>OU342859.1:7635492-12635492 GCA_910591665.1 Ectemnius continuus | reverse complement strand
ACGTTTGCCTTCACAACAGCAAAATCACCCTCCGAGCCTTCCGGAATCATCACGAATCTCATAATTCCAGCTGTCTTCGGCCATGTTTTTATTCAAGCCTCATTGTCTAGATTTTTTCATCTGGCTGGGAGCGCGTGGCCGCGTAATTTTTATATGTCCGCGTCTTCATGCGAGTCCATCATTTCTCGCACCTCCGCGGGGCTTTCCGCTGTTCGACGACGTTCCTCGGACTTTTGTCCTCTCCTCTCGTCCATCCAGGACGCACGTGGCACTGCAGTCGATACCCGGCAACCCTTCGGCAGTCCGTCTCCCTCGCAATCCGCCCTCTTTCTCTCCCTCTGCCTTTTTCCTTTCTTTCCTCGACCACCCTCTTTTCTCCGCTGCTCGCCACTTCGTCTATCTCTGCATGCGCACTATACACGGTGAGTCAGATGGAAATCGCACCAAGGTTTAACCCTTCCTCTCAACGTAATTGATCTCGCCGATTATTCACGACAAACTGCAATTTTACACTCTCTGGAATCATCGTTTCTCAATTTTTTGTATGTTTTTCTCATGCGCATGCACGTGTATGAATATTGTAGTATGGAAGTGGTTATTTATGATTCACTGACTTTTCCATATTTGTTAACAATAACTTAATTTAAAAGATAATAGATGATTGTACATTATACTTCAATTTATTATTCCCATTGCAATTTTAATATTGCTGTTGAAACAGTTCGTGTAATTCGCGACAAAGGAAATCTATGTATATGACAAAAAAAATAATTAGTAGAAACTGCTTCATTACTTTCATTTCACATTTATCCACATATTCATGATTAAATGATTCAACTATAATCGATCGTCAGATATTTATAAGGCTATCGCAATTTTGAACCACTCTGTACAAGTATTCGGTGTGTCCTTCTGGCAGGACTCTCTCAGCAACTTTTTAATCACCGGCACAGAAAGCTGCCGCGACACCGGGTGTCCCGAAACAAATTCCGGCGAGGAGAGTGGCTTTCTCTGAAATGGACGATGGGGTGATGCGAGGTTTGCTGCGCTTTCATATAGGAATACACGCGTCTCCGCCGAGTACTCGGACGAGTGTAAGCGTGATTAGCGGGGAAACACGGCTGCTCGACGTACACTGGGTCAATGGGAACCGGGCCGTTATTTGGCCTGTCCTTTACTGGACTCGTGGTTTCCATCCCCTCGGCTCTTTGGCCCACTGGGCGCCACCCTAATAAAGGCTTAATCAATTTCACGGTGCCCTGATTTAACCCCTTCCTTCGCTAATCGCAGTAACCATTCAATTCACCCCAGCTACTTTTCGATTCATAGGCATTCGCCGAGTGCCGACAAGTGGAACAAGACGTATACTTTATAGATTCAATTTTTACATCGAAATTAAAAATACATTTTTACACTTATTATTTTAATTATACTGTTTTTGTTTCTATGTTAGAATCAGCAAGTATTTTCATACAATATTTGTTTAGTGAAATAAGACAGTTTTGTCATATTTGCTTTTGCCTATTTTGTTATTGATTCTACGAATTGTTAAATGACCATTGCTAATCCTCATATTTCCCGTGCTTTCCAAAAAGAAGTAGACTTTCACTGCCAATCTAGAACAAAATGATTCCGACTAAACTCCCCCGCAACTATTAATCAAATTACTCGATTCACTGGAAACGACGAAGGAACTGCTAACCGGATGTAATCCGAGGAATTCTCGGCTCAGCAGGAAGCGGCCGGGCCAAATATTATTTTATCATTAGAGACTCTCGCTTTTCCTGTGTACGAAGAAGTCATCGGTGTTACAAACAAATATACCGGGCGTCCGATGGAATTGAGAAGGAGCGAATTACTGGTGCTAATTAATTAAGCCAGCTGACGCCAGTTTTCTCCGGGGCTGCGGATCGTTCGGTCTTTGTTGCTCGGCGAAGCGAGTAGTAATAGAAGAGGGGTGGTTGGAGTAGTCTGAATCGAGTAACGAGATATTCACTGAAGATCCGAGACAATAATCGAGCCTTCGAAGTCCCCGGCGAAGAAAGCCACGGGTGGGAGGAGTTTGCGGGTCACCCCGTATAAAGGGGGGAGCGAGAGACAGAAAGACGAGAGTGGGAGAAAAAGATAGAGCCTCCTTTATCGAAAAGCACCCCTTGCTTGACAGTAATTATACCTCGGCCATCCGAGCAGCCTCTCTCGCACTTACACACGCATATTATATAGTCGTGGCTGGCGCGGCGGCAACGTCTATCCACCTCACAGTGGGTTTTTAAGACAATGAGCCGTGTCGCTCGACAGTGAGCCGCTCAGTGCGAGAAGGAAGGCTTGATCGCACGAGAGAAGGAGAAAGAGAGGGAAGCAATTCTTTCGCAGCCCATTTTCAATCGTACCGCTCGCTTTGCCAACTTCCCAATTTCGAAATTGGGCGAGAGCCTCGCCGCTCCGCCCCCGGATCAACCCCTTTGAATAATGTAACGCTTCGCGGCCGACTCCGTACTCTAATGGACGTAGTGTCCTTCTGACAATGGGACTATGTAATCGCGCTGTAATAGAAGCACCGAGAGTTTAAAGTGCATTTAAGAGAGTGCTCGAAATGTCTTCGCGAAGAATTACACCGATGATACTGCAAGGAAATGACTCGGAAGTGAGAGAGCGTGCGATCCAATGTATGAAGTTCAGTGCGCATTCGAGTGTTTGTAATGTTGCTCGTGAATTGGAAAATTAAACATACTCCAACCTTCACACAAATCTCTATATAAATCTATTGCAGAATACTAATTACAATAACAATCTTTCTAAATGAATTGATATTAATTTTAGTGAAAGAGTTGAATTATCCAGACTAGTCGTATCTTTAATGCGACCTCTTTTGGTTTGTTTCAGTACAGCGATCGGTCTACGCCGGTTCTCCTGATAGTCTCGCTCGCGGGGATCAAAGTATGCAGTCCAGATGGAAAAGTGAGTAGCACCGATTTACTTAGCGAGTAGCAAATCCCCGGCAACGGCAGCGCACACACACGCGCAACTACAGTGCATTCCTCAAAAGCAAAGCCGGGGAAACGGGGCTTCTGCGTTTACACTGAGAAGAAAAAAATTAACACTATCTTCTCGCCTTTTGGCGCTGCTGCCCGGAGCGCCGCTGACAAAGAAACTCGGCCAACGCGTGGCCGGAGCAACAACGTTCTTAAATACGCTCGCACACACACACACACACACACATTGCGCCTCGTACGTCAGTTTCTACGGCTTGGCGATGCTTTTTGCCGGAGCTTTTAGTTCCGGCGATTATTTCGGCCGGCAAAGCTTTGAGTCCTCGGTGAAAGCTGCCTCCGAACACTAACGCTCGCGTGCTACTTGCACACCTCAAAGGATAACTCGCGGCCGAAACAAAGTTTATCGAGGACTCCGCAGGGAGGTGTGCCTGTGGTTTTTCCGCGGGGTAATGGAAAGGTGGTAAGCTTTTCTCGGTGTCCTCTGAAGCCGCTGTTTTGTCCTTGCTGAGCTTTAATTTCATGGGAAACTACTAGTTTCAAAGGAGAATGCGACCACATGTACGCTTTGCTGTATTTAAGCAGGTTTTACACATTGTGTAAATGATATTCTGTATACGATTAATATTGTAGTATAGTCGGATATCTATGTTACTCAAAAGTATCGAAGAGAATTCGAGTATATTGAATTTGACAATACTTACAATAAGATATATATTTTTCGTTGATAAATATATAAGTATTTATTTAAAATGTTTATGAGTACAAAGTTAGTTAAAATCAGTAGTTACGAATGTACATACTTTTATACAGAAATATGTGGTCCCAAGAACATAAAGATCCCACATATGTGGACTAAAACTAAAAAAAGCAATTGGGCTCGCAACGCGAGGCAAATTCTCAGGTACAATTTACAAAAACTTTCGAGCTTTCTTCTCTGGCGAGGGGAGGAATTCATGAAAATAATGAGGCTCGCAGGAGTCCGAGCAGCGCGGCACTATTTCATTAAAAAAAATTCTAGCTTCTTTACCAAGTGTTTGAAATCCCCGGCGATTTCCGGACAACAGGAATGAAATTTTTCCCGGCAGGATCTTTTTCGCCTTTGTTATTTAAGCGGAGAACTCGGGGCGGAGCAAACAGCGGGATTTATAACTGGGCCTCGGCGAGCCATTAAAACCACGGCGAGCGCGTGTCCCGATTTTACAATTCGATATTGACGTCAAGCGAGTCATCGAGCCCGGCGAAGCAATATCTGTCGGGGCTTTCGATTTATTCTAACTCACCCGCCGGAAATTGACAGTGATTTCAATTGCTATATCGCGAATACTGGAAGCCGCACTTTAATACTAGCCAGCTCTATTTGAATATGTTTTGCGCGCGTATAGGTGTGCCTCGTGTATGAGTTAATTGGAACCAAGAACTAGTTTCAGGTTATTGCAAATAGAATAGAATCGATATGGGGTCTCGATATTAAACGAGTAACTTGATACGACGCGAAATTTAATTCTGTATTATACAAACCCGAGCGGTTTCTAATTAGTCTTGGTTAATTATTCATTCTCGAAGGCAGAACTATGCAAATTGAATGTGACATGTCGAATGAATAAAACAAATGAAATAGTATAATATTTACCATAAATATCCTTTTAAATTTCTGTGTATAATAAATCCATTTTTATTTTAAAATATGTGTCCCCGTGTGCGCGCGGCGAGGAATTTTTGGTGGACGCATGCCACTGTTTATTAATTCGGCTTGCGTCGCCGGACAATGCATGATTTCAGGGGATGACACGGCTATCGTAACACCGGTCAGAGGTTTAATCGAGCAGGAAAACGCAATTGTGCCGGCGTCATTAACCGCAATTTTCTATTTACCATCGAGCAGAGGCCACAATATAATCCCTTTGGAGCCGGCGAACCTCCAAAAACGATGGTGTTGCGCGACATCAAAGATAAATCTCGTGCCCATTTTGCAATCAGCTGGACACACACCCAGACACTCGACACGCTGACGAAATGGCTGACTCCTAATTAATAATCACGAAATCACAGGATCCGTTTCATTTGCCAATCGCAGTATCTTGGAAATGGATCGGCATAATTAATGAAGCGTTAAACCCAATTTATGTAATGGCATTTATTAATTTGTTACTCGTGCAGAGTGGCTAGCGCCGCTGATACATTCCCGATGATTATACTCGACAAAGCAATTATTCAATACGGAAGTAGAGTACTTTTCCAATCGACATAAAAAAATAAACAGTGTACTTCGATTAGGTAATTCCGACTGCGTGATTAGAACAGTCGAATGATTAATTAACAAAACGATAAAATCAATAATCTATCTCTCGTCGAATGAAATCCTATGCAAATTGCGCGCAACTGGTACAATGATTTATCTCCGCGAGCGCCTATTTTTTATTGCCATTCCACTGAACTTAAAATACAGGCAAAAAACAAAATCCCATCGCTCACTTTTGAAGTTAAGGGCATCCAAAGTGCTACATCGCATGCAGAATGCGATTGTATACTACAACAAATCAATCACAATGGGAAGCGCCGGCCATAGTAGAATCATTTCCGATTTTTCACTTCGTTAATTCCGACAGGCCAGCGAGGATTTATCACCCTCCGCTGTCCTGCTCTATCATCGGTGCGCCCACTCATTGCCAGCCACTCGCAGATTGCCAGTGATTTCTCCACCCTTTGGCAGCGGCCGATGGACCGCTCGTAATTAATTAGTCGCCTCCCTCCAACAAAAAAAAAAGAAGAAAAAAAATGCCCGGAAAACATTGACCCTTGATACTCGAGAGGTGGCAGACGGATTTTTTAAATCTATCACGCCCGACGTCGCTGACGCTCCATTGGACGCCCGAAATCGTTTCTATCACTGGGCCTGCGATTGGCCCGCTCGAACTTCCCAGGGATTTAATTAAGCAATCATCGTTTTATTGTATCACGGCGCAACGCTGATACAAACAATCCATTTTCCCAGGATATTACGGCGCGCTCGGTTTCATTTCATTCGGTTGTCACCTGCTCGGCGCAGCCTATGCTAATGAGCAGGTGCGTGAGAGGGAAAGAGAGAGGGAAAGGGGATGAAATGAGAGGGGAAAAGAGAGGGATGGGTGCATGCACCGTGCATCCACCATGAATCCACCGCAGCCGAGATAAGAGTGCGTACCACGAATACATTAACGATCATTCCAAAGTCAAGCTCGCCGCTGCCGCGTTCGAATAGTCGCTGATTATCATTTTTGCGGTTACATCCACGCTAAAACCGATCTCTCGTTGCACAGCTTAATCAGTGGCGTTTTATGCGATGCGATGTTAACACGCGTTTCATCTAGCACCGGCAACGTTGGCAAATAACAACCTCGTGAATGATATAATCTTTCCATTGGCGCGTTATGGTGCTCGTATTTGCCGGCGACGTGTTTTGCTAATGCAAGAAATGCGAGTGGAAAGTTTAACTGGATCTCGCTCGAGATTTATTGCGAGTTTAATTAGTTTTATACTATGTACTGGGAAATTAAGAATGATTTATTATCCTATAACTTAATAAAACTGTGTCGTCAATTAAATAGCAACTAAACAATATATTTTGCTTTCTAATAATACTAAAAATTTCGTTTTGCAGTAGTAATAAAATCCCCAAGGAAGCAATAAGTTTCCTACATCAACATTAAAATTTCACTAGTCCTGCTCTCCCAATGACGCGTCCGTCATCACGCGGCCCCACCGGCGAATTTCCGCCCCGACGTCTGACACGAAAAGACTTCTGGAAGTTTCGTCCCCGGTGTGGCCCGGAAGTGGTAGGGATGGCGAAAGTCGTCCTGGAAGGAGGACGGTAGGGAAGAGAGCGGTGAGGATTATCAATCAGGAATGACAGCGATACAGAAAAGAAGCCTCGGCCACATTAGTCTACGCCCAGTAGATTCATTCGCACTGCCAATCACAATGCTTCCCGGGAATCCCACGGGATAACGAAATACACGCGCCGCTCGCCACTACACGCTTGTACACCTAGCGTGAAATTCTCCTCCCAATCGCCGATCCCTCGCGATATATCCAACAGGAAAAAAAGTCGGGCATCGTTTCTTCCTTTTTTTCCCGCACATTCAACAACCGTGTAATGCTGTAATTATGGTGTTGGTGCGCGAACCCATGAAACGCCCGACAGAATTGCTGATGCTCTCAAAAACACACCTGTAATCAACCTGTAATTAACCACTGGGAACTGGTTCTTCGCCCTGTCAGATTCGGGAAAGCGCCATAAATGATATTAGGATGTGCAGGGTGCAAATCCCTCGAGTGTCTTTAATTGCAGGAATTCTTCGGGCTGAGATAATTGTGCAGAACACACGATTTTGCCATCTATGTTTTTTGTTCCTTGTAGCAAATTAAATATTCCCGAAATGATATTATTGTTGTTGAACAATATGCTTAAAAGTTCATCTCAGGGAACAATCGCATTAAACGTTTATTAGTGGAAACATGTGTTTTAATCTATTATTCATAATACCCAGTCTCGCGGGATGTACGCGCGATTGCGGTAACAATATTATTATTTCCGTTAATCCTCAAATTAAATTGTTCTGTATTATGGGTATTAACATACATTCAATATCCGCGTTACATTGCGGGGTGCATTTAAACGAATATTGAATACGGAAGCTTCCATAGAGTCAGTATAAATTATATTGTACATATATTGCTTCCTTGTCAATGAGAGTATCGAATCAAAGTATCGTAATATACTGCACGCTGTACTGAAACGATGTTTATCATAACTTTCCACTTTTGGAAATTCGTAGTCCAAAAAACAAGCTTCAACTTAATACATAAGTAGAAAAATTCTTAATATTCAACAATATTATTTAAAGAAATCCAGAATATACGACTAAAAATATCGAGTCAATAATTTCTTATACGAAAAGAGGCATTTCCTCATAAATTTGCGCTACATAAATCCAGGCTTGCCAGGGAGGAAGGCTCCCGCTGCGAAGGAGAGAGACAGAGATGCATCCTCCTTAATGATCGGATGAAAATTCAAGCAGCACTCGTCCGGCCGCCGCTCGCTGCACGATTATGCATGCCGCCGCTGCCGCCGGCAAGGAAAACTCGCGGGAGAATATAATTTTTAACGCAAGGTTTTTGGGTCGACCATTTCATTATTCCGTGCTCTCGGAGCTTGGAGGAGCGCGCAGGAGAAGCCGGGCGCAACTCGAAAGAAATGCAAAAACCGCGGGGATGAAGCGGCGTGCACCTGACCTCCGTGGTCAGGCCAGTTTCGAAGAGTTTCCTCGAGCTCTCGAGCGAGCGAGCGAGCTCGCGCACAGTGTCGGAACTTTCTAAGCCTGATTTATGCGACTGAATAAAGAGATTCGCATGAATGCCGGAGGCCTCCTGAATCCTGTTCGTCCTCGTGCTCTTAGAGATTCAGGACTTCTTGACAGAAAACCAGGAACAGTTGTGGTAGTCTCTGTATAATTAGAACGTTTGTTACTCCGTTTACAAACACTTCTTGTAGAACTGGAGCAATAAAAATTTAACTGATTGTAATTGTACTTTTATAGTATATTATAAAATTACATTATTATTTTTTTGCTTCTGTTATTTTAGTTATTGCACACTTATTTTTTATCATTTCTGTTTTAAAGAGATTCGTAATATTTATAGCTAATTTTTCATCTACCACCCTACTCGCGCTGTCCGTGTAATAGCCTTCTAGAACGCAGTTGAATTTTGATTCGCGCAAACCAGAGCACCGAGCGGCCAGAGTATCCTTGTGGAGCGCGTTAAAAACTCTGAAGGCCGGAAACTCATCAAGGACGCCTTGCTTACTTACGCTCTGTTGGCGGAGCAGTATGAATCAAATGTAAGGGCCAATAAAAAGCGTCGAAAAGGATTTTTATTTCTAGTTAGAGGAAAACCGCCGATTCGGGCGTCTCTCAAAGGTAAAATTCGCAAAAAATTGAAGTGATGCAAAAAAAGGTATCCAGGAAGTCATGAACGAAGGGTGGAAACAGGCAGACGCGAATAAAAAGCTAGTAAACGTGCGATTACTTCACAATAATGTGTAGAGCTTTTTATATGAAAAATGGACGATGAAAACAAATGGTCAAAGGGACTTCGGCAGACGCAAATAAGAAGACAGTAGACTGGCGGTTATTTTACAATGATACCGAGTTCTTTATAACTAAAGATGACTCCGTCAGACGCGTCATCGAGCTGAGTGACGATGGGAAGCCTCCGCAGAAGCGGACCCCCCCGTAATTATTTCGCTTCTGCCGCGCAGAGCGGCTTTAATTAATACCGAGAACGAAAAGAGAGCGCGCTTTAATAATGCGACATTTTCAACCCGTCCCTCTCGCATGTGCTGCTGCACATACGTTCACTCACGCTTTTCGAATTCTCGTCCTTATACGCTTTTACAGAGTGAGAGAGAGAGGGAGAGGGAGAGGAGAGAGAACGCGGTGCTTAGCGCTCTCTCTCTTCTCACTCTATTTCTCTTGCGAGCACATTTCACTTTCCCCGCAATTCCACGTGCTCTCTTCGTCGCCTCTCCCCTCCCACTCTCTCGCCACATTTTTCCCACCGCTTTTCCCTCCCGTGCACGTTTCGGCTGACACGTGGATAAAGTTTCCAACAGACTGGGATGACCTAACAGATAGCCCGCTGAAAGAACGGGATGCCCTGGCTGTAAATAAATTGGGGAAAAAGATGGAGCAGGTGTTAATACTCAGTCGAGTAAAGTGTAATGAATGTCATTGCGTCAAGTATACTTAAATCATTAAATAAACTTAGTTGTAAATGAAAATATATCATAATGAAGTAATTCTTACGAAATCTGAAAAGAAATTTTTAAGGATCGTAATATTCCAGGAGTGGAGAATCAAAGTTGTACATATATTAAATAGATTTAATTCAAATACTAAGTATCGAATTTCTCAGAAATATCTCAAAAATTTCGAAGGGATCAATGAAGGAAGGAATGAAAGCTCTGCAGAGACGCTAGTAGAAGCAGTATTCCTATAAACGATACTCCAAATACTCTCTTTTTCCTTCATCATACGTTCCCCAGTCGAATAGTCGATGCTGCCTTCATCCTGGGCAGGCTTGCGCGATTTAACGAGGCTAGAGCATCGAAGTAGATGGGAAAAAAGTCCTTGGAGCGCAGGATCGACTGGTCGGAGCGGCTCGGCTCGGCGCGGCGCGGCGGCGCTCGTATCTGCAGTGCAGTAATCAGGGGAAATGTTTAATCACTCTGTCAGACGAATGCAGTGACAGCCGACTGCCGGATGACGGCGGCGGTGGTGGGCGCAATTGCAATCAGCGCTAGAAACGGTGCGTCGGATTAAAGGACGTGACACGAGAGGGAGGAACGTGCGAGGCACCGAAAGGTCGTGCAAGGCGGAGACGCGCGCGCGACAGCCTCTAATCCTTAACGCAAGGGCTTCGCTGCCGGGTTGGCTTAAAGTGTCCGAGGTTGTGTCTGACGGCCAGCAGAGTAACAATCCTCCTCTCTCACCTGGGCCCAGCAATTTCGACGCTCATTGCCCACTGCCCTGGCTCAGCTTACGCGATTATCGTGTCCAGACAGACTACGCTACAACTTCATTTCTCTCAAGCCCACTGCCAACCGGTCCACATAACCAAAATGCTTTCCACGACAGTTTAGAAATTTGCAAACGTATTTCTAGTACGCTGTAATTCATTTATGCGACTTCCCGATGAAAGTCTTAAGGAAAAAGTAGCTGCATTGAAAAGTGTACGGTGAGAATTCGCACAGTGATGTATTAGAGCACTTGGCATGAAATAGACGAGCACGAAAAAGCAAAGCGGAATTTTATACAGGAACGGCGATACATTAACGATTTGGCAAGAGAACGCTGCACCGGCCAGTAATACTTTAATCGAAGCCAAGATTCTCTGTAGCAGCCAGGAGAGTAACAATTATTGCTCTCACCTGGTCGCAGTAATTTTCTCGTTTATTGCGGACCGAAGGACCAATTCATACAACCAAATGGTTCATATGACAGTTTAGAAATTCGCAAAGGCATTTCCAACAGGCTCTAACATAAAAATTGCGCGATAAATCGCAACTTCGTCGACAGTACACGTCGATGAATCGAAGCCTTAAGGGAAAGTAACTGGATCGGAAAGTGCGGGAGGAGAAGACGGAGCGTGATCTATTAGAGCACTTTGCATGAGATGGACGAGTGGGAAAAAGTAAAGTGGAATGCTGTACAGAAGTGGCGATACATTAGCAATTTGGCAAGTGGTACGCCGCTGCACTGGCCGGCAATACCTTAATCGCTTGGAAGGCGGACGGCTGTCCTTTCCTGGGACTTTAGACGCCATAAAACAGGGTGATGTAGTGTCGGAGACACCATTGACAAAGATACGGTGCCCTGGGGCTCGGGAAACCTATAAGTGAGTGCTCAGCCACCGGGCAATCCTCGATTCGCCAGCTTCCACTGCTCGCGCTCACCCTTTCCTCGCAATTTCTAGAAACTGCTACTACCACCAGCCCCCGACCTCCCTTCAGACCCTCGACACACTCGGAGAAGTCTTAGCCGAAGCCTCGAAGGAACTGGAAACCGATAGGGATCTCCGGACCATAACCCTCTCACTTCACTCGTTATCCCTCGGCGAATACCACCTGGAAAATCCTCGGTGACGTAGAGCGCGATTTCGTACGCTCCACCTATGAACTCCGACTACCTATATCTCGCGCTCTATGCGCCCCTTATTCGCCCGCAGTGCCTCTGCCCTCTTTTTACCGTGTCATCTTCGCCTCCTATTGATCTCCACCCCCCTTGAGATCCAAGCCTCAAGTGATCCGTGTGTGAAACACGGAAATGTCGAAGTCGTTTGGAGAATCGTGGATCATACGTAATAATATTAGAAGGAAAAATTAATCTATGTGGAACGCAAGGTTTTGTGATTGAAGCATATTTACGCGAATCCTTATATATAAGAGATTAATATACAAAACGTCTTAGTAATATAATTTATTTTCGCATCGAATTTCTCGCATCTAAACTTTGCATATTAGGAATTAAATTCTCAATACTCTGAATCATTTCTCTACAAGAATCCCGAATCCCAATCGAGAAATCACGAAAAATCCACAAAACATTCCATAACTAACCCGACACAACAAACAGGCGGAAAGGTTACCCCCGTAAAGAGCGTTGCACGTCACATGTGCCACATACTGCGCGCTCCGAAAAGCAAAAAGGAGTTTCGCCCGAGTTTCGCGGGCTAGAAACAAAAGGAGTGTACGAGGTGGGAGGAGGAGGAGGAGGGGTTGGTAGCAGCGATGGTGGCGGTGGTGGGGGGGTGGACTCGGCGCGCATTAGGGATTGAAGTAGACACGGCTGGAGTGTGCATTAAGGGGTGATTGAGAGAGAAACGAGGGAGAAGGGGCCTCGTACAATGGGGTAAAAAGCGTGCACGCGCGAGCCTGCAGCACGAGAGAGGGTTGCTGCTCACTGGAAAAGGTGCAGGTATCCGCACACATCCACCACCACACACACACACAGTCGCACATGCACATACTGAGAAAGAGAGGAGGAATGCGCGTGCCAGCAGAGTCTTTTCCGTTTGGAAACGCATGAACTTCTTGGAAGAGTGCCTCTGTCAGAGGGTTCAGTGGTGCTCGCAGAGGGAGGAAGGCCCAGCTGGGCTCTCCGGGACACAGATCGCAAGAGGAATGTTAGGATCGAGTGGAGAGATGAAGGAGGAGGAGGAGGAGGGAGGGCGTGGATGCATCGGGGGTGGTAGTTCGCCGGGTGGAAAGAGACGTGAGCAAAGTCGAAGCACGGCAAGCCAAGTTTTCCGCGTTCTTGAGCCGCGGCTTCGATAATTCTTGTGACACTTTGTGCGATTTCGAGACCCTTTCAAGTCCGCCCCCGAGAAGCCTGATGGGGCTGGCTACCCCTTTTACACGCTCCCAGCCACCCCCGAGACCCCGAACCTCTTCTTGCTCTCACTGGCTTTGCAATATTCATCGGGAGATTCTATCTTAACCGGCCGGCTGATAAAAGCCTGCTGGTGCTGCTTCGTGACTGGCCTCTCTCGTCTCCTCCTGCTTCCACACGACGCCGAGAGAGCTTCTTGTTTGTACTCTCGCTTGTACTCGTTAACGTTATCTTATCTAGAATTAACGGCCGGCCGCTGCTGGGCGCAAGCTGGAATCTAGTATCGGCTCACAGCCTCTTTACCTCCCTCGTCCCAGGGGCACAACTTTTTTCGGCCGTTCTTTACCCTTTCTGCGGACTTAGTAGTAAGTAGTGGCGCGAAACCGATGTCGAAGATGGCTCGGCTCTGATAAACTCTGCGATTAGTGGTATCTCGGACCGATGCAATCTTAAATCGCCGGGAATCTGTCACCTATAGAGGTCTAGTTGTTCTAGTCTTAAAGATAATTTAGATAGACTTATTTAGTAGAACGCAAGTTTCTTTAAAATTAAAATAGTAGTTCTCATTCTAAGGACTTTGTTAAGTTTAAAGAGGTGAAAGATTAAATTGCTCAAGCATAAGAAATGTGATTTTAATATGAGAGTTCTTGACTTGTCTTACGAAGCAGAATCAGAATGGAAGATATTTAGGCAGCTAATGGTTTTCACTTTGTCAGAGAATACAACATAATATGATCTCTCCCTACATTCTTCGTATAATACTCCTTCACGGTTGAGAATGTAACTCCCCTTAATTCTAGTATCGGGCAGGAGTAATCTCGAGGCGGATAATTCCGCCTCGAACCGCCACTTTATTATTACTGTAGAGACTTTAATTGGAGGGTTATAATCCTTGGCGCAGCCCTACTTGGGATACATATTTCGAAGTTAGGTGCATCGGGCGTTCGCGCAACTCTCATCCTTGCACACGGAGAGCCACCCGGCGAATTCACCTCCTCCTACTCGCTTCTCTTCCCTCTTCTCCGTTAACGGACTCTAGAGAACGCATCGATCCGCCGAATTAGTGTTTTATGTCGAGGGCTTCTCCTAAGCTCTCACTTTAATTTTCTACCTGAAAAAATCCCCGGCCCCGATCTCTTTCTCCTGCCGAAACCCCTCCTGACTTACGTGCACCGTCCACTTATACATGTATACACCCGCACTGAGCCACCGCTTTTTTTTAGCGCATACTAGCTGCGCCACTCCTCTTTTGATTCTCCATCGTTCAGTCGAGAAGTAGGTGATTTCGCAGTAGGCTGCTTGAAGTCTTTTGACTTCGCGGCCCGCCGGCTATCTTCCCTTTGATGTTACGTTAATGACTTTCACCGACACTTTTACCATTTTGATAGACTAATTTTGGAATGTTTTTGAAACAACTGTAATTAAGGTTTGTTTTAATTTAACTAATTTTTAGAAAAATAAGATATTTATGACGCGTATGTCTTTTTGTGTTAAATCATGACGTATTCCTGTGCTGCTACTCTCCTTCAATAAAACCAATCAGACCTTTGTTAAAGCCGACAACATCCATAATATTATTACTATATTAAATTCTAAATATTTATGTATTTTAATCAAATTATTTCTTATTACTTTTCAATTAGCCTCGTTGAAGTTATTACAATAGTTCTATTTCTCTTTCGTCTATAAAACGTGTATTTCTCATTTTCGGCTTTCGAAAAATATGAGTGAAACCTTTCTTCATTAGTGCGTCGAAATTCGCTTCTGGAAGTGGGAGGAGGACGCGCTAATCGAATAACAGGATGCCCGGGAGGGATTATTGCATGATGATGAGCGATCTGTAGTATACAGGGTCCAGCGAGATCTCGTAATATTGATATATCGCCAGACATACACCAGCACGACCCAACTCGAATTCCCATAGCCGCATATGCTCCGTGTAAATCTGGCGCAACATCGTCCTGTTCGCCTGAACCCGGCAAGCCCCTCTCTTCCGGTGCGGGGACTGTTCGAGATTTCCGAATATCTTGGATACACGCCAGTCGAATAAAATCATGAGAATACAGGGTGATCGGGCCGGCACGCGATTCGACTACCCAATGAGATTAACCTACTCGTAGATCATGCGTTCGTGGCTCGCTTCGAAACGCACCGGGTAAACTCGAATTTTTATTCCCCAATATTTTATTCTTACCTTTTGTCGACCCTGCTTTTTACCGAGTTTGCGTATATGAGAAAGTTTTTGTGGCAAACCTTGCTGGAATTCGTTTCAAGTTGCGCGGGAGATGTATTTATGGGGTTGGTTTTGGAGTGTTGTGTACAGTTGAGACTGACTGACTCATTAAAAAAGTATTCGGTGCAGTAATTCGTTTCATTTGCCAGGGCAGGTTAAATTTAGCGAGAGTCGGAATAAGGCCGAGTATTTCGGTCGCATTTAAATCAATTGACATAGCAATAATGTGGGAGTCCTCCCGCGGAAAACACCTGTTTCCGGATTTGTGAATTCGTTAAAATAATTCGTCGAACACTTCTGACTGCGCTGCCAATAATTCTCTGGCTCTCTCGTGCGCTGATAATTCTACTCTCGCTGTGGTTGGCAAAATAAACATTTTTGTGTTTATTCGAGCCGACGGTGCAGAAGAAATCTTGGGCGATTCAATGACAAGCGAAAACGTCCTCATTTGGCAGAGCTCGGTTGGAGCGTCGAGCGAGCGCCGATCGAAAGCGGTGGCACACTGTAATGATGACACTTATAGAGCGAAATAACCGGGCCGCCGAACCGGCCGATAGTAATTACCGCGGATTATTGTGACTGTGATTTATCCAGAACGCCAGGATTACCCTTCAATTACAATTTGCCCGGTGTGCAATTTCAGGCGTCGTTGATTAATGACGCGACGCGTCGCTGCGCATTACACCGATGACGATAACGATGAGCGAGTGTCAGGCTACCGAGCGGAAAGTATGCGAAAACTAACGTGATCCCTGAAAAAGTGGAATTCCGGCCGCTCGCTTCGAAAACTCATTCGTCATTAAATATCTCATTTATAATAATAATTTACAACAGAAATTATGGAAAAATCGAGAATGTAAAATATTTTAATTCATATAAGCTATCAAAAAATGCATATTTGTTAACATTTCTACAACATTTATAATATTTGGCTTTGTAACAAACTCATAATCCAACAAACATTAGTCATAATCATTGAATCGTGCAATCCAAGTGATTCCAACAGCATATACCGAATTCCATACATTTCAATGCGAATTTCCCATTACGAATTCAACAAATTATACTTAACTCGTAGGATTCGTAAATCATTGTTCCAGTTTAATCATACTAATACCTTCCACATTCAAATAGAACATTCAGAGATAGAAATCGATTGGGACGGTCTTCGAAGTTCAGGGGCCACAGACAATTTCTCTCTCCATCCGACTCGTTCAGTGACTCCCTAATCATGACACAGCACCGCTCTTCGGCCCAAAGAGCAATTCTCCCCGGGGGAAATAATTAGTGTCTTTAATATAAGCGCCGGAAATATATGGTGGAAAGTTAGGCCGGCATACATGGGATAAGAGGAAGTAGTGGAGTGGGAAATCGGGGTTCCCGGTGCACATGCACACGTAAGATGATTAAAGCGAATGGAAACTTGTTGCAGTCGATCTTCGAGCACCCTGTATCTACAGGGTGATGCATTCTTCTTAGTATCAGCGGTCTCAGTATTACCGATTGCGTGGTACATACTTGACTGATTATAAACATAATACACAATGTGACTCAAAAGAAAATATTCAAAAAATAACCATAGATTATTCATGCCAATTCGTATCGCAAACGATAACATTTTACAAAATTCAGCTTTGTTAAACGGAGTCATTTTTACCGTAAACGTTAGATGCGAACTCTCAATAATTCCTTAACAGTTTATGTAAAAAATACCAAAATTAAAGCAGTAATAACAATGACTAGACTATTTCGTTTCATAAAATGAGCAGTCGGTGAAAATATTCGTCGACGCCAAGACAAATGAGTCACCTTGTACATATCGCTTGTTCCAAGGATGCACATAGAGCTGTGTCATATGTACATACAATCTAGTCACGCTGCACTGGACAGACTCAATGAGCGGAAATGACTCGGATAATTTTTCCGGCCGGAAAGTAGTTTATCAGCATTAACCATTACAACAGGCATCCAATAACCGCTCGATTAAGCTTCCCGAGAATCAATGGTTCTATGCTAATGCCGGCTGAGTGAACTCCCTAGGAATCAGCAGGCTTAACAAACCGCTTGCCATTTACTCAAGTTTGTCACTAAAGCTTTCCTATCTGTCGAACAATTAGTGCACCGCTGTATGATTAAGTAATATTAATTTTACCATTTAATATTATAAGTTCCTTAATAATATTAATTTCAAGAATAAATGCATGTTAGAGTTTTTAATGCAGAGTAAGATATTTGTTTATTTAACCACATCCACTAATTTTGTATTAACCTTTAACCGGAATTTAACAATGAATCATTTTTGGAAATTCAAACGCAAAGAGTAATATTGAAATTGCAGAGGAGATTCTGATTTTCCAATTAAGCGAATCGGTAGAAGAAGCCAAACATACTTATACTTCAGCGAGAAGAACTTGTGTTCATGGGCTTTAACACGGCTTCGTTGTCTCTAATTACATTACGTCATTGATCGCCAGTTTCTCGGGAGTATCGAGCCGTGTTCTCGAGTTCTCCGCATGCTTAGATGCACTTACTACTACATTGTTTGCTCTTATGTGGAAATGGCGAGTCTCAGACGTCGCTTGCCTTGGATATTACGATGGATATTACATTAAATTTATGAAACAGTAATAATTATAAAATATTACATTCACTACAATATGACTGATAAATACTTCTACTTCGAATATAATTCATATGATTAATTCATTCATTCAATTGGTTAATCATGCTTTATGGTAGAATCTCTTGAAGTCCCGCATTTGTAAGGAGTCCGTAGAATAAAGAGAAGAAGTACAAGATCAGTTTTCACTGCTCTATTGGTAGCAATAATCAATTGATATTCCCTACTCGAAGATTGCTGCCTCTTGGATATAGGCAGACCATTCACCTAATATTCGCCTCGGCACGCTGAATACCATATTAAACGAAGTATTCCTATTCACCGAGCCGCGCTGCGGTCGAATACGAACGGCGAAATTAAGTTAATCTTCCCGAACATTCATTGGAAGTCCGACTCTTTCTCTGCGCTGCATTGGACGTTATTAAACATCTACGAAATTTCGTGGGATTTCGTGATGCGTTCATAATACGAAGACACAGCATATTCATATTTCATAAACACTCTCGCTCCTAAATTGCTTACTGTCAGTTATTCGTTTTAATTAATTATTCAGAATGCTTTATAGAATTATGAATAACATAAAATCGGTTTTTATGAAATAAAGTTATTATCATTACAAAGGATGTTGCTGAGTTGACGATTACAAATTACACGAATATGAAATCAGTGGAGAATATCTATAGCATAGAAACAACTACAAACATTATACTTTTGCAATATTGAATCATACAGGAGGATAGCGAATTTAGGTATCGGGCTGCGGCTCGAAGCCAAACTTATTTCACAGCCAGTGCCGCTTGCTCATCTTCCGTTTCGTTTCATGTAATCCGGCTTTGCACCGGCGGAGCTCTCAGAGCGACACTCGCGCACACTGCGAGGAGAGTTCATGTTCGGAGTGAAAACCGGCGTGAGAGCAGTGTCCCCGCAATTCTCCCAAGGCGGAAACCAAGACAAGATCGTGCCGCGAACACTGCAAATGTCGGCGAAGAAGTTTTCCTCCGCCTCCCAGCTCCGCCCAGCCCCGCACTTACAACCAAACGAAAGGAGAAAAAAACAGAGCGAAGAACGCGCGCGCGGGGGAAACAGGGTGAAAAAAAGAGAGAATGACTTTTCAGCTTCGTTAGTCGGAAAACCGAGGCGGAAATGGCTCCGTCCAGTACGAAAAACGCTCCCTCAACCCTCCTTTTGCACCCTCCACTCGTTATCTCTCTGTTTTTCGCAGCGCATAATGCGCCCACAGTCGACACAAATGACTCGGACCTAGCAAAAAGTCCGACTGCCGCCGCCTGTGAATGCTAGTTGCAGACTGTCAAAGGGAATCGCTCCTGCGAAAGACAGTATATTTGCGTAACCCTTTGCACTCCCGCTGCGTTTGCGTTAGTTATGCAAGCTGATCAGTACGATTGCATTTAATTGGTATGCAAAAGTGGATCGAACGTTTAAATTCCCACCAATGATTTATGTCAGTTGTTCGAGAGGATTCGTTTCATATGATTAATTTAAATCCACTCTAAGGCAGAAATGATTGGGATTGTATCAATAGATTATTCGTATTAATTATACTATAAATTTGACTAATTGATCGTTTTGAAGTGTACCGAACACCAATCACAATCGAAACTCAAAGTACAATGGACGTAAGCGTATACGCATGCGTGGTAGTAAGCAATAAACTCGAAATGGTGAATCATAGTAAACTGATATTTTCCCCTCGAAAGCTTTAGAGTCAAAGAGCTAACGTGTGGGTTTCGCCATTTCATAAAGGAACATAGTTTCGAGGACATTTTTTGCAAGTGAAAACCATTTGCGCCGAGTGCACATTGAAGTGCTGGTCGAATTTATCCATCCTCCTTCCCTCTCTTTTTCTCCCACAGTTGAAATACTCGTTAGTGGAATCCACTTGAATAACACGAACTTGTCGAACGCCTACTGCCAGCCGACGAGATGCTACTGCACTCGCATTCTCCGGTTACGCGGGAAACGCGCTTTTCACGCAGCTCGAACGAGCGGAAAGCGCGCGCTTTCGAGGAGCAGCAATTATCCGAACTATACTCGTCCAACTACTCCGACAAACTGCCCGCCCGACGCGTCGCCCCTGAATATTAACGAGACGGCAATGTTTGCAATCAATTATAATAATAACCAGCCATATTTATAAAATGATGTATCATATTATAAAATTCTCGTACGATCTTTACTAATTACAAATTCTATGATTACTAACATTTAGTTATTACTCAAAACTAATTGTATTCAAACCGTTCGAGAGATATCGAAATCTAAATTAATTTCATCCAAACTGTTCAACATGTTTCAACTATTTTCCTATCATTACTGGCTTTCAACTAATAATTTCAATAGTCTAGCAACTGGAGCACCCAGAATTCCTGATTAGCTGGTGCTGCCAATAACTGTCTAACGCCAATGACAGTGAAGAATTCTATCCATGGGGACTTCTCGACGCTTCTCAACTTTTTCCCTGGGACTTTTGTGCATTTTCAACTAGCAGTATCCGATAGTCCAACAAGAGAAGCAATTCCGGATTAGCTGGGATTGCCGGTAGCGTGGAGTGCCGATGAGTGTGGAGGAGTTTTATCGGCGAGACAGTTTTCAAGCGTGCGTTACACGCGGCAGACACGTGGAGAGAGAGAGAGAGAGAGTCTATAATAGCGGCGCTCGCACTATAATCGCCGGTTGGCGCGATGCTGCAGGGGAGTAACACCGAGAGAAATGACGAAGGGCGTTAGAGGCGCTTTCACTGTGGAAATTAATGGAGCGGCCGCGGGGGAGGGTGTGTATTGTGCAATGGCTCTGGATAGGCGGGTTTCGGTTGGCGGAACACGTCGGGTATCGGTCGTTGACACACGATAGCCTCCTGGGCCAATGTGTCCTGACGTACGAGCCTGACAAAAGTGATGCTGGATTGACGCCGAGCGACCCCTGAAACGCGACGCCTTCGCATCACACCCAATCACACCGTCATGTTTCCCTAGTGCGTCTGACAAGAAAGACCCATTAACTCGTTAACGCAAATAGATCTGCTCGAATCGTAGCAAACTTTTCCAGAGCTCTTTTTGCAATGGGATCTCTTGGTTTCTTAGAGGTGATAATTGGACTATGGTAGTTTATAAAAGTGGAACACACTTGAATTCTAAAGAATCTCAAGTATTAAATATGCAGGTTTGTCGTAAGTGTTTATTGTTTCCTGCTCTTCATCTATTTCTAAAGTTACTATACAACGCTGATTGGACTATTGGATTTGCATGTTAAAGTTTGCCACTGTAATTTACATTTCTACTGAAATCCATCAAATATTGAACTAACTTGAGATCCCTCGCGAAAAATTAGTCATTCAAATTTGCTATTTCTTGATCCTAATGGTGTTAGGAATCGGAAGGGCAAACTTGGCGCGATTACCAAAACGCGCCGGGAACATATGGCCCATTTGTGCCGCTACATCCTGTTATTGACGCACCCCTATTACAGGGTGGCTGGCGCCGCCCCATCGATACCGGCCGAATTTTGGGCATTGTTCGAACTGTAAACAGACTTCCTTCATCGAATTCGCATTAAAGGGAGGAGGTGGAGGAGGAGGAGTGCAGAAAAGCCGGGGCGAGCGAGTGTTTGAGTTACCAAAGCTGCAGCTGATGGAAAGACAAACCTTGAACCAAACACCCTCGAATCGGCACTCGAGCATTGTTTGACTGTCACTTTCCCTCTCGAATATCCTTTTAGAAAAATCTACCATCCCCAACCTCCTTCTCCTCCTCCTCGGCCACGTGCAGCCACCACCTTCGCTCGCGAGAGCATACACGCCATCGAATATCGACTTTCCATTTTCGTCTGCTCGTCGTCGGGTAGGAAAAAAGAGAGCCGTATAGAAAGTTGCATCCATGGCTTGGCTCGTTTGAACTTGAAACCCTCGAGCTCTCTCTCCTCCGCCGGAGGAAAGTCTAGTTGAAAGGAAGGAGGATAGAGGGCCGAGTTGAGGGTGGAGTACTCGCGCGGTACTTTCTCTTTGCATGAAAGTGTTAGAATCAGTCGGGGACCGAACCCCCATCAAGAGGCATATACATACTTTGCAAAAGTCCCGCGACCCATGAAGCTACAGAGAAAAAGAGAGAGAGAGAGAGAGACCTGATTTTCTCCCTCTCGCGCGCGTACTGTGTCTCGAGCATATTCTCCGCGGCGATCGAATCGTGGACATTCGATGGAAGTTCATCGGCGGATTCGAGTTGTAGAGTTCTGAAAGTTTATACGAAATTGAAGCTAAAAGCCTTTGCAAAAGGTAATTACTTTGATTTGAAGCAATCGAGAATAAACGTGCAATAATAATAATCAGTTTCTATGAAATTTTATATTGCAAATGGAAAATATTCCTTCATTTTATAAGCGTTTAAATAACTTTACTGTTCTTCATCGTAAGATAATTATGAGAATATACTTCGCAAGTCCTGCAAATCTTGAAGAAACAGAGAGGGGGCCGCCTCACTGTCTCCCTCCGGCATTGTGTCTCAATATTCTCGGGCACAATCGAATCGTGGACACTCGATGGAAGTTCATCGGCGGAAGCTCTGCCGCGAGTGGAGAGAGCGACGGAAATCCTCGATGGCGCAGCGACGGCACGAACTCCGACTCTCGCGCTAAGATCAAAAGCTCCTGAGGGCAGAGAAGAGAAGGGAAGAGAGAGTGGAGAGAGAGGAGAGAGTGGAGAGAGCAGTGCCGAGGATGGAAGCTGGCCGCGAATCTTCGTTTCCCGCCCTTTTTATGCCTCCTTTCCAAGGGCAGCGCATTCAACGAAGAAAGGGGAAAAGGATGCCGGGTAAACAGCCCTCTAGTGCGAGAGAGAAGGAAAGCAGCAGGATATAAAAAGAGAGCGGTAATGCTTTGAGACTCGTTGTGCCTCCTACTATGCTACAGGCCATCTTCCTACTCAGCGCTCTTTCGAATTTTACTTTCTTCTTCGTGCTTGATGTGTTGAATATTCTATTCTCTAGTTTATATATTTTCAAAGTATCTGAAATGTTGATATTCATACGTGAGGATGACTAAATTTTTGTACCTATGTGTGAGTGACGTGTTGAAAGAAATGGTTGGAGATTGAGTCTTGAAAGCAATAGGTTAGAAAACGAAGTTTTTTTTCTATCCTCTTGATACAAAAAAATTCTATCAAGTTAGCAAACGCTACCGTTCGACGTATACCTTCACCCAATACACCCCAGTACTTGCGTCCAACTACCAATCATCGCACTCTCCTCAAAAACCCAATTCCAAAATTCGCTAACCTTACACGAAAAGCTATCTACACTTAAACAGAGATCACATCCAGTTTCCGCGCTGGAGCATACCACGAGAGCCATAAAAGCGTTCCGATCGAAGGAAAACATTTTTCCGGCAGTCTGCGGCGCGGCGCGCCTATAGATGCGGAGAAAGGGAAAGCAAGTGGGAAAGAGAGCATCCGAGGGAAAGAAAGAAAGCAAGAGAGGGAGGAGTTGAAGAGTGAAAGTTTGCGAAGGTTAATATCGAGACGAAGTTGCGTCGGAGCGGCTGAATGGCGATGTACGGCAAGGGCAGAGGCAGATAGCTCGAGCAGTCAAGAGAGCGGAAAAGCGCCATCAATGAAGCAGAGGCACGCGCGCGCGCGCGCGCACGTGAATGCGTGCACGAGGAAATCGCGCTCTCACGTTCCTACGTTGGTGGAAAGCGGGGTGGATGGGTGGATGGTTGGGGGGGTGGTTGGGTGGAAGAGATAGCGACTGGTGGAATGGCAAACAGACGGGAGGACGAAAAAGGGCGCCAAGCTTTGAAAACATCGTCGGCACAAGGGCTTGGTGGATGCCGGCGGGGGTGGTTGGGGGTGCGAGAGGGGTGAGAGGGGTTGGTTACTTGTCCAGGGGCTAAAACTTGCCGGCCGCGATCACCCGAGCCGCCAATGTTTACCCTCCACCTGCGGATTTATTCGTGCATACACGGAACAGCACTCCGGGGTGAAACGCAGCAGCCAGCATCCAACGCATCCGCGCATAGCGAAGAAGCGCCGCGCCGCGCCGCGCCGGCGTCCGGCTTCGCCGTTGTCCGCTCTCGCGTGCGTTCGTTCGTTCGTTCGTGTCTTCTACATGTGCCATGGCAACTGAAAACACGCGCGCGCGCGCACCCACGCGCCCTGATACTCCATTATTTTAGGGCCTCTGAAAGCACCCTGACCTTTCCACGCCCGCCGGAACTTCGACGGACTGCTGCTCGCAGCTAGGAAACTGCGGAGAGCGGAAGCAAACCACTGGCGAATAAATTCCTAGATAGCTGGTAGTGAATTTATTTAATATTATATGGCAGATGAGTTCGTGTATGAAAGGATTTTAAACTCGGAGTTTAGTCTGTCCGGTGGGAGTTAAAAATTCCATTAAAATATGATCCTTGAATAGTGAAGCCAAGCGTAATGAACGCGAATGTAACTTTTGTTGTATCTACTTTAATGTTTAATTTATGGTAGTTACACGCAAGGATCCTTCAGAAATTTGAAGTAACTTGAGAGAATTAAGCTAGCATCGTAGATTAATACGATGTTAATAACATTTTGTGGATACAAGCGTCAAGTAATTTCAAATTGTATCCATGCATAATTGGTAATAAAATCCCATCAATACCTTTCATCTCTAACATCCGAAGGACAAAACTAGTACCAAATACTACTTTAGAAAAATGGTACCAATACAAATATGAAAGAATTTCAAGTTGGGTGGACGCGTAATTACTAATAGAATTGGATGAGCGATCTGTGCCTGTCGGTTTATCTGCGATGACCTGGGCTCGAGTGGGATATGGGGTCCTCAACGATCTCAATAAATCCGATGAAACAGACACGAGACTGGTCGGTTTGTGAGGGGCGCGAGGGGGCTGGCGGAGAGGAGGAGCGGCCGTGTGTACGCGGATGGCATTGCAATAAACGTATAACAAAAAACGGCCGCTTGTATAACCTTTGAACCCTCGCCCACGATCACCAGGGATATATTTACCCTCCACCTGCCGGGATTTACTCGTGCATACACGAAACAGCACTCACGCGCTACGACGCGTGTATCTCGTCTCGATTCCTCTCTGTCTCCGGTCACCATCATTGCCCATCTTTCCATGATTATACACGGTGGCGCGGAAAGTTCTCGTCTGACGTTTCAAAGAGTGATAGGAAAGTCTACGGTGAATCGGTGATATGTTTGCCGATATTTTTGGAATAAGTTTATCCTCGCCAGATTTGGAATTTGCCAAAAGCTTCTTGTTTTATAACGTTTAATATTTAGAAACGCAGTTTTAGAATTTAAAATTTCAATAGAAATTGTGCTTTTGAACGGAAAGCTTTGGGATTTTTAACGACAGACGGGAGGGCTTGCAAATTGAAAAGTAGCGTTTTGAAAAATTGAATGTCCTTGTTTGCTTGGCTGGCGTAACTTTGTGCGGGGATACGCGCGCGGCGTTTCAAAAGGAGCTACAATGCCGAGGGCTGGTTGTGTCTGGAAAAGCGATCGCAAGGTAAACATCGCGGGCATTCAAAGCCTACAAATAATTTGGCGGTACCGGGATGCTCTTTTTACAAAAGCAACGTTACTGTAACTCGCATATCTGAGACCACTTTCTTCCATGGAACCTGCAGCACAAAGAAATATATTGGTAATTCTGGGAAAACATGAAATTTCATCTTTTTGTTCTAATAATTTCACATTAAAAGAATTTGATAATTCAATTGTAATACTTTAACATTTCCATTTCCTTCGTTTGCAATAGAAAACCTGTAAATTTTTGTTATAAAATCTATCGTACTTTAAGTTATAAGGTATCGGCGACAGAAGGAATTAAAGACGAATAAAAGATATGGGGACCATTAATTCCGGCCTGCCGAGGCAATTGACGAATCTGTGCTTTACGAGCTTGCCATAAAAATCCGTAGAAACATGCTGGACCTAGCGTTGCCCTATGTCTCGGGCGTCGTTACCATTTATGACAGCCATCAACCGGCTCATTAATACCTCTCTGTCGCAACACGTTTACAGCATCGCAAAAAGTTCAGCATGTGACTGCACTCTGTACTGCAGCGCACTCTCAAAACTTTACATTCTTATTACAGAAACTCAACTCCCTTTAGTGTCATTTTATACTTAAAGAACCAAAATAAATATCATACACTATTTCAACGAAACTCATGGCAACAGCATAGATATATATTTGCATTATCTCACACAGACTTTTAAAACAGTTCTACATTCCCATGCAATAAATAAATAACACGAAATCTAACCGGAGGGAAGTAAACTAATTGTAAATAAAGGTGGCTGTTTAAATTCAACACTGTCTGTTTTCGCTGATAGTGTTTTCCGTTTAACCCGACAGATTAAAATAAAATACCGCACTATTCAATTGTAACAAAACCAACATACAAATACTCTCATTGAAAAACATGTCAAATCCCTTAAAAAAGTACCTTTCTATCTGGAGCAATGAAAATGTGCATACAAATAGTGTGATGAGAGCTTTAAAGGCCAAGCATTCACTAATTCCAACGATGTCCGGGTAGTCCTGGATTCCACGAAAGAGGTGAAAAGTCGTGCATTAGCCGAGGAAGGGTTGGATTCTAGTTGCTTTGGTCTACGATGGTCTACGACTGTTTACCTTGCTACTTGCCGCCGATGAAAACCAGCAAACACACACGCACGGTGCAAAAGCCCGTTTCCACTAGAACAGTTCGCCGTAACAGAACTGCTAACACCGAACATACGAACAGAATCCCGTTCATCTTATACTTCTCTACGGAAAAAAAAGATTACCTGTATGATATTCTAATAAATTCTCAAAAACCGCTCAATTGGTGGTTTTTCCTCGTCGCATTAAAGGAAACGGCAGAAATTCCGGTACTGTGCATTGGGAGGTTTGAATTTCTCGAAATTCGTGGCTATTAAATTATAATCCCTTTAATGACTAATGCGGCTGAGACGCGGCTACTGCATTACATCTCCTTTAGTGAGTAATGCAACAATAAGGAGACTACTGCATTATAGCTCCCTTAGTGACTAATGCAACTCTAAGGAGGATTATAACCTCCTTGGTGACGAATACGGCTATAATAGGGCTTTTGGATTACAGCCCTATGGAAACCCTGTTCTGGTCGGCGAAATGTTCTAGTGTAAACGGGCCTTTAGGCAAAGGTTCGGCCTTAACCAACCCCCTTTGCCAGTTTGCTCGACATGGCTGGTCTATGTAAAGCAGCGCTACAACTACCCTTTTTGGCTCACCGACATCGGCAGTGCGCGCCCGCGCGCCCGCACATGCCGTTAACAATTTGTTTGCCCACACTCTGCGTGCTGCTCACCGGCTTCGCCAAAGATCTTCCTTCCTGTTCGTGCATCTACAGGGTGATAAAGTCCATGTGTCCGGCGTTGATAAATTTGTGAGTCTAGTTTTCACTTTATACTGCCGTTTATTAGTTATTGCAAATTGGAAAATTAGTGGAGTAATCTAAAAACAAAGAATTTCCTATGCGAGAGAAGTTTCGATCGGTCGTATTGACATGATAAAATAAATCACGGTGAGCTGTTCTCAAAATTGAATTCAGTATTAGATCAATTATTTTACTGATTTTTTAGTTTGCTATAATTAACAAGCAGAAGCGTAAAATGAAATATATGGTGACACTTTTTCTCGTCTCGGCCTGCAGATTCATCCCCTGCAAGGTCGTACACATGAAGATTTCCACCCCGTATGTACTACACCTTCTGCTTTGCCAGTGCTTCTTCTTCTTCTTTAGGGTTGCGCCGCTCCGTCAACTCGACTTTTTCTCTTCTCGTTACTCGCAGCGTGTCGGCCACTTCTTCCGAGTTCTAGCCTGACCACACGTTAAAGTGTTTTCCTACGCCAGTGCTGATGGATGCCTCGGAAAAGCATGCCGTGACTGGAATCTTAAGCCGAGCGTACCAACACCTACCCTTTCTTTTGGGGCTGCTTTAAATGTCTTCCTTTGTCATTTGAGTTTCCGAGTTGCCGCTGGTCTATTCTTGCTCGCCGTCGACGAGTACATATTGCACCTCTGCAAGAAAAATGAACCCATGGAAGAAGTGTGAAATTGTTCGCAAGCGAGAGAAGAAATATCTTATTTCAGAGATAAATACCTGTCGCGTTAAACGTACGTTAATTAAAAGTCTTTGGTAATTATGCACAATAGGGCTGACCCCACCGATTTTAATGAGGTTGATATATGTTGTTCGGGATGTGATTCTGAACAACTTTTTCCTATACATGTACCCGCTGCTCTGCTTTCGTTTTCGAGATATGTGACCGAAGTTGTGGTTTGGGTTGATGTTTTCTACAACATATATCAACCTCATTAACATCGGTGGGGTCAGCCCTATTATGCATAATTACCAAGTCTTTTTTCTTGTCGGAAATTATCTGTATTATTATTGGACATCTTTTGGAATAGTACTGTGGTCGATGAAAAATCAATACCTAATTTTAGGAGAGAGTATGGACTGTGAATATAACGTTTTTGCTTGGGGTTTTCATTAGCCAGTTCCTACCGGGTTCCAGAAGTACAGCCTTATCACCGGATACGGTTGTTCCTGTTATTCCTCGTTTCCTCGTTGCTTCCTGGATTACAAACTGCGAGAAGCCACAGATTTATGTTTCAATAGAGCGTGTGCAACGTGCATTTGAATATTGCGGGATTTGGAAGCGAGAGCGGCATAGAAGAGGAGCGATAGCAAGAGCGAGAGAGATCTGCTATTCAAAAAATAATAGTCGCGCGTTACATAGTTGGTCGGTGCTTCCCGGTGGCCATTGTATTCCCGCAGTGTCTATCATCGAGACAGAACAATCGTCGGCTTGGCCGCAGTGGAGGAACGACAATTAAGGTAATGGTTTGCCTATGGAAACGAGAGAGCATCATTGAAAGCGCTGATAAAAGGCTTTACGCCAATTTCGTTTAATCCTTGAGAAATTGCCACTCAACTGTTTTTATGCCATTCGGCCTTTTACTGGCAATATAAATGAAAGCTCCAGCGAATGTCTATTATTAACCGGTCGACAGGAGTTTCGTTCTCTTCGTTGATTCAAACTTCGATGGGTGAAATATAGCCTTATTAAATTAAAGTATTTGAAATTCCTCAGAATTGCATTCGAATTCTTTTAAAATTTTGAAAATTATACAAAGCCTTCCTAAAAGGTGTGTGTGTGGTATAAGTTAAGGAGGGGCAACGGGACTTTTGAGACAGAGGAGGCCTTCTCGATTCGCGGCAGCTGGCAGCGGAGGGGCAGCTGTCAAACTGCCAACAAATTCGACAGTTTGACCAAAAAAAAATATCTAGCCAGCTGCTATCGAAGTGTACACAGAGGTTTTCCGTGTGCGAGCCGGGGGTCCAGAATGCGATTGGGAGAGTAACGGAGTTAGGCTCTGTCGACAAATTCCAAGGAGGACGTTTGCCAAGTCAACAGGATCGATTTCCGACACGAATGCTTTCCCAAGCGGCGCTCTCTCATCGGTAGTATGGATCGAACGGCGCCGTCCGAGAAACAATCGGCGAAGCTGCCGAGTTCGACGAACGAAACCCGCCAGATACAAAATCGACCGGAGCAGGTTGGCGCGGCCTGAAAAAAATTCAGGCGCATTTCAGCCAGCCTCTATTCGGAGGTGAGCATCCGACCGTGCTATAATATCGACACGACGGACCGACGAAATCCTGCATCGTGTTTGGACGAATGGACGCCACCCTGTCCAAGGTAATCCGTGGGTGTCGACTTTCACGAAAGCAACCCACCCGTATAGACCCACCTCTCTTACTTCCGACAAGCTTCCAAGTGGGAATACATGCCGGCTGAAAACATCCCCTCCTTTCACTCGAAGTCTCAATTAACGATTTCTCCTTTTCTCTTCATAATAATTGTCAGATCGAAGCGAAGACTATACGACAGAAACCTGGAAACCAGTTGTTATGTACGTCGAGGGGAGGATCTGTATTAATTTTGAATCACCATTGATAAAAGTTGTGGAAGTTAATGAAATGGAGGGAAACACGAAGGCTGGGATTCACCACGATTTTATTTCGCTCAGATTACACAGTTCTGCTGTACATGCTAATTAAAAACTTGGATTCCAGTTGTAAAAACGATCGAAAACACTGTTGCAGTAATAATAATGTTTTTACATTTTCAACTCTCCATGGATTAAATAGCTAACAAGTAGAAACGCTCTTTTATTTTACAAACTCTTCATTAAATTTCTCTTCCAACCAAAAAATAAGGACACGTATATTTTATCAGGGGATATGCAAGTATATGCACTGCATATTTCGCGCATTCCTGCCGCGTGTATCTGTTACATACGGCTAAGACAATAAGTCAGCAAGATAAGTTGAAGGGGCGATGCGAGGAGATGCGATAACAGCCAATTGTCGCGAGAGAGGCGCAGCACTGGAATGGATGTTACGGCGTCCCATGGAGAGGAAGGGAAAATAACGACCCCGCGAGACGGTGCGGGAGGATATGACGAATCCGAGGAAACGATCTTCTCGAGAGGCTCGTTTGTCCTTTCCGCCAAGAGCGATTGGTAGCCTGCATAGTTTCCGCTCGAATAGTTTCGACCGTTTCGCAAACCGCCGGACACTCTGTTAAGAAGTTAAGGGCCGCTTCCACCAGCTAACAACTCCTTGCCCTTCCTCAACTGACCAGTTTCCCCGGCATATCCTAACCTAACTATGCGACAGCTTAAAGATCTCAGCCTAAATGGACTGCCTCTAAACCTGTCATTCAATGCCTCTGTTAAAGGCGAAACAGTTATCTTTGACATGGTACTTGTTCCTATTTGGTACACATTTCTATATTTGTACAAAATGTTAAAAATGATTGAATCGGCAACAGGTTATGGGTTCGACTATCCTTTGTACAAGGATCTCTGCTTCCTCAAGTGCGTCGTAGATTTCTATCGTTTTTATTTCAAAATATTTCTACCTTGTTTATTACATATATAGTAATAGAAATGATTGAATCAATATCACGATTTGCGTTCGAATATTTTCGCTTTATACGGTTCTAGTTTTACATTTCCGTACAAGATTCGTAAACCTCCATCTTTTCTTCAACCCCACGCTCGGTGATAAGAACGTGCAAAAATTAACTATGCAAACATACTTAATACAAAAAATACGTCTGACAATTAATTCAAGCTTGCATTCAATAAAGTCATTAATTTCATTAAGCTCAACCTATTTACTCGACATTGTACGTACATGACTGTCTAATTTATCATGGGGTAGGTGATGTACATACAAGGCTTACCTTGTAAGATGATCCACCTGAGCAACTGTGTCATTACACCCTAGACTGACACAAGATATCGCTCAGCCTCTGTGGAGTTATGGGAGGTTTGCTTTAACCCAGTGTTCTGTAGTCGGCTGGAACGATAATGTAACCAATCGCGGCCCTGTACTAGTAAGGATTATATATCAGGGTGTGGTTAAATAGTTCGGTGAATAAAGTCTGCGAAATTATGAAGGAGAGAGGAGAAAGAAGGAAAGCCACAAAAATATATGAAACAGAAGGAAATTAATAAAAATGAAGTTCCATCTATAGAAATTGTGTATCAATATTGTTGCGAGCATTTGATTGACTTTCGTCGAGTCAACCATAATATTTTATATTCTAATAAGTACATCCATACGATTCCCTTGAAACTGAAGTAAATCTGAACAGGTATAATCTGACAGAATAAAGTGGTCCATAAAAGGTTAAATGGCTAGTATTTACTTTTTACTAGGATAAGATACAAAGGGTAGAAATTTCGAAGTCAGCATTTTGTAAGGCAGAATCATTCACACCAGGCTCACCGCCTTTGTCCATGGAAATGGCAGGAAGACAGGAGGCCGAGAACAGGGAAGCCAGAAGTTATTGATGGTCTCTCCTCGCTGGCATCGTTTACATCTTCCGCACGTACAACCAACGCTTCAAGTGAATACACGGATCCTGGCTGCTCTCGCGCACGAGAGATTCTTGGGAAACGAAGTACATATTTGTTTCCCCACATTCATCATCCCTCCTTAGCCGCTCTGCTCCTCTCCACGTGAATGCGTCCCTGAGAGGGAAAACGAGAAACACTGGAATAGAATCTCTTCGAAATCTCTTTATCGTCCCACTTTCACTCTAACTAGAATCAATGGGGAGCTGGTGAATCTGAAAGGAAGTCTTTTAATGAGAAAACCATTATCGATATGTAATGTAGTTATGTTTTATTCAATATTCACGACAGGAAATTCATTCTAAGTCATCACTCTTTCTATTGATCCCGCTGTATCGTAATTATTATATGATTTGATGTTGTTATTGAGAAAAAAAAATATTACAAGTATATTTTACAGCTCATTTATATCCATCGATTATATTTATTAATATTGAAAAAGTTGTTTATCATTGTATTTGTTGGAATACGTATCTGCGAGTTAGATTTGAATGGAACTACTGAAAACAAAAATTCCTATAAATATTTCAATTACTCGTATGAATTACTGTACGAGAATATTGTGTGGAAGTCTTGCGAAATTGAAACGGATACGGTGAGAAATGCATTGAAAAGTATAAACAGATCTCGGCGTAAAATAATATTCGAACATTTGAAGTGAAGGGGAAATGTAGGATCCGTTCCTCCAGGAAATCCGGCGATCTCCGGCTCAGCAAGGTCGTTTATATCTTTCTCACGTAAAACTTCGGCACTTGAGAGGAACAGTGGAGTCATGAAAAATTCAATGCGCAGAACGCCGGTCTGAACTTTCGACCCAGGCATTTGTTCAATTGGCCCGATCATTTGCCCAATTATTTTCCTCCGAGTGCGCTCGTTTAGGAAAACAACGTGCTCAACGGAGATGGTTGAAATTGTGAATTCAGCTGAAGCTTCTGCCCGATTACAAGTAGCCAAAGTACTAAAATTCGTGTTTAACGTCAATGATTAAACGTACAATCTATATTTACTTTCGATATTTTATATTCTCAATATGACAAAAATCGTAAAACGGGAAAATAACGAATTTTGTATTTATTAAAAGTCGCATCATTCGCAATGATAAAAGTTACCGTAAACTCTATTAAAGTCCTCGAAACTCCAATAAATCTAATATTTCATTCGTTTCTAAATCCAATAATTAAAGCAATATTCCAATAATTGCAAGGTCAAATTAGAAGTAGAAAAACAGAAATAACTATTATAGCCAATGTATTGCTGAAATGATAGAGATATGTATGGAAGAAGATAAGGTTCAGCATAACGTAAAGCATAGCGCATGATGAAACATATTCCTATTGGCGAAATAGCTAAAGGAAGCGTGACTTGATGCCTGCTGGGGGGTTTAGGCGAGAGAATATATTTTGCATGTATGTCGAGCGCTTCCGCGCAGTCATGATTAACCCTCGGGTACACATTCGAAAATTAACTCTTGCTCCACATAACACTGCCATAATCTACTATGATGTAGCGCTGCCTCCTCTAGACGATACACTATTAACTCCTATGCTGATGCGGAAAACGTGTCTGGACTAAATACTGACGTTAGAAACTCGACGACAGCAATTTCACTTAACACATTGTTAAGACAATTTTGCAGAAACTCATCTCTGTAACTGTATATTTTTCACGCAAGTCAATATTAAAATTCATACGTATAAGTAAATTAATAATAACTTTTTTGGGAAAAACATATTTATTTGAAACTTTGTACGAATGTTTTTTCAGAGCTTGAAAAATGCAATAATGCTATGTAATGAATACTTTATCAATTTTGAACTCTACAAATTTAAGACAGTTATTTTAAATCTATTACTACTTACATCTCCTGTTAATAATGTTTTAATAAAAATAATTACTCAAGATAATAAAATAAGCAAATCCTACAGCCAAATTGTTCCCGACTAGAAAGTTCTGTCCAATACTGACCGTTAAATTCGACGAACACTTCGTATTTTAGCGGTGCGTAACACTAAAAAAAGCCGCGGAACGAAAATCTGTCGCCGCTTGTACGCTCGGTATTCGAGAAGCAGGAGGAAAAAAACGATGGCGGGTGTTTTTCGCACATGACCGAGGGAGCACCACGGAATCCGTGAACACAGTGAGATAAAATAATGCGCGTCGGGGAATGCGAGGACAGCAAAAAATATTAATCGGACTGAAAGTGGCGAACGCAATGGAAAACGACGATGAGACGTTTGAAAACATTGGAACTGCCCGTTCTTCGTTGCAACTCATAATTGTTGAATATAAATGGAAAAAGTAATGGAGATAAATGAAAATAATAGAGATAACGATACATTTTTATTGTTTTCAGGATGTAAAAATGAATTAATACCAATATCCGATTGTTTTTCTCATATTTTCCAATGATTTTCAATAAACGCAGGTCCGACTGCAGTTATATTATCAGATTACAAAAATATCTCATTTTTGTTCTTCACAGATTTATATAACAAGCAGACTGTATTAATTAATGCTAAAATCCGATTGTTTTACGCATTTTTTGTACGATTTCTCGGTAAAATGCAGATCCGACTACAGTTATACCGCGGGATAGTGGAAGTATCTGATTCTTGTGCTCCGATGACCCAAAATCAAGTCAAACAATGTGCGGGAACTACTCGAAACTTGGGAAAGCGAGCATCCCATCACGGAGCGGCGACGAAGTTCGCCGGCCGATTTTTTTCCACGACGAGTAGCGCAGCAGCAGCAGCAGCCGCGAGCCATTAAAAGTTTCGTGTTCCCGAACGAATTCGACGAAGGAAACTTCCGCAGAAGGCGGCTTGCACCGGCTCAAGTGGCCAGTAATTGCAATTCACTCCTGGTTCCTTCACTACCACACAGCCCCGCCGTTAATCGAACCGAGCAAACGACACTGGGACGCATTCCCATTAAATTAACTAGCAACTACAGTAGAACTGTGTTCTTTGAGCGAAGTGAAATTATTACGAAACCCACCCTTAACTCGTCCTTCGACATTGTTATATTCTTAGGGTTACTTAGTTCCAACTCGAATTTTTACCATTTTTATTCTTTTATGAATTACTCCACAAAATTAGTGGGTCAATGACTTTTGACCGAAAAATTGGCGATAATGAAACTGTTATAGATTCGGGAAAAGAAATCGTACAACGGTCTACATAGACTGATTTTAATGGTCGAACCTTCCACTTTTAAACTTTCTTTTATACTTAAATTCTTTCCACTTCCCTTAAACACAATATTTTTATTTTATTATATATTATAGTTACTAATTTGGAAAGAAGTCGGATAAAGTGGGATAACAATACTGGTAAGGTAGCAAGCAGTGTTACACCAACACGATCTCTACCGACGATCTCTAGAACCCGTTCTTTCGATCGTGATCCAGCGGTCCCAGCATCACGTCGGTACAGCAGATGATGATGATCCTTATACGTTCTTACGAATCTTCTTTACTCCACGCTTCAAAATTCATCCACGAATTTTGTTTATCAATCGACAAACATTTATATTATAAAATCAGCAGAATACACAAAAAGAACTCTCTAATTATAATAATTAATTATTATAGAATTTTAGATCATCAAGAATATTTAAGTCTGGTAATAACTCAAATTAGAAACTCGCACGGATTCTGGACAAAACTTTTTCTTGGGAACCTGTAATTTTACGATGATTATTTCCCTGGTCAATTAACGGTGATTTCCCATATCTACTTCAGGGTCGTCCCACACTCATCGGGGAAGATTTACCAGCACTTGTAACGTGGCCGTGATGTCGCTGACACGTTGATACACATAAGTGATATTTATGAGAGGCTCGAGTTAATGAGGATGCTATTTTCTTGTAGCTCGATACAATGCGCAAGCTGCTATCAAGCAGAATACTCAGCTCGGTACCTTCGAGCGAGCAGCGAGTTGAAACGACTAACTCGAGCGAAATAGTACGAAAACACTCGTAAATCCTTATCCCTCCGGACGTCTGAAATTGCGAGCATAGTTAAGCTAATAACAAGCCTCCGAGATTTCTTTGACAGTTTCATAATTTCCACTGGCAACCACCACTGCTCTACTCGCTCAAGCGGAGCTGAGCGTTTCGTGTGGTTTTAGATGTTCCAGCATTCGCCAATTAACAATTACAACAGCCAACATTAATGTTCGACATTCTTCTCCAAACGTCGTTTATAAAACAGGGCATAAATCAGGTATCATTTACAGATTGACCAAATTAAAATAATTTGAGAAATTACACATGGATAATTGTAAGTCAGTTGGTCTGTGTAATCATTGATTGACTAATGTCGCTTTTCTTGTAAAGTTGTTGAAATTGCGAGTCTAGTTAAGCTAATAACAAATCTCCGAGATTTCTTTGACAGTTTCATAACAGCACTGTAAATGGGAACCGTTGCTCTGCTCGGTAAAGCGGAACTGCGGTTCATGTAATTTAGGTGTTCAACCATATGCCTATTAACAATCATTTACAGTAATGTAATCATTGGCTGACTCGTGTGAAATTTCTTACGGGACAATTCATCATCCAAGATATGATGCTTCGAAGTCGAATTTCTTTCCCACGCATACTTCATACATTTTTAAAAGCTTCGAGCACACTTCAATTTGGCCTAATGGAAAATCCGAAAGTACTTTGGAAAATTGTGCGTGTCAACGAGGGTTGCGTTGCTGGGAACTGCGGGAATAAGTGAATACGGCAAGCGTGCTCCTTAAACCGTAGAATCTGCCGGTTGGCAAAGTCGCTTTTAGGATAACGAAGCGTCACCTCGGCGCACGAGCGGTGATTTGCATACGAATATGTTAGGAAGACAGGGCGCACCCGCCTAGACGGAAGCCGCGACGGGCGTCGCGGGGTGGAAGAGGAACCCACCGAGAAAGAAGTCAGCGAGCCTCTTTTCTAGCATTATTTACCCTTCGTCGCGGCTTCCCGTTAACCGTAATGACGCACTTTAGGAGGGGACATTATCGCTCGGCCCGCATCATCCAGACTCGCTCGGTTTGCTGAAGCTTCGCTCTCGCCGGGCATCGTCATTATTTGCATACAACCTGCTGGGAATACGTCATGCAAGGCTAATGTGAATTCTCAACGCCGTTCTTCATTGAGCCTCGATTCGTTGCAACTCGAGATTTGCGCGGCATACTTCAAACTATTCGAAGATACGTATTCTTATTCAATTATAAGGAATGATCGACAAAGTTCAAAGCTTTTGCTAAGTCTCCAATTACCATTCATTCTCTTTACGTTCCTTCTACAAGCAAATATTTCCAATAATTTCTACAAGAGTTTCAAAACAGAAAATAGAAAAACCATAGCTGTGCAAGAAGTTACCAATTCTGTCATTCATCAGTTTTCAACTTCAAAAGTCAGTATTCCATCAAAAAGATCTCGATCATCCCAACATAAACCTCCAACTCCCCAACTCCAATGAATTACATCACTCTATTTATCTGGGATTCACTATTAACTAAGCGCGAGACCATCAGCGCGGCGAGGCACACTGCGCCCGTCTAGAAGACGAGGCCGTCGACACTGCTTGCGAATAAAAATACGAAACATCAAGGGCGGTCGGACGCCAAGGTGTGCGGCGACTCTGAAGTCTCCGGCGGCGGCGAGGCTGACAGGAAAAACATTAAGAAAGCGCTCGTAAAAGGAGAGAATTTCAGGAGCGGCGGCGCGGCGTCTCTGGCCGATGTATACATAGAGACGAGAAGATAAGTGCGAGAATACTGTTGCAAGGAAGCGAACTCGTCCAATGGAGAGAAAGAGGGAGAGAGAAAGGAAGAAGGATGGAAAGGGGCGCAGGAGGGGAGGGGAGGGGTCGTAGTTCATGCCCGAGAAAACCTGGGGCGGCCGCAGACACAGGCGTAACAAGCTGCTTTGATCTTCTGACCTTCCGCATCCGCCGAGTGGCATATCATTATTCGCTAGACGGTTTTATTTACCATTCGGCGCTGAGTCGCGCACCGGCAATTACCGTTCGGTTTCGTAAATAGTCCGCGCGAGCGCGCACACTCCTGTAAAATCGCTGAAGAAATCGGTGTTGGTGTGCTTTGACTGGTAAGAAAGAGAGAGGAGAGAGAAATAGAGAAAGGGAGAAAGAGAAAAGGGGGTGGGAAAGTGGCGAGGGTGAAATGTTGATATCCTGGTAATTGTTTCGCGACACGATAAACTTGCAGAGCTTTACGGCTTTGCTTCAAAGGAACCTCGAGGAGTCTGGCTTTCACTCCACAGTCTACACCTGAGTATTACAATATTCCTGCATTCGCACGGGAGTAATTGGTTTTCGATCGGTCCGAGTGATTTCTCCAAACAAAGCATCCAATTAGATAAATTGCACATTTCAATGGAATTATATTGTAAGAAAGAGTTTGATTTGAATGATTCATTCATAAAACGTGTCATCTCGATTAATTAGAAAGGTTGAATGACAATAGTTTGTGTGTGTTTACACATCTTGTTAGTGCAACTTTATAATTATGATTTGAGCTGATTGCAATTTATATGTTGATTTATTTAAAACGATATTATTAAATGTAATTGATAATAAAAGGATAACCTGTATTGGGCGGCAGTAGTATTAGTGTAGCACTAGTCAGACACTTCCTCTAGTTTGTCCAACATAGAAACTAGTTTACTTGTTTGACTATTTAATAGAATCTATTAAGCCACAGAATCTAGCTTTTGTTTTAAGTTAATGAAATATGAATTTCATCGAATGATCCTAAAAATATTCCTTTTCTGTATGTTTCAGTGCGTGCAAATGGCGCACGCGTTGAGGCGCATTTCGTACGCGACCTGTGAGCCTCAGCACACGCAGTTCAGCTTCCTCGCACGAGAACCCAGAGCCCACTTCAGCCTACAGTACTGTCATTCCTTCATCACAGATTCTGCAGAACAGGTGAATACCATAATCTCTTTTATAAATTAAGTTCATTCATTGCAATGCGAATTTGTTTCTCTAAAGATTATATTTTATCTCTAATGAATTTAATGTAACTTAATCTTTCAATTTTTTTATGAATTCTAAATAGTTTCGAATCCTAAGCAATGTTCGTGAAATAGAATTAAGTGATCACTTGTTTGATTTTAATTAAATGACGAATTCGTCATTTCAATAGAAGTGCTGTACGGAGATTAATCCCATTTGTATTCTTCGGAGAAACAAATAAAGAGCATTGTAACGATAGAGAATAAATATTCGATGAAATCAATCTCGAAGCACAAACCTGCGACTTCGCATACATCCTTTGGTGCTTTGATCGAGAATGGCTTGTAATAATGGCTGGCGGAAGTAGAAAGGGCTGAAGGAATGGGGGGAGGGAAAAAGAAGCCCCTCCTTCTGGCAGGTCCTTGGCGATATTGCAATAATGCATCGCCATCATCCAGGACGAATTGCTCCGTCACACAGTGAAAGGACACAGGCGCGTGCAGGATATTACTTGGCGCTCGGAGATCCGTTATGCGAATGACGCGAACATATGCTCCAAGCACCGTAATGCCTTCTACCTTGATGTGCCAAACAAATTTTAAGAAAATCCATATCTGATTGAAACCCACTGCGCATCGCAATATTTGCTTTAGGAAAACGCTGATATATTTCTCTGGAATGCATTTCTGAAACCTGACGTGTTAAAATTAGTTTTTGTTTATATAAACTTGCCAAATACTAAAGAAATCTTCCTTTTGCGATTATAGAAACATGGCATAATTTTCCAAATAAATTATTTGGCGTTTGAAATTGAAACATATTTCCTTACTCTCAATTTCAGTGCTTTTCCATGTGAGTAACCAGTAAAAGCTTTTACGCTTGCGTTTGGTACGCTTTTGTGGAATGACATAATATTAAATTCAATATTGACATAGCCAAAGACTGATACTATCATATCAAGTAACAGTTAAGTAAGAGCCGTTCATGGAATGAAATTAACTCGACATAGGTGAGTGGAAATTCCGAGAGTACTCGTAAGAAAGCAGGATGTAAGGACGAAATATTGCAATATCGTGCATGCAACGAGAGTAACTCGGGAGTTTCGCACGAACTGGCTCGTGTCGAGTGGGTTAGCTACTCTGAGGCGCGCGGCACGTAGATAGTATCAGCTGCAATATGCGCGGAGATCCTATTTCACTCTGATTCTGACACATTAAAAAAAAAAGTGATGGAGGAAAAAGTGATATACCGTGATGGAAAAGTCACACAATCTCGACGGTAATTGAAGCGATGTCACTCGATATTTTCTATGATGCTTTTCTAATTGAAATGTCGAGTCTAATATACTGAACTAAAAACATGTCATAGTATTTGTTGTAAAATCAAAGGAATTTCAATGCACTGAAAAACATGACATGAAAGATAATTTAATACTCCCACAATTCTACAATATTTAAAACATTCTCATTCGATCTTCTAATGATGTTCTTTGGAATATCATAAACCAATCATGAGATATCTAATCAAACGCAATCAAAATTCGAGCTTATTACTCCTTACAACTAGCAAGTGTACATAAGTACAACATTCTTTAACAGGCATTCTCATACTAGCAATCGCCAGTTTCATTAACGACAGACGAAGGTTTATGGAGGATAGGTAGCCTGTTATCGGGGAGTCAGGCAGCCGATATTTTTCATGATGCTTTTCTAATTGAAATGTCGAGTCTAATAAATATACTAAACTAAAAACATGTCATAGTATTTGTTGTAAAATCAAAGGAATTTCAATGCATTGAAAAACATGACACGAAACATAATTTAATACTCTCACAATTCTAAAATATTTCACATTCTCATTCGATATTCTAATGATGTTCTTTAGAATATCATAAACCAATCATGAGATATCTAATCAAACGCAATCAAAATTCGAGCTCATTACTCCTTACAACTAGCAAGTGTACATAAGTACAACATTCTTTAAGAGGCATTCTCATACTAGGAATCGCCAGTTTCATTAACGACAGATGAAGGTTTATGGAGGATAGGTAGCCTCTTATCGGGGAGTCAGGCAGCGAGGAGAAGGATAATAGCGGCGGCGAATGGGGCATGAAAGTAAAATGGGTCAGCGACGTGTGTGTACATAGATGGCAGTGGTGTCGCGGCCGGATATACGTAACGCGGGGAGAAACAAGGCCGGGAAGGGAAAGGGTGGGCGCGCATCGGCTCCATAAAACCGGAGAGTGGTGTTTGCAGCTGGTCGCATTGTTCGGCCACCATTAGTGTTGGCGGCTGCCGGCTAGAGAGAGTTGCGAGCGCATACATGCGCCGCGCCGGCCGAGTAAGTGGCTGCGCGCGTCTCACCGAAACACCGCAAGCACCAAACGCTTCAGTATTCAACAACCCCCGACAACCTACAACTCCCCGTACGTCGAGCGACGAGCGACGAGCGCCTCCCTGTCCTCTGCAGCTGCCACTGCCACCAAAGCTTCCTTGTAAACTTGGAAATTTGGAAGAATCCTCCCCTCATACTTCCTCTTATACTACATACGATAATTATACAAACATTGAGGTCTAACAAAGCAAGGTTTACGCTTGTAAAAGATGTAGTTCTGACAAGTACACATTTTAATTGTCAATATTCACTTTGAGGGAATAAAATCTTGCAAAGTATCGTGGAAAATTGAATGCCACTGTGTAAGGAGAAAAGTTTTAATAATAGTTTTAATAATAGACTTTCCAAGCATTCAGAGTAATAAAAATCGTTGCTTGTTATTAAACTGTAGCGCGGTCGATTATAAATTTGTAATACAATTTTGTACAACTCTTGGCAGGTACATGAAATAGCCAATCGTATGCGAAAATGCATTCTCGCAGTCTGCAAGTTTCAATTAGCCCCCACAAACATTGGTAATCGAGCGATCAGCAAATATCAGGCGGTGCCTAATTATGAAATTAATATCGAGGCAGCCGCTCCAAACTTCCGAAAGAGCGCTGCAAATCAAAGTGCAGGACGAATTAACATTCCGGGTGTTAGCCAGCGGGCGCGTTCTTCGAGAACCAACGAAGACCCTTTCTGTGAATTTTAATTAGTTATTTAATTAGCAGCTCACCGACGGTGAGTGGAAGCAGCCATCAAAAAGGGGTAAACGAGAAGCCCGGCCACTCCCAGTTGCATCGCCCTTTCGATAAACAAATAAAGAGCCGCGCAATATTGAAACGAGACTGAAAGAGAAAACCGGCGTGGAAATACGCACAATAAAAATTCCGTTTGAATTTAAATTGCCCGGAAGTTCTGTGAAAATCGTGGCTTTTATGCTTCCGACTATATTCACTGTCATTAATTTAATTAGAGGGCCATTGCTAGATTCAACAAATTATCACTATGCTTTGCAGTTAATATTCTACAAAATCAGCATAATTTTGTTTCGAATTAATTTTTATTTATAATTCTTGTTCTCACGTTTTGTGTTTGCACTTGTACTCATTTAATGCTTGATTAGGTTTACAGTGGCGTGCTTAGAAAAATGTTAACAAGCAATTAAACGGAATGGCCTGCGAAAAAACATACCTATTATTCTAGTCGCTCGACAGTCGTTTAACTTGCTGACCGCCCTCATAACTTTATCTCGCTCACGCGCCACGTTTAAATTACTTTCCTCCGCACCCTCGCACCACTCTAATGAAAACCTAAAGTCGTTCTCGCACCTTTCTTTCAATTTTCCAAGCGCACACTTTGTGAAACACGTGCCATTGTTGATTCTATTCAAGAAAAGGGAGCTTTACATTTACTTTTTAGAATTCTCCGTTCTCTATTTCCATTTGCACCTTTAACTTCTGAACAGTATTTATTCTCGATAAGTAGAACAGTAATAATAATAAAACTTGTAATTTATATTGATTTACATTTTCTTATGAAATTAGGGGACACTTCATTAAATAGCGGAAGTATGTTTTCCCGTGCATTCGATTTCATTCGTGACTGACGAAGCACACTGAGCTCTCTGTGGAGTGCGACGTGAGTGAAACAATGGGACTCGTTAGTCTGAAATCTCAGTAGGCGGTGCATTGATAGGTAATACAGGAACAGCGGGGGGCGGCGAAGGGAGGGGTTGGGGAGGGGGGCGATGGTGGCCCGCTAACAAATCCAATTTTTGAAAACACCAGCCATCAACTCGAGGATTGCTGGGGAGGATTGCATTGCCCTGTATTGGGAACTACTAATTGGATGGCAGTGAGTCAATGCAAAAGGAATCCCTGTCTTGAGCACGTAGCGCATACGGAGCCCAAAGTATTCCGTTCCTCTATCAGAACATTGCATAAATAATCGTGATTGAAGACACGAAATATTTTAAATTATTCACTAAAATAAAGAAGACGAATTGTTAATCAGAAGAACTATGTTCGGGTGATGCAATAGAAGGAAAGATACAAAAAATTATAATAGTAAAAAGTTAATTGATTCACGTATTCACCTAATTTTATTATAAATTGTATTACGGAAAATATGATCCGCATTAAACGAGATTTCCTACCCGAAATATAAATTGAGAGAACCTAAATGAGAGAATTTCAAAGCTAAATGGAATTAATATACATAGAAAAACAATAGTTTGCACAAAGTAAATTTACTCATTGGTTAACCCAATTCCCTTAGGAATTATTTTACGAGAAATATGATCCACGTTAAACTAGTTCACGTGGCTGAGATAGTTCACGAATTCCCCATGAATCAGATCCGGGTAGAATTATCTCGGGCTGTCGGAGCGAGTGCATGAAGCAGCGGATCCCAGTTCGCAGGAGCCTGGAAGTCAAAGCACAGGACTGGAGGCGTGCCACGTAAATGGCCGCATTTACACATGCAAAACACTTGGAATTATTTCTCGAAACAAGCGCGACGTTGGCGAAAGAGGAGTTCGCCGGAGGAACTTTTCTCGTTCGAGTGAAAGCCCGCTCGCGTTTTCCGCCTAGCACGCGGCCAACTTTTTCCCCCTCTGCCTGGCCATTTATTCGCGCATAAAAAGCGACACTAAAATAACCAGTAGGAAAAATCTGAAAGAAGACGCTGGTGGTATCAAGGCCCTCCGAGAGAGGATCTCTTCCGACAGTTAGACAGATGGATCCTGGTAGCCTGGCAGATGCTCGATCGAAAGGATTCATATTGCTGACTCACTGCTATCCCGGTCAGAGGGAAGACGCCCAGGAAGATCGAGAAAGGGAGAAGTCTCGCTCGAAGAGCACAGTTGTCGCAAAGAGAGAGAGAGAGGGAGAGAAATGCAGCGGAATTGAAATAGACGAGATAATAAAAGTGGAAAGTTATAGTACTTTCCGCCTGACCTCTTACTTACCGCCGCTCAACCAATCCTTTCAATCTATCTGACACATTTACATATGTGTGTGACATCATTCGTTCTTAGGCAAAAGTTTAAATTCTCCCTAAACCTAACCTTCGAGGACTTTATTAATTTCGCGAGGGTAATTCATTTGCGCGTGCATCATTTCGTGCGATTACTAAAATACAAATCAGTGCACGTAGCACGGCAAGTTAAAATTACTTTGGGAGATCAATCTTCGAGTATCGTGGAGGATATCGCAAGAGTTGGGAACTTTCGAGGAATAGTTGGAATTGACGAGAAGCCCGTGGAATTACCGTCTAAGCGACGACAAAGGGAGCAACTTTGCATCGGCGATGTAGCGGAGGTAAAGGAGTATTCGTTACTCCACTCGGGGATTCCTTCGACTCTTCATCAGAGAGGTAATAACTTGAAGCATCGAAAGAGATTCTTCGGCCTAATTATAACTTGAAGTCAGGATTTCCTCGATGAAAGCTCTGGATACTCACTGGAGCCTCTTCCTCGTCTTCCTCGGCCCTCTTTTCTCTTTCTAGCACACTAATTACTCAGTGCTCAGCGCTGGCCTGTACGAGCGGCAGACCCACCAGCTTTTCGGATTTCCTGCCAACAAAGCCAGCCCTCCTCCTCGCGAACACCCTTTAACTATTCGGAACTCACTGATGCTGAAGTCTACGCTTAGAAAGCTTGACAAGTGTGCGAGTCGCCTGGCGGAAAGAAACTGACATGCTGGATGACGTTCTCTGAAAGAATAGCGTGATATACCCTGACATTTTATAAGAGAGTGATGGAAAACTCGATAAAAATGTAATTTAAACTCGCATTTTTCACAAACAATGCCGCTTTATGTTCCCTTTATGTTCGTGGACTATTCTTCTACAACGTAGTACCTGCCGACTATGGATTTTTGAAATTCGTAATATAAAATAATTAGATTCAATTTCCGTACATAGAAAGTCTAATAAAAGAACTAAGTTGTATGAAATTGATTACATAAAAGTTTGGTGTTTTTAATTGCGACGGACTGGAATCAAGAACTTCTATTAGCTGTTGCGGAATGCCTTGATTTTTTATTGGTTCATGGAGTATTCCCGCAACGTTTGCGACACTTTGCAGAGTAGTCGTGTCTGCGATTATCAAAGAAAGCGTTCGCCATAAATATACATCAGCCTCTTGACTTGAAGATTTCTTGGGCGACGTCTCGCCAGTGGCAGGCGGCCACGGATTTCTTGATACAATTCTTATGTAAAGTAATATTGATTGCCTGATTCCGTTCCCGTGCAATGTTCGTCCCATTTGCATTCAAATAGCCCGATGCCTTTATTATGTAAGTGGCTCAATCACTAGCTCCAACTTTTTGTTATACAAATCGAAGTGTTTCATCTGAATCTCTAGTGCTAGAGGAATGCAAGAGAAAATTCAAGTGCCAGTCGATGCGGAAATAAAATCCATACCACCGTAACATGAAAACATTGCAAACATATGTGCTAGCTTACGGAAACTTGTAGTGTTTTCATCATGCCTTAGAGTCAATGATAATGGTCTTGTATAATATATTAAAAATATTAAAAATTCGTGGACTACCAATTCTCATTTACCAGTTTATGTAAACAATATCATAACTAATAAGTAGCAAAAATTTGCATCTCCTATTATTTTTCTAAAATAAATTCGTTTTATCAAATTTATGTTAGCAAAATAATAGTTGATGCAAATTCTTGCAGATTTTATCATAAACGGATCACTGTAAGCCGAAATGTGCTTTTAATACAAATTCGTAGCAAATAACAATATTTTACATCAAAACAGCTATTTTCATGATTTGCAAAGGACAAGTTCATATTGGAAATGAAGGCGATAATGTTTCCAAATACCAGACGCGGCAGAACCAATCAGAGTTTGGTTTGCGGTTTCCATGAGATTGAATTCCCCAATAGCATTATCCCATACGAGGCGAAAGGCCAGGGTTGACACATTGGCGGAACGATCTTATCTCAATTATCGACTCGGGACACCGGAAGTGTACGGAATGGAGTGCCGCCGGAGGACTTTGTATCCGGGGCGCGTACCTCGGAGTATTTTGGGTAATTGAGCGGCTAATAGATCGAGGAAAGCGCCGGCTCACTGGGGATCTAGTTCGAGAGGTGGGCATTGTACGTGGCCAACCTCCACCTCAGCTTCCACCGAGCAAACCGTGTACCTTTCAAGTGGAATCCAGAACTTGTTCCGTCCTCGCTTAAAGCGGATACACCGGGGAACTTCATCCTCACCGGAGTACGATCGACACTTTTTTCGGCCCTCTCCACTGCATTTACATGAGAAAAGAGATTGCTTATCTCGCTACAAGACTTTCCCAGCAGCGATCATCGAGGGTAATAGTAATGGAAAATATAACCTTCGGCAAGAAAAAGAGATAACAATCTCCCTCCAATCACCAGTTATTTTATACGTTTTTATGCCAGTCTATATGAATATGACTTGTTATAATATACAATTGTAATTTCGATCGGCAGCAATTCTAAATCAAAATGCAAGGATTATGTGATAAAACAGAGATAATATTGGTTCCTAATATGAAATCAAAACACGAATTCTCGCCGACCAACGTTTCACACGAATACCAATTTGTACCTGGAGAATATTACTGTCGTTACATTCTATCCGAAAGTTCGCCTAGCCTGCAAGCATTTTAGAACTCAATTTCATTGTTGCGCCAACACGACACTTGAAGGTACACTGTAAACGACACGAGGGTGAAATACAATATCCCGGGCGCATCAACGGCGAAATTTCCGGCTGGAAATATGTCGGCGGATAAGCAGTCGGGCGAAAATAATAACGTTTGCATTAGACGGCAGTCTCTCGACGTGTACATTCTACCAGAACTATCCGCCCATACATGCACACACACGTGCTATTCTAGTATATTGAAGAGTCTCGAAAGGTGAAGCGCACTACACCACGCAAGCTGAAACTTAAGCACCAGTCACACACATCCCTGTTTTCCTACGCTATTTCAGCTTAGAATTTCTGCTTTCATTCTAATAAAGTAAGTGTTATTAAAATTAAATCATACTATTCGTGGATTACCAGGCATTTCTTGATATGAACAATCTTTCCATTTATAAATTTCAATTTTATGTTTTTTATACAGATTTTCACATTTAATTCAACCACCTTAAATATCTCTGTTTTCTTTGATAATATAACGACATCGCAGAGGAAAATATCATTTATTTTGAAAAGGGACACTGTTTTTTCAAGATCACTTTCTTGAACATTTGAGGACAATTGACACTTGTTTAAACACACTGAATAGTAAACGAATTTAGACAGCAGGAAAAATATGACTTTTGCACGAATCTTTGGCATGTCACACTCGAAAAATAATTCAAAGAAATGAATCTGAACATTAATCGACTATATCTAATTTTTCCCATGTCTTCACTGCAATCTGAGCATGCTTTGCGTGTGAAGGGAGCTTTATTCTTCAGCTTAAAGCCGATGAACCTGTAACTCCTCCGTGTGCAAAATCAGCGGAGCGATCTTGTTGGGCTTTTTAAAATTCAGGTCGACCCACCAGCGCGTCTGGAGCGCATCTCCGAAAATACCTCGGTCGCAGTTCGTGCGCGCGCGCGCGCATAAAATTACACTAAATATTTATGCGTGCGAGTTAATGCCGGCGAACGGTGTATCAAGCGGCGATGGCAATTTTCTGTTATTTACCGAACGCATTGCTGGCTCTACATTACCGTGAAATACTGCAATCCATTGGGAATCGATACCCCCGAGTTTTTCACCACAAACAAATATTCGATGCTTCGATACATACGCCGAAAGAGAGCCGCGGGATTGGCAGTGGAGAGAGAAAGAGAGAGAGAGCGACTGGCGCGTAGTTTCGGTTCCGGTTATTTACGCACCAGGAAATAATGAATTATTTCTGCCGATATATATCAGGATTAATCGCATCGTCTATTCGATACGGCACCGCGCTCCCTCCCGTCCAGCACGGTTTTATCCTGCAGCGATTATTGATCCTTTATTAAACAGTATAATCCGCCGAACGACTGAATTAAGAATTTTTTGGATTCTTTATGGCTGTATGAATAGTTCAAGCCTGGCTAATAGGATAAAAAGTATTTACGGTTCAATTTGTCACTTTAAGCAATACATACAAAATAAACCTCGTAATATAGCTGGAACATTTACCATTAAAGAGAGAACATAACAGAAAATAGAAAATAGACAAAGGTATTCGCAGTGTCCCAGATTTCTCTGTGCTAGAAATCGCCGATCTACAAGTCATTAGAAACCGCGCACTAGAAATCACTCGATATCCCGATAGAAATCTCGATGGAAACCCAATGTCATTTCGTCTGGTTTGAAACTTTAAAAGTTCTCAGTACAGAAATCATTGCAATTTGCCGTTGCATTCGCGGCTTCATTGACGCCGGAATGGACCAATGGACGGAGTGCGGTGAAGCGGGCGAAGACGAAGTTATTGCGATTCGAAGCTGACTAATAACCGTCGAATATTGACATTCCATCTGACCACAGGTTGCGCTTGTCGTCACAAGCGCTGCGTAGCCGGAGGACAGCGGTGTGTTGTGCTGGAAATTCCCGTCTATATGAATTCCAGAATAACACGGCCAATGGGAATGCATTATTCACAGAAATGCTCTCCACAACAATCTATTGATCCGCCAAATTCCCACGTCATTTCTTAGGGATTTTCGATCACTAATAATATTGATTCTTACACTTTAAGCCTTAAATTACAATAATTAACAGAATAAATGAATAATCAACAATTGGATCATGTAGACAGTGGAAATTATATCTCTGCTTTCAACATTGGATTACAGCAGTACATAATAATCGTTTATATTACTCACTCATCCTCCACGTGTATAATAAACAATTCAAAGCCCAGATTTATACAACGGTTTGTAATCGACTCACGAGTGAAACCGTCAATTTCATAAATAAAGAATAAGCAGAGCGATCGACCATACAAACAGAGTAAAGTCATGAGAATTACGCTGTGAAGAGTGGGAAATGCGAGTGAGTGTCTCAATGGAAATTAGCGACAACCGGTGCCGCTGAGGGGCTGACAGGCAATTGAAGAAACGTGTCGAGCCGTCGGATTAATCAGGGGTGAAATGGAGCGTTCGGCTGGTGGCGAGGGAGAAAGCAACAGCGAAACGTGCACCAGATATGTATGCTGCGCCCTTCTCCCTCCCTCCCCACCTCCCTCCAATCGAGGGGTTCGACACACACACGCGGCTCCCATTGACTTCCCATGTGTATCAATTATTCAGCCGAGTGTCGCCCTGAATAATTCATCGTGATTTTCAAGTTATAAGTTCGAGCGGAGTCGAACCGCCTCCTCGCTCCAGTTGGCCCTCCGGGCTGATCCAACTCCCAAAAGTTCACCTGCCCCACTCCTCTTTCATGGGGAGTCGTGTATTCAGTGTCAACCGGAACAACCTGACACACAGGAAACCGAGTGGTTTTGTTTCCTTTAATCTAGGCTACTTTCAGTATTACGTTCCCATTGAAGTACTTTTTAGATTAGTGTGTCAGAATTGTGCTGAGTGGTAAATCATTGTATTGCTTTACCGATATTTAATTGTTAGTATTACTATTTTATTATTGTTGAATTATATATAATGATGAAAGCGATGTTACAAATTTGTATATCTGAATTTAAATTATTTGTCAATATTCCTTAATAAGTGCAATAGGAAATCCTTTAGTGAAAGTAGGATAAAGAGGAGAAGAAGTACGGAAAGTATCAAGAGCACTAAAATAGAACTAGTTGACAGTTGGGCAGACACGCGTGGAGGATTGTCTGGAGGTGTCAGGTCGGGTGGGAAGTGCATAAACTGGTATATCCCGGGGTATAAAGTTGGAGGCGAATGTATCGTCGGACTGTCGACATCGCGGAAAGAGTTTCTGTCTGGTGATCGGGTCGGCCGGTGCCGCGATCTAAAAGCATCTTCTTGTAGTCTGAAAGATAGTAACTGGGCTTCTGCCTAAGGCTTCGGATTCCGCCGACTGCTGCCAAGCCCGAGAAAAATCGGGGATGAGCAACTTCTCTCTTCGCGCGCGCCCTTTCTCCTCTTTCTCCATTTCCTCTTGTTTCCTCTGGCTGGCCATCCGACACGGACACCCCTCACTTCGACTCCGCTCGTCCAGAGCAGACTTTGCACTCCGAACTTTCCTCTCGCCGCGCCGGACGCTGCCAAGCATTTAGCGAATTTAGTCACCCGTCGGATTAAGCTTTAAACGCTTCTCGGTGAATTAAGAACGCCGCGCCGCGCCGCGTCGCGCCGCTGCCCGTGGCAATCGCCACTACCGCCAGTTTCACTGATCTTGGAAACGCTCCTCTGGATGAAGAGCGTTTTCCCTCGCTGGGAAATATAGTATGGGAAGGGTGAATTAATCAAGACGTCTTAGTACAGTGTACTTTAGTCGTCGTCAGTTTATCAGAGACTCCTGGGATTTCTGTTATTCTTCTTAGCAGAGATATTTCTCGTAAATCTGCGATGTTGCCGACGCGTATATGTATTTAAAATTAAATAAATATTATTAAACACAAATGGAATTGAAAATAATGAATTGGAAGCTGGCTGGTCCGAACAGCAGGAAGCTTTCGATATTTGCTTAGTACAAGTTTAAATATAGATATTCAGGCTCATTCCAATATTGTACCAACTAACTAATTGACACAGTCAATTCTTGCATGCACCGAATTCCAGGCAATCAAGGCAAGATTTACACTTCATCACTGCGAGGAACGCGAGTACACGTTAATCCATACAAACCTCTTGTTTCTTTCAATCGAAGACTCAATAAACTTAGCCGTCCACTTTTCCATCATACTGATTTTAAATACGAGTTAAGAAAAATCGACAACTATTATCGTGATGGTTGGCGTCCGAAAAAGCGTGAAATTCTTCCCCTCGAAGCAGCATTGAAGGAGTGATTTGGTAGCCACAGAACGAGTTGGAGGTCCAATGTGTGCACATTGCACTTCCATTTCGTCAATGGTTCGGCACAATGCCCAGCCTTCTCGATCTCGAGATGTTATTCGATCTGGCAGAAGGTCGAGAACGAGAACGAGAACGAGAACGAGATCGAGAAGGGGCGAAGAACGGGCAACCGGTCGCCTCTTCTTGTCCGCCTCTTACTTACAACTGGAAGAAAAGTTGGAAGAAAATGGTGAGGAAGGGTTGCTGCTTGCCAAGAGAAGGAAAGAGAGGAAGGGGAAAGGTTGGTGCGGCGGAATTCGAGGCATTTTCCCCCCGTTCTCGAACGAGCGTGCGCTCCATTGAACCTTTTATTTACTCGCCAGTCTTTCGACGCAGAAGTTTCTCTCATGGTGAAGTGGACCGTCTCTCCTCTCCTACGTATGTACCGGATTTCTCGCAATCGGCCTGACAACTCTTATCGCCCGTATTATACCGGAACACCATGCCCACTCTAATCTTCTACGATTATTCTTGATCCCACTCGCAAATACTTAGTCTTTTTTAAACTGCCTCCTTTTAAAATGTTCATATCTTCTTTTGTCTGTTTTTAATTTTTAACTCTTTGGGGCATGGTGGGATTAAAAACGTCCCACCTTTTTGATGTACGGTAAAGCATGGTGGGCCTTTTTTTGACCCACCTCGAAATATTTCAATAGTTGCATGCGCATAGCTTTATAATTAGTCTTTTGTTTAATTTAAAACGCTAAAAAATGTCTGTGCAACATGGGTCTATTTATTCTCTGAAATCCTGTGCCTCAAAGAGTTAATGTGTTCTCTTAGACTTCTTTCAAGTATCTCCTATTAAAATTATAGTATCCCTTTCTGCTTCTTTTTTATTTTTAGTATCCTCATTTCTACGTAGATAGACGTAATTAAGGTTATACCGAAAATTCGGCACGGTTAATGGGATATTCCGTAATAATTCGCACCTGGCGCTGGCTTACGTATCGTCTACGGGTATAGAATACAGGATTAGGGTTGGAACGTTCACCAGGGGTGCTTACGCTCCCTTAGTGAAAGGGGTGAATCCTTCTGCTTTCGACGTGAATCGCCGAAATATTCGTGTACGACATCACGTTTATGGTAAATTACACACAGTTTAACATTCATTCAACATATTTAATTTCAGATATAATTAATTAATCTGCCATTAAAATACTTTGCAATACAAAACTTATTTAATACCTAAGCATTTCAATAGATTAGAGCATAAATATGTTCTAATTAAATTAGACGAAGTAGATCCAGTTTAACTGTAAATGTCAAGAAAACATAAACTTAGCAGCTTTGCGACTGTTTAGCAATGCGGAAGGCTTTTACTCATTAGAGCTCATGATTTCAATTCGAAGTCACGAATGAAATTGGCCACCGCAGGGAAAATCCGCCCGGTAAATTCGTAGATGAAGAAAATAGGGAAAAAAGAGTCTGATTCGACTGGCAGGGATAGAAGCCAATTTACGCGTCGACGATAACGAGGAAACCGCAGCGATTCCCGGGGAACCGCCGCAATATCAGGTGGTGGCGCGACCCATAACAGCAACCGACTCTATGAAATTCAATAGCACATGCGACGCGGTAACAATGTGCAACGCAGAGACGGAGAGGCAACTATCTAGATTCGAGATCTACTTCCAATCTACTCGCTAGTGCACTCTAAGAGTTAAAGCATTTCATAAAGAAACCTCTTTTTAACTAATTCCGAAAACAAAATGTTCTCAATTCGTTGCGCGTATTCATTGATCTTGTTTTTTTATTTTTACTAATCATTTTGTTAAAAACTCTGTAATAATAAATACTGCTTCGTCCATACTTTCAAGTAAAATTATAATTATCCTTAACAATTAGCCACGGAATAAAATGAAGAAATCTTTTGTGTTTAAAACCGCGGAATCCTACCTTGATCCGTAGCATACTCGCGCTCCGCGATTTTTTATTCATTTTTTGCCACGTGGAATTCCCCTTTTCTGAGGGAGTTTCGAAATACAGGGTTGTTTTCATGCCGCGAGAGTTTTACTAATAACTTGCGCAAAACTGCCTGGAGCTGCACTCTCCCTATGGGATTCCTGTGCCTTTGAAATCCAAAGTAACAGGAGTCCCGAATAAACCGGCTCTTACTACTGCAACTTGTAATGTAAGGTGCATTAGGAGAAGCAATGTAACGCTCGTTTTGGTTTGCAACGACCTTTTGCTCAAGGCGTACATATTAATTTTGCAAACTGTACTTCACTCCTTCTTCGCGTAGAATCTTTGTGAAATCTTCAGTGAAACAAAGTTGGAATAGACACCGAAACAATGGAACAAATACTTTTGGCAAGGTGTAGTGAAAGAACAGTCAATTTATTGTTAATAAAAGCAGAGTGAATAAAAAGTTATTACCTATGAAATTCAGAATTTCTGTTCTATTTATATCTGCCATAATTGCATATAAAACACAGAGCCTGCTTAAAATAATGCAACACTTTATCAAGCACAATAAACATTCTTAAAAATTCTATTTATTGATCGACTTAAATTATGAATGTGAGAAATAAAAATCTAATTTGAATCATAATGAAAAAGGATAACTTACGGCAGAAAATATGTAATACTCGTTGGGTTGTAGGAGAGGATGCTGCGTTCCTTCGGCTGCAGTAGATATTCGATGCTACATTATCGTGAGTTGCACGCGGCTTCCATACAATAGTTTCGCTCGATCAACGGGAGAAAAAAGAGCTCATACAGCCATAACGATAAGTTACACGTCGGCGGAGGCTGCGCCGCCGCCGCGCCGCGTCCGTAATGGCGGCAGTTCTGCCGGATGGCGATAAAACGCAACTGGTAGTTGGCCGATAGTGAGGCCCGATATCCTGGAATGAGGTTAATCTGGATATCTTAGCCGCGTAGAAAATGGCCAGCCGCTAGTGCAGTCTACGCATGAACTGCACCTTGGCCGACCCTGTACCACTTGTGCTTTCAATATATTCTACTCATATACTATTCTACGCACACCTATGTCCTACAGGTCGACGAACAAAGATCCTTTCCGATTAACAAACAGATTTGCAACAACATACAAACTCTGGAAAAAGAAATATTTTAATTCAAACTTCCACTGAATAGCAATATTAACATAAAATTTGATGTGAATTGCAAATTGTAATAACATTATTCGTCGCAATATTATAATCACAATTATGTAGATATATTACGATACTAATTATAAATTTCGAAAAATATAAATTTGCATTTATAATCCTATTTATAATTACGGCGATTAAAAATCGATTATTACAATCATTTAGCATACGCATTACTCTTGCTAATAAAGTTATAAATAATTGACTGAAATAAGCGATAGACGAACAAGAATGTATTTTATCTGCGTGCGAATCGATGCTCGAATGCATTAAATGAGGCTCTCGTGATTAGAAGCGTGTAAAGCGCTTAACAGTGGATCAACGGCGTATTAGTGAATCCAAGATCGGCTGAACTTTGTTCACTCGAATGGAGATGTAGATTGGACATGTGTCGGGGCACACGAACACTGGGTGTGCGTGCAGGTGGTGCATTGGTGGAAGCCACCTTAGCCAGATAACGATAATGGTTGCCCCGCGTGGTAATAGCAGCCGCGCCGGCCGCCCCGGTCAGCAACAGTAATAGGCGACATCATTGCATCGAAATGGGATTAGACCCGAGAATTTGCGTGTTCGCGCAATAGGCTTTAGCGGTATCGGAATAATGTAACAAATATGTAATACCAGCGTGCGACCAAGCCGATGACACTCATTACTGCGGTTTAATTATCGAAGCTCGCCTTCGGATTAAAATCGACATTGAAAATTTATTGTAACCAGTAGAAAATTCTGTATATTAAAAAAAACTATATTATCACAGAGTATAAGAAACTAAATGTCGTACTTAAAGTATCAAGGTTTTGATTTGAAATTTTGCAATATAATAGCTGTTCTGAAATGTACAGAAAGTACTTTTATAAATTACAACACAGTAAAATGTTAAACTGAACGGATGTGCTGTCGAAAAGTGATCGATTTTACATGGAAGGATATGTCGTCATCTTCCTTTAATGGTCGTTTGACGAAATAGAGTAGGTAGTACGATCAAGTACGCAGAGACATTGAACTCTCGAGTGTCTCAACAGCTGATGTGTATCTGGCGTGGTAGCCAAAAGCGTCGGGCGATCAATCACACAGGTGTACTTTCGAAAAGTAACGATATCAAGGATCGGGTAGCTAGTGACCAATACTGGCCACTGTTCGCCTGGAATGAGGTTGACCTTGGAATTCTCGTACAGATAATGCTTGGCGTGTGTTGCCTAGCCGGTGGCTCGCCGATTCTCCCCCTCTTTTCGATGTCATACCCTCATTTCGTTTCTTGCGGCCTCACCCCATCCCCACGTAGACACCTACCGAGAAACGGAGCAAATCGAGCGACCCTGTGGTTTCGCTGCTCGCCTTGAGAACCATCCGTGACGACCGTGACAAGCTCAGCCTTAGTAGGATGCACACTGACCTTACGGGCATCCGTCGGTAACATTTGAACAATTAACGATCCTTTTTCAAGAATTCACCATTTTATCGCTCGCTCTTTAAGCTTTTTTATCGAGTCAGTATCGATGTTGGGTTCTTTGCGTAGATAGTCGAGTCTTTTTTTAATGCTAGATTATCTAATGGAGGAGAGTTAAATTTCCTAAAGTATATCGACAGCCGGTGATTCACTAACTTTTGAATTAACCTCTGGAGTTTCTTTCAAATTCGAAGATTGTAGTATAAACGAACCTTCTCAAATTCAAAACTATTTTGATCTAATAAAATGCGAAATCATAAAAAGTGGAAAATTAGTGGATAACAATACTACTTATTCAAAATGAATAGCAAGGAACTTATATTCATTTTGGCGCGCAAGTAAATGATCGCCCAAGAAGCCAAAGCAATGAAATAAGAAACCGTTCGACACACTAACGCTAATTCGAAGCTCGAAGGCGTGGAATTCGCTTGAGGAGGACTTTCGCCGTCAGCACTTGTGTTTTATCGGGGAGGTTCGAGGAGGCACGTCGGTGTCATGGTAGATAAGAGTGAAGGTGGACAATAGTAGAGCAAAGGCGCAGGTTGATAAGAGGAGACGGAGGACGGATGCCTGAGCGTCCTGATTCTCAAGACCGTTAGGAGGAACAGACCAGAGGACTGTCGCGCCAGGACGACCCGCAGGACGCGAGTCGCGTGGAGGCGTGCGACTATGTAAGGTATGCAGCCTCAGGCTCTTTTTGCCGCTTTTTGCACGCCACCCTCTTCACCCTTTCTGGACCTCTTCGCCTCCTCCGACGCCACGCCGAGAGCACCACCACCACGATCACGGAGACGATGACCGCCGCAAAAAGTAACATCCTTATCCGAACCCACGATTTTCGGACGAACTCCTTCACCCCTGACAAAGGGACTTTCAAACTTCGAAATCGAAGAATTCAAATTACAAGAAAACATTGCTAAAAACGAGAAATATGTAACGAATTTTTGCTTAAAGCAACTATTCTAGAATCAAAGACAATTTGCCACAATTACATTTTCTTATACATAAATAACCGATACTAATAATTTACAATCGGTTTCTTCAAACAAATGAAATAAATCGACAGTAAAATTATTCCGGAAGTATTACAAGATTCAAATTCGAGATTTTTCTCACTGCGCGGATGAACGTCATGGAGGCGTTCGCAGAAGGAGTTGAGCGCTCCGGCGAGGCTGCCGATCGAAAGGATGTCGGGGAGCAGCGCGCGTAAGGGTCGACGAAGCGATCGATTCCGAGTGGAGTGACGTGCGTTTCGCACGGAGGAGCAGGAGAAGAGGTTCTCGTCGAGAGGTGGACGTCTGTCTCTCGGGGAAGGTGGCCGTCCGTGGGTCCGGGAGTGCGGCCCGGTCGGCACTCGTAGCGCGGCCGTGCCGCAGCGGGAGGTCAAAGAACGCGAATCGCAAACTCATGCGATCGGCGCTCGCCTCTCCTCTCCTCTCTCACTCTCTCTGGGCCTCCTCCTCCTCCTCCTCCTCCTCGCTCTCGTGGCTCTTCTGGCAAGGTAGAAGGAGTGAGGGAGTGAAGGGAGCGAGCGGAGGCGAAGGCAGCGTGGCCAGAAGGAGAAGGTTGTAGCTGGCATTCGCCAGCTGCCGTTGAACGTGTTCAATGCCGCAGTTGGAGCAAGAAAGCGGTCGAAGAGAAGAGAGGTCGGTCGGAGCGGTCTCGGTTTCGCTCTCTCTCTCCCTCTCTCTCTCTCTCTCTCTCTCCCGCTCTCTCTTTCTCTCTGTTGCTCTCGCTGGTAGGGACGAAGCCGTGTGGGCTGCCGGCGTCGCCCTGGTGTACGTGTGCTGCTGCTCCTGCTTCATGTTCCTCTTTCGACTTCAGTCCCTCTCTACGCGTACCGGAAGGTATTGCCATTGCTGCTGGGCCGGCTAGCATGCTCTAGGCGGCAGTCGCGCGGCCAGCTCGCAGCACACTCCCTACTCGCTCGAACCGAGAGACAGAGAGAGCTCGGAGCAGCACCTGGACGCGCCGAGAGCGAACGGAGCGCGGAGCCTCTATCAGGTAGGACGAAGGTGAGACGTCCCGGCGACCGGGGAGGGGGTCCACCGCACCGGCACTCACTCCTGGTAGCTGCGCCGGTTGACAGTAGAAAGAAGGCATGCGGCCAGCCCTGCTGCCACTCCGTGAATCCCCGGGCAAAACAAGCAGAGCCGAAGTCGACGTGTAATCGGAGTGTGTTCCCTCTTCTTTTCTTACGCGATCCATCCCCCCTCACCGTCACCCTCGCTCTCTTGCCATCGCCGCCCCTGCTCCCTCCGCTGGCCTTCTTTAGTTCACGCCGGGACACGCTTAGGGAGGAGAGCGCAACGCAAGCACACTCTGCTCTCGGGATTCCTAATCGGTCAACTCTCTACGATCAGCCACCACCACCTCGATCGGCCCTCGTCTATCTATCTTTTCGGAATGTGCTCGAGAGTGCTCCAGTGATTACAGCAGCTGGAATGTGCCGCGCTACCAGAAAGGGATATCCAGTAGCGATTGGAGGAATTGGTGGTACCAGGTGGGAAGAGAGACGAACCGGTACTCGTAAGGTAGCCAGGAGTGGTTAACGGAGAGTGGCCAAGATCGATGTGAATCGCAGAGAGAGCTTTACGAGTTTCATAGAGGAGAGTCGGCGGCCACCGTTAATGAGTGATCTCATTTGATGCAACCGGTAGTCACGACTCCTAGGTTGGTACCGAGAAGCGTACTTTCGAATGGCAGCCTGCGTTCAGCCGGCGCCGGCATCGAGCCAACGGTAAAGAGGAAGAGCGAGCCAATGGAAAAAAGGACATCCTAGCAGGATGTTACTCTGGCAGACACGCATAGAGTTGACAATCGACGGGAACGAGGCGAAAGGCAGCTTCGGACTTGTTAACCGGTTCCCGCAGATCGGCATGCAGAGCGACACCCGGTGAACAGCAACGCGTACGCCACGAAGTGGAGGCCCCTCGAGATATCTTGCGTCCTCCGTGTCCCACGCGTAAAGCGATCGGACCGGTCTCTCTCTCCGCCGGATCAGAGACGGATGATCACCTGCCAACGATAGTATACCTTACAGGAGGCCCGTACAAGGTGATTCTGGATAATTCTCGACGTCCGGATCGACCGTCAGCAGCGAACGCCACGGCAACCCCTCAGAATCTACTGCGTCCAACCACTCCAGAAAGTCTCCACTTTCCTATTCCCCTGGAATCTCCGTTAGCTCCCTCGGAATCAGCTCGAAGGGAAATTTCGTCTCTGACAGGATTATCTTGCCGAGAAGTTGTGAGACCAGCATAGAGTTAACTCGTTTGAAAGGAGACTTGATTCTCGAAGAAAAGTGCTAATCACGAAGAGGTGTGCGTGCCTACACTTGGGAACGTGCTTTTTCCCCAGTTCTGTGAGGTATTTTCGTTGGTACGTGGTTTGGGCCGACTCGCCGGTCCCAACGAGACTAAAACAGTGCCCGGGTAACGATAATTCATTATCGGGGTGACCAAATGGATCGAGTGATTGGAAGGAAAAACCGGTATCGCTGTAAAGTTTTCAGCGTCGAATTCCTAACGAGTGAATTCCTGGGAAAGTGTGCCTTCCTTCCTGAGTAGGTGCGCGAAGCCTTGGCAGGATAGTGTTGTTGAGTGCGTGGCTGAGGCGCCGGTATGCCGATAGCGCACAATTTAGAAAGTGCGCCTGCCAGTGTTGTGGACAAGTGGGTGCCAGTTAAATCGGCGCCGGATTCGTGCATTCACGGTAAAGATTCGAAATCGGCGGTGGTGCGCGCGTTCGAGGGGTTCATTTAGGGGCCCCTTTGCACAGTGCATCCGCATAATGCCGGCTCTAATTGGCGAGCGATCCCAGAACGAAAACCAGTTCACCGCTGCCTCCGACGTGGAGCGTAATGCGACCATTAAGGTGGTTCTTTAATTGCAGCCCGCTCTTCTAATCCAGTTCAAAGAACCACCTGAAATAACGGCACCTATCCTTTAATGGTCAGTGGCCTGCGCCATCCGTGAATAGTCCGGTCCCTGAAAACCAAAGGGCTAGACCCGGCCGCTGAAGAGGAGCACGAGGAGGAGGAGAAGGAGGAAGAGAGAGAGAGCGAGGAGAGGGGCACTCTCCGGAAGAAGCTATCGATAGCGTCGATCGGAATAATTGGCCAGTTCCGATTAAAAAGCAGCAGCGACGGGCATTGCGCTTGGCCTCTCTGGAGTTGGCAGACGAAGAGGTGCAACGGTCGCCGTGGCATGAGGAGGTTCACACGCAGGCGCAAAACCCTGGCCGCATTCTCTGCGATTATGGGACGCCTTGGTAAGGGTTCACAGAGTACAACAAGGCCCATCTTCAGGGTGCAGTATCGTAAGCTCGTCGACGAGTACTCGCAGCAGCAACAAGAGCAACTTAAGTTCATGCCAGCGCTACCCGATTACATGTCGTACTGTTGTTGCCGATGCGGTCACACTCAAAAACTCAAAGTAAGTCGCCCCCGTACTAACTCTCTTACCCATCGTAAACTCGCAACTCCCAACCACCTCACTATTCATTCGATCATCCCGTACGCTTGCTACAGAAATACCTTACCCCCCCCCCCCCCCCCTGGCATTCTTCGCTCTGAGATAGTACGTTGCAGTCTCGCATTACAAGTACACCGGTGCACGGCTACTTCAGTAGCCATTTGGAGCGGACGTGCTCAAGGAGGGCGTGCAGTTTTCTTCTTAAATACCGCAACTAACGATGCATTTCATAGAGACTTGACAAGCGGCTCGCCGGCCATAGCACCATCTGCTTGACATCTGATCCTATCAGGATATCCGATAGTATCGTCTCCACCTTTCCCGGCGAGCCGGCAGAAAGAGTGTGAGGCCCCCGGGGACCCTCCTCGCCCACAGAGTTAACTTTCACGCAATGTTTGCGTGCGCACGCGCGTCTCTCCGTCCCATCGTTTAAACAATCCTGAGACACCGCCATTTATCTCGGATATCTCTCTGTTTCTTGGCTAGCCGGTGCGGTGGGGGGGCCTTGGGCCCATTGATCCCATGTCGAGCGGCAAATCGGCAGAGAGGAGCAGTCTGCCGTATTAACGAATCGCGATTAGGTTGCGGTACCGCAATATGACCCCGAAGAGAGATGCCCGGTGCATGCGGCAGGTAGAGGAGACCTTAAGGAAACGGCGCGGCGTGGCGCGGCGGGCCCATTGTTCCACCAGAAAGGAACACAATGATTAACCGGCCGCTAACAGTACCGTGCGCGGCGGCTGCCCAAGTTATTCGGCAAGCATTCTCCAGCTCGCCCATGCTGTAACACTACGCTCGCATAACTTTCCTCCTGCCAACTCGCACCACCCTGTCATCTTCCGGATAATAGCTCGGTCATTGTTTACTTGGAAGCAGGCATCTCTAGCAAGAAGGCTGTCTATTGAATCGGTGAAAAAAGTAATCGGTACCGCGCTACGCTAACGACAACCTGTCACAGTCCGGATTATTTCGTACTTGTCCGACCGGTTGACGCGTTAACTGGATCGCCTATTCCTACCGGGCTTCGTACCAACTGGCCGAGCCTAACATGGACTTGGTAGAGAGCCGCAAGAAAATCTCCAGGCCAGTAAAGCGAAGATCTACAACCCCATATATTCAAGATCGTACGCAGAATCCCTTCGGACTCCTCTCGACCGTCACTCTACTTGCTTTCCAAGAGTATTCGAGCGAACTCTCGCCGCGTTCCAGTGACGCATCGAGGATCTCACTAGATAGCAACCGTTGAAGTTATCAATCTATTACACTCGATAGCACGATCCCATTAGCCAAATGATAAATCGAGAAAAATCTGGCGGCAATTTAGCGAGCGTTATCGCCGGGGCGATCGGACAGGCTACTGCATTCACGATTCCCACAAGAATTTATTCTCCCCTCTCCTCTCTCATTTTCTCCCACCCTCTCTCTCTTTCTCTCCCTCGTCGTCTCTCGTAGTCTTCGGGAGAGGTTGCATCGACTTTCTAATGCTTTGTCCCGTCATATCGGCGGCCGCCGTCCAATTTATCGATGGAATCAAGCAGCGGAAAAGTCCGGTAGCTCTTCTCCGGTAGCGTGACGACGGCGCCGCGATGTCGCCGTACGGTTTGATCCACTTGTTCATTGAGACTCACTGGAATCGTTGGCTCGCACGAAGCCTTTAGCGTAAAGCAGACAGAGCGGAGCTAACTTTAGTGATATTAGCTTCATGGAAAGGTGGCGGTGCTCGAGGAAAAGAGAGAGGAGGAGAAGGATGCCGAGCGAGGAGTAAGTAACGAGAGAAAGAGAAGGTTGGAGGGAGGCGGAAAGGGAGAGCTGGAAAAGATAGTGAGTTGGTGGGAGAGCGAAAGAGAGACGAGATCGAGGAGAGGGGATAAGCCGTGGGATCGTACGGGCGCATTCCTCAGGTTCGTACAGCTTCTCTCTCTCGGTGGTGGCGCGGGATGCCTCCTGGCCTGTCTCTCCTCTCCCTCTCTTTCTGTATGTGTACCTGTATGCTGAGCACACATACTCTGTCATCGTTGCTGGCTTCGCTCGCCTCGTTACCAATAGAGAGAGAGAGAGAGAGTCTGGCTGCATAGCACTGATATTTCAGCAGCAGGGTGCCTCCTTCATGATGTCCACCCGATTCCACCCTCCGAGGATCGACCTGCTGTTCCTGCTCTCCCGTCTCCTGATTCTCCCCTCTGCCTTGCCCTGCCCTGCCCTGCCCTCAGGAATTTCTTCGTCTTTGGGAAAATATTCATTCCTTCCACTCCCTCCAACCTCTTTCTTTCTTCTCTCACAATTCCAAGAGAATTCCTTACCCCCGAGTGGAGGAGGCGTGTGCATGTGTGCACTCGTATTTTTAGAACACTGCGGAGCACGCACTCCAGGGTCATCTGCGCGCTCACCCACGTGATCTGTCCTAACGAGTGCTAGTTATAACAGGAAGTAACTCACACTCGAGACTATTTATCAGTGACTGGAGCGCACGCCTGTTGCGCCAGGACGCGCCTCGTCGTGCTTTACGGAAAGGCGTGATTAGTTTTGACGCTAGTCGCTCCGTAATGGAGTCAAGAGTCTTGCTTGGTGATCATTTAATGTGTACTGAGCCGAGAGTGATAATTGCTCTCGAAATGATGTAGCACATGGCTTGGCAGAGTGTTTTGGTGGCGGAATAGGGGACACGCACTCCCACGCCAAGTCTACAGGATGTTTAGAATCTTAAAGTCGTCGGGGACCATTTTTCTCAGGCTCCAACATGACTCAGTTGACTGTTGCGTAAAACAGATATGTGGGAAGTGAAATAGTCTGCCAGTAATGAAGTTTCCTAATTATTTGCATTAAATGCGTGTCTTAAACGAAAGCGATACCATTCGACTGATATGTAACGTTGCTTAATTACACGCGGTTAAAAAATAAATAATCAGAATCGAATGAATAATTATCTAAGGCTTAATTAATGGGGTTTAAAAGGCGAGTGAGTGAAACGCCGCCTATTTTCACCATTTAACTGTTGCATAAAACAGATATGTGGGAAGTGAAATAGTTAACCAATAATGAAGTCTTCTAATTATTCGCATTAAATATATATATATTAAATAAAAGCGGCACTATTCGATCGATATATGACGTTGCTTAATTACACGCGTTTAAAAACTCAAGAATCAGAATCGAATGACTAATTATTCAAGGCTTGATTAATAGGGTTTAAAAGGCGAGTGAGTGAAACGCGGCCTATTTTCACGGTGACAGTCTCATATTTCAAAGTCGGGAGGAAGCACGCGTGACATGAGTCGGAATCAACTGCTCCATTTAGCGAGGAGCGAGCGGAATAACATATTCTTTGCGCAAGTGCCGGCTATTCTTACTGGCGGCGGCGTGCTCGACGGTACTTCCAGTAAGTTCAAGTAAGGGCAGTGAAAGTAAACAGGCCGACGAGCTAATCTTGTAAGCGCACTTATCGCCACCGCGCTCTCTGGCGTAAATCCTCTGCCCGATCCTCTCTTTTTCGTCGGCGGCGTCCTCGAAAGTTGTACTCCGAGAGCCCAGACGCATTTATCGTGACACATTCGGCGCAGCCACTTCCTACACACGGCGACACACACACACACACACACGCGCGCACACGCGTATACACAGGGAGAGAGAGAAACGTGTGCGGACTCGTTCCCACACTGAGGCGAGTTAGCGCCGGCACAATTTAGATAAACCGGCGGCCCGGAGAGATTAAAAGGTTAACCGAGAAAAACACGGAACATTAATTGCCGCCGCTCTCGAGAGCCGTGGGCGCGCGCGCGCGAGCGCGAGGTCGTGCTGGATTCGGTATGGCAAAAGACCTCCCTCCGAGGAGTTAAGGTTCAACAGAGGGATGTTCCGCCGGACAAGTAGTCTCGACGGTCTGCTCAGTTCAGTGGTAAAAGAATTCGAGTGTGTTAGAATAGTTGAAAAAAATTTTAAACGCTTAACTTTTGACTTGCTCGTTGTTCGAACTTCGAAACAAAGTAGTGGGAGACTTTCAAATGCTTGGTTATACGAATGTTCATACGTCTTTTATTTAAATGATTTATTTTTTTGCATATTACGATCCGGTATTTTTTCTATTAATTCCTTTGTGATTCTATTCGACTTCAAATTCAAATTGAAGAAAATACTTTTTAAGTACGTTTACATAAACTGTAATCTTTTTCTTCTTAATCGTCTATATTAGTCCTAACATGATCTGAGTTTCATCAGAGTTCTCTAAACGATGAAGGAATCGATGCTTAACACTGGATAATTCGAAATCAGTGGAAAACCAAATCCCCGAAGTGTTCCCTTATCAGGCAGTCTACCTCGCCTAATTATCCCAGTCGAGAGAAGCGGTGTCACGTGTACACACGCACACCCGCACCACCCGCACTAATTTGTTCGGCCTATCAGCGTTCACTATCGGAAACCACCGCGGAACAACGAGATCAGATAGAGCGGCATGGAATTTCGAGATTTCCATAATTGAATCTGTAATTGCGGGCCATTGATCGCCGCCCGATCGGAGAAGAATACCCGAGCCGACACGCCTACCGCCTTGTTCAGCCGGGATTTATACGGCTAGATAAAAGTCTAATCGCTGGAATGCCGACTGTGCTACGCTATTTCGAGTAAATTCATTAAAGGACGTCCTACAAACATACCACCGACCAATTCATCTTGAACCTTGTGTCATTCTAGTTTATTTAGTGAGAATCTAGATTGAGATAGGATTTCTGAAGATGCCGAATTACCGTCAGCCTTCAAAATAATTATTTTGAATGTCTGACCATTTAACACATTGATTAAGAATCTGTCTGATGAAGTAATTGCTTTAAACGTTTCTATCGTACGTGCTTAGTAATACGAAATTAAATACGAAAGAGGAATAAACATCGCAATATATTCAACCCTTTCGTTTTAAGACTTGTCTTTCTCCACTGACTGTAAATTAAAGTCACCTCTCTCGCGAATACTAACACGCTGATTACAATGACATTTACGTGGAATACACTTTCCGAAGAAATATCTGAGTTCTTTTAACTTTCTATGTTCATGACATTACGAGGCGGTCGAAGTTACGTGCGAAGTACATATCAACTCGATGATCTCGTCAAACACGTCAGCATCTCGAATCCCTGGTGCAGAGGTGCATATTCCCGGGAATTCCATTAATTCCAATCTCACCCTGGCCGACATTACGTAAGAAGGATGATTCGACGAAATGTTACTGGGTCTCCGCTAGCTCGGCTGGCTTACCCCGAGATTAAGCGAGAGTGTTACTGGAGCGGCAGTCACACGCACGCGTCTCTAGCGGTGCGTGTGCGTTACTCTCGTTCTCATTCAGGCGAAAACGATAATCGACGTCCCGCGAGGAGTGCGATCGGCCTGGCCTCGATTTTGCCCGCTTTCTTGCTCAATGCATCCGAGTGGGACGATCCTTGTACGATATTTCTGCTTCGCGTGGAAACGAATCGAGAGAGAAAGAAAGGAAGAAGGGATTATGCATGTGTTAAGGAGCGATCGGTAGCCTGCAGTTTCACAAACACGCTCCTCGATCTTCACGCATTTCGCAAGGACAATAAATTTTCATATTCCACGAAGCGCCGCGCGACGCCGCCGCCGCCGTTAGGTTAACAGGCGCTGGTTAAGATTGAAGATTGAATTACTAGTGAGAGCTTTACAGGATTGTCCCAACGTGTCTCCCACGGTGATACACGCTCTTTCTAAAGTCGTTATCTGGTTTGCGAGGCAATAATCATTTTAAGAGACATCCTCCTGACAGCCGGATATGTATGTTTATATTTATTGTCTTGGAATTACATAAAGCTAGCAAAGATTTTATAGTGGCATTATAGTATCCACACCAGGCGAATTCGTGCTTGGAATTGGACGTTCTGGACATTATACGATCAATTATAAAAAGCGTTCTTTTAAGATTCTAATTATTTCGTAAAATCTGGAACAAGCATAGAAATAATATTTCATTTATACGAAGAGCCATTAATTCTGAACTATGATAATCAGGTACGATTATCTAGGATCGATGTTAAACGACGATACAATTTCCCCATCAATCACATAAGCAATCGGTGCACAGCGGGAGAGAGGAATGGCGTGGCAACAAAAGCGAGGCCACTTAACTTCCAACCGAGGAAGCAGTTTCACAGAGAGTCGAACAAAGTCGCGTGAAAGAGATACACATTCGTGGGGCGGCGCGACTAGCTTGCCAGGAGTTATTTTCGCGATGGGATGACACGCTGCTCGAGAAAGAGATCCTGAAAACCCCATTGAAAGCCTATTCGCTGGGACGCTTGACAATAGCAGAAAGCGGCCAGATTGATCCCAGTCTACCCGCAGACAAGAGCCGCACTCTTTTAACGAGCTCCTAGGAAATAGACTTCAAATTTGATGGCTCCGACCGAAGAGGGTCTCGCTCCTTGGTACTCGAGTCGACGATGATCTCTTCGAGATCCAGGTGGACCTCGGAAACCCTCATCTGCTCCTCTCGACAATGGCACACATATTTTCGGTGCAAAAGTATTCGTATAGTCATCGATTTTAAATAAAACGATGATGCCTCTTTTTTTATATAGACGTTCGATGAATATAACAATATAATATTTGAGTTAAAATAAGTACTCTTGGTTCATCTTGGACCTAATAATCGATATACACACTTTATTATTTATTCATTTGATTTTATACACTGCGAACACAGGAAGATATTACAGAATGTTTATACAAATGTTAACCTTTTACGGTCCACTTTAATTTTAAGAATAATGCAGGGGAATAATTATTAGAATGTCAGAGCTGACTCTACAAAGGACTGCAAAAGGTTAATATTTACTTCGTTGCATCTAACATCACACATACATAATTCATACACGCTACTTCCTCGTTCGCTTAACTCCTGAATATTTATTACTTAAACAAATACTCTCTCTCGCTGTACACTATCATTACTAAACCATTCCACGTGGGCAATATTAGCGTTAGCTTGCCGAAATTCGAGCGGCGGCCTCCGGGATAGACGGCAGGTGAATCATGGAGCGTGACAGAGCCGAGAGAGAGAGAGAGAGAGAAATAGACATCGAAGTGAAAATGGGGATAGAACTAGGAGAATGAGAGGAAAGGAGGCTAGCCACGTGGAGGGAGAGGGTGTGGAGGGTGCACAGTAAGAAAGAAGGGAGAAGGAGAGAGAGAGAGAGAAGGCTGGCTTCCAGGTCCCAGACGTTACGGAATTCCTCTCGACATCAATAGAGCATCGTGCACAAAGGGTGGACCATTATTGTCGGGCCACTTCATAGGAGGCTCCCAGGTACAATATGAACTCTCGAGGCTCGGTGGAGGCATAAGTTACACCTGGTAGCTCCTCAATAACACATTACTTCTCCTGCCTCCCCCCTCGGCGGGGTGCGCCGGGGGGAGCGGGAGAGAGAGAGAGAGAGAGTGAACGAACGTCGTAGGTAATGCCTTCGCCATTACGGATTCGTCGTGCCACTCGAACTCTCGGCGCCCCCGCTTTCCCGCCGTTCCCCTATAGTTTCGTTGTTCGACTGAAAGCACCTTTTTCTGGTATTTTTCCTTGGCCTGGTCCCTGCCACTGGAAAATCCCCCCGCAGCCCCACGCCGCTCCACGGCTCCATGGGAAATCTATGACAATGTAATTGGCACCGCCGCTGCCGGCACCATTCAAGCTTATCATCTCCTTGCTGCCGCACCGCCGCCTGCATTCAAATACATAGCGTGTAGTCCAGATTTCCGACGGGCTCGCTCAATGCCAGATATAAAGTATTTCGAGGATGTGACTGTGTAAAGGGAAATAGTGAATGGAAAGAATGGCTGGAGTGGGATTTCTTTGGGAATCGAGTGGAGTTAACTTCGCCGAAGAGATCTTTTCTTGGCGATGAAGTTGAATACGATTTTAGTCTAGCTAGACTTTGTGTTTATTCAGTTTTAATCGGAATAGTCGTATTCTTTCTTTTCTTTATGAAGTTAGTAAAATAGTCACAAATGGCCCTCGCGTTCTAATTTTTCTTTAACCAGGTGATATTAAATTACAATTCGATATATTAAATAAATTCTCTTTAATTCCCTGTAAATATTAGCTTCCAAAAAATTATTACAACCTTCGAGATTAAAAATGCTGGGTTTACTTTACCACCGTTATCGAAACACATGTCGCAACGACGACTTCATATCGCATGGCCGCTCATTAAAGAAGAAAGTCCGAATAAACACGAAATCCTCTCGAGGCCTCATGGACGCTCGATTCTCAAAGGCGTCTCTTCAGCTGCACATTGTGCGGTCATAAATGTTCGTCACGGTGAAAGTAAGGGAAAAAGCGGCCCTTTCGACAATAGGCGACGGCGAGGAGCTTTTGACAGTCGGTCAATTCGAGCTCAATGAAAAGGTCATAAGAGGCGAATGAGCGAGCGCGCGCGCGCGCGCAGTTGGCGTCAGGTATGGCGATGTGGGGTGTTCCAGAAATCCTCGGAGTTGATGGTGGCCATTCGCCTCGGTAAATAAAGCAGAGAGCGTCCAGTATTATGTGACTCCTGAACCAAGCGTATTTTTACACTTTCGCGGCTACGGCACAGGAAGCTTAAAGTTTTTAGTGCCTTCGCTCTCTCGTCTCCCTCGACCACCCTCGCCGACGTCGCTCGCTCGCTCGCTCGCTCCTTCTGCAACGCCGACACGTTCACCGGCTTCGGTCCAGTCTGGGATTTTCGTATCCGTGTATGTGTTGGCCATGCCTTTAAAGCGGCAGATCCATCCTATGTGTGCGCGCATCGCACCAGTCGGTTTATCCACTTTGCCTCTCGCCACCATGGCCAACACTTCTCTCCTACTATTCTCCTATAGTTTACTCGGACTTTTAATTTGACTTCTAACCACCTACCAGTCCTCCGTCATTCTAGTTTCATTTCATTTCTGTCCCTGGAGTTTGCTATAACGATAATAATTTATGTACTTATACTAGTGCTTTTTATTAAAAACTGTTCAATTGAATATATTTGAATTCTATAAAATATAAAAGAAAGAAGTAAAATTAAAATGGGATATTAAAAAATGACCTGCCGAGGTATGAATGATATCCAAGGCAAACTTGGAGATGTTTAAGAAAGTCTCGTCAAAGGAAGTGGTCTATCGCGAGAGAAAAGTTGGCTCGGCCTGCTTTTGATGTTTTAATGGCATGCTTTCCTTCACCACCTTCCAAGCCAAAGCTATTTTCCGCAGAATGATAATACCTAATCAAAAAGTTCTTAAGCAGAATTTATAGATTCTCATACGAATGGCAAATGAAAGTTTGTCCCAAGCGTATGTGACACTATAAGAAATACGTCGTATAAACGAATATTTTTTATGTGCGTAGAAATTTTCAAGAAAATCATTTCCCGCTTTGTAAGAATTATTGTAATTAAGAATTCTACTTGAGAAGCTTTTAGAACGTAGAACTTTAATAGAAAGTTTAATATCAAGATAGTTGTTTCCGCGCGAACCATAGATTTCTGTTCTAGAACATAATGATTTCGCGATGCAAGTAACGATGGGAAGGAGGCAATCTGCTAACGACGTTTTTGTTCGGCGTCTACCTTTCTATAATTAATAAAATTGCGACATGGTAATAACAGAGTTTATCGTTAAGGTTTTCCTTTCACTCGTGTAGTTCGCGGTCTGTCCTGAAGGAAAAATGTGAAAAAACGAGCAGCACTCCCATGTACGAGCATTCATTCGCGCCGGGCCTTGCGATACTTGGGCTTTTTTGCGAAATCTGCCTCGATTGAAGCCGCAGGCCTACATTTCTAGCAGGCCATTTATGGCTGCACTTCTTCTGTTTAACCTCAACGCCGCATTATGGCGACGTACTACAAGTTGTTCCTTGCGGATTTCACAAATACCTAACTTGCTTCTTTACCGAGATTTACGAGCCTTTCTTTTGCACTTTGCCGTGACTTTCCTGGCGTCGTTTCGACTCGTACTAAAGTCTGGAGTCTGTAAATATTGCACTGATTCACTGGGAAATAAGAAACGTGACTGGGAATGTTATGTCCACCAGTTGTACGGAATTTTAAAAGTAAACTCCTGGCAGTTTTTGCCTTGATTATCCCTGAAACTTGGATCACTCACCAGTTGGCTGTTAACACTAACTTTCAGTGGCAATTTCACAGGACGAACTAAATATGTTAAACTAACGCGATTGAATAAATATACAAAAAATGTATGACTCTTCTCTGAAATTTGCACGTTGCCTGAAACAAGAAATTTCCACAATTGAAAATGAACAAAAACTTCATACTTTCTAGTCATTAAATTCTCTTCTGCGTCCACGACAGATGTCTTTCGCAAGAAGCAGAGGAGCTTTAGAAAAATGTAATAAACGGTATTTGCCACGCCGCCATCTGCTTCGACATCCCATAGGCAAAAATGTACGATCGGCAGATCGTGACAGTGCAAATGATGTTCACACACAATTCGAGTTAAAGGATTTGCCTCGGCTAGCATTGCCGAGAAGAAGTGCATGTGGCACAGAACAATTTGAGATTCTGCACGGTAAATCTGGTGAAGAAATGGTCGAGGACGAACGCCAGCGAGTGAGTGGCAGGATTACCAGGAGATAGCAAGAATAGAGAGACCAGGCAATATATTGCAGCTGAATTTTTCAACCCTTTCCCTGCCACGCTTCTTTCGAAGCACGCGTGCACGCACTTTACGCGAGTTGCGCTCGTCCTTTGACGTCAAGATAACGCTTACTTGTCAGGTCGCTCTTTCATTTTCACCGCGGGGTTCTTAATCCCTTCGGGGATGCTGGCATATGCTGGTAGGTTTTGTTCCTCTTACAAATTCCAGTGATTTTTGTAGAAAAAGGTAAAAATACGAAATTATTCCTTCGCAGTATAATTTTTACTAAAACTTTTTTATATTAGTGTAAAGTCAATAATTTCGAAAGCAATAATATGGGTTTTTTACTTTAGTTACTTTATAATTATTACGAGTTTAATTATTGGTCTTTCAACACAGGAAATTGCTTTTTGCAACGGTGCTTCACATTCACCGCATTCTTTCCTATTTCAAACTAGATAAAGCCAAGAATCTTGAATAGCATGCATTATGAACTGAAGGATTGGACACGACTAATCAATCAAACACTACTGTGTTCGCGTCATCGTATTAATTGAGGCCAGTTTGATGACTCCAGGGCAGTTGCGTTTAGCTAATGGAACCGACTGGATTATGCAATAGCACGAAATAGATGAATTGCCAAATACTTAGCCGCGGCGCAGTTGCAAATTGATAGATTGAGTAATAGCCTCATTAATGCGAGCACCGTTCGCAGAACGAATCAGTAATGATACACACCCACGCGCACACACCGCCGGCAAATGTGAACTCAGTCTGCGGGTGTGCGTGTGCGTGTGTGGATAACCATTTCCCAATTTTCACCGCATTAAGGCACAGTCGTATGCAACAGTTATGGCTCACGCGACGTAATCGTGCGATACTGCTTCGATAGATCAGCGTTCCGAAGTCAGTGAAAGAAGTCACGTGGCCGTTAGGATCAGTATTGCCGCCCATCATCACATATTCACTGCACCGTTGAACGACCCAATCAGTATACCAGCGGGAAACTGAATCACCACGTCATCGATAGTTCACGCTTGTATGGATAAAGAGATCTTTATGGCACCAGTCGAATCAATGACAAATACCTTCGCATTTGATCATTGAACTTGCGCAAGGTAATGCGTTTGCCTTCGAATCAATCATCTCGATATTGTGTAATATACTAGAAATAGTATAAACGTAGGAAATATCAATGATCACCTTGCAGTTTGTGTAAAGAATAATGCAATTATAAAACAGCAATAAATACTGCAAAATTAACTAATTTCGAAGAATTGATAGTGAGTGGAAATATTGTGCAAGGTAATACGTTTGCCTTGGAATCAATTATCTCGACATTATATAATATACTACAAGTATTATAAACGAAGGAAATGTCAATGGTCGTCTTGCAATTTGTGCGAAGAATAATGCAATTATTAGGCAGTAATAAATACTGCATAATTAACTAATTTCGAATTAACAGTGGGTGCAAATACTTCCCAATTCCACTCCAAGGCCATCATACACCATACGCATAACTGCATAGTAATAATCACCGGAATAATTGCCGCGAAAATTAAACACAGACATAGACTATTCGGTCGGCAGACTCTCTCACTTGCCAATTCAAAGGCAGACGACAGACGAATCAGAAGCCGCGCGCGCACAACCAGTGGATGTTCAGGGTCGAGGAATTCGAGTTTTCGTGAAATATTTTCCCCAGGCTTTAATTAACCCTGTGGACGCTGGGGCGACAAAGAGAGGAGGAGAGGAGAGCAAGCAAGCGCGCGCGAGAGATGGAGAGTCGCGGGGGAGACTGAGTCGACCGGAAATGGGGGTTTAATTTCGTCAGTTATGAGTACTAATGAAACTGTAGTTTGTGTTTCGGGTGGCGGAGCCATTGTTCACCGAGTCACAGCCACAGGACGCGCGCCGCGGTCCAACGAAGCTCGCCTTTATTGTAACTCTTGAATGCCCAGCATCCCTTCCTCGCCCACCTCGTTACGGCCTGACAATGAAATCCTCCGCAAAATCGGGCCCGTCGTATTTCCCGGCAACCAACGGAACACCATAGAACCTCCAGCTAACCTTGTACTCACAGAGAGCAGCCTCAAGGCCGCCCTGAAAAGTTCCCCTAATGAAAGACGAATCGTACACCTCTGGACCGCAAAGATTTAAACGAGAGAGCAGAGTCGAATGGTGAAGAGTTGAGCCGAGTGTGTGTGCGTGTGTGTCTGTCGAGAGCATTCAAGGAGTTTGCTCGTTGCCAGCATGCGGGGCCTTCTTTCAAGATCGTTTTCGACCAATCAGTCGTTCTTTTCATCATGGTGACAGAATGACTTTTTTCAAACGAGTCGAAGTGATTTAGGAATGGGGTACACTAGTTTTGAATTGTGTTTGTGGGACACCTTGGGTTTTATTAATTGAATGATGCTTCGTGTGTGGCTAGTTTCGAGGATTGAAAAAAGGGGAACAATAAGAAACTTTAGAAATTGAAATTGATTATAATATAATTTAAATATGCCTTTAAGGAATTTCTACTTGGTGACTTCATTAATTAACATCCCATTTTGTTCTCCCGTCGCCAGGAGTTTCCCACATTTCGAAATCTGATTCCGGCCGGTCTCTGTGTTCTTCAGTCCTTAATTAAGGGTTTCCGTAATCCGGAACGTTCACATGCTGTGCAATTATTACGAAAATTAATGCAATACCTTGACTGTGACGTACACTGAAAAGACTACAAAAAAACTCTTGAAAGATCTAAGTTTTTTTCATCTTTTGCTGTCGGATTTTGAAATTCCCAATATCTTCCGGGAATAGAAAAGGAATCCGATGGTACCTAGGGCCACACGCCTTGAGCGATTTCCCGTATACTTAAAGATCAATATTTATCTTGATTTATCGATGCTCCTTTCGTGTCTACTTCCCTGTAAAAAGAGCGAGCTACGGAAGTTGCTCCCGCGCGCCTGTACATATTTGCAGGGCCACGAAATCTCGTGTTTGCCTGCCGCTTTAGAGCCAATTGACTTGCTGATCGGACTGAAATGGTTTCGCGTTGTTTGCCTCCGGCGTGTAACAACGACGTAAAGTACTTCCTTTGATTCAATGGATCAGAATAGAAAATTGAAAGAATACAAATAACCATTGAAATAGTGTTTTTCAACTGTTATTGACAGTTATTCGATAGACAGCATTAAATTGAAAAGAACGGATAATAAATATTCTTAGTAAAACATTCGTAGTAAAAGATATTTTTAGAAAACAATATTCTTAGTTAATAAATCTCAACATGTGAAAAAATTCCCACTTTGAAATAGATCTTTGACAATTCCATAAGTTGATACATCTCGAAATACAAGATTACACGTGACTATTAAACAATACATTAAACCAACTATTCATCAAACACTTAAACTTTATTAAGTTATCATAGCACCAATATCGAACTATTAAACAAAACCTAACATTTTCCCACGTAATTCCGTGAAGCAGAGCGAGTTTAGCCGGAGCGAAGTCCTCTGGTATCACGTACTACGAGTGATACCGTTTCTCCGGCATCGAAACGTGTCTGGCGATCTAATCTGCGCGCGATCTGAAGCGCCGTGTCCGCCGTTTCCTCGGCTGCCCGACACACAACCATCTGGCAACAGGAATCGCTCGCGTACAAACCATATGTAGAGTGTCGAACAACGTATATGTGTGTGTGTGTGTGTGTCGGTTACATAAGGAATCCATCGTGCACATTGGATCTTGATTGGATGCGCCCGGCGGATTCGGTCCGCTCGCAGGCTACTCTGAAAAGGCCTGGCAATCGTGGAAAAGGATATCGCAGCTCGACGACGATCCCGAGCGACCTTATCGGGACGTCGGTTTCCTTCCAAGCAAGATTGCGACTACAATAATCCATCAGGATTCCTTGCCATAGCATCCCCGACGCATACGTGCATCTCCGATTTGTTCCGGCTAGCACACTCAAGTTGGAGTAATCATACTGACTGCTGTATCGGATTTGTTATTGCGATGAATTGGAAAGGTTTCGGATTCAAACTAGATCTGTTTAACTGTTAACTGTAATAATTGTTTTTTTAAAGTATTTAGTTGTAGTTAAAGAATTGTCTGAGCAAAAAGTATTTTTCTTATGAAGAAAAAAGTTTTCAATGGAAAAATTGGATATAATACAGAATTAATCGAAAATAATATTAATTACTGTGTATCAACAAATTTTTGTTGTAGTACTAGTAGAGTAAATTTGTTCATCCTTCAACGGCATTGTTCCCGTGGGAATAAACGCCATCGTGAATTCAATCGTTTGATCTTAAAACAACTCTCCGACTTTCTCTTTCGCTACATCGCAACACTTCCCGACATGATTTACTCGATCATCAAACAAAATGCCTCATTTCCACACTCTGAATCCGCGCACGGAAAACAGTTTGCGCGATTCCTTTGCAATGAAACCGTCAGAGAACAGCGGCAAAAGCATTTCGATATTTATCGAAGCGTGTTCCGATCGCAGACATTAAAAGTTTATTTGCTTAGCGTAGGTTGATCCATACAAACAGAGAGAGAGAGAGGGTGAGAAGGGGGCGAGGTGGGCGGCCAATTACTGCCACAATTAAATGTTTGAAGTTCTTCTGACTAACGGGCCGCGGTGGGAGCGCAAACGGCAAACATATCACGATAAAAACGGCTGGAATCAATAGGGTTCTGCTTAAGTAGCAATAAAGCGGGCGCACCCGCCCGATTTTTACGCCAGTTTTATTTTCGGGACATTTGTGGAGAGGAAATCCGAGGGCGGCGATGGCTGTGGTGTTGGCGGCGGCGACGGGAGGGGGGGAACAAAAGTTGCCGGATCGTGATAAGTGCCCTTCGGAGAAGGGTTCGGGGTCTCGAAAAATCGGTGCAACGGGATAAAAATACCAGGAGTACCGCTACCCGACTTTCCAGATTCGGTTGACCTCTCACTCCCTCCAGCGGCCTCCAGCGCCCTCCAGCGCCCTCCACCCCGGGTGGCCGATGTACCGAGCGCGGAGGCGCACTGTGTGTGACCCATATGTCCCGTATAATGACTCCGGCCCAGCCAGAGCATCGAGAACACTCGTGACTCTCCCGAGGCATTCCAGCCGAGCGAAAGGGTTCACCAAACTACCGGGCAATAAGAATATTTTCGATCCACTCGAGAGCCATCCATCCTTCCTTCCTTCTCCCATCCTCTTTCAGCTCCGCCCGGAAAAGAGAAGAAGAAGCTCTGCCCGAGCAATGGACCATGTGAATTTAATCGTCGCTCCAACGAAATCTTAAGGAAACTACTAATTTCACTGGCTCTCCGCTCTCAGACGTATTTATCCGGGCGATCTTATCGCGCGCGCACGCCGCTCATTCCACTTTCCTCCTCGTCTTGTTTGTATTTCCTCGCTCGCGCGCCACTTTCGGAATTCCGATGCAAGCCGGTGATACCAAGGGAACAGCTTACTATAGGTAATTTGGACACTGGCTTCATTCGCCCGCCATAATGCATTGCGCTGATTGATCGTCAGCTATTGGAGAAGATACGCTTTTTCAGCTAGACTTAATTGGATTGTGTTATTACGCTCGTTAGACTTACCAATTATCGTAATGGATTTAATTGGCCCGCCGATTAGGGGAAAGTTAATTATGTATTACGTTCGACGCATGATTTTTATAATATATAACTTATAGTAACTAATATGATAGAAAAATCTTGAATGAGTTGGAAGAATTTATTCGCCCACATAAATAACTTCAATTTATTAATTACTGTTAAAAGTTTCAATATTTTTTCTTGTTTGATATTAGAAAAATTCACAAAGTGTTTTTGTCGTGATTTCTATCTTTCATTGAGATAAACAAGGTGACAACAGACGGTGATTTATTTAGCCTTTAACTTTGCCACGATGCAACAGTTCGCAGTAGCTGATTCCAGATTCCACGCGGTTCCAAATTGCGCGAAGCAATTTTCCAAAAAGCATTACCTCCGCCCGTATGTGCTCTACGGTCGGCACGCTTGCTACGTTTGAAAACTTGATCAATCAGGAACGTGACCGGACTCCGGCAGCGGCGAAGTCTGCTCTTTCACGAGTTGCAGGATCACGTCAGTTGTTTCGTGAGACTCAAACGATTCCACTTGAAAAACTATATTTTTCAATCTCTATCCTTCCACGGGAAACAACTCCCGGAAATTTTTGATGCGCTTGTACAGATTCTCCAATTCCATCAATATCCTTTATTTATCTCTTGCTAGCTCAGAGGAAAAGTTTGTAGTTGCGGGATAAAAATTCTCTCGGAGAATCAAACGAGAATAATGAAGTATTTCTGCTGAGATTCATTTTGTTTCACATAATAATAATGGCTTCATAATTAGTGGCGTGGAAAAAATTTCATTTCCATGAGGCTTCGCGAAAAGTTTGAAGCATTCAGGTGAATGTAAGCGTTTTTATACTATTCTCGATCCGCCTTTAGCTTCGCCCTTATTACGGGAGCTCATAATAGCCGGCAAAAAACTCATCTGCTCGTCGAGAGCCTCCAATCGGAGTGCTCTAATTTACTGGGTTTCCGTTCATATCCCATCAGGAATTTACAGGAATTTGAGAGCGAGAGGAAGAATCCAGCCCGGGCTCTGGAGGAGGGTGTACATCCGGCGAGTACAGGCCGGATGACCCGTCGCTGTTAATTGCTGATCAAAGGACCAGCTTTGAACTGGAACTGTGTCCCTCCTATTTTCCAGCTTCCGCTTCCTCTCGTTTCGCCCGCCGACTCCACCAATATCTCCAATCTTCCATTGGTTTCACGTTACGCCAGGCGAAACTCTTTCTCGCCGGTCAAACGATTTTCCAGCACTTTACACTGGAATTAACAGGTACTCCTGGAATTCTTATCGCCCTTATCTTTAGCTGCCGATTAAAACTCCGGGACTTTTCAAACTCTCTCCATATTGCCAATCACGTAGCTGCAGCGCTAGAAAGATATTGTCAAGTTGTCAGTGATTGGTAAAAGGGGAGAACAATCTTGATGTTCGCAATTTCGTGCCTTATTGTAGGAAACGTCGACCTTTTTCGATTATTCCCACGGGAATCGACCTTTGCGAGTTCGCTAAACTGGTAAATATCAAACTGCATTTGCTTAGTCATCCGCCCCCAGAGGAGATATGAAAGGCTGATGTATCGACTCTCAGACCTATTTGTCTGCTTCAATTAGTAATCGAGAATTACAGGAATAGTTAATAACATCTATATTTCTCACTTTCAAATTAACATAGATCGTAACAAGTATTTCTGCCTGAATCCTTTTATTTAAAATTATACTAATCACTGTAAAATAATGAATTTAAAAAGAAACGAAGGTAAATACTTTTCAAGTTGACAAGGTTCTTCTTATTATTTTTGACAATAATTTGAATATAAATTCTAATTTCGTGTCCCAAACGAAAAAAGCATACCTTAATACGTAGCGCGACAAACACTTGTTTAACTGTTATTGCTATCGCACTGACCACGACACACTCGACTTTACAAGTGAAGCATCGATCGATTTATTGGAGGATGAAATAAAGCTAGCCACTGCCGCGGCAGTTCTCCCCGCGGGATTTACAGTAATCTCGGCTGCGAGTGCGAGATACACATTTATATGTCGTTATCGCATTTTACGCAAGGCTGGTGCGTCGATCATAAAAAGGAGAGGTGAAGCGGTGCTGCATCGTTCCGAGGCGAGTCGTATCGTCTTTAAAGTTCACCCTCGTGATACACCGTAAAAGTCAGGCTTTCGCGCAGCCGCTGCCATAAATTCGAATAAGAGATATCAAGCTTCTTGCACGAGAGAAAGCCGCGCCGGAGATCAAAGATGTTTAGGAGCCACGAGCACCGCCGCTCGCCGGGGAGATGATTTCTTTCGGCTACGAGCATGCACCGCCACCACCACCAACACTGCCAGCCTGAAACTGGGACTTCGCCACTTTATCCGCTGGTTTCTTTCATTCGGCCCTTTTTATAGTCGCAAAGCGAGTGAGCACTTTCTGTGGCGTCTACTAATCTGCCAGCCTGCAGAAGTAAATGGCGAGCGAATGGGTTCAAATGGAATTAAATGTAGGATAGAAGTGTTTCGGCCGTGCATTATAATGAAATAAGTCTTACTTCCATTTTTAGTATTGTTCCTTTTGATTGTTATTAAGTGGAATCGATTAAACCTGATCTCTTTAATGTTTACATATTATAGAATAATATAGAACACGAAACAAAAGTGTTAAATCTGAAGACTGAACACGTTTTGGTTCTGTAATTTTCTCAGATGTCTTTCTATTATTGACACACGTGGTTCTCTCGAAATTGAGTGTTAAGTTACAATGTATGAGAGACAGAGGGCAGTAATAATTTCAGCCGTTGATTAGCCGTTATAAATTTCAGCATCACAATATTTGCTTAAGGGAGAGGAAAGAGGTTTCAGTGTCTAGGACATAAATATATCCCTCGTGCGGAGTAGGTGGTTCCAACTTAATTATAGAGTCATTGGGCTTCCTTGCACGCGGACAGAAATAATGCAGGGCTTACTTACACGATGAAAGGGTCTCCGTGTCTGTCGACAGAGAAAGAGAGAGTGAACTATGAAACGAGCGCTACCGATATAACCGGGATTATCGAGAATTCGGCATGTCAGAAGCACGCCAGACGTCACGCAGACAAAAAACAGTGGCTTGTCACGCTGGGTTCACCGCTCGTTTTAGCTGAGGTTTATCGGATAGCGGGTTCAGATTTTTAAGTGGGTCAACGGGAACGGGGTTAATGGGGATAAAGTAAAAGTTGGCCTGGAATGCGCCGCTGACAAATTGTAATTTTTCACTCCACTTAAATAACACCAAAAAACTATTATAATAATTCCAACATATATTAAACTCGCGCGTAATCCACGCTTTTTCGTCTACCGAAACAGGTAAAACTGGTTAGACCTGAAAATATATCCGGTATAAATATTTTTAACGCCTTCTCTAATTTTATAGCTTTATTACTTACTGCCAAAGGTGCCGATCTTGCCAATTATATAACAAGTTTAAAATGTAGATCGGTCATTACTTTCACATTCGGACTTGTCCCACCAATCATATCACTTTCTGGTGGGGTGTACAAAAAAATGTTCGGCCGGAGCCTTGGGAGGACGGGCGGCCGGTCAATTCATCACTTTCTTCGGCGAAAAGAGTGTTCATCCACAAGATTCACTCGCTGGACCGTTGACACTCTCTCACCGGGTATGAAAGAGCCTGTAAGGGCGAAGCGAGTGGGGGTAGAAGGAAGGAAGAGCAGTGGGATTGGGACGAAGCGGTAGAGTTGGAAGGTTCGCAGGCAAGCAGGCAGGCAGGCAAGCAGCAGGCAGGAAAGCAGGGATGGAATCATGGGATGAGAAATCTAGAGGAATGGGGAATGGGAGATATGGCCGTGACCGCCTGGTATGCCTGGAATGTGGCCCGTCACGCCGCCAGAGCCGAGCAAAGCCGCGCCAGTCCAGCATCCTTTCGGTCCACTTCGATATCCTCCTTCTCCCACATCCTCGGCACGCTCGAGCGCGACCGAGAAAGAAGGAGGAAGAAAGGCCACTTCGCAAATTGCATATCAATTTCCCCTTGAATTATTGATCCAATTAATCCCATTGTGACCCTGCCTGCTATATCCATCACTGTTTACTTCTTCTCAGAATGGCTGTCCGAGTAAAAGTGATTTTATAGCGACGAACATTCCAGACAGGCGTAGAATTACTTTTGCCTGGGACCTGGAGTTTTCTTTCTTATAATGAGACTACATTGTTAAAAATAATTGGATCAACTCACTGCATCGACGAGACCCCCGCGAGTACTCGTACAACCAACGTTTTTTGGAAACTATGTTCTTAAAGACAACTCTTCTCTCTAAATGAAAATACAGTTTCTTAAACAAGAAATAAATAATTTCTTTAGAGAAGCCAGTTTTCTTTTTAACGAAATTGATTCTAGAAATACTTGTTCTGTCATTATTGCTTTCTGCCATTGCGCGTGTTACTCTTGGATGGTTTTAGATTTCAGGAAGCAATACGTTCCGTTCTACATATCAGCATGATCGACGATCGACGCGTGTCTCTTAGCACTGCTCTCTTAGACTTTTCATTACACTGCGTTTTTCCTGGCGGCCTCGACTGGTTCTTACCAGCTTCATGAATAAACTGGTGGCCTAGGATAGATTACATGCATCGTCGCCGCCGTTGCCGCCGTCGCCGTTTGCTCTCCGCGACACTCGCTTGACTTCTGAGACAAGCTGCACGTCCTCCCCGGAGCGGCTCTCTTCATTTGCTTATAAATTGATCGGATAGAAAATGTTGCCGACACTTCCTGCTGCGTGCGCGACACCCTTATAAGGACGATGTCGATTGCGCCCTGGAATTTCACACGCCAATATCGGCCGCACGTACATTACATATGTAATGCCGTACGTGCACGTGTGTGTCCGGTGTTCGATGACACGTCGCGTCGCCACCCGTGAAAGTGGAAGTTCCATGTTTCCTGTCCCTGTTATTATTTGCAGTTATTGGACTGCGGAATTTAGATGGTTTTTTTGTTTCATATGTAACGGTTTTCTATATGAGTGAGTGGTTTTCGGTGTGTGTGAGGTATGCAAAATGTTTTTCATGATTACGGTGTGTGTTACGAGCCATTGATTTGGGGTCATAAAGAGTTTATCGACAAAGAAAATTTACTGTATTGACGATGCTTTGAACTATTATAAATTTCGCTGGTAGAATAAGATTTTGTATTTGACTGCGGAATTTAGATAGATTTCCGTTCAAGTGTAATGATTTCCTGTATGGATAAAATAAGTAATTTACTTAAAGAAATAATGATTTAATTTCGTCTTAGTCATTTGAAAATTCTCGCCACTGAAGTCAAATCAATGAGTTACTTTGAAAACCTGTTCGCCTTACAAGTATACACACATATACGAGTATGGATGATTAATTTGAGCATCGGCAAAATCAGGCCTCGAATCTATCAGGCAAATGACTTACCATCAAAGGCTGTGATTAGACAGGTGTGATTTCGAAGCACCTGTCATCTCATGAGAGTATCGAAGACTAGCCGAAGTAAATTGCAAACCTTCGAGAGCCCTAGAAAATCAATCAAGGCATCCCTTTGCACCTGTCTGCCTTTTGGAAAAAGCCCTCGGGCGATCAAAGAGCTCTGCCGTACGGCCAGCATCCCCTCGCTCCTCGATTATTGCTTCTCTACCTGCCAGCCAAGCCGAGATTTTCGGAAGATGCTGGTGGAATGAAATTTGTGCACCTGCCCCAAATATGCGCATAGCCTTTCGCTCCAGTTTTTGTCGTGTATCGGCTCATCTGCCTTCAAGAGTACTTCACAAATTATGCAGTCATCCTTTTTATTCAAAAACTTTGGAATGACGGTTAAAAACAGTAATTTAATATACACGAAATATAAAAACCCATGGAAATAAAAAAGATGTCTGTTTCTAACAAATTCTAAAATTCCAATTATAATCCTGTGATATTATCATTGTTAATCATTTTAATTTTTAAAAGCATATTTTAAAAATCACAGAGAAAGTGAATCAGAAAAACGGAAGAGGGGAAACAAATAGTAATTAATTGAATGAGACAAAGTGATTGATAATCATCGCTAACATTTAACACCGAGCGAGCAAACTTGTCGTACATCAAGCGCGAGCGGTGACTTTCGCAAGAAATGACTTTAATGACCGCGACCCGATACTCCCACGCGGTCGACTCGATGCCTGCAAGAAATCGGCATGTCGGAGAAGCGGCCGATCGAAATTAACCGGACGATTAGCCGAGGAATCCGGATCTAAGGACGTTGAAGAGGGTCAGTGTCTGTTCGAAGTCAATGTCCAGGTCGGCCGAGACTGTTAAGGGGGCGGCGGGAATCATGGGGAAGGATGGTTTCATGGCCGAAGATGAACCAGCAAAAGCTGACCATACACGCTCAGTTTTTCGTCAGTCCCTCACTGACAAAGCAACAGTTTTCTGTCAGTTCGTGGATCACCCTCTATAATTATCCCTTTTTCCAACTCCAACCATCTCTATTTACTATTCTCTGCAATCGTTATCCATCAATTTCGAGAAAACTGAAACTCTATCAGAAAATATATAATCAATAAACAATTCGACGTATATTTTTGTAATTATTAATATTCATTTTATAGAAGTAAATCTTAGAATTCAACTTGTGGTTGAAATACATTCAAATAGTTGCAAATGTAAATTGTAGAAATTGATTTTGCAATAATTACTACCTTTCCGTATGTTTGAATGTTTAATATATGTTGAATTATAATTTGAAAAAAGCATTCAGCAGTCTGGAGGACATAATCTTTCCAGAAGGGAGTCTTTCCCGTATTATTTCCACCTACTTACCAAAGGGAAGTGCGGTGCGCCGTTTGCCATTGGGCGGGCAAGGCAGTATTTTGTCCGGCAAAGGTCTCAAGCTGCACCTCACGTGGAACATAGTAGTGCCGCCGCCGAGAAACGCCCCTAACGAGGATAAATTTTTCTCAATGACGACCCTCCGCGCCCAGCGAGGACCTTGCCGACCTTGGCCACCATAAACCCCACCCCCGCTTCTTCATCCTCCTCCTCCTCCTCCTCCTCCTTTCTCCTCGAAATCATTCTAAAGCTTCGCCACCTCGTCGCACAACACAATTCGATCAAAGGGAGATTGCCCGGCGTAAATTGTGTCAATAATATTCCCACGCTTCCTCACGAATACCAGCTTTCCCATAACCGACACGATTATTGCTTCCTAATACCGACGGATTTCAACCTGTTACCTTGTCGATACACTCCAATGGCTTTCTTGGTGATCACGAATCCGAGGGGCTGCGGAAATCTGGTAGCTTAACCTGTCCTTCCTGATGAAATTGTATTTCAATCTGCAAGGATATTCCTATGGTGAATTTTATACTGTTTTATAGGTATTATTTAATTATGTTATTAATACAGGATTCACAAAGTTATTTTTTAAATCTACTTGCGGTTAAAGTTCAATGAAACTGGAAAGTAAAAGTTGCACAAGGAATAACCTCGTAAAACCAGTATCTTGGCTTTCCCTAATACAATTGGCAGAGCGAAGATTAATTGATTTTGAGATCTCAGAGATTAATAGTGTATCGAAGCGAGGCCCCATAAAAGTGTATTCGACTTATGGTTCGGACTCGTGCATCGCCGGCTCATTTAAATGCAAACTTTAACGAGCTACGAAAATTCAGCGTATTCAATGCAAATAGGAGAATCAATGGTGAATACAGTTTGCCAATAGTTCGGAAAGGGCGACTTGTAACAATTTACAATCCCGCAGGAATACGTAAAACTGAGATTCGCAAGTGGTTGCGTTCCAGGATTGCGTAGTTGCCGCAGTTTCACACGCTAAACTTGTAAAAGATAGAAATCTGAACTTTCAAATGTAACCCCATTACATTTCGAGTAATGATAATTCAAAACATTCGACATTATTCTTTAATTTACTATTAATTTAATACGTAATTTGTTAGTATGCATCTGTAAATTAGTGTGAAATTTCAAGTGATTTTAAATCTACAAACTGAATGTACAATTATAGGAGTCAATATCGCCTGTTGGAAGGCCGCGGTCTCAAAGAGAATTGAATCAAATCGGAACCACTTGCAGTTCACATTACCGTGAGAATAAAAGGCCTGGTCGTTCCACTCTGACTTATAGCTTTGATAACGAGACTCCGAATGAGAGCAGTCGTATAATACGATCCTATCTTTATACGATCGTTTCCCCAAACTTTATCGTATTCTTTCCCCTTTCCCAAGCAAATAATACAATTTCCTCCTAAAATTAGAAAATCCAAACACATCTGGCAAACGACCTAGTTCCCAATCTTAGAAATCATCTTAGCCAATTGGGATTTGTACGAAATAGAATTTATCATTGCACCAGGCACACGAATCTCCTCTATTTACACATGGAGCGGAGAGTTCTAGGAGATAAAGGGGAACAATTCCGGCGACTCATCTCGCATTTCAAAGCGCTGAATATCGCATGATCGGCTGTTCGCCGCCGTTTCCTCTGAAAGCAGCGCGCTCGCTGCCGCCGCCGCCGACTGACGAAAGCTCATCCCCGATCGCTTCTCCGCTGCTACAAGCGCTAATCAGGAGGATTTATGTCGTGTCCCTCGGGTGATTTCTCCACCGCTTGAGAAATCACCGCGGGGATACGAAGAGCCGGAGTTCCTTCTCTCTTCGTCGACTTAAGTAGGCTGCTGCACTGGCCTTTTAACGATCGGCGAGCATATTCCCCCGGTAATCTCGCGAGATTAACCAGCCAAGGAGCCGCCGCGCCAGGACGACGGCCCGAATTCCCGTGGCACTCTAAAATCGGCAGCAGCGCCTTCCCATATGTATATGTGTATACGTATGTGTATGTACAGCGAAAGGGGAGGAGAGCGATGGATAAATCTGGAGGAGCGCTCGTCAAAGGCCGGCCCAAGGAAAAAGTCGCTGGACTGCTCTTTCTCTCTTGGCTGTCGGCACCCAATCCTCTCTCTCTCTAATACTGTATCCGGTCTGCTTAAGAAAGATTAGCCTGGAGAAAAAGACGAAATCAAAACAAACTATTTTTAACCATTTCAATTTACATACATTAAGATTTAGTTTAATATTAGAAATATTTAAGAAGCTATCTAAGACAGTGATGCGAATTCCTGTGGGATTTTAACACTAGGTTTACGGACGTTTCTGTATACCTCTGTTTATGGACACTGATTTTTGTTAAAAAAAATATTCATTGAATTTAAAGACAATTACAATCTTAACAGACATAATATAAGTTAAGTAAATCTGTCAGGATTGCATAAATAATTGTCAACACAGATTGGAAGAAAGATTAATAAGCTTTGAAATTTTGCTAGTGACGTCTGAAATCCGTCAGAATGACGGGTGCCGTAAACCTAGTGTTAAAATCGATCAATCTTATAAGCATATATAGATGGTAATCGGGGGGAGATGGAGGAACAAATGTGGAGGAAGTGAGCTGGTCAAAGGGGAGGCGAAAGGAAAAGTCAGTGGACTCTGACTGGGGTGGCTGACGGGACCCAGTGCTCTCTGTCTAACAGAGCGGCATCCGGTCTGCTCGAGAAAGAAAGTGCGCCAGAGAGAAAGAAAGAAAGAAAGAAAGAAAGAAAGAGAAAGAGGGGCTCGGGCTTCGAATGCAAAAAGTGGCTGCGAGGTGGAGAAGGCCGCGATGGTGGTACACTCTCATTCCTGCACTCACAATGCCGTCGTCTTTTAGGCGTCCCTCGTCGAGGACACCGTCGACGTCGCGCATTAATACGCACTGCCGTAGCTTTTATGAGCTTTGGAAAGGAGAGCGATAGCCTTTCACCCCTTCAGCCAGTCTCGCGGCCACAGTTTCAGGCCGTTTTCACCCCATTTTCCCTCGCCGAGCTGAGCTGAGCCGAGCCGCGCACTGCCAGCTGCACTTACACTCTCAGCTCCGCTCGGCTCGCTCACCCGCTTGCGAGAACTCGGCGTGTTTGCCTCCGGGCCTCTCCCTTTCCCTCTCTCTCTCTCTCTTTCTCTACTTCATACGCCAGGCGTGTGTATGCACGGCCTCCTCGTCGCCACTGTCATCGCCGACGCCGTCAGTTACCTATGAAATGTGCGTCGTGACGCCCTTGGAAAGATGCTCGTCCCTCTGGCATGTGTGCGCGCGTCTGCCCCTCGGCCGCTCGCTCGCTCGCTCGCATCTCTCCACAATCCATATGTCTTACCGCCGTAATTAGAAATCCTTTTGAAGGTTATTCTAAGATTCCTTGAGGAAACTCTGCTCCATAAAATCATAATACAAAATGTATGCTTCTATATTCTCTAAAGAAGCTTTGTAAGTTAGAATCTTTCCCATTAAAACTACCAGTTTTACCATTCAAATAATTTGGCACAGTAAAGAGGCATTGCTTCTTGCCTGCAATATTACAGGAACAACTAACAAGAAGACAAATAAACGCGAGTCCGTCTACCACAATAACAATGGGCTCGACCTTCGCCTTTTTCCAGCGTCTAGGTAGACGGGAGACGAGAGACTTGCCGAATTGGTGGGCGCAACAGTTAAAGAGTTAAACGAGAGCGGCGCTTGTTGTGTGGCGGGTAGACAGTCCGGAGGGATGAAAATACGTACTAGGAAAAGAGGAATCTCGGCGGGGTAGATCTTTTTGTCGGGCGGTGGTAAGAGCGGCGAGGGAGAGAGAAGGAGAGGAGTGGAGGAGCAGCATAACGGCGGTATATGTCATATATAAAGGTAGGCGGCCTTACGCGCTGCAATAGAAGGAAGAAGAACGAGCGGAGCGAGTATGCACGAGGCGGTCTGCTGGAGGCGGACGAGAAGGGAAATGGCGTGTAGCTTTAGCAGCCGGCCACACAGTGCAAATGCGAGGCCCTGAATGTGTAATAAGCACTCACGTCGCAACCCTTGGCTCGAGCGCGCGGCCTCCTCTCTCTCTCTCTCTCTCTCTCTGCGTTTAGAAAGGTCCTGCCGCCGCGTACATAGTCGCCCTTCTGCGGTAGGCTAACTCTCCGGCTCACTTCTCCAGCCTCCCTCTGCTCCATGGGAATCCCCGACCTTCCTTCCTTCCTTCCTTCCTTCCTTCTACCGCTGAATCCCACATCTCCACGTGGAAAATGCCTCAAATGGTCAGCGCTCTTCCCATCCTTTGGCCCGCCCGAAATTCGACTGTGTAGCTTCGCGACACCATTGTTCGGATCTTTTCTAATTTCGTTCATTAGCTTATTAAATGTTTTAGTTATTCTCTTCAGTTATATTAATTTAATAATAGTTACTTTTTATTGGTTTCGGTATAATTGTATGAATTTCAGTATTTAGTATAATTTATGAGCTGCGAAAGGAAGAGCTTTTTTGAGATTCAAGTACAATTTTTTCTTATCTTCTTTGATAATAATATTTGAGATAAAAGAACGTAGAATAAGCGTCAAAGTTCTAAACATAATTAATTAGGAATTAGACAGAGTTACGCGGGGTTAATCAAACAATTACGAGGAGCCAGGAATCCCAGCGGGCGAGGGTGGATGCGCCGGGTTAACTGAGATGCGATTCAATTATGGAAATGATGTACACCGAGTGCACCAGCGACGTTGAGAGTGCGATATATCCGGTGGCACTCCAGTCGATAGTGAAGAGAGCGGGAAGAACAGTGCGCGCCCACGAAACTCGTTGGCAATCACCTAACTAGTTGGCAAGAAAGCTCGTTAACGAATTTATTTATTATGACTCTGTTAAGTCAGCACCGTCTCCGGAAATCCCGGCCGGCTCTTTTGTTTCATGGAGTTAGAGGAGTGCGGAGTTCCGGCGAACGAGTTGAAAGTTGCAAGACTGCGTTGTTTCAGAGATTCTCTGATTAACAGGCATTTTTCTGAAGTTTCGAATCTGGAAGTAATACGATGCATTGATTGGCCGTGGTCGATCGATTTCTTTTATATTGCATTTGGATTAAAACAGGGCTTTGTTTATGCTCATCGTGCTCTTATCGCATCAACAATGATTCCCGGTTTAAATTACAAAAAAATATGATACAAAATAACTGATGTGTTATTTATCAATAGTTTATTAATTATTTTTTCCATAGAAAAATATTAGTTGCAATTGCTGTGCAGGAGTATATTTTCGTGCGATCAATCTTTTACTTTCTCTAACCACACACGGGGTTGGTTTTCAGATCGTAACTAATATCACACGCAAGCCAATGCTCGCTCTTCAATTGAAACTGATTTCTCCCGTGAATTCCATGCAGTGTTGGGTGTCATGGCTTTCGAGTGACATTCCACGATAGGCTCGAATTCGCAACACCCATGATGACAACTGATCGCCGGAACCTTGATTCACGCGTTGCTTATCCATCCGCATTTTGCATTCAGCTATGCGATCTCTAATAGGATTGAAAAATAAATTCTTTCAAATGTACCGCATTTGAAACAAATATTGGGTCCAGATAAAAATACAAATGTAACGCATTACTTCGTTATTATTACTACGAATTGTTTATCAAAATATTGTCTTCAAATCGCAATTTTTCGAAACTTTTCTTTTCTAAACATTAAATTAATTAAAAAATTGCAATTTTCCAACCAGCAGGTTTACAGCTATTGTTTACACTTAATACTATTTCATATGTACCGAACATCGCTGGACCAACTACGAAACATTGTACCAACAAGAACTTTCAATTTGTAATCATCAATGTACCTGAGTGTTTTTTGCATGAGTAGATCGACGATATTGCAGTCTCTCTTGCCTCGAGTAACACGTATATCGGTAGTTTTTGCTGGAGGCCGTAGGACTTAGGTTGAAAGCGGGTGCACATATGCGCCCGGTAAGGCGAGCCTAATATATCGACATACGCGGATGGCAAAAAATTTAATCGAAATCGGGAGATAATCCGTCGAATCCGGGCCGCAAGCGGCCAGGCTGCCGGGATGGTGGGTGGGCCTTTAGCCAAGCATGGACCACAGCTTTCGGGATGTTATCGGAGGTCCGCCAGAGAGGAGAGAGGAAGGAGGAGGGTGGTGGTGTGGGACCCCATGGATTGCAATGGGATGCTGCGCGCTGCTATTCCATCCGTCCATCCGTGGCTCTGACCATCCTCTCTTTTTCACTCTCGATTTCCACGCACACGTTCCTTCTTCTCTCTTTCTCTCGCAGAGCGAGAGAGATGCATACGGTTGCCCGGCACACACGTGAGCTTCAGGGTTCCAGCCGAGCGAGCATATGTAAACTTCCTCCTCGGCGTGGTTTATTTTCCGTATCGACCCTCGGCGCTAGCTTCCGTTTCTCGAGGCCCCGGACCTATGAATTACTACTCCCGATCCTCGCACACCGTCTTCTCATCTCACTCTCCTCCTATATTCTATGCTGGCTACCATTCCTCCTGCATCCTCCCAGTCATACATGATCCGTTCGTCCAACCGTACGTCTGGCTTCGTCCATCTCATCCACCGAAATCCACCAAATCTCCCGCTACCTCGTCTGCTGCTTCTCCTCCCCTTTTCTCCTTTCCTCCTCTTCCACCGTTTTCGCTCCAACGACGAAAATGGAGACGGCAAATTATGCGTGACCTCTCGGCTCCTACTGCTGATCCCATGCGAAGCGGCAAGCTTGCAAAGCTTCCTCGTGTTGTCGCGATCCCAAACTGATCGCCCTCATGGAAGCTTTCCCTTCCTTGGATTTGCTTTCTTGACAATCGATCTTCGAACTGATTAATATCGAAGGTAGTTTGTTTTAGGTGGATTCTTTATAGGGTTTGATAAAAGAATTGATGAAGATGGGAATATTTAGATTTATGGAAATGAAATTGTATTTCACTCTGGATTTTTTGGATGTCATCATTAGTTCCAATCCCGGTGGGGATTGTAGGATTTGGGGGCTCAGCTGTTTCAATGTTGGCGGTGAATTAAATTGATCGTAAATGGGGGTGGTTTGATTAATAGACTGCGAAATTTAAATACATAGAGAGTTCCATTTCTATGTTACATATTCCAAACACAATTAATATATACCGAACATTTTAAACTAATATATTCCACAAGATCTATTATTGTCTGCTCCAACATATTTTATTCAACATAAATTCTAGTCTTGTTCTTAAAATTTCTAAAATGAACCTATGTTAAACACGATAATTCTTCGTCCACTGTCAGTCGAAATTAACATGCAATTTAAAGGAAGGAAATGCTGACAGTAAAACTAAGTAAAACGGATTGCAATGTTAGTGGCAAAGGGTTGAACATTTTAGTGAGTGGAAGGGTTGCGGCGCTCTAGTTCGAACTAGGATCGGTCCGGCGCCGAAAGGCAGCTTTGATGTTTGAAGGCCCGCCGGCAGAGCGGTAGAATGGTTCGAAAGGGTAATTAATTGAAATCCTCGGGTTGCGGTATCGATTAGGCCGCCGAGCGAATATGGGTCAAGTCGAGGCGAAATCGGCGTAGCGTGAATGACGAATTAATCAGATTGGCTCTGATGTGGCTGCTAACGAAATTTTCCCTCGCTTATCGTTTCAGGCGGAGGAACTGAACACCATCGTCGGCAATGCTTTTCGTATGGCGTACGTGGCGCAGCTTCAGCGCCAGCCCATTCTTCAAGATGTGATCTCACCGCAGTCATCGCCACCCTATCGCAAGGAGAAGCCGGAAAACCGAAGCCATTGGGTATGTGCATAATATCTTATCATTCTATCTAATGATTTCTATCATCTTCCAACATTTTTTCTGGAAACTTCGTAATATTATTTCTCTTATGGAATAAAATAATAATTGATTTTCGGTTAAATAATATTTCTTGTACAATTAAACAATAAAGCTTGGCAAGCCGTAGAAAAATGACAGGAAAGAAATTACAATATCGCTGTAATATAACTTCATTCGCTGAGGAATAAATCGTAAATTTTCTACTTAATAAATAACATAAATTCTCATCAACTGAAATCCCATCGAATTCATGAGCGTTGCCACTTAAATTTCCGTAACCCTGAAACAACCAAGCAGTACTCCGATTTTAGCGTCCAAGGAAAACATCGCGTTCTCGGATCATAAATTCCACGTGGTCCAGCCGGTAGGAAGAGCGCTATTAAAAGCGAGAGAGCCTCTTCGAGGGCGGCGCGAGTGCGAGCGAGAAGGAGAAGCGCGGGCGGCAAGAAAGAGAGAAAGAGTGGGAGAGCTTTCAAGATGAGGAAGCGGGAAAAAATTTATGGGCATTACGAGGCCGGCTCTTTTTCAAATAAGCGAGTGGCAGGGAAAAAGCACGATATATCTTGCGTGGTTTTGGTTTCTGATGGGAGCATCCGAGAGTCCACTAGGTGTCCCATTTACAGGCCGCGTTAATTATAAATTCGACCCGAGTCGCCCATCCTCCCCGAGTCGTCTTTCCGAGTAAGCGGTCAGTTCGTGTTTAGCTGCCTCCGCATCCCACAATATCATCCTTCCCATCGTTCCTTCCCATAAACTATTCAACTTCGATTTCCGCCCGACGCACTTCCCAGCGAAAACATTGCCAGACTGCCTCTTCGACTACTACCTGACTCCTTTGCCAATACCGACATATTTCATGGTTCTTTGTGTGCGCCGCTTGCAAGTTTGATGAGCCAGTTTTCGCACTCGTTGTGGACTCCCTGGAGTACTCTTTGCTTGTGGTTTATAATTGTCGGTGTCTCGAAACAACAAAACAATACAAGTGTGCAGTGTTTATATTTAAACACGGAAACTAAGATTTTATATTAGCATTGCGATTAAGTGGTTTAATTGCTAAGTTGTATTTACGTGAACTAAAAGTTATAGTTATAAATACTAAGTGAATGTAAAGATCGAAAATGTTAATAATGTGCAATTGACAGTGATAAAACTACCAAATATAACAGGCAGGCATTATCAGCGGATAACAAAAGTTAACAGAGCGGTCCTCCGAACATTAAGCGAAATGCCATGCGAGAGATAAAACGTTAAACGAACTGCAGCAGCGGCGATCTCCCGAAACGCCGTAAAGCTCCGAGCCTTTAGAGTTTAGAGTGTCATTCGAGCGGGCATTTTAGTATTCAATAAAAGGCGGGAGTCGTTAATAGTCGTTAAATTGACATAATGAAGTGAAGGGCCCGCACCGGCAAGAGCGTGTATATACAGCCGCGAGGAGAGAAAGAGAGAGTTCATCGGCCGGCAATCCATTCTCCGCTCTTTTCCCACAGAACAAATCGCTGCCCGGCGACAGCTCACTCGCAGGCACAGGAAGCGCCTGTAGGAATTCGACGTCGAATTCGTGGCTTAAAAGTCGGACCTCGCCGACCTCCCGAACAGCCAGCAGCGGCCCGTCCGCAGCGGACATGAACGTGCAGCTCGGCAGCGCCGGCTCGCCCACGCTGCGACTCTCCAGCGTGAAGGTGAGTACTCCTAGACTCCTTTCCCAATCATTTCTCACCGTCATTCAACCAGTTGCTCACTCCGGCGAAAGGCCAGAAACGCAATGCTCGCGCGCACTTTGTCTCGCTCCTTAATTCGCACTGCCAGAGTTCCTTGCGTCGCCAGTCCTTTGACGTAAGCGCGAGTGGGCACACCAATTTCGAAATAGTAGATTAGATTGATGAATAAATTATCATAGAGTCGCCGTAGTAGTTATAGATATTAGTCTATATCATTCTAGATATCTATTTATATCGAAAATTAAATATTCGCTCGAAGTTCCACACAAGAATTTCTATTGAATGAATAAGAACTCTAGTCAGTCCAATTATAGTAATTAACGATCCGAGTGTGCAAGCTTTCGATTTCTAATGGCAATCATGAAAGATTCGAGTGAAAACTGAATGAATAAAAATTCTACTCAGTCGAATTACAGTTATTAAAAATCTAAGGGTGCAAACTTCCTGTTTCTAACGGTAATGATGAAAGATTGGCGTGAACAAACTTGCTATTTCTCTTGACACAGACGCCAAACTCGATCCCGGGGTTGCGGCCCTCGCACAACTTCACGAACGTCCTCGGGCCGATCACGAATGAGGATGAGCCGAAGAGTATCTCGCAGCAGAGTACGCCGAGCAGCGACGAGAGCAACTCGCCGACGGAGTTGAACTCTTACAAGAGGCTAACGGATAAGCCACCGCTGATCAAGCGATTGGCAATGGGATTGACAGGCGGGCGAGACGTCCTCGGCCTGAATGGCGAGGACGACAGTTGCCCCTTGGTAAGCGGCAGCAGCACACCGACCAGTCCATCCAACAGACCTCATTCCGGAGGTTACATCAATGAGGCGATCATCGACTCCGAGGGTACCAGACCCACCTACAAAATACCGCCATCCGAGAGTCTCGACAATACCATTAACGCCTCCATCACCGCCAAGAACTTTAACATCGAGAACAATAGGTAAGTTCGATAACACTTGCCAATTCATTTCAGTCCTTCAGAGAACAATTGAACAGAACAAAACTCTCGTCGATCTGTAGCTCTGTGAAAAATATATCGGGTACTTTACAAGTTAATCGTAATTATTAGCATTCACATTAATGTTTTGAAGGGGTACGTAAAAATTGTGGAATTTTTTGACCTCGTAAAAATCCTTAAGAAATATTCCTACATTGCAGTTTTTATTGATTACATCATCTTTGATTTAGAGTTTTTTACGAATTGTGATGAACCATGATTTTCGAACATTGATGGTACATTGTTTATGTCAATCCGGTGCGAACACCCTTTAAATATCGTTTCGGACGTTTCACTTGCAGGATAGGTCATAATTCACCGAGCTCAGGCACGGAAACGGAATTCAAGTCGAAGAGGAGGTCGCAAATCAGCACTTCCAGCAGCTCGGTACCTGCTGACGGAAGTACACACGGATCAACGCCAACTCCGCCGCCCTTGCCCGAAAGAACAGATAGTCTGAACAATCGCTGCGAGGAGGCCGAATTACGCAAGGCACCCTGGTTTCAAGCTGGCATACCAAGGTGAGCGATTATCAAACTATTTCAAATAGATGCGTCATTTATATATATTATTTATATATCTAAATTTTATTATATCAGCAATAAATTAAACTTGAATAGCTTTGATAAATTCCAACTTGTGGTTTTCTCGAATGTAAGAAGTTTGTTGTAAATTTTGTTGGCAGCGGAAGATAGGATAACTATGGGAAAGAGAATACTTATAAAGCATTGTTAATTCGTAATTGAAATCTGCACCTGGTTGGAGTCGCTGTTACCAAGCGGCGATTTATTTATGGGAATTAGCATTTTCACCGGCGCCACCTCTGATTCCAGGGAAATAACGCTGGAGGTGCTGAGCCAGGAGCCGGAAGGGGCTTTCATGGTGCGAGAGAGCACCAGCAAACCCGGATGTTACGCCCTCTCGCTCCGAGTGCCGCGTGAATTCCAGCCGAGCGGAATAGCCCATTATCTCATAATGCGCACGAACAAGGGCTATAAAATCAAGGTAAAATACTTGAACTTTTGACGAACGACACTGTTGCCCTGCCCGTAAAAACCTCTAAATGGAAAGCGCTCCTACTTACAGTATTAACTACCTGCGGAGAATGAGCTTCGCTTTTTCCGGATTTCAACTCCTTCGTGTACTTTTCTTTCTCATTGTTCATCCTTTCAACTACGTACTTCAGATCCTTGATAAAACAATTCATGAGTTTGTGAATTTAATGTGAAAACGTCTTTGCCTTCAATATCTTTTCAACGAACACGTTTTCAGAAACTCCCTTAATGAACTGTAAATACTCAAATTTTGTATGAAACACCACCTTCGATAGTAAAACCAAAATCAAAGATATTTTTCGAGTGTATATACAACGTTTCTTTCGGACTTTAAGTACGTTTGAAGATTCAGCACCAGAAAGTTACGAGGCTTCTCTCTAATTAAGGATATTCGTATAATTATCTCATCCGCTTCTAGACAAACGAGAGATAATATAGGAATGCTCGACATTAATAAGCAAGGAGAAAGGCGGCCTTTCAAGCGATGCTTAGAGTTTGAAAACATCATAATGGAAATAACTCGCGAAAGTAGAAAGGTCGAGCGAGCGCGTGGCGACGAATTCTGGTATGCGTATTTAAATAGCCGAAGTTCCCCCGCAGGATGAATTAAATGGGTCCGCCGACTTTGATAATCCCCGAAACCAGTATAAATGAGTTTTGTTGGATGTACCGCAGGGAAATCAAAACTCCCCCCCACCTGATCCTTGCCCCATACCCTCGCCCTTTCTCAGCTGGAATTGCTTCTCCCGTAGCGACACTCACCCGTACTCGTCAACATGTACACAAGCCGCACTTATGCAATAATTTTGATACACGAATCGCCACACCACGTAGGCAAAGTACACATGATGTAAAGAGACCGCCTGGACTCTCCACAATTCTCCATCGCCCCTTTCCTAATGAAATGAGTGTCTTCTGTACACCTGGCAATCCTTTAAAAGTCGGCCTGGCTTCCCTTTGAATGGGAATACTTAGAGAGAACTGAAGTAATTCTGTTTTCGTGCATGGAACGAGATGAATGTGAATGCTTGGTAATATCAACGCTGGTCAATCTTCTTCCTTCCCAATTTAATTTATCTCTTGTGTGTCCGTTTGAAATTTGTATACATTTATATGGGAGATTGCTTGAATTTGTTAAGTGCTGTGTAACGGAAGATAACGTTCGGATTTCTCGCCTTTCTGTTTCAGGGCTTCACAAAGGAATTCACAACGCTCACCGCCCTGATCACGCATCACTCGGTAATGCCAGAGCTGTTGCCATGCCCGCTCTCCCTCAGCCGATACAATCCGAGCTTCGTGAAGAGCGATTCGAACAAGGATTTCGCCGACATCGACTCCGATCCGGATTACAATACCCTGGCAGACTTCCGCAAGATGATGGCCGACCTGAACGTCTAGATTGTGCAAGCATTGCACCTAAGCTGAAAAGACGAATTTTTCCTATCGAAACTCCTCCCGATTGATGCGCTCACAAATACGCGCACGCCTGGAGAGTGAATCATTCTGTTTCCCGAGCAATACACCTCGGCACTCACGGAGAAAACATGGTAGAAGCCAGAAAAGCAGGAAGAAGCATAAAACATACTGAATTGAGAGCGATTCTGTGTCGATCGCAGCGGTGAACACGCAATCGCGGGACGAATTGCTTGGCGGTGCGAGTTCGGTTCGGTCCCGGAGAATGCGGAACCTCGCGCACCGACAGTGATACATACTTATTAAGTCATCGATAGACTGTAAGCGCTGTAAGTCTAAGTAACTTAATGCTCGCCAAAACGTAGTGCGCTATCGGCGGAATCAAAAGTCGAGGGACACACAGCAGGGAAATCGGATCCTTATTTTCTAGATCATTTTGGTAACAGCCAATACACTAGCTACAAGAACTTTTGATACAGACTTCGAATCAAAAGGATGGCTGCTCAATGATTCTATTACGTGTTCATGCAATTTATTATGGGGTCACACGCGAACGTTCGGCAGTTCTCTGGCGCATCGTTGTTCCTTTCTGACTTCCCCAACGGTCATTCAATGGAATTCTCTCGTCTGCGAAGGGCACGACTCTCTCCTCACTAAGAAATTGTCTCAAGAGAAATTGAACAATTTCTGTCGAGTACCGATGTACACGCATGGGATAGGAGGCGGAATTTATTAATTTGCATATTCGAGCGTCGACTTGTTCGCCATAATGTAACGAGGCAACTACCGCACGTTTCTTTTGTGCTCCACCGAAAGGCAAGGTATCCAATTGTTAGCTGCCCATCGTAGAGAACGCCCGATATTTTGCCACATATAGAGACATCCTGCGCGCGGCACAATACACAATGTGTTACTTGAGGTTTACTGTAAATGTGTTTATATGTATATAGATTATAATTATTGTTACATGATACTACTTATATGTATTTAATTAGAAGTACTCGAGACACGGCGAGTAAGAATAGCGCCTCATTGGAGCAGCCTCGGACGTGAAATGCAGAGTGGTGTCCCGGCAGACCTTCACCCTGCGAGCGATACGGCGGAAGGAAACTTTTCGGAGATAATTTAATCGTTCGACTAACCTAGTCCTGTACAGAAGTTGTGACCATAGATAATCCTACGAGATACTACTGTGAAAATGTACGCGTCTGTAAGCTGATATTATGTTTGTGGAGCCGACAGTCGTGGGTACTACTTTCCGCACGCCCTAAAACAAACGACAGCACGAACTGCGGGAGAAAGCGAGAGATGGAATCTGCGGCTGGATCAACGATAAACGACTATATATATCAACTACCGTTTGCCAACAAATAACGAGAAAGCATGTTCTGAATCTGTAGAATCAAAATGGCAACTCTAATCAAACGATATCTTACCGAATGCATGATTTCATAGTGAGCAGTTTACGAGTACAACAAATTGCATTGTTCAATGCTCTTGTAGAAACGCACGCATGTCGATTTGTGCATCTCGTTATTTGAAGATCAAAGTAAAGAAAATTTTCATACACTCTTTGAGTACAAACAGCCAACTATAAACCGGAACTCAATGTACTTCGTGAAAAAGCTCAAAACTACATGCACGTGAGAAATGCGAGAGCTACCAGTTTATTAGAGATTCATGTACGAAACAGCGGAAGAGGAAGGAAGCATACTGATTTGAATGGAAGAGTACGATGTCTAAACTTACGTATCGCCATAGAGAAAAGCGCATAAAACCAAGTGAGAACGATCTAGCTTACGAATTACGTGTCATACTTCGATATCCACGAACAGGTGCAGAGTGTAATCTCTGCATCGCAAAAACTGATTAACGTCTGCTATGGTAATTGCGTAATGAAACGAACGAAATTAAAATAAATTGTCGTAGGCTACGCTAAGCGAGACATTAATCACTGCTTGAGGTTTGTAACGTTTTATGAATCATTATAGCGATGCGTTGTATAATTTCGATAAAATTATTTATTACAATAAACGATGAATAAAGATATACACGTCACTGACATGCAACTTTGCCTGTATTGAATTAAAATATTAGCCCGTAAGATTTAGGAATCAATGGATCAGCCAAGACCTCTTCTAATTCAAAGATAAGTATAAACTTGAACATCTCGACAATATCAATAGCTCTGATATGAAAGTAGTATCTTATATGGAAAGCACTATATAACGCAATTTCGCAGTTTGTGGAGTGCATTATTAATACTTTTATTCCATATATTACAAAGGTCATAAAACAAAGATAAATTAGGAGGTATGTTAACTGTACAATAAATGTGTTAATCATCTTCTCGAACCACATGCTTCTGTCTCTCAGAAACATAAGGTACGGCACCCTTCTTCGAATGGGCGCGTCTATTGGCTTCCCTGAAAGATCAAACAAACGAATATAGTAAATCCTTCATAGTATGACCCTCCAATGACTTTTTAAATATAAATCCACATACTTTCGTTTGCTCTTCTCACGAATCGTACGGTGCTCTTCCCTTGCGTTGTAAATATGCTTCGGCACTTGTCTATGTCGCGCAATCCGTTTCACTTGAGGATGCGCTGCAAACTTCTCCTTCAAGGCGTTACTGTAGTTCAAAGCAACTTTTTCTCTAGGTTTGAGCTGTAAAAGCAAGTATATTGTAATATACCGTGTGTCAACATTACGAAAGAACCTAAAAGCATGCAAGAGAAATTGGAGGCTCTATACATACCGCTCCCAATTTCTCAGAAGCCCTTGCTTTCCAAATACGGATATTCATTTCATCGCTACCAGTGAGTATATATTTATTATCGAGAGACCAAACAACACTAGTCAGTCTTTGCATACGCTTAGTGTGATAAACCTCGCGTGAGTGGCCTTTGTCTGTCTCGAAAATACGAATCGACTTATCGTAACTGCCTGCCACAAATTCTTTGCCCGTTGGAGCATAATCAACATCTATGACAGCGTCTACGTGATCCCTATGAACGTTCACAGGCGATCGCCATTTGCGAATGTCAAATGTATATAAACTGAAAATTAAATATCAGTTATAATTACGTCATTATACGAATTGGACGGCATAAATGTTTCCGTTATTCGATTATGTTCATACTATATTAATACATACTTATAATCTTCATTGGCACAGGTGAATGTAACTGCTTCCATCGGGTTCCACGACAATTTATTAGCACGCAATTTCATGATAACTTTACGAAGCGGGACTGATTCTCTCGAGTCGTATAAAATAATACTGCGATCACTCGCACAAGCAGCTACAAAACGTAATTATTATGTGAAACGGATTTTGAAAAAATCTACCTTAAAATTGATGATGCTTACCCATTAAATTAGTTTCTACAGGATTGTATTTAATATCATGTAGAGTATCTACCCCCCATTTAAAAGTCCGCACAGGCTCATTTCTAGTCTCGTCCCAAATTTGACAAGACTCACCACATGTAGCGAACATTGGATCCTTACGGTGATGTGAGATTCCTGTGATTATTGTCTACCAAAGAAAAGTAAAACAATAAATAATTCATTTATTGTTACAGTTTACCAATGTAAACTGAGTGCAGCTTTAAAAAAATCTCACTTCCTTACTTTACTAAGTATTGTATTAACTGGCTCCTCCTCCTCAAATGGTTCTTTCTCTGAAATCCACGTCTTGATAGTTTTATCATCACCAATGGTGATGAACTGCTCAGCATTCACACTGAATGCAATGCCACGCACAATACCATCATGAGCCAAAAATGTCCTAGTGCACTTCTTCTGTGGAAGATTCCATACTTTTACCTCTCCATCATAGCATCCACTCAGCAATACAGAGAGTTTCTGGGGATGTTTACTTATACAAGCAACACTATCTTTATGACCCTCTAAATTTCCCACAAAAGGCTTGGCAAAAACTCTCTCTAGTTTCACTGCATTCAAAGCCCTTGTGTATTCTCTAGCAGCTTCCAGTGGATGTAAAGCAGGATCATAATTCCTTGGTACTGAAATTATTTTGATATTGGTAACAACATATAATATTATAATAAATAGTAAATAAATAACAATATTAAGTTAACAAACAAAAACGCTCGCTATCATTGCGATATGCTATTATTGTAAATGTACTATGTCTATGAATTTGTGAGTAATATTTTTATATTACTGACTAATAATATTTTTATATTATAACTTAATAATAATACGGATCATTTATAGATGTCTGTTTATATGCAGGCATTAGGTTAGGATAATCAGTACAGAATCAAATATAACTACCTTTATGGATGTCCCTTTTCGTTTCCCGCATATACTCATCGGGGTTCCTTGATAGTATTTTCACCTTCATTTTGTTCTATTCTTGCTCATACACTGTAGCAGTAATTAATCATAACAATATCAGTTTTGTTTCACTATGTGTCTGCCAAGCTGCACGTGCGGACGTGCTGAGTGTGGGGGTCAGTGACGTAGCGTCTCGGTCGGTGCCCCATTTACAGGTTTCTCAGATGTGAAGATGGAAATGGAAACAAGAAGAAGCGATAAAGATGACATGATTCTCGTCACGTCCGAGAAATTACATCTTTCCGAATCCACTGTTATCAACCCCTTTCTATTAGTTTGTACGAAATGTTTGGGTACTGTAGATTTAAAGGGGCATACTGTTTTTTAAGTTTCATGCCTCAATTTCGTGGTCGTTCGAAAAAGAGAAAGGGAGAAGGAGCAATTGTAAACACTCGACCGTACATAAAGGGCATAATCATTCCGGGGCTGACCTGCTCTTAGTCACGTCGCCAGGATGTAAGATTTAACACATTCACATGTAGCGTTCCCACAACTATATGCAGGTCATGTTTATCTGTTTTTACTTTTGCTTTCATTGTAATCTTCGAAAGCCTCTCAGAATCATTGCAATTTGTACACACTTCGATTGGCAAACGTATAATAAAAATTGTATCGATGAAAGAATTACAACTATAAATAAGAAAGTACAAACTCTTATATTCCCAAGCCTTACAAGAATGAAGGTGGTGAACTGAAAGGTGTAAAAGTTTACTTCCGAATTCATCAAACATCTGAAAAATTGTTTATAATAGTTTTAATTATTTCAAACTGAATTAAATGCGCGGTACGTTAGTAACGAAAAGAGTAATACAATGATATGATATTAACGGTCAGATACATATGTGATAGTATATTTGCCCAAAAAGTACCTATCTCGAAAGACGCAGAAAGAAGTGGCCAATGTTTTTGAGCATCAATTACGTAAAAAAGTTTTCGTCGAAAACTGTATCTCATTCTCTGGTAGTCCGTTTGTAAAATACACATATCCGGACTGGCGATGATGGTGGGAGATGATCGTTTATATAAGAAGGTGCGCGCCACTTGTCGCGCCAGTGAACTGCTCATCGAGGTCACGCAACAGTGATTATTTCTTTTCGAACGAGTTGATAATTGTTCCGTTGAAACGTAAGTATTTGATTATCGTTACATGGCATATTGAAAGTGCGATAAAAACAAGTGTGGATTAGTGTCGGTGATTGTTAGAATTACAACAAATTATCAACAGTTACAACTCAGCTGTGCGTGAAAAACGATTCAAGGTCGATAGAGTACTGACATTTCATGTACGATATATTCAGAGCAACTATTTATTTATAGACGTATAACCTGTGAAAATCATATGACGGGGTTCTACATCATCGTACATTGACGCCGCACCATAGCTCCATTTTAATTTTCAGTCATTTTATGTACGTGAGATTCGGAGTGCCTTGACATATACCCCTATTTTTGATGCCTTCTTTAATGCTCCGGAAATAATTCCCACTGCACATATTTCTGCACGATAAACAAACCATCGGCATAGATGCTTTTTGAGAAAGGATTTAATTAATAGAGTAAATCTCACCGTGCAAACATGATTTTTCGAACGCATGTTTTGCTTATTACATAAAGTAAAGCAACATAGTCTGATGCAATTTTGATCGATATCAAAATTTTGGCCGGCTTGTATTAATTATGACACTCACGATATTGCAAACTTTGTTTGAGGCTGCTGCCTGTGGTCTGCATATCCCCCACCCATATGTTTTCGAAGTATTTAACAGGAAAAGTGTAATATTTATTGCAGTTATTTTATACTAATTATTAATTGTCTGGTCAACCAAAACATTAAGTTCATTCAAGTTACTTTTGTGCACAAATAACATGGAAGTATTGAACCAAATTAGAATACAAATATTCTAGGGCATTATGAAAAATTGATTGGAGATACCAAAGTAGTTATCTGAATCATTTAACGTTTTTTCTACCATAGTAAATATAATGAAAAGCTAATCTGCAGGTGATGCTACAATACTCAAAATACCTTTTCAAATATTCCTATCTAAACATATGTAGATAAAGGGACTAAAGAGGCCTGGAAACAATCTGCCACCTATGACATTACTTGCAACTCTTTCTTGTGAATTTTACAATAAAACTGTAATATTAGAAATGGAGTAGCATGAGATGTCTTAATAAAAAATAATGCATAAACAGTTTGACTTTGTGAATAAATTCATAATTTGTAAACAAAAAGAAAAAATATGGAATCTTTTGCAAGAGTCATATCTCACTTTGTTTGTACAGTATATAAGATAAAATGTTCATAATTATTTTCAGAATGTTTACAAGATTTATCCGTCCATCGAGGATCCCTACGTCGACAAGACAATTTACTTTAACAGTAGCTAGACGCGATGGAAAGCCCACTGTTAGTGAAAGTCAAGCAAGCAAACCAAGTGCAAGTACTAATCAAGGTTCCTCAGCAGACACCCAAGGAATCTTAGGTAAATGGACATCAATAGTATAATAGTTTCTGTAGAATATTGAAATTCTAAATGGATTTGTTTCTAATAACAATTTTCTGCATCTCACAGGTGGGCATATGTATAATGTGAATGGTTTCGACAGATGGATGTTAGTATGGGTGAAGCGATACAAGACCAAGGCTGAAGTTCCTCCAGCAGTAACGTAAGTGCCACGAAAACTTTCTATTACCCAAGACTCTTTGACTGGTAGAAAGCATTATCTCTATTAATTCCCCTGTGAATATAATGAAGTTCTATGCAGGAAAAACTGTCAGCTGTAATTGTAATCATATCCAAATTCAATCGGTGATAAGCATTATCAGTTCAAGCACATTATCTATCCATCTGTCGTGTAATACTCTTTAGTAGTATGGAGAATTATTCCATATTAATACGAACTTTGTATGTCCAGGTTTGAATGCATACTCGCCGCCCGCAGCAAGGCTCGTATCAAGGTATGCAATTATATGATGGCATCATTTATTGCTTTGTTCCTCTATACTGTGTTGATGGGCAAGAAACGAGCTTCATCTGGCGAGGAACTAAAGAGGCAGAAGGAAGAGTGGCAGCAACGAATGCGAGAGGGAAAGGCAGCGGCGGCGTCGTCGTAGTACAATCAAAATAATCTCGATTCTAATATCTCAACAATCTCTATGACCAGTATTTAACATCACGGAGAAGTTGAATATTTTCTCCTGGATCTTTCCTTTGCTACAAGGACATGTGTACCTAAGTCCTAGCGCGCCTTGTGATATCGAGAAAATGTTAGCTTAGATATGTGTTAAGAAAAGCAATCATAAGATTAGACGCGCATTAGAATAGGTGAATTGTGCTCACTCAAAAAGCAATATAACTCTATAGAGATTACATCTCATCACCTATTATTTGTGCACTTTATGGTTCGGCAAAACTTTCGCGACTATTTATATGAATTTTGGAAATTACTTATCAATGTCTTGTGTCGTTAGCGTCCTACATTAATCGACTATGCAGTGTTAATAAATCCGAAGAAAACGTGAAATATTTTTTTATTGTATAATCTGATGAATACCAAATACATTGTAACTAACAGCTTGCAAATGCTATACAAATGCTATATACAACTATATATAATGATTAATGTATGTTTTAATGGTAGGTAACAATTTTCAATTACACCACAAACATCTCAGTTAAAATCTTTCTACCACTTTGATATCCATGTTTCAAGTGTGTTTTTGCTACACCACTAATACTTGCAGTTTCACCAAAGTAGGAAGGTTTCATTTCAAGAGTTTGTGGTGTGATGTTCATGTGTTTCAGAACTTTAATGTATCTGGTTTATAAAAATTACGGCACCGTTCATAGTACGTCTTTAGTGAGCGTTGTTTCACTACTTCTTCCACAGTTAATTCTGATTCAATTAATCTCCATGTAGACTGTTCTTTTCTTAGCTGCTTCAGAAGGTCTGGTGTTTCATCACCATTGTCTTTTTTGTTCTTTAATTCTGTCACCTTTTGCTTGCTGGCATTTAAACATTTTGTAATAGCCAGTTGTCGTTGTTTATGATTCTCTTCTAATTGGCTATATAATTCTTTGCACTGGAAAGATGCATCTACTTGTCCCTTGAAGGATTCTGTCGGGATTGTACTGTTCAGTGTATAAATGATTTTATCATCAATCTGTCGCATCTTCTGCAAGGCATCCTGTAAGATTCCATAATCAATGTTATTTATTATTATCTATTACTGAATGTTTGAGACGTCAATTAGCTTTCGTATGTGAATATAATTTGAATGCTCTCAAGCTTGTTTATTCCGTTTTACACACGGGTCTCATTCAAGCAAAAACAGTTTCCCATTCGAACAATTCTGCCGCGGAGAAGGCTAACCTTGTGACGATCTCAAACGAAAGAATCGCGGGTCGAAGAAAACATGCATGACCAGTATCACGTGTGTTGTGTTGAAGGCAGAAACTCAAAGAAAGTTAGTTTCTTCGAAAAAATATTTTACAATATGCCTATGTTATATATCAACATTACAAATTACAATATACTCAAATCAATAATCAAATTAAACATGAACAGTCCATGTGCTTCCTTAACCTAATCCCATTTCTCTAACGATTAAGTTGAGAACATATTTACATTACGGAATTTACTTTCAAATCCCCCTATATGCGTTTCTAATCTCACGTAAATATCTACTTCTTTCATGCAACAATGAAAGAAACTATTTATAAAATCATTAAACCCGGTGATGCTGCATAGTGGTTCTCTTCATTTAAGTGATTTACATGAAACTAATCTTGTGTACCAATGGATTGTGAATTAGAATATACTTTCAAATGCGGATACACAGAAGTTCTAAAGACCCATTGTCAAACTAAAGTATCAAATACCTGAAATTCCAAAAAATCGCCGCAACCCACACTGATGGCAGCCATGTTTATAAAATACAGACTAGAGAATCACGCGGAAAAGATGGTGGGTTGCTCAGAGAAGACTTGACTTCTCACACCAGGAGTCAGCAGCAGCATTTATCAGTATTACGAATGCTATGAAACTGCTAAGAGCAATGTTTATTTGAGGCTAAATAAATATAGGAATCACCAATATTATTCTTCCCTATATGATTCGTCTGTATCTTTTTTACACAATAGGTATTTCGATCAATCTCATGCCAAGTAGTATACCTGTTTAAATTTCTAGCGCGATAACTAACCCAGAATTCTAATGCTGTTGTATAGCAATTGATTTGTTATATAACGGATTCAAATACAATTCTCATTCCGTCTTGCTAGAAGACAAAGATTCATAAAGTTTTTACATTCTTACATTTTGACTTTCTGCAACAATTTGAATGTAATTGAAATCAGTACTTTTAATTCAGAGATTGGTTCCTTTAACGCTTCATTCCCAGTTGCTTGGCTGAATTTCATTGTACCTATGCAAAAATCCCGGAAATCCCTATTCCTGACCCTTCGAGCCTTATGGGAATGAGTTACCCATCGAATGTCTGACACGATCTTGACATCTGTGCTTTCGGATGCAGAAGAATCTTCATTTACCCAGGTAGTATGTTATTTACAGCAATCATGTGGTACGAAACTGCGGAGTGTCTAAAAGTCCATCTGCATCTACCGAGTGACCAAAATGCTTTTCCTGTTTAAATTTATTATCTCTTCTAATATAAAGGACAACGATTTGTCTGTCTGAACTGACAATGACTTTAATGTGAGGAAATCTGGATTGCTCTTTAATCATCAATATTAAATACTTCGATGGCTTGCGTTTCATATCTCTCGATATCGGCTTCCTTAACCGTTTAGAAAGTTAAGGTTAGTTAAGGAAGGTTTGGACATAATAAAAGTCATCGAAACAAAGTTCACGTGCACCGAAATGCCCATCAGGAAGGATTCCTCGAAATTTAGGTGATCGGCTTGCTGTGGGCCAAATGTTTTACAACCAAGCACCGTGTAAAGGCTCACAGCTGCACCTTTTCTTGTTGAAGATGTATACTGGCCGATTGGCCGCAGTTCACTCCAGATTGCGAACAAAGGTCCATCAACCCTGGCCGCTTAAGTCAAGTACCTTGGTCGTAAAATACTCGAAGCGAAATACTTATCGCCGGTTTCCTCAACACGTGGCTGAGAACTTCGGAACGCTAATCCTGCAGGGTCTCCGACGGTTTCTGCCTCTCGGTTACCCCGAGCGTTGAACAAAGGGACTCAGAACACCCTGGCTTCGAAAGGTTCGTAACCCGATCCGATGTTAATTAGGTCACTTTATATGCAGCGGAGCTCGCCTATGCCGCCGCGGTCTTTGGAAACCTAATTTCAATTGATATACGAGTTGATAGCTTGCGTTTTCTTAGCACACATCAGCAGACGGGCGCGGATGTTTATAGGAGATAAAAGATGTTTGTGTCACGCAATAGATTATGAGCAATTTGCATAACTGCAACGGTCGAAGTCATTGATCGTGATTACATGCTTATGGAGGATCAATGATAATCATACAGATTATTACTACTAGGTTAAGTTCTAGTATAAGGTTTGTAGTGGGGAAAATTAATTAGTTGTGACTGTTTAAACCAAGATTCGTCTATTATACTTTGATAATAGCGATGGCACCTTAAAACATCGGGCACCTTGCTTTTCGATAACGTTATCCTTTTCTCCCTTCCGCAAGCACTCCTTTGTTCGTGCATCCCTCTCTATCACACACATGCCGCGAAAAAACGGAGATAAGAAAACGTATAGCTCTCTCAGCTCTTTAATACAAGAGGATACTGTTCGTCAGTATCATCCTCTCTTTGGATTATAGTAATCAGAAAATCGAAGTGAAATATTCACTGTAGCGGGTACAGTTACAATCCCGAATTTCAATGTATTGTCCTTTCCTAAGGGCCTGTTCGGAAACGTGGCCGAACTTTCTTTAAGCGAACCCCATTGAAAGCCATGTGCGCATTTTCTGTCGAGAGAGTTTATGCGTGTCACCGGGTGTTACTTGGATCGCCGAAATCCGGGGAATCCCGTGAAGAGGGTGAGGACTGATTTGTAAGTTAACGAATCCATAAAATGTTTGGCCGCCAGCTTCGCACTCGGTCAGCACAGGCAACCAAATTAAAATGCACGTGTGCATCCCTTTTACTTACCAGGTATTCGAGTCGCGCGGTACATCGCAGCGAGCACATGGTTAGCAGCTAACTCTGTCCACCCTTCCAGGGGATTAAAGACATTGTTCTTTCGTTCGTTAATCCACCGGTGTGCGAGGACGGCCACCAACCACTTCGAGGCGCGCTTGGTAATAAAGTCATTAAAGGGCTTAGCAGGTATTGTTACCTGCCCGCTTCCTACCTGCCGCACACCCCATAGCTTCCTACCTCGCCAATCATCGGTGATTATCACCCTTACTTTCCGCGACCCAATTCCCTTTAACGCACATTGTGCGTTTTATGAAACGCCTTGCCGGAAATCGGACTAGGTGAAATCTCATTACCAGGAATGCGATTATCGTAAAAGTGAAGGATTTTAATCTGGGGATTAGCAAATTGAATTTCATGAATTGATGATCTTGTATACAAGATATAAGTGTTCAGTTATCATTAACTGATAAGTGAGATAGATCTTTTATGCATGGGTACATACAGTGCATGTACTAAAAGAATTAATTATGATAGAAATGATTACTTATTGATTTGTTTCGATTGGACATCACTCAGCAATGCAAGAATTACCGATCCACTAGATTATTTGATTATACTGAACTTGTTGAATAGGTTATGACGTGCATGCATTCGTTGATACTGATTTAGAGAAGTTCTATCGATTCAATGAAAAGTTGATTTCATTCCATTCGTTCTGATGTTCTTTGAATATTTAGATAAATCGATAGTTTCTATGAATTCATCGATGTTTCGTTCTACTTCTCCAAATCAGTAAGGACACAAAATAATCAAGCAATACTCACACGAACCACAAATTGCCTGGTCACAATTTCGTTGATTTGATTCGATGAAACTTAAAAGTCAAGACTATGTATGTATACAAGAACGTGCATGCACGTGTACTTGGTGACGAAAATTCCATTTACTCTAATCCCCGGATTAAAATCCTTTTCTTTCACAATGTATCTATAATCGCATTCCTGGTAATGAGATTTCACCTAGTCCGATTTCTGGCAACGCGCTTCATAAAACGCACAATGTGCACTAAAGGGAATTGGGTCGCGGAAAATAATGGTGATAATCACCGATCATCGGCGAGGTGGGAAGCTATGGGGTGTACGGCAGGTAGAAAGCGGGCAGGTAACGATACCTGCCGAACCCCATAATGACTTTATTACCAAGCGCGCCTCGAAGTGGCTGGTGGCCGTCTTCGCACACCGGCGGATTAACGAGCGAAAGAACAATGTCTTTAATCCCTTGGAAGGGTGGATAGAGTTAGCTGCGAACCATGTGCTCGCAGCCAAGTACCGCGCGACTCAAATACCTGGTAAGTAAAAGGGATGCACACGTGCATTTTAATACGGTTGCCTACGCTAACCGAGTGCGAAGCTGGCGGCCAAATGTTTTATGGATTCGTTAACTTACAAATCAGTGCTCACCCTCTTCACGGGATTTCCCGGATTTTGGCGATCCAAGTAACACCCGGCGACACGCATAAACTCTCTCGACAGAAAATGCGCACATGGCTGTCAATGAAACGCGCTTGAAGAAAGTTCGCCCACGTTGCCGAACAGGCCCTTAGGAAAGGACAATACAATGGAATTCAAGATTGTAACTGTACGCGCTAGAAAATATTCCACTTTCACTTTCTGCTTAGCATAATATAGGGTTTTGTTATCTATGATATATTAGGTTGGCAACTAAGTTCCCGCCGTTTTTTTAAATGTTAAAATTTGAAGTTTAAAGTTTGAGCGGCAACTTAGCTGTTAACCCAATGTTCGTATGAGATATTGTACGATTTGAGATATTGATGCTTCGATGTTTTTAATCAAAGATTCAACAAAACGTATAGGGATGACCAATGGGTGGAAAAATAGTATCGCATAACATGTTCTCGTACAGCCATTCAGATACGCATCTCTTTTTCTTATATGTGTTCAGTAATATGCGCTTTTATATTGGTGCACACACTGGACTGATTCGGACGAAGCATTGAACAAGCAACTTGTAATTATCGGCGGTGATTATATCTATATATGCTGTGTGAATTGATGATCATAGCGATATAGCATCCTAGCTTCACACGATCCGATCGGGTTTCGCATCATGTTCTTATTACCGAGAATATTCCGGTTGACGAAATTCAACGTGGGTGCGTCATGAAAGTGTGACAGAACAATAACTGTGTCCCAGACACATTCACACACTTGATAGGCATTAGATACAAAAAAGTAGAGGATTTAGTACTATATCATGCAAACGTGCAAGCAGAATTAAAGCATGACATTTTGTGAAAGATAATATAATCATCTGGGAAAATGAATTCGAATAACTTTAGCATTGAATATAATCGGAAATTGAATTGAAAATCTTCATCTTTTTGAATGTTCATTAAAAATGCGATATATGTTTAGAATAAAGATTAAATTGAAAGAGTGGTTTACTGCATTCAATGTATTATTATTTACAACAAAGATAGTAGCGGAGGATTCGCATAATCTATAAAAGTTCGTTTTAGAATTCAAATCTATCATCTATTTGTAACATTATAAGGTTTGAACAAAAGCTATTTCAAATGAACAATTAAAGCACGGCGCATGCGAATTCGAGCGGCGAGTGGGGTAGGGATTGGTAGTAGGTAGTAGGAATGGGCCTGCGGTACGCTGATTGGCTGAAACTGAGCGACGAGCGCGCCATCCCCACTAAACCCCACTCTAGAAATCGGCAACTCTCGAGTCTTCAAAAGTTCGAGATCCGCATTTTCTAGGCACAGTTTTCCTTGATTCATCGATGTGAGATGTCCTGAGATCCTTCAGTCTTTCGAGTCAACATAGTTCGTTCAAAGTGTTGCTTTCGAAACATTCGAGTTCTCTCAGTGCTTACAATGTAGAATTCTGGACTGTTACTTAGATTCTAGAAATCGCGAATACTTTAAGTTTCGTATTGGTTAATTTTCTCGAGTTCTCCCGGTGTTTATAGTGTAGAATTTCAGCATTTATTAACTTCTAGAAATCGTGAATATTTTAAATTCGTATTACTGCTTAGTTTTCTAGAGTTTTGCTTTAAGTTTGTTCGATCTTTGTTGGCGGTTTTCGTGTGCAATGTGAATAACGAAGTGCAAGTGAATAAGAAGTGGGAGCGGTGCCGCAAATTCCTGCTGAAGATGGAGAGCCGGTAAGTCTGCTGTTTTATTTGTTGAGCGTGAAGATGTGTAAAGAAATACTAAATGCTTGAAAGTTTAGCATTTCCGTATTCCTCTATACACATTTACCAGCCAAAAAATTCACAACTGCAGCGTTGGCAATTAGCCTTAATGGAACTGTACCATATCCAATAGTATATGCTTCGTTATTTCAAGGCGAAATGGCAGTTTCATATCCATATTCAGTTCAAATGCAATCTATTTTTCGCGAACAGTATCAACTAATTAAAGACAATTATCAATATCTTCAACAATATTCTCTGGTCAACGAACTCGGTAGCTTTACTTCATATTCGCGCACAAAGTTCTCTTCTAGAAGTTTTTATTTGAAACAAGTTGAGGGGTGCATAAAGAGACATTGCAAATGGTTGAATAAGGTAAAACCTGCAATACATCGATTATCACGACACTCACAAGCCCCACGATCGGCATTGCTCAGGCAATCGTTTGCATCCATTAGGAGACGATTGCGTCAGGTAATAAAGCAATCACTTTTTTGCCCAAACCCTAAACGCAAAATCGTCAGTCAATCGCAAGAAGAGGACTCTTTATCTAGACTTTTAAGTATGATGACTTTATAGGGTTATTGATATTAACATTGCCGGAAAAACATACAGTCCACCGCAGAAGGGAATGTGATTTTCTACAGCCGTCTAATACTGACTGCTTCGTAATATCATTTCGACAGACTTATTCTCGTTACATGTTCATTTAATCTCAGACATATTAATATAATTGGCAGAGTGCATAGAAACAAAGTAGCCACACAGCTTAGTAAAAGAATAGTTTGTTGCGTTACAAAAATAGACTCACTGGAATATCAACAGTAGTATAAAGATATGCCTCGAAGATAGCCTCACTTTAATCGCGTAAAACGTGTCCCAAATTAGTCAAACCCTTCGCAATGGATGCTGTAACTTCACGTCCTAGGACTTTAAGAGGTGGTCGCACAGGACCAACTTTAATAGTTGTTAGCAATGACATTGCTATTTTCATCGTCTCCACCCAGTTGCCTATGATAATAATTCACCCATCATACACGTTTATAGAGATAGTTTATTTGTTTTGACTTATATTAAAAATTGCTTACCATGTTTTGATATCTCAGAGACCGCGTTAGTAAGTTTATCTTGTCGTTTTCTTGCGACCTTAACGTCACTTAAATCACATGCTGCCACAATTTCGTTTATAAGTGCAGGAAAGATGTTTAAGCTCGTTGCTATAATCGAGTCCATGCCCAAAATAGAAGCGGCACTGATTAACTAAAAACAAGAAAAAATAAAACGTTTATTTAGATTCATAACGTATATTCTTTTTAATACGAATTATAGGGTAATCATAGAGTATTTAGTAGTCACCTGGTCATTTCCAAGGAAGACCACATATTTCTTATCACAGGCATTTGTGGCTAGTGCACCTTCATCCAAGTTGCTACTGGTAAACTTTATGCCCACGAATGATGGGATTTTATCTCCAATGGATTCAAGGAACTTGCCCATGTGTACTAGAATTTAGTTTCTTAGTTCTTCTATATTCTTTTTTCAATTTTCGATTAACAACTATGGCTTAACTTACTATTAATGTTGGTGAACATAGGGATATGGTAGTATAAGAGAGGCGTTCTCGGCGCAGCGTCCGCCACCAGTTTTAAGTAGTCTATTAGTTGTTCTGACGATGTCGGTTTGAAGTACAATTCCGGCAGACATAGAATAGAGTTTGCGCGAATGCTTTCAGCATGTTTTGCCTGCGATATCAGTATAATATAATGCTAGGTTTAAACCCTTGTACTAATTATCGTACTTCGTTCTACAATATTTTATCTTTTAGGGTAACAGTTTTCTTAAATGCTATTACGACGTTAAAAAGATTTTATCTATATTCATAGCTTGCTAAACTCTTCTAAGTTATTTTTTGCTTTTCGTTAAATTTCATTTTGGTTTCTTGAATAATTTATCGCACGTTGATAGACTAAGTATGCTTTGCATTGAGCTTTAATTATTGAGTTTCTTATATAATGTATGCACGTTATATTTTCATTAGCATTTTTGGTACGTCTTTCTTATGTTAAATGTGAGTTCGCGTGTTGAGAAGTTATTCTTATAATAGTTTTCCATCTTACCGCTAATAAGCAAGCGGGAATTTTTATTTACTAATCTAAATACTTATTTCCACTGTAGTTCCATTAAGTTTGCCCAAGTTTTCTTTAATATTAAGTTAAAGCATAATATTATTGAATAGTTTATCTACTGCTATCAAAGGAAGTAAGCTTCGGTTTCAGCTTTAATTGTTAAATTTCGTTCATAGTATATTATAGGATTTGTTGATCAAAATTCTCTTTTCGAGAGAGGAATTTTCATACGTACAAGTTCAAGAACATCGGGTAGTGGTGCTCCGCCCACTTGAATCATCAGGTGTTGATTCGTCTTCTTGACTGCATTCGCCCATGCTTCGGCGACCAGTTTTCTTTCCGCAACGGACATTGACGTTCCTTCACCCGTCGTGCCATTCACTACCATGCATATTGATTTTACAATTACATCCATTTACTTTCAATTATTCGGTAAAGCATAACATAGGAGTGTTTCAATAGTTCTGATATAACAATTTAGTAGCAAGTTTACCTGCTACTAAATAATGGTTAAATTCAGTAAGCTGAATGAGAATTTACTCACCGAGAATACCAGAAACACCTTCATCATCTAAGTACTTAGCGTATTGGGGGATGATAGAAAGATTTAATGTTCTTCCGCTACAAACAAGTTGACTCATAACAAACCGTTCTAAATCTTTACGAATATCCCAAACAAAACCTCACATAGAGCACATATTTTTATTAATAGATAACAAGAGATTTTTTACCTGTCATTATTGAAAGGTGTAAAGACTGGCGCTATGCTGCCTCTGTACTCGAATGTTACGCCCTGAAATTTAACCAATGTTATTGTTATTCTGTTTGTTCACTTGTGTTGTTTCTGATATCATTCCAGTTGATTTTCATTTTTAAAGTCTATTATATTATTAACTGTTTTATTGTTGATTTTGTTATTGAATAGTTTTCTATCGTTTTTGCTTATTTCATTTGGTTTACGTATGTTGGTTATTCTGATTGGTTTTCACTATGAAGGTATATACTGTTACTAATTCTATATAGTTTATTCACGGGTTTGTTATTTCTGCATAGTTTTCTATTACTTGTTTCCATTCGCTTTATTTTATTTTCGATTGCTCTATGTATGTTGATTAGTCTGATTGGTTTTTATTATCAAAGTCTATACTGTTAATTTTGTAAAGGTTTATGGCTTCTTTTGTTGCTGAATATTTTTCTATTAATTGTTTGCATTTCAGTTGGTACTATTTTTTAGTTTATCCAGACTTTTAACTCGTCATAACTAAAGTCGTTGTTATTGGCAATTATGCTGTGGTTATTGAATGTTTAAGAAGGTAGTTGGTTTTGACCAATTTGGTTTGATCAATTCTATTAATTGCTGCATTTTTGTTTATTTTATAATTTAGTTTCTGTTACATATGCATTCTATTCCCAGTGAGCTTCAGTATTATTTCGTTGTACTTTATGGTTAACTAGTTCGCTTTTTGCACTTATTAATTTTATTCATTGTTGAGTTTTATAAAATGTAGTTTATGTAACTGTTAGATTTTTCAGTTTTACATCAGTTAATTTTTGTTGCCTTCTTATATTTCTATTTTCATGTTCAATCAATTTCATTATTTATTAATAGTATTTCCTTCTTCCTGTTAATGATTTTCAGTTTATTTTGTTATCAACGTTAAATTAGACTTTTAGTTTATACTGAATATATTTTTTTAATTGTTGAAATTGGTATTTGAGTATTCGCTATCGTTAAACTTATTCGTTGCATTAATATTTCGGTGAACGCATGATGATGCGCAGATACATAGTTTATTACAATTTTATTCATTGTTTTGTTTGCCAAATTTTAATTTTTGCATTTTCGTTTCACTCGATCTAGTCACTTGATAACAACCCCATAAATTCATTACGTTACTGAACCGTGTTATTTCTTCATCTGTTAACGTTTCAAAAGTTTTTATTACCGCTTTGCATGACTTTTTGTTATTGTTTTCATTCTTGTTCATCTATTTTAATTCTATATTATGTTGTCAATGTTTGTCTTTTTCTTGTTAAGTCCAGTAAGGTTATTTCTTAAAGTTCATTCTATTTTCTGTTGGTCCCTTCATTTAATGTCGTTACTATTTGTTTAATTGTCCGGTTGCTTAATTGTTGAAATTTAAAATTCTGTGATACGTTTGATTGGCTGTGATTAGTTATATGTTAATTACATTTTGGCTGTGGTTACCAGTATTATTGAGTTAATTTGACATATAGTCTATAATTTGTTGAGATTGAAACCCACTATAACTGTTGTCTTCCAATTTTGTTTAACTCTAACAACTTTTATTATTTGTTAAATCGAATATCTTCCGTTGTTCTATTTGATATATGCTGACATTACTATCGTTGCTGAAGTTTACTATATAATTTATTTATTTTGTTTCCTATTGCTATTACCATATAGTTTATCAGACCTTTCTTTAAACTATTACGTTATTTATATTTTCAGTATCTTTATCAATATATATTTTATATCATATATTTTATTTTCAAAATCTATGTCGTTTGGTATATGCTATATTGTTTATGGACAACTTTTCCAGTGCATTCCTATAGGTTATGTTACATTTTCATATGAATTTAACACATGTTTCTTCGTTGAACTCGTTAGACACCATTTGATTGTTTCAATCACTGAAGTACCCTCGCAATTCGAGTAAGATTAGTATGAGAACAAGTGTTATCACTTTGTTTACACTGGCATGTGACACTTTGAAAATCACCCGTAAATTTACACGAACACACGTCGCGTTTTCATAGCTATTCCGTTCTTTATCGATATCGATTATTTGCATGCAGCCTTGTTTAGTTGATTCGATACAAAAATGCCCCGGAATTAGTACCTGCATGGTTAAACTGTAGGTAGACTCGTTTATGGAACTGTTGTCAAGCGCGTCTCGATGACAACTGCTTCGATGATGCTGTCGAGCCGACGAGAAACTGCCTCGACCGCTCTCGGTATGCTGATAAGATTAACTCGTCTTTTTAACAGAGACAACCTTGTTTCGTATTTGCAAACTTTGTGCTTGTTTACGTAACTCCAAAAATTCCACGCGTAACGTGCATTCATAGATAACGAGAATCTGTTTTCCAAATCATTTTGCATTCAAAATACAAAGATATTCCAAAACTTACAATTCAATGTTTTTATAATAAAAGAATACAGACAGGAAGATAATAAAATGTTATATAAACTTTTCGAACATGGAAATGTAACTTTATAACTGGTACAACTAGATTTTCCAGAATTCTCTAAAATTTCAAATATTAGGACTGAACAAAACAATCATCTGTTGTATTAAAAGTTTAAAGGCTCATAGCAAATGTGAAAGACTCTCATCAGGACAGGTTTTCTCGAAATGAAACTACCACGAGTTATTTAAAAAAATGCTCTTTATATTTATTTACATGTAGATTCATTTTTTTTCTCAACAACGCTGATGGTACTTATTAACACATCGCAGTGATAAATTCGCTATAAGTTTCAAGATGGCCGCATGCTGCTTCGTTTTACGGGATCGTGTGTTACGTGTTTCCTTCTTTTGTCCCGCTCTTCTCTCCCTCGCCGTCCCTTTGAAATCAAAACAGTGACTGGACTATTTCGAATCTGTAGGTGTGTGATCGCGCGCGCTTGGATATGGGGATGTGTGTATGCGTGTGTGTGTATGTTTGCCTTGCGTATTTGCGCTTGGTACAATAATAACGCCAAAGAGAATTCTAGTTAATGTTAATCGCTACTCGTACAATGACCTTTACTCGCACTCCTCGTTTTTCTCACTCTTTTTCACTCTCGTTTATTCTTCTCCACTTTTTTTTGTTAAGTATTTGTTAAGTAACGTGACGCAAAATTATGCTATGATGTAGGTACAGACGCGTACTAGGAAAAGAGTCTCCCAATAATCCTTTAGTGTTGCACTATGCTTCCATAATTCGTCGATAGTCGATCGAAGCCTCGATCGAACCTTGTAACGCGTAATGGATCTTCTCTCATGCAAACACGGCTTCTCAGCTCATTGCAACTATTTAAGCTTTGCAAACGCCTCCTTATTAGTCTCTTCGACTTCGGGAAAAAGTCGCGAAATTTTCGCAAAAAAATCAGTAAGTTAGGATGGGACAGAAATTGAAGTGAATATTGAGTGGAATTCTGTGGACATCGATTGGCATATGATTGAAAAATTCGAAAGTAGAAGATTCCAGAAGAATCAGAATTTTATAGAATTGATGGGCAAACATAATTTGCCCGTCCATCCTTAAAAACCGAATTTATACCGAAACAAACAAAAATTGGTCGTGCACATGGACAACCCATATTCAAAAGAACTCAAGTAAAATCGATCGATTACTAATAGCATAATGAATAATATTCAATTGACTGGGAAGAAATTTCAATTCTCCCATGCTTTTGTGGCAAAAGCAAAAACTTGATCAATCTAACGGGGGGTAAATGAAAGGAAGTAAAAACCGGATTGAAGTTCGGAATTCTCGGAGACTATTCACAGCAATATTGATAAAAAGCCATGGACTACATGATTCATAGGCGAAAACACTGGTCACCAGCACTTACTTTCTATAGTATGCATGAGAAAGTCGTGTCGATGAGAATCTGGCAAGGTAAAACGAGTCGCGGCCTGCGATACAGTAAGATACAAGTTTTCTCCTTTACACGTGTTACATCTACGCCCGCCCCCCTTACAGGATATACGTATGCGTGTATGATTTGTATCGCATAAAACCACACTTATGAAAAAGACGTCGTCGCATATTATGTTATACTACAATGTACTTCAATCGAAGCTTCAAACAGCCGCGGTCGGGCCAGCCGGCCAATTGGCAGAAACATTTTTCGCCCTTCGCCTTCGCTCGCTCTCTTCCATCATTTTCTATCCTCGCACCTTTTTTCTTCATCTCGTTTAACAGTTTATGCTACTGCTGACTCTACCAGCATTCGCGCCTCTCGCCTTACTTTAAGACTAATCGTTTACGCGGTCGACATATGTATCTGTGTGTGTTCCACATTGGTTTTTTTTGGTTGTTTGGCATTAAAAATGCGCCCCGTACAAAAGTGCAGCACGTAACTCATTTGCTCCGACATTTGTCGTCTGCTTCGGCGATGACTCCCAGTGATTACATGATTACATTGTCGTACGGAAAGAATTAAATGCTTTGCAAAATAGACTTTGAAAAAATCATCGGGGATGTCGATGATAGTAATTGAGACTCCCACATGCCTCTTTTAATTTTTGTCTAAATTAAATATTGCAAATAAATGGAGGACCTAGAATTGTCGATGATGATAACTGAGACATTCCAATATTTCTATATTTTTCTAAAGTAACGATTCAATTTTTTCAATCACTCTCAAACTATTGTAATTGATTCTAAATCGATCATGTCTAACTGTAATATTGTACTTTGGCACACGTTTCAACAAGTGAACACAACTATTTAGTAGAAAACTAACACGAATATTTTTGTTACAATGAATTCTATGGGAGCAACATTATTCCAATGGATTAAAAGTAAATAATAATTAGACTCATTGAAAATTAGGAAAGCAGAGGCGATCATCGAAGCAGACGCTGTGTACGCGAGTACGCGTGTACATGTGCATGTATATCACAGGGTGTCCGCGTATGCACACGTGCACGGCGGTCATTAAATCGGATTAATGATTGCTCGTAATAATGCGCGTGTGTTAATGTAATAGCTACCGAAGAACGACAGATATGTACAGAAGGGATATGCCCGATCCTTGTGGGATGAATCCTTTGGTTGGCGCGTCAAGCCATCTTTTTCTCAAATCATTGAATCACTCTGTTGCGAGTAGCCCACTTTTCCCCAGCTTCTTTCTTCCACTTTCTTCGCTATTTCGTAAAAGCGCAACGAAGCCGATTGAGATTTTTTGGTATACAGGGCAATTTAAAAAACTTCTTAGACATTACTGGATAAAGTTGTCCGATCTTGCGGAGTATGAACGCGCACTTTTTTTGCATTACACTTTGCATCTCTGCTTCGGCCGATCGGGTTAGATCCAAGAGAAAACACGCCGGAAGTTGTCTGTCGCCACCCCATGTTTTTGTTTTCAAAGTACCCTGTGCTTCACGTGGAAATTGTAAGATGCAGTTTGCCAATTCGCTCGGCATTTCAAAGGAAATCGCGACAAACTTTGAGAGAACGCGAACAGTCGCCTTGGCGGTTGATTGAAAACAGAGGTTCGGTTCGTTTTTCCATCATTCTCCTGCGATTTATTGGCGTAAAGCAAAAGTCCTAATTCAGCGCCCGATCTCCGTGAACTCTCGCTGATCCTCGAGCGGGCTCCATTGGAAATATGCTTAGAGTGGTCCCAAAAGTTTTAAAAAGTAGCCGTTTCTTGATGGAGCTCAATGTGTAACGCCCGTTGTTGGGCTCCCGCTGTGTTTGCATTGTGGTCTGGAGTGATCTCGATTATCCCCTTTTGATCATTCGAATATCTGCCACTCACCCTGATGTTTTAAAAGTTGACTAACAAATATTCGAGAACTCTAACACTTGTGATTCATCTTCATCTACTACCAATTCAACAGTATCCTTTTAATTTGCTACAACTATTCAATCAACAATATTTATTAGATTAACGTACTTAAACAATTCAAAGATTTTGACTTTTGTTTATTTTCATTTGATGACTGAGTTGTCAGATATTCCGAAGGGTGCAGCGTGTTTCGTATCGAGACCACTCGAGTGCAGCGTGCGGTGTGTTTGGATTCAGCGTTAAAGGAAGTTCTCGCATAGCCCTGCTTTAATTAGCCCCTTACAGCTGAAATTAATGAGCCTTTCGCGCGTATCGCTCTCTCACTTTCCGTCGGCCTTCTCGTGAGTCGCTTCGTTCGAGGTAATGAAACAAGTAGTCAAGCACAAAGCGATATTTTCTACACGATATGAGGATATGCGCACGAAGATACGTTTCACTGCTTTCCCTCTCGCAGCCACACTCTAGTTAGGCTTTTCTCGTCTGCTTGGTAAAAGTTGTATAACAAGTTAAGCAGTTCGATATCGGGCGAAGCTGCACTGCCTCCGAAACGCCTTGAAAGATCGATCACTTTGTCTGCGTGTTTCTTATACTCCTGATATGGGGGTTTCAATGGGGTTCTAAGAAGCGTCGACCACTTTTCTCTCTCGTAGTTAGTGTTATTAGTAGCCATTGTCGTATGTACATGCCTTAAAAGTTGCACTGCGATTAAACGTTTCTGTATACATACAATTTCATTGAAGCACTAGTATCTGTATAAAACTTACGACCGATGATGCATCGTTTATCGATCATGTATTCAGTAAAGGTGAACATCCTCTAGTCGAAAGAAATCGGGCGATAAAATCAATTGGAATGGTAAATCGATGGTTGATAATGCAAGGTTTCGGAGTAAATGAGCCTTACTCACCGGTAAGTGGGAATAAAAGTCATCGAATCGTGATTGATAATTGTATGAGTATTATCTTCGCCATTATGGAATTGAGTAATTTGTCGCATTCTTCCTGAATTTGTACCACTTGTCTTTATTACTCGGAGAAACAGCGGGTTTTCCAAAGTGTTCGAGATCATTTAAGTACATCTTAAAATAATGGAGATCATACAAATCCGGCCTGAGGCGGGCGGTAAATTTGTCCAAAGTATTAGGTACATTGTTGCATGTAATGGAAGACGGGGGGCTGAATTTCATTGCACTGCGTAGAAAACTCAACGAGCAGAGTCAATTGAACGTGGGGTGGAGGGGGGGGGGGGGGGGGGGAGGACTGAGTTAACAGTACTATCTCTTATAAGATATATAGTATGTATATCTGTATCTGTACACGAAGCAGGGTAAATTCCCTATGAGTTAGGCTAGGGACCCCGGCAGCCGTGCCGGAGTCAAACTTTCCTTTTTAAACAGTGTGAAGCAGTAATTGTGAAAAGCGAAGTCGAGTCGACGCTTCTTAGGCCTACTTCTACAGCCTATAAACCCTACAAACGCGATTAATTGTGTTGTCGGACACGGTGGGACTCGATGATAGAAAAAGTAACACTCATTTAACTTCCGTTCATCATTAACAATGCACAATAAATACGATCTGCAAGCGGCACAACTCTCAACAACTATAAACGCTCTCTTTCTCTCTCTCTCTCTCCCTCTCCTTCCATCGGCAGCAAACTTTAAAAGATAGTCGCAATCGCAAGCAAGTTTAACGGAAAGCGAAAGTTTCGTGAGTGCAATTGTTTCACTGGCAGTCGTGGCAAGCGAGATCTGCGCGATAATACTGTCGGTGGATAAGTGACTGACGCACACGGAGTCATCTTTTCCGTAGTTACATGCTCTCTCCAGCTTGCACGCTTTTCACATCATCCACTCAAACTCATCGCACTCACTCTTTACTGTCTTTCGCGATAGAACCTTCCCAGAACTTTCGCGTATCCTTTGCTTTCGGGCAAGTTTCAGGATCTTTCGCCTGTTAATTGGTTCGCACACAGTAACCGGAAGTTCTCACTTGTCACTAAAGAGCAACGAAATGGAGATAAATGTCTAAGTAAACGCAATTAGAGTTGGCTTACTGGGAATGACAGTCGACTCGAAGAGTTTTAGGATATGTCTGCTGTTTGATATCGGAGTCTCGAAGCTTTCACTCAAAGCAATCGATACTACATCGATTTGCAATTTCCGACATGGGCCAATGATGCCTGGTACGAACGTAAAGGGATTCCCAATGACGATTCAGGTACTCAGAGTGCAACTATGAATTTGTTCCGGGGAGGAGAAGTATTAAGAAAGGGTTGAAAAATCAGGTACCCAGTGTACTTTACGACAGATCATCATTGAAACGAGTGGATATCAACCGATATGTGATGTACGATGGTACTAAGTGCCGCGTGTATGTCGGTGTGTGTCTGTGTGTATGTGTGTGTGTGTGTGCTCGGTCACAAAGAAACTTGGCAAATCGTTTCCTTACCCTTAACATTTGTACTCTGAATGAACTAACGGAAATACGTAGGTCACATATAAATATATTTACGCAAGACGCTTAACAAGAGTAAAAATATGTATGTGTACAAAAATAAAATTCTGTAAAGTAAACCTCTCATTGATACGGTGTCGAGTCGTCCTAGCTTCCGGGAGGATAACTGTTGCTTCTTTTTCGATAATACGGAACCTTGCAAAGAGTTCTCTTGGAACCCATCGATCGAGATTCTATTACGTATACTCGAGAGAATTATTTGTCAGTTGATACGCATTCTAATCGGGATATGGTGTGACTACAACAAAACTAGTGATCATCGGATCTCCCTAGGAACGCCAATCAAACTATCCTTGTCAAACAGTCCTTTTGGTAAACCTGCATTCGAAAACAGGGCATTCGTACCACGACTGAAGTACGTGGCCGCGGGAACAATGACTAAACTCGAGACTACATTAATCAAATTCTTCTGCGGAATAGTTGAATCTGCAAGACTCGTTTGAATCCTAGAATCCTCCGACGCTATTTTTCCACCTGTTATGGTTGAAAATCGGTTCAAAGAGAAACAGTGGTCAGCCGTGAACTTCCTCGAACGAATACTCCGGTGTCCAATCATCTTCAGACCCCTGACAATCAGTATCGCTTCTCATTTAGGCGTCTGTATGTGCTCGATGCCCTTGGTGACGGCGCTAATAGGCTCTCGGCCTGTCGTTTGAATTCTTTGGCAAACTCCCCCTCATAGAGAAGATCGGATGTTGTGCGTGATAGGGACTATGACTTCCAAACCCTCAGCTTCCTGAGTGATACCTTCTTCAGGTGAAGAGCTGCATTAAGAATCTCTGATTCTCTGCTATCTTCGCCGTCAGAGTGAACCTCTCTTCTACGACCAGGCATCAGTAAGCGATGTCTGAGACCCCTAGAAGTTGGATCGGACAGTGCCTCGGAGACTGGAACCTTCTCCTTGCTCGAGCCAGGTAGAGAAACCGATCTCCCCACGGAGAATCCTTTACTCAACCTGTCGAGGGTCGCTGGTAAAAGGTGTCGCCTCGGCACTGCCTGTTCCCTCTCCCTCAATATAAACCTGCCAAGGGTCTTCCAGAAAGCTTGTGTACTGTAGACATTCTCTTCGTCTCGCAAGACACGCAATTGTCGACTCCCGCTGCCAACAGCACCAGCGCCACCCCATTCCAATTCTTCGACCAAGGCGAACTTCATTGGGTCCTCCATTCGTCTGGCTTTCACTAGGGCTTGCGCGAGAACGTCCTGGGCCGAACTGCTCACCGGCACCCGAAGTATCGCGTAGGGGATTTCGGGCGAGACGTTGTATATGCAAACTAAAAAGGTATCCGCTTCGTCCCAGATGTGGGTGGACGTGTCCCGCTCGGAATCAAGCTTGGAATGACCGGCGGTACTCCTGATCGATGCTAGCCAGGCTCTACTGCTTGGATCGTCTCCAACTCGCTTGAGAAGAAAGCGTCCTTGACCCTTCCAGAGGGCTTGCGCTTGCAGGGGATGTTCCGTAGGATCTAATACTCTTTGGGTAGGCAATTCCTCCCTATCTTTCTTCTCCCAACCCCGGGAAACTTCCTCCACTAGGATGTACTCATCGACACGATGCGCCATGATCCCGGCTTTCTGTAGGGCCTGCAGCATCACTTCTTGAGTGGTACTCTCCTGGGTCACTTTCAGGATGGTGTAAGGCTCGTCTGGTACCACGTGGTAGACCATGAGGAAGAACATCCTTCTCTTGAGTGTAACGCCACCTAGACCGGGATCGACACCCGTCAGTTTCTCAGCCTCCTTGCCGGAAGATGGTCGTTTTTCCTTGTGATCACGGCAGCAGGTGTTGTAATCGAGACTCTCCTCTTCGAGGCGCGAGTAGATGAAAAGCGTCGATAGCGCCAGCGGTTTGTTCTTGCAGGATCGCAAACGCACGTGTCTATAACCTGGTCTCAGGCATTTCAGAGGTATAACTCGTTGGGCGATGAGATGGTGCGAGCTTGCCTCGACCACTCCTAACCGTAGGAATGCGAGGTCCTTAAACATCACTTGGAAGCAGAACTTCTCATTCCAAATTGGATTCAGTGCGTTGTTCTGTGTGACCTTCGTCTTGTGTTTGGCACAGTCGATCGGTATACCGACCATTTCTATCTCGACGTACGTACTAGCTAGGAAATTGGTTGGCGACACGTATTGGCCGGAAACGATGGATAGGGTTAAGTGCGCCGAGTGCAGTCCGTCGAATTCCTTGTCCCAGGGATTAAAGCGTCTGCAAAGAAACAAAGTACTTTATGGTTCTACTTTCAGATAAGTTTGATACACGGAAGTTACTGCTTCAGTCGTTAAATTTTTAGGGACAGTATACGCAACATTGTTAAACTACTTTTTATGATTTATTGCCACAAATTTTAAAGGCCTGATGCCTTTAGAGAAACATAATCGTAAAGTGTTCAGGGCAACGCGCTCGTATAGGCAATATAAAACTTCGTCAACTTTATAATTAACGATATAGTAAAGTATATATGGAAGGAATTACGCAGTGGTATATGGAATTTTGAAATATGCATAGTTACTGATTACATCGTACACTTGATTAGATGCACAGTTCTACATTGTTAAATTTTTAAACTGTATTGTATACTCCATTACATATTTAATTATGTAACCAGTTATTGAGTCATATACCAAGTTTTATGCTGTCATATATTCAAGTAATATATTTAAATATATATTCTGTTATATACTCAGTTACACACACTGCGTAAAGACTTCTATATATATTTCATTAAATATATATGAGCAATGTCAATGTTTACCTATACATCATGTGGCCCTTATCCCACATGACCGAAGGTTTCCTCACGTATCCGCACTGGCCGTTCTGCTCGAACATTGCCGCGTTCAGGTTGAGGCCCGCATCGTCCGTCTGATAATTGAGCGCTACCATCTGAATGCCGAAGGCCCAGAATATCACCGGGTTGAAATTGGTCGAGTCGATTCGCATCCCGGCGGGATACGTTCGGATCAATTGCGTCTCGGCGTGAGCGACGACGCCCAGCGGCTGCTTCCGACAGATCTTCTTTGCCGTGCTCTCGTTCAGGGAGGAACACTGGAAACAAGCCGGTACACCCCGCGTCGTCCTAAACACGAATATTAAAACAGTGTTATTAAAAAAGAGGAAGACATTGTAAAATGTAGTATGTAACAGTTTGATTCATTGTTGGAATATGTGATAGTAGTTTCATCACAATGTTGCAAGGAGAATTATTTCTTATTTGAATTATTTAATACGTTCAATAATTAGACTCTTAGTTAATATAAAAATGCACGGTTAAGTTCCTATTAAGTCAGAGAGTTTGTCTTATTTCTCAATTCAAAGAATCTGTGCGTATTTGTCAAAATTTCTTTTCTAGTCATGTAGAGTTTATTTTGAATTCAACTTAATCGACACTCGCATGGTAACATGCGCGAGAAGGTAATAGAATTTCCGTACCTGAAGAGATTGTCGATGTTACTACCGCCACTGGCGAGAGAGGCCGACGTTGACAAGGACTGAGGCGAGCCGGATGACGCGGCGATACTGGTTGTTCCAATTCCAGCGATACTGTGCCTCTGTACTGGTCCAGTGTGCGGTTGATGACGTATTTTGCCAACCACCGCCGTTCCCGGCGCAGTGTTGAGACCCCGGAATTTAATCGCCTGGAGATAAATCACCAGGTCCGAAAGCTCCTTGGCGATTTGGCTGCTCTGCTTTTGCGTCTTGTCGTCTACCGCCGGGTCCGACTTCTGCCGGGCCTGCTGCGGTATTTGCGTGCCTCCCAAATACCGCTCGTAACTCGAGATGGAATTGTCTGAAAGTTTCTCTTGCTAAGTTCTGACCTGTTCCAGAGCTGCCTTTTTCGCAGAATGCAAATGCAATTTGTAAGGATTCCAAAGATATTCCGAGGATAATTAGAATATATTTCATGCTATTATGAATACTTGATTATTTGGGGAGTGATGCGAGTCTGATTACTGACATGTTAAATACTCGAGGTGTTGCGTCAGATAATAATCCCTTAATGACTGTTTTATGTCAAACGGGAATTCGAGGATTCCGGGTGGGAGAGGGGGGGAGTGCGTCGATAATAAAGTGAGGGACGAGAAGCAATTATAGCGGATTAAGTAATCTCCGCTTGTTTAATCCTGGCATTAAAGATAAGCCTTTACTGAAATGGTCATTCGGCGCCGGACGCAATCTAGTTTATTTTGAAACTAGCGCCGATATTCTATTAGTCGTGTGCCAGGTTTCGAGCAAATTAACTGTGCTCGGTACATAAGGGATACAAAGCATTATTGGGAATTTGGTTTGGCATTTACCATCGATATTGTCGTCCTCGTCGTCGTCCTCCTCGTCGTCCTCGTCCTCGCTGAAATACTCGACGACCGAAGCGGGGGTGGCATCGGTGCGCATTTGTTTCATCGATGAAGCCCGATCAGACATTAACATTTTACCGCGGTGGACCAATGGAGCGTGCGGAAGTGGCCCAGATGGATCCATCACAAGTTTCTTGTTCTTTATTAGTATCCGATAACGCAATTGAGATGGCGATGGTAGTTGAGGATCATCGCCGAAGTCGGTGTCGAAGAGGAACTTCGTTACCAACTTCTCCCCGAAAACTGACTGAAATTATATTGACACTTACGAAATGTCCAGTGTTTCTTACGATTGTCGAAACATAGCTTGAAATTTCAGCAGACTTCTCCAGCAATTATAACTTGAATGACTTTCGGGGCACACAATTTCAAGGCTTACAGTAAAGGAATGCTAACTCTAATAGTTCAGCGAGAAGTTGAGAAATCAATTTACCCGCGCTATACCTTTCGTACTTCCGGGCGCGCTTTTCTGAAGTTTATTTTGCCATTTCATGTTTTATCAGAAATTGAAATTGAACTGTGCTGTTCAAGCTTTCATTAGAATTACTGCCGCGCATACTAAAATCAACACAACACATTTATCGATTAATAAAGAAAAAGTGGTACTTTTATTGTTGATAAAATATAAAACGACGAGTATAAACTTGTTGAACGGAAGGATACAAGAGCCGGAAATTTCCGCTGAGTAAATATAAGATAGTGAGGTGGACAGTAAGAAGTTTATTGCGTGGGCGAGAGTTACCTGAAAGATTTGCGCCATGCGTGCCTGTTGGGTTTGGGAACAATGGTTCTCAATGGAGAGAATGACTGGGTAAGGGGAGCTGACGAAAGCGCTTCTGTCAATAGCCTCTACGACCGAGCGAAATGGTATCTTGGTGGTGAAAGTGTGCCCGTGATAGATGAGTGGAGATCCATCGTCGCCGTCCCAGCAGTCAAGTTCCACGCATCTACAGCCCGTTAGCAGTACCTGCACAAAGTCGTGTTTCCCTACTTTACACTTGGCGCGCTCTACACACCGACAATCCGGCTATTAGTTCCGCCGGAAGAGCGCCGAGCTCCGAGATAAATTCTCGTCTCCACCGCTATTCCCGTTACATTTAATTATTCATTAGGGCTGAAAGGGTGAAGAATTCTATAATTCATCCCTTCCGATTACCGCGATCTCTCAGTGTTCGGCTTAAGTTATGAACGCATCAATTTCGATCTTATAGATTTACAAGTCTTACAGAATTACGTTAAGAGTAATTAAGTAAAATAATTGAGGGATCAAATTCTCGATGGTTTGAACATGAATCACTTATCATATCTCGGTTTCAACACTACGAAGCTCGGCATTCCGTGTCCCTTCAACTTAGCATCACAATCAGATGAACGATATATCAAGCGTCAGTGTGATACGGTCATCTATCTACCTGAGAATACAGTTGCACGGAGGATTCGCCCTTCAGCTGATGTCCCGTCAGATAGGTATTATGGGAGCTTGCGATGTAGTATTGCGATAGAGGTTGCTGCATCTCGGCCTCCGACGGTGTCGCATATTCGTTCGGGAAGGCATAATTGTCCTTATCCATCATGTAGCGTGCAAAGCCCTCGAAGGATAAACACCACTGGGTGCGCAAAATTGGATCCGGCTCGTGACGCTAAAATCGAGATTCATTCCCCCACTTTTCATTACAAATTCTATGCAATGAATTTGCAGAATATCGTACAGATTGAGCATCCCATTAATTTGTCAGGCTTCGCAGTGAGTGTGAAATTAAAATCATTGATTTAATCGAATAATTGAATCGTTGGATCTAGAATTTTTCAGTATTGACTTTCGTATAATTTAAAGCGTCGAATTTATCGAATATAAACAATAGGATAACAAAGTTTCTACCTTGACCAAGGTCTTGATCTCGTCGTCCGTCAGCTTCTCCTGCTGCCTGGACTCGAGGAACTTAGTAAAGGTGGCGAGGGTGATCACCTGGGACTTGGAGGTGTCGACACCCGAGCAGTTGTTGACGATGCTCGCCGCGGCAACCGCGTCAAAGATCTGCTTCTTCTGCAGATTACTGCTGGTCTTGTACTCATGGCAGTCGATGGAATTGTTCCTGGTCAGGAGTCCTGGAAGCCCGTCGACTCATGCGAATTTGGCTGGCCCGAAGCATGTTAAATGGAATTCATTTCGGGAGATTAGTCGCCTACCGATTCTCTGCGGTGTTGCGTCGCTCGCTTGGCGAAGGACAGTTGGTCTTGGGTTGAAATCCCTGATGGATCCGTCGCTCTGACTGCGGCAGGTGATGGCCAATTGGCCGAAGAGATCGCGAAGATCCTTCCTCGCACGAAGACTGAACGAGCGGAAGAGCGCCACGAATTCGATGAAGTTCAGCTGGGTCTCGTACATGATGGAAGTGGTGCGTGCCTTTATCTGCCAAGGGGTTTCTATGCCGACAGGCATGCTCGCTCCGTTCTTGTCCTTGTCTCGAGCAACGCATAACAGACTGCACGCAAATCATTAGTAGCTGTGCAAATAAGTCCCCTCAGTTTCTTTCGAAAGCATTACCATTAATATAAAAGACTATTTCATTACTGATCAAAGTTTGAAAATTCCAAAGCGACTATTTATCTTTCCCAAGGTACGAATCATTTTCTATATTAACAATTACGTTTTCAAGAGAAAAGCGGTGCGAGCTTATTTCCACAGCAATTAATTAATGTAATTGCGTAGGGGAAGTTAATGAGAGTGTGTCAGGGCTGATAGCATCAGGGCTATGATGTGGGTATCGACTGACCTATGGAAATTGGCGTAAGGCAAATTAGAGCTAACTAGCCGTTCAGCAGAGCTGGGGGGGCTGCGGGGCGTCCGATCCCTGCTCGAGCGTGGCGATACTGGTATGATGATCCTCGTCAAGGATTCTCTGCTGCCGGTTATGTGTCGAAGGGGTGTCGCCGTGAGAGCGGCCTCGGAGCTCGAGGTCTCGTACTGTTTTAAGTTTAGGTCCTATGTAAATCCCACCACTCGTTGAACAGACACACTACGCTAGAATGCAGCGCTCGCCGAGATGGCCGAGCGTCAAATCGAATGAGGCGTATCGAGGTCACCTTATTTATGGCGTGAATATTGCCGAAAGACTTGGTCTTCTTGCCCTTGACAATCCGCCTGCGAAGGGTGCCGCTGCTGGTGGGTGAGAGGGTGCCCACGCTGTCAGTCGTGGACCAATCACGCCCGCCGAACACCCTTATGGCGTCCGCAGTCATCGGCTCCAGGCAGCTTTCTTCGAAGTAGAGCTGAACGTACTTCTCCTTCAACCAGCGCGATCTACGATCCGTCAGCTGTTGCTGTCGCTTCAGGCCTCGTAAGATCCAGCACAGCCCCATGTACCAAATTCTAGAGAGGAAGTGAACAATTCAGTCCCCTTTCCTTCGCCCGTATCTTCCGCTAGATGACACGTGCCGATAACTTTGCTCTTTCAACGCAAAAATGATAGTATTCCTCTATGTCTCTTTGTTCCTCCTGTCACGGAAATTATGGCAATTCGAAAGAAGTGCATTGACTGAAAGTTATGAAACTTCCCTTTTACAGCTTAGGGAAAGAGAGAAGATGCTTCTGAAATGTTGCGTATTCAGTAATCCTAACCCTTTCGTACGACCCAAACAGGATCCGAAATTTAATTACTTAAGAAAGTTGTCGGAAAGATTGAAATTCCATCGAAGGTATTCCTCGGAGGGGTTCGAAAATTAATTACTTAATAAACCCGGTCGAAAGGTTCAAGTTTAGTCAAAAGCATGACTTACTGAACGGGTTCGGGATTAGGGCGTATAATTATGCGATGCTCTGAATAGGAAGGAATGGGCTGTCATCATGCATATTGATCAATTTACTTGAACATTAACATTCCTATATTTTATACAAACAACCAACACGAATCGCAAAAGCCAATCATTATACAAAATTAAAAAGCCTACATTTCTTAATACAAAATATTGCAAAAAATAGAACAAAAATTTGTTTACCGTGAACATCAGATGTTCAATTCTAGCCTACGTTAATTAAATTCAAGTGAATTAATCACCTCGCACATGTATAAATGGAGGTTTACTTAAACCGAATTGAAATGGAAGCAGTCGGAGGAATGGTTGACTCATACTACTTACTTGCTAAGAGCTGGAGGGCAGAGTAGAAAGATCAGTCGATTGTCAGGCAGGCTAGATCCGTACATGAGGCCGATACAGGAGTCAGAGCCGGGTAGGCCATATCTCTTACAAATGCTCCTGAGGTCAGCCTCCCTGTCGCGGTCGCAGCAGCCGATCATCACCTCCTTCACGTAACTCAGGTCGAGGTAACCCTCTTCCAAAGTGACCGAGGCGCAATCCGCTTGCTGGCTGCTGTATTTCGCCGCTAGTCCAGCCGGCATCGAGTCTTCCGGATTGGCAGTCATCGAAAAGTCCGTTAAGGCCGCGCCACCCAACTGAGCAGTCTTCAAGGGACTCCATGGTGGCTTTTCCCAGACGAATGTACCGCAGGCTCGATCCACACGTGCGAATACCAATGCCGTTCGCGACGTACCGCTCTCGCAATCCCAATGTACCAACGTTGTTCCATGGTGTAGTACCTGAATACCGAATTTTGACAATCTTTTAATTTTGCAATGGTATTCTATTAATTTTGCAGGAAATGTTAAGGAGATTTAACACTAGGTTTACGGAACCTGTCATTTTGACGGATTTCGAATTTCACGAACAAAATTACAAACCCTATTAATTTTCCTTCCAATTTATGCTGACAATTATTTATGCAATCCTGACAGATCGAATTAACTTACATTAAATCTGTTAAAATTGTAATGGCCCTTAAATTAAACTAATAGCTTTTTTTAATGAAAATAAATGTCCATAAAGAGAGGTATACAGAAATCTCGGTAAACCTCGTGTTAAATACAATTTAAGTCGGAGGTCGAATTTTATTTCATGTAGATTTTCGTTTGATGTTTCTATGATTCTCGTTTAATTGAAGGTAAAGGCTGCTTTATTAGTTTAAAGGAACGCGAATGCATGCAACGCACTGTTCAAATGCAGAATTCTTGATTTGACAGAAGAATAGACCGAGCAATTATTAATCACCTCTGAGCAGTCCTGCTGTTCCTATAGGAGGCGTTGAATTCAACGTGTTCTCCAAATAGAGAAATTTAGGTTAACCCTGCATATTTCTCTGGCAATATATCGCGCATGTGGTGGGAGTTTCGAGAGAATTTCAAATAAAATCAGTTTCAGGTTGGATTCGCGGCGTTAAAAACGCAACGCAATCTTTGGGAAGCAAGGCAGAACAATTATGCAGTGGTTAGTGTAAGCGGTTGGCAGCGACAGTCGGCTCCAAAACGAATGAATTTCTGACATTTTCCAAGCCTCATGAATATTCCAGTGGATTTCGCCATGTGTAACGCATACTTTCTCTCCTCTCCAACTGGAGAAAAGCTCTCATCTCTCCGGGAATATACAACGAAATCCAAGCGCTTTCCGAAGTGGTATTGTGATAGATTTTCTGCCATTCCCACTGGCAGCGGTGCAACTTGGTCGCCAGCGTCTCCCAAAAGTATTATATCTATGTATCTATGTATAAATTGTACATGTCCCCACAGTTGCACTCCGTGAGGTCAACGTTGATTCCACATGCCATGCGCTGCGCGCTTCATGTAAGCTTTTTAGATGTATTCTCAACGCACTACATATCCTTGCACTCAATTTGCAATATTAATTTTAGCTGCCTTCTGTGGTATTTCACTTCGCAGTACTTCCTACTTTGCACTGAATTTCGCACGCAGAACGTGCTTCACTGTCAGAACATTGCATGTAGAATGACTGCTATGGATTATTTATTCGATGGTTTAAACAGTAAATTTTTAATATTTACTGTCATATAATTTATTACAAATGTAATCAGAATCTAGTCAATTGTTATACCTCATATATTCCATATTGGAATTTATTTATTTCATATTGAAATTTCAGACTTTCCGTTTGTTATATTTGATATATTCGTAAGTCAATTGTTATTAGAACAACTTTGATAATATTTGTCAGTATTTCATGGTACATGTAGATTTAGCATTGCATGATTCTGCAAGTTTAACTTGCCGTAGTATTCAGATACGCCAGATTGCTTTCGAGGTTTGGATTTCCGGATGGACATTAATCATTCATCGCGGTCTGTAATTATTCATCGAAATCTGTCTTTCCGCCCCCTAAGACAGCAAGGGAGCCACGAGGGTTAACTCCAAGCTGGCGGTAGTGTGTGTCGAGTTTATGTCTCGAAATGCTGATCGCACTCAAAACAAGTTAGCTCTAGTGCGTGTGTTCGCCCCTAATGCATGTCGGGGACTCTCGGTGCACTCTGTGCACTTTATCTGATAAATAAGTCAAATGTCGGGGGGGGATGCGATGCTTAAGAGAGGGAAAAGTGACTTCCCTCGTGAGAGGGAGCATCAGTCCCAAGACATTACCCTTTTATATTGCCTTACGTTTGCTTTTCCAAACGTTACGTGCCAGCCTTCATGCTCCTGCAAGCACTGATCAATGGAACACGAGTGTTCCATTTTAATCAAACCCTAGCGAATTTGCGGGAAATTTCAAGAAATTGGGTTACTTTATTCTTCGGATTTAAACGTACAAGATTTGCAAACGGGGAAATAGCTAGTAAAGAAGTAACTCATTTGAGAAAATAATATATCTTGATACGAATTGTAAATTTACGAAAAATATATGATAAAGTAAAGATGGGTTCCATTTCTGTCCGAGCCTAATCCCAACGGTGGGATAGGTAAATGTTTTCCAGCCTTGACTGAGAAAGTGTGCGGAAATTCGATTGAACAGAAAAGAATCTTAAAGCTAAAATCTACGAGTCTGTGATCATTTTGTATATTACGAGTGAAAATTTTAAGTACGATGCAATTGCGGTTGGATTCTCCTACTCTTCAACTCGCAATAATTCTCAAGGATATCACAAATGTGCTACACCCACTTATTTCAGTCCCAACGACTCGTTTAAATCAATGACACGTGCTAGGTTTAGACGTCGTATAAATGACGGCAATTGGAAGCAACGGAAACTGTAAACACGAGAGCAGCACGGTGGGCAGGCTATTCAACTGTGATAGCATTAAAGTATAGCAGTCGTTTGTCAGGGTGTTCGATTTTACGAGAACGGTTTATTCGCTCTGAATTCCTCGGGACAGCCATGGGGATTTACAGGGCCATGAAATATCCAAAGATTGTGCCGCTCGATTTGGCGGCCCTCCATCTTTTATTAATACGGCAATTAGCCGAGGGGGAAGGGCGGCCGGCGTGGCGCGGCGCGGCGTCCCTTCGAAAGGGTGACCCGTTTTCATACTTGGTTTCGTACTCCGCTCAACTCCTTCCACCTTTAATCCCCTTTCAGTTGGGCTCTCTCGGCTTGCCGATTCCCATTCCTCGAGCTCTCTTTCGCCCGACGCTCGAATTTCCACGTAAGGTTTAGCCCCTTTAAAATCCTTTTGAGCCTCGAAAAAGCCATGCTGACGACGCCATTTATCTCGACACCGCAGCTCTCTCCGCCCAAGCACTAGGAAACTAGCTGGAGGCCATGCTGTATTAATATTTCGAAATCCAGCCTCGCAGCTTGGGGCCACCTTCCCCTTTGTGTCGCAAGGTTTACCAGCTTGTGCCTGCACTTCTCCAATCGTGCTGTAATTGTTTGCACTTGGCCACCGCCACAGTCTTTGAGTGTGCTACGCTCGACGAGTGCATTTAATGAAACAAATCCTTCGAATTGTCCGAAATAGTGGAAAGAAAATTCTTACCCAGTTACAAAGTGGCAGAAGATACAATTTTATTCGTACACAAGTCGAGCCGGTGAATACAAACGTAACGAATTACATTATCGAAAATAGGCCAATCTTAATATAAATAAGAGGGTAGTACACAAGCAAACTTTTCTTGGCATATTTCTCTGCCAAAGAAACCTCCCAATTTGTATACCAATTTTTTGCAACCCGATTCATGAAATCAGAGATACTAATTTTGTAGAACACGCCAAGAATAGTACGAACTACTTCACATTACTTCGTTCTGGACGCTTCTGGTTACGGCATCCACAAGAAAATCGACGTTCCAGCGTGCCTCCTCTTCGAGCACTCTTTTCGCCCGTTCTTATATCATTATGCTCTAACTCAAAGTTCATCGCTTGAATACATCCATAATTCTATACGAGCGTAAGGTCGCATTCTGAATAACTTAAAGTAGAAAGAATATTCCACTTGAGAGGTAAGCACGCGTCCTGAATATTCAAAGGAGTGTGGGGGGCGGCTCGGCAGTGCACTTGACATTTTTAATCACTTTTATTAGCGACCAGTAGAGGCACACTCTTCAGCGGCCTAGCCCAGCTGCTTCCCCATCTCTATTCCTTTCTTCTGGCAACCGCTCACTGGGCAGAAAAGGCGATGTCGGAAGGAGGCTGGGCGGCAGAGGGCGCGCGGAGGGAGGAGGTAGTAAGCATTTCAACAAGTAATACAAGAAGCAGCGTACTTCACGAGTAACCACGATGTCGTATACAGCGATATTCTACCTCTTTCCTCCTTGCTCACCCACTTTTTCCGATCTTCCTGTGCACTGAATCGGACGTCTGAGCCAATGCGAATGAATCGTAGTCTGCTTGTGTCTCTCTCTTTTCACCACCACCACCGCTCTCACTCTAGCACACCCTCTGCCTCTTCTGACGCGTACTAGTACATTAGCTTAAGTGGGGAGAGAGTGGATACGTCGAAAACGGGTCGAGATATGAAACCACCTCTTTTCGCTCCTCTCCCCTTGCTCTCTATCTGTCTTCTTCCTCGTCGCCGCACACATCTTGAACAATTTCTCGAGGCATTGTTTGTCCCGCTGGCATTTCAATATAAATCACTTATTTCGTGCTCCCCCCACCGACGACGCCAGACGCTTTCTCACAGATACTCGCTTTGACGTTGGCTCTCGTCCTTGTGATCGAATTTCTCAGCGGAGCAAAAGCCGTTTGGCTCGCGTTCCGTGTATATTCTTTCAGTGTGTTATTGGGTTATAAGGTTTTTGCGACTGCATTTTCAGAAGGCAGCCATTGCTCGACTTTATTAAAGAATCGTCGTGGCAGTATTCTTTTAGCGGGCGGAGTTATTTTAGAGGATGTCGATATTTTATAGATGTTTATTCCGCTGGATCGGAGTGTTTATAAAAGGATTTCGATTTGAGGAAGGAAGTAATTGTGTTGGGTCATTTATCGGGGACGCGCTCAAGCACAGAATGAAGTTGGAGTCAGGAATCAGTATTGGCACTGGGATAAATAGCGATTGCGCAGTAAAAGTGACACAGCGCGTTCTTATACAGAGTCATTCAGTTGATTGTGCAGCTGCAGAGCACCGCTCTCGAGTGTCCATTGATCGCATGCCCGTTCGTTACAAGAGCAATCACAGTGGGGGGTGTGCCGGTAATTAGCCATTCGGCTCGCGCTCGCTCGCTCCCCAGCTAGCCGATGACTCGCCGATCTAATTATAGTAAATCGGGTTCGTATTAATCAGCCGTGCGATCACTACAGAGAAGTCGATTAACCGGTTCATTGTTCGCTGATTATCCCGTTAAAAGAAAATCAGCCCGAGCTTAATGTTTCCCGGGAATTCGTAAGATTCCCAGTGCGAGTAATCATTATTTGGGCGTGAGCACCAATTAGAGATACCCAATGTTGTAAGGAAACGTTTTCTCAGTCAGAAACTGTCGAGCATTTGACAAGCACTTCATGAATATCATTTTTACTGAGAACTGTTCAAAAATTAAAAGTCAATTCTTGCAAAAACATTGTTCGTTTTGTAAAACTTTTATTTAGTCTTCATACTTTGAAAAAGTTGCGCAGTCTTATAAGACAAGCTGTATAAATGTGAGAAAGGCTGTACAAGTACAAAAAAGATTGTAAGATTATTAGAGGAACTAGGCAAGTATAAAAAGCTACACAAGTACAAGAAAGGCTGTTTAAGTATAAGAAAGGTCATACATGTACAAAAGAGGCTGTACAAGTACAAGAAAGACTGGATAAGCAGACGAAACGCCACCCACACAGAGGAAAGGCTACGCAAATGCGAAAAAAGTCAATCCAGTACAAGGAAAGCCAATTAAGTATGGGGAAAACCGATCAAATACGAGATCAGCCAATCAAGTACAAATAAATAGCAATAAAAGAGCCCTTCAATAATTTTTGATTTACTCTTCACTCCTTGTAAGTCTTGCACAGCCTTAGCATCATTCAGATAAAGATTCAGTAAGACTACTTAAAACCATTATTGGTTAAAAGAAAAATAGTCCAAGTTTAGTATATCCCAACAATTTGCAAGAAACGTTTCCGACTGTTCAATATCTGGTATGCACTCCACAACGTTTTTACCGGAAACTGTTCGAAATTTGATTGTTGCTAAAAAAAATGCTCACGGAAAGAAAGTCTCAAACAAATGGCGAGTGAAAATGTTCCCAGTATCTCGTAAAAAAATCCATTTTAGAGCTGTTCATCTTATGGCTGATCGGATATCGAGAAATTATTGGAAAAGTGGAGCATGACCTTGGCTGGGAGAGGAACGGTTAAAGCTGAGAGCTTTCAGTGAAAGCCGAATAAGAACGGTTAAGTTGGATAAGTAGGAGAAAGGCTCTACGCATATAAGAGAGGCTGTACAAGTACAAGAAAGACTAGATAAGTACAAGTGACGCCATCCAAAAAGGAGAAAGGCCACTCAAGTGCAAGAAAAGTCAAAAAAGTACGAGGAAAGCCGATCAAATGCGGGGAAAGCCGATCAAGTACAAGGAAAGCTGATCAAGTATGGGGAAAGTCAATCGACTGTAACAAAAGCGAATCGAGTATAAGAAAAGACAATCTTGTACGAGGAAAGTTGAGCATGCGCATGAAAAACTTCCGAGCCTGCCCTTTAAGTTCTAAAACTAGTAGCTCAATTTCGAGACTGGTTGCTCAAGTAAAAGAAGTCTTATAGTAAAAAATTGCATGTTTAAATTTACAACTACTTTCACTTCTTGCTCACTTGTTGTCTCGAAATAATAAAGCAATAAATTTACTGGCCGCTTAGCTATGAGACTTTTTCACTCAGCTATGACAGTGGCCGCGCAGTCACGAGACTTATTACTGAATTATAAGACTAACTATAGTCACGAGACCTGTCGCTCACCTACGAGACTGCTCCCTCAAGAATAAAAAGTTCTTATGGTAAGAATTGCATGTTTAAATTCGAAAATACCTTCACTTCTCGCTCACTTAAGTTCTCGAAATAATAAGGCAGTAAATTTATTATAAGTCTGGCATATTCAGCTAAGAGATATGCTATTCAGCAAATGAGATAGGTCGCCCAGCAACGAGACAGGTCGTTCAGCAATGACACTTGTCGCTCGCTTCCACCCAAGTAAAAGAAGTTCTTTTATTAAGAATTGCAAGTCTTCATTCAAAAATACTTTCATTCTTTCTTCTCTTCTTATCTTGAGATAAGAAGGTGATAAATTCGCTTTGAATCCTATTTTTCCATACTCAGTATTTGATTGTCTTTCATTTGATTGAGCAACTTTCAGTCACAATATGAAAATCTGTTATTTGTGATGAACGTATGTTCTGGGCCAAGGTCATGCTGCCGCGACGATCTGATAACCATTTACGCTCGTATAAAAGGGGACCCAGTTGAAAGCCGACAGCGAAACGTTGCGTGGAAACGCGACTTTTACGACTGTTTCATCTGTCCGATTATACAAAAAGCCAAAGATATAGGACACTCAAATTTTACGAGCACATTAATCTCCATGAAATTGGATGGCCTGAGAAATGTATCGAGAGGCGAGACACGTTCGATGTAGGTTGCGCAGAAAATTGGTACTTGTTTTATCTCGAAGAGAATAATGTCGAAATGTGCACTAATACTAGTTTTTCGAGAATAAAAGTTTAAATCATGAGTGACATTTTGCGGAAGATAATATCTGAAATGCGAATCAGAGCAAATTGATTGCCGAATGTTTCGTTTCATGCTAGCTGAATGGGCTAGCAGTGGCAGGTAGTAGCGGCACTGAGAAACTCAATCAATTTCATCATATTGCTATTCATGGCGTTCAAATTCATCAGCTGCAATTTGCATCCGATGTAGATGGAAAATAGGCGGTTAATCAACTTCTGTTATAACTACCCCTATTCTACAATAGCTTTAGGATCATCGCTATAAACGCGCAGTTTTGAAATCAAATTGTCCTGCGATTCAAAACTGGCATTAACTAATGTCGAACCTATCAATCACCCTCGAAATCACCGAATTTGCAGGTGAAATCGCATTCGATTAAGCGAAGTCCGAGCTCGTTCGATTTTTATTTCCGTCCGAGGGGATTTTTTTCGACAACCAGTTCGTTTAATTCGTTTTTATATGAGGATTTCCGGTGGCCGTACGTTCGAGACAGGGTGGTGAGGGTGAATCTTTGATAGGAAGGTTCAATGATTCCGAGTGGTGAAGGGTAATCCTCTTACCTGGAGCAGATGAAGGTCCATGCCGGTGTGCGGCGCCGCGACGGGAAAAAGGGCGACGCCATGGTCGAGTGCCATTGGCTGGACAGGCCTGTAGGAATCGAGGTCCAGGTGGTAGTCGTTCTCGTCGCATTCCTCGGCCATGTAGGTCTGCTCTATCGCGGTGGTATGGACGCTCAGCGTCCGATGAAGCGAATCCGTCGTCGCGTCCCGTAGCCGCGCGTGACGATGCTAATCCCCATGGAATAAAGTATTCATGAGTTTTTCACCATATTTACTAGCCGAGTAACAGAGGGATGGGATTGCTCGCGCCAGTCAAAGAGAATCTGTTATAGAAAGATTTTCATGTCTAACTTCAAACATGTGTTTTGTTCCACCTTTGTTTTGAGATATTAAAATACGATTTTCCTTTGATCGTATTGATTAATACAAAAGTACTCATACAATTGTATTATAAATATGACTTTCTTTTCCCATTAATTAATAACACAGAATTTAGCTACCTTTCATTTGATTAAGCAAGGTTGAGTGACAATGCTGTAAAAATCTTATTCCTGAAAGAACATCTCAGCGGCGCGTGTCAGGATGCTAATCCCCATGGAATAAACTATGCATGAGTTTTTCTCCGTGTATTCCCTGGCAGAGCAGAGGAAAGAGAGTAGTTTCGGTGTGGGTACTAGCGGGGAATATCGAGTACGATAAGCGAATACGCAAAGAGATGGGAGTGCAGTGAATCACTGATAAGCTATGTTGGCCAGCAGCATGCTATGGGGACCACCATGCTACGCTCGGGATTATTATCCGGTAGCCAACTAGTTGAACGCTGCCAGGAGTGTATCGGGTGTTTAGACTCTGCCAAGAGACGCATGCTTCCGCTCGGCTTGCTAGCTCTCTCTCTCGCCCTCCAGGTTCCAAGGTAATTCCCCAGTATTAATGCTTGCCCTATGACCCCCATGACTAAATTGCCACTCGGAAACAGATGCTGGCCAACCGATAACTCGGAAAAAGCAGACCACCCACCCGATTAATTCGCTACCGGTTTATTGTCGGCACTGTTCCGACATAGGAAATGCAATTTGCATTAGCTTGATTTCGCCGCTTCCAACATAATCTAATCTCCCGTATTCCGTAATAGGTTTTTTTGTTCGAGTAATAAGCGTAATTTCTTAGTGATGTTTGCTTTGGAAGAATGGAAAGCGGTAATTTCTGACATGAATTTCTTTCCCTTTTGACTGGAGTAATTTTCGTGTTGAATATTTCCTGGAAATGATGAAAGCTGATCCATCACAGTTAATCCCGTCATGTTCATAAATGTTAAAAATGCGCACCCTGGTCAAATAAAGAACTATTGCAGCAGCAAAAAAAAGTCGGTTTAACAAGGACATTTAATTACAGTTTTTTTCCCCTGCAATTTTGTGAACAAAGAGATGCTATTTCGTCCGGCTATCAAAAGGAAAGTTTGAAAGGAATAATCGCTTTTTGTCCTTTTTACACAAAAGTTGCTGGGAAATGACACTGCATTTCGAGTGGCAGGTTTCGTATGAACTCGAAGGGTCTAATAAGCGGTGACATAACGAAATCGATGTACGCTTTAAAATTCGGTTGGAAAGGACGCAGGCATTTTTAATAAAATTCTCACGAATCGCGATAAATTCCGATCCGCCGGAGAAAAAAAGCAGCGGAGGGAGCGCGCGCGCGCGCTATGCCAACTATTCGAGGGAAAATGAAGCATGAGTGGAGAAAAGTTTCGATGGGGAATTTCTCTCACCCGGTGGAAATCGGCGACTTTCTCCAGCACTGAATTGACATCGCGGATAGGTATGTTTCCTGATTTCCTGGGCAGACTACCCTTCGAGCTCCATCCCGATGGGCTTTCTGTGTTGCTCTCTGCGGCAGTTCTTGTGCCTTGCCCCGAGGAAGGCGGATTCTCCGGCTCGGGCCCTTTGACGACCGTGTGCCGAGGCATCTCGCGATACTCCTTGCCATCGGACCGGGGCTGTAATCAAATCATTCCAATCATATGCCATGTGAATCTTCATAAATATAACTTTAAATATTCAAGCACGCTCAAAAGAGATTTCACTGCAGAAGATAGAAATCTATTATTAGTGTCCTTCGAGCTTTTATTGAGTTTTTGCACTTGGAAAAATTGCACAGCATTATAAGACAGATTGCACAAATACAAAAAAGGTTGTACAAGTACAAGAACATTTGTATGATTATCAAAGTGGAAAGTGTAAGAAAGGCTACACAAGTATGAAAAAGGCTGTTTAAGTATAAGAAAGGTCGTACATGTACAAGAGAGGCTGTACAAGTACGAGAAAGACTGGATAAGCAGACGAAATGCCACCCAAACAGAGGATAGGCCACGCAAATGCGAGAAAAGTCAATCCAGTACAAGGAAAGCCAATTAAGTACGAGGAAAACCGATCAAATACGAAATCAGCCAATCAAGTACAAATAAATAGCAATAATGTCCTTCGATAACTTATTGACTCTTCACACCGAGTCTTGTACAACCTTCAAGATAAAGATCCAATATTCAAGACTACTCAAAACTATTACGATCCTACTCTACAAAACTTGTGCAGTATTCTCCCTGCGGTAAAGATTCGATGTTGAAAACTGCTCGGCGCAACATGGCTTCCCCGGACTTCCAGCGCTGACTATTTTCAAGCACTTCGACCTGTCAACCAACCGAGACTCCCTTAAACTATTTCCGTTATTATAGACCGTCAGAGATCTTACTGGAAGTACATAGAGCAGCAGCAGCACGGTTTCCCACTCACATGGCCAGAGCTTCGAATCATGGACTAAGTAGTTCGGACAAGTCGCAGCCAAGGCGAGATAGAAGTTTGAAATCCAGCATGGTCTGCAGTGTTCCGGAACTGTTTGCGGGTTGGCCCGAAGAAGTCCGGGGAGAACGGGCCGAGACTCTCCAGAGTTATTGCGAAATTTAAGATCGCACACAGCTCTGGCGTGCGCGCACCCATGTCACAAGCAGGGAGAAAACGCGCGCGCGCGCGCGCGCATGCACGCAGAGCACGAGCAACGGATGTGTCCCGGGAGCTCTCTTCGCGAAGGGAATTATTGTCCACCGGGGCAAGGTCAGAGGGATCGGGTTACTGGTCCAAAATTTCCCAGCGGGCGCCAGACTCCAAAGACACCGTATGCCACATACGCTCCACGGGAGTTCCTTGCTCGCAAGCATATGTATATGTATTTCGGCGAGAGAGAGAGAGCAGCGGGTACATGTACGCGAGTTTCTCAGTTAGCATGCGAGATACTGTGAATTCGTATCCACTTAGGCGGAAAGCGCTCCTCGAGTAACGAACTGTCTTCCCGTTATCTCGAAACGAACCACATTTTACATTATCTTGAAATGGATTGTGTTACCTTTACATGTAACCTCGAGTTATATGTATTCTCAGGGCAAACATAACACGTGATACAGTATACATGATTTCAGTATAAAAGAATGCAAAACTATTTAAACGCTTCCTAGGATAGAAGTCTTTATTTAAACGCTACAATATAAAATTATTTAACGTTCGCAATATTCTTAGCAAAACGAAGGAGCGCATGAAAGTGGCGCATAAGGTTTCCAATATTCGCTGGTTTATGAGTGCGTGAAAGGCGAAATGGAAGTGCCCTCGCAGGATCAGTCCACTTCCGTCTCGGAGTAACGAGGTGTTCCTGTATCTCGTTATCCCTCATTTGGATAATCCGTCCGTGTCTCTCCAAGATGAATTCTCGGCGAGTGTTCAAGGAATTCCGAATGCATCGACGCTCGCACTGCAGAGAAAGAGAGAAAGAGAGACAGGCAGAAAGAGAGAGAAATGTGAATCGTGTTGTCTCGGCATTCGTTGGACTCGCATCCGCCTGCTTTTTCCTTCGTTTGTAGAGCGAGTTTTCACGATGCTCGTAGCAACCTTCATCCAACTGGCGCGTCATTCGCTGCATATTATAGGCAGCCCTTCCCTCTCTGTCTCTCGCGTTTTATCTCTGTTTATCCCGCGTGGGTTGCGTCCTCCCTCTTCTTGTCTTCGGCTACCCTTTTATTCAGTGCGACAGAGCGTCGCATTTTTCATTTGCAAAATGAGCCTGACTTTTCGGCCTGGTTTCATCCATTGTCGGAGGAGTTGTGTGCGCCAGTGGAACCCCACGCTTTACACTAAATTTCGGCCACCTTCTCGCATCATTCCCACGCACACAGAAGGGACGCGCACGCACACACACCACCCCTTTCGTTTCTTCCCACTCGTGGCTCTGTTTATGAAAGCAGGGATTCTTCGGGGCTTCGTTCTCTCACCCGACACCCCCTGACACGTTTTTCGCCTTGCGCTCGATTACAACTGTATGAGTTACTCCTCGCTGAGTAAGTGGTCACTGCTTTGTAGTCTTTCACCAGTGGAAACATCCCACATGTGTTTGTACTCTCACGTGTATGATGTATTTGTAGCGTTTGAACATCGTAATTTCGAGGGAACTACGACATTGTTATTTTCAATATACGAGCGTGCCATCAGCACTCTAGCGCACCGTTTCAGACTACCACCACTAAGGACTTAATTCTATCACGATTGCCAGACAGTCCAGAACGAGTTCTAGCGGCGGCTCGCCTTTGTCTCCAAAGATCCTCTTTAAAGACTGAAGTGCAATAGTAGTCGAGTGCTCTTCGACAGGCGTGTGAAGTGACGTTGATATATCAGGGGAGAGACGCTAGGTGGCATGTGGTGGTGGTGCAGCCGATGCTCCACCAACTTTACCTTTTCACCGCTAGCTTTCGAGTGGTATGAGCCTGTGGAGAAAAGGCGAAAGTGTCGCACTCGAGAGAAAGAGCATTGGGCGTTCAGTTTGGCACAGCTGAATAATGGGTCATGCAGTTGCTCGCTCAAGTATGCGTCTGTGTAGTTGCACAGAGTTTGGCATAACTAAATAATGGGTTATCTAACTACTTGCAAAGAATTTGAGGCCGTAGCAAGTAGCATTGGGAAATATAGGTTGGAAAGACGCCTTGAGCGATATTGGCCCGTAGGGACAAGGCCAAGATGTTGAACTCAACAGGAGCACTATTGGACATGCCCGGATGGCCACTGCTAAGAAATGAGGCTGAGTATAGTCAGGGGATGAGGAGAGCTACCACCAACATGGCCACAACTGGGAATAGACCATGCAACTGTTTGCAAAGAATTGGACCACGCAACTATCTAGAAAGCATTGGACCACGCAACTATTTGGAAAGAATTGGACCACACAACTATCTGCAAAGAATTGGGCCACGCAATTATCTACAAAGGATTGGGCCACGCAATTATCTACAAAGAATTGGACCATGCAACTATCTACAAAGAATTGAACCACACAACTATCTACAAAGAATTGAACTACGCAACTATCTACAAAGAATTGAACTACGCAACTATCTACAAAGAATTGAACCACGCAACTATCTACAAAGAATTAGGCCGCGCAACTGTTTGGACAAAAATTGGGCCACGCAACTGTTTGGACAAAAATTGGGCCACGCAACTCTTTGCAAATGAATTGGGCCACGCAACTGTTTGAAAAGAATTGGGTCACGCAACTGTTTGCAAAAGAATTTAAGATCGTAACAGTAGCATTCCGAAATACTGGTTGGTGGGACCTTGGTGGGCCTTGAGTGATATTGGCCTGTTGGGGCAAGGCGAAGGTATTGAACCCGACAGGAGCACTATTGGACATACCAGGATTGACACTGCGAAGCTAGACATAGCTAGGTAATGGGAATGGACACCATCAAGATAGATACTGTCAGGGAATATGGACAGCCAAGATGGGCCATGCAACTCCTTGCGAAGGAATTAGGCGAATAGAAACAATACTGAGAAAAATGAGTATGCTTATATCTTCATCCGAGCCTAATCCCATCGAGCGGATAGGTGAATGTTTTCCAGTCTTTACTGAGAAAGTGTGCGGAAACTCGGAATTACAGGATCTAACACTTCATGTGTCATTAATTTAATTTAACACTTTGACAGTCACTGTCACTTCTACCTAAGTATGATTAACTTTAAATGAAATTTACAATTGGCAAAGCCTTAACAATTAAAATGTGAAATGTTAGAGTACAGTGTTTTCAGAAATTTCACAGGTCCACCTTCAAAAATCGACACAACGAATATAAATTCATCGCGCAACGTAATTCAATTGCGGCCAACTTTATTATCGGTGCCACGAATTTTCGGATTGATAAACTTATCACTAGCATTTTTTAAAACTCGATTTACGTAGCAGTGCAGGATCACTACAACGCAGCGCAATATTTGGTTTCTACGATCAACAAAATTGCAGTTTTAATTCTATTAACATCGAACTTTCACTGATATAATATAGAAAGTAAAATGGAGGCGACCAACCCAGGAGGATAACATGACCAGCGATGGGTTTCAGTGAGTCTCGCATTGTCCTGTTGCTCCCCTTTAAGAAAGGATGTTTGTTTGACCGCTCGAGAGAGCGAGGATCGCTGCCCGACGACAGGGGAAAACTATATACGTAGCCTGTCAGATTGCCGTGTGCCGGACACTTTCATCCTTAATACCGAGGAGGAGGAGGACGAGGAGGAGCGCGGCAAAAGAGTTGTCAAGTCCGGTGGAAAACGGCAGCTCCCAACACCGGAAGTCACCGGGTATCCGCAGTGTGTGCTTGGCTCTAACAACGCGCGCCGGACAACTGGGATTTCCGAGTCGTTTCGCGCTATGGGAAACTGTTGACCCCTCACAGTTGAACGAACTTATCAGTCCTGCCGCTCTCGAGCGGCTCGCTCACTCGCATCCTCCCCGCAGCCGCCCTTATTTCCGGTAGCCTCGCCCTTCTTTTATGGCGCGCCGCCGCTCGTTCCTTTTGGGTGCAGGCAGGCGCAATTAACCAACTCCGATCTATTTGCTAACGGCTTTATTGGTTGAGGAACAGTACAAGGTGCGATATAACAGGTGCCCGAGACTTCTTCGACGATGAATTGTTTGAATAGTTGGACGATGATGCGGATGGCGCGCGCGCGCGCGCTTTGGTCCTCGGAGGAAGTCAGCGACAAGAGCAAGTAGTTTCCGCCGGCCTACAACCTTCGTTGCTGCTGGAGGCCGATAGAAACCCCTATCCTTGCCGCTTTTAAATTGACCTTCTTACAGCTTTCATAGTTTCATCCCTCCATGATGATCTGATCTTGAGAATATCTTGGCGAAAATACACTTCCAGCTGGAATACTCACTGTCGATCCAATCCTGTTTTTATTTTAAACATTTTGATATTTCTGTTCCAATTTTCTTGAACTTCAAACTATTACGTAAAGGAATAACAGCAGGAGAAATAGCATTGGAAAATGGCGAAAGGGAAAACAGAAAGTTACTTGAGAACTTCGAAGAGAGAGAGAGTACACCTTCCACGTTCATCCGAGCCTAATCCCAGCGAAGGGTTAGGTAAATGTTTTCCAGCCTTGGCTGAGAAAGTGTGTGAAAACTCGGAATCATCGGATGTAACCGTGTTCGATGTCATTAATTTATATTAACAGCTCGAAATGTCATTATAATTCAGTAGGACGTTGAAACAATTGCAAAGTATTCTCCGAGGTATTTGTTAATGCAGAAGGTTGGTGGAGCGGGTGGCGGGGTTCGATTGGAATCGATCGACTTCTGGGGAAGCGAGTTGTTAGGAGTGATGCGTTGGCGACAGTCGGCGGTCCCATTGAGAGGGTCGCGCAGCCCGGGCTGAATCGTTCACGATCAATTCACGTCATAAATGCAATAGCAGTGACCATAGAGAGGAAGACCGCTAGATGCGTAACTTCGTTACCCGCCTTTTTTGAGGCTATTGGCATCGTTCGAACGAGATTCCTATGTTCCAATTATTGATAGGCTGCTGGCCTCCACTGCCAGTTGGTTAATCATACCGATTTCCAGTCCGTAGAGGCTTTTGTCAAAAACGTTTTTCTTCCTGCTATGTGCGTTTCGTTCTCATGCGAACTCAATACTCGTTTTTTGCCACTGCACTTCTATAGAGAAACATTCGTTCCTCTCTGACGAATGACAAACATAGGGAGTTTCGACAATCCTGTTAATAATCTAGCGTTCAATCCATCACGAGCTTTCTCTCGCACAAATATTTCACAATGAATTACAAACATAATCGATACACGTTAAATACAGTTTACCTATTTTGACATTGAGTGCTTGGCGATAGTCCAGCATTATAAAAAAGAATCGGAATGCTTGATAAACGCTTCAATTATTCCGCTAACTGATTTGGAACGAAATTCTAGGCCAATCGAAGTTGTGTTCGGGCAGAGCGATGCCAGTGAGGCCGAAGTGTCGGGCGAGGGGTAGTAGTTTGAATCATGTGATACCAGACTACACAAAGGCAGCAGTAGAAGAGAGAGAGAGGGTGGGTGGGTGGTGGGAGTGGAGTCCGGTTGGAGGGATGAAGGGCGTTTTTCGACGCTTCTTTTTCAAGTATGTAGTCGGACGAAGGGAGAGCCGTGGTAATTTGAGTAGTTTTCTCGTATTTCCTTGCAGGATTTCGGCCTCGTTTGCTCCTCATGTTCCACGCTCCGACGCTTTCATCCCCCTTCACACACGTAGACGCACACACACACACCCGGATATGCGAACGGTCGCGCGCACAGACAAAGAGAGAGAGAGAGAGAGGGAGAAAGAGAGTAGAGTAGTCGAGATGCGCGGATTGTGTCGAGGGACTTGGTTGGTCCCGTGCCAAATCGTGCATGCAACCTACTGCAAAGACACTCGATCTCCGCACACACTCCTTTTGTCTTGTCTGCCTCCTCCTACGCTCCACCCGATGCCTAGGATACCTTTTCATAAGTGATGAGAGCCTCCCAGTTCACCTATTGACGAAGTAGTACTAGTTCCCAGATCAATCCCTTCTAGTACTCCGCTACTCTCGTTGTGGAACGTTATGAACGCATGACGTGTACAATTCTCGATTAGATTCCTCGCGTGTGTGTGACATGAATAATAAATGTAGATTAGTCCTTAGAGTTGTTTTCAGTGGTGTGTGTTTGGATGAACGCATTCTGGATTGTGGGTAATTCATTTATGGTACAAGCAAATCTAAATTCAAGCAAATATAACAGTTTTCCTATTTTTACCACTCTTTTAAGACTGAACAGTTATTAAGATTGGGCAAAGATACTTCGGTACTCGAAAGAGAATAATCTTCAACAAGTGCAACTCAGCTTGAAGCAATCTACTTTAAATAGCGAGCAATGAAAAAACTACGTTTTTAAGAATCAATGATGGGATATGCAAACCTTTTGGTAGTTCCATAATCTTGTGGTAATCTTGTAAATTGGAAAGAGCATATTTGTTAATCAATGATTCTATATGACTTCTCTACTGCAGATATATTCGATACCGAAAGGAGAAAGCATCACGCATAGTATTTCTCTGCGGAGAGAAACGTTTTCCATTTGATTCGACGGGAGCGGTGCATCGGTTTGCGTTCTATCGGGCACTTCTTCAAAATAGATGCGACAAGGGGATCGATAGTACAAAGATGTGGTCTCTCTGCGTTTCTCGGTAGAGGAAGAGGGAAATAGTTTAGAGAATTTACAAATACAATCGTGGAAAGGACATCAAACAAACGGCGCGCTGAGGTAACATCTCGCGTGGCCAAGCATCCACTCTTTTTCCCGGATTCAGCAGGAATGGCATTCCGAAAATATTTCGATCGTGGACGTTCGGTTTGACGCAAGCAGCTCGGCTTACTCGGCCAATGGGGGTGACAACCACCCTTTTCCCATTTCCATTTTCCTCGCTTGCCTTTCCTCTCCGGCAGGGTTTTACAAACCTGTCGGTATCATCGACCTGGCACACCCGTGATTTATGGAGTTCCTATTATCGGAAGTAATCGTGCGTGGAATTCCTCGGCGGAACTTTGTTGAGCCTGTCAGTATCATTCATTGACGACATCGTTTGTAAAACTCGGCGCTGTTTCATTGCTACTCGAAGGACTCAATTATTCATCGCGCGGAGATATTTCGAGCTTAATTATATGACTTTATATGAACTCGTTAAAAGAAGTAGGATTTACCTTGGCGTCGAAAGCGAGGACTTCCCGCAACTCCCGCAGGAAAGCACCGAAGAACGGGACCACCGGACACTCCGGCATCGCCAGGGCGCGCGCCAGTGCGTGATCATATTCGGACGAAAGGAGAGCGGACGACAGGTATTCGAAAATTGGTACGGGTTCGCTCACAGTGTCCCAAAAGGGCTTCAACTTGTTCGACCTGGAACCAAAAACATTTTTTAATTAATCCTTGCACATTAAAAGTGTTCGATTTATTTTTAAATATTCTCAAAGCACTTCAATGACTTAATAAGACATCGAGACAATAGCTCCAAGCATGCTTAAATTCAACTAAGATTTATATATATAGTTTATATAAACAACTGATATTAATTATCGGGATTCATTAACTAGCAGGACTACTAAACTTAATGGAAACGCACCCTTGCAAATTTATAGGCGCTGAAGATTTGAATTTTTCTTGCTCTTTTAACAATTTATCGCACTCTCCGAAACAGTTTCTTTTTATCGCCGCACGAAAGCGGTATCTTCAAGTAGGAGTTTCAGGTACAGCCAGTGCAAATTATTAGTAAAGGGGGCGCGGTGGTGTACGTAAAGGACAATGTCCGTGTCCCGGATTATAGTCGTTCGAGGACTTTTATCCTGCCATTTGCAGTACAAGGGATGTCTGCAGTTTTACGAGGCCGACAATAAAAACTACTTTATTCCGGCGGGCCTCGCTTCTAAGGAGAGCGAGCTACGTGGGGGCCACTTAACGTGAAATTTGTTCGTCGCCCGGACGCGTAAAAACCCCACTGGACGCTTCTAATAATGACGCTGGAATTACGCTGATGGAGAAACGCGCAGCTCTGATTTTGTTTTCGGGTCAACGAGTTCGCGTTACAATCGATTCCTCCTCGCAGAAATTAGTTATGTAGTACTCTTTGATTGCCGCCGGAATCCGAATTCGATTGAATATATTACGTCAAATGTAATATTGGGCAACTTTCCTCGAATTGTATTTATTTTGACTTTATTTTAATTAAAAGCAAACTTTTAAGGGTGCTAGTTAACAGAATGTACGCAAATTGGAATTTGCATTGCGGGATCGTACGTTCGAACGTGGAGCATTAATAGTGTGAAGTACTGTAAATTGTAAATGATTGAAAAAGCTGAGCTTTCACGTTAAAATGTCGTTTTGTAACGTGCGAGCGTTACTAATTGAAATGCAGGTTTTTAAAATTCTGCCATTTATAATTAAAGTTTTCATTTTCAAAGGCGAATATTTCATAATAATATTCGTTTCTCGCGACAGTATAATTATAGTTCAATTTTTAATCAGCGTGAAACCTTAGCTAGTTCCTGGTGCGCGGACTTCGGAGATTTTCTTTATTCTTGAAAATCACGTTAAAATGAGGAGAACAAAGCCTCGGCAGATCCTCGTCACTGGTTGGTTGCGTCGGAAGGGACACCTTTCAGAAAGGAAATCCCGTGCTCTTCCTCGATATAAAGAAATGTCGGCTAGCAAAAAAAAACGAGAAAGAGAAAGTGCGCCCGGTGCACTTTGCACGAGGAAATTGCAGGGGTTCATAAAGGTTTATGGTGAATGTCGACTTCCGGCGAGCCAGCAGTCCTCTCAAAAGGGATGCTGGTTTTAATCCTTGTACGTCCAACTATGAGAAATTACTTTGTTTCCGCAAACGATCTTTTATATGACGCGACGTTTGGATAATTTGCAAAAGATTTAGTTCTTCAAAGACAGACTGCATAAGACACAACGAAGTGTCACTTTCATTTTCCATTGGTATTCCAGATTTTTGAGTACTTCGGAGGGATCGCGAAAACTTTCTATCACTTAACCTTTGTAAAGTGGTAGAAAGTTTTGTTGTGAATGTAATCAATAATCCAACTATTATATTAATAGTGTAACTGTTTTTTACATCATGGATGTTCCGAGGAATCTTCGGTTGTCTCAAATTTTCTACGACTTTATTCTTGTAAAGTCGTAGAAAGTTTCGTGACAACTGCAATCAATAGGACACCTATTGATTGCATAAGAAGTTCCTAGAAATCTTTGGATTGTTCAATTTTTCTACGACTTTATTTATGTAAAGTCGTAGAAAGATTGACAATCAAAGTAATCGATAGTGCAACTATTGTATTAATAGTGTAGCTGTTGATCACATGAAACAAAATCCCAAGAAGTTTTCATAAATAAATTTTACGAAATCTTGTAACATTATAAGGGATGCCTAACCTTATACAATTCAATTCTTCCTAGGTTATTCATACGCGAATGACTTGATCTTATTACATTTTAGAGTTTCAGAGGAATTGATTTAGAAGATTTCTCATTTCGGAGGCTTCAATATCTTCAAGACATTAGATTTGTGAGCTTAACGATAATAGGACAGGATAGCAGTGTCCCAAGAAATTTCCGTGAGGGAGATATTTCCTAGTTATGACAATTGTGAGCGGAATTTCTGGGAGCTCGGCAAGTTGGAGCTAAGTGAATGTGTTCTCTTAATTACACGATGGCCGGCCACACTTGGTAACCACCGTGAAGAGAAGGTCCACAGATCGCTGGTAGGAAGAGGCTGCCGGCGGCCTCTGGGGGATAAAACCCACCCGCCCTTCCCTTTTGTTTAACTTTCGAGCAGTCGAAAATTTCGTTGCGCGAGTTACATGCTCTGCGGACAGACGAACTGCGACAGTTACGTGTCGCCGGTCAATTACATTAATGGCTTCCCGATAAGGCACTTTGCAAAGGGATAATCGATTTTTCCCGACGTCTCCCTGTTCGGGGCGACTGAAAGCCTGCCCGCCTGCGGTTTCCACCCTTTAGCTGCCTTTCCCTGCCCTGCCCACCCTTTTCCATTCTGCTTGCTGCTTAATCTTTGCAGCGCTCAATCTCTGTAGTCACGTTTCACTACGTGTGCACTGAACTTTAAATGGACTCAAGTTTCAAATGGTGGGAAACTGTACCTCTCGAATCGACTAATAGTTAACTGTAATTACTGTGGAATTTGAAAATAGCTTGGAATCCTGAAAACTCGTCGGAATCCTCATTGAGAATTAAGAATAATTTATCAGGTATCCTTAAAATCGTATGCTTCGATCTTTAAATAAACTCGTCTTAGAAAGAGATTGAAACAGTATCCTCGAATGGTTCATGAGTCAGCCATAATTATCGAGGATCTTAAGAATGCTTGATAAAGTGAGTATACGATGGAATCTTGAATTGATACTTAGGACTATCTCGTTAAATCCGAGAGGTATCCTTGTGTGCCACTTGATTCACTTCGCCTCGGGAATCCAATGATCAACACTTATCGACTCTGACCCAGTGACCGAGTGCACCGAGTTTCACCCTTCCAGCCCCATTTGTCCTACGACCTACTCTATCTAGGAGTCGTCGAGGATACTTATCTTCTAGTTTAGTGGAACCCTTAAATGATTCTAGAGAATGAACCAAGCACAACTCGCATCTTATAAGACTAAAATAACTAAAATATAAATTGCAACATTTACAAGTAAATCATTATATTCGTAAGTGATTTCTAGTCTTTATATTTAACAATTTGCAAAAGATTATACGACTCATTAATATAGCACAAAATCTTTAACGAATGAGCTGATGTGCAAACGAAAACCGATCGAATCGAAGCTTAAGGAAAAGTGGCGAAAAAAGTGTAAATCCAGATTATCAATAACTAAGTATCTGTCCTCGCGGATGAAATATGCGACTCGTTATTTTAATGCGCCAGCTTTCTCGAGATAATTCTCCGGCGCGTAAAATGTCATTCAATTTCCATAGGAAGTTATCTCGGCTGGAATAATTCCGGCCGCGCTCCCTCTCTCTCTCTCCCTCGCTCTTTCTCCCTCCATTAGCGTTCGACTTTGCCTGCTGGCAGGATTAAAGCCGCGCGCATAATTACGCATAGTTTAGTGCACTGAGAAACTGGCGGGCTGAGCGCGACTCCTCCGAATCCCGACAATGTGATTTATCGTCGGTTCGAAATTGATGAATGCACCAGCATCCCGCTTATGCCACCGGCAGATCCCTCCGTTCAATCTTCGATATTTTGGAAACGCACACCCCTGCTTATGGCAATGCGCTCCCGCTGCCTTTTGCCGTTTGACGCCTTTGTCATTTGTAACAGTCATTTTGTCAGGAAATCCTTTGAATCTTGTTCCGGGATTCGACAGTAAAAGAGATTCGGTATTTCCGAGAAGTTTAATTAACGACAGGACATTTATAGTCTAACTAGATTGCAGAACAAATAAATCTTACTGATATTGCAATTATGTAATGATAGCGGAATTATAAAAACTGAAGAATATTACTTTAATTAGCCAGTTTTAGTATTTTGGGATATTCAAAAACATGAAAGAAAAGCATCTAAATTATTTGCATCAATGAAGCAACGTTCGAAGGCATTAGCATTAAAATATACATTCTAGAAACAATTATCCACCCACAGACTGTCAAAGTATACCTTCAGTGATGAATTCAGAACGAACGCAGCTCTGTGTGGCAGAATGTACGCCTTCAATAATACTTGGAAGGGAATTGGATGGAAGACAGTAAGACGTGCCCGACACGGACTAAATAATTGCTAGCCTTCGAGATATTCAATTATACATGCCAGGCGGACCAATGCGCGATCAGTGAATATAAGGGAAGCAGATGTTCGACAAATGGATGGGAGGGTGAACGACGGGGAGGAGGACGAAACTCGTTGAGCAATTGCTCATTTGGCCGCAATGACGATTCCACCACGTCGAGACAAACACGTCGAGTGCGCGCAACCCTTGTGCTTCGAATCGAAGCTTCATATCGATCGCACTCTGCCAGAGTTCGCCCCGAATTCCTCGTAAGCACATCCCCACACTTCCTCGAGGCTAGTTAAAGATTAAACTAATTAGACCGACACCCCCTTACAGTCGGATCTAACTTCCCCCGACCAATGCTGTTTCTAGCTCCGACTAATTTTACACTCCGCGGTTACTGCCGGCCTTTTTCCTCCGCGGCCGACCTTTCGCCGCCAATTGGCTCGCGAGATTTCGTGAACCCCTTCGGAAATAGGTCGTTGCCAATTTTAATGCTACATTTATTATTAAGATATTGATTCCAATGATTATGCTCGCCTGGTATAAATATGGGTGGCTTTAAGTTGCTTGTAATGGCTTTTGTGCACGGATTACTAATTAAATGTGCTTTGGATTACTGTTTTTAAGTTTCCTGGCGAATCTCGATTTTGAAAATTATGCATCATATTGGCTGGCTTTGGCATGTAATAAATTAAATCGTAATTTGTTTACGTGGGCACAGCTTTACGAAGTGAGCACTTGAATAATTAGCCGACGTTAAAAGTTTGTTTTAGGTTAATCTCAGTTTTAGTTTCGAACTGAAACCTAATTTGAACCTTCACTAAAACTGTGGCTGTTTGTACTAGTCATTTGAGTTCGAGAGGCAAATAACGATTGACTAAATAATTGTCGAATCGAAATTATTAATTCGCAGTCCTGAATAATGATTATGAAATGTACGAAGTTATGACTTGTGCTTTCTTTTGCATAAATCATTGTAAAATTTCGCAGTTTAAGATATTTCACATTCCAATACAATTTTCGGCGGAAGATCCAAATTTGATAGTTAAATAGAGAATATCGGATTGCAAGATCGTATTCAATTCCATAGCAAACCTACAATTACTTAATCAGAGACGAGCATTACGTAATTAATTGTCGCAGAGGCGGCGGCGGCGGCGGCGGCGGCGGCGCGCGCTCGCATGCATTCGCCTTTGGTAATTTTGTATTCAGCTGGGGAGGCAATTAACTTAATTATACGGGCAACAACCTAATCTCAGTGAGAGGATCGGAGCAAACCAGACCCGACGTGTGCCTCTCTGTGCGGGGTGTCTTATTACATGCGATTCTTGACGTCTGAGGCGTCTTCCTGAACGCGCTTAGCTTCCTCTCCCTTTCCTCGTATTGACTCTCTAGTTCGTCTCGCTTTCGCATATCCTCAAAATAAACTACTCAAATTAATAAGAATCTACAAATAACCGAATTCCAAGCATGAAAATGTCAGTAAGAATAAATTCTTAAACATTTGTACACTAAAAAAATCAGCATTAGGCAAATATAAACTATTTACAGCTTGTAGTAATTCCAATATAATTTGTCTTTTAGTATAAAAGGGGATTCAGCACATAACCCGATAAAATCTTAAAAACAACGACCCGCAACGATAAAGTTACAAGTATCACTTTCAAATCAACTAGCCGGAACGAAATAAAAAGCAAAGTGAAGGTCTGTGGTGCATTAAGAAGAAATAGGAAATTGTAATGAAGCACTTGAAGCAAGGGGTTGGGAACACACAAGAAGTTAAGGGGAGTTCCTTAACTGGAGCTTCACTGGAAGTGCTTTGTCGTTCACTTGGCGCACGCTTGTAGTCACTTGTGTAAGACACACCGAGAACCTAGCAGTGCCAAGTCGGGTCGGGAAAGAGAAAGAGAAAGGGTTAGGGAGGGAAGCGAAGCAATGGAAGGGGAAAGTACAAAAGCGATAAGAATAGTAAGAGATCCTTACTTGAGACCGGCGATAATTTCCATGGCCGAATTAAAGTTGCCGGTGTTCCAGCAGGTCTGAGCCACTCGTAGGATACAGGATAGCACCGCCTGCCTTTCCTCCACCGTAGAACCGCTCGTTATCGCGTGGGCCACCCATGAGCTCACCTAATTAACATCACAGAAACACAAGATGGCTTGAGCGCCTCCCGAGTGCAACTTACTCCCTTCGAGTTTAATGCCGCCTAATTTTAATTCAAGTACGTGAGTGCGCTTGAACTTGCGTGAAATGAAGTCCTTCGCGTAAGTGTAGCCTCACAGAAAAATTGTCGATGGACAAAAGTTAATTAATTGGATTGAAAATAGTTTCGCGCGTGTTGTACTTTTGAAGTGTTCACTTTGGCAGAAATGTGACGATTGTAAATATTTATGGGAATGAGGAACAATCAGGAATCATTCCTCTTTAGAATTTGCTCTTAATTATATGATAAGTCTGATCACAATATTTAAATTCTTATAAGTCCCAGTGATCCGCACTAACAGTGTGCGGCTGTGATTTTTCGGATTGCGTTGTTTCGTCGGAAGGATTCAATTCAGGAAATTCTCCTGTGCATTTTCCACGTGGCATGAGCTTACGTGAGCGGGAGAATACCTTCGGGAGAGGTTCCCGATGGTGCTCGGAATTATTGACGGGGTTTACGGTGCTCTTCCGAAAGTGGGGAGGGAAATGGTGGGATGGAGTGAGAGAAGAGAGAAGAGAGAAAGAGAGAGAGATCTCTTTGGTGCAATCACTGCATGGAAGAAGCATGTGTGCACGTTTGTTCTTCAATATTCCAAGCTCGCCCTTCGAGCGTTTATCCTCCTCCATTCGATTCTTATCGGTTCCACAATCAAACGCGCGCTTCTGTCCCACGCGTGTGTGTCTACTCTCTCGCTAGCCGCTTGATCGATTGATTGACCGAGATATCGGCTCCACCGACGCATTCCTCTTCCTTGGATTTCTCACGATTTCCTGGAATGCAATTGGCAGCATTTTGCTCGTCGATTTCCCTTGTTCTTCTTATGGGAAACCATCGTCCAATATACTGGTTTGTGTGTATGTTGCTGGTGATATTTTACTAAAACCAATGTCGGTTCGTTTAAAGGAGCGTGTTGCTCGTAATGACACTAATGATAGTTTGATTGGCTCGCAAGCTGTCGGATCAATGGAAAATCGCCTGGCCTGCTTTTGCTGGCTATCCTTGAAAAAGCGGGTCAACCGTTTGTCGCTTGCTCTACAAAGAAATAATGAAAGTTCGCTTCAACAAAAAGTCCCTTTGCACATGCGAACCGTGAAATTGTCAGAGTGTTTGACTATTGCTTGCCTCGGACGCAATCCCCTCTATGTATTCCATGCAATCAGCGACTGACTACTGTGTCCAATAAAAGATTGTAATTTTTGCGATACTCCCTCTAAAAGTTTGCCTTCGCTAATTCCAATATTCAAATACTCAAACTCGTCAGTGTTCTATTTCGAGCAAAAGTCCCACATGTTTATATTAATAACGCATAATTGGCGTTGCAAGGGACATTTCCAAGAGACATTTCCGTTCTAAAATCTTTGCCAAAATCTCTAAAAGCTTCATTTTCAATAGAAATCCAATTAAAATAATTCCTCCCTGACAATCTTACTACTATCAACTTCTTCACACGTATATTATCTAATACCAGACTCATTCAACATATAATCCTTACTTTCGCCATGACTCTGACATTCCTGTATTTTCAAATGCCATTTTCAAATCCTCGTTTCTCTTGCGTCTTGCCGAAAAAAGTCTGTATACACAGTACCGAATCTGGTCAGGCTATATTCACAGCTTGTGCCAGGCCGCAACTGGATGATTCCTCAAGAAGAGTTGTGTGTTGGACGCTTGATAAATGGCCAGATTTATTCAGGGGAGTACATGGTGTCAAGGTGCTACGTGAGCCAGGTTCCTCTCGCTTGATAACACGCTCCGCCAGAAATAGCGCGCGCGCTCAGTAATGCTGGCTCCACTTTTTTGTCTCTCTCTCTCTCTCTCGCTCTCTCTGTGGGCACGTATGTGTGCCTGGTGTATGTATGCGCGCGCGCTAACCTTCTGCGTCACGGGAGTCGGATTTTCCTGTTGAGATGGTGTCAAGATATTCTCGAAAACAGGCTCACTCGCGCGCGCGCGCGCGCACGCACGCTCGGCTTGGAATATTTTTTGCTAGGAATCCGAAGCTGCGGTAAAGTTCTCTCTCGCTGGCTCTCTCTCTCTTGCTCTCTTTAGTGGTCCAGCGGGATGTGGGGAAAATTGGAATCGCGGAGTAGGTCAGTCGATAGAGTTTTCGAGCTCGCTTTCCTCGGCAAGCCTTCCTTCCTCTCTCTCCTCTCTTTCTCTCTTTCTGTATCTCTCTTCCGCTCCCCGTGGAAACAGAGAAAAATGGTGCGGGAGCGCCGCTTTATCTGCAGAGAAACTTTTGAGGAATTGCGAGCGAGAGAAGAGGAAGTTTCGTTTCTTGTAGCGGAGCTTTCAACCTTGCCCGAGGCGCGCGCGCGCGCGCCCGCGCCCGCTCCACCGTCCTGGCAAGAACAGAAACCAGGCAATGAGAGAGAGAGAGAGAGGGAGAGGGAGAGAGAATGTTGAAAATGAGAGAGAAAGGAAGGTGGCGTTAAGTAATGGGGGAGGCTGTCGGCAATACCTGTGGAGCAAGCAGAGAGCCAGCAGCCAGCATTTTGTGTGTGTAGGTCACTGGGGTGAAAGTATTGCCCGACGAAAAACCTCCCCCTCGCTCTCTCACTCTCACTCTCTCACTCTCTCCTTTTCTCTTTATCGCACCATCCAAGCGCCTTCTCTCTGTCGCAGTGAGACATGGCTGCTGCCAAAAGTAGATACGCCTCATTAAAATCCGCCGACGAGGGATCGTTTGGCGAGAATAACAGTGGTTGGTGAGCGAAGCGGTTGTGACGGCTTCGCCAAATGCAAGCGACAGCAACACTTTTGAATCTCTCTTTTCGAACTTTCGATATTTAGTTCTCGCGAACGATTTATTATCTGCTTTCGGAGTTTCGATATTTCGGTGTCGCGAGCGACTTATTACGCTTGCTAATGTCGGGTTTTCTTTTATCGCGTTTCGAGGAACTAGCGTGGGCTAAATTCGGACGAGGATGCGGAAATGGGTCTCTCGAGCTTTTTTTTTGTGTATTGCGAGGAAAATGGCTCATGCTTTTAGCTTAAGCGCGTTTTTGTCATCACACTTCTGCCTCTGTGCGCGCCTCGTACCTCGCGCCGCGCGGGAACCTGAATGCGGGTAATGCACGCTGCCTTAAATCCCGGATTTTTGTTGGAGGAAACTAATGCCCGGTAATCGGCTTACTTATACCTCTGATATACTTAAATAGAATTCGAGCATGATATCACTTCGTATCAGTAATACAATATTTAAATTAATTGTCTGACAATGTGAAAGTGCTCTTTGTACCATATTTAGTAATTTTTTTAAAACTAAAAGCTCCGTGTTTTAAAACCAAAGAGGGTATGAATATCCCCGAGAAAACTAGCGGAGAATCATTCTCCGAAACATATTTGGTCAAAGCGCTCTGTGATAATTATTATATAATTTAGTATATGCTTTCTCATCGAAAGTAAATCTATTCATCAACATAATCCTCTTAAAATATTCTATATCCATTCCACATTCTAGTTAGTTTCATTAGTGTTATTTACGTGTCAACTAGTGAAGCTTCGTCAATTAGGAACATTTCTGACTCCCATTCGGTTACAAGCAAAGTGGTAAAGTGGCAAATTGAGTGGGGTTTCGGGGGGTGGCGGGGAGAGCGAGTGAGTTTACTTGGTGTTCGAGTGAGATTGGCAGTGCGAAGAGTATTTTGATGGGGTGTACCTCGTTGAACCGATTGATGAGAGTCTGTACCGAAGTGGATAAGGAAGCTACGGGCCAATTGGACTCCTCCTCGGTTTGGGTGGAGCTGTTGGCTGTGGTCGGTGCGGTTGGCTGCCGATTGGAGGTCGATGGCCTGGCGGACGATTTTTGCGTAGTGCTTTGATCCTGTGCCACGTGCCTCAGGTACTCCTCAGGTGATACCGTGTAGAACAGTTGGTACTCGCTCTCCGTCAACCTGAGTGCCACCTCCTCAGGGAAGTGCAACAACTTCTGCAGATCCTCCAGCTCCTCAGAGCTCCGAGGCGGCGGCGGCTGCGGCCGCTCCTCCAGCTCTGCACACACACCAGGTACAAGTTCTGCTTTTAATCTTTTTGTCAAACCTTTCCAAATTGTTTCATTTTCAATTCGTTTATGAACTGTCAGGATATTTTTTGCATTCTTGAAAAATTTATTCGAGAGAGGAATTAAAAGGTACTTAATTGTTATTTCGTATTTCTAAGTTTGTTTTTCAATTCAATTGGGAATTGGTAGAACATGTATTGTAGTTTAGAGTACATTTGAAAAAGTATTAGAAATAATGTACATGTCTGATATGAGAGCTTTCCAATATCTTTGTGAAGTGCTTTTATGTTGTTGGCTGATTTCAAATCTATTTGGCAGATAAATGAGTTCTGTCTTTTAGACAGTAACATTTATATAACGGTATATAATGCGACTTGCATCTGATTTTGAAGTCCTCGATTCAGTTGGCTGATGCGGCCAATATACCTTGCGCCGTTTCCGCCTGTCAGTTGAACTGATAACGTATTTTCGTATCTCAAACGATACTTCCGATCAATCTCCTGGATTTTACCTTCCATTTATAAAAAGAAACCTATACTTATACGACACGCAAAAGTACAAATCCCAACAATACAATATTAAATAAACTTCCCACGCAGCTTAACACAATTAACAAAGCAATGCCAAAATGAAAAATTAAACATTCACGAAGCAACTGCGCCCAACAACCAGTCGTTCATTATCACTCGCGGCTCGAAATCGTTAGCTCTCGCGTTTCCACCATTAAACCACTGAAAAAAGCAGTGGATTCGCCGGCGAAAATTCCCATGACTCGCATGTATAAACGCGGGTGTCGATCGTGTGTTGCATTTTAATGGGGCGGTTTTCCAGCAAACCCAGCCGATATTTCGCGGCTAGTAAAGGGTGGCGGCGGCGGCGGAGGGGGAGTTCGGCGATTCACAGGAGATAAACGGGGTGGGATTGAGTGAAAAGTGAATTTCCGACGATGACAGGCGTGCAGCCACGATAAATGGGAACGGACACGGGGAACAGCAGCCTCCTCGTCGACGTACAAACAGGGGGCCGGCTTCTGTTTGCCGGGGTTGGTGGTGGAGGAGGCGGAGGGCGGCGGCACACAATCCGCTCAAAATGGGGGATGCCAGGACGGCAGCAGTTAATGAGTAACTGGCGTGATTCGAAATCCGACCCAGTTTTCCCGACGAACAATAATTAAGATTGGCGGCGGCGGCGGCCGTGCGCTGGCATAATATGCGAAACACGAGATAGATAAACAGTGGGCGGAGGATGAGATGAATTGACGCAAGGGCGAAGAAGAGGAGGGGAAATACGGGCGCATGCATGCATGCATGCATCTGTTTAGCAGTGCGCGACAAGGAGCGCCCGAGTAATTCGAGATATCTTGAATATTACGAATTGTGCCTGCGAGTACCCGGGCGAGTAATAATCCCCGAGTAAATGGTTCGCGTTACCTCCGGCAGGCGGCATGTTAATCTCCTGTAAATAGGCTAATGCGAACTCGGTGCGCGAAGCTGCCTCGGTATACGCTCGCTTGCCTTCATGACGATACACTGATGCCACTGATGGGAATTCGACCGCGGCTCCGAACCCCACATCGGAAAACCCCTCGATGTGTATCGACGATTCTCTACCACCGCATTCGAAGCCTTGAAAGTTCCCTCCGAACCGACACGCGAGATCTGTGACAGTTTTGACGGAATAGTTCTTGCCAATTAATACGGTAATTATAGATTTGAAAGTTCGGCACGTTATTAAAAACTCGAACTATGATCAATTTCATTATTTAAATAGAGAAATAGAAGTTGTGTTTTAGACGTATTGAGTTTTTCTATTTTCTAAGTACTCACCCAAAAAGTGGAATAGAATGAAACGTGGCTTTGAGAAAATGGTAGTATTTCACTTTTGATGATATATATTAAAAGGGTCACGTATAGCACTGTTATGGTTGCACTCTCGATTCTGTTGATTTTGTACTTGTAACGGAATAGCTAGTGAATTCCTGCTTCTAACGGTTCTAACAGTGCGTGGCTTGGGCTATGTGAATGCCACGGTGGATGTCAGTGAATTGCCAAGAATTTCGGGGCGGTCTGCGGAGGCAGAGGCATGGTATCTATTCGCGGTAGAGGAGAGAGTGGTTACAGATACACCGGCAAACACCACGGGAGGCCCCGAAAATCTCATTTGTCTTTTGGCCGAAGCGCAACCTGACGGCAACGTTGGATGAATGAAATTAGAGGGACGGCGGGTGTCGAGTCGCAGCAACGATTCCTCCAAATTATTACGGTTATGGAGCCGGATGATGCTTCATCCTGGAAAATTCATACAATGCTCGAAAGCGAAACCCGCCCCCTCCAACTGTATACCGCTGGAAACTTGAGAGAAAACACAGAAGAAGAAAGAATAATGCGGCTTGGCTGAGCTCTGCTGGCGCTCCTCCCTCGGCTATCTCATCGTGAACTTTGATTATAAAGGAATCTAATTTATTCGGGCGAGTAACAGGTCTGTTTGGAAGTAGCGCGGTAAAATACTACTGTGGCTTTCAGCCCGGAAGAATTCTATTGGAAGTATAACTTTGTTCCTCCGCGTTTTACTGCCTCGCTTCCCTCCACCGGATATTCTGCCAGACCAGTCTACAAGACTTTCATACAATCTCTGCAATATTCGCGTAGATCCACGGCTAATTAAACAAGCTGTTAAATAAACAGTATGCATTGTTTCGAAATAAGAGCGGCTAATGAGTATGGGTTGGGTCTCATTTTGTATTCAACTTCACTGAATACTTATGTTTTATTAAGTATTATTAAAGTGTGCTGATTGCTTTCTTCTAGTACTGCTTAGCATATAAGAATAAGCTTCCTTTTAGAATTCGATCTAGAATTTTATTCGCATTCATTGCAGGCTCTCCAAGTGAATATAGATAATCTAATAGGTACAATATCTCTTGATATATGCCACTGTCTCAGTATCAACTGACAGGAAAACAGAGCAGGCTATCATAGCCACCTGCTCGGTAAACAGATCGATCTCAAGAAAATGCAGACACCATGTCCGGCATTTCAGTAGATAAAAAGAGTATTGGCACACAAGAGTTTTAGAAAAAACATTCTTAAAGAAGAAAACCTCTCCAAATAGCAATACATTTTTTTCCTTAGAATAGACAACTTTCTTTTTAAAGAAAATTATTTCTGTTTAAACAAAAACCTCTCCAAATCTAGAATAATTTTCTTTTTAAAGAAAATTCTTCTAAAATTAGTGGGTGCGCCAATATTGGCTTGAAGTCGATGTTAGCCACAAATAGATTGGTCGAGGAACGAAACGAAATTGGGATGTGTGGTGGGATGAGAAGTTAGAACGCACCTTATTAGGTAATGGTTCGGCCACGTGGGGTGGAGGAGACGGAAGTGGCTGTATTGTTCGGCGTGGACGCTTTCCACCGCACTGCTCTGTGCCTGTGCGAGGGGGTGGAAAATCGTCTTGGAAAATCAGGCCGGCGACCACCACGCCGGGTGATCGGCAGGTATGGTGGCCTGCATCAGGACGCTTCCATTGGGCACCATGGATCGGACCCACCTCTCCCTCAGAGCCTTACGCACCCCTCACTGATACCCGCACCACCTGAAACCAAACAATGGAAACAATGAGTGAATGCTGAAAATTCGTTCATCAACTCTTAACACTTTTAGTCTTTCAATTTTCTTTCCAGTAGCTTCCTATTATTTGAAGTAATTTATTTGAAACGTAGTTCTAAAGATAGTGGTTCGACAGGAAATAATGTAAATAATTTTCTTGAAGGTTTAATGGTTAAAGAATGAAAACAAAGTTTGATTTAGTTTTGATAAAAGAATGAAAATGTGGAGGAAAAAGGGCGAAGATACGGATTTATCATTCAGGCACGATGACTGCCGGTATAGTTTACTAGGGTGAAAAGCTCTCGGCCTCCTGCTAAATGACCGCTCCATCCTGCCTGAGAGAGTATTACCGAACGATTTATGGGCCTCGGCCTGAAACGAGCCCTCCAACTTTTCCCTACTTTTTCACCATGTCATGAGTTTTTCCTACGTGCTTTTTTGGAGTTTGGATTCGCATGGTGCTCATTAGTGTGAAGCTTTCGCAAGTAGGGGGTGCTTGTAGAGGCTAATTCCCTCTCGAGAGGCACCGAACATTCGGAACATTGGGGTGGGAGAGTGTCACCCTATACAGGGTGTTCCACCTCCATTTGAATCAACATTAGCACAGCACTTTTTATTAAATATATATACATTTTAAATGCAATTAAATATTATGTCTAATGCATAACATGCAGAGAAGCATTGAGAAAAATTCGTGTCTAATTAAAATTATAATTTTGAAGGCGATTTGAATCCAAGTCAGACACCTGGTAGATTTGTAGAAATTAGGTCGATTTAATTTCGTCTATTTGGTTCTACATTTCTTTCATACAGTTTGATTAACTCTAAATGAAGAGACTCTCAATGAACATCTCACAGAAGTAGAATTTCTCTTAAGTAATCTGAACGAACGGAAACTATATAAGCGTAGACTATGGTTTCTCTTGTAAGTAAGAAGCATTGCTTTGCCGGGCGTGCAGGAAAAGCAGATCCTCGCTACAATGTACGAATGATACGTCGCGCAGTATTCCCTTCGCGGATTGAATGAAATAAAAGTACTCTTTATTGATCGCGGCCCGACGCGTAATATCGCAAAAAGAATGCGCCCGATAAATTGTCGCTCCACTTTTTCAATGCCAGGGATTCTTACATCCAAGCGATATCCTGTTTTACTGCTCGTATTTACGAGGGAAGATTCGACGCTTAGATTCTTAATGAATCAATGAATCATCCTGATGGTTGCATTGTGAACGGGAGCTTCCAATAAATAGAAAAATTAGTAAAGCTAAAGAACACGGATGGAAAGATTAATGACTTCTTTAATATTGCGTTGTTGGCAGAGTGTGCGAGTTTAGAGAAAAGGAAAGGACAAGCCCGTTAACAAATTAGTAGAGGATAAAGTTCAAAAGGTGCTTCCCTGAAAGTTCAAACTTGCACATCAAGATTTATATTCCCCATGGAGTTTATGGCGGCAGTAGTTCGCGCAACATATTGGCTGACAGCGTGTCACGTCAGGGTTATTGTGAAATGTTCAAAAATTTCGTAAAATATGTGCAAGGTAATCGGCGGCGTTCGTGTGAACGTCCTCTTCCATCTACGCGACTTCATTTTTCCAATATTGGCTTTCCACCTGCGAGGATGCCGAGTATTTTCTTCGACCTTCCGTCGCATCCGAGTGCATCTTGCCCGGCAAAATATTTGTCGAGGATGAACGCAATCTCTGATAAACGCGCGCACACGTAATCCCGAAGGATGACAGTTGGCTGGCTTCAGCGGCCGATGATTGTAACGTGCACGTGTTCGACCTTCGCCATAAACAGCCGACTCGCATTAAGCTGACAGTACACACTGACGAATACGTGTGTCAGAAATATTCAGTCTTTCAGTCATTTAGCGGGAGAAAAGCGTCGGCCAGAAATTCCCGGAAAATGAACAGAGACATGTTTTAATTCCCCTGTTATCACTTCATTATAGAAAGTAACGGTCCCTCTTTTTCATTCAGGCCTCTATTAAAATTCCCGTCTGACCTGTGACTAATGCACTCGCCAATTAAGGAGACACCCGGCGAATTAGGCTAATGAAGGAGAATTCCGATGGGTTTTTGTCAAAGTTACTGACCAACCTATCATCCATCTGGGAAAACTAAGTGGCAATCATTTTTTAGTTTTATTCGGTAACAATTCTATCCAATGTTTATATTAACTCGTTTTGTTAAACAAAACGTGGTATCGAACCCTCGGGTCAAGAGTGTGTATTTTGTCGAAATTCTCAATTTTCACTCCGACAAACCATTCGATACGAATTTAAATTGAATATTCCACTGTTAAAACTGTCCGAATATGCAATCCGAATTGTCAGGAATTTTTTATTCGACGACACCGGCGCTAGAATTTAGAGAAATAAAAATTGGATTAAAAGCGCGAGCGGCGCAATTTTGGGGTCTTCTTAGAAGCAGCGAGATTCATTCATGGTGCAGTTGCTATGGCAGTCGGGAGAATAAAAGGAAAAAGAATCAACTGACGAAAAAGGAAGGAAATTTCCGGGTGGGAGAGGGAGAGGGAGAGAGGAGGCTGCGCTCTCTCCGAACGCAATTTCACTTCCGTCCATCTTTGAAAGTTCAAAGACGTGCATAGAAAGACAAGTGGAGTGTGCACTAGCACAAGGAACACACCGCCATTGTTTAGCCCCTTTAGAATATAGTTGCCTCTGACTTTTTTCTCAAGCTTTATGGCAGTGTGACTGCTTCTAAAAAGCCAATAAATATATTAGGGCCGCCCCCTTGTTTTCAACCGCTCCTCTAGCAGTCTCGCCTGTTAATTACACGCCGCCGATAACGCCATGGAAGCGATTAAGGTATGATTAATTGTCCGGCGGCGCCGGCCAGAACTTCGGCAAGAACAGTCTGCTGAGTTTCGAGACCTTTTGGATTAAAACGTGTCGGACGTAATAGAGTGGATGCTGCGTTAGTGTAATGAAGAGCAAATGTCACTTTGTAATAAGATCGCGTTCAATGGAATTTTGCAAAATCCTGTTGCGTTACATTGTTAGTAAAATTAGAAACTTTTGTCTTATTTCATCAGTTTTGCTTATGGAAATTAACGTGTACAGGCAGCAAATGATTTTATACGCGAAATATCAAAATTACATTTTCCCTTTTTTTAATAGCTTTCAATTTCTTTTAAACATTTTTCATATCGAGTTGTTATTTTATATTTCAATGTTCGATTTTAGTTTTTTCCTAGCAAATTTTTTCTACCGCAGCCTCTGCGTTCTTTTTTGAAAGCTGTATAAATTTTCCGTTGGTCCAGCTAAGTCGATTACAAAGTAATCCCAAGAATTTCGGTGGTTACATTGGCTATGGGAAACTGTTGGGGATGTTGCTAGCCACAGGAGAGTATTACAAGATTTCATTAACCGAACAGAGCCGAGCTTTCATCTTCTGCCTCGCAGGAGCATCCTCCAGCAGGGCTTCCGGCTCCTTTCGATCCCGCCGAGCATACTTCCGCTTTGATCGTCCACTCGACTCGCCTTTCAATCGGTTTCGACTAACTCCGTGTGTGTGTGAGCGCGCGCGCGCTGCCTCCGATATTCCCGTCCACTCGAACCTTCCTATGACCCTTTCCTCTCAGCCTCTGAAAAAGGCTTTAATAGATCCCGACGATATTTCCGAATAGTCGAGAATCAGCCACAAAATGCTCGTGTATTGACCTCTTTACTGTAGAAATTCACCTTCCTAAATTCGAGCAGCAATAAAGAGCCGATTAAATCAATTTAATTCCAGTTATGGTGAAAACTGTTTTGAAATTCGAAATGGTTACACCAAAAGAAAGCAATATATTTTTGTAGAACAGCTTAAAAGGGCTTCGTATTCAGTTACTATAAATGGAAAAGTGAAAAACAGTTTCTATAAAAGCACTTTAAAGTTTCGTGCAATTCGAAATAGAAGAAAAAATTGAAATTCGTCGCTTTGGGGGATTTAGCTTTTATTTCCCTGAGATTTAAATGGAAACAAAAATGATAATAGCGTTTTTTTTAAGTTGAACAAGAATGTCTAACACTAGCGATGCTTGCGCAATCTAATTCCGTTGGAAGTAGACCGAGCGATTAGGTGACGTGATACTTTACAGGACTTTGCGAAATTGCCGGTTTCCCATGCTACCTTATTATGGAATCGATAAACGCGGCCCTACACGGCAGCCTGTTTTGTGCACATGTGTGCGAGCTGCGCTAACCATATAGCCAAAAGGCGGTTCTAATCTATAGAGGCTTCGGAACATGTTTCGTATTAATAGCATGTACTTGTAGCATGCATCGTCCTATAAGTTGTTTGACCGAAGTAACTACAATCAGTGTGGATCACACATCAGCCCTATTCGCTAATTATCGGTTTCCTCCATCATAGAAAGTAACTGTGTTTCCATTTTAAATGAATTACATTGTCGCACGATATTAGAATCCACGCAATCATGCCACCATTATTCAACTTTCGTTCTAAAGGAACTTTGAAAGTTGCGGTTTTTTTTGTCAATCGGACACTTCAAGTCTTTCAAGAATGCAGCGCGTGGCGCAGTGCAGCTGCTCTGGAAGTTTCCCGCGTTACAGAAGTTTCCCTTCTGAAAATCCTACACAGTCATGCAAACCTTCGTCTGACGTTAATTTCAACCGAAGCAAAAACAAGTATGCTTGGGAAAAGATTTTACATTGTTTGCGGTATTTCTATTTACGCTTTAAAGATCACTAATTTAAATGACAAGTGTGACGCTTTTTCCGAGTTGCGATTGTGGTGAGTGATGATTTTTTTATGACAGCGTGGAATTAACAGTGGTATTCTCGAAGCAAAGCATAACTGGGCAATCTGTTTTCGGAGGGAAATCAGAAATAGAATTTCGGTCGCTCGATTTTTCGACATGCACACGCGTAACCGTGTCAAAGGATTTCGTTTACCAGGGAAATTAAATCTTTGCACGCTCCAGTTACCGCCAGTCGGATTTCTTATTACATCGGATAACGCAAATATGTGCGCACATTAAATGCTTGGATATTTTACTTGGTCGAGAAACTCAGTGATGAGTGAGATTCATCGGACGCTTTCCAGTCCGTTCCACAAATCATTTTGAGGTTAAGTGCATAAAGTTTCAGGGTATTGGTAAAGACAAGTGTAATTTCTTTCAATTTCCAATACACGGGAAAATAGTTTCGCTTTAATTAGCTTTAATTTCGCTTTAATATTCTAATTGGAAACCAATCAATTAAGCATTACTCGCCACTTTCTAAACAGTCTGTTTACGATTGAATTGGCAAGTAAAGTTTCGAAAGCTTTATAACTTCAAAAACTAACTTGGGAACGTTACGAAATTTGAGTTTTTCAACCGCGAGTGGGGCAAACGCTTTTTCGAAATTGGCATCATTTGCAACGGAAAGGCGAAGGGCGGCGCAGCGGTTGTACACGTGTTTCAATTCCTCCGGGCGATTGCACTTTTGCACTGGGAAAATGATCGATTGGCCGCGATTGGTTAACGAGGCGCCGCCCGGAATCTATCAATCTGGCGACCTGCGCCAAACAAAAGCTCGCCGGACTGTGGATCAGCTTTTACAGTGGGCTGCGAGAGCCGACATCAAGTGGAAAGGGACTCCAACCCCATTCAATTTTCAATGGCCGACAAAAACCCCCATGCAACATTCAGTCAACTCGGTGTTCGCCGCTCCTTCACTCTTCAACCGCAACTATGATGACTTCTTAATCCACAAATCAATTACCTTCGTGATGCCCCAACTGTCAACACCGGGCGCAAATCGTTTTGACACATACGCCTTGCTATATCCCGGCAAACTGTCGACGAAACACCTGAGCAATCTCGAAGTTGCGTACAGGAAAGTTTCTTAACTTTTTGTGTTTATGTGAAGTAACGAATGTGGCCTTTTTTTACTTGTTTATGATTGTAGAAATCCAAGTTTTGTTTGAATCTTTTTATTTTTGTGGGAACAAATTGTATGTTGATAATGATTTGTAAACAAAATAATTATTGCGTTTGATTAATACGGAATGTTATAATATTGATAGATTCTGTCGGATGCGCAGCTTCGTTCTTACACAACTGTTCAACTATGGCAACGCCGATTTACGGGTTGAGGGAACTGTTTATACGCGTATTTGCCCAGTCAATCGTGCATTGGCTATTGTCATGCGATCAGAAGGCAAACAGGTTGCAAACAGTGCAGATTTAGTCGGAAGCCACGGCTGTGCAATGCGTCCATCGATATTACTATTCAGCTATTTAAACCAAAGTGGAGCAATGCAGAAATGCCAAAAGACACTTAACAAGAGAAATCCTGAGTTACTGGTTAGATTTCTATTTTCTCTATAAAACCTCCTCACATTTCCAGCATCTTTTACCACCAGGAGACATTTAGGATTCGGTGTCGCGTCGCACTAAGCGGGCAGGAAAAGCGTTGGAAAAACGTTTCGCGCGGCTGCCGGCACTTGGCACTGGGAAAAAGGTAGATAACTGTGACGTTAGATAGCCGGGAGGAAGGAGAAGTTGATTGCTTTAATTATTCGGGAGCGTCGAATGCCACGGGTAAGAAGGAGTGGACGAAGAGACTCGAGTGGAGGATAGCTTTTACGAGCGGGCGACACGTTTTCGCAGATGCTGCGAATGACAAATTCCCTCTTTGATTCCAAGTGCTCTTCTCTCCAGTTTTTACGACCCCGTTCTAGAATGATGGTCGAGCATCTTTCCTCTTCTTTTTTTTTCGTTATTTCACCGCATTTTGCGTTCTTGCGTGCGCGCTGTTTTTTTTCTCTCTCTTCTTCTACCACCGCGTATATTATCGTGCGATATCGATCGTCCACTTAAAGCCGATGTAACCGGACCTCAAACTCGACGATCTGTCCGTGGACTTGGCCGAAATTCCACGGATTCGCCACTCCCAATTCTCGAGTGCGTCCGCCTTTCGATGCCTAACCGTCCGCCCATCCCGATTTTTCATAAACGCTCGCCGATCACTCGAGAGGCATTACCTTCGCGAAATTCGCACTTCTAGCTGTCCAGTCAACGATTTTACACTGTCCGATTGACCTAGTTTCAAAATGCCGATCCGCAAAGCTGAAATTCTCTTGCCAATGGTAATAGAAGGCTTTGAATAACGAATTAAATTTTCTATTTATAGAGGACAATCTTTGAACTCGCAATTACTTAAAAAAAAGTTACTAAGTTACTAACTTTATTATCACCGCAGAGTTTTATATTAAATATTAACTAGTTTAACCTTTCCATTTATCTGTATCACTTAACTTTTCTTATTCAGTTTGGAAGGCAAAATTTCTAATTAGAAAACTGTTCCATTTCTTAAAGTCGACTCGGACATTACGAGAAATTAGACATTTCCATTTGTCCCGGTTAACTTCTATCAGCGGGGCGCCGAGACTGCAGGGAAGATGCGAGTAGATAACTCTAATCGGCCGCTAATGAAACCTTCATTAGCCGCACTTAGAAGGAAGGAAGGATAAATGGGGAGCGATCCTGAAAATAGGATACAAAGCTCACTTGATCTCGTGGTTTAGCAGGAGTCTTTACGTATTATATTGCGTTACCGGCGCACCCCTGGTAAAAGGCTTGGTGTTGAGTTTTAGGGGTTGGAAGGGGTTGCTCCGGCCGATGTTCCACGCATGCGACATTTACCGGTCTCTTCAAGGCCGCCCAGCAAAAGCTTTTATGAAACCATCCTTGAATCTCATCAACGTCTACTTTTTTCGCAAGGTTCTTTTTTCTCGCCATATTCTTCCGCGCAATATTTTCATGGGAAACAAAGTCTTTCTGATATTGCATTTGAAACGAATGTGTTGGTGATTTATTTGAATTGTTCAATAAGAAACGTTATAATATTGTGATAAAATATTCGATAGCTATCATCGTCATTTTTTCGAAGGAAAAAAATAAATATTCCGCCGCGAATGTCTGTTTAAAGTCACTGATCTTGCGAATGAGTTTACGGAGCCGTCAAACTTTCCATATCACCGAGTTGGCAGGGAAATCGTATGTACATTTTTCACGGCAGACGTCGCCGGATTTTCGAACTGTTTCGTGAAGATTTTCCTTACAGCAAACCCTCCGCTCGGCTGTTGCTCGCTCTTATCTGGCGTCTTTCCTCCCGGCCAGCAGCCGCCCTTATCGCCGCAGCGCTCCCGGAGACGTATTTTAAGGAGTTTGCGAACTCCTTCAATAAAGTCCCGCGATATCCTTGGCAGCCGCCCTGGCCCCGAATCTTCATTAAAGATTCATTAGAGAGAGAGAGTCATTCTTCGGAAAAAGATATCAGACCGAGTTTCGGCAAGTTTCGGGTCAGATGGAAGGAAATAAAGGGAAATAACTGTCCTTCGATAAAACATACATCTGAAAGATGCTCGCAATGACAGTTTTTAAAATTCTCTTCATTCCTTCCTGGTATTTTATGTGTGCTTATAATGGAAATGTACATAGTTTGAAGATTTGTCTGAATCACGCGATTTTCACGAGTGAAGGGGGAAAAAGTGCAGGGGAGAAAAAATTGCAGGTCGTTAATCTTGGAAGTGAAGATTAATCGTGCTGTTTAGTACACGTAGCTCCGCGTCTAAAGAGGCACTGTATTCCGAGCATTAGCGTGCATATATTTCACCGGTAATTGAGTTATTGGATCAGGTCGCGATGAAAAAGTTTTAAGAGCGGCGGCGGCGACGGCGACGGCGGCGGCGGCCGCCACTTTAAAAGCCGGCGGCAAATTCTTAATGCAATTTTACGCTCGAGCAGCACCGTCGAACACTCTTCGAGCACAGCGAGAACAGGTGGCACTCTTCGCAATGGACTTTCACTTTGCCAGAAGGATTCCTTGAAATCGAGTGCGAAGTAAAGTGTTCAATTCTCCGCGACTCGTGTGTGACATTTGTTCGACAGAACTGTGGAGTTGTAAGACACGTTTATTGACGTGTCCCAGCGAGCGTAATTTTAGTTGGGAAATCGCTTGGTTCCTTCGATTTCCACAAAGCTACTGAGTGACTTACAATGGGAGGATTAAGAGATATTAATAAAGCTCTCTGTTATTTCTTTTGAATTTATTTAGTTCGAGAATATAAAATGAAGAAAGACTCTTCAGGCACAAAAGCGTGCATGGTATTGTTTATTAGTTACGAAATTAGAAATACTCTCTCTGATACAATTTTGCGGTAATTGCAGAAGGCAAGCAGATGTTTTTGAGTTCGTTTTTAACTCGCAGTTACTATTTCTCATTTTCCAATTGTCTCGCTTCAAGTCGTCGCATCTCGTACTAAATTATTCTTGAAATATCCAGTTCTCACAAAATAACTTCCAATGGTATTCTATATATGACATTCACTGGTAATATTCATTCGTGAAATATATGCAGTCGCTAAAGAATCATTCATTAACGCAATATCAGAAAGGTTCAATTCGCCGAGAATTTTCAATATTTCTCCGGTGAAAAATAATTGAAGGTGCGCGGCGTCGAATTCTCTCACGATAGGCGATGTTCGTCGGGGCCGTTTAATTTTCTTTGTACCACTGGTTAACCGGTGCGAGCTTCATTTTCCCTTATGCACCGACACCGATTGCCACGGCGAGTGATTAATTTTCTCCGATTTTTTTGTCGCCGCCCACTCTGCAAAAACACGCGTGGCTTCGACATTTATTAAGCAGCGCCCGCAATTACTCCGCTCGCTGCCGAGAGAGAACCGCACGGGATGCGCGCACAATGTATTTGCTCCGCTTAATGACGTTCGACAGAATTATTATTTTTCAGTACCCCATTCTCCTGGTTGTGCTAATGAGCCGTCGTGTTCTTCTCACTGGGATTTAGTCGCGATATGAAACACTGCTGTATTTCATAGAATTTTCGTGCGAATGCCAATTCAACATGTGGGGAAATTGCAAATTAAGTAACTAATTTTTATATAATACTAATACCAAAACTAGTGACAATATTGACACTTATCTCTGCATATTTTTATCGCAAAGCAATCGAAGCTTTTTCCCCAAGTTATTAAAGATACTCGGATAGAATTTCTGGTCAGCAAACCCGGTCATATTTCTCAATAACTCACGTAAATTTGTTGTAAAGTTCTGAAAGGCCTTTTAAGACTGGTACATAAAAAGCTTCTTTTTCTATCCAAGAATTGGATGGTGGATATTTGATCATCTCTCATGATTGTATTAATCAATAACAATTGAACAAAAATTGATCTTTTAAAGAAAGTCTGAGATTTCAAATTAGCAGACATTTCTTGCGGTTGCAATGTAATTGCATCTTGGCTTCGGTTTTTCGTATTAATAATGCAATTCGAACGGTGAAAAATCGAACGGCGAATGGTAAAATATTCATGGCAGTGTATAGTGCACTGTCCTTTCCATCTCCTGCGACTGTCAGTCTAACTGTCCTTCGTGCACCCGGTAACAATGCCGGCCAGATTGATTGAAATTAAATAGAGATATCGGATAGTTTTGTCCTCGCTCTCGCCGATTTCGTGGCGGGGGCGGGAGGCGCGCTGCGCGTACACTCCCGAACTGTAATCGTAAAATTTGGCACGTTTCTCGTCCTGCAAATCCAATCGATCCACCAGCGATGTTGGAATATCGATATACAAAGTTACTCCAACACTTTCCAGCGAAATTGAACGGGATATTGTGTTTCCTACAAATTCTCTATTTCGAAACCCCGTGTTTTGCCCTGGCACACGTATACACGAATTATTCTAATTGAAACAGGCTCTAAAAATACTGAGAATTCCACTCATTACCGCTCGAGCACCGCATTCCACAATCATTAACTTTGGAAATGATTTAATTACGGGACAAAGAAGTACTTGACTCCCCAAGTCTCTTCAACGAACATACAATTAAGAGAATGCATAATTGGAGAAGAGGTTGCCGAAAGAGAGACGAAGGTCGCCGAAATGAATAATTCACAAATTATATACAGTCTTTGTTTCAATTGCAATTGAGAGGACAACTGCATCGAGTGAAAGGCGCATCTGTCAGAGATCATTTGACGGAACTTTCTCTATCTCTCTCTCTCCTGACGGAGCATGAACGTGTGCTGCGTGGCTTTGAATGCCGGATGGTCAATTGACCATGGACCGAATCGGCGGTTCTGGGAGAATAGGCGAGGGCGCCAGGACAAAATAGAGCAGGAGGAAGAGCGAGGGAGAGAAAGGGTGGAGAAACGAGGGAGGCTGTAATATGTGGGGCGGTCGATGACTAACTCTGTCTGCCTCGCTCCAGTTGCACCCCACCGATCTCTCTTCCTCCTCTCGCACTCCCCGATGGAGTATGCACCCTCTCCCTCACCCTCACCGCCCCCTTCCCCCTTTCACCCCGGCCTATTACCCTTCATACAGCGCGATTCAAGTGCAATCTCGGCGCCGCGTGCGTTACACTAATTGCCGCAGCGCCACGATGCCGGTAAACTGCGGTGGAAACCTGAACTCTAACGCCCTCTCGAATTTCGTGACTCGTAAAAAAAATACGCACACGAAATTTCGAGTTTGGTGTATGCGAAATTAGAATTGTGGCTGTCGGCGAATGTGGAACTATGCACTTGCGTTTCCTAAGGCTGAATCGCGCTGTATCTGACAGTGCGAGTGTTTCTGCGGCGGATATTAAGTCGGAGTTGCCCGGCGCAAAATGCGAATTTAACCGGAAGCGCTCGCGGACGTTGGTCATATGTTGGAATATTTCCAGGACTGCCAACTTCCGCCGGGTATGATGGTTTAGACGACAACGCAAAATTCATTTTATGGATGGTGAAATGTTTGGGGGAATTTTTGTCGTTGAACGAATGTAAGAGGTCGATGTTGCAGCTTTGTATTTATTGTCGTTTGTTAATGAATCAGTGATAATTGAATTAGTTTACTGCTATGGTTATTCTAACGTGGTTTGATAGTATCAATTGTTAATGACACTTTTACTTCATTCGAATTGGATATTACTGTTGCATTGGATTATTAATTTTCGGCACTACGATATCACATGACAATTGCATTACATTATAATTAGACATTTGCAAACTAAATATAATATGAGTGTTTAACTGGACCATGATTCCATGGGTTTTGGCGGAAATTTAATGCAGGGAAATGTTGCAAGATCCACAAAGATATAGAAATAACCGACGTACTTTCATAGAAATTAAATCATTACCAAATGAGTAGCATTCTTAAGTTGGAGTTTGAAAGTTCACCCGCTTCACTCTGCAATAGGAAGCCTGTATCGAAACATAAGGGATGGAACGGGAGAACTAAAGGACAATAGATTGACTGACGGTGGCCTCTGTGAGGGTACAAAGGTGGCAAAGGGAAGCATAGTGAGTAGCTGGCAGGCTATCTCTGTCCAGGCCACTTGTATTTCGGTGCTCATATCAGTAATGTTACCTTTCCCTCCATTCTCTCAACGCTAGCAAACTCTATTAACTCCTTCCGTCATTTACCAGCTAAAGCTTGATTCACATTACCTGGAACGCTAGCGCCACATACGGAACCAGCGAAATATAACCTCAAAATATTAGAATCATTTTTTCTGGGGCAAAGAAAATTTCGCTACGATTTTCCCGCAATTTTGTGCAGCTACGAAGTTATATTGCAAACGAGATTAAATGAAAGTTAGTTTTAAAAATTGCTAGATTTATAGCGTGGACTGATGAGAAAATTCACTTCACCTGATACGGTAACGTTTGCTGCAATGTGAAATGACCTTAGCGTAGATCGCCAGCATTTGTATTAGTCAAGCGAGTTACAAGCAAAGTAAAAAGAAGGGCAAACCACGCGGACGAACACGCAAGCAAAGAGAGGTTGACAATATCATCGAGAAAGGAAGAGAAGACGTTGCTTACTTATTTACTCGAGTCATTAAATGAAATAGCCCGCGGACAGAGTCGGCCTGAGAACACGAAAATTAGATATATAATGGGAGGCCTTCGCCCGTAGCGCCTCTGTCGACAAAATGTTGCATCTAATGGAAAGAATTCAATAAACCTGCCGCCGAGAAATGTCATTAACCCTCTCGCAAAGGCGCTTTTCTCAAGAAGACGCGTTAAAAAGAAATATTGTGTCTATAAACCACTGGCTCAAGCATTTCCGGATAAACAACCGCAATACAATTTGAATTCCAGAATCTTTTCATCAACCAATAAGAATTTCTTTTAAAGCCTTTGTTCATTTAGTTAATGGAATCAAATTAGCAGTAACCAAATTTTCGTTACACAGTGAGGATCAACAGGAAAATTCCTGTGAATCTAGGAACACGCAGTGCTGAGTACAGTGGGAACTAGGATTCATGATTGTTGCGCAACTGGCGGAAGTAGCGACAGGATTAATGGATGTGTAGAACGCGTTTAAAGGCGAACCACAGGTAGAGGAGCGCGCGCGCACAGTTCCCGAAATAGTGGTGAAGCATCGATTGTGGGTAGATTACATTGTTGCACTGCCAACAATCTGCAGCAGTGTGCCAGTTGTAGGAGGCGAACTCAGATCCGGCGATCATTTGATATCCATCTTAATCGGAGCGTAGCGCGCCCAATTCCGACCTATCGCAGATGCCTTCTTTTCTTTCTCCTCCTCTGCCTTTCGATAGTTACAACTACGGAACAATGAAACGGTAAATCTTGAAAGGGTGGACATAACGAAGTTCCGGACAGCTGCAAGGCAAACAATGTGGAAAATGGATTAATCGCCCCGATAACTCGATAACGTCGATTTTGCCGCTGAGCTCGCCGCCAGCGATAGAGCAAATCTTCCATGACGGCAGGCAAAAGGAGGAAAGCAGGCGAGAATGAAAGACGCTAATGTTCCGACGACAATGTCAGCCCACTTTCCTCGGCAAGCTCTCGCCGATGCATTTCACTAATAATTAATTGGTGCCCGGCTTCCTCGGTGAAGCGCAAGTTCTACTCAGAATTCGATAGTTTGGAATTAAAAACGAAATTGTTTTATTCGTGTTGAAGTGAGAGTTAATTATAAATGCCAGCTTCTGTTTTGAAATGACAAATTATCTGCTAAAGTTGTAAAAGGAAAACAGTATCGACATTTCTGAAATCAGAGGACGAAACATTAATTTTCGCATTGGAAAATTCGAAATTTGAAGGATCATTTTATTGTCGTCTTAGTCCCAATAGAGGCAGAATTAAAAGCAGATAGAAAGCCATGGCTATGCAATAAGCAGAAGCAGTTTTCGGCTATCAGAATTCGAAGACAGAAGCAGGCCATTACTTCGAGCCAAACCGGAGACGCGGAAGCAGCCGAGCCAGATAATTGCAGGAGCTTATTCCCAGCCGAGTGCTCATTAAACTGATAGGATCTGGCCTCGCTATCGTATTTTCGATTTCCATTGCGCGGCCATAATGAAAGAACTAATCCAGCGAAATAATGCCGACAACTTTTCAGGTCGAATTCGGGTTACGCGGTACATCAACGCTATCCGAGCGTGCTAGGAACGAGACCAAAAAAAAAAAAGAGAAAATATTGCGCTAACGAAAAATCAGCCAGGCAAATGTTGAAACAATTTCAACCGAACATGGCTTGAAAATACTTGGGTGAGAAAAAGTCCGCTGGGTCAAACTAACATTTTTGCTGGGTGTGAACCGCGCCACTGCTCGTTCCCGATGTGCGTGTGCTTTTCTATCTGTCGGTGTCGATTGACCGCACGTATGTGTTCATTCTCCCACGCATACACACCTGTTTTGCGGTAATATGCGTGTGTGTGCGCGCACATGGTGGCAGCGGGAGCTTTTGGGGAGTGCGAGCACGTTATCAGCGAGAGCGTTGGAGGCTTTGCGGTCGATCCTATCAGCGATCAAACTCCATTAACTCGTTCGTTCACCTGCTACCCTTTCGTGTGTAGTTGTATTCACTTTTGTTATCAATGCCCACCCGCAGCTCTGCCTCGCCGGACGACGCGATCTTATGGCAATCATTTCTTTTCTCAGTGGAATACATAAGCAAGTCTCCATTGAGAGCATCAAACTCTCCGGTTTGATACGTCTTTCTTACTATCTTTTTAGTATTATCGGTTATTGAACTATTTTCTTGGCATGATTCATAATTATCCTCTTGATTTTACTTTAAATCAATTTGATGAGAAAAGTTATTTAAATGGTATTTGTTTAGTAGTGGTGTATTAATTGACAAGACAGTTGATTCTCCAGAGTTCCGATCCCATTAAAGTTGGCGTACAAAAAGTCAGGGTAGAATGTTCGGTGGCTTTGCCAGATTTAAAATCTAATTTCAACGACCGAATTTCTCATCGAGCCGCATACGTCAAAGTATCAACTGTCAAACTGTCAATACCGGCGAATTTTTCAGCCGGTGAAATATAGAGGAAGCCGTGAAATGAGTTGATAACCACCGAATTCCGTTGGCTGGGAATTATTACCGTCGAAAATCCGGACGTGCTCGCGCGCTGCTTTCTCTCTCTCTCTCTCTCGGCTAAATAAAACTGGCGTTGGAAGCAAGTGGGTTGGAAAATTTGGAGAATTAATGGCAGCGTTCTAGCAACGATACACGCATCGGCGATTCGATTAGTCGTAATTAACGACTTACTATTGTCGAGACAGGCCGCGATTGCACCTTTATTCGATCCCTGTTTCATTTACTTGCCGCAAATAGGTTGTACGCGACCGAGAAAAGCTCGCTCGAATGCATTATAATTTCATTAAGTGATTGAAAGCCAATATTTGATCCATTGATGCCGAAACCCGGGTAAACTGTAATGATTCGTGGATTAAAACGAGACAGCCCTCTCGCCCCGCTTCCATCCCGGCGACCACCACCGCTACCAACCACCGCATTCGATCGAACGCGCGCGCGCGCGCGCGCCCTCACGATCGTTAATAAAATCGTACTTTCCCGACCAAAATTAAAAGGTGATAATTCTATACGCGGCGCATTATCGCTCGCCGCGCGACGAATTGATAATGAAATAGTGATTTAATTCGCCGAATTTGAAACGGGACTCTCTTCATTTCGAGATAATGTTAATGATGTCGTTACAATGCATGACATCCTCGTGCAGTTGCACAGCTAAATTGTTTCCGAGACGGAATTACCAGTCGGGGGAAATGTAGAACCTTGTTTGAAATTAACAAGGATCCTGGCACATGTGCTGAAAAGTATAACTAGTGCACAATCAGTACTACAGTTGCCAGTTATACTAGTAATTATTGCTACTAGTTTCACTGTTAGTTCTGTAATGATTACCTGGAACTAATTAAAGAAGGCTATCTCGTTGAAGAGCAGTAAGTAGTTATCAAAGTTCAATGTCTTTGTTTATCCAATTGTATTTCTTTGGAGATGGGTTGCGTTTCAAAAGTTTTCAATATGAAGATTGTTGGTTCGTTTAGAAATGTTTCCCTTTAATCTTTTTCAATTACGCTATCGCATGGTAATTGGGGCGACGTCACAATACTACAATTCTATATTCACGCGGCCGGCGCCGTATGACAAAGGACTTTGAATTTATCGGGGCTGGTGTCAACAACAGATTTCATAGTTCAGAAAGTCCGTGGAAAAATCGAGGGTTTCGGAGAAGGCAAAGCCGAGCCAATCGTTGCCAGAACACGCCTGACTTCTTTGAGGTATTGATTTTACACACTCTCCATGCTACTTTCGTTTAAGCTCCGACGGCAGCAACCTCTCTCCCCAACTGGCGATGTAACTTCTAAATTGCTCCGGCACCTTTTGCCGACCCCCAAAAGTCCATGTTACTGACGACTTAACTGCTAAAATTTGCCGATAACTCGTTTGCTTTATAATACGAGTTTCGAAGTCCGCGCTCTCTCGACGAGCGAGAAAGAGAAAGAGAGAGGGAGAGAGAGACCACCTCCAAGTTTCCGTAAAACGCCCCAGAAGAAGTTTCGAATCGACAGGAGAAGTTCTGATAGCAGACCGAATAATTAATGGCGCACTAACATCTGCATTCCTTTTTCATTTCAATGATCATCTCTTTTTATTTTTCTAGTCATTTAAAATTCCATTCGAACATCGATCATCTATCTTTTGGCGACAGGCCCATTGGATTATATAAAGCTTTGAGAATTGAGCTTTACAACTTTCCGGCAGACCTATTGATGTTCCGTGTAAAAGCAAATTTCAAGCTTCAATTTTACAAAAGTCAACAAAGCTCAATTTTAGCAAGTGCGCATGGCTGAGGAAGCACGTATGCAGCTTTTAATCCTGGGCTCACGGCGAAACAATAGTTTTCATCCGGGTTCACCGAGGCGGTGCGCGAAAAAAATATGTCCCAGTTGCAACGAACAATGAAAGCAAAGCTCAAACCGAGAAGTTCTTTGAAAAAGGGTCGAAACTGTCGTTTTTGATATTATACTTGCGATGGTATGGTGACGGGTATTTTTTTTTTACGGGCTAAGAATTATTTGCCACTTTGGAAAGTCATACCCTGTCTCCTTCCGCCCACGTCCACCACCGAAGAGTCAATCTTCCTGACTCACTTGTCGTACTTTTGCGTTAAACTTTAATAGAACTTAAATTGAATTCGATCAGTCACCATCGTTGGCCCCGTCGATTATTCGAACTTAAATAGGTTGGGGCCGGGTTTTAGGAAGGAAACAAGTGGAACTTTCACAAAGGAACGTACTTTTGACTAGTTAGCAAATTCTTGGCACTTGGAGTTTCTTTAACGAGTGGAATGTAAGGCGAAAATGAACTTTTTTATAATACGATCTCAGCATCCTTACTGTTATCCTAGTAAACTTTCCACTGCGAGAATTCTTTCTTAAATTCCAAATTGACAAACAAGTTTATCAATGTTACCGCTGACGTAGATATTCGTATAAACTGGGTAAAGATTTCAACTCTTGAAACTCAGAATTTATTATTCTCGAGTTTTTAGAAATGTTATTCTTTTTACTGCATATTTTCCATAACGAAACACCTGTTTCTTTAACATTATCATTTCCAACTGTTTTTTTTTAATATCAAATGTATGTTACTCGTATCAGTAAACAATGCTCGAGATCAAGGCTGGTCGGAACAACAGTTATTGGTTGTTCGCGATGAAAAGCTCGGGCGCGTCAAATATTTTGGGGACAACAGATGTGTAACCGATACACGCCGGAGGGATACACCCGATACGGGAGAGAGAGAGACTCTTTGGTTCGTGATTTCTATGGCCACGCCCAGCCAGGAAGTCATCAGATCGATCTCTCACCTATGTGTGTCATTGGAGAGTTCGTGTTCCAGGGTCATATCGTCATTTTCGTCTGAATACTAGACGTTGTCTCGTCAATTCCCCCCTCCCACCTTCCAACAGAGGAGAGTCGAAGAGTGGGAAGAAGCGGGAGGAGCGGGGAGAAAGGGCGCTTTTGTTTGGCAGAGAGAATATTCGACCTATTTTCGCGCCAGACCCGACGACTCCACTTTGTACCTTCGAACTCACCGTGAAAACGATACTTCAATTGACGATGCTCGCGCCACCATAACAAACTCTCGCGCCAATGCAACTTCCACCTTTTCCCTGGAACTCTTGCCAATGTTTCCCTCGGAACCCATCGCCAGCTTTTCTCGCTATCCCCTTGCGAATGGAACGAATTGTTATGGTTGCCGCATGACTCTTGACACTGTGTGTGTGTAAGGTCGATGACCACCTTCACGGTTGGAGGGTCAAGCTTTCCTGCTTCTCTGGTTTGTATCGTTTTTGAAGTACACTTAGCTACACGCGAGTCAAATTCAGAGGGAATTCATCCCGCGTTGCTTTTCGTTGACGTAAAAAGTGCTTCGTATTTTTGGGAGCTGTCATTTTTGATGAGGTGTATTCGTCATAGTTCTGTCTTTGATTGCTAAATTGATGTTGCATTGATGTGTACTTTGAAAGTATAAAGATTTCGAGGAAATTCATTGAAATCTGGAAAAGATTTATCCCATAGATTTCATCAATTGCAGACGCCAGAAGTTTGGGAAAATTGACTTTTAAATGCACTATAAATGCTCGGACACTTATTACAAAATAATTCTTTATATTATTTATAATATTATGCAATAATATCACAACACAAGCAATAATTCAATTTGCCAGTTTCTCTGAATCTTCATAAATCAAATTTTAATCCAATAACAAGCAGGTGCAGAAAAGTCGTTCAAGACTCCTGCAAAGTTTGCCGGGACATAACACAAAAGTAGCAAAAGAGTTGTGTCGCTCGTGTTTTTCCAGGAGTACGTTTCGCACGAGAGTATTACCAACTCTGTGTATTCGAAATCGATAGATTCGCGGAGGCCGTCGTTTTCCAAGAATAATGGTGCACCATAGATCCACGGTTTAATTTCGCCGAATGCACATGATACACTAAAACATACGTGCAAGCTGATTCATTCGCCTTTGAAACGACATTGTCCCAGATCCCTTTCTGTCAGATATCTCGGAAGTTATACGCATCTCTGATTTACGTATAACGTCTATAATAAATACATTATATTGTGCAATCGTTGCAAAAAGTATTCGTGCAGCAATCAATTTTAACTATAGCGTAACACAGATGTCTATTAAACAATGCTGGCATAACAAAATAATTGTACATATTGAAACTGATGCTTCTACAACAAATATCAGATAAAGCTGCAGCAGTTCATGTATTGACATTTTATATGCACATTCTAAATATGTACAAGTGTTTTTAATGCAGACATTGTTTAACATCCAGGTTATAACTATAAAATAGTCTGCTGGCGAGAATATTTTACTATATTATATTATACACATTACAAATATATAATACTAGAATTCCACAATAACAGAATTGCATAATAATAGCCCAGAAAATAGTAGACTAACTTATAATGATTCCATACAAAGCAGACTATATTCGATTCTGTTTCAAAGGCAACTGAATCAGGCTGCACAAGTATGAGGCGACACATACGTGGAGAGACGTATGCGGTGCTCTTCCTCGTTGCTACTCCAGAACAGTGACGTTTTGTCGGTCGCCGTAGCAAATGGGTTTTGTGCGTGTCAATTCGGCCGCTCCGACATAGACTAGTCTCCTGTGTTCCGCATTAGGAAACTCGATCTACGCTTCAATTGTGTCCTCTGCCATCTCTCTCGCACCGCTTCATTTTCCTCTTCTCCTTCTCTCTCTCTCTCTCTCTCGCCTCTTTTCATCCTCGTTGGCCACATGGCGACGTATTATGCTTGGCGCATGAAAGCCGAGCAAAATACGAGCGGCGCATGGATAAGCTAACCAATTTAGTGACTGGCAGTCGAAGAAGCGGCCGAGCGTCGGATGTCGGAAAGTTAACGGGACCGTTTGCCTTTGCCATTGTGCTAGAATCGTTTTGTTACTCGATCCAGCAGCACCACTTGTCCCGCCGGTGTGTTCCTCGGTGACGGGGTTAATCGTACCCGGTTTCACTTGTTTAAAGTATTCTCGTGTTTAAATGACGTCCGATTAAAAGTGGTACATGAATTTACGTTCTTCCGTAGTTTTATTGATGGGGAAAATAGACGACTAGAGAAACGAACTCGAAATGTATGATCGAATAGAACGTGAACATTTAAACGTCGAACGATGTATCAAATATTCCACCCTCTTTTTTTATTGGAGTTTCCAGTTACTGTTATGGATATAGCAAATATTACTAAAAACGAGTTTTCGTGTGTGTTTGTACGAAATGGACAAAGCAATAGGAATATACAAATATTTGTCGGGATTGACTAAAATATCATCATCGAGAAATCAGAAATATTCCAATCGGCTGTTTGGACAGTCGGCGATAACAAGTTGTTCTCGGCGTGTTACTTGTTATTTGACTTCCGCCGGACAAAAAGGTGCCGTGATAACCCTTCCGCAAACAAAATAAGGAGGGTGGCTGGGTTGGCAGGAGAGCGTTGACTCTCTAACACGATACCAGCTGGATAACAATTGGAAGTGGTCGCTGGGTGGGGAGACGGCTCGACGGGCGCCCCCGGGCGCCACAATAGGGAACAAGAATCTCTACTCACCCTCCTTCGGCCCCGCACTCCCCTTTAAAGGTTAGTTCACCTTACACGGGCCGGCTCCACGCCATTACAGTGAAATACTCCACTAGCTATTTGACAAAGTTTACTTATGCAACGTGAACGAGTCGTCCGGAATTCTCGGGAATATTTCGAAGCTTTCCGTACCTCGAATTGCCAGCAAATGTGAACTCGATATTATCAGAAATAGTTATAACAACTGATAAATTATTGTGAGTAATTTCAAAGGGATATCACAGGATTGCTAAGTAAATAATCTAAATTCATCGTAAAAGTTATTTAATTTATAAGCCAGTAAACTTGTATTTGATATTATCAGATTATAAGAATTAGTAAATTAAATAAGTAATATTGAAGCATCATTATAGGATTGCTAAATAAATAGTTGGAATTAAGAGCAAAATTCTGGCAGGTACGGTCCGGCGTAGTGTGGACGAACCTTAACAGAAAGATAGTCGACAAGTGCGGCGGCGGCGGCGGCGGCGGCGGCAGATAGATCGAGCGAGACGTTGTTCTCATGGCGATGTGCTAACTGGCATCGCTGAAATTCGCCCCTTCCTCTCTTCCACACCAACAATAATATCTCCTAGCCCGTCCGCAGCATCCCTGATGTTTCCCGATCGAAAGAAAACTTGAAACGAAAGCTCATTTCGCCCGGAAAACTCGCGCCAATCTTGTCCTTCTTCTCCTTCTCTTTCTCTCTCGTTTTTTTTCTTCCTCGTCTCCGACTCTTTCGCACTTGCTCGGAAGAAAATTCCCCGAGAATTCGAGTGGACTCCAGCGATCTCCCTTTGTGCGATCTTTCCTTCCGGTCAAAGGAGGAGTCTCGCTATTCGAAAGAAGGCGAAAAAGAGATCGGTGATTTGAATCGGCGAATGAGAGTTGCAATCGCGCGCGCGCCGCTTTTCTCGCCCCGCGGGCCAAATACGGAGATCCTTTTTTCTCCCCGGTGTCCTCGACGTCGACAAAGTAGCTGCTTTCTGATTACAGTGTAGATGTAGGCCGACGAGGATTAATGGCACGGATTCCCGGCGAGAATTGCGCGGACTGGAAAGACTGCTCTCGTGGAAAAGTTCGGCGTGCTTTGATACCCTGCGCGCCTCCTCCCTGAGAGTCACTAATCATAATTAATTACTTGTTTAAATAGAATAAGCAAGATTGTAATAGTACAATGTGGATACATATGAGTCAACTAGTCGATGTTAGTATCAACAAAATGTAATTTTGACAAGTCCTTCGATTTTTGTTCATTGATTAATTCGTATGTGAATTACCACAAAGGTATTATAAACTCATATTTATCTTCATCACTAGGTACGTTAGAATTAAAATGTTTTGAATGTCGAATAATTCTGTCGATTCAACAAAAAGAACTGTCGCATCCAATTTAATTGTACACATTTCTTGCAAGTGGAATTTTCTATTTTGCAAAAATGAATGTATATTTCTCAGAATCCTAGTTGTACATGAGTAGTTCTATTACACCGGTGCATTACAGCGTAGAAAAGTTGTATTGCGCGAGGACTGCGGAGTCCATTTCACGCTTGCTCTTTAGAAATAGTGCTGCGTGGAAATCAGGTGTTCTTTTAATTTCACGGCTAACGGAGAAGCAGCATTACGCTTTCGTAATGTATGAAGTGGCAAACTGTCAGCAGCAGCAGCAGCAGCAGCAGCCAAGCGCACGATTTAATATAATAAATTACCCTCGTATAATATTACACTTGTATAATATCGCCGAGCTACTTTTAATCAAGAAAACCACCGTCCGTACGATTGACATTTGAGTTTTGAGTGCGTCTCTGCTCGAACCAGTCTTTCGGTCACATGTAATACTCTCTTTCGCGGCAAGGAAGCACATTTATGGAGGAAGTGTGTTTGCCGGCCTTTTGACATCCGATCCATCTCGTTGCACTTAATGACCTCGTCCTTTCGGCACGGGATTGCCCGACCAGTTCCACCAAAGGACGAAATTTGCATTTCCACGAGAATTCAAAATAACGGATAAATCAACAGTCTGAACACGAGACGAAGAACTGTTTCATAGGAAATTAGAGGCTGAAAAAGGGAAGAAGGTATTTGTAAACCTTGCAGAAATAGGTGTAATTGGAATCGTATTGAAGACGACCAAACGATAATACGAAATGGATTAACGAAATGTAAATTATTGCGTTGAGCACTGAAGAATGTAATTGTTTTAAGTTCGTGTTAATTATTGTGGAGAAATGGAAAGCGATTTAATAATGCGGCATGTAATCGAAGAATGTACTGAAATAACGAAAGAGGAACTGGAAAGTCTTAATGACTGACTATAGTCGCACGAAAGACATAGATATTACGGTAATAGATAAAGTTGTAGATAAACAAGCGCACTGCCATTACTGTGCTGAAGAAAATTGTAAAAAGAAGAAAGAAAACAGTATATGATGTACTGTTACGGAGTTGCCCGGCCAACGAACAACCCAAGAGAATGTACCATCCCTGGAACATGTTTCACAGTGGAACATTTACCAGTGCATGTTGGAAATTCCCATGAGAAAATACTCGTCAAGATTTACTTGAGCTGCAAAGAAAAGGCGAACGAAAGCTGCTTCGGATTCTTCAAGGATCTAAAAAGCTACGGCGAGATTTAATTCAATCATGAATCACGCCTGAGCGAGAGCAAAGAGGATTCCAATCCAGGTAATGAAGAGCTTTATGGTGACCAAAGGATAATTGCAAAGTTTTGCAAAGGACCTTAAACTAATTAAAGAACTTTAATTTCTGAACAGACTTTTGCCTACACGTCCGCATGGAGAGCGAAGTTGAAAATGCTGGCATTCTTTCAACCCAAGGGCGAAGACTCATTAAGCGCGGTGTCCTGGACATTTCACCCTTCGGGTCATGTGTCTGCCGCTGACAAGATCCACGGACTCTCTTCTCCGTAGACTGCGGCGGTCCAGAACTAAACGTACGATGCTGCTGCTGCCGCCGCCGCAGGCTGAACCCAACACGAAAACCGGGAAAAAAGCCAAGAGCAAAAGGTGGAAGCTGTGCTGCTGCTGCTGCTTGCTTCCCCGGTGAGCGGAAAGTTCCAAAGTGCCAGGAGCCGCCGCACAATCTCGGGCAGATCAGCAGGCAGAAGTCATCCCAAGGGAGAAGTTCGGCAAGTCCCATCGAGGTGCCCACCAGATGCAGTTAAAAAGAGCATCGTATTTTCTCGTATGCAGCGCACTACCAGGATCTGGCAGTGCTACGGTTTTCAACTTTATGCTTATGCGCCACCCGAGCATCTCATCCTCCTGCCGACCGCGAGTGGATTCCATTTCCTTCGTGTCAGCGGAAAAGCGCGAGAAAAGATGGGAAATAGTATAATTTCGATCATTGATATTTTATTTATATTATTATACCAGAAAAATCTATGGCGATCAATACGTAACTCTTTTATTGTTCTTGTCGTATTTCTCTATATTTCGCTTGATCCAAAAAGCAAAAACGATCTTTCGGATCGAGATTAGAGACTTTAGAGACTTTAGAGAATATGATATAAGAGTATCGATATCCTACTGAAATACGAGCTTGAACTGTCCAAACTCGCAACAGACTCGACAAAAACGATACACGAATCATTTTAGATTTCGATTCCCGATTTATTAGATGACACTCTCGCAAAACTCACTTGACAGAGGGTGTCAGTATTTCCCCAAAAATTCTAAAGTGAAGAAGAACACCGACTACTCCGTATGACTGCGGGGCATAGTTGTTAGGGCCAAGGGTTACCATGAAAGGCGGGTGTATAAGTTTGTCGGTGGATGATGGCCGGTGATGAGGGAAGAAGGATACCAATCTAATTTGCGTAGAGCCTGGGCAGACGCGACGGTAATCCCACGCAAACACATAGATTAGATTAGCGCGGGGACATCCGAGTACACCATACACATGCCGAGAAGCATATGTCGATGTCGACAGAGCGCCCTCCTTTCCCCCCCTCTCGCCCACCACACCGCAACCACCCCTTTCGTGTGCTGCGCCGATATACAGAGATCCGATTTAGCCAGCCGTCGTCACGTGTGAAAGCCATATTTTCATTTGGACGCCCGTCGTTGCTGCCACACACACACACATGCGAACCCACACACCCCTAAAGCCGATAACACGCGTTCTGATTTCAGAAGCTCTTTTCCACCCCCCCACCCCCCTCCCACCGCGCGCCTTTTGCACTCTAGCTCATCGGTCGACCGCCGATGGAATCGAGAAATTTATATCGCACCCAGTCATCTAGTTTTCCACGTGTCCAGCTTGAGTGGGACTTACGGTTGTTGCTCCTTTGAATTTATCGCTTCTGTCTCGCTATTGGAAATATCGGGCGATATCTTTAATTGGAGTTTTTGTACGTTTAATAGACATTTGTTGGAATTAGGGGTATTCTTGGAATTGAGTATTAGTGTTAAGTAAGAGTGGTTTCATTGTGAATTTTAGAATTTAGTTCTGTAAGCTAGTCTAAGAATTTATCGTTGAAGTATTTTTATTGTGATTTTTGTTCCATTTATTGACGACGAAAATTAGCCGTGCTTGTAGATGTCCTTTGATGGAGACATTTTTTACTTTATGTGTAAACTAGTATTCCTCCGGAAATGCGTCCATTTGTTTTTCGTGTAATTAAGCAACTCAATTAGCTGGCGTATTTGGCGTCGTACTGCGAATATGCGCGCGAATTAGCTTTAATGTTTTAGTTGATTATCGCGCCGGAAATCTTGGTAAATATTTGAACAGCGTAACGTAATTTTTTACTCCCCATCCATTTGAGTGGAGTACCCGGGAATATATAACGCAAGCATGTTATTTCATACGTATTTTCCGCGAAAGGCGTGCACGGCTTTCGCTATCTCGATGGTTACTGATGAGTACTGGCAGGTCCATTTGCAGCCATTCCGAAATGAAAGCAATGTGCGAAAATCTACTCACTTCTTTAGTACCGATGGTGATTTCATGTAAAATGGTTGTGCGCATTCATCTTGATGACATATTTTCCTCGTCGTTCCACCTGCAACAAAGAAAAAACAACGTTCGTTTACACTGTAAAGTTTACAAGTTCACAAATATTATATATACATTGAATATGTTTTTGCTACACATAAAATGCTTGTAATAAGATTTTTCCAACAAGCCAGTTTTATTACTTGCACATTCCATTAACCCCCACGAAATTGTAATTCTCGTATACAATAATATACACACTTTTAGTAATAACACAAATCGACTAATATTTCCTTAAAAATTATCCAAATAAAACCTTTTGAATGCAGCACAAATAAAATACTGTTACTTCTAACAATTCGAATTCCTTACTAGAAATTCCCGAGCAACAATTACCCGCCGTCTTTTCACTCCTTTTAAAATTTAAAATAAATATTTTTCGATTCAAATGAGAACCTTCTGAATCCAAGCAAAAACCTCAAACGTCTCCGATTATTCCCGCGGAGTTTCCCTCTCAAAGCGCAGGGTGAAAACGCTTTCGCCGGCGAAACATAAGGAAAGGTAAACTTAATAGAAAATGTGAACGGAAGTGGGTAGGACACGGTTGGATTAATAAAATCGCGGCAAAGTATTATCGTTGCGAGTTGAGTGCGATATTACTCAAAGGGTCGATCGTAATAAGTGGCTTGCAATTTCTCCCTGTTGAACATGATTTTCCGGGAACGCCCGCTCCCGCTCGAGAGAATAACGGGCGAACTCGGCCAACAGTGAAATTATTCCTTAACACCTGTACCGTTGGGAGTTCGGCGTAGCCGGAATTTATATTCTTCTCGAGCTTGCTCTCTCTCTGGACCCCCCCACCCCCCGCACTTTCTCCCTCTGTCTGTATATATGTGTGTGTATGAAGTGTACATAGGCAGGAACGCGCGCAGTCGAGTTCCATCGGCAACGGGGAATAAGAGGATCTCGGGCGAATCGAAATCCAAGCGATACTTACACCATTTCGAGCTCTCCTCCGAAAGGCCAACAAAGGCTCGCTAGATTGAAATGCATACCTGAGCGAGCTTCTTCTTCCCAGCCTCCTGCTCGAACCAGCAACCCCATAACTTTGCCGCGCTTTTTCATTTAACTCGTCGACCACTCTGCTCCTTCGATTTTATTTCGATTTACTTCAGACTGCGATTTTTCATTCGTATTGTAAGTAAATAATGTTTATAATTGTTTATTTATATTACGAATTTTAATATTATAATTGGTAAGTCATGTTTTCCTACAGTAAGTGCCAATCACGTATAATGTTAATTTAATACTGATTTGGTTCGATTTTTGCCAGATTTGTTGAAGTATCTGGCTTCTATTTTATACTGTAAATAAATAGTATTCGATTTTCCTCGTAGTCAGCACGTACAATTTAAACAATTTGCAATTTCTGGTTCCCCGCAATGTGTAAGTTTCACCTAGAATGTATGTTTTCGGCTTAACCACTGAGTCCCTCTATTTAATTGTAATTAGCTAACAAAAGTACAACGAGTATTTGCTTTCTCCAATACTGGAAACGGTCATCCACATTACCAAGGCAAACCAGCAGCTGCATTGGTATCGCGCGCGCGGGTGAGTGTTAATGCATCCTATGAGGATTGCATGAGACCAATCACCGACAATTAAACTGGATGTTTCGCCTACATACGAATTCAATATCTGGCGGTATTATCGAGTGGGATGCTACTATGAAATATTTACAATCGGTACAAAGTGTCGCGAGCTTATTAAACGGGTCGCGCGCAAATTAGCCAATTTGTGGAAACTGCTCGTTCGGGTGGACGAGGAGTGGCGGCCGCGCAAGGGGACGAGGAAGAGGGAGGAAGTGGAGAGTCATGGAACAGTGTAGCTAAACATGCTATCGGCCGATTCAAACTTGGCGAATTTCCGTTCTTGGCCTTGTAATTAAAGCTCGTCGGGAATTCGGTGTTATTAGCCATGCAAGTTTGCATTGCTAGCGCAAAGGTGTGAAATCGTCACCACAAATGTCAAAAACAGGCGATGGAAATGCGACAGATGTCAAAAATCGTTCATAACTGCAACTGGTATGAAAATCATGCGAACTTGTTACTTGTCAAATATCTTGTGTATGTTACCGATAATATTTGTAATTAATAATTTTAGATAACGTTTAATCATTTAGGAATATATTATATAGACTTTAAACTTGAGAATTAATAAGAGCCTGGACTTAACCGAGATAGGGCAAAGAAATAAAGCAAACCACCGCTGCATTTATTATAGAATTTTTAAACAGTGGTGAGAACTTCCCGTTGGTTACTCACTCATCGTACAGTTTCGACGCCAAGTACATACATATATTCTCCCTGGCATGTACACATCTCTATGTATGTACATAAGTTTTACGTGTCGAGGAAAATGTCTAAGCGCCTTCCGCAACGTGAACGCAATATGCCGTAGTTTAATAATGCCTGCGTGCGCCGAGATTGCGAGGCTTAACTTCATTACTAACGAGCGACCAGCACAAAGTCATCCTGGTGAGCGCATCGAAATTTTCGACGAGCTAAAAATGCCGCACGACAAGAAGCGAACGCCTCCCATAACGCAAAGGAAGCAAACGAGCGTTTGATGCAATATTCCTGGTTAAATCAGGTCAACTGTCGTTTATTCCCACGATGATAAAGCATATTTATTTGAGACAGTGCGTTATCATTGTTAGCGGCTTCCTTGACAATTTCTAGCAAAGTAAATAATGCCTTTAGACTCTAATACAGCAACTTCTACGCAACATCATTGTTGGTCTCACAACCACCTTCTGCTTTTATTAACAATTTATTTAATCAGTTACTTAACTATAATCTGTGGTACAGCGAAACAAAGTTGAAGTCGAAAAAGAAGGCAAAAGTCTTCAAAATAAACAATTAACATAACAAAACGGATATAACAAAATTTCCTACAAATTGTAACTATAATCCCAATCCAAACGATTAATTTCGTTTCGTTCCAACTCAGAAATCATTAACAGATCATGCATAGTCGATTCACCCCTCACTAGAATCACGTCCAGATCCAAAGCTTCCCCCACCTCCTCTTCTACCCCATCAACTATTGCAATCAATCTTTCGATCAACCATCATTCAAGGATGGAGGAAGCGGTGCAATTTCCATATTCGCATGATGGAGCACACATTGAATACTCGAAATCAGCCACTAGTCGCGTGGCTCGGTGGGGGGAAGTTTGCGCTTAATTTTTTCATCCCTCCTCAATTACGGGGAAAGTTTTTATAAGCTCGAGGGCATCAAGTATGCCACCGGAGCTTTGCCTACACGGGACCGCAAAAAAAAGTGGGGGGTGAGATGGAGAGGGAGAAGCGCTCCGGTAAGAGACCGCATGGTGGAGTGAGGGAAAGGGGGTGGTAGGTGAGAGAAGTTCTCCGTCTATGGTCATGAAAGTTTTAGTCGTGGGATTTTATCGAAAGTTCGTCGGTGGTTCGTTTTCATCCCTCCCAACAACCCTCCTCCGGACAACCCACCCCCCTCCAACCCTCCATGGCAGCCGTAGCGTTAAGCTAGAACACACCGCCCCCCCATAAACAGCCGCGGGACTTGCGATTTATTTCCATATTAAGCTTTTGGATTTACAGGCCAGGCCGGCTAACTAGCCGGAAGTGCGATCCACCCACGCCGAGCTGGTTAAATCCGGAATACGCCATAAATAGCTTCCTCTGCAGCGTGCGTCGCTTCGGAATGTTCATATGTTGTATTACGGAAGACCATCTGTATTATACTGTTTGAATAATATGAAATTCTGATGTCGGTTCTGGGATTAGTGCTAGTCGATCTAAATAAATTAAGTGGAGTTTCGTAAAGAATCCGTGGACAATATTAGAAATATTCATATGTTGTTTGAAAAGTACGATTTTTCCTCAATCGACATAAATGGATTTAATAAAATTCAATAAAGGATCCGTTAATAATAAATCGCGCTATATAATATTGAAGAGTGTCGTTAAGCTCGATTCTCTCGTGATTGAAAAAAAAAACCTCGTTATTTCACTATCAAGTTCCTACTATACGAAGCACTCATAACGAAGACAGATTAAACGGGCTGCGGCATCAATACTGAAACAAGCCGGTGTTCCATCGAAGCAAAACGAAGCAGACAAAAAGCTGTCAAACAACTGAGAAAACTTTCGACGCAGATATGCATTGTTGTATCGGCGGCGGCGATTCGATAAAAATCAGTCGCGCTTTAATTGCTCCGGGATCGAAGCGCGTTGCGAGCTTTCAATCGTTCCGTTTAAAACCTGTCTGGAGCTCGCTATCCTTCCTATTAATAATAAATGCAGTCGAGCGCTCGCAATCGTTTCCCTAAAAAGGTTATCACCCACACACAGACACAGAGACGCACATATACACTATTGGGGGGTGCTTTTTGTCTCAAGTTGATCACTAGAATTCCTAGTGATATCGATGACGACGGATGATAGGAGCGACAATGGTATGCCATTTTCTCAGGAAAGAGGACTCGTTCGAGTGGCGGAGAGGTGGGAGGAGAGGAGAGAGCTTGCCGGAGAGGGAACGAGCGGCACGTCAGGATAAAAAGTAGTTGGACGATTGAGTTTGTGCTCGATTTCGCCGGAAAACTTTCAGGGATGCCACTACAAATATTCTCTCCCCTGGCTGCTAGAACTGGGACAGTTTCGAGAAAAAAATTACTGCACGCCTCTCCCCTTCTCTCTCTCTTTCATCCCCAACAACCCTTCACTTTTGTCCTGGCGTCCTCTGTTCATCGTAAGCCGCCCCCAGGATATAAATAAAATATTCACTCCATGGAATGCTCGACTACCGTCCAGATTGTGGTAGTAACCGACTGGTAGTTCTTTCCCTTTATTATTTTAATTTCGCGAAAAAATATTGTTTATATAATTACGTAATGGACGTATAATGAAATTGGAATATTGAAAATCTTGGAGTTTTTACGCTTTTTGTTGCGGAACTATAATGAATTACGCAAATGGCAGTAATTTTTCGCGGCGTGTGTGACTTGATAAAAAAAAAAATGATATTTTCATCAAAGTTGCGACCATTGCAGCTTGTTCCCGTCGAGGTAAATTATTTTTCACTATTCTGTGGTGGCTGCGACGTAGACTCGGTGCAAAAAATCTGTTTGCGACAGAATGTGGACACCTCGCGGTTTTTGCAAACTGATTGCACGTATTCCGAGAATCAATTTACTCCGTGGAAGAAGCCTGCTGGTGGTGCTGGTCAGCTATGTTGGGTGAGAGAGAGAGAGAGAAAGAGAGTCGACTCGCAAGATAAATGTGCAGCCTACACGTACCTAAGCCGAACCCACACACGCTGTTCTTCTCGTTACTCCGGATGACTCATCTTCCAGGGTAATGAGTTTCTAGTGAAGCGGTCGCGCGCTGTCCACCCTCGCAATTTAGAAAAGTGCAGACGCCGAGTAAACATCCCAATTTGTCGTCCACCTAATGGCTAAGTCGCAGATTTCACGCGGCGTTGTTCAATTTTCAAAGTGATTCCAGTATAATTACTTAAACGTATGAACTTCTAATAGAAATGCATTCGTCAGAAGATCGTGCAACCTGCATTTCTTATTTAGAATTCCGGAGAATGGAGATAATTTCTAGTTAATATATATTTATTCAATTTTTCACGAAGCTTTAAGTCAGCGAGGTATTTAAATCGCGCGGAATCTTTATAGATGGCTCGCATCAGTAGAGCTTTTGAAGTCGTTCCGGTGGGTTTTACGTATCGCGGAGACTTGTTGAATAAATGCCCAGGTATTCCATATACAATCCTAGTGGTGTGGTGCGAGGTGCGAGTGGTGAGTTATCAAATGGACATTGTGACAAGCGGAGAATGGGATGATTTTGCCCGGCGCCATAATACTGCCAGCTGTAATATGGCATTGTCAGAAGCTTTTGAACGCGAGGAGCAAGCAAAAATGTAGTAGTAGTCGCTTCGAGCGAGGTGCAACTGCGTCCTGGAAGAAGCGACGATTCCTTTCGTATTACGAATAAGGCATTCGTCCTATCACAATACTTTCCACTTTCGCACACGTTCTTCCTTTCTTCTTTTGCCCGCCCGCTCGCCCGCCCTCCCTTCGCTCCAAAGGATAATCGATTGATCGGATCCTTTGTCACGCAAACTGCCCATGTAACCCGGCGAAGCGTCTCCAGATCGAATCAAATGAACGTCATGTGTCTCTCTTTCACAGTTGCGAGGATATCTTTCCTTTAACCGGGGAAAAATTCTCCCGAGGTGTTATATTGGTTACGATTGCTCGATCGTGTTACATTTCCCGTTGTTGGTTTTGATAGTCGTATCGCTTACCCTCTAGCAAGATAGATATAGGATTACGAGGAGTGTCGATCAAAGCTACTATGCTCCTCTTTTCCAATTGTCCAACATAAGTGTCCTATCTTTAGTACTTGTCATTTCTATAGTCTCACATTTAACAGAAACCAATTTTCTTTACGCGTTTCTTATCTAATACATTTTCAATATGTATTATCGTTAAGTTAAGTTTGCATTAGTCGATTCTAATTAGTTCACTTGAATTTAAAATTAGACGCTTCGGTAAAAGTTAACAATTCTGCTATAAAATAAGTAACTACCACAGGATTTTGCAAAGGCGGTTTTATCTGAGAGATTAAAGCCCTTTTTTAATCACTATGGAAGATTCGATGTATTCGCAGGGGTTGAAAGGGTGTGATACTCGAAACGAATAATACTAGACGTGCAAGAAGAGTCTTTAAGTATTTCGAAGCTTCCTATCGACAGAATCAATCATTACTCGGACTATTCACAGCAAAATTAGGGCGATATGATAGCTCGGCTCGGGAGTATTTTCAAATAGCCATTCACTCCCTCAGCGATCGGCTGCCGAACAGCCAGCAAGCCCCGAGGGTATTCGTATTTGGGTCACATATTATTGAATATATTGCTACGCCTCGCCGACCGAAATCGCCGTTGATCTCAAATGGATATCGATGCCTCTCGCTCTTCCCAGATACATGCATATACAACATACGTGCATGTGTACACTTACATGTACAGTATACATTTCCTCACTTAAGTAATTAGGTGGTAAGAACGATCACTCATCAAAGCGTTCACTGTAACATGACTAAACTGCCGATGATGGAAATATAAACTGTCATTTCTTTATTGTATCTTGCATATTTCTTGAAATTTCTCTAAATCCCATGGATTATATATAAATATAATATAATATTCTTATACAACTTTCTACAAAATTTAGTTACCATGTACTGATTAAAAATGCTTTAAAATATTAATATAATACGTATTGTATAAATTAGTTTACCCATCAAATTTTTTGGTGATACTATTCTCCGAAATTTACGGAGTTACCGCGCGTCATTGTTAATGGGCCTGTTATTACGAGTGTTAATTAATCATCCCGCCGAATTGCGGATCTCCGCGCCGGTGCATATCAGCGATCACGACATTAGTGTCTCTCATCTATTACAGCGGACTTTCACCTACGATAATCGGGTTACTTGCTGCCCTGTCACTAGCGCGCGTTCATACCTTTGTTCAATCAGCAGACGCTCCGCCCCCGGACTCGTTTTAGCTAATGATAGTATCTTTCAGCCGCAGCCTAGCCGTGACTATCAATAAGCGTGCTATAATCTAACGCCGCGCACCACCGCCGACAGAATATATCGGTGTAGTAACGATTCGATTCGGCATCCTCGAACAACCTTGACAACGGATTGTTTAAACAAGAATCGTTGAAATAAATGTTACTGGAGAGCTATTATTCTTGTACAAATATTGTGTTATTGGAAAAATTGATGGAGCAGATGTTCAGTGGGAAGCACAGATTATTTAACTTGACAATAGATTTTTTGAACAAGGTGGATTATTGAAATGTTATGATTTAAGTAAATATTGATTGTATTGCTTCAAAAAATTAAATACTTCTTGTATTAACTACCAACTGTTTGTTCTAATCAAGAATATATATTATTAGTTTAATAAGTATTACTCCCTTTGATAAACAATGATACCATCATCCTATCAGGGATTCGTAGAACATAGATACACGAAACTTGGAGCAAAGATGTTACAAGATCTCAGCAATGATATTCGGGTGATATTACCGAGAACTCTCGACGCTCCAAGCAGTTTCGGAATAATTATCGAAGGGGTGCGCTAATTGCCGCTGCGTCATATAAACAAAGAGGGCAATCGGTTGGCACGTCCGTGAGGTCACGGCCTGCCCGCAGACTCCCGAGACACAGTCATCATTGTTATTACGATGTGGCCGGACTATTTCCCGTTCGCCTGGCCACCAATTTCGAAACGGCCCAATGACTCGCTCCTTCCTCCCCTCCCCCTCCGACTGTGTATATCACAATACATAGCAAATAGTATCGAACTGACCGAGCATGTAACTCGGACGTATTAGTATTTGCGGTGCACGGGAAGCAATAATATTTGGCCATCTGAAATAACAGATCATCCTCCTTGTAATGGGAGTGTATCGAAGTACTAGTAACATTGTTGGGTATTCAATTCTGAGTCGTGTGTGCGTGTGGGTAGATTATTAATTGGATGTGTGCTTCGGTAAATGTCGATTGATTTGACTTGCGGTTTATCAAGATATTGATATAACATATTTTACATTGTCCCAAGTATTACTTTTGTCATTAAAATCGAGTTAGACACAAGTCAAATATCCCAGTGGTATAACAATGATCTAGAAATAAAAAAGATATTGTTCAATTGTAAAAACTAATATAGAACTAAATGAGGTATACAACCACAGACATTCTATCAAACTTCCTTTTATGTCCCAAATATACTGCAACAATTGTTACATCACAGCCATTATCATCGGACAATTAACGTCTGGTGTTAGAGGACGTAACAACTGAAGGCTGCAGAAAATGACAAGTGTCCAAAATGTCTGTGCTCCAGGTGAGGTAGGAATCGCGAGGGGTGCCAAAAGCTGAAAGGGAGGGCTTGAAAGCGCGAGGGAGAAAGGGCGAGCTAGTCAGAGGGGGTCGAAAGGGGTGAAGGGAAAGTCAGCGGGCTGCGTTTTTATTGCGGCGCCACACTGACCCACTTCCTCTTTTAACGTTTCGCCAGAAATGCTTGCTTCCTATCAGGAATAGCGATTAATTGAATTCGCCGATGCAATGTATAAGTCAGCTCTCCGGCAAGCGCTCAGCCTCGCATTCATGCCTGCGCTTGTGTGCCCTCATAGAATCTATGACAATATTTATTTTCCATCCATTCATGCATGCCATTGTTGTTACGCCAGAAATTATTTGTCACTATGCTGTTTTATAATAATAACTGAATTATTGTAGATGGTGTTTATAAATGCGAGTTTAAACATAGCTTTTTTCTCGAAAGCAACGATCTGCTGTGATAAAATTTTTGTACATGTACTAAAAAAAATTGTATATCAAAGGATTATAGTTTAAATTTACAAATATTTAAGTCGGATTATGTAAAAAGCTGTTATAATATAATTTGTTACTTCAACAGCATTCTTACTATGCTGTTTTATAATAATAACTGAATTATATGAATGCGAGTTCAAACATAGCTTTTCCCTCTCGAAAGCAAGGATATATCACGATCAAATTTTTGTACAAATACTAAAAAACAATTGTATATCAAAGGACTTTAGTTTTAACTTACAAATATTTAAATCGCATTATGTAAAAAGCTTTTAAAGTATAATTTGTTACTTCAACAGCTGTACCATTGCAATAAGTATAACAAGCATAATCTACTCATACTTAGAAAGTATAAATTTCTACACTATCCGCAATAGTTCTAGTATTACAATATAACACTCAAATACTTCAACATAAATATTCAAAGTTATACCCATAATTTCCGTTCGACCCTATAAAGCTCTCCCAGTAACCCCCAAGTTACACTGGCAAATATAACTTAAACTAGTTTCGGGATCAATTTCGTTATAACAACTTGACAAAGCAGCAGCGGCGGTGGCGAGGAGGTGGTGGCAGCGGGCACGGAGAACTGACGCTGCATAAAATTGCCACATTATGTGGAAGCGCGTGAGAGATCGGACGCCGGAGAGAAAGAGAAAGACATACAAGAGAGTTCTGCCCGACACTGACAGTAAATCCAGCATACATCGTAGATGTGTGTGTGTGTGTGTGCGCGCGCGGTGAGTTCTGGCGGCCTCTAAAGAGCCGTGGTTGACAGTACTTTAAAAACGACGGAGGTTAATGCTGGGCGGATCGATAGGCCGCGTTACGTGTGTCGTAAGCCCACACACCAACACACACATACAAACACACAGTGTGTATGCTACAGTATGCACTAATACCGGTGCAAGCTCGCTCGCATGCAACGTACAACCCGACGCCCTTCTTTTCTGTCGCCGCGCGCTTTAAAGGCAGCCTGAATGCAAAAAAGGCAAAGGTGGCGTTAAAGCAACTCGTAGGAACGTGTGTGTGTGTACGTGTCTGTATGCGTGTACGTGGTTTTTAGATGCGGCCACATGGATGTGGGCCGCTTTTACTCGAAGCCACTCTTACGTGTCGTTAAAGTACACCTTTAAAGTCGGAGTTTAGGAAAGCTGGAACAGTAAATTGATAGATGGTGCCGGCGAAAGGAAAATCCCGGAAATCGAGTGTTTCGTGAGTTATGCTAATATTTCCAAGGAAGTAATAGTTTCTCGTCGCTGAAAATAATTCCCAAGTCTGCGGATAAGAGAATCAAACTGCACTATGGTCAATAATTAAGTATTTTTTATTACTCTTTTGCAGAAACAACAAAGTATTTTGTGAGATAAAGCAATTTATTATATTCTTGGTAGTGTTAAATAATTTACTTTGAATCGTTGAAACATCTCTCGAATGATGGATTTATAATACATTTATATCAGACTTTGATTAATTTATGTAATTTATTTGAATTCGAATAGAGTAAACTGTTCGCTAATGTGTGTCGGCTATTTGAAATTTATAGCGGGCCGTTTTTGCGGTGCAGGAATTAGTTGTATGAAAAACTGCAGTACACTGATAGGCAAAGAGCCGGATAAAAGGCGCGGTTAAAAGCTAATTGATGCTTTTTGTACGGCCTTTCAGGAGCCTCGGTAAATTTTAATTGCAGTAAAAATTGGAGCGCGACGCTGCCGCCATACGTAACGCGTATAAACTTTTATTAATGATGTATAACCCTGTGTACGCCGGGGGGAGAGGAGAGGAGTTCTGGGGTGCTTTTTGCTCGGGAAAGCAAACAGCAAGTCAACGAGTGAGATATTTCCAGGGTCTTACCTTCGAGGATAATTAATATTGTTCTACAGCCGCCTCTACTACCGATTTAATTATTATTTTCCACCCGGAAGAATGACTTATTTTCCTTTTGCCACGACACTGGTATTATTTTTCATTTTACCATCGAAATCCCGCTGGCGGACGGCCGAATGAGAAATCACCGGGTGCATTTCGAGTCGGTGAAAAAACAGTGAAATTAAACATTTTCAATTCGGCCCCGGCGGCTCTCTTGTGTGCCCAGCGGGTAGAATACATCGCGGGAAATATTGATTTGAAATGGTAAATCGCGCTCCGCTAGACTTATTCTATTCAGGCCAGAAAAGCTCTGACCAGGCTTTTCGCAGTGTTCCAGGCAAATGAGAAATATTCGGCGGAGAATATTTAAAATGCAAAATTGCAGGTCCTTTATAAGCCATGCCGTCGCGAGAGAGAGAACTTCAATCGACGAATATATTTTTTCGAACATGTAAATTCGATGGAAAAACGTGATCGATTACTACGCCAAGATTTAACACACAAACGTCTCGAAACAAAATCTCGGATAAACATAAACTTTTAATTATCCACCGGTTGAAGTTCGCAACGAAAATAAAGCAAACTTGACCCAGATATTTCTTTCTATCAATTGAACAATGAAATTCCATGAATAAACCTAGCTACACATTTTTCCCCCTATAAATTGAAATCCCGCGCGGGCATTCCATGATTGAAGAATCCCGAAAAAGTGGCGAAACAATAAGGATCCGAATGGCAATGTTCCAGGGATTAAAAATAAGTCCGGCTATTGATGGAGATTCCGTGGATAATTCCAGGAGGAATGCAGAAAGATAGTCCTAAATCAGGGAGAACATTTCATTTTCCGATGGAGCATCCCGTCGTTAAGAGGGATGAAAAGCGAACGGATAGGTTTTCTTCCACAATCAGCGTTTTGTTCATCCCCGTTTCTCATCGACGAGCCACCACCACCACCATCACCATGGCGGGCGGCGCTTCTTTCCCCATGGGAAGTACGTCCTTCACAATCAGTTTGAGGAAAAAAGATCGGGGATAAGTTGTATCGACAATCTGCCCTTTTTCTCCCCTCGCCTATCATCCCCGGCATCCACCCCCATAAACTGTACGCCTGCGATCTTAAGTATCGAGATGAAATCCTTGCTCCCTCGGATTTTATTTCGCCGAGAGCACCCCCGCTCGGCTTAACAGGATACACGAGAATGAAGCAATATAGATCATATTTTCTAATATACCGTATTTATGGCTGCCGATCGACTTTATTTCCTTGTGCAAATGCCGGAATTATGAGACAGGTGTTGATGAATACTACAATAACAATGGATCGTCTATATTCTTCCTTAAGGTCAGAAATTAACAAAGGAAGTTGTTGTTTTATTTATATTATAGTGTTTTACTTGTTTCGATAAGACTACTTCTAATTAGTTCAGTCTATACTATAAAAAGTTAGTGTTAAACTGAATTATAGAAACTTAATGCACGATCTTTTCAACTGGGCGTATCGCATTTCATGGATTCGATTCGATTCTCTGTGAAATTTAAGAGTACCCGAAGTTCAGCAAGGCAAGCCCAACAAAGCGGCGATTTCATTAACCCCAATTAAAACTTACAAGACCAAGCTTTATATTCCATAAGAGCATTCAATACACACCACAATGCCGCATAAAAAAACCACAGTCGAACACTCCCAGTTTCTCCGCACAAGCCAATAAAAGCCGCCCAGTAAACACAAACATTAATTACGAGCACACAAGGCTGCACCGAGCGGCGGGCTCGCTCTCTCGTTTCAAGTATCGATCACTCGGCCACGCATAAACTATCTCGGCCGATGGATACATTTTAACGAAAGCAGACCGCCGCGCCGGCTGCCCTCCCACATGCCAGTTGGTTCCGTTTGCGCACACGTGAATTGTGCATTCCAATACCGTTTACATCTCCGCTGGGCGAAAAGGGATTCTGCGCGCTCCTCTCGTTAAGTCCATCAGGTTTTCCCTCTCCCTCTCTCCCTCTCTCTCTCTCCCCGTTTTTTATCGGAAGTCGTAAGTATCCGCATTCGGGATGCCAGCCGGGCCGTGAAACGGCAAAGTTTATCCCCTCGGCCCTAGGCGACCTTGTGCATATTTCAGCGGGAATCTGGACCACCGCCGGCATGGCGGCCACCCTCTCACCCCTCTCCCACTCTCCCACTCTCCCACTCTCCCTCTCTCTCTCTCCCTGCCAGCCAGGCCGCCGTCTTCGAATGCCACGCTCTCCCACTATCGCTGTACACGTATGCGCACATATTGCACCCTCCAGCCGAGTATCTATTAGAATTAATCTTCCGCTCCTTTGGTCGGTCGCACCCCACATTCTAATAATTATTCTCCCGCGTTACTCTTGAAATTAGAGCGAACGGATATAACTAGACAGAATGAAGTGTATTTTCAGATTCTAATATAGATTCTCTTGATCGAATTCGAAGTCATTAATTTATGAAATGTATAATATTCTCTGTTTAAAGAGAAAGGAATTATTTGTTTCATAATACAGGGATTGTATTATTAAATCCTTGATTCTTTACTCTCATCAATCCCTATTAACAATATGTGTACAATATTTCGATGCTTCCTACGAAAACATGCAATGAGCCAACGAAAACAAATCGAGCCGAATTTTCGTAAAATGGAAGTGCCATTAACAGCTTCTGTTCCATATCTGTCCTTCTTATGAGTGTGTTGTGTATACATGTAGGCGCACATTGGAGATAGAGAGGGGTCGACCCGGTGCTCTCATTAAGCGGGAACGTACGCTCGGTGTATGGCCTTTTTTAATTACATAGGGGGTTGGTTGCGCTGCTCTGCGTGGCGACGAACCTCCGAGCACCACCACCACCGCCACCACCACCCGCCGCCGCCGCCGTGACCATTCCGTTTCGCCCATTTGGCGGGTTTTACGCTCGTTTTGCGTACACGAACACGTACACGTCCCAGGGTAGACCTGGATTCTTTGATAATGGAGAGGCTGACCCAGAAAGTACGTGTTCGCCGGTACGTGCGAGCAGCTACACGTGAAATGTATACACGCACACCTACACACCCGCTCACCAAGTTGCCTGTATGGAACACAGAGCCATTGCTGGATTGTGGCTGCGAGAGAGGCAAGCTGAAGGGTGGGTTTGACACAGTGTGTGTGTGTGTATTGTAAGGTACATACACGTCGGCAGGAATGTGTCATCAGCCTCCACAAACACACACACACGCAGACACACGCTCGTCGAGAGCAGCAAGAGCCGCTCTTTCGCAATATTATTCACATTTACATATGCCTCGGTAACGATGAATTTCTTTTATCCTCTCCGCTGCTTTTTCCTCCCTCGCGTTTTTTGAAGCCACGTTCGCGCAAATCGATAATCTTGCTGTGATTATAATGATGGATTTCGTGGGAATTAAAGCTCGTATTTAGAGAGAAGCAACAATTTGGTATCGAACAAATGTTGAATGATACGAGTGGTAAAAAATTGCGGTGGCCTTTTAAAAGTTATGTTCCGAGGCCGCTGAATGATTCATTCGGAGAGGATTTTTTGTCGGTTGAAAAATGAATATTTATTTGATGTATGAATATGAATGAAATATCGTTGATATAAACGGATAACGCTTCTACCAGGTGAATTTGGAGGTTTAATAATTTCGTGTTCCTGATACAGGAGCCAACAGGGAGTAATTATTTAGCGAAGTTCAATTGGTCAGTCGCATCTGCAATCGGATCCTATTGGCCCCGGATGTTGTTCCGGATCACTTACTGGTCGGAGAGAGTGAGAGAGAAAGGGAGAGAGAGGCGAGTTGCTTGCAAATAGAAGTGTGTGGGTATCGTTGGCCAGCTGCGCTAAAGGCTTCGCCCGCTTCCGAGTTTCCCAGAGAATTGCCGAGCAAATGGAAGAATCTTGTGATTGACACCTAGTAAACGCGATCTGTGTCAGCAAGAGGGGCCGCCGCCGCCGCCGCCGAAGCCGTTCGCCTATCTCTTTGACGGGAGTCGAAAGTGGCCGCCGAGAGGGAGAGCCACTAGAACCTATCGATTTCCTAACAGTCGCTCTTACCTTTCCCAAAGTAATTCCTTCCACCGAAAAAGCCCCCCAAGCACTTCAAACCCCTAAATCCGAAAGTGCATTTTCCTTGCCGGCGCAAGTAAATCCAACTTAAACTTCGACAAATAATATAAATGGCACTCATTCCTTTTCCTATTGTATTACAACAAATACTGAATACAAGTTCCAGGTCCGAGCAATACTTATAAATAAATTAGGAATTATCGCAATCCTCTTAAAAGTAAACCACAACGCTTTAAGATTGCTTGCAACTTGAGTATTTAAAAGTACACATTTTGAATCAAAGATGTTTTCGAAGTTTTAATATTGCGGTTTTAATTTCGTTTATATCGAATACAAAGAACTACGAAACAACAGTTTAAATTAACAACTGGAGGATAGAAAATGATTGTATTGCCGGGAAAAAGATTTCTCGTCGAGCAGAGTTTGTTAAATCTGGCGGAAGATCGGCAAATAAAAAGAGTTAAAAGTGAAGCGGCGCGGCGGGTAAATGAAATGTTTCGGGAAAAGAACTCGGTGGGTACTAGGAGGTTCATTGGTATCCGTGTTTACGGTACTCCGGGCACAAGAGAGGTACTCGAAACAGTTTTAGCCCACATTCTCCGCAACAGACTCGGCCGGAGAAGAGCCGGAAATTGGTGTGTTTATGCAGGTGGTCCGCCCGCAAAATCTGTCTCTTTCTGCGCGTGTCCTCGCATCGTCTAAAAACAGCCACTGCCATTGCGAATAGCAATGCTTCACTGCCTTCAGCCTCAACCCCGAAACTACTTTCCCGCTCGGCTAATAACTTTTCCCGTCGCATCTCTTGCCAAGAAGTCGACTAAACTCGTGTGCTTTCCTTCCAGCAAAACCCACCTAAACTAGGAAACAATGGACGCCTTCTGTCTCCTGCAATCTACCTTCCTAAAGAAACTTAATTAATCTGACGCGCATTAGTTTCCCTTGCGTTTTTCCTCGTCATCTTTATGATACTCTTGCTCTGCAAGCTCAATGGCGATTTAATGTGGAAAGATTTAAAGTTTTCTTTCAATATTGTACGACAGTTTTTTTATTTCTAGGTTTTTGTATTAAGAATATGACCACGTACTATGCATTTATTAACAACCATTCTAATCTGATGTAATATTCAAATACAAAATAGCAGTGTTAAATTTTGCATTAAAAGCAACTCTTTTCCTTGGAAATCGGCGAAGTTGTGTAAGCAGTTTTCGAATTCGCAATAGATTTCTTACGTGAAAAGAGCAGTGCAGGCGGACTTGATAATGCACCCTCTGTTTCCTTCGATTCGAGTATTACCGGGATCGAGTTTTCAGGATTTCTACGTTGGCCACTCTGCGCGGACTTCGGTCACTTAGTTATGGAGCACACGCGAAAGCAAAGTACACGTGTGTCTATTTATGAGTGTGTTGTAGGAATACGTGACCTGGTTGACGATCAAGCAAATAAATAGCCTCTCCGGACTTCCGGCGCGAGCAGTCTGCGTCTTCGAGCTTTTGCTTCATTGCCTTCGTTTACTCGCCTCGCCGACTGAAGTCGAGAGGAAAGTACTTCGACGAAGTTTGCAGTCATTGAGATTTTTTTTACACCTTTCAAGTGCAAATCCAGTGGCAATAAAATGTTTTGATAAGTTATTGAACTATCGATCGAATTTATTCGTCATTTTATCCAATTCTATCTTCGAAGTGTTAGTTCTTTCATTGATTCATTTTGCCGATTTGTTGGAAGATAAATGAAGAAGGATAAAGACGGCATGGCAATGTAAAAAGAAAAATATAAGAAGTAAAATGTCAAATCTGTACGAAGGAGCAGGAAAATTTCAATGGAAGTTTCTTAAAGTTTCGAAATCAGTGGCTCGTCAAACAAAAATCAGGCAAAATCAGGTTATCAGATCTTCAAATAAAATCGGATCAAAGCAGTCTGGGGCTGTTTTAGAATTTACTCGCCTCGATAAAATAACATCTCGCTTGAATTTCGAGTGACATATCGCAATTTCGAAATCTCTGGGAAAACCGAATAAGAAATCTTGATGTTTGAAAGAAAATATTCAACAACTTCGACGCTTCAGATAAACTACGAGAAATCTACAAATTTTATATTGTGTTTTATACTGTATTGGACTTACAGTTGAAAACACTTAAAAGTCGAGAGAGTTTGGAAGTTACTTCTTTCCACGAAACTTGCAACCTCATACGAAAACTCTTCCTCCTATACTAATAAAGCTTAAAGAGAAAACAAAACTTTTTTAATTTATTTAATTGCTGCGGTGTTGGAGCGTATAGACGCAACCAGTTAACTCCGGCAGGTTCTAATCATACTTTCCATTATACTAATGTCGCCGTTCTCCATGCATTCGCAACTTCAATCCCCCACAGGCGTTCTACCTTCCATCAAACCACACGGGATCAGAACAAACTTAACACGATCCATCAAAATTAATAACACTGCCAGAGTCACCTGTACATTAAGTTTATATCACGCGTTCTTGATCAAATTTCAATTCGTTCATTTTCAAAGCTGACTTGTGGGTTTCCAACTATCTAACAAATAGATATGACAAAACTAGCAATATAATAAAAATAATAGCATTCTCCCTTTATAAAAAGAACCACTATTTGTCACGATTTTGTACTATACTTATGAATATTCCAAAAACAAACTTGAATAGCAATGATTATTATTAAATCCAATACTTTTTTTTACTTTGATTCCTTTCAGAAATATGTACAATTTCAGCCAGTGCTTCCAATGAAAATATTCAATAAACCGCGCAAAACAAATAGAGCACCACATTTCTAAAGGGAAATGCCATTAAGAGCTTTTGCGCTATATTTTTCCTTCCATACCTCAGTGCTGCCGTCCTAGCGCAACGTCTCCCTTCGATTGGGCGGAAACTGTGTACGCAGCATGAAGAGGAATGCAAAGTTCCTGAAACAAAAAGAGAAAGTACGTCAGTCACTCGTTCTTCCAAAGCGAATGCCAGCGTCGTCGTTCTTGCGAATTTAACATCAGGATAATAATAAAAATAATAAACCAACGTCGAGATTTTTTGTTGACTTGTCTACATTTTCTTTATGTTTTGTATTGTTGGGAAGTAAAATTTCTTTAATTCCTGCTAGAAGTTTTATGTCCATGTACAATATACATATTTTATATATATTTATATTTATATTATTATATACGTAGCTAAGCTTTAATATGCGCTTGTTGATTTTCTTGACAAGGAGCGAATAATACCATTCGGATCTCGCTGCTTGCAGACAGCATTGGCACTATTTGCCGTGCTTAATGCAGTTCCAGGAAATATTTACAGACTTCCCCGTCACTCGTAAAACCCTGTGGACCAAGCTGCATGCTCAGCGCGCGCGCTTTATTGCCAAGAAAGAAAGGCGAATGCAAAGTCGAGACGAGGAGTTACTTCTGATCAAGAGCACTACTCTCCAATGTGCTTCGAAAGCTCCGAAAGCTTCGAAAGCTTCGAAAGCTCCGGTACACAGTACGACATATTGAATGACTGAAAAATGCCTGATTTTTCCCCTCCGATACAAACGGCATTTTAAAGCAACCGCTCTTCTGTCTCCCGGCTTTTGTTCCATTGATTTCCGAATGTTGATCTTTATTTCTTTTCATTTCTGAAAGCTAGGAAGCCAGGCAAGCGGAATAATAGAATGATGCCTTGGTATTTTTCGTTTCAGACCACGGTGTCCTCCGAAGTTTGACGACGAAGGAGCTTACATTTTATTGAGGTAACGAGTTGGTCTTATATGAATTGATATTTAGTTTTTAGTTTCATTTCGTATTAATATTTAGTTTTATTTCTTGCACCAGTTTGTACTATTTTAGTCTTTGAAATGATAGAAGTTCTTAAAATACTTCTATCAGAATTTTGTTGGCTTTAATTCAATTTCAAACGATATATATAATTATAAAGTATGTCGAATCAGTTTTATTTGTTCTAATCAATCACATATTATTATCTTTGTTTTATGGCAGCTTATTTTAAGCAACGCGTGTTCAAAACTCGATTTATTGAATGCAATTTATCAAACTTACACTCAATCAAATATCGGACAAGTTGGTTACGCCGTGGTTGGTTTCTGCTGAAGCATGTTCGAAAGAAAATTCGAAACTGGGATACTCGCTGCGACGTTGGCACGCCAAAGGAAAGAATAAATTAGCTTTCCGGGAGAAATAAATTTCTCAGCAGACCGTAAGCTGCACGGTTTAATGAGGCGAGCGAAGTAACAAATCCTTACAAAGCTTTTCGAGTAAAAGGAATGCTTTATCGGGCGGTGGACGGGTTTCCTTTTGATATTAATAAATGCTCCCGCTCGAGGAAGACGGGAGGAGGGAGCGCCGCGCTCTCCTTTTCACTCTCTTGCGAAATGGAGAGCGGTAAACCGGAAGTGGCTACGTCCGTGCTATATGTAAATGGATTTACGTTACTTACGATTTATTTACATGGACCTAATAAACTCATCTGCATAGGACCCCAGTTATTTACATACTCTATACATATTTCCTTTGGCCAGAGACTATTTCCAGTCAGAGAGGGAATAATCAAACTGAACTTCCTTCCAACTCTTTTTCGAAAACCTACTCGGTAGTTTCATAGTCAACCATCTGCCTGAAAACAAGTAATCTAAATGTTCTACTATTCAATGATACCGTTATATCTGGTTCTCTTAAATACATAAATAATATCGAAATATATCAATGAAACAGCGAATTGAATAAAAAGTTAGTTGCTTCATTATTGTTGTTACAGATTTATTTACGGAGACTCTACAGCTGCAAATGTTTTTTCCGAGATATCAGTAAGTAATTCAGTGATTTATCTAATACCTAAATACTTCATTTCTAAAGCAATAAAAATACTTTCGAAATGCTACGAGTACTTTCACGAGAATAACAGAGAAAAAGAAAACAGTATTATTTAACACACCCAAATCTTCAATGAATTTACTTTTAATGCAATCTCAAAAAACAGACGCGAATAAAGTACAATCACGTTCGATCTTCTCTGACCTTAACGGACAGCCAGTCTGGCGAGTCCATTCGAAATGTCTCATACATAATTCCCCGGATCGAGTAAGAATGAAAAAGCAGCGTTTCTCGAAGACACGCCCTGATAAATATTAAAGGTCCGTTATAATCGGCGCGATTACACGTTAAGCAGAAAGCAGCCGGTTCGTTCCGCACGGCCAACTCCCAATCGAATCGAATCGAAGCGCGAGAAGGTCGAGTTATACCACTGGGGGATTGTTTCGATGAAAAGTGATTTTTCTCCTGGCGTCTCAGGGGTGCGGCCGCCAGGTGACAACGCACACACACCCACACACCGACCCACACATAGTAGGACGGCGTCGGGACGCCCAGCGCGCCACACCGTAGCCCGGAAATATCGTTGGGGGGAAACTGTCAGCTGCCACCATTAATTTCCGGCTTTGAATCTGCGATTGGCTTAGCGCCGCAAGCCAGCCGACATTACCGGCTTCCCGGAATTTCTCGGCGTCGCCGGCGTTTTGCTCGCGCCGCCGTGACGGCGGCGCCCCCGAAGCCAACTAAAAACCGCAAACTTCAACATCGATTGGCATGCGGTTTCGTATTGCGTGCCCCCGGCGCCACGACGCACACATACGACAACCGTACAGTTCCTCTCAAAACTCGCACCTCTCTTTGAATAATTATAATTGGCCCTTTTGATCCCCGAAATCTGATTCCCTGTAGTCGCACAAATCCACCTGTTCGTGAATCGACATTTGTCTTGCTAATGCCAATTCATACAACTTCCTACTAAATTCAGAGTCTACAAATTCATATCCGTAGCTTTGAAAGCCAACAAATGCAAATAGAACAATGCTAACTTAAACCAAAATAAATCTCATGGTTCAAATAAAAGATATAATATATTTTTGCATAATTTTGCGTTAAAATAGAAATAAAAGACACTCAATTTTAATATTAAAACAAATTAATATTTCGAATAAAACTACTATGTTTAATAAGATTCGTAAAAATTCTGCATTAGAAACTTGTTGAATATACTTTCAATCCCATATGAATTACCACGAAGCAATTAGTACAGAGAGTGAGAGAAAGCTGAGTTTACAGTATCCAATCTTTGCGGATGCTTGCATGACCAATGGCATTTCATCCAGCGAGGATCCGCAATGCATCCTAAACTACCCATACCGTAAAGATATCCTCATCCGAATCGGCCTTTCAGTTGATTTGAGTCCCCCAGCTGGCGCGACCCGATGCACCGACACACATTCCTATCAATATCTCTCTGGCGCTGCTGAATTATTGAAGCTTCTATATCAGTCGCCGTAACTTATGCCATGCAACACGTAACATCCGACCTATAAGGATCGCGCTCTCGTCGCAGAGTCCTTCGTGCATTGAGCCGCTCGAATTAAACTCGCTCTTCGCCAGCACCAGGAAATCGGGAATTCGGTGACCCAGTAATATGTTACTAAGAAATTCGTATTAATGCTCCAAGTTTCCTCTGCGATGTATGCGCGAGTTTGTACGTCTGTGAATGTGCGATGATCTTTACTGGCGCGATTGGTCGCATGGATCGACGTGAATTAATTCGGTGTAATATTTATTTGAAATTAATTTTTGCCCACAGGTTTGTAGTATTAATTATTGGTAATTATACTGTTTTATTATAATTATGCTTGTATTGTATCTAATGAACTTTTATGATTATAATGGATGTAAAAGGTAATGCTTAGTTTTTGCAAACGACGCAACTGTTGTTTGAAAGATGCGCAGGTCAACATTGCGAAAGTTTCCCAAGGAAAACAGAAAATTGCACGGAAATAAATGAAGGAAAAAACTTGAAACTTTAAAGCTAACGGACTGATTATATGGATTGAGCAAAAAGGAAAGTAAACTCAGTTAATTAACGTGTAATCACTAAATTTCCTGTTAATTTGAAAGCCGCGTGTTTCGATTGCTGTATAAATAATGATGGAAAGCGAGACCTGCTATCGGTTGGATAGCCTGATATTATTGGAAAGCCATTTTCGCCGATAAAATATTCTTAATGCGAGCTACTCGCCCTACCAGACTATGTAACTGTGAATGCACGAATAATGGATACTGCCATTTATATCTCCATCGACACAATATTTGACGGTAGAACTGGCATGATCAATAACGCAACATCCGCCAGTGAAGGATAATGCATCTGCAAATATCATGTACTTTCCTGTAATTACCGAGCGCTCCTTAAATCTCATTAAATCGTTCGATAATTAATGTTGCTTTGAAAGACCTCGATACAACCAAATCCATCAAAACGACAGCTCTCTTGCCTTTCCGTTATTCGAAACGCGAGCAGTTCACTAATAAAGCATTTTACATGTAGCAAGTGGCTTTCGTTTAAACATATCTCGCTTTATCAGTACGTTGTTAACAACTTGAAGCAAGCAGAACCTTTAATGATCCACACTAATGAACTCCACACTGCGTCATTGAAATAAAAGCGACTTTAAATTCCCATCATAAATATCCGTCTAACTTAATGTTTGACACAGACTATTAAAATAAATGATTTGACACAGAACGACTCCTTTCAGGATAAACATCCGTTACTACTGCCGTACCAATAAAGCTCCCAAGAACTTTAATGATCTCCGCTAATGAACACTGTATTGCGCAACCACGGTAGGGGGCAACATTAAATTCTCTTCATTAAGCGAACAAATTGGTAATAATGTGTCAGCGTAAGAAAAGTGCTCGGCACGAGAGGAATACTTATCCAGCAGTAACTATCTAAAATCTCCGAGCACACTTTCCCAGTGCTTGGAGTGAGAGTCGAGTGGCTTGGATGCCCCGTTTAACCCCCGCGCTTCCCCCTCCCCCTCCCCAACCCTGCCGGAAAGGCTCACGTGCCGTAATAAAGAGCAGCCAATTATACGGCGCCACATGACGTATTTCACATCTCGATGATGGCCTTTACACGCGTCTCACCCTCTCAATGCGCCCGCTCCGCCGGAAAGAGAGTGATTCCCTCGATTATCGCCCGTCATCTCTCACGCGTCACATTCTCCCCGCGTGGAATGATGTCGCGCCAGTCGACCGCAAAAAACTACGGGACAGTAACATCATACGGTGCTTGCCTTGATTCGAAGGAAATGCGCTGTGAAGACGTTTTATAGTTTGAATATATTCTTTTGTCGTTGCTTTGTTCCGTAAGTAAAGAAATTGTCGTTGATATAACTTGTATGATTGTAGAATTCTATTTTGTAGTATTCTTAGTTCTGGTGTAATTAATAGTCGTATTCGTTCGTCATAGTCAACTTCTTTTCTCTTTGACTTGTCCCATAAATGAATAATTAGAAAATAGTTCATTTAGTCGTAACAGTCCATTTGCCAGAACAGGAAGAGAGAACTAAGTTCTTTGTTTGCGAAGGAAGTGTACAAGTTTTTTAACTTGTTGCTTGGAAAGTTCATAATATTAAAGTTTCGTGTAAACATTTCACAGTTTCAACGTATTCTTTTCCCTTCGCTTTGTTGCACGAATAAATATTCACTGAAACATTCGATCTGGTAGGAGCGCATTTTCCAGAGGAACAAAGCAGAGCGCAGTTTTTGAATGGCCAAGCTTTCGCCGAGATTAATGCAACGCGAAGCGCGGTGCAACAAAATCCGATAAAATTCGCAAATTGCGACGAATGCGCGCCGAATCCGATTACTCCATAAATTAACGCGTGATTCGCTCATTGATTCGAAGCGTGCCGAATTGCTAGATTCGCCAATTTCGCGGAATTATCCCAGCAAAAATTCGACGCCCCTTTCGCGCCACACTCGCGCGCGCGCACCGGCTGCTGCGTTCTCCAGCGTGTGCCTTCCTCGAGCGTTCGATGAAGAATTTCATTTCACTTTTAATGATTCGCCGCAGCAGCATCCGCTTTTGTCGCGATGCGTGTGGCTTATCGCGGAATGACATTTTTTAATAAATCCTCATCATGTTAATAAGGTCGTTTGTCGTGCGAATGACTTCGTTAAAGGACGATATTAAATCTCGAAAGATGAAAGGTGGGGAGGGGAGGGTAGGATTTGTTGGGCAATAACCGTTGCCGATGCGGCGCCCAGCGGCGTCAGCGTCGGCGTCGGCGTCGCTAGATGAAAGAAGTCTAAATCTTGGCGCATGACGTTGTAAAGAACGATAAAGCTCCAACGGACAGTAAGCGCCGCCGCAGGCAATTCCGCTTGAACGACAGACGTGAAACCGGCGGTGGCGGTGGCGGCGCGCTTCTCCTCTTGTAAAGTCGATGTACCTGACGGCTCGTAAATTTTGGCTAATTGCCTAGCTACCACCAGGCACGAGATGCGAGTGCAAATGGAAAGCCATAAATAAAAAAGCAGGGGTGCGCCATGGAAAATATTGCACTCGATGTAACTAACACCTGCCTGCTGCCCGATGCATCGAGCATCTGGAATTAATTTGACAGGATGAAGCCTTGCGAGACTAAATTTCATTGGCCACGGAAATTCGGCTCGATAAAACCTGGCGTTATGCAGCTGTGCAGTAAGCCATATTATAGTGCGATGCATTTGCCTACGAATTAATGTCTAAATATGCTGCTACGCAATAATTATCAATTCTAATAAAAGTTATTTTATTTACACACCGATATCTTTAAACTCTTTTGTGTATTCGATAAATTTTATATAACAGCATTGCAAACTGTATATAATAAATAAAATATACAAAGAAATTGACAGATATTGGTGTGCGATTAAAATTACGATATTATTTATAATTATCCCATATTTAATGATATATATTCGAGTGTAGGACTTCAAAGGTAAGTGGATCAGTAGGCACAGTTAATCTGAAAACTTTCGAGCCACCTGACTCTTAGCTGTACAACAATTGTCCCTTTACACTCAGTAGTCTAGTTGAAGAGGCGAAGTCATGTCGAGCATTCCAAGATAGGAAACCGCATTGAATAGGTTGAAACGCTGAATAAAGTGGCTGTGCGCGAGGGATTGTTGGGTAATACGTGCACCTAGATATAGCTAGTAGTATAATACACGTATGCATAGAGACCGACACACGTATACATTTAAATTGCGCGGCAGCAGAGAGGAATATGGAATGGGCGAGAGAGCGAAAGGTAAAAAGGAAAAAGCAGGGGAAAGGAGAGGAGAGGGAGATGGATTCGATGGGAGGAGGGAGAGGCGTATATTGTTCGCCGGGGAAAAAACAGAAATGAGTTCAGCAGTTAATATCGAGATGAATGGAAGAGCAATCGGTATGAAACCAAGCGGAATGACCTTATTGCCCTCGAAGCGGCCGCTGCCAGTCGGCTCGAGCTGTCACAATAACTGGCCACAGGCCTCCAACTTCAGCCCCTCACTTTTTGTTCCCTCTAATACCATTCCATAATCGAGCTCTGTGAAAAACACGTCGAAACAGCCCTTTGTTCTCGCAGTCCCCGGCTTCGTACTGATGCCGATTTACAATCTCGATGAGCGAGCACCAAAGTAAATTCATTTAAGCCCTCTCGAAAGCTTAAACGCGAACATATTTACCTTTCGAAGCATCAACTAGTAAATGAATCCGCATTTGATTGGAATGCCTCGAAAAATTTCAAACTGTATATTGCGAATCGACGAGTGACTATTTTTTTCTACCGGGATTGAGACGAGTAATGTTTGCATTAAGTTAAAACGAAAAATTCTTTCTTAAAGAAAATTGGAAAGGTATGGTTAAATTATATACTCAATGGAGTGGACCGGCCGAAATTCCGAACAAACTCGGCAAGTATAAGAAGGTAAGCGGGTACTGTGCTTTCCGCAACACGTTGCACCGATAGACAACCGTTTCGAGCTAAGCCGTAAAGTACTACCGCCATTGTAGAAACCAAAGCGGAATAGCAAATCCCGTTTGCCGAGTTCGAATTCTCGCTCGCAAATGCGACTCGCGCTTCCCCTGCAAAATTGATAGGCGAATGGCCGATATTCAGGGAATATCACCGCAAACACGTTCATGAAACATTTCTCGCATAAAATATCGATTCTCTTCCTCGCTGAGACACGGATTTTTCAGATTCAGATATTACAAAGCAATCCCAGCTGGCAAACAAATTCTCTTTCACTGTGTGCTTTTACTATTGCACTGGCTGAAGGGAAAAAGGGGTGTAACCTGAAATGTGTCTGAAGCATCCGGATCAGGAAGATCGAGGAAAGTTCCTTGCGATCCTGTCCAATCATATCGACGCGTGGGTTACTCCCGGTTGCCTCCTTATTCGGCATCCAATTTCGCAGAACGGGTCGGAAAAATGGATGACGCTCACTGATCTGAAAGGGGATGGTAACGCCATAAGAGCAGCGCGTATCTTATACACCAAATATCTTTCCGCCTCGCATGGTCACCGAATATCCAATGCTATTACTTTGCAGATACTAATACAGCAATATACGCTCCTGCAATTTTCTACAAAATTTGATACAATCTTCGCGAAATTAATAAATGTCTCTATGGAAAGATATTAAGAAATTGGAAAACGTTCTCGAAATTTATGTTAAATTAATGTATAAAATAACAATAAATAATAAATGTGTGGAAACAGATAACAATATGTAAAACATGATTACATAAATGGCTCTGGTCGTTATTAAATTTCATGAATAAATATTTGCATGGTATCATATAAACCAACAAAAGTGAAGAAGATTAACGGAAAGTAATGCAAAGACAACGTGTCTCGATACATTTCGCTGAATGTATTCCCTTCAGTTATTTATTAATTTCACGCATCAGCGCTCCGAATGTTGCAGGTTCGCTAATAAAATCGGGCAGCGAGGCGAATAAAATTTGCCGGGAAAGATTGACGGGAAGGAATTTCGCAAAGACAGTCAGATCGTGATAGGCAGCGTCGCATTAACAGTATACGAGCGGGTTCGCTTGCACTGCTGGTATCGGAAAGTCGTCGGCGAAATGCTCGACTGTAACTACTGACGCGCAGTAGTAAAGAGCGGCACGTGTCCGTCACGTCAGAGCCAATACACGCTTTTCTACTTGCGCGCGAGTGTCACTCTTTCGGCCAGACGAGTGGGAAAGACGATTCATTCGGATTCAATCGAAACGAATCTCGCGCTTCGTCCGATAAGCACTCCCGAGTGAAAGGACCTCGAAGGAAACTGCGATGGATAAATAAATAGATAAGAATCAATTCCATGTACACACTGAAACACTCGGCATTCTTAGTTCAACTATCTTGATAAGCACTCCGTGGTAAGTAAACCTCGTCGGTAAGTAAATAGATAAATAATTCCGCTGGATAAACAAATAGATAGGAATCTATTCCATGTACACATTGAAGTACAATGTTTATTTAAACTACCTTCGTCATCTCTATTATAAAACGCGCGCATAAAATTCGACATCTTGTCGGATTTATTTAAATTCCTATAAATCAATGCGTTAATAAATAATTCTGGCATAATTGTTATGTGATAATGGTTAATCGTTAAGAAGGTACTGTGGCAACTAATTCAAAATGAGCATCATTGCAAACTTTCGACACACCTCTTACGAGCAGTAAAATCGAAAAGTACCGTGCGCGTTGAAAAGAATCTTCCGGATGATCCGTTGCTTTTACGGGGAACTAGTTGCGCGGAATGGGAGCGTGTGATGCGAATGGCGGAATCATTAAACGTTTTCCGGATTAGAGCTCATTCCGGAGGAAGTGTCATCGGGACTCGACAGCTCTGATGTGTGGAGGGCATTAGGCGTTGAAATAGACGGAGAAATGAGGGCACGGCTCGTTCACGAGAGTAACGCGTACGCCCGAAGGAAGAAAATTTGCTCCCATTTGTCGGCGGCGCGCGCGCGCGCTCGGAAACGTTACAATAATAGTCGATCCCGTTTTGATCGCTCGCCGACAGATACCACCGGTCATTCAATCGATACATCGTTTCTCTCAGCTGCTGATCCCGTCGCCACCGATTTCCACCTCTGCGTTTCCCATCTCGTCCCCGCAGCCGTTTAACACAACCAATCGCTGGACACATTTTGATACACTTTTGTATGGTTTTCCGTCGGCCAAGCAGAAAGTTAAACTTTACACTGTCTTGTGTGTGTTTGACTAACGTCACGCCAAGTTTCTATGCTAGCTTAGCTGCTGAGAATGGTGTAACCGAACCATATTTCTTTTTGTTTAAACCGCTATCGTTGGTAATCGTTTACTTTTCACTTGTTGCTTCAGGGTTTAATAATATTGAACTTCTGTATGTGACATTTAAATACATGAAATCAACATTAATTACTGCTGTATTATATTACTTAGTAAATAATAAATAAAATAAATAAAGTAAATTATTTGATAAATAATATAATATTAATCTTTTAAAATAAACTAAGATATATAATCATTTACAAACATAATGTTATTTGAAAACGAGCAGACTTTTCATGAAATATTGTAGCTTTCTACCAATTATGCTGCAGAATTGTAGTTTACTTTTATCTCGGCCGGTTCTACTTTGCTCACACGAAGGCTTACATCCCACATAGATCTTCCAAATAATCGGGAATGTCGAAAGTCCAGGGAGGCTTGTACGCGAGCACACACGCACAGACACGCACACACACGCAGACACTCTGGCAGTGTGCTTGTTGTGTGCTACAACGGCATGCTTGTCACGTTTGCAGTGTTTCACCTCGGCGCGGCTCCGCTACTCCCATCGCTGATGCTGCCGCTGTTGCTCTCCTTTCCTGTTAGGCAGCCACGTATACCACACACGCGCTCGCCCTCGATATACCACCTTCCGTAAACGAAGATGTACAACAACAACTCTTACGCTCGCCGGACACGCACATATCACACTTACTCTTCCTGCCGGATGAGTACGTCTCCAAATTGATTGGTTATTGTTGCTAAATACAACGCGCACATATCCAGTTCTGATTAAACCTTTTGGTATTAGTTGAAATTAGAATATCGAAAGTTGAAGAATACTTGAATTTGTTTTGTGTATAATAATTTTGCGTCCGCTGAAAACGCGTTACTCAAATGAGATCGTGTTAAAAGTGATTGGTTATTATTGCAAAATACAACGCGCACATATCCAGTTCTGATTAAACTTTTCGGTAGTAGTTGAAATTAGAATCTCGAAAGTTGAAGAATACTTGAATTTGTTTTGTGTATAATAATTTTGCGTCCGCTGAAAATGTGTTACACAAATGAGTTCGTCTTGAAATTGATTGGTCATTGTTGCAAAATATAACGCACAGATATCTTTCGGTATTAGTTAAAATTAAAATAACGAAAGTTGAAGAATATTTGAATTTGTTTTATGTCCAATAATTTTGCGTCCGCTGAAAACGCGTATATTACACTTACGCGGATGAGATCGTGTTGAAATTGATTGGTTATTATTTCGAAATACAACGCGTAGATATCCAGTTTTCATTAACCCTTTTGGTATTAGCTAAAATAACGAAAGTTGTTTTATGAGTGAAAGTAATTGCGGTTGTAAAAGCAAGGAGAGAAAAATATGTGTTCGTTTTTCTTGGCGTTCTTGATTGGATAGTCAGAAAATACAATGAAATTCATGCATCTACATTGATATGTAAAGGGAGGGAGAATTTGTGTGTGCGTTCAACGTAATCCGAGGAATTACTCAATTGATTTGTATAATTCTTATATCATTACAATTTCGTGTCGAAAATCATGATCGCCCATCTATTAATTTTAAAATTTACTTGTTATGAATTGAAACACGAAACGTCATTCAATAAAGGCGAGTCTTTGATAAGTAAAAATCTACATCTACATTAACAGCGACAAGGTACTAATGCTTCCAGTCTTTAGTGGTTCATTAGAAGCGACGGAATAACAATGAGGCGCACTAGAAACTCGGGAACAACGAGTGTCGAGACGGTAGGACTAATGTGTTTCGCCGGTGCGAATCTCGCCGACACTCGCACAATTACTTTCGTTCGCGGTGAACTTCGCAGCCACTAATCCGAATGTTCGCTCCTGTTACATAAGGACCAATGAGGCGAAGGCTAGTGGGCGGGTCGTCGGAGTCACGGTGGGGTAGAAGTAAGCCCAGTGGAAGTGGTATAATTTGAGGCTAAAGTTACTGTCTTCTCGCGGCCGTCTGACGTAACTCGGCTCGTTCCACTTGATGACCGACGCAGACTAGAGTCGAGCTTTCGCTGCGCCCCAGTAGAACCGGATCAGTTGGATCCTCCTCGGCCAGTTTCCAAACTGGTAAGCGGAGAAATGGAACGTAATCCGGCTAATTGTAAACTGAGTTCTGGTCATCGCGTATCGCTCTCCCCGGAATCCGCCCACGTCCTATTCCCCACGCACCCGCAAATGATTTCCCGGAAACTTATAAATTGCATGGGCCAACCAACCGTTTCGATTACCCACGGGGATTTCGTGTACCGAAAATCTATGGATTATTGATTCGGATTTATTAGAATCGAAAAGTAATTATTCTCCGGTAATGCTGTGATTATTTCCCAATTAGTGTCAAATCCATACAATTTTGAATTTCGTCTGAGGTTCTACTGCCCGTTGCAAACGGCAGCACGGACAAAGCGAATCATAATTAATGCCAATTGCATTGGAACTGGCATTGTTGTACATTCCGTTCAAATAAATCCAAAGGTTTACGATTCTATACTTTGTATTCTTTTTATTCGAAGGATTTTGTAGGAAATCAAATTACGACGAATAAAACGGAAAAATATGGACATGCGAAACACTAATTCGTTACTGTAACATTTCGCTATTCTTTTCCATATATTTGATTATCCAATCAATGCCCTTTGCCAGGGCTTCTTCCATCGCGATTCAGCAACTTTACCAGCGATTTTTCGTGGCAACCCAGTTGAACTGGAGTTCGATCGACAATTCGTTCTGACCGTCATGAAGGTTAGCATGGCGGCTTACTCGAAATTCATTAAAGAACTTCTGTTTATTGAGCTCTCCCGGCGGAGAGGCGAGTGGGTCAGGAACGCGCGCACCAGGAACACAGGCATACTTCTGTTTCATGCATTCTGTAACGAGTTTTGGGGAGTTCGCCTCGCGTTGAAAGTTAAGTGTTCCCATTACGTATGCAATTAATTCAATTGTCTCTCGCATTATACACACCGGAACCGCTTCTATTTCCCAGTACATGTTAAACCGCTTCATCTGCATCAAAACGATGATCTGACAACGAGGAACTAATAAGCTTAGATCGAACTTGATCTCACAATGTCCAAAGTCCAAGAATGATTTACGGTAACAATCCAGAAATTGAAATGAAACGTGGCAAATCAAATGGAATCTGTACAAGCGACGAAAATGATAATTTCTATAATAAAATCACAACTTCCTTCAATTTAATTTAACTGCAATTAAACAGAATACTTCTATAAATAATCTGCTTATTGAATTACGAAATGCGAGGATAAACGAGTAAAACAAGTGGGGGCGGTTGAGAGTCGCGCCGTTGGGAGCCCTGAACAATGCGAGGTTTACCGATAAAGCTCAAGTGAAAATAACCAGCATCCAGTTTCATGCAGTTATTCGCGGTGAGGAGACGAGCATTTTTCCGGCGAGCTTTCTGAATAATTTTAATGAAATATCGTGCTGCTCGTACGCGTATCGGTTTACTTCTATTTAACTCCGTCGCATTCTCGGCTCCTCTCTCTTTCGCTCTCTTTCTCTCCCGTTTTTTCTATCCTCCACTCTTTTCCATTCCCTTCGGAATTTTGCATCACTTTTCTTGCTGGCTATTGGCACGCGTGCGCGCACCGCGAAACTCAGTTCGGTTAATTTCGTTATATCGAAGTGGTCTTCCGCTCTTCTCATTCCGCGACGATTGTCCTGGAATTTCTGTCCACTGGCGAAAGTGGAGAAAAAAGAAAACGCCGATTGGTAGCGGACGAATGGTACGAGAGCAGGTTTTCTCCCTCTGCGTTCTTTCGTTTCCGAACGATCGGAACGAGCGACGGCACCGCCCTAGCTTTCTCCTTTTAACCTGTGTACTAGGTCGTTCCACTGTACAGTCGAATTTTCCAATCATGAATAAGAGAACAACAGGGAAAATAGTAAATATTGACGGGAAATGTTAGCAAACATGCTGTTGGTCGGCAATGTGAAAAGGTTGGAGGCGAAATATTTAATATTTTTTCATAGCCAATCAAATTAGCACGCTGGTAAAAATACTATATGATTTTCCAAGAACATATTGTCCGGAATTTTCCCAATAACATACTATCTGGGATTTTCCCAAGAACATATTATCGTATATAATCTCTACTTATATAAATTTGTAGGCGTTTTCTGTATGTTTGTTCCGAGCGTGCGAGTGAAACTCATGCTAGTTCTTTACTGAAACTGGTTTTCAACTAAACATTAGCCCGTTAGTTCAACACGACATAATCTTTTATTTTTAGTTCAAGAACCTAAAATAATTCGTGAAAGTAATGTTTAATGAGTACTCTCGAATAAAATTGTAATAGTCACTGTAAAGTAATTCGTTTGTTCACTTCGGCAGGCGCTTGAGCCACTCTTTCCATATTTCAAAGTAGAATAACTAACATGACAGTCGACGTGTTAAAGATCCGACGGAATTCATAGGAGATATTACAATTTCATAAGAGTATTACGTGCCTGGGGAGAAAGGGCGAGTAGTCCGAAAACTTTCCGCTGACGGGGCTGGCAAACATCTGATCCTGTAACGTACTAGCCCGTTGTGCTCGAGGCTGCCGCTAAGGGATTTCGGCAAAAAGCTACGCCTTCAGCAGGGAAAAAAGGAAGAGAGAGTGAGAGAGTCCTGTATATCCTGGCAGGGAAAAGTACAAAATTCCGATTCGTTGGCCGGCATCGCAATCCGTGCGTTCGGAAAGCTTGTTTAAAGTTTCGCAGAGTCCGGGATATGGTAATGGGAGGAAAGTACATATTCCCGGATGCCCGATAACCCTATAAATATTCAATAAGGCAGAGGGCTCGCACATATACACTAAATATTCATGATACCGTTCGCACTTGCGTGCCGGAATTATGTTGTTGTTGCGGCGCGCGGTTTCTATGGGAAAAAGGAGGATGTAACCACCTGCTTGGTGTTATAATGCGAGTGGTAACAGCGTCATGAAACTTGGGAAATGTGGTCCGTGCCACCTCGATGGCCGTAGTCCCGTAAATGCCGAAAGTGAAATAAAGCTGGGCAGAAAAGGATCCCTGAGAAATTAGGTTAACTAAATAGATATTTTCACCTGTTTTTCTCCTTAAACCATCTTCCCCTCCTTTTTCAATATTCGAATTATAGTTTTACATTATACATATAATTGTATATATTTCAAAACAATTATTACCAATATTTTCTTTAATGAAACGATGTAACAAAGAAAATACTTTTTACGAAACTGGTTAAAGTAACTTCGTAATATCTGTAAAAAAGATGGTTTGACGTTAATGAAACGAAATCAGATTAGCGAAGGTAAAAAGTTAATTGTTAATCAGAGCGCTGGGAAAGCTTGAAGGCTAGCTCTATGGGAGAGCGGACCTTAAAAAGTAGAGCGAAGGGCACACGGAACAAGTCTGACGTGGACCCGGATGCGAGGGGAATCTGTTATGACGTAACATCGGCTAAATTAGGTATCCAATGTGTGTTATATCGAAGCGCCCCTGAATATTTCATGAATATCGATCATCTCCTCGGAAGATAGCGTTTATTCATGCCGGAGCCGCTGGGATTTGTCGCATCTAATTCGAGCGCATGTCACCGGATGCGATGGGGAAAATCAAACGATCTGCTAATTACTCCGAGTGTAAACACACTTCGCAGAGCGCGTTTAATTTTCGCAAGCCCTCTGCGCCGCATTTACAAACTCGTCACTGAAACTGATCAGAGGTCAAGTGGACCGCACACTCGTTTTATCGTGACGTCAAATCGTCACAGGACATTTTCAAGATTCCAGACCGATTAATCTACTTTGTGCAGGATGCGCCCTTTCACGAGAAAAATATTCAATTCTACGGCTGTTCATATTTTGAAAAACAAACGATTGATAAAGTATAATTCGTGATTAATATGATTATTATTATTATTATATACTGTTGTGTTTAGCTGATTATTTCCATCTACTTTAATTTTTACATATTTAAATAATATAATTCCAGTTTGTAGGCTTCTTTATATTTTCAATTAGTTTCGCGGTGATTCAACGTATATTGGATTAACGGGATAATTCGACACTGTGAGAATTAGATAGGGAATCTCATAGAAGAGAGAAACACGAGTCAGATCCGGTGGACTTAGCGGAAAAGTAGAAGTGGAGTATTTTCAAGTGGAAGAGCTGCTGCTGGTGCTGCTGCTGCTTTCCGGAGTTCCTGGAGTGCTGATATCGAAGTTTTTTCCCTGGAAAGCGCCTTTGTATGCAAATGTACGGTGTTCGCTCGACGCACATCGTGCGGAAGTGCGCATCCTATGCTTCGCTCTTTCTCTCTCGAGTGTCTCTTCCCCCTTATGTTTCTTTGCTAGGCGACGCAACGAATCACTAGACTCAATAGTACTCGAGAAAACGTTGCCTTCTAATCCAAGCATCAACAGTAATTCTCAAACAACCTCCGACCTTTTTACCCTTTCCTAGCTTTGTGACTGGTAAATGTTAATGGCGGACTTGACAAAAGAAAGCGAAGACGTGTTTAATGTTTGCAATTTATAATTATTTCCAACAGCACAACGCGCAATTGTAATAACCGTTATTGTAAAATGTATAAATGATAACTGCATTCTAATTTTTTCCTTATTTTCATTCTTCAACTTCAAACAGATTAAATGATAGACTACTCACTTGTGCCTTGGATGTAGTTCCGAAGAGGACGTCGAAGCGGCACAAGAACATCAGGCGGACATAATTGTCTCTGCAAACAAAAATGAAGACAGGGTTAAAAAACATCGCCAGCCTTTGCTTCAGATTTATTATTAAAAAGCCTCCTAAGTAAAGATTAGATAAATGATGGATTCCAGTGAAAATTGCAGGATTACATTGAATGGGCCGGCTTCCAAATAAACAGATGCCAGTTTCGACAGGCGAGGCATTAACAGGAAGGCGAAACATTCCGGATACATTAGGGAGGACCGGACAGATTGATGAGTGTTTCGGGAATGTCTGGGCGTGGATTTATTATTCCAGTGTTTTTCAATCATAACGGGCCACTGCTTGCCACTCATCGCTCACTGGCTGTCGGCCTGGCCAATACCTGTCAATACTACTGACCACGTGCTCAGGATTGACAGGCTGCGCGCGTCTACCCCATGCTCCTTACACTCTCTCTGTTACATTTCAGCGGCAGCGTTCCACGATCCTGAATTTCACTGTCAAACGCTCGCCCTCTCTCCTCGACCACGCACGCCGAATCCAAAGCGCTCTGTAATACTGATAGAGTGCTCTTCATAAAGGGGATATGGCGATCGAGAGCGCCAGGACTCAAGCGGGATTTTACAAAATTGCGAAAGTGTCTCTGTGAGTGCTGTCACTGCGCTCACTTCGCCCACATTGTGTCGCTTTGATCGCTTTCACGCGCTGCTCCCCTTTCATTTTCACAATAAGCGAATAACACTTTTGCTCGATTTACAAATTGGCTCGCGAGAGAGATTTATTTACAGTTCGCTTCGAAAAATTTGGCTAACACATTGTCATAGCAATTGTCCTTTTGTCTTCGCTGCTTTTATTTCGTATTTTCGATTAAACGATTGAAGAGGTATTTACTGTCATTGTAAGATGTATTGAGTATTAATAAAGACATCGATAATAATTACTTTGCGATATGTACGATATTCTGTTAAACGAAGATGAAAGATTGTAAATATAGAGCACAGATAATTCTAAGGAGATTGCGTTGAAATAAAAGTAACAAAAGTACTCGGTTAATTGTATTAAATAAGCAAAGTGATATTGAAGTCTCTGACAATTCTATGAAGTTTAAAAACATCGCGATTCCTCTCCTGCTGATTGCCTTGATTAGCAAGTTTCTACGCCACCGAACATTTTTAATGAATTCGCTTTCAAGCCTGGCGAGTCCTTCTCAAACTTGGAGGACGGAAAGTTAATTCCTCCCAGGAGGAGAGGAGGAGGGAAGAATCTGTTATAAACCATAACAATAAACGGACACAAAAGTAGTAGGAAGAAAGTTAGTAGAATCTTGGGCGGGAAGTTTCGCGTGCTCGCCGTAATTGCGGAAACGGCATTACACACTCGGTGACTTCAGTTGTAAAATGGGACTTGGCGGGTAATTGTGTAATGGCTCGCCGAGCATTAATTAAAAGATAATATTGAAACTCGCTCGGCTAATTGAAAATTGGCTGGCGCATGCGAAAGTTTTAATGCAAAACCGAGCGATGTTTGTTGCCGGCTATTAATGCTTTTGGACGCCGAAATTTTTATTACGCTGCCGGAATTTTATTACCGCCACGCGAACAAGCAGAATTCTCTCGTTTCGCAGAGGGACCATTTCCGCAGTCACAATGTATCTCGCTACCGGATTCGAAGAAACCCGATGGAAAATTGCGTTTCGCATTTTTCACGAAGAACGAACGACTTCTGAAAATCCGTTGCATTCTCCTACTATTGCCATTTTTCGCATTCACGCCGAAGGCAATTTTCTATTCCTAACACAGAACGTTCAACTATGTAAGTACAAATAAACCACAGGAAAGATTTCTAGTGTTCACTGGGAACGCAGATACTTAGTGGACAAAATGGATTTTAATGAGATTAATATTCCGCTGAAGTGCTAATCCACTTATAAGTGTTTCTATTTCAAAATGTCGATCGGATTGACACTCGCAGTGTTGGAGATTGGATTTAATGTAAGCCCTAAGTGGGTTTGTTGATCGGAAGTTCGAGCGCGGTAGCGTTCGTTCCAGATCCATCTTGTCGATGGCGTACACGGGATAGGTAACGACATGTCAGTTAATGGTATACATAGTCAATAACTAATGGGATAATCGAGGCTGATGCGCCTAATTGGATTTCTGCTGGACGAACGCCGTGCGCTAGGCTCAGGTTCCTGCAATTACTCCCTGTTCCTTCGGCCCAAAATCGATCGCGCACTCTTGCAAATACGACACTCCGCCTGACAATTATATTAACATGATTCCATAAAAGTCTGCGAAGACATACAGTTTCGAACCTTCACTATTTCATAATTCACTGCTATAATGGCTATCTTAAATAGTGACTGTTATAGAACAAACTCATTCCGGCAGGCCGACCGTAATAACTTTTTCTCGAACGCAAACAGAAAAAAAAACAGCAGGTTCTAAAAAAACATTTTCACTCATTTTCACTCTCGCAATTCTGCCCGACTTCCAACCGGAGAGTATGCCGCGCTGCATCAAAAAGTAACCGAGAAACTAATATTTTGCGGATTTTTTTACTGTCTTCAAATCAGTTGTATTTTTGTTCGAAAAAGTCCCGTAGCTTTTTTCCTAAATTAAAATATACTAGAAATATTCGCTCGAACCTTTGCGAGTGAATTTTGAATAACTAAATAAACATCTATGTTTATATAAATATTTGCAGTCTACTAATCAGGCGTGCATATTGAAATAAACTTTTATTCTTGAATTCGAATAACTGCAGAAAGCTTTAATTTCGAGGGGAATTCATTGCTTGATGTTTCAGGGACTGCGAAGCCCTTTTCCATTAACAACGTCGAAATGACGTATCAGAAATCGATAAGAAGGCCGGAAGAGAGGAGCGGAAGGTGGAGGAGAAGAGAAAGAGCGAGTGGCGGATAAACTAGTAGGTAAGGGCACTCAATTCGACGAAAGAATAAAACAACACAGACTGTTCTTTAGACGAGTCTCCTATCTTGATCCGCCTCCGGCTTCGAATCAGATTTCCAGGCCCGATCGAATTATTTCTGGCTCCCCGCGCACAACTACCACTGAAAGTAATAACCCCCTCCCCCCTCCCCCTCCCCCTCCCCCCATGCACCCGTCGACGAGTGAATTCAGCCAGGGAATTTCATCGTCCGCCGAGATGCCGAAATTTTCATTTCCTCCGAAACTTCTCTACCGCGCGCCCCGCTCCCTCTCCACTCTCTGGCCTCGTTTTCTCGCAATTAAGCCAGTCGTACCAGTCTACTTTCCCCACCAATTGCCTCCAATTTTTATCACGCGTAAATGTCATGATTATCTAATCATTTCTGCCAATTTCAACTCGATGAATCGTCTACTAAATCACGTAATTCTGATTAAAAATTGCACTCGCATTCTTTAAATCCGGTAAAGGAAAAGTCAGAATGAATCTCACGGGAAAATCCTTTTGGGGCAATTGCGTAAACCACTATAAAGAAGAATAAAATTAACAATACATATTCACGAGCGGCTAGAAAATCACTTTAGATCCTGCAGGACAATACATGTCCGCCCCTTAAATGACTAAATGATTAAGGGTCGCCCGGCTCTATGACGGTCTCCCTTACCCTCTTCCAGACACCATGAATAATAATGCGCCCTATGCTTACGGCCAACGAAGGAAAATGAAAGACTTATGATACTCGAAGCTAATATAATTTTGATTTCCCCGAAGAGCCATTTTGTGCACTAGTGAAACTCGCATGAATTTTAACTGTAAGGAGTATGAGAGTGGCGCGAAATCCATGTTCATTGGTATCTTACGAGTTCGATCGGTGCGCCGCGCCTGCAATCCGCTAGCTATGCAAAGAGCAAGGAGCTCTCAATTTGCATGTGTAATCGCATCCCTTAATATTTCGCTCACTGCGACGTGTGAGCGAAGCGTGAAGATCCCACCTGAGGCAGAACTCCAAGCTTCGGCTGGCAACTCTGTGAATTTCCTCTGTTTCGTCATAGAATATTTATGGCCAACCATACCGAATATCACGCTCCGGGCAAACTATGTCCTCTGTCCGAGATGTGCCTTGAATGTTTGAGAAACTCCGCTAAATCGCTCATTCGTTATGCCACCACCACTCTTCCAAAAGTACCGAACAAACTAACCCAACTTCAAGTTTCCTACCACAACTAAATTTTGTACAACTTACTACACAAGAAAAACACGATAAAATAACACCGTATTTCTATTTAACACAAATTCTATTTTAATTCAAGAAGACTGTGAATACCTCTAAAAGAAAATTAGTACGAAGCTGCTTTTAACCCCACGAAACGCCAACAACGGAAGTGTACGTTACATGCGCCCCTAAAAAGAGAAACAAAATAAGAAAGTGAATTCCGGGGGATGAAAGCCGGTAGACAAACACTGCTTTCTAGGGAGAAAGAGACGCTTAACGAGCGGTCAATCAATTTGCGAGTGGTCGATGGTAGTTCGACATGCTGCTATCGGCCAGATCGTTATACTGGCGGAAGCAGGGCGGCGGTGGTGGTGGTAGTGGGACGGGCCCGTGGAATGGGGAACGACAATTTGTGCCAGGTTTCCTCAGCCCCGGCGAACAATATGGCGCGTAACGCAATAAGCATATGTAAAGTAAAGCGGCCGGGCAAAATGCTCGGACGTCCACGAGAAATTTGCAACAACTTGTTGCTGCCCACCGCCGGAGTCATTAATATTGTATCGCTGACCATATTAGCCTGCGATATTAGACTAAAGTGCAAGTCTGGAAACAAATGGCCGGCCTGATTGACGCCATTACTGGCCACCGGCCAACAGATACACTACCTCTACAACCACCCCTAGATTGTCTTCGGTATACTACGCGTGTCCACCCCCGCGCCGCCACCCCCCTTTCGCGATAATTGACTTTTCCGAGAATTTAAGTGCGTTAACGGTCACGGCGAGTGAACCCTTCGGGCGTCTCGAATTATTTTCGAATTCTCACTAAGTCACGCTTCCTTTCTAATTAGTAGTAAGTACATGGCAGCGATCAATAACACATCCGCACAATTAAGAGTGACTTGCTTGCCATGAAGATTCGAAGTTCCGAACTTAAACTTTCGTTTCGATTCCAAACGATTTTTATGTCGGATTTATATTTGTAAATGATTATAAACATTGTTGTTGGAAGTTAGGAAAAGTTAATAATAATATAAGTACGTAAGTAATTAAATATTAGTGTTACTGAATTTTGTAAATACTGGATTATCGAAATATTTTGTTATATTAAAGGATGCCGTGCAGGCGAACAGTTGTTGGTGCGCCACTTTCTTTATTGATGGCGGGGAATATGGGAGGGTTGGGTTAGCTGCGGCGCATACGATTTAGAGGATGTTATTATCCTGGAATAACCCGGGCAGAGGGCAGCTCACGGGATATTATTTCATAGCCGCCCCGTGCGGAAAGTCCCTCTTCGCCCCGTATAAATTCCCCTCGAAATATAAGTACAAGCTGGCGCGGATCGAAATAATGTTGAAAACTGATCCTCATAGAGTTGAAATGAATTGCTCGCGCTTAACCATGATCTGCCAGGCTATAAACATTCTACCTCACTTTGAACCGCCGAGTGCGGTCCGCGATAGCTCCACATGGAAATCCACACTGACAGCAACATTTATTGCAACTCTTCCAAATGCTCGGCGACCAAATTACATTTCGATTTAATGACGATTAATTGCAGTAGTAATTGTATTAAAGATTCGAACCCGGGTTTCCGGAATTTCATCTCAATTAATCCTGTTGGTTGTAATTTCGAACAAAAATTTCTGCACTCGGATTACAATTTAAATTATAACACTGATTTTTAAGATTGTAACTATAATTTATCTTCATGAGAGTCTATGAAAATCCTTGGAAAACGACTTTAAGATATTTTGTAATTCGAAATATGTTGTAATTTGAATTACTTTTGTGGAGTTTGACAATACTAGTTTTAATCAACATTGAGCAGCATGTCCAACATCAAAATGTTGCAGAACATTGTTGAATTCTTCGCAATATCCCATACCGTCTGACATTTAACCCTCGCCAACTTCCGCTGGGATAAAAAGTTCACTTGTTACGTTTTAATGAGACATATCGTATAGTGCTATTCCCTATTATAACGTTACCGCGTTACACAAGAGTATTAAAATCGCGCGTGTGCCGTTGGGCACATAATAACAAGAAACTGCAGGCTGTTAAGCCTGTTAAAAAGATAACGCGCGCGGCAATTAGAGATCCGGTGGATTGTGTTAATCCCGCGGAAAGGAATAATTAGAATTAGAACACGGACGATTGCGATAATTGCGCACTATCTCTTGAAGTACATTGATAAAGCATGAATTAGACTGAATTTTATCCTCCAATTAACGCCCTCTTCATTCTTTGCTCTTCATTCTCCCTCTTCTTTTTTATTTGAACGTTCTACTCCGAGTCTCATAAAACGTCTACTTTCAAGCTCGAAACGTTTCACTCCCAAGATATCGCTTATTCATAGTTTGGGTGGAAACTCGTTTATTATCTTCAGTGGAAGTAGAAGTCAATTCAAGTTATATTGATCATCAATCTACATTGTGAATGGTTCTTAAAAGAGGGCTGCATCGGCCAGACAAAAGAAGAACAAGTGGGGATGATATATCGAAAAGGGTTCGATAAATAGAATGGAAGAACGCGAGTGGCACGCAAGATTTAAGAGGACGATGATGGCCCGCTTGAAGTAAGACAAGATAACGCTGCCAACATTCAGAACTCAAATAAGTCGAATATCAGATAAATCTGACGCTATTTAAAATAATGAAGCTCGAACATGCCTCGCCCTGATAACAGAGTGATGTATAGCTGCTTATCTAATCACGGGAATTACAGCCAGTAGCGAGCGGGGACCGACTCAACTTCAAACTTCGCTCTGCTTCTCTTGCTATCGGGAATTCGATATTCGATACCGCCGAAATGCGAAGGCAATCGATTCTCGAATGCTTAATAAATAGCGTACTATCCATTGCAATCATAAATGTTAGAATCGAAATTCCCTGAGTTCTGCAAAATACAAATATGACTATTGCGCATACTTACAACAAAACAAAATAAAAAATTCTAATTCCAACGATTGTTGTATTCCTTGTATATTTTTTTGAAAGTTTGATTTTGTACTAAAATGCCATTTTGTGTTTGGCGATATTTTTCTTTGTAATAAACTTCTAATTTTAAAAAGACAAACTGATTCGAAAAAAGTGTATATGAATTATGAAGGATTAATATAAAATGTACAACATTTACAACAATGGATTGCTGGAGGCGGGAGTTGATGCAATCTGTCTAAATAAATCAAGTAAGAAAAGGAAAAGTTGCCGCTAAGTAGTCGAAGCCCAAATGAAATGTTGAATGGGTGGGGCGAACATCTTCTTTCCGAGGGAACGGAGCTCTTCTCTGCGGTGCGATATTTCACGTAAAAGTGCACGCCTCTAAATGGCACGGATATTTTTCACCGTAAGCACCGATGTCACGCCAGTTCACGCTTTATACGTGTGAGGAATGGCTGGCGTGGGGGATCTCTGCTATATGTATGCAATAGTCTCAAGCAGTTGTTCATTGCGAAGGGTTGCAACTTATTTGAAGAAGTCGAGAATTTACGACGAAAAATACTGAATCCACCCTTTATTAAAACAACAAATCTATCATATAGTTTCTATCGTCTCGCAATTATAGAAAAACTGATTTATAAAAACGTATTTGTTATCTATAAAAGATTTCCTTTATTAAACTACAAGGTTTCCACGTATTTTTTGGACGCAACTCTGAAGAACTTATAAAGAAATACTAGTCTATAAGTTTCAAAGTTCATCCAGTTCGTTTCACGTACAACAGCAACGTTTTAATCACTTCATTTCTGAGTTATTCGAAATATCTAGGAGGACACGATTATTTTCCATGAAATTGCAGCTCCACTGACACCCACGCGGTGCAACTTATAATGAATTTGCGGACGCACCGACAGCAATGCTGTATTCGCGTTACAGCTGTAATACGTATACACATATTGCGGTACATGGACGCCAGCGTCGAATGGCGCACAGCGTCGGTGCAGGTGGAGCAGCAAGACTGAAAGGCAATTCAGCCGGGCATTTTTATAGAAGCTGCTCTATGAAAAGGATCGCTGAACGGCGATTTATTCGAGGAGAGTCCAATTATCATCCGATAGAGCGACTCCGAATGACGCATTTCTCCGAAAGGGGGGTGGGCGGGGGAGAGCGAGAGGGGGAGGGAAAACTGATGGGCTAAGAAAATCGAGGCAGTGTATAGAGCGCAAAGTAAGTGCATATGCACTCGTTTTTCACCTCAGAGAATTATTGACATATTTTTAATTAGGATGCGAGAAATTAATTTCTTCGAGAAAAATAAATTCATCGATTTTTTATAGACCCCTATGTATTTTATACCGACTGTAATGTAGTGAGAAACATATTCAAGATTTCCACGAGAATCCCTGTATTATTAAAAAGTCAAAACCTATTTTCGCAAGGATTTTGAATTAACGTCAATTTCGGAATCAAGCCGAACATTCATTTTTAATAGCGACGAGTTGGGAATTTTTTAATCCTCCAGACGCTCCAGATTCCCAGATTACTACTTATATATATATATATATCGACTCATTAACTAGCAGCAAGCAGACACGAGGAGGATATTAAGCAGTAATAAAAGTGTGGTTTGTACAGGGAACTCTAGTTTCTACTTGACGAGGAGTTCGGATCAGAAATAGATTATAACTGTTTTCCAGGAGGCAGTTAATCAAGCGGAGCAAAGTATACCAGCACCGAGACATCCTCTGGAACAATAATATTTCGCGACATTTTCACTCGGGCGAAGATTAAACTGGCAGGGGACGCGCCAGTTTGTCCGCTCCTCCTCGGATTTTTCACCGTCGCTAAATGTCGCCCGGCGAAATTTACAGTGGCGGATTTACAACGGCCAAGTGGCACGTTTCATCCGTATTTGCGAGCATCCGGCATCCCTCTCGGGCTGCTTATATTCGGCCAAAATTTTGTTCAGTTGACTTTACGTTCACGATCGGTAATCAATACAGTTACTTGTATTGTGAGTTGCGTTTCCCTTGGAATTAATAATGATGCTATTGTATAATATATGAGAAATATTCAACGTAAATGATAATATAACCAATAGTTGGACGGACCGAATACACAAAATTCTTGGTCATAATAGAAATTCTAACTCTATTGCTTTCCTTAAAAAAATTCTTAACCCTTTTAGTGCCGAACGATGATATATCGTTGTTCAACACTTGCTAAAAGTATTCTTTATCTCAAAATAAATTTATAAAACGCTATAAATGGTTTAATTTCGTTGCAACACAATTGAACAATTGTTTATGGATTCAAATATTGCTCGTAAAAGACAAATTAATTTCTATGTTATATTTATGATATTTAAAGATATTTTAAATCGGCACTAAAAGGGTTAAATTTTGATTTACTCCAAAGCAAAATACACATAATTATTGCCAAATATTAATACCCTGATATAATTTGATTTAAATCACAAATAGACTAATCACTTTTCTAGTAGGAATTTTCTGAGTGCTGTGACAAGCAGTGGCCGACGCGTTAACAGTGAGTTAGTATCTCTGTTGTGAGGCACTTCTATGAGTTACTAACTCGGCTACTATAAACAGGGTCTTACAAGTATTCTTTATCTGAAAATAAATTTATAAAACGCTATAAATGGTTTAGTTTCGTTGCAACATAATTGAACAATTGTTTATGGATTCAAATATTGCTCGTAAAAGACAAATTAATTTCTATGTTATATTTATGGTATTCTTCGCATAGATACGATATTTTAAATCGGCACTAAAAGGGGTTAAATTTTGATTTACTCCAAAGTAAAATACACATCATTATTGCCAAATATTAATATCCTAATATAATCACATTTAAATCACAAATAGACTAATCACTTTTCTAGTAGGAATTTTCTGAGTGCTGCGACAAGCAGTGGCCGACGCGTTAACAGTGAGTTAGTATCTCCGTTGCGAGGCACTTCTATGAGTTACCAACTCGGCTACTATAAACAGGGTCTTACATGGTGTGGCACTCGTCTGCATTCCGTGCGGCAAAAATGTAATTCCGCCTGAGAGCACGCGCGCGCGCGCTTGCCATCGCGATTCCTCGACTCCGGCGAATGTGCATCGCGTGCTGCCTGGCCACAATCCTCTCCCCCCCGGCTGGGGGGAAATCTAATTAGCTGTATTACTAACGAGCGAGAACGCGTGTTCGAGAGAGCGCGGGGTGACTGAAAATAAGGTCGGCGATGGAGTTTTACGGCTGATTAATGGAAACAGTCCACATAAAGCGCGCGCGATCTCTCAGTGAATGTTCCGGCTTTTCATCAGTATTCCTAGCCCGATGCGTACAATAATGATTCCAGCGAGAAATGGATGCGCGAAACAAGCCTGAATATTTCTTGCATAAGATTTTATAATCTCGCACATCGACACTCTGTGCAGTATAGATTTCCAGTTTGAATAATAATTTATTAAACATCGACCAGTCCGGAATATGTATTTATAATTATCTACATCTTGATTAGAGAGCATAATAATTGTGTCGCTTTGAAATCGGATCATTGTCATCTACTTTCTGAATATCGTAATTTAAACTAGTTGTTTAATACGATCCAGTCGTAATTGTTTAATGCCCCAGGGGAGAAGTGTTTGCCTTTGTAGAAAATTGAACGGCTAGTTCCGGGATTCTATGTTAATTGCAAATCCCACTGTAAATGGGAAATTCTGGCGGAACATCTGTACAACCAGGGAATTATTATTCTCCATATCGTTCACGATATTATTCCGTGGTGCTGAGAACATGGCAGGTATCAGCTGCGGGGATGTCTGCTTTATGGCGCATTTACTGGATCTCTCAAGTACGCAAGAGTGCCTCGAGGGAGCACCGGGAAATCAAGAAAGGGCTAACTACTTGCGCGTATAAATTAAGGTGATACCTGGAATTTCACTACTGTCAGAAGCAAACACGTGTTACGCTTGAGTTTACTCTTCTCGTTTAACAATTGAATCATGCGTGCTGTAAAATTGCACTAACACGATAAAGTTACTTCACGTTGGATAATAAAGAGATGCAAATATTAACGTAAAATAAGAAGAAACCGTAAATACTTTTATAATGGCTGTTAAAATTAAACCTCATTCAGTTCAACTAAATATACCAAATACTTTGTGCTTTCATCGAACTTAAAGAGCTGTTCATTTGAAGAACCACGAACCTAAGAAAAAATGGGCACAGCATCTCAATAGGATTCTTTACTACTACAAAGCCGGGGAAAGTTGGAAGTCGGTTGCCGACTTCTCCCGCGTTTCGACGTAAGTCCGAGCGAAACTTTCTCGGCAGGCATTTCTGGAGGATTTCCAGCGGCCGGAGAGAAAAAAAAAACTTGCCAACCTTCTCCCTTTCGGGGCGGTGCGGCGTGTGAGGGTTTTACGATCAAGCATAATCAGGCCGCGCAAAGAAGCCGACAGATATCCCGAGAAGTCTTAGCGAATGTTTTCCAACCACGTAGAGAAGCGAAGAGCTGCTTGCCTGCGGGCGCACGTCAGTCAGGGCGTCCCGACGCGCTCCCTCTTCGTCGCCGTGAAACCTGGACGACATGTGTCGGCCTACCTTCCTTCGTCCCAGCCACGACGGCTCAAGGGGGCGGAGTAAGGAAGAGCATGGAAAATTTAATGTAACAAGCACAGCGCGCTCCTCGAACCTTCCCTGCAAGCCGAGGGAACATTGTAAAGCCACCCCTTTAAACGTCCCCGCCGCAGACGAAGCGGCTCATTTACAATGACTCAGAAACTCCCTTATATACTACTACATTTCTACGATTACAGATCTTTCTTTATTCTGATGTTAGAGACAAGCGTGTTTATTCTATTTGCATAAATATACTTTATTTATTTTTGTTGCGAAATTCTTTTAAGAAAGTATAACTCGATTTACTATTAACTTCGACATTTAAGTTACTTTTGAATCGCTCTGTGTAAGTAATAAATTGGCTCAGTTATTTTCCAGTTTATCGGAGGCATAGAGACAGACAAACGTTGCTTTTTATATCGATAAAGTTATAAACTTCGACTTGCAATCTTTGCCAATCGAATTGAAGAACTACTCGAGCGGCGATTACAGAATTTTACGAGGGTCTGTTGATACCCGACTATTTTATTGCGCAACCACCATCGCCACACTCGCGTTCGAGGGAAGTTTCGCGAACTTTAACTACAATCATTATTCTCCGCAATCTAGGAGAGGACACACACATTTATTCTCAGTCTAGTTCAACTTGTCCCGCCGGTTTCCTTATATTCTCTCGAGTTTGCAGTGACTAAAGATAACGTTTATGAACTTAGAAAACTAGCCGCGGGCACTGAAAGGGTTGATTTTACAAATCTAAAAGAACGGCGAAGTCAATTGAAAGAGAGGAGCTTCCTCATTTACTTTCTACTTTGTACTTTTTAACGTGCGAACGACCTTTTTCGAGACTCGCAAGGGATGCGTGGGGGCGAAATGAGCGAGCACGCTACTGGTGGAAAAGGTTAATGTGATATCAGTGGAGTGCGTGACACACGACACACACGGAATTCACAGCCGAGACTTTGAAGTGCGCGTGAGGACATTATAAAACTCGAATGGCCGGCTATCAAAGGGGCGGCTTGCACGGGGTGTGTGTGTGTGTGTATGTGTGTGTCGCGTGTCCGCAACACGGCCAGAATGTTTCGCGGTACGCGAGCTCCTACTAATGTCGACTCTTCTCAATTATCCATGGTTATTGGACCGTCAATTATCCTGATTACACCCTAGGAGACAGGGATGCGATACTGCCAAAGGTACTGATCAATGGTCGCCATGTTTCAAATGTTCAAGCTATCCAAAAGTTAGAGTTCAAATCAGAGAAATTACTATCTCTCCTACTATTTTGTTCATTCTGTTTATTTGATTCTAAAATCGACAGAGTAACATTCATACTTGACAAGTGTTTAGAATTAATTAAAGGTACCTGTTTTTAAACGAAATTAATATTGTCGTAGATGATCAATCGAAGTTGAAATAATATACTCTTCTAAACTTCGCGAGAATCTCTGGTAGTTGGTAAGAAAAGTGATTTTGCGCGGCTAGTACCTTAAATCGTCGATAGCAGGATTCCAGGGGAATCGAGGCCGAGCAATAAAGGAAAATTCTTTTCAAGCTGAAACCCTTTTCAGGGGATTCGCGAGTGAGGGTCGAATCAAGCAATGCGAGATTCGACTAATTGAAAAATACGGATAACCAAAGCAATTTAGCGAGCGGGCGGAGCCGCGCATGGTGTATGCACTCGTCTCACCAGTGAGAAACACAGCAAGTCGTGAATAATAAGGGGCCGAAGCGTTTAAATTAATACAAAGAGACATCGGCGCCGAGGAGGCGGAAGCCGAAGCTTGAATAGAGAAAGCTATAGCCATTGTGATGCTTAATACTCGAGCACAAAAGAACGCCGAGCAGCTGACGGGAACCGCGCTAAATCAAGGAGTAATCTCGCGTTAGAATTTGATACTGCACTACTCCGGCTCTCTCTCTCTCTCTCTCTCTCTCCTTAGCCGCACGCCTTTCACGGCTATTTCATTCTAGCGCATTCCGAATGTTATCCACTTTGCATGTCTCCCCCGATACTAGTCAGATTCCCCCTCCTTCTTCTCATTTCTTCCCTCAAGAAAGTTAAATCTTCTATTCAAAAGCTACCGAGAAGCTAACATCTTTTCTCCAAAAAGTGCTCTTATTCCTCTGACTTCCTGAAAGGTATAACAATGGAACAGTAAGATATTCTCTATTATAAATTCCTTAAATTCCTGCTCTTTGTGCGGAGGCTGTCAGACGCATACAAGGAGAAATATAAGTATTATCAGGTACATTTCTCTGTCAATCACGACCATAGTCAAGCAACAAGTCAAGAAGCTATAGTAAGACAAACTGACAAGGGATGGACTTCTCCTGTCCGAGAATAATGGCAGCGAAGAAAGAGGATGAAATGGTATTTCGTCGACGTCCTTCGAGCAGGACAACGGGAAACTTTAAATATCGATTGGCTGCTGCTTTCGCGGTTGAATCGTAAAGAGTTGCGGGGCGCGCGCGGGGCCACAGTCGGAAATGCAAAGGGCGGCCTTCAATTTCGATGCCAGTCCATCAGGGAGCGGAGAAAGAAAGAAAGGGAGAACGGCAAACAGTTTATGCCACCATCGCACGCACCCTTTTATATCTGGGTGTGTGTGTGTGTGTGTTTCTATATGCGTGTGCCACCTGCTGCCGTGCTGCTTTCTATCAAGCAGAATCATTCCGCTTCTAATGTCTTTTCGAGCCAAACAATATTAGGCCCGCATCCGAAAACAAAGCTATTAAATTCCGAAAAACTCCCACCGTGATTGATTCCGTCACATTTCTCATTAAGCCTGATAAATTGCGTGGATGGAAGGGTCCCTGGGAGGAATTGGCAAAGGACACACAAGGAGTGTCCCGGCTATCGTCGGACAAAGCGAATCCCGATAGGAGCAACCGCCCTTAATGGTGCTGTGTTCGCCCGCCGGGATTAGATTTGGCTGCTAATCCCAGTCACGCGTTATCGCCTTCGACAAAAGTTGAAGCTCTCTCCGAGCGCGAGGATTGATCGATTGGTAAAAGGGATCCTGGAAGTTGGTGGCCAATGATCATGACAAGGATAATCGGGTTCCGAATCAACACAGAAATGAACTACTACCACTTTCTACTCACATTTCGCTCTTCCCTCCGCTGGCGAGTAACTGCTGCCACTGCGCCCTTCTGTTGTCGTTACCGTTTGTTATTGTTGTTGTAGCGCGTCCGAAACCGGCGCCAGGTGCTCGGGCGAATCACACTGCGGGAGAAGGAAGGAAGGTGGTAAAGATATCACGATCAACGGCATCGATGGAACAAGCATACTATGATAAATAGCAGCTTGAACCAAAGAGTGTTCAATCGTGGAAGACTGCGAGCGATATCCGGCGGGGAAAAGAGAGGCAAAGGCAGACACCCCCGTGCACCGCAGACTCCCACGCAGCCGTAACGCCGGGAGTGAGCGCGTGTGCATGAGGACGCGATGCCAGGAACCAAATTCGAGAGACAGAAGAGAGTTACGGGACGATAGGAGGAGAATACGAGAGAGTGAGAGATTCAGCGATACATCAAGATGAAAATTAGCAACGTACCAGCAGCTCTCGAGGGTTCGCCCAGCGTCTTGCCGGAGAGGCTGCTTTCAATCGGACGAGGCTGGTAAAGGTGCGTCGCCGAAAGAAAGGAAGAAAGAAAAAAAGAGAGGGTGTGAGAGAGCGGCAATCCTCGACGAACGCGAGAGAAGCACTCGCGTAGAGAGATGAGCGGCGACGGTGACGGCGGCAGCGGCGTTCGGAGCGGCGACGCGCTTTGCGGAGGCGCACGAAAAAATCGACGTGCACGCGACGGCGGTCGCGATTATACTGCGCCCTATCGGTTGGCCCTGCGCAAATATAATGCCACCCCTACTGCCAGCCGTCCACCCTAATCACTTGGCACCACCACCGCCACCGGCCCGCGCAGCCACCGATCCGAACGCATGCCCCCTACCGACAATCGCTCTTCATCCCCTATTCTTCCTTAACCTTTTCTCTCCCTCTCTTCTCTCCCTCTCTTTTCCCTCTCATCTCGCTCTCCAGCTCTCTCCCTCCCTCGCTCTCTTCGAAGCGCTAGAACTCGAGCATACCTTCCTCGCTTTCTCGCCTACCCTCTCCGCGGCCGGAGCGAGAGAGAGAGTGCCACCCTCTCTCTGAACTCGCACCCCCTGCTGCTCGCTATCAGTATCGGCATGTCCTCCGCACTCTCTTCGTCCGGCTGGCCGGCGCTTTTTTTTCCGTTTCCGCAGCACTGGCGACCCTCTTCCCACCACCCTCTCGCTGGCTATCTATGCCTGCTAATGCTAACGCGCCGACATCCCAAGGTGGCGCGCACCACCACCTCCTGCAAACGCATCGTGTGGCCCTGCGAATAGACAAGAGAGAATGAGAGAGAGAGAGAGAGAGTGAAAGGGAGCCCCTTTTACAAGAAAGGACTTTGCCGCAAGCTTCCGGTGCACATCGCTGCCCGCTATTTCCGTTCACGCTCGAGATGCACTCAAGGCGGGCGGCGACGATGCCCATCCTCCGCACCATATCATCGGGTAATCATACGTACCAACCTCCTCCGACTCGACTGACGATTATGTCTAACGGCCGATAAGACTCCTCGAGCGGATGTGCCGCACGCCCGCTAGATTCCCTCCGGACAATCGACTAGGCTGCTCCGATGGACATTGTTGTTTGCCGTGTTAGTCGCGTAGTCGAGCGTGCTCTCTTATCCGCCGCCGAGCGCGCGCGCGCGCGCGCACGTAAGTTCTCCTCGCTGTTTTCGGATTCGCACCAGCAACTTTCGAACGTACTCGTCTCCGACGCGCTTTTCGAGAATACCACTGCCATCCTGATGCGCCTGGAGATGCTGAAAAGGACGGGCGATGAAGAAATCATTGGTAATATTGTTTACTATTTTTTATGATTTTTTTATAGATTGTTTTATGCTGTGTTTTGGTTGTTTATAGTGGTATTCTGTGGTATTTGTTGTGAGCAAGTCTTGTTGTGTTCGCATGGACTTCTAAGTATATTCTGACTTGCAAGATTAAGTTAGTTAATAAATTCTTAAGTTGCTTGATATTGTCTATTTTTCCATACCAGGCTGCCACCGTTTTAATAATGCAACTTTTCTGTATTTAGTAGTTGAGTCCAGACTTGAATGTAACATAGAATGTACTGAATAGTTAATAATTTTTTGAATAAGCCACGCAGCCGTTTTGTTTGTTCGTCTGGTACTATTTCAAAGCAAAACACCAATTATTTACATATATCAATCGTTGCTATTGTTGATGCTCTAGATTAATGTAAAATCGATTCACTGAATTTTTAATGGAAAGACTATAATAAAAAAAAACCTTGAGCGCCTTATAAAGGATCGGCTAATGCTGCATAATCTGCTTTTTAAATTTGGTAATCTTTGAAAGTATACCAAGCAGGAAAAAAGCCTTAATACAAATTGCATGAACAACCTAAATTAGTAACGATGTTCTCCGTTAATTTTAATCTCTCGGATGGATAACATAACGTTTTGAAACTTTATTAATATAATATGTAACAATATTAACCCAGTTTTGGTGTCAAGTAACTACCATATTTATAATAATACCAATTCATAAGAATCATTATATTTATTTGTATTGAAACTACAATATCCGTTGTGTTAATATCTTAAACAATTATATCGACCTCTGCAAGCTTCCATTTTAAGAATTTCGTTAACTAATATTTGCAATAAGAAAGAATAATCACTCGAATCTTTAAAAAAACAGATTTTTGCCATTGAAGAATACTTAAAGCTACAACGAAGTCTAGCTAAAAACAATACTCCTGCTCTTATAAAAAATATTTCAAAACACATACAATGTTATACTAATTAGATATACTGTCATATTTTGCAAAATCAAAAATGTACAGTTAAATTCCGCGAACAAAAGAAAAAGCGTGCGAGCCTTATTTACCATCTAATCTTCCCTTCCGCTAAGCAACGATGCTCGGCAAAAAGTATGAATAGCCGCGCACGATCGCCAGTTAATTATTGGCAAAGTCTGAAAGCGGAATCCAAGTAACGGGGGCGCGAAAGCGCGCTTGAACTAGCCGATTAGGTATAAAAAGATGGGAAAGCAGGGTGGTCATCCTTATTAAGCGCGCGAGGGTAACACACCGGGCGCTGATAAAATAACAAACAAGTCAATTGGGCGGCTAGCGACGATCGGGGTCGATTAAAAATGAAGCAACAGGTTCGAGAGAGAAAGAGAAGGAGACTTTAATAATACGAGCAGGCACAATCCACGGAAGACTAAGCAATACTTGTTAGCGGCTGGGCATAGAAAGAGAAAGAGAGAGAGAGAGAGAGAGTGTGTGGTTGGTTGTGGTTCAGCGAGGTGCGTTCTTAACAGGCTAGCGAGGCATAGGAGGGTATAAGTCCGGTTCAGTGGTCACTATGAGTAATCAAGTATGGTATTATTCGATGCTTACACAGGCCCGATAGCCGATATGCCCGGGGTTTTATGCTTTACTGGAACTGTGAAAATGCCTTTTTACAAAGCAGCCGGGCATGAGGGGGATTGGGGAGCTCGAGCGTGCAGAGCGGCGGAGAGTGGCGCGGAGAGCGAGCAGGACATTGCACGGCTGAGATGCTTCAACGGCGAAGCTCAAAGGATAGTTAGCACCCTTCTTCCCGCTCTGCGTCCTTCCATCCCATCTAACGGCGCACCGACTACCCAAGTCCGATACTCTCCTCTCTATAGTCTCCGTGTCCCCGTACCCTTTCCTATACTTTGTCTCCGCGTAAACGACTTGTTTTTCGAGCGCCCCCTTTTTAACCCTTTTCGCAGAGGCTACGCGCCGCTGACGCACGCTCTCATAACCAACTGCGTAATATTCCCTGCCGGTAATGGATAACAGAGCGAAGGGAATCCAGAGAGAAATAGTTTCGCTCGGTCTAAATGTTTTATGCACAGTGCTAGGTGCTCCGTTCTCATTGCTTCCCATTCTCTCATGGGAAAGCAAGAATTTTCCTTGCAGAATGGTAATACATTGATGGTGAGAAGGCTCGCTTAGCTGTTTCACTGCTCACTCGGCCGCCTCCTAACGTGGGGCCGATATTCTCGTCAGAGCTATTTGATAATTCATGCGAGGACACTTCGTCGCAAACTCTTATTCGCCAGAGCGCGCTCACGGTGAATTACTAACTGGATTAGTCACGCCTCTGATGAAAGGAACCTGCGGTACTCTCGATTAGCGTTTAGCCGAGCTTACACCTTACACCGCAGGCCACCCTTTTGCTAATCGCGTCACATGCCGCGTAAGCTTCGGCCCGTCTTCACTTTACACTCTATTTCGCCATCGGCAACAAATACCTGCACAGAGCATCTCTATTTTCTCCGGGCACACACGACCAGAGCGGAGCCAGCCAAGCTTTCAGCTATTGTGCCGCGGCCCTTTTCCTTTTTTCGAGCTGCTAGCTAGTACCTAATCGTTTTTGCGCGCTGCGCACTTTGGTGTCATGAAAAGTATCGGAACGCTGAGCTGCTTCGTTTAAAATTATCTCTGTCTCGCTGGTTATTTATTTGCGTAATTGTTCTCTCCACCATTTGTTCTCGATACTTATTTATGCGATTTATTTCATTTGGTACTTGTGGGTAATAAAGGTACAGATTTGTTGTGATTTAAATTGGGATTCAACAGCTGCTTTTTAAACGCAGGATAAATATTTGTAAAGTTAAACAAAGGACGATTTTAATACCCATGGGAATAGTTTGCCCTATCATAGTGCTCGTAGTGTACGAATTTCGGATTTGACCAAGCCTCCATCGGCATATGCTTTCAACAGATTAACAGCATCAATTAAATGTATAAAGCGAAGTCAACACGGAGTGCTCCACTCCGTGTGCGAGTAAACCTGCATTATGAAAATGGGACACGGTAGAAATTCAAATGCAGCAAATGTATTTCCCGACAGATATGCTTGATGATTAATTGGGACGGCCGTCTTCTTGATAGAAATACGGAGCTATTAAAAAGATTACCCATTTGGGTAGTCAGAATTACGTTATGTAAATTTAGCGAGAAATTGTATATGAAACTTAATACATTAACTCTCTAAGGCTGAAAGAAATCGACTTAATTTATAGTTTTCTCTTGCATTCTAACGAAGATTAAAGTTTTTGATTCTGTTGTTAGTATCGAAAACTACCGCATAACCTTAGTTGCGACCGGAAATTGACTACTGCTAGTATGTTTTTGACAAATGCTTTGCCATAAACCGGGCAGGCAGAATTATCAATATTTTTACCATAACATACAGCGAGAAAAAACGACGTTTCTATAAACGAATGATTTCTTTCCTACAGCTTTAATTTCTTGTAGAATTGTTTACACGATAGAACACGACATGTCATAGAACTAGGAATTACTTGGCTCAGGTTAGCTGTGTGAAGGATTATACCAAACCTCGTATAATATGTGGTTTATTGAAACAATTACGAACAGTTGAACGCCCTTTTTACTTCTTAAACGATCGAATCATGGAAACAGAAGAGATTTTTGGAGTGACAATATCTTCACTAGTTGTGAACAAGTTTACTACACAGTGGTCAGAAGATAATCATCTGTCAATTATTACAGAACGAGGAGTTTATGTTTTTGTAAGTATGGCTTTTTAATGTTACTAGTTTTCAACATTGTCTACACATGTGATTGCACATTTCTCTCTTTGATATAGGAAGTGTTACCATCTCCAACGTCTTTTCAAACATGCATGAGGTTCAGCAGATCCTTCATCTATGCACCGAACACTGTACCAGGAGAAAATATAGCCACTAGTGCTTCTGATTGGGTTTGCAACAGAGACCGAGAAGAACTTTATTCTCTTCTAATGGAAGGCTATCTTACTCCAAAAATGGACGAAATGACCGACCTAGTACCTAGGATAGTAAACATTGCTTGGTCACCACAGAAGTTAATGTATTCAAATAAGTGTCTCATGGCAATATTAACATCAGCCGGTGCTGTTCTCATTTTACACAAACTCTACAATGAATGGTATCTAGCGTATGATATTACTGCAATCCGTTCTGAAGCAAAAGTTAAAGAGACTCCACCCAAAAAGTATGCGAATGTACAAGCATATAAAGATCGTATCTACAGTTTACAAGCCAGTGCAATAGTATGGAGCGAATTAATAGACCAGTTTGCATATTTCACTGTAGTCTACCGTGATGGAAGTGTGGCTATTTATAAAATACCAAAGATATTTGACATAAACGATACTCCACCGCCTGAAATTGTATTGGAGACACAATTAAAATTAAATAGTAAAGTTATGATAGCACGGTGGCTCTCAGTTACAGCAAACGAATTTCTATTAATAATGGGACACTTTAATGGTTGTGTGCAAGGTGTTCGGATCACCAATGCTGGTGGTGATTTAAGAGTACTGTCAGTAGAAATGTATTTTAACATAGCTGACCGTATCCCTGTCAACGACCTGTCAGTTCTTAGTAAAAGCAAAAGTGAGATAAATATATTAGTGTGCAAAGGAACCATTCTATTTTTAATACAAGTGGGAAGAGAGGAACCGTTTAAAAGCTCGCAACCATTGCGATTAAAAGCCTTCTCCGTGTCAGGTAGAACAACCTATGTTTAAGAATTATTAATTCCTTTGGGGAACTTTCTACCTACTGTTATAATTGCTTTTTAGGAATATGCAATTTGGCAAATAATCGAGCTCTAATTTTGACGGAAGATGGATTAATGTGGGCGGTCGATATATGTGCCGGACAACTGCGATTGAATGAAGTAAAAAATTCTCTAGCAAGCACTCAATCCCGTTACTTGGGGCTCACACATTCAATCAATCGAGCATTTTTCGCCACTGCGACTAGTCCTAATAGTATGTACGATCACTTGGTCGTAAAGGAACCAACCAAAATTTATTTCTTTAATTTCACGTCGGAAGAGTACGCACCTTTAAGACTTTTTGAGACGTTAAAAAATGCACGGTGTGAACGATTGTGGGATTGCCTTGAACTGTTGAGAATAAAAGTAGCGAAAGATCAAAAATCAGCATCTTTTTTACCACCAAAATTTTCTCACTATAACGATCAATCGTTACACGAATTACGAATCATAATGTGGAAGACAATCCTCGCTGAGATATGCTCCAAGAAACAAGCAATACGGGATTTCGCAAACCTGCTGGAAGAATCTTCAGAAATACAATCAGTTATATTTATCCTCACGATATGTAATTATCTTGAGAGACTAGCTAAACAGACTGCCTTAAGCAAGGAAGAGAAAACTGCAATTAATTCGTTACGATTATATTTAGAAGTTTATTTAGCTGGAGAAGAAAACACAGATACATCATTCATTGCCAAACGTGCACGAGAAATATATGAAACAACTCGCGATTTGGCTCCAAAGAAGATTGAAACTTGTAACATATGCGGCAACAGGCTAAAAGGTCTTCCGTGGAAAACGAATAACTGTCCAGACGGTCATATTTTACCCCGTTGCGCAGTTACGTTTTTACAATTGACGGGTGTAGATAGTAAAATTTGTCAAATATGTAACTTAACATTCCATCCATGTTTGGACGAAGAAAAAGAGAGTGCTCGATGTCTTTATTGCGACTTACCACTCGTCGTTGATACTCGCGTGTTAAACTTGAAGAGTTTGACAGACAAAAGTTTATCACGTCCTCGAGGAGGTATTACAGTCTCGTCTGGCCTTGAATCAGAGATGGATCAAGACTGAATACAAGCCTGAAATCAAGACTGATTGTTTGTCACATGACTTCTCATTGCAGAGTCAGTACAAATTGTAAATGTTAAAAATGAGCCTGTGTCCCAAAGTCACTGAAGTATGTTGTGGACTGCTAATCAGAAAGGGTTTTTCTTAACTACAGAGAATAACTTTTTTATGGCATTATATCTATTTTTTTGTCTGTAGAGACTAGATGTACATTTATATCTCAAGGAAATCAGCGACTGGAAGTGCGATTTAGTGTCTTCAGAGAAGCAATTAACTCTACAAAAATCCATTACTGTATAAAGCTTAATTGTATAGTAGCATAATTTTTGTACTTCAAAGTGTTCATTGAATGAACAATAAACATCTATATAATTATTCCAAACTATCCTCTCAAAGCACCCCCAATTTATACGAAGCTCAACATGCAGATCGTGTAATAATATTATAATCGAATACTTTACGATCTTAATCGACCGTCAACTTGTCTTAACAATATGTGCATAAAAGAACCTACAACAGCTAAGTGATATAATATATATTTCATGTCAGGGCATTGCATAAAATTACATTCTGTATAATTAATAGTTCGAAACTTTTCAACTTTGTTCATTCATTTAATAAATCATACTTGTAATGTACTTTTTAAAAGAAAGCTGCAGTACCCTAGTTCTTTAGAGCTGCTTCTTTACTATCTGTCTTTTACACTATCTACGCGCCCTTTTTTGAGGCCGGCTTGTCCCATAATAATATCGATAATCCAAGCCAGTCCAAGCGCCACCGGATATCCTGTGAATTCTCCGGCGTAACCTAGAATAGATATGTATGGGTGAATCTTTCTGTGTGTTCCGCGTATTCAAGCATTTGCACATCTATATCTACCGTTTTCTAAATTGTTACAACTGCGTTTTTGTTGCAGCCCATGATTAACGTATCAGCGGAAGAAAGAGCTTACAGGGCTAAGCACTTTCATGGTAAGTTGACATTTTTATCAGACAAAATATGGTTCAGCATTATTATCTTCGCGTAATATTATTATTATCATGAAAAGTACATACGAAAACGTAAACTGTACATACACAAGGTGTTCATTCATAAACATACTTGCCGATGCCCACTATTACACATTTGCGTTACACATACTGATATGTTTTTATTCGATAAATATATTCTTTGTCAAAATGCAATTCTTGAAGTTTGCGATGATGTGAACTATTCAACAATTCAATGAGAAATAGCAATGCGAAAAACTATAACCTGCGACAATGTGAAATGCAATTATCACAGGAGAATATATATTAATTTGTTATATATTTTGTAATATTTCAAGATTATTTTATAATCAGTTTAATTTGAGTAAAAGAAATGTTTGTTGGAGGCTAGAATATGAATTATAGAATCCAGATAAACCTTTATTAACAATCTGCCCTTGCAAGAAATTAAGAAAATTACGCATCCATTTTATCTCTTATTAATATTATGCTATTTACAGAGATTAGAGCCCAGAAAAACAGGCAACTGATTTGTTGTTCCTGTGGAAATGAACTTAATACCAACACACGGAATGTATTTGCACATCCAATAATTGGCATTTTGCAATGCGAAGTAAGTGTTTCCATCCATAAGCTGAATTCATTAGAAAAGTATGTATACTATTTTTATTGTGTATTTTATTATTTCTTACAGATATGTCATACAAATAAAGAAGAAAGTAGTTTATCGAAAAAAGACATTCCTAAGTGTTGCTGTATTTGTGGGTCTTCCAACAAATTATGTTGTTGCAAGAATTCAACATGCAAGTCTGCATTCTGTCGGGTAAGTATTTATAACTTTGTATTCATTTTCTATAATTACTTTTTACACCAAACATATAGATTATATAAAATTGTATTAGAACAGTTGCTGTATACATAACACGAATAGTGCAGACACCTGTAAAAAAACTAAATAGAAATTATTGACTAATTTATTATAGGGATGCATAAAACGCAACGCCTCTTTATCATTGCTGGACCTGGATCAGAATAATCGTTGGACATGTTTTCTATGTGAAACAAAACCTTTATGGAAATTAAGAGGTGTTTGTGCTACAATACTGGATAGTCAATCTGGGTGAGTATACCAAATCCTCCAACTTGATTATACATTAAAAGGTGCCGAATTCTGTCTTTTAAGTACAGCTGCACAACTATTAATGTGCATCACATTTTGTATGTGTTTAGGAGAAATAAACGAAGCGATAAGTGTGAAAAAGTTAGACTCTCAGACCAGGGACATATCTATTGTAAAAGTGATACAATGCATAGAAGCAAAAGCAGTCGTGCTAATTCTTCCAAAAAACGCGTTAGAATATCTATCGCCAAGTGTAATACTACAGATAGTTCTGATGAATCTACAGAGGATGAAAGAGGTACTCAGAGTTTGCAAACTAAAAGGAAGAAGCAATCTGAGCTGTTGAGTTCTAGTAAAAGTAGTTCGGATAATGAGCAACCGTCTTCCAGTTTATTAGCTAATATTACACAAAGAAAAAGTAAAAGCAAAACTGTTTCTCATCGAAATGCAAAGGATGAAGACAGCAAGTCCAGTTCAAGTCATGAGTTCCAACAGTCTAAACTAACACGTGCTGGTCATAGCACTCTTAAGAAAGTCTCTGCTAGGAATGTCAATGTAATCCCACAAACAAAAACTATTCAAGATAAAACAAAACTGAGAATAAGTGAAGAACAGAGCTTTGAATTCAAGTTGAATGTCACAGAAGTATTAAAAAAGTTTAAAGACCGGTGCTGGCAGTTTGAACTTAAATTGGATGAAGTCAAATGTTTGAATTTACGAAAGGATGTGAAGTCATTAGAAGCTGCAAATAATATTTCACTTGAAGTCACAAATATTGCCAAAAAATTTAAAGCTGATTTGGAAGAGCAGTGTAAAGAATTGGAAGAATTTCATAAAAGCTGGACTAAAAATTGCTTTCCTTCTGATGAGGTATCTCATGCAGGTGAAATTATTAGTAATGATGATGATATAGCAGATGATGACATAGTACCTAGAGATGTTGATTCAGAAAAGGAAGGTAAACAGAAAAAGAAAACTACACTTGACAAAGAAAGCGATAAATCTTTGGAGAAAGAACCCAGTAAGGCTTCTAAAAGTGACCAAACTGTTAATAAGGACCCAGTAATTTCAGACTTAGATAGTGATGTAATTTTTTCTGAAACTGAAGAAAAAAGCAGACCACATGTAGTAAGAAGAGCTGCTTCTTATTCACCAAAAGCCACTACTATGGAACTTCATGAGGCAGGAAAAAGGATATTGGAAAATGATGACAGTTCTTCATCTACAGTAGAAGAAGGCAACAAAAAACCTCGCAAGAAAAGCAGTATCAGTGGACTGTCCAGTGAAACCCATAACACTATTCAAGATGATGATACAATAGCTAATAACGCGACTATTAGTTCACCAACTAAAATCACATCAGATGATGATATATTCAATGATACTGCGGACAGTGACAGCACTTTAATATTGACTACGGCAAACAAGTCAGGTCCAACAATCAGCAATGAGGTTGAAGTTTCAGAGACCGAAGAAAGCTCTTCAAACTTAATAGAAGAATCACATCCCACACTCGAGGCTGCCAAATGTTCTAACGACAAAGAGCAAGACAACGTAATTTCTATCGATAAAACGTCAGACGGAAAACTTGTTTCAGACGTGATATCAGAAGCAGAAAAGGAATCAGAGTTAGGTTCAAAAACAAAATCAAAATCAAGAACGAAAAGCGCAGCAGAGGCAAAGTCTCAGACAGAAACAAAAACGAATAAAAAAACAGACAAATTAACTGGTTCTTCTCATACAAAATCTATGTCTGACGAAAATTCCGACAATGTTGAGGAGGCAACAAAACAAGCATTACTTGAATTGTCTTCTGATTCCGACGATTCGATGGACATATCGTTTGCAACAAATAACGACAGTAACAAGAACTCTAAACCCGATGATGATTGTACTGTGGTTGCATCACTAAATAGAAAACCATGTGAATCGGACTCAGACAGCATAACTTCACACAAAGAAGACAACTGCGAAGATGGGACTCACAAGAATAAGAACAAAATCAAGCAGTCTAGAGAAGATATGGATCAACAAAGTGACGAACGTTTTTCGGATGTTTCCACTAGCGTAAGAATGAAACAGAAACCCGTGGTATATGATTACAAATTGGATAAGAAGTATCGTTCTGATAAAAAGTTGGCAGCGAGATGCATTGTCGTGTTATCAAGAATGTCTAAAAAATGCTTACGCAATTATGAAAAAGCTTTAAAGAAATCAGAAGAATATTTGGAACATAAGAAAATTGAGAGGTCCATATTTGGTGATACTTGGATATTCTCGCGTATATCATCTTAATTTTACGACAGTTATAATGAAGGTGTAATGCAATTTTTCTTTGCAGTCTTGTCGATGTCGATAAATTGGAAAGGAAGAGTAAAAAGTCTGGCAGTACAAACTCACGTGCGAAAGATAAAGGTGCAAAATCAAAGGCGAATAAAAAAAGCCCGCTCGATGAATCGAGTGAACTGATGGACTGCATCGAGGAAAAACTGTTTAGTGACTCGGAAGGTAGTGATTCACTTGAAAAATCGAAAGAAGAAATAGATATGAGTATTGAAAATATATCCGACACAGACAAAATTGCTAAAGAATTGCTTTTAGATACATCTGATGATTCAGAGACAGGTAACTACAAATAATATCATTTTCATTCAATTTAACACTGTTTCAAGGTATGCGTTATTCGTGCAGAAGAAACAGAATGCAATGTGAGTTTTATTTTGTATAGATAGGCCGAAAGATACAGTGGAATCCAGTGATAATGAACAAAGTAAAATAAAAAAAAGGAAGCTGAATTCTAACAAGGGTCTGCAGAAGGAAGATAAAAGTGACGAGGTAAAATATGCAATAGAAACTGTTACGGCGCAAAACAGTTTTAAATACCTTTAGCTTTGAGCAGGAAGATGACAAAGATTCGAGTAAAAGTAAATGGAGACAGAATAAAATGCTGACCATGAAGTTTTCCGATTCGGAAACAGAAATGGAGAAAGAACGTGAAAAAATGGCCAAAAAGCCTAACAATGAGGTGACTGATGACGAGTGAGTACAAACGGCATATTATTATTTTGATGGACCGAACAGTACGGCGTATATAAAAATAATGTAAATTATTTCGTCGGAAAACAGGGAAGATCAAACGACTCAGGATGAAAGTATAATAAAGAAAAGACATAGAAGAAGGGGCCGTAAAAGAGTTCTATTGTCTGACTCAGATGCAAAAGAATCGAAATCTAGCTCTGACTCCGAGTCCTCAGATAACTCTGGTAGTGACAAAAAAAAGCAGAAGAAGAAGAAAAAGAGATCTGCTACTAATTCCTCTGACGCGGATACTTCAGAAGAAGAAAAGAAGTAATGCGTCATTTACATCAGTATATCTTTTAATGGCATGGGTTTTACAACAAGTATATATCATCGTGATTATATTTGATAGAAAAAAACGAATCAAGAGACGGCGTATCAAACAGATGGATAGTGACAGTGATAGTCAAAAAAGTGATGGTAGTGATAATGGAAAAAGCGAGAATTTAAACAGTTCACAAGGCAGTTTAGGTAAAAAGGGAAGGAAAAATATACGTAAGGTACTAAAAGATACTAGAGTCGCGGAAGACACGAAGCAAGCGGCAAAAGAGGAAGAAGAAAGACAGAAGCGCATAGCCGAGCGTGAAAAATTGGTGAGTATATTATTTTCATCGATTCAATCTTGTTCCATATTGTATAATTAGTAACTATGTCATAAACTTGCTTCAATCAGTATAACGAACTATATGAACAAAGGCTAGCTGCTGAAGAAAAATTGGAGGAGTTGGTTCTTGATTTTAATAGTGAGACTAAGGAACCACTCGTGAGTGTCCATAAAGAAATAGTAAAGCACTTAAAGCCTCATCAAGCTGAAGGTATAAGATTTATGTGGAACTCGTGTTTCGAGTCTCTCGAGCGTCTCAAAACTTCACAAGGATCAGGCTGCATTATAGCCCACTGCATGGGTCTTGGCAAGACACTTCAAGTTATTGGTTTGGTCCACACACTATTAATGCACGATGATATTGGAATTAATACTGTCATGATAGTTAGCCCACTCAGTACCGTTTTAAACTGGGTTAACGAAATTAAGAAATGGTTAGAAGATACTGGAGATATCGATGATATTGAAATCTATGAACTAACAAAGTAACTGTTTATCCCATTAATGTTCTTATTAATGGTTGAAGACCTATGTCTTGAGATACTACCATTTATTTTCAGAATGAAAACCAACGTTCAGAGGATGTATCAGCTTCAAAGCTGGAAAAGAACTGGTGGCATGCTTATTATAGGCTATGAAATGTTCAGGAACTTAGCTGGCATTAAGAAGAATATGCGCAAAAATATAAAAGAGAATATATTGAAGTGTTTGGTAGACCCCGGGCCCGACCTTGTGGTTTGCGATGAGGGCCATTTATTAAAGAATGAAGATACAGCACTTAGTAAGTGCATGAATAGTATTAAAACTCGGAGAAGAATTGTGCTTACTGGCACACCATTGCAAAATAATTTAGTAGAATGTAAGTATTCTTAATTAAGTCAAACTTTTGCAACATTTACAATAAATTATTTTATGATGAATAAAACAAAAGAAATGTATGAATTATATTCAACACTGCCGTGCAATTTATATTATTCAATATGCAATTATGCTTTTAGATCACTGCATGGTCCAATTTGTAAAACCAAATTTATTAGGAACGAAGCAAGAATTCTCAAATAGATTTGTCAATCCTATTAACAATGGTCAATATGACAATTCCACTCCAGATGATGTAAAGCTCATGAAAAAACGGGCTTACATACTCAACAAAATGTTGAAAGGTTCCGTCCAAAGGTTTGATTATTCTGTGCTTACACCGTTTTTGCCACCTAAACAAGAATACGTGATATATGTATCATTATCCGAAGTACAAATTCAACTATGCCAGTATTACCTGGACAATTTCGCACGGTAAGATATTTCTGTTACCCCTTCACATAATGCTGCTATTGAATCTATTAAACAATGCAATTGATTTTTGTTTCGTGTGGCATGTAAATATGATGTTTGTTTCAGGAAACATCGTGGCGGTGGATCATGCCTTTTCTCTGATTTCCATGCTTTTCAAAGGATATGGTCCCATCCGCTAGCATTACAATACAATGAAGAAAAATTGGAAAAACAGAATGAAAGGAAGCTTTCAGGTTCAGAGACAGAGGGATCACTTAAAGATTTTATAAATGATGACTCCGAAGATGGAACTTCCAGTACTTCGAGCAGTGACGGAGAGGAAGAATTGGAAGTTAGGAAAAACCATAGAACGAGAGCCAATAAGGATGCCGTAGATGAAACGATTAATATAGATGGTATGATGCATTCTATTGTCTTTATAAACTCATACGATATTCTCCACTTCACTTATATTTTAATATTTAGAAAAAGAGCCTCAACCAGAGGAGGAAAACGATAGTACTAAGACATGGTGGGAACAATTCGTAACCCCTGAGCATTTAGAAGATATGCGTGTCTCTCCAAAGTTAATGCTTCTCTTTGGTATATTGAAAGAGTCCCAGAAAATTGGAGATAAACTGTATGTTATTTGTTTCTGTCATATTACCCTTACTCTGTTTTAAAGAATGAGAATTTCTTTTCGTTCCAAATATTTATTTATATGTCATATTATTCATCGTATCTATTAATTTGTAGGCTTGTCTTCTCGCAGTCATTGTATACGTTGCGTTTAATAGAATCATTTCTAAGAAAAGTGGATTCAGCATCGAGTGATGGCGATAGTGCAAACTATCTGTCGGGTCACACGGGTAATTGGACCCTTGGGGCAGATTACTTTAGACTCGATGGGCAAACATCACCTGAAAACAGAAACAATTGGTGTAAAATATTTAATAATCCAACCAATACACGTGCGCGGCTGTTTTTAATATCGACTAAAGCTGGTGGTTTAGGGATAAACTTGACTGCAGCAAATCGAGTAATCATTTTTGATGCAAGTTGGAACCCCTCACAAGATATGCAAAGCATATTTCGTATTTATAGGTCAGTATTTTGTTGAAAGAACTTTCTGTTGCTCCTTCAGTAGTAAAGAGTTCTTAAATCACACACAGATTCTGTTTTAGCTACACAGCTTCTAATTAATATCTTTCACAGGTTTGGCCAAAAGAAACCGTGTTATATTTATCGGTTTCTGACAGCTGGTACAATGGAAGAGAAAATATACAATCGCCAAGTCACAAAGTTGTCACTTTCATGCAGGGTTGTGGATGAACAGCAAATCGAACGACATTATTCAAATAGCGCTTTAAATGAATTGTATAAGTTTGAACCAAATTTAACGGGGGTAAAACCTACGTTAAATTTACCTAAGGACAGGCTGTTAGCAGACATTTTTCTAGAATATAAAGACTACGTAGAAAATTATCATGAGCATGATTCACTCCTAGAAAATAAGGTAAGATATTTTAATGTCATGTTCTCGCAGTGTTTTTGACAAATATACACAATTTTCCCATTTCTATATTTCCCAAAACTTCTTGACAGACTGAAGAGGAGTTAAATGAACAGGACAGAAAGGCGGCATGGGTAGAATATGAGGAAGAGAAAAAAGGAAAACCACGTCAACCACCTCCCATGCTGCAAGTAATGCCAAACAATGTCTTTATAAATCAATTCGACCTCCTCTCAAGCGTTAACAATACAGAGTTGTACAATCTTCAAGAACTAATCCGAAAGGATGTAAGTCATTTCGATATTGCAGCTGCAAAAAAAGAGCATATGGTCATCAATTAAAATGTCATCATTTCATTTGTTGTAGTATCCAAATATATCAACAGAACAACAAAAGCAAATTGCCATGCAGAAATTGATAGATATGTACTCTTATGTTGAACGGCAAGTCGTCCATGGGCGCTTCCAAAACAACTTCAGACTTCCTAATGCACAGGTACTATTCACAATTTAACTGGCTATGAATCAGCGCGGAATGTTTTCTAGTCTGAGCATCTCTAAAATATAAATATAAGAGAAATATTACTTAATGACTGATTTAACGAATGAACTCTAGCAGGTAAATGGACCGATTTTTATACAACAGCAACCACAACAACAGCCACAGCAACAAGTACTACAGCGTCTACAACAACAGGAAACACGAAATGATCGGGAAGTTGTTGTTAATCCGTATGCTTATGGAGGCGTAGGATCGAGTGCTTCTAGACAAACAGTTGACAATGATGTTATCGAGGTATGCTTTATTTATGATTAAGTATTTTCACGAGTGAAAAAAGCTCTGTACTAATCTCTTCACGCATTTCTTTAGATAAATTCGGTTGATACAACTGTTCAAGTGCAAAATCCTCCACAGAGTATAAACAGAAATCAAGAGGAATAAAAAGTTGTAAGTTATATATATCACACGTCGATTTTACACTGTCAGTATACTTTCATTTTTATTGCATATTCCCGCTTAGAAACCATCGCTATATTATACATCTTTTTATTAGTCAGTATGTACAAATGCTGTTGAAGTACGTACAATACACCTAGTGCATCTAGTAACTGTGGTATGTTACAAGTGCATAATACAAATTTGAACGCGCGAGATGCTTGTAATGACCGTGTACAAAACAAATACAGAGATAAAATGTGAGTGAAGACTCGCATATTTAATTTGTTTTCGAGAAAGCTGATCGATTTAAAATATTGACAAATCAAAAGGTGTTTATTGTATAATTTATTAGATTGTCAGTTATACACAATGCAGTATTAGCGTCATTCGCAGTCACTTTACATTTGCTTGTAATCGGAAAGAAGGCAGTGTTATATGGTAAATGTAAAGTTTATTTTTGTAAAACTTTTGGTATATTATAAAGATTAATTGCACTGAAATTTGTGTCTTCATGTTCACACACTTGTGAGTTAAAATTTGATTAAGCGCGTGGTAAAGCTTATACATTTTCATATGGGACTTCGGTTTTTGTAGTTGCGCCTTTTATATATTCTGATAGTAACCACAGCACAATAAGTGGTTTTAAAGGAAAATCAAAATGAAAGATAGTAGATATGTTTGACCGATTGATTACTTTCTCTTGTAAATTGAGATACGTCTATACTTCAACACTTTGGGTTCGTCATCGTCATCATCGCCATCAATATGTATATGTATACGTATATATAAGATCAAATATGTTCTTTATAAAGAAAGTAGTTTAAAAGTAGGAGACTGGATAGAATTTTAAGTTTATGAGAATAAATTAGAAATCCTTGAAAAACTAATCTTACTTCCTAATTACTTATTAAAGATGTCCTATGATTACCTGCATCTCCGGCAACGTTGACTGACATGTTAATTTATATTATCTATCTATCTAATATTTAATTATAATACAGTCAAATATAGCAAAATGTGAGCATTGCCCAGTAATTACCAAGTGATTTTTATGCTCATATTTTGCTATGTCTTAATATGATTTATCCTTAAAACTGTATAAATAAAAAGCCAGAACCTTGATAGCATGAAACAGCATCATAAATAATGAAGTCTTAGAGCTTCGTTTCATGCTTGACCCTACTTCTAAAGAGTTGATTAAGTCGCAAAACACTGTATGAATTCTTCATGTAACCGCTATTAGGCGTAGCTGGAGAGGCGCTTGAATCAGGATTCGAATTAGGTGTAGCAAGTTCATTATTGCTTGCAGTGTTCTCGAAAAGGTAATAACGTTGATGGTGCACATCTTCATGTCCGCTACTACTGGTATGCTCCTGTTTCGTACGAAACTGGACCTCAGCGTCAGTTTCCTCCTCATTGTCCGCACTGTCTACATCACCTGCGTAAAGTATAGTTCCATACAACATTTGACTCGCAAATTTATGCGGTAGTAATATTTGGAAATAAGTGATCATCGAAACTCACCATCGGAACTATTAGTCGAAGGCAAATAGAAGCGGGATGCTGCTACTTTGTTGTTCATTGCGCGTCTTTCTCTACCAGGATTATTCTGATGATTGTATTTGAACTCACGTGGAAGCGTGTAACTCCGCGGTAACGACATTTGGCTGCCTTCCATATCACTCATCTCACACTCGAGTTCTCTCTCGCCTTTTGAACTTTCTTCAACTCCATTTTCACCAGGCCGCAATCTATTGTTTAAACACACTTCATTAGTGAGACTACGATGACGGACGGTAATAGAATTGAACTACTTGTCAACAAAATTAATTCGAAACTTTTGCTTTAAAATTACAACCTGTGGTTAATATGACTCGACGCGGGCCAGTGGGAATAATGATGTGGTAAGCATCGTGGAGCTAGAAGAATTTCTGGAGTGTCTGCTCGCTCTCTTTGTGCGGAAGTCCTCCAGGATGACGAGTTTGAAAGACTCGTGAGATTTGGCGGATGTGCAGCAGCATAATATCCAGACGCAGTAGCCGCAGAGGAAGTTGGCGGTGGTGACAATAGGCAATGCATTTTCACCGGAGGCCAAGATGATAACGGCACACCCCCGTTTTGTTCCATAGCTGACGCTGTTGATCCGAATAACGGTGAGCTCGGTGAAGTATGTAATTTTGTGTTCGGCGGCGGTTGTTGCGGCTGTTGTTGTTGCGGTTGCTGTTGCTGATGTTGCCGATGTTGTTGATTTGAAACTGGAGAGGATGAAGCAGACGCGGATGGCGGTGGGAACAGCTTTCCTTCTTTAATTTCTTCTTGAATAGCCCGCAGTTCGCGCAATTGTTGCTGCTTCTTTTCACGAAGTTTCTCTCTTATTAAATTCACACTCAAAGATCCCGCAATTACTGCTTCTGGGGCATTCTTCTGCTCTATTGAGTGATCATTCTGGAAATAAATTAATATAAATGTGCTATTATAACAAACTTGACACTCATTTCTAGTTGCGTATCACAGAGAATTTGATACGCTATTAATGTATATATACCTGCATAATGCAAGTCGATGATCTTTTCCAGAATGGAATAAGTTGCTTTGAAGCCGTATTCATCCCCAACCATTGCTTTGTATCCCCTGTTCCAGGCAAACCTCCAACACCAGCCTGTGACTGTGCCTGCGTAGCTGGAACGGGTGGTGGAACGAAAGACGTGGGTTTCTTTTTTTTGCGATTAGGATTCACAACAGCAGGACTTGCGAAGCGACAATTAAAAACGCCAGGTATGCCTCCGTTGCTGAGTTTCACACGTCTTGCATCAACCTGATGGACTTTCTTCTCACTCATGTAATCGATCTGTTTCTCCTCGACGTTATCCTGCAAACAAGTTTGATTGATTAGCGAAATTATTCGCATTGCAATGAGTACATTTCAATTATGCCTGATGAAATCTATTATGACATTACTTGATTCGATGAAGCTGTGAGGTTCGATGCAACCATTCTTCCACCAGCCTCGTACCTTAGCCTTCTTACGTGGAAAAACCTTAAAATGACGATAACTTTTTCCTTGGTTTGACACACGCTGCTTTCAAAATGCATTCATTTAAATTCAATGGGAAGCATACCTGTAGTAAAGTCCCATAAAAAACATACCGCCGAAGAATAATAGCAGCAACGTGAGAACGAGGGTAGTCGGTTGGAGAGGATGGTGATGGTGCAGAAAATCGCTTTGATTCACACCCACTATCCATACACCGATTAATAAACTGTTCTCCAAGAACATCACGGTGTAAAAAATTACCTGCGCAAACAGTATGCACAAATGAAACTTTAATATACTTCTGTCACCGCCCCTATCAGATATGCGGCGACAAACTCACCATCTTTTGACGATGATTCGTTTCGTGTAAGTTCACGTACGCGAAGACATAGACAAAAGCTAATAATGAAGCTAGGGATGATTTCCGAAGAATGGGTAGATGTTCACCACCATGGAAGAGACCATCCGGGGTGAGCAATAACCACATGAGCATAGATAGCCAGTGTAAGGCCATCACAACAAGGAGCCACTGACCGCCATACAGAGACGCATATGCCACTAATGCACCTACTCTGGCACTTACAGTGCCTAATCTCCAAGCTAGTTGTGTCAGTACACCTAGCCATGTGAGTACAAGCCGCTCGAGATTGCGAAGTCGGGCAGCTCCTTTACTGAAACTTGCGACGGCCCAACAGACGCTCCACAGAGACAGTCCCGCAGATACGGCCGTCAACTTTGTTAGTTTTTCGCTGTCCCTGTCGATTGTATCTTTCTCCTTGTTTATTAAACTATTTGGTTCGCCACACACACCCATACAAAGCAGATAAAGTTGCAGAAGAAGCATCGGAGCAGCTTCGCAAAATGCATGAATAAGCCTCAACACACAAAGCTCTCGTACCTGCAACAAGTGAATGTTTGAAATACCTTTCCTTGTACGAATTAGATACAGTATATCGTAACAAATATATTATACGTCTGCCTCTCATTCTTCACAGTCGAAGAAATGTCTACTTGCCTCGTGCTTCACATAAGTTAAGTTAACTGGTATAAATAACTTGAAGTATCTCCAGAGGACTCCGACTTGCGTTGAGTGAAGTAGCAAAACACACCATAGGGTCCAAGACCTATTCTTTTTTCCGTTAATATTACAATCACTTATGTTATTACCAACGAGCCTCCCCCTGGCACCCCACAGATACCATCGTATACTAATAATCTGTAACAAGTACTTTTTTTAATTAAACGAACGAAGTAAATCTCTTTTATTCAATAGCAATGTTACTGACCTGCGATACCACTAAAGAAGACGCTATGAAAACAGTACTCAGCGGAAACAGTATGGGTGGTGCGAGGGTGTGATGTGCCAGAGCGTACACCATCGTAAAATCAAAGACAACGTCGCAAAAATACGAAGCAAGTGAAATTATATTGAACAGTACATCGCACAACGGCAGAAATTCGTGTTGGTGTTGTGCTTGCAGATGCTGGGCCATAATGGGCCTTCGTTGTCCATTTGGATTATCCACGCCCTTCTTAGTCTTTTATCAACCTATGCCGTACATCCTAAGAAACCAGTAGTTCAATAAATAATCACGAGAAGAAATTACGAGACCAATTAATATCTAATGTCCGAAATTAAAAACGCGCTTGTAATATAAGTATATAAATCTATTTCTTCACTTCCCAAACGTCTCCGCATCCTTTCAGGCGAAAACCAAGAGCATTTTTTATTAAATATGACAGTTTAATTAAAAATAACAATTAGATCGAAAACTTGATCTTTCACTAGAATAGATGATTATATATCCCATACAATTAGTCGCTTTTACATACATTTATTATAATTGTATGTGAAGCAACATATTTTTGTTTACAGTACAGCAAATGAGAAGTGCTGAATTTAGATTTAACAACTCAATTAGTAAAAGCTACGGGAAATTTCATAGCTGAGATATAATCGTTTGTGAATGAAGTTTTTTGCATTAAAGATCGAACGTACATGAGAAGTAAAGAGCAAGTGTATCAAATGCTAATTAAAACCCGTACGAGCGCACAATTTCTGCCGCCAAAATGCAATCATTACGCTTACATACGGATGAGAAATCGACTAAGAAAAGTGTCACGGCAGATGGACCTAGGAAATGGTCCAGTATCCAGCAGAGAGCAAATCTGCGCTTTAAACTGGGCCAAATCGGCGGTAGCACACGCTCGATTCGAGAAATTCGCTAGATAAGGGGAAAGTATTTGAGAGTGCGAAAGAAAAGGGGGGTTCTTCTAGCCGGCGAGTAGAGGGAAGTGCGTGGATTAGAAAGAGGAGGCAGCGGAATCCCCTGGCTGGTTCGGAGACTGCAATAATAGCGAAGACGAGGAGAGAGAAGAAGAGAAGCAGAGAGCATAGTGTGGGAGCCAGATGGAAGAAGAGAGACAGAGAGGGAGAAAGGGTAGAAGGAGAGAGAGGGGAAGAAAGAAAGCCGGTAAAAGGTAAGAGGTAATGAATTCGCTCACCGCATTCCTCGCATGTCACCGAACGAGTAATCACAAAAGTAACATTCTCATCTGGATGTTGGCCTCGCGGGCCTGCTCCATCTGTGGAATCCCAGGAATGTCCCCGCAGGAATCTCCCTCACTCACGGCACATCCACTCGTTTCCTACGATTTTCACCAGGACTCTCACCTCAACGCGCGCCACTTGCATCAACAATTCTTGCCAATATCATATCAGGAGTAGGATCCCCGAGCAGCTCACACCACGAGGATCTGGATCGCTAAGGATCCCTTGGCCAGTTTATCCGGGCTACCTGTTGATACGGGAGCAGCACCCTGGAACGCACGGCTCATCGTTGCGGCATTAACTACGAACTGCAGGATCATCCACTCGATTCACCTTGCCTCGCTCTTTGCCTTGTCCCTCTTGGCTCACCTGGGCTCACCTTACCGTACCTCCACTCCACTGAACCCTACTCTCTACCTACAGACGAAACATTCCTGTCAGTGATTCTCTCTCCTTTCCTCGGACCCTAGCTCCTCTTGGGCCTTAGTCCTACGGGCCCCACACTCGCGGCCCCTTCTCAGTGGTGCTCCGAACTCAGTCTTCCTTACCTCGCATTGATAGGGCCTGATACCTGACCAAGGACAATATTCTCTTCTTCTCATTCTCTTTTACGAACTCTTGAGATTTGCAGTGGCATTTTGTATTAAATTGTAATATTAATATCTTGTGTTACCATTTCTGTGCGATCTATACATGTTTTACTTGTTCTGATATATCCTAGAAATCCCTTATACTATTGAAGTTCGTATTCCGTTATATAAATTGACAAAGGATTCATGATTTTGACATCTTGGGAGTGAGGAGGTTTTATTATAAGAAATTTGAATTGGATGCTACGAAGTTCTTATGAACCAATATGGAACTCTGGCTAAACAATGATTAAAGTGTTTATAAACATTTGTATGACAATTGTTCGTTTTAGAATTATTTATAATATGTGCATGCATATATACGTTGCATCAGTCAAATTTGGGCATCAAAAATACCAATGCTTTATAAAAGTAATCTTATATATGACAGCAATAAACTTTTACAACATTTTTTATTGAAACGATGATCGTCTTTGACGAAGATGAACAAAATCTTCATTATTCTAGAATAATACTAAAGAAATGAGAGAAACTTAAGTACAATTCAGAGAATACTTTATTCGTATTAATGTATCATTATGAAATATTAAATGCAGAAACCCATAAATATAAAGATTTCAAGTTTCTTTCATCATTACACAATTTTCGTTCCGAAACCACTCAAATTCAACGCATTTGGCGCACGCAGATTATGTCGCCACGTAGAAGTGTTGGCAGCATTGGATAAAGTTTCTTCGAGATAAGAAGTGTCAGAATCATGTAAATAATATCAGGTGATCGAAGTGATTCTGGCGAGCTGGAGTTGTGTTTAGTTTTATGAAATATTTTTTAATTTAACGCAGCTGTCACGCCAGCCTACTTCCATCGCCGTGATTTCGGTAAGAACTGTTTTCCCGGAACACAAAATTTTCCCTATTCTGTCTTACATTAAACCCAACATACTTCATGAAAATCCAATCGGAGTGTCGTCCGCAATGCAATCTCCATTATTATTGTCATTCGACATCCAATTTGCTCGATCGGATTTTTTTTCCCTTGTTACATATTCATGCCATTCAACAGACGATTTATGTATTGTTAATTCTACGAAAGTACCAAAGAACTCGCGATTCTCATGTTTTTTTTGTTCCATTTAACTGTGCAATTGATCAGTGAATCCTGCTCTGCCAAGTTAGTACACACCTTAAACTCTATACGACCTTTGAAGCCTCTCCAATCCACAATTCTTGTGAGCTTGGAATAAAAGCTTTTTTGTACTCCATTGGAAGAATGTAAAATTTATCTATGTTAATTATATACTGTTATTTCAATTACCTTGTCCTTTCTACTTGATGACACTTTATGCCAGCAAGCAGTCAAAGTACACCATTTTTTTCTTCTAATACCTAAAGGCATATAATTCTAAGCTTTATATTAAATTAATACAGGCAATAGCGATATATTAATGAATTTTGCACAAACTTTCCAGCAACAGCAACAATGTCCGAGAAGATTCCTACCAACCAACCACAGCCTATCGTAAAGATAGGTCATTACACACTGGGGCAGACTTTGGGTGTAGGCACATTCGGAAAAGTGAAAAGTAAATGCCTACAGTTAACTAAATACGGTTGACTTTAATATACACACATGTGATACATATTCTTATTGATGTCACCGTAGTCGGCGAGCATGTCCTTACAAAACACAAAGTGGCTGTGAAGATTTTAAACCGACAGAAGATCAAAAGCCTGGATGTAGTGGGGAAAATCAGAAGGGAAATACAAAACTTGAAACTCTTCAGGCATCCACATATTATAAAGCTGTGAATATTGGCATTCCTTATTATTTCCTGAGTTATATGTATTATTCTTATGTGCTTTAACATATACCAATTGTTTGCATAGGTATCAAGTAATAAGTACACCAACAGACATTTTTATGATTATGGAATACGTATCAGGTGGAGAGCTTTTTGATTATATTGTAAAACATGGGAAATTGAAGGAATACGAAGCAAGGCGCTTTTTCCAACAAATTATTTCTGGAGTTGACTATTGTCACAGGCATATGATTGTTCACCGTGATCTGAAGCCAGAGAATCTCCTCCTTGATCATAATCTACACGTGAAAATAGCAGATTTCGGTACATCACAGTTGCAATATAGAAAATGTTATCAATATTTGATGTGCGAGATACACTGAATAGTCAGTCATTGAACATTGCTGTTAGTAATTAGAAAGTTCAAAACCTATTAAAGCCTCGTACATTGAATTTCATAATTGTAGACTGCCACTATTGCTATTAATGACAGTTTTATATTATAGGTCTGTCCAACATGATGATGGATGGAGAATTCCTACGGACATCTTGTGGCTCTCCAAATTATGCAGCACCAGAAGTAATATCTGGCAAGTTATATGCTGGGCCAGAGGTGGACATTTGGTCCTGTGGAGTAATTCTCTATGCCCTTTTGTGTGGCACACTTCCTTTCGACGATGAACATGTTCCAACACTTTTCCGAAAAATTAAATGTAAGTCTTACGAATGTCGCGTTCATTTCTACTAGAATTATTCTTAATTTTTTCACAATTTTAGCCGGGATTTTCCCCATTCCGGAGTACTTGAATAAGACTGTCGTGAGTCTTCTCTGCCATATGCTACAAGTAGACCCGATGAAGAGGGCCACCATAGAAGATATTAAGTAAGTTTGAATTTAAGTTCTTCCTATTCTCCATCCCTAAATTGTATTGGATTTCGGTAACAAATTCTGAATTATAAGTAACATACAGGATGTAGGAGAGGTCAATTAAATAATGTGTGTGATTACAGAAAGCATGAGTGGTTCCAAAAGGATCTACCAACGTATCTCTTTCCTTCACCAGTAGAGCAGGACTCATCGGTAATTGACATCGACGCGGTAAATGAAGTCTGCGAGAAATTTAATGTGAAAGAGGCGGAAGTGCATTCGGCATTGCTAGGCGGTGATCCACATGACCAGTTGGCAATAGCTTACCATCTTATTATAGATAATAAAAGAATTGCGGACGAAGCTGCTAAAGCAGAGCTTAAAGACTTCTATGTAGCTTCTAGTCCACCACCAGTTGCTTTTAGCCCAAGCGATTCAAATAATAGTCCGCTTAGGCCTCATCCTGAACGAATCGCTCGTAAGTGCTGTGAGTTTGAACCATTTGTGATTTATGTCATTGACAAAAGTTCCACGTGACAAAAGCATTACTTCTTTGCAGCCCTTCGGGACCGGCAAAACTCGCAAGGAAGTGGGACATCTCAAGTGCAGGGTAGCCGCGGCACTCCTGTTAAAAGAGCCAAATGGCACCTTGGCATTCGTTCACAATCAAAACCGAATGACATTATGAATGAAGTTTATCGCGCAATGAAGGCTCTTAACTTCGTAAGTCTAGGAAGTTTTTACCAATGTGGAAATCTACTTTCGCTTACTTTTCATTTTCATCGCAGGAATGGAAGATTATAAATGCATACAGTGTTAAAGTACGACAAAAAAATAAGTTAACTGATAGATATAGTAAAATGTCACTACAACTATACCAAGTTGATTATAAGAGTTACTTGTTGGACTTCAAATCTTTATCAAGTGAAGAGGCTGATGACATGGGACAAGGTAAGTTTGTTTGATCATACATTGTAGTGTGTTTAATATTACATGCAAATCCAATTAGACGAATCGGTTAGTGATTATAGATCCTTCCTTGCCTCCACCGCAATTGACCGGTCACCATACTATGGAGTTCTTTGAGATGTGTGCAGCACTTATTACGCAGCTTGCCCGATAAGTGATCCATCCTAGTACAACATGCTACGAGCAGTGATAGACCATCTTTTGATGCAGTGCTAATCGAAAACTGTCAAACAGTAACCGAGTTGAAAAACTTAGCCATCCAGAGTTTTCAGCCTGCAGCCAATGTTTGAGTCCTAAGTCCTAACACGATAGTTTTATCTGATTTACACCTATAAACTTGTGCTATATAAAGAGTCATACAAACTGGAATGAGAAATAAATATATAATAGTAAAAACAGATTTAGTAAAAATTCAATTTTTAAGTACAATAAGTGATCAACAATAAATAATCCGTGTGTATATAAACTTATATAAATGTATATGCAATGGATTTCATATTCAAAAATTCCCTTACCTTTTTCTTTATCTTACAAGGTGAGAGCAATGCTTCAACAATTCATTTAATTCGCTTTAAATGATAATAGTAGAAAAGAGGGAAAAGCAACTAATAAACATCCTTTTATCAACTTTGTTTTCTTTATTTGTCTTATAATTTTTATCATATGGAAATAAATAATATCTTAAAACATGAGTCATTTAGCCTATTCGAGCATTCTTTTATTACTAATTACACAAATAACACCCGAAATCTGATTCAAGGTGACGTGGGATGAAGGATATATCTGACCATGTGTGGAATAACGCGTTTTAGTTTCAGTATCGTTGTAGAGCCGTTTTGAAAAATCAAATCTGTCCTTCGAATAACAAAAATACGATGAATACTTTAAAAATTACGGAGAGCTGAAGTCTGAAACTGAATACAGTGTTAATATTCACCACACTGGAACTGAGTGTGAAATACATCTTTGTGAGACTACAATATATAAATGAAACTAGATATATTCCATGCAATAGAAACGAACGATGATAGGTGTGCCTTTCGCAGAATGTTATGATTTGTATTTGTTTCCAGTCTTTGAATTTAGTCTTTAATTGAACACCGAGTTTGGTTGCTTTAAGCATGGTCGCTTAAACCGTTTACATACAATCAGCTGGCAACAGTAATTTTGTCCGAAACATCACAATGCGTTTTCCAACGCAAAAGCTGAACTGCAACATATGCTTTATTATACAAGATATTCATAGATGTTCAGCAAATAAAAGATTTCCGTTGTCGAGGAAATGGGGCGAGCGTTTCTACTAGCATTTATTTACAAATGAGAGTAATATTCTTAACTCTCATCTCTTAAATGGTAGGTGCGTTTGCAATTATTTAATCCATACTCTTGGATGTAGAAGAAAAACGAATAATTTAAGAGCATCTTATATTTCCTAGAAATATGTATGTATTCCAAAAATGTCAAGCACTTCTTTTCCCGCTATAGTATATGGATTTGGCCCGTAGTGTTTTATCAGTCTCTTATCAAAGTATTGCGATGAGAATTACAGTTTAGTTTCCTCGAATAAATAGATTTATACATACAAATCGTGTAAAAATATAAAAAAGACAATACATCTCAAAAAGCAATAGCTTACAGTATCAAAATGTAACGCTAAACTAAAACATTACTCGTGTTCTCATTTACACTTTATACAACACAGGTCATGGTGAATTCAAAGCAGTCTTATTAATAATCATTTTTGAATACTAAAACATGCTATTACTGAGATTTCCATAAAGTAGCACTGTTTCCTTTAGAAATATTTAAGTACTCGCGTGCAACATGGTACTCTATGTGGACTGTAAAAATGCCTAATAAGGACTAATCCAATCTCCTCTGATATATAGGATCATGAAAATCTGTTTACATAGTTGGGTTCTTGGTTAAAATGGTATGCAGAATATGATGTACTAGTTATTCGCGATATAGAAATTTTACTTTTCCCGACGTTCTCCTTCGCGATGACTTACTTTCTCGTTGACACACGAATCACTCCCGCAAAGTCTGCTCCTTTGTCACTGCGCAATTATATATATTGAAAATAGCACATTGTGAACTCTGTAAAAAGTCGACGCTTGTTTCTTACGCAATACATTTCTATTATTCCGAATCTAGTTCCTGGAAATGGTGAATGTAGTAGAATACTGGATTTCTAGCAAGAATATTCAATCTTTTCGTTCCAAAACTAGCCTTACTAGTATCGTTAAAGAATATAGTTGTAGACGTACAAAAGTCTATTATATTAGTCGTGAAGTTGATTTGCTGGTTTTTGGCATTCTGGATTGTATTGTCAACGCCTATACTTCAGTCTCGCTCATTACTATGACCTTCTGTTTGAGGGCTATGCTTCGTCCCGTCCGCTCGCTCCCACTTTCCCGACTTCGATAAATCGCGGTAATCGCAGCGCGATCTTCCGTTAAAGAGGACGAACCGCAAACAAGTCAAACAAATTACAATTTCTTCAATCGATCCGACCGTACGATGGGACAATATCTTTCTCTATCCAAAAGTCGCAATTTGGATAATCGCGCTCAAGGAGAGTATCTTGGCCAACAAGCAAAAGACGTTTTGCACCGTCTGGCTCGATTTGTGGTACCTTACCATGCCATACATAGTAATTGAACAGTTGTTGCATGGCAGATAAATGACGCTTTTCTTCGGGCGTACATGCTGCATAGCTACCCAAAATCGCTGCGGCATCACTGTCTGGATCGGCAAAGTTACCACGTGGTTGAGTGGCTACATAGAAAGGTAAATCCGAACGCATTCGCGCTATCGTCAACAGTGGGCACACTACTCGAATGTCGGATATCATGGCAAGTAGTCCGCTTAGGGTAGAATTATAACGTCTGTAAAAAAAGTCGTATAGAATCATTAATATCTCTTACTGGTCCATTGTCAAAAGTATTCAATTTAATACTATTCGATATAGAATAGTATATACAATATAGAATAAATGATTACTTATAAAGTGGTGTACTTACTTCAAGGCTTCCTCAGCCAAACCTGATGTTCCAAGAAGGGACTCTTGTACGATTTTTTCAACTTGTGTGCCATTGAGTGTTACATTCGGTGCAAGATATTTGTTCGGTGCACCTGCATGTGCTGTGCTGCCTATGACAACTTTCACTGGGAATTCCTCTTTAGTCCAAACCTGCCCTACTGGCTCCTGTAAGTTACAAGTAAAAATTAAAGGGGTGGGAAACTTCAAATTTTTGAAAGAGCTTTTATTTTCGTTCTCTTTACCTGCAAAATAGCCCCATCCAAGACAAGCCACTCATGCCGACGCTCTCGATTGGTTGCTTCTTTAGTCTCGGGTAAGCCTACATTACTGACGTGCCAATTTTCGGGTACGGCTTCCATCACCTCCTCTGCCCTTTTACGGCGCATACAGTTGGCATCTTGACATCTTATGGCCGATAAAAATGGCTCACTCAATTTTTCTGATTCTGCCAATGATTTACCGGGGAATATTGCACTTCCGCTCGATATCCATGCGCGCGAGAACAGTCCCTTGGCGCGTCTAGTACCAATTAAAGAAGTGACCAAAGTGCCACCTGCGCGATGTCCCCATAGAATCACGGATTGTTTGTTGCCACCGAAATGTTCAATGTTTAGTTCAACCCATTGCAAAGCCGCTATTATGTCAGAGAGTCCATAATTGCCGGAGGTCGGAGGATGAGTTGAACGAGACAGCGGTTCCGCGGCCAAGAATCCGAAGGGACCTAGTCTGTAAGATTAATGGGCATAGTCTATTGTTAATTACAAATTCTCATTGTACAGTTTTTTGGTGATTATTATGAACTCGCAAACTTACCGAAAATTGGGCCGAACAAAGATCATTTCCCTAACACGGGCCAAGTTAGCGGAGGGTTGCATAACACCAGGGGAAGGACCACTTAGAGTTTCAGCACCTATCATCACAACTACGGACAAAGGTGAGTCGTATCTGACAGCAGGAGTGAATACGTCAAGATACAAGCAATCTTCACTTCCGATGGCATTCCCATCCGCGCCACGTTGCCAGCATACTTCGGAAGAATTATGCGCAAGGTACGTATCGTTCCAGCAACGTTCAATTCTTTGGAGGGGTTCCGCAGGTAACCAACGCCGATTTTCGAGAGGTGGAACAGCGTATGGTATACCACGGAAAGCATATGCTCCACCTTCCAGGACACCTTCCACTGGACCGCATGACGTTACTGCTTCAATGTACTTTCCATCTTTCAAAGGTGCAGATTTTGATTTCTGCGGGCCCACGCATGCCACGCAGATTACTATTACGACCGACAGTAGAATGCACAGCGTAGCCACTGGAAATTAATATGATTACAACGTAGCGCCTCCTTATTCGACAGTGCCATATCAATTCAATTATTCGAATGTAAAATATATTTTGCGCTCTTGCACTCATATACACTCACCAAGAACGAAAAGATTTCTTCTGGCTGCAGAAATGCAAGCAACCAAGAAATGCTGTTTCGGGGACGGTATATCGTCCTGCCCATCTCCATCCAGTCGAACTGTTTCCATGCCATCTTCATTTCCCAAGGGGTTCTTTTCAGGAGCACTATCATCCAAAGTTTCGACACTGGCTAAGCCGGCCGCACCAGTGGTACCTAGCTCGACTTCACTCTCCTGAATAATAAAGTTGTTCGCTATATGTATTACTGGCTTTGCTACTGAAACCTTGTAGTTTTTATGCAAAATACTGAATAAATGAGGCCACTGTATTATTTAGACTGAACATATTGAGTGTCGTATAAGATTGCACGGTTCAACAACCGTAGTGGTCGAATATCTTAGAGCATTTTCTAAGGCTTCGCGAAGGGGTGGTTTGTCTCGTGACTGCATAAACCGCAACTGTGTTTCCATTACATTCGATTACCTACTGCCTTCGATGAATTTAATTAACACAATATTGTCCAAGTAATGTTCCAGACGTTGAATAACAGGTAATGAAGACGACATCCGCACTTTTAAATGATATAAAAGACCGAAGGTTTCTGTGCTTGAGTGGTGTATTGTAAGACACTCTATGATAAGGAACGGAAATACCAAGAGGGATTAAAAATAATTGCAGCATAGAAGATTAACACAGTCGAGCTTCTGTGTCAGATGTTATAATGGCAGATTTAAACATGAGTCATCTCGTTTTTTATATTCATACTATTATTTGTATTCATCAACTCTTAACCCGTGTTATTAAACCCAGACGTTCAGATCGCCGCCACATTATGTATCCATTTCATGTTTCTCCTTTTAAAGTAACTAATTGCAATCATACCTTATTCTTCTTGCGCGGGAACACAGACACCAATGGCAGCCTGATCGCGTCTAGAATACCCTTTCGTCCTTCCTTTTCCTTGGTTTCCTTTGCATCTTTTGCAGGCGTATTCACCTTCTCTCCAGCTGTTGTGTTTTGCTCATTTTCTTTAGCATTTCCGCCATCACCGTCACCCGACTCTGCCGTTTTGCCGTCTTCCTCCTGAAATTAATTGAAGGTTCGATCCCTCGTGTAAGATATTAACTCCAGAGTATGTTACTCCACGCAGTCAGACTCCTCAATACAACAATCATATATCAAATTCAATACTACAGCAACTAAAGCGTTCGAAATATTATAAAAGGCATCTGCTGATACACAGAACTTAAGATGCCACGCTAATCATCGCAATGAGTTTCCTTGACTGTTAAGCCAGAGTTACTCATCCGTCTGAAATCATCCGTAGGAATTCATCAGTGACAACATATATCGTAGCTGTTAATTAAGCATGGTGTGAATGAACCACTGGGAGTCGTGCATGCTGTAAGACGCGATGCTTAGAGTACAATGGTTAACAACTGTAATAGGACCTTCTGCCGGGTGTCGTAACATATTTGGAGTCATTGAATTGGAAGTACCTCACAGGCTCGTTCTTTTACACGCGGCCATTCGCCCGTCCACTTTTAAATATTGGGACGCCTAATATGGTTTCCGAAAAATAGAGGCGTGGACTATGTTAGTGGCCAGGTGTTCGACATCACATACGACCAGATGTTTAATACTGTGCCTACATTCCCCCTACAATAAGGTCTCTAAGAGCTACACTTCTAAACCTAACAGCACCCCCCGGTTACTAGCATTTGTAATGACAGTGCAATAAATATCATCACTTCCGGAGTCGGAAAGGCAAAGCTTAAATTACTCCTAATACTTCGATTTAATATCAACAGAGATCAGAGAAAATACTTTTTACGTTAACTGCAAATTCTACATAGAAAAATATTTTTTTAAAGTATTTTATTTAACATAATAAAATCTTATGAGATTAAAATATTTATCGGTTCGTGTCATAAGAGCAACTTTAATTATATCGCGCTCGCTCGGCCTTGCCCAACAAACTAAAACTTTTCTACAAATAGGTGTATGTAAATAAACGTTGCCGAAGGCGTGAAAACGTACAAAAGCGCGAGGGTGGGGCACAGGAGCAAAACAGGGGTGTTCACAGCCCCGTAACGATTTTTTCCAACGCTAAAACAGATGGTGACGTAACGCAAAGGGCGCACGCACCTGCCGATATCGATCGCGCGCATTATTAATAATTACTATCAGCATTAGTTAAAGCAACTAGTCGCAGACAAACGAGTACTATGATAATTATCATTAAATATATCTCCTTGTATCATTCATAATATATGTTTATAATATAAACGAGGAATAAAGTGATAGTAGTTTTGTATAAATCTTTAAAACGCAGCGTTTATTAATTTTCCTTTAACAGGACTTCCTTCGGAGAGAAAATTGCGCTTACCTTGCAAGGCTCTTTGCTCTTGGTACGGCAGAATCCAGGCATCTTGATGCCGCCGATTGGGATCTTCTTCTTCGGCTTTTGCTCCTCGGACTCCGAATCCCCTGTAGGGTTCGAAGCCTCGGTGTGCTTCGTATTCTCCGCATTCAGCATCTTCTCCCGCTCTTCTTCTGCAATTTCTTTCTTATCCATACTCTTATCCTGGTCCGCTTGGCTCATCGTCTATAACTGATATAGTTTCTTTCTTGTAACCAAATTTTCTACACATAATAGATCGATGTTATTTCACGCTCTTATTTTATCTAGTAACTGTGATTAAAGGCGAATGCTTCCAAATTTTTCTCTACATTCTGTGTATTATATATGACATTATATTTTATGTACAATGTATACAATATAATGAAGACGTGTGTTGGATAAAAAGTCGGGTTCGATGATGTTAATTTAAAGATACCCTGTGCGGCTTTCCAAAAGAGCTGTTCCTGTAATAATTATAAATTGTCATGGAGCTTAATATACGGGCAGGAAAATGTCCAAAACCTGCCTGATCCGAGAGCCGTTAGACCAGAACGTAGCATTCTACCCGGACCTTCCTATACCTGTAATTCAGCAGCGGATTCGGAATTCAGGTAATTACGCTAACAATGGGCCAGAGAGCCGGATCGGTCAGGTCGAATTCCCGAAAAACCAAGCGACCAGGCAGTGTTACAAGGGTCCTGGAAAAGGCCTCTCCGGTGAGAATCCGTCATTTTCTTAGACCTAACCCCTCCTGGAAATCTTTACGATCTCGAAAATATCGTCCCCCGGTACCCACGCAGTTAATACCCCTGGCGTCCCTTCTCGGGAAAAATGACAGAATTGTGATTGCCCGACATAATTCTCTCTCCCAACGCCAAGGCACATTGGGAACTGGTTGTTACGCGCGGGAAAATAGTTCCCCTTGGATTTTCAAGCTCCCTTAAATTTCAAACCAGGAACGTTAGTTATACACGCTAATCGCTTGGAGCCGTTATTCGTCCGGCGGATGTGTCGGGGAAATTAAGAGAATCGTGGTAAAAACGTGCGCCACAGAGTTTATGGCCAGAGTTACCCTTCGGGGTCTGTTTATAGCTGCGCGATCGATACCCTCCAACCTGCTCGATACCTAATGAACATTCTACCGTTAGCAACCCCCGCGTTTCTGCGTTCGTTACTACGGAAGTGCACCAAAAAAAAACACTGAAAAAACAGATGCGCCTGAAATTAGGATACTCCCCCTGTTTAGAAGTCGGTTAGGAACTCTAGTTGTGAATGTGGAAGTACAGACTATTTAATCCATAATACATTCCTCTCGAGCTCGTTAACTTTCATTCTTTCTCCAGGAAGTTCTCGTAACACTGAAAGCTGTACTCTCAACTGCGACAAGCACTCATTGGAATATCGAATTTCCCGAAGGCAGTTTTACCTCTGAACCAGTTTTCTCTCGCCTCCTTATATTCGACTAGCGAAACCTACCGCGTGCCGTCTACATTGTAATCTTTTGAGTCTTACAATTAAACGGGAGCGCAGGGACTTCGCGAAAGTATTTGCAACTTAAAACTCAGTGCTTAGTTCCCTTCGCCCTCCGCCACTGTGCTCGGATGGCGGGGCGCTCTTACTTTTCAAAGGCTCAGTGCAATTGATTACTTTATGGAGAGCGATTTAATATTCACGCGTATAGCTCGCAGTTATCCAATTATTAGGGAAGAGGGAGCTCAGCCGTGCGAGCTTCGAGACTCGAAGCCTTTCGAGGGAAGGTGATAATGGAAGGGTTGATATGGCGAGAGCGAGGGAGGGAGAGAAAAAGAGATAGAGAAGCTGGCGGGTCCTCTATGAACTAGGAGGCTCTGAATAGAATGAAGAGCGTGACTATGAAACACTCGGCGGGTTAAAAAGAAAAGCTTAAGATTGGACGGGGCAAGTGGTGCGCTATAGGTAAGAGCAATACTCGAGGCAATAGGCTTGGTGTTCCGAGAGCAATGCCATCCGATCGATCGGTTTACGTCTGGCCCGAGCGACGCCACCTGCACTTTCCTCGCTTCTCCGCAGCACCGGGCGCACGCTATCACTACTATCAACGCATCCCCACTCCTCAACCCTCTGCATTATTACGCTCCTGTAGTTCGAAATTGCCCCCTTCTTCCTTAATGCTGCGCCGCCGCCTATTGAAAACGCGCTCCATCGCTCCCACCTAGATGCAATATAAACGAGCGTCTTTAGTTGTAGACAATTAGTTTTAATTAGTGGTAGTCGCAATCTCAGAATGGTTGTATCACCCTTGAAATAAGATGGTGTTTTTATATTCGACGAGACTGTTTGTACGACCATCTTCTTTTTTCGAATGGGATGCTCGACCCCCATCATGCGTGGGAAAGTTTGGTTTTACTCTTATTTTGTAAATGATATTCAGTTTTGGGGGTACTTTGTGCTCGTATACATTGGCTTTGAGCTGTGCACCACATGTGAATGACAGGGTGGATCGTATGAAATTCATCCGGTTTACCACTGACTCGCCTCTTGTGGTTGGATTCATGCTCGAAGCATGCTCCGATCCACTGTTGAAGCCCACTCGGCCAGGATGTAATGCAGCACTCGGAAATACGATCGAAGAATATAATTGGTTGATTTTTCAAAAGGATTTTTTAATTCATCGCCGTTTGATTTAATTTCTGAGCGTGTGGTGTTTGCAGATAGTAAATTGGACGAAGAGCTAACAACTTTTCGTGGAAGTATTTGGAGAAGCGATATGACAGGGATTTGAAATATGAAGGACGTATTTTAACTCGAACCCTCGAGCCTTTTTCCTCGGAGCCTCTTGTTCTCTGCTAACCAGACGGCTTTCTCACCCCAAGGGCAGCATTCTATCGCCAGTGAAGTTAGCGTGGCGGATCTACTACGCAGCCCCCGAACTACTATATTCCTTTTATGGCACTCGCTCGCTCTCTTCACCGGACTTTGCATCTGTCTATATTTAGGCAAGGGCGATTTATTGTCCCCCGCTCGTTCCATTGTAATGTTTTCCATGTAGCACCGAACACAACTGTACGACATGATCGATAACAAATTTCATTGGTAACCGAGGGGATCGAAGGTGTTTACACGAAGCTCTTTAATTCCCGGCTCAGTCTTTAAATCCTTAGAGCCTAAAATGCGCAAACCTTTAAATTAACATATTCTCCATTCTTTGTATCATACTTCAACTCTAAAAATAGAAGCTTGTAAACATTGTAGATAGAAAGTCACGCAGCACGCATAATCTTTTATCACCCGATGTTATTCAAGGTTCCAGTGGGATGATACAAAATGCACATGTGGCCACTTGGACTTGTGTCGGAAGTGGTGAAGTATCCCGTGCATTGGGGGGTTGTGCCTAGCGCTTGTGCCTAAAATTACTTCCGACGCGCGCTTGCACTTCCGTCTCTTTGAATAATCCGGCACCGGTTTCATGCAAGAGGTAAGCCGATCGTGTGGCGGGACATCATTCATTGTATCGAGCGTGTAATGAATCGTACGTGAAGGGCGAAAGAAACCGTATCGGGTTCGGCGCGCGCTGAAAACGATCTCGATCCCGTTGATATCCTTGCCAGGAATACATGCACCGCTTTCGGATCCGAGAGCAGCCAAGTTCAATGATTCGGAGATCGACTCGTCTAGTTTCTCGGATGCAGAGGCATAGCTTCTTGGGCGTTCAACGATCTTTTATCTCTCAAGCACGGCTGCTTTCTATGTGCGCCACTTGTGTAGCATTTCCGCCAGGTTTAAAGACTTCGAGAGCGCCGGCTCTGCTTGATTGCCTTTAAAGAGAATCCATTAGGAGATTAACACGAGTGCCTGATACAAGCGGCACTTGCTGCAACATTTTCGACCGCCGCGTACAATAGCGCGCGCGACGAGAGAGAGAGAGCAGGCAGGCCTTCCTCAAGCATACTCGACACGGCCACATCTACGCAGCTCTCCAAAGCTTTTTCGACGCTCGACTTTTTTCTCCGACTTTGCTTCCCCTTTCACCGAGAATGCCGAGGCTTTTACGTCGCACGACGTTTGCCAAGGCCTCAACCGCAGCAAAATACGATTTCGTTCAAGACCGAAGGATCATACGAATCGTGCTACTTCCAGCAGGCACAGAGGGGTATAAACACTTACGGTTTTTTCGGCAGGACAAAGCGACGCCGTTGATTTTCGCGTCCGTCCGGGCCAATCGCACCTTTCGGACACCCGGGCAACCAGCAGCACAAAGAGTCCGCTTCGGGCGGCCTCGATTTCCCTCGAGAAACGTAGCTGACTCCTGCAAGGATTACGACGCACACTCGAAAGGAAACCGTTTCTCGGAGGAAGCAGCGCAACTGTCGTGCAAGGATGATGCCAAGCGCGTGTCCACCTCACCACCTCGACTGCCGCCGCCGACGCTCTTTGCGCCCAGCTCAAGAGGACGCACACTCCCTCAACGCAGGATGTATGTATGCGCGCCGATCATTGGTCCGCCGCTGCACAGCTCCACCAATTGCCGGGCGCTCGCACTTTCAAGAGCGTCGTGGATCGCCGGGTTAAGCCGGCTACTTTCGGGGGTGAAAACGCTCGTTGGACCCCTCAGACAGCCACTTTTGTCGTCGTTCCATGTAAAGTGAAAATATATCATGCAAATGTATGCGCGCTACATCGTCATTATAAAGATTTTGATGTAGTTTTTCTTATAATCACTTCCTTCGCGTGTTGTTTTTGATATTGAAATTCAACACCTTCACTATATGAGCACCGTTGTGTCGAATAATTATTATTATTGTCATACAAATATACAAATGTATTCGGTCGATGGGGATATTAGGGAAAAATATTGTACGTTTAGTTTAGAGATTTTGGAGATCTAACTTTATTAGCAGTTCTATCTTTGATTGTAAAAATATTATTTTCCTTTGTCCTTCGTTGTTTCCTTTAATTTGAATGTACAGCACTTGGGGATGTAGTATTTTTAGACTCGGTAAAAACAAACAACAAAGGAAGATATAGTGTTCGATACATAATGTATCCGGTGGTTAAAAAATATGTGTTCTATCCTAGGGGAGAATGGTAGTTCATTCGGTTTTTTGACACCTTGTATGTTTGCTAGAATAACGATGATACGTCCGCCGCAGCGTAGCAATCAGATTTAGGTGTGTTCAGCTGAACACTCCGCTGTCCGTCAGTGAACGCACTTCTTCACTTCCTGTTGGTCATTATTTTCTCATGAGTCGCCATTTTCTGCGCCGAAGATTTTCTAGATAGATAGTACATATATTTCAATTCATATTTTGAATTATACTATGTTAACATTATTTTACAATTTCAGATGATTTTGCATACTTCGAGAACAATGCGATACCACTAAAATTTAGCTTAATAAACTATACTCGAAGTTATATACAGGCTAAAAATAATATAATATGAGAATTTATTTTGAGAATGATATAATAAAACGTGTAGATTAAATTATCTTCTTAATCTTTTCCTAAATTAAAGAAATAACTCCAAAAATTGTCGACCTATGTGTTATGTTTGCATCCCCCAATTATTACCTTTGGAGATTACAATGTTTTACACAGCTGAAATCAAATCATTCGAAAGAATAAAAGCAAATAATAGAATAACATATAAAGCACGCCACCGATGAAGTGGCCGATAGGTGCGCGGCGCAGCGGAGTTCCAAGATTCCGAATTCGACTCGAGTACGCACCACCCTCTGGATTCCTGATACTATGGACCAAAGCGCGGAGTTTTGTTCGGCGCTGCTGGTGCTCGGTGCATCGACTGCACTCACTGACAACAAGTAATTGTTTTTATTGACAGCGCTACGATGTGAGGGAAATCAAGTCGGACGGCTTCGTTCACACCCGACCGGTCGTGCACGCACTGGGAACTGGCGTACTCGGCGATTTCGTGCTGTCGTCCTCAGCTCCGACTCGTATTTGGTAAACAGGGACTCTCCCAAGAACCGATATAGGGCCAGGTATAGGTTATGTATACCACTGTGTGTCTACGCTAGTGCGTCGGTGTTGGTTGGTGTACGGTGCACAGCCCAGAGGGTTCCTCTCGATTGACAGAAGTGCACCGACGTCTGATTGAGCAGGGCGAGGAGGAGTGCGGCCCCAGGATGGGCCAGGGCACGGAGACCTGCACCGATAGGCCCACCGAAGTCAGCGTAATTAGATTCGTCTCGAGAAATCGCACCATCGAGGAGATAGCACCGAAGAAGGTGAGAGCAGGCCCCCTGCTCCCTCCTCTGGGTTCACTGACCCCTAAGTCAAAACAAATCGTGTGATCTACGCTCTGCTCTACTCCGCCGTCCCTCGTTCTCTTCAAGTTCATTGATCGCGCCAACTCAATCAATCAACTGATTTTGCGAAAAGTTTCCTTCCAGTTTCAATCGCATCCTCTTTTTCGTAACTGTGATTTCGGAAAGACCGTTTTGGCATACTAGAGCATAGTTTTTCCCTTTCTCGTCGATGTTTACATTTAATAAAAAAAGGCCTTGTCTAAACCCTGTCCCAATTTCGTTTTAATCTTTGAAAACAGTGTTGGTATCGTTTGCAGTCTATTGAATATTGCAACATAATTTATTGCCCTTCCCTTCTGCTGTTAGTGTCCTTGTGCGTGGTTGTAGTTTAGTTATTAAGTGTTGTACCTTTGGGTAATTAAAAAAATCAATGAAAGAGAATATCACTTATTAGAAATTCTCCAAATAGGAGGTCTATACTTGTAAGCAACGAGGATGTGGGAAGATATTTACTAATCAAGATGAATATAAGACACATGAAGCTTTGGAAGCACTCAAGATCAGATTTATGTGAGTTTTGTTGTTAATAATGTGTTGTTTAGTTATTCTTGAATTTTCAAGAATAACTCTGATTCATTGTGCTTGGTAATTTATTTGTGACTTTGATTGTCAGCTGTCGTGAGCCAGGATGTGGAGAGGAGCTCTCAGATCCAGGGAGCATGTGGAGGCATTATCAGGAGTGGCACAACAATGAAACAAATGTTTATATTTGTCCTTATACCAATTGCGGATCAATGCACACGACAAGTGGAAATTTAGAAGAACACATCGAAGGCTGTCATAGACAGTTGCCGACACTGCCTACTGAACCAGAAATTATCTGCTTCGAAGGTCCAGAAAATACAGTGGAAGAAGATCCTCTTCGAACTCCTGAAGAATCTTACAATCAGACCAGATCATCTACTGATTCAATATCTTTAACTGTGGTACGACATTTATATGACACTTTTGTGCAATATTTGATCCAGAGCAAGAAGTTTAATTTGTTGTATGTATTTATTATAGTATGACAGCTCCACTGACAAAAGTGGTTCAAGAAGCGAAGGTAAAATCCAGCAGTCCCAAGAATCCACTCAAGAACAGAGTAACATAAATGAAGGTTCAAGAGTAGAGGAATACACAACTGGAAATGAATCTATGAAAGAAGGCTTAATTAGAAGTACAGATGATTTTTTAAATAAATATGATACAGCTACTGGCAATTGTACAGAATTGCAAGGGGAGAACATCCAAGAGGAGCATAGATTTGTAGGTCAAGAGAAGAAGAAGGTCGTTTATGTTAATGGCGACTTAACAATTACAAAAAATGCGAAGGTATTAACATCAAAATTTATAGATTTTTTGTTTAAATTTCTTTCCTGGTCTCCTGACTTATGATTAAGCAAATCCTTTTTATCATTTCAGTTTTCCATCCCTAGCAGCAATACAAATGGGCGGAATCAGGAGAGACGCGGTGAGTTTTCGAATGAGCACGAACGCGATGAAAATTCGAAAAGCACCGAGGACGAGAATAGGATGGAAACAAATAGCAATTGCTCCGAGGACGAGGAGTACACACCAAAGAAGCAGCGTGTTTCGAGATATAAGCCGGAAATTTACAAGTGTGCCGTTAACGGTTGCGGGAAGAAGTACAAATACATATCTCATTATCGTCATCATCAAGACAGTCATAAACTAGTAGCTGGTACAATTAGTCCAAACTCTAACAAGACAGTTGCAAAGCTGAAACAAGGCAAAGCAACAACAGTCAGTTTTTTTCTGTAAGTTGAATGAAACACTTGTTTGTAATATGTGAAACAAAAACAGTCGCGTTTCTTTGATTAAAAATACTCACTCCTAAACAGATGCAAGATTCCTGGTTGCGGCGCGCAAGTAAATAATGTAACTGGTCTATGGAAGCATTATCAGGACAATCACGCGAACTCGAAATTACCGCCGGTACAGTCGACGAAGAATAACGAAGTTTTTCGGTAAGTTAATGAAACAACAATCGGGAGTATATTTATTGTTGATATATATTATGAGGAGTTTGTTGTATTTTCCAGATGCAAAATCGCAGGATGTGAGATGGAGTTTGACACAACTGGAATGCTGTACAAGCACTTCAGCGAAGTCCACGGTAATAACGTGAGCACAAACGCAAAGACTGGTAATGGGGGTAGTTTTCACTATACAGAAGTGTTCAAGGATGACACTACCACCCAGCAAGCAAACTTTAAGACTGACTTTAAGGCAAAGCATAATGTAAGTGAGTACACTAAGGTCAACGATGAACAGAGATTAACTTCCGTTGTAAAGAAGGAGGCTCGTGATTGACTCAGAATGAACTAGTAATTTCAATTGTGATACTAATTAAATCGTTGCATTGCTGCATACAAGGGTTCTGAAATTCTTCCGACCACAGCTGACGTTTCGTATCGTTCGTTCCGTGCCGGTTCGCATACAAGAGACAACCGTACAATTTCTTTTCTTCAGTTCCTATTCTTGAATTGTTCATGCAACAGAAATGAATGGTCTGTCAATTATTATATACGCCTTTTATTTTTATTACTTACGCAGCTTTATTTTTATGCATTCACGAAGCAATTTATTATAGTGTTCTATTGGAGGACACAAAAATCCCTTCTATTCTTTTATAAGAAACTCGGAATGTGAAACTTGAATTCGTGATACCCTGCGTTTTACAAAATACGCATTCGAAGTGGCACATCAAAGTATTGTTAATGCTGGAGTGCGCCGCATAGATTAAAGATAATGGGAGAGGAGAGTTAACATGGATTTTCCCGTTTATCGTGCCGTTGAAGCTTTTGCCGACGAACGCTAACAGCCGTCGAAAAATACGTAGTTATTTCACACAATCATGAATAATGGTTTTTTTACATCGTTCTTATGAGACATCACGGTGTACGCGATACGTTAACCGTGCGCCTTGCCTGTAGTTCTGGCATTCTGGGCGATGATTTGCTAATCTTAGGGTCTCGTGTTTTAACTTGGCTGCCGAAGAAAGAGTACGTTCATGAGTGAGTGCTTACAGCAGACGTACCGAATAAGAAAATAGAACGGCCGGTCTAGATAAAGTATCGGAAGCAGTGATTCTAGCTGCCTAACTCGCTTCACTAGAGTTTTGGATTTTTATATCGTTTTTCCATAAAGAACATTTACCAAATGTTGGTCCACTAGAATTTACTGAAATTGTAAAGTATGTCGGTCAACATCTACCCATGAAAGGTGGATTCATATCGCATAGTGGATGCATTACTCGAAAATACAATTTCCAACACCATTGTAAGACCGCATCGCACTCTTCATTCTTTCAACTTGTTGTTCTTATTCGAGCAGTTTGACGTATTTGATATAGAATATAAAGTACGAAAGTATTGGTCGTCTCACATATTTACATTCCATTCAGTATCGATGTAGCTCATCATCAACTGTATGTCAGTTTCTACGTGTTTCATCCCGGTTTTATTACCAATGAATCGAGCCTTCAAGATGCAAAGGAGGGAGAGTATCCATTTTGCACAGCACAACTTTCCCAAGAGCTTTGTCATCTTTGACCTGCCTTCGATTAACACTGCCACTGTGAACACGTTACATTTTATACTCAACTCTGCCGCAGTAGAACAATTTCCCAACCGTCAAGTAGAGCAACTAGGGTTGCCGCAGTTTTGCATGCGGACACAGAGTTTTGGATACTCGAAACGGACGCCGACTATGTGATCCGACCAATATGGAAGATTTTCTCGTAATATTTCGAACGAACACAATATAAAATTGAGTGATTGAATAGTTGTAAAGATGTCGGGGGCAAAAGGGTAACTTTGAATTCATCTAATCTACCAATAAGTGACATGCTTGCAATCAAGCTTACACTCTCATTCGTCTATTAAGTACAAATTTGAGATGCATTTATATCTTTATTTAAACCAATATTTGATTGTTCGTTTGAAATTTTTTATGTTAACTCGTTTTTAAATCGTTGACAAAATAATTTGAACATTTTTACGACTCGTAATAATTAATGTAACATTGAAAGCGTATAACCAATATGGACTTCTATTTGCCATTTTAATTGTTTCGTTGCCTTGGCGTACACTGACGAGTAACTTTGGCATTTTATTCGTATTCTTTTGACAATGTTCGTGAGTAAAGAAGACAAGGCGAGTACTCCTAACTAGGTAGTGAAAATTTGTGCAATTAGCATGAAACTTCTACGACGTTGCTTCCTACAATTAAAGCGCAGAATAGTGCGCCGATAAAGTACGTTTGTTGTACGCCGTATACAACGTGATCAATGTACATATAGCCTTTCAGTATATAATAGCCTCGAGTTGTCTCTTCTACGGAAAGCGGACACGAGTAGCTCCAATTTTGCAATTCCGAATCGCACGGTCTTTCTCGTTTAACGTAAAAGAATACAAGTACAAGTGACTTACAGGTGATGACTGTTTAATAATCATAATGAAGAAACGTGACATACACACATACAAGGACACAGACAGCGACACACCTACACGAATTTTGTCAGCTTCGATTAGCGCCAGTGCACACTATGTGCGATTAGAGAAATATCGAAACTATTGACTATCGAAGTATACCAGCATCTCTCAACTGTTCTACTTGCCGATTCAGCTGTTCAATCGTAAAGAGTGTTAATGCGGATTGATAGTGCAATACCATCGCGCATTACTGTCACAACTATCGCATTGTCGATCGCTCGTTGCAATAGTTTAATGTCACGCGGCATTCTAGATAATAGTGAGCTCCGAGGGGCAGTTCTTGTCGGCGACGAGCACTCGAGATTGAGCGCGATTGTTTGCGCGCGTGCGACTTAATATTTTCCGCACCCTTTTTATACGGCAGTCTCGAGCTTACTGTACTGTATAATATAAAACTTAATGTACGTAAGGGAGTCCGTTGCATTACGCGTTACACTGCGGTAAAGCGCTCAAATCTCGATCCAGCTTTAAGTACGGAGGATCTTTTGTTGTGTATAAAGAGTCTATTCGCCCGAAAGGAGCACGAATCCGAAAGCTGTCCGGTGAAGCAGAGTATAAGTTTATCAGTCCGAGACCGAAGTAGCACAATCAGTCAAGTTTGTTTCATTTCTCCGAAATATTAACACTCAACCAGTTGAAATTCGACTACAATGGGAGTACATGTGTCAATAATCCCAAAGGCAGGATTCCTCTATTGAACAATCATGTACTAATATTCCTACGTTTCCCAAAATGCATAATAATAATGTACAAACGATATTGAGTTCCAGACGATTATAGTATCCTTGTATATCTTACTCTGCGGAAGCTTTCAGTCATATTCCATATCCACACGGATGCGACAACGCTACTACGATCGTTTGGAGAAATCCACGTCCAGGGAAGTTGGAAAACTATAAACAGCTTGCAAACCGAGATTGTCGGGCACGCGCCAACCAAGTCCGCAATGATTTCAAAGCGACGTGTCCAGTTCTTTTTAGACTCTTGTTTACGGCAGTTATTTTCTACGAATAATAAACCGTGAGACAGGGAAAAGCGTAACCGATAAGTTTAAGAGACGAAATCGTGAACGAATGATGAGACAAATCTGAAGACGAAGTAAAGGCCGAAGTGAGAGAGAGAGAGAGTGCGAGAGTCAGAGAGAATGCGTGAGCGAGTAAAAGCTAAGCGAAGAGAGTGAGAGTGAGTTGCAGTCGTTCGCGCCTTCGACAGAACTCGATTGTCGATCTGTATGTATCTGATTTTTACCATTTTATATTTACGGTATCATTTCGATGTAACTTATAACGTACACTACGCGCTACTATAGTGTTAACTCTATTAGGTATCGTAGCGGTATAAAAAGTATTACCGACGTTTTTATTTGTATGTCTGTACGTTGAGAAAATAAAGTGCAATAGCGAAATAAACGAGGGTTATGAAGGTTCCTGTTGGTCCATGTTACGTTTCCATTATAAGTACACCGGAAGTGGTTTGCGTAATAGCTCGCCGAGAATCCAGTGATAAAGTTCAGCGGAAGTTGTAACAATGATTCTGGAACTTTTATTGTACGTGTTGTTTGCCTGTGCCTCGGCGAAACAGTGGAATTTTCTACTTATAATTGCTGATGATCTGAGAGATGCTCTGGGCTGCTACGATGATCCCAATGCTTATACGCCGAATATCGACCTGTTCTCCAGAGATTCGGCCATATTTACACAGGCTTTCGCTCAGGTTTGCGGTGAACCAGCACTCTTTAGATTTAGACAATCCGGAGCTTTCAGAGAGAAATAATGATCGTAATGATGATGATGATACTTTCTAGCAAGCGCTCTGTGGCCCGAGTAGGAATTCCTTCCTGACCAGTAGAAGGCCAGACACCCTCCAGTTGTACGACTTTTATAGCTATTGGCGAGAGGTGGCGGGAAATTTCACCACTTTACCGGAACACCTTCGAAATCATGGATATCGGACCAAGTCGATCGGCAAAGTCTTTCATCCAGGTCAATGCTTCTAATAAAAATTCATCGGAAACGCAAGAAGAATGGTTAATTTTTTTGTGAACGTAAAACATTTGCAGGCATTAGTTCAAATGGATCGGATGATAGTCCTTACTCCTGGACAGATAAACCTTTTCACCCTTATACAAATCGATTTAAGGATACTAAACTTTGTGGATCGCCTGACAGCGAAGTTCTCGGTCGTAATGTTGTTGAGTACATTTTTATTTAACTATAATTGACAGGAATCTTTTAAAATTAATATGTTTAACGTTCCTGGAAAATAATAGAATTAATGCGGAACGACAAATTTAGAACTCGAGGAAACTCTTGACTGTGCTATAATGGTTTCAGTTATGCCCGGTGAAAGTGTCGGAAATGCCGAATCAAACGCTGCCGGATCTCGAAAATGTTCGTCAAGCGAAAAAGTTTCTACGAAATCGCGCGCGGGATTTAGATCCTTTTTTCCTGGCTGTTGGCTTTCAGAAGCCGCACATACCGCTAAAATATCCTAGAAGATACTTAAGTATGTCTTCTTAGTTGAGACTTAAGAATATTTAAAGCGAATAAATAAAACGGATGAGAAATAGTTATTACTTTAAACAATACGTTGTTCATCAGGGTATCATTCTTTGGATAAATTCAATGTCCCCGAACCGTACGATTGGCCAGAAAATATAAGCACCGTTGCATATAATCCTTGGATCGATCTGAGGAAAAGAGACGACGTGAGAAGTTTGAAGTTAAAGTTTCCATGGCAAAAGATTCCTGGTGAAGTAGTATTTTTCCCTTCGTTCATAATTTAGCCGGTTATACCCACTTCGAAGCAAAGAAAAGTTTGATTTTGTCAATGTTTATCTTACAGCCAATTTCGGGAAGCGAATTATTCAGTCGTATTATGCAGCCGTAACTTACATCGATAACTTGATAGGCGAAGTTCTGCGCGAACTGAATGCTTCATCCCTCCGCGATAATACCGTAGTTTTATTAACATCTGATCACGGTGAGACCAACAATAGAATAAAGTTAGTGCAAAATACAAACATTAATTTTAATTTGTATACGATTTATTCGCAGGGTGGTCATTAGGAGAACACGGAATTTGGGCGAAATATAGCAATTTTGAAGTCGCAGTTAAAGTACCGTTTCTCTTGTCGATTCCAGGAATCACATTTGACAAACTTACACACGATGGAACAAATACGACACAGCGAAATGGAATAATAATCGATTCTATTGTAGAATTAGTAGATATTTTTCCCACGATCGCTGATTTGGCGGGGATTCCAATTCCAACTTGTCAGGCATCTAGAACTGATGGGGAAAACAATGCGATGCAAGAAAAAAAGAATAATTCCAAGCTATGTACTGAAGGAACATCCTTGCTTCCACTTATCAAAGCAACTACAGAATCAAAAGTAAAGGCTGTCGACAAAAATAGTATTAAATTACATAATTAAGTAGAAAGATTTTGTTATAATTATATTTTAAAATAATTTTGCAATGTTTATGTGTAGAAAATTCCATGGAAGAAAGCAGCCTTCTGGCAGTATCCCCGACCAGGCATTTACCCGACAATCGTGCCGAACAGTGACGAGCCACGATTAAACGAAATTACGGTCATGGGATATTCAATACGTACCGGGGAACATCGATACACGGCATGGTTGGGTTTCTCTGCCAGTACAAGAAAGCCTGACTGGTTAAAGATAATTGCGGAAGAGTTATATGACATTCTTATCGATCCTCGTGAACTGAAAAACCTGGCTGAATACGAACAGTTCGCAAGGGTAAAACAACGGTTAAAAGAAATGCTGCAGGAAGGATATACGAGTGCATTACCATATGGATAAGTCGAGTACTAACACTAGTCTCGTTATATGCTATCAGAGAAATGTAAAGAGAAACCAAAAGACAGGTCGAAAGGTAAGAATAGTTTTCGCTTTTTTATTTCAAAGGTCAGGAACGCATACATTGTCGATGCCAACACACGTATGCGCGAGTGGCTGCGTTGACGAAAAGAGTATTACGAACTGAAGCTTTCCTCTTCCCGCGGTTGCTGATAAAATTGTGAAAACTCTACAACAAAGTGGTAACTCGTACTTATAACGGAACATAACAGAGATAACAATTCACGCTGGTCGCTTCGTTGCTCAACTTAAAGGCAAAGTATTTGGCTTCTGACTTACATAAACTCACTGAAAACTGTAAAGGATGATTGGACACCAAACAGAACAATATATCAGTATTTTGATTAATCGTGTCACCTTCTTATGATACTCCGATACTCATCGTCGTTCGCTAATCGCTGGTGCCTCGAGTAATCGTGCGTAGCAAACGACCGGCTCGATTCCTAAAAGGAGCCCAGCAATTTTTACCTAGAAATCCTTAATATTGCTATGTATAACTTTACGTTCTCTATTAAATACGCAGTTGGCGGTTTGTCTCTTTGCCTTGCACGCTCGAGTATCGCCTTTACGATCGTACAGGCTACTATTTACAAATTATCGCGCTATCTAGACTCACAATGGCTGATGATCACCGTGACAATTATTTCCTAATGGGTAGTAACGTCACCATAATATCTAAGATCGGCATGTTCGACAACAGTGATTGGACAATGAAGGCTGCTTTGCTCATGGAATGTAACTCGTAGTTTTCAGGTAACAGAACAAGATTCATGAGCATTAGATGGATGCAATTCTGCCATAGGCTTGATTCGCCCAATTTTGTAAGGGAAGTTCGAATGTTAAAAGTGATAAATGAAGAAAGTGAGAGCAGTAAAGTTTCATCATGTTGTCACTGCTTTCGAACACCACATTGTTTATCATCGGCTATGGCCTGAATACGCACTACGCAATATTTATTGTAAAAATCGACGAATTTTCACGCGGTCAAGTATTCATACGTCGTGCACCAGCACCAATTATTACAACCAGCACCAATCAGTAACGAGTTAATCAAAAGCGCGCACACATACACACACACCCATATATAAACTCGATCGTCTGCGCTTCAAGCGATACGCCCCAAATCCTTCGCTTTGAAAGTTCCGGCTCTCATCGAATGAATATGATGTCGGAATCGATAGTCGAACTCCGCAATACCAAGACCTTTTCATGCTTTGAACACGTGTGCTGAATGTAGGGAACACAAAAACTGGCTTGTAGATAAATAGCTTAGAATGTAATACCGCAATGTATTTGCGAAGGGAGCGCCTTTTCATTTCGAGAAATCGTTTTTACATCGAGACCGGAGAAAACAGATCGAGACTATTTAAGAAATAGAAGTTCTATGAAGTGGAATTTTAAGATTGAAATGTAACGTTAATAGGAGTTCTCTACAGACTTCTAGAGTAATGAAAAGTAGTAACCATACGGCAGACTGTTTCAAGTACTTTCTAAATTCGTTCTTTGTGCAATTATGTCGAATGGACAAAACTCTCCAGAAGGTTTTCAGCCTATTATACCTGCCCTACGACAATTCGAATGACTTAAGCACTTCTACGAATATTTCACCTCGAACTAATTTTGCGAGCAAACTAATCTTATTGTAACAAAATGTACTGACTCAAGGAAAAATCATTGTGCTACGATTATTGTACAGAATACGTTAAAATTAAGACAACTGTTAGTCCAAGTCAATCACTTGTAAAGAAACTTGTATTGAAAGATGAAATAAATATTGTTTACTGATAATCTCGTCTATATTTCAATTTGAATTTAGACACCTTCCCCGAAACAACCATTCCTATTCTCCAGCTCGTGGCATGAGCTTTCGATTAGCAAAGCGTTCGCTTTCTTAATTACCTAAACCTGTAATCTGCTTGTGCGAGCCCTCAATGATCGACGATATAGGAACCGATAGAATGCCGTCCCGGCAGGCATTCATACTCAAAAGTTACATCAGAACGTATCAGTATTACTTGCGATGCTTTCACTCGTGCCGTTCGTGCGCGTAATTGAAATGTGACGCTCGTGCTACTCCGTGCATTCTGTGAATACGCCGTACTCCTCATTTTTCTAACTTGCAAACTCATGTACGTATGACCGGCAGCTATTGTGTCTCACGAGAATTGGGATGTTTGAGCGATACGTTTTGAGCTGTGTTTTGACAACGACGTACAAAAACCGGATCATTCTGACCGACCGCATAAATCTCCTATTCATCTATACTTCAAAGGTTTTATAATTATGAATCGTTATTATTTCTTTGAAATACTCTGATAGATATAGAATATTTTGTTAAATATGATTATTACATTATTCATGCCCTTTCTTCTGTTATAGTCTGAGGATAGTTGCAGGCGGGTCAAAATGAGCCGGGATTCGTTGAGCAAGGGTTAATCCTGCAGTGGCTTCAATTTCGCATCACCCTCTTCCGTGCCTGCTCGGCTGGCCGCGCGTTTTGTTTGTTGGGACTGAAGAACGCCATGGGCGAGCGGTGTCCCCTTGTGCTACGCGCGTGTCTCACCCCTTTGCTCGATTTAAGTGCCCTCCTGCCTACCTACTTAGAATCCTGCTTAACAATGGATCGTGTTTACATATCGTATGTAACGCATGGCTGAAAAATTGACAGCTTCCTATTGAGGACGCCGCCGCAACTGGGGGGTGGATGCTACTCAGGAAGATCTCTTCAGTAATTATACGTTCGGGATCTCCCTTGGGCTTTACCGTCAAAGGGTCACTGTTCAAAGTAATTCAGGATATGCTGGTAGTGCGCCCCAACAAATATTGATCACTCGTGTGGAATTATAGTACTTTCGCTGCACCGAAATAACTTGCGATATTGGAAATCTTTGTAACTGAAAACTCTACAGAAGGAACCATGCTATGTTATAGTCAGAGTATGATAAAATGAAAGGGTGGTGCCATTTTCTAATTGACGAAAAACCCTTTCCTTCTGGGTTTCGTAGAGAAAACTCAAGCAATTCACTTTACCTTGTGCGTCTATAATTTAATTGTTACCTTCTAGAGGGTTAAGAAAGTTATTAAATTTTATGATTTCAATTTCAATTCCTTAAAGACTTGTTCTGAATTATGGAAGAAATTTGTATTCCGAGTACCTTTGAAATGTTAACGAACAATAAATAGAGGAATTATTTTCGCTTACTTTGCAGCTATTCACAATAACCGATCAGTCAAATGATTTAACTACTGCTGTGTTTTCCAAGAGTTTCGACGAAACTTTCACAAAAACTGGTCCACCTTCAACTCTGAATGTAAGTCAATATCAGCAAAACAAGAAATGATGCCATGCGCCTGATAAACTCTTGAACGTGATTTTCGTGGATTATCACCGGAAGTATGATAAATGCTTCGAACATGTACTCGACGATTGTCCTTTCCGATAGACTGCGGAACAATAACGACAAACTCCGACAACGATTATATAAAGGATCATTGAAACGAATTCCGGGCAGGTACTTGCTGCACATATTCTACACCGAAAATTCACGAAAGTTCTTCGAGACAACCCTCGACAAGTATGAACTCGACTAGATCGCACAATATCTCGCGTAGCTCGGCGACGTATTACGCAACTAACAATTGCACATTACAATCCCTTAACTGTAAACTGCTACGATATACATAGAAAATCGCCTATGGAAGGTCACTTGCACACACAGGCGACGCGCATGGTCACTATCCTCTCTAAACAATTCATCGCAATCGACTCTATATCGATTAAGGAAAATGCCTTCCGAGCCGGCAATTACTGCTTCGCAAGGAAATGGTGTGCCGAAGAAATTATGCCAATGAACGATCGGCGAAGAGAAAGATAAACGACGAAGTTTCCGCCCGAAACCCCCTAAGAACAATACTGAGCTGGAACTGAGCAATCTGGTCGAAAAACTGAGCAATTACGACTTCACGTTCAATATCTATTAACTGTACGAAGAATTTAAAGAAATCTTGACGACTGCACTAATACAAGAGCAATTGATGAAATACTTAAAATATCTGACATTATAAAGTGCCCTTTACTCCACGGAGAACTTGTTGGCCAGCAAGTATCGTGGCCGTAACTGGAACTCTCCCTCACTGAACAATGACGAATTACCTTTGCAATATCATACAGTAACAATATCGTTACCCGAGTGAAATTTGTAACCATCTTTCAGTGAATTACCTACAGGCGGAGTGATCCGGCTGATTCGACGCTGATTCCCTCGGCGATATCACTAGCGGAGATGAGACTCCAGATCCCCAAGTAAAAACATGGACACCGATCACGCGTGTATGTGTTACACTCTCCGAGCGATCGGCCAGTGTTCCAGACTGCGAAAGGTACGAACTCCACACATCCTTTCTGTATCCTCTATACATAATACAAGTACACCGAACTCTTTCAGAAGCACGTTGGATGATTTTAGCGAAGGCTAGGAGTTCGACTTGACGCAGAAGGGAGCCGATCGTTTCTCTCAGCGAAGAACACTAGCTTTATCACGTGGACTAGTCACAATCACAATGAGGTTGGAGAAGAGCTGCTCAAGGAGACGTCGAGATCCGCTTGAATCCTAGCCGGGTGCTCGCCGCCCTCAGAGGGACCGCCGCCGAGAATACTTGAACTTCCTCCAGGATGTGATCCTCGGCGTGGGTGGGGTCGGAGGTGTGGCGGGTGTGGCGGGCTTCCGCGTGGTCAGGACGGGAGCCCGTGTAAAATCCTCTCAGGTGGTTTTGAGATTGGCGCCGGCGCGCGCTTGATCGTGCTCCCGCCAGGAGTTCATCGTGCAGACACCCTCGCCGCGCCACCACTCGTTCACGTCCTTGTAGAACTTGGACGGCCGATCGTCGTGTAGCATCGCGCACACCCGGCACCAAAAGTATGTGTTGATGAACTCCCCGGTACCCTTCCAACGGAAGTACGAGTTGTAGAGTTCGTCGTCTTTGTCCAGCCGGTGCAGATACTCCGCTAGCTCCTTCGGTGACTCGAACTCGTCCACGTGGATGTAAGAACGGTACGGGGCACTGCGGGAGTAGTCCGTCGGATGGGCGCCCATCACGATTGGTAGAACATTGTGCCTGGGAATTATGAAATTATATGTTTTAATTTATTCTTCATACTAAAAAACAAATTTATGTATCAATTTTGCAAGTTGAATGTTTACTTATTAATTATAGCTATTTAAAAATTCGAAAATACTGTAGGAAATTCTAACAATAATAACCGGTTAATAATAACCGGTCATCTAATGATAAAATACAAAGAGTCTGAGGTCATCTAATGATAAAATACAAAGAGTCTGATGAGGAGGCATTCATTGGTAAATTCGCGGCAAAAGAGGAACACTATTATTAATTTCTCATAATACTTTGATTGTAACTGAGTATGCAAAATAAATAGAGATATTCAGTTACCCGAGCCCATTGACGAAGAACTTTTCCGTGATGTAATCTTTGCAGTTGGAGTTCTCGAAGGCGAGATAGAACTTGTAATCTTCATCGAGCATATTGAAACAGGCCTGCGACTGGGAGCGCGGACACCTCAGGCTGCCGCAGGTCCCATAAATGTCCACTTGAATGTGCTTCGACAGCTCTTTCGCATAATGCATCCGCTGATTTCTTGGATGACAATTTGAGACGAACCACGCCACCTGAAGCATTCCCACCGGATATGATTCTGTTTTCATTGACAAACAGCGTACCAACATTTTTGTTTGTCCTATTAAAATGACTGTCATACCTTTTTCGTTTTATTAGCAGCATAATTAAAAGTCTGCGGTATTTGCATGACACTTGGATCGTAATATTGCCACCTCTCGTAGGGTGCTACTATGTCGCTATCGCGACGGTAAGTAGCTGTCCAATTGATAACAGCGTTTTTCACGCTCTGCGTGTGATAAGGGCACTCTAAAAAATACAGCATCCACACCTGCTGAAAACCCCACCTGTCTGAATTCCTGCTTCAGCCAATCTTAACTCCTGCAGCTCTGCCGAGAAAAGCGACGCAAGATGAAGCTTCCAATTCTTGGGTTACTTTAAACGAAGCTACCTTTAAGAAACTCCTCTCTTATTTTCTGAATCATTTCGTATTCGCTTGCGTCACTTTTCTTGGGACGGTTCGACATGTTGTACACAGTTTTAAGACATTGTAATTGTTTGACTATTCCTTTATCTTTTTAACTAGGCCAAGAATGTTTATGTTTGTAAGTTCGAATGTCTTTGACTGTCGATAGTTGCCAAGCGACATCGACCTTCTTGTATGTACGACGCCTCGACATAGACTATTTTTCCACCGAAGTACACCGAGGTATTCAAATTTCAATGCGCAGTATTTTGAAAATTAATATTTGCTTAAATATTCATAGCCTTGCAGTTATTAAATGAAAACACCTCACTCCTTTAACTAATCACCCATGCAATTAATAGTAAATCACTTCCAATATAGTATATATTTCACAGGGAAATAATTCACTTGGAAATCTTTGTCGGTCTCTGACAACAAATACGTTTCATCCCATCGCAAACAGGATTCACCTTATCGCGATACGACTGGCAAACAAAGAGAACACGAAAAACCACGCGACGGTTCGAGTGCTTAAATATTTCCGTACAAATGACAATCACAAGTCATTTCAGGAGATAATCCTGTATGACAAAGACCAATAGAAAGGCAGAGCGTGTAAACAGATGGTGGTCAATACTTTCGCAAGCGATACATACTTGATTGTGCGGCCGCCAGCCGACGTGCGTTATGTAATCCTTGAAAAGGATTAAGTCCGCCTCGTCTGGATTGTCTCGGACGATCGTACAAGTATTTACGGGGCAGCGATGCTGCAGGAAGATATCTGGGCCGACTTTCGCCTCCGGCATCCCGTGAGGGACCATTATCTTCTTGAGATGACGCTCGGCATTTGTCTTATTGTAATCAGCCGGCACGAACATCAGCTGAAAGAACAACTCCGATTTCAACGTCTTCGGCATCAGCGCGCTCTTCACTTCCTCTTGAAAATCACGCTTCTCCAATATTCATAGTACTCATACAGACACGGAATGCCACACGAATGGGGTTCACGCTAATTTAGTGCAGTTCATACACAGTTTCTTCCAAACGAGCTATCTTTGAAATATTACACACATTATGGAAAATGGCGTATTGTTCGGAACAACCAAAGTTTCGAAAGAAAAACTATTTGAATAATGCAATTATTGAGCTCAACCGAGTTATTTATTGACTGCAATGTTGAAATTATTATCAGACGTGGTTCATGAAAAAACATGTTCTCGTCAAAAGTGACAACCGACGGAAATAGAAGTGTACGATTCTTCTCAGCAAACGTAAAACAGAAGCTGTATTAACTGAAAATAGTCAAACTCAAACCGTATATTTAAATACTTTTTACATAATAATACGTTTTCTTCGAATAGCAATGTTTTAGTAATAGCAATATTAAAGTATTCTATCGCAATTCTATTAATTGCATTTTGCCAATAGGTAGATTCTATGACGAAAGCGAATATTACAGTGTGTCCGATCATAAATAGCTTTTATTCAAGGGAGAGATGGAATCACAGCGTATTCATTGCATAAAACCGAAACTGCATTAACCGAAAATAGTGAAACTCAAACCGTATATTTGATACTTTTAACCAAATAATACGCTTTTTCGGATAGCAATATATTTTACAAACGCATTGTTGACCGGTGACGAGTTAGCTCGTATCGTCCTGCCAAACGTAACAAAATTACCAGTCAACAATGTGTTAATATTTCTATCAGTAAAGTTTAATAATATTAAACTATTGTATCGTAACTCAATTAATCGCATTTAGCCAATAAACAGATTGTCTGACGAGGAGGAATATTAAACTGTGTGCGATCATAAATAGCTTTTATTCGAGGGAGAGATGGAATCACGACGTATCGATTGGTCGGAACGGTAGCGATAATATCGCTCGGATCTATTAAAGAGATCCTAGATAAATGCGCCCTGGATGATTTAAGTGGCGGGGCGGTCGAGCTTGCTGTGCGATGCGCCCCGATAAGAATGCACTTGCCGATGACAGTGCGGACAGTGCAAAATTGTGCGATTGCCTGAGAGCACGTTGCAATTTCTATTCGGGATTCTAATCTATGTTAAATGTTCCTGTTAGATGCTTCGCATTATGCTCGGTAAAATATTCATTCCTACGTGCTTGAATGATTCGACTCACAATTTCTGTAGAAATGTTGTCATTTCTATGAAAACAATGCGATCGCTCGGCAATCTGTGCTAATGCGTTTTGTCTCGCGTGTAACTTATGGAAATCACGTGTGGCTGTAAACGGATTGAAATCAAATAAATGCTACCTTATCCAAGCAACAATCATTCTTTTTAATTGCATGATTACATACTGACGTGTATTCACTGAAATGATTGTTAATCGTGTATGTATCGACGAGTTCGAGAAAAAATAGATTCGCTATTTGCTTTGATGCTTTTCTTTGAATAATACTAATAAATATTTTAAACAATTCAATGCCACTGTTTAGAAGATTGTTGCCGTCACTTATGGGGTAGAAATAAGAGAGGAACATGTGAGCGCTGACACAGAATTTTCAGGCCTTTTCAAATTACAACAAATCCAATTTTTGAGTAGGAAAATTCAATTTTCAATTAAATTTATGCTATGTCACACCTGGTTTTATAAATTACTTTTATTTCTATACTATTTACCACGTTCTTTCTATGAATAAAGCTTTCGAAAGTTTTGAGATTTTTTTTTAAGCTTTTGAAACTTTGCCCGATTATTCGTAAATGTCTCATTTACTACACGAAATGTTTTTTATTCGTGTGTCATTATTGTATCAGATACTTTTAATCCATAAACGATAATTTCTGCTCTCGTCGCCATAACAGTCCATGCATAAGAATAGATTTTTCGACATTGATTACTCGAAAACTGTGCAGACAAACAAGTTGAAATTTTGATGAAAGGTTCAACGACCATTGATTATCACTCTGTAAATTCGAATCCGATCTCATTATCCTCATTTTTGGATACCACTGATAAGCTAGGTATTAAAGGGATGATAGATGGAAACCGGTATTATTAGCAGAATCAATTAACCCGGCAGAGTACTGCAAGTGGAAACTGGAGAGTAGTAATTAACGCATTGGTGTGTGCCTAATTGCAGATTCTCACCTGATTAGTAACACGATCATCGTAAGCGTCCTCGTCGGGCCACAATCGAGCCAATCGGCGACCAGTGCGACGGGATTTCACAGCTGGATATGGTCGCCTGCTGCCTCCTTTCATGTACCAAGGCCTCTTCGAAGGGTCCACCGAGTGCGCTGAGTTCCGGCTGAGAATCGTCGCTCCCGTGGTGTTCGCCGTCTTTTAATCAAAGGAAACGCAAGCTATTAATCACCGGAAATTACCAGATTCTAGTTCTCCTCTCCTGCGCTTTGCCGGACACTTGCGATAGTTTTCTTATAACAAAACAATGAACCTTTCTTGAATGATCAACATTTAAATCTATTAAAAGTACCGAAGAATAATTCGGATTTATATAACCAAAATTCGAACTACAATATTTCACGGTGAAGCTATTTTCTCTTCATGACCAAACAATCGCAATAATAAAAAATCATAGTATTTTAGTCAAAAGTGTGCGCGTTCCGATGGGAAATCATGTTCTATTTTCGAATCTCCATATTCATCTATGTGATTGGAACGGGAATCATTTTAGTTTTTCGATATCCTTCTCGCGATGAGAAAGGATAAAATATGAAAAATGTATTCAAAATAATTGAGAAAATTGTATTGCATTGTTCGAGCGAGTTTTCTTACATTTTCACAGGCAACAATAAAGTTCCGTTGAACGTTCGTTGGAAAGAATAGTTAGCGCGCTCATTGCTGGCACGGAGAAAATAGAAACGATGCTAGGAAGCGTATGTAGAAGCTAGATGTCACGTATAACTACTGCGGCTAGAATAATCTGATAAGAAAGAGAGTAAGCCGTACTAGTTGACTAATAAGTGAGCGATAGTGCAAGCGTCTATCAGGCACGTACAATAAGCGAGACTATGAAGTGTACTATTCCTCAGACCCCATACTGCAGGCTTGACATATTTATAGAGCCGTCAGTTACTTCAAGTCTTTCTTCCCCATTAATTAATTGCTGGATAATTTCCAGTTACTTAAGGTAATCATCGCAGAAATCCACTTTTTTCAAGAATTCTTTGAAATTTTTATCACGTGTTAAAGAGCTTGACACTCTCTTGTGTCTTTTTCATATCCAATAACTGTCACACCTTTGATTGTAGCATCGAAATATATCTCATAATTCAGATTAAAAAATTGCAGTTTTAAGAAGAATATAATATGAATATTAATAAAAATGCAAAATTATTGACCGTTAAAAATAACATTCTATCTTAAAAGATTGGACGAAAGTGACATATACATTTCTTATATTTAATGGAATATTAATGTTTGGATGATTCGAATTCCATCACATTCTTATTACTCGGATTTTCTATTTCCCAATCAGGAAAAGTTTGCTGTTTTCCTGTTGTACGGGGTTCATCGAGGAATCTAAACTTCATTCACGGCAGCTGAGTAAATCGCGCGGCTTCTTTGCTTGCAATTCTTGGTAGACAAATACCTCGGCTCGAAGTTCTTTCTTGCGACTCGCCGGAGTACGGAAAGCCGGCAGGGTGGCTTTCGTCGATTTCGAAGGCCAATTCTGTTTCATCTGCGATCGAAATTTCGAATCCTTATCAATCGGAGCGCTTCACCGTCCGCCGCGCCGTCTGCGCAGCTTTAATTAGGACGAGTATGCGCCGAACGCCAGTCTAGTTTCTGCGCCGACCTTATTATTACACTCGAAAACATTCTTCAGCGGCGATAGACGTCGATGTGTTCTCGACTAATTAACGATCTTCCACCAACCGACTGAGCTCTGATTTTCTTTCTCGCAATTAGTCCGGAGATTAATTGTTGTCGGAAGATCGCAAGGACGAGCATTCCAAGCATGCCAGACACGATGGAATAATTATTATAATTAAATGATCAAATGTTTGCACTTTCAAACTTTCAATCCTTTTACTCCGGCAATGATATGTTGAGTATATGTAGTATGCAGAGCGATTCGATTGCCTTGGGATTAGCAAGTGTTTTCACCCAGTTCCAAACAATTACTTATGGTTATCGTTTGCATTAATTGTTAGATACCCGTTGATAGGCAGCCATGTGGCGAAACTGACGTTGGTGATACCAAAGCAAATGAACGTGCGCAGCCTGACTCGCTGCGCTCTTTCAATCATCAATTCGTAGTATGCACCAATGTTTCCCAGTACTTTTACAATATTATGTTCTACTAATTACAAATAGAACAAAATAATACCAATTCAAACCCTAGAAAACAATTTTAATTATACGCAAATGTCTTCCAATTCTTTTTTCAAATTTCTACAATATTATATTTTAGTAATAACATGTAGAATAAAATATGTAGATCCGATGAAAAGTAGAATAAAGTAATACCAATTCAAAATTAAATGAATAATTTTAATTACACGCCACTATCTTTTAATTCTTGTCAACGTACTTTATATTACACTTTGTAGTATATATTTCTACAATATTATATTTTAGTGGTAACATGCAGAATAAAATAATACCAATTCAAAGTCAAGTGAATAATTTTAATTATCCGCGAATGTCTCCCAATTCTTGTCAACGTCCTATATATTATACTTACAACGTACCAGATGAAATACACACACACACACAACCGTGAAAAACTGGGGTAAGACAATACCGATTCAAAGGGAAGTGAAGCACTCGGCAGGTTCTTGCAGGATATGAAAAGACGCAGTCTAGTGAAACCAGACCCTCGAGCAACCGGCGGAGCGCACTCTCCTACTCACAATTAGTGCGGAGATTAATTTTAGGCGGAAGGTCGCAAGGCCAGGCGATATATAGCGAAATCTGGAGAGGCCAATTAGGAGGACAACAGTGCCGGTGCGCGAGACGAATGAGAAGCCGGGACTTTCCCAAGCGAGAGAGAGAGAAAGCGAGAGAGAGGAATGGAAAAATCGCACGAAACAGAAAGAAAATGGGAGCTCCTCAATTATTTCTGGCCTGTTTCACTGCGGCCTGGAATACAAAAGTGCCGATTTGCGGCTGCATAAATGATCACCGACACTTTTCCCAGGAAGCGAGGAGAACCTCGCCGGCTTCCGCACCCTGTCAATGTACTACTACTACTACACAGCTTGCAGAGGCGCGCCCCTATACAGCCGCCTGGGGAGGCGAATAAAAGGAATGGGAATACGGTGTACGTGTCAATGGAGGGTAAAGGGTTGATTAGCTCAGACTCGGTTAGGGGGGTTGAGTGGTGCCTCGAGAATGACATCCAGAAAAGAAGAAAGGCTGCTCCGGGCCGAGCTTGCGAGCGATTCTTAGTTTAGGATAAGCTCGCTGAACCGGAGCGAGAGAGAGTGAGAGAGAAGAGAAAAAGAAAGGCTAAGAGAAAGAGAAGAGACGGAGCAGGTGAAGTGAGGTACGAGTACAAGTAAAAGTAGGCGAAGTAGAACAATGAGAAGTGTTCTAAAATTCAGTTAACATCCCCATTAGTTCCTCTCACGAAAATCACCTCTTTCCAGCCGACTCGCCGAGGCCGTCGACGAGTGACCTGGATATGAAATCCTCATGATTTCGTGTCAGTTGTTCCATAATGTATTATTAGTCGAGCCCTTCCGCCAGAAGTGATTACAATTCTCAGGTCGGGCCAGGAATCATTGCACACTCCTCGAGGTAATTAGGCGGCTGATTAAATCGGGGCCGAGTGGGCAAATAAATCGATACGTAAGACAACGGAGGAAGCTTGGATTTCGACTTTGAGGGCACTCGATGCCTCTCTTGAAAGTGCCGAAAATAAGTGGCACTTTTTCACCCGAGGCCTGATGACACTTTTTGCTTTTTTTCCCCCCCCACGAGCGGAAGCTCCTCCTCGTCGAGGATCGACCTCTTGACATCGCGTGGACAAGTGCAGCGGGCACAAGGCAGATTTTTGAAGATGAATACGCAGCCTTTTGACCTGTCTTCATAGAAAGTCGTGTGAAAAGATGTGGATTTGAATTTGAATGATAGTTGCTTTAACAGACTTTCCTGCGATTCGAAAGGAGTCCAATTCTGAACGATAGTCGTTCGCGCAATTTTTTCATTTCGCTTTCAAATTCAACACGTAAAAATGTACTGTTTTTTTCAATCCGTCGTATTTTTCTTTATCAAATTAAAATCAATTCAAAATTGTTTATTCGATCGAAATTTCATACGATTCAAGAGGAATATAATTTCTAATTTCGAGCATAGAAATTGACAGACTTGTCGAGCCATTGAATTCTCCTTTATAAAAATTCGATTAAAGATCCTTTCATGGTAGTTCGAGGAGAATTTCGTGTAATCCGATTTGAAAACGCTGTTCCTAATTTGGTGGAACTTTGTAAAGGCAGGAGGACGCGAGAATAGTGGTGATCGGATTGCGACGTTACCTTGGAGCCGTCGGCAATCGTGCGGAAGGATTGCGTCTGGCTGGGATGCGGTCGCATGCGGTGCCATATCTCATCCTGCAGGAGATTCAGGAGGACCAGAAGCATACCAGTCAGGCATAGCACGTAGAAAAAGTATCTCTTGAGAGAGAAGCGCGGCAGAGCCATGCCGCTCAGCCGCTTTCGTCCCGAGAATTCTCTATCCTGCCATACACACACCCAGAAGCTCCAACCACTGCATTCGGTTTCCCTGCAAACCCATGAAAAATAATACACAAAGTAGATTAATCCTCCGAGCGAAACACGCGCAAGTATGCTGCAAGAAAAGATTTTGTTTTGTTACTTTGTACCACTGCTATTTTCCAACGCAACCTCGTCGAGGTTTTCTTGAAAATAGAACGAGAAAGTCGGAAAATGGTCGAACTTTTTGAAATGCCAGTTACTTTTACTATTTTCCTGTTCAGAGTTATAAAGTAATGTGATATGTAATTCGTATTACAAAATGGGGTTAATGCGTAATATTGAATAAACTTGTAATAAAATTTACAACATAAACGAAGCGTGGGAGATAAGACAAATGAATCAATGAATGCATACTAATTGTATTCTGTATAAACGTCATTATGCAACACAACTTTATTCCTATTATGAAACGCTAACAACTACCGCGTCAGATTCAGTGAACTAAATTCGTTTTATTGTTTACTTTCCTAGGCTTTAATTAATTCTTACAAGGAAGCTTGGAAATTACGAGAGAGCGCAAGACATAAACAGTGTTCTAGCACGGGTCAAAGAATAATCAGATTCTCCGGGAAGTTTGTTTAGGTGCGGCGAAGTAAATGAAAGATATCTTACCGAACGTTCATTAAGACGCAATATACAAAATGAGAGAAGAAGTTGTCACACTAATGAGGGAAGAGTCGACACGCTTTTCAGGGGCGTCGAGTGTATTTCGTCTCGTTAGAGCGTGTTAATTGAATCTTGGCTTTTAATGAGCGTGATAGGACTTTGTTAGTGAGTGGAGGGTTTCGCACTTTGCCGATTACGCCGAAACGTGTTCTTTGATACTTACCAGATGAATTTCTAAGCAGGCGTTATCGTTTGATTACATCGAAATCGAATGCAAGTGATACGATTAGGAAAGGAAGACAGCGGTGACTGTCATCGAGACACTTATAAGCAGTAATTGACAGGATATCGCGCGCCCCGAGCTTTCAGTGCTTCTTCAATTAAAGGTGACAAGCGGATCAAACACACTGGCCCACTTTTCGAGATGATGAAGCTCCTCTTTTGAATTATTGATTCGGCGCGTGTGTGCACTGCCAACACACGCGCGCCTACACGTCGCTCGGTTGTGTGCTGGAAAAATAGCGCGCGACAAGATGACTTTTAGCAGATTGCTTATTTGAACGAACAGCCCGCGAAAATGGAATTGAAAATCCTCCCAATTAGTACATAGCAGCCTTAGAGAGAATATATATCAGTTATTACTCGTCGATTTAAATCTCCTCTCTTGTATCACGTTCGACATACTTTCAACGAATTAATTAAGTAAAAAGCAGTATGTTCTACTCTTCATTTTTTTATTTGAAAATCTAATGAAAAAAGCTTATCAGATTGGCAGTTTTCGCTTTTATATATTGCACGAAAAGGTTTGGTGAATTTTAGTATTCACAAATTGATAATAAAGTGGGTCGAAATTAATTAAGTTAGAGTGATGGGAAAAGGAAGATCAAGGATATTAATTAAAATTCTGGTTTCGGTGGCGGATTTATACAATCGATATTAAGCCGAGTTTTATTGTAGAGCACACACGATTGGGAGCAGCCAACGTGGATTCTTTATCGGTCTGTGGCTGCCCTTGATATTATATCGACTAGATTAACATAGGTGTAAGGCTCGTACTTCCTAATAGATAAAAGAATCGTATTATTCCTTGAGTAATTAATTCAAGTCGTTACTCTTCGAGTAATTAATTCAAGCCGAGCATTAATTACGTCTCTCTCTGTATTTATTTAATTCTCAATCGTCCCTTGCGTCAATTTTGTAGAATTTTCAAAGAGAAAATTAATACAACATAACTGGAAGTAAAATAAAAGAAACGAATCCCGCAAGAAGAATATTATTTCGTAAATTTCAGTGGTTTCGTTTTGAAATTATTATATTTCACCAACTTGTTTCGAGTTTCTTGCTTGCCGAGCAGATTTACTTTACTTTGATGCAATTTTGATGTGGTATTTCCTTTGGTTTTGAAACGACTGACATATTTTCTTACTCCCGGCACGTCTTAGAATCTTTTCATACTTTGCCAACTGAGGAAGTAAATCTGCCAGGCTCGAGCGCACTGAAACACTCTCGGCAAAGGATGGAACTATTCAATATTTGAAAACCTAAATGTTAAGTTCAAAAGGGATCGCAGAAATATTTGGAATTTTAAAGCAGCGTTTGCGTTTCGCATTGCGCAGTTGTATACTTCGTCCAAGTTGTAAATTCTTGGAAGTTCGTCAAGTGTGGAGCAAGAAACATTAATTAAACTTCGAGTTTCTTTGTATTTTGGTACAATATGTAATATGTACAATTTCAAGTTTATTCATATTGGATTATTATTCGAAATTTCTTTCGATTTTCGTTGATTTATTAGTGGTAACAAAGTTTGGTTATAGCGGAATGTCGCGCCGTAAAGATTAACGCAGGTCTCTTGTACTCACTCGACTTACTGTTCACTCAATTCACGTTTACCCGCAACATTCCACCGAGCTGGGATCCTTCAGGCTCGAAAGCAGAGCCACGAATGAGGGCTTTATCGTACCTCTAAAACTGGATTAGCCAATCGAGATTCCGACGCGTTGAGAAAAATTTCATTTCGAAAGTTGATAACAAAAATCCGATCCCAATATCGATACACTTTTACTGATATCGTTCGAGCCCGATTACAATCAATTACTATACCACTCTCGAATTTCAACAAGATAAACTCGAAAGTCACACGTGTTCAAAAAACCCATTGAACGAATTGATGATTCCCATTCACAAGTATCATTCGATACCGAATCCAATTAATTACTGTCACTTTCAAATTTCCATTAAATCCATTGAAAGCTCGAGGGTATTAAAAACTCTCACTTCAAAATTTAATTCACAGAAAAATCTGCTTTGGAAATCGATTGACGCCTATAAAAATTCTTTGTGTCTAATTGTAACCGAAATTACAGTCACTTTCGAAAAATCCGTCAGTGCTGGCACACTGGCGCCGAGAAAGAACTCGAGTGCGCGCTCGCTCGAAGCACCTGAACATTACTGATGCCCATTGGCAGTGCACGATGATGCATCGCTATCTTATCAGGAACTACAACAACCAAGACAGCGGTTGCTACTCGCCGCTAGTTTCAAATACCTACCACATTTATAATACAGCTTTAGTCATGCATTAACATTTCTAGCAGAAATAGGAATTTGTTCATTAGAAATTCACATGCAACATTCGTGCAAGTATAATAACAAATTATCCAAGAGTCAAAATACTGATTGCAATTTTCATTACACAATCCTAACGTTCTTATAATCGTTGTAAGAAATTATTATCTTTCTATCTTTCAATTTCGATGTTTGCATAATTCGTTCATTTGCACATAAGAAGCTTACAGCAATGATTAAAATCGTTTCAAAAATATTCAAGTTCTAGAAGCTAATTATGCAAAGTGATGCATAGAATTATTCTACTATTCTACCTAATAAATATTCCGTGGTCGAAGATATCGGCATGCTTGATTTCGCATAAATTTCCGTGATCTGCACATTCGCTCGACCAACTTTCCTTTTTTTGCTCACAGCACACACTTCGCTTTCTTGTGATTTTTATTGCTTTCTATCGATTGCCTTATAATTTACGAGCTTTTTTAAAAGAGTAACTCTGCAAAAGCGTGTGAAGCGGCGAGCAAGAATGGCGCAAAACATTGTACACAATGGATCAGCAGTATTTTTTGCGGGCGGTTGTGCTCAGTCTCGCATGCACCATGCGGGTACTTTTGCAGTTCCGTTAGCGATTGCCGCTTTAATTAGAAAGTGGTTGGGATTGATTGTATCTCTCTTAGCACAATTATTTCCCCGTTATTGCGCCGGTGTCGTTGTACTCTAGTCATGAATAAATTAACGTGAAAAGTCCTTGGTGAAATAAAGGTAATCAATTCGTGGCGGTGTTGACAGTGATTTTCCGAAGGCGAAACCAGTTGCTGTAAACCGCGAACCTCCGCTTATTTTCATTTAGCTTGAATTTTGTTTATGCTCGAATATTTCCTCCGGCTAATAACTTATTATTGTCGGGTTATTAAAACTCGGTCGGCTTGCCGAGTTAATTAAAATTAATGCAACCAACCCCTTTTGTCCGCTAACAACGCACTGCTTTCTTTTCTCTAAAGCAAGTAATTCACTCATTCTCTCTCTCGGTGAAAATGCCCCGGGCTCTCTGAGAAATGGAGGAAGCAGGATTGTTTTATGTGTTGCGTCTCCGTGTACGGTTTCAATTAAAAAAACAACAGCCCTCCGCCGTGCTTCGCTATCTTCCAGGCTACTTAATGTCGATTAATTTTTCCATCCAACATACAGATTTATATGCTTCCTCTCTGCGTTAATATTTTATATTCCTCTCAAGCACTTCATTCCATTTATCTTCCTCCCATTGCAAATCTTTTCAACAAGGAATACCAATTAATTTAATATTGTGGCAGATGTTTCTAATTAATGTACTAGTTTTAGCTATCATCCCAAGAGCCACAATCAGCATATATAGTTAAATATTCCACCTCGAAGCAATCGACAGCTGCCACTTATAACGAACTGAAAACTTCCCTATTGTTTCGCTCTTTATGGCAAATGTTCTAACGAAAGTTCCAATCAGAATCAATTTGGCACGTGTCTACGAGGATCCCGTAGTTACCTGTGGATGGAAAGTATTCCTTGGAGAACGTCAGCTGAGCGCGAAGGGGGTGGCAGGGAAGAATAGGGGCTGATAAGGAAATTAGTTTGCCGATAAGTAGTTCGTAAAGCAGGGTGGAGAAATGCGGCTCGATTCAGGTCGATCTTTATCGCGGGAATCCGAGAGCCACGCCGCGCCGCCGATCCAGAAGGCAGCCGGTTCGCGGCATACACAAACACGTGTTATACATATATGTAGCTGGTATACATAGATATATAGAGCTATGTACACATAGAGAGACTCGAGCTGCAACAGACACTCCATCGTGTCGCCCTTCATGCATTTTGACTTCGCACAAAAGACAGCAGTGAAAGCTTCGTTGCCAAGGAAGGCGCATAAAGGGTCATTGAAAAGCACGTCACTCCGTATTATTGCGATGACGCTTTAACGCAAAACGGCATACACGCTGACCCAAATATCCGTCGGCGAAGATCTTCCCCGACGAACCCGACTACCGACACCTCCAAACTGACAGAGAGTGGATTATACATCCATTATCTAATAGCACATCATCATTCCACTGGGAAATCACTTCTTTGCTAATTATCTAATTGCCAGTGGTCATGCACAGTTTGTACGTCTAGCCTTTTGTCGATATGATTGGCAATTGGGATTGGCGGTCGGGCTAAAAGTGTCTTGGAAACCATAAGGTCAAGGAAACTGACATTTCCGAGGCAATCAGTTCTTATCCCGAAAGGGCGCATGAGTAGTTTAGGGATCGCAAGTTTCCCCGAGGGGCCGCGCAACCCCTCCATTCTACTTGTTTCCCAAGTTTTCTTTTATACTCTGACGAATTTTCCAAGGTAAAGTTCCTCTAACTTTATTCAATGTTTCTTGGATCGATAATTAGATCATTGAAGGTAGTATTTTTCCAAGATTCTTCTTCGAAGGACTTAAAAAGTTTTCAAGGAGGTTCTTGGAACTTAATCCCATTTTTCGCACGGCGCCCCACGCGAATTTTTCGAGTCCCTGTATGCATTATTTATATTCGCACGGGCCGATTGAATGAAACTATCAATGCAAGAATGCAAATCAGTTGAATCTCTGACGTGGCGGCGACAATGGAACGTTGTTGATTTAACGATAACCCAAATAACGTAATACGCGAATTCCCCGGCCGGATATTATAACAAAGAGCAAGTTTTAGTAACGCAGCCGAACAACCAGGAAGTGTTTCACTCCGGCGCACCGTCTGCCACTGTCTCTCTCGCCTTTCAACTGCTACTTCATTCTCTGCCTTGCATTCAACTATTTGGCAGTCAAACTTGTTCGCGTGCTAGACAACTGTCCGAAAGTCAAAAAGTCAAAAACGACTTCTCAGCTTCATTTTGTTTGATCGAAACTCTTGCTCGCGTGCAACTTTGCCTGATACAGAATTATCACACAAAGAAACCACACATATATATAAACTCAAACAATATAAATTAATACTAAGTAATATCACTTTTATATCAAAATCGTATTCTTTACAAGTCCAAATCTAACAAATCAGTGCACTATTTTAAAGATACAAATTAACGAACACGATTGAATCTTAATTAACAAAAAGCACTTCACTCCAACCAACAATAAAACTTAATAAAAAGTACACCGTAAGTAGTGTTATTTAGCAGCAGGATGATATAAACTTTTCGCTTTCAAAAAGGAGTTTAATTAACAGGTGAGAGCCGGAGAGGAGAGCAGAAAGCAGGGTTGTTGAAACGAAGCGGAAGTGGAGTAGGAGTGGGATTATTCAACAAACATTGAATTAGCGGGTAGAACGGCAGGCTGGCGATTTTAATATTTTAATTACTCACTGATGCGCGCGGCCAGACGGCGTCCCATATAATTTGCGTGCACTGCGGCGTATTTTGGAATGGAGCGGCTTATTTCTAGTATACAATTGACGCGCTAGAAAACCAGATTCTATTCCGGTGCCATCCGAGAAAGAGATAGCGCGCGCGACCATGCCAAACTGCATCGCAGACAGCTGCCTAGGTGTGTGTGTGTCTGCGTTGCACGCGCATGTGTCTACGTGTGCGTGTGTGTTGTCGCCCCCCGTGAGGACCAATGCTTCATTCCACGGAATTTAATCGGCCGGCCGTTCCGCACAAAAGATGTCACTGTTAGTTAGCTCGCCAGCTAATTACTAGACCGCCCATGCCAATTAGTAATTAATTGCTCATCCGCATTATGAACACGAAGAACACCACTGAGTTTTGGCTAAATAATGAAAATGAAGTCGTAAAGAGTTGTAGAATTCTAATTCACGAAAGCAATTGAGCTTTTAGTATGAATTAAGGAGGTTTTTGCGGTCATTAGATGCGAGGATAAGAGGCTTTTTCAAATTACAGTAAAACCAATTTCTAAGTAGGATAATTCAATTTAAAATTCAATTCGTGCTATGACATATTTGCTTTATAAGTTATTTTTATTTCTATATTATCTGTCGCGTTATTTCTATAAATGAAAACATTTCCTTTTCTCTCTCTGCTCAAAATACATTCGAAATGGACAGGCGAAGCTTTTAAACTTTGCCTGATTATTTGTAAATCTCTCATTTACAACATGAAATGTTTTTTTATTCATGTGTCAATATTGCATTACATATTTTTAAACCATAAATAGTAATCTCTGCTCTCGTTGCCATTAAAGTCCATGAATAAGAATAGATTTTTCGACATTGGTTAGTGCTGTCCAAATTAGAATCCGATTTCATTATTTTTATTTTCGGCATCAAGCTTTTTAAATTAATATACAATTATATAAAGAAGCAAAAGAAAGGAACGAGACGCTTTTAAAGTTATTAGTAATCGTTCCATCATTAGAAAAAAGCTCGAGAGCTTCTAGCCAAAGAATAACTCATACCGGCGGAGTCTCAAGGGAAATATGGCAAGTTCGCCGAGCTGGATTTCATCGACGGTCCGTCGGCCTCGGCTTTACAATAACAATAGTCGAGAACTCGTGGAAACCCTGGCGAAGTAAGGTTGGCATGATTCTCCTTAGAGCGGCGCGCGTAACAAGTAGGCAAATAAAAGGCGACGTTCAAATCTGTGGCTTCCCTGGAGTAGCCACTTGCCGTAAGCGCGCTAAACATCGCCAGATTATGTAAAGCTTCGCAGCCACTCTGAACCTCGATCGCACCACCACCGGCAACTTGCTCGCGATGCTCTAGGAAGCTTTACAAAAATCTGAAGGGCTCCGCGCGAGCCACATCACCCACTAACGTTTTACGTGTAAACGACAAATCCCTCCAAGCAAATCTCTTATCTAGTCCGAAGGTGATTCCTGATTCCCAATCGATTGGCTTTCCATTGTTCCAGTTGATTTCATATAAAATCTATTAAAATTTATTAAATAAAGAATTATTGTTATACAAAGCTTTTATAGCTTTCTATAATAGTTAGCTGTTTATTAGTGTATGTATAATAAATGTAATAGTTCTGTTGATTAGAACTTTTTAGGTTCTCATATAGTTTTCAGGAAGCGTTGCAGTATTGCGAGATATTGTCATTGCACCGCAAATACGAGAATAACACTGACTGTCAGGCATACAAATAAACCTCGAACATTGAATCATCCACATGCGAGGAACATACACGTCCCGCGAGATCACTTAACAAGTTTCCCGACGCCCATTTCAACAAACTAAATCCATAAAACACTTCGACCGTCTTTACCGGCGGAACCAATTAGCCACTAACGAAACATGCCAAAAACAAAGCCATAAAGATCGAATTAACAATCATGTAAAACTCCAATTCTACCAACTTCAATTCCTAAAAAAACTTGTTTAGAATCGCAGCTCACGTGTGCTCGAACGTCCAAGAAAGGTAGGCGCGCGCGTGCACTTATACGCCCGAGATTAAGTGATTCGAATCAATCACAACTCCGACACGCAGGCAGCGTCTGGCCAAAGTGTTTAGTAAGTAGCGAGTGACTCTGCACTGAGTCGCGCGGGAGTCTCGGATTCGTGGAGAACCGGGAAAGGAGAGTGCGTGTGTCCGAGTGATCTCGCTCGGGAGGCCAGCAGCGTAGGATTGAATCAGTCGTCCTTAATGCGCTAGCGCCGATAAAGTGGCCGGGTGGCAGTTTACACAGAGCTAGAGCCGTCGTATTGACACTTCCGAAAAGGAGCGAGATCAACCGAGAGAGAGAGAGAGTGAGAGAATGAGAGAAGGAGAAGGAAGGAGCGAGCGAGCGAGCGAGAGAAAGAGAGGGTGCGGATGAATAGCGGCCTGTCAAAGGAACTCCCTCGAGCGACGTTCTGTTTTCCTCCGAGCGACACTCCGACACCGCCTTCCCTTTTCACTTGGCCCGAGAAATCGCGAGAGATCGCCGTAGTCACGGTAATCGAAAGTGCTTCTATATCTCGATAGCACAATGCTGCTCGTTCGGTGCCGCCGCGGCCGCCGGAGGCATTCCGTAGCCTCCCATGGAGCAGAGAGATTTTACCGTGAGTGCGAGATCTCCACTTGGCACGATACACACTTCTTCCGTCTACCTTAAGGGAATTCTCGTTAAAGATCACAACGAAATCAACACCAACTGGTAACTGAAGACTTGAAAATAGTTTAGCGGGGCGAGAGGCTTATTTGGGCGTAATCGGAACCCGGGGCGGTGGAAAAAGGTCCACGGGCGTTTGGGCGATCGAGCATGTTGAACGATAATCAATATACACAAAGTGGCAACAAAGGCAAATGCTGCAGAGAGTGAAGGGAGAGAGAGAGAGGAGTCATGTCGAAGTATAAATGAGCAGCTTACCGTGGCGAGATATCGAGTGGAGGGAGAGAGAGACACCACGTGCTTAGTGGCGACGTACGGGTTGTACTTGGAAGAGTGCACCAACCAAGTAGCACGGCACGGGCGACGCACCCAGGCGCAGTCACATGTCAGAATCCTTCACATCGGCGGGCAGCACCACTTACGCGCGTCATTGCAGTCATTAGAGAGTCAAGAGAGAGAGTCAGTGGAGAGCGATCGGGCAGGTACCCCTGTGCGCCGCTGGCCCAGCCCGTTGCTTCTGTCCTCTCGCCGAGCCATATCCTCCTACGTCCTTCCTTCCTTCCATTTCACAGCCTTCCTCGCCTCTTCCTCCGCTGCCCTGCACCCTCGCCGCCGCCGCTGCCACCGCCGCCGCTTTCTGCACGAACCATCCCCCACCCAATGGGCGCACGGCGATCCTTATTCCACTAGCTCATGCGCGGCTCAATCTACTTCACGAGCACGCCTGCTACCCCTGTCACCGATACCGCCCGAACTACCCTTTTCTCCGCATTCTTTCCTTCTCCCCACCGATGTGCTTGCTTCTCTCAACCCCCGGAGAAGTATCTTGAAAGCCTGCTGGTAATATTGTCGTCTGGAATAACATCAACAGATGTTAGACTGGATTTGTATTGTTATAGAATTGATATGTAAAGGACCGAAGGGGAATTATTACGAATTTTTTTAAGTTTCGTATAATTTGGGGTGGATTTTAAATTTGTTTCCAAAGGGGAAGCGCCCTTTTTGGTAGATGGTCGTGTACGTCAGTAGAATCCCCCTATCAGTCGTGTGAACCTCGCCCCACCTTTGGACTTCCGTCTCGCTCGCTCTGGTGGATGCTTCCGTTTTCGCGATCGCTGCCATGCACCCTCGGCGCCGAACTCCAACCCCACCACGTTTGTAGTTGGAGTTATGTGGGCTGTGTGAGTGGCACATGTACACTCCTGTGCCATACACCCCGAGGAAAATCCATAAGAGCGGCGTCTGCGCCAACCGCACCCCGGGCGACGAGTGAACCCTCGCACCTCGCACTACGTCCGCTTTTGCACACTCGATCACACGCTGCGTGAGAGATGATGGGCTGCATCAGCCTTGATAGCTGAATTGGCAGCGCCGATTGTCCGTGATTCCGCGCTGTTGAAATGCAAAATCTCACTGGTAATGCTTAAACGGATCATTGACCTAGTAATGATTGCATTATCATTAGGAGCGTGCTGGATTATAGGGCGATTTGGCATTAAATAGGAAATACCTTCGTGTCATGAAAGATGACGACTCCCAGAATACTAGATGCAGTATTTAATGAAGCTTGAGACCATTTTAGGAATTGGAGTGCCAGATGCTCTAAATTAGTACAAATCAATACGTTAAGTTGATGACGATATCAAATTCTATTTATATTAATTGAAGCCTATGTGTTACTTCGGGAAAGTTAAAGCTTGCTTGATTGTAACTGAACGTGGCAGTGTCTTAATATATGAAAGACATATAATTCAATGAATAAAGTAAATTCCTACTTAATTCGGGGTGCGCTTATGATATTAAACATTGAATGACTCTTTTAATTATGTCTTCAATGATTTTGTATTCGTAAATACCGCGGACTACCAGTACCGCACCCTGGTAGCAGTTTCGCATACTTACTTCTGAGTCGTATTCAAAATTCGACTCCAGTACGAACGTGTTTTCACAATTTTAATATGATCTAAGCATAAAATAATACATGCGAACCTGATTTAACACTGAATTGTATACTATGGGAAAAATTATTATATATATATATAAAGATTTAAAAATATATATTGTTTGAAATAAAATTATTACAACACCACCACATTTCCAGTTGGAGCATTTACGGTATACATTTCTAATGCTGCGTCGGCAGATAGACTAGTTTTTGCGCAAGATTTTCGATCTTTTTCTGTTTCGATCAGGGCAGGTGAAAATCACTCGAATATTTTTGTTCAATGGTGAGAAACCGGTGCAGAACACCCAAGAACTCCCACCACCACTACAAGTGGCTCCCCACACGTATTACGAACGCATAGAATGCAACTCGTGAAAAATTAGTGCAACAGAAGAAGTCACATGCACAAATAATTCGGGGATACCAAAACTATTAAAGTTACGGAAGAGGGATTGAACGAAATACGACATTGTTGCATGTGGTAAGACGCTACAGTGTGTCGAAATGCGTTCTACATTGTCATTGTTTCGCTCTCGAGGGATCGCAAGCGATTCCGGAGTATAGTGACGTACACACAGTATATTATTTAGTTTAATTCAGTTGGGTTAAGTCTACGCGCTTGGCTTACGTCATAAAGCTAGCTATCAATATCGGGAGCGAAGTTTACCACGGTTTATGAATAATTTCCCTTTCCGATCGGACATAACGCTAGACGAACGGTATCTGCCCGGATAGAAGGGATTGAAGGATGGGTAAGCAATTCGACAACGCTCTGCTAGCCGCGCGGACGTTTACGCCCCACAATATCGACATCGTACTAGTCGGTTTATAATTAGTTGAAAGTAATCTGGATTCCAAGCGACATATCCTATTAAATCTGCTGGATTTACTTTCCACTGAAATTCGTTAGTGATAACCTTGCTGGTACTGCGAGCGCTGTACGGTCGGTTCGTTTATATTTACGAGGATTGAACATAGCGTGGCAAACGCCACGAATATTCATTAATACATAATATATGGTCCTATTCATAGTGTACAGCCGACAGATTCATACATTATGTATCAAGAAATATTCGTCGCGTCTATAATGCTAAGTCGTGTGTCTGTAAATACAAACTGACCCTTAACAAGAACTTAACCAAAGTGTTTATCTCTGAATGGCTCGAAACCAATTGTATTGCAGATAGCTCTGAAGCAGTGATGATTGAAGGTGAAAACTATGAGGTCGTCGATGAGTGTACAGGAGAGGAAGATTCTTCGAGTTCCGTGCAAGTCGTACCAGGAGGAAATGCTCCTAGTGTGCCAGAAGCCATGGTGGTTGAGCCAGTAGTACCTAAAAGTGGTTCGTATATTAATTTTAATATTTGTTATACAATGATTCTGTTCATTATAATAATAAGTAGCAAATGTTACAGAGACAGAAAGACCAAGCGAAGGTACAACTGAAACTGCTGACGTTAATACAAACAACAGTGGGGAACAATCAGTGGAGCAGAGAGATGTGACAGATGAGGATGTCATCAGCCACTTGGAAGAGATAGAAAATATTGTATTGGAGGACATGAATAGCTTTCTTGAAAGTACAGAAGCGGGTCAACGTTCTAATGATTCTTCTGTATTGGAGTTGGAGATTAAGGAGGATCCAGATAATAAACTGGTATTAGGGTCTTCATTGGAAGAATCTGTTACTTCCGTGCCAGCATCTGACTCAATTAAGGTTGAAGTAGAGCCAAAGCCTAATGTTGAGTGGTATGAGAAAAAGGTAACTTATTTTGCAGAAACTATTTAATTGTATTTGCTGCAATAGTAGATTTATATTCATTCGTTTGTCATATCTTTTTTGATGAATGGAAATGAATCTAAACGAATATTAGTATTGCCAATGTTTAATTAAATATAGTAATTATTTGTTTGATTTATTCAGCTTGCAGAGAAAGAAGCTATTGTGAGGGAGCGCATGAAAAAGTTGGCGAAAGTTTTGGCATTTTCTTATCCATGTTACGAGAAATGGTTAGCTCATGTAGAGAAAAAATATGGGTCATCAGTGTGCTACTTACAATCAGTGCAACGATGCAGCTTGGATAAACCATACACTAATCGTTGGAAGTTCATCTGTGAGTGACAATACATCCCTTCTACTAATTCTCATGAAAGTAACAGATTATTTGGTAGCAGTGAACTAATCTACTTCTGATACTCCAATTCTTGCTGATGACAGAATGAAAGAGTTGGTACATTCATTGAGAAAGTATCATAGTTCTAGAATGGATTGATTAAACAGTGCATAAAACAGGAATGCACAATTGGTTGCTTCTGTGCATTCAACACAGAAGTTAAGCTATTTTTTGTAGGTGGTAATGAATGTTCCTTTGTTGGGAACTTCATTATGATTGAATCCTTTCGCAAATTCAGAAACTTTCTGAATCACTGACTCATTATTATGTGGAACCCGCAAGTATTACAAAGATTTAAATACACCATGCGGTATGCCACAATGTCAGTCTTTGAGTATCACTAATGATACTCAATCGTTCCAATCGTTATTTCAACTTCACAACACAGAACACTTATTCTAAAGATTGCACATCTAAGGAAAGCATTTCCTTACATATATATCTTTTATCTATGCACTGGATGTGCTTAGATAGAATATTCGTATTCCTATCGTACTGCTATTGTTCACGTAAACATCACGATCATCGAAAACGATCTCAAAACGATCCCATTTGCAAGAGCTTCCTCTGTTCTTAAAAGTTTTCCTAAATAGGATATCTTCCTATGTAAAGGGGAAAACTTATTTAAAAGTAAGATTGTGCTAATCTGTACCTAACAAACAGGTTGCTATAAGCTTTGCAAAAGATTTTTGAAAAAGCTTACAGACACGCACTTTCTTGCTTAAAAGTGAAGCATATTTGCCGCAGAGTGATTTTGCTGCGTTAAATAATGCAACGAAATCGCTTTCATTGATGGATCAAGAAAGGCTCTAGAAAAGAATAGATTTATCATGAGTCCACATTGCACTCGTTACTAAACGAGTTATGAATACTTCTACAATAAAGTAGAATATTCTAGTGGAAAGCCAGTGATGGAAACAATATGTTTCTAGACTTGATCCACATGCTAAACAAGCCTCCTTATAAACAAGGCAATTTACAGTACACAGCTGCAGTGTGGAGACTTAAATCTCGCACGGCATTGTATTAAATGATGTGGTATGTCTGTGGTTTCGCATACATACAATTCATTTCAGCCAGATACAGCAAAATGTCATACTGGCAATTGCCTTTCACCATACAGGCACAGTCAGCAGGCACAATATTAGAAACTACTGATCATTATGAACTTCACACTAAAACATTGCGATTAGATGATCAAATTGTATGGCATGTTTAGGCATCAAAAAGACTGTTCAAGTTTCATCAGAGAAGGCGGACAACGGTGATACTTCGCAAAACAAGAATGTAGAAAGAGTCTGGCATCTGGAAGCTACTGCTGCTTGGGGTGTTAATACCAGTAATGAATCCGACTTTCCACCTTTTGTATTGCGTGCTGTTAAGGTATACATTATTTTCCTCTATCAATGAAATTCAGCACACCCTTTACAAGTAGGAAGTGCTTGTTTGACGAGTATTCTAAAGTATAAACAGAATCATGAAAAGAACAAAAATCGTCTAATAATCCATAATAAAAGTGACACGAGGATACACAGTAAACCGCAAGCTTCTTAATCAAATGCTTTAAACATTAGCGCACTATCACGTTTTAAACTCAACGTTAATTCAACGTAAGAACGAAGTTAATAAAAACAAAAAAAGTACGATACTACGATGATAAAAGTATAAAAGTATGATAGATCGCAAAGTCTATCGAATTGAAAAAATATTGTCACCGAGGTTCCAGAAATGCTACTACAAGTTGACACCTTCATTCCAATTGTTAGCGGCACAAGAATAACGTGTTTGTCTGACAATGGATTGTGAGTGTATTTGCATTAAACGTTCGGGCCTCGCTTAAGAGTTTAATTATGTTTACGAATAACAGAATTTAGTCCGAATGCATAAATGTGAAATACTTTGGTCAACAGCAACTGGAATGCTAAAACAAAGAATAATAGAAGAGAAATAGGAAGAAAATAAGAACGAAAGATGGAGTAAATATAAAAAGGATTAAAGAGATATGAATTTCAAGAAAGTAAACATCGAACATATGGATGTGCAGCTGTTAATCTTAAATAATTATCTTAAAAAGCTTTATTTTTAATCTCGTAATTTGGTACACCACAAAGTTCAATTTGGGTGGATTGATTAGCACTATGTGGGGCAAACTACTGTATGAGATTAATGCAAATAGATTGCATTGCTCTATTGAAGATAACAAATGATTGAATAGTTTATACCCCATGTTGCTGCCACTCAAATAACTGGCAAATGATCTTCGCTGTAAAAAGGCGAACGCAAATGTTCTGCTTAAATCACACACGAGATTGCTGAGAGTGGAAGACTCTCATGTACCACAGCTAGAAAGAAGATAATAAGAAGTGCCTAACAGCAAGAAACAAATATTGATGTGTATTTCCATCCAAAAATGACTTTTGCAATACAGCGAAAATTGCAAATGAAAATGTATAGCGAAAACAGAATACACTTCTAATTACATGAGTGCCAATAGAGCCTATAAATCACTATATTGTGCAGTTAAATGCCTGAAACATACGCGTATAAATAACAGAACCTTCGCGCGAATAGTTTTGGTACATTTTATTTATGTGTTTTTGCAAATAGAACAATGTATGAGAAATTTTTTCTTATATTATATAAAAATTATGGATTGTCCAATTTTAACATATTCCTACGAATACATAGTAGTAATTGGTGTTATTAATACGACTCAGCAAGTCGTACTCAGTGAAACTCGCGTCTATTTATATACACTTGTACAGTAGAAAATTACTGTTATGTATATAAAGAATATCAGGGTACATGTATATTATATTTTTAGAATACTGAAAATCACTGTAAAATGCTGTAAAAGTATGCCCATTTCATTGTATAATAAACTTCCATTTATCTTTCTTTTTCATCCTCTTGCATAAGGCAATAACAATATACATAGCGTTATCCTATGTGAACTTTGACTTCAAAGAATATGATGAAAAAGAGAGGTATTTACTTCAGTGATGTACAAAGTATATCATATTCCGCATTATATTATAGGTATTTAAAGACTTTTTGGAAACAACCGGAGAACAGTCAGTGGGTTCTGAAATAGATCCGGTGAAGGAAAACTTTAGCGATGACATATCGATGGATGCTGATCCCAAAAAGGAAGCCGCTAATGAAGGAAGGCAGCAATGGTTATGGCTATTGGTGCGTTGCAATAGTATGGACGAACTTATGTTGTTTGCTACTGGCAGAAATATTGACCGCGGAACTATGGACCGATTGAAACAAGTGTATGAAACAGGACCTGGAAAGGACTGCAACGTCAAATCTCTTTACTGTAAATCCTCAAACAAGTAATGTCTATAACATACCATCATTAAATACAGATATTGCTAACTTTGTAACATATTGCTTATACTTGTTAACTTCGTTTATTTCAGGTGCGACGATACAACCGTCACTAATACAACATTCCTCGTGGGTTCAGAAGCTTTGGATGAAGTAGTAGGAGGTATAAAAGTTCAGCTCGCTCCGAAAACTAATTTTTGGTCGAATGCAGCTGGAGCAGAGAACGTAGCCAATACTGTTACGCAGTTACTTGCACCTTCACGCGGGATGACTGTTCTTGATGTTGGCTGTGGGATCGGTTTGATTGGTTTAATGATGGCTGACGTATGTTTTCCTTAAACATATCTTTCAGTACTTTCCACAAACGGGGCCTTGCTTAATATCTTCTTTTTTATACATAGAAATGTCTGCACGTTATAGGAGTAGATTCTCCTTCGGAGGTAGAGGAAGCTGAAATGACCTGCGAATTGAATAATATAAAAAACGCTTCGTTTATCATGGGTACACCTACAGATGTTCCCGCTAAAATAGTGAATCTTGTGAAAAATCGCGGAACCTATGCTGTGATAAATGCAAATACGAATATTGGTCGAGGTGGGTGTAAAAATAATGTAGCAGTTGTTCCTATACAATTTAAACGTAATTCAAGACAATTGGAAAACTGATAATTTTGTGTTTTAAATAGCAACCGAAGTAATGATATGCCTCAGAAAAATGCTTACGGTGCAACGTATCGCTATGATAACTACGCTGACAAAACATTCAGTGCGAGCAATATTAGAGCTTGTTCGGCCAGATCGGAATAACGGAGGGCCGTTCCGACCTATTATAGCGGCGACTGTAGATACTCTTCCTATTGGTCCTCACTTCGAAGTAGTTATTTTGTTAGAGCGTGGGAATCCAAACAAACTTATGCAATCGCCAGCAAAATTCTTTAAATACATTGGAGCAAAATTGAACAGTAAGGGGCTTGTTCCCACACAAGATAATCCAGTTGCACAAGATTCTGCTCCAGCAGAAAAAATCATCGAACCGCAAGCTGTCAAAAAGCCTGATGAAGGTGTATCAGGACCCACTCCCAAAAAAGCAAAAGTAAATATTAAGAAGCCTACACCTGTTAAAACTGCCGAAAACACGGGCAAGAATAAGCAGAAAGGAAAGCGCACACTTTCACCAGAAAAAGCAGCAGGTGGTCCTCCAAAGAAACTAAAGAAACTTGAGAATTTTGGCAATAAAGTTTGGCGTGCCGGTAGGTTTTCTTTTCATTATCAGTTGATTATTATTGATCAATTTCGCAACTATTATCGCATTTAAAAAATGAAACTTTAATGACCTTTTTTAGATTTGGCAGGTAAGAAGAAGAAAGACCGACGCAATGAAAGTCCGCACTTACGCCTTAATCCTTTATACGAAAAGAAATTACGGGATAAGAAGGAAGCAGATTTAAGGCAGAGGTTGTCTACTAATCGTGTTGATACTGATATCGCACAGAAAGTGAAGGAGCACCAAGCACTCCTCGAAATAGCTAAAGAAAAGTTGAGTGGGACAACACCAACTGTGGATATATCAACTGCGAAGCAATTGCAGAATATGCTCAATATGGTCCTAGAGCAAACGAACAGATTACAAAGTCAACTTCCACGTTCTGTTTGGGATCGTATTGCACCACCAGAAACTATCACTCAGTCCGCGGCATCTGCATTAGGGGGCAGTGAAATGCATTCTAAAGCTCGTTTTGTACAGGAAACTGGTGGTCAAGATATAGTAATTACTACTCAGAATCAGAAATTTGTTAGCGAGGAGCCTGCAAAGAAACCATATGCTAAAAGAAATATTTTACCGCTCGAGCCAGATATGATGCCCGTAGGTCCACCTGTTCAAACTAGGGATCAGAATTCTTATCGCCGGTCATCACCCGATCGCTATGGAGATGCGAATTTTGGAGGAGATCAACCGCAGGGAAGTCTGTGGACACGTGAGAGGCCATTCGACCGAAATAGGTGGAATAACGAAGGATTTACGAGGCGAGCAGGTTCACCCACGCAGAGGGAATTTTCTCCCGTAAGATATCACAATTCTCCGCCACGGAGATTTTCTCCAAAGCGACCTTTACTATCACCGTCCAGACAAACAAGTTCTCCACCAAGAAGACATTTTTCTCCGCAGGGACGAGGACCCGCACCATTGTTCTGCCTACGTGAGTCTCCTGTGCGGCGGCCGTTTTCACCGCCTGCCCAACGACCGCGACCACTTTCACCTGTACAGCGACCTGGATCACCATTCAGGATGACTATATCACCGAGACGATTCAATTCGCCACCTAGACGACCAGTATCACCAGTATTACGCCCTGTACCAGATGGTTTCCGACGACATCGATCGCCATTCCGACCCCCGAGCATAACTCCCCCTAGAGGTCAAAGTTCGCCCATAACTGGGCCGTTCATACCTCAGAGAAGACAAGGGCCTTCACCCACCCGAGGGATGCCGATGCCTAGACCCGCTCAGGAAATGATGCCACCCAATCGACAACCAATGCCGCAAACAAGGCAGCAGCGCATGTCGCCACCAAGACGGGCACCGTCGCCGCAGCGCTTGATAATGCAATCCACACGACCATTTTCCCCCAACAAGCGACAAATATCTCCTACAAGACTTGGCGATGAGTGGGACATTCCAACTCGTGGAGCAGTTGAACAGAATTCCTGGCATTCCACGATGAGAATGGCAGATAATACATGGCGATCAGAGAGACCAGGTGGTCCGAATCCAGCATCTAAAGGCAATTGGACATCGGGATCAAGTGGCGACAGATTCAATAAGAATCTTAACCAAGATAAGTGGGTTGGAGGTCCAGGAAATAGTTGGAATTCAAACACCATGGAAGGACCTTCGAAAGGTCCAAGTGGTTCTAAGTGGTCTCAGCCAAATCAAAACAGCAGATGGCAATCGAAAGGGGACGGCGGTAATTGGAATCCCCGGGGACACGATAATCGAGGTGATCGTGAGGACCAATGGAAGGATAATAATCAACAACGTGCTCAAGGCCGCTGGGAGTCGAATAATCCGAAAGAATCATGGAGCCAAGCGGAGAAAGAAGACTGGAACGATCTACCTGAAGATGCTAGAGATCCGTGGGGCGATGACGGTAATGTGGGCTTGAAAGAGAGGTGGGCAAAGGCTGAAAGTCGCGGTGGTTTCACGTGGATAAGGGAAAGTGACCCGCAAGGGGATTCATGGTCCAAATCAAAAGACGCTTGGCAAGCCAAATCGCAGCCATTTGTTTCGAAGCCCCAGTGGCAAAACGCTAATAATCAAAATGCCAGGCAAGGTCGTTGGTTTTTGCAGAACGACGCCGGTAAGAAAGGTCCGACGGGTAATTCGTGGCAAGGCGGTACTAATGCTGGTTCGTGGAAACCACAACAACAAAACTTTCAACCACGCTTTTCCTTCAGTACCACCCAATTTAAATAATTGCGTAGGTCTTCACCGACGTGTATGAAAATGCAAGCCACCCTTTGCAAGATATACTTTCTTCTTTTAAGTATTATTGGCCTACAGAGTTTTTTAAGTTATTCTGAAGTTCAAACTATTAGGTTCTATTTCCTTATTCAAGTTACATTGTAGATGTAATCATATATGTTTTACTATTTGCAATATCATTCTATCGCAATTTCTAGAGAATTGTACTACCGCAGTAAACGATGATTTTTTTGCGTTGCCTTGCCGACGCTTTTAGTCGGACCCAGCAACGACATGCATAAAACCTACAGCAGTAGTTTTAGTAAGTGAGTTGCGACAAAACATGCAGAATAATGTGACACCTGTAATCGTAATAGTAATGTAAAGATACATTTGTATTACGATTTTGCAATAAACGTGCACTAAACCCGGAAGAGCGTATTCTCCCCGACCGAATCGAACACTAAATGTGCCAAAGCTTTGTGTGCGTGTTATATGATACACGCATAGCGATCGGCCGTTTGCAAAAGATTGCTGTATTCCTAATATTCCGTATTAATATTTTATAAATAAAATATATTTAATAAGGACTCATTGCCGATATCGAAATTAATTTCCTACCAATGGATGTGCTCTATGCGAATGTCAATAACTAATAATTAGATAGATATGTAACAGCAATACTTGTCTTTCAGAACTGATATTTCTACCATTTTCGAAAAACTAAATGAATATGTATCACCGTGCGTGTAAAACACCGTCGGGTTCTTAGTAATTTTCACTGGCATAGCGTGCTTACTTAATTCAATCGATGCCAATTCCCGCATGTCCGAGCATACTGCTCAGTTGATTTGACTATCCGATTATGAGACTGCTGACTCAATGTCACTTTACTGTACTTCGATGTACGTCTACTTAATTGACGCTCAAAGAGAGTTATTTTACGTTCAGACGTCAAACGTTCCGCGCAACAGTCAATGTTCAACTTAAAGGAATTAAACTTTAATCGCGGCTTTAATTAAACGACAAAGTTTTAATTCAGCTTGGGTAATTAATATCCCTTTGTGTTTCCATTCTGCTATAGTGTGCGATAGTCAAGAGCGAGAGTTTCAGGTAGCAAAGGTTTCTATGATGCTACGGAATAGTATTCGAGAGGCTTCATCGCCTCTCCGCAACACCGGCAGTTTCCTTGGCATTTATCTCTTCGACTATGAGAAATTCTACTTTAATCGTCTCTACATGATTGCTATTTGGACACTTTACGTGTTTGCAAACATTCAAATACAGATCATTCTTCTCGAAGAAGGGCTATTCACTTCCTTCATTGGCATGTCAGTCCTACACGCGAATGCGATCATAGCATCGGTCACAGCAATCTTCAACGCAATTTACAAAAAGGTACATTTTAATCCATCCAATCGATAATCCGCAAATGAAAATTTAAAATATCTTGTGAACCCGGTATCTGATTTATATTCAAAGAACCTTAGTGCAATTGTTAATAAATCGGCATATAAGCATCCAACAATATGAGTTGTAATAAATAAAAATATTATTACCTGTACTTTTTTATATGACAACCATTGTATTATTTTACTCATTGTGTAAGTAAATTTGATTTAAAGAAATAAATAATTAAAGAACATTCCCTTAAAATCGCTTATTGGAAAATCATTAACAATCAATGTAATAATACTGTTGTTTCTTGTGCCAGACCTTAGAGGAGTGTTTCAAAGATCTGTGCATCGTGGATGATACTCTGAAAAGCCTCGGAGTTTCGTTGAAGTATCGAACAACTTATCGTAACAGTCTGATCATTTTGATACTGCTATTCGTTGTATCTGTCGGAGTTAGTGCATTCGCTTTATATGGCACCGCATATTTCTACTCTTTGAAACAAGCCATGTGTCTCGGAATAATGTTTTTTTACCCCATCTCTTTATCTAACATAAGTGATTTTAATTATTGGATTATTTTAAAGTGAGTTCACTTTCCAGTCTTGGTAAATCAATGCGCTATGTACGAAACTTACATAGTTCCATGTATTTGCATTTCTAGGTCTATAGAAGGTAGATTTGCTCGAGTTAATCAATATATTGAGGATCTATCGGCTGACAGGGAAAACCACGGGCGAATCATTTCCAAGAATACATGTTTAATATTGAAATCTCGGAGAAACGATGATTCCAAGAATAATCTGTGTAAAGTTTGGATCATCATGTAAATCATTACGAAGAAATAATTATTTAATATTATCGAATATTAACAAACGAAATTTCAATGAAGGAAATACCATGGGAGATCGATTGAATATTTTCGTTATTACTATCAGCGATTCTACTATATTTCGCATTAACATTAGGCTTATTAAAAAAACTATTACACTCATTTTGTTTCAGGAAACTGCATCGGCAATTGAACAAAATTTCTCGAGAAATAAATCAAATGTTCGGCGTAGACTTCGGCCTGCAAATGGCAGTATACTTCTTCACAACGATAGAGCTCATTTCGTTTATGTACCTAGTTTACGTTCAGTCCAATAAAGTTGCCTCGAAGAAAGCGTTGGTAATTATTTCGCAAGTTACTGCTCACTTGTTGCACTACTCGAAACTTGTACTCATCAATTGTACTTGCGAGAATATTCAGAAAAAGGTAGTTCATTATTATACAACCAAGTACACATTTTATAATATTATCAAAACAAATAAATTCAGATAGCTCTTGAACGATTGTTTTTAGTCAAATTGTATGGAAACCGTTCTCACTAACTTCCTGAATACTGTGCATGACGTCGAATCGCGCCAACAAGTAAGTATAAACTTAATTAATACTTCATTGTATACTAAAAATAAAAAAATATACAACGATTTTAATTATGACATCTGAATTCAGATCAGTCAATTTCTCATGGAAGTGAAACAGGGGCCTTTGCAGTTTACCGCACTGGGATTCATCAGCTTTGGCTACAAATGCTTGACATCGGTCAATTCTTTACCTTTTTCTTGAAAATTAGTACTATTTTTTCATCGTAAACGATTGTGTTGAAGTTACGCTGAGCTTTATTCCAGATGTTCACGTCGATAGCTCAAACAGTCATTATAATGATACAACTCGGCGGCATGACTCACGCCGGCTACGTACGCCCCGAACACAATACTACCACTAATGACTGGGAATAGTGATTTCAAGACACTGGATTCATTTGATCGTTACAATTTGTACCTTACAGCCTCGGATTGACGAGTACTTACACACAGTTGTATATTATTTTCTATTGAACAGCACAACAATATTCGACAATTATAACTAATAAATCATATTGAATCATTGACAAAAATCCTTGCTCATTATATTTAATATATCACGATTTATGAAACGCGGGAGAAACAATATCGCAATTGTTAGGTATTATCGATTATGGAATAGTGACAATTGCAAGGAAAATAGGTTTACTTCCCAATTTACAAAAACATTGCTGCATTCCTGATATTCCGTTTTAGTATTTCATAAATATAGTACATTTAATAAAAACGCACTCCCGAAATCGAAATTAATTTCCTACCAACTGATTGTTTATGTGCATCTCAATAATTAATAAACAGATACTTCTATGATTTTTGAAAAATTACATGAACACTGCAGACGCAAAATACGAATGGCTTTTCAGTAACTTTCACTGACATAGCATGCTCACTTCGTTGAAAGTAATCGATGTCAATTGCAGCACATCCGAGCATACTGTTCGGTTGATTCGAAGATCCGATTATAAAATTGCTGACTCAATGTCCATGTTCTGCATGTACGTCCACCTAATTGACGGCAAAACAAAGTTATTGAACATTCAACCACCGAAAGTTGCGCGCAACGGGAAACCTTCAACTTAAAGGAATTAAACGTTAATCGCGCGGAGATATAATCCTTTACTCCCACGATTAATTAGACGCGAGGGTTTTTAATTTAACTTGGATAATTAATCCCCCTTCGAATTTTGCTTTATAATATTGTGCGATAGTCAGAAACGAGAGTTTCAGGTGGCGAAAGTTTTTGCGATGCTCGCCAACAGTATTCGAGAGGCTTCTTCGCCACTTCGCGTCGTCGGCGCTTTCCTTGGCATATTTCTCTTCGACTTTGAGAAGTTCTACTTTAATCGTCTTTACATGATTGCTGTTTGGACATTTTACGCGTGTGTAACCTATCGTGCGCAGATCTTCTTCAATGAAGAAAGACTATTCATTAATATCATTGGCATGTTAGTGATGCACGGGAATGGGATCATTGCAGTGGTCGCGGCATTCTCTAACGCAAGATACAAAAAGGTACTTTTTAATCAACCTGACTGATGATTCGATAATGTTATTTTGCATATTCACGCATATTCATTGAAACCGGATATTAAATCTTCATGAGATGCCACAGGTATCAATTTGCAAACCAAAGCTATTAAAAGCACCAATTGTTATTGAATCAATATGAGCTGTTGTAAATAAAATTATTATTACAAATCCGTACTTATTTATATGCTGATATTACTTTACTAATTATTCCAGTAAATCTCTTTTAGAGTAGAAAAAATTAAACAGTTACAACACATTTCTTTGAAATCTCTTGTTGCAAAATTGTTTATAATTGACGTAACAACACTCCCGTTTCTTGTGCCAGACCTCAGATAAGTGTTTCAAAGTTCTGTGCGCTGTGGATGATACTCTGAAAAGTCTGGGCATTTCTTTGGAGTACCAAACACTTTATCGCAGGAGTCTCCTTACTTTGATACTGCTAGTATTACTTCTAACTGTCGAAATAAGTGGATTCATTTTAACTGGCAGCGTATATTTCTATTCTTTTCGACAAGCTTTATGTGTGGCATCGATGTTTGCTTACCAACTCTTTTTAACAATTATAAGTGATTTCAACTACTGGATTGTTCTAAGGTCAGTCCAATTTTTAGTCATGGCAAATCAGTGTGTTAGACGCAAAATGCAGATGTATGTGCGAAATTTGCATATTTCTATGTATTTTCATTTCCAGATCTATAGAAAGTAGATTTGATCGACTTAATCGATACGTGGATGACCTATCGGCTAAAAGGGAACACCATGTGCAAACTTTTTGCAAAACAACATGTTTCATACTGGAATCTCAAAGAAATGCTGATTTTAAGAATCACCACTGTAAAGTTTGGATTATCATGTAAATCATTACAAAGAAATAAGTATTCAATGATATTGAGCACTAATAAACGAAATTCGAATGAAAAAAGTAGTGTGAGAGACTGATTCAATATTTTTATTATTACTATGAGAGATTCTATCAAATTTTACATTAGGACTGGGTTTATTAAATGTAGTTGAAAAATAAATCGAAAGAATTGCAACAAAGTATTACACTCATACTGTTTCAGGAAACTACATTTGCAATTGAACAAAACTTCTCGAGAAATAAATCGAATGTTCAGCGTGGACTTCGGCCTGCAAATGGGAATATATTTCTTTACAACGATAGAGCTCATTTCGTTTATTTACATGGTTTACGTTGAGCCAAACAGAATTGCTATGAAGAAAGCATTGTTCATTGTTGTGCACGTTATGTTTAACTTGTTCCATTTCACAAAACTTGTCCTTATTAATTGCTCTTGCGACAATATTCAAAGAAAGGTAGTTCATTTTTATATAAGACAATATACAAATTTTATGTTATAAAAACAAATTAGTGCAGATAGTTCTTGTACGATTGTTTATAGTCAAATGGCATGCAAACCGTTCTCACTAATTGCATAAATACTGTTCACGATCCCGAATCGTGGCAAGAAGTGAGTATAAAGATGAACCAATACTTGAAGTACAACAAAGTGTTCGTATGAACTGAAAATAGAAAAAATGTAAAATAATATTAATTATGAAATCTGAATGTAGATTCATCAATTCCTTATGCAAGTAAAACAGAGGCCTTTGCAGTTCACCGCATTGGGATTTATCAACCTTGGCAACAAATGCGTGATATCGGTTGGTTCTTTACATATTTTCTAGAAATCAAGTACTAGTTTACAATCATAAAAATCTGTATTGGGGTTACACTGTTCTTCGTTCCAGCTGTTCATGTCGATGACCGAAACAGTCATTATAATGATACAACTGGGCGGCATGACCCACGCCAGTTACGTACATCCTGAACACAATACTACTATTGATGACACGAAATAGTGATTGCGGGATATTGGATTCATTTGATTGTTGTTGCTTGTATGTTATAGCCTCGAGTCTATGAGTATTTACACACACATATATTGTAGTATTGTCCTCTTGGTACAAAAATATTCGACAATTATCTTATAATTAATAAATCCAATCCTCCCCGAAATTGCTCGTTCACTATATTTAAAATGTCCTGATTTACGAAGCGTCATAGAAGGAATATCGCGAATGTCAGGTATCACGTGATTATGAAATTAGTATCGATTGCAAGGGAAATAGGTTCACTTCCCAATTTCCAAAAACATTGCTCCATTCCTGGTATTTCGTATTAATATTTCATCAATAAAGCATATTTAATAAGGACACGTTGTCGACATCGAAATTAATTTCCTATCGATGGATGCTTTTTCTGTACTTCAAGAACTAATAAAGAGATAAGCGGGTAAACAATAACCATTCTCGTTTTTTTGATACTTCTATCATTTCCCATAAACCAAATGAATATGTGCCAGCGCACATACGAAGCACTAATGGCATTTCACTGACATAGTATGCTTACATCATTCAAAGTAATCGATGCCAATGTAGTACGTCCGAGCCCTCTGCTCGGTTGATTTGACGAACCCATTATTAGACTGCTGACTCAATGTCAGTTTACTGTATTCGGTGCGCGTCTACCGAATTACTATGAAATAGAGTTATTGAACGTTCGGACGGCGAACGTTCCGCGCAACAGTCAACGTTCAATTTAAAGAAATTAAAAGTTAATCCTGCGAAGATATAATCCGTTACTTCCGTGATTAATTACAGGCGAAGGTTTTCATTTAACTTGGAGAATTATTCATCTTTCGTATTTCGACCGTGCAATAGTGCGCGGTAATTAGAAGAACGAGCGTTCCAGCTGGCGAAAGTTTCCGCGATGCTTGGGAATAGTATTCGGGAGGCTTCCTCGCCTCTCCGCATCGTCGGTGCTTTCTTTGGCACTTGTCTCTTCGACTCTGAGAGATTCTACTTTAATCGTCTCTACATGATTACAATTTGGACAGTTTACGCATGTGCGATCGTTCGTGCGGATATCTTCTTTTTCAAAGAAAGGCTATTCACTACCGTCGTTGGTATATCAGTCTTACACGCGAACGGGATCATTGCGTTGGTCACTGCCTTCTTTAACGCGAGTCACAAAAAGGTACTTTGCAATCAACTCAACTGATATCTTACAATAAAATATCTTGTGAAGCTGGTATGTGATTTATATTCATTTACGCCGGATGTTACATTTTCATGGGATGCCACAGATATTAATTTGCAATTCGGCGGCATTAAAAGAACCTGAGTTATTGTGCGTCTTTTGAATTTGATATTCAATTCTTAATGATTCAATATGAGCTGTTATATATCAAATTTGTATTATATATCCGCACTTATTCATATACTAACCATTGTATTACTTTTCTTATTATTCGAATAAATCTGATTTAAAGTAAACAAAATTAGACAGTTGAAAAATATTTGTTATAGCCTCTTGTTGGAGAATCATTTATAATCGACGTAATAATATTTCCGTTTCTTGTGCCAGACTTCCGAGAAGTGTTTCGAAGCTCTGTGCATTGTGGATGAGACTTTGAGAAGCCTTGGCATTTCATTGGAGTACCGAAGAACTTATCGAGACAGCCTGATTACTGCGTTACTGTTAATGGTTGTATCTGTCGGATGTACTGCATTCACTTCGTTTGCCAGTGGATATTTCTACCCTTTGCCACATGCCTTATGTATCGGAATGATATATTTTTACCCCCTCTTGTTAACGAACTTAAGTGATTTTAATTATTTGATTGTTTTAAGGTGAGTCCACTTTTAAGTCTTGATAAATAATGCTGTATACGAAATAGAAATATATGTAAAATAATTCATATAGTTGCATGTGTTTGTGTTTGCAGATCTATAGAATGTAGATTTGCTCGACTCAATCAATATATGGAGGATCTATCGGCTGATAGGGAAAACCACGGGCGAACCATTTCCAATAATACATGTTTAATACGGAAACCTCGGAGAAACGATGATTCCAGGAATAATCAGTGTAAAGTTTGGACCATCATGTAAATCATTACCAAGAAATAATTATGTAATATTATTGAATACTATCAAACGAAATTTCAATGAGGAAAATGCCATGGGAGATCGATTGAATATTTTCGTTACTACTATGAGAGATTGTACTATATTTTACATTAATATTGCGTTTATTAAAAAGCTATTACATTCATTCTGTTTCAGGAAACTGCATCGACAACTGAACAAATCTTCTCGAGAAATAAATCGAATGTTCGGCGTGGACTTCGGCCTGCAAATGGGAGTATATTTTTTCACCACGATAGAACTCATTTCGTTTATGTACTTAGTTTACGTTCAGCCCAACAAGATTGCCATGAAAAAAGCATTGTTAATTAGTTCACACATTACTGCCCACTTGTTCCATTTCATGAAGCTTGTTTTCATCAACTGCGCCTGCGAGAATATTCAAAGAAAGGTAGTTAACTTTTATAAAACACAGCATATAAATTTTATACTATTAAAAGAAATGAATGCATATCTTGTATGATTATTTTTAGTCAAATTCTATAAAAGCCGTTCTCAGTAACTTTATAAATACTGTGCATGACGTCGAATCGTGTCAACAAGTGAGTATAAAGCTCAGCCAATACTTGAAGTACAACGAAGATTCTGTGTGAATTAAAAAAAAAAAATGTAAAACAATATTAATTATGAAATCTGAATTCAGGTCAATCAATTTCTTATGCAAGTAAGACAGAGGCCTTTGCAGTTCACGGCATTGGGATTTATTACCATTGGCTACAAATGCTTGACATCGGTCAGTTCTTTACCTTTTCTCGAGAAATCGAGCACTGTTTTATCGTCATGAAAATCTGTGCTGGAGTCACGCTGATGGTCCTTCCAGATGTTCACGTCGATAGCTGAAACAGTCATTATAATGATACAACTGGGCGGGATGACTCACGCCAGCTACGTACATCATGAATATAATACTACCACTTATGACTAGGAATACTAATTACAAGATATTGGGTATACTTGATCATTGTAATTTGTACCTTACAGCTTTGGATTGACGAGTATTTGCGCACATATGTATAATATTCTCTACTTAACGAGACTGCAATATTTGACAATTATAATTTATAAATCATATCCAATTGTCTCGAAAATTACCTGTTGACTATATTTAACGTGTTTCGACTTATGAAACTTTAGGAAAAGAATATTGCAAATGTCAGGTATCGTCGAATATGTAATCAGTATTAATCACAAGGAAAATAACTTCACTTCCCTAGTTCCTAAAACATTGCTGAACACCTGATATTCTGTATTAATGTTACATAAATAAAATATATTTAATAAGACGCATTGTCGTTTGATTTTTTCTCGAGTAGTTAAATTAGTATAATAGTTTTTAATTACTTCTTTCGATTTGTTTCGAAGACATCGAAATTAATTTCCTATCACTGGATGCTCTACGTGTATGTCAATAACTAATAAACAGATAAATGTGAAAACAACAATACTTCTATTTCAAAATCGATACTTCTACCATTTCCGAAAAAGTAAGTGAATGTGTACCGTTGCAAATGTAAAATACGAACAAGTTCTTAGTATCTTTGACTGACATAGCGTGCTAACTTTATTCAAAGTGATCGATGTCAATTGCGGCACTTCCGAGCAGACTACTCGGTTGATTCGAAGATCCGATTATAAGACTGCTGACTCAAAGACAATTTCCTACATTCGATGTGCGTCCACCTAATTGACGGTGAAATAGAGTTATCGAACGGTCAAGCGGCGAATGTCCTGCGTAATAGTCAGCGGTCAACTTAAAGAAATTAAACGTTAATCGCGCACTGATGTAATCTTTTAGTCCCGCGATTAATTAGGCGAGGCAGGTTTTAATTAAACTCCGGCAAGAAATCCCCCTCCGCGTTTCCATTCTGCAACAGTGTGCGGCAGTCAGCAGGTGGCTGAAGTTTTTGCTATGCTGGGGAAAAGTATTCGAGAGGCTTCCTCGCCTCTCCGCAACGCCGGCGGTTTCCTTGGCATATTTCTCTTCGACTTTGAGAAATTCTATTTTAATCGTCTCTACATGATCGCTATTTGGACACTTTACGCGTATACAATCGTTCGTGTGCAGATCTTCCTACTCTGGGAAGGACAATTCACTTCCATCGTTGGCATATCACTCTTGTATGCGAACTGGACTATTCTATTGGTTACGGTACTCTTTAATGTGATTTGCAAAAAGGTACTTTTCAATCAACTCAATTTAAAATATATCTTGAAATAAAATCTCTTAAAATAAAACGGCATTTTTGAACGCATATTACAGAAAAGTACTTTTCAATCAACTCGATTGATGATCCGAAAATGCAATTTTAAAATATTTCGTGCGCCCGATATGTAATTTATATTCAAAGACACTGAGTGACTGTGTGGTCTTTGAATTCAGAGTTCAATAATAGTGAATCGGCATGTGTGACATCATGGCGTATAAACATCCAACAATACGCGCTGTAATAAATAAAATTTGTATTACATACATGCACTTATTTATATGCTGACCGTTGTATTACTTTACTCATCGTGCAAGTAAATTTGAGTTAAAGCTCTAATAATAATTAAAAAACGTTTCTTTGAAATGTCTTGTTGGAAAATCATTTACAATCGATACTTGTAGTTAAATAAATATCCATTAGGATTGCATTACGTTATTCATCGCAAAGTAAATTTTATTTAGTGCAAAAAAGTAAACAATTGAAAACCATTTCTTTAAAATCTCTTGTTGGAAAATCATATACAATCAACGTAATAATATTTCCGTTTCATGTGTCAGAGTTCAGAGAGGTGTTTTAAAGATCTGTGTATCGTGGATGATACTTTGAAAAGCTTGGGCCTTTCGCCGGAGTATCAAACAACTTACCGTGACAGTCTCATCACTTTGGCACTGCTATTCGTTGTATCTCTCGGAGCTGTAACATTCACTTCGATTAGCATCAGCAATTTCCACTCTTTGGGACATACCTTAAGTGTTGTATCGATGTTTGGTTACCCTTCCTTCTTAACGAACATAAATGATTATAGTTATTGGATTGTTTTAAGGTCTGTCGACTTTTCAGTTCTAGTTATCAGTATGTTACAGGCGAAATGTATACGAAATTCACATAGTTGCATATGTTTACATTTCCAGATCTATGGCAGATAGATTTGCTCAACTTAATGAATATATGAATAATCTATCGGCTGACAGGGAAAACCACGGGCGAAGCATCTCCAAGAATACATGTTTTATATTGGATTCTCAGAGAAAGAATAATTCTAGAAATGACCAGTCTGCAGTTTGGATTATCATGTACATCATTACAAATAATAATTATTCAGTATTATTAAATACTAGAGAATGAAGTTCCAATGAAGAAAGTAGCATTGGAGAAGGATTCAATATTTGTTATTACTACGACAACTATTAAACTCATTCTGTTTCAGGAAACTACATCGGCAGCTGAACAAAATTTCTCGAGAGATAAACCGAATGTTCAGCTTGAGCTTCGGCTTGCAATTGGGAGCATCCTTCTTTATTACGATAGAGCTCATTTCAACTCTATACTTGACTTGGGTTAAGCTCCAAAAAATTGGCGCGAAGAAATCCATTGTAATTGTTTCACACGTTGCTGCTCATTTCTTGTATTTCACGAAACTTATTGTGATCAATTTCGCTTGCGAGGATATTCAGAAAAAGGTAGTTCATTTTTATATAAGACAATACACAAATTTTATATTATGAAAATAAAGAAAAGCAGATAGTTCTTGTACGATTGTTTTCAGTCAAGTGGCATGGAAGCAGTTCTCACTAACTACATAAATACTGTACATGACACCGAATCTTGGCAACAAGTGAGTATAAGAATTCTCGCTGAAAACAAAACGAAATATCTGTGCGAAATCAAAATAGAAAAATTTAAAATAATATTAATTATGAAATCTAAATTTAGATCCATCTGTTTCTTATGCAAGTAAAGCAGAGGCCTTTGCAGTTCACTGCAATGGGATTTATCAACCTTGGCTTTAAATGCCTGTCATCGGTCAGTTCTTTACCTTTATCTAGAAATTTAGTACTATTTTATCATCAAGAAAATCTGTGCTGGAGCTACGCTTTTCTTCGTTTCAGATGTGCACATCGATGGCAGAAGTAATTATTATAATGATACAACTGGGCGCAATATCTCACGCCACCTACATACGTCCTGAACGCAATATTACAATTAAGGGCTAGGAATAATCATTGCAAGTCTTTGGGTTCATTTGATCATTGCAGTTTGTATCTTATAGGCTCGTATTCTCCGCTTGGTACAACAATATTCGACAATTATATTATAATTAATAAATTCTATCGTCTCCAAAATTACTCGCTATTGCAGGATATTGGATTCATTTGATTGTTGTTGTTTGTACGTTATAGCCTCGAATCTATGAGTATTTACATACACATATATTATAGTGTTGTCCTCTTGGTACAAAAATATTCGACAATTATATTATAATTAATAAATCCAATCCTCCCCAAAATTGCTCGTTCACTATATTTAACATGTCCTGATTTACGAAAAGCCAGTGAAAAAATATCGCAAATGTCAGGCATCACATGATTATGAAATTAGTGTCGATTGCAAGAAAAATAGTTTCAATTCCCAACTTCTAAAAACGGTGCTGAATTCCTAATATTCCGTTTCAGTATTTTATAAATATAGTATATTAAATAAAGAGTCATTCTCGACATTGAAATTAATTTCCTATTAATAGATGCTTTACGCGTATGTCAATAAATAATAAATTGATACTTCTACCATTTTCGAAAAAGGAAATATATACATGGCATTGTAGATGTAAAATGCGAGCGGGTTCTTAGTATGTTTCTTTGACATAGCGTGCTTACTTCATTCGAAGTAATCGATGTAAATTGCCGCAAGTACGAGTCCTCTGCTCGGTTGATTTGACCATCCGATTATTAGACTACTGACTCAATGTCAATATACTGCATTCGATGTGCGTCTACCTGTTTCACTGTCAAATAGACTTATCGAACTTTCAGACACCGAACGTCCCGCGTAACAGTTAACGGTCAACTTACAAAAATTAAACGTCAATCATTCGCAAATGTAATTCTTTAATCGCGCGATTAATTGTACAAGAAAGTTTGAATTTCATTTGGATAATTAATCCTCCTTCGAGTTTTTATTCTGCAATATTGTGCGGTAGTTAGAAACGAAAGTTTCAGGTGGCAAAAGTTTTTACTATGATCGCGAATAGTATTCGAGAGGCTTCCTCGCCTCTCCGCGTCACCGGCTGCTTTCTTGGCATTTTTCTCTTTGACTATGACAAGTTGTACTTCAATCGACTTTACATGATTACTATTTGGATATTTTACGCGTGTGCAATCGTTGCTTCGCATATCTTACTTTTTGAGAGAGGACAGTTCACTACAGCCGTTGGTATACTATCCTTAAACATAAACTGGTTCATTCAGTTGATTTCAGTATTTCTTAACGCAACTAACAAAAAGGTACATTTTAATCCACCCAATCGATAATACGAAAATAAAAATTTGAAATATTTCGTGAACGCGGTATGCAATTTATATTCAGGGAACACTGAGTGACAACATGTTCTTTGAATCCAATGTTCAATTTTAAATATTTAATAAATATTCAATAATATGAGTTGTAATAAATAAAATGTTTATTATATAATTGTACTTAAATGTTAAATTTACATACCTGTAGTTAATTAAATATGCTGACCATTTCATTGCGTTATTCATCGCGAGAGTAAATTTTATTTAGAGTGAAAAAGTAAAGAATTAAAAAACATTTCTTTAAAATCGTTTATTGGAAAATCATATACAATCAACGTAATAATACTTTCGTGTCTTGTGTTAGACTTCAGATAAGTGTTTCGAAGTTCTGTGCATCGTGGATAATACACTGAAAAATCTCGGCGTTTCGGTGGAGTATCGAACAATTTATCGAGACAGTTTGATCACTTTGACACTGATATTCGTTGTAACTACCGGAAGCACTACATTCTCTATGATTACCATAACATATTTCAACTCTGTGGAATATATTATAGCTGTTGTAATAATGTATGTTTATCCCTACCTCTTAACGAGAATAAGTGATTTTAATTATTGGATCATTTTAAGGTCAGTCCACTTTTCAGTTCTGGTAAATCAGTATGTTACACGCGAAACAGAGATATGTGTACGGAATTCAAGTAGTTTCGTGTGTTTATATTTCCAGATCCATAGAAGATAGATTTGATCGACTTAATCGATATATGGAGAATCTGTCGGCTGACAGGGAAAACCACGGGCGAACCATTTCCAATAATACATGTTGTATACTAAAATCTCGGAGAAATCATGATTTTACAAATGACCAGTGTAATGTTTGGATAATAATGTAAATCATCACAAAAAAGTTCATTATTATTGAGTACTAACAAAGGAAATTCCAATGAAAAACGTGATATGAGAAACAAATTTCATACTTTTGTTTTAACTTTGAGAGATTCTATTACATTTTATATTAAGATTGGGTTTATCAAATGTAGTTAGGAAAGAAATTCAAAGGATGCATTGAAAACTATTAAACTCATTTTGTTTTAGGAAACTGCATCGGTATTTGAACAAAACTTCTCGAGATATAAACCACATATTCAGCGTAGACTTCGGCCTGCAAATAGGAGTATACTTCTTTACAATGATAGAGCTCATTTCGACTCTCTACTTGATTTACATTGACCCTAACAAAATTACCATGAAGAAAACGATGTTAATTATTTCGCACATTATTGGGCTCTTCTTACATTCTATGAAAATAGTTGTTATCAATTCCGCTTGCGAGAATATTCAAAGAAAGGTAGTTCATTTTTATGTAACACAATACACAAATTCTATACTATAAAAATAAATAAGGCAGATAGTTCTTGTATGATTGTTTTTAGTCAAATGCCATGGAAGCCGTTCTCACTAACTACATAAATACTGTACATGACCCCGAATCCTGGCAAGAAGTGAGTATACGAGTACTTGCTGAAAGTACAGCGAAGAAATATTAATTATGAAATCTGAATTTAGATCCATCTGTTTCTTATGCAAGTAAAACACAGGCCATTGCAGTTTACTGCATTGGGATTCATCAACCTTGGCTACAAATGTCTGTCATCGGTCAGTTCCTTAACTTTATCTAGAAACTTAGTAGTATTTTACCATCATGAAAATCTGTTCTGGAGCTACGCTTTTCTTCGTTCCAGTTGTTGACATCAATTGTTGAAACAGTTATTTTAATGATACAACTGGGCGGCATGACTCACGCCAACTACGCACATCATAAATATAATACTACCAGTAATGACTAGGAATACTGACTACAAGATATTGGGTTCACTTGATCATTATAATTTGTGCTTGACAGCTTCGGATCGACGAGTATTTAGACACACATATTCGACAATTATATTATAATTAATAAATCCCATCCAATTGTCTTCAAAGTTACTCGCTCACTATATTTAACATGTCTTGATTTACGAAACATCAGAGAAGAAATATCGCAAATGTGAGGTATTCCAAAAGCATCGCTAAATTCTAGATACGCCGTATTAATATTTCATAAATATAGTATATTTAATAAATAATTCCCGACATCAAAATTAACTTCCTATCAATGGATGCTTTACGTGTATGTCAATAACTAATAAATAGAAAGACAGGTAAACAACAATACCTGTCTTTCAGAATTAGTACTGTTGGGAGCTGGAAAGTTGGCCCCTGAGAGGCAGACCCTAGCTAGAAAAATATTTCTGGCCCCGATTGGCGAAAAATTTGACTCCTCCTTGAAGGTCTCCTACTTACAAATTTAAAGAAAAGAAATTACAGCCCCTAATTATCGGTCGACCTTCGATTGGCTGGCAGGGTGTCGGGCACCACCACCTCTCGGGCCTGAGTCCCTTCGGTGCCCTACCTGCCGCTGCGAATATACCAATAAGCAGGTAATCAAGCAGTACGGGGGCAGATTTTCGCAGGTATCATAGGCGTTACCGCCAAGTCTCGCCAGCCCAAGCTCAAGCACGGTCTGCCTCCCAGGGGCCAACTTTCCAGCTCCCAACTGTACTTCCACCATTTTCGAAAAAGTAAATATATATATATGGCACTGTAGATGTAAAATACGAGCGGGTTCTTGGTATCTTTCTTTGACATAGCGTGCTTACTTCATTCGAAGTAATCGATGTCAATTGCCGCAAGTACGAGCCCTCTGCTCGGTTGATTTGACCATCCGATTATTAGCCTACTGACTCAATGCCAATATACTGCATTCGATGTGCGTCTACCTATTTCACGGTCAAATAGTAATTCTTTAATCGCGCGATTAATTATACGAGAAAGTTTGAATTTCATTCGGATAATTAATCCTCCTTCGAGTTTTTATTCTGCAATATTGTGCGATAGTTAGGAACGAAAGTTTCAGGTGGCAAAAGTTTTTACTATGCTCGCGAACAATATTCGAGAGGCTTCCTCGCCTCTCCGTGTCACCGGCTGTTTTCTTGGCATTTTTCTCTTTGACTATGACAAGTTGTACTTTAATCAAGTCTACATGATTACTATTTGGATATTTTACGCGTGTGCAATCGTTGGTTCGCATATCTCAATTTTTGAGAGAGGAGAGTTCACTACAGCCGTTGGACTATTAGTTTTCAACATGTGCTGGGTCATTCAGTTGATTTCAGCATTTCTTAACGCAACTAACAAAAAGGTACATTTTAATCCACCCAATTGATAATCCGAAAGTAAAAGTTTGAAATATCTCGTAAACCCGGTATGTGATTTATATTCAGAGAACACTGAGTGACAACGTGTTCTTTGAGTGTAGTGTTCAATTGTTAATGAATTGGTATGTGCGACGTCGTGACGTATAAATATACAATAATACGAGTTCTATCAAATAAAATTTTCATTAGATAACTGCACTTAAATTTTAAATATACATACCTGTAGATAAAAAAATATGCCGGCTATTACATTGCGTTATTCATCGCGAGAGTAAATTTTATTTAGAGTGAAAAAGTAAAGAATTAAAAAACATTTCTTTAAAATCTCTTATTGGACAATCATATACAATCAACGTAATAATAGTTTCGTGTGTTGTGCCAGACTTCAGATAAGTGTTTCGAAGCTTTGTGCATCGTGGATGATACTCTGAAAAATCTCGGCGTTTCGGTGGAGTATCGAACGATTTATCGAGACAGTCTGATCACTTTGGCAGTGATATTCGTTACATCTCTCGGAGCTACAACATTCAGTATGATTACCATGAAATACTTCAACTCTCTGGAATATGTTATATATATTGCAATTATGAGTGTTCAACCCCGCTTCATGATGACCATAAATGATTATAATTATTTGATTGTTTTAAGGTCAGTTCACTTTTCAGTGTTCGAAGATTAATGCGCTACACACGAAATACAGATATTTGTAGTCAGTTCACATAGTTGCATATCTTTGCATTTCCAGATCTATAGAAGACAGATTTCATCGACTTAATCAATATATGAATGATCTATCGGCTGACAAAGAAAACTACGGGCGAGTCATCTCCAAAAATACATGTTTCATACTAAAACCTCGGAGAAATCATAATTCTAAAAATGACCAGTTTAAAGTTTGGATCATCATGTAAATCAGTACAAAAATAATTTTTCATTATTATTGACTACTAACGAACGTAATTCCAATGAAAGACGTAACATAGGAGATCAATTTAATACTTTTGTTATTACTTTGAGAGATTTTCTATTACATTTTCTATTACGTTTTACATTAAGATTGGATTGATTAAGTTTATGGAAAGAAATTCAAAGGTACCATTGAAAACTATTATACTCATTTTGTTTTAGGAAACAGCATCGGCGTCTGAACAAAACTTCTCGTGATATAAACCAAATGTTCAGCGTAGACATCGGTCTGCAAATGGGAGTATACTTCTTTACAACGATAGAGGTTATTTCGAGTCTCTACATAGTTTACATTGACTCTGACAGAATTAGCATGAAGAAAACGTTATTAATTATTTCGCACATTATTGGGTACATTTTAAGTTCTATAAAAATATTTCTGATCAATTGCGCTTGCGAGAATATTCAAAGAAAGGTAGTTCATTTTTATGGAACACAGTACAGACATTTTATACTGCGAAAATAAATAAATACAGATAGTTCTTGTACGATTGTTTTTAGTCAAATGCCATGGAAGCGGTCCTCACTAACTACATAAATACTTTATATGACCCCGAATCTTGGCAAGAAGTGAGTATACGAGTACTTGCTGAAAATACAATGAAGTGTTCGTGTGAACTGAAAATACACAAATTTTAAATATTATTAATTCTGAAATCTGAATTTAGATCCATCTGTTTCTTATGCAAGTAAAACACAGGCCTTTGCAGTTCACCTCATTGGGATTTATCAACCTTGGCTACAAATGCGTGGCATCGGTCAGTTCTTGACTTTTTTTCTAGAAAACTAGTACTGTTTTATCATCATGAAAGTCTGTTCTGGAGCTACGCTTTTCTTCGTTCCAGTTGTTGACATCAATTGTTGAAACAGTTATTATAATGATTCAACTGGGCGGCATGACTCACGCCAACTACGTACATTCTGACTACAATACTACCGCTAATGACTAGGAAAGTGATTGCACGATATTTTGTTCCTTACAACCACAGATTGACGAGTATTCACACATATATGTATTAAAGTTTTCTTCACTTAACGAGGGAATAATATTCAACAATTATAATTGTGGGAATGAATCTAAGACAGCGTTTGGAAGTCGGAATGTAAGAGGGTTAAGCAGCGTGTGAGTGTGTGTGTGTGTGTAGAAAGATCGAGACGGCAGGTATGGATGCAGAGTGTGGTGAAGAGTGGTGTGAGGGATGAGCGAGTGGAATGGGGAGCAGTACGGATGGCGATTAGGAGTGTCTGCAAAGATGAGTACGAAAGTAGGAAGGGTGCATGAGATCGTAAAGAGTGTAGTATATGAGATGTCAAGTGGGTAGCGATAGGCGAGCGAGTGGAATGAGGTATGGATGCGATGACCAGAGTGTCCGAGCAGGAGTGATTGTGAAAAGAGTGTACATGGAGTAAGACTGACCTGTCGCGTGTGTAAAGTTAAAAGAGTGAATTATGGGATGCAAGGGTTCGAGTTTAAGGAGATGTGTGAGTGCGTCTGTACGAATGCGATGTATGTATGAGAACAAATATAAGATGTGCTCCTGGGGAAGAGCACAGAGAGTTCAGAAAGAGTCAGCAGAGAGTTCAGTCACAGAGTTTTTAGAGATTTCAGAGAGACAGAGTCGTAACAGAGAGTTTAAGCAGAGTTCAGAGAGAGTCGAGTCAGAGTCGAGACACAGTGTTAAAGCAGAGTGTAAAGCGAGTATTACAGAGTGACCAGAGAGTTTAATCAGAGTGTAATAAGAGCGGAGTATTAAATAATAAAGAAACCGTGAGCACGATATTCTGCCTTATTTCCCCCCCACAATCCCCACATACTTAATAAATTATATTTAACTTATATTTAACTTTCCAAATAAATCATCAATAATAGAAATTTGCCAGAGAGATGATGTACTACACAAATAAGTGCAGTCTACGGCAGCTATTACATTGCATGTACCGCAATAATCAATGTTTCCTCTTGAAAAAAGTATGAAAGGTCGCAATGGTGTCGTCAAATGCGTCGATTCAATTATGGAAAGTGCGTGTAGAACATACTGCCAGCCTAGCAGTCATCAATTTACTGTGGCAAGTGCAGTTCGATAGGAATGTCGAGCATTCAGAATGCTTTCTACCCTCTTCTTATTATTTCCTCGGTATTCGGCGCGCAAATGATCGAGTATCGATTCCCCCACCTGGGTTACGTGCAATTCGTCGTGTTTTGGTGCTTCTACATTCTGATAGCCCATCATCTCTGGTATTCAACTAATCTGCAGCTTGTATTTATGTCGATCACCTTCCGACTGGTTATGTTGTCAGTTATGGCTTGCTGCCTGATCACGACAATACTTGCTTTGCACTACAAAAAGGTAATTTGTACAATAATTGAATGGCGATTATTCTCTTTTCAATTATTATTTATTGACGTAAATGCTATCATATTTGATTGAATGAGTCAGTGAATCAGTAATTGGTTGCAGAAGAAATAGTTTGCCTCGAAGAAGGGTAGTTTTCTAGTTGTTTATAGCTTTCGTGTAGCTTTTTTAAGCTCATATTGTCTAAAATGAATTATTTGTTTTACTTTAACTGCGATCCATGAAGAAAGCGTAAAGCTGTATTAGAGATTTCAGGGATGCTTCGAAGATCTCGCTGCCGTTAACGAGGATCTCCAATACTTAGGTGGTTCAAGTGAAAATGCAAAGCTCCAAAAATCGGTGCAACGTGCCATGATAATTTGGTGCATCGGATGGATCATTATGCTTTTTATTGATTCCACGTGGATGTTCCACCTCTTCGACAAGAATTCAGTAATCCTGATATTGGTGACGTTTAATTATCCCTCACTGGTTAATACCATCACTTCTGTTATAATGTGCGAGATGCTCAAGTGCGTATATGAAGTTTTTCTACAAACCAAAAAACCTAATGTTCAGAATTTAATCTGATAATTATGAAATAGTTACGTAGGCTCGAGGTTCGACGAAATGGTCAAATGCATGAAAAGAATGATCGCCATGAATGCTGAAAGAACTGGAAGTAGTAGTTCCGATCAATTATCGTCTTCGATATACGAGGAGTGTGATTTAAATGTCATCGACAAGAATCAATCGATGTGGATTGTAATGTAAACTTACACCTTCATAGCTTTAAGTGAATAATGCTGTATGACAGTCACAAACAAGCAGCAATTGGATTTGCTACAGAAAATGTTGTTAATTATTAATAATTGCACTTAACTCTTAATTAATTCTATAATTTCCACATAGGCGCATGCATTCTCACCTTTGCAAGATGTCGCGCATTATACACGGTATGTTCGGCGTACAACTCACCCTCGAGATCAGCGTACACTTCGTAAACATCGTGGCATCATTTATAACCATGTATACGCACCTATTTATCAAGACGACCAATCACTTCGATATTTTTCGAATAATATCGTCCTTTTCATGGTGTGCCTCCTATATAATAAGATTAGTTTATATCAATCACGTTTTCGATAGAGTCAGTCGCAAGGTAAGGAAACTTGTTTCAATTTGTTTAACTGTAATTAAGATTTTATTGGATCATTTTTTATTAAATCAGATAGATTGTATTATTTTGCTTATGTATGTGAAATATGTGATAAAATAGATATATTTTATGAAACTATATTCTTTCCAATTTCAAAACTTTCTAGGCAACTAACTCCGGGCAATTTGTATATAACTACTTGGATTCCACACACGACGTAGCCATTCACCGCGAGGTAAAAGCAACGATGCAAAATCCAAGACAAACAATAAACATTGTATACAACTTGATGTTTACATTAATCAAAATTGGTCCGTTTAGACCGTCCAGTTCATTTTATACATGCTGTATAGACCGCTGAAATTCGATAGCATTGGAATACAGAATTATGGCTATAACTTCATAATAAGAGTCAGTTTCATCTAATATTTTATATATATTATCGAAATATCTAATCAAGAGAGAAGCTGAAAAACATACATAAATCCACTGCCAAATTTTTCTCTCTTTCAGTTCTTCGCTGGCATCGTCACTTTCATAATAATAATAATGCAAACCAGAGAGTTTTATCAAAGGATAGTACTACTCAACGTTGAAACAAGAGTGCTGTAAATTGATGCAGGTCACGAAGCATAAATAGACAGTATTGTATTTGTAATAAGAATAAGACTTCTGCAATAGAACATTAAAAAACACACTACAGAAACTTATATATAATGTATGATAATAATAAATGTGTTATTCTCCTAATATTAACTAACGGCAGACTTTGATAAATTATACGAATTAAGTTTTAATGGTTTAGTTTTAATTCTAATTTATTAAAGAAGAAATATTTTCCCGTGAGTGAGCTTGTCACTTTTACAACCACTACATAGTACCTGTTACTTAATCACGTAAACTTCACCAACACAAAAGCCTCAGCGCCGCTTCTCAAACACACCGGTAAACACCAGTACACACTCTGGTCTGCTCCGATTCACTCCGATCTAGGTAGAAATTTCGTGTCTACGAGTTATAAAAAGCCTGAGTGCTTTTTAGAACTCGACAGATAAAGTTTTGGTATTGTGAAATCCGTCTAAAACCAGGCGTGACAAATGTTTGTTTCGAAGGTAAATATTAAGTAAGTGAGACTCTGTGAGCTGGAGAGGTTAGGCTTAACCTAAACTATAAATGTCCCAGATTTCCTCGGTGGTGAGGAACACTCTTGTTAAGTCGTACAGCAATGCTTCGGCTTTGCCCATCATTCAAACGAGACTGTCGTCTACAACCCCACCAACAACAACGACAGAAACAGCACCACCGAATATTGAAGAAAGCAGAACAACAGTGACACAAACAGCCAAGCAATCACAGGTATAAACAATACTTTCATTTCTATTTCTTCTGCTCTTCAGTGTCATTTTTTGAATTCCCTTTCTTAGAGTTCTTGATCTATCTTTGATTCATCATATACAACTTAACTTTGTTGAATCATAGCAGGGAACGCCAGATATATTGTACAAGAAGATATACCTCGAGGTCACAGGCAATGACCCGGCTGTCCTGAGAAGTTATGGGACTTTCACTCAAAATGCAGCCGAACAGTTGGGCATAACTGTTACTAGAAAGTAAGTATATGAATTAAATTGCTCTATGTTTGTTAGAAGAATATAATGTAACTGTGTAATTGTCCATATTTAGCATGGCACTTAAAAAACCCGAGCATAATAGGTGGTCGGTATTGAAATCAGTGCACATTTATAAGAAACATCAAGTGCAGTATGAGTTTAGAACATACTTCAGGTTTATCGACTTAATTCATCTGACTGGTTCAACTGCAGATACCTTTTTAGAGTACATTCAGAGAAACCTTCCTGAAGGTGTAGCAATGAAAGTCACTAAGGTAAAACAGTTTATTCTAATACCACTTGAGTAAATCTATAAAACGAATTGATTTCCCGATCTCACATTTCATCTACTTTCAATGTTTCAGCACGAAGTGCAACAATTACCATCACAAATCTTAAACCCTGAATGACGGAGCATGCATTGAGAGAATCAATTGTTCAATAGCATGGAAGGAAGTTTTATATGTACAAAATGTTACATTTATTGTCATTGTAGTATTAATAAAAGTACAAGATATCAACTCCATTCATTCAGTTTTGTGAGGCATTCATTCCTCTGTTTTTCGCACCAATAATTCACTCTTTCTTTTAAGACTATGGCACTTGCTAGAAAAACTAAGCGATTTAAAGGAAAGCATCCTAGTATCATTTAATTGACAGGCTTGATAAGAATGATGTTTTGCGATGGGCCGACTGTTCTCGAAGAAACACTGCGCTGAAGTTCCGGAAGTAAACTCTTTTTTCTGAAAGCTGGCAATCGATTCCGTAACGTTTTGATATCCACTGTAGTCAGTGGTGTATTTTTCGACTGGACAACAGGATTCTCTGCTTTTCTCTGATTCTCCGGCACTTGGTAGGGCATTCTCTGCCGATTACTTTCAAATGTGGTGTTCCGATTGACCCTCGTAAAATCTGTATGATTGCCTTTCTGCGTTTGCTCACTCTCCTCTTTGCCAATTGGATTTCGAACATTGTGCGATCCTGTGCGTCTATGGAGCTCAGCACTCGCTATACATTTCCGCAGGATGAAAGCATTTCCTGAGTACACAAGAAATGACATCGCTTATGAAGATATTTTAAATGAAGTTACGAATTAGCGCGGATGTCTATGTTTTATTGCAGGACTAATTAACATTTTGTTCATCTACTTACTGCGATTTCGTAAATGAGAAGACTCGCATAATGTAGTGGAATATAATGCAGCGATTGCGAGGATTATAATAACTGATGATATCGGAATTCGGCCCATATTCACCGTGGTAATGAATATCTGTTCGGGTCAGATTTATCACAGTAAGTTTGGATTTTAAAACTGTTCGAACTTTAAGTGAGTTTTCCGATTGCAGCTCAATCCATCGAAGAACTCCGGTAGGCTCTCCGCATTGAACTAAAGAATAGTCTGACTGGGAATTCAAGTTTGTGGAATGAAAGAGAAAGGCGGCTTAAGACCGCTTGTCTCTCAAGAAATCTTTGTACAAAGATAATGAATCAGAAAACCTCCATGTTGGCAAACAGGTGCCTAACTACAATGACAATTTAATTGTCTTTGTGTCTGCGATTGTATTTACCGAGTACTGAAAACCGGGCGATGGAAACGCGTGCCCTTTTTTGTCCGTGCCAATGATGCACGAGGCAAACCGGTTTCAAAGATCTGCCTGACAGTTTGTTTCTGAAGTTACCTTCTTTCATTTCTCTTTTCTATAAAAATGATTTACTACTCCATTCTGCATGAGATTTCTGTCCAAATGCAACCTGTCGCTTATTGTTCTTGCTTTTTGTCAAACTCAAGAAACAACAGCATCGTCTGCCTTTCCTTGTATAAGAAGTGTTTAGAAAATTGTTTTTATAAAAATACAGTTTATAACGTTTCTTTGTCCTATTTTATCAGCGTGATAGAATTGATGTTCATAGCATACAAGCTGGAACCGGATATCAAACTGTTATTACAAGATGCACTCAAGCATTACAACCGATCAATGACCACCGGCTTAATAGGAGAACCGGTTTACCGGACCTTGAATTTCGGTATTTTTCTATAACGAAGGACACCGTAGAATTACTTAAAGGTACATTTACCGCTTTGCCCCGAAGACATGTGATTGCATAGCATGTAACTATTCTACGTGCTGGCCTTCAATTACTGATATTGACATCATACATAATATCACTTATTCGAATCTGTGCCTACATCATCGTCCAGTCTCTTTTCTACTTTACACTCACTTTCCATTTATCGAGGGAAATCTAATCATTTCATAAAACATCTTTAATTTAATTTTAATTTTTAGAAATGTTTTAAATACTCGCAATTTATATATATAATTAATCTTATCATTTCTGTATTTTATTATATGTCAATGAGTCATAATAATGAAAAGTAACACGGTGCGTAATCAATTATACGCAAGTGGAGAATCCATTTCTTTCGATTTGGGGGATTCACAAGACAGGCGCAATCGATGCCTTCCAGGAAGAGTCCGGGAGGAAGAAGGAGAGCGCACGGGAAGATAAAGAAAGACAATGATGCTCAAGCTCGCAGACATTAGTGAGATCGCTTCATAAAGTTCGTACTATTCAGCGTGTCAGTTGCTGATTTTTCGTGCCACGCTGACCTTAGTAATCTTCGTATTGAACGTGATAACTTAATATCTGGCGCATCACTTGGCGAAGATGGCCGTTGTCGATCACAAGAAACAGTTTTTAGTATTAATTTCTACGTTTTGTTTAATTGTCCCCTTTGAAAGTGTACAGGCTTATCTTATACCGGAAGTGAAGCTCGAGCTTTTGGAGCCTCAAGGCATTCAAGTATCCATTCCAGGTAATTTTATTACAATTATACAACAATTAATTCTTAAGTTGAACGCATCTAAAAGCATTCATACTTAAATGACTTGTAACAGTTATTTTATTATATCTTTAACATTTGTTTTTAGCATTCTAAGATGACACTTTTCATTTCACTTTGTTTCGTGTGTCAATCACACACATTTAAGTGAATTAAATTGATTTGTGAAGTTTGAGCTTGACATTATCAGTTATTAGTAATAACGAGATGGTATGGAATTAGGGATGTTACATTTTAAAGATTTGTCTTTCACTGTGCGTTTACGTTGCTTTTTCACATTACTTCCCTCGCTCATCCGGCAACTCTGCATGAAATTCCCGTGGTTTTTCCAGCTGCGTAACGTATGTACATACCGTTAGGAAGATATGCGTCACTGATCGATGACGTTCTGAAGATTATAGGCGATCATATAGAATTTACAAAATAAATGCATGCAGAATTCACAAATGCATAAATGGTGAAACCGTTTACATAATCTTTCAGGTCGTACTTTCCACTTAAAATGTATTCTATATATTAATTATGGCTTGCGATAGCTTTTTATAGCGAAATTATAATTTATATTTGGTTTTACTTTACTTATTCTTTCAGACGTCGGTTAGTTTTAGCGAAGATCTTAGCTGTTAATATTAAAAATAATATTTAAAAGTAATCTTGCAACAAATTTCATTCAATGATTGACAGATATACCCGGAACCCAATTCTTTGCCTTTCACGGTAACATTAATAAAGGGATAAGTGGAACCGAAGAGGGACAAATAAGTGGGGACACCTTTCGAGCGAGAGGCGGAAGATGGATCATCAGAAAGACAGATGTTAATTTGGAAGACGGCGATATCATCAATTATTGGATCTACGTTCAAGCAAGCGGTTCTGCTTACAAGAAAGAGGATCAGAGTTGGACTGTTCATACCAGTAAGTTTTTATTTTTTGTTACATCTTTATATATATTTCGTATTAAGATTGATTTATTGCAACTTCCTCCATTTTGAACCATCACATTAATTACGCAGATACATTTAACTTGTAATTAAATTGAATTAAGTTATACACTAATTCAACTATGTTTCTAATTCCTCTTGAAATTTCTACTTTTTTACATTGCATTTACACTTCATTTATTTTCGAAGTTAACTGCTTGTATTACAAAATCGATTAAATTATGTTTTTCTGCATGAAAAATTACAGCTTCCGATCAGGGGACTCAAACAAGTACCGAACAACCTGAAACCTCCACTTCAGGTCGTTTGGGTATGGGCAATGTAGTGTTCGAAGAACATTTCCATTCTTTGAACCAATCAAGATGGACACGCGAGATAAAAATCCCAATGGAACCTGTAAGTTATGGCAGATTAAATATGGAATTTGAGTTTGAGAATTTGAAAAATATTGATTTCTTTTCACAGGATTACGAGTTCTGCGTGTACCACAACGAAAACCACCAGCTCCTAGCGCAAGTCGAAAACGGAATCTTTCGCATGCAACCGTTGATTTTGGAAGACTATTACGGTGAAAATGCGACAAGTTATGGTCGACTTACACTCAGCGCGTAAGTTAAGCCTGAAAATTCTGTGTCCATGTAATTATTTTGTTGGATTTTTAAAATCTTAATTTCGAGTATAATTTATTGCATCGTCACTTAGAAATATTGTTAACCTTTTTCGCTAATTATTGAATGATTATTGAAGAGTAAAGAATATCGAGTACTCATATGTCGTGTTTATGAGCGCATTCTTTAAAATCAAATTTTTAATCCTTTTTTCAGATGCACCAGCACTGTTCCCGCCGAATGCTCCCGTCGGGCGGTTTCCTATAATATTCTCCCACCGGTAATATCTGCCAGATTTACCACAAAGAACAGCTTTTCCTTTAGGTATGGAAAGATCGAGATTAGGGCCAAGTTTCCGGAAGGTGATTGGATATATCCCGGTAAGTGCATCGAATCTTGACTTTATAATTGAACATTATGAAATAATTAAAGCATCAGTACCTTTAATAGGTAAACATACAGCATCCGACAAAATAGTTGTCACAATCTAGAAAATGTTCGCTGAACAAAAAGTGCAATTTTGTACTATGCGCACCTGTTGTACATGGCTTTGTAAAATCCCCCTTTAAGGGGAGAAGGCTTTCTCTCGCAACCCCCTAAAAAAGTTTTGCATATCGTGTCTACATGCTACCAAACTTAATTGTTTGTCTAGTGGCTGTTTCGCAGATTGTGACAACTATTTTGTCGGATGCTGTACGTAAAAAACTGTTCTTCTTTATTGGCATCTAAAAGTATAAAAAGATATTTACACATGAATACAAAATTTAAAAAATTCTTCCACCACTTTTCTATGAAAATGCAATGTGCTGCAGCACTTTTAAAATTCTTATACGACATTCCAGAAAATTCGAATAATATTCATCACTTTACAGAAATGTGGCTCGAGCCAAAATACCCGAATTACGGCGTCAACTACGCGAGCGGTCGAATCCTGCTCGGTTTGGCCCGCGGCAATGAGCACTTAATGAACATGGCTACTAGATCGATCTCCGACTCGAGGAGATTGGATTTCGGATTACGAGTTGGAATGCCAGCATCGGTCAATGAGCACATTGTCTCGAAGATTCGTGAGAGCGGTCCCAGATGGACCCAAGATTTTCACATGTACACGACGATTTGGACCGCCGATGGATTCCGATTCTTGGTAGACGGCGAGGAAGTTGGACGTTTGAATCCAGGACCAACCAGTTGGTTGGAGAACAGTGCATATAGTGGCTCGAAGAAAGCGGCACCCTTTGATCAGGAGGTACAATAATTATTTGGGTCATTATTTATTATTAACTGTGGCATATAAAACGCGAAAATTCGGAATAACTTAAATGCAAGACGATTTTTATATAGATTTGTAATAATTATTATATAGTTCTCAGTATTGGTATATTTTAGTATTTTTTAAATTACAGATAGTCATATATATTAACGATTTATTAGCATAAATTGAGATCGGCGATTGCAGCTTATCAACGTTTGATATATTATTCAAAAGCATTATGATTTGGAACGTCAGCTAACTTGGCCAGAACTCAATGACCACTTTATAGTGTTATAATTAATATATCTGTTAATTCAAATTGTATTAATTATTAACGCCTTCGAACAGTTCTATATTACCATTGGCGTTGGTGTCGGTGGAGTGCGTGTGTTTCCTGATGATACCTCAAGTTTGGGAATTGCGAAACCATGGAAGAACGTTGGAGCGAAGGTATATTTGCTTTATTCAACATTACACGAATACTACGAAGATTGTAGTGATTTTAATGAATTGTCGTTCATTATTATTTTGTATGCTTGCAGGCGATGCTGAAGTTCTGGCATGCCAAAAATCAGTGGCTGCCAAGTTGGAAGCGGGAAAATGGCAGACGAACAGCATTTGAAATCGATCACATTCGTGTTTGGTCTTTATAAAAATACCTAAGACTGGTAACTTTCACAAGACGCTATATTGAATGCCAATAAATCGATATTGAAACATATTTGCATCGCTGTGCTTCAAAAAGTTGCCTTTGATGCTACTTAGACTTTATAAGTTTATGAGCGCGGCTGTGATTACAAATAAACCAAATTAAATCTCTGTTCATCATCATGTTGATGTTAATGTTGTACAATGTTTTACTAGTGAAATAGAATAATTTTTACAACGAAGTTTCCTCCAATTATATGAATTTTTGTACCAAGAAAGTTTATTTTATTTTGCAAACATTTTCTCACTTCAATCTTTACTGAATATACCAAATTTACGTTCGATAAACTTTGAATGGAACTTTGGCTTTGAAGATTTTGCACGGCTTAGAAGACATTGATTCTATTTAGTTTGAAAGAATATATAAAAAATGTAACTGTAGAAGAAGTGACGCTGATTGGTACTGATGACGAATACCGCGTGCTCTCTCAGCTGACTTTTCTACCTCCCTGACATCGGTTCCTACTTCGTTTGATCGATAGACGCAATAACAAGAGCACAATATCATGTTACCAAGCGTAACAAGATCCAGTTTGCATGTAAAATTGCTGTGCGAGCTAGTAACCAATGCCTCCTGTAAATGTAACACGCGTCAAATCGTCACTTCCAAATGTCCCACAATATTTCGAGGTTATAATAAAACCCGCCTGAGTAAACAGTCGAATGAAAGCAATTATTTCTCCTGTCATCGATTGACATCTTCATTCTCGACAAGCAGTAGCAATACCAATGTCGTATCTGAGTAAGGATCACTTCGAAATCATTACTTTCATCATAAAACAATAGATCTATTATCAGTTCATTAGCTCTATGCTTACTTTCAAAATCTGCCAAATTCTTTTCATAATTTAACATTTCTCCAATGCTTTTGCAGAGAATTGACGGCTGTGCAATTTGAAAAAATATCAGACGAAACCCTTGATTCGCTCACTGAATACTTCGATGAGATCATTGAGAAAGCAACACACTTGACTGATGCGGATGTGGCTTACGGAGTAAGTATTGTACATGTAATGATTGTGAGTGAAATCATTGATTTCATTGAACTAAATTAATATTAGTTCTATTGCAGGATGGTGTATTGACAGTGAAGTTTGGCAACTCTTACGGTACTTACGTTATCAATAGGCAAACACCGAACAAGCAGATTTGGCTCTCCTCCCCAAAGTCTGGACCAAAGCGGTACGATTTCACTGGTGGTCAATGGATTTACAAGCACGATGGAAAGTCGCTGCATGAACTATTAAATAGTGAAATACCAGCAATTGTTAAGGACAGTACGAGCTTTGAGAATTGTTCTTACAGTGGAATGACAAAGGGCGGCACATAGCACTGAATATGATATAATTCTCTTAGCTAATTTAGGAGGCTCTATTGTGATTACGTCAATCTTGTCTGTGACCTAACAATGTCATTTAATGAAGACATTGCATAGTTTGAGTATCAACGAATACTGAATCCTCAATCTTGTAAACTTAATAGTAAATACTACATGTAAGTATTCTCATGGGTGCAAGAAAGAGAAATGTCGCACTGTGTAATGCAAGCATAATGTGTCACGATCATTAGAAATAGAATTGTTTATATTATGCAATAAATGCTGCGTTTATATATATTTGTAAAGATATCCTGTGTTTTTTATGGTTCATTTTGCACACAGCTTCTCAATCTGAAATATATTGTTACATCCTTTGTAATACACTGATCTCTACTGGCTAGTAAAATTATTATCACAGACATGTATCTAAAACACTAACTGCACTGTGTGGAGTACAATATTCCCAAGCTAAACACATCTAGTTGAGAATAGAAACTCTCCTCTGCACTGTACATTTTAATAATTGTAGAAGATGTACAAAAATTATCCATCATTCTAGAATAGCTTTATCGACATATAATTCGTTTGCACTCTGTGCAATACTAATAATCATATAACAATAATAATTTCGCAACATTGGGCAGATAGAAAAAATGGAGATAATGGAAGATGGAAACTTAGTGGATAGGGTGAGAATTCTCTTGCAACGAGATATGGAATATTACCAGGTAAAATTATCCTTCACATTGGTAGCGTAACGTATAATAATGAGAATTCAAAATTCCTACAAAACTCGATGTTAGTCGACTCGATAATTGGCCTCACCAGCTGCGAGAATGCGATTCCAATAGAGAATTCCTCGCCGCGCCACTAACGACTGACGTTATCGAATAACGCAGGGCAAGCAGACGGTCCTGAAGGAGCCCTTATGTATTCGCGTCAGCGGTGGAAAACTTGATTTTCCCAGGCACGCTTCGCTCGCCGCTATTAAAATCGTAAGTTGGTGGGAGGCCGACTTCCAGGCTGCTTTCAAATGCCAGTCAGGCTTGAGCTCCGCCGAGAAGGAGGATACCGACAGTGCAGAAAACGAAGCCGTGGTCATTAAAAAAATACAACCGGCCGAATTCATATTGCTCGTGGTGGACACCGCCGAGCAATTACTAGGTAGATCGATTCTTCATGAACAGCACTGCAACTCATAATGCCAGTTTTATTTAATGATCAAATCGTTCATACTGATAAATTACAAAATTCTTGCAACGTTAATCATAACAAATTGCAATATAAAAATTCATCGAGAATATGTGTATTCACAACAAATTGAATTAATTAATATCAGTAGATGCTATTTTTTATTCTTCAAGTATTAGAAAAAAGGCATAGTAGCACAAAATATTTGTGTAGCAGGAAATTTAGCATATTAGTTTAATAACTTCGTTTTAGAACATTTGCATACATTGATCCAAGAGTGCTTGGACCACGCGGATCTTACCGTGCTGACTGCCACCTTGGGCGCAGCAGCGTTGATACGCAATTGCTTATGGTGTTACAGTCAACACGCGAAAAGTTCGGTATCACCGCAAACAAGGTACAAGCTTTCAAAATGTTTGTCAACTTAAGAACGCAATGCTTTGCTTTGTATAAACTTCTACACTTTTTGCAAAAACCAATAATAAATTCCTATGGCAAAATAAAACATTCTTTCAAGCATTCGCCTTCCAATTTTAATTTTCTTTCGCCAGTGAGAAGATAAACAATTCTTACAAATCATTTCACGAAATGGCTGAAGCCGTAGCCGAACGTTTGCTCGACTTGCATTGCCGATTAATTTCTCTCTACGTTCTCAATGAAGCCGATTCTTTGAGTTGGCACAAGAAGAAACCATTTTTCGAAAGGGAGCGTTGTTCTTTCGTGATACAAATGTGGTGGCTCTACATGCAGGGTAACAACCCCCTGTGATTATTTTGATTGGTATTAGATATTAAATGGAATTGCGATTGACGGTAATTTCATTCCTCGTAGGAACAAAATCTGATTTGTGGAATACCGTGCCACCGAAAATGGCTCAACGTGTCTTTTCTGGCATGTTGAATGAATCCTTGTCCATTCTCGTAACGAGATTTATTCATGTAAGACACTAACTACTTACAACTTACAATAAAATATAAAATAAACAAAATAAACAAAATGTAAAGCACAAACTTACAATTCAACTAAGGCACACATAGTTAATGCAATTAAAATAATTCTTCGGAACTTCAAACATACAATTCTAAAACTATAATCTTTGTGACTTATTAATTTTTTTATATATTTTATTCATTCATTTTATTTTATATATTGTAGAAATAACATAGTGCGAAACTGCAATTATAATTGTAGATTCGTATTGTTTGCGAAACAGGGTCAGCCTTCTTTGGCACGTTCCGAGCAATTCTGGGCGGATGCGTTTAATGTTCTCTGTTGCACTGGTTACCTGGGTTTGGCTGCTTGTGTCAACAGCAGTGAGATGATAGGAACCCGATTGAACAAGTTACCCACCGCTGTCAGGGATATTCATGCCAAGTGTAATAAATTATTAGTCTCTCTGCTCCTGAGAGGAACACCGCTTAACGATCTCTACCAAGTACAAACTCGCCCATTCATTAATTCTATCATATTCTGTCATAAAAGTTGTAATACACTGAAATCTCCATAATAATTTATTTTGCAACTCCAATCTAAATACATCTATTTTTTAACATATTTCCCATAATTCAAATGTACGTCGTATTTTTTTATCTTTCTTCATTCCATTGTGTATTTAAATACGATCGTTTTAAGACAGACAAATAATATTTTGTTAATAGAAAACACAGATAGTAGACATAAATTTCGAATCCTGATTTTGTAAGATATAAATTTTCTAAAATTTGTGGTCTATTTATACAATTTTTCGGTAATTATTCTAATTATGTCCTTCAGGCTTTCCGTGATGGTTTGGAGAAACTGGCTATTTTGCAACCACGGAAAGGACCTTCCCCCTGGCTGCTGGTGTGTGCGCCGAACTTATTGGGATCAGTAAAGTCGGATGTCTGCGTTCCCAATCTGCCGGAGGACAGGACGGTTATCCTTGAGATAAACTTGCTGCGCCACCAACCGCAGCCGAGTTGGCCGCAACTTATGAGGGTAGCTTGAAATGCCTTAACCGATTTATAGTATCAATACTAGAACAACTAAAACAACGAAGTTTCATTCCGCATATTATATTTTCTGCCTATTTTACATCTTATAAAGAACAATTTTAATTTCGATATAAACACTTTAGAGGATTTCTTTTGAGATTTCTTTTGGAATTGGGACAGTTTTTTTATTGCAGACCATTTCGATTGATAATTATGTCGTAGCAAAGATATTGTTGCGAACTTTGGTGATCCAATGCATTGGTTTCACATCGGAAAGCAATTTCGATAATTTTGAAAAAAAGAAGAGGCAAGAGAAGAATTGCGGAGGATTCTTGTGCACTTCTACCGCCTGCGATAAGTCATTGAAAATCACTCCTGCCCTGGGATTGTACAGTTTGGTTTACATCCTGGCGATAACAGTTAAGGAACCGGAAGACGTGATTCTTCCAGCGTTGAAACTTGACGCAGAGTGGTCCAGTTATCTCGATCGTCAACAGGTTGACCCAGATTCATTAATTCTTCTGAGATTAACTGAACACTGTTAAAAAGACAGGCTCCTGAAAGTTGAAGCATTACAGGTGTGGAATCAATCGAGACCACCGTGGTTGGAAGCCATACTGGATCCTTTGAAGGAAATGATGGACCCAGTGGTTGAAACCCTTTTTGAAGCTGTAAAAGTAATGCCGAATCATTCATGAATATTGAATAACTTAAATAAGTTAACACTGACTGACAAACATCAAAACTGTTACATATATAAATTGTATAAAATCTTGAATTCGTAATATTCTTAAACTTTCTATGTGAAAAAATGAAAGTATAATATTTAAAACGAATTTAGTGAAGTAATTAGATTTTGTAGAACTCAAATTACGTTCTACGCTTTCGAAACTCACCGTTAATAGAGAAACATTACTATTATTGACATTTCTAAATTGATATTTGACCAAATTACTATTCAAGTAGTTGTTGAATCAATGATGTGTCAACAAATTACACGATCCATTATTCTAACGAAGGCTCTCATTTAATTAGACAGGAGCAAGTATTTATCAAGCAATGTCATTAGTGATTGGCTGCTTCACCGAATTATACGTTACTTTGCCGATTGCCACTCTGCGAACAGCGCTCGCACTCAACAACAATATTCCTGCCCACTGTCATCCAATCGGTGGAAATGTTCTTCTTCAATTTCTCTGTGCGTCATTGTACTCTACGCTCCTTCGACATGCAAAGCTCAAAGCGAATGCAACCACCGAACAAGTATTGGAGGACAAGCATTGTGATTTCAGTATTTTCGATCCTAATGATGCACCTAGTGCTGCGCTCGCATTGGCCGAGGCAGTTTGCTGCATCGACGAGGATAACAAGCATACTGCTCAGATCGATAACTTCTTCACGTTGGTCAACCACTAGTAAGTAGTTATAATAAAGAAAATCTACAAAATTTAGATCACATTTATTTTAAAAGGTAGTTTTACTTTTTATATTCAGGAAATCAAAAGTACACTGCAACAGGAAGAGCAGTAATAACTTTAATACAAGTACTTTAATAATAATTTTAATAGCAATAATAATTTAATCATTTCGAGTGGATTGAATCATATTTTTGCCCATTTTCTTTCTTTTTCATTTCATCATTCTGCATATTATTGTGCCAAACAATCGGACACTTCAATCGTTTTTATTTGTAAAACAAATATGGGAATTTACGAAGCAATCATCTTGCGAGGGTGCAACTGCCTTCCATAACGATTTTCAGAATACACCACTTTTCCTATACGATATTTAAAAAAGAGGGTTAACGAGAAGAGCAGAGGTCCAAATAAAATAGAGGCGCGCAGCTGCTAATCGTCGTTTGCAAGAGATCACGCACGTTCGCCGTGTCATGCGGCAAGAAAAATATTTATAGAGCAAGGGTTGCCAGAAAAAGGGTTCCTTTATCCATCACAGGGAAAGCGGGCAACACGTGCCGAGCAAAGGGTTGGAGATCATTTGCTTCGGCAGCTTAATCATTTCGCCCATCTACCTGCTACGCTCTTTCAACAGCAACACTCTTTTATTGGGGATCAATTGTAATAATAACCTTTCCCGACCTGACTCTGTTTTCCCTGCGATCCTAATTTCATTCCACTTTAATCAGTTTGTCAGTGAAACGAGCGACGCTCGAGAAATTAACAGGATTAGCAAACGTCCAAGTAAAATTACAATCTAACATGTGAGATCAAGGAATGATTAAGAATTAATGTCTCGCATTGCTTATCGAAATTATTAGCATTCAGTATGACGATTATTGTTTCCCGTTCGCTTGATCCTAATTCAATTATATTTTAATCATTATTGTCAGTGTAACGAGCGGCAGCCTGGAAAATTGACAAGATTAATGATCGTCCAGGTTTATAGTTTATAATGCTAAATCCACAAGTCATTTAATATTGATGCCCATAATTAATTGCTCAAATTAGTAGAACACTGTGTGATGATCTTTCACCCTTGAAATTCGTTTATCTGTCAAACAAATTTCGTGTGTTTTAACGAAAAACGATGTACTGAGTAACGTAAAACTAAATTCTTGGTAATCGAGATCAAATATTAATAAATACTGTATCAATCATTAAAGTTCAGCCGATGACTTTTTAGTGACCCTGTATAAACTGTGCTGGCAATCGAGCCACGTGGCAATTGTTTCTTCCACTCATGCAACAATTCGATAATTTGCAGCATCGCAGGGGCAAACGAGAATCGTCGGAGCAGCCAGCTGGAAAGTATGACGAGCATCATCGAAATACATACTGACGAATTGTTATTCAGCGGTGCGGGTCGACGCTCCGTCAAAGTGAGCTGAAATGATGCGGCGCATCATCCATCCTACTGCGAATTCACAAATGCTCTTCTGACAGCATAGCCGAGCTAAATAGTGTAGCAATAGAACATTAAATCATAGATTTTAGTAACAATGATTAATTACTAACAAAAGACAAATATAATATCCGCTTGAATTGACGCTTTTTTAAAAATACAAATGATAAAGAACACAAAGAAAATATTGAAACTAAGACAATTTAGTACTATTAATTTTAAGATTCTGCAAAGACTGATATTTAAATATCAGTTGTAAAAGTCAGAAGAATCAGATTGACTCAGAAACCAAGCTGCACTTTAACGAGTTTCCTTTTCTTTATTATTGTACATGAACATAAATATATCTACACAAAGAACACAAACAAAATATTGAAGCTAAGACAATTAAGTACTATTAGTTTTAAAATTCTACAATGACTGAAATTTAAATATCAATAGCAAAAATCAGAAGATTTACATTTACTGAGATTCCAAGCAGCATTTTTAACGAGTTCGCGTTGACAAGTTTCTTTTTCTTTATTATTGCACATGCAACATGTGATATCTCATGTGCCACGTAACAACGTTCTCAGGTAATCCACGAGCTCCTTGTACGCTCGTCGGACCTGCTGCTGGATAATTTACGGAACAATAAGGTGGAGGCGAACTTAGCCAAGTTGCCGGAGCGCTCGCCCATTGAGAAACCCCTGACGTACACGATGTTCCATATTGAAGACGAGCTTTTCGATCAGGTGACTATGAAACTTGTAACCACGCGCAATCACGGAAAGATCATGCAATTATTATTAATTTAAATAAGAAACTCTTTAAGACAATTGACTTGCAAATAATCTGAACGACGAATATGAAAAACTTTTGTTTAAGAATAAGACTGGATGCAATTATTTAATTGTGTAATTATTCCTTTAAAATGTTATGGATATTATTCAAAGAAAACTTGCGAGTTTGTAATTAACCTAATTTATACAGGGTGATTCATTTGTAGTGAAAAAGAAAAATTAATAGTGGGTGTAAATACTTGTTGATTGTAACACAAATGCAACATGGTAGACTAAGAAGTCGGAAGTTGAAGAGATTGAACTAATATTGATGATTTCCTCAGTTTTTCACTAGGTACGAGGAAACTAATTGGAAAAGAGTCCTAACACTGCCTTTGTCCATCACAGCCGAGCATGCGAAAAGTCAGGTTCTTCTGCGACCAGAATTCAAGAGCACCGCAGGACTTTCACTGGAAGATCGAGAAGCTGTGAATTCCATCAAACGAATCCTCTCTGCATATAAATAAAATCTTGATTTACCCCTTTTCTTGATCGAACACTCCTAAATCGGTGAGGAAGAAATACTGAACGAAGAGGTCCGATTGACTTTTATTTCTCCTTTCGCAAACTCGTACCAACGAAGTGAGTGTGTGTCAAATTGCGAGCAATCATGCCGGCGAGTAATGATTTAGCGCTTCATGCCACAGACGATTTTAATGATCGACGCAGTTAACAGGTGGATTATCAGGTATATAACATATCCAAGCGTATATTAAGATCTTAGAGTACAAACTTATGGGAAACGCGAACCAATCACTTAACACGTAGCACTCTAATACAATAGTGTCATTGCTGAAAGGATGACAATAGAATCGCAACAGAACAATGTGAAGTATTCCCTCGCGCCTGACAGAGATCACAACATTTGGCACAAATATTAAAGAAGTTCGCTCTACAGATCGGTCGCTCCATTTCTTTAATGATCTTTGGAAACCTGTTTAGGCCGAATGACCATTCCTAGTCTCACTCTTTCATTCACTTTCGAGGGCTGTCGAGAAATGTTTCTTTATCAATTCATCTACTCTGCGATTGTGACGAACGAAATGTGAAAGTTAGCGGTCAAACTAATGACTTTTTTCGAATATGCTTACGACCGATGTGTAGAAAATACTGATACCTTACCCACGCATTCTATCTTTCCGCCAGCGTCATTAAACACCTGATGAAGTTATCGGAACCCAACTGAAGTGGTAGATCTACCCGTTTCGAAATCATTCATGCCAAAAGCATGTTTAAAGTTCACTTACTCGAGTCAGTCATTCTTTAACGAAGTACGGAAACAATAATTATTACTTCTGTTTGAAGCCTGACGCTATTAATTCGCTATTTAATACAGAATTATTAATTATCTTCGACAACATTTATTACAAGGGAAACATCATTATGTTCACTGACTCTCTGATTCCACGCTGGCATGGATCAGCGCGTATATTTCACTGGCACGTGTAAATGAACATCAAACAGTAATAAATCAGCGAGTTAAATACCGAGCTTGCAGAGCTTGTAACGAAGTTAACTCTCAAACAAGCTTTCATTCGGACAGAATCAAAATGTTAGCACACCATATGTTAGCACACCAAGTAAATCATCGATTTGGAAATCTCGAATTCTTATTAACAGAATTAATAATCGCCAGACTAAATAAATTTGCTGTGAATCAGGTTTTAATTCTTAATAATGATTGATGGATAAGAGTTCCTTTCGAGGAGAGGTTTAATTGAATGTTAAGTGGGTCTACCCTTCCGGTCGGCCAATTAAATGTCAGAAGGAAGTAGAGTAAGTCACGAGATCTGACCAGGTGAAAATTGATGACGACGGCCAATTGCATGCTTCGTTCACATGATAGAATAGAATTAGGAATCGCGATGGGAGAGGGATCTATGCGCCGGAGAGTTCAGTTAATTATTATCCTCGAATCCTGCTGCAACGGCACCCAAGGGTCTTGAGAGCACTCCCATCTGAAACACGCATGCATTATACTAATTACATAATCCATTATCTGCTCTTCTTTGCCTTCCTCTTTCCTTCGCTTCGTGCCGAAGGGGAAACAAACTCCGATTGAAATACCGGAAGAAACTTTAAGCGATCGAATCGATCGACCCACTCTGTTAAGATTGCTTCGCGTTCCGTGTCATCAATGTCATAGGTCGCAACGCTAAATTTGTGTCACAATATTTTAGTAGCTATTTCGTGAGGGAATTCTTACATTTTTCCAGCAAAGTCATGAACTTGAAATGACGACTGTCTTGAAAAGATTATAGGTCGATTCGTATTATACGAAACGGGAGTGAGCCAGCAACGTTATGGCAAAATTTAGTTATTTGAAACATAGTTGATAGTTAAAAAATTGACAGTATGATCAAGTAGATATAGTTCTCCATGCGAGCCTAGTAGATTTCGTAACTATATCGGCTCGAATAAAAAGAAATGTGGAAAATTGTGTCCAGGAATTGATATCCCGAGAGATTGAAGTTTCATTAGAGTAAAATCGTAATCAGAATAAATGGGAAAAGCCATTAAAAACTATTGGAAAAGTACTATTGATCGTATTAAAAGGGTAACAAAGAATTCTCCCTTAATTTCAGTCATCCAATAGTATTAAAATTATTTAAGAACTGAATCAGTTATATTAAAAAATTAAAAATTTCAAAGATAATCATTAAAAAGACTTACAGACAGATGCGGATCAGAGCGGCCGAATCGGAGGCGCAGGGAAGGCGAGCGCTGGGATTTGCGAATCATTAAGTGCTCCAATGGTATGCCACTGATTGCACCGTTCTCCAATGCGTTGCGCTGCACCAAAAGCCTGTAAAGCTCACGCATGTTCTCTCCGGGCGTGTTCTCATTGTCATCTGCAAGCACATTTTTCCCGGAATCAAGGATGACCCGCCGCTCGAATGATTTATGTTACGAGTCTAATGACACTCTGACCGCAATGGGAAACGCTACTCTCCCGGATATCCAAAAGGAAATGAATAGCCCTGCCAGACAGGACTGGCAGAATATGATACATTTATGATACACGACTTTTATAGACACTTCCCAGAATGGAAGTGGAACGATACAATCATTTGTTACTGCAAACCTCCGTTTACATCATTGATGAAACCACGTGAAACTGTTTGTTCGTATTTCGTTCTTCTTTGAAAAGTTGTATTTGCATAATCTATTTTTTTATGTTTGTTTTCTTCTTATAATTTTATATTGTGCATTGAATTTGAAATACTATACATTTTGTTTCATATAACAGGCGTCAATAAATTGCATAACAAATTCACGATTATTTTCTCATTGTTAAATTTTTGCTGAATATTATATGACATATTAAATTCAAATCTCAGTTAACTACAATTAGGCATTCACTTATGATTGATTTTAATGTTAAAATTACTAATCCCTGCTATTAATCATAAAGATTTCAGACCATACACTGCACTTTCAATCAAGGAATTTCACTTTTCCATTCTCACTCCTTATTGCATCATTGCAAAAGTGCGAGATTCAATATTGCGAGCTTAATGCTCCCCGCGTCAAGATTCCCATTTAACGACTCTCTCGAAATAAAGATCGTGGTGGAGTTGCGTGCGCGCGTGGCCATCTGTGTATTTACCGTTACATGTGAGGAGAGAGCATATTCGCTTTATGCGCTATTAAAGTCTTTTACGATAAGTGATACACTCTGTGTAAGGTGTCTCACTTCGATGCATACAATAAACCCCGAAAAGTAATGGCTATACTCGAGCAATACTTCTTCGATATTCGGTTTCGACATTCGATCCAACCATCGAAGCCAATTGAGGAAGCAACCCAAAAATGTAAGGCAAAAATGTTACACATTGCATTTCTTTGCGGATTTTTTATGAGTTCCCATAAAGCGAAGAAGCAGAAATGCAATGCGTGATGTAGGCATATATTATGGTAACGAAAGTAAAAAAATATATAGTTGTGTTTTTTTCCATTTCTATTCAAAAGAATTATCTATTTTTCAATTGCAGTGTAATTTCAATTTTGTACGGTCTACTATTAACGTTACTGTATTCAAATGTTCTTAGGAATTGCTTTGAAAACAGAGCAAAGTTTAGATACTGAAATTGATATCCTACTATTACGAATTATTTATTTTTTAATTTAAGTCTAATTCCATTTTTGTACGGTCTAGCATTTAGCTCCACTGTATTCAAATGTTGTTGGCAATTGTTTTAAGAATACAGTAAAATTTTGATACAGAAATCGATATTTTGCTATTACAAAACAGTATAATATCTGGCTAATCTCCAAAGCATCCGTATAATGCAACTCATTAAGCTTTCCACAAAAAGGCATTTAAGAAAGTGGAGGATCTGAAAAAGAGAAGAAGTAAAAATCTCCATTATAGCAAAGTGTTGTTCTCGGAGGAAGTCAGCTGAGTTGGCGGCTGCATTTCTCTTGCGGTTCGCAAGGGAAGAGCGTGGCACTTGAAATATTGGCGCGCCTTTTAGAAACTTATCCAGCGAGCCCTTTCTTCGAGATAATCGTATTTAGCGAGGAGAGAAACAAGGCGAAAAACGCGCCGCGATAGTCCGCGCTGGATCCTCGACCAATTCCAACTTCCAGCGACCAGCTGGGAGGTTTCTACGCTAAATGCTCGGCAATAGCCGGCTGGCACTGTTTTCTACCCAACGCACTTTACGACTTTAGCGGAAGCAGTTCAGTGAAATTCTGTTAGCCTGAAAGGCAAAGTCGTCTTTGTCGTATGAACTGCAGGTGGACTTAAAAGTTTCCGCTTACCGAGTCATTACATCCGCTAGTCTGATTTAGTAATTGGATTTTGAATTCCATTTTAAATGAATATATGTGTTTAATTTACTCATGAAATTAATTTGCTGTTCATGTCAATATTCAAAATTAGTATCATGTTTAATTTACAAGTAATTACTAATCTTCCATCGCTGGATAAATACCGATAAAATCTAATTTCTAATTTAATCAACCACATAATAAAAATAGTAATTTTTAATTTAGATGGTTAAAATATAAACACAGCTTTTTCCATAGCAAATAATCTCTTACTTCCTTATAAACATCGACATGTGTAACAAGACACCAAGTCAGAAATTAATCCCATTTATCTAAAAACTAATTTCTAATTCCATCAACGACACAGGAAAAAGAGTAATTTTTAATCTGAAAGCAGATAAAAAAGCAAATAATCTCCTACTTCCTTATAAACATCGACATCTGTGACAAGACACCGTGTCAAAAACTAATGCCAATTTGTCATCGAGAAATTTGTCACTTAAGAAGGAGGAGGAAGTTTTCGGGCAACTTGCGAAAGGAATAGGCGTCGAACAAGTTCGGAGGGTTGCGTAACAGCGAAATATACTTGACAGGTGTCTTGGCGAGGTGATCGAGTGGCAGCCGATCACGGAAGGATGTCTATCGGATGTACGTTTGAATGATCACCTTGTCTAAACGAGTGTCATACTTAACGCAAAATTACGTGTCCCTGCCGCTGTCAGGAGGATCGAACACGTGACATTGCGTATCGAGCTTATAAGCGTCTGTGATACTTGATAGACGTCAATTCGTTTGCCCTTTTCCAGTCACACATTTCATAGCCGAGCTAGTTCCTACCGAGTCATGTATTCCTAATAAACGAGTCGCTGCATTCGATATATCAGCACACATAAATCACAAATATCTGACACAGCAAATCATCAGTTGCATACACATAAGTTGTAATTAAGTATATAATATAAAATATGTAAATGTTCACAAATTTCTGAATACTTTTTCCCTGTGTCTTCACTTTACTTTCTCCCTTTAATCCAAATTTACAAACAAGTATTTTCTATAAAGATGATTGATTTAAAAAAATTATACACGCATATCGAAATTGCAAAAAGTGATATTAAATATTACAGTGAGAATGTATTATTTCCCATGAAACATTTTCACAGGGTGCTTTATGCATTCGATATCTGGAGATACGTCGCGCGAATCGCGGATAATGCAAACGATAATGATAACAGCGGCGAATCAGTGAAATCCTACCCCCGGAGCGACAAATAAAAGCGCGTTTATCCAATAAAACGTATCTAATCTGGTAAATTGAAACTCGCATTGAACGAGCCGCAACTCGCACGCAAATGTTTATCTCGGATATGTGCGAGGTGGATGAAAGATTAAACATTTTCAAATCCCTGAGTAAAGCTTGCTAGAACCACATACACACACACACGCGCACATAGACGTGTAGATTTTCCCGGAGGCTGGCGGTTTTACTGCGATCCACTTGGCCACTTGGCCCGAGCGCAATTTCCTCTCATTAAAACCTTTATAAGCGTCATTAATTAGCCTCGGGGCAACACCGGTGCCTTAGTTGACAAAACTTCCAATTGCGTTAGATTAAACTCCGCTAACAGCGGATAATCGAGTCATTGCGCGGTAAACCGTCTGCTGTGTGCGACGCTCAACAACTTACGGATTTATGAATATCCGGCGAACTGTCCGCAGGTGTGTTTAAGTGTTAATGGAATTTGAGCTAAAGAAGTTTTCGAAAGGCCAGGCAAATGCTTTGATTTAAGGGGGGCAATTCCTTTAGGCAGGTGAAAATGAGACAGGTTTCATGATTTTTTTTGGAACGGAATGGATTATCGTATATATTTAAAACTATAGATGTTAGTTGGTGCTACTTTTGGCTATTAGAATATATTTTTTTCTTTTAAAAATAATATAAAATGGGAGAGTTATGCCACTGTCTTTGGAGAAGCGACTTGTCAATTGGCGTACAATCTATCCTCTACTGTATTGGTCTGATACAAGCATGTAATACCTCGTTTTATTAATAACATTCGCGCGCTGTCGGTGAACCTAAAAGTAGTGAAAAAAAATAAAAATTGAGCAAATGACACGCTTTTTTTTAATAAAAGTACGGGTTTTACACGATATATTTCCCATACTTCGCAATAAAAAATACTTTCTGTCCATAAATGTCTAATATTTATAGGTTCACCGACAGCGCGCGAATGTTATTAATAAAACGAGGTATTACATGCTTGTATCAGACCAATACAGTAGAGGATAGAGTGTACGCCAATTGACAAGTCGCTTCTCCAAAGACAGTGGCATAACTCTCCCATTTTATATTATTTTTAAAAGAAAAAAATATATTCTAATAGCCAAAAGTAGCACCAACTAACATCTATAGTTTTAAATATATACGATAATCCATTCCGTTCCAAAAAAAAATCATGAAACCTGTCTCATTTTCACCTGCCTAAAGGGATTGCCCCCCTTAAGAAATTAGTCTGTGTCTTAAACTCCAGAAATATATTCAAACAATTGAACTTTAGACCATCAAATAAATTAACAATATATAATAAACGTGAATTAATCCAATTACCAAGGGAACTCAAATCAAACTCTGATTAAAATCATATTTAAACAATAACAATTACTGTTAAACTGTAAAAAATGTGCCATACATTAAAAAGAGATTGTTAACATTTCTCCGGTCAAAGTGGAGGAAGTTGCCGTCGAATCACTTTTACGAGGGCGAAGGTTTAAAAGTCTCTAGTGAAAGAGTTCCCTTGGGTTCGATTGATCGCTGGTTTACCTGACAAGCCGCCGTAGTCCATGTAGTTCTCAGCAGCGAAGGCGCAGCTGACGACGACAAAGAAGAGGATCGTGCTAAAAGGAGTCTTCGACATCTTTGCTCGCGTTCTCTGGAACCAAAGAAGAACACTCGCTCATGTTTCTGACATCGAATATCTGACGAGCGACATTACAAGGAAGCATCCAATCTCCTTTCATCTCGGTAAACTCTAATTGCCGTTCGAGAGTTGGCTTGACAATATCTGTCAGCGAGCAGGGCATTTTATCAATAATCGCGAGAATGCGCCACGGTTATTGATAACATCCGAGCCGACAGCCGAGAGTGACGTAAATTTGCTCGAATGTATTCGCACTCCACTGTCTGTCACCGGAAAAGTGGATGCATGTTGCTATTGAGCGACAACTCTGCGCATTTGTCACTTTCAGCAAGTGCGTGTGCGTCCGCGAGGTGCGAGCCTCCCTGGGTCATTCACCCGAATACCATTCTCGCAGCTAACAACCCTTTTGCTAAATGGTTTGTTGCTTCGATAACATTCGGAGGATTTTTTAATAACAAGTACTTATATGCGATTTTATTTTTGTGCATTTTCTATTCTTGGCTGATATTTTGCCTGTGCTTTAATAATAATTAACTTTGATGAATAATTCTTTTAAAATTCTGAAGTTAATCTGTATTTCAGTATTTTATAGCCTATAATTTGACAAATATTGTGTGTATACTTTAACAATAATCGAATTTGATGAATAATTCTTTTAAAATTTTCTGGCTTATAATTTGTCTCGATTATAATTCTTTAAAGGAGAAAAAAACGCATTGAAATTTTTATATTAATAGAAATTATAATTATATGCTCCAAATAAGAAAAGAACTATATTTCCGATAGGCTCTCCACGTGTCAATGAATCAGGGTTGATTCGAAGGAAAGCCAATGTGATTCGAATGATTCAGCCTGCACAGCAAAATCGCATCCTCCTTCTTGTCGATTCCTAGTGACACGCACGGTTCGCCGGTGACTTAATCGATCTCATCAACGTCCGGGCTTTTTGTCTCGCGGAGCTTTATCCGGCGAATAACAGATGATCGAAGTTTCCGAGAAGGGTAGCTAGAGCGGCCGCAGTATCGGACACCCATTCGACCGTAAAATTCGGAACCGATCAATCACTCTAATCCTTCGGAACATCGGCTGCGTTTGCACAATTTCGGCTTTACTCCTGTTAGTCTTATCTTGTGTCCTTGACACTTTTCAAGACCACAGAAAACTTGCAAACGCGGCTTATAAATCTTCGTAATTCATTAATTAACATCACCAAACCTTGGGTGGAAGATAAGTAAAAGTACATGTAAAAATGACAGGAATCTCGAAGGATTAATACAATATTAATAAAATTCAATACTTTCATTATCGTTATTCCGAGAAATTAATTAAGCAACGTAAGAATAAAGTAGCTCGAATTCCAGTACCAAGAAAATGAACAATCTAATAAGAGATTCTTCTTGACATCGTCTTAATTACTACGACTGACGATAACTAACACGACTCTCTAACGAGACACACATCGCCCACGGCAGAAGTTCTTTCTTTATAAATAATTAGCTAATTGCGCAAAGTAAAAGGGCATTTTTCCACAGAGTGTGAAACTCGATGTTTCCTCTCGCAGACACACACATGACACTCTCGAGTTTCTTTGGCCTCGCGGAGAATTCTGGGAACACAGATAAAACGTGCTTTCACTAACTAGCTTGACGTAGGCAGAAAACTCATCGAAAGGTTGATACAAATAGAGTGCGATTCATATGCGAGCTTTCTATATTTATACGCGCGCTTGAAAGCTCCCGCAATTGTCGCATTAATCCGCGCGACTTTGTTTCGCGCCAGCTGACAAAAGTGTGTGCGAGACTTCAATTACTTCGTGTTACCGTCATTCCTCGGAATCCTCGTCATTCACTGGTTGTCGATGTCTTTGTGGCGCGGTCATACAAATAAGCATCATTGAAATCCAGACCGATCAATGCGCTCTGCACTCCCACTTGGGAATTACACCAAAGGGAATTGCGATTCCATTTGTCATACTAAACGACAATTAAAAAGTGGCGCAGATAATGGATTGGCAGATGGATAAATGATTGCGAAGAAAATAAAAATAGCATTGAATGCCAATGCTTTGCTTGCCCCGTAAACATAGATGCATAAATAAAATAGTATTTAGATATAATAAATAGAATAAAAAATATAACACCATAATGAAAACAGTAAACTTCGTTGGTAATGTTTAAATTATTCCATATTATTATAGAAATCTTAATTCTATCGCTTAAATAATAAATACTGATACTTCGATAATAGAACTTGTTTTCCACAACTGTCTCACAAAAATAGAACGAAACTTTATCCATTTCAACAGATATCATTTATTTATACAACCAATTTCCTCACCGGATTAGCAGGACTAATTAGGCCTGGGGTGAATTCAAACATTCCCCACTTTTTCGCAACACCACCGCCAACACGAATGGGAACACATGAGAATGGTGGCGATAAAAAGAAACACCGATTTTAAATTAGTTTCGAAGTTGATAATGAAACGAGCGGCTGCCGCGATGTGCATGGAAAGCTAATACATAAATTCTTGTCAATATAATCAGCCGCAGGCGGCGCCATAGTCGACCTTGTTCTCGCGACTTGTTTAATTAGCGAAATTCGATTATCTCGCGCGCGATAGAAGTTTCACCAGGTATAAGGTCGACACTCTATTCTGGCTGTGTGTGTGTGTGTGTCTGTGTGTGGAATACATAGAGCTTCTTGAGTGAAACTTCAACGAACAAGGAGAAGCGGGCGGGAAAGGACCGGCGAATCATACTTATTCATAATCCTCATTAACGGCGAGCGGAAAAAAGGGAAGTATTGCTTGAAGGTTTCACAATATAAATTTATAATAAAACTTTCTGTAAATAAGTATTAGCTCGATGAGAAAGTTCTTCCGTTTTTTCGCACTGGAAGATCTGCGAATATCAGAATTACTTTCTTAGAAACATCATATTGCGGAAAGAAAGTGGATGACGGTGAAAAGATTAAGCGTTTGTGAGAGTTTGGCGCTGATGTCAATTCGAAAAGTGATGTATTAGATTGTAAGAGTGACGAAACACGGAAATTGCATTTACGATGAAAAATTGCGAATCCTTCAATGGCAACATCAAATTTTCGATCGTCTGACTCTTAAAGCTCTCTGTTTGTTCATCTTTCTTCAAAAGAATTTCTGTTTCAAAGAAAATTGCAACAAGAATAATACCGAAAGATTCGCCAAAAATAACAAACAAAATGTTCTTTATTATTCCTCCAGAAAGAATATTTTTAAAACAAGCGTCTTACACTTAGAATTCTGCTTTTACAAATAGTAAAATCAACAAAAACGATTCTCGAATTTCTTGATAATTGCATTTGACACGCGAGCGTTCGATTAGTAAACAGCCAACCGCTGAGAGTTTGGAATATAAAAGAGAGCGAATTGGAGCAGCGACCGCCTCGCCTATGCATTTATACGCTTGATTATAATCTACGTCACGATGTGCAATAAGCAAGAAAGTAAGGAAATATCGGCTTGCCCGCTCCTTGAATTATTCATTGAAGGCGTAGATTAGTATGACTCGAGTCATCGAAAATGCCCGGTGCAGCGTCGCTGATGCTGCGTGTCGTGATTATAAGTTCGGCGTCCTCATAATCTCGCAGTCTTCGCGCATCAAAGCCAATAGGAAGCTAACACGCGTGTTACAAATATTACAGATTCGATCCTATATGAAAGTTTTGCATACTCCTGTTACATTTTAAAGGAAGCTCTCTGAACTTTCATACTTGTTTATTCATCGTAAGATGAAAAATACATTTACAGTTTTCAAAGGAAAAAAGTAATTTTTCAGTTCGAATACTTTTAGTTCAGTTTATGCTATCTAATTAATTGCATGCTGCACTAAAAAATATGTTTTCCTTTTCGATAGAGTAACTACACATTATTCAGCAATTAATTACCAAAACATAAAAGCTGTAATTTTAATTTAATTTGCCACGTTAAATAGAAACCTGTTTTTCTTATTCTTTTCCAAAACTAATTATGTTACAATGACTATTATTATTTTATTTGAAAGAACTCAATAAGCATTATTTTCACAAATTATTATACTGTTTAGTGAACAAAAGACCTCCAAAAAGTATGTGTGCACATTTTATTGATGAGAATGTATCAGTGATAGGAAGCAGAGGTAATAAATCGAAGATCTATAGATTCTAAATAAACAAGTTGGCCCCAATTGATCTGCTATGCAGAGGGGAGCGCCGAACGAGCTGAGTAACAGGCTTTCCTCGCCTTAAAGTGCCTGCTTGGGAGTAGCTTTACAATCTGATCCCCTTTCAATGCTCATGTTTTTTCTAAAGCGGACACGCAACAGGTATACATAATACATTGTGTGTGCGAGCCGCAGAGATAGGATTGCTTCCAAGTTGGCACTACTCCTACTTGACTATACTTGTTCTGAATCATTTAAAGAGCAATCTCTCCTTTCCTCGCCCTTTCATTAAAGTCGCCGGTCCAATTGACCGCTCAGGTTTCACCCGTTATTTATGAATGTGGGTTACAAAATACCTCACTGATTTTCGAAGAGACTTTTTTCATTCCCCGACTCATACGTCTTCTCTAAATAAATAATTCCTTGAGTCGACCTTAGTTTAGTTGGATAATTGCAAATTTATCAAGTGGACTTTTGTAGAATAATAAATATGTAATAAATCGCCTTTTGTAATTGCTGTGTTTAGTTTGAAAGTAGTTTGGTTGCGAAAGTATTGCTTTACAGATTAAAGTGAATTCGACGTGGAGATAAATGACTTGTCATTTGAATACGATTGAGTGGTACAAACGATACTTGCGCGAATTGCCATTTGTCTGGTTGTCGTTCGTATTAAAAAATAAATGATCGAATCACAGAGAACGCTTGTTACGGTTCGCTCGGTCACGTGCGCTCACCTGCGCTTCGTTTTCGCCAATATATTGGGCGCAACGTGTTAATAAAAATATCCTGTCAGGCATTCTGGCACGAGGTGTTAGTCAGGGTACAACAACTCCGCTTCCACTTAATTTGTGTTTTCGACCGTAATACGCTCGGCCGTGTAAAGCGATAGCATGTACAGGCTGATGCATATTCGACCTACCATTAATGACAATGTATATTCTCGCAAAAAAACGATGACAATTAAAGGTGTTTTACATGGAATTGTTTTTTTCATCGGAGATTCTAAACGTATCTTTTATTTTACATATTTTGCATTGCACGTTTTTAGAGAGAGCTTAAAGAATTTTTACTGCAATTTGAAGAATTGGAATTGATTCTTTATCAAACAGTGATTTATATTTTACGCCAAGATGAGATAAAACTGGAAGAAACTATTGATAATATAAACAGAACTGACTCGCGTATATTTGCATGAACCTGTACATAGATATGATGTACACGTAGACTGCACACAATCGCCTAAAATTTAAGTGAGCCTCGATCGAACCACCATCGGGATATCTCAACTATCGATTGTTGAGTTTTATTTTTAGACCAATATCCCATTGGCACGAGGACACCGGCTTCTCATTGTCAAAAGAATTAGTTCTGAAACTAGTATTATTTTACTAGTACTTTCCCATGTTAACATTATACAAAATATTTAAAATACCTTTAAAACCTGTTTTAGTAAACTTTAAAATATTCCTTTATCTAACTTATACTTAAATGAATGCAAATTATAATACAATGCACTGAGCAATCATTTTAGATAAAAATAAACAAATTGCGTGGATACATTTGCTATAAAATGTTCTTTTGCGTTTACAGTTTTATATAGTTCTCCAAAACTTAACAGTCTTCAAACAAGCTTTTACAGGTAGCTAGTAAGAATGTAGTGAAATTTCAGTTAGAGTGGACGATAAAGTGTGAGTGGTAGAACGATCTGCTTCTACGAAAGCGTTACGAGAGAATCAACATTCGAATTGCAATTGAGCAAAGTAAACTCGGGCGGAGAATGAGCGCCGAAGAAACATCCAATTCTTCTTGGAAGTCTTATTAGATTCCCGTAATCTTGATAACGACTGCTCTCAGCGTGATAGCGACGATTCGATCTCATTGCAGGCGTATCCCGGAAGTGACTTAGAAAGATAGAGGGATGAATCCATAGTAATTACTAGGGATTTATAGATTGCCCGTGTTTCAAGCAAACGCGGCTTGCCAATAAACTAACAAAGAACTATAATGGCAAATTAAAACTTTAGACACCCACAGATTTTAGTCGACGATAAATTAATCTGAAGAAAGTTAATTTGAAAAATTGCATTCAAAAGTTTGTACAAACTTTGCGGATCCCACATGTTTAAAACAATTATCAATAAAAGAACTTTAATACTGAAATAAAAATATTGCGCGGTGTGAATTAAAAGTTTCTTTATTCAAACAAAATAGCTTGACAATTGTGAAATCAAACTTTGCACTTCGAAATCTGCATCAACACCATACTGGAATACATTTGATTCTGCGTTTTAATTGGAATTAGATTCTCTCCTAACTAAATTTTTAACAAACTTACTTTTCGCGATGCCACTAACGTTAACGGAAGGAATGAAATTTGAATACTGTGGGAAAAGTATGAAATTAACAAATATTGACTGGAGAGATTGAGATAGGTTTCCTCAGCCACATGAACGAGAAGGCTTCCCATAGTAGAGAATACAAATCGACCAGGACAATGGTGGGCTTAAGACATTTTTTTAATTAACAGAGCAAACTTCCTTCCGGCGCGGCGCAAACAACTTGAGACTCAAAGGGTGACCACTGCTAATCCTCAAAGAAAACCCTGGCCTCACCGGCAAGTCGGGTAAGAGGAGATTTTTCTCGATCGAAGGCTATTTAACCAAGGCTCAAATTCCTACGGAACCCTGTTCATGGGGAATTAATCGGCCTCTTAAAGAATGCCACATTGTTGCCGGAGTTTCTTGCGCAAAAACCCGCCTTTCAAGGAAAAGTACTCCATCCTTCGATATAAATCTGTTATACTTCATGCAAACTCAATTTCAGCTCGAAGTACACCACACGTTTCGCTGAACATTCCTAGAGCGATATTCACTGAATTATATATTACAAGCTGGTATATCCAACTTTATGCAAGTAACATTTAATGTGGACTTAAACTATAAGTTTTTTAAAGTATAATAACTTATTGTAAGTATCTTTGTTGGAGAAGCTTTGCAACCAATAAATATTGCTATATGTATCACACAGACAAACAAATAAATGCCCTTTATATTATTTAATAATTTAAATTAATTAAAACCATACACGTTAATCTATATTTTAATATTTATCATTGATAAAAGCGTTATTAAATATACTTGACACCTGTTCCAAGGTTTGTTACATTACGAAAAGGCGGATCGGTGAAACAAAAGCATGACGACGCGAACGCCCACTAATAATTCACCGACAGGAATTATTCACTTAAATGTCGGGCACTTGGAATTAATAAAAGAAGATCGGGGAAGGCTTTCATGCAACATTTCAAAGCTGGCGCAAAGAGAAGAGCGCTTCTGTCTACCGTTGGAAGGAGAGTTCCCTAGTAGAATGGGATACTAATGTCAGACGTTACTCCGGTTTAAAGGGTGGAATGTACCTACTTACTTATACCAGGAGGAAAGCCTTTCAAAACCGCATTTTGGCAGGAGAGCTTTGCCGCCGAGAGCTCAACAGGGATAAAAAGCCTGTTATCTTTCGGGGAAAGGGAACAATGCAATACGAAGTAACCCATGGTTTTAGCAGACGCTTCACCTTCCCCGAGAATCTCTATCGTACAACCAACCAAAATCGAGATCCACTGACGTAAACTATTACTGAATATTAACATATTTACCCAATATAGAGGTATTTGATTTTAAGTGCTTTAAATGTGATAAACATCGCAGTATTTAATGTTGTTTAAACACTTTGAACGATATTTGTAATTGATTCGTATATTTGCAAAGGAAATACATATATAAATGAATAAAGATAATAGAAATATAATTTAGAGATATAAGGAATAAAAATCGACCGTCAAAGTATTGGTAAAGTTTCTCAAGAAAAGGTGACTCCCTTGTGTATAACTTAACGTCGAGAATGAAACTGAAGTTCAATAATGTCGCTATAGTGATTCGGAAAATGTCAAAGGCTGCCGCTGTCGGAAGCTTTCTTCAGGCTATTTTCTTAGAGTATTTCGGATTTAATGAATGAACGAACTTTTATCAAAGTCGCCGATATTACCGCGCACAAACTGACAGATCCTTATTGGAATATATCCTCGTCTTGCATTATGTGCATGGCTAAAGGAAGCCAAGCAAACCTCAACGCCAGCCGCACTATGCGGATTTATGAAAAAAGCATGCCTGTCAGGATAATGCGTCGCTAAGCTCCGCGCAATATCGAACAATATCGAACGCCGTTGGCGTATTGGGGAAAGTCTGAAAAATTACAAAGTCACCGTTCGCCAACTTCATTCAAATTTCAATTAGACTTAATTCATTTTGTATATTCAACCTTTAATATTTAGATCTTTCACTAATCTATTAATGAGTAATATCGTTTATAAATGATAATAAATATAAATGCCACGAAATTTAAGAGAATAAAAGCGTCGTTGAATAAAAGTTCAATTTTTATTACAGGATTTTTTAAATTGTAAGTCGTACAAATAATAATTATATGAAATCCAAATCTTAAACTTAAGAATATTCTTGAAATACTGTTGTTTGTGTAATTTTTTAACGCATAAAACTTATAACTTGATTAGAGAAAACTGATCAGAACAGTTAAAGGACAGACTTTCGTTCTTTAATTCAATGAATTGAGATCCAGTTGCTTACTTTGGCAAGTGTTAATGAAGTCCTATTATCCACTGCGTTCCGGTAGAAGTTATTTCGAGGGAACATTTGGAGTTCTAACGTGTCTGGCGTCTGTCTTGGAATTCATTAGAGAGAATAAACTGAAATCGAACGCTTACATGCACTTGAAAACGGAAGCCACATGCGCCTCTCCAAAGACATCGAAACTAATTTGCAAGTTGCAAATGTTGTTTCATTCACTGATTGGTTTGCAGGATGAACAAGCCTGAAAGAGCTGAAAGTCCTCGCCGAATCCCCTCGCTTTCAGTCGGCGAATGAGTCAAAAAGGCCGAAGCGTTCGCTTTGCTTTGGCGTTAAAACTTTAGCTGCGATTTCGTTAACAACACCCTGTTATCGGTGCGGCAACTTTCTAATTGGAAAGAGCTGCGACAGCCATTGACAGGGAATGTGCAATTCCCAAAAAATCGCTGCTCGCATTTACACGCTCGAACGGGAGAAAATGCTAACTGGGCGTGAAAGCGGATTGGACCAGCAGATTGACTAACTAGCACGCACAAGTGAAACAAAAATGACGATTTTAAGCGAAACAATGAAACATACAAAATGGCATGTCTGCGTTGAAATCAACAAGTATTTTCACACACTAATAATTTTCCTGAATGTATCAGTTTCATCGCAATTGTTACTGAAATAATCCTAATTCTCACGTTCTTAATATTTGTAATATATTATATAATATATTTGTAAATGTGACCGTTTGGCATTTGTGGCAATGACGCCTCAAATGCCAAAGGGCTACATTTGCAGAGTAGAAGAACATCCAATATCTCAAGGTATTCTCGGACCATTTATCTGAATACTTGCAATTTGAAGAAGTTGCTAAGCCCACGCAGAATAGAAGCAAAAGGGATTTCTGCACAAAGGTAAATACCAAGGAAGCGAATTCACCTAAGAAGTAAAGCCGATTTAACTCCGCGTGTGTCGCCCTTTCGGCGAAACTGCTCTATAATACAGAAACCATGAAGGACTTGGCCACACTTATCATTAGAAGTGCTATACATTTACATAATTAGTACATATCGCAGGCTTCGTGTCTCACTGTCATCCCATTACTTTAATAGCACCTTGGAAGATTAATGCTCATCGTAAACCCCTTCGGCTCCCGATTCCCCAAATATAAACCGACCGATCAATATCATTTACAAATATTAATTAATTGCAAAACTTGTATTAAAATTCCCTCACCCAAACATTTTCACTCTTATTATTTACTACATTTAATTTACTAAATTCCTGCATTTATTTTACTTTCTTCTTCATACAGATTTTAATTAAATTTTCGTCTCGAATAAATTCTATTATCCCAGCGAATTACGTGTTGCTTTGCTGAAACTCTACTTCCGTATTAATTATTTGCAAGTTGGGAGAGCGAATTCTCCCTATAATGAGCGTGAGTCCTCATAGGGCAAGAGTGACTGGAGGGATTCGCGGATGACTGATACGATCTTCGGACAGGGTGAAAGTGCGAGGATGATTCGCAGGAAAGCCCGGAGAAATTCTCGGATTCAAGCGAGCCGAATCTCCCTGGGCGCGCGTGAACCGACGCGGCGACGCGGTAAACGCTTCACTGCATTTACATATTTAGAGTTGTACATATGTACAGCTGGCGACTGTTATCGTTCACTTCACGCACGATAGAGATCCGTCACAAGCCGTAAAGGCGTGTGTGCCTGCCGGCCACCCGTTGGCCACTCGGACACCCCATGAATTCCGCCTATCGTCTTTCACCCTCCACCACTGACAACTACTCCTCGCAAGTGCCGAGCAACTTTAATGAATGCTCTCATTTACCAGAACATAATTGCTGAAAGCTCATTTGTAACACACGTGAATCGAGAATTGCACGGCTAATGAAAGTCTGTGAAAATGTATAATTAGAAAAATGAATAGAAAGGATAGTATTTATTGCTTGCAAGTGTTAGATATATTTTTATGTAATATTGTATAATAGTATTAATTTATAAGGAAATACTATAAATTTAAATACTCGGCTAGAATTTAGTTATATAACAAGTGATTTTTTAAAAATGTTATCAAAGCTTTCTCCTTTGTGATAATATTTATGTGTCTATAATATTATAAATATTTATGGGACACGTTTACGATGAAATGTATATTAAAGCAAAAATCCTAACAATCATGGATTGAACTTTAAAGATCTGGAAAGGGAAAGTTTGCTGTTGCGTTTTCGAGTCATTATTAGCTCTTCCGACATTCCCGACGCAAATTCAACTGTCCTAAGAAAAGTACCACTCAGAACGCACCCGAAACATGGAAAATGATCTCGTCACTTGGAACGAACCACCCAGCAGGATCATTCCTTTACGCACAGTCCATTGAGAATGATTTAATCGCGCGCTCCATTTGCATACTATTGGCGGAACTTAAAGCCGGCGGCGCACATGACGCGATTAGACTTTACTCTAACGCAACACGCAATCACCAAGTCATCAATTGCAACGGCTCTCAAGAAGATAATAGATTAAAGGAGTTCACTTAAATGCGAAGATTGAATGATCGTATTAGCGCCGAGCAATTTGTAAGCATTCTAAGAGTATGGAATAATTATTTCGAAAGTTAGAAATAATTATTTCTTCGCGAATCCTGGAAGAAGCGAAGCGAAATAGATTTCTGATTTATTTAAACGCTGTGTTAATCCTGTCAGATTAAATTATACAACTTTCCACCGTGAAAGCAAAACGTAAAAGACAATGTTCTCTAACCCGAAGAAAATTCCCATCAGAATCCAATTTCATAAAGATTCCAACGAATGACAAGCATAACAATGACAGATAAAACAATAGTCACTCGTTACTTATCAAAATCTTTGCAAAATAGTCTTTGGAACAACTTCAATTCCACTAAACCAAAACCCACCCTTAAATTCGAAGCCAATTATTCACCACTAATCGCTAAAGGATTTCTCTCGGAGGGAATTCCAAAAATTCCACAAGAACAATAATAAATTTTCTAGGAACCAGAAAAAGGAACTAGAAAGTGACTTACCGAAAGTGATATCTTCTCGAAGAGTGATTTCGATGGATCGTGTTCGATCAAGGATCAGATGGTCGGAGGTTGTCCGGTGTCCGAGAGCGGGAACGATGCGAAGTGTGAGCGTCGGCGAGGGTGGCCCTATATATATAGGGGTTGCGATGCTTTTTACGGGGGCAGAGGGTGAGTGGGTGAGGGAGGGAGGGAGGGAGCGAGCGTAGTAGACGGGAGAGGGATAAGGACGAGACGAGAGAGCGCAGGACACAGGTGGCCGCTCGAAAGCCGACACGCGGTCTCTCGTCCAGCGCAAGCGTTCTTCCATCTCACCTAGACACTCGCTGCTTTTACTAATACTCACACAGGCCGGCCAACACCTCTCCTCATCCACCTCATCCACCTCATCCACCTCATCCACCTCCTTCACCTCCCCCAAGACTAATGCCGCCTTCCTTTTGCAACTTGCCGGCGACGCAACTTTTGCTCCTCTCTTGCATCCTGCAATCGATTCCCACCGTAGGCACACCAGCTTTCTCCTTTAATGCTGGATCTCACCGCGATTCACCCATTCTACTTAATTTCCTAAAATCAATTGTTTTCCAGAAATCTTGTATTGAAGGGACGCATGTATATTGGAGCTGTTTATTTTGAAAGTGACCTAAGTCCTTTTATATTGAAAGTAAGATATTAAAGAATTTGCGGTTTGATATAATTACAAATATATTAATATATGTAGGCCACTTTCAAAATGAACGGCTTATTTATATTGATTTTTAGATTTATTTATTGGAAAGAGTAAATTGTAAACAATATCTTTTCAATAAAACAAATAATGTAATAAAATAACATTGTTTTTTAGCATTAGTTTGTGTAAAATAAGGATGTGTGTAGGTGATCGTTCGGGTATCATTTGAATTCGATATGACAGTCGATGTTAATCCTGTCGATACTCGTCAAAGGAGATTATAAAACTTCGCGTGCCGCTAAGTTGAAGATAGCTTTCTTGAAGTTGCGAAGATGTTCATGCATAAGTACGGTCGTATATGCTTCCAACGTAATTTTTACTTGAAATGACTTTTTTCACGCCTTTATATGATCGGAGACTTGGTCATACGAGGCATAATAAAAGGAAAATCTTGAGGTGCTGATAAATGAATTTGTTTATACAGCTAAATAATAATGCTCGTTTATAAGTGTACCGTGATAATTAAAACAATTATTTTTAACGCTCTAGCGCATTTCATTTGCTAATTTTAGTTTTAATATTGAGTTGGCGCATAACTAAAATTCGTCAGGTTTCGAACACACAATTAACGATAAAACAACATAAAAATCGACGTCAGTTATTTCGAGTAATTAAACACGCATACTCTGAATCTATCTGGTGTTCGAAGTTTAATGATTTACAGGGTGGAAACGTTCATGTGTCGAGTATTGCAGGAGGTGAATCTGCATTCGATGGGAAAAAAATAATAATAATAATGGAACATTGCATTTTGCGCTTTCGTTTGCTAATTATAGCATGTTAAATAATCAGTAGAAAAGGCGCCTGAAAGCAGACAATCCGTGTATGGAATCACCTTCTGACGGGCCGGACAGCCATGGCGCCTTTTCTACTGATTATTTAACTTGTTGTAACTAACAAACGGAAGCGCAAAATGCAATGTTCCATTACCATTATTTTCTTCCTACGGCATGCAGATTCACCCCCTGACACATGAACGTTTCCACCCTGTGGATAACAACATTACAGTAATTAGATATTCTATTTGAAACTGTTAGTCAATACTGCAACTCTGCGATCAGCGATCAGCGTACGGAATTAGATAATTAATTAGTATGATCGGCGTCATAATATTTGCGGGATAATTTGTTTACCTCTGGCATTGCGACAGTAAAGTTTAGAATAGAATAGCAAAGTTTAGAGTGGGACAGTTAATATAAGCTTATCTATACTTCTGTGTCTATATTTCTACTTTATTATAGATTTTCTATCATGTTTGCCTTTTTTTTCTTTATTCTCATGCTCACGCGAAACTTAACACTTGTATTGCATAATGATTTTCTACTACAGGATAACACATTGCGTTATAGAAGTTTCGAAAGCTCAAAGAGTAATTAATCAAAACAGCAATCATGACATCATTAAAATCCTTTTAATCCATTCAGAGCTCATCCCTTGCATGAAAAGCAAGCTTTCATCTTTCTACGCATTAGTACAAACGAACAGAAGGGTAATTAAAACAAGAGATTTAATGGACCGATCGAATTTCTATGTTTTTTTCTCCCTCCTCTTGACTAATCGGTTTGCGTAAAACGAGCTCGCTCGAGTTCCCCCTTAATAACTCCCACATATGTACACATATGTGAATTGGAGATGTCCCGAAACACTCGGCGCGCGTAATGAACATTTGTCCAGGATCGAGCAAACATCGGCAGCGAAGATCGATTCAATATTTCGAGAATGTTTGCACATCCCGCAAGTATGTTTGATCTTTCGCCGGTGCAAGCGCGCCGATCAAATGAAGTACATAGCTGTAGATTTACGGGGATTAGCGCGCGCCGACAGATCACCACGCATCATTTCCACCAGTGGGATGACCATTCTTTACAATTAAACATGCCGCGACAGAGTTCCCGACTTTGCCAATGTGAAGTCTGACAAGGAATGAGCAAGGAAAACATCGAGTTTTATGTGGTAACAATATTTCATGATAAACAAACTCGATTTTTTTATAATACCCTCCTTTTAAAGATGTATACCAAAAAAATTAAATTATAGAAATTGAATTATAATTAATTATGTAATTTAATTTAATTTAATGTAGGAAGAAATAGATTATCTTAGAAAAGAGATTTTATTTTTGCAAATGCCTGTTTTAAATATATTACGGAAAAGGTTTCAACCCTGATTTGTCTATCTGTGATAAAAATTCATTTGTACACGAATTGAGAACCTTTTCGCATCCCAAAGTCAGTTTAAATAATTAATACCGACTTGAACATAAACAACATACCTGCCGGATGCGAATTAAAATCACATTCTCGAGCGAGGATTCAGTCCCGAAAAGCATCTCAAATGCGCTGTAATCGCCGGATTACATATTCAACCAGTTTTCCGGGTTAATCATTTAATGACTTAATCCATCCACTACCTACTCGAGGAGTCAGCGACCCGAGAAAGAGCATCGGTCATTAAAGAGTATTAATTCTTCATGTAACATACTTCTGCTTTAATACTATAATACATACACGTTTTTATAAAAGAAATTATACAATAAGTAATTACTTTCTAGAAATCATCGATTGTATATAATCTTCCTAACTTTTTAGTTGAACCATAGTTAGTTGACTATTCTACATTTTATAAAATTAAATAACTATTATCAAGAATTTAATTGGCAACACTTTCTTTATCATCCCAAATAAATTTTACAGCTTTCCAAAGTCGATGAAAAATTATACTAATTTATTACTAACGATTATTTCGCATTCCCTAAATTATTGACGCGTAGAAACATTAAGGTTTACTATGACCTTACGAAATAAGTGTTAGATTCTGTTAGCGTTCCAATTGTCGCTCTCTTTAGATTGGAAGAACCAGAATGATTTCCTCGTGAGCGAAGGTGTACGTCGGGAGTGTTATGAATTCTGCGGAATTTCAAAGAATTTAATTGGCAACACTTTTTTTATCATTCCAAATAAATTTTAGTTTTCCAAAGTTGATGAAAAATTATACTAATTTATTACTGACCATTATTTCGCATTCTCTAAATTATTGACGCGTAGAAACATTAAGGTTTGCAATGACCTTACGAAATAAGTGTTAGATTCTGTTAGCGTTCCAATTGTCGCTCTCTTTAGATTGGAAGAACCAGAACGATTTCCTCGTGTGCGAAGGTGTACGTCGGGAGTGTTATGAATTCTGCGGAATTTCATTTGGCCGAGGTTGCCGAGGTAAACCATGGCTTGTTAAGGTCGAGGAGCCCTGTAAAACATTCTCCTATACGCGCTGTCGCCGCGCTAAGGAAAAATTGTCATTTAGCCGACGGCCGCCGGCTACGCAGGAGGACTTCATGCGTGAATTTACGAGGCTTAAATATGCCGGCAAGTGCGCGCATCAATTTCGCACGAGCCACCTGAAAATTTATAGTTTTACGAGCGACTTCATTGCCTGTTGGAAGAGTATTACAAATTAGCCCTGGCAAAAGTGAACACGTCGCGTGCCAAGTGATGATTAGAGCGCCGCGTGAGATTTCTATCGATCGCAACTGGATTTATATTCGTTTTTAGTTTCCCATATATGAGAAACCTAAGTTTTTATAGAAAATAATATTATTTATTTTAATGTAAAGAATAATGTTTGTTCGATTTAATTCTGTTTTCTCTTTCGTGAAGAATTATGATAAAGTCAAATTATACAATATTAAATTTAATAAAAACATTAATAAAAAATGTCTATAAAATATTAGAATATTTATTATTTGTACAGGGTGTTTTAAGAGTAACTCCAAATTTTAAGAAGAATGAGTGTCGAGTTATACATCGTTGTAGCTGTACTTGCATCACTTATTTGTCAACAATATAAGCAATTTATGTCGAACGCCAATCGACCTTGCCCTGCAAAAGTAATAATATTGAAACGAAGAACAGTTTATTGGTTCACTGTCAACAAGATTGGCAGGTGGAAAAATCTTACAACAAATTCAACGTGGCACGTGAAATTCCGTGTCACATCTAGCGCGACAATTAGCATGAGAATAACGCGATGAACATTGTAGCATAAAAGGAAATAATGAGATGGAAGCCCGAAATCGGTTTACAATAATTACGGAATTATGCACGGCGATTATACCGCCTGCGAAGGCTAATTGAAGCTCATCAGCGGGCTCGAAAGAAAATTCGTTGTTAGTTCATTAAAACTGACGGATAAAGTATTGCAAACTTTAATAATTGCTGGAATAGAAAAAGGTTTTCGCGTAGTTGAATTCTATCGAAATTAACTAAATAATACGATATCGAATAGTTTAAAAATGCAATTCTGTATTCTTTCTGTGTGATTATTACATACAAATATTAAATCTTCATACAAAATTCGAATTATCTGAAACTTCGGTCGAACGTAAAACGTAGCAAAAATCGTGCTACGTGACCCCTAAACGTTTCTAATTTCAAAGATTCCTTTTTAACAACAATTTCTATTACGTAACACATGATAAACACTTGAGAAAACACGAACGTAGATTCAGTTCCATGAAGACAAAGTGAAATGTATGGAGAATTAGTTTAAAAGCACCACTTTTACTTTGTCTTTTGCCAATCAATTAAAGGGCCTCGTAACTAGATAAATGCGACAATAAAATTCCGGAGTTCCGATCATAAAGGAGCTGTATAAGTCGGTTTAACAGCACGACTGGAAAAAGCACAAAGATGTTGCCTTCGAAGCGATCACCGTTTAACGTAGAAGTTATACGGTCGTTGAAAATTGCTCGAGATCGCCCACCAGTAATTCTACACACATCGTCGCTTACTTTACAGTACTTTACGACAATTTCATTGCTCCCTTTGCCATTTCTGTACATTGTATGTATGTGTTTTTAAAACACCCCTGTTTAAAGCAAACACATACCTTTACGATTTTTGAAATGAATGAAAATTTTAGCTAAATGTACAAAGTGATGCGGTAAACTTAGAATCAGAGAAGTAGAATTGGAATCAATCTTTTGTAATCGAATTTTTAAAAATACCGACATTAAACAGTCCTGTTAGGGCTTTAATGGGATTAATGCTCGCAGCAACATTAAGGCCTATTAGAACTCTAATGTATTATTTGTTAAATAATCAATAATCCACCGATATTTATCGTGATTAACTCAACGACACACAACATAAGTGACATTACATGGCTAACAAAACAATTACCCAAATGTCAATGTTTCCGATAATCTGATGGTAAAAAATTAATTCGAATTCTACTTACCTTATTTCAAATCTACCGAATCACCTTGTAGAGTACGTTAAATCTATCATTTTAATGGTAATATTGGATAAGTATTTTGATTAACAACTGGCGATAAATATGCAGAAGTACGTTTTATCGTTCGAGGCATTGATTCAATAATGAAAAGGATAGTCGCTTACGAGTTGCATCTGTTTTTGCATAGTGAATAGCTTCTATTCAGACCAGCCATTCAGATTAGATTGCTAGTCCGAATACTGCTTTTGTGTAAGTCAGCCCTATGGGAGTTCGATAGGCACGGCAATAGGTACACTAAATACACATCGCACCGTCGATATCGAATAGTTCCTGCGCAAAAGCCTGACTGCCTAATCAGCGGCCGACTAGACAAAAGATGACTTTCGCACGTTTTGTTACTGCCGACCGCTCCCGCCACTCACGAAACACTTGGTCAATCGACAGGTCAAAGTCAAACTCAATGAACACTCCACAAGTTTGCATAGATTTATCACCCTTTCTATGCACATTCTTTCTAATGCTATTAAAATCGGATTCTAATGATGCTAGCGATCATACTTTATAAAATGCAATGAAATACCCAATGTATTATTGGAAATTATTTCCTCACCAACACAATATCTTGAAAACAAATTCGCTCTTGAATTTCCACTTAAAAATTGCGATCCATCACCGAGAGAAATAAAATGAAACCTCGAGTGTGTAATCTAGTGGAAAAATAAGAGAGCATCGCGAACATACTTATGTCAGGGAGTGGAACGATCACAATATTGCGAATAATTGGCTTGCCCCTCAAGAGAAGAAAGATCGACAATCGCGGCAGTCAAAGTAATGACGATGATGACGAGACGACTCGTAGATCCTATTTCTAAGGGGTCTGATGGGCTGTGCGGTAATTGTGCGCCACTTCTTCTCCTTGCTCGACATGTTCAAGCGGACCATGTTTACCCTTGCCATTACTGCGTCGCCGATACCGACGGCATGGGTGAATTCCTAGGACGCGTGTTTCCGTGTCATTACAACAAACGATCGGCAAACACGTGCACGTCGCCTGCTCTCATCTTCATTGCCCTTCCCCACTTCCACCCATCTTTCGGTGACTGATTACATCCCTTTCGAAAGCCCGCGTTTATTATTTCGCAACTTATCCCGACCACTTATTCATTAAGAGCAGTATTCTTTCCTTAGTGTTTTCGCCGTATAATTGAAAGCTGATTTGCTCTTTATGTAATTGGATAAGTCAATGAAGTATAGTATTTACAAGGTATGAATGATCAGGTTGAATTAATGTACTGTTCTAAACTATTGACTTTTGCCTATCACGCAGATCATCCGCCCGTCTCACATCTCAGGATATTTATGATAGGAAAGGACAATCAGGACTTGAACTAAATAATTTATTGATTTCAGATTAGCCAACTGATTTGTCGCAGTAGTAGCCATTACAGGTATATCTATTACTGTACTTATATACATACACTGTTGTTGGTGCTGTACTCGTACACCTCGTATGATGAAGAAGATAATACTGAATCTACTGGCAAAAGTAACACTTTCGAATAACTTACTAATCTTTTTTGCGCGGATCTTACATAATCACACGCACTAGAAGACCGAGATGAACATTGGAAGCTTCGGTGCTCTACCTATGCTTCACACGTGTTTTCTACACCAGACCGGCTAGTGTGCGTTCAATCCACAGTCCTGAAACAGTAAAGACAAAATTGATTAGAAATGTAAAACTCAGTCCAATAATACAAAATTAGTAACATGAGAGTAAGCAAGACGTGGGGATGCTAAATAAAGAAACGGTGATAACTGTACTTGAAAACCACTAATTGGTGTTACATGTAGTTCGGCCCTCCATTGAAACATTCATTTAAACCTTGTCAAACTAAAGGCAATTGTTAAGATTGTTTATTATAAATTTGACTGTATACATAGGAAAAAGAGTACTGATCAGAAAACGGGAGGAAAAGCTTATTAGAAAATAAATAAAGTTTGTTAGTACAACAAAGGATATCTCAAAAGTTAAACGTAAAAGTAGATATCAAAGACATTCGTAGGAATCCGATTCGCTGTAGGTACTCTGACACTCATCCTCTCGAACGAAATCCAATTCTACGTACACAATGCGAAGTGTATTGGTGAATCCAGAGCCCTGTCTCCATCCAGTGACGACGATGACCGAGTCTCCAGTCTTGACGAAGCTACGACTTTTGCCGAAGTTCAGTCCAAATTGTACGCGGACATCAACGTCCTTTACCCAATCGGCCAAAGGTGCCTCTGCTTAATGAACGACACATTCCATTATTAATGCATGTTGAACTAAATTGTATTAATCAATCAAAGTTCTAGTCAATCAAAAACTTGTCTTTCACCTTCGTAGTAGAGTGGCAAAATTCCACGGTAGAGATGAGCCTGTCGGGCAACTTGGTGGAATCGAGTGACAGCAATGATCGGACAACGCGGCCTGTACTTGGCAATTAAGTGGGCCGAGCGACCAGAAGTAGTAATAACGATGATAGCACTGGCCAGGCACTTGACGGACGCTTCCACTGCCGCTACGGCGACAGCATGAGTAGCATCGATTGGAGGAACTGCTTTGTTTGATAGGTCATGGAAGATTTGGGTTTGCCAAATGGCAGCTTCGGCTTCCTTACAAATATTAGCCATTGTGCGCACACACTCCAATGGGTATTCTCCCTTGGCCGTCTCACCTTTAAAAAAGACAAGATTGTTTACAAGTGTTCGTATGTTAATAAATCTTAAACTTAAACAGGATTGTCAAATGTTAGTACCTGACAGCATAACGCAGTCAGCTCCATCGAGGATGGCATTAGCGACGTCAGAGGTTTCGGCGCGAGTAGCACGTGGCTTCTTCACCATAGATTCCAACATCTGAGTAGCGCAAATCACAGGCTTGCCGACCTTATTGCATCTGCTAATCATGCACTTTTGTGCAAGGAACACTTTCTCGGGAGGAATCTCAATACCGAGATCTCCACGAGCAACCATAATACCATCGGATGCATCGATGATTTCGTCGAGATTCGTCATACCCTGTTGATTCTCAATCTTGGATATGATCTTGATATTCTTGCCCTTCTCTCCGAGGATCGCGCGGATCTCGGCGAGAGCCGCGGCGTTCCTAATGAACGAAGCGAAGATCATGTCGACCTCTTGCTCAACGCCGAACAGCAGATCAGACTTATCCTTCTCAGACACAGCAGGTAAGTCTACCGGCACACCTGGGAGATTCACACCCTTGCGAGAGCCGAGCATACCACCATTTTCAACGGTAGTCGAAATTGCATCCGGACCTACCACAAAACATTCATAAATCATATAAAGTTCCATAAATTTATTTCCGATACACTGATCGAACACAAGGGATACTCACTGACAGCGGTGACAATGAGAGAGATCAGGCCATCATCGACGTAGACTCGGTTTCCGGCCTTCAATACCTTAGTGATATTATCGTAGTCGACGTATACCGTCTGGGCATTTCCCTTCTCCATGTAAGACTTGTCGGTGGAGAGTTTAAAGGTTTGCCCTTTCACCAATTCAATCTCAGCGGATCCGCCCTGCAATTTAACGAATACTTATACTCCAGCATTTTCCGTGACTCATGATAATACAGATTTACTCAAGTATATTACGTACACCTTCCAAGAGACCGGTTCGAATTTCGGGACCCTTGGTGTCGAGAGCGATGGCTACGGGAGTAGGGATGCCGGAGCGAGCGGACAAGTTCTTCTGAGCTTGTCTAACATTGGCCACAGTCTCGGCATGGTACTCGTGCGATCCATGGGAGAAATTCATACGAGCAATGTTCATGCCGGTCTCAATCATCTTCTCCAAAGTTTCGACCGACCTTGAGGCAGGCCCGATCGTGCAAATGATGCCGGACAATCGCACGAACGAGGCCCGGCTGTCGATATCCAGGGCGCACATGTGATCCAATTGGGTTTGCGCGTATAAGGCCTGAGTGTTCGGCTTACCAGCCATCTGAGGAATAATTGTCTATTATAGTAAATCGTGTCTCAGGTAATTTTCGCAGAATATCAATTAAACTCAAAGGCACTCTTAGCTTGCGTCGCCACGTAAAAGAATCATGAGCCACTAATGATAAGGCAGTTAGTGGGTTACTGCGAATCATTAGTACTTCATTGTAATTGGCAGCGCATTAAGACTACGAAATCGGTGCATAAATAAATTCGCATAATACTACGATTGTTGACTATTCACTACGGTGCGCTAATACTACTTATTTGACCATTTTGGCATGCAATAAAAAATATAACAAATAGATTACAATATCAACGTGGTATTGTCGATACGAAATATCAGGAATCACCGCATAATACCGTGTACACAGTAATTATGTCAGGAGAGCATATGCGCTTACTCTTTTATCTTATCGAAAAGACAACGATGCTGATATTCACTTAAATAGAAACGGCTATCACTCTCCAACCTGGACATATGCATAATGTGTATCCCGACAAATCACGTGCTAAAGTGATCTCAAAACATTAAACAAAAAAGTTATCTCCACTTTGATTAAATTGGATTCTATAATACATTTTGCGATGTTTTGCTTTTGTTTTGTGTTTAATTATAAATTCAACTTGGTGGAACCTTGTGGTAATACGGCAATTAATAAATAAATAATTAGATGAGAAATGTCATTACTCATATTCGATAGCCCGAATATTAGTATTTAGTATACTTAATACCGAAGAAAGTAGACAAGTGCAACATTGAGAGATTACTCGTGTTCCAAAGCATTAAATGAATTCAATGCACATTGATTTATCTGATGGAAAATTAAACTGTGCAATTCAGCAAAATGTGTAACAATCACATTAAATTTGTGTATCTACTACATAATTCTATCTACAACATCGCTGCTATTACTACTACCTGTCTAAAATACTACCACACATATCTAAACTACGGAAAACAATCTCACAACTGTGCAACATTGAGACTACAATCAATCTAAACAAACTCAAAAATAAATATTCCATGAAATCGCCAGTTCCGGGATCGTTCGTTTTTATTACCCTCGAAGGGCTGCCACGAAATAATAATGTTAAAACTTTTAATCGAGAGCTGTTTGATGGATCACCGGTGTCGAACCACTGTCTCAATCAAAAGAGGCTTCATTGTTCGCGAAAATGATTGATGCGTCTCGCACGCACACGCGCGTACTTTAAAAATAATGAGCGGCTCACTCAAATATTGATCGTCGAGAGGAAAAGCATTTTGTTTTGAATCTTTCCAAGCTTTTACATTCCTCGACGGTCCATTATGAAGCATCGGTATTTTCGTGGCAATTCAGCAGGATTTCGCCAAGGTGTATCACGGTATCGCGCGCGCGCGCGCGCGCATTCAAGCCAAAAATAGCATTGGGAGTGCGTGTTCTTGCTATTACCCTCGACGCAGAAGAATACGCCTTCCTTGGAAGACAAGTCCGACAAAAATAGTCTTAACCGAATTCGCAACTCGAACGTACATTTAGGGTGGTCGAAGGTTTCCGGTCAAATTGGATTCTCTTCAACGCTCGGTAATATGCGATTTGCGAAATAGATATTTTCAAAGTCGGCTTCAGGGATACTTGAAACATGCTTCGAATGGATTTTTTCGGCAAATAATAGACTGGGACAGAATTTGTTTTATCACAGCAGTGTGCTCTTTTTTCCTCCTACTAATTATTATTGTTATTGATAATAATAGGGTGGTGCATAATTATCAGACGTATCACGCGCTTCACGCCTGATAATATCATTTAAGAACGCCTGATAATTATGCAGCAACCCAATACAAATTTAAAGAAACATATCCGCAATAAAACAAAATAATATAGATTCTTGGAGTTGAGAATCTTGCAGATAATTTTGAAATTTCACCAGGCCATTATGGAATTTTTTATAGTATAGCATATGTGCGGTTGTATGCGCAATATGGAAGAAAACGACTACGAAAATAGCATTTGGGCTTGCTATCTCAGTGATGCATTGATATTATCAGGCTGCTTATGATGGATTTACACGTCCATTATCTCTGGGCGTGTATTGGGCTTAGCAGGCAAAATTTCAACGTCGATCAGCAGGATATATGCTACTAGGAAGTCTGACTATAGCATTAATTTGAACCGCAGCCGGGTCAGTCGCACTTGTAGCTGCTACTTCAATATGAAACTGACTCGGACAACATAATAAAATCCCTTATAAAATTCTTCGCACTCCTCTAAAAACCTGTTTCCGAAAGATTGAATACTGGGCCTGCGTATAACTTTTATAAATTAAAGGAGAACCTGGCAAGCGCGTGCTGAGAATAAAAAATAAACGGAAAAACAGCTACACAAATATCTACAAGTGTTTCGTATCAACAACATGATTTATTGTGCTCAAACAAATAATCAGCTCTCATGACAGCTCTCCAACCATTCAGGACACCAGGACTTCCAATAAAAACAATCCCCATCAGATAAAAAAACACGGGTATAATAATTATAACATAATACAATAAAATTCGAGACCGGCAGAGTACTACATCATTAATGAAAATAAAGAAAGATCGGTCGAAACTACCAGATTTCGCGGGCGCAACCGCCTACGAGGAGCAAATCGGACACGTACAAAGAACAAACTGACAAAATCTAAGAACGCAGGTAGACACAGCACAAGAGAGCGCACAGGTGCACACAGTTAAGGCGAATGAGAGTAGTAGACGAGAGGGTGCGAGAGAGCGAGCTTGAAAAGAAAACTGAAAGCTCAAAATCCACTGCAAACTGTCGCTCGACCGATCGATCGTCGAGCGAAGTAATACCTTATCTTCGGCGGTAATCCAGACCATTCTGGCAGGCTGCGCAAATAAATGGGAGAACGAAATTAGTGGCAATAGTGTGTCTACGGTGTCGCGACTACGTCTGAGGTTGACAGCGTTCGCCGGCGGCGAAGCTGCTGCATGTGCTGCGCCGCATGCAGCAGGCCGCTTATCGGGGAAATAGCGCGAGGAACGAGCAAAGAGGAAGCGGAGAGGGAAAGCGAGCAGGTTGCGAAGACGACGCATCAGGATGCGCAGGCAGGGACGCTGATCGCCAGCTTGCGATTGCGCTCTGCGTTTGCGCCAGCAACGCGCAGTTCTCGAGCCGCCCCCAATCGGGGAACACGTGCTCTCCTAGTTCATAGATGCCGGTGTACCATCGTGAAAAGGTAGTCTAGGCTCTAGTCTAGACTAGTTGTCCAGTGTCTGCTCGTCTAGGCGACTGATTCCACTCACACCGTAAGGTGCAGCCAATTGCAATCGCTAGCTCTTTGTGTCCCAGTAAAACGCCTATCTCTCATCAAATGCTTTACCTGTTGAAAAACTGCATTTGATGGCCAATATGTGCTTAATCGTACTGTGTAGTTTTTATATGGCCAATGAGTGTGGATATTGAATAATTTAATTGCGAAATTTAATAAGTAATAGAAAATTGAATATCGACTTTGTTTTAGTGAAAGAAGTAAGTTCATGTGAAATTAATATGCGACAATATAAAATACATACGTTAGGAATTGATATCTTTTCTTTTGAAGTGAGTTAATACAAATAACCATATCTCGATAATATGTCAGGTGTCACGACTGTCATTGGAGCAGGAAAAGCTTTCAAATTTCAAGCGATTCAATGCAAAAGTCGATTTAACGCGTCGCATTAATTTGCAATCCAATTCCGTCGTCTTACGTTTATTGGAAGTGAGCACTGTTTGCTACTCTAGTCCGATTAGCGTCCGAGTATTAACGCTAGAATTCTATTCAACTGCTTCAACGCTTCTCTTACATAAGCGCTGCACTGGCAATCGTATATCGAACATTCAGAATGCAGAGATATACTGACTTCAAGTCAACTGGTACTGGTCACACCATTATGCAGTCATTGCATATTTATGTTTCGTGTGCGTCTCACGTTGCCGACGAACAATGGGATTGAAATTATGCCTGGCGACGGTGTAAGTTAACACCTCACACAACTACACTCCTATCACAAGAAGCAACTACCACCCACGCACCAAGTAGCCTACAAAAATGTCTAACGGTTTACTTGGTGGGCGCATGTGCATTAAAGAGCTCCTAGACGATGCGATATAGTCGCATGAATGAGGAGCACAGAATTTTATGGGAGTAGTTGCAGTAGTTGCATATCAACGCAATCAAAGATCGTGTAATTGCCACTCAAACTGCGATTTTGAGCTTTGTTCGTTCAATAAGTAAAATTTCTATATTAAACTATAATATTTTCGCCGATTTCATGCTATAATTAAACCTGTAAAAAAACATTGGGCCGCAGACCGACGATAGAACATGAAAATATAGCTTCATACGATTATTCAGTTGCACAGTAAAAATCGCTAGTTTTGTATAATTGTAATAAAAGACGTTTGCACCATAGGATTGCTATGGAATTACTCCGACGCAAATACTTGCATCGTGTGGAAGCAGCTTTAAGTAAGATACAGACGACGATTTTTTTATCGTGACTTTGTTCAGTTAATCGCAAAAATAGAATCTTTAGTCTTTTGTGCGTCACTTCCCTATCGATCAGGGAAAGATGCAGTGCTCCAGGCAAAAATGCTTGAATGACTGTAAAACAGTAAATATTTGTATGATACTTTAACAGTATCATATCAGACTTTCAGGCTAGAATACCGCGTGTTTGCGTTCTAGTTTGCATGACGCGATAATCGCATCTCTATCTCGCGTTACTACATCTATTCATCTCCAAGATGAATTACATAAGAGGATGGCCTATCTTTCCACATAAACATTTGCCAATAATCAGGGACGATTGCGCACTCGGCTCAATACAAAAATGCATTACGACTTCGAGCGATGCGAACCGATCATGGAGAATCGCATTCCACGCATTACATTTTCCCAATAAACTAGTTAAAAACTGTAAAAAAGGAATGTTCAAATCCCGAATCAATAAGCCCAAGGTTATGTCCGGGCAAAGGAAGATTTTTCGCAGGGAATGACATCGTCTAATCTCGAACTCTTCATGACAAGGCTAGATAGTGAGTGCTTCAAGGTCAACGGATTCGGCAAATCACCGGGGATTCACGCGTGTGTCGAGTGCTCACCCATGATCTCATCGCAATCCTATCATCGTGCCGCCCCAATGCCGTTAGGCTTCGAAATCGGTGAAAAGAGATTAAACTAGAGATGAGCGAGGCTTCGATTGCCACAGCGAATGACTGAGATGAATTATCGCAGGAGTGTGAGTGCTAAAACTATAAATCGCACGCTTCTTTTAGGTTATGCCAATCGATACGGAGGGAGACGTTGGCCGAGCGAGAGCGAACGGAGGAGAGCGTGGATTTGAGCGAGATCAATGATTCGTAGGAGAATACGCTCGAGAGAAAGCAGTCGCGATGGAAATTACCTTGTCCGGTGATTGCTGGGTGTGCGGTTTCTACGGGGAAAGGCGAGCTGAGCGAGGTCGATAGTCGAGAGCAATCACGGCCGTTGACAGTCCGGCGATTCGAAGTCGACTGACGTTTTGAGGACGCGGAAGGTCACCATCATTGCGCCCGTCGGATGATCGCGATGCGCGTCGCGCCGCACGTTAACCGTCTCTACTTCCTCCTCGCAGTTTTCTATTTGCGACAACTCATTCGAAACTATTCCACACGCCTCAACAATTATCATCTTTATGAGGATGAAATTCCTTAAGTTTGTCTCATGAATTTGCTAAAACTTTCCTTGTGCTTTGCGGATGCGTGCAGCGTTGCGCTTTACTTTAATCGAACGCTTGAACTCAGCGGATTCGAAGTGAAGAAAGGACCATGCGCAGAATTCGAATCCACTCGCGGCAACTTCAGAGCGAAATATCGAACCGTTCTTTCCATCTCGATGTAGAAATAATCGTGCGAGTTCGTCGTCTTTGCGAATCGCACCATCTTGGTTATTGCAATCTGCCGGCGCATTTTGAAACCTACTACTTATTGCTTGCAGTAGGTAATAAATGTCCAACACTTTGCAACTAACTTTATCAATGTCATAATCATGATATTAGGTTTGGAATCTTAAAGAACGTGTTTGATGACAAACTAATTAGCACTTGCAATAATTAATTAGAACGATAATACTTCGTGATTAATAATATAACGACATATAAACATAAAAATAGTATGAATTATTATAACTGAACTATCCCACTCGAAACTTTTCCTAGCCCAGCACAAGTTTTAGTAATCCAATCATTATGTCCTTGCGAAATTCGATTAATTATTAAGATTTGGCTTGACTCCGCAGCCACTTGAGAATAATACGAAAACAGGGTACATTATCGAGATTAACTTCCGTAATGTTCATTCGACTGATAGTCGAGTAATCGTCATTTTTATCAGTCGTCTACGAGTTCGTACAATGTCATTCATTTATATACATAGACTTAATCTGTCGGATCATCCATTCAGTATATTATCTATTGATATAATTGTATTTGAAAACTCTCCTATCTAATACTTACTCCTCGCATAAATTATCACTTACCGGATTAAAATATAATAATCGATGTATTAGTGATAATCGATCTCTCAGGCAAAAGCTGCTCTTTAAACTTTAATTCGAAACTGCTATTAGTTAATCTGGAAAACATTATATCAACTACACAAATCAGTTGAAAATCAATTCGACAAATAAAAAATCATCGCCCAGTAAAAATAGGATCATCAGCATTAATGAAATGACGCTAACTATCACACATTTGCTCGTGATTATCTTCAAAATGACGGCACAAAAATGATTTGTTCCGATAACGATAAGCGCGATGCACCCTATTTGCTATTAATTGCAGAATTCCTCATTTTATAATTGCCGAGGAGTCACATGTTTTCCAATCGGCCGATAAGAACGTCGCGGGGGGGATCCACGCAAAACTGCTTGATCCTCTTCGAAAACAAGAATGATCCGTGCGACATGCGTCATCCGATTCATGACTGCTTTTCGAACGTTGCCTGCTTTCATGAATTGAACACTCGTAGAAATTTTATAATGTTTCTCACATTATTATTAATTTTACTTTTATTAAAAATACTGCGGAAAGTCTTATAAAAGTTCTCTAATTTCTATAGAAGACTGTGCAATACGTTAGGAGTCGATGTAATAATAATAAATCACAGGGCAAATATTATGAAACGTATTGAACGCTTCGTTTCATTTTGATTGGTTTTGTATACTTCGGAAGCGATTTGTAACTGCCGAACACGATTGAATCTAAACCGAGCATAATAGCATGTTTCTGTCCAATGAGACTTTAATACTCAATAACGTGATTTCGATAGCATATAATTCACTGAAATATGAGAATTTTATCTGACATAGAAGGAAAGAGAATTTCATATAACAAGCATTGGAATGTGCTTTAAGTGGTTAAATTGTTGTAATTATTAGCTTTGCAGTACGTACAAGAGAATACAAGCAGATTGTTCCCAAGCTTCCATTTGCAGTACAGCAACACAGTACATTTACATCTACAGTTTCGCGTGCGGTCGCTGGGACGCCAGCCAACCTGACTACTAAATCTCGTCAAACAGGAATCGCAGACTACTAACACCATCGAAAATGTATCTGTGGCTGCAACCTGTTGAATGCATCGGACTGTCTGAAGAATGCGCTCGGAAGGAAAGCCCTTGTTGATCAGTAAATATCATCGAACCAAATTCTCAGAAACAATGACTTTAGTACTAAACAATTCATTCTGTTTCAATTTTGTATAAGAATTTTTGTTGTATAAGAAGAATATATTTGATAAAAAGGTTTTCATTAATCAGAAAAATTCATCGAACTAAATTCTGAAATTTAGTTTTTCAAATTTTCATAATAAAAATTAGTGTATTTTTGAAAGGCGACGAAATACGTTCAAAAAATTTGAGCTACTATTTCTTACCACGTTGTCGATCGAAGCTCGCGAGGAAAAACCAACAAGATAGAAGTAGAAGTAGAAAGCTTGTCTGAAAATTACAGCGTGATAAGGTCCCCCATGAGAGTGAGAGCTGACGAGATAAAGATAATAACCGATGTGAAGCACCGGCTGCCGAGTCTCTCTCGGCTGCAATACTGGTTCAGTACGCCGTGAACAGCCGTCCAGTGTGCACGACTCGCCGATCATTAAGAGCAAAATGAATCAGCCAACAAAGAATGTTATCAATTTCGGCGCTGGACCGGCGAAACTTCCTGAAGAGGTATCAAATTTTAACACATACATATTTTCTTTAATGTCAAATTTCGTAGTATGTTCACTTCAAAACGCAGTGCCGAAACCTTTTTTTATTTACAAGAGTTTTACTACGAAATTGAATTATAAGTGTTTCGAGTTCGGAAAGAATTTTTCTGTCTAACAATAGGAGTTGAAAAAAGAGGTTTAACTTAACAAGGCAGACTAATTCATAAATTCAAGAAATGAAGAAATTTTCTTTAACATTTAACACGCCGTACAGACTTTTGAGTGTTGAAAATATCTAATTTTTTTATGAGGGGGAAACGTAGCTATTAACGAACTTTTTGTTGAATATCCTTCGATGTAGAATAGCAGAGTGAATTCCTTGCACGCCTTCTTGCCATGTCCGCCTGGTCGTCGCCAACCAGGCGAAAGCGTTGATTGACCAATTGAAAAATAATCAAATCATGCACGAGACTTATTAGAAGATCGAGCCAATTCAACTCCACGAAATATTAGTTTTCGACGATAATACATTTAGATATTCATGGTTGACGATTGGTTCGAGAAAGGCAGGGTGAGAGCTAATATTATGGAGTCAAAATAAAATACAAAATCGCATGATATGGTGAATGGACAATCTATCGGGTGTAAGAAGGTCAGGAGTTCATTCAACTAATACGGAAAGCGTTACTTATGTGTTTGCCCATTTCGAACACATAATTTTCCCAATATGTAATAGTATTCATTTCAAAGTAACCATCGCACATTTAAATGCTCGATTAAAATCAACTGGTTATAAATAACTTACAAGTTGTAACAAATATTAAGCAAGAGTTCGCCACTAGAACATCAGTGCTAACTTAATTGCAATTAACAGGCAAAACGTTGGAAGAAAATAATCTTTGATTCGACCTCTTTTTGTTTTTAACAGTGTAATATTCTTTGTATTATGAATCGATAATTAAGCTATTGAATATTTAATATTTAGGTACTGAAGAAAGTCCAGGAAGAACTGCTTGGCTATGGGGACACACAAATCAGCATATTGGAGCTAAGTCACCGATCGAATGATTTCAAGAAGGTCATCGAAAACGCGCAAGCATCACTACGAGACATATTGTAAGTTCATGCTTGCAAAACGGTGAGGGATGATTAACAAGCGTTCTCTTAATGATGATTTTTTCTAATCCTGCAGAAATGTTCCTGATAATTACAAGATCTTGTTTATGCAAGGCGGAGGAACCGGCTTGTTTGCTGCTATTCCTTTAAACATAATGACCACAGGAACTGCCGACTACCTTGTCACTGGTAATTTGGAAAAATATTGCAGTTCAATCAATTATTAACTCTTTGGCTTGAAAACACGTAAAATTAATTATAAACTAACTAAATCTATACATATAATAGCTAATTTTAAAGTATCTATAAAGTTGAAAATATAAAATGAAGAAAAAAGTCACTGTAAATATACAATCACGTAAAACCTCGTCGAGCTACCAGTGATATGAGTTAATTATAGAAATAATTAAGACCATGAGTAAGCACTTCAAAACTCAATGAACAAGTATCATGTTATCAGGTGCGTGGTCTGCGAAGGCGGCGAAGGAAGCCAAGAAATACGGAAAAGTGAATATGGTTCTACCAGAGACTTCTACGTATACGGACATCCCAGATCCTGCAACTTGGAATCTCGATCCGAATGCTTCGTACGTGTATTACTGTGCCAACGAAACCGTCCATGGTAATTAAAACCACAAATTAATAACTGTCCAACAACATGAAGTTCTAGCAATATAAGATTCACTATTCCCTGTTAGAAATATTCGCGAATATTACTTTTGTTTAAATCAATATGATTTATCATATGTGTTTGTACACACAAAACGGCTCTGACAAGCAAATTGTCATTCGTACAAGAACGGCACTCACAATGAAAGTGTTGAACCAACTGTAGAAATGAATTCTCATGACTTGGTTCGCAGGTATCGAGTTTCAATTCGTACCACAAACAAACGGAGTTCCCCTTGTTGCTGATATGTCTTCAAATATCCTCACGAAACCGATCGATGTCTCGAAGGTATGTGGTACTATCACTAGCAATGGACAAACGCTTATGAACAACAAAGGAAATCGACATGAAATCTTTGTTTAGTTTGCAGTGATTTACGCTGGCGCCCAGAAGAATATTGGACCAGCGGGTGTGACAGTGGCGATAGTCCGAGATGACATCCTAGGACACGCGATGACTGTTTGCCCTTCTGTTCTCGATTTCACCGTGATGGCCAAAGAAAATTCCTTGTACAATACTCCACCCGTCTTCCAGTCAGTAGCAAAGTGATGACTGTAAAAGAAATGCGATTAGATGAGCGTTCGAATGATATCCTCCGTTCCTTTTAGGATTTACGTGGTAGGACAAGTGTTCGAATGGATAAAAGAGCACGGAGGAGTCGAGGGAATGGAGAAACTGGCTTTGATGAAGAGTAAGATGGTTTATGAAGTGATCAATGAGTCACGAGGATTCTACACATGTCCTGTTGCACCCAATGCACGTAGCAGAATGAACGTACCTTTCCGGATCGGGAAGAACGACGAGGAACTCGAGAAGAAATTCTTGGCTGGAGCAAGCGCACTTGGAATGCTTCAACTTAAAGGACACAGGTCAGTAAATTTACTGTAATTGTATGTAATATGTTTTTATGGCAAACTGTGCACCGGACTTTACAACACACTTTCTTGTATCTGCAGATCGGTGGGTGGAATTCGGGCCTCACTGTACAATGCCGTTTCGGTAGCAGAGGCAGAAACTTTAGCGAAATACATGAAGTCCTTCTACGAAGAACATCGTGATAAAGTTGCACAATAACTTTAACGAACGTTGTACACGTGTAAACACGTATCGAATATTTTTTAGTTTATCTATGATCTTAATATTGTCCCAATCGATATAATTTATTCCGCATACATACGAATTCGTGTGTATTATCTACATTTTTGTAAGAAAGGCAAAACAATATACCCTTTTGTACCATCAATATAGCAAACCCTCTCCTGTGGAAACTCTTGTGAAACTTCTACAGAGACGTGAATAAAAAACGAAAAACAAATAAAAAGCACATGTGGCAAAGAACGTAAAAAGTCGTAATTGTAATTAACACCACTTAAGTACATAAAGACTGTCGAAATATTGACTGCACGAAGTGTTGTGAGAGTATAATATCTCTGGCATTAAAGAAATTTGCAGCAAATCCGTCAATAGGGGAGAATAATTGCTTGAAGAATAAAGCCGAACAAATTTATTTCGGCGTCAGTTATATTTCTATTTACAAAGGTCTCATTAAAAAATGCTCGCCTTACAAAGGGTTCAATTGCTCGCTAATAGAAAACAAATAATTTTCTACAACATTGAGGTCGGCACTGTACAAGCGCAACCGCCGAGGCTATTCTGCTCTAGATACTTATTGAATATCGCGTCCAATTCTTGTTCCAATTTTGGATTGGTTCCGCGACAACCGTCGATCACTTTCTTAGCCCACTGTAACGCGAAAAGCAGCAAAATATCAGCCAATTTGTAATCTTTAAGCTACCTACTGATCTTAAAATACTAAGACAACAATCTAAATAATGCAGTACCTTGAAATATTCATCCACCCGCTCCAAAGACCACCCGACTGGCGGGCCCTTTACGATGTCTCTTAAGTTATACAGTTTATCGGCTAAAGTGACCAATTTCGCTTCTCGGCTCCGATTTGGAGCGCTTTCAACTTGAATCCTCTTGCGTTCAAGTTTCGATAAGTCCTTATCGTCAGTCACCTCTCGCACGACGGAGCAAACAGCAGCCCCAAACTCTTTTTCCAACTCTTCAAAGGTCGTGTCAGTGTCTTCTACTGTGTCGTGCAATACGGCAGCTAGAATCACAATTGGTTCGTGCACGTCACCCTCGTCGATTAAGATATTAGCAACACCTAAAAAAGCACACACTTTTCGTACTATCACAGAAATCATTTAGGAGAAATGTAATATTTTGTAATATACCAACCTATAGGATGATTGATATACGGCGTTTCGAAGAGGTCCTTACGCCTTTGAAAGGAGTGCTTGGTTGCCGCAAAATGCATGCATCTTACGACTACAGCCAACACTTCGTTCGCCGACAATTTATCGTTGAAAGCTACTTCCATGATTCTGGCCAACAATAAAACGTTGCGTCAAATAAATGACACTTTTGCGGACTAATATTGGAGACTGTAAGAATTCACCGTGAAAGGTTTTAAAACGGATGACGTGACTTGGCAATTGTGTGCATGCGTGCAAATTACATATTTTACATAGCGATCATAATTGACGAAGAAGTTTGCACGTACACAAGCACATATATCCACTGCCGTCGACACTGTCTTAAATATGCTCTATTTATTTAATTTCGACACTTATTTAATAGATTAGAAACAGAACGAACGAGGTTATACAGATGAAAAACGTTTGATATTAATACTACTTGCTGCTACAATTGCAATGTGTGATATTAGCAAAACGTGATATCCATACAAATTATCAGTTTCTTATATTAATAATGCATCATGCAACACGCGCAATACTAACAGTAAACTTACAATTACACGTATATTAGAGACCAGCAAGAACGACGATTTTTCTAAATCCTGTTATACTGCAACCTTTCTGTGAAACGACTGTTATACTGACAGAAAGGAGGAGGAATATTATAAATAACGAGCGACAAACCGATTTTAACAAAAATTATTACCACACGCGATATCCATTAATAAATAAATGTTGGAGATGTACTTGGAGTTGATTACGCTACAAGGAAAAGATGTAATTGCTGAAGTAGACGAGTGAAAGAACCACGCAAAATGCAGTAATAAATTAAATTAACACTTTATTCTCATACTAATGTACAATTGGCCGGATAGAAACAACAAAATAGAAACAGGCACTTTCAATCACTGAGTGAGATCTTTTTAAGGCATAATTTCCAGGATATAAAATATCACAAATTCACATATTGGTTCGTTGCAAAATAAAGGGACACTTAAAAGTCGCTAATTTTGGTAGTTTGAATTTTATAACTCGATTCTTCCAATCATTGTGCTTTCAATGAATTCCAGCTGGATCTGTTGTCAATCACACTGATCACTAAACATAACCTGGCGTAACCTTGCAAACTGTAACCTCCGCTCGTCCGACGGGTCATCAAAAATCGCAAAAATGGCCCTCAAAAGGAAGTTAACACAAGACGATTTGCGTAAGGCGATGACCGAGCACAAAAAGAAATTGGCGACGGTGAAGAAAATTGAATCGCCGTTAGCAAAATATCCTTTCATCATAATTTTCAATGGTCTTAGGTTAGGCAGAGTAATATACTCTGTTCATTTGTTGTTAAACATTTGTATTCCAGTGTCTTCCCCTTGGATTTATCAGCAATAATATAAACTAAAAACTTTTACTTTTTCTGTGAAAGCAGTATGATCCTTAACAATGCCAAACACGTATACAGATGCAGGTCAACTAATGTGTATCCTGTGCAAAACGATAGTGAAGAACGAGACTGTTTGGGTGGTGCACCTGAATTCCAAGACGCACAAGGAGAATATTGCTCTGGCTAAAAAGACAAAATTAGAACCAGAGGTTGGGCCAAAACCATCACAAAGTACCTTTAAGAGGCCCTTGTCGCCTCCCAGGGAATCGTCAGAACCCAAAAAGATAAAGGGCATTTTAAAAAACGCACCAGTTCAGTCTGCTAACGTCCCAGCGGGTTTGCCAGCAGACTTTTTTGACAATAATTTCAAACATCCCAGTTCTACTGCAACGCACACATCAGATAGTAGTAAAGAGCATAGTAGAGAAGTAGAATATAAGAGTAAAAATGCTGAAGATGCAAAGGAAAAGGACAAGGAGAAAGATAAAGGGAAGGAGGGAAATCCTGCGGCTCTTCCTGAAGGATTCTTTGATGATCCAATTTTGGATGCAAAGGTAGCTATAATAAAATATACAATACACAAGTTGGAACAAAGAAAACAAAAGTCATAATACATACATAAATATTCCCCAGGTACGTAACGTAGAATACAAAAATCCAATAGAAGAGGAATGGGAGAAGTTCCAAAAGGTGATCAAGGAGGAAACAGCGCAGTCTGCACAAATTATTGCCGACGACCAAGAAGAAGCAACGACCGAACGACAATTAGACGAAATTGAAGAACAAATACGCCATTGGTCGAGGTATCAAAGCAAAAAACATGTACATTGTACTTCCTGTAGCAAGTGTATAAAAATTATACCATTGCAGGGTAATGGATCTCGTGAAACGGAAAGAAGAAGTGCAAGCGACTGATAGAAAACAAGACAGTATTGATAATGATGATTCCAGCGGAGATGACGCCGATTTTGACGAGTTTCTCGATTGGAGAGCTAAAACTTCGTACCAATAATATGCAATTGTATATCTTGGTCCTATGCTGTACATATATTTATATGTTAGTTGGTGTTCAAGAAGATTAAACCGATTTTTTATAAAGAAAAGCATTGAAAATGTCCTTTTATTCTTCCCGAACAATCTTCGCCTCCAAAATAGCCGCGTCGAAATTCGCACGCTCCAAGCGGTCAATTGTCCAACTCGAGCTGCAAAAGTTCGTGCACACTATCTAACGAGAAATACACGAACTATTGCTGTCAGTACTGTCAACTATCATATGGCGTGAAGGACACTTCATTTGTTTACACAATAATTTTTTCTCCCCTTCTGGTATTATATTTCTCTGGAAACAATAAGCAACTATGCTACTATCAACAAACAGTCTGATGAAAGAAAGTAACTACCGATGTCTATAGAATTGTTTTTATGGAACAAAAACAATATCGAGTGTACATTCCGAAGTAAATTCGACGAATGACAGCGAAAGTAAGGAAAGCATCGGAAACGTGGCAACAACCATAAGTGACATTGACTCTAGTAATGAGTGCGAAGAAAGATGATGATAACACGTCAAGCAGCCGAGCAAGCAAGGAAGTGGACATAACCCGTTACTTCGACAATGCGCCACGCACTATCTTCGACGAAATCATATCAAATCGAAAGGAGGATGCTCTTCAAAGCCTTGACATGATTTCAATGTCGAATATCGACCCGCTGGCGGGTGATGCGTTCGAAGACAGTGAAATTTTCGACGTAAAGCAGAAGTCTGTAAACGATGTTCACAGAGACGTCTGGATTCCTTCCGAAGCAACACGAAAAATACTGCGAGCAATTGCCACCTCCAGCATTGCTTCAAATTCTCTTGATGCCAGTTGTATTACTATGCCAGGATTAGCGATACAAGATGATTTGCCAGACTTAATCAAAAGTGCATCCGTGCATTTTCTTGGAGAGGAGGAAAACATTCATAGGAATGTCCTCACAGCTGCTGATGTCACTCAGGATGAACGAGGTTTAAGGAACCTCATACAAGCAGGTTGCTACAAAGCAGCAGTTAATCTGTCTGCAAGACTATTAATAGTATACGCACAGGGTTACGGCAAGATGAACCACCCCAGTAAGCACAGTCCTCATTCTTTGCAATTGTGGTTCACAAGGCTGGCATTGCTAACAAAACTCCGGCAAGTGGATATTCTTGAAAATGAAGCCAAAGCATTTGGTGATTTGGATAAACCTGATATGTACTTTGCATTTTATCCTGAGCTATATGGCACGAGGCCAGGTTCTATGGCATCGTTCGCCTTCAGGCTGTTGCTAGCAGAGATCCCACTTTATTGTGGCAAACCAAAGCAGGCCTTGGATTGCTTGTATAAGCTTCTAGCCACTGTCAATAAAATTATAGCAAATTTTACTAATGGTTTGACTGGCGACGGTGTGCAAGCCAAACTCTCCACAGAGGAACAAGAGGATGCCATTCGATTGTGGCAAGGCAGGAAATGTAGAATACTCATTTCCATTGTGAATTGTACAGTTATAGCGAGGAACTATGTAGTGGCTATAGAAATTCTGGAAATGATCTGCACTTCGTTCAGTTGGGCTCCCGAACAGTTAGATGCCCTGAATTCCAACTTAGGCAGGATATACCTTCTTCTTGGCGATGTGCTTCATGCAAAGAAACTATTGGTCGATGATAACGAACAGAACAATTCAACTTCCGTTAGAAGATTGACTGATATGGGTTTAATAGCAGTTGCACAGAACAACTTTCAAGAAGCATACAAGTACTTCCAGGCTGCTTCAGTGATGGATCCAGCAAATATTACACTAGTCAACAACATGGCTGTGTGCCTATTATACACTGGACAATTGAAAGAAGCTGTCCATTTGTATGAAAATACAATAGCAAAGAATCCTGTGAAAAGCTTACAGGAGCCAATCTTGTTGAACATGTGTACTTCGTATGAACTGCACACTACTCACTGCAAGCAAACAAAATTACATCTACTGAGACAACTCAATAGATACAAAGGAGATGCCGTCGATGTTCAGTGTCTAAAATTAGCACTGCAATTGTAGAATTGTTAAATAATATAGAACTTTACTTACTAAAATAATTGTTTCTTTTTCCCTACATTTATTGACGAATTCGAAGTGAAAAATAAGAACGTTTTATAGAAAATTATTTTCATTCGTGCATGTTCGTAATATATTTTGAATGTGTTTCGCATACTCATTTTTTGAAATCCCTTTTACCTGTACTCACAAGCCGCTGGAAGTGAAGGTGTCGTATGGCTGTAACAGGATAATCATGGTGGTGTGACAGTCTCATTTAAATAAATCATACGTTCAAATTAAAGACTGTATTTTGTTCTGCAGAAAAAAGGCACCAGCTGGCGGGAAAGTCGGCCTAACTGTTTAACGTCTTCATTTATTTATTATGGATGGAACTTCGTCACAATACATCGTGTAAATCTTTTCCTGACTTCTATCTCTCTCCCTCTTGTCACCTGTCTACTGTCTGTCGCTGTAACAACTTTTGTTTCTTGTTTGCACGGAGCTCGTTGGTTTGTGCTGAGAAAGCAGAGCTTCGTAGGGCTCGCAGCACCCAACCCTTGACTAACAACCCATAAATGCTAGTAGTACTTCGAGCTTCCCTCTTACTAAATTGCTGAGATACTTCATTGACGATACATTTATAAAAATACACTGTTTTTGTTTTCATTCGAGAAAGGAAAATTGCACACCGTTCTCTCTAAGGAAGCAAGTAAAGTCTCTTAACTATATTGGAACGATCGAACACATTTCACAACATTGAAGATATTGCGAATGTCAGTGCGAGCCCACATACACTGCTACAGCGTGTCTCGTCTCTATGTGTACTCGTCGAACAATAGCGTTAGCCGTAATAATTCCGCGATTATATATTTCACTTTGGGAAGGCACCGCGTACGCTACGCCGCTATGACTTTCCAGTATATTCTCTTTTACTCTCATTATCTCATTAGGATCCACTTGATTCCCTTTACGCAATATTGCATGACAGCGTCACTCGCATTTCCATTTTCCACTAGTTCCGCACTGCTGTGCGAGTCTGAATCTATGTAATCATCCGATCTCTCTCAAAGAATATTTCTCGCCTTGCTTCGCCACTGATAATACCCACCTATTTATTCCCCCTGAGTGCTTATTGTCATTGCATTCGCCGCGCTAATGAAACAAGAACAAAGAACCTCCATACACTATATATTCGTCGTATTTTTACATGGCATCGAATGAACCTACAATTCCAGGGTACTCGACGTACAATTTTCCGCAGTGCCGCTAAGCTCAGTAGTTCCGAGATTTATTGCACGTACTAAGGTATTATATATAAAAATATGGTTTCACGGCGCTTGACATGTGTTAACGAAAGGTGATCAATGCAATCGATAAGTACGGACGTGATGTAGTGTACTGGCCAGACGCGTTCATAGAGAGGAAGGGCAGAACGAAATGTGGTACATAGACTCATACTCGCACGCTCATCGTACGCACGTACGTACAGTTAGGACCAGCGATGAAAGTTTCATCCCTCCGGGGGTTCGCACACTGCACATAATACGGCAGGCCTTCCCCCTAAACTTAGGCAACTGTTCGGTACCTTATAGAGTGGGTAGGCGCCTGAGGGGCTCTCTCACACGCGGCACATCATTCCTCGCTACCGTACGCGGTACATACGTGCGCTTGCAGTGTACCCTTCTTTTTTACTCTGCGCACATACCCAACATAGAAGCGGGACGCACACACGCGCATCACCAGCGTTTGCTTTCTTCTTCCTTATAAATTTTACTCCCCCATCTGAAACATTATCCGCTATTGTGTAATGCTTACTGCCTAGTCCTTAATCGAAACGGTGTATTATTGTCTCCCGTATTTATCGAGTATTTTCTTTGTACACACACCTTCAGAGCCGTTCGGTGTTCTCGCGCCACTCGCACAACCCACGCGCACACGCATCCACACATCCCACTTGCCGTCCCGACTGAACACATACACACACACACGCGGCGATTCCGGGGCGAATATTGCCCGGTGGGTATAAAATTCGAGGCGGCATAATCAATCAATGTGAAATTCATTGCTCGCCGTGAAACACAGGACTCACGGCGAAGAGAGAGCGCTACTACAACCCCCGAATGCCGCAATGCCACGTATCAATTTCGCTTTACAAACGCGATAGAAGCCGCCTTACAATTCCCTTGCAATCTTATTGAGAGCCAATGATGATTCTCGTTGCCACCCCCGAGGAACAGATAGACAAAAGGAGGACACACGATGTATCGTTGACGTGATAGGTATAACGAAGCATCGCGAGAGTAACTTTACCTTGGAACAACGAAATTCTCGCTTTCACAACTCCATTTGTAAGTCTAGTATCATATCGGTATCTAGGCAAGCTCGGTCGTTCACGGAAGGCATCGTATGGTGCTCGTTAAATCGTTGTTTTAACAATTATAACAATTTTTTGTATTATCGCTTGCACATTTTAGCCCCCGTGTTCTTTCCCATCGAGCGCTTTGTCAGTAGTAAATTTCGGGTGCAACAAGGACAACTGGTACTGACGCCCGAAACCTCGTGAGTATCTCGCAATCGCTCGAGTGACTGAATATTACGTACTTTTATCGAGGCAAGCAGGTTGCTATCGAATTGAGGCAAATGTGTTTTATCGTCTCTACGTACGTACCAGCACGTGCGTATTCTAGGTACGCGCTTCTACGTATGTAAATACGCACATACAGGCGTGGACACACGCGCGAATGCATCGTTCAATATACGTATTTTATATATTCATACTCGTATTTAAATTTATATATATACTTTAGACTTATTTATGCCATATCTTCCTATCTGTTTACCTATACGTATATAATATTGTCTTCGTGAGTTTCCAAGTGTATTCTTTCTCTATATAGTCACTTCAACGCCGTTGGTCTTACAATTCATGAGAAATGGAATATCGGAATTTCGGAAGTCAAGTGAAACGGAAGTCCCGGGACATCATGTACAAGTAACGAAAAGCAAGGGTCGAATGAAAAGTCTAGCTGGAGACTGCTTTAATTGAAAAAGCGTAGAAAACTGGAGGGTGCAATGGAAATGAAACGGTTGGTGAACCAATAATGCAAAGTTGGTCGAACCGAGGCACGATGAAAATGATTCCAAAGACACAACGAGCTGCAAAGGCAAAGAGGGTCTCGTAAAACCATATACAGGCAATAGTATAAATGTTATCTCACGTATCTGCGCCGATCGAGGAACAGACTCATTTCTTTAATGCAGCTCCGGATTAAATAGTACTATCCATACTATATAATATTAGGTTATAATGATATAAAAATATATTTCTTAACTATTAACACTATAATAAATGAGTATTATAAGCATCATATCTTTTCTCTTCGTCGTACGGACACGATGCCTATCGCGGATAACCGAAGCTTCTAGACGGTGAATTGTTAACGATTGCTGACCTGACTAGCCGAACACGTGACTCCTAGTTCTTTTTAATATCAATCCACATCATCCTATGCACTTACATTATCGCTCGCATCCCTCTCTCAATTGTTCCACTGAATCACTCCATCTCTGGCGTTCCTTCACTATTGTCGTGCGTGTGTGTCCGTATGTGTAAAAGGAAGGTTCGTTCTGCATACTTCTTTTACGCGTAAAACGTTATAAAATACATTCTCGAGTACTCTCGATTTGGTATATACGTACGTATCGCTTATCTACAGATCCAACGAATAAAATCATAAAAACGTTATAATAGTAATGGTAATAGTACAATATTGGAAGCATTTAATATTCATATATTAGATCGTTCAGTTTGCTATAGGGGCGTAGATCTCAGCGACAGGTTTATTGCGAGGTTACCGCTGCCCTTTCTCGAATAATCGCGACGCTACACGGCTTCCGCAGTATCCATTGGATCGGATTGAAAAAATCAGCGCGGAGTGCAATGGAAAGTACAGTACAACACGGAAGATAAATACAAGAATCGATAAGAGAATGCGCGGCGCGGGGGGCGTCTGCTGTGTCAAGCAATTCTCGCGGAATGTCTTAAGGTACTTTAGTTAGGATACGCCCCACCCCTCTCTGTAACACTTCGAACGACAGCAATACATGCGATTCTTACCGATGCGTTATCCGGTAAGTTGTAAGTACAATGATCGGCAAGACGTTACGAAGCATCGATCATTCGTCCATAAAATTTCAATCGATTTGCGACTTTTTATATATATTTACATTCTTACGCAAAACCTTTGGATAGAACCTTTTCGTGGAACCAGGCACCCCTTCTCAGTTTCTTTCACCCATCGCTAGACATATCACTTCCGTAGCCGATAATTCATTTCGCTTATGGGACCCTTTAATACTGTACACTTCTATGCCAATCAAGTGAAAAATCCCTTGTGTATGTCATACACAACCGAAGGACTTTGGTCTGACAAATAATCGGAGGAAATAAGGATACGACTATCTCTCTCATAGTTCGTTGTCCGAGAGATCGAATATCGCAAACATAAGACGGTGGACTATTGTTTTGGAAGATAATCAACGGGCTTTTCGTTCGGTTTTGCTTAAGAATATTCCTGTCTTTCCGTCAGTATTAACATTCTACAATCGTCTTTGCGCGTATACACATCGCGACTGAATATCTTATGCCCCGTATGAGCGTGACTACCAAATTTGTACGTTAATTAGTTTTTTCTTATTATTGTCATCATGTATATAGTATTTCGTTAATAAAAATACTAAAATATTATATATAATACATACATATGTAAATATCAAATTTATACAGTGTGCTTTATTCGTCTGGAAACACAATAAATTTTTATACCTTCGAGGGTTCAACAACCTCGTTTATACAAAAGTCGTTTGATCTCGAGAAAGAAATGCGTGTGTTCGGGCTTCTGAAAGTCGTTGCTAGAGATCATATGCACAAACAAGAATTCTCTACATGAAACATCTTGTAATACTTTATCCCCACTATTAAGAAAATTAAGCAAAATTTGCATAATAAGTAAATGTGGGCAAAATGGACAATTTCGATAATTATCTAGAATTTCGAAACAAGGACGTCCCAGACTGGAAAAGAGTTGGCTTCGAAAACTGTACCTTGCAATGTGCTTCTTTTCGAAAATAAACAACTTTGCACAAACGATTCTTCAAGTTTTCGAGAGCAACAAGTATAAATGTATGCGATGCTCGTCTCAACAAAACACACTGTATATGTCTATAATATGTATTATATATACTATAGTATAAAATAATGTATATATAATATGTAATATTTAGCACATAATGTATAATTATGCATTTTAATGCATATACACGCGCACGCGTACATGTATGTATTTCATTGTATATAATAGATTATTGCATTATGCATTTTTGGTATCGTTTTTTGGTATCGAGTTTTTTGGTTTAGTACCCGCCTACCTCAGGTGGCTGCGAATATTTTCGCTGGATTTATACATAAACTCTCATCAAGCGTCGGAAGCTCGCATATATCTGGTGGGTTCTTGCGGGATTACAGAAAATTTCGCAAAGTAACCACCGTGTCGTTTACTCGAGAGATCATAATCGAGACTTTATGTTGTCCGTGGTTTTCGCGAAAAACACGAAATAAATAATCTTCGTAGTTAAATGCCAAGCCCTGAACGGAACGAAAGACGGACCCTACATAATTATCTAAATAGGCAACTTTCGTTGATTCTAACGGAATACTTCTATTCTCTGTACGGCTTGCAGTAAGAGGACCGATGATTCATGTGTTGGCTGTAGGAGCCTGAGTGAGAAAAGCGCTTGAGGCACTTGGTGCACTGGAAGGGCTTTTCACCGCTGTGTAGTCGCTTATGTTCAGTTAGGTGATGCTTATGCTTGAACGCTCGTGTGCACTCCGCACACTTATACGGCCGTTGCCCTGCATTGATATTAATATTATTTAACTGTTCATCCAAATTTAGCTACTATATGTCTTAATTATCCCAGCTTGCTGCAAATTGCGGCGAGCACTGCTGCCAAATACACTAATAGCAATATTCTACTTAATTCGAGAAATGACACTGAAAATCTCGCGAGTACTTAGTGTTGACGCTTCTCATTTAATGTTAGGTCAAGCAGAATTTTTTCAAGTGAACTATCATGCGAAAACTTTTCAGATTCATATTAGCGGGAGTTGTGCAGCAGTTGAATTTCTTGTATTAATGAAAGTAACTTACCGGAATGTTCGTACTTATGTCTCGCTAGGGAACTATGCTTGGAGAATGTTTTGTCACACCGATCACAGAAGTAGAGACCACCCTGGTCGGTTTCTGTCGTCGTTACCGGAGGATATAAAGCTTCTGGTTGCGTCGGACTTTCATTTTCACTTTTGGAGTTCACTTGGGCTTGATCCTGAAAAACAAAATTGTACGGAAAGCGTGAAACGTGGTACAACCATATATTTACTATGTGACTTAAAGCACACATTCATTTCAATGTACCTTCAATTTAATTTCTGCATTACTAGAATTCGTGCGTTTCACTTCAACGGAGTCAGTGGTTTCTTCATCTATAACGAGCGGGGAATCTTCCAAGTCTTCTGCTTCCGTACTTTGCGTCACGGAATTCTCGTTCTTTCGTTCAGCGGGTGATACTGGCCTGCTGCTGGCACCGTTCGTTTCACCACTGTCTTTGCTGATCGACCGCGTCAAAACTTCCTTCTTTGACAGATCAAGTGGTTGTTCGGTTGCAATCGGCACAAGCATCGGTATCTTGGATTCCCTGCGATCTCTTGCTCGAGAATTTTGAAACCACACCTAAATTTCAAACCAACGATCCTCAGTTATATGTTTAATACTGAAAATATACAAAAACCCAAAGTGTACCAAAACCTACCTGCACCACACGAGTGGGGAAATTAATATAATTTGCAATCATAATAATCTCTTCTTTTTTGGGACGAGGATTAATAGCGTAATAGCCCTTTAAAACGGCCAGCTGTTCATCATCGATAAGCGATCTGGCTCTTACTCTTCTTCTGCCATCATTTTGACTTTGACTTTCTCCATCTTCGTCGTCTTCAGAGCCCGCCTCCGACGTATCTTCGGCCTTCCGCTTATAATCCGTTTTCGCAGCAGGTGGGCTTACATCCTCGAGCTTGGCAGCCAAACCCTCGCTCTGCGAGTCACACTGGTCCATTGCTGTCGAAATTGTCGTCCAGTCAGGATAATGGGTTATATCACCAGACATCTCGCTATCTTGATCCTAGCAAGCAAACCAAAATAATTTATAAAAAGATGCTCATATTCCATTGTAAATTATAAGATGAGATTGGCTACAACTAATACGATACCTCATAATCCTCGTCATACTCTCGTTTCGTGAGTGCAGGAGAAACGGATAGTTTTCGCACGTTTGCCTCCAATAATTGCTTTGTGACTGAGGTGTTAACAGTTTCTAAAATTCGCCGAACAGCGTCCAGACCCTGAGATTCATTCGGCCCTGGGGATTCTTTGCCCTCCGTACCCTCTGTGCTTTCCAAGTCCGCTGTCGATGGGCTCATGAGTTCACGATGGCATTCATACTTTGAATGCAATTGATTTAAGATCTTTCCCAAGGATGACTGAAGGAAATAGTTTCCAAAACCAATCATTTGAGGTAGCAAACTTGGCATGTCATATATTCCTAATGCAGAGGTTTAAGAAATTAGTATCTTTAAAGTCTTGTTGTTTTATATTATCAATTAGGATTAGTACGTCTAAGTACCTGCTCCTTCCCGCTGGATGTCTTGATAGTCCGAAGAAGAAAGTTTTGGCAAGATTGGCAAGAACGTATTATTGTTCGCCGTAAGGAGATCCACTTCACGTCTTTCTGGCAACGGTTGCGGTGGCTTTTTGGGCGCGCGTTCGGTGCTCACATTGGCATGCCGAGATTTCTTTAGATTCACTATCAAGCACTTCTTCGAGGTCATGTGACTCGAGTACGAACCCGAATGAGAGAAACGCTTGCCACAGTTGTTGCATTGGAATGGTTTCTCACCGCTATGAATACGTAGATGTTCCTAATCGAAAATAATAGTAATGAAATGATAGATACGAAAGTGACGAGAAATTAATCGGCACAAATTTGTATGTACCTTCAGATGATGCTTGAACTTGAAAGCTTTCTCGCAATGGGGGCACTTAAACTTGCGAAGTACAGCACTCTCATCGTGGCTGATCATGTGCCTCTGGAGGCGATAAACATTTGCGAAAGTTTTATTGCAAACTTTACAAGACTGAAAATATTTGAAACGATACCACTATCAATTAGAAACTGAGGACCAAACGAGAAATCAAAAGCGCAAAGCGAAGAGAGTCACTTTGAAATGCTGAAGGAATTCTCGCAAGTAATATTAAAGGAAGATTTATTAGATTTCACATACCACTTGAGGAAATTGAGTATTCAAGTCATGCTTGTCAATGTTGAAAGGCAGGCCCTTGTGGGTATCCTCGAGATGTATCTGGAGGTAGTGAACGTCCCGGCAAAGTATACTACAATGTGGACACTTCTCGCCAGTTTGTTGCTGCTGACGTTTCACCGAATTTTCATCGATACTCGAATCATTATGGATAACGCTCCCGCTGTCATAACAGCGTTCATCATTCACTCCAGAGCCGGTGCCTATGGCTGATCCTCGCCTTCCTATCAGGCCAGATCCCAGTCCTGATCCTGGTCTGACTTCGGCTTCCGCTTCCGTTTCTACTTCAGGTCCCGCTGTTCGTTCCGACTCGGTCGTCTCTTCTTTCCCATCGTCGGCGGTTGTGGTTGTGCTTGCACCAGCGATATTCTTGACATCTGCCGGAGTATCGTCACTGCATCCGGTAACACTTGTGCTGATCGATATCCCGCCAATGCAAACACTGTTCGCTTCTGTCTTTACAACACCCGCCTCGTCCTCAGTGCAGCCTGAAACAGACAAGTAAACATATTGAATTTAATAGTTGTAGAAAAGATTAAAAAATTGTTCCTGTGGACCAATCCCAAGTTGTTATATCGACACTGATCAATAATGTTCGACAAGTTTTAATTGTACGGTGTTATGATAAACATATCTTTCCGCCCCGGATCGAGAACGTGGATTGCTCGCTTTAGCCTACTATCGTCGTCGCTAAGGGGGACAACTCTTATCGCACGGCAAAAATATGTCATTGCATTGAAACAAAAGCTACAATTTTTTATATTGTATATAAATTGTAATCATCAACCCTAAGAAATCTTATAGATTCTTCTACCTGTCAATAAGAATATATTAATAACAAGAGGCCTATCTAGAAATCCTGTATAATTCCACGATTATAAGTATATGAAATTATTCACATCCGTCGAAGTCTGCGTGAAAAATGACTAGTGATTGCTAGTCGCTTACGAAGAACCTGTGCTTAACAGTTGTATAACGTTGCTAGGAATACACGAACTTTGCTCTTGGCGAATATCGATAACAGGCCGAAATGGGTCGCAGCCCTGACCCCTTCAGGGTTCCTGCTTGCTATACGACGCGTTCTCGGGTACAGCGCAGCTAGCAAGTGCTTTTGCGCGATTCTGCGTGTAAACAACAGCTGATTGAGAAGCCTTCCTCATTATTATTTTACAAAGATACCACAGAATATTTACATTTTACTAATAAGTTCTCAATTAAACAAGACTTGTTTCAACAAATCTCTTTCAATCAGAATCATACTTCATTTTTCATTTATTTGTATTATCACCTATTCCCATCGAGCCGCTTAGAATCTCGTGTCCTACAATAAGCTAATTACCATACGAAACCTTGCTCGCCGGATCGTATTAAATTGATGCGTGGCCGGTCCAATCGCACGCAAGGGTGCCGACAGACACGCCGATTGTTTGGCTCTGAGTGTGTGCGAGTGACTCGAGTCACGTTGAAAAAATGACTCTACCGTGCAAGCTCGCCAAGATCAATTCGATCTCCCAAATACGCATTGAACGCACGCCGCAGCTTTTGCGTTTGGATATTTGAATCGAAAAAGGTGAATCGTATTATGACGTGTTATGTTTGTAATACTCCTTGTTTAAATTAAGATCTCAATGACTAGACCTTGATGGACCAAGGTAAAACAACGTGCTTTCTAACTTAAACATCAAATTAGCATACTAAGTTAAAAACAAAAGGTTTCCCGCCTAAAACACTCTTTTAGTTGTTGCAATTAAATATAACATTCACCTTTAACGCTAACAATTAACCTTTAATGTACAACGTTTCAGTTAATACAAGGCTCCCAACCTAAAGTTGTATCTGAACTTTCAGGTGTGTGAATCTTAAGAAATATCATTGTCAAGAATTTCATTCTTAAGACGTAAAGTGGATAGGCGACTTTAGGGTTCTTTCTCAAAGGAAGATGGTAGTCGGAGGAGGCGAAGCGAGCGGCAACGTGCTCGCTAAACTGGAGCCGCGCCATGACGCAAGCAATCGAGGCTGATTCGCTGGCAGAGTGCGATCTGCCGCCAGCGAAGAGGCGTGCTGTCGATTGGCGCCGCGGCCAGTTGACGAGAGCGAGGATGATGCTGAGTACGCGCGCGCACACCCGCCAACGGTCTTCTCCACGAGGTCGTTGAGCCCTGCCGGGTGCGGTCGCCACTTACGAGACACTGAGAAACTACCTCGGCGATCTTGCGCCTCTTTATCGAGACCCTCGAATAACCAGGAAAACCCCGTCTTCTACCTCAAATACCACCACCTTTGTCCTTTCTTCTCCAACCGATCGACAGACTGACTGAAATGCGCGTGATTCCGTTGGCCGTGCTTTGTCCAGTTTCAGAGATAATTAATGCGAGATTTTGTCGATTGTCGTTTGTGTATGCGATTGTTTTGTTTGTAAAGACATTTGACTGATTGAAAGGGATGCTTGTCAGATGATTGGCGCTCCTTGGTTTTGAGTGCCTTTTTTGTACCAAGCAAAATTGTAACGGTGGCCCATTTTTCTTATTTTCAAGCGTAAAACCTTTGAAGTACATTTTTGAAGAACTAATTAATCAACTTTCATGCGATGTTTAGCGCAATTCTCAGTGAAGCAAATGCAATCATTGAAAACTCATAATGAAAAGCTACTCATATACCTTCGCATTGTATTATTAGTTTTTGTTTACACGTGAAAATTTTCTTTCAAAAGGGCAGATTAATGCATTTTTTTCATAAAAGATAGATTAATTAAGTCAGCAGTTTAACACAGGGATTTTACGTGTCGAACGGACGACGTTCAAAGTCAACGTTGCACGAACTCTTGCAGGCTTTCTCTCTCGAGACGGCACGTTTCCTCTGCTCGACTGAAAGCTATATCGGGAGTATAATATATCCACGAATACACGCGCCACACCTGAAGCGCCATAATGAAAGCATCGTAACTGAAACTGTTCTGTGGGAGTAGCGCCGGATTTCGATCGGTTGCGAGGCAGACTTTTGTCTGCTTGTTGAGAGATTTTTGACTCTACAGGATAATTCAGGCTTTGAATTAAACTCATAAACTATATAAGATAATTGTAAATTATTTAGTAATTTAATTATTGAAGGGAATTAATTATTCACTTGCACTTGAATTATAAGGTTTAAGATGTATAGAAAAATGATAAATTATTTAGTAATTTTAATTATATACGAATCTGACCCAGTAAACTTAGACTTATGTACAATGTGCATGAGAGTGTAAATCTGGCAAAAAGTGGGGTAGTGCATCAATGCTCATTTAAAAACAAGCGCATCATCCTGAACAGCTTTGCACTTCAGATGATTGACGCGAAGGAATCGATAAACGACGCGTTTTCATACTGAAATATACAAAGGCCTTTGTGGAGTGGCATTTTTGTGCTTTTTACTGCGATTTCTGTGTTCCGCTCAAACAATGCTAATTACCGCACGCTCATTACTGGTGTGATATTCAAATATACGTGAGTGTACGTGTTTGTGTTCGAGTTGCATTGTGTGGCAAAAGTAACACTGGAATAATCGGTGATTCTTGCACTTTCATTGGCACGTTTCCACTCAAAGTGAACTTAAAGCTTTGAGCGTCCAACGTGCGAATTTTTTTCTTTGACAATAACTTGCAAAAAATGTTTATTAACGTTACAGTCATAGAAATAAATATGAAGAAACGAATTAGAAATGGTTTTGGATGACGTGAAACTCCAAAAATTAATTATGAAAATAACTCCGACTTGCAATGAAATAATACTAATCGCCACGAACAATATAATAATATTATATTATTATATAATTCGATATTACAAACGCTATTTATAACATTACTTATAATTGTAAATAAATAATGAGCCCGATAACCATGAAAAAGTATAAATGTAATTGGAGATAGTGTTGTTATTTCAGTATCGTGAAAGATTACTGCTAATAAGAGCACAAGAATCAATGCTCTCGTGCCACTTTGCGTAAAGTGGCTGACTTTGTTAATCATAGTGTGAGTTCTTCCTCCATTCGGACCTCAATTCCGAGCGATTTCAGAGCACGGACGACGATACCGGCCGCCCAACTCTCCCGCTTATCGGGCGACGCACATCCACACATGAGTCATCCCTTTCTGCAACTTTTCCCCGCAAACATATCTCGCCACTTCTCTAACCTGAATATACTGATTTGCAGACGCCTGTCACGTACCTCGGAGCTTGCTATATCGTTGCCATCGCGCAACATAAACAATTAAGTGGGTTAAGTAACTGTATCTAGTTTAATTAATTGTGACTTAAAGTCATTATTTGAATGGAATTCTGTCATCCGTGAATTTAAATATGTTGCGAGTTAAATATGTATGTACCTTGGCAAAGCATTCTTTATTAATTCTTTATGAATAAAGAATTAAAGGGAGCAGTAATAATTGTTGGGATAAACGATATTTCAGTCATTTGTCAGTATTTAAAAATAGTAATATTAAGAATTGTAAATTTGTCAGTTTTCAACGCATCAGATAAATTAATTGAAGTTATATGAATCGTATACAAATTTCCAAGCTGATTATCCAATAATCATATGCCGGTTTCTGACAGGTTTAATTTCAGTAGAATACGGACAAAGTTGTTGTCAGCCGGCGCTCGCCAAAACAAGGCGAAAGCGGCGTCATTCTTTAATAGGAATCATTGCAATTGACGGTGCAAGTGAAGCAGTCTGCAGACATACATTCTAGGAATTCGGTGTTCTTGTCTATCTCTTCTCCTCTATTAATATGAAGCATAGCATTTGTCCGTCTGTGTATGTTTGCGATAAACTCAGGAATAACCGAACGAATTTCAATGGGATTATAATCTAATCAAATAATAGACTATAAAGTACTCCAATAATTATTATTTATATAGAATGTTTCAAGAGTAATTTCGTAATTTTAAAAGAAAGTACTCGAGCTATTATCATCAACCGATTATCGCAAATTATAATAAAAGATAGATTATTAAAATAAATATAGTGCTACGTATTATTCTTCAAATGAAACTATTATTAGCGCTCGCACGAAATGTCACCCGAATGGAGCCGATGCATACAAATAAAAAAGGAAGAGTTTCGTGCTATACATCGTTACAAGTTTACCGCACGAATCTATTATTCTCTGAATGAAATTCTTCTTAAGGTGCACACGCAAAAGTCACCCGGGCGAAGCCGGCTAGATCAGCTAGTTTGGGATAAAGGCGGGGCAGTCTACTATGATGAAGTTGTCATTCTCTCTGGGCATCAGCCAGATTCCCAGGCATTTCTCGTGAAGCACGCAAGATCCGAATGAAACAATATGAATTCGCCCGAGAAAGTGGCAAACACTGCCAGGTGGAATTTCGAGAGATATGAAATTCTGATTTAATTTGGTCAAGATTTCCAGCCATTTCTCGTGAACCATACAAGATCCGAATGAAATAATACGTTTCACTTGAGAAAGCCGCAGCAAAAGCTGTCAGATTTAATCTCGAGAGATATGAAATTTTGATTTGATTTAGTGAAGGTAGTGCTCGGCAATGGAGCATGCCAGGCGGCCACATAAGACGAAGGCAGTGCCAGTGTAATGGGTATTCGAGGTATGCAGTTGCGTGCTGGCAAGTATGGAGGTGCGTAGCCACAGCTTTTGTCCTGCGACTGCGCGCAGCCACATGCCTCTTTAATGGAACCATACAAAGAAGCAGCGGCGAGCTCTCTCACCCAACTTAAGCCTTTTTCATCGTCTGAGAATGTTGATGAAAGCACACTCAATCGCACGATTCTCGAAGCCGTAATTGTCGGTTTTGTTTGCTACCGTTCACAATCGAAAGGAGTTCAATGAAATTATACTTCAATCGATGATAATTGATTTAGTACTAATTACTCGATGACGGGAAAGCTTATCTAATAATAGTAAGGTGATTTCCATGACAAAGGTATTTGAAACGAGAAATTAATTACTTTTGTATTCGTGAGAGATATATTTGTTCGCCCAAGCAAAAGTTTAGTTATTTGTTGAATTCCCGACAGAAAGCTATAAAGCGACGATCTAGAAATCCAGATACCGCATGTATACAAAGGGACAGCAACAGTGAAGTAGTAAGTATTCAAAGGACGCCAGAGAAGCAAAGAGAAAGCCCCACAGGACACGAAAGCATGTGGTGAAGTCGATCCACCAGCGGAGTGATTTGCATGGTCCATTGAAGGCTAGAAAAATAGAGCACGCCGTCCTGACAGCACGAACCGCACATCGCATCCCACGACGAGCAGAAAGCGACGAGTAGTGCGCGCCACGTGCGCAGGCGTCAGCTGCGCGGAGCGCGAAAGACAAAGCGAGAATGGGCAATAGAAAAAAGAAACAACGAGTGGAGAGGAAAGCGAAGTAGCAACTAACCTTTGAACATGTTCCGGACGAGAGTCATACTCATATTCGTGCGAGCGCTCTCCGCCGGCCGAAGAGGAACGTTGGTCAGCGAGCGGCCGTCGACGAATCCTCCAGAGCGACGGGGATGACGAGTGGGACGGGCGTCTTGGTGAAGGGGCGCCTGCTGGCTTGGCAGCACCTCAGGAGTTCGCCCATCGGCGTGCGGCGATTTTCAGAAGGTCGCCGTGCCACGACCGGCACATTCTCCTCGCTGCCTCGAGGCCCGCACCTTCTTCTCGGCAGCTTGCGCCGGCGATGATCCCGGCGTGGAGGTGGCGCAGCGGCGATGGTGACGACGGTGGCGGTGACGATGACGAAGCCGGAGGAGCAGCCGACGGCGGAGATGGGGACGGGGACGTGGACACGGGCGAAGACGTGATCGCTGCTCGAGATGGAGGCGGGAAGAGAAGAAGCGGCGGCGGTGACGGGGTCGGGGACAGGGACGGGGATGGTGAATTATCGTCGTCTCGGGAAGCATAGACACCCTACGCGACGCCAGACGCCAGAGTCCCTCTGCGTCTTCTACGCGCAGCCGTCTCTTCTCGATTTTAGCCGCCCTCGAGAACTCGATCTCCTTAATCCCAAACGCTCTTTACACGGCGCCTCCTTCTAGCTACCTTTCTTTTCCCAATTCTCTTCTCATCAACCATCCACGCACTCACACACCTTCTCTCTATCCTCTCTCACACGCAACGATACATGTGTGCGCTCATCGTGACTCTCTGACACATACTCTTCCCAGTGCTGACCGACGTCGTGCGCTTCTCCAGCATCGCATGCGAAAACACAAGAGTAGCACACACGCGCTTCTCCTCTTCCTTGATATTCCACACTCTTTCTCCACGGGCGATTCTAATGTCAATCGCTCCCGCTCATTCTCCTTCTCGCGCCACCAAAGCTCCAATATCTCCTGCGATCCTCTTCTTCCTTTTGTTCTCCTCTCCCGCTTTCTTTCGCTCTCTCTCTCTTGCTCTTTCTATCTGTATCGGAGAGGACGCGTGTGCGGGCAGGAGGGACGGGCGGAACAGGAGAGGCAAAGCTCGGTGTGTGGATGCGAGATAAGGGAGTGTGCGCATGAAACACACAGGCACACTTCTATCCCGATAGATTTGTGGGGGGGAGGAGGAGTGAGTGGGCCGGCGGGGGGGTGGGGAAGAGTACGGAGAAAAGAGGTTATAAGCGAGCAACTCCGCACGGTCGAGCGAGCCTAGAAAATCCCATGAGCGACGAAAAAGCCTGCGGCGATCTCAGCTTCTTTTCAACTGCACTGCCCAAGCACCGCGCACAGTTGATTCGAAGTTGATACTTCTTTATTGGGCAAATTTCGTTGGAGAGTCAACGATTATGCTCTCGTGCGATGCTCGCAAGGTGTGAAACAGAGAGCGTCCTCTTGATTGGTTACTGAGCCGAGGTGGTCTCTTCTCGTAGCAATTGCTGCTGGATCGTGTACAAAGAGCTTCCCGCACGATGCACTCCCGTCGACCTTTGGTCCATTCTCCGCTTGCGATCGGAGATGCGTCGGGTATCGCGCACACACCGAGTAGAGAAGAGTGCCTCTCTTTCTCTCTCCTTGCTTCTTCTTTCTCCTTCTGCCTTGGGTACGCACACTGACTTCTCTCGGGCGATCACTGCACTTATCAAACGCACTGACCAAACCAAAGGGGAATTGATGCGTGTCTGGATGTGTGTGGCGGCGTGTTTGTATGGCGGGTGTGTGTGGCTCTGTGTGGGCCGAGAGGTGAAAAGGGGGGAGGTCGGGTGGGGAGGGTTGTGATCAAGGTGGGTTTCGAAAAGGTAACAAGATAATAGTGCACCGGCTATATCCTTGGGAACTGGCCGCGTAGAAAACGATACGTCGTTCTACCACCTCCTCCTCTTCCTCCGCCACCTTCTTCTCCCTCACTGGCGACGATTCTTCTCATTCGTGGTGGCCCCGCGTCTACGCGCACTCACAACGACCGCCGCACTCTTCTCTCTCTCGCACTCTTTCGGCCGCACGGTAACTTCTGCCGAGAGAGTAATACGTAAGTACGCACTTGAACAGAGAGACAGACGGACAGAGCGAGAGAATTAGAGAGGCAGAGAGAGGAGAGAGAAGGTGAGAGTGGAGGAGAGACGGATGGATAGTGGGAAGAAAACCGAGAGGAACGAGGGAAAAAGAGAGAGACGCGTCGTCGGGAGAGGAGCGGACGTTAGGGCATCGCAGAGAAGAGTAGGCAACAGAGGAATGTTCGTACTCTCTACCAACGCGGAGTGGCGAGGCGCGCACCGGCAAAGCGGATTCTAACACACACCGAGACAGATTGGAGACTGCTTCACACTGCTTACTATAGGATGGGACGGATGGTGATGGCGGTCGCAACGAACCAGCCACCGCCCCCATGCTTCCCCTCCTACCTACGACCTGCAGTGTAGTTCGACCGTCTCCCACCATCTGGACCAGCGCTTCTCCTACTCTCCTCGAACCCCTCGTCCCACTCCTGGTAATGCCATCCCTACTGTGCTTCCTCTCTGTCTCCTCCCTTTTGACCTACACCCCACTCCACGCTCTTTCCCTTTCTACTCTTATATCCTCGCTTCTCCTTCCAGAGAGGTGCACTTTATCTCGCACACCCACTCGCCATCCCTTCCACGCCGTCCTTCCCGACGGAGACGTCGCCACGGTGAATCTTCCGTTACGCACTCTGCGCGCTCATCTTCTCTCTTATGGTGGTTGCAACGCCGACGGTATACTCGACAGCATCCTCAACTGAACAATCGTCGCCTTTCTAGAGTGAATAGCTGGACACCGATTTTGTTGGCTGGAATTGTCCGATGAAGCGTTGAACTATGCAGAGTATTTGTATTGTAAGGTTTTTGTGGTCCCGTCCGCTTGATTTCACGCTATGCTTTGCGTGCTTGGATGAAGCGCACGCATGACCGATATTACTGGATTCTTATCGAGAAACGCTTGGGGATTATTAGGCCAGGCGGACTCATCGGCTTTTACATTGTAACTTTCACACTACTCGCTAAAAGGTCAGGCTATAGTTTGCGCGTTTTAGATCAAACATACGAACACTAGATTTTCCACGACAAAGCGTTGAAGTACGCATAGCTTTTATATGTTACATTGTAGCCTTTGCATGATTTCGTACAGTTTGACTCTGCGAAATCGAGCGTTTATGTGCTTTAGACTACTCCAACACTTTCCCGCTTTACACTCGTAACATCTTATTTGTGTATACTTTCGTTTTCGGTCGTTTTGCTTTCCTCCCTGCTTGCTTCTCAAAGCTCTCGCTTCAAAGATGTACACACAGTGTACATTTTCGTAGCTGTAATTGCCCTCCCCAAACACGTGTGTCACATCGTTATTCACTTACCTGCTGCTTGCCGCAATCAACGACTCCGGAGCGCCGGGAATGCTATTGTTATTGTCTCGGCAATTGCGGCCCAGGTGGCGGTGTCCCAGGTATATCGGAGAATATTTCGGTACCCGTCGCTTCTTAATGACGCGGCAATTGTCCACCAGCTGTGCCCAATTGCTCCAATGATTTCTTAGTTCTTAAGGGTTGTCGCTTTTAAGGAAATCGTTTATGGCATCATAATTAAATACTTAAAGTGTTATAGCTCTCTCAACGTGTGAATCACATGATCAGGCACCTATAAATAGATTGGTTGTTTTTGTTAATATTTATTTAACGTTTTAATTCGAGTCTTAACGCTTTATTCAATTACATATACAGGGCGATTCAGTTGCATTTTAATCACTATTGTTTGCTGTACAGATGTGCGTGAACATATTCAGAGATTGAATAGTAAATTTTCGGTTGACTTGATTACAATACAATTTAATTGTTGCCATATCATTGCCCAAATCAATCTTCCTAATCGTATTATAGTTTATACATTCAATTGTAATATGTTGTAAGCTACACAGCGGTATTGTTCCCATTTCTATCTTTTGAAGCAGCTAATTTTTGTGCGAATAGATTTTTCGTATCCATTCTTGTTATAGCTGCGCGACCGGGAAGATGTTCCAATTACCGTTTATGCTCGAAGTATTCTGTCGATCGGAGTTTTCTTCCAGGCGAAACGCCTGATAACCCAACGCACGTGCGCGTCGTTCGAGAGATAGGTCGTTTTTATCGTTGAACGCCAGACAAACGGATTGTTCGACCAACCATGGAGCAGCGGGGCGTGTCCGAGGTGAGCGGACTCTGTTTCGATTACTTTATTGTACGAAAACAGCAACTGCACCCTGCCGAGGCTTTCACTCTGATGAATCTCACTTCCGCTCCTTCAGCATCCCTTGCGCCTGCTCTCCTACTCGAAACACACTCGCTCACGTTCGATCTCCACGCTTCTTCTTTCTCTGGCTGACTTTGGAAACCGTGCTTTATGGGGATTCAAAGATTGGTAAATTCGAATTTGAAACGATATCAATTAATGATTTAGAAGTACTGTGTGTTAACCAATTTCAAGAAGTTGAATAAAATGAAACATAGAAGAAGGGCGTCTAATACAAAATCATCACGCAATTAATTACACTGTGAAATAATAAACCACAAATTGTCATTGCGTATTTCCTTTCAGAATCACAAAATACAAAATCAGGCACGCAACTGTAAACTAACCAAACAGAACTCTTAAAGTCAATATCGCATTAAGACAACATTTCATCGTAATACGCAGAAAGATAAACGAATAAACTATGAACCCCGATTACAAGTTGCCGTATTATTTAATCAAATTCGTTGCAGAGGTGATTGAAACAGTGTTAGAAGTAAGATTGGCCCGACGGTTGGTGGGGAATCGGGTGGCGCGTATGGCTGTCGAGAGGATCGGGACGAAGAGAGCGCCGGCGATTGTGTCCGATACTATTATTAGTGTGCAGCTGCTAGCGAATTAGTGAATGAAGGCAAAGGACCGCCTCGAGACAATATTCGAGAGAGGCGAGAGTGCGCGTGCTGGATGCGGCGATGAGCGAGAGGCGTCGGACAATGATTCCTCATCGGCCACGCAATGTCTACGTGAAATCATTTCATTACTAGTTGCTCGATCGCTTTCTTCAGCGCCTGATGGAACTTCCACCTGTAACCATAAATCTTATTGTCAATTTTTACATCTGTCATCGTACAAGTAGTTTAATAGTAAATCATTGATGATTTGCATCAAGTGACGGGTCAATCTTTCTTACATTTCTTTCACTCAAATCATATAGAAAAGAAGGGAATTGAGTTGGTTAAAAATGAGCAAGATTTCAATTTGAACTTCATCAAGTCGTCCACTAAACCTAGAAGATCCTAGCCAGTTACGTGCAGTCACGTCCACGCCGAATGATTTCCCCGGCAGCGTGGAGAAGTCATCATGGCAACATGTGTAGAATAACACGTAACTGATATAAATACGATCATGCGACAACTTCAATTTTAATCACACTGCTTCCATTCAACCTGCACAAGAAAACAAGGAAATCCAGTTGCATCAAGATCAGTAATACTTTATCTTCAGCGTCGAGAGTGCATAAGAAAACAAGGAAATCCTGTTCAATTAAGATCACTAAGACTTGATCTTGAGCGTTCGGTTGCCTAGCAAACCTAGAAGACTGAAGGCGAGCGCAGTCACGTCCAGGCCGAGTGATTTGGCCGAGCAGCGTGGTAGAAATCATGATGGTAACATGTGTAGAGTTTTAGGTGAAGCAAGGTAGGCTAGGCGTCTCGCTAGATTCCAATTCCATGAAGCAAGGGTCAGAGGCTATCGTTCCAAGTTGTGTCGGTATGGGAGCGAAAGCATGACCGAACCATTTCTACTTGACATGAGTTCTGGCAATGGTAGCTAATGTAGCACTCCTCGGTCTACCTTCCCCCCCTCGACACTTCTCCCCCCACCGACTCTACAATCGTTCTTGCCTCGGTACTTCTTCATCACGGCCGTCTGCCCTTTAATCTATCTGGCTTCCGGGCGCTGAGTTTCTCTCGATGCATCATCACACGCAGTCGCAATATTTCATTCCGCTCGATAATCATTAATTTCTCTCTCTCACTCTCCCTCTGTCTCCACTTTCTCTCCATTTCTATCTGCTTTCCAACTCCAGAGATATCTTGATCTCTATCTTCTTCGATCACTGCTAGAGAATGATTTCACGAGTCGTTCAAATTCGAGTGTGAAAGCAGAGTGTTGGAGTAAAGGTAGTTCTGGCAGAACTCAAAGATAATGTTGGACTATGATTGTCTTATTGTTTTGAATAGCATTTGAATGATAGCGTGAAAGATATAAAATCATTGTAGTACATGAACTTGTAACTTAAAAGTACTGTTTCATAGAAAGTTCAAAGCTAATGTTGGTCTAAACTTTTCTTATGAATCTGAACCATAGAGCTTCAACGTTACCTGTAAAAGTGCTACGTTCTATTATAGAAAATTTACATATCGAACGGTTAGCGTTCAAAATCGATATTACAGGAACTCGCGGCTTAAAAGTACTTTCTCATAGAAAGCTCCAAGCTAACATTGGTCCACGGGAGCTATAAAAAAGGCTATGTTGAGCCGGCGTTGCATGAACCCGCAGGTTAAAATGAAGTTAGGAGAGTCTCTCTCTTGGTGAGAGAGGAAGACGTGGGAAACAGTTGGCGGGGTTACAGCACTGGCTGGGCTCTCTCTCTCTCTCTCTCTCTCTCTCTCTCTCTCTCTCTCTCTCTCTCTCGTGTGAGCGAGCGTTGGTGAGACATTGCGGAGACGACCGAGTCCGTCCGAAAGAGAGCGACGCCGTAATCGAGTGGGAGAGCCTAGTGGACAGTGGAGCAAAGCGGAGCAAAGTGTAGGGCCGAGTGCTCTTCCCCTTCGCTCCTGTTGGCTTCCTCCAAACCCTCCAAACCCTCCGGTGAGAGAGATTCCACCTCTACGAGCTAGTGTCTCTCCCACTCTCTCGCGCCGCCCCTCCGGCTACAGTCACTCCTCTCTCCTCTCTCTTCCCTCCTTCTCGCCAGGAACAACACCCGACGCACCGAACTCCCTTTGGCGCGCTCGCTCTGCCTTGAGTTCCTGCGATCTTCCTGAGAGATGAAAGAACAGAGAGACTCGACTTAGAAAAAGGCTAGCCGTTCGAGAATTCTGTTGACTCCCTTTTTGTTCATTCTTTGTTTGTGTGTAAAGGAATGTTCATTTGTAATATGAATGCGATGAAATGTTATTAGCGATCTGTTTATATAGCGCTGCACTCAAAAAAGGGAATATTATTTTTGTAGAACTAGAAAATTGCTGCCGCAGAAAGAGTAGTTGTTCATTACAATTATTAAAACTTTTAGAAGCAGCAAACTTTACTTAAGAGGAATATAACAGGATTCCTGCAGTTTTCTATATTCCTGTTATTAATAACTGTCATGAATAAATGACGTAGCGTCTACGGGACACGCTTGAGAGCATGCTTTTCCCGTGACACAGAATCCACTCTTAGCGTTTGACCCTTTCACACCCGTGTATTTTTTAGTTTTACAAAAATGATGTTTAACTGCGGAGGGAAGAGTGGGAGAGGAGGAAATCTTGCTCGGGGAAGCCCATCCCTTCTCCGCAATCTTCCCCACACTCTCTCTCTCTCTCTCACCCAGTTCTTACCGATGATTTCTTACAGCTCGGTAACTCTTCTGCCTGCCAGATAGGAAAGTTGTGCTACTCACAGCTCGCATAAAATACAAGTACGATTAAGAAAAATCATTGGTTTCAATCGGCAACAATGAGGAACGAAAACTTTCACGGTATTCTTTTCCAGGAGGGCCGAGCTTTAATAATAAAAAAAAGAGAGGAGCGAAGTTACGGGATTCCGACGCCCGGCGTCGGCTGGATGACCACCAGAAACGTGTCCCTCGACGCTGCCGCCCATTAGGCGCCACGGCGGCGCGATTCGCAACCGACTTTCTTTATCGTTCTGCCTCGACGTGCGTCTCTACTTCTGTCATCTCACGGAACTCCAACACTCCCACGCTCAACCATCGCACACACTTAACATTATGGATTATGTTTACCCGTAATCATTCATTATTAATGATGATACTCAACAATGTAATAATTTTGATAGACTCTCTCTCACACACTTTTTGTATATTTATTTATACATTCGCTTCTGTCAAACACTGTCTTGTCAATTTCTCTTATCCTGGTTCGTCGCTCGCATCTGAAATTGTATAACAATATAAAGCGGTGACTAAACGATATTATTTAATATCGATGATTAATAATTAATTGCTGAATATCTAAAGTGTCTAAAAAAAGTATTGACGTATTCAAAATTGGAATTCTAAAGAACTCTATTGTTTCTTAAGAAGACTTTCTCGCTCGAAATGTATTTTTATTTAAACAGAAGAGCTTTCTTCTTTGGGAAGATTTTTTTCACAAAAAGACTGCATGTCAGTACTTTTTGTAAGCTGTGTAGATTTGGTGTGTCGAGTGGAGGAAAAAGAAGCAGGAACGTTCTGTGTGCGGTTCCCAATGAGAGGAGTTGCCATTTAACCGGAGGATTTATGGGAGCGATTGGTGGTTCGCGTCACGCTTCCAATGTGTATGTACTCAATAGGTCAACGCAGAATCAGAAGTTACTCGAGCACAAGCCCGGGCAGACGCTGCTGCTTGCGTCGTTTCGTAATAACGAATGACCGCAATGCTTTTATCTACAGAATTGGAGAGCGCTCGCGATTTGCAGGTAAACATTTCCAAGCAGAAACGTTCGATACACATTCCTTTAGGAGCATCTCTGCATAAATTTAAACGAACATACAATTGGTTTATAATTAATTAACTAAATTTACTACCAACTTCTCTTTCAGTTTAGTTACTGCTTTTAATTTATTGTTGATTATAATTCGAAAGATTAATTGTAATTATCTGTACTAATATGTCGATAAAATCTGTGTTGAAAAGTGTAAGTATCAATGATTAGTTGTCTAATGTTTCTGCTGAACTTGAAGCTGTGTGCTCATTGGAAGAACACCCATTTCCCAGCCGAATGTTTTGGTAGTTCGTGTACACCACCAGCATCGATATTTCAGGAGCGTGCGGCAACTTTTGCCGCGCTGCCGTGGAACATTAAAGAACTCGAAGAAATTTTTGGGTAAGGAGACAAACTTTTTCAAGGAGCGCGACATATAAAAAAAGTTGCTCGTTGGCCCTCGGGCGAGGAAAGAGATTTATAAGTTGGCGTCCCATATTTTTGACGATGCTCTACTTTACAAGCTTTTCGTCTTTATAAGTTTATGCCCGGCATTTTGGCGCTCGCTCTATTTTATCGAGCCTTCGTTTCTTTTTTTTTTTTTGGAGGTCGCGATGCGTCCTGTTAGTTTAGAGTGCGGCGTTACATAATGAATGGAGCACAGCGGAGAACTGTGCGGAGAGAGAAAGAGAGAAAGAGAGAGCAGAGGAGAGGAGAGCTCGCATGAATTGTCCTGTGGAAGTATAGAGACATAGAAATCCGACTCGCCCCGTAAAACTCGAACGCTCCTGGACAAAAACCTGACCTCTCGAACAACTGTGCGCCATGTGTCTGCCACTTGTGCACTTTGCTCTCCTCTCTCCCATTCTCTCTCCCATTCTCCCATTCTCTCTCTCTCTCTTCTTGCCTGGCTTCCTACTCACCCCCTTGTACGCTCTTCGTTCCTCTCTCGAATTCGAGTGGCTCTCGCGCACGCCTGTTCGCTCGCTCGCTCGCTCCGGTATCGTTTCTTGTCGCCCGTTTGATAACCTCGCCCAGCACAGCCGTATTTCAGGAGCAATAATTGCTCTCTACCTTCCCAGCAATCTCTGCCACCGTTGCCGCTCTCGGTCTATCGAGCACGAAATTATTGAGAGCTTCTCTGCTTCTACTCATTCTCCACTCCACCAACTCCTCCCGATCATCCTCCACAGATTTATTGTCCACCAATAAAACTCCATTCAAATGCGATTCGCAACACTATGAGAACTGCGCGAGAATTCCCTTTCTTGTTTAACGACTTCGTGCGAGTACATGAAAATGACAATTGTGTGGTAGAAGTATGTTAGTATTGGAATTAATGAATTTGATGTTAGTGTTTGAGGGTTTTGAGGTTTCCTTTGACTTGTTTGTCGACTTGGCGAGAGGATTTATTTGTCAATTGGCATTGGTAGAATTCTAAAATTAATGCCGCTGCAGAAGTGGCGCTGTTCATTATCGGAATTCAGTGGCGCGTCGCGTTTAATTTTAGCCGGAATGCGTTATCGAGCTAGAAATGCTAGCAAACGAGTTACAGCCGTCCAAGAATCTCTCGGTTGTTTATCATCCATCGGCTGATCCTCGTGTTTGCTCATTGATGAAGTAACATTAGTGTGCGCGCTATCTTCCTGATTCTTCGTACCCTGCAAACAATTACGTAGGCGGCGCGGTGGCAAAGGTTTCGTCAACCTACGCAACACCGTCACTCGCAATCATTCACCGCCAGGTCGAAGTGTAAATGGAGCAAGAAAACACAGAGTCAGCGGAGAAATACTGTGAAGTAGAAGCGAAACTAGAATTAGAAATGATAAAATTCGACTAAGAAATAATCAAGTAAAATTTCAACAAATTTTATGTAGGTTTGTTACATTTACGAGCTTTGAGAATCATTTCAAAAATGTAAAATCCTTTTTCATCGCGGATTTTTCATTTTTATTGCAACAATTTTTCATAGCGCATTATTGGCAATGGTCGCCGAGCAGATTTACATAAAAGATTGCCAAGAGAAACAGCTACTATTAATTAAAAAAGTTATTGCAATAAACCAGCTGTGTAAATACCTTTTTCGCGAGCCTGTATCGAATTATTTTCCAGTGACGCAGTTCCCGTAACAAACAGGAATCGCTGCCCGATAAATATTTGCGCTGTCCCTTTGATTCCCCTGTTATACTCGGTTCAGGTTTTTTAGAATTAGTGGCCGTATTGTGCGCTCTGTAATGCGTCCAATTTCAACCAATGGGAACGTGTCCGATCGTTCATCCTACTGTTAAATAGTGGACCGATTTGTTCGCTGTATTTACGCGAGGGTGCCCGCTCATTTGCTATTGTATATACAAAATCCTTTGCGGCCAAAATTCAACATACATTTATATATTTACACGCTTATACGTTCGAGTATCGAAATTAAATTCCAGTACATTTAACGCAAATTAATTATTTTAACAAGTACGTGATAACTTCTGACATTCCACACGAGATTTAAATCTGGAACCAGAAAAATTAAAAGAAAGAAAAATATAAAACTGTTACAATAACCAGAAATATAACCCAACGCTTTCCTATGAAACAAGCAAAATCAACCCCTTGTCATTCTTTAACGAGTTATTGCATTGTTTTTCGAATATTTTGGAGATTGGGTATTGCAACTGTTCTTGAGCATTACTCTGTCCTCTTTTCCAGAATGTCCTCCAATTAAATAACACAACAAGATGTTAAAAGACCCATCAAATGAATCCTCCAACATCCACTAAATAATCCTATAAAAAACCTATCTGTTGCACATTTTTCTTGTGATTCGTTGACAAGGAAGGACATGGACGATGTTGTGGATGCAACAGTGCAGGATGCAAAATCCCTGCGGAGGACGTGGATAGGAAGGAAGGAAGGAATGTCCGAGGAGGGATTTCCCTAATGTGTGTGGGCATCCTTGGGAGGAGGAGAGCTCTCGCAAGTAGTATCCCAGGGTGGCGGTGCGCGTCTGGTCTGCTCTCCAGGTTTCCCCGATGGTTTACCTTTGCTCAGCGGCAATAACCCGATGCTGGCCATATGGGCGACAGGCCTGGGGCCATAAGCGAGAGAGCACCCACCTTCCTTTTGCGAGGCTCGCATGCGGGCCAGATTTTCTGCTTTCCCTAGGTAAGCTCGCACCAACGCATTCGTATCCCAGAAGCCTCGTCCTTCCCCTCTCATCTCTACTAACTCTCCCACCGCCCCTCAGGACCAGTCATCCTCAAGGGACACACCGGACAACGAATCCGCAAAAACGACACCGTACCACACGGATAATTCTCTGACTCATCGATGAACTCTTCTCTTGTCAACGTTGAGAATTATGCTTTGGATGTTTATTGAGTTGTTAACTGACTTGATTAATTAACTGCTTCCAGTAGTTCGGCGAGTCTGACTCGTGATAGAAATTTTGTATTAAATAGGAATATTACGAGTTTAACTTGTGGAATGAAGATTGGGTGAACATTGTTGCATTATTTTTGTTCGATATTTTGGGGATTGGGTATTCCAACTGTTTTTGGTACGACAAGTACCACAATGGATTAATATACCCTCTTTTAGTTTGGTTAGCAATTTTTTTATTTGTCTGTATTTTTTCGTAAACTGTCATTGATTGTGTTTGGTGTCTTGCAGGTATTTTGTATTGTTAATTGCAATTAGAAATACTAACCCCTTGACATATAATGCTGTGTTGGGGTTGTTATTAATTTTATGCGCCAATGCAGACTTTGACGAGTCTAATTCGTCCACTCAGTTTGCACATAATTGTCTAGTTGAACGAAATTAAATAATAATTTTAAGACCCATCCGTTTCATTTATATGTTAAGGAGTTAAAAAACGGGAATGCAATATTGTACATTCATCGAACAGAACTCTGAAATAACGTAGTTACGCAACCTTCTTTAGAATTTCTGTGCAAACAGCCATTGATTCTGCATTCGTCGGCACCTTTCTTCCGTGACTACTTGAGGACCAGTCATCGTCAAGGGGCAAGTTGGCCAACGAATCCGCAAAAACGGTCACGTACGAATTCGATAACTCAATGACTCATCGATAGACTCTCTTCTCACCGTAGGCAAAAGAAACTCCTTTGTAGTTCTTTCTAGTTTACAGATATCGCTGCCGTCTTATCGCTCGTTCGCTCACTTAGGATTTGTTTGCAGCTTCCTTGGCCCACGGTAGTCATTGCATGTGTACACAATGTGTTCGGAGATGTTTGGGGACAACTTGGGAGCAGTTAGTTTTGGAGTGCATGGCAACCTGTGCGTCAAACGATAATTATTATACATACCAAATATTGTAAAAGTAACTGTGGAAACAACATTTTTAATTATTATAATAATAAATGGTAAGTGTGAGCTCGTACGATCTTTAACACTAGGTTTACGGAAGCCGTCATTTTGACGGATTTTGGACTTTTGAACAAAATTACAAACCTTTTTAGTGTTTCTTTCAATTTATACTGGCAATTATTTATGCAATCCTGACAGAGTTAATTAACTTATATTATGTCTGTTAGAATTGCAAAGGTCTTTAACTGAAATTAATAGCTTCTTTTAATGAAAATAAGTGTCCATAAAGAGAGGTACACAGAAATGTCCGTAAACCTAGTGTTAATATACCAAAGATTGCCAAAGTCACATCTTTAAATCATTTTTAAATACAAAACAACTTGATGTTCAATACGGATTTTGGCGAAGCCTCCCCTATAAATACTCCAGAACAGAAACAAGTAAAGAATAAGGGCGAAATGTGAACTTCCAATGGCGCATTCATCAGGAGATCGAATTCGGAATTAGTAGGAGGGGGTGCGAGGGATATATCCCATCAGGCAGGCATTCTGCAAAGGTGTGCACTGCAAAATGCAATCGCGGTGCGGATGGATATTGGATCTGGATGATGGGGTGGCTGGGTGCTTGGCGCATAAGCGCAGGGGTAGCAAAGCTAAGCCAGTAATGCAATAACTCGAATAGACGCTCATGCAGCCGGAAAGAACATAACCCACCCCCCAACCGACCATCCGTCACCATTGCCACCACCATCGCCATTCATCCCTTCTTCTCTCTCCAAACCTCTCTACCTTTCTCTCTCTCTCTTCGCTTCTCCCCATCACTGTTCACCCCTCCGCCCGTACTTCTTAAACACGTGCACACACGCACAAGCGCGCGCGCGCGCGCGCGCACCGATGATCTCGGATTGTGCGGCGAGGTCGAATCCCCCCGGCAACGAGTCGCCTCGCTCTCCCAGGTACAGTCAGCTATGCTCACCAGATTCTAATGATCCTGATGTGCGAGATCACCCTCGCAACTCCTCATCCCATACCCCGCCGCTCTCCTGACTATCGTCGGTACGCTGGATGTCATTCTGTCAATTGGCATGGGACCGCCAGGGTTGAAAGCAATCAGTGAAGATTCGCTTGTGTATGTGAAACTAGAAATTAGCATTTTGGGCGTTTTATTTATAATGGATGCGAGAGAAGTAGTTGCATACAGTATTTTTTGAAAAAGGTTCCTTTGAGGGAAAACTATTTTTTAAAATAGAAAACTGTAAAAACGGTGTTTTTCTTTACTGTGTTTATCTATTGCAGAGCTTTGTTTGTCTTGAAGAGGTTTATTTGATTGATGGGAGAGAGAAATATTAATATATTTCGTATTTAACATATGTATTCTATATTACTGATAATTATGTAGTAATTGGAATGCCAAGTGGTTAAAAACAGAGAAATCTGGGTGTTCTCGGTTTCCCAGAAACTCTGGAACCACCAGCCAATTAGTTTCTAGGGCGCCAAGCGTGTCTGAAAGGTGATTTTCCTAGGGGAACACTACAGGGCCTTCGAAATTTCTAAATTTACACTCGACCATTCCGTTCAGCCTGTGCACTTGGAAAAGGGGACCACCGATGGATGCGTCCGAGTGTCGAAACGTCTCGGGACAGGATCGTAAAAAGTTCTTTATCCAGATAAGGCAGATGAGATAAACTGAAAACAAAAAATACAACATGCCCTCTCAGATAGACGCCTTAATAGCTCAGCACCAAATAATCTCTTTCTTGCTTAAATTGACTTCATTTTATCTGAGTATCTGATTTCGTTAAATAAAATGTGTCGAACAAAAAGAGGGCGGACTGTTCGCTTCTAACCATTAAGCTACTGTGGGCGCCTATTGGCGCTTAGAAATGTTGCCTATAGGCGCCCTAAAAATCCATTAAGATTGCATTTATCACAGCTAAAATCGCGTCGGTTGAAATGAGCATTCTCCCTTAAATTTCGCCATAGGCAAACGGTTAATGATTTCACTCAGAAACTCTATTTTCTTAAATTACACAATTTATACTAACTTATAAAAAGTGAAAGTTTATCAGATAAATTATAGGTTTTAAAATATTGCAATAATTATAACCGACAAAGGGTACTCCAAAAGTAACTCCACGGTTTCAAAAGGTTTAAATCCCAAGCAATACATCGTTAGAATAATTTGTCTACAACCTCTTATTCTTCAAACGATTTGTATTATATTTTGTGTATTATTTGTTTTATATTATATCTCAAGATCTATTAGTTCCAAATAGAATCACAACCATCAACAAACTAAAACAAAGACCTCATCACCCTTAAACATACATTGAAAGAGCCTCGGACGAAAGGTTCTCGTGCCAGCTAACTTTTCCCTCATTTACTGAATCTGGAAAGTGCAGGCATCGTGTGACCGCACTCTGAAACGAGTAAATAGTATCGTATTTGACTGTACCTGCAGTCCTAGACAAAGGCGGCTACTCTCGAGGGAAAGTGCGCGGGGTGCACGAGGAAAAAGAGGGGGAGGTGGGTTGTAGGACGCCGGTTGAGAGGGTGGTCGCGCTCCTCTCTCCCAGTCAAACACGGGGAGAAAAATATACGGTGGTTGAGGCGCGCGCGGGCGCACGACTCTCTGTGTGTACGCCGCCCAATCTGTTCCATCCCTTTGTGAGAGGGCGAGCGACGTCGTGTGCCGCGTGTGCGAATCTCATCTGGCCGTTCTTCCTTCCACGAGGTCCTTTTCCGCGTGCTCTCTCTCTCTCTCTGTATTGCGCACAGGGGCCAGCAGCGAGAGCGGGCCGGTAATGCGGCGGCAAGCCTCCCCCAACGGTTCTCCACGTGTGGTGGTGGCGCGTGTGCCCTGTAGATGTGCCTAGTTGGCCGGCAGTGGCTGAGCTGGCCTTCGCGTACCCTTCGCCCCAGGAGAGAGAAAGAGAAAGAGAGAAAGAGAGTCCCGGCGCGTCCGTCAATCCCTGCGCGCAGCACACGCCTCACACCTGAGCACAATGGGACCCGATTTCACCCTCGTGCACCGCCACCCTTCCGTGTATCCTGCTTAAATACTGACGTGCGCCCTCATCTTCTACCTCTCTCCCTCGCTCTCTCTCTTGCTTTCTCTACTGGCTTTCGAACCCTCCGCCGCCCCCCCGCGGACCCCGCCAACCTTCGCCCCCTTCGGCAGATCGCCCCCCTGTTGGATCTGCGCCCTCCTCTAATGCCGATCTCCCTTTTTACCGTTTATCCGAATCGCCCGTGATTCTCGCCGAGCCTCGTCGTCCAACGGGCCCCGGCCGACATGACTTCTCCCGATCATCGCTTCATTCTTCACCCCGCAGCGGTTAATATTAAGCCGACCGCTTTCCCGTCGCGTCTTTTACCGCCGGCGGACAATGCTTCTTCCTATATAATTGCTGGCCTCCTGCGCTTCGAAATCCTGATAGAGAATGGGAAATGAGGAAATTTGTGGTTGTTCACCGGTGGAAAAGTGGAATGGATTATCGTTTTTGGCGATAAAGTTTAACAATCGCATTGTAGATTATGTAAATGTGCTATTTGTCAATCTTTCTGACAGAGTAAATTTAGTTTCTTTTTACTACTGATTGTTTATAAATATTACTGCTATAATACATATAGTGTTTAATTCGCCAGATTATAGAAATATGGTATTTGTTAATTTTTCTGATAGTTTACATTTATTTCCTTTTCTCTACTAATTTATTTATAAATATTACTGCTGTAATATAGTAATAATTCGCCAGATTATAGAAGTATGCTATTTGTCATTCTTTCTGATAGTCTAAATTTATTTCTTTTTCTCTACTATTTGTTTATAATTAGCCATAATTATATTCCACTATAAAAAGACAAATATTAATCCTGTGATTTATAACAATAATTAGTATCAGGATCTTTAATCTTCCTTCAATAAGGACGTAGTTGTAGGAGAATTTGTGATTCCCTCGACAAATGCAATGAAGCGATCGCCGCCGTTTTCGCTAGGAAGCAGTGGCTACCAGAGAGTGAACAGTCGGTCGGATAAAAGGAGAACAGAGGAGGTACAATGAGAGTTGGAATCGGTTCGTTCGGCGATTGCTCCCGGCACACGTTTCGCACGGCAAAAATCAATATCCGGCTTGTGAGCGAACCTTTTCGCCCGAGTCTTGTCATCTGCTTGTAATGCTCAGACCTGCAGATCAATATTTGTATTAATCGATGGACCGTTCAGACCTTGGATGTTAAATTAAGTCGCCTGTCGGTTAATTCATGTTTGCAAATTCGATTGTGGAATTATGTTTCGTTTAAGTGAAAGAAATTTTTTGTATACTCTTATAGAAATGTTTAAAGATGCAGGGTGATTGTTTGGATGGAAAAAGTCAGAATTGTTTGAATACATTTACAATTTGCACTAGCAAAAATGATATAAAAATATATAATTTAACGATAAATCGTCACCAGCACGAAATTGAGTAGAGTTCAGTAGCTTTGCCTGATTTGAACATGAAATTTTCTAAATTGACCAACTATATTTAATATACACGTCCCACATTTCTATATAGAAATGCCAGAAAAACGTTATTTTGGGACGAATGCAATTTTAAAACCTGTGTATAATAGCATATATAACTATATAAGTTCTTTACTTTGTTATACTTGTTAATATTATACTTAAAATTTGTTATACTTCACAAATGGAATTTCTATAAATTTTTAAAATTCCATATAATATGCCTGGATGGCAAATACTGTCAGTGACGAGTAAAGACGAGCCACGCATACAAACTGGTATTGCTTGAAAAGAGATGGTTTCACTTAGCTGGGAGAGCGGAATGAAACTATTATCTGCGATCTAAATTTGGCAGAGGGTCATTCGATAGTTGGATGCGACTGGTATTAGCTATTGTACCTTAGGAGAATTTAGTAGATGGAAAAATGTGGGCCCACGTGCATTCAATCAGACGGCCCTTTTTCCTACTGCTGCCATCATCCGGCCACCTTGATCCATCACCGTGCGACCGTAACGACTTCAACGAGCATGCGGGTTCCTCCGTGCTAGAAATTCCACTCGATTAGCCGGTAATTGCTTAATTGGGGACTTTCGCTGGGATACAGGCGGGTAGAGTCTGCTCCGTCCGTGCACCTACGATGATGATTTCGATCTCGCATCGCTTGCTATGGAATTGAAAAACTTACCAGTCGCCTGTTGGCTGCTCTTTGAATATTCCTAACGTTCTTGCTTACACAATTTTGTAATTTTATTATTCTATCAGAAAAGCCAAATATAACAATTAATGTTACATCCATTTAACTCAAGCGAAATTAAAAATCGAAGTCTTAATAATACAAAGAAAAATTGTACTGTTATAAATATATTTATTATGTATGAACAGATAAGTAAAGTTTATAGTTCCCAAGAAATTAAATCTTGTGCCATCAGTTAATTAACGGAGCAGTCGTTCGAGGTCTCTAAAAATCTCTCGAAGCGTGTATCCTTCTCTGGGAACGGTCTCTTTGTCGATAGCCAATCATTCTGGAGGACAGGGGGATGGGATGGGAGTATCAAGTGAGTAGGATGCGAGCGATCTGTCGTCGGCACTCGTCCGCAAAAGGTGGCCGTGATTTCGTGAAGGACACATAAATCCAGGTTAACTTTTTCCAATGATCGCCCGAGGGGTTTGCTGATGAGGGGAGCGGTCGTCGGAGGGCGCGGCGGTCACAGCGGGGTTGAAAATCGTGGCACGTGTCCGATCGGTAGTCGAGAGCGAAGAACAAGGGGAGTAAGCGCGGCGAGCCTGCATCACTGGCTCTCCTCTTCTCCCAAGAGTTACCTTTACTGCCAGTTTACCATTCTCTATTGTACGGGAGCACACCATACGGGAGAGCGCGTGGAAAGGAGTCTGCGAACGAAAGAGAGATCGAGTGAGTCATCCGTATGGAGTCGCTTCTCCATTGGCGTAGCACGGCTCACCTCGCAATCGCCCACCACTGCGCTCACCCTTACTTTCCCAGCCTGCGGCATTCATCTCGAATTCCAACTTAGAGTTATACGTTTCTCATTTGGGGTAAAGAGAATGTCATTGCCCTGAGGAATTTGACTTAGTAGGATGTACAAACACTTTTGTTAATAACCTGACTGTTTTAAATTCGAAATTCAGGTACTTTTGAAACCTCCAAACTAGATTTCTAGTTTCAACTTGGGTAGATATGATTATATTGTAGTCATTGAAGTAAAGAAAGCTTCATTGCATTGCCTCTGGGGATCCATTCTATTAAACAGAGGGTTGGAAAGATGAATTCTTAGCTGTCAAGCTTCGCGAGTGAAAATAGACACGAATGAACTAGGAGAATTCAATTTACAGCTGAAACTTTGTAAATTAACGCTTGTCTATGCATTTTTAGGAATTCGATGGGATTTACGCGCGATTTGTACACATGTTTTTATGTTTGTAAGGAGGATCAGCTTGATACTAATTGTTGTCTTACTATGCACTAGGTTGCGAAGGAGTATCTATCTATATCTTCTCAACTAACCCGATTGGTCATAAGCTTCCGTATAAATAGCCACTGTTCGGCGGTTTACATACACAAAGGCTATCGCCGAGTGCACACGAACAAAGAATGCGAGAGAGTGTAGACTCTGTGTTACTCACCACCGATTGTTACAATGACTCGAGCGCAAAAGGTACAGGTAAAACAAAGTGAGATGAATCACCAGTATAAAGAGAGCGACTTTTCGATACATTGTACCCTCGCTATCGCAGCACGTGACTCTTCGAGAACTGGTAAAAGCTACTAACAGAAAAGAACTAAATCCTCTTCGTTATTATTCTAAATTTCAGTGTGTCTTTGAAAGATCGTTAGAAAATATTTGTAACAAGAATGTATTACTCTTTCAATTATATTACTCAAGCAGAATAAAGTTTCGCGAGAATAAAGCAACTGTCAATGGTGGAAATGCGAGAGTCAAGGGGAAAGCGTTCAGGTGGAAAATACTGATTCTACGACACTGTGCCTAGTCGATGCATCACGGTCCGGCTTGCATCTGTATGTATTTACATCGGAGGGGCGACCCCTATGTGACATCATCTCCCTTCGCGTACGTGCGCCCGATTCGTTTCGCTGGGTGACTTCTGTCGCCTAACTCGAAAACACCCCTACCGCCGCCGCCCTTTCCCTTTAATCTTTATCAATCCACGCAGACGGACCGAAATCTAACCCACGCCGTGTCGCAGTCGCTCACGTGTGTATACGTGTGTGCACGTCTCGATGAGCGCGCACCAATATCGCCGACTCCGCTCGCAGCTTCGCTCTCTGCTGCTCTGCTCTCCTCCTCGCGTGTGACGCACCGGCACGCGCGCGCACGGCTACGCCCGCTCCAGTTCCGCTCGCCCCGTGTTCCTCTCCTGATTCCTCTCGCTGTCAGATGCCACCGCTATTCATATTGCTCCCTTGCACGCACTTATCTCCTCTTCTCCTTCTTCGCACGCCACTGCCACCGTCGCCGTCGCCGTCGCCGCCGTCGCCCCGCTTTCGTTACGCTTCTCGCCTCCTCTTCTTATACTTCTTTCTCGCGCCAGTTGCGCGCATACAGTTGCAGCCTTATCGCCGTCGCACTCGATTTGGCCTGTTTGGTCCGGCTTCCTCAGCCGAACCTGGACGATACTTGGAACTTGTGCGGATGCTGCCCTGGAATATGTTTGATTCGATGTATCTGTGTACGTGTCGCTCGGAGATAACGGCGGACCAGCGCAACGCTGAGCCCGAAGGTGCCGGATGATTCACTCGCCTTTGAATTACTCTCGAGTGTACACTGTTGTATGAACGATCATTGCAAATTGTCTAGTCATTTTGTACGTGATATGTTTCCTAATTCTCTTCTGCGTTTTCTATATTATATATAATGTCATGCATAATCTGTAATATACTATGTATTACACAAATCTGATAAAAATTAAATATTTCAAATTTGAAAACATATTGAATGACACTTTACAGATCTTTTGTTTCCACGATATGTTCCAACATTTTATTTCTTACAGCTAGTCCTTTGTCCCGTTCATCCTCTGTACGTGAAAATCTTTTGAAAATCGAGGTGAAAATGTCATATCGAAGTACATTTACGATTGTCTCGTTACAGTAACAAAAAATCGTAAGTGTAAATCATTACGACTTTTTACTCGCATCTTTGCTCGCTTCAACGAGATATTGAGTTCTATTTCTGCGACTGAAAAACCGCAATGATATAATAACGTAATTTCTATATTAAACCATTGCACTTTCACAGCTTCGCAGCTATCATCGAAGTGTTACAGTTCAAACTCATAAGTAAAGCATTTGACCAATCCAAGATAACATTCGCTTTGAGCTTAGTATGAAAAGGCAGAATGCAGAATTACTTTGTCCTCAGGTGGACATCGCAGGATGCACCTATGAAATTAGCCGTAGCCTCCGACTCTAAAAAGAGGGAAATAGGCGGACAGGTGGGTGGAGTCGATTAGTGGAGGGAAGGAAGCTTGCCACACCTACCACCCGTTCCATCACTCGTTCTTACCTGCCTGTATGCTTCATAGCCATGTAACTCATTGAGAAATTCTAACACGTACCACGAAGCGTATGAAGAAATGGCTGATAATTTTCGGAGCTCGAATGAATCCCGTAATTCATAGCAATGTCAAATGAGGCAACCTTGACAAATGAAAACGTTCATGAAAATTCATCAGAACATGGATTTCCATTACTTTAGTTAATACAATGTTGCAATATTTTTATTAGGAAGTTGACATTCCAATGCTGATCTTTTAAATTCGAAATTCGAGTTCAGGTGTGTGTCGCAAATGGCCGTCGCGTCATGGATGCTGTAAATGAATGAACGTTTCAAGGCGATCGATCTAATTTTCCGAGATAGAACCAAAGTAATGCACGTGAAATTGCGATACGGAAATGTTTATATCTGAGAACAATGTTCTTAATGAGTGAAACGGTTTAATGCAATAGGGTTCGACAATCAAACTTCAGTAATTTATTGTACAATATGATTATGCATTGTGCGAAATGAATCAAAGTTCCAGTAGGTGAAACTGAGAACTTTTTGGAGCGTATTTTTAAAAGACATGGTAACATTACAATTTCCTTCATTAATGTCATCAATCCATTAACTTTTGACTCGCTTGGACATCTCGCGGAGAGTATCAGTAATTACTACTTTACCAACTACAGTATTATCGATTGCCGTAGAAACAGTAATCGTACTTATCTATTCACGATTCTCAAATTACATAATCCTATCAATTCCTGCACGATGCTCTCATTTTTTCACGTCAAGGAAATAGAATGTGAAAATAAGTAGGTTTTGAAAGGGATTCGTTTGCCCATAAAACGTAATCGACTTTCGATCGCCTAGATTTACGTCACAATGCCTGATGACGTGCGAAGATGTCTCATCGACTTGGTCAAGGTGTTCCGAAAGGCAGCGGATACGTGCCTGATTTATCCATAGTATAGTTTCATATGTCCAGATCGAAGCAGATATGCGGATTGTTTATATAACACACTGATCGTTCGGCCAATGGGCGAGGAAATTGTTTGTTGCCTGGCGCGTCATTTCTTTCAGTGCGCAAGAACCCTAAGTACTTTCCGAACGCAGCCCATAACCTATAGATCCGGGGCTTCCGCTGCCTGACCTGCGAGACTTGACGTTTCCTTGAGCGAGCCGTAAGTCACCCAGATTTCTCCGTCTCTTTCTTCCCTCAGTTCTAGCGACCATTAGAATTCGTCGTCGCGGCGCCAATAGCCGAGCTGGCGATCGTCGCGTAATTAAAATTCACAATATACGTAAGTGATAAGTGCGCTCGTTCAAACGGACCTATCAGCGGCTCGCAAGTCGGAGCCGTGTTTCCTTGCGCGTTGGTGTTCGGATACTTCGGATTGCTTCGGATCAAGGTTTCCCGATCGTCTGTCGTAGTGCGCAAGGAGGTGTAAAGGGTCTGGTGGTGTTCGGTTGGCTACTCTTATGAGATCATACGTTTAACGGTTGCTCCGAATTGATTTAGCAGCCGTAAGTATTAAGAAGTGTTGAGGATTGGATTGGCAGAGCAGGCGGCTCCGTGTCCACCGCGATCTATTGCTCGAATGTACGTGCGATGCGAGGGAGACCGATCGCCAAACAGCGTCAATCGTTCCGACATTCGGAGCGGAGCGGAGCGCGTTCGATCCCTCTCGTAGTTCCCTTGAGAAAAATGGCCCTGCCTGCAGAAGATTGGCATTCGAAGGATTGCGTCGCTTTAATTCTCGGTCTGCTTTTCCTTTGTTGTTTCTGGCATCTTCGAGAACTTCCCTTCCCCCGACCAACCTTTTTGCCACCCTTCCCGCGCCCCTCGCTCGCTTCTCCTTGCCGCCGCACTGCCTGCTTCGCACACCTCCCACGTCCCCCCCCTCGGACTGTCCTCACTCTGCCTGGCCTGGCGCTATACTCACCCGTTCCTCCTTTCTTTTTACACATCTCCTGCTGCTCGTTGCTTCTCTCGATATCCTTCGCGACGTCGTCGCCCCTGCTTTAGCAGCGCTCTCGCGCTCGCCCTTGATCGCACACCTTCGTTTAGATCTTACCTGCAGCGGTACGTCCTCGACAATAGCTATACTTAACCCTTCGTCAGACGTGTAGCATGATAGTTGGGAGGATCAATGTGAAAATTGTCGACGCAATTCTCTCCCGTCAATCTTTTCTTATTCGTGCCTTTCTGCGGATTTGATCCAGCTAAGTCGAGTTGAATCACTTGTTCTTTGGAGATTGTTTAATCTGTAGTTCTAGTAATTGAAATCTCTGTTTCGAGCAATATGCTAGCCAACAGTACTTAATTGATTTTAAATGTTTAGACGGATAAATTAGTTTTATCATTTTGTCTGTTACTTTTTTATTGTTCTATATTGTATGTAATAGAATCCGAATGTATCAGAGTAGCTACGTGATTTATACGTACGGTTGGGATCTAGAAATAGAACGGACCGGCACATGTTAGATTGATATATTATTTAGTTATTTATAATGTTCTTGGCTGTTTTGATTTACGCTTGAATTGTTGGCTCGTTATACAGTGATATAACTGTTAGACAGATTGTGATTCATATAACTGGTTTATATTACTCACTTTAAAACATGGTAGTTGCGAGACTTAGGGAAATATGGTGTATGCTTATAAAAAAGCTTTTGTGCAAATCCATTTTCATGACCTTGATATTTTACCACTTGGAAATACTTTGATTTCGATAGATGTCGACTGGACCTATACACAAGTATCGATACAAAAATGTGGGCTTGGACCTCCAGGAATTGAGAAGACGTAGGGAAGAAGAAGGTGTCCAATTACGGAAGCAGAAACGCGACCAACAGTTATCAAAACGGCGAAATGTTCCCAACATTGTCGCAGATGACGAGAATTCCGTGGCGGACGATTGTTCGGTTCAACCGCTGCAATCGCTGGTAATAATAAACATATGGTTTATATCATTTTCGTGAATCGAGTTTGTATGAGGTCATAAAGCGTATTTGAAAGGATTCAAACTTGATGCCTGTTTTTATATGTTATAGCAACTCGGAAGTATCACACCTGAAATGATACAAGATCTGTATAGTATTAAAGTGGAAGATCAATTATCAGCTACACAGAAGTTTAGAAGAATACTTTCTAGAGAACCAAATCCTCCAATTGAGGAAGTTATAGAAACTGGCATTGTACCACGTTTTGTTGAATTTTTAAACAATAATACGAGTACTACACTGCAGGTGCGTTCTCGGCATCAATGGACAGTTTACTCTTTGGAGCATTAAATCAAAGAGTGGAAGATATTTATTATATACTTGTGCTTGCAGTTTGAGGCAGCATGGGCTCTAACAAATATTGCAAGTGGAACATCTCAACAAACGCGCGTGGTAATTGACGCAGGAGCTGTGACTACCTTCATATCGTTACTTAGTTCAGAATACGAAGACGTGCAGGAGCAGGCTGTATGGGCATTGGGCAATATTGCGGGCGATAGTCCGGAATGTAGGGATCATGTATTAGACTGCGGTATTCTACCGCCCTTGTTACAGTACGTTGCACTTTAAATTACTCCATTCGTGCAATTCGAATGCATCCACAAAATAACCGCTAAGTTTCACTTTAAACTTTTGGAACTCGAGCATTTTATAAAGAACTCTTTAATCACTTCATGCAGACTTCTATCGAAATCCACTCGGCCGTCTATGATACGCAATGCTGTGTGGGCACTCTCAAATCTTTGTCGCGGCAAAAATCCACCCCCACAGTATCAAAAAGTCTCACCAAGCCTGCCAGTATTGGCGCATCTGTTGCATTATGATGATCCTGAAGTCCTGTCTGACGCTTGTTGGGCCCTATCATATTTATGCGACGGACCGAATGATAAGATACAGGCAGTCGTCGATGCTGGAGTTTGCAGGCGACTCGTGGAATTGTTAATGTATGCACAATAACCAAAACAATATGTTGGCAGCAATAATCTTATTGCAGTGTAAAATTATCGCCATGCATAATGTTTATACAGGCATCAGCAGAACAAAGTTGTGAGTGCAGCCCTTCGCACTGTAGGAAATATAGTCACTGGTGACGATGTACAAACACAAGTCGTACTAAATTGCAGTGCTTTGCCTTGCCTCCTGCATCTCATGAAATCGACACGGGAAACTGTTCGCAAAGAAGCTTGTTGGACAGTTTCTAACATCACCGCTGGAAATCCTCAACAAATTCAGGTACGTCTTTATTATTAGATTTCGTTGCTTTATATTTGTTATACAATCGAATGAAATAATATGATTTCTTACTTGAGACAGGCTGTTCTCGATGCGAACATATTCCCCGTATTGATTGAGATATTGGAGAAGGCAGAATTCAAAACGCGAAAAGAAGCCGCGTGGGCTATCACTAATGCTACTACTGGTGGCACTCCGGATCAAATTCGTTACCTTGTTGAGCAGAAATGCATTCCTCCATTGTGTGCATTACTTACAGTCATGGACCCAAAGATTGTCCAAGTTGCTCTAAATGGTTTAGAGAATATATTGAAGCTGGGTGAAAAAGATGCGGGAGTGCATGTCGGAATGAATCAATATGCACTGGAGATCGAAGAATGCGAAGGTAAGGTGGACCGAAGATGCGAATGTAAACGATAAATGGTTGACAGACGCACAATACTTAAATTAATATCATTCTTTCAGGCATTGACAAAATAGAATTCCTGCAGTCGCATAACAATATCGACATTTATCATAAAGCATATGATATAATTGAACGATTCTTCAACTCTCAAGAAGAAGATACGAGGATCGTGCCGTCGATTCAAGCTCAAGGTGATCACTTCCAGTTTGCGGCACCTGATTCCTCTCAGTTGCCTGTTCAAGGCTTTGAACTTTAATAACAACAGCTTCCAGTGAAACTCTGAAGGTCTCTGAGTATAATCTCATTTTGTTCGCTGCGTTTACGGTCGTTCATTGTAGAAAGGCATTTCAACGTCGTCCGTTTGGAGCTCGAAAAGCAATCGAAAGTACGAGCGGTATATTTTTGCGCTAATACATTTTTCTTTTCACCAGGATAATTCCAATAGAACCCGCTCCATATTTGATCTTATCCTTTCAATCACAATATCCCTAGTATTTTTTTCATAGTGTTTCGCTACTTTACACGCCCTCCTATCATGACGTCAATCTGACATTCGCTAAAATGATCATCTACAAACTCGCGTGGGAATAAATTTGATATAGATTTTGTTACTTTGTTATTCTGTTTTTTGTGCAAAATGCGCAACATTGCTTCTTGGTAATTTTAATTTCCAGTAAGAACAGAGAATTATAGAAACTTGTTTGAATGGGTTGCACGAAAACCCAGCATGTAAATTGGCATTATTGGGGGCGTTCAGTTTATCCCAAATTACAAGATTAAGTACTTTAGCGCTTTAAGTAGAAATGGATAAGTGCGTAAGGAATAATCGAGACGACAATTTACACGCGAAGTAGACGTACGCAACGACATCGTCCGACGTGTAACTGACCGTGAATTACGATACTTGCACAACTGGCAAGACACTGAATGACTGAAGTACTCGACGATCAAACCACCACAGACATTACACGACGCGGTACTCACATTCTCTTACTATTCTAGGTAGGAACATGACCAATGAAACTTTTTTACTGTAAATACGTATCTCGTAATTGTAAGGCTGTTCTATACGGAGTGCCCTTAAGAACCGTGTAAGCATTGAGTATGTTGGTCCACCGTCGTTATTTTTGATGAATTTGCCAAGCCCGAAGAAGAGATACGCCTGACAATTAAGACTTCTTGAACATTCACGCCAAACAGAACTTCACGACAAAACCTGACAAGTTGTTTATACACGACGACTTAATCACGACTGACAGATATGTTTGAGGCACACTATCGTTTCGGTGCCTGCATTCGGACCACACAAACACACCACATTTATCCTTCGTGTTACCTAGCGAGTTTCAATTCAAAATTGTGATTCCCTAAATTGTCTGCTCGTCTGCGATTGGGGCCGATCGTATTGCGACTGTACAGTACACTTGATTTTTGGACATTCTGTATAAATGGTCTGTGACTGTATAAAATGTATTTATTATTTAGGTTTTACGAATACCATATTATATTATACATGCTTTATATATACTATCTACTTTTAGTTACTGACCCCGAGAATCATTAAGACAAAGAACGACTGTATTATAAGAAACTCGTAGTTACAACTTTGCTAATGTTGTTACTATCTTAGCAAAGTCCGTAGATACGAGTACTTGTTGCCAATTTATAAAATGCTTATCAAGTAGTACATAAGCATATTCGAAAGGATTTGCCATTTTATGTTGTGCACGCTATTCTTAAATAAAATCTGCTAAAACCACATCACCGTATTATCGTCATGGCACTCGTTTTCTTGCTCGATCTGAAATTTTACCGAAATATCTCGGTCGTCCTATTTCTGCTATTCATTTTTGCATCGTAACATTATCTGTCAGTGTAACACTTATTCATTCTACGGAATATGTAACATCTCCCCTTCGTCATACCAAATAATAAGCAAGGCAGCATTGGCAAAACTATACTTTCGAACGCTCGCGATAGTGTATATGGCATGAAGGAGAAACTTAACAGATATGTATTTTTATAAGCTATCTTTTCCTTGCTTAAGACAGTAATTCTTAATTAGTAGGAAAGAGTATAACTTGATTATATGAAAATTTAATTTACTGTGGTATTATACTTAATGCTATCAGTACAAAATAGTAAAAAATTAATGGAATAAGAAGATATCACTTGAGCCATTAAAAAATAGATGTTTATGGAACACAGTCTTTGAAACTCCTACAACAAGTGTAGCAAAGGTTTTCATCTCCTTTGCAGTACCTCTGCTAACATCTCATGCTTCGCTTTATGTTTCTTTGTTTCAATATCCAGTCTTCTTTCTAGATTCCTCACTTTCCTTGTTAAGAACTTTACTTTTTTCTTAAGCTCCTCGTATCGTGGTGTTTTATGCAATAGGTGGGATGCTGTTTGGGTTTGCATTGATATAGTCTTTACTTTGACATCTGTTTGTGTTGTTTCCGAAACACCTTGGAAAGGTTCTGTTTGGCACCACTTTTCATTAGGATTTGCAACACGTGCATTAATTGATTCGGCATAGTTGTTTGGAACATCTCCAATGTCTGAAACGTTAAACTCCTGTAGTATCACATCCAACTATTAAGTGATAAATATCACCGGCTTATTATTTCACCTATGAACTCAAACTGTTGGCTAGCATTTTGCGCACGACTGCTCTCTTCTGTACTCTTCAGTATCTCCTCTTTAGTCAAGTTCAATGATGGCACGGCACAGCTGTTTAGTCGCTTCTTATTAAAGTCAGTAAAATCATAATCCTTAAAGTGTCTATTGCAAACTCGGTAGTAGGATTTGGCTAGGCAAGAGCCAGCTTTTAAAGCATATCGGTATAATACCATCTGATTACAGGCAGTAGCCCATTTCTTACACCTGGAAACATAAATATCCATCTTCCTCGTAAACTATACAAAATGACTGGACTTCAACAGCTATAAAACAAATTCTCGCACACTAGTACGTGCCCTTTCTTCTTACTTCTTACTTTACATGTACAATGGATACACGTATACCTTTCAGGGTCCTTGGGGAATCTGAACAACCTCACGTTCGGATGCAGGTACGTCCTCGAGCAGCATCGCACTGCACAGACGTTTCTCACTATGCCCTGTTTGGGTACATCCATTTTGCTAGCATAATACGAGCCGCTTCAGTTCAAGGCCATGAGTGAAATGATGCGTGCCCTTTACGGCACCATTGTGTAGAATCTACACTGTAGATTCTACACGATAGTTGAAGCCCGATCGGCCCGATCCAGGTCATTCAATCACAATGTAGACACGAGTATTAAACAGGGTCCATTCAGTTCTTTTTCTCGGCATTAGCCGAGTTTCCTTACTCAATAAACAACATAAAATACTTCAACCACCACCAGTCACGTATAAACAACTACACCGACTAATGCTGCTGATTCTCTTTTTGTTTTCTTACTCGACGCTCGGTACTACATAGTCTCATATTCGATCTCAACGAAATCCCGTTGACTTCGAATACCAGTTGAGTGACACCTGCACGATAGAATGTTGACATAGAATCCATCAAATTTGTCTAACACGATGAAATGACTTTAGTACGAGTGGCAGGTGGATTCTCGTGAAATTTGAATCTCAAAGTGGACGGCGCACAGCTGCGCAACAATGCTTGCCAGTAAACATGGCTGCCAACGGCTAGAGCAGAGAGACAACGGGATGCGCTGTCAAAGGGAATACGACCGGCGAGTTTCGACGATAGAGAAATACAGCAGGTGTTGCCTCGTCGACGGAGACCGCTGGAGCGCTCGGGGAACTTTCACGAATTTCTTTTGACAGTTCTCTCGTGGCACGATGCTCCTTAGTCCACTGAAGAGAATATGCCATTGGGGTCCGCTTACTGCCCTGGGTAGGTCTACTGCGGATACATGCACGTATTCACGAGCCTTTCTATCCGACGAATTAATTAAGGCACTCTACCGCTAACCAACAACTTCGACAGACTTTCTTTCCTGATGGTTTACTCGGGTCGGTAAGCTCGCATTCGGTGCGTAAAAGGGAATTTGGAGGTGCGGCAATCGATCGTCCTCTGTTTGGGCGAGTGACGCCGGCCATTTTGTTCTCGCGTGCATTTCGAGAAAGAAGCGCGTGATTCGAATTCACAGTGGTTGCGCTACCGACTACCCCGAGTTCATTTCAATAAGAGTTGTGATTTGTACGCAGTATTTATGTGATTTTATTCTTTCTGTTTCAGGTATTATAAAGACAATTACACTGACAACGATACACTGCAGCCGGCAATGGTGGTCGCCAAACGAAAGTGTCTTTGCGGCGGTTAATTTTTTACTCTTTTTCTTCCTGAGCGCCTCGACACTTTTTCATTTCATTAGTGCTATCTACGAAGGGCCCGGTTTTCTTCCGCCCAAGTGGATGCCGGTGAGTTGTTTGTTAGTTACTCAATGTGTATAACTGTTTGTATAACTGTTTGTATGACGATTTGCTTTTATGTACAGGAGAATGTGTCTGATACCCAGTTCCTGCAGTTCTGCAGTACGTGTGAGGGATTTAAAGCGCCGCGATCCCATCACTGTAGAAAGTGTGAGAATATTCACAATACGTACTTTTACGGGTGTACGTTATACATGTTTCAGTTTAACTGCACGGCAGGGATTTCTTTATTGCAGGTGGCCGCTGTGTCATGAAGATGGACCACCACTGTCCATGGATAAACAATTGCGTGGGCCACAACAACCATGGGCACTTTACTGCATTTTTAGCGAGCGCAGTTGGAGGATGTTGCATATCTACTGTTTTGCTAATTTCTTGGGTGGCGACTGTATTGTCTCTGAAACCATTGCCATTTCCACCACCGTCGTTGTTTATGCTTATTCTCGTCATTTTCACAACTGGCCTATCCATTGGGGTGGTACTGGCTGTCGGAATGTTATTGTACTTCCAGGTATATTGTTAATTTGCCATTTGTACAATTGCCAGCTTTGATTATGAATTTTATCTTATCTATCAGGTAAACGCGATACTAAGGAATCGGACGGAAATCGAGTACTGGATATTGGAGAAGGCTCATTGCAGAAGATTGGGCACTAGAGACAAGTTTATTTATCCTTATTCCTTAGGGTGGCGCGCTAACGTGAGACAAGTATTAACGTGGGACTGTAGTCCAGTAGGAGACGGTATTACTTGGCCTGTCATACCCGGTTGCGATCAATATACGTTGACGGTAATGAGAAACACGACTTTTTTGTGTTCCGCTTGTACTACGACTCACGAATTCGTTCACATGCATCTCCCATTCTAAAACTAGTAGGGCTATCTTATTCTGTTGTGTAGTTAAAGATAAATCCCTTGTATTATTTTTGTTTAAATATCACATCGTTGGTGGTTCTTGGTTCGTACAGTATCAAATTTCATGTTTCGATAGTCGCAAACTGCTAGCTATTAACGTGGACGAGTTTATGGATTGCTGTGTTTCGTTTTGCTGTCTATCTTCATTTCGCCTGCATTGCGCACGGCAATTGCATTTCAGCGGGAGCAACTGGCGCAGAAAATCGAGAAACGAAAGAGAGCTCGAACGTATAGAATTATTGATACCGTGTCGGGCTCCTGGTTCTCCATGAAATATGGATGGAATGTTTTATGCCATCCACCCTGCACGGATGAGCCACGGATCAAATTGAACATAGGCGACACCGTTCTCGTGACACGTTGGCGAAAGTAAGATATATTGCGTTTCGATCTGACTTCTTATTTCTGCAGAATGTATATCGACGGCTCTCCTTTACTAATGGAGATATTTCATTAACATAGGTACTGGTTGTTCGGAGAGAAACAAAATAAAGATGCAGGAGACGCTGTAAATGTACGAACACGTGGCTGGTTTCCACGACCTGCTTCAATTGAAGTAATCGAGAACGAAGATTATTCGTCCGCTCCGCAGAAACAAGACTAACGCGTCTTGATTCAGAATGCATTTAAAAGTATTGCTACTAAAAGAACATACTCTAAAAGAACATAATCTAATTTTTTCTAGTGACTCACGTCTAAGAGACTCAAGAGATTTTCTTCATGTTCACAATTTCGTTTCCCAGCACAAACACTACAGAATAGACCTTAGCGCACTAAATTGACCAATGATTTATAGGGTGTCTTCCAAGCGTGCGCAAATCCTTTCAAGTAACGAACCTTACAATTCGACTCGCACATTTTTCAAGGTGCGCTTTAACAATCGTCCTGTTTATTTATACATGTTGTGCTTTATACACTTAGATATTGTAATATCATTGTAGCCTAACAATAACTGATTGTGGCGCCTACGTGACAATTCGGACAGAGTTTATGTAATTTATGGAAATAATATTTTTTAATCTATGGCAGCATGAGTTCTGCAAGCACGGCTCACTTTTTTGCAGGAGCGAGTGCACCATCCTAGTAGATAATTCCAAGCGTCGTCCATTATTTCCTATTTATGTGTCAGTATGATTGTGTGTAAGTGTGCGAGATGTGCGAGATTGTTTATTATGTCGACACTTCCATTGTGTGATTAAATATCAAAATGTACAGACCCCTACAAATTGACTCTCCCATTGGTAAGTTGGGCGATTTAAGACTTCAATACAATAAGCGCGATAGTTTGTTTCAAGTTCTCATATTTGTTTCCCCTTAAACTCGGTCAAGGAGTGAATGATAAAATAATGTACATTTTATATTTTCAATAATAAATTACTCTAAACTAATGAGTTGCGTATTACTAACAGAGCAATATTTTAACGGTAGTTATAATTTCAAATTGCGCTCCGTATCTCGATTACATAAGACCAGCAATAATCTTCTCGAGAATAAATTTCTAAAATATTCTCATTCTACTTATTTGGTTAACAAATACTGCTGATAAAGCAGCATTGGTAGAACTCCGTAGAAAACTAATCGCTCACACATTCTCGGTACACAGAAAGGAACTAAATGACAATTGACAAGGCCATCTACATCTTTCATCGGCAGGCTCGGCGCTCTCAAGAATGTGCCATTTCGAAATCGAACACACCAATCTAAGTCCAGTTATAATTATTAGAGATAGCATCAGTGAAATATGTTCAACAGTCAACTAGTAATATTTCCTGCTCAGCTTAAAACAATATGTCTACTGCAATTGCGAGTATGATACGTCGCAGTTGGACACGAGAGAAACCGCGCAAAGGTCAATAATAGCACCAGTCGCGCGCATCGTGTAACATAATTTCCGAATGCTTGCCTTTAAATGGGAACAGGCGTTCGATATGATATTCAATGTTTGGAGAAAGGAACGACTGGCGAAACACGCGAGCCGACGAAGGATTAGCCGAATCATGATGCAATCTTTTTGCACCAATCGATATTTAGATTAATTTTTCAGTGCATCATCGACAATAACAAAAAGGCGAGAACTAATTTTTCTCATAAATGGCACAGTTCATTGAGCAATGACAGATGTAACGTTACGTAAATTCAGCTAGGGTTGACTTCCAAAAGTACAAAGTTCAATTCGACACGTCAATCAAGTAAGTGACAGGAGAGAGTAGAATTTCTTTTAAATTTCTCTCTGTCTTTCGATTCGCATCAGACCGTGAATTATCTTGAGAAACGAACAATTTCAAAATTAGACATCCAAAAGCCCAAATAATTTAACAAATGTACCACTAAAACAAGTACACAAAAGTACAGATAACACAAAGTTCTACTGAAAGGTCAGTTTTATTTCAAAATATTAAAACTGCCATAAATGATGGATTTGAAATAAGAGGTAGGCTCAAGGTCCCCTGGACGGAAAGATTCACGCGAGTGATGGATCAATCCAATTGGGGAGAATGAAGAAGGTTCTACGAAGAGAGTTAGCAAAGCGAAGGACTGCTGCGCTCACTTCTAATACTGGTCTGTGGCGTGTAGAGAGGATAGTGTGCCATGTACGATCCGAGTGAAAGTATCAATTTGCAAAAGCGAGTCAAGTTCGCCCATAATTCAATGGTGGGAACTGTTGGCTTTTGACTTACTCTCAGAACGAGTGGATCAGTAGTTCGATTCGAACGGTTCAGCAAAGAGCACTTGGCTAGCAAGTGTGATTCCTCTCTCTTTCACGCTTCTTCTCGCGTTCGCTGCCCTTTGCTATTAAGCAAGCATCTAATTCGCACATATCTGATTTGGAGTGCTCTGGCAAGGGGTGCGAAAATGTATTCGGCCAGGAATGCCGTCACCTTCGGATTCGCACTGTTCTCGTGTTTGTGTCTAGCGAGTAGTTTCCCGGACGGTGCGCCGGTCGATGCTTGTGTGAAACCTCGGCCGAACGAGCCCTACCACGGCCAGGCGAGAACGCAACCCTTGAATAGCAACCCTTACATCCTCCTCGCCTCAGCCTCCGAGTATGGACCGGGCTCCCAAATTACTGGTATCTTCAATAATCACATTCATTCATTTCGTTAATCCAATTCCCTGAGGAATATTTTTAATTATGTTTAGTAGTATGTTTTTTTTTCATTGAAAGAGCGAATTATATATTTGTAAAAATTTGTCGGTCATTTCTTAGTAAAATCGAAGTAGAGAAAAACTGATAGAAAGAAACTCAACGGATTGGGGCAATTAACTTAATTGGACACGCGGGAACTCTTGAGATTCAATTCCATTCTAAGTAAATCAGTTTTACGCGCTTCTATTTCATCCTTATGAAACCTATTACGTTCACATTATACGAACTGCAACATTTTTATTATTGTCGGAAAAGCAAACACTTCCTTTTACATTTTTGTTACTAATAACGTTTTACATCGATTTTACTAAGAAATGTTATTCTTATTAGAGTTATTAATTGTCTATTAGAAAAATGGTGTAAGTCGTCAATAAACAGGGTGGAATTTGTAATATGTGCTTTGCGGTACAGTGACAATCGGTGGAGAGCGTTTCAAGGGATTCTTCCTGCAAGCTCGTGACGCCGACACCGACCAGTGGATTGGCTCGTTTGCACAAACCGAAAACACAAACACCCACCCTGAGTGCAGTGCTGTAACACACGCGGATCCGCGAGATAAGCAACAAGCAAGATTAATTTGGAATGCACCACCCAATTCGAGCGGTCGTGTTTATTTCACGTAAGTCTACGCGATTTATTCCATCTATTTTTTATAAAGTTCTGATATTATTTACAGCATATAAAAAAGTAGATTTATTCTGCTGTGATTTACGTTTGCATGACAATAAATTATTTATTTAACCGCTTGCCGCACCATTTAGTTCGATAAAATCCGGAATTCAGGACTGAGTGATTTTTAAGAACAGTAAATTAATTAACAGTATGTTGTAAAACTCAATCTTCAAAATATCCCTGAAAAATAATGCAAGAATGTTCGTAAAATCTGCATTCCACGAGTTAGATTCGACAAAGTACGGCAAGGGGTTGTTAATGTTCCAATTTTTCGATCGATATAACGTATGAAATATAATATTTATATATGTATTAAAAATAGAGTATAAAAGTACTGATTTAAAGTATTTTTATGAATTCAATTTATTGGATATTATCATCGAATTGTTATGTAATCAAATATTTCTATGTAGCAATGATTTATAGTCGAGAAATTAATCATTGTTTAAGTAACACTGTGTGTTTTTATTCACAGCGGATCTATACTCAAAGAGTATATGACATTCTGGTCCGGACTCGTAGCGCGCGTCGGTTAATCATCACAATACGTTCAATGATCCAATAAGTGAGTCGATAGTAATTCGATCATTTGATAGCTGCCACATTTTCGTTTGTTTCTTTAACAAATGATCCATTTCAGATCTGGTGCTTGTGTCGATTGGTTGTCAAGAAATTGGTCATTTCATCGGATGATCCTACCAATGACTGTAAAAGTGGACGACTGTAAGAGGATGAAATAAAAGTGATTTGTTGGAACCTTATCCCAAAGTAATTGCCCGAATGCTCAGACTTCTAAACCTTTCACCGAGAAAAGAAGTGTTACTTCACTTTCAATCGGATCGGTCGCCCCAATCGAATCATCGAGTTAATCGAGCCCTGCTTGATCGAACGTTACTGTAATCGACCACTTATTCGCTGCCTTTTCCGGCATGGCACGCCCGACAAGTTTCCAAGCTTCTATATAATGGTCTCGTTTGGGGGAAAAAATAGATGAAACCTTGTTTGTCGATTGGTCTTTCCTGTTCGGGATCGAATGAACCCGCTTGATCCTCGCTTTCGTAAATCCTCGCTTGTTAGATCAGCGGTTAACGGGCGCGCTAGATTTTACGGAAGTGGACTTTCGTTTTCAACGAAGATTAAGTTTATTCTTTCCTATTTGTTTATTTCGTTTTACAATTAGCCATAGAACTAATGTCTTACATAATAAAATATACGCAAAATACATAATTAATGATTTTAATCAGGACATACATTTTTTACGCAACTTTGCATTCGATTGCTTTTTTGTCGATCAAATAGAAAAACGATTGATTATACTGTTCCTTTTTCTATTGCCGATCCACTTAATGCGCTTGTCGCAGCTAGAGCTTGCCTTTTTGGATGCAGCTCGTGCGGTCGAACAGGTAGTTTCATAGTGTCTAAACGCTTAGCCCATTTTCCCTGAGAGGGTTTCGCACTTGCCTCGGCGGATGTAGCTAATGGAAGCCAGCATGCTTTTACGCGACAGAAGGATTGCGAGGAGAGTGAAAGAGAGGAAAACAGAGAAACGGGAGAAGCTTACGTAAGTTCATTGCCGGGCGGGAGAAGGACGTTCCCATGGAACAAAGGAGGAAGAGGGCCCAATCAGCTCGCTTCTTACCGCGAAGATTCTCTGTGGATGGAACAACTTAGATATGAGCTGTAATTACACGAAAATTGGAAGCGATGAGAATGTATAGGTGAGCGTGACTGGGATATTGAATACTCGGAGCGCGCGTGTGTTGTACCTTTTACACAGTTCACAAAGTAATCACTTCGCATCGGCACGTATGATTTTTTTCCATCCGGCTATTTTCTCCCTTGTCGATCTTTTTTCTTTGTTCCTGCTTTACTCCCCGCCTGTTTGCTTTTGTTATTTATTATTGGCATGGCGGCTCTTTCAAGCTTGGATCGTTTTTGTTTCGTTTTAGTTTCACTGGCTTGTTAGGGAAATGTCAGCTTTCTAGTTTATTTTAAAATTGTTCTAGTTTGTTTTCTTGGTATGTTAATTGAATTTAGGACGTTTCGTTGTTAATTGTATTTTGCATGATTATTCTATTGTTCCCCGAAAGTCCTTCGCGTTGAAAAGTTTTGAAAGACTGCGCAAGAAAGTTCTGCATAATCCTGACAGAAGCGCCCGAAGATTTCTTTCTTCTTTTGTTTAATTGTATGAATAATATTTTTTTATTATAGTTCACATAGTGCAGCTATCACGACGCACCAACACATACGACTTTTTCTTCTATTAAGCTATTTTTCGCCTTCGAGATTTTTCTTCTTTATTGGCATTTTATGCTACACTTTTTATTATTCTGATTTACTTTTAGTACATCAAACCATTCAAGCTTGTCGTGTTTTTGTATCGATCTAGTTTTATCAGCCTCGATTATCTGTTGAAGTTCACTTTTCTTACAGGCTTTATAATTATCCTCTTTTATATTTATTAACTACATTATACGTAAATATTCTATTATTCTCCCAAAGTCCACCATATTGAAAAGCTGTGAATAACAAACAAGTTTTAATGCTTTCGCGGTAGTTACAATATTTTGCTAAAATATTTAAAGAGATTAAATTATAAGTAGATTCGATCTTGAAGGTACAGAAGTGCTTTGTTACAAATGAGGGAAATCTGCAGCTGTAACTGCGGCAAGGAACGAAGGGCGGAGAGCGCTTCTGTAACTAGTTTGGTAAACAGCGCGTGCTTTAAGCCGGCGCTACTGAATCACAATCTTTTCGGGGCGCTATAGTGATACAATACGTGTGTGCGCTTCGGGAACGCGGCGCGCGGTCGCCGGTATTTGTAAGGCATTAATCGCCTGTTCCCTGCACTGCGTCATTACTACCACGAGCGCCCATTCTTACGTGTGGAGAGCCCACCTACTCACTTTACTCGTGTAATGCGGCAGGAAGTCGTTTTTAATTTAGCGCGCGTCGTCGCACCACTTCCACCGAGCCGCCTCTTCTCTTTTTATTCTGATGCATCCCACTATTTGTTAATTGCCTCTCGCACAACGCTCGATCCATCATTTCTGGCTACTTTAACACTTTCGATGCCGAAATTTCAAATTTTTTACTCTTGCGCCACACCTTGATAAAAATGTTTAGTAATGTTAATTTTGTCGAAATAAATATGTCTGCAAATAGATGTTCGAGTGTCACCCAAATATGAGTGACATGGCGCCGAACGTGTTAAAGATTCGTTTTTATCATTCATTGACATCTGATTTAAGGTAAAGTCGTGCAAATGGAGAGAATGTGTTTGTGGTATGAACAATATGAAAATTCTATGAGTTGTAAAGCGATTTAATCGTATTTCTTTATAATTGCGGAACATTGTGGCGCAAGACCTTATTGCACCATTTGTGGGGAGTTTAAGGATTTTTGTATGATTCACTGATATCTGACTTCAGATAAAAGTCATGCGAACGTGATAAATACATCAGTGGTATACTGGATAATAAAACTGGATAATTTCTAACGACGTCTGAACATGATTATTTATATTATTAAAACATCATAATTTAAGACTTTGTACATCGAAATATTAGTTAATGAAAGACATGCAAACGTGAAAAATATATCAGTGTAGTCTAAAATACTGTAAGTTTAAAAATATTTGAACGTAATTATTTATAATGTTAGAAGATTGTTGAGCAAGTCATTGTTGCACCACTTGCGGCTATGGAAAATTGTTTCATTAAAGCGCAGAATAAAAAAGTAAAAGTAATACAGTGCGATGCCAGCAGAAGCCACGCTTAGACAGGCTTTCATTATAACGAAAGCACGCCAAGGATACTTTATCTAGCAGGATAAATAAGACAGTAGGTACAAATGGTACATTGACCCCACCCCGCCCCGCCCCATTAACCCTTCGTGCCCGAACTTGTCCTTGCACCTCCCCAGCCGTAAATACGTAAACAGACAGCCAACCTTCATCCCTCTGCTAATTTCCAAATGAAAAATTCACAAAGAAACTTGCACGCTGCTTAAAAAACTGAAACGTTATGAATAATTATTTTTTGCCTTCAAAGACAGAAATTGTTTCTAAAATTCTTTCGTTTGCTATTACTGAGAACAATTTCCCTTAAACTTAGTCTTTGATAATTCCCAAACGAAAAATTCACAAAGAATGTTACAGTTTACTTAAGAAATTTCCTTTCTCACAAACTTCCTAATTAACTCATCCTTAAATTCAACAGTGACTTCAAGAAACCCTGCAAAAATAAAACATTCAGCAGACATCAGCCGATAGCGAGTAAGAGCGGAGAAATACGAAAATCCGCCCTAAAACAGCCCACTCGCTCTTCCATCCCCTTTCAAGCATATTCCCTCCAATCGAGCAAATGCAGGTGGTACGAGGGAATCAGAGCTACGCTATTTGTAAGAGAAGACATGTGCGATAGCGTAGATCCGTGGAGCCTAGGACGCAAGGAAGAGCAACCACCGTGGGAGTTTCACCTATGGCGCGTGACTCAGAGCCGACACTATCCACTTACGACGCAGTGCCAGAACGATATCATAATACTGTCGAGGGTGGTAAAGAAAAGGGAGAAAGGTGAGAGGGGTGGTGGTGGTTGCGGGACGAGGGGTTGGCGCGCTGAAAACGTGGAGGGTGGCAGGTTCGGCAGCGTGGCGGCGAGTGGGTGGCGGTGGCGGCGTCGACGGCGGCGTCGACGGCGGCATCGGGGTCGGTTGGTATTGCGCAGGACGTCGGCGCCCCGGCGCTTCTTCGCGAGGCTCCGCGTCGGTCTCGGGTTGCGCCAAGTCGACGCCGCCGTCGTGCCGGATGCGCGCACCCCGCACAGGCTTGTGCAGAGCTATCGCGAGAGCGTACACTCGTCGCACCGTCGGCGTGGAGCGAGCGAGCGAGCGAGCGAGCGCAGCAACCCCCGGTGAAATCCTTCGAGCAGGCGGTTGAAAGCCACCCTGAAAGCAGGTAGTCTGCCGTAGGGGCGTCTCGCTCGAGGAATCTTGGTTCGTCGTCGCCGGGGGACGCCGCCGGGTGTCGAGATCGCTTAGTGCCAGAGATTCCTGCCGGCGGTCCACCAGGAGCGGGGGCGTCGGTGGTGGTGGCGGCTGGCGGTTCGGGAGGGGGTGGCTCGCCGATAGCCAAGGGTCGAAGTGGTAAACCGAGGCGGAGGAGGCGGAGGTGGTGGTGGTGGTGGTGGAGGAGCAGGAGGAGGAGGAGGGGGAGGAGGAGGGGATCGTGCAGGGGGAAAGCGTCCGTCCCCCTGGGGCTCTCGGAGACCTAGTTCTTTTTTCACGGGGTTCGCCCTCCGTCGACTCTGGCACTGGCAGCGTGATTCTCCGGCGGGCGCAGGATTCCGGGAGGCGTGGAAATATGCGCGTGATCGATAGCACGCGCGCCGATCGCCTGGAGATGTGATACCGGAAGTGGGTACGGCAGGATCGAGAGCCCACCACCAGCCTGCGTTTAAGAGGTGAGACGACCTGCTCCTCTCTGCCAGCGCGGCTCTCTCTCTCTCTTATATCAACGCGCTGTGCCTGTGTCTGTTTGTGTACTATTTATCTATTTCTCTTTTTCTTCTATTTTCCCACTTCGTCGCTCTTTTTCTCTCTCAGATACTCATTCTATTTGTCTGTGTGCCTCGGGCTCTCTGTGTGGATGCGTATGTGCAGGTGCGACGCGCGAGCAGGAAGGGTGCGCGAGGAGTGTCGCACCATAGAGGCGAAGATGCACGGAATCGTGGGTGACGCCGCCGTCGGAGCGCCGACGGCAAACTCCAGCTCGATCACCTCGAAGACGTCGACCTCTGCCCCGTCGCTTCACCGACCATCAGCATCGAACCCACGTAGAAAGGTCGTCGCGAACCCTTTGACCTCTTCTTTGACATCCACCTGTGAGAAAGCGACTGCCTCGAGTTTCGGCGAACCTTGCCTTCGACCTTCCGGATCATCCAACTCGGCCTTCACCCTTTTCTCGCCCTCGAGGAAGTGGAACTCGTCCGGCACCAGGCTCGTCTGCGCCCTCTTCGTCTCCTGGTGGATTATCCATGACCAGCAGGTTTTTGGATTACCAGACTCGCCGGAACTCACCACCATTCAGGGTGAGTTGTAGTTTCTCATATGTGCGGACAGAGTTCCCTTTCTCAGCTTTGGATTTATGATGAGTAACTTCGTGGATATTTGTCATACTATCGATTTTTGTTTATTTATGACGTGGTCGAAAGCATTTGATTTGTTTCCCAGAAAATACTATGTTATGTAGAATTTGTCAGTGTGGACGCAAATATCTTTTATTGCGCATATAGTTTTATATTTTTATTATTGTTATTAGTAATGGTAAAATGGTTACTGTTACTTTGCATTGATGTTCGATCTACTACGTGGAACAGTCCGAGTAGAGACTGTTGCTTTTGGATTTTTATTGTTATACACTTATCAGTTTAAGAAGCTGACAAGACAGGGTCAAAAGTTAAAACGTTGTCGATCGTTTGACTTCAAAACATCACAGACGCATTTACAAAGATATTACTCAACCTATCTTTGTTAATCATACTGATTATTATTACCCTTGGTACAAATCGAAAGATTTAATCGCGTATAAAACAATAATAATAAAAGAACCACAATTAAAAAAAAAATCGCCGTCTATGTTTGACGAAGGGCGGAGCAGTATGATAATTACCAAAGTTCAAGATCGACTAATTAATAGTAAATTGGATCCTCGGGACGAGGCTATCGGAACTGCAGTTGAAAAACGCTTGCCAAGCAATGATGCTTGCTCTTCCGATTTCCCAGTGCTGACTGGCGCAGAATTCTTCTAAAGCAGTGTCTGCTTGGCCGGCGGTGTCTGTGTATGCGATGACGAATGAATAAACGATCAAGTATTTATTATTCATTTGATTATTGGATGGCTGGCATCGCTCGAGAGGAAGCTCGCTAGCAATCGTCACGTGCACTCGACGATCTATTTTGCCCGGGGTCATCATTGAACGACGTAAAGATGATAAGCAGCCATTCTAAATATTCTTCTCAAAGCTCTCCTTGATTATGATACTCTCCTTGCCCTGTCATCGATTCCAAGTGCTTCCTCCACTGCGGACCTTCCTGCCATTCTATATTCTTATCTTCAATTGATTATAAATTGCGAGCATCCTAGAAAGCTAGTTCGTCCTTGGAGAATATGAAATATCTACTTCTCCATTTAATTGCTCTACATAATCCCTGTGCTCTGCATATTTTTCAGAGCATTCGTATACAACTGTCGATAATATATTTACTGCAATGGAATTAAAACGAGACTGCTTCAACAATCTTTCATTACTGTAATTGAGCCGCTTTGAAAGTGGCTTAAATCCATTTGTCAATTGGCATATCTTATACGTATACTTTTTAATTTTTGTTAAACGCAAATTCTGTAATATCTCAATTTCAATATAAATGAAATTGGGCCACTTTCAAAATCAACAGCTCAATTTACTTCCTGTATATTCCACTGTTTGCGTCTCGTACGTTTCTTGCGCGGAACGTTTCGAGAGGTTGTCGAAAATATGGCAGGGAAGCATGAATGTTTCCCAATGTTCCTTTGCTGGAAATACAAAGTAGAGGCAAGTGGAAAGTGGAGTTTCCAGCCGGCGAAGGCTGGACTAACAAAGCCGTCGAGTTTTCAAGTAGTAAGTAGAGAAAGCCTGGGAAATTGCTGCTGTAACTACTGAGAGTGTCCTGATTAAGTATGCGGAGCTTGCGAAGTAACAAGCGGAGACTCGGCAGTCCCAGCAGAATTTAAAGTATTTCCCCGGAGTGTTCATGAAACAGTCTTCATTACGTCGCAGCTTAACTTGTATTTTATCTGGAAAGCTCGCCCCTTGTTAATTGCCCCATCATGTACAATTGCGTCATGTAATTTGAAAACTTGGTCAAATTATACCGCGTATAAAGAACTTAAGAGGAAACTTGATATATTTATGGCGATTTAAGCTCAGTTTAATGTCTCCAAGGAAACTGACACTTTCCTGGACGTTTAGTGCTCTTTAAACGAGCAATTGGAGTAATATCATTTTAATGACATTTTCCTTAATTCCTCATCGAATTAAATTTTCATAAGTTCATCTAACTTTAAAGCAGTATACGAAAACGTATCTTTTGTTTATACATATTTTATTTTATCTCAAACATCTATTGTATCATTCTGCATTAGAATCTTGTTAGATTCTCATCGGTGAAGATTAATGATACCGAGCAATCATAGTGGGAACACTTTTCAAGATTAGCATTGATCGATTGTGCTCAATGAGGGTGTCATTGCTTTCTAAAGCGGGAGGCTTCTCGTTGAAGCGGGATTTTTGCCTTCCATCGATTTTACTGTCATTTCTCGTCATTTCTTCATCGACGTTGATTGGCCTGTATCAAGGATTAGCCTCGAATTATCAATGTCCGTGTGTGGGTGTGCGATTACCGAGTCGATTGATTAATCATGTCCGTCGTCCGTGAGAGAAATTCGTGCCGGCGCGGCGCGGCGCGGCGGTTGTCAGATGAGCTCGATGATTCCTGGCAGCAGCGCCGGGAAGCTGAGGAATCCGGTGTCGTCTCCGAACAATGCGAAAGGGCTCTATGGCGTGGTGGAAGACAGCTTCAAGGATATCTCGCAGGAGATTCAATCGTACTGAGTGTCATACACTCAATCTCTCCAATCGAATTGCCGAGCGCCTCGATAGCACTCGAGGATCATTGTGCGAGAGCGATAACATTCCCTGAGACGTCCTCGACAATCCATTAAGCGCATACGAGCCGCCCTTGCGATATCAGTCGCAAACAGCAAAATCCTCCGTGCAAACTTTCGATCTGCCATTGCAAACCTGATACGCAAATCTCGAAGAGTAAATATTAACTAATCGTGTTTGTTTTCATTTTCTCCTGCCTCCATTTTAACGCGGTGTAAGCGTAAAATGCGAGTAAAATAGTAAAAGGCTGAAATACTAATGGAATGTCATTAATAAAAACGCAAACGCTGACTTTTAACGAATTTTGACTATTACAAGATAATAATTTCTTTGTCATTCTGTGACGAGAGCGGAAAGCGAAGAAGTTTGAATGAAAAGTTCATTACGACAATACGAACTAACAACTCAGCCAGCGAGAGGAGAACAATTAATTTGATAGCATTAAGGAAAACGGAAAGATAAATGTATAAACTAACTTTTTCTTTAATTCCGACAGTTACAAAGTAATCATTTCCCTCTCGATTCAGCAGGGAAGCGTAAAGCGGGAAAGTTTTAATGAAAAGTTTATTATGATAATGTCGGATAACAATCGGCGTAGGGTGAATAGAATTCAATTTACTTTACATGTAGCTTGGCCGAGCTCTTTAGCCGGCTTAACTGGGCGTAGCGGTTTCAGCAGTGTCGGTTAAGCTTAAAATCTCTCGCGCGGAGGGCGCAAAAAAGAAAGCGAGATTGGAAGCATGTTCATATCCGGCTGCATGGACATGGTCCAAATATTAAAATGGAGGCAGCCATTCTGCAAGCAAGTTCTCCCTCGCAATCTACACCTGGTTTTAAAATAATGAATTCTTCTTCTGTCAGTAAATTGCTAGTTTTCACACTAGCCGGCTTAATACCCGCGCGTATTTAGTAGGGAAGCTCCTACCTTTAATTAATTAATCTGGACATGCGATATCAAGTGTAACAGTATACGTGACACGGGAAGTGCTTTAGAAACATAATATACATAAATAACGATGCACGTATCAGATGGAAATCCTAGAAAAATGACGATTACGCATTAGCTAATTATATGATAATTAAAGGTCCGTTTACATTTACAAACATCGAAAGTAATGTAACAGACAGGATAAATATTTTTTAATGCTGAAAAGCTGGTATTTGTGTCTTCAAACTTTGTATTATTTTAATGCGCAATTAATATTTATATTTCATATTTATATTTTTTAATGCTCGGCACATGCTGGTAAATTACCAGAAAAATAACAAAAATCGAAATTTTCATTATTTATATTCATTATTTGTGCCTTAAAACTTTGTATTATTTTAATTCGGAATTAATATTAATACTTTTAGTACAAGCATAAGTTGATTTAAAGTTACAACTTTGTAGAACATTAATTTGAAAGTATTGAGCTTTCTGTGCTACCCGCAGAAAAATTTCGTATTTTAGACTTGCGTCACTGTTCGCTACGTATGCGGCGCGCGTAAAAATCCTTATTTACTGACTACGTAAATCCCGCATCAAGTAGGTCGGCGTTACGATCGGTTCTTGGCAGCGGTGCGAATAAAGGAAGCGTCGCGTGTTTTCACCATAAACAAAGCCCTTATTTATGAAGGAGTGCAGCTACAATAAGATGACGCAGGACAAATGGAATGCGACATTTCTTTCATGAACCTTGGATTTCATTTGAAGTTCGTTATTGTCACAAATGGGATTTAATGCTTTCAATCAAATGGAATTTAAATTTGGAAAAATCATTGTATTAAAGTCCAACACATATTTGTTTTCAAATGGAGTTTTCACTCTGTCGTCATTCTCCGCAGTGTATAAAGCGACACAATGAAAAGGGCTTTGAAAAGACGTGGCAGTGTGTGCGAGACTCGTAAGACAGAAACCCACATAACTACACTCGCCTATTTTTCCATTCATTCAACAGAACAAAAATAATCTTCGAAATTAAAAATGCCAGGACTGGCAGGATCAAAAATCCAAACAAGAGACTTCGTTGCAATTAAATGGAGCCGTGGGTGGTTAAACAATGTGTGTGAATCCCTCGTGACCCTCACATACGCATTTGTTTGTTCCTTGGTGCATTATAAAAAACAAAAATAATCTTCGTGCAGAATGAAAAATGCCAGAACTGACAGAATTAAAAATGCAAGTAAGAGACTTCGTTGCAATTAAATGAAGTTATAGGCGGTTAAAAAATGTATGTGAATATCTCATGGGTCCCACATAAGCATTTCTTTATTTCTTCTTTCATTATAAACAACAAAAATAATCTTTATCCAAAATAAAAAGTGTCAGGACTGACGAAATTACAAATACAAATAGGAGACTTCGAAGCAACGAAACGAAGTCGTGAATGGTTTAAGAAAAAGGGTATCTTCAGGAGGGAGAAAGGGCAATGTGATGCGTCACTTGATTGAAAGAAACTTATTTTCGGCGAGGGAGCCACTTACGGCAAATAGGCCGTGGCACTTAATTACGAAGGCGTCTCCTCGTAAGAATTACCGTGTATTGTATCCACCCTTTTATCAAACACTAGACTGTAATTGGGACATGGCCTAAGGTGAATTCATTCTAAAATACACGGCTAGGTGGGTCACTCCTTCCTCGGTTTCTCAGTCTCAGTGAATGAGTGCACTCACACTCACCCCTGTTTACCCTCTCGCGCCCGCCGCACACACATGCCCGATTTTTCTGGGCCTCCGCTTTTTACTGCGTTCTTGTGAGTTCGTTGCTGGAACGTTTAGTTCGCAGTAACACCGACCGTATGAATTTGTGAGTGACGGATGCGAGAAACCTTGTGGAAAACGCCCTTCTTTTCATCGATCTATTGTTTGTTATTCACAGTGTTGATGCTATTATTTAAAGTGGTGAAGTGAGACTTATAAAAGGACTATTAACGCAGTTATTTCTTGGAATAATTTATTGTTTGACTACGAAATTACACTCGAAAAGGTGGTTTAGTTCAACAAATAAATGACTAAGGAAAAAACAGTGTTAAGTGACTATTTTCAAGTGAAAGAAAAACTAGTGAATAAACAAATACAAAGTGAAATCTTAAAATTCCGTTTCATGATACTAATGTAAAGAAACAGGAATCCATTACTTAATTATATTAACAAGATTCCCTCATAAATTGTTAAGCAGTGTATTCCCGCAATCTTTGTAACCAGTGTGAGAAAAGTAGTTGCAGTGTCTGAGAGTAAAAAGCTCGATAAATTTGAATTGCTGTGACTTCTCGCCAGGATATTGCGGTAGCCCGACGTGAAATCGCTTCCGGAACTTTGGCCGGCCGTTTCCAAATCGCATTATGGAAATGTGTGCTTTATATGTACGTTAAGCTGCCGCATTCGCCGAGCCGGCAGGATTATATGTATGCGTTTGAGATATGCATTTCGGGGATTGTTTCGTTCGATATGATATTGCACGAGCCTTTGGTTCGTCCGCCTTTTTGTACACAGAGTGTAAAATGTTCAAGGCTCGATTGAAACTCAACCTTCCATTTGTTGGTGGAAAAAATAGCGAACGCCATAAGCAAACTCTCTGCGAACACATATTTGTGTTTATGCCGGGAATGCATGAACTTCAACCACGCTCGTGCACGGGATAACGCGGAAGTTTGCGTGGCAGCCAACACAAACACGAACATACACATTTTCACTTGAGTTCTCTTTCGCCGCTTTCTTTCTCCTTCGTACTTCCCAAAGAACAAACAGAATTTCTAATTCCGTGTGATTTTAAACAAGTGTCGAGAGAATGGAAGCGAAGAATAGAAAGACATTGTTTTAACTTTGTCCTCGGCTCTCCTCGAAAACTGTCAATATTCCAAGGGAAAAGTACAAAAGCGTGAAAACTTGCTTCTCGCATATATGTAAAGTTCAAGCTGCAGTATTGTTTCATATCGTTGAATCGTGAACTGCGGGAGTCAAGAGTGGGGGAGAGAGAGATATATTAAACTTTCAGGCTGCGTACTTATGTTCGCCAACTATTCTTGGAAAGTGTCAATTTCCGAGGGTGAGACATAAACGCGAGAGCCACACATGGACAAAAGCTCGCTCGTCGTCGCGGCGGCGTTGGCGACGCGGCGTCAAGCTTATACCGCAATATTGTTTGATGTCGTACAATTTCGAGAGGCAGTATTCCGATTATTAGGTAATCGAACGGCCAGGGTTTATGATTTGCAATATTTTTCGGTTCACCAGCGACGGCGGCGGCAGCGGCGACGCGAGGGGATTGGCGAGCGGAGCGGAGCGGGGCGGGTTAACGACCGACTGCTTCGCAGCACAACGCTCGTGCTGAAGTTACTGCAGTCTGCACTGCGGATTCACGTACACACACACACCTAACTCTGTCTCTCAAAGTCATATACTGCGTGACGTGCATTGTGTGTGTGTGTGTGTGTGTTATATGCGGTTGGTCTCAAAAGTTTCCGGCCAGCCGAGCCATCACGATAGCGTTCAACTCTCCCTTTACTTTCGCTTCTTCGATTCCCTATCACTGCCGTTAAACGATCTCCCTCGCAACCTTCTCATTCTAGCTCGCCAAGGACCTTTCCGTACACTCAAGTTATAATAATAAACTATAACGATAATAATAACCGCATCGATAATAATAATTCTGCTATGAGACAAATTATATATTGTTATTATATTTAAAAGTGTGGAACGGACGTTCGTATGTTTATCTGTCGACAGGTGGCCTGCACAATTATTATAATGCTCGTCGCACTGACCTTTTGCTTTTACTGATTTAATTAATTCGTATCCTGTTTACTGAATAGTAATAAACATTCAATAATCGTTTTGTAATGGGAACAATCGTATATTCTACAATTACAAAGCGAATATTCGTATGTCCAATTATTCACTTTGTTATTATTAACAGTTGAATTATTAGTACGGCTAAAGTATTGTTCGCTGCATTCATTAACGTAATGAGAACTGACCTTTTACTTGCGCCGATATAATTTGTTTGCGGCTTTTTGTCGCAGTGAAGTATATCGAAGAATAAGAAACGTATATGTGATAATCATTTTGGTGTCTGTGTAATTATATGCTGTCAGATGATAAATCAAATATACTTCAGTGATAAATGAAAGCCAAATTAATCAAGCAACAACCCGTCAAGAAATAGCAGACACTAAGAAATTCTTGCGCCTGTCAATCAAAAGTTATTTTCACTGTCATTCTTGATGGGTTTGCAACTTGCAACTAGTTTAGTATTATATTATGCGAGAAACTGCGCGTTACTCGAGCATCGTACTTCCGGTTGATTAAACAGTTAATGAAGCAGATGATTAGATGAATCCTCGACAATGATTCAGCACTCGGCCGAGACACGAACGCCGACTCGCACAAAGCCTGTCAACGTGTTGAATCTCGATATGATCGATAGTCGATTAAACATCCTCGCGTAACGATGATCTTCTTTGGAGTAGAAATCAGTCAAATGCACCGAGTCAATCTGTTATTAGTGACAGCCGTCACTCGCTGAGTGTCACATTATCGGAGCTTTCAACCCTTGTGAAGCAGCTTGGGAAACAAGCCCACCGGTAATTATCGATTGAAAGGCGAATGATCGCTCTGTTTACTGTCTCCTTGTTCGATACAATTACAACCGTTAATGATACACGCATAAATTACATCAAAACGAAGATTCGTTATTCTATTAACAAAAATTTGGTGTTTAAAAATTACGTTTCTTGACAATTTAAATCTCTTTGTATGTTTTAACTTTCGGCGCCGAAGTTGCAAATTTTTAACTCTTGCGCCGCACCTTGTTAAAAATCTTTATTAACGTTACTTTTGTCGAAATAAATATGTCTGTAAATAGATGTCGAGTGTCACCCAAATATAAGTGACATGGCGCCGAACTTGTTAAATGAGAGAAATTATTGCTACGTTTTCTAACCATGAAAGTTTTGCGCGATGTAGACCAAAGAAAAAAGTGGCTTCTGGAAACAGTTGAATCTATGCTTCGCATCGACTGCACTGTCATTATTCTCGATAGCTAGAACCGTGTCATCCTATCGTGTCGCTTTACATCTTCCTACCATGTACTTTGTACTCCCGAGTGTATTCGTATGCTTTTATAGTATCGATTACTGCGGCGATAATAAATAATTCAGGCTGCGCTCCGCACAGGGTGTTTCCCGACGCCGACGTCTATTTTCCAGAATACCGGCGACTTTTTCAGAAAGTTTGTCAAACAAGAAAATCTATCATCAAAAACTACCTACATTTATACACTAACAGAATAAAGAAACATTGCTAACTTCCTATACAACATAAATTATCTTTCACTTGGAACAATAAAAAGCACGATTTTCAAATAAATATTCCTCCAAGAAAACATAAAATCCCGCAGAAAGTAAACCAGGTTTAATTCATAATACCAAAGTTCAGAAGCTTCGAATCACTCAGAGAAGATTACCCGGCGTCTTTGTACTAAGTAAACATCTCGCTTTAATAAAGGATAAAATTCATAGTGGAATTGAAGGATGGAGAGTGGTTGGAGGCGAAAGGGGGTAGCGTGCTTTGCGTCCACCTTGGTCGAGTAAGGGTGGAGGGGTAGCTCGACACCCCCTCGGCTGCACGCAATATTATAGTCTCGGAGCGGAGAGAGAGAGAGAGAGAAAGGTACGGCAGTGACATGCACGGGCATAAGCGAGTGCTGGCGGCACTTTTTGTCATTAGCGTTATTATGTGGCGTGCTCGTGCTGCGCCAGTTGGCCGCGCGTTCATCAGGCTAAAGCACGGACCGGGATCGATCTTCGGGGAAGTATGCGCTCGTCAAACGCATGGTATATGCAGACTTTATTCCCCCGGCGACTCTGAAACAATGCACACGCTTTACGGCCGGCACCGGCGTCACGGGACAATTAATAAATCAATGCTGGTTACAAGCTACCCATGCGGTTAACAGTGCGCCGCCCTGATTCGAGCACCCGCCAGACCCACTGCCTGGAAAAGGGAAAAGGGCTGCGCGAATTAATTAAGCTTTGTTCCGGCTTGCCCCGATTATTCTAGGTGTGCTGCAAGGATTTAGGAAGTTGAAGTTAACGCGGTAAATTCGTGGACTCTCAGCTTCCGGGGTAAATGTTCCTGATAGTTTGGGTAGTGGAAGGCAATTTAATGATTCAATGAATTTCAGTTAAGCGAGGCTTTGTTGTAATTGAAACGCTTCGTCTGAAATATGATAATATAGGGAAAAGTATTGGGGGAATTTTATTTGTTCTATGTTAATATGTAATTAACCAGAATGCTTCAAGGAAATATTATTGTCAGAAATAGTAGGTTATTGAGATTCCGAGGTAAATATCCTTGACGGTTCTATTATTAGAAGAGAATTCTGCCTTTTTCGTTTCATGGTCAGTTTCGATAGATTTGTAATTCCTGGCTTCTAATAATTGGCTGCGCAATCGTTAATCGTTAGTTTCATGGATGCCGATTTGCCGCGTACATGTGTCCACCGCAAAACGACACTATCTCGTATAATGTTAACCGAACCTTGCAATTTCGGGATTACACGTTTCCGGCGGATTGCAGCCATTAATAATAGTTAGACTGCGGATAGGTTTATGCAAAATGAAGGAGACTCGCATATCCCCAACAATGGGCAACGTGCCATGCAAGCAGTAGCAAAACTATCCATGCGTTGGGTGGAATGCTTAGCAATGAAAAATTGAAGAAATCCGCGCAGACCATTACGGAGAAATGGCCGATAAATAAATGAAGAATCAGCCTTTGTGCAAATATGAAGTAATAAGGATGAGCGCAAGTGTAATGGAGTGCGCGCCGTTGGCAAACAACTCGACTGGATTGGATGAATGTTTAATTGGAGCAGTCCTTAGCAGTGCGGAATATGGGACTTTAATCGCATTAACAACGAGCTGGTACATGCTAGCCCCTCCTGAGTAATAACATTTCTAGGAAAGCGTGCGGACATTTACGTGAGTTAAACTCCATCCGTAAGTAGATTAACCACGTTGCGAGTCAGACCGCCATATCCCGATCCTCCTACTTAAAACAGTATAATCTTCGGAGTTCTGATATACCTTTTATCCGACTAATTTCAGTTCTTTTACATCACTAGGGATTGTGCGAGGGAATTAATGCGTGTGCGACTGTTATTAAAATGATCATGATACCTCTGGCGCAAGTAGATTACCGCATTGCGAGTCAGACCGCCATATCCTCATGCCAGGATATAAAACAGTATAGCGTTTCATTATCTTCTCAGCAAGCAATAGTAATTTGCTGTTTAGACATTTCTCGCACTAACGAGTGGTATACTAAATAATTCAAAACATTATAAATCTCTAATAATATTATAAATAAAAATTCATACATATTGCAGAATATCATAATGCGAAGATCATATTTTCTCTTTCAAAATGCACAATCTACTTTTCTCTGCAAAGTACAGAATAATGAAGTCCAATGAAGAAAGACAGTTTTCTACTGGAAAAGTCTATGTTTCATAGTTATCGAAAGCGATGTGTTATACGTGTTCATGATATCGCAGCACGCACGTCGAGCAATCGATGTGAGACTGGTTCATGTCGGATAGCCGGACATATACTATTAAAAAATGGGGCCAGCACAGACAATGCGAGCAATTTAACAATCCGCAGACTGATGCGGCGTGTGCAATATGGACACATGCATGTGAATACGAGAGCACTCTTTAAACAGAAGTTCTTGTCGGGTTATCTGTGATGAGAACGACACTCGGTTTGAAGGTGGTGTAGGTGGATTATAGTCGACGTATGGTCAGGCTATAATCGGCGCCGGCGTCGGCGTCGGCTAGTTTTACATCGCATCCATGCGATCTTTACAGCGTATTTAGTTCGGGCTGTAGATCTTGCGGGCTCGTTCATGTTCATTGAGCGCGTGTAAATCAAGTGATTAGAGGCTCGACGCGAAAGCGTCGATTCAAGTTTACCGGACTCCTTTAATTTATGTCTCGAGACTACTTGTTGCCGGGCGTCGCCGCTCCGCTTCCTCCTTTTCATATTTCCCGGAGAAGAAAAGCCCGCGTCTTCTCAGTCCTACCTGACTAATTGGAAAGCGAGGGAGAATCTTAACTTCGCGCGCTCATTAATTTCTCCAGGCATCCTTGGAACGCGTTGACCGCGAAGAAGTAAAAGAACATTCTTCGATCTTCAACTATTCCACGACGCTGAATAAATGAGACGAAGGAAAGCGGTCAAGTGCGTGTCGAGACACGCGTTGAGTGTCACATACTTTCGAACACTAAAATAATTCAATCAGATTGTAACGAATATATAACAGACTTATCGAATTAAAACCATTTTACTTATTTATTCCCAAAACTAATTATTTTACAACGTCTCTTACTCTTTTACACTATCTTCACAAATTACTTCATACTTTTAAATAAAAGAATTACATCGTCCCTCGTTTTAAGGAACGAATTATTAAAACAACCCTTTTGTCTTATTAGAATTATTCTTTCCTCCTGCCAAGCCGGAAGATTTCTGTTTCGCCGCACCGAAAGCAGTAAAGCACGAGAGTAAAAAGTGTTTCATATTTCACGAGTGCGATCGTGCCAATGGAATTCTGTTCCTTTAGCGCGGTTGAACATCGCGCTGAATACTCGTTGGAAGCATGGTGGAAGGTTGGTGACAAAGGGCTCATAGGCCCGGAAGAAGCCGGTGTATAGCGGCGTTGAAGGGACGAAGGTCGGCCTCGGACACAGCGAATTCAAGCGTACTGGCTAGCAGTTGGCGAAACTAACTGAAAAGGAAATATCGGGCCGGAATCGACGCCTTCAGCCGACGAAACGATATATATATCGCGAGGCAGCCGAGCGACGAGGCCCGCGGGGCTTCTCCAATACCACCACCAGATTCCATCCTGTCACTCGGAAATTGCTGATGTTTACGCGCTGCTATGTCAATCGAGATTTATGGCACCAGTCTTTTATACCGCGTCTGTTCCGTTCACCACGCTTCATTCTCTGCTAGCCGATATTTCTCTCTCTCTCTCTTATTCAGCCCACCCTCCAATAGGCTTTCTAATCAAAAGGAATCAGCCGCGAAGTTGACGCGCGCGAATAATGCGCTAGGCTTTGTTGAAGTCGGAAATAAAGGGAATGCAATCCACTGAAATATAATATTGTAGACATTGTACAGCATGCGACAAAATAGTTGTCACAGTCTGCGAAATGGCCGGCGAACAAAATGTCAAATTTGATAGCATGTACACCCAGTACGATGAGTTTCGAAATGCTCCATTTTAGGGGAGGCTTTCCTCCTGTGTTGCCCTCTAAAAAAGTCTTGCGTACCGAGTGCACATCCTACCAAATTTGACTTTCTATCCGCCGGCAGTTTTGCAGATCGCGACAACTATTCTATCGGATGCTGTACAATAGAATTCGATTTTTTGCGATTTCCTCTACTGCATGAAGTTACCTTTTACAGATTATTCTAAAGTAACTTCTAAATTACAAGATCACTGTTATTACTTATTATTTAGACGAAATAATAGTTAGCGTGTATACAGAAATTCAGGGTAGAAACATGATTATACTATAACATAATTTCGAAGTCACACACGCATGACAATCGGACAAGCCATTCCTAATATCAACGAGACATAAAACTTGATTACCATCATATAATTGAGTAGGTTGGTCAAAGGGGTGATTGCCGAAAGAGATTAACAGAAGCAACACGAAAAAAAAGGCCAACCGATTACTTACTATTCTAATTCCCGGAGGTGGCTACTTTTCCGGCCAAGTGTCCGGAGATACTCGTGTTTCAAGGGCAAAACTATGGCCCGCAGCGTATAATTGTGTGTAGGTCGGTTCGTAGAATGATATTGCACGGGTCGAACGGTGAATGGCTCGAGGGGCACATGGATGTCATGGAAAAAAGTCGAATGTTAGAAGTAGATGTGGAAGTAGATATAGGAGCGGCTTGAATTGCGCCATTTACAGGACGAAGTGGTTGGTTGGTTGGCGCCGACGTGGCGTCTCGATGACATCGTCAAAGCAAACTCGCGCACGCACCACTCGCGACACACGTACAGGGTGATTCAGTTGCCTTTGAATCAGGACTCTCCTAACCTCACTTTTACTAGACATCTATTTAATTATACTATTTATATTCTCTGTTTCACAATAGAGTGTATTAAATTATGTAGTCTGTTGGAGCGAATATTTAACCAAGTTTTAGCATCGACTTCCTTCGAGTGGGTAGCAATGTAAGGGGAAAAGATTTTATCATATTATATGTATTTACAGGGGAATATTATATATAACTAGACATCTATTTCATTATACTATTTATATTCTCTGTTTCACGATAGAGTGTATTAAATTATGTAGTCTGTTGTAGCGAATATTTAACCAAGTTTTAGCATCACTTTCTTCGAATGGGTAGCAACGTAAGGAGAAAAGATTTTATTATATTATATTTACAGGAGAATATTATATATAATTAGACATCTATTTCATTATACTATATATATATTCTCTGTTTCACAATAGAGTGTATTAAATTCTGTAGTCTGTTGAAGCGAATATTTAACCAAGTTTTAGCATCGACTTCCTTCGAGTGGGTAGCAACGTAAGGAGAAAAGATTTTATCATATTATATTTACAGGGGAATATTATATATAACTGGCTTCTGCAGGGTGAAATGTAAAAGTATAAATGCGTAAAATGCAGAGAAATGTTGAGAAGCATTTGAGTATAATTTAAATGTCTAGGTTGTTTATAATGATTTGACAGTGGTGTTTCAAAGGCAATTGACTCACCCTGTACATACGGAATCGCGAGAAGGGTGTTCGTGACCATTGCGACTTCGTCCACCCCTTTTATGTACGCGTGCTTTGAGTATATGGGCTAGCACGCACTATCTGCAGCCTGGTACACAATAGTAGCTAAGATCGTAGTAGTGGTGCTTGCCCCTCGTACTTTACGGCCACGCACTTCCCTTTAATGTTCCGACCATGCACGAATATCAAATGCGTGCAAGGTGATACGCTCAAGTTTGAATCACCGAGGGTTTTCATTCGCTAGTAATTTTGTAGTCTGTTTTGTTGTGGTTATTGCTTACTATTGTTTGTAGTATTGTTCGCGTGGATTCCTAAATAACCGCTGGTAGTCAATAATATATTATATTGTGTCGAAATTTTGATAATAATGACGTGGGTTTCATGTAAATGAATCACCGAGTGTTTTCATTCGCTAGTAATTTTGTAGAGGCTGTTTTATTGTGGTTATTGCTTACTATTGTTTGTAGTATTGTTCGTGTGGATTCCTAAATAACCGCTGATAGTCAATAATATATTATATTGTGTCGAAATTTTGATAATAATGACGTGGATTTCATGTAAATGAATCACCGAGTGTTTTCATTCGCTAGTAATTTTGTAGAGGCTGTTTTATTGTGGTTATTGCTTACTATTGTTTGTAGTATTGTTCGTGTGGATTCCTAAATAACCGCTGATAGTCAATAATATATTATATTGTGTCGAAATTTTGATAATAATGATGTGTATTCCATGTAAATAAATCCCCCTATGGAATCAGCAAGTATTTTCAGCCATTAATAATTTTGCGATATCAGAGTTATTTAATTTATTCTGTCCATTAGTTATATTATTGATAGAGAGACTTTTCTATATTTGCTACAGCATTTTATTTGAGTAATAAAATAAAATGTATGGTAGTATATCTTCGAGAAATATAGCAATGTCAATTTGACTTTGAACTCCTTTGACATAATGATTGATTACAGTGAGCTGAATTATTATTACTGTCGTGAAACTTCGTATTATTTGTGTACATAAAATAATTACGATTCTCGCTACTACGAAAGTTATATTGACAATGTCTAGACGGTAATAAAACTGTACTGTAATCGCTAAAGAACCCGAGGCCCCCAATTTTTCCTGCAATCTTGTCGAACCTCGTGGACAAGGCTTTTATGGATCGGCGATCCTGTAATCAGGGAGGGAATCGCTTTAGCTTCTACGTCTTCTATCCTAGTTTCTGGCCTAGTCAATACAACGCACATTATCCCCGAGTTTTATTCAGAGGCCATTATCCCCGCCATTGTCATTCCAGTCGAGCGTTCAATGTCGGAGTCAGCAGTCCCACGCGTTCCAGGGCCGAATGGGGAAATCATTCTCGTGCGAACGTGATTTCCGAATGATTTCCATCCGAGAATTCTCCAACTCGCACCTCTCATCTACATATTTCGCGTCATAGTTTGCAAATTCTGTATTGAATTGTGGTCGGTGTCGAAGAAAATATTGTAGGAACTTTGATAATTTCTAAATAACAGTTAGTTTCTACTTGTCGAGGAGCAAGAATTCTTCAAAGAAAATCTGTATGGTAAATTTGCTTTATTTTTATATCTGTCTGATTAGCAGATTATTCATCATAGAATTATTGAGTTGAAGAATTGCAAATACTATTAGTTGTTAATAAATTCCTAGTCTTCTTAGAGTTAATAAAAATAATTAGTGCACATCTACAGATTACGCATCTCTGATTACAGATCTGGCGGGACGAGGGACGAAGAAATTCGGCGATGACTGCCTGGAAGACCGGGAATGTGGCTTTGATGGCTCATATTGCGAACCGAAGAAGAAAAAGTGTGCTTGCATGGAGGAATTCGAGGCTACCAATCACATTGACAAATGCGGACATTGTGAGTCTTATAAATAACATCTAAATTTATAATCGTTAAAAACATCTTCAGCATTTGACTCTTCTCGTCAAACAATCATTAACAGCAAGATTAATTATTACCATGTTTATGGTCAATATTTTGAAGTAGATTCTCATTTGTCAGATTATAGTGTGAATTTTATTATCCAATTGCAATTAAGAGGTAATGGAGAAATATTGCTGACACCATTTCCTTGACTTTTCTCGTGAAACAGTCATTTCGAGATAAACGATCGTCGTATTTATGAGCAATAGCCTTTAGCCTTTAACAAAAATACCCCCGATGCTGAATTAGAGGCTCTATTCATCGTAGCAGGCGGCGTTCTAGTTGGAATGACTCCTAAGGATGACCCCTTGAATGCCTGCTTCTTCAGCTCTTTATACGCGCGCGCCTCGAAATGATGAGTCGCCTTTTGAGAGTAGACTGGACGAGTGCCCACCTACCACCAACTACCAACTACCACCTAGTCCGCGACACGCTGCCCTGTAAATCTTCTGCGAAATGAGTCTTTCCACAAGATGGCCCGACCTTCATGGGAATCGCACTTATATTTCCTCAATTAACCCTTTCGGTATGAGCGCCGGATATATCCGACATCCATTTGATCACCTGTGTGGAGGAGTGCCGGATATATCCGGCACATATTTTATCAGTATAGCTCTTTTTGTCCGTTTAAAAAGTCTTTATAAAAAAAAGGACTGACTGCGAGTTATGTATGCGTTATTGGAGATATGCCTCGTACATCAGAACTGCCAGTGAGGACACGGAGCTCGTACCGAAAGGGATTATAAACCTTGTTTGTTATGTATCACCCCTTGCCCTTTCACTACAGTACTCAGTTCTATTAAGCACACTTTTTGGACAAGTCCGCCGTACCGAAAGGGTTAACAACTGGAGATATTTTCTATACTTATTTTCCCATTTTTTAAATTGCAGATGAAAGTTAATGAAGAAAATGATTTGTCTTCTCTTAATCATCTTGAAAATCGGGCTTAATATCGCCAGTGTAAAGTGTTAATTTATCACTGGCAGTCGAGAAGTGCAAAATGAACCAAGACTTCTTGGAGCCTAGCACGCAATCATGCCGATGGATTTTCCCGAAGTCTCATTTGTCATGTTGCTCTTCCCGTAATTTACAGTTACAGGCGCTTCTTTCACGCGATCGACATATTGCCGAGTCAGCCTATTAACAGGTCAACGATTTTCTTCCCGGGGATTGGAGGCCCGTTTTTTTCTTGCGCACAAAACCGGCAGATCGATCCATCGAACTGGGTCGAATGAGTATAGCACGTCATTGCCGCGTCAGTGTATGCCTGCGTGCTCACATGCGTGCAGTTAATCTCGTTTCACGTGCTAACCCCGTTTTTTCCCTGTGCGCTTTGCAAATTTTTTCGAGCCGCCCTCCTGCCAATCCGTAGCAACAAGTATTGCCTTATCCTACTCACCCACTTTCATTTGTATTCCCACTACGAATGAAAGAACATGCACGTATGCATGGCAAGTGGAAGACTGCTGCTCTGCGAAACGTAAGATTTTGCGGAGCGAAAATTTCCTGGGCCATTTCGACGGGAATAATCCTGGCGAAAAATCATAGCTGTAAATGGGGAGAATTTACATAATGCAAATCGAATAAAGTTGGTAGGATATGCGGGCAGCTTTTCATTTTTGGAATTAGTGAAACGGAAGGTATCTTTATTAATTCAATCGTTGTTACGACTGTTCTGTCTTTAGATTGACCCGCAGACTATTTCTCGCATCGACCGTTTTACCCTCTGCTCTTTTTGCGTCATCCTTTCATCAAAAGATTTGATTAATCTGAACTGTTAATTTTAGCTGCTTCACCGATTATGGATTGCTACTAGATTTCTTTTTTACATTCTCAGAAGAAATGGATAAGTCTCGTGAACTTCCGATCGCTTTGGTCAATTGGAAAGATCGACCAAGTGTAATAATCGACTTATAACGTTCGATATCTCCCAATCGAATCATTTCTCCTCACATTTTAATATCAAGGAAAATCTTCAAGCTCTTATTGGAAGAGCTTGTTCATATTTCAAGTTATTGCGATTTACAATAAAACGAAGCGTAATGAAAAATTACAAATTTTTTTCGTGTTTCAAAGTTTGTCAAGTCTAATGTAACGAAAGCTTCCCATGAAGTGTCACATCCAAGCGGTGAAAAAGCTGCTTTTAAAGCAGGACTTTCTTAATTACGTTGTCGTAGTCGATATTTCGAGGTTAGATAGACAGAAGCGATCGTCTGATGAGACACGCCGCCAAGCGAGTTTATTGCGGGGGGCCATTGTACGGTAATTGAATGACGTGCCGACAATATCTCGAAACAATGAGCTCTTTTGTTCGGCACTAAGGAAGGAAAGGGATGTCGAAGAGGTTTTGCCGCCTCAATAAACTGGATTCTCTTAGATTATCCGAGCCTGACACTATTCTCTTAAGATGCCATGGGTATTGAATCTGATCAATTGGCGGTGAACAAAACGATCTTTCAATCCAAAGAAAGTTCCTGCTAATGACTCCTCGTAATTAAACGATCCATAAAACATTCAATGCTTGAGAGCGTTCCATTTACTATTCAAACTACCTATTCTACTTTGTGCTTTCCAATTTATCACGATAAATAATCTACCATTTGGAAATTAAACAAGTTCGCTTTAGAACTCCTTATATAACGAAACGAACACACGAATCAGAGAATCTCTCAGACCTACTTGCCTTTGTCCCTGGAACTGTCTGAAATTAGTGGCAGAGGAAGTTTTCCAGGCCGGGTGAGAAGGCCGTAATTGCGGATAAGTTTCTCGCAGGCTCTTTCTAGAAAGGAGGTTCCGCCCGAGGTGGTAGCCGACTGGAACGTAAAATATACGTCGTTAGTCATTTAAGTCGTACTGGCAAGGCTTTGAACGCTTTGTACTAGTTTCCTTTGTACTACCTTACAGCGGTGAACGTGAACGACACATGCTTCTTCCACGAGCAGTGCGAGGCAAGGGTCAGCCAGACCGAGTGCAGAGATGGCAGGTGCATCTGCATTTTCGAGAAGATCCCGGTGACCCAGCCAGATGGGGCGATCGTCTGTGTTGGTAAGAGCAAGTCCCAATACGTCCAATCATTGCTAGTCCTCGAATAGTTCAGGATCTTCGTAGTTATGTCGGCGCGTGCGTCCTCTTTTTAATGAAATTCTTGGGCGCGCGTTGCTTCCCGCAGCCTCCGATATGAGTCCATCAGGAATCGGATGTTCCGAATGCGTGGGATTCCTCTCGCGGCATTCATTAAGCCGTCGGTCATGCGAGCTATTAAAAAATACGGCCTCGTTTTATGCTCGGTGCGTTTCCCTTTTCAGCCGAGCACAAAGAGCCGCCGTCCCTTCAGTACATCGATCCAGCGATGATCGGCGTCCTCGTCGGCATGGCGCTCATGTTTGTCATCATCTGCGTGGTACTCAGACTCTTCAGCAAGTAAGTCATCCTACCACCTGTCAGCTGTCGTTGCTTGTTGATACAGCTCGTTGCTTTACTTGATAGATCGTTTCATTTTTAATGGAACGCTGAAAATTTCGTCTTTCTTTCGATCAAGGATGTATATAATATAATGATCATCAAAATTTAATATATTTGGCTTACTATTTCAATGAAATGGCGATAAAAAATTCCACGGTGAATTTTTATTCGAATTTATATCAATAAAAAAGTTTTACGCTGGGTCAAAAGGTTGTGAAGTATGTTGGATTAATTTGAATAGAAGCAGACCACTTGCAGTTTGAAAACTGCTTACTTGAATACCGGCTGGTTCAATGAGGGTTAAAGAAAGGAGATTTTTTTCAAAATTATCCCACGCTTTTTTCGCGAGGACTCGGGGGCGAAATCGAGCTTTCAGCAGGAATCATTACTGTCGTCAGTGAGGGAGACACAATTGGCGCCGAATCGGCGAAAAGTTTAGCTTGGAAAGGCGTGTTTGTATGTTTGTAAACAGCTTGAAAAGCTCGGATAAACGGAGCTGAACGACGATGCGAACTCCGCGCTCGAGGCACTAAGCGGGAAAGTACACTCGCTCCACTCGTCGGCTAACAGCGCACTACGCTCGGCAGTTCCAAATAATGACAGAACTTTTTGCAAGCAAGCCATTGCTGATCCACGCATACACGCGCACACACGGACTACAAGAAGTAGAATAACCTGGTACTCGAGCGGCGAGTATTTGCAGCTGACTCCAAGTGGATTCACGCCGAGCGGACGCGATAGCTGTCGATGATTTGATTTTATGTGTCTCTTTATTGGAACGTTCACTGTCACACTGCTCGTCGCTCAGCACCCTTTGTTCCTTTTGTAAAGTGCCGCGTATGACAATCATTGTAAATTTACAGGACAAAGGCTACACTTTTCAATTCTTGAACATTCAACCGAAATAATAGGCAATTTTACGCTCGATTGAACAGATTTGTGTGTACTAGTAGAATGTGTTTATTAAAACACGAATGATAGAACGAACAACGTGGTAGTATACACGTTAATGACACACGTGACCTAAGAAACTATTAAATTAAACTTTCGCCCAATTTGACCTATTTCCGCCGGATGCAGCGTTGAATTTATTAGCACTATGATAGAGCACTAAATCAGAATTGCATTCAAATTTTGTAGAGCACTAAATCACAATTTCATTGAAATTGCACCGACAGCCGGGAAGAAAATGGGTCATGAAGTTCGGCAGTTTCGGCCGTCGACTTAACGCTAGACATATCAAATATCGAACCCATTTCTACGGAAGGGGTTAAAATGGCTTGTTTCCCATAAACACGTAATTGAATTTTAAATCGGTTTATTAGAAATGTGAGATCAGATTACTGTTCTAAAAATTAAAATTCAACGGTTGATTCATAGAAATCTCAGTTCGAAAACGCAAAAAGAGAAACCATATTAGAACAATTAACCTGTTTATATATTTCGATAAAAATTAGATAACATTTCCTTAATTAAAATGCTTTACAAACAAGTAATAAGCATGAAAAAGTGTTCTACAAGGAATGTTGAGTTTATTATCAATTCTAGAGTTAAAGCTAATATTAAAATCGATCTGCGAGGCTTCTCGAAGGCAGTGTATGAGACGTGAGATGTTTGCAGGGCCCGCTGGCGTGATAATCGGACAATCTTCAATACACCGAACGCCCGACTGATGAACGTGTCGCTGCTGCGAGAGCACAAGCCGCAGGAGAGACGCGGCTCGAGGGCGAGCGTGCGAGTCCCCTCGAGGCAGCCCTCGATGGCCTCGTTGCGAGCCCATTCGCCGAACGCCTCGCAAGGTGCGAAACACTCTCAGCACTCACAGCACAGAGTGAGCCGTACGGGTTTTTATTCATTCACTTACTAAGCAAGCAACTCGTTTATTCCAATGCCCTGTTTTTGAAAGAAGGAAAGCAACCGGCCGTCTCACGCCTGCCGCCGCCGCCGCAGCCTTCTCCTCGCTGGCCCGAGTGCCCTGCGGAACACCATTCATTCCAATTCTCATTCCCAACTTCATGAGGAAATCCCTCCCAATGTCTCCGAGTTCCAATGAAAAGTCAATGCACTCTCGTCCCCATCACCTCGAGAGAATAATACAAAACCTTGAATTAGTTCGGCATTCATTTGGAGAACTCGACAGGTTTTCAGGGACACTGGAGAACTCGTGGCTTATTGAAGATTGTTAAGAGGAGGGTCGGCTTGAGTTTCTTCGTTGCCGGGAAAAGTTTGCCGCATTCGACGGCAATTAGTGAGAGAGTTAAAGCCGGTAGAAAATTATTCAAGCGGTGTATAGAGTCGCATGCTTGCTGCTGGTTGCGTCATGTTCCGCAACATCGACTGCTCGAGGAGTACCAATTTCTGCAATTATGCTACAACCTCGTGGTCGCTGTTTGCCTTTGATTAGGATCGTGTTAGTTAATAAATTGTGGAGGGTAAAGCTTGGAGTGTAGCAAGAAAGTTTGCTGGGAGGTTTCTTTAATAATCAGTGTGAGTTTCTGTCGGGCACTCGACGTCAGTTGGTAGGACATAGTGACTTTCGAGACTAGTGGGCGGTGAATTACCTATTCCTGTCTCACCGACTTCTCAGTAGACCTCCCATTGCGATCCTTATAAACTGCCAATCCCAACCACCATCCTCGCATGCACAATGCCTGCCAAGAGGGTAGATTGGTGGCGATCTACTTCTACACCTTCTACTTTTCGACTGTGCATCTCGTCTCATGTGTTTCGATGCATCGTTTCGCAATAACATTCCTCTTCGATCCATCGAAACCCGGATTCCAGTCGATACCACTCGCATTGCAGATATACTTTTCCAAATACTGTAAAAAGCTCTTGTCAATCAACTAAATGAAATGAAAGCCCCTTTTCAATCTTTCCTCTGCAAAAATTCAAAGGTATCACGTATTTTTAATTAATTTGGATTTCCCTGTTACGAACCACCGAATTTTAATCACTGAAAGTGCCGAAAAAAGTTATTAAAGAAGACTGGGAAATGGAAGGAGAATTTCAAATCTCGATTGCTGGAACGATGCATCCTTGTTGTTACAAAACATGTGCTCCTCTTTTTAATAGACTTGACTCTCTTTGCAGTCGACCATCTATAGCCAGTAGTCTTTAATGATCCCGAGTGTGACCGTTGTTCTTGATTATCATGTACTGTGGACCTATGAGGTGCTCTATTGTAAAAAACAAACACACACTTTTCAAATTGACGCGTCCTTCGAAGAGGGTAAGTGTCTCTGGCCTTCAAGGAATCTACGATTAATTCTAGCGATGTATATCTTATCGTTAGTATATGTGTCTGTATCTCTTCCTCTTCGTGTAACACGAGAACGGGAAACGAGGGAACGTTTTGTTTGCTAGCTTTACTTACCCTCTTTTGGGATACGTCACTACTTCCGTTCCGGAAGTCCTCGGAGTTCTACCATTCTAGACCAGTCTGTTTCGTCGCTTCACACACGGCCACACACTCACACACACACGCGCGTTCGCACACATAGATACTCCTGCACAGACACGTACAGAGTTTCATAGTAACATCCATCGGCGTTTATAGGACACGTCTCTTTACATACATAGTTGCTTGCTACAGTAAAAGGTCGTTGCTTGCATTCAGTCACCGTTTGACTTGGTGGAAAGCAATGAAAGAATACTTTGGGAAGATTTAATTTCCTAGAAGATACGTAGAATGAACGGGATTGGAAGAAGCAAAGCTCTCTCTCTCTTTTTCTCTCTTTTTCTCACTCTCGTTAATCGAAATGATTCTCCCAAGAGAGAGAGAGACAATGCCCTCTTCCTCTTTCATTCATGTAGCCTTGTAGCGTAGCACGACACACGCGCGTCTTTATTTCAGTTGAAAGCGAAAAGAACCACTTATAGAAGCGGTAAGGTATATACGTGGTTTTGTAGTCCCTTTCACTAACAAGAGGCGCGAATCCAATGCTCCTTCATGCTGCAATTTCATTTCCCAACGGGGAATTAACCAGAAGCATTTTCTATTCTGTGCAAACTAATGCGAGTCTTGAGAATGCAAGGAGTTGGGAAATAATAAGCTTGAGTCGAGGAGAATATTCGAGGTGTACGAATAAATGTTTATCTTGTTAGTGGAAGTTTGTACTTAGAGAATTTTGAGTTGAACGACGCGCTAGAAAAAGGAAAAGGATGGGGGGCTTCGGCCACCATTTGAAGTGGGTAGATGCATGCACATATAGCAACGATACGAAGTTAAATCAAATGCTTTGAGTCTGGTTAATGAGTTTGGAATTGGGAAAATTTCCAGATCGAATTCTTCTTCGTTGAGATGAGCTTTTGCCGCCACTTTCCTCGCTGACAGTGTTGCTCAAAGATTTGATATTGGCTTTCTGTGTTGTTACCGCTTCTGCGACGGAAGTTCGCCCTTCTGGAGCCTCGATTCCTTTGTCAGCAGGTTCCCGAACAGGATCTCGACGTGGGAGCCGCGGCAGCAGTGGGAACGCATCGGCAGTCTCAACCAAGTCGAACAAATCACCGCCGAAAGACACCAACGGCACAACGGACACGGGCTTCGAGAGCGTCACCGTCGAGATCTTCGAGCCGAAGCCATAAGTCCAACGAACCCCATAGCTTGATCGCCCACATCCTTTCGGCGCCTTTTCACTACACACTCGGAATATACAGTGGCTAAAAACAATATTCGCACATCTAGTATTTTTAGAAGGAATTTTCGTAATAAAGAAAACTGTCTCCCTCAGGGAAATCTATTTTTTCGTAAGAAAATGTATTTCTATTTAGAGAGAAGAGTTTTCTTTCTTAAGAACATTTGTTCTAAAAATACTGCGTGTGCGTGTATTCGTTTTATCCAGTGTAATTATACTCCGTTCTTAATCGCCAGTGATTCGCTTGACACAAACCCGTCAATCTCCATTCGACATCGCCTTCTTTCAATCTACTTCAGCGTAGAGTCTCTTATTTCGAAAAAAAAAACAAAGCAGACGCGGACATGTCCTCCCGCGTCACTTCCGGCCACTTCTCGATTGAGTCTCGCGTTCCTTGCAGCGACGGAGAAAACCTGAAGAAAGTTGCCTGCAGTTTCGACTCACGGTGCTGGAATAAGCCGCTCAATCTTCTCTTCGTCCGTTTTCTACCAGGAGTCGCGCTCGCGTCGCCGGTGCGACTTCGTCACGAACACCGTAAAACACCAGTTCTCAGCGACGTAACTGTGATCTTGGCCTGTTTCTAAAGAGTACATTTCATACAAACTCCCTTCTTTTCCGTTCGACCGCTCTATGGGGCTTTATTCTATCGATTAGCCCGAGCGATTTCGAGGTTCTACAGCGAGTCTCGCACGATCCGAGATCGCCATGCACACACGACTAGTTAGTCAAAGAGTTTAAGCATCTATAATAGGCTACTTGAAAATATCGATAGAGTTAATATCTGCTCGTACCGTCGAAGCGGACACTGCTTGCCGCTCCTCTCTTCGGAGACGTAGACTCCAACGTAACACGAGATTATTTACAAGTTTTCGAAAGACATTCGACGAGCTTCTCGCTTAAACAGAATTCAAAGCTCTCGTGAAAACAGTCCGGAATTATCATGTAAACAAGTGAGTTTTTGACGAACTACCTTTTTTCCAATCCCTTCAAAGCATGAATACATTTCTCGCAAAAGCAATACTTTTACTAGCGCAATCGCACATTATACAGAGAGAGAGAGAGAGAGAGAGAGTGTGTACATCTCCCGGGCAAACAAAAAATTCCCTCGTATTTTTTATGATCTATGTACATGTAGTTCGAGAAAATCGACCTATCGAGCGTACAAGGGATGCACATCGAGTTCCGGGTGAATCATTACTTTTTCTATGGAGAAGTTAATCTCGGACGAAGGTGTTCCCACACAATGCGCTCGCTCGGTACTCGCATCACATTTCCTACGAATAAATTGATGCGAGTATTTCTGGGAGCGCTTTAACAATAACAATATCTCGACGTCCTTCGTTTCTCTATTCGCGCTGGATAAAAAAAAAGAATGGGTCCCGGAAGCTGGGACGGAAATCTTTAGGGAATCGTTTACCATGGTTTGCCAAGAACGGCTAGGAAGAGGAATTCTTTTTACCGGTATACAATGCGTTCTGGACCAAAAAGAATACTATAGTTGCGGTGGTTCTAAACGACGCCGCAAGATTCGTCGTGTCGCTTTGCGCTACTTTACTTCACACTCCAGTGTAGCATTAGAAAGTTTTCTGCAAACCCTCGAAATGTTGGCATGCAATCCTTGTACAGAACTTTTCAGTGTCTGCTCCGATCGGCATCCAATCAGATGTGCCATTCTCTTGATAAGGAACTTTTATTGGATGATGCTGATACCGGAAGCGGATCTTGAACAGCTCTGCTAGTAGCTTACATGTCATTTTTAATTACGCAATGAATAGTTGCATGAGTAACTAATACGATCTTATGAGAATTGCGTAATGAAATAATTGCATGGAACAACCAGATTTTAACAAGTGACAAATGTGAGTATGAGTGACAATGTCAGTCAAGATGATAATCTTTATGCTAGGAGTCAAAACCTTTCCGAAAGAGGCCCGCAATCGTCATTCAACTACTCACTTGCGCAACGAATAATTGCATGTCAGTGACCTTATGGGATTGCGCAGCACGCTCAAACGATTCTGACCACTTGCCCGATTTAGTAGGAGAGAAAAGAACTGGTCGAAATCATTTGGACATACCTTTTGGGAGTTTGCAGAAATCAGTCTGACCTTTAATAACGAGGGGCGCGTTTTGTATCTATCTCTAGTAGGCCTTCCCGAGGCGTATATTCATCTATAAAAGTCTAAAGCGGTATACACACTATTATTAGTCGACTTGAAAACCATGCCAGCAGATTCGCATCGCTTTATTGGCGTCTCGTAATCGCGTATTGTATAGTGTACCTAACAATCAAGCGAACACAATGATTTCGAGATCGAGGAGAAGTGGAATAGTAATAATGTTGGATGGTCAGCTGGTCTGATGAGAGTTCTATATTCATTAGAGACCTAAATCTGTGACGCCGCTGCGCTTAGAAGGCTATTCAGGCTTAAGGAGTGTGAGTGCTTAAGGGAAGCCACAATCTAAAAACTATCATACCGAATAATCATCCACTCATCGAACACATTCAATGAGGAAATAACAAAAATAATGCCAATATTGGGAGAAAAAAAATATGCATTTATTACTTTTTCAATGATTTTGAGTACTCATGAAATTCAGCATTTTGCTATGCGCATCGTACGCGATTGTGACTTCCCTTAAACGAACAACTAGCAAGTATAATCAAGAAACGGGTGATAAAAACGTACTCGCTCCATTCGAGGTGTTATAATAACTGCAAACCGCGCAGACTTCTCGTCGGCAGACATAAAACGATCGGAAAAGAAAGATGGCAGAGAAAAAGCGGAAGAACGAATGATCGGTTGTGATCCAACAATTTTGGCAGGATGTCGTCGGAGTGTGAAGAGAAAGGGAAGGTGAAGGTTTAGTAGCGGTGTCGGGTAAAGCGATTATCCTTTACGCCGAAATTGGTTTTCGAGAAAAGCCAACACGAATGGGACCAGACGAAAGTGTTTGAATCGACATTCCGGATATATATATACATATATATAACGCTTCGCGCTGTCGTACTCTATTTATCGAAGATGAGAATTACTTAAGCGACTAAGTTAAGCACTTTTAAGCACGATTCACATTGTAAAGAACATTAATTTCGAACAAGCAGCATTAAAATATCCTAGCAGACATTTTATTACCTGAAAGTGTGATTTACGTTATCACAAATGAGTTTAATGAACAACTGGTAAATAATTGTGGGTAATATCGAAGTGAAATTGTAATATGACTAAGTGGATATTATTAATTCATAGTAAAATCCACGTAACGTTGCTGGTACAATCGATAATGTTCCGTGTAATGTGAAGCGAGCTTTACTCGTAGTCCTGTATATCTAAACTCTCAGTCGAGACAATTTGCACTCCATCTAATGCAAAGTAAGGGCGCATCGCGCAGGCTCGACGCCTCCATTCCGAATTTCTCTCCGCCCGATCGATCCTTTCAACCAAAACCTAGCAGAGATTTAACATTACAATCATACAATTATAGAATAATTGATATGTTACATTTGTATTGGTTTTCGATGCAGGAAAAGCGAAACACAACTTGATAAAAGTTTCTTGTTCCATGCTTAATTTCCTGCGAATCGATTGAAAATCATTGGCAACTCGATCGTCCGATTAAAATAAATCAATCTGGCGAAAAGACGATCAGGAAGGAGACGACGAGCACTAAGAGATCGAATGGGTGCCGCGTAAAACGAACAATCGCCTCGAGATGCACACACACACACACACCCAGACACATAGAGACACATGGACACTGACGTGTCAAGGCACACTTATTCGTAGGATAGCTCGACCAATTGAAATCGCGCACATCTATAACAGTGACTATACAATACACCATGTACCATTGTTCGGTCGCACAAGAGTTTCGGGATTCGAGTCGCTTGCAAATCTGTACGTGTACGTAAATACTCTATATAAAGAAAAGTGAGTGCTGTCGTCTCGAGCGAGAGCACTCTCGATAGTCCAATTTATTATTGCATCTACGACAATTTAGTGCCTGCACTCTCGCGTACATTTCGAGCTCGGCGAGGAGAGGAGAGGAGAGGAGAGGAGAGGAGAGGAGAGGAGAATTGTGAAATCGAATCTAAAGTATCGAGCCGAGCGTGTGAGAGACGCGTGCGAGAACGAGACGCACAGAACGCGTACTTAGGAGATTTTGCTGGGGTAGTTTAACGGCTATTGCGAACAGGCCACTAAGGCATACATGCATTTAATACACTAGGCTTGCTATTTACATCGTACGAGGACTCTGTGTCCGTAGTGAGAAACTCCTCGAGAATCGCGCACACACTTTTCATAGTGACTGTGTCCACTCTGTGATTTCTGTGCAACGTATTTAGATATACACAACATACGTCTCTCGCTTACCCAACGAGATTATTGCCATCGTAAGGCGACCCACATATGCTTACTCGATAGTTTGTACTGCGACAAAAGTACTAGGATTACCGAATTTCGTACCATCTAACGCTATCGGCGAACTCTGAGATGTCGAACTCTAATTCTAAGTTAAAACTTATCGCGACTCAAAGCTCGCATCCTCCTCGATGCTGGACTCTCTCACTTTGTATAGCACTCGGCGCTATCATGCGCCCAACCACTGACAATTACTATTTACGGTTAGACTCTACGAGAACTATGATACCTAAAGTTAGTCCTTTATCGAGTACGGAAGCCTCGCATATTAAGTCTACTAGGAAGCTACGTGTTCCGTGGTAGGAGTGTATCGGAGAGTTCAAGGTTCAAAAGGCAATCGATAGAAGTAGGAATAAGGTCTTATCACGTAAGGGAAAGATAGCGAGGGTCCTGGGAGAATGGGAGAGCGAGAGAGATCGATCTCGCCGGCAAAGGAAATTCGGGGAAGGTTTCCTTTTCCGGAGAGAGCGTCCCCTTCGCCCTCGAACACTTGTCTCGAATGACATAGTGCTCGTTCGAACTTCGAGTGATCAGAGCGAAAGTAAATGATCGCTTCGGAGAAAAACTGGTTTATCGACGTATTGATCAAGCGGGTGGCTTTGTAGCAAGAAAATAACGAATTCTACAGTGGGGAAAGTGTACTTAAGGATATAATCAGTTGCACTAAGGATTCGATGAATTAGCATTGATTCGCTCTTAGACAAGTGTATAACACTACTCTAACTTATTAGATTCTGTTGAGTCCGTTGCGCTGTATTCGACAAGTGCTTAGATCAGAGTGTTACAAAGGATTACTATATTGTACATATTATAATTCAGCATTCTCCGAACTAGCTATCGAATTTTGCTTTAACGACGCGGCGCTCTTGTAAGTTAATTGCTCGCGTTAAGGAGAAGCTGTCGTCGGGCGAGTTTTCTTAATTAACTGACTTTATCTAAGGGGTCTCTCGTATGGAAGGAGCGAGTATCCGAGAGAGAGAGACTCTAAAGCGCGGAAGGAGGTCCACGTATGTGCGTTACTCGCCGCTTACTTACTCCGAAGTACCAACACTAAATAATCTATTTCCTAGATAAGTTCAGTTTAATTCTAGGCCAGTGGTGAGGAGCCGCTTTTGCATAGTGATTCGGGCGTACACAATGAATAGAACCGGCGCCCGAAACCTCGGGATTACTCTATTACCTTTAAGAGGGACGTTTGTATTCAAAGGGTGAGAGGAGACTAGCGTGGGACGAATTCCTTCGCCATCATCGATCGCCACTAATCAAGGACGCTATTTCGGAGGGAAACCGGAATAGCGTGGTGTACTACTGTCGCAGGCTTAGGTATATTCCGGCTTTAGGGGTTACTCGAGCAGTCTCGTCTAGCTACTCGAACCTTCTCGAAAGTAACGAAACCATAGCGATACGATGGATCTGTTAGCCTTAGTACTTACAGAAACCCACTTATTCTGTCTCTCGCTCCGGCTGGAACAGGGCGGCACAGTTGTCCAAGTATGGGGAAGTGTTTGGATGACTCGGTCGCCCGGACCGTCAAGAGAAATCGCGTTCTATGCGTCTTACGAATTTATCATCGCTGTAAGATCTTCCGACGACTGTTCTTCTGAAGTCGTCCGGCCGAGATAGAGCCGACATAGCGTTTCTAGAAGGATTAATTAACTTTGTAAAGGAGGTATCGGCTATCGAACGATACCCACACACACACTGCGCTTTATACTCCCGTCGTAGATATTACTGGGAACAGTTTACTTGCACCATCTTTGCCGGTGGAGGACGCGAAGCGGACCAGCAATAACTCGGGCAGGTTTTCTTGGATCGATGAATTTGGGGTCGATGGTACGATCGATGGGTTTGTCAGTGGGAGAGGTTATGGAGAGTTACGGCTCACCGTGCGGCAACTGTAGCGTCGTTTCATCAATCATTGCACTGAAAGTTTGTCCAAATGATAGTACGAGTCGTATTAGATGGAACTTAGTAGATTAAGAAGCTCACCTTTTATTCCATTCTCTCTGACACCGAGGACTCGGGATTTTTCACAACACACACACACACACACAAACACCGACACTCTTACGCATTGCTACATCCTGACTAGTTCTTGCGCGTTTCTACTCATCCTCCCTTTACCAATTCTCACCATACATTTCGACAACTCGTTTCCACTTGACACGGAATTTGTACGGTTATTACGCTACTTCGTAAGAGTTATTATTGCATGCACTGAATCTTAGCGGTGCTGCGCGAAACGTAGCACCATTTCGCCCGATTAGATCCTACGCTTCGAAGTCCTTTCTATTGCTTCGTTTGAAAAACAAATTATAGGCGTCTTTGATATTTGCCGATAATTCTCGCGTGATATTCCGATCGAATGTGGTATAAATTTCTATTGAAAGTGGCATTTCTTCAGTTCTTACAAAGCTTTCTGCATCTCGAACTGCCACACATTGGTTTGTGCTTGATCAGAAGCGAGATGAATAATGCATTTGATAGTTGGCAGAGTTTATGATGATTATGAAAGTGAAAGCAGATTTTGGGAAAGAATGCCAGTTCGACGAAAGAACGAAGGAACGTGGAGTGTGATGGATGGATGGGTGCAGGTAATGCGTGTAGGCTTACCCCTCGTTTTTCGATATTTTGTAATATCCGGCAAATTAAACAAGAGTCGATATTGTCAGACTTTTATCTGCAGTATATATAAATTATAACGTTTTACTAGGAAGCAGCTTATTGTTAGCCTACCTTGTACTATCTTTATATCGGACTTTTCGTATTTATAGCTTGTAAATGGTAACTAATTATCCGCAATGATTGTACTTTAATTATATTCTAACTTCTCGAGATCATTGTAATAAAATCTTAATACACTCTACGTTCTGTGTGTGATTTACGGTGCATTTTCCATTTTCCAACACTGTCAATGGGTTAAGCCTGACCTTATCGAATATTTCGAGTTAAGACTCGATTTACTTTGTATCGTGGAAAAAGTTTAGTATTCTTAGAGGAGAAACAAATCAGGAGAGAGAAAACTTCTTACTTGATTGTCGGATTATACAAATCAGTCCCAGGGATGCCAAACCTTGAAATAGATGCACCGGACAAACGAGCTTCAAAGCACCACAGGAGACACTTTAAGTTTCAATTATAGAAAACACTATTCAAATATTTGAAAGACTTAATAATATCGTAATAATAATACTGAACACGAGCACAGCTAGGATGCTTTCAAACTAGGCGAACGAGGCGAACCATGCGGAGCATTTATGAACCACGGACTTGAATCTTGTTCTACTTTTATCATATGACGAATGTGCAGGTCTCTACTTTACTGACTGCCGATTTTGCAGAATCCATCTTACCAACATTCTCGGTGAATTCCTTCAATATATTTCCGGCAAAATTAAACATAAACAAATATTTAACAGTTATTCTACGCATATGTAGAGGAATTAGTTTTTGCATATATTTGTAAATCATTGTATTAGTATCTCAATAATTATCATTTTCTGCAATTCCGTATTATTTGAATACTTCTAAAATACATAATTTAAACCATGCCAGTCTTTTGACACAAACTTTTCTCTTTTACAAATTGTATATTACAGTTAATTTCAAATTTTCGAAATCCTGAAAGCGTGGGATCACTTGAAAATGTTCAACAGAGAAGATTCACGCGCCGAGGAGTTCGGCGATCGTGCAATGGCGTCGTCGTGAACGCATCGGCGCTGGTGACGTGTCGGCAGCGCACCACGTGGTCAGACTAAATATGACACGTCGCTTCCCGGAGCAGGCCAACGCTCGAACCTCCCCGTAAACAGCTCCATTTGTCACCGCGTGGCTTTGCGTGACACTTCGTATCGCTTGGATTCGTCCTCAGTGCGACAGGAAACTCCGCTCGAAAGAGGATAAAACCACCCCTGGAATCCTATCGATTCTCAGTCAGAGTAGAAATACTTCTACGCGAGTCTTCCATACAACTTTCGGACGGTTCGCCAACCTCATCGTGAAAATGGTAAGCATCACTTGAATGACAACATATGCGGGAATTGGTAGTCGCTGAATTCAATTGGCATCGTATAAGGAATTGCGAGAATGGGCATCGGCCGCTTTATGATTCCAAGTCGCTACTAGAAATCAAGTCGATCGTCTTTTCGGAAACGACAATGAAACGCAAAGATTCCGACGAGCGGGCTTTCGTTGGACCACTCGCGAGTCAAGTGGAAGGCTTCTAGTACCTTCCGAAATGAATTTTCTTTAAGCGCATTACATGTTATTTCCCTACAATCGTTTTTTTATTTCAACAGCCTGCTGCACCTAGTGCAACCTCTGTGGGAAGTGGTGGTCGATCACCCAGCAAAGCCATTGCACCTAGAACAGGTGGCAGTGGTACTGTGAGGCAGAGGAAAACCACCACGACAACCTCCCCCAGGAACAGGAATACCGGCGCTGGTTCTGGTGGCATGTGGAGGTTCTACACTGACGAATCCCCTGGCATCAAAGTGTAAGCTTCGCTCTTTCTGCAATGTAATTGATGGTAGAAGACAGGTTTCGCTATTACGCTTTATATTCATTCACTGGTCAATGTCATGTTCGCAGTGGAAAATTGTGAGCTTGGAGTTTTAATTTGTATGATTTCCACTTGTTGGAGGAATGTGTGGTTATTATTATTTGGAGTACATACTGGAAAAGTATATGAATTGTTTAATTTGAGAAACATAATATGTTACTATTACTTGATAGTTCCATTGTTATAAAGGCTCAGTTAAAAACAGATGTTTGTTGTATGCCTGTGTTTAAGAATCTGTATTTGTTGAACAATAACTTAGTTTGGTAAAATGTTGCTTGTTTGCCACGTTAAAGTATAGCTTTGCTCTAGTTAGAAGCAAGGGATAATTATATAATTATTGCACTACAGGCATGAGTGATATTTAATTGTACCAATTTTCTTTTCAGTGGACCAATGCCTGTTCTCGTGATGTCACTTCTCTTTATCGCCTCCGTGTTCATGCTCCACATTTGGGGAAAATACACTAGATCCTAAACTAAATATTCTATAAAAGATTGAGATTGAATACCTGGAGCGTAATGTGTGATGTAATCAAAGTGAAGGGGTTGGAATAAGAGGAATTTTCTTATTCTAATTGATGATGGGAGTAGGGTCTTTAAACAAACGGGATGTAAGGAAGGCCTGCCTTGGCATAATCATATTTTTTACATAACTTCATGATGTGAATAACGCGACTCCGGTGGAAGTTAACTTATGTTCGTAAGTTACCGATCTCGCAATAAATAATATACTCCAGAAACCACCTGGAAATATATCGTGCTAAAGGCACTCTGTTTCAATCATTCAGATTTTTTTAAACGGATCGCACTTACACACACGCATTTCGAACGTAATTGTATTTATGCATGTTATGCAAGCAAGATGAAGGTATACTTAGTTATTGTTTGTAATTACATTATTAATATGACTATGTATAAGATAAAATAAACATAAGTTATTCTTAATTCAGTCCTGTATCACTTTCGTTTCCTGTGGTATCCACGCTTTGAGGGGAATACCAAGACATCGTGTTATTTCTAACATTTCAATTTCTTGAGCGGCAGACAACGTATTGATCTAACAAATCATCAGTCCTACTATTTTCATACATGCTCGTTGCGAACCTGCGGTGTGCAATGCAGTTTCGATTAAACATTTCGTCACAACACCTATATTTGTCCCGTTACACTTCTTAACAGTTCTTTGGATTTCGAAAAAGCGATAAACCGATGCATTACTGCAAAAATAATGAAGAATAAAATGAATGCGCAGTTATAAATTTACTATTTAACAGACTTCATTGCAGGTTGTAAGACATGCTATAGAATTTATTCGAATTATTGAACTGGGAAAGAAACGGGCTGGGATCCAAAAACTCGGCGCGGCTGATCAATTATTGACTTATACTACTTCCTCCGCTCTTTGACCTCGATTCCCTCCTGAGCTACAGGAGCTGTAAGAATGTCCAGAACCTTTTAAACGTAATCGAAACATGAAGCATCACAGTGTTACATATAATTGATTGTTATATATGACAAAAATCCTTTATGTTGCATAAACTTCCGCAGTCTAATAATAACTTATTATTATACTCCCAGGAGTACTGCATAGAAAGTCCTACTACTCTACAAAATATTTTAACAAGAAAGCTTTATGCATCGCAAACAGTCCCCAGCATTACCATTGGCAGCATTACTGCCACAAAATATCTACTGAAACAGAACATTCGCCTTCAAATATACAGAACAACACACGAAACGAGAATACGAGGAATTCCAGCGGATCATAATCAATAGATTGTCTGAACGAGCAGCTGCATCGGTTCATCTACGTGAACTCATCCAAGCCGCGAAAGCACGCGCGAGCTTTCCGCCGGGATTTCCAAACAAACAGGTCGTGATTGTGATTTCTCATGTAAATCACAGCGCAAGGCGTGGCAAGGCAGGAGCGTAGTCAGTCGACGATGGCGGCGAGCGAATGACTGCTAGCTACTCGAAGGGGAAAGGTTTACTGCTAATAAGGAAAAAGTGTCGGCTGAAAATTAGCGCAGACCTGAGCAATCGGAGGCATAAATAGCAGCAAGCAGCACTTACACAATCGGACTTAGGGAGCAGTCGCGCCCGCGCACACGTATTGATTGGTCGACCAATGGGCGCGGATTGCGGTCGTAGGGTCCAGGGAAACTCGGATGTGGAAGGGTAGAGTTCACGAGAGTAGGGGAGCGTGGCAAGGGGTGTGAGGAAAACGATTACCGGGTTCACCCTGCTCGGTTAGAACTGCCACATGTTCCTCACACTTGCCTGCTCTGTAAGAGTATCGTTGCCACTATCTACTAGTGGATCAGCCAGTAGGCCGGCCATCTCAATGGTCACATTCTACTGATAACACTCATTCACTCTGATTTTGTCCGGATTCCCACTTCCATCTGTCAGGAGCATTAAAGCATTAGTTATGAGCTACGAATGATTGTACAATAAAACCGTACAAAGTATTATTCGTTTAGTGTTCAGTCAAACGTATCTCGATTTACTATTAACAGTTTAATAAATAGAATCAACAAGTTAAACCCAACTCTACCGCTTGGGTCTTTCAAACCGATCTTTTAAGCTTTTCAATTTTAATCATGTTACGTTTCCAATTAATTATAATCATCGATACTGATTACATGCTTACTATGGGAATCGATGATAATCATATCAATCATTATAACTAGGTGTACAAAACAGACCGAAACAATAGAAAGTATATACTTTCACACGTTTCCGCGATTGCAATCAAACTTGAAAGAAAAGAGAGATTCCACTTCCTCGTCATTTCTTAGATCGTCTTGGCGGGCGATTCAATCATCAAGCACATTTGTTGCGTGAGTCCGGCTTAAAGCGGCGCCAAAGGGGAGCGGATATTGCACGAGGGAAGGGATGCCCCCACCAGACTCATGTAAGAGAAATCGGCTATGGTACAGACGTGGCTGAAACCACCCCTATTCCTATGCGAAAGCATATCTACAGTTGTCTGCGCGAACATCAATCTTCCGATTCCGTTTTCGACTGTACACGCCAGTATCGTAGCGAGCCCCTTCGACTCCTGCGACTTCCCAAAGAAACCCTTCACAAAACCCATCCACTTCCACCTTTAAAACGAACACCATAACACCATCTAAATCTTATAACAACTATCTCAAAACTAGATTGTAAGATACAAAGTTTAAAACAAATTTTATCACCGATTTCTGTAAAAGGAATTAAAGGAATTGTATTGGAAAGGGAAATATATAGAGAGAGGCGCTTAAAAAGTGGTATTCACGTGGCAGGGTGAATAAAGGGGTGGAGTAGCATGAGTATCGGGAGTATCGAGGAAAGAGGGTAGCCTACTTAAGTAGTTACGGACGTTTAGGGGCTAGGGGAAGCTGGGCGGAAGGGGAAGTAGGGGAAGAAGCTTGCGATATCCAGCGAGCGCGCGCTGGCTGCTCCAGGCGAGCTCTACGCTCCGCTCGGCAGCGTCGTCGTCGCGTAGAACGCGTGAGAGTCCCATCGCGCGGCGGCCGCCCAGCTCTTCGGCTCTCCGGGCTAGCACGTGATCATGGCTTTCTCGTTTTAGACACGACATTGAATTTTCTTTCCCCGTGTGCTCCTGGCGTGTGCGCGAGAACGCAGTCGAACGCTGCCGATATCACCGAGCGATGCTCTCACCGGCCGAGAAGGTAATTTCCCATCACAGTCTCCCGTTGCAGATCCTTTCGCCCTCCTACTCTTCTCATTACTGACACCGCTCTGACACCGCTCTGACACCGTCCTGCCTCCCGGACAATGCCAGAGTGATGTCATATACCGAGTACTTTCGGCTCTGAAGAGAAAAACCGCTCTCTCACACTCTCCCTCTCTCTCTTTGGATCCAGACAAAAGTCATCGGTGCCAGGTGCTCGGCATTGATTATTAATTAGCTATTCATCGCCCTTTGTCAGTCACCGATCGACGCTGCTTTTCAGTTTTAATCATATTCTCGGCTATTTTGATTTGTTACTCTCGATGACACGTGAAGCTTTTAGAAGAGTATTCTTACCAAGGTGTTATTCCATGTACTGCTTTGTTTTTTTTCTTTGTAAGTAATGGTGAGTGTCTTTTTGTTTATGTGCGATTATAGATTGGGAAGAGTATTGTTCTTGGGGAAATAATGAAGGAATCGTGCATCGTGCGGAAGAATTGGGCCGATAAAGTTACGTAAATGGGAGAAGGGTTCGTTTCTGATCAGTGCCATTTATTCGTGTACTTAAAGGATGCGCGAGAAAGGCGAGAGTGGAGGTTTGCCAGGCTGACATCGTCTTCGCACGCCCGATTGATTCGCAGTCTTTAGCCAGGCTCTGGCTTCAATCGGTTTAGTACTGCATTGTAAGCAATCTCGGTCTCACCAGGGAATTCGATTTCCCTCCGCTTTTTTCTCCTCCACTGTTGCATGTGCCAGGATTTTGACACCCTTTTGCACCAGAAAAACCTTCAGTTCTTCCTTTGCCATTCGCAATGGATTTACACTAACTACGATATTTATTATATCACGTTAAAATTTAATATTTCTATATTCTTTCAAGATACACAATATAACAATATTACTATAATATTAATCAAAAATCGAATTAGATAATATTTCCACAACCTGAATTTGTAATAGATTCGCGACAATTGAATTATAATAATTGTATTACTATTTCATTCAATTAATTGATCGCGGAATTACCGAGTTAGGGTGCGAGTGAAGAAGATATTTTTTGTCAGTGATACCCTAGTATTAAGGGATTATCACTTTTAAGTATATTTCGTAACACCTATTTAGAAGGAGAAGGTCACGATTAGACTTTCATCCGATCATTTCAATGAAGGCATTCTAGGAGGAGAAGAGAAGCTTTCCCTCCTGCAATGCGACGAGTTTAAATAGACACGAGGCTAGTCTCGAACAGATAACGCCAATCAGAACCTACCCTTGGACAGAAATGTGCCCTGAAAATGCTGCTGTCCTTGGAGGGGTACATTTGCATATCGATCGGCTATTTCGCTATTTTCGAATTTTCGAAAAGGCTGAAAGAGCTTCGGATGAAGTGCCAGAACCTCTTCGCCCGCCACCTTTACATCCACTTCAAATGCTAATTCTCCCATTCTCTGCCTCGAAACTTACGTAATATCTTCTGTGAATATCTGTGAATATGTGTTTGCAATCGCTGACGAAATTGTTCCAATATTGCAAATATAGTAACAAATAAAAATTTTACTATAAATGAAAGTTTTCCAACTGTTGTTGTTATCGTAGAAGCAAGAAAAATGTATTACAAGTTAGTGTATGTTTGTGAGGATATACATTCGTTTCGAGGATGTCTCTAATATGGATTGGATTAGTCAATAAATTAATTCCATCAGAAGTTCCGGCAGATTTCATTACTTCGCGGCACGTTCAGAAATTGCTGAATGCAGACTGTACAATACTTCGGGGAGCAACTTGAATATCCAATGACGTATGAATAATTCGAGATCTTGAGAAGGAGCTTGAGAAGTGGGAACGAGATCTTGCGAATTATTCGGTTGGCTATCGAATATTCTAGCTGAAAAGTACAAAGTCTTTTTCTGTACTTTCATATTTGCATTCGAAAATTTGTATCGTAGTAATCATAACAGAAATGTTGAACTTGGCACACGTGGAAAGGAAAAAATCGCTTTCCTTGCATTGCTCTCGATCCAGAAGAAATTCAATTTAAGAAAGTGCACATCGTGCAGCATGCCAGCTGCCAAAGTAACTTGATTTGTAACTTCAAGGAAAGCTCCGAAATTTTGTTTGTATATACGTCGCTTGAAATAAGAAACACTCTTACGAAATAAATACATTATATATTTCAAGAAAACAGATCGTGATTCTCCGATAAATATCGAACTAAATTACTTCTTCAAACTTAATTGAATTCAAATTCAAAGTGTTAATGAACATCATTTTCTCGTTGCTCCGTTTTAAATCAACTGATGTACCAGAAACTATTTCTAGCAGCGGGATACTTGTAGGTTGTGCATTAACAGGAGGATTAATCTGCTCGATCCAGATGTTCGACTAATTGATCGTGCCGGGGTGCAGTCGGCCGACGAGCAAGGATGGCAGTGGATATCCTGGACAAGGACCACTTCGCAGTGAGCGCGATCGTGACCGTGGGGATGCAATTGATCTTTTTCACAATTGCGGCGACCTTCCAGCTGGACAAGTTGACGGACTTCGCCGGCGGCACCAACTTCATCATCCTCGCGCTCCTCACCTTCTTTCTCGGACAAGTGGGCAAGGTACTCTAATTATAACCAGCACTCTTACTATCCTCGGCCGTGCGCCACTTATTACGCAAAACTGTCTGGAGTCTGGAATGGTAGTGATCAGTGAGCGCCGAGCATTCTGCCTCTTACTATCATTTTAACTGACTTCAAAAATTGGGAGATTTTTAACATCAAAGAGAACGTTTTTAAAAGTGTGAGCTAACATTGAAGTGTCAATGAAAACTTGTATTCTACAGAGTTGTCAATACGAATTTAAAAACAATAGAACGCTATTTGACATTTCCATTGACATGTCACGGGCACTGGCAGTCCATTGTAGTCGAAATGTTTCCATCACGAACAAGTGGACAAGAGTGTAGATAAACTATTGGATTATTGGTAAAGATGGAGTTGTGTATGTATGATAGTGACATGAAGGGTGCATAAAAGTTACTGCGTTTAATGAGTTTAAAAATAGAAATAAAACGAAAACTAAAGAAGACATGTTTTATATTAAAATTAAAATGAAAAGAAGAGTTTAGACTCAAGGGACTCCCATAATTTCAAGGATCTTCTAATGTGTTCTAATTATTCAGAAGTAAATTCCCCGTAAAGTTCACCGGCGCGACACCAATGAGCAAACTTATATACCACATATTCGTGTTTTGCGTACATGCTGCTTAAACTTAAGCAGTCGGGAGGAATCGGGAAATAATACTTGACCAACTACTTGAAATGGAAGCAGTACTTTTAAAGTAGGCACTTCTTATACCAGACTGCTCAGGCAGCCGAAGCGTCTAATTTTCTGACGAGACCGAGTATACTTGCTAACGGAAAAGCCAAGGAAAACCGTGGCTTTCCGTAACTACGTGCGCAGACGCCTCTGCAACAAAAGCACGAAAATCAATCTTATAAAAAATTAAAACAAGAATTACAGACATTTATAAAGGAAGCGAGGAAGTTGTATTAGGTTGATGCATAAACATTGTTAATTATAGTTAAAATGCTAATTTATCTTGAATAGAATGAAACTACAAAAATTGAATTTTATAATATTTCCATACTTCTTTATTTTATAAAACTTACTTATTACGAGTTCGTTTTCGTTGTATTAATGACAGTGCTATTAATAATCTAAAGTAAATAAATCGATGAGTATCAACTTTGCATTAGTAACGCCATTCTATTTTCTTATAACGAACCCTTCACATTTCATCCGACAATATCGTTAACTCTTTCACATAGTGAAACAAGCATATGCTACAAATTGAGAAAGATTATTCTAAAAATTCTGTGGAATTTAAAGTGTTAATTGAACACTCAATCGATGCTATCAGTTAATAAAATCATTCATTTTGCATCAGTTACGCGGAGAACCTGTTAACCGCTTCGACTGCAAATCTCCGAGCTTCTCTCAACTTTTACGAAATCCACTTCAGCGCTCTATTAACCATCAAGGCATTAGGAAGGAACTTCGATTGCACTCTCGCGTTTCCCAAAAAACCGATGCCATTTCCAAGTGAAAGCGAGCTCCGACTTGCGAAGTGCCATTTAAACTTACAAGAGCTTGCTGCTCCAGTTTTACTGAAGTCTGCATTATTCTTTCCTGTGCCAAGTGAATCATATTTCAAGGGACAACGAACCATTTTAAATTCGTTGCGATATAACCAGTGTGTTTAACATTAATTAAAGCATGCAAAAATATAAAAATGGGTTAAATTAAAATTATAAAGGAGATATCATTAAAAGTATAAAAACACGATTGATTAAAATTGAAGTTTAAATAAGGGAATTATTTTTTACAGACTTATGACAGCCGGCAGCTTATGGTGACGGTGTTCGTGTGCTTATGGGGTGTCAGGCTTTCCTGTTACCTTTTGTATCGTATTATAAAAATTGGTCGTGATAAAAGGTTCGAAGATAGGCGTAGCAATGTCATACGATTCGCTGTCTTTTGGACCTTCCAGGTAAGCAATTCTGAAACACTATTATAAAATTAAATACCCAATTAAGTGTGACAAATACTTAATTCTTCAAACTTAATTAATTAGTATTAAACATTGCAATTTTTACAACTACTATTCTAATGTTCAGGCGGTATGGGTGTACGTGGTGAGTCTGCCAGTGATAATTATCAACTCACCGCGGCACAAGATTCCTCCGGCACCGAAAACCATGACGAATTTCGACAGCGCTGGGACCGGTCTCTTTATAACTGGCCTGCTAGTCGAAACCTATGCCGATTTACAGAAATTTGCCTTCAGACAGGATCCCGTTAACAATGGAAAATGGTGCAATGATGGTAAGCAGTTGGCTCGAGTTATAAATTGTTAAATAAGTGAAATTTGAATCGAGGTGAAAATCAATTTCAAAGGTTTGTAATTACTATGTGTGAGATAATCAGGGACGCTTAATGATATGTTTTCAGGTCTATGGCGATTCTCAAGGCATCCTAATTACTTTGGGGAAATAGTAGTTTGGTGGGGTATCTTTGTAATTTCCTTAAATGTGATTGAGGGAGCGGAGTGGGTAGCAATTGCCTCCCCTATCTTCACGACAATTATCATTCTATTCCTATCCGGAATGCCCCTTCTAGAGAAGGCGTCTGATGAAAGATACCGAGAGTAAGTGTAAATTGAAAGGAATCAATTGACTTCGCTACTTTAGTTAAAATATATTTGAACAACGACTGGTATATGCAAATAATTATTTCGTCTTGCAATTTAAAAGTTAAGAGATATGACTCTATACACATGTCTCTTTGTTCTTGCAAGACCCCTCGTATTGAGCGCATACCCGTCTGATTCACTGATAAACAGAACTGCATAAACAGTAGCGTTAGATTAACAAGCACAGTATTAATTTAAGAAATGTTGGTTCCAGCAACGCGGAGTATCGTTACTACAAGCAGTCGACGTCACCGCTCATTCTTATTCCACCGGCAGTTTATGTGGAAGTGCCACAGTTCCTCAAGTTCATCCTCTGCTGCGAATTCCCACTTTACGATTCCTTGGACGTGAAGCCCCGTGCTGCTGTCACTGAGTCGACTTCGATCAGTTTGGCGGCCTCCACGTAGCTATAGCCACACGCCGGACGACCAAACTCCGAGTCCGGCGTGCAATCGACAACTACGGCATCGATCAGCACAGCCTTGTGATGATGACACTTTCGAGGAGACAGCACTGCTGATTGTCCACTGCGAGGATGCTGGACAATCGCATACTGAACTAGCCTGCAACACGCAGTACGGCGAGATAGTGTGAGAGCAATTGTCAAGAGCAGAATTATGCACACTTTCAAATTGTCACTGTCAATGAACGTTTTTCGTACTCCGTGATTGTCAACGTTCCTATTTCCTGGGAATGAAAATCGACGAATGAAGTGTTCGAATATGTTTGAGAATAGTCGAATAGCCTGTTTCACGGTGGGACGTATCTGACCTTAGATCGCGAGGGTTTTAATGATTTGGGACTGGTCTTGTCGAGTCTGTATTGTAGGCTCTTGTACGATTTAATTGGACTAACACGTATTACGTGATTGTGTAAGAGTCGAAATGGTGCTACTTGTGCATTTGAGAGCCGAGGCTCTTCAAAAGCTAGAAGTACAATCTCCAAATGATTCCGAATTGGAATCGATAACTACTAAGCTGTGTTGACTATTAAGATTCGAGGAAACCATATGCCTCGCAAATAGTTGGAGATCATCGTTTTAATTACTACGCACGCACATTTACGTACAATCATATGTAAAGTCGCGTCGATGCGAATCTACTAGCACTTCATCGTCATTGCACTCATACCTTCGTTTTCGAAAAACGAGACGGAAAGAGAGGGAATTACAATTGTTGATAGTAATGATGCGTTACAACACTGCGAATATCATCTATTTTTCAAGAGTCAGACTAACGACGAATTTGTTGCATCTATTCCAGATTGACATTTTTCTAATTTTATAATCGAACGTTAATCTTTACAACTGATACGCGCTGCTTTCAATGTATAAACGCGTTTGGGCATATGAAGTTATAAATCACGGTTTTAAGATAAAATACAAAACAGTTAAATTGAAGTTATAACAAAGTTTCATGTTCTTTGGTGAAAGAGGAAAAGTTTCATCGTACAAAAGAATTCCTAAAATGATTAACATGTGCAGCTTTATAGTAAGCGATACTGCATTTCATTATACTCTCTCTCTCTCATACTGTCAAAGATTTTGTTTTACATTCTTACCGTCCGCTTAGAATAGCAACAACAAGTGGACGCATCATTGTGATAATATTCGCATTTACGGCTTTTGAAGATCCTTCGAAATATTTTCAAGACTTGTAACTAAAGCGTGTAACTATCTTTTATTTTCCGTAGTATGACTTATCAAACTGGTTGAGTTGGCATCGAGTCTTCATAATGTAATGTACAAGAAGCATTAGGGTCACTTGGAGATCTTTGATAAACTATTGTAGTATGCGAGGGACGAACCATTTCTCAGACGTCTATTAATTATACACCAAGGTTGAATATTCGTGGATATGAATTGGTTTATTATCATAATTAAAGATGTAAATATGTCTATGGTTTGATTATGGTGGAGTTCCACTGTCCGCGTTTCGAGACGCCTTCAAGTGATCCTATATGCTTGAGAACTTCACGCTTTCAAACTTATAGTTCAACAAATTACGTCCATACGTATTTATTAGAACGATCATATTTAAGGCTCTCCCATAAGTGATAGCCAATTGGAGCCAAGCTTGCGCGATGAGATATTTTCATATTTATCGGCTGGCCCGGTATAGTGTAACCGGAATGATTTGAGTAGATGGTGAGATCCAAATCCAGACCATCCGAGAGATGAGTCAGCGATTGGTGTGCTTTACGAAGCTAAACTGCGGAATAAAGTTTGTGTCAGAAACTATTACAAACTACTTTAAAAGTTATACTTTATTTTTCGTATCGGTAGCGAGACTGCGCGCTAGTTTTAATCGTTTTAAGAGGAGACATAGGATAAAGTGTGTGCATCATAACTTTTTGAAGTATTAATCTCACAAATATTACGGAAATCTGTATTTACGTATTTCAGGTGCTCTCAGAAATGCCATTAACGTCTCAAATAATCACGAAAAAGTTTCTTCTTCTCAATAAGAAAGAGACTCTATCTTGCAAAATAAGAATGTTACTACACAAGGAGCAACGGATTCATCTAGCACTTTATCAATATAGTATCACGTTAATATGTTCGACCGAACTGAAAGTATGATAAGCTATTTAATTGTTGCTCCGGGAATGGTAAGCCAGTCGCACTTTGGTGAAAAAACAAAGCAGTATACGAGGTTGAAAGTCAAACTTAATATTACGCGGTGGTCCAGAATACAAATGCTTGAGTACAAACTTTAGTGCGGCTGTGCTTGCAGTGAAAGATGAGAAAAGTAAGTAGGAATGGATTAATAAGTAATGATCATATTTCATCTACCTCTTGTTCGATTAGACGAAAATGTAACTAATTATACTAGTGTATACATACATGCAGCCGTCTGCAGCTATTTGACTAGGAAGAGTAAAGAAATTGATTTTAATGAAATTCAAGGGTTTCGACGTAAAAAGAAATTTACGAGGTGTAAACTTAGATAGGTGAAACAGTTCGATCTAGTTTGTAGAGATAATAGTTTACTTCGGTGTCAGCAAATGATCTCTTTCGTTTAATGATTTCTGTTGGTTTATTTGCACATTAATTATCAAAGGATGTAATATTAACTTTTCATTGTGAAGTATTTTTTGAAAGCTGGTGTTAGCAAGGTAAATTCGAAAGGCAAGCATTAAATTTGTACAATATTTGATTTCATCAATTGTGTGTAACGTCTAGCATAATTGAAGATATGTTCTATATTCTACTAACGCAAGGGCTGCAATAGATATGGTATTGGACTAGCTGGGACCATCCGTTCAAGGATATTGACGCTGTGTTGTTAAATAGAACTTTCATGTAAATTCGAATCTCAACACTTTCAGTCTCGGCAAAACTCTTAAATTTATCGAATCGAATTCAGCTGCGGAGAAATTCTATCTGTACACATAGTTGTGATTAAGCTGAGTGTTAATGAATTTTAAATAGAAAAAGAAGTAAGCAGAATTTCTGAAGAATGTAGGAAGGTTTCAGGACTGAAAGTGTTAAGCTGTGCCCTCACTGCTGGATTATTGAGGAAGTCTTTGATGTTCATTATTGCTGAATGTTTTAGTACTACCTGTATTAATTAGTAATTAGTAGAATATGTTATATTGTGCTTGTTTTGTATAATTTATCGTTATGAAGAACATTTTGTTGCTATTCACGTTACGTATGTTCCCATGTTAAAAAGTACGTTTAGGTATTAAAGGGTAGGTTCATTGTACTTCCACTAGATAAGGGCGTATAAATAAATGTCACAACTTTCCAATTAAAGGTGTGTAGATATTTTTGTAATTGCGAGCGAAGCCGTATTTTTTGAGCGCCATACTAAATTGCTATTATTTGTTGTAACGACCAAAACGTTGGAATGTGCTACGTTTACAATTAGTGGTGTTTTCAAAAAACAGCTCAATTTGTTGCTAAAACAGAGATGTAGAATGGTTCAGCTATTCTTTAAAATTGTAGTTTCCTTTGTACGTAAGTAAAAGCATCACTAGCGATACGTAATATTAGTCGAAGTTTATTTTTCTGAATCCCATAAACTGCGGTTTAGTTTTACTTCTGCAAGAAAACTAGCTTAGTGATACTAAGCAATTACCAAGAAATTGTGCGCTATGCACATTCTGTAAGTATACATGTGTTTCAAATTTCCAGGATTAATCCTGTAGCGATAAGAAGCAGATCATCGTTTATCCATCTATTAGGAACTGTTATACAACAAAAATTTATGCACTTCTAATTTAAGATCGACTATTAAACGTTGCGGATCAAGTTATTGAAGATTGGCTAATATTCTAATTGTAACTTAAGACTTGTAATGAAGAACAGCAATTCTCGGATGCCAAAACTAGATTAAATCCGTTCATATAGTGGAAATTACAGAGAAATTTTAACTGAGTGTCCAAGAGTTGCAACACTATTCGAACATTACAACACTTGTCATCGCAATTCCATAATCGCTTCGTATCGATTCGAATATCGTAGTAGATTGTCACGGAATTGCAATGTATATTATCTTCAAATACATTAACATTTTAAGGCGAGCGCGTTTAGCGCACAAGCTTCAACTACAGTGTGCCACACGAATTGTATTGTTAAATTATAGCAATATTAAACATATCTATGCTGAACGGCTAACTCTTAGGATCGCAATCGGTATAAGCCGACTAGATGAAACTCACGCTGGTGCAACAAACTCGATTGGCAAATAAGTCGTACGTTGTTATGTATATCTTCAAATTTTAGATAATAAACAACGATTGGTCTAATTATATGGAATTTTTATTGCAACCCTTATCTTCCTAAATTTTCTTGTCCTCTGGCGAAATAGGTATCAAATAAAGACATTCATAAATAAATATATAGTTCTGAAGTCAAAATACTGAATCAACAGGGCGAACAGAAAATGTAAGTATAAAATAACATATATTTCGAGAACGGTTCATGCATGGGGAAAGGGAAATAAAACTCGAATCGGGTGGAGTAAAACAATCAGTCGATTTCGTAAAGATCACATTATATTTATAAACACATTTTATTTGTTCGTATGTATATCGTTAATAAATGGTGATATAATAATGACAATGAAATGTATAGCGCCGAGCATAAAACGAGCAGTCATATTATAATTATTATTAATATTCCTCTTACAATAGTCTTACTGTACTGGATGTGCCTACCTACTGTGCTTGCAACGTTATGGTCTTGTCCAAGTGGTTTTGTCGCTAATTTATATTATTTACTCGTACTCGTAATAATTCATAATAATGTACCCACGGTTGTAAACGTATGCGTCATCCTAAGTATAAACAGCTCCACACACTAATTGTTTTTTTGTTCTTTATGTAATCATAATCGTCGTTAATAAGAGTATGCTACTTAAATATAATGTATATTTCGTGTCTTCGTGGAATATTTTGTGGCCGCCCGTTCACGGCGGCCTCATAGAAAAACTTCAATTCCCGTTCGATAACATTATACATCAAATGTCTGTTTTGTTCGATGCGTGAAAGACACTTTGTATATTATGTAAAGTAATTTTTCTTACACATTCGAGAAAACCGTCTAGTGAACTATAACACGGGGCAGCACAGCGTTCAGAGTACCGAAAGGAAAACCTAGACGGAGGAGATCGAGGTCGTCCTTACCATGTTCTGGATTAAAAACGAGACGTATAATGGAATACATAGAGAGACGGAGACTGCTGAGAGAAGAACGAGAATAAAACTGAAATAAAATCGCGGCGGAACCGAGGCTGAATCAGGATTGCGTTCAGCCTGCGCGGACCTCGCATCTCCGCACGCTACACAATACACAATATCTCTACAATATACAAATAAAAATAGCAATAAGAAATGTGTCATCGATCCGTAATCGCAAATGAGTCCTCGCTCGTTGGTACGTCGTCAAGAAACAGTAAAAGCTGGCGATGCACGCGATGCGCGCGTGGGAATGGGCATGTTTACCTACTCGGCGAGAATGGCCAGGTTCGCCCCGGCGAGAGCCAGGGTGCACTCACCTTCTCTTGAGATCTCAAACACTGTGTCACTTTAAGCAAGCTACACTTTCAGTCATTATATGCTACACAAATTGCTAAAGCGCCACGCACGTCAATTACGATAAAGAACACCTGACGGTGAATGTATGATATCAAAGGAAGAGGGCACGTTGCTGCGCTCAAATGTCAAAGAAGTTACTAATAAATAGTGAGTCAAATACATACGCAATTTAAATCAGCCAAAAGTCGTAATGAGAGTCGTTTAATGAGCCGAGTGATTCAAGAAACAGGCGAATGCACCCAAAGTAGTACGCGAGCTTCGCGGAGACCTTGCGCGAGTCGGAGTCCCGAGCGCGTTGCGCACATTCGCTGCCACGCGCACACATATTCCTAACATAGATTGCATTTGGCCACTGGTTCATCGAAGATCCCACCTGCGTCAGGCTATTGCATTTGATATATTGCGAAACCTACGACTCTAATGACTTATGAAGATAGGCTTCCCCTCGCGTCGCTCCCCGGCTCATCCTTGCATCTCTGTTCTTATGCTCGCGCTCAGTCTCGCAACTCGCCGGAGAGTTACGCAAGACGGGAAGGAAACGAAAGGGGCGCTGGGTCGGAAAGAGTCCTTCTATTCTCTCGGGTGTCGTGTGGGTGTCCGTGTGAGAATGGCGTAAAAGTGTTTCGAACGTATACGTATAAACGAAGTATGAACATTATACATGAGACTATTAATATCTATACGTATAAGTAGAGAGCTCTAGACCTGAATCCCCCCCCCCCCTCCCCCCGTCAATCTTCTATCGCGAGTACCCCTTCGCATTCCTAGCCATCGTTTATCATGCGCACTCTATCCCCGTTTCCCCAACCCCCTTTGGTTGCACTCGTGCTCTCTATGCCCTTCTTCGCCCTTACATACCGCCGTTCGGCTGAGATTCACTCGAATCCACATGCACACACGACATTCTACCTATTCGCCCTACTTTCCTCCCTAATCATTCTTTCGCAGATTGGCAGGCATACCGCGTCACATTCGTACAGTACATTCGAACGTACCAGTCATACCGCATTCTACCCCATCCGCTCTCGCATTAGCTACTCTAACACAAAGCATCGCGCTGCCCAGTCCCCCGCCCTCCCCCCCTCCCGAAAAAAATCCCACCCCCCCGCATACCCTCTATCCAAACAACCCCGAAGAAGATCATCACACCCAGAATTAATCGCGCTTTTAGATCCGTGATTTTTTGTTTCTCGTCTCCCCGATTAAATCGATTTGTTGTTATATGTTGTTACTTCCTTGGCGGCGGTGGCGCCTGTGCCGCTTTATTTACCCTCTTTCTCTTTCTCTTTGTTCTCGTCAACCTCGTCTTTCTCCACTTCCTTTTCCTCCTTGTCGGCTTTCTCCTTGTCGCCTTCCTTCTCCTCCTTCGATTCCTTCGATTCCTTCTCTTCCTCCTTGCCCTCCTTCTCCTGCTGTTTCTCCGGCTTGGGTAGGTGGGTGTTCATGTCGAGAGTCGAGCAGATCTCGTCCCAGTCAGGGAAGCAACGCTCCTTCATGCGCGAGCAGTGACCAACCAAGTTAGGGCAGTGTTCCTGCATGTAGTCCCGCAGGTTGTACGATGTCTCTTTGTCGATGTACAGGATCTGGGCGAGGTGGGCGAACGCAACCACGTCCAACTGGTGGGAAGAAAGAAGCATGCCGTGTAATTAGTTTTTCTCCGTACAAGATAGCAATAGTTGCAATGAACCTGTTTTTCCATCAGTTTGTCTTGAAAATTATTAACGACAACACTGTCTCTTATAGAAAGCACAAGAATTCTACTCAATTAAACAGTAGATTTATTGTAGAGTTCACTACCATACATTCCAAACTCCATTCATCCGTCCATATAATAAGAATATTAATCACGAAATGTTAGAAGAAGTCTACGGTAGTTGGAAAATAATTCATTTAAACAGAACGGGAATTTCATTACCCAACCAGGCTGTCTGCAATAGCTCGGATGCACGCCGAGATCATTAACACAGATAACAGTATTTAAAGTCTAGTAATACATGGAGGAGGATTCAAGTGGCACATGGGAGCATGTAATGACTCCGCAATTCAGGTGGAGGGTGTAGTAATAATGAGGTCTTACCGTTGTTGGCTCATCACCAAAGAAGAATGGCTTGTCAGCGAGAATGTCGGAGAGAACCTTAATGTCAGCGCATCCAAATTCGGTCACCTCTTCGGGGGTGTGCATTCCCATGCCCTGAGCCTTCACCTTCTTTATGCACTGTAACAAATTATATTACGAGTGAGCACAGACTCGCCAGTTAACGTCCATTTTTCAATTGTACGCCATGATAACTGCTTTAGCCGCTATTACATTCGACATGGCCATTTAGAATCGATTTACGGAATCTTGTGTATTAAATTCCCTCGGCAATATGAATGTGCCTAATTGGATTAAATTACTCCGACTGGTGTTCAGTAAAACCGATTGCGATAATAACGCATTATCTGCTTTCCCAATATCGAATGACGAAACAATCCAGTATCGGATACTTTGCTTCGTCTATTGTAGTAAATGTGATCTCATTTGCCATGATTACTGTAAAACGGCTCATTACATAGTACGGTTACTATAATGTAACTTGCCGAAACGACCGTGCAAAATGTTTAATGACAATCACTTAGTAGATTGCGGTGGTTTATTGTTACGGAGCTTTAAAAAATGATCTTCAATCTAAAGCTATTTCGATATCATTGTTATCATCCACCAAAAATATAATTTATTATCACTTGACATTTACTTTTCTATTAAAACTTTACTTTAAGAAACCATTTTCTGCATTATTAATATCGTCTCAGAATTTTCGTTCCATATTTAATTATCAATTGTATGACATAATAAATCATAAGAAAGCATAAAATGAAGAAGCAACTCACCTTGCGCCCGAATGTAACTTTGAACAAGAAGTTCAGGATGCCATTGGGTATGCGGGTGCCAAGGGCGTGCTGCAGGTTGACCTTGTATCCCTTGATGACCCTATCGAGATTCTTAGTGCGCCAGCACGCGACCACCCACACCAGATGATTCTCGATCATCGATATCATTGCGTGCGAGACGCTGCGCTGTTCGGAGGTCAGGCTGGCATCCAAGTCCTTGCCGTACTTCTGGCTGAGCTCCTTCAGGATGATCGAGCTGTCTGCGATCTCCTCGCCGTTCAGCTCTACGAATGGCAGCAAGCCCTTCTTCGAGCGGAACTTCATCTTGTGGTCCACATTCTGCAACAAGAGAAAAAAATCTCTGTGTTAAGAAACTATTTTGATAGTTTGATAACGACTTTTACTACTAGAAATGTAAGGGCGTCGATTGAAATGTAATAAGTTGTATAAGTGGAATAATGACAGTTTTAGTCAGACGCGTATGACTGACTTTGAATTACTTTATTGTTCATTGCTACTGAATCTTTCCGTTGATTTGTAATGGCAATTTGTGTAATTGATATATTATCTAATAAATCTATAATGTAACTTTTATCGCAGGAAATAATATTGCGTAAGTTCAAGAGCTTTTTTTATAACAGCTCATTGATCTTTTAATGAGGATAGACCTTAATAAATTAAGCTTTTTAAAATTGGACGTTGCGTAGAGGGGGGGCTCTGACCGACTTCGGTAATCATGATGATTGCACTGCCGTCAATTGGTTTTATTTTTAATGGCAGAGCAAATATGAGTACACCACCTGCGCACTCACGCTCTATTTACAAGCAGAAATGGCGCATCGGCACGCCATTGTGACTGGGCGGGAGAAAATATCGCATAGCTTTCACATGTGAATCATCTTGGGTTACTGTCAATAGAAATATCACTTCTGCGAACCTTCCACGAAGAGTTTTGCGATCAACACGTGTCTCTTTTATCAGTGTCTTATGACGCCGGATACCTGTTGATATCCTTTGTTCTACTTTAACTAGTTGCCAGGCAAATCTACTTTGCTTTCCGACTTACGGAATTTGTTCGCCAAGTCGGTTACATAGTAATTAAATTACCATTGAGAGAAACCGAGTTCCTTGACTCCTTGTTAGCACATTAAAATAGTTCTCGGACAAATCCACTTTTCTTAGAGAAAGTTTGAAGTTTTGATGACGTACAAAGAAAGAAGATTATTCAAGAAGTGTTGTAACTTTTCTTTGCCTTCTCCATAACTTATTACAAAATATGAAAATAGTATTATTGTTATTATTGGCTATTTTATTAAACGATTATTGCTCCAATAAAATATAATTTCACTCAAAACAGAAATAACAGTACTGCCATTTGTACAATGATACTTCGTCAATATTAAATCTATATTCATTGAGACGCCTAGTGCATAAATAATTATATACAGTTCCTCTCTTCAATAAGAAGTAAGAACGTTAATGCCGGGTTAATAAGCAAGTGTCTCGCACTTGTCACATCGAATGAGCGTCTGTCTATATCGAGAGAAATGTAGATCCGTGTTGGAAGAGTGGCGAAGTAACCGCAACTTATGGCACTGTCCGATCGAGATATCTCTTCTTGGGAGATTTCACTGGAGCTATCGGCAACTTTCTAGACACCTTACGCGTGTCTAAATCGATATTAGACGTTGCAAGACAAAAGCTGTTGGACAATCGCACTGCTTGATCGAAAGCGAGCGAGTTGAAGATAAAGAAGAGAAGGACGATCATTGTGACGTAGCACACAATGCCGAATCAACCCTTTCACTCGTCTGTGCGGGGATGATAATGCCGATGATGACGATTCGACTGACGATGGACCCTGCGAGTGAGTTGGTGTCAGGCGATAATGGTGACTAACAAACGAGGGGCAACCCTGCACATCCGTAAACCTCTTCCCCATGCAAAAGAAAGCCGCTGCTGGCTCGCTCGGGGGGATGATTGCTTACGAATCTACACCGCTCTCTCTGGTTAATGGGGGGTGGAAATCGGCCGAGAAGAATGCAGAAGTAGGCTTCCCTCGGAAATGCCAGTCTGGGTATTCGGGGGTTCACACTTCATTAAGGTCGGACAATATCACTCGTTCGTCGTCGCAGCCATTGACATTTCAAATCATGGATTTCCCTGAACCGTCAACATTAATGCAACAGGATTTTAGTGAGTTAAATTAAACATACATGTGTGAAATTGAAATTTGTATTATTTGATTTAAATGTACTTGGGGGATTCTCAAATTTAATCAAAGGGATTGTTTTTGCATTTATGAGAGTTGGTAATAAATCATTTCTAAAAAATGTACTTGGTAATGCGATTGAAGGGAAAAGACGAGTGATAGGCTAACAAATAAAGGGGGACGGTTTTGGGAATACAAGTATGTTTAAGAAAAGGAAGAGGATGAAAGGGGGAGACGGATAAGGAGAGTGTGCGAATGTATAATCCGGAGGGACCAGACAGCTCAAGAGGAAAGTCAGACTCGACGAAAAAGAAGGGTGGCGCCGCGCAAGAATACCTAACTCCATCAAAAAAGATTTGAAAGGCCCAGACGAACAAGTCAACAGTCTTCCAAGCACTATAGAATTGATTAGAAGTGTTCACTCGGCTCTCGGAGAACCGTCCGATCCCATAATTCCCCCGAAAAATCTCTCCCTAAACGCATACCAACAGATATCGAAAGCCCCAAAATCCAAAGGCTCGCTATCGCTCTCATTAAATCACAGCTGTGTCGACTAGAAAAACGTACGCATTAATTATCCGCTCACAGATAACAGCCATAAATCAGTCCTATCTCCGCATGATGGCTATTGGGATTTTTTATATCAGCGTAATCTGATCCACAACTATCATTCATATTGCCCAGTGCAATGCATCCGAACCCATGATAATTCTTTCCCAAAACAAACCCTTCGCTTTAATCGCAAAGCTTTCTTGTTTGTGTATTTTTCTTTTATTTACGAAACTGTTCCATTACTTCAATTTTTTCAAAACTTTACTGTAACAAGCAAAATGTGTAATCCCCTGCATCGCAATTGAATGATATCTATCGCATAACATGATACGATTTTGATTACACAGCTTTGTATTTATAAAAAATATAAGTATAAACTCTAATTATTCGAAATTTCGTTCAGACGCACCTCTCGACGACTCTTCCCATGCTTTAAAAGCCATTATCAAGAGTTATCCCGCGTGCGCGCGGTCCGAAATCCCCACATGTCCGAGGCTTCCCCCAGCAAAAAAGGGAACCTGGCGAAACAATCGCGGGCTAACGAAAGCAGACGATCAAAAAGCAGGTTGGAGGCGAAAGGGTAGAAAAGCCGAGACGATTGAAGAGCTGGAAGCCGAGGCAAGAAGACTCACGGGGAAAAAAGGAGGAGTAGCAGTGAAATATGGGGACAAGAGTGAGTGTCAATTTCACGGGATGAAAAGTCGCGCGGGGCCGAAGGGGTGTCCAAATTGCCGCGGGCCACCTGCTCCCCCCCTCATCTTTCTCACAATCTCAACCCGCTCCTCTTTCCCACCGTCGAATGACGAGTCCCTTGAATATACAGGCTCATTCACTTCCCTTTGAATCACCACGCTCGAATATACACGAGATCCTGTATACAGAATAATTATAAATCATTTCGCCGTTTTAATTATTTACAAATCTTGCCAAGTCTACGTTCTGTATATAATATTATATTATACATGTACAACTGTGGAGTATACACTGTAATATATAATAAAATATAATAATAACGTAGAATATAAATTTCGCACGAAAATGTATTCTCAAAAATCATCCATTCGAGTAAGTCAATATTTTAAAATCCCACCCTAAAATAATTATCAGTATTATCTTTTACTTTATCTTTTGTATATTATGTATAATATTATATTAAAATAATGCAGATAATAGAGTATGTATATGCGCCTAATAGAAAGAGGGGTGGCGCGACGGTGCTGTTGTAGAGACAAGTGGATCAGGCTGCTCTCGCATGGTGTCTCTTCGACACGCTGGAGAGTATTCGTATCTACGTCGATCTGCGTACGTAAGTACTTGGAGGACACGTCTGAACGCTCGAGGCTTCGGGGAAGAAAGGGCCATGAGACTACGCTTTCGGGCTTGGCACCACCCAAATCTCAGCGGGTACACATTCTCCTCTCTTACTAATATTCCACTAGTATGAGTGGACGCCACTGCCGAGAAAGCTGATTTTGCGTTTTAGGAAAAGCTCCGCCCACCTTTCAAAGGCACCTTTGGAAAATGAATGTCTGCTCTCGGCGATGAGCTTTTACGAAAATGGCTGAGACTCCTGGCGCAAGACGTCTCCCGCCAGTTCCCGTTCCTCTTGGCGAGTAGAGCTCTTATTGTTACTGGTAAGAGGATTGCTCTATGTTCTCCTCATTCTTTCTCCTTCTCTATCTCTATGTCGAGCAATAGTTCCGCCGGGTGTAAGGAACTTCGATTGGAGCTTACGATCGGAAATAGTTTTAAAGTTGCTATGTTCATTTGGAGTGAGTTCAACGGTTGTAATGATTCATTGACTCTCACAGACATTTCTATAGCTGCCGCCCTTTTGCCACGATTGAGAAACAGTGAAAGCATTAAACTGTATTTATGCACTTTTAATACTTTTGAATATAGTACTAAATTAATATTTATACATGCCGTATATATTTCAGTTTCTGTGACCCTAAAATCGGCCAAGTGGTTTCACGCCGGAGTTGTTAGTTGCCAGTGGTAAGGGGAGCTGGCGGGAAGTGGAGAGTTCAAAGGAAAGTGGTTATGGGATTTTGCGAAAAGCGAGCTCGCCAGTGAGAAGTCGAAACACCGAGGAAACGTAGGTGCAGTGGGTGCGTACGGGAGTAGTGCGGCGAGGGAGGAACGTAGAATAAGCCGGGAAAGAAGAAGCGTGCAGCAGCAGAGAGAGGAAGAGCCGGGAGGAGGCAGAACTCTGCAAAAAAGGGCGAAGCATCGAGACGAACTGGCGAGAGGGACAGAGCGAGAGAAAGAAAGATAGAGAGAAAACGGGGAAAAGAGAAAGAGAGAGAAGAGAAGCAGATAATGCGAAGCTTCAGGAGACGGGCGCAGCCGGCGGCAGATCGAAACGGAGTTCGACGGAGCGGGAAAGAGAGCGGAGAATGCATGGAGAAGTCGGAGAGAGAGAGCGAGAGAGGATGGGCGGGCGAACGCTTGGGAGAGAAAGAGGGCGAAACAAGTGGCAGCCGGTGCGAGCAAGAGCTTCGAGGGAGGAACTAACTGCAAGCTGGTAAAGCCCAACCCACACCGCCCGGGATATACTGCATTTCAATTCACTCGATGAAGCTGTAATATCGAAGCGAACCTCGACACTTTGCCAGATAGGCAAGCAACAGTTGTCGAAAACTACGAATGCTAACTAATGGATGGTCCGGGAAAGCGAACATTCATTAGTACATCGATTGCAACTGGAATGTTCATTACAGTTCCAAGAACACGATTTAACTAAATTTTGCATAATTTTGAATAGAACAAGCTTGATTTGCAATGTAGATGATTTTAATTCGAGCGAGTGCAGAGAATCGAGTAAGCAGCTTTAAAGTTTTAAAGTATTAACAACGTTTTAAATAACGAAGGGGAAATTATGCTAGAATTTTCTTTGGGAAGCCCAAATGATTTTCATGAAATTCTGCTTCAACTATTTCCCATGACGTGTAACACTGATTACAGTGTACCATCCATTTAGACAGACATAATTACCGTGTCGCAACTAGAGTACCACTACTCTAGCAGTCGACACACAGGTCACTAGCCAACCCTTCAAGGCAGACGTTTAAATTAAACCAACGACCCCAAAATCCCCTGGGGTTCATTATACGGCATAAATCTCGTTGAGCATCGAGCGCCGAGTCGGCCGCTATGAAAAGTCATCCATACAACAATCGCAAGCTCGTGGCAGCATGGGGGCGCATTTCCTAACAAGCGTTGCGCCGGATACGAAGGCTTCGATTCTGCAGTGGCGGCGGCGGCGGCGTCGAGCGAGCGAGCGAGCGCGCGCGCGCGAGCCTTCGTTTCACACCAGCCAACACACAGACAGCACATCGGGCCGATTCAACTGAAACTTCCGCGTTAAAGAGCACCAGCGAGAATAAAAGGAGTCACATCCGTGTGCGCGATACGTCGACGTCGCAGTATGAGGCGAGCTTAAAATCGAGAAACGAGGATGGAGCAGCCTGCGAGAGAGAGAGAGAGAGGGAGAGAGAGGGCTGAGCGGAGGAGGATGAATGGGTGGAAGAGAGAAGAGAGACGAGCTGGAGGGCGATGAACTCTGGCGGTAGGCAGCTTCCGTCGCTTGGCAACGTCGTCGTCCCTTTCCCTCCTTCGCCCTCCGTAACCCACGCAGCAGCACCGACGCCTTCTTTATCTCCTCGCCTTTCTCCTTTACCCTTTCTCTACCTCCTCTTCTCTCCCTCGCTCTTAATCCTTTTCTCCCTGTTTCTCCCTCGCTCTCTCTCAATCTTTCTCTCTCGCCCTTTCTGTGCCCTAGTCGTGCTGCTGCCACGGCTGTCGTACGTAGTACCACTCCTCTTCCTCGTGCTCACGTGCTGCTCGCTTCGCCGTCTTCGTCGATGGCGCGACGATCCTGCTGCTTGTACTCTCTCGGCTCTCCCGGCTCTCCCGGCTCTCGCTCTCTTCTCTCGTCTCTCCCGTGCTTCCACGTAGCCGAGCTCGCAACAGCTTGGCCTCGTATTGATCGGCCGCCGAGCACGGATGCTGCTGCTGCTGGTGCTGGTGCTCTGCTCTCTCCGACTAACTGCCGCTACACGAGCGCGCGCTTGTCTTGATGTTGCTGTTGCTGCCGGGTTGCTCGATTGCTGGACTGCTGGGCCTGGGCCACCATCGAGCAAGCCCTAAACTTCCACTAATGACTGCTCAAGGGCTAATCGGCTCTCTTGCTGCTCCCCGCCCGCTCTACATACTTGCTTCACTCGTCCCATTCTCTCACTTATTTTCTTACTTTCTTGCCAGACTCGCTCGCACCACCGCTGCCTGCTGCTTGTTCTTGCTGCCCTGTTTCACTAACTCGCTCCTCTCAACTAAAGTTCTCTTCACGCCCTTCTCAGCTTTGTCGGGTTGCCCTTTGCCCGATTTCCGCCGGTTTCTTCCTCGCCTCTTATTTTCGTGGTATGTAAATGGTGGTGTAGCTGTGATTTCTGGTGATTGATAGTTTCTCGGTTTTTTGATTTATGTTGGCCCTTCGAAGAGGTTTCTGTTGGACGTTGCTGCTGCTGCTGCTTTTTTCTTTGTTCTTGTTAACTCAATGGCTAATGATCGGGTCTCCTGACTTTAGCAGGTTTCTTTCTGATTTATCGATTCCTGCTCTCCCCGGCACCGACTTGTTTTTGTCCCTTCGACGGAGATTATTTTCGTGGCCGCTTGCTCCCAGTTTTGCTTACACGCTCGCCCAATTCTAGGGCGTTTTTTGCCCCTCTCGCCGGACAACGGGAACAAAAACAAGAGCAGTTGACTCTGCCCCCGGGTACACCGAACTCACGACGTCCTCTCGTTCGTTCGGGAGAATCACTACACAGTATTCTTCGGGCCAAATGTTTGGAGAGATGCTTTTGTAGAATAATATGTATTATTTCATTCCGCTGAACAAGTGGACCAATTAAATTATTTTGATAAAATCGCAGTGGAACAAAACCAGCACGAAAGTTCTAATTATCAGTGCCGAAACAATTATAATTGTTACGATTGTTAAACTTGTACTGTGCATTTGCAAACGTAATCAGTATGCAAATGCTTTCATTTTAATTATTATAATTCTGTAATTATTATGCGTAAAGTGGATGAATTTTTCATAGGAAAATCAATTCAGCACACCCGCAATAGAATAGAGAACGAGCGAAATGCAGTTGAACCAACCAATCACGCAATTTCCATTAATAGCGGGAAATGGCCGATGAAAGTAGTGAATGACGACGAAAATAGAATCGTGGCAAGGCTATCGCACTCATAAACGTTGAATAGTAAAGTCCTATACATGTATGTTTCATATACACACATATAGCGCGGCCGAAAACGAAAGCGAGCGTGGCTTCGACTGCCAAGTACAACGAACCTGCTTCTTGGCAGAGCTTCAGGTGTTGCAATGTGCCGCACTGCAAGCTGCGAGCTACAAGTTACAAGACAATTCCTCCCCGAAAATATTCATCTTCCATACTTTGTCTCGGAAAATTCATTGTATTATCCTAGCGAACAGAGCTTTTCACGAAACATTTTCTCTTTGAAATAACTGATTAAATCAGAGAACATTTTTACTATATAGCCGTGCTTTTCTTATCGGTCACTAATTAAATAATGTTTAACCCATCATGATTTAAGTGAGGTTGAATATAAACGGCTTTAAAACTGTCAGTGATCTGATTTAATTCGGATGATATATATTTGTAGATTAATAAAGTTCGGGGTAAAATTAAGACCACATGATTTATGGGGTGATGGGTCTTCAGATGATTCAGAGAGGGTTAAGATAGATGGAATTTGGTTAGTGTGAGCCATTGAATGGTGGCGGGCGGGCTGTGGTCGAAGGCCTTTCTGATGCTCCCATAATCCCCAGCGCTAAGCTGATATTGGATATTGTACGAAGTTCTTCATTATCTCATCTCTCACGTGTTCTGATCGATAGCTGCCAGTGATGCAATTTCCAACTTTATTAGAAACTCTATTAGTTCACCACGGGGAATTATTGATCCGTAATGGGTACACAGTCGATCCACATATCCCGTTGTGGATATTTTCAATGGGATTACTTCCGGGATGTAACAAGGTAGCCTTCCTGATTCGATAGTTTCATTTACTCCTTCGAGTACGTTAAAGCAAGTTTGCCGCAACAAAACTGAAACTCCTATTATACCAGCCGAACTGTTTATCGCACATCCGATTATCTGCTCGCCGCAAGTTGATTTCAATGCAACTAACTTCGAAGGCGACGAGAGAGAGAGAGTGCGCGCAACTTCGCTTAGATTTAGATTGCTAAAGTTCGCCGCGCGCTAGTGAAATTATAAACTCTCCGAGGCAATCATAGTTTTTATAGTTTTCGCGCGCTAAGTGGAATCGCGACTGGAAAAGTTCGTTATCAAGTTTTATATCCATGGTGGCCGAGCAATTGCCTGGACGCCGGCAACGGAATTTCGCCGGCGAAATGGAATTCCGAGGCACAAAACTACGCCGGAAAATTCCAGAGAGAGAGAGCGAGAGAGGGTGGCGAGAGCAACGCGGCTCTAGTTACATTCGCAGCTCTTAATTAAAATTCGCCGGAACCCTCTCGGCTTGGGTACTTCCGCCAAACTTTCGGCCATTAGTGCGTGTTCAAATTATAGGAAAAGCCATGCCCGAGAGCGAGAGGGAAATGCAAGCAGTCAAGTGGTATCGGCGTGGGAACTCGCTCGAAAGTGAAGAGCAGTAATCAACGTCTGCGTTAGCCTGTCGCAGCCTGCTGGACCGTTGCAAATCTTGACTGAAGTGTATGTCTCTTTTTGTCACACGTGTACTCTCACAAACGAATACATTTACTTTTCTTACTAATGCAGATAATAATGTCTGTCTGTCTCTGCTTATGATCGCAACAAACTTGATAATAAAAACATACAAAAATTCCTGACACATTTATTATACTTTTAAATTACCTGCTCATAAAAGAAGATTTTTCTTTTAACCCTTTTGGTGCCGAGCGACGATATTTCGTTGTTCGCAATACTTGCAAAAAGTGTTGTTTATCTCAAAATAAATGTATAAGATATAAATGGTTTAATTTCGTTACAGCACAATTGAAAAAATTGTTCATGGATTTACATATTGCTCGTAAAAGATATTTCTAGTCGGCACTAAAAGGGTTAATCTGCAAAACTTTTTCAGTCCCACCTCGCATTCATTCAACAAATGACAGTTGGGTGAATTTTAAGGGATAGAAGCTGGCATTTTCAAAGCTCTAAGAATCTTAGCATTCTCGACTGGTGGCTGTTTCCCCCAAGGTAGCGGCGCGGCGTGCGGCGAGCAGTGCTGATTGAAAGGCAAGTGAATCACCCTGCACACACTTGAAGGGTTAAATCGCCGCGAGGGAGAGGAGAGGAGAGGCGAGGCGAGGCGAGGCGAGAAAGAGAGAAAGACGGGGGAAGACGGTCTCATTGGAGTTGTCCACTCGCCTATCTAACCGTTAACAAATCGCTCTGCCGCTCGATTACGCCCGGGAAAGACGAGGCCAAGTACGAGTGACGAGAGATCGAGGGAGAAAGCTGTACAGGCTCTCCCAAAACTGGCAGAACAGATTATAGCTATTAAAGTATAAAACGCAGCTGATGGTGATTATTTTTAGTTTAAGAGGAGAAGTCTAAGGGAGAACGCTAATTTCAGCTAATGAGATTTTAGCGGCGATAAATGCAATTTTAATGGAATTTTAGAGCACCTGCGAACGCTCTCAGAGTCACAAACGCAAAATTTCTAAGTCTAGGAGTTAAATCTGAGTAATTTAATAATAATTTAATTGAAACCTCGGACATTTAATAAATCTCGACCGATAATTCCCTTGCTTCTTCAAAAGCAGAAATTAATTATACTAAATAAAAAACTTCTTCAACCTGTCATGCAATTGTTATTATTTCCTTTCAAAAAGAAGTTCGAACGAGAATCTTAAAGATAGCCTAAAGATCTTCTTCATCTGGTTCTCTGCACTTTACAAGGTGGCTATATTTTATGACACTCTTTGGAGCAGCCTGTAGAAGGCGCTGCTGGGCGCCCGAGGAATCGTCGTGTGCACCACCATAAATATTCGTAATGGGCGCCCCGCCGCGATCCTCAGCAGTGGTAAAATAGCACGGCTCGCAAGCTTCACCCGCAGCCCCAGATCAATTTCATGGCGTATAAAACTCATTGAGTTGACGAGTGGCCGAGTTAGCAGTCGGATACCTCCGATAATGCGAGCACGAAGTTGTAAGTGCCTCCGGCAGATTGGAAGTGCACTCTGCCTTCTTAACACGTTGCCCTGTTAGGTAACTACAAGTGGAGACATTGTAGTCCGGCGAAACAAGTTTCGAATCCCGAAAAAATTGCAAAAAACTTCATATGAAGGATTTTGTCGATACAACAGATTTTTGGTTTTGTTGGAGAGAATGGCTACATTATTCAAGGCAAATATTTTTATGGAAAATATATAATTTAGTGAGCGAATTGATCAATTGAATCAATTTGACAGAATTCAAGTACAATTATAATTGTTACAATCATTGAACTTATAACAGATGCATTGATTATTATTATGGGATTATTATACGATTTTTATTTTGAAATGATTTATCAAAGTAAGGCTTGAATCATATTAAATCATTCTAGAAGTGTTTACAAAGACAGTTTCAAAAGTTGCATCATTGATGTGCCGAATGAAATTGAAGCATTTACTTTAATGCTGAAGAAGAATATGCTGAAAAGGCAAATACTAATTTAAGCTTCCCTCTGCGAGCAAAGATGACATCATAACATTATGGATAATCGCGAGTGCTCGTTGGAAGATCGTACTTCATAGATGTAGTGCTGAAATTATTCAGCAGGATGTATCAGGACGTCCCACGTATCAGCCGACGTGGGTCGCGTTCTGCTTCACTTATATTGTTAGATCGCATTTCATTGGACGTATTTCGGATTCGCCGTATGAATATCTGCAAAAGTCCATGAATCCAAATGGCACACAGAAGACAATTGCGCTCCAAGACGCGTTTCGCCATTGGTCGCTTAATTTCTTGCTCGTTGTACTCGACAACCCGTTGCCCCTTGCGAGCGCGCACTTGAAATTCCGATGCGCAATCATACAATTAAATTTTAAGCACCAGCGTCTGCTCGCTTTGCTATCCTCATACCGCTTTGTTCGCACTCCGATATATCTTTCTTAGTGTACACACGATCGCCTTAAATTCTTCGGTCTGTCAGTGTTTTTACAAATGTTTAAAAATTACTTGGTATGTATAAAGTAGGAAAAAGCATGAAAATGTGCGGAATTGGATGTATTTTAGTTAATTATACCAACTATGATTTCAAACTTTTCCTTGCCTGCTTTAAAATCACAAGATTTCTATTTTGCTAAAAAAAACCAAAGCTCAATCCTTTCAATTCCAACAGAGCTCTAATTGTACATCGAGTGTACTTTTAAAATCGCTCCGATTTCCGCCGTTCGAGTACATAATTTTAATTGCGCGTGTATACCGCATTATTCCATCGAGTTGCTAACGAACTCGTCGAACTATCCCAAACAAGACAAACTTCAACCTCGCCGTTGGTCGTTCGAAGTTCCCAAATTTGCGCGTGCAACTCAATTTAAAACTCTTCAACAACACTCTGCGACAGACGTGCCCGAGAACGAGCAGACAGCCAACCACCACCACCTCAAAGTGAAAATTCCTCTAATTCCAACCGCCACCGAGGAAAAGTCACGCGATGCATTGGCGTGTACTTTTCTTCCTGCAATTTGCAAGTTCTTCGAGATAAATAAGTTTGTCTTCGGAGGGAGTTGAACGAGAACTGTTATAGTTAAAAGTTAAAGCGTTCTCGGTGGAAACTTTAAATGGTCGGTGAAGAAAAATGTCGCTGAAACTGCGAGGAAAACACGAAACTGTTGCTTTGCCTCTCACAGAGATCAATGCCGGCATTACAGTGCCTTTCCACCGGAATTTAGCGTTACGCAACATCCTATGTGAGTCCGAGGAGTGATTATCATAGTCGTGAACGCTGTGATATCTATCACTATTAAGTCTCTAATTACTCATTTCCGAGAACCTCGGATTCTTATTGAATGAATAGTAAGAAAGATGTAACACTGTAACCACGATCGTTTTCATTCAGGAAACTTGTGAATCACCACTAATACCTTCACCGAAGTACCAACTCTCTACTTCGTCATTCTCCACTGATAAATAACTGCAGGATGTTTATGCATTTAAAATATGCCAACTATGCAAACAGAATATCCTATCATACCGATTAATACACAAGTGTATGTAATTAACATATCAGATATGCAGGAATGTTTGCAGCACCTGTTATGTTGATCGAATATACAGAAGGTTGATGCATGTTATTGTTTACGTGTTAATAATTAATTCTTCGACAGTACGAAATATAGGAGTGTTTGAGATGAATATGAGAAGTGAATAGAAAGTAAATTTCATTCCAGAAGACAATTTTGCAACTTGCTCGCCTTTCTGCAACAACTCATTCCACTTTTCTCGAAGGAATGTTTACAACGATAGAGAAAATCGCCATTTAGTGTTTTGCGAAAGAAGACATATTTGAACCAGATTTTCACTATGTCTCGATTTCTCGTGTTAACTGCCACAATTAACATCACTGCCCATCTATTCTTAATTAATAACTGACAAGTCCAATTAGCAAGTAATAAACACTATAATAAGAATAACGATAAAATATAGAATGACCATAAGTTTTATGAACTTCTTTTTAGGAATGAACTTTCTCCATAGAAAGTAAGAAAGAGTCAGTGAATGACTGACTTATGATTAATTAAGCGAACGCCACTATAACAAGACTAACCCATAAAGCATAAAGTACATTAAGAAATCCTCAAATGACAAACATCATTTCGAATAATACCATAAGATTTATGAAGGAATTACTCCTACGAATTTTCTCTGTCCTTAGAAAGTGAGAGAAAAATTCAATGAATGAATGATTTACGATCGCGAACTAAACGAGCCAACTCTTTCCGCGTCAATTTGTGAAATCGCTGAAAGTTCTTACGGCAATCGGCGCGGCGCGGCGACGGCGAGTGGCACATTCGTCGGCCGGAGCTTCTCCGCAATTAAACGTCTATCAGGCTAATTACGGGGAACGTCAGTTTCGTGATTGACGCCACCGGCTGGCAGCACAATGGCCCTCCTCGCTAGCTTCTTTGTCCCCGGGCGAGAACGAGTGCTTGACACACTGCCGACACCTTCGCCGCTGGGACACCATGCTATCCGACGCCACCGACGCCCGCTCGGCGCGAGAAGCGTGACTCGAATGTTGCGCGTGCCCGACATACTTCATCCCGTCTGGAAAGCGCCGCCAATTCCCGTGGGATGTGCCAACACGTCTCGCCACACATACGTTAATGCTACGCGCTTTTATTTGTCTCTGGTGAAAGGTGTCCCCGAAAGAATTTCATATGAAAAGCGGCTGAGAAAATGAATTCCGCGGAGAATGCAAGATGCGAAGTTTCGTGTTTGATGTTACGGATTAAATTTAAGTTGGTCCATAAAAATATAAAAGCATAATTTATAACGTGTACGTTGGAAGATTTATTATTTTATTTTATTACTTTATTTAATGATTATTTTCGTATATTTATTCACGTTTTTGTGCAGTCGCAATAAAACTTTAAAATCTACAATATTTTCACATTGTTTTCTATACTTTTGTCTAAATATTAAACAGAAGCAAATGAACTTGAATCGTTCAGAGACTAGAAAAATCGAAATTAAGTACTAATGACTTTTGAATTGCACAGACTTCGATGTAGCCGATTGAGGAATTGCTACATGACTTTCTACAAAATTCCATGAATTCCATGAAGGCGCGCGCACCAGCATCGGAAAAGAATCCGAACGGAATCAATTAAAGTTACAACCGATTCGTTCATGCGTGGCTGCGTGAAATCGCGGAGTCGAACCGTTGCCATAAATCTCGGAGCGCGCACAGCACACCACGTGTCCCGAATGCAGGGCTTCGCCGCCGCCGCCGCGCCGGTAAGTAGCGCGTGTTGCCGCACCGACACTGACAGTATTAAGTTAAATTACACGCGCGCCCAACTTGACAGCGGCTCGTTTCGCTATAAAGTGCAACCGTTCGTGCTTCATTCTCCCACGCCGGAGATTAATGAAAGGCGAAGGTGCGCAATTATGCAATTCAGCATTTCTGTAATCAAGCGAGCCAAGCGTCTGTTGTTGCCGGAGCTTCCAAAGGAAGTCCTCATTTGTATCATTTGGAAGATATGATTTACTTTTCCTCTTGCAGAACTCATCAGTAATTATCCAAGAAATATTAATATTATCTATAGAAAAATGGGTATTCCATTATTAAAATTAGCATTAATTATATAGTAATCAAAAATTAGTATATCACTCAACATTTCGACCCTTTTTTATACCTGTACGTATTCATCGAAAGCGGTTTTTTTAGTTTAGTTTAGTGCTATAATTAGCAGTAATTATTCTAAGTAACTGTCCCTCAAAATAATAAACAATCTTAAAATTCTTTATCAACGAGTTCCTTCAAATTTCAGTAGTGTTAAAACCCCATAAAAAAATCTGTTACAAAGTTTCTTGGAAGCTTGAACGTCCGAATACCGTTGGTTCCAATTGTATAGGATGAGGGTTGGAAATCGGTTCGAAAATAAGGTAATTATAATAACAGGGAATTATCGGCAGACGGATTGGAGGAGGGTGAGGAGGGTGAGGAGGTGAGCGAGTGGCCGAGGCAGCGGAGAGTGTGTTTTAATGAAGGCAGTGCGCGCAAGCAAGCAAGCAAGCAAGCAAGCCGGTGCAGTAGACGTAGGTGAAACCTGCAGGGCGGGTTATGGAGGAGTGAAAAAGAGCGGCGCGCACACGCTGTGTGCGGGGCGAGCGCGCGCCGCGCGGCACACACGCGACGCCAGCGCGAGTAACCAGATTTTCATTTATTATTAGAGGAAAGGTGGGCGTGCATCGACTATTGTTCCCGTCGGAGGGCGGCGGGTACCGCCTGCATCTGGCCACCACCGCAATCGTTACTTTCGTCCTAAGCAATTACGCCCGAAACACTGAATTATACCTTGTGCCGAGAGAAAGACCTCCTGGACAGTGGCTCTCAATTTCACTCTCTTGCCCGACTAATGTTCTTAATCAAAGGTTGCAAGGAAAAATTAGTATTGATACTTCGCACTAGGTAATTAGATTTGCAACTAAATTATATCTTTTACTAAAGAAAAGAGCTGCTGACCAGTGGCTCTTAATTTCACTCTTCTCTCCAAAGAATGTTCCCAATCAAAGGTTGCAAGAAAAAATAGTAATTGATACTTCGCACTAGGTAATTAGATTTGCAAATAAATTATATCTTTCGCCAAGGAAAAGAGCTTCTAACCAGTGGCTTTCAATTTCACCCTTTTACCCAACTAATATTCTCAATCAAAGGTTGCAAGAAAAAATTACAATTGATACTTCGCACTAGGTAATTAGATTTACAACTAAATTATATCTTTCGCCAAGGCAAAGAGCTACTGACCAGTGGCTTTCAATTTCACTCTTCTCTCCAACGAATGTTCCCAATCAAAAGTTGCAAGAAAAAACTACAATTGGTACTTCGCACTAGGTAATTAGATTTGCAACTAAATTATATCTTTCGCCAAGGCAAAGAGCTTCTGTCCAGTGATTGTCAATTGGACACTTCTGCTACAATAATATTCTCGATCAAAGGATACAAAAAAACTGTATTATAAATGATACTTCGCACTGAACAATTATATTCGAAGCACTGAGTTATTACTTTGTGCTTAAGGGAGGAGTTTCTGCTCAGTGGCTCTCAATTTGATCAAAGGATAAAAGAAAAATTGTATTACAATACTACTACTTGGCGTGGGACTCTACCGAGTCCTCTGATTGATACTTCGCACTAAGGAATTAGGTTCGCAACACTAAATTATAGCTTGTGCCGAGCAGAAGACCTTCTGGCCCTCCCAGTGGCTCTCAATTTACCACTCCTGTCAAACTAAAGTTCTCAATCAACGATATCCATTAATATTATTTCCCATAACTGAACTTTGCCATAGAAAATAACACCACAGTAATACTTCAAGTTATAATGTGAGTCGACCTTTATTCGAGGTTGTCTGTAAAATTGAAGGGTAAAAGGCTGAGGTTGTTGGAGGGCGTTCGAGCAAACAGGCGTATTCAGGGAATCGCTCGAATTCAGACTATTCATCTCGAAGAAAGCCGGCATTATTCACGGTGAGATCAACGGCCATCATTAAGGAGTGCTAAATATCATTGGAAAAGGCGATGTCTGCGCGGCAATGCCGATAATTCGAGTCGACCACGTGCGTTATCATCGATTTACGGTGACCAGGAGTTTTAAGAGCTGTTCATATGCCGGAAAACCCATTAACCCCGCTTGGCTGGCATATCCTAATCCTGACAGGCACAATTTGTCACGGCTCAGGTGAGAAATCGCTGGAAAACCGAATCGACCTTCCGCTTTTGTCACGCGCCATTCAATGACGCTCTTACGCTTCCTGCGCACGCCGCTCAAACGAATTCTGAGTAAAAGTATAATAAAAGCACCGTGAAACAAGAACAATTCTTTTGAATCACGCTTGATTCAAGTTTGACGAATCATTGACTAATAAACATTGAATTTTCAAGTTCAGAACTTTCCAATAATATTTCGATTTTGATATAATTAACAAGTACAGTTTCTGCCTTCTTAAACATATTCCACATACCGCAAGCTTCGCCGAAGCATTTTTGCAAGTTGCCTTACTTGCAGATTTAATGAAAGAAGCATGCTGGATGAGAGAAATATTTTGACATTGGATATTGGTGTAACGTGCTTGAAAGACAAGAATGCAGGAGAGGCGCGCCGCCGTACGAATGAGTCAGTCGATTTGCACGGCCCATAAAAGCGCAGTACAAAAGGGTATGTAAATACTGGTATCAGGCAACAAGTTCCAAGATACGGATATTAACGTGAATCAAAGGTGAAAGTGACTTTTGCGAACGGAACCAGGCATTATATTTAGATCGGACAATGAAGATAAAGTAGAAAGTGGCGAATGCAGCATGCACACACACAGACAGAGACAGACAGACACAAATGCCCAGCACGCCATTACTCCTCATTTTTTCCTGCCATGGCATTCCTGACCATTCACCGAACAGTTATTATATTGGTACAACAATGGGAGACAAAGACTTGTTTCGCTCGCACGTCGCACTGCCACCAACCGAGCGGAATTGAAATGAAACGAAAACATTTTTAGCGCGGCTCATCCACTCTTTTATTTTGTTTAAACCCACTGCCAACTGCACCGCCGCGCGCCGAGCTCTGAGTTTCGAGCGACTCACTGCACATCAAATGCAGCGTGTGGTTTTTGAACGCGTTGTTGGGTTTGGCGCGTGCGATCCTTCAACCGAAGTGGATTTTGAAAAAAAAAAAATGAACCGGCTTTCCCGTGGACATGGCCCTCTGGAAATATTCACGCCGCATTTTGCACGTTTCCCGATGATTTTCTGTTTCGGTGTAACGGCAAAACAGACACCGAATTTCCGAGAAATTCACTGATACAGTTTCGAATAATTGTTACATATTACAGGTTTTAATAACGCAATATCAGTCTCGTTGAAAATGAAATATAATATAAATGAATAAAGTACAAGGTAGGATTTTCGATCCTCATGGTTGTAATGTAACTGTCGTATTTTATGGGAGAAGATAAACAATGGGCCGTAAAAACATCAAGCAGCCGCGATAAACACAACGCATTGTGGGTGGCAATATTCATAAAGCTGCAATGTGTATTCAAAGAATGCATCCCATTGGAGTGTATAATGTCGTGTAAAAGTATACACCGAAATTTACGAACAAATAATCCCGAAAATCCCTCGCACAATTATACTCGTAATTCTCATTACGCCGCAGGCAATTCAATGTTCAAGCTTACCAAGCGTACTGAAATTATTTCGGCCCATAGAATGAACAAATGAACGAGCAAATGGACAAATAATTTATGGCGTTGCACGGTAAATTATTTGGCAATTACCAGGAATAATACTCATGCGAAATTAAACAATATTGTTTATGAATTCCCTTGCGCGGAGTGTTTGACGCGATTAAGAAATAAATAAGCCCTGGCAACCTGTTATCAGTAGCGTGTAATTCGAAAACCTATTATTACAATTATTACACGGTTCGTCATGTGATAATATGTGCCGGGGATATTATTTTCTCCCAACCTTCCTGTCTTTCGCAATACGCCAATGCCGTGACCGTCGTCATTTTCGAATCATTGATGAGGAGAACTTATACGAATCACGTTATCTTAATTTTCTATTATCCTTTGTTATATTATTACTGCGATTCCTCTTGAAATATATGAAAATACATATCAACAAAAGCCGTAAAAATAATATAACAGTATTCAACAAGTAGAAAATTTGGATTACATGATTCGGATAAAAAGATTTTACTGTACTCAAAGCGATAGAAATGAAATTTGTACAATATCATACAATTGAACGGTATGCTTTTACAGTTTTTAAATCGCAAGGTCACAATATTCGGTTAAAACCAAATTGTACAGGTTAAAACCGAGCTTAAGTTGACAGTGCTTAATGCAACCTCCAACAAATTCAATGGGAGTTTTACACTGCAGTACAATCATCCATTGAGAGCTCCTCTCGTCAAGTGTATATTGATCCCGATGCGAGTGGCATATTCTATACACTAGCAATTTGTCTCAATACCATCATCCATCGCCGAGCGGATTGCATCATCGCTTTGCATCAGTGCACTCCCACGATCCCGAACGAGACAATCAAATTGTAATCGAATCAGTGGCATAACTTCATTCCACTCGATATGATATCAATCAATCATACCAAGGCAGCGCGCACCGACTCCCCCATGTATATATTTTACCTTTTTAATCGGTTTAACCCTTTCGTTACTATTGCTGCCTTTAAGCGTCTTAAAAATACATTGCGATTGTATTTCTTATCATTAAAATATATCATTCGTTGAAATTAATATTCTTATAAATAAAGTGGAAATAATTTGGTACTTTCTAGCATATTTTTGTGTTACCTACTTTCCAAGTGGATAGAGATTTGTCTAAAAGCACTTTCTATGAAATCCTTCACTCGGGAAGTGTGTTGCACGTATCCAAAGGAAAATCCTTGCCTTCGCTAGGAGAGAAGCTATCGATATGTGTGCTAGGGGAAGACACGTGCAGAGCATGTAAAAGCGAGGCGCGCACCAGGGTAAACAAAGGGGCGTCAAAGACCTCGTAGAAGAGTTTCTATGTATATATTGCGGGCTCTCCGGGGCCGAAGACGACGACGACATCGGTTACCTGGCACGGCGCGCTGCTGCTACTTATTTACCTGTGTCCTGGCAACCGGCCAAAGAATTATGTGTATTTCCACATCACCGGCATCACCCAGTGAATATCGAGCGTGATGTTCACCAGTTGTCATCGTGCCAGTATGCTGCACGACTTACAGAATTATTCCTCCAAGGCGGAAGTATGCTAATTCTGCGCGCCTCCAATGAGCATTCCACAGGAACAGTGTTTGAATTTCAAATTAACTTTGATTCGATTAATTCGCGTTGGTCAGAAGATCCAGAAGAAAACAGTACTTCCTGTACAAGTAATCGAAATTTGATCTATTTCTATGAACGATAATAAACTCTTCATCCAATAATTATATTGAAACTCCATTTATAAAGAATCGGAGTAAAATTGAGCGATATTTTACACTTTTAAATTATGAATAATTCTAACGAGTATTTCTTGCGCGAATACTTTTTATTTTCGAGCTCTTTTTCCTTCCTTGCATGAACATTTTTGTGTTCTGCAACCCTGTTCGATATTCGAGCCGAAATATATTTCGATTCCTCGGAGGGAACTTGGAATTGGAAATGTTGCATACTGTTAAGAGAAGTTGTGTAGACGGGGTGACGTTAATCTAACGTAGAATTTCGCTGGCAAAGGTGTCGAGGAGCGGGTAGGTGTTCAATGCAAAGGAGTTATGTACAGTAGGTAGATATACATAGTGCGCTGGGAAGTCGATATGTTGAGGTAGGTCGGCCACCGACCTCTAACCGAGTTCTTTATTCGCCGAAAGCAACTTGTTCCCTACTCGCCGCCTATCTCAACCAACCGGATTTTTATCACGCCGATGCACCCGCTCGATCGTTAGTTCTTTAACCTTTATGTTGCGCTTCCCAATCCCAAAAATGTTGTACGAATTTTTAATATACGCAGAAGCTTCAAACATGAAATTCATATTTTATAGAATTTAAACTTGTAATAACATTTTACGCTTTTTCGAGATTCACTATAAAATGCTAGAATATTACACGGGATTTCCATTCAAGCATGGAGTTATTGGAGCTTTAAAAAACTGTTGATAGCAAGAGCAATTTGCATACTCTTTGAATTAAAATATTCTAGCCATACCTTCATTCCTTTTACGTACATTTTATTCATGAAAGACTATTATTATATCAGCGTCCGTTGCGTAATATAAAACGCCTTTTATAAAACATGGATATATAAAATATAGAATACATAGAAATGTCATATTTTGTAGAATACGAGCTTGTAACAATATTTTATGCTTTTTCTGGATTCTCTATAAAATACTAGAATATTATATGGGATCTTTATTCAAACATGAAGTTATTGAAGCTTTAAAAAACTCATTCACTTAAAGAATTCATTTATATTATACACATTCTATTAATCAAGGCCTATTATTATATCTGCATCCATTGCATAATACAAAACTCCTTTTATAAAATCTGAATACATAAAATATATAAAACATAGAACTATGTTTGATGCAAAGGCGGTTTATTGTCGAGGGGATGAAAGGAGCCCGAATTCGAAGAGAAGTGCGACGTGGTGAGATTAGCCTCGAAGGGGACTCGAGAAAACAATTCGATCTATGTATGTTTCTATGTATGACCCGGCTAGATGCTCCGAAGGGGATTGCGGTGAGCTGGGAACTTGCCGTCAAGTGGGAATCTTATCTGCGAGGAGTAGACCCTCGAGTAGATCCGGAAGCTGGTCCACCCTTTGGAGGCCCCAGGCGGACTAGTGAAATCAATGGGAGCCTGATTTCATTTCGAATCGGCGGCTCCGGATTTCCAGACAGCCGCCAATCCATCCGAGGATGGCTGAGAGTCTCTCGGAGAATTCAGACAGATTCTTCGCGTACCGTAATCTCTATCAAGTGCAAATAGTCTCGAACGTATTATTCTCCTTTGTAATACTGAATTTAATGTGCTAATTTTAGTTTTGGTATTTTTTCTGGGAAATTAGATTCATTAATTTCGTGCACTGGGAACTAAATTGTTCTGAAACTATAAATAAGCTGTTCTCTTATCCAGAAAGGTAAAATACATTTTTATAAATGTATTCTACACTTACGAGGAATTTTATAATTCATCCTACCAAATATATTCTTTTTATATGAAGAACTTTACAAGTTATTAGGTCCCTGAATATTCAATAAACGACTTTATTTTAAAAGCGGACAAAGCAAGCGCACGCTTAATAAGCATATTCTTTGTTCAGTGAAAATTTTACAATCCATGAGTCCTTTGAATATTCAATAAAGGATGTCTAAAAAAAAAACCAAGCTCGGAGCGCCATGGCGCGTACTTCATCTGGTACTCCTATGGAATCGAAACCCTATCCGGCGCGGCGGCGGCGGCGGCGGCGGCGGGCTGGAAAAAAGTCAGCAGCAGCAGCAGCCCGGCGCAAGCTTAAACCCGTAAAACCGATAAGACCGCGATCGTACTTTACGTGATCACGTATCCGGCCTCTATTTTGTCATAGACCGAGCGCGGCCGTCTCGATTACTTCTAACTAGAGATTATTCTGGCGAGCTCTCCACTCTCTTGTGAAATGGAAATCTTATCTGAAAGGCGAGCGCACGCGCACACTCGCTCTCCTCCGAGTCACTCGATGAAATTGAAATTCATCGCTGTTGCTGCCGCCGCCGCCGATGCACCATCGACTGGAAAGTGGAAAATACGCCCGAGATTTTCCGCATCGAAGAGAAATTGTGAAATGAACAGAAAGTATGAAATATCAGTCATTTTATTACTAGAATGCCACTGGAAGATAATATTCTCGTTTGAATTAATCCTCTATTTATTATAATACGAACATCCTTTGCAATTTAATTAATTCTAGAAGAGAATAGAATTCCACGGGTTTAATAATATATTTTATTCACCGCATTGCGACTCTCCTCGTGATTTAATGCGCCAGGCCGCAAGTTCATAAAGCAGCCGTCTGGAATTCTGGAATTCTCCATGCGCGCATCCCACAAGTGTTTCGTGGGAAGCGTCGGCTTCGAGAAAGCTCTCGGCGAACAATGGGCTTCGTTCACGCACTCGTTAAACTAGTCTTACGAAAGCGTGGTGAACGATAAGCGGTTGTTATCCGCGCTCTGCTCGCTTTATGAACCAGTCGAAGGAAACGACACTTTCGGATATAATGGCTGTACGCCATGATTACAGCATCGCAAACGTGTATGCTGCGTGATAATAAGATGACAATTAGGAGAAAGATCACTTTCGAGGGTGTTCTGTGAATAACAGGAGTAACGCAATGCGTAGTTTGTTGTATCGCGATCATTACAGCATCGGAAACGTGTATGTTGCGTGATAATAAGATGACAATTAGGAGAAAGATGATTTCCCAGAGTATTTAGTGAGCAAGAACAGTAATGCAAAACGTATTTTGTTATATGCGATGATTACAGCATCGCAAACGTGTATGCTGCGTGATAATAAGATGACAATTAGGAGAAAGATCACTTTCGAGGGTGTTCTGTGAATAACAGGAGTAACGCAATGCGTAGTTTGTCGTATCGCGATGATTACAGCATCGGAAACGTGTATGTTGCGTGATAATAAGATGACAATTAGGAGAAAGATGATTTCCCAGGGTGTTATTTAAGGAAGAACAATAACGCAAGGCATATTTTGTTGTATGTGAAGATTACAATATCGTAAACGTGTATGCTGCGTGATAATAAGATGACAATTAGAAAGATGATTTTCCAGAGTATTTTGTGAATAAGAACAATAACGCAAAACGTATTTTGTTATGTGCGATGATTATAGCATCGCAAACTTGTATGGTGTGTAATAATACGATGATAATTAGGAGAAAGATAACTTTCGAGACTGTCCTCTGAATAAAAGCAGTAACGCAAGGCATATTCTATTGTACGCGATGATTACAATATCACTAACGTGTATGCTGCATGATAATAAGATGACAATTAAAGGAAAGATGACTTTCCACAGTGTCCTGTGAGTAAGAGCAGTAATGCAATGCGTATTTTGAGAGTCTCGGTCAGTTTGTCTTATCGGCGAGCGCCGAGATCATCATCAATGAGGAAAATGACACTGTGGGTCACTTACTTACTAGTGAATCAGAGCGAGCAAGCCGAGCCGGTTATGAGTAACACTCATCCGTTGCTATCGGGCAATCATTACATTTGCATCGCAGTTAGACTTGAATTACAGTCATGTTGTGCTTCATTTCTATAAATGGAACAGAATCGAATTAACGAAAGTGCTAACATCCATCAAAGATATTTCAGAATGGGAACTCGATAAGAAAGAGTTCAAACGAATGCCGCGGCTGTTCAGTGTGGTCAAATCATTCACAATACGTTAATTATATAAACAACTAAAACGAAATTTCCTTTACACTAATTCCCAAATCCCTTCAAACTTTTGCAATTATTTTCGCAGCATCCTCTACAAGTAACAAATATTGCAATACCAGACGTTTTCCAATTCCATTATATTGCCACAAAAAAAGGACGAGGATATTGAATTGTATTGGAATAAGTTGATCCGATTTCAAGTCGACCAGGTAGAAGCATTACTATGAATGAATGAGAAAGCTTTCGTCTTCTATTACTATTAATAGATGGGGTACTGACTGGAGAGACTGGGAGTTATGGGCGAGCAACAATGCCAGTAAGCCGATTAAGAATGTCGGGAGAGCGTCTCTCGACTTGTTAGTTAGTCAATGCTATGAATGCAGAGTGCGGCGGCATTGAGCGGTGTGCTCCCCTTTATCGAACTCCCACACCTCTATCGGCTTCGATCTGCTCCGCCCGGCTGGAATCCGATGCCTGAACGCCGTGTCCAGAGTTTTGCGGTGACTGATTCGATCTAGGCGATTCTATGCGCGGCCGTGCTCGATACCCATCGTCTGGAATAGGTGTCTTCCTAGCTGGCAGTCCCCACCTTTGTCTAGACATTCTCGTCAATTTGTCCTATCGTCCGACGCGCAACCCCCTTCGACACTCGCGTAGAAAGTACGCATTGTCGTTGGTGTTGTTAGGTATTGTTGTTAGACTCATAAATATTCAGACACCCGTATGTCTTGCATCCGGTAGCGCAAATGACCCGGAGATGAGTGAAAACGTTTAAGACTCTGTCGGTGGTTTGTCACATCTTCTCTTTGGTGCTTTAAATCAAGTTAGCCACTTAGTAAAATATGTATATGTTAAACACAGCTTGTGCGCGAATTTTATTGCAATCTAAATTCGCGATATACTTTGTACAGGGTGATTCAATTTTTAATATATGTCTGTATTTATATTATACGTATAATGTTTTTAAAATCAGACGACATTTAGAATCGAAACGACATTTAATGTTATTAATTGTAATGTCAGTTCCCCTGAAGAAAGAAAAACCTTTTACACACAGTTAATTACGCGTGATTAATTCACATGTGCTCGAAATTCATAATAATACATTTTCCTTCCATATATTACATGTAATATTCAGAATGTAAAGAAGAGTTGAGACATTAATATTCAATTAAACTGACTAAATAATTTAAAATGATTCCGTATATAATAAAGTATATTATAACAATAATGACAATAATGATTATTAAACGGCAAATGAAGAACGGTGTATTTCAAGCATGTTCCAGAGGAAAGCGCGTTATGGCGTCGAAGGGCGTCGGAGAGCGCGCCGGGAACTTCAATTCTCCGCGAGCGGTGCAATGAACCCCCTGCGACAAAACGAATTTCTCGCGCTCCCGGAATGCCAGGCCTCCTCTCTCGGCTAGCTCAGTCTTTCGAGGCTTCGACCGCGATAAGATAAGCGGTAATGAGGTTCAATTGGAAGATTAATTAATTAAGACCCGCGGCGAAGGGGATAAATTGGGTACATTGCACTGGTATGCCGGCGGCACGCCTGCTCGCGAGTGCGCAAGCTTTCTACTGGAAATCTCCTCCTCGAAGAAAGCTTCTTCTACTCCGCCAATCATGAACGACAGTCTATCATTGATATGGACTTGAAAGCAATGATTGTTCGATCATATATTTCTTTTAGACTGTTTTATTTGTCTGCACTCATTGAATCTATCGAAATAACAAGTTTGTTGTGTTAATGCACAACAAACTGTGTTATGCTTCTACTTTCGACATATTGGAAAATTAATATCGACGATGTTTACGTGTAATAAATCCCCCGCTTTTGATGCTGAAAACAGAGATTATTCGACGATATTTTATTTATACAAGTTCGCAATTAATGTGCAGTAAACTGTCATATTTCCAATTTAATGGACTGTAAAAATTAATATCGATGTTGTTTGTGCACAATGAATTCACCGTTTTATAGATATTTTTATATATCAAATATTTTGTGGAAAGGATGCGCGAGCGCAGAAATATTGTTCCACGTATGATTTGGAAGAACAACGACGAGGGAACAGTAATAGAAAGGAAATGGAGTTAGTGGAGTGTGGGATCTAGTTGAACTATTAACAAATTTCGAAAGGATAGTAAGTGGCATTGACGACGACTCTAGTGTCGTGTGAAATCGAGCTGCAGCCGCAAACGCTCGCATTGTAATCCAATGAAAGTGTAATTTAATTAGCCGGCTACCCCGATTATAACTTTATTAACGGCACTATTAACTTTCTCTGAGAGAGCACCGCTCCGTAATTGCGCGGGTCCGGCAACTAAACTCCATTTATCGCGTGAGAATGTATGGGAAGGAGGACACTGCGGGTCTACCATCCCCATAAAGTTCGAGCTTAATGTGGAATTCCTGCGATTTAAGTGAACAAATTAGCTGTTCGTTGATTCATAAATCACAGTTTATTTTTATATTATTGCTCATGAAATATCCTTCTATTTTCCCCAATTAAAGATTGTGTATTTACTATTGGAATTCTGTTAATTCTCGATCAGAAAAGTTTGTCGAAGTAATGTTAGACTGTCATTAAACCTGGAAGATTAATATTAGATGTCGCAAGCTATAAACTTGTCGACCACCTTCCTAGTGCTATAAATAACGCTAGGCTCTCGACCCTTCTCGCTTTTCCAACAATTGTTACAATATTCTTTCCAACTTACGTAAACACTCTTTGTAACAATTCAAGTTTAAAGAATACAGCAAAAGGGATAAATGATTGAAAGTCATTCACAACACAATTAGAAGTGCTCTTATTTCGCTTGAAAACCCTTTTCTGCCAGCACGAAAGAATTTCTCCGAGCTCGCACCTGCCAATTGTCTTCGTTGGAAGTGTCTGATCAGCAGCGAGCAATCTGCAATCTCGATCAAGGATGTATCGGATAACTGAAAGCGACTGGCGAAACGTAAGATGTAACTTCCGCCCGGAAGCTCCAATTACCCAATTGATCGGAAGTGTTATCTAATTCACAAAAATGCCGCTCGAAATAAAGTTCCGCCGGCTGTTCGAAGATGTCGGCGGTGAATTCCAAAAAGTTTCGTCATCGCGCGAGAAGAATGTGGCCCATAAAGTTCGGGGGCACCCTGGATTATTTTTGACGCGCCCAGGCATTTCCGCTCCTTATCAACGCCAATGACGTAATGCCGCAGCATCAATCAGGCATAAAACGGCTCTATGACAGCCATATCTCGTATATGTGCGGGCAGAAGAATTCCTCCGCCTGACGTAATCCGCCCGAATTAACCTTAACCCCCCATAACCCAATTCCGTCTCGTCTCCCAGAAAGAAGTAACACGCAAACAGAAAATATTAACCTCTCCATTGAAACTAATAATTCATTCCTTGACATAGTATGAGTAAAACTTTATGAAGTTCTTCATAAAAAGTTTCTCTTCTTTATGTTAGCCCTGCCTGATTATTGTATCAATTTTTCGGTCATTTCCAAATCTGCCGCTACACCTAATTTTCAGTACTTTGTCTAGTACGTGAAAAAATTCATGTCAAACTAAAAATAACCAATCAATCGTAGTGAAACCTAGCCATTGCAAATGTCTGCCCCCGTGCGTTTAAAATAACTTTGTGTGGTTTAATGGTCAGAGCCTCAGATCTGGTAGGGTCAAACTTAAAAGGTTATTGAAATTGTTTTCCATTTAAAAACCCCAGGGAAGTGGAATAATACTAATAAAAATACTAACAATATCAATAATAGTAAGTAATAATAAGTAATGGAAATAACAAGGTCTTTTCTGTTCGAGTGGAATTGCGCAAGGTCGATGGCACAACGGGAGCACTCGGGCGGTCAGGGCAAACTCAATGAAGCTAAGTTAATTTCGGTAGGATATTAATTTTGGCCCCGTGTGGGTACAGAACGGAAGGGATGCGATCCCTGGAGCGACGCTTGGTTACTCGCTAATCAAACTTGGTCGGATAAAGTGGACACGCTGCTGGCCCCATCCTTTCACTCTCCTGCCGACCGCCATATCACTACTTGCCCTCCGCCAACTTTTCGCCCTTACCGCACTAATTGCTGTCGCTCTACTTTAGGACACTTTGCTACAAGTGAGACTGATACGCTACTGGGAAAACCTTGGCTAAAGTAGACGGAGATCAAGTTAATTGCAATGTTTTGTCTCGGACGATTAGCCACTAGCAATTTTGTACCCGCCATGATTCCGTTTAATGACTAGTGAAAGCTCTATTATGCAAAGTGGAGTGTGTTTTGCATTCGATTGGAAACGAAATAAAATTGAATACTCGTTTTCTAATTAATTCTAGATGTATCGAGCGCGACACACTCGAAGACGTGACGTTTCGAAATCTGCAAAATGTTTTCACGAATATTCAATTTTACGAAATAAATAGTTTAGTTGAATTTAATTATTATTTTGTGGATTGCATATGATTATTATAGACTGTGATATTTGTATTTCTATTCCAAGAGAAATGAATCACTCTGTATTTCGAATTTCAATTCAAAGAGATGCGAAACATCAAAGAAAAAATTTGATACACGATTCTGATTGAAGGCGACCTATTTTCTCGAAGTATATAATTATAGAAGCATCGAATACTAGCATGTACGGTATAAGTACTTCGATAACTGGACCATGTTGCTTGAAGATGCTTGTTCTTCAAGCAAGAGAGATATGCGGGACTCGGGAGATCAGACAGCTATTTTAAGAAGCCGCAACCCTCGCGCATGCAGTCATTGGTCGCATCATTTTTCGCTGCAAGCAAGAGAAAGAATGAAGACGTCTTCCTTCAAGAAAGGGGAGCCGCAATTCACTTCGAAAATGTAGAAAGCGAACTTAGTTTATTACGTTCTTCCAAATCGTAGTATTTTGAGAATATTTGAAATTTTGTATATCAGAGCATTTTACTCCGGCAAAATTACTTGGAAAGTGGAAAATAAATTTAAAAAAAGAAAACGTTCCCCTTCAAAAACGAAGAGCGTCAATTTACTTTGAAAAAATAGAAAGCAAATTCAGTATATTATGTTCTTTGTAATCGTAATGTTTCAAAAATATGCGGAATTTCGTATTTCGGAGTATTTTACTGCGACAAGATTACCTGGCAGAGAGGCAAATGAACAGAAAAGAAAAAGAAAAATGTTCGTTCAAAAAACGGGGCGTCAGTTCGCTTTGAAAATATAGAAAGCGAACCCAGTTTATTACGTTTTTCAAAATCGTAGTGTTTCGAATCTATACGGAATTTCGTATTTCAAAGTATTTTAGTTCGACGAGTCTACCTGGCCAAGTGGCAGATGGAGTGAACATTCACTCGCGGGCGTTAAATACTGGAAGCCGGCGGCGCGGCAAAAAAGTGTCGTTCTAACTAGAGCGCGTTTATAAAAGTACCCCTTTTTTTCAGCCCACCCCCCCCCCGCGCGCGCGGTGCAACAATTTTATGGACAACTTTACAATTTCCCTCGCGCTCGCTGCACGGCTAACGAGCGCGTTTTACCGCTGCCGCCGCCCTTTTTCACCGAGCGGGCACACGTTCGTTTTCAGAAATACGGAAAAAGCGTGCGAAACTAGTTCATCAGTTTAAATGGGAACACGAAATGTCGAAGAAATTGCGAAACGCATCTAATGAACTCGTTATTCAGAGTTGCGCTTATTTTCGACGAATTGGAGCGGTGAATGTGCATGAAAAATCAAACATGAACAAGCAAACACAGATAAATAATGCTAGCTAATAAAATACTTTAAAATTTGAATGACATTTCCTAATTTCGATTATAAATCGCCTTTCAAACAGCTCCAATTTGTTGCAGCAGAAAACTTCAATGCGAAAATATCTGGCAAAGACGAAAACGTTGAACGTTCGGTTATCTTTCGGAAGATCGCTTATGTCACCCAGCCAGTTCCAGGAGTGCGACGAGAAACCAAAAGAGTAGGGATGCATTTTGCACAGCTGCATTTTTCTGACGAGCTCGGGAACAGTTAAAACATGCTCCGCCAAGAAAGAATGATATGATTAAATATTAACTAATAGGATAACAACTTTTACCAAACTACAACTTTGCCTTTTCTCAATTTTGATTAAAAACACAAGAAAAGTGATATTTCACTTCTTTTAGTTATTATAGTTATTATTTTCCCACATATTCCGTTAACCAATCTACTAAATTCGTGCTTCTCTTACTTGAAAAATTTAATCAGCAAGGCGGTATTTTGCGTCTCTTATTACTTACTTCAATTATTATAACTGTACAGAAATTACTCATTTTTCTCATATATTCCGATAAGCGATAACGAATCCGAGCTTTCCTTAAGAGACCAATTTATTCCACAAAATTAGCAATAAGATTGCCAAGAGACTGTCGACATTAACGTTTCACACGGCTGATCGGGCAACTGGTCTATCAAGAGGACACGAAATGTTCGCGTACTCGGCGATACACGGCAGAGAAAAAAAAACGATAGGAAGTAAGAAAAATCGAAGGAACACAACTCGTAGCGAAGAATTAACTCTCAAAGGCACCAAAGTGCCGTTGAACTCAGCCGGCGAAATGCGATAGCCCGCGCGCGGCTATGTGCTCTACAAACTGTCCGCGTATGTCTGGTGTGTCTGTATGTGTACGTGTGTGTCTGCTGCTGCTCCGCGCTCTGAACGGGGCCAATAAAATCACTCGGCCTTTTTACTGACTATTCCGCCATTAGTTTAACCGCCGGCTGACCGTTATCTCAATTTCATTAGATACACCGGCTGTGTGCGCGCCAATAGAAAGGAGTTTAAATTATGATTTGAATGACTCGAGAAATAGAAGATCATGAATGAATTGACTCACTGGAGCCAAGAGCGGTGATTAGCTGGATAATTTAAATTAAAGAGCCTTCCAATATCTTTTTTATTTTGTTGTAATAATTTGATTATTCTTGGCGTTTAATGAAAGCTGTTACGTATAAGTATTCGTCAGAAAGGAAGTTTCACATCCGAAGAATTGGGCATTCAAAGTTGGACACTGAATGATAATATCATTACTTCGGACTGAAGTTGTGACAACCTCATTCTGCGCATACTTCTTTCAAGTCCACTTAGCTTGCGTTGCGATATGAATTAACAATGAGCCACTCCTTTTCCGTAGATGCATTTCACCTGTCTACCGGAAATTCCTGAATTGTTCTACTTTCTACCTACTGTCCTTTGTATTTGCTAGCAATTTTGTTATATTAAACTTCCGACAAGTTTCTCTTTACAGAACGCAGAACAAACGATTTTCATGAACAATAAGTTTCCATCTAACAAATGTAAATTCCTTGACAAAGGAAGAAATGAGTCACAAATAATTATAGAATCAAGGCAAATTCTAGTCAAAATTATTAAAAGTCACGTGTTCTTTGGTTAAAAAGACACACTTCCTAAAAGAATGTGATTTTCTCATGAGACTGCAGCGTTGCCACGATTAGCGCACTTGCTCTACATTACATTCATGTTGGCCATGTAAGCGTCAGAATCCAAAGTATAGAAAACCGGGCAAAAACTTTGGAGGAGAGAGGCCTCGAGGCGACATTAACTTCGAATATTAAAGTTTCGGTGAGTTTGTAGTACAAGACAACTGGTTTAAACGGACAGTGAGAGAAAGGCCGAGGTGCACCAGGTGCAAAAGTTATGTATTTTAAATGTCGAGTGACTCAGCTCGTGCCGGCCACAGTAATACCGCGTAACGGGATCAGTAATATCAAAGGTATCGCCTTACAGATTACGGGTAAGGTGTATTACACGCATATATTTATCGCATCGATAGCAGTCTGATCCGAGTCTCAGCTTCTAACTCTCTCGCAGGACGCGGTCGCTTTAACGCCAACCGGACACTACTCCCCGTAGCTGCGTGACAATTCGTCGGGATTAATGACGATCAATCCCCGCCCGCCCGAGCCAGATCTCCAGCGGATATGCTGCTTCCCATGGAAGCCCATCGAACCTAGTTATCAGGATCGCCGCTGGATAATACGTCCATCGATTCTCCGCAAGTAAGATATTATCTATTCCACGAATAATTATTATACTAACTATTAATCTTTAATCAGCAATGTTAAATAAATTGAAAATACCAAACTAAAAGTCAGAGAATAAGCCCAGATTCAAAGTAATTAGTGTGGAAAATCGCGATTCGGGAACAATTGCAGAGAAGTCAAAGTAGATCAATGCAACATCGAATGCTGTTCTTCTTCCACAATTCACACAAGAACAGACGAAATAAATTACAAAGTTTAAAGGCTAATGGAGAAACTTTAAACTCACCCTTATGGAAGACTACATTGTTTATCCTCCAATAAGAGTTCATGAACATGTGTCTGCACGACTGACTGGATTACTCTCTAAATGAGGCAGTGTAATCCGATTACAGAGAGAGCTGCTGTTGGTGCTGCTGCTGCTTCGCGGCAGTATTATCCCCAAGCGTGTTTACCAGAACTGTAGCAGGAAATGTAATGAGCTCCGGGTGCAATTGTTCTCGCGAGTGAGAAGGCTTGTGTTAGTCGGTGTGAATGAAGCTTGAAGTTCTATTGATTCGCGTATAAGTCTATCTCTGCTATTTGCGTCAGACCATCTTAGTTTCCTGACACTGCCTTCCTCAAACTTTCCTATTGTTTGCCTTTCTCTATGATGTTTGATAACTCTATTATCAGCCATGGCAAACAGTACACGCGTATGTTTGACTCTTCGTGGTAATAAGCTTCAATGCAATGCTGTTAGTCAAGTGCTCGTGAAATACTAGCTTTATTGGTTATTGAATGCAACGAATCCATTCAGGAAAACATAGATTATTAATGAATTGATGTAACACAATCACAAAATGTCTTTCATTTATAAATCAATCCTAGTATTAATCATTAGTAAAATTTAGATCATAATTTGTTAAACGTTCATGATTAGAATAAAGCATAATGAAGCAATGAAAAACAAGTTAACGAACGAGTGTTTTCACTTATCGTAATCAACTGCACGCTAACACGACATGTTCCGAGGCAAATCATCGCATTCGGCGAAGTATAACAAGCTAACAGTAAAAACGAGACTTCCTGCATTGTTGTAAAGAATTCCAGGTATACACACTAACAAGAACAGGATGGCTATGTGTGAATGAGTGGACTATTGACGCGATTCATCGGATGCGCGACAGTTGTTGCTCGGTGCTCGAGTGGATTCCAGGATACGCCGTTCCGATGACTCACGAGCGCAATGAATAATTAGCATCTAGTTCTCCGATCGCTCCCAGCGATAAGAAAGGCATTCCAAGCTTAATCATAATAGGAACTCGCTAATTCGCGGCTCATTAGATCGCAGAGATTAATTATCACCGGCGCGCCAAAGGCTCGAAAGCTCTCAGTGGACAAGCACCAGTTACAGAGACGCTTTATTTGCCCTCGAACAACACAGACGATTCATCTTGAACGTTGCTATTGAGTCTCGAACCGGCAGACTTCTTCAATAGTGTTTGAGTAAGTCATCGGTCTGAGTGTGCTTGTGTTTAAGCTATGTCGAAATATGCGAAAGTATGTCGGATATACAAACACAATCTACTGTTATACAATGGTTTATAAAGATGTGCAATATTTATATTCTAGTGTATTACATTGTCATATATCAATAAAATATAAAGAGCAAATCTAAATATAGATTAACCATTCCACTTTAAACTTTTACTCAAAATATTCCTAACTAATCTTTTGTACAAACGACGTCATTAATCAAATTTAACAAATTTCCTAAGTGACAGTGGAACAACTTATTATTCTTTCAATTAAAACATTTTTAACGTCCAGATGAAATAGCATCCGCGCGAAATCGAATAAGTCCAACAAAATTCGTAAGTAACAGTGGAATAACTTAATATTCGTTCAATTAAAACATTTTTAACGTTCAAATGAAATGTCATCCAAGCGAAATTGGATAGAACAGATCGTATAATACAAACGCAGCATACGTGTAAGATATGCAGGAGTCAGCTGCTCCTGGTATGCACTATCTGTTATGTTAATGAAGTGTGCATAATATTAGTACACACTATTTACTAATGCATTAAGCTAAGGAAGAGAATTTGACATTGATTCTCGCATGCGTGCTTTGTCAAACAGATGCTAGGAATTATACGGAATACAAATTTCTCGGAATACCAAACGAATGTCTGTAAAGGTCCGATTTTATTACTACTCTTCTATTAGAATATGCAGTTCGATAGACATCTGTAGTCTGTTAATGAGGTTGCTCGTTGAATCGCCGACAGGAATCGTTCAACACAATCGGTTATCAGAGAAATATCGATAAGTCGCATTCTTGACTTGATGTTCCAGAGATACTTCAGTATTTCCATATTGCTTTGCTCTGACCAATGGCAATGCAATTGCAAGGATAATCCAGAAGAATGCTAAAAGACTGATCAACATACTAGGAGCATATATTCACTAGCATCTATCACATCATTTTTAACATAAATCATATTTCTATTTATTGCAAACTTTGAATCAAGATTGAAACAAGAAAAATGAACTATTATATAATTTATTTTAATACTTTGCATAAAGCAGTTAATGAGTGTGCCGAATTTGATTTGTCGCCGTCTCTGAAATGATGTTAATTTGCACTTTTTTGCACTGGCTACGTGGATGGGTTTCGGTAAGTTAATATTCCTCGCTCCATAATAGAAAGCTCGTTATGTTATTTCTAGGCCATTCACCTCAGACGTCGGCGAAGGTGAACAGCCTGCATAATACGATTGTAGGTGTGTAAGCTCCGCGAAAGAAGTATTCAAAGTGGCAGCAAGGGTAACACATACGATCTAAATGAGCGCTAACATAAAATCAATAATCCAATAAGGAAAAAGAGTGGCGGAGTCATTGAATGCACAAGCAGTTATATGAATCCAAAGGCTCGTATAACTACTGTAAAAGATAACTGTACAGTCTTACAATAAAACTTTACCGCAAGAAGAATTTACACGCGAAGAATATTAATTCTTCATTTGCATGATTATCGACAATCGCCAGTTAGCAGTATTAATTATTTTAATATTCACTTTGTAAAATATATTCGATTTGTATTCTGAGAGGAGTATGGAATTTGGTATAACAATAATTGATTTGGTATTTCGATGTTGGAATAATTTCGAGAGTAAGATAAATGGAGAAATGGAAACCTTATGGTAGTTTAACTCGGGTCGATCGGTGCAATGACGCTTGAATGAGACTAAATGCGAACAGTGACTTATTTAACTGGCAGGAGGACGAAAGTCAGACGCGCGGCACCGATGTTATAGTCATCCATTGAGGTAGACGAATTCCCCCTTGATTCCGTGACGCGTCAACACTAAAGTTAATTTCCGGAATTCAATGGAATACACATCTGCTGGCACCACCATTCACGCCCGTCGCCTCAGCTGCTTTCACGTCGCCCAGAAAATCATTATGCTCTTCACACACTGTCAGCCAACGCCCCATTTTTCCAAATCAAGCCTCTGCCAGGGAAGATTAATTCCCCTCCCGCATTCTACACACTCCAAGTAACACACAAACCAAGCATTCGCAGCCGCGATATCATCTCCGTATAAATAACTACCAGTGATTTTAATCGCTTTTTCAAACAACCATTAACATTTAAAAGTTTGATTCGATGCTCCAAAAGATTCGCGGCTAATGCATTCAAAGCTCGTATAATTTTAGGAGAACTAGAAAAAAGTCTTTGAAGTCTCTTTCCGCGAAAGTACTTCAGTTTAATTAACTCGTTTGCGAGCTGATGAAAGTTTCGCCCCGATTTCAAAGGATTTAATATCATTACGAGAGTTCAAAAGTCTAGTTACCCGACTAGTTAATTACTCCTTGGAAAGTTCGAACGCGAACCGTGAAAATTCTGTGATCTAACAGTAAGTATACACATGTTGCACACAATGTTTACGGGAGAACGGCAGATACTCGCATTTGTACCTAATTTTAGCATCGCGATAACTTGATTCCTCTGTTTAGACAGACGTAACTGGCAGTAATTCAATCCCTGCACCTGAGGAACTCTCGAGGGAATCGTTGCATTTACCCGCGCCAGTAATAACACTTGATTGCAGATAAACACACTTTGCCTGCTCGCCAGTTACTGCACTCTTAATCCCAGACAATCATGGAAATCAGTTTAATAAACAAACCTAATAATATCCCATTAATATTCCGAGATGCAATAACATTAAAAGCTAAAATCACTTCATAATAACATTCAATAAATCCCCGATATTCGAGCGCACCAACAATGCTTATTAAACTTCTCCCATGAAACAATGCATTATCCACTTCATGTTACAAACTACAATTACTCCTCCCAGACATTATTCCATCCTACCAATCATTCCCAATAACCCACCAAAATAACCAAACAATTATCCCCGAAACACCATCAACAATACTACAAATTCCCATCGAGACCTAACACGGCCAACAAGAAGAAACCAATTTCCGCCCTCTTTTTCCCTGTTCTACATGCAAGGGGGCACACGACAGACACACACATCGACCGTGGAATCCCGACAGGAAAGAGAGCTGCTGCTGCTGCTGCTGCCTAACAGCTAGGGTTTTCTATCGGGTGAGAATATCGATGACATTCCAATCAGGCTGGCCGCAAGGTATATGCAAAACGGCTTCGATTTGGCTCTGCTGCAAGCGTGCACGCGCTGGCAGAATGTGGTTCACGTAGACGTAAAGAGACAGAGCAGGCAGCCAGGCAGACAGACAGACAAGCAGATGGCAAAAGGGGGGGTGGAAGGTAATGCGTGAGGGAGGAGGCGGGGAGGACACGTCGTGGAAGTTGTTTTCCATCGACGGCCGTCAATACATATTGAATTATGCTGGATGCCACGCGGTTTCCGCTCGAGGAGACAAAGAGCCACCGAGAACACGAGCGAGAGAGAGAGAGAGAGAGAGAGAGAGAGAGAGAGAGAGAGAGAGAGAGAGAGAGAGAGAGAGAGCTGCGTGTCCATTGGAAGACGCAATACTCGATATGCGCGCTTTCGCATAGCTATATAAAGCAGCCTCCTTCGCTTCTCTGCTTCGTGGACAGCCTATTCATCAGTGGCGTAGCGCGAAACTACCGGTCATACTCGATCGACACACGTCGCCGCCACCCCTCGCTCTTTTTCTTTATCTTGCCAAGCTTTCGATTCGAAAGGGAAATATTGGAGAATGCGAGGGAGAGAGTGACAGACTCGGAATAGAATTTTATAATTGAATTCTAGATTTTTGTCTTTTTAGTAATGTGATTGGACGGTTTGACTAAGTTTGGAGGTTGATTTCGAAATTTTGAAAGAAATTGAATATTAGGTTGCGTATTATTAAAAGACTTTTGAAGCTGTTTATTTTTTATATTAAGTATTTGTATTGTCATCGTGTATAGAAAAATAAATAGAAAATAATTTAGGGGAATAATAATAAGCTACAATATTAGCTGCTTGGATTTGATAAGATACATTAAAGAAAATTGATATACTCCAAATTCAATCCTATAAATCCAGCGAAGTCCATTTTCAATTCCACCCCACGTAAAACTTACTGAAACGGTAAGCGCTTCCATTCAAGCAATCACTAGAGTGGATTTCAGGATCGAAGCATTTCCTATTTGTCTTCAAGTATCGAATTTGATCCGCTTCGGGTAGGAATGGTCGGTGAAAAGGAGGATGTGTCGGATGAGTGAAATAGAGGAAGGAGTGTCAGCAGTGCGCAGGACTCGCAAGCCAGTTTGCCGTGAAAAGTGCGAGGTGGAAGCGGCGGGCAGCTGCTGCTCCGCTACGAAGACGAACCACTCGGTATTGATTTGCCCGGGGAAAAAAGATCTGCGGTGAAGTTATCCAGACGAACTGCGCGTTACACTCACGTGCCAATGGCTACATATTGCAACTTCTCTATTCCTTCGATCTTACCACTTCTATTCCTGCCTGTATTATTTCTCTTTGCTCACTTCAAGCTTTAATGAATCTATTAAATACCTGTAATTTTCTTGCAAGTGCATTCGTCATACGTTCTGATCATTTTTTAAATATGTAACGATGTTTCACTTTATGTTTGATACAATAAATGAAAGATTATCCAATATGAAATTGAATGCTATTAATAACTTTTCGCGGTATTTTGGTTATTGTTATAATTAATTGTGTGCACTTTAACAATCATTCAATCTAAATAAGTGTACATTATAGAAAATCAAAGAATATCAAATATTCGTAATTTTGCAGGGAAAACAAGAACAATAGCTCTGTCCGCCAAATAATACAAAAATGATTGTACCCGGAATTTAGAAGGGAAGATTTAAAGAGGGTTCAACGCACCCTGGTCGCATGGATTATTTTCTTTTCGTTGTCCTTTAGATTAATAGAAAGAGCCGCAACTTTGCAAGGACAGTAAGAACAATACTTTTCCCCATCAGACAATACTAAGATTGTTCTATGCAGAATTTCGGGGCGAAGGTGCTCCGACAGGGTTCAATGCACCCTGGTTGTATCGGCTATTTGCCTTCGCTACTTTCTGTCTCCAGTGGTATCTCTAGCCGGCAATCTCTACGCCGTCGCTGCTTATTCCCGACTCGTCCTGCTGGCAGCTCGTACGCTGCTTGAATACGGATTTGCATCCTGCGAGACCAGAAGCACTGCCATCTTCTGGCCGCCCGAGTCCCTAACAAATGCGGGCCTGTCACATTCTTTCTAAAGGCCTACACAAACTGTGGCACATTCCTCGCCGAGCGGAGAAAGTATTTTCCTTGGAGCGTAGGTCGCGGTCTCCGGCTTATGTACAAATATCTATGCCCGTCTTGGTACACTCATACACCTTCTTATTCATTTTTATTAGTTCCTTGTGTAACTAATACTTATTGACGTGGGCTGTTAACTTTGCGTGACAAGTTAAATTTGTTATCATTGCTATTACTATTAATGAGTAGCGAGTCTATTAATAATAAATGAATCGCGGTTTTATTTTAACTATTATTGTCAAATCGACTACCAAGAATCCAATATATATTATATTATTTATATCATACATACCATGCAATGTTCCACATACATAATGCACAGAATGCAGAAAAGAGTCAGGAATAATAACAATCTATATTCGACTGTGATGATTCAACGGCAAGTAAATCACTCTGGTATGAATTACGTTTCGTATCTCATCTCTCGGAGAAAATCCCTCTCCCCAAGTACGAAAGGAAGATTTTCCCTAAAGTATGAGGCAATCGAGTTTGTCAGGGGGCTTCGATGGGATATGAGATGTCGATATTATCAAGAGGAGGGGATATCCGATGGTGCGCGTATGGGATATCCCATCCTCGTTGCGAATTCACAGAGGAGAGAATGGTGAGAGAAGCCGAGGCATCGGAAAAATGCAGATTACTCAACATATCGGCCTGCTAAAGTGGCCTCTCTCCTTCTGGCGAGCGGGAAGATATGCAGGTGCAGCGACTGCAACTGCATGCCGCTTTAAGCTTGATTCACATTATAAGGAACGCCAACGTCACCGCTGCACTAGCACCGTTATGCGAATTTTCCTACTAATTGTGCTACTTGATGCTGCTGCTGCTGGCGTGTGTGAACTCTCCACAAGATTACTGCTACACGCTTTCGTAACCTTTCGTATCTCCCATCAAAGCACTTGGCAGTCTTTCTTATTTACTCTATAATAGAATAATTGTAAATTGTCTAGTAATTTTCCTTGTAGACAAATATTTCTAAAGTGTTCCTTTAGTTTCATAAATGTAAAAAATAGTAATTTAAGATATTTTATTATAGAACTTTATATAATTCAGAATTATATACCGCAGCGAATACCAGAAAGTGTTCACTTGAAGCAAGATGAATCATCCTGCACAGAATCCTAAAGAATGCGCATCTCACATTAAAAGTCAAAGTGACTTTAAACAAATGAAGAAAGAAGACAAACACATCCGCTTCATCCCGCCGTTTCCCCTTCGTTCGTACATTTCCGGAAGCCGTTATAAAAAACAACACTGCAAACAATGCCCAATGTATGCAGTGATAAATGTTAGAGACGCAAAACAGTTTTCCAGTCGCACGGTGCGATAATAATAGAACACCATGACTTCCCATCGGGAAGAGTGCGAGTGAAGGCTTCGGTGGGGAAAATGTCTATAGGGTGTTACATTTGCGTTACGTTTAGCAAGCATTTTCGTTATCTACAAACTTTGCAAAGATAAATCAGTTATATCATGTTTACTGCCAGTTATTAATAGTATTACTGTTTGCCAAACTGCTGGATGATAATCGATTGTTCCCATAATTGTATATTCGTGGTATACTTCACTACCGTCATCATTGATTGTTACAATCTCGTAGAATACCATTTGCATTACCATCAACAAATATTTCCACCAATTAGTCTTGCACAAACAAATCTGTTCTATGTATTTATTGCTACTTATCAATTGTATTTTGATTTGCAAAAACTGCCAAATCACTCATGATTTCTACGACTTTACTATTTGTGATATATTAAATAATACGAAAATCGTTTATTCCAAGGTAAAGGTATCACCGTGTACAAAGTATCTAATAGGAATTCATTGGAAGGCTGTTTACGAGTGGAGCGAGAGCTACTCGAGCGAACAGTTAGTGGGGAAATACGCGCGGCTACTTTGTGCTTGAGGCAGGTCGGGCTCTTTAAATCGCCGGAAATGTGCAGGTAGAAGAGATGTGGGTATAGCAAGCAAGCAAGCCTCCCCCGTCGTCTCTTGGCCTCCCTTCGGCTAAACGTGCTTGGCCACTCTCTCACTCTCTCTTTTTATCTCCTTCTCTCCTTCTCTCTCTTGCTGTTCGCTTCTCTTACTCTTTCTTTCCACAAGTTATTCCTCGTCTCAGTCGGTGGTGTGTGCCTCATATTCTCGGCCTTTCAAAACGCCTTCCTAGAAAGGCAGCCGCTGAGACGCACGCAGTCAGGTCTGCGCCCTCAACCGAAATTCCCAACTGAATTTCACTTAATCTCTTCTGAGAACTGACCGACTGATTGTCGCTCGTTCAGAAATAATTTCGATGCTTCTAGTAATAATTCAGCGCTTATCTTTGTTACACTGATTTTCTATTGCTACTGTTTGGGTAATATTTCATGGCGATGTTCTTTCTTGAAGCTGGAAGTTATGGTGTTGTTTGTAATTCTTGAACGCATTGATAATAGTCATTTTGCAATATGTAAAATTAGATACTGTCAAACCACAAAGCGAACATTCATCAGTGCGGGGAAGATAAAACGTAAAGGTTATTTATGCTATTTACGTCTGGAATCTGTTTCTTGTGTCAGTGAAAATGTATCATTCTTCTACATTGTTGTATCATCCTGTTTTTTGTGATAGAGTCGTTAGCAATTCAATGACTTTTTTCCCTTTGACCCCGAACGAATTTCCAGGACACTAATTACCCGCCGGCAGGATTCAGTATTGTATCAGTTGAAGCGGAGATCCGATCCCACGTCATTGAATGACCTGCGCGAATTCGTCAGATTGCAACGATAGTGTATTCCGAGCGCGTTTCCAAGCGGAAGAGAACGCCGAGCGAAGTAACAAGAGAAAAAGCTCATTTAGCAGCATCTTCCAACCTAAATACCGGTATATTTTGTTCACTGCCTTTTCACTGGGAATTGCGCTCGAGTCGTATGACTTAGCTCATTGCATGGCTCGTTAAGCTCCGAGCCAGCCTATTCCATATGCGGAAGGTTTCGATTATTTCCCAGCGAGTTGCGTCTTCCTCCCAAGTGGGAGAAAAGAATTCTAACGCCGCAATCTCCCCCCATGTTTGATGCATAATGGAACTTCTTTCGTTTTCTATCTTGAGGGAGAAACCTATCAATGCCAGAAACGACAAGCTTTGCGACGCACTTCCCTTGCTTTAAGCATGCGAGGCAAACCACAATACTACACAGAGGTGACTCCTGAGAAATCGGAATCACAAATTCAAGAATCTTCGATCTAAAACGTCTTTTACATCCTTTGTATTACTGTCTTACAACATCGAAGCACGTCATTGTACATTCATCAGTATTAATTTATCTTCCGTTTCATTTACTTATTCATAACTCAAAAATTCCACATTGTGATTCAATGTCACAGTGCTTTAAAAATGATCGTGTTAATCCTAAATTCATACGACTGCTAAAAGAATTATGGTATATAAAAAAGTAAGTATTTATTATTGAGCAGAGTGGAATGATTTGAGAGTAAGAAGAATAAAGGATTAGAGCCCCGAGTGGCTACGCCACTGAAATCACCGAAGGTCAGAGATGCGTGCAGCTGCACCGGTTGCAGCGACTTTCAGAGCTATCTTTCTCCTCCTCTTTCTCTTTTCCTGCCACCAACTCTCGCCCCACCCTGTTCTCTCGATGACCGGCAGCAGCAGCAGCCAGCGCACCAGGTCGACGCACACTCACTTTATACTCATACTGCGCACCAAATACAAACTACCAAGAAGACCGACATTCGAACTCAAGCAGAACTTCCGGAAACGAACTTCCTGGACCACCGGCATTGCCACACATGTCCCGCAATGTCTCCCCAATGAATTAAGAAAATAGAATTTTCGGAATATAAAAACAATGTTACTATTGGAAATTCTAGTTTGAGAAATCAAAACAGTTTTCCTGTTTTTTTCAGGAATTTTCCTCAATCAAATTCTACAGTTTTGTATTTTTTGCATATATGAATAAAAACAGATTTGCCATTGAAAGAGTAATTTCTGTAGTCTTTCGAATAAATTGTGCGAAATTGGAATTATAAATTCGTCTATTGAAAAGACGAAGGTTTAAAAGATATGCTTGTGGACCTTCTCAACAAAGAGTTAGGAGTTAATACTCCGAAATAATATAGGGGATTTTTGCCAGAGAATTTCGGGAGTTTCTATCCGAAGCGCAATTACATTAACAGGGCAGCTGCATTTTTGGAAGTGGAGCTCTTTCAGTGGTGGCGGTATCGGCAAATGGATAAAACTTTCGTCTCGAAAGGGAAGAATTAAATTTTGCCCGTGGAAGGTACGAGGAGGAGTGAAGCCGAGAGGGGCGAGCGCGAGCGAACCACCACTGTGAAATTCGTGTGCGTACATATGCACTTTATTGATTTTTTCTTCTCTCTCACACTGTCCATGCGACTCCCCCTCGTGCGTATGCATTATCTAATTGGACCCTCAGTCAAAAAGTGCTCGCTCGCTTCCCCTTTGAAGCGTGAAGCGAACAACGGGAAAATCGTTCCGCCCGAAATGCGAACGCCCGAGGAAGAACCCCAACCGCTTCACAATTGCACCAACAAATTGTTTGCAATACTAAAACGAGACTGTACATCTTCGCGTATAATTTATGTCAAAACTTTCGAGTGAAATATTCCAAATATACAAAATTAATATATTATTATTTACAGAAATACAGAAATATGTAAATATGTAAGTTGTTTGTAAAAAAGATGAATGAGTTATGTTGAATATAGAAAGAAATGTGTGTTTAAGATCGTATAAGCACAAGTTTCAATAAAGTTTCCGTTTTATATTCTATTAAAATATGCAACTGCATGAACATCCGCAGTCTAATTATAACTCGTCGCTGGATACGCCAGAAAACACGAACCGCTGAATTAGAAAATCTGTTGAAGCTGCGAAACGAGATACAGAGTGGTCTGGTGTTCATTCAAGCCCTGCAACACACAATCTCTGCCACAAATTCACGAGTGTCGAAACCAGTTACGCAAACGATTGGATTACAACGGCGAACTCAAATTTCTGTTTCTACATATTGAACTCGGCGCTCCTCTATGGTGTCAGGGCGTTTTGACACCTGCCAAGCGCCGGATCATTCATTATGTTTCGTTATACTTTGTTAGAATTTGTTGCTCGCTCACGCTTCCGCTTATAAAATCAACGTGTTAGCAAATGGCGAAATCCCAACGCAACCTCACGCACTTGTTAATGCATTATTAAATAAGCGACACTGACAAATAAATAGTTGATTTTCAAAGTTGCTGCCCAGTTTAATATTTCTATAATAACAACTGTCGATTTAATTTATGAAATGCTAGTCATAATAAAATATAATTATTAACAAGTAGAAACATCAGTTTTCAATAATCATTTTGCGATTTGTGAAATAATATAACGCAAATACTGGGAAGATATTACAATTGCAGAGAGAAGTCTAAAGAGATTGATACGAAACAAAACTGATGAAAGGAGACCATTAATTACTGCTGTAAATTCTCCATCTGGCCGGACACTCTTGACGAGGACTGTCAGAGAATGAAGCGAGCTTTCAAGCCCCAATGCGTCTGCGGAACACATGTGACTGCTCGCCAAAGGGAGCGAACATGCTTTTCAACAGTTCCCAACCATTCTGCCAGTACAGCGTCCCCTAATCCAGCGGCAGTCCCGAAATGACAGTGTCGCAGGCGTTAAACAGGCCGGAGAAACAAATTGCTCGCCCCTCGACGCGAATCACACCATTCAACGCACCATGAACTTCACAAACGGCCACCCCACATCACGCTGATGAATTATTTGCATTACAATTATTCGAAATTAACAAATCCATGCTAATTGATTGTTGGAGCTGTCATTAATACATGAAATTAAAACAAAGTTGTCGAAAGCAGTGGAATGTTAATGCGAAATATAAGTAGCATAGCAATTTATACTTATTTAACTAGCGGTATATGCTTCGCCCTTGGAAATGTCTTGTTACATAACAAGGAAATAACATTTTCCTGAAGTCTGAAAGGTTATTTTTTATTCCTTAATATAACTCGAACAATGAAATGAATTGAACGACATCTTAAATATGATTCGGTTGGGGTGTGCGGTTCTTTTGCACCGTCTGGTACCACCGAATACTAGTTTGAAAGGTTACTACCCTCAGATTAAGAAGCACCGCCTCTGCGGATTAAAGTCGTCCCGATACCCAACGTAGACACACTGCTTTTCAACCCAAGGGTGTTTAAGATGTACCGCTTCTTTTTTATCATCATCTCCTCCTACCTTCCGGACAACGTAGGGCTTTACGGGAAACCATCGGCTTTTGTTCGCTCTCTCTTAAACCCGCCATCCGCTTGTATCACAACACCGTAACGTAACACCCTTCCGTAACATTCAATACCTACGTTTGTATCGAAATTGTTATTCAACAATGTTGCATTACGCCATTGTGATAAAAGTCGACACCAGGTTTAAGGCTGCGTTTACACCGCTCTAGTAATCAGGATAATTGCACAGGGTCAATGACTTGTCTTTGTTGCTTGCTTTTGTTGCCTCTATAAAGCGAGGATCACTGATTATAGCATACTTCAGTGGCCTAGACTGACCGTGCTGGCGGAGCTGACCCGAAGCCATCAAGTTGCAAATGTAGACACACTCGTATTTTAACCCTCCGTGTATCAGGTGGGGGTTAAATTAAGCGGTTTTAAAATTAATCCGCAATACTTCACGACGTGATGCTTCTTCACTTGCCGATGAATCATCACTGACAACGTGTATTCTTACTTCGTATATAGAATAATAATTAATATCCAACTCTTCTTTGATACTTGCATATTATAATATTAACTGATAGAAAAAGTACTTGCAAACCTACTATTTTTAGAGCAAAAGTTCTTAAACAAAAAGATGTTCTTCTTAGAAAAAAGAATAAATGTCCTGACCGGACGCAGATTATGCTTGACAGAAAGTGGAGTACCAGAGAGCTTATTAAAGGCAAGTGAACCATCCTGTGCATACAACTAGTTCTCCTGATTATTGCACCAATGCAAAAGCCGCCTTAGAAGAAGAACGCGGAAGAGCAAGGAATTCAACGCGGCACACCGACAATTTGCCGAATAGTTGGGCGCGAGCGCGCGCGCACAGCGGGGAAAAAGCGGATGAAGCCGCATTCTTCGTGAGCGATAACGCGCGGTAACGTCTCTCCAGGATGCCGCGCCCGTTATTGGTCACTCCCGTTGACCCGCGTCCTAACTGCAGCAGGATTTTCCTTTTACTTTGCCAGACAAACCGTCTCGTAAATATAGTTACTGAGAGTAATAACTTTCTTACTCGAACACGGTCGAAAGCAATAATAGTACGAGGATTATTGAAATATTACTTTCTAAGTGTATGTTAACTGTAATGTACGAACAAATATAAGTGAAATGTAACGAATGTGTCTTATTATCAATACTTAACACTAGATTTACCAAAGCCAGTCAAAATCCTAGTAAATCTAGTATTAATAATAATTAATAACATTAATTTAATCAGAAGTCGAGCTTCATATTGTTAGACGATTTTTGTCACAATGATAATTACAAAAACCTATTATTCTTGGAATTAAGTCCTCACGAAGTATCCCACTTAAAATACGTAATACAGTACCAGTCGATGGAAGCGAAATTTAATACGGGAAACGTGTACTTTCGTAGGATGGTAAGGAACCCTTCCACTAAAGATTAATTGAGTAAACAGTATAATATAATGCGAGGGGTGGTAGCATGACAATATCGGGAACGGAGTCACACGCGTGAGTCATCGTGGGATCCCATGCTACCCCATAATGCGGGAGTGTGTGTGCCCTAGTACAGGATGGCCCGGGCGGACGACACACAAGCTACGGGATCGGGTGTAGCGTTAGGGATGATAAGTGTGTGTGGAGAGAAACGCAGCTGTGTGCAAGTGGCGGCCCCAGCTCGAAGGCTCTTGAATCTCGCAAGGAGCCAGAGCACACACGTGCGTCTCTGTATTGTGTATTTCCCTGCCAACGAAGCCTGCTGTGGCCTGCGTCCCAACCCACCGAGGGCTTCGTGCCTTATATACATGTGCCCTGCCGCCGCCTCTCTCTCTCTCTATACATATGTTGCGTCGCTCTGCCCACACGTGCACTCGGCTTCGGAGACCCGCCCTGCCACACCAACATACGGATCATGCTCGACAATTACTTGCGGTCGTCGTGCTATGATAAATCTTAGTCACTCTGTAGGATTTCTTTAGTTTTTCTTTTTATACGGGTCTTGTAAATTTAATACAATTTGTACACTTGATGGGTTTGGAGTCCCGCTTTGCCGTGTCAATGTATGGATGATGAATTATTTGTGGTCGTCAGGCTAAGATATATCTTTGTCACTTGGTAGTATTTTTGTATTTTTTATTTTTGTAACAGGAACTTTTTTGTCATAGAGGCTCCTGTCAATAGTTTCTGTATAAACGGTTTAAACGTAGCAATATTTTAGATGTTTCAATTTTCCATGTGGGAAGAAATAAGAAACTTGAGTCAGCCGTCTGATAAAAGTTTGCAGGGCGCGCCAAAGCAGAAAAGGACGCATACAACCTTCTGTCTGCGTGCTGAACAAGATCTAAATCGAATCTGTGATACAGTTAAAGAATAAAACATTCGCAAAGGTGTATCCGTTAACCGAAATCGTTATTTCTCAGGAGCACTTCAAAATAGTTGGATAAAAATCCTGAGGAAAGAATGACGACTACCAATATCTCCAAATGGCCAATTAGAATAGAAACGATAGAAGTGTTCTCAAGATCGACTGACTGTTTTTCCCTTAGGATTCAAGGTTGCCAAGTGAGATGCGTGGCCTCGATCGAATTTACCACGCTCAGTAAAGTGGGAGATCTGCTTTCCCTCATTACCGCATCATGAAAGTATAATGCTCGCGCTGCTCGATCGTTAGATCCAAACTAGGTGCAGTGAGTGGCTGACTCACTTTTCCAAGAGTGCGAATCGTGAGGCGCGGGGCTTCCGGAAGTGCGGGAATCGCTCTCGCGGTCGGCTCTCCTCGCACTAGATGGCTGTGCATCGCGGTCAAATCGGGCCGGAAACGCGCTCAACGCCACGGTGAAACGTCGGAAACAATCGATTGTCTGGGCGTAAATGGCTCGACAAGTTCGTGCGGGCATGCGCGCGCGCTCTGCGCTCGTTCAACGCACCGTGCATACGCGCGCGCGCCAGCGAGCGCCCGCGCACGCACACCTTCCCACATTTCACCCGGCGAAAAATCGACCGGCGCGACGTTTCTCCCACAGATCGATAGCCTCCGACCGACAGACTCCCATAAATACCATTTTTTACTACGCCATCTTCTGCGCGACCATTTGCCAGTAGAGTTTCATGCCGATTTGACAAGATTTATAGTGTAGGAAATATCGGCAACCGGCGAGCTCTGTTTTTACGATGATGAAAAATTGTAGCTTTATCTTGCACGGTTATATGACCTCTGCGACGTTCGATCGAAATCCGAATTTTGTATCATGAATGAGTGAACGAAAGCAAAGATAAATTAAAGTATTATTAATAAATATGGACTTCGCGCTACATTAAAGAATATTTGATTGTTTGCTTCTGTACAATTCATACTTTCGAATTTCGTTGCAAGTACTAATTGATGCTAATGACAGATGCGAGTGGGATTTACAATGAATACAACATTAATTTCCCTGGAATCCTTTGGATAATATTTTCGATAATAATAATGTGCATACGTGGTGTTGGACTATTTTCAAATCCGAGATATTAATATCGCAATGGCTGTACTTGAAAAAAGTTCGTTGCTACTACGAAAGTAACACATTTCGCGCGGAGTAGGTCGAGCACTCGGGTCAACTGATTCCCTGACGCTAGTTTAATAACGAAGGCAGAGGGTTTTCGCACGTTCGATGACTAATCCTTTTTTCCTTGGCCGCGACCTGCAGCAAACTTTCGCACCAATGAGTGCACCACGTCAAGAAAGCGTGAGAGGCCAATGCAGTACAAAGAATCCTTGTCTTAGAGCTCTTCTTTCATAACCTACATTCTCGCCCTGCCGAGTTTCCTACTACCATCGGCTGCGGAAGCACTGTACCTCATTTGCTAATAATATTTTTTGCAATTTTACTCTTAAGAACTTCAATTTCGAAATTACAGAAGCGAGCGAAAGGCACGCAAAGTTCAATTGCGTTTTTATATAGCGGCACGGTAATTAATTTCAAGAACTTCGGTGCGCTTCAGTAATCAATGTTTAGGACTGAAACGATAATTATGGCTTTCGCTGGTGTTCCAGATTCTCTGTAATAATTAGCGAACCTTCACCATTGAGCCAAGTGTGACTAACTGTTTTTTGCAAATGTCTCGCGATAGAAGCATTCGCCGCGCGAGCGAATGCGAAAAACAGAAATGGTCTCGTCGATTTTCACGCTGCCTTTCCGGACCATTAAATCTGTTTCCGTTTAGCGTGCGTCGATGCACAGTCAGTGGAAACCTACGAAGAATCTGCCAGTAATTAAATCAATTAATTAATAGACATAAAATCGACCTACTCAACTGTGAAGGTAGTTCTACTAGAATCTATTCAAGAATTGATCGAAGTATACCTGACTTTGTAGACTTTAGAGTTAGACTGTGTAATGCAATAATCGTGGCAATACTGCCATTTCAATTTCATGGAAGAATATTCCTTTCAACACTGTGTCTTTCTATTAAAATGCTCAATAATACTTGGAATTCTAACTTTGCATTTCAAACTTATATGAACGCTTAAATAAGAATCTTCCGAAACGTCGCGAAAATAAATTTAAAGTTAGAATTCTAATTGTACATTTTAAACTTATATGAACGCTTAAATAAGAATCTCCCAAAGCGTCAGGAAAATGAATGAAATGAAAATAATTCGTAGAAGAAGTAGATTCTCACGGGTAGGAGCGAAGAAAGGTAGAAAGTATTTCTCGGAAGGAGTGGAGAGAGCGAGTGGTAACTGAACGAAATTGACCATGGTGCCAATTGATCCGGCTTGACGCGCGCGTTATTTATACCTATCTTGGTGATGATTAGTTCAATAGGGACTTCCTCCTCACTACCTGCGACCTCTTTTGGTCCAATTCTGCCGCGTTACTATTGGATCCGCCGCTCATTACGAAAACACGCCGCCCCCGTGCATGGGAATACAATCATCAGTCATTATACGCGGCTGCTGCTGCTGCTACTGCTGCAGCTCGACAAAGGAGAGCCGAGCTTTTCCAATCTCGCCGAGACCCGCAAATTATGTACTCGCAGTCTCCGCGAGCCGCTGCAACGTGTACGTGCTCTGCTTTCTTTCGCAAATGGCTCTCCGCCCATTGCGCAAGCCAAACGCCCTGACTAATCACTCTGCTGGATTTTTGTTCCTCTGACATATACATACACACTGGCAACGACATTTCAATGACAGTTCATTTACCATCGTCAAGTACAAGGGTTGCCGCAAATGGTATTTTACTGTAATGACAAATTCAAGATGTGTAGTACTAACATTGATAAGATTCCATTTCTTTTGTCTCGCAACATCTTATCTCGCCAATTTATCGCAGCAATGAATCACTCGGTTCTGTTCTCAGTGAAGATTGCACTGCGCAATTAATTCCTCTTATTCCTGCACTAGTCATTAAAACAAAAAATGTTCTTTCACCCCTGATTTTTCCGCATCCTTCATATTATTATCATAAATGAATATCAATTCCTTCACTTTCGTTCCCTTATTCATGATTCACAAATATATCAAAAACTGCATAATATTTTCATATACAATATTTCGTTGGAGGCATTTACATTAAGGTTCGATGACAGAGGAGAAATTCAGATGCGAGCATCATAGGCCGGGAAAGAGGACATTAGCCGATAACGTAATTAGGCGTGCTTCGATATCCATTAAAGTCGAAGGCCGGCGTATCAAAGGGCCGGTCGACACGGGCGGAGCATTTCCATAAATCAAGTAAACCTAATAGCTCGCGTGCAGGACGTTAGCATCGCTTGATTGGCATCACCGTCACCTGGTAAGACACGCTCGTCGTCGCCGCTTGAATATCAATCAAAGCTCGGAGGAAACGGCCGCTCTATTCGGCGGACCCGTAACGAACGACCAGCCAGAAAGAGACAGAGAGAGAGAGGAGAACATACCGTAGCAGAAAAGTTCGAGTCACGATCGAGCAAACCAGAAGCGGCTACCGGAAGTGGAGGCGTCCAGACGCCAGTGCACTCGGCAGGACTGATAAATTACATAAAACCTAATCGCTGTCTAAAAATATCCTCCCGTTATCTTCGAAATGATGATCCTCGAGAGGGCAATGAAAGGCCGTGATTGAAAGGATCCCATCATTCCGAATAATCATATTTCTAGTTTCTAGATAGATTTATTTAAATTGGTATTACCGTTTGTCTGAGACAAACCTTGTAATCAATTTTTTTAAATAATTTCACTAAGACAATTTTAACTTAAAATATTTGCTCAAATAAAGAGATTTATTTAGTAATAAAAAAAGTGGTGTATAAAAAGTATGTTGGGGTGGTCATTGTCGGTCGAAGGTTAACTTTGATCTGATAGTTACTGGAGGAAAAAGATCTTGATTAGGGTGAGAGACGGCGAGATTATAGAAAGCGTATAGTGCGTGTATTTCGAGGGTCTCTTCACCCTAACTTTCGAATACTGGCTTTTATCATGCGACGCTCACGCAATCCTGAGGGTTTCACCAATGTAAAGTTGGCGTCATCCAACACCGATATGAGAAGAGGGACTAGCAAAAGCGCATATATCAAAAGCGTCACACAGAGTTATCGCGCCGTGGGATTCTCTGGTGGTGGTGTCAGGCTTCCCGGAAAGTAATTGGAAATCCGGTTTAAAGAGACGCCCTAATTGGCCATCCACACCGAATGACTCCAGTTCTTCTGTGCGTGATCTTATCCGCCTGGAATTAAGGCGGCCGACGCTCATAAATACAGTTTTATCAGGAAAACAGTGGCGCCATGAAATAACGAAAACACAGCCCGATTCGGGGAGCAGTGACTGATTGCTAGATTAATATTCACTGCTCGATATACCAATTAGCGCTCTTCGATAGTAATTAATCTTAATTAAAGAGATTCAAGCGGGCCGCGCGCGCTTCATAATTGCGCTCCTTTAGAAATCAGTGAATTAAATTACTGAAATATGCACTCGATGAATAGCGTCTCATTTGTGTAATTCATCGCAAGAATTTCTCTATCATTTCGTGTATATGTACGAGCAATGTACGCTTGTGGACTCGTTTGTAAGATCAAATGTCGAATGGATAGTATTGCTGACAGCCGAGTGGTTTGCGTCTGGGCATCTTTCCCAAAAATCCGTTACGTCCCTTTTACAAACACTATCTGGCCCTTGTTCAGGGAAAAGCGTTATGTTCAACAGATGTTGCCGAGCGCGATCCCTCTCTCGAGTGCGCCGGCTGCCTCCAGAGAAGAGAGACACACGTGCAACTTATGTGTACGTGTATGCACTCAGGCTACATCCTGAACTATCAGTCAAAGCTGTACAAGCTCCGAGAGCCAATATAAGGATCCGCTTTTCGGAGCGAACGGAAGTTGTAAAATAAGTGTAGAATTTGATGGGCCTTCTAACAAATCTGTACAACAAATAGATGCACCAGTTTGAACGGTTGACTATTTACGAAAGTGTATTTCCACTAAAACGGTAGCTTTTCCATTAAAAAAAAGACAAGGGAAAATGAATGTTAGAAAAAATATTCAGAATTACTGATAGTTTTGATTAAAAGATTTAGTCATAGGGGGAATATTATTTTCTGAAGAAACAAATTGCAACGTTCCCACAATTACCATGTCATTAGTTTGTATAGGATAGGAAAATAATTGTTTTAGTTTTCGATATTTTGTAGGATAACAAGTGGCTTAAGGGGCAGTGGCTGCCTCCTAGAACCACTTTACCGAACTGGACAAGCGAGCGACACTCCCTAGTGAATGCCACGATAAAAATAAATCGATGCAAAAACTCGCGTAAACACTCGGGCAGATAGGCCGGCCGGCTCTCCGTCGAGACAATACAAAATATCCGCCTGCGAAAGAATCGCATCTCGGCGGATCGTGGCCGACTCTAAAAATACACCGGCGCCGGCTCCTCTCGTCCGGAAGAAAAATGAGCCGGCCGTTTGACACTGGAGAAAGTACGACTTCCAAGAAAAAAGACGTCGCCGCTTCTTTCTTCTTTCACAGTCCGCCGTCGGGAAATCCCTCTCTCCCTCTTTATCTTTGGCTACAAGTCATCATAACCAGACTACGTACAACATGCTCAGGAATAGCAAGCGAATATTGAATATTTTATCTTTCTTTCTGGCATCTAACTTTATTCGAAGCATTGCAATGGATTATTATAGCTCGCTTGTATCGCATACGTGTATTCTGAATCTGTATCTTTAAATACATTGCTGTTAAGGTGAAAGATGTTAAAAAACCGAGACATTCAACATTTCAATGAATCCTTAAAAGTAACACTGACAACACTGATTTCTATGCTACGATATAAATATATTCTAGCAACATGCAAGAGACTGAAAAGTTGGAGATTAAAGAACGCTTGCCTCTCTGCGATCGACGTTTTCAAAATCGACAGAAGAATAGAACAAATGGATGACAGAGCGTAAGGTCGAGCCTTAAACCGGTCGGGTGGGTGGGTGAGCTTGGTGGAAAATTGGGAATGGGGCGTTTCGATTTGCAGAAAGCCGGGAGAATCGGCCGGGCGAGAGTGTGCCTGCTCGCGCCGAAGTAGACGCGCTATCGATTACGGCATTGTTTCCGATAGTACACGGTCAAACAAAAGTGGCCGGGCTCCCAGTTGACATGTAAATCTCGTTGAGCGAGTCTCGCCTAAGCCCGAGGGTTTCTATGGATCCTTCCATCCCCCATCGAGCATGGCGAGAGAGAGGAGAGAGAGAGAGGCTGGCGTAGGCGCGCGCGCACAGGATCAAGGCTCACGGGGGCATTTGGCTGCGCGTTCAACTTGGAAGCCCTCCAATGGACTTCCCTCGCGCACGCACACGCTCTTCTTCCCCACGCGCCACGCTCAAACCCGTTTTAAAAGTCCCCAGGAATGCACGCACTGCCGTGGGGCCCCCCTTTTCTTTCGCCTCTCTTTCGCCGCCAGAGAAAATATATTTCCAGACTTTCTATCGCTCGCCGAAATTGCAAAGCCACCGTCACGTCGCCGTGCGCGCCTACGTCTCAAATCCTCACAATGAGCAGGTCCATCCACTCTGTGCCTTTGTGCACTTTGTACCGCTTATTTACTATGAATATGATTTGACTTTGAAGAATCTTTAATGACCGAGCGACGATCAATAGAATAATACAATCAGGAAGATTGGAAAATTCCTCTTTCATAAGAGAGATTTATAAATTCTTGTCAGAAGAGATTCTGTTGGGAGAAAACGAGATTTAAATTAAAACAGATTTTTCATTATAGAAATAACATAATTTTCGAGATAGTTCTTTGTAGAATATTAAAAATATTCTGTCGTGGGATCGCAATATTTTGTTAATCTCAAGTTGAGTTTAGTGTGTTTTTAATCATGAGCGCAACCTCCCTCGGCGGTTATTGCCCCCAAATGCAGCGGGCATTTCCACTGGCTAGAAGGCGACGCGGAGCGAGGCGAGCTATCGAAAATCGACAAATCCCCAGCGGATAACGGGAAAATATTCCCCCAGGAATTGCAATTCAGCGGATGCACCAACTACTAGTCCAGGTTTTTATTAAGAATAATCCATGGTAGAATTGGAGGAGGTTCGTGTAAGCACGGCAGCTTCATCCCTCGCACGACTACCAGCAAGCGTTATCATCACCGAGCTACAACCCCGGACGTAAACAGTGTGCGACGTTCCCATAAATATTTGCGTCTGAAAATCCTCGCCGTGGCGGGCTACCGAATTCTACCCAACTGTTTCCTAACGGAACGGGACAGATTTAAATCGAAATCACAAACCAACCAGTCCCCGCGTAAATCTACAGTGTAAACGTAAACCATACCCTCGTTTAATTCAAACATCAAAATTAAATAACAATACCGTCCACACTTTGACAATTCCAGCCCAAAGACAGAATAAACAGGCGGTCACAATAAATTACAAGAAAAAACAATAACGCTATTCTGATCTAGGTAGAATTAAAGAAAGAACGTATTAAAAAGGTCTGCAGAATAGTCATGGAATAAATACTCAGGTCGCCGTTAGCTCGGCAGTCGAGTACAATGTAAGGAAATACGACCGCCAGCGAGCGCGATCGATCGATCCGTCACAAAAGCATTCCAGAGAAATCACGAATTTCTACGAAGGATCGATAAAATCTGGGAAACTCAATCGGCACACTCCATCGAAGGGCATACATATTTAAAGCTCTCCCGGGGAGGCACACAACACCTTTACCAGGAGCGGCCATTTTGGCACAATCTGCAAGAGGACCCGCCTGCTCTTCGCAGGCTTCCCTGCCGGCCACTGAAAGCAGCAATTGCCCGCAAGTCTACGGGGAGCGTCTACTTCTAGCTGGCAATGTGGGACAAACAATCCGAGCGAGTGGCTCCGGTTCTACGGTACTGCGGCGCAGGAAACGAGAAGCAAGGCATCGCAGCTTGCCCATGCAGAAACTCGACGCCCAGGGAGGGAGAGCCCGATGCACTCCAGGCATCGATCACCCTCGCTCGCCTCTCTATGGTCCCCACAAATCTCGGCAAACGCTCTCTCGCCCACTCCCAAATCACACTTCATACACTGCATTGAATAAAACCGAGCTCCCCAACAGCATACAATACTCTACGTCAAACTAATTCCATTTGAAACGCTCCGTCCAACTCAACTCTCAATCATTCTACTACGAGTTAGATTCGAGCGGGCCATAAAAAGCATCATAAATACTAGAGACCTCCGTAAACAGAACTAAGGGAGAAAAAATTGCGATTGCCTTCATCCTATAGAGTCGTAGGAGCTCTTTACTCTGATAGGCAAAGCCCGGCGCAATTTTCATCAGTGTCGTATGAATCCGTGCTAAAGGAGGCCGTGTGTACCGGGGGTCGGTGCTCGTACCCACGCACACATATATACAGTGTGTGTGAGAGAGAGAGAGAGAGAGAGGGCAAGCAAGGGAGACAGGCACGCACACCGAGAGCCAGGTCAGTAGCCTAGTCCGGTGCACACACGTTTGCCGAGGATGCTGAGAGAGATTGTAGGGGCGGGCGGGCGGGCGGGCGAGCGGTCTCTCGAGCGGGCGGATATATAAGTTGTAGACATTTGCGGGTGCAAGCGCACTGACAATGAGATTGTGGACTCACCTCGTATTTGATGTTGTTGAGTCGCAGCCACGTCTCCACCTTGAGGCAGTAGGGCGAGATGGAGGGCACGACCGGCGAGCGGGAGTATTGGTAGAGATAAACAACGTCCTTGTCGTAGTTGGTCTTGTGCACGCTGACGGCCTTGCTCTTAGCCGGGGACGCCGCTGTCGCGGCCGCCGCCGCTCCGGCCTCCGGGCTTTCTTCCTTCTTGGCGGCCTCCTCTTTCTTCCCAGTGTCCTTCTCCTCCTGCTTGTTGTCCGGCGGCTGCTCGTCCTTCAGAGCCTCCTTCATCTCCTTCACGTCCTTGATCTCCTTGCTCTCAGGCCCGTTAGTCTCGCTCTCAGTAGCCATCGTCATGTTTCTCGTGTCGCGCGCTCGTTATGCTCCTTGCGCTCCCTCGCTAGCTAGACAATTCCTCTTCTTCTTCTGCGGCTCGTCTCTCTTGAACGATCGGGCGCCACTGGACAGCACTCCGATTCTCCGTGATCTCGGTACGAGCGAAGCTGCTGCTGCTGCCGGCCGGTGATCTACTGGCGAGGAGAGAGATCCTTGCGGGTAAAACGGACGCCGGAGGAGGTGAGTTCTCGGCTGGCTCTCTGCTCTGCTGCGCTCTCTGGCCTCTCTCGACACTGGGAGCTGCTCGACTCTTTCTCTCGGGGGGACGACGGCACGCACCACACAAACGTACGCCGGGTACTCGTCGCTCTCTCTGCGCTCGCCGGCCGGTTCTTCTCGGCGTTGCCCCGTCCTGCCCGCGATTCCTGTTCCCCCCATCGACCATCCCACTGCGCATGCGCCCGCGCCACACCCCACCGCCGACGCCATATTTAATTGGCCCGCCACCCCTGCCTGCCTGCCTGCCTGCTCTCTCTGCTCCGCTCCGCTCTGCTCCGCGCCGCTCTGCTTTGCTTTGCTCTACTCTGCTCTGCTCTGCTTATGCCGCATGTCCCGTGCACTTCGCTTGCTTTTGCTTTCGAATCGCTTCGAACTCGCTTCCCGGCGCTGCTGTTCGCCTCCTTCTGTCTTTGCCTTTCGAGCAATCTCATCCGATCTCCTTTTCTCTCCTTTTCCATACCGATCGCTCTCCTAGGCTCGATTTCCATTCATCTCCTCTCTCTCTTTTTCGGCTCCTGCCGGGAGACACCGAGTTCTTTCTCCCTCCCGCTGGCGCTCTACCTAGCGTCCTCCTGGCATCTCGCTCGTTCCTTGTCTGCTGTGCAGCCCCCTCGCGGGAAGCGCACTCTCCCGGCAACACTGCCGGCGTCGTCATTTCGTTTGTCATCATCATCCTCGACGTGCACTCGTCATCGGCGGTGTGCGCCCTGGTGTTATCGGCCCCGGGTTTCGTCTACGGACGGCGTCGACGTTCTCTCGAAAGAGGGTCGTTCCGGTTGGCTGTCGTTGCTCCTCTTCCCTGTGTATACATGTATACATATAGGTATACCTCTGTATATGTATGTATGTGTGTATGCGCTCTTGACGTTGCCGGGCGCGCACCGTACATTTGGCAACAGCGCGCCGCCCGTCAGCCCGACAACGAACCCCTTTTCGAGGATTACTTTTCTACACTCTCGGGCCGATGGACCCTATTTGGAGAACCACTCGCCCTTGGGCGCAAGCCCGCCTCCCCTGGCCCGATCATCATCTTCCCTGCATCCCTCCCGCGCTTTCTTCTATTGAGCTTTTTCCCTCAGGAGAGACCACCATGCTATCTCTCACTCCCCTTTCTCGCCCTCCCCCTCAGCCGCCCCCGCCGCGCTGCTTTTCTCTACCTTTATGCCGTTTTAGATTCGAGATCCGCTCGAGAGTTCGCCGCCCTTCATCCCTTATCGGACCTGCACGCCGCCTTGACTTCTTGTCACTCTTTTACCAACAGCTTCACCTCAACCCTTCACCCAAACCTACATGTCTATCTGTTCCTGACAAGGGCTTTATTGACAAATTTGGTTATGTTCAAATAATATACGGTGATTATAAATGATTGTGTCGGGTATTAATTATACTGGAGAATAATATATGGGAAGCTAGCATGAGTGTGATTAACACTAAACTATTGCTACAGTAACCGGTCATGGAATGAAGGTTACCTCAGTTTAATACGACAATAAAACAAAATAACCTACAAATAATTATTATAGCATTACATACTTCCAGTTTTAACAAAACTAAACAAGTGCATAATCGACTGGAGTTTGAAAAACGAGCCACTTGACCGGGCGTGGTACGTTTAGTGCTAATGGTCGCCTGTTTGGCTCTGAGCAGGTATCTCGATATTACGTTTTAGTATGGAAAAGATAGAATTACATCGTCGTCGTGTGTCGACTGGCGTTCAGCTCAATTCTCGGCGTAGTTCATGGGGGTCGACTGACCGTGCGAACAAACGAGGTGAGAGAGCGCACGCTTCAGCAGCTGTGAGGTTATGCCGATCCGCTGTTCGATTTTCCTCTTCGCCACCATCCTTCCCCCACCACTCCACCTCCATTGTCGATAGAAATCCTCGGCCAATTAGCATTGCGAACCGAATATAATATGCTCTGCTTGCGATTCTGGTGGAATGACAAGCGTGCGGCTGGTTCGAGCGTGGATAAATGGGGACGGGGGCGGCGGTTTTCTGAGGGTGGTTTTACCTGAGACGTTCGAGTGGCTGGCATTCTGTGGATACTATTAATCATATACACGGTGCTTCAGTTGCCACTCCAATTACCACTATTAATATACCAAATAATTACAAATTACAGTAATTGTAATTGTATCTGAATGCTTCCCTACATTCCTACAGCTTCTCCACATTATATGCAATATTATATTATGCCTGTAATATAATATTGTATACATTGTATCCAATGAAAAGGTCAAATTCAAAGCATCATCCAGTACAAGGTGATTCACTTGTTTTTGTACTTCTTCTGTGGAACCATTTCATTGAGAATATAATATAATATTATAATACGTAAAATGTAGAAAGGAGTTTAGAAACATTTTTATAGAATTGAATTTGTTAGATAAGTTATCATTGCTATTTTATGTAGAGCGTAGAGACTCTAATGTTTCAAAGGCATGTAAATCAGCCTGTATCCGAAGTGCTCACGCTCGTAAAGATATGCCGGAGCGCTTCGATGAACTCAAGATCGTAAAAGTAAATGAGGAACACTGGCGCTCCTTGAATACGCATCTTTATGGAGGCCGCATCCAGTACGCAGTGCTTCGATTGGGAATTGCATGGGATTAAGGCGGTTGTTGGGGGGTAATCCGAGTTTTCTTATGAATTTCCTGAAGTTTTGATGAAGTATTGTTTGAGGATGAATTATTACCGGAGGATTCCTGCTCGTTGGAACTCGATTGAGCGTCTATGAAAGCGTATAATTGGAATGAAAAATAGTACCTTTTGTGCGCCTCGCTTGTACGTGGATGCTGATGGCACACTTTTGATTTTAGCATTGAAAATCAACCTAGGATTCTAATGAAAAAGTATTGGGTTGTATATATAAAGATTGGAAAAAATATGCACAATTATCGCCCGTTTTATGAAAAGAAGAAATCATATTGAATGTATTAACTTCATTGCAAAGCTTTATACAACACAATAAGTATTTTTGACAACCTTTTATTTCACAACGATGACATCGACATTTCTTTTCATTTTCATTTCATCGTAGAGTCTGAAATATTCGTCACCCGGTATAGCGGGAGCACAGTTGTAAGATTGTTATAGCAGTTCGATGCCGGGGCAGATCTTTTAATAGAAATGTCATTAGAGTAAATTACTCGTCAAATAACGAGGTTAGCCGTGCACTCGGACTGGGAGGAGATCGATACATCCCAGCGAGTTTATGACTCCTGTTAGGAAATCACGCTAGACTGATTACGCATTCCCTGGAATGATCACCGATGATGGCGACTAGACAGCGCTCGTTTACGCTAAATAAATCATGCTTAATACACAGAATTAATTCTCTATGATGCTTTGCATGAGATGGCAAAAATATTATATGTACGCGCTATTAAACGATCCGCGTGAAACTCTCGTTCGCTTGACGCTCCAGAATCTGTAGCACATAAGTAAAAATCTATACTTGCATAAAGATGCGCTCCAGTTGTGAGTGATGCGGAGACGTCGTTATTAAGGGGACGAGCGAGTTCGCTAAGCTCGTCTGCGATGTCCTAGTTTAATAGGATTTTCGGAACTTATGGGGCGAAGTAAACTTCCGCTTCCCCCGGTGAACTCTGTGTGCTCGCTCCCTCCCAACCTCTCTTCACTACATACTTAAGTGGAACAGTCGGATATGGAAGAAAACGGGCAGAGTTATTTTCGGAAGGGCGGACCGCCCTTTTTTCATTAGCCACCCTTTTCCCATGCTAAACAGAAATTTTCAAGCACATCTTCAACTATATTATACTTCCTACTACCGTCCTCCGCTTTCGCCCATTGCTAAATAATGCCAACGAACAGTTTACAACTTCAAATATATGAATTTAACATTCAATTTTTCAAATATAATATCTTACATCATTTGATCTAATTTAAGACTATTAAAAGTGGATAAATAAGAATATTAAACTTCGCGCATAAGAAAAAAGTAGGAAATATTTACGATTCTAAAGAAAATACATAATGATATAACAGTTAGTTATGACGATTTCCTTGACCAATGAAGTAAGGCTGAATCGGGTCAGAATGAGCGAGCATTTGTTGAGCGAGGGTTAATAAGCGTGTTCAGTGAAGCGCTTTAGAAGACAGTGCATTTATATATCACCACCACAAATCCCCTGGAATTCCCCACTGATGGGTTTAGGGTCGGCCAGGTATAGCAGGACACGGGAGGACGGCTACGGGATAAACGAGGATATCCTAGGGATAATCTCCTAGGTAAAGCGGCGACGACCCTCACCGCTATATGTATTTCTCAGTATTTATTCAAGTGGGAAATACCGGGGACTTGTACACGGTGGTTCTGTTACATTTTAGTAGCAGCACAAGTATTCCACTTTATGTTAAATATTATATTGTATTATATATAGAATATAATATTGAATATAATAAATAGAATGCGGAGAAATTAAATACTGTATTGTATTATACATATAGAATGTAATATTGAATATAACAGAGAGAATGCAGAGAAATTAAATACTATAATTTATTATTCATATAGAATATAATAACTAAAATGCAGGAAGACTTGATCTTTAATAATTAAAGGAAAGGTGATTCGAATGTAAATGAAGTATTTAGTAACACGCCACGGAGTTACTTTAAAAATGGGGAATACCATGGAAATATATTTTTATTCGTAACCCGTATCAATTCTAGCTTTAATCTGAAATGCGAGATCGAGTGCAGATCGAAACTAGAACAGCCTTGGTACAAGTATAACTTGATTTGCAGACAATGGTCTTTCAAAAATGGAATTTCGAAGTTAGGCAAAGTAGAGTTTGGTGCGAATTGGTGGCAGTGGCAAGGAGGATCGCGTGAGGCGAGGATCTCACGAGTCGTTAACTCGTGAAATGGGATCGCGAGCGAGCGCACTGTCAGAGTCATCGGGAGATCATGAAGTTATTTCGTTTCGAGTTGTATATTCCACTTCGCTTCGCTAACTCTTGTTAACAGCCGTGTTGCTACACACATCGCACGTGTCGACATGAAAGTGCATGACACCGATTACAGGTTTCCTTTGACATAATAATACTTTTTGCATCTCCGCTTGATAATTGCATTCGTGTTACAAATTCATTAGTCGCGCATTTGGGAATCGACATCGCGCGGTACCAGCTCGAAAGTAGCAAAAGGAGAAATTTGTTTCGCATTATTGAATCCGAAGGCGGAACTAAATCTTTGTGGCTAAACCTCAAGCCGTTTGTACTGCATAATGAGGCCAACAGTATTCGTTGCAAATCAGTATTATGGAATAAGTAGAGAATGATTTGAATAACAGTCGATGCTCCGTTGCCGATTTATGTCATTCTATTATTCTCAGTTTGCCTTGAGTATCGTCGATTGCCACTCGTCATGAAGCTGGTGTTCCTTTCGTTGCTTTTTGGCAGTCGAAAATAACAATATTAATGTTTACGAAATTAAATGGATAATGCCCGACAGATAATGTTACGCCAAAACAACCAAGTTAAACGATAACATTGACGTCGACGACCTCGTCAAATTTTGAAAATGATGTGCTCTGAATATGCTAATGTATTTTAATTAATATCTCATTGCGAAAAAGGTCATTAATTATCTGCTTTCGCGGATAATCTCTTGCTTCTGTCTTACACACATTGAAATATTCCTCTACCTGAACGAATATATAATGAGTAATGTAGCACAGTAATTTATTTACATATACTACGATGATTAATTTCTACGTAAACGTAAATCATATACTAACTATATTTCAACTGAAAAATTGGAGAACAATCGTTTGGACTTAATTGTTTTACTACTTGAATAGGAAGTTGTTTGAAGGGGAATGAATTAATTGTAAAAAATTGAACACTATGTTGAAGGGCATTTTGCAGTAATCGGTGATTTAATTTCGCTTGTCAACATCAATATGTATCTACCAGTGGCCAACAAAGATTTACATATCAATATCCGGGTACATTTCATGCGACCGGCAGGATGTTAAACAAACAATTCATATGGACACAAGGAGTTTTCCCTCATTTGCTTGAAATTTTGATTGCTCTATGGAAATTCACTGTATTAATATCATTCTACGAAGTATTTACTTTATACTTGAACCTTTACGCTGCAACATTCGACTGTAGTCGAATTTGTCAAACACGATTGTTAAACAGAACGAAGGTAATTCGAATGCAATATTGACAAATGTAGTGTTGGAGATTAATGAGTGTTTGTGTGCTTTAAAATTCGGACTAGAATTCTCTATTCTACGAATAGCGCAGCGTAAGGGTTAAGCCATGCAAGAAACGACACATTAATTGTTCAAGTAAAGTTTATTGATTTTGCCAGTGTCTCCTTGAGAGATATTTTTCGTTAGAGCGAAGTCGATATATAAAAGGAGATGTTTGCGGATTCTCACCATCGATGTAAATTAATTGGGAGAGGATAATTGGTTGCAGCAGTTCGACGAAGACTGGCCGAACTTCACTATACGTATCAGACTAACACGGAGAGAACTGGGCGCCACGAACTACTCTTCCAAAATCTCAAAAGACGCTCGATCATTTTCAATAAAGCGACAGACGATCGCTCGGAAATTCTACACTCGTCGAATCAATTGTAGAGTGCTTGAAAGTTTCCCGTTAAAACGTTTCCGACGCTCGTGCATGCGTCAAAGCGCTGTGGGGGAAAAATAGACGACGCCCTGGCGGGAGAAGTTCTCGCCGCTCGTAGTAAAAAACGCGATCTCGGTATAAAATCGGAATTTCGATAACTCGCTACTGTGAGACGTAGAGTGGCGCTGCCAATTAGTGCTGCGGGGAACGAAACTTTACGGCGGATTAGGCCAAAGCGGAAAACAGCGATTGCTCGGAACTCTTATCGAACCGAAGTCGACCAAGATTAAGCTCGCACTAACTTCAATTTTACTGCCCTCACTGCTAAGTCCAGGCAATTTGGAACTGCGAATACTATTTTAATACCCGCGCGCGGTGCGTTATCAAAGCTTAACGTACTTTCATAAAGAAAACGCTTTATGTCTTAATGCTGAAATGAGCTTCGTATAAATGCGTGGCAAGTGCACACTTCAACAATAATTTGTCGTTGGAATGCCTATGTCATATTTCCCATTCTTTATATTTTCCTTTTGTAAAGTATCATTGGCGGTATTCATGCAGCGTCGCAGTTTTTACTCGATTAGAATGTTCATTCGTAATTAGTTTGATACCTTTTCAAGGATTATCAAACTAATAATAGTACCCATCGAAGGAGCATAATTCAAAATTTCGATGTAATAGAAAATGTAAGCATTATCACATTTTACTGCTCAAAAGCGGAGAAAAAACTAATCTATTGTAAACATTTACATTACGTATATTCGTGCAGTATGAAATTTGCACTGATTCAATGCAAAATGCGATATATCGATCTCCATAGAGAAGAGTAATTATGTCGTACGAGAAGCGGCGATATTCGGTCTATCGCGTCCCGCTTGGGAAAGAAAATTCGGTCGACTCGGTTTGCCAGGAGTTCCAGCTCACTGACAATCAAACGAAATGAAGTTGAAAGTAGTATGTCGAGTTCTACGCGTTTATTTCCGATTGGAAGTAATTATCACATTCTAGGAAATCGCTATGAGGAACGAGCTACTCGGGCACTAACTCTCGCAAGTCCGCACTTCCGATTACCTCTTTCGCCATCGTTCTCGACAATCTGGAATCGCTAGGTTTATTTAAAAAAACACCGCTACACTTCTTTCGCGTCGAGGTCGCAGCTAAATTGCGCCAGTGACTGTTCGCCTACATTAGTTTAACTGGTATTAATATCGTTATATTGTGCGCAGATTTCGTACTCGAGCTTCAAATAACTATGGTGTTCCGTTTGCCGTCTCGCGTGTCTCTGTGTGCGCATGCGCCAGTGCACGTGTGTATGTGCATATCTGGGTGGGTGTATGTCTGCGTGTATGGGGAATTTCTTTTGCCGTGTATTTGTTCCTCCGTACTTCATTGTATACAATCGCGCCAAAATTATCCGTATAAACACACATATGTACGTATATGTGGCGACGACACTATGATATCTGGGATGCGGTGTAATTTCGTTTACAGTGTTCTCCATTGTTCGCATAATGAGAAAACAAAATGCATAGGTACGTATTGATGTGTGTTGTTTGTCCGCGTGTCTGTTTAAATATAAGTTTTACGTGACACATTTGCTCGTAAAAGACATCGCTACTCCCCCATTCTTGACTAACGGTCCCCGTTCTATTTCGTATGCAATCCCCCGAATGGAATTGGATTTGATTTAAATTACAAAAAATACACAGAATGCATAGTACGTATAAAAACCTACGTGTCACACGACTACGTCAGTGTCTAATGTCTAAGTCAATCAGGTTTCAGGGCAGAGGGGGAGACGGAGCAAAGTGGGGAGATGCTGAACGCATCTACCGGATGCTCCATGATTGTGGAATGCAATATTTGAAATCATAATTGACAGTGGCTCTAGTACATTCTAAGAAGACCGTAGATCTAATGCTAACAATAATAATATATTTCTATAAATAAGCTGGTACACACGTGCACTATAGTACTTTATCACTTATAAAAGCATAAATAAAATCCTCAGTTTCGCTTAAAATTTATTACAAACGGCGCTCAGTGTGGGCACGCCTGGTTTGAGAGGAAAGGGCTTGGAATGATGCTATAAGACGCATTATACGATAGACATACACATAATAAAACGAATTTCAATAACAACTTTAAAAGTAATCAGTTAATTGACGATTAATATTGCCACGTTGTAGACTCCTTATTTGAAGAGTTATTCTGAAAAAATCTGCCGATGTTACGGAATGAATTCATTTCTTCCCTATTTTATTGTTTTTTTTTTAACGAGAAAAGCGAATTTGTAAGTGTGACATGATGAGTTGTAAAATTATACTAAAGAATATGGAAACCATCGCCGACTATGGACAGATGCGCCATTGAAATGTCTGTAATTTAGAAACTGTATTAATAATTAATCGAGTTACGCAAAGCGGCATGATAATCCAGTGCGATAGCGCAGATCTGCTCAGAGCGACTGATTAAAGTGACTACCCTAGTTCGTGGTGCAGTAAAGGAGGAATCATAAGAGGGAATTGTTCTTCTGAAATGATTAGGAATGCTGTCATCCCGTGTGGGCGTAGGAAACGGCTCGCTAGCAATGAGGGTTGCCAAGGAATTATACTTCGCTCTGAAACGCCCGCTTAATCTGAAGTACACCTCATCGCGAAAAGGAAAGTGGTCCATGCAACTAAAGATAGATACTTCAGAAGAATACTTGAGATGCTGGGAATTTTGCTAATATTTAATTAGACTAACTAAAAGCTAAATGAAATTAAAAGGTAGCGCTACGAGGACAGACGAGCGATCCGCATAACATAAAATTTCTCTACGATATGGACAAACATCCAACATAATACATGAACACAGCAAATACTGCCAATTCGACATTACAATAAACGAATACAAAAACTGAAACATACATAAAAACAAAGAGTACACGTAAGGAAGCATTGCACAAAATGAATAATAAATTCTAATCTGGCTACTGCGCGCGCAGTATAACTTTTGTATAATGCGTCTTAAAATATTGCCACCCGCGACCGACTATGCTTCGCTTTAAATAATACGATAAGTACCATGAGAAATGTTAGTAACTATCGCTTGCATTTAATGAATATCACTTTCGTAATGCTAAAAATTCGGCCGCCGTGAAGTCCTTCGACTCATCTATGCCCTTTCGTTGCACTCTCCAATCAAAAAAAGCTTTGCACGTACTCTAACTTACACATCATCAATTCCAGAACGAATCACAGTTCGTCTTTCAATCTTCTAATTGACAGTTGTCACTTGAAATACCTCCTTCAATTACGGGCACACGTGAGGCAAAGGCGCACAACACGGTGGAACGATCAATGTAAAAGCAACATTGGATAAATACGAAATGAATAGGTGTTGCCCCTTTAGAGCGCTATCCTGAAACCTGATTGGAACGCGAACGTCTGATCGATCACACAGATTTCATGTCCAGCCTTTACGAGTTACGACCACGTTACAGTTAGTTAATCGCTACGCGTTATCGATACATTTTGGCCTAGTGATAGTACACACAACTAAACACGATTATTACTGCGTGTCCTCGAAATTATCCTCTACATTGTATGTAAGTGCATGTATATCGATCGTCCCTAGCGCGAAAGCGTGATCGTGAACGAAAAGGTTCGTCCGCCCTGGCGATGGAGTATTCGTCACCAATGGGATTAGCTGCCTAGTGTGCTCCCTGGTGCAAGTGGAGGCTCTTCTATACCTCGGGTGAGTTCGGCGTGGTCGCGTTGATATGATCCTGTAGGCAGATTCGGAGATCCCGATCGTCCAGCTCGCTTTCAGTCTCCACGCTGAAGCTCCGCACCGCCGGGCCACCGTGCCCGGTCCAACGTTGCTTCCAGCTTTCTAGCCTCATGACCTGTAGCAGATATGTCATTCAGTTATAGAACACTTTTTCCTCTCACGCGGATCTTCTTCATTGAACTACGGCCTTTCGTGTGCTAGGTGAAGCACGCTCTCTAGTCAAAGTTCCAAAGAAAACATTGAAACTGTGAGACCGGTGTTCAGTCAGTGGTATTGGCCGCACAGTTTTCACATGGCTCCTAGTTTATTTATTGTACAGGCAGCCTACTTCGTCTTAAATCGTGATTACGTGGATAACAAGCCTCCGGATTTTCCTTGTATTATATGGTCATTGTAAATTCCTAAATCCATGCATTCTACACGATGCTTTGGAAGAATATCGTTGTAGTATTTGTTTCCCCTCTTGGAACATATCTAGCAAATTCTACTCGAAGTTTTATGCGCTCGCATTTTCACAACTCTGCCCGTAGTATTATCCGAGCGATTTCTTTACTAAATCTACCAAGAAATCATTGAACGCCTAATACACTAAGAGCAAAAACCTCATTCAACTATGAAAGATTGTGTTTCACACATGTTGCAATCGTTTCCTAATTTGCGATACGATTCGGAAGAAAATAGTGGATCTTTCGAATCATCATTTTTCGAATGATGACGCAAACAGCAGATAATGCATGACCATCGGTGAATTCCTTCCAAGCTCATTCAATTATCATAAATAATTATTCTAATAATTAGGCGTACACCTACCATTTGAAGAACAAACGTTTCATTCATGTTAATTGCAACATTTTATAATTATCATGCGTTAACATCAGTGAAACATATCTTGTTTTTTTCACATGGTAGACTTAAGTCTAATTTAGAAATCTACAACACATAGTATGGGTGAGACTTTGTACAATATGTACAATAGCATTTACAAGTATTTCTTCAATTAATTTTCTATAATTACTGTTGGCTTCCTTCGCTTAATGGACATATCGCATCTCAACAGGATATGTGCAAAGGAACAAGCTTCCAACAGGCCAATCAGTGAATATTGAAGTTTAGTTTTAATAAACCACTAAATAAGCAGAAGCTAATTTATCGATATAGGATATTAGGATAATTACAGCAGGAAAAGTAGCATGAAAAGACAAGTTTAAGCAGTTGTTCGAATTGTTAGTAAGGAAACACTCGCAAATAGTTTAACACATTACTGGCCGCTGTTACTTCTTTTAGAAATCCATTTGTTGTCGAGTACAAATTTAAATCACTAAAAATGTCTTTCTTATTGAATATCCAGAAACTAGTTTATCCTTTAAAGTTTATGAAAAATATTTACAAGCGGACTGTAATGTGTTAGCAAACGGCAATGGACGGACAAGGTAGTCGACAACACGACAAAACAGACATATTCACATCATGCTACACGCACATGAGAGATGAGAGAAAATAATGCTTACAGATGGGTTAAAAACTTACTCGAGCCAGCGCCAAGGCTCAGTCTCCGGGCTGGTGATTGGCGTAGGGAACTAAGGAGACAGAGATAACACAGCAATAGAGGGTTAGTCGTACAAAGAACAATTAATCCCGTCGTGTTAGTGTCACGTATACTGTGGTACCCTCACACAGCAAGAATTCAATTGCGCTCCCAACAAACGCACGATCGAGACAATTCACCGGACTAATTGCTCATTGCTACTGGCATAACTTGCTCCTGCTCTCTTATTGGTTCTTGCGTGTAATTAGTTGAGCGTGCGCTTGTTTCGAAATCAGTTAGGTATTGCTTCGCCCGCCAAACTTGGCACTCCGTGCTGTGCTAACTCTCGAGAGTACAGTGTGTGTTGTGGCACGATAAATAATGTATGGCGTCTTTGCTGCTGGGATGACATTGAGTGAATCCGACTGCTTAGTGTCGATGAATCCATTTCCGTATGTGTGTGCGTGTATGGGTGTACACAATTAATAGCGTTTACAGGAGACAACTGTTGTAGCTACTAACATAAAAGAGAAACGTTCGCCTGTTTGTGTGTTCGTAATTAATACTAGAATCCCAAATTTGACAATGATTCCCCCCCTGTATAGAGTCATGATTCAGGGAAACTACCAACTATTAAGTATTGCAAATACTTATTACTTATACAGGTTGCTCCAAAATTAACGAAAGTGTTAATGTCTGATATAAAAGGCTCGTCTAGAAAGTAGCATTTGCTTTGCAATAAAATAATAACAAGTGTGGCTTTGTAATGAAGACTCGTTACCAATTCATTGCAAAACTGACCCTACTTTTACACGATGCATATTACATGTACGAATGCAGTGGCGGCACAAGCATTACTGTAATCAAACAATCCCGCGTGTCGCACGGAATAGAACTGTCATGAATGCGAGGCAAAACGATGTATTCTTATGTCGTGCTAACAGAAGTAGGCGATGGTAATTCAAACAAAAGTGGCGCGTGTCGTATGATTGCAGGCCGCGCTGATGCACAGAGTTCTTCGTAATTCTCCTCGACGTACAAGTGCTGATTCGAATCGAACCCAAGCACGAGACTAATTATTTCTAACGGAGTAATATTAACGCATGTGTATAAAGTTATTCTCTCGCAATTTCTTTCACGCAGGAACACAAAAAAGAAAAGGCGTCTTGTTTCCATTATACGTGGGAAAAATCACGGACATCGTGAGCCATCGTTTCCATTTCTATTCGATTCGCATTGTACAGGAAAGCGCAGCGCAAACACGCAAGAGTGCGCAGGCAGCTTATCGAAGCTGGTACGCGCGACAATTGTGACAACAGTGTCGGCTGATGGAATCGCATGAATTCTTGATATGTGTACAGGTACCTTATCAACAAGTGGTTAGTTACGCACATGAAAGTGAGAAAGCTGTGTTTGGTTTGCGCAGTGACCAGAAATCTTAGAAACCTTGCGATCACCAAGATCGATTGATTGGCGTTAATTATGCTATTGGCATGACGTTGTATGCAATATACCAGTGCATGCTCCAACGATTCTGTCCAGTTTCTATATGTTACCAAGCCCGAGAGAGGACAGATTCATTTGAGCGTGTACAAGGGGAATTCATTTGCCTTTGAATCACTACTGCTAGATATACGCTGCTGTATGTATGCTAATTACAAATTATCTAATTATTTTAATTATTAATAATATTGTAAAATATTCTGTAGATAGTGTCTTATTCGCAGTAAGCCGTCGCAAAATAAGATGTTGAAACTAAGATATTTTCTCTGATAGGCTACATTTTACTTATAATATTATATTATCCCATAGACTGTGCATACATTAAACGCGAATGTATATAATTTTCTGATGATTCGATAGTGCTGATTCAAAGACAAATGTATCACCCTGTACATCCCAGAACAGTACATAATTCTCGTTGCGTAAATGACTACTCGTAAGCCGACGGAAGTCATTCTCCTTTTCTCCCAAACGTGTACTCTTGTCAAGCGTGGTGGTTAGCAGTTACATTGCAGTAAGAGGTGCATTCTGTGCGTTACGATCTTTGTGAGTCACAGTAAAACGAAAGCGTTAACTTACAATCACTCGAAATTGCGTTACATGTTAACCGCACATGTATAACAGGTGATGTGTAGGAAAAGCTGGTAGCTCCACGATTAAGTAATTATTATCCTATGTACAAAGAGATATAATATGTCATTTGGTGAGATTGGTGTTAGTACAGCGAAATAAGTCTTGCAACGAAAAAGGTGACCATAGATTAACACACTTAGAGAACACGAAATAAAAAGGGAGGATTATAAAACGAGAATATGGTAAAGAATTACATATTAATCATTTTAATGTGCTATTCGAGACATGTAAACTTGATAGAAATTAGTGCGATTGACAAAGTATGAGAGGATTGCGTGTGTCATATTTAAGGTCAAAGAATGATTCGTCGGTGTAATGTTATGTGAACAAATCACACGAAGAAATGAAAAGAAGACGAATTTTGTGCGAACATAGTAAGCAAATAGCAAGCAATATATGTTAATAGAAATAATGAAACACAAAAAATTCACCAATGATCAAAAAATGGACAAGGCATCAGCGTGCTAAAACAGTTGGCTAAAATGAATAGCTGCCGCTGTACATTGTCGATCAAATTGCACCTATGCTCGTGAGCAACAGCTATCACCGATACTGTTACCTATGAATATAACGCACAAATAACGATATCTTTAATTTGACAATTGACAAATATAACATACTTATAAAAGTACAACTTTATTTGTTACTTTAAGTGTAACTCAGTTGCCTTAAACGCCATAGCGTGTAGCCCAGTTTAAGATTTGATTTAACCGGACGCTACCCTGGCTAAACGAAATTCAAGTTCAATTGAATAAAATTAACGGGCCATTAACTGTCATTACGGCAGAGCCAATGATCATTCGGATGCATAATTGAAAGCACCTTTAATTAAAGTAGATTATGCTTAATGACCATGTCTCTTTGCTACGCAAACTTTGACTTCTTAGATAAAGAAGTTCTTAACTATTTCGTAGCAGAAACATAAATCAAACCATATTTCCGTGAAATACATGTATGCAGCACCAGTTCATTGAATACTTCGAGTAGCTAAAAACACTCAATTAAAAGGCGCAAATTAGCAAGGAAAACCATATTAGACGGGACAGTACTACTGATGAAAATGTGAAGACGAAAATGAAAATGTAGAGAACGACCTTGTTCCAACTATACAAAGATAAACACAGTAATATTGAGTCATCCTACAACAATTCAGAAATAAAAAAATGTTCACCAATCATTAAGGTGTGATGTTTGTATAGCAGAGAATGTGTTTCAATCTGTTTATTGTCCGACTTTCAATGTCAACGAGGTGTAACACCTACTTGACTAGAAATGCAGATTCACCCCTTACTGCAATGACCTAATTTAAATGCTTTCATTAATGCAGCGAATCTAACTTGCAAAATTTCACCTACCTCAGCCTTCAGCTCAGCAACCTTGTCTTGCAATTCTCTTACTCTCTCGCTGTCATCTAAATTATTCCTAAGCTCGCCTTCCGCGTGCATCTCTTCGTTCTGTAATTAAGGAGTATAATATAAGATTATAGTGCACTTTTCTGCATAGAATAAAAAGAGTGGTAAACGGTAAGCGTAAGCAAAGTTAAAATCTTAAGCCTGTAGTTTGAGAAATTCCGAAGTATTAAGAAATCCAGTTATTACCTTTAATTCAAGAAGGGAAATCTTCTGTGTGAGTTCGGCAACTTGTTGAGCGTGTTCTGCATCCCGTATCCTCGCCATCATTGCTTCATCCTTCATTTTTGACTCTAGGTCGGTATATTTGTGCTGTTGCTCACGCAATTTAGCCGTAAGATCCTTTTCTCTCACTAACGCTGCTTCCAATTCTTCCTTAAGTACTTTGCCTCCCTCATCCTGTCGGCGAAGCTGATTCGTTGCGACTTGCACTTGCGTCGCAAGCTCCATAACTTTAAGTCTAAGCTCCTTAACTTCAGTCAATGCTTCCATTTCTCGTATACGAGTAGTCATTAAGTCTTCCTCGAACTTTTGGACTTCGTGTCCCCTGTTCTCCCAGAACAAGAGCTTCTTCGGTGTTGAGTCGGGCGCAGGTGCTGTCTGAGCCGAACGATGCTCTTGCAAGTGCCTTTGCCAAGCCGCACTCAATTCTGTAACTCGTTGCCGGAGATCCTAAAACAGTCATTATATATTTAAAATGTATTATATGCAATCTACTTTAAGAAGTTTTCGGAGCATAAAGTACATTGTGCACCAATAAAAAAGAAGTAATAGGGGACGCTACCTTTAGAGAAAGATTGGCCTCTGCTTCTCGAAGTTTTACCGCTATCAGCTCTTCCTGTAAATGGGCTACTGAATTATCTGGCGTCGTTTCACGTAATGTCTTTTTATCTTGTTCTAATTCTTGAATCCTTCCACGAAGTTCTCTAATAGTCGCATCATTCTCTGCTTCGTGCAATCGGACCCTCACTAACTCCTCTTGCAAGCACTGTATCATTTCTTCCTTTTGCGATAGTGCCTCCTGCTTTATTGATATCTCGTCGAGTGACGACTGCCTGGAGTTCACGTTCTCTTCTAAAAGAACAGACAATGACCTTAGCTCTTCATGCGCCTGCTCGAGTTGATGACTCGTCTCGAGATGGGTATGCCGAAGTGCTGCTAACTCTCTTTGCACAACAAAGGCGGTTTCTTCCTCTTCAGCACGTGACACTTGACCCCTCACTAATCTGTCCGCAAGTTCGGCGGATTCAGCTTCTAACAGCTCAGTCCTTTGCCTAAGCAACCTATTTTCCGCTCTTAATCGACGGAGTTCTACCATTTCCTCCTGCTCCTTCATTTTTAATACTGTGTAGTCTTTCTCAAGCTTCTTCATACGCTTCGGGTTGATCTTCATTCCATAAGCGAGATTCATCAGGCCATCGGGATCTTTTTCTGCGAGTCCAGGTAACTGTTTCTGGAAGAACTGTGGATACAAGCCGTGGTTAATAATTCATTGCACCCTTTGCTAATTGCCATAACTCTTAGATGAAACAATTACCTTCAACATGCCCTCCATGTCTAAGCTCAGTAAATCTTCCTTGCCTAAATGGAGCATAGCCAATGCGACTTTGAAAATAATTTCCATGCCCTCCGAGAGGAATACATCAAATATACGGCAAGCAAGTGGTAATCCGAGGGCCGTAGTAAAAAGTGTAAGAAACCAAGACGATGCATACATCGAGGTATGGAAACCTTGCGCCGTGAAGTGAGCATGGAGCTCAGGATGCGTGTCAGCGACTAAATGTTCCAACTGATACATGCACACCCCTAACTCAGCCATACTTGGCTTGAACATATCACGTAATCGGTAATCTTGCATAAGTGCAACTAGTACAGCAAAAGCTTCCTCTTCTGGCATTTGCTGTAACAATAAAAAGAACCACTTTTATGAATCTGAATCAGACCCCCGCATGTTGCAAGACTTCTAACCACCGCATTAGAACATTACATAATTGTTATATGAATTACACTTTCACTGTATTAATCTATCGCAGACCTTAGTTCATGTTTAGAATACGCGTTAAGTGAAAAGTAACACATAGGATCCATACGAATATTATAAAGTATGAAAATTACCTGCATTAGGAGTAATCCTACAATAAAACCAGAACCCTGGCAGTACCCCACTTCACGGTCATGAAGGCTGTAAGCCTTCATCACATTAAAAAGACTCTCCTGGCCCAATCCATCCTTCTCCTTGAAGAAATCGTGTTCAGGATACGTTCTCGCAATGTCCCGCCTAATTATTCTCTCGCACGCGGATGTTGCTTTAATATACTCAGCAAACTGCTTTTTCACCGGAGAGTCATGAGCACCACTTAATAATTGCCAGACAATACCCCTGCAATGTTGAACAACGATTACTTTATACAATCCGACGTACAACTTGCATGGTTGCACAAGACGCAGCTTATATCTACACTTCTATATCATTCTTATCTATACTAATCTATAATAAAGAAAGACGTGGGGTGTTTATCTGGATGCAAGACGTAATCGCTGAAAGTACGGAACAGATTTGAAGAATTGACACTGTTTACCAGCTCACTTCTTTTCGTGTAACATAGATTATACACACATTATTACACTACGATAAAAGGCGAATGGAAGGAGGACAGAAATAGAATATATGTCCATCCAATTTAGAACACGATTGATTCAGCTAAGTGCATACAAAATGTATATAGTACAATAATAGATCTGATATGGCTTCTAGATGGACGAAGTTCAATAGATTCGATTCTAGCATTACCTAAAGTGATGCGGTATCCCTTGACGTACAAGTTCTTTAACGAACTCTTTCCGCTTTTTCCAATGGTAGTCCCAGTCGGCGACGATGTGGCCCCATAAGGTCCAAGTGTTCTCCTCTCCGTCGGCTGCAGTGTGGCGTCGGGGTGCAGCATCGCCGTTGCTTCCGCTGCCCCCCGACGCCACAGACACCTGCGAAGTGTCTGACCCCTTCCTGCTGTGATTGCTTTGAAGGGAGTTCAGTGATTTCGCATCGGATTCGATGAGCCTGCAATTAGGAAGAAAGACGAACTTATTGATTACCATTGCTTTACACATTAATACATAACTTTTTCAAGTAATAAATCATTAATGACGTAGCTAGAAAGCTGTAAATTCACTGACGAGCATATAAATAGGAACAATCTGTCTTCATAACTCAAACGAACTTGTTTTCTTATCGAAGTTACAACCATAAATGATACACTTTCGCCTTCCATTGAAACTAAATTAATGCAATGTTTATGACATAATCTACAATCCTTGATATATTTACGAGTCGCAATCGATTTTCTCTGGAATGGATCTCAAAACCAGACGCCGTATAGTAACAAGAGCACTCAACTGCAGGCGGTGCGGTATAGAGTTCTCATACGAGTAATTGGCTATCCATAGATACATATGTGTATAGATATACATATGTATTCAGAGGATGAAAAGAGAAGTTCAAGAGTTTTAGACTATTAGATTACGCGAATCATCTTTCTACTAACAAGCGTCTCGAGTGCTCTTGTGCCTCGAAGGTATGTGCTTCCATACGAAACTATTCTTCGATGCTTCGATAGAATTTGAATCTCACGAAAAAGTTTCATACGCGAACACGTTCAACTCTGCCTTCAATTATTTAATATGCAATAAACGTAACAAAATCATTATTTACAATACTTTACAGAAAGTTAGCAAACAATTTTTATTTAAATTATAACAGCATTAAATATTTTCAGTAAACACTTTAAAAATATATCCTCGCTATTTTATATCCAGCGGTGATTAACTTCGCAAACACTTTGGAATGTCTTCAATAGGAAGGATTGCTATTGCACAAAAGCCGATTGTGACGGCGAGATCTTACGTGTATCCGGAAAGGATTCAAGCTAACACAGCACTCACCTGTTGGCTTCCTCCAGTTTAGCTAGCAGAGCCAGGTCGTCGGTAGGTATTTCCTGCGAGGACTCTATCCTCTCTTCCCGATAGGAATCCGGCGGCGAGCTGGGTAATATTTTGCCGGTCTGGCTGTCCCCGTGGCCAGTAGGATGTACGGTGGTACATAAACACAGCACGCTCATCACCTGCGGTCCATAACGCGGTAGCCCTAATTGTCCGGCTGGCTGTCTTCCGCTCTCCTGGTTTCTGAAACCATACGTTCATATTACTCTTCTTGTTAGCTGTATTTACATCATTGCACGAGAGGACTAAGAATTCTGACAAAATGATCCGTTGCTGGCATTGACATTCTTAGGGAAGGCGTGTCATTTTGTATTATGTATTTAAGTAGCAAAATTTCAGAAAAATTAGATTGGTGAAGGTTAAATTAACAAACATACCACCAACAATGTGAAGCAATTGTTATTGACATGAAATTTACAAATTATATTATTTATAATTATTATTATAAGCTTGTATTAAGATAAAAGACAGTTTTAAACACACGAATCCAATTTTATCAGCATTTTAAGTGGCTTTAATTGTTCGTAAAAGTTGTTGCTATTTTGGTTCATTCTTTTATCTGCTTTTAAATTTACCGTACAACTCATTGTTCGGCATTAATATGCGCGTTCGACGTCAGTCGGCTTTCTGCACGACACGTTCATTCATTTCGCTACTTGTAGCGTGAGTCATCTGGTTCCGTTTGACGGGCACAAATTATCATGCATCACTGTCTTCTAGGAATTCTATGAAATCACTACGCGCCGAAGGTTCGAATAAAACGTTTAACTATTAATTTCCGTTCTTGTGCGCCATGCAAGCAAGGTCAATCAAATTATTTTTCTATTCTATCTTAAATAATTTAATCGAAACTAATGAATACAAAAATTGCGTATTTCCTGAAATTTATTTCGAATACGATTGCAGCTCTGATCATCTCCTCGAAAATTAATAAAACCCTTCTTGAAAATGATTGCGATGATTATGCATGCGCACATTCCCATTAATATTTTCGCATCTGAACCGTCGTACGTGAATGCTTGTTTGAAATCATGGACATCCATCCATTAACTGTCAATATATAAATCACCACTCAGACACTAAGCGAGAAGGTATGCAATTGCAAGCCGTTTTGCACTCCGCATTCAGCTTTCTGCAAACAGCTCATTACCATTTAAACGGATTCTGCACTGCACGAATAAATTCGTAATTGATAGATTAACGGATTTGATGGGCATTTTGTTCCATTTACGGGCATAATTCCTGTAATTATTGTTTTAATTAAATGATTGTTGTAATGCACACAAAATGGCATTTGGGCGAGGAAGAAAAAAGAGTTGATATTTTACAAGTATAAATAATACGACAAGATGCATGATTCTTACAGAAATAACACAGACATTATTGTTTAAATTAAATGATTGTTGTAATGCACACAAAATGGCATTTAAACGAAGATGAAAAGAGAGTTGATATTTTACAAATATAAATAATACGATAAATTGCATGATTCTTATAGAAGTAACGCAGGCATTACTGTTTAAATTAAATGATTGTTGTAATGCACACCAAATGGCATTTAAACGAAGATGAAAAGAGAGTTGGTATTTTACAAATATAAAAAATACGATAAATTGCATGATTCTTACAGAAGTAACACAGGCATTACTGTTTAAATTAAATGATTGTTGTAATGCACACAAAATGGCATTTAAACGAAGATGAAAAGAGAGGTGGTATTTTACAAATATAAATAATACGATAAATTGCATGATTCTTATAGAAGTAACGCAGGCATTACTGTTTAAATTAAATGATTGTTGTAATGCACACAAAATGGCATTTAAACGAAGATGAAAAGAGAGTTGATATTTTACAAATATAAATAATACGATAAATTGCATGATTCTTATAGAAGTAACGCAGGCATTACTGTTTAAATTAAATGATTGTTGTAATGCACACAAAATGGCATTTAAACGAAGATGAAAAGAGAGTTGGTATTTTACAAATATAAATAATACGATAAATTGCATGATTCTTACAGAAGTAACACCGGCATTTCATCTACGTGGAGATGTTAGTATTACCAAGCCGGCTCGCGCACGAATCATGAAAATCGATGAACGTGCATTGCGTTGATGTGAGCGTTCTCGCTTTTTGAATGCAACTGTCTTCGCAAGCCTTTTTAGCGGCAGACAATGATAAGGAAACGCCCAGGCGATACTCCGTAGAAAACAAAGCAGTGCACTGACTCTGATGACTGCCGCGCTCGTAAAGAGATTTCTTTCTGTGCGAGCGCTGCAATTAGGAAGAAAGCTGTAGCGACGCGCTATAAAGATTCCACACTTTTACCTGTGTAAGACGATCATAATATTTGGCTTGACAATGGGCCGAAAGAAGCATTGATTTTTTAAGGACGTACACGTAATAATGACATCATTATGAATGATTGTGATGCAAAGAAGCTTTCGGTCTCTCTAATCTTTATTCATTAAGCTGTGAGGTTCAACGTTCATGGAATAATACGTGTCACACTTTGCAAATATGGAACACTCAAATAAAAAGTGTGGATCAAAGAAGTTTTCGATTCTTATGACTTTGTGAAAAATCAAGGGAATGCGGAAATACAGAAATGTGCCTATCGAAGTTATACTGAATTTCTGCTGCGTCGAAAACAGCCTCTGCTGCGTGTTTTCATAGCATTTACGCTTGACTCATTGTATCTCAATTAGGTGTGCAATTTCGTACTTTCACTCGGCTGCATTCCGCCGCTATTCAAACCCGCAATGCTTGCTTGCTTTGCGCTCTCTTAGACATAAAGTATTAAATATTAATCGCGAACCTGTAAAAAATGACGATGGAAATAACGCATCATCTACAAAATAGTGTTTCGACAATCAAACAATACTAAAATTTGTTCCACCTTGAAAGAATAAAAAAAGACAAAGACAGACCAATGTAATGGTGTCAAATATGTAATACGAGGTATATAAAAGGATTCGAAAAAATTGAACGAGTCACGTCCAACATTAAGAAAAACAGCGGAAACTAATTCCGCGAAGCGTAATGAATGAAAATCGATTAACCCACTGGCAAACAAAAAGATCCATTTACTCAACACGAACGAACACCACGTGACAGTACAATGTCAAGACACACTCGAGCCGTAAACATGCATGAACACATGCGTAAAAAGAATACAGTGCTATTTATCATGTGAACTGCGAGTGCACGTGCACTGAGACGCCAGGGATATGTGTGTAAATCGACGATGGAGCAGTTTTGCTCGAGTTCGAGTCCGGGAAACTACTTATAGCGCTGTTTATACTGTTGAGGCCTGTTCGGGCAGTGTTGCGAAAGGGATTAGATAAACGAGTGGTGGATTAACGCGGCAACACACGACTCCTAGAGCTACGTAACCCTCTATGGTAACGTTCGCTTCCCATAACGTTTTTCCATCCATAACTAAAGCAGCAGACAGTGCCGTTCAGGGCGTCGTTATTTTATGGCAGACGCGCTCCCCGAACAACAGAATTCCTCTTGAATACCCACGCGTGCTTGCGAAACCATGGTAATAGATAGTGTGTACAGGTGAAGGTGCTGATGATCGCGCAATCCGATCTCATTTTGCCGGAGAGGTCATTTCGTTTCAGGCGCGTCACGCATATTCCCGTGAAGAACACTTGCAATAGGAATGCTTGAGAAAACTTAGTTCCTTTCATGTGCCGTTATTTTCAAACCGCATTTCATCTCACTCGGCGAATTAAATGTTTCAAAGGTTTTCGCAGTTTGAACTTCAATTTTTTGTATCTTTTTTTATTTCGAGTTATTTAACATCGTATTAATAATTACGATTATGAACGAGCGTGGGAAGTTCGTATGCTTTTTTTGACTTATGAATGTAGCAAGTATATTAATATCGTGATGCAAATCTCGCGCGGATTGCAGAATCGTTTAATACATGGATTTGTGTTGGAATTAAAGTCTAGTTTGAATTAATTACACAGGAAAGCTTGCATCCTGTGTATAAGGATCTCGGAATCGTTTTACGGTAAGAAGATTGAATTAAAACTGCGGTCATTTGCGTGTCAGGCTACGCTTTAAAGTAAGATTCCGTAAAAACCTCATTTTTATTCAGATTGTGTATAGAATATGGCGATAAAATATTAAGAATATTCTTAAAAAAAAAACCAGACAAATCTAAGTTTTTCAATGGGATGGTTATAATTCTACTTGAAACTACTCAACAACCACTACTTTCTTTTCACAAGTGTATAATATCGTATACTAATAATATATAATTATAATTATTACAAATTATTTCAATTTTTTTAAATGAAAGATTAAAAAATTAGAGTGCGAACACTTTAGCTAGTGTTTGTTATTTTAAAGTTCCTGATAAACTATGAAATCCTAATAACATATACGCATTACCAACGGCAGAAGAGAAATCTGGCAATATTTGCCAAACTTGTCGTATTACCTTTAAAATATTCTCCGTGGGTAATGCGTTCTATTGCCATATCGACTAGCGAGGTTGAATTGTTATAATAAGGATGGTTGGCAAAGTGAGTGTACCTCTTGAGTGTATATAATTATAATTATTACAAATTATTTCAATTTTTTTAAATGAAAGATTACAAAATTAGAGTGCGAACACTTTAGCTAGTGTTTGTTATTTTAAAGTTCCTGATAAACTATGAAATCCTAATAACATATACGCATTACCAACGGCAGAAGAGAAATCTGGCAATATTTGCCAAACTTTTGGTATTACCTTTAAAATATTCTCCGTGGGTAATGCGTTCTATTGCCATATCGACTAGCGAGGTTGAATTGTTATAATAAGGAAAGTTGGCAAAGTGAGTGTACCTCTTGGCGGCTTTCTTGCGAGACCAGCGCGCTGCCGCCGGTGCCAGCAAGCCGCGCAGGACCATCGAGAGAGATGCGCTCGCAATTCTTCGCTCTCGGAGGATATAAACCCTTGGAAGTCAATGCGGCCGCAATGTCTGCAGCCGGCACTCACCCTGATCGGCTTTCAATTTCTCCACTAAACGACGTTCCTTCCCCGACATTTCCACGTAGTAGTACTTTTCCACCAACCCGTACATTTGCCCTATTGGCTGACCGGCGCTGCCACCCAATGCCACCGCCGCCACCACTTTGCAAAGTGTCCCGCTCTATTTTATTCGACAGCCCCTATTTACTCGCAAGTCGTAAAACTGCTTGGAACGCGTCAATAGTTCATCACCGCTCGGCAAAGTTTAGTGCTCTTCTCTGAAATAGTATAAAGTTGTGGCCTTGTTGAAAGAACGTCATAGAAAGTTTCGATGCTTCCTGCTGCTCGATATTTTAATCAGCTGTGACTCCACTAGAAGATAGTTTTGCTGATAATTGTTTCTATTTTAGTCTTTTTAATATATTCAATTTATGTTATGAATAAAACATAGCTTGTTATGTCTGGTTATCTGGTCTGCGAAAAATTTACGAGGAATTCTAGTAACGATAGGTATATTACTTGGCTGCTTGCGAGTTGCAATTAGCGCAGGCAAACTAATCAGCGAACGACTGACAAGCTAAATATGCCAATGCTTCGCAAAGTTACATGTAAAGTAACCAGACATAATTTTTGCCTTCAGACTTCGACCTCTACTTTGTGCCTGCACTTTGGCCAATCTTTAGTAATTTTGTAGTGGGTATTTATTTGATATGCAATTTTGTTGATAGTAAAATTGTTTCTGTCGATAAGGAAAAGCCAGTTGGAACCTAAGATGTTGCGTTTAAATTGAAAGAATGCACATAAACTTTACTACAAAGTTATAATAAATTTGTGCCGCATTTATATTTATATAATGTTCGAAATAATTGTACATAAATAGCTTTAAATAAATCTAATTCGACATAATTTCGAGTCGCCAATTTCCCAGCAAGTTGTTGAATTCACTCGAGATAAGAATTGTTTTGTGAGCGCGTTGACATTTGCTCCGAATCGAAAGAAGAATACCGTAATTCCACGCTCGGCAATGCAATTGTTGTATTTGGCTTGCTACAACTGTTTACGCGGAGGCACATTCACTCTCGCGCTATTGTGTCATACTTCCGTTTCCACGAGAGGAAAACTACGCCAATGAAACTTCCGCCAGTCCCTTCACAACTGCTGCAGCGTAAAATGCATTAGCCGTCGCACTTTCCATTTACCGACAACTACACAAAAAACAGAGCGTCGCTCAATTGAGAAAATCGGAAATTTCGAGAAGACAAAATCGTATTTGAAGTTTCAAACAAAAGCTGTCAAGAACTGAAAAAAGAAATTGTACTTTTAAGTCGTGCGTTTGTACTTTTTATCGCATGTGTTTATGTCAAGTTCGTGTGTTATTGTTCGAAGAATGCACTTGAGCCGGAACAGAATGGATCTACCGTGTCACAGAGTTCGATTATAGATAAGCACGGACTATCAGTTTGTCGCCTTCGCTTTCAGGGTTGTCTCGACGGAAGACGAGCCACTTATATCCACATAATAGCTTGGCGAGCATCTCGGTAACCCTCGACGGTCCATTACCGTAAAGGGAGACACTCCAGCCTTCCCTTAAGGTGGTTGCCGTGTACTACAAATTATAGGCAAACCAAAATCTCTACCAAATCCATAAAATCACTAATTTCCCTCTATTTTCTCATCAAAACTTTTGCCTGCAGTCATCCACGTTCGAGCCTTACACATAGAAAGGTCATACCAATATAGGCAAAGTGGCGCGTTAATATAGCAACACTGCAGTTTCAATTGCGATAACCTTTTAATCGAAATGACGCCTGCGTAAACTGGTAGGTCGAGTTCAAAAGGAAAGAAAAATTGATGAAACCGTCTCCCGAATGCTTGAGAAAAAGGTCAAGGAAGAATGAAGGAAAATGGATCGGTGGGTGGAAGGACTACCTTAAGTTGGCCGTGTCAAGTTTCGCTAATGCCTCAATATTTGCCGAGGCATCCTGCGATATTTCTCAGCAGCACAGGCTCTATCGAGTGTCCATCTAACCGAATGCCAGAGCGCTTTCCGCGAGCTATCCTATCATTTCCCGTTTACTTTGAGCGAGCATCGAGGTTCGACAGGACGCCCGGCGTCGCGTTCCATTATCGAAGATCCCAGCCGAGATTCCCGGTAATAAGCTCGGCTCTCCGCTTGGCCAAGAGGCAGCATCCGACTGCTGCGGCAGATCTTCTCTCCGGATGGATTTCTAATTGTTGGCAAGGCGGCAGTGCAAGGTCAAACGTGAAGCGCGTCGAGTTCGACGGCACAGTCGCTCGGACGCTCGAGTGGCTAAAGTGGCTAATTGGCGTCGATGTTATCGTTTCCCTTTCGATTAACCGGCGCGGTCTGCCGTCGCCGAGGACGAACTGGAGGCAAAGCACACGGGGTTTGAGGGTCGATCGAGTTCGCGCAGCCCAGGATGCTCCACATGCGCACCCGCCCTCCAACTCGTAACAAATAAATAAAAGGACTCTCGCCTCTCTCGCTCTCCCTCGCTCTCTCTTTACTCTCTTGCTCTAGCCGACGCTGCCTCCCTTCACCCCTGTCTAGTCACCCTCGCCCTCTCTCGCTCCTTCTCTCTCTTCCTCTCCCAGAGAGAGAGAGACTTCCTTCGACAAAATTGGGTCGTCTGAAACAGCTCGGCTCATACTTTTCGACGGGAACCCCAACCAATTCCACTTGCAAGTTCGTTCGTTGTAACAAGCGAGACTTGTGCTAACTTTGATTTTTAATTGGCGCTGATTTGTTAAGGTCGTTTCACAGTTTGCGGTGTGTGAACCTGACAGGCAATGTTACCTTCTTCACTCTTGCCCAGTCACCTTTGGCATCTCTCCTCTTCCTCTCTGGAAGAGGTCCTTCGATAAAATTGGGTCGACTGGAAGAGCTGGGTTCATAATTTTGAACGGCATCCTCGGGTAATTCCACTTGCAAGTTTGTTGTAACAAGCGAACTCGCGTTAACTTTGCTTTTTAATTTGAGGAAATCGGTAAAGATTTAGCATTTAGCGAACCTTTCGCATCTATCTTTTCCTCTGGAAGAGTTCTTTCGATAAAATTGGGTCGACTGGAACAGCTCGGTTCATACTTTTGAACGGGATCCTCGCGTAATTCCACTTGCAAGTTCGATGTAACAAGAGAACTCGCGTTGAGGAGATTGGTGCGGTAATTTGCTGCGATGGTAAAAGGGGAACATGTCAGCGCTGACTCCGAATTTTCAGGCTTCTTCAAATTATAAGAAAATTCAATTTGCAATTAAGCTTGTGCAGTGTCACACCTGCTTTTATAAGTCACTTTTATTCCCATTTTATCAATTACGTTATTTCCACAAATGAAACCATTTCCTTTTGACTCTCTGTTTAAAATACTCTCAAACCAGACAGGCGAAGCTTTTGACACTTAGCCTGATTATTCGTAAATGTCTCATTTACCACACGAAATTTTTTCTATTCATGTGCCATTATTGCATCACATATTTTTAAACCATGAACGATAATCTCTGCTTTCGTCGCTATAAAAGTCCATACATAAAAATGGACCATTTGAGATACAGTGACCATTGACTATCTCTGTAAGTTTCAATCCGATCACATTATTTCCATTTTCGGCACCAACCACCTTAACTTTGCCTTTTAATTTGCGCGAACCAGTAAAGGTCGCTTCAAATTATAGAGAAGGTTGTAGAAGGTCGAGTGAAGTTTGGCCTAGATCGGATGAAACAGGCTGTATATCTGTGACGAAGCAGAGGAGATAGGAAAATTCTATGAATCCTGTATGCAATGGCGCTTGGCCACAGTTATCCTGGCCAGCGGAGGCAATGAGAATCCGGAGAGTTTCCTGCCTTCGGAGTTCGAAGGAAGGCGGGCAACACTGCGTGCATACGAATGAGGGGGGAATTTTTACCAGGAAGCCAGCTTAGACACTTCTGCAGCAGAGCCGGCCATTCCACTCATAAATAAATAAAGGAACTTTATTCGATTGGAAGTAGCAACGTGTCCGAGGAGTTGGCCGAAGCGTAAGTGAAAATTGGGTCGGCCAAAATTCCCTCGGCCACCTGTCTTCACTTTGTACGTGCATCTACGCTTATTTAACCATTTAAACTCCCAAAGGCCAACCTTTGAATATTGCAATAATGTGCAGTATATTTAAAGAGCGCATAGGCGATGAGGGATTAATTACGAGATTTATTCATCACGCTCTTTACTTGTTACTTTTTACGCTGCTCCGTTCGTTTCTCTTTTACAACTCTTTCGGGAGTAAGCCACTCATGTCCCACATACATGCTCCTCTTTTCAGTCGTACTACTCACATGTTTATGTGACAGTCGTCGCTTCTGACCTGGATGCCAAAGAATTTTATACCGATCGTCAGTGTGAATCGAAAGTCAATTTAAAGAATTGTCTAAGAACAATATTTTAAAAGAGATAACAGTATGTCGACAGTTGGGAAATCCATTGTATGGCATTGGTAAGGAAGTTGTTCCTTTTTATGTGAAGAGAGCTCGCGAAAACCGGAGTGATTCTCCCACCAAAGCAAGTATTTATTCTGTACCGTAAAGTAGAGCAACACTTCCTGTTGGAAAATGCGGTCCGGCGCCAGTCTTTCTATTGGTTTTATCTCGAAGGTACTCCTGATGGAGTCTTAAACGTCCGGGATGTAAAGCAAGCGAGCATACAAGCCACAGCACAGACAAACTGCTTGCCTCTCACCCCGAACTTCACCGTCGCTTGATCGACTTTCATCCCCTCGAGCACCGAGGGGTAGTCGAAGAAGGATCTATTCTTTTCAGCAGACTGTAACCATTGGAACATGTGCTGGTGAATCTGTGTGGAAATCCTGGCTGAAGCCCGCAATATTCCGATGATATCGCGCTCAGCAAAAACTCTCATTTCTTCCTATCGTTGCAAAGTTTCGAGAGATTATTATAGATCAGTTACATTATGTCGATTACTCGTTAATAGTAACTTAATTGAAAAAATAATAGTTTGCTGCAAAGATCCTGTGCGAAACTTTTTAATTATTTTTAAATATTGCTATATTTCGTAATTTATAATTTACCTGCAGGATAATTCTATACAGAGAAGAAAACGGCATTAAAATGCGTTGAATGATTTGTGAGATTGTATTAACTTTTCAATACGCAAAAAGCCCTTTTAATCCGCTTTGATGCGCATTTATGGTGATTGCTCATTTCTTGCTATCGTTGCAAAGTTTCGAGGGATTATTATAGATCAGTTACATTATTTCGATTACTCGTTAATAATAACTTAATTGAAAAAATAATAGCTTGCTGCAAAAATGCTGTTTGAAACCTTTGTAATTCATTATTAAAACGCTCTTGCATAATAAATAAATATTGCAATATATATTTTGTAATTTATAATTTACCTGAAGGATAATTCTACACAGAGAAGAAAACGGCATTAAAATGCGTTGAATGATTCGTGAGATTATATTAACTTTTCCCTACGCAAGAAGCTCTTTTAATTCGCTTCGGTGCGCATTTATGCTCATTGCTTGCTTTTCCGTGGAATAAGCGTAAATAAATATAGCCTACGTCCATCTAGACGAAGCATACTTTCCAATGATGAAATAGTTCGAATCGGTTCAGTAGTTTCCGATATTACTCCGAACACACACACACACACACACACACACAGTCACACAGGCACCGAAACTTTTTCTCTTTATTTCCGATATTAATTCTGTCAGCGTAGAAAGAAGTTCGGCAATTTTAGCGTCGCGTCGGAGTTCCCACTGGCCGAGATAAATCATCAAGTATCCTGAACTCTGAATTATCGGAGCATGTCGCAGGATACCTGTATATGGAAATAAGAGTGTAGTGCTCTCTAGCGCGCTGCTGCGACACGCGAAAAAGTGGGTGGCGCGATGAATGGCATTCCGGAGACCTTCGAAGTTCTAATTAATTAACGAGGTGAGCCTCTGAAAACCTTTGGGGACCTTCAGTTCACGTGACAACCTGAGCTACGTACGAACCGATATGGAACGGACATTCAATTAGTCGAACTCCATCGATGTTTTGCAACTTTCCAATTCTTTTGCAAATGCAAAACTTTCTAATAAGTCAATACAGAGAGTATCCTGCGTCGAAGAAGAAACTATCACGCAGAAAGTTTTAGAAAAGCGTTGTTATACGCTCGTTATTGGAATGAAGAACGATGCGCGCATATACAGCGGACAGCAAAAAGAATTTGCACAGTCATTAATCTCAATAAAAAGTTTGTCCAATTCCAACTCTCGCGCACTTTTTCAAGCATGAATTATATAAACTAAGAGTCATTGAACATACAGTATGACGCAGTGCAGTGAAACAGAATGAAAGATAGCAAATAGATTCGTCTAGAAAATCGGATTGGATATTCTTGAAGGTACGATTTGAAGAAAAAGTCTTTGAAAGGTAGAAAGAATTGGCCCGACAATGAGCTACGAATGAGGATTGTGAGTGGTTAAGAGAGCAGTCAGTCGCCGGAATACGATTTCAGCTTATCCGCATCAGGCCAAATGGGTTGGCACGGAAAAGCAGTGCACTTTTTGCGGAGTAAGCTTTTGCGGAATTCTTGAGCGCGCGTTGACCGCAAGCGACACTATTGCCGGGTGCAGCGTGCAAACTCGACCGCATGGTGAATTAAATGCCCATACAAGTAGTATGGTGTGCGAGCACCCGCTGCTGTTACGCAAGTTGTTCGCCAGAACGCACTGGCATCGAAGCGTCATTACAACTCTGAATAGAATACGCGTAGAATGAAATGACGAGCGGCTGACGCTGACGGTACAGTTACCAGTGCGTACCAGCATTTTCGCGACAACGCACTCAGAAAAAGCTGAAAAAGACTAAAAATAACCGCGAAAAACTGTGAAAAGTGCTCCTACTCTTCTATTCTCTCGCCCAGCTCCTTCCACTCGCTGGAGTTCGCGAGCACTCGTTCCGAGCAGAGCGGAGAACCTAAAGCGAACCTCTCTCTCTCTCTCTCTCTTTCTTTTCCAGATTTCTATAACATCATTGAAACTAGAATTCCTAAAAATCAAGTCTATCTCTTTAAAGCAGTCATTTCTAAAGACTTCCTTGACAATTTTTCAAATTACAAGGAAGATCATTGATATTTATTCAACGAAATCACCCAGAACTTTACTGATGACATTGTCGGCTGCAAGAACACAAGTTCGCTTTCATGATAAAAAGTCAAAAGGGTTGACATTTGCCTGGACTTCCACTCGACGTGACGTGAAAAATGATTTCGCGGAGCTCTGATCATTTCATCGCCTCTGAATGTCTCTGGCGTTAATGCAGCTTCTATTCTATTCGCCGACTAATTAGTCAGCCCTTCGCGCCGGCTTCGTTAAGGAATGCGCATTGTTGTTACGAAAGAGAGCACTCGCTTCATTCAAATATCAAATTGTTCGCGAGCGTCTCGTTATTATGTCGCTTTTTGTAGCGAGCGAGCGCTCGCTCACTGCTTATCGTTCTTATCCTGGTTACACTAATGACCGGCTAAAAGCATTTCCTGAAGAAACTACGAGTTGTTTCGGTGATAATAGAAATACGGCGCGCACATCACCTCGACCAACGATTTCCTATGCCAGAGGTAGTTTAATGCATTTTCCAATGTCACTACGTAAAATGCTTACACAGGACGAACAGGAAATACGGCAAATCTCTTTTACGCTCGAATTTTTCTAGACTGAATTCGACATTATTAATAAGAATTTTAGTAAATATTACAGTGTAGATTTTATAGTAATTTTCAGGGTCTCAAGAAAAAGAATCGCAATCTCTTTAACATATGACACTGAGAACAATGTTCAACTGCTTCTGCGTAATTTTATACATTTTTCCACAACACCGAGCAAAATACTTCCAATAGTACTCGTAGAAAACATGATAGATGACTTTTACATTTCACTCGTTACAAAGTAAGTTAGCAATATTAATTAATTCTCACAATTATCAGAGCGTAGATTTTGTATTACTATTCAAGATTAACAAGGTGATAGTGTTAAAGAGTTTGATTTAGCCGAATACCAGGCAGTAATGTAACGTTGCGAAGTCCGAAATTCAAGTTGGTCGGCAGACGAATCTATTTTAAAAAGGCGGCGTGCGAGAAAAGGGCGTTACCACAGTTTCGTAACGAGTTAACACGTGTTTAATTAATTATCGCGGTGCGTGTCGGTAGGATTGCTCAAGCAGGCGAGGAGTAGACATGCCCTTATTTTCAGCGGCACTTTCAATAGTGCGACACCGGCATTTCTCATCGGATATACTGGTCTCTACGCCTACGAAATACAGATGCGATCGCTAAAAGAGAAAACGCTGTTACGAAGAACGCATGGAAAACGCGATGTCGGCGGCGAAGCACTGTCGGCCTCGCGTAGTAATTAATCCCTTTCTGCCCGTTGAATAGCTTGATTCCCGGTTCTCGCAGCCCTCTTCGTTACACGTGTGTCCGATTGAACTGGTCTATTATTCTCGGTTTTACATCGACGGCCACCGAAGAATTCGCTTCCAGGATGTTGAGGGAGAGAATGGAAGATGATTCTGACCTCGTTCAACCCGTTTGCTATTCCCACACTCCTCCGGCACACTTGAACCCGCCTTTCTTCCACTCCAGAAGCCCGCTCGAACGCACTCATCCACCTTTCCATCGATGTGTCTGCATCTCTGTGTTGCTCTGATGAGCGTATAACTAAGTTCGAGTGCTCGGCAGAATTTAATTCAAGGTTTTTCTTGCTTGCTATATTTTTCATGATGCTATCAAATATTCCTAGGAATTACTTTGATACAGTAGAATTTAATAGATGTCGGTGGGGCTAATAGAAATTACTCTCTGTTGTCAAAGATATTGTTATCGTGTTATTAACTATCCAGGTGTAAAACATGCGCATTGACCGAAAGAGCATAAAGGAACGGATTTACACAAACTAAGCAGCAAGAGAGCTCGACCGTGACCGATTCCCATAACACAGTGTACACGCGGCTAAAATGGGAAGTGTGCGTTACAGATATTCTTATCGAAATGTTATTCGTGCCGGGTATAATCATTCTTTGTTGGGAGTGTCTGATAATATCAAGCAATAGCAAGAGGCTTCGAGCTAGAAAGCTAACGGGATATTGCGCCACTATAACGTGACATTGTGCCTCATTTCTGGTGCAACATCGTTTAATTAACTCCCCGCCGTTTATGATTCGCTGGCGCTCCTCGCTAATGACTTACTTCGAAGCTGCTAATCCTCGGTGCATAGAAGACTCGGCCGTCTCCCATCGGGAAAGGCGCGCATAAAAATCAACGAATTTACACCCGGTTAAGATAAGACTCGCGCTAGAATGAGTCCGCCACCCCTTTCCCATACTAATAATAGGCCAGTGAATTTAATTGTAAGTGGAGCGCTTCAATCCCAACGGAGCGCAACGCTTTTGTAATGAAGTGAAATGAATAATAATTAAATTGTAACTAACGCGATAAAATCACTGATAACAAGTAATGGAATAAGTTCCATTCGCATTGGAGCACTTTCATTTCGAATATGAAGAAATAGTTGGTAATGGAAAAATAAATCATTGTTAATCTAATCAATCGTAGTATAAGTTTGATTCTTATCAGTGCAATGATTATTCCTAGTGAAAGAGACATTAATGAAGTAAAATAATCAGGCATCAAAATTGACGAATTTACACCTTGTTAAGATAAGGTTCGCGGTAGAATGAGTTCGCCGCCCGTTCCCCATGCTAATAATAGGCCAGCGAATTCAAGTGTTGCGTTCCATTCCCATCGGAGCACCATTCTTTCCTAATGATTGTACCGCGGTGCTCAAGTGTACCGCAATCCTCGATACATCACCTTTCCCAAAGGAAATGCGAGGGCAGGACTTATTTATAGGAGCAAGGAATATTTAAACACGATAACGCGTTTGCGATCAGACAAATGCACTCGCGTAGTAATCGTTCAGTGCACGAGGGACACTGCATGACCAGCATCAATCACCGCTCAATTTAACTGATCCCGACACGCAAAGAAGTTCAGTCACTCTTCGTCTCGTTCGCCGCAAATCACTCCTGCTATTTGCACACCGCCGAAACAGAGCAATTGCGAAATTTCCCTTCTAATTTCAACCTTCTCCACGTATTAAAATAAGAACTGTAACATTTCAGTGGGATTTAAAGGATAAGTTTAGAAAAAAGCGACGTATAAAACACGTAGCAGAAAAACGAAATGGATTTCGACCTGGACGTTGCTTCGGAGCAAAAATTCTGCCGGGTCGGGAATAGCATGTATAGTTGTACACAGCTCCATGTAATTTCCCAAGCGAACACGCTCAAAGCAATTTGGCTATTCAGGTACAAGGTATTCCATTCATGGTTTCGGAGAACGGCGGTGCACAAATAACTGTAATACATATTTGAGATTATGCCGGAATCCTGCCAATTTCGATATTGTTTAATATTAATATCCGCCAAGCAAATTCCTCGCCATAGAATCGCCGCTCTTTGATCTTATAATACAAAATTTAATATGGAAAAGTAAATAGCTCTTTCACAAATTTCGTTTCTCTCTTCTCGAAATAGATTTATCTGCAATGTAAACAATTTCATAATTCTCCGATTGCGCCGAAACGTTTCGTAAAGTATGACGATATTATCCAGAAGAATCACTAGGTATTCTTTTCTCTTTACATTTTCCAAATACGTTATTCTAAAAATAGCGTCCACCTCAGGTCCAATTTTGGTCGTGACACACTCCACCATGGAACTACCATGGCATTTCACCTCGATGATCACCGGCGGCACCAGCGGGCCCGATACATTCGAATAATAAGAAAAAGGACCATTCTACACTGTTCTACTTTCCTCCGATGCAGTCTCTCTACGCGTCTAAACTATCCATAACACTGCAATGACAGTAAAACATATTACCAGATAAAACACCGAGTGAAAGATTCCGTGATCCGGCATTGGTACTAGAAAGCTAGCCGAAGGACGCAAACGGCGCGAATGAAGAATCGTAGGGACGGTCCTTGAAGGTTGTAGGATTACGAGAGTGGATTGAAGGGTTCAGCGTACGGCGGTCTTATTTTAGACATAACGGATTGACAATAGGAGATGCTTCACGTGTTGCCAGCCGAGTGGCAGCACGCGATCATTCGGTTTAAAGGCGGTTTGGTGATGCGAGCGGCTTCGGTAACAGGTAGCAAGGAGATCGCCACGACGGCAGCTGTTTCCCACTGACAGGGGAGAAATTCTTAAGAGCAGACGCTGCCAGCAACGGCCATCTGTGCCTTACGCAAGTGAGCAGCGTTACGAAGCCGAGAGACTCACCCGTCTGTTGCTACGTGTGCTCGCCGACTCTTCCGCCTTGTTGATCAACGCTGCCGAGGAGCACTTGGAAGTCCGGCGATGGGCACTCGACGCCACCGGGATCCGCCACAAAGTTGCTAACTGGCAGCACAGCAGCTACGAACACGGCGGTGGCTGTCACCAGTCAAAACTGTCATCGCGAGCAATTTGTCCACACTGGCACACACTCACTCTCTCCACCACCCAATGCTACCAACGCTCCTCGACACTCGCCACTTTGCCACTGCGCGCCATTGTCCACTCCAACACCAGATAGTTCCCCGCCCCGAAGCCAAACGCCGCTCTCCAGCCGACACGCTTCATGGAAACTGGATACTACGATTCCGATGCGCATGCGCCTTGCTCCTTGCGTTTCCAAAGTTCAAAATGCTTTTCTATTGTTTTTCTCTTAGTTAAAAGGCTTTCTGATAGTTTTCGAGTGTATTTGGTAAGGTTGTATCGCTCTTCGAATTGTAATTTCCTTTTATTTTATAGCTTTTGTGAGGCAGAAGTTTTATAGAAATTTATCCTTTTGGGTGTGAAGTTGCGGCTTAAGATCCAAATATTTTTAATTCTACATCATCGTTTTCCAAAGAAGATTAGACTGTACTGCCTAAATTAATATTGTGCACGTGTATTTCTGTGACTACCAAACAAAAAAGTACACGTATACATGTTACACTATGATTTAATGACAGATTTGCGGCCATGAGAATAAGACTTCAACTATTGTCTTACTCTGTGCATGCCCAACCCTAAAACATTTTTTTATTCTCTGCATGACGTTATAGGTATATACATGTGTGTGTCACTAAAAACCAGTCGAAAGCACAAGCAAGCGTTAGAAATTTTTGTACGCACTTTAATTTGCTTGCTACCGTTATAAATATTATTTAACAAAGAGATTAAACAATCTTATCTATAAAATCTACGTCTACATAAAAAAAATCATATAAAATTGCACTTTTTGCTGACGGCCATGTTTGATAAAAACACAGCTGCTCAGAGGATATACAGCACTTGCGCAACATCATTCGCAATCATTCGCCGCGTGACAAAAACTCCAGCGAGCGTACTTATTGCGTATTGCTAACGTACCTATCTGTAAGCACGAATTACATTCGGAATCATTACAGATTCACGGTTGCATTTTCGCACTATTCCGTTCCAGTGCATTGTTGTACGTCGCAACGCTGCGTCAGCCATGAATGCGGACTTAGTGAGAGAGATTAATTACCTGACTCGTAAGTACATTGATAAAGAGCGTGACATTATTAGACGATGCAGGCCTGTAAAGTTACTGGCGTCGAGTTCCTCGTGATTCCGACCACTAATCCTCTCGGCAGGAGACGATTCTCTACGGACTAACCTTATTTCTGTCTTAACTGCTTCAATTGCCATTCAGCTTGAAATGATATTTCTTTAAGCAAACAACTAAATTTTAGGAGATAAGACAACGCGACACCGTGTGCCACAGTCTTTCCTTTTAGAATTAGATGCTACTTTTGGTTAGCGTAAATTATAGCGCCGTTCGAAATACACGTTTTGAAGTTTTTAAGACAAATATGATATAATACTTTTCCAGGGTTAATAGAGCAGCACAAAAAGAAATTACCCCTAGAGCTAAATCCTATGCAAAAGATATTGCCCAACCAAACTACGACCTCCGCTAAATTAGACACACCTCTGAATTTAATCTCTAGAGCTCACCTTTCAACAAAGGTTTTTAGCGAACAAACGTGCGATCCCGCAAGGATTAGAACTACAACCACAAGTGTTAAGGTACACGTAAATCCAAATTTTAAGCCTCAAAACTCTGTGATACATATCAATCCAAAAGTATGCATGAAGCCAATGGTTCATGTTAATCCGAGAGTAATGAAAGATTACAAACCAGTGGAAAGTAAGAAAATTGTACCCGTAAGTGGGAGCGAAAATAATTTGGAGCATGCATTAAAACCAGACATTAAAAGATCTGTGTATGTGAATCCAAAGTTAATGACAAAAATATCTAGTGCCAATAAAGATAACGCGAAGCCGGTTGAGAAGAAACGGAAGGTGTCAGAACCAAATACCATTCCTGTGTGCACGAGATTAAAATTCGTTAGAGGGACTAGTGCCTCGAAAACTCCTGTGAAAAAGCAACAGAATTCTAGTGTAATTATTTTGTCCAAAAGAAAACTTGTCAGAGTAAGAAGAAGTTCAAAGGGGTCAATTGCAACACCAGCTGAGGTGTGCAAATTGAAAAAAACCTTGAATTCACCATTCAAGAAAACAAAGATTTCTCCCCTTAAAATCATAAAGACTTTCAAAATTATAAATGGAGCGGAACAATCAGTGAGTAAAGGCACTAATTTAGTGATGGTAAAAAATGCCAAACCCAGTATAAATAGGTACAGAATTGATAGAACAATGACACAAACATTAAAGAACAAACCTGGTAATGATGGAGGGCCAAAGAGAACTACTATGCAAGTATTTTATGTAACTTGTTACTGTTACAATGTATGTTGACTTTCATGTACTGATATAAAAACAATATTGTAGGAATAAGAAAATGGAATTAATTACGATTGGGGGTGTTGTTTATAAATCGTCTAAAAATCATTTAGTGAGGAGGAGTTATGGATCAAAACGTATTATCCATTCTTTTGCCCATTCCAACACATATTTGCAACATGATATACACTACATTCCGATTTACTCATTTTAGGGAAAAAAGTTCCAACTAGTAAGAACGACAAATTTATAGTTACTACTAATGGAAAGAAACTTTGTAGGGTCAAAAGTGCCAAGGAAACAGAAAAGTCTAATGTAGTGTCTACAAGTAAAATAAATGGGGCAAGATTTGCACTTTCAACTTTACAAAAGCCAAATCATAAAACTCATATCAGGTGCGTTTAAAAATGTTTTAGATCGCTTATCTATGGAAGGTGTATGTTACATTTACTCATTTCTTGTAGCAACAAAGTTAAACAAAGGAGTATTCAAATTTTGCGCAACAAAATGCGGAAAAACAACCAACCATGTTTAATTTATCAAAGGTTTGGATTTTGCGCCAATCATCAGAAAGGAACATGCCCAAAACTTCATGATAAAAAACAAGTTTCGCTCTGCAAAAAGTATACTGTCTCATTTTATGATAATCTATCATGATTTTAAAAAAATACACAGAACTAATTAATTTAGTAAACTGTACATTCCAATGATAGAACTAACATGCTTTACACTAATCAGCAAAATGTATTTAGATTTTTACAAGGCAACTGTTTATTGGATAACTGTCCGTTGTCTCACGATGTCGGTCCTGAAAAGATGCCTACTTGTAAATACTTTTTGGAGGGTTGTTGCGTTCGTGATTCATGTCCATATCGCCATGTCAAGGTTTCTTCAAACACACCATTTTGCATAGAGTTCTTGAAAGGATACTGTGCAAAAGGACATGAGGTAACAGTACCACATATTATTTTCTCTTCACTTTATATATTCATTACATTTTTCTGTATTTCTGTTTTTTGTTAATATCCAATAGTATTACGTTAGATGTACAACATTTCATAAATCTCTACATCCCAAAATGTTCCTTTTCTTTACAGTGTACACGCCGCCATGAGTACCTGTGCCCTGACTTCGAGAAGAGAGGACAGTGCAGCAAAGGTAAGTATTGCCCTTATCCACACAAAGTACATGCGACGACGATAAAGCACAATTCTAAGCATTTTAAACGAAAGCACGAAGTAGAGAACTCTGAAATAATACCGAATGTGGAGGAACCTCTAGCTTCCGTGAATGAAAATAGACTCAGATATTACGAGCAGAGTAAGACTACTGTACAAAGTATTGATGAAAGGAGAGATAGAGTTATGAAAAAAATTAAGATTATGAAACGCGTCAACGCAGCATTGAATACCGATCCTGCTGAGTTAAATGAAAGTTCAACTAATCGTGATAGTGCAGATATGCAACAAGTATCTGAAACTGTGACTGAATCAGTAAAGAATGTAGAATCTGATGCTAAATGTCTGAGAAGACCGCCAATTGGGGTTTTACCTGCTTATATTCCAATCAATTAACATATCAAGCACATTGTGTTGAGCATGTCCCAAATGTTACTTCTGTTTAGTACTATATATTCTATTTTTCGAAATGCTACATGCATTTTTACGTATGTATTTGACACGTGCCGATTCTATTTATTCTCGCAATAAAACTTTAGATCATGTTATTGGTGTACGCAAAGATTGTATTTTTGTAGAATATTTTGATATATAATCAGAATCAATTCCCGTAATAGATGAAATTATGTATACGCATTGTGAAACTTAATATAATTAACAATGCGGTACGAAGAGCGTGTATAGATCGACTAGTTGGAAACCCCATTAAGTAAGACGTTCAATCTGTGATATCTTAACACAATTTGATTCAATTGTTTGTGTTCTATCTGCCATATGAAATTGAAACGTAGTATTTAATCACTACTGTACTGCGTTGATTTATTGTTGGATCAGATGATCCAGTTTGGAGCTGAGCAAAAAATTGCTCACTTTTCAAATAAACAAGCAGTAATTTAAAGTGACTTAAATAACATGGACAATGAGAATGTACTTATATAAGTTAAAGAATTTGCCACTGACTGTCACTATACAGAACTTTCATTTAAACACAGTTTCTGAGTCTGAATGAGAAATGAATTTACTCGAGCGCCATTTCAAATTTCACGTTCAAGACACAGAGTTACAGAAAAGGTGTTTATAAGTCTCACGAAAGTACATCAAACATTATCGCAAAAAGTAGTTGCGGATGTTTTAAAAAGTTTTCTACCGAGAATGCCAGAAAAGAAATAAAAGTTCTGAGTTTACAACAATAGTTTTATACTCGTTAATTAAATTAATTGGGATATCAGGATCTATGAGTGTTAGTAAAAGTACACAAGTGATCTCAGGTTGAAGAAATTTATTTAAAACGACAAGACTGTCGCACTCAACTTCTTCCAGTGCTTTGCCGTCTTTTAACTGAAGTTCTGTTCGATTTACATATCACAATTTAAGGACTCACGTAGAAAGTGATTTACACTTTGACTAGCGAAACACATGTTACTTTTCTTCAAAAGTATCGCAATTAGATCTTGTATTTCTTTATGATACAGTGTACAAAATATATATACAACTATATTTTATAGATTGTATATAAAACATTTCTGTAAGGTATTCGTGTTAATAAAGAGTATTTTACTAAATACAAAGCGCTGTAATCTTTACTCATCACCCAATACCGCACCATTCCAATTCTTCCGAATGGCAACGAGAGACATCATCTCTAGTGTACTTAGTTCAATAAAAGTTAATGTTAATTTTATCATGGGTAGCATTACCGTTTTTGTTCATAACTATATGCATATTATAAGCTCACATACACTTGTATAGTATGTATTTTACGACATTCCCTTTATAAATATATATTAATATATTAATAATTCTATTCCCTGAGGAATTATGTTTTGGTGAATCACTTTAATAAATAATCAAATAAACTTTCAAATATGTTCAATAATGCCTTTAAATAGTTATATAACTATTCCAAAAAACTTAAAAGCAATAAAACAAAACAGCCGAGCTTTCATTATATAGATGTATATAAAGGTATTTGTGGTATGCACGTCGCTAATAATAAACGCAATTTTATAGCGGACGCAAATACTGGTAAATATTTGCCCACTAATATCAGGATATTAACAACATAACAGAGATTTATAAATTAGATTTTGGGAACTTCTTTTACTGATATATCAGTGTCCAATTGTTAGAATCATTATATGCTAAGAGAATTGGACAATGTAAGAGCAATGATATTGTACTTTCATTAACAGTCTCTGAGACTACCAGCCACCTGTCTAGCCATTCCCTCATAGTGTCAATAGGCATATTTGTAGAATTTAGGCCTCTAAACGATACAGCCTGCAAATTCAAACAGAATGATTGAAATAAGTTATCTTAGCATACTGGTCTCCCATATTACAATCTCCCACATGTACAGACCCACTGAATTGCATCCGCAGGTAGTGTGGTTACACCGCCTTCTTTACAAATTGCTTTGTCCATACGTTTTATTAACATCCCTCTTTCCATTAAACGATCCTTTCTAAATGGTCTCCATCTAGCCATCCCATGTATACCTAATAGTTCCCTCTGAAACATCATTGCAGATGAAGATAATATTACTTTCCCTAGATACCAATCTATCTTGTATAAAAATACTGAACTAGTTTTCAAGCAACAAATTGCAAGCAATAATCATACCGTATGTTTATGTCTAAGAGAATATAATCCGAAGGGTTTATCTTTAAATAATTCGGAGCAGTAGATGATATCACTGGTAGTAGGATGTGATCCACTTCCCAGACAGGCAATAATATCATTCCACCTGTTTCGCAGTCTGTGTTCCTTAATTTTTGAAATATCTTGCATGCATTTAAATAATGGTTTGCTGTGCTTTAGCCTTCTCTTATGCTCAAGAATGAGAAAGTCTGCCCTTTGTTGCGGAGTCCAATAATGTGTGGTTAATAAATGTCGTGGAAAATAATATGCTAGTGGAAAAATAACATAATTGGTGAAGGGAACCGCCGATATTAATAGTACAGGCGATATTTTAGCTATGTCCCTTGGAAGAGTATAATTCAGCTTCAATTCATGACTAGCCAGACTATCCACTCCTTTTGTACTTTGCTTCCTAATCACAGATATGTATTTCTTCAAATCTATGTAAAAGGCTTTGGTTCCGCCGCTAAAAATTCGGTAGAGGCCCATCGTCCGCGGGAAGTTCTTCTCGAGCACCTTCTCATAGTTCTTAACATAGTCGACAAATCTGACGAACCAGTATTTCTTGAGGTTAGAGACTTTGCTGCTGTTGTCCTTACTGCTGGTGGAGACTACTGTTCGTTGAAAGAAATGGCATGTTTCAGCAAGCGTCACAACGTCATTGCGATTGCACAGAAATCGTGTTGACTTTAACATATTTCCAATCCACCGATCACGTTAACAATCATAGCAGAAGGGTTATACGACACAAACTGAATCCCCGTTGCCCCCGTTTAGATGACTTTATGACGCTAACTATATCTGCATACAGTTGTTTACTACCCTTATTACTGGCATGCGGAGGAGATATTATTTTAGATTGTTGTGCAGACGATTCGGCAGTGCGTGCTTTAATCCCGTATAGCGCCTTGGTCCTTGATTTTCGTGATGACACAATCCGGCTCGAAGCATAGCGGCGCGAGTGTAACAGCTACTAATTCAATTAACTAATTCGCCGCATAACGGGAGTTTGTCTTAGGTAATTGAAAGTGAAATTTCATACGAGAATTTCATGTCCCTTATTGTGTACATTTATCCCAGCTTATCAACGAGCCAGCATCTGCATCATGACTACCGCCATCGTATCTATAAAGATCACGTGTGCGTATGTCTCTTAATCGCATGCATTGACGTTTGACTAAAGCGTAGCTAGCAATTGCGACTCGCGTTTGTTTATTACCGTTAAATGAAACTTAACGTAAACTTAGTGCAATGCGCTTTTCAAGTTCGCACATCACATCCTTACCAATGCTATCCCCGCGAATTTTTGGCTATCGTCGTAGTTGTCGAAAGTTAATCTGAGCGGGAATTCGAATCAAGTAATCACTTTATCGCTTATGACTAAGGGTAAGGGATAGGTATCCAAGATCTGGGCGTGCAGATGTTCTGCGGTGTGTAAAAGGTAGCGCCTCGAATAGAGGACCGAAAGTAATCAAGGAAAGAATAGACTGAAAAAGTTACGCTTTGACTTAACAGAATAAAGGAATGTTGGTGCGACAGAACATCGTATCGGTCCTTCCTGACAGTAGACTCTAATCGATTATGCGACGCATAACTAGTTGTTGTCTGCAAATATCTGCTACTGTTGATCATTAATCCCTCGGTGTTGATTTGTAGCATACCAGAAACATCCCTGACTATAGAAAATTATATACAGCGGTAACATTGCCGCAAGAGTTTCCTCGTAAATACCTATGCACCTGACAGGTTATAGCAACATTGTTATTTAAACAATTTAAAGAGAGCCACACGTATATTGACATGGAATCAGACACAGTCCGCGCGGCAATTTCTCGAGTGCGAGAGAAATTTGGGAATGATCTCAAGCTCTTGAAGGATCAGAAAGAATCTGTGTCAGAACCTTATAGTAAGAAGTACAAGGCTATAAAAATACTAAAAGAAATCGAGGAAGATCTGACAGGAACTGTGAACAATATCGAGGAATACGATGATATATCGACAATACTTGCGACGATACATCAGAAAATTGGTATATTACACAGCGATACTGAGGAATTGAAGGCTGCTGAACAACGCTTCATGAAATGTGTTGAACTAACAAATGGCAAAGAAAAGGATCCTGAAGCTATCTTACCAAGGCTCAGTGCACTCAATCAGTTGGGTATTATATGGTCTCAATGGAGCGTACCTAACAAGGCCAAGAAATTCCTTGATGAAGCGGAACAGATTTATAAAGACTATATGGCTGATCCTGAAGGTTTTAAGGTGCCTATAAGCATAGAAACACTTCTTTGTATTGATCCTCCAGAGGAAGAATTGGATTCCATGAAAGTATTGGAGAAACTACACACTCTCACATTGTTTTATCTTGCGCAAGTTTATGCAGCTTTAAAAGATCAGCACAAGTCTGCTGTATATTGCCATATGACCTTGCGGAGACAATTAGGGAACTTAGATAATATGGAGGATTTGGATTATGTGGAATGGGCACTAAATTCTGCAACTCTCTCCCAATACTTAATGGAAGTCAATGGGTTTTCTGAAACCAGGCACCACTTGGCAGCAGCATCCTATATTCTAAAGAAGTACGAGGACATTTTGAAGGAAAAGTATAAGGATTCAGAGGACAGTGAAATTGCTAAAGCTGAATGGGATCGTTTTAAGCACAGAAGTGCAGATGTTGCACGATGTTGGGCAAAGTATGGTATTCTACTGATGATATTATCAAGAGCAAGACTTTTGGAGAAAGCTGAGAAAGATGAGCAGGACGACGAGGAGGAAACTGTATCAAATGATAATGCAAATTCTGTTCGAGATCTGAAGTTTGATGTGTTGGAAAAAGAAATAGAACCCATTGAAAAGCAGATAACAGATAAGTACCTGCTTGACTTCAATGATGCCCGGCTTGTATTCCTGAATGCACAGAAGTGGTTGAATGAAGCAAAAAGTTATTATACTCTCGAAGATCATGCTTCTGATCATGTTGCAATTGTTCAAGATATATCACTGGCTTATAAGTATTTAGCATTTTTTGAGGAGCATGAAGACAGACAAGCAAAGATGCACAAACGAAGGATAGACATATTGGAAGATGTTATAAAGGAGCTGAACCCTCAGTACTATAAAGCAGTTTGCAGAGAGATTTGGTTGGAACTTGGCGAAACTTACTCTGAGATTATGAATATAAAGTTCGATCGATTGCAATTGGAGGACAAACCAGCGCCCCATGCTATAGCAAAAGTTCATCATTTTGCTGAGCGTGCTATCCAAAATTATCAGGCACTTATAGACTCTGTGGAAAACCATAAACCCGATGATCCTACACAAAAATTGCCGGAAGATTTAGAGAATGTTGTGTTACATGCATATTTCCATATTGGCAGGCTACATTATAAAATTCCAGGATCGGATCCGAGAACTCTGAATGGAAATATTCAGAAAGCCTTCAAGGCATACCGGTATCTGATAGAATATGGGAAAAAATACCCGAAAGCAGTAGAATCGATGAAAGAAAAGTATACTCTTTGCCAAGAATTATTGAATTTACTGCTTCCGCTAATGGAATCGTAGTTAATAGATGAAGCTGATGAAGGATGAATGAATAAAATTAATTTTATTAATGGATATTCAATCTATGAATATTTGTAATTAGTCGACTTTAACAATTTGGCTTACCACATAATGCGACATTAATTAATTATAAAGTCTATGTAAAATTAAATGTTTAAAATAGACTGACAGTTGTGCTGTAGTGAACTAACAATTGTTATTGTTCACTTCCACAGATCTATGTACATTTTAAATGTAGTGTGCTATTTAATAATACGAAGGTCAAAGCAAAATTACTCTGTGGTTGTACATTTTGAATATCAATGGCATTTAAAGTAAATTATTGTACAGAAGCAAAATGTAAGTTCACTCTTTGACAAAAGGGGTACAGACATATACTTAATCCTTGAAATTCATTGATCTTTTTGTTGAGAGCCACAGCCAAAGTTCTATTTCCGATTTTCAACATATCAGTTTGATATTCTTACATACATTTTTTATTGTTAGTTTACGAAGTGTTTAAATTGACTGATGCAATACTTACCTTAGTGATTTCCGTTAATCGAACTATATTTAATTAATGTATATTTTTTACGACACTGATTAATACTGAGGGTATGTGAAATAACAGACAATGTGTAAAATGATTTTGTATTTATTTCGTAAAATAAAAAGGTTACTTCTTCTCCACCTTCTTGGCGTCTTTACTTCCTGCCTTTGCCATCTTGACTTTCTTTTTTAGTCTCAAGAATGCGTCTGTCCTCAGTTTGTTTCTGATTTGCCTTGCTTTTCTTAACTTGAAGCGATCGAAGTCACTAAGTTCAGCACGCTGTAAGAGAAAAATGAGAATTCCCATGACTTACAGGTTTTTCTTACTCATCAGCATCAATTGTAAGCATAATCAGTGTAAACTGATACAAGAGCAAGAAAATTTCATGATTATATTAATGTTATTTGACCATAATGGAAATTTCTTGGAATTACAATATGTTAATTATTATACATAATTATAAAAGTAAGATATGATTACCTTCTTCTTTGCCTCAACCTTTTTGGCCCACATGGTCTCCTTCCAACGCTCATCGATCTTGGCTCCATCCCAAGCCTTGCGCACCACACGTGTGGATCCAGTGAAGGGGAACTTGAGGCAGAATTTGGTTAAGTGAAGCTCATTGAGCCTCATCTGACCTCTTGGTACATTTGACTGTGGCCCATCGATTAGAACCTGGACACAATTAGTTAATGTGATTAGTAAAAGAAAGAAACATCTTCATATGCACATTTTATGGCATCGTTTCAGTAACAGTATTTGGCATCAGCTCAGTGTCAGCCGGCAATTCCTATCATAGATACTGGATCATCATGTGTAAACTATCAGCATACAAGCTAAAAACTATCGCTCATCAATAATAATGGTGGCACTTCAACAACTCTTACAATTAAGCACCAAGTATGATTTATATTATTGTACATTTACTCTTTCAATGCATTATTATAGGTATGTTAAAAGGCCTATCAGGATTTCTGTATTTAAGCGACCCAAATCAATTGAAACGTTTTAAAAGATAACTTTGTGCATCAGCAAGGACTCTGAAAGATTCTTTCATTATAGAAGTGTATACTACTAACATACAGACCGAAGTCATAATTATAGTTATTGAAAATAATAAGCGCTGTATTTCTTATTAATGTATATATTAGACTTACTCGATTTTGGTCGATGATGTCTACGATAGCAACGAGTTTGCCTTGGTGAGGCCCCTCGTGCACGTAGGCAACGCGCCCGCACTGCACGTATCTCTGGAACGGCTGTGGAAAATAAATCGAAAACCCATTAACGACACATTGTTCAGCTCGGCACGGAGAATGTTTCTAAAACCATAGCGTTAATTTGTCGCCCATGCGGATATAAGTACGCTCTCTGTAAAAGAAACTGTGGAAATGATATGCACCTACCATGTGGTTGCCGAACCGTTAAAGTGTAATATTACATCTCGCGAAAACCGATATTTTCCACTACACATATTATTTAAACTGAAGCCCATGGTAACAAATGAAAATTGAGAATACTGCGGATATTAATAACGGAGCGATAATAAAATTTACACGTGGAATATCGACGAGCTCAAAACCGCATCTTACTTACCATGATCTACCGGAAGCGAAAGACCCACACAGCCTATAAGCGCATGAAACACACTTACTGCCAATCAAAGACCAACGATATTCCCTACGGCAGAGGGAAAAACTGGGAGTTGGCAGAAACTCCCTAGGACAATTCTCATAAAATTGCTGCCGAGCTGTTCATATTTATTAGAATTAATATGAAATTATATTTATTCTCAATAACCTCTTTTTAAATGACAAATGATCATTATAATTTATTAAATCGTAAAAGGATTTTAAAGAAATCTTTCTCCTATTTATGGCGACGTCGATAGACAGGTTTCCGGTTTTCAAAAGCATTAGAAGATGCTCGATTGGCCGTTTGAACCGACAGAGTTGAACTTCCTTTCCTGGACAGCAGATGATCAGTAGGTAAAACAGAACAAATATTATGGGACTGTCAACTGTCATTATAACCTATATATGCATTGGAATTTAATATTTTCGAAATATTTTAAACACGTGTCGTTTGTTTTCATAACTAAGTGCTCTCGAAACTGGGCAAACACTGTATGCAGCAGTTTGAGGTTTTGACATTTGCAAGCATAAGTGCTGAAATTCGATTTCCTGAACCGTAAGTGAATTAAGTACAACAATTTAATGTGAATGACCACTATTTTGAATCACTCTGAACGACAATATACCCCAGTGTACTTTGAACCTACATATGGAACATCTGTGTTCAGGATCGTTGTGTCTAAAATTCGTTTGAAATGGTCGATCGGAATTATGAAATTAGAGAAATAATATACCAGTTTGAACTAGACAATATCAAGTTTTTAAACGCACGACCTCGAGTACTGCGGACGTTTACAAAACGGTTGTCGCAACGAAAAGGGTGGAAAGAGAGATAAGTACAGAATATATGTTCTTGGAGATAATAATAGTTTATAATTATTAACTGTAGAAATCATTTACGACTCGTCTTTACAGAACGCTTCTCTTCGATTAGGAATCTTTCGACTCGTGAACCACGGATTTCAATACCATGTGTTCCTATGTTTAACTGTTTTCACTCTGACTTCCGCCGCCCTCGGCCCTCTGCTTTCAACCGATTAACTATTAGGCACAGCTGCTTTTCCTACTAAGTTTTTCTTTTTTCACCTCTGCCTAACAAGATCTTGACGATATCGAAACAAAATCAGAACCTTTAGTAATTTTCGAGGTTTATAATTTTATGACACATCAATTTGTATTTATTTTTGTTTACAAGCGACGGCGATTGAAAGAGCAATTCTTAGCCAAGCTCGCTGAAATCGAAGCTTTGAAGAAGAGATTAGAACTAGAAGAAGAAGAGACAAAAGCACACTATGACAATATGCCTTTCCTTTTTGTGGATATCAAAAAAGAAATCGACGATACGGAATGTGAAACACCCGCGGAAACTGAAGAAGCGGATTCGATAGTTGTTGAGTCAATAAAGGTGGAGCCTACGTACATTTACAGTGGAGAAAGTTCTACATCTTCTACATAAGAGAAAGAAAGAAACTTCTACATCATGTTATACATAAATAGATATATGTGGCATTGTAAGCATGTATGTACAAACCAAATATTTTGTATACATATTGGCTTTTGAATAAATGAACAAAAAAATACATAGTACATCACCCTGTACCCCAAATAATACTTCATACTTACACTGTCGGTAACATTGTGTGTGATTTTGAAATAGTAATGGAGTCCCAAAAAGTTCGCGTTCTCCGAGTGCCTCCATAGTTTGCCCGACCTAGTTCGTACGTTATCTGTAACAGCACTGAAATAAACAATTGAGTTAATTTTCTACATATGTTACCACAATACCCACGAGGCTAAATAAGAAACGATGGACGTAATTTCGATACAACAAACATATACCGAATCTAAAGATCAAGCAAATGTTATCAATGCTCTAATTGAAGAGGTATTATTATATTAGAAGTCGTTTCTTAAAACAAGTGTTAGAAGTGTTTGATTCCATTCTTAACCATCAATGTTAATCTCATCAATCTCGTATGCGATTCATCGGTTAATCCTTTTATAGACGATAAATTGGTCAGGTTTTAAAGAAAAAAATAGTTCTATATAACGAATTCGGAGAAGTGGCGGGTGTCGGTTTGTTGTAATCAAATATCTCGTAACATGTACTACAAAATCATTTCAATCGCAGGTGAAATTTACCGCGCTGATGTTTTATTTGTTGCTATGTTTGTGTCCCTCAGTGCGCAAATTTGAACGATGTTCTCAAGGATGCGAAGGAAAAGCAAAAGAGCTACATGATGAAGCGTTACGCTCTTTGCACTAGTGTGCTCGTGAAAAAAATAAAGTTTTATTACGACAGAAAATGGAGTACAATATTGAAGAACAATGTCGCGGAGGTGATGGATTTGAGCAACGCTAAACAAAGAGAACTGCAAGAACTGCAAGATAAAAGAATTCAAGACAGAGTTGAAAAATGGTTCTATTCATTTACTACCGAATATTATACGTCCCGATTTTACTTCTATTCCTTGTTTATCAAAACAGGCTAATAATTTCTTTGCGCTTATATTTTTTTATATATAAAATAGAAATAAATACGGAAATCTAACTACGTTAAAAATTATGCTGTATACTTATATTTCGATGTTTATAGTCAGGACTTTTCCACGATCGCCTTGAATTGGGGTAATAACTTCAAACATGCACAAGTTGAATATGTACGTTTCAAAGATATAACAATTAGTGACAAAGAAAAGTATATTGAATCATTTTTCGTTTCAACGCATTGACATTTCTGTTTTGCAGTCGACAGAAAATTTGACAGAGTGCATAGAAGATTTTCGGCAAGCATCGGAAACACTTAATAAAAAGTTGAATGAAACGGAAAAATATTTACGCGAAGAAGAAAGAAAATATCTTGAATACCTGAATGCTCATACAGGTGGAGATGAATCTAAACTAAATATGGTATTACAATATATCAGGTAATATATAAAATATGAATATTATAGCAGCGGAGTAATATTACGATTTTCATATATCATATATTTCGTTCGTAGACAAGCGAATAAGCACCTTCATAGCATTACATTATCCACCGATAATAAACTGCAAACAATACAAAATAAAATAAAGCTAAGGAAGGAAGCTTTGGCTAAATTCAATGGAATACCGAGAGTCTCGCAAGGAAAGTACCGTTAAGAAGAATTTGATATGAAATCGACTTGATATTATAAATTAATAATATTTGTATTTATGTTGTATTCTACTGTATCTATTATCATATGTTAGACTGTTTACTTTATAGAGGCAATGTATTTATTTTACATATTCAATTCAATACAATTCAATACAACAATTATATATTCAATAATAAAAATAATAAAACTAGTATTTATTATAGTAGCACAACATAACACTTGTAGTAAAGCCAATAATTGACAAAAGTTACAAGGAATAGCATTGGAAATCACGTACGACCACACCAATTGCGTGCCTGCCGTCGGTGTAAGCACACCGACGTTTGATTACTCATTTATTTATCCCTGTGTCAGTCTTTTTGGAAATTTGTTATAGTTACTTACTCTTTGGAGTTTCAATAAAACTTTATACTATTGTTATTTTACTATTCTTTCGTCGCTCTATCATGATAAGTGTACGCACGAATAGAGTCCAAATAATATCTACGATTTCGTTGTATCGTGTCGGTAATGTAGATGGGTTGCCACTCGATATTTCTATGCATTTGTAATCTATATATTGCAAATATACGTAACACCGGCTATTACATATATGTTCTTACTTCTTATGCCTGATCATAAGAGGTTACTTTCTGTTATTTGATCGGACTAAGGTGGACATAGCTTGGTACATAATCAGTGATATCGTGATTCTGTTATTAAAATACTCAATGTAATCTAAATATATTAAGAAAAAACGTTGCAGTAATTTGGATACGTTTAACTGAATAGTGACACTTTAAGTTGACATGAATTTCTTATCGCAAAGAGTTTTCTGCGGGATAAGACGTCTTCACCCGTTAAAAGTCAGTCAGTTCGCCGAAAAGGAGAAGATATGTCTCTTAGTAAATTATACAAGCAACATTCAAGTACGATCAAAAATAAAGGCGGTTAACCCAGAGGTGTTTGCCGTTCGAAACAAGAAGAAGGAAAAATCTCGGAATAACGGCGATGACTCGTGGGGTCTTTATGGTTATGCCTTGTTAGTAAGTTTCTTTCTCAAGCTCTCTGAGAATACTTAAACATAAATAATAAATGTTTTGTGATGATAATGGTGTGCTGATGTTGTACTTTGTTTCTAGAGCATACCAGTAGTGACATTCGTTCTAGGTACATGGCAGGTACGAAGGCGTCAATGGAAACTTGGGTTGATAGAAGATATGCACAATCGCTCAATGTCCGAGCCTCAACCACTACCAAAAAAGTAAGGGAAGCAATTGCGCCAAATGGCTAGTATCTGGTCATATTGTACCTGGTACATGTACGCGAGTGTATGCTAAATTGCCAATCAGAGTAATATGTTCAGTTTGGATGACCTGAAAGCGCAAGAATTTCACCCGATACGTGTCAGGGGAACATTCTTACATGACAAGGAGTTTATGGTGGGTCCAAGGAGTTTGATTCTTGATGGGCAAGCTGCAACCGAGGGCAATCCTGGCCTAATGACCAAGAGTAATTCAAAAGGATATTGGTTGGTCACGCCATTCAAACTGGCAGACAGAGAGTATGTTATGATTTATCCAAGTTCAGATGTCGTTTCAATAATTTCATCCTGTTGTTTTAATTCTGTTTCTCTTTATCAATCAAGTTTGACCATTTTGGTGAACCGTGGCTGGGTGCCTGACTCTTATAAGAATCCAGGAAAAAGGAAGGAACTTCACACATCTGGTGAAGTGGATATTGTGGGTCTGGTAAGACTCAATGAAGAAAGGCCATCTTTTGTATCTGAAAATATGCCAGAAAGAGGTTCATGGCAGTACAGGTACTTCCAAGACACCTTTCAAAATTGTGCTAAGTGGATTACTGAGTTACATTTCAACACTAAGGATATTGTATCATTTAGGGACTTGAATCAGATGGCAGAGTACACTGGTGCAGCTCCTGTGTATATAGATGAAGTTGCCAATAAGTCGATTTCCAAGTATCCTATTGGTGGGCAAACGCATATAAATCTACGAAACGAGCATTTTACTTATGCTGTTACATGGTATGGAATATCAGCTGTTACTGCGATAATGTGGTATCGAACTTTTATAAGCAAAACTCTCCGAATGTAAGAAGATATTAAAGTGCAATATTCATGTATAAAATAATGGAGGCTTATTTGTATAGAATATTCACTAACTGAAATCAGCATTTTTGTATGGTTTGTTTTTTTAGCGTTGTTTGAAAAAAAAATAAATGGTAATTGCATCGAAACTTACTGTGTAATATGAAACAATGGCTTTAATAAAAGTTTTGTATTTAAATAAGTTATGTATTCAAACAAGAATAAACTACAAAACAAAACCCTTTTCATTTTTTATGAAACGTATCAAATTCGAAAAATAAAATCCTTTTTAGGCAACTGTTAACATTAGATCCACAAGTAGCACGTAAGTGTGCAAGCACTTTTTGAACGCAGTCATAAATACAGTGCGATGTCTGATAGAATATACAACTATTTTATTTGCTGGATTCTGTTGAAATATTCTACAATTGGGAGGGATTCAAATCCAAATGCACTGAGCATCATGAATGGGAAGCAGGGGTAATTTTGAGATACAAGTTCAGCATGTACACAGATTGAAAAGGCAAAGAATGATACGTTTATAGAATTCTTTATTTGATAACATAACAGTGTGTGCTCCGTACGTAGGAGAATTACCGAATTGTTGCCCGAGAGCTTTTCATCCCGTCACTACTACAACAAGAACGATAACCACCACTAACAAAACTGCCAACAATGGTCATGGTATACAATACATCAACGAAGTCAGTATAGAAAATACCTTTATACAAATATGAAAATATACAATATACAAGATATATCGATTGCGTTTACTCTCGTTACGTACTATCGTAATATAATAATAAAATAGAGCAATGTCATAACTATTTACGGCCTCGTTCCGCCGTGGTACGCTAATAAATTACACATTCGTTCCGTTTCACTTCTACGCAGTAATGTTTGCTTTCTTCCATTAAATCACGTTATTTACTATACACGGATATGACTTGTCAAAAACAGTTGACGGAGCGAAAGAAAGTTACAGAGCGAACCATGGCGGAAGAGTACCCTATTTTTGTATTAATAGGTCGCAGTTCAGCACGGGCATAGCTGCGATAGACAAACACCCCTTTCCTTTGTTCGGTGTTCCAATTCATCGTGGCTTCGTGTAACGCCGCGCGAACAGTATAAGAAAGAACAATGATCCATGGTCGAATGTGGCACTCCCTCCTTTCTCCTTGCTTAAAGTAAATGAGAACCTGCAGAGGTCTCCAACTGGCAAACGGTATTTCAACTTCACGAAAGAGCACCAGAATATTTGAAAGCGGGTTTCGGTTACGTATTTTGATAGTTCGTCTCGTTTACAATGAAACCAAAAAAAAAGAAACAATACAAACGCGGAAAGCGTCAAACGGCAACTCTTTCGGTGTTTCAGCTTTTGTTTATTGTCGCGACTAATATATATATAAGATTAGAAAACAAGGCTAAACACATCGACATAACAAGCATTAGTTTCACGTGCAGGATACAACCAGCATCTAAAATGAATCCTTCCTACATAATTAGATACGTACTCAATAATCCTAGGGTTTCCTTAAACTTACGAAATACGAAGTAGGGTCGCGTGCCATCGGGCAGCGCGATAATTTACTAGAACATAATTGTACCGTTTCGCGGAATACAGATTTCACGTTCAGCATTGTGAATACAGCAAAGACGAATCTTGCGCGGATTTCTCTTGTCTTTTTCCCCTCCCCGTTTCCTACGCCTCGTTACCTCTTCAATTAATCTTCTACCCACTATGCTTGCAGCGAACAACTTATATCTACTAGTAATCGACTTTTTGAACTATACTGATTCTATCGCCGTCGCGTTTACAAGGCGAGGCGATTCCATGGCGTTCTTTTCGCCCCCGACGTTTCCCGCCGGCAAAACGAACGAGCGGAATATGTCAATGAAAGAGTTTCTCTATTAGGACGAGTCCAATTTTGCCTGCTAGGGAAGCTTGGCTCCTCGTCTCAATTAACACGGAGCATCCTCCACCACTCCAATTGTGTCTATTCCCATCTCAGATCTTTCTTTTTCATCTAGCAGTTGCTGTAAAGGCTAGGCTTCTGGTTCCTAGCTCGGGCGAGGCACATCAGCGACGGAAAGCACTAGATAGTCGCGTCGGTCGCATCGTCCTCTGCCTGCGAGCTTCTTACTCGTTGAGGACGCAGGTGCGCACCAGGGCGTCGCACACTGCGTACGGATCGCAATTGCTGCTAGGTCTCCTGTCCTCCAAATATCCCTTCTTGTCCTCGGCGACGCCGCGAGGAATACGAATACTGACGTTACGATTGGCGACTCCAGCGCTGAAATCGTGGATGCTGCTTGTCTCGCACTTGCCGGTCAACCTGCGCTCGTTATCCTTGCCTTCGCGTGGATCATACGCTTGGATGTGCCTGAGATGCTGCTTGCTCAGCTTGTCGATGGCCTTCTCGATCTCAGCGATTCCGTTCTCGGAACGCATCGCCTTCGTCGAGAAGTTGGTGTGGGCGCCAGCGCCGTTCCATTGGCCTTCCATGGGTTTGGGGTCCAGAGTGACGATCACGCCGTACTCCTCGGCAACTCGGTGCAAGATGAATCGGGCGATCCAGAGATCATCTCCGGCAGCAATGCCTACGCACGGGCCGACCTGGAACTCCCATTGGGAGGGCATCACCTCGGCATTGGTGCCGGCGAGATTGACTCCGGCGTAGAGGCATGCTCGGTAATGAGCCTCGACGATCTCGCGTCCGATCACCCTGTCAGCACCAACGCCGCAGTAGTATGGTCCTTGCGGTCCGGGGAAACCGTTCTTCGGCCAACCCAAAGGCCTGCTGTCGAAGTCCAGGAAAGTGTACTCCTGTTCAATGCCGAACCATGGCTCCTGGTCTTTGATAGCTAACATCGCCTCGTTCGCCCTGAATCGCTTGTTCGTCTTCGTCGGCGTCTTGTCACTGTAGTAGGTATCGCAGAGGACCAGCTTATTGTTTCCGCGACGGAAGGGATCGTTGTAGATCGCCACCGGGCACAGGAAGATATCGCTGTTTGCTCCATCCGCCTGGTACGTCGAACTTCCATCATATGTCCACGTGGGAAGCTCTGGAAATGATTTTGTCTTCGATTAGTCATGATAGTTGGAACAGTGCACTGTCTGGCTTCTGTGATACTTCAAATCATTCGACGAACAGTGAGTTATGTTCGCACGAATCATATGAAGTAAAGAAGTTCAACGATTATAACAGTATCAACCAAGTATCAATGCCTTTGTTGTTTGCTCAAGAAATTCTTCGATAGTTGTCTTTTTCATTTAATTACATCTACGAAGATTTCTCAGAAGTACATTCTGGAGAATGTCTTAAAGTACTTGATGAAACTTAATAACAAAGAAAATGCATCAGCCTGTAGATATTTGCAACTCGATCGCAGGTGATCTACGGATCTCCAGTGCCAGTGGAAAACCACAGAAGCTTAAGACGTGAAACCGTGTGGGAGCAGCGAGTGAGACGCTACAGTAGGATGTAATGTGATAGGATGATTTTTTCGTAGGATAGGTTGGGTGATCATGATACAATTACTGGCCTGAAGAGTTTCGAGCACCGATTGCGCATATCCCGTATAATCCTCCTTCCAATTTGCCCTCGCATTGTCTTCGTTTCTAAGAACTTCTTGCGCCAGACTTTTTGAGGGTTCCTCGGAGATTGCAAAGCTATTTTTACCTCGGATCAATAAAATGCAAGGGTTTGCCGAGATTATGTGCGAACTAGATGACGTAGTTTCTTAGGCGCTATTCTCAATATTTAATGATCGCAGCATGAAATCAGTCCTCCGCGTAATGAGTTGCTTCTAAGAAAAAAGCTCATTGTCAGCATTTTGATTGGTGGTGCAGTTCAGAATAATAATTAGACGCGTTTTGCATATGTGCATTTGAATGTCAAAGTAATTTCCCGGATTCAAAGTTACAAAATCGAACATTATTAGCATTCAAAGCTAAAACAAATCACAATGGATTGAAATTGCTGTTCTAATTGTTGAATTGTGGTGACAGGAGAAGTTCGGTTGTGCGAGCTGATCTTTTAGGCGAAGCTAAGCAATTAGGACTATTGTCAATGACAAGGTACAATTGTTAAGGATTCAGCGGCACCTCTGTGCCAGTTAATTGACATTCTTTGTTCATCGTGACGTTGACACGTGCAATTGTAGCGTTTGCAAAATGTCTCCTTGAGTCGTCTTGATGACTAACAAGGTCGGCGTGCGAAAGGAGCGAAGGTCGTAGGGGAAAAAATTGGTCTGACCACGAAGTCGAGAGGAAATTTCCGCCCGTTGCTGCAGGCCAATATTAAAATCTATCTACCCCGATCTTTTGGCGAACCAATCGCTAGTAAAAAAAAAGTCGACAGTGATAGACACCGAGCACATAAGTTGATATAATTGCGACAGACAACTTAACTGAAATCATTTACTGTTCGTAAATCTTAGATATATTTTAAGATATGCCATGTTTTATTTGAATAACTAGCACAGTTTCATAAATATTTTTTTCTACAATATAATACCAATTTATAACAATTTGTTCACTATCGCAATAAATTCAACTTATGATCAAAAGGATTTCAAAGAAGATTACTTTGTTCCAATTGTCTTTTGTTGTTAACAGTATAACATTGTTTGAATAAGGAAAACCGAATCTTCCTATTTATAAATAGACTCTTTCAGGGAAAAGCATGAAAGATCATTGATGATTAGTCAATAGTTGTTGACGACGAGTTCACTGCTCCCAATTTCCACCGTCTAATAGCCTGTACACATATAAGGGAGATTAGATAACGGCTGCTTAACGCGTGCGCCGAGATAACGCTGTATTTTCGCAACCGGCAATTTTCAATGACGTTTTCATTAATCACCACCGAGACTCGCGCAGTTTCACAGATTATCAGACTCGCCAGTGGTTTACTCGGAAAGTGGTTAGTGTGTTTGTTACAAAATCCACCCAATCCTATCAAAGTTTAACAATGAGGGAGAAGGGACGCTCGGATTACTGCGATGCTTGTATGAAATCATCGTAACAACTTCGTATCATTCGACTGGTAGCGGTTGGTGACGCATTGCACGAAAATCTCCAATCGTTAGTGTTTGTGTATGCTTTTAGTGGTCTGACTGGAATTGAAACAAATGTGTAACAGTAGCCAATGGACTGCGATTGTTGAAAATGTACATTATCAGTTGCTTTTCAAAAATTCTTGCCAAGATCAAATGTGATACTTGTTTGGATTTCTTGTTGCATTGATACTTAGTTGCTGGATAAATAAAGGTAGAATAATACGAGACTTTCTTGATAGCTTTGCAAATATGCTTAGAAAGTCACCCACAAATGTAAACTCAGTTTTCTAATATTTTATTAACCATTAATATCATTCGGTATTTATTCATTATTAATTTTATCTTAAATGAATAGTTAAAAACTATTATTGTACTAATGTTGCATTGTAAACAGAGTGCATTTCTGGGTGAGTTTATTGATATTCTATGAACATCTACCAACCTGATGGGTGTTCTGGGACGAAGTCAAGCGTTCGGCTCTTGCAACGAAGTCCTTCGCCGGTACCGTCAATCCAAATGTACTTGGCCTGCACCTTGTTCTTAGGCTGCGGCAGATCCATGTATCGATTGAGAATGGTCTTATCGAGGGCCGCATTGGGCGATTCCTTCAGCATAGTACGCGACATTGTGGTGCTGTAACATAAAACGACCGATTTCATTATAGCAAAATGTGAAGTAGTCATATCTTTTGTATACCATTCGTAATGATATTTCTTACGAGATTGTACGAGTGGAATAAAAGAAATTAAATTGATGTAATAATACAAGATAACTACTTCTAAAGAGTATTGTTATTGATACTTTTATTGTCACTTTATCTTTTATTATTTTACTTTTATTTTGCTTTACTTTCATTATCTTCTATTATCTTTTTTAATTAATATACGTTTAAGAAATCAACGCGAATAATAAAAAGCGTCACTTTTTATTCACTTACAATTCTTTGTAACAATAAAAATGCTGGGAATTTATTCTAGAATGTTTGGCGCAGGAATGTAAAATTGCATGTAACGAACTTGCTTGCCTTCCCTATCAAAGGCAGGCACACATGTGCGATAGAGCATGCAGTAGTTTGTGGTCGAGTTACCCCATAAAACGAGTTTAATTGATTACTGCTATTATCGATAGTGGATTGCGACCTATTTTGTTTAAGTGCGATTTAATGTGCGCACTTCAACGCTTAATTGTCGAACATGTGCAGAACTTTTCGAAATTTTCAATTATGGAACGTGAAACAAATAATCCTTGTTTATACTTATTCTTAATAATAAACAAAACCTACAAAATCGAAGCATTAAAGAGGAGGAAAATGTTATTTAAACAACGAAAAAATCACCTGGCGATAATGATTCCTAGCTTGTCATTATTATTACAATGAATCAACGACTTCGCCATTAATGAAACAAATCGAATTAAATTAATAAACCAGTAATATTACCGAACTTCGTAATATAAACTACATCATATTCACATAAAAGGATTGAAATTCCTTCACTTGAAATAAAATATAATAAGTAATATAATAAATAATAGAATATAATGAAGTAAAGGAAAGGCTCGGCAATCATTCCAACCGAATGATCTATAATTGATTTAGTATTATGACGAGTAGACAGCATCCAATTTCATAAAGCTCAGACTTAAACACGATAGAACCATTTAATAATAAAGCGAAGCTGCAAAAGACAGAGAAGTATATGAGCGGCGCATGAAATATGTGAGTGGAGCAGAATGCATCTGTGATGCAAAGCGCATAGGCGTCTCTTTATTCAACCTTGGCGCCAGGAGAAGATAGGTGTGCGTGTGTGCGCCCACACGTCTCACGCTCACGCGAGTGCCATGCGGCTGGCGCGTGCACGCGCGCTGCCTCTGCTTCTATAGGCCGGCTCACAAATGGGATTCCGATACTTCAGTTAAACGAGCGAATTACACCGGCGGCGTGATAAGACGCCTCGCGGAGAATTTGAATTGAGCCGATGTTTGATCAGCGCTGACTATTTGCGCCGGTAGTCTGATTACATTTGTGTACCTTGTTAAACCTACTATTGAGAACTTAGCCGACGTATCAATCAACTTTGTGAGAGTACTTCACTATAATTCGTCGTAAATCGAATCAATTATGTCACGTGCATTAATATTAAGAGCTATGATTTTGTTGCTAATATGCTAACGATTTTTATGTTAACGTATCAATAAATTTCGTGAAAGTACTTCACTATAATTCGTTGCAAATCAAATTAATTTTTGTGTGCGTTAATATTAAGAGCTATGATTTTGTTGCGAAAATGCTGACAATTTTTATATTAACGTATCAATAAATTTCGTGAGAGTATTTCACTATAATTCGTTGCAAATCAAAACAATTAAATCATGTGCATTAATATTAAGAGCTATGATTTTGTTCCGAATATGCTAACGATTTTTATGTTAACGTATCAATAAATTTCGTGAAAGTACTTCACTATAATTCGTTGTAAATCAAAACAATTAAATCATGTGCATTAATATGAATAACTATGATTTTGTTGCGAATATGCAGACGATTTTTATATTAACGTATCAATAAATTTCGTGAGAGTTCTGTGCTGTTATTTATTGTAAATCGAAGTAAATAGGCTAAAGATCTTTAAGTTAACGCATCAACAAACTTATTAAGAATACTTCTCCATAATTTATAAAGCGAATCAATTATATCATTATGAATTGTACTATTAGTATTAATTATTAATAAATTTCAAACATTCACGATACTTCTGTCAATCATATGAAAAATATATTCTCTTCGCAATATTTCCATAGCTATCATAATGAAGTGCCAGCAGTGCTATTTCCACCAGCTCTTCCGCACAAGCGGACGCAGCGGATATGTGCGTTGCATACGTGCATCGCTAGTGTGACATAATTTATTTCGCACGCAGAAAGCCAGCTACTCGACATATCACTAGCTTTGGCCACTCAGGATAATTTGACGCCAAGATTAATCGGCCGCAGTCGGATAAATTCCCAGCAAACTCTACTTTTGCTGTGTTTGCAGGCGCGTTCACTCAGCCCCGAAGAATTCATGGCCAGTGTTATCGCGTTTCCGTTAAATAGCTGAGAGAATAACTTCGCTGCGTGCATAATATTATTTTCTTAAGTCGACTCTCCTTTTGTATTTAGATTTTTCCATTTACATTGACGAATATATAAATAAGTATAAATGCTTATTATCAAAGCAATTTGAAAAAGATTTATGATTGATATAATTATTGGCGGCTCTGTTTCTATTAAACAATGATATTTTCAAAGAGAACCGTTTCCAACGTGCTTCCTTCTTAACTGTAATTTCAGAGTACAATTCTGTCAACAATGACACACGAGTGACTCTTCGGTACAATAACAAATTGAAAAGTGTAATCATGCACGTGTGTGTAAAGTAGTTGCGATCAGCTGCGTCGCATTCGTCAGAAGGAAAAGCTGCCAGTGGAGTTATCGTATCGGGTGACCTAAATGTGCTAGGAAAACGATACGATCAATCAGCCCGATGATTGAGTAACGCGCATCTCTTCGATTCTCTTTCGCCTAGGAACGAATAAACAATAACATTGTCCATCGGAGCGGAGTGATATAAATATCGCGCGAGCATAGGTGCACTCTTGATTCATGAATTATTTTAGGCGTAGCATATTTTCGGAGAACGCACTCTAGAGTGAGAAGGTTAACGCTCGTATTAAGTGTGCGGCAAATATACAACGCTTTATTGGTTTATTCGTAAATGAGATTTAACAGGATCAAAAGAGTCTTACAAAGCCGAAGCGGCTTGGCGGAGCATTTTCACGCGTACCTCATTGACTTTTTCCTTTCATTAGTTCCAACGCGAGATCGTCTCCCGTTCCTTTTTTCCCTCACACTTTGTCACTCTTCGAGGGTTTCATAAAGCACACGGAGAGGAGAGCTCTTTTGTGCTGCGGTCGTGAAGCATCCGTAACCGATATACACTTCAACTGAGCCACGAACAAGGTCAATGTCGCACTTGCCCTTAGATGTGCCCAGCTATTTTTACAGGAATATACACGCCACACCGAGTCTCACATCCGCCTACTTTTTAACCGAGCTCCATCCACATGGAAAATCGTCCAACTCTACCAACTCCAGTGCCTCTTTCACTGACTGCTCTGCTAATAGAATCGAATAAATCGAACACACGATTTTTTTTAAATCTAAGATATTGGCAGTCAATCACTGGAATTTGTCATTTGATTGGTATAGTTTGTCGACTCATTATTATAACGGTAATAATTTCTTTCCCCTATGTATATAATTTAAGATATTTTTTCACAGAAACTTGAAAGCTAATATTAAACTACAAAAATGCTATTGTTTCATACAGAAAATTTAATTTAATTTGTCTTTACTTTCCAAAACCAGTAGTAACAGTTTTCAAGTTTGTCTTTCTGTATTCTACAGAATTGGTTCGAAAGGGTCGAAAAATGTGTTGGAGGCTTCCTCAGCGGAGGGATTAATGCACCAGATGGAAAAAGAGTGGATTCATGGAGGAGAGCTCGGCAGGGATTCACAACAAAGCGTGGAAACAACTGTGTAGCGGGGTTAATGCACTTGAGCGCGCGTGCACGCCGCTGCCACGTGAACCCGTTTCTTGGCGTCGAAAACGAACGGGTCGACAGCCGCCACGACAACCGAGACTTTATCTAATTGGTGTATAGTGACTCTCTCATAATACAAGCGAGCATTCGTCAAGGGGGACATGCTTGTCCGACCGGTCACCCTCTTTTCTTCGTCTTCTTATTCGTTTTGTTCATATCGAACTCCTCTCGGCCGCTCCACGTGCATCCTTTGTTCGACCAGTTTTCGTTGGTTTATGGCCAACGCACGCTTCTCCGTAAAACGCCTGGGCATTCGCATGACTCGTCGCCCTCGATGAAAGAACAGTAGCAGTTACCAGCAATAACAAGTCTGCTTTGTCCCAATTAAAACCTTCTCAGGAAGCCAGTGTCAATTTCTCAATGTTGTTTTACAAGTAACGTTTCAAGAATTTAATTTAAAGAATAATAGATTGTTGTAGGTAATTGCTGATAATGCATACTTGATTCTATCACGATATTATAAATAGTATTGTAAGATTTTTAAATCTATACTTTCTCTGAGTTATTACATTACATAGTAAGGAAAGTAGCATTAAAATTGAACCTAAAAACGGACAAAGATCTAACGACAAAGTTGATATTAATAAGAGAAAATGGTTAGAATGACTCGTTTCGAGAATTCCTCGAGAAGGACTTAAAAGAGGTGGGTAGAGAGCTTAGATGTTCAGTTTCATTAAACGTTGGAAGGCAAATGTTTATCAACACGTGGAGAGAGCAGAGGGATCTTAGTGAGTGACATGATTCCGACTGGCAGACAGGAGTCTTTGATAGAAGAGACAGGTGAGAATATATTATTCGGCTGGAATCAGTGAGGCGCGTACGGTTACGCGCTGGTATCGAGTGGAATGAAATCTTGTTTTGCTTAATATTAGTACATATCGCGTTATCAGTGCCGGGTGTTAATCAGACAGACAAAGCAGATTGATAGAGAAGATACCAGCGATAGCCGCTGATCCCAAATGTATGGGATCGTTCGATTTCATCTCTTGTATAAATAGATCTCGGCGTATCTGATGCCTTTGGAAAATTTTGGATCTCACCGATTACCGAATTCATCCGATATCGCATCAATCGGAAATCTTTCCGATCGCCACGGATTAATTATTACATGTTTCCTGTATCGTTTAAATGGATAACGGAATCTCTTTCACTCGAATGAAAGGCCGAGTCATGTCTGATCAGTCATTAATTGACTCAGCACATTAAGAAATCTTTTCTGTTCGATTGTCGTTTAAAAGTCTTTAAATTTGTCATTTTTAGCGAAACAGTGTAAGTTTGCAGTTACTACACTACGCTTTTACAAGTGGAATCCGGTATTATCCTTTCACTTTCTTACTTTGTCGGAGCTATCATCTTAACTCTCAAAAGTGGAGTACAGGGAGCAGTAGGGTCCGCACGGAGTAACGTGCAATTTACCGGTTTCGTACTTAATTGCTCTTGATAGAAAGTAACTTGCACATGACCGACACTGATCTCAATGCGTTCGCTCGAGGTTTGAGATGCAATATTTCATCTTATAGCAGAAGCTCTTGCACAGAAGCATAATTTCCTTTAAAATCGTTATAAAGTTTAACTTTAACACATGTGATATGCCATGGAAATCTAGTTGAAAGTCTCGGTTTCTACCATGTTTGTCCACTTTTTGCTGGTTCACGTAAAGCTCTTAAGAATGCAGTGAAACTTTCCTTCCGTGTTCCTCCATGCAGCTGTACATTATTCTTGCTGCAGCGCGATAACTTTTGCTCGAATGGTAAATAAAATGCCAGAGGCTGAAATGTCCAGGATGCTATTGTGTTCGAGCTGTTTGTTCTCCAGCAGCGTCGCCACACGCATGGCAAACATCGAACTCGTCATTATTTCTCACTTTCCACGCCGTAATGACCTTTACTGTGATACAGTTTTGCCCGCAGCCTCTTTTTCCACAAGCACGAATTTACTCGGTTTACGTTTACTGTGTTTTCTTACATTCCAAATAGGTCTCGTTTGTATTCTAGTATTCATTACAATCAGAGATGTGAACTAATTTCTCGACCTCTAAAATTCAATTGACATGTTTGGCTGTAATTTACTTAAAACCGATATAATGGATTCGTAATTGGGTATAAATTAGAATTAATCTAACATTGAATATTCCTATACGCTGACTATAACGTGTTTAATTTTTCCGTGAAAGTCGAAAGATCAGCTAGTATGTAAATCGAAATTGAAGAATTAAAAAGGTGGTCCACCTTCAAATCGAATCTAATGAATTCCGGAATACAAAACAGGAAAATACCGTTTCTACCACTGAAAGGAGAGACGAGCGAGTTAACTGGCGAGGGCTGATTAACATAATTGAACATTCTCCATCGAATCGAATTAAGGGGCAATTGGAGTATGTAATATGTTTGCATATCGCACAATGTGACAGCCGAGATTTGGCTCGTTGAGGGTGTCAAGTGGTCCTATTTCACGTGCGATTATCTATTTCGCTATTTGGGGGGCCGAAACTCTTTCTATTGCGCTTGACGTCGAAAACCGGTGCTGAGCATTTTTCGTATTAGCTCCTGTTACGCCAAATATCCCGAGGAGGACGCTTAACACGATGATTAGGAGGCATTGTCCTAAGTCGATCTATCATTCCCCATTATTATTCATCAAGTTTTTCATAGATGACTCAGACCAGCGGCTCAGTTCGTTGACAATAGAAATGCGAGATCGCCGTGCGCAAACTTTCCACTGTCGGGACGGGCATAGCGGAATGCTTTTGTGTCGATGATGAATACTTTATCTTAATTTCAATGCCCTGATACCGAATGCATCCAGGACAGTGACCACCGGTTATCGCACTACACAGCCATCCGAGTGACTCCACCAACTCTTACTAATCTCAACTTCTTTTCCCCAACAAATTTACCATTTTTCAGCGCGCTTCCACTTTCCAAAATGGTAATCGACTTCTGTTTATCGTTAGACCTCCTAATTTGGGTAATTTATCGTTCTACATTCTCATTTGTGAATCGTTCACCCACTTTTTGTGACAACGATTTCTTACGTATGTACAAATGTGATGTTTCGTAAACTCGAAACTACACAAACTATTAGTAGCGATAATTGTATGGGATGTTTAATCATTATCGTTTTAAAATTAAACTGTTCTCGATTGTTTTTATATTTTTTGTAACTTTGTAAAAATTTAATTTTGATCTTTTTGTAGCTTTGTATAGCAACTTAGCAGTACAAATGCTACTTTTTACATTGTGTGGAATATATGTTTGAAACAAGTGTATTGTTACTACTTCATATTTCAAATAACATTTAATAAAAATCACAATTATAATCCTTCTACGTTACAGAACTCACAGAAAAGAACCACATACAAAACAACTTTCTACGTGAAGAAAGAATAATTTCCAACCATCCTAATACCTGTGCACGACGATTGCAATGCATGTTGCACTATTGAAAGGGAGAAGGTGCGAACTAGCTTGACCCGGTGGCTCCAAAGTAAAATCAATGAAGAGAGCATTCCATTTTAAGGGAAGAGCTCTGTCCTACCGATCCGAGTAATGTTTCTCTCAGGTTTCCGGCTATTCGCCTCGAGAAACGCACAAATCCACGCCACGACGTACATACACAGTCTAATTCTACTTGATACTCGGCCAGCTGAACGAGAGATTGGCGCTCAACTTCTAGACCAACGAAATATCGATTATTAATAGAGAGTAAGAGACAGAGTAAGACAGAGTCTCGACGAATTTCGGCCCGTAACCCAATTGCTGGACAATAACACAGAACTCGACTGACTTAAAGAGCTGGCCAGCTGACTGCGAGAGTGAGAGAACGTGAGATTCACGTTCAACGGAGAGAACAATGAAATATCGATTATTAATAAAGAGTAAGAGACAGAGTAGACGCAGTGATGCATTTCTATCTGCAACCCAATGGCTGAGCAATAATATTGGACTCGACTGGCTTAAAGCACCTGCTGACGATCAGCTGAACGAAAGGATTGGCCGTTAGGAGCAGAGGGCAATGGAACATCGATCACTAACATCGAGTAACAGAGAGAATATACGGTGGCAGCGACGATTTTCTTTCTAGAATCCAATTGCCGGAGAATAGAAGACGGTACTTTACTGACCTAAAACACCTGCTGACGCCGATCCATGTCTGCTCGTGGCTAGTGACGACCCTCTGCAGGACCTTGCTCCCACAGAACTTGACAAGTATGTTGGAGCTCATCTCGACTGGCTCTCTCGGTCTTCTCTGTTACGGCAAGCTTCCTCGACTGCGGCTTTTCTCGCGAGAGCGCGTCTCTCTTTCTGATAGTTTCGGGGCAAGCGTGCGTGTCTGACAGCGGCCGCGATAGGTGCGTCGTGCTCGGTTTCGCGTAGAGAAAGAGAACTCTCTCGGCAGGAGCGCCAAAGAGCAACGTACTCTCAACTGGCTGGCCAAGAGAGAGAGTGGTACCATTTATATGGCTACCCCTACCAACCGCACTTCCCCAGCGGAGAGCGCCTGTCTCATCCTGTTTTCGTAGGAATTTTAAAATCGACGCTTTCTTGTCAACAAACTTCCTACTACCTCCCCGGGATCCGCCGGGATCTATGTCGCCGAGGGAATCCGACACTGATTTCGTCCTGGCGCATTCTGACACGTGCCGCATCCAGAAATACCGACCGCCGCCGGCCATAATTAATCTTACGCTGATTCTGCAAGTGAATATCAAGGGCGTATTCGTTATGGTGTGCTGGTGCTGTTATCGTGGCCTAAGCTTCTGTAATGGATATTTATTGGTGTAATAGTGGAGTGTGTGTGCAAGTAGCTACGACACTTATTGGATTGGTTGTGTAGTATATTACTACTCATTCTAATGCAATTTAAGGTGAGATTGCGAGCTAACTATGCGGTAGTATAATTAATTAGAATTAGGTATCAATAATTGTAGTATCAAACGAGGAGTATTTTATAGTAATTTAACAGTTGTAGTTCATAGAAGGTATTTTCAATATCTTTCTCCAATTGCTTTTATGCCTGTTTTCTTTACAATCAAGCGCAATGAATGGCTCTAATTGTAAATGCAGTTTACTGTGATATCTATGCGTGCATTGTTTCGCAATCACAAAGGTTAGGAATGCAATGTCCGCGCTGAGTTCTTTGTTCGATGAAATAACAAACTAATTTTGTATGATTAAACTTTCTTTTCACTACGGTGGGAAAAAAATCTATTGATCCTCTTCAAATTGTAGTATTCGGAGTGAACTGCCCTGAATACTGGTCACTTATTATCACCATAAGTGTAGTGAACGTTGGGCCACTTTACTACTACACTTTACGTTATCGTTAACTCGAAACTCGGACTGCTCGAGACTGGAACTTTTCACGGTGTTAGGTTTATCGGGCCGAAATCCGGGGCGATATAGTGTCTCGTCACTTATCAATACTCCAAGATTGACTTATCCACGTATTGAACATCTCACTCCTCACTCAAATTCCTTCCATCCAATTCACATTGACTAACTTATTTTTAGAAGTCTTGTTAACTAGAACAATATATTACTCAATTTCTAATTTTGAGTATTGCTATTTAATGCATTTGCATTGTCATTTTGGATTTTATTGAATATTTAAATAAAGCGTTTGTCGACGAAAATGAAAGATGTAATAAGAAGAGATGTCTTTTTGAGTTCTGAGAGGGAAGAATAGTGAAGGGTTTCATCGGACAAATGTTAAGCAGTGACGCAAAGTAAAAGCAATCGCAGTAACCTTGCTAGCAAGTTGACCTATTGTTCGCTGCACCTCATAACTGCACTTTATACTTAAATTGGCTTAATCCGAGTCGACGTCACGCGACAAGTATGCTTTCTCTAATAAATTAATTCAATTCTAATATAAAAACAAATCGTAATAGCTCTCGCACATTGTCAGTCATAATTGATACACTCAACTATTAACTGCAATGCTTTGCATATCCTTTCTCCATTGACTTTAATTAATCGTAAACATCATTAAGAAAGAATTATCGACAAGTTTAACTTGGTAGTTGCACGTGTCAATAAAGCGCTGGCAAAAATATGGGAATGGGATTAAGTTTATGGAAAACTTGTGATGACAGATCGAGAGAGAGACATCATCGCCGAGTTAAAGGTTAAATACTATTGACTCGAATGATTGAGTCGAGGTGTCCGACAGCGCGTTGTTGCTGCGAGCCGATCATTTATGTAATTATTGTTGCGCGACGAGACTGCGACTAGAAGGAGCGCGTCCCACCGAGTGAAATCTGGTCAATGACTTCCAAGAGATTGATCAACGTGCACGGATCGACTACGAGCCAAGAATACTCTTCCACCAGAAGACGAAAACTCCGCCGGTGAACAGTATAGTTATACGCGCTCGCCACCAACTTATTTCAAATACTCCTCCTTTGCTTTCCCGTTAATGACGATAAATCAACGTACAACCGCGGAAAAACAATGTCCTTATTATCGCGCACACACTGTCCTATCTCGAGCTTACCTGCGCGAGAAATATGACTCGTTTGTTCAATAATCACGTTAACAAGCTTTTGTTTAGTAAGGATGATAACCGAAGTTCGAATACCCGCGGTACTAAAATTAGTAATAAATAAGTATTAAAACTAGATCAATAAATGTCAGAGTGATGGATTCCAGTGGTTTATGGGATTTCTTTTTACCTTTGTTGAAAGGATTGTATATTATAAATTTGTAAATGATGTTTCAAGACACGAAGTGTGTGAATGATGGGTAAACATTTTAAAGAACGAAATGGTGTTTAATCAAACCTTGAATTTATAATTTCGATTCACCCGCATTGTGCATTTAATTTGGAATCTATTGGCTCACATTGATGAGAATATTAGAAGCGATTCGAGTCCTATTTACGTATTTTTGATTTATTACACCTGTCGAACAAGAGGCATTTCGGCACTATCGATATGAAATCGAATCTTTGATCCGAAGTACGCCGAGTAGGTACTTCTAATAATTATCAGATTCGATTTCGGCGCCAACAAATAATCGACAATCTCTGTCACTTTCGATCGGCCATAATTAGCTCGTGCAGTACCGCATAACTCTCGATGTCTACCCTCATGAATTATGGAGGAAGGAAAATTCTGAACGGCGGTCCAGCGGCTGGGCCACCAGTTACAGAATCGTGATGACCGAACGAGATGAACGCATAATGACTCTTAGTCGAACCATGGAGAGCGCGATCCTATGGAAACTGGTCCCATGTAAGTCCCACAGGTTGTTTTGTTAATTTTCGACTACCATAATAGTTCAGGGTTGCCTCGTCCTTCGAAAAATCTTCCAACAACCCACTTACCAACTGCCCATTTCTCGCCAAATGTCAATCGAATATTGAATATTTTCTTAGTAAAAGTCAATCCCCAAATATAAATATAAATGTGAATCATACATTTTTTCAAATTTGTCTAATATTTAATTCTTTGAATTCTTGGATGATCTTTTTACAGGAAGTATCATTGTTTCTAATGGGATATTATAAATGATTGTTTGTTTGCCGCATAAAGAAGTCCGGCTGGGGAAGTCCTCGTTCCTTGTGTCTCCCACTTGGTCTTTTTCTCTCTCTTGACTTATCTATGCTTATCATTGCTTACGGGCGTCGTGGCCTTGAGCTCGATAAGTATAGCTCGGCAATGTCTCTCGCGATCAGAGTGCGTCTCCTTTTGGCTTTCCCCCTTCGATAGGCGTCGCGGGCCTTCCTTTTTTCCTTTAAGCTTCCTTCACATTATACGAAACGCCATCGTACTGGACCGGTTCGGCAAGATTGCAATTTCGTAAACTTTCTTAATATTTCTACTTTTCTGTAAATAAATTGAAAACACCAATGCGGATAATACAAAAACGCTCAGCAATAATAAAGCCATGTTCTTTTCAATTGTCGAATCATATTTGATGATTTTGTTTGTGAAACAAATTAGCCCATTCAAGTTTTACTCTGTTTTCTTGAAATTTTTTCAAGTGCATACCAATATTTTTAAACTGCTATATTTAATAATTTTTATGGTAAAAATGATCTAAAAATATGCACCCTTGATGAGCGGAGACATCATTGTTCCTTACAATGTGGAACGCCCTTTACAAGCCGTCCGGCTGATTATCAGAATATCTAATTAGCCCGCGCGTAACACGTGGATTCTGTCATTTGCATCACGCTTTATCGTTCGCGCATGTTTACTACGAGCAGTACAAATCGTACCGGCTACAAAATGTACAAATGTTTTCGTACTGCGCGATACCGCCTGGAAGAAGACGTCAATGGAGGAACAGGAGAGATTGCTCTCCTCTTAATCGCTCGTTCCGTGTAATTGATGACTTACACGCTGTATCTTTCCGGCGCACTTCTATCAAAGAAGAGTTCCGCTCGCACGTGACTCTCTTTTGTCCTTGAAGACTTAAGAAATATTGTCTAAGCAAGAAACAAATAATACATTTTGCATGTCCCACTAAAATAAAAAATGCAAAAAGTCGTAGATTAAAGGATTCTTTTCTTTCTATAATTGACAATCCCAAAAATTTTCCATTTAGAGAAAGCAATTACCCTGACGTAAACGATAATCGACTGTCACCGATTGACGCATGCGAGTAATATCATTAACGTAATTAATGACCTGGTGTAATTGCTGCTCGCATTTATTGCGATGCTGATAATGCTTTTAATGTACGCGCGATTTGGGGAGTTTTGGAGTAAAGTAGCATTTGATAGTTTCAAGCGAGTGATTCTTATTTTGCAGCACGCCAATGGTCGACTTCGAATACAGGAAACTAACGATCGTTAGTATTTCAACGCGTGATTCCACGTGATAACACTCGTTTCTAAGCGTTTCACAATTATCAAAGCCTCTTCTATCTTTGACCTTTTCGTCTTTCGATCAAAATAATGGAATAAACATCTTTGCCTGCCGCGTGCTTCTCGCACTTTCGTTAGAAAGAAAATCAACTGTAATGTGTATCTAATTCAAGATCTAATTTAGTATTATTTACATTTAGAATAAATTGGTTTTTGTTCAATGTGCAAAACGCTTACTAAAGCATAATTATTACGTAATGTGTTATGATTTCATTTCTAATACTTTAACTATTCTTTTACGTTATAGTTTTTCTCAATTCATGAGAATTAAAGTTTTGAATTCATTGATTCTCTCATTTCGGAATTGCGAAAGTATAACTGAAAGTTTGTATTTGAAAAGTTTGCATACAAAGTAGGCTACGAGGAAAGAGTGCAGACTATAAGTAGACGTCGACATGTTGCATAAATGTTGTTCTCTCGTCAGCTTGAAATAGCAAGGAATCGTGTGCACTCTATCAAACGTTTTCCGGTGAGAAGTTAGATTATCGCGTCACATTTTTACAGACCTACTTCGATAAGCCACGAATGCATGAAAATCGACCTAATTTTTCCGGCGTGTAATTTTTATTTTCGATATGTTAAAGGAGATTATACAAATCGTATCACATTGCATTTTAATGCATGTTGCAAGAGACGAAATGTACTTAATCTACTTAAATGCATATTTGCTTCTCAAATACTAAAAGTCAATGAATCGCGATTATAATAAAGATAAAGAATACTTATGTCACAATTTTACAATTTGATATTTAATAATCTACTTTTTATAATTTTATATAAAAATAACACAGTGGGATTTCCTCGTATAAAAACGATTTATACTTCTTTCGGTTTGTTTTTCTCAAAAGTTTATCATTGACGTTCGCGTGGGAAATAAATCGTTATAAAGTTGCACTGTGGAGGATTATCGGTCTTTTAATGCGACGCGGGAATTCCGTTTATGCGTTGCATTCATCGAATATCAAAACTGCCTCAGTCTATTAGAAGCAGCATGTTTGCAACGCTATGAGTTATTAGGTCACACGATAGCACGTATGACAAGTAAACTGCGACACGCTAAAGCGTTCCACTGACCTACACTGGCTACAGTCAGTCCATGATCCTTATGTGTATAGAATCTTCATTTAAGGACTTATCACCGTTCGAGTGCTCCAATTAGATCAAGTAAACTCCGAGTTCTCATTGATTATAATCCTCGCATTTATAATAGAAGTCTAATGGTTCTAATAAATAGTAATTATATTCCCAAACTGTTTCTATGTGAAATGAAAAGCATTCAATGATTATAATTGGTATTTTTATAATAAAAGTCAAATGATTCGAATAAATAATAATTATATTTCCAAACTGTTTCTGTGTGAAATGAAAAGCATTCAATTGTGAAGTTTCAATTGACAGTACTAGTTTTTTTTTTCAATGACCTGAATAAAATGCACTGCTGAAACTGAAAGAAGTGAAGACTCTATCAGCTCTACACTGTAATTCTAGTTGAGTTACCGTAGTCTATTGTAGTCAGTGGTAACTTTGAATCTCGGTCGTCCAATCGCTGATATTTACGAGTATATTAACCTTTTACGGAACAGACGGCACTTTTTGTCTGTCGGCCATCTATTCAATAAAGTGAATAGCCGAAATGACTCACCATCTGACTCCTCCAGGGGTTAATTTAATAACTTATAATGGCTTTCATTGAGTTCGGTTAAATTCCAAATTGCGTTATGCGTACAATCAGAGTACAACGGAAAGAGAGACATATTACGTCATATAAGTGACACTAAGATTAATGAGTGCCTGTTTGTAAGGGACAAGTAATGCAGACATGTATCGAGAACATCTATTTTGCAGATCGCAATCACTAATTTCCTCAAATATCTACAGATAAGTAATTTCCGGGTCGCCGACGATATAATTGTCACGTTACCGATAAAGATAAGAGCGACATTCAGATTATGCTAATAACTGTTTGCACTGCAGAATATATGTATAAATGCACGAAGACTTCTCCAAATTTCTCCGGTGATCGCAATAATAATCCACTGCAAATAATTAGTGCAGTAGGTAAAAAAGACTCTTCCCATATACAGATTTTCTCAAATAAATTTTCTTTAAGCGAAAACATTCTACTTTGAGAACATTTATTTTCTTTTAAACCGGAAGCTCTCTTTAAGAAAATTTGATTTTCTCCAAAAATAAGCTTTCTTCTAAATCAAAATATACTCCAAGAAAAAGGGTGATAAATTCTTAATTCAGTATAAGTGGATGATTGGACGTGACCGAAATATTCGTGAGAAGAAAATTTATTTTTTCTTAAAAAGTAAACATTCTTCTGAATCAAAATATGTTTCAAGAAAAGGGGTGTGCGAATACTTTTTTATCCACTATGTGTAAATGATTGGACGAGTGTCATCGAAATATTCGTGACAAGAAAATTTGCGTTTTCTCAAAAAAATAAAGGTTCTACTGAATCGAAATATACTCCAAGAAAAGGGGTGTGCGAATACTTTTTTATCCACTATGTGTGGATGATTCAAGAAGTGTCATCGAAATATTCACAGTTTTAGTACTCTATGTACAATAGAAATGGATGTTCGCCCATTTCACCACTATTCTTTGCAACTTACGACAGAAGCGTCATCACGTAACGCGCGTCTGCCCAGGTTGCGCGTGCTGTGCTTTGTCTTTGCGGTGGAAGCAGCCTTGATTCTAAAATTTACATTCGCAGAATCGTGCAACAACTGTACTCGCGCGCGCGCGACCGTCGGATTTTCGGCGTTCCCCGCCGGCACTCATCCGGGTAAGTCATCATCAGTGATTTTCCGACGGGTTTCCTGGCGGTGGGCTTGAGAACGACGGGGTTTCACGCTGCGCGGCCGCCTCCCAGCCAAATTGAAAGGAAGCCATGAAATCAATTACCGGCATTAATTATCAAGAGCGCAGCTCGAGGAACTCGAAAGCGGCGAAAAGTCTCGCACGCTTTTTATCCACCGCTGGAAACTAGGTCGAGCATCAACTCGATCTGCTTTTATAACACACTAACCACCATTTAAATAGGAACATTCTGTCCTCGTAATTTAAATCATTATATACTATTAACAGTAAAAGAAAGTCAGAACGAACGATGCTCCGTTGTAATGTTTTGTCTATTAGTTCTAACAATAAGTTAATATTATTGTTACATTGAAGAAGCCTTGGTTAATAATTCGAAAAAGTCCAAGTTATTTATAACCGGTTGCTTCTGGCCGAGGATTGTAACATGTACTACTTATGTCAAAATTAATATTCTCATTTTGCGGATGGAAACACTGAACACAATTTAAACAGATTGAACATAATATACTTTAAATTGGATCTGAAATATACGAGGAGGATATAATTTCGATTAAATTTTCTCAACTATTTATAGCTATTTATATGTTGACTGCTACACATATGACAGCTCTATTATTGTTGCTTTCAGCCAGCATAATGCGTGTCACTCTTCGTTATGACTCTGCCGAGTTACATAATGCGCAAATACATAGATGTAACGCGCTAAAGTGTATGAATGATTTGCATGCGCTGGAACGAAACACTATCTTCCTATTGTGTAACGTGTTAGTGAATGGTCTCATCTTGAAATTCCGCTCGCGATGTTACATACAAGTGTGATGTACGTCTCTTTGTTCATTCTTCAATCGACGTACTAATGAATCGACTCGAACTTGTATGAAAAGTTGAACTCGTTGATGATTTCGAAAGTCGTTCTAGAAATCTGCGGGAAATTTCGGTTGTGCGTTTGTGTTTATACGCGATATAAATATGATGCGAAGCCAAACACTGCCACGATGTCTTTGACACTGATTATGTAATCGCTTGATAAATTCCACGGGGTCTTTGGCGCGACTCGCACTACTGTAATTAGCGTGCATTCCAATAGACGAATGCACTCCCGTGTACTTGTGTGTCATTAGTGTCTTGGTGGTTGTAGCTCTTACTAACACGGCAAGTGTCATCGAAAGTTGTTGTTACTCGAATTAGGTCGAATCGATCGTTAATGAAATTAACAAACTGTCTTGTTACAGAATTAATTAAAGATGAATTGACCTATAAAAATTCTCGTTAATTAAATTGGCTCGAATTAATGATAAGTAGACTTGAAGGAAGTTCACAGTACTCGAATCGAGTGTAACAGAAATATTTCGGTCGCGTGTTAATAGTCACGTAAGTCAATCGGTTTATACACCGCTATTCTTGATTCAGCACTTCGCAACAGGGTTGTAAATTTTTCAGACCAGCCGCGGAGTAAAAAGAGTCGAAATGATACTTCTTCTTTTTTTTGTCGATCGCGTGATCGGAACACTGGGAGTGACTGTGCGAAGCGGCGCCAAGTGGAGAATGGACAAAATAGATGGACAACAATTAAGAAAAAAGGAGCGCGCTACTGGAGCTGGAATTGGGAATTTCCGAGAGTGCAGTTGCCAAGGAAAGATCTGGACGGTGACACGCGAGGCCGAGGATCTCTCTCTGCTTAGATGATGTTTCGTGCCAACTATTCCCGGCGCACATCAACTCATCAAGGACAGCTTCTGCAAATCGCACGTGTTCACTGCCAAGGGCTTCGTTCCACTTCCGCCTGCACGCATTTTCCACGGCAATTACCACTAATTTACAAGAGGGACACTCACACACACACTCCCATATATAATTTGCTGGTACGCTTAATTGGTAGCGGCGAAGTACTTCGCCGTTATGATGGAAATTCCCGCCTATTTGTATAAGTACATGCTGATGAGAAAAAGAATATTCATATAACGGTCGAATTGAGTACCTACTCTTCTTCGAGGTCGATAACTAAAAGCATTTCTACCGATTTTAATCTTAGATTATTTATAACAATTTAGTAAAGTATTAATGAGTTGAATCAGATGGCAACAGTGGAGTTTATTATTTTAGATCAATTTTTACAAACAACTTTTTCCTGAGTATTGTTTTAGAAATTCAACCACTTATTTTCTGTATTTTCTTCCTATCTGAGTTTTTCGAGGCTGTAATAACAGTTATATCTACTTTTATCATGATTAATAAGAGACCAGCTTTTTCAAATTCCTGTTGTACAGAAATTTGCATAGAGTTTAACGGATGAAGTCGATTATGTTTATTTTGTCTGTCGCTAGATTATTGCACAACGATGGCATCTTAAACCGGTTTACTTTTGTATAGGTTCCGATGGATTGTTTCCAACACGAAAATATTAACAGGATGGCGGGTGAATTCCATGAATACAAAGCGTACGTATGTAAGAGCAAAGTTTGAATTTTGTATTCAATTATGGAGACGCGTATAAAGGCGCAAGAGTTTGTTACTAAAACCTTTCTGAATGATGTCTGAGAAGTTTAAGTACTATTATCACATTTTATTATCGAATAATTCCTTCCTCAATGGCTCTCATTAGTTATTACAACTGAATTTATAGAAAGTATAATTATGACAGCTAAAAAGTCATTTATTTAAAGAAGCAAGTCATTAATTATTACAACTAAATTTATGGAAAGTGTATATGTGAGAAAATGAAATAATTAAAGTTGTTTTAAGTTATTGGTTTAAAAATGTTGTTATTGTACACGTCGCATTCGTGCGGTGAAACGTAGATTTAAAAACATAAACCTGCACTTTAGATCTAAGCACTGAACCGATATTATGCCGATGTTACGTAGACGCGACTGTTTGTAGCTTCAGCGTCAATGCATAATTGACGACGCAGTTGCATAAACGAGTGTGAGTGCGTGTGATTCGAATGATTAGATGAAAATCCGGTTGGTCTTGCATCGCCGAATGGGTGCTATAGAGTTGGCACTCTTCTAAATGGGTTTAAACACCGATTAAAATCGGCCAACGGCACGGAATTAATTATACCACATCGCTCATCAATTCATCTTAGTAAATGACTTTCAATCAATAACAATCCTTTTTTTAAATACACACCCAACGCATTTATCATTTGTTATTTGCTGATTACTTGTAAATAAGCGTATTTCCACGTCTAAAAGATTACTGCTTTAAAATTCGCTTTATTTTTATACAGATAATAACATTGTCTGATGGATCTCGCGAACAATAAATAAAAATCATTCGCAAGACGCCCAAAAATTTCCACTAAAATTTCAGACACATTGTAACATTCGACGAGTAAGAACATTAAATACGTCACTGTCAGTATAGCATCAACGCGAGGGTTGCAAAAACAATGAACAAAAATCATTTGCAGGGCACTGAAGATTTTTGTTTCAATTGAACGGAGAAGAAATGGATGAAGATTGGAAGGGAAATACCTTGTTTCGAGCCTCCTTTACGGTTATATCCAGAGGGTAGACTTCATTTAAGTACGAAGGCGTTCTTGGTACGGGGCAGTAGGTCTGGCACGCTTTGCCAAATGCAACTGGCAGGTGAGTGCGCCTCCTCTCGACTTGACGGCAACCGTAGAACGTTTCGAGTTCTCGAACGCCCGATATATGCGAGGCCCGTGAAAATAGTGTAGCGCGACTCGAAAGTGCACTAAACGCGATCGACTTCCGGGTAACCAACGATCTGCGACACCCTCGCAACTCTATGCGCTTTATATTCCAAACTCACTGCAGCTCGCTTCGCCTAATCGTCACACGGCACCGCTTTTGACTAATGCTAGAAAGACTCGCACGCGCGCGCGCGCGCGCGCATTGTCAATATTGTCGTTTGTTAGCGCAATAACAAATGTCTAAGCGACTAAACACTGACTCAGACGCTCCGCGCGACTTTCCTTGGAACTTCTAGAGCGTCGTGACAAGCACGTTGATGACGGTCATGATTTGCGAGCCGTTCCTATTGTTATTGCTGATGACTGCGTTAAGAATTTTGTTTTATCTCCTATTTCAATATGGTGGTTCTGTACTTAACATCGAATATAACTGTAAAAAAATGAGTTTTATCATGGATTTCAATAGGTTGAATGTTAACAAATGATTTATATTACAATGCCAAGTTTTGTTATTTATTTTAATTGCAATTTATCTGTTAGGACATTTAATCTCTTAACTTAACAATTATTTTGTAAAAGTGTTTCCGCCGTATTCTCTCGCCCCGAATATTTTTGGACTTTTAAGTTAAATGGTAACAGTTGTTATAGCAAGTTTAAAAGAGATACGCAGCTTTTACAGCTTTCAAGCAATTGGGTCAGCTGGTGGTCTATGCTATTATACGCAATCCCGGTTGTTTGTCATCGTTCAGTTTGAGTGAAGAGAGAATTTGGAAATACCACAGTCAATTTGTGATGGAATCCGCTGAGATGGAAGCGGAGTATTCCGTGTTTGCTCAACGATAAAACCCCGTGACAAAGCTCCCGTAATCGTTAGTCGAGCCGTATACAGGTTTACTTTAGATTAGCACGTAATCGTAATCGGTGATCGATATTTCCTGAAGATCGAAGCTTTGAAGTTGTTTTGCTGCCCCCGATTGAAGCAGCAATGCCGGCCAACTGAAGTCAAGCATATAAATCGCAAGACTTTATCTTCGTAACTCGGACAATGTTATATTGTTAGGAATAAAATAAATGTCTGGCCGAACAATGCTCTCTTGCTATGTCTATTAATAATAACTTGACAACTAGTATGAGGAAGCTTATTTCCAAGGAGTCATAAATTATTTACAATTCTCTGTTTTGAACCAAGCGTTTAAATATGTGTTATTTAATTCTAAATTAATATTACCGCATTGCGGAAGGAAATATTAGCAATACTGTGATTGGTATATAAATGAAGTGCACAGTGTAGAATTGTTTACAACAATGCGGAGACATTGTAATTTCTAAACAAGAAATCATTTCAAATCTTCCGAATTACTGTGATCTATTTATATGGCGATTGGTGTAGGTGCGCGACAACCTCGAGCTAGATTTCGACAAACATGTTTTGCATGGCAATTTGTATGCGCCGCTCGCGGCCAACACTAGGCCAGATCGATATCTGCTTATCGAACTTATTGCCGGCTGCGGCATTGCTGCGATTTCGATCTAGCCTAAATTTAATTTACGCTCCCCCATCATGATCTACTCGCGATCTGCCGATCATTGCCGCCGGATAAAGCGATCGAGCGATTGGAAAAATCTAACGGCGTGAGAAGATCCAACTGATATTAGTGCTGTGAGTGCTCGGTGTTTGCTTCGAGGACTTTCAACTCTTAAGCTCGGTCTATGTACGTTAGTCGTGTGAACCGATCAATTCGCTTGGATTCAAGTAACATGCACTTCCGTGCCACGCTTAGATCCAATGATTCGTGTCACTTGTTCACATAAAGCTTGTGTAAATGTCAATTCAATTTAAGGCTGCTGGCTAATTTACGTAACTACTGTAAATTCAATCTTTTAACTGTCACTTTGATGGAAACTAGTATGTTTCGTACGCGGTTTTTATATTTAACAAGTGCAAACGCATTTAATTTTAGCATCGGTGAGTGAAAATTCAGAAACAAAATTAGTGGGTTGTGAAAGTGGTTATTGGAACAAAGTGTTTAACATGGTAGATCGTTTTATTGAAGAGATTTGAGAAGAATGTAATTTTCTCCTGAAGTCTAAATTTTATACTGAATTATATTGTAATTAGTGTGCAATATACATCTATGAAAAAGCATTGGAAAATCGATATGCATGATTGAAATGTTTACATAATTTACAATAATCAAAAGGCAAACTATAGACTTTAAAGTATTATATTATTTATTACTTACACATGACGTTACAAAAGTAAATTCAAATTTAAAACAATGACAATTATTCTTAACGTAATTACAAACGAAATATGAACCAAGCGAAACTTATACACTACTTTCGTCAAAGCACTACCGACGACTTTTCTGCTCTGAGAAGCTTTCCACTCTCTTGTTGACACAGCGATCTTTCTAATTGCAATGATTATCCATCCTCTTTGCAGTAGTGTTTGAACTTTCATTAGAGCTGACCATTAGCGAATTAGTGGGTTGAGAATTTGTTAGGTGGGAGACGCCAACTAGCGCTAACCAGAGATGATCTTTCGTCAAATTCCATGAGCGGATGACAGTGCGGGAAGCGGGAAAATCATAGATGCGCGTGGCTGACGCTTTCATTCCAGTCGATACATTCACCCTAGTTTCGAGGAATTAAAGTATACACGTTCTACATGACTATGGGGAACGACGATCGATCATTCCGCTTCTGACGAAAGGCCTTCATCAACATAGACCGGCTTTTTTTGTCTCCACTACTTTGTTGTATCGTGCATGACCACAGTTTAGTGATAAAGCTTGCTCGATGTACAACAAACAATCAATAATGCAGCTTTTAAATGCGGAATAAGTTTCGATTGTCTATTAGAAACGTTTATTATAATTTGTAGTATAATTATTGAATATAGCGATAAAGAAATGAGTAAATCTATATTTATGCATGTATATATTGACCTCAAAGTTGACATCGTATTTTATTGACCCGTTTATTTATAATGAGTTGACAGGCAAGTTTCTCGATTTTTTGTCAATTAAGATATTCGAAGACCGAAATTATTACTTTACGGTTCAGATTAAGAGTTACGAGCTTTAAAAAATGATACGAACATTAGAAAAAACATTCACAAATTGCCACCAATACCACTTAAATTACATTATAACATTGCTATATTTAAATAATACGCATCACTTATAAAAGTCCAAATTATACAAACCCAATAAAAAAGTCTCAATAACAAATCACGTGAGCGATAGTCGGGTCTTTCGGCTTTCGAAGAGCGTCCAACTATCTTCGGAGAGTACGTAGATGAGAATTGGTGAGAAATGACGAAACCCGATGGTTCGAGCGTATACGTGAAAGTGGCCCGAGCCGGCTGGCACGTGGCAGATTGAACTTTAATATGCAAGAAAGAAAGCGCACGATCGATTTGCTTGGACGATGCATCGCCATGGAGACCGACGAAAACAAGTCCAGGGAGATTCTCGTGGGACCGAATGACCCGGAGAAAGAGAAAGACAAAGAGAGACAAAGAGAGAGAGAGTGAGAGTGTGGACGCACGATCGGCTCGTTCCATCTCTATCGCTCATGGAAATCAGAGCGCTGACGTCCTCCGCTCGCACAGGGAGCAATGCACTATCTCGGGAAATTATCTTCCCGCGTCAAAGTTCCGCTCGCCGGAGATTTCTACTCACGTGACACGTGGCCCGCGGTCAAGAGTGCAAGAACGACGTCAAACTGATATACATGCGCCCTCCCCCCTTCGCCGACTCCTCGTTTTTTTTCCCTCGACAGAACAGTACTTGCCGCAGTAATTAATCGTGCCGGCCCAATCCCGCTGTATTTCTTATAGCCGACTTTTCGCCGAGTTTTTAGCCCAGCAATGTGCGCCTGACAAAAGTATAGCACAATCAGAAAAGTTCGATCAATAAATATATGCGGTTTATAGTGTAAATTTGTATGAACGTTTGATGAAAGGCTTTTTTATTGTAGCGATAATGCTGAGTTCAATGCGAGTTTATTTTTGCGAATATTTATTTCAAATTGGAAAATTTTGCTAAACAGATAAATAAATATAACATAAATAACTTACAAATATTATAAGATAAGTAACTTTTCGCCGAGTTTTTAGCCCAGCAATGTGCGCCTGACAAAAGTATACCACAATCAGAAATGTTCGATCAATAAATATATGCGGTTTATAGTGTAAATTTGTGTGAACGTTTGATGAAAGGCTTTTACTGTAGCGATAATGCTGAGTTCAATGCGAGTTTATTTTTGCGAATATTTATTTAAAATTGGAAAATTTTGCTGAACAGATAAATAAATATAACATAAATAACTTACAAATATTATAAGATAAGTAACTTCATTAATTTACGTGCAATTTTTTATGGCAAATATTGTATAAAAGCTGGCTGAATGACTTCTTTACTATAACAATAATGTCAAATTACAACAAACTAATAAAATATTACAATAAAGCATAATTCGAATCAACTCTCTTTTATTTTTAGCAGTATAATATTGTTCGAGTTCCGAACACAGGATATTCCTGTTAATAAGCTTGTGTATGCAATATAAGGAAGACTTAAGTTCGCCTGAATGAAAAGCACTCTGGTAGATCCTGGATTTCGTGAATACGCTTGAGAGTAAAGGCCGTGATTCTTTCAACCTGTTGACCTACCTTGAATTACGAGCGTTTAGAGCAGGCAGAAGAGGAGCGCGCAAGCTCCGGTGTCAAGCACTACTCCAAAATACATAGAGCTCTTTGGGAGTTTTGTTGTATGTACATGGACTTGCACGCAAATTCCCGGATGCATTGGCCCACCTCCCAACTGGGACGATCATTCTCCACTACCAAACTTCCTCCGATAAGTTCACTTACGAAGCTCTTTATTAAATTAAACCCCAAACTATCCAAATTGAAGGATGTCATGCAGCTTTAACTCTTTGAGGTACAGAATTTCCGAGAATAAATAGATCCATGTTGCACGGAAATGTTGTTGCGTTTTAAATTAAAGAAAAGACTAAATATAAACTTATGCATTGTACAGGGTGAGTCGCTTGCCTTTGAATCACCACTGTCGAGTATACACTGTACCATATAAAATCATTATAAATAACCTAGACATTTAAATTACACTCAAATGTTGCTCAATATTTGTCTGCATTTAATGCATTTATACTTTTACATGTTTGAGTTATGATAGCTCGCACATGAAATTTCACCCTGCAGAAGCCAGTTATATATAATATTCCCCTATAAATATAATACAATAAAATATTTTCGCCTTACGTTGCTAGCCATTCGAAGGAAGTCGATGCTAAAACTTGGTAAAATGTTCGTCCCCAACAGACTACAGAATTTAATACAATCTATTGTTAAACAGAGAATATATAGTATAATTAAATGGATGTCTAGTAAAAGTGGGTTAGGAGAGTTCTGATTCAAAGGCAAGTGAATCACCCTGTACATGAAAAAGGTGAGAGATCTTTAATCCTATCGTGCCCCAAAGAGTTAAACTAGGTGAAGTTTATGTTACGCGCACTTTGAATGAAGAATATCGAGCTTCTTTTTCTATTCGCTTTGAAAAACTGAGATTCACAAATATTTACGTTGTGCATGTTTTTGAAGTCAATGTATCGCATAAATTGTATTATTTACGGAAGGCCTGATCAGTCAAGGTGTCATAACAGACTGTCGCACGTGTTGTACCCTATGGAAGTAGTATCGAGTGTTTCCTGATACACGATAGCTTGGAAAACATCGGTGTACCATAAAGTATAACACTGAATTATTTAAACGAGCAAGATCGATAAACATGTACGATAAACATGTTGTGATCGTGCGAAATGGGAGAAAAATGCTAGAATCCTTATGACACCACATGTCCACATGTTGCCATTTGCCTTCACTCGGCTGTCTCAGACTTATGCAACTTGGCCTTGTCAAGTTTAACAATGATGACTTGCTTAAAAGGTACATACATACTTGTTGCGACTTGTCACCTGAATATGCAAATCAATAGCAAATCCAATTAGTTCGGAAATCGGTTTTCGAATACATTTGTTCCGAAACATTCTTTTGAGTGGCTTTCAATGTTGGGGTTTATTTATTTCGTATTACTGCGAAAGTATTAATATTAATTATTAGTACGAAGAATTACTCCCGGGGATCTCTAAACATGTAATTTATTATTGGTTCTAAAATGTTAAGACATTTTATTTATTAACAAGTTCTCGTTTTCGAGAAGTCACTGCGAATAAAAAGTGTGAAACGGTAAAATAATTACAATTTGCGAAGCGTTAGTAAAATACAGGTGACGGTATTATTTAGATCGATTAGCACAATAGATCTTGAAATGCCGAGGTTGCTGATATGTTAACTTAGGCAGATCAAACCATTTTACTGCACTCTTCAAGGTAAATTTAGCAGCTCTAATTGACGGTCACGGTTTGCACTTCTTCAGGCACGAACTTCGTAGTCAAACATTGTTCTTCCTATAATCTTAACGCTTCGACATTCGACTCTAATCGAATTTTCCAACCATGAAAAAATTAACAAAAAATACAAAAAAGTATTGCAATAACATAGTTTTATCATAATAACTCTTGTGGTATTCGAAACCCAAGTAAAAGTTATAGACTGAGAAAGATTGGGATTAATCATCGCAGCAATCATTTTATAATGACATGAACCAACTTCAAAGGTGAAACAATTATTAAACATTACATTACACTTTACAATTTTTAACTGGAAATGTGATTGAGAGAAAGTACAAGTTCAGGGAAGCTGGAGGAGCTTATGTCATTCCAAGAAAGCGGCTTATCAGTGAAAATGCAATACTGAGCCGTCTGACAGTGGCGGATTATTAAGTTCTTAATGATTTTCTAATCTTATCGTCGGCATTTCACGGACGACGTAGGCGGCCGAGAAATAGATTAATTCAGCGGCGTCAGTACCTTTGACTTCTTTCACGTGTCAATGCAGGCATCTCCGCCCGCAAGCCCCCTACTTCCCATCACATTCGCCAAGATAACATTTTTTCCGTGACAGAGAGTGGTGCGTTTTGCGTCAGTGGCGTTAGATAAGAGCAGGAACCGGGGAAAACACTTTAGATAGGATAAAAAGATATCTGGGATCCTTTAATCATTCAGCTACGACATTCGAGCATAGTCGAAATTTCCAATCATAAATAAGTCAATCGAAATAAATAAAAACTAGATGTAATAATACAATATTGATAGAAATAACGTTGGATATTTCAATATATCTACTAGCAATATGAAAAATGAAATTAATAAAAATTAAAGCATCTCCTTTTATATTAGATTCTTTTTTTTTTAAAAAAAACTCGATGAAACTCGACAAAACTAGATATTAAACTCATGAATCTCATCGAAACACTCGGAAATCTCTGTTACATCATAGTGGAATAATTATGAGGCTAATTGAAAGCTAACTGATAATACTAGTGGAATGTAACGCCGCGCGATTGCAGGGGGGATCATGGAATTGTTTATATCTCGTAATAATCTTGATCCAACTTATCACATATTGTATAATCGCGTGTATATGTTATTATTGACCAAAGCAGACTAGGATCACAGTTTACACCATTCAAAGTTGATACACTTTTCGGTGAAGCTTTAACACTTTGACTGCCATGTCACCCGAATTCGGATGACATTCGAACATCCATTCACAGACACGTCTATTTTCACGAGAATAACTATAATAATCACTTTTAACAAGGTGTAGTGAAAGAGTTAAAAATTTGCAATTTTGGCAGTGAACGTATTAATGGAGTAAAATGTGGAAAGCACATGACAGTGGACTTCCACCATGAAGACAGTATAAATGAAAATGATTTTTTGGTTGCAGTATTGTAAGACCGAGTGGATTTGTTTGATGAATTGTTTCGGTGCAAGGTGCTCGTAAATCGTGTATGACTGATGTGCCACCTGACAGCGAGGCGCATCAGGTGACTTAAGCTTCTTAATACCTCTTAATGGATGTATGACTATCTGCATACATCGCCACTCTCGTCCGTGTCATAAAAAGGAGCAACGTTGAGTGCGTGTTGAAGATTGATAATAGTGGATCGCTTTATTCGTGTGTAAATATTCTCATCGCGCTCTACGATTTTTCCCACATTTCTATTCTCACAATGCAGATTTGTACGTACCCCAACTTTTCCACTCATTGAATATCGTATTGTATATCTGATTTAAGTAATTTTAAGAAGTTTATAAATTAACAAATAAAATTAAAGTTAAGAAAAATTAAGTCATGTATTTTACGTCATTAATGTTAACCAAAATTAAGAAATTTTACGTGGACAGACAAAGCTCCTTTAAACAAATTTTAAAAATATTCTTATGGACAATTTATATGAAAAGTTACAGTATAAATCTTTTTTGATAATTTGAGAGTCTGTCGACTGTCGACACTTTTATTCAACTTTCAATTCTCTGTAAAGAAATAGATGAGCGTGTGAAACCGTTAACTATCAATTATGTTGATCAACAATGAATCATTAGCTCGTGCTAATAACAAGGCCAGTGGCTGCGCTTAGAATTGTCTACTACTTGTCAGTTCAGTTCTTTCAAGTGTTCCGTGAAGAAATGTAGCGTTCTTTTTGTAAGTCAATGAACAATCGAGACTGCAAGTGCAGGTAATTGACGCATTGACTATCAGCGAGTGGAAAGTCTTTGTAGTCAGTGTGGGACAATGCTGGTGCGCCGGGCGCGCTCCACAGGTAGGAGGGAAACTCATTCCAAAGTTGGCAAGTGATTCATTTTCAGTGGCGGAGCCATGAAATATTCATGCACACGTGAGACACTCGTGTATCAGGCTCCGCTGGGAGTCAGTCTCGTCGCGCAACAGGAAATGCAAGCTTACCAGGATTTTTGTTTCTTTCGTTTGTTTATTTTAGATCATTTCACAATCATATCGGTCATCCAGCGACCTCAGCGAGATTAACGCCAGAGGATATTTTGCATCGTTGCATTTGCATAATTGATTAATTTCTTCTCAAGCGAATTCTTGTTATGCGAGCTTATGTAATTTAATAGACAAGTTTCAGTTGGCTTATGAATAAGTTGACAGTTTTAAGAGAATTGGGTGTGAATGTCAGCTGAAAGTTTCAGGCGGCCTCTCACAGTTTATCGGGAATTATCGGATCACGAGCGCAGGCAAAAATTGCCGCCGACAATTGCTCGTAATTGTCCACCAATTGACCTATTTTCGGATCACGATTTTCTGGAGGCTTGCTTTGTCTCGCGAGCCACCGTTTCGACTAATACATGCTTCGAGAGGATTATCTTTGAATTCGATAGTTTCGCAACTGATTTCCTCAACTTTTCCGCGAAGAAATCAACTTTTCAGAGGAAAGAAAACATGTTTCCTTGTAATTTTCGATAACACACACATCGACTACAATTTCAGATAAATGATATAACACACTTATGAAACTGTTATGTCTGCCTTTTTCTTAATTTATACAGTTCGAGGAGGAAATGTTATATGTGATAGCACTGTTAGTTAAAAAGACGAGTGACAATCATTTGATTAGATATCGCAGATGATTGTTTCCAAGAAAGCTTTGCGGCATTTCCTCAAAAGAGTAATGTGCGTATTTAACAGTGCATTCTTGGTATCTTCAACAATGGTACTTCCCCGCTGCCTTGGCCTTTTCACAATCAATGTCAATGATTCTCGTCATTTTTCTTAATTTTGGCAATGACGTTACAATATCTTCTCATATAAGCATGGAAAGCACAGAGAAGTTAAAAATTTAAAGATGTCTTTTTCGCGATAATTAACACTTTTCAAAAATAATGAGAAGTGTGAATGATAAAGCTTAAGGCTAAAATGGAATAATTCTACATTAGTTTTGCGAGTGCGACGTATGTTGGGCAGTCAATAGCACTTGCTCTTTAAGCTAATCGCGCTTAAAGCATGTCAGTCGGTATGTAGGTGCGGCACATTAATATCAGCCTCTATCACGATTTCAGGTTTTATTACTCCTTTAATCCTCCCTGAATGAAACCCTCCCCGGAAGTAGGACAGCATTCGTAGATTTTTTATCCTATCTTTCTTATTAATATTACTTTTTCAATTCGTGCTCGAGGCGCTTCACGCGACTATGTCATTACAGCTCGGTTTGCAGTAAAAGTAACACGAAGAAATCTAGCAGGGAAACATCTAAATAGAAATAGGTCGAGAAATGAGATGAATGTTCGAAAAAGGGGATTCAACAAAAGTTGCTTTTAAAAATTCTTCTCCTATGCATTTTTCTATTTATAATTACTTCAGGAGTTTATATAGTTTTCACTTTAACATGCAACTAGGGTTCAGAAGAATTCAAACAATTTCAAACATTGCTAACAAATTGAGTTTTATCGAATTGGAAGTAAAATCGACTATAAAGGAACAGGCGAACATCAAATATACCAAAGTTGGTAAATAGTTTAAAGCAACATTTTGCATATTTAACAAATCGAATAGTACGTGCAGGAGTATGATTCTCGTTAGCAAAGTCTCCGAGAAAGACGTATTTATAGAACCTAGCCGAGCAAATGTATGGAATTACAATTGTACTAGCCGTCATAAATCATGAATGATCCCCGATATATCAGCGAGATATCCTTGACCAGTAATTCAGCCACGGTAATCATCCCCTTGAAGAGAACTGCGGCTTTAGACCTAACATGAAAGCTACTTTCACCAGCTCGTTCGCCTGAACCCTTATACCCATTTTATTAATGTTCCTTCACTTTCAAGCTAGCTTTCAAAGTGTAAATGTTCAAGCAAAAAATTCGTCCTTTAAACTTCCACATTTCTTCTTTAAGCATTCATGCATATTGCAGCCAGCAACTTCATATTCACCAATATACCATTGCCAGTCTTTCCTTTACTGTCTTTTTTGTCAGCGCAACCAAATTCCAGGATCAAAGTTTCGACTTTTCTCATCGCAAACAAGTGCGCTCCCATCAGAAATTGGGGTAAGTATTTCGGGCGAGTGACTTACTTATTCTAATATGCTAACTATTCTTAGTTTGCTTTCATTACTAGCAACACGCTATGGATACGATACAAGCCACGTCGACAGGTTCATTCATTATAACAAAAGCAGCCGAAGAATACCTAAGCCTGGAAATAGTGAAACGGACACAAATGATACGCCTACTTTAACGATTCTATTACTGTCTCTAAAAAAGGTATGTCCAGCAAAAACTAAGACACTTCTACCTAAAAAGATCGACGCCTAGCGTCTTTATACGACGATCACATAGACAATTCGGAGACAGTTTTAAATAAACTTAAAAAGTTCATTCCCACAGCTATTTCTAAAAAGTCAGTAATATACCTAACTTAAATTCAGAGACTTGGGTCTAATAAAAGAGAGATCGACGCCTGGCGTCTTCGGCGATCACGTATGATGCAAGTAGCCGGGGGTGGGGTGGGGTGGTTCGAAATGTACGAGGGGGGTGGGCAGCGAAAGTGATGGTAGCAAGGGGGTGAAAGTGCGGGGAGCGGAGTTGCGTCCGCGTCCGCTGGAGCGGTGGCGCGCTCACCTTTTTTCCTTTCACCTGTGGGACGAGGGGGTTGACGATGATGCTGCGGTCCAGTTGCGGCTTCGAGGGACGATCCTTTCGACTTGCTAGCTCGAGTTGGAGGGTACTATGGTGGTGAACTAGGCAACTAGTCGCCTGATAACACGAACTGCGATACTGGCGTAGGAGCGGGCCGGCGATACTTATGTAGGGGAGCCTTTCAGCGCAAGCGTCGCTCACCCCCGCGCTCACTCGCTCGACTACCGGCCGACCGCGCTTCCACCTCCAGCGTGGAAATGATTATCCGGCATGATCATACGCTCATTCGATCGTTACCAGCCGGAAAATTCTCTCCCAGCTCCACTCTACTCAGCTACTTTGTCGGCATACGTCATCAGAGCCTCCTCGCTCGCCACTGCCGATCGTCTTTTGCGTCGCACCCGCGTCCTGCGAGTGCTTTCCATCATCGTAGATGATCGCTCTCATCACGAAGCTTGTTCTCGATTTTTGTTCTTGGATCTTGGATGAACGATGAGGATATTGGTGGTTAATTTTGATGATGACTGATTTTGTAAGGGTTGTATTTATATTAATAGTTTTTTGAAGTAGAAACGACACCCTTATTTTGGGTGGCATTGTAGCAGGTGTTTTCTTCGAAATGTTAAGTGGAATTGATAAAATTATGCGATGCTTGTTGTTGTCAATACGGATAGATATTGTTATATTTTTGTATGTAATGGAGAAATAAAAAAATGGTGTAAGTCGGATAGGAATGGTGGGTGGCATTATCTCTAACAAGTACTATTAGAGCCATTGCAGTTGCTGGTAATGTGCGCTCCGACGGATCTTTAATCACCGTAGAGCATGATTCGTCTACACCGCAGCGTAAATCAGCTGCATTGCGGATGAGTAATCTTGAGATTCAATCACATAACACTATTTCCCATTTCTTGACAGGCTTTCCAATTTCGAGGTGAATCCTTGTACGCTTTCTTCACAGTTACATGTTTTTTGCAACTATGCAATTAACATGTTATACATTTGTAATTTTTTCTATATTACCCTTAAAATAAAGGTAGAAGTGCAAAAGTGCATTTTTAGCACGTTTTATTATATAAATAAAAAATTATTTTACTCAATATGCCTTTAATAATAAATTACATTTCTCATAAATTTTTACTTTCGATTCCTCAATTTGATATGTCTGCGTTAATTACTTTTATTATTCAAGGACAATTTTTCCATACAAAAGTCAATACGTTTCCGTTTAATGTTTGAATTCAAACACTTGCTTCATGCGCGCACCTCGAAAGGGATTAGTGAAAGCTCGAATGATAATTGAGTACTATTTTATGACCGCCAGTGCTTCTGACACTGAAAGATTAGGATGTCACGGCGAGATATTAGGATATATAGTGCGCAAACTGGTCAGGCTTTTAGAACCTCGTTTTAAATATAAACTTTTCAAAGGGATGATAAATGTAGAGCTCGAAGGGATGGATGATGGTGCGAGAACTGAGGCCGATCAATCTGTACTTTATATAGATCGGATTATTATTATACTACCGATAAGTTGAGATTTTGGAGCGTGATAGAAGAAAGTTGAAGTGGCAACTTTGCCACTTGTTCTAATTTCTTTTGTATAAAACTTTCTGCAAGACATTAGAACAAAATAAAAATGTTATAGCATTAAGTAAAAAATGAGATCGATTCTTTTATTCTAAGATATTCATAACAAAAATCGTTTAAAAATTGAACCAATTAACAATGCTTCAACTCTATTTTTTACAACTTTATAGTAAACACTGCTATCACATGATTGTTTATAGATGCTATTTAGGACGAGTCGTTACATTCATAAACCATAACTATCTTTACATAAGCATCATTATTTTAGATAGTATACTACCATACAATTTCCTTTCACAAGCACGCATCCGTTGCATAAACGTAATTTATAAAATATATGTCAACATTCAAAGTATCATCCCAATGATAAGTAGAATTGGTCACAAAAATCCGATAAACTTTAGAAAAAATGATACGACAATAAATTCCATGCATTTGCCACTTTTATTTCAAATCCCTGACGAATAATTCTAATCATTCCAAAATCAAACTAGCGAAACTAAGAGGACGTTTTTTACTATAATAGACATATTCGTATGTAAGATTTGAAGCCAACTGTACAAATTGCATTTCCAGTCTCTCCTCGAATGTGCAGTCAGTCGGTACACGTGCACCAGGTGGGAGAAAAATTCAGTGTGTCAAAGTATCTTATCAAATAATACATGGAAGCACTCCACTAATACTTCGCGCAGTAAGTAGAAGCACACATGCTCAAGTTCGCGGCTCAAGCAGAGGAAATAGTGTTGATGTGTGGTGTAGGTGTGTTGGCTTCAAGGAGCAAGGTCTCGCCGTGGCCGTGCACCGTTGCAAGGTAATAAACACGTTAGAACAGCTGTTTAAAGGTTCGTGCATATCGCACGTTTTCCAGCGCACAAGCGATAAATAATACTTGCGCTATCGCAGCAGAAACTATTATATATAATTTTTATGAAATGTTGGTTGCCCATAGAAAAAAGCCTGTGTGTTTTATGCCAAAGAGAGCAGATTACCTTAAAACGCTATTTAAACAATTGCGAAGAAATAGAAGTACAATAAGATTAGAGGATGTAGTGAACAGGAGAAAATGCGAAATATAGTTGAGTGGAGATTTAGAAAAGATCAAGAGAAGAAGAATGCCAATGGCTTAGAAATAGAAAGGAAAGAGAGAAATAGTATAATGCTTGAGGAGGATCGAATATTATAAGTAGGATGTACACGTAGATAGTAGATAGGAGCAGTTTAGTGATGTAGGCCAACGGTGTGGAACATTATGTGGAATGAATGTGATAGGGAGATGTAAAACCACGTTCATTACATAATTGTATAACTGTAATTAATAAAATAGATACATAATTCTTATGAAATGTTTGTTGTGCGCAGAATAATTCGAAACAAATCGGTTCGGTTTAGACATGCTACATATTTTAAAATGAGAGGTTTAAAGAAAATAGTTCAACCTTCCGCTGTTGTAGACGCTTTTAACGTTATTAATTTTCGCCAGATCTAAAATACTGACGCCTATAAGTGCTCTAAAAAAATACTATAACAATAGACTGTTGGAGATAAAATTATGCCGCTTGAAATTAGTGATTTCCGCAGATTTCTCTGTAGCGAAAGAATTAACAGAACATGTGGGATAAAATCTAGAACAAAGTGCTGGTAGAACGAAGGGCTGTCCCGAATTCATTCTCATACCATTTTTGGAATAGGCGCCTATCTCGATATGATTTTAGAGCACTCTGTCCCAAAACACTCGACTGACAAACTGGGTTGAACCAACTCGTCCCGAATCTCGGAAATTGGACAGAACAACTGTCTTGTTTGTTAAAGTAACATTATAATTAATTAACCGTCCTATAGAAGTAACACTGTAATTTTCTATTACGACCGAACAAACCAATTTTCTCGATGCACCATAATGAAAATTATAAAATAAAATGCTAAACGACATTTCCTCTCTGTGTTTCGCGGGCTTGAGACCGACTCCAGGCCACATTAAAAACGTATTTCTATATAATATAGTTCACTATGTACAATATGTACAAGTTCAGTCGTTAGTGTATAATATTATATTGTATTTACAATGTATATAATGTTATATTGTATCTATAATGTACATAATGTTATATTATATCTATAATGTGTATAATATCTACCATGCAAGATATAACATCATATACATACATATCTGGCGTAATATTTGTTCGTAATTAATAGTAAGTTGTTATTTCACTGAACGACAACCCGATAGTATTCACTTGTACACAAGTTGTGATTAAATAAACACAGACTTAATCACAGGCACTCCTGCCAGCTGAAGTCTGTTTACGTGGTGTGATTCGTTTTTTGCAATCATTGCCAATTATAGCATCGATTGATTTTCCCTCGCAACTCAATTTCGATACCAAGCGATTATCATCTTTTCATCGAGATGAAAATCTGTCTAGCAACGTGACATTTAGAAAGCAATGAGGAACTTATTGAAACAGTAGCAACTGACGGAATATCGCAGTGTCGCTCTTCGATGAGTGATTGTGAATTTCGGTCTCTTTGTCAAGAAATAATGAACTTGTGTAAGGAAATTTTGTCTGTCATAAAACTTGTATTTTATATTCTTGACTGATCTTCTGAGCTAAATGTATGTTGCTTTTCGAATTGTCTTCGTAGTACCGCGCAAAGAGATAGAAAGGGGCGAATGAAAATATATATGTACAAAGCAAGAGAGAGGAACACAAGAATCTATACACAACAACAAAGATTAATAATACGAAATCTAAAGGAGTTAACATTCAAGATCTCATCAAGTCATATGTTTCAAACTCGTCAGCGAAGGAATAAAGTTTAGCACGGAACTCTCCCTTACTTATTGGAATAAAAGCGTTCGAAAGTTTGGCTCTTCTGGAGAATGAGTACTTCATGGAATATCTGGCAGCGTAGATCTCCTCCTGGTTGTTGTACTCGAAATTCGTGCAATAGCCAAACGTAATATTGAAGAAGTGGTCTCTCGCAAATTCGTACAAATCACGCGCAGTTGTTATGGTTTCTGTCTTTTTCAAGTTCGCGCGCGTTGCTTCTCGTCTCAAAGTGCCACTCAAGAAGTCGCACGGACGCTTTCCATGCGAAGGTGCGAAGAAGTGCCACTCCGCCGGATATCCAAAGTCCTCAGAGTGGAAGCACAAATTCACCAGGGTTTTCTTTTTTCTATATTCAGCGCCATCGGTGAAGTAATAGATTTTCTTGATCACCGGGAAGTGTTCGCGAAGACTGTTATGAAACTTCTTTTGGAACAAGTGCACCGCGATTGAGTCGTGGTGCAATGATTCCGATATGACGACGTGATTAAAGCTGTGCAAATCGTCGGCGATCTTGTAATAAGCGACGAAGGGATGAATGGTTGCCGCATTCTCATCGAAATAGGAGTTGCGAAGAGAATTCTGAGAAACAAACACGTAGTTCTCCGAAAAATCACTAACAACGAGAAATTCACCCTCCTGCAGATTATCTTTCAGAATTTGAAAGTAGCTGAATTGCTGTCTTGTGATGAAGTCGTGCGGCAAGACGGCTTCCAATTGATCAAGAAGGCAGTCGATATATTCGGTCGGAGAAAGAATCCTATTTATCAGGCGCTTTCTCTCCTCATTGGCCCAAACCTTCACCATCACTTGCACATATGTACTGTCCTCGAACAAGTCATCAATGATACATCTTAAGGGTTTGGTACCCGGGCACTCCGCGCATTTCCCAAGATAGCAAGTCACTTGAGGAGGATTGCAAATTAATTTAGCAAGGAAATCTTCGTAGTTGTTTAGTGACAGTGCGCTTCCTCGCGTGAGGATGTCGAACCTCGCTCCCTCGATCATTAACCTTATATTCTGGTGTTTCACACAGGTGGAGAAACAATGAGTTCCCGGGTAACCTGCGAATTTGCATTCCTGTGGTTGCAGTTCTGCGAATTGCGAGAAGTTTATCTTGACGGTCGGATAGAGTTCTCGAAATGATGAGTAGAGTTCGTTCAAATTACTCAAAACCAAACGTTTCCTAAGATGAATCTCCCCATTTTCCGTGCTGACACGAACAAGATCGTTCGTGCCGGTCATTGGGCGACTCATCTCGTCGCATCTATAAACATCTTTAATAAGCGAGACTGTTTTGTCTGTCAAAAATTGACAGGGGGCAGCATTGGGGTTTCCTAAAGCACCTTTCTCGGTCACCAACTTTTTCACTTTGCGAGCCATTTCCGTCGAAATAGAAAATTCTCTCGCTAACCGACGCACAGTCCACTCAGGAGGATGAAGAGTGAGGATCATCATGCGAGAAGTTTCGTCGGTGATTGTCGGGAGCTTTTCTTTAATCAAGCGTATTATCGAAACCTCGCGTAGGGAAGTTCCAGGTTTCACGTCCAATTGTCCTGATGTCTGAGAAACGTTCAGTTCGTTCGCTTGTCCTACGAATGACGCCGAAGGTTCCTGGAGTGACGTGTCGGAAGTCGATACAGAAAGAGTGAATTCCTCGGAGATTGATTCCGGAGACTTAGTGATCTTTTCATCGATAAATTCAGGAGATTTGATGACGGCGAAAGTTGAATTTGCTTCTTGCTCCACGTTCTTCGGAGGTGTAATAGGATTGTTGATAGTGTCGATGGACACATCATTGGAACAACTACTAGTATCATGAATATCAGACGCTTTCGGAGTTCGATTCGTCATGTGTCCGAGTAGCAGCCTCGCTTTGCACTTGCTGCAAAGGAATTTCTCCAATTGAAGAATAGGATACCTGTTGCGCATTGCGGGAGTAATCGGACGGACACCTTTCGTATAGTAGCTGTGACGCGGAAAACCGAAAGGGTTACTGCAATAATGGAACGGCATTCTCACACACGGGTAGATCTTACGATGAAACAGGATATATATAACCTGTCCACAGAATAATCGAACTCTTGCGAGAAACAGCACTTTCTAGCACTTTAAGGTTATTACAGAAGTGAACAGCACAACGTTCTGGAATCTTCTGAAACTCAGCAAGATTGGAACTGCGGCATTTAAAGGGGTTAACACTATCTGGCCAGCTATTATGAAAACTCGTTTACCTACAAGTTGTAAAATTGAAAGAGATAAACGTTCTTCGGTATAGCAATACCCAAACAGAGTGTCGAAGTGCGGTGACACGAGGTTAGTAATCCGTGACGGATTGAGCTTGATGCCTCACTGGTGAAGACAAATAGCCACTAACAATAAAACTCGATACCTAATGAAATTAGAATATAATTCAACCCTCCTGCAGAATTATAATTTCAAAACCATTTGCACTCCACTACATTGATTATTATTACAAATTGTAATAATTGATGTTTATTTATTTTATCATGGAAAGTTTTGTAAGCACAAAAACTTTAGCCTAAAGCATGAAAAGGACTTAATGAAAAAATGAATGTTTTCACCATTAACAACAAGATTTAAACGTCACACTGCTTAAATAACTAAATGGGGAAGGATGCGACATATTTTTGGCCAGTGGCTAAATTGGTGGCTGTAATAGTATGTAACAGCCTTCGAAGGTATTAAAAGTTGCGTGCAGCGGGTAATCATGGCGCGAGCAATTTGCGACAGCGACTGGCATCAGGGTCGAGGTTGGATCTCATTGGATAAAAAATTGGAACTTGCGCAACACCACCAATCGCTTTCCGACCCTCTCCGAAGGCATACCGGCAAGGACGCGCTCTTGTGGAATGGCATGCACCAACTATCAACTGTTCTAACTTCTAACCAGTTCTAACGGTTCGTGAATAGAACTACTTGCTACCATTTGACGCGCTGCCTGATAAGTAAGCTGAAAGGCTCATTACCTTTTAAATACGACATTGGCGAACTGCATGACTGAAGCCACGACTGAATTACGTGATCGACCGCATAAATGAATACTTGTACTGCTTTCGAAATGTGCAGCAAAAGAACTCATTTTCCTTATTATTAAAGTACGTTCAAAACCTTAAAAATTCATTAAAATACACAAATGAAGTAATATAAAACGAAATCTGGCGCTCGCGAGACTTAAAATTATATTGCATCGGAAATTGAAGTTTTCTTCACAGTGCAAATAATAAAAAGAACACAAAACTTGTACTAAAAAGAAAACCACATTATTGAACCATATTCTATGTTGTTCGCTGGATATGCTAACATCACGGGTAGCAACCTACATATTGCAATGTAGCCGAATATATTGTGTCAATCATAGTGCGACCCCTCGTTACGCATGATCCTCTCACAGCAGAAGAGATTACATAATGATCTGGAACAAGTTTGCTGTGCGGTTCCCAGCTGGGGAAGTTGCTGAGTAGCGGATTTCCTCCAACTGTGGGGCGAAAGAGATAATGTTCAATGCGTACAGAACTTAGATTAACGAGTAATTTGCTATTGGAGATTCGTGCTTTCGGCACATAGCGTGAGTGGATCTAGCGACGGATTATCCAAAATGAATTATTCAATTCCGTTGCCCCATTTACTATTCTCTACTTTATTCCAGCTATGTGTATTTGTTTGATATATCTGGGGAATATTAAATTAATTTAAAATTATGATTGTATAAATATTTACTATTTATTCAAGAATGTTGTTACTTCATTCCGAGATATTCAATTTTATTTCTGTACCTGCCTTCGTCACTCTCCAAGCCGACCGAGGCCCCTGCACTCAGGCCATCGACACCGGAGATTCCTATTTGGGAATTACCGTGAAGTAATAGTATCCCCGACGTCCACCTGCTCTAGTTCTACTAATTCTAAGTAAATTGACGTCTGTAAAGCAAAAATACTCACGAACTGGATACTGGTCCCAGAATTGGGACAGTGCGGGAATCGGTAGCGGCTTAAATCTGAAATCAAACAGAAAAGGCTCTAATATGTGAATCTGTATAACAAATTGGCTGAAAATGTCAATAAATTTTGAGGAATTTTAGGAACAAGATGAAATAGAGCTGTTTTATTTTCATGCCATATATTATATTTAGCTGTCAATTTATATCAATTTAGTGAAGATAAAATGATCAACGGTGCAATTAGTTTTAACAAGATTCAATACTTCTCACACTTCTTGTTATTATCACAAAGTCGGAAAAAGTAACATGTATGTTCGTTCGTGTGGACATATTGAGGAATTTTATAATACACAATATTTTCTTCCTACCAATTAAAATTTCCTTAGTACATGAGTCTTTAAACAAACCTTAAAACTATCAACCAGTACAAACACTAATCAAAACTTTCAAGAATACACCATTGAAAGTAATCAGTACTCAAATTAGAATAACAATACCAGGCTCGCTATTCTTCGAAAACATACATCATCCATTATAATTCTAAAAAGGTATAAAAAGAAACACACGATATGTTAAAAACAGACGATTAAAAATAAAAAATATTTTTACACACAAAGAGGCGGTTTACTGCCAAACTTCTTCAAATGCATACTTTCATTTACCTTTACATTAAATGCTTATATACCAGTTTATGACACTGGTAATATTTCAGAAAGTTTATCACCAAATAGTTTGAGAATTATTACATACTATATTTGCTAACTACACAATACTCCAACGGACTATACGTAAATTCTTTTCAAATCTTGAAATCTACATAATTTCTTAAGCACAGCATGTCAAATGCAAAGAATGTATTTCCTTCATATTATGTAATAGAACGCTGCACATAATAGGGTAAGCGAATCAAACACTTTTAATAGAATTTCTGTTTATATCAAGGGTGTATTGCATTAGTTTCTTATACTATCACTAAAACTGCGTGTCCCTTCAAGCAGTATAGCCGATAATTGCGGTGTATTAATTTTAGTAATTATTATTCGCAGCACGCGCTTCTCGCTCCTAGCATAATGTATCCACAAATTAAGAATTACTTCACAGAAGTTTTAGAATAGTCTTTTTGTAGTACATTGCGCTTGTGATATTTCCTGTTAAAACTCCAATAATTTACTACAGAACTATTTTTTATCAACGAAACCAATCACATACTGTGTCGGCAAGTTTCCAATCTGCACTTTAGAATAACATGCTTATGATTTTTAACGCATCTGCACAGAATTCGGAAGATGAACGGTCCACACAACAAAGATTTTGTATAAAGAGAAAAACATACATATTTGAGTATAAGTTTTTTCCCAGTCTGTTAACGTGGCGAACTCCAAATAGGAATGTGATGGATGAGAAAAAAAATTACACGGTTGTACCTTCTCTATATTTGTGTTGCTCCCCCAATGTTACGCAAGATCCAAGAAATTATTATTAAATTCATGATCATTATTAGAAGAAAGTAAAACACAAGTAGACCTCATACTTTACTGTCGCAACTTACTGGAAGACGAACGAATCACGAAGTGTACAAGTTAATGTAAGTGTAAAGAGAGAAGGACTTCGCAGTTGAACCTTTAGTAATCTAAAGACCACAGCATTTTCGGATTTTTATGATAACAATGAAACATATGAAGAAAAACACCTGGCATTATAAATACATCACTAATGATAATTAATCAAAAGCGCTCTTGAGAAGATACATCAATTTATATAGATGCTGCACTTCTTTATGCAGTTCGCTGAATGATGTGAATACCGCTATCTGTGTGCACAGGAGAAGACATTTCACCAACTTTCAAAGCAAAAGCAGCTTGTTCAAAGGGCTTCTGCATCGCGCCTCGGCTAAATGGTCCCAAGTCGCCACCACGTTTTGCTGAACTACAGTCACTATATTTAGAAGCAAGTTCAGCAAACGATGCTTTCCCTGATACAATTTGTTCTCTGTAAGCTGAAATTCACACAGAATTATTAGAGCAAAACAATGGAAAACTGAACCTTTTTTATAATAAAATACAACATTCTTACAGATATACTTATTCTATAAATAAGGGTATAAAAATCCCTTGATTTTCAGAGTAATAACACTTTAATTCATAGTATCAAGCCAACTCAGGAATTCATTGATTTTACAACACAAGGAAAGTCTTAAATGTCTTATCCATTGTCAAAAGGCACAGGTGCATAGACAATTGATTGTCAATCACATTCTCAATTGATTATGATCCCTAAAAATACTCACAAATTTATGAACTAGCTTGATACTTTTATGTGATTAAACCAATAAACAATAGTTTAATCATAAAAGCAACATAAAACTTCTTGTAGTATTCATAATGGAAACCCACACTTGATTAATTCAATAGCTTCTTCTTTCGACCGTGTGATGTTCTCCTCTCTCCAGGATGAAGGTCTTCTTGATCCAATGTGTTTTACTAGTAAATGAGAACACTGAACTTCTTCTGGTCCGTCACCTTTACTGTTTCCAGATGGATCGGCGGGCTTGTCTGGCCTATCCCATTGACTTTCTTTAGTATATATATTTAAGTAGTAATGTTGTCCTAAAAATCATATTTGTTATGTTTATACTCCACTCAAGTATCTAGTACTTTTTATCCGCATCATGTGAATTCTTTCAAGGAAACTGCTTTGTCAACTAAGAGTATGTTTAAACAAAATAAGAAAATCTCACTGGGAGATTTGCACAGCTAATTGAAATGATGCTAGCTTTTTCCGTATAGTGATCTCGAAGTGTGACATTACGGAAATAAAAGAAACATGAATGAAAGTATTGAAAGATAGCAATAACGGTGTCTCTGATCATAGTAAATATACGGAATCGCCGTTATTGCACCTACTATTACCTTTGATAATAAAGAGATCGTATCACACATAGGAAATCTTGCGTATTTGTATTCTACTGACTTAACGCCGGCTTCTAAAAATCTTGCGGTCGTCGAGAATTTACCGAACGGTGTATATTTATCTGTACGTTAGCCTAGATTAAAAACGGCATCGGCAATCTCAAAAGCCCGGCAACTATTAATGACTTATCAGAAAAATGCCGGTCGACTATCCCCTGATTGCTCATTCGCACTGCAGGCAAACTGATATCTTTACAGCAAAATACCAATGGATATGTTAAATGTCGTAGAGTGCGCTAGTTTTATTGTGCTTCATACAGCAATTTAACGTACCGGTGGACCTGCTCAGACGTTTCTCCCAACCCGCTGGTAGTTCCTCGTCTGCCATTGCTATTTAATATTTTTCTACTTCCAACTCACGTCAAATGCAAACACGTTCTTGTTCTGGATCCCCTAACAGACGGTCGCGCACACAATCGCGATATATACGCTGCTGGCTGCTGCCCCGTTTCGCAAAATATTTTGCAGCCAACTAGGTCGCCGGGAAAATCCCTAGCGGCCCTTTCCACTTTTGCGATTGCGCCGATCTGCTGCTTCTGCGCCGCGGGTATCATGAATTCGGTTGATGATTTAGTTAGATCTGACACCAAATACGAATAATGTTACTGGTTGACTTATGAGATGTAAAAGAAAACCAATGCCAACAATATATGTGATAAATATTGTATAATTGCATCATACTTCACTTTTTTCTCTCCATAATTTCCCGCTTCTTCCCATTTTCCATAAGCAAGCAAACACGATTCCACTGTGTGCTGGAAACACCGGTTGCCATGGTAGACAATCACAAGTGTATTAAAGTCTTGTGCTCCGAACCTGCATAACTTTAGAACCTATTGCAAATATCGAGAAGATTTCCTTGCAAACTAATTACAGAATCAAAAATGGCTGCGAGTAATATTAACGCTGTTCTAAGTGAACTCGGATGGAACGACGGATTTCGAATACCTGTGGCCAGTCAGGAGAACAAATTACTCGAAGATGAAGTAAATAGTTTATGCATAAAAATCAGTCTTATGCGGTGCGATAAATTATAAAATCGCACATTTGACAGTGTTCAGTTGTATAAAAATGTTTACTAATGTGCTTTTGTTTCGCGCATTCTTTCTACTACAATGCACAGTTGTAGAAGATCATGAGCAAGTTTTAAAGAAATTGCTAAAGCTTTTTCTTTATTTTGCGCTTTTTGAAAACACGATTTATATTTAGTAATAATTATAATATTAATTATAATAAATGAACATTCAAAAATTCGTAAGTGCTTCTTACTAAATTTATTTCCGTGTAGATACAAAAGAAAATGGAACTAACAGAAAACTTAAGGGCAAAGCTCGAGTCGATGGACGAGCGAATAAAGACGATGAAAAAACACATTAGCAATCTAAGTATGCAACAGGAGATAAATCAAAAGCTGCTAGCGGCGCATTCAGCGCAAGTTGAAACCGAAGATCATCGTTATCGATTGAACTGCAACATGGAATCAAGACTGAGACAGGAGGCGCGAAATTATGAGAAGGAATTTAACGATGTTAACGAGGTGGTAGCGAACATTGAGAGGGATTTGCAAAAAATGACGCGGAAAATCGAGTCATCGAAGAAAGCGATCAAGTTCGATGAAACTAGTTTGCAAAACTTGGAGGATGTTTTAAATAAGAATAGCGAGGACAATCAGCTGATAGAGAAATACATGAAGGAAGATGCAAAATCGTACAAGGTATTTTTAGAATTATAGTGAAATCAACATAGAATCTCAGTTATAATTCTATTTTCACTAATTCAATCATTCAATTATTGCTTATTACTAAGTTTGTACAAATCCATCTTTCTTACAAATTAACTGAAATTTTTATAAAGAGAAATTAAATATCTACCTCACGCTCACTTATCAAAAACCACAGGAATTAGAACTGGAAAGGCAAAAGCTTAGTGCGGATCTTGCCACTTACAGAAAAGCTATTGTCAGGGTAACAGTAGAAGCACGAGAACTCGAAGTGGTTTTGGATCGAACAGGAAAGCTTTACAATGAATCGTTAAAAGAAGGTCAAAACATATTCAACCAGTGGAAAGAGAGTGTGGCGGTGATGCAACAGAGAGACAGCGACATAGAACAAGTTCTTCGAGTACGATTATAGTTTCTCATTATCCTACACTACTAATGACTTCTGGGAAAATAAATGTTTTGCAAAATTGATTATATAATTATACAATTTCAAAGCAAAGCAACCGTATTTAAATATTTAATTGCTAAAATACCAATAAAAGCAATGTATATTGAAAAATATAATTCGTCTTTTAAAACACAAACGGCATGAATATTAAATATAATTGCTTAGTCAAACTAATCTTTATAAATGATTGTTCAGGAACTTGAAACGTTGAATGAAGTTTTGACGGAAAGAAAGAAGACCGCGCAGGAATGTGGGAAATTTCACCAAGAACAGATCGACGGTAATCAATCTCTCAAAATGTCGATCAAGAACTTAGAAAAGAAGCTTGCTTCAATGAAGGAAGAGCAATTAAAAGTCAAGGAGACGATCCTCATGTACGAAACCGAAGTAAGTGCATAAGGATTTATTTGCTCAGAAGAAACATTTATTTATCACTCTGTCATTGTGGATTTCAGCTTCGCGTTCAAAAGAATGTTGTAAAGGAACTCGCTCAGAGGACTCAACAAATACGCGCCAACATAAAGCAGAAGCAGGCGCAAATCGAGAGCAAGATCATTAAAATCGAAGAACTGAAAGAGCAAATTAATTGCTTAACTGATAAGCTGCAGGCGATTGACAAGCAAGCGATGAACGTCGAAGAGAGAACGAAGGAATTAGAAAGAATGATGGAGGTATCGAGAAGTGGTCTTGCACTTTATTTCAGCATGAAGAAATTTAGTTCCGACTAATTAAATTTAGTCAGTTTTATCCGGGTGGAAGTCGATTCAGATCTATCATCAAAATAATATATTTTTTTCTGCCCGAGTCGAAAATTTTGTATTTTAAATCGTATAATTATTGTTGTCTGCAATATACAAAAAATACGACAGATTCGACTTTCACTGTGGAAAAGTCGTTATAATATATTAGTAGCGATAATACTTATTTTATTCAATACAGGAACAAGAGCAACGCAAAGTCGTTACAATGCGGGATATTAGTCGATTACAAGCATCTAATTTGCGGGCTGTTAATCAAACGAAGGAACTCGATAGTCAGAGCAGGATTCTCGAGGCGCAGTACCAAACCGAGTACAAACAGTCAGAATTCCTCGACAACTTGATCGTGAAAAAGGAGAAAATCTTGAGTGAGAAAAAAGAAGCATTGTACCAGGTAGAATTTGAGTTACAGAAGGCAGAAATGAAATTGGAAAGACTGAGAGGCCAGGAACGCGATAAATCCGAAGCCGAGGCAAAGCAAAGGAAGATCGAAGAATTGCAAACTTCCTTGGATGAAAAGAACCAAATGTCCAAACTACTGCAAAAGCAAATCATGAATTTAGAAGTACGTGGTGTATGCTAACACGATGCGAGATTAAAATCCTTACAAAGAGAACATTATCTACTAGATTTTGTTATGCAGTATGATATAAAAAAATTCACGAATGCCTTGAGCCACGATAACAATGAAGTCGAGCGTTTGCGGAACAAAAGGCAGGACTTGATGCTCCTTATGGAAGGTGGTGAAAAGCGCGTGAAAGCGGCTCAAAGCCGCAATGAGGAGAAACTTGTCGAGCAAAGCTTGTTGCGACTAAAAGTCTCGCAAATGGAAAAAATAATCTTAGCTCTGGGTGACAACGTTTATAGTCTGGAGAAGTACAAATTGGAGCTCAATGCGGTGAGTGAGTACTGTGCTTCGTTATTATTTGCCATCAATATTGCATACTTAACAAACGACTTTCTTCGCAGGCGATACGAGAGCGCAAAGCCGAAATTGCTGTGCAAGAGGAATCACTTACTATTCAGAAACGCGTTGCTGCAAGCGAATGCTCCGAATTGCGAAATGCCATTGCTGAGAGGAAAACGCGAATACATCAATTGCAATCCCGATATGAAAACGGTATTGCTATGATGGGGAAAAATCCAGATGGAACTCCTAAAAATACGACCTACCTCAAGATACAAAACGCCCAAGAGAAATTCCTATTGCAAGAACAGGGTGATAAACTGGACGAAGCGATACGAAGGACCGAGCTTGAAATTCAGAGTATGGAAAACACATTGCGGGTGATAAATGCCTGCAACGATAAGTACAAAGTGACTATCAGATCTGGCGAGGAAGAAGAAGCAGAGGAGGCACAACAGAAAAAGTTGGAGGATGAGTTACGGGACATCGACAAACGTATGAAAATCAAACATCTGGAGCTCGAATACGAGAAGCAGAATATGCTGGTAAGAAATGATCTTTCCAGATATACATATTGGGGAAGTAATTGCGCCAAATTTGATGGTATTTACATAGAATATAGTTTTCGAAACAATCAGTTTTATATAAATTTCACGAAAACCTGTCGGTTTGAGTTTGTGAATATTCGTTGTTGGAATGCTAGCTTTGAAAGTATTAATAAAATTGAATTAAAAAGCCTCCACACATTCTTTATAGAAATTAGAACAGCAGTATTCACAGTTAGCACAAGACATAGAGAAAACTAAAAATGAAAGAGAGGAGAAAGAACGATACTTAGCAGAGTTGATGCAGCAAATAAGTGATCAAAAAGGGAAAATGTTACGTGCTTTAAAAGACCTGCGTATAGCTCAAAAGGATATTCGGAACCTATATACGTGTACGGAAGACAGAACAATACTCGTGCAAGAAGTGTGTACAAATACAACAAAGCAAAATTTCATTAGCTTTCTATTAACATTTTACTTTCATTACTCACAATATCCCCGCTGGATAAACATTAATTTATTGTTCACCTACTAGAAAGAAGTAGAGCTGCGCGACGTACGAGAACAAAACATAGTTGCACTCCAGGATATCGCGGAATTCGCAATTCGTCATGTGGAAGTGGAATCTTACGTGAAAAGACTATTAGCGATGAAAAACATCGAGTTACCCTCAATGTCACTTCTAAGGCAATCGAGACTTTTAAGCCAAAGTACCTTAGGTTCGGTAGACTATCTTCCAAAAAGCACTGGACGCAGCAGCGTAGGCACAGCTTCCAAAGAAAGTATTGGAAGTGTCGTCAATATTGAAGTTCCCATTTCAAGTAAGTCTCGCATTCAACAATTTTTTCTCCGATATAGGATTATTAATGTTTTAGAGCAAAGCAAGAGCAGCATCATCCAAAAAAGTACAAAGGCAGAGAAAGTAACGAATGACCGCAAACCAAGACGAGTATCCATTGCTCAAGATAAGACGGAACAAACAAAGAAATAGTCTTTCCAAAGATTCTGTGATATATGAGATTGTAGCTCCTTGGAGTTTTACGAAAATGATCTACTCTATTTTAGCAGACAATCCAACACATTTTTTATACACATTTATAATATCTTATCCCCGCACGGGCAATGCGCATTTATGTGCGATGCTACTACAGCCAAACTTTTATTGCTTAATTTTAAGGATTTTTGTTATATACTGACACTGATATTCTAAATAATAAAAAGAATGAAGAATTAAATACGAAGTGTGATCTATTCTAATCCATCTACTAATAACCGTTTGACGAAAATATATGCAACTGTAACGGATGTTCGATACATCAATGGGAAGTTTCCCTAATTGCGCATCGCTGCAGGGTACGCGTAGATACAAAAAGAAAGCGGGAACCTATCAAAATCCTACCTAATTGTTGGCAGGCTTATGTGCCTGTGTATTGCACTCTCATTGTTTCACTCTATGGCATCACTCTCTCTATATATATGGTTATTGTATTACACGCTTCATAGTAAAACGATGCATCTGGAAGTACCACTACCTGCCACTCCATCAATTACACACACACAGCTCACCCGGCATAACCGATATATATACACACGTACAATTCTATATATCCATATTTGTGTCAATGTGTACAATGTAGTGCGGTGATAGGTGTGCAGAGAAAGATGCGTAGTGTCAGTCATTGCCAGTGTTAAACGAATAACTGTAAAATAGAAAAATTCGTCCCGATGAAAAAATTGATTTTAGGCCAACTCTTCAATTAATCGGTACCAATCAGAATTAAGAGACCAGCTGCACTCGTTTATGTGTGGTTAATGTGTTTACCTCAATGAACGTGTATTTCCCATTGCATATTATTTTGTGAGCTTTTGTCAACATGGCAATGGTATTATTTTGGAATGCCCAAAATTGTTTAAACAAACGGTAAGAATTGACTGCTTTATTCTTTTTGCATTCGCCGAAAAAGTCTCTTGCTCATTGTGTCTTCTTTCACACAGGTGCTTCTCGAGTTTTCGACCCACAAAGTTGAAGACATCCTATTTACGCGGTCAGCAACAAGTAAGAGAATTTCGGCAGAAGGGGAATCCAACGCTAGTACCTCGTAATCCACATGCCAGTCAAAATCCACAAGATTTACTGGTGTGGTCAAGACTGTGGCGACCACTTGTGTTTACAGTTGCTGTAAGAGAAACTCATATGTCCTATCTTTCAATATTCCTGCTGTTAACATTTCATTCACTTTGGAAGCTATATTGTCTGTGTTATTAGTTTACAGGGGGTACATTCGCTGTAGCTGCCATTGCTGAACATGAGAGGATTAAGAAACGTTTACAAAACTTTATTTATCGAAAACAGAAAATTATTAAAGTAAGTATTGACGCTTGTGAAAATGAAGTCCTGTGATGGGAAAGAAATGTTAATTTTGCATGGGCCTTATTATTTAAAGGCTGGGGAATGGCGACAAGCAGTTAATGATTTTTGGTCTTCTATACCAGAGAGTAGGAAAGTATTCTTCGGTATAGCGATGCTAAATTGTTTAGTCTTTGTTGCATGGAGATTACCAGGTCTGCAAGGCTTTATGAAACAATACTTTATGGCAACCCCTGCATCTAGTAAGCATTGCAATATTAATCAAGAAAAGAGAAGTTAAAAGAGCATGTGATAAATACATAATACACAATACGTTTTGTTTTAGAATCACTATGTTTACCGATGCTACTGTCCACATTTTCCCATGTAGGCGCGTGGCACATTCTGCTCAATATGTATGTATTACATGTATTTACTGCTACTGCAGTGCCTGCAATAGGTAAAGAACACTTTTTGGCCATGTATCTCTCTGCAGGAGTATTTTCCAACCTGATGAGTTATGCATATAAAATAGCTACAAAGAGAATCACTCCAAGCGTGGGTGCTGTAAGTAATTTCTTAATTCAAATGAATCTGTATACAGTAAGAGTAATACAATCCTGTCAGTTTATAATCTCTAATAGTCTTCTTGGTGTCAAACAAGAAAAGATTGTGTTTAACACAAGTGTGTACTATTCATTGTATACTTTCTGTTTTTAGTCTGGAAGTATATGTGGAGTTTTGGGGTTCATAATGTCCCAGTATCCAGATCTCAAATTTCATATTATATTCCTTCCAATGTTCACCTTTACTTCAACTGAGGTATGTAATTTGGTATAGGAAACATTATCATATATCAACAAATGAGGAATTCTTGAAAATAGCATTATTTTAATATTTCTTCTTAGGCAAATTTAATTATTATTATTAACATATTTATACCTGTAAACTGATATTTGTTGTTACAAACATCTTTCAGACATTATATGGAATACTGACAATAGAAACTATTGGTCTACTTAGTAGATTATCGTTTATGGATCACGCAGGCCATTTGGGTGGTCTTATGTTTGGCATGTAAGTATTTTAAAATATTATATATTCGTAACAATAGGGTTAATGAATTAAAATAACGTATTGTTTAGAGAATAGTTTACCATAAGTCGTGGGAAAAGTACATAGTCTCTTTTAACACCATAGATTACATTTCAGGTTCTGGCAGAAGTATGGAATGCCATATGCATGGCCAACCCGGGTTCATTTATTGAAGCTTTGGGAAGACTTACATGAAAATTTTCGGATAGGAAAATAGTATTTCAACAACATTTTTTATTATATTTACACATATTAACAATTTCACACATATTGGGTAAATGTGTGTAAAATTATTGAGGCAAAGTTGTCACAAAAGAAAGTAAGTTCAGGGATACAATAACTTATTTTTATAAACACTACCATCATGTGATATAAATTTTGAAGTTAGTTACAATGTTCTAAAAATTTCGACGTTATAGAAAGTTACTTTGATCGATATCGTATTGTTCTGAACATTTTACATAAAAAGCTGTAGAAAGTGTTACTTTATATAAAATTACTTTCTGATGTATTTCAGACTTTGAGTCTCGAGATATGGTGTTTAATGTGGTCTTCAATAAACGTGGCTATAAAGAAATAAGAATGATCGTAGCCTTCTTGAAAGCGTAAAAGCATCATCAAACCAGAGACAGTCGCAGCGGAAACTAGATTATTCGGTAACAATTGTTCGTCCTTCAGGAAACTATCTTCTTTACCCTGCATCACACAATTGAGTTACATTTGGCATGTATTTGAGTTTCCAGTACTGAAACATCTTATTTTAGTGTTTTAAGATTACCTGATCGATCAAAATATCCAATGGTGGTCCATTGTATTTCTTAGCTAACTCGGTAGCATCCCATTCTTTCCATAAATCTTCGGATTCTCCAAGATACCCAGAAAATGCTTTTTTACCCCATGGACATTTAATAGGATTACTAATTGGTGCAAAAGCAGAAACAGCTTTGTACAATCCTGGATTTTTCAGCGCGCATATCAGAGCACCATGTCCACCCATACTATAAGCAAAAGGCAATAATAAGTTGGAAGAGTATTAAATACTTGTTAATGTGTTTGCACATTGTTGTTTGATTTTCACAATTCACCTGTGACCCATAATTGACTGTTTATTAGGTATTGTTGGAAACTTCTCATTAATTAAAGCTGGCAATTCCTTAGTAATATAACTGTACATTCTATAATTCTTTTTCCATGGGTCTTTTTCAGCATCTACATAGAAGCCAGCACCTGTTCCAAAATCCCAACTGTCTTCTTCACCGGGTATATTTAAACCACGCGGGCTAGTATCAGGTGCCACAATGATTACACCATTTTCAGAGGCATACTTTTGTGCTCCTGCCTTCTGAATAAAATTAGCTTCTGTACATGTTAAACCAGAAAGCCAATAAATAACTGGAACTGGTCCTTCCTCTGTCTGCGGTGGCAGATAGATACCAAAATTCATTTTGCAACCAAGTTCTGTGCTGAAATTTCAAGTGTTCATTATATCACAAATTACAAAAGCCTTTGTAGTTTTAAGGATTCATAACTACATTTAATAAAATGTAAATGTACTGTTAAAACTATAATAGCCTAAATCAATCACTGCCAAGAAGAGTACTTGTTACTAAAAAAGATTTATAAAAGAATACCTTTCATGAGAAAAGACCTTTTGAAAGCCTCCAAACATTTTGTTGCTTGAGATTTCAGTAATTTCCGACATCTGAAATGAGTTTTTGATTATTTAAAATAGTTTTTTATAATAGGGAAACAGTACTCAGACTCTCAATGTAAAATGAAAACGAGCCGGCAAGATTCTTCAATGTGTTGCAAGGTTACACTTGATAAGACACCAAGACAACAGTTGATTAATCACTTTTATTCTAATTATTATTATTACTACTACTATGTTAATGCTCTTTCAATATTTACCTTGTCCGAATTCGACATCTGCGTTAACTTATTCTAATCCTCCTATACAATGTGTACGCACTAAATGGTAGAGAATGAAACCAAAGTTGTCGTATCGTTACATGCAAAATATATCGTAATGTGTACAAAAGTATTAGTAAGGGTTACGGATACGTAACGATAACTGATAAGGAATATTTCGGCTAAGTTCTTAAAAATCAGTAATATATAAAACTGCTGTGTATGTAAATAATCGACACTGATCGATAGTAATCGATAAATGCAATTCCTAAATATACTCTCTATGCTTCCAAGTGTTTATAACTTCACGTGATTGCACCGATATTGCATGGATATGTAATACGAAATGTCGCGCTTTCATAGCGCACCAGTACAAAATAAAGAATATCAAATGTTCTACGCTGACTCTATCGGCAGCAAAAAGTTAGATAAATCCAAGATCGGCGGCACTGCTAGACAGTGAGGAGAGAAGACTCTGCTCTTAAATGTACGACGCTATTTTCATCGAGAAGAAGGGACCTAACCTAAGTCGTGCGTCAAAATGTCGTTGAGTTCAGCAGAATTAGGGCAGCTACTGGATATTCTGGACGAGAAGAATTTGGACGTAACCCTGGAACATCTCTCGAATGAACTCCACCAGATATTTAAGCCAGAATCACACTTTAACGTGGGTATGGCACTTGTGGTCTTTCTACAGCACATAGACCTCTTGCCAAAACACGTACAGCGTGTGATAGCAGTGGCCCTGCTCTTCGACCTTTACAGAGGAGTGCAGCTGCCTTACGTACCTTTTGCATCAGTCTTTGTGCAAGCTTTCAAACCGCAAGAGGAAACGGCTACTAATGAAGCGTCAAAGGCCAACACATCGGGTCACGCGCCAGTGTTATCGCAATGCGAGAAGAACCTGCTGGCGTTGCTCTTTAACAACAAGCTTACAACCATGAAAAAGACGCCGCGTCAAGTGGTAGACGAACTGTATTTCGCACCAACAGTTCCGCCTGTTGATTTAACTGCATTGGAATTACATTTAGCAGAATGGCACTCGGAATTGCCGGCCGTAAGCAAATGCGGCCGCCCAGTGGTGCTTCCTGATATGGATCGTTCGAAAGGCACAGAAATTGATAAAAACACAGCGAAAAGTGTAGCAGAAAGCCTTATTGTCGGAGATCCTCCTGTGTGTAGTCAAAGCTATCATCCTGAATTCCTCAGACTAGCACCACCGCTGTATCATTGGTTTGATGAATTGCAATGGTTCAATGTTACGGAACCATCTAAATTGGTGCCAGAATATGACAGCAGTATGTGTGTATCTAACTGCGCTGGCGCGGAGGCACGCCGATTAATGGGGAAAGCATTCAAGAGTGTCCTTACGGTTCAGCAACAACAACACCTTGTAAATGAGCTGGACAGGGATCCAAAATTAGTGTATCACATTGGACTGACACCTGGCAAACTACCGGATCTTGTAGAGAACAATCCTTTGATCGCCATAGAGGTGTTATTGAAACTTATGCAGTCCAGCCAAATAACAGAATATTTCAGTGTGTTAGTCAATATGGAAATGTCTTTGCATTCTATGGAGGTAGTTAATCGCCTCACGACAACTGTTGATTTGCCCACTGAATTTGTACATTTGTATATTAGCAATTGTATATCTACATGCGAGACTATCAAAGATCGCTATATGCAAAATAGGCTTGTCCGCTTAGTGTGTGTATTTTTGCAATCTCTAATAAGAAATAAGATCATCAATGTGCAAGAACTTTTTATAGAAGTTCAAGCATTCTGCATTGAATTCAGTCGTATTAGAGAAGCAGCAGCCCTCTTTCGATTATTGAAACAATTGGAGTCTGGTGATATTGGTGGTTTAAATGCAGCACCAGCAAAAAGTAAACTGGATATGTGCTAACACAACTTTTTACATACTTGAAATTCAGCTGGGTTAGAAGTTTCTGTCATTATGTTTGATCCTTACTTTCAAGAAAATCATATGTTGAAGAGAATGTTACAATAACAATCTGGAAATAGAGACAGTACTTAATTTTGGACTTGCACTAATACAGGTCATATAGCCTCACATTAAGAAAACTGAATCTGACTACACTTTTTACTTTTTGTGTTAGATCGTGTAAACTACGTTAAGTATTTGCGACATTCTTTAATAAGATGTCAATCTTCAGTAACGCTAGTAAAGAGCCACAATAGAACTGAAATTGAAGACTAAATTTACGATATTTTTCGAAAAATAGTGTTTGTATGTAAAAAGAAACGCCAATGCGGATAACGTTAATTATTATAATGAAATTGCGCGGATACTTTTTTAATCTCACCTGTAAGTAGTGAAACTGATGTAAACCTGTAAGATTATGAACGCGTATAAAGATTTGTTAATATTTTCCTTTATTTCGTTAAGTAAATGCTATTGATCCAACTTTTTTAACGGCATAACACATGAAATTATATTTATTGTCAAATATCGATTAAGGTAGAAAAGGGTTTTTTGCATATTTAAGTTAATTTGTTGCTTCAAATGTTATATGATAATTACAGTGCATTTGCTGACTCCATGATGCATTACAAACCATACTTCCCTTGCCACTTTGTAATATTGTATGCATGTCCATTTGTACTTTTTTAATGTAACTTTGCTCTTGGTTGAAACTCCAAGTTTTTAATCTCAATAAAAACTGTCATGTTACACAGGAGCATCATGAGAACTGTGTAAAGAAAATAAACACATTCTTACAAGAATATATCGAATACACATGTATTGTTTCAAATATTTATTACAAAACGTAGTCTGACATTTCCAAAGTGATACTGACGGCTGTTTATTCGAGAATCGTTGATTACGGACTATATGACGCTTGAAAGAGTAAAGTAAATAAATAACATTTTAAACAAGGTATCGTCAATAAAAAGCGACAGAAAGGTGACCAAAAACTATAACGACATTAATAAGAAGGAACGTATCATCTACTTACGTAATAGCTTTATTTATTGTTTTTTTTACAAAGAACTCATTGAACTTTTTCTAAAGCGTTTTGACATATTGTGTCGTACCAAAAGAAACGTCATGATTATCAAAGGATGTGTATTTGATTGGATTAGATTGCATACTCCGTATCCGGAACAAGGAGAACGCCAAGTATCCAATCAGTTGTTTCATGTTATTTTTCACATATACCCTATTTCAAATACAGTTTTATCTATTCAATTTGAGATTTAAGGACATGGCAAAACATTTCATTAGCAAATCTACGAAATTGGTCTTATTGTCAATTGAGCGGTTTTCCAATACGATTGTATGATTTTACAGAACCACTTGCTTTCAAGGCCCAATTTTTTCATCCTTTCTGATCAGTGACTCAGTGGATTCGATAGAAGGAAATGTTGGTTAAATTTCAATTTAACTAATACATACGGTTTACTGTAAAACTGCACTTGAAACGGACTGTACAGTTCTTTAAGAGCACCCTCACACAAATGGAGCACGTAGGGAACATCCACATGCTTGGAAAGAAATTTTTCAAAGCATATTTCACATTCCACCTACAATTTGTGAATTCAAATAAAGGCGTTCGCTTAGTTTGGGAGAGAAATACAATGATTGTATTCTTATTTACCGAAGCAAAATACAGGGTAAATCGTTAATTTGCCGACTATATTCGATACTTTATTATCTAGAAAACGCAATTAATGCAGTAGGTAAAAAAAGTAAGATTCAATTGCATCTTAAATTACAACTAAACAATTTTTTTATAAGAATTCCGATTCATCCCTAGCGGGCTGTAGTTGAGTCAGGGCCCTGTTAAAGATTGTGAGAACCATGCAATGATGGGTCCCCAAGAGTGCCGAGATTGACAATGTGCATCTGTTCATCGATGAGAGTCGATCATAGAAAAAGTATCGAGCGAAAGTGAAAAAGGTGCCATCAGGAAAAGTATGGGGCTACTTTTTCGCTCGAAGGACTTGATACACGCGATTCTCTCTTCGTTCTCTCGAACAGAACCACAAACCGAAAGCTTACCACACACTTCGCTGTTTTTTGCGAGAAATTTATATACGAGGATTACGAAGTATATGAGGATAATTATTTATTTCAACGCTAATAAATCAAGCCGCCGTTTTCGCAATTGGATAGCAATCTACTTCTTCATCGGCAGAGTTTCTATAAACATGTGCTTCCTTTTAAAAGCCACCCCCTCCCATCCCTTCGAATATACAACCCCTGCTACTTGTCCCAAGTTCAAATCATTTAGTCACACGGGTACGGAAGTTGATACGCAATAACTATCACATCTTGCGAAATGTCACGGTTGTCTTGAAGTGTGTGGTAACGCTTTGCCCAAAACAAAGCAAACCACCTTATACCCTAGCACAATGCGGGATTAGATGATACTGCAATATATAAATGTATATATCTTTGCTCTGATATCTTTTGAACTTTATCGAGTTTGAGGTTCCCAGACCTCGCCCCCGCGTCTCTTAAGAATTAACTCTTACTAGAATCTAAGACATTACTCGTGTCGCTAGAGTTGGAGTTGGCACTCCGCGACTGTTGTTTCAGGCTGTCTAGATATTCCTGCTGAGACGTTGCCAGAACTTGAGATAATATGTCACTATCCTCCCAATCCGTTAGTCCTAGGAAATGTATAGATAGAAATAACAACGGTTGCTGATGACGTCTCAAAAACGTACTTCGAAACAGATGGAAACAAAAAACTACTCACCAAATACTTCCGGGGGAAGTCGATTGAACAATGAGATATCGGGGTTTGTGTGACTTTCTTTACTACTACCTGGCATGGGTTCCTGCGGAATGGTTTTGCAGTCAAAGTCTGGTGGTAAATGGGATATACTAGAGCCCTGTGTAGACTGATGTTGTGGCGATCGTTTGTTGTATCGCGTCGCGTCACTCACCTGATAAAGTCGAAAATGGAATATGAATAATTATGTGTTATTAATACATTGAAAAACGAACAGTCTGGCTACACAGTATGATCGTTAGTGCGCGGATAAATCAAAATATATATTAAGATACTCGGTAACGTAACAAACTAATGACTTCATGGTAACGGAGGAGCTTGTAGCAGTATTGCGGTTCGCCAAGTAAATTCGCCGAACTCAATGTACATAGCATGAAACAAACCTTCGGTGAACCACGGAGAGAATCTTGGTTAGTTTGTGTGGTGATTGGAGATGAAGTATGACTTCGTTGCTGGCCGCGGCCGCCACCCGCTCCACCGCCACCGCTACCACCTCCGCCGCCACCACCGCCAGCACCAGCACACCCACTCCCGGTATGAGGATGACTATGGAAGTGGGCATGACTGTGCTGAGCACTGGTTACCGTACTCGTACTGCTGCTACTGGCCGACCGCTTCGTTTCAAAACATACATACAAATACTTAAATATCTTTCGTCACGTTCGTTACCATTTTTCTCTACGCCGAAACCCTCGCGAATGGAAGCCCATGTTCGTATATTCATACCTTTACTTAATATTTTATATAAAATTTATAGTATATGTCAATAAGTCCCTTAATAAGTGGGACAGAAGCTTTTTTTACCGCTTTGCGCATTTCATTGTCCCTCAGCCACTGCAGATAACTCTCGCGAGCAACTTGTTCCTCTATTGCTTCATTTGTTGCCTCCCAATCAGTTGCTTTTATCTTGTCCTCGAGCATTGTCTGTTAAAAGCAGTATTTGTTAACAAATGATCTTAATTGAATAAATAGTGTCGAAGTAAGTTGCAATTCTCACTTGTTCGATGTGCAGTTCCTCACTCTGTCGCACAGCGTCAGACATGAGAGCGCGGTCTGCGGCGCCGGGGTTGAATGCAGGCAGCCCGAGACCAACACCGACCGTAGCTTTGTATGGATCCACAATACTGTTGTAGTGACTACCACGCTGGTAAGAGAGTCTTATAGGCTCGTTGTCACTTTCAACCATGGTATGGAAGATGTTTATAGGTTCTGCGTAGTATAGCAGATTTGATAATGCTCAAGTTGTCATAAATAAAGTGCGGATTTCCAGGAAATTCAATTCAGTAAGACGTACCAGGGCTATAGCAATATAATTGAATGCTGCGATTGTACATTTCGGACATTGCTTGCATCTCTATGTGATTTCCGTGTACGTATTCCTGCCTCTTTCTATCGACGTATGTACTGAAATCTTCTGCTACGAAGTGAGAAAAAAACTCTTGATTGGAAGCCTGGGGAACCAGTTTAGAACAATTGATGAATCTTGTACCATACTAACAAATCTCTTTTTTCCCTTTATATCCTCTACTCACAATATAATCCATACAATGCTTTCGCACAACACCATGCATTTCCTGATCACCGTAAACCTGATCTGCAACAGCACGAAACAGGCAAGCACCGTCTTCTCCCATTTTCTTCACAATGAAACCTTTTTTCCGCATTCGCTTTTCAAACCATCGATCCCTCTGCAAGATCAATGATATATAGAAAAAGAAATTATAGCGAGATGTTCTGTTATTCTGATACTTTCTAAATTAAACAGGCACATACTTCTTGCCATTCAGCAAGGGTCAGGTTATTTCCCGTTCGACCGGTGTATTCGTCACCACTATTGTAACCATTGGCTAGATCATCTAGATTGGATGCACTTCCAATACCCATTCTGTTATTTGATAGAACTCCCGCTTCTGCACCTACGACAAAGTCAAGAATTATGTTACAGATTCAAATTAAATACATACAAATACAAGAAAAGTAACTAAATTTAGTGTTCCACCTTGTAGTTCGCTGCAAGAAGCAGTTGGTGGTGTCGCTTGTCTTTCGCGTTCTCTTTCTCTTTCCCTTTCTCGTTCTCTTCCCCTTTCCCTTTCTCTCTCTCGTTTCGAGCGAGAACTTCTCCCATGGCAGCCACTATAGAATTCTTTTATGAGTTTTTCTTACAGCTAACATGTAACTACGTACTAGTACTTGATGATGAAATTTAATAATAATGATTGAGTACAACCTCAATTAGGATCACTGAATTGCACGAGAATCTTTTATATACCTATGTGGACTGGCTCTCTGTCTATGACGCTTTCCATGACTTGGACCACTCCCATCTTCAAAATGTTTGTCTTCCCTTCGATCGACACTTGACTATAAAATCACAAAACAAAAATTCTGATATCTATATACCTTTAACTTGAAAGTCCTGCTACTTTTTATAAATAATTTTTGCAAACTGTAACGACGGATTCATTACTAAGATTAAGACAGTGACAAACGTACCAAAATCTATGTTATAGTCTTTTATTCCAGAAACTGTAAAAGGCAGTGTCGTTTACCTCATACGAGCTGCCAGTCAGAACAATTGATCCTGACCCATGATCAGATTGAACACTATGTAAATCTACTGCAAATCCGTTTGCTGCACGCACCTGTTGAAAATCAGAGTTTTACCTTCAATACTTCAAAACAGAAAATGTATAAAACTCATTCTGGACTGGTATTTTCAAATCATACGGTTCTTGAATGGTTGCAGATTAAATGATGACTCTTAATTCACAACAAGTTTTGTACTTTAAAGTAGAGTAAACAATAGTAAACAAAATTATCGTTGTAAAAAGTTCATAGATATTTCAACTTACTGAGTCAGTATCAAAGGTGAACAATTATTATGTAGGTATTCAATTGATAATACCCACTAATGCAAATGTTAAAAACTTAAGATGGTGCATGTATCACTGCCAATATTTACATCCAACTTATCACAACACTATATTAACAACTTTTATAGAGCTCATATATAATCATTCTTCTTCCAATTGTATACAAGATGCCCGAAAGATCAACATTACATTCTATGAAGAGGAAGGACAATGAGAATGTAGCAATCCTACATGTAGCTAACAAAGGCAATAAATCAAACATGACAAAACCATATACATACTGTGTACATGAATTACAACTGTATGAATGATATACCTTTACTATTTATGCAACTTTTTCCGAATGTTACATAGTTTGGAGTAAGAGGGCATTTACATATGGTGTGGAGTAAGAATTAGTCATTCACCTGGTAAGGGGCATTGGGTATGGCAATAGATCCAGAGGGATGTTCATTTTGAACGCCATGGACATCGACCTCGCTATTACTGTTGTTCTCGCGTCTATCTTTTGACGCGTTTGGTTTCTTCTTCGACAGGATCGTCATCTTGCGTAATCGATCTGCCGCAGGCTAACAGTGTACGTCTTCCAGCGAGTGGGTTCCCCGCAGCACGAGCCAGACTCCGTATTCGTGAAAGGCGACAGGTTTCGAGAAAAAAACAAATCGCTCCGAATCTAAATGTTCCAGGCGGGAGTTAAAGGGGAAGGTTGAATCCTCCGGGGGGAACGTCGTTGGATGCCCCTAAGATGGGCTGCGGGGTTCCTTGACGATCAGCTGACTCCCTTTCTTCGAGGCACGCACCTAGTCCTAGTGTTATTATCAATAATCTGGCCCCTCGAATGGTGGCCAGTGCGCGGCTAAGAACACTTGAATACCAATATTCCTAACCCACTAGTCCAGGTAGCAATCAAGAAAGGCCCACTTTCTTAAAGAACCCTGACATTGTACTATTTATGACGACTACGACGTTAATTTCTATCACTCCGAATGTTTTGTCTGTCCGCCATGTTTTCTCGTGGTGCACATACAAGAGCCGTGTTGAACATGCACGATATATATGTGCATACCTAGACGTGCAATTTTGCTCGGTTCTGCGTTCTGTGGCTCGTTCGGAGCCCCTGCAGTCAGTCATTAGGTTGAAAGTCTGTTCCATGATTGGCTTACCCTGCTGAACGTGGGGAGAATGCTAAAATTCTTTATCTAGATATCTGAATACATATCTATCTATCTGTAAATCATGTATTATATCGCAAACTGAAAAACTTCTAAAATGTTCCGCTATCGATAGAGCTAATGCATTAGCAGATGCATTTTTTTGGTGTTAATTAATATATTTAGATCAATTTATAGGTAATTATTATCTACTATCTAATAATGTAGTATCTTTTATCTACATATTCGCTTAATGGTACTTATTTTTGGCGCGGGAAGTATACCAAAAATGAGTCGGGTTGTATAGATGTGTCCCCTTTTTATAGAAACTTACCTCATTTAATGGAACCGGATATTTAATATCTATACTTATACTGGATTTGTAGCAACATGTACTAGGAAAGAAGGGGACGAGAATATGGTAAACCAACAAAGTTATACACAGGATTATATTAAATATTTAAAATATATTAATACAATGCGATTAAATTCCAAATATGCTCGATATAAATGATCTTAGCTTCCAGAGCTGTCTTCTACTCTAGTGTAAAATATATCTTGATCATATGCAACTTTCGTACAATATAGGTATATATATCTTCGCAATAAATATCATATGCTCCCTTTGAATATAACATATTGGTATAACGCTTCGTACTGAGGTAGATAAGATCGGCTGACGACTAACTTTTGCCTCTTGAGACTGCATTACCCATTCGAACAGAACAAATATTATTTCAATGCACTCAGTCTCAATGATCGTGGTCTCAATACAGTTTGAGAAAAACTATATTAAGATAGCTTGTTCAGAAGTTATATGAGGCTCGAAACATTCTTTGCATAAAGAAAATATATGTGCATTTTAATATATATGCACGCTTCTTTCGAAGTTTTCGCCCTTATGTGTTATCCCAACATAGCATATTTCGCTGTACTTACATTATCTGAAACATGACTTAAGCACATATATCTTTGACCGCTGCAACTGTCCTGCGCTACACAATGATTCTTATCTACAACTTAAGAGTAAAGTTTACGCTTGTACGAAGGCAAAGAAAGATCCGAGCATAATAAGGGATTCTTTCTGATCGCCGGATCTTCCGCGTGGACCTTCAATTATATCGGGCCTGAAACCCACCAGAAAGCATTACTTTGAACAAATTAAAATTAAAAATTACAACAAATCGAGCAATGGTTTCAGACGTAGATCTTACTGGGAAAAGTTTCCGTTCATGTTTCCGAAGACGCAATTGTAAATAATTTGTCGTGTGATTTGTACGTAATATTACCTTATACAGGGTAAAAGCGTCATGAAGTCAACAAATAAAACAATCTCTAGAAAATCGTTTAAAACAAGAGAAAGTAATTTTAGACTCGGCCAGTCTATATGTATCCCATCACAGCAAATAATGACGTAGAAAAAATAGAATTTCTTCATTATCCAAACCTCTTACGCATAAGCAGTTTAGTATACATCCCGTACACTACGAATATATGTTCACAGTAAATATTTTAGTTATTGAAACAAAGTATGTCGTTACTGATTCAATGAAACAATTTTGCATTTGTACTTGATGTTTAGAGTTTGGCTGTTACCTGAATCCTACAGTTACATTATAACAGGTCTACCATTCTAATCTACAAAAATATATGTAACGTAATGTATATAAATATTATATTACAGAATAAGACAACGCAAAATTATAAACGCTTCTAAGAAAATATGTTCCATGTATGGATACCCTTTTACCTTGTGTGTGTGTGTTCATGTTACAAATCGTATTTCTAATTTTTGTTTCATTGTTCAGACGAAATATCTTGTATTATGACTGCTTTCTATTACTTTCAATCGCCTGACCACGAACACCATGAGTACTTTCGAAAGATTCTCTCGAACATTTTTACATAGAAGACTGGGGTATAGTGTCAACAACATAGTTAAATTATAGTAATGTATAATCCATAACCGTACGTTATTATTATCCCACTTGCTATCCATTCTCGCCATTCTGACTTGTGTTATTGTAGTTTCCGAAAATTCCTCGGGTCTGAGTCACATGACACTTTACAGTAAACAATGAAGCATAACATATGACCACGCATTACATGAAATTTATATTCTTACTAAGAGAATCTTTGAAATAACAGAGCTTAAATTGAAAGAAGTCGTTCACACAATTTAAGGAAGACATACATATATGTCGTAAAACGTAACGATGTATTCGTGCTCACTTAATGTTTTCTTTTGGCCCGTGATTGATTTTTTATGATTGCGCCCGTTAATCTAAAAGAATGCAATGTAAGTCGCACATAATCATTCAGCAGTATAGAGCTTACAATCTGGGCTAATTTAATCAAGGTCGATTCCATTTACCAAAATAAGACAACTATTAACACCGTGATTGACAAGATCACCAGGAAAGCAAACAAGATTATAACACGCCGATTCCCTTCGAGGCGACGCGCGGTTACTGTAAGACAATTTTCCTCAATGGTTGAAGAGGCTAGGCATAGACCGAAAAGTAGAACAGTGCAATACAGTACGTGATGGGCAATTCAATTGTGTTATGCAGCAGCGTTGTGCCTTGAAGCACCAACTTTTAGTATGGAAGTAGTTTAGTTTAACTCATATTATCTAAAACACAATGCATGAATTGAATTTTTGTACAATTGATATGCGCATCATTAGATGTTGCTTCTTTTACATACTGTGAGGGAACAGACTATTTTGTTGAGCACTGTACTGGTCTGTCCAGCTGTATCACTTGCATTTTGGAACTATAAAGTAGTACAAAGTATTTTGTAAATCACTTTGTTTGTACTGTTTGCATGACTAGCCTGATCGATCTAGAGGGCTACGTATTGTAGAAAAACAGGACCCAGGTATAGGATTCTAGGCAAGGCTCTCGTTCCTGGTTTTTGCTATAATTATAAAAATCTTTTATATACAGTGGTACGCGTATGTACAACGAGACGGGAAAAGTGAGAGGAATGCAATGCCTCGTCGAGAAAGAATCGACGACGTGTCATCGTACGAGAATTAAAGCGGCCCACTCTCCTTCCACCTCACTAACTTTCAAGCGTCAGTACTGTTTTCCGTTTCTACTGCACGCTTTTTACTAAACTTTCAGAAAATAATAATTTCACGACTACCGATCGCGTAAGCGCGGAGAAATCAAATTTCTACCGATAACAGTCTGTTAAAAGTATTTAAAAATATCAAGCAAAACAAGGTAAAGCTCGAATTACAAATCTCTTAACAATTGGCATAACATATATAAATGTCAGGTTCTGCGACATTCTTTGATTATCGCACATTATAAAACATCTGAAAATTTCAATTTCGTTTACAAAAACTCCATGAGACTTAAGACCCAAATGGTTATATCTACAGGCCTTTTCAAGAGGCGTATATTTTCTGAAAGTTTAACTGTAAAATTCACCATCTTACAAAGAATCGCCTTGGCTTAATAATTGTGTCCAAAGTAGATCATATAATATTCTGTCCGGTTAGTGATTGAGGTGTTGCGGTATCTATTTAAGATGTGCATTGCTTTGCTCTGTATCAAATGCAGTAACAATTCACTTAGAAATCATCGATACCACCATCTGGCACACCGGCACGAATCTTATCCAGTATCTTGTTTACGAATTCTGTTGAATGATTTGCTATTCTCACTTCTGTAAAAACCAAAATAGTCATATAAAATAAGACAAATTTAAATGTTCTCGCGAATACTTGGAATAGGAACAACATATCAATGCACGACTCAGAGCACGAATTTACTCTAAGATCTCGAAATATAAAACGGTACTTACTGGTAGCGAATTTGTAGTATTTCTCCATTTGGCGAGTGAGCTCCTCTTGATTCTCTGGATTAGGCTCTGTTAATTTCGTAGCAAGAGTCTGTTTTGCTTGTGATATTCCGTGAATGAGTCGTTCTAAAAAAAAGTAGATTGTGTTATATTTAATATATACATATTTGTTTTACTATGTCTTTAAATCATGTAAGGTAGCAATTTAATAAGGATACTAAACTGTGTTCTTGTTCTAGTCCATGAAGCTTGATTTTGTTGGCTTCATGTTGTGCTTTTTTCTTCAATCGACAAGCACGTGATGCAAGTTTATTTTTCTCTTTGCGCGTCTTAGGTCTGGCTGGGAAAGGGAGTTCTGAAACGGGCGTCATGTCGTTTATAATACGCGAAAGTTTATCCAATTCTTTGCCAATGGTATACAGTTTTCGTGGATTGGGTGTAAGATCATTTCCATCTCCTTTTCTGGCTTTTCCACTATGTTTAATGCCTCTTAGGGAACAATGAGGACTGAACACTGGATCCGTTGCTTCATTTAACACATGTGGATCTTCTAGTCGTGTTCTCGCCACTAATCGCTGTCCTTTAGGCCCTTTAGCCTGTACGTTGTATTGCCAGAAATATCGTTCTTTCTTGCTTTGTCTGGCCGCTTCCCGATTGGAATCATTACTGCCGCTACCACCTCGGCTGCTGCTATGCTCCTCACCATCGCTGCCACCGGTATCTGGAGAAACGAGAGATTCGTGGAAAGTCGCGCGAGTTCGCGGCATCATCTGGAAACTGTTTCTGAAGCCACCAAATGACGAATAACTACCATTCTCACTACTGTAGTCTTCGTAATGGTCGCTGTCGTCATCACTGTCCTCGTAATCTTCATCATGACTTAAACGATCCAGGTGGAAGAGCGGATCTGGACTGAGGGCCCCACCTGTACTCAGGCTACTGGTGGAGCCTGCTTCCAAGCCAAGGCTACCGGTGCTCTGAAGATGTGGCCGTGGTTCCCTACGAGCCCAGATCTGCTCCAAGCCCATGCTCTGAGTAGGGGCAGACATTGATAGTCTGGAGACCTTTGGCTTTCCACCCATCACAGAGTTTGATTCCACCTGGCATCCTGTATTCTCAAAAGGACTTTCTCCTGGTCTCATTAATAACTCATGGAGTCGTGATGATGGTCCATTAGGCCTGTTTGTGGGATGGGGAGAAGTTGAAGAACTAGCTGTTGAGCTCCCTACATTGAATATACACATTTCATGAAAGTAATTTCTTGAGGTTTACAATACAAATTTATTTGTCCCCTTTTGATCGCTGCTCATTACTGATTATTAGTAAAAGGCATCTACATATTCTCTAATACATCATATTGCAAATATTATACCACATATACCAAATGGTGGTCTGTTAAAGAATGCTGCGATCAAAAGGTAAATAAAATAAAAATCAATACATACCAGCAGCGTTACTAGTTCCAGGGCTTGGAAATGCGTTCGTGTTCACAGTATCAATAGGATTTACAACACCCAAATTTCTACTCGAATTAAAGCCATGAGCATTCATATACGTAGGACAACCTCTATATGTTGGTCCTGATTGAGGAAAACTGCTCGGAGCAAAAACACTGGTAGAATCTATAAAAAGTGGACCCATAGATGGAGCTATTCCTGTCTCCATTCTCTGAGTGTGTACTCTTTCTTCCGGCAGCAATAAGTCATCGAAGTTTAAATCACCAAGTAGTGTATCGTCATTAGCATTAAGTTCGGCAAGAGTAGGTCCTTGAATTAAGTCTGCTTTATCAACTTGGAAAATATCATCATCATCCATCTTAAATGAAATATCAAGTTGATCCGGATCCATTTTAAAAGGGGATTCAATGTTGTCTGGCCTGGTGGGCCATATAGATGGTATTGCTAAGGGTGACGGCGAAAACTGATCATACACTCCTCTCATACCCCTATGTCCACCAGGAATGGGGACAGAGGCAGACGAGGGACCCATTTCTTGAAGGGGCTCTTGCTTGACCATATTTTCCATTCCGGGACCTCTGATATCGGTGAAGAACTCACTATACCCTGATTCCCCCATTGTGTTTTCTCAATACAATCTCTATTTTTTTCGAGTTTATCTCAATTCTACCTATTAATAGGTAGCAATAAGCATATAGAATGGGGTATAAACAAACCACTGTGTTCACACACCTTCCCCTAAGGACTGACCGTGTGAGGAGGGATTAGGCCACGTATCGAAAGTGGTACTCGCCGACGCCAAGGATAATTGTTGTTCGGTGAATTCACTTCACGATGGAAAATATCGAGGACATGTGCGCGAAAGAGCGCGAAAAGTAGGCATATTCCAGCTACGCGACACCAAAACGCCATCCAAACGTTTACATCGCTGAACTCGTGAATGGCGAGCGGAGCATGCTATGAGCACAACATCCGTCACAGGTACCCGTTCCAAGCGACATTGTCTCACGAAATTTCTCTCCCGCACCACCAAATCTCAGATAATCAGCTTGACCAAACGAAATACGGTTGCGCTAACGTAGCCACGTTGCATTCGCTCGGTTTCTGCCGTTTTCCTTTCTAGTCGATCACGTAAAAATCACCACAACACGATTCACAAGCAGTTTGTTATTGTTTTGCTACAAGATCCCAAGGGACGATATCATTGATGGTAGCATAAATTGAGAATGATCACATGACGAAACGCAGAGCCAACCAATCGGCATCGTTGACCAATAAGAACAGGCTGCATCAGTAGATTATTGGTCTAGCAGGCTCGATTGTGCATGCCGTCCGAACTGGTCCGAACTTCTAGAATTAGGGGGAGAGTGCGACACTACATGCCAATACATATATACATTCGCTGTGTTGGTAATTTAGTATGCGAGACCGTTCGATTCTGCTTGTATACTGAGTGATTCACTTGCCTTGTGATCAACAAATGCCGATATATTTCATGCAAAAATATTACAAATATGGATGGAATCGTCAATGATCATCTAATAGTACCTTATGCAAACAATAATACAACTACAATAAATGCGACAAAATTGATTTATTTCGCAAAACCCCTTGTTGGGTGAAAGTCTTGCTGATTTAAAATAAATGTATCACCCTGTACATACTTGTTTACGTTATTCGATCTATATATTTACTAGTGGCGCCCCACTGATCTACCACGGAACTTAGGCTATGCTTGCAATCTCGCAATGGAAACGGCGTCATCATCTTTGAGAAGGGAATATCCGGAATGGCATTGAATGGCGCACTAATTCAAATCTAGCAGACTCAGGAAAGCCAAAAAATGAAAGAAAGCGTGGCAGGCTGTGAATTCAACTTTTTACCCTTTACCATAATGACGCAACGATGAACTTTGTTAAAAATAGCGCATGGAAACCTCTCAAACAAACATAGCTGGCATCTATTTCCACATTCAATTCGGCAAAAGCTAACGGGCTGAAGCTTTATTCCATTGTATTTGATGGTACCTACTACGTATCAGTGGTGGCGCCCATAGAACATTCCCCTACCGATACAGCTATCGACCAACCAGTTCGTCCGTAGTGACGCGAGTGAGTCAGATATCTTCTCGTAAGAGAGAAGCGCTGCATTTTATTGGATCCCCGGGATTCTGTGCCGTTCTTTAAATTCAAACTGCTGGATGACATAAATTGCAATCGAAAATCTTTCATTTTGAACAATAGCAGTGAATCTTCTACGTACAATCTGCTTTTTACAGTGTTGAACTCTTCTTGATTAGAGTTTGTATGTATATCGGTCACCATGGCTGCGGCCGATGTAAACGATGACATATACGCCGGCTACAATGATTATCCCTCCGTGTACAGTATCAAAGATCTCGAGCAGGATGAGCTCTTTCAGGAAGCGCTCAAAAATAGTTACGCAAAAAGATCCATTGTGAGTACGACACGGATGTGTCTTGATTCGAAGAATAGAACTGTGTTCTATGTATTTTATGGAAATACTTTGCATCGGAATATTCATACTTTTTTCTCTCTTTATTTAATCCTTGCGTTAGTTTACACCGAAAGCGCCGGGCACGGCAATGCGCTTTGGAACTTCGAGCGGAGTAAGCATAGAGCGGCAAGCCAATTTAATTCTATAGTATCGTCACGACGCTGATGTCTTAGAATAACAAGTTTAGTACTGGAATAGAGATGGGGAGACTAAAAATATAATTGTATACTCCAGTTTCACGGGACCGGGACGGCTATGGCTCCTAATACCGGTAGTCTGAGACCAATGACAGCAGTTAGGGGTGCTGGTTACACCAGTAGCAGCCGCCGGACCTTTGATCCACTTAATATGGGTAGTTCAAACAAGGGGCCCGCACCTCCCTTAGAAAGTGGGAAGGAGGATACGTAAGGGCATAGAGTTTATTCTTTTTAATTTCCTTGTTTTACCGACTTCTGCGTTTATTGCCAGGCCAGAGGAGAAGATAAAGATGGCTGAGAGAAAAATAATGAGTCTGATTGAGAGCTCGGTGGAAGCGGCTTGCGCGAATAATACACGAATCGCATTGGAGAGAGCAAGAGAAGCCTCTTCGAGAGAAAGAGCGCTTATAAGATTGCAGGAACAGGCTGGTCTCAGTGACAATCATAATGTAGATTTGACCTTTGCCGTAAGGAATTTCTTCCATGAACTTGATCTTTCTATGGATTTGCGTATTGCTGACTCAAGAATTCGGTACTAGGTTCTCTTTAATCTGGCGACGCAGTACACGAACAGCGAAATGTTCACCGAGGCGATCGCCACTTATCAAGCGATTACGAGAAATCGCATGTTCAGTAATAGTTCTAGACTGAAGGTGAACATGGGAAATATTTACGTGAAAATGGGTCAATTATCGCAGGCGATTAAAATGTACAGGATGGCTTTCGATCAGGCGCCGACTGCCCACAAAGATCTAAGGTAATCAGAGGATTGAGATTTAATTGGTTAATAGTGTTAAAATGTCCGACAATTCGCAGAATAAAAGTAATGCACAACATTGGAATGCTATTCGTGCAAATGGGTCGCCTGGAAGAGGCAGCCAGTAGTTTTGAGTGGGTGATGAAGGAAAGGGCCGAATTCAAAGCAGGATTGCACGCGGTCGTATGCCACTTCGCATTGTCTCACAGAGACAAAATGAAGCGAGCGTTTTTGGAATTGTTGGAGGTCCCCTTAAACATAGATCAGGAGGACAAGTACATCGTTAACTCCGTGAGCTAGGTTTTCTAATAGTCCACCACAAAGTATCTTTGAACCTTCATTTTCCCTTCATTTACACCGCAGGATGACGTTGTTTCAAATATACTAAACGAAATCCTGCAAAACGATGATCTCTCGAAGTTAGAAAAAGAGATAAAGTCAGAAGCAGAGAAGACTATCCTCTCAGCAGCAAAATTAATAGCTCCTGTTATCGAGGACACTCTGTCAGCGGGATTTGCATGGTAAGCTCCTGGAATAACGGCCCGCCTATCATTAGTGACAACTTTTTGATTTTATGTCGAAGGTGCGTCGATGCAATTAGATCGTCAGCCTACAGCTTCTTAGCGGCCGATTTGGAGATCAACAAGGCGATGGTATTCTTACATAATCGCGAGACCCAGCTGGCAATTGACACGCTGAAGGTCTTCGAGAATCGGGAGAGCAAGGCGGACAGCTCCGCAGCAACGATGCTCTCATTCATTTATTACCTCGTGAGTGACAGGGATTATCGGCGATTACCACACTACGGAAAACTGCTATCGGGTAATATAGTTATTTTTCTTTAGCAAGGCGATTACGAGCAGGCGGAACGCTGTGCGGATGAAGCGAGGAATGCAGACACTTACAATGCTGCTGCGTACGTTAATTTGGCAGCTTGTGCCATACGAAAAGGCGACCAAGACATTGCCAGGGATCTTCTTCTATGCGCCCTAGAAACTGACGCCGGTCATGTTCAGGCTCTCTATAATTTAGGTATTACTTCAATCCTAAAGAATATAAATGTTCTTTGTGTATAAAGAACACGTTATGCCATAGGTTTAGTTTACAAAAGGCAGGATATGCACGAGGAAGCATTGGAGTGCTTTTGGAAAGTTCGGAACATTGTTCGTTATGATCCTCAGACCCTTTATCAAATCGGTCACGTGTATCAATTGATGGGCGACGTGGATCAAGCCGCGGAATGGTAAATAAACAGACTTGTTTGAAAACACAGGTATTAAAGCAATCAACATTTATGGAAGATGTTATTTTTTGTCACATCTTGGGGATAGGTACAACCAGTTGTTGGGTATAATACCCTCTGATCCAGGGGTTCTGCAGAAACTAGGCGAGATGTATGATAGTATTGGGGACAAACAGCAGGCTTATCAATTTTATAGCGATGTAAGTTTCTCCCTTATTGAGGTTTACTTCATTATCTTCGCAGATAAAAAAGTGCTCTTGTCAATTCCTTTGCGAGTTTAGGCTTACAGATTCTTCCCGGCGAATTTCGAGGTGATCGATTGGCTCGGTTCACACTTTGTCTCGATGCAGGTACCAATAGAGAATTCGCAAATAATTATTTATCTCTTTAAATGATTCGGAGTGATGACAAACAAGTTTCCAGCTGGCCGAGAAAGCGTTGGTGTACTTTAGAAAAGCAGTGGAGCTTGCCCCGGATGACCCACGATGGAGATTACTTGTTGCCGCGTGTTTACGTCGCATGGGACAGTTTCATAAGGCTCTCGCTGAATATCAAGACATCCACAACAAATTCCCGGAGAACATAGAGTGTTTGAAATTCCTGGTTCGATTATGCGGGGATTTAGGGTTAAAGGAGGCACAAACATACGCGGCTGAGTTGAAGCGCGCCGAAAAAGCGAAGGACTTGAAAGAGAGACAGACTTCTGCACGACCAGGTATTTACAACTTTTGATTAGAGGGCAGAAATAAAAAGAAATTAAGTGCCTCAGAATTGTGAATTCTGTAAAAAAAGGGTCGAGACGCAGTAATAGTGGGGCCTCATCCCGCGCGGGTTCCGGTACCAGTGTTCCATCTGATCAGAGATCAACCCCTACCCCAGGAAAGAGAGAGCAGCAGGGAGTGGGTAGTGCCGGCATCGCGAGAGCAAGCCGCGCATTCACCAGTCAGAACTCGATGGCCACCATAACAGACGGCTATGCTGAAGGTGGTGGGTATATATATATATATAAAAACCTGTCGAACAGTCAAACGCCTATGTAGAATTCCTCGAAGATATCTTACAAGGAATATTACCCAAATAGATCGATTTGGGTGGAATTCACTTTAATCAAATATTAAGTGTAGTCATTGTATCGTACTGACTACATATTCGCAATTTTACCAAAGTGAATGTCAAGCAGTAAGAAAAGTACATCTCTAATCTTTTCCGAAATTTACCGCTGACAGAATGATTCTCATAAGAGTCTGAATGAAATGCCTTGTTAATTTTGCTTTCGCTGGATTGCTCACATTATTTTTCGAGGAACTAGTAGGTCGCGCGGGTGGTTTCGAGATTATGTAGTCTTACTGACAGAGAGAGCATTAGCAGTGATGATCTACAGATGGTGGCTGAAGTGCCTTAATGGATTGAGTAAATGATAGATGGGTTTAGTTGGCCGGCTAGTCTATATTGGTCCTCTTCGCATACGTTGCAATATCCTCTCTCTAACCCACGGGCTTGCCGCATTAGTTTACCAGGCCGCTTATCTTTATACGTGATTTTCACATTGTTTTGAGTGCCTGCCTATAGTACAATATCGGTCAGTGTAGACTAAGAGATAACGTTGCTTTGGAAACATGTATTTCAGCAACAGCTTTCTCTGACCTAATGGCGTCCTTTCCCGCACGCCCGATGACATCCGCCGGCAAAAGGGATGATGACTTCGGCGACGAAGAACTGGGGGATGATCTTCTACCCGAGTAATTTGAACAATCCAGTCGATCAAACTCTCTTTTACCGAAAGTTGAGTATTATATTGCAGTATTCCTACAAAAGTGACCTCTAACAATAATAAATACTAAGTGTACAAAGTTCTTTGCGATTTTCTCTAATGAGTTTTCCTTGTCTAAATCCTTTACTGTTAGAAGTAATACAGCTAAAGTTTATGGGTGCTTTGTGCTTTGTTGTATGTTTTTCTTTATATTAAATTTTGGGTTTCGCTACTGGCAGTATACTCGTTCTCTTAAGCCATTTGAGCTGATCACATGTGACATTGATGATTAACCTCGCCCCGTGTCAAAGCCCTTGACAGTAGTCTCTCTTTATCACATTAAGGTCGCCCAAATCTTCGCGGATCATTCTAATATCGCGCTACATAATTATAATTCGTGTGATGACCCTTCGTTCTCGCCCGTTCTTTCATCGTCCAATAATATTCCCCTTTCGTTCATTAATGGTAAGATTGTAACTTGTTACGTATCGCAAATAATCACAATATTGGGATGCATTACTGGTTGCGTGGCGACAAAGGTGGGCGTGCGCGCGCGCGCGCTCGCATTTAGGAGACATGAGGGGTCCGGCAATTGCAACGATCTAAATTTAAACACGCCGTCCAATTCAATCAAACTTCATTCAGCCCCATGTAGTCTGGGAGACGGACGTTATTTTATTGCGCCAATATTCAAACTTTTAAACCGCCGGTGCACGCAGTCGGCACGTTTGCAGGCTTCGTTTCTCGCTTTTCACGGAAATTCACCAAGATACGGCAATTAAAACAATCTTACGTAACCCGTTACTATTCGCTACGTCAATACCAGCGCAGGTTTGCAAGTGAGCATCACATTATGAGCTCTTCGGCTCAATTCCTCCACTTTGTGTCATAAACCTGCCAGCCGAGGCGAAGCGCACTCGAGCGATGATATTCACGTACCTTTTAACCTACCTTTCATTCCATGTGTTAATCAGTTAATGGTCGAAAGCTCAATAATAGATCGACTCCCTTGATACCAAAGTTCACGATCGCGAACTCTCACGACTTCTCAGGGGACGTGCACGTGGTTGGTGCGTTCTCTTGGACTGTTGGTGGCGTAGACACTAGACACTTTAATCTACAATCTAGAAGGTCCAAACTCAACGGAATATCTTCGTTGAAGTTTTGTCCCGTGAAATATACAACTTTCCAAGGATCCAAACAAACCTTATCGCAGTGATATGTACCTGTGGTGGCACATGTTGTCGATTCCACAGGTAGCTTGGCTCCCCGTACGCCCGGCTGTCCAGACACGCCGTTGGCTGGCAGCAGCCACGCCAGCACGTGGTAGCCAGTGTCAGGGTGCCTCTTACTCCATAAGAAAGACGAGGACGGACCGCTGGTTACATGCGCGAGGCTCACACATGATCCCCAACAATCGTGTGCGGAGGTTTACACACACCTACGACATACGCATTCCCCGACGATGTGTGACTGCGAACACAAGCGTGGCAAAGTGGCCGGGGGGGCAGGCGCGGGGGAGAGAGCGGGTGTCGGGGCGCGAGCGCGCGCGCGCGCACACACGTAATACGCTCGGATATCTCTCGCTGGAAGAGGCAGGCAGTGGGGAAAGCGACGATCCAGTGACCGGAGGCACGATCAGTCGCTCAAAGGAGACGGCGTACATTTCGCGGCATTCCACTCACGTGCGTGCGCGTCTCTGTCTTTCGGTCCCCGGAGCATCTCGGCGAGAGCCAGCGAGAACTCGGCTAGAGAAGATCGAGCCCGAACTCTGTCATTGACCGGTGAAGCGGCGCCCGGACGCTCGAAACTCTCGTCTGCTAGCAGCCAACGGATCTGGATTTGGAGTAGCAAGCAGGTTGTGCGTGGATCGTAGCCCAGGGGTGAGGATCACGGCCATCATCTCATTTAAGAGAGGCGAGCTTGAACGATTGCAGAGTGCGAGATTGAGAGGGCAGACACACACGTGCGAGACTTGATAGTCTCTCCAACTCGCAGCGAGTTTCTCGACTATTTCTGCGCGCCCGTCGCACTGATCGCGCGATTTATTTTACGCGTGGCTCGTACGAACCTCATTTGAATATGTAATCACGGGTTCGTAGCTTCGCCGTGGCATTGCTGATGGCCAATGTATCGGCCGTTAATAGGCTAGTATCTTTCGGCTGTTTACTTTATCAGGGGTACCCACGTGGGTCCTTGAGCGCACACCATTCCTACCAGCCAGCTTGTTGTCATCGACTTCTCTGCAACTTCTCTCCCTTGACATTTATGCCTGTCGGGCTCTCTTCTGGCTGACTTGGACGGTGCTCTTCGACTTTTCAAAATTCAACGATTGCCGTGCAGCACTCCTGCTCGTTCTACGCGCATATTCATCGTCCCTGTCCTACGTGCGGACTCTGCCGACCGACTGCACTTCCTGCGCTTCCATTAAAGCGCGCTATCAGTAAAACACCCACTCGGGCGCGACGGATATTCGTAAGATTTCTTTCAGTTTCTTTCGCCACTGTCAGCGTCCCAGCGCAAAAGTAGAAAACGTGGCGAACTTGAATGTCACGCGATGTTGCATTGTACATGTGTATCGGATTGTTTATCGCACGTGCTTATCAATCGGCGGGGCGTTAGAAGTGCTGGAGGGCGCAGAAAAAAGAGGCGCAGAGCGCGTAAGTGATATAAGATTGTCGTCATCATCAGCTGAACTATCATCGCAGCGGATGAGTCTCCGCTATCTTGGCGGTGTGGCTAGATTCCATCGATTGGCGTGTCGATCCGCTCGATGTGGGATCGTGTGTACGTGTTGATTACGTGCGGCTCATACGCTCTCCACTAGATGCACATGGTGCTGCTGTCATTGGGTAATATATCATCGAGCGCACTTCTTCTTGCCAAGCTTTCCTGTGCTCATTCGGCACTTACTTGCTGATTCTAGCGACACGTGCGCTCGCACGTGCTGCGCATCGATATTCTTTCCAATTAATGGCTCTTCTTACGATTTTCAGTCTCGCAAACGTTTTTGTGTGCATATGCACTATATTACTACGCAAGAGGTTCGCTGATTACGGAAGCTTTCATCGAGCGAGCGCGCTCTGAAATTGATTAAATATTCGGTAATCCGAGCAGTCGATCGACAACAGCAGCATTTGTCCGAGCAAGATATCAGATTCCCTGGAATTCCATTTGATTAAGGTCCGCAGGAGACCTTGATGATAATGGGCCACTAATTCACGGAAGCTCCATAATTCATGCGGGAAAGATCATGCATAAAGCACCGGTCTGCCCGTTCGCCCGCAGCCAAGGGTGCTCGTTCTCGTAAACCACTCCAACATCACCATCGAGGCATTTCTATCACTCATTGATCTTTCTACAGGATTACCAGTTAGATTTCAAAGTGAACTAACTAATAATTGAAAGAAATATTTCTCACTTGCGAATCCTCTGTTGGATTTCGAAGCGGACTGACCATTGATTGAAAGAACTATTTCTTGCTGGCGTCTCATCAGGAGGATTTCGAAGCGAACTAACTGTTAATTGAAAGAAGTATTTCTCGGTTGCGTATAGAGTGCATTAATCCCGTTGGTTGATAAAATTAGAGTATGACAGATGAATCGTGGATCGAAGATAAATGAATGGTAGATCGATCCCGATTATTGAAAGTGGACTGTACGCGATTGTAAGCCTGCACTCTTCTCTCCGTCAGTGAGTGACTCTGGTGAGGGAGGCTGCGATTGTTCGGTCGAGAAGGCAGAAGCGTCTTTCGATCTCTCAAACGGCCCGGCGTGTGACGAGTGTGCGTATTGCACTATGGATTAGAATCATCACGTCGGGTCAACTGGCTAAATTATCCCGGTTGACGTTTTGCACCTACCAATTGGTTTTAATGGAGCCTTATTCGCCACGCTTTATCGCCCCGAGGAATGTTCTAGTGGCATTTCCTGCCACCATATCGTATCAATCGTAGTCGAATTGGGTAGGCCCGCATGGAATATTCGGTTGTACGTTTCAATTTTCAAAGAATTTTCGACAAACATCAAAAATTGCAAGCTAGAAACTCGGATATCTAAAAGACGTTAAGTAATGAGTGCTCATATAAATTGCAATAGAGCATGAATCATAGTCGCAATGCGTAACTTCGAAAGTTCCACTTCCAATTCAAGCGATTCTTGCATTTACAATGTGAAAGATGTCCGGTTAGAGAATGAGTGGGTCCAGCCAATTCATTGGGGCGTTAGGTCTTCTAACCCAGTTGGCAGCGTCTAGACCGTGCGCACATGAGAAGAGCGCTCGGAGCTGCTGGAGAACAGGTTGCGAGATAATAAAAATAACAGCGTAAGCGAGCGGTATGCGAGAGGCACGTCGAGCCGCCGTCAAGCGACCAATCAGCTCTTAGAACGAGTTGTGTTCGGCTTTCGTTGTTTCGCCGTTGTGCGCTTTTTTCCCCTCTTCGAAGTAATTGCGTTCAAAGAGCCCTACTCTTTCCTGCCAGCCAGTGGAAAGTTCGATCGACTGGCGATAACCCTAATGACGCTAGTTTGCCAGCAGGTTTTCTCGGACTTTAAAATTCGTTACCTGTGGCAAACGGATAATGCGCAGGTCCGAGTTCGAGGCGGCATATTGAGCCCGTTGCTGCAGCATGTGCATACTCTCGACACTGTTCTAGTTTCTCGTGCGGAATCGCTCTTCTCTTTTCCTCCCCGAGGCGAGCAAGTTTAGTTCGAATTTCAAATAGTGCAGTTTAGGAGTAAGTATGGCTAGTCTCCGGTGGGATTCGCCGGCATAGTGGGAAGTCGTGATGAATGAGTCTTCTCTCTCTGCTGCTCTGGGAATGCTTAAATCGCTGATGCATAAGGGAGGCTGCATCGATTAGATAGTGCTAGGAAGAGAAAGGAGAGGGCAATGCAAGGGAAAGGCAGAAATATATGAAGAATGGATGCCGTGGATAGGACATTGCACGGAAATCAACTACTTCCAGGATGTTGCTTGCTACCCCATGTTGTGTCTTCAGCTTTTCATATCTCGCTTAATGAACTCATCACGGATTTCTCTGCAGGAGAGAATGATTAATCAAGGCTACAGTCAATGACCCCTTTCTGCATTTGCAGGCTAGCTCTACATGCGTATCACTGACACTTCGGTCGTCGTCTTTCCGTCCAACTTAATTGGACTCGAGAGCAATGTCTTTATTCGCCTCAATCGACCTAATACTTTTCAGCGAGCGAGAAAGAGAAAAGAACTCTCCGAGTTAATCTTAAACTGACAAACGGACGAAGAGTCTTTCGCAATGCGATCCCCCATCTCTCCAAGCGCTTATACACTCTCCCACTTGCAATTTGGATCATCTAGGATATCAGTGCACATAGGATACGCACTGGGGAACTCTCACATTCCTTAGTATTGGTTGGCGGATTGCAGTTCTGCTTGTAACGGGGCCGCTTATCGGGCAATAAGCGCAATGTACCAAATGATTTCCAGCCAATTAATAATCGAGTCACAATTACGCGAGGCGGAATACACGCTATGTGATCATTGACCCGGTTGGTGGAGGCTGTTGTCGGGGCGAAGGGAGCGGTGAATCTGGGGGCCCGCACTGCTGTCAGTGAAATTTACGAGGGCGGTCTCGAGCGTGCCCGGCTATCGGGGCATTATAGAATTCCTTGGACTTTCAACTTTTCACTCGCACCAAAGAGCCATGCGTCCAAGACAGCCGCTTTATCGGCTTTCCTCCAGCGGCGGGAAAAATAGTCGCAGCCAATGGAAAATAAATATGCCAAGGCGCCCTGCTAGACGATACAACGTGTCTGCATTGCCTCCTTCCTACTACCGTCTTTGCGCTCTATATTGTTTATATCGCTCTTACTCTTATCAGAAAGAGAAAGCAGCATATTTATGCAACATATACGCAGTGGGTTATTCGAATGTTCGATAATCAAGAGTAATACGCCTTCGTTTTTTAATTCCTAGGGTACTATAGGCGCCCATAGGTGCTTAGAAATTTTGCGTTTGTTACACTGAGAGCTCGAAAAATCCATTAAAATTGCGTTCTTCACGTCTCAAATCTCGTTAGTTGAAAATTAACGTTCTCTCTCTCAGATTCCGGCGCAGTCAAAGGGTTAAAGGCCAATCTGTCAGTAAATAGTCAGACGCGGTGTTTATTCAGAAAATCAGTGGCAGTGCACACACTGTTCGCACGCTCAGAAACCTACTTGGTCGATCAGTAATAATTGCGACAATTCCCGGTATCACGTGTCAGAGCTCGGTTCGTATTTCACGCGCATATCGCCTTTGAACAATGTTAATGCTAGCGGTGTAATTAGGCGCTTGCGAGACTCGCGTCGCGGTTAATCGGTGAGAAACAGGGTTCGAGTCAAGACTTGATTTAAGAGTCGCTGCGGTAGGATCGACGCTGGAGGCGGTGTGTAATAAGAGGATTTACGTTTCAACTGTTTTTTGTGGTTGCTTTTAGATACAAGCGGAATCTCATAGAGATGGTCGTGCCTACGGAACACGCCCTCCACGAGGCGATCCAGGTGTCGTCGCTCATCATATCCGATGACGTGAAGCGTCAGAAGGTAAGCACCGAAAAGTTTTATCTAAACCCTCGAGGGCCCTGTAAATGCCCTGTAATCCTTAGGGTAATCTACTACCTTTCGGGACCGAGATAAACCACTCCACTTCTCGGTTGAACATTCTCTACAGGGTCATGCAGTTGTCTCTGAATCAGAACTGTCGTATTCCATTTTATATTACATTACAAATTGTAATATTATATATAATGTGCAGAATGTAAAGAGTTTAGAAGTATTGTTAAATAATTCAATTTATTTAAAATTATTTAACAATTTATAATTGTTTTATATAGGAATGAACCAATTGCGTCGAATTTCCTGTATGCAGCTAATTCTTTTAACTATTTCTATTAAGTTATTCTATGAGTGCCGAATTAATTTATGTAAGATGTGATTTAAATGAAAGTAAGTCACACCCTGTACATGCACTTTATACATGCACTATCTTTCGGGCTTAAATAAACTTCTTCATTTCCCCATGAAAGTGTCTCTAGTGGGTGTTGGCACAAGTTTGGGATGACACGAGGATGAATGGGAAGTGTAAATTGGGCAGGCTTGTAGAATTTCAGTGACTCAGGTAGGATCGATCGGGGGTCGCTCGAATCCATTGTTCTACTCGCCGCTAGCTTTATCAGGGCGATTCATGGCCAGTCACCGTGAACTTGTGGACTTTCCCGGCGTACGAAGATGGCAGGTCGCAGTGTCGCCGTAATCTCGCACGATAACACTAACGCGGCATTTACCGCTAGCGAGGGAAAAATGCGTCGAGAGATTCGCCATGCCAAGAGGACATCTAGGATGACGCTCGCGCGAATGTTATTGCCGCTCTTGAATTACGTAGAATTTGAGAAATTGGCAAGATCAGGAATGTCGACATACTTCTCCCGAGAGCTATCTCTTACGCGGCCAGCAGCACGCGTCGTACGTTCGTTTATGTGTTTTTTTGATGGTCGATTACGCGTTCTTACATAATTGATCGATCATTGTTGACGCTGAATCACACTTGACGATTCTACAATTACCCACGCATCATTGCATTTAAACGGGCGCGTGTACGTCGAGAAGAAGTCCTCAACCTTGCGCGCTCGACGCTGCTTCCTCGCCTTGAGAGTTTCCTCACTCCTATTGATTGCTAGCAGTTCGATCTAGTCCACAACTTATTGATGACTGGACCTCATTCATCTCTCCTCTCTGCCTTTGATGCACGTGCAAATGGACTTCTTTCAGACGGGTCCAGACACGCCAGGCACTCCGACTCGCCGCTCGCTGAATATCCTCTCTGCGATTACGTAACTGCTCTCTCGGCATTTTATTAACAGTCCACGTAGTACTTGGACGTAACTATGTAACTCACACACTCGAGAGTTACATAGTTCGAAATGAAAATTCTTCGGTAATGATCCTCGGCGATTTCCTTCGTCAAAGTAGTAATAAAGTGATAGTGAGGGTAATGAATGATTACTAATCGCGATCGAGGGGAAGTTGGCTATCAGATTTTGCGTAGGTTCGATGCGTAGTAATGGCGAAAAGCATTGTTAGAAGAACGAAAGCAAACCGGTCTCAAGGTGGATTAAGCTGGATCTCAGAGTTATCGGGGGCTTCGCTCCGCGAGACGGTCATAAAACGCGCGTGCTTATCATGCCCTCTAAGTCACAGGTTATCAGGAGATAATCCCCGCTGTTCTGGGTTCAAGATACTCGAACGGTTCATCGATAGAGATAGATTAGAATAACGCGTAGCGAAGCTCATTCGCGAATCCAAGCGAGGAGGGAGGGATGCGCAGGCGGTGACGAGTGGGGGTGGAGGAATGAAGTGCGTGATTAGCTTGCGAGAGTTTATGAAATGTTTGGATTATCTGACTATTCGTTCTATCTCCCAGCTTTTTTCTCCCCTTCGCTCTCCTTAAGTCGAGGTATAAGTCGAGCAATCGATCATCCGATCGAATTTTCTCCTGTTTTTATTAGCGTTTTATTGGCCGCTGCACTTTGAGTATCCGATTCTTTTGTTGAGCGGTCGGTTGCATCATGGCGAAATGACTTCCTCTCCGAGAGTAGCGTCAACCCACGCATTACTTCCGTAATTGATTAAACAAGTCACGGAATGTCAGGGGCAATTTTCGTCTGGCTGAGTGTGCGGGGAACGTGTGCAGATGGATGCAGGGCTCGGCTCCACCGGTTATTTTCATCCTCTCTCACGCCTCCCACTTTACATTTCCTCGGCGGGACTTTCCACGGCAAGGTCAAGATTTCAAGCCTCCTCCAACAGGCCGATCGATCTTCGAGATATAGTCGGCTAGTTTTCTTTGCCAGAATAACCCAGCCAGAGGAGTTCCCGCGCCCTGATTTTCACCGGGACCGGATTATCCGGCTGCGAAAGGATTGCCCGCCTTATTATTCCATGTAACATCGATCCTGCAGGTTTTCCTGGCGTAATGTGCCGGCTTCTGCCACTGTGTGAGTAGAGTGCGATGGCAACCGGTTTACCTTCGCGGAAGTGAAACATTAGTAGCTTCGAGTCGCAAGAAATCTGTTTTCAATACGTGTTTACACACGTACGACGAACTCAGGCCGAACCGATTGTCGACTTATATTTCAGAAGGAATCTTAGCTGCGCTCGCGCGCACAGTAATACGCCATTAGATCTGTCCACATTCTGTCTAGGGACGTATATCACTCTCTTGCTATATATCTACAATTAATGCTGATATCAACGAGTCGCCGTTTCAATTGGAACGTAGTAGGAGAATTATTTGACTAGACGAAACGGAGAAATTCTTCCATGCGCGTGATACGAATAGTTGGAGCTTTGAGAGATTATTTAGAGCTTTGCCAGTATCAGTGTGTGAACAGTCGGAAAATTACATGCTGCCGATTCTTGGTGTATCGTGGACTTGTTGATAAGAGCATAAGAGAACCGCACAGAGCCAATTAGTAAGAAGGGGCTTCATGTATGTAATTACAGGTGGAGCAGAGGATGGCGAACGTGCAATTCTCCGCGGCTACGGTGCGTAGGGTGCAAGAGGTTTTTATCTCCGAGATGAATAGGGGCATCCATCAACAGGCGTCCTCCCTGCAAATGGAAAACACCTATATCCCGGAACTACTCGACGGCACAGGTAGCTTAGCTTAACATTTGTTTGTGTTCTACTAGCCTGATTACAATGTCTAGTACAACTCGCTCTGTCCCTATCACTTTACTCGCTCCGTCTTCTCGCCGATAAAGACTTGCATAACTTGTGTGATAAGTGTTTCCAAGAGCTGTCTTCAATTGAGCTGCTCACTATTCAATATTGACTCCCGACTTCATTGCCAAACGTTAAAATCCATATCGCACAGATTTCACATTCCACACCATCAACATTTGTCCAGAGATTTGGGAGAAGTTTTCACGAGGATGTTTGACATTTTCAGAGGAGGGCCTTTATCTGGCACTGGATTTGGGCGGTACGAATTTCCGGGTACTCTTGGTGGAATTGGAGCACGGCACTCCGGTGAGAGAGGAAATGAGGAAGTACCACATCAGCTCGGAGTTAAGGGTTGGTTCTGCCAGACGGCTATTCGACTATCTGGCCGAATGTGTCAGTAATTTCGTCATCGCTCAGGGTCTTCAAGACATAGAGCTTCCTCTAGGTAAATTGCAATCGATACCTACGTCCTCCTACAATCGAGGTGATCGCCCTCGAAGCCCTTGATTATCACGAATAATTCTCTAGACTTCTGCGTCTGTCTAAAGTGGCGCTTCTTTTATCAGCCAGACGATTCCACTTGAGAAATAAATAAACACTCAGTCATATTCATCGTTTGCGATGAGATTCTAGAAAAAACTACATAATCGTCTATAAAATTTCGTTGTATTAGTTCTCACAAATTGTCTCGAGTGTCGCGTATGAAAAAGTGATGGTTTGTTGATTCATTCGCATTGTTCCATTTTATTCGCGACCCATATCCGTAAGATCAAAGTGAATAATGCAATAAGGATGCACGGTATCCATTCTCCCCGCACGTATTCATGCCTCATCGGGATGACACTGATCCGAATAACTCTTCTATTCAGGATTCACATTCTCCTTCCCGATGATCCAACATTCATTGGACGTTGGAATCCTGGTAACGTGGACGAAAACTTTCAATTGTCCCGATGCGGTGAATAAGGACGCCGTGAAAATGCTTCGCGAGGCACTGGACAGGCGAGGAGACACGAAAGTTAGCGTGGTGGCCATCCTCAACGACACTACTGGTACCCTTGTCCAAGGATCCACACTCGATCACGATACAGCAATTGGTTTGATTCTGGGAACCGGAAGCAATGCCTGTTACCTTGAACGAGCTGACCGTGTCGAGCACTGGGAGACAGAAAGACACGGCGAGCGTGAGGTTCGTCCACTTTCTTGTCTGACTGTTTGTCATGAGATCATAATTGTTGTGTCAGATGAAAGAACCTCTCCAATGACAATACGTATAATGTCTCGTGTGCTCGTCTGTTCAGGTGATCATTGATATCGAATGGGGCGCCTTCGGCGATAACGGGGTCTTAGATTTCATTAAGACAGACTACGACCGTGAAAACGATGAAAATTCCCTTATCGTAAACTCGTTTACGTAAGTATCAGTCTATCTCTGCATGAAGCCTGATTATTCTACGGTGGTTGATCATTCATATCTATAATCCTTAGATTCGAGAAATACATCAGTGGAAAGTATCTCGGCGAAATTGTGCGCGTTGTACTTGCAAAGCTGACCAAGGATGGTATCATATTTACTGGGGAGAATAACCCAGAGTTGCTCTTTGTTCCTGGAAATCTTACCACCGATTTAGTGTCATTTATCGAGCAGTAAGTTGTCGCATAACAGATGAATGAAATTCTGAACCAATTACCTTATAAAAGAACACTTAAAAACCAATATCTGATCTTTTTTATATACAGGGACTCGGTAGATGGTGGTAATACTAACACGAAGGAAGTCTTGATGAAGTTCGGCATCATTGCCGAGGAGGATGACATCAAGGTTGTGCAGTACGTTTGCGAAGTTGTATCCAATCGAGCGGCACTCCTTGTCTCCATCTGTAGGTTTCTAACTAGACGTTGATGAGAGTTGAAAATTAAGTTTCTACCAACGGAAGGATAATATTGTTGAATTTCTTTGACAAGGTATCGCAGTACTGTTGAAGCGTATCGACAAGGAGTACATAACGATTGCTGTGGATGGATCTCTGTACAAGCACCATCCAAGACTTGAGAACTGGATCAAGCAGTACGTCCCATTATTGGCCCCTGATCACAAGGTATGTAGTAACTGATTTTTATTAACCGCCTTAAGAAGCAACTTGCAATTTTTTAACATAAGACAAATCTCCTACTGTACACGTAGTGCCTCTAAGACAATATCGAATTTGTATTTTTTAGTTCAAAATGATTCACGCAGAGGACGGTAGTGGAAAGGGCGCAGCACTGGTTGCCGCGATCGCGCAAAGGTTGAAGAAACGATTAGAATAGTAGCGATTGTTGGGATGCGAGCACGTGAGCACCACCCGCAGGAGAATATAAAGGGTGGACAAGACGTTTCGATAGTTCCCACATCAAGAAATTCGCAGCAGAATCGAGAAGCTTAGACTTTTAATGATGAGAAAGAGAGACTAGCGTTGTACATTTTATCGGCGTTGTACAGTCACACGCTCTTCATACACCGACCGGTCAGTCGGATCGGCGGTCCAGCCGCTGGCTGCGCGCATTTGTTGATCTTCCGCATCGTCAGTTCTCGCGTAGATCTTACTCATAATTTTAAGGTCCTCGGACATCGTTCGTGATACTACTGAGAGGGTACATCATACATAATCATATATCCAAGTGCTGTTAGTCATGAGGGACTAACAGCAGGACATAGTCGGTTGTTCCTATCGCGAACTACTTCGAAGGGTACACACGTTATTTTTAATCTCGGCTTTCTTGCCGCAAGTTACTCGCGCTAGTGCTCGCGTCCTTCGTCACTTCTTCTGGGAAGAGTCTCCTCAGAAAGATGCGATCTTCCTTGCACGTGTCCTACTCATTTAGGGATCTCCGATGTCCTGAGTCGTAGTTATTTCTCCAAACCTAACCGTTAAGCCTACTACGTCCCGGTTTACCTTATCGTTGTTATTGTTGTTATTATTATTGTTCCCTCGAGATCAAAGCTAGTGAAATAGAGATGCGTTGGCAGGCCATAGCATCCGATGGTTGCGCGGCGACGGTGATATATTTAAATTACAAGAGATCACTTAGAAAATGAGGCATGAGATGAAGGAAGCAGGGTGAATCGCGGGCGCAAGGGTGTCTTCGAAGTGTGAGCACTGAGGGAATGAGCGGGGGGACGAGTGTGCTCAGCATGCGAGTGAAGCGCGGCTCATTTTTCACGGGAAGAGGAATGATCGGCCTCATTATTGCGAGAGCGGCTGCCCTTCTCGCTCGCTGGCATTGTGTGCGCAGCCTGTTTGTTTTCCCACATTACCAGCAGGATTGAATTGCGGTATGAGCCATCGTGGCAAAAGCAGAGAATGCCAGTGGAAACGAGCGACCGAGAGAGAAGGAGGGAGAGAGACGGAAGAAGCGTAGGAGAGAGAGACAGAGTGCGAGGGCACGTCGAGGAGAGAAACTGAGAGCGAGCGCGTGAAAGAGAGAGAGAGAGAGACAGGGAGAGTGAGGGATAAAAAGGGGATCGAAAAAATGCGGCACAATCGTAGGCATGCACACACGATCACACATGTAGAAGAAGCAAATGTTTGTAAAGCCCCATTATATCGTGTAAGTGATTATCAGAACGTGCGTTTTTTATACGAGAGGAACGAGGTTGTTATAATAAAAAAGAAGTAGAGTAAAACTAATTGGCCTAGTTTGAGTGCCCACCATCGCCGTACACAGTGATATATCCCTATTGCCAAGGGAGCCGAAGCAGTTTGAGTTCAAAGTTGACCTCTCCGGTATATCCGAGAGTTTAGCCCAGTAATTTACCGTCATACTGTATGTACGGCCGGCTCTTCTCTAAATAATTGAAAGGTCTGCTATACGCTTGGAAGGTGCCACTCGAGTTCCAGGTGGCTATTGATCTTGTTGCTAGGTGAGTTGAGGCGCGTTCATTTCAAACGTTGGGAGCGCAGAGCCGCCGAGCAGCACTGCCAGATGTCGCGGATGGACAGTTCCCAGTTGCTGGCAAGTGACAGCTCGAACTGTCAGAGCGGTATGCGTACCGCGGCGCGTTTCTACTGCAAATAAATGTTAGCTAGCAGCTCGCTGACACGCTCGAGGCTCGTCCGTACGGCGTCGGGCAATTGGTGAATCGAAGGGATCGACGGTCAAGGGATCGCCGGGGGTGCAAAAGGTGCGAGAGTGCGCGAATCGGTGGGTGTGCACGCAAGAGGGAACGGCTTGCCGGCTCGGCCAGTCTACTGGAAGATTCCATTGTGAGTGGGCTTTCGAAAAGTCTCGCCTCCGGGAAAGCGGTGTTTTCGAGTGCTTCGCCAGAGACTAGTGGACCAAGAGCGTACGACAAGGTAGGTCAGACTTCCCTCTATTAGGAAATCCCACTTTCCCGGTGAATTAACCTGCCCGGGCTTACTGAGGACGCCGGGAATCGGTTGAGGTTACAGCAGCGGCCGCTCTTCGTTCAGCTGGCCTCTCAGCTGATGAACGGACGCACCGACCGGTTTACTTTGCTCATCCCGGAACCTTGCCAATCCCGTCCTCTCCTCTCGTCCCTTCAGGATCATCTGATCACCCTCCAGCACTATTCTCCGGCAACTTAAAAGATTTCCCCTGATATTCCGTTGGCACCAAGCCTGCCTCGTTATTATCTTCCCTCTGCGTCGAGGATGTGTCCGAGAAAGCCTGTCAGTTTCTACTTGTCGTTTTGTCCAACCTTTTCGTGCCTTTCCTCTTACCGGGTAGCCAACAGTGGAACGATCGCGGCCGCCCGGTGACACCGGTGCTGCCCGGGACATCTTGTCAGTTTGGTGCACCTCTCGCTTGTTACCTGATCTTCCTTAAATCTCAATCTACCTCAAATCATCACTAGCTTAATCAGCACATCCTAGTGAGTGTCCATCAGCAATTTCAATTCTATCCTGACTAAAGTGTCTCGGGTCGAAGGACAGTTGACCGGTGGTGATGCAGCACCGAGTATGTATACTGGGTATACAGTGTCATAGATCAGGGACAGAGTATACGATACATCGATCACTGGATGATACATCGAAAATGCAGCGGCGGTTGTCCGCGGTGGCAACGCGATGAGGTCGGGTGTCATTGAACCGTCAGTCGCCTAAGCACTTTCGATCACCTGTGCGCTGAGCGAGATGAGAACACGAAAGTCCGAGGGAGAAAGGCGGTGGGCGCGAGAGAGAGAGGGCCTCAACTAGCGACAGTGCTGTCTCAATGTCGGCCCAGCAAGTCGAGCACTCGGCCTAACTCAGACTTTAGTACCAGTGGCATTTAATGACGACTCTTGGAAAAGTGTGCCCTCGCAGCCCACTGAAATAAGAAGGAGCTGAGTGCAGTGACACCGTTGCCACTGGCAAATCATCCTCCGGAGAGTTTTCCGCTAGCGTTTTGCTGGTGGCGGAGGTCACCGCGCCCGGTTGCAGCTGAGCTCCCAGCTGACGCGAGTGAGAAGGCTGCTGCGACCGGTTCGCCATGTTCCTTGTCCTTTTTTTTAAAAGGCCACCTCCTCCTTTTTCCCTTTAAATCGCCTTTCACGTGCTCTGAGACAAGCCTCCTGCGCCTTCCACTTCGCTCCTCTTTCTCTCGCTCTGACTCTCTCCCTCTCTCCCACTCTCTTGCTTGTACTCTGCCCTCTCACTCTTTGAACGTTCAACTCCTCCGCGATATCTCGTCCTCCTTCTACCTAGGCCAGTAACTCCCTCCCAATCCTCCCCCCTCAGCCCTGTCCTCCGTCCAGCTCGGGCACACCGTTTCCTCCTAGAAAATCGTATTGTTCGCTGGTCGGCCGAGAGCGGCCGACTTTGGCGAACCAGTTCCGAACCGTTTCTTCTCTCTCTGGCTGGTCCGATAGGCCTGCGCCCACTTTAATGCCAGATACGCCGGGATACCGCCACTTGGGATGACGTGCAACAGTCCCTGTTGCGAGGGTGAGCACACTCACGGTGATGTTTATTTTACTCCTGACCCTGAAAAGTTCTCGGCCACCACACGGCTGTTGGGAATTTTGCTGGCTCCAGTAATGAATCTAGCTGTCGACAACTTGGCGGTAGGGAGTCCGCTCATTTAAGGGTGTTGAGACCTTTGGGAGAACTATGTGGTAGAAAACCGGGGGGGTGCACTGTACTGAATCGCAGATGGGGCTCAAGAGCCTCTCCAAAGGCATTCCTTTGTTAAACGCATAGTTTTCAGATTGAATAGATCTCGTGCGATATTTTTTTATTACGCTTGTCCGATTCGTGTTTTTAGTGTGAACATTTATTTATTAGATTCGTAGTTTTTATTTTGATTTACATGGGACTTGATTCCAAGTCGCACACCATAGTGACAGGAGAACTCTATGATGCGAGGAGCATTTTAGCCAAGTTTCGCGCGAGGCCCGTCGAGATTTGGCAGTGGAACTAGGCGGCAAGGGCCAACTTATCCGAATTGGTTTACATATGAAAATAGTTCAGCTAATTAACCGAGTGGCGAGGCGATCAGTGAGGCGATCTTGCGAGCGGAATATTACCGGGTCAAAAAGAGCTGGCGGCCGAAAGTCATCGCTCGGTGAGCAGGAGAGTTCGCATTGAGAGCTGTACTGTACGGACGGACGGGCTTCACAGAATCGCTTACGTCATGTTTGCGCTCATTGTGCCGGCGTTTTTTTTTGCGGGCACGTAATACCCATCGCGATTTAAAAGCGATCGGGCCTCGCGTGCTCGCATGAGTCATTTGCTTGCCAACTGCATTTCGGCCGCCATCATTGTTATTTCTGCCCGGGCCGCTTCGACTAGCCTCCTCGCAATTACCATTGCCTCGAGTTCTTCCCTCCTCTCTATTTCATTATCCTCGTTAACATTGTTAAAGGGAACATTCTCTGGGAAAACAAGCGCGTGTCACCAGTTATTTTCGTAAGGAAATAAAAGCGCGGATAGACTTATCCAAAGAAGCCAACAATTACTACTTCATCGCAATTTCTCTGCATTTACATTGCAGAACAGTGCGCTGGGAACTAGAACAATCTTGAACATTAGTAATTACATAAGTTGGCTGTGGAAGTGGGTAATGGTATGGAGATTTGGCTTCCAGCGAGTTAAATGATTCCAAATTACGGCCCTCGCCGAGTCTTGCCCGACACACACGCACGCACTCTCGCGAATCCGCAGGCAGATGTATATCGACTTGGCGACAATGCAGTGCGATGGAGAGAGAGAGAGGGAGAGAAAGAGTCGTGACACGGAGAGTCCGACTTGGAAGTGGATCGATCGGCAGGTCTGGCGAGCGGATCGCCTCGGTCTCTCCTTGCAACAATATCATTATGTAAGTCAGCAATAAGGAAAAGGCATTGCATGGCTAAATTGATTCTAATTGGTAGACGATATAGAATAGCTATTCTGCGAGTCGAGCGTGCCCCGCCTGTTGAGCGATTCGCTCCATTATGTGGATTATGTTACCCTCGGCGCGCACACACCTCCGTCGTTGGCCTTAGGAATTGCAACGGGCAGCGCTGCTCGCGCGATGGAATCGCCGGTAATACCCTTGCGCATTACTCATCCCGGATAATTCAAGATTAATCGGACCCTTGTGGAGGGTGCGTTCGAGGCTGCCGGTTCGAGCCTCCTCTAGCATCTCCCTCCATTCATTTAATTACATTGTTCAACGCTCTCTCACATATGCTCCAGACGGTGGAGTATTTAATTTATTATTTCTCGGATTCATTTAAATGCAAATGAGGCTGAAGTTATAGTTGGCAGGCGAAGTGTGAAGTGAGGCATTAGCATTAAGGCATATATTGGAGAGGAGAAGCTAGGTGGACCCCGACACCGTCTCTATTTGCCCACAGTGAAACCGGAGAGCGAGCGAGTGAGCGAGCGCGGCGGCGAAGTCGGCGGCGGCAAAAGTCGGCCAAGAATCGCCGTATAAATTTCACGTTCTCGTTGCAACGCTCGAAGGAGTCGGCTTCTACTATCTAGCGTGTCTCCCGCGAGCGCGTTGCATTGAGAGACACTGGCAGCGCCGCTTTGGCAGCGGAGAGGAGTTCCTCTCGCAGACAGCGAGGCGCAGAACTCGCTCGTACTCGCTCCCACCCGAGTACTCGCTCTCTGTATGTCATTCGAGATTGAATAATCGCGTTTCACGATTCGCAAAGCGCAATCGATATCATGCTTGCTTGCTCGCTCGCGTTCGATCGGCCTCGCTCGCTCTGCCGGACGATAGCCAGCCTGGAAGCGAGTGCCGGGATCGCCGTCATTAACTCTCTTCGTGATGCGATAGCCTCTATCGTTCCTGGAATGAGATGAAATTTCGAGGGCTCGCCGCTACAGCTGACTCGCAGATTAAATCCCATAGCGATCAGCTGTTCGTCACATTTCTCGAAGTAAGCGCGGCGCACGCGGGAGCAATTTCTTTCGATGGCTCTCCTTTAGAAGTGGCCGGGGTTGAGGGACGAAAGGTCAGCGGAATGCCGTGGCACTGAGAGCGAAGGATCTAAATTCGGAACGGGATGATAATGGAGCGCCGGCGTGACTCTCGTAAATAGAGCGACGCTTCGAGCCTTTCACCTTGAGGCCATCGCTGTTTGGCATGCCCTTACACACCAGACGCACAAAAAGAGCCACCGGCCTTTTTCTGCTTTTCCACTCGATGGACTCGGCGTGGAATCGTCCATTCTATTTTCGAGATACATAGATTCTCCTCGCTCCCTCTAATGGGGATATGAGTCCGAGCAGTTAGTGTCAAGTCAAGCGGACTCCGCACTCAGCCCTTTGGCTTTTCGTAAACAAAATTTATGGTTAGTCAACCTTGAGCACGTAGTAGACGAAAGAGAGAGTGGGAGAGGGAGAGGTTTCGGGTTGATGGGGTTGGATGGTTTAGTCTCGGTGGAAACGCGATTAAACCACGTCTCGAGTTAGTCAAACGAGGAAGTTCGTTTGTAGGCTCGGCCATGGGGCAGGCTCGTTCACTGTACGACACACTGTAGTACACCTTCGAAGGCTAACACTCTTGTTTCCAATCGCCCGATCACGCCTCTCCAAATTTTCCTTCGCTCCATTAGGGATCTGCTTCGCTTCCCCGTACTTCATCAGCTTTAGCCAATTTACTCGAAATACTGCCGCAACACACTATACACATAATTCCTGCTGCGCTTACTAATTAGTTCAGTCATAGTAACTAGCATGCAGGGTAATTGTGTAGCCTGAGCGAGGTGAAAAAGATTACGAGTGTTGTGAGAGCCGGAGATTATGACAGCTAAATAAAAAGATCCATTCTCGAGTTTCTTCCAGTAACTCTGCTACTTTTGCTGAAATATAATTCAGCATCCCACAATTCTCATAAAAAAACATTACTTTATCATTCTAATTACACGTTCGTGAGTTATTCCATTAAATAAAGCGGAGAATTCAGTTGTGCAGTCTTAACTATTCGCTCAAACAATTAACGCATTGTCGACCAGTGGCTTTCAGTTTCATGCCAATTTTTTCCCCTCAAAGTTTCAATTACTTTAGTTCTACAGAATGTATTACACTGGACTGTTATAGCAGAGAGTACAATGTGCGGAGGATCTCGGCGGTAAAGCGGGAGGAATCCGCGCCTTGAGGAAAGCGCGCGCCGAGGAAAATTAGCCATTGTGAGGATGCTAATTTTTTCTCGCGCCGCCAACTGGCAGACGCGAGCGCATAATGCGAAGAAATTCGTGGGAGAGCGTGCGCCCGGTTGGCCAGTGTAAATAAAAAGAGGAGAGAAAAAGAGGGAAGAACAAAAAGTGAGAGAGAAATAAAGAAGGAAGAAGGCAGTGGCATTTGCTGAAACACAATCGGAGCGGCTCCTCCGTTGGCGTGGCTCCCTCACCTCTGCGTACGTACGAGGAATTAAACAATCGGGCCGATTGTTATCGGGCGTGACGTCTAATAAATATGCAACGGGAGAATAGCGGGCGCGTACAGGAGGCCGAGAGCGGACTGGTAGCCCCGGAAACTGTTTAATGGCATCGGTACTTCGACTGCACCGATAAATTATCGGTCCTGGTAACTCCCTCGCCTACAGCGTTGCATCGGAGGGCAGAGAGTCCATTTCAATATCCACATACTCCCTGCGCCCTCTCCTCCTCCTCCCTTCCCCTCTGCCTGCCTGCCTGCCTGCCTGCCTATTCCTCCCTTCGCCCTCGCACCATTCACCCGGCCGAAATTCCCAAAGCCTCTGTCCCTCCAAGACTGCGCATCGACCAACCAGCGTTCCGGTATTAAAAAAAGCCGCCCGAGGAAATATGCTGCAATTAATCCGGCGATGAATATCATATCGCTGTGCGCTCCGCTCGCAAGCTCAGCCACCAACACCATATCACCACCACCACCACCGCCGCCGCCGCGCCGTTGGTTGCTCCGCCGGTGCGCGCCGCTACACGGATTAGTCGCATATACTGCCGTCGCAATTTCACCGGCCGTACGTCACCGGGAAATGAAATCGCCTGATTTATGCATCACTCCGCCCGGAACTGCACCAAGTATCGGTGAGCAATGAATGACTGAGTCGACGAGAAATCGCTGATTGCACTGGCACTCGATATCAATAGACAAGTTGAATCTCCATATTTGATTTATTAGCGTGTGATGCCGCGACTGCTTTTAACGGAGTGTTGATTGATGATTTATTTAGATTGGAATATTTTGATTAGTATGAAAATCGCTGAGGTGTAATTTATTGGAAAGCAAGCGATGGATGGTGGGGAGGAAGTAGAATGTGTAATGTTGGCGTACGGCAGCCGGGAAAAGAGAGACGATTGCTCTCGCAGCATCTTTCTCCTGATCATCGAGTGCGAAGGAGCAGCGAGTTGTGCGGGAGAGGTCGTAAAATATCAGGGTCGTGTGAAAATGGCTGGGGCCTCTCGAGATGTTTAGCAGAGCCGATCACCGATCTTCCGTGTCCTTTCTCACGGCTCTAGGCAGATAGGCACACGCTCCTCGTTTCCGAGCATTATGCAGCAAAGCGTTCGCGCTCAGTGGCGATCGCCATCTCGGAACGGGAGCGCCGAGGTGAGGTTTCTATGCCGAGGAGGAGGTTCGAGAACTCTGAAAAACCTGTTCCACGTGAAACGGACCGATCGCGCGCTCACTATTTTTACAACTTCAGTACGCTCTTGCGCCACCCCGATACTTCACACCTTTCAAACCATTTGCAAACAGTATCTCTTACTAAGTGGAAATGTACTTTGCAGTGTGAGAAAACTCGTTTAACACATCGAGCGACTAATCAAGCTCACAGAAAATCTACTCGGGAAACAAGCAATCTAGCTGAGTCGGCGACCGGTGCAGAGGGTATAGAGGACTACTTTACTCGAGGCAAAGTAGGAAAGTGCATCGAATGATCGTCTGGCTTATACAGAACTGACCGACTACACCTCCTCTTCTACGAAAGCATAGCATCCTTTTCTCTCGCTAGTAAAACTGCCTGTATTCGTACTCTTTCACCGGCGACTGCAGCTATCTCGCTTTTTGCAAGCCTCGCTCTTCTCTCCTTGGTCGAGGAACACGACTTTCGCGATATTATCCTTGCCAGCCTGGCTTAGCACACTTTCCTCCCGAGCGTCTTTTCCTCTTTTTATCTCCGAAATGCAGTTACCTCCTCGCACCTCTGCCATTCTTTCCGCGGATGCTCGAAAAACTTTCACGCGGCTAACGACCATCGTGGTCGGATCGCAGCTGGTTATTGGATCGCCTGGAAATCTCCCGCAGACTCCCAGGGAACTCTGCATTTCTCGGAGTCTCTCGTACAGTTTTTTTGCCGGAGGTGTATCGCCTGTTACCAACTTATTCTTTTGCATGACTTACGCATTCCTCGTTGCGAAGAGCTACTAAGATGGCAAGAGAGAAAGAGAGAAATAGCATGCAATTAGAAAGTGGATGTGGTTGCCGGGGATCAGTTAGGTGGAGTCGGCAAGTAAGTGTGCCTCCAGTCGATCTTGATGCTTCTATCTCGCGCGAAAAGGTCGAGAGATTAGTTGGGAACGGCGATTGGTACTCCCGAATTGGAGAGGGTCTCTTTGCGCTAGGTGGTCGCGGCGGAGTGGCGGAGAGGTGCGGGGTCGGTCTAGGCAGATTCGTGTCTCGATTACAGGGGCGGATGAGCACGTCCGGTCGATTTGACTTAGGTCGGCGAAAAAGGGGGTGTCTCGAGAAGTCTGGCTGAAGTTTCGGCTCTCCCGACCCTCCAGCCTACTCCCACCAACCATCCTCACCAATTCCCTCCGCCCCCGTAACACGCTGGTTACTTAAGCGCGCGCGCGCGCTCGCCAGAGATCGACTCCAATGAGAAGGGTTCAAATCAGTTCCTAATTAAGTTGAAACCCCGCGCGCGTACTTCTGCCTGACAAGGATCAGGATTCCGGGGTCATTAGTGCCCGATCGTCTCACCATCGGCGAGGCTCCGTGTCCCTGCTAACTTTTCCAGCGGGCCTCCGCTCGATCCCTCTATACTTTTCCGCTTTCGCACGCACAGGAGACGATCGAGATAGGGAAACAGTGTCAAGGATGCGCGCCGATGCGCCCGGCTACCCTGGAAAACTGGCTTTTTACCGTCGAGAGCGAGGTATTACTGCAGCTTCCAATGGTGCGGACTGCGAGAGAGAGAACACAGAGACGAAACCTTTTCTACCTTTGCTCACATAAAGACAGATTCTCCGGCTCTCTCTTTTTTCTTTCCGTTTCTCTTTCTCTCTGTTCGACAGCACACGTTCCGACTGCGAGGTTTAAGTACACAGAGTGCGTGCCTCGCCTCGCACAAAGATTAAACAACGAAACGCCCTATTCACGCGTGCAAAGTGCTGTCGTCAGAGAGCGGGTCTTCGTCTTCCTCGGACGGTCTCTCTCGTCGGCGCTGGGAACAACGGCTGCACACACATTTCTGCAACACGCTTTGAGCATTAAGGACGAGCCGGAGCGTTGCGTGCACGGCGTGCGTGTCCACGCCGACGAGCCATCTTGTCGTCTCCCTGCGATGATGATTTACATGAGATCTTGGCGACTTCCCCGGCCAATTGATATGCAAGCCCGCACGCCGATTTGCACGCGCGTGCATGTATGCGCGGATCCGCTCATCTCCTCTATGGTTACTCCTATGCAACCCCAGATGCTCCCTCTCTCTCTCTCTCCTCTCCTCTGCCTCTGCTTGCCATAAAAGGCAGCGCGCTGTTTAGCGGCGCGCGCTCCGCTCGGCTTTACGTCTAGATTTCTGGATGCCGGTTTAAGTACATGCAAGTATGTCCGTGAATACTGCCTGTTACTTCGCTACCTGGATGCTTCGGGCGAAACAGCATCAACTTCTTGAATAACTAATGCGAAACTAACAATGTTCGAGTAGAAAGAATTTAAGAGAGTTTTGAGAAACATAGGATGATTAATTTACTTAAATTTCAGTATTTTGATTTTATCGTGTTCTGTAACTAAGACCTCATAAATTTTTTCAATAACTAATGTAAAACTAACAATGTTCGAATAGAAAGAATTTAAGAGAGTTTTGAGAAACATAGGATGACTGATTTACTTAAATGTCAGGCTTCTGATTTTATCGTGTTCTCCAACTAAGTCTTGATGAACTTCTTGAATAATTAATGCAAAACTAACAATGTTCGAGTAGAAAGAATTTAAGAGAGTTTTGAGAAACATGAGATTTATTTAAATGTCAGTCTTCTGATTTTATCGTATTCTGCAACTAAGTTCGACGCGCCCTGTTAGGATTTATGTCTAAATTCTCGATGCCAGTATAAATACATGCAAGTACTGCCTGTTACTTTGCTATCTGGATGGTGCAGACGAAACAGCATGAACTTCTTGCACAACTAATACAAAACTAACAATGTTGAAGTAGAGAGAAGTTAAAGAAGTTTCGAGAAACATGGACTAACAGATTTGCTTAAATGTCAGACATCAGATTATCATCCGCGACTCTGAAGCTACTTGTTATCGAGCCCTTCACGCGTTGCAAACAGACAATTAATTTATCCGGAGCATACAAGTACGCTTTTCTTCGAGGTTGTATCGCTGATCTTTCCTCTCTCTCGTTTCTTTGCTGTCTGTTAAAGGGAGTAGGCGGTATAGTGGATGTTGGTAGTAGCGGAGAATAATAGTGAGTGCGCGGTTGTAGTGAGTCAAGGGCGTCTTTGCCGGGGGAGTATTATCCTCGGAAGGGAATAATGCGTTTCTCGGTACCGTGATTGCGGCTCGGAAAGCGATCGGCCCTCTCTCGGGAGATCGCCCCCGAGAGATAGAGAGTCGAGTGCAAGGGGCGTGCACACCGTCGGTGTACAGATGCTTAATAATCCCGGCGTAGGTACCATTGTCTCTCCGGCTGGGGCTCATTAAAATTCATAGAAAGTGCAAATTAACCGTGACGCTTACGGCCAGGTGCGCTCCCTCTCCACCCTCGGGCTAGGATCGGCCCCGTAACAGTAGAGGATTCCTCTGTGTCTCCCGTTCGTGTACACGTGACTAAAGTAGCCAGCCCGCCGCTTCCGAACACGCTTCTACCGCTTAGCGCTTGTCCGACCTGTTACGACTCTATTCTACTTACTGGTCAGTGACGCTTCCACCGCAACCGGGCGGACTAGGATCGCCGCCCGCCCGCCTCGCTTATTCTGGCACGATTCGCCGAGCCAGAGTGACCGATTATATAAGCCTCCTCTCCTGCCCGGTGACACGCTGTCTCGGATAATTACTTGGCACTGAATGACGCCGACCCGTTGATTTTCCTCTCCCCTATCCTTCAGCCTGCCATTACTCATCCTAGCCACCAACTCTTTCCACTCTAACTGTACTGTTTTCTCTTGCCAAAGATCGAATGTATTTTCATATTGGCTGTGGTGGAGGAAAATTCGATATAATGACGAAATAAGAATGACACGCGAATGCCCCTTCACTCGGTGTCGAATGGCTCTCGAGTTTCGCGAGAGGCATTTAATTAGTTGCAGTTCTCTTGCTTTTCTCTTTGGCTCGCATTGAGGAAAGCCCGGCTAGAGTGTGATGCCGGGATTAATGGTACTTTCTAGAGGGGGTTCCTACTGGCCTCGGCCACGGTTCAACGCTGACGCTCCTTTTTTTTTCCTCCTCTACTTTGACGAAGACGCATTATTCCGCGGACTGGCAGCATATCGCCGAGCTCCGCAGATTTCTCCTTGGCAATCAGGGTCGTGTTCCTCTCCTCTGCCACCGCCTCGCCGACTATCTCGCACATAGTAGCCCCGTTTCCGCCTTGGACCTCGCTTCGCCGCCCGCCTCACCTACCATTATCTATCTCTCGCTCGTTATGTCCGAGGATAATCATTCCGTTGCACTCGGCCACTTCTCTCGATCATCGCGTCCTTGATTTTTCGGTGATCCTTGAATTACAATCTGTTGTAATTCTATATATAAAGCATACTTCGGATTTGCCCTGATGTATGAATTTATTTATTAAGGTATCGAAGTTTCTGTAATTCTCTCAAATTAGTACTATGAACGGTGTTTTTTATTGAACAATATGCATGTGATATAACGTAATATTAAAATGTAAAAATATTAGTCTATAATTGAAATTATTAGAAGTAAATCATTCTGTACACGACTGTATTAAATAGTGGACGTTCAAGAGTGACATTAAAAAAAGCTTAAGGGATGAGGAACCAGCCAGGAAGAAATATGTCCTTATAAGGACACAATCCAAGCAACGAGTGTGCCATCCACTTTCGCACGAATACATTGAGCGACTTGTTTCGTCTTGTTTTTCGACTTACACTTTTGACAGGAGTTACAAGTATCCGCGAAATGAGAATGGCGATGAACGCTGTGCTTTTCAGTCGGATGAGTGGAAATGTGCGGCTAGACACTTAACATTAACAGTAACACTGAGGGCCTTGACTAATAGGAGGAGTCTGGAATTACCGCGTGACGGATTGATCAGAGGCACGTTATACTTACGTTTCCACGAAGGCGGCTGCCGTCGCGTGACTCCATTGTCATGATTCGAGGAACAGCCGCCTCTGTGTCTTTGCCTACTCGATCGAGTTAAACGCGTCAATCATATCCTGCCTGATAATCCTCCACGCATAGTTTAGGATTAGCGCCTAGCTGACAATTGGCTTCCTTTTCACTTCCCTCGGCTAGCAACAGTAAATGCTTATTCCCAGTGTTAGAGCGATTAGAGCTCCAATTGGATGTTTGATGATTTTGGTAGAAAATTTGAAATAAGTGTAGGTGTCATAAACTCAAATGCTTGGCAATACTGATGAAGGTGTCAATCACCGAAAGAGACAATATTTAAGAGACTACAACCTTGAAAGACCATACAATGCTTTGCTTTGAAACATCGATATATTGCTAACTTGGATTCCATTAATCCTTACAAATCTACAATTTACAATTTAATTAAATAACAGCAATCCTTTTGATCACTAACTTTGCTTTAGCAATAGTAAGTGGTTATTTTCAGTGTTAAAGGGATTAGAGTTTAAATGGGATGTTACGTGATTATGTTACAAAATCGAAAATAAATATAGGTGTCATAAACCAACAAGCTTGGCAACACTGACAGAGATATCCTGAAGGTGAGCTGCTATCGAAAGAGACAAAGAAACATCCTTTAATACCTTGTTCCAAAACATCAATAGATTGCTAACTTGGATTTATGAATCCTTACAAATTTGAGTCGCAAGAAATTTGTACAATTCACTTAGATTACAATAAGACGATTCTTTTGATCGATAACTTTGCTCCAACAACAGTAAATGCTTATTTCGCGCATTAGAATGGCAGGAGTTCGAATTGGATGTTAGATGATTCAGTTAGATGTTCGAGCGCCGGTTAGGAGTGCGGTGCTGTTAATCGCTAGATATTCCAATGGTGGCGCGCGAGCACACATGACGATCGGTGCTGCTCGACTCAACAAGTGTGCGCTGCATGCGCCCGATGGAGAGCGCACATCCCAGCATGTCCTGTGTCCCATTAATAGTGCGGGCGCTTGCCACACTCGGAGAAAGCGAACCAGAGAGGAAAACACCGGGGAACGGACTCTGATATTAAGTACATTATTTCAGGTACCGTTTCTAGCGCTTGCTATGCCTGCCGCGTTCTGCGCCGCCTTCGGACACTGTACACTGCATTCGCATTAGCCGTGGAAGTTGAGACTTGCCCCGGCGATATGTACCAACCGGTTAAAGCCCGATTCACAATAACAAATCATTATATTCAGTTACCCTTCACAATAGAAACGGCCTTCTCGATCCTATTTTAGAACGACTTTAACATGTACCGATAAATAAGTGCATAGTAAATGTTATCATTTTTACTACTATTTTATCTGTCATATTTATACTTCTAAAATTGCCAGTCACACTTTAGACGTCAATTTTAAAAGACTTTGACAAACGATAAATGAAACAGCAGTCAAAATGGTTTTTATTACTCGTCGTTTGTCTAAAAGCGTTAAAATCTTTGCGAAATAAGTCTCTGCTCAGACTTAACTGATAAATCGCAGGTGATTGCGAGAGATAAACGATTACCAGTGGAAGGTGAGTATAACTGTGATATGAACCAGACTTAAGCCGCCGAAAACACACTGGTTCTATCTTGGGAGGATCGCGTGCGCTGGGAGCATTAGTCGCTGTTAAATATGCCCGGACAATTTCGGGCTAACGAGGAAGAGCGAGCTTGAGCTCGCTCGGCGGAGCGTTTTTCTCGGGCAATAAAGTAGCATTCCCTTGAAGGTAGTTATCGCGAGGGGCAATCAGTAGGCTAGGATTGGTCGGTGAAATTCCGAAAATGCGGGTGTCCACCGGGACGCGCGTACCACCAGCTCGAATTCAACAAGTGTGCATTTCAGGCGAGAAGTAGAGCATCGCGCGAGCGGAACGGCCGGCAACAATGTGGCATGGTGTGTAGGTTGATAGTGGTGGTGGTGGTGGTAATAGGAACACGCTGGCACTAGATTTATGTAATTCCCTGTGGCCGATCCCACGGGTATCTTTTAGCCGAGGGTGAGCCGGAGAAGGCCGAGCCACCAGCTGAATTATTAGGAATTTCGTTTCCGCCCGTGGCTCCACTCTCTGTCGGACCTGGTTCCCTCGGCACGGTAATCAGGTGGCGATTAGATTAACGGATAGAGGGAAGGCAAGGATTGCCAGGCATATTGCAGCAAGTTTGCGTGCTCGAGCGGAGAAGCTTGCATGGTAGAGCGGGTTCGATAGCTTCGCACCTTTAACGCCTACTGACTGCTCCGCCCGCTTCATTTCACCCTTCTGCCGATTTTCCTCGGGATTAAGCTATCCGCTTCCGAGGGGGCGAGAGATCAGTGCTCATTGCGTGCTATTACGCAGCATTACGATCGGTCTGGCGAGCATGGCTCATCGGGGGCCACCGTCGCCGTCACCGCCACCGTCGCCGCCTCCACACTCCAGTAGAACTGGTCGTCCACACCAGCCCTACTGATCAGGTTACTTAGCCATTGCGAGCCCGGCTAATCCTTATCACGAAAGCGACGAGTTGCGCGACAGCTTACTCAACTTACCTGCGATAATTTCAGTGTCATTTAGTGTACAGGCATTAAATAGTCCCTCGGTAACAATGTTGCAAACTGTAGGAAGGCAAGCACGCTTAAAGAGGGGCCAGCACCATACGGGGGAAGGAAATATCAATCACATAGTGTCGGTCCAACTATAATCAATCTCGCATTCTCGGACTGTTGGACAGATTACCGTATTTGTAGCTGGGAATCATTATGTCAACCACAAGGCAACAGCACACTATACAAGAATGACCGACCATGACGCGTTGGCTTGCACTTCTAGTTGGTTCGCACTGACACATTAGAAGCACGAACAGCCTAATCGTAGTTGGCTAATCTCACACTGGGCTCTCGTTTTTCTGCCGAAAAATCGTCGCCCCTGCCAGTTTGATAGTTGTCGGCGAGGGGTGGTTACGGCACTTCTCGAGGTGGAGTTTATCGCGTCGAGCTGCTCGCATGTCGCAGCCTCGTAACGACTTGGCCACCGCTTTCGCAATTTCTGGTAACCAGCGTGCAGCCGAGCTCGTCCGTAACGAGCGCGGCCACTTACCGAGCTTTTTGTCGTGCGTGCTTATCGGCGAATCGATCTTCGAGGAGCAGCGGCCTGGCCGCCGCGCACGTTCGTCCGGCCATTCCCGCTCCCGAAAAAGCGCCAATTTTCGGCCGAGTGCTCTTCGTTTATTACAGACATTTGGCTCCTTAGTCCGTTCGATCAATCACTCGAAGCACTGGGTGCGCTTGGTGTGCGGCTCTCTCGCCCCTGTTAATTCGATTGACGATCTACCACTCTTATTTCTCAATTTAGTTTTACTTTACTACCGGCTGCTGCCTTTTCATTACGGACACTTGGCTCCATTGTTCGATGAATCAATCGGAGAAGTACTTTCTGCTTCGCACGCGATTCGGGTTATTAATTCGACAGTGTTCCTAGACGTTTCCTCGGCTAGACTTCATTAAATTCTAACAATAGCCGGCACGTCAGTTCTCGGTCAAGTGAGTGCTTTATTATAATGATTTAAGTTCCTGGTTAGTCGGATCAATGAGACAGGCTTCTTTCGCGGCACATACGCGATCATTGATTCGATGGCGTGTGTCTGCTTATTTTTCAATTTGGCTTTATTCAATCTTAATGCTGGCTGCGCACGCGACTAGCCCAAGCGTTTTATCAGTGTGCGGCGCGCGTGGTGGTTGTTCGGCTCGCACGCCCTGACCGCTCTTATATCTCGAAGACAAAGTGCGGCTATCAGAAATGCAGGGCGACGTGCACGGCCAGCACGGTAGCAGAGCTCGGCATTAATAATTCATCGCGCGGCGCGCTCCCGCCACTGGAAGGGTTAGGCTTTGGGGGATTATAAATATTTAGATCGTCCCGGGGATCGCACTGGCCGAACTCACGCCGCTCTCCGCTACGAGGAGTGCGTCTTCTCTCGCCCAGCCTCCTCTCCTTTCCTCTTTCCTTCCTTCCTTCCTTCCTTCCTTCCTTTTACGCTTCATTCTCAATCTCCTCGACCAACTTTTCTTCCCTCCGGCTGGCAAGCTTCTCTTTCCGGTAAATGTGAATCCCTATCACTCCACTCTAGCCGACAACCGTGGCAATAACTCGCCCGGGATTCGCAACGCTTAAAGACTCATTCACATTGTACATGTGCACACAATAAAAAAAAGAAGGAATGATTGCTTTGATTAAAGCTTGAATGTTCGTGCGAAGAGCCACTCTTTCCGGTAAATACGAATCCCTATGACTTCGGCGAAGCCGACAACCGTGGCAAAAACATGTCTGGGATTCGTAACGCTTAGAAACTGATTCACATTGTAGATGTGCTCACAATCAGAAAAAGAATTAGTGTCCAGATTGAACTGACAGAACAAAAACGAGAGTGAGAAAGAAGTCAGTAGGAGGGAAGTGTGAGTGAACCGTACAGTAGTTCCCTGATCTTTATAATTCTTTCGGGACCGAAACTTGCAAAGATCGAGATTTAAGATACAAGAGATTCTACTCGAAAGATTAAAGATGATAAAAGTCTAAAGCCAAGTGGAAGATCCGAGTCTTTTTGGCTCTCTTGAAAACAGGCATAAACTTGTTAGGAAGATCGAGTGGAACAGAGCGATAGCGATCAGACGACCAGTGTAGTGTGAATGGTGTTTAAGTTTGCGAGGCTGTCGGCGTGAAATCGGTAAACAAACCGTGGAGATCCATCTCACGGCTAGTAGACTTTATTCCAACGGTGAAACGTAAAGGATATCAGGGCGTACGTGCGAAATGCAGCTGCGCGTTCGCACGCACACTGTGCAGAGTGCACGTATAGTAGTTCCGTCTTACGTAAGTTCTGACAATGTCGAAGCATGCTCCCGTTGGCGGACTAATTGCCTCGGAAAGGCTCCCCGAAGGCGCTCGTAGAAATCGAGGCTCCGCAGGGGAAAAAAAGTGCCCATTGTCCATTTGCACGCGCCGTTGCCATTGGCCAGCGGCTTTTCCGCAAGTTTACGTAATCCTGCAATCCTGCTAGTTGTATATGCGAGGGTATGGTTTTATGCAATGGGAGAAGCCCCGCCGATGGATCTCCAGTGTCGGATTCCCAGGGGCTATGGAACATCCCCTTGCAACTTTGCAACCCTGTACTGTCTCCGGGCTGAGTCACTTAGACGGATTAAAAAGTTAAATGAACTAAAGCTGAATTGAGAAGTAGGAATACTGGCAGCGACATGACAGATATGGATGGCAGGCGAGCAGTCGCTGGCGAACCTTCCACAGAGATTGTCGTTTAAATGGCAGCAGGGTACTTCGCCCTGAAATCGATTGAGTTCTTTTCTTGGCCAAGTGTGAATGCACCCGTCGTTATCCTCTCGAGGGCGCCGGATGGTGCCGCCCACCCTCTTCGATAAGCCATTCGCAGGCCTCTCTTATTTCCTGGCCTTGGCAACCTTGACCCAGACCTTCTCTCTCTTCCCAGCCAACTCGATCAATCCCTACCAAACCTGACACTCACTAATTCTCCCAATGCCTCCGCCCTATTTTTCTTGAGTCTTCCATGCGCCCAGAACTCTCTGCCATTCGCCTCGAGTGTCACGACAGGAGTTACAAGAAAGGGATTCGATTTCTTTTTTCTAGGTGTTCGATGGATCAGGTCGACCGAGCTGACCAGTAACCGGAGAAAGCCCACGGAATCAGCCGATCGTCTAACAGCGGGTCCTGAGAGCTCGCTTAACGATGTAAAGAACAATGGTACGCTCCGTTTGTCAAGCAGCGAGCAAGGAATACCGAAGGGAACAAAAGTAGCCAAGAAGACGCGCTGAGCCAAGAGAACTAGACGCATAGAGGCTCAGTCGAGTTCCAAAAAACGTTCGAGATCGATCGTCGCCTTTGAAAGGTTCGTCAATTCCGGCTTAACACACCTTCCGTCGTCTTTGGCGACGAATCCGGCGATATATAGCTTCACGAACAGCTCTCGCACTCCTCTTAAGTCCGATAGAAAGTAGGCGGTGTCCGTCGGGCTGGACTGGCAGTAAAATCCTCAGGGAGCGAGGAGTTTTATCACCGATTCCTACTGAGAGGCGCAACGAAACGAGCGTAATTACCGGGTGAATAGTTCCACCGTCTTGGCCGACACCTTCCTTTTCTCCGGGCTTTCTTCTATAACGGAAGGTGGAGTCTCTGCTCCACTATCATCTTTGCCTCGCTCAACTAGCCCAACTTTACAGACGCGAGTCGAGTCGAGCGATTGCTGACTGACTAGCGCGCTCTTCCTGTTCTTTCAATGAAAGCGAGGCGATCGCCGGGCACAGCCATTGTCTATTCTCGGTTCCAGCTAGACCCTCGGAAAACTTTATGTTACTCTCTTGCAGTTTTATCGCTGCGAGTTGGCCTTTCAAGAGCGCCGGACGTAGACTAGCGGAGCGTAGAACGGCAGTAGAAGACTGCGAGGAGAGAGGAAAGGAGTAGTAGTCTCGTGGAGGATCTTGACGCTGGAAGATCGAGTGGCGAAATGTACAGGGAGCCGACTAATTCCTCGGCAAGCGGAGCCTCGAAGGGCGACGAGGTCGAGATAGTCAGCAGATTTTTGGCACCCTTGTGCGCGAGGGATGAAACCGCCCGGAACATCGCCCTGGCTGCTGCCAGGACCACCGTCGAGGGTTGGCTCGGTGGGGTCGGCAGTCCGAACCTCTGGGACGACGCCGGTGAGATGGAGGATCCGGAGAATGCAGGGGCGAAGTTCAAGAGCCAAGACGGAAGGTGAGTTTTATCTCGGTTTCAATCCCTCCAAAGGGAAAACGCTTTATGAGCATTTCACTATTACTATCTCCGGGTAAAGCCAGTTTTCCGCCGGTGAAAGTCGTAATGGATTTGCAACTGAATCATATATAATTAAAGATCGGAACCCTGATTAATGTGGTAGTTAAAACCGGTATGCAGATACTCGTATAAATCAGCAGACAGTTATTATGTGTAGATAGATCGCGCTGTGTCGCTTTTCCTGCGCGATCTTATCAGTCAGGATTTATCCTAATGGGAACTTGGTTGCTCTTTGCGAAAAGATACGACATGGGTGTTGAGCGCTCATCGACCAAGTCTCTACCGAAGAGCGTGGGGTTGCCGGTGGTGCATCAGGCGCGGCTGCTGCAGGATTCCTTTCGCACGGAGGGCTTCTTCCCCCAGAGTGTAACGGAGAACCCAACCTTCTTCGAGGACAACGGCTTGGATAGCGTCGAGAGATATTCCTCGGGCTCTTTCGACTGCGTGGACGGCCGGTTTAACAATGAGACGAGCAGCTACGGCACTCCGAACGAGAGGAGGAGATGCGTCAGCGACTGTATCGAGAGTTACAGATCAGGCCACTCGACATCGTCCGACGAGGGCAGAGGATTCAAGATCGAACAGCCTCCGGACCGATGTCTCAGGTTTAAAGATAACTCCGAAGTGCGATTCGGCTCGAGCAGTGAGAGCGAACGGGAGCGGAGGTTCGGCGGGTCCTTGTCGAACGAGAGGCTGAACGAGGTCAGCCTCGACGACAGACCTCCGCGGACGAAGGGCTACGTGAAGGTGAAGGGTGCGAAGCAGAAACAGCCGGAAGACGACGAGCTGGATTCGGGCACGAGGGTCTATGGGAAAAGCCCGAAATTTGATGATAATCTCAGTGCGCATTTCGATCGGCGGGCACTCAACTTCCGTGGGCAAGAGCGCAGGTTCTACGACGCCGCGGACGACGTCTCCTTTGACGAGGTCAGAAGCCGCGAGGGTGTCGTCTTCAATACGTTGGACGGTTTCAAGAGCGAGCCCGGTAATGAGTACTATCGCAAGGAGGGGAATGGGAATCGCGGCGAGGACATGAAGTTGGAAAGTATGCGGGATGGAGAGGAGGATCTTCTCGAGGAGGCGAGAAACGCAGCGCAGCGCGCGGACCGAGAGTATTTGCGGAAGAATGAAGAGAGGAAGTTCAGCGCCGGGCAAATAAAGAGGCCGCTCTCGCAAGACGAGGATGTCTCCTCGAAGAGCGGCCGAGTGCTCGAGAGTCCTGATGTCACTCCGGGCGACGTCGGCAGGATGCTCAACCTCGGCAATGCCCTCGATGGGCCGAGGCAGGCTCAGCCCAACATGTATCTCAGCATGGTCACTCTTCATCTCCCGGTGATATTGAGGCTCAGTGTCAACTGCCCCTTTCAGAACGTCAGGATCAAGTGCGCCGAGATCCTCCAGATGGTCAAGGTAAAGTCGCATCCGGCGAGAAACACCCTTTCTCATTAGCATTTCATTTTCTCGGGCACGAAAACACTGGTACTCATTTAGTATCGGTGAATACCCTCGGCATAAATTTCATGCTCTCCGAGCCTCCAGCGGGTAATTGGCTTCGTGACGTTAGCCCGTGTCAACGTCGAAGGTTTTTTCGCCCTGCCGGACACCGGAGCTTTTCGGTCAATACCGTGTAGCCAGCCACGAGACTTATGCATAAAAGATCCGAAAGCAAAAAACTGTCGATGTTATATTAATGGAGTTGCTTTGACCGGCTATTTATGGGACGTGCTCGAACCCTCCGCCGAAAATACCCTACCAGATGAATTTGCCTTGGCTCTCTTGATCGCCGAGCAGGTGTACTACAGCCATAAGAAATAAAGTGGCGGGAGCTTCTTCTTCGTTTTCTGCCTTTTTTGTTTTCGTGCCCGAGGACCATCAATTCCAGATCCCCTGAAAATACGACTTGTTACGAAGTGGGTTCATTCCATATAGTCAGGGTAGAAGGAATAGGAAGAGAGAAAGAGAAAGAGAGAAAGCGAGTACTATCAAGTATCAGTATTGGCGAGCAGAGTCATAAAATGTCTTTCGGGTGATGGCTCTTCCAGCCGATAGCAGGCATCGCATGTAAAGCACGATCAATAAGGCTCCTCTACAGACTGTATACAACGGGTAGTGATCGTAAAACATAAAGTTAGCATAGCAGCACTCTGATTCATACTTACCTTCTTGGAACTGAACAATTTAGTATATGTATCTAGATCTGATACACCTTGGATACCGCACTACTTCAAGTTATACATATAGCTATAGGCTTTCACATTTCTATCTTGATGGCTTATCTTTGCCCGGATCAATACTGATAATTAATATGTCGAGGGTTTCGATTTTCAATAATTTGCTTGGAAAAAGGAGAAAAAAAATGTCGCCCAACGTGGGGCTCGAACCCACGACCCTGAGATTAAGAGTCTCATGCTCTACCGACTGAGCTAGCCGGGCACATGGGTATTTTTGCCAGAGTGTCGTACGCGCGGCGCAATCCGCCGGAAGCAATCTCGCCTCCCTAACGTTCGATTTTTCCATTTATTACAGGAGAGAGGACTTCCCGTACCAGTTCCGGCTTTTGATGGACCCAGTGCCTTCGTCCCTACATCCGAAGTAAGTCTGCAAATCGAGATACCGCTTCCAATAAGCGTCAATTTTATACCTCTCGCCGAGCGCTCGGAGCTCTCCGCTTTTTCTTCCTTTGTTAGAGTCTGCTAGATATTGGAGATATTATTTCCCCACTCGAGAGAAAGAGAGGCACTCCAGTGCCAGGTGTACCGAATATTGGAAAGGCATTCGGTACAAGTATGTACTCCTTGCTTCCGATGTTGGCTTTATTAGGTCTACCGCTGCCGGATGAGCCGCAGAGTTGGAACTTTAAAAGAAACAAATGTCCCCCGTTTCGGGCTAAGCGTTTTTCCTAGCTCGAAAGAGGACAACATTTGCCGTAACATTTTGCAGCAATGCTTTTTTCGTCGGCAGTATGACGTGCAATCAATTGGAAATCGGTAAAACAAATAAAGTATATCAAGGTGGACATTCTCGAGGAGGATGTCTCGCGGGTAAAAAGTCAAGATAAACAAAGCTATTAGCACGAGTTTAATCTAGAACGTCAGATTGCCGCTTATAGCGCTGATGATTTTTCCTGTTACAATTGATACTAGCGTGTAAGAGCTCACGATTGGCTGACAAGAGCGGTCTACATTTACTTGTCCCCTGGTAACCTTCAATTTACTCTAATTAGGAGCAATTAGGGACTCGCGGCGTTTGAGTACCGTGCTCCATCAAACTAGCAGCAAGGGATCTTCTTTACCGGTCACAAGAATACCTTGAAAACTGTTTATCTTTGTAATCTTTCACGTTGCATGATAAGCCAAGCAAATTCAAGGCTTCGATTAATTTTGGATATTATCTTGAAGGAAAGTCACATTTTCAATTATTATATTTAGAATTATTTTGAATTCCATATAAAAAAAATCTGTTTAAATCCAATCATTTTCTAATTCGGAAGAATTTTTACGAATCCATTAATCGATGAAATCTTGATATCGGATTAAAAATAGACAGATTTCCATAATACAAAACTGTAACATTGGCATTACCATTGTAAGCGCACGGAAGCCTGCAAGATGTAGTTCGCCGGGTGCGATCTGGCGGCAGAGATGGCGCAGCGTTTCAGTCTCCGGTGGTAAATGTGGGGTCGCGCGAACTGTAGCGGAATGTTCTCCTAGCAAAGTGCAGCAAAAAGTGAGTGTTTTGTGGATAGAAGTGGTCTCCGGGGTCCAGTTGGATACCATGTGCGCCTCTGATCTGCGACTGCATCGGTGAGTGGTTGCCATTCACGCTCGCCCGTTATTTCATTTGAACGAGCAATTACTGATATTATTGGCGCGGAACAAGGTTGCTTTGTTCTTGTTCCTATTATCAACTCATTACTGTCACTAATTCGCTCCATGAGTCACCTAGCCAGTTCCAGCAAATTACACATATCTCTGGAGTTGAAATTAGAGCGCGGAAAAATTACTGTGCACGATATTATTATTGGCGCGTGCCTAGAAACTTTGATGCACTTGAGATATGATCCTTATGGTGATTGATTATGAGGGATACGTTCACACAATTTGCCGAGGAGCACTTTGTTAGGGAAGTGAACGGTATATTTACTGGGAAGTGCGGAGCGGTCTCGTTAACGTATATTATGAGCGGTGCGCGGCACTTGCTACGGGCAGCGGAGCGCGATTACTTTTGCCGAGTAATTTTTGCAGGGCCGAGCGCCATAGTTTCGTGCCAGCCTCCGTCATAATTCTTAATGAGGCTCGACGCAATTTACATTGGACGGCCGCCCGAGAGAGTTCATTCGTGGCGAGCCGGCCGTCCTCAACTCCCACTGTTTGTTGCCGTTTTTTCCGGTGACCGTGCGCGCGCCCCTCGATTTCGCCCGAAAGATTTCATTGTGACCGAGCGCCCCTACAACCACACTCAGGTAAGTACAGATTATTATTATTACGTCGTAATTGATGCCTGACTCATTAACGATACACGCGCCCCAGCTATCGTCCCATTGCTCGCTCGTCTGCCGATAATTCGACCTGTCAGATAATTATTATTGCCAGTCAGAAAACGGATGTACCCCAAAAATTCGCCGATAAAGACAGCCCGTTTATAAACAGACTCGCGACAGACATCAGTGTGTATCTTAAAGATGGGTGGAAAATATCGTCTACCAAGATAAATTTGACAGTAGGGGATACATCAGTCGGGTTACTCATTGATTCTCGTGTCATCCAAGAGCTGCGAGGTGTACTGATCGATCAGTTGTATACTCTGCTTTCACTTATGATTTATTACACCACCATCCTGATATTATCATTTTTCCAATTTCGTCGTTGGACGCGTTTTCCTTATGTAAACGATGCCCGTCCTCGATTGTAGCGACAGACTCGAGATGGAGTGGCATTCGCGTTTCCAGCCGAATGGAATCTCGCAGCGCCGCGTTGTTGCCTGATAAAGATAGGCGGATGTGCTCGTGCGAGCAGCACGCAGCTCTATTGCCAGCGCGATAGAGTTTCGAAAACATCGAAGATAGTGGTTTGGGGCTTCGCTGGATTATGCTCGTAAATTCGACCACCAGTGGGTCTTCGCGAGCTTGCTCAGATCGCACGTCACGATTACAGACTGCCTAATCTCCGCTGGTGATAGGAAAAGGAGGGAGAGAGAGGGAGAGAAGGTCGAGAATCGAGAAACACTTTTAGAGTTAGGGCAACAATTGGTCGAGCTTGATCGTACGACTTTATCGCAATACTGTTGAGTTGCCTAGAATGATCATGCAGGCTCTAATGATTATCGTGTACAGAAATCAATATTATATACAAAAATTCTCAAAATGCCACTTCTTTGGAAAACGATTACAACATTAAATCAATCAAGATTGCGTATTATACAAAAATTGTAGAGTTACGAGAAATTCTGCAAATGCAAAATTTCGAAATAATTATCAAAATGCCACTTCTTTGGAAAATTTGTCCGACAGTAAATAAATCAAGATTGCAATGGAATTATATTCGAATCATTGGACATTTTTGCGCAAGATTTTATTTGAATACTAAATTTTATCTTAAAATCCGATTTCTTTCACTTTCGCTCTTCGTATTGCCCAGTTTTCAAAGGGAAGTAAGCTCCTTGGAGAAGTACGTGCGATCTGCACACTCTCGACTTGCCAAATTTTTTCTGTCGGGCTAGTTGGATGTCTAGAGACAGTCCTTTTGCGAGCCAAGCCGAAAGTGGCCTGAATTCCAAGGATGGCGAGATGCCCGAGATTCCAGGAAAGAAAGGATGAATCCTTGCAAAACCTTCTCTTCGAGGATGGTACAAGACGTTGCTGGAAAGAGAGCGAGAAAGCTCTTTCGAGATTCTCGAGAGAGTCAGTGTGAGGTTATAGCCACGTTCAAGCGGGCACAAGTGGTCCTAAGTGCCTCACATGCAAGCTCTATTAAAGGCCTAATTGGGTCTCCTTCTCCCAGACACCTATATTTTTATTCGCACTCGAATCTGCTTGAATCCAGCAATTTTTCCTTCGCCCCTGAACGATCCAAGTGCGCCTATGTTCATTTCAACAATGACAAAGAAAATTGCATTTATCTATCTTCCGGATTCTCATATAAGCTTATACGATGGAATACCATAAACGACACCTTATTAAGTTGCTCGACGCCTCAATTGCCTGACAATTGCTCGTCATCTTTGGCCGACGATGTGTGTGCACTTTCAGTGCTTGCCGTTTCAGCCATTACAAATGGCGACATGAAAAAATCATTTCATTGATTTAATGAGGTATGATCACACAATCTAGATAAGAGTAACACTCGACTCACGCTCGTAGCGAGCAGAGCGTGAGCGTAACTATCATGTGAATGAGGCTTTGAAATGCCGCCCTGATCTCATTTTTACTACTAATGAAGCTACCCACTCGGAAGTAGTTTGCACTGAGCAATAGAAAGAGGGCGGCTTGAACACATGTTATATAGAATGAGAAATGGTATAACCACCGACGGAGTAAGCGAATTTACATCATTATATTCAATTACCGATAACCAGCGGCTCGGCTTGCTCGCCGAACGCCATGACAACGCTCACATTAAGCTTCGATTTTCCCAGTTTCCACGTCACACGTTCTCTTTTACCCAAGGCAATGTATAGCCGGTGCTCCGCAAAAATGCTGTGGGGTAGAAGTTTCCAGGTTTAATTTCGGATTAATACTTTTGATTAAAAGCGAAAAACAATACAGGAATTAAAATTACATAATTCAACATATCGGAGGAATTGACACATAAGAACAAAAACGAATAGAGACAACATGAAGTGTGATACAAAGAAATGAATCAAACAAAAAATATGTGTAGCGGGATATTCAAAATAGAAAATATCGTAGGGCTTAAAAATATTAGTTACTCTTTTCAACAGGGATGATGAACAAATACGATTCGTACAATGGAGGAAGTTGTCTGACATTTGGCAAGCAACAGCAAGACAAGCAAAATTCGTCTGAATATATTACTCGCTGGCATGGCGTCTCGTTACCGGGGCTTCCGTTTCTCCGATAGTCCCTGCCGCTCCATAGATGAGAAATGGGAGTGCGAAGGGCAGGGGCGCTCGAGAAAGAAGTAAAGCGGGTCTGGATGGGGTGGGAATAGTGAAATTTCTCATGTGAATCCCCTGCCAGCGCCGCACATACCTTTTTTCTCGTTTTACCGCTCTTCTCCACCTCCTCCACCTCCTCCTCCTCCTCCCATAAGCCCTCACGTAAATAACCCCTAGCGCGTTCCACCAAAGGAAAATTCGTACATCCACCACCGCGATATTATTGCGACAGAGTATCTCGAGACGAATTGAAAACAGTCGTCTCAGCGAGTTTCATTGTGCCGTTTGCCAAGCGAGCGGAAATTAATTATTGCCAGCAATGATTGCAGGAAAGTAAAGCAGATATGTCGAAGAAATGTGAAAGAGACAGAGCAGCCGTTTGATATCCTCGATTGCTCGCCCGATTTCGCTCTTCCGCGCTCGAATATCCTAGCGACGACTTCCTCTCTTCGTATTCGCGCTGAAATATCCGAGCAATTTCGCGACACCTCAGCTGGAATATAGAGCAATTCTTCGCTCGCCGTCGCCGCGGCTAACATACTCACTCGGAGGAGGAGTGCGAGGGAAAGAGAGAGAGAGAGCAAGGAGCGAGGAAACGGCGGAAAAGTGCTCTAAGATTTGAAGAAAATATAATTTTGCGAGATTGCCAGCTTATCCGTGCACGGCTGCCACTGAATTTACCACGACACTGCACCAGAGAATTGCTACTTTGCAACCATTTCAGAAATGAATCCCGTAACTGTTATGATCGCAACGTGAGAGATTCGTTACGATTTTTGCCGTCTCGCTTTTAATTATCACGCTTATCTACGATCGATATTTTTCACTAGAGAACAATTTCTCATCTTGCTATTTCTTCTCGACAAGGATGTTGTCCGGTACATGCATCGCCATCGCTTCTTACATAATCCCCGGCGCACAATAATCTTTATGGGGATGACTATCTAGTGCAAGAACTGGTTAGATAAGCGAGAAGAAATGTAATTGCACGGAGGTGATTATCTAATCGTGTTACGAGTCATCAATAAGCGCGAGGACAAGAATGACAGTATCGGTGAAAAATTGGCGAAGTTCTTTGCAGGCTCGCCAGATTAGTTTTTCGGTGGCTGGGAGGATTGAAATTTATGTGGATCGTCCTTCTTCGGATGCGTCTCGGCTCTTTCGAATTAGAAAAAGGGGAGCGTCGGCTTTCCTTTATCGCATCTCGAATTCGATATAGACTTCGAAGTAGTTTATCTGGAGAAGTCAGTAGGTGGTCGCGAGATGTTGGTGCGGAGAGACGAGCTCACTTTAGAAGGCTGGTGCTCCGCTTCTGATTACTGGGAGCGCGTTATCAGTGCAGTAGCGGAGTAGTCTCTCTTTGGCATTTCCGAGTCATTGGTCGTTACGCTTGGCACGCCTTCGCGTATACACTGCCCAGTAAGAGTCCCTTAATCTATAAACCGATAACTTGTTCGGCCTTACTTGCTATCAGCTTGACGTCATTGTCTTCTTAATTACGATTGACACTCGTCGCGAAGACACCCACCACTATTCCACAATTCTCCTCTCCGCCCTGATTAGCAATCGTATCGAATTGGCCAGCGAGACAGAGCGGGAGACTGGCTCGATATCATCGACACATTGTTAGCATATTTTATGGAGATTTTAACCGTATCAGAGGGGGATACCATTTATTTGCCATTTTATAATGCCCATTTTCCCGATTGCGACATTTAATAATTGCACATCTTAATGCATGCGCAAGCACGGACGCATTCGAGCCTGCAATGAGTTAAACAAGAGATTGAAAATTCCAGCTTGGGTCAAATGTCTAACAGAGATTGCCAGTTTCTGCCAATTGTTTTGCCTTGACTATCCATTGTTTGTGGAGACGTCGATTGATAATGCTGATGACAGAGGAGTGTTTCTGCAGTGTGCAATTATTTCGTGCGGACTGTTGCGAAGGAGATTTCCAAACCGGTGCAGTCTGACAAGGTCTGTTGCTACTTGGTAGCCGCTAGTTTCTCAAGTTCACGACTTCTCAACTTACCTCGTGAACAAAGTTCTTAAGTTGCCGGCGGATCGGGCCGCCGGGGAATCCCGTTCAAAATTTTCGCAGAGCTATTTCATGGGATACGAAAAGCCAAGATAGCTGTGGGGAAAATGAGAGCGGTGAGTTTATCTTGAGTGTTCGATGAGAGCTACTAGCAGAAAGGCATGCGTTGACAATGAAACAACGATAGTAAATCATTTACGTAAGCGGCGAGATGGAAGTTTTGCGATGGGTAATCAAAGCTCTCGCATTTTTTTTTATCCCGCGTGCTTGATTATTCCTTTGAAACTGATGCGTGTAATTTGTAGCTCCCACTTGTGCTCGTCGTTCAACGATGACGCGAACGCGATGCGAAAACATGCATTCCGGCAGAAGCATTCGTAATTCCTTTTGATTGTGTCACACACGCGGTTTTTGAAGGCTTCAGTGCACCCAGGGCGTCGATCGATCACTCAGCCGCTCGGCAATTTCCATGATTTCCCTGGTATATCATTACCCATTCCGAAGCCAAGCCAAATCTTTTTAACGCATCGCTGACCAATCAATTCATGTGAAAACCAGCACGGCTACCCAATCGGAAAATTTTCTACTTTACGAATTTAGATTCCCGTACGTGTAAACAGAACTAAATGTATTCAGAACTAAGTAAACAGTAAACAGCACTACGTGTATTAAAAATCTCATCGTCAAAGCAGAATTCGATCATACCGTCTTTCGGGAGTAAAAATAGCCTTCTTTTTTACGAGGTTCGAGTTAGGTGCGCTCGAGTTATGATTACGAATCCAATAACGGGGAATTAAAAATTGATGAGGTCGCCGGGCAATCGGATTTACGCGATAATGGTGCGTCAGTGGTGGTTGTCTCGGTGGAAAGAATGGTCGGACAAGGACGTTTACCTTTTTCTTGGCATGCGACGTTGTTCTAGTTTTTCATTTAAACCAAGAGAATACGTGTCCGAAGAAATTTCGATATTTTTATCTTTGGAAAGTAAACAATAGAATACAAACTTTTTGCGTTGGATGTCGATGATTATCATATACTTGAAGCTGTTTAAACTATATCCAAAAGTTCGTTGAAATTTAAAGCAATGATGTCACAGTGGAAGGGATGAACCAGCTTGCAGTTTAGCCGGTGTGATCTCTTTGTGTTGCATGGTTAAATATAAACTATAATTAAAACTTCGTTGAAACGTCCATGCAATTATGCCCGAGTGGTGGTCGTCTCGGTGGAAGGGATGAATCAACCGGCGGGAAGGGTGGAAGGGTTGTCCGGTATAATCTCTTGGTATTGCATGGTTAACCGCAAAGTATAATTAAAAATTCATTGAAATTTCACTGCAATGATGCATGACTGGTGGTTATCTCATTGAAAGGGATGAACCAGGGGGTGAGAGGGGCGATAAAGTTGACCGATGTGATCTCTTCGTATCGCGTGGATTAAATATAAACTATAATTAAAAATTCGTTGAAATTTCAATGCAATGATGCGTGAATGGTAGTCATCTCGGTGGAAGGGATGAATTAACTGGGGAGAAGGGTGGAAAGACTGGCCGGTGCGGTTTCTTGGTATTGCGTCGCTAAATATAAACCATAATTAAAAATCCGTTGAAATTTCAATGGAATGATGCGTGAGTGGTGGTCTCGTCTCGGTGGAAGGGGGTGGGGGGGCTGAATCAGCTGGTGAGAAGGGTGGAAGGGTTGGCCGGCGTGGTCTCTTCGTATTGCGTCGGCCCCTCTACCTACAGCTACCTCCCTCTGGGCGCGCGCCTTTCCGTACGACATCGCTCCCGCTCGCCGCACTCGCTCCGCTCCGCTCCCCGTCCGCCGGCTCCACTCGCTCTCCGTACATTCGCGTGTCAGACGTGCTTCAAGTAGGACGTACGTGCCGAGGGCTCCTTCTCGCGCGCGCCCACCTCGTCTCATCACATACCACACACACACACTGTCGAAGCAGTGCCCACACGTAAGTCACTACCAGGCAACCACGGCGCCTCCTTCACAGTATTACTGTTGTCTTCGCTTTCATTGTCATAAACGCATTTTAAAAGAGAAAAGTCCCCGTGGGTGTCAAAAAGATTCGGACGTAAAGCATTCGTTTATAGTTTTATTTAACAATCAAGGAAAGTATGGAAATATTCTACTGTGCGACATTATATTTGAAGCACTGACACAGTCAACAATTTTGTGCGCATGTCAAAGATTGGTTTTGAGTATTTAACTTCTTTGGTTGGGAGAAAGTAAACGGAAGGAACGATTAGCTATGTCATTAAGATTTTTGGTAGTCGAGAACTCAGGTTTTTCAAGTGCCGAAGCGATGAGTATTAGTGGTTATAGAGATTTGAGATGCAACAACAGAGTTGGGGAATGTGTGAAAGTGAGTTAGTAAACAAAATCTTAGAACAATCATAAAACATAATTGTTTTAATCGTTAGTGTATTCCAAGAGTGTGAAAATGTTAGTATTGTCGTCTCCTCTCTCGGCATGCTGCGCTTCGCTCTGCATTCCGTTTATTTCTGAATGAGGTGAAGGTTCCATTGTACCGGGTGATAGTAATGGTGTTAATGTTCGCGTGTAATGTGGTGAGGTTCCAGTTGAAGAAGGCGGACTTCGCGTTGAATGTCCTTGCGGATATTCATCACGTAGAAGAGATATTCTCCCAATGTCAGCGTCAAAAATGATATTATTGATTGACTGCTTGACGATTGCCAGTGTTCGCTCGTCATATTTCTTGAGTTCATTTGCAATATTTTGAGCGTATGAAAAATATGGATTGGTCCACGCATTGACGCTTTGCTGGAATATAGCGAACGCCTTTTTCAATACCGTATCATCTTCGGTAATAGAATTGCTTGGTGTCACTTTTTTCTTTTTGATTGGGACAGACGTCTCATTAAATTGAGATGTACTTCTTTTGGTCGCCGTGCTTGTTGATGGCTCAGATGCTGTAAGTCCAACTACTTGAGTAGACTTAGATAAATCAGTTGCATACTCTCGCATATCTACTTCCTGCAACAAAAAGATTAGATAATTTGAGGATTTGGATTATCGATTTTATTGATTATTGGTTGATTGGATTAATTGAGGATTTCTAAATATTTTTCTGATTGAGTCATATATTTTGAATTCAAAATTTGTCTTTATAAGTCAATTAGTTTTGACGACTTTCAAGGTGGATTAGTAGAAATTATAGATTGAATTTAAAAAATTCAATTACTAGACGTGAAAAGGGTAAAGGTTTTATTCGAAACCTCTTCCATCAATTTACATATCATACTTCTTGACTGACATTTATATCTGTCATAACAAATATCAAAACGCATGCCATTCAAGACAAAAAACTACTAATTCCTCATATCTATTTGCGTTTTTGTTTGAATTAGGGAATCTCTGCAGTTTTGAATTTGCTTATTGACAACTAAATAATTCCCAATTATCTTTATCTCCATAAATTTGGAACATTCCGAAAGTAACTAAATGTGAATGTTATGCTTTATGCAACATTCTAAACAAAGTCTGGGAAGCTTTGCGCTCGAAACTAGGAGGTGATATTGAAAGAGCGTGTCAACGAACGATATTCTTTTGGCAGTCGAGTTGGTTGCACGTGTAGGGCGAAATTAAATTCAAACAGGGAGAGAGAAGGGCTTCTAGGGGATTGAACACAAGGTTCACTTTGAAATACATGGATTAACTGTCTGCTGTCGAGTGGCAAAACGTGGTCGGACTTCGAGCCGGCGATCATCAACGCGATCCCATAAAATCTCAAGCGGATTGAACTTGAAATTGTACACTATCCAAAGGTAGAGATCGCGCCAGCATCAAATCTTGCGGAAGTCTCGAAGGCATCCGCCTTCTTCTTCACGGACGCATAGCGTACATACGAATCATTGTATATCGGACGTGTCCGGTGTATTAACCGAATCAAACCCTTGTGCTACCATATATTGCAAGTGTTTTCCACCAGGTATTCGCGCAACATTGTTTTGTATACAAGTGCATCCTAATTAACAACAACTCCCGGTTCGTTAATGCACTGTATTAAATAATGACCCAAATGATATGCTGTAGCATCGGTCAGATTGAAAGGAATAATTATTAATTTGATCATATTAGTTATTAAATGAAGAGTAAATTTACCTCACTTAGTGTATTGATGGTTGGATTCGGATTGTCTCGATCACCCAAAAAGCCAAAATGATTGAATGCGAACCATTTGGATGTGTAAACGCTCTCTTGCCCTGTAACAAATATAATCACAGTTAGCTATCGAGAAAACAAACAGTGCGTTCGCAGATATAAATGCAGAAATTGAAAAACATGTTTTTATAGACTTTCTTTACTTTAGATTTCCAACTAAAAATCGTGGTCGGTAAAAACTAGATACCTGATCCTGTTTGTCTTCGCTTTTGTCGTGATTTTTCTCTCCTATAAGTGCCCATTAGCGTCTTCATTTTAGTTCTTAGTTCAGCAGCCGGTATTTTTAAAATTGAACTTATTTCTTTCCATGCATCTTCTCGAAACGCGCTGTTATGGTAATTCTCTTCCTTCGGATCCCACAATAACCGGTGTTGTGCATATAATTGTATTAATTCTCTACACTTTTCGTTATCCATTATTATTAATTGTCTACTGTGGAACTTTAAAGCGACCAAATTATAAAAATTCGAAAAAATCTAGTTTTAAAATTCTATACCACTGCTATTTTCATCCTCGGTTTCTCGTTACTTTGCGTGTTTTCGCGTATTTCTGCAACTCGACTGCGCAGTCCTCGAAGATCGGGGATTTATATGTGGGACTCCTAACAAAGGGCAGTGCATTTCCAATACTCCCAACTGTTGGAACGTATTCGTGAAATATTAAATTGCACATCATTATACTCGTATCAAATACATGCCACACTTTGGCATAATGTGGAACGGGCTCGCAATGCGAACAGAGAGGTGAATGATGATGAGAGGAAATGACTAATTGCTAACCAATCGCAATGTAATTCTCCCACATTACTCGTTCCGTTATACACATTGCGTTATCATGAAAAAGAGTGAACAATTAACGCGTATAGAACGTGTAAGAAATAATGTAATTTCGTAAATTATCCTTGACGTAACGCGTCAGAGTTCAAAATATCTGTTCCTATTCGTCCTCTCGAAGAGTTCAGGTCATTACACCCACAATTCGTATTTCCATATTTTCTTATATTCAGCTAAGTATATTTGTTTTAACAAGGACTTTTCTGACTAAACTCTGTTGAAACAGTACGTTATGGATCATACAATTAACTGCTCCGAGTATCAATTATTCTTGGCAACAATAGATGATTGAAAGTTAATACGGGAGTAATTAGTCAACGCTCAAGTGAATGTTTTGATTGGCCGGTGGGAAAATCCAAGAGGGAAAATACCAGGATTCAGTTATTCTGATATGAAACCCCAGACATTAATGCTTATTTTGGTCTTCATTCACCATGCGCATTCTCATGCCTGGAATAATCGTACATCCATTTTCGACCACCTCATATAAGCTTCCAGTTGGCCTTCAGTTTGTGTTAGAAATAACGGAACTTTGAAAAGGAAGGTTCTTGTGGCACGCCCGAGCTACTATTTGTTTCTTTTTTGCCTTCTCGAGAAACTCAGGCTGGCATTTATTTGCTGTCCGCAACGAAGTTGCGACTCATCACCATCGCAGCCTTCATATGCCGCACGTAATCCATATTTTCTTACACACACGATTCATCGTCGAAGACAAGTGGCAGTGTATGGACTTTATTGCACGTCAACTCCTGCTTACCGGAGTCCAAGTATTTGCCTTGCCAATTACCAGTGCGATGAATAATTCCCCCGAATATCCAATGAATTATTCTAATTATTTTTGCATCGACCTTTGGCATCGCTCGTAATTCGAAATCGTTAATGTTTTTCTCTCTCTCCAAACAAGCTTTTTCCTTCCGGGTCGTTAGGCTTGATTGAAAACGAAACTAGATAGAGAAATATTTATTAGCATAGTCGGCAGGTGTTCCAGCCTATACGGTGGTAGCCAGAGTTGATTTGTGTTGCTAATAGGTAGAACCAGTCACATTTGCAGCAGCTTACGGTGCAAGTAACTGCAGCTCAACACGGCGGCAGCTTTCCACTCTAGCATTCCTCGCGGCGTAAATTCGTGGCGCATCCTCCCCGATTAAACAGCCGCAGATGCTCGCGAACAATTGAACGAATTCCGAGCGATGCTCGCTCCGCCCGCCCTGCAAATTTCCCCGTAATTGCGCTGGCGACTCAATGGGAAAAACGTCCGCTTCACTCGGACCCGTCGGCTTTCCTGCCTCCGCTCGTAGAGAGAGAGAGCTCTCGGCAAAACTTGTCCTGTAATTGTGGATTAACTACGCACGTATTCCTCGCCACTCGTGTTTAGCACGCTCGGCCAAATTCCGTTAACTTCGCTTCCTGTTACTCCTCGAACCTTTTCACTAGGTTAAATAAATCACTGGGGATTTTTGAAGATATATGAGTTTTAACAGAAGGTTATTATAATTATGTAGATTTTATACGGCTCGGTTGGAACTAGTAAAAGAGTATAAATTTGCATTGTTCGCCTGTTAAGCGGGGCTATAATGAGACGTGTTCCATGGAAATGTTCAGGCTCGGTTCTGACTTGGCGAGTGCGCAGCGAAAAAAAAAAGGTGGAGGACATCCATTTTTCGTGGCGACCTCGAGAAACCTCGTTAAGGCATCGTTGATAATGAGATTTATTATATAAGCGCCCACCAAGAACACTCGAGGCGGTTATTGTGCCGTTCAAGTTGTACTCGTATTATAATCACAACTCTTTTTCCATACGAAGTGCGCCGACCTGTTTTTATACGGATTTTTGACTAGCGTAAAAAATAATTTCCCATTTCAGTGGCGTGCAACTTGTGCCGGCTATTTTATTGATTTTCGGAAAAAAGTTGGGGTCGAGTAGATTTTAATAGGGGCTGGCGCGACGGGGGTTGGTCAGAGAGAGTGTACACGTTCTGCCAGGGTGAATTTCGAGGTTTATCGGGAGCTGTTAGACCCGGAAGCCCTCTGCACACACACATACCAAGTAAACTGTAAACTAGCTGGAACAGCGTTGTTGTTGCAATGCTTCCCGAGCAGAGGAGATTCAGTAGCGGAAATTTAGGTCGACGTTAAATGAAAAATGCGTGCTCCGCGAGGCAGGAAGTCTCCGGGCACGATTTACCACTTGCCATTCAGAATTCAAATTGAATTCTTCAATAGAAGCCTGCCTTCTCGCACGTGTGCGGGACGCGTGCCGTTAAACCTTAAATCATTGCGAAGACGTACGAGTGCGCATGTCGCGGCGCACTCGCGACAATCATTCATCCCACTATCAGATTTCCACTCTTCCCAAGACAAACCTTACACATATTTTTCCCCTCGGCTTTTTCTCCCGTGTTGATTTCATCCAGTATATTTATGCCGGAACATTTTCATGGAATGACGCTCACAGGTTTCTTGCAACGTCTTTGGTTTACCTTGGCGGAGTTCAGCAATGTGTTTTGCAGTCCGAACTATTGCTATTCGTATGAATAATTAATCGTCACCGGGGCAAAGACTGTTGTCGACGCTCCACTTCTTCTATCCTTTGATATGCCTTTTTCAAGATAGAGACAGCTTTTAACATTTCAATCATTGTATCCGCCAACTTACAACGCCACTGCTCGCAATCCATATGCATGTACTTAACATAGAACACAGTAATGGAAGTCGACTTGAGCGCGCTGGAAGCGCGAGGCAGCACCCACTATTAGGTCTTCCACTTCACATTGCACTCTCGCTCTCTTTTTTTTCTCTCCTTTCTCTCTCGCATGCAAATAGCGCATAAGTTTTGCATGCATTACAACTCGAGCCGAGCAAGAGAGAGAGAGAGAAAGAGAGGTCATCGCTGTGTGTTTATCAAAGAGATATCGGCGCAAGAGAGAATCTTTTTGTGCTTTATTAGCGTCGACACTGAAGTTTCTCGCTAACTAATTAGCACCGACGGCCTTTTTTATGGCGGCGCGCGTCTCCCTCACCTTCCCGCGACCGGTCTTTCGTTCGCCAAGTTATTGGTGACGTTGAAAGCGGCGCAAATCCAGAATCACGGTGCGCCGCGCGTATAATTCCTGCTAATGATCTCGTGCGAAAATAACTTTGGCCGCAATCTGGGTTAAGTCCATTTAATCGGGATCGCGCGAATACTCGAAGGGGAAAGTATATAGTATCGCGTTAGCACCCGCCGGATTGGTCGCCGAGAAATTCGTGTTCGGCTTTTCTGAGCTTACTACAAGTCCGGGCTTTTACCTGTAATATTCCGGCGAAGGAATTTAAATTTAGTTTACAAGATTAGATTATCTATTGTGGGCAGATATTCTTGCTGCGAGTAAACGGTAGATTCGCTAGCTGGGAAGGTTTCGTAGCGGACACGTGAGTTCTTAAATAAATTAGATGACATTCGATCTTTCTCATAGTAATGCTGAAATCGAAGGTTCCAGGAAAGTGGAAAGGAAGCCGTACAACCTCGGTGGATCGTCTTTACAGCTTTTATTGGATATCATTAGATGGTTAAAAGCAGGGTTGAAGGGCGATTTGGGGGAAGACTTGTAGACTGAGAAGTTTAGTTGGTTCGACACAGAAGTCCCATTAAAAGGGAGCCTTAAAATAAAGATGTGTCGGCGAAAATGGATCAAGAGCACTCTCCGGCGTCCACTACATTCCGCTTACTTTTCTGTTTCGCTCGAGACCGCCTCAATTGCTTTCTTCCTACTTTCTCCTCTCAACTCGGCTGTAATCTGGCGCATGGACTCACTCGCCGGCACTAAGTGTTTCTTCCTCGAATTTTAGTAACACATATACGCTTCCGATCAAATCGATCGATCTCCCCTTTCCTCATCTAACTACTTCCTGATCGACTTCTAATTGCAATCAGATTCTTCCGGTTCTTTGGGAAAAGCTTTCGATAAGAATTGCGAGGAGTGTCGAGAAAATTGGAGCCCTTGATTGAATCGGCGAGAGATGAGAGAAATGCGGCTAGTATTAACCGTGCGAGTGAAGGAAAGCGGCGTAACATGAATTCGAAATGAAAGCGAGCGAGAGGGATGGAAGTGTGTGCTGGCGGGCGGGCGAGCGGGTCGACAAGGAGAGTGGGCAAGAAAAGTCGAGTGATTCGGTGGAGGCAGTGGAGTGCCTTTGATGCGATCCACTTTCCCCCGGGATTTTTGCTCGTTATGTATGGTCGACGGGATCCGACGCTGGAAGTTGTGTCCGCTCCGCGAAGGAGAGGACGATATTATGAATATTCCAGCCACCGTTGAGGATAGTGTTTCTCGAGAGTGCATCATCTCCCTAACGTCCCAGTTGTTTTTCGACAGCGTTGTCGCCGCTCCCCCTTTTCCAGTAAATAATCGCATAACTCTTGTTATCATCACTTCGGCCTTATGGCAGCCTTTCATCCACTATCCTTTTCTACTCGCCGGGAGAAGGCAAGAGAAGTTTTCCCTTGTTGTATAAGACGGCAATCTTCCTCGTAGTGTTCTCAGTCTCCTTTGTTCCCCGAAGTTGCGGCCTCTCGTTTTCAGCAACTTCTAACTCTATCTGTTGTGCCAGCCGGATATAATTTAATGGAAAGGTTCATCTATTAAATTGGCCTGCCAGAAGAATGGGACACTTAAAAACGCCACCGGTAGACGTAATAACCTCATTATTGGAATTCTCCGCGGAATAATCACGCCGGGAAGGAATGTTTCATTAAATTCCTCACCTCCTTTGTTGAAATACATGGGTTACTAGAACGGACAGACGGCCAAAGAAAGGGTAGGGCAGTGAAGAGTGAGGAAGTCTGCGAGATATCCCTGTTTCATACATATATACATATACCAGTAGTTTTAGGCGCTCCACTTTCCACGCGCTCGACGTATTTTCCTTTTTAGTAGATGAAAGATTAAAATAGTACAATGGAATGAGGTAGACGGTGTACGTATGCCGTCCTTCTCTCTCATATCCTGATTAAATTCCGGGGAGAAGTTCAGCTTCGGTTAAGCTCTCATTCGAGATCTTCCCTTCTTCGCAATATTATTTCCCACCAATCTTCACCATTTTTACCTTTGAACTTCCTGTCTGCAATATTTATGAAGAGTATTTCTGGCAGTAGAACATTAAGATTTATCGATTCATAGATTTACCAATTTAGTAGTTTTAGCTAAAATAATTAGTAGCCGCTATGGCAATAATTGTCTTTGCCAGAATATTGTTATCCCTGAATCTTCAGTTTTTACCTTTACATTTCCTGTCTGCAATATGTGTGCGCAGTATTTCAGGCAGTAGAACGTTAAGATTTATCGGTTGATAGGTTTACTAATTAAGCGAACGGTGAGGTATAAAAGTCCAGGGGTAGGTAGGGGGTTGGTTGTTGGCTGAAATAATTAGTAGTCGCTGTGGCAATAAGCGTGTACCGGCGGGTTTCTCCTTCGCCGCTTCTCTCCGGGGTGCTTTTTATCTCGGGGAATTGCACTGTAAAAGCGACGTAACCAGGCAGCATCCGGCTTTTTATGGGGATGCATCTTGTTGTTCCCGAATCTCGTTAGGTTCTTGGGGGGGAGGGGAGGGGACGACGGGCGAATAAAACTCCGGGAAAGAGGATAAGTGCAAAGAGGGAGCCGTTCTCCCTCGACTAGAGTTCCAAGCGAAGAGTGCATTCAACGGAGAGCGACTCATTGCCACTCGAATTTCGCCCGAGTGATCTTATTTTCCTGATTCCCTTCTTGATCCCCTAATTTGTTGCCAATGGTTCGTGGATCTCACTCTTCTCAGTTGCCTCCTGTAAATTGCGCGCGCGCGTGCTCGCGATATTGCTTCGGCTGATAAGGAAGTGAGTTTTTTGCCGGGAATTAAATCGCGAGGTACAAAGAGTGCAGACAAAGAGTCGAGCCGAGCCGAGCGGAGCGGAGCGGAGTGGAGCGAAGTCGCACGGCGATCGATTCATCGAGCAAAGTTCACTTTTCGTGCTATTATTGGAGCAGGCTGGGGACCTCGATCGTTGTAGTTAAGTTTCTTCTCTCCCTCGCTCGTTCATTCTGTTTCTTTTGGTCTGACGGCCTATTGTACGTCAGCGAGCGAGCATGGGAACAGTCGACAGTCGACTCGTACGACTCGCAACGGCGGCGGCGACGGCTCGCATTATCTAAGTTTCCAGCGGTGTCGTAACGTTCGTCACTCCGGCGTCAAACAATGCCACCTCTCCACCCCCGCCACGTGTCAATTCTTGCCTGATGCTCGACGCACTTAACACCGACGCGCTCGTTTATCATTCCCAGACTTGCCTGCCTCCCCTGCCGACTATCCCATTAAAGATGAAATCTGACTCGAAAGCATCGCTGACAAACGATACCTCGATAGAACCAATTGTCTGCCGATACTTAATAGGAAGCAACTGGAGAAACTGGGCCAGTATCGAAATACATGGATGGATCATCGAGACGCGAGAGTTCTTCTCTACTCTCGAGCGTTCCGGGACTAGCAGCGTTCCAATAATCACTTTTTCTTCGCATCGCGTCGAGCCGAGAAATACTATCGATTCCGAAGCGCTCGATCACGATTTAACATTCGCGAAGCTTACCCTTAGCGTTCCGCCGATGGAACCCCGAGGATTCTATAGTTGTGTATTCTGGTTGCAGTGGTATCCAATTGAAGTTGCATCGATTAATTCTCGCTTCCTTGCGCGGAGATTGATGAAGCCCGAGTTCATCTGCGCATACCTTTTCCCTTCTGTTTTCGGTCTTTCGAGTGCGTTCCCATCGCTCGCTAGTCGACAAATTGACGGCTGCAGCAGCAGCTTTCCGTCTAGATCGTAACATTATAGCAGGGTTTCGATCGCTCCCACTCCTTCTCTCCAGGCAGAGAATAGTAAAAGTTTCACTTTGTCGAGTGCAAGCAAAAAGTTGGCCAAAAGTAGCGCGCGGCTCTCGCTCGCTGGGAAATTCTGGCGAAACTCCTTTTAGTTCGCACCCAAGAACTTTTTCTCTCTGCTAAGTGCACGTCGCCTTTCTGCACCGTTGGAACTCAACGTCAACGCATATTCCTCACTAATACCTATTGTTGGTGAAACGATCGTTCAATTTGCGCACGCTGTGTTCTATTGTCGAGACAAATAACTTGAGGGAGAAAGAGGGTCAACAACTTCGTATGATTCCATTTTCCACAATGCTTGCCTTCTACTGGGATACATTCACAATGGTAGATCGTGTCGACAATGAGTCAATAAAAAATTGGGCCAACTTTTATTCAATTTGCCGTACTGCGAGTGTGCAAGTGTGTGTGAGCAAGTGTGTGTGTGTTTGGAGGCAGATGTATCGACCTGAGTCCCGCTTATTTACGCTTACTCTTATCTTGCAGGTAGCGAAAAGCTCACACGAGCGGCGACGAGCGAGAGGAGCGGCGAAGTGGAAACATATACGAACGCCTTCAGTTTTGCCGGGTCGCGTCGCCGGTAACGAGTACAAAGGGATCGTCGAGGGACACCGCTGCTCAAGGAATCTCGATATCTTCTCCAGCGCACTCTCTCTCTCTCTCTCTCTCTCTCTCTCTTTTCCCTGGAAGGCCGCAACTATAGCTGAGTGAACGCGCCGGTAAAAGGAAGCGAGCGAACGAAAAGAGAAATCGATTGAATAAGGATGACTCGTATGCTTCTGCAAGAGCCTGGATGGAAATTGGAACGAAAGGGCTCGGCGCTTCTTCTCAGACGCGACAGCTCGCACCTGAAGAGCGCGCGCGTCTGCTTCCGCTGCGATGTCGAAGTCCGGGAATTCGAGCGGGATGAGGATTACATCACCGATGCTGAGAACGAAGTAGCCGCCAGTCCTCTCGCGATGTGCGCCAGTTGTCTAGCAGCAATTTGCGTCACCGTCGTCCTTCCTTGGCTTCTTATTGGTGGCTAAACAATGGGCAAGCGCTCTTTACACTTCTGCGAAAAAAGCGCCTCGCAGACACATTGGAGAGATGGGAAATCCTGCTGGCAGTTCCATGGATTATTCCTTCCTGGAACGGCTAATTTATGTTCGATTTGGGAACACTTGGTACTGAGAAGTTCGACTTGCACAAAGTCCGAATTACTTTGTGGGTTTTGTCGACGAGAGGAAGGATTAATCCGATAACACTTGTACATAGAATTTCCTAGTTAATTGTACATAGTTCCGGAGCACCGTTGCTGGCTACTCCGGATAGAAGAATGAAGGTGTCATTTGACACAGGAGGACTGAAGACTGAAGCCCGGCGAGATCGGGAGCTTTAAACCCTGGCTGATTCATGCCAGCTTGCCTACGATTTCATAGAGTTAATCGAACCCTTAGTTATCGACTGAGAAAAGGCAGATTCGGAACAGCGAAGAGATGCAACACGTTTTGTTATAGCATTATTATTAACATCAAATTTGATTTATCCCTCGTATACCTTAGTTTCCATTTGTTAAGTCTTCGTTAAACCAAATGAATGTCTTTGGAGGTCTTGCGGAGCAGGTTAAAGGGAGAAATACATTTTTGTGTTATTAAGGGATGGATAGATTTCCCTCATAAAGTGATGGTGGGTGAAAAAGATGAAAGGGAAGAGGAGTAGATTCGAGCGTGCATTAAACTTACTTCCTCAGAGAGATCGAGGAGTCTGTATAACCGGGCGGATAGTCTCTGCCAAGCGAGAGTTTGCTACTCGCAAATGCGAAAACCTCTCCGAGCTGCGGTCTGTTTGTATTGCACAGACCATTTCTTCGTAGACGTACGACCTTCAGGAAACTTTACACTCCTCTAATTCTCCTCTTCATTCGAATGGCTCGTATTTTAATGAAGTTTCGAGTCGGCTTGCTCTTATGGTCATTAACAAATTTCTCTGGTTTATTGCTTTCGTCCTAGCTTTCTCCTCATCGGTATTTCATTGGATTAAGCAATCGCCCTGCCTCTCCCACTCTTCACTCTCGTCCGAAGTTTCGGACGGGCGGAAAAGTTTGGGCGCCAAGCAGTAGGATAGAAAAGTGAAAAGTTCTCGCGTTCGAATCGACCGGGACTGGATCGTAAACAATGTCCGACTTAGATGCATCTGGAAAGCTGAGGACTCGAATCTTTCTGGTACAGCGATTCGCAGTTCTCAATTATGTTAATGCGCCACGTTCATATTACTTGCTTGACTTCTTTCGCGAGGAGCACCGTTTCTCGAGATTTCGACTAAACGGTTGTTCGCATTACGAGGCGTGATAGTTTCCTTGAGTGTTGGGTTTCGAATGACTAATTAGCAGTGGCTCTGCGCGCTTATGGGTTTCCAGGGTGCAACGGACAAATACACGAAGGGATGATCTACGATGTTCACCTTTAGTTGGGTGAACAGAAACGATATATCCTCGCCGGTCGTATATGAAATGCGAGAATGCGCGCACTTATCCTGGAAATATATTATTAATGTAACATCAAATTTGTTTATGTTTCTAATAAAAAGAAAATCTTGTTATTCACTGGCGTTGTTCTCATTCTCCCATCGAAGCGTAAATACACGCTATTGACCGACTTTATTTGTGCATTAACTTTATGAGTACTTTAATAATGGCATTAGTCGATGGTCGCGCAAACATCGACCGTATTTACGATCGGTCAACAAGGTGGTGGTGGGAACATCATGTTTGAGACTCCAGAGAACTTTGCGGCGAGTGCAGAATTTGGAAGTTTGGTTTACGAGGTTGGCCCGAGCGATTCGTAGATATTTCTTCTTGGCGATGGTTGTTTGTCGGGTGTGTTCGCAGGCACCCTTGCGCAAACAGTTGGAATAACGGATTGCTGCTCGGAGGAGTAGGAATGGCCGAGGGCGTTTTCCTCCGCGACGTATCAGAGTCGCACACGCAGACAGAGTAATATAATAGGTGTACGCGAAACGTTTTAAATGATAACAGCCGGGCTCTTTTCGTCCGAGCCGTAGCTGCTTTTTGTGACTGTCGAGGGTGTAGGTGTGCGCGAGCGTGTGTGTTCATCCGAGGCGAAAGAGTCACGGCAAAGTACTGCTATTCTCTGGGAGCCCTCAAAGAGCACGCGCCCACCTTTCTCCCAATGGAGGGGAAAGAGAGAAAGAGAGCTCGCCTCAAGATTAATGAAGGGGGGCAGGACACGCCGAGATCCTTTGAAAGCCCCGCAATTTGGAGCGATCCGTCTCGTGGACTTTTCGAAAAACTTCATTTGCCAACTACATTTTCAAGGGAATACGTAAAGTAGATTTGCTCCGTATTATTTCTAGTTCAGTGAGTGGAAGGTCGATGTGAATCACGACTCGATCGCCGGAGTCCATTTCCGATCGAGATCGAGGTGAGCCAGAAATTCGAGCGGCTGAATTCGATACCCCCGATCGATGTCTCGCTGCGTCGCGTTACGATATCCGAGCGGACTTCGGTAACGAAGTCTCGGTTCGCCATAGACCTTCCCTTGCAAGTTCCACCCGACGAGCTATATAATTGAATCGTGCTCGAAATATACTTTGTAATTGATCGTCTTAGACCTACTATTTCAGGCAATATTGTCGTACTTTTATCGATAATTTCATCCCGTGGACAGGAAAAGGCCATCGTCCTCCAAGCAGAAAAGAAGGGGATTCTTTTTGCGAGGGGTTTCTGCGCGCGCAAATCCTCCGTTTTCCATGGCGTCCTTTCATTTTACGCTGGCTAGGCGATGCCCGGGGAGATAATGAAGGTTAATTAGGGAGAGAAAGGGGGGAGCTGCCAACACATCGAGCGCTAAATCGATTCTAGCGTGCTAGCAAAGTCGACGAACGCCCTCGCAACATATTCAACCAGCCGGCGACGATGCCTGATTGATACAAATTGCATTCAATTTCCTTCAATTTGCGCGCGCGCGCGCTCGCCCAGTCCGAGATGAAAAGCAGAGCGTTTGCCAGATGGCAGGCGTCCTCTGGCGACAAACTGTCTCATCCACGGGCGGATAAAACAGGATCCAATTTTGCCATCGGACGTTCACTTTACTCTGAGATGCCATCAGCAAACATTGAGCTTCTCCAGCTGGATTACCAGATGGAGCTTCTATCTTCGCTTCTCGCCGCAGCGATCTTTCCTACGGCAAAATTCAATTTCCCCTCGAACCACCGTCGACCTTCTTCAAACTAATTAAGGCGAACGACGCTTCCGCCACTAATGAACTTATAACCAGGGTTCTCGTGCCGAGGTTCGGTGAGAGGTCCGCCATAAAGTCTAATTTACATCATTATAACATTGAGACCAAGATCGATTCTTATCGGGAGGGCTTTCTGTTTCAGCTGCCGGACCTCAACAACCTCGATGAAAAGGTGAGTGCATCAACTCCAGCTGAGAATTTCCTAGTACTTTGGTAAGTCTTGGAGCATCCTCTTATCTTGTAAGATTCCCTGCTGATTATGGAGGAGTTCGGTCCTCCTAATTAGTATGCTCGTTGCATCAAATACTATAAGCACTTGCGATTCAGCGTGCCTGAGTAGAACGAAACTGATTCTACTTAATGCCGAGTGTTACGGTATCGGCTGCTTTGGCTGCGCGGCGTGGCATCGGGCGAAAATATCGGTCAGTATCTCAAACAAACAGGAAGATCGTGAGTCGACTCGTCGATCGATTGAACACTTTGTTCGACATCGCTGGCTATCTTCTTAGTTCTCCGGTGGGCCCGAAGGGGGATTTCGGGGGGGGAGAGAGCGAGAAAGAGAGAGATGCGTGTAGGAAAGCTTTGGCGACGGTTTACAGATTCAAAAGGAGACGCGAATGACGAACGTGTCTCGACTGGCGAAGGAGGCATTCGCCGGCGGCGAATCGTGGGTGGATTAAGCTCTCATAAATAGGGTTTATGTAATCCTCGGAGAGCCGAGTCAATAAGGACGTTCTTGGGAGCGAAGCACGTGGCATTAATGCCGGCGATATCGAAAGACGAACATTGGCCAGAAACAGGCTACTTCTCAGAGCGGGCCAAACTTCTCTCTGGTTCGTGCTCCGCTCGAGCACTGAACACCGAGGAGGCGGTGCGAGCGAGGAAAACATGTTTTGCCAGTGACTAATTAGCCCGCTAAATTTACGAGTGTGAACGCTCGATCCCCGATTTGTTAGCCGGCAATACTGGTTATTGCGATACTCCAGAAGCCGCGCGGCCAGAAGATAATCGGGCCACGCGCCGCGCCGCGCCGTCTTTTTACTCCTTCCCCATCTATTTACTCGGACGAGCGCTATTATAAAGAGTAATTGGGTGATCTCTCGATCGAGGGAGGGAGAAGGATCGGCCATCAGGAGCAGCATCACCCCGCAATAGGTGGAGCTCCGACGGAAGTGGATCATTAAGATAATCGATCGTAAAGTTGCCAGAGCCGAGTACTGATTGTCCGACGAGGAGCGATGGATCGGGAAAACTATCCTTTACGATTCAAGCTATCATTATCCTCGATGTCCGTTGCAGCTTCGTTTCACGGCTTGTAATTTTGATGAGCAAAGACAATCGAGGCCGAAGTAGCAATAGCTTCAATTTTCCGGAAATATTGGAACTACGTGACCGGCATCACGAGGTGCTTCTGTCCTCTAGCTCGATCGCTCGCTCGGTGAGTCTGCAAAAAATGTAAATCACTAGCCGCTGCTATATCTTATCGGCTCGGCTAACGATGCTTTAAATCGATCATAATGCGATGCCGTAAGTCCTAATTCACTCTTTCATCGCTCTTATCTTGCGCTCATTTTTCAACTCGTCCTCCTTTCTTGCTTCGTTTATCTATCTCTCTTTCCTTCGGCAAACACACTCACCTTTTTGACAGATCCCCTGCATTATTGCACTCGGACGCAATCGTCGCCGTCTGGAAATTGACGCAATTGGCTTGTCATTAAAAACACATTCGATACCTCGCCCTACCTCTTTTCTTCTCCCTTGCTCTCATTTTCGTTATGCAACCAGGCTCTCCCGCCTAATGCACGGACGACACGCGCACTTGTACGGAAACTTCATCTGGCCTGCGAGTGAGAAAGACGAACGAACTGGATTCCACGAATGTTAATCATTATCGCTTGACTCGCCTATTCCGCGAAAGAGGCCTTTATTGGATTCGGATAACGAGCACTCGTCGAGAGCGGAGTTCGCCCGGGCGCACTTAACGCTGCCGCAATTAATGAGAAGCCCATCAGGCATTTTCACGGCGGTCTGACAAACACCGGCTTATTCTACTCTTTCTCATCGTCTCCTTTCTATCTCACTTTCTTACTCGCACTTTCTCCTTCTCCCTCGCTCTCTCGCTCTCGGCATATCAAGCATGTCTCCGTAACAAGTAGCCGTTGTCTCTGGCCATTTTTCTTACTGCTCTAATCATTAATGGAGTAATAGGGTTGCGAGTGCAATCAGGAGCGCCGGCAATTTTTCTTGATGCCCGTTGGGAGAGCCGGCGCTCGCATGTCACACATTACTGAATGCCGGACAATTAGTATTTCCTCGGCTGTTGGGGAGTGTGCGCGCGTGCGAACGAGACTTCCTAGAACATGTTCGCCTGGATGCCAGGTGAACCGAGGAATCCAAATAGTGTAGCATAAGCCGTAATTGCGATTCTATTTTGATTCCACGAAGATGATGCTCATTAACTACTCGGGTCATCGAACCCAGCCTCCTTTATACACTATCGCGTCCTCTTCTTGTTGCTTCCTTCGTAGGCTCCCCTTCATATCTCCCCGGTGCCGAGACTTTTGAAAAAAGCTTGCTCATTCCGACGATGATTGACTCCAGAAAGGGAGAAGGAGAAAGAGAGAGAGAGAGAGAGAGAGTTTGGCGGTGTAAGTGCATCGGAGTTGAAGCAGGCGTGTGCCGGCCGAGAGATAGCTCTATTTGTATTTCTACTGGGAAACCGACGCGGGAGGATCGAGGCCGTCAATCGTTCACTGTCCGATCGCGCCGAGGCTGTTGAACATCCAACTGCTCGCTCGCGCTTTCAATGTGGCTTGTAGAGTTGCGCTTCCCGAGATGCAACAAGTTCCCGCAGAATTTGGGTTAATGCTTTTTGGCAACGCCATCCGCCGGGATACCAATGCTTCCTCGGTCAATAGGGATGACCGCTGAGCTTCGTGAAACTTATTATCCCTGAAGAGAGCGGTTTTTATATTTTATTAAACCTGCAGCAGATTTCGAATTATTTATATTAGATTTTAGTTTGGTTTATTGAATATGTAGACAATATTATCGAATTCTATGTCTAATTAAATATTGATTATGTGCAGACCATTTTATATGAGACTTGCAGGTGTTTCACTCACCTGCTCGCAGGTTTGATTCGTCATGGCGAGATTGATTATTTGTATGTTCATTGTCTACATTTGCTATCCTGATAATCAATAGCCTAGAACCTTCGCCAAGACTCACACTACATTTTAGAACAAAGCGCATCAAAATCGGTTCAGTAATTCTCGAGTTATAAGCGGACAAACAAAAAATCGTTTTTATTTAATATATATAGAAATATATAGAAAAGCCATTGATATATGTGCACATGTTTTGAAATGACAAATACTCTTGCGAATATTCATTAATTCCGAAGGATAATTTTCCAAAGGGAAAGTCGAAAATTCTTAATGAGGGTTGCTATGAATTGGAATTGGTATTGGAGGAAGCAGAGGTGGGTGTCTTCGGTGGTTAAGAAAATATCTGTGTCAGCCGTGGTGATCGAGCGTGCGCTTGCCAGATACTGGTTGTAAACAGGATGGAATTCGCATGCATATTCACGCGACGGACCGAGCCTGCACAAGAGCATCGAGGTCGCGCTTTTATTCGCCTGAATATTCCACTCTCGATCAAGCGCGCCGTGAGAAGGACAGAGGTATTGGAGGAGTCAGGAAAGGAAAAGGGATGGAAAAAAGGAGAGTCGAAGCTACTTTCAATCGCAGAATAACCTATTATGACAGGGTTTGATTGGGTGAACCCCAGCAATGGCAGGGCCAAACAAGTACACAATAAGTTTCCTTGTAATTCTCTCAAACATTAAATTTTACAGCAATGCTAAAAAAAGAATTGGCTGGAAAAGGAATTCGTATAAAAGAATGCTTCTTTCTGGGGAAATAAATTTTGTTTTGTTTTGTATGATTTATTTTATCTATTTTATATTCAAATAAAAGAATGTTTCTCTTTGGGGAAATAAATTTGTTTAAAACAAAACAGAATTTAGTTTCCCAAAAAGAAACATTCTTTTATATGAATATTTGTTCCGAGAAAAGAGATGCGTTCATCATAGTTTTACTTCTAATTAATTGTCTATACATGGTAGCCTAATTGAACTGAATAGACTGATATAATATAATGCAGCGATGAATAAATATTTCTGTCGGAAGGCTGACGTCTCCCGAAGCGTCTACTTCGAAGTTGCCTGCACATTGTGTGCAGATGTCTGGTCAAACTTTCACGCAGTGTTGAGTCAGGGTCAGAAGTAGCAGCTTAGATTTTCAATCGGTAGATACACACTGCTATAGCCAGGCTCACACATGCGGAACAAACGCAAGAGGAACATCGGTGTATGCTACCACGCGCTTATGACCACGCGTGGTAAACATCAGTGGTTGCCAAATCATGATAGCTCTTAATAAACGGGAAATCATTTGCGTAACGACGCTGCGCGGCAACTTTCAATTATCCCACAGAATGCACAATATAAAAAATGATGTCAGAGTCGGTCACGTGAACAATGCATGTTTACAAAGTTGCACTGGATTAAGCAATTAAATCGATTCAAATTCTTTTTGAAGAGGTCAATTTCAATTGTAACCCGAGTAGAATCGCGAAGTTTTACAGTGAGACAGTACAAGTATGAAAAATAATAGTAAGAAATTTGAAGTCAAGATGTGACAAGTGATCTTGATGGAAAGAAACCGATGCTTCACTTGCAGTTTACCCTTTCGCGAGGCAGCTCAGCGTCAAGAAGTGGGTATTGCCCGTGATAAATCGTGCCGGTAAAAAGCCGATTAAAATAGAATGCGGCAAAACAGACGTCGATATATTGTTCGAGTCTGACATTTTTCCGCGGGAAGATCAATGGAGTCCTTGCAATCCTGTCCAGTATATTACTCACGTATTTCAAGTACAAACGACCCGACGAAGTTCGCTCCGTCTTAAACAAGTCTGATTGAATCTGTTGAGAAATATTTGCTTATAAATAATTTCGAATATGGCGCTCGAATCAAACGAAAGTGTCATGATAAAATAGGAGGGAACACTTCTGTTAAAAGATGGTATTATAATAAATGAAGGAATGTTATAGCATCTAAAGGAGCACTCTAAAGGAGATGATACAAGAAACGTGTATCGTAACGATTTATAGAAAAAGATTCGTAGAACCTTCACATATCTTTGTCTCTATGTATATTCAATATATGTATTAATCAATGATCATACTATAAAAACGTAAATTGCTAGAACAAGAACACATTCCGTTCACGAGATGATTTCACAGAAAATGACAAGAGAATCAAAGGGTAGAAATAGCTTTGCGCTCTTAAGCATAAAGATCTTCGAGGTTCTCCGCTATCAGGCTTGATAACGTTTGTTGATCTGCGCACGCAATCATCCAGATAGAGCGAGAGTTATATTTAAATTGCATTGATACTTATACTTGCGCCTCGATAAAAGTCACTTGAAGTGTAGTATGTAGTCAATAAAGCGTAAAACAAAGAGGGGGGAAGGAGAGAAATCTCGACTGATCTCTTGACAAGGCATCGCATCTGCCATCGCTTCTATTTGCGAGGCGAATTCCACGACGTTCGGGGCAATTCGCCCCGAGGATTTTGGCAAGTTTCCCTGGGCTGCCGGGCAGGCGACATTCCACCGGCCGAAATAAAGAGTGTACTCACTTTCGTTCGTTCGCTCGCTCCTTCCTTCGTGTTTATTCGCGGTCACGCGACTCTCTTCTCGCCGGTGTAAATATAGGTGGGTGCTCTCGCCGCGCGTGTGTATTCCAATTGGCGCCCACGGAGAACTGACCTCGCACCGGTAATGGACCGTGGACACTTGCGAGCACTTTGCATACGATGACAACAAGGATAGGCACAGCTGGAAAAAGGACGGCTCAGTTTCCCATACACAGTAACAAGTCGTTGTGAGAATAGTAGAAACTGGCTTCGTATGTCTCTCTCATAAAAAAATTAATTGTTTCTGATATCGAATGGTCTAAATCAAAATCAAGCTCCTTTCCATTTATATAATTCGCCCTTAGTTCATTTTTCGTGCAAGTAGCAAAGACTATAGAACAGAAATCTCCAGATTGGTTAACACAATAACTTATTCCAAACTTTATGATAGAAATTTAAGAAGTTAAGAACACACGGCGATTTTTTATGGCTTACTGTGGCAAGCTGGATTATATTTCATCGAGAGCGGCAGAGTTCCTACAAAACCCAAGCAACATTCCTTTTCCACTTCACTCACACTCCGCAGTTTCATTCTATATTAATTCTAAACTATAAAATCAATTGACCAAAGTTGGTGGATCAGTGATCAAGTTGGGAGTACTCCTTATTAATTACGGGAGATCGGCTGGCAGATGGCGAGAGGTTTAAGGGCGTTGCACATCTGGAGCGATACTCAATCCGGCTGGTCTCGATTCTAGATAGATTATCGTGCTGCGGCTTTGATGGGTGCAGTCGCTGCCACTTGTGGGTAGCGGCCGCGGGATGCTAATAAAGGCGACGTCAGATTCGATCGACTCGATTTGCGAACGCACACCCGAATCCCCTCTTTCTCCTCCTCTCCCTCGCTCGTTCTATCTCTCTCGGTGGCACGATGACGGGATTGCGGCTTGTTGAGATCACCGAGCACTAATTAATCGCGGTTAGATGTCGATTGGAAACGCTCCGGCTCATTGCGGTCTCTCATCGCGCCCGCTAGCACTCACGCTGATAAGGAAACCTCGTGTTACTCATTTTCGCGGTCTGTTACTCATTTCGCCCGATCTATTAATGGAACCGAGACTATTCCGAAGAAGACTTGCTGTCCAGCTGCGCAAACCTTTACTCGGAGCAGCTATTCCACTTATAGTTCATCATGTTTTCGGAGAGCGAATCTTCGGGGAAGCGGGACGTGCTTCACGGGAGGAATAATTGCTTCTCTTTTACGCGCCTTTTCTTAACTCGAAACGTGTGTCTCCGGATCTTTGACGGATTCTTTCTAACAAAAAGTCTATTAAATTCATATCCTTCCAATTCCTCATTAATTGATTAAAAAGAGAAAACAAGCCTGTGATTGACTAAGAACTGCCACGATATACAAAGAGAAGGGTGCAAGTATAATCATTTCATCTGTGAAACTTACAACCACAGGCTTGTCTTCTCTTTTTAGTAAATTGGTAGAGAATTGGAAGGGTACGAGTTTAACAAATATTTTCTAGATAAAATTTATTTAAGAATTCGATGAAACCTTTTGCTTTATTTGAAAAGAGATAGAAGATCGATCAAAAGGTAATAGTATGTCAAGGATCTTAATTTTGCAGAGATTCCGAAGTTTAGTAGTACAATTCCCCGGGGAATCTTGTTTCCTTCGGGTACAAAGAGGATAATTTTAGTGGCATGTCGTTCGCTCGTGCTCCATCTCTCTCCGCTCTAATTCTAGTTAGAGGGAGAGTTATCCCCTGACGATTTTGCTGCCGCTAATAGTCTGCGAACGTGCCCGCTGCTCGCACTGTTGTAAGCTATCGAGCTCTAATGGCTCCACATTAATTCCTTCTGTTGACCGTAAAGGCCTCGCCTCCCTGCCCTCCACTTTTATTCCAGCTCCTCCAACGGGAATTTATCTTGCTCTCTCGGCAGTCGAGACCAGCTAAGAAGTCTCGTGGCGGATAAGCTGTCACGTGTACATACACTGTACACTCGAAATAAGGCGAAAAATAAATTACCTGATTCAAACGCCATCTACATCACTGAATCTTTTAACAATGCATGTAATAATGCAAGAGCTATAAAATATTAAAAAAAGAATTATAAAGAATTGAAGAAAGTTAGATACTTCGAAAAATTGCAAGAACTAATTTAAAAAGTACAACAAAACTAATTTACAATGCTGTTGAGTTTAAACTCCGACTACGATGAATTCAAGAAAGTTGAAAATACTTGGAAAAATGGCAAGAATGCGTGCAATTTAGCAAAATTTGTCATCTGGCGAAATTGGATGGTTTGCCCCACCGAGAGTGTAATAAATCCAACTTCAATAGGTTCTCGACTTGGACCACTTCCATAAGAGTAATAGGAAAGTACACCACTACTACGACGTTCTTGCTCGGACAGTAGAGGTTGGTGTGGCCGGTTGCCATAATCTCGAAGAAATATAGCTGTCGGGCTGCGAGAAGCGTTAAAATTCGAGGTCGCAATCGCTGATAAGGCCGAAACGAATCGGTGAAACCAGCCGGGGATTTCGCCGCTCTCCGACTGTATTGAACGAAAAAAAGAATATAGCAGTCGAATTGAACACCTTCTCCTTTTCGAAGTCGGTAAAAATCGGTGGTAGTGCTTCGTCTTTCTATCAGCTGGCGCTATCTTTCTTCCTCGAGTTGTTCTGCTCCACCTCGGCAACCTTTCTCTCACCTTCCACGGCGCGCCGCGGCGCCTCGAGGCCTTCTAGTTTCCTTCGCACGTGCTTCTGTTTGGAGGCGAGTGGCGCCAAACTAGCAGCGATACATCACGCGTGTGTGTGTGTGCCTCGCTCGATCACGCAATCCACACACACATACGCTTATCCTGTCTGCTTTTCTTGGCCCAAAGGCACGTGTGCTTGTGCGTGGACACGTGTGTGCGAGTACGACTCTCGGAAGAGAGTAGTCGGTACGAGAGAAGGAACCGGTGGGACGTTACGCGACGAAACAGACGCGGAACTTTTAATAGCCGCTCTTGGTGAGACACGTGAAGGACGCTAGACCGAGGCCGATAACCAGCTTTACAAAGAGAACTACGATAAGGCGATTAACCTTCCTGCCTCAGGATTTCCCTAATCACAACCTTCGCCGTCCAGAAACTCAAGCATTCAATTCAATAAATCGACTGAAGTCTATCGAAATGTCCTTGCCAAGGGAAAGGAACGAGGAAGACACTGTAAGCACTCATCGCAACAAACTTGATTTTCGAGATCAACCGCATAGTTGATCTCCTTCAACCTTCTGAAACTAGTAGAGTTCGGGTTTCTCATTGGAGCTCGCTTTCGCTACTTTCAAACCGAATCTCATTGACTCTCGACCAATGGTAATGTCTGGTCTGGGAAGATTCTTCCGGGGTTCGTTCTCCCCGAGCGCTCTTCTCGAAGGTTTGTTTACCAGCGCGCTCCAATGGTCCATGCTGCAATCGAAAAGAAGTTGAAGTCATCGCTGGGAGAGCACGTGGCGCGGACAGATGGCTCGATAGATATTCCTTGCGGAAACTTGCAGAGTTATTTGTTTTCGCGTAGTCTCACGTGGCCGCACGGTACTTGGGGAAGTTTGGCGAACTCGGCGAGGAAGGCTTTTACATTTCGCCGAGGATTCTTTGCATTTTGTTTTCCAGAAAGAAAGGTCTGTTGGCTGGCTTGTCGGTGATGGAAACTCCATCGATATTGTAATCAGTTGTTGGTGAAAAGGGGCGTAAAAATAGAGGATGTCCTCCGATTTGGTCGTGGCAGTCTTATTACGCGCCAGTCTACCACTTATTGACGGCGTTCATGATAAATCAGAGATGAGCGAGCGCCGAGAATCGGAGTCTGAAAGAGTCGCGAAAGAGCTCCGAGTGGCAACAAGTGCAAAATGGAGCGAGTGAGCGGGGGACTTTGAGCGATAGAATCCTCTCTAAATGAGAGGGCAATCAAGCGGGAAAGAAAAAATTCGATAAGAGCTCGCGAAAGGGGCAATTAATCGGCAATTAATCGATTGACTCCTCGCTCCTCCTCCTCCTCCTCCTCCAATGACTCTCGACTAAACTGGCAATCAGTAATTGTGTCAGGCGACCGGCTGCCCTTGTTGACAATACTCGCTCTCAGAACATCCTTCTTACGTCCTACAAAACGTCTCATATTATCAATACTATTCTAACACTCAACAATCAATTTTTATAATTACAAATTCTCCAGAAATAGACTGCTGGCTGTTGACTTTCATTTCCGAGAATTGGAAAGGGAATTCGCGATTGAAGTAATCATGGTTGCTCACAAATATTAGACGTTGAGATACATGTAGTATTTTTCTGTTATATTAGCACAGCACACGAAAAGTATTTACTACAGCATCTTTCTCTACTTGCGAACTTTAACTGATTCGCTTACCTGCTCACATGATTGGAGTGGTCTCTCTACATTTTAGCGCCTTATTTTTTGCATCCCTTAGGAAGCTGTGCACAGAAGTGCGTGATTTGATTTTTAATTTTAACGTGCTACCTGCGATCCTAAATATATTTCTACATCGAGGAATTTTCAAATGTTCGATATCGGAATATATTCAGTCATCGTCACATGCTCGGCGGTGTCCCCCATCCGTTATCAGGCGTCGTCGTCGGCGATTTTTTCAAGCTCGAAGCAACGCATCAGCGAGGGACTGCGAGGATGCTTGTATGGATTTACATGGACGAATGCATACACGTGCGAGCACAATGCCGTTAAATAACTGGTGCACTCGTAGTTATGCGATCTACGTCATTGGGCGCGCGCGCTCGCTTGCGGATTATAGTCCATCTGCGATACACCGGGGTCAAACGCCCTATTATCGCGCTATCGGCTGCATGGAAGTTCGCCATGGGAATAGCGAGCACACTCGTCCGATCCAACACTCTCCATTCTAATACATTCTAATGCTATTTACCGTATGTGATTTAAGAAAGCAGAAATCTTGTGATTTAGAAAAACAGGAAAAAGTCATCAAATCGACCAAGATTTGTTAATATTTTGTCGCCGCGATGTGAGAATAGTAGAAACTGGCCTCGTATGTCTCTCTCATAAAAAAAGTAATTGTTTCTGATATCGAATGGTCCAAATCAAAATCAAGCTCCTTTCCATTTATATAATTCGTCCTTAGTTCATTTTCCATACAAATAGCAAAGACTATACAACAAAAATCTCCAGACTGGTTAACACAATAACTTATCTCAAACTTCTCAAGAAAGCAGAAATCTTGTGATTTAGAAAAACAGGGAAAAGTCATTAAATCGACCAAGGTTTGTTAATGTTTTGTCGCCGCGATGTTGAACTTCATCACACTGTGAGATGCTAAAAGCTGTGTTAAGCAATGCTTTCCTTCCTTGCGCTTTCGTGAAAATACATTAAACATAACATGTAAACGAATATTCTTGCAACGCAGATCGCGCTATCAAGCATATGTTTGATTCTAATACATCCTAATGCAATCTATCGCCTGTGGTGTAACAAGACAAGTGGTGGAAAGACGAAAGTCTTAAGAGCAACCAAGGTTTGCTAACATTTAACTGCAAATAATCGAGAAAAACTTTACTGCATCCAATGAATTTAGTCATACAACAAGGTGCTAAAAGCTGTGTTAAAAAAGTTTTTCTTTTTGCAGTTCGTGAAAACACGTTTCAATACATTCTATCCGCATATTATCTTCTGATGTAAATTATGTGCATACTTAAGTTCATCGCGTAAACAAAACGAAAAAAAGAAGAGGAGAATACTAAGATCAATGGCGAGGTCGAAGAAATCGATTGCAGGTGTTTGTATTTAGTGGGCGATTAAGCGATCGGGGGTGGTGGGTGAAAAAAAAGCCGGCCAAATTGAATCGGCAGGAAGTAATAAAGTGGTTGGCTTTGCCGCGTGTTGGCCTGTCACGAAAGCGACACTAATTTATCACTCTCCGCTCTATCACTCGTCCGTGTGTGTGCGAGTGTGCGTGGCAGTCGTCACATCAACAGTCACCCTAGGACTGGGCGTGCACACCGTAGGAAAACACTCGTATCTCTATCGATCTCATCAGTAATTCGCCCACGTCTATCTTTTTTCTTATTCCAATCAATAATTGCTCGCTCTAGTCATCGAACCGCTCCGCCACCAACAAGTACTACTTCGCTTCTCAATCGTGAGATAGATCTGCTAATGAAAAATGGTCGGGTCTATTAATAGAACTTTTTTCACGAACAAAAGAAATCAGTGAAGCGTTCAAAGATCACGCCAATAACGTGTAGTCGGACTTATATAATTATGAATTATGCAAGTGCGGGAATCATGCATTTTCCCCATATGCTTCGATCCGTGTATCTCTCTCTCTTTCTTTCTTTCTCTGCCCCTCTTTCCTTCTCTTTGGCAGGCCGTAGCTTCTTGTCCGGCGAATTTAATGTGTTTACCTTGGACGGTCAGAGAGAGGAGGCAGGAGAGAGAGAGAAAGAGTGCTGGCATTTTCTCGCGATTAGTATTGGTCGTAAATATAGCCCGCGATGAACAGTGCCCTTCGTTATTCGTCGGTCGGATGTTGACGAGGATTTCTGGCCAGCAGCGCTGTTAGTAGCTGAGGACCTCTGATCTTCGTATGTATGATGCATACGTGCTTCCACGTGTGTCCGACGCTCGATTCATCGGCAAATGCGTCCTTTAAATCACCAACTTATGTAATTGTTGAACTAGAGAATGCCGCGAGCTGTTGCTACTACAATATATTGCGCAAGTCTATAATCCAAATACACTTTGTAGATATAAATACGGTGATTAAAGTTTATTCAAGCCTGGACATTCCTTTTATCCAGTTATGAAAATAGCCGGTGGCTCGCGTTAGTTTTTGCATAATACGCGCTCGGTCAACAATGAGGCAGAGGACTTGTTCGCTCAGCGGTCGCAAGAAGGCTTCGGTCAGATGTTATTAATACCCGGGAGTGGTAGGCAGAGGTGGGAAAGCGCATAATTTCGAACAATGTTCCATGAGCCGAGTGGATATCTACGAGATCGAGCACGCCTGGTCACGTTGTTCCAGCCAGCCATCCTTTACAGTTTCGACACGTGTGCTCATTACGTAATCACAACTGTTAACCCCTTGCCTCGCAATCAGTCTCGTTGGTAATGCAGCATTACAATTCGGAGATGAGCGCGTGCTGGTATTTAAAAATTATGAAACGCATTGATATTCGGATATCTTCGTGTTCAAGAGATCACCGTCGTATGTGTTGTTTATAATAGCGTTAAGTAATTAACCGTTTTTTGTGCGTAAATGTCCATTGGCCCAAAAATTATATCATAAAAATATTCGAATACATGCTGTGTTTATTAATAAGTATTTTAAAACGGTGGAAAAAGGAAAAGTATTATTTAACATAGATTTTAGCAGTTTGCTATATTACTCAATTTATCGAATATGGCAGAGAAAAGTTAGTTCTCCTAATATTAACTGGGGCTGTCACACAGAGAAAATGCTAACAAGTGTATTCTCTCATCTCTAACTCCATTTAAACTGCCGGAAGCACATGTGAAACATACGACTGTCCGAATGCTTAAGCGAATTACTATAGCCGTCGTTATATCTTTTATGGCGATCCTCGATTATCCAACTGAATTTCTCGGCTCTGATGACCCATGTTTACGGCCAGGCGAATGTCATGCTCGTCATCATCGCGAAAGCAATCTGCTCGTCCCTTCAACGCTTGGCTGACACATTTCCTACGCAGCTCTTTCTGCCTAGCGAAGCGCGTCCGAAATCTGCTCTTACTACTAGTACAGAAAGCCTCCACGTGCCATCCCGTTGACCACGTTTCGTGCAGGAACGTAGACACACACATGGGGATTGCTGTTTTCGAGCGATGGAGTGCGCAGTTCTTAGCTGGCATCGGTTCGCACCACGTGTCGATCTTTATTGCGCCTCCTTTGCTCCGAGTGCAGCAGTCTGCAGCGGTGTCAGCTTCATTAGCACACTACATACTACTTCTGCATCCGATTCTTTGGTACACCGGACTTATATGGTCCTCGCTAAGGAACTCGTTTCACTCATCGGTAATTCCATCGACAAGTTCTCACTAATTCCGAGGGGACAGTTGGAGTTATCTGGCCACGTGGATTCGAGGGAGCTGGGATATCTCATTTGCCAAAGGCACAAATAGATCGGCCGATCTCTGATTTGAGCCAGCATGTGCCAATACTCCGGTGACGCAACGTTTCCCATTAGTGTTTTTCAGCTTTCAGGTAAATCGGGCTTTTTATCAGTTGCTTTGATGCAACAAAGTTGCATGGTCGCATGGAAAGTCACACGTGGGCGCGTCGCAGGCTCGCGGCGCCTGCTACAATGTTTTACGAGGTTCGTAAAGCAAACAAAGCGTAGCGTATTTCGGTGGCAGGCGCTGGGAGCAGTGCGTTGAGGGACACATGGTGTCGGGATTGTAAAAACGGAAGATAAACTGCCGCCTGGTAGGAAGGAACGCCAAGGGGATTTGTTTCTTTGTTCCACGGGCGCTTATTACAAGTAGTGCGAGGCTCCTCTGGCACGTGGCTGATACATGCGTCGCTGTCCCGGTGAAAGCCAGAAAAATAAGGATCGGGCGATCGCAGCTTGAGCAGCCTCGCCCGCGCGCCACAAGTTTCTACGCTGGCAAAAGCGCTCGGGCGAAGCGCCAAATGCGAATCTAACGCGACTCTGCTTTCCATATCTCACCAGCTCTCCACGTGTGCGCGATCTCGTGGTCCATGCGACTTCGTAATCGCCTACCCGTCTGTTCGTCCGCCCGCAAATACCACTCCTCGATTCCCATTTATCGTTAGCACTCGCACGTGTTCCCTCGGATCCTCCTTCCATTTCCCCCAGAAACTATTCGCTCTCTGGAATTTTCAATCTACTTTATTACAATATGAACTCCCAGGTGAGAAATCGAGCTTTAATAGACTGTCCGTAATTCGATTTCGAGGCTGTGTCGGTTGACTGTTTGTTTTGTAAATATATTATTTATACACGATGACGAACTGCTATTATCTATCTAGTTCGAAAACTGCAAGGCGTGCGAGTCGGTTGGTGTGCGTATCATCGCTTATCACACGTGCCTGGCTGAAAGCTTGCTGGTGCTGGTGGTGCTGGTGCTGCTGCTGTTGCGCCGGCCACGACGCAGATGCAAGTTTGTTTCCTCCGCTAATTCCGCGCTCGTCCTTCTCTCATTCGCATTCCGCTTATCGGCCTGCACTCTTGGACACCGTGTAATTTTATCGTCCCGTGCCCCGCGTCTTCCATGTAACACGGGTTACGCTTATCGGCAACCGGCACTCTGTCTTCCTCCGGGCGATTAGGCTGCACGCGCGCGCTCCTCTTTCGCCCGAGGCCAATTATCGCTTCTGCTGGCAAGTGCGTTTTGTCTCCTCGTCTCGCTCCCTCATTACTCATTCCCGGAAAATGGCGCTTCCATTGATTATGGTGTCAAACGAGTACCATCATCGTGAGACCGTCGGGCATGCTTTGACTCAGCCAATAACTGTGCTTGTATTAATATTATCATATGTTATGTTTACATAGCATTATGTTATATTAAGAATTTTCTTTTAAATTTTATTTTAGGTTGCTGTATAACTGCAACAGTCTTGTACCACGATCTAATATGTGTTATATTGCATATTATACTTACATTTTTGTGTTACATTAATTTAAATGGTATAAGTTAGTAAGTTTCAAAAATTCGATTGCCTTTTTACAATTTTCTTTTAAATTTAGTATATTTTGTAAGTCTGTCGGTATTTGTACTTGTATTTGTTATCCATTGATTCTGGGGCATTCTTAATTGGCATTCTTCATTCTTAATTAATATTTGAAAAGTTTGAGAGTTAAACTGTACTTGTTTTGTGCTCCGTTCGGAATTGGCTTTCCTGACCGCGCTCCCTTTTTGTCATAGTCACGTATACACTCGCAGTTTCTTGCATCCTATAAGCGCAACATTGTCCTGTCGCTTTCTCTTTCACAGTAAGTAACTCGTTGTCATGCGCCCAGCGAAACAAGAATTTACGACGGAAGTTTCGGAAACACTGCTCCAATTATTATGTCGTTCTGACCAAGGGTTCAATTGTATGCTAGGTTTCCAAGAGGCGCGCGTTAAATGTAAGTTCTCTCACGCGTGTGTTTGCTTCTCCCGTGACAATGTGGACTTCGCGTCGTGACGTTGACATCAGCTAACTCAAACTTCCCTTTTTCCCGGCGCAGGCCTTGACGCCTATCGGCGAGAGCGTCCGTAGTTGACTTAGCAATGTTAAACAAATACTAAATATATCTGGCATTTCGCCATGAATGAAATCGCATCTCGGCGTGTCAATGTAAACGCGCTCTTTCGCTTCACCAGATTTATTTATTTGATTCCCAATGCTTGTGGAATCTCGAGTAAACGAGATTCCGAAGAAAGGATCCGAGATCAATGAAGGGAATTCAAGAATTCGGAAGTACTCAATAAGCGTATTACATTGCAGACATTGCGTCAACGCCGTTTAAAAATTCTCTAAAATCGCAAATCATGGAAAAGCACATCATCATCAAGATTAACCATAAATTGAAGCTCCTTTATGCTCATTATTCATTTTCTTTCTCTATCTCGTTTCCTTGACACTCATGTCTAATTAAACTCTCACGCCACCGCCTATCACTCATATTCAATGATAACATTTGTAGCTTGTCCGCGCCAAACTCAAAATGCCTTCAACTTAATGGATTGAATTGGATTAGATTCCAATTTTCTTTCTTTCTTCCTTTGTTAATTCATCTTATGGGAATAACAAATTTCGTCTCAATCTACAGTTCAGTCACGTCGTCGAGAATGTAGTATCATTTGTGTGCGTCTTGTGTATGACGTCAGATATTAAAGGCGCATAGTGCCTTGGACGTTCGAGTGCGGCTTAACAGAGACGAACGGTCAGCCGAGAAACACGTGCAAACTAACGATCGACTTATCACTCGAATGCTAAACGCGCCCAGCTATAATCCCCATTCGACCATTCTCAAGGAGATCCTATCGGATTGTTATCAGGCGTTCGGCAGACAGGCAGATAGCGAGGGAAACCCTTTGTCCGCAGATAATGCAATACACCGGCAATTCTCTTGGAAATCCGTCTTCTTTGTCACCGAGTGTTCTCACCTGCGATGCTAGACATTATGACTGGCGAATACTGCCAGTTCAATCTCGCATGACTCACGTAGTATATCATCGATTTATTGAAATCGTCAGCTAAATATTAAAATCCCAGAAAGTTCACACACCTGAAGTCCATCAAATCTAAAAAATAATAATTAAAACAAATAAAAAGGAGCATTTTGTGCTAGAAATATTTAAAATGGATAATTTTTATTTGATAGACCAAATAACACGTTCACTGATCTCGTGTTCTCACGCAGGCACGCTCATGCAACCCACACACACGCACACACACACACAGACAGAGAGACACATACGCGGCTGTCGCGGCGATAATAAGCGCGCAGCCGCCGGTATCAGTTGCACATTACAAACAGATTTAATTGGCCTCTTCCGCCGCTCGTTACGTAAAGCGAACAATAGCGAGCTTGTAAACTAGAACTCGGCGCACTCCGGAAGGCAGATTCGGAGCGAGTGGAGTCGGGTTGAGTCGGCGGATCGCAGGCAAGGGCAGAGAGAAATGCAGCGGCTAGAAAAAGCTGATTTTTCGCTAGGAATGAAGTCGTGGCGCTCCCATACTCCCACTGATATCAGAGAGGGAAAGGGAGGGAGAAAGAGAGAAAGGGAGAAAGAGAGAGAAAGAGAGAAAGAGAGAAAGAGAGAGGGAGGGAGAGGTTGTCTATCAAGTAGCAGTAAGTGGGTCAACCAGTCGACGATTCGTTTATCTGTTTGTTTGCTCGCCACTAGCTCGCTGCTGCCTCGGGAAGCCAGCACTCCTAGGAGCTTTCACGCATCTCCCAATCCTCCATTCCCACTTAAACTTTGACTATTATTAGCAGAACAATAGTATTGCCTCGGACTGCCAGGCATAATCTCGGCATCTCGAACTCTGGAGAACGCATTCCCTTCTACCAACAACGCATGTGTATCAACATACGAGAACGCCCCCGGAACTCGAGATAGTAAATCATGCAGCAAAACATCTTTGGATTTCGGGGAGTTCCACTAATGCAACTCCAACCGATGAATTAATGACTGTTTTTCAGTTTCAAATTAGAATCGACGATTTGGTTTATAGATTTTTCTTTCTTAATGATTAATTCGAATGAATGGAGGGATAAGTGATTTGACGGTGGTCGAATCTGGCGAGATGCACGGGCAAGTGCGGCGGGCATCCCGCAAAGTGCTTTAAATATCCGGTGAGTGGGTCGTTACGTAAAAAGATAATCTCGGAAATGAAGTAGGTTGCTGCCGCTCGCCGTTATCTTTTATGTAATAATATCGTTGCAGCACATTGTCTATGCGAGAGCCTGTCTATCCTAGATGGGACAGATCGCTCGAAAAAATTCGGCCTCGTAGATTTGCGGTGGCAGTACGCGTGTGTGTGTTTGCGTGGGTTAGTGTGCATGGATACGCAGACATAGAAGAGTCTCTTGCCAGGTGCTAATCGAGTGTTACTAAGTGTTATAAACCGTCGGCATTATGCGCGATGAATGCACCGTCATAAATCAGGCTTTCTTGCACGCTCGGGCTCGAAACGCGAGAATCTCACACGGTAACAACCGGCCGTCCGGCGGCACATTGTTGACCGGTTTTATGCAATCCATTGTTTTACGCAAGAGACTAACCTCTGCTTGTTTTTGTAATCGAGTAAAGAATGTTCGGATCTAAATGATTTGTGGCAGCCAGGCAGGCAGCTATCGATGATATCAATTTTAAATACAACAAAATTCAAAGATGCGCATCTCATTGGAGAGGATGTATGAGTGTATACAGCCTCGTGGGAAAAACCAGATTCTAGGTGGGTTTAGTGATATCGGATCGCGATAACAGAGCGATTCTCGGGCTAATCGGAAAGCAAGGAGTTTTTCGCGGAAAGAACGACGACTCTGTGTGTTGCAGGCGCAACTTGTTGCTTGGTATGACGGCCAGGTGGGGAGAGAAGCACTCGGAGATTACATAATTCCGAGTGCATACAACACACCTTAGTGATACGTCAGAAATATCGTATATCTCAAACTCGCGATTGCACATCCCAGCATTAGTTTAACAGAAGGGCTTTTTTTCGTTATCGTGTCGAGTCGTCCTTCGATCATAATTCGAAACAGCTGGGTTTCTTTTACCACCAAAGCAACTGGCTCCTTTCCCCCTCGGATCACCTTGGCAGTCGGTGGGGCAACAAAAAATCGCATTGTCCGGCTAGGAATGAATAATTAAGCAGCCGTTCTGTGCCACACAGGCGCGCGGGCGCGCTCGCTCGCGCAATCGGCCGGGGCTTTCGCGGAATGCTAATGCGATGCTAATAGAACGTAGGCGTGAAAATGGCAGGGCAAAGCGGGAGGCCGGCTTAATTAGCGGATGAATCAACCGAGACTAATCGCACAATTGCACCCGAGCTGTTTCGCGATTTTCCAATACTCCCCTCGAGAAAACTAGCAATCCGATGTTACCGCTCTATTCAAATGCGGTTAGAGCAATATTCGTGCGAAACGATCGCCGGGAACTTTCCATTATCTTGATAAGCCGGCCGAGATAAAATCATCGTTTCAAGGAAGCCCGGTAATTTTCAGAGAACTTGAGATTCAGATTCGAGCGGTTCAAGGTCGCTCGTGCGGAGCACAGGGTGTTTGCCCTGGATAAAATCGGTGCGGAAATATTAGAGCAAAAGGTCTTGGTCTGAGATGAGAGGAGCAAAGTGGGTCCATCCGGTCTATTTTAGGAGATCATCGTTCGGACTGGACGTCAATACTATGTATAGTGAGTGAACTTGAAAGTCACATTGACTGTTGCTCGACAAGCTAGCGTTTGGCCATTCAATTAGAGGCTTCCCAGGAGCTTAACCAGCGGACCATACGATGCTTGTTTACCGCGTGTCCATCCGATGATTACGGGAATGATAGTAGCCCGAGTGTTGCAGGTGCATATTTGCCCCGCGTTTATCAGCGCCGCCGCACTGACGTCTCTCACCGTCAGTTGCAAACAAGCATCGAAAGCACAATTATATACTTCGCATTCCTCTTTCACACGAGAATCCTCTCCGGCCTCTTTCCCTGCGCCCCTTCCCAGAACTAGACAGATAGGAGAAGCCGAATGTCATCGTAAACAGGAAACCAAGAGAGTACGCGTCAATCTCACTTAATCATTTCGATTCGGATCGGCTGGCCGATCGATTTCTGTCGTTAGTCCGCAGATCTCTTTCATCCCGCAAGGGAGAGAAGATCCATCGGGAGGCTGGGCATCCGGACCGCCAGACCGCGCGGGTGTTCCAAGAATAAAATGAGCGCTCGCTCATTATGAGCGCACTTGCAAACGCGAAAGGAGGAGCTTCTATCTTTACCTTTGTGTGTGCGAGCGGTGTATCTTTGGCTTATTTATCTGCCCGCTTGCGAAATCCTCACCCGCACATCCTTAAGCCTGCTCCATAAACCTGCGCTCTTCTATCAGAAACCATGTTTTCAATATTATTCTCTCGCTGACGCTTGCGCCTTTCTTATATCGGAAGCTCAAACAGTTCGCCACCAACTTAGCATATTTTGCGCTGCCGGTTTTCTCAGGGATCATCGTGTCAGAGGGAAAAGGAGGGGGGTGGTGGTGCGAGAGAATGGTGCGAATGAAATGTTTTCTCGGCGAAGCGATGGATTCCCAATTTTACCGCTGACTGCGTCGAGTGGCCTCTTCTTTCATCCGAAGCCGACTGCCCCCGCCGAGCGGACCGGATGCTTGATGGAGACTTTGCATTTATCATTCGCCGCGGACGTGCTTGCCCCTTCTTCTCAAACCGCGCGCGGACGTGATCTTCCTCAGAGCCCACCGCACCCTTTGGAGAGTTGCCGCGCTGTATTTCACTGGTAATTTCATGGACCAGAGCTTCCCGTTGTATCTAGCCGCACACGTACATTCTTTCATACGTCAATGGACTTGGTCCAAGTAGTTCGCAGCATCCGCGATGTACTTACTCGCTCGATGATCTAATAGAGATCGTTCATAATGTCTATCTTACGCGAAGAGATCCTTCCTCGACAAAGATTCTTCTTTCTCTCGAAATGGCCTTCGGCTTCGGTAAAGTCGGCCCGATGTGTTCTTTAAATACAAGATTTTATTGAGGGGGAAGCATCTTATGGCCGGTAATAAAATGATCTCCACGAAAGAGAGAGTGAGCGAGAATGAGAGAGAGAGAAGAGGGAGTCAGTAATCCAGGGTTAACGTTCTACGTGGACGTTTTACGTTTCTCCCTACGATGAATAGTGGATTATCCCGAAATCCGCATTTAAATGGCCGTCTTGCCTTCAGGGTGGAATCAGGCCAGTCGTAAAATAGCGCCTTTCGCCCGCTCGAAACGGCATTTTCGCCTTCGCCGGCTGTGTTGCGTGCCGCACGCACGCACGTGCGTAAACCGCCTTGTTTCCGTGTTATCACGCGTGGAGTGCGTGGCCAATGGCGCATACACATACACACATACGCACTTATGTATGTATGAAGTGAACACCAGTCGAATCGAGGTTCGGCCTTTTGCCTTCCGCCTCTTCCGCGTGACATTCCGCCAAGGTACACATGCTTGGTACACAGCTCCGTACGTGTGAATACATCCGGCGCGCGAAAGCTCGAAAGCCTCTGGCGGTCGAGTCGGCTCTCGAGCAAATTTGCAGCTCTACCCTGCCGTGTCAACGAACCACTCCGTCGCCGCTTTTATCACCCGATTCCTAATAGTTTTCACGCTGTATCAGCGTGACCGCTCGCCGAACATCCTAGCTACACATACAAACTGATTTACGCGCCTTTGAAACACCACTGTCGCGTTTATACTGCTGTATTTAGAATGATTGTAGCTTATCCTCATGTTTTCATTATAGACAAACATTTTATTATTTATATTACAAAAGCAACGAAATGATTCCGTGCATTCACATTTCAGTGGGGAAATTTACTGTTGTGCTTACTATTTTAACACATTGTTGAATTGCTGTTTTATAAAAAATACGCTCCTTTTAGTAATTACCTAGTTAAGTGCGTTTAACGGGCATACACGTCGAGCCAAATTTCTATTGCGGTGCGGTTGACGTGTACACTCATCGTATAATCGTCATTGTTTAATTTTAATTCCGCACCCTGTTGGGGATTTTTCAAACTAAATTCCACAGTTAAAAAGCTAAAGGAAAAATGCCAAAACTGTAATAGTATAACTTGTATAGAGAAGATGAGTAGTTGGTTTAAAGAAAAGCGTGCGTTTGCTGCGATGTACTATCCCCTAACTGGGTTAAAGTCTACGCGAAAGAAGTAGCAGCTTCGAGTGCAGCCTTTGAACCCTGGCTAATCGGGCCTCGGCTAGCAAAAATTGGGCTATCGGCAATATTTATATAACCAGATCGATCCGGTCGGATCCGGGAGGCACGCGCTCCCCGAGGACGATAACGGTGTGAATGGGGCGAAAAAAAGAGTCCCGGCACATCATAGCAGTCCCCCGGTTATCGATACGCAAGGACGCGCGATACTAACCCACACTAGTAACACTACTAAACCTATCGGTGTGTCAATGACCCGATCGAGTCCGAAGCGCGATATGATTCTGCGCGCAACCGGTTCCAGCCTCAGATTGCTCTTCGGCTTGAATCGAGAGGGGTTACTAGATCATTCGCACACTGACTACCCCAACTGTAATGATTGCGCTTCGAAGAGAGACAGTCGCTCGGTGATACTCTGTATCGATTTCTCTTGTTTTCCTTCCCTCGATCGTTGCAAGAAGTTTATCGCCATCAGTTTTTGGAATTACTGAAAATTTTCAAACACTAATTAGGGAATCGGTTTTTATCGTCTCAAGTAATTAGGGATGTTTTTTATTGCTTCTAATTTGGAGTTTAGTTTCTTCAGGGTTGGATAGAGTTGCTATTGGGGATTCTAGTCTTTGGTGCTTAGAATACTTAGCCTGACTTAGTTGCGAAGTTAGGGCATTTTGTACCCTAACCCTTGGAACACCTTTATCAAGTGTGACTTAGCAATTTCATTCACAAGTACTATGTGGAATTCGATTGAAAGAAATTTCACGAATATCAAGTACCAGCAAAGTTCAAAAGTTGCTTCAACATAATTAGTAACAAAAAGTTATTTAAATTGTTTCATGTGAATTAATTATCTTTTGGAGTACATTCAAGTAAATTGCTTAAAATAATAGAGAGGCAAAGAAAATTAATAAGAATTAAAAGCGCGACTTTTCAGTTTTAAAAAAATTGCAAAGACTTTTTTCTTCCTCTTCCTAACTCTTTCAAGGCTGAAAAGTTGCAGGGATTGGTGGACTAATGTAATTAGGCATTGTCCGTGCGAAGGGAGCGATCCACTTGCGCTGGCAAGCGTGCACGAGCGTGGACGAGCGTACTCTCTCCTTCTCGCAGCGGTGTTCGATAAACACTTTATTTCGGGTGGTGTCGAAACGATGCGGTGGTGTGCCGCATGCCGTGCACCACTAAAAATACACCTCTCTCCCCGCCGAGCAGCCCTTTGCCCCTCGAGAGAGCGCGCTCGCGGACACTCACCGAAGGAACTGCAATCGAAAATAACTTCCCGAAACACCTGGCAGCCTGCTCGCCGCAGCTCTAGTCCGCACGTCGGTTCTGCACACGCCTGCCCCTCGGCATGCCATTTCCTCCTCTCGAGCCTTCCCTTTCTCGGCCGCCCGCCCGCCCGGGCCTTTGGCAAGGGGTGCGCACCTGTCCGCGCGTCTTCGTAGAATAGTAATAGCTCCTCAACAATGTGCAAGAACGCTGCACTTAGCACTACAGTAGCCCCAACATCTTTGCAACTCCTTTGTCACTGAAAAAGAGTTACAAAAGATCGAGATTTCAAATACAATGGGCTTTTTTTCAAAGGGAACTAAGACCGACCGAGATTACTTTGGTGCTTAAAGAGAATAATCTTCAAAAGCAAGTGCAATCTAGCCTGAAGCAATGTATTCTATCTTCCGAGCGATAAAAGAAACGTTTCTAAGTACGTACTAAAGATGATAAGTCCAAGTACTGTTGGGAGCTGCGAATCTTTTGGCAGCTCCCACAACTGGTAGGGATACGCTTGTCGCGAAGAGATTGGGGAGCAACAACTGTGTTTGGTGATTAATTTCGAAGTTATCGTCGAAATTTCGGCGCTAGTTGAAAGCGAGCGAGGCGTATGGGTGTCAAGGGTAGCTGGCTCGAGGAGATAAAGTCGAGAGTCGCCCAATATAGAATTCAAGCGGCAGATCTGCCTGACAATGCCTTACGAGTTTACCGCTAGCGAATCAGACGGCGCACCTGTTTTCCTTTGCTCAATCGCGCGCCGATCGGCTTATTTGTCGCATGATCGATCGCCTATCGTCCATTGCCACCGCGATAAGATTTCTCCGCAAAGATTTCGCATGTGCATACTTACTCGCTCCGAAAGGTATTGTGCTACGCGCGCGATGATCAATATTATGCGTGTACACACCACTTCTATTGTCTCACCAAACAAAAGGAGCGATGCTTTCCACGGATATTTTAGCAAAAGAATTGTTGTTTCTAGTAACATTCTCTATAATTTCGACAAAAGAAATCGCCCAACGTGGGGCTCGAACCCACGACCCTGAGATTAAGAGTCTCATGCTCTACCGACTGAGCTAGCCGGGCTTATACATTCTCCTCGCCACGGGACAATCAAATTCCGGTGGCCAGAATCACAGCTTCCACTACAAATATTTAATTTAATCCAACACAAATCCACTTACATTAAACTGCTCAAATGCTCCACGACTTTATTCCGCATGATTTCGAGTCACTTACGCAACCACGTCGACTTACGAAACATCAGGCGTGAATTATGTCTTGAGCGTGAATTACTAAAACTGCTCCAATAACAATCCAATAATTAATTAGTAGATTTAGTAGGAAGGTGATACAGAAATGCAGATGAATAGTCCGGGATGCGAGGGTAGCATAGCATTAGGTGCCTATTTGCGATTGGAGCCTGGCAAGTTTCCAGGGGATGCTCTCTAGGCCGCTGAGATTCTGAGAAATAGTCCATTTGACCTGTCTTCCTTCTCCCCCCCTCTCTCACTCTCTTTCTCACTCTCTCTCTCTTCGGACAGCCTTCCTGCTCTCGGTTCTCGTTGGTTCTATAGCGAGGTGCACGCACAGGTCGATGTACCGGCGATCAGCAGCAGGCTTTTCTGGGTTAATCAGCGATCTCGCAAGCTCCGACTAGAAGCAGAGACACGCGCACCAGGCGTGCACACGTGATGGTGCGAGCGGTTGAACGACGGCATGACGGCACTCGATCGATGGCCTCGTCCATTTAAAAGGCCCCCGTTTTAAATGGCCATTTAAATCGACGAACCTCTACCAGCATGTGCACGCTGATGCGGATTCGAGCGAGCCAGCTCTCATGATATTACTCCCTGCAAAATATAAGTGACGATGGAAAAATATACTTCTATCGAACGTAGTATCAAAGATAAAAATAGGATAGGTATTATAAACTGACATGTAATATAGACATGTAATATAAACCTAGAATTAGTTGGTTTATATATGAATTGCAGAAATTAATCTTTGTTGCTCAGTTATTTTAAATAAACTGCAAGTATAGATGGTTAAATTGTATTCTACTATTATTTTTACGTACACATATTTATACATTTATGCAAAATGCATAAATGTACTAGCAAATGGTTCGGAGCGCGTTCGCTTCGAAAATAAAACAATTAGCACTAAACTTACCAATCACCGGTCAAATGACCGTTTTCAATGGGAAACTACAGGTATAAGAAAAGTGTGTCGGTAGGTTTAGTGTTAGATTCAGCTGCAGTTTTAAAAGGGGTTTATTCGTGTCTGTGCTTGCCGAAGGCCAGTTTCGTTTCCATCCTTGCACAGGAAGGGTGTCTGCAAAAGGTAGGGGATGGTCAGGAATACAAAGAACGTTAGGTTGGGTCCTGCCGGGTCCTTTTCACTTCGACCCTGCAGAACTTTCTCCGGAATCCCCGAAAATACATATATGTATAGCGCGATGTTGGAGACCCCATCTTTTTTTATTATCTTTCTTTTATTGAAATGTTTGATATCAATGTGATTCGATGGGTTTTAACGTATATCACAGTTTGATTATATATTATAGTCATAGGTTAGCGTATTATAAAATATAAATGTGATGTAACAAGTTAATAGTATAAAGAAAGTTGTATAGCTATTTGAATACTTGTTGGAGTCATCTACCATAGATACATTTCCATGACCCTTTACATTGTGTCTAATTCCGGTCACGTTGCACTCGAGACAAGCATTTTTCACCGGCAGTCTTGCGTGTTTAGCGACAATGCGATTTCTCAAGCGTATGATGTGTTCATCATTCGCTTCCTCTTTCGCTTCTCGAGTCGGCAAGATGTTAGTGTGCGGGGCGGGCGCACAAAAGGCTTAAAGGCTGTTTTCTCGTATTGATTGTCCCTCTGCGGCGCGGAGAATGCCAGCGAGGGAATGTCGGTGCGGTTGGGGTAAAATCCTGCTAGCCTTCCGAATGGACCAATTGCTATTTGTGTCAGCGCTCGAAAAACAGTAAATAGACGTAGAGACGAACGTCGCCGACGAAAGCTCCGCTCTTTTTGCTGTCACTGGTCCAGTCGATGTCATGCTGTCGTCATTCGCGAAGCGGACGTGTCAGGCATCACGTCGGCATACGTACTTGCCTGTTTATGTCGGATAGCGCCGGGAAAAAGATCGACTGACGCAATTAAAATGGTCCTCGCTCGACGAATTAAACATTTCATCTCGCAGGAAAGGCAGCCTGCGGCAATAATCGTAAACAGGTCGAAAAAAAAGAGATGCTCTCGTACGAGATAGAGGAGCTCGTTGTTCTCGATAAAGTTTCCCAGTTTTTGCCGGCGCGACTTGGAAGTCGATTGATGTAAAAAGGCAGGCTTGATGGCTTCTGAGAGTAGTACGTGATGCGAAGCACATGCTTGCAGGCCCGAGCGTGAAAAGCATCCTCGTGGCCTGGCTTCCATGTGACGCGACGTCGAGAAGCATTCGATTGTCAAGATTCTAGTTTGACATGTCAGCGAGAAAAAGTAAGCTCTCCGCGATTGATCGGAGCTTTCCGGCCGCTCGGAGGGGAAGTTCTGGCCGCTCGACAAAGCCGGCCTTTGTGGCCGGGCGTTCGAACTTCTAATATTGAGAAGTTGACACACCGGGAAGGCACTGGCAACACGCCAGCCCGGGGGGAATTCGCATCGGGAAAGCCCGTGGCAGCTTGCTCTGCTGGACAATGACCCTGAATCACTTACTCCTAATGTCACATTCTCGTACTGTGTGCCCCGCGGAAAGAACAAGGCGCGCGACGCCGCATACCGTGTCGCTGAAATTCTCTGATAAACAAGCAGTGGAAAAAAATCTGTTTGGCCAGAGATAACTGGGTCACCTCCCGGGTGACAGTGACAGTTCTCGTTACCGAAGTAGGAGGCTCGCGCAATACCAGATTTCGTGCGTAATCAGCATACGATTCCGAGCACCGTCGGAGATTTCCGCGAAAGCCTCTGACTCACATTGCCAGAACATTCATTATTTCCGTTCGTGTTATTTCCGCGAAATATGCAATTCTCCCTCAACTTTCTTCCATCGTCAGTTTTTTTTTTCTAGTCATGCTTTCGGAGTTTTCATTGGCACCAGTATTGTTTTGACATTCTCGGAAAAGCCGCCACTATCTAACAATGCTGTTGCTTTTCTACGAATGACGATGACGCGAGAAATGAGTACATGTGCGGGCGAGTAATTGCGCCAATGGTAACAAACTACCGGGTTTCCGCGGAGAGCGGTTCTCTGTTTACTGAGACAACACGGCGACAAGCGCAGCTGTCACCATTCCAAACTCCATCGGGCTTATCACGATAATGATGAAAACGTGCGCCGGCTTAAGGTGGCGATGCCCGGAGGATCGGCCGCGAGGGACCAGCAAGGATTCTCCAATTAATCACCACTTTGATCCCAGGATTTACCCTTCTGGGTCCAAGTTTCAAGCCATTTCCCACAAGGCGTTCCACTTATTTTATTTAAGCTTTTTGCTAATTGCTAGTTAATCTATAAAAATTTTAATTCCGTTGAACTTCGAGTCTCATAAAAATTATCATCGCGGTTAGTCACTCCGGGGTACGATAATGGGCATGCCGCCAGGTGGGGGATTACGAGACTCTTTTTCATCGACGTCAGAGAACCTTGCCTTTTGCATCATCCGGCCGCGCGCAAGCGGTTTCGCTCGGAAATTCATGCAAATTACCGCACGCTTTATAATTATCCGCTAGTTTAAGGTCATCAGCGCTAACTCGCCGTCTCGTAAAAGGATTCCTGGAGGTGGGCGAGCATCCACCCGCCTATAAAAGTCATTAAATGCCTTTCAACAGACTTATGCTAATGAAAGATCCTTCAATCATAAGACAATTTTTTCCCACTATCTTCTGTCTTCAGCTTGTTTTGGATAAAGTTTGTAATAAGATACAATGTGGTGGGTAGCGGTGGCTTATAACAGTCGAGGTGAAACTTAGACTTCAGCGCCTGGATAGCTCAGTCGGTAGAGCATCAGACTTTTAATCTGAGGGTCCAGGGTTCGAGTCCCTGTTCGGGCGATTTTTTTTTCTCCTCGTACATTTTCTCTTATACCAATTATAGTCGATGAAAGCGTAATTAAGGAATCGATTAAATGTTTATATTTTTATTAACATTGTCTAGAGATATAAGCTTTACTGCGTTTCCAATTTTGTCACGCTTTTTTCCTCGAGAAATATTCTGAGACATAGAAAGAGGTTAAACGGGGCTGGGAACTTTGTCTTAGAAGCTCGTTGAGTGAGTTTAATACTCTTCCTCTTGATACTGTTTATACTTGCTGCCGTAATAGGGTATGTAACCGCAAACCACTTGCCAATCGGCTATCCAAGAGAAGCCTAATACACTCGCCACAGTGTAATTCAGAATCGAGACTCTCCTGTCCCGTAAAAAAACCATTTCACGAAAATTGAAAACATTCTACCGCATAAATTAAATAAAGCTTTATTGTACAAATCGAAGCTTGTAACTTGAAAACATTATATCTCATGTATTAAATAAGACTTTAATTGAAAGATGGAAGCTTGCAACCGAGAGGCACTAAAATAAGAGTTGTGGTTGTATGATTTACCATATAGAAGCTTGTTGTGCGATGACACTCCATTTTCGAAAGGTCGGTGGATAAATCGGTAATTGGCCAAACATCCGGCCGGCAACGAAATGGCTTTGGGAATCTCGTGTACGATGTAGTTTCCAATATTTTGTAGACGCACGATCGCTCGGTAAGACACGCGAAAACGACAGCAGGACGACACTGAATTTCGCGACGGCGCCAGTGTTTTTTCTATCGGCAAAAAACATCCCGAAGCAACGTTCACTGAATACGTCAGGGAAGAACCAGCCTCTTATTTATTGGCTTGGCCAGAAAGTTTGTACGGTTTTTGGCGATAGTTGCTTTCAGGCGGAACGGCACGATCTTATTGGCCAAACGATATAATACCGAAACTGTCGAAGCATGAAGGATCGAAGAAAGTTTGGAAAGCTTTAAAAAATCTGTTCAACATTATGAGCGGCAGGCGTGAGAACTTTTTTCACCCCACACTTTCCCGCCGTGGAAGGATTAATAAAACGTGGTTTCATGATTGGTGAGAGGTGCGCCGGGCTTTCTCGCATGGGATAATAAGTAAGGCGATCCTCCCTTGCCAGTCGCCGGTAGAGCTTGTCGTGAATAGTACTCAAATAGACAGGCATTCTACCTATGTAAATAGGGGACACGTGTGGCCTGCATTTTCCCAACAATATTTGAAGAGGTAATCCTATCTGCGAGTTGGAAGAAAGAGAGGAGACCAAGATGTCGCGTACGTGTAGGGCTAATATCGTGGTGGTATATACAACTGTCCGAAATGAAACTAGTCTAACATATCAATTAAACCTCGCACGTCAAATGGTTCCGATGATTAGCAGCGACCTTTGCCTCGTGCGACAGTTTACGAGGCTAATCTCCGCCCTCCATGCTCACTCTCGATTCGTAAAGCAATAAACACCATTTGGCTGTCTGACTTAGTAGACTGGAGCAGTTGTGCAATGCGAGCTGATAAAGCAGCGATCGAAGCAAGGCCTTCGGGGAAAACGAAAACTTTCCTCGCTCTGAGAAAGCAATTGGAAAGCTCTCGACGGACGAGCTCTCTCGAAATGACTCTGCTGGCAGGTGCAGGCCACCCGATAAAAAGATGATGCGGCATTGCATCGGCCGCGTAATCCTTATCGGCTTTGAAATACGCTCGTTTTGCTTGCATTGTAAGTACTCGCGATTTACGTCAGCAGCCTGTTATCTTGACGAGAGAGGGCGGCGGAGGCTGAAAGAAAGAGAGAGATGGCACTGGTAGCCTCCAATTAATTCTCCGGACACGTAATCGCATATGTTCGCTGCCGCGCGATATTCGATTCGTTATTCTCGTAAATACCGAATTATCGTAAGTGGCTGCCATCCAGACAATAACTCAGAGATTCTAAAGTGAATCAGCCTGTACTACAGCGAATTTCAGTAACAGGTCGTCTTCGCATTGAGGCAGGACAAAGTAATACAGTTGGTAACTCGATCATTTTCTCTGGGGAAGATATTCTTGACATTAGGTTGCGTGCTGTCTCTCATCAATCAATGCCAACTCCAATCAGAGTTATCTACATAAACCGATATCGAACAGTAAGGCGAAACAATATTGTTGTTCGATCAAGCGTTTCGTAATTCCGGGGCGAATTTCCTTGTGATCTTGAGTACACAGTCGTGCACTCCCACGTTTTTCTCATGGTTTTTCCTCGAGGAGACCCCTCTGCTTCCCTCCATCCTCGTTTCTCCCGCGGCAACGAAAACTCCGTGCACATGTCTTACGCCAGATCCCTGCGAGGAGCATCGTAAATTTTGCCGCCTTGAACTGCGCCTACAGAGAGAGAGAAAGAGAGAGAAAGAGAGAGAGAGTAAGAGATGCTGCACCACGAGGGACCACGTGCTCGAGAATTCCGGTTTATTTTTCGATTTCGCCCGCTTTCTGTCGGAACGGCATTCCTTGGGATTTCTGGCCTTCCCGAAGATTCATTAGAGGGTGTTCCTCATCCCGGTGCTCTCCCGGATGAGCCGAACTTCCGTTACGCAAGTCTGGAATAATGCAGTGCGATCATCATTCATCGCGGAACTGGATGATCCTTTTTTCTCCCGTGCTACTATGTCTGATTCAATGCGAGTATGCTTTTTTCCTAGCTGATTAGAATGAGTCAGGTCTGACGACAGTCGGACTGCTAATGGCTGTCCTTGGCAGAGACCTATCGAACGCCGCCCGAGGACATTATCCTTGAGGAGAGCGGCGATTGCGATCAATCAGCCGGCCGGCCGGCCGGCACAGCCAGTCCTACTCCTCTCCCGGCTCTCGTTATCTATTGTGTCTCTCTGTGTTCGTCCGCGTTCGTGCCCCGTGTCACTGACGAGATTATTGATCGCCGACTGCATCTACACTTGTTAGCCAGTCCTTTCACGCTCCTCTCCCATACGTGACTCGCTCGCTTTTTTTCCGCTTTCGAACCGCCTCCTCCTCCTCCTCCTCCTTCTCCCTCTTCCTCTCTCTTCACATACAGAGAGGAGACACCTTGAAAGTTGAGGGAGCGTATGCCCAAGACATCGCTAAACATTTCCGCGAGCTCGCCCGCGCCGCCTTCTCAACTCGCCGACAAATTGCTCCTTAGCAATTAGCGCGTTGCATTAAAATTCCACGCCGAGTGCCGGGAGTCTGTGTTGTCCAGTGGCTGCAATGTGGCTGGTCGGGTCTCTTTGATGGAGAATGGTACTAGGGAGAGACGCTGTAAGGAAGGGCGTGTGTGAGTACGTGTAAGAATGGTAGGCGGCGCGGCGCGGCACGGCGCGATGCGGTAAGGCCACGGCGAAGCATCGAAGCGGTAGAGATCGCGAAGGCGGAATGAGAAATCATAGACACATCGGCGATCGGTATTCAGTTGGCGGCCTGTTTATTTGAGCGCGCGGCCATTTAAATGCATCCGAGCACTTCCGAGAAGACAGTGCCGCCACGATTGGATCTATTCAAGAGCTTGCGGCGCGCTCGACGTTGCCAGTGCCTTGAAAGCCCTCTCTAACCTCGCCAGCCAACCAACCAGCCAACCAGCCAGCCAACGAACAAAACGAGCGGCTCTCTCTGCATTTAAATCAATCGGCCGATCGAGAGATCGCCGCCGGAAATCGCGAATTTATCAGCGGACCCTTGCCAGCCGAGAACTCCTCCTTTCGATTCGTAAGAATTTCCGCAATCGAACTGCCAGCTTCAATCTTCGAAACGATTTACCCCCGACTTTCAATTCATTCTTACATGAATATGTAACATTCAATTTGGAATCCTATTATTTTTTGAATCGATAATATTTTAGCTCACATTTCCTGCAGTCATAACTGTCATAAGTCTTGATAACAGGGTGGAGCTAGTTATTCAAGTATAATGGGAGGATGTGGCAACTAAACAATGTTGAAGTTCCGGTGGTGGCGGAGAGCGGGCGTATCGAAATCGTAGCGGGCTAAACTGTAAACGGCGCGCGGTCGTTTAGAGTGCGTAGCGCGGAGTCGTTGAAGCGAGACTCAGCTTCGTGGGTCCGAGTATACTCTGGTTCCCGTTCTCCATAAGGAAGGTCGCCTCTTCCGATTTACGCTTTCCGCCCGCTCACCAAACGACTTCCTGCGGACACCTGCGCTCTTTGGCCGCGCGATGCGTTATGAGCCGTGGCGAGCCGGCTTTCCATGTGAATTGTGCCTTCACTCGAGCGTTCTCCCTGCTCCGCAGTATCATTTCAACTCTATCACAAAGACACATATATATCCTATGTACCAGTCATGTATTACATAGCTACTCCAATGATACAGGTGCCTTTCAGTTCCAACGCTTTCAACCTTTTCAGCAGTTTTATAACGTCCCAAAAATGATCTTTATTTTCTACAAAATAGAAAGGAACAGAGAAATGTTTGTACATTACGTCTACTCTCAGAGGATCCCCCACTGACTCTTCCGTATCTTTCTCCGGCTCCTCTCGTTCTACTATTTTCTATACTACGGAGAAAGACGATCGTATTGAGAGTACACGGAACTCCATTTGAAACTGAATATGCCCTGGAATGGAGTTTTTCTAAGGACCAACTCCATTTTACTACATATAAGCATCGAGGACGGGAAAGGCTAAGCCTGAATTTCACTAGTTGGTTCGGGCGACGTAAGAACACGTAAGGAAAACCGACAATTCCCAATGCTTGATAAGAAAGAGTGTGCGCGTTCCTTCGAATTCTTTCGTTTCACTTCAAACGGTTTTCCTCTTTTGGCGAGGGAGTTTCTATTGCCGGCGCGCAAAGAGAGGCGTCGCATATTTATCGGGACGATAGAGCTATCTACTGCGGCGTACACAGAAAGAGAGAGAAAGAGAGAGAGAGGGAGCGGCTGATAGCGCGACATAGAGAATTTGGAGCACGCACACGCAGGCAAGTGTAGGAGCAAAGCAGCCAGTCGGCTTCTATGTTCTATTGTCGTCGAGAACGTGGCAGACTCGTTGGCGCGAGAAATAACGGGGGCACAGCTCGCTCTGCTTGCGACAGATTAGCCGAAAGCTTTTCCGCCTACAGTTTGCCGTTCCAACACGAGAAATCTAATTCCCTCATATTTCTCTCGCAATTCTAATCAATATTATTCATACAATGCGTTCCCTTGACCTTCTCCCTCTCGGATCGATTGATTTTCTGCCAAAATTGACATATGCCGAGTGATTGCCGGCTGTGAAAAAGTCATGAGGCAAGTTAATGATATACAGTCGTCCGCGACAAATATATACGTCGGTGTATGGCGAGGACGAAGGGTATCAGCAAGAAGAAGATGACATCTGGAGCGTGCATGTGTAACGTCAAACCAGAATAGCATTTTCCCAAGCGGCAACGTTACGGCCGAGAGAGCCGCTCGAACGTAGCATCGTGTTTCGGCGCAACCCCTCTAACTTCAAAGCGAATCCTCCAACTTTGTTCGTCAAGTAATGGCTCGCTTTTGCTGCCCGGACGAAAATATCAACAGGTGAAAACAGACAGTAAACAAGGCCCCTTGAAGAACAGGAGGTGCTTCGAGGAGTTGAGGCTTTGGGAAAACAACCCTTGGTCCTCCAGATTTGTGTCCCTCGTCGAACAAGAGATTGGCCTCCTCTCTGGAGAGTCTCGCATTATACCGAAGACAAGTGGGTGGTAAAAGATGTGGATATTCTCCGACTGCAATGCTTCGCATTGATATTTGAACATCTTTGAATTTGTAACTTTAAGTATTCGACTCTTTTTTTCTTAATTCCGATACATATTACAGTTCTAAAAAACGTTATTTATATTGTTAATGCCACAAAAGTATGCACAGAATTTTCGTCTGAAATATATTCGGTCCACTAAGTTCATTGGGTGAGCTAAATAAAAAGTTGTTCCCTCTTGCCAAGTTGGAAACAGGGTAGCAATATAATGTTAACAAACGTTTTCACTTATCAGTGATTCATTTGGAATAACAGACGCACACACGCGTGAAATATACGGCTGTCAGACTATTTATGCATGACAGTGTAGTATATGATCCCAACTGCAACTGTTAGTACCCCTTTTCGACGTGAAATCGGAGGTATTTTCTGGCGAAGGCGATACCTTACGCACGTCTCTCCGACCAGATTTAGAATCGGGGTGTATCCTGCCGTTCCGGTAGACTTCTGCCCTCTTTTTACTTTTTACTGCTCCTCTCACAGAGCCGAGGCATTCGCTCCTCCACTTTGAGCAGCCAGAGTAGCTCTACTGCTAAGAGAAAACTCGATATAGCTTTTTTCACTTCATGAAACAACGCCTGAAGACTCAATGCTACGTCTGACCATACGTAGACCTATTCTACTTACGGCCGTTTAATATCAAACATTACGAGTGATATCACACGTCGTTGAATGATCGAAGTTCTACATTGCTTTCACAAGTGATTGCTTTGTTTCGGGTGTGAAAGAGGTTACGGTTAAGATTCGAATATATCGAAGACTAAAGTTAATGGTTAGTGAGTGGGACCCTTTGAACTATCAACCGGTGGCCTTCGGAGTTAACAGATGGAGCTTGTTCTCCGCTAGTACATGACCGCCAGTGTATTCGTGAGGCAGAGCGAGAAAGAGAGAAGGAGAGAGAGAGGGATTCAAGTGTACCGAGGAGCAATCTCGGCTGGCATTGCTCGGCACTCTAGCGAGGTGAGCGGAGCAGACTGCTTGGTGCCAGCGGACTCGTACGAATCCCTCTCTTTCGCTCCGACAAGCCTTCCTTCCCTCGTTTGCTCTGTCATCGAGCCCTCTCTGTCTCGCGCTCTCACAACAGTCAAGCCGACAGTGCTAGTTTGCCGGGGACTATCTCCCTCTCTTCCTGCATCGTCGAGCTTTTCCTCGCTCCGTTCCTCTGCCTCTCTGTCTTCTTGTGCCGGCTCTGTTCCGTGACCCGCGGCTATTTCCTCTCCTGCAGCGCGCACCACCGGAGCGCACTTTGCTAGAGCAGCTCGCCGCCTCCTCTCCTCCTCAGATCCGAGCCAAACGGATCCGCCCGGCTTACGTAATCGCACCTGAAAGACTAATTGCCCGCGGTGCTAAGTCAGTCTACCAAGGCCGAGCGAGAGTGTCTCACCGTGAAAATATCGATAGTCGTTTTATCGGTGAGCAGGTATTCTCGGTTTCCTCTCTCGCTGATCGTTGTCACTGGTATTTCGTTGGAGTGTCTGTTTGCAGGAAGGCTGCAAATGTTACAAAGGCGTTTTAATGAGAGGGAATTTTTTGGTTCGCGATTCTAGATTGTTGCAACGATTGTTATCTTGGTTATTCAGTATCCGAAAAGGCAGGGCCGCATACTGGGTGCGTGCCTGGTAACAGAACGGAACGCGAAGCAGAACACGCCGGCTAATTTTGCAGCTCGTAGCTGCGTGCGTATGCGGGGAGAGATAGCATCGACCTAAATGCATGTGCATACATATCCCTCCATCTTTCTCCGTTTCTCCCCGGTTCCCGGCCCTCTCGCCCCTTGCACTTGCATGTGCAGTCCGCACAAATGCGATGGTGCATAGCATGAATACAGAGCGCCACTGGGAACATCAGGCATCTCGATGTATCCAGATCGAATAGCCGCCAATATTCGATGGAGTCTCCGTGTTTTCGGGATCGCATTATTCCTTGACTTCGAAATCCCGGGCCTTTGCTCTTTCCAGTGAATTCATGCAATTCTCGAGTCATTGTCCGCGAGTTGCATTCGTCTTGTTTCGCAAGTCACTGAATTGCTTTCTCGTTCAACGAAATCAGCTATTGATTTTCTAATGATTGACTTTAGAAACTAGGGCGTGGTTTCAGGAATTGTGGATAAATGTACTCCCTCGTCCTTTCTTCCGAAGCTTTTCTCGCATATCGTGCGCCGTCCATCTTTTTCCCTACGGTATTCCGGCTTTCCTGCGAAAAGTCCAGAACTCTTTGTTTCCGGCTGGCGATCGAATGCGAACTTTATAGACAGAGCGCTTGGAAAGTGTGCTCGGTTGTGTGCGCCATCCGGTGAAAATCGGTCCCCTTTGTATTCGGGCGAGTTATGCGGACTGCTGACATATTACTGTATGGAAATGCGATTCCCTGCCGCCGTCGCCGCCGCCGCCACCACCACCACCACCACCAGTTCGTACCGCTGTTGAGGAGAATTCATTTTTCGTTCGGTGACCTCGATGAATATTTTGATGAGCTGCTCCGACACGTTATTACAGGTGTGTCCGACTTGCATTTCGAAGTGTAACATCAAGATAGCATGCTTTTTGCTGTGTACCTGCCTTTCTCATGCCAATCTTTAGTCACTTGTTGTCCCACAAGATCATCGTGCACGTCACTCCTGTCGTGCGAAAGTTTCTCTTACAGTTGCGATCGGGTAACATCGCAACTACAAATGAAATGTTGTCTTAACGCAACATTGGCACGTAATGAGTTAACTTGGGAACGATTATGGTGGCAGCCGAGAAGCAAGACAGGCCGCCTGGCCCCGCTAAGAAATTGGCACCGGAGAGCAAACAACAGATGGCAGCCGGCAGGTGTTTTCAGCACATTCCTGCACGAATTCCCCGCGCAAGAATAAACAACGTCTTGTTTTCATGATCCACTGAAACAATCGAGTCTTGCCAGCAGCCGAAATTGGCTGTTCCAAGTGCGAAAGTCGAGCGCAAGTGCAAGTAATGTACTTGCCTCTGGTTTTTCAAACTTTTTCGTTTCTTCTTTCACGGGGGATCTGAAAATTGGCTGTTTTTGCGCGATCTCCTTCGGTTTTTGGGGACGATCAGTGTCGGGTTATCGACAGGCCAAAGAGCTCGTTCCTCTCCCCTTCTCTTTCTCTCTCTTTCTCTCTCTCTCACACACAGAATTTCACTTATCGACGACAATAAGCAGCGTCCGTTGTTTTGCATCGATCTCGCTCCTCGCGTATTTGCGACTTGACTTTGTGACATTTTTGTAATCTCCATCTCTCTCTCTCTCTCTCCGAGCAGTAAACAGCTTCGATTGATTCCCGATTGGAGAGCAAGTCGAAATCCCAGCGATTCTTTAGATCGAGTCTATTGAAAGCATGGACAAAGTGAACAATCGCCAAGTCCGTCAGTCTAGAATACGTCACCGGGAACACGCCAGTCATCATTCTACTGCATCATATTTATAAGCGTATTTCACATCGCTTTCGCTAAACATAGGTCATAGAAATCTTCCGGCAATGCAGAGAATATGAGACAGGTGGGACAAAGTACAATTAGATTTCAATGTACTTATAGATTTCTCGGTGAAAAATAGAATGTCGTCTGAGCGACGACATATGTAGAGATTGCCATGAGTGGGACTTGCATCGGGTATACAGTAGCTTGCTCGATTGTTCGTCCTTCGAGCGATACTCAGGCCGTCCTATAATTATACCTGCTAAGTAGGTGACGTGATTCCTCATCCCCACTATTTCGAGCCGGTCTAGCATGCCGTATAGAGACCTCTCGGCCTCTGAGGCCAGTCGTGTTTCTAGTCGCTCTCTGACGCTTATCGACGCGCAGAAATCACCAGCGAGATGACACCACAGATATAGCCAGTATTCGCAATCCTAAATCGCTGATAATTCTCTCCTCGAGGCGCACACATTAGAATATCAAATTCGCTTGAAACATCCCTGGGGCCTTTCATCATCCCGGCCACGGATTAACTCAGCAAATGTTGGCATTTCAATGTGGCTCACGTCACGGAAATTTAACGATCATCAACCCTGGCGAAGAGCCACTCATGGCCGCTGCTCTAATCTAGCGAGAAAGGTCTTATGCAATAGAATTCGAGCATTACACCACTCGACAAATAAAAGAACCGGTACTTTGGCGTAAACAGGAAAGAGTATGGTCTCTCTTTGCCCGGCGCACGTGGGGTTGTAGAGTGAACACAGAGGAAAGCTGTGTGTGTGTATGGTGCACATAGATCCAACCGTATCTCGCATTTAATACAGCAGCCGCTCGTTCGTCCGCGGAAAGGGCTCGCCGAGAGCGGAAAGGAATTTTAATTAGGCATTGTTAATCAAGCCCAGTGTGGCGTGGACCCGCCCGCTACCGATTTCAATGCGAGCTTGCTGTATTATCGTGGAAAGCTGCCCTCCTTGTTTCACGCGATCCACTGGGAAGCGTGACTAATTAAACGCCGGTGGGGAAAAATGCGGCTTCCTTGTGCAGCTTTTGCCCCGGCGCGGCTCGAAAGCGGCAGCTGATCGGCCGGCCAGTGGAAAAATTTAGGCCAGCCGGCACCAACCAGCTACCGGAATTGGCCGCGTGACTTTATTTTCGTATCGCTTCTTTAATATTCATCGTGTCACCGCCTTCCCTCGCTCCTCCTATCCACCTCTTTTCTCTCTTGTTTACCGAAACCGCGCCGCGCACACGTGGACCTGCTTTTATTTTTATTTCCTCCTCCAGGAACACACGCTCACTTTCCCACTAAACGAGACCCTAACAGCCTGAAGGGTTGATCCCACCGTATTCCTCGTAACGGACTTAATTGTTCGCTCCGGAAATTACTAGACTAAGAAAAGACAGTGCAAAGTCAAAGTAGACACGTACATGTCTGCGGACACGTTCGCCAATTGCTGCTCGTGCCAATCGAACGGGCTTATCTCATAATTCCTCGCTGGGGAGCTCAAGTCTGTCCCATTGAATAAAAAAAGCAAGAGTGAATCATGTTTCTCGTCGTCACACTTGTTTCTTCCGCGGTATGTCCTTGGAAGTCTGTCTGGAGATACACACGATAGTTATCAGTTACCGCGAAAATACGAAAAGGGTTTGATGAGGAAAAAGTTGGTGGGAATCACGCAAGTTGCATCACTTTCCATCGCGTGATCACCGATAACGATGAGTCAGGCTGGCGTGTATGTACTTTTATCCTCGGCTTAATGATACGTTTCTTCCCTGCTCCTTCGAGTGACCTGCATTTCGGGAGAGTTCTGCGATGAATATCGATGAGGAGCAGCTCTTACATCCAACGTTTTCCAACGTCCACCTGACACTGGCCTTCGAGCTAGCTATTGGAAGGCGCGCATACCTGACCGTGTGTACGATTGTCAAGAGGGTGAGCAAGGGCTTGTTGATGTCGTCCCTTCTTGGCCCAAGAGCCCCAGTCTCGGCCAAACCGTTTTCCAGCCACAAAGAAAGCAGCGCGGAATTTTCCAAGACGGTTTGAAATTAAGCTGGGTGGGGCGATCGGGAAAGGCGAGAAGATTTTCAGGCTTCCTGAGATGGTCCCAGCTTCCTCGAGCCACCACCACCTGGTGCAAACGTATTCCCTCTTCCATTAATCATTGTTCGATCCTTCAGATCCCAGCAGACTCGCCTCCCAGAGAAAAAGACTGCTCTTGCGAGAAATTGCCTTTGACTTCTCTGACTTCCAACTCCCTTTACACCTCGATGATTAATTCCTTCTATCAGTCCTCCTAATTATAATGTCTTTAAAATAAAAATCACCATCGAATGAACTTCATCGCTTTCTACAAGCTTTATACTTCTTTTAATCCAGCTTGTCCAGTCGCAAGAGAAAGAGCTTCTCTTCAATCTGTGAAAACGAAGTCTCTCTTGAAAATAGAAACTTCAAGCAGAATATGCTCTCAGAAACGAACTTGACGGAAAAGAACCTCGAGGCACTTCGGTTGGTCTTCTATCTTTGTCTCTTGCAATTATTACGGGGGGTTTACTTACAATTAGTAGATATCATTTAATTGCCGGCGGCGGCTGGCGATAGTGCGTGCATTGCACGAGCATGTGGAACTTAATGTCGTAGTTACTCGGAATTCATTTATTTGAAAGCGGAGAGAAGCATGGAGCAAAGTTGGCTAGAGATTAAATATTTCTTCGTTTTTGTGGAACTCTGGCACGTGGCGCGCGATTAAAACTTTATGTGTTTTCAATACTTCTTCGTTGGAACATAATCAAACTGAAGAAGAGTTACGTTCGACTCGTACAGCGCTCTTCCAAGTTCTACCATGTTCAGCAGTAGCAGTTAAATGTCACTTTTAGTGTCATTATTTCGGTTCAAACCAATCCAATCATGTTATTTTCAATCCTCAGCATATACTGTGAATGAGGCTTTAGGCAGCGGTCACGCGCCGGTAGTGCGCGCGAGACCGGTTCTGCAAAGTGACTTTAACGCCTCGCTTATAATTTGGGATCACGGCTACCGCGACTCTTTGTCTCTCGGCTTTTGCACGTATGTATGCAACATCCGTAGCAAGCTTCCAATTTAATTAGAACCTATAGTTCTTTCTTTTGTGCCAAGTGGAAGCGTGTTGCGTGAGTGAGTGAGGCGCGCGCGCGCATCAGCGATCAGTTAGCACCCCTTTCGGAGTCTAGCAACTTTTCCACGAAGCCTTGTGGAAGCAGGCAGAAATGCCCGGCGCGGCTCCATTTCAGCGCGGTAAATGAAGATGGATCCGCCTGCGAATTGAGGGATCTCTCTCGCGGTGAATGGGCGGCTCCGCTCGATTCGTTTACGGTCGATACAAATATTTTTTCATGCCCGTTAGCATCCCGCCAGGCATTATGTACGAGCCACTAATTCTCTTGGTAGTCGAGGGCATCGGCAGGCTTCATTTCATCTAGGTGGGTTACGGGGTCGCATGAAAAACCAACCGAGAGAGGAGGGGGGAGGTTTTGGGAGCACGCACCCCCGCTGAGTTGGGACGCGCCACGTTTCAAGGGAGAGAAAGGGATTTGCGAGAGTCCTTCAGTAGCAGGAGAGCGTGCGCCAGAGAATTGATAGTGAAAAGCCGGGCTGCTTGTTGCAGGGGTGGTACGATTCAATCGACGTCGCTTGGTAACGAGAAACATTAGACGAAACACACGCAACTGAATTTCGTTCCTTTGAAAATGCCTTCTAATGGAAAGAAGCATCGTGTCTAATGGCTTTTATCGCCTAACGAGTATCTATTTCACAGGCTTTATCGAGTGTTTCTTCCTTTTCAAAAGGAATCAAACGTCCCGGAGGCTTCAGCCACCATGAAAATCTGCGAATTATGACTGTTGTCCCAATGGGGATTCGTCGTCGATTATTTTCACGTTTTGGTCGCACACAAAGGCTAATGGATGTAGCTGGAGGGGCCTGTGAGGGTTTCGTTGCACACTTCGATTCGGTGATGTTGCTGCCGGGGTTGTCGCACTCTCGCCGTTTTGAAGCAATCAGGCAGAAGTCATTAAAATCGTGTTATAATCGTTCCTCGAAGCCACTGCATCTGCTATGCTTGCTGAGAGTCGAGCTGTTTTCGAGCGGGGTGAAAAAAAGCGGCGGGTAACAAATTGTCAGCGAATTTTGTTGTGACGCTCATTCAGCATGCGTTAGCAACCCCCGGCGATTGAATCGAGTATACGAGAGAAGGAGGGAGAGTGGGAGTGAGAGAGGTAGAGGTGGGGAAAGGCAAAGGCCGGAAAAAATACATTTCAATCTGAATCGCTAGCTCCCCTAAGCAGTCGACAATAGGGTCCACTTGGGCTGCTGGCGACCTAAGCAATGGAGAAGGAGCGCCAGCGAATCAAGGGGGGCAAGTAATCACCCTCCGAGAGAAATATAGGTCAGGATGTACATAGAGAAAGAGAGAGAAAGAGAGAGAGAGAAAGGTTGACGGGTAAGAGGGAGAAGCGAGGGTCAGGCGTCACATGCTTTTCAAGTGACACGATCAACTCAATGGACTCCCTTCTCGTGTGCACAGCGTCATATTTGCATTCGAGTCGAAAACCGAATTCAAACTTCTCGCCTGGCAAAATTCGCGTGCTTTATCTTCCCATCGAGAGGCCCCATTCGAACACATCAGCTGTGCGTGCTCCAAAGCGATTAGAACGCCCACTTGAATCGGAGCTCTGCCGGGAGCTAGAAATTAGAATCGACTGCTAGAGAAATCATCCCTCGAACTGCCCGAAATTCGAATCCAGCACCGGCCAAACCTGGGAAAGAGTGATCGATGCTGCATCTGCATGGGGATGCAGTTGGTTGTCGCGCGGCGAGGAGTCGGTAGGACTTGGTGAATCATTCAGCTCGCTTGGCAAGAACAAAGGAGCACTCTTTACCAGAGGGTGGTAGTTGCACTCGGCTTCTTGGCACTGGTTCTCTCTCTGGCGCGCGGGCGCGTGCGATTATTATCCCACCTTAGGTCGGAAAAATCTGCAATTACGCTCGATCGCTTCTATCTATAGGCTGGCACACTCTATTTGAGGCAGCTGACGAAACGCGTTTCCGCGTTGCATCAGGCTGCCGATAACTGGCCTTGTTGTGTACCGATCGCTGATAGTCAGTCGCACTTGCGCGATCGCACAATGTAATCCTCTCTTTCTCAGCCTCCCTCCCACCCCGCCCTCTATCTCTCTTTCGCCTGTGTGTACATACTCCTGGCGAAACCAAATCTCTCTTGTCAAAACAGCGATACCCTCGATTACTTGAGCATGTAATTATTTCTCTTTTCCCACTTGCTTCCCCACCCATTTCGCCACCCTGGTTACGCCCATCCTATGCAATCTTCCCACAAACTTCCTCTGCGCGTATCATTCATCCAACGCATCATCACAATTCTGCCTCCGTGGAAAACAAGTATGTATTGTGTTTATCAAGTTAACTGCTAACACCCCTATTTGTATCCAAAATCGCAGCATCGAAGGTAGAAACTACCGGACAGCAACGTATGCAATAGCTGTTAATGGCTCAACCGTTTCACCCTACTGTATACTTCTCGGCAGCTGATCGGGAACAGTGAAGAGAAAGAGAGAGGGTTTCTCGGAAGAGGAGGTTTCCTGTTTGTAAATAATTTTCTCGCCCGCCAACCGATTCTCTTTGCGAGGCTGGGGCAGAGGTGTGCGCGTGGTATTGAGGCGACGGTTCCTCGCCCTGTGGGGCGAAGCGAGCGTCCTTTATGCCGGCTCCATCAGGAGAGGACGCGCAGCGGCTTGCTCTCGCGGCGCGCCGGCCCGCGCCTAATACAATCCTGCTCTCCCGCTCCGCAGCCACAAAGCAACGGAAACGAAGGGTGTTCGCTTATGCGGCTCTGCTACTCGATTTACCCAGCCTTTATCGACCACCAGGAATCACGGTTAGTCGGGAAATTCTAGTCCTTCGGGAGTGATTCCCTAAAGGCAGCCGGGATCCACCAGCTTCCAGCTTGCTTTGCTACACCTCTCATCGTAAGGAGCGCTCGTTAAAACACCCCTCGTAAAATCGCTAGTGGAACTTGCTAGACGACTTGAGCGAACGATATCTCGTGATATCGAGGTGGCCTCAAGGGGTGGGTGCTTCCACGGAAGCCTGTTAACGGTGATCGCGGAGACTTGGAATCGAAAGGCTAAACAGGCTGGTGGAACTTCAGCCGGCTTTGTTCTTCTTTACGGTCCATAAATCTTCATTGTGGCGCTGGCAATCCTGCTCTATTTTTCGGGGCCCGCGATCGGACCATTGTTCCCTGGTCGAAAGGACGTCATTCCAGAATCAAGACAGAGAGAGAGAGAGAGGAGTTTTATTAGGGCGTTGACACATGTGCCGCAATCACTTTAGCACCCCCGGCTACAAGCTCGACCAAGACTTCTGCTGACTTGGTGACGAACAGTACTTGGTCGTCCTGAGTGATCCGCCTTTCCCTGCTAACCCTAATCCAGCTTCTTCTTTCATAAGGCGTCTTCCAGTTTATTGGCGGCATAAATTCCAGAGGCTCACACGCAATTGAATATTTGCCTGGGACGGAAGAGTAAAAGGGATGGTGAGCATGCCGCAAATGTTCTGACCACGTGTTCCAGCTTCGGAATTACTTTGGAGTCAGACTATGTTTATTGGAAGGATGTAAAAGCATCGGGTTCTAAGTAATGAGGTAGGAGGAACCGCGCGTAGAGCCCAAGTAAGGAGAGGCCCCGATGAGGAGGTTCCATTGGTACGACGCATAGATATACAACGCCATTTATTTCATTGTCGGGCGCGCGGCTTTATTGTATCCTGGTGATCGTCATAGCCATAATACACTTTATTCTATCCATTGCGTAGCCGATGTTCACGCGCTTATGGTCGCTCTCCCCAGCTCTCTAAGAGAGCGAGCGAGCGCGCGCTTATGGTTTCGCCGTATAGGGTAAACAGGCGGCAGCAGTTTGCACGAATTATTTGATCTGACAGAAAGGGCCCCGGGTTTGCGAGTGCAGGGTGCGCAGGGGCTTCCAGGGTGTACGGCGTCGTAATGGTCGGCGGCGCGAGAAAGGGACGTTTGCGAAGGGCGCAAAAGGAAAGGTTCCGCTCGGCCGATCGCTGCAGAGCGGCGCGGCGGCGGCGGCCGATCTCTCGAAATTAAAGTAGGGGAGCGAAGAATACACAGTGGGTATAGTTTTACGATCGGATCGTGAAACTTCGACACGCATGTACCACATGCTTGGATCCGATTGTATCGGCGGTGGCGGCGGCCAGTGTGCGAGAGCTCCAGCTCGGAAAGGGAGGAGTGCTGTTTGGCATTCGATAGGGGAGGAAAATGCGGCGCATACGCTAGGCGATATATACCGAATTTTATGCTCCGCTATCGGCAACTTTTTCGCTGGATCTCTCTCTCCACCTCCCTTTCTTCCTTTGCCTCTCTTAATTTACTGCCACATAAAATTCGTTGGCTCGTCTCTGCCGCTCGTAGTTTCGGGGGTAGCTCGGTAAGTGCGCCGAAGAGAGTGGGTAGCAGCGTGTGCTCGCGCCGATGTTTACGACAAAAGGAGAGCTCTGCCCCGCCTGCCTGCCTGCCCGCCGGTAAAGCCGAATCCGTTCCGATTACAATGCGATATTATGTAATTCGATAAATTCGTCCCGACATAAAAGTCAAGCTCTGCCTTGTGGGAACTCATCGGCTTCGTCAGCGGCGCCTCCGGCGACTGAATTGGCGATGACAATTTTCCGGGGGAGGGAGGGGGGGTACCTCTTCCAGTGACGAGGACCAGCCGAGAAAATTCGGGAAGCGTCAATCTCGTCGATGCGCTAGCGCTCGGTATCGACGCCTTTAGCCTGTTTACGAGTGCTCAGCACTTGTTTGCGCCAAATTGCGCGAACGCGAGCCTCGAAAGCCATGCAGATAACTGGCTCGTAAACGTTACTCAAGCAGAGCCAAGGTGGGGCGGTCTGTTATTTTTTTCTGATATTTCGAGCGCCGTGTAATCCGGCGATTTGCGTCACCGAGAGCCTGGCCAGCCACCAACTCTCCCTCGCGCTCCCCTCTCCTCTCTCCCTCTCTCTCTCTCTCACTCTCCTTTTTAATACGATTTCCCGTCAGCCCTCATCAAACACCGCTTTGATTATCGCGCGTAAATTACCCCAGCCTTGACTGTGCCGGAACGTCTCCGAAGATGCTCGACCTTCGCCAGACGACACCGTGCTACCAGCGTTCTTTGACTCTCTCAATGCATCTACCACAGCTGGATTTTTCTCTCTTTTGAGCTCGTTACACTCCACTTGCAATTCAGCTGGCAACAGTTTAAGATTAATTTAGCCTAGATAGACGAGACGATTGGGAGGTTGCACGTGTCACACGTCGGGTTGCATCAGGGGTCAGCGTTTACGTGTCACTGTTTAAGAGGGATTCGAGCAAAGTGGCGAGCGCCGTCGACGTCGACGTCGAGGTTTATCGGTTACAAAGGCCACCGGGGTAAAAAGAGAAGCGTCTTAGCCGGCGCGATTGACCGAAAGGTCCCTCTCTTTCGATGCGCGATAGCGGCTCATTGTTTTCGCACCGAGCGAGCGAGCGAGCGAGCGAGCGAGCGTCGTGCATTTTCGAGCTCTATTATTGACAGGCCACTCGTCAATAGACACGCCAGGCCACGCGATAATAGTCGAGTACAGTACACGATAATGTCCGCGCTCTGTTTTCGTGTGCTCGTAAGCCCATATAGTTGGAGCGAGAGAGAAACTGGGAGAGGGAGAGAGCACGCGGCCGGGCAGAACAGAACAGAGCAGAGCAGAACAGCGTCAGGATGACAATACGCACGTTTACCCGTGACTTTATCTGTCCAGTGTATTGTTATTGCAAAACTTTGCACTCCACTATCTCCCGTCGATGTATCGTACTCCCTGCTATCATCATGCCGCACTCCGAATCTCCAAGTTCTATACAATCCCTCCAGATCACTAAGTATTTATACTGAACAGTGTAAATTTGGGAAGTCTTGATTTGAATAAGTCAATAGAGCATAAAGCAGAATTAATTGTATTCAAGAAAAGTTGAGTGTGGAAGGAAAAAAAATACTTGGAGGCGCCGGGCATCGATCCCGGTACCTCTCGCATGCTAAGCGAGCGCTCTACCATCTGAGCTACGCCCCCTTGATATCAATTGGTGAACTAGTGTCTCTCTTCGACAAGTTGTGCTTTTACTCATTGCCATTTTCCCTGGAAGCACTATCGACTCTTCCTCTAATTAGGTGAAAGTACTAGTCTGTTTATTTTACAAGCAAGACGATTGACAGACCGCGTGGCTTCTCTGATTACATAGTAGAATCGGACCATTGTGCTCGAACAAATCTAGTTATCGCCGGAGCGGTGCGATCCTCGTCCGCTTACTCACTGCTGAATCACCGTTTATGTGTGTCAGATCGTTGCACTTGGCGATTCCGACTTCTCCGAGTCTACCTTCCGCTTCCCTGTGCTCGTCACATGGCAAGCAGCTCCCGAGCTATTGGGTATCCATTAACCCAGATTTCGGCCGATTATGTCGCACGAAAAAAGCATACATTTGCATGGAATTGCGAAATGAGCTGGCCGGAGAAATGGCACGTACAAATGAGTGCGGAAGTCTGATGAAACTGGCACACACTGACCCACTATGGCGTCTACAGATGACTGTTAACATTGTTGACTACCTTCGAATACAATCACGTGCGCGCTTACGGAATTACTAAAGTACGAAATGGTTGTGCACTGAAAGTAAATCATGTATTAATAAAGTTGTTGAAACTTAACCATATTTGGGCATATTTGAAATCGGGAAAAATGAATATTAGATTATTATTTCTAAAGGAGTTTGCTTCTGCTCTTCTTGAGTGTACAATGTCTTTGTCAATTCCATGTATTTGCATTTCATAGGCCTATCTATTTAGGTACTTCCGTTCTCTCGATCGGAATTGTCTCTTTCGCAACGGAACTCATTCGGCCATTGTTCCCATAAGAGAGACTATGAGCTGTAGTCATTAGCGAGGACATAAAGACTGTCGTAAATGTCAGCATCGCAGCGATAGCGCGTCCGAAAACTGGGCGACCAAGGTGAATCATCGTCTGGACAAAGGGTGCCTTCAATCGCAATGCTTACGCGGGTTACGTGGCGCAACAAGTGCGCCCAGCGTCCACGCAGACATCCTTACAAATGTATACATGAGAATTACGTGTGAAGTGTATCACATGTGCCCAGCATGTGCCGGGGACTTGCTATCTTCTTAGGTGTTCACCAGACAAAGCTTTTCGTATTCCAATATTAGAATTTCCACGATAACTTCAACTTTAAACTGTTTCCCACGGCTGCTTAAATTATCACAAAATGTTAAATATTTGACAAAGAATTTTAGATAAAAAGAAATTCCATTCTTTCTTAGCGACTTCAAGCACATGTAATATTCGGGGACACAACATTTATTTATTTAATGCGTAGTTTATTTATTCGTTGCGCGAAATTCTTCATAAAAGAACTTTCCGGCACTTTAATTATGACACACCTAATATTGAATACCTGAATAACATTTAACATCGAATTTGACTCAACATTTGTCTGCAAATGATCGAACCTTTAGCAGAAGAACTTTTAGCCACTTTAAGCTCTACTCTGTTGGCAATCGGATACGCGCAGCTTATATTTTACTGGCGAGGCTTATTGCTTCTTATAATAGTCTCTCCGCTCATTGTATCCAATATCGGCGTGGCATCATTGCCGGGATCGAGCCCTCGCGTGCTGCTGCTTTATGAGAGTAGCTCGCAATCAAGCTGGAAGGAGACGCGAGAGCAAGCGTGAAGCAGGGGGCCCAAGACGTCGGGAAGAAGGCAGTCACATCGCCAGCGGAGAGAGTGTGAGAGAGACGCTATTGTTTCACCCTCGGCGAGCAAAAGGGAGACTGCACACACGCGTGGAAAAGCGTCTGTTTACGACCGGCACACGTGGGAGTGGGCCGCGTACCACCAAGAAGAATGGGACAAAGAGATGACAAAGAGATCGCCGAAGCCACTGTTTCCGCCTCCTCGTGCTAACTCTCCCCCCCGTCCCGCCCCACTACCTACTTAGAATCTCCGTGAATTTTTTTTTTTATGGAGGCTCTGTTCGTATTTTCTATGCTTATAGCTTATTTCCATCTTAATGCTCCAAAGCATTGATTCTTTACTAAACAAAAGGTTTTGTTTAAAAAATAGAAGCTTCCACCCCCCTGTGACTCATCGACCAACCCCCTGGAAGAGGAGTGTTCCGCGGCATTATTTTTTCAGCCCTTATCGTTATGGGATCGTGTGTCTCTGACACGTGGCTTCTTCAGCTCCTTTATCGGAAGAAACGGTGCCAACGCTTCACCGACATTGGTAGAAGATCGCCTTTTCACACTCTTCTGCCACCTACCGGCAACGAATTCGTCAGCCACCGCCTCCCCCGCCTTATCCCCGCGAACTATGTTGCTCGCCACCGAGTCGCCTTATCACTTTACTCCACTCTGACTCATCGGTAATCGCAGTCCGTTCAAAGGCGACTTCGAAATCCCAACTTTGTGCCAAGGCTCTCTATCTATGTGTGTCAAGCCTCTGCCACTCGGTGCGGCCACGAGACAAAGCGAAATTTCGCGGTGAGCTGACTATGTAATGCCTAGGAATCAATGGACCGGGTAAAAAGAATGCTTGGATTTGGCATTGCGCGTCTAAGAGGATCTCATAGTATTCACCGAGGGAGAGAGAAACAGAGCTCTCTCTTGGCTCGTCTTCGCTGGGCCGTGAGTGCTTGTGTAGTTAGTCCGTAATGGTTGGCCGACGTGACTCATCGCAGTGAAGCGATCTTAGAATGTTTTTGCGCTGCCCTGGCCTTGATACGTCGATTAGACTCGACTGCACACTCGAAAAGATCCAGATTATGCCGGATAGATCGTGTCAGCCACGGAACATGTAAATACGCGCGTTTACCGTCCGAGCAACACACATCTCAATCGTATGCCGATCTACAACTCTACAAGTATTCGCTTCGAGACCATTAATCAATTAATTTGTCAACCACTGCTCGAAGCTCGTAACAGAGCATCGACAAGAGTAGTCTTCATTCGATTTGCCAAGAGTTCCAATGGTCGGCGATCAATTCTGCGATCCGGATACGGTGTCGATCATTACTCCAGTAGTCGAAACTTCCTGGTGGTAGTTCGTGCCAGCTGAGCCCACACACAACTCCCCACCGCCGTTATAACGGCACATTATACGCCAGCAAGAGAAACGAGAGGGGGCGGCGAACTCGTGCGATTTCGGGCAACAGATGATGTAACGATGCCAATGGACAATGGCATCGAGACACGCTGGTACAGTCATACTTGCATTCAGAGGATCGACAAGCAGCGATAAAGCTTACGGCGAAGGAATAGGGTGGCAAGAGCGAAAATAGAGGGAGCAAGAGAAAGAAAGTGAGGGGTCTGCTATATCCAAGAGCGAGGTTCGAATTAAGCAAGAGGAGGAAAGGGGTCTGGAGTTCAGGGACAAAGGGTTAAAGATGCAGAGGCGAGACCGAAAAAGAGTAGCAACCAGTGTGAGAGAGGGACTAGGGTTGTGCTTGGTCGGCCAGGAGGCTGCAAGAGTGACGGAGTCAAGTCGCCGAGGAGGACGGAGTCGGCCAAGAGAGGCTGAGCAAAGGGAGCAAGAGAGCGGCGATGGTGGGTTGGTGGGGGTAAAGGAAAATCAAGTGAAAGAGAGGCTAGGTGAGGGACTGCTGCTGGATTAAAGTGATCGAGGGAGGGTAGCCGGGTAGCGCGAGAGGGGCAGGATGGCGGTGGAGCGATTCTCGAAGGGTGGGGGGGGATCCGCGAGGCACGGGGCCTATAATATCGTATGGCAGTGCTGTAACGGGAGGCGCTTTCCCGAGCGTTGACCTCTTCGCACTTCTAATACTAACCTCGCCCAAGTACCCGCTGCCGAGAATACGAAATAATAGAAACTCCAGTCCTCTCTTCTTGGCTTGGTGCGCCCGGGAGAGCATCGCTCTCTTCCTGGAAAAGCCGATTGATCGGCCGAGCCGGAAGGATCTCTGCAGTGTGTGCCCGGCTACCTCAGCACAATGTGGCAAAGCCTGCCATCCGAGCTCGGCGAAAGCCGGCTTTTCCAATTTGTCCATAATCGCGTTCTCCCGTGAACGCGTGCTCGTTTCCCTTTTCTCTCTCTCTCCTCTCTCTCTCCTCTCTCTCCCTCCCTCCTCCTTTTTTCCCTTCTTTACGAGTGCGCTCCCAACGAGAACCCGTGACCAAATGCCACTATTACGATGATTAAACCGACTCGGCCGGGACCACCCCCCGTGTTTCGCCGGTAATACCACTCGAGAAAGGAAAGGGAGCAGCGAGGGTTGGAGAGACTAGAGAGAGAGAGCGAGACGCTGGTATTCCCCAATTCGGAAAAGCCCCCTTTAGAACAATGAGCGATCAGATCGATCGACGTGCCCGAATTCCCAGCGCGCGCGATTGCAGATCGGCTGCCCTGCTAAAAGCTCGAAATTAGAAAAGCAGCAGGCCTCCTCTTATATGGGCCGGGAAAGGAGGGTGGGATACGCGTGGCAGGTTTCTTATGGCGAGTGGCCGAAAGTCCGCACTTGGGCAGCTTTCCCTGGGAGTTGGCGCCGCCGGGCGACAAAGGCTCGTTAGTGTTTTGCGGAAATGAAAGAAGGGGGGGCGGTCGGGCGAGTGCCCTTCGCAAGGTCCCTTCGCCGGGCTTTACTTCGCCTTGTCCTTGGAAAACAAAGGAACCTTAAAGGTAGCGAATGCCTCTTCATCTTCTCTCCCCTCGCTACAAAGAGCGTGCGCTCTCATTGATCCGCGTGCGAGCTCTCCGAATGAATGTTCATCACTATAGGTGCGCAGCCGGCGAATATGGAAGAGGAAGGCGAAGAGGAAGGAGATTTTTTCCTGGCAAATTGGAAAAAATTGACGGAGCCAAGAAAAGTTGGACAAGTCATACTAGAGGTGCGTCCGGAGTGAGTGTATATATATGTGCCTTGGCTCGTCGGTGATGCAATCGGACGATTATCGCTCGCCGTTTATTGCAAGCACCCTGCGGCTGCAAGGTAATAATGATGCAACCGTGCACGTCTTTTAAATAAGGCGGAGGAAGACACGCAGAGCCGCGGTGAGCAGCGCATCGCAGTACCGAATTTTCTCGAACATCCTCTGGCTCGAGTGGCGGCGGCGGTGCGGCGCGGCGCGGCGCGCCCACCACTGGACAGAGAAACTCATCGGGTTTTCGGTGCCGGTTTATCGCTTATGAAGTGCAAGCCGCCCGATGGAAGGTCGCGTCATTCGAACGATAAATCGACACTCCTCATTTAACTCTCGACGACGAGCTGCATAATGCATTACGCGTCCCCATCCATCGTCCGGCAGGCCGATACAATCAGATGGCAGCGATATTTTTAGCCGGGTTAGTAGCCCTGTTGCTAAGGCATCAGCTGATCAAGCCGGCCGCCTGGCTGGCCCAGTGCCGTAGAGCGAGCCTGGCGAACGCGCCTTCCACCCTCCCGTTTTACCACTTTCACCCGGGCTGCGTTGACTTTTTAACTCTGTCATCGAATCGATAGACCTCTTCGATTTTTGCCCGTCAGACTAGCTAGGAGCTCTGGGTGTAGTGAGCGAGGGGCTCGATCCTCGATATCCTTCGAGCAGGAGGGAGACTTTTTTCTGACGCAAGATCAGCTGATTCCGAGCGAGTGACTACGGCACTGCCGACCAATCGGTGAGCCGGGAAACCGGCGTGCATCCCCACCAATGCTCGGTGCGCCCCACCAGGGGCCACGAACCAGATGATCGTGGCGGAGCTCGGCAGCCGAGGTATCGTTCGGCGTCAGTTAGCAACCGGCTCTCTTACCGTCTATTCCGCTTTTCCGTAGTCACACTCCCCCGCACCAGTAATGTCCAGTGTAACTTGACTCTGTCGCGCGCACCCTTTTGCCGTTTGCAGTGTTCCGGTGGTTATTGTGAGACGGAGCGATACACACATATTCTCCCCGAGTTTTCTAATCCAAGGTAGAGAGAGTACGGAGGCTCGACTGGTTTTTCCTTTCTCGTAGTCTGGAGGCCCATGTCCGATATCTGGTCGCGGCGCGCCTCATACATTCTCAAGAAGCAGGAGAGCGAGAAAGAGAGCCGAGAGAGCTGTTTAAGCGGCCACGAGCTGCCTGCTATTTGTCTGTGATATATTATGACTGGTAACTTCGCGCCGGTTCTCCACGAGTGTAACTGCTTAAGGACGTACTATTCGAAAGGAAGACCGACCGTCAAGACTCGCCGGTGATCTTTACTCTCAGGGCACAAGGAGAGCACTGGCCAACAGAGGCACGCTCTCGTTTCTTTCTTACTCTTATACATACAAGCAAGTGTACGGAAAGGAGGAGCCGCTCAGGGATTAACCGAGGAGAAGAGACTACAGCCACTCCGAACTACCTATCTACCTGGCTACCTGCCTAAGTCTACTTAGCTTCACTACCAACCCACCGACCGCCTTTCCTGGATACATTTATCTCGCTAAGTGTATTTATTAAGAACCACCAAAATTCCTGTGGCACACGAGACAGGCGCCCAACCGGAGGCCGATACAATCGCGTGGAGCGGTGGCGACGCCAACATGGGTCAGATTGGAAATGACGTGAGTTTTAAAGCACTTGCTCCCTTTTTCTCTCTCTTCCTGCATGAACACATATCCAGCAGAGAGTCACACTCTCGAGCGAGACGCCGGTAGAGATACAGGGTGAAACTCTTCATGTGTCACCTGTTCAAGGGGGTTAATCTGCATGCTGAGGGAATAAGAAACTTCTAATACAACTTTGAATTTTGGGGTCCCGTTTGTTAGTTATAGCCTGTTAAACAATCAGTAGAAAAGGCGCTGTCAGGCGAGTTGGAGGCACTTTTTGACCGGCCGGATTGGCATGGCAAAGAAGGTCACCGTGACCTACACGCAAAATCGGGAGTTCATCGGATCCGAACAGATCAGCGTCGATAAGACGGAATTCCTCGCGCGAGATGTCAGTAGTTAGGAAATGACGAGCTACGAATCGCAAGCAAAAGACAGTTGAACGCGATTGCACGTCTGGCCGAGGCGGCGATATGTGGGCGGTGATTCCCGTCGATCTCTTCTTGACTTGAACTTGAAATTTCAAAAGAAACCATCTCTTTAATTGAGTGCTACGTAGCATGACTTCTCTGCCCTTACATGGCGATTATGTTACGAAAAGATTGACGGAATGACCGCCCGAATTCCGTATATCGCCGCTTCGGCCAGACGTGCCGTCGCATTCAACTGTCTTTCGCTCGTGATTTGGAGCTCGTCATTTCCTAACTACTGACATCTCGCGCGAGGAATTCCGTCTTATCGACGCTGATCTGTTCGGATCCGATGAACTCCCGATTTTGCGTGTAGGTCACGGTGACCTTCTTTGCCATGCCAATCCGGCCGGTCAAAACGTGCCTCCAACTCGCCTGACAGCGCCTTTTCTACTGATTGTTTAACAGGCTATAACTAACAAACGGGACCCCAAAATTCAAAGTTGTATTAGAAGTTTCTTATTCCCTCAGCATGCAGATTAACCCCCTTGAACAGGTGACACATGAAGAGTTTCACCCTGTATATCGGCTCTTTTCATTCGAGGACACGCGGAGCGCTCTGCCTCTTGGCCAATTAGGGAGGACGTTCCTTCTCCTCCCGGTCGTTAAGGCTAGCGTGTCCGACTCGGAAGGTTTATTTTGACCCTTGAAAGGCACTACTCTTGGTCTCGCTTCATTTCCCAATGCAATTGCAATTGACCGGCGTGTTCGAAGAGTCAGCACAACAGTCATCGTCGGAAATAGATTAAGGGCAGCGAAGCTAGAATAACCACTCGTGAATGTGCTTCTAGCTCTAAGATCTTGTCTCTATTTCAACCTTAACACTTGATTGAAAGCTGGCGAGTTTAGTCGTGTTTAGAGAAGAGCGAACAGTATAACCACTCTCCTTTCCGTGTTCTAAGTTAGAACTTCTGAGGTCCGCTTGATATACTTTTATGTTTTGACTTTGTTGTTTTTCCCAAATGGAAATTAGTGGGCGCGTAAGATTGCCGGTCTTTAAAGTGTCAGCCGGAGAAAATACGCCTGTACACTTTGATGCCGCAATCAAGAAAGCCGGCGGGGCCTCGTAGCTCTTTCCGTACTGCTTACTTATGAAACGGCAGGTTATCTATACTTTTGCAAAGATCGAATAGCGCCACCTAGACATTTATTTTCCGCTCTCACATATTTATGTTATGTTTATGGGCAGTATTGCAGGGCAAAGCGAAGGTTGCGAGCGCGAGCGCGCGCGTTCCGCACAGGTGTTCTTTGGATGGTTGTCCAAGTGTAGCGCGGTCAATGATATATCTAGGAAAACGGCTCTGGCGTTATCTGCTCGGCCGGCAGACGGCCGGGCCAGATAATTCCTCGCGAGCGATGCTGCTCGTCGGCCAGTCTGCCCGATTAATTCTCCTCGAACAGAAGTGTCATTGTGAAGGAGCTCCGGACGACTCGGTTGCCAGCGTACACACGTACTATGCATGTAGATACATGCCGTCTTTTTAACTATCATTCCAGCCGGCGTAGAATCAATGCCTATTTGCCGGCGCGGACGCCCGAGCTATCTCGGCCGGCTGATATCTCGCCGGCGTCGAGATCGATTTTCCTCTCGCTGTCTCCTCGTGAATCCGTGCGGCTTAGGGCCGATCCACATTGCAGGGAGAGGAGGCACGCGCGCTCAACGAAAGAGGAACGATCATACTTAAAGCGATATGCATTTCCAGCCAAGATGACACTCGACCGACAGAGTGCAGCTGAGTGCGAGCGGGAAGAGCTTATCGCGAGTGGAGTGTGATAACCTGTAATGTGAATCGGGCTTAACGTCGCCCGTACGTTTGCCGCGATAAAGTGTGTGCGCCCGCTACCGCATTTCCATAGAGCAGAGCAGAGCAGAGCAGAGCAGCACTACGACTGGCAAAGCACACCGGCGCGGCGGCGGTGTGGAAAGTGACGGCATAATCCAGCGGAATTTCGAGCTAACCGATAAATCGATGAAAGCCGACCGGTACCGAGAGAGCACGCCCGGCCGACACGCCGGCCTTTTGTCAGGGCAGGGCTTCCGAGAGAAATGCACTCCTCCATGAGAATTTAACTACCGGCTATACCGTTCGCCGCCGGGATTAGCCTCATCTACCTATCTATGATTCACCATTAGTCACCGCCACCTGAAATTCCAAACCCATTTCAGTGCCGTGATGTACGCCTTGCCTTTTCCTTCCTTGCCAGTGCATGCCGGCATCGTCCGAGAGTGAGCTACTTTTTCAATCGACATATACCCGTCTTGCTTTACCGCCGCGAAGTACATACAGTGTGTTTACAGTGGCTCTCGCCGAGCGACATCGAGAAATAGCAATTCTGACTTACGTCAGCCTTCCCGAATAGCATTGACCTTGCGTCTAGCGATTTCGACATCCGCAAAATGCCACAAGTGTCCATCTAGAATTGAGAAGCACACTTGGCCGATCTCGAATCGTTCCTTGGAAATCTCGGCTGATTCCAAGAGGGGAAATTCGGGTCTCGTAGCTTCTTTTTCTTCTCTCTAGCTTGGCACGTCTCTGGCGGAGGGTTGAGGGGGTGCGGGGTGAGCAGCTAGCAGGTAGGGTAAGTTTAGGGACACTCTTGCATCAGCCTCTCCCCCATCCCGCAGGAAGGACGCCCGCCTTCCTTGCTTGCTGCTGCCAGCTTTATGGTGTGTTTCATCATCCCGTATCCTCTCCCGTCGTGCCACGATACTTGAACCAACACACCTTCTTACCCACTTTTTTTTTCCCCTCGACAAACCAGCTCGTTCTATGCTTCACAATTTGCTAGAAGCATCGCTAATGCCAGCCAATTATGCAGGGTGCGGCGCAAACAACGACACGATCTTCCAGTAACATCAGATTTAAAACGTGCCATTGTTTCCGCCCGAGCCTGCACATGTTCTCGAGTATCCGAGGGAGTTGTTAATCCTAATCCCCCCCCTCCCGAGTTCCTTCTCTTTGGTAGCACTGAAACTTAGTGCACCCTTTCGCAAGAGCGCAGATCGAAATGTAAAAGCCCCTTTTGGTCGAGCGCCGCTGACAAATGGGAATAATGCGGTAGCGAGTGGAGCGTGAAACGAGCGGGCCACCACACGGAATTAGCTGGCGAAACTGAAAGTAGCGTGTCGCTCGTTCGGTCACGTTTCGGTCTCGTGTAGCACGGCCTGGCCAGAATGTGTAACACCGGTAGAACGAAAGTACTGTTAAAGATAAAGGCGCTGGCTGAGAGCGGGAGGAAGGGATATGCCGGCATTAGAGATAGATAGAGCGAGAGGGAGGCTGGGGCGGAGCAGTAGGAGGGGAGGGGATTGGACCGGGCGACGGCCGGGAGACCCATTTCTCCGTGGCTTTCGAGCGATGATGGAGATTTAGCTCTCGACCGGTCACGTTGGTCGACTCGTGTCCCAAGTGCCATTCGCATGCAAAGACATGGCCCGTCTGCTTGCTCTCCTTTCATTCAGAAAGACAGCGCGTTCCACCTCAAGAGAAGCATCGCTCGCCGCACTTTTTTCCCTCGGCTGACTCATAAATCAGCGAAGTCCGGCCGGAGGAGCAACTTTGCTCACTCTAGACCGCGCACTTACACTTGCTGCTCCCCAGCTGCGCGGAGGCCTGCTCGTCGAAGCCAGGAGAGAGAAGAAATAAAAGGAGTCGCGATTATAGCAGGTAGTAGTTCTCTTTCGTGGTTGGCGGCGTGGAGTTTTGCATTTCTAATTTCTAATGCTCGGTCGGGGAGCGACCGTGTGCGACGAGTTGCGGTGACTCGGGTTATGCAATAACCTCGGCGTGGACGTCCACTGCCACACAGCGGTTTTCAATTCCGCTTCCAGCGAAAATCATTGCACTGGCAAGACAGGCTCGTGTCCTTCGCTATCCAACGACTAAGCACTTCCTCTGACTCCCGTTACACTGCTGATGCCAGCGCGAGTCATCGCTTCGCCGGAGAAACGATGCCTCCTCGCTCGATTTTTTTGTCGCCTCGGAGACTCGGACCTTCGGGGTGCAATTGGACGCGCCAGATATACAAATAGTGCTCCCCACAGCGACTATCTACTACTTGGAATCATCTTACAATCGCAGAATAATCTCGCCGATAGTAGAATTATTTCCGTACCCAACCACAGTCAAATTCATTGCCCAATCTTCCATAGATAGTGGGACCGCTTCCAGAAAGTATTATTGGACGATAAATATTTACCAAGAAAGTGCATAAACAATACATGATGTCGAGGCTGTCCCGACACTCGACATAGGTCCGCAAAGGGTTAAGCTCCATTCTCTCCGCCCCTTCCTACTCTCAATCACGCTCGCTCCTCGCTGTACTAGCGCGCGCCGGCTCGAGAGAGCTCCCTCGAGATCGTAAAATTGTTTTCCAAGCGCAAACCGGTTCTCGAGATCTGGGTTCTGGTTTCCAGTGTTGTTTACGTGCGGTCATAGGCCGCCTTCGCTCCTCCGCGAGAGGAAGAGGTACACACAGATCCACACAAACACACGCACACACGGTGAGAGAGTGAGGCCGAGAGGAGGTGAGTGCGAGAAGGACTGTGGCCCAACACGGCTACAGGTTTTCATGTCCTTTTTGTGTCACCATCGAGAGCCTCTGCAAGCAGAAAAGCTCCTCCTCGGCATGCTGAATGAACAGCACACTGCGATTCTTCTCTCTCTCTTTCCCTCCCCCCGCGTCTTCTTCTCCACGTCCTTCACTGGCCCATAAACTTCGTGGCAAGCTCTCTCCCTGCCCCATCCTTCCGCCGCGCCGGGCGCTTCTTGCTACTGCTACTGCTCACTGCTCTGCGGCCAGAGGGGCGGCTTCTGTTTAATCCTCGCTCTGCCCCATTCTAACCACTCGTAATCCGATATTTATTGGCCGCCGGCTCTCGTTACCCGTGTTTTCCTCTGTTACTCCCTGGTACAACTGTTGTCTCTACCTGCTACCATCAACTTTTTGCTCCACCGTCGACCACTCTTGCCCTTTGATATCGCCGGTGCAGCCATCAGCTTATCGCCGATGTCGTAGCCTGAGTAATAACTCGGTCAACCGATCATCTCTCCTTTCCATTCGGCATTCGAGCTAAAGCCTGCTTCATACTACATGCATGATTATTTCTCTTTAGCATTCACGTGCTTCCGATTAGAGTTAATGTAACTACACTTATCAAACAAAGTATCACGCGAGTGTACTGTGAATCGAGCTTAAGTTCTGCCTTTTTCAATCTGCCCTCCGATTTATTCTCGCTCGGGACGACCGCCGGCCGTTACATCATTCGGGTCAAGCGCGAATGAGCGTGCTGTTTTCGAGAGCGTTGCTCGAGCTCGCGCATGTGTGCTGTGTGTGTATGTGTGTGTGCGTTCCCCTTTATCTGCGCCGGGAATCTGATGTAAATGTTCAAATTTTCGCGTAACCCGAGAAAGAGATGGTAAACATGTTTGCCCGGCGACTGTAAACAGGGCGACCCCACCGCGGGGGGTGGTCGATGTCGGTTTATCTTATGCCGAGGAGTGATAGAGTTGACCGAGGAAGAAGAACCCTCGCTGGTAAAAGTGGACCACTTCGGCCAGGGATTGACGGAAGTGAGTGAGTGAGTGAAGTGGCCGTGGTGTGATTACTCGAGCGAATCGTCGCTCGAGGAAAAAGAGCGCGACTGGCTGTTTTCCCCGGCGAAGGCAAACACAAGCAAAGATCGACCACCACTGCCGATGGAAGCTCGCGCTTGCTCGGATCCAGTTGGCCCGTGAGGTCGCTAAAGGTCCCTTTTTCACGTGGACCGTTCCTCCAACCCGATACTCTCTAGCCGCGATCAGTTACACGCTCTCCCGGCCCCGCTCCCCCTGGAATCTATCGGGTCCTTGAGAGGTGTACCCGCCTCTCCTAGATCTCCTCTCACTCTCTCCTTGCGGCTGGGCACACGCGTGCGCTTCTTCCTCTCCTCCTCCTGCCTGCCTGCCTGCCTGCCTTCCTTCTGCTGAGGTCTCTGCTCGCCCGGCCCTCTTCAACTTAGAAAGTCATTGTTTATGGTGCCGCTCTCGCTGACCGGTTTTTTTCTCGGGCGGCCCTCCCGTCCTCCTCACTGCAATTGCCTCTGCTCCAGGATCAACCGAGGACCCTGCCAAATGAAATTTCTCAGAGATCCCTGACAATTCTCTCTCTCTTTTCCCCCCCGTTAAAAATTACTCTGCCTCAAAGAACGATCGAGGGTTCCACAACCCTGACACTTCGTCTTCGCAACAGGTTTGCCCTGTTGGCTATTTTCATAATCTAATGAGAGAACGTATCGAAGTATAAATGTCAATAACTTTAATAACTTCATTCTCTATAATTAATTATGCATGTGCAATCGAGTATTCATGCGGTTAGTGAACGTTGCGCTAACGTAAGTAAGACAGAAGCGGAGGTGGCCAGTCCTACTTTCCTCTTGCTAAGTAAACCTCGTGTTCTGTTGGCAGTGAGCCTGGCTGCATTAAGCGGGCTCCTCTGCTTATCGACGTCGTAGTAAATAAAGCCAGGCTTTATTCGAACGTGCCCGCTCGAAACTGGGAACGACTTACTTCCTGGTTACCAAGAGCGGAGTCGACGCTTCTCTTCGAATCGGCCAGTAGGGCAGAAGAGTCGGATCGTAGAGCGGTGAGGCATTGAGTGCTCGGTTACACGAGATTGACGAGGAGGGATGCTGTTGCCGGCGCGGGACGGAGAGGGAAGGATGTGCTGGATGTCATATGGCAAGCTGGCAATCGATAGTATGACGTGGGTGTTGGGGAGACCAATCGGACTGGAGGCTCATGCCGGCGTGTGGCTATAACAGTCCCATCCACTGATAAGAAAGGAGCATCGAACTCGCGAGGTTTCTTTGTTCCCCCACTTCTCTCTCTCTCTCTCTCTCTCTCTCTCTCTCTCTCTCTCTCTCTCTCTCTCGTGCATCAATGGTAGTTGCACGCTTCCCTTTGTATTTTCCAGCTGAGTTTATTCTCGGTTTCTCGCTCTTCTTGGTTGCTCTTCGTGTTACTTCGGAGACTCAAGTTCGTCTTGGAAGAGCCGTTGCCAGCAGTCCGAGCACGCTCTTCATTGGCAGGGATGGAGCCCGAGGGTTTGAAGTCGTTCGGCCTAACAGCCGGCCAGTCTCGCTCTCTTTCTCTCCCTTTCCGTCGCCTCAAATGGCAGTATCGGATTTGATCCGAGTAACCTTGAATGTACACACTACATACTCCGCTCGCATCACCGATACACTGTGGTGCCACTCGCGTGACTTAAGCTCGATCGGCCGAATAACGTCTCCCCTTTTTTTCCTCTCGCTCTCGTTCTCTCTCTGTCTCTTTCTGCTCTCCAATTTCTGCGATACCGTTCTGCCTAACTGCTCGAAGGACGGCCCGAGAGGGAGAGAGGGTCCTTTATGCTCGCTGCCCTTTAAATCCTGACCGCAATTTCCGGGAGTTTTTTTCGTGCCCCCACTACTCTCTCTCTCTCTTTCTCCCTCGGCGCCTCTCTCTCTCACTCCTTCCTAGCCTTCCTTCTGCGAAGCCGGTGCACCGGTTAGCAGGAAGTGGAGAATGAAACGGAGCGTGTTCGGGAGCGAGCGGTGGAAAAAGTTGCATTGGCATTATTGTATAATGTCGCTGGTTTAAATGGTTGGTGGCCGCATTGGTGTACATGCCAGCCGATCGACGCTGTTACGCGATCTTCTCCGAGGCTACTGTACCACTTTGGCCTTTAAACTACCACCAGCCGGCCGATCGTTTCTTCCAGCGCGTGCGTGCGTGCGGGCGTGCGCCTCTCTGTGTGTGAGTTTGTGTGTATGTGTGTGTGTGTCTGAATTTGTGGCGCCTGACTCCCACACGCCGAGTGTATACTCGTTTACGAGGACTGAGAGCGAAGATATAGGCGTACGTAAGTTTGTGATAAGGTCGGCGACACTCTAAGCTGAGCTAGGCGAGCTTGGCTAGGAGAGATGTTGCTTTAGCCTCCGAACAAACAGTGTTACCGTCCTTGCGTGGTCAAAGGGAGTACGAAGTTTCTGGTAAAAGACAAAATAGAATGTACTACGATCTTCTTCCTTTTTGTCCATCCACCTCTCGCAGGAACTGTCTTTTCCGGCTAGCGAGTGACTTCATCACTGGATCTCTGTCTACTTAATTCGTTTTGTTTCGGCGCCTCTCTCGCGAAAATTTCGGGGGAATTGCTTCTTGCTTCTATTTTTGCATTTAGCGTGAGTCACACCCGGACGACAAGACCGGCATGAGCAATCGGCAGTGCACAGTCTGTTATAGCCGAGATAACAAGCGTTACTTAAACGCATGTCGACCTTTATCTGGCAATTGTGCAATTCGGCTGTGCTCGCTCAAGGGAGAATTGTTCGAATCATCGATGCTCGGCAACCGATACTATCTCCTGATTGAAAGACTCAGCCGAGAGCTTTAAACTTTACTCGACAGACTTTGTTTAGGATTCGCCGGTGAATCGTGGAGAAGGCGCGCGCGGAGCTTGACATTTCGATCGGTTGCTCGGCGTAGCAGTCGCCGGCACACCCAGCTCCATTATAACAGGCTCGTTAGGAGGCAGGCTAACGGCGAGTTGGTGTGTGCGTGGCGCACACTCTACCGAGATGGAGTTAGAAATAGAGAGACAGAGAGAAGAGCCAGTCACAAACAATGCTTATATGCAGGCTACACAGAGAGGAGGCGAGTGGGGCTCAGAGCTCGCTGTGTGGCAAAGTCAATGGAAGAGGGAAAAGGCTCCTCCACCGAGAGAGGAGGATGGACCAACAAGTAAAGAAAGAGCGAGAATTTCGTTCAATTGCGTCCGGCTGTCGCTTAATTGTCGATCTTAATAGAGTCGTGTGTCACCACGACTGATTACAATTAATCCAGGCGTGGGTTTCCATCTCGGGCGCGATATTAATCTCATCCTGTCCGGGCGATCTTACTCGCGAGCGGTGACGCCTGTTTATCAAGTCAACGCAAACACTAGTCTTTCTCGCGCCGCGGCGAGCGAACGCTCCATGCGAATCAGGCTTTAGTAAAAGTGGCAGTAGGCGCGCGTTAAATTGGCGCGGCGATACAGAGAGAGAGAGAGAGAGCCGCCCTCGTGTTTGACCAGCGATAAAGATAAAGGCGAGCCGTCGCGCCGCGACGTCTCCGCGTCTGTCGAGGACGTTGCCTTCGCCTTCGAGTTTTCCTGCCTCCACGTCCACACTCGGCGACGACTCTCCACTTCGCCTCTCGCATTTGCATAAGAGCGCCTGCCCATAAAGTAACGCTGCGCCTCCGTAAAGGCGCGTGTATGCGTGTGTGTACAATGTCCGGGGAGGACCTCGCCAGCACCGAGGCACCGTTATCTCTATCTCGAGAGCGCGACACTTCTTTTTCTCCTGCTGCCGGAGGAGGCCACTATCTCTCCTCCTCCTCCTCCTCCACCTCCCCCTTCTTGCTACGTGCAGACTCCCGTGGCCGCTCGAGAGGAGCGAATGTGCCTTGCCTTCTCTCTTCACGGGATCAACAAGTCCTCCCCGTTCGATCGATTCTAATTCGAGTGCAGGAAGCCTGAAAGCAATGGGAGGAGGGAGGGAGGAAGGATGGGAAGAGGTAGTGGCTGTCGGGGGCGACGAAGACGAAACCTTTTGGCAGGGCGGAACCCCCGCGTGGGAGAGACACATATGTATTCACGACTATGTGGCACAAGGCCTCTGTTTCTCCTCGAGAGAAGAGATAGAGCAATATCGAAGCTCCGTGGACGTATAAGCTGATTGAAGAGGCTCACACACACGCACGCACGCGCTATGTCTATTGCTTACTCCTCCAGATTTCAGATCCCATGCCGAGTAAAATTCACTCGACTGTGAACTACGTCATCCACTTTCGTAACTTTATTTTCTGCGCAGTTTATTTTCGTTAAGCGTCTCCAGTAGTGCTCTAATGGCAATGTACTGTACTTTGGTAAGTGAGTGAGTTGTTGAGTCTGCGGGCACGAGTGTACTCGTGGGTAATGTGCGAAGATGGCCGGCAATGACTTTGCGTGTATGTACGAAGAGGAGGAGTATCGGGACGAGGCGAGGGTGAGAAAGTTCAATCAAAGTAGTAATGAGGGTTCGAGACTGTTAACCGAGTTGTCGTCGTCCCCTTCTCCTTCTGGCACATTTGCTCTTATTTGCGATATGTTGTCGCCGGTTGGCGCGGGGCGTCGCAATGATTCAAGCAATTTCTCGACGGGGTGAAGGCGTACATATATCATGACTTAATACAATATCAGCCGAAGGGGTTGCTAACTCCTAAAAGTATTTTTTCCCTCGCTCTTCTGACTCGATAAGCCGAGCTCTCGACTTATCTCCGCGCAAGCTGGTGCACGCGTACCAAATCTATACTCGCAATGCTCGAGAATATAGCGGTCATTGAATTAACACTGGAATTCTGCGGGAATTTCGAAAATGGGAATTCGCAGTTGTCAATGAAAACGTGGCGCCTGATACGCTCGGAACATTCAGGATTAATGTCGTTTCTCCGGTAACAACATGTTTACGCATTCCTGACCGAGCCGACAGAACGCCCGATCGCCGACAATTTTTCAACAGCACTCAATGCCAAATTTCCCCGGCTTTCCGCGGGCGAAAATACGGCACTGCCGCGGACAAACATGAGTTAATATTAGAGCTTAGCGCTCGTCTCCTCGTTGCCGACCCCCTAACCAGAGAATGTGAGCTTGGACGACGTGGCGACGAGAGAGTGTTTTCGTACGCGGTGTAAGATCGAAGCATGAAACGTGTATCGTTCGAGTGCCACTCGAAAATTTACTGTTCCGTGCGCGCCATGCCTTTGAGACCTGGAACTTTCCTGTCTTTATGGCCGAGAATGAGAAACCCTCGCCTGACAGGCACGCTCTTTCCAAGAGTGATTTTTCGAGCCACCACTTCATTTGTAACTGCGAGTCTGTGGAACATCTGGTCTCGCGCTGATCCACCGCTGTAATTTGTACAAAATTCCCTTTTTTCTCTGTCAGCTCTCGAACGCCCTCTTCGACATTGCCGTCATTCGACCGCTTGTTTTTCACGGCTGGGACGCGCGCGGAAATGGCCGGGGGAATATGCTAAGTGCTTTCCCGTGCGGCAGGTCGGAAAATATTTTTGTTTTCCTCGCTGATGCTCCGACCAGCTCAACTAGAGAGGGGGAACCCTACCGGTTTTCCAACGTTTCGCGATCATATCTCGTGACATCATTAACGCACTCGAGCGTTCGTCGGACGATTTCATTAACCGGAGAAACGGGATGAATAATGCAGAGCGTGCGCTTAGCCCGTAAAATAATATATATTCCACGCTGGAGAATCTGGTTCCTATAACGGAGATCTGAGCATTCGGGCCACCATCAATTACCGGACACATAAAGCGGAGCGTGTACAAACATCAGGGCCAATAGTCCCTTTGTTCCTCCTCCCTCCCTCTCTCTATTCGGTGCAACGCGCGATTCGCTAATCAAGAGCGCAACAGGCCTCCTCTACCCTATATTTGATCGGCCCGCTAATGACTTTCATCCCGGACCCTCTTTAATCGAGTGTTGCGATGGAAACGCGAGTTTCTCGATCGGGTTACACCGTACAATTCGATTAAACTACCGCGCACAGAGGATCGCGCTTTGAATACATGGATGGCTTTATCATTGTCATACGTTTTGTGGGTTACTTCATACGGAAATTGAGAGCTCTGACTGCGGACTGCAGATGTTTCCACGATTGCCTTAAGCTAATAGGTTTAGGGCGTCCTTCAGCCCTCTCGCTAAATTTAAAACCCCGCCACTTGGAGTGACAGTCTGTTGGATGGCCCTTTAACTTAAGTCTGGCATAGTCCAAATACCTGCCGTTCTTCCCGACTAGGACCTTCTCTAGTTTAGCCGACTACCTGAGATCCACGTGTCGCCCATGAAAAGTGACTGGCAAATGGTAGAAGTCACCGACGAATTTCATACATACGAACTTGTTGTGACAGGCGTACACCATACTTATCGTACACACGACCACCCACGCCAACTTACACGCTGACACAGCGATCTTATCGTGTTTGCGTCACGGAAGCCTCCCCATCGTTCTTCTCTCGAGTATCGCTTTCGGCAACTAGTTGGCTTTTGGAGCGGAGCGAGCATACTTCAAAGATTGGTGGAAAAAACATGTTTTGCGCGGCAGGCACGTGTGTAATTAGGGATATCGAGGGGCTCGGTTACGTGCTCCAGGTATTTGCGATGATGATCGCGTTTGATAAGAGGGAGCGTGGAGATGCTGGCGGTGGAGAGGGCGCGCGGGCTCGCCGAGGCATCTCGAGGGCAGATCATTAGAGGTGGCTTTGTATTTCGGCGGCGAGCATGCATCCCGGGGAAAGAGGTCGGGAACTACTTAGCCCCGAGGTAACCACCACTCAGGTAACGACGGCTGCTGCGAGCCAAGGGACTCGAGAAGTCGTTTTCGAGTGGCGCGCGGCTTATCAGAATTTTAGAAAGTCTGGAAAAATATGTGACGTCCCGCGGCGGCCACTACCGTTCCTTTAATACTGCTCTCCGCTCTTCGCGTGACCCTTTTTCTCCGACGCGCGCATCTACGCCCAGTGCTACCCTATAATCTTCCACTGTTGCTGGGCGTTCCAGAATTAAGCCAGCGTCGATATAATTGAAAAGGGAGTTGGCTCCAAGTAAATTATATATTCTTTTTTTGATATTCACACTACACAGTAGATAGTCAATTTGCGGCTTACTTTACCTACAATTCCTAACCGACTAATTCCTCTAATTATCTCACGCGCTCATCTGCTAGGAGTGGCCTCTCTACCAGAGATTTCTTTTTTTCCTATCCATGAGAACATGCTACCTCTGATTCTGTATCAATTGCTTCACAATATTTCTACAGATACTCTCCCATTTCGGATGGCAGTTCACTTTAGAGAGTGTAAATTTCATTAGGCGTCCTTAGTAAATCAATCGTTGGGCGGCCGGCGAAGGGGTAGAAGGGGGCGGGGGGTGCGGTCTTTTGAGAGTAGATCTGAGAATTCATGCGTGTCCCAGGCCCAATTAAGCTCGAGTGTCTCTCGTAGCCGGAGGCGCCGCTCGAGTAAAGGGATTCCTGACGATTTTGATTAATCAGGGGTGGCTCCGGCCAGAGGAGGAAGATAGTCGAGGGTGAAGGCGCAAACACACACACATACACACACACGTGCGACTGGGCGATGTGGTGCGAGGGGAGAATGAGAGGCTCTCGCCACGGAGTCTCAGGGAGGCGACTTGCCTCGGCTCGTTGCCAGGAGCTGTTGCCAAAAGAAAAAGAGTTCTTGGAACGGGCCTCCCTCGCGTGCTACTGCGGGAGGCTGCTGCATGCTGTTTGCTGCTGTTTGCCAGCCACTCGCCGGGACAGTTCGCCACGCTTCTTGCCAAATACCGCGTACGCCTTAATTGAGTAACACTTGGAACATCGATGACGTAGCCACGGCTATTCTCGAGACCGGCAGCTGATCGATCTCTCACCCACTAATCATTCTCTCATTCCAATCTTTGGAAAACTGATTTTTAATAGTCGAACTTTTCAATATATTTGTTTATCGACAGTTTTAGGGAAATATTAAGTTTGCTGGTGATTGGTTTTTGTTTTGTTATAATTGGATATATTTTGCTATTCTTTGATACTCGAAGCTCATTCTCGCGGGTAGGCTTTTAAGGCAGCCTTTTCCCTAAAGTGGAATCTGCTATAATCGCGATCACCTCGGCTGCATTGAATCTACAGTTTTATCTGTCGGCGATAATAGGCTCGAGTGGCAAGCACTTCTTTAGGTGGCGATAACTCGCCGAGAGAATCTGGCGGACGGCCGGTTGAAAGCCCGGCGAATTTCGATCGGGATTTTCGTGCCGGGTGAAGTCGCTCTCGTCGCCGGCATCGAGCTGTACCTGTGCACAGTGGAATTTCTGGCGCTCACGCACATCCACACGGACAACAACTCCACGCATACATAGAGGCGAGTTGCGATAAATCTTGGAGTACGTCTTCTTCTTTCGACTTGAGGCGGCCCCGAGACCGAAAGTCTCAATGAAAATCGGCGCCAGTGTTTTCCGGCGAACCTCGCCGCTTCTGATTTCCGGTGCTCGTCGCTTTCCAAGTGGATCCGTCCTCATTGAGGCTTCCTCAATTGGCACAATCTCTGATGTTCACTGAACAGCGACCTTCCAGTTGGTCAGTGACCCTCTCGGGACAATCGGTCAGACGCCAAGAGACGCATTTCACTCGGGCGCCAACTTTCGCCCACCGCTGGAATATTAATCCCCACCTGGAATAATGTACCGCCACGGCAGAGACATCGATGCCTCGAATTCTCCCATGAAATCATCTTGCATGCAAGGTTGTCGCTCCGCCGCGAAATATCAAAGAAACACGATTCAGCATTATTACCAGAATTCTTAACACGTACCGGATCGGTTACAAGTGTAATCGTGCTCGCGCAAGTTTCAATTTATACACTTGTTGGAGTTTAAAATTCTGTTCTTTAATAACTGGATACTTTTATTCGATTTTGAAAATAGCCAGTGAATAGTACTTCGAATAGTTAATAACGCGCGTACTTACTCGCTCTATTATGCGCTCGTGATCCGAATTGTGCAACGCGAAGAGTTTTGCACAACAAGCGAGAGCTCGCTTGTAATCCATCGAGAATGATAGGCAGGAGAGCTCGGCTGTCACTCGGGATAAACAAGTGTGCGGAACATTGTTAGGAACGATAGCGCACGGCTAACGAGTGCATTATCTATGATACTCGGAACTCTCCCCGCTGCGAGCGCGCACCCGCCGTTCTCATTGGCGAAACTTCCAAGTCCTGTTTTCGTGTCATATTTTTTGCACGAGCCAGGTGATAAAGACTTATTTACGAGGCCCTAATTAGGAGTTCCTCGACTGGAAGAGAAAGGTGGCACAGGCGGCAAACTTGGTAGTGTTACATAATTTTCGGCAGCTTCGTCAGGTGGAATATGACAAAGGCCGACTGGTGGCCGAGGTGTTCGATAGATAAATCGACGTGAGTAATTAGCGCTCGCGCTATCGGAAAGCTAATCGTCGTGCGTGCGAGGTGCCTAAATTTAGAACAGCTCTGTAGAGCTGCGTGATTATCCGCACAGAGGCCACCTTCGCCTCCGCGTATCGTCTTTCGCTTTCTGCTACGCGTCGCTTCTATCTTCCCTATCGTCTCCTAACTTCTGCTGCGACAACATCTTCACTTCTGCCGCGATACCCTTCCACCCTTAACACCAGCTTGTTTGCGCCTGAATCGACTTTCGCAATTCTCGAAAGCACTGTGAGTTGGAGAATTCATTTCGTCTATCTAACGGTAGGGGGAACCTTTTTTAGATTTAGACACTCTGCATTAATTCCTCATCGAAGCCTAAACAGGTCGAAGCCGCGTGTCAAGTGTGACGCAATCGGAACACCTGATTGCAAACATGATTGTGTCATTAATGCGATCATCCGATTAGCTTTTAAGGGTGTTACCGGCGGTCTTCGTGCGTTACTCAAGTTACGCTGTGCTTGGAAGCACCGATAACAAATCCCGGGCTGCGCGCGCCCAATTATCAGGGCCGCCTTAATTTGTGGGTCTTCGAGAACCGCTGCCTCTCTGATGACCCGTTCCTCCCGAGAATTGATGTTAATAGTATGCGCGGCGAATGTCGAAAGAGGATGAGAGTAAATGCTGAAAAATGGATGCTCCGATTAAGGGATTAAGTTCATTTCATCCGCGATAAAGTATAAGATGAGACGGCTAAGATTTCTCTTCTTATGTTGCAGACTCATATGCTGTTGATGGAAGCGTTCCTTCAGAACAACAGATTGGACCATGTCTCCAGGATGATGTCCTTGCATACTTCCTATCTGGAGCACTTCCAACGCACGCAGAATTTCATCCTCAGGGGTGACGGACCACTTCCTTATGATTACAGGCATCTCATCGCCATTATGGTGAGTTCAGCATCCAACATCATTCCAGCGTCGGTCGACCGCGCGCTGGCTTCCAGCGGGGAAACTTATTCTCCGCAGTCGCCACCACCGCCGCCGCCGCCGCCGGGGGAAATAGTCAAATGCAAATTGCGCAGTTCGCATTGCACGTGCTGCGCTCGCTTCACGACGGTGCGATAAAGAAAGCTCGTGCAACTTTTGCACTTCAATATCTCGCTGGTTTTTCAAGCAGGGCCGATTAGTTTTCGCGTGTAATGCAAACCGGCTGGGAATGCAAATTGCGCCGAGCGTCCACGATAAAAGTCAATGGCTGCCTGCTGCGGCCTCGATTCGTGAGCAATAAAACTTTCTGCAATAAAAAGCGTTCCAGCCTGATGGGGGATACATATGACTCAGCTATGCTGATGTTACACCTCTCTGTGCATAATTGTTTTGTCCTCGCGGAGCGTCACCTGTATCGCCTTTTCCTTCCCACAAAAGATAAACTGCGGTAACGAATGAATCAAGGAAAAGTACGCCATTTGTCGCGAGCATAATGTTAACTTGCTAAAATCAACATAGCTGACTCATGCGTGTCATCGGTCTGTAGGTGAGAATAATTTCGAGTCTGCTTTTTCCATTATTGTGAGTAACTCGGTCGTCGGTTGTCGGTTCGATTGCCTCTTCCTCTCGGCTTTTCCTATCTTCCTCCACTCGCTTGCCGGTGTCCCTCACTTGCCGGAGTGAGTGACACTACGGGTCGCCGGGTCAAAGGTTATCGAGAAACCGGGTAAGTGCAGCGCGCGCGCGTTTCGTAATGTCCGGCTGTTCATCGGCCACCAGCACGGCAGACCTCCCTCGCTCGTGAAAACTCATTCCCACCGACTCATCCTTCTACCTGGCTGCCACATTCAAAAGATACATCTTCCGCACATTTCATCTCGCTCCATTGATCCCAATGGAATCGGAGCTGTTGTTGCCAGCAGGACAATAGGATGCCAGGTCGAGCGACAGCCGGTCAACAATGCGTTAATCTCTAATGACTAGAGAAGTCTAGCGCGCGCGTACTCTTGCAACATTGTTGCCGAGAAATCCGCAACACGATCGCTATTCTGATTCATCGCTCGACGTGTGCGCGAATCACGTGGATGATCCGGGCATGCGGGGGGCGCTGGATTCCCCGATGATTACGAGAGAAGCTATCGGACGAACGAGCAGATAACACGCGAGACATTCCGGTAGCCGATATACTCTCTTTAGCGGGAGAATCGAACGAGGAGCGCTTGTGAGGCGCGCGCGGCGCGAGGAGGACTCGACCGAAAACTCTTTATCTAGCGGGAGGTGGCGGGGCCCCTCGACACACCAGACAACGAGCACAACACCGCTCGGTGGGAAGTGATTGTTAGTCGGCGAGATATCGCGATAAGATAGATGAAAAACAGCTCTTCTCCGCCGGCAAACACTCACCGACTCGTAACCGGTCCGCACGCGTTCCTCTTCGCCCGAAAGGATTCGCACCGCTGATCAAAGTCTCCATGTAAAGCCTGCTTCATGTTACAGGAGTCTAGCCTCTATCTTCCCTATTAGCTCCATCTTTTTTTTCTCTTGCGCGCAAGTATACTTATGATGGGAAACCGGCTTAAGACATTCATCTCCCGAGAGGGAATTGGAGCACGGTGAGTGGCTAGACACGTGGCTCCGAGAGAGAAGCATAGAGCAAACGGACGGCTGCGTCTATCGTTGTTTTCGACGTGCCACGAAATTCGTTATCCATATCGGCGCTCGTTCTTCAGGAAGTTATCGAGCGCGGTTATCAGCTGTGAGCGGGTGTGCGCGGACGCGGCGAAGGTCCTTCGAGATATTTCGCCGGCGGCGATTAACAATCGCGGGATCTCATTGTCCCCTTTGTTTAATTGTGACGATCCGTGTGGTGTAAGTGGTTGCTGCGAGGAGGAGCCGCTGGGCCAGAGAGAGCGTGTGCTTACGGATGAGCACATATTTGCCGAGTTCTCCCTCTGTTATCGCTTATCGTGCCTCTCGAGCCGATCGATCTGCGGCTCGCATGGTAAACACGTGTCTTGTTTACGCGCTTCATCATCCTTCTCTCCTCGACTGAGTTTCTGCTCGCGTGCACACATTCTCCGCGCGCGCCTCCGTCAGCCTCGATTTCGCCGGCTGTCCATCCTCTCTCCACATCCCCCTTGGCACTCTCTCTTGGCGTCGAGGAAGCCAAGTATTCGCCACCCTCTTCGCTCTCCAGTCCAATTTATCGAGCTTCCAATTCTCCTTCGAGAGATCGAGCTGTTGAAGTAGTTGAGAAGACTTCTCGTTCACTCCAAGACGCGCTAGTGAAGGCGAGAGTAGTCTTTGATCGGCCGTGAGAGAAGTATGTGTGTATCGCGAACGTGTCCGTGATTTCGATTTGGCGTCTTGATTGAGCTCCTTCTTCATTCATTGCGCTCTCGGCACGATCGACTCCCCGCTTCGCCGAGCTTTTATCGTGCCAACCAACACAGATAAGAGGAGCGTGCTGTTCGCGATGCTCGGACCCCTGTGAAATAACATATTTTTTCCTGGCCGTCCTCGAAATCATTGGAGGGCAAAGCGTGATAACGGCTGGCGGCGCTTTGCCACCCGGCGCCTTCGTACTCGCCCAATTTCACGAGTGGCTAAGCCACGTCGATACCAATTTGTTCTACCCTCCGGCCGAACTGCCATCGTCGCCTGTCTCCTCGCGCAACTCTGAAACTTCCGTAAAATAAAGATGAACTGGCAAGATTGGTCTGATGATCCCTTGACACACTGGTCCGTCGATCCCGTAACGCACTACACCCACGTCAATCGGCTTGCTTACTCTCGAGTCGTTAAACGTCCAAAATAATCCGACCGGTTTATTACTCGTCTGGCTGGTAGTAACAATCGTTGGATGAAAGAAGCTTGGGGCAAGTCAATGGGTATTAAAGGCAACAGAGAATAAATTTGGCGTGCGCGCTCGTGCGACTTTAAGTGCCAATAATAAAATAAAAATGAACAGAAGCGGGGAACAGGTTTTGAAGAAGTCTGGTTGTTGCTTTCAGGCCGCGGGAAGGCACCAGTGCAGCTATCTTATAAACCTGCAGAAAGGAGAGTTCATTCTTCAGGGCGGTGACCCCTCGTGGCTCCAAGGCCTGAAATCGATCCCAGGGAAGCTGAAAGATCTCTATGAGATCAATAAGATATTAGCCCACAGGCCTTGGCTACTGGACAAAACGCACATAGAGGTAAATGATCCTTTTAAATTTATCGAGAGAAAGAAACTAACAACTTGTAAGATAGACGAATGTTCCTAACTTCGAATGATTCTGTTGCAGAAATTAACTAAGGGCGCTGATAACTGGTCCCTGGCCGAAGTGGTGCATGCGATCGTACTTTTGGCTCACTTCCACTGCCTTTCGTCTTTCGTGTTCTCCTGTGGGGTGAACGCGGAGCTGGACAATATATCAGGACACCATTATAAAGAGAACGTCCAGGATCACAGCAATAATATACCGCCTGCCAAAGACAAGCTTTCGAGTAGTCCGAAGAAGATCCCCAATGGCGATGGCAAGACTGGTAGGTGTTCACTTCTTGGTAGACAACTTACCAGGAGGTGTTACTGACACTGAAACTGACTTCTTTCTATTGGTTGCTCTGCAGAAAATATCCCGTCGCCACCCTCGTCGCCGAATATTGTCGGCGAGCAGGAGGTTGGTGTGGAGACCCTTATGGAGAGGATGAAACGCCTCGCGGAGAAGACGGAGTCCTATCAAATCACGCAGGAGGAACTCTCCAAGAGATTCGAGACTGTCGAGAGCCAATCGGCCGAGCTAGCCGCTGCACCGCAAAGGAGTAGCTCGGTGCTGGACTCCGACATTGGTCGCTTCATCGAGGACCCCCACTTCATTTACCCAGACTTCGCCACGGTACTGCTCCGTTGATATTGACTTTCTATTTTATTACAAGCGCGGAGTGCGTTTATTAATTTGAGTTTTTTTCCATCTGCTTTCAGAGGGGTCGTCTGACAGACATCCCGACCTTCCTCGTGCAGGACTATTCCTGGGACGAGCAGGGATATTCCCTGGTGAACCGACTGTACAACGACGTCGGCAATCTGCTCGATGAGAAGTTCAAGACAGCGTATAACCTGACCTACTACACGATGGGTACCCACAACAAAGTGGATACCTCGTGTTTCAGGCGGGCCATATGGAATTACATCCAGTGTATGTTCGGTATCAGACACGATGATTACGATTACAACGATGTCAATCAGCTTTTGGATCGAAGTCTTCAGACCTTCATTAAGATTGCCGTTTGCTATCCCGAGAGGGTGACCAAGAAGCATTACGATCGCGTCCTGAGGGACTTCAAAGAGAGTGAAAAGGTGTGTATCGATTCTGGCATCGGATTACGTCAACGGATTCTCTGTCGTTCAGTTACTAATGATGGCTTTTTTGGATTTGTTATAGGTTCATGTGAACTTGATGATTTTCGAGGCGCGAATGCAAGCGGAATTGCTGTATGCTCTGCGTGCTGTAATGCGATACATGACCTAAGCAGGGCCAACGTAACAAATCCGTTCGTCTAGCTGCTGTCTATCGGTCAGTTTGTCGATTTATTTTCTCGTACGCTCGCGGCCACGGATTCGTGAGACGTCTTAGCGGATTCTGCACAGGGCACTGATATCACGAGCGAACCCAATATATTCCGCTTTTAACATATGCAAGCGGAAAATGGGCGCCTACAAGTACCAAGACGGACCAGTGGGTACATGTACATGACTAATGAAGGAATCGGCCGGTTCGAGTGTTCCTCGCGGTGCTGCCGTAGGATGTCCGTCGTTTTCGTATGTCGTTCGTGCCTCAGAGGGGGACAGATTTCCTCGGTGGGCCAGTGATAGTATGCAAAACAAGCGCGATAAATGTCGTTGCGGAGAAGATGCTGTGAGAAGGCAGGGCACAGGCAAGAAGAAACACCAGAAGTAAGATACGCCAAGAGAAGGAAGAGGACTTGCCAGCGTGATAGTCCGACCACGAAACGCGTCGGCACAAGTAAGCTTTTGATATTTCCCTCGTGCTAAATACAGAAATATCGTCGTTCGCAATTCGGTATTAGGAGAACACGTAAATTGGTAGGGAAAACAGAGAGAAAGAGAGCGAGAGAGTGAGTGTGCATGTGTGTGTGTATGTGTGTGATGCGTATGAAGCAAAAGTGGGCTTACGCGCGGGGAGAGATTTATCGTTTGTTTTGTAAATAGACACTTGTATTTTTCTATGTTCGAGATCGTAGTAAGTTGTTATTTGCGCGTTTCGTTGACGTCTCAGATCTGTTGAAGTTTCGTACGCCCCTATCCAACAGCAACCCCATCCGAAGGAACTATCTACTACAGTCTCACCGACGCGACCGCATTTTCGCGGACTGCTTTTTACGATCCCGCTTCGACTTTATTTCCCGTATTTTGTGCATCGCCATTATCCCATCCCGGTCAAACTTGAATGTCGCGGGTACCCCGTCACGGGACAGTCCATCCGGTACTTTGTAGGAGATTAAGAGAAATACTTGATAGTGGGTGTAAGAACTGGTATTCGTGGATGAGAGAGCTTTAGTGCTGGCGTACCGGAGATGACTGGATCATCGGGGTCTCGCGTGGACATTTCTAAAGTACGAGGCGGCCTGCTTCAAGGCTCGAGGCGAACTTGTATCTTTCGCGCTTTTCGTGTATATATCTATAAGTTTTTAAACGTCGTTTATTTGAATGAGACTACCGTGTAACGAGGGAACTAATATAAATGAGTGTACCTTCTTTTTTCACGTTGTACCCGTGTGTCCAGCAAAATCTTAGACTATAGGACGATCTGCACACCCGTGAACGCCTCGGACTAAACCACGGCCTGTGGCTCGTTCACGCGTGGGCCAGAGACAAGCAATGCCTGTCGGCTGTGTTTATTTACGAGGGACTGCGCGCTACTGTAACCAACTCTGTCGGCGAACCAGCCCTACCCGCGAACCCTTCCTTTTCTCATCGAATCAAAGAACAATGGTGAGGACCAAAGGAGAAGGAAGGGGGACCGGGTACCTTCTTTTTTCTTTCGATTGCAAACCGAGCGAAGCATCAAGTGCTTATCAACGAATTTCCAATGCCTCCAATAGCATTAAGATATAACGGCTGAGTAAACTTCTGTCGATCTTTTCGACCACAGAGGAAGGAAAAAGTAAAACGGATTAAAAAGAACAAAGGGCAAGTTGGTAACAGTAGATCGCTCGCGGCGTTAGATGCGAGGAGGACAGAGAGGCTGTTCAAAGAAAATCAAATCCAATTATAAATCATTAAGGTACACACACACACACACACCGACACATACACGAGAGATCCGTGGCACAAACAGAAACTATTACGCACGAAGTAATTACGTCTTCTGTGGTCACATATATGTATATGTATAACACACATTCTCATTCACAGGCCCACAGATATACACCTACACGCATTTACAAATCCATATACGTACACATACACACAAACCAAGTCGCGAAAGGGGGCAGATTTCTATATATATATATATGTATATATACATATATATGCATATTTATGTTAATGCGAAAAGGAGAGAAAGAGTGAGAGAGAGAGAGATTAAGAGAGAAAGAAAGAGAGAACGCGGGCGCGCGTGACTATTATAAACGCGACAAGAGGAAGCTGTTCGTGAGAATTACGTGTGTAGCGTTTGTAATTACAGTATCTCCTTATTATTATGTAATCTTCTTTACGTTCTCGGATGCGCGTGTGCTTTCGACCTCTTGAGCACGTGCATTCGGCGTAGTCGTGATTCAAAGTTGTATCAGGTTTCCAAGATCGCGCAGCCGCATTGTGTCCGCGCCGCAGGCACTACGTTCACGCGGACTGGAATTGGGCGAGGGTGCATTGTCGACTATCATGATGGTCATTAGTGCGAAGCCTAAATGTCAAGCGCGTGTATGAAAGCCGGAGATTAGTGAGACGAGAAGTGTGCAGCTGGTCTGCGATCGCGGTGTTTGCGGAGCGGCTTCGATCCGAGAGTGTGAGAGGGAGGGAGTGGGAGAGGGAGAGGGAGAGGGAGAGGGAGAGGGAGAGGGAGAGGGAGAGATAGAAGTCGGCGTGCGAATAGGAGTTAGTTGCAGGCTTCGACCAAGCGGAAGGCGCGCGTATACTTCGTTATAGGCGACGTGTTCTCACATATCAATCGCGGAGAATTTTCACCCTCACGTATTCCGCGTACTCGTATCTTGCGATTGTACTTGGAAAGCAAGAAGGGGGGAAAAGGGTGGTTCTAGAAGACGTGAAAGAGGGAGACGGCGATGCTCCAGAGACGCAGCGAGGGCCGCACAACAGTATTCTCGATTCTTAAATTATTATCCTCGGGCTCCACCTCAACATTTCAACTCTCTCTCTTTTTCTCCCTGATTCTATTTCTCTATCTTATCTGTTTGGCACTCTGTCACTCTCTGCTTTTGTACTTCTCTCTATCTGTTTCCCGACCTTGCCTTCGACCCCATCCCTCCGCCTTCCCTAGCTCGGTTCCACTGCTCTGTTTTCGTCGAGAGGGATCTTAACCGTTTACAAGGCCGCGCACTTACACCCCCATCCCCACCCCACCTTCCCACCTCCCCGCCTTACATTTCGGTTCGGTCCTTACGAATCTGAACAAATCGACCCATCAGCTGTGTATGTCTTTCGTGCGCTCCGAGTCCAAAATTGATATTTAATAATAATTATATATGTAACGCGTAAGCGAGGCGAGGAACGTTTATTATTATAAGACAATATTTATCATATAGTTGTAAAGATATCGTGCGAGCGAGAGAGAGAGAGTGAGAGAGAACAAGAGAGAGAGAGAGAGCGAGAGAGGGAGAGCAAGAGCGAGAAAGAGCGTATTTAATTTTCTATTAGAGCGTCGCTATCGCGGCGTGTAAACGGTTACAAGGCGAACGAAGAAGAAGGAGAAGAAGATCCGTAGGGGAACCCGTTGAAGCAGACAAATGAGACCAAAGAGACTTTACTACAATGCGTCAGCTCCGCGACACTTTCGATCGTGTTGTACCTTTCTAACACCGTCACTAGTACCATTCACTACTAGATAGAACCACCTGCGCTCTCCTCCGAGCCCATCGACTCCACTGATTTGTACATACTCTGTCGCTTTGATACATGGAGGTCTTACTCGATCTTAAACCGTGTAGGTCGTTTCTTTCTTTCTTACCGATTTTCGTCTAGTAGGTCTCTTGATTCGGAACGATTGGACGACTGGTCCAGACGCACTTGCGAGAGACGTTCGAACGATACCACCATCCTCTGACTCACCTTTCCTATATAATCTCGCACTCCAATGCACGACACTTCTCCGCCAGCTCTTTCTCTCTGCTTCTTTCCGAAAACACCTGCACTTACACGAGTCTTTCTCTCGAGTTGTCGGCGAAGCCCGAGGCAAGCAAAGAGGGGTGGGGAGCAAAAGCAGCGAGAAACGCGGTGTCCGCGTGAGACGCGTGTGTGCGGACTGATCTCATAAAGTTATTAATTATCTTGGCGGAAGAAGGAGCTTGTAATCGTAAGAGAGACAGAGAGGGATGTACTTGGTAGTTCGATGAAGGACACTGGCAGTCGTTGGGAAGCTGGATTCGACCTTTCGTTTCTTACCTTTCCCAACGTGCGTCGAAAACGCTTGCTTCTTGATGTTCTTTGGCTTTGCGATGTCATTTGTAGAGACGAGAAGAGAAGCAGAGAGAGTGAGCGAAGAGTGTGTGAAGGCAAGTTGCGTGGACGCGTGAGATGGAAGGATGTGTAGTCGGGAAGAGCAGCAACAATAACAAGCGAATAATATAAGAGCGCAGATTGCGAGATCGACTGGACCCGCGCGAGGAGATGTCTACTTCCTGGCGGGAGATCCGGAATGGTCTGCGATCAAACGCGTGTTCGGGTCCACCTCCGAGATTCCCAGAGCATATTAACAAGAAAAACAGAGGACAAAAAATATTGTACATGCCACAGCGTCGAGTATGATCGTGTGATAATTACAAGTGATTTGACGTAGGCCCTTCCAGTCGAGAGCGAGTCGGTTATTGTCGTATATATCAGGAAAAGTCGATGCGTCGCTATCCGCCTTCTCGAATTCACGATGACAATCCATCACTTCCACAAGATCTTTCGATGATCGTAGGATATATCTGGTTCCCTGGGAAAGTTCCCAAATTACGGCCACGCCTTCAACATCTCGGTCACGTTGATTCGATTAAGCCTTGCGGTCAATGCCTAATCTTATCATGGGCCGAAGCTGGTCGTCCCCGCTCTAGAAGCGGACCTCTCTACTAACCATGGAACTTTCCGATCGATTTTAACTTCTAGCCTGTAATTTTGATCGGGGCCAAAGCGCGCGCGGGTATGCTTTTATCTGAAGTGATCGATTCGCATCGGAATTCGAGGACGGACGGCCGTCAGCGTACGTGGAGGGTCGTATGTGATGTGATTTCTTTTATATCATAACGAATGATGAACACTCTAAGAAATGTTATAGTTTCATATAAGTGATATGTTATTTGTCATTTATTTTATCCCTTAATAAATGATGTTATATAAAAAAGGCAAACACCTGTCTCGGAATTATCTGCCGCCCCCGCTCCCCCCCCGCCTTTCCTTCCATCCAAAGCCATCCCCTCACACACCGATCTAATTAGTATAATTATATATAAGTATTTATCGGCTAGTTAGCGAGGGAAAAGTTAAGTGTGCGCTTCGCTAGACAAGGTAAGTATCGCATGACGGCAAACACTTTTCAGAGAGTGCACTGTTGGACAGGAGCCTCCGCCGCAATGACATCGTCGCGATAAGTGGCTGGCGTCTATGTACATAGTTGGGAATAGAGGGAGAAGAACGATAACGCGTTAACTGATTCCATCCTCTCATCTTACATTTATTCGCCGTCGTCTATCTGCATATACACACGTTAAATGACACCGAACGTCTAAGTTGTACTTGGTTAGCACTAACACTTACTCACTTGACTCACATTTTTGTTAAAATACTCGCAGTTATCGTCTACTTGCGTTAGTCTGCGCCGCCCTATTTACAGAACGCCTCTTCCGTCGCGTGTGTTTGTCTTGGTAAGACAGTATAGTACCATCATCATGACCGCTTTCTTTGTCATCGTGGTGTCAAGCACCTCATGGGAAATTCAATTGTCTCGCATGCCTCCTTACTTTCTGTGCAGAATCGTGCGTTACCCTTGCACTGTGTATATCAAACGATTTGTCAGACCCAGCTGGACACCGAGAACGAAGGATGTATGCCGTGTCGAGTAAGTATCGGACGGAAAACAATTCTATCAAGAATTTCGTTCAGCCTTCTCCTCAAATTCCAGCTGGGTGTCATTGCGTTGCCGTGTTTTCGCCTTTAAACCGAGAACTAGCGATAACGTCGAGAAAAATATGAGAGGTAAAAACCTCGGGGAGATGTGAAATTATAGCCGAACGAAATTGAAACAATCGTGCGGCAGAAATAGAACGCCGCTGCTCCACCTAACGATGCTTCTATTAGAGGTATCTGCCTTAATTCGTTCTTCATTCGCATCCTGTTTCGCACATCGCAATTTCGAGGCGGATCCATGTACACGGTGTACGTATATGTCGGCCGAAAATTCCCGTTCGTTTACTAGACTTGGGCAAATATTGCGAGGAAGAGAGAAAACTTTCCAATATTCGCGCTCCAGAAGATCGAGTTTTAGCTAGTACGAAATGTGCGAATAAAACGGTGCGAGCTCCTAAAAAGTGAGGGGCGAGAACGGCAGTGAGAGGAAGAGTGAGAGAGTGAAAGGGGTGGTGCGGGTGCGGGGTGGGAGTATTGTATGATAGTTGGTAGCAGGAGAAAAAGAGTGAGTGCGAGGAAAGGAGGGAAGAGCGGTGAGTCGAGTGAATCTATAAAATCGACAACGAACGTCCGTGTAATTGTGCAAGCGTAGTGTAGTCTCTGCAACGTGACACTGGTGCCGCCGCGCAGCTTCCTATTTCAGCGGTGGTCACTACTGTTAGCCAATGTAGGCGCGCCCCTCCCCCTCCCCCTCCTCCCTCTTCATGGCCACTTGATGCGTTTTGTATTTCCTTCTTCTCGTTTTCGGCTTGTCCGCGCCTGGAAATTTTGACAACGGCGCACACCCACCGCTCGCATGCGATCCAGGTTACTCAGCCTATTTCGAGCAAGAATAATCTCGTCGGAGGAAGTGCAGGATTCTCGGCGAGGCGACATTCTGCCGCGGCAGAGATGAGGATGCGCTTGTTGCATACGAAAAGCCACTTGACTCTGTAATTTCTCGGGCAGGAACGCGTGGCCATTGTTGTACGGCAGCGTCTGGTATGGAAGGAAGCGCTAGTGGAATATGATCGGCTCGATCAGCCGTGCGAAAGATCGCGCGATCGAATGGGAGGCTGCGTCAGCCTTGCCGATTAAGAATCAGGCAACTGAAACGGGGCTTGATGGTGTCGGTGTTGGAGGAGAAGAGTGTGTGGCTAATTTCCATCGTAATCGTGCGGCGGTGGTGGCGGCGGAGCGTGATGATGCATGTGAATGTGTGGCGGCATTTCGATCGCGGGAACACCCAGGCTGCTTCTCTGCAACAGAAATACGGGCATGCTTCGACAATACTGTGTGTGCTTCTCGCATATAGGTGTGTGCGAGTGGTCGCTCTGCGCGGAACTATGCCGAGAGCGGAGATAATTTACATTTAGCAAGCGCACTCGATTAGCCGATTAACTGGTCACCGATTTTACTGCGGTCCTGCTTCCCATTCAGGGGGAGGAACGAACGCGAGATAAAGCGCCGGTTAAATTAAAACTTCCGCGGTAGTGAACGCTGCTCCGATTATATTGAACTACCTAACTGGCCCTCCCACGACCGCTTGGCAAAGTTGAACTCGCCTCCTCGATATACTGCGGGCTACACCATTAGACACATATCTTCTCGTTTCCCGATCTATATGTACCCACTGTTTTATCTCGTTTCTAGCAATAGTGCGAGGCTCTATCGTAGAGCCGAGTAAGTGTCGTCGCTTCGAGCTTCGGTTACACACGTGCTTCTACTGTAATATCGAATCCTCGCCGAGGACCGTCTCGATCTCTGCCCGATTTTATTACATCCCATGAGAACAGTAAATCCGAGATGAGCCATTCACAATTCCATATCCCCCTAAATCCAATTTTATTTCCTCGCCATTTTAGGAGCTGCGGTTGTAATTCAATATTACTCTGGCTGGTTTACCTGGGATCTCATGCCGTTTATGGGGGTGGCAGTGGCAGGGTTGTCCGGCGGGTAGCCGAGTACGTGGGTCGAGCATTTCTCGCAGGCACGTCGGCGCCGAGAGGACGCGTGGCATCGGAGCGCACGGCAAAGTTCCCGTGCCATTTCCGAGCACAGCGATTCCTGATGGTGGTTCTGTTGTTGCGGATGTTGTTGCTGCTGTTGCTGCTGCACGGATTGTGAGATTCCCTGCAGAGACCCGGAACAGGCGGCCACCGTTACCGCAGGTCTCTGAATCGATAGGTTGCCGCTCGTAATAATCGCTCTCTAATTACGCCAAGGTTCCACGACAAGCACCACGGCACTAACTACTGGAGAGAGTGTGCTCAAGCATCCAAATGCCACTCGTACTCTGGCTACTCAATTCACTTCAAACCGGCATGCGCTGATGAACCCAATTAAACTACTAAATGCCGCTACGTCGTTAGTAGAAAAAAAAAACGATGGGTATTATAGAGGAATGGGAATTATCTGCGGGAATAGAGACGAGATTAGGTGCTAGAAGAGGAGAGACAGCGTAATTTGTAATGGTGAATTAATATATGCTCTAACAGCAATATTAACTAAGGCGAAGCAGAAGTGACGCGAAGACTTGAGTGAATATAACGGATGATATGTGTGCTGGCCAACTATGGAAAATCGAGAGAACGGACCTTCCTTTGCGAGTGAGCTTCGCACGTTCGCATTCAGCCGGGCATGCCTCAATGGACGATGAGCTCGTGCTGCGAACATGAAAAAAATGTGCCCGAGCGACCGACAAAAAAAAACTCAAACGGAGAGAGAAAAAATGGGCAGGCAACTCAGTGCCTAAGAGCAGCTAAGTGTGCGTGTTCGCGCACGCTAATTCGAGCTAATTCTCTCGAACTCCAATCGACAAATGCTCGCACATTACTCCTCGTCGGACTGTGCGGCGGCATTGGAAAAAGTTTTCGCATTCTCTGCATTCGTTTTCCTGAGACACGTGCAGAAATTAACGGGAAAGCGAGACTAGTCGTTGCGGGCGACGTGCTAACTTGATGCACATGCACGCAGTGTCTGTAATTATTGTAGTGTATGCTCTGGCAATTAGAGGAGGTGGCTTACCCGCTCGGCCGGCGTGTTCCTCCGCGAGTTGTAGCAGAATTCGAAGATCGCGATGAGCACGGCGAACGCCAAGCCACATAGTAGCACGACGAAGACACCACCTGCGATGTAAACGGCATCTCACGTGCAATCAGTCGGAAATACACTAAAAAGAATCAAGCGGAAAGAGAAATACCTATATTTCCGACACCCAGCGCGTTCGCCTTGCTCTCTTTGCCTTTTTCGGTCCTCATGCACGTGTCACCAGGACTCTTCCACCACTTATTGTAGAGCATCTGTATCTCCCCTTTCTCTTGAAGCTCGAGAATCGCGAGGGAGATCTTGTCACGCCAGGGCGAGCCTGCGGTAGAACCGGTAATAATGGTCAGGATCAAGTGTCAGCGAGTGAGAAGGGCAGGGACAGCTAGCTGGTGTATTTATACCCATCGGCGTGGCGATCCCGTAACCCTTGCTATCCAGGAGACCCCCGATCTGAGTGAGATTGCAATCCCTCTGCACGATGTAATCCAGCATTGTCGACTCCATGAGAAAGGCGTAATCACCTTGGAGAACCCTTTGAATGCCCTCCTCGTACGTTGGCACGAACACGGAGGGTTTCTTGTTCTCCATGAATCGCCACATCTTCTTATACGTTTCGATCATGGAGTCCTGAAGTTCAATGGCACACGTGAGCTCGAATCCTCGACCTTCCAATAGCTAGGACGGATGAAATTCATTCGAGACAATTACCCTGAAGAACGTCATCGTGCTGCCACTGTCGAGGGTCCCGTAGGTGATGTCGGTCTGACTGGCGAGATCCTCCGCATTTTCGATCGGCGTGATCATCCTCTCGACGGTGAGGAAAGCCGCGAGGTTCGCCGTGTACGAGGAGATAATGATCAGAGTAAAGAACCACCAGATTCCTCCGACAATACGTGTACTCGTTGCCTGAGGGAATGTTAAACGAAAAAGCAGTAAACATTATACTAGAAATGATGATTGGTAAATGAACTCGGGTTCTCCTTTCTTCCCAAGTGTCAAAGAGAAGAGGCGACGGCCTCGTTTCCCAGCAGACCCCATATCCGACATTGTTTCGCCGGATTAACGAGTGCTCGTCGCGACCCGGACGATAAAACTGGCGAGCGATAAGCTCGAGCGAGCGAGCGAGCGAGCACTTGCATTTTTACTCCGACGCCTAGTTTCGAGGCCATAAACGATAGTTCTCGAGAGATTCGCGCGATACGACATGCCCCGACTAGTCTCTAAGCATTCAGCTCAAAGTAACTAGGAAACCAATAGCAAGCGCGATACAATGTTGGTAAGGTCTCGTATACGTAATACTCGTAGTATGTAGTACTCAATTAGCCGGTGAATTAGGAAGACTGATCGTCCCATTGTGCGACAGTGAATGTGTACTGTGAATGGATGGAGGAGCTTGACGTTTATTAGGGTAACATCATCGTCGATATTTGCTGGTCCAATTAAATCGAAGAGGATTCGCGTGTCTAGCAGCGGCGCTAGATTTACGAGCGTACCTTGGGATTGAGATCGCTCCCTTGCTGCATGAGTGTGCCAATGGTGAACCAGAAGCTATTGGCCAGTGAGAATTGGTTTTCCACGACCTCGGACTCCGAATGACAGGGATGCGGGTTGTTCCACTCGTAAGGACTGAATCGCGCGACGAAGAACATTGTCATCGAGACGAGGACGTAAGCCGCCAGGACGCACAGCCAGATCTCAATAGCCAGGGGATTCATGAAAGAGAACAGTCTCGCTGGATGGCTCGTCGGTACCTGGACAATTAGTTTCGACATCCTGTACATTTTATTTATTACTTCATCCATATGTACATTTTTCCCACATTGCAATAATATATATTGACAATTCTCCTGTTATTCCAAGCATCCTGCCAGAGGCAAGATAAATGATGTTTTATTGTTTTTATATACAGTATTATTTTTTCATTATATAAGCATAATGAAACGGAATTGCACTGTCATGTCATCTTCATTGATATATAAATCAATTTTAATTCGACATTTTGAATATTGTTAATAACAAACGCGAAGGCAGTGTGATGAGAAATGTTCTTAATTAACCATGATTTAGTAGAACGGAGCTTGCGGTATTGGATGACATCTATCGGACTAGTGGTTCTTAGCGAGTGATCTGAATTTCCCCGGGAAATTCGGGTGACTAATTGCCATCCTGGTGCAACACTCCGTTGGCATTGAAGGCGACAATACCGATATCGACTCGGTCGCGTTACGCCACGTGGTTATTACCGGCGGCGCTGCCGAAATTTCAATTAGATCTGCGGTTCCACTGTCGCTCGCCACTATTTCGTGGTGCCAACAATGTTGAGAATTTCGTGCAACGTGCTTACTAAGTCCACTTGCATCAATCGCTAGTGATCTCAATGGAGTATCAGGTGGATCCTCTTCTCCACAATTACCCGACAGTAACTTTACTCCTTGCAGAATCAGGGTGAGATCCATTGCACAGATACTCTGTGCTGCTTAGATTCCTCGAGAATCACGAATCTATTGACTGTACCTGTTTATCTTTCCCGAGAAATAAATGAACTTTGCCGGATTTTGCATTTTTAATGCATTTGCATTATGAGGAAATATGAAAAACCGCCCATATTACAAGAAAAAATTTTCCGGTTACAATGACTAGAAAATTGGAGCGTATATATTCGCTTATGATGCAAATGAGTTAATCTATGTTGGTTGAATTAATTTGAAACTTGTTAGCTGCATTAAAGAAAATGTTCCATTTGCGGGGGGTTAAGTTGACAGTTGGATGAACATAGCGGAAAGTTCGTCAAACTGACGATCTCGTATGTCATCTCAGGCAGAAGTGAAGGAAAGGGCGGATCAGTAGTATGGGTCGACCACGTGCCAGCCAGCCAGCCAGCCAGCCGGGCAGACTAGCGACGCTCCAAGTGGAACACCGAGCTCAGAATAGGGAGAAAGACTTATGTACCGTTAAGAACTACGTTCCAAGTGACTCCTTACATTTCTCTTAGTGCGCGACAGCAATAACCCCTATATTTTATCTGCAAAATAAAGTTAGCACGGCCCCTTTCCGTTTCACTCGTCTCGCTTATGAGAACTCGGTCTTTTGAACTTGCAACACCCAATGGCGCTGACTTGCAATTATATTATACTGGATTTAAAATTAATCAAGAGAATCGTGCAAGTTTTAAGCCCGGAACAATGCCGAACGTAATATCAATCTCTCGTTATTGCCTGCTCTGTTCGCGCGCGTCGGGATAGCTTCGATTGGATTAAAGTCATTTCGGGTAGCTCAAATGAGAATTAAAGTAAAATGGGTTGGAATGATGTCCGCGTTAAAACTGCGGCTGACAAGTGCTCGTCATTGAAGCGACGCGCTCCCACCAGCACTCCAGGAATTTTTCCTCCACGCTCCGACCCTCGATCTGTCGCGGTACATTAGCGCACCAGCTCGTTTGCGAGCTCGCCCATAAATCTGCCTGTGTTTCTGTTCCAGTAGCTCTCCTTGATAACCGAATGTCCACTGGATCCTCTCTACGCAAATTTATCTCCAAATTTCCACCAATGGTCCATCCGATGTTTGCATCCTATCCAGTAGTAGGATTTCTCGCGAAAGATAATTAGTTTATCTGGTACATTCATAATTGTATAAAGTATCATCTTATACTACTGCTGGACAATACCGCCGAAAGTTATGCTGGTGTGTTTTTTTCAGCATTCCATTCGTTAGAAGCACGTCAAAACTGTCACGACAATCTCGGCACAACACCCTTTTCACAACTACAAGTCCAAGTTTGTTTTGGTGTCACGATGGCGCGTCGTGCAAAAAACTGCAGCTTCCATGGAACGACGCTTCTGTGGAACGTCCGCCGACAGCCGGAAAACCACAGGGTTGCATGAGAACTTGAAGCGAAGAAAAGACCGGGATAAAACCTCTCTCAGTCAATTACATATCTGCCAGGCGATATTGTACCTTCCAGTTCGATCATACGTCCGGTGAAGTTACGAGGATAATATGACCACGAGCGGCGGACATTCGTTCCCAGGGAAGTAACAACGGGGAAATTTGAATCACTAATTTTCCCGTTCCACAAAAAACGAGCGGCGCGCTTGCCGGAAACAAATTTCAGTGGACTGCTTTAAGCCCCGCCAGTGCTATTGACTGTGGAACATAACGATTCCATGGCTGTGCATTTCGCGTTAATAGATTGTCCCTGATATCGTATAAAGTCGCAGTCGGTGGTGATTAAAGGACCGACTGTCCCCCGGTAAAGACGTCCTTAGCTGGTGCAATGCTGATTGCAATTAAGTGGTCACATCGCATTAATTAGAGAGTCCGGTGCTCGTGGCTGTTTGATTGGCTTAATCAAGGAAAGCGCTCGCTTTAAGGCGCAGCCGTGCGGCCAGGACACTGCGAAGGATACCACTGGCGCATCCATGCGCTGTCCTTTAAACCAGGAAGATGTAATAATTCCTGAATTTCCCAGCTCGTTTCGCACGTAAATCTCAGCCGGGAATGCTCCGGTGGTCTTCCCCGGGGACACATCGTTCGCTAAGGGCAGACGCTCCACTAACGGACTTAATCACCCAAGAATTAGCGAGTGTCTCAGTGGATTTAATTGCGGAATAACGCGATCGCTAGCCTCGCCCTTCTCGAGGGACCAAAGCCTGGGAGAGTCAAAGAAGGACGACAAATGCTCGCAATAAGAATTAATAACAGCTGCTGTAATTTCATTAGCGACATAATGCGATAGTCGCCCGGAGAGAATAATTTGGTCTCATTGTAATTCATTCGTACTCGAAAGGTAACTGACTACCTCTCCCTTATTTATGAACAATGCTTTACTGGAGCAGAATGAGTGAGAGAAAAAGAGAGAGGGAGAGGGAGGGAGAGGGAGAGAGAGAGTGTGTATGGTGGATTTTTTCCCGCAACGCCATCCGGGAAAGAAAAGCGAGCGCTCGAGAGCGGCGTCCAACAAAATTAAAGCGAGCCGGCTCGTCCCACGAGTGCTGCTGGGTACTAATTGCTGCGCCGAACGGCCCGCAATTAATTACGCTTCTTTGAGCACGAAAAATGAGCTTACCTCCTCCCGATGATTCGATCGTCGGCCTCCCACCATTTCTCTCCACTGATTTCGATTCTTTAATTATAAGTGGGTTTCCGTCTTCTCACCAGCGCTAGTTCGAGCTCGTTCTTAACTCTCGCTCGATTTAATACTGACGACGTAATAACTAATACACCCAGCGACGAAGTCGTCTACTTTTATGAGGCCGCCGTCCCCACAAAACGAAAATCCATTATTGTGATATACCGCGTCGCCTTGCGAGAATGTTGGGCTCTTAAAACTTTATGGGGCGCGTCGACGAGTGTGTAGAAAAGGAGATGTGGACGAAACAATGAACAACAGCGGCGCGAAGAGCGAGCGCTGCTTGGAAAGCGGGGGAAAGTGAGGCTCGGAGATGGAAGGAGAGGTTGGATAGTCTCGTAAATTCGAAGGAACAGAACGCGCAATTGAGTTTGCCATCGATACGCCTCGAAGAAGATATTCGGCGGCGGCGGCGGCGGAGGAGGAGGGCGTCGGTGGGGGCGGACGAAGGGTGGACGATGGGAAACGAGGACAGAACTGAAGAGCCGAAGAGAGCACGATCCTCTTGCGAAATTATATTTAGGGAAAGTCCACCGGCTTATTTCCGTTTGCCACCCGCCCACCACCCTTCATGCGACTTCGTTATTGAGATCGTTACGATTTCCGCACGGCGCCGCCGCCGCCGCCGCCGCCTCGTCTCTAGACATTCTGAGAGAATCAACGCGATCAGCGCGCGACCGGTTTGCCTCGGGGCGAACAGCTCCTAGGAAATTGTTTCTCCAGCGACTGTCAATACGAATATAATGGAAATCAATATAGAAAAGTCGGGATGCAGGTATAGGTGAGAGAGAGGAAGAGTATCCAGGGCTTAAGTCCTCAGGATTCGGCGCGAGCCGGAGCAGTTAAGCTAGGGACGAGCGATCAGTCGGATTAAAGCGAATTCCCAATGACTACCAAGGATTTGGACGTTTACGAATAATTGAAGGTTCTTTAATGCACTGTGATCGATCACTGAAAAAGCAGGATGCTTCCGGAGGCGGAGGATCGCTGCACGGCTGCTTTCGAAATGTACTTCTATATCGTGCAGGACGAGGGTAAATTAAGGACGAGGATCCGTGCCGTTGGGATTAATACCACAGCCATGGGATAAAAGTTAATTAAAAGGCCGGTGTGACGAAGTATAGCAATTAGTCGGGAGCGGCTGTAAATGAATTCGCTTTACACACGGTAATGAAGTACTTATTTAATTGCAAGAGGTCGGCACTACTTGGTGTCCGGCACGAGCATGACAGCTCGTTGTCTGATCTTGGCCTCCAGGAAAAGCAGTAGAATAATCCTGGATGTAGGAGCGCGCGAGTAAAGCCGTTGATCCTGAAAAATTCTACTGTGCATTCAGCCTGGCACCTTTGACACCGCACTGCCTTTCCGCTGCAGTGGCTCGTAAGATTAATAGAATGTTCGACGGAGGACATAGTCGAACGAAGTGGAACAGAGAGAGAGAGAGAGAGAGGCATCGTTTGCATTGCCGTTTTCCAGGAACTGTGTCCAGAAGGTGCAAAGTACACGCGAGCCCTGCGAAGCCGAGAGAGATATTCAAGAGAAGCGCAGCGGCTGAGAGCATGCTGGAAAAACTCGGCGAAGGGAGGAGAGAGCAGCCACGCCAGATAAGAATAACAGGGCGAGGGACGAACAAAGGAGAACTACAGCTTCCGGCTCGCTGGATGTAAAAGGATCACGGGATGAACAATAAATGGGCGCTGGGAAAAATGTGAAGCTCCTGCTGCTTGCTTGTCACGATTAAAGGGATGCTTTCCATCTAAAAGCACCACATATGCATCCGCATTTTCCTTCTAGAGAACAAAAGTGCAGAAAATAAGGCACTGCATCAACACTTTCAGTTGCTGTGTCAGCCATTGTGCAGCCAGTCCGTTTATCTCCGCGTTACATATCGCTGTCAATAAAACAATATTAACACGTATTGTTCATCTATGATCTTACCTTGAAAAGAATGGAAATGCCCAGGTTCATGAAGGGTTTCGTGAAGTCGATCACGCTCTCGCGCGCATAGTTGATCGTCATCGAGCCCACCGCCAGGTCAGCTTTCTGTGAAAAGGCCAACTCAGAATTGTAGCGGAATGTCAATGAGCTTAGCCTCCCGGAGGGAGACGACGTTTGAGCAACTAACAAAAAAGAAATGCACTCGGGAGGAATACCGTCACTCATTAAAGTGTACACCGAGCGAGATACTGGAGATGCAAAAACCAAATCGTTCAGGCTGCCGGGCACAAGTCTACTGAGAAACCAGTCTAATGGTGGCATCCCTACCTTGCCTCTCCCCTGTCGTTCACGGGATGCTAAATTCAAATAAATTCACTGCAATCTTCGGGCTCTCTCTTAGCGAAGGTTCGCAACGAGAATAAGAAGTATGAGGGTCGTTCGGAAGCCGCTACCATTTACGATGGCTTACGATGCCTCGTTGCGAGCTTGAAAGACTCCCTAACACGCCGCGCAGCCAATCTGTTCTTCCAGGAGGAAACGCGGATTATTTAGGAACTGAAGGAAGAAAGTCCTGTGGAGCGCGTGGAGCCGCATATCCAGTCTGTGGTATCTAAGTGCTTTTTCAGCGTCTGGCACAGCACTTGCCATGCCACGAAGCCGTCGGCGTCGGGGCGACGAGCTAGGCAGATTTATTTCTGCCTGCTACCTCCGGGCAAGTTCGTAGCCCGGAGGTAAGCCCGGATTCTAACGGCGCTACATAGATACATAGATACATACAGCTAGCGGGAGAGGGAAAGAGAGAGAAAGAGAGAGAAAGAGAGAAAGAGAGAGAGAGAGAGAAAGAGAGAAGTGCATCGTCGTGCAGAACGGAACTCTCGCTTTCCGTGGAAAGCAGCTAGTTTCTTCTCTTTGCCAATCCGGAATCGACCAGCTCTCGCGACACGCCTGACCAGCATCGGACACCGCTCTACTGAGCCGGGTAATTCTATCTGTCGCACTATCCCCTGATATTGTTAGTTCAGCTGTATCGCGGCGTCTCTGTTATTTGCAGCGCCGCTGCTCTATCTACCCTTGTATCGCATTGCATGTTTGTTCTCTAAAGTGGATATTTACCATGAGTTCATCCATGCTGGCCGGTGTGGATTCGTTGGTGAATATTAAACTGGCCCGTTCAAAGGATATTTGCTTTATGAAATGCTTATGAAATGTGCACGAATTTTTTCGGCTTGGTAGAGTAGTAGAATTTGACGAGAAAATATCCGTCAAGCCTGACCGAAATCCTGGTTACACTGGTGAATGCATGTAATCTGCATCCGGGGGCTTTACTGGCGTGTACTAGTTTTCAGCGGTATTAAACGGAGCGATTATTTCAGCCTGATTTACGAGGAGTCGTTTGCCTGTGTCTCGGATAAGGGAATGATCCCGCTCGCTACGGCAGCGTTGCGGAATCGCGGATCTGCCAATCGGGAGCGCCGACTCGGCTCGTTGATCGTTTTTCATGAGGCCTCGCGGCGAACATCCGTCCCGTTCGACTCTCGGCAAACGGCGCAGTGATCAATGGTGGTCTTCTGACAAATTCGAACGCTTTCCGGCCAAGTAATTTAGAATTGGGGATTCGAGCGCCGCTCCAATGCAGACATTGTATTTTTTAGTGCGCGCACCCTTTCGATTTTTATGTAGAAATATGTCCCATGAAAATCGCGTCCTCAAGCTGACCGAGCGCAATCGGCGTACGAGCATCGCGCTTTTTTTTATCATTTGTTTCGCACAGTTGGCGAGGCAGCACGAGGCGCATGAAATAATTAATGATCATCCGGGGAAATTAATATCGGTGGACGTCGCTAAAACCGCCGAGACCGCAGCATCCGTGAGCTTGGAGCGTGCAAGAAAGGAAAAGCAAGCACGTTCTATCTTCACTTTACCGCTGGCACTTTATCACGCCCGATCTAAAGTGACTCGTTTAATTAATGCGCGATTTTTCGTGTCGCGACTAATAAGCCTCGATGAGCCTCCCGACAACGGTTTTAATATTTCACGTCGGATTAGTGGTCCAGAGAGGGTCGCGCAGAGGGAAACAGGGGTTAGATGGCCAACCGGCCGAAAATTCCCGAGCGGATTAACGAGCGTTGTTTACTATCGATTTAACGCCAACCGCGTCATTCGAGTTCGAATTCGCGCGCCCGGAGATTGATTGCGAATTGGAGGGAAAAATTATCACCTTCCTGATACAGCCTTCCTCACGCAACGGTGAGCGCGTCTGTTAATTATTACTTGGCGGTCGTCCCTACCGAATCGGACCGATATCGATTTCCATTTATGTATTATTCGAATCGGTGAAAAGTGCGAACCTCTAGCGCAAATAGTGCCAGAGTTCGGCGGCGACTTACAAGATTTATGAGGAGACTATTCCACTCACTATTCACACTATCCCAGCCAAAAATCGAATAAAATTTTTAATCGCTTCACTGCGCACACATATGAATAAAACAGAGAAAACCTGGCTGGGTAATCGATCGCGAATTCAAAATGCTACCACGTGGGATTCCAGCCAAAAATGCACAGATGATCCATCATTAAAGAAAGGAGCTCGGTAGAATTTTTCAGTTGATAAAACTTTGTAACCGCGGGAGAAAAATCGCCCTCTTTTTCGTGGAAAGGGAGATTAATTAACTCGTGCAAAAACCTCCCAGGAAATACAAATAACCTGCTTCTTCCTACCATTTTACTTCATAATATCACAGACACGCATGCATAGTTATGGTTTCGCTGAATTATACAAAGCCGAAGATATTGATCGCTGGTAGTTTAAATATTTATCTAAAACGTCGGATGAACCAGAATCGTGCGACGCGCGTTACAATTTTCAGGGATCACGATCGATGCTGAATTATTGGGGAGGTCGAATGATGAAAATCGGCGCGGCGAAAGGTGTACTTAATCAAGCCTGGAGGTGGCTGCTCCGAATGTAGATGACCGAGCATAGAATCGCATCGCCCCGAGACAGAGCTCGGAGGGCTCGCGTTTCGCGCTTTCCACTTCGGGATACAGAGAGCGCGTTTCCGCTAGCGCTGCATCGCCCCTCCGCGCCGCACCGCGCCGCGCCGCGCCGCGCCGCCTCCAATTTGCATTGCAAACGCAGCAGCATCCTCCAAGTCCCCGTGACTATGGGAGCGGTCTGGCTTGGCGTCCCTGCCTGCCTGCCTGCCTCCCTGTTATCACTGGCACACAAGTCGATCTGAATTTCGGATAGCGGCGAGGAGTGCGCCAATGCTAATACGCTTGGCTTCCTCTTAGCAACTCTTCCGCGGACCCGATATGCCATTCGATCGAGTAGCCCGCCGAGCTCATCGATCTCCGACGTAAGGAGCGCGCGCTTAACTAACTGTAGATCGTCGAAAGAGAGAGAAGGGCGAGGAAGACAAATGTCTTGGGAGAATTTCAGGATGCCAGGATACATCGAGCGGTAGTCACTGGAATAAGGAGTCGGGTGGAGGAAGTAGTCCCGGAGCGGCTGTCCGATGGACGGACATACTCACCTTATCCATCAGCTGGCGAACAATTCCATTCCATTCGCCGGTCTCGTAATCGTAAACGCCGTACTTGCCGTCGGGCACTAGCTCGATCCTGTAGGCGAAGCCCACCATGTGAGCTATTTCCTTGAGGAGGTCGATGCAGAAGCCCTCGTAGCGCGCGTTCCCGCTGAAATTCCCTTTGCTCTTCAGCATTACGTATGGCTGCTCCTACGGGGACCATAAAAACGAGCTACCACCTAGCATTCCACCTTCCTCCATCCCAGTTGCCTCATCCTTCTCCCACCCAGTTATGTACACACTATACGTAATCCCTTCCTTCTTTCTCTCTCTCGCTTGACCCGGGAACCCTTCGCTCCGGACCCGCTTCGATATTACTCCCTAGCCGCTATTCCCTAGCCCTGCGCACCCTAAAGTCTGATTCACATTACAGTTACTCTCAGCCTTCATTCATCATAGCTTCTCTCTCTTGTCTATTTGAGTACTTTGGTAGATGAAAGCGAGTTAGTCGACAGTTTTAATGTGAAGATACTCGTCCAAGTCAGTTCGATCATTCCCTCGTAGAGCGCGAGCGTATCCGGAATGTGAATCGGGCTTAAGCCTTTCCCCATTCTACGAGTGTCCTGTCCCCGAGTCGGCTTTCTCTCCCAGGCGGTAATCTCCCGTGTGAGCGGGACGACATCCCTGCGCGACTCCTTTGACTTACTCCGGGCTTTCTCTTCTTTTTTTTCTCTAGGGTTCTCTTCCGTCTTCTCTCATTGTTTCCTCCACTCGACAGTGTACTCTGACTATCTAGTGGATGCTGCCGGCACTTCTCACACAGACACACGGGAGTCTTTAATCGCTTCCGGGCACTTGGCCCGCTGGGTTAATGAACTTGAAATCGGCGCCTGGTGACTTTCTTTCTTCTCTCCGGCGAGTGCTGGTCCTGATCTTTCCGGACCATTTATGCCGAAGCTCTTTGCAGACCGCGGTCGGTCGGCATCGAGTGCTCGGAAGCTGCTCTGCTCTGCTCTGCTCTGCTCAGCTCTGCTCGTGTATCGTCGAACTTGAAAGCGGCTAATCGTCAATTTCATCCGTGCTCCCCTCGGAATCGGGATGAATAATTGCTTACTGATTACTGCGATAATCCTTGATCGAGCTTATACCGAAGGAGAAGCTGCTTGGGCTTTGTATGTAGGCGGGCGAGCTTCGACAAGCCTAATCGCTATTTACAGGGGTCGAGCGTCCTGAGTTCCCCGTTCCTCGGCCCAGCTGGACCGAGGGAGGAAGCTGCGAACCTATATGCATCGGCGCTGATTACCAAGTGAATGGATTACTCTTCGAGAGACTATTACCGCAACCACTCCCGTGGGATTCTCCCGCTAGGCAAGCCTGCCTGCCTACATGGCAACTCAGGTGCGAGAATACGATATAAAGCGAAACGGCAATACAACCATGTATGCTAGCCCTCGCCAATTAATTACATCCCCTTATTTATCTCCTCATTACTGATCAAACATGATTGCCAATATGAAAATAGCCAGCGTCAATTCTTCCACGAAACAGCTAATCAACAATATGCGTCAAATGGTAGAACACATATGCTAATACTTTCCAAGCTGGCGTAATCAAAGGTGGGAGCTGTCTGCGTTTAAACAGGTACGAAAAGTAGCGGAAAGGAGGCGATCCGGACACAAACTCTGGGATCCAACAATTGTTTCTAATTAGAACAGACCATTGAAAGCTGGCATTGTCGCGGAGCTTTAATTGCAGCCGCGTAGGCGGTGGCGCGCCCGCGCGCGTCAGACCAAGGACAAAAGTGATTAAAACTCCATTTAAATTATTCGCAACGAGGAAGTTCGCGTTGGAGTGTGCCTGGAAAAAATTCACGCTCGACTCCCGTTAAGCTCGCGCGTTTCCCTTGTATGTGTGTGCCTCTCTCCCAGAGTTACATCTATCCTCGCGTAATACGCTCGCACTCCTGTAATTTCCGAAGGGCTGCGCATTCCAGTCATGTATCGAGTTCGGAACTCCCTGTCGCGCACTGTATGGGGAACTCTAGAACCGAGACAGAGAGCACGCGCGCGCGCGCGCGCGAGAGAGAGAGAGAAAGAGAATGTGTGTCTGTGTGGGAAGCTGTGAAGCACGGGGGTAGTAGAGACGTGCTCGCTTACTGAGCCTTTGGGATTCCAGGCAAATTAATCGTCGCGCCACACCGACGACAGATCCTGACTAAGTGTATTAAGTTACAGGATACCACGAAAGGAGCCTCGCAGACTGACGAAGCGAGAAAGAGAGAGAGAGAGAGGGAACGCACGAGTTTCAGAGTCGAGGAAGAGTCAAACGGAAATTACAGCGAGAGTCCAGCAATTAACCGTTCTCTCCCTCTCTCTGACTCTCGTTCTCTCTGGGCAAGTAACGCGCGTCCCATGAAATTCGTGTACTCGCCACTCTGCGGTAACCTTCGATTACTAACGCCGAATTCACTCACTATCAGGACGATTGAGATCAATGAGAATAGGGAAGAGATTGTGGGGATCGAGAACGGGTGGCAGCGGCTGCTTGGCAAAGTCGGTGGCCAATTGTCAGCGCGCACGGCGGTATCCGCAGCAGCGGCGATTTATGGGTTTATCAGGCTCCGAGCGGGCCGACGTCCTGGACGCCGGCTTGATTTACCTTCTCGATTACGATGAGTTATAAGGGCTCCACTCGGATAAACAAGGAGTCAGCATCAAGATTCTATTATGCTTCGGGGAGTAGGTGTGCACTGTAGGCAGACACCGTTAAGGCTTGCCACATTGTCGCAGAGGTTGTTAATGAACTTTCTTCACTGCTCTAAATCCTTGGCTGGCCGGGGGGGTGGAAGAGAGAGAGAGAGGGGCCGGTTTGGGGGCAACGACCTATACGTGCGTGACGGGGGCTTTAATAAAGGGGTGGTTAATATAGTAAATGTGAATTACTAGATGACTAATTCCACGCATTTACGACCTAGTGATACTTCTGGTGATCTACTTAGAGTGACGGTAGGGTAGAGTGAAAAATCGTGCGAGAAACTGTCTCCTCTAGATAAGTGGGTTGCTACTGGTATGCAGGTACAACCTAGACTGCTCCTACACTATCCGTAAATCGTACGAGGTGAGAAAAGTTCGAAAGAGAGACAAAGAGAGAAAGTGTTTGAGTGCTCAAGTCTAATGTAAGGTGTGTATGTACAATTGTGTGCGCGTTGGTGTGTCTGTGTATGTTTGTGTGTTGGTGGGCGCGTGTGGTTGCGTGTGCGGCTGAGAGCAAATGGAAGCAAATCGGATCATACATGTCGCATGAGTTCTCTGACGATGCCGTTCCACTCGCCGGTTTCCGGGTCTTTCGCGCCGTACTTCCTGTCCGGCACCAGCTCCAACCGGTACGTGAAGCCGACCACCCTCGACACGGCCTCCAGAAGGTCCACGCAAAAACCGTAAAAGCGCGCGTTCCCCGTGTAGTTCTTTTCGTAGTGCATCATCACGTACGGCGTCTCCTGCGGCGCCAACGAGAGAGTTCCTTGTTTCATGCCAGACAATCCTCGGCGCTCGGAACGCTTTACTAGCCGACGATACACGAGCCACTCTTCTACTTGGTAGTCAAAAATCAATCGAATGGTGGTTCGATCCAGTTGGAGAGCTCAAGAAGAAGCTCGTCCATCTCGCGTGCTCTAGCGACGATTTCGCCAGCGCAAAAGCACCGGGTCTCGAAAATCTCTGATCTGGTTATCCTTTATAGCAAAACCCATTCGCAGAGGAGCCTCCCGCAAAATCCTACGCGCAAGCCGCGCAGAGATACGCAGAGAGAGGGAAAAACGTTGGAAATATGTCGTGTACGCGCGGTGTATGTTAAAAAGCGCGCGGCTTATCGGCTCGCGATAACGACGTCCTCTGCGGGAAAAGCGGGGAAATTCCGATGCGTGCGGGCCTCGACAAAGTGGCTGCGCTCCGCTCCGCTCACGCTGGCCAAAAGCAAAAGGCACGCGGACTCCAAAAGTCCGAAAAAATCGCGATATATTTTATACGTTCCACCGGCAAAAATCGCCCCAGGATGCGCATGCAGGACTCAAACCTTTCGGTGGCATTAATTTAAGCCAGCACTGTTTAAGGTTGAAAAGAGTGCGTGTACCAAAGCCCTCTGTGACCCGCATTTCCGTTTTTCAGATATGACGAGATCAAAATTCCCAATAAAATCCCACTAACGCTGGGTAATTTGTTGTGTACCGAACTTTTCAAGAGGCTCTTTGATTCAAAGGGCCCGCAAGTGAAAATTAAACGAAGTTAATCCTCCCATTGACCCTATATGTACTGTTTTCTGCTAATGGAAAAACAATTATTATCATTAGTGGTTGATGTTAAATTAAATGTAACCACCTCTTGTATATGTAGCATAAATTGCCCAGTTATAATTACATTTTCCTTTAACATTTAACTCACTGCAACCATGAAGCATATGCGCTTTTTACAAAACCCTTTGGTACGCGAAGTTATTGAAGCTTGAAGTATTGCTAGCTAAAATCGATGACAGAGGAGAGTCTTGCGTGTGCATGGCTGTAAATGTATTGGGGCGAGTTGGCCGATTAGTTTAGGAACGGGAGGAGAGTTCGGCGCGTGCACACGGTATGACAGCCCGGCCGGAATCGGGAAAGCCGACGCGCTATCCCGGGGCAAAGAGGAACCTAAGGTTCGTCCTTTCGCTCTCTTCTGCTGCGTTGAGCCGAAGTGAGCCCTGCTGCTGCTCGCTGCACTGAGATTCTAATGCGGGGATGCAAGACTCACCAGAATCGTGATGACGATGAGCGTCACGTTCGCGGATTCCGGCTCGAAGAACGCCGCGGTATCCGTGACGTTCACGCCAGCGCCTGGACGCCACTCACCAACCTGTCCGATGGAGTTTCAGTCATTCGCCCCGATCTTCATTGTAATGGAATGGGTGCCGGCTAATGAACAACTCGAGCACGACCCACCTACCTTTACCAAAGAGTGCTGCTTCAGTTTCAGCAGGTCCAACTTGAACTGGATCCTACGGCCCTCCTTGAACTCGATCGGTCCCGAGATCCCCTTCATTTCAACCTGCACAGACAAAAGCTTTTCTGTCATATTGTCCTTGGTGAATGATTGCTTTTTACTTGATTGGTTTCCCAAATAATGGTAATATCAATGTTCTGTAATTAATACTTGATCATATTTCGATGGATTTCATTATTATTGCAATATGGGGCTTCATATTGCAACTCTAATCATTCCACATTCTCGGTAATATTCTCGAGAAAGCCTGGCTGGGGTGTATTGAGCCCAGCCTGCCGTGGTAAACCAATAAGTAGGGGATTTCTGTTCATCCCTTTACCCAAAGGGATCTATTGACTCAACTGTTTCGCGACTGCAGGCTTACTCGCGTCAAAGGATCAAAGAGTTTTGCGAGGGTGCTTGAGAAATTCTCGCACTTAAAAAGTCGTTATCGAGGCCGGATCTACGAACGGAACTTGCCGGCTACTGCCTCAAGAGCGTACTTCAGCCCTGCCCGACTCCTTCCGCGGTGAGAGTTTCCTTCGTTTTCGTGAAAATATTTTAAAAACGCTCCTGGACGAGCGAGTTAAGAGCGCACCGCGCCGTTCGACGAAAGACGGATGGAGGGATACGCGTATCTCCCGGCTCTCGGGGATCGTGGAACGCATAAATTTAAGAAACAAGTCGAAGAGAATTTTTCCCGCCCCGCTCTTCCCCTCACCAGCAAGAAAGAGGGAGAGAGAGACGGAGAGGGAGACTTTTTAATCTTTTCCCTGTTACCATCCTTCCTTCTAGACTTTCCCTTCGCCTAGTTTTCGCCGATCTTGCTGTTACGCCCAGCTTCCTCGGGAGCTTCCTCCAACTCTATATAGAATACAGCTACAGGCTGACTTGGCCCGAAGTCACCTGCCACCGATGCAAATGCCTAATTACGATTCCGCAAAGATTTTTCAAGTTTCGCCTCACTCACTCCGCTGCCGCACTTCGCTGTTCCCAACTCTTAAGTTTGTCGCGGGCAACGACTACTTGCTGCACTTTGGTTTTTCAAACTTTTCCCTTCGATAACTAGCCCCACTTGCCGATCAGAAATAGTCTACCACCAAATAAATTGCACGACGCTTGAAAACGTAAGAGGAACAGAATTAAGTGGAGAGTAGAAAATCTGCTTTGGAATTATATTTTGTAGAGGATGATTCGGATATAACAGATTCACTTCAGTATCTTTTATAGTACGCGCATGCAAGAAGGAAGAAGCGCGGCGAGTGTTATTACATGCTTGAGTGCCGGGCGAAAGAAAAGCAGGCAATTTGATAAACGCCGGTAATCTATTTCTTTTGCCAGTCTTGCATTATTCTGGCTGCCGCCATTGGTTCCTTGGCAAGAAGGAAGCGACGAGCTGTTAATTAAGTATTCACGAGGTAGAGACAGAAACACAGGAGCAGCAAGAACGTATGCACGCCCGGAGAGGCAAAGTCCCGGTGCAGATATGCCACCCGCTTTTCATAACGAAACTTCCCTCGGCAAAATGATATCCCAAGTTTCACCTGGCTCGCGGCGCGGCGCGGCGCGGCGTACTGCAAACACAAAAATCCCGTGGGACCACTGGGACACGTGCCACCTGGATTCCTTCATCTAGAACGATGAAAAGGAACTTCCATAACGCGTTAGCCGTTCTCGTGTATTTGACGCGGTTGGAATTTCCGGCTATTCTTCCGTTTGGATTTTACATTGCTGTGAAAAGGAAATTGAGACAATTTGGGAGTTCTGCTATTCGCGAGATTAAGCTCGATCTCCGGCTGGATGATTTGCTATCGCCTTTCACCGGGATTCTACGAGAGGAGCAGCCTATCGACGGGAGTCGAGCTTGAGCCGAATCCAAGACCGAAATAAGATAGCTGAACGGGCTTTCACCAATGTATTTGCCCGCATCGAATCCTATCGGGTATCGGGCGGAATCGACGGCCGATATTGAATTTTCGTGCTCGCGACGACAGGATGATGGCGAGCCCGGTTATTTAGCTTCCGAGTAATCGTTCGGCGTTTCTCTGCCACTGCCAGAGAGAATGCAATGATAAATGGCAAGATATCCTGGTTCCCGTATCGAAAGCCAGTGTATCTTGCATTAAAAAAGGCAACCTCCCGCATTACAGTCAAGATCCACCCTGAATTTACAGTCAAGACCATTCGACAGTACTACTGATTAATGCTGGGAGGGTTGTCGCAAAGAAAGAGGTTGCCTGGAAGCAAACAAATTCCGATTTCCGGTGGCAAACAAATTGCGGAAGAAGCGGCCGGCGAAGCCTCCACGGAAGATGCTGATGCGATTGATTATTCGAACTATATCAGAGGCTAGAATGTAGCGAGTACAATCGTCGCCGGTAACAAAGCCGGAGAATTCTGCAGGTGGAAGCATCGGTAGAAACTTTCTCGTGCGGGGTGCGCTGCGACCCGAGCGAGAACAGTTTCGGCTCCGGAACTTCGCTACTAATTAGAACGTAGGAAGTAAGTTACCGCGGATTCCCGGGCGTGACTCAAATCCAAAGGGTTTGGAGAGGCGCCGTCGCTTGGCCGAGAGACGAACGGTAGGATCGGGCAGTTTCATTGTAAACTGTTATTAGGAGAGTGGCCTTTGGACTCCGGCGATTTTCCACCCCTCTCGTTCTCCTCTCTCTTTCACAGGATGCGACGTTCCCTGCCTCTTGGCAGGAGGACGCGTGTATATCTCCGGCACGAGGACGGAATATGAGAGAGGCTGGACTTAGAACCGGAGAAACTCGCTCCTCTCGCTACCGGGGGCATCTCGACTTTATATACGTGACCAGCCAGCAGCTCTTCCTTTGCTTTCGTCTTCGACCCAGCGTCTTTTCACAATCCTCGAAAAACTCCGTGGAAAGGCACACGAAACGCCGCTTATTTTCTCGCTGTCGGACTCGCCAACTTGCTCCTGAGAAGGTAAACCTTGCCACGGGAAACATTAAGCCATGATTTCCTTGCGGTTCAACCGCTTCACCTCCCCCCCCCCCTCTCTCTCTCTCTCTCTCTCTCTCTTTGTCACCCCCCGTGTTGCCTGTCGACTGATATTAGCCTTGTCGCCAGTTCCGAATGGATTTACGCGATCCCATGAGATATATGATTTTTGGAAACGGTCCAGCAAGCGGCGAGCCTGCGGGCTCCGGTAATTTGCCGGGGTAGCTGAACTTCCGAGTGCACGTACTATTTGCTCTCGCCGCCATCCTTCTCTTCCGTTCGATGTGCGAGGGCACACTTTGTTCCTGTAATCCTTGCCAACAAGATTCTAATGTCCAGTCTTATTCGGCAAAAGGGGAATATTAAAATACGCAAAGGCATATTAAAATGAACGCAAGATACTTGCTTGTTGAATTCTCTGTTATTATCGCGAAAACAGAGAAAGAACACGATGAATAATTCTCAAGTAATTTGCGTAATGCTAATTTCGAACTAATGACATTCTTACGGATCAATGACGACTAATTAATCAGCGCGGCTATTCTACCGTCACTGCGAATGCTGTCGTATTACTCTATTCAAATAATTCTGATAGCTGGATCATTTTAGTATTTACTTTATAAGACACTCAAGCACCTTTCTAGAATAAGAACTACTGAACTTCAGCTTTCTAGAGTTTGCCGCTCTCGAAATATCTTTGTATTGAACAAAGGATCCTCGTTGAGAATTATATGAAAGGGTACTAATGAATATTCTGAATGAAGAATAACGAAACTACTAAAAAGTGCTGGTCATACACTTTAAGTGTCAAAGGTGTGGAGCGGCGGGTCGTTCAATCTTTATTTTCTTTCAAGGTTGACGGGCGACTCGCATATCGATTGCTGATTCTCGCATTTCGTAATGGCGCGTTTCCTCCTGAATCGGCAATATTTAAAACTGGGCGAGCCGGCATCTCCGCCGGGAGAAAGAGAAAAAGAAGAAGAGGAAGAAGGCGGCGGCGGAGGAGGTAGTAGGAGGCAGGATATCGCTGCAATCGGCCTGAATGGAGTGGCATTAACGACCGGCCCAAGATGAATGGGCTCTCGCTTTGTATTTATACTTTGAAAATACTGATTGATCGCCTACCGTTCTCCCGCTCCCGGCCATCCGACCCACCTACCGCCGCGCCAGCTGCATTGCGCTCGGTAATTATTGCAATTATATTCGAAATCGAGCGAGGTCCCCTAATGCGCTCAATTTAATCGCCGCCATCATTCTGATTTGTTAACACGAAATGCGAAGAGCGCACGGGAACGCTTTATCATTGGCAATTGGCACTTTTGCGAGCACGACGCTCGCATGGATTCTGTGTGCGGCTGCGGCTCGGAATCGCGAGACATTGCGAACACTGGCGGCCAATAAATTCGCAATATTGCCCCTATTCCCTTTCGCCAACTTTATTTGCCCTATTCGCGGTTATTTGGCCGGCCGGCAATCACTGGACGCTCGCTCGTTCCATTCGTTAAATTACAACCAACCGTTTCAACGAGTCTCCTCTCAAAACGCGAATAATAATAATAGCAATAACATCGTGCAATTTGCTTAATTAATCTTCGTGCTCGGTGGCCGGCAACTGAAACTCAACAGGCAGGTAATAGTCCGCAAAGCGCCGGGAGGCTGCTTGAATACCACTGCAAATACTGACCTCAGGGGATACCTGGACAATTCCTTAGGGATAGGAGCCATAATACTGGAATATCGTACACAAGAGAGGCGAAGTTTGTGTACGCCTTCCAAAGTAGGTCTGGCGAACAATGGAGAGTACTGTCAAATTAATGGATGGCTTGTAGCCTAGTTAAAGTGCAAAACTTACGAGTAACTTCCACCTGCCGCCAGAGGATAATACGAGGCACTTTGGCCGGAGTCCTCGTTAACTTCGCCGACGGATTAAAAAGGACAATAACTGACCGCGTCGCGTCGCGTTACGTAAAACCGAGCCTGGTTCCCTAATTAAGGTAGCCGCGGCTGTCCTCCCTGTTAAAAAGTGTGCGACGTTCTAATTAGGCCTCGCGGATCATTAACGTTGGATTTGTCGCACCGTTTGCCGCCCGCGAACCTTTCCTTCTCCACGTGAATTACTAACTGCTTGTCCCTCTTCCCTTTTAAGTACACCCAATCCTACAGGAATTCATTTGGCTATCTTGAAAAATAATAATAATAAATAAAGGAGTGGAAGTTAAAGTTGGCAATGCGATGCTGGATAGTAGAATCGCGTTTAACACCTCTATCAGATTGTGTCTTCCGGCTTCTCCCGCTCTCCGTCACTCGTTCTCGCTCTTTTTCCAAGAGTTCCGCCTCGCCGGCGCTTCCTTAATGAGAAGTGAATAACCCGCAACAACGTGGCTTATCAGCGAGAGCTTAATTAGTGGGTGTCCTCCTCCCGTGGCGTGCATGTCTGGGCTATCCGATAATTCCTCTGGACCAAGAGAGGAAACGTGCGCGCTGCTAATTCATTATCCTCTACACTTCTTCATTTCCTATCCAAACAAGACGCTGAGTGGAATTCTCGCGGAGAGACCGGCAACAGAAAAAGAGAACTGAGTGATGAATGTCCCTGTCATCCGTTTCTATTAGTTCGCACAGTAATTCCTCGGTTCTCGAGGATGAACTTGCAAGGAGAGAGGCATAAAGATCACGAAAAGAGGAGAATGCGGCTGCAAACTTCATTTCATCTGCAGTTATTTCACGTGCCAAGCTTTGAGACGTCGTGATCTTGATGAAGTTGCAATTACGTGGGACGCGCGATTACATTAGCGAGAGGCCCGTTGTCATAGCAAGCAACACGGCTTCTCTGTTTACTTCCAAGTGGAGCTCAAGTGAAACAGTGTTTCTCTCCAACGACCTGCTCATCGTGGCATGTAACCTGGAGGAGCAGATGCTCTGGTCCGCAACGCTAGTTTTACTCCGTCGATGATCCCACCGCAGCCAAGTTCAAAGCATATGTGGACTAAAGTATAGGAACGCTGATCGAATTTCAAAGATTATCTAAATCAATTAGCAAAGTCACGCTTTACTCGGCGAAAGCCGCAAGTACTATGTACGTGGACGGAAAGTCAAAGGATTCGCTCGTGTGAGCTACTATTTTCCAAGAGGGCAAGGTAATCAGAAGTGAGTGTGGCTATTACTTCCCGTTCCCTCCAATTAAAGCTAGTCGACGATGGGGGTAATAACGCCAGGATTTACAATCGTGTCGTAGTGTCCCATTAAAGGTGGCCCGGAGGATCTAACTCAGTTATAGGATTGAGAGTGTCGGCGCGTCCTGTCGCCGAAGGAATGGGGGCCTCGACTAGTCTAGCACTTGTTACTCTGTGTTTGCACCGATCGTGTTAAAGCTCGTCGGAAGTCCCGCTGAAAGACTGTGTTGCCAAGCACAATGCAAGCATGCTCGATGCTCGATCGATAGACCACCGGTGGTCCACGCGCTGCATAATTCACGAGAACTCGAAGAGCCTTCTCTTGGTCGAAATCTAGTTTCAACTAGGATACCATTAATACCTCTAACCATCATAACACACTTGGGTTCATGGAGCAGGCGGTTTCTTAGAACCAATCTTCGGATTGTGAACTGATTTACTAAGCTAATCCCGACTAACTAAGTGCTTGCATTTCAGAAGTAGGATCCCAGAGTGCCACTACTGAAAGTAATATGAAGTAATGGTTGGAGAGGAAAGGGCAAAGCTTTCGGGACAGGAAGGATGACAAACACGCCTTATGCGGAGGTGTTTCAATTTTTTAGAGAACGTGGAAGCATCTCGCAGCGGGCCACACGCAGTCTCTGGGGTAGCGGAGCCCGGCGTCTAGCTTGCATATCGAAGTTCGCCACTCTCCTGCAGCTGCATGATTGATGAGATCGATTTTTGCCGCTTCATCAAGCGGATTAGTTGGCATCGAGCGGAAGGACGGGAATGCGCGCGATACTAGCACTGACGCGACAGGTTCTAGAGGCTCCCGTCACAGGTATCGATGTTATTCGCACGTCTGTCTCGATATTTATGATCCGTCGCTCGAGCATTGCAATGCTAATGACAGGGAGCTTGCTATTTAAGCTACACTTGGAAGTTGGCCAAGGATGGGGGATATCGGTTCGCGCGATTGCCGATACTCGCCACGTACCATGCACGATATTCAATTCCGGGACACATGTGCCTCCCAGTGGCACGTACACTTGCCCCGAAATGGCGTCCAGCCGCAATCGAAGCACCCATACTCTCCGGATATCGCGCCTCTCTGCACCCTTTTCAAGCAGCCTGCTTCCCGATTCCGTGAGTAGAGCCAACCCCTCCCTCGGCCCCCACCGCCCCCAACGCCAATCGAGCCCCCTCAGCTTTACTTCGCCCTCAAGATCTTCCCTCCTAGGCCATTGCTGTACATATAGTAGCCAGATAACTGCGGGGTAGTTAAAACTTTCCGCCGAGATCAGTACTTTTTGATGAGACTCACCAATGGACGCTTGGAACGAGGAGGCTCGAAAACAGGGGAGAAACCGATCGAGTCCTGTCACGTCCCACGTTTCCTGTTACCTGTTTACAAATATCGTTCCGCCAACAAAAGTACTTACAGCCGACATGTTCTCCGTGTAAACAGTGCCAGATTTCTGTAAAAGGGGATCCACCGTTTCCGAGCGGTGCAGTAAGAGTTCGAGCGAAAATCGCTTTAATCCTATAATAAATCTATTTTAATTGTAATCCACTTTAATTCCGAGGATCGAAGAGGAACTGCCTCGTTTTCCTCCACTAATCCGTTGATCACCGGCTCGACATTTATATGGAGCAATTCGATAGAAAGTTTCTGTGTATCCCGCTCGTTTAGCAATAATCTCTTTGCCGTCCGGGGAAATCTCAAGCGATGCCTGCGTATTACATGACGCTGCGAAGTACACTAACCGTCCGCTTCATTAGAGCTAGTGTTACGTTGTTACGCCAAGGACACACTCGCTGGAATCCACTGAAGCCTGGATATTACGAGTGAAGCTAGTCCACGCTGGGAGGACATGAGTCCAATATTCTAATGAGCGGAACAGTTAACTAATTGATATTGTCCAGAGCAATCTCCAACTCCCGTTTCACTTTAATCCGCCTGAAACGCTCCAGCGGATAAACGACTTTATTTAAACGAACTCGCAACCTGCAAAATTCGCGACACACGTGACCGTGCACTGTGGCCTATAAATCCTGCGAGGTCTAAATCCGGCGAACATCGATTAGCTAGGCTGCATATTAATGAAGTTCTTCCGGTGAATTAAATAGCCCGCGGAGGCGAGCGAGCGAGCGAACGAGCGTGCGTTTGGAACGATGCTGGTACCGCTCTTAGTTAATCCTTCGTGCAAGCTCGATCAGCCAGGGGGTAAAAACACTAGCGAGACTAAAGCCAGAGCGCGTGTGACAGCAATTGCAACCGGTTAATCTTGGGTTTCAAAGCGACCAGCCGAGTTGCGCGGATTTCCGCGGCTTGTCGTCTGGATTAACGCGTGAAAAACCACCGGAGAGCTTTCTATACGCGCTAGAGCGGCTGCTCTCTGCACATTCACTGGCATAATAGAACTACGCAGGCGTTCACCTCACAATGAAAACATGCGACTGGCCACTGACGTCGAGCAGGAAATCGCTTTTACCAAGGAGAAGTCCGACGGCCCCGAGATGATAAGGTAAATTGGCAGCCACTGTCATAGACAGGTGTACTCCGCCTGTCTCGTCCCCGGTTATAATACTGGAGTACTGCTTTTTTAAAAAGGAATCGCGACTTTGAAAATCTTTTAATGTTAAGATGGGAAATAGCAAAAGTTAATGACAAATAGTTGTCTTGCAATATTATTTCTTTATACTCTATACATAATACTGTATATACAAACACATTAGCTGTTTATTTGGATATGTCTTTGGAATTACTAAACACACATTCGTAAAAGCTTACTTCGCAACAGGTAACATAAGCTCTGTATTATGGAAAATATTCAAGCTACTAGTTGAATGAACTACATGTGGTCAGGGCAGCCATTTGCACTATACGTATTTTCAAAGCATATTGATTTACATACACAGATTTTGCATTTGTTTTATAATAGATTTCTGTAATAGCTATCTGTGTTGTTATATGTGTATGTTTGTTATTTCCTTATTCCCAATATACACATGTATGTTGGGTGTGCAAGAAAGGCACATAAAGGTTATCATAAGTACGAAAAGAGGATCATACATAATTCAAGCAAATTAACAGTAGTACCATTTTAACGTATACACAAATTCAATATGGAATGGCAAATACTTAGAGAAACATATGTTATTATGGGTATGCAATAAATTAGTCTTTAATGATTATGAAAAAGCAATTACAGCTATTCTACATATGAAATGTATAGAGAACAATAGCACTAAATAATTTGTCTGTGTGGTATGGTATTCGTTTGTCATGCTTATGGAATTTATACATTTGGAAAAAGGGAGATCAACGTAAAGCTTACCTTACAAATGCAGAAATAAATCTTCCAATATATTCATACAGGATACAGTAATGTGCGTCAAGATAAATTGACCGGGGGCTGCTCGAATTATAACCCCCTTAGTGGATAATTCGGTGGTATAACGCGGCCGTAATAAAGTGCACGGGCAGTTTAATCCCCCGTATATAAGCACCGGTAATAATCACTTTGCATACTGGACTTTTAAATCGGGTCCGACAAGTTTCCACTGGTCTAGCAGTCCGGAATCTGATCTTGGCATTGGTAGGAACAAGTCTTGACTTCGCGCCCCTTAATGCTACGCTTTTTTAAGGCATCTGTGTAGTTGGCCGTGCGGTGGCGTGCAGGTCTTGCAATACCGACGTTATCGACATAATTGCTGGCTGGTTTGTTCAATAAATATCGATATTGATCATTTATTAACATACTAAAATTAGCAAGAAAGACTTATTATCATTCAATATGATTCTTGAGTATTTATATAGCTTTTCTTTCGACATTCAAAAACCCTGATCATAAAAAAGATAACTTGCGGTCGATACATCAATATTTTTCAGTCGATACATTGCAGATTGCGAGTTACCGATTGCTCGCGTATTTTCGCGGCAAATCCACGACATCCACTATGGCCGCGGCATCGGTGCGGGTGTAACGTGTCGTTCTCGAGGTGATTCGTTTTTTACCGTACTTCGAAGAATGCAAAGGAGAGTGCTCGGAGTGTGTCTTGGAATTCACGGTGGATTACAGCTTCTTGCGAACAAAGGCTGGTGCTGGTGAGTGGGTGTTGCCGGCGCAGGCGGTGAGTGCTTGTCGCATGTCAATCGTATTGTATTACACTGATGTATTTTGCTCTAATTACCACACTGTTCGTATTATGGACAACATCTATTCGAATAAATTGAATGTTTTGATGATAATACCAACTATTATTAAAGATGCAGGAGTGTATAATGTTAGGTTATCCAAGTTCGAACGGTTTATTGCGATATGTATAACAAAACAATGTTTGGCATTCGGAGGAAGAGAAGGTAAAACTCTCAGAATGTAAGAATTCAATAAATTCGCATTTATTCTTTCGCGTCTAACGGCCAATTCGTCTGTGCCTGGCTTGGCTTGGTCGCTTAACACGAGGGGCACGCGACGGAAAAAAGAAAACGCTCGACGTGTTCTGACCCTGCCTTTGCACACGGCACGTGCTGCGCACATTTCGATGGCGTGTCGATATAAAAAAACCCCTATAAATCGGAGCACGTTTCTTAATCCGATCAGCACCCGGTGCGCTGTGGTCGGCGAAATGCCTGTGACAGGCACTGAATAATAACTTTGGCCTCTCTTTGATGAGGCTTGCTTTATTAATGTGTCATGTAATTACTGGCACCTTTTACACACAATGGCAATTACCCCTTTTGGCCGCACTGTTCAGATCTAATTATACATTACGTGCTTAACCTAAGATTTACTACCAGGAATATATATGCAATGTCTGCGCTGTGGGAGAACAGGGAGATTTCGGGGAATGCGCGTGGAGCAGCAGCGAGCATACGTGTGAGATGCTATCTAGACAATGAGAATGTATGAGTGCTCGAGAAATTAGGAGAGAAGGAACGATGCGTATATGGTGATAAACATAAAAGAACGACTGGTAGATGTGTGAATGTGTGTGAGTGTAATAAGACACCGAATATCTTGGAGGACGACAGCCCCGTTTCAGAGTTAAAGAGCGAAGGATCGATGCGAGGTTTAAGAGTTGGATGAAAGATCAGAGTTATTCAAGAAAAGTGTTATATTGCTGAATAATTAGCAGAGTTATACTACTTTCGTGAATTTATTATCTTTTGTTATTCGCAAGTTAGTTACTAGATAGTAAATATTTTGCATGCTTCAACCCCTCAACTGAAGTTCGCCTGATTCATCCTGTCTACTTGGAAATCACCTTCCATAGACTCCTCACTTTATCACTAACTTTCGCCTTTCAACCCTAGATAATTCTTGCATTATCTCTCTTATTTCTTGTTTGCAAACTTTAATATCTTAGACAAGTAAGAATCCAGGCTAAGCGACGAGATAGTTTTTCATGTGCCCATTATTAAGGGGTTCTTCAAGAGAGGATTCTGATGAGCCAGTAGTTAACAAAGTTTCATTTTACTTGTTAAGTCCAGCAAATTCTTTTATTAACCAGAAACTCAATACTACCGTCAAAGTAATGAAGAGCGTTTTATACCAAAGAATGTATATCCTGCACATACTTGCCGGGAGGTTCTGTGTTCTGGAAGAAAGGACGCTTGGCGACTTGGCGATGCCCATTAGCAAGGGAGGATTCCTCGAGGCGGCGAAGGGCTCGCCGGATTAATTTGATTTATGGAGAAGAGCCAGGGGATAACGAGGGAAAGGCGTCGCTCGATGGGATGACGTTCGGTTAATAAGTTTAGAGGGTGCCGAGTGATTTATCTCCACCTGCGAAATGCTCGCACCGGTTCATCTTTCGAGGTGGAGAGTGTTCATCCTTCCCGCGGGAGCGAGCATCTCTCCACCCCGGAATTTCCCTCGGCGATTCATCGGCGAACATCTTCGCTTCTGGATACGGGACGCAACTAGGAGAACTTCATTAGTGCGTTACATGCCGGCGACAGAGGGGTTAGAAGAGCGCGAGGTGTGTGTGTGTGTGTCTGCGCGTCCGGTCTTGTCTGGTAATCGGTAATAAAGCCGAAGCGGCAAACGATCGCCTGGGAAAGTTTCGGCATCCACTTTCGGCCGATGGCAGTCGGCTTTTGCTACGCCGAGCGTGAAGTTGCCCGCTCGCTTCCAGCCGAGCAACGCACACAAATTGCGCCCTTGTTTCGGCACGCGATCTCACCCCCTTTGCTGTTCCTGATTCTACCCTACATCCTGAGACCCCCTCAATCATCCATTCTACAGTTAGGAAATGGAACCACTGTCCGATACTCTAATATTGACAGGAATTTATATAATTTGAAGTAATTAATGAATTTTAATCGCAATGGGAAATATTGAATCAAAAAGCAGTCAAAAAACAATGATGTTTTATCTCGAACTACTAAATTTGGAAAAATCTTTACACCATCAAAAAGAAAAGTTACGAGAGAATTTCTATTGGTCGGTTTAATGATGCCATCGACTGACATTAATGCGAGCTCTCCACTGGTTCGTAAGAAACATTTCGATTGATCGGCGCCGACTCATCACTCGGCGAGACTTTAGACGGCAAACGGAATGAAACCACTCGCCAACAGATGCAGGTATCAAAGTACGGAAGTACGGGCGGTGAGTGGCTAGTGGGTAATTGAATGGTATCAGGAAAAGCACGAGTAACAGAGGCGAGTGAATGAATCCAGCCGGGGATGAGGTTGAAATATGGAAGGGCGAAGTGGCGAATCGGTATTCACATCTCTGCCGCGCGGCTGTTACAGACTACACGGCGGCAGTTTTCCGCCGATGGAAAAAAGGAAACGTCGACGTCCAATGGGAAAGTAATAATTCAGTTCAGAGGTCGAGTCGTGTCGGTCTATTTGCCGGAAGATTAGAACTTCTATTTCCAGAAATCCATCGCGTCCATCGTCCAAGACTGGCGGAGGAATAAACCGGCTGGTGGTTTCTCGTTGTCGGGCAATGTCACAATTTTTCCGGCAACGCTTTAACTGTCTTCCTTTCTCTTTCTCTTTCTCTTTACGATGCTAAGAGAGACTAGTTCTTAAGTATGCATTCTCGAACGGTAGGGTGGAGGAGGAGATCGCGTAAACGTTGCCAGAGCGAGGATAACCGGGCTTTAAAGGGTTCCAAGTGTGCCAAAATTTGTGAAGCGATCCTCACAGAAGGGAAAAGGGACAAAGAGGGGGAAGGAGAGGGAGGCCACGCGGAAGGAAGGAGCCCGGCGTACAAACACAACGGGGAATAGCTAATCCCGCAATAAACGCGTTTGGAGTGTCGCCAAGCAGTTTTACGGGCGTTAACGTTATCGTGCGATGCTTTTAAAGCGGGAAGAGGGTCGTTTTTGAACGCCGGAAGGAAAAACTCGAAGGGGATGGCCACCAGGCCCCGGCCACCGTTCCTCTTACACCATGTGGCATACGTGGCCCAGGTTGACCCTCTGCCTTTCAACAGTCGGTAGATGCATTTGTGAAAAATGCAAAGTTCAAAGTTACGAGGAAAAGTGGTGGCATAGCTGTTCGGGTGACAGGTTCGAATGTACGGGGTATGATCTATTGGTTTCGGAATTAGGGATTCAATTATCCTGGAATTCCATGGATTAAGGGTGCTGGACGGAAGGTATCTCGAATCGATAACAGGAGGAGCGATATTGGAAGGCTGCCGCACCGCTATTAAATTAATGGTTGTCCATAAATGTTCCTGATCTCTGAGTCTGCCCTTCCGAGGGTTCTCCGATTCTGGAAGCGACTAGGGACCAGTATGGTCTCCTTGAGACGGAATTCGGCTATTCCTCGCTCCAAGAGGATGACTGAAACCCAATGCCGTTATTATCGTACATCTCGACGAATCGAATCAATTAATTGCCAAGCCACTGCTACCGAGCGGAGAGGCTGTGCAACTCAATATCGCCAACAGCCACCCTCTTTCCGGGCAAGAGATGAAAATGTATTCCGGAATATTTCTCCCCTGATTATAATCGACGACACAGCGTACACCTTAATGGAACATTCATCAATTAAGTAAGCCATAGTAAGATGAAGCGCATAACTTCGGGGAACAAGCTCGTGTTGAGCAAGCTGGGAGAATATACAGATGATGGGAGAGTGGTGAGTAGCCGATGAGTGCATTTAGGGTACACCGATACTGGGCTGTTGCAACACGTTGCACCATAATTACAACTGGAACGCACGAATATCGAGTGATTCACGATGGCTCGAAAATTCCCTCGTACTCTCTGGCGATTGACTGCTCGGTGAGCAGTGTCGAGCGGCAGCCGCTCTCTTGTGTTTTTCCATTTTTGTTGGAATTCGAGGCGCGCACGATACACTGGAACTTCTCAGCCCTTAACAAGCAGGTCGCGCCAGTCACGTACAATCGGTTTCGTGCTCAACTAGAGCGCTCCCGATACTTTCAGTGATTACCAAGTATTTAGTTGGAGAACGTGGGTCGACGAGGAGAAGTGTTAATGATTTAATTAATTGATCGAGTATACACTTCATCACATAGAGTTGCTGGGGCTTTTCTCTCCACGGGGAGTTTGTTTTTCATCAGTCTTCTTTATACGGGACATGCTTTGCGACGAAGCTCGTAATACACAAACTTTGACGCGTTATGCTTGACTCTAACGAGTTCCGAAGGGGTTTGGTTCTCGCGGGACAGTTTGCACCGGCGGAAAAAGGGCATCGGCAGTACCGCGCGGCAATGAGGAAGCCAGTGGAAGGATTTGTGGTCGCTGGCAGTGACAGGTTTGAAACCGTGAATCACGGCATTAAACAATTTACACGTGGTGCGCTGGTCGTCGTAGCAAGCGCGCAGGCCACGCGTACCTAGCTGTACTGTACATGGCTGGGAGCTGGTGAAAATGTTGATTAAAATTTATAGAAACATCCTGGCATCTGGTTTCATCCTCGGTGCTCCAGGCATCAATCCGAAGTATGAAATACTGTTCAGCTATCCAGAATCTCCAGGCTTTATAACTAGGATCACTCTCGATGTTGTCAAACGCGTCTGGGAAACTCGAGCCGTGCCCGGCCGATATAGTTTCATACGCTCAAGCATATATATTCAATCCTGTTTACCCGTATCCACAGAGCCAGCCTGAAATTCGAGCTCTAATTAGAGCAGCGATTGTTCCAATGATTAGAAATCAACTCAAACGCAACGAACGCGATAGCTCGCGCTCCGGACGGCCACTGTTTGCGTCGCCCGATGTTTTGCCGGATCCCAATGAGTTATGCAGTTTGCGCTACCACCACTCATCTTTCTCCGTTACCAGTGGACAGAGGGACTGAGAGACAGAGAGTCAACGACCGGTGTCACATTGGCGATGTGTACGGTGTGGTCGTTGCAGCAAAATGGGAAATGGAAAAGGGAGTGTGTGTGTGCGTGAGAGGGAGATGGGAAGAGAATGAGGATTCTAAAAATCTAGAGGGGGCAAATGTAGCCAGCTTGGCGTCATGATATTTTGTTACGCTTGTCGTCTCGATGTGGATGCGGCCCGGTGGGCTTTTTGCAACATTGCTGTTTGCAAACTGCTGTGTACACCGAATTACCACAGCCGCACGTTCCCCTTCTTCTAACGGGGTAGCGCTGCTGCTGATTTATGATATTTTTATGTTACATCGGGAGAATGAATGTCGCCGCTTGTACAAGCTAGCTGTGCGCGGGGGTGGCACGAGTGGCGGGTGGTGTAGAGCGAGCGGGAGGTTGGAGAAGGGTGGTGCGAAAAAGTCGATCTTGTCTGCGGGGAAGGGCTAGGGCGCAGGGGAGAAAGGAGGCGTGGGTGGCGATCAGTGGTAAGGCTTTGAGCAGTAGAATAGGTCAGTCATATCGCGCCCTCAGATATTTCCTGTTCCCGAGAAGGCGAACCACTCGGCTATCTCGAATAGCCGCTCTATCTGGCTCACTTCCAGATCTTGCCCGTTGGTAATTTACGGTAAGCCGGCGAGCGACTTTCTTTGTCGGCTTGGAGAAAGAAATGGAGGTACCGAGAGAGAGAGAGAGAGAGAGAGAGAGAGAGAGTCACCTCGGTCTCGCTGTTTCCACGGTGGCGCTTCTACTGGCAATTCTTATTCCCTTTGGCTGTCCATCGAGAAGAGACTAGCTTCCAGGACGTGCAGCTATTCCATCCTGTTACCTTGTGGACATTCTGTGACGAGAGTGTGCGCCCACGGTATTGGGAAAAATTAAATTCTAAAGGGAAGTACTCTCTCGGCTTACTGAGCCGTATGTACTAGAAAGCATACCGACCAATGTATACTCGGACTCCTTGATATCCCAGGGCTATTAGACCGAATACGGGAATAAACCGAATGCCGGAACAAGAGCTCCCATAACACACTGTTATCCCACAGTGAATATCTACGTATTTGCAGACGCAAATCTACCTAAGTAATTATTCAATTAGATGAGAAGTAATGTCCGCGCGTACGGGGAAAATGGGGGAAAATGGACGGTACGGAGGAAACCGAAGGGGAAGAATGAAGTTAAAAGAAGTAGTGATATCGCAATGGTTAATAATTGAAAATGAAAGAAGGTGAATGGCGGGTGCGAGATAAATAAGGACAAATGAAATGCATAGAGATAGCGAGATAGTTAACTGGCTATCGGAGAATAGCGGCGAAGCAGAATGATATCGAAGTGGTAGGAACTCACCGAGTTTATGTAGTTGATGAGGGAGAGTCCTCCGTCCCAGGGGTGCTCGAGCTCGCACGAGATATTCGCTGGCCTTAAAGCGTGCGACTGCTCCAGAGTCCTCAATCCCACTGCAAATACCTGGACACTGTCGTATATTAGGGCCGGCTCCGCCTGCAAAAAAAGACAGGCTTCCTTCACTCTCCGCCCTTTTTCAACTTCTTCCTTCCATCTCTCTTCTTCCGGCGCATTAAGTATTCGCGAAAGCGGCCTCTTCTTTTGCGAGCGCTCACCATCGGGCTGACATAAATCATGCGACGGATGGAGGGCTTCCACCCCAAAAATATTGCGAGCACCCTCGGAAAAGGGTCGAGCGTCGCGAGATGAAACTCAGCCGGGACGCAGATATGAGTACTATTACTTTTGTAATTGAATAAAACGTACCTCTGCCCGTATTAGTTTAATCAGTTTTAATAATAGCATTTTAAGGAAATGTGACACCGCTGTTGGATGTCACAGATTATGCATACTATATGTATATATTGTATATCAGTTGGTTGGCAGTATTGTTATCTCGCGGTAGTTTTTATTTAAACGAATATTGGTGGAAAAATGCAGCGAAATGAAATTTCAGTGTGCCAGCCTGCCTTTATCTCTGAGTGATTGGGAAACTCTTGATAAGCAAGTTTATGTTAGTAGAGGAAATAGAGTTATTCCGAATTGGATATCGCATTAATTGAAGGGCGTATCATATGGTAATGGCCTTTTTTGTTGTTGCCGGGATAATTAAAAGGGTTCAATTGCAGGTAGTAAATTGATGAGGGAGGTAGTCAAAGTGGGATTAAATGCACTAACCGTGTTGCGTCGGGTATTACGAATTTAGAGAGAGGTAATATCAAAAGTTGAAAAGACCAACCGCTGTCGGATGCGTGCTCGTCCGCGCGATTTTCCGCGCTCCATCCGACGACTCAACTGCAATGTTTGCCTCGTGGTGACGATGTGACGTCGACTCGGGTATTCCACGAAAATTCTAGCGCGTTGAAAATGCCCCCATTCGATTGGGAGACAGCGACGTAGGTAGCGATTCGAGTTTCCCAGACGGGAATTAATCTCTCTCACACAGCCCAATTTTTCCCTTTTCCTGTCCGTACACGGCTGGCTGCGTCTCATTCTTATGGGAGTAATATCGACACGCGCAGCCCGCCGGAACGTCGAGCCGGTTATCGACGAATTCCACAGCTAATATAGAACTTTCCTGGAACGCCGAACACCACGTACTTCGCATACGAATCGAAAGAACAGACTCGGAAAAAATTGATTACCCACAACTCCACTGGAAGTCCAAAGTTCCCCAAATTGCGGCTCCCACATTAATTATTTTTATTCCAAACTGCTCTACATATTCCGAATCAGTATTTCGCACTAGTTGGGGTCGCGCGTGTTTGCGTTCTGACGCTGAAATCATAGGGCTGAATTGGCGGGCGTACATTTCTGGCCGGCATCCCCGGCTGGTTGGTTTCGTCGCCCTCTGACGGGTTCAAGTGGCCGATTTTCCAGGACCACCCGCTGTTTGGCGAAAGCAAACACACGCCTGGCATTCGAAAGCTAAGCTCAACTGTGTCGGGAGTGTCGGCTCTCGAGTATCCCATCTCGTCCTGGCCGGCGGGAAGGGAGCCTCGCTCGGCAAACATTCGCCTGGCTAAATGCCCCTGGTTTCGATGCCATTTTTTCGCCCTCAACCTCGCCCCTCTCCATTCCTTCCTTTTTTAGCCACTCACCCAAGGAGTACACACCAAAGCGCTATTGCGCGCACAGTCCAAACAGTCGGCTGTTTTTACTTTTCCGCTGGACTGTCGCGATATTTTCTGCAGGAATTCCGTGTTCCTGACAGCGGCCACGGCTCAAGGAGCGTGGACGGCCTTGTAAGAAAACTCGAGGGTAAGAACCGAGAGTGCCAGCCGCTCATTATCGCCGTCAGGCTACGGAAACTTCCTGATAATTAATGTCCCCGCCGGGTTTACTAGGAATGAAGGATCTCCGACGTCTCCACCGTTGGTGATACCTGTCGATACTGCAATTACCGATGCGCTCATCCGTCCTATTATTCTGCCAGGGTTTCTGTATCGCGTATAACAAACCACTAACTCTATCGTCCTCCCTTACCAGAATTCAAACCTGTCACTCTCGCTGTATTTCTACGCGATCCTATATTTCACATCATCCGTATCCGCTATTAAATTTTTCCAGCGATTTCAAAGCCGAGAACCAAACAGAAACCTTTATACAACTCGCGCTGAATTTCTGTCACAACGAGTGCAAAATGTTTTATAAAAACAGTTTAGTATTTGTTAATGGCAAATAAGAATATGGTTGCGAAACTGTTTCACCCCAATATATTTATAAATCAACACAATACGCCATCTATATCTGGTGACGAAAAATCAATAGCTAATTAAGTTTCCCATTTCATGTCAACGTCCGGCTGGATGCTGTCCGATTATTGTGGCCGATATGATGGAAATAAGCAGTGGGCGGAACGGATTTTGTGTGATTATTAATTGAACGTGATTCTCTCGGTTCCATCTAGCATGGCTAGGGGATTCATTAATTATGCGGCATAATGAAGTTAGTGAAACCGGCGGCGAATCCCACGAGAATAAAGGTGGTTGGCCATGCCTGGGCCATCCAAAGTTCCAACATTTGCAATGGCGCGTCGTCAAATGTTTGCAGGGTGTGACGCTCGGTGAGGACAGTGGCGATTAATCGGTGTCGGCGAGTCGCCGGATTTCAATCGAGCGCGGATTAACAGCTGTTTACGAGCGGGGTGTGGCCGGAAGTTTGGAAAGTTTAATTAAAAGCAGCGACACACTCACGCACTCACCTACGACACTTGAGTGGCCAAGCCATCGGAGACTCTGTTATCGTCCGAGCTACACCGCGCTATCAGAAATCACCTCTGGCTGGATGAAAGTTTCCCAGCCGCTTTCTACTTTGCGTATACAGCAACAAGCCCACGCCACGCCGCCGCTATTCCGAGTTAATTGGGGCGTGCTTTTAATTAGCTCGAGTCCGACGGCTGAACTTACGATCGGCAAAGGGCTTGCGGAAATGTCTATCGTCTCGCTCGCCGCAATTGCAGGCCAACCTTTTTAGAAACGAGAGTGAGAGGAAGAGGCAGAGAGAGGGAGAGAGAGAGAGAGCACGAGCACTTGGCAAATGCCCAAATTCCTTTACCCTAGCCGCACGCTACTTCCCCAAATGGTATATCTTAATTTTCCAAAATGCAACCCGGGACTCAATATCTCGAGCGGAAAGTTCCCGCTCGTTGAATACTCCGGATTATTCCTTGGAGGTCAATGCAAGGATAATTTTTGTCTCGTGGGAACTTCGCCGTTAGATGCACAGTTGGAAAGTTGAGCGGCACGAGTGTGAATGGTGAATTTTCGCCGGGCTAGATTAGACTGATTGTCAACTAGGTTCTCACATTTGTCGCAGCACTCGGAGAACGTCGCAATTACGAGTTCGAAAGCAGACAAAGTTTACAGCTTCGCCTCCAAACTGAGACTCAAAGATCCGCTGTGCATTTCAAGCTATTTTTGCTTTCAGACTTTTATTTGTGTTGTTAGTCGGTGGATGCAGGAAATGTCGAGTATTAAATCTGCATGTTTGGTACATCGTTACCGGCGAACATCGTTCCTGCTCTACAAAGTCTCCTTGTAATAAAACCGTGCGACTGAACGCTCTCATAACGAACACTTCCAACTTGCAACCACAAACACCTTCAATTATTACATTTATTCGCATTCGCACTCAGCCTTATAGTCGTTTCCATGCCATTTTAATTGGTAACAATACCTTTGGCCTAGCAAAAGCATTCAGAATGGCTGCACGGAAGTGTCTGATAGACATCCGACGACGAAGTTATGTTTTACAATATTCGCAGCGCTGCGTAGGAAAGCCAAGCTGCAGGAACTACGAGGATGTAATTAAAAGTTTTCAATCGCAACCAATTTTTTCTGCGGAAAAGAGTTGTTATAGAAATGGGACCCGAGCGCATACGCGTATACCGAAAGAAAAGATTAATTAAACATCTCGACGGGCCGAGTTTCCAAAGGCGAGTGCGAGAAAATTAAATTCACCGAATTCGCTGTAATAAAATACCGAGGCTTGGAAGAACCATTAAATTTAAATTATACGCCCAGGCTAACATACTGTGCGCTGGAAAATTCAGTCGTTTATAGGTTCACCGTGAGAGCGTTGGAGCTGCGCAGCCTGGTGAAAAATAGAATAGCCAACGTTTATTATTACATACAATTCCTACCAAGCTAATTACCAGCCGCCGTTCGCGCGATGCGTACGCCGAGGGGTTTACAGTTAACAATAAGCTTCGGCTGCTTTTATCTTTGGCAGGAGTTCAAACAAACTGGCGCGCTCAAGGCGCAGTATCAAAACTTAGCGCTGGGCGCGCGCCGCCGTTGTGTTCGCAGGCAGACAACGGTTATTGCTGGAGAAAGGAAGATCCGTCGGGGGAGAGAAACAGAGAATTATTCCAATGCAGTGGAGGATGGCGGGCAAGGAAAATAAAGAGCGCACTGGGATAAACCGTAAAGCAGGCTCCGCGTATCACGGCTAACGGGTGGCTGGTGTACGTTTTCATACGCGCGGCAAACTCTCACCGCTGTTGCCGAGGGAGGATGTGAACGGGAATGTATCTTGGCTTGCCAGCATCCTTAAAAGCGGAGATATATCCATGCTCCTGTGAGTAAATACTTGCACCCAAGCGTGACTTCCTCTTCCACCTGTAACTGCTTCTCCGCGCCGAAGAAAAGACTGCGTGTCCTAACAAGCGTACACCTTATCTCCGAGGAGCTGCTCGCTCCACCGGATTCGTCGAGCTTCAATGTACCAGACGATCTTCGCTCGGTCCTCCTTTCTTCCCGCCAGTCTTCTACTAACTGTACCTCCTTGATTGTGAGAGCACTTTTTGCTCCCGCGTCGATCCACCGGCTTCAACTTACGGAAAGACACGGCGAGTGGATCATTGCCGGTTCTCGTATACGGTGGAAGGAGAATGAGTTTTAGGTAGAAGAATATGCTCTCGGCTAGAACGAGGATATTTGCAAGATAGTGCACTTTGTTTACGGGCGGGATCTCTTGGTTGGCTGTATCCATTTTGCGGTCAATTCCATTAGGATAAAAGGCGACACTTGACTCGCATCGTCGTCGAAGAATTTCTTCCGGGTCGATAAGGGCTCTTGTTCTTGCTCGGTGGCCAAGCAAAAAATTCCTTTTGTACGTTGCCGATGAAGCTATGGAAAGGGGGAGGGTGGAAGGTCGTAAGGGTTGGTGAATAGTGTCAATCTATTACGACGCCCGTGCAGACCGGAGTGCAGAAACAAAGACTGTCTTAGGTAATTTGGACCCGGAACCGGAAGAGAAAAGCCTTCTTTATGCTGATAAGAGTACCCCAATTATGAGGAGGAACCATAATAATAAGCCATAGCACTGAAGGAGTTTTTTGTAAGTTGTGATTAAATGTGCGATGACACTAAATTATACTACAAGGGGTTGTACGCATTTTTTGATCATAATCCAAATTTCCATAGCGTTAATTGGACTTTCGATTAATCGGCTTGTGAATATCGCCAGTCTAATTTAATCCTGCCGTATTTCTGATTACCGGCACATCAGAGCGTTAGCGGACGCCATCGTAAATTGTAGGCTCGGTAATTGGACGAGCGGTTTGCCGTCGGCGTGCACACGTACACGAGGGCACGAACCTTGAGATACGATTTCTTATATTCGCTCGATGTCTTTGTGCTCGGATAATCTCCCTGAAAAGCGAAAGGAAACCTTAGGAGTTTAATCACGTGACTGCGTTAGAGCGCTGCGCTCATTTCACTAATTGGGTAAAACTAATAATAGCCGGGCCGGCCCTCTTCTTCATTCTCGGCTCTACAGCTTCTCGCCGATAAAGCGCGCTCTAAAAATCGCCATTGATAGTACGCCTATCAATACATTCGCGCGCTATATTTGTATGTATAAATTCGTAAAGCATTCCGGATAACGCTATTGGATTCCCACGCAACAAGATATTTCGGTGCGAGTATCCGCGATAGAAAAAGCCGGCCCAAAAGCTGACCCGCAACAGTAAAAAATATAAAAAAGAGCAATACCGCGAGAGCATATTTGCAAATGACGAGACCAACCAATGACGAGTCCAATTGGCGCGCGCTCAACCAAATGCGCTAAAAGCATAGAGAGCAGTTTTATCATACATATGTACACTTTTATTTCAGCCGCGCGCTTTTTTGCCGGCGGAATTCCGCTTAGTATTCACACACACACCAAAAGGAAGACTACATTTTACTAGCTTTGACTAGAAAATCCGGCGTATCACACGGGGGAATTGGAATTGAAAATTTCGACTGTTAGTCTTGGCACTTTCTCTTGAGGCTCTGTGGCGAGGCGAGGCGCAGCAGAGGGGTAACCCGATTGCAGAAGGAGAGTCAATACAGTCTCCGTGGGCGTCGACAGTATAATCCTTAAAACTCGAGGGAGCTTGGAAATTTATGTAAACCGTGCGCCCGAGGATTTGCTCGCTGTCTCCGACTAGCAGAAGACAACGAGGACGGCTTTCGTTCATGAAAAAAAGAAAGATTTCAAATCATTTGTGGGAAGGTTTGGAGAGACTTTCGATGCGCGTTTCCGCACTACATCGACCGCACGGCACACGTCCGAAGGTCGTCCAGAAGGGCAGCGGCGAGCGGGAAGTTCACCAGTTGCGGAGGAAGTAATTAGGAAAGTCTTTTTCTCGCTGGCACGGCGGAGGCCGACATTTCCCATGAATTGTAAATCACCAAGAACTTCTTCAATTGGAGCGCGCGCCAAAGTAAACGGGAGAAGAGAAGCCGGAGGGATCATAGAAAAGGAGAAACGATAGTAGAATGATAGCAGGACATTTTTCTATTTACAGCTTGAACCTCATTTTGCGAGACGGTGTCTGCCCAGCGAATACTTTTACGCTTCTCTCGCCTCGAGGAATAACCATAACTGAGGAACATTGGAGGGCGCACGAAGGGCTGCGGACGCACCGGGCGAAAGGGGAGACTTTGTTAAATCATAGCCGAAGTTCCGGGTCTTTATACGCGCCGCTGCGAGTTCGCGAGTAATTTCACCGAAATTGCGCGCACTTAATGGAATCCCGGGGCCCCGGGGATGTACGGCCTATTTAAGTGACTTGGAAATTTATCGCCCGAAATTATTCGGCTGCCTCTCCCTTCCTCCCTCTTTTCATCCTGTAATCGCTCGCATGGGATTCGTTGATGTCGACTGCTCATTAACGAATATGACAAAAATCCCCAAAGAACGCAGTATATGATAATTGCGTTAATTCCTTTATGTAATACAACACGGGACAATAGTTCTGTAAAATCTCAACTACGGGCGAGTTGAGAGTTGCACAATACGCGTTGTTCGTGTCTGAATAACAATCGTTTCGAGATATACTTGTCACAACTGAGCAGGTCTGTTAGAGACTTTGAAGTTTCGCGAGATTAGTTTGGAGTCAAAGTGTCACAGTTTTATCAAGAGTAGCATGTTACCAGGCGAACTTTGTAAATAGTCTGTAGTTGGAAGCGGCGTCGCTTCCCATTATTACAAGCGTGTTTGGCGTGCTATGTCAAGATAGGGCGCGCGAGACTCCCCGGCGAGCGCGCACCTCCTTTTTCGTTTTGACGCTAGAGGGGTACCCATTTTCGGCAAAATAGCGTAGGTATCAGCCACCCTTCTTACGCAGCATCCCCCGTGGCCGTCGCGTTATACATGCAAATAGGACCCACTAACTTCTCGAGAGCCCATCGCATTGGAGATGCGAGATGCGAGGGTGCGAAAATAATAATAACCCAAAAGAGAGGATGGGGTGAGGAGAGAGAAAGAGAGTGAAAGAGAGATCGCGGTTGGTATAACATCCCGTGAACAAGGACTTCTCGCCTGAATTATTATGGGCAAGCCAAGCTCCCGCGCAAAAACTTTCGCAGTCCATAGTTTTGCCGGAAATATCATCCGTTCTGGCGATGTACCAAAGTGTTACTGCAGAGTAGACATTCTGCCTGAAATTTCTCGCAACATAGCAGAGCGAGCAGGCCACACTGCCATTAGCCATGTATATTGTGAAAAACAGTGGCGCGCACATGCAATCGCCGTGCCGCGATAATCAATAAAAAGGGGGGGCGCAACGAATTTGCAACATACGATTTCACTTTGGCAACTGCACTCGCGCCACCATTTCACCCCAATGTGATTACCAGCCGCGGTGTGCTGGAGTTCTTGGATAAAAAGCAGCCGGCCCTGATCTGCATGTAAATTGGAAAGAAATGTTAAGGTTCACGCGTCGTAACTACGTTATGACGACGTCGGGAATCCTTCTCCCGTGCGGGCGTGCGTCTGCCACCATTTTTATTTTCCCTCTCAGGCGACCACGAGCCTTGCCATTTAAACGGAGTATTGTGGCAGCTTTATTAGCATTGTTCGCCGACTTTTTATTCGATCTGTCGTTTATTGTTCGCTCCCGATTGATTTTCACGTTTTATTCCGGTTGATTGGAATTTCTGTAAAGCTCGATAGCAGCTAGTCGTCTATTTGTTTCGAAGCTTGTCCGAGCCCACCTTTTTCAAGCCACAATTGAGAGCGACATTTGGGGTTCGCGTAATCAGATTGCTGCGGGATGAAGAGAAGAATGTGGGGGACTTACTTGTATCACCCTGGACTTGTTGAGAATCGTATTCCCAGACGGCTGATAGCGCTCCATATCCCGAAGGACGCCCCGTACGCCGACGTCGTCTGCGTCCACCAGACGGAAGGCAGTGATATTGACGAAATTGTACTTGAAGTCCTCGAGGTCGAAGGTTTCGATATCCTGGAAAAAGAAGCAATCCAATCGCGCCCGCCTCTCACGAGCATCCGCTCGCCGCACCGCGAGCGCCTCTCTTCCCGAGTGCTACTTACGAAGGTCGTGAAGAGATAGTGGTACTTGTAGTCGTTCATCTGCAGCTGCAAGATCTGGAAAAAAGATCAGGATTCAATTGCCTCCGGGAGATGCCTTGAATTCCGGCTATCGACATCTTTTCAAGGAGACTCGTTTCTCGAAAATTAATCTCTAATTACCATTCGTAAAAAATGGTGCATGTGCTCTGGCTTGGTGTCCACGATGAGGTTTCGTATTTCCTTGCTCTTCATCTCGGAGAGGACCTGCCTGTACGAGTCTGGATCGGCCTGCCTCAGGTTTACTTCGATCTCCCGAGACTTGGGCGACCTGACGAGCTCTCGCAGCTTCACCAATCCTGAAACACACGGCGTTGCGTCCATTAGCGCGGAGCTTTCATGCCGGTACGAATGAAATTAATTAGCCAGCCGGGTGTACAGCTCGCGCTGCACCCGTGGCTGCGATTCGATTACGAACATAACTTCGAACATTACGAGCATTCCTCTCCATCCGGCCTCACCTCGGATGTTTTGTTGCTAGTGTAGCCGCTCTATTATCCATAATGCCGATCAGCTAGGGCACGCTTCAAAATTCCCTTTACAACCAATTTCGCTCGAGCGAAAGCGGCATTTCATTCGTGTTTGCCTGCTTACTATTTCCCACAAACTGGCATACATGCTTTCTATGTTTATGTAAACCCCTCATCCGCCTCTAATAGAAATAAACGTACAGAGCTTCCATCTACGATTTTATTTGAACTCTTTGGTCAAATGGGAAAGCATCATTATCATAAAGTCAGGTCCACGTAACAGTACGTGACTCTCCTCTCTTTACATTATTCGAGGCGTAAGTTTGTAATTGGGAGTCTTATCGTAGATTTAATCGCTGCAACTTTTCCTCCGAATTTTGTCCGGTAGGAGTAAGCGCGATAAGAGGTGAAAGAGGGAGGGCTGGCTGAGTGTGTATAGGACGAAAGAGGTTTTGAGCCGTAGAAATAGTTCTCCTTCGGGGCTATCGCCTTAGGTGTATTATTAGGCCGGCCGTTTAATGGGACGGAAACCCGTGAATCGCGTCGCCCGATGAAATCAATACTTCCCACCGCCTAAGTAATCAAGGTATCATCTCGACTTGCAGGTCTTCCTGGGGTGTACGAGTTCGTTCCCTTTCAAGTTTGCACGGTAACTTCTCGCTCTGGCTGCCGCTGCTTTCCGGCGACTACTCGCTCTGGTTCTGTCCTCGCGGCAATGCGACGACACCCCCTGTCTCTACACTGCGATTCCTATCTCTTCCGGCCCGCTAAGCCAACCCCTAAGATAACTTAATCTTTCAAGGTAAACCGCACCGCCGACGCCGGCTCCAAATGAACTGCGACCAGACAAGCCAGCAAATGGAATTGTAACTATTGGCAGAAGTGTAAGCGGCAGCGCAGACGAGTACTATCAAAGACGAGAGCAATCGAAACCCCGCTAGAAGTACTCACGCTCTCCTCATTGACTTTCCCCGCTCGCAAGTACTCCGATCTACATATCGGAGCGACAATTCGCGACCAGGTGTTAGCACGCCGACATTTAAACCGCCCCTGGCAGGGAATATAGATCGCGGCATCGTTGACGGGCTTCTCCCAACCACTTGGCCGACGTGCCTCAATGAAGTCGAGCCACATCGCTTTTTCCTTATCGTCGCTCGAATAATTAACACTGCACTTCTGATTACTCCGGACTACGATTAACACGGGAATCGCCTAGGGCGCAAGAGATTTGACTTACACGCGTGTTCAGCGCGCCAGTCGAGCTCTCATTAAAGTCTCGTTTGTTAGGCTGACGATGAAAATTCCAATTTACCGCGTAGCCTCCGGTGCGCCCTCGCTGTCGCGAAACTTCGGGCTCCGTTCTAGCGTGTTCTCCTACGCACTTCCTCTTGGATTGGACGTTTCAATTTACCGCAGGCTCGGCACACGGCCCACTACGTATCGGCGAAGAAAGAAAATTTAATTATCGCCAGCCTGTTTGGGCTAATCCGTGGCGACGTCGCGCAATTTCGTAAACACACCGCGGCTTCCGTAGCGACTGGCTGCCGGTGTTTTAGTGTCAGGAGGCCGTCCATTAAGTAAGATTCATCGCCCTGCGTTCGAGGTATCGCTCACCCGGAATTTGGGGGTATGCACCCTCTCATTGTTAACCCTTTGCGATCCTCCATTACACCACGAGATAATATGTCCTTTAAGTATTTTATTTTTAAACCCTTCTAATGTAATAACACCTCTTCCTAGACGATTTTGTTGGTCGAATGCTTCGCGATGAAAGTTTAACGATGAATTTAACGATAATAGTTTGAGAAATATCTTAAATTGCAATTAACGCGAATGGATGAACGCGGTGGTGTTGAGATGTAAATAGTTACTGCTCAATAGAAAGCTTTCACCTAGTTTGTAACACGATTCAATGAAATTTGTTTTTGGCTACCACTGCATCGAAAATCCAATTTCTTGGTGCGAGATGAAATACGCATTTACCGGCACATCAGTTGAACTTAGCCGGAGAAAGAACAGCAGCTCGTTAATGTTAGGCGTACTCCTCCGAGAGGGGTTTTCAAATACTAAAGCTCACTTTTCGCTTCATTGCTTTTATGTTTCTCCCCAGGGTGCACGTTGCCCTTTCGGAGTTTTGAATAAATTCGGCAGACGCGTGTGAAAGAAAGTCGAATGCATGCGAGGGTAGTCTGGAAAATCACAGGAATAGTTGAGCGTCGGGTTCACTCAGGCTCACTTTTTGATTGAAAGGATGCATTTAGCGAGAGTGGGCGAGTCCCGAAGGAATCCATATAAGCCGATGAGGATCACTAGAGCCACTAGGAAATGGGGGAATTCAAGGATAATGGGAAAATAACAAGCCAGTAAATCATTCGGATTTTTCCCTCTCGGTGGTCGTTAGCGCACACGCGCGTCTCCTTTCTTCGAGCAGTAAGAAGAGGCCGGAGAGGATGCGCTGGGTGAAAAAGAAGTTGTATAAATCTCAGCACGTTGTCACCCTTACGGGTATTACTGGGCAAAGAGCCGTCAGGATAATTGCTCGAATTATTCCTGCCGCTATCGTCCGCCAGCCGGAGAGGCATAGAGGAGAAGATTAAGAGCAAAGGCCCGCGAGAATCATCATTTCCCGAGGGAGGCCCCTTGACAAACGCTTTCAGCAGCGCTTCAAGCTCGTTTGTCTGATCGCCGCGCATTTCTATACCAGCATTTATACGCTCTAATGACAGCCACTTATGACCGTACTCGGCATACCTTCGCTTCTAGGCATGCGGCCGACATATTGCATCGGGGAAATTCAACGCTTTGGCGCTGGGCAGATGGTAAATCGGTCACTTTCCTCCCTCTCTGCCTCTATTACTCCCTTTCACCACTTCCTATGGAAATTAAATTGCTCCCTTTCGGAATTCCAGCCCTTCACAGCTTCATTCGATTTCTCTAAAGTATTTAAATCCTCGCGTCGCCTTTTCACTGATCTGTGAAAAGATGGTCATTGCGTTCCATGGCTGTAATGGATTCCCGAGTATCTTTGCGCTTTTACGACGTGTTGTCGACTTCAAGGCGGCGAAGTAAGTCCTGCTTGAAAGCGCGACACTGAACTTCAAGGTATTCGTGGACACTTTATCGTGCTTTTTCCTTCGTGTTGTGTATAGTGTACCACTGTACGCTGCGTTGAGTTTTACGGTAACGGCATTGCGAGCTTTTAGCGGAACAATGAAACATGTGGGTTCTTTATTATATGTTCCCAAACAGAGGGAAGTTGAATGTGAGACAGAGAGGAGAAGAGTGCAAGCTTTCAGCCATTTATCGGCTAGACACGATGTAACACTGACTTTCACAGCAATCGAAATGCCAAAATTTTTATTTACCACCCTCAGCCGGCGGGATTTTTTTTCTCTAGCCCATCATTCACACAGTCTGTTTGCTCTTTTTTTCGGGAAAACTGTGCGGTTCTGGTGTACGAGTTAGTGGCGCGCGAGAGATAAAGTCACTCGAGAATTTGACTATCGGGGGTGTCATGTGTGACAAAGGGGACGTATGCGCGGCTTGATGTATATCTCGGTATGGGTGGCTGCGGTGCATACTTGGCAGTAGCAGTTGCCGTGCCCGCTACTTTTTCCAAGATGCACAGGAAGTCTTTAGCGTCTGCCAATACCGTACTGGTACACTCGCGAAATGCAGGCGCTTCCTGCCACTGCTGCTGACGGCTCTTACGTGACACGACAGATTTCACATGTACGACCCATGTCTAGCGAACTCTCCAGCCGGGCGTGACAGGAATATCTAACTATGCGCATATCGCGCATTTGCTTATGGCACATTTGAAATTCCTATCTTATAATACCGCAGGAAAGAAGGCACGCATTCTGGTTTGAGCAGTGAAAGCGTCTTTTCTCTTCCGGTTTTGGGAGGCAAGTGCGCCAGACTATTGGCGATTGTGGTCATAAAGCAAGTGTTCCAGGAGGTAATCACGCGGGATATAAGTGCCACTGTGTGGTAATGCCGCCAACGGTAATTGAGAGGATTAAGAGGATGCTCGGCGGGCTCTAAACAGCTGCATAAATAGCTGCCAGGTTGGCCATGTAACCTTAAAAGCTAAAGCAGGCAGGAAGAGAGGAGGAGAGAAAGCTCGCAATCTCTGATCCACTGGCATTGTACCACCTTCGTATTCAAGGGTTCCCCTTTCAGTCGACTCTCCTCATTTCCCCTCTCGCCTTTTTTTCCGCCTACACCTTGCCGCGACTGAATGCTCTAATTGTAAGAAACACGCTTGATTATAAGGGCTGCAATTTTCTCAAGCCAACGGAGCACCAGGAACGAACTCGAACAAAGTGGCTCAAGTGTATTATTGTTTCAGTAGACGGGAGAAAGCGCGCGCGCGCAGTAACTACATTGCAGGCTTCTAGTTACTAGTACTAGTTTACTAGTATGTACAACTAAAGGGGAAACTTGTAATTTATTTAGTCGCCGGGCTCATTAATAAGCTGGAGCGATTAAGGGCACTAAATTAACGAGTTTAGAACGAGCGAGGAGACCAAGTGAGCGGGAGACATTTATTACGTACTCGTAAACCAGAGGCCGACGAATCGTGTGGGCGGATTTCGTTTAAGGGGTAAAAGAAGAGAGCGGGCTTATTAAAATTCTACCGACGATATCAACCCATTAGCCTCTTTCATAATCAGGATGTTAAAAAGTAAATCATGCGCTAAAGCTTCCAAAGGGAATTAGGGACTAACGGAGAATAAGAGAGAATGAGTGGGAGGAGTGAGTAAACGGGAGAAGTTCTCAGGAAAATCGTGGTGCCCGGAGCCAGGAGGTGACGTCAGAGAGAACGAGCAGTCACCCGGTGAGAACACGCTTGAGATTTGTTCGTTCTGCTAAGGTGGATTCCTGAGCTCGTTAGCTAGCCTGGCTCTGCGTCGTTGGGTGGAATCGGGAGCGAAGGAAACACGGACATTCCGGGTGCCCCGATAAATCTCCCGTCGTGGAAATCAGTTCGGTTGGTGCCAGTGAGAGTTACCGGTGGCTCTAATCGGCTTGTACGTGTACTTCCGTGCACCTCCGCAAATAGATAAGCTCGTTCACGAAGGTGGTTAAGCCCCGGCCCGCCGTTTTCGTCGTCCCTGCTGGTTAAGTTGCCCAGGAAAACTGCACACTATCCTCCTGGCAATACTAGAACTTAATCACTTCAGAGCCAAGTCGAATCTCGCCTAAGGATTTACAGAACACACTCGTAACGCTCAGATTTCTATCCTCCGAGACAAACCGACATCATTGATTCCTAAGCGATATGGATTAAACGAATTTGTACTTTTCTCACACTGTATGCGAAACTACAGGCAGTAGGATGGTTCAGTGTGCGCTTAAACGGTGGTAGGATCATGGTTATCATTATGAAATTATACGGTGGCGGGAGTTTAATAGGACGAAATGCTCGAATAACGGGGCGTCGAAGTAATCCTCTTATCACCTAGTCGTATCCCTTCGGCCAAGCTCAAGCTCCTCTATCTTAATTAGCCTAAAAGTCAGTATACCGTCATTTTCGTCGACCTACACTTCCCCATCTTTATACCAACAATCTCTTCAACATAGAAATATGAAAAATGTGCAAAGTATAAGAATAAAAAATAGTAGAATCATCTCTTTGCCATTGTAACTCAAAGTTGAAGGGTGGAACGCGCTGGTTTCGCCAAAATTCAACCGCAACTTGTTATCTTGCTAGATCTTATTATGTTTGGCCCACTGTTGCATTCCTTGAGAACAAGCCGGCGTGGTTCCACGGTACAAGAAACCCGGGCGGTGTTTCCGGCGCGCGCAACGAAGCTAGCACTCCTTGCTCCTTCAAATAGGACACGTACCGCTGAGGAAATGCAACGGTGGCACACGTGCCGCACCGATCTGTCACGAGAAAATATACCCGGTTATCGCGCGGCTGCAACTCTGCCCGGATGATAGTTCACGTGGTCGCTCTTATTCAATGTAATCGTGAACGTACAGCATTCCCAGATTCGCCGGTCAATGGACCACCGCCGGCTGAAACCGAGTGCGCGTTACTTGAAATCGCCGGACATTTTCTCAAATCCTCCAGGAAAAATTGATATCCTTCATTCATGCTGACGCGTTACCACAAAAGGTCGATGTTCCTTGGAAAGTGGAAGGGGTCATAGCGGAAACCCCGAGGAAAATCTCCTAAGTACGAACATTCCGCCAAGTAGAATTACACTCGGACAGCCCACCTGGCAATTTGAGCAGCTATTCCCCATTTAATTAGGATGGCGAAACCTGTGGCTGGAAAAGCGATCTTTTTACCAAATTAATTGCCAGCCTCACCATACCTTGGCACTTCTCTATAGTTAGTCGAGCGCAAGAACTATCGTTAATCTGGATTCAACGTGAGGAAGCGTGGTTTATGAACGTATAAGAGAACTAATTAATTTCTTAATGCTGAATTATTGTCGTCTCACCATAGTCGTCCTCGTAGATAATGGCGACCTTGGTCCAATTAAGAAACTCCATGACGTCCTGATACGCGGCGTTGAGCAGACTTTGTGCGGGATGCAGGTTGATGCTGAACTCTTTCGCCTCGGTCTCCAGGTCCAGCCTGGCTTCCAGATGTGGAATGTCCAATGCGTCGCAGATGCTGTGAATGTGTTGGCCCAGAATCGGGTCCGAAGGGCCGAATACTGCCTGTACGCCGTATTTGACCTGCTGGCATGCTGCAACACAAAAATAATCCACTTATAATAAAAGAGTCATGAAAATATACTCAAGGGTTACTCCAGAAAGTTGAACGCTAATAAAATCGTAATTGAAATGTCGAAAGTCCTGCAAACGAGGAGCCAATCAATAAACAGGGTGATTTGTCCAGTAAGGGCGATAATACTGATGGTAGGACATTTCAACGACGACGGAATGACCCGCTAATGCTTTCCAAGCTTCTAAGGCACTCAAAACCAAGTTCCAGTCAAGCCAGGAGAATTGTTCCTTAATAGCCCATCGCAAATTCACCTGGCTTGCTAAATGACGACGATTACTTCCGATAATGACGCCGTATTTCCTACGACGCACTATTACGCTTCCCAGTGCCTCGTACAACTCTTGATTGCTCCGAGTATCTCGAATGTGGAATATGCAGCAGCGATAATAATTAGAGAACGAACTGGTTTAACGAACACCCCTGTTCTACCTCGATCCATCGTCATCAAAACGTAAAGGGCGGAACATCACAAAATTACGAAAATCTGCTATACAATTTTTCACCAACTCAATAATAACCAGTGTCGCGATTGGTCGATATATTAATATTACAATTGGATTCGGAATAGCATGCATGTTAATAAAGAGGGAACTTGTGAGAGCGTGGACAAATAATCCGAGGAAAATACCAAAGTGACGGCGAGAGAGGATTCTCTGTACAGAACGGATCAGTTACCAGATAGCATAATGTACGATAAATTCGCCTGTCGTATTAAAAATACAATTAAATCAATAGAGCGCTCAGTGAGCAATTTCGTTCGACATTCTGCTCTCGATAGTGGGTATTTCGCTTTGTCGCGACAGAAAGGTGTACATTCGCCTAGTGGCGCGCACGTTCGTTCGATACATATGTGGACATACGCCGGAGCATGTCGTTCGCTCACGTGATTAAGGATCCATAAAACGTCGAGATTGGTAGGGCGATAAACTTTAGAAACGGGGAATGGGCCTTCATGTGGTATTAACGCTCGGGTGAACGTCGCAGCCTCCTGTAAGGCCATTACATCCAGGTTTATAGTGCTCTGGTAGCGAAGCATAAGCGCGCAAGATGACCGGCTACTGTCCTGACACTCGGGGTTATCTTACCCGAGTTGTAAGCGGCGTGCTACGGTCGGCATGGGTGCCGTAGAGAAGACGAGTTACCCAACTGCTCCGGCAGACCTTGGACCAGCATACTGCTAAGTCAGTTAATACATACATTCCTCCACTCGGAGACCAGTATTACCAGCTACTAGCTAGCGGACAAACCCATACCAGTTCCAATGTTCCGCTGGGAGCAGCAATTTCCACCTACCTGACCTCTTCTTCATGGTTGGCCGATCCGGCACACGTTTGCCCGACCCCACTCTTCCAAATACTTCGAATAATTCACCTCCACCTTGATAGTATTATATTCCGCAGCTGTTATGACAATTAAGAAAAGATTGGCTCGACTTGAATTGATAGAGTGCGAAAGAGGAAGTTGTCGCGAGCGAGCACGAACCCGTGCCGATAATGTGAATCAGTCTTCTTAAGCTTGATGGTTACCGAACTCTTCCCTGACTTTTGTTGCAGCGCACTTCTTTCGGAGTCACGTCTGGCAGACGTGGCTGCTTTCCTTCGCCCGGGAGTCGTTCGGTCGGGCAAGAGGAGCGCGTGCACACGCCTCTTCCAGGGACGACAGAGGAATATACTTGAAAAAGTAGAAACTTGAAGGGAAGTTACGGGTGCGGTGAAACGCGCGCTCGCGCCCGCCATCAGACTTCGCCTCGCTTCTGCCGTTTAATCTGACGACGAGAGACTCGAGTAGTTTAGCCCGGCTGTTTCAAGAGTCTGACATAAAGGACTTATCTACTTACGCCAGAGCTCAGCTGGCTCTCTCCCGCCTTCAGCCAAAGCGGCGAGAGAGCCTTCTTCTGACTCACCGTACTACAAGTGAACTGGCGTGTCTATCATCATTTCCTTACCTCCTCCGTTTCGCTGACACACTTTTCGTGCCAGTATCTCGCACCTTAGTGCTGCACTGGTAAACAGAAAATGTCGAGGAAGCGCACTTCCAACCAGAGCTCTCTTTGCCTTCGATTACGTGATTGGGGAACGAAGCCGACGTGGAAGGGAGAAGCGCGCTCTAACGAGTAATGAATTCCACCAGGATAATAGGATTTCGGCGGTCCATTATCATTTCACGGAAGCCGAGCGATATCCCGCTCGTTATATTCGAATTACAAGGAGGCTCTTCTTTCCCACGACGCAGTCTTCGGAAAATGAGATCGTGTCGGCCTCGCACGATCAGCAACATGTGCCCGATATCCCCGAGTAATGGAACATACAGTTCTCCCGGCAACATTCCACTTTCCACACTGCCGTTCCAGACACCTCTAATACTCCGGAATCATTTGATCCGCAGGTACTTTGCATTCAATCCAGTGCAATTGAACTCATAATACTTAACGCCCTCCTCTCACACGCTGAATCAGATGGAATTGCAAATTGCGTCGAGTGTTCGGTGGAGGGCGGTCTCGGAGCAAAAATCAAAGGGCTCGTGCGCGATAATCCCCAATCCCTTGTTTAATAAAGCAATCATACTGCCGTTGGCTAGAAAACTCCGTGGAAAAGCGAGTGGAACATTCGAGCAGGCGGATGGGTTGCCTGTTGTCCGGCGGTGCTCCCATTCCTAGCCTATACGTGTTAGCTATTTCATTTATTTTTTAATATCCGACCCATCGCTATCCTTTGTCCCGAGGTAGTTTCCTGCGCTCTTCTGCGCCACCCTCTGCCCACCACCACGCTTTCCTCTCTCCCTCTTTCCCCCTCCCACCCCCCACCCGCACGGCGAAGTAAGCGGCCGACAAAGCTGCAGATTAAAATGAAGATAAACGGAAAATGGCACTCGCCAGTCGGAATAATAGAAGGAAGCTCAGGGTGGAACGAGAGTGGATTAAGGTGGGCGGAGGATCCCTCGGAATGCACCAGTGAATACGAAAAACGATGGACGGCAATTGCTTGACCAGGACAAACATAAATAACAGTACCTAGCCGCAAAGATGCATTATGGGGCAATTTCCATTTTAACGAGAAAAAGCGGGACGGCCATTCAAAGTTATCTTCATTATTTATGAGACCTGCAGCCGCGAGAGAGGAGCAAGTGCTCGAAGGGCGGAGAGAGCGAGTAAAATTGGACGGCGGCAGTCAGACAGCCGAGTCGAATAAATGGAGAGGGTACACAGAGGAGGGATGAGTGCGTGCGTCTGGGAGATTCTCATCGTGGCGGCCACCAAATTTGATGAAAGGCGAGCGAGTGGATAGACGGCTGGCAGGACGGCGCGGCGCGGCGCGGCGTAGCAGACAGGAAGAGACAGCCTCGTTTCCCTGTTAAAAGCTCTGATTTTTAACGGTGGGTGTTGTGGGGTGGCCACGGAGGCCAGAGCCTCCCCTTTTTTTCCCCCAAGGTTTCGCAGCACTTTAGGCGACTTATGCGCCGTCGTAGTAAAAGAACGGCAAGAAGCCAGCCACGCACCGAGGAGGCCGAGCATCCATGCATGTCCCTGGAATTTTCCCTTTAGAACCCCGTGGCTCACGATGAGACTTTATGCAGCGCAGCTGGGCGACTTAAAAGGGCCTTGAATATTAATGGCAGCTTGGTGAAGGCTCGCCATGGGGAGGCACACTTATACCCGCGCGCGCGCGCGCGCTCTCCAATTGGTCCGCAGCTTATTTCTTCGGATTGCCGTTGTTGATCGCAGGAGAAAAGAGGTCGTGATTCTATTCTTCTCGGAGGTGGAAGCTCCGCTGGACTGGATCGCACTAATAAAGTTCAGCTTATTGAGGCAAGCTTTTAATAATGGCCGTATTTACGGGCGCCGGGCACATCGGCGCGCTGTTGGAAAATGGATACCGATCGTACTTCATTCCGCGCGACTGCGGTGCCGCTCGCCTCCAGCACGCCCTTCTCGGCTTGCCGCTGAAAAATGAAGCGCCATAATTTTCTGGTCCCTGGGAACACGACAATTTAATTCCCGATTAGAGGGAGAGAAAGAGATAAACCGAGAGAGAGAGGGAGAGAGAGAGAGAAAGAAGAGCAGCTTGCAGAGAATCTCGCTCGGAGCAGTCCTGTAAGAGAAAGTATATACCCTGCAAGAGAGATATAACGTTATAATTTCAGCACTCTCGATAATGAGCAGTCCGAAACTCCAAACGATTCGACTGGGTTTTCCATGTCAGAGGCAGGAAAATAAAGGGAGCGAACGAATTGAAAGTGGCGGTGGGTCGCGCCTGTCCGAGAAGTAGCGGAGGGCGATTAATTTTTCGAGAATACGCCGGTTGACTAGGCCGGTCATTAATTTATCCGTGTTAATGAAGCCCAGGAGCGAAAGACACGCTGGGTGACAGGATTGTTCAAGGAGGAGGGGCGGGGGTTGGGGTGGAGGGAGAAGGGGGTGGGGAGGCGGGCGTTGTTCCGATGAATTTCGCGTTAAATCGCGCGCGGAGTGGTAATTGCATCGCATCGACAGCAGACCCCCTGGAAAAAGGTGATCGGTAGGGGGCGCAAAGCGGTTGCGGGGTAGACCAATTAAGTCCTCCTGCCATCGATCTCTCTGGGAGTAGGAAAGGATTGCCAGTCGGCCGTAGCAGGCTCGGCAAAACGGCGCGACAGGAAAAATCCAATTTCTCGGTCGCACGGCCAGGACGATAAATTCGTGATCGGTCTCTCACGTGGGACCAGCCGCACTCGAGACCACTCTACTTCGCTCTGTCGAATCGCTAGAGCGTTCACCCAACTTAGCCGGTGCACTGCCCGTCAAAGACTAAAGCTGTATTCACATTGTAACCACGTCACTCGTGTGTGAGCCGCGAGCGTCACCACCGCTAGTTTTTGAACGCAACCGTTTTAAGCCACTGCAGTTTGCAATCATTTTTCTCCTTGACTCTTAAATTATCCTAATGGAAATTTCACGAGTCATTTGAAGTCGACTAGGGACGCGAAATTGAAAAGGTAATCGCCTTAGCCAAAGTTTCTGGCTGAAGGGAAGTCGGCTAAGACCGATCATTAGTCAAGCGACATCCCCAAGACGCTCGATCAGATCCAAGTGGTTTTCTTTGCCGGCACCGGCGAGAGAGCAAATCCCCGTCGCTGCAGTCGAAGGTCAAACTTTCTTCTCGGGGGAACTTCATGGACGAATTTCCTCGGGAAGAGACTCTTGCCCCGGAGATAAGCCCGGAGGAGACTTGAAGCACGTCAAGGTTACCAGGCGACTGGCGGACTAACTCGCGCATGTTTTCACAAGATTCACTGGACCAGGATGAAGGAAGCGCGTCTCTGGCAGAGCGACTGAAAGCTTTGCTATGACATTTTTCCTCCGGCACTCGTGGATTCGGCCCGGGTAATCGTAAAAGCGGGCATCCGAGCATATACTATTCTGTCAGCCGTTCTCACCCCTTCTCTCACTCGGTATATCCACGAAATTTCTTTGTACAGAAGAACGCGGCTGAGACTCCCTTCTCCGAGAGCGACGGCGGCTTTCGTTGCGGATACCTCGGCTCTCTTGAAAGGGTATTTAAATTCGCGGAGAGTACGCGTTCCCGTCGACGGCAACTTAACCGATAGGAAGGCTCGCGTGCCCACCTTTGAAAACTCGAAATACACATCGCGTCGCGACTTGGCTATTGGCCACCGAGTTATCTACTTTCCAGTTTCGGTATCTGCGTAGCCACGCGCACTTATCTTCGAGCCTCGAGAGCTCCCAGTTTAAACTAATAGCATACGCCAAGTTTTACATTCACCTTTGGAAGGAGTCGCAATCGACAGGCGGGCCAGTCCATTCACTCGGCAGTCGCGTGTATTCATGTGAGTAGCGAGCACTTCCGGACTGACTGGCTGCCGGTGTATTCGCGGATATATGTAACAGTGTATATACGTGACCAGGCATGTGTAGAGTGGAAGCGCGTCGGGTGGAAGCTAGCGAGCGAGTGGGCGAGCGAGCGAGCGTGAAGCTGGGAGGATCGTTTGTTCGGCATAAAGCGTTATCTGCTCGGAGCCTGCTCGGAGCTTTTTACGGTTTTTATGGTTATATGCGTACGTGCGGCCGCGGGTTATCGGACCGCCAATTTCCTGCCGATTCTCCGCCGCCGCCGCCGCCACTCCACTCTTTTTCTCCTTCTCCCCGTGCACTCTTTCTCTTCCATCGAACCCTCATCCCCTGACCGCCCAACAAGAGGGCATCGCGCACTTCCTGGAACGCCCCTACTGACAACTTTCACGTAATCCAATACTCGGCTAGCCACCTCGACTGTAGAAACGCGTAAAAAGGCGATCAGGCCGATTAGGAATATTAAACTGCGAGGATGAATCCCGATTGGATTCAACGAAATATTCTCCTCCTCCCGAAGCACAAATAAAGCGGATGCCAGATATTTGGGTACACATGAAAGCTTTCATTGTTTTTTCTTCCAAATGCTTTTCCATTGGATCAAGCAAACATGGATCCACTCATGCCAGTCTGGCTTTGAAATTCCTGACTTGAATGTATGGGATTGCGAATGAAACGATAAAGTAAATCGTATCGAGTTAGGCAGCAAATGTTAACGTGTTCAATAGTAATTCAGGTGATAAATTGAGGGCAAATAATAAATTTTGATCGTTTGATCGTTGGAATTTTTTTCTACAAGAGTAGTCTAAGTGCATATGTGTTTACGGTGTATAAGAAGCGAGGCTAGACAGTAGATACTAGACACAACGAGTTTGCCAATCGGAGAGAGAACAGGAATGCTGTGTTCGACATATAGGTGTAAGCACATAACGCGAACTGGAGGGCAAGAAGGGGGTGGGTGGAGGAAGGAGAGGGTAGGCTCTGCTAGCCGCCCGGTAGATCATCACGTCGTGTCACGTATTCGAGAGGGCCTCTCGAGGGTTCTGTTCTCGATCCCCCCGTTACGAAGTGGAAGTCCTTGATGCCACCAAGGTTCTCGGTCTTCGATCTGCCTCGTGAAACTTTCTAGGCCAACGAAAACGCTTATACATCCACGCCTGCCGCTCCTTGTCCCAAACGAACTCGACCGTGAGCCATTTTCGGGGAATCGAGGCATCTCTTCGAGATCTCGCATAATCGAGAGATCGAATTTTCAAGCAGTCTGCGCTGCGTCGCTAAAGCTATCCGGGTCAATGAGCGATTCTAGTCCGGTTCTAGTTTTCATCCGGCTCCTAGGACCAGCTTGAAATTTTATTCAAATGGGGATCTTCGTGAATATGAAAATTACTTAAATATTTGACGTCGATGGCGGCGAGAACTTTTTTCGCAAATGGATATGGTTTGCAAGCTTCGGCAAAAAGTATTCCGAGTGGAAATGTTGAAACTGCCTGATAATGGGCGGTTTTTGTCGGTAAGCTCGGCGGCATAAATCAATTTCATATCACAACGGTGCCAGGTGGATGGAAAAAATATCTCTTGCTTCGGAGCTGCTGCGCAAGCTCTTGTTGCATCTATTTCGCGCGGTGTGTTCTTCAAACCATTCGTGATTTCCTTCCGGGCGAGCACAAGACCATTTTGGCTCCGGCGCAATCCTGTCACGAGTGAAGTCCGCATTATCCTGCGGGCAATGCCTCCTGCTCCCAGAACGAATATTCCTCTGTTCCCTCTCAGCTCGCCTATGTAAACCACCCGTCCCAGAGAGAGCGAGTGCTTTTCCTGCTACGAAAATATTTCAGCATGCGAACAAGCAGCCCCTAATGAGAATTCCTATGTGCGCTCGCTCAATTTCATTTACGTGTTCGCAATTCGTATTGACCACTCCCTTCAATGTCATCAACCTTTGTTCCCGGCGACGCATTCTGTCTTTTTTTTTTTAAAGGATATGTCTCTCATGGGTGAAACAAAAAAAGATAAGTCGCGCGAGGAAATTTGTTGTGCCAATTTTCTTCCTGTTGCGAAGGATCTTTCTGAAATATGTCGCTCCCAAGTCCTTTCCGCGAAGAGATATCATCCCTGCTTTACGTAGAGTAGATGGGTCTGGGTATAGTCGTTGCCGCGGCAGAATCCGGTGAGCGAATCCCGTAGGAGTAGGGTAGAACGAGCGAGAAATATCATGAGTTCGTCGTGGGAATTCGAAGCAAACGAAAGCAAAGCCAGTCCAGGACAGTCTTCCGCGAAAGCAATATCGACGGAAAGGGGGGAGGGGCTAGGAGGGGCTAGGAACGGCTTGGTTGGCACGCTTTTTCCAATGCAGTCCCCACACCCCTACAACTACTACATTCTGTCCTCCCGTTTGTTCTCCTGTTGCGCGATACACTCAAGAGAGGGAAAAAATATTCGCCGAGAAAAATCCCCGTCTCGCCCTCCTAAACCCATAAAAACTTTAGGAGAAAATAGATCGAGACTCATTTAGGGGATTACCAATCCTCTACGCTGGAACAGATTTTCCGATGCAAACTTTGACGGACAAGCAATTGAAGTTTATGATGCATCACCTTTTAAAGCGAGGGTCGCTAGCAGAATTAATTGACTTTTAACACGCTCTCACCACCGATCCTCCCACTGGTTAAGGACCACTTAATTTTTTGCCTAAAAAGACTGCTAATCGCGTGGAACCAGGCGCACTCTTCGCTTCAATGCAGATCTTTGATGGAACGGCGGTTCCTGATAAAATTAATCTCCGGAACGCCCCGACGGATTTAACGGACAATTAGTTCGGTTCTGTCGAGATTCCTTTGTAAGAGAGTGTCAGAATCGAGGGTCAAACTGACTTTTTGTCAGACAGCAGCGAAATGAAGAAATCCCAAGATATCTCTGTCAATAATTTAACTGCTGACCAGTCATTTCTGCTCGCCAAGTATTCGCGAACAATGTTCTCTGGCGACAACTTAAACGACAACTTAAATCTTCCAGCTTCGGAAAGGATTCCTTGGCAATGACCCGGCAACTCGTTTTTACGGGCGTCGAATAATTATGAGCTCGGCTCGCCGTGTTTTCGGATTGTAGTCTGGTCGACGACCCAAGCTGGCAACTGCAAAATCGATAGAGCATAGTCAAACAATATCAGCTACAGTTTTCCATTCGGAGATACAAATCGCTAAATTGGAAGCAGAAATATTGGCAGCCAATAATGCTTTTAGTCGTGTATGCTACTATCCTGATAGTCCCATTACTCGAATGACCACTTTTTCGAAGCGAGACCGGCTCGAATTTTATTTTTATACGTTGCATTAAAGACTTGCTGACGAGTTATCTGAGCTACTGAGAGACCACTTGTGCAGTTCCACTTTTCCGCGGAGAACTCTCCGGGTCAATTGGATGTTGGTCTTGATGCAATGATTTAACTAGTTAGAAAAGTTGTAGCGTTGGAGAGCGCAGAGCGCAGCGAAAAGTCCGTGGAGAAGGGACACGTAGCGGTTGGTCATTATCAATAACGCTAAAATCCACAGGACGCGCTCGGGAGAATCGGTGAAAAGGGTGACGGGCTGCTCGTAATTTTCTGGGAGGCGAGCTAGTCGAGAAGCCTGAGTCAATTGCAAATGAGATTTCGTGCGTTCGCGGTTAACACGATTCAGTTCTAACGAGTAAGCCACATCCAACCTAGACCTACATCCAGTAAATCAACGCTAAGCCAGCCAGCACCGCAGCAGACCTCGTGCTCCGACGAGATAGAGGCTTCAATTCCGGAAAATCGTGTCAAAACCAAAATCGGGCGCACTCTACCCGTAATCAAACCCACTTATCCTAGGAGAAAAGCTCTAGGATCATCGACATATCCACCGACAGATAGCTTGGCTGCTGGCCATACTTCGCACTCCCAGAAACGCCCACTAAATTCGCCAAACGTTCTGCATCTTTCAATAATTTTTCGAATCACGAATTCGTCGGCGGCGGCAAAATGAATTGGCAGACACAGCTCGGAAAGTCGGGCAGCTGGGAATGTTGGCCTTTTCGGTCGGGGAGAGAATATTCATCTACAACTGCAGTCTGGTAGTTCAGCGTCGGCCAATATAACCAGAAATTCGTCGAGAAAATCCAAACGATTGCAGGAACCTCAGTTAATATTTATGATACCTGTTGTTGTTTTTTCGTAGTACGATATCATGTACTTTCCGACGGAAACGTGCGGGGGCACTTAATGGCTACAAGGAAAAGGCGTACACCGATGGACGGTGGCGTCGGTGGGCTAGGGTTTTCATATCGGTGAAAATCCGGTTAATAACGCGACCAAAGCCGAAGGGAATAATCGGAAGCGGGGACAAAAAGCTAGCTAAAGCATTGTGCATTAGCGTTCGTTTCACGTTTTCCCAAATCGCATTGTCAGTGGGGAAGGCCGCGCGCGGCCGCTTTTAATTGGGACATTCGGATACCGAGAAAACGAACCGAGAGAAAAAGGGGATCGGGGTTCAATGGGGAAAGTCGAAAGCTCAGTAATCCTGAAACCATTTCACGAGTACTCCTTCTCGGTCGACGCAATCAAAGGAACGCCGCGCCCGGGGATGTTCGTTAGGGAAATTTCGCGAAAAATCGGGCGAGGAAAACGCGGTGACACGTCCCCCCCACCCCACCCCACCCCCCCGCCCGTTCCCCGACCTCCCCCACAAAATTCAATGGCCTGCTGGAAGAAAAGGGGTAAATCCACTTATCTGATTTGCCCGAAGCTTCCAACCGAGCCGAGCATCGAACGATAAAAACAGTATCCCTGACGGATCACCTTCCGCATATTGAATTCTATCCTGAAAAGTCCGATTTATTTTTCAGCGATTGAAAAATTAAACGGGTAGGTTAATGAAACTACTACTACTACTACTACTACTTGGAAATTCGCCGTTTTAATCAGGGTTACCACTGGCAAAACAACAGCAGCAAAAGCACTTCATGCATAGTAGTGAGATGGAAGAGCTTGATGAAGGAACTCACCCTTTTTAGAGGCGTGGAAGGAGTCATCTTTCGGCACGTACTGTATGTTGTACTCCAGCGTGGTCTTCGGCAGGATGAGCTTGTCCTTGTTGATCTTGTACACGGCGTACTTGAAGGCCAGCTCGGTGCTGCTATCCTTTTGGTCATGAGTGAATATAGCACCTGCAAACAGAAGCGATCCCCATCTTTACTCAGTTTTAGAGCCCAGCTTTATATACCTCTTCAATGATTGTTGAGGATGCATTCACCCGGACACACAAAGATGTGATTCATCACGGATGATTTGCATCTTAAGAGAGGGAAAGTGTGCAGCGAGAGTCGTTTAAACTTTAAAGGCAGATTCTTGGTGGTGCTCTCGGCCGCGCGGTATTCTCAAGGGGCGGCGCAAACTCGTTTACTAATTGCTGATCGATGTTCTCGAATTGGTCGAGGCCGCTCGCTAGGACACGATGTCAAGGACTTCGACGTGTGGACCGTCTGGGATATAGATGCTAGTGATACTTGTACTCCTTGTCAAGTGGCGAACGGGAAGGATCGAGGCATGCTAACAGGCACAGTTCCTCCGTCCAAAGCAACGGTCTACAATAATTTCTAAAGATATTCCCCAAGTGCTTTCACTCATTCCATCTACTTGAGCCTTGCAAAAGCGAGACGGAGTTTTTTTCTCCACCCCGATCGCTGCCCACGATTCGAAGTCGACTCTGATATTCTGGTACCTCAAAGAGGTCCTGAATGCGAAGTTCCTGCGGTTAAGTGGAATTCCCTGGTTTACGAGCGCGTAACTCAGCTTCAAATATCTCGGCATACTTGCAGCCTCGTTCAGGTCAAAAGCCAAAAAGAGAACTGTTCCTTCTCATCAAAAGTTCTCCTCGGAAACCCAAGAGCTTGACCATGCTAGCCACAAATGCGCAGCGCCCTTAGCGAGCACTGCAGTTGTTCTTTGAAAATAGACGAAGGACAAGGTCCAACGATCCGTTGCTTTACAGTAAGTAAACTTATAACGCAGCTAGAAAAGTCTATAATCCTCATGCACTCGACTTTTCATGGAACTTTCAATGAGAGACAACATGGCACGAGCGTTGGAGAGTTGAGATGATACATGAGGGATTACGTCACGCATATCCTACGATTAAGTGCAAACAGCTGGAGGCTGTGGGTCAAGAATGTACCCTTTAGAGGATCGCTATACCTTCCGCTCGCCAGGAAGCCTATACACTACCTGGGGAGAGTGCAAATGGATGGAGATTGCTGATGTCGCCCTTCGAGAACCACTTGCGACCCGTTTCCAACTCTTTGAGCTTCGAGAAGGTGACACGTAATCGAGGACACTCTCGCAAATGTAGCTTAAACCGCCCGGCTGCGGACCTCCGGGGAATACTACCCCTTTTCCATCCTCCTCTGGACTAACCAGACCGCCTGTTCTACCCTGCCAGTGACCCTCGAGTCGAGCAAAGAGGGACTTAATAACAAGCTTGTATTATCAATTTAATCAATTACCTTCCACCGTGCTGAACTGTCAAGTGACGCACTGTCGAATTTTAGCGGTTTAATTAAGAGCTATAAGAGGTTGCGATAAAGTTGTCGGTTTTTGCTTATAAATTGTTCATTAAGTACTGTTGAGTTAGTACAAAGTCAGTGGCACGTTATTTCTCGACTCTGTGCTATGATTTCCCGGTATGCCAGTGGTTCAGGGTCGTTTTCGTAGATTACTGTTTCAACTAAGTAATCCGTTTGAGGGTAAACGAGCTATGTTTCTCTCCCCTTGACCGACACTTACCCTCCGCGAGGTCAAAGTGCGCTCGTTTCTTTTTTGTGGGGCCGCAGACGCCAAGTACTTGCTCGAGTTTAGAGAGAATTGCAGACGACCGCCTTCTTTCTGCCGCACGCTTTCTTAGAGGCGAGAGAAAGAAAGAGAGTAGTAGAAAGACTCTGTAACTAACGAGTTCGATTTATCATTCGCGTTGAAATGAGAAGGGAAAGGTATTGTACGTGAGGAGCGTTCGCCCTGCAGGTCGCTCTTAATCTCATTTCACACTATCGGTTTACCCAAGAATCGGGCTTTATTATTTCCAAGAAACGAAAAAGACCTCCGAGGGATTCTTTGTTCCGTAAGAAGATGCCAGGAGAAAAAGGTGTAGATCGATCACTGTCGAGTATTATTAAAACATTCGCCACTATTTTGTTGACCAAATTTTCGAGCGGAAAGCAAGAGCCGACAAAAAAGCGAATGGGTGTTTGCACTTGTAGTTTGCACTGATAACGGAGACGTTGTTCCACATCCATCGAGGGTGTAATCTTCGACAATCCCGGGAGATTAGGCGAGGACGTGCGAGGTTCCTCGCCGCGTTAATCTCTGCACCTGCGGGATTAATCCTCCACGAATGAGCTGGTGCACAATTGCGCTTGCCGGTGCCAGATAAATCTGAAATATCGCACCAGCTCTCGCACCGAATGCCACGCCAGCCGTGGCAGACACTCTCGGATTTCTGAATCCCACTCGATTCAGTGCGGCGTCATCCTGCGATTTCAACGACTAGTGAGAGTCTAACACCGAAACTGAATTTACGAGGAAAATAAGAGGAAGCTCGCGCGCTGAATGCAACTTATTCTTCGACCCTTGCTCCCGTGCTTTCTGAGCTTTCTGCTCGGGCAGCTTCCTTTTATCAGTAACTGCTGAAAGTTCACGTTATAAGGCGATAAATCCAGCCTGGCCGTTCTTCTGCATCAAAAGTCCAGTCCAACTTCTCGGCGGTAGGGCTGCCGGGATCCTGGAATCGACGATCCGCCGTCGTCGTTCAGTTACACTCAAAATTCTTGAGGCCAGTCACCCCCCGCGTGTCAAAAACCCTCACTGCACGCTTCTCGCCGGCTCTCCATAAAGAAAACTGCCAATCTTAAGTAACCAGGAAACTTCGACATACTCAAGCGTGGGCCTAGCTCTCAAGAAGTTACAAGTTTCGCCAGCGGGGTTTCGACTTTCCAGGCTTTTCCAAAGGACGACAAGCAAGAGTGACGGTTGCAGGATCCATCGAATCCGGAGGGGTCGGTGTTGCGATCGGGGATTACTTGGTAACACGTGTGCAAAGTTTAGCGAGCAATAATTCTTAGGATTAGATTGGTCCAGTTCGCCATCTCTCCGATTCTCTGTCTCTGGCTCTCAGTCTCTCCCTGTCTCTCTGTGGGCTCGCTGAGGCTGGAAAGTCTCGACTCAGCAGGAGCAGGATGAATGGGCCGGTGTTGAAGCCAAGCGTGAAATATACCGGAGTTCAGCAGCCTTTGTATCCCATCTCTCTCTCTCGCTCTTTCTCTCTTTCGGGTTCCTCCCGTAGTCGCAGGTACAATAAGCCAGGGAGACACTGCTTGCACTCAGGGCTCCGCGAACTCTGCTACTGATATCAAGCGCCTTTCCTAATTTATCGTGCTACAACTGTCCCGAAAGTCACATGATTAATTGTTCCGCCAGTCCGAGTGCCTTTGAATAGTTGAGCGGGGGCGCGAGCGCTCGCTATCGTTTCGAACTGAATAATCAAAGGAGAAAAGCTGGCAATAGAATCCGTCTCGCGTAGAAGCACACGGATGCCACCTTCGACTAAGACGGGCCGGCGGCCGTGGGAAAACAAGGCAGGCAGAGATTCCTCGCGATAAGGGAAGGAGAAGGGATGGAGAATGGGCGTTGGTGTCGAGCGGAACTTTGTCGCAGGGAAACTTTTCCATTCGCCGGGTACATTATATGCCGAGAGTGTGAGATTCGCCCGGGAACTCGGCGTTCGGATTTAAAAGGCGGGGATTTAGAAGGGGAGAAAAGAATTGTATCAATGATACAAGCGGCAAGCACTCGAGTAGTTTTTAATAGCCTTCTTGGTAGTCGTAGATGGAGTTCCGATCGAGATCTCTCTCGCGCCGGCTGCGCTACTTTGCACTGCAGTCGCGGACTTATTCTGTCAAGAGATTCCTTCGCGGGGAATCGCGTAACCTTAATTCGAGCTGATCGAAACCGTAGCGGTGTGTGTTAATGCCAAGTGGTCTTCTGGGCCGGATTTCCTATCGCGAACCTTCGCTTTATATCGGCCGCGAGGTCTGATGCGCCATTGAAATCATGTGCATGACAATTTCACGCATTAGTTATATCGCTGGCACTTGCAGCTTCAATTACCCAAGCAATCTCACCCCGGCATTTTTGCGATAAAGTTATATTCGCGTTTCCCTCTCGATAGTGCCAGGGCACAGTTGGGGCAAAACTATATGGAAATACGATCTAACTCGGTATCAAGCCTCGGATAGGAACCCGGGGATCGCGATAAGCAAGCTAACCTGCCGGCTACACCAAATTCTCCCTCTCGCTCTCTCCGAAAACAGGATCGGCAAAGCCCGACACACAAGCCGCAACACACTGTAACTCGATTGCGCGTCGGGTTTCGGCCAACTGCATAACTAATGATCCCTGGAAAAGTGATGAACGCTCGATGTCGGTTGCATCGGTTCGCTGACTAATGTCAGGCCCATTTCTCCTTCTCATTCATAGCCGCTTATCGCTCGCTTTCGCCGATACCAAAGGCGAAAACGTCCTTGTTAACGAACGTCCACCGAATGCATTCCGGCTTCGGCCAAATTTCCGTAGCTGTTCGGCAAATGCTGTCATTAATGTAGCGGAATAAATCGAGTCCGGCACTGCTCACACGCTAATGTGTGTCACGTGCAGAGAGCTCCACGTGACGTGCACGGGAAATTCCCCGCTGGCGGGGAATTCGGCTCATTAAGCGACGATCAGCAGCGCCCCCCCTTTCTGCCAACGGGCCTGTCAGTATTTAACAATCAAAAGTTCCATTTCGTTCGGACGAACAGCCGTTGCCCGAATAATATTCGCGCACACACACACACATATATATATATATATCAGCCGGCACTGCTGTTCAACGGGACGAACTCTCCCGGAAGTTCGGTCGTTCAGCGAATGAAATAAATATTGCGTATAATTCAGCGCGAAATTGTGCCAGCTTGACAGAGGGGGGACGGACGAAAGCGCGAGCTACTGTTAACTGGTAATTTATGCCCGCCTGTCGCATTAATATCGAAATAGTTTACGCGATTTTCGTTACTAATGAGCGAACCGAGGAGGTGAGAGGATAATGACATTAGACAAAAAGGCATAAGGGCCTGTCTATGACTGTTATGAGATTAGCAATCCAACTGTCTCGCATGATCGTGAATGTGAAAGTATGACTGTCACGTGGCGTCGAAACGTGCCGATACTGATATCACTGGGGATGACACCCCCGGCTGCCTCGGAGAATGCTCTGTCACTGGAGGCGTCATTCAGAGCAACATAATGTCACGTTCGACTAATATACTGTCGGATACACTATCCGCCGGATAAATCTGTCACGCGCGCCCCAAGAAACATGTAGGGCTTGCCTGCGAATCGATCGTCGCCACTTTTAGTGGCCGCCCCTGCCATTTTCAAGGTCCCACCCCCGCCGACATTCCTACCACCTCATCGCCAGAAAACTAGTTGCTGAGTATGCTCGGGAAAATTACTAATGCTTTTATCATTAACCTGTTATGAGTATCATAATTTATCATTAACTTATGCTCATATGCATTGATGTTATTGAGTTTTATCTAATTTAGAGGTTTTTTTCATTGATATATGAAACCAAATGTCAAGGGTTGATTTCTGCATAAAACAGTTGATAAGAAATGTGTCGAAAGCTCGAGTATTTCTGAGTTAATTGAGATCGGGTTTGTAGGATGATAATGTGATTCCGCATAGGACGCGTGTACGTCCGAGAGGTAAATTGGCGGCAGTGATAGAGGCTGGCTTCACGGAATATGTTTGCGTAATAACGATCGGATAGGGAACACTTTGCCCTGCGTAGCGATCGAATAGCTATCCACTAACCGGAGAAATGTATCTCTCTAGTATTCGGTAGGTGGCCTGGCCCGTCAATCTCGACCTCCTTTCTCTCTTGCTCTCCCTCGTTCGCCGTATACGCATCGCGATAAGCGCTGTCCCGAAGCCCCGTGTCCGGATTGAAGGAATACTCGTGCTTTTCATGAATACGAAATCAGGCTTTCGTAAGTTTCAATCTGCTGGTACTAGGCCGCTGCCGCAGCCGCAGCCGCTCGACTATCCATCCATTCGCATCGATAGCCTAAGGGTACATCGCCTCAGGACGTTGCTCGACCGAAAGAAGTCGTGAGCTCTCTATAACCTCGAACCCAACCGAGACGCACAGCACCCTAAATAGACTATCTTTCCTACGAAATAAAAATCCTCGAAAAAAATGTATTTCCTTTTCATCGGATTTTTCCGACGATTAAATGCAAAACTGATGTTCCACTGCAAGCTGGTCAATCAATTGATTGAATCAAGTCCTTTCCGTCCGTACGTGCTATGCTTCCAATTCACTTGGATCCGCAGACTCGAATTCTCTAAAATATTGCTCACTTTACGAGAGTGATCGCTATCAATTTCTCGAACCGTTCAGATAGCAAACCTTCTTCATAATTAATTGGAATTATTAAGAGCCTTTTAAGGCCGCGAGGTGTCAGCTTCGTTTACTGTTTGCTTTAATAACGTACAGTAACCGAGCCTTTCAATTTTCCCCGCCGCTAAGTGCCCCGAGTATTCTCCCTATGACGCGGCAGCACCTTCGATTATTCCCGGCTTATTAATTGGACTCGCTTGGCTAAATATCGACGCCGGGAAATTGAGTGAGCGATCGCTCGCACCTCGCTTCCATATTTGCGTGGAAGGTGCTCTTTTATCGCCGTGCGAGACCTCCACTCTTTTTGATCGATCGCTCCATCTACCTGGTCAGACACGGTCATCCTCTACTGACAGTCTGATCTGATCGCCACAAAGCACTTTACACCACCTGACTGATATTCTGTCCGCGCTTTCCCCTTGGGTATGAATCTGCTTGATCCCTGTAATTGGCCAATATTTTATAGTATCTGACATTCGTCAAATAAGGCAGATTTATTGAAATACAATTGAATTAAAGAACATAGCATTAACACACAACACGCTTTAGTGTTTCCGTATGAATTTCTGCCGGCAATATTACAACTTGTCGAGGAATACTTGTATCAGTAAAGTCTGCACGCAAGGGTAAATCAATGCGGAAACAATATTATTGCATTTGTGCAGATGGTGAGAGAATGTTTGCCTGCGGCGCTAATGTAAGGTGCGTGCTATTGGTAGTAGAGTAGAAGAGGGTGGCTGGTTCGGAGGGTTAAGGGATCGTCTTTACGGGGATCCCCGAGATTGCTCAAGGGATAGGCACCTTCTAGGATGCATATGCCACGATCTTACAGGATTGCATCGAGATAAGCGTCGTAGATCCCCCGTAATGGAGGATGCAAACACAGTTATTCTAACCTGCCACGCCCTCCCTACTCTTATTCGACTTCCACCTGATTCCTGCGCCAAAAGACGGGGGATCCGGTAATCGAACAATTCCATGCAATCTCCGAAGATCGGAGAATCGGCTAGAAATGTAGCGCGACGCCGCGCCATCCCGGCGACGTCGACCCGCGTGCGACGAGTATTTCAAATGGAGTATTTAGGAGGATTCCCGGAGACGTTCCTGTCGTTATTACTGTCGTGAAAGACGCCTCCGTCCTCGCTGAACGGCACGTCGTGTCATCAAGTCAACCAGGTTTTCCTCGGTCGTTATCCCCGGCAACAGCAGGCACAATTACGCTCTAATGGCGCCGGGACGCCCTGACTATTTACTTGACACTATCATTATATTTGGACGCCCTAGGCACACTCTGTGTGCGTCTCTCGACAATTGCATTTCCTAGTGTCCCCGAATTCGAGCTACTATCAACGGTCGACTATAACATCCCTTTAGCACCGTGAAATGGAATACACACCCTTTGCCCTTCTCAGTCCCTGGCAACGCTCTATCACTGGGCATACGTGTGTTCGAGCATAGCAGTGGTCAATCTGTATCAATAGTTCATTACCATGGCTTGATCGAAATGACACCCTATACACTATCTATTCCACATACTCTATCGAACCGTTCCCTCTCGTATAACTCTTCCACTATAGCAACAGTTTTCGCCCTGGAAATACATACTACGAGCCTTTGACACGAGAAAAGTACACTGAGAAATTGCAAAGGAACTACACCACCAGTGCTGCCACGTTTTGTCAAAGTCCGACCACCCACAAGTATATTTATACGCCCGGTTGCGTGCAAGAGAATTCGTCGCAGCAATATCTGCTGAAAGGAGTGCTCCCCATTGGACCATTTGAGGGGCGTAGAAGCGGTCGACGGGGAGTTTACGAAACGGCCAGTATGATCCGCTTTCACGAGGCGCGCTGCCATCGCGAAGACACATAAAGGATAATGACGCGTAATTTGGGGGGTGGTGGCCGTGGATATCGCGGTCGCAGGATGTTGCAACCTGCGAGTGCTAAGCTGAATGTGGGCGTGTAGGGGAAGGAAAGTGCACGATGACCGCTCGAATAATCCTGGGAATTTGGCGTCGCGCAACCCGCAACGGGACTTTTTGCGGAAATCCCGGTGAGACTGTGGCACGTCGACCTTCCCATTAAATGAAGCTAACCTACCTGGGTTTGCCCTACCTTCCAAGTCTCATTTCATTTACTTACTACTGAGAAAGAATGCATGCTGATCGTCGATGAACCCATCAGCTTTACGAGATTTTTCTTCCAACTTTATCTTACGCCCTGATTTTTACAAGTTTTTCCCAACCACTCTCAATCCTGCGGAATATTTTGAAGAGGATTGGAATAACCACGACGAGGGAGGATCAGTCAGTGATCACAGAAGTGGGCGAGAATGAGGGGTGAAAGAGTAAAAGATACTGGATACGGGGACAGTTCAAGCTTGAGAAAAGATCTCCCCGGAAAGGTCAACGGACGCGAGAGCCTGGCATTGATCCAATACCATTCGCGTTACGCGATACATCTTCACGGAAATATTTACTGTTTCCCGTGAGACTTTTAAGCGAATCTCGGACAATATTCTCGGCGATGATAGAGCAGCAGGCTCTGTCATCTGTCGGCGCTGTTGAGGTCCCTACTGTTCGGAATAGTGAGAGCTTATAAAATATTATAAGTTACTCCGAGACTTTATATTTTCGTCGTCCATGCTCGTAGTGCTCGTCTTTTAAAAAAGCATAGCCAGAAATCCGCTCTCAGAATACGAGAAATCGCCGCTGGCAGTAACTCATAGAAATAGCTTTCCTCTCCGAACAGAAATCATTCGGCAAGCTGGCTATTCAATACTTATCTATCGCACTGCACAATAAAGTGGTAAGCGGCTTCGAAAATACCCAGGAGGGATTAGCAGGATGTAATGGAGTTATTCGGCCCGGTTGACAAACAGCTTTTCCCTCGAGCGATTTCAGCGGAATGCCCGGGAAATACTTCCAATCGCGATCTTACAGCCCGAGAGTTCGCTTTGCCGTGGAAAAATTGGCTTTTTACAAAACGTTCACACTTGCGCAGCGCTGCCAGGATATCCTAGTCGAGTCTTATAATTAGGTGGGTGGGTTCGTCGATATTGGTGTTAGAGTTTTGATGAAGCATACGGTGTAGCCGACGGCAATTGGGTTATCGGACGGAGGATCAATCGACGAAAAAATGTGTTGGTTGCTGGGTTGGCGGAGAATTTTGTATGGAGCAATCGTGAGGGATGTTTAGCCGGAACAGAGCAATAGCTGGAAATCCAAGGGGTTCAGGGGTAGTTGGCTGAAGCCCTCGAGGGTAATCGCATTACGGCTCTCGTGTATAGCTCTCATTACGCCCCCGCCGCGGCCCCAATCATCGCTTCCACTCTTTCGTCTCGGCGAAGCAGTGCCTTTCCCTGTCACAATGGACGAAGGGCTTGAAAACCGAAGCTCCACTGTGCAACCTCCTCCACTTTCACACATCCACACTGACACATAGTCGTGCGCTCTCTTCACGACCCCTTTTTTCCATTTCCTTCCAATGTCTCTCAATATTGGAGCGGAGAAGGTCTCCGGACAGAAAACTGGGAGAAACCCGGGCGAAGGAAGTTAAGCAGGCTGAAGTATAGCCCTATAAACGCTGCATTCTTCCCAACGTGCTTCGTACAACAATGCGGTTTCACAGGCCAGTCCCTCACTTTAACAGACCAACTCTCTGCTTTCGGTTATGCAAGTATTCGTACCATCTTCCCGCTCCGACAATTTCCCGGATTGCCGGAAGAGCAGAATGATACAGATACAGATATATACCAGTTAACTGTGTGAAAGGGGTTAGCTGTCTAAGAAAGTATTTATTACTCTCTCACTAATATTTTTCCCGCAGCTTCGATTGCGCGAGTTCCTGGAATTGGTGTCGATTAATATCTTCTTTCTGGAACGAAGGAGTTTTAAGCAGATACTCAATGGATCGTCGGAAGCCGTTTGCAACTCTTGCTGATGATGGCTGCCGCCAGGCTTATTTGCATCGGATAACTTTTCTCCGTGGATGATTGAGCATCACCGTTCGTATTGAAAAGTAGCGAGGAATCTGGGTTGCGGGAGAGTGCGATGCTCCCCTTCCAATGAATTTTGCGCGTAATTATCAACACTTGTCGAGGGCGTTGCGCGATGCTCATTGAGGGAAGACGTTCCAGCAACGAGGCAAATTGATTTACGCGTTGCATTAGACGCGCGGATTGCCAGGCATTGTAGGGTGACGACGACACTGATAAACTCCCAACGTATACACTCAGAGCACGTGGGAAGACGACGACGACGACAACTCTCGGCAACTTCGCTGGTAATAGTTCCGGGCGAATTGACTTCGCACAATGGCAATTGTTTCCCCGAAATATAGGTGGAGGATTCGCTCTCTCGCTCTCTCGCTCTCTCCATCTCTCGGCGGCCTTCCGGCTATCCGTCGCAGTTCCACTCCCGCCACGCTACGGTGTCCTCGTCCAAAGAATCCTGGAATTGACTTTCCTTCAGTTGGTGCGAACTTAATAAGTCGCGAGCAACTTCATAAATTTCCTCCGTTCAATGGGATCCCGGGGAATTCTTTTGGAAGCATAGACTGCAAGGGCGACCGCCTCGAGTACTCGATTATGTGTAAACGAGTTTACTTCTGGTAGAAAAGTTTGGCAACCTTGAAGACGATTCGAGCGTGATGCTACGTGTCATACGTGTGCACATGTGCTCGCGTCTCAGACTCTTGGCTGAGTCTTTAAGCGTTGTCCGCTGGATTCTCAGCGTTCTCGAATTCAGCACACGCGTCCTTCTTAAACCGGCCGGTCCGAAATGCTCGCCGAGTTTTCCTGCGCACGGTGATAGAATTCGAGCGTGAATTTACGCTACTAAAGACACCCCAGACATATCTCTTTTATTCCTTTCTGACCGAGTGATAAAGCCAGTTCTTCCTATAAATAGTCTGCGTGTAATAAATTGATCAACAGATCGAAGGAGAGTTGAAAATTCATGATTATCTCTCATTAAATTTCCCCACTCGCGATTATAAGCTTCCTGCTTAATACTACTCGATCCTTTAAGCCCCGTGTTATTAGTGCTCGCGAGGCAGAAGCCGGTGTGTAGGAGTGCCTCGTGCATAATAAAAGGAAGTGGGTTAACGCGAGGTAAATAACTACGTCCAGCGCAGGTCAGTAATTCTTTTGGCGCAGAGAACTGAAGTTCCTTTAACTCGCGAAGGTGGGCGCACGCGCGCGAGCGCTAATTAGAATCTCGCCACGTTGAACATATTAACCAGCTTTGTGGAGGAGTGCGGTCGTTTGTATCGGTCAAAGGGTTTTCACGAGGGATTCAGCGCGTTGATGGTTCAAAGGGTTTCCAGGGTCGCATTGAATAACGTGTCAAGCTAAAGTGAATTAGGAGGCTCGATAACCCCACAGAACATATTTGCTCGTGTCACGGGGCCAGCCGAGGGAGAAAGAGGGCGAGATAGTGTGTGTGCGCGCGAGAGAGAGGGAGAGAGTGGGCAATGGTAAATCCACGGTATCTCGGAATGCCACTTTACGACAGAAAAAAGAATCGGGATTCACTGCCCCATGGAGAACTCTAGCAGATAAGCCTTAAATTATTATGCTATACCTCAACCCTAAGCTTCATTTCCAACACTATCTTTCGTCCCTTGTCAAAATGGACTCTTAAACTCGTAGGAGCTTCAACCATTTCAAGCAAACTCGAAGAGGGACAATCGTGGAGGTTTTTCTTCGGGTTTATTAGATATGAATAAAGTTTCTATGACTTACTTAGAAGTACGCGTGGTTTTATAGAATTACGTAACTAGCCAGAGACACGCGTTACCGCGGTTGCATAATGTAGCTAGCCAGTGGAAGTGTTAAAAGGTTTTGTCATGATGTTAAAAGGCGCCACAAGTTTTCCGGGCTTCGCAGCGCGCTGCAAGCAGGAGGGGAAAGGTCGCACTGGCACCGTGAAGCCTTTGTTTGCGTAAAGAGAAAGTCTTTGGTCGCCTGGGACGTGCAACAAGCCACAGAAAGACAGAAGCAGAGGCAGAAAGGGATGGCGAGAACCAGCGAGAATGAGGAAGCAGGTTGGCAAGGATAAAATGAATTTTCCAACGCGTTTATCTTGCTGCCTTCAGCCCCGCTGAGATGTTTCGTGGAATTCGTGGTGGAATACAAGCACGTCTAAAACATTCGGCTGTCGTGGATAATGCTACGTTTCGCAAGACCGCCAAACAACTTATAGAGAGGGATTGACTTCGATATTTGAAGCGACTGGATTACCCTGCTCAGAGCTAACAACACATTTCTCTCCAAGTTTTCGTGCTCCAACTTTTCCCTCTCTCGGCTTCATCTTCTTATTGGGAGGGTGGACCATTCCCAAAGTCACGAACATGTTATTCATTCTCCTACGATAAGAGAAATCCTGGTAGATTTGCATGTCGAAAATTACCATCACGAGTTTTGCTCTCCGGGATTCTAGCTTTGTTCGCGAAGTGTAAATGGCTCGTGTTACCCTCTAAGCGAACTGACTTCTACAATAGCAGGCTGTGTCACTGTTTTGTCAGCTAATGGCGCTAATCCATCACGAGGAGTCCCGTGGCGATGGTGACAAGGGGGGGGGCAATGTTCGCCAGCGATCGTCTTAATAGTCTTTCCCAGTCTCAGGAACAAACGAAACCCGATAGCGCCAAGGGGAATAGGGCGAGGAAATTTGTGGAGGGTAGCCTGATCCCTTTAAATGCTGTCTCTGCTTTTCTATACCAAGGCATACTCCTGCTTTCTCTCGGCCAATCATCGTACACTTGCGGTTTTGCGATTCAAGCCTTTTTCAGAGTTCTTTCGTTTAATGAGAACGCGTCTCCATGCGCCTCCCGTGACAAATTGAAGTTGGCACGCTTTCTCCGCGAGCCAAGGGTGTACATGTTCAGTAACTCTGACGCATATTCTTTTCCTGTCTTCCTATTTTCTCCTGCACTGGCGCATCCCGAGGGAATCTTCGGCCGGGACAGGTGATTTCGACAATTTTCTGCTCCTTCCGAGTGCCCTCGAGATAGGAGAGGACTCTGTTAGGTGGATGCAGGGACTACTTGCCTTCCCTTGATTCGACCTTCCACCTTGTTCCACCGCGTCTCGACATCTTTTTTCTTACCCTTTTATTCGTAATTGGGTAAAACTCCAAGTTTTACTCGAAAAGAATCGGAGGCATTGTTAGTAATTAAATATTGTACCTTGGAATGTTTTATTTGCTACATATGTTCATATTCGAGCTGTCGGAATACATTTCTCTTCAATGTAAATGCATTGTATTAATATCGCGGGTTTCAGTGGAACATGTTGAACATACCGCTGATGCAAGCTAATTTCGGAATCGGTGCTGCGTGCTCGTGTCATATATAATGAACAACTGCTTTCTCGAGGCTTCATGCGAACGACTCGAACGTAAATTAGGCTAGTTCGCGCTCTATTCAGAAGTATCATGTGTCTGAACCGGATTCATCGCACGTAGGAAGATAGTGAAAGGTGATAGTAAAAGCTAATTAATAACTATTTACTGTGCAAGACGATATAATACTTGTCAGGCTGTCTACGAAAGGTTCACAATTCTGCCTTTTGCAAATCTACCCATGAAACTGGACCAGGGAATCGTAGTCAATCTCGACTGTGATTAAGCTGGTATTAAAGATGTACAATGGAATATAGACATATACGCGATAAGGCTGAGATATTCAATATTTGATTTCCAGAGAATTTGATCCATCATGAGATGGTAAGGGAAAATGTATGCGAATGTTCCCAACGAATTCAGGCCATATCTCAAGCAAATATTCTGCTCCCGCAGTAACGAGACAGATGAAAAGGAGGAGATGAATAAACGTATCATAATAGAAATGAGATTTCTTGGGGAAGATACACACGCATAAGGAGGGATGTTAAATGATTAAAACGTTCTTCTCCTAGTCCCGCTCTCCTCGACTGCGTTACCATCGAGCACCAATCACAATCTCGTTACGCCCTTATCAGGGATGATGAATTATTCAAACTCCACCATTGGAATAGATATTGTCAGAGCGGATCGGCCCTATTATGAATCGGATTATCTCGGTCTCTGTCATCCAAGCGAGTCAACAATTGTTAAAGCCTCCCATCAGTGCTCCATTCAAAAAAAGTACGGCGGACAGTAATCATATATGGTGCATGAAACGTTCAGGAGGAAGCTCCTGGGATTCCCAATATCCAGAAACGATCGGTGGCGCCACGAAGTCGTAACCACTCTCTTCCAAGTTGTTCATCTACCTTGCGTACTGCCTTTCTCCTCCCCCAACCACTATTATCCACCCGCCAAAACCCATCCTTCTCCATCATCCTGGCATGTTCCCGGCTGACTCATTGAATTACCAAACTATTATTCGACCAACCGGCGAAAAAGCTCGGCTATTGCTTGCTAGAACAAAACCTCGGAAAAAATATCCAATGCATTGTTTCTCGGTAAAGGAAGAATGCAAGCGTGAAACAATGATTGAGCACCACCAGTAACAACTCTGCAAAACAAACTCATTGTCTCCTAATAATTCTTCCATTCTACTCTGTTAAATTACAAATTGAAAAACAGAACATTTCGGGGGGAAAAACAGTTTTGACGAGTTGGGCACGCAATAGTTGGGAGATAGGAGACCGTCAGTGTGTGTTGCGTGCGGTCAGCTTCATAAAGATGGCTTCAGTGTGAAAACAGCAGCGAAACAAAGTTACTACAACATCCGGTGACATGTGGGTTGTGTATTTCGAAAAGTGTGATTACAGAGGAGATAACAGGGCAGCCAGTACCAGAGAATGAAATCCTTGTTATTTTCATGACACACGACCACTGGCTTACAGTTTCTGGCTTCCCAATATGAGAGTGACGCTCTCGAAACACCGTTGGAGGAGAAACGGCAGCTCGTCGTTATTCTCGTTGATACTGTTTCATTTAGCAAATACTGCAGCGGCTCCTCTTCCCTCGACGCGCATTATGAGGATACACCAGCCGCTATCTCGTCAGTCGATTTCGTCGGTTATATCTACGCCCGTGTTTCTCTATCCGGCGAGAGAGTTAATGCAGCGGGGGCTAACAGGATTTTGCGATCTTCCGACTTGCTCGGCCTCCTCGCCTTCACCCCACGCGCATTATCCTACCGCGATTTAACCCTTTGAGAGCAACGGGCCAGCCGTTTCCCCCCCGGGATTCATCTATTCCGCTCCGCGAAACGATAATAGGTCGAGTGTTTGAGATACGCGCCCTTCCGATTTCCGGCCGAGGGAGAGAGAGGGATGGTCGAAAATTCACCATGGAGAGCCGACGATAGTCCTGCGCTTCAAGTATTAAGTACCTCGTTCATACATGTACGAGAGTAGGAGCAGTGAGTGTTCTCCTTGGACGGCTTACAGGAGAGGAGTGAAGAATGCGCAGGATTTAGCCGAAGGAGGCCAGGTATCCGAGGAAAGTGGGAAAAAGAGTGGGCTAACCGGGAGTGTTCTCCCTTTGTCGACCAACTTACTCATCCCATTTATCCGCCACTTTTCGTCACACTTCGCTAGACGAAGATAGAGGCAAGTTGGAGCGCGTGAGTGGCGTACTCGAAATAGAGGGAGCAAGTGCGAGCGACAGAACGTCAGGGAAGAAGCGGATTTCCACGGAGACACTTGCCGAGAGTGACAAACGCGATCTCTCGGAACATCCTCATCTCCCTCGACTTGAGCGGGAAACAGGCGATCGGCTTTCGCCGGGAGGCCGACTCACTCCCGGACTAGCAAGGTGCGATGACCGATTTCGTTTTCCAATCCCCGGCTAACTCACGGCGAACTTTCCATACCATTTCTCAGACTGACGCAGCTAGTAGTACTGAATGCCTAGCCGTGTAACTCTCGCCGGAATGAGGTATTATATTATACTACCGCGAAAAGTAATGTCTACTAAGTCAGTGACGCGGTAGTAAATGATCCTTCTTCATGCCGGAGACAGGAGATCGTCCGTCTCTCGGTGGGATCCTGTTAATTTCGAAAGATAAATATAAAGGCCAGGGTTATCCCGAGCCTTTTATCAGGATAAATCGTTCGGACCAGAGTTCCTCGGACTCTGTTCTCTCTCGATTCGCAGGGCTGCTTGATTGAGTAGTTGGGAATAAAAGATTCCCGGAAGGATTTTATCTTGATGACACACTTCGCCTGGATTGAATGGCGCCAGGAGCGAGAGATTCTTTAGTGTAAACTGAGGATGAGGGCTCGAAGTACTTGTAATGCTCCGAGTGTCTGAGTACCTTCCGACTCTGACCAAGTTGTCTGTAATGTCGACGGAACGGAAGTCCAATGCTCGGTTTAAAGCCGAAAATTGTAGAGCAGACTAAAATACGAAATATTTCATAGGAGAGTGGCGGCGCCAATTAATGGAGAGCGGCGACCGGACTAATAACGGCAATGCAATTACTGAGGATGTCGTGGCGTGCAAAGGTTACGTCGCCCGAGTGCCACCAGACTCATGCAAATTGTGGGGCCCAATTTGCCAGGGCAACTGAGTATCCTGGGGAAATTCCGGGTTTTAGCTGTCCAGGTCGATCGTGAAAACGGGACTTTTAAAGAACCACTGAGCAAACGAGTCCGCCGCGTACCACAAAGCCTTTTCCCCGTCGCATTTTCCAACTGCTGCCACATAAGATTACAATTTCTCTCTCGGTCTTACTACAATCAGAGCACTGCGACCTTGGACTGGCGGTGGAAATCAATTGTCAGTGATGGAAAAAATTTTCTTTTGTTAACTTCATCTTGAGTTCTAGTAATTGCTCTGTTATTCCTTGTGCAAGTGGAAGAGAGGAAGGGCGAGAGGAGGAAAAAATGTGGGGACGAAAAGCAAAAGAGTCCTTGCTTGCGTAATTAATCTCGGTACAAAGGAGCGCGCGCCAGTGCGCGCGAGTATAATTAATTCGACTAACAGCTGAAGGAGCGAGAGAGCTTGTGTAATCCTTTTACGGTGCTCTGTGCGTGCGCTGGTCGACCAACAAAAGCAATTACAACGAATCAGTGGCGCGCCGTGAACGGGACAGCCAGGTAAAGCGCGTTAGAACACCCTCGAGCGTAGGCATGTTTCCCGGAACAGTGTTGTGTCTGTGCCTCTCGCGAAATAGCGCAAAGCACAATCCAAAAGAAACAGCGTCGAAGCATCTGTGGATAGAACTTTATAAAAGAGAACGGTTCCATTTCAAGTAAAGCGTAAATATGTTGCAGCGGGAATGAGGGGACCGCTGATTCGTGGCGCAATAATGCGAATGCATTACTCATTCATACTCGGCCGGTCACGATTCCCAGCTCACTGGAATGAGTGACCACCACCCGCGCATGATTTCATTAACTAATACTGACCCGAAGAATTCGCATCGTTTTACAAGCATCATCGGTCAAAGCATCGAATTTCATTCGATAGTTGGTTAATTAATCGACTGTTTGTTCACCACGAATGAACTCGCGATTACAAATGCATCGACTTATACAGTTGCAGCTAACAATATGAGGGAATTGTCGACGGGGAGGAATAAAATTACGAGAATTTCCAAGAGCGCTTTTCATATAAAGCAGTGGGAGGGAAGGACGCGTCGGAGAGGGTGGGAAGTTTGCGCGAAGACGATCTTGGGAACAATAAAGGTAGAACGAAGGAGAGGAGGCTGGGAAAGTTGCGAGGGTGAGAGGCGTCATTGGAGTAGATGGGATCGTCAAGCTGTATTCCAGGCTTTTTTCCTCCCGGGATAGAAAGTCACCTTAATCTTTGTTCCCTTGTCTCCCTTCGGGAGGGAAAGATATCTGAAACTAGTGGCGCGCCAGCCCCTTTCATCAGAGAGCAATTACACCGGAAACTTTGGCCCTTATCGTCTTAGTGAGGCAGAACGTGGTTCCTGTGGTGTGTTTGAGTGAATAATATGATAAATAGTGACTTATAATTGGCTGAAATGGTAGACTCACCAATTTTGACGACAGACGGCAAACCTCTGGCGTGGAAGGGCAGCTGGAACAGCTGAAGCACAAGGACAGTGGCTAGCAGGCAGCCCAGATTCATAGCTCATCTCGAAAGCCCACCGTCGCGGCCTCTCGCTGGCCCTTTTCGCGAACGCCACCGCACCAATTACACCCTCGAGCCACGGCACTCACCGCCTCTACGCATTTACCTGCAACAAAGTTCACATTTCCAATAATCATTCACTAATTATTCCAAACAACTACCTAAACACCACCGCTCCCGAAATTCCACACTTTCAGCCACTCGAAGCGTAGTTCGAAAATTGAACACTAATCGTGACAAGTGAGTCTATGCAAGCCGGGCACATTTAACAATTTCCTGCACTATTATTGGTGTCACCACTCAGAGGTGTGGCGGAAATCATGACTTTCAATGACATAACAAATTTTGAATAGGTCCATTATGCAATAGTGGTTGCTCGGTCACCGGTCTATGTGTACCGTGAAATTATAATGGTTCTGTATGTACTACTCCGTGAACATAAATAATTATTTATTTGTACAGCAAAATTCATCGAACTACCCCTGTTCTATCATGCGAGAGAATGTACACGCTGTCGTGGCCTTCGCTAAGGGTTGCCAATGGCAAATTGGTGTAATTAACGCGGAATAGCTTCAGGCATACGCGGGACCCTTCATTACTCAATGATTCATTGCCATGAATTCACCCGTGTTCAGGCGGCTGGCCGACCTAAAATGATTCGAATGCGCATGAAGGAGCCAGTGTTGAATTTCCACGTGGCCGGCTTCCATGGTCGTCCGATAAAAATTCTCCATTTCAGCAGCGAGCACGATTTCGAAGTGCTCTCGCTTCTCTCCCTCTCCCTCTCCCTCTCCCTTTTTGGTGCAACCTACAATTTCGGATTACTTCGATTGTGCTTTCACAGAGTTCCACCCACCACCCATCTCGATGGACGGATACTTGTGTAAAATGATACGGTAGAGTACGCACGCCCGTTATAACCTCTGGACGTGCTTGCCCGAGAAAATGGGCTAATTAGTGTACATACGCAGACTCCATGTGAACAGCTTTCCTCTCGCGCGGAGAAAAAGCTTCTGATTCATGATGCCTTTTCACGATGACCTGGGAAAATGAACACCTGGCGTTTACTCGTCGTGATGACATTACTGTTATGCGGAGGCCATCGTGTTTACAGGTCACCGCTTATCCCTTGCTAAATTAACGAACGCTTTCAAAGCCAGTGAAATTTGCGGTTCACTCGAATGGCTCACGGGAGCAGCTCACGAAGATTGTGGATTTACTCTTGGGAGCTTAAATGTTTCGGTCTCTCGCGCCGTTGAAGAGGACATTCGAGAAAATGTCGAAAGCGCACTTCCGAAATATAATGTCCACTATGTGCGAAGAAGGTTCTCTACGAGCTACTATACTGAAAATGGAATTAAAAACATTGGCATCGAGGAAAACCTCTCGTTTCCATTAACCGGGATTGCACGCGAGAATTGGCTGCGTCATTTTAACATTGGATTGTAGATTTTCGGATGGATTTTTCGGCGCGTCGCGGAGCTTTAATGGACGCCTATCTGGAAAGGTACTTTCGAGCACGCTCGGACAAATAATCGAACTCCCTATATTCCCCCAGGCCGCCCAGACCAAATCGAGCGGCTAGTGGTTAAAACATCCCCACTCTCGGATAAATTTGTCTAAGGGACTTTCTTCCATTTATTTCCCCCCCGTTTGAGTCGAGCAGTCGACACGAACGAGTGTAAACGTTTCAGAGTGGCGCCGAATCGTGTCTGAATGTCGTCGCTGCCTCTACGAGGGTGGTCTAGTCACATCCGGAAAGTGATGAGCTCCCTGGCAAAAGAATTCATTACGCCGAGATTCCCGACTGATACCGATCGGAGATGTCCCAGACGTACAAGAAAATTGTTAAGACATCTGGATGAAATTATAAAAATAAACGTCAGAAGGAAGGAGCGTAGCGAAGGACGGACTTTCTCCGATTTCCTGGACTTATTGATACTTTTGTTTCGCTACAGATGGGATCTCTCGGCCCCGGAGGAACCGATATTATAGGTGAGATGGCCGCAGGTTCCATAACTCGCCAAGATAAAATTGCAATATCTGATATCGATTGTACGTGTTTGAGTGCCGAGATCTTAACGTTATCCCTCTAGTCTTATTCGATTTTAATTCAATGTTACGATTCCCCCGGCGAGATCGGTGGGGAGTTCGCGCAAAGTTACGCGCGCGCCACGACATCGTCTTGCCGCTTTTGCGGAAACAATGGCATGACTTTTAGTCGCCCTCGGCAATTCGATACCATATATTCGACGAGTGGGCCAGGGGCAGTGCCAACTCGCAGACTGGCTGGCGACTTTTCCGATCCACGTATTTTCGGGAGGGCAACCCTCCCTCGCCGCCCCACTTTATGGCTAAATGGCCCGTTCTACTTCCAGTGGTAGGGCTTCGATAGATTCCCCCTGCCGATTCCTCTCTCTCTCTCGTCTCTCTTTTATGAACTCGGGTATTAAAATACGCACGGCTTTCCGTCGATCGGATGAAATTCGGAATGTACATTCCCAAGGGATTATTAATTTAATCCAATTTGTTTGTCTGGAATATTATTCTCGCATGAATGAATACATAGTGAAGGAAAGTGTAGGACACGTCTTGAAAGGAGTATATCGGGCTTGTGTTCAATAGACTTGCAACATATTTCTCTCGATTCCTTCCTCGACACCTCCTCTATCCTTCTCGTATGAGCGACTCTCTACTACTTCATTCTTCCATCCAGCCTAGCATACAACCCCTTGCCTGCCACCTCTTCCCTTGTGATTTATGGCCCTCCAAAAGCACCTTCGCGATATCGCACAGCCGGAAGGAGTTTTGCCTGGGAAATGGAGGAAAAATCACGGGCGCGTCGAGTGTTTTCCCTGTTTCTTCTATTCGATAGTGCGCGCCGTGGTTGCTGCATTCCCTTAAATAAGTCCCGGAAGGATCGCTCGTAAAGTCACCAGAAAAAAGTACTTTAGCCGGAATACATTAGGAGCACGTTGGATCTCGCACACGACTCTCGTTGTACCAGTGTCGATCACGGATCACCTGTTACGAGGATTCGGACAGGGATTTGAAGAGGGATTTTTTGGCTCGCGACAGCACTAAATTCGAGGGCGAGTCGAAGTGAGTCTTGTCAGGGTGAGAGGTCGATAGAGTCGATGCCGGGAAACGCGTGTATGCTTTTCGCTTATGCGGCCGATTCTCCGTCAGCCAGAGGAGAGAGCGAACGAGCGGGTGGATGGATGGATAGATGGATGGATGGATGGATGGATGGTGACGGTTCGGCCCTGACAATACCCTTTATTGATTGCGGCCATTGTCCTTTTCCCGCTGCTGACTTTTTCTAGTCACGTGCATCGAGCCAAGAATTAAGAACGCGCCGCTTTCCCAACCAAGATACTACCTCTGCTTCGCTTCTTGCCGGTACACGGCCGAGATCCGGCCCGGAAAACTCATCAATTCTGCCCGCTCTCTCCCCAGTTTACGGCTTTCCTTCTTCGGCCCAACGCTTTTTCGTCAAATTGCTTGCTCTCAATGTTTGCAAGCAAGCAAGCGCGCGCGCGCACTCTGCCCGCAAAACAATCCATATCGCGCGATTGTTTATACCGTGCAGTAGCTGCGTGCTCGACCTTTTACCTCGATATCTGTGTTTCTACAAAACCGGGTTGGCACCGAAATTTTATAACCACCCAAGTTTCGAGGATGGTCGTTGGCCCCCAAAGTCCTTGCTTGGAAAGCCCGAATAAAAGGAGGCGGAATTTTTTCTCACCCCAGCCATCCCGAATTGGGTGAAAGGTTTACTTGAGCAGGGGGTGGGACGAGGCGGGCAAAGGTTGGGTGGCGGTTTCTACTCCGTTACTTCCCGGCATTGTCTCCGAGTGAGGGGAAAGAGTAAATGACGACATTGTTTCATAAAAGAGAGGGCTTAGCAGACGCGCCCCCGGAGAGCGCCTCGTTGGGGCGCTGATCCAATTGTGCCGGGATCTCCACCGGTCGAAATGCCATCGATCTGCCGGCTGACCAGCCAGCCAGTCGTTGCTCGTTTCCTAGAATCTTGCAGAGTGTGCACGAGAGAGACAGAGAGAGACAGAGCCAGAAAGAGAAAGAGAGAGAGAGAGAGAGAGTGGAAGTGGGGAGAATGCGTTGGAAAAAGTAGGCTAGCCCACCTACGAGAGGGTTGAGCGTGCATTAGCTCGTTACGAGAGGCAATTCTTCAACGCGGACAAACAATGCACAGCGTGTAATTACAAATCGGCATTTCACGAGGCGTCGTTTGTATCTGGCATGCCGGGGTGATCATTTATTCGTGGAATTCAGCGCCGACTGGACACATTTAGCGGATCAGCCGCTCCAGCTGGGAAGGGGCTGTGTGATGCTCAATTGTAAAACTATTATCGGTAGCTGAAATCCCGGCTGTCCAGCTGTAATTCAAACAGTGTGTCGCTCAAACATCTCGTGGGAAAATGCCCGTCATTAACAGTCTCCGGTGTGGATTGGTGACGTGCCGATTAGTCACGCGCAGCTCGAATCCCAATTCCAATTTCATATAAACGACGGGCGAGCGGTTGGGGCTCGTAAAACGTAGCGAAAGCATGAAAGGATTGAAAGCGATAGAAATTAAAAATATTTCCTGAGGGTGAAGCATTAGAGTGGCGGTCGTATGGAAATATTCAATATTCAATGTATTCTAGCAAGCGAGGGGTTGTTTGCAGAAGGACAATGGCACGCGGGGTATTCGCTTGCTCGCAGGGAAGAAATATAAGTGGTGACACGCGTGGAATTGCGAGCCCGACACGCCGCCCGTTGAATATCAAGAGCGGAACAAACAGTAGTAGAACTTTTCGTTTATTTGCCGCTGCAAATTCGGTGTGACTGATAAATTGGATGGTGACATCGCGCGGCCCTTCGCCCGCTGACCCGAAATCCCTATTTCGTTAATTAAAACCTCATTACGCGATCCTTTACCAAACGTACCACGTTGAATCCTCTATGGCATCGTTCTGCCGCACTAATTCGACTCTTTAAATAAAAATTCACAACTAGGGAGAAGCAGACTGGATGTACGAGAAAAATTTCGCCGACATGCATTACCAAGGAACTTGAATTCGACCAGGCAGAGAGGAGTATGAAATTTTCGAAATTCATAGGTGGATGCACCGACGAGTCTTGCATCCACCCCTCAGTGGCTGCTTTGTAAAGCAGCGTTGTGAAGGTTCATGGAAATTACGGGTGCACTCACGATCCACTCACTGAATCTCTTGCACTCACGTGCGTCCAGTCAATTCAGCATCACGTTTAACGTGAACATCAGACAAAATAATGATTTTCTCGTTGGGGGTGAGCGTACCTGTAATGCGAATGGAGTATAAGAATGTCAAGTGGCTTACAGACAAATGTGTTCGGTCGAAGAGCAGTGGTCGAGGTATAGGGGAAGTAGTCTGGGTCCGTTGCGAGTGGTGGGCTGTCGACGGCGGCCTTCCGGTTTGACACGTGGTTGATGGTCTTGGTGGCGAAGGGTCTTTCCGAAAAGGGCGGACACAGAAGGGCATGCGTGGTAGACGCTCTGGTCCCCGCGGCACAGGTAAACATAACCTCTAAGCTGGTCGAATTTTCATCGCGAGCCACGTAAGATCGAGCTCCTGTCGTGAGAGCAGCCGGCGCGCGACTGCCGGGCCCGATACGGTCGTCGACTCACCACCACCCCCCCGACGCACACACCACCGTCGAGCGCCGGCTCCTCTCCACTTTGGCCACGTGCTTCATAGCCGAGAGCGCATGCTTCCTACCACGTGCTTCGCCACTCGACTCGAGTCATCCCCCTTTCTCAGGGCGCACGGGAACAGCTCGCACCGCTCGCACATCCTCCGCGGCGCAGCCATCCAGACCGCGCGCGCGGCTCTCTCAGCCGCTATCAATTTTAAATCTTCCCCAAACTACCCCCGGGCCATCCTCTTACCTAGTTCCCGGCAAACCCCCAAAGCCGACTCGAGGCGGAACACTCGACAAAAAGGGAGAGACGTGTGCTTGCACGCGGTCGCTCAATGCCAGTCCCATGAATAGCCAAGTACCTGTTCTCCCCGAGCGACAAAACACCCGGCGACTACATACTTCGATTACCTCTGCTCTTAATCGCCGGAGAGAACTGCGAGTGGCTCTTTGAGCACCGCGGGGGATGCTGCGGATAACTGCTGCTGCTGCCCTTGCTTACTGGGTCGAGATATGCTGGGGGCTCCTCGCGACACTCTTTCCCATCGGGTCAAACTTTCTTCCATACCGCACCGTCTCTGAAAAGAGTCTCCAACGAATCCATCCCCCGTTAAAGGGTGAATCGCTTGTTTAAGAGTTGAAACGCTTGCAGGATCTTTCTAGTGTTTCGAGGATCTCGAGTGAGATACCTTCTTATTCACGTCCAACTTGGCAAGCTTCCTATTTCCTGTTGTTTTAACTACTACAGGGGAATTCCTTGCCGAAGCTTTATGCATCCGTCACAATATCGCGTCGTTGAGTATAGGTAGAGAAAATGGGGGCAGAAAAGAATCAGCCTTGTCTCGAATGCGACTGGCATTGATCGTGCATGCGGCAGCTGTAAAGTATACGGTTCATTCGTATCAGAGCCATAAATGCACAGATCACGAGGGTGGTTTTCATAGAAGATACAAAGTTTCGACGATGCGTGTCGAAGTGTGCTGCATCCAACCAGATGAGTTACCATATTAAATTTCACTGGCTGAGCCCCGTTTTACTATCCAGCAACATGTGCTTTTTTCCCTTGGGTGGCAGGATATTCACCGTAAAGTTGGAAGACTTTTTACGTTTTAGCGACTTGCTGGCCTAAACTTCCTTTATGATACCGAGCAACTTTTTATGATAAATATCTGGCGCGCCGGGGCACAGCTTAGGTTGCTTGGAAGCTCTAATGAGAAACGTGTGGCAGAAATAGTTGGAATCCCGGGGAGCTACAATGCCAGTAACTTCGATAAAGTCGAGCTGGCGGTCCTTGCCAAATTCGGCAGCCGCGAAGGAGGAATTGCATTGGCGAGTACTCCCCAAAGCCCAGAAAGGCTTGCGGAGGATGCGCAAATACGAAGGAGCAACAGGTCCCACGGTGGTTTATATTTTCGCGAATCCGAATGCGGTTTAGCCGAGACACGAACCTGGCTCGATAAAGCAAGCCCCGCTCGAACGAGGAGAATTCTCTGCAAGTGGAGTTACTCGCAATTCCAGCTCCCGTCCTGGTAGTTGCCTCTGCATCCGAAGGATGGCGACAACTACGAACCCTGGTTGAACTTTCGAAACGACTTTCCTCTTCAAGCTAGCCGCCTCTCTCTTTCCCAACGGATGCACCGATAAGTAGACTGCAAGACTTAATGTACAATGAAATACACACTCGATAAATAAATCTTCACTTACATAAACATCGCAGTTCCCTTCGAATCTACTCAAAACGTTCCCCCATATTTTCAGGCTTTTAAATATGCTTCGACTATGGTTGATTTCGATCCTAGCTCATTTACAAGCTCGAGCAGGAAATACTTTGCTGGCGCAGGGTCGAGTTGGGAGATGCGAAGGGCGATCTGGTGAAAAATTGGCCGAATTTGCATTTCAAAGGCGAGTAACTCATAGCGCTAGCAAGCGGAATCACGAGTCGGTTCATCGCGCTTATCTACCGCGGAAGGTTCTACGCGCGGACCCAACAATCTCCCTCGTTAGCAACTTCCTTCGGCGTTGAAGAAAAAAAGAGGAGAGGCCGGAGCTAGCCAAAAGGGGGAAGGGGCAGAAGAGAATAGTGCAGGACGGGTCGCAAATTGCGCGAGTGAAATTCCCTCTAATGTTGAGATGGGAACACAAGCGGAGGGGCGTGCGGAAGGGGTGTGGGCATGAGAGGGTGGACTGACTCTCGCCTTTCCAGTAAATTACATCGCCGGAATCAGGAGATGGTCGGCGGTAATCGTGGGCAATGTCGGGGCAAACGAACGTCCCAAGGATGTGTGTTCCGGGCGGAAGGAGTACCAGGAACAAAGTGCGAGCAGACGCGCAGGGGGTGACAAAATCCCCGAGGGAACACAACCGAGAGCATTGCGCGATAGTGTTGCTAGGACGATGTGTGTGGTTGACCCACAGTCAGACCGAGAGTAAACTGCAGGCTTATTTAAAGCGAGGTCTTTGCATCCCGACTCTATCCTCACCCCTTACTTTCTCAACCCTCAGTGGGCGAAGAGACCCTGGCATATCCGGAGGAAATGCTCCAATTTTCTCGCCGCAAAGAGCAGGATACCGCTACGCTTCCTCCGGAACTGGGATTAACAAACGTGAACCACTTGTCTCTGTTCAGAGTCTTGAAGCATCGGGGGGCTAATGAGCAACAATGTTGCGCCAAATTTCGGTTGCCGTCTTCAATGTGGAAACAACGAATCTATAGAGAAGCGGAAATGTAATATCATCGACTTTAAGATCATCATCAATTCATTGCGAACTGCTGCTGGAACGTGCATTTATCTCAGCGTTCTTCGTACAATGCAGCAATTTCCGCAATGGCTCTGGTAATCCGCCCCTCCCGCTCAATCTGCAAACGCATTCGTTAATGCCGGTAGTCGATTATCAGCGTGGAAACGACATTTAACATTATGTATAATAGAAAGCGATTCCAAGCTGCGATAGAGAACAAATTGCTCCGGCGCACATATAAACACGTATTCGCGCTGAATGCTCTGAGCCCTCTGTTCCGATTTATAACTCGTTGTCTTCCAAAACTGCCTCTGCATTAAATGGTTGAACGGCCGGTAACACTAATTGCAGTATGCTGGGTCGTTCAAAATTCCAGGTAGCTAATCAAAAGCCGATCGCAACCAGCCGACGTTGTAATTAGACCTTTTGCATCCGATTTCCGAGAATCCCAATGATATCCGCTCCCGAGAATGATACGCAATTGTACATTTGCTCAATTTCATCTCTCCACTGGCACTACTCTTAATTGCAAGTAAGAAGGATTTCGATAGCGGGATGTCCGATGACCCGAACAGAACCGAAGCCAAAGGCTCGGGAGTTTTAGTTTCTCGGCAGCCTCTGGAATCTCTCGACCGGCTGACTCGTGCTTTGCCGGTGGTTTCAAGAACTTCCCTCGGAGCGGAGGAAAAAGAGATGGGAAATATTAAAGCCATTACTAACGGCGAGGATTCCGGCGGTTCTGCCAGGGCATAATTCGCTAGAGCGGTCGCATTGACAGCGGGCGGGTATCGTCCTCCTGGCGCAACGCTCGGGCGAACTTCTACCACGAAAAATGCGCCGGATCTCACGGGAGCTAGGTAAAGAGAGACAGTCCTTGCAAACGAGTGAGAGAGGTGGAGGGGGAGAGGGGGGGAGAGAGTGGAAAAAAGGGAAAAAATGGGCGAGGGGGTTAGAGGTGGGCAGAAAGCGGGGGACTATGAAATTCGACGAGTTCGGTGGGATGGTCGAGCGATCCTGTTGTAAAGGGTGGTCCTGCGCGAAACGTTTCGAACTCGGCCACGGAGCAGCGGCCGAATACTTTGGATAGTGTCCAGCCGCTGTAGATTTATCTCCAGAAGCATAATGGTGCCATTGTGCGCGAGCGAGCAATCAGACCGGGCGGCTTTCTCACTCTCTCGCACTCTCTGCCTCTCTTCCCCGGTGCCCGCCAGCACAATGTAGAATTTACCATCTAAATACTATTGCACCCCACCAAGCTGCCGCTAGCACGTTAATTATCGGCCAGCAGCGAGATTTAAGGGCGCTTTGTTATCCCGTCCGCCCACCCTTCGATTTGGTTTCGCCCTCGCACCGAGTTTTCCTCATCTCTGATGATCTTGTTCCTGTTTCACTGCACTGATCCTCAGTGAATGTTTGCCGGTCAACAATGTTGAACATTGTTGCCCCCGACTTGATGCTCTTTCGGTAGAGAAGGGATGCGCTGGACAATTAGTCAGAGCTGCCAAGCCCTGATCTGACGGACTGCTCGTCAGGGCTCGCAAGCTAAATTACCTCAGCACACAGCACTTTTTATTGTCCCTCCCACTCCATCGGCCTCGCATGAACAATGAGCCGGACTGTTATTTTACGACACACCGCTTTGTCAGGCACTTACACCGCTTTGTCATGTGGAGCGCTGTTTTTGTTACAGCTGCAATACGGATTCACCGCTCGTCGAATTAGCCTGCTTAACTGAATCGAACCGACATGATGATATTGCAAAATTAGTCGTGCTCGCAAAGTCCACCTGAAAAGTATAGATAGGTGCTTCATTCTACCAGAGAAATAAATCGTCGATTGAAGCAGTATAATTGAAGTGATGTTATATCTGAATTTTAATTCCGGATGAATATTATACGCTGCATAAATCCCACTTTGTGCACCTTAACATTTAATTAAATGGATAATTAACAAGCCTTCGGCGACTGCTCCCTCAAATGAAATGGGAATCGATGACTGACAGATTCGAGCGCAACGAAATGGTTGAGACTTAATAATTAAAACGGAAAAGTTGTAGAATCATAAAGAATAAAAATTCTAAAAATAATATTGAGGTAAAAAAGATTTATGTGTGAAATTCTGTCATGCCACGAAACTTTTCTTCGTCATCGTGGAAATCTAGCAATTGCCGCGCCGATATTGATGACTGAATCGTGACGTCGAAAAGCGTCGTTCCGCGCGGCGGATCGTTTTTCATCATTAGGTCAGGCGGTCTCCACTCTTACGTAATGATGGTACGCGCGAAATTGGACACCGGGAATACATCGTCACCTGGAGGCCGGTGTTTCTGGTAGCATGTGACGCATGCCACTCGAAATGTTGTCTACTCAAAGCAGCAGAGTCAAGTGCTCAGTGCAGCTGGTTTACAGGACTCTCATTGATCGGAGGTCCCATACAAATTGCATGGGGATCCAGGGGCTTCGTGAAATCCCGCAGCACCAGCTCATCAATCTTCGTCGGGCGCACTGTCTCCCTCCGATCACTGCTGCCCTCGCTCTCTTTCCACGCTAATGTCGCCCCGGATATTACAAAGAGTGCAACATTACCGCCGTGGAAGACGGGAGTGCCTGGGAAAAGCCTATTCTTCCTCACTAAGTATACAGACTTCCTCGAGCAATTCGTACTACTCAGTTTATCTTTGGCAGTGCAACGTCGAAGGGAAGTAAATCTCGAGGACTTGTCAAGGAACGCTTTAGTCTCTGGCAGGAAGGTACATCTACGCGCAATCCTGTTAACGCAACGCAAACTTGACTAAATCTAACTCAAGTTATTTATGCGACGAGTCCGCTTCTTATCAGAAGATTAGGAGCGAAGTAGTGGCGATATCAGGCGCGCTGCACTCCTCAGGAACATCACGAAGCTCCGATTCTCCTTCGTGACCGCGATATATCGCCGCCCGGTCTTGTTTCCTCGTCGGGACGTGTTGAATCTCCCAAACTACCGAAGTATCCATCTTCCTTTTGGAGCGAGGCGCGCGCATGCATATCGCTTTCGTAATTTCGCTCGTAAGCGAGTGGAAATTGGACTCAGCTGGAGGTTGGCGTGCAACTATCCTTGGCGAGTACGCTCGACCTTCGAAACACGTGTCGGAACCATCGAATTACCTCGGCGACACGATTCCAGCAGAGCTTTTGGGTGGTGCGAGATCCTTTGATGTTGAATGCCGGCCCGCTTTCGGAGATAATGCTCATGCCCCTGGCGATTTCTTGATAGCTGACCGTGACCCAACCGGTGCCTCGATACTATCTCGCTAGACACTTGCTGAAAGAGCTTTCTAACGAGGTGCGAGCTCGAGCAGCTCTCTCATCCAAGACCGACCACCGGATCCAATCTATCGTGAAAGCTTCGGGTGGAAAAATGCTTCGGGCGAAAGAAGGATCTCACTCTAAAAGGCATCCTCACTCTTCTCTGTTTTATGACGCACGCCATCACTCTGAAATGAAATAGTAACACCCTCTTGTTACGGAGCCGGTTGCGGTATGCCATTCTATCTGCCGGCGCGGCGGTTGCGGGGTAGCGCAAATTGAAGTATAGGACTTCTTCGAGCAGTTCTTCTTCCGCTGAGGCGGCTTTAGGGCAGGTCCCTCGAGTAAACAGGCCTCCCAGCACTTCCGAGGCAAGCGTGACTTCAAAGCGCCCTCTGCTATTTCTCGAAGAAGCGGGCGGAAACCTACTTCGTCTGTGGACGCCGATCTATCATCGCGTTTTCATCCGACGCCGCTCGAGGACTCGCCTCGATTTACGTCCCACCTCCGTAAACAACCTCGACTTTATTCCTCTCGAGCTTTCTCCCCCATTCTCCCCTACAACCTCTCGTTTTTTCTCCCGCACGCGTACTCTGTCTAAGTGTTCGTAATTACTGTGTTGCATCCGAGCCGCACGCGACTTATTTAGAAAAAATAGAGATGGAAAGCTAGAGCTTTGTCCCTGCGAGTTCTCTTAGCGCACCGTCAACCATGTGAGCGACAGGCGAAACCCTCGAGGCGTCCCAGCCTCACTGGAATTAACAGGAGAACATTTAATTATGGTGTTAGACTCGGAAAGTGCGGGGGCAGGTAATTAGAGACACTTTGCGTGTACCAGATAAAATGTTAAAATTTCCCCCTACCAACGTGAGAGAGTCTATTGTCTTTTATAGGAGAGTGTGCCTGCACACATTATCGTCGATCGCGAGCCGCACTAGTGCATTAGAGGAAAGTGCGAGCAACGCGTGCTATTACGTGAATTACCAGGGTGCAACGCGCCTGTCCTGTTTTTCTCTGTGTTGCCGTAAAATTGGCCCGTTTATCGGCATCCATTGTTCCCCCAGTTGTACCTCCGATGCTTTTACACGCTAACGTAAGCTCGCCCCTTTCCCTCCGCTCTCCTCTCTCTCTTTCTCTCGTTCACTCTCGAGAACCGAGCAGCGAGTTCCTGGCAAATTCGCCATTGTTACAGGGCGATTGACAAGCACTCGTGAGTCGAGTAACATCGAGACTGACAGGGCGATCGCAGCGATGAATATCATAGGGTGTCCAGTGGACCGTCCGATGAATAATGTATGCTTCTACATCCGGTGTATACCTGGCGCTGGCAAGTTTGCATAATGTTGCACAAAGATCGATCATCCATCGATGGCCACTCTTGCCGGAACATAGTACTCGTCCGAGAATCACCAATCCAAGCCCTAATGAATCCGCTCCTCACCGGATATTGTTTTTCGGCGACATTTTTTAGCACTGCACGATATTTCGAATGAAATGACAGTTGTTAATGGACTTCTTCGGGCGACGATAATTACCTAGTGGTTACTGGTGAGGTACGGTGCGTTGGGAATTGCGAGCATAAAGCTCGACCGCTTCGAGTGGTATTTATACCGTGAGTATTCGATAATCGGATTTATAAGGGGAATGCTCTTGAGGGATTAATTAACGAGTGATCGGTAACAGCGAGAGCAGGTGATGAGAATGAAGCGCGCAAAGCAGTTTCGATCGGTCAATGACGGGACAGCACCTGCAGCAGCTTCGATTGATCTTGAAATAACGGGGGAAGCGCAATGAAAAACTGGCTATTCATTTCTCGCTTGACGGAAACAATAAAAATCGACGGCAGGCATCTGCTGTTAACGTACTCAGACTCTCACACACACACGCGCGCGCGCGCACTCACTCCCTACTATTTCCCCTAGAGGCGTGCGAGTTTTACCAATGAATCCCCCGTTAGCCGGTAAAATTTTATTATCCACTGACAGGTTTTCTGGTAATTGGCCTGTCGGTCTACCACTTCACGGTTGGCGCGTTCCAGGTATCAATCGGCAAATCAATATCGGCGATGAATGAAACCAGCAATAACGCTGTAAAAGAATGAAATATTGAAGGATAATTAGGATCGGTAGGTGGAAATAGGCGAGTGTCTTACTAAAAGGCAGGCGACCACCGGGCGAACAATCCAGCGCGATGGCCCGTCGTGATTCCGTTGGCGTCGACTGGCGACAAGCAGGCCCCGACATATCGGTCTGCGCTGAAGCGTGAAGTATCTTTGGGACATTGGCATTAAATCGGTGGATTTTTAGGAGGGAGCGAGCAGCCCACGATATACAATGAGCGACAAGTCGAGCATGCTGACTATACTTTCACTCGACCGGTCGGTCGTGGAGACATTTTATCGGTGGCAGACGCCGGTTCGCCGATGTGTTTAATAATTGCAGCATAATTGGGATCGAGATATAATCGCGGCGCGATATGATATCGGGCGAATCGTGAGAAAAGCGGATACAGAGTGGTGGCGGAAAGAGATAGGGGCGGATAACAGGAGCAGGAGCTCCGATTGAGCTATGGAAAAACGTGCCGGGAGATGTACGCGCAATAAAAGCCTTTCGCAAATATTTGCGACCCGATGCGGACCGCCCCGCCGGTATAAAAAAGATCGGCATCCGCTCGCATTAGTGCCACTCGATACTGTGCAGTTAATAGTGGAAGTGCTGTCATTTACCGGAGGCGGGCGAAACGAGCCAGTGTTATATCTATATATATATCTATATATATATATACGTATACATAGATTGCGGCCAGACAGGCAGTCATCGATTCCCCTTGAGAGCAGAACGAGAAGCATGCCGGCGAAAAATGTTCCCCTGACCGCAGTCAGTGCGATATTTCTACTACTTGCTTCCGCTCACGTACGTTCTCTTTCTCTCTCTCTCTCTCGCTCACTTAATCTCCCTTTCTCTCTCGCTACCACTGCTCTATTATAGTTGGTATCCCTGAATTTGCATACAATTACTGAGCACCGCGCTGTCGCACGTAGCACTGAACTGCTCTAGAGCGTTGCTGCTTTATAGCGTTTTGCAATAATTTTCGCTTTCGGAGTGTCTCTCATATGGTACTCGGCGACCATACGTTTTCGGTTTCGCTACTACCACTGTCAAGGTTTATCTACACCCTCGAAAGATGAAACATTTCCATATGAACACTGATTCACGAACCTAATACAGATTGGACTGCCAGTGGATAGTCGAGTTAACGTACACTTTTTCTACCGTTGAAAAATGTTTCGCGGACGAGTGGAGACTGAATGTTAGAGCCCGATTACAATTTCGGGAAAAGCGTGTCTCCTGTAACATATTTCCTTGCATCTGGTAGGGAAATGTTTCATGGAAAATGTACGACGTGCACGATTAGCTAGTTTAATTATAACCGGTTGCTCGTCGGAAGCAGAATCGTCGTCGAGTCGGTGCATGAATTCGGAATATTAACCTTTTTGTCCGATTTCAAATGGAAAATGCAGTACATACTAATGCGCGCCGCAAGCATTACTGTGACTGGTTTAACATCTAGTTACATGTACTGCATCCTTTAATTAATGATTAATCACTCCGCTTGGGATTTTTTATTCGGAAATCCTGTTATGCGGTTAGTCTGTCTGTTTTCGTTATTCTATCAGGGATTTTTACAGATTGCACGATGCGCCGTGGTGCCTGGAGTCCTGGAGAGCCTTGCTCTCCCGAGAATCGCAGAGCTGACGCATACTTCGGCTTCAACGGCTGCGGTGGCGGCTTCGTCGGCTTTCAGCGAGGTGAAGAACTACTTCGGTGACTTTCACCATGGTGTGAAGCGCACCTTCCACGAGCACTTCCGCGTGCCGTACGACGGCGACGGTGGCGACGACGGCAACATAACGAGCTTTAGCGAGAAGAAGAGTTCCTCTAGCAACGTATTAGCAAAGTCGAAGAGCACTTCGACGGTGGTAGAGAAAATTCTTGATTCGCGTAAATAAACCTTGTTAAACATCAACTGATAGAGTGATTGTAATACAAATAAGTTATATGTGTAGAATTGTTGAAATTTATTTCCGGTCATTCTGTTATCCTGTTATTCAATTAAGGTAATAGCCGGTGATACTGGTTTTTGCATTAAACATGTGACCAACAGTGTGTTAATATGTCTCTTTTAACAATACCTATGTTAATTTCCCCACGGGTTACGCTCGCTTCAATAAAGCGATATCATCAGTTATTCTTGTTATAGGAGTTTATATTAATTAAACATCTCGAAACTATACCCTCTGCGTGATAATGAGGGAAAATTCATGCCAACTAATGATATCAAAATACCCCTGTTATTATGCTCAGTATTCAATTAAACTTCGCGTTTTGAGAATCGGAAACCTCCACAGGATGCGTACTGGCATTCGTCTTTGTCAAAGTTGGATATTCTGACATTTCATACATTGGGTGGGCAAACTAACGTTGGCTATTTCAGCGAGTGCTAATCATCGAATCCAAACCTACGTTTTGACCATTGTCTATGATTCGCATACTATTATCGTGGATCGCGATGAGAGAGAAAGGGAGAGAGGCGCGGTGCGAGACGGATGCTGCGGTGGTCAGAGCGGTGTGCGGTCTAATCAAATCAGCTCGACAAGCATTGCTTTATTAAATGCAGCTATGCAGTAAATAGCGATTGGATAGGCGGTGAGTATGCGCTGGATTAACAGGATCATCGAAACACACACAGCTCGCTAGCCATTAATCTGGGATCGTCCAGCCGCGAGTGGCTTGCTCGCACACACAATCGAATCAATTATTCTTGACATTTAAGCGTCTGTCTTGCAGGCAGTCATCGGCGATAGGAAAGCAGGCGGTAGTGAAACTAATGCGCATACTAATTGGCAGCGACGAGAAAGTGGTGCGTGGGTCACCATTGCCAACGACTGTTATCTCGGCCGGTCCCAGTCGTCCTTGTCCGGTTTTTCCTTCGTCCCATCCTGCCCGACGCTTACCAACAGGCAGGGTCACTAACAATAAGTCAGTCCTTTGTTTTGCTATTCATTGGCAAACTTTTCATCCGATAAAATTCCCCTCGGCCTTTCAGTCTGCTTGAGCGATTTCTTCAAGTCTGAAGAGTTATCTGCTGGCTGGGCAGTCTCCGAGAATTCTGCGCTCTGCTCTGTAATAGAAAAGTCTGTTAAATGATGCGAGCACTTTCAGTTTTCGAAGATGATGTCTGCTTTATGAAGACTGACCTGTCCCTTCATCTATAAGGAGGCTGTCGTCCCGAGTTGATTGACGAGCTGCTCCAACAGACATATTGATCGTGGTAACTATGCTGGAGTGAACTGTTACCGTAGGTTCGGTACTGTCTGATTGTTCGGACGCCACAGGGATGATTTTTATCGTGTCTATTGACTCAGTCGATTGGGTGGCCAGGCTTTCCGGTGCAGCGAGGATAAGCGGTAACGCAGTTGGTCCAGCAATGACCACGGCTCCCGTCGACGGTCCTATAACTGCCGAAGATGATACCAGACCTCCGTTTCCTTCCAAGCTATCCGTGCCTTCTGATATACTTATCGAACCGGCACCCTTTCCACTATCAAGAGTAACAACTGCTCCGGCAGCATCTGCTCTTGCCTTTCCTTCGGTCCAGTTTGAATCGATCCCCCCTTTCAGAATGACGGTGGGACCTTCGGATGGAGCGATAAGTGTGACAGGTCCTGCCGACGCACCTTTCAGGACAATGGGATTACTGGCGGCACCCGAAATTGCGATACCAGCATGTAGAGTATCATCGTGCAAAGTTGCGTTCGCCGATATATCCTCGACGATTTCCTCCCTCGTTTCACCACTGGTGACGGAAGTCTGATAAGCTCTGGCATTTCCGAGTGCGGTTGTTAGAAGGACCAGTAACATAATCTGTAATCGAACAAGGACCACACATATGATTCATATCGCAGCGAAGGTATCAAATGATCGTCAGACATATGATTCATATCGTGCCGAATGTACATGTAAATGGAGCGCTTTGAAGTATTGCTTGGACTTTGGAGCAGTCGTAATTTTCGTCATATTTCATATGCAGATTGGTGAGAGATAGTGAACCGGTGCTGCAGATATTTAAGCGGCTAGTGTATTGGGAATACCGTCGAACAATTTTAGAGTAGAATTTGGGGATGCTTTGGTCCTAGCTGCCGGGAGGAACAGATAGACTCGCACGCACTTGGAATTTGCATAACTCGCTTCCTCGCGCGAACGTGCCGTGCATGAACACGTCATCAAGTACACGTTTACGCGTTTCTACGTGATAAGCATGTGTGCCTGGCTCCTCTTTTATGTGTACACGGGGCGTTCCCTGCGAGATGGATGGAATCAACGTCCATATACTATTCTATGCAGCATCTCTATTGAATATATATATTAAATATAATTTCTTCCTGTAAGTTCCGCCGTTTTCACGATCATTAGATTATAAATAGAGTGAGAATGATGAAACACCTGGTATATCTTGGGGGATGGTAGAATGCAGTCTTTAAGCCGTAATTCTGTTGGAGTTATCTGGCAATGCAATGTTGAAAACATATTTCGAGCAAAGGCAGCAAGAAGGGTGAGGGCCATCCGGTATCGGAGCTCTCATATTTCACGGACGGCATGATAGTGCATTACGGACTAACAGATTAAACTTTTCTCATCAGGAACGGCGTGCGGATTCTCCGTTTTCGTAACAATTTCGCGCGCGGCGTTCGGCGGCCTCGGTCGTCCCTTGATGAAGTAGGATAAAGTTTCCTCGCTTACCGGGAACTTCATGGCTCTTTCTTCTCGACGCTGCCTTTTCCAATCTCGTTCTGCGATTCGAATGCCGGCGCCTTCGACACTGCACTTCCCCGCTACCCTAGACTGGCTGCTCGTCGAGTGAGGCAGCTATATATGTATATGTATATATATATATATGTACTACACACACAACCAAGCTGGATTCAACCTCGATTGGTCAAGAAAAATCGACGTGCTTTCCTACCTGGGGCTTCGAGAGTGAAGCAAAGTTTTGTTGAACAATAAAAACGTCATTCATCGGCACAATACGGGGTGAAATTACAGGCTTTCATCTTCGGAGCGTGAAATGATTTTTGGTCAGGCCACATTGTTGGCCGGCTTTCCTTTGTCGTCCGACACTCTATTTGCTGTCCCTCTTTCGGTTTGCATCCCTTGCCGTCTGGTTTGCTTCATTGTTCGTCTGTCGGGCGAAGTTGCACCAACTTGCACAGAGTGAGAACCAGATTGTCCCGATCTTTCCTTATCGTACCCGTGTTTCCTGACTTTCCTAATTGTGCCGCTCGCCCGTCGCCGAAGAGTTTTGAGTGAACGTTCGAAGCAAGCCAAGGCTGCCGGCGGTAGAATCGCCAGGTGATGTAACTGGAGAACGAATTTCACGATATGACCGCTCGGCCCGCACGATGCATGATTTACAGATTGGATGGAAATCCGGGGTTGGGGGGGTCCCAGTGAGAAGAGGGAGGATGAGAGTCGCGATGCGCAAGAGGACGCGACGAGGGGGCGGCCGAACGAGATTCCTCGGATGAAACGTGCAAATTCCATATCGGCCCGTACCGGAGCTCAATAAGTAACGAAGTTCAGCCGGTCTCTGCGGCTATCCACTGTGCCAGTAACCGTCCTACGGAGGCAGGATATGGCGCCGATATTTCTGATGCAATATTGCCACCGTGTGGAGTTCATCGTTTTAGATCGGTGCTCTTGATTTACAGATTCAAGTCTCGCGACCACGCCTGCCCCTCGTGCACACACCATTCTATGCTCTCCATTCGGGGTTACACTGACGCACGCCTGGATGGAAGGCTAGGTCCAGAATGATCTAGCCACCAGTATAAAAGACGAGCCCGACGCATGGATTTTCATCAGTCGCTTGTTCTTTCTACAACCGAGAAAGCCCAAGAAACACTCCACCACCCGCCACCATGAAATTCCTGGTAAGTCTTTGCCGTCGAGCGCACTTGGACATTCTCGAAATAATTACTCTCTTGTGCTTTGTAAATCATGAATGCCATTGCAGGGCTTGCTAATCCAAGTCTTGTTGGCTTCTACTGTTTCATTCTGTTGACTGTTGGCAGTCGGATTAATCGTTTATGATTAATTGCAGTTGGTTGTCTTCGCTGTTGTCGCCGTGGCGGCCGCATTCCCTGATGCCGAGCTCGCTCGTGAGCGTCGAGGTATCATCGCGTCTGCACCCCTCGTCTCCACCATCGCCGTCGCCAAACCCGCTCTTCTTGCACCCGCTCCCATCGTCGCCTCTCCTAGTAATTATCTTTCTTGCACTGCTGGAACTTTGTTCTTCCGTCATCAGAAATTAAACTTGAGCTATACAATCCTTTCTTCTCCGACAGTCGCTGTTGGTGGACTCGGAGTGCCTCTTGGCGGACTCGGTCTCGGACTCGGCGGCCCTCTCATCAAGACGATCGGTTAAGCGCTACCTGATGACAGTATCTGGATCTGATGATTAAACGAGAGTAGTACGGGAGACCAACACGATGGGCGCACGAAATTTCAATTGGACCACACAGAAAATGATTAGAACTGGCTCGATCAACAACACCCCTGCTAAAATGGACCAACGCCCGTGGAATTCGAGAATCCCCCCCCTTCTTTAGACTTTAAGCCATAAAGTATTGTATAAATTCTGATTTAGTAACGCAAACATAAATACGCTTTTCCTGGAAAGATATGCCTTCTCTATGTACCCAATGCCCTGTTTATAATTCCTGTAGCCCTGTTTCAATGAATTCGCTTCGAGAGAGAACGAAGAATATTTACATACATTTTGTTTCGCTAATAACAATTAAATATTTACATTAATATTCAGATTTAATCTGAGTATAACCAAACAATTCCGCAAGTCTGGTTCAAGTCTTTCGCTGTATGGAATGGTGCTCACTTTGCTAACCGCCGTTGGCAAAGTCTTGAAGTGTTGGATTACAACTTATTAGCAATAATCCCGTCGAACTTCCGCTCGCTCGGGCAAGACAAGGATCGCGAAATGAAAAATAAATTGAGTTTCCGCCGCGAGCCCTGGGACTTGGCAAGGTAGTTTAATTTAATGCAGATTTCATGTAACTTCGTCTTATTAATCTGGGAACTTTGTTAATAGAACATTTGTTGCGCCGCTGCATCACCAAGTGCATTTATTTTCGCCAACTTGAAAAGATACTTTCAATTATCTGTTGTGTTTGCGCAGAGATACGTACAGATTATGTTTACTTTGCGTACATTTATCTGTATCAACTGGGATCATTAAATGACGCTTCCCTCTCGCATATCGCCGCCGGTAGGGGATCTGTGGTTTTCTCAAAAGCGAGTCAGCCGCTTATCTGATGAGGCGGATGATTTTCGAATAAACTTATGAAAGGCAGCCGGCGGAATTCAACGCGTACGTGCCATTCAAATGATTTTAAATCCGTCCCATTCGCTTCTATCAAGGGTCGCTCTTTCACGCGAGGCCGGCGAGCGCGCGCGAGCCGCGCTTTATCTTCCTCTTAATGACTTTATTCCAGCTTTGATAAAAGCTCGCGCACTATCTCACGCGACAGTGCGCCGGCTGTGCCGGTGGTGCGGCGTCGGCGGTGGCCGGTGCGGCCAACAATTTCCAGTAATTAGAAAGCAAAGTAACCAGAGCGAGGCCGATAACTTTTAAAGGCCGTTTAAGTGGTTCTGAACTCGAATTAAATGAGATTATCTTCCGCTTCAATTATCGGGATTAGGTGCACGGATTACCGGTGGCTGAGAAGAAGGTTTCGAGTGAGGGAGGGAGAGACATAGAAAAGCAGTGCTCGCTGGTACAGTGGAAGTTCATTTATTCGTGTACAAAAGGTTAAAAGGGATGAGGCCAGTCGCGGAGGGGAAAGAAAAGCTCGCGAGAACTCGAGCGCATTGTTCCCGCGAGTCCTGGTTCAATGCGGTATACATAGAACAACAAAGCGTTCACAGCAGTCTGCGGCGAGGGGCTCCACGAAAGCCGCTGCAACTTTCACGGAAGCGGAGAGTCTGAGCGAGTGAGAGGGGAGAAAGTCCTCTCTTCCATTCGATTATCAGGGTAGAACAAGGATTCTCATCCTCGGGGGGCTCGGCGTCTCCTGGCGACGGTCGAAATGGTGGCGTCGATGCCGAGCCAGTGTTGAAGTGCGGAGGAACGGCAGTTGGTCAATGAAAAGCTGCTTGCGAATTGTTGGGAGATCGTTTAAGTTGCTCGGAGCTCTCGACGGAGTTGGGATAACCGGAGGGCTTGCATCAGCTCTACAGGACACTCACGAGGCCGTGTCCGTGTCCGTGTCCGAGTCCGAGTGCGGGCGCGACGACAGCTCCTGCGGGACCAGCTACCACCGCGGATGCTGCAACACCAAGATTCCCCATTATTCTCCTTCCCCCCACTCTCGCACTGGCCTTTCAGGGCAGCTGAGTTAGAGAGCGAGGATGTACACGAGAGTGACCTCCCGATGGACCAGTTGCCACAGTATTAACTTTTCAGCCTTTTACCCAACCCTGACACCTCAACGAAAAGGATTTCTCGCCGCTCAAAGGTCTTTTGCATCTTAGTGAATGTAACTTGTACTGTCAAGAACGAGCTTCTCTTAGAGAATGGTTAATATTTACCTGCAGAGGGGCCGACCACTGCAGCGTGGCCCGCCGAGGGACCGACAACTGCGGCGGAGCCAGCGTTTGGTCCGATGACAGCGGCGGAACCAGCTGAGGGACCAACTACAGCGGCAGATCCAGAGTGAGGGCCCAAAACGGCGACCGAGGGAGCTGCGTGGCCAAGAAGTGAGAGTGCTGGAGCACCCCAGGCGACGCCGGGTACAACTCCACCAACTACCACTGCTCCATTATGACCCAGACCCAGAAGGGAACGACGTTCGCGTTCCGGAAGGGCGGAAGCAACTGCCAAGACGGCGGCGACGAGAATCTTAAAGATTGGAGACATTGCTTGGTTAAAAATGTATGTCTCGTTCAATTATGACCGAGAACTCTCAAAGGTAGTTCTCCGAGAAAGAAGATAAAGAAAGACGACTTACCAAGCACTTCATCATGATCGTTTCTGAGTATTCAGTGGGAGCTGACTGATGCTCTACCCCCTTTGAACAAGAGCTTATATACAAAGCTGGTGGCAATGAAAAGTTAACGGTTCAACCCCGCAACGAAGCTTGGAGATAGGAAGGAAGGCGCGGCTAAGAATAGAGCCGAGATGTTTGTGCGCGAGGGCTATTGTCACGAGAGGTGGTTTCTCGACCTCGAATGGTCCGGCGGAGCGTGTGTTAAAATCGCAGCCCCTCCTGATTACACGCCTGGCAACCTCCACCGTTATGGAATTTCCCCGGTTAACAGTCACGCCTATTGTCGCTGGCTTCCGCTAACGATCTAATTCCCCGGCCATTTCGCAACAATCCACCGGGCATATTGAATTCGGCCCAATGAAATCATCATGAACGCGGTTACTACTTCGAGGTTATTGGATGAAAAAAATATCGGAATTGCCGCAGAGCCACGCAATCGTGCTTTTGAAATACACCTGGACAAATGGAACTACGGGACCAGGAGAATTGGCACACTAAAGTATTTATCGGTAACGGATAATTGTATTTACCGAGGATCGCCAATGGGAGTTTGTAGGACAGTAGTAGGTCGGATTTATGGTGGTTCGCGTCTCTGTGTTCCGGTTTAAAGAATACTCCATACTGTGCCGTCCCGCCGCCGCTTTTTAACGGACACCTTTATGGGGTTGCGTGATTTACAGCGCCTTATGAGGAAAGTTTCGAGCCATGTATTTACGCGCGAGCATGCCTGCCTGTGGCCAGTGTGTTAAGCCATACTTCAAACTTATTTACGACCCTCCTGCCGCGATCCCGATCCCCCAGAGTTCAAACAAATCGCCGCTTGTTCGGGATTTCCCTTTACCGTCGCCCTCCAAACTTTTCCTTCGATCTTTATTAAGGATTAATGCCTTTTCAGAGTGACGTCCCTCCCACCTCAGGGAGCACAGGAAGTCCGCGGTCTGCCCGTGGAAAATCTCGGATTCGGCCTTACAGAGAACAGGGATATTGAAAAGTTCGGCCCTTTGTGACAAGTTCGGAAGCGAATCTCTCTCCTCGGAAAGTACTCGCTCGATCTGCGGAAGCGTCCTCAATGCTCCTTCTGTCTCTCCGATCAAAGCCTGCCGATTATCCACTGTCCTTACTTTCACGTCTTTCATAAGAACACAAGCTTTCTTACAATTACTCGTGCAGGAAAGTTATTTACACTATATGAATGTCTTTTACGCTTAAATTGGATTCGAGAGCAATTGGAATAGCCAGCTTGGAGGATTTTAATTCATATTTCGGGTTTCGCTGAAATATGAATTAGAATTTCCGTATGGTCGGGTTTCCGCGCAGTTCAATCTCGCTCTCTCCATTGAAATCTCAGCGCGCGGCCTTTGCCAAACAAAAATCTATCATGGGATGCATTTCGGCTTGACCCCGTTTCCCCAGGCATCCTCTCTACCCATCGCGGTAAAAATCTTGCTCAATATTTGGACGAACACTTTTTGCATATTGAAACCGAGTAGCGCATGCGAGCGCGCGTATCCCTGACAGGGGCGTCGCGCTGCAGGGGTTGCTGCAAATTAATTGCGGACGAGCGCTATAGCTTGTAGCGGACAACTGGAACACGCTTGCCATAATGAGGGTAACGAAACAATTAGCAGGACAACATTGGCACTAGCTCGCTACGGTGTACAGTGCACCGTGACAAACAGAAGCCGGAGAAACGTTCCATTGGCTGAAACATGAGAGACAGCCTCACTGGTGGTCCCGAGGTGTCAGGCGCCCGAGCGGCGCATTAAGCTCGATTCACATAATAGATATGCAATCGCGTTTTACGCACTACAAGTCTTTTCTATAGCATTCATATGCATTCTGTCAGTTAAGTCTGAGCTGTATGTCGTCTTGGTGCGAGTATTCTTATTTAATACATCAACGTTATCATTTTTTGTTCGGTTTGCAGGTATAATATATCGTGTGGGTCGGGCTTCAAACTGTGAATAGGATACAGACGTTTCCAGGGACTTTCTCGGTGACTTGCTTTCAAATGTATGCGTATGATGGGGTGCTCTGGTAGTGCGAGAATTCTATGCACGTATACGTATACAAGTACAACTATTGTGTAGACCCGGTAACATTCACGAGGCCATTTCCTCCAATGGCCACTTTGTTCTCGCCCGAAATACCCCGGACACGTAATGCTTCGGGGCTTAATTAATAGCGCACCGGCATCGGATGTTTTCCCTGGTGTGACATAATAGCAGTCGTCTGCCTTACTCGGAAAAACTAGGACTGCACGCACCCCGAATGTTATATGGAATGTATTTGTCGTTGAAACCGTGTCTTGTCGTTTATAAATATTATGACGTACCAGAGTTTTCTTTCGCTTTTTACATTCCTACCTTTCGCGATCTTACATTCTCCTACATATAAGAAGAAACTGGTATCGCTCGTCCCATCTGACAAGGTGTGAGCATGTCGCGTGCTTGTCAGAAGGATCGTACCGTTAGAGATCCTTGAAGGGTGAAATCTACTATCACGATCGCTCGCTCCAACAAAAATGGAGTGCAAGGTGCAGCGAGTGACATACTTGGCATTGAATCAGAATTGTCTATTGACTGGATCTCAAACATGACGGAGGTATTATCGAGTGAAAAGGTTAAGAGACATCGTTCAATTCGAGTTCATTTATTTAAGCATTATAACACCAATTAAGAAAGAATTGTATTTCGAAGTGTGGAGATAGTAGGAATCGAGTTGAATGTGGATCCGTGTTCATCCGGCTCACCAGTGGCCACCGTGAGTGGAGATGAGCGCGCCAGCTGGTCCAGCGACTACGGCTGATCCTGCGGGCGCTCCGATGACAGTGGCTTTTGAAACCGGGCCAGCAACGACTGTACTGGTTGCTGGACCAGCGACGATTGCTGCTGGTGCGCTCACCAGACCTGCACCCAAGGCATTGCCTAAACAACCAAGCAGTAAATCAAATGAACAATTCGTCACGAATATCCTGCTATGAGAATGAGAGAAAATTCTCTGTGAATATTTGTCGTACCAACAACCAGGCCGCTTAGACCCAAAGAGGGTTCGGAGATGAGAGTTGGTCCAGCAACGGATCCGATCACAGCAGAGGGGCCGGCAACCGAGCCGGACACGACAGCAGGGCCAGCAACAGCTCCGGAAACCTTTACGGGTCCGGCGACTGCTCCAGCAACGAGCGCGCCTCCAGCATGCGGTCCTATGACTCCAGCAGACGACAGAACAGGGCCTGCCAAGCCGAGTAATGGACTCACCAGTCCGCTGGGAGCAGCGAGGCAGGAGGTTGTAAGGGCAGCAAGTAGGAGCTGCGCCAAAAAGAAATGCGTGATAATAAAAATCGAAACTTATTTCTATAAACATAATGCGTATAATATAATAATAAATATAATGGGTATCTTACTAAGAACTGCATGGTGGAAGTTTGTACGACACGTTCTCGCTTATTCAGTCGAGACTGATGATTAACGATGCCATATCAGCTTTTATAGGGGAGAGCAACCTTGCACTTGCGTTTCCTGCTCCCATTTCACTTTTCTCCGGTGAAAATGTCATTGTCACTGAGTCTATTTATCGCCGGGGAAATGCTGGTCTACTCCCCAGTCGACATCGGGATGTTGCATTGGGTGCAAGCCCGCCGCCAGTTGCATCTATCACTAATAACGTTCCGCTCCAAAGGAGATGTTAATTTCTCGGCTTTATCGGAATGTCGAAGTTGCATCGCGGATAATTTGGTACGCGCCGAAAGGAATCGCTGGCGATACGCCAGATACAGACTTCATCCGATGCCAGGCTAAACAACCGAATTCGAAGCGCTCAGCGGAATCGACAATGCTCTTCGTCTTCAAATGGAATTTCCACGGTGCTCCTCGCTGCTTCGAGTATAATCGCCCGTGGCTGCCGGCTGCCCGATTAAACCATTGGAACTTGTTGCACGGACTTTTGACGGCGGTCTTCCACGTGACAGCACAGGTATAATTTCTACGCTTGGCCAAAAAGTTGGGCTTGCTTTCACTTGAAAGGCAGTAATACTAAAAAACTGTACGCACTGATTTAATTTAATAGCTGCATTGCAGATTTTCGCAATTTTGAGATTTGTTCCTAGTTCCCTGGAATCACTCGTAATTCGACAGTTCGTGCGTTATAACTCGCGTTCCCTAAAGATTTAGTGGCGTAGAGAATACTGCTGAAGCGTAAGGTTTGCTCGTGTTCTGTAATAGCAATGAAAGTCGAACGTTTGGCGAAAGCTCCATTTATGCGAATGAAATTAGGGTGGCGCGGCTGGCGACGGCACTTCCGTACACGCGTTTATCTGGACACGTAGTCTGATTGAAAGCGGATATTAAAGGCGAGGAAGTTTCCGTTCCTCTTAATGGGAAGGCGGAACAAAAGGGTAAATAGCATCGATATCTTGCTATAGGTGTTCGATTCTGGCTGAGGAGCAAAACCGAAGAGGAGAGGCAAAGTTCATCTGATTGGCAAAGGCGTTAAAGCAATTTCCGGCAATTACCGGTGAGGGTCGACAGGTATCATGGATCCAGTGAATTCTAGCGGCAGAGACGGTACAATGGCTCGCGAAATAGAGACCGCAGACTGGTCTACGAGAACTCCGAAGGCTCTGAGCCGATAATATTCCAAGTGGAACATTGGTGTCTGCGTGGACTTTAAAGCCCGGAGCCAATATTGGCTCGTCTAGACGCGTTCCTTAGCTCAGTTTTCGATTATCAAGGTAGGATATTCTCTTTCAGGATTAATCGGTTGGAATGTTGGCGAAAAGATAGGCAAGATATTTCGAAAGTGGCATGCATTTATTATTTATAATAATACACATATACTCGAAACTCTGTTATGTACACGTAGAGAACGTAGAAGAGATTCAGTGAGATGGGAGGTATCTAGCGGTATAGATGATCGGAGATCGTGGCGCGGTCGGTGTCTCGGAGGATGGCGGGCGTCGAAGGAGATCATCATCAGTCGGATGGGTCGTCGTGACATGAGAACAGTTCGGCTGCTTCTGGGATTTTACCAGTGGCCACCTGCCACGCGCACCACACCTCCTAATCCAGCGTGTCCAGCTGAGATACTGCCGGAGGGTCCAGCGATAAGTGCTGGTGCTGCAATTGGTCCTGCAACCGCTGCTGGTCCGACCGCTGGCCCAGCCAATACTGCTCCATATGCACCTGAAATTGCACTCGTTTCATGAATGCGCCACGTGCGCGCGCCCTCCCCTGATTTATCGGGGCATCTGTACACTCGGCCCGCTCGTATTTCCCCTGCGAAGAACTTCAGCAGAAATTTTGCACAACTCAGAATGCTCCGGCGCGGCGACTCCGCGTAGATTTACGAATCGTGGAATATGCGCCGCCGCCGCCGCCGGCTGGAGCGCGCGCGTCGCTCCACTCAGCAATGATATGATAATGTGCAATAAACTGTCCCCGATTGAAATGCAAAGGGATATCGAGGGCCTTTGAAAATGTAACGACCTGTCAGCTGTGATTTTATTCGCTCCGCGAGGCAAGAGAAAACAGGCTTCTCCCGAGGGCGGGATTTATCGTCTATTGTCGCCGAGCTGGGTTCAAGTGGCACGTCTGACGATTAGATACGGGCATTCTGCATAAATGTATCCGTCCCTGTACTAGTTTCGAGAAAAACCAACTGGGCGTTATACAGTAGGCAATCAGACTGGCGTAACTCACAGTGACTACTGTATCAACGTCCTCCGAGTGAAACATATGCCTGCTACCAAGTGTTTCCAGGTGATTAACGACCGATTCAAAAGTTTCAAGTGACTTTAGAAAGCGGGTGCGCCGAAATGGTGACATTAGGAAAGTGTATATGCGTATAGTGTTCTCTTACCAAGTCCGGCAATGCCGGGAATTCCTCCAAGTCCGAGACCATGGCCGAGTCCGAGACCATGGCCGAGTCCGAGGACAGAAGTGGGTCCAGCAACACTGCCAGAGACGACGGATGGTCCAGCGACAGAGCCAGTGACAACAGCGCCACCATCAACAGCTCCTGAGATGCGAGCGGGTCCAACAACAGGTCCAGCAAGGGCAGAGGGTCCTAGGATAGGTCCAGCGAGGGCGGAGGGTCCAAGAATAGGGCCGGAGAGTGCGGCGCCATGGCCGAGATAGGCGGAGGGCGCAGCGGAGACGACCGTCAAAGCGGCTACGAGGAAAAGGGCTGCGAGAGTGGACATGTTGGCTAGTGGTTTGAGGAGGTGCGTTGTAAGGTGAGTTTGTCTCGGATAGAGGACGAAGTTGGATGTGCTGCCATCGATCGGACTGGATGCCGCTTTTATAGGGGCATAGTCTCCGATCTTGCCTTCTGCTGCCCCGCCAGCAACCCCAAGGGCGGGGCACAGGACACGCCAAACATTCTCCTCGCGCCGCTGCCCGCTGCCGCGCCACGCCGTTTGCCTTATCAGCATTGAGACAGTCATCGAGTTAGTGTCACTTGAATGCCGAACCCCTCACCTTCACACAATGAAAGCCCACCCGCGGGTCACCACGCTCCACTTCAACGCATCCGCCTCCCCCTTTCAGCGCCCCCTTGGAATCCAGCCGAGTGCCAACCAACCTACCAATCTTTAATAATCCTGCTATTATTTGGTCGCCACTAATGGTATTCGAGGATCGTACTATTCATCGACAGAGAGATGCCAAGCAAAGTGCTGCATAGTTCTCTTGAGGTAGTAAGTGGTGGAATGGGGAGAGAAAAGTGTAAGGATAGCAAGTCCCATTGGGTGGTGGATGACAGCGAAGACCTTGGTGAAGAAGATCTATGAAACAGCTGGTGGCTGGCTAGTCATCCTGAGAGAGGGAGTAGTGGTTAGGTGGGCACGTGCCGTCATTAAAGCGAGGCTACAATGTGCATCGGTTTAGGCGAGGCGTGGATCGCGCGCGTACACTTGCCCACGCATTGTCGCCTGGAATGAGTGTCCTATTGTTGCTGGGATCTGGGCGCATTAGGTGCCCGGAGGCCAGCTCGCAATGGATCACGGATCACCGGCGAATGTCAACGGAGGTCGGCATTGCTCGCCCGAGGTGGCAAGAGGTGACCGCCTGATTTCGATCTGCAGGAAAAAGCACTTACACCTGCGCTCTACCTTGTGCGGCGCGTGACATGCTCGCCGCAGGCCGAGCCAGGCCAATGACATTTTTAACAGCCCGAGGAATGCTAATGAAACGAACAAAGAGAACGGGCGGAGGACCGACAGAAAAATTGATATTTATCGTGGGTTAAGTTAAGCATGGCGCAGAAGAGATTGGTCGCTCGATACCGCCGAAACACGAGTAAGCATTCGCGTTACACCCCAGCCTCCACGTGCCAATGCGTGCTCTGCCCTGCTCTGCTCTCGCTGTACCTCCGCAGCCGGTTTGGCATTACAAAGCCCGAACAACAAGCGAAAGAGGATTACAGAAGTCGGTAACAAACAGGCCGGCCGTGAGTTTAGCGGTGTACACCGAACTAACGACTATCCATGCACTGTCCGATTGCAATCGTCCTTCATGAAAAGTTAGTATCGGCATCACTGCGTATCCTGCGCCAAAACCGAAATCTATTGCGACATCTCGTAGTACCAGCAAAACCAATTGAAACCGATAAAATTCGGTGTTGAATGTCCCCTTTGGCATCGAACGAGTTAAAACTCTCAACTGTCCCATTTGTTTTGGTAGTCCGAACCGATGACACCCAAAGAGCAATTGATGTCTGTTTCTCGAGGGTTCAGATTCGAAAGGAAAGAATGGATTTATTTGTGCTCGGATAATCGCGATAAAATCTTCTTAGGGCGCGGCTATTCCTGTCAGTGGGATTCGAAGGTTGCGTCAGTCTAGCGTTGATTTTTGCCGCGACAGATCGAGCTTTTTTTCCACCATTGTCGTCATGGTCCAGCAGATTGCGAGAGCAGCATGCAGCGGCAACAGCCCCGCCCTTACCCCCGATAAGTTCACCGACCCACGTGCTCTCGATCGCCGCTATAAAAGCTCTCTTGACATCAGCTTGCACGGCAATGTTCCTACGTGATGCCCGATGGAAAGTTGCTCGTTGGTCCCGCCGGGGTACGCCATGTCACTTTCCGCCCCCGGGATGACGGCTTATGCCCGCTGCGCTCCACTGGCTAAGGGAGGCTGCGAGACTTCACTCTCGTCGAGGCACGATCCATCCTTAGAGACAGCCGCGTCCTGATTGAAATCACTTGGAGACGTCCCTCGAATTTCCAATGGCTTCGCCGGAGGAGAACAGCCACCCCTCGATATCTCCCACACACCGGATGCCAAATTGGTAAGTCGCGCACATCAATATTCATGTGGCTTAACTTTAAAGACCGGCGACAAGTTTCCTCCACATTTCTCCTCCGACTACTCGTCACTGTTATACGAGAATAGCTATTCGTTGAAATTAGTTTTCCCACAAAGTTGCCGGCCTTTCGAGTCAACCTGATGAAGACAACTAACATGTCAGAGTTATGAGAGTTAGATTGGTGATGGCGGTCCTGGACGTTTGCTCGAGAAATTCCTTTAAAATCTTCTCCGTTCCTTGGAATAACAGTATGGTTCCCATAAGTCTCGTAAAGCAGAATTATTAATAAAGAGTAGATCCCTGCCAATGGCATCGTTCAATTCGATATTTAACAGGCACAAATCTTCGTTTAAACACGTCCATTCTATATGTTACTTTTATCGTCTTTACGTGGAGTCCATGTATATGATATTCTTTGGATATGCCATTGTTAACACTGGCCAACTGACACTCCCTCTGGAAGCTACGAAATCCTCCTCTTTCTATTCTCAGAGAGGCGAGAGCTCGATTATCCACGATTGGTGTCCCTCGAGAAAACGTCCCGTGCCGAGGCGGTGGGCTATCTGCATCCTCCTCTCCAGCTGCTCGAGAAGTCCAAGTCCCTCGACCATAAATGTATCAACCGTATCTACCTCGTTATCGGCCGCACCTCCCGTCATTCTTGGCGACGGCTGCACTGGATTTCGCGAGAAGCTTGTCCCCGACAATCCGGCATTCTTGCTTTACGTCCGGCAGGATCGATCTCCCGTGGAATGCGTTCCCGGTACGCTGGGATCGGCTAGTTGTCCCGTGTCGTAACTCCTGTCAGTGCAACCTGACTACTTTATCGTGCTGCCGGATTTTCGCGGGACCACACACGCTGGCCCATCTCGCTTGCTCTTTCTCTCTTTCGGCTAGTCCGCTAGGGTTGCCAGATGATTTCCCCTGAAAAGTCTGCCGGCTCAATTCAATCCCCTTTGTCCTATTGGTACACTTGAGTTTTGCTATTCAACCGTCAATCTCCTCCGCTGACGCAGTGTGCATATGTGTCCGGTTTGTCTTTTCGAATTCTCATTGTTTTTATAGAAAAGAATGGATCTACATAAGAATATCTCGACTATTCAATAAAATATGGCGAAGCAAACAAATCACATCGTTCATTTTTCACCCCGCAAGAGTGCTTCTGGAGAGCTTTTAAATTTTATGTAAAAATTATTGCTCGCAACCTTACGCTCGCATTTGCTATCGCAGGAACTGGTGTGGTCAGCGCGATGAGTTTCTATGTAACCAGTGCATTTGGGTAACAGCTCTGTCAACACTGAATGACAATAGTGCGTTAGCAGCGAATCGCATTCGAAACAGACAGGGATGTGTTGTAGTCATGCATTTTTTAAAGGCGAGTAGTAGGCAATGTCGGAAACAGACCATAGGTTCACCTCTCGTTTCACTGTGAGCTTGATGGTTGGCGTTTTATACGCGCGCACGCATCCCGCACGCTGTTTTCTCTGTCTGTTTGTGAAAAACCGGCGAGATTAAAGTTTCAAATGGCACGCGGTCGGCTTTTAATTTTAAAGCAGGCTTTTTCGCCCGCAGTACCTCTGTTTGTTTGCAGATTGAACAAGTGCGTTCGGTTTGCCGATACGTTACTTTTATTTTAAATATTGTGTCGGACAAGCGAAGGAACGTTGGTTTTAGCGGGAGCTTTCAATAAAGCTCTGGCTAGCAGGCTATCGGCCCACTAATGACCGCCAGTAATTTATTTATGTGGCTTTCTCATTAATTTCATTTTTAGCCATAGCGCAGGGGATTAACTAAAATTGAGTGCGCCACTGCGAGCATCTGTATTGTTCCGCAGTAGAATCTACCTCATTCCCTACTAATTAGCATCTCCCATCTCCCTCTTCCCTCTGTTCGGAATTACTTTAACTCGTTGGGTAGTTCCATGCTGTACCGGGCGGCCGTATACGCAATGATATCGCGTAATAATGCCCGTGAATTGTGTAATAAACAATCGGCAAATAAACTGCAAGTATGTGTTGGCCAATTGATTTACTATGTTGGAGAGTTCGCGCTCGGGGAGCTATTTAGATGAGTATAGGCACCCATAACCTTAAAGCTTCGCACTCCCGTAGTAACCATGCTATCCGCTGGAGCAGGAAATACCGAGCCATTCGAAGAACAACAGCGATGACGAGAGTGCAAAGTATATGTTGCAATCGATTCTCTTGCGAAAGCATAATTATCGGATAATTGGGAGGAGCGTTAACTACCCCCTTTGAAGCCCACGGTTCAAGCGTGAAATCATTGGCTCTCGCTCAAACCTACGCTTACTGAGAAACGATCTCGAAGATGCTGGCGACGCCTTCTCACGCGCCCGACCCAATTCCGCACTCCGCTCCATTTACCAATTCGCTTGATTGCGAGTGCTTGACTTCTACGGATTCGCAGACTCACGGTGCATCCCAGTTTGTCCGAAAAGGTGGGTCAGCGGTTGGTGTGTAGGTAGATTCGATGGCGAAACGCTCGGAGTGGATGGTGCAAGCGATCTGCAAAGCAAGGTGGATCCTAGGCCATGCTTTTCCCAGAAGAGAAACGGTGCTGGCCGTGCCCTCTTGCTCTTCACCGAGGATTCTAATGATCCACTAACCTCCGAATCTCCTAACTACCTCACTATCCTATTTCCGCAATCCGAATCGGTCATTCAACCAGTGAATCAAATTTCTCTCGAGGTCTATCTGACAAATTCTTGCTAATAGCCCGATAGTCGGTGAAGGGTACATCTGACTTTAAAAAACACTCGGTACTTGTACGCGCGGTAGCTTTATTGTCTGAGAGCGGTAGGAGCGTGGTTTATGGGGATGGTGGTACAAGGCTTTTATCATTGGCGCAAGTGATCTCCAGCACAGCTATCAGCGCGGCCTTACGGACACACCGCAATTGCTGGCCATGTATAGATTGTCCGATAAACCGCTGCGCACGGAGGTAGCGTCGTAAATCTCGGCTAACGCGCTCGGCCGACCTTCAATAACTATTGACTTAACATTCCGCGCTTTGCGCCTTGTTCACATCCTGATTTGGCCTGTCATGCCTCAGCTAGTCCCGGCTACGGAGGTATTGTCTCGCACCCAATCCATTATCATTAGATCCGCCGCACTTGCAACTCTGTCTTATATGTGCAAGAGTTGGAGGCTCGCGTGATAGTCTATTTGTTGCTCGAACATGAGAACGAATTGACATTCGACCGTGCGAGTGGGACAGATAGATGTATATAGAAAGAGAGAGAGAGAAGAGCGAGCGTGTGTGTATGGGTGAGAGGGCTTGGGAGAAAGAGTGCAATTATACTGAATTATCGAGACTGGCGAAATAAAAGAGTGGTGCAAAGGACGATCTACATAAAGCTCTTTTATAAAACCTGTAATAGTATTGCGGTAATCGGATGAGGCAACGATATGCACGACACTCGTAACGTAATGGCTCTAATAGATACTGCTAATGTATTATCGTACGAGATCAAAGTCAAATCCATTGGTACAAGTGGTCCCGTTGTGCGCCGGAGTCTGCCACGAGGGATTCCTCGTAAAAGGGTACATGAATTTTATTCCCTCGTACAGCCAGCCTCTCACACATCAGATGTCGACACAATCATAGAGTCATTGCGAATCCGGATGATTTCCTTTTTAACACCGATGCCGAAGGGGACCACCATTTTCTCTGACACACGCGTTCACAAATCGGGGCTGGGTTTCTTCTAGTAATGACCGTGGCCGTGGTATCCTGCGTGGATAGCGCCGTAGCCGGTGCCATGGGTGGTGATCTTACCGGAAGGGCCAGCTATCACGACGGATCCCGCGTGCGGGCCGGAAACTGCAGCGCTTCCGGCATGGGGACCAGCAAGAACGGCTCCATGGGAAGCTGGTCCTGCGAGAACCGTGCCGTGGGCAGCTGGTCCTGCCACTACCACACCGTGGTGCCCGTGTCCTGCGTATCCTCCGTATCCGGCGTATCCCGTGTAACCCGCGTAGCCGGCGTAAGCTGGCCCAGCGAATCCGTATCCTGATAAAAATAGAACATAGAACCCAGGAATTAGTGACTTCGTTGACATGCTGAAGATTAAGGTTTCGCTGTGATAAAACCGACCATTTCCATAGGCACCATCCACGTAGCCGCCGCTGTATCCTTCAACATGCGCCGGTCCAGCAACTGAGGCTGTGACGACCGCTGGTCCAGCAACGGCACCGGAAACATGGACAGGTCCAGCAACGGAGCCCGAAAGTTTGGCAGGGCCTATCGAGGGAGCGGCAAGCGCAGCACCTCCAACATGCGGTCCAGCAACACTAGTGTGCCCGAGAACTGGTCCAGCCAGAGCAACCCCATGTCCGCCATATCCCAAATGACCGCCATACGCCCCGTGATAACCGCCATAAATAGCCTCCCGACGCTCGCGTCCCGGCGCACCTGCGACGACGGTGAGCAGAGCAAGCGTAACGATCTGCAAACGAGATTTTCATTATGAGGTGAGTACCTCCACTTTGAAGCCAGCCTGACATGTAACGCTTGGGGGAATGGTAAAGGGTGAATATGGAAAATCGGGACTTGGTTTGGAACTTTATGGGATGGGCAATAAAAACAGGGGAGATGCTCTGGCCGGGAATCTCCCATCGTGGGATAGTGAACTTACCAGGGCCTTCATCTTAGCGAGCTGCCGATTGCCGAGTGTGCCATCGAACGAGTTCGCTGGACTTTATATACTTCTCCGGCTCGAAGTAGGATCTCGACCGCGCCCCCGTTTGATCCCTTCAAATCATATCCGCGGATGCTGCGCTCCTCGGCCATTGTGTAAGAAGGTCACCGCCCGACACACCTACCCCCACCCTTGTTCGGTCAAAAGTCCGCCCGACCTTCGCCGAGGAATCTCCCCCGCCAGAATTACCCTCCTCCCAAGAATACGGCAAGTGTGCCCTTTTGTCTTTCTCGATCCACCTTCCATGCCATTTGCACTGCGGCTGACCACACATCGACCTATCCATTTCTAAAAAGGGATCGAACCATTTCGACCCTCCAGCTTCCTGAAATATCTGAATTCTTCTTTACATAGCTCTTCCACGGTCCGTGGGACTAGCATTGCTGTAACATTCAAAGTGGAGATCCACCATTTCACAAGAGCATTTGCAGAAATTCTTCATAGTTGCATAGACGTTGGCAGATAATCCTTGTAATTACACGGTGTTCAGATTAATGGCAGGTGTACGCCCATCAAACCCTAGGTGTCGCGAAGATCGTAGGTGTTGAGGGGCGTCATCTCCTCGGAGATGAGGCAAGAGAGCCTGGGAGGCAGGGGTTCGAGGGGTTCCAGCGAGCATTGTAATGGGTGGGAAAGTACGGCGTTCTCAGGGATTAATACGGTTTCCTCTAGCAGCACCTATATTGCATATAAAGGAGGGCGGGCATGTTTAAGCCTCCCAGCATGCTGCGACTCTCTGCTCGACCTTTACCCAGCCACTAGACGAGAACAGATGCGATCGACGATGCTCCAATTCTCCTGGTAAACCTTTACGAGTGACGGCTGTAAATTTCGCTCGTTAATCCGCGAGTCGAATCGGATCCCACGTTACCCCCGCCACTACTACTGGTCTCGCATGTGTGTCTCTAAGAGATTATGAATCCTGCATCGAGCCGATGTGTGGGTGAGTGGATCGCAGGCGGATCAGGGCAGTTCACCACCACCCCCTCCTGTTCTTGCTTTCGCCTGAATGGTTCACCTTCGACTTTGCCGAGTAAAGGTCAATTTAGATGTATCCGTGACGTGCCAGTGATCCGCTCGAACCCGCCATTCCGAAACTGTACGGATGCTGCACTGATGCTTCACGGATAGGTCGTAATCGACCTTAATCCTACATTAAGAAGGCTGTATTAAGATGTGCATACTCGGCCGGGAAAGAGCAGGAGCAGCCACGATGATTGGCGACCTTTAAAGTCCAGCTACTCCAGATCTTGAACGAGAGAAATTACTAGACGCGGCCTAGCTTGACCTGGTCAGGCGCCAAGAAATCACCGACCAGAAATTCGTACTCCAGTCGGGGCATGCTCCTCTCGAGATTGAGCGTGATCAATGCTAATGGTGAGACTGACATTTCCAGTCATTGTCTATAGTGTGCTGTGGATGCAATGGGCTGAGCTTGTGTAGGCAATCCTGAAGGCCTGCCCTTTCTCGATCGGTAGAAAATCGGGGATGACCAGGCATGCGCCGCAAAGGAACACCCCATTGATCACGTTATTAATGACGATCGGTAAACATCATTTGTACCCAAGGAGAGTAATAGAGCTATGAAGGTGCATTACTCTTCGAAACTAACAATAAGTACGTTCCGACGATTGTTGAAAATGGTTTAACCTTGGCCGCAAAAGCTGTATGGGTTCGTCACGCTTGCTAAATAGATTCTTCATGGAATAGGTATAGAAGTCACGAGCACACCCCCGAGAGTGAAAGGACCACGCCTGGAAGTGTTCTGTGACTCAATCGGTCGGGCTCTTCGATTATCCACGAGGCTTGCTTACGAAAGGGCATTTAACTCGGAACGGCGCGGCGCGGCGTCAACTATTTTCCCACTGGCATTGCGTCGCAACCTACCGATTGATTTTCTCAATCACTCAATCTCTGATCTTTACTCGTGAATACCTGAGAAGATATATATTTCGAATTCTCCTGGAGAGCAGCGCTATTGTTAGCCATCCTCTTTCACTGAAATCCTATTAGATTCTCGAGTTGAGTATCTGAGTGACTGCTTCCATTCTACTTTATTCTCGGTGGGTTAAGTGTCCCACCGAGTTCACAGCTTACAGACTGGATTCAAAGTCCAACCAGTGTGTGGTTAGAAGGGCGTTACCACCGGTTCGCCGTGAGCATCGAAATCCTGTTTTATATTGAGCAGTTTGGCCGCAAGTGGATCCACTCGGGTGTTCGATCGAGCTCAAAAACTTAATCCGTGAAACCGATTCCCCCCCGAGTGTTAGCACCTTCTTCCTTCTCATCGAAATTCCACTGGACTTCTTTCCTCGAGCTCATGTATCCTTCAGTGCATGGAAAAGTGCACTGAGTGGATTGCAAATCGGTAGTCGAAAAGACTGCGAGATTTAAGCTTGCTTTCAGCCTTTTCACAAAGGCTGGGCACGATTGAGGTATCGGTTTCGCTGAGGTCGCAAAAGGATGCGTTACCACTATACTGATCGCTTTGTTATTTGCTCCCAGTATGGTTGGTAGGAAAGGAAATGCTCGGAGGATCTCGGATTACTGCATCTGCCGAATGCGCAGAGATCATTAACACTAGGAGGCAATGCTATTCGTGGGGTAGGGTGTGAGAGGTGGAGATAAAAGAGAGAAAAGGTATATGAGTTTTAAATACTGATGCTTTATTTTATATAAAGTATTGTATAAATGTATAAACGCTATAAATACGTGGTATCTATCTATGGTGGTGGTGGGGTGCTAGTCGTGATCGCAAAGAAAGGGTATGACGAGGGCGGGCGGGGTCGGGGGCCGGCAGCGGCGCGCCATCTATTTACATTCATTCGCTCACGAAAAGGGCTGACCCACCATAATCTACCGGTCTCTCTTCTTCGCTAACATATAACACGATTATATAATATATGTGTAGTGTGTGTATATATACGAGTACACATATAGCAATAGTGTGTGTGCGCGCGTGTATGGTAACGTGGCTTTCATATATATATATATGCATATACGCGGAGCAGTAGCGGTAGGTAGTATGGTATACATGTATATATATATAGAGAGATTGAGAGATATATGCGCGGCGGTGGTCACGGGGTAATGTAAAATAATAATATGTATGCTTGGGGGTGCGACAGTGAATATAACAACTGGTGAGGTAGGCCGCGAGCGCGTCACCTCGACGATAGAGAGAGATAGAAAAAAAGGTGAGGGACAGTGTGCGGCCTTACTGATGGTGGAAGACGTAGTAGAAGAAGAGAGTGAGAACAGCCGGAGCCAATGATGGGTGCTCAGAAAACAGAACGGACCCAGTTGGTCCGGCCAGGAAGCGCCAAAGCCCGTCCACTGGCTGGGTCCACGGCGGAGCGGCCGGTGTGCTTTCCGACCGTTCGCTTCGTTCGTTCCACTCGGACTCTTCCCAAGGGGCGGTGACCCTTTGCCTTCGAGATGGTATCTTGGCTGCAGAGGCAGCGAGAGCGGAAGTCCAACGAGCTGGCGAGCGACGTCCCCGATCGGGTGGTCCGCGCACGGGAGTGGAACTGGCCGACCGCTGGTTCTGCACGAGCACCGAACTCGGCCGAATCACGGCAATCCAACCGATTTTCTTGGTCGTCGTTGATCTCAAGTGAAATTGACTAAATTTACCGTCCGATCGAAGCGGACGGGTAATGCGAGCAAGAAAAGGGAAGGATGCCGCGGATCACGAGTGGCTGAGCCCGAAGCGGAGCTCGTGCTACTTTGCGGTCGCCGGTTCGTGTCCCGATCGCGGTCCCCAATCGGATCGGATCGGATCGCCAGATCGTATGGTACTCCTGAGCCCTCGTGCTCCCAGGGCTGCCCAGTTGGACTGTCTACCGACTGCAAGACTGAGGCCGGCGTTCCGGCCGTGTTCCTAGGTTGGACGGAGCTTTGGGAAGAAGACGTTGAGCGCGTGTTGAGGATCGTTCGAGACCGGTAAGTGACTGTGGTGGGTATGCCGCCGTCGCCGAGCCGAGATCGCTGGGGCCTTAGAACGTCTAGTACTTGTGGATGGGCGCGGGGATGATTGCTCCGTGGGAGCCGAGACCAGCATGGATGGCGCCAGATGGTCCGTTGATCACAGCAACTCCGCCGTCGTGTCCACCGATGGCACCAGCGATTCCTGGACCACCTCCGATGACAGCAATAGCGCCAGCGCCACCAAGACCGCCTCCGAGACCACCTCCGAGACCGCCTCCGAGACCACCGAGACCGCCAAGATTGCCTCCGAGACCTGGCAAATTCAATAAGTCTATTAGCCCTCTGTTCATCTTCCACTTACCGAGCACGCTTTTTCTACTATTTTCGGGGATTCCCGATGCCAAATAGTTGGCGACGTACCACCAGGAGCAGCAGCAGCAGCGGAGCCGGAGCTACCGTCGTCACCGTTGATTCCACCAGATCCAGCATAGAAGGCAACACCACCGTAGCTGGGTCCGACCAGGTTAGCGGTAGCCTGGGAAGGTCCGACGAGGGTAGCAGTTCCCTGGGAAGGTCCAACAAGGGTGGATGGGCCGGCAGCAGGTCCTACAAGGCTGGATGGTCCAGTACGGGGTCCACCAACGGACTTGGCGCCTTCCTGGGGTCCAACGAGATCAGAAGGTCCGGTCTGGGGTCCAACGTTGGCCTTGGGTCCCTCAGCAGGTCCAATGTCAGCCCTGCCTCCAATAACTCCTGCAACACCGAGCAGATCCCGCTCGTATTCTCATCCTCCGCCAGAAGCCATCGGGGCTATCTCTCTCTCTCTCTCTCATGCCGAGTACGCACCACCAGAGACGATCTGCTGGACTCCAGCACCTCCGGCCGCCGCCGCAGCACCAGCAGCATAGCTGGCACCAAGGGATCCAGATCCCAAGCTGGAGGCACCTCCCTGGAGGGAGACAGCGGTTCCAGCACCAGCTGCGAGTCCGCCGCTAAGACCAGCACCTCCTCCGAGGCCATGGCCTCCCAGGGCAAGACCGCCACCATAGCCTCCGTAGCCACCACCGTGACCTCCATAAGCAATGGCGGGTCCGTGTGCGATTCCGGCGCGGGCCGTCGCCACTGCCAGACAGGCGAACACAATCTGCAACGATAAAACCCATAGCCGTTATTCTCCTCTTAGCCGGCGAGGATTCAGTCGACCTCTATCGAGAGCGAAATCCAAGCGAGCGCAAGACCGCTTCTAATATCCGCAAACCATACGCGGAAGTCTGCAGAGAGGAGGCAAGCGATTATAGTCGACGCTCCGACCACCAGATATATCCGTACAGCATAACCACTCGGCTTTCACTTTCGATAGCTCGCCACTCGACCGGAGACCGAGTCGAATGCCGGCACCGATGAGTCGTGCCAGGAGGGGCTGGCTGCTTCTCGGAAAAGGTGTATCTTCCGCGAACTTGTTAAATCCTCGCGGTAGCTTCTAGCAAGCTTGAAAGCGCGAGCAGCTCTCCCACTGCTGGGAGAGTCGTTATGTCAGAAAAGTGTAATGAGCTAGCGGAGTTGAGCGTGTCCGACGAGCAAGCGTGTGCCGTAACATTTCGTAATTGAAGTGATCGCCGGGTCCGATTGCATTTTCGCATGGCCGAGTGGCCAGTGCGAGCGCGAATCCCTTTAGGCAGCTAGCCCTGTCCACCACGCCTAATGACCGTATTAGGGGAAGAAATTCTTTCAGACCGGTTAATAGATAGCCGCGCCGTTGCACCGCCTGCCTCCTGCAGAAAAAGAGGCTCGTTCGGATTTTATGCAATCTAGCCGATGCCGCGTACTCGCAACAACTAGGAATTACCGTAATCGCGCAAGCCCTGCGCGCCGCGCTGATTGCACGAGATTCATAATTAAGTGGCAAGTCGATCCGAGAACGCCAATCGACACCGCTTGTCTAGCCGGAGCGGTTGGCAACTTTGCATCGGCGATTTTTCTCGAGAGGAATATTCACGCCGCCCCAAAAGGTAGATTCCCAGGTGGAATTTGCATTTTGCGGTTCGAAGTGCGACTGAGTGCTAACCGATATCAGAGTTAACGAGCGACTGCCGGAAGTGGTATTAGTCGTCTGCGAGTGTCACGCCCAGCCGAGGATTCAGCCATGTACTCAAATGCGCCGCCCCACTTGGGAATTATGCATATCCAGTGCGCGACTTAGCGAAACTTTCACATCCCGTTTACTAGGTGGCCGTGTGACGTGTTCGACCGCGCGTTCCCGCGACCCCGCGATCGGAAAATGCTCCGAGTGCATTTCGAAATCCCGTCGATTAGCTCGCGTCGCCTAAGCCAGCCGATCCAATTCCCACCGGCTGCGCCCTTCCACGCCCAACCGAGAACAAACCCTTTCGTGATTGGGAGCTTGCCGGGATTACGATTATCCGGCGAATTGCTGCTAATCGTAATCGCGGCAGACAGATAGAGAGAGGGGGGCAGAGAAACCGATCTATTATTCCGGATTGACTTTCAGCCGCGGTGAAACCGAAGGATCGCCGAGTGAAGTAGCCAACGAGAGGGAAAGCAGGAACGGGAAGACAGCTGGCCGCTGATGGTTGCCGTCCGCGTTTCATCTGGCGCCTCCTCGTGAATGAAGATGCATCGTTCTCCGCGGTGAGAGATAGAGCAAGAGAGCAGGACCGGTCGACACACGGAGGAGAGTAAGTGAATGACGATGATGCTACTAGAACAACCGGTTCTCAGATTCGCGGTCGGTGCTCGCACCGGAATATATCTCTAGCAGGCTTTATGAATGGCACTCGTGGGAAGGACAAGCGATAGAGAGATGTACTCGTTCGCTCGCCCGTTTGTTCGGTTGTCCGTCAAAGTTCGAGTAGAAGCCGTGACATTGAATCATTGCGTGTCATTGCGATCTCGAGCGAAAGGAGAAAAGCACCGATGAGATAGTAAAGCTCTACCGCGGGTACCAGTGAATTTATCGCGACTTGAATGTGTACAGTGCAGGCAGTTTGCAATTAGATCGACTTTTTAATCAGCCGCTCCTTGACTTTAATTAGAATCACCGAGGAGTCAGCACCGACCGGAAAGGAGCGGACGCCTCAGCTGACAACTGCTTCGGATGGAGAGCGTCACAGTTAATCCCGAGATGAAGCAATCAGGTTTGGTTAATGCGAATGACAAGAGGATAAAGTTGACTCGAAGGAAAATACAAATCTTGACGATGCAATATGATCGGTAAAAGGGTCGAGCAAATGGAGAAAGAAGAGACTCGAACTAAGGAGAGAATGAGAAGGATGCGTATTAGAGGGTTGAGAGAGCAAAAGGGAGTAAGTAATCGAGTTGAGCGGGTAGTAATCGAGATGGTAAAAGGGACTCTAGTAGATGCGATATTAGAGCGGTGATGTCGATCCCAAGGGACCGAGAACACCGGAGGAAAACCAAGCAACCCCTTTGATACTCACAAAGGCCTTCATGTTTGGTGTGTGTGTGGTGGGCTGGTAGTCCGGTGAATGACTGACTTGGGCCGGGCCGGCGGGCCTTATATACGCCTAACTCTACTCTGGCCACGCTCCACAATCACCATCCTTTCGAAAGCAAGGCAGCACCGCACCACCCTCCCCGCAGAAAAACTATCATCCACGGGAGCTACGCCGCCTAGCAGATACGGCTAAGCGCACCAGTTGCTCCTGGCTACCACCACCCGGGGGCTGAAGGGGGCATGCCCTCCCTCGGACCCCTCCCCACCGCCGACCCCTGCGCGCTAGCCGTTTCCCCAGGTTTCGCGGCTATTCCAAAGCCTTCGTTCGTGTCCACGTCTGTCTAACGAGAGAGCAGCCTCCTACTCCACCCGCCCCACCAATATCCCACACACATCCACACACGCACGCACACCAACCACTCCTATCCAAGCGAGACTTCTCGGTGCACCGGTGTACCAGGCTGATCGTGTACCCAGGTGCAACCAGCCTGCACATACACATCTACCAATTGCCGGGTTATCTGGTCACCTACGAAATCCAGCACTCTTGCATCCATCCGAGGTGCACAAGTCTCCAATCGAGGAGCAAGCGTATCTTGCTGAGAGGAGTCAAGCTGTTTGATGGGTAATAGAATCGCCCTACCAAGGATGAGCTACTTGTTGTTGCGCAGACGCTCGACAAGGAAACCATATAATTTACGGGCGCAACCCTATACGAGTGTCTTCCGGAGCAGAGAGTTAATCCGTCGATCTGATGCAACAGGATCAGACTGTTGCACCTGGGTCCTGAACGACTTGGCTCGTTTAATTACTATGCTGTAATATTGTTGCTTGTAAATGAAACGGCCTTCTCTATGTAACACAATGTATTGATTTTACTATCCTTGTTGTAGTACGAAGCCAGGAAATTCTTAGTAAGAAAAAGTGCGAAGTGATCCTAGTAGCGAGGAGAGATTGTCCGGCAGGGAAGTTGGGGCGAATAACAGGGTAATAATCTTGTTTATATTCAGGCAAGGGGTAGTTTAATGGAATCAAGAGTAGATTGTGGAGGCTGAGCAGGGGGTGGATGGGTGTATCCGGCTGGTGGAGTCTGGGACGGGTGCAGCTAGGATAGCGGAGTCCCTCGGGGGCAGCTCGGCGTCGTTAATGGTGCGATGCACTGAGGAATGCAATTCAGCCAGAAGGATGCACTTTAGAACTCGTTAGCTCGCGACTTTCCCGTCTTTCCTTCGTAAAAGGTATCGCGGAGCCGTAACTCATAGCAACCAAAAGCGGCGGAACAGGTAATGCATTTGGGAATGTGCCGCAAGAGAAAAATGGGACCGACACACTCGTTGAGAAAAGCTAAGCTCATTTTGACAGTTTCGACTCGGCACCAACTCTCTCGATACTCGACTCTCAGGATTCCTAATCTCCGGCTGGCTTCCTGACAAGGAGACAACAAGTGGATGGTGATCGGGAGGAATCGAGGCACGAGGGACAACGTCTCGGTAAAAAGTCGCTCGGGCATTTGATTTGGGCAGGAGCGGCCATTAAACGGAAAGTTTGTCGTACGTCGCCGAAGGCAAGGTAGATATCCGAGAATGGCGACTCCCGCGGTCCAGATTATGGCCCGCTCGCGTTCGTTAGGTGGAAACGAGGCGAGCACAGCCTCGCATCGAAAAGGAGTTTCGCCGGCTGGTGCGTGCTGCTCGAAACACAGTTGGGATTGCGAGTCATTCAATGCCCTTAAGGGAGCTGAATTCTTTTCTTAATAGATTGCCTGACGGAACGCGCTCGCTAACGTTTATTATGTTACTTATTACCTCAACCTAAGTCATTTCACATTCGAGGCACGGAAGAACACGCGCATTATAGGGAACCTGGAAGCAAGATCGAGTCGCTGTCGAGAATGTCGCCGTCTAAGCCCTACAACGACAATTCGAATTACGCTCCTCCCAGGCCACTCTCTTCTATCTCTTAAGTAAACTTCCCTAAGAACTTCCCACCATCCGGCTTGTCCGCTAAACTGGCCCTGATGCTTCCTAGGTATTTTGAAACTCTCGTTCCAAGTATCCTGGAGTATCCACAGGGTGAGGCTTACCTCTGAAACGGCGCTGTTATGCAGGCAAACACTTCGTTCCGTATTCTTAGGAACAAGTTGACTGATACCATATTGAATAAATGGAATTCGAGGTTGACAAGGACTGGGATTTGCGCCAAAATTGTAGAAATAAGATCGGCCGGTAGTTAATGATATACTATTAGAGGACTAGTGTCTGGAAAAAGTGCGCCGATGACTTAATCTCCGGGAGTGTGCTCGGCATGCTGGCAGGCGGGCAGGAAGGGCATTGCGTGCAATTAAATCAAATTAATGACATGCGTCCCGCTGTGGGATATCACGCCCGGGCAGTTTTCCGGCTCTCGAAGTGAAAGCCATTATTATTTGGTGTTGGCGAAAAATCGCTGGGGCCTATCGCGAAAGTCGCCCGCACAAGTGGCGGTGGCGACTGCTATCTTTTCTCGCTCGGCAGCGCTGACCGGTTTCGAATATATAAAGCGATAGCGAGCTCGACAGCGGCTCTTTTCGCGTGCGACACGGTAGGGCAGCATGCACCACCCTGCGCTACCAGGCTGATACGGTTCGCGCAGCAGCAAGCAGCGAGATTCGCGAGTAGTCGTCGAGCGAACGAGCAAGCGAACATATCGAACGTCAATCGAACAATTCGATCGCCCTCGGATAAAGCTGTAGTTGCGAGTGTTCTCGCAGGTCGCATCGCGTGGAAAGTAACGAACGGCAGAAATCGGTGGGCGGTGGTGAACGCTGGAAAAACGACCGGCACAGCACAGGCCGACTCGGCTCGCACGTTGTTACGTAAAGCTCGGGCGCGCGCACGCGCGCTCGCGAGAGCGGCGAGCTAGCAAGCGGGAGTAAGCTCGATTACCTGATTATTTAGCGAACAAAGTCATTGTGCAACCACAATGCCGCTCGAGTCTTGTCACGCTTCAGTAATAATTTCGCAGTCTATTAATTGTGCGTTCGCTGAAAGTTCCACGCGTTCTAGAGCAAGTCCGCCTGCTCCACCTTGCCGCCCACCGACCTCCTTAACCCTTTCCCCTCAAGCAACTCCCTACACTTTTCGGCTCTGCTACGAGAACTCCCTCGGAATCGACTCGAGTCGTTCCGTGGATTCTGCCGCGTTCGATCGTCGGCGTGAATCAAGTCGAGATAAAGCCAGGTTGCTCTATCTCGTCGGTCTAGTTTCTAGTCGATAGAAACAAACGTCGCGACGTTCAAACGCACGCTCCTGTCTTTGGAGTCGTGTCGAGTGTCGAGTGTCGAGGCACTCGCTCGATCGTTCCCTTGCGCTCTGCTGGCGTGGATAAATGCGCACGATTCATAACGACCCGGTTCCCCTCGATTCCATTAACATAGGGCATTTTTCTCGATTCGCCTGTATGTCGAGCGAGCGAGCAAGCGAGCGAGTGAGCCAGCCGCACACTCTCGCTGATATCTGCCCTGCTCGCGCGCTCCCGGTGCAATTGCATCAGCCGCGATCTAGCGCACCCAGTTGTCTGTGTCCGCGAGTATTTCAGGCGTTTGCCTCGCCGCCAACAGGATAACTCACTTTTCCACGTCGAGCTCTCCTGCCTCCAGCGCTTTCGATATTAAACACATTAAACGTCGGTAACCAGTTCATTCCACAAGCTTACAATTGATTTACAGCCGATTCCAAACAGACATTGCTTTTTGCAGTAAATAGCCGACCAATAACGTGCTAAGGTAGCTCGTATAGTTAGCCGGGAGTAAAAGTAGTCTCGAAGGAAAGCGGCACAACCGCGTTCCGGTTGTACCATCGCAAAGTAGTAGTACTGCAGTGTCATTCCAATGCATCGGCTGTATCAATCGGTTCTACCGAGAGATCAAATCTGATCGGCAGAATTCGCAACCCGTTGCGGCCTTGGCAGACAGGCTCGGAGTGCGGCAAAAGGAGGGAATGAAAGCGAGAGGGATGCGGAGCTTTCGCGAAACTGTCGATTGAATTTTACGCAGCTGCTCCGTCGTCAAATCCCGACGTAACAGTCCCACGGTAGGAGGAACTCGCGGCGCATCCTGAAGCGATGCCAAAAGAGCGGCCTCGATTGAAAAGACTCTTCCGATTTTCCACAATGTTCCGATTGCGACTATGCTCGCCGATGGAAAGTCTTATTTGTAATCCGGATCGTCCGACGTTGCCAAGTGCCTTACTGTTTCCCATTCGGTGGGCCTGTAAGCCTGGCTATTCAGTATAATAGAGTTCGTAGCTCACAAGTGTACTCGAGCTGGTGCAGACTTTTTAATGAAATGAACTAGATTTTTCTGGATAGCGGAGGATGCCGGTACTGGGCGAAGTGTCTGTCAGTAGGTTGCTCGGTTAGTTGGCATGACCGGGTGGTCAGCTCGTCAGGGCACCGAGTCGCCCTGGTTCCGGCCGGTCAAGAGAATCAGGCATATCCGGGAAAATTCCACAGCCAAGCCGAAAGCCCGCCAGCAGGATTTATCATTCTCTATTGCGAGGAAATCTCTCCCTTTCTCGGCCGGTCATAATTTAATATCCATTTTGATTTCGGTCCTCAGAGGCCGATATGCAAATCTCCACGCACACACCGAGCGATGTGTCCGCATTAATGAAATATGCATAAAACTGCATTGACCCGGGGGCACGTACTTTCTATGAACAAAGGGGCGGGACATTGTTAAATTATGAGCAGTTTCAGCTTTATTTGTCCGGTCTCCTCGTCAGCTGGGTTAATCAAACGTGCTTTTAATACTTCGCGCATAATGCAACCGGAGGCCAATAAATCAATGCTTGGTCTGATGGAAAATACCCCGGGAATATCCTCGAGGACTAATTTAGTGAAATCTATCCCACGAATATTATACATCTCATTTCGGCTAGCAGTAATGGAACGCCGCTTGTAATACGACGTTTCGTTACCACAGACCTCAACGGCTCACCCAAAGTAGCAGGCACACGAACAATATAGATATCAGTCGAGTCATTGATCAGGAAAGTTCAGCCCTCCGCCGGGCTAAAAAAGACTTGCGAGATAACGCAGCAAGAAAGCCGAAAGACTTCCGTGTTCTCAGGCATTCTTCCGGAAAGCTTATCTCGCGTTCGGAGGTGTTCGACGCCATCCGAGGGTTAGAGCCGGAGCTAACAGGCTTTGGCCATTTCCGTGTATTGACGGAATCTGGCAGCCGGGCATTTAGCAGACCCGCAGAAAAAGCAGCGTCCCGACGGCGAGCGTCAAGGCTGAAGGCATACGTCGGAATGATGGGTGTATCGTGGGTGGTGGATCTCGTGGAGATCAGACGGCGGCTTTCAGGAGGAAAATGGAGCGGACGGTGGACGTCCCGACGGCTTGGCGTGGTGGCGGAGTTCGCTTGGGCAGGCAGGCGGGCAGGCAGGCAGGCTCGAAAGTATCTTACGCAATAGGCGGAGTGGGATAGTGTGGGCTACCGCCGTCCACCGGAGAACTGCCCATCATTTCCGTGTTCTGCTTGGTACACACTTGCGAGTGCACTCACACAGAGGCGCGCGCTCGCAAGTCCTACGTAGCATTGGTGCGCTCCGTGGCATGAACCGCTATACTTCATCATGTAGACCGGTCAGTTCTCGGCTGGATTCTCAGACTGCAGCTGGCCCCTATCCTACACCGCACCATCGCTAGATATTGATCTACATACGATTTCTAGTCAGATACCATACCCAGCCCCCCGCAACAGCCATTTGGCTCGATCAGCGCTTTTCTGCAACATTGTTGCACCAGTAATGGGCCGGAAATAATTATGAACTAATAACGAGAGTTTCGAAGGCGAGATCCTTGGGAACCTAGTTGATTAGACAGGCTTCTTCGAACATGTGAAATCGAAACGGCATACATTTGAGCGCACTACGTCTAAACTTGTCTGACGAACTGCGCGCTTTTTCATGCTAATAGCTTTCTGCCATAATAATACAAGTGCAGCTACTCGATGGACTCAGTGTAACTGTACTAAGGTATATCGCTGGCAATCGGCGAAGCAAGTTCGTTTCCGTGTTCCAACGTGCCGCACGGTCACTCATATTCACGCATAATCGCACACGATGTTCTATCTTCTGACCCGGCTCGCTCGCCGACTGATTCCTTCCGTCTTTACTTTTTTTATTGCCCGGTATAATAGCACGAAGCGGGTGCCGTTTGCATAACGCGATGCAAAGCAGGCAAAAGTAAGAGGGTGAAGGACTAAGGATGAGAATGTCGGTGGGAACGTGGGAGGTGAAAAAAGAGAGCGAGAGAGAGAGGGTGGGGCGAAGGGAAAATGCGGCGCAACGCGTTGTGAAAGAGTCGATCGGCATCGATTTCCCCGAGATTGGAATTGGAGTTAGGGTTGCAGTGCAGTCAACTCGGTATGCGTATATGCTAATTGGTTGCACAACGCTCTTCCGGTCCCCGAGCGGTCCACTCGAGGGTAGCTAACTATCCAGTTCCCTTTCTCTCTCTCGCTCGCAGGCTGCTGCTCTCCTTTAATCTCTCATCTCGCCGGTGCCGGCAGTTACTCTCGCTCTCGTTACTGCACCGAGAGCAGTGGGACACGCCTGCTCCGAGCGGCTTGCATCTCCCGATCTCCGTCTGGCAGTTTCGATTTTTCAATCATACTTTTTGCCTCCCCAACCTCCGAGCACTTTTTCCCCCGACGATTTGGCGAATATTCCGACGCAGCGAAAATGTCAGGCTGATTTTGTAAGAGCGAGAATTTCACCGGGCTACAAATTGCAGAGCTCGTAATTAGTCTGATCGGGCGGGATGGATGGCGGTGATCGCGTGATTTTGCGTTGGCTGGTTCGGCTAAGTGGGTTAATGGAAATCGAAGCGATTTGACCGGTTAAATCAATAGTTCGCGATCGGCTACGAGTACTGCAGGTATCACAGCGTAAACGCGGAGCCATCTATTACTCGGGCATACAAACACGCTGCTGTTGTTGAACAGAAGGGTTACACAGTTTTACTGGGGAAAGGTCGCTTCCACAACCGCTGGGGATTTGAATATCTTTGGGACGCCGTGCCGTGCCGCCCCGGTTATCTGAAATTCCGATTGACTAGCTAATCGATATCGAACCATGCCGGCCTCCCCACTCCCCGGCTTCCTTTCTCTCTCCACCCTGTTGATCCACACCTGACGTTTAAAATTCTAATCCAGCCACTTGACCGGCTCAAAGAAATATCGGAATCGTGACATTCCGCACCGATGCAGCGCACACTGTGTTCGGTCACGTACCGGATATCGAAAAATCCGATATTTCATTGGAATCGAGCTAATGCATTGCAAGTTCAATTGCGTGAAATGCAGAGTGATCGAAAGCCTCTGCCGGAGAAGGAAGCGTGTCAGTTCAGGATCGGTGAGCGGTTAAAGCGCATTGGTGCTGCATAGGCTAGTTCCTTGAATTCCGAAGCCCGCGCAACTATGTCGCGCTCGGATCTCTCGCGCTCCTGTGTACCGGCCCATTCCTTTTCCTCGCGGAAAAATGCCGGGGCACACGCATACACGCGTGCATGCCACGGCGATCGGCAATCGCCGCCGAGAGTGCGATAGGTGCAAAGTTACACTGGAGCCGGCCGATTACGGCCACATAAATAGAAGTGCCAAGACTGCCTGGGCGATACTTTCTCAATTATACAATTCCAGTTTCCGCCCGAACGACTATGGTGCTGAAAAATCATCGTCCCAGCACAACCGCCTATACAATCGACTCGCTCCTACGAACAAAGCTCCGCTCGGAATTCTCACTCCCACATGGTAAATGCCTTCGCAGGGAACGCCGAACGATCTTGCGAACAACAGCTCCGCGCACACTGATAAACGAGATTACTAATCTAAAGTACTAATTGGTGCGGTATATCTCTCCGTCGAGGAATGCTGCACTCAACGGCAAATTTAGCGTTTGAGAGCGGTGGCGGCGGCGGCGGCGGTTGCGAGCACGCTTCCGGTGAAATTTTCAGTCAGCCTGCTCTCCTACTTATCTCGCACTGCTCGGGATGCTGATCGTGTGTCATTTCAGGCAGTCACCGCAGCAAATTTACCCGCCCGACTTTTCTCTCTCCCTGTCTCTTTTAAGGGCAGCAAGGTTAAATTTCACGGAGAAACTCATCACGTAAACCCTTGTTACGCGCTACTGCTTCTTTTTAATCTCCCTTTTTCCTTTTTATCCTCGGTCGCAGCCTCCGCTTGTTCGCTTCTGCAACGGGCTCGATAACCTGCCTCGTTCGAGGCTGCCTCTCCGATTTTCCACTTTTTCTCATACACTAGACCTGCTGCCGGTCTCATGAAGCCCTGATGAAAGACTTCCATGTCCCACGGACAGCTAAATAGCCAAGAAAGGTACAAGGTTCATCAAGAAAAAATCACGCCTAGCTTGAAAATTAGGTGGTTGAGGCAGGCAGTTTTGATGAGGCGTCGGTGTCAACCTATTAACGATTAATCAACACCTTTTGCAATTTATTCACGCTAGAACGGAGCGGACTATATTGTACATCAATTTTCCAAGGACCTCCAATATCGTATCGCTCTCACTTTCATCGATCGATCGATATAAGACTTTAGAAACTCTGATGACACTACAGCAGGGTCACCTATCAATTTTCTCATTAAGAGCTTCCAAGAGATACCAATCTCCAACTATTCCCACACCAGCAATACCGTTGCCCTTTAACCAATCGGCGATAAAATCGGAACGTGTGGAGCGTCGCGGAGCTCTCTTAAGCGTGATCACTCTCTCGCTGGAATTGTTAATTGTTTAATTGGTGGCCCGACGTGCCTCAATGCCAAGTGGTCTAGCTGGACACTAGGAGCGCGAATCGCCGCGCCGGTGGCGGGGATATCAGTGATAGGTCGTGCTATGATTCTTTGGCATATTAACGAGAGCGCACTCGAGTTGACGGGGTGGCTGGCGATTCGGCGTTCGCGCGCAGGCGAGCGTGTCGCGTAAACGTTGAATAATAACTGCATTCCGCAGCGCTGCGCTCCCAGTACATGTCTGTCTCGTTCTGATTCCTCTCTCCTTCCTTCTGCACGCCGTGTTTCTCCTTTCGCGCTCTCTCTCTCTCTCCCTCCCACCCCATCTCTCTATCTCTGCCACGCTCCCTCTCTATTCCTGGAGCATTCTCCATGTATCTGCCTCAGCGGCGACGTGTGTGCTCGAAGCCGCACACATACTCTCTCGCGGATCTATCGCGGCCGAATAGTGCACGCCGGCTGCATATATATGAGAGCGCGGATAGCTCGCTGCCGTCTATTACACGCCCGGAGCCCAGCCACCAGAGCTATCCTGTGGCGTGTTTTTCCTGGCCGTTCCATACTCCGGAACAGATCCTCCTTCGCAAACACATACGCCTGCACGCACACACACGTACGTCCCGACGCAACTTCCTCACCTGCACCCGTACAAATCTGCCACTCCTAGGAAGCGAGAGAGGAAGAGAAAGAGAGAGAGAGAGAGAGAGAGCGAATAAAGTTCATCCGCGAAGTTCGCATCGAAGTTTTCCCAGTCGCTGCACGCATACAGCCATACCCACGAATTTACTTGTCTCGGTTACAGCGCGGACGTGATCGAGCGAGAGAGCGGCCAGTTGACAGTGCGTGCAGCGATATCCTTGGGATTAAGTGGTAATTGCGTGGTTCGCTCCCGGAGACGCAACTTGGCACTTCATCCCTCCACCCTTTCCACTTGGCAGAACTTGCCTTGAGAGTTTCAGTAGAGAAGGTTGATTCGAGTGGCTCTGACTTTTACCCTATGACCAGCAAGATTCATTTGTATATCGACGGCTGTTGTTAGTCTTATCGCGAATCGGAGGCCAAGGGAAAGTCTGTATTTTTAGATCGGAAACTTGAGAGGAGAATTATAATTTATTTATAGAATTGGGAGGAGAGAACGTTTGCTTCATCGTTTAGATGTTTATTGGTGTGATAGTAATAGGGCAGAATTCAAAATATTAATAAACAGAACTCGTAATTAGAGGGGGCAGGTATGTCGGGCAGGGTGCCATATTGATACTGTCCTAAATTAATTACGTAATATTCCATTAACCAGATTTTAAAATTATCCACACGGGTAGTAAACGCGTTAGGCGAGGCCTGAAAGCAGCCTCGAAATCAAATGGGTGTGCCATTAATTAACGGTTACATCTCCAATTACGTCTCGGCGAATTTCCAGACTTCGCGCAAACTGTGAAAAGGACGTGCAGTCCACTAATTTTCCGTTTTACGATGCCGGGCTGCTCGTTACCCGGTAGTACACCCAACTAAAATCGGCTTACGTATGTAATTATGGGCCCACGAAATAATCCTACGAAGCAATTGTAATGTTATATCATGGAGCTTTCGAGCGGAGCTCGCCCTCCGTGCAATGCCTACTCATTGAATATCAGAAGTCTTAATTAGGCAATAATGTAATCAGCAGGAAATTCAATATTCTCAAATAGCCGTGACACGATGTTTTCCGAGGCGAGTTTTATTTGCAGAAAGAAGTCAGAAAGAAGTCGGCAAACTGTGTAAAAGCAACGCTACGGTAGCAAGCAAATTCCACGGCTGGTGTAATGGCTATTCTGACTAGAGCACGAACGCCTCAATGATTACGAGCTATAAAGTGCCGGCGAGAAAAACCCCGGTACCGCCTGCCAGGCAGATATCTATGTCGAGCAACCTGCTTTTCTTCGTGCTCTCGGATCCTTTTACTCGCACGGGAACCACCAGGCGCTCTAACGAGCTGCAACTTTTTAACCGAACTGCGGTTAGATGAAGTCAACCCCGCGAGCGCGTTAGAAGCTGTATTCTTGAGCAGTAAACGTTAGACACGCGCTTTTCCCTCATAGACCGGCAGAACGCGGATTTAACGCTGTCAGATGTGGTAGAGCCCTTTTGACGTATCCTTATTGGAGGATATCGGCTTTGCGCTCCTGCTCCTGGCAGACGTATCCTTAAAGGGTTCGTCTATACCTTTGTAAGGGATCGCAGACAAAAGCCCGACAAAGCTCGGCTCGTCAATACCAACCTGCATTATGGAAACTTCTCCTAGACTTTCCCTGTTAAAGGCGGCGATGTAGTTCCGAACTGGTGCATTGATTAGTGCTAATAATTGGAGCTGCGGAATTCTCGCGCCGGGGGCGATTTCGCTTTCCACGTGTCCGCCTGGTGTCAGTTGCAGTGTGCAATTGAGGCTCGCACGTACTGGCAGTGCTTGGAGAGCGAGAGTCGATCGGCCAATCGGCAGGGCATGGCATAGGAAGGCAAGGGATCGTGATTGGGATCGGGCTGGTGCGGTGGCTCGGTTCGATCGGTCGAGCGAGCAGGCAAGCGGACAGGCTCGCGTTCGCTGGGGCACTTTTTGCACGGCGTCCGAAGTCCGAAGGCATTGTGAGTTGCAGTTTGCGCAATGATAGCGCTCGCCGGCTCGCTCCCGATAAGTTCATGCTCTAGAATCCAGGCCGAAGGCGTTACCGCCGCGTATAACCGGCTCCGGTGCAATCCACCGATCGCCCTTTCTTCCCCGCTAGAGAGCCGTCCCACCGGAAGAGTCACCGCGCTCTGTCCGACCTCATCACAATCCCGCATACCGCTCATCGGCCGCCGTTCTCGAAGGACGACCATTCCAGCCAATTATCGCGTCCCCGAGCTTCAGCCGAGCACCGCTCTCCTCTCCCCCTACCATATCAGGCTGTCATGCATGTGCTTTTGAAAATTCATTCCATCGCTTATTGTTCCCCCGTGGTATGACGGTATGTTTGGTCCAGCGTCGACGTAGTTACTCGTCTCTGTCCCCGGCTATTATCGAGGACATCCAACGGATGGATTCGGCCGCTCTAATTAATCGCCCGGTGCAATTCGAATGGGTACTCGTCAGATTACTTAGGCGGCGTGGAAGCCGGCCGCTGCGGTAACGTTCGTCTTGTCAAAACAGCCGGGATACTAGGCTAGTCATTGTCGCAGTCCCGGGGAATTGCAGTCGTAAATCCAGCCGGATCACTGAATTACGAGTGCAGCCGGGAAGTGGTAGTGGGGAGGGTGCGCACCCGCTCGTATCTCAAGCGATCCTGGAAATTAGCATTGCTGGCTTTCCTATGTGGATTGTACCGAGATGCTCTGCCGAATATCTCTCCCTCGACCGATTTACTCTGACCTATCCTTCCTTATCCAAGGAAGCCCCAGGCTTGTTTATGATAATTAAACGCAACGCTGTTATTGACACGAGCGTTCCATCCACTGCTCGCTCAGCGAATCTTCGCCCAGACTGTTAGCATACTGCCATTTCAAAGGAAAACAAAAACATACGAATGTTTTCTCTGTGTTTGAAATCTCATGGCGCCAGTTTCATTTGCTCTCTCAAAGAGGCGTGCAAGGGAAGTGGAGGGATTTGCGCTATTTTTTCGACCAACTTTCCAGCGGTTCCTTGGCCGATTCGATTCGAAACCGCGTGCGGTTTTCGGGTTCGATTACATAAGCTAGCAGAGCGCGTAGTATTTCAGAAGAAGGAAAAGGCGTAGCGAACTCGATCGAAAAGTGCGATATAGGTATCGGCTGGAATCGTGCCGGCGCTGACTCCTGCGCCACCGCCCGTATCTATCTATGTATGTGCTTCGGATTGGGAGAGAAAGATCAGGGCAAATCTCGGCTTTACGAGGCAGTCTCCGCGTCTACGATTGCCGCAGCCTCCGTTAGAAAACGAGCGCTCGCCGTGTAACGAACGAGTTGAAGCCGACGTGCACTCCTGCCTTTTGCATTGCGCAAGTGTCCGTGTACGATGGTGGGCAGCGGCTGCTAGGTGGGAGGATTTCACGTTGTCCTTCTGCGAACAAGGGTTCATTGAAAATGGCAAATGTTCTAATTACAGCCCACGCTTAACACACTGTCGTCGGCAAATCCTTCGATGATCGTGCTACTTGCAAATTAATTAAGTATGACCTTAAATACTTGAAAGAGAGAGAGGAAAAGATGAGGAATATAATAAGACAGAGATCGAGACACGTTCCTTTAGTTAATTTTATTTCCCAGGCTTCTAGTCGTTGCACAAATGTCGTCCTCATCCTTGGTGCGTTGTGGGAGTTAGATATATATGATCCTGCCTGTTTCACGTCGAGTTAACAGACTGTATCCATGCTAAACACGGGGGCACCGTGCAACAACTTTTTCCATTCCAGAATGGTGTGGCTGGTGTCGTATCAGTCTGCGTTAGCAAAAATTGATATACGAGAGTTGCCCCATGGTGCAAGGAACAACTTCGCACATCCCATAACGTGTACTTAGGAGTGCAGAGTTTCAACCCGAGGACCCGCAACTCCCGCGGAAGCCGGGTTTGCTCCCCGAAATCTTGGAAGTTCCTCTGGAGAACTGAACGAATGGTCGCTCGCTTGGCGCGCGACTCTTAAAGGTCGACTGTTACCACATTGTTCGAGAAAACACGTGTAGAATCCAACAGTGTGTTAAAGGTGTGAGAAATGGCAAGAGTAATCATAGAAAAACGAGGCACGTAACCGCTCGACTTGTTTCCCAGCTAAAACTGTAGGCAGCCGAATTATATTGGCCGATTTATGCCCAACGAAATGGTCCAGCGACGTAGGAAGCTGCGCAAGACGAATGTGGAAGGCGTGAGTGGAGAGCCTCTTCTTATTCATACGATTTCGTTAGTGGCACTTGGAGGAATGATCAATGGCGGGCAGGCAATCTCAGTCACTCATCCGTTTCATCTAAGAGCGAAGGTCAGCATGAGAGATTTGCAGAGAGCGCCAGAAAGAGAGAGAATGAGAGAAAGAGAGACAGTAGCCACCATGAGCGAGAGCTTTCTACTACTTTCTCTACTCGTCCGCGTAATAATCCGGCGGCCTCGGAAGCTGCTAGATCTCGGGCGTGCATATGACTATCCCGCCAGAATGCATATACAGATACATGCACAGTGTACATGTATCTATCTCGTGTACGAAGGAGGCTGGAACGACTAGTTCGCATTTGAATTACGCAAGAACCACGCCTAAGTCAGAGAGCTGGTCTCTCCGGTGCACCGACCCAAGGATCTTAGAACCCAGTTCTCTGAAGCCGCAGCTCCGGCCTGCGGCGTTAACTATACCCGATCTTCAAAAATATTGAGATCGCACCAGCCGATTGAACCTCGGCTAATTATTACTACCACTTAATTGGGAGCAGTGGAATTAGTTGGAAAGGTTGGCGGTGTGAAATGGCTCCTGGTGGATGCCAATCGCTCTCACCTTGACCACTGCTACGCGAGAGTGGTGCAGCCTGCAAAGTCGAATTAATCTCCTTTTGTTTCCCCTTTTCTTGCCTTGCCCTCGTGAACCAACCTACCAGAACGCACTTCGTCCGAGACTGATCGCAACAATTACCCGCGCTCCTTTTTTCTCCCTCGCGGTAATTTGCGGGAAAAACTGCCTGCGCAATCCCTGTAATACCTCTGCTCTCTTACTTGTACTTTCCTCAGTTCTTTCTAATTCGATGTTTCCAGGCTTACTTTTCTCCCGACAGTGTTATGATGCATTCAGACTGCTACAGGAAAAACAAGTCGCGCGAGAAAAGTGTTATTAATCGATGGTGATCGTTTATTTGGTAGGCTTTGGATGTAACGATCGGCGAGCCTGGAAAGAGTGGGCCTCCGCTCGATCTTTATACCCAAGGTCGTCGAGATAACAGGACGTGGATGGTGATAAAGCGGGAGTTTCCGGTGTCTGCTTTATGATGGATGACCGATCGATCGGCCATCCATCTGGAGCTCTCACGAAACACGGAATACGGAGCCTGCCGCTGGAATAATCCCAGCATGGAATCGCCATTTCGAGAACCCTCGCCTTCCCGGCGCGGCCATTTACTGTTTCAATTAAGCCGCTGTCCGGAAAATGAATCTCAATTAGGGCCGGATTCATAATTCGAGTCGGCCACTCCCGCCCGATTAATCACTGCTCTCCAGAATTCACTGTCCATCTATGAGAGCATTAATCCACCGTGAAGGAGAGCTGCTATACACTCCGGAAGTTCTTCATGCACGAACCTTACAAGTGGATAGACATTCCGTATATTACTTCATATTAAAATCATTTAATTGTAAGTCTGTCATAGGAGTAGGAGAGATATGACAGAATTCGCAGGGGGTTCAGGTTTCTGTGTACTTACGAAAATAAAAGAGACCTTTGAGAGATTTCACTCTCTCCTTCGAACGGCGTGCCGCGGCCAAGCAACTTCCTGGCTTTCCCTGGGAAATGCTTCGTACGCGGCCAAGATTGCGGGAGACGAGCTGGCCGAAGGTGCATAACAAGTACCAGAAAGATTGAATTGGCTGGGCAAGCTATGGCCAACAGTGATAGAGTTCTCGGGGCTCGTGGGTGCAGTCATGCTAGCCGGCACTCCAGAACCCGGAGTAATGCGATCTTTATCCACGGCAGACGGATAAAAGCCTGGCGCTGGCCAGTAACAACAAAATGCATTTGCATTTATGCACGCAGTGCACGGCCCCAGCAGTGTGAGAACACGGCCTGTGCGCTTGTGGCCATTACGTAAGGCGTGCGTGTGTCGATTACGAGAGAAATCGGTCTAAACGCTAAAGTGGAAACCAATGTTATACATAAGCCTCGACGGCGAGCCCGGAATTCCTGAATATTCCTCGAGCGATCGAAATCTCAGCAACCCATTGTACGAATACAGAATCGACCATGCGGTATTCGATATTACCGATCGATAAATGGCTTTCCAATTTTAATAACAGAAAAATTATTCCATGCGATATGTTGGGTGGACATGTTGTCAGTCTAGTTCCAATAATTTTTCATAGAACTGACTATTGGCGTTTCCACTAAAGGAGTGAAGCTTCCTACGTCCCATTTGCATAATTCATTTGTTTCCCCGGAGTCCGGCACACATGAGTGAAGCAAGACCGGACGCTCGTATTGAGAAAGCGGCGTTTCCATGAATCTTCCACGACATTTTTCAGTAAAGGCAAATTTACGATATGCCGATGTATATGCAGTTGCGGCATCGATGGAGCTATCGGGAATATTTTGACGTGCGCGTCGTTGGGCTCGTTAATCGCGCGTGAAAACGACGCGCGGCGACGTGTCAGAGGCAGAAAAGTTTATCCGAAGCTGCGGTGATGGTGATTTCGGGGCGGATGGACGCCGCCGGGCGGACAAGCGCAGCGTGTCTGTCCGAGCGGTGAAAAGTTAATCCCGGCGGGCAGTTGGAGAGCCGCGCTGATTTTGGCAGTTGCACGTTGCCGCTCGCATTATTAGCTTAATCGAGCGTGAAGGATAAACGCGCTCCACGTTCAATTACTCATTTACCGTTAACACGTCGCACAAGCCCTGTCCGCGCGCGTCGATCGTCCAAGTTGGTTGAATTGATATCGATCTGTAGCGGCCGAATCAAATGGAATCAGCTGCTGTCGCACAACTTCCGCCGTCGCCGCTAATGATGACCGACGACGATTCCCCCTGATGGAATTGGTTTTACGCTTAGCAGCTTTTCTAATGCCCGTTCTTTCCTTCCCCAGTTACCAGCCGATTCAGAGGATACGATAGATCTTCGCTGCGAGGAACGCAATCGTTAAGGAACGAGAGCACGTCAAGCGAAGGCGGAGAGTCTTAATCGAGCAACTATTCTCTCTCGCAAGGAAGAAGCGAGAGAAGCAGGGCGAGCATGACTCCATTCATCGTTCCTTCGAATCTGCTGGAGCCGAGAGACACACAAGATTCTCTGACTCTCTTAATTGCACACGCAACGTTAAAGATCCCAGCAAGCTCAATATTCAGCCCCCAGTTTTCTTTCACTTAACTCGATACTATCGAGCAGTATTGAGCCACTCTCGCTCTGTCTCTCCCGCTTACTGTAGTTGATACTTTCTGCAGGCATCACGTATCAGGTTAATCGAACTTTACTCGGTTTAACTAGCTAGTCGTCGAGCGATCTTATCCCCCATTGAAATTAGAGTCGGGTTTCATCGGCGTAACGAAGGAATAGCGCTTGTTTCATCGTCGATGAAATCGCAAGAAAAGCAGAGAGAAATATGTTGGCATCGGAAAAACGGAGCGAACCGATGAGTTGGGGGGTGGGGGGTGGTTCGGTTATCTTATGTAATTGCAGATCGCACGGCCCACTGAATGGGCAAGGTCCCGCGAACGTAGGAGTTAATCGAGCGTGCTCGCAGCGGCGTCAGAGGGGAGCCACCGGAAGAAGATGAAGAAGAAAATTATCCCGACTGCGAGACGGAGAGGCCGAGGAGAAGAAAGCAGGCCGCGCGTTCACCTACACTCCATTCTGTCTGGCGTTCCCTTTCTTCAAGCTGTTACCGCGACGTTTGCTCTATTCTCGTCTCCGCGCCGCTCCGCTCCTCTCCGCTCCACTCCTCGCGCTCTTTGTATCCGCGTGTGCTCACCCAGTGCTCGCCGGACCTCTGGACTTTTTTATCTCGTTCTTGCGCCCCCCGCCCGGGCGAAGGTGGAAATTAACGGCTCGGAAATTCTAATTCAATGGCAAGGCTGCGAAAGCCGGGGGGCTGCTTTCTTCGCCGGTGAATCCCTGTCCCTCGTCTACTTCCGCATCGAACCTCTTTTCTTGCCCGCTGGCTGCGAGACTTCTTCTTGCGCCACTCACGGGTCGCCACCGGCGGCGTCCGCGCACCCTCACTTCGGTAGGAGGAGAAAAAAACGAAGCTGCAGTCTCCCGGGGGGGGGGGGGGTGTGCTGCTAGCGTGGAATGCTTGCCCAGTTGAAAAGAAGCGTTTCAACGCTGACTCGACGGTTTCCATGGTCTCTCCTGTTCTTTGCTCGCCGCTCTTCACCTTTTTTCTCGGCCGACCCTGCGTCTTCAACCCACCAGACTACCTATTCCCTCCCAGTCTTATTGGCCTCGACATTATTCCCTCATTTATGCGATGCAATCATGTCGACGGCTGTAACGCCTTTATGGCCGACGATACTTGGTTCAACTGGTTGACGCGTTTATGGCGATGATACTGTTCGAAGCTCGGAATATTGTGCGTATCCATGAAACTGAGGGTGATGAAGCATATGATTGTGCTTGCGATGCTGCCTTCTTGAAATAGAGTTATTGCCGCCCAGCTAGTTTCCACGCTGGACCATTCTCCTCCCACTCTCTTGTTACGCGAATTATATAAATACACGTGTATACTTGGATAGAAAGGACGATAGTCCAGGCAGTTGAACTTCGCCAGGATAAGAGACACAATAGACTGCCGAGAAATCGATTACGCAAGTCTGCGAACCAGCAGCCATCAAAGATAATGGGGAAAAAATATAGTAGATTTTTACGTCACTTGTGCGTCTATATACTTATGGGTGTATAAAGCAGTCGGATTTCGCCATAATCAGGATCATAAAGAACAAGCCTGTGCCGGAATGCCAGCATTCCTGTCCAATTAATTAGCATCCGGCTGGCATCTATGTTGAATAAGCAGCTCGTTCTCGCCGGGTGCTCGAAAAGCTACGAGGACCAGACGCCGCCGCTGCCGCCCGCCCTCCCGCCCAGTGAATTTAGCCCGGCGTGTAAGGCGTAATTAGCATGTTAACAGCGGTAATAAAGTGCACTTCGTTAAGCATTGAACTGGCACGGGGAGGGCGATGTACGACGAAGCCATCACCTATCCTTTCGCGCTAATCTATTTTCTCCTCCCCCCAAATTACGTAAATTTATGTAATCCGACTTATCCGAGTTCATAGCACTGCGGCGGTTACAGCTTTTCGATGGAGTTTCGTGTTTCATTATCGTCCGGAATGGACCCTAGCTAGCATTTGTTACGCGACGGAGTCTCTCTCTCTCTCTCTCTCTCATGCCGATATCTCCGGCAAGTTTAATGGTTTCCTGAGACAATTTCCTTGATTCCTAACGAGAGCATAGCTGACTCCGCTCACTGCGAGGGAAGAGAAAAATGCCTGTTAAACGAATCGCTCTTACAGGATTACTTTCGGCTGCGCGACGCCGACGATTGACTTCGAACTTCTCAGCAGGAATTCCTGTGTCTCGCGAGACTGACACGAACACTCGCCTATCCCTGGATTAATCAGTTTCCTTATCTCGTAACGAAAGAGATCCACCGAGCACGGTGCAAGGGCATTAACTTTCTGTAATATTGCCAGTCACTTTACTTTCAGCGTGATATTGCAAGATCGTTCGCAATGCAGAGAGATTTCCGGTTCCCATGCATCCGGGGCCGGAATCTCAGCCGCGCGTTGAAATTTTGATCCAGAGTGTTTGCTATTCCGTGCAACTTTCCGCCTCCTGCTCGAGCGGCGAGTGCGAACGATGGTGAAAAACGATAATGCTGCCCCATCCAGGCCGTAGGGAAGTATGAAATAAACGGAGTGAATTTACGGCCTGGCTTTTTACAGCCGCGGCTATCGCGCTTATGTACGGTGAGGAGCCCATTGGAACGCTTTCGTGATCGCCGCAAAGCGCGAACTACACTTTCTGTGAAGCAGACCAATTGCGTGCTCTTCTCTTTGACTGTCGTTACTCCGCGACTATGACTTAACTTTGTTCAATCACCAGGATAACTCGACGTAATCGACCCTACATTGATCTTCGCGTGGCCAACGACCAATCTCTTTTCATCTGGAAGTTACAAAGTATACGGGAAGATGAACGAACCACTGCCGTTTGCTCCAGGCATTTGGCAAACGAGTCTCATTGATTTGCAGTGGTCTTTTCATTGGACTGCGACAAGCGATATCCATCTCACGGAGACCGCTGTGCTTAATTAGTGGCTTGACTTCATAATTAATGGGCCTCTCGGCTTTGAGAGGCAAGTCCCTCTGGGAAGATTTTATGAAGAGAGAGTTTCTGCCTTTTTCACTGCTACAGACTGAGCAGCTTTGTTAGCTAGCGGGCTGCCTCCTCATTCTACGCCTTTCCTTGACTTCGTCCGGCCAAAGCCGGCTAGTCCATTATCATAGTTCAAAAATCTCTGGAAACGCCTTCAACTCCTTCGGCTCAAAAGTGAAAGCTATCTGGGCTATTATCCCGTTGGTTTTTCCATTACGCGATTTCCGGGGAGTGGAGGGAGAAGGAAAAAGTAATGCCTCGGAGAAGTAAGGCTAACTCATTGTAGTACCGGGCGTCCGAATTACTTGTCTACTTGCTTCTACTTATAAACTGACACCTTTCCAACTTCAGCTTTGTTGCATATGTGTGCAAGAATGGATTATGCAGGACACTTTTTCGATAGGTTCTTCTATCGGAGAATATATCGGAAATACCAACTTGGAGTGGAGATTAAGGTTAGGATTTAACATGCAGCGACGGAACAAAGAACTTCCGCTGAGTTTCGAAAACCCTGTTCCAGCAGTATTCATACGTTGAGCGGATTATGGTCGATTATTTTTCTACGCGTTTATTCATTATATGTTAGGGGCAGTGAACAATAAAGTTCTTTCATTAAAGATTACTGCCAGCTTAGTGTAATTAAAGCTGGTTTGAGAAATTACCCGGAGCGCGGTCAAAGAAATTTTCCAATACGAGTCAATGTAAATGAGAAAGAAGTTACATACGTTGCCGAGAACTTTTAATTATTATCTTGCAACTTCGTCGAGAATAACTATTGCGAAATTCAAGCTTGCGCACCCCGCTCGGCATCCACTGGGCACCCCGCAAGAGAGTTTTAATGTTTTTCCACACACCAACATTCACTAAGTATCATCATGAAACCGCATTATATTTTGTACTGTTATGATTAGCGAACGAGAGAGGTAGAGATTTTTCCGTGTTGGCAGCTCCTTGTTGTAACTGGCCAACCTTTATACAGTGCGAGCGTATAAGAGTTTAGTCCATTGTCCAATAATTTCGCCGACGAAATCCGCTATTGTACTAGCCGGCGAGAATTCAGTATTGCGCTCGAGTCAGGTTCAGCGGAACTTTTAATTGCTCGTTATGGTTGCCAAACATTTGCTTAGCATATTCACCGACATACACTGCGAACGCTTTCAATAGGGACAGCCAATACAACTACAGTCATTAATTATGGCCAGGCCAAAATAATACCTCGGCAAACCAGGCGGCACGTTCAAGGCAAATTCGTGCTTCATGAGGAAGCTTTGTATTCGGAGCTTAATCATAATCGTAATTGCACGAATGTAATTCGATTTAGCAAAAATTGAAAAGCTTTCCGAGGCAAGATGAATCTGCCCCTATCGGGAAAGTGGTTCTACGCACGTCCAGGCTGACCCTCGAAAGGCATTGAAGCCTAAAAAGAGGGTGTGAATGGTCAAGATGAAACGAGGCCTTGGAAGAAATGTGAGACGTCTATCGAAAAGGAAGAAAAGACGTTCTATCTGGCAGCAGAGAGTCTCTATCAAATTGGAAGGAAGTCTCCTTCAGGAAACAGAGGTTTCTATTTAGGAGGCGGCCGAAAGGTTTTCGGCTTGAATGCAGCCTTCTGAGCATCAAATTTTCGTCGTACTCCAGATCCGCCTTCTCTATGTATGTCTGTCTGTGTGTCTGAACCGCCGGACACTCTCGAATTCGTGGCTTGCTTGTTATGACACAAAGCGAAGTCCAAGCTAGGATTCTCCTTTCAAGAGGAACTTGCATCCACGCCTCTGGTTGGATAAAACTGTGTTAGATGCTCTGTGGAACACATTTATGAAGCTAATTCCATCGTTTTCTTATCACGCGGTAGAACTACAGTGTCGCGTTAACAAAACATTTCATTCGGATTTTTCTTTCTTTTATCCGCACTTTACACTTTAGAGGATTGAATCCTACTTTTATTATTCCAACGAGGAAAATGCCACCGTTATTTCTTCTCGCTGCCAGTGGAAAAACCATGTCGCCCATTTACCAGCGCCAGGAGTTGTAATACTGAAATCTAATTAGTTTCGAGCGAAATCAAAGTAAGCAGAATGGCAGGGAGACTTTATAAGAATCCTATGTAATGTCGTGGCCGACACGGCTCTCTTGTAAATATAACGCGGTCGGTAGCCGGGCTTCGCACAATGGACGCATTACCAATTCAATGATGGTGCAACACAAGCGCAATGTAAATATAATGTAAATCAGAGTGCGCGCATGCCGGAGTAGCGTATGTAATGAAAGCGCTCGATGTACACACACGCTGACGAGACCGCACTGTGTAAACCTAAACCGACGCAAATCTGATATAAGAGCACTCCGTTGAATTCGCGTGCAATGCGCCACACCATAGGATAACACTGACAAAAATACCTCCGAGAAAATACCCAGATGTATTTCCCATGCGAGCTTCATCCCGCAAGCGCGTCCATTTGCGATTGTAATTAGTGCGAGGGAATCGCGGCGCGTATCTAGGCGCCCAGGCTCCATGAGACTAACTTATAGAGAAAGATCGTTGTTACTGCAACAGAATTTCCGTCGAAATTGGAGTTATTAAGCATCCAATAATGGTCGACTATAAAGCCAGATAGAAGGCAATCTTCGCCAATAAAAGTATCTTATATCTGGGAAGGAGAAAAAAGAATTATAATCGTGCACTTGCTTCTGAACAGTACAACCAACTATATTGTGCACTCTGCATTTCCTTGAACCCACTGAGTTTCTCTCACTTCCCTTTTTCCCGGTGTATTTTGCTCAAGCCGATGACAGATGCGCGCAGCTTCCTGTCTTCTGATGGAGAATGGAGTTTTGTTTCTCTACTCCGTCTTAGCGAGTCATTCTTCCTCATAAGAGGATTCCGCATACAGTAAGATGTACTCACTAGCTTCACTTGTATTCCGGTGCATGCAGTAAATAAGTAAAACTCGATTGGTTTTTATTAAACATTTATCGCAGTATTGACTCGTACATTTCCGAAAGTGCGAGGATATAGATGTACGTCTATTTTTCTTTCGTCTCATTTGCTTCCCCGTTTCCCCTTTATCTATCTATCCTTTTGTACATCGCCCTTAATTTCCCCATTTTCCGGTCCTCCCTTGTGGCAATGCACCACTTTCCGCGATGATGCATGCCGGGCTGCATCGCTCTTACTCGCCGGGACTTTTTCACTCGCCTTGTTTCTCTTTTTTTCAGGCTGCCTTCTCTTCCGCCCGGGGCCGGCGCGGCGTAGGCGACGGCGACGGCGATGCCAGAAGGGTCGCAGTCAGTGAAATATAATTGCGGCGCGATTCAAAAAGTCCTTTCATCGTCGCAACTACGTATTCGCAGACACGCTGCGAGCTTTTGACAGTTCAGCGCCGCTCCATCCCGAGAACTGGACCATTCCACTGCTCCACTACTTCGCGCGAAGAGTGTCGACTTGCTTTTCTCCCGCGTGAAAAGAGACTTCGCTCCGTTAATAAACTGGGTCAAGTGGCAGAACAGAATGTCGCAGGGTTCCATTGGTACTTGAAATCCTTGGGGAACAGGATAGTGTGATAAGGAGCAAATGGTAGTTTTAATCAGTGGACTTTCTAATATAAGCGCATCCTCCATAGCACTGTGATTCCAAAACAAACATATGGATAATAATTGTTTTTATTTTGGTGGGGTTAATATGAATATGAATGTTAGTACGCATGGTATCACGCAACCGGATGGAACCTGGCGAGAAAAGTTCAATGACTCGTTGGGAGCCTCTTTGAACTTGGATTCAAGCTGTGGTTTCAGCTCGCAATCCCGGCTTTATTTGCTTTTTAGATTGAGGGAAACCGTTTTGCTAGCGGCGCCACCCACCGTTAAATCAATAAGAATTTCCCGCGGGTCGTGTCGAGGAAAAAGCGAAACGGAACGAGACGGCGAAATGGAGGAATGAAAAATGGAGTGCGGCGCACGCTCTCCGCATAAGTGAAACCGTGCTCCAGGCCAATTTAAACGAGCGACTGCATCGCCGGCACGCACTTGCAACAGCACTTCCATCCTACGTCTGACAATCAGCACCTGGTTTCTAATATACAGCGAGCGCAGTTCGCTACCATAGCAACCTTGAATCGGCTGCGCCGAGCAGTTTACACTCTTTCCTTCGACCTTTTTCCTGCATAATAATGCCACGTATAGTTGGAGCCGGTAGCAATCTCATTAACACGTTTCTATTCACTGGCCATATTGATAGAGAACTTAGCATTAAGATCCTGTAATTTCTGAGCCGCTTTTAAACTAACGTCTTTAAATTAGAACCAGTTTGATGACATCACGAAACTAGAAGCGGAACATTCGAGAAGCATAAATAATATTTACTCCAGGAACTCGATATCCAATATATCCGCGATAATGACATCTCCCCTCGAATCTCCCTGCTACCCCAGTTACATTCTACTCCCATCTTGACGAAAGAGCCCGAGAAAGCCCGGCGAATCTCACGAAAGCCGCAAAACGCTACCGGCAAAGGCGGCTTGAAAGCGAAAGGGATTACTTCATTTCGCTCCGCGAAATTCGAACGAGCAATCCGTTTTTACCCCGCGCTGACTCGGATTATTGCAAAGCCTTTCTTTATAAATTCTGCCCGTTCAAATTTAAATCCATCTCTCATGGCGCAATCCAATTCCGCGTGATCTCTCTTATATATTTTTTAAGCGCAATTATTCTCAAATGGTAGACAGCCAGTTTTCTTCTTAACAAAGTATAAAGTAAGCAAAACGCTGGATGAATGTTACGATGCTTCCGATCGGCTAACAAGTTGCTTTGCAAATGCATTCGAGGAAGTCTCGTACAAACGGACAAGCTGTACTTGTGTCTGTGGATACGTATGTGGGCAGGAGAGCATCGGAGAAAGCCAGCGTGTCCTGTTCGCGCGAGCTGTCACAGTTTAGTCGAGGAACAGCGGGCAGAAATGCTGTACAGAGATGGAATCGGGCAGCCAGGCGATTTTCGGGACCGTCGGGTTTAAGCCGCGGGCTCGATTCAAATCCGTCGATATTGAGGATCCAGCCGGGCCGATTGAAACCCTCTCCCGCACCCCTTCCGCTCCCGCCGGCGGGAAATCGTATGGGGGTCAACGAGGGACGCAGAGCGTCCGGGAAAGAATGGACAGCAGCCGCAGGAAAGCCGCGACAATTCGGGAAAGCTTGTCCGGGGATAAGTCGACGCTGAGCTACCTCGAAAGAGAGAGAGAGAGAGAGAGAGAGGGTGAGGGAGACGATTTCCAGATATGCTCCTTCCTACTGGATGAGCAGGTAAAGCGCCCTCGGAATAGGAGAAAAAGGAAGTGCAACCTAGTACGTGGTGCGCCTGAACACGCTGGAGAGGACGTTATAACCGATACAAAGGACCCATGTGTCCCTGGAACATGCCACTCTCAAAGACGAGGGTGCAGTGAACCAACTAAAGTGAACTACTGAGCTCCTCCAGGGCGATCTACCCACTGATGTGTAGATGTTACTAGAATTACTCTCCTCTCCATTAGCTTCTCACTGATTAGTTGTCATCTCCGTTAGTCTCACAATCTTCCACAAAGGCGAGTAGATCTGCCAAGTCTCGGTCTCTCCAACAAAGTGCTCGAACCGGTGATATAGAGGCTCTCTTGATTCTCTTTGGAGAATGGTATGATTAGCACTGGAGTAATAGAGCGTAACGCAAAGTCATGAGTGATCCGAGAAATTATTTCTAGCTTCGGCTCGATGGTTCTATCTGTATCGAATGATAATCACGTGGCGCGTGCGTGGGTCCATGGTGGGCAAAGATATGGGTGTGCATATGCTGGCCGTGCACTCAGACACGGACAGGTTTAAACCGAGTTAGTAGAAGTACGTGGTGCACGTGCGCGTGAGAACGCAGGCACGGTGCGTGCGTACGTGCGTGTTTCGTGGCAGGTTCCCGCAATAAAACCGGACCTCGCCTTTTCCCGCAGACTGGTGGTGCGGCTAGTGCACTCGTTTCGATCCTTGTAGGAAACGGCGCTGCAGGGCGGCTAGCTGGCCGACCTGAAATTAGAGCGAGCATTCCGGCGGTGCTCGATCGAATTTCTTATTATGCAACGCGCGCGCGGGAGGACGGGCGGGCAGACGGGCGGACGGCACCACGCGAGGTAGCTTCGAGAGATCGATGCGCCAGATAGCGGCGCGATGATTTGTAATTACCTCAACAAGTTGCATCGCGCTCGCCCGCGGAAATCGATCGAGCCAACGATACATCGTTAATCGTTAATGAGTTGGTACTGCCGCGGAAGTCGGCGCCCAGATAGACTGGGAGAACAGCCATTAATATTTACTGTTTGCGTAAAGTTTCGCGCGGAGCAAAACGCTCGGCTGGTGCCGCCGCATGAAAATGTATTCGAACAATGCGGGAGTATCTCGCTATCGGTTCCCGATTAGCCCGAATCCCGCTAATGATCCGGGCTATACAAGATTCGCATAGTTGAGTCGAGCCGAGTCGAGCCGAGTCGAGCGGCGGAGTCGGCCGTTTGTTCGTTCACACGAGTGCCGCGCGCCGCGAGTGAGAGAGAGGGAAGGTGGCTCGATCCGCGGAGAGCTGCGCCTGTATGGGTGTCATTACTCCCGTCATGCTTCACGGGGGAACACTTTCACTGCCTTTTAGCCTAAAGTCCCGCGAGCCTCGCGCCACCATACCTCTCCGATACTTCTTTCTCCTTCTTCGTGGGAAATGCCTTTCCACAAATCGCATCCACCCAGTTCTTTCCTTCGACAAGCCCGCTTTGTCTTTTCTTTCTTCTCTCCTCCTACTTTTCTATGTTAATAAGTGGATAAGGTTGACTAGAAAATAAGTATGCCTGCTCCCTTGATTCTCTCGGCATTCAACTAATAGTCGGTAGGTTCGGCTTGGCCTGTAAACTCACTAATATACGCTCGCACCGCTGATCTGTAATCTCGCCTAGAATCGCCGCGGCAACTCACGCTCCTCCCGTATATGCGGTTAATCAAGCCAGAAACGGAAGTCCACTCTTTATGTGGACAGTTTAATCAAGCGTGCTATTAATAATAACGTGGCTCGCTCTCCCGAGCTGAAATCCAATCGTGATTACGCAAGCTACCGGCCACCAGCGCGTACTCTCCTCGAGCCTTTGTCCGCAAGTGTGCGCGCCACTGGGAAAAGCCACAGTGAGATTCATGCGCGCCAGCCAGGAATTATTTACTCGCAACGTAGCGAAACCAGCCTGGTCAGCATTGCAGAGAAAAACTTGGCCTGACCTCGTCATCGCAATGCTTGTCAAGCGATAATTTCCCCGTTGACGCGGCTAATAATGTCGAGCTCGTGGAAATTAGCGGCGAGAGGCCGAATAGCGGGCAGGGCGGAGGGGAGGGTTGTGGAGGAGGAGGAGGAGGAGGAGGAGGGGGTTGAAGAGGAGGAAGAGAGGGAAGAGGGGGAGATGGGCAGCAGCCGACGGCGTTTCTGATGGGGCCAACTTTCGCTGAATCGGCGAAGCGCTCTGCAAGCTTACCTACAAAATTCACGAGTTTCGGCGCGACAGAGAGACAATGGCTCGTCAGAGTGAGTATAATAGAAGCGGCGTGAAAGGGTGCGCCGGGGCTGCGATCACCGCCGCGTCGCCGAGCGATTTTCCAGCTGGCAGGTCTTGTTTGGCGTGGCGTGGCGTGGCGTCGCACGACACTTGCCGTTTCCCTTTGGACCCCAAGCAGACCCGATAAGACCGAAACCGAATACGGTGTAGCACGACGTCGAGTTACACTTGCTTCTCACGAAAGTTGAGACCTGCGCGGCACATTAGTTGTGGCCGAGCTTCTCAGCTTTCCACCTGACCGATACAGTCTTCGAAATGAATCGGGCTCGATCTCATTCCGACGCAACGCACCGCCCTGGAAATCGGAGCAACTGCGAACGTTCCCGGTGATCGCCGCCTATCGAACATGTTTCGCCCTCTCACTCTCTCTCTCTCTCTCACTTTCCAATTCACTAACGTCAAGCTCGACGTCGGTGCATTTTGTGCGGCGGTATCGTGCTTTTAGGAGGGAAAGCTTTATGGGCCAGGCGGAACCCAACGAGCCCATATCGACTGGCAACGGATTTCTCCTTCATTTCCAGCATGCTCACCTGGTGCGAGTTAATGGCGGGGCGAGCAGCCATTATCCCGTGTCCAGATAAAATCTGAAATAGTTTTCGCTGGAGCAGTCGCTGGAAAATCCACCGCGATTGATTTCCCTTTGCGAGCGGAATCCAGTGGATATTGCGCGAGCGGAGCCGCGATGCAACCTTGTGGCACGCTCGAGCTCGAAGGCGTGCTTCTCGACACGCCCGAGCGACTGGTGCAACCAGTACGTACTGGTACATTCGCACTCCCCGCATGACCTGGCGAAAGAGCGCGGCCGGCCAGCTAGTTGAGCACAAATGCCATGAAATGCTGTCGGTCCGCTGCTCTACGCCAGACGATCGCCTGTTTACACCCGCTAAGGTCACTTTTGCGTAAGGGCGAGCTGCGAGCGTGCAATGGAAAATGTCAGCACGAACCCGCTGCACCTGGAAAGTAACGCTCGCTGTTGTGGTTTACCGTCCCGGCGGTACCATGTGTTTTTAAACTCTTGCTGCCGCTCGCCTTGTGGCAAGGGCGGGAAAGAAGATCGCCTCGCTCTATTGACTTAATCCGATTTTCTAAAAGGCTTTTTACCTTGATGAGATTCCAGCGTGTATTTTTAACGGGTGTCTCGAACCCGAGATTGAGTTTAAATTAAATTTTTTCCATTTTTTTCTGTCTCATCGCCACAAATAGTGGAGATTCGTTTGTAATTGCTCAATATCCCGTGCAAATTGAACCCATCAGTCCTTGTTAAGGCCCATTCACACTATACACACACTCCCGCTATCTTTCTTTATACGTAGTTGTTATAAATACTCGCAGTATTATCTTTCAGAGATTAAGAATCACTGGTGGGTTAAATGTAGTGTAGTCCTTTTCAAGTCTACTTCTAGGAAGCATATGTCTAGATGTCAGGAGAACAAACAAGAGAATGCCAGTGTAAAGATAGGAAGGTTTGTTTAACTGAAGGATCGAATGATATCCGGGTTTGCGAGCGAACGAGCAAGAAAGGGGAAAACGGGCCACTGCCTTTTTAACTCGTTCTTCATCCCTAATATCCATTTTTTCCGGTTCCCGCTTGCCACGATGGTCCTTGTTTTTGCCACTCTAATTAACGGCTCTGCTAATGGCAGAATAAGGAGCCGCCGACCTCTTTAATATCGCTCTCTCAGCGGCGGCGTTGGCGGCCAGTAAATCCTGCCAGTCTATCCACTGAAAATCATTCCTCACCCACAGCTAGCCAGAAACATCGAACACACGGTACACTCCAAGTGGAAAAAAATTCTCCTTTTTCACGAAAGTGCAATGTGAATTTTCGGGGATCTATGTGTGTGAGTCTCGCACATATTTAAAATACATCTTCACAGCTCTTATGACAGTGAAGCTACTTGGGAATTGTGGTCTTCACTCGAGAGGAAGAAACTGTGCTGTGAAAGGAAAAGAAAAGGAGAAAGGGGGAAAAGTAGAGACGGAGCCGTGGAAATTGGGGGGAAGGTGAGAGGAACACTGGTATCTCGTTCGCGGGGGAGTAAACGGGGGGGTAGCGTTTTGGCGATGATCCAAGTAAGCGGCAATCGATATAAATGCGTCTCGGCTTACAAACAACCGCCTGGAATATTCTCAGGAATAAACGGGCGTCTGCGATCTCGAGCAGTTCGGCACGAAGGAAACTTAATTTATGCGAAGCGCCTAAGGGTGTGCAAATGCGACACGCTGCACCAGTGAAAGATGCCGACCGATCATCTTCTTCCCTCTCTGCGTATTACCTTGCATTCTATAGCTTTGGATGAAGAAACTCTGCTTCTGTAGTTTGCTAGAAATTAAAGGAAAGCTCGTTGCGAGCTTCTCTTTAGTATCGATTGAAGTGCTTTCGTTGGATTTTTAAAGAATTAATTAAAAGCTCGACCTGTGGGATTATAGCCGAGTGCATATGTTAAAGTTTAAAGCTGCATTAACAATCTAAAATTGCATTAGCGCAACTTCCGGCTAGAAACCTATGGGAAGAGATCAGAGCTTTCCACCTTTCTCGGCCACTCTCTCAGCGGACAATTATTCCGTCATGAAACCGAATGTGGCCGAGGCTGGATTTATGTTTGCAATTCAAATGTAGGAAAGAGGCAGCCTCTACAATTACAAAATATCGCCGAGTGTGTCGACTAGAGAGCTTTCATAATTGAAGCTCACTACTTTTGTTGCTGCTCACTTACGTGTCGATAAAACGCTGGCTCAGTTTTTACGGTTCGGAGACCGCTCGTCGAGTACGTACTCGTTAATTTCTAGGTTCCCCAACCCCAAAGACTGATTTAAACAATCGCGCCTGTAAATTACGCAGCGATACTTTATCCACCCGGTTGGGATAATTCAATTTCGCGGAAACTCGCTTTACTCGATTATTGAAAGCGCACTGTACCTACAAACTGTGCAGAACGATTTTAATGGAAACAGCTTTATCAATGGGATAAGGACTCTTTTACGAAATTAGTACCATCCACCAAATAGAAAACTCTTCTGCATTGCAACCTCGCACTCGAAATCCGACTGGCGATTGTTCCATCAATATACTATCCTGGTAGCTCGGAAAAATTTATAGGAATCATTCGAAAGGTATTGCCACTAATGGAGCGAATATCTCTTGGGCACGCATTAGCGATTGCTCGGATAAATCAGTGGCGCACCGATGACACCTTGATACTTTACGGGTATCGGGTGCCGGCATACTATTCCATCGGCGCTCAATCTTCAAGCGCGCCGGTGATTGCGAGAAGGGCGAAACAGAAAGGAGTAATTACAAGGGCGCAAAAGTGTCATCGTGACAAAACACACAGAGATACAGAGGCGTGTACACGCAACGGAAATGGAAGGCGCGGAAGATAGAGCGCGTCACTGCCAGGCACACTGCTAGATTGCTGGACTCTGCCGACACAAAGCCTTTATTCCTATCGAAACTGGTGCCCTCTGATTGCTGGGGACAAACGCCAAAGAATAAAGCTGCCATGATTACTGTTCTAAGGAAAAGTGACATGTTTAAAAATTCGAGCAGATAATCACCCGCCACACTGATATTTCCGAAATGTGATCCACACTGTCGAAAATATTTCAAAGCACTGTTTCATACAAAAGAATTCTTTTTGATTTTTCCGTCAAAACGCACTCTCTGACAGATTGAACCTGCAAGATGCCTCTCTGGAGTTGCGAGCGTGTGTGCGCACCATGGGCATTGATCCTTTCGCAATTGCAAATGAACTTTTTTCGTTCGGTTGTTTCGAATTCGGTGTACTCACATGTCGGAAATAATATTAGAGCGAATGAATTTTTTTGCGTTACCAGTCGGTACACATTCTCTCCCTTTGTGTATTTTTTGCCGGGAGTTGGGCGGCTGGGTGGTGGATTCCGCGCGTTTTTCACGTCAATATCAATCGGGCGGGTGCGCGAGGTATTTGCCGAATGGCTTGTTGCTTCGACACTTATCCCCAGGGTTTACATTTGTTCAACCGGCATCACGAAAATGTCGATGGATACAAACGCCGGAAAATGCGTGCTGGCTAGCTTCTGCAAATATTCGATATCGCATGCAACAATCATTATACTGGATTTCCTATGGCTTGTATTTCTGCAAAGAGATTGCTTTTTGTTGGCGTATGGGAGTTCGAAAATTAGAAGGGTAGAATTGGCCGTGAGGAACAACCGTACACACATGGCTCGCAGCGAATTTTAGCGCGGTCGAGAGCAGGAAGAAGACTGAGGTTCGTGTGCCAGAAACCCTAATTCAATCGGCCAGCGGAGAGTTGGCAGCACCGAGCGACGGCGGAAGGATTCAGCAGAATTCGCAATGACAGAAACTCATTAAAAGTGCTTCTTTGTGACCGAGGGATGCAGCGCATGAAGAAACGAAATAAACTGGCCATTAGCACTCACGAGGGCAAAGACCACCGGCTTTTCGGCGAGCTGCAATTCAATCCTCCCGGAAAACAGCAGTTTGTAGCCGAAAACCCCTGTTCAACGAATCGCTGTAACCCCTTCCCCTACTTTTTCCTCCGTTAGCACATACACACATACCCACACGCAGAGCAATCAAACGCTTACCAGGATTTTTCGTTTTGGAGCGAAAAGTCTAGTAAATGAGTTTGGCCCAAACTAACGAATAATTAAACTCACGCTCCCGCACAGGCAAATATCCGATTAACACATTGTGTGATTTAAATTAATTGAAATTTAAATTAAAAGATTGGCTCGGTGCAAGTGCTCAGCGCGTATGAAAAGCGATCCGAGCCTTGGATTCTAAGGTCCTCGGGGCATCCGCGAAATAGATAAAGAGAGAAGTTACGAGTACAAAGAGAAACGGTTGGCGTACGGCACAAAAGTAACGGGAAGCATTCGCTCTCGGGGGTAACGTTACCAAATAAAGAGTTAACTCCCAAAGTGACTCTCCTTATACTATATCAAGACGCGAAACGCGCGAGCGCGAGCGCGAAAGTTTCGCGGAGAATGTCTGAGAAGGGGGCAGGAGAGAAATATCCGAGGCGGTGAAGCGGCTTAAAAATGAAGTTGGCCTGTGTTCCGGCCGGGCCATTCGGCCGATAGTGGCAGCCTGGCACTTACGTAAGAGCGAAACGGTTGATAAATGTGAGTTTATTTCAATCCTCTTTGCGTAGGAAGTGGTCAGGGTCGACGTCCACTAACCCAGATAAAGCGACTTTGGTTCTCGGTATGGTATCTCCGCTTCTCCAGGGGATGTCACGAGGAGCCGACGACTTGCTCGCCTCCTCTCCCTCCGCCGAGCCTTCCACCCTTTTGTTCCTCTCTCTCACTCTTTCCTATCTTCTATTGCAACCTCGCTATCTCTCCTGTGCCTTCTGCAATAGCATACTCTTCCCATCCCACTTCTCTCTTTTGCCTGGCTTCATAGTGCAACTGCGATCGAACCCTCCAGCCATTCCACACTGGGCCTTGCTCTTTCATTAATTTCACTTATCCTGACGCTATTCCTATTCAAAGTTGCGTCACTTGCAAAACAGCAATTTGCGAACGTCATCCTGATCGACTTTATAGCGACGCCGGTATCCTTATAACAACTTTATTGCGTCTAATATTATCAGAGTTATCGCTCTGTCGGTCCCAGAATTTTTGCGTCCGCCTCAGGTCACAGTATTCATTCGAACACTCAAATAGTGGACTAGAGTGTACAGAGCTAATATTTTTTTTACTAGTTCACGCTATGAGTTGATCGAATCATTCGGTCGAAATTCATGCTTCCCAGCCGTGCGAAATATCCCCGCGATTTCAATGGGGGCTTTTTAGTTTTCTGAGCCAGATTTCTCTCTGCTTGTTCCCGGTCCACTTTGATCCCTTTTTCGCAGAATGGATCCTCGGCTTGCCGGCTGAAATGAAAGCGGGAATTGTATCGCCGGATTTAAGAGCTCGTACATTGACGTCGCACGTTTCACGAACAATGTCACTTCTTCCCGAATCTGATCCTTGATGATAAAAATCCTTCATAGTATCACAAGACATACCATTGTCTCTTTCTGAACGCACCAACTCTCATTTCGCTCGCAACCAAGTTCCCACCCATTCAGTCAGCCCTTCGCCGCGGCAAACTCAGGGTTGCCGGTAACTAGGCTTACGATCGACTTCAACGCCTTCTTTGTCAGGCTCCAACTACTCCAAACTCTCGGGAGTACTTCCGCACTTCATTAACCACCCTTACTCACCCTCTCGCGGCAGATAGTTAGTCCAACAGCATTGTTCGCTGCCTACTGTCATTTAGGGACTGGCTAGCATAACGAGTTACTAGGTTAGTTCGATCTATCGATAGAGGCCGACCACAGGTAGGCCTAGAGTATCAGTTAAAGGGTACTTGATTAAGGGTAGGCCGTGTCGAAGCAGGCCTTCGTTAAGGGCAGGAAGTTTAATCCCCGGTGTGGTGGTGGTCAGGGTCGCCGGTACGACAGACCACTAACCCAGATACCCCGAGAGAATGTTAAGCGAAATCGGCTTCTTTTGCGGTGGTGTACGCCGCCGGGTAGGTCGGAGGGCGAAGGGGCAAAGGCGGCTTTCTTTCGCGCGTCCCAAAAAGGACGATACTGCCAAAGATTGGGAGGATTGCGTGCGCTACTACCCCTCCCGCCCCTCCCTCTCGTTACCCTCTCACTCTCACTCTCTCTCTCTATCCCTCTATTCCTCGCTCTCTATCCATCTCTCTCTTTCTCCGTGTCTCTATCTGGCTCTATCCTTCGATCTATCCATCTCGCTCACTCGCTCCTCTCTGTTCGTGCTGTCTTTCTATTTAGCTCGACATCTCCGTCGCTCGGGCGGCCACCCTTTGGAAGTCAGGCTCCAACCCCCGCCGGCGCACTGGTGGTGGTGTGCCGGGGGTGGCGGTGGCGTCCCGGCGCCTCTCGACGCAGCCAGTGCCCGCGCGTCTTTCGCGATCGTCGGACCGAGCGCGCGTTCCGAAAACGGGAGGTCCTCTTGCTCTCGCGTGTCTCCTCACCGGCTGCCGAGGACCACCGGAAGTAGCCCGACGACCGGTGCACACACACACACACACACTTTTCCCACACACATACACACACACAGATACAGGTACACGAAGGCACGCACGCACATACATATACACACGGATACAGGAACAGACACATAAGTCGACTGTACATCGAATTCCTGGAGGAGAGGAGGCTTCGATTGGCCCTGGGGGGAGAGACACTCCGAAGATCCATCCGGGCGGCGCAGGTTCGCTTTGGGATTACTGGAAGAGAGGAGAGCCCTCCGCGTCTCCAAGTGTTTATGCAAGGGTGGGTGTCCTGGCCCGGCGAGGTCACTGTGTTTGGGAAAGGGTTTGCACCGGCTCTCCCAGTGGGCCCAGCCGGTGTTCGCCAGGCAGGAACGATTCTAGGGCACTCGGACTAGTCGAGGAAGAGCTTATCGGCTCGAGAGAGGGTTTCCTCCTCCTCTTGCGAGGGTGTGTGCCAGCGTTCTAGGATTAAGCGAGCGCCCGAGGGACGTCCTGCTCATTCGGGTGCGCTAATCGTGCCGCCCGTAATGAGACCGTGATCGGCAATCGGTGAGGGAGCAGATACCGTTTTCCAACGGCGAGTGCCGCCGAGGCACTACGGCCTCGACTTTGTGTGTATGCACGTGCCATCCCGGGATGCTCGAGATAACGAGAACTTGGCAGAGTTAGCGGAGCGGTGCAATGCTCCGAGGGTGGAAGACTCGCGCTAATTATATCCGAAGCGGACGATAACGAGTTTTAATCGGTCCTCGGTGATCGTTAGTGAGGATTGGGCGCGAGAGATCGGGAGCGAGTGCTAGTTTCGAATAGGGGGAGTGAAAATTATCATAGGTGGAGGAACTCCTGGGGTTAGGTGAACCTTTGGTGATTCATTAGCCGGGAGAGAAAAGTCATGTCGCGGAGGAGAAGCATTCGGCAGAGTGGTAGAGTGAGCAGCATTCCTCCGCGGGGGTAGAACGATGAGGCGCGCACCGCTGCCCCGTGTCGAACACACTTCTACCCGCTGCTGGATTCGAGATCGCGATTGATCACTCTCACACAGATGAAACTGGTCACACAGACAGCTGCCCCGGCGAAGCTCGTTCCATTATCAGGCTTCCGAGTGTGCCGGAGTATCCCGCGAGCCAGTAATAACGCCTGTTTTCCCGATAGACTGAAAGAAAACGAAAAAAAGTGAGTACGCCGCGCGAGCAATCTGTTTGGTAACGCTGCTCTAATTAAAGGAAAATGCTAATTGTTAAGCCGCACGGAACAATGATCGCGCTCCTGGCCAAGTCAGTGCGCGTGGTCGCGCGTATCTAATAACCGTAAATCGAAGCGCGATGAGGCGATTACGGTCTGCTGACACGTCCGTTAATTGTCACTATCAAAACACGCCGATGGACCGATCTCGAGGATACTCACATTGTTCGCGGTTAACACGCGGCCGAGCCTGAACCATCGAGATATGCCTGAACTCGAGCCAGTTTCCAATCGGATGCCAATTAATGGCCATACAAGCGTGCTGGCCTCGCGCAACCCCTCTTTCTCGCGCACAGTCCTCAGTCCTCGACTAGCACATACTCTCCCTTCAACCCTCAGCCCTTCCTATGTTAATGCTCGCGCGGCTTTGCTACCGGTTCCCTTGATTTACTTGCCATTTCTATTTGTCCAGCCGCTCGTCAAACACTGCCCGCTTTTTTCACCGACCGTGCTTGCCACACACACGAAAACTTTGCCGTCCTCGGTTCCACTAATTGCCGAAAAAACAAGTCGCGAACAAGCTTGTAGTTTCAGAATCGGTAAATTTCCGTCGGAGGAAATATTTATTAGTCGACAAATTACGAGTCGTTGGTGATTATTAATTATTTATTGTTCGGTAGTTACGCTAGGCTTTCGAAAGTGTCAGACGCATGATCACGACACGTGGTACTGGAAAGCACACGTGTGTCAGGGAATTATATAAAATGTGGGCGATTGTTGAAACTTGAAACACTCGGCTGGATTGAATAGTCAGGATCCGATGTTTCGAAGGCCCGCCGGCCGGCAAGTTCGCCGCGGCGGCAAAGTAATGAAATTAGTTTGAACATAATTACGGATTAAACTTCATGAGCCCGATATCGTTCCAATTGATCAGCTGCCATTAAATTCAATTAAACACAACCGGATCACACGCCGCGTTCCAGATTCCCTCTGGCCGTGTGCGTTTGCTAGGCTCTATATCTGACACAGCAGGCACCCTACCAGCCTCAGGAGGCCTCGGATTTCGCCCCTCCTCGCATCCAATCTCAACGGGACCGCAAAGATCGAAATCATATTGGGTGCCTATATGTCGAGCACGTCAGAAGAATTCTCACCAGGCAGCACTCTTCACCTGCGCCACGATTTCCAGGCGAGCCGCGCTAGTCAAAAGTAGGTTTCCTCCGAACGAAGAGAGTTACGATGATAACGATGTGAGAGTAACGACTTTTCCAGAGTTTCCCGCCTTCTTGAAGCGTCGCCAGTAGTACGAGCGTCACTGCTCCGAGTCGCATCGTCCCTTCGCAGGGTCCAGGAATCCCCTGTTTTCCACGAATCTCTCTTTCTCCCGGCCATTTTCCACGCCGATTATACCGCCGTTACTTTCAATTAAACGCTCGAGAGTTTCCCCGCTTTCACACTGGATTTAGTACTTTTTGATTCGTTTATCTCATTCTCCCGCATTCCATGCTCGCGGAGCATCCACCGAACGGAATTACAACGTAAAATCGGAGTGCAAATTTCACCGAGTTTTTAATTCATTCCTGTCGCATTCCTGGTTATAATGCCGGCATAACTGCGTTCTGACAATCTATGCACACGTCAGGAATAATCGGCAAATGTGCTGCAAACTGAATTTCCCGATGAGTGAAAATTCTATCGCGTTGATGGAGAAATCAACAGTACTAAGTAGAGACGGAGAGTGAAGGGGTTGAACCCTGGTGAAAGGGAAAGATGCTCGTGGATGCTCATGCAGCCACTTTTGCTTTTGAGCTGCTTAACGCCGTTTGCGCGGCACACCTATACACTCAAGTGCGAATCGATAGCACCTCGATACCTGATACGCGTTATTACGTAAGCCACTCCTATTATTTACGTAACTTGGTTGCGCGAAAGGTCGTCATTGATGGATTCGTACGCTACGAACTGATTTGCAAACGATCGAAACATTCGTTCTCCGCCCAGCCTCATTCCGAGGGTTTCTCTCTGTCGCCCCTCATTGCCAACGATGTATTAATGCCACTGGTACTCCTTTCGAATATTCCACGATTTAACCGAGCCAATACCATAGCCAGTTATCGTCGGTCCGTTCGGCTCGTTCCAATATAGGCTAATATAGGGTAAATGGCTGGCGTGTACATTTTATTGGCTCGCGCGGAATTCAAATTCTGAGCTGCGTCGCTTGGCCGAAGATACCTGCAATAGTCACGGGTCGTTTGTTCCACGATTAGGAAGAAGAGTTGCCACGAAACGACTTAACACCGCGGCTACCGCCACGGTAAACGGAAACAATGGCATCAGAGGAAAAAAGGAAGGAGTGAGAATTAACGATTATCGCGGGGGTATTAGTGCCCCTGGCGCAGTTGTCCCAGTTTCGTTTACGAGCGAAGACAGGACTATTACGCCGGGTTAATTCTATTCGATCCGTAAACCGTATATGAGCGTACTGGAGGCCGGAGAGCAGCCCGGCTCGGCTTTTATCGCCGATATAAACAGGCCACGATCTTTTATATAGGCCGGGTACTCGCGTACTCTAGCCCCCACTAGAGTAGTTCTAGTACACCCACTGTCACCCTTACAGAGGGAGAACTTTCTCCGGATCAGCCTCGCGTCCAGGAAAGTATTTCATGTCGACCTTTTATGACGCGTAATCCAATAGATTCCCTCGCTATTGGACCCTCCAGTCGAGTAAAACAAATCCTGTCTAAAGCCTGACAATCGCGCAACGCCCACCCAATTTCCTCCCTCTCAATGTCTTACTCCACTTCCTTCTATGGAAGATTCTACTCTCGTTAATTGATAGACTACGGGCATTCCTCTCTCCCTCGCTCAATAAATTTAATAACAACCGCACTGCGCTCGTCAACTCCGACGTACGGTGAACAAAAATTCTTTTCCTTTTTTTTCGGCATCCCCTTGTTTTCGCGGCTTTTGGCTACTCGTCACAGCCGGATTGACCAGCCTTGTTTTTCCGAGAGCGACAGGAAACCACAGAGAGCCGGCCGCGTCCAGGGAAACCAAAGTAGTAGTCTGGATCAGTGATGGTGGTCGGGTTGCACTCGGGAAAAGTTGCGTGCAGATGGCTGCGCATCGCGAAACTCTAATGATGCGATCCCGACTGGAGGAACCATTAGTGAGTGTCGCCTTCGAGCGATGACGTCGCCGCGCAATTAATGAAAGTCTCGGAACTGATAGATAACGATGAAGCGTGATGAAAGCTGTCTCCCTCCAGACTGGTCTCCTGGGCGCATTTTCCTCCCACATGAACGAACTCTAAGCCCGATTCATCTTCTTCCCTGCCCATGCTAATGCTACATTCATGCATCTTACTTTCGAAGCAACTACAAATTATTCACTGTACAAGCTAATCCCACGTCAATTACAACAACAAATCGAATAATTTATTTCCGTCGCGAGTACGCCGCGACTTTATCTACAATATAAAGCAGGCTTTACTCGGAAGCTCGTCTTTCCGATACATCAAGCAGAGAGATGGAGAACAAGAGGAGGGTAGGATAATAAAAAGGGTTGGTCGAATGTTGAAGATGGGTAAACTTGGTTGGGATTGGGGGGCAAATGTTGGTGGCTGCATAGTATAGGAGGAGTCCGATAGTCGTTCTAAAAGGGCTTTCAGCACGCGGTAGAAAAGAAGTCTGCAACTTTTGGGGATAGGCGGGCGGCGCTGCGCGGCGGTGGGTTACACACACTTAGGGCGTAATCAAGCGTCGCGCGCGTTTAAAGCCTCCTCGTGCTCGCGGACTAGAAGCTAGCCGAGCAAACAAACACGCGCTGCCAGCTAGTAGCTCTCCACGGGGGGCAAAGTCGGCCCGCGCTAAATTGGGTTAGCTGAAATCCGTTTACGCTAACTCTAATAGCGGAAGCGTGAGCCGCATGTGGCATCGACACCAGCACCCACGCTCGCTCTCGCACTCGCTTCCCGTCCACTCTCGCTGAGTTCGCTCGCGGTTGAGAACCAGCCCCGATCTATCAGCCTGAAAGAGAGCAGTGGTCTTCAGCTGGTTTCCCTGGTCTCCTCGCCTTTGTTTATTCAGCAACTCCCCTGGTTCACCTTCCGAAATGCACGCACACTTCGCATCTTGCTCGCCAATCAGTACCAAACTCCCCGAGGCACTTGGCTTCCTGCAAACAATCGCAATTAAACATTTATAAAGCGCGCTGGCTAATCAGAGACCAGCAGTCGCCTGATACGCAAACACACTCGCTTGCACGCACTGCGTGTGTTGCGCTCGGCGGATTCTGGCCAAAGTTTTTCATCGATCCGTCGAGCTACTAGAGGAGAGAAAGAGGAAAAGCGCCGCAAACGGCACCCCCGTGTTTCAACTTGACCGAAATAGTTGGGTCCGGGTGATAACGCCGCTGGAGTTACTTCCTTGAGGATAAAGTGACATACAGCCCCATCGTGCCAGGAGGAAACTAGCGCTGGAAACTCTCCGTTGACCATGGCTTCTCGTATTCTTTCGTGAACGAGCGAGCCAAACGCACCTCTAAGAAAGGAACACGCGAGTCAGAGAAGGAGGACCGATCTTGAGATTTCACTCCGAAGGGAGTATTTGCTCTCTCCTTTGACGTGTCTAGCCAATAAAGTAAAGAGGCTCTAGCGCGGGCGATCAGCTTCGAACGTATATCCATTGGGTGTCCCATTCTGGTAAATCCAGCAGCTAGCGAAGTGCTGTTCCACCTGTGCCGTCGAGAGACAGCTTGACCCGAACTACCGTACGGTAGTTCGCTCGGTTCGATCGAGTAGTTTCCACCCTTCCGACTCCTCCCAATTATCATCACGCTCTTTAATGTAGGAATGCTTGAGGTTCACTGGAAAACTCCTGTTATTGCCTACCACAATGAAACAATTGTCGGACGTGCTTTCTTGCTTTCCATCAATTGGAAAAGTTCGACTTCTGGCTTCATACTGGTTTCATTCAATTCGCATCGTATTCAGAGGAGTTGCTCTAGTGTTTAGAGTTTGAACAATTCCGGCGGAGTAGTTTATATGGGAGCCGTTCCGAGTCCATTGAATAATGAAATTTTCAATATAACTATTGTTATATAATTAAGAGTCTAAGGTTTCGAATTTTGCTGGGACGGAGTAGAGTGCGATACTTGGCCGTTTTTCGTTGTGAAAAGTTGGATGTTTCCGTGGAACAGGTTCGAGGTCAGAAGATCGATGAGAATCACGCGGCGAAGATAGTCGGTGTTCGGCGATTTATGAGGGTGCGCGTGTCCGGAGGCTTTCCATTACACTGATGGCATCCATTAGGTATGGCGGACTGCTTGCACATACGCGTGCAAGATCGACGTAAAGTTCACTCTGCCGGTGTCCGCGAAATTATGGCCGATAGCCGATGATATCCATTTCGTTGGCCGAGTACGTTCGATATGCGCCTACCGAGTATCGGTGTATGCACGGCACAGGTATAGGCGGCATTTCAACTGACGGTGACGTGTGTGCGTCCAGTAGGTATTGGCATTTGGGATGGAACGTTGCAAAAAGAGCCGGCGGCTCTTCGTTCTCCAGCGCGGCTTTGTTTATCTTGGTTGGATCGTGCTCGGAATCGTTTCAGTCGATTAGTATCGAGTCTCATCAACAGGGTCCAAGCGTCAAAGCAGATAGAGGAGAGACGCGCCTGAGCCATCCACGAATCCATAGAGATTCCAGGATCACTCCGACGGCCTCCTCCCCGCCCGTATCCAACCAGTTTACTCGGAACTTGGAGTTCTAGCGAGAGCGGCTTTCTGTTGCAGGAAAGACAATGGTGCGGTCGACGAAGTCCAGTCGTAGACGTGCCTAACTCCCCGGAGATGTGCTGTTCGGCGGTGCAAGGAGTGGTGTCGGTGAGGGGGTGAACTCGAGTTGCGCGATACTTATGTTTGCCCCTTCCGCTGGGACGATCGCGTACTGCCGTGCCACGGAATTCGCGAGGACGATGTCATAGGTCACGTGCACGTGCGAGCCGAGCTCACGTACGGACACAATGGCACTCCTGTTCGCCATCATCGTCATTTTAGTGAGCACTGCCATGTCGCTGCCGCCCGTCATCAGAATCGGTAAGTCCAAACTACTCTGCATGCTCATACAGATACGCGCCAGTCAGCTCTGTTGATATTAAACGCAGAATAAAGGAGAGCGTAATGCAATCTCCCCTCGGGCGGGTAAATAATTGTGCATCAAGGCAGTAATATCGTCAGTGTTGACTCTCGTGTACATCATTTTGTATATGAACAATATTGGCTCTTTCGAAATGATCACACAGAAACTATTTTCGGAAACTACTTATTCCTAAGCTTTCCAGTAGATTTCAGCCTAATCAGTTATATCAGTATATGTATGCTGGGTGAATGACTATGCCGAGGGTAGTTTCGACTTCGACACGCAGGCATCGTCGGTCCGCCTACGTCTGTTGACAGGGAGCGCGTTGTTAGTAATAAATTGGACGCAATGAATCAATTAACTAGTCGACCTATCCATGCGTACCTATCCTAACGGCCGGTCCTAGTCGGATTTCCCAGCGAGAGCTCATATTAGAAACGTGCCCGCGGCTCTTTGACTAACAATCCGGACAGTACCGTGTTCCCGCAATACAATCCATAATAGTTTCTATTGCACACTCGGCAATGTGTCGCATCTCTCTAACAATATTGTTGGTTGGGTATTCTATTGATTATCCATGAATCTCGTTAGAGCGGCTCTGTGCAGCTGTGTTTTTTGAAGTGCGAGTTTTTCAACTTTAGTAAAAGCATTCCCCTTTCCAAGGCCGGCACTCGGTCGCGCGGTTGATCAATGTTTCCCTTTGACAAGGGCGACAATTCGATGGGAGACTTTTCGGAGGAGATAATGGACCGGCGTTCGATAATCCTAGTCCCTGAAGGTGAGTTGGGTGAAAATATACACCACGGAAAGTGGAGCGGGAGTCAGGCTTCGCCGCCAAGTAAAGAAGATCGAATCTTCGCCCGATGGAAAGTGGCTTCGTTAGTAGTTAGTATCGCTTGCATTCTGGAGATCTTCTTGAAGATGTGCTTCAAGGTGCTTCGAATATAATCTCATTCTTAAGGATGCTGCATTGTGCGAATAAAGCCATTCTTAATAATATAAGCAGATTGGAAAATCGTTCTTCGAATCGAATAGAAGGAGATTCGGCTGTGTATGCGGTATCGATCGATTAAAAGTCTTTGACCTTTGCTTCAAGTGTGAAATTCGAAATTCTTGGCATCCGTGGTGTCGGCGGAACCCTGGGGTGAAAGAGGGATGCACCGTAGAGGGAGATGCCAGCGGCGCCAAATAATTCCCGGGCGGCGAAGTTGCAGCCGAGCTCTTGGCACGTGGCGTGCTGCATCCTAATTGCGCGAGATTGAGATGCCCGCGTCATTCTCGCTTCGCTCCTCTCGCGTTCCTAGCATCGTCGTCTTTTCCTCGGCTTTCCTCTATGTTTGATCTGTACTGACCCCGACGAATAATGGTAATAGCTGTCACCAATGGCAAATGGCGAGCACCGAGTGTGACAATATGCGTGGCATGAAAGCAGCCACGTTCCGGTTCTTCCTTTCATCACACGTATCTCACATATACTATTACAAAGCTCTCTCATATCTATACAATGCGAATGGCGCCACTTTATACTTTACTAAAATTTTATACACACACATGGCCACGCGCGCACACCATGTCATGTCCCGTGAAAGTTTATGCAATTTATACTGTCACATGAATGGCAACAGGACTTGCCCGATGAATTCTAAATTCGATCGAATCGAGGCGCTCCGGTTACAGCGATGCTCGCTTAAGACGCATTCACAGTCTCATCGAGATTCAGCCGGCAAGCTCACGCGAGCACGCTCGATCTTGATTTTCCGTGGGAATCTGGGCTACGCGCTAGAACGGATCTCCCTGAAGGAGCGCTGATGCTGAAGCGTGTCTCCAGTAAACCTGAGAAAACTGTATTCTACTCGACCCATTGCATAATATCCCTTTCTACATTGCAAGGCGTGCCCATCAAAGGGAGGCGACTTGTACTAGTTTTAATTGCTTTCTTTCAGACAGTGAAAATACCGAGCGGCGCGGTCGTTTTATTAGATAAAGGCTAGCTCCGCCCGGCAAGAGACGCGCTTTACTTCTTACCTTCGGAGAGGTTTACATCAAAGCTTGTAACGCGCTTGAAGCTCGCTCGCTTTTCACGCCTCAAGAGAAACGACGCGTCTCGGTGTCCGCGACCGAGAGATACACGCAGTTTATGTATGCAAACTATCTTACATTCACACATCCACACGAGAGAAAACTCGAGGGAGGTGGACGACGTCTTCTATGAAGTCTGCGGGGACTTGCAGCTCGTTGCAATGTCCTTTTGAGTCATCGCACTGTCTGACACCACGAGTTTACACCGGTTTATCGGAGCCCGCAAGTGTTGACACAACTCGCAACGTCACACAAACGCGAAATTACCACCAATACGTGTCGATTGCTATTTGCGTCTGTTCGTCATTTACATACGATCGTATTTATCATTTGTGGGCCAGAGCAAAAATATGATTGACAAATATTTGCTCTATGAATCGTGCAACACCGAGCAATATTAATTACGTTATTTTCTCTAATAATTCATGTATATCATGTGGGAAATTTAGCATTAATATCATCGAGTATATTTGCACTGTTGTTGCCGCATTGTTTGTTAGCTTATGAGCGATTAATGCTCGTGTAACGCCATAAATCGACAGAAAGTTAACATTCGGTGAAATCTCGGATACGGGCAATGTGCATCCTTGAGGCTGGCAAGTACGAGAGTTTAGGGAAAAGTATCGAGTTCGGGTCTTAACAAAGCCCGTCTGATGCGCCGGGTAAAGGAAAGTAAACCATGCGCTAACAGCATTAAGGATTTATAACGCCGGTGCGGCGTTCCCCAAGAATTATGATATACTTAGAAGCTCTAGGAAGCTCCAGCTTGGGTTCATTGTCAAGCTAAGTGTTAGAATTCGTCAGGTTACTTGCCGGTTTCATCCATGAAACACTTCTCAACGCCTGGGAACTTTACTCACGCTCCTCCCTGCTGCCATTAGCATTCCCTGAAGTTCAGTGGTCTGCGGCCACAGGGACAGTACTCAACAGCTTAACTTCACAAAATGCTAATGGCGGCAGAGAAGTTTCCTCAATATCGAATGTTTCGTAGATGGACCTTGACTCTACACGTGGCTTTAACAATCAGCTTCACTGCTCCAGTAGTTACTCGCTCAATGGAGCACTTCTAACATCATGAAATATCAAAGGCGCGATTAACAACTTGTGGCAACTTCGAAAAATCGACTTGAAGAAGTCTACACTACTAAATCTTTCAAGAACTCAACGGAAACTTGTTGGCTTGAATAGAAAATGTATGAAGTAGTAGTTGTCCTCAAGTGAAACTACATTTTGTATAACGCAAGATATGAATTTTCCATGATAATCTGCATATATTGCTCGACTTCTTCTTCAAGCGATGGACAAGTACACCTTTTCTCTCGCGCATTTCTGGCATACGCGGGGCCGCCATGGTCATACGAACGCTTTGGCAGTGCTAGATCCTAACTGCATAATAGAACCATCATGAGAACTGGTACTCGAGGGGAGGCCAGTGCAATTCTCCCGAAAGCAGAACTTTTCCTTCGCCCGGAAAGTATCGGTAACTGCTGGACAGCAATGGTAATCCCACCAGTTAGTAGGGCATGTGCGACATTCCGGAGTGAATCGGCGATATTTATGCTTGTCATTAAGATTCCCGGGCTAAAAGCATCAGTCATCTTTATTTCGGTATTTATCGTGCCAAGGCAGTTTGACGCCGTGCTCCTGGCCTTTTTCCGGCCACGTAATAGGACACAACTCATATCCCTGACAGTGCTATGGCATTATCATAGCCCTTCCTCCCCTCGTCCCTTTGGCATCGGTATGCCATGCGGACCTCCCGCAGATTCCCTGGAAGTTCGCAAAGCCCCTTTCTCATCTCTGGAACAAATTATGACGGGAACTGACGTGGAAGCGTCTGCCCGCGTAGAAGGCACCAACGAGCGACTGAGCGAACGGCGAGGGTGGTCGGTGCGCGAGCGAGGGTTTAGGGCGGCCACTATGGGAAACTGTTTTTGAAGAAACTTGATTAAGGGAAGTTTACTGCCGATTGGATTAGCGGACGAGCCGCCGATTCGACGGAATGTTCGCCCGTGTACCTCTTCGGCAGGTCCTGGCTCCTAATAGCAAATCGAGATAGAGCTCCTTTCTTCTTGGCCGCAAAGTTACCCTGAACTCGGTAACGAAGCAGAGAGAGAGAGAGGGAGAGAGAGTGGAGGTGAAACATGCTTGTATCCATACGCGTCACCGAAAGCCCTCGGAAAAAATGATTTTTTTCCCCCTCGGTGATAAAGCTGCGTACAGCGGTCTAATCTCAGCGGTGCGCTGACAGCGGCATGAGAGCGGCTAAATACTGCCTTCGCTCTCGGTGCCATGAATTATTCAGTTTTTAACCCAGAATCCGGGGCATAATCGAACGGCCGTGCGAGCGACACTTTTTATGCAAATGCAGTGCCACCTCGATCTGCTGCTGGCGCGGATCTTGAGCCGCGTTGGCAGCCCGTTGATGAGGAAAGCGATATATGTATAGCCCGATACTTTATGCATAATGCCTGAGAAATCGCAGCGGGATCGCTGGAATATTCATTTCATTGGGAAAGTTGCTCTCGGGCTGGAGTCATCATTCCTGTCGCCAGAGACTAGGTAAAGAAGGAAACAGCGAGAGTGAGTCTGGCGCGCGCGGTGCAGTTCGATGCCGAGAACTTGGTGAGCACGTACTATCCAGACAGGTCTCACCTGCTTTCGACAATAAATCTTCTCAATAGTGCTCATTTTCCGGTCTGCTTCCGCAACGGGGTTGAAAGGCGCGACCTTACCCACTCGCAAGCATTGCCTCGATATATATCTGGGGTGCGGCGGGGGTTGGTTTCATCGCGTGCGTTTGTATTGGAGGGCAGATGCACTGGTGGGGTTGGGCGCACGTGTATTCACTTAGCAGGGTGTACTCGAGGCTGGACACGTCGACACAAAGGCACTGGGGGAGAAATAGTGGGTGAGAGGGAGAAAAAGAGAGTTGGAGAGAGAGAGAGAGAGGGAGGGAGAAGGAGAGAAGGAGAAAAAGGTTGGCTCGGCGCGAGTGTATGAAGGCAGAAATCGCTGAGTTGCAATATCGGTATTCCTAGTGGCTAAGTATCGGCACGGGCCTTGATCCAGATTGTACAAGCAAGCGCAGTTGCATCAGTGGCTTGTGTCACCTCTCGTACCCGCTTCTTCATTCTTCTCTTTCCTCTGTTGGCATCACGTCCTACAGCCTTTTCCCCCGAGCCACCGGCCTGGCTTTCCGGGGATGGAAAGTACCGCCAGGGGTGAAAAAGCGATGTATTGAAATCGACCCGATTTCCAGAAGTGACCGCAGTGTTTCCGGGGGAAATAAAAGAGTAGGAAAATATTGAGTTTCTACTAACGTAGAAATTGACACGGTTACGATTACTAGAGCAGGAAAAAGTGGTATAACTCACGCCCACCACCCCACCGATATATTTATTTGAAAAATATCCTGGCGGTGCTTGCGCGCAGTCGTTTCCTCCATACACCATTCCCCACTTTCCCCCTCAGCTGTGCAAATAATGCTCGTTTCACTGTGCGTGTACGGCCAATAGACAGCGTACCAATTTATCAGGAGATTCGTTCGCCTATTTACATACAAATTTCCTCGCAGTCGCATGTCCAACTTTGATAACAACGCGCTCCCCACAATAAATAACGAGACCTTCACCCGGAGCTACAGCCAGTTCCATCTCTTTCTCGTTGAATAAAAAAAAGATTGAGCCAGGTAGAAAACTCCTCCTACAAGTGCTCGTAGTCTGGGAAAAGCTCGTTGTGTTAACGCGACCAGTGAAATAAGTTGTCGAGAATGCGGCAGTCGTAGAGAATCTCGAGGCGGCGGCCGCGGCGGCGGCGGCGACGGCTCCTGGCCCAGCAAGGTCGTCTCAGAAAGTTCACGAAGAATTCCCATATTAAGCGAACACTATTGAAGGAATTCCCCGAATACACGAAGCCAGCATCCGCCCCCTGGCTAGACGCTGTTCGCATGATATTATACGCGACTTTTGTCCCCGGGCTTTTTAATAGGGAACAAGTGGAAAAAATTAATCCCCCTGTAGGAAATTTCCTCCACTCCGCTGGAGTCGCTCCCAACAAACTCCGGAGTGGCTTTCGTCCATTCAAGGATAGCGCGAGCGGCTAGTTTGCCCTCTAAAGCGTAGAGACAGCTTTAAAAGCGACGCAGACCGAAAGGGGTGGACGGGCGCAAACTGCCACACTTTTTCTTCCGCTCGACTTTTTGCGTCGCGATAAAAAAGGGGCTTGGTGGGCTAAACAAATTATTATGCGGCGCGGCACACGAAATCGGGGCTTATCCGAGCGGGTAGATATTTACGGGGAGCGCTTTAATAAAATAGAGCCACGACGTTCTCTCCCTTTCTCTCTCTCACTTTGACTGCCACGAGGAATGTTTGGGATTTATGTGGACACACTTTCACCCAGTCTACCCTCTTTCACCCGGGCAAGGAAGTCGGTCGGTGTGAGTGGCTCCGACAGACTGAGGCCGGAACACCGAGCCCAGTCGTATTTTCATAGCATGCGTAAACAGAATCAGTTTATTTCGCCCGTGAATCTCGGCGTCGCGGGACGGACAAAGTGTCGCGACGCCCCGCAAACTCTCGGCGCGACTTTTATTTCACGGCGGCACGCTTCGATAAAGGGGCTGCCTTTATGTCCTGGTGCCTTCACCAAACCTCCAGAGACTCATGCTTTTATACAACCACCGGGACACGTCCTCGCCCCCGCTTTTCGTCATTCCTCCGTAACTCGTACCTCCCGGAAACACAGCCTTTATTGACTTTGCCAGTGTTCACTTTAACCGACCTCTTCTCACGTGTAACGTAACCTCCTTCAAGGTGACAATGCAATCGTAACTCGGATTCAGAATTAAACGATAGCCTGCCACAATGAATCGCTCGGTTTTACTGTTGGATATGAGAGGACCAGTAAAGGCTGAGGAATGGCGGTGGTTCGCTCGTAAGAGATAAAATATTAGTTGGGGCGATAGAAGGGAGAATGGGAAATCCGAGCTAACGTTGTTATCTTTGATGCGGGTAGGTATAATCTTTCTTCACAGCCCGACGAGATCCGCGAAGAGTTCCTGCTCGAAAAAAAGTTCAAAAGTGTATTGGTGCTGAATTATCGGGCTTGGCAGTGTACTGACATCAGAAATCAGTGGTCCATAAACAGCGGATTGACTATAAGTCAAATTCGGCGAGGAGCTCACGGTGGAAATTGCTGGCACGACATACGACACGCAGAGGGCATCTTATTCTTCCGAAACTGCCTTGGTGTCTCTATAAATATCACCTTCACCTTTCCCTCATACGTTACGGCCAAACCAGTTTATCACAGGCTCTTCGGGGAGTACGTAAGTATCGGATGTAAAATCTAAGAAAGCTCGTGCCGAGCTGGCAGCTACAATGCCTTGCACACTGCTTGTATTCAAGAGTCATTAAAAGTAATCCTTTCTATTGTGAAAGAAGAAGAAAGGACTGGGTTAGCAGGCTGATGTTGTCGGGCGGGGTGTGGAACTGATAGTCATTTCGGCGATGAGATCAGCCTGTCGAACCCTGCGCCCTGTTTCACTCGATCCTCTTGAAAAAGCATTGAGAGCAAAATGATGCTAATTTGATGCATCGTATCGGTGATCGTCTTATGAAATCCAAGAATAACGAGCTAGCAGTATCGAATAGCAGATCGAAGCTCGAGAAAGCGTAGCTTGGCAGAGGTGCTCGAAAAATTCGAGGATAATTAATCGACCTGTGGAAGCATGAAGTTTCTTCGATAGGGTCGGCGGTTCCAGTGGAATCGAGGGAATACTTATCGTTTCAGCGGGCAAGATATCCTTGAATGAAGGAGGAAGGCCAGGGATTCGTCTGGCAAATCGCTGACTCACCATTGCGGATTATCCGCCAGAAAGATTTGCTGCTCATCGTCTTTGCTCTCCGAATTAATCAGACGAACAGTTGGCGATAAAACTGTTGCCGACAAACAGTAGCCGACTCGCCCAAGATATCTTCAACGCGATCTTACTACCTTCTCTGCGAACTTTGCTATACCTCGGAAGTGCTTTGAAGCTGGAAAGCTAAATACGTGAAGGTGCAATTGTGCCTGACACCGGAAGACAGTAATCGCGAGGACGTTCAACTAATGTGGTTGCGTTTTCCGCTCGGTTGGACCGCCTCGTCCTTGGATTTTAGTAATGCTTCTGCGTTCCAACCGATTAAGTCACCTTCCTCTCCGACGACTTTGGATGCGAGTTACCTCGTCGTAGCCGCATCTCGTCCAAGACTTTCTTCTCCGATCGCAAAACCCGACGAAACATCCTGCGATTCCAGCTAAGGACTTGTACACTACTCCATGCAGCTTATCTCACCTGAGTGTGTCGCGGAGTGCAACTGCCTTCGTTACTATGAGAACTTCCCTCAATCCGTAGCTAAAGATCTTACCCGATTGTAAGTCAAGCCTGAAGACGAGGAACTTGCTACTTCATGGTGAATACCTCAACACATTAAGCCGCTCGGGTAAGCAAACTCAAAGCACTCGCTCCTTGGGCTGTTTTTCCCCATTCTGCACATACCGATGCGGATAAATATGGATGAAGTCCTTCTAAACACTTGTAATCGAAGAGGAATACAAATAAACATGCCTTATCAGGATCAATTAGAAGAATGTTTTACTTACGCATTTGGATGATTGATATGTATTACTTATGGAGAAATAGAAAACAATTTTCCAGCTTTCGTCGACAGTTTGAAATACTTTCTGACCACATTTACAGACTGTGCAAATATCAGAAGGGAGAGAGGGTTGAGTTTGTTGCAGGCGCTCTCCTTCAACCCGTCTCGGGATGCCATGACATTTATACCGAGAGCCTCTTTCTATCTCCCTCCTGTCACTTATCTGGTTTCTTGTAGCGCGTCACTGGGGTTTCACATTCACGGCGGAGAAGTCGAAATTGACTTATTCTCCATCGGCAGAGTGCGAAGTTGTATTCCCTCCCTCTTCTACTCTGGCTGGCTGGGAAAATCCTGAAAAAATTCTCTGTCTGCCGGTTGAAGCCTGTAACTTCATCGTGATGCACGTACAAAGTACAAAGGGTAGCGCGTATTTCAATTTAGGCTGTCACTGGCGGGTAAATGGTAGCAACAGTGTCTCGCGCAGTAGTTCACTGCTATCAGACGAGCAGGGGCATTAGTTTAGTTGGGAGTTTCGAGGGTGCGGAATTGCAACACAAGAATGGTGAGTGGGGGATGGTTTGAAGCATGAAGGGGTCGGGATGGATGGATGGATGGATATGCGGGAAGGGTTGCCGCGTTGCAAGGTAAAGCGCTATCTCCGTGTTATCGGGTGCTTCCGGTATTATACCGTTTCAGCTGTCATCGTTGCGGAACTGCTCGTTATCGTTACGGTGAATTAGGCCGATCAGCAGCGGGATAGAACTTCCCCGGTGAACCATTAATTTGTGAGAGCGCGGGTGCGCGTAGCGCTCCGGATTACAAGCGGCCGCTGCAAAACTCGGCGCCGCCGCTTCGTTGCTGCTCCTCTTCGCTCCTCTGCGTAGATCTACTAGATTAAATAGTCGTCTTAACCCTCGTGTTAATTTTGCACTTTGACGGCGAACTACTCCGTTCCCATCTCACGCGTGGCATTGTGACCCGATTTTCGTATGGGCCGAGGTCTCCTGTTCTGTGAGATCCTGAATTTTGGAAATTGCTGGTCGAGCGATTAACGGGGCTTTTGGTCATCGAGGGATTAGTCGATGTGGTTTACGGGATACTACCGCAGCAACACATACATACACATGCCCTCGCGCACCCACATACCTTGCATGAATTTGCCAAGCACCACTAAGCTTACCTGGAATATTCATTATAGGGTAAATACCGGCTACTCTCATTGGGAGGGTAAAAATCAGGGAGTCGCCTATAGTGGACAACTTCCGCTTCCGCTTTGCTCGGCTATTACTTGTGGCTAGTATTGGCGACGGGTGATGATCGAAGCTGGCTCCAATACTTTTTAATTAGAAGCAGCGTTGCCCGTTAAAGTGGCAAGGGTGGTTGCTGCGATGGTGGTCGAGGCCCCTTACCCGCCAGGCAATAACGAAAGTAGGGAACACGCTCCGACAATCGATTTATCTGTCCTTGTCCGCAAGCCCTGAAATTAATTGACGCCGCGCGAGGCTATCGTTTGCTACTCAAGTGATCTCCAATACCACCGCTCGAATCACAACCCTGCGAATTCATTATGGGCAACACAACGCTCCTCGCTGATTCCGATTGGAAATATATATTTATTTAAGTACACCGGCAGTAAGGGGGAGGGGGGCGAGAATAATTGGACTTTCGATGAAAGCAGTATTTCAATATAATCAGTTTTTCGTTAACTTCCTTTCGCCGGAACATAACAGAGCGCTACTCGTGCCTGAAAAGTTGCTGCCGTGCCAGTTGGTAGTGAGCCGCTTTTGAAGTTCGGCCGGCGGAGAAAAGACTGTTTTACATTTTCCGATATCTCATTAATGCATAAAATGGAGGTCTGAATATGTTTACTGGTTGGCACAACGGCGGATAAGCGAGGAACAATTATTGTGCGCTCTCATGGAGAGAAGGCAAAACCGTTCATTATTATTGACAAGCGCGAGGGGACGGCAGTGGGAGGGTCGAAACGTGACTGAATAATGCGAGCATCCTTATACATGAATGAACGCCTGTTTACCCTCACTGTAATGGTACATGAGAATTCTTCGTGGAATTTACTCGCTCGAGGTTCTACCTTAGCGAATTATAATGCCACGCGTAATAATCTACAAACGAAACAAAATATTGTTGATAAACACGAAAGAAAAGTAAGTTATTTGCCGATAAAGCCTCAATTACGCCTGACACCTTTGATTTCCTAAGGCTGACCGAAACTGTCTCCGGGCATCGTTTGTCGAGGGTAAAAATTGAGTTAACTCAAGGTAGTTATAGTTAAGTAAGAGGGGACGTCTCGCTCCAGTTCTTGTTCGGCCAGAAAGCGCCTCAGGAATTCGCAGTCCCAGAGAGTCCTTTCACCGAGATATCCTCGTTTCTGGACAACCCTCTGACCTTCGCCTTCCCACTGTGACGATCTTCCTTTCGTAATTCTCTCGGTTACCTTGAATAGTATCGTAGTCAATGTTGCCGAGTTAACGGTCTCTCTAAAGCCTTGAACTTCCTCTTCAACCTGTGGCTGGCAGCTAGTAATGAGGAAGCACTGCCAGGACAACTATACGTACGTTTTGTGGTAGTTCGAAAGGAGACTGGGTCAAAAGGGTTGAAGCAGCAGTGCGCGTTGCGGAATCGTGTGGAAGGTAGGAGGTATGCAGCTGAAACTGTACTGATTAAGCCAGCATTTCGCTCAAGACTAATGAAGGGCTGGGCTCTCTCTCCCTTCCTCCGTTGGATGGATCCGGTACAAAAGGACCTCGTGGCTGAAAGGCAGCCCTCCTATCGGTGATTAGCGATCGCACATTGTCTACGAGCTACCTCCTGGAGCTGACGGAATAACAATGAGACTAGTAGTTGCAGCTCCATATCTACGAATAAAGGGTGATCCCGCGTCAACGATTATCGGTCGCCCGTTCTTCTTTCGCCAAGGAAGGAGAAGATAGCGCTCGAACTTGCCTCTGTAATTTTCTCTTCTTCTTCGAGCTATCGTTCACTCCTATCGATTCCTCCTCAATGAGCCCAGTAGCTTCTAGCCTCATTTGTGCTGCCTCTTCTGGAACCATTACTCTTTCGCACCCGATTAGCCGGACTAGCAGACACCGCCGAATCTCTGAACTCGCCGTTATTGTACTGGAAGTATTTTTTCCGAGTAGAGCTTACAATTCGAACTATGTTTCCAATTATGCGAGGTCTTTCGTTCCTTCATCTTCTGGTAGTTTAAAGGGAGCGTACTGGAATGTAACTGGCGCAGAAGGTGCACACAGGTAACGAGGCACTTTTCAGTCGTTCCCATCGAGCGGCAAACGGTTCTCGCCAGATTTCGAGGCAAAGCCCTCCCCTCCTCACTTCCACACCCTCTCCGCTTCTCCACTAATGAAGAGCGCTGTCGTCCACGGACTTCGTGTATGCTAAACATGCATGCACAAATACACACGCTGGTAGACACGCGCGTGCCCTGGTGCATAAGAATGCGGACGCTCGTTGGTAGACACGGTGAATCTAAGCACTTCCTAATTAGTCACTCGGCGAAGCAGCCGGCTATCTTTATGTGCACACAAATAAGTGCATCTGGAGCGAGAGCACCTCTCAAAGCAGATGTGCGCGCAGTAGTAGTAAATGTTACAAGCCATTCAAAGTCCAACAAAATCCCCTTACACACACACACTCACCCTCGCCAAGAAGAAGCGCGACCTCCAAAGGTCTCGGTGAGCAGGTCGACATTTAAAGCGACCAAATTAACTTAAAAGTCACTTCATCTTCCGGGTCTGTCTTGGGCCAAGCACGTGATATAATGGCGCTACTACATATATTATGTACATAACACGAATGCATTGATTTGCGAAAAAAGCCACTCGCGCGATCTCTTTCGCCAGTCACCTTTCAGGTGAAAGAGTTACCACTCTTTCGCACCTTTCCATCGAGTTTTAACCGGCGCGGCGCGGCGCGGCGCCAGATGAATTTTCTGTTTGAATTCGCGCGTTCTACTTCAATTTTAATTGCAGTTTTAAACGCAGAGAGACTTATTTACGCTTTATGTATCGGCGTCGAAATTGTTCGAGAGGAGTCGATAACCTTCTGAGCAGGCACTGGTAAAACCAGTAATTCCTCTCTCAGGAAGATCTAGATCGAAGCTTCAGTTACTTTAAAGGCGAATTCGTCGAGTGGAGCTTTTTGCGGGAAGGCCCGGTGTAAACAGGAGGCAAAGTTGCGGTGAGGAGTAAGATCGTAGCTCCGATATCTGGGGCGAACGATTGCTCTTTCCCGGCGAGAGGCAAAGGTGCGCATTCTTCTCTTGCCGGATTACCAGCTAAAACCAAGAGGGCCTGAAAGAGAGAGAGTGAGAGCGGAGAGAAGGAAATTCTCATCGCAGACTCTCGAAAGCGTCGATAGAGATAACCACACTTACGAGCACATTCCTCCGGCTTTCCGGTAAGCCCTTCGACCTGGCACATCGTATTCAACTCCATGCAGATAGCCTGGATCGGGAATAATCGGGTTTGAAGGAGATTTCTATTAAATTTTGATAGCGTGACCAGGAAAGTTTAATAGTGCCATTGTCGTTTTTCGTAGTAAACTCAATTCGCCAGGCATTCGGAGAAATTACCGGCACATGGGGGAAAAAGCTTTTCGCAGCATTCAGACACCGAGAGAACTAAAACTTTACGAGCGAGAGGTCGCTTTGTTTCGGCTGGTGAGTGTATATCATTCTTTACTGCCGAAATATTTTACAGCTCCAGCGCAGTCGGCATTAGCCGACAAACCCCGGCTACTTGTACTTCGGTCTTAAGAGAAGTAGGGGATACTCGCGCGAAATAAGGCTAACACGGAGCTCAACTCGGTAATGCATAGAAATTCTTCATGGAAGAGGGTGTTACACACTAGCAGACTAGATACTGGGCATTCCGTGTGAGAGTGCTGGCTCAACTGGAATTTGTAGAATGGCGGAGAAGTATAGAGGAAATAGAGAGGATGAATTCCATTCTTGGCGTTATATCCGGGGAGAACACATTTCTGATTAAAAGAATCCCGCCCGAGTCTCGCGAGGCTCTCCAACGGAGGAAATAGAAAGCTTGCGGATCACACGCACCACCGGGAATACTTATCCACTTGGGTGCCGTGGATTCCTCCGAGTCGGCCCTTCTCCTCAATCCTCGTTTGACTCGGCGCGGCGGTGGAATCCATTTGCCGGTATCGAATATAAACGGCCTCCGTAAATTTGGCAACGCATCCCGAAAGGCATCTTGGATTGTTTCGGAAACAGTATGGTGGTCGGCTCTCCTGTCTGACCGTAAGACCCATTCTTTAGTGTCGCTCGGCATTAAAGTAACTGTGGCGTCTCGGCATCCAGTGGCCAAGCACAACGTAAAAATGATGCCCGATCAAAGAGTGTACAGGTGGCCCCATAATTTACTCTTTATCGCCAGTATAAAGCGGTGTACGCCTCTTGTGAAGGACGTCGATCTCTGAAGTATACTCCGACCACTCGTAAAATCATTTTAGCGCTCCCTTGGGCAGCTACTTTGGCCTGCGATTTTGCTGAGAGTCTCAACGAACGCCATACATTACTCCTTACCAGCTACACAACAGACCACTTACCCTCAGCTTCTCTTTTCCCAGAGACCTCTTGATCGAAATTCCCTCTTTCATGCAACCAAACTCGTCTCGCTTCTCCGATAGCGGTGGAAATTTCCTTTCATTAAAAATAATCCCGAAATATTGTGATATCCCAGCTGCTCCCGATTACAAATTGAGAGAGCAGTCCGCGGGATCTGGATTCAAGCATGTAAAGGAGTGATGTCGTCACGCGCGTAAGGGCGAAATCCCACGAGAAAGAGTAGAAAACGCCGCGGGAAGGTGAGTCATAAATTATTCGTGGCAAAATAATTTGCATTGGAAAAAGAGGCGAGGAGGCGAAGAACCACGCCGAATGTTACGTGATGCCCGCGGCGCTCGAGTCACGGCGACATTCCAGAAAATGTTGCGTGCGAATAAAGTTGCAAATTCGCATGAGTCTAAGCTCCAGCTGCCTGCCGTTTGCATTCCCTCTGAAATAGCACGTTCCCTACCGCCGGCTTTCCTTTTTCTCTCTCCCTCACGTGGATGTCCAAAAAAGCGAAGGCTTTTCCAGTGAAACGTGGCAGATCCCAGGTATTCTTACTACACGGAGATGGCGCTCCGACTAATGGAGTTCCGCAGCCCTCATTTGGAAACTGCTCCCAACTTACCGCTCTGACTCCAGTTCCGGCGGTAATGAAGACGTTCTCCTGGCCGATAACCTGGTATTCGCGCTTTCGAAAATTTCTCATTAAATTCAGTTGCCAGCCTAGATGCCTATTAGGTAAAATCGAAATCACAGGCGCTTAAATGACCACCGAATCTACAATTGGCAATTAGTGAAGCGTACTATTGCTTTCTATTATGAGGGGGAAATAAGCGCAATGAGTCAAAGGGGGCTGTAATTATTTGTCGATATGATCGGGCGCGCGTTCTACCCCACCGAGTTGAATCAGGAGTGCGGCTCGACATCAACGTGGATGAACATTCATCAGGTACGAGTGGGCGCGCGATAGAGTAATTCGCTATTGTTCGAAAGCTTGAAAGCTCGGCCGCGCGTCAAAGCGCACGCTTCTCTCACTCGAAAAGCGGAGTCGCTTCATATTAATGGGCCAATTAGGAAATTTCAAAAGCGCCCTCGACTTCAAATTAGCCGGACCGCCCTGTTTTCCGACCTTGCAACCGTTGCTCCGCCGACCCCTCATTCTCCGGGAAAAATTTAATATAACTCTCTGCGCTTTATTTCTGCCCGGCGAGTTCCTTGCTAATTTCTACCCGAACTGTGAGTACCGACAAGCGCGCGGCTGTGCGTTATTTTGGTCCTTTTAGTGTCTGAAGGCTGAAGTGCTATTACCGCGAGTGGAGTGTCATATCGGAGAGATACGCTGGCATGTACCGAAGTAAGAGAAGAGGGCGGGTACTGGGAATTCAGCCGACTAGTCTACAAAGAAGCGCCTCGCCCTATATCTCCTTCTGCCAAGGAGTGCTAAGAAAGCTCGAGTTAGTTCTTCTATCTTACGGCTGGCAGTCCTCCATCTCTGAAGGCCGCCACTGGAAATAAGAGAGAGTCGCTGTGCCGCTCCGTGCCGCGCCGCCTCGAGATACCTACCTCCAAGAGATGAGAGAGGAGCGTTGGGATGGCGACGACGCAGGTACATCCAGGCATTTCACTCGGAAAAATTCTTCCTTCCCTTCGAACTGTCAAAGTAGAAGCTTTCTCTAATTTATCCGTGCGAGCGTGGGATCGAGACAGAGAAAGACAGGGGGAGAAGAAGTACCCAGAGCCATTCAGACACGTTGGACTACTAATTAATTAGCCGGTGAAAGTTCAACTGAACTTTAGCAACTATTAACTAATTAGTCAGTTCACGCCCTACCAAGGCTCCGCCAGTCACATATTAACATGCACTTGCCAAAGATCGACTCCCATCATGCACACTTTTTGCATCAAATCTGCAGACTCGATAAATATATTGGCGTGAAATTTCGCCCGGATTTTTTCGATATATGCATGCTCCTCTTTTCCTTCGGCTGCGGCACGCTTTGTGATTCAGCTGCGATAGGTTTTCCGCTGTTATTAACGATAATAAATGCTTTTTGTCGTACGCACACCCTGAAATTTTCAGGAGATCCAACAAAACCAGACGGTCCGTTTTCTGCACACGAATTTTAAAAGAATTCCTCAGCCGAAATTTAATTGCGACCCTTGTTTTTCGCTGCTCTTCAATTGGGACCGAGCGGCGCAATGGACAAGTTTTTATGCCCGTTCGTGACCTGTTGTATTTGCTGTTTTATTCGCCGATGGAATGGAGAAGGACGAAATGCGAGGCCGATTTAATTAAGGGACTTCTGGTTTCAAGGGAGTCGGATGAGAATAGGAGAGAGGAGGTCAGGTGCAAAAGTGAGCTTCCGGAGGGGTAGCCCAAGCTATTTGATAGCCAGCCCCAGGATTTGCAATCGGGTTCGATTAAATCTCGAATTAATCCTGTTCGGGTCTATATCACGAGAGGAATTATTCCTGCCGACAATTGCCGAGGAGATCGCCGCGCTTTCCATTTAATCTCGTTCACCCCGGTGGCCAGGAGGTTGCCCAGGATCTCGAGGATCCCCGCAAACTGGCCGAATGAAATTATGCCCAGGTATACAATGGGGATGGCTCGTAACGATGTTTACCGCTCAGTAATATCGGCCGATTGAAGACGCCTTCAACAATGAGGCCCCTTTTCTTCGTTATTATCCTCGCTTCGCGCCTCTTTACACCCTTACTCCCGTTGTGGCTGACTGCGCTCGTCCTCCTTCCACTGCCAAGCGACCCCTTATTGACCGGGGCGCACTCCAACTTTAACGAAAGAATCGAGATTCTTCCTCCCAATAACCGCGATGACTCGAACGAATCCATACTTTCTTCTGGAACAGTTCGCGCTCCAAGTCGAGTGTCGAGAGCTGGACTTGAAGTTCCCAGTGATAAATACGAGGTGAATGGCTCTCGGCACAATCGCGATCGTCGTTAGTTCCCAGGGCTCGCAGAAGTCTTATTCAGAAGTGCGACTTCATTTGGAGAAAAGCTTGTTCGTTAGTCAGATAATGATCATTGGGATACGCGTACCGCAACACTGGCCTTCTACAATGTACCCGGCAGGATAGGTGAACGGAATAATCGCCGGCAAGTATTTGTTATGCGCGACAAGTAATCGCTTCAATACTTGAGTTAACGGATGTACCGAGCAGCTTGTTATTCATTAAATTATGGGAGTTATTGCGTTTCGAAGTTGCCGAGTTCCTATAGTCGCATTATTCTCTCTGGCATAGTTGAAACAGAGCCAGCATTAAGCGTGTAACCTAATTACCGAGCATGCACTGCATACGTGATATAATTAACTGCAAAACAAAATTAACAAGAGCTTTTAAAGCTACGCCTTTCCAAAGGCGTTGTGGCGATATAATCGCTTGTCCAGGTGGTAACTGATGTTCAATTAACATAATTGGGAAAACACCAGTCCAAAATATTTGATGGAAGGGGAAGTCTAGCGGTACGGTTGAAGTTGCCAGTTTAGCCGAGAGTTCATATAAGCCTTGGTGTCTTAGGATGCCGAAGTTGCTCGGGCTCTGTTGGCGCTCCGGTGTCGGGAAGTCCGATTTCCATAATGACAGTGGTTGCAGACCAACCTTCTCATCAAGACGCTGCTATCCGACGGAGTACCTTAGCAGCTATCTCGAACTAAGAACATCCCCGGATTTCCCCATTCTCGTCATTCCTGGATCCTTCGGACGCAATATTCGAAGGTTGCCCCTCCTGAACGTCGACTCGACTAAATTAATCCCACAAGAACATGCCATGCATTATATTCGACAGCCTAGTCATTCAGTGACGTAATTCAAGATTAAAGTAGATAATTAAAATCTTCACCGAATGAATAGAACTTGTCAGTCTCGAAATCACCCAATTTTCCCTCTTCACTTTTATGTCATGGAGACTGGAATGGTTTAATTAGAGAAATGTTGAACAATGCTGCTTTTCGCAATTGCGATTGGCGAGAGCCGAACGATCACGTCAAATTCTCGGCCAAACTTGCTGGCGGTGCTTAGAGGTTCAGCTAAATCAATCCAAATTAATCCCAGGGGTTGTTGAGCTAGATCATTGAGCCATTGCGCGCTACCGAGGATGGCCGGAATGCTGCAGGGGCCGGCCGTTAAGGGGTTACCGTTCGTCGAGGCAGGAAATCTCAGTGTACGGGCTTGGTAGGAGTGATATTTCATTTGCATACCCTCCTGCCGCGCTGGGCGATATTAGCTCGTTAGGAAAGCTGTGTTCAAAGCCGGTGGAGAGCTTCGAGGCGGCTCCGCCGCTGGCTTTAATGGTTCTTAAGTAGTTAGGGACACACGTAGCCAGACCTACCACGGTACAAGGGCGAGTGAACCAGTTCGCGCATCATCTTCTATTAACTCCATTATCTCCATTCATACAGACGAGGCTGCTCTCCTTGTTTCTTCTCGGTTTAATGAAGCTCGATTCGTCCCACCCATGAAAAAGCCGTCTAACATTCTGACTCGGCAATATTTCTACGTCCGCTTATGCAAACACAGGAATAGAGCTGTGTATTGCGTGTGTCACGCCGGCGGAGCCACGGGAATCCGCACAGGGCTGTAATTCAGGCTCATAATTAAAACGCATAACCTTATCTAACTGGGTGTGTAACGCCGGGCCGGCAGAGGGTGGACTCTTGAAATTACGAGGGAGCACGACAGACGAAAATTAGCCCCGGGTACTGGTACCTCGCATGGTGGAAACGTCGCGACGTCAGGCGTCAAAGCGACCCCTTTTTGCCTCCTCGTGCCGAGCAGCTCTTCTCCCTCTGCCCATGTAGATTAGGTAATCTTCTGCTCCGCAATACACGTCCTCACGTATGCATACCCGTACACACCCTCAATTTTAGCTCACCAAGAAGTGGGATCGCGCGATGTTTAATTAGCCATGTTAATACGTTCCAACCAGCACTCATCTAGCTGGCTAAAAATGCCCTGGTAGTTGTAACTAATCCCGGCAAGTGCAGGCGTTAAGAATTATTTAGTAGACTTTAGTCCTTCGCTTGGACTCTCGAGAGCTTCGCCGCTCTTTTCGGCTTGCACTGAATCACCACTCTCTACCGGCGAACTTTCTTTCCCAGCTTCTAGTAGCACCAATCTGGCTCTGTATAATTGATCGCCCATCTTTCTGTATTTACGGACCAGATAAGTTCCGAGACAATCTCACCACCGATTTAATATGTTATTTCATGTATTATGTGGCTGTAGTTGCACGTTAATCCCGTTGCAATTTCACGACAATTCCAGTGGTATGGCGAAGTTCGTCCGCGGTAGGAATGAAGTTACATGGAATCCTGTATTAAGTTATGTCAGGACAGTCGTCGATTTACAATAGGAACATTGGGTTCCTAGCAGACTGCCATGCAGATCGAGTTGCGACCGAGCATGCCCAGCGTAGTTGCCCCAACCGGATGGTAACGCGGTCAGGTAACTTAGTAGAGAATTACTAATTACACGAAGGGAATTCAGCCCGGATGTACAACAAACAGAATAATCCTCGGGCGTGCTTTGCGGTCGCGGCTCGCCGGATCTTCGAAACCATATACTGGCCACCAAATCCGCACTGTTTACTTGCCCCCAAGCAACTTCTGCGATCTTTTCACGCTTTAGTAATTTCAATCTTGTCCAGGCTGAAGAAATCTAATTGAAATTCAGAGTCCACCTGGGCAAAGGCCAAAGGGGAAACTACATGTATAATAATAATAATCAATGGATAACCTTTGCTCTCCGGTAGTTTGAATATTTACTGCTTAACTTGGACGAGAGAAGATAGTATCATCGGTGTGGTAACGATGCGTAGCTGGAATAACTCGGACATGCTTGTGTTTGCGTTCTGACACGATATTCATTTCGGCAAGTTTCACTGCTGGCGAAGCTTGCTCTCTCTCCCTCGGGCGCGTTAGCCATGAATACAAGCCCGATGAAATTGAACATCCGCAGGAGAGGGAAAGCAGAGAAAGAGAGGGAGAAAGGGAAAAGTTTGACGAGGGTGTGCAACGCGGCTGACAAAAGGAACTGGGTTAGACTGGAATAGGAAAGTTCCTCTCGCCGATTTTCGTCGTAATTTTCACCACGGTCATATACACACGCGCGAAAATGTATACACGCTGTATATAAAGGGCGGCGATTGTTCGCCCAGACAAAGTAACAGGTTGCGAGCGTTGCTCGGTCGTCAGCTGGTTTTAACCTGCTGATTTAACCGAGCTCACCGCGCATTAGCTGTGATATATAATATGTGTGCATGCATATCAGGATTACGATAAGCGCGTGTACCTCCTACCTCGTTATGTGGATATTATTTTCATAAATAACGCGTGTTCGCGAATCCACAAACACACCAGGCTAGCCGCGGTGGCCTCCCGTTATTGATGATGTTTCACGTATTAACCAGGATCGTTCAATGACTCGCGACCGGAGTGCCTATTTTCACAGGAAAAACAAACTCCTCGACTACTATTCACAATGTTTTCAATTTATTCAACTCTTCGACCCTTGATTTTCGAAAGCACTGCGTTTTTAAAGATTCATAGTGATAGAGATATTCAAAATCCCCCATTAAAATACTGGTATTCATTACTCCATTAGCATGTGGCGTGGTACGGATACATGAGATGGTCGGCGAAAAAAGGGGCACAAAGATTTCACTAGCAACATAATGAGGGTGAATTCCACAGAGCTCGAGTGGTGCTTGGGAAAAGGCGTTGCCTTTTTCTACTGGCGTAGAGGCAGTAGAAAAATAAGCGGTTTTCCCGGTATAACGAAGGATCCGAGAAAAAGTGTGCGCGCTGGGTGGAGTGCGGTCTCGCAGGTGCGACAAGAAGCAGTAGAGCATAATGGAACGTTGTACCGGTAACAGGGAACATAACGATATATCAGTGATCCGGGCAACAATAATTACGGCTCGGCAAGAAGCAGCTCCAATAGAAAAACTCTCATTTAACAAAGCGTTAATCGATCGCGCAGTTTTAGCCGCGCGTTTCACCCGGTCAATTATTCCTCGGAAATTTCGCGCCGCCTGATAACTAGGCCCGACACACACAGGTTCCAGTCAAAGTCAGGAGTGATCAATGCGCGCGAGTACGGTAACTGGCGATGTAACGTCGGTGTAATTGCAGGTTCACGGCTGATTCTCGGCGGACGGGCACGTGCTTCAGCAATTAGCTTAACGTACCGTGAACAGGAGCGATCGAGCTGGCACATCGATGGTCGGTCCACTTGATCCTTGACAAACAACACTTGGAGGACAGCTCCACTGATCAAAGTGTCCGGTCGGAATCTGTAGGTTGTTACACGACCATCCCTGCGCCGGGCACTCCTACCTATTGCCTGTCAAATACGTTTCCTAACTTTAGATTTCAATTCGACAGTTACACCAATTATCAGACAAACGATAATGGGTCTGGAACAGTCCGATAACTTATAGTCTAGGTCTCCTCATTATGTATAAGCGTTTCCTCGGTCTGGTTGCCGGCTCATTTGCAGTTTTTACATCGAGGACTAGGGCTCTATTAATTCGACTTTATCCACGAATGTAGATTTCATCCGAGAACCAGTCACTTCTAATGCAAAGTTCTTCTCAAGCGTGCCCGCGCGCGAGAGAGAAAGAGAGAGAGGGTGGGAGGGAAGTTAGTGAATGCGCCCAATAGGTATCAGGCTAGACGAATGGCCAATTCACTTCCTTCACCATCCAATTCAATTACTGAGGGAAGAAGAATAGAATCGCTCTTTTGTCGAATGAATTTTAAAGAGGCCCGCCTCCCAGCGGTATCCAGTTCCTGCTTCTTGCTTCGAAGAGTTCTCGGCCCGCTTATTCACTCTGTTCCCAGCTAGTAGTGGTGTAAACTAATTTCCAGATCCTTATATATCTCGCGCTAAGTATTCGTGAGACAGCCGGATCACTCGAGGAATTTGCGGGACTGATTAAATCCTGGAAAGTCCGATGCCCCGAGAAAAGTCTCCTCCCATTGAAGTAGCGTCTTTCCGATTTCCCTTCCTTGGTTTTGCAGTTTTGCTCACATCGATGTCCCCTTTTTCGTTCGTTTTCTTGGCTAATTTCGTTAATCGGAATTTCATCGCCAGTGGAAGGATCCAATCGTCTTCAGCCTGGTGTTCCCATCTCAAAGTGCGCTATCATCCACCCTCGACGAGTTTATTAATGACGACGGCAACATAAATCATCGGGAGGATATTTGCATTACGCCGAAAAAAGGGACTCCCTTTGGCCATTACTCGATGCCCCCCCCCCCCCCCTTCTCTCCGCTCTGCCCTTCGTTCCCAAGAGTATCCATCGTCGCACACGTGCCGACACACGAGGCTCACGTCTTGGCGAAACTCCCGGAGAATCCAGCGTGGTAGAGGCATCGATCAACGTCGACGGCAGAAATCCATTGGTAACGCTCGACTGGCTCACCGTTTCCCCCTGCGACAATGTTATACTCCAACAGGAGACTTAAAACCCCTAAATACTCTTTTTCTCCATGTGCGGTGGAGAATGTAGCCGCGGAGAGCGCGATCACTCGTCTGCGGGTGGCAATAAGTCGAACAGCTAGCTACTTCTATAGCCGCGGGCAACCAGGCCTATAAAGGATCGACAGGAACGCTACCCCTTCGCGCGGTGTAATGGAGCGTTTTTTCACACACGAGCGGAAGCTCTCGACTCGGACCTTTCACCCGACCGGGACTCCCGACAATTTCCTTTTATCGCTGTTGTTCGACGAGAACAGCGCTGCTAGCTCTTTCGAATCGCGCTGCGATCGGTATCCACGATGGTTTCATCGCGATAGAACCGGGCAACCCTCGAAATGCGTGGAATCAGCTGGACCACCGGCAATCGACTTACCCGGAACACCTCCCCAGAGAGATTCAACCTTCACTCGCACCCATTAGTTTTACCCATTGGTAGCGATAAGTGTCGCGAACAAATTCCTACTCGAGAGCATGAATTCGTCCTCCGGTACAGCTTCAAACTTTAGCAATTTCGGATCCTGTAAAGGATACACTTTGCAATCTGTCTGCATGAGTCAGTAGATGTTCCAGAAGGAATATATATTCGTGGGTGTACAACAATGTGTTAATAGCAGCTTTCAGATTGTAGACATCTCGCGAGAGATCTGACAGTTTTCGCGTGGCGCTGCGAGGAGAAAAATGTCGAGCTTTTTCATTAAGCAAGAGAAAAGAAAGTCATGTCGTTTTTTCGTAGTGCGTCCCTACTGTCGCCGCGGCTCTCTCTCTCTCTCTCTCTCTCTCCCTCACCCTCTGTTTTGTCGCCTGTTTCCTTCTGGCTTCCATCCTGGCAACGCGCAATCCACGTGCGCGCATCCGCATATTAAAAGCATGGGCGCGCAGGCTCTTTTTTGCGCGCCATGTGTTGGCGAAGGCAGACGTATTCGCTGGAGAGTCGCTCGAGGGGGGGAAATTAAAGAGAAGAGGGTTGACGCGGGCCGTACATCAAATTACAAAGATCCCGACTGGTGGAAAATTAGCTCGTCACTGGTATGAATACAATTACGGGGTCGAGAGCACTCGGCTGACTGGGTTGTTAAGCATCGAGTAGGCAGACATTTCGGTCAAGTTCCGAACTTATCGCCACATCATCACCGAGGCCGAGTCCTCACCAGTGGCAATCTCCCGAGGGAACAAACACCGGCTAGACCACAGACGCTTCGCTTTTCGGAGTTCGGCTTGGTTTTGCCTTCACGTCCCGTAATTCATTGCGCTGCGATAACCAGGGTGCGGCCGGACCAGCGGCGAGTGTGTGGTACTAGTTGGTCCAGCGCCAGTTCACGCAAGCCGTAAAAATAAAGAGTCGACGAAGATAGGTGGACGAAGCCCGACGCGACGGCTTGCTAGGAGCGCTGCCACCGCCAGGAGGAAGAGGCAGATGCTGAACGAATGGCTAAAACGGACAGTTGGTAGCTCGGCCAAACGAACAACTGGAATTGTTCGCCGCTCGTGGAAAAGAGTCATGGTTGTCTCTTCCTCGCACAGCCTCCTCCTCTCCAATGGTTCCATCGATGCCTCTTCGACTCCGTTGTTTCCCATTGCGGCGGACATCGGGTTGCCGCTGTACGCGGTCACCCTCTGCTCAAAGTGGAATCAATTACTGTCCAACATCAGCGACCATTTTCCCATTATTCGTTATCTCATCAATGTCAACCACCCTCGAGCCAGACCGCACCCAGGCTAGCCTGCCAACCGTCATTATTTTATACGGCTAATGTTAATCCGCGTGAACTTGCACTCGAGCGTACCAAATGACGTTTAATTTCCAACTATTATTCGTCCCGGCTGCTGCTTTGTCCTCTCAGCCCGTTTGCACCACTTTGCCCAAGGGAAACTCACCCGATCCCAATCCCGCCGCTATGTCACGTTATACCAGTTTTGAGCTCGCGGTAGATTTACGCGGCAATCGCGTTTACTAATTTATTCCGTTAGTGCCTCGCTCGTTCTCTCGCACTGCTTGTCGCATGGAATCCGGAAAAACCGGCCTGTTTGCCAAACGGATATTCCTGATAGCCAGGTAAAAATCGAGGGGTGCAAGGGTGCAAGAGAGAGGAGAGGCATAAAGGCATGATGAATAATAAGTCCGTCGACCAAAAAATATGTTCCAGGAGATAAAGGACATTATTCGCCCGAAGCGTTCTAGTCACGTGTCAGTTTCTCTTGCAGGGCCGATTAGGAAGCCTTTCTCTTATACATTCCAAAACGGAACACTGAACAGAATTTAAGATTAAATCTTCGTCAAAGATAATATAATAGTTACAAAGAGAAGAGCGAGGAACAAGCAAAAATGATAAAAAAAATGGCAAAGGACAATACAGGTAGAGACGAGATACGCCGTCAGATGGAGAGAAGTGTTTAAGATTCAGCGGAAATCTCGGCGCTCTGGGCTCTCTGGGCTCTCTAGCATTTCAAGCATTTAATCGCTCGCCGGTCCAAGTGGACCTTCGCTAACGCGATTCACCTGCATAAGTAAAGCACAAACGGCCGCCGCTTTATGCACTCCCCACAGAATTACATGGCTGATTTAATTCTTCGTTTGCGTTGAGGGAGAGGCGCGCAACATCTGCCGTCTAGTTAATGTTTCAATGAGACCTCTTTCTCGGCGCGGAGCTTGGTGTGTTAATTGCATACTAGTGAAGATGATCGAGTGGTACGAGTAAGCTCGTTGCAAGCTCGACTGCATTAATCAGTGTCACCAATGAGCCGTGCCGAGTAATGAGGTAATTATACGTGCACACATCGACAAGCCCTGGACAAGCGCGCGTGAATTGTCTCGCTTGCATTATCGGTTGTTTAGTGGACGGCCTCGCTTCGTTATTAAGCTCCTGGGAATTCAGCTAGAAGCCTGTGTTGGCGAATAGTAGCCCGTAGAGCTGACTAATTTCCTCCCTTGAGTCATGAGACGCTCGAGTGTCCATTCGTTTCGCCAATTGGGATTCGTGTGAGAAAGGACGCGAGATTCGCGAGTCGAAGTTGATGTGAATGACACTCAGTCTGTTTCGAGCTTCTTTCGCGCACTAGATTCGACCTGGTTCTCCTTGAGAGCTTCCCGCGCGCGCTTCCGGAAAACTCCTCGAACATCTCGACGAGGAGTGGTAACAAGCGGAGAACAGTATGTAGTCCAGCGAAGGCCCACTGGTTCCTCGCCTCTTGGATCCTAGCCACGACCCGATTTCCAGCTCTCCGTGAAATTGAAAGGTGTCTTCGAGGCGCGAAGAGGAGCCGAGCTTCGAAGCAGCAGCGAGCGGGTGTTAGCTGCCGCCTGTCACTTCCATTACGACAAGTCGCAAGCTCGAAAGCTTTTACGCCGTATTAACGCTCGAGATTCCATCCGTCCGCCAGCTGAGCTGTGTGCGCCTCGAGCTTTATGCAGATATTCGAGACACCGGCGATGTCTTATTTCTAGCGGGTCTGTGATCCCAATGCCAGCTGGGCAAGAACTCGCGCGGATAAGATGCTGTTTAATTTCACGCAAGACTGCAACACTCTCATTCGCACGACAGGCTTTTTTTTCTGCCTGCAGTTTCAGAGAGTGCGAAGTATGAATGCATACTACGTGACGCCGCTGGTGAACGCGAGTCAGGAATGTCGATATTACCCCGTGAAAAATTCCCTTCCCTACAACAAGTTCCACACTTTTCATCAATTAACTCGTGCGGTTAAAACAATTATACGTGCCGAGAGTATTATCGACCTAGTTCACTGGTGTGTGTCCGCATTAGTCTGTACATACATACTTCGCAATGGCGATTCGTGGCTCTCTCTTTCCATCCGGCGCGGCGCGGCGCGGCGCGCGCGCCCGATTGCAACGCGCTGCTGGCGGCACCCGATGCCGAGGCGCATCGATTTTCGCATTACTCCGCCAGACACGGAATTGGGTTACGACAATCTCGATGTGTTACCTGCTGGCACAATGTCCGTCGAGATACACCCGCGGCACTAGCCGGAGAAGAAACGGCACCATGCCATTATGGCACTCTCGAGGAAAGTAGAGCCGCCCAGTGCTCGGAACCACCGACGAAGATCTACGATAAATGTACCAGGCTCGCTTTCACCAATCTCGTAGTTCGACTGCTTTCAACTCGTCTTTAGAAATTTAGCCACTCCACTTAGCCGTCCCTCATATTCATACTTTTCAGAAATCTTCCACCTGCTCTTCACCCAATCGTTCCGAACGCGCACTCCCGTAAATTCAGATTACAGAATGCGGAAACTTGCCTTGTCAGATAGAGTCAACATTACACTGTAACCAGATGCATTTCGAGCTAGGCAGATTCCCTTCGGATATATTTCAGTCTTAAGTCACGTACTGTCGAAGGACGACTTAGCACTCAACGAGTAATCTTCTTAGACTGATGCTTGGGTGTCTGTACAGTCGAACATCCACCGGCTATGGAAGACGCGTACAGGAGTCTCCTAAAATCTGGGATAAGCACATCCTTACAAGGAAGACGAATCTTGTCTTACTATTGGTTACTGATAATGTTAATACCAGCGCCAGACAGGATAAATTTCTCTTACTCAGTGTAATCTTGCAATGACGGAAGAAACAGGCTCGTGAGAAGAGATTGTTGCTAGTGGATAAAGCGCCGGAGTAAGTTGGGCCTGTGTTCTCCGTGCAATTCCCGCTGGTAAGCATCACGCATACATCGCGCCAGGTATACATATATTCTAGGGAGCTCTCATTCAATCTCCGCGAAATCGCGATTCAGCTGCCGATCTGTCGAGAAAATAAGATTGGCCCGTTTCCTAACTGCGAGAGAGCGAGAGCTTCTTCCCTCCGAAACTCGGCAGTCTACTTGCAGTTCTACCCGCTGCGTTTCTCCTTCCAGGGAGATGATACTCAGCCGGGAAAGATTAGATTCCTCGGAAACAGAATGCTACTGCGTGTGCATTCATCTCTATGCAAATTCCCGTTGCAGGAAGTATCAAAAAACAGCTGAATGGAAAATGGGGGAGCGAGGCGCGCATGCCTGATTTGCAAGGTGGAAAGCCGACGTACACTGCTAAGCGCTCAGTCATTTCGCCAGGCAGACGTTGGCAATTTCTGCACGTAAACTGATGCCGCCGGCTATGGCCGGCATTACGTTCTCCGGTGAAATAGCAGCTTTCGAGTAATTAGAAATTCGCTGGACTCCAGTACTGCGTACTCAAGATCTTAAGGGCGAGACTCAGCGAGTAGAGTTCCTATTGTGAGGGAGCGAGGAATATATATTCGCGCGATGTAGAATGGTGGATTCAAGATGATAAGCGGCACTTAAATAAGGGATGTGAATTGTCTGAAGACCACGTCAGATGTCACGGCTTCGTGTAGTTGATGCACTGCGAACTTAGCACCCGCAGGATTCCGTGGACGAACCTTAAGTAGGATCGAGTGGCGCCAGTTCCGCCGTCGAACTATCCCGTAACTCGTCCTCATAGACCGCTCCTAGGGAAGCAGCCTCTCCAACCCGTTGCATGCATTATTCATCTGGAATCCTGACTGATACCGAGTACGTGGCATTTTTGCAACCGGGCAATTCTCCCTTGCAGCTCACGGCAAGTGGTCAGCTCTACCCCTGCTCGAACACGTACCCCATCGCAAAATCGAGCAAAACTAGACGGTACGCCAAAATGACGGCGTCTATGTCACTGAAGCCTTTCAAAAATAGAACTCATAATGCTGAAACTTCCGAATTCTGAAGATTACAAGAAAGTTAAGGAAACTTCGAAAAATCACGAAAACAGTATTGACAAAATCGCGAAAAGTTTGTTGGTCCCGAGTACGCTGGTAATGGTCGATATCGGATTCTTCCGTGCTTTCGGTTGTCTTGCTTGATCTCCCGTGAACCTCTGCTTTCGATACCGTTTTCTTAGTTGGTTTGTTCCTGTCGTGATATCTCTCTATAGATATAAAATTCTATCTTGAGATTTAGCAAGTATCAAGCTAGGAGTAAATATGCTATCTTAAGAGAAATCCAGGTTCTCGTGTTACATGTACCAGGACCAGCTCTATCGGGCTTGAGTATTCCGATATCGAAGGGCGCGATTGCTGGATATTAGGCGAGCCCACGCAGGCCTGTGTAATTGCTGCTTGTTTGCTCCGCTAGAAGCTGAACAATTATCCAATTAGTATATCCTGCGAGCATGTTGCGCAGCGTGGTTTGCGTTTCTGCTGGGCATATGGAAGCAGAATCCAGCCGCTTCTACGTCTCAGTGTTAGAGCTTTGCGGTTATGTGCTGGCGTTAATTAAAACGAGGCTCCTCGTTCATGTACACCAACTTGACTAGCATGCCATGGCCACTGTTGACACCCAAACGCGGCTTCGCTAAATTCTTTGCTCAATTTTTCGAGCATGAATCTTTCGCCATTTTGCAACGAAAGTTGGAGGAATTTCGAGGAATGTTCCATGCACTGATTCCCGTCCAATCTAAAATTCAGCCAAAACACAAACAGCAACCTGCACCGCAGGCTCGCAAGGCAAGTTAACAAGGTGAACGCGAAAAAGTAAAAAGTCCACTTAATTGCTCCCATTCGCCCCCAGCAGTAGTTTTTCGGCTGAGATTTCGCTCGGAAACACGCGCGTTATAAGCGTCATGCATATTTCGCCTCGACGTTTTACGCACTGATTCACCTGATCTAAAATTCAGCAGTAGGTAAATTATGCGCTAGTACCTAACAACACAAATGGAAAAGCTAGTTTGCAAGCTCGCATTGCTAGCTGCGAGGGAATAATTATGACAAATGAGTAATTATGGGAGGTCAATTGAAAAGGTGCGTTCCTCTACGTACTTGGGTAAAGGGGAAACTGCTGCTGCGATAAATGAGAGCGTCTTTTAAGATTTTCATGACATAAAACTGATTTATGAACGCGCCAACGAGAGCTGACCGGTTAAAATCTGTTTGGAAGCACGTCTGACGTGCGCCGTACTCGAAAGCCTCTTTTTCTTCCGCTCAGCCAAGAGTTCCTGACCTCGGCGGACGCGTCTCGAAGCTTTTCGCTTTAATCTTTCAGTTTAATCTCTCTTCGAATTAATCTCCACTTTGGCCGAGGTGAATATTCGGTGAATCTAGCACCTGGACGTTAAGGATAGGCGACAGTCATACAGTCGGAGCGGCCTTCAAATGCAAAGTGGGGCCAAGTTTTGCCTCTACTTCCGAGGCATTGAATCATTCGTCCGAATGCTTTTGCCTGGCCCGGATGCTCTGAAAGCGTATAATGGATGGGTGTAGTCAGTGTTAAGCGGGTCGATTCACACCTACCGCTAGTATTCAGCCTAAAGAGCGATACCAGTGATAACTGACGTAACACGCGGTTTCCAGCGGATGAATTATCTCTCTCACTCCCGCTTCATAACCGGTTAACATAGAAGCTTGCGTCCTATATCACACACGTGGGAGAAGTGCTTGCAAGCGTTTCAGCAGCGAATGAAAGAGCCGGCACATTGCGCCAGCTGCGTGTGCTACATTTATTTGTCCGCCTGTTACATAACGAGATCAGAGACGCCGGATGTGAGTCTAGGATTGCGAGGGAGAAGATGGGAGAGAACAGAGAGAAGAAGAGAGAGAGAGAGAGAGAAAGAGAAGGTGGGAGACAAAGTGCACCGGTGCAACGCGGCGCGTTTGGAAGTCGGGCTTTTTAAGCGCGTCGAAAGAGAGAATTCTTTTAGAGCGTTCCGCCGAAGACAAAGTGGGATTCCGAGGAAGCAGGGTCGAGCCTCGCCGATTTTCCCGGGTGAGAAGTGATCTGCGATCCGCAGAAATCGAGATTTCAATGTAGAGTAGGCGGGTGAATAGAGTCTTCGATAAAGTGCAAGTTCTTTACGAGGAGCCGCCGATAGGGGAATCTTCTCTCGCGTTCTCACTCTCTATCTCCGCATTCCACTCGTAGCTCGTCGAGATTCCCACCGAAAATCGAAGACCCTCGCTCCGAGAAATCCGGTACGGTGCCAATACTCGTGGCGGCACTTGCACGCCGCAGAACTCCACTTCTACCAGCTACACTGTCTTCCCAGTTCCTGTGGCTGGCGGACCTTGTTTTTCTTCGGTGAACTTCGAAGTACGAAGAAGGGAATTCTTGGAAGTCGGTCTTCAAGAGTGCCGGCTTCTTTCTCCTGTTCGAGTAGAAGCACTTGAGAATATTGATTGTGGGCTGAATTTTAGAAAAAGGAAGAAATCCGTGGGATTCTTGTGAAAAGTCGGACGGTATTCGGGACGGGTATCGGGCGATACGGCACTGTGTATAGCGTTTTATATATAGGTGGACGTCGACTTAACTAATCGTGCCAGCGAGGGGCTTCACCGGCTTCACTCGCGTCTGACCCTACGCGTCTCATACCACTGGGCAAGGTGCGCACGCCAGTCCGTTTGACTGTGCGATGTATTTGTCAACGCGAGAGACATTATGTCTCCTGACACTTCCACCACCGGAGACTCTTTCCTATTCAACATTCATAGCACCCATTTACATTTTTCACACTTTCCCGGTGGACACCCGAATTTTCCCCCGGACTCGACGAATAATGGTCTTCGAGGACGCTGTGCACACATATCTGCTAAAGTCCGTGCGACCCAGAATCCCGAAAGTGGCGTTCTCCTCGTCAGAACGTAGTGGAACTCGTTTACGATAGTCGATCGAAAACAATGTTAATTGGAGTAGCCGAAGCTCTCAACATCCGATGACCCCGGAGGGTATCCATAGTAGTGAGAGACCAGTCAGTGAATCTACAGTTTGTGCCGCAATTGCCAATTAGATTGAATTGCGCTTTTTCAGCTGGGCTTCCTCGCACTGCCTGTAACTCAATCGAGATATATGTGCTCTTTCGATATAGATTCTGCGGTAGTTTCAAATGACCAGTTGAACTAAATACGTCAATACGCTCGGGTTGCCAAGCACTATGCGTCCTAATTAATAAATCAATTTACGAAAACATTTATCCATATTGCACGGATAATAGGATCCCTTTCACTTGATCCAATGTGATTTTGTGGGAACTAAGAATACGAGAATTCTAGTGGACGGAATCAAGTCGGTGATTGTGCCGGGCGTCGGAAGGAAGCGGCCCGTAAATTACGACAAGAATGTAGCGGCTGAGGAACGCGTCTTCATCGAGGAAATAATTCTTCCCTCGAGCTCTGGAGCGTTCCGGTGAGGGCTTGGGAAACCTCGAGGCAGAAAGGAAGGAAGGATCTGGGAGAGCGGTACGGCGGGTGGTGGCCTTCCAGAAATTCACGTGGCAGAGAGGAGTGAGAGATCGCGAAGTCGAGAGGTGTCGGCGACGTAGGTACATACTCGGAATCCTGACCACAGGACTCGTCTGGAAACTCCGGTCACGTAGTCCACGTTACCGAAAGTATTAGGACGTCCTTTCAGCCCTGAACCTCTCCTCTTTCTCTCTTCTGGAGGAGGAAGCGACCACGTGCGAGCCACCGGCCGAGATGTAATTCCAGCCGGCACAGATATGAGAAGCCGCGGGATGAAAAAAAGACTGCGGTGAAATAGTGCTCGATATATATCTTCGATTATGCTAAGCCCCTTACCGCTAAGTCCTCATTTCGCCTCAACTAATTTTCCGACCTCTCTTCAAAGGGAGTTCACTGACCTCACGGCATGTCACTGAACGCTCATTAGAAACCAGAATTCCATTTCCGCCAATATTGACGCGCCAAGTTCACTCTCGGCTAAAACAGATTGTTCGCTTCGATTCCTGCTGGCACGTCGAAGGCACACCATATGCGATTTCGATAGCATAACATGTTATTCCTGAAATGTATATATATATATACTTTGTTGCGATTACGGCAGATTTCATTGGATATTTTATTGCCATCGCTGATTGCAATCGTTCAGAAATTCAGGTTAGGTCGAAACAGATATTGCATTAATTATCGGTGCAATTAGTTGGTCGAATCAGTGGACGATCACGAGTTCAATAACAGATGGCTTTTAAACTCAGCGAGGTATTTTCGGAATCTCTGGAAATTTCCGACTCACAGCGGTTCGCCAACATTCTTGTAATTAGTCTCAAAGGCTCGTTTACGACAATTTCAATATACCTTATAAGCATGCACCTTGCAAATTCTGCAATTTCTAGGGTAGAATTATGTCAACGATTTTACTATTTTGCTTTCGTAAAGTACGCGTAGCTTGCTTCTCCAGTCTTTTAATATAATTAATAATCCCCTGAGAGATCATATATTTTAATAGTAAAATTTACTACTCCATTAATTGATTTATAACGTTCGATAACACTTAATTACGTGACAAACTAGAACATCTTGAACTCGCAAGTCCAAGGATCAGAGCGCGCAGCCGGCAATAAAGGTCGATATGGGAATTGACGTAAACAGTAATTGCGCATAATTAACGAGGTAGCCATTAGCACGGGAAGGGTTGTTCACGAACAAGTTGGTGGCTTCCGCTTAATTGGATTATCTTTGTACAGTTATTGAGTATCTCCGCCTGTTAACCCCTACTGAACTACAGGGGACGATGTGATGGTCATCCTCGCGAAATTAGCTGTCGTTAAACGTAAACACCATGGACGTGTATCGTCTGGAGTGTCGTGGTGAGCGACACGTGTATTTGCAAACTATTAAAGAGGGATTGCGCATTGCCCGAAATATCGAGGGAATTTATACAGCATTAAAAACTGGAGCGATACTCCGACGAAGCTTGATATCCGGTCACTCGATGCATTCATAGCGCACTGCGAAAAATTAAATACAAAAAACGCGAAATTTGCCATCCGTTGAATATTGCCGCTCAAAATATACCACGTTTATCTCTCTCTCTCTCTCTCTGTCTTTCACATACACACGCTCTTTCCCTTTCATTTACTCATTTCATGGATCAAACATTGACGAGCGCGGGTCGTTGGCTAATAAATGAAAAAGGGCTGTCAGCCGGCAGAGAGTAACACCATCGAGAATTTCGATACAGTTGAGTTTATAAATTAGAGAAGCGCCCACTCGAAACTTTCGCCCGTCCTTTTACCAGTACTCCGCATGGCGCTCAAAGGATCGGATCGAGTGAATAATGAAAAACAATGGGTTTCTATTTCCCGATGGTACTCGGTAGCTTGGAAAAACTCGTAAGCTACAGGTCCCAGTTACTGTTTCAAACAACTGATAGTCTCTGCGAATGCCGTAGTCGATAGTGCCTCGCCTTTTTTACACAATTAACGCAATGTTCACTTAGGATCACCTGATATCGTTAAAAAGAACATGGCACCTTTGCTTCATGCATGAATTTCTCCGTGAAAAGAGAGCTCTCTATTGATGAAGATGCGCCTAATTTGGCCGAGGGAAAAAAGCAGAAACAGAGGAGGAAATCAGTTGGAGGCTGATGGAACGTTTCATTTTGTGGTGAAAGCGGAAGTATCGCGGACTAGCTGCTGGCGCGTTCGTTTTTCATCAAGTACTAGAGAAGAGACTGCGGAGAAAGAGAGAAACACAGAGCCTCTTCAACCTGTAGAGCTGAGTCAGCGACTCCTGGGCTGGAAACCAAGGTGGAATAGGCGTCGCAGCCTCCCACCCAAGGCTCTCGAGCAATCAGTGAATTAGCACCTTCTTGTTCTTCTCGATTCTTCGCTCCACACCACTCCACTCTTGGCTGTCGATGTGCTCGAACGCCGGACGAGCAGCCAACAATCTGCCATCGAAAAATCCTAACAGAATTCAGAGTTCTCGCCAACGAAATTTATCGGGCTAGTTCAATTGAATAATGGCTCGTCTTCCCGGAGTCAATTGATAGTCGATTCCTGATCGACGCTGACTCAGATCGTCCAAAGAGAGAAGGTGGAAATTCTCAGGATAAATTGCGATAACCAGTTGCCAGTGATAGATTCGTACAATTTATGGACGGTGCATTTGCTCTTACTGCATTGGAGTTACACGAACCCTTGCATCCGATCAACAAATCGAACGTGTTCCATTTGCTGGTGCGAAAAAAGTGTCTGGCAAATAAACCGTAAATCTGCCCTGATCCCGGTCAGATTTGTATCGTAAATTTTTCGTCGGGAATGAGAAGCCCCGCGTGCGGGAGAAGGGGGAGAGGTAGGGAGAGTGCCGGTCCAACGCCGAAGAGACATTGCCAACTTTACGAGACGCAGCGTGCATTGTTTTTCACGGTATAACTGTGATACCGAGTTCCGTCGAGTAACCAATCTTTCTACAGAATTTCAAACCCTCTGGCTTGCTGGCCCCGAAGGAACAAAAGCCGGGCCACGGATGCTAAGCGGTCAACCGTTGTTCCTGTTTTCGCGAATCTCTCAACTACTTTAACTGAATCCATCTCCCGTTCCCCGGCTCTAGCTCTGCTCCAACCCATTCTCGAACATTTAAACCTGACGCAAACTCCGAATCAGTACCCAAAAAACTACTCGCTTCCGAGAGTACTAAAGTAGAAAATTAGATGAGTCGGCATTATACTAAATCTGCATTGTGAAGAGGGTATAATTCGAGTTATTCAGTTGCGCATAGAAGATAGTCGATCGATAAAGTACTAAGGAGCTGTAGAAATATATCTAAACTGATCAATAAAAGAAGGGGTACACGTTTATAAGTCCCTGGGCAATGCTGCTTGCGAGCATTTCTAAAAACGATTGTGGCCGTTCGATCCAGCGGAGAGCAATTGATACCTCATTCCCATATTTTTCTTCTCGGCCATATAATTCTGCAGTGTGCCTCGCCCATAAAACTTCGTTTAAGAATACTCGATCTCGAAGATTAATTCGTCCCATAACGATTGTTCGAGACGCCGAACGAATGTGCCGTATAGCTCGCAGTCTATGAATTGAGTGTGGAGAATGGAAGCGGTGGGGTGGAAACGGAAATTCGAAGGCTTGGCAACGCTAGCTAGACGGAAGCAAAGGTGAAAGAAGGTGGCTGATCGTAGGCCTATGAATTTATTCAAAGGAGTGAAGGATCGATGAGCTTCCGCGTAGGACTATCAACCACATTTCGTGCTCTTTTCCGTTTGATATCTTATTTCGCCTTTGTATCGAGCTGGCTTGCAGCAGCTCGTAACCTTTGTCTCCTGAGGCTTCTTTGTTCTCCCTTGCTCCTGGAAGCCTGTATTCTGCTGAGTCCTCCACTCAACTAGTAACCCTGACCTTCCACGAGCAATTACATTTTGTAAATACGACACTTTCTGTAGAAAATGCTAATAAGGACTTGAAAAGTCTTTTGCCCCATTCGTCGACAGTGTTTATTCTTCTGGCGGAATAGCATTGCGAGAATTTTTCTCTTCTACTCGGTACATATCACCGAGTGTTGCGTGTGTACAGTAGAATTGGATAACAAGCTACTTTGATTACTTGACCGCGATGGAAAAGCGGTTCACTTGTGGACTGTAGAGTTCTTTTCCGAGGCTGTCGGAAAAGTCAGTTTGCCGAGTAGAAAAAGCAGAAAACTACAGTGGCTCTCTCGGAGTAATTTGTTTAGAGTGCGCCGGGAGGACTTTTCTTCATTCCAGTACAAAGCAACAGTCTTTCAAAGGCGAAGTCGAATATCCTAGAATCACAAATGAAACTTCTCAAATAAATCCCGGCACGCCTTCTCCAACCAAGTTCTTTTCCTCTCACTAATTTATTAGTGCCTCTGTGGCAGGTGTAGTACACCACTACAAATCAGAGTAAGCTCTTAGTACTGTGAGACGAGCATGAGAAATAAATCTGCCTAGTTTAATTGAGAAAAAGTAGGAAAGTAGATCGCGCGTCTCTCAAGTGGACTGTGTAATTAAACGGCCTGGAAACTAGAAATGCAGGTTTCACTGGGAATCGAGAAGTCCGGCGTTTCGGTTATGCTCTATCGATGTTTCAGCCAGGTTCGCTACGTCGAAGGCGAGTGGATGGGCCATGTATTAAAATTTGTATTCCGTATAACCCATCAAAGCTGTCCACCGCTATCCGTCATTGTCCAGGCTTTATCCGATTTAATTCATCAAAGCGGAAAGCCCATTTCAATTCGACGAGCGATTGGCCGATCTTCTACAGGTCGGCGTGAGTAGTATAAATTTGGCCTCGACTATTCTGGCTTTCACGTAAATCTGGCGTTGACTATTGCGCGCTAATGCATCTCGTCCATTCCGGATTATTGATCGTCGATCACCAAAAAGTCCTATTTCCTCATAGCGAATATTGCGTAAGTGCAGCATAAAGGAAAGGAGCAAAATCCAAATAAAAAAGCACAAGATTTCGGTTTAGAGTGCGAGTGCAAGTCTGTCGGGTGAGGCAAAGAAATTCGTTGATTCGGCGGGAGAGTGTACAGCTCTTCTATAAGTATCGCAATCCAGACTCGCTAATGAGTTATTGAGTTAGCGAAACTGCTGGCACGGCGGTTTGCCGAGGACGCACTTGTGCAACGAAGTTGCCTGAGATCAGGGGTGGCGCGACCACCAAAATAACGAGGAAATAAGGCGCACGGATGCTTCCGTTAAATCGCTAAATTGCCGCGGCCGACAACAAAAAGAGAGCGTGGCTGGCGGCGAAGACCGCAATAACTTGCCGCGTTCTCTAGCGACGTAGCCTGAAAGCAAAGGCGGTGAGATAGTACGGTGGGACTTCCCTCTGTTTTTTCCTCGTTTTACCTCAATGATAACCGGGCCAAGTGGTCTAATTTAGTAGACCAACCGGTGCACAACGTGCTTCTCGGACACTCCAAGCGCATCTCCGGAAATTGTCAGATTCCCAGTGAGTAATGCGCCAGTGAGATCACCTCGAAAGCACCGCCCTCTCAGGCTACACCCGGTGATAAGAACTTAGCCAGCCTGCGAGTACCTAACTTCCAACCAGTTCTGCCCTCGCGATGAGCCGCCTAATTACGATTCTCACTCATTACGATTATCGCATCGGAAGGCGCACCTCCACCGCGGCAAAACTCTCCCAGTAATTATCCCGGCGTTATCCTATACTTTACTGGTCCATGTGCCCCGATAACATTCACCGTACTTTCCTGGCACCGGCAATTTTTCTGCCGAATTTTCTCGCGATCTAGGAATTGATAGTCTAGGAGGAAACGGTGCGTGCGACTAGGACGAGGGTATGAAAGAGCATTAATGAGAAGGTATCGCTGATATGTTGTATCAAGGGAGTCCAGGCGATAGGGAACACAGTGGCCATAGTGACCGCGATTGGCAATCAGGCGCAAAATTGGGTTGGACTCTCCTCGATCGCTGGTCCCATTTGGCAAGAATAGAGGCTCTCCACCGCCCCTACTTACCCTACTCTCCCTCTCCATCCCTCCTTCGTATGCCCCTCCCGGCGTGTTTCGCGATACGAGCGAAAACCCGTTTTATGAAGTATCAACCGTACGCTTTTACGAGCTCCTTGGCAATTCCCTCCTTGAAGAGCCATTGTTACAGGCTTCCTGATCTCCAAATCGCCGGTGATACACTCTATAACCGAACGCCAGTAAAGAGTTGTGCAGTTTGACTCGCGGTGGTTGTCTCACCCCCGAGTATGTGCGCGCACCACCATCATGAGAGCGTAGGGTGAAATGGGACCACGAATAGCCTACGATGCGATTGTTGTGCACCATAATAAGTTGTTAATCCCCGGCACAATGAGCGCTTCGCCGCTAGCAGATAAATCCGCGAACGAGAACACCAGCCACGGAAGCAGCTATCTGCTCGCATTTACGGCCGAGCCGCATTATCGGTTCCGCTCGCGTCCACCCTTCCGTATTTCCCTCGGGTGCCACGTCCTGACAGCAATAATTCAAGTGAGCGCAGCCGAGTCCACACCACCTCGATCGTACGCCCACCCAACCACTGACCAGGAATTATATCCATCGACCGTTTGGACTCAATTTTAGGAGCTTATGTTCCCGCTAAGTAGATCATGCTCTGCACTCCTAGAACCAACTTCCTTCTCGGAGGAAATGTACTTCGTGAACTGGGCAAATGGCTCTTCACAAATTGGTCGCACCAGTAATGAGAACATAAGCTTGGAAACCCATTATGATTCCGTTTTGCGTGGATGTAACATTTTATGTGCAACTTCCAACCATTCCAGATTATTAGAAGAATTAATGAATCTTTTATTTTTAACATGGTACGATCTGGATTACTGACATAATACGATATAGAGTGCTAGTGGTACACGCCAAGTAGATCCCAGTAGAGAGCTGGTGCACTCAGACAAGTTTTCGAAAGAACGGAAAACTATTGCGATCGACATTTCTCATAGTGGTCGGCAGAGTGAACTTCTGGTTTGTTTTTCAATGAAACACTGATGGATATTCAAAATCGAGCCATCGGAAATCTGATATACGTAGGAAGATAGTTCGCCCAATCCCGCACGTAGATTCATACGCATCCAGCTCATCATCCAAAGCAAGCTGCCATCGGGATGGTGTTTGAGATTTGACGTTCATAGGGTAGAAGCGTTGACACACACACGCACACACACAGACGAACCGAGCGAGCGGCAAGTTGTCAATATCGAACTGGAATCGGTTTGCGCCAGCAGATGGAGAAGTCGGCTTTATGGAAAGGTGAAACTATTCGCCCGGAGATTGAACGGATCTCGGTGAACTCGAGGCTCGTCTGTGGCTCGCAGGAACAAGACCTTCCGTGAAATTAAGTTTGCAGGCTAGCATTATTTCATGGCGTATTTGGAAATATATGAAAGTTCTATCTTGCCGATTACGTCAACGACAAAGTCCGCGGTGTTATGTCAACGGTCACCGTTTCTCAATAGTATGCTGGGTCCTCCTTTCATCTCTCAAGTCTTCTTCCGCTGGTATTTTCGCTTTGTAACGATGTATCCATACACGCACTCGGCAATTCCCGTCGTTTTTCAAGAGAACCGTGAATGAAGACGACTGTGGCAGCAGCGACATATCGGTGCCGTTATGTACGTTGGCAAAGCCCGCTCTTTTCCACGCAGAAATCATCCCGTGCGAACGGCGAACGGCATACTGTGGCGCTTTTTTCTCGCTGATAGTGCGGAAAGACTGCATTAAGAAAACATTTCAGTGCGCCAGCGCTCTTAGTCGCTTGCCTCCCTAGATTATTCATAGGTCGTATTCTCTGGGAATGCGAGGCCCCAGCCAGTCGAGTTGAATGAATTTAATAGAGATTCAATGGTGAGAACGCCACGTCGTGTTTATGAATTTTGCGTATAACATCCTTCGGGGCACACGACTCTCCCAGTATTCTTTCTTCAGACTCGAAGACCTCTACTATCTTCAGTGAATGCGCTTGCGTCATAATTTCGAGGCATCGGAATTAAAATAGTCGGGCAACGTGCATTCAATTATAAGAGAAAATAATGTCGTTTCATTATTAATACAGGATCTACTGAAGATTAACCCTATTTCACAAAAGAAATGGATATGAGAAAATATATTTATATCTATTTTACTTTTTAACAACTCTTTTCCAATGTTGAACACATTCTCAAAGTTCGTATGAAACCTGTAAAATGTACACGAAATTAAAAATTTCTAACTTCATATGACTAATTAAAATTACCCCATCCCGTCTAGTCAGATATATTTCATAAAAAACTTACTCAAAAAACGTAAAAAGAGAAAGCTAATTTATAAAATTAAATATGCGCATATTTCACTAGAAATTACAAGAATTTTCATAAATTAAAATGTTTAAAAAATGAGCAACAAGTATGAACAAATGTTAATTAAGTCACTTTGACTTGGTTGCTGGATCTTGTGTTAATACAAGGAAGGAAAAAGAAAATGATGTCGCGTGGTGCGGAAGGAGTGCGATGAGAGGGATCGGGAGGAAGTGGATAGGGTGGTAGGCATGTTAGGTAAACAAATTTAATTGAGTTAGGCGAGTGCATTAGAGGGTTGGCGCACGTATCGGCTCCTTCCGATCGGAGAAGCAACGCGATCCTGCTATTCCCTAGGTTCACCAGGAAGGGTTGAAGAGCAACCCTTCGCTAGTGCGAGGTATTCGCAGCACTCTAGCGGATCGTTGATCGACGCTGCCGTGCCACACAACTTTCATGGGAGTTCTCTACCAGAGTTTCCCCATTCCTAACTAACTGACTGTCGGTGACGAAAGATCGGCTTGATGGAGGGAGTGAGAGAGAGAGAGAGAGGACGCTCCGCGAGAAAGCATTCTCCCCTCCGGCTGAAATCCATTAGGGATTACGATTTCACTAGACACCCGAGCCCCATCATCAAAATATATTCAATATACGAATATATTGTGCTATAGTGACAAAGTAATCAAGAAGGGCAGTATCATATTTGGGATTTCTAAACTGTATAGAATTTCATTGACAATCAACAGCGACTACGTATTTACCATTGAATCTACCAAATAATGGTTCTCAAACTGTTAGAATTTTCAGAGACTTGGAAAACCTTCCAACACTCGGCGGAACGCGAAGGGAAGTTAAATCATAGAAAACAGAGCGGAATAGTAAAAGCAGGGAGTTCATTTCCATTGAAATGCCACACGAATAATCCATCCGACATTCGAGCTGTTTGCAGAAGCTGAAATATTAATTAAACTGACGCTGCTCGTCCCTATCAATAGCCGGCAGGACTCTGAGAATTTTGCGGCTAGAACTTTAGGATGTAAGTGCAGCTGCCACAGTGATTTATTTACACAACTCTGGAAAGTACGTCGTCTAGAAGAGCTCGTTAGTTACTCGCACTTGCTGCAAAACCACTGATCTTTACGAAGACCAGTCTGAAAGAGTCCCTGCTATATTCGAGATTCGTGGAACGATTATTAATTAGAGTTTGTGGGGTTGACAGCGCGAGCTTGTCTACGGCGTACGGCGCAAGCGGTTTCGAGAATTAATCAGTCGACCAAGAGCCTTTAATACACGTTTTAGTGAAATACCTATTTTTCGATAAACGAGCAGTTCGATATATAGAACGCCGTTAGTAGGCTTCCAAACTACGACCCCCGAATTTCGCGTGTCTAGGCTCATCGTATGCAAATTAATTGGAGTGTTTAATAAATGTCCAGAGGATGGCTAGTGAAAAAGGAAAGCTGCAACGCGTGGTCCGAACGTGATCAAATTTCGATAAACAGTTTGCCTGTCGGCGGAATAATGACTATTCATAATTGATAATTGGTAGCCCCAGTTACTACCACAAGGGAATAATTAATTTGCCGATAACATTTCTGTGTCTGTTACCTTGGAATAATCGAATACTAGATGGAGGGTGATATTTTTCGGAATATTCAGCACTCGCGTCCCCGACTACCGTGTTTCCACTGCTGAAGAATCGTGATTATAATTAAACGATATTATGCGACGTGGACACGCTAAAAGCAAACTGCGGCGCGGCCGCAAGTCTGAGTGCGGGAATTCGCACGAGCTGCAATCACTCGCATCGCAAATCCCCACGTGCACCACAAGCTCCGACCGCCTGCAGTAAACAAAAATACAATATAAGCATAGTCCAGGTATTATTTCGCGTAATTTTGTGGTAACCGGCTTTTAATTAAATCAGCGTGCGTCCGGTATGATTACCGCTTTTCTTTCCGATGCTCTACTATCATTTTATCCGGCGACTGGTACCTAGTACAAATATTAGTTTGTCACAGAATATCTGGCAAAGATGTCTGCGGATTGCACCGGATATTAATCCACCGCTTATGTTATTTTGCTGTCTAGTGCGAGCGGCGCGGCGCGGCGCGGCGGTATAAAAAGCTCTCGTCAAAAGGACTTTCCTTTACACGGTACACTATTGCCCCAGCAGCAGCGCAAACGGAAGCACCCTCATTGCTCGAATAATAATCGGAGCTTGCAAAGAAATCTTGTTGAATTTTTCCACCCTCGCAAAGAGCCCTTTGTATCCTCACCGAGTGAAAAGGGTGAGCGCGGAAATTCCCTCGTAATATCGTTTCGCCTTTTTTTTATTGATAATCTTTTTCAGAGCTGCGCAGGCAACGAGAGTTCGCTCTCCCTGCGTATATAGTTCCGGCATTATTCTCCATGCATTCTCATTTGACGGTCCGCGAGAGGTAGAACGTGCGCGGATGCAGCCTTGATTTTTTCTCTTGGCTGAAAGTGCGGTACTGGATTTCAATAAAAGTTACTGCTCATGCGTCCCTCGGGAAGGTGAGAAGGCCGGCGAACCCTGGAAAGCGATTTGGGAGGCACGCAACTGGGAGTCCTTCAGGAAGCCGGCGCGCCGATCCTTGCCCCCAGGGAGTCGACTAAAGGTGACCTCACATCGTCAAGCACTCTCGGCGGAAGTAGGAATCCCTCTACCCAGATTACGGGCCCTTTTCTCAATTTCAAAGCTCACTGCATCCAGTTATTATCCTTACTCCTCCAATTCGAGAGTGGAATGCCTTGCACGATGTCGGGTGAGTTATAATGCAATTAACTCGTCCGGTACTACCGACGCCCCTTGAATTGGCTTTACCACCTCCGGTTTTGTAGCAGTATTGAATCAAAGGTATCGCACAAAGTTCGGCATCTCCTTGACCTTTACTCAAACGTAATCATAATCGTAATTCCTATCATCCTCTTCAACTTAGGGCGTCAAAGGCGGTTATCAGATGATTTTTCAGGAGTTTGTGAGGATGGCTTAACTGGGTAGGAGATAAGGGAGAGGGATGCAAAAGGAAGTAGGATTCCTTCGGCACTCGATCCTTGGGATCTCCATTGAGTCCCCGGAATCTCAATATCCCCGATGCCACCGACACAGACATCCCGTTGGTAATGCGACTTTGAACGAAAAGCTCTCGGTGGCACGTGCAGGAAAAATGTTGACTTCCAATTATCGGCTGCATACAACAGAGCTATCTTCGATGGACTGCAGAGGGAGGAGGCGGTTCAATAGACTTCATGAAGCCGGTAGTTTGATCGTTAGGCAGATGGTGGACAAGAACAATATCGATTAGATTGTATGCTCGAACGGCGAACGTTCCAGCCGAGTTACAGGAGTGATTAATCGCCGAGCAGACTATAATAATGAAGTCGACGAGGGTCCAACAATGTGGCGGGCCGTCGTGGTACGAACGATCGTTTAAAAACAATTAGTTTAACTGGACTAATCATCGCACGCTACTGTGTTTACGCAAGAGCGATGGAGATCGATCCCTCGTTACCGAAACTTCTTCCCTCCAAGTCTCCTATTTCGACGAAGACAAATTTACTTCTTCGCCGACCTTCTTCTCTCTGACTTTTGCCTGTCTTCGAATTATTATTGCTTTGGTCGGATATCTGTTTTCAGAGTAATAAAGAAATTATTCGAATTACTAAATGGCTCAAGGGCCATTGCGAGCGGCAAATGGCTGGGTGTAAAAGCTCAGCAGGGAGGTCTTTGATGCAGGCTCTGCTTTAAAGTTAATGCCCGCGTAATCCAGAAATGGATTAGTCATAATGAACTTAGCTTCGCTCGCCCAATGAAGGCTGGAAAAAAGAATTTGGGAAAAGAGTGAAAAAGCCTGGCTCTCATTATCTCGGAAAGAGGAAGTGAAAAGGGACAAAGACGAGATCACTGTGCATGTTTTTATTCGAGGAGACTTTTTTTCATTCCTCCTAGGAAATTCCCGAAAAAGTCGCTAGCTATTTGCCATTATTCAAATGGAATGTTGAAACTTTGAATGGCAACTCCTTAATTCCCGACTGATTAACAGTCTCGAAATTATTACGGAGCTCCAATAGCTCGACAGGTGTTCAGTTTCTTGGCGCAAGTAACATCGGACCCACTGATTCTACAAGTTTAATTAAAACCCACTCGCGCGCCACGTATGAGAGCGAAGTCATTAATTTCATGTTCGAGGGAATTCTGCTAATTTGGCTGACGTATGTTCCGCCCTGCAGAATTCCCTAAGACTCGCACATTAAGACATACACGTATACTTTCATTCATTTGCTGTGCCAAGGAACTTCAAGTGTTTGCAACTCATTATAAATTCGTGCTTGTCAGTTCGCCGATTCCCCGCTCGCATTCTAAAAGCAGCGCCTGTAACTTGAGTGGTTCAGTCAAGGAAATCTCTTGGGCAGGAAAGTTAATGGAGCCGGTCACTGTGTGTTGCAGGAGCGATCTTCACGGAAGATCAAAAGGACAGCCCCTCGGAGCTTGCGTTCAAATACGCCATTTACAAGATCAACAAGGACAAGATTCTTCTGGCGAATACGATCTTAGTTTACGACATTGAGTACGTGCCTAAGGACGACTCATTCCGCACCTCTAAGAAGGGTAAGCACTAGACTGTCATTATCAGATGGATTCTCCTTCTTGCAAATGCTCACTTAGTATTTAATTTAATGAATTCGTGGCTCAATCGTGTCTTAAGTCAACTGAACGAGAGTGAGAGTGGGTCATTCACTCGAGAGTTAGGAAACATCGACTGAAAAAGGATCTTTCACGGAAAGTCGCAAACGTAGCATCGACAGTTTCATCGCGCGTTACCACTCACTCTTTCCTCCTGGAATTCCTTTTCCCAGCGGAGATAGTACATAGCTACCTGGTGGAACGCTGCTTCTTTTTCGCGAAGTGTACTATACTTAATACACTTGAAAACATCCAGGAAGAGCGTCCTTCTCGATGGGGAAGCATCCACGGATGTCGATAAGACACGAATGCCGCATCTGATAGAGTTCGAGAGCTCTTAAGAGGGCACCGTTTCTTTCCTTCGCCTCGTCGCTTCACTGCTGCTACCCAGTATTTTTCAAATACGTTTCACCTTCACCTCTTCCTCGACAACTATGAAAAATGTAGTAGTTTCCTGTATATAGGAAATCTAGGATTCCTCGGTATCAGTTACTGTGGACAATCCAACAGTTTATACTACACAACTATATCACTCGAAATAGATGGTGATTACGAGGAATTGATGTCCCTTCTTTATTTTAACTTCATTCAATTCGGAAATTCGAACTTCTTATCAACTTTAAGTTCGATTAAATTCGAGTAAAGCTCTCATTTCTTACGACCTTCTCTTACGAGCTTCTGTCTCTCTCTCTTTCTTTCGGTCCCTCTCGTTCTAACACGTAGTGCGCAGGGAACCTCGAGCCAGCAGCAACAGCCGTGGTTACCCAGGGGAAGTTACGAGCTAGCAAAGGCTCCGCGAATGTTCCCGATAAATTGGTGGAAAATCATTTCGCAGCCTAGCCAGTTGGCTCGTTCTGAAACCATAACAATGCTTCTGGCTATCGAACCCTGGGCAATCGAAGCCATTCAACATAAATTGCGGACTCTGAATTCTTCGTGCAGGATGAAGGTAAAGGGAATGGATCGGTTGTGAGCCGATAAACTTCCCGCAAGAATTTCATGCTTTCCAGAATTTTTATATCCATTTCCGCGAATCCCGACAAATCCGTCATTGACCCATACGATGGTCGGCAAGAGATGAAGTTCAACAGAGAGACTCATCCGGCAGCACTCACGTGAGTGCAGCAAGAGCTTATCAATAATCTGAATCGAGCTTTGGAAATCATCCCCTAAGCCAGCGCAATATAAAAGCGTTTCTTCGTCGAAGCTGCTACCCGAATCCCTCAGAATATCCGTTCTAGAAGAGCGATTCCTTTTCACGTGGCACTCATAAATATGCTTACGGGGAGGTTTCAGGCAGGCTGACAGTAGCCAGTCACGCTGCTAACGCGCGTTTACGCCGTGGCTGGCAGCATTTAAGTATTCTCGTATCTCGCACGGCGAGATATCTACTCCATTTCCAGCGGCAGGGACCGTCCGCTGGATGCTTCCTTCTTCCACGGGAAAAGGGTGAGCCAAGGACCAGCGGGGTAACTCTACTCCCTCCCACCCTCACTCTTTCTCTCTCTCTGTCGCCGAGAGATAAATCTTCATGCTCACGAAACGAGAGCTGGTTTTTTCCGCTTTAGCACGACTTGCGTTTCGCAAGGGGAGTGCTTAATGTCGCGTGGCGAGATACTTAAGTCGCGAGTTCCGGTTAATGTCCTGTTGCAGATTAGCGGCGAAAGTGACCCTTCTCCCTTCGCTCTACGTTTTTAGGGCGGGAAAGCTCGCCTGAGCTTATGCCCTATTGTTGCCCGTAGTAAATCTCCCGTTGCAATTGTACTTTGCCAGACTCGTCCCCTGTGATGCTAGTTCCTGCCAGTTTATGGCGAATGCTGGCCATATAGGTCACATGTACTTTCCACCACTTCCACACCGGTACAATGAGATCTCTTTACGAGGGCGCATATCACTGACTCACTTCCCATATATGACAGCAAGTATTTCCGCCTTCACTTTTTTAGATTGAGATCCGGATACACGTTCTCCTGAATATTTGAAAATTATTATATCAATTTTATTATAGCTGTAGTTGCGGAAACGGAAACGGAGGAAATTCCTAACGCGGCTGTTAACGTGGAAATAAATATTTGCTGAGCTTTATGCGGATCACTTTGGGCTCCCTTGTGAGCGCAACCTCTGAATTCCCAACTCGAACCACGGTATGGATTCCCCTGCGAACCCCTTAATGATTTCCTCGGAGTGTAATTACTTTGGAATACCACTCGCGATTCCGCCCGTCTGGAAGCTCAATCCGGTGAGAGAAGTTTCCTGTTTCAAGCCTATTTGCTTCATCCATGGAAGAAAAATGACATGTTAAACGCAACGTTAACGCAACGTCGAGGCATAATAGGGTTAGAACTGATCTCATTCGGAGTATGTCTCCATCGATGCTAGTAATGGACCACTAGCAATCGCAGAGTTCGCAACCCTCCGCGCTCGGTTCAATGATCGGCTCGAGAGTTCGTGAAACGAGGGGAAGTTGCGAAAAGGCGCGTAGAAAGTTGTTGGGCCAACTTTTAACGACGCGGCTATCAGCAGTGGACGTTAAATGGGCCGTCGCCACATAGCGACAAGTCCCCGCTGGGAGAATGTTGTGCTTGCTTTCGAACCACACCCCCCGTCGATAATTCCGACCTTCGTGGAAAAAGAACGAAGGAGACGCCAACCAGACAGTCGACGTATTACCGGAGTCCACTAGATGGAATAGGAAATAATGGGGGAAAAGTTATCGAGGACATTCCTGGACTTTCCACTCTCAGCAACAATACTAAAAAGCAGAATCCAATTATGTAAATAGGTCGAAGGAATAAACGGTACACTCGAGAGAATAGGTAAATGGGAGAACAAGATTTCTTCCAGTGCAAATGGTTGCTCGTATTGGCAAGTTACGGCGCTGTAATGTAATTAACCCGGGGTTCCATTTCTCACCCGACGAGCCAGTAGTTCGATCCTCCTGAACCACCAGGTTTCATCCGACAGCCCTTCGTATCCCATGATCGCTGCCAGTCGAGAGTGCCTCTTCGAAATTCATCAGCCAGCGGAATGCTCAGGTAGAGTGACGATACGTAGGCATGAATTTCCAGTTGACTGCCAAGCGAGCTATTCGCCGATCAACACAGAATTCGATGAAACATAGGGTTTTGGGTACAACGCCAAATTAAGTGAGAGGCAGACGCGCATGGATTCTCACTCGACTGCCCTGAGGACTCTTACACCGGGGAGGCCACTCGGAGCGCCGAGCATGGTACACCGAGCCGCGCCGCGCCGCACCGCGCCGCGCCGTCGCCTGACGAGAAAGCGAAATTCTGTCGAGACAACGCATTTCCACGATGCTGCTCACGATCCATAAAGTTTCCCGCACTCTGACTGGCAGTGTTCGTGCTTCGTGTTGGGCTGTTTTTCTTCCGTGCGCGATCGTCACCGCTGATACATCGGGAGTTCGTTAACCGAAGCAGCAACGCTATCGGGAAGAGGCAGCTACCCTTATTTACTCGCGTTCCACAGCAGCAGTTCGATTTAATCAACTCAGCTCGCCCGAGAGAAAGAAAGAGAAAGAAAGAGACAGGGAGAGAAGAGCAGCTACTACCCCACCTGGGTAGCCCTCTAAAGCACCGTCTGGAAGCAAAAGCAGCGAAAAATCCACTTGAAGAAGCGAATCTTCCCTGACTGCTCCTTCTCCTCTTGCCGATAGTTTTAATCGCGACCTCGTGGCAGACGTACCTGCTCGCATTGCTGAAATGAAATTAGCATCGATCGCGCTGGGATGTCGTTACGTTTCAAGTACGAAGCCTTTCTTCTTCCGAGGGCGGTAGAAGTACTCATCCAGCCGTCCAGTCAACTCTCCCTCTTTTTCTCCCAAGTAGCTCGGCTTTAAAACTTAAAACTAACTCGCGTGCCTACAGAGTTCGCTCTACCTCGCTGGATATACGTACTTGCCGATGTGAAATCGCTGGAAAATGTCGCTGGGAAATTGAGATATCGTCTCTCGGCGCACAAGTGGTTCGAGCTATTTCCGCGGAGGCAGAGAGAAAGCAGAGATGCACCAAGCAGCCGCTCGTTCGCTCAAGAGAGTTGCGGAGCTACGCAAAAATCGACCTATAAATAATGTCCTCTCCTCGATAGTTGGCGATATGCAACTCCACCATTGAACGAACTGCTTACAGAAATGTAAAATTGCGCAATGCCAGGGGCCGATCGCTCCTAGCCAGACCGATAAGAAACAAAGAGAGAGCTTCGCTTCGTGAATAATTCAGTGCGCGCGTCCATAAACTCGCGCGAATCCTTTGACTCGGTGGAAGCCGAGGGATCATCGGTCGGCTTCGAGAATCGAAGTCGTACGTCCTCATTCGGTCGAGTGATCTTGACACGCGTGCCGGGAATAACTCGGGCATCTCGCTGAGAGCGTGATCCAGACTCGCGGGATCTTGGATGCGGATAATGGATCGGATAGGTGCTCGCCTCACCGCCAGAACGTATCAATTTCCTCCGGGCCTTTTCCTCCCCCGGCAAGCTCTGCTCTCGGGCTCGAAGCCTATGACTTCGAGCTCGTAAATCAAATAGCCCTGACGCTCCAACCCTCACTAATACGCATATAAGTGACACTCTAAAAATACATTTATCCTGTCGCGGGAGACGAGGGTGGAATTCACGATGGCAGCGAGCCACGTGACAGAAATTGACTCGATTGCCGAAAGGTCACGTTGCCGCCCGAAGGTATTTGTTCGCGAGGTGCCAAACGAACGGCAATCCTTAAATGCCGTTGTTTACCTTCGCCAGAGAAAATGTGGTAAACATCTTTCGAGAAATTTCCCGCCGGCGTAAAATTGCGAATTGTCACAGACATCTTTGTGGCAGATTGGGTTAGTTTATATCGGTTGGCCCTCGGAGGAAAAGAAGGGGAAGTGTGAGAGGGCTTGGTGAAAGTCTACGACAGGATTATGAGAAATTGGTATGCCGTCGAGTTAGCAGAGGAAGAGAATCTCGCTCGTAAAAATGTCGACTGCCGAACGGCAGCCGGCTCTCGCTGATACAGGTCCCCCGAAGTGCGCTTCATCTGGAAATATGAAATCGGCGTGTCACTGCCAGCCCTCCGGCAATCTCCAATCCCAACGAACAGCCTCCTCCTCCACCAACGTTTCCATGGCGCATGCTATGTCCTGCGAATTTCGACGGCACCGGCGATCACTCTTCATTGGAAATCGATCGGCGATCGGCGGGGCGGCACATTCTGGCGCATCCTCGGAACCACGTCTCATTCGACTCGCCGTCCAATTATTCAAGGAAGAGTTATGACACTGTGAACTCTTCTGTTTCAGCTTGCAAACAGTTATCGAGCTCCGTCCAGGGTATCTTTGGTCCTTCGGATCCACTGCTGGGTGCCCACATCCAGAGTATATGCGAGGCGCTGGACGTGCCGCATTTGGAGGCGAGGGTCGACTTCGAGCCGACCTTCAAGGAGTTCAGTATAAATCTCTACCCGTCGCAGGACCATCTGAACAAAGCCTTCAAGGATCTGATGTCCTTTCTAAACTGGACGAGAGTGGCCATCATCTACGAGGAGGACTATGGTGAGTGCGAAAATATTTTTCCTCCTTCAAAAGGCCGCGACTACTTTACGCCTTCTCGATAAAGCCTTCTTCTTTCGAAAGGAGTTCTTTGATCCTTTCGTTCCATTATCGAAAAATGGCGAAGTGAAGATAAGAGCCCTTCGGAAAATAGAAAAGAGGTAGCGTAATATATCACATCCCAAACTAACAAGCAAATGCAAAACTCCAGCAAGATGATAGTATCCTAGTTACTGGGGCTCTGTCGAGCCGTTCTTCTGACAAGTCGGCTATACATACGTGTTGGCGGATGTCGACGCTCGATGCTCGCCCATGTAAACAGGGCCGCCGGGATTAGTGGCCGACGCAAAAGTGGGATGCTGGGTTTTCGCGACCCTGGTTCGAGCAGGGAAATGTCGCGCTGTCAGCTGCACTCCGGATGTAGCCGTCCAGCAGCAACAGCAGTAACAGCAGCAATGCCAGAGGGAGAGAGAGGGAGAGAGAGAGAGAGTTACACACTCACGAGAGGATGAGAGAGGGCAGTCTGCTGTAAACTCATAACGCTCGAGCGTGCTTCCTCGAGCGGGTGTTTCCTCTTCTTGCCGTTAGTTCGGGGGCTTCTGGCGCTGCTAGCCGCCAGTCGCACCTACTTCCATTTGTAACAGCCGGCTCATCGAAATTCCGCGGTGGCAAGCGACCACCTCCTCCATCCACCCTGGCACGCCGCCCCCTTTCCGCTCCACCCCCCGGTTACCCACAATTGCATTAGCTTCGGCCCGTTTTTAGTCGGCCGGGACGCGCCAGCTCGCTCGTCGATCGCAAATTCAACCACTCCGACTTAACATGGGCTCCACTCGAGCGTTTCTCCTCCAAATCCCACCCTTCCGAGACTTCTGATTGAGTTAGCAGGGAGTTTCACCAGTCCCGTAAAAATAGCCTGCGCATTGCCAGCGGACTTGATTAGCCGATATAAATCCACCGAGGCGGAACCGCCCTTTTTTCCACGCCCGAGCTAATGAGTGTGTCTTCCTCGAGGAGTGCTCGTTAGTTAGTTAAACTGGGAGGATACATCCAAAGAGGCCTCACCCTTTTCAGGATTAACCTCGCTGCGATTAAGTGGACTCGATCAGACTGCATGCGAGGGAAAGATTAATGAGAATATATCAAGAAGAGTGCATTCTCGTGGGAATTCTCGACAACCTGGACGGGAGAATTGCGAAATTTTCTTGTGGTTGAACCTAATGCGGTAAAGGGGTTCTGGAAATGTGGCATACAATTGCCTGAGCTATTAGTGGAATTAGAGCCACGCAGAGACGTTGCCATTACGAGGAAAGCTAATTTCTCCGTGGGTGATACGCGAGCGCGCTCTTGCCGTCTCTGCCTGTCCCCCACGAATGCCTTTGAATATCGTCTCGCGCTAACCGAGTGGCATCCCCAAGCTGGTTCTCACAACACAGAGGAACTGCACACTCCAATGTAAATCAAACAGCATCCACCCCGCCAGTAGACGTATTGTGTAGTTCGCGCGAACCATCCGCGCCAATTATTCTTCGAGGGATTAATTTCCCATTCTCCCTCTTCTCCACTGCCATTCTCCGGCTGACATTCTCCCTCTGTAGAACTACGCCTCCACTTGCCCTCTTCTCTCGTCAAGCTTGCCACTCGGCTATCCTCAGCTTTCGAAAGAATCATTTACCTCTGTCAACGCTGTCGAAGGACGTAACGCGCGCGTCAAATTTGATCGAATTACCTTCGACGTCAGATAGCATTGAACAGTTGGAGAATATTGGCAAGGAACAATAGGAAACTACGTCAATTCTCTCGTCGAAGGGAATGCTGTCCGCAAAATCGTGATGTTTCTTAGAAGGTGGGTGTGTCTGGTAACTGAGTTAAGAAAGGTCCGATGCCACGACGGGTGAAGTAAAGCTATCCGGCGGCGAGAAGTAAAGCTAGCCAGAAAGAATGGTACGTGTATCTTGGCGGTGCTTCCTTTTGCTCGTGAGGTTCGCTCTCGTTCACTCTTGGTATGGCGTCATAAATTTCCGGAGCGTACGAGATACGAGGTTTGCCGTGTGGAAGGGATGCTCTCTAAACCAGACTTGCCTCCGAACCCCTCCGAGTTTCTCAAGCCCTTCTTCTTTCCGACACCAGTGCGACGCTCAGGCTGCTACTCGGCCACCATCCATAGAAATACGTCCACCGAGGCAGAGCGAGCGAGCGAGCGACGCCGAGAAGAAGTGCCACGATAATTGGACGGCTGCTGCTCTTCGCTGGCGAGGAGTTTTGTTATTTTTCAATTTCTGGCCCGAACTCCCGGGGCCATCAGCGTTCCTATCTGTTCGGTGGGAGACATACCTGTACCTTCCCCTCGGGCATTTATTTCCTCTGCGAAGCCGCCCTTAATCTTCGAGTCACCCTCGAGATCCCAGCCGGCAGCCGGGCACTCGCCGTAATTAGAGCGAGTTAATACGCCCGAGGAAAGAAGTGTAAAGTGATCATCGTGAACCGGAAGGTGATAATGGTTGGTTATAACAGTTACAGTGCCGGGTATCAAGTCCACAGTTGGACTCCCATTTATCTTGCGCCCGGCTTGCCCTGACTTACTCTTTTAATAATGATGATTGAACGAGAAGGCGCCACCTTCCTACCAAGATTTAACATTCCACTTGTGTCATCCACAATCGTATTACCAGCTACATTCGTGATTGAATAAAAAATTGTCAAAGGTAATTCAAATCCAATCGGTTTCTCTCTGTCAATACTACAAAAGCAATTTACGCGGCTGAATACTTCAGTAACAACATAAGCGAGCGACGAGTATTCTCGAGGGCGTGCAACTATGTTTGAACCAAGTTGGAGTCCCACGTGCACCGTGCAACCGCACCGTAGTAGTTCCCCGCCCAAGTGATTTCGTGGAAATTTCAGGCAAACGGCCCGACAAGACTTTTGGAATGGAAATTCATAAGCACGTGAGCTGAACAGAAAGCAGGACCTCTGAAGGAGCATCGTTGTAATCAAAGAACATGGCGGTGCCGGAATAAAGAAACTGCTTGCTCGATTGCGGTCCTTTGAGCGCAGCAGTCGCTGAAGAGCCGCGCCCGCTTTCCTCGTAAACTTCAGCGGGCCCAAGCTCGTTCGAGCAAATTATCATGCTTGTTAAAGCGCGCCTTTATCGTCGCCCCCGATGGTTGAGTAGCGAGGGGAGCAATCTCAAGCGGTAGTCTACCGGTCCGGTAGTCTGCTTTTATTGCACTTAACGTGTCGCGAGATGAAGATGGTCCTTCTAAAACCCCCGTGTGCTCACTTTACGGCGACACCGCCGCCACCGACAACGTGTCATCTCCGACAGTCGCATCAGGTCGGCCGAGTTTCACCCCGGTAATTTCAAGCTTCGATACTCCTGTCAAACAAGTCATATAACAAGCCGTCCCGTGGACAGTTCGGCCGCTCGCTTTTCGCTAAATTGAATTCCGACAAATTGGCCTCGGTGGTGCACCAGGCTATCCCCTAGATAGACGCCACGTGCGTGTATGAGTAATCAATTTAAAGCGAGCTAGGTGTACCACCATCACATGGAAGCCTGCAAGTCCAGGTGGATGGTATGTGGCAATATGAGGGGTGGGTATAGTTCATCGGTGATCGTCCACGTTAAAAGCACTGCTCCCTATAGGGAGCGAAGTCAAAGGGCAGGGGAGACAGGAAGTTTTCCGCTCGGGAGATCAAAGTGTCAAGTAGTGACGCCATGTCGAATTTCGTGTGATTGGGAACCTAGTCGGCTCTAAGACCGTGATATAGCTTTTGACAGGACGACCGGGAGGATGGGAGATGAAAAAACCCGAAGGAAACTCTCTGATATTTGTTACAGGCTTGTTCAAGCTGCAGGACCTCGTGAAGTCGCCGCCCTCAGCGAGGACCGAAATGTACATCCGCCAGGCGGGTCCTGGATCCTACAGACAGGTCCTTCGAGAGGTCAGGCACAAGGAGATCTACAAGCTCATCATCGACACTGACCCCGCGCACATGCAACAATTTTTTCGAGCGGTAAGTCCTTCTTTTCTATCATCGAAATCACCAAATCTCGTTCATACTGACAAATCTCGAGAAAGAGAGTCTGCTGCACAAACTGCAAGACGACTCTTTGATCAGACCTCCGATCTTTGGTGGTCCCAAGCGAATGGTGAAAGTTGGAGGGAATTCGATCGGTCCTTACATTCTCTTTATCGCATTTAGAAGATTCCCTCATTGGATCGTTGGGAAGATTCAGCCACCGGCTGAAATATCATGCGCAGTGATAGAGTGTTCCGGCGTGGAAAAGCTCGGGAGCACTAGAGGAAGTAGAGTGCGAGTGGGCGAAAGGAGCGACGGTTTCATTCGATCGATAGCGCGAGTGCAAAATGTATAGCTTCGGAATAGCACACAGAACGAAGACCCGTAATACTCCCTCCATGTGGCATTTAATCTGCAAAGACCCCAGTAATACTATCGAGAGTGATGCACTCGCAACAGACGATTTATAACTGGCGTTAGCCCATGCGAGAACAGCAGCCTATAGTTTTACGTCACTCTCAAAAATACACAGTCTAGCGTTACACTCGTTCTTCTCGATCTCATATCTCTCCGAGCGAGAGAGAAGTTACACGAATAAATAGAGGCCCATTATAGCTGCGAATGCGGTAAGACAGTAGGCGGCTACAAAGCTCCTCATCTTTAGCGCAGAGAAACGCTCGAGACACCGGATTTCCGCGTGCGGTTTGCCCGCCAGTGCTCGGGTTTCGCTGGCTTTCGGTACCGCCGAGCTGAGAAAGTAGTTCGCTCGGAAGTGTTATCCTTTTAAACGTAATTCCTTAATGCCCCGCTGTGTTGAGACACCTGCAACGGCATACTAAACGCATACAGGCGAACCTGCGCCAGAAAAAGATAGCGTGGAAGGTTTCGCTTCCCGGATTTTCATGGAATTATGAAAAATAGAAGAGAATCCTGCTCGGCCATAAACAGCTTCCCACTCCTGCGAATATAGAAGCACCCTTTGCTAGTCTTCACGCACGCACCCAGTAACGTTCCTATTCAAAGCGATCCTCCAGCCGAGAGCGTTACAACTTGGGCGACCACGATTTCCATGCATGTAGTATGAAAGCAATGTTGAACAATAAAGCTTCAAATGACAAGCCTGGAGGGACACAGGGTGCAGACTAAGTGCTTGGAAGGTCGGGATAATAGTTGGCAGAGCTTACTTATTGAAAATGTATGATATGATTGGTGAATAGTTAACGGCTGACAGCCGGGGAATGGGAAGCCCTTGCAATCCGACGTTCACGGTACTCCTCCTTACGGGGTTTCATTCTGCGAACTTACCGAGCTTAGCAGAAGTACTCGCCAGATTGTTGACTTTATATTCCTCCCCTCCGTTCGCTTGATTACATATTTGATCAAAGACTTGCGCGATTCATCCTTTTTAATGCTCGTGCATTATTCGAAAGATTCCCGTAGACGCTCGGTGTGTCCAAGTGAGAGCATTACGTGTGCGGGTAAACAGGATTTGGTGGTTCCGACCAGCCAGTGAACCCGAGCTAAATCTTTCATTGGGATCGCCGCAATCAGGCTGATTTCACTCTGAATTTTTTAATCCGCGAGTATATTGAGCTTGCACGGGCGCTCAGCCAAGTGCAACGTTATCTCCGGGCGGTGGTGCATTTTACAAATTCACTTTTAGCAACCATTCTCTCTCTCGCTCGCTCGCTCGCTCAGTCTATCGTTTCTCTGTCCTGTCTCGCACACCCTCAATAGCCACCCTGTTTTCCACTCGTGTATTTAACTGTTCGGGAGTGCGAGCGACCGACTAAAATAAGCGCAACGCTAATGAGGACGGCCCCCGTAAAATTTCATGTGTCCCTGATGCCGGGAGTAATGATGCCGGTATCGCGGAGAGAAAATACTGTGCCTACCATGTTGTACTTTCAGATTATTCTGTGTTCTCGTTCGTCGGCGTACGAATTTTACAGAGGCATATCGCACCATTCGAATGTTCCTTGTAAATTTGATAGTCCAGCGAACAATGGAAGGAGACTGTCACAATTAGAGACGCGTGGGGTGGCATTAAAGGTAAATGAAGCGAGAGGGTGTAAATTGGTATATTCGAAAGGATATTTGATTTAAAGTGGAAAATTGGCGAGCATCAGTGAGTGGTCGTTTGTGGGTCGAAGATCGAAGCTGTTGAATACCGCAATCAGTAAACCGAGGCTACGATACATCTCACGCGCCAGGCGTTTCACGTTGGGTGCGTCTCGACGGATCGATTATGCTCGCTTGTCACTATGACGAACACCTCGATTTAAGCACCCAGCCCGACAGCCGGCGAGCCGGTTGCTGCCTGTAGGCTGGTGTGAAATGAAATCACGCGCATCGTTGGCCGCCGACGGTAACAAATGTCGAAAATAGCTCATGCAAAGCGCTGCGGGGCTCAAACCCATTGCCGGCTATGCGACAAGCTGGATTCACTAGGATTCGGCGGTGTTTTTCACAATTTTCCACGCTCTCCCAGCATTTTCGCGTGCGCTTGGCGCCCGGAAAAAATTTGCATAATCCAACGAATCACCGGCATGTCGGAAACGTCCGTTCTGACGTGCGACGTTCCCATCGAAACACGCTCCCTAGCGTTTCCCGAGGCCCAGCTAGTCGCGTTAGGTTTGTTTTCACATACGCGCAAAGGGAATTTCCACTTTCAAGCGACGGCATAAACATAAAATATCCATCGGCCGAGCGATTTCCATTGGAATATCTTCCCAGAGAAACGAGAGCTGAGCTCGCAAAGTCACTGGTGTACAAGGCGACCGAGTACCGGGAGGAAAAAACGTCGCCAGTAATTCAATGGAGTCCTTCCAATAAGGAAGCAGCGACCATTTCATATCCGGCAGGAGCACGTTGCGCGAAGCACTGCCATCGAAGTAGATATTTTTTTTGCTCGATTTTAATTAGAACCTGGTTACTTTCAAGCGATATACCCATATTGGTTGGCTCTCGCGCAACTTGGGAAAGAATGCGCTTCTGATACACCATGCTTATCCCAGGAGAGGCAATCTCCGCGTAGACATGACCGAACGGAAGCCATTATTTGCATGCTGGCTCCCTAAGGAATTTTCAGTGGATATCTCGCCGGTGGTCGCGTAATCAAAAAATGTCCTGCTCCTGTGAAACCATTCTTTCCATTTCCCTCTATTCCTCTCACTCGATCTCTGTTTACTACCCTCTTTTTCTCTCCGTATTCCTGAATCGTCTACGTGCGAGTTTGTGTCAGTCGGACGAAGCAGTCCCGGCGAATTCGCCGGGATTTCTTTCCCCGGAAGATCCATGCAAGGCGCCCTTTATCCGGACGGCGTTCTTCTACCAAGAATGCAGGATGATAGATCGATGCGTGGAGCGGCGCGGCGTAGCCCCTCGGCCACGTGAAATGAAAACGTGACTTTTATTGCTCGAAACGGCGAGGAGACTACCGGCGACTCGATTCGGTACAACAGAGTGGCCACTCCAGCCTGCTTTATGGAGCCGCATGAATTCTACGGCCGATATCTTACGAGCTGCAAGTAAATTTGGACGAGGTCTTACATTCGTGGTGGTACTTGTCCGCTATTGTACCTCGTAGCTCGCGTTATGTCGACTGACCCCTCTGCACTCAATGTTCTCGACCGTCTCGCCGATATAAGCCGGGCAGACCTACATGCGGCAAACTAGGTGGAAATGATTCGCTACATGGGAAAGCGGTTACGATGTCAGTTCTATTGCGAATTTCTTTTGAAAAATCCTCTTCCGTCACTTTTCCCGATTTAATAATTAAGAAATAATAGAAAAAAATACACAGGATGAAGTTTTATCTACTTTATTAATACACTTGGTAAAAAGAGGGTTGCGTTTCTACTCTTTCTCGTAGAGTAGAAACGCAATTCTCACTCCCATTTCTACTACTACGCAGAACTTTCTCTTAATATGTGTTAATTCGTGTTATCTCTGTGTTACAGATACTCCAATTGCAGATGAATGACTACAGATACCATTACATGTTCACGACATTCGTAAGTATCTGCTCAGATGGAATCGTCTTTTCGGGGGGCATTTGCCGAAGTAGGCAGTTATAGGAGATGAAAGCTAATAGAGATTGGAATCTGTTAGTCTTTAATGAAAGTTCGCCGCAGAATCTATCGCGCAATGTTGCCGCTAGGGAGCGGTGGTCCAGGGAGCTTTGACGCTTTCGGACGAGAGTTCGGTATCGAATCGGTACGATACCATGTTGAATGGCAGCAAGGCTTATTCGGTTCACGTAGGAGGAGTTATAGGGTACAAACAGAACCGGGTAAACAGGTGCTTATGTATACCGAATGAGCGCCAACGCCGGATACGCTTGCACGTACAGCCGACAGCGGTGCCCGCGTCTATGTGCTCGCACTTGGTATTATTTCTCTTCGAATCCCTACCAGCATCCACACACACTCTAAGTATACATCGCGTACGCGCGAAAAGCAGGACGCTCTACGTATAGACGTGCAGACTTCCAAAACAAGCTACTAAAGATTGCAGGAGGAAGTTCACTTTTCAGAAGGAGTTGACTTCCCGAGTTTCACCCGATTATTGTTTACCAAGACTGCCAGTGGGACGCGTGCAAATACGGATGGATACCGTCCGAGTGTTCTTTGCTTTGAACTTTCCTCGCGTTATAGGTTTACGCGGCGCATGAACGAATTATTACATTGATTTAAGCGGAAAAGTTTACAGTATCTGTGACGGTCAGTTCTCAATCCAGGGTGTAAGGCAGAGATAATAATAGTGATCTTATTGTGGATAGAGGATGAGCGTATACCTATCATATGAGTCTGCCTTAAGCACTCGGGGAAATCTTGGACGCCGCATTTGTTGGCAAGGATTCCGGTTGGCATTTATCGTTAAGTTGCGCTTACACGAACTGTAGGAGAGGCCGGCTCACTGCCGACTGCCAATTTGCAGGATTAATTGGGAGCCATTTAAGAGAACACTGTGCTGGGCCACAAGCTTTCCCGTCTGGCTTTGCACCTGCAGCAGTGTGTAGCTTATCTGTCCAGGAAATGGCGCAGAGCACTGTTGGCTTTGCAGGTGATCTAGTTCGAACCCCGTGACCGAAATCTAAAGCGAGCGACGCATTGAAATCATTTTGTAAACACGGGAAACTTTAGTGGGCATGATAAGCTCCCACTCGATTAATTATTTCAATTACCACGATGCAGGCTAATGGGATCTAATGAAGTCGGCGTGCGATTGACATCAAAAGCTAACAATGATGTTACGAGGATAATTGTGATGTCAAAATGCACGCCGACTAGGATTAATCATGGTGGAAATATTGACTGCGCACGCCTGATCAAACATCAGCCTGAGATATTAGCGCTAGAGAGTATGACGGCGCTGGAGACTCGCCAGCAATATGGATTTGTTTGCCGGCTTCATTCCTCGAGCGATCATCGATCCCTTCCACACCAGTATTACACGCTATGCGCATTACATGTTCGACCGATGATTCCATTATGCCAAATGCCCCAATTGTTCTCTTTATCACGCCTATTAATCAATACCAGTAATATCAACGCTCGTTGTCAGTCGAATTTCATATATTTCCCACTAAAATTCCAAAGTGTACTACAAATTATTTTACGTAAACCGTGGAATGTTAGTAAACGATTGTGTAATCCTTATGGGAATTACCACCTTTCGGGAATCGATTTGTAAATAAACCTCGCCAGTTGTAGAAAGTAGAAGTCTATCCTGATACGGTAGAGTAGATCCGCCGGAAAAAGTCTAGTCTCCTAGAGAACTATGAGGCCGCGATTCTCCGGTTTTCTGTCGGTTCGTCTAGATGAGTGCACATTAATTTATTTTAACGATCAGCAGACGGTAGTGCGAAATAATTATATCTCGCGCGATAGTACAGGGTTTGGTCGCACAATTCTCTCAGGGATAGGAATGAAGGTAGTTCAGTTCCACAGTCGAACTTATAATTATAGCGGAAGTGAGAAATACCGTCGCGTCGATAAAAAGAAGCGCGAAATACGCTTCCCGAAGAAAAGGCGATCTAAGCCACAGTTGGCAGGAGGTCATTCGTTCTTTCGCAACAATGGGACTGCTAGATTTCCGGGAGAGCAGTTTTAATACACTTTCCGCGCGGGCCTTTTTGTTGACTATATTCGAAGCTCGAATAACGTCGTGAGTGTTTCCGTGAGATAGAAATAAATAGAATCTTTAGAAATCAAGCAATGTGAATTCTGTTCGCAGGACATCGAGACATTCGACCTCGAGGATTTCAAGTACAACAGCGTGAATATGACTGCGTTCCGGCTGGTAGACCTCGAGGAGCCGAAGGTGGCCGAAGTTCTACGGCAGATGGAACACTTCCAGCCGATTGGCCATGCGATTCTGAACAAAACCGGAGTTATCCAGGTTAGCGGAGAGCTGGTGCGAGAGTAGTGTCTAGCTGTCGCCTGGAGCGCACGGTGGTAGCGCGCACCGTGCCGCTCGAATATCCAGATCGAGCTCTTATCGAGGACTGACGATGCGATGCACGACAGCATCTTTTTCCCCACATTGCGCGCCGATTTTGAAGCCGAATTCCCTGGGATATTGGATGCGAATAAAAAGCTCCTTGATACCCGGCAATACTTGCGAGGAGCCGAAATGAGTTTTGCTGGAAACTCGAGCGGAAGACGCGCTCGCTCGTTCGTTCGCTGGTTCGGTCGGTCGGTCCAATGAGTGCAGCACAGCCTGTTTGCCTTGGTTCGGGTGCTCCCAATATGTACCTATCGGTAGATTGATTCGAAAGAGTGAGAGGGGCAGATCGCCGCGAGAGCTGCGGGTGCCATGAATTTGAAATATGGGTGAAATCGTTCGGGTTAAACGAAAACATTGTTGTCGAATTTTCCATCGATGCTCAACAACCCGGAAATTTTCCTGCTCCGAAACGTCGACCGTTTTTTTCGAGTGGCACCCATTGAAAGCAACGCTTTTCAGCATAAAGAACTGGTGTCACCGGTGTTGCTTTCGCCGAAATTCAACGTGAATCTATTTGCAAAACGGAGAAATCTGCGAATTACGAGTCGCGATTGTTCGCCAAAGATATTTTCGTGGCAAGCACCGGACGTGGCAGAGTTTATCGAGTTCCCAATAACTCGGACTACATTCACCAGTCCGCCAAGTCATTAAGGTTAGGGCACTCGAAAGCTCGATCGAATTTCCCCGGTTCCGGTAGTTTGCCATTCACAGATTTTTTCCGACAGTCAAATTTTTCGACATTCTCGTCCCAATTCTAAAACCAGCGGAGGTTTCCCCTGTACGCGACTTCCCGATATAATGACGCAACGATGAATAAGCAGGACGTTAGAATAGCATTCTTATAGGCATGCCGAGCCACGGAAAGAAACTCGGGGAAAGTTGAAGCATTTAAGTTCCTTACCTTCCAAGCAGTAACTTCAACATTGTAGTAGTAGCAAGAGGGCCTTGTCTGATATAAAAATCGTTCAGAGTACTACGCCGCGCCGCGCCGCTCCTCGCTAGAGAAACGAATTATAAAGACCCGGGTAGGCTGATAAATCTCGAGTAACGAAATTCGGCCCGATTGCACGATAGGGAAGTTTCCGAGTTCTGCACAACTGCCATCTGCGAGGCGAAGGCTTGCCTGTAATAGGTCTTCTTGAACTATAAATGAACTTCGAATAAGCCGGCGGCGGATATTTCGCAAGAACTTCCATTCTCATCTTTTATTAAGAAGCTTGCTGTACTTCATTATCCGATGTACTTAGAGAGTGGAGAGGAATCGTTTTGTTTCGAGCGGGGCCAGCATCTCACGCGACAGGAGGTGTATGTTTCAGGCAGAACCAGCTCTGGTGTACGACAGCGTGCATGTTTTCGTCCATGGCCTAGCTGCCTTGGATCGTAGCCACGATCTCAGGCCGGCTAATTTATCCTGTGAGAAGGAAGAGCCCTGGGACGACGGCCTCTCTCTCTACAACTATATTAATGCGGTACGTACGTTTCGTAACTTACAATGTCAGCCGCTTGGTGGATTCTTCACAAAATAGCGAGAAATTCCAGCCGCTTACGAAATCCATAGAAATTTCGCGGATTTCAGCGTTGATAGTAGAGAAAAAGTTTTGAATTCTTGATAGAAAAAAGGCAGGATGGAGTCAGCATTTAAGTTGCAGTGCTAACTTTGCATAATTAAAAGAAAACATCAGAAATACAGAGAGCAAAGTATTCGTAGCAGGGCACCTGGGATTATTTGCTTTACGGAGATCTTCCGCCGCATGTCTGAATCAAGGTCGATCGGTTTCCGCCTTCCTCCGTTTCAATTAACGGATTCAATTAGCAGCTCACTGAGGGAGCCCCGAAAGCGAATCGAGTAATCGATAGCATAGCATTTCTTCAGTGGTGGCAGCATTTAACGCTCCATCGCCGTGAAGGAAAGAAGCGACGCGTCGCCTCTTTGGGGGATAACTGGGATTCATCGGGGCGGAGACGAATGTGAGTTTAGAGGGGCGAATTGGCGCTGGTTCGGGGCTGGTTCGGCGCTGATTCGTTCTAGTCTGGTAACAGATTTAGCAGACGACTCTGAGTAAAAAGTAGGACTCTTTCAGAAGAGCCTCGTAAAAGTGTTCGCCGTGACTCTCCTCGCTCTCTATACTCTACGGTACGAACATTTTTCGAGATGCGCCCGATTGCGCGGCCTTAAAGCTTGAACGAGAATGAGAGAAAAAAGATCATTCAGAGCTCCTGGCGGCTGAGTGGGCGGGCGATAAGTGATACCCGACCACCAATGGCAATAGAGAAATTAAGTGTCTCGCATAAATCCCGCTAGAGCGTGGTGAATCGCGGGCTTGAAAACCTTTTAACGAGTAGCCAGGGAATCAATGCGTGGATAAGAAGCCAAGTTGCGTAACGAGTCATTCCTGTATAATAGAGCCACTTTCCCGTAAAGTTTATGGCCCAGTTTCCAGCAGAGTGTACCACCACCATTGGTTGGATACTAATTAACATCCTCTCTAATACTACCTGCGGCTATCTTGCAGGTCTAAATATTGAAAACTATCTTTTTGCACGGTAAAGTTGTGGAACAAAGTTCCTGCTCTTTTTTTAAAGGAATTTTGAAGGGCGTAGTTCATTGAAGTTTGCCATGTCAAATCTGTGTGTAGTTATCAGCCACCCATATCGTTCGTGCAAATAGTGTATGTTACACGTCATGAATGAGGAAAGGAGATCGTAAGCGGAAGGGATGCTTCCAGCGACGAAGTTAAGAGATACTTTGCGAGAATGATGTTTGCGAAGCCTGGAAAGCCCGCTCGGTTTGCTGTTGATGCTGACGCGACCATTCCACATTCTCGCATGTTTATCCTCCCCAGGATATACCCGTGTTTCCTCAAAACTGATAGGATTTCCGGCTAGTCTTAATATTCAAGAGAAATTCGCGGAAGATCACTGCATGTTTGTATTATCCACAATTCACTCGGCTTGGGGGAAGTTTAGCAAGCAGGATTCCTGCTACTATTGCTTTTATTTACTTTTGTTACATTTTTACGTCTTAGAATTTCTATTATTCGCATTGCCATTCATGCATAAATGTGTTAGGATATTTGAGTTTTCCTAAAACTTAAAAAATTAAAGTAATATTCAGTAAAAGATCTCTCAACGAGGGGAAACTGGGGGAAAGGATTGTAAGGCTGGTAGATACCTGAAAGCAGAAGTTCGTATATAAATAAAGTTTACACTGTATCCATCATATAACTGTGCCGAGTGATATCCATCCAGTGATGAGCCAAGGATTTGTGGAATTTCCGAAACAACATGGGGAACGGAAGACCTGCTGACACATGAATAATTGAAGAGCGTATTTAGCAAATAAGCGGAAAGCCTCCGGTTTCCCCCATACGTCCGTCTACATTTCTCCATTTGCACTGTCTAATTTTCCCAAGTCTTCCAATTTCCACTGATCTTTCATCTCTCGCATATATTTGGTTCGGCGAACTCATTGAACAATTTTGCACAATCCTCAATGAGAAAGGGTTGCCATGCAAATTGGCCATCTGGTCCTTTATCAACAATCGACGTAGAGCCAGAATTCGAATTGAAGTTATTCCATTTGAGCGTATTGTTTGATGTTATAACTATTGATTCAGCTGTAACGATTAAACTCGAGAATCATATTAAAAATTTGTTCAGGTGGACGAGTAAATACGCAGGACTTGCTTGTATCATTGCTATTGACTTATTTTTAACTGCCCAATTCCACGGCTGCAATATACCTCTGGAAAATATTTTCCGCACGCTCAATTACGGTAGAGCACTCATCGGAAATGAGAGCGAATCCAGATTCCAAATAAATACTCAATATATTCATGACAAACAATTTCATGTTTTCAAAACATTTCATTGACGAAGTTGTATTTACGGCTGGGGAAAAATAGAAACAGATTTGAATGGGTGTGAGGATTTCGAGGAAAATCCTGGCGAGCTCTGCCATTCGTTTTGAACGCAAAAACTGCAAGAATTAAAAGAGCATTCAGAGGCGGAAAATATTTGAAATGCACGCGGCAACAGATCTACCGTAGAAAACGGATAATAGATTACGGGGCTGGAGATCAATTAATGAAGAGCGGTGGCTTCCATTTGACAGTGGTTAAATATCGCCAACCGCAAATTCTCGTTGCGACGCTTAATTCGCCGGCATAAATAGCCTTTATATCGGTGCGACAGTATTGTGTGAGCCGCGCGCGCTGGTGTGCATTCGTAACCAAGAGTAACAAGCGAGCGTCATCCCGCAGAAGCAGAGCGAGCATGCACAATTCATTTGTCATTGTTTCATTATCCAACGGTACGCCGTGCCACACCCCGCAGTCTGATATCCTCTAATACTATCACATCCGTTGAGAATATTTTGCCAACGGTCCATCGGAGTTCTAGTGATGCTGGACAGCGGCAAAGAATAAACAGGGCGGCGAGAAGCAGGGAGTGTTTATAACGCGAGGCAGCTCTTTCTTCGAACCGCTAGAATGAAGTAGAGCTTTTTGCAGCAAAGGGGTTCGAATTTATGCCAGACTGGACAACACCGAAGCCAAGCCTGGTTAAGTGGCATTTCGGCAAAACAGCAGCACGAACACACACCTACACGAAGTCGTGGCCGAAATGGAAATCGTGTTGACCAATACGAGAGACAAGCGACCGCCACGCCCGAAGTTGCACACACGTCTCAGTCCGAACGGTAAACCAATTGGAAAGAAGTGCACGTCAACGAAACTTATAAAATACAATGACGACTTCCACCAAATGTATTTTCCGCGTGGATCTCCTTCGACTAGAATGCTCCGTCATAAAGTTTCACTTTTTCTCCTTCCTTGAGAAAGGAATTTCGGGAACTTTCTTTTTCAGAAGACAATCGACATTGATCTCTCTGTTCTTCTGTTGCGTGTATTCAAAATTCCTTTCAGAGTTGCTTTGACAGAAAATTCTGACGAATCTTTGTCCAATTTGCGAAGAGTTCGCGCATTGTATATATGCATTGTAAGAGAATCTCGCATTGTATTTCTGTGTTACTTATTTCCCTTAAGTTTACTAAATCTAAAAAGCATTTCCACCGGTTGGTCCGTCGCATCATTTTTCTCGACTGGGCGCACACGGCTCACTCGGCGAGCGACACTGGCTCATAACAAGTTTGGTTGGCTGGTATTTTCGGAAACAAGCTCTCCACTCGCAGCTCATGGAACGAACTTTTCCATAAAACCAGCGGCCCCACAAATAACGGGCCGCAGCATGTCACCGACAAAACTAGCCGGACAAAAATTATAAATTTTATCCGGCACCCGCCACTGCCGCTTCAAACTACAAGCTACCGAGCGGCGGCGGGCGGGGCGAGGCGGGGGTGCAGGGGGTGAGTGTGAGGGCGAGGAGAAGCGAGTCAACTGAAATGTCGTGGTATAAACAAATAGAAGCACATCAAGAGTGCTGGTTGCGCGGAGCATTCGCAAATTCAATTAGCACTTTACGGGATACTGCGTACAGCAAGGGGGAACCTGGGAGAACTAACACTCGCTCGTAGACAGTGTGATAAACAGAGTATCTGAGCGTCGAGAGTGTTCCTGCAACTGAAGCTTCCACTCACCTGGGGGATTTATCTTACTAATTATAAGTCAAGCACACATAATTAACTTACTGTGCTAGTCAGTCAAACGTTGCCCCTCGGTCAGCAGAAACTTGCTCGTAATATTCTCGTGTGAATGAACTGAGGACATGTTACTTGGAGCCAGGCAGTATAATTCTACTGGCTCCTTGGTAAAAAAGAACCAACGGAAGCTGGACTTACGTGCCGGTGAAATGCGATGGTGCGCAGGGTGCGCACTGCTCGCATTGACGCGCCCTGACCTCGACCGCACTGCGAGAAAAAGGACGAGCGCCGGTGCCACGAAAAATCGTTGAAAAGGGGAATGAGAACGGATTAATTCGGCAAACGGTACTCCGGACTGGATTATTTTTCCGCAGTCCGGAAAATGCTGGCTTCGCTGTTAGCCGATATAAGGCCTTCGGTTCCTGCGTTGCTCTGAATCTCGCTGCGAGCCATACCTCGCCGTGCTTTTTTCACTCGCCCTCCAAGTCAGCGAAACGATCTTCTTGAATCACAGCTCTAGTACAATTATAGTGCTCTCAGTGCCCTCTTACCTTCTGGCACGATGCGGTATTCGCTGATTTAGTATGCCTGGATTGGTTCAACTATGCCCGTGAAATACGGGAAAAGCATCGCCTTTTCCGCAGTAGTATTAAATGCATGCGGCTTCATGTAAATCTCACTCGTTATTCCACGCTTCGTTTATTAGTGCTCGATTCAACACGGTAATTCTCAAATGACTGCTACACTGGCTGCTCTGTGATTTTCTATTTCTGGTATATCATCGCCTCGAAAACACTGTTCGAACAGGCTGCTACAATTAATGCATAAAGCTAGCGCAATGTGAATCGAGCTCTTGCACATTACCAGCGCCGACCATTTCATTTACTCGGTATTTTCATGGTTCTCATTAGACTGGTACTCAATGGAACTGTGGTCAGTCGATGCCCGGCGAAAATCGTTTGAGTGCTCAATCGAAAATCAGATATACCCTCAGTCGAGGAAATATTCGGAGGAGAATTAATGATTGCCGAATCGTAATGGCTGCGGGGAGATGCGGGCGATTCTTGTAGAAGAAGTCGTGTAAATTAGATTCGAAAAAAAACGTTTCATGGGAGCCGCGTAATTAACGGGAAAAATTTCGCCGATTCCGAGTGTGGAAGTGTGCGAGTGTGATACGAAGCAATTTAGACAAGGATGGAGAGTAGGCGACGGACTAGCGAGTCAGACGGATAAATTCAACGGCAGGAATCGCCCGGTGATTTAACGTCGCCGGCGAGAGGCTCGTTATCGTGCAATTATGCACCCTGTCCGCGCTGCCCTCCCCATTACCAACAGGTGTGATTAATTCATGATGCAGCTTCCGCAACTATTCTTTGATTGCCGACTATTTATAGCGAGCAGACTTGCCATATATAATTAAATGTGATTAGCCTTTTATCACTATTTGTTAGTGACAACTCCGGTCGACTAGCATAATGGAACGACGATCTATCGCCATTACTTGCACCAAGCGCCATAACTTTGGCAAACTCGCTTTAAGGAGATTTCGTTGGCATTAGTTAAGTTACATAGATTGGACATCGCTCGAAATCGTGTAACTTGGCTGATGTACATGGGACAAAGAGGTGGCTCTCCCTGCTGGGTAACCACATATCGACGAGGAAGTGGTTGAATTAGATCGATCTCGATTTAGGGTTACGGCCATTCCTGTTGCAGGCAGGCTTACACGGATTAACCGGGCATATCGAGTTCAACGAAGGTAAGAGGAACAACTTTAAGCTGGATCTGCTGAAGCTCAAGAAGGAGGAGTTGGTGAAAGTCGGTGAATGGAAGCCTGGCGTTGGTGTCAACGTGACCGATGTCGGCGCCTTCTACGAGACCAGCGCTACCAACATTACCCTCGTCGTCATGACCAGAGAGGTAATTAATAATTAATCCCTTACTGTGACAGTCCATTGTTGTATTATCACTTTGAATTTTCAGTCTTTCCAACTTTTATGGATATAAATTCATCATGAATTCTTCATGAATTATTCTCGCAGTTGTCCTTCGATTGCTTCAGCACTTCTTATTCAATTATTCTACACGAACTTAGGTCACAGCTTCCGTTGCTGTTGTTGCTGCATCTATAATTGCACGGCTAGAGAAGAAGGAGTTTTAAATAACTACTTGACTACCTTGGTGCCGGATTTAAATTAAATTTCTGAATAAAGGAAGCTTTGTCCCAGTGGACAGAAGCGTTCATTAAGCGCATCACTGCGAGAGAGAGATAGTAACACAGGCGAACGTATTTTTCCCATTGATAACGTTTTTCAGCCGGTGCGCGAAGAGTGGCTGTCGCTTAATTCAGGAGTTTCCTCGGTCGATGGATGGAGGAAAGTTTCGATTGTTCTTTCCTACGCGAAATTCTATCGTCACAGTGGCAAGGCGACGTAGACATTACTGGCGACCCCGAAGAATAGCAAGAGCCCCGTCTAGTTCTTTGTTGCTCCCTGCGATCGGCTGGAATGCTCGGGTAAGAAAGTTCGCCCGTGCCAATCTCGAGGAAAGTTGCGGCTAGCAGGAGGGATAACTTTGGTTGACGCAAAGTCAATACGGGAGCATAATCGTAAAGTAAAATCGCTGTCTCGTAGCTGCTCACTGCGAGGACAGCTGGGTCATTCCTGGCGGAAAAACGGAACATTCCTTTTTGGCAAGCAGCGTACTCTTCCCGGAAGTACGTCGTTCCGATCTCCGTTTGAGTCTCGTCTCATATTTCACGGGAATTCTCTGGAGTGTCTCGGTGAGGTGGAGGAATTAGCAGAGGCTTATGGGGCTTTCCTTTGCGCAGGAAAAGCCATACGTCATGGTAAAGGAGGACAAGAACCTTACGGGGAATGCACGCTTCGAAGGGTTCTGCATAGACTTGCTCAAGTGGATCGCCGGCCAGGTCGGCTTTCAGTATGCCATACGCTTAGTGCCCGATCACATGTACGGCGTCTACGACCCCGAGACCAAAGAGTGGAATGGAATTGTTCGCGAGCTAATGGAGAAGGTAAGAACTCTTTGAATCCCGACCATCTATATTTTCTATAGAACGATCCGCCATTCTCTCATCCAACCTGAACACGCTGAAATTAATGTCAGCAGGAAAGAGTATGGTCTACGAATTATTCGAATTAGGTAGGAAAACCGAGGGAAGAGAATAGTGGAGAAGGAAAACAATTTGAAGGCAAGAGTGAATTTAGTATGCAAAACACCCGGGGCGTCCGACCTCGTTATAAATCCATTTCATCAAGAATTTCATTATGCATCGCGTTCTGTGGACAGGATAGTCTGATTCAGCCTTCCCTATTGGGTGATATCCTATTAGATATGCCGATTGGTAGAGTTACAGGCAGATGTTGCCGCGTGTCATTTGAATTGTAAAAAGCCACGCGCTGATATTAAAGTAAAATCCAATATATGCCTTCACTGACTCACTCATCTCCTCTTAATTTACGATTCGCCCGCCAGGAATTTAATATTGTACCTGGAGTGTGTGGTGTATACAATTTTCCTCTGCGGTATGGCTAAACGACTGCTATTTTTGAAGTTTCATTTGGCGGGACAGGAGTATCGGCCTATCCCGTCGGATGAAAGTTTTGAAGACCTTGATGTTCGAGTTTGCGAAAATTCGATACTCCAAAACTACAGGACATATTGATAACGATGCTCGGCCGTCGTTAATAACGCCCGGCTTTGCAGCCGCGCAATATCGTCCTCCGAAACTTCCATTTCGCTCATTAATCTAGAGCAGCCGGCCAATCTCTATTCGCAGACCAGAAGCCTTTCAACAAGTCAACGCTCTACCAATTTAACTCTCGGTACAATGCTCTCCCAAAATCAAAGCACAAGTCCGAAGGACTGCTCTTCCTATTTCTTTACTTTCAGCATCACTATCATTACACATACTTCTCTTTTGAGCCATTGTGCTCGTCGAAACTCACTCTTCTTCGCCACGGCACGTTGAAAACGGGAAAGAGAATACTACTCCGAGCGGAGCCTATCTGCAAGTTTCCCGCAGGAAATAGCTGACTTCTCTTACTTCTTACTATGTATTTCGGGCAGAGAAAAGGCGGGCAGGAACTGGGCCAGAAACGCCGCTCCCAAGTTCACCGGGCATCGAAAACTTCGCAAGTATTATCCCTATGGATCCGCCAGGAAGAAATCGGCTACGATTTGCGCGCATCGATATCCCTCGAGGAACTCTGGTCGGATATAATACCAGATACTATCTGCACTTTGAGTCGTGTGCGTGTGCCAAATGTGCCGTGGAATTGCCGGAACCGAACGGTACAAGCCTAACCTACCAACTCCCCAACTTAATGCCACTCGAACTTTTTTTATTTCTTAGGATCCACTTAATGCCAGCTATAACTTTCCCGATAGATTTCTTGTGCAGCGGGATGGAACGACAAAGAATGAAATGATTATGTTTCCGAAAAGTCTCCGAAGGGATGAAAGTTCTGATAGAAGGCGAGCGGAGGCTGACAGTGTTAGTGTCGATCGAAGGATGCAAATGAAGACGGATCCAAAAGCATATATTGCCCGTTCGAGCAAACAGCCGCAATGCCGAGGCTGGCTAGTCCGTGAATTCCGTGGATCAGCGCTTTATAAAAGATGCAAGGCAATCAGTCCCTCGTGAAAGGCTGCGACGTCTTAACCCAGAAACCGTCGAAAACGTGGGAGGATCGTCTCGAAGGAAAGACGTCACGGCCAGAGCGAGGGGCCAAGACACTAGCTGGCACTGCGCTCTCGTCGTACGTGCGCTTCTAAAAAATGTATTCGCTATTTTGCAAGGCAAACATTTTCCGCCAGTCGAACCGAACTCCCGCGTGGTTCTCTCTGTCGCCGCTGCCGCCGTTGCCGCCGGTATCCCGGTTTTTCCAGTGATTTTCATAAACTACCAAAGGGCCTTTGCTCACGCGCGGGTGGGCACACACACCGACATAGCTGCCAGTGCGTCCTTGGCTCAGTGAGGTCGGCTCCAGTATTATGCGACTAAGCGATCTTTCTTGTATACCCTAAGCGATATTTTCCTTTTCTTCCAACGCCGCATTCCGCCCTCATTTCTCTTTGATTATTCAACGGAGACCCTCCATTCTCTCCCTCTTTCTTCTTCAGGATCTCCCTTGATATTTTTTGGCCCCGTGAGCTTACATGCCTATGAATTCTCATGGCTGCCTGGCCTTCGTCTCAGAAAAGGCATAAACCTCTTGAAAATGAGGATTTGTTCCTTTTACAGAGAGCGGACCTTGCCGTTGCCTCGATGACGATAAATTACGCCCGCGAGAGCGTGATAGACTTCACGAAGCCGTTCATGAATCTCGGCATTGGGATTTTATTTAAGGTGAGTTCACAGATTTCTCCTCCAAGCTTTTACGAATCTCTGCGATGGAATGTTCGTCCGATTTCTCGGCCACTTGATATTCCGGTATATGCAAAAGGAGATGAAAGAGAGAAGCGATCCCCGATTAAGAGAAGCCCGCCTCCTCCCCCGGGGAGGTATTCGGAGGAGATTCACAAAGGATCGGGCAAAGTCGCGCGGACCAAGGTGAAATCTATTGGGGGTCTGATAAACCTTCGCAAATCAAGGGTCAAAGAATGGGAGTTCCTTGAGGGAAGAGCGCAAGAGGGTAAGGAGGTAAGAGGAGGCGGGATTCCCACGGGAGGCCAAAAGGGGTTTGGGGGTGAGAGTGTACATAGTATGGAGAAGGGTGCGTGGGGCGGTGTACTGTGAAAGTCCCGTCGCTGGGCGGGCGAGCGGCGGGCGGGGGCAAGCTCCGTTTTAATTAAAATCGTAGCGTAACGTAATTTAGGTGCCCTCCAGCCAGCCAACGCGGCTATTCTCCTTCATGAACCCACTAGCAGTCGAGATCTGGCTGTACGTGCTGGCGGCGTACATGCTCGTGAGCTTCACCCTCTTCGTGATGGCCCGATTCAGCCCGTACGAGTGGAACAATCCGCATCCGTGCCTCGCGGACAGCGACGTCGTCGAGAACCAGTTCAGCGTGAGCAACAGCTTCTGGTTCATCACCGGCACCTTCCTCAGGCAGGGCAGCGGGCTCAACCCTAAGGTACACTCAACGAGGTGCTCCACCATTGGACTACTTCTACGCACCCTTATTCTCACCTTCCTCTCGCCAGTTCTTTCGCACTAGACCCGATACTAATTGCTACGAAAATCCTCTCGTGTCGTAACATGTGTCGTCCCAACATTTCGAATGCGAGCTGCATATGGTTATGTCGCGGAAATTGCAGTCTGCTGGGATTTACGAGAGCACTGCCATCGAAAGAGAGGCATAAGGTAGCATCAGCGGAGGAGTAGGAGAGAGAAAGTGGGAGTGAATTCGCGCGGTGGCTCTCTATTGTGCTCCCGCTGACGGCCAAAGAATAATGCGGTACCGTGATTTCAGCGGGATAAAGGATCGTCTTGCAGCCCATTCACACAACCCTCTCCCTCTCTCCCTCTCTCTCTCTCTCACACACACTCGTTCTACCAATTCTGTCTGCCGCTTTGTCTCTCTGTATAGTATACGTGTACGCCAAGAAAGCAAGAGGCCGACAAGGCTGAACTATTTCTCGCGAGGAAATACAGAAACGGTCCGGGTATCGCTTAACAATGCGACAATCAGAGAATCGTAGAGAGACAGATAGGATGCTGCTTGCAGATTGATAGCGCTGGCTAGCAACGAATAATTCGTCCGCAGCAGAGAAGCAGTGGCATTAGGGGGGGAAGAAAATAATCATCAGTTGCAAGCTCGTAATTGCTTCTAGTCTTATGCTGGAGATCTGATTATCCATGCTGGATTCCGCCGACAAGCACCAGATTGCGGGAAGGATCTCTTCCTACGTGAGTGGAAGGAAGCATCGAGCACAGGTGGGCGGTCGTCGAGTGGCGCAAATCGGCTGTGTTATTACTATTTCAAGCCCTTGTTACCTCAGGACGTGGAATTAAATTAATTCTGGAAAATTGGAACTTTCCGCACGGTGAGACTGCTTAATGCCTCGCAACCTCCCGGTGAAACCTAGCGCACTCCTAATAGGCAACACGCTTCATGAAGAATGTGGAATAGACTTCAGATTTCCAGTGGAATTATCAGTACCGAGAAATCCGCACCTTTTTGATAAATCGCTTTTCGAAAAATGCTTGGGTCAAGTAGAACTTGGGAATTTAATATCACGTAACCCACTTGCGTGCTGCGTTCTCGGGTACGAGCGCTCACATTTTTCGGAGGAAATCCTACGATTTGAATAGAAAGACTACGCTTACCAGTTAGCGCTTATTAGATGTACGTTCGGTGACCAGGATCTATGCTGGTTGGAATTACGAAATCCGTAATTCCGGCAGATCGCGGAAAGCCAATGCGCAGAGTAATGAAAGATTATATTTAGAGTGCCGCGCGACCCCGATAAATTATCGAAATTTCATTGTTCCCGATAACCGGCGCCCCGTGATAGGGGCTGGCGCGCGAGCGATGAAAAAGGTGAGGGTTCGAGGGTGGGGTGGCAATTGATAACCACGGCCTGAAAAAATCGGCCAATTTAAAGTCGGATAAAACTGTCGCAGCCAGTTATCGCGGCTAGCGGGAAAAAAGCAAAGCCCCTGCAGGATTAGCGGAGAGAGTACGGTAAATTGTGCGTCTCTTAACCAACGATATTCGCCTGGCAAACCAACCCCGGAAATGAGCTCCCGCGAAATTCGAGTGCAGTTATTAAGCCAGCAGACCTGGACTCCCGCCGCCGCTCTCAACTTAAAGACGTGTTTAAACTCGGTCCAGCCAGGAGAGAGGCGCCCGGGCAACTCCGCTCTGGCTTTTATTCGCGAAACAATTACAGCAACAACAGCCCTTTCCCCCGCTTTCGACCCGAGGGCTCCGTTGTCGCCGTGAATTCCCCTTGCGCCGCCGCGTACCTTTTCCTGAAACGAGTTTTCGTCGCTTTTAATCGGCCGGAGTGTAAGTAGACCGTCCAGAGATCATCCGGCCGATTCTGGAGAAAGAGAAGCACGTGCAAGGCGCCGCGCCGTGGAAAGTGGGTGCTCCATGGAACTTTATCCGACCTCGTATCTCCAGTTCATCTCCGGGGAAATGAAAAATGTAGCCGTGACTCTCGAGAGCTATTGCCGTAATTCCATTAATTTGACACTGCTTCACTAATGGCCAGCAGGCCCATGCTGCTTTCGCAATAATTCTTCATCATTCCGTCGAAGCAGAGACACAACAATCTCATGAAACTCGCGTGCCTAAGATCATAAGAAAGTGCTACTTAAGCAATGACCGTTAAGAGATCCAATTCTAATTGCTTCGTCTTATGGGTGCTAAGCGATGCCCACTGTATGTATAGCTAGTAGCTTCCGTGCTATGCTCTATTAGTGTAAGCAAGCCCGGGGAATTACGATTAACGGTCACCTACGTTAATGGAAGTGGTTTGTCTAATGAGAACCGGGAAAAGAACTAACGAGGAACGTGATAGGACGCGGGACCGGCTAGTCCGGCAAATAGCATAGAGCGGGGAAAAAACTGACCCCAGTGCCATAACGGTACATCGTCTGGCGGACTGCTAGAGCAGTTTAGAACTGCAACACCAAACATACTCGGAGCACGACCGCCTTCCATAGACGTAGCAAGCCACGGATCGACGAAGATTAGCCAGTGTTGTAGCAGCCAGAACTTTTTAATTTCATTAGTAGCGAGGTCGACCCCTTCGGGCCAACAGTCCTCCAAGAGTTATGATGGTGCGCGCGGCTCTTGCTCCGACAGCATTTCGATCCACACGTGCGTTGGATGCCGATCACGCATTATCGAGCACCTCTCCGACAAAATTGAACGACTCTCCCTCGTGAGAAACGTTCGTGCGCTCAATTCCCGATGATGTTATCCTTCATCCTTACGTGTCCAATAATTACCAGTTGCTGTATCCCGGCGATGTGGAATCCTAGAAAAGCTTCTGCCTCATCTTCAGCGCGGTTTCTCCGAGCCCCGTCACACGTGTTCTTTGTCTGGCTTTGCCGGCATTCTTTCAATACTTTCATCCTAGGTTAACGGGAAAGTCGCTCGCGACTTTTCCCTAGCAACTGCCATCCTGGATTTTACATGCACCCGATTCGCCCTGGATTTTCATTCGAACACGTACAGAGGCGCGCTCTCACTGTTTTTTACGGCGGCGCGGCGAAAGTCGTCGGGAAACGCTCGTAGTTCTCGAGTTCGGAATAGCGTGTCGAATAAAGGGTGGTGCTCTCTGCGCGCGCGCGCGCGCTCTCCCGCTATCTCTCTCACTTTCTCTCCCTCTCTCTCCTCCTCTCTCTCTCTCTCCGTTTCTCTCGAGTGTTTGCCAATAAATTCCGCGTTCCCCCCCGGGAGCAGCGGCGACGAGCAAGTATGAGCTGGTGTTTCCTGTCGCTTGGATGAACATAGTTCGCTCGCGGCCCTTCTCCCATCTATGGGAACGCGATGACTCCCTCGCACAACCAAGGAAACGCAGCAACGATAGACAGGCATTGCAACGCGCGAGAATGTCTCATCTACAAGTGAGACACTCACCGATTGTTTTTCCGTGTCGCACACTCTTTCCCTTGCATCTCCCGATCGTGGAGATTGCACGCCGAGCTCAAAGGGTCCCGCACTGTCTCATCGGACAATCACTGGGAACATTTTGCTTCTGCGAAAGGCACGGTAAGTGTCAGAGTATGTCGGGTCTGTGTATGTATACGCGCCGCTGTAGCAGATTCATTGAGAGAGTGAAAGAGAGGCAAAACGTCGGGATTAAAGGGTCGTCTGCCAGATGCACGAGGTCGTCGATTTTTCAAAGGCGCATAAACATGGTATTGGATATCGCAGCCCCTGCCTCTGAGACTCTCGTGAAAGTCGGCTATATTGTTATTCTTGAAAGCAATGTAATGCAATATATCACTCATCCGGAATGGTGTTTCGAGGTAGGAAGGATTCTTTGGCAAGAACTCGGCTCTGCTGCGAGAAGACTGGCGAGGCGAAAGAGTTACTCCCTGATGGAATAAACAGACGAGCAAATCCCCTGGCGTTACTAATTTCAATACTCATAACGATACTATCTCTATATGACGATCACAGAGAAAGAATTTCAAGGGCTGATACTAAGGGTGTTTACAATCCGACGAAAGAAAGTCCTTGGCAGATTTGGCAATGAAATTCGTGCCTTCTTCCAAGTATAGTTCTTTATTCTAAATGTCGGCGAAGCGGATCTGGCGCCAGGAAAAAATCAGTTGGAAGACCAGACGCGGAAGTATCTTATCTAATTGAAATCGGGCGCCAACGAGTAAATGATATCTGCTCTCTCGAAATTCGGGAGAGCGGTAGAGAAGGAGATGGAATATTGGTATCCTGTGGGGAAGTAGAATCGTGGGAGGCAGAGGATGCATGTAGAATTAATGGTTCCGGAAGTTCGCAGTTCGCAGGGGAACTGCTCGTCCTAGTAGTAGTCGTCGAAGTCTGTTTGCATAGGGGTACAAGTAAAACTGGTATTGAACGTCATTATCAGGCGACTAGCACGAGAATAGTGGGCGGGATCTGGTGGTTCTTCACGCTGATCATCATCTCCTCGTACACGGCGAATCTGGCCGCCTTCCTCACCGTCGAGAGAATGATAACGCCGATCGAGAACGCGGCGGATCTCGCCGAGCAAACGGAAATCTCATACGGCACCCTCGAAGGCGGCAGCACAATGACATTCTTTAGGGTGAGTAGCCTCCGACTTACCAAGCGTTATTGCAACCCACAGCCATTCCCACTATCAAGACATCTAACCTAATATGCCAATTTTGAGTAGAGTTCAGGTAGAAGTACTAAAAATATCTTACTAAGATTATTTCGAAATGTTTACATAATGTGAGAAAATAATTATCTTTATGTAACAGTACACGCTAGGTCTCTGAACAATGTAGAATCATTTCTCAGGTCCGATTGTTTTAATTGGCAGAGCTATTTTATGTCGGACGGTATTTCATTAGACTAGCGGCATTAGCGTCCGAATTTTTGTTCGGAAAGAGGGCATAACGCTATATCAGAGATCCTGCTCGAAAATGATTATTGAAGCGGAGGCGTTGGTAACGGCGGCAGATGTTCCTATAAATATTTCCATGGGCGAGCAGTGAGCGCACATTTGCAGCTGGCGAGCGGGATTATCAGCGAATGATTGAAATGCCCTCGCTTTATCAAAACTACATACTTGCCTGCGTGCTATCGGTTCTGTATTAAACGAGCACCCGATTAATCTTCGTAATGAATGTAATCCCATTAGGCGTCGTCGATGCGTTCTCATTTTCAGAATTCCCCACTGCCTTTCAATGAATTTCAGGGGGCAGACGAGTATGACAGTCGTCCCGTCAAAAGTGATAATGCTTGCAAAATTGTCGATTCGTACTCAGAGTCGAACATAATCTCGCTAACCTTTGACAAAGCCCTGTCGGAAAACCAATCGTACTGTTTATAAATCTGTTTTTGAGAATTTAAGGGAAAATATCCGAGCAAAGATTTCGGCTTGCTTTGACATGGGAAATCCCCTTTAGCAGACCAGAATTATCCCATGAAAATGTAACAGTAGAAGTAACTTTCCTCTACGATTCAAGGGTGCAAAGTGAATTTACCAGTTCAATGATACCTCGTTCTCGCGTCGTGCACCCCTCGATGGGAGAACGAGAGAGAGAGAGAGAGAGAGAGAGAGAGAGAGAGAGAATCGGTTGTGATAGGTTGGCGTCGGATGGTGGTGGTTTGCAGGATTCGAAAATTGGGATCTACCAGAAAATGTGGACGTTCATGGAGTCGAAATCACCCTCGGTGTTCGTGAAGAGCTACGAGGACGGAGTGAGACGAGTTCTTGATGGGGATTACGCCTTCCTGATGGAATCCACTATGTTGGATTACGCAGTTCAGCGGGATTGCAACCTCACGCAGATTGGCGGCCTGTTGGATAGCAAGGGTTACGGAATCGCCACGCCAAAAGGTGATGTGTGCCCTCTTGAAAATAAAGCCAAAAGATTAAATGTTATCTTGCTTTCCTGAAAATAATCCCTAAGGGTGCAAAATAATACGAGTGATCCCTCTACAAACGAGAGCAAGTAACGAGCGACAGCTAATCAGGGATTTTAAATCTCGAGTCCTTGGATTTAAACGAAAATACGAGAAATTATGTATCTCGAGCTGAAACTTGGCCCTTCAGGAACTCTGTAATTTCCTTAATTGGTCCGGCTTCCCGGCATTTTAATTTACCCCTCACGCCCCTTTGTCCTTGATGGTAGATTTACTGGATTACTCGAGTTTCGTACACTATAACGTTAAAAGGGGTGGCAGTTATCAGCGAGAATATTGTAATACACGAAAGTTATTTTGGTCGACCGAAAGCCTTTTTTTCCAAATTTGCATATTTTTTCACGAAAGGTATATGGGGCGGAAGGGCGATGGTGTTGGGCATTGTTCCAGGTGGAATACTTGACCGACGTAACGATGGCTTTTTCCATACAGGCTCACCCTGGAGGGACAAAATATCTCTGGCGATCCTAGAGCTGCAAGAGAAGGGTGTAATACAGATCCTCTACGATAAGTGGTGGAAGAACACCGGCGACGTGTGCAACAGGGACGAGAAGAGCAAGGAGAGCAAGGCAAACGCTCTCGGAATCAAAAATATCGGTAAGCGAGATTTCGTATTCCCCCCCACCCCATCCCACCCCCCCCGGTAAGTTTGTGGACGGTTGGTGCCAGTTGCCTCGTAAACTCCAACATCCGAATACCGTTTCTATCAGTGGCAAAAACGAATCGGGGCAAACGAGCGCGCGCGCGCGCGCACACGCTCGTCCACCAGCACGAAACTCATAAATCTTGTAGGAGAAGACGTGTTCCGCGGCTGGCTTTAGAATTACATAATGACGTTGGTCCCTGATGACGTGCTCCTTGTGTGTCAATTGGCCGCAAAATAACCTAACAAGCAATGCGCTTTCCAAGAAGTTGATCGCGTGCTCGCGCATTCATCCGCCACTCAATTACCTCGGCGAAAGAACGTACTTTCAGCGGCAGCGCGTGATTACCCCTTCATCCACATAGCTCCGGTACAGAAATCTCCTTCGAAGGAGCGTTCAAAGAAAGCAGCGTTGAAATTGTTAATTGACGTGCCAGCAGTGTTGGCCGGCAGTCTCCTTCCGGGGGCGCTAGAGGCAAATCATATCCAACCGGCCAAACGTGATTTCATTCCCGCGCGAAAATCCAGCAGAAAGTAATAAAGTCACGAGCTGGTAGTTTAACGGGCGGGAGCTTCTGAAATTCCACAAGCGGCATAATTTGCACTCGAAAAACTTTGTTACTTTACGAAAGCGGGACGGCGGAGGGGGTAGAATGGTGGTTAAGACGAGTGGGAGGAAGAAAAGGCTGAGGGCGAAAGCAGAAAGAAAGAGGGGCGGAAGAAGGAGGAAGAGCTGGAGGTGGGGGAGGAGGCGGGGGAAGCTTTCAAGCGCGCGACGGGAGAAGTCCGTGGCAAATTTTTCTCGGCCTCCGTCTTCAAAAGGCCCCTCCGGATTTTATGGAAGTCACAACAAGCCTCGCGTCCTCCACTTCCCCCGTCTAGCTTCGTCCTTCCCGTTTTTTCTTCTGGCGGGGCAAAGTTTCACTGCTCCCCTCTCAGTCACTGCTGCCAGCTCCTTTTTTCCCCGTCGCTCTGCCAGCTAGCGTGTAACTTCCCGGTAAGTATCCACTTTGCTGGCTTGCGCGGCCGACGTGCTTGCCAGCAGAAGGGACGACCCTCCAGTCGGGATCTTAAGTCTTATTTAACATGTTAATCCACCTACCTCGCGAGAAACATTTCATTCTGACGGGGCGTACGAGAGCCTGAGAAACATTGTTCAGTTTGTCTGGCACTGAGATTTCCTTCCCTTTTTTCGATTTATTCAATGTCGCTCAAGTTGCTAGAAAGGCTAATTAATGTAACAAACGCGGACAAAGACTTTCTACCGAAAACTAGTTAGTCACAAGTTTATTGGTTTTGCATTAGCTCCACCGTTTGGAAGTTAAATATTTTAGCACTTTAAGTGGACGGGTTTCAGTTAGATTCTGAGTAGGATTTATTTAAGAGCTATGGGTACAATAATAGGTGTATAATTCAAAGTGGCAGACAGCATGAGTTGATAGGTCTGGGAGTTGAGGGAGTTGGTTAGGCTCGGTCTGAAATTGCCTTCGGAAGTAATAACCGGCAGGGAAGAGAGCCGAGAGGAACAAAGTGGGTCGGATTGAAAACAGTTCTCTCGCTGAGCGAGAAAACGATGACTTGGAAATATGTAAGTGCAGTCGGTGGACCAGGAGCGAGAGTATATATATATGTGTATGTTGGGCCGAGCAGAGCTGTCGTCCGAAACTTGGGGATATCCTGACCCCTACGAGGCGAACTCCGCGAACTTTACTCGCGGAAACTCCAATCATCCTGTAGGTGTATAATGATTCAGCTCGAGAGTTTCTTCAACGAGCACGGGGACGAAGACGGAGAGACGGAAAAGGAGCGAGTGTCCTGGGCAGCACGCGGAAATATACCAGCGGCGATGCGAGAAACTTTCGTCCTTCCGTGCTGGATGTTCTGGGCCGTCACTTAAATCACGGTCTCACGTAGTTATGCAAATGCAGGCCGCCGCGCCGCGCCGCCGCCGCCGCTACTCTGACGAATTCCCTGTGAAGCCGACCGATCTTCCAGATGAATCTCAGTACTTCACTTAGCATAGAGAACATTCAGCCAAATTAAAATCCATAAAATTCCTTTAAATACCTAGCGCCCGGCCCCCTGCCACATTAAAAGCCACAATCCTCCAAAGGCCTTGCTTTCTAAGTGTTCCATTTCATAAAAGTTCTCCCCGCCCGTATTTGCGAGAGAGAAAAGAATCGTAGCGAAATACGGCGTGGCCGGAAAAACACGTGTTTTCATGGCTTCCGGGATAAGGGAGTTAGCCGAGCCAAAGCTGAAGCAGCGAACAAATAGAAAGTTAGCAGGCCGGCCGATTCGAAGGTAAGCAGTCGGGGCCAGAAGTTCCGCTCTATGGATGCAATACCCGAGGCGCATATGCAAAGATCCCAAAAGTTTACGGGGCACGCAAGGTTGACCTAGCCAACGGGAACAAGCTTGGTGAAGTTCGCGCCAAGATATGAAAATAGCAGGCCAGCTCGGATCGCATCAATTCTCCACTTACCTTCCGCGCACAATGCGAAACTATAAAAAGGTAGCATAAAAAATTACCCATCCGTTTTTTTTTCAATTTCGACGATATGCAACGCTGGTTGCTTCATCTAATTTGGCGAAACGGTACATTTGCGCCGCTCGTGTCGAGAACCGGAACATCTCTCATCTCGGAAAATTGCCAGGTCCGGGATAACTGGGAGTCGAGTGGCAGCCCTTCATCCCCGGGCCGTCCTTTCAGATAGACTTCACGGTCATTAGGCAGCGCGTCCACGATTATCCGGCTCTCGTTGCCGCTGATTCCACGCGGTCCATCGGCTGAACTTTTGCTCGGAGGGAAATTCGGGTTGGCTCGAGTCAGAGAGCGTAAGGACGGCGCGGCGCGGCGCGGCGGCTGCAGTTGGTTGGGAGTGCGGCGCTGGTGAAAGGAAATCGAAACAAAGATAAATAACAATGGCCGGTATAGACGTATGGACAGGTAGGTGGACGAACGAATGAATGGGTGCGTTGGCCACGCAAACGAGTGCGGATAAATGGCGGAGGGGCGTGGGAAAAACAAAGATACCAAGAGAAGAGGAAAGCTGGCGAGAGCCGGGGTCGCAGAAAAGATGTGCAGACTGCCGCTGGCGCTAAAATAATGAGCTTCCGGCTGCTCTCGTTTTTCAGGTGGTGTCTTCGTCGTGCTGTTCTGCGGCCTGGCATTAGCGATTGTCGTGGCGATCCTCGAATTCTGCTGGAATTCCAAGAAGCACTCCCAGACCGATCGGGTAAGCCTGCGAAGCACGATTCCCCCTCAACTTCGTGCTTCGCGAAGACAACCTATTGCATGGATGTACTTTCTCTCTGAAGCGCGAAAGCCTGGCCGAACGTCTCTCGTAAATTCGCTTCCCATCGCTGACCTAATTCTCGATGGAACAGGGAAAAGGGATGGCTATGCACCGTGCATACCGAACGCGTGCTATCTGCCGCTGGCGCCATTCGCCCTTCCCAATATGCACTGACAGTCTTACAATGAATGTCCGAAATCCATCGGCTCAATCTACTTCTACTTATTGCCCTTAGTCTACCGGTTTACGCGTCTTCAGCAATTACGTGTTCTCTCTGTTCAGTCTCTAATCAAAGAGAAAGCCGCTTCGTATTAGACATGTCAATGCATTCACTGATACTCTGAAAGCATGAATGTCGAAGTACCTGTTCGTATCTGGCGGTGGCAGCCTATTCCGGCTGGGAAAATGGGTGGAATCTAGTTTGACGGGAGAAGCTAATTGTGACATGAGAACGGGATGACGAGATAGAGAGACGATGCGGCAAGCCGTTCGCGCGAGAGGAACTGCATGCTCTTGGACTGGTGGTACTGGATCGTCTTGTGTATTGTCTGTTGGTATTGTTGTGCCTGTTGCTCCGGGCGGCGCCGACGCATCCTTCCCGCAACAACGAAATTACACCCGTGCCTACTCTGCCGGCCCGTCGAACCCCGTCTGCGGTGTCTGCGGTGTCTGCGTCTCGACGAATGCTACGTACGCCTCTACCATGTTCCTTCGCATAAATGCACACGTCGCGATTGGTACATGGCGTACACGGCGATGACGTGAACAGTCCCTGTGCGCCGAGATGGCCTCGGAATTGCGGTTCGCCGTGCGCTGCGGATCGCGTCAGAGGCCAGCGGCGAAGAGCCGCAATTCCGCCGCGGCGGTGCCGTGCGGCCGCTGCAGCCCACGAGCGGCCCGACGGAGAACGCGCTATTGCTCCACTGGACAGGAGGAGACCACCTATATCCCGAGCATCGAGATACCTCGAATAAATGGTGTAAGTCCTGTCCCTCACAAAGGGCTCGCGACCATCCCTCATGGCTCCTCTCCACATCACTCGCCCAATGAAATCCCATTTGCGTCTGGATTCCCCAGACCTAATGCATCTCTAATGTAACGCTCGAATATATCCGGAGCCTACACTTCGCCAAACTTGAACCGTCCGTGCTTAGTAGCACGTGCGGATGAGTGTGCAGTCGCGCTTGTAAGCAGCATCAATTTGCAGGAGCGCGCACCGGTTAGAAGGAATTTCGACAGGTCCCCTAGAGGAGCCCTGTGTGGTGGCCGCGGAGCGGTATTCGGATCACGGTCATTCCATTCTGACGAGGCCTCCATCAGGGACTCCATCCCCGGAAAGGAAACTAGTTTTCAGTGGGTGCATAGAGGTGATATGGTGATAGTCGTGATCCGAGTACGGTCTCCAAGGAGCCCGCAGTCCTTTCCACGACAGGTGGAGTGCGAGAGAGGATGTCGTAGAGGAAAATCACGATCCATCAGTCATCTGGCAAAGGGAGTATTGCAAATGCGAACGTGCTTCTACTCAACTGATATCTCTTCCTTATCTTGATTATCTTGCTGTCTTCCCTATTCTCGATTGACATGTCTCGCTCGACGGCCCAGGTTTCCAATCGAGCCTGGACCGAGTATCTTACAATTTCTGTGTACGTCATATTCTTTTCTTATCCAATGTTTGATCTGTAAATATCAGATGTATATCGATGTTGCGCATAGCGTCACGACGATAACACAGCAAATCGAGCGGACACAGAAACCAATGGTCGTTACTGTAGAGTTGGTACACACACACACGCTTACATTCGCAGTACACCATAAACAAACAGTACTCGCATCTATTTGCATGTTCGAAACACTCACTATGATACGACCGGGTTCGGTGTTCATCCAATGCGCGACTACTTCGCTGGAAAATTCGTCGTTTTCATAGTTAGTGGTTCGGGACAAACATTCATCTTCATTTCTCATTGTGTATGAGTAAGATACGTACAGTAGTGAATGAATGCCTGTTGTATTATAAGATAGCTTGGACTTTTCTGACAGTAATTAATAAGGTTGACGTATAACGCTGAGCCACATGCCCCGCAGTGCCCATTTTTCGCAATTCCGAGTGTTCCTCATGCGAGATAATACTATTCGAGGGCTAATGAAATCAGCCGTTAAAGAGTTAATCGCGTGGGGTTGGCGAAGTTTGCGGGAAATTCCAGTTTGACAAGAGCGATAACGTGGAGGGCTTTATTCTGCTGGATCTTCCGTCATTCGAGCGGTGCGGCGGGGGTGGTGGTGCAGGCGGTTTAAAGTTTAATTACAACCTCGGCTGGGTGCAGATTAGCGACTCAATCGAATTTCATCGGCGAATTCACGCCAAATCTACGCCCCGAATCGGATTCCAGTCTTCGTCCGGACTTAATTGGGGAGGAAAAAGCGGGGCGCAAGAGAGCCGTGTGCTGTGTGCGAGCATCGAACGGCGCCGAGTTCGAGGTTCTGTCAATCGTTAACCAGGGTCCACTCTGTCCGGCGTTCCATCCTCGAGTGTGCAATACGTGTGCTACAATCCAAGCGCAATATTGTCATCGATGCGGAGCTAATCCGCTTGAAACTAAATTTCAGTTATACTTCGAATCTCCAGAGTGGATTGAGCTTTGGTGCCACCGATCAAAACCCGTGTCAGATCGAAAAATCTGGTCGCAGGGTCGTCGAACTTTGGTCCGGGAGAGAACGTGACATTAGTACACATCGGAGTGGAAGGGCATTTCGCCCTCGCAACGTTCATTCCAATCCACGAGGCCTTCGTGCTTGGCGAGATCGAAAAACTACCAACATCACCGAACGAAAATTGTACACTGTAGTTTGATCCACGCGAGACCAGTTCCATGAAATAGTGTCAGATCCGGGTCGCGCACCGTTGCATCTCTTGTTGCTGTTGCCTTTGAGCAGCGACCCGCCTACCCTTTTCCCGCGAAACTATAGCATATCCGGCCTGGATCCACGTGCACCACCGGCCTCTGCCTCCTCGGCATAGAAAACCCGATACTTTATGGGCCTTCAATTTCTCCCGGTATGTACATATTCTCCTGGCAAAACAATTTTGTACGAGGTCGCAGCTGGATACACTACTAGAGAGAAACAGAGAGAAAGAGAGAACGAGAGAGGGGGGGGGGGGGGGAGAGAGAGAGAGAGTGAGAGAGATCGATGTTTGGAGTGGAGACGAAATTGCCTTGGCCTTCCGCGGAAGGCCAGCGCGATACACACCCTTTTATATACTGGTACGCGTCCTATCTCGGGCAGACGCGGTAATATTCGGGAGGAGTATATAGAGAAAGTAGCTCTCCGGGTTGGACGAAACGTCACGGTGCGGCCGATCCAACCGAAACGGCTGGGAAGAATAAAGCGGGCATGTGACTCGGTGATAAGTCCTTTAGGAGACGGAGCGTTTGCAAAAGTTGCGATAACTTTTAACGAGCGCTCGGCAAACTTTTAATAAGTTGTTGGAACGTGAGGAGAGAGCGAGAGATATGAGGAGAGTTGGGAGGGGATAGAAAAGAGGGAGGATCGGATTGCCGATCCAGCTAACACGTGCGATTCCTTCTCTCTTAGCAGGAGGGTGGTGCGTTGTCGATGACGGAGATGAAGAAATCATTGAGCTTCGATCAAGTGGCAGCGGCACATGGCGGGAACACCTAGCACAGGCCCCATCCTCATCATCAGCCGCAGCAGCAGCAGCCGCAACAGCCGGGAACGGCAACGGCGGCGGCGGCGGCGGCGGTGGTCCAGCAGCAGCAACATCAGCAACAACCACCACCGCCACCGTGCAAAGCCACACCCACGCACACACGTCACACTCACTGCCACTCACATTCACACAGTCACAGTCACAGCCATACGCACAAGCACCAACCAGCCCCACCGAGGCAGAGACGGGGCTCCTCAAGCATCGTCTTGGGTCAAGGTTCGTACATGTTCATGGACTCACCTCCCCTTCCTGTCAACTCTCCCCCGATTACGTATTGGCGAAAGTTTACTTTGTCTGAGGTTGCTTTTATTCGGCTGATCGAGCAGCAGCTAGCTTTGCGGTTTCTTTGAACTTTGTGTTGAGTGTAGAGGGACGTTCAGGCTTAGTAAAATGCATAGAGAGCGAGATACGGGAGATGCGGACATTGAGAGAGCAGGGGATGGAAAGTTGATTGCGGTGTAACCCGGGTGAATCCGTGATCGACGGGAAGGTTCACCTGATTGCAGGAGGTGACCACCCTGAGAGTATTCTCTGGCGTTTCGACTGCGACCTGGCGGGTGAACCGGATGTGGTCATCTCGCCACCTCCACCCCCGCCGCCTCCTTCGGCGGCGGTCTCGAGGACCACGACCCTTTGACCAATACTGGAGGAGGTGCCGACAGGTGTGCCCGTCCAAAAGGTGCTGCCGACGCAGGCCCCGGTGGTCGTCAACGTCCTCGACCAGAAGGAGACATGCTTATAGCACACATAGTCGCCGGTGCGGGCTGACCGGCTCCAGCCTGGCCCATCATCCCGCACCGACGACCAGAAACCATCATCAATCGAGGGGCTGCACACGTGACAGCACGATCGAGCCAGACTAGCCTGAAACACGGCCGGATCCCCAGAACCTGGATACCGGAGCACGTGCCAAGACCGCTCCACTTTAGCAGGAACGGTCGACATTATCGTCCCGTGCATCGTCCACGCTACAAGTGACGGAGAGGACGCAGGACGCCCATCTCGAACTTCACCACTCACGACGTTCAACCAACAACAATCCAGAGAAATTCTGCAACCTTCGATGCATCATTTCTAAGGATTTTGCCACTTTCTACAATACATCAGGACCAATCGAACGAGTGGCAAGACAGATGATTTCGAGTGGGAGACGACAACGATTGAGAAGAATGGTTGGTCCTGCTGGAACGGCTCTCCGAGCATGGACGAGTTCAAGAGGAGTGGAAGCATCACTCAACGCGAAACTGACCAACCGAAGTAACCCGAATGAGAACGAGGGTCGAAGTTCTAGCTAAACATATCGAAGTGGATTTAGGGGGTTGAAGGGCTCGATGATCGCCGGTGGTAATAAGCCCGAACCACGGCTGCGGACACACGGATTGATCAGGTGAGGCTCGTTAATGACTCAAACGCCGATGGAACTGCTTCCTGCGGGTTGAGCCTGAACGATCAATGAAAACTACAGCGACGAAGAATGAGAAGACGGTAGCTGGAAGTCGCTGGAATCAGATCGGCCTAGCGCCAAGCGTATCAACGACAACAAAGAAGCATTTAACAATTAGACTCGGACCAAACTCATAGCGATCACTGCCAAAGAGCTAGTCTGACACACGCATAGTCAAGTAACTCCGGAGCTCCAGCGAATTAGATATATTCAACCTCATCCAGCAGACAGACGCACCGCAAAGCTCTTCGGCGACGATTACGGCCTAAAACTGACTTCACACAATCTCGCGCGAGCCGAGTCCAACATCGGTGAAGGAAGAACGAAGAAGGAAGAGGAGGAGGAAGAGGAGGCGAATTCTTCTAGCGAGTGAAACTTTCTCCGGCGGCGGAGATAGGAAGCCGTATCTATAGGAAAATCTGCACAATACCAAGCGAGATACACAAGTACGGACACTGGAGCGACATAAATCGACATGGGACGGAAATGTAGTCACGTTTGTCAGGACGCTCCTTGTGGTTGAGACACTCGATAAATGTGTCTTCGAACGGACATGCCCGCCGGCACATGCACCAGTACACAATCGCAGTCTCGGCTGGTGCACTTCTGTCGACAAGGTAAACGCTGTGTAAAAAGTAGGCTAAGGTCGCGAAAGTGAGCATGAGGGGGTGAGAGTGTGACTGAGAGAGAAAGGAGCGAGCGAAAGATAATGTGGAAGAGTGAGACATTGTTTTTTAAGAAGTTAAGTACCAAACGGATATTACACATAAGTGGTGCTCTCGAGGCCCCTCGACTGTCTGTGTGCGAGCGCGCGAGTGCGCTTGTAAGGAGGCAGGCGCGCGAGCGCGCGCGCCTGTGTAAGCTATCTGTGTGTACAACACGATATCATAAGAAGGCGATCTCGCCTCTCGTTCGATGGTAATACTAGATAGCTGAGATTTTTATTGATCGATTTATAGAACGACGGGCGGGGCCCTGGACCAGGCGTCTCGGTGGCCGTCGTCTCGACCAACAAATCGTTTCGGGGCTGACGATTCCGTTTCTGAGAGAAGTGAGGCTCATGATCCCATCGGCTGGGAATGCCGGCGGATTATTGTTGATTCTTCTTGCGACTCCATTATGGTTCACTATTCTAGAGATCTATACATATATCTATCTGTTTACGCGAGGAGACCTAACTGGTGTTAAGTGAGCTCTGTTAAAAGTTTTATTCACTTCGTTAATGCGAGCGGGCCACCTAGCAGTTTTAACGGCCGGCTCGCTTCAGGATCGGGCTTTTGCGAGATCGTAACCTTCATTTCTTCCAGAGAACTGTGATCGCTCGCCTCAGCCGAGTGATGCGCGTGAAATGGTTGCGCGAATGAAAAGAGAGTCGCGAGTCAAATTTTTCACTGTCTATACCGCATTCATTCCGGTTTTGCAAATTATCCCATTCACAGCGAGACCTCGTCAATTCTTCCTGCGGCGTCCTCCTTGTTCCCGCGTAGATCTCCGCGATTGTCAGCGATACCAATGGAATTAATACTCTTACTCGTCGAATCGAAACTGAATCCAGAGCGCGCGGCACATTGTATTCCCGACAAGCGCGAAAGCAGCGGAGAAATTTACACTGGCGCGAACACGGCAGCATTACATCGGTGAATCATACGGTTGTAACACGCGGTAATTGTTTGTTGAAAGATTTATAAATACTCTTTAAAATGAAAACGAGGGTGTATTAAAATATTTATATATATATATATGTGTATGTACAGCTACGCTATATATACATATATGTATAGGGTACGTATATTAGATAGTGACCTAGTCGTTAGAGAAGAGTGCGTAGAGGCGTGTAAGAGACTTAGTCATATTTTGACACGATCGACAAGATTATTCATTAATTAAACGATATTAACGCGAGAGAGAGAGAGAGAGAGAGAGAGAGAAGCGAGAAAGAGAGAGAGAGAGAGAGAGAGAGAGAGAGAGAGAGAGAGAGAGAGAGAGAGAGAGAGAGAGAGAGAGAGAGAGAGAGAGAGAGAGAGAGAGAGAGAGAGAGAGAGAGAGAGAGAGAGAGAGAGAGAGAGAAGCGAGAAAGAGAGAGAGAAAGAGCGAGAGCGACTCCATGTACAGCGAATGTTTTTTCACCGAGATACGAGAATTGTTCAGCGATATTTACGGGCGACGAGAGCATAATGCTGACCGAACACACACACATTCGACGAAGTTTTTAGTGTTAGATTCCGCGGCATTTGGTATCTTCGACATATATATGTATATATATATATGTATAAACATTTAATGTATAAAGCGCTATTTGTTAAAGAGATCATGTCATTGGACGGATTTGTTAAGGCGCTATTATGAAATCGATGACGAGAATGTTTGCATGACTCCCCGCCCACAAGCCCCGCACGCTCCTCCTCGAAATCCCATCATTCATTCATTCATTCATCATTCATCGTTCACTTCGCACTGCTCATCTCTTCAGTTTCGCTTCGTTCATGAGTAGTTGGAGGATCTTTCTATGAGCGTCGAGGAACGTGCACAGCTCGCGGATGAGGGCGTCTTCTTTATAATACGTGTGAGGTGAGCGTGAGCGAGCGATGTTTTGCCGAGAGCGGAGGAGCGACGCCAAGAAAAAGTCAGAGAAAGCAGAAGCAGCGATGAGCCGAGAATTCGAGCAGATGGAACAAACGAATCATACCAAAAGTGAGTAATCCATTCTGTCAGTACACACCTGACAAGCAGTCACGGAAAGCTTGCGAAGCTGTGACACACACCCCTGCACAGCGAAAGCGCTGAGTGTGTGTGCGTGCGCGTGTGTGTGCGCATATATATACATGTGTGTGCGTGTGCGTGTATGTGTGCGCGCTGAGCGCAAACAGGGAACTCGAAGGAAGCGATGTCAACGAGAACGGAAGCCTGTAGACGTGGAGCAGCGGAAGGACGGCGCGGCGCGGTGCGGCGCGGCGGAGGGAATCCGTGAGCGGCGCCAGGATTCGTGGCGAGAAAACGCTCGATGACGAATTAGTTTTGGGGGTACGGGAGGTCGGTCGGTCGGTCGGACGGTCGGACGGGCTAACTAGCTTCCAGCGGGGAAACACTAATCAACAGTTGTTTTTCGTCCGTTCATCGGGTCGGGCAGTTTTCGTGGTGCCGCGCGATATTTTTCCCACTGTCACCAGTAATTCGAGTAATTCCGCCCGACCGGTTCTCCTCCCGAGTAGAATTAGTTCTCGCAGCCGTGATCGGAATTCGTTCTCACGCGTAACGCAGGAAGGCGAATATCCGGGGGGCGTGAAGAGAGAAAGCAAGCAGGAGCAGCAGCAAGAAAGAACACAGATGGAGAAAGAGGAAGTACAGGCAAGGGCATGGTTTCTTTCGATCGATCGCTCAAATCGGCTCTCTATGTATCTGTTATTGGACGCGCGACTGGAACCAGAGCCGCATCCACCGGAGAGAGAGAATCTTCGCGGAGGCTTTCATGGAATGCAGAGATCGTCCAAAGCACCTGGACCAGTTCCCACGTCGTGCTGTCGAAGTATCGAGAATCGTAAAACACTCGGCGAGAGCCGGCCCGATCAGCACCCAAGAGCACGCGGCTACGATCGACACTGTTCAAAAGTTCATGACTGCTTCGCGCCACCGCTGCCGGTGTGCGCTACCTATTCAATAAATAAATTTTATTTACTTAACTCATCTACTCCCGAGCTCTCGTCATGCCATGCCTGCGCACTGCATCAACTACTAACTCGCACTAGAACTTACCAGGTGAGTTTCACGAGCCGAGCAGGAGATGGGCAAACATTTGGAACTCCATTCCTCTGGGGGAAATAGGATGCAAGTATTGGAAGGGTGAACGACCTTGCATAAGAATAACAAGTCGTCCGTTCGAGCATATAGATGGCAGGACTTTTCGAGAGCGCAGAGAATATATTTGGGGCGGGTTGCAGCGTCGGGTTGGAAGCCGAGGATGGCACCGCCTTGCCGAGGCTGATATGACCAGTCGATGTGCTGCTTCATCAATCACCCGGATAATTCCTCGATACATATTCAGAATGGATGTCGTCGCTGGTTCACACTTCCTGGCATTAGTCCGCTCAGGATGGAAGGGGCGAATACTGCTACCTTTACATCATTTATGCAAATCTCATACCGCGACAAGCTTTCACCCGACTGTCCCTGATGTCCTCGGTAGTGTTCGCTCAATCGATTTCGACTTGATATTCCAGCTACTACTCGGTGACGAACTTAATCAGTGTCGAGCAGTATATGAGACACGATACGTGTAATTAGAGGACGGAATGGCGCATTAAACTCCCTCACTCATCCCCTTTGTTTCCCAATATATGAGCGGAAGTTGCGCGTCGATCTCTATTAGTTCCCGATCGAGGTATCGTCCCCTTCGGTTTATCATGAGCGGCACTTCCCCAACTCTCTCTCCTCTACGATATCTCGAGAATGAATGGAAAGCAGGCGCATCCATTGTCGTCCAAGTGGCTACCGGCTACCGTGATTCCATACTGCAAAATTGCATTCATTTGAGCGTTTCCTTTGAGGGGGAGGGAGGGGGGGGGGGACGACGGCTAGAGTGATAAAGAGAGAGGGTGAGAGAGTGAGAGTGAGCGAGTGGGGGAGGGTAGTCGTTTAAAATCCAGGCCATTTGTCCCGCTGTCTGGCTGAAGAGGCACCCGTTGAAAGGAGTCGACGAAAGGAAACCACAGGGATGAGAACCGCCTATTTTCCCTCGCGAGCCTCCTTCAGTTTTCCGTTCCGCCTATCGCCGCCGCCTTCTATATACTTTCCGATGGCGAAAAAGCGAGCAGTCTCATTTGGAAGAACTTAATGAGAGGTAGAGCACCGAGAGTCCCCTGCACCTTTGCTGAAAGGCGCTTTACGCCGTGGAAATTTATTACTGCCGAACGATAATACCAGTAGGAGCGTTTGTCTCTTTTTCTTCTTACAGCGAAGCGAACCTTTTGTGAACGAACGTCTTCTACTTTGACGCAGCCTCCTTCCTGCTAGAGAAACTTCGGCGCGAATTAGGATGTTCGTTAGAGGCTCGTTGCACCTCAAAGAGAACGCTCCCTTCGTAATAGGTGCTTGCCCTCCGGCATGTTTCGATTTCTCCGATATTTAGCCCGCTTCGTTAGCGAATTACAAGAAGGTACGCGTGATTTCCTGCCGATTTGCCCACTTGAATTCGTCCTTTTGCGATAGGGCGGGTCGGAGAGCGGGTCATTCCGAACGGAAATAACGACGGGGCCGGAAAACTCGTTAAAATCTAACTCGTGCATCGTTGGTTCCCATCAGCTAGGAGCCCGGTTCATTCGGGGCGGACTCGGCAGAAGTGCGGCGTATGGCATTCTTTTTGCCACATGACAGCAGGAAATTTGTCGTTGATGGATGAAGGGGTGGCGAGGGAGAGAGGCAAGAAAAATGGAGAATCAGGTGGCGTTTTGTGCGGCTGGCGACCAGGGCGAATAATCTTCCCTTCAGTTTCAATTTACACTTTGCTCGCTCGCAACAGCTTCATGCCCATTATTTCTCGCCTAGTGATTTATCGATGCTCGCTCCGATAAGTGGCGGAAAGCCCGAGTAGCGAAGAAGCGACCCAAATGCTTTCTTATTCCCCGATGAAGTTCCGATCACAAATAATATGCATTTAGTGGAACAGTGGACTTGGTACGAAATAGGAAGGTCCGAGAAATTTCCCAAGAGGCTCGATAGCTTTGGATTTACATGTTGATTGACAATCGCCAATTCTTATTATTCCTGCTGCTTCCAGAACTAATCGGAAAATCTCTAGCTGACAGTTCCATCGTCACGTCCTCGGCCAAACGGAATAAATTCGAAAATAGCTTGCGGAGGGGACGCGCGCGCGCGGGCGCGCGCACCATCGCAGGCGCGGGCTTTGATTGATAGACTGCGCCTCTGGAATAACGAGGGCCACCGTGACAAATTATCCCTATATCTACGAGGCGGCGAATTTAATTCGGCAAAGCCAACTAATTAAATTCGATCGGCCAACAATCGATAAATTATACCTGTCAATGCACGTCGACCCCAATCAGAGGATAATGCACGACGCAACGGGACCTGATATCTTCTAGGTAAACATTGCAAAAGTTGAGCATAAATCCGAGCACTCGGCTGCTAAGACTAGCAACGATTATGGGGAAGACGAAGGGAAGTGCATTTGGCAGGGAAATTGCCGTGTTTAGCCGTGAGTCAAGGAAATCGTCCGTAACGTATCGGACTGTTCTCTCGGGCGGGCGGCTATCTCGCCGGCATTTACCCCCGACAGCACTATCTTCCACTTTGGGAAACGTCCTCGGGCAAGTGCAGGAAGGGAAGTAGGTACTCATAAAGAAAGTCCAATCGCAGGAAATGAGGGGGGAGAAGCTTCGAAGGTAAGCTGCGAGAAGGCACAAGAGAGTTCGGCCGTATCTGTGCGAGCCAACTACCTGGCAGCGACTCTGCTCGAGCTGTAGCCAGCAGCATCCCACATCGCTTTAATCTTTCCAGCAGCGAGTACTGCGAGAGGTTGAAAGCAGGGACGAAGAGGGAGAAGCTGGAGATGTCTGTCTGTGTGTCTGTATGTGTGTGCCTAGGGGGAGTGTGGAGGGGGAACGTGGAGGAAGAGGAACAAGTAATCGACGCTTTCCATGGGATTCCGTGTTATCGAGTAACACGAAGTGCGGCGGCCACTCTCTCTCTCTCTCTCTCTATCTCTCTCTGTCTGACCACGCGCCGCACGGAAACTAGCGATAACTCGAAACTATTAGCGAGCACACACACGCTTAAAGCAGATCATGCCAGGGAAATTCACTGACCCACCGCCGAAAGTTATCGCTTTCGTCGTAGCAGAATTTAATTGCCTTAATTAAACGCTTGTCGCGGCCAGGTGATAGTTGCTTGCCGAGGATGCGCCCGAAAGTTGACTCTGCGTCGTAAGCTTTAATCGCCAGGAATATTTACACGCACTCGCCGCTTTGCCGAAACAACTCGGCGGATTTGGTCCATTTAATTATATTCACTTTGCCATTAGCTTAATAGAGGGGAATTATTCCACGTGCTATTCGCCGATTCGTAGGAGGTCAATGATAATGCGCCGCGGCGGGATCCATTACAAACATAACCGAATGACTCTGAGTGCCATTCGCTGTTGGAGATCGCTCGAATTTGCTCGCAATGGAAAGAAAGTTCAACTTGGCATTGAAAAGAGCATGAAGGAGTAATTTATTAGGAATCCTCGGGAAAATGGTACGCGACAATAGATAAAGTTTCACGAAGGGTTTTTGAATGAACTATTACTGGTGCGAAAGTGTGCAAAGAGTGGAGGCGAGGGAATACACAGGCACGACTCCGGTAATGGGACATCACTGTCATGGGCAGCTGGTGCTTTCTAAAAAAGTTTCTTGAGCAGGACGCGCCTCTGCGTCTCGACATCCTCTATACTGATAAAAGTAACAGACTTTTTCCGCTGGAAGCACTTTAAATCGCGCGCTGTCGCTCCCCGACTTGCACAAATTACACGGGAAAAGTTCAAACTACACTGCTAAACACTCGCCGCAAAGTTCAACTCGCGTCGTGCCATTAGATCAGGGCGATTCAAAAGATGTGCGGTGATTAGTTTGACAAGTTTCTAGAGGGAAAGTTGTATTAAATTAAAAAACTTGCAGGCACGGCTAGACAGCAAGAGTGGCAGTGCGGCGTTGCCATTGAGTTTGGAGCATGAAATTATAATTTAATTAGCCTGTGATATATCGAGCGTCTTGAATAACAGAACATACTCTCGACCAACATAACCAACCACGAGAGCATAAATCAATGCATTCTCCACGGTATGCCGCAGGAAGGGGACTTGGGGTTAATTACGGAGTGCCAGCAAAACCAAATACTTGTACGCAGGAGAGTGCCTGTTTACCTTATTTATTTAATTAATAAGAATTTTCAATTTAAATATAACCCCCACAAAGAGACAAAAGACGGCTGGCGTACATTTGGTTGAAAAGACATTCATCTCGTATTAATTAAAATAAAAATAGAGTCAGACGGAACGCGACAAACTCCACCCGTTCGGTTTGCCGGTCGGCGACATACTGAACCCTTTCATGAAAGACCTTGACCTGCATTTTGAGTAGGAGCTCGTGCACCAATCAGGCGCGAGTAATGCGTAGTGGGGGTAGTCTGATTGCGAGTCGACGCACTGAGCTTATCGCTACTCCCCACCAAAAAGCTGTCGACATAGTAGACGGCCGGGGGTAGATTGCCTCGGCGTTCCTGGCGCACTCTACTATCGTTTTAGCAACTTTTTCTTTTTCACATTACCAGCTGCAGAAAACTAATTGGATAGCTCAATTCCAACTAATTTCCCATTACATACCATACTCTGATATTTATTCCTTATAAGCCAAAAGTATGAGAACGAAATTTTAATATAAAACAGGACTTTTCTGAATGTGTCCGTAAGTAATGGTCAGTATATACAAGCGGCAATATTACCAGTTGATTTGGACGCAAGATTCGATAGGTAAAACGAAATCAATCATTCACCAAGTGGAGCACACTGTCTCTTGCTATACCACTTTCCCTCAGCGACATTGCTAGGTGCTCGAGTCTTCTCGGAGCATAACTAGAAAAGAGTGTCGGGTAAGATTGATCGTCACGCGTTCTTCAATCCAGACACTTACCCGCTGAGTACAATCTTGTATCCTCTTGGCACGCTTCTCAGCATAGCTTTATCCAACAACTGATAAAGCCGCGCTACCGTATCATCGGCGGATGCGTGCACCAGATAGACTGTACCGCCGTTCAAAGATCTCACTTTCAATCTCAGTTCCCCCTCCCGCCCAGACGGCTCGTTAACTTGATGCAATACCGGTGGCTGCAATGATACACGCATGCATTGTAATCTAAAGTTAATGAGTTTGTTTAAGACAAACGTTTTTATGAAATACCGCAACATTTCGGTGTTGGGGCGCCGAGCTGCTACATCGGGTACTTGGAGTAGAACGCGATAAAGGGGAATAGGGTGAACGGCTAACGTCGAAACCTTTCCCTTCCTGGCCCGGTTTTGTCCTCGGGGTGGGCTTTTGCATGGAAACTGGTCTGCTTCTTGAAAGACTGGCCGATCGAGAACGTTGTCTAGGGACATCCTTCATCGCATCAAAACGGCTGAAAGAAATTTCGCAGAATAGGTATCAGTAGAATTATATCGAGTTCTGACTTTAGTTATAGCTTTTAAAATAAGAATCTGTTATTTTCTGTTACTTGGGCGAAACCCTTGACGACATTCTGTCAGTGGAACTGTGGTAACACCTGCCAGAACTTGGACATCTGATGGCAGTCTTCGCACGGATTGCTCTCTCCCGAGTTGGATTTTCTACGGGTTTAGAGCCAACGTCTCGCTGCTACTGAAAAATGCGAAGACTAAGCAAGTCTACTTCTCGATGAACACTATAAACGGTTACCTTTTCCTTCCTCGGGTTGCTATTAAGCTCGGCGTTAATATGCGATTGTAAATGAATGTCGGAGCAAATATTATTATGGGATGCTAAGATTTGAGATCGGAGAACGTACATATCCATCGGCGATGATTCGGGTGTTGTCTTTTGCTTGGCAGATCTGTTAACCAGCGACCGTGTTCTTAGAACGGTGGAAGAATTCGCGTGCATTTCATGTGTACGGTACCTTGGACTAGATAAAAATGGCTCAGAGAATTCCGCGTGAGAGCTTTCTTTGGAGAGACTCATTCGGCGGGTAATTCTCTGACTGGTGTTACTGTTCCTGCGGGAGCTCATCGATAACGAGACATTATCGGGCGGTACTTGTTTCCCTAGACGATAACCATGTCCGGGAAAACCAGCAGACTCTCCGATATGACTTTGGTGCCTGTGATCCTCCACCTGTATCAAGATTCCAGTTTTCCCTATCTCTCTTTGAAAAAGGCCTAGCAATAGATTGGTCTATACTATCGATCCCCGGAGAGGTTTACCTTAAAAGGAACCCCATTCGGATAGGTCTGTTGCAATTCGGAAGGATAGTATCCATCCAATATGTCCCGAAGGAACGAAACAGTATTGGGACTACTGTAAGGGCGCAGAGCACCACCCCCGACCATTATCCCGTTCTTGTAGAATTTCAAGGACATGCATGAAGTCGTCTTTCGTGAAAATGGGAGCAAAGTACAGATGACATCATAAAATAATTACAGACGAAGTTAAAAATGTTTGGGAGAGTTAGAGTGAACTTGTGGGGAAAAACATTACTTTGAATGTGGCTCCTTTGTCGCTATGGTGGACCTGCACTTCACCTTTACCAGCGGCTAAATTGAGCTGCTCGATATTCGCGGCAATCTGGTCGTAATAATTCTCGATGTAATTACTGAAAGGCAGCAGGGACTGATAATTCGATCGAGTGGCTTTGACGACGGTGTGCACTCTAGATTTACCTGTCGTCGACCTCGGGCGGCTTTACGTTGCCTGTGTCACCCACCCAAACCAGACCGTAATCCGCTAGGAATTTCTGCAATGTCGAATTGGAATTAACGTGATTTTATCCTTTCTTAAGTCAAATTAATAAAATATCATTTTGAAAATGCATGGACCTCCATTTCAAAAATCCTATTCTCCAGGGCGACGCAACGTTTATAAAGGCTTTCAGACTGCTCGACTTGTCGGCGCCTTTGTTGCTGTTCTTTCTTTCGAAGGGCTTCGAGACTTTTATTTTTATTTTCCCAATCTTTCACCTGCGATTGCACGAGATTAGCTGAATGTTACTACAGACATCGTGGATGTCAAACCTTTCGCTTCAGGCGATCGATTTCCTGATCTTTTCCTTTAATCTGACTATCATTCTTCTTTAAAGTCGCCTGTAACTTGTGAATTTGTACTTCAGCTAGGTACAGTTGCTTTGTCAGTACTCCGATTAGCTCGCTTTCTAGGGTAAACGTTTATCATGAGTATTTTCTATTCGCAAGCAAAATAGTGTAGAGTTGAATGTCCGGAACAGAACCTTCTCGAATGACCGTATTATGCGCCATGCAAGGAGCTGAGAGCTTCTTATTGTCATTCCAAGTACTTCTACTATTGACGTTCGCACTGGAAGTCTAAAACACAAACTATTCGGACACTCTACTAGCTAGAAATACCTCTTCAGTAATTTCTTTGAATTTGACAATTGAAAGCAATGTGGGAAGAAGTCTAATAATGAAGTACACTTTAATCCACTACCGTTTTGTCAATTTTCTTGTGATTACGACAAGCATACGTTTTCTCAAAATCAAAAGAACCGCCCACGTTCATGCCCATGCCCCTCGACGGCGCCGCCAGAAGTTGATCCGGCTCTTCTTCGACATTGTCCACGACGTACGTTGAGGAGGAAGGAATTTTCATCAATCTGGACCAATGACCAGACAACCGAAAGTCATTAAAGTCCCAATAAATATTACCTAATCTAACCTATGATCATTCATTTTCCACGCAAAAGCATTCGGCACTTGGCGGATGTGGCTTTCAATTCACAAACAGGAATTTCGGGCTTTTTTGATTTGACCTATTGATAAATCGTAGGATTGGAGTAATCGGAAATACTTGTGGTTACTATTGAGTGGCGATGCCATTGATGCAGGCTTGGGGAGCTTTTTTCGCAGGAGCGCTGGATGATTTGATTGGCTCATTATGCAGGTGACCAAGCTCGTAAACGAATGTGATAGTGGTTACATGACGATTTTTCTCCTCCTTTCCGAAAGAGTGTTGCCGGGGCTCAAAAAGACTATTGGATTCGAGAGAGGCTGTTGGCCGGGGATGCGTGATACCGTGAACATCGCTGTCAATCAGAAAGATGCTCGAACAAATGATCGATGCTGTCAATATCCAGTGAGCAAACAAATAATACTGTGAATGGTTCACCATTGTTTCGAGAAAAAGCACGGGTCAGTGGCATATGAACACCCTGTCGAGAGAATATTTTATATAAGCCAACGCATCTCTGGCAACTCCCAAAACAGAATAAAAAAACGCTCAAGCCTGTATAAACATGAATAAATGCATTTATACCGAAGTAATTTGCACGAAATTATAATAAACATTCCCGTATGCAGTCCCACGTACCACATAAGGAAAAGTATGTACATTTTCTTCCATAATAAAAGTATACATATTGGGCGATTTTCAATGATTCCGGAAACTGACTATCGCGCTGTGAAATGATTGGGGCGGATGTGTTATATACGTGCAGGAAATCTCGCGTACTATAACTCTCGAGGGTGCGCGTGTCAAATCGATCTGGTCGTTCGCCAAGTCGATGTTTACTTGAGATTCGAGTGTGGGCGCATGCGCGCAGCGCCGCGTCACGGTCAGTAGCGCATGCAAGGCCAGCCGCGCACGGCTGGTGAACGTTCCGAGCGAAATTTCACACCCACGAGCTGTACTGTGCGCTCCTTTCTCTCCCCAGTGATTTCGTGATCGCACCTTCTGTTGAACTAGTGCGAATACTACAAGGTCGAGGTGTTCGAGGACGCAACGGCTAGTCATGGGAATCTTCATGTGATTTCGTCGGAGCTCAGCGGGGGGAAAATGCCGCGCGAATGGGGAACCGGGGCTCCAAAGGTTTTCGCCGGAAGTAGAAGCGGCCCCGAGGTAAGTTGACATTATTAAAGTTTGAATGTGCACTCGAGTGCGGCTGCAGTGAGTGACAAGTGGAAGTGTTGTCGATATTCGGCAGTACACCAGTCTAACCTCAATGCGCCCAGTTGGAAGAGGTTAGAAGCCCAGTGACTGGGAGGCCTGTGCATTGCGACCAGTGCGGCACGGCATGCCGAACTTCTTGCATGAATCGACTTTCCGCCCGCTTTTTATACCGGCAAGTTCCCCAACTCATGTTTAACGCATCGGGCGCTCGATATTTTCGGTGACGCAATCCTATTGAAATCCGTAAAGGAAAAACTACGTGGGCAGAGGTCATCGATTTACAGCTGGCCGGCTCCACGTTTCCCAGGGAAGAGCATGCGACAGAGGTCTTTGCTTTCCATTTGATTTCAATGTCAACGCATTCACGCCTTTTTATCTGCTGCTATTAACACAATTCATGACAGTTCACTCATTACTTTCTTCAATCTGCACGTCGAGATGCTGCCTGATTACATTGCGTAATCCAGTCCGTCGGCATGAGCCAAAAAGACATTCCATACGTGCTGGTCGTGATCATGCCACGTTACACAAGGAATAAAACGTTCTCGATGGAATTCAAGAAATTGGTTACGTATTTCAGAAATTATTCTTTATTGCCACTTTGCGCTCATTGTTAAGCTTGTTGCTCTTGAAGTTTGTCCAGTGTTCAGCTGTGCAAGCGGAATTTTCCAAATTCCATGCTTACCCTGTAAAGAATCCGCAGATGTTACATTAATCGTAATATGGCGTTTTTGTGTTACTTTTTTATGACGCAATAACTTCTTTTCTATTACCGTCAGTATTGTAATTAACGTATCAATGACAAACGTTTTAAAGACTGGAACATTGTTAAGAATGCGCAGTAGCTCATGAAAAGTAAAAATTCAAAACACAGCGATTCGTCAAAGCCTACTTTTCCTTCATAGATAGGGTGAAATTGGCAGTAAGAAACTTGTGGAAAGTATAGTACGCAGTAGTTCGATCCAGTGCGGGCATATGACGAACCAGAAATTCCACTGGTCGAACAACACGAACCCTCTTAATCGTGAACTTAATAGGGTCAACTGCGAAATAATTACAGATGACATGGTAGAAGAGCGTGCGTTCATGCGGAACGCATGCTTTGATCGTCTCCCATTACTTTTCGATCGGAGGCAAGAGCACCGCGGGAAGATTTTTGCGTAACTCGTCTAACACTCTAATTACTGATCCTCGGTTAATTACACGGCGCAACAGAGAAGCCGTGTAATCAATGCAGAACGCAGTTACGTATCACCGCAAGCGTGTTTTCCTTATTGCTTTTTACGAGGGGTGCATTATTAACTTCATCGCAACGATAGCAATCGGCTATTCAAAGAAACTCGTTTCGACAACTATTCTAACTAAGAAGTTCTAGTTCTATCAACAAATTATGTTCACGCGTCGGTGTTGCTTACTACGTTTCGTTAATCGCCCCTCATTATTATTCTCTAGATCTAACATAGCAAGCTCTTTGTGGAAATGGAAGACAATTGGAGAGGCTTAAGAATGGTGCGAGTGATTATCGACATTCGCACTCGGCCACTTGTTGTTCTGCCTTTTAAAACACGATAGGCAGCGGGCGGCGAAACGAGGAGGCGAAGCACGGGATAATAGAGTCTCGGGTATCACGTAGGACTAATGCGATCGATCGCTGAAAATCGAGCTGTCAGGCTTTACCGCCTTCGACCTTGTACTTGAGTGACTAATGCCGCTCAGCCGGGTAAAGAAACGCGCGTGCTGCAAATCGGCTCCTTCGTTTCACATGCTTGCGAAATTGAAACGGCTCCACCCCTGCTCTCACCGCTCACTTTCCTATCCAGTCCGGTGTAAGCGGTTATAGCAATTGTTCCCCTATTTACGCCGAGTCAGAGTCCAAGTAGCTGAGCAAACGGACTCGAAGCCACGTGGCATGACCTGCTCGAAGCGGTCAGTTAGTTATCAGTCAGGTATAAAGTATTAAAACATCGATGGGTCCTCGGAGAACGTATGAAATCAGTAGCCAGTCATCAATGAGTCAAGGCAACGTGAAGATCACGAGATCTCATCTGAGGACCATGGCATTGACAATTCCACTCGCTTGACTTCGGTCGATGAGCGATCGAAAAGCGAAAAGTGTGCGGTGGTGGGGCCTGAAAGATAGTCAATGCCTCGTGGTCTCCGCTCAGCTTCCAGTGTCGGCGTTGCTGTTCGTTGGTCGGGACGATGTTCGAAATCCCTCCGTTCTCTTTGATCCGCACGCGATCTCAGATCAACTTCGTGCTTCTGTGCTGATTGCCAATTGATCGACGTGGCTAATTGCATAGCTTACGTGACTCCCGCACAATCTTCAAAGCGGCGCACGATTGCTGATTGCCCTTCTGTTTTCTACGAACTTATCGAAGGTGTCAGACAGGCTATCATCGCCGTTCTCACCTTTCCCAAGAAGACGCAGTGAACCTAAGGGACTACTTGGTAAAGTCACATCAAGTAATTCCAGTTTGTACAATTTTTTATAAGAGCGGCTAAATCATTTCGATAACATCATCGTGTTCATCGGCTTCTCATATCGCTCGTTATGCTGTTCTGGCGTAATGTAAACATTATCAGTTCCGGCACTGGCATGCTTCACTTTCGAGCAGTTATACTTTTCAGTGTGTCTGCTGGAAGTCTGGGATTAATTGGAATAAATCATCAGCCGTATTTGGAAGATGATCTATTCTCCACAGCTTCTTGCCATACGCAGACCAAATACTCGAATGCTTCCGGAAGGTCAAACATAACGATTTTCGACTGTGCCTGATGGGAGTAAATAGAAAGGAGATAAGCTCACGAAGTGTTATTACATTGTCACTTGTATGTTCATCGTGGTCGAGGTTCTTATGTGCGCAGTCATTGTTTTACTTTCACATGGGGACAGTTATTCATTTCATTCGAATATTCATTAGAGTCTTCATATCTTTACACACAATACGAATATTATCTTATAATGTTCCTAGCTCTTTACCGTTAGCAGCACTAATTTGGAGAGTGCAGCCGGCGAGAGTGCAAGTTGTATCGCTTATTGGCGCGCGAAATAGCGGCGAATGATGATCGGACGTATCAGGAAATGATGCATCAGCACTACTGTCCACCATTTCCTCCTTTCTTCGCAATGGCAGTTTCTCTTTTCACCTTTCGTTTCGCGAAAGTTTATTGTCGCCTGATTACTGGGGATGGTTGAACGAAAGTAGTAATTTATCATGCTGACTGGGAAATGGTCGCAATATATGAGTAACGACGGTCGCAATTTGTTTTCATTCCCCACCTCAATTGGTTGGCGTGGAGCGCGGGATGATTCATCGACGAGCAAAGCAAGCTTCGGTAGTAATTAAGCGAGTGTGTCTGTGAGTAGTACAGCGACTAACAGCCACTTGTAACATTTTATAATCATGTGACGACAATCAGCCGCTTTTTCTACGGAATTGAACCATCATTCTGCCAATCGCTATTAATGGGATGTCATTTACCGTTCGTTCATAAAGTTATTACTAAAGAAATTATTCCGCAAATACGCGTTGTTGCAAGTAGAGTTGCGTACTATATTGTGTAGTTGTTTCCTTATCGCTGGTCATCCAAAGAGTCTAATTATTAGACCATGAAAGCGATTCAAGAAGAACTAAGTGTCCAACCAAGATAAGCTTTATCAGCGGTGGTGTAATGTTAACTACTCGCGAAACGCGAAATGCGCTACGGCGATATGTACTCGGTTCACTCGAAGCACTGTTACGATGACCTGGCAATAACTCGCCGATTAAAACGGTTCCAGTGCAAGCGAACCAGTCGACGGGCACCTATGTGAAATTATTTCCACGTGGTTAATACGAAACTATTTCACCTTTTGGCTAGAGTGACAGACATTTGATCCGATAACGATTTTTATTACAAACCAGTAAAAATTAAAAAGGGTATTGATGGATTTGCACAGACTGGATTGACTGCTCAAAGTATTAAAAGGGAGCAGCGGAGAGTAATGACATCCGAAGCACGTGGTGGGGTGGTAAAGGTCGAGCATCGAAGTCTCGTTATATGAGTTCCGTGGTGGAATTTCATCGCATAGCTCCTCACTCCCTGTTTAACTCTCCGTATTTCATAGCGCGTTTCCCACTCTCTCCCTTTAGCATTTGTGCGCCTATCGATTCCTTGAATGCTCATAAAAAACGCATGAGGGACCATTAATTAGGTCAAGAAAACGCGCGAGCGCGCAGGGGCAAACTGTGCTTCCTTTTGACGCGCTCGAACATGTTCTATCGCACGTCAAATCGGCGTCAAAGTGACTTTTTAATTCCCTGAAATAGTGGGACGGGAATGATAGACACGCGATTCACGGAGAGACACGCTTGCGTGTCGAAACCTCGTTGTATCCTCACGCTCAGCCTTACGTTATGGCGTGTCAATGCATTTAGAGAAATACACGCGTCGCACGCACCTCTAATAGGTATGGCAATAAAAAAGGCAGTGCGCAAGGGCGCAGCCTTCGACGCTGGTAGAATAGTTACATAAAACAGAATAGAAATCGGAGGACTACTGTACATTGTGCACTATTGCAACACATTACTGGAGAGGAAATGAGCATTCCTAAAGGGCCATTGCTAGCATTCTTATTAAAACGCTTATTGCGTCCCAGGAATGCTACATTCAGCGAGCCTGGCATTTAAGTCTTCATTTCAACGCGCTGCATTGACGCAAGCTGGATCCATTGCTCACTAATGGTGCAATGACAAATCATTGATCCTCGCTGAATCAGTTACGAAAACGTGGAGCATTAAAGTGTCTGCGTGCTTTGGCTTGTAGAATGGCTTTCGAGAACATTCCCTATGCACCTCAGTCTAGTTTTCCAGCTCGGCGAGCACTCCGGCTAAGCCGAGATTTATCTTTTCGTTTTAGAACCCTAGCTGAATTTTCTACTCACCCCTGCACGACAGACACCTACTCTCGCATCCAGAGTGACTTCACTCCGGAAGCATGGAAGATCCAAAGAGGTAAGGACATGTCTTTCCCTGTAAATACCTGGCAGGCTACTCTGTAAGGCTCAGAGCGTTTAAACTGGTAGTCAGTCACCCTTAAACCATCCTATCGTACCTACCTTATATTTCGTCAGCTAGAAACACACATGTCTTGAAATGACAAATTGCAATAGCGCTAGCAGTGTCAAAGTACTTGTAACGTATTTTTTATCCGAGAGTATAATAATTCCCGCTTCTAAAAATCCAATTGTGCTTTGTATATTCCACAGATATGAAGGTCCGAGGATCTACACAGCCCCACCCTGCAGCCTGCGACGATTGGGAGGTAATTAACTTTAAAGACCTATATGTTCTGCTTTCCATCTCAAATTTCAAAGTAAGAGCTTAAAATAAAGCAATAACATTCAGAGTAAAAGTCCCAAAGGACGTAAATAAGATTGAGAGAATAAGATGTACGAATGGGTGGTGTTGGTATTGCAGACATGGTTTCGGCGCGGGTGGCGCTCTACATGCTGTCGTTCACTGGCTTCCTTGTCTCGTTCATGATGAGGACTGACATAAACATCGCAATGGTCGCAATGGCAAAGTCGCCGGGCTCGTCATCGGACTCCGAAACCACAATTACGTCCCATCACTGTTACGTATCGCCAAACACGTCGCAGATTGACAACTCGAGTGCAATCAGACCGGAGGTACGTACACGTACCACGGAAATCCCCGGCGGTCCTCGCATGTCTCTATCTCCCTGTTTGTATCACTAGTCGCCGGCAATGCGATAATTGTAACGCTATTCCTATTGCTATTGTCAATGTTACGCCGGAACACGTGCCTAGAAACCAGATGTAACCAGAGGATCTACGAAGTGGAGACTTATGTGATCATTGGCATTAAGGAGATAAGTGTCGTAGATGCTGATACGTCTAATTGTAGGCTGAGGTCTCGGTACTGAAGAATTATGTGGGGCCATACTGAAATGTTAAAACGTGAGACGATTAATAGCGCATCCGATCGGAATACATTATCCTGATCCCTCGTAGAACTCGTGGAAGAATTCCCTAATGAGGATCGCGCGTCAAGAAATCGTGTGCGTACGTTCGTCCTGTTACGAGATTAATTGTTATTACGTGAACGGACAGCGCAGTTTAGGTAGTAGAGGAGCGGTGGCGCAGCGCGTCTCCAAGATAATTCAAAGATCACTGTTAATCCGATTATAATTCGAATTAATAGAAAAACTGTTGAGATAATTGAGCGCCTCGCCCTCACCGAAGAATTTAAACCATTCCGCACATCCGCATGATATAACGATTCCGATCATGAATAATTGCATAACGTATTTTCGCTGTAAAATTGATATCGGGGAATTATATTCTCGTTGATCTGAGAATTGCCGATAATCGGTTCTGAATCACAGGGATAGAGGAAACGTTAATTATAATGTTTGCCGGCCGACGATTTAGCGAACCATTGTCTTCCTCCCTGTTTATTTTCTTGAGCGACAAGACAAGAAAATGGATACCCTTCCTGTTTTAGGATCAAGGGGAATTCGACTGGAGTCCCACGATACAGTCAGCAATTCTCGGTTCGTTTTACTGGTGCTACATATTATCGCAAGTGGTTGGCGGCGTGCTGACACAATACTTTGGCACGAAGACCGTCTTCGGCGGTTCTCAGCTCGTCACTGCGATCTGCAGCCTGTTGATGCCGTCCGCCGCCGAAATCCATTATGGTGCTATGATTGCCCTTCGCAGTATACAAGGCATTGCTAGTGTGAGTTTTACGCTACTCAAACAAAATATATTTTAATTGCCGGGCAGCGATTAACACGGAAACTATCATTTCAGGGATTGACGTGGCCCGCAATGTATGCTATTGTTGGGCACTGGATACCACCAGTGGAACGATCCCGCTTCATGTCTTCCTTTCAAGGTGAGTGTCCTCTGCCCAAGGCTAATTAAGGTTTTTTTGTGTTACAGTGAAACTTCGATACGTGCGAATATTGCAAACGCATCGGCCTTCGACCTTGTATCGTTTGACTCTAGAAAATGTTACAGGCGCGACTCGTCTCTATCTCTTACTCCCTCTGTCACTTGATGAACCTGTATGGAACTAATAAACACTTTTTTCAGAAAGGGAAACGGAAGTTCGAATGAGAAGCTATTTACTGCTATTATGCCTCTGCTTTCAGTCAAAAATTCAAGTCTGGACCAAGAACAGATTCTCATTGGCGGATCAGATCCGCCTTGTAAATGATTCTCAATCGCACATTGCTTGTGAGAGAGAAATGACATGTTTTTTGTCTACTCTGATTGATTGGTTTAGCTGCAACGTGGTTGGGTTCACCGGAGCGAGGGGTATACTCATCAGCGACCACTCAACAGCATGAGAAAGGCCGAGTATACTTCACACCTGGTGGAATCAGCCTGGCCCGAGGAACAGGATTCTGTCTTTCTTTTTCTGTACCATTTTCGTATGTGACGAATCCACTATTCGAAAAATCAACATTTGCTTGTCTTTACTACATTTGTTTGTCCGATCATCCTTCTCACTCAAACTTTCCTACAAACGGACAATGTACGAGCTTACGCGTTTGGTAGTCTCTCGAGCGCATTGCTCTGTTCGGCATCAACACATTTCATAGTACATTACCTCATCACCATTCGAAGTGATTCAAAGTTATTTTTCGTCAAAAAAACTTTTCACTATTGATCATTTTAATAAGAGGACGAAATTTTCGCGACGTATCGTATCTATGATATTTTCTTGAAAAATTGTTTGCGAAAAATTCGGAATTTTAGTGCCACAGATATCTATCCTATAGTAAGGAAGGTGTCGCTCCCTCTCTCTTTTTCTCTCGACATTTTCAGGTATAGAAGTTTCATTGTCCCACGTTAACACAGCTTGATCATCGATCATCGATCATCGATCATCCGTCCGTACTAAGCCACTACTTGAATCGCTTTACAGGGTGAGAATAATGCGGCATCCGCTGGAGAACGATCACGAGAGACGGATCGGCACACGCATGAATCGTACACGAGCCAAGCCGACCTGAGACATTCGACAAGCTCATCATGTTTCAGCTTCTCCTTCCTCCTGGTCCGTGGGGTGAGCTACTCTCCTAACATCTAGATTATCTATATTCAGGATTCAGCTTCGGCATCGGCGTGACCTATCCACTCTGCGGGTTCATCATCGCCCACTTTGGATGGAGGGTGGTCTTCTACACAACCGGCACCATCGGTATGCTTTGGTGCATTATCTGGTATTTCTTCGCATTCGACACGCCCGCCGCGCATCCAAGAATATCGCCACAGGAGCTACGCTATATTCAAGGAAGCATTGGGAACCAGGTGGTTGGGTCGAATCAGGTATTTTGGAGGAGTCATCCTATTACTCTCACCGATAAAATAAAAGTCTGGGTTGCTTCATTATTGGGACAAAAATACACAGGATATGCCAGTCCCATGGAAGTCCATCTTGACTTCGTGGCCAGCATGGTCAATAGGCATCACTACCTTTGGAAGAATATGGGTACACTATGTTTTTATCATTCCTGGACCAATGTATATGAAGACAGTTTTAGGTTTCAGCATTCAGGCCGTACGTTTTAGTCAAATTAAAGCTGTAGTATCTTTTTCCCGAATTTCAACACTCTTGCATAATTGTTTATTCTACTTTTCAGAATGGAGTCTTATCAGGTGCACCGTTTATCTGCAGTTACTTAGGCTCCGTTGTGTTCTGCTATGTGGCCGATCTTCTAGTCAAGCGTCAGATTTTAACATTGACTAACGTTCGTAAAATATTCACTGCATTATGTAAGTAATCGGTATCGGAATTAATTGTGAATCATTAAAATTGGTCACTAAGGATTTTTTTCTGATCTAGCTCAAGTTGTTCCTGGGATATTGGTAGTTTTGATCGGATACCTTGGCTGCGATATTATACTTGTCACAATCGTGTGGTTCATTGCCGTAACTCTTATTACTGCTGCCTATGCGGGGGCAATGGCATGTATCGTCGATATTGCCCCAAATTTTGCTGGTATGTATTTATCATTTTGTATTTTCGAGATCAATTCGATCATTGGATTAGCCAATACATGTGAATGATAATAATTAATTGATACTGACAATTGCCCTTATACATTGATACAGGACCGGTGTTGGCCTTTGCACAGACAATTCACATGACAGCCAGTTTCCTTTCTCCTATAGCAGCTGGTCTGCTTACTCAGGAAAGCGTAAGTATTCTATCCCACAGCGTATGTACCCTGCTATTTTCCAAGACTTATTATTTCTTTTTATTCAAGCAATCTCTGGAAGCCTGGAGGAAAGTCTTTGGCGTCACAGCATGCGTTGCATGCAGTACTTATATTGTTTATCAGATTTTCGGCACGGCAGACATTCAAGCGTGGAACTATCCCGATCAGAAGTATCCACAATCAGTTCAGGAGGATTCCCAGCCTTTGAACGACTCCCCGCAGAAGAATGGAAAAATAGTTTCAAAGCAATCAAACATCGAGGAAGCATGATGAACACTCTTCTCTCGAAGCCACCTCGATAAAGATTTCTTCAACTATGCGAAATCGTAACTACTTATAGAAACTTTGCGTGTGGCGCAGGAGTTGGTTTAAAGGATGGAGAAAAAGGCTTGTATACAGAAGTAACTATTTTCATTGTCTCTATATTTCTGTACATAAGAGTATGCTATCCAATGCGAGAAGATGATAATTAGAATGGAGGGTATCGCCCAGCGCGATATCGAGATACTATTTTTCTGTGTGGTTGAACAACTCAGGTATAATTCAATAGTTTTCTCGCGTAATGATTTCATGATGAAGGTAAGGTTGTGTGTATTTCGTGTGTGTTTCTCTTAATACGAAGCACAAGCGCTCGTCTCGCAGAAACGCAGAACTCGGTCGCAATGTTCAATTCTCGCCATCCGCTTCGCGTACATTCTTTCTGTGATCAAATCTTTTTTATCGAAATATTAGTTTACTAGTTTACAAGTAAAAAGGATGGATCTCGTAGGGATATTCAGTAAAAGTAATTCGCTTTTCTATTTAAGTTAGTATTAAATGACGACGAATGAGAATCACTTTTTAGTTCGTAGAACCGTAACGTGCTCGCTCTCGAGACTTTCCCTAATGTTTTTCCATTGTTGACACAATGTGGCAGCCACGTCAGACCGGGCTATTGGCCGTGTCAAGTGCAAACAATGACAACGCATGGGAAGATAAGTACTTAGGATTTCCGAAAACCTACATAGTCGCCTCTTGGATATCTAGACGAATCATACAGAGTTTTGAAGAGTATAGTAAAATAACACATTATTAGCAGAAGTACAGTCTGTACTAATCAGTGCCTTGGCGTAGATACGATTCAGACTCTATAGCGATAATTTGATACAATATATACCTGAACCCCGATCTGACTTATGATTCCTACTTAGATACTTAAACGGTTTATAAACAATGCGAAAGTCTGTGACCTAATTGCGTTTCTTAGTTTCCTTATAAAATTCGGAGTATCTCTTGTTCACTCTATGTCACGGTTCTCTCATGAGGATTGGCTGAAGTCGTCGATATTCCATTTTCTATATACACGAATCGAAGACACGAATCGCAGAAGTATTTTTAATTTTAATTACTTTTCTACCAAAACCTGCGCAATTACTGTAGCGCAAGACCTCTTCTATTAGTTCGATACTTTCTAAGGATGTACTTTAAGTTAATCGTCAATACTTAATACTGCATAAGAAATTGCGTTGCACTTAAAGTAGTTGTAAGGCTACTGTACCGGCCAAAAGTCAACCGCTGAAAAATTTGTACTACGCATTCGTAAAATATTAGTGAAACACAAATTTGTTTTTTTAACTGACAGGTTTTGACTATGCCACACATATTAAAGTTTCCAGTTTTAAAGTCAATTATCTCGAAAAGGGCACGGTCAAGTTTAATCAAATTTGGTTAGTAGTTGTAGAACCATGTGAAGATTGTGCTGTCAAAATTCAGAGGAAATCAATTACAACTTACAACTACCTTACAACTACTTTAACTGACAAGGAGATTCATCCTCGCATGATTCCTATATAAAACGGATCATGGGTTTTACATGTGGTGAGGGCGAATGCAAAGACGAAATGTTTTTTCATTCATGAGAATTCTCGTTTTATTTGTTCTGTATGTGCACTTCATGTCCGTCTTCTATGTGCCACCGATGAAACTGAACACAATATTGCCCATTAATCAAATAATTTCAAATTCGATCCGGTCGCATATAATTGCATTCGTAAAAAAATATACTATGCATTGCGAAGTATTAACGGGCTGCAGATATTAGTGTTCTAGCTGGTGCGGCACAGATATTGACACTAAACGCAAATGAACAAGAAATATATCGTATATAGTTTCATTAAACGCGTATGTATGTCACTGATAAATCTACGATCCCATTCCTCTGCCGTTAAAATTATCCAATCTATTTTCCGATTACTAATCCACTTGGGAATATATTATATACACATAACTTAGAGAGCATCGAGATGATAAGATGCAGACATTAAAGGTTGTAAATCATTGAGACTTAAATCGGAAACTCAGTGAGCTATATTCAGCAGCACGAATGTACGAACCCATTGGAAAAGTGCAGAGATAACCGATGTGAACGTCCTCACACTGGCGATAACATCCACTGTAACAAGATGAATTAGCACATCAACTTATCACCGGGAAATCTGCAGCCTCTGACGGTACCATAATCGTTGAAAATCTGTCTGATTTTGGCTGAGGATTTTCCGATCAAGGATCGACCACGTTACACTTGAATGACGAATATCGAATTCTCACGCGGAAGTCACGAGTTTCTCAAAATTACCTGTGGAATAACCGCTTGTTTGTTACATTATAATTCGTGATCGAGTGCTTACTTTGACGAGTGACGTCAAAGCCGGCAAGTACGCAGATTAGATACGCGCCGACCTGAATAGAGCGGCTCTAGTTAGATGCTAGAAAGTGCAGCAGCGCGCGGTACAGATCATGCTTAGTGGGAGAAAATTAGGTACCCGGAAAATCTAATATGCCGGTTCTGTTTATCTTGACTGTGCAGGGTAGCGTGGCACTCTAGGTCAAGAACAAGTTTCGCAACACTAGACTAAGCAGATCGTGCTGGATATACTTGAACCTTGCTCTCACTGTGTGCGACGTTGATTCTACGTTCATTTCGGCTCAAGCCATCCGGAGGATTTCTTAGCCGCTGATATCGTTACTCGATATCGCGAAATCCTTCGTGCGCCGCGACTACTAGATTCCAACAAACGGAAGGCCCGTTGTTTATCGCGATATCTCTGCTGTGTCCGTAACAGATATAAGAGCGAGCTGAGCTTCGTCTCGCTGCAGTATTGTACTAGATATCGTTTAGTATCGTTTCAGAAGCGGATAAAGTGTCAGAGTTTAACTATGCGGTAAGCAAATCTTTGCTGTGCCCTTGAACGTATTGCTTGCAATACATTTAAGTTAATAACGTGAAGGTTAACTCCTGTTTCTTTCTGGTGTCCTTAGGCTGTGGATCCTACTCACTGTACTCTTGTTGGTCACGGTGTTCGCATCCGACGCTTTTGCAAAAAAGTCGAAAGATGTGGGAAAACGTGAAAAACGCGGCAAGGGTGACGTCGCGTACCATTCTAAGTAAGTCATTGTAGATTGTGACGAATCAGGTATTCTAGTAGAATTCCAAGTTTAATTGGGCATTTTCGTTCACTTATTCAGAGAGGAGGGTAAGTCGAAGAAGGTAGAGAAGAAAGAAAAGTACCAGAAGGTTGAGGGCTCGAAGAAAAGGAAGCAAAGGTCAGTTGAAGATGTTGAAGCAATCTCAGAAAAGATGACCGAAAGTGAGTCGGAGAGTGAGGAGTCGGTAAAAGGGTACAAAAGCAAGTCCAAAAAAGTGAAGAATACGGAGAACGTTGAGTCAGTTAAGAAGGACAAAACCAAGTCCAAGAAGGGTAACAAGTATTCCGAAGAGACGCAAGATGTTCACAGTGAGAAACAATCGAAGAAAGCTTTGAAGGATAAGAAAAATAAGAAATCGAAGGCTCCAGTAGAAGAAGAAGTAGTGGAAAGTGTGGACGCCGATGTCGAAGAAGAGAGGGTGAAGCCAAAGGACAAGGTCAAGGACAAACAAAAAGTCGCTGTGAAGAGTTCTGGTAAGAAGGGAAAGTGCAACAACAAAAAGTGCAAGGAAAATCTCAAAAAAGAGGAAGCAAAAGTAGAAGAGATCGAAGAACCCGAAGTGGCCGAGGCTGAAATGGAGGCAGAAGAAGCTCCAGTGCAAACGAGAAAATCTTCGGAAAAGGTTAAGAAGAACAAACAAAAGCGTGAAGTAGTTGAAGAAGTAGAAGAAGTTCAGGAGGAATCTGTTGATGAAGAGGAGGCTGAAACTGAAGAGGAAACAACCGATGAGGAACAGGAAGTAGTGAGCTGTACCAAAAAAGACGCGGATACCGAGTTTAGCGAGGAGTCAAATGATGAATGTAGTTAGGCGTAATCAGTGGCCGGTCGAACGCCACGTCAGTTGTTAGCATTTTATCATCACCCCATTGAGCATTATCAGTGAAGCACTGCTAATCGTCCATATGATCAATGGCTAATGACGCACGACATTATTACACGAAATCTTATTTATTTAATCTATCTATCTAGTAATCCCGGACACACAAGTATACTCTTAACTGCTAAGTATGTACAAGCGTCAGTCCTTTTCTAGTAGCCGCTCGTTCCTCCGGGCTTTACCACCATCCTTCTGTCACCTTCGCGGGATGAGCTGCGAAGCAATAAAACGTCACTTATGTCTCTTTTTTTAACCAAGTCTATTAATTTCCCTACAAGCCAATACTCACCAGTGGGTTTTCCCATGAACTGTGCAACCCATCCAGTACCAATATTGTTCACGCTGCTGGTGTAAACCACCAAAATGCGGTCTCTAGTAGACTCAATCATACCCGGTTCATCCTAAAAGAGAAGACATGTATAACAATTCAGCAATTCTTTTTGATTATTTGATATTTTCTCAAAGAAATTTCACAACTTACGCCTCCGCACAAGGTCGTTTTTAATAAGGGTTCTCCATCGGGGAGTAGTTCGAAAATTTTGACATTGATAGTCTCACAGTTTTTCTTGGTGCCGATATCGAACACAGAGAATTTCAGGACAACTACGAAGCTACGGGGTACACTGATATCCCATGTGCATACGGTATCCATGTGGTATATGTTTGGATAAAGGGGCGATGTGAACACCCCTCCGTAATTGTATATCTTGCCGCCGCATCCACGACCTACGTATAAAGCAAATGTTAGCTTTAAATGAACTTAAGATTTCGAGTAGGTTTGGATCAGAGTAATGAACGTGCCTTTGTCAGTGGTGGTGTAAATAATATCATAACTTTGGTAGGCGGCTTTGGTCTCCGACCAAGAGTGCAGACTGAGTTTGTTGCCTGTACTAAAGATCGGACTAGGTGTTTCCACGCCACATTCGGTTGCCAAAAGATTGCCAGCGAAGGTTCCTTCTCGCACCTATTGAAATTCGTATGAAAAGTGCGTTTCGCAGAAATGTATACGTCTCATAACATACCTGCAAGGCGGTCTGCGTGCAGTGCCTCCAGTCATAAAACCTGAAGTCATTGAAGTAAAGGGAAATGGTGTGGTTGACTGGCGCCGTGATCGTGACCCAACAATCCGTGAAACCTTGGTGAACAATTCGACCTTGTTCGCCGGTATAATTACGATTGCATGCCGGGGTACTGTACTCCAATTTAAAGCCCCTTTGACCGCCGGAATCCCCTTGGAATGTAAGCTCGACCTCGTTGCTGTAACTGCGGTCGACTCATTGGGTATTAATAGTGTTCGCACATTAACTAGTTACTTTAATTATAGCGGATATTTACCTATAATAGTCATGGGGCAGTACACTTCCACAGTACTTATAAACAGAGACGGGCAGTCGAGTACCCTGAAACAATTGTTTGGTATTTATAATGCTCCCTTTCGTCGGAGAAACTATTTCAAATATGTATGCATTGTTACCACGAAGATAGAAAGAGGATGTGAGGACGTGCCAGAGACAATGAAGTTCTCCCCGAAGCCCTCATTGATGTGCTTACGATTCTGCGGATTTATTATTGCATGATTAACTCGAGCAATAAAGTCCCTTTAATATTGAATCTGTACTTACTTGCTTATCGGTGATTTGGAAATAATCATTGGCACACTTCTCCGAGTCGGGCATAGAGAAGTCTAAGAATCGTAGTAACAATCTGTCAGCAAAAGCATCCGGGTAACGTAGAATCCATCGACATCGGGTACCAGGGCCATAGGAATTGGGATAGCTCGGCAATGTCAGTATTTGTTTCGTATCGTTCACCAATCGTATGAGGGGTCCACATTGCGCTACCATAATTGGAAATCATTAATCGAAACTGCATTAATCTGTGCGCATATGATAAAATAGAAGTTCATACAATCTACTGATTCGAAGGTGCCAGTAACACCAGCCCCATTTTCAGTGGCATCGCTAAAGAACCTAATCCAAAGAGATTCAGCAGTGGATTGCATGACAGGCGGTATTTGGGTACCACAGAACTTTCCTATAGGTTCCGAGTAAGGTCCTACTCCATCCCGAACCTGAAATGAAAGATATCGTGAAGGAAAAATTACAGTAGCAAATGGCAATATGTACACGGCACTGACCTCTAGGTAATCGCCTGTACATTCCTCCTTCCCGTTAATTATGCCAGTATTATTAGTGCCATTCTTAAGGTCCATGCTGTGGATGGTAAACTTAATATTTTTGCCCTCCGAGGCTGTTACGGTCCAGTGACAGTCCTCCAGACTGTCGTACGTCGCACCTTTCTGTGTCCTGAAACTTTGGCTTGGTGTTGCGGTCAGGTTTACCTTACCACCGCAACCTACGGCTGGACCGTTGGTGAAGAGCACCTGAATTCAGGATATTGAGACTCAGTGGATTTCCCAACTTTATAATGTCAAAAATATCGTTAAAAAATTCCCATGAGAGTAAGTGTACCTTCGCATTGAAGCCTTCGTAATGACGCGAATCATCGCTCTTAAAGTTCACCACCATGGTATTCGAATCCGATTTGAATACCGGCAGGTGATCAGTCAAATTACCGCAAACCTGGCCGAGAATTTCATCAGGATCCATCCACTCGCCATTGAATACCTTGACTCTGTCGTAGTAACATCTGAAGAGGAAAATTGGTAAAAGAAATTTGTATATATGTCGAATATTCATTAGAAGGGATGATTTGTTTTAATATTACTGAGCAGTGTATTCCGTGACAAATTTCTCAAAGCGAAGGACAACATTTTTGCTCTCTGGTGCCCGGATGATCCACGTGCAGTTCATCCTACCGAAGTATTCGCCGTTTCGAAGCAAAGGCTCGATTTCACCCGGCGATGTTAAGACGCCACCGCAATCTAGCAAGTATACACGCTGATTTTGGAAAATCCATTATCCCAATATTTGGTCAAGATAATATACGTACTATTAATGTAGTACTTGAGCTGGAATCCATTTCTCTGTACATAGTTGTCAGTCTTGAAGATGATCTCCATGCGTCCCATGGATCTCTGGAGCGGTGGCATGTCCTCGCCGCACCAAGTCTCCTCCTCGGGATGCGAGTCCGTTGAATCATATTTAATGATTGTGAGATTATCGTATATACAGTCTCCACGGCCTGAAACTCTCAATTTTCGTTATAGACCTTCTACCTTCTAAAGGGCCAGTCACTGATTGCAAATTGCTCACGTCGCTCGAGCTGGAACTCGGTAAACTCCACGTGTATGTTCTTGCCGGGCGCGACCAGGGAGTAGTTGCAGAACATATTAGGTCGATAGAAACTAGGGTAGGCTGGTGACTGGATGATTTTCCTCTCCTCAGTTACCAAGAACCGGCCGCCGCAGTTCTCGGTCCAAATGGCGCGGAATCCATCGTTTTGCACCGCTTCGTTAGAGTGGAAAGTCACCTTCATGCGATTACTGGTCGAGTTGATAGCTTGAGGCGCAATCCTGCCGCAAGCCTTGATCAGCTCCTCCCAGTGGCCTTCCGTATTCTGGTCTTTGATCCAATCGTGCACCTGAACCAATCCAGAATGCAAGCGGCTTAGTAACAATCATTCCACTGACTTTCCTTCACCTTCTCATACCGACCTGTACGTAATCTTTACCGCACTTGTCACTGGTTTCCAAGCTGAAGCGATCGACGAACGATAACCCAATGTGATAGCCGTCTTCCGCGGAGATCTCCCACGTGCACTCCGCGTTGTTCGGATACTGTCTTGGGAAACTGCAATCGCAAAGGATACATATATGTATAGATATATCCAAGGAACTGCGATACATAGAGTAGCACAGTAGAACAGGTGTTGGTAAAATCCCTTACCCTGGAGAGGTGATTTCGCGACTGTTACCCCTAAGTGAGCCCCCACACCCAGAACCCAATATATCCAAGGTGAGTTCGAAGTCATTGGGATCCCCGGCGGCAAAGTACTCGATCCAGAGGCGGTTCGACGTACTAGTAATATTGTTGGGCTTTATGTTGCCGCAGTACTTGCCGATCAGTGGCGACTTTGCCCCTCCGTTCCTGTTACGAAATAGTAAGAATAATGCATCTATCTATGGAATTGCGTCCAGAAAGAGAAAAGCGTTATCCGAAAAGTTCATACCTGAAAGATATATATCCAGTATCGCAGCTTCCCAGATTCATTCTAGAGAAGTCGACCGTTATTGTTTCGCCAGTGTCCGGGTACTCCACGTTCCAGACACAATTTATGGGGTAAGGAATATTCTTTGGCGACTGAATTGTGTGCTTAGGACCTGAGAGAGTGCCACCGCAGGGTTGCCATTCATACTGGGCATCGAAGGACATCGGATTGGTGACGTAAGTGCCTTGCACGATCTGGAAAGTTAATCGGACAATCCAATGAGTATCATTGCATCGCATGTTTACACTTTCCATAAAACTATTTGTACTATACTCACTATTATCGTGTTTTCGATTTTCGGACTTCGCAGGTAGTTCGGCTGCGTTAGATTTCCACATAACATTCCGATCCCTGGCAATGAAAAAAATTGAAGAAAAGTTCGTGAAATTGCGGTACTTCTCTTCAGTACTTGCATTTGCTTTCGAAATATTTTCTTCTTCCATGAACTCACCCTCAAGGCTGACATACTGCGGGAAGTAGCAGACTCTGTAATTTCTGTGCACATCGTTTCCTCCCAGCGTACCTGTGACTTTAAGACTCAGAGTGACGCCTGTGTGATTGACGTTGTTAATTAATGTTTCGGGTGCCCGCAAATTCCACCGGCAGTAAAACGATGACTCGTTGTAAGGGCTTCCCGGTCCAATCAAGATTCCCTTCATGTCATTTAGTTTTGCTCCACAGGCTAAATAAATTCAGAATTTCACGATAAGTAAAAAAATTAATTTTTTCTTATTGGAATACTACACTAAGTATGCTTAATAAACTGACGTGCAGGTGCGCTGGCCGAATACCGCAATTTAAAGCCTCGATGGCCCGCGGAAGCAAAGTATCCAATCATCATAGTGTTACTGGTGCTTCTAATTTGTTCTTTCGGATCCGTAACTTGCGCATTGCGTCGTCCTAATACTTTGATCCTCGATTTGAATTTGAAATCATTGTAAAACTGGACGGCATAGAAGCAGATTATATAAAATTATTAAAATGTTGTAATTTAAAGCCTATAGTAAAATGTATATTTTTCTACAATACTGACCGATAATGAATAGCCTATTCGCGTTGTTGCCGTCGAGGTACCTAAATCTAAGTCAAGTATATCAATCAGTATTTGGTAACCCTCTGGTAAATGGATCTTCCAGTCACAATATCTGCAAAACAACAAGTAAGGATTATTTTCCTACATTCGAATTTTTAGTAAATTACTAAACCTATCATAGAATACCTAGATTTGACTCTTGGAGCCGGGTATCCTACGGACTTAATAATCCCCGACATAGCAGTTAACTCGCCACCGCAGACTGTAATGGAAAGAGTGCATATCAGAGAAGATATTGACTTTCGTTCCAAAGAAAATAGCAACTAACTTTCTGAATTGGCAATAAAATTCAGGCTAAAACCCCTATAAGTGCTGTATTCCCTGTTGTCGCTGTGGAATGAGATGTAAGCCTGATTACTGGAGGTCTCCAAGGGCTCAGGCTTCGCCGAACCGCAGTACGTGCCGATGTTTGATACTACAGGTAAATGATGTATATGAGAATTTAGTAAATACATAGTAGAATAAGACAACCTCTCAAATATGTACAAGCCTGTGATGTACTTACGCGTATCGTTGCCTCCTTCTAGGAGCCTCTCCTCGACAGTAACGTGATCGGTGATATCGCATCTGCGGAATCCTGGCAGATGTAAATCAGCGAACTCGATCTTTAGAGTGTGGTCCGGAGGTCCAATTATCCACCAACCGCAGGTCATATTCTTCGGGTAAAAGAATGGGTAATTCGGCGAGTTTATTGTACCAGTGTTGTGCCTAATGATTCCGCCGCACACGTCTAAAATAGATTTAAGAACTTGGTAGCTGAATAGAGTTTCGCCTGATTAGAGTTCGGTTTGCACGTACCTCCGCTATTGATTACAGCCTTAAAACCATTCTTGGGCTCGGCGGCATCCGTATAGAAGTGAACATAAATCACATTGCCCGTGGTGATGATACTGGAGGGTGCGCTCCTCCCACAGAATCTCCCTAAGACTTTCGCATTCTCGGTGGCTCCGTCCCGAACCTCCACGAACTCCAGCGAGCAGCTGAAATGATTTGTAGGGGGGAAAAATAACGTATATAAGTAAATTTATTAAAAGTAGGTTCATACTCGGGAGTGTCAGTCAAATCAAATCTCTCCACGAAGTGGATGGAAATCCTCTCGCCAGCGGGCGCCAGCGCCTTCCAGGTGCACTCGGCATACGGGTTTGGTATATTCGGATAATTCGGACTGTTAATCTCCCATTCCTGGGCCTTATTGGAGAGTATAAATTCGCCGCCACACTTCATACTCTTTTCCCTGCAGGTTCGAGACATTATTACTGACAGTTAAATTCCTAGTGAACCTAAACCATAAGCACCGCGTAAAATAAGTACCTGTATGATAATTTGAAATTAACACGTGGGAAGGTACCTGTCACCTTGACAAATAGTTTGTTTCCGATCGTTTCCAGAGCTGCTGGAATTTCGTTCCCATGATACTTACCGTCACCGAGTAACGGTGAAGTGATATCGCCGCCATTCTTCAACTGAAAGTCAACTCTAATTATTAGCATCGGAAGAGAAGGTAGCAGGACTCGAGTAAAACATTACCAGTAAGTAATTGTCATCCCATGTGTTGGCGTTGTTGGCTGGCAATTTAATATCCATGTAATCGAAGTGAACTTCTATGGTTCGCCCAGGTCTCACTTCGACCACCCACTCGCATGTGAAGTGCCACGGACGAACATCTTTGGTAGACGTATTATTTATTTCGATTATACCGTTTGGACCGCCAAGATTACCGCCGCACTCTGAGTAAACGACACAGAAACAAAGCATTAAATTAATATTCAGAGCTACGCTACACTCTTTCTCCGTTGCATTTTTATACCTCTGAAGACATCGGCGGTGAAGCCTGTCTTGTTCATATAGGAATCGCTCTCAAACTTCACCGTCATCAAGTTTCCAGCCTTGATGACACTGTCAGTGGAATTTGAATAGCAAAGTCGCTGGAGGAGGGTGGCGTCGTCCGTGGAGGTGAGAGCATTGCCAGAATAAACCGAGACGGAATCAGCTACACAGTTGGATGTTTCCTCGATATTCATCGCGAATATTCTTAATGTCAAGTGTGTGCCGGGGGGTGAGGTGAAAAGCCAATTGCACTTAAGATTGGTCGCGTATCCGTCTGGCCAGCCAGGAGAGTGGAATGAGAAAGTATTATTTTCATCGGCGATCAGGGCCACTTCTTTGTTGCACTCCGACACTGCCATAAAAAATGAAATTTCCATTAGATATTTGAGAGAAAGACAATTGGGTCGAGAACAGTTTAGTTGATGAACGCACATTTGATCTCAGCGTTACTGGAACCAGTGTCCTTTGGAACCTGAATCCATGAGAGGTCGAACCAGCTTCCTACTCTCATGAAGTCAGTACTCATCACAATGTAAGCGACATTGCTGCTCGTTGTCACCGGCTCAGGCTTATTAAAGCCGCACGCTTCGAATAAGGGAGGTGCTTGCTCATTATAGCCGTCGAAGACCTAAGAGTATTAGAAGCGTATAATTACACGATTCCTCGGTTTGAGTAAGGGTTTCGCGACAAACTCCTTCCACCTACTTTGAGAGATTGAGTGCAAGCCGTCCCCATGACTTCGATGTACAAATCCTTCACCTCAATTCTGATCAACCATCCACTCTCCACCGAGATCCTCCAAGTGAATACACCTGCCTTATTGTAAGGATGAGGGAAAAGAGGAGAAGTGATTCTTCCAGAAGGACCCTCTAACTCATTCCCACCCATGAACTGGTATTCCGCCCTGAAGCCTTTAGCAGTGCCCGCACCGTCGCTCTTAAATTTGATCCACAATGTGTCTGAAGCAATGTACGTGTTGCCTAACGTGCCACAAGTGACGCCAAGCAAAGGCCCTATACTGCTTCGCAAACGGATCTCGAGATAATCCAGGTCACAGTATTCACTCTGCTCGATGTCGAACATGGGGAACGAGAGCTGGATGCGATTGCCTGGCGCGTTATTCAGAATCCATACGCACTCCGCATTTAAGGGATAGCTATTGGGATATCCCGGTGAGGCAATTGTGCCATGTTCCGAGGTGTAGTTGCCACCGCAAGCTGTCGAAGAAGCGCGAGGATTACCGTTAATTAATTGATTCGCGTTCTGTTGTATAAATATCACACATCGTTTCCACATCGGTCTGCGAACAAGATAAGAAAACAGGGCAACACTCACCCGAATTCAGACTTGAGTACATGATGGCAAAATGCCCATGGAAGTCGTATCGTGAATAGAGATGCATCGTCAGAGCGTTGCCGGTACTCGTAACCGGTGCTGGAGCGAAGTTATCGCACCATTTTCCCACCTCCGGACCGTCCAAACCCTCACCCTCTAGGACCTGCAGATAGTTCCAATCGCATTCAGGGAATGCCGTCAGATGCGACGGATCCATGTCCAAATGCATAAACGTCAATGTAACGTGATCCGCTAAAAAAGCATTGTTTTTGTCATCCACGTAATACAACTTGAGATGTTTTCATAATTGTAAAGTTTCTAGAAATGTATTCATTCTTGCGTGACTCAGCAAATCTACGCACCTGGATCGTCGGCAACCAATATCCAAATGCAGTTCGCACTGTCCATCCTCTTGGTACTGGTATAAAAGTTCGGAGGTGTAATTACTCCTTGATCTTTTACGATAATCCGAGCACCGCAAGCCCGATGGTAGATGGCTCTGAAGCCTTTCGCCGATATTACGTTATCGCTTTTCATTACGATAAGCATTTCATTACTAGATGCCACATAAGAGGGTGGTAAATCGCCGCCACAGAGGTTGGCCAGTACGGGTGAGTCTTCCGTCGGTCCATCGAAGATCTGGGGAGACAAGAATCGCATCATAAAATCTTAGAGACTTGCTTCAGGTTTACTTTCTTTAGTAATTTGTACCCTGAGGTAATCTTCCGTGCAGTTTATAGTGTGCTCGATGTCGAAGTCCAGGAAGGTGATGTTCACCACATGATTCTTGTCGACTTGCAGTAGCCACTCACAGGTCTGAGTATGAGGATAGTTCTGGGGGTAATTAGCCGACTGAATGTAACCCGAATCGGCGGAAAATTTGCCGCCACACTTGATCGGCACACTCTTGTAACTTGCGTTGAATCCCCGGTTCATGTAGCTTCCATCCGATATGAATCTTACGAACAACTTATTCCCGGGGATAGTGTAAACCATGTCTTTATCGATATAGCAAGTTTCTAGGAGTTTTGGCCCAGTATCATCTTCTCCTCCAAAGACCTGCAGTTTATCGAACAAGCAATTCAACTGCTTCTCGGTTTTCACCTAGAAATAAATGGGGATTAGAATGGATCGGCAGCTTTAATTCCTTGTGAATCGAGTGATTGTTATCAAACCTCGTGCAAAGTCAGCTCGACACTGTGGGTGTAGTCGGCTTCGATTAGCCACTCGCATTCGATATTAGCGCGGTAACCGAACGGATAGCCCGGCGATGCGAAGCTCCCGAAAGGCCTGGTAAGATGTTCGACGCATCCATCGATGACCCATTCCGCGCGGAAGCCATTGAATGAGATGTAGGAGTCCGTCATAAATGACAGGAACAACTGATTCTGCGCGGTGTGTATCTTTGGAGGTAGAGCTGTAGACTCGCAGAACTTGCCAATTTCAGTGTTCGGTTGACCGTCCATGCCTTCTTTGATCTCGACGTAGTCGTACTCGCATGAGTTCTCCCTGCCAGCTCCCTCGATGTCGAAGTGTGAGAAGGTCATGTTGATCTTGTTGCCCTTTGGTGCATTGATGATCCAGCTGCAGTTGGTATTGTGCTCGTACTTGTCCGGGAAGTTTGGCGATTCGATTACACCATAGAAACCACGAACCGTATTGTGGCAAACTGGGAGACAAATACCAATTATTTTCTGGATATCAGCAGTGAAAAATGATTTTGCATTTGTAATTTGCCGTGTCTAAGCATTACTCGCCTGTCTCGTATTTGAGATGAAAACCTCGCCCGGAAGTGAAGAAGTCGCTGCGGAAGCGGACAGTCGCCGTGTTCGATTTTGTTTGAATCACGCTGGGATACTCAGTACCGCAATATTTCTGTAAATTGGCACGACGCTCGATGCCCTCGGAGATCTCAAGATAATCAAATCTGCACTTAAAGTGACTTTCGAGGTCCAGGTCGACTATTACCAGTTGCACCAAGTTGCCTGCGGCTACTACAATCTTCCACATACAATCGGCATTCTCCGCGTAGGGCTGCGGATAATTCGGGGAAACAATGTCGCCGCTAGCTGCGTGCAGAGTTCCTCCGCATCCTGAAATACCGTTATCATTTGTACACGGAATCCCAAGTGCAATAAATATTGTTCGTGCTGTTTAGCCAGATGACAGCTACTGTAGAAACTTTCTTATCCGAGTTTTCTCCAGTCCGAACACTGTTATATTACTATTATGGCTTTCTTAAACACACGAAGACAGACATCAAGAGAATCCAGAAAGATAATGCAACAGGATATTCGGATAATAGAAAACTCAAACAACGTGATTCAGGCAAGAGAAGTTTTACAATACAACCAAAAACCCAAGTTGCTTCTTGGCCAACCTAATAACACTGTCCGTTAAGCATACCTTGTGTAAGACTAGTCCAGGAAATTTCAAAACCTTCATTTTGCCGCGATTCATCCGCCTTAAACTTCAGATATAAGAAGTTCGTCTGACTTATGATCTCAGTAGGAATGTCCTTACCGCAGTATCGCCCGATTAAGGGTGAGTTATTGTAGCCACCATTCCTGAAAAGATGTTACCGATATCATTTCCTCGTTAATTCCGAAATTATCAGGGCAACTTGACAGTATACCTGATTTCCAAGTAATCAAATTTGCAATCGGAATGCTTCTCCAGCTGGAAATGTTTGACATCCAAAGTGATCTTGAATTTATTCTGTACCTCGATCACCCACTCACATTCCTTCCCATTGGGATAGTACCTAGGATAATTAGGCGACCTTAATACCCCAGTTGGCTTGGTATAATGAGCACCACAGACTTTCGAGGCATCCACGAAGGTGTAGCTGGCCGTAAAACCGCGGTCAGTTATGGAACCATCCGTACGGAAGATGATAGTCATTATGTTACTTTGGGTGATGAGTATGGGGGGCATCTTCGCACCACAGAACCTGCGAAGTAAAAATTCGAGTGTGCACACGGAATTCATGCCGATCGGGTAATCGAGACACAGTACATACGTGCCAAGTAATTCATTCTCCGACGACGTATAGTTCTCGTACACACTGACATAGTCATGTAAGCAGCGGACTTGCCGTTCCAAAGAAAATGTCAGCCAGGTCAGCCGGACAACATATCCCGCAGGCGCCACTATTGTCCAGATGCAATTCTCCAAATCGGAATAGACCCCATTATCCAAGGGAGTGCGAATTATGCCCTCCGCCGTCTTCATTATGCCTCCGCACCCTAAAGTTCATTGAAAGATTTGAATTAGAGAAGCAGCCTCGTAAATGTTGAAGGAAAAATTTCCAAAATATCTACGCACTCCGGTCGATGGTGGTGTAGTTCGCTTTGAAGCCTCGGCCTTCTAAGCTACTGTCGCTGGTAAATTTCAGAAGCATGGCGTTTTGGCTCGATAAAAATGGATCCGTCGGCATGTTGCTCGTGTCACCACAGAGAGTAGCCAGGTTGGTAGCATTGTCAGTATCACCGTCGAAGATCTCTAAGTAATCAAAGTAACAATCGGGCGGAGAATGTCCTTCGATATCCATATCGAGTAACGTAAGGCTAATTCCTTTTCCCTCGGGTTGAATAATTTCATAGTAACATGTTCGAGAGCCATGATAGGAATTCGGGTACATAGGAGAGTGTATGATCCCGGTTTCCTCGGAAAACTCGCCGCCGCAGAGAACCTCGTAGGAGAGCGAGAAGCCCTCCATTTCGAAACTGGAGTCGGATTTAAAGACCACAACGAGAGTATTGCCGGTGGACTTGAGCGGCGGTGGCAATTCGTTGCCGCAGTATCTTCCTACTATTGGCGCCTCTGTATTCTCTCCGTCGAAGATCTGCAAGTAATTAAGAAGTGCTTCAAATTCCCGAAGGCGCTCGCGATTTCGAGGGGAGGCTGAGCAAGTTCTACCTCGACGACATCGAACATGCAGCTCATGGAGCCCTCAAGATCAAACTTGGTCCATGTGACTTTGATCCTGTCGCCCGGCGGCAGCTGTATCTTCCACTCGCATTCAGAATCAGGATGGTAGGTTGATTCGTGGGAGGGCGATGAGATGACTCCAGTAAAAGTAGTGAATATTCCACTGCATCCGGGTACACCTAGTATATGGGAGAAGAATTCGAAGTTAGCCGAGCTGTACGAGAGATCATTGGGAAGGGCTGGATAATTACCCTCGATTGTGGAATAATGAATGTGGAAGCCAGCATCCTGAGTGGCAGCATTCGAGTGGAAATGGACCACGGCCTCTGCGCCTGGAGTGGTGAGGGGCGCGGGGCGACTATGATTACAGTAGGTAGCCAATACCTCGTCATCAATTCCGGTGATCTAGACAAATTCATCGGGAGCATTACGAAGAATGCACAAGTCATTCAATGGAAGGAATTAATATGGAAGGGGGAGTACTTCGACGTAATCATTGGCGCAAGTGGGATGCTCTTCCAACATCAGTAAGCCGAAATGGAACTGAATCCTCTTAGAGAATCGGACGTTGATCCTCCAAAAGCAATCTCTATTCGGTGGATATCGGCCAGGTGAGCCTGGTGATGTGATGGAGCCGTAGTCGTCACTCAAGAAACCACCGCACACAGGCTCAATGGAGTTCCAGTGGAGGGTGAATCCTTCGTGGGAGATGCTGCTGTCCGAATGGAACCAGAAGTAAAGGGAATTGTGGGAGGACACGATATTGCCGTTTCCATTTGGCAACTGGTGCCCGCAAAATCTGCCGATCTGGTGGGTACCGGCGTTTCTGCCGTCATGAATCTGGAATGCATTACATATCGGCATTCCATCGAATCCCAAGAAGAGTCAATCTAGAATCGCGCAAGCAAACAGAGCAGTTAGCCCTCTCGAACCTGAAGGAAGTCGAACTTGCACTCCGTCGACTGCTCGAGATTGAAGGAAGTGAAGGTAACGTTCAGGACTTGGGAGTGGTTCGTGATTAGAACCCAGGCGCAGCTCAGTCCGTGCTGATAAGTGTTCCCGCCGATCGGGAATTCCAGACGTCCCACGGGATTCCGATTGACGCCGCCGCAACTTTGCCGCGGCGTCTCGCATCTGTTGCCGGTGAATGTGGGCGTGCAGTCGCAACTGGCTACTCCATTCAGTACCACACAGGCACCGTTGTTCTTGCAAGGGTTCGGCGAGCATGGGTCCACTGGGATGTTGCAGAGCTGACCTGGATGCAATCACGGGACAATCCGGAAGTCATCAATCTCATTCTTTCGAGTTAAGAGAAGAGCAGATGGATGTAAGGCAATTGTATGTGGGCCGCTTTGTACCTGTATATCCTCGATTGCATATGCAGGTGTAGGTATGGCCTGCTCCCGGCACACAACTACCATAGTGGCAGGGGTTGCTGCTGCAGACGGAATTATCGAACACGTCAGGTAGTGGCTGACAGCCATTCGGTCCCATGCCGTTGCCCTGATATCCATGTGGACAACGGCACTGCACGTAAGCGCTGGTAAGTGCCGGATTTTCGACGCACGAGGCTAATGGGTGGCAGCCGCCGTTGTTGATCGCGCAACCGCCAACGTAAATGCAGGTAACGCCGTCGCCCCTGTATCCCACGGGACAAGGGCCGCACACTCTCGAGCCCTACGCCCATTAAATTCCAAGTGTCCGGCATTATAATTGCATCGTTTCCTAGCCATTAGCTCCCATCCTAATCTCTCGATCTCTGTACTCTGATCGAGAGAGTCCGAGAGTTCGATGGACCAATCGTAAAAATCACTCTCTAATAATTCAAACTTCCACCCCCTTTGTTTACGAAAAACTTGATAAGATGAACTTCGCTAAGGATTTCTCTACCAAAATTCATACCAGCGTGTTGATGCACTGAACTCGTGGTTGGGTGCTGCAGCCGCCGTTGTCGACGAGGCACTCGTCGATGTCCGTGCAATAGTAACCGTTACCAGAGTAGCCGTGCGGACAGGATTCGCAGAAAAATGAGCCCGGTACATTGCGACAGGTTACCGGAGGATTTACCGAGCAAGACGGATGCTTGCCCGCACACTCGTCCACGTCCTTGGTGCAGGCAGGATTCGTTCCGTCGCTCTGCCATCCCTGTAACAGGTCGATCGCCGATTTGCAACATTTATTCGCATGGGAGCTGTCGCTACTCAATGTGTGACGCACTTGATCGCAAATGCATGTGTAACCCAAAGGGGAGCTGGATTTGCTGACGCAGACACCGTGACCGCATAGTTCCTCCGTGTTCTCTGTGTTGCAGATGGACGTTTTCTGCGTGCAGTGCAAGCCGAACCAACCCGGTGGACATTCGCATCTAATTGCAGATTTAATAGGATTCGCAATTAATCAGCCAGTGCACATATTCAAATGGGAGAAGAAAATTTAGTGTCTAAGTTACCGATATGATCCCTGAGTGTTGAAACAGGTAGCCCCGTTTTGACATCCAAGATCGGTTCCCAGGAATCTTGCGCATTCATTTATATCCGTCAAACAGTTTGGACCCTAGGATTTAATAGGTTAACGAAGTTCTGTCTTAAATAAACTTATACGCAAGGAATTGAGAACAACCTCCCAGTTTGATGGGCAGTAACACTGGTATGATCCGTAAAGATCCTGGCATGTACCACCATTCTGACAGGGGCTACTTGAGCACTCGTTCTGCCTGAGGGTAGTTAGAATGGTTCTGACAGTATCTTCCAATCGTCGAACCTTATGAAAACGGTAGTTTGCAGTTAATATTAATCAGATTAATCAATCACTTATCGATTGATGGTTGAGGTCATACATACTCTCTCAGTAACGCGCCGTATTCCAGTTCTTGGGTGTGTACCGGATGGCAACGTCTGAAAAGCAGTTTTTAATGAGTCTTTGCAGTTATTCTAGTGTATGCTCTTCTGGGATTGAATAAATGAGAAAGAAAGAAAGGGATTGACTGAGGAGAGCGACAGAGAAAAAGCATATGCGCGGAATATGTCTGTGTAAATGATTTCAGACGAATGAACAAAGGGTAAATTGCATCGAGTATTGAGTGGAGTCGTACGAAAGGAGTTGTTTGTGATCGTTAGTAATAAAGAACCCTTTTGCACATATAAAACACTTTCCCGTTGATACCCTGCAACATTCTTTCGGTTTTGTCAATATTTGTTTGAAGATTCACCTGATTTAGCAGTGTTCCTGTCATAAGATTTTCGAAAATGGTCATCCTCTTTTGGAGTCCCAATGGTCCTTCTACATCATTCAGCAGCCTTTGCACATTTGACTCTAATTCCATCATGTACCCCGTTTTCCATCTCTCGATCACACGTGTCGCGTTATGCGCCTACATACGCAAATCATTAGAGTTTATACACTTATTTCAATGCAAAGTTTCCATAAAAAGAAACTAAGGAAGTCTTAAGTTTACCGCATTCGCAACATGAAGCAAATTGATATCGTTAACATTTATGTTGCCATTTCCGACGACTTTGAGAGTAATATTCCTGTTCTTCGCGCTGGATATGATAAGATGTCCGTCCTGGGATTCCAGCACGGGTCTGAAGAACAGATTCTCTTGGTAAGAGTTTCGTGAGTTTAAAGTATAGTTTTCTTAATTAAAAAACCCACCTTTCGTCCATCCATGCCGCACAAAGGCCAAGGCAGATCAGGAACAGCAAGTGTGATTTGGAATCCATCTTCAAGCACTGAGAACTAGATTTCACACCGCATTCCGTGCTGGAGCCTTTGGTCTATCCTTCCCCAAAGATGCTTCGCTTCGGACTAATTCAGTTGATTGCTCTAGAATGGGTGTATCTGCTCCGAGGTGGGCGTACATCGAACTTTTATCGAACTCCACCCAGTATCGGTTACAACCATAGCAGCGTATCACCCGCAGCCAGAACCATCAGGAAAGTCATCGCGTATGGGATACAAATACAAATGATAACAAATTTACTTTTTTTACTAGAATTTTATTAATGCATTACCTTGATTAACATCAACCTCGCAAGTGGAACAGAATACATGAAATATTTGAGAAACAACGACGTGTTAAAGTTATGGATATCATTTCCAGCAGGTAATACTTAATGTAACTTAAAAAGTGATATTTAATGCTCGCACACGCAGTGAAATGATTGATAATATTTCACAAAGTTTGTTATTAATCCATTAGCGATCAAGCAAGAGTCGTTAATAAATTAAGATAATGACATCTGTTTCTTCACCATCGCAATACCAAAAATCATATTTGAAATATGTATGTGCATTAATCTAGCAAAAATGATAAACAAATGCTTTGACACAAGTTGAAAAGTGCGTTGGAATATTTCAGGCAAATAAAGTACGACTTTGTAAGCAGAACGCAAAAAAAAGGTCGAGGACGAGTGATGGTAAAGAAAGTGTTTTTTAAAAGGGTCAAAATTCGGCGCGGTCGAACGACGCGCCAGCGACGGCATAGAGGTGGCGCGCGCAGCGCCTTCTTAGTTGGATGTGGGAGTCTGGCGAGGCGCGCTCTACTAGCTCAGTTTGACTTGGGCAGCTGGCGCGTTCGGATCGTGCGGGAGAGCAGCGCGCGCTCTCGCATCCAGTGTTTGGCGTCGTGGTTCGCGCGAGTGTTTATCTGGCGAAGAGGCAGCGGCGGCACGCGTGTCCCGGCCAGTGAGAAGAGGAGGAGAAGGGGCGAGAGTGCCGGCAGAGAGGCAGCCAGGGTGCATCGTGGCCGAGGGTCAACGGAAAGCGAAGGGAAAGTCCGGGAGCGATGCGGCGAAATGTGAAGATCGTGCTGCTGCTGTCATGCGCGTGGATGTTCGTCTTTGTTTACTACTACCACACGTCGCGCGACACTAAGGTGAGTACTCCCTCGCACTCATTCATTTGGCAGGGCCGGCGACAGAGGCGGCCTTTCACCGACACGCTGCCAGTGCGCGTCCGTCGCGTCCCTTGACCCTCGCTCGGCTTTGCCTGGCCTTGTACGTGTGTCAGGGCCCGAGACCGCATTGCAGCGGCGCCAACGCCGCTTCAATTCAAACCGGCTCCCTGCCTTTCGCGCTCTCTCATCCCCACGGCGCCATCTTTCCCTATGATACTTGATAGGGATTTCCCCGCCAAAATTGCCGATTGCGAATACCGGGTATTCCTCTTGTTTGCCAATCTCGAGATTATGCAGGGGGCAATCGATGATAACGCATTCCTTCCTGTGACGTTGATATCTACTGGCTACGCAAATGTATTACTCTTCTATCTAGTGGACTATTGAAAGCTTTACCCGCATTTCACTAAGGCTAATACGAACCTACACTAACCCTCATATCTCTCTGGTGCTCCCATGCAAGTCTCACTGTTTGGTGCACTACTACGCTCTGCGTATCAGAGGCGAATGTGCGATTTTGTCTGGCTCGCCGGCACGACTATCTGCCGGAGTGCAGGAGCACTGTGCAAGAGCGGTGATAACGCGGGATTGAGAGTGTATCGCGTACCGACATGCTTCGAATCCTGTGGCCAAGATCTATCTCGAGCTCGGGCTTGATAGCCGATGCACTTGAATCGCGTGAATCTCGCAGCGCGGAAGTAAATGAGCTCACAGCAAATGTAACGTGTAATGTAATAAATGGTCGATGCCACCGGAGTGAATGAACAGCCGGGCAGACGACCGCTCACTGCTCCTCAGGCTATTACTCCGTCCTTGTTTGTTACGTAGCACGCCACCGCGAGATATTACTCCCAATATCAGCCTTGTGTTCCTCCGATCTTTTAAAGTGCTCGCTTTCATTATTACTCTCGATGGAGCCGTACTACTACTTCCTGCGACAATTCCTTCCCTCTAATATTCAACTCGATTGGATCATCTTGCGCTCGCAAAGTAGTAGTAAATGTACTATATCTAATGTTATTTCAGAGAGATGGTGAACTAGTAATGTCGCAACTCGTGACTACCATAATCCCGTGAGTTGAAAGTAGTAATAAATGACTGGAATAATAAAAGAAGAGTAGGGAACCTTATGGTCTTCGGAAGTTTAATAAAAAAGAAATTTATATCGAACTTCTTGGCAGTGGCGAGTTAGGAGTAGAGCTTAAGGTGTACTTACACGTGGATTAGAGAGGGTCGGCGCCAAACGTGTAATTTACAATAAACTTTGTTAAGAGGATGAGTTGGCGAGTAATTCTCGAGTATATTTATCGGTATATGCAGGCAGACGCCTCGTTATTAATATCGCGTGCACACCCGCGCGGTACACCGTCCTCACACAAGTACCTACGGATCTATGTGTGTCTCTAACCATTATCGCGGTACCGCTTGCCTCCGGGCGGTAAGCCGCCTTGAACTTCACTTGAATTACTGAATTGCCTTTCTAATTTCGCTCCACGCTTGTGTGTTGCTGCCGCTGCATCCTGCGTGCATCACACCACTGCACTGCGCCCTGCTTTTTGGCCGGCCTATTATTTCGATGCTAACTTTTATTCGAGCCCAGCGAGATTCGGCGGAGTTGAAGCACTCTGGAATAGAAGAAAGGAACAGTTACTGGAGTTGGAGGAAGTCGAGACCCGATTGTTGGCGCAGCACAAGAAGAGAATATAATACTAATCTTTCATTTGCCATTTGTTGCATTCGCCAGAAAGTAATCGCAGATTTCCGCTATAGGTGTCTTTGAATGAAACTGTACAAATTTTTTGGCTTATATAATATTGAAAATGTCAAGTTATAAAGAATTGAAGGAAGCTGGAAAGAGTTCAAGAAATCCTTAAGTCCGAAATTATTTGAACTTTTCCCAACCTCTGGGAATGTATGCTGATTCAATAGTTTCAGTATTGTTGCTTGGATTCTTGGCAGATTCAGTGGTGTGGAGTATTGTATCATATACACCAGGACAGCATTAAGTGCGCCTGTTTTATATTCTTTCCAAGCGGAGTTCTCAGTTGGTGTTCGGCTCCCGTGGTATTCGCCGAACACGAGCGAACTTATTTTTGCCATGGGATTTGGCGGCTGGCCTCCACGTGCGGTCGGCGCCGGCTCGTAAAAATCGTGCCACCTTCTTTTGGCTCGTTTATCTTTTAGATTTCACTGCTTAATCTTATCTACGTCTCTCTACTGGCCGCATCTCCAAACGATAGTAGTGCTCTCCCCATGATTAAATGAAAGTAGTCCAGAGCCGTTTTTCTGTCGATATTTTCGACGTCGAAGTATCGGGGTTAGAAAATATTCAGCAGCATCGATGGAATCCCACTCGGGAAGCTCGATTATTCGTAAATCTCGGTGCGCAGCTATGTTGTCTGTAAATATAGGTGAATCGTAGCTTAGCGTCTCGCCGGCTTCAGCCGAATATAGCCTGACTTAGACGGATCGCCACGATCGAAGCCAATCTAACGCACGGCATATCGCCAATCCATTTTACCCACCCCCCTTTTCCTATTCCCGCTTGCGAAACGTTACCCTCGGTAAATAGAGTTCAGAATTACTAGCCTCGCACCGACATCATTTCTACTACGCGCGCACTTTCAATTGTATGATTTTCGTCGATCCTTTCCGTGCTACGTCGCCACACGTGTGTGGTACATACTCGTACATACGTGGGCCAGTCCCGGTCGATGTTTATTTCTCACGTAAATTCACGGTAATTCCTTTGCCTTGACATTACGGCGGTCGGCTGGTAACAACATTCCAGGAGAAGCAAGCAGAAGTCCAGAGTCAAGGCCTGTTTTCTTTACGACCGTAGTTTTACGAGGCCCAGCACTAAAACACCAGCTTTTCACGAGCAGAGTGCACCACGATCTTTTTCCCCAAACTTGATCGTCACTCCTCTACTCTTCCTTCCCCAGAGTAGTCGATTCCCGCGGCTCTGAATTTGCAATTTTCGTATCCCACTCTCTCGAACGATTCTCTGTCATTCGTGCGCAATATTTAATCCTCGCGCCACTAATGGAGCGGACTAATCACGCAAATCTGCTGCGCGCTGCGATCGAAAGCATTAAAACACAAAATCATGCTATCGAAGAGTACGGCTTTGCGGTTGAAACTATTATGTCATCCGACATTCGAGTCGGATCATCGCGCGATGCATCGAAAGGTTTTGCCAGCATTCCTCTTTCAAAATCTCCATCCACTTGCCATTTCCTTAATATCGCCTGGTGGTATCTATTTTTAATGATAGATTGAAGATCGAGAGACGAGAGTGAAGAGTGGTATTTCGAAAGTGGAGGTTCATCGCGATCGTGATCGACACTTTTGACGATCCTCTGCTCGGTCTGTGCGATGGGTTCTATTACATGCTGAGAAAGTAAGCGTTATTAAAGCGAGCTCATAAAGCCGAGCAGCCTCACTTCTCGAGCGCGTCGATATTAAATGTGAAAGTGCGCGGCAATTGGGTCAGTGCGGATTGCTCTTTATTGGGGCGGGGGTTAACGAAATGATCGCTTATCCTGGGGAACGTCGGACGCCGCGATATCCACCAATAACACTGTAGAATAGCTCATTTCGCGCACGTTTCTCTGTGATAACGAGCTTCCTTGTCCGCTGATCTCGTTAAATGCAAATCGCTTTTTTATGCCCCCGCGATAGATGGGCTCTACCTGCTCCGCCGCGCGATATACTGTCTTCGTTAGCGGGCTACGATCATTTTCTACCGCATTGGCGGCAATCTAGCCGCGGATTATTCACCCTGAACGAGTAATGGAGTGCTCCGAAGCAGTGGGTCCTCGAAGGAAGTTCCTCGGAAGTCCTCAGGAATAGCGCGCACTCGCGCCCGCCCACAAAAATCCTGCATATTCCCGCGACTAGTACGCAGGAAGGAAAGGTGATCGATGCACGACAGTTGGTCGGATACCGAGTGGATTCGCTCGTCGCCGATGTACTCTCTGCAAGGGAAATAAATTCGTCGAGGGGAAGCCGGCTAACCCTGTAAATATTGTCGGACTCTCGAGAGTCGGCCGAACTAGAAGAGCACGTATTGCCAACGTCGCGGTATTTCAGTGGGGAGTGTCATTACCGGTGTATAAATACTGGTAAAATACGCGCGACAGCTCGATGGGGTAGTCCTCGACATCTAGTAGACCGACTGGCCTACCACTATTCTCAACGACCTTGTCTCTCTGACCTAGAATCCTACGAAAAACAGAACGTCCAACCTGTGCGCGCTTATTCATTCCCTTGCGCTTCCTCCCGCACGGAGAATTACGGGTTCCGGTACGACTTTCGTAAACAAATGTTTTTCCGTCGGTTTCTGTACTGTTCCATGTCGTATGTTTCTGTGCTCTCCATAGCCGATTCTGCCTGTCGCAATAACATATGTAGACACTTTAAACGATAATGTCGTAAGAAAGATAAAGACAGGTTGGCTGCGAGAATATTGGATGGCACTGCAGTAAGTGTGGTTTTGTTTATATTGCGTTGGAGAGTGATAAAAGCATTCGAGTTACACGAAACCTTTCAGTTCCTATCGTTTTTCGGTACCGATAGATTGGTGATAAAATTAATCCTGAGATGCCACCTTCAGCAAGTAATGCAGCAATTTATCGGAAAGGTGGATGTAGCCTGGCTCGGAAAGAGACATCGGGCACAAGAAGAGTGTTCAATAAGCGACAAATTTTCTATCGGCAGATGAGCAACGTATGAGGAGAGGGCCGTGCACATCCTTTTTACTAGCTTGTCCCGTGCAGACTTTAATTTCCGTCTATCGATTTTATCCGACGGTTAAAAATCCACAGCGGTCGGCGCGTTGTTGTCCGGGGGACAGGGATCCGAGATATTTCTTTGGAAGGAGCGGCATCGACATACACACAATAGGAGTAATCGGCTTTCAATACCCGTGGACGCGAACTCGCAGTCCTATCGAAATCTCTCCTCGAGCGTGCTTCTTCGGCGCAGCTCAATATTACTTAACATATTGCATTACCACTCACTACTACTCTATCACTGATCGAGAATTTACGTTGCGAAAAATAGTCGAAGAAGAATAAAGTGATTTCACCGGGCATTCCAATGCTGAAATGGCAATGTAAAGTCCGAAGTGCATCAGTAAAGGTGTCCTGTGAGCGAAGAAAGAGAGCAAAGTCGGGTCGAAACCGGTTTCAATCCTTTCGTCGGATTGCACGTCCGATAACTATACTCAGTTACACGCGTTCTTGCTCAAGACAATTCTGGGAGAAGGTGGAAGAACTCGATGCGATCAGGTGTTCAGGAAATGGGATTGATGAGTAGAGAAGCTGTGGTCTGAATGGGCATCGTCCCATTCTACTGACCCGGTTCCCGTACCACTTGCACGACCGCTGCAAACCGATCTACCATTAGCCCCCTTGAAAATTCCGAGTCAATAGACTGCCGTGCACCTCCGGAGAATGTGTACACTTTCGAGTTCCTTGGGAGAACGGAAGCTGCAATGCCTCGGTGTTTATAAGCCAGTGTCGGGCAACGTGGTTCGACTTCGACATTGAAGTACTTCTTAAGGTTAATCCGAGCATCTTCGCGCGGCGTTTCTAGCGCCGGATGCTCTCGGCAAATATTTAGTTAATGTTGTCTATAAGCGAGACTTATGGATGCGAGGGATCGGAGCCTTTGGCACGACCTCCTAACAAGGCGGTAGCCCTCGACGCCCCGCAAATCTGCATATGCATGCCCAGACTAGGAACCCGCAATGTGCCGAGCCGAAGCCTCGACACCGTGTAGACCTCATGTATACCTTCCTTCCCTGCCTTCGAACTAGTTCGTACAATACCAAAACCGAGCATCCAACCATGCCACCGGTGCTGCTGAATGTATTCAGATTGTTTGGGAAGTTGCAACTTTTCCGGCACGGACACAGAGGGTCCAATGTGTTAGAGGCGGAGGGAACGGCAATGGAGAGAGATTTGTATCCTCTGGTGCGTATCCAATATTGAAATGCCGCAGCGATTGGTTTTGATTTTTTCCCAGTGACCATTTGGCAAGCACCACTCTCGAGCATGTTTTCTGTTATGGTTTTCCCAGTTTCAGCCGCGTGTGCAAATAGCAAAATATTTCCGGGCAAGTGGTTGCACGGGGCTGCGTTGCACGGGAGAACAATGATCCTTCGCAGTTGCGTTCACTCAAGTTTGCTCAGTTCCAACCACCGAGAACTTTCTGTCCGTCGCTCTGCTGTACATCCCAATGTTATCACCGACCTTTGCTCGCTTGATTTTCCAAACGCACACACACAGGTCGAGATGGCCGGGCGAGGGATCACGCAGGGAAAAATGCAGCCGGCTAGAAAAACAATGGTACACCGGGTTTGAAGTACAGGAGAGCTCAGGAAAAAAGCGGCCACCACTCGCATGTTACTGTAACATTCCTCTAACAGGACAAAGTCCTGCCTGTCTCTCTTTGACACGCGCTCTTTCCTGTCTTCGTGTGTTTCCTGTTCGTTACAAACGCGCGGATTAAACCGAGAATCTATTAAATTAATATTAATACATCCAATAATTAATATAATGCAGAATATTAATGCTAATCACTTTAATTACTGTCAGTCATTTTTTGGTGAAGTATCGATTACATGAACTAATAGATAGTAATAGATTCGCTTCTGTGACACTAGACTTTTGTTTTCCTTAAGACAGATATATCTGCCGATAGGCCAATCTACAGTCAATTCATTGATTTCCGATCGGACATTTGTTACTGTTCCATTTAACAATCGCCACGGTACGAATAACCCCAGCTGCAGGGAAGACTTCATCGCGTCGGTGCCACTGTTTCAGAAATGCGAATGAAAGAGGAGAGCTGCGGGATTGTATGACCGATTGACCTGGATTCAAAGCTCGCGACCGCTTTCGAGGATAATCAAGGTCGCTGGGAAAAGGTTGTCCGGAGGAATGGGGTTGAAATCCCGTCGCCTGCTACAATGTGTACTGAGTAGCGAGCTCACCACAAGTAGAATCTAAACATAAAAGTCCGTGCTTGTTCTCGGTACAGTCATCGAGCCAACCGTAAGAAAAGTACTGTAAACGATGTCTGTTTATTCCATTCGAAACAGTGTCAAGTCCGTCCTTCGACACTGCTCGAAGCTCGAATAAAATAGTTGCATTGCAGATAATGGTTGAGTACGATTAAGTGTAACTGTTAGTTAAGAAAGCTGATTGGAATTGTAAAGTTATAGGTGAAAGTAAATTAGCATAAAAGGTCCGCCTTTTTCCCCCCACTCTGCCTGCCTATCCCTTGGCTGTTTAGTCTCGCGATTCTCGGGAGTTTGAAAAATTCTGGATGCGAGAGCCGCGGGAAATTGTAACACGACCACAGGCTTGCTTCGGAGCTTCGGGAACGAGGAGAGAAAGCACGTTTTTCCCTCTTGTCTCTCAGGACTAGCTCTTGAGTGCTGGCAACCCTTTGCAAGGTGCAGTTCTTCTCTCCAGTCGAGCACGCGACACTCAGCCCACCCTTTGAATTTCATGTCTCCCCCCCTTCTCCTTGTTCTTCTCCTTCTTTCTCTCTTCGTCTTCTTGCGCCTTCTTCACCAGTGTCAATAAAAGCTGTGCAGCTTTTGCGAAATCATACGAATCGAAACCCTTCAATCCGTACTCAGGAATAAGTGGACGCGGCGATTTCGTTGTGTTAATTTACTCGATAGCGAGTAGCTCGGATGAAAGCACGCCGGGATTCTCTGCATTCTAAGGAAATTGAACGGGAGTATTTTTGAAGGGAAACTTCACGACGAAGTCCCGCCAACGGAACAAATGATCGGACGACAAAGAGATAAGTAATTACTGTGCTCTGCGTATTCCAAGTACGATTGGAAGCACCAGCGAACGGAAGAGTGAACTCGCGAGTGCTTTGGAATTTCTCACTTTAATTCCGGCAACTGCTTCGGGATTGTTGGCAGCCAGCTTGGCGAGGGGGACCGGGCGGGGTTGGGAGAGGGGAGGTGGCGGCCAAGGGGTAGAATAGTTGTAGCTTTAATCCGCTTTCATTGGCGAAATTGCCCGTGAATTTTGCTCGGCCCTGTTCCACCTAATTATCTGGTCACTTTACTTGCCGGATCGGGGGCTTCGCCGACATACTTCGGGTCCACTTTGTCTCGGATCAGCTCATTTATCAGGGCGCCGCCTGCAATTATCCCCTGATTATCCGCAACGTATGATGGTGTTGGTTACTTTCGCGATAGTTCATACGAGCAACTAGGAATCGATCGTGCACGGCTAACTATCAAACTAACTAGCCAGCACTTGGTCATTTAAGGATGACGCGCACTTGCAAGTGCAGCTGGCTACACTATCTTACTTGACTACTCGACAATGGCTTCCTAATATACTTAGCACCGACTATAATTCGCTTCCGAGTAACAGTAGTTGCTGCTACTCGATTTCACGGACTAGCATTCTATGGTGCACTGTTTCTACCTAATTGGTCCGGCAACTTCAACCACTATTGTTCGCCCGGTGTTTTCCCGGTGTTGTTGGCCTCCCGGTGCTCCAGATTCCAATTGCATTATAGCCGGCGCGGGCGGCGTGGCGTACTTGCCTCGGTGTAAACACGCCGGCGATTTAGTCGATTTAGTCATCTGTATTCCACCGGCAACGCTTCTTACATTCGTTCCATTCGCAAACGCCACCTTTGATATTCGTGCTGGCAATTTCAATTTTGTTGAGAGTGCCCGCCCTATAGGCTAGTTTCTCTTGGCTCTTGGCCTTCCTCGGAATGCCCCTCTACCTGTTTTCTCTGGCGGGGGTTGTTTGCTGCGCAGGGCGAGATGTACGCCGGGTTTTCGGCCATTGTGCAGAGGGGTCTCGGGAAAGAACGGCGGGAGGGTAGAGAGTCGAGGGCGGAAATCGCGGCAAGGAGACGGAGAAATGGGGAGAAGGGCGAATGGAGAGCGGAAGGAGGAAGGAAGGATGGTGTGTGTGTGTGGTTAGGAGGGGTAGGTACGGGATACAGAGGAGCAGCAGCAGCAGGGGATGTGCAACCACCCCTGGAAATGAGCCGAATACCGCAGTCTGCAGTATTTATCCGCTTTAATTTTATTTCCTCGCCTTCGCTGGCGGCGGTGGCTTTTGGACGCCCGCGCTAATTACGATTAAACAACCCCTCCACCCTCGTCACAGCAACCTCTGCATTCAAATATTCTCGGCGCTCAAAAAGTTGCAATATCACTTGCCTTGGTACATTTCTGCTTTTGGGCTCGAACACAGTAGCGAGTGTTGCGCATTTTAGACAGTTATGATGAAATAACGCAATAATTTTCAAACGGAAGCTTATCACCGCCGTATATGTTTTGTTGCTTTGCTGGCTATTTCTTTCGGACAATAAAGCATGGATCACGATAAATAACAGCGCGGTCAGTGTGTATGTGCGGTGGGCGGAGTAGCCAGCACGAAGCGGGTTAATTTTTAACTCCCCTCGTAAGCGAGGAGATTTATAGCGGCTGCCTTTTGTGTTATGCCGATGCAGCGGCCCGTAGGCGTGTGCGCGCGCGCGCGTACCGCCCAGCCAAAATCCACCTCGCCATTTCCATGGGAAACCCTTTTATCCGAGCTATCCTGCGCCCGGCTTATTTCGTGATTCTGATCTCGCAAATTGTACGAGCGTTAATTCTTCGGACATCTTGGGTATTTTTTTTGCGCCGAGCGCCAGGTATTTACCCTCCTCGAGGGTTTATCAGTCTGGACAAACACGACAGACATACCGACGCTCACTGCTCCCCTTTCACCTCGTCCGAACTCTCTGGATTAATTCCGGTCGTCCACATTCCATGCGGTTCCGTTCAATTAAAAACATCCGCGTAGGATAAAAATATCCGACATGCTTTTTGAAATAAATTGCTTTCGAGCTTAAAAGAGCAAGCGTGGCAGCAATTCTTCATATGTAGCAGAGCGATATTGCCCTCTGAAAGATCTACTACACGTGTGTCCGCATCGCCCTATAGAGAAGGTTCTCCGGGTCAGAAGTGTCGGTCCTTTTCTCACAACTGGCACCCGCAGCTTTGAACTCCACAATGTCGGTAATTTCTAGGCCATTTGACTGGCTGAAGAGCGAAAGGGTGAGAGTGAGAGACGGAGTGAGTGAGTGAGGGTGTGTGTGTGTGTGGTGTGCGGCACAGTGGACCCATTTGGCCAACAGGGTATTCATCGCCGAAAGCCCTTCTCCGGCTGGAGCGGTTGATTTGGAGAGGAGGCCGGGGGTGTGAAGGTTCGCCTGAAATGGAATGCACCCCAGCTAGCGCTGTTGGCTCTCGGACAATCGGGACCACCCTTGTAAAAAAGGGCTGGCACAAAGGTCCCTTTACAAGTGTCATCCACATCCCGCGAATCATAACACGGTTGGTGGCGATGCCGGGGACCGCGTGCCCTTTCACGCTCGATCTGCTTGTCCGGCACTTCGAACTCTGCACACCACCCGCTCCTCTTTTCACAGCAGTGTCGCCGAACCGCTAATCCCGGCCAGAACGAATCCGCTCGTGCTCGAGAATACTCGGAACATGAGGTTAGCGACGGCCAACTGCTGACGCTGAAATGCCGGCAAATATTTGAGCAGCTCCTTTGAACTCCCCGTGGAAAACAGCCCCGAAGCCACCTCGGAGCTTCCTCCTAGGCCGGCGAGTACTACCGTCTGCCACGAAAATGCAAACAGGCTCCATCCAAGGAAGAGAGAGTGAGTGAGACTAATCCCTGTGTTGGTAAAGCCTCAACATTAGGAAGTAATTACCGCGCAGAATCACCTTCTTTTGCATTTCGTGTTTTGACCACTCGACACCGCCGCAAACGCGCGCCTTTAAACCCTTAATTAGTGCAAAATTAGTAATTACACCGACCCAGGCTCCTATTAATTCGCACGTGATCCTTTACGGCAGATTAACCGCAATGAGCGACTGCCCTCCCGCAATTCCCTCTCGCTGAATTCCATGTAATAACATTTGCTCGGAGAACCCGATCGAATCGTGCTCTCCTCAACGAGAGTACTCTCGGCAAGTCAATCTCCACCAGGTTTTTCCTGTTTCCTTTCCCGCTCGTCCGGTCACTTTTCTTGGGAAAGCTGATCCGCCAGGTGAGCAAAGGCAACGTACGCTGCTTGTTTAAATCGACAGTGTTATCATCCGAGATTTTCACAGGCTCCCGCAGTATTATTTGACTTTTGTTCATCACATTGGCAATAGGCATTGATTATACTCGTATTTGCACATGTATGAATTTTCAGCGGTTAAATTATCTTGCGCCTGTTCTCGCAAAAAATGTCTGTCGAATATTGCATGAAATTGAGGAATCGAAAAATGGAAAGTCGGGTTTTGTTGGTGCGCCAGTAAGAAATTCAGATGGGACCAATCTCCTCGGCGGAGATGGAAGTAAACAGTATTCGGTCGAGAAGAGGAGCAACGCGGTGCTTTCACGTTTACGTGGCTTTGGGTCTCTAAATGAAATGCGGCCTGCATTATTGCGGGTCTTGTACTTAACGAAATGACGGATCGCCACAATTTCCAGGACGCTCCGTTTCCCTCGGCTCTCCTGCGAAATGCGGCCAAACTCGCCGCCGCCAGATTCCAGGGACGAGCGTGCGCGGAGTACATACAGTTCTCCGGAGTACTCGGTGTTCCGGTTTCTCCCACGGGTCTTGCCGGAGCCTTTTGCTCTTTTATTCTTTATTCCGGGCTTTCCTTGCGCACACGCCGCGCCACCAGGCACACTATACTTTATTCACCGTGAAATTCATCGCGACGCGCCAGAAGAATCGTTCGGACGACTTAGTATATCGCGACCTCCCCAGATGCGCACAGTCAATTGATGCGAATTCAACATGCCCGCCGGAGAAGAATAACTCGGGCAGACATAGTATACATATACATTCTCATTATGTGTTCTTGGGAGCCCATAATCATCCCGTGAAGTTTTATACTCTTGGAAGCCCATATTAATCCTAATTTCTAATTTATGCCTCATAAATGCTCGCCTCTCACGTCTTGGATTGATCGGTAGTCCGATGGTATCAGTATATCTTACATAATGACTTGGCAGCTCTCGGGCGCAAAATGGTAATTCGCGAAAGTCACACACAAGCTCCTGTGGTATGCAAATAGGGAATAATTATGGCGCTATCTTAATGGTCGCTTGTAATTAAAGCGGGAGACGTCTCCCACGATTTCTACCACGGCAGCTGCCTTCCACGCAGCGTTCAACTTCGTCGCGGAAGAGTGGAGCTCTTACATCGTCTGAGCACGATGTAATCCTTCTCCGTTTCACAAGGGAGCCCCGCTGAAAAGCATTTCGTATTGGGATTCAACTGTCCCCCTTCTCTTATAGACCCGTCGATGTGGGATTCGAATGCAACCCTCATTTTTCAACCCTTGTCACTGTTCCTTACATGTTCGCTTTCGGAAATCTGCCATAAGTCTTGGACTACTACCGTGTAAACTATCACTCGTTAAATTGAGAGAAACTCTTGCAGTATAGATTTCATAGGATCACATCTCTGGAAGAGTTAATGATCGCATTAGAAAGGAGCGCGAAGCACGCACGTATCGGCGCACCTTGTCAGAGGTGCTTGTATGCATACTTTCGGAAATGAGCCATAATTCTTGAATTAACGCCATGTAAAGTATTACTTGTTAAATTGAGTGTAAATCTGGCAGCATGGATTTCACAGGATCACAAGTCTGGAAGAGCTAATGAGAACATTAGAAAGGAACTGGAAGCACGTATCGGGGAGCTCGGTCGGTCGAGAGCGACCTCCTTATCCGCTCGACGCGCTGGAGTAGCATAGAATACAGTTTGATTCGGCTGGCGAGCAGCGAGATCGCTATGAATATTCCATCGACGTGCTTTCGCGGTCATGATTGCGCAACGGTAGAGCGTGGCGGCCCGCTGAGAGCTTAAGACTGCAAATGCCGGGGATCACTTTCGTTCTCGGTTCCGGTTCAGGGTCGACCACGACCCACTTGAGGGTCACGGCGGCGCCTGCCGCACTTACACCTACCTTGCACCTACCTTAGATACCTGGCCAAACTCGTTCCAATCGACTTGCACTCCTCGAACGGCAACCGGCCGGCTAACTCTCCAACACTTTTTTCTCCTTTCTGTCTCTCCTTTTTCGTCGCTCGCTCCACTCCCTCATGGGAAGCGATCCTTTCCTCGAGTCAGTCACCCCAACGTCGCGCGAGGAAACATGAAACCCGACGGGAACAGTTAAAAGTGATTGATTGATTCCCATTGATGAGAGCGATTAGTTATATCGAGAGATCTATGACGATTATAGTCTTATAAAGAGACTAGTGGCAGACTCTCGAGGAGATTGATATGATTGCCGACAGATGCTCGAAGAAAGCCGGTCAATAATCCTCTCCTCTCGGCTGTCTGCTTTACACGAATTGGCTGGCATATGTGTATATATGTATGAATATGTATTGAATGCATCAGATCGCCAATCCTGACAGTTCATTGCTCGAGTTTTCTCGCACGCGCACGTTGACCCAGATACCGTAGCGGTTCGATTAAATTTAGCTCGAGTTCCTTTCGATCAGGCGGCAGATAGGTCGGCCATGAACGGACGGCGCAATAATTCATCACGGCTAATTAAGAGTCCTGTGATTCAGGAGCGTGGGAGAAGAGGGTGGCCAGTTTGGGAAGTCGAAGAAATGAATTAGCAATGCGAGATCCGTCCGGGGAAAATTACTTTCGAACTGGCTAGTGGCCAGAATTAGCGGGTGCACGATGGAAGGGAATTTTTCTTGCGAGTTAAGTCGCTTAAGTCCCAGACGTCCCCCTTAATTAAAGAGGGGCCCCAATAGCAAGTCGGGAGCAGCAGCAGGGTCGATGCGTCCTTCGAGATGCAGCCATAATCGGTCATCGTCCGCCAGTAATATCTAACAAACGTTAATGCACTTTACTTGACGTCAGGGAAATTCAGTGGGCGACCGACGTTTATTAAAAGAGAGTAAGCTTTCCACTTTCTAAATTAAATCGGAATTTCCCGCGCGGCCTTCGAGCGCGCGGCGAGGACGGCCGACTTAATTGGGAAAACAAGCGGAGATTTAATGTAGCTGTAATACGGAGGAGGTTCTAGCGCTACGGCTCATGAAATTCAATAAGAGTCGATCGCCACCCAACGGAATGAGAACGTGGAGAAACGCGGACTGTGCATCCTCCCGATTGGATCGGGGAAAACAGCTTGGCGGAAAGAGTAACCTCTTACTTTTTCTCTTTCTGTCAAACGTAGCCCTCGTTGAAATTCACCCGCACTTTTTCTTGTGTCGCGCAGCGATATCCCCTCAAAAAATTCTTTCTCGTTTTTCCTATTCTTTTTATAGTATATTATCTGAAATGGCAGAACTTAAACTGGCACGAACGTTCTCGCCAACCGTGTAATTGTATGAAATTTACACGTGCCCAGACCGAACACATTTCTCTTGTTGTATTTTGTGTAGCGAGCGTTATCGCGCCCTGTGATTTAGTGGTGAATTATGCGAAACTTTATGAAATGATGGTAGTTTAGAGGGAGAAAAGGATAGAAAGGCGGGTAAGGAGGCAAGGTTTATGTGAAGCAAAAAGAAGCTTGGCACCAGCTTATTAAACCGTTATTCAGTGGTACCGTAAAGAAAACTATGGCGGCTCGTGCCGACTCTGGCCGAAAAGAGACACATGCTATATTACCATAATTGTATGTAAATCCAGAACGCGACCGGAAATGCAAGTGTCGCGCTCGAGTTCCGTTTCTGGCGGCCCGTGAAGTGTTCTCCTCCTTCCCCTTTTTCCCACCTCTCTCGCCACAGACTCGACTCTCCTGGTAACGGAAACTTTGCTCGCTATACCGTTACGGCATCATCATCGTAATTTCGCATCGGTGCCGGCACCATTTCCTACATATCATCGAATCAGACCACTGATGCGTTCGTTCTCCGGCTACCAGACAGTTATTCCACTTGGAATCTGAATAGCAACGTCTCGACTAACCGCGAGCAGAACCACAACAACACCAGGTTCTTTCGAAGAGTTTAACATTTCAATAAAACACAAATGAAACCCTACATTTTACTTCACTCGGGCAAGCAACTATTTTCACGGACGATCCCCCACGGATTTCTGGCGGTTTTCATATATCTTATGGCGACGGTGCTTTGATCGAATTTTCCAGCGCAGTCGTTACTTTCCACGAGTCACCGAGAGTCCGTAACTCACGGTAACCGAGCGGCAACGGCTTTAATCGTTGTACCGTCAGTCATTAATTACGTGATCGCGCGGCACCCTCTGCCCATTCTGTATAATCGATCTTTCCGCGCTGTCCACGTCGATTCGCGGACTCGCTCTCCTCTTAATTGATTCCACCACGTCCACACGTCAGAGCCGCCTTGATAATCACTGGGCCTAAAATCCCACTGTCAGATTGCGAAATATCCTCTGTAACAATGGGATTCTTTGAAGAGATCTTTCAATTGGCCAATCAGTACTGGTCGGGATAAGTTTTGTACCGGGACAAGTGTTTCGTAGAAGATTGGTGGGGAGAATAGTTGCAGCATCTGTAAGCGCCATTTCACCGACGGTTTGGCAGGCTTCCTGAGGGGCGCGATCGCTGATGTCGAAATAAAGAGAAATCTCGGTATACGCTGCTAGGATGGATTCTTTTATTGCTAGCTACACTCCTGGGAAGGGGTTAGGGGGAGGAGTCTCGGTGCTTCGGAAGCAAGTGGAACAGCATACACGAGGTACAGGGGGTGTGCAATGCCGTGCAGGCGCCGAATGCATAGTGATCGCCTTATTTCGGCGGAACCAACCCCGATACCTGCTCGTCCATTACCCCCCCGTTCTTTTATCCCGGCTCGAATCCAACCTCCGCTTCTTCCTCCGAGCCTTCTTCTCTTCCTCTTTCACTCGGCAGACTTCCCCTCCTGCAACACAGCTTGTATCTTCTTCGATTCTCCTTCTTTCCTCTTTTTGAACTTTGCCCGCCGCCGATCTCTCCGAGTAAAAATGCGCCCCGCTAGCAGCACGGCTTTTCCCGTATATACCTCGGACCAACCAGTCACTTCTCTTTCTCTAACACAGCCACTGTGTGCTCCTATACATGGAAGGTAGCAAATTATTTCGAATTTTTTAAGCTCACTCGACGATGAGAATTTCTGCATTCGTATCCGGCTTGATTCTCGCCGGGATTTGCAGCAGCCCGGCGAAATTAACGGGATTACCTGGCGAAGCTGCTGCTAGTAATGGCAAGCCACAAAAGTAATCCGGCCGACTGTGTGAATACGCGCCGACGATCTATGTGTCAATAAGCGGGCCGGCCACTCTGCCGAATTGCCAGAACACGTATTACTATTACTAATGGCCGAACGATAAAATCGCGCGGTCGAGCTATTATTCGATAATTCCCGGGATCGCTTGTATTTAGGAATATTACTGGCGCACACCGTGTTTGACTGGCCGCCAATATGGATTATCCATCAGATTCTACAGTCCCCGGGGTATTAATGTCTAGTTTGATGAAGCTCCATTCACCGGAGCTTCCAATCGGCTTGCCGACACACTTCGCGAAGTGTGTTCGGCCCTGCAAACAGATCGAAAACTTGGAGTTATCAGATAGAAACCGACCTAGAAAGAGCGGAGCTTCCATCCTCGAATTTCATGTAATCCAGCTGCCAATAGAGTTGGGGCTAAAATGTTTGCGTTAATATCAGCGTGTCCTCTTAAGGATCCTTTGCGGCTAGGCAATTTCCAGTATAGAGCAGAAATACCGCAGACGCTCCGGCGGGGAGGAAAGGGTTCACTTAAGGCTGGACTCTCCTTTCTCTTGATAAAGCCTGGGTGGACCCTGAATTTTCAAAGGCCTTTAATTTTCCAACGCGCATGAGAAACACTTTGCAACCCTCCTCCTTTGTGGCGTACGCGCACGCCTTGCGCAAGTTTATCCTGCTATTTTTCTCTGACTCTCTCGGCTCTCTTGGCACGTGGAATTCTCGGCTGGCAAAGATGACACATGACTCGCCCCCAAGTGTGTACGTACAATACATACATACATACATATATGCCGGGAGCAGACAGCGTGACAAACCGCAAGTGGATGCCGTGCGTGGTGCTCAACCGAGTGCGAAAAATCGTACTTTTCACAGGAGAGTTTCAGTGACACTTCGGTATGATCGAGTGGGCAGCTGCCCATCTCACCTATCTTCGATGTTATCCCTTGTGAATTCGTCTTTATCGCTTCTCTGACCCTGGTTCATTGTCCAGCGCTCGGCCTGTCACAGTGCTATAGGTATACATAGGATAGGTCGTCCCATAGACGGAGAGAGGCCGTTTCGATAACAGTATTAAAGGGGGTACCGGGGGCCCAGATAACATCACCGTAACATCATAACGCTCGTGTGTGCAAATTGTGCCATCGGCGTGGCCGATTGCAATGGTTTAACGAGGCGAATGCGGCTGGCCGCGGAGTTAACCAGTTACGTGAGAACACCTAACGCCGGCTTTTCGCTCCGGATGCTCTATTTCGCTCTGGCAAAGCAAAAAGACAGGCTATCTGTGTGAGAATGTGGATGCGTGTTATCGCGAATGGAACCTTTAAAGGTCGGTGTGAAATGCGTGTTAAAGTGCGAACAACCCCGAAAGCACCAATGCATTCGATTCACGGCCGATTGATCGTAGTAGATTTAGCCCGCCGGATTTGTTTAACAGAATCAGCTAATCGCATCTTTAACGCTTGGCATTCCTCTATTGACCCAACGCTCGCAGGTCAACCTCCCTTTACTCTTATTAGCGAAATGCAGGATCATGGAAAGATATAGCTCGCATTGCATACCACTGGAAAGTCCTCTAGCTGCAACTCTCGCTGCCAACTTCGATTCTCCTCGAATTAGAAGTTGAAGTTGGAGAGTTTGGGGGGGCTTAAATGAAGCATGAGGGAGGACCTACATTTTTTCGAGTGACTGAGTCAGGGTTGTTCCAGTCGAAAGTTGCTGGGGTTTTCGAAAGGGCTCGCTTGTCCCTAGAACGAGTTCGGGTTCTCGATATATTATTCAATACCTCGAGGTTACGGGCCTCGTAAAATCGACTGGAGACCCTTCGCTCTTCAGGAGGCCGACACTTCAGCACTCCGCCAGCCCCTCGTTACTGAAAGTTTCGCGGTGAATTTCTCGGCAATCGGTATGCACATATATAGCGTGTGGTATAATCCGGGGTCCGGGCCAGGCTGTTCTATCAAAGTGCGCTCGCTCAATGATGGAGCGACAGCCTCGATCGAGAGGATGGCCCGTCAGATCGGGGTCAATAAAGAGCAGAAAAAGTCCAGGCAAGACGGGGGCGTCATCAGGGGGCGCAGGGGCTGGAGGGTGATATCGGCCGATCGAACAGGAAGTAGCAGAGTTTCCTAAGGGAGCTAGTCGGAAACGAGTGCCGCCCTCTCTTTCTCACTCTCACCCTGTCTCTCGCGCCCACCCACGCCCTGCCTTATTGAATGCGATATTGGATTTTTGCCGACATTATGACCCTCCACCTGATACCAGACCGCGGAACGACAAGGGAAATTTAAAACTCGTCATGCTTTCGACCCTTCCCTCCAGATGGACCGTGGCTCTCTTCCTTCTAGTTTTACTCCACGAGTGGTAAGAGTTTTCCTTAGGTATTTCCTTACTTTACTCGCCTGCCACCCTGTATCACTCGAATCGCCATCATTTCCCTTTTTTATTTCCACTCTTTTTCAATAGAATAAATCTCAATTAAATAGATTTTTGCCCCTTTGACATTTAGGCGTAGCGCGTGGCATGAGTTATATTATGCGCGGTCGTATCGGCCCTAATATGACTAATAATGCGACGGTCCGTGCATATCTCAGTCCCTTCTCCGCTTGCTCCGTCGGATGCATAAACGATTATAGCCGTGTATGATGCAAGCGCATGCACGCTGACGGGTATGGCCCCGTGGGCGGGATCGAACATTGTCAGCTTGGCTACCGGTGACGAGACGTTGAATGCATAATCGAGTGACAGTCCTGCCTGATTCCGGGCTGTCGGAGGCCGCCCGTCCGATCGAAGGAAACTCCTGTCACTCGACGGAACCTTAGCATCCTAACCCTATGAAGTCAAACATCTCCCACGCCGCGCCGGCACTCAATTCCACTCACTTCCCAATAACCGAATATTCCTTCTTTCACTTAGAAAGCAACAAATCGTAGCCGACAAATGAACATTTTCACAAACTCTTATACGATGCTGCGATACACCCATTAAGGTAAAAAGTTAGAGCAAATATATTGTGTTCCAGTTGTTCTCCGCTTAAGTTTCTCGGTGATTTCTCATAAGGATTTCATTTCGTGCGGGCGAGAAACTCTTTCGTATAGTAGTAGTGTACACACTATAAAACGAAAGCATTAGAGCGAGAGAGAGAGAGAAAGTATGGAAGCTGAAGCTAAGGAATGCCGGCTGAGCGTAATATTGTTCGTGGATCACGTTTTCTACTCGCTAGTGAGGCGAGCAATTGATCATGTCGAGGATCGAGGCTCGAACTACACAACTTCTCATTCTTCTCCGCCAGGCCTGTCCTTTCTTGCGGACTTGCCGTCTCTTGAACATCCCCTATCTCGCCTTCGCCGAGGCCACTGTTCAAGTGTTTGGTTTGTCAACACGTGTCCTCGCATGATGTATGCCAGTCGACCTTATCAACTCCGGCCGTGTTTCGTCCTCCCCGCTGTGATTTCCTCGAGCTGGTATAGCTTCTTCTCTAGGAAGAAAAGTGGCTCTTTTTCCTACCAGAATCTAGCACAGCCTGCAAAGTATCATTGGTTTTTGCTTTCTATATTAGGATTGCGCGTCCGTGTTTACGATCGTGTGCTATCACTTATTCGTTCAGCGTATTCCATAAATGCATCTGGGTTATATAAAATGCGGTATAATTTCAGCTTATTAATAAGGAAAAATGATAAGCAGGGTACCATTTGATTGAATAATTATAGAGAAAATATCGAAGCTTGGGGAACAACAGGATGACGCAAGAGAAAATGTTTGCGGGACAATGGATGGTGCACCTTTCGCGTGTGCCCACGTTATCACAGTACAACCAATTATCACGGATTGATTTTATTGTCGGTGTTTTGTTGTCGGGCGCAATTAATAATGCGCACGAATATTTTCCATCCCATTTATCTGGGAGGATGTATGAGTATGTGTGTGCAGGGCGGCACTGGCCGACGATGGAAGTAAATTTCGTCGCTGGAATTATAATTTGCCCGACACTGGCAACGACCACTGCCAGTCGACCATTTGCGAATCACGACATATGGGAGGCGGAATAATAATTAGTTCATTTAACATTTAGTAACCATTACTGCGATTATCATTCTCGGGTTTACGCTGTTATCTCTGCGTCACGCACGAAATGCGCTCGCGTGGAACGCGCGCTTACACCGAAACAAACCAGCAGTAGTTTAACTTGTTAAATCACTTTGCCGATCCTATGTTATTAACCTATTATTCGCAATTTTAATTTTGATTTAACTTTTGTTTGGATGTGGAAAAATTAATTTCGCGTCGGCCGGATTTCTGGTATTTGCATTTAATATCGAGGGAGAAATCGACAACATTCGTCCCACCCAATTTTACGCTCGTTCCCAGCCGTAATGAGGCTGGAACATTTAATCGAGTGTTCGTTAGGAGAGTGTGGGCGTGAGCGGCCGCACTGTAAAAGTGTCTTTCGGCGGTCGAATGGTAGGTTTTATCGGAGGCGGGGACTCATTAGGATCGCCCGATAAGCCGGCAGTATTCATAAAGTGTCTGAGGCTTGCGTGACCGTCTGCTTTCACGGATAAGCCTCGTCGGTTACTGGCTGCGTTCATTCATAAAGGCAGACTGGCAGTCGTGGCCACCTTACACCTCTACAAGCAATCTTCCGTCACTCCTCATCCCCACTAGCAGCCGGAGTGAGTACTAATAGCTGTAAAAGGAAAACACCTCCTGGCGAAGCGTCGAACGAGAGGAGTTGCCAGCTGTTTGCTTAACTTCAACTACTGTTTACCAATGTGTTCTCCCATGCTAATTGAGTGCACACCACTCATCTCTTCTTCCTTTTACTTCGAAAGCGATCCCTCGCCATCGATTAATCGTATATGCATATGTATATTCGGCTTCGTCCAAATCGAAAGAGTTATCGCATCGATATTGCCACCCAGAAAAAGGGCCGGTTTACTTTGAGATTATTAAAAAGTATTTCGCTGCTCGTGCTGCCCACGGTATTCGTAGTGAACGCGAAATAAATCTCGGATAGTGGATCGCTGGCTGTACTGGAAATACAGGTGATTTTTATTGGCCGTTCTTTCTCAGAGCTCGCGTGCGCCTGGAAACTATGTCGATTTTATTAATGATTTCCAAGAGGATTGGAAGGTTAACGTACAGCGGGAAGGCCGCCGTAATTTTCCGAAGCTCCCCATCGTCCAACAATCTTCTCTTCCACCCCCTTCCTCCTCCCTCCTCCCTCCCCTTTCCCCTCTTCCCGCCGTCCACGCGTATCCCCCCTCGTCATCCTTGGCGATCACGGGCCTGATGAGATCCCATAAAAGAAGGGAATAGGGCTTTGTCGCTCGCGGGGCATTGTAACATTGACGTTAGTTTTACGGGCGTCCCGACGTCGCTTTTCACCGGCTGAACTTTTATGGATTCGGCTCGTCTGCCTTCCTCGTGCGGAGATTCAAGCATATGATCAATCCCGTTTGCACTCTTCGCTGCTTGTCGGCTGAGAGAAATCGATTTCCTGATCTCGCGCAGCCTAGATCCGTTCTCCGGCAGACTTAGCAGCTAGGATCTCCATTTATCAGCCTCTGCCGAAAAAGGAAGGCGTCCATCCTATCGTGACGATTACCTTAACAAGATGGAACTTGTACGCGTTCCAATCACTTCCCGGTGGCATATCGCACTGCACTCGATGACCCCAGCCGGCACTCCCGGAAGCCCCGCTAATCCTCGCGCCGACTTAAGACGCGCGACCGCGATCTCCGGCGAGACTCTGGGTCTCTTGGTCACTGCATCCCGGAGCCCTATCAGATCCTCTCACAGTTCAACGAGTACACGCCAGTAATCGCGTTGTAACAGTTTCACTTATAAGCCTTCTGGATCGCGGCATGCGCGCTCGCGTTGAGCTCCTCCATCGAATACACATTTATGAAATGGCCGATGCTCCTACGGCACGATCCCCCATGAAAATCGAGGCCCGGCACCACCTTCTGGCCTATTACGTTATCGATTTTAGCGAGCACAGCTAGCCAGCATCAATCAGTACTTAAGCGAAGCGCGTGAAGGGACTTTTAATCGGGTCGTTCAAAGCCTCCTGCCCGTTTCCGTCCTCCCCCAACTGTGATGGATCATCGGCCGACTGTCTTTCATAGCGTGAAATCGGCGCAGAGAATCTCGCAATTTCGCTGGGGCATTTGCACCGGCGATCTAATGAAACATTAAAATACATCGAGCGCCGGTACTACGAGAGCCGGAGATAGGATCTTGTAAGCCCGTCACGTTTCTCAGGAAAAATATGCTCGCACTGCGCAGGGAGAAGGAGATCGAAGGGTGGCCGGGTGAAACGTGGCGCGCACTTTACATATTTACCTGTACCGGGGTGAATACACACACGTGCCAAGAGGTCGTTCGGGTTCATTGAATGGCGTGCAGCCCCGGCAAATTTAATATCATTCTTCGCTGCTCGATCGCAATCCCGAGGCCATTCGCCGAGTCTATCTGTCGGGAGCTCCGCCACTTCGTTTGCTCTCCTCCTTTTTCCTTTCCCGTTCTAGACGTCTTTATGCTTCAATAGCTGTATGTACATCTTTGCATTCTTCGGATAAAGTTCGGAAATCCGAAAAAAGATTTAAATATCTTTATTCGCGGCTTTGCTCTCGCTCTTGGTAGATATTATAAGTTAAACTTTGCCAAGTACGTGACGCGGGACAATTGCTTCGTTCATTCTGGGCGAACCGGTTCACCAGATGAGACGGGTGGCTTTTTGCGCGGAGGGTTAGCTTACATGCGAAATTGCCCGGCCACGTAATCTCCGGCGGGTTTAAGAGCATCTGCTCGCGATGCAGATACGCTGCATTCCCTTTTTACATAGCTTCTTCCTGGTTACACATGGCACTTCACGGGAGCAGTGCTTCTTTGAGGGTTCGCCAATTATTGGAGCGTTTTAATAGTCGGTTGACCTCAAAACTCCCTCCTCCTTGGAAGAGTGCAATCTTTCATTTTATGACGATCGTGAAACTGCTGCTCTCGCTTTAATGATTGATAAAGTAATCCGGCGCTTCCGTGATGTAATTCGGTTTCCATCGCACGGCACGCTGCGCCGTCGTGTTGCCGACAGCTGCTCGTTCGCGCGCTCAGATAATAGCGTTTGGAGCTTCTGCAGATGGTGGAAAAAAAAAGCGTGGAACTCTCACTCTCCCTCTCTCTTTCTCCGTCTTGCGTGGCAGGGGCTCGTTAAAGCTTTTAAAAGAAAGGCGCCGAGAAACTTTGCAGACCTCTCAACGCGAAAGCTGGAAGGAGAGCGTGAAAGTGAAGGAGAGTGGTCGTGGAAGGGGTGGAAGACGTCAAGGAAGGTCCACGGTCCTCGTTATGATATTATAAGGAAAACGCGCGTCTGAGCTGGCTCGATGAGCTCCGGGGTGGCGAGAAGGGTGAGTGGCTGGCTGGCGCGGAGAAAGCCGGGCCAAAGAGTCGAGCAAGCTAAGAAAGAGGAGTCTGCGGAAATGGCGAGAGGGAGAAGGCAAGGCCGTAGCCTATGGAAAACGAGAGAGCCCTTGACAGAGCACAGCGCACTCTTTTCGAGTGTCTGCAGAGCAAAGCGCGTGAAATAAAGATTTTTATCGCGCCCTCCCATTTTTCGTTCAAGTTTAAGGGAGGCCCTCTAACTTCCTATAATTCGATTAGGACAAGCCGGGGAGCCCTCTTTACCTTTCCAGCTTCTTGATTGGGAATTTCGACTGACAGCTTCCCGAATGACTCCGACCGTCTCTCTTGAACAGCGTCTCTGTAATCGGACGATTACTTACCCTGATGTTCATCAACGATATTGCTTCAATTTTCATCGCGCACTCTTCTTCGTTTCGCTTCGCTTCGCTTCTGCGAAGTATGCTTGCCAGATTTCTTCTACGATTCCTGCAGTAAATGAATGAGTTTACCGTGAGCGTGTTACTCACATCGAGCTGGGTCTCTTGGTTAAGTCTGATAGAGAGGCGAACGCACTCCCGTTATTAAACGAGCACGCTAGCTTTCCTGCCAACTTATTGACCATTCCTTTTTTCTCCAAACGCTGACTCGTTGAGGTGTGGGAGCAAAGTTTTCGGGGCAACGTCCTCCCATTGATTCTCCAAATACGTGGTCAATGGATTTTTAATTAAAGCAGGAGTTTTGCGTAAAATAGTCAGCCGACAATTCGGTAACTGTTCGCTTTTTATTTTCCCATTTCTGTCTCCGAGTATTAAGCTCGATTACCAGCTGGAATTGGTTGAAATAAAAGAGAAAAGCACTCTCGAAACACAGTGCTGACGGCCGAAGCCCGAGTGTACCGATGATTTATCGCTCCTCTTTTTTTTCAGTACTCGAGCGATTACTCTCGCCACTCTTGGCTGGATCTATTGACTTTGTTCTCGTCGAGCATCGCCACATAATGGCAGGGAGAGATTTGACGCACGGGCGATCGTGAAAATTTCGCAGTTGCTGCTTGAAGAAGAGTGGCCAGCACGGCCAGTGGCACACGCTTGTACCACAGGCACGTTCGGGAGGCAAAGCGTTTTTCGATATTTGCGCGAAATCGACAATGCCGCCGCGCTGCGTGGCCGCATTGTTGAACATTCGGCCCATTAGAACGCGCTCTTCGTTCGATATACCGGTCCAGCAATTACTATGATTTATTCCGCATAGCTCTCCCGAGATCTCGATAACTTTCAGCAGTAGTGAATGCCGCTCGACTATAGATTACTCATCGGGCGGATCATCCCAGCCGGTTTCACGTAACAACAAACTTCGAGTCGTCACATTTCTCTGGCTTACGCTTCCAGTTGCAGGCCGAATCGCAGATGAGCAGCTCTCCCATTTGCGCAGCACGCACGATTGATCTGTTATGGGCCAACTGCACTGCATTTCGTTAGTCGAGCGTGCACGATACAGGCAGGAGATCGTTCGAGTTTCCCCCATTTCGAAGGAGATATACCGTAGAATTGCGCTTAGGCGGGCGAACTCGGTTAGCTTTGTGCTTTGTAACGCAGCCGACGATAACTCGGCTCCCTTTCCAGACACTTCCCCCGAACTTCATAATAACAGAGCTGAAGCTTCCAGCCGAAATTTGCGAGTCGTCTGCGCACCCTCGAAACTGCAAAGGGAGATCTCTCCGATCTCGTACTTACCTTCGAGAACGTGTTCACTTTTACGCGAGCTTCACTCACTTTTCCACGCTGCGAGCTAACGTCTAATCGGCCAGAAAATATCGGCGAACTTTCCACTGCGGGGATACAAGACACTTCCAGCGTGTTTCTTCCAATCTCACTTTGAGCACTCGTAATGCCACCAAGTATCAGTCTTCGAGCTAACTTCGTGCAATTTTGTAGAAACGTCCCGAAGTTTTCCTAATACATAACTGGTTGATGGTTCACATCGTGTTTACCAAAAACTATCAGCAAAAGCAGTATTTTATGGCCAAGCCAATAGCTTGCATTTTTGAAAGAATTACAACCACTCATGTCAGTCAATAGTTGAGCATTGTTCCGTGCTGCGGAGGCCGTCATTGTACGAAATTGACCAGATTTTCCCAATTGCATTAAATATTTTAACGCTTCCAATTTGTGTTTGCATTCTTTCCAATTGGAGGTTTCCAATATTGTATTAAATGGTGAGTGGGGAAGTGTCGGAATGTTGGAGCGGTAATCCAGGTGGGTATTATTAGAAACTAATGTAGGTATTGGAACACGTGTCCTGGAGGGCGGGGCGGGGCGGTTAGGACGTTAGGAGGGAGGGGCGTGTAAAGGTACTCGGTAAACTGCAATATTGAGTGAGTTACTCTGTAATGGCTGTTTACTAGCATGGACCTATGTGCCCCTTCGCCAACTACATACATGTATTTCGATGAAGCATATTCACGATCGACTGGAATATAGAGAGTGGCTTTATGAAGAGAGCACGAGTGCGCCCGCGAACCACCTTTGCTGTAGCTACTCCAAACAGCTCCCATTTATTATTCATTAACCCTGTGCAGCATTGGGACAGCTTTGCTCAAAGTCCACCGGTGTCATTAAACGGTGACTGATTTCCAATGAACGCGTGCTGTTCTCACGTATCGTTTCCAACGCATCGGCGCGGCGGGGGACAGCTTTTGCATCACGCTCTACCGGCAGGGAAAGAGAGAGCGAGGGTTTATCGCGGGTGCAGCTTAGCGCTTGCTATAATATGAAATACGCTTAACCCTTGCTAAGTCTTTTAATTGGTCGACCCGCGTTGCCCACGCTTAAGTGGCTTAGGAACAGGCGTAAGTGCGTCGTAAAATCCTGCGCGGTTTAGCGCGGACATTAATTATCACACGCGTATCCGGCCAATCTGTTTCTCGGATTAAAAGCATTGTAGTACACACAGTTATCTGACTGCGGCCGAACTGAATCATATTTGATCCTAGCGAATACATTTCAGCGAAACTTTTCTTCCTGGCTCGTATCAGTGTCTTGCGCGCTAGGAAAAATGTATCAGGTGTTACGAGTCCGCGATTAATCTACTTTTTCCGGGCTGCCCGCGGCAGCGCCAGAGTAAATCCAATCTCGCTCGGTGCGAGAAAGTGATGGCGGCGCGAGAGGGGGTGTGGCGCGGCGGGGGGACGGAGAACGGGTAAAACGCCAAGTTAGGAGGCGCATTTCCGCATCTGCATAGCAAAACAAAGGCCGCAAAGCGTGCTAGTCATAAATCGATATACGTATAATGCATCGAGCTGGCAGGGCAGCGAAGATAAAGCGAGTGAGCGTGGATGTGAGAGTGAGAGAGAGAGAAATAGAGATGGGGTTGAGAGGGCGGAGGGGGAGGCGTAAGAGATCCAACTATTCAACTATCCGACAAGGATGCGTGGTTTCCCCAACTGAAGACGAATCGGCCCATGTAGCCTTGGGGCGCATAATACCGAATGGTTGAATATGCAGAACGAGTTCTTGCTAAATATGACAAGCCGTGTTTCCGCATTATTGTCTGTTGTGCAGGGTATCGCTGAGAATGCCAATCATCCCCTTCTCCTCCCCTCAATCTGCTTTCGCTCCTCGAGGAAAGCAGGGTCAACATCGTTAGCAACACCAAACTCGTTTTCGATGCGGCGCCATCTCGGTTTATAAGCCCGAGCGAACCGTGGCTCGCAGGCAAAGGCAAAGGACAGCCGAGGCTCGCCAGGATCACTCGAGAAACTTGCCGGCTGTTTTGGGCCGTGCTGGCCGTGCAGCTGACACCTTCGATGACGAGTTTAAACCACCAACCACCGTGTCCGAACAGACAAAGGTCGCCGACCTAGCTTTGGCATGTAACTTGGCAGGATTTGCATTTACAAGTCGCCCGACAGTTTCCGGTTGTTCGCTCTGCGTAGCTCATTTCACATCGACCTTTCGGCCAAGTGCATTCCGAAAGGGAGACAGTGCCGGGTTGGTAGGAGAATTAAGGTCAGTGTGGAACATTGTTCGCGCATATTAATGGCTCGTCCTCGCTGGCACCAGCGAGTTTTAATTGCTCATTACCGCGCGAGCTTTGCAATGGCTCGTAAAAGTGCGCCGGCAGACCTGGCAGCTCGCCGTTCGGCCGCGCGCGCTCCCTCTGTATTTCCCGTCGCACCCAGAACGGATGTACGTGCATTTGGTAATTAGAAGCTAGTTCCGAAACCGACAGTCGCCGCTGACCAACTTGCCCCTAGCGACTGATGCTCCAAGTTAAACCGAGATTCCGGCCCTCCTGCGGCTGACGTGCCCTCCCCTTCCAAATACGAAATAAACCTTAACCCTCGTCTCAGCCATGTTGCGATCAATTGCAGTCGTCCTAACTGCGACCACTGCGCTCTTCAATCAAATATCTCATTTTCTAATAACGATCTCGATTTAATAACACTGCGAAACAAGTTTCGCAGGATCGTATGTGGTTTTATTTAGGTTGCTGAAAAATACCCGGAATCGGTGCTATCTCGAAGGAAAGTAGCCCATTCTTTAAGAGTTAAGAAGACGAATTGGCCCCCGGCGAAACGGGATCTTTAATAAACGGCTCGGCCGTGGACTAACTCATTTCTGGAACCTGCGGCCCCGAGCGCTATTACTCACGAGATTCGTTAAGCTGACTCAGGTTTTATTGCCCGGGGACCAGATTCGTCCAGTCACCGGGCGAGATTGTCGCGGCCGCCCGACAAATTTCGACCGCCGCTCTCCAAACATCATCATCGTCCCTTCATCTCTCGGCGAGTGTTTTTGCCGACGCAAAGCGAAGGAGAGCAAAGGTAATTGCCGGCTGCGTCGGTGATATCTGTTCATCTTGATGGCCCCTTAATTGCAATTAGCTCGAAATTCGACGGCACACTGGTTCCGAGGAGTCGGGACCCTTTGAATCGATCTATCGTGACAAGATGATCGTTGATAGACTACCTGGCTTCTGATACTATGAGATGTAAGGACCGCCACAGCCGCCGTCTGTCTCCAGCACTGAATCGTCCCTCGGTTTATCGCGGCTTCGAACACCGACTAGTCTGTTTGAAACTACAGCAGTGGCTTTCGTGTAACCGCATGAGAGCCTCGCCCCCCAGATGTGGCTACATGCCTCCATTTCGTCCGGAAGGATCTGCAATAGAGTTTCGACAACTGCCGGCTCCACTCGGCCCTATTCTCCTCGACCTCCTGCTAAACTTTCCATTTGAATGCATCCTACTTAACTAAAAATCCCCATACGAAATATCCAGTAATAATATCTCTCATTCAGCTTTTTATGCATATTTATGCCTCTGTTTTATGGGCGAACTGATTGCACTATGGCAATAACAATGTCACGGCTAAAAACATTGCGTCATTAGTATTGAATTATTCCCATTATAATTATGGACTGGAATGCGTTCAGGAACGCGTGCGTCTCTTTTTGAACGGCGCACCTCTCTCGATGCTGATTTCCATCGTTTTCCTCTGGCGTTGATAAAAATACTCGTCCACCGCCGAAGTTTCCGAACGCACACACACACCCACACACACTGGCGCCGTTTAAAATTCCATGGCTGTTTTGCATATTTCGGAGGCACAGCTCTCTGTTGGCGGCGTGATCTTTATGCATAAGCCAGCCGGCAGTCGATTAATTGTGACTTCAAGAGGAGAATTATCGACGGGAATACTTCCTGGAATTATTAACCTTTCGGGACCTCTCGTGAGTTTTGGCGAGTGCATGGTATCAGTATAGAGGTATGGAGGAAGGCGCTACCGGCAGCAGTACGCTATCAGGAGCATACTCTCCTATCATGCGACCGAACGCTCGAAATATCGATAGCTTCTCTTGAGCTTCTCTCTCTCATTCTCTCACTCTCTCTCTCTCTCTTATACACGCACACACACACTGAGTATCGAGCGAGTCATTTGTCTCTCTCGGGAGAAAAATGAATTTGCGGAATTTCGCGTGCCGCTCCGAACACAATATGGATCTGTCATCTGCACCCTGAAATTGGGGTCAGAACGTTTCGCTCGGCGCACAGGGGGACGTGGCTATGTGTGTACGCGTGTATGGGTGTACGTTCTCTCTTTCTCCTCTATAACTAATAAAAGTTTAAATTTGCCGAACGTGACGCTACCGCGGGGAACAGAGGGTCGAATGAATGACTGGCGATCATCAAACCCGAGACAGAAAGGCTGCTGCGGGAAAGGAAGAAGCCGGGAGGGAGAGGCAGAATGAGAAAGAGTTTAGCAAACTTTTGCCCGCAGCCTCGCCACTCTCCGGGGCGAACTTTTCCCCCATTGTGCTTCTTGCTTCCGTTTTTTGGCCTGCCTTAAAACCCCTTTTAATGGGTCAACTTAACGAGCGGCTGGTCTGAGTGGCCCGTAAAAATGCCGGAGATTATTTCTTTCCTTTGGTAAAGAGACCAGCTCCTTGGTAACTGTAGAGTCTGTCTTCCGTGCCTTGTCCAATCAAAGTAGCTCCCCTCAGCGATCAACCCTTAATTGTCCACTCTGATCGATGTCGTACTCGATCGTTTTGCCAGGTATCGGCAGCTATGAGTAGACGCTCACTGGCCAACTCGGAAGGGGGGAAAACAATAAAGAGTCTGGGTCGTTTCGGTGAGACATACGGCAACAACTTTTAACACCAAGTACTCGTTCCACGACCGTGAGCGCGCACTGCTTGCCTTGCCCTGGGAGACTTGGCGCCGGCGGCGTCACTGTTCCTCCTCGAGTAAAACGACACACCCACCAAGGGATTTATCGTCCTCGGCACCGGAGGCTTCGGGTAACGACGCTCGGCGGAGCGTGTTTTATTGCCGCGTCAGTAGGATGTCATTCGCGGGTAAGGAAACTGCTCCTGTCGAAGTATAAAGTCTTAGGAAGGAATGGATGGCTGGAGCTCGACTCTTGGCAATCATAGGACCCCCTCCGTTTATGTAATTGTCAATAACTTTATTTCTGCATAACTCATATAATTAATTGTCCTGTTAGAAAGATGTCATCATCTTCCTTGGATGGCTACTGTGCCAGGTGTCGTAGCAAGCGACACTTGAGTAGTTTCGCCGGCGGGCATAGGATTTACCTTTGCTTTCCAAGCGTGCGACGACACATGTTAATTCCTCGCGTTTTACGAACGAATATTTTACCTCCTCCCGTTTCAGGGGCATAAATTATCCGCTCGAATAAATCAGGTGTGATACAGTGCCGAGAGCATCGATAGTGCCAGTGTGGAAGGTGCTAATTGATGGCCTGTAAAGGCCTGGTCGGCCAACGGTCCCGCTACTGCCATTACAGAAGCCGTCGCCCATAGAGATCTTTATCTGGAAATGGAATTAGTCCTCTAGTAAAACCTTTTTCTCCTGACATAATCGCACTCTATCACGCAGCGTGTCCGTCGCATGGCTAAATAGCCTGTCTACGGAGATCTCTCGTGTTTGCTAACGCTGGCAAGTTGGATGGGCTCTGTGTCAGCTCGCAAGTGTCACCTCTCTATGGAGTGTGCTGCGTTATTTTCTTGCAAATGAGTCTCATTGAGGCTGGCAAGCGAATAGTCAGTGGACAGAGAGCGCCTTGCGGGCATTCCCTCCATGTATACGTGTATGCCGTGCCCGGGCAGTCGCGTGTCCGTGATTTATTATTTCGACGGCGCCGGGAATTCATCCGGCGGCCGTGACGAAACGATCGCCCAGCCACACGTGGACTGAATCACATGTGGACTCGCGTACGTTTGTACATACACTGCTGTATACACTAGACTCGGACGGTACTCGCCCATGGGGATTTTTGAAACGCGGTTATCCCGTGACCGCGGGCACAAATCACCGGCGACGATTTCGTTTCGAATACATCGACCCTCTATACACAGAGTCCACGCCGCACATATCCATCATTTGATCTCACAGACCTTCGACGCGAGGGATGATTTTATTTCTGAATTTCTCGCCGACTCTTGTCCCCATTCTAACGCACAAGAATTGAAGTAGTCTATTTATAAGCTCGGTTAATTCCAACCTGTAAAGAGATATTTATTGCTATGCTAACAAATAACAGCTATCATCGCAGTAAATCGTAATTTGCATCGCGAGTGAGAATCAAGAGTTTTAGTGGGACAGGTTAAATTGAGCAGACTCTATGCTTTTGTCATTGGCACGTACACGACGAGCTGGGCTTTTTTCCCGGCTGTGGTAGGTTTTTGTCGGCGAAAATAATGAAATATTAATAATCGGTTTTACACCCCTGACAGTCGAGGCCGCACCGGTCCGATCTTCCATCGGCCTCGCTCCCGCCTGTCCCACATTCTCCCGCACACTTGCCGGATCGGATTCGCCGGTAACAATCGGTGAATATATGTAGAGCATCGATGTCGACGAGCATCGCCCTGTTACAAGGGAAATCCGCGCGGAATTCCGCGAACGCCAGCGCAGACACGCACAGATGCACACAGACGAGGCTCGGACAAATTGAAATTAATTAGCGATAAATTCGAACCGTTGGCCTCTCGTTCGCGCTGTCACGCGAGCACAAGTACAGCAGGAAGAGAAAGAGAGTGAGCGGCTGCCAGCCGATCGATTTTATTACGCGCGTCCGAATATTTGCCAGCCAAGAGGGAAACGCTTTTCCGGCTTAAATAATTGCTGTAAACATTCGCGCCACCGCGTGACCTCGGAAAATACCGGCTTTTTCTCTCTATATTCGCTACCACGAATTCCGCTTCGGCTGTCGACCCGATTTACCAAATTCTGTCGTTATCCTTTTCGCCTCGCGAACCTGCCGAGCTCGTAGAATCCCAGCGGAATTCAACCATCGTCAAAGAAAAAATGTTTCAAATTTCATCGAACTATTCCTACCTGCTTCTAAGACTTTGCATAATGTTGAAGTTGCAGCTCGTAAATCACATGCTCGGCCAATGTAACAGCTAAGTTTTCTCTCGAAAGAAGTCTGGGATGTTGAAGCATTCATGCTTTGACTTACGTACCTGCAAACTATTCACGGCGCATACTTCACACCGAAATATCGTTGAAGCCACTCCGACCAAATGATGCTCGTCAACAATCGCGATCATAAATCATTGATCTCAGATCCCGGGGTATCTGCGTGCGGTGCATAATTTACCGAGAGTTTTCCTGCACGAGCCTTGACTTTCTCTTAACCGGTGTCTTTGGCAGCGAGGAAAGATTCCACTCTCGCGATTTCCCGATCGGCGAGTCGATACGTGTGTGTGCGAGCCTCTCTGTCTCCGCGAGGAATTAATTAGGGAGATCGAGGAAAGCGACTCCCTCGTCCATTGAGCTGGGGAGACCTCGTCGGATTCCATCGGAAGAGTTTGCCAAACGTGACGCGCACTCCTATGATCCTCGAGCGTGTTCGATAGAAGAGGAACGCACGCCAAGCATGTATGCATGGGCTTCTATCACTCCGGGATAGCGGAGAGACGTATTGAATTATGGGGAAGCTGTTGCGCCCAGTCAATATTATGTTTCATTACGAGAGAGCATATTTTATTCTATGCCACGCGGCCGCCATACTCGCTCAGGTACGTGACTCTCTGCTCGCCGCTCCACCTGAAGAGATCTCTTCTCGCACTCCTCTTCGTCGTCCATACTACGTGCCCGGCTTCATCCTGCAGAGGTGCTGCGTTACTTCGTCCCTCGGATGCTACGAAACTCCTGATACGCCAGATTTCAATTGGAATCCCCGTAGAAATATCAGGAATATGCCCTCTACACTCAACACTCCTAGCGCTTTCTCGTCTCCAGTGTCGATCGCGCGTCCACAGAATGAGATATTCCGGCCTCCGCCCTGTATTTTCATTCTATCAGTGAGAGGCAGACAGAGAGAGAGAGAGAGAGAGAGAGAGAGCGGGGGCCGGTTGGATTTGCGAGATGTCGTGCCGCGGAAATGGGCTGTCGCGACACCGACATCCTCTAACGATCCCATCACCGGATCGGATCTCGACTGTGTTTAGAGCGCTCGCCGGAATGTCGGGACCAGACAACTCGCTTGCGGCAGTCAGATCGCGTGCTCGGCCTGCAGGATCCCAGGGAACCCTCGGTATTCCTCATTCCAGTTGGCATTTCGAAAGTTAGCATTGATTTATTAAGCCCAATAGTTGGCTGCGCTCGATCTCCACCCACCTAGAGATTCACGATCGGCTGGTCGTCGAGCATCTCCGAACAGGGGATGAAACCTCGTTCCATTTCATTTGTCCGTCCGCCCTCGAAATTCGTAGGTTCGAAATCCCAGCGGGATCTGGTGCTCGCGCGTCAATCCAGACTGCTCCCTTTTTTCCAGCGTTCTTGTTTCTGTACGCTGAATGTTCAGACTTCCTGGAGGCTTTGAAAAGGGACGCCGGGATACTCGAGGTGAGAAGCGCAAGTCCGTGGAGCTTTCCTCGAACCCGGGCACAGAAGGTCTTGGCGTCCAAGTGCCAGGGGAATAAGAGGGAAATAGTGAAAGGATTAAAAGACGCGGGGGCCACAATGGCACAGAGGAGAACTGGGAGAGCGAGCCGCTGGCTGCGAAAGAAACCGGCCAGGGAAATGGGTCGAGCGATGGATTCTTTATTCCCTCGAAGAGCCTGGCTGGAGCTAAGATATTATCACGAGCTTATGGCTCGCGATGTCTCTTCGGTGCGCGTTAGATCTCGCCGAAATTATATCGTGAATTTCCTCCTCGCGATATCCGGACACTCCAAATGAAATGAGTCCCAAGCCGGAGCTCCGAGCTATCGGAGATGGAATCTCCCTGTCTGGAATTTCCACCATTTTCTTTCGCTCTTCATCTCTCACCGGTCTAGTTACCCCACATTTTTACCGGATGAGTACAGATCGCTCCAACAAAAGAAGGGAATCATTTTTTCACGTCAAGTTTATTCCCTGAAAAAGTTGGGACGATCAAGTAACGCTTTCAGAGGCATCAGGCAACTCTGATAGTGATGGTGTGGAGTCATTTGGCGGGGGTGGAGTGTCCTATCGATTCATTGGGAGGTAGCTTCTCCTCGAAATCACTGTCCCGATAAAGTACCCTCCGAGGGGACAGTGTGATCCTCGCCGGAGGTGAACGGTGTCCCAAGCGTAAGGCAGCAGTTAGCATTTATCGGGGAGCAAGTATCGCGAAAACGGTGCGATCTAACGATAATGGTCCGTCCCTGACTTCGGAGAATCTGCCCGCAGAATATTCGCACCGAACGAGAAGATGGGGAAACAGATTGTGAAGGAGTGACAGTCTGCTGTCAGTAGGCTCTTTGGTGATAGTTACCGTTCTTATCTCGCACTTGCTCTTTAATGACTACCTGCAATTCCGTGGAAGCACTTGTGAGGTCTTAACAGGCCATAGTTGCGGGCTACCAGGACGTAAAGTCGAATGGCTTTCGACACTACATTATTCAAGATTGCTGGGAACATTGTTATTACCTTGGTGACGCAATTAGTCCCTCGTGCATTAACTTTGGCTTTAGTACAAGGTTATATCATGCGCCAAAGAGATTTCGCTTCGCTTTATTTCGCAGGCATCGTGATTGATGGTGAAGTTCAGGGCGGCTCTTTAGCCGACGGCATATCAGGGCGGAATCTCATAAAAATTTCATCCTATCCCCCTTTCCTCGTAGAGAGCCCGCTTGGAATCAGTATGGTCGGGCTTCGCTTTCACGTCGGAAATATTCGGAGGTGAGGTCCCGCTCCTATGAGAATCCAATGGGAACGGGGAGTGCAGAAATCGGTGAAGTTCAGGTAGGCCAAAATCCCGTCTCTTCAACGTGCACCAAGTCCGACCACAATCCCTCTTTCTCACTAGCCAAGGATATCCGACGATCCTTGACCTCTTTTCCTGTCGCCTTCCTAACTACGCTCTGCTTTATACGTACTCTCTCACGTCCTCCATGTCACGATTCCACTCCCAACAAATCCACTGATATTTCCTTCGGTATATTCACGCGAAATCCTGTTGGTCACGCAAAGTTTAATTGGAAATAGTTTTATTGCGTACCGCCAATCATACAGGTGCGAAAAAAATTCTAAGCCATGAATGGGGACATTGATGAGAGTTTTAATAACCTGATTGCTTTGTGAGAAGATTTGTATGCGATTGGCATTCCCCGGCGCTATTTCCAATGGAAGTCATCCATGGAATAAATCGAGCGGCGTATTCGAAAAATTCGACGAAATTCGCGGAGTTGAAAATACCACTATTCCCGGCGGCCATTTCCTGTGGATGATCACTCGTAATCCGAACACGGGCGACTCTCCCTCTCTCTCTTTCTGCCCCCGTCTCCCTCGCTGTGTGTTACTTTGATCGCATGCTCCCGGGAGAAAGAGAATGCCCGATGCGACATGGAGTGCAGCCTCCCGCTGTATCCACCGCGGCAACACGTATCCGCACTCTTTTTCTGCTCCTCCCCGCTGGAGCGAACTCGCTCGAGAATACAGTGGGCGAGCAACGGAGACACAGGTGCGCCCAGGAGCAGGCGAATGCTTCACGTAAGAAGTCAGAGAGAGGAGCAAGGTGGGTGCAGAGGCACGTGAGTGCATCAGGGCTCGTAAATGTCGTCCGTGCTCCGGCGAATGTGTGTCACCACCGGCGATGCGGTGCTTCAAGTTCACCTACAAGTTAACTCGCTCGCCTGCAACGACTCCTTGCGAGCATTTCCTCCGCCGAATCTCTGGAATGCCAAAATTCACTTCGAATTCCACGTCTCCGCAGCGTGCGATATACAGTTTAAGGAAATGTAAGATTTCGTTGTAAGGACGTTCGTATGAAGTGTAAATTCGTTATTTTCGTAGAAGCCGTCAATCTTGAGCGATGGGGCGAATGGGCGCCGCGCCGGGATATTTGCCAGACGACGCGGGCGTGAGAGCTCTAATTGAATTAAAAAGGCGGGCAAATTAAAAGTTTAATTAAAGAGAGGCCGTGAACGCGAGGGAGGGATCGAGCGGGGGGAACGGGGGGCTGTGAGGGGGATCGTGGACGTAAACGAAAGCGGACTGGCGGCGGCGGTGGCGGTGGCCCGGCGTGCAATGGGGTCGAAGAAGGATAACGAATTTCGCTGGCAGCCACGAACGAATGGCGTCCGAATTAAACACGCGATCTCGCGAGCGGAGGCGCATGCCTCTCGCCTCATATAAGCCAAGACTTAAGTCCCCAACTGGAACTGTCATCACTTTTTACGATGGACTTTAAAACTCACAGTTCGAGTTTCGCGCCCGATTGCTCTCTTCCCGGCGGAGTTTCAGCATCAATTGTAACTCACGTCGAGTTCTTAAAAGTGCCGTGCCATTTTCCTCTGCAATTAGCATGAAATTTCTCCCACGCAAGACATTCTTTGAGAGACATCCTCTAGAGAGGCGTTCGCGTTTGCGAAAGTCATCTATTCCCTCGTTACATACATTCTACTTGTAATATTGTAATTAGCTGATTAAGTCATCGTAATTTTGCGAGGTGCAATCGCTAAAAGCGGTAGGCTGGAAATCTAGTCGTAGATGCAGTAATTTTCTAGAAAATTAATTGGGCTGAATCGTTTGACTTTCTAGCGAAAAATGTTGAGTAGAATTTGTGTTATTAGTTCCATTAGGATTGGATTACTGCTAGTTAGAGCCGGTTACATTAACTTGACCACCTGTGGTTACTTCATCTCTGGCGCAGCCGGCCATCCTGGGCACGTAATGTTTAGTTCAGCTTGGAAAGATAGTTGTCCGAGACTGACCTGAGATTATTTCCGTGTAATTCGGTCTATTTCGGGGTCAGAGGTTCACGATCCCAATTGACCTACAGTGGACGGCTCCAAATACTACTTCCTGACCAGTATATCGCACTGCAGTATCTTCATTTAGGATTGTTTCCCCTCTGACCAACCTTGCTTTCGTTCGTTGCCTCAATAGCAGACTCGGAGATTAACTTTTCTAAAGTTGAGTATCGCTTTATCGAATCTCGTATCCTGGAAAGGTTCCTCCTTTAGCCATCGCGAGCCCTGGTTGTTAAATCAGAAACTTATTGAAAGTTTATTTAATCGAAGTCCCAGATAGAAGAGGAGCACACCGGTTCGTGGGCATGGAGACTTTCTATGCCGAAGGTGTCAGATTTCAGTTTCTTTCTTGCGTGTGGCTTGCTACAGGCCCAATTAAATCGACATTCCTGCGGCAACCTGTTTCGAAAAACGAGCGGCCGTCACTTAGAATCAATGTCGTCGAAGCCGTCCTTCTCCCATTCCGATGAAACTTTTATCATTTCGCTCTCTTGGCGTTCTAGTGATTGTTTCTTTATATAGTCTAATGTTTCATTTTAAAGCAGGAAACCGTAGGTATTACAGTAGTTGCACGAATACAAAGATCGATTTCTCCTCTCACGGAAAGTGGGTCGATTGTAAGTGTGCGGGCGACCATAATGGTGCGCGACCTCTTGCGTAGCATTAACTTTCTAAAAAAGCGGATCGATCTTAATGGTATCACTGCTACTTTCGCTCTTGTTCGACCGATCGAGCGGTCAGCGGCGGTGTCCTCACTCTGGGATCAGTTTCTTTTGCTTACCAATTCAAGTTTAGACGGAACTGTCGACGAACTCGTTGGGTCGGGCGAAGTTAGATGGGAGCTCTTGGCCTGCTCTTGTCTCAGGATCGTAGTGGAACACATGTTCCCGGCAATAACACTAATTTCGTTGGGCAAGCTTAGGACAGGACTACACGTCCTCGGGCTGTACATTGAGGGTGGAAGTGGTGGCCGAAAGTTTTGTGCTTGGGGAACAACCGGCTTACCGAGAACGCGGGGACAAGTTCGAAACAGGGAAAGGCCGCCAGCGCCAGGAGAAGGTGGAAACTCGTCGCCTGGAAGCTCGCGCGCGGCGCTAAAGGGGCTTATTCCCCTGAGGAAGGCTGGGCAGACGAAGATGAAGTGGAATGTGTGCCGTGCACGTCCGATCCGACAGACGCGTCCTGTTCTCCGGCGCCTTAGCCATCCGACGAAACACAATTCCAGTTCCTCTTACTTACGATTGTCCTGTCACTCCCCCTTGATATCCTCCATGCCCGCCACCGGGTTTGCCTTAGACTACCCAACTCGTTTCGATCCTCTATCCCGATTCAGGAGTCCTGTCCAATTCGGCGACGCTTCGACCTGATGGCTTTCACCGACGCGCCGCCGCTTTGTAACGCCAAATTTTCCACGCAAACTTCATTTGGCCCCGGGGGATTTCACCAGGACTAATGCCAGACGAGCGAGCACACCCACCATCGCGAAAATTGCTTCCCGGCATCGCGCGCGATTGCAATTGCATTTTGCACAGCTGAATATTCATACGGCCGTGGGTGTGGATGGGAGCCAGCGGGCGGGCGCATGCATATTATCCTTGTGATTACGAGAAACGCATCCTCCGCGCTTAATGCATCGTGACGACGCCACGATGCCCCGCGTCGTCTTATTTTCGCTTTCATCCTCCGACATTCTTTGCATTTACATTGCTTTCCTCCTTGAGGGACATCAAGGACTTAATGCTATTCTCGTGTGCCATTGTGCTCGCAAACTAATACCAATTCTCGGCGCAACGGGCTCGTAAGCACCCTCTCGAGCAAAAGTGTTTAGCGCCGAAATGGTTAATTAGAGACGCCTGTATTCTGAATGTATTAACTGTAGAGGAAACATACGATGAGATATGTCAGCACCTGTCGTACCCTCCAACTTTCTCGCGAAGTAAGGCTGGCTTCTCAAGAGAATTTACGTTTATCTCCTACCGAGTTAATGCACACAGCGGCTTATTGTTTCTCCGTCAAATGATCCGCAAAGACGCGAGTGAGGCGGCCGAAATGGGACGGCAAAGAAATTATAATATTCATGAGCCGGCGACAAAGAGGGTTTGGGATCTTATTGGGGATTTGGTAGCAGTACATCAGAGTGGTAGGCGAGATGGCTGGAACTGAGAGAGCGATGAGAGAGAGAGGAGAGAGAGAGGAAGAGAGAGTCTAGTAGGCGGCGGCCGTCTTCTCGGGAGACACACTCAATTTTCCGAGGCTTAACTGCTCTCCTCTCTTTGGCCGGATCGACCGGCTAGACACAAAGTTCGCTCGGTGTTCTTCGTTTGCCTGGCAGCATACGCCGGCTTTTCCGAGCAGCCGGAGAAGACGCCTCGCGGAGGAAAAGGGATAGTCGCACGTACGGCGAGCGAGCACTCTTCTTCCATTCGTCTTGATCCTCTCGGGCCATCGATTACTCCGGCATTTTCCGGGGATTAGTCGTCGCCGCTGAATCCACTCCGTTGCTGCCTAGCTGCTCGCCACCTTATTTGACGAAGGACTTTGCTATATAGTTTTTGCCGCGGTGGGTTTTCACGCCACTCGAACGTACCTTAAGCTCCTTGCGCCATTGAATTCGGTACATATAAAGCTGCGTCTGCTCAGGCTTGTTCCTCGTGCAATTATTTGCACTGGTATCAAAATATGACGAAACCTTTAATAGAATGATGCTGCACACTAAAGCCGCTTTCCTCTCCCCCTGCCGCTGGTAACCGTCTCATTGTTCAGGAGATCTGTTCCTTGGTTCCATCGCTGACAAATCTACTTCTTGGTACAATAGGACCAACGACTAGTAGCCTCTTATTTCCCGTGGTACTCCGCGAAACTGAATTCTTACGGTCTTTCGACGGGACAATTCAGGAATGTCTCAATCGTTGTTTAATACCGGCATCTCCTGAGTATAAGCGTTTACTGCACCGCGGGAGCCAGTGAAGGGAGGGACTTTGCTGTGGCAAAGGGTTCTACCGGGGAAACTACCACCGAGACCCATCCGTCCAAAGGATCGATCGATGAGAGTACCTCGGAGAAATAGGGGAGGCCGAAACCCCATAAGATGGGACTTCCTTCTAGAATTCCCCCTCGGCGGACAAAAGTTCTCGCGGCTTTGACTCGGGTTACTTATTTAAATGAGACGTGTGCGAGAGTATAGTGGATGATTCTTCTTCTCGCTCTCTCCTTCTTTTCTATAGCAGCAGCCTCGGGCAGAAAAAGGTCTTTCAAGTGAAGAGAGAAGGATTGGGTGGGACGCTCGAGAGAGTGGTAGGCTATGTGTAATCAAAGTTTGAAATTCGGTAGTCGAAAGACGAAATTAGTTTTGCAGGGCGCGGCAGAGTCATAACAAGTGCTTAGTGCACTTCTGACGCACCATGAATACCATTGGCTGCTTTGATGAGAGCCGTCACTCGATCTGGAGCAGGCCTTTGAGCAGATAGCGATTCCCCAGACATGGCTGGGACACACTTTATATGCGCCGATGAGGAAGGAAGGAGAGGAGAGGAGGCCTTCTCCCCTAGAGGCAGCCTAATTATTTTCGTCGGGCGTAGGCGGCCCTCTTGAAATCTTTGCCACGCTCTCGGAAAATCATTTCCTTTAGTGTCCCTTGGTAACCGCACTCCACGCCGGAACTCCTTTTTCCTCCTTCCACTGCGGAGACATCTATGCCTACAGGCTTTTACCTCATCCGCATCCTTTTCACCAAGCGAAAGCGAGTTGCTCGGTTCAAAGACATTCGAACATAAAAATAACACAAAATAACTCTAAAGAAATTGCAAGGTTGTTGAATAAGGATGAAGGTTTGGCAGCTGGAATCGGTTATTCCTGGTCGAAGTGGAGGCTTGCCACGGTATATCTTAGCCGAAGGAAGATGAGGTTTGCCCGTCTACTTCTCCGGCTAGGGTGGATTAGTCCGGTTTAACGTAGGGTGTGAGGGAGAAAGGAGGATGTCTCAATCGTAGACACATCAGAGGGGATTCCCGCTGCTCCTAAAGGCCCGTTCACTCGAGAGCGACGATTAATCGAGACTGTTTCTACGCGGGCACAACTCAGTGATCCTTGCCAGCCGAATTTTCTTGCTCCCTCGAGCGTAGCCAGCTTACTCTTTCTCCCCATCTTCTTCCCTCCCACTGTCTTGCCTTGAGTACTCTGCATCCCTTTATAATCCCAAGCCAGCCATTCTTCTTTGGCATTACTTCCCGAATCGAGCGGCTTAAGCGAACTTTGAGACATTTGTTTTCTGTCCCCATTCCCACAAGATGGACTCTCGAATTTAAGTGTCTCTAACCTGCCCTCTCTCTGATTGTTCCAGGTGAGTTGACTAGTCGCCGTGGCAGACATTGACAAAGGTGACCTGGTTATTCTAAGAGTAAGTCCGACGGTAAGCAGCGAGTATTCCGCGGAAGACGAGCGAAATTTCTAATCGGCTTTCGTACACTGGAAGCAGCGATTCCATTGCTTTTGATAGCACGATGTCTGAGACACCGATCGATCGTGCTGGAAGTTCGCCAGTTCTTTTCTTAGTTGCCTTGTTGCCGCAGGCAATTATCCGAGCCCCGTCTGCTTTCTTATCGGCTTACTCCTCCTGGCCGCGCCAGACACAACCCGGCGAATCTAAATTTTCGACAAAATTACACCTGCGCTTCTTTCGCCCTCTTCTCCGTGTGTACAGTTGATCCATTGGCTCGTCGAAATCGTATTAAGGGGAGGCCGAGTGGCGGGAAGAACAAAGAGAAGTTGTGTTCGAGAGGGTCTGCCGCTCCGGGTGAAGAAAGGGAAAAGAAAGTCGATGATCCGGAAAGATGGTTTCCAGTCCGGTGACTCGTCAAGCGAGGAAACGTCGACGGGTTTCTCTCATTCGCGACGTTGGGGTAAAGGGGAGGGCAGCCGGAATTGGAGAGACGCCAGGTTTTTCCATTCGCCATATATTTTTCACCTGCGCGCTTACTTTCTGCTCTCGGCAGGCAATTACGTCTCTCTCTCTCTCCCTCTCCCCCTTCCCACCACCACCCACCCCTCCGCCTCCTCCTCCTCCACTTCTCTCTCTCGACCAATGTATGAGACTGTGTGTGCATCGCTCGAGCAGAAAATGCATCTTTTCTTTCCGGTTTTGTTCTCTGCCCTCTGTGCGGCGTGCACGCGCGCTCGGAAAACTAGATGGTGTGCGCCGGTTTTCAAAGAAAATGCCCGGGCTTCTGCTTTGTGGCGTGGTCTCGCTCCATTTCTAAACAGTGCTTCACTCCCAATGTGCAATTCTTCTCGCGGACCTAAATCCTTTGTTTCTTGGCGGGCCGTTCGAGCGAATTAGTACGAAAGGATCAAACGCGCGATGAGGAGAAAAGAAATTCGGGCTTCTTTGAAACTGGTCAGGAAGCACTCGGTGAAAAGCTAGAATGTCGTCGGAGTGGAGAAGGAATCGCGGAGATAAAGAGGCTACAAATCACGGAGACTGGTCGCGGGGATCAACGATGCGTTCCGTTTTCAATCGCGAAAGGCCTGCGACTATAGCTGTGGCTCGTCGCTCACATGTATAACCGGCAGATCCCAATCCGAGTTTCACTTTCCACTCGCCGCCGGCCGACAGGGAACTCCGTGGCCCCTCGCGTACTCCGCGCTAGAACATGCTAGAGCGTGAAAATTGGAATAAGTTGGTAATAAATATTCCACCTTCGCACGAAGAAACCTTCTCGTGAAGACTCGAATGGCTCCAGATGCTCGTTAGATGAAAGTTGCCCGAGAAAGAGAGAGAGAGAATTGTAATTAATATTCCAGCATCCAAGTACTCGAGTAGTATCAGTCTACCACCACAAACCATTTTTCCTTCACTTCTCGGGATTTTAATTAATTTCTCGCGTTTAGTTGACTAGTTCGATCAGTCTCTCTGTAATCTGCTGCATTAGTCAACTCCTTGCTCATCTCCCGGAGAATGGTACAGCCAAAGTTTGCACTTCCGTCCGAGACGCACACCGTAGTTTCCCAGGATTATAATTTCCGAGTCTCCCATATATTCGTGTCGACCTGTACGCCCCCTTTCGCGACTCTTGAACTCGTTGGAGACTCCGCTGGAATGACACAAGTCTGTCTCTATTCTTGCGCATCAGTTTTCTCTTGCCGTATTCGACGAGAGTTCCAATTACGTCGCTGATATACGCTTGTTACCCGAGGATCGAGACTTAGAGATCAACTGGTCTCGGGTGGAGAAAGAGTTAATGCCTCTATTCGCCGGGAAGCTTGAGAAATGTGAATGAAGCAAGAAGATAGTTGGGTGCTCGAAATCTTGTGGTTGAAATCTAGGAAAAGGTCGCGTAAATCTGGCTTGGCAATCGTTAAGATTCGGGTGCTCGTAATGCCTACTGATTAGGTTCGATCGGCTGCCCTATTCGGGAGAGCGTGCTCTTTTTCGAAGATTCCGAGCATCCGATAGAAGGACGAAGGGAGTCCTTGCCAATCTTGGGTCGCCGAGCTCATGAAGCAACGATCCCGCGGAAATCCTCGACTCCTTGTGATGCTCCAGTTCCTTCTGGTTCTTAAGAGAGCAGCAGAGTTCACGTGTAAGAGAGGTGAACTGGTAGTTGAGTGGAAGGATCGAGCTCGCATGCCCAACAAACGAAGTAGATGATCATCGGGTGAAAGCTCGGGCGATCGGGGAAGAGAAATGAGGAGAGAGGGAGAGCTTAATGGAAAAGGAACGCATTAAGGCGTCGCGGCAAGACTATACCTGCCAGTCTAGTGTTAGCTGGCCGGATGAGAGAGGATTTCTTCCTAGATCCAGTATGCTTAATCGACTGCCTGTTTCCGAGGATTTCGCTCGGCGATTATGCAATCGTGGGGATAAGACGAAAGATTGATGCACTCCATGAGTTCTTCCTTACTCTATTTTTAGATGGCGACAAGAAAACTCCACTTCTGTTACTGTGTGAACTCAGACCCCGGAGATCCCAGGATACGTTCAAGTTGAATACATAGTTTTTATTAGAGATCACTTCTTCTAATCAAACGATCTCCGTGGCGCTCGAAAGTTTACGAAAGCATGTAGACTCTTCATAGAAAGTGCAAATTAGCATTTGTTGTCTTCGTAAAAGCGTGCTGGCCTAAGTGGTAAGGTAAATTTGCACATTGCTGGCCTGGCGAGCGCACAGTGGTGGGATGCCGATAGTGGTGGTGATGGGAGCGGTGGTGGCGCATAATTATCCAAATGAGAATTAAATCGGCAAATATTCCGAACATGCGACAATAAATTTGCATACGGAGCCCGCGGCCACCCTGTTTCTATTGTCTCGGTGTCTACCATTAATACTGAAATTAATTTGCGCCTCTCGTTTTCCCGGCACACCGCACCATACGTGTCTCCGAGCTGAAATTAAGCAGCGCCCGTATAACAAACTATTAAGTCAAATCGCAATAATAGAATCCAGGTTAACGAAGTTAAATAATTAGATATAACTCGAGTTAGAAGTTGTTCATACGGAGGATTAGAAATTAGCAGCGGTATTTTCCACACGCTGGCTTGAATTTTTCTAGTGTGATTCATTTTTCCTGTAATACACGCTATTTAACTCGACTGACGTATGTTGGTGCAGTCGAGATTATGAGCAGCACACATGCGTTTAATCCATAGAGGAAAGAAGCACACGAACTTTTAATGAATAAACTTTTCCCTTCTAAAAATAAACATAGCCTTTCCTCATCCTCTGGACCGGACCTGCATGTCGGCTGCTGGCTTCGATTGATTAAGTTATATGAAATCCTCTGATGCAATCTCGTCGGGAAAAGTGCAATATTGACTTTTCATCGTCGACCGAACGTAATTTTCAAAGAGCAGAGAGCCAATATTACGTACTTAACGCCATTCCAACAATGCGAGTTTTATACTTCCCGTGATTCTTCGTGTTGATGATTTTCACGGAGACTTTCGTCTGGTACTTAGCTGCGTAGGAATAGCACCTTTGCATTTTGCAGCTCGCTAAGACACGCGCGGGCTCCATTAACGAAATTGGATTATCATGTTGGTTCCAGTAGAGTGATTCCGACGTTACATCTCTTGCGCACGGTTTCTAATGCGGGCAATTTTGTGCGACCTGCCGCGTTGCTCAGTTAGAGAGAGGACGTAAAAGTAAAAGCGTCCGAGAGCGCTCTTCCGGCTTTTCTTCCTAGAGTCACGCCGCTGCTTGCCCGGCCACTCTCGGCATTATCGTCATAGTCACAATTATCGCACCCACGCGCTCCAGCATTCTCGTCACGTTGTAGCCGCGCGTTACGAATGAACTGCGATAATTAGAGAAAGTCGAGCGCCGCGCCACGCTGTTCTCCCAGTGAGAAGCACAGCTTGCACCTGCGGATTCGTAACTACGCCAATGTTAGGAATGTGAGAAAAACTCGCCAACTCATATTGAGTAATCTACCAAGTGCTTTAACAATTTCTACACTCTGCCCATAAATTATCTTTATAGAATCCTCCTCTTTAGTCGATTTTTTCAGTGGTTCTACTTTGTCGTGGAATCCGGAACAACTGCAGTTCGTTAATTTAAGGCAAGGCGTTTAGCAAGAAACGCCGCGTTTCTTCGGGCCCGCAATTTGTGATGCTAATGCAATTTAACTTGGCCACTTCGTTCATGGAATTCAAACGGCCTGATCTCCGCGGGCCCTATTATTTTCGCGGCGCTCTCTAATTCGAGTCGCGGCCTGATGGAGCTGTTAATCGCTCGGGGAAAAAGAAGCGAAGTAATAGCCAGTGGCGTCAGTGCACATCCCAGTTCAATAATTAGAGTTTAACCTTTAGTCCGACTTGAGCCAGTGTTTCGCTGCCCGCAGATTCCCTCGGGTCGAGCACAGTAAAAGAGTGCGCTCCTCGTACGGAAAAGTCCCGACGGAGAGAGAGAGAGAGAAAAAAAAAGGAGAAAGAGAAGAGGAGAGGGAGAGGGAGAAAGAGAGAGGAAATGACTCTCCGAGTTGCTTGCGTTTCTTCAATTGCTGCAACCTCTTTGCGTACTCGTCCGCCACCAGGAAAGTCTCATTCCTCCGAGCTGCTTCCCCGTTAAGTTAAAAGCACTTACTTCTTCCTTCAACGGCTTATTGCACGGCCCTGGACGCCGTGCGGCGGGATTATCTCAGGCGAAGTTTATTAGTTGGGCACACAGTTTAATACTCTTCCGGGGCGAACAGCTGTTTGAAGAGGAAACGGATTATATCGGATGGAAATTGAGCTAGCGCACAGTCTTTTTCCAGCAAGTGCACTGCGCCCCGGGCATAGCTAAAGAATCTAATCCAATGAATCAGACGAGATTGCCAATAGCCCCTTTTTTCATGCGCCCCACTCTTGCCAACTCCTTCCCAGCTGGTGGATGCTCGTAATCAAGGTACATATTAAACATTTTTCAATGGGCTCTCTATTTTCCGGCGGAGCGAGCTGCGCGAAATATACGAGGGAACACCGCCCGATATTCCAACAATAAGCCCTGCTGGATATTCATAACCCAATTACTCCGGCCAAAAAAAGGCACGGGGTGAGACTGAGAGAGTGTAACTCGATATCGGCTTCATTTATTTGCGCTTTTGAGCCGAGTATTATACACGGGCTTATTATTTTGCCGATTGAAATTGTTAGCTGACCGCGGAGACCCTTTCTGTTGTTCTGTTTTTCGTGGGGCTTTTTTTTTCTCTGATGGCGGCCACCGCAATCATACACTGCCAATCCGAAAGTGTGCTATTGGGCAATTTCACTGGCGAAATTGACATTAACCAGAGAGGGGACTGAAAATATTCGTGGAGCTTTTGGAAAATTTGCGGGACGCGAAGTGGTCGCACACGGGTGGCTAGCGTGGCCATGTAAAGCGGGCCGCGCCGCGGCGGCGCGGCGCCCGATGCTCTGTGACTATTCGTTCCCAAAGCGCTCGTTAAAACCTTTGAGAGGTAACTGTGCGAGCCTACGCAAATTATGCCCGTGACCCGCACACCAGGCACGCAAGTGCGTGCGCCAGTGTTTCATGCATGCAAAAATGTAAATATCGGAATACCGCCGCCGGCCGATTTAAAGGTAAAAGCTTCAGCTGCCGCGCACAATGAATTCCAACCCGATTTATTTTTCCTATTCATACTTTGGCAAGGTGATTACATGAGAATTAGTACATCAGTGTGTTAATTCAGCCTAAAACCATAGGCTAAAGACTTGCGATGACTATGAAAGCCTTTATGCTGCCACGTGGTTGCGCCGCGTAATCTTAGCCGACCGTGACTGCATATTTATGCACATAACTCAACGCGCCTGGCGCACCTCCGAGTATAACGCGGGAGGGTGTTGCGAGCGGTGCATTTTAAAGGGGGTGGTCGAGATATTTTCTCCGCTTTTGATTAATGGTCCCAGGCGGGTAGGCAGAACGGGCGCGCGAGTGAGCGAGCCATTAGCGAGGTCGAAGCCAAGCGAAAAAGCAGTCGCAAATGCTGCGTTACCTATTTCAACTCGCTCTGATTGCCGATACTTACAGCCTTCACCAGGCTTACCCTTTGCGCACCTTAACCCTGACAATAATAGCCGTAGTACTCGAGCAACCCCCCCAAGAAGTCTGCCAGGAAAATGGGGTCGAATATCACCAAGTCACAATCGTCCCCTAGCAGATTTATCAGAGGCTTTCTGACGACAAGCGAAAAAACCATTGCAGACAAAGTGTTGGACTGTGGTTCACGGAATTGTAATTGTTATTTCGACGGTATTGATAAGGCTGGTTTTTCGTATCGAGTTGCTCGGGGAGATGGCGCGTGTCGTAATGGATAGTCGTATTCCCACGTCGTAAGTTTCCCTATGGTACACTTTCCAGCGATTTATGCTTCTTATCGCGCGTGCTCTCCTCGTCCGTTTTAACCGCACCACCACCACCGCTGCAAATAGATACACGCGATTCGCACCGTTAACCAATGACGTAACACACCGCAATCCCATCGGAAAAGATAGCGTGGCACCCTCGCTCGGTCATCATAGTTTACCGCGGCAACTTCTATTACTTTCGCCGGCGGATGATGGTGATGATTTATTTGCCGTTTAATTCATCCTCGGTATTTGAGCGAGGCTTGCCTGGCTAAGCAGTGATTTTCATAATGGATTCCTCGGCCCACGGAACGCCGCGCCGCGCCGCGCCGGTTTTATGGACGATTCATTCGGGTGCAGTTAGAGGCACGCTAGGAGCTAATGTGTGCCAGGGCAGCGCTGCACCTCAAGGACGACGGGTCCGGAACAAGGCCACGCACGTAATCCCGCCTATCTTTCGGCTTCCAGCTGAGTGACCGTTATGTTATCCGATCTAGAATCAAATTCCTTTACAGCCGAGCTACCGCCCTCCTCGCCCCTCTTCCTGCCGATCAAAGAATTCCAGTAATTCCCCCTTTCTCCGCCGATCTCCGGGGTTCCAATTTTGTAAGACCGGTGAGAGACCCAATTCTCATGTGAAACAGTCTATGTACAGTGGTTGAACAGTTCGTTTACACAGTGCTTCGAGCCCGAGACGCGCTCTGCCAGGGCATTGTGCGGAATTAAGGACGCGGACCACTTAACTTTCTCACGAGCGCGCCGCGATTATTTAGCTTCGCACAATTGAAAAGCCGGCCGGTCCACTCTCTCACAGCGCGCGCGCCCGCGCGCCACTATTCGGAGGTTGCTTCCATTCGCGCCACGCGAATCATCGTTATTTTTCCGCTCTAGCGATATGCCGCCGCTCCGGGGAAATCCCCACGTTCCTCGCTGGGATTTCCCTGCCAGCGAGGAGTTGTTTTCGTTGCGTTTGTCAGTGAGTAACAATGTGCCAACAATCGCCAAATGAAGCGGTTGACATAAATTCATTAGAGAGTGTCGCTCCAAACTGTAGAATGAGTCTTTCGTCATTGGCGAATTGGACAACTGCACTGTTTTTAATCCGGCAGTTTAATCTGCGGATCGATGAGACTCAGACTGAACCGCACGCGTCGCCTATGGAAACGTATCAGAGCCGGTGAAACGGCTAGCCACACGGCAGGTGCGATGGAAACGGTCCGCATGCGACTGGTATGCAAATAGCGATCGGAGTGGCTGCGGTCGGTCGTGCTTCAAAGTGAGCGCGCGAGCGCGCGAGTGAGTGAGAGAGACACAGAGAGAGAGATGGAGAGATAGAATATCGGCATATAAATCGCGTAATGATATCGATCAGGTATCGGGTCTCCTAACGGAAGGATGCTCTCGGTCGAGTAGGCTGAGTGGCTCGTCCTCGAGCAGCCCGCGGTTTAATTGAGATTAATCAAGCGGCCTTTCAATTAACGCGCTCGCACTCCCGTTTAATTAAATTTCAATCGCGCGTGTGTCACGGGGACACAATGCGAGAGCGCAAAGCAACCGCGCGTGAACCATTGCTTTCAGTTCGACCCCCGCCATTTCCACCCCACCTGCCCATTAACCCTTTCAAAGCGAATAAAATCTATTTTTCTTCAACTGACAAGCGTTTATAATAAATCCAAAGCTCAGAAAATCATTGTATTCAATCGGTATTTGCTATTTCATTTGAAAAGAACACATATGAAAAGACCGATAGCAGAAAAAATCTCTTAGAAACGAGTTTGCTGACTGGTGTCTTGTGATATCGAAATCTATAGATGGCTTTAGTTGAAACCGATCGGTAAAGTGTTAAATCCATTCCCAATAGTGATAAGAAACCCACCAAATGTCGGCAAGAATAATGTTCAATGGATTGGAGCCTCGGTTAATCGAGCCAGCGGTGATGAAAAGACGGCTATCTTGCCGCTCAGTTTCGATCGGTTACGTCATTTATCCGGCGTCCTATTAGCAGTTATCGCTGTCGTCGAATTATTAATACCAGTGGCTCGATATCCGTCTTATCACCACGCTCGTTTTTCCCGATCACTTTGTCTTCCTCCCCCGTCATTCCTGGAACCGCTCTTTTCCCGTCGCAGAATCTCGCACTTTCTCTCCCACGTTTTTTTCCTGTTGCCGACGGAGTACTGCGGTAAACCCGGATGAATAGCTTCATCTAGCTTCATCGATTGTCTCACGGGCCGCGGATGCCGGTCTCTCTCGATTCCGAGGAGGACTCAGGATTGTGTACCGACGATTAGCCAGTTTCCTTTGCCCGTCGCGATAAGGTCAACCAGAGCTTTCACCTTCGTTCCCACACCACCGAAATTACATGGGAGTGAACATATTTTATGATCGACTTATACAACTATGCAATTATCGGAGAGGAGATCTATTATACAAGTAATGCTTGAGAAATCCATCTAGATGGCACCGTTTTTATTTAATCGTGAAAACAGCTGATCAACAAGGTGATAAATATGATTGCCCTGCACTTTCTCGCATGTATTATTTATCGAGATCGGGGAAGCTGTCGGACGATTCCCAGCCGCCTCCATTTCGCCTTTCACCGCGCCATGCTTTTGCCACAATGTGATCGAGCTTTGGCCGTGTTGCCTCACGCGCTCCGAGTTGGATTTTTGCGGTGGCGGTGGCAGCGGTGGCCAGAGGAGGATCCTTTCACTAGCAGGATCCTCTCACGAGGCGAGACAGTGGGACGATTAGCCGTTACACAATGTTGCTCCCTGTTACTTACGACCGAGTACTATCGCTTTCCTTGCGAACGCGTAACATCACACTGCCTTCACTTACCTGCGAGTACTTACTGCTCTCACTCTTTCTCTCACACCACTCTCACTCTCTCTTTCTCTCTTTCATTCGGCTTCTTTCTCTGTCTTCCTCTCGGAATGTGTTAGTGCGCAATCGTAATTCTGTGTTTTTCAGACCGCCTGAATTTATTGGTTTAATTAAGGGGCGATTAATCCGGCAGTAACGAGTCGCGGGCGGCTGGTCCGCGGAGAAAGTCGCTCGGAATTTGGAGTCGATCCAAATTCAGAGAGCCCTGAACTCCCAATGTTGTGCGCGTTGGGGCTTCCAACTTCGCTCGCGTCGAGCGGCTTTCTGGAAAACTTTCCTTATAATAACACGCTTTCCACTGAACGTTCTTTTTTCGGGGGTTAGGCTTGCCGCGGCTGAACTTTTCACCTCACGAGTAACCGAGCGCGTGAATTAACCTATTCGAGACTTAGGAAGTTAGTGAAAACCACGGAAATCCATCATTAAGGAGCGTTTGAAATTCGATTTGTGAACCGTGTGGTTTTTTCATTATTGAATGCGAAGACGTAAACTCCCGACTTTGGTAGTTTTTTTATTGGATTAAGTTGCAGAAGCTTAAATACTTGATGGTTCATTTACATTTCTGTCGCGGAATATAAATTTATTGGAACAAAGTCAGCCAGAGTGGACGTTGCCCTTTATTTCGGCCAAACTTGCAATGGTAAGCTTTAATAGGATGCGATCTTGAACTCTTTCAGAAGGGCGCGACCCTTATTGTTGTCGTTCTGCAGAATTGGAGGAGCCAGCCAGCAGCCGTCTGAAAATGTGGAGCAAGATCAACAAGAGTCACGTGCACGTTTCACTCCCCTGGCGGAGGGTGCGCGATTCTCCGGCGAATACGTAACTCCGTTGTCGAGCCGGGAGCGCATCCCGCCAGCGTAATTTCCGGCGTGCAGCCGCGTAAACTTCCGCTGGAAAATCCGTGGCAAGCGGCACGTTAGTCGTGGCAGCAACTCCTTTAAAAGAGTTAAGCCATTAACATTTTTTAGAAATTCCGACGCAGCCTCTACCGGTGTTCAAGCGCCTCCGCTGCCAAGGCTCCGCCGAGATTTAAACCGGCTTCGCTCGTCCTCTTAGAGCAGATGCGATCTTAATTGCCGCATACGTGCTCTTAGTAGCCAATTACCCAAAGGATGAACTTTAGGTGGAAGCTGAGCTCATCATCAGGCGTGGAGGTCGAATTACCAAATAATTTCGAAGGTTTTTACCGTTTAGTGTCATTGGGCACTCTTACTAGTCGTGCGCCAGGCTATATTGAACCAGAACACGGACCAGTATCATCCGTGAAAGGCGATCGTCCAGTACGTCCCGTTCTCCTTTAAGGTTACTTAACGGCACAAATCTTTCGACATGTGGCTCAATCGACATTTCCAATGCTCCCGGTAGTACTCTCCGTTCACCCGATCTTTCGGCCAGCCTCGCACTCGCAGCGACCTTGCTAAAGTGATGCAGCCGGCCCGGCCTGCTTTCAGATCGAGACACAAGTAGGTACATGTACACAACCGGATCCGTCCCACGCTCGGTGTGAGACAGTCCCACGCGTTATGAAGAATTCCGTCGTTCTCGGTAAAAGTCCACCTTTCTATTTGTGCCGGAAGGCCCATTCCTACATTCGAGCACTGCCGGCTATGGTCGTTTATCGGGCGAATTTATGGGAATAATTCATACCGATAAGATATCTTCGAACGTAAACCAACTATTCGAACTATCTTTGCCGCACGAGCTTACTAGCAACAGAGTGAAGAATATTAAATTAATTCTTTCCACAAATGCGAGAATCGGTCTGCTGAAATTTCATCTGAGCAATCAACGCGATCTCTTACGGAAGATGAGTCCCTCAAGAGTGATAAAGTTAATAGAGTATAAAGCAGCTGGCAGCACACCGAATCGCACGTTTTCCCGAAGCAATCTCTCATCTGCCACGTGCTCGGTGACACCGGAGGTTGTCGGGCTTGCATTGTCAGTATTCCGCGATCCCCGCGCAATTACGGTACTCCGGCGTCCATTCTTCTGGCCTGGAATTAAAATTAAATCGTGGCACGTTCCGTGCCGGCGAGCCGGAGAAAGGACGAGCGAGACTGGCGCTCCGAGGCGTACGAGCGTGTTCTCCATTTCCTTTTCGTTGGCTGTCCAGCCAGGGAGAGGTGAAAGGTGGCGGCGAGATCGGACGAGTGAAACGGGCAGAAGTCCCCGGAAACGACGGGGCGAGCCATCGAGAAGAGATCGCCCCTTATCTGGGATGGAGCGATCGCTTATTACCGAGAAGCTTTTAACCGGTGATCTCGATTTTTCACCTTCCACCTTCTCACATTAAATTCCCTTTTAAAAGATAGGACACGTAAGTTCGCCTTTTTATATTCACCCAACATCTGGCTGGCATGCAGGTTTATGCTAAACAATAAGTGCTCGCGTATTATTTGTTTTTTATTTTGGGAAAGGTTCATTTTTGTCTGTTTTTTTTAATCGCCGGTAATGCAACTTTTTAGCCCATTTAATTACGAGAGATATTCGCTCGGTGCAAGCGCATACATTCGGCTCCTCTTTTAGACTGAATTACAGCTAAAAATGCACGACGATAAAATGCTAAATAGAAAATGGGAGAGCGGGAGGAAGAGAGAGAAGAGCATGCATTAAACATCAGAGTCCTACGAGAGACGCGTCTCGCCAGCGTTGCCTCGCTAGTTTGACACATGTAATGCCTCATGCAAATGGTTAAATGCTAAGCGGTCACCTGCATAAACCCGGCCGACTACAGCCGGTTCACTCCGTTGCTTCTGCTCTCAGAGAAGCCATCTTCGGTTATACTCCGCTCCGTCTACTCCATTCGCAATTTTCCTCGCTCGATGGAGCAATTCGGGGAGCGAGCTCCCGTAGAAAGTTTCGGCAAACGACTCAGCGACTGTGCCGAGCGAAGTAAAAATCCTTCGTGAAAATTGGCACGATTAAGAGACGGGCGGATCGCCCGTTACCCGGCGATCCCATCTACGAAGTTGAGAATGGACCACGAGTCTCTTGATATTTTGTCCCGCGCGTCCAAGCTGGCTCGGCAAGAAATTCCAGCCACTTCAGTTCTTCGTCCGAAAACGACGACAACATCGCCTGCAAAAAGTAGCCGGGCGAAGTATTCTCTGAGGCGGAGCAGTAAGTATAAGTCTACTCTTTCGAACCAACTCTTTCAAAGATCGCTTAAACCAAAACAGGAAGTACATCTTCGGAGGGAAGACAAAACGAAGAATAAGTGCGCGGGTCAACGGGAGAATGGCTAGTTGAAATACTGGAAGAATGGTAGGAAGTTTGAGAGTTGGCGCGAGTGAAAAGTTCGTCTGGTATGCCGGGCAGGAGAGAACGATGAGTGACAGGTTTATGAGATGGATTCAAATTGTCTCAGTCAGCCGGTATTCTTCGCTATGTAAGTTCGCGCTACGCTAATGAAGCCGAATTCAACGACTACGGAGAAAGGTTTCTCTCTTTCTCTCGTCGTTTGCCAAACCATCCGACGTAGTCTAGACAGGACTTCGCTCTATTCGATCTGACTCGGTGATGGTTCATTGTCAGATAGATAGTGAAACATGGTGACTCATACCAGATCCACCGAGGCGCACGCTCTGACAATTATCTCACTAGCTCTTCAAACAGATAATTCCCTGATAATCCTAGTCTGTATATTATGTCGAGTGAATTTTTGTTGGAGTTTACGTGCTACGGCATTGATGAATAGCATGACTCAAACGAACTCCAGCAGACTTACAGACACAGCTATTTATAATCGGATAGTATTTCATCGGACGAATGAATCCTTCAGGATGAAAAGAGCGGCGTAAAAAAGGCAAGATCCTTGTGTACATGAAAACTGGACCACTGGTACGCTCACTTGGCCGGCAAAGTCGCCAACCAGCAGACCGAGTGAAAGGATGCCACGGCCTCTCCAGGGCCGCATCCTTTAATAAGCTCGACATCCGATTAACTCTCTTACTACCAGCCGCTATCGATTATGCAATTAACCAGCGATCGACCTTTCAGTGGCCCAATTAATCCATTTACCTGCTGGCGTGACAAAAACCCCCAAGGAATTCTTGCGACCCTTAGCTCGCATTCGGCTTGAAATTCGCCCTTTCCTCGTTTGGAATCTGAATTACGATCATTCCACTTCTGCACTCGAGTCGATAAATCATAATCTGGTAGAACTCGGCGTGTCTCTTTATACAGAATTTTGGTGCTGGAATTCCTGGCGGGTTGCAGTGGGAAACGCGTGTTAATGTTAGAAGGGCTCGGAAGCTCGAAGAAGCTCGGGAATTTCATAAGGGCGCCCACGCAGCCGTGTATCAAGCTGTGGATAAAAAGGTCACCAGTCTTAATTTATCATTCCGTCCCCCTCTATTTCGTCGAGTAGCTACGTGTGTATATGTATGTATGCTCGAGTCCATTTAGCAGTCGGACAAAGGAGCCGAGCTGTAGTGGGAAGCTGCTCATTAAACAAAAGCAGGTAAACAGTGCCGAAGGTGCTTTTGATATTGTGGAAAGTGCTCTCAGCCCGTGGCAAGTTCCCGGCGCGCACTAATATCACTGTGTGTTTCTCGCCTGTGCCAAACAGCACGCGAAGGAAGTATTCTGTCAAGTAGATAAACATGCAAAATTTTCGACTCCTTATTGTTTCTTTTATACATTATTTTATATATTGGTTTATTATTGGCTGTGATTTTGCTGGGCTGTTTTAGTTTCCGAACAAAGTTCTCTCTTGTTTAGGGGATGTTTGTTTCGCGTAGGGCGAAGCAGTTGGTGGACACACTATATAGCGTGGCGCGGTTCGTGTCGTCGTGCTCTCGAGCGCAGTGGTTACCAGCTATAATCATCGCTGACGGCTAATTATACAGGCCGATGATCGATGCCGCATTCTCTCGCCGGCCGGTGCTCCTACACTCATCGAGTTTTGAACGCGCGCGCACCCTTTGTCTCCACGTTCGAGCCCCGGGACTAATTCACCTTCCCCTTAAAAGCGAACCAACTCGCTGGCTATCCAAACTCACAGGCAGATCGCTATCTCCCCGATTAGCCGTAACCCGATATACATCGACCTCGATAATTATTCTATTTCTGTGGGGCTCGAGTTTGTTAGACCCCGATTTATAATCGGATCTTTTCCTTCCAGCGAAATCTCCACTGACTCACTACAATGTCTACTCAGTTTCTCTAATCGGCTATAAAAGGATTTTAATTAACCAGCGGATGCTAATGACCATATTGACGATCGAGACTCCCAGATTTTGCTCGGTCGACATCAATAGTTGGAATGAATAATTGGATCGAGACCACAGATCATTCGATCAATGAAGGACGTCTGGTACAGTAAGGGGAGTAGTGCGCGTGGGTGGCAGGTTGAAAGATTTTTTCCTCGTTAGGGGAGGAGTTTTTAATTAAAAGCCGAGCTTCTTGCAGCAAGGCAACCAGCCTCCGCCGGCTGAAGTGGCACCGAGACGGCAATCAAAAAGGTGCTGCCACCCTGAAAACAGCGAGTCACGGATGTAATTTGATTAAAGTTGGATCCAGAGTTATCCGAGCGTCGAATGGAACCGTTCACATCCGTCGGGGATCCGGTAGGCGTTCAATTAACAGAATTCCGGCCGCGTTTCGACCGGCTGACACATTCGCCACCCTCTGTGTCCCAGCATCACCGCCCTCTCTCTCTCTCACTCTCTCTATTTCTCCGCCTCTTCCCATTCCTAGCTTCCCATCGTTCTCTCCTAACTTTTATCTCATTCCCTTGGAATTTATCCATCTGTATCGTCTACCTTCAAGCCCCAACTTTATCAAACACCATTCTATATCCCATTGCAACTCGAGTGTTTGCAAAAAAATTGATCAAGTTCTTTCTCTTCTCGGACGCGCCAATCGGCAAATACTCGTTGAGATGTTATCGCTTTTGATTAGAATTTGCAATTACGGGACGTTCAATGCAAAGGACAGGCGGGAGTGCTGGCTGTTCGAAGGATTAGAGGCGGTGCTCGGGAGAAGGGTCAATTGAATCCTGTCATCGAATTTCCGTGAAGGATAGCCCTTTACTGCCAACTGAATGCGACCCATTGGAATTGCTCGATTCTCCTCAGCAAGGGACTTACATCATGAGCTTAGACAGACTCCGTGTCGGAATCGATTCGACCGCCAAGGGTCTTAGAGGAACTGTGGCCCAATAATTCGCGCATCTCTAACATGCAACAGGAAACGAAAAGTTCCTTTGTGCGCTACAAGAATTTTGGACAGTGACTGGGGAAGATGTAGCGGGAAACGAGGGGAAAGGTGAATCTCAAGCAGGCCTTATTGTCCAAGGGTTTCATGAAGTTTGCGTTTCGGTTCCTCTTTGAAAAAGTCGCCCTCGCGGTCGTTAATAAAGCAGCCGCGCGCGCGCGCGCGCTCGCAATGCACTGTTTTAACGAAGTTATTCTTCCCGGAACCTCGGGCGGGATTCGCGCACTTTGTCCCTCCTTCTCCGGCGCTCTCTTTCCCGGCGAGTTTTGCATCTTCATTTTCCAGGCAACCCTTTCTCACCACCATCCGGCCTCCCGCAGCCTCCCTCGCCCGCTCTCCTGCATGAGCTTGCAGCCCCGTCGTGTCCCGTGCTACAAGCCAGTCTCTCTCCATCCGGCTTTTTTCCGGCTCGCTCTCGCAACACCCGCGCGAGACAATGGCCATATTCAAGCTCTCCTCTGTTACCGGCTTAAAGCAACCGCTGGTTTTTCTCGGGGATCAACCGGAAATGCCTAGGCGGCTGGAAATGCCCGGCCCCGTCGAGAAGAGGATGCTCCGACAGCCGGCAAACCGCTCGCGAAACAAGTTGTTCGGATTATGCGAATCCCAAACGCGATTTTGCTTCTCTCCCAGCTCGCTGATCTCGAACAAAGACGTCGCTATTTTAATCCTGATGGGAACGAAACCATCGCTCAATTTCTCGTCACTCGTAATGCAGGAATTTCCAAGTTAAGTTCTGTTAGATTGAATGCTGGTAATTACCGATTTCATGGACACACCTTGCGTCATCGAGTTAATGATATATGGTGAATGAGATAATTGTCAAGGACTTCGTAGAGAATACCGGAATGTCAATGATTTCGGGTGTACTTGAATTCAAGAGAATTTCGCTTTCATCGATCACGAATTGAGGTCGAAGGCCGGTTGAATCGAACTGACCACATCATAATTATCCTGTCGGTATTATGAGCGATCGACCTTTCCCAATGAAATGGTAGATTCTCTCTCTCGTGTTTCTCTTTTTGCACCGATCCCGCTCATCGAAGAAGAGTAATTCATGCTGGGTGAATCGTTGATAAAGAAGGTAGAACTCGGGGAGAAGAGCGAGGGGTGGTTGATCCAACCAGTTTTCCGGTCATCGAAGGGCTGTGAGCAGTCCTGAAGGAGTTCCTTAATCAGAACTGACCGGAAGAGGTTGGGTCTAATTACGGAACGATCGTCTTGAGATTTCAGGTAGAAATAACGCTATTACTTGAGCGGGTATCGATGCCACTGAAACTGCTCGAGCTATCCCACGTTTCTCACGAACCTCTCCTCTCTTTCTTTACTCGTTTGAGGATTCTTTCAGTAGCTAGTTTCCTACCTTTCAAGGAAATCGTTAGATCTCCAGGATTTCCGACTGAAGTGATAATCGAGAGCTCGCTGACGTGCTTGAGCCAGCAGATTTCATCAGATACCGTTACCAATTGCGAGATATGCTTTGGCGTGTGCTGGTGCGCGAACGCCCGCCGGATGCCGAGAGGGAAACAGGATTTCGCGGGCCTCCCTGTCAAGTACGTATTTGTTCGATGGAAATAAAAGGATCCTTGGCGAAAGGCTGTGTGCCTCGGAGTGCTCCTGTCGAATTCGCACGGTGGCGCGGCGCGGCGCGGCGCGCGCGTATGTCGCGTTGAGTCGAGTCGGGTTCGCTCGCTAGATGAATTTCCAGGTGCTCCGGTCGCTTCGTGTTTTCAGACAGCACTTGCCGATGCCAATGGCACATAAGCGGATAAGCCGCTGACATGGCAAACAGCCTCCATCGTGCTCGATACACATACGCTTCCTCCCCTCCGACCTCCCCTTTCTCTCCCTTTCTCTCTCTGCCTCTCTCTCTCGCGCGCGCTGTATCGCGGACATATTCGCGTGGAGTGACAACTTGATGAAGCGGAGCGGATCGTTCTGAGCGATCGAGTGCACAATGACACAGAATCTCTTTTATCCTTTTCGCATGTGTGCCAGCAACATGCACGCGCAGTTTCACGCGAGCCCAACAGTAGGCACCAACCAGCACAGAGTAATTCTTTCTTTTTTTGCTTGGAGACAAAGAGTGCCAGGCCGAGGGATTGTTTGAGCCACTGAGCTCCGCTCGGATCCCGTAAACTCCTGAATCAGAAGTATCCTTGTGTGTTGACGCGCCGCTGGCGAAAGAGCGCGAGCTTTGACGATCGTATACGTTTGACTGTTGACCGAGGCTCTATTAACTCGACGGGGGACTGTCCAAGGGGCTGCGGGCAAAGCGTGCGCGATCGGTAGAGTGGGGAATGAGGAGTGCGCCGGCCGAAAGAGTCGCTCTCTCGTTAGCAGGGCAACAAAGTCGATTGTTGAGAGAAGCTGCCGGTGGAAGAACCTTTCGATTCCAGCAATGTGCACTCCCACACAACTGGGTCAGAGCTCGGCCCCTCTCCGCTTCCTTTTTTGTGCGCCACTGGCTCGGGGAGACAGATGAAAAAAAGAGCCTGACTGAACCGGAAGCAAAACAGGGTGCGAGCAGAGGGGCGGGGGAAGTGGGTGGGCGACGACCGATCGTTTTTCTGGGACACAGGTTGTTTGCGGGCTTTTCGCTACGGCCGCAGCAGGAAGAGTGAGAGAGAAAGAGGGAGAACGAGTAAGAGATAGGGAGAAAATGAGCGAGTGAGGGGGAGAAAGAGACAGTGACAGGGGTGCGATTCTTCCGGCGAGGTTTTTGCTCCCGAAAACGCATCGGGAGGCGTTCTCCTTCCGCTTTCTCGGTTACGCGGCCTATCAGACGCGTTAATGCTCCAACATCCAGGCATTTCCACCGGCCCCAGCTGCTCCCGGCCGCTCCTCACTCCACTCACGGTGTCCCAGCCGAAAAAGCGGAACTGTTATCGCGAACACAGGCCGTGCCAGCTGTGCCGGAACACTCCCATGAAAGCTGCGCAACTATTGTTTGCTCTTCGATGCAGTGGTACAGGGAAGTTCGGGCATTGCGCGTCGTGTGTTGCCGAGATAACTCCGATGACGGGGCCTAGACGAAATCGCTGGTCATTTTCAATTCAGACAGCTTCAATGTTTAATTCCCTGATAAATCAAATTTCCACTTCCAGCGCCGTTCCGCGGCGGTCATCCAAAGCAGACACAAATCAGTGCTGTTATTTAACGATATTTTGAAGGAACACTTTGCCGCGACACCATGAAAAATCATTTATCGGCACAATTTGTGCGACGCAACCAACGCGGTATACATTTACTCACTGATCAGCGGCTGTTTATCCCTCTGCCGTCAGATTGATTAGCCCCAGCTCACATGCTACTGTAAACAGAGATCGTTTCATTTCGCTGGTGGCCGCCGCGGTGGGACGCGGGCTCCCGCATTTATCGCTTGGTGTCCATTGTAATCTATTCGGAAGAGAGCGCGCTTCGGAAACGCGGATGTTGATTCCGCCCTAGTAACCCGAATTAGCGACATTTGTCAGCGACTACATCGTGTACAACATTCGAGCGCGAGTGTGTGCGTGATCCGTCGCGTTGTGCGTTACAGCCGTCGTTACATTTTATAGCGACGACATGCGACGAGTCCGGCTTGGAATAAGTGGGATTAGCACGCGGAGCCATTCATTGTGCTGTAAGTCGAGGATACGAGGGTTGAGGGAAAAGGAGATGCTCGGTAGTAGTCGAGGGTCTCTAACGATCGGTCCAGCCACTCTTTCACAAATGGTACTGACGGAACGCAGCAGCTGGCAAGTGCCTCTCGAGGAATTGAATTACGACTTTCGCGGTGGCATGATGCCTCGCACGAGGACACCTTGCCGAGAGGACGGCGCGGCGCATAGTATAGCGCCGAGTGATCTATTACGGACGCAAGCACGCTCTAATAACATTTTTCCGCTCGTCTCGAGCCTTCCCCTTTCGCCGACGCCGCGCCGCGCCGTTCCCTGTCTCCTGGCATTTTTTCACCCGCCCGAAATTGCGAAGCCCCGCCGGCTGCGTACTCCACGTGCCAGGGTGCAGCGGCTGCGCCGAAACTTGTATTAGCCACCTAAGTCACCGTTATCGGCCAATTTATTGCCCTTCCTCTTCAAGTTCCCGCGAGGGAGGCTCCTGCCCTGAAATCCCACTGTAATTCGGCCCCTCGAGTCTGCCCGAGAGGATTTTCACTTGTATCTAGGTGCAGTTATCGCGATTCCTATCGTAGTAGAGTCGTGCGGTGCACGAATATTCCAGTGTGGTTGGTGGTTGCTGCTGCGAAGTAGATAAGGCCAGTGCCCGATGCGACATTTATTCCTTGCATAAGGAACTATATCTGTGCACTCTTAGAGTTTCATCAACGTTTCGAAAGATGCGCCAGAAGAAAAGGATTTAATTAGTTGCCGGAATGTTCATCGCTGCTAAAAATGCAACCAAAAAATAAGACTTTCAACCGCAAAGTTGGAGTACGTTTGATTAAGATCATAAAGGAAACCGTATTAGAGAGAACCGGAAGCGGCGCTTTGATATTATAGTATTCCCTGGACTGGAGGTCGTTGGTACGATCAAGATTATCAGGCAGCAGCGCGCAGCGGGTAGATGAAATTTCCGGGCTTTGACGTCGTCGCGCTCGGTGGCTGCGAATCCGTATCGCTTGGCGTCCCGGCGTACTGGAGACATTGTCGAGTCTGCACGAGCCCGGGAAATTACGAGTCCCGGAAGAGCGAGGAACTCCCAGGCAATAAACGCCTTACAAAGTTCCCCGCTGATTCCGCGCCTAGCAGAGATTAAGGAGGGCTGCTCCGGCTTTATATCCTGAGCGAGGACTCCTACTCGGCGAAGAGCGGCAGCCGAGAGAGCAGTGCAGCAAGAAGCGGGTTCCTTCGTTTTTCCATGAGGCTGGTAGGATCGGCTCGAAAGAAGGAGAGCATTCCGACGATTAACCTCGCCGTAGACGCGGCAACCAAGCCCACAAATTGGCTGCCGTAAATCTCGTGTTCTACTTTTCAAAGCTTCTTACCACTGTTACCCGACCGAGCTTTCTCCCTCGCTGTAATTGATATAATTCATTGCTTGAGTAGCGACGCTTTTTAGCATCCTTCACCTTTGCCGTCCCGTTTATTATTTCGTTTCTCATTAGCCCGAGATTAGCTGTATCACTCGTCGAGCCCTCACCGCATTCGAGTTCAACGCGCCGCGCCGCGATCTGAATTTAAATCGAAATTTCGACCCCGCCAGCCAAGCCCGGCGAGAAGCAGTCAGTTTTCAAAGGGGATAATAGAATGCGGAATGCGCCGAAGAAGACAGAATGAGGGTGGGCGAAGAGTGCCGTTACTGGGAAATCGTGGCTACTCCTCGATCTTTGGCAATTTGAGCGGGCATCCCAAAAGAAACCTGCAAGTGATCCTTTGGACATTCTTACCCTTCTCTTCTTGGTAGTCTTTGAGCTTGACGGCTGGCCGATCAATGTGCGTACGTGTGTTCTCTCTCTCTCTCAAGAAGCGGCCACAAAGAGGCAAATACTCAGCCGGCTATTTGCCTTCTGGAAAATTGTATATATTCGATACCAGCCCGGTTTTCGATTTTCTGGCAGACGGCGCCTTTGAGCGTGATCCGCTCGGCCCCGTATGGATGGAAAGCCGGGCGAAGCACGGGGATACCAGATAGGTTTCAGTGAAGAGATGCCTGTCAAAGGCGTAGCCCGATACTCTTTCGATCGGCTGAAAGTACTAGAGCAGCTAGCCCAGCGTCTCCTAGTTTCAGTGGCTATATGTATTCTTCGCGGCACAAAACCGCCTGGAAATCGGGATCAGCAATTATGCGCGGTCGCCCGAGTCAAGGGCCAAGTGTAAAGACGGACTCATATTACGGACACACCCACACCCTATTTAAGCCAATACACTCACTCTTTTCTCGAGCACCGGCGCAACCTGAGCATACTTATAGTGTGAATCCGGCTTGAGTGTGTGCTTTAATTAATTAAGATCAGTGGAAGAGGCGGGGAGTCTCAGCACTTCCCTCCCGCGACTGCGAAGAGGTGTCGGATCGGCGGGAGTGTGTTCGTGATCAAAGGAAAGTTCCCGTTGGGCAGGAAGCGCGGGTGCGCGTGGATATCGGGAAGTGGGTGTAGAATTGAAAGGAGGAGGCTCAAAGCTCGGGCATCATCTTGATAGGAAGACGTTACTCCGGGATCTTGCCCTTTTGCAACTACTATATCTTCGCTCAAGGATTCTTCTCGGCGGGTCTGCGCACCAGCTGCTCTTCCCTTTAACTCCCCCTCTCTGTCTCCCGCTCTGTCGATAGTGCCCGCAAAATCTCGAGGATTCGTTAAGACTTCAAAGGTTCCTGAAGCGAACGCCAGTTTCGAATTAGCAGATTTTCCTCGAATGCCCCCTTTGCATCCTGGCCGCCCCGGTAGAATTGGTGATTGGGCCCACCTATTATTATCCTGCTCGCCTTTAATCTCCTTCACAAAAGTCCCAAGTTAGAAGGATTCATTAAAAATCAATCAATACGTGGACTTCGTATGATATGTTCAGCCGTTTCTGCAGAGCTCATATGAATCAGTCATCAAACTGTTCATCATTTATGAATGAAGCAACAGATATTTCGTTTCTTAGAAACAACACGTGGTTTATCAACTTTTCTGTCAGTTATATACTGCATTGAAGTTACTCCTCGAAGTTTATTTAATAAAGAGACAATCAATTGTGTGCGATCATCCTTGCGGTAATTATTCAGCAGTGACGCACAAGGAATCGATGCTCGCGCTTGCTCGGAGGTTAATTAAAGCCCTGGCGGATATTACGTGTACACACTGCGGCTGCCTTAAGTTCGAGTAGTTCACCAACTTCATTCGCTGTCATTGGCTTCCTCCCTCTTTCCTCTCTTGTCAGCTCCTTTCGGAGTTTCCCACCAAGCCTCTATACTCCGCCTAGTGTTTCGAGGCCGTAGTACGCGCCAGCAGTATATAACGGGAGCGCGCGCGCGCGCGCGCAAGCTTGTCTTGTTGTTCGCCTATTTTGCCTAGCGCTAAGTGCCAGCCGTGTCATTTAGACTACCGCAGCAGATTCTGAATTATGCCGCTGCCTCCTGCAAGATTGTGGCCGCTCCTTACATGCCACCAGACAGCTCGCTTCTTATTACAGGCTGTCTACGAGATGATATTCATCATCCGACCTACTAACTCCACCCATCCAACTACCCTTGGATTATATTTTATGTAGAATTAGTTAAATTAGATGTGGAAATGCCTACCATTTCTATAAAATATCTTTTAATAATTGGTATTCCATGGCCCGGATGGGAAACTGGAATTTTCGGAGAATGCTGCCGGATGTTCCGGGAGGTCCTTTCGCGAACTCGTCGAAATGCAATGTCATCGAAATTTCATAAGTTTGGCATTCTCGTCTTCGCAGTTTCCCGAAGTTAATTAAGCCGGGTCTGTGGATAAAAAAGCCTGAGTGTACTCAGAAGAAGGAGCTCGAAGGGAGAGCGCCAGTCCGGCCCTTGTTTTATTCTCCTAGCAGAACCGAATAATTAATAATTCCACCGAGATTATTATCTCTCGAACTTTGCGATTCCTTAGCTTCCAGCCGACTTCTTATGATGACACGCTTATTCCTTGGAACATCGTCGGAAGTCGATGGAATTGCACAGCTTTCCAAGGAGCTGCGCGAATAATTGGCTCGGCAAGCGCGGAAGAACTTTCGGGAGTAAATGTTGCTGCAAATAGTGCTGCTTGCTGAAGTCGGCAAATATTAGCCGACGATTCGGAGATACAAATATTGGCCTTCGTTAAGAGCAGCACCGAAACAAATCGCTCCGAATTTCGCCGAGTGCGTGTGTCGCTGGCTATTTGTTCTTTCTCGCGACGTCTTTTCAAGCGGCCCGCGTCCACCTTTCCGGTGCTCTTTTCTCTCCCGCAGTCGGAAAGCCGAGGTAAAAAATCTCTCGACCTTATCTCGCCAGCAGTTTTCCAGGCGAGAATTTCACCCGGCGACTTTTGCTGCTCATGTAAATTGCCGAGTTTATAATTAGAGCGTCGCGTTGTGCTCTCGTCGCGTAATGCTTTAAAGTGTTACACTTTTCTCGTTAACGGGGATCTCCTCGGGCTTGTCGTGCCATAATGTCGTTACCCGATAATTGGACACCTTCGATCAAATTCGCCGTGTTTCTTCGCCGATTACGTAAGTGGACCTTCGTTAATATAACGTCACCCTCAAGTATCGGGTTTACAGTCTTACCTTTCTATAGTTACACGCGAAACAGCAGAAAACAGCGTACCTTAAAAGATTCCATACTTAGTGCCACGTAAGCTGGCCTTAAAAGCTCCGTCGCTTGCGCCTCATAAGTGATATTGAAACACACGACACCCTCGGTTGAAACCGAAAGCTATTCCACAGTGAAATCCCATCTGCAGAGAATCACGAAAATCTGATCGGTGCAACACAATGATAACCTAACAAGAAGATTCACAGTGGCTTTCGGTTTATTGCCGCACTTCGGATGATAAACAAGCAAGCCGCGTGAATTGCCTGAGGCACATCTTGAAAGTACCGTCTAATTTTCTCCAAGGCTGGTGTCGCAAAAGTTTTAGGAGAGAGGTCGACCGAGGACAGCGAAGATTTCATCTTACATTCGCAAACCTAGCAACTCGGCGAAACGAAATCTTGGGTTTAGTAAATAGAAAGTTGGACCGAATAGAATGTAATAGCGCAATACAATTACACCGAAAGTATCTAATCGAGTCTAATGGACTTTTTGAAAATTTTGCACTCGATAAACCAAGGTGGTAACTTTATCTAGAGGTAGTTCAGCGCTGGTATTGGAGGTGGGCGCACTTGATATCAGTGGAGAATGCACGTGAGATATTCCCGAAATCCGCAGGTAATCGAGAGGTCCTGGAGGAGTGGCTGTTTGGAGGGTAGGAGCTAAATGAAAGGAGAGCGAGCGAGGATCGGCTAGTGTTCTCTAATAAATAGATTCCACGAGCATCTCGGCCAGCTGCACGAAGACCTTTCGACCTCTGGACAAGCGATCAGATCGACAGCGAAACCTCCGAGTTTCACTTGGCGCTCGAGTTTGCGGATTGTCTGACGGCATAATGGAAACTTCCTGACGTTCGCTGGGGCCACACTGTGCACCCTTGTCCTTTGTCCGAGACGCAGGAGAATGTCATCCCTTATTGCGAGGCGGCCAGCAAGGGCCAAAGTCGAAAAGGGTTGGTCTACTCTCCTCGCAAGCCATCTCACCGATTAAACGACCAGCCCGACGAATCGGCGACGAGCTCCTTCTACGTCCCTTTGCCCTAGCTCCTTCCCTAACATCACTGCTCCTCTCCATCGCTAGGCACTCAAGGAATGCGAGAATTTATACCCGGACATTCCACTGGCTGGCTGCCTGGCAGTCGGATGCGTTTCCCAACCCTCCGGCGATCAGGGGTTATTTTTTGCTCGACACCACCGGCAGACAAGTTTGCTTGACGTACACACTCCGCGCATTCCATCCGTCCATTCAACTTGATTTTTTGCCTGCATTCCCCAGATAAAAATAATCAATAGAGAATATCAAAACTTCGGACGCTGAAACTCATTCGAATTGGGAAATCCAGGTGGTGGAATTTCCGGGCAAACATCACCGTGGATTTGGCATGGAGAATTCTTTGGGAAAAGAAAGCATTTGTCCGGAGGCGAAATCAGAACGGATTAACGGTGGTTACGGTTTCCGTGGTTTTAGGACATTTGTTAGCCGATCGGAGCTAGCCCAGGGCATCGTTTTTCACCGTTCTAACAGTGTAACTATTAGAGCTCTCCAAACGCTCGGTGTAAAATCGAACTAACAGGGGAGAATAGTTTTCCCTCTCCCTTACAGGAATTTCTTTTATTGTTTTATTTCAATTGGCTTCTCCGCAGTACCCCGCATGTGGGTAAGACATGCGGTGCTCTCGGATTCGGAGCGCAAACTTCTCATGAGTTCCGAAGTTATTCGAGAAGGAAGTTTCTCTCGGCGCGACGCGATTGGAGATCAGCGAGACGTCGACGAGTGGTTAACTCGGCAGCTTCAGAATGGGAGAGTGAGTAACGAAAAAACGGACTCAAAGAACGGTGGAAAAGGAGAGAGCGAGAGCCAATTCCAATTGCCGATATCTATCCGGCAATATACGGGAGGGAAAAGTGTCTCGGAAAGAGAAAAACTGGGAAAAACGAGAGTCTGCATTAAAACATTTTTCCGGATCGATTAGCTTTCCGCGCCGCTGTTTGCCGCAAACTTTCTGAAAGCGCATTCCCGCTTGGCGCAGCTCCTTTTGTCAAAAACAAATCGCCGTCCTCTGAAATATATATTCGGAAAATAGGAAGAACAGGGTGAGTTCGGCAACCAGCATCCAACATTTGCACCGCATATTCTCTTGGCCGGTGTGCTCCGATCTGCCATTTTTCTTTCTCCTGCCGAATACAAAAGTCGGGAAAAAGCATCTGCTAGAAAGGAGGATACGGGCGCAATAAGAGAAGACGGAATCAAGTTAATGGCTGGGATGCTTGGAGTCTGCGGAGCAAAAGCTGGCGAGTATTTAGTGGCCGGAGGCGTGGCGCAGTTCGGCCGGATACTTTTATTGACCATGATTACTCACCTAGCCCATTGTCCGTTATGAAAACCTCAGCCCATAATTCGACCAGTCTACCGTTTCCTTAAATACCAGGCTTTCCGCTCCATGTCGTCTTGTTATACATAAAAAAGAATTCTCTCAGGTAGTGGAAGCACAGCTGGAAGCAGAATGTCTAAAATTGACTGGCATACTTTGCGCGAGAGCGTGTTAGAGCGTTACAAAGAGAAGGCCCGGGGCAAAGTCTGTAATTATCTCGCAGGGAGTCATATCAACGCTTCTCAGGAAAATTCAAGCAGGCTTCTTCCAAGTTAATCCCATTGCCGGGAGATTGCTTCAGTAGTACCATCGCGAAAAGTATCTTCTTGACAAGTCAAAACTAGTTATACTTCTCCTCCACTAGCTTTCGGAATAAAGTAGAGGAGGTCTGGGCTAAATAATCGGTGTTGCCGGTTGCTTGAGTGGATTTGTTGGCCCCAGTAAATCGTCGGAAAGAGTAAGAAGCTAATCCCAGGTTGCTGAGGTGTACGAATGGCGTAGCCAGCTGAAAGTGGGAGAATTGGAAATTTACCGGTAGTTGCAATATTTCGTATCCGATGGTGGTGGGAAAGGAGGGAGGAGTGGAGCACATATTTTCGAGGCAGGAAACTGGAAGGTAGTTTCAATTATTTGGCCCGTCACAATACGTCGGGTATTGGCTATGTATTAAGAAAATGCCGAGGCGTGCGGCCCATGAATCGAAGCCGAGTTCTCGTTTCATCTATCGGAGAAGGAGTGGCTGCCTCTCGGCTCTCATTCCTCCGGTGTACGGTCTATGCTGCTGCCAATACAGGGCACACGCGTCGACACGTAGAGAAGGGTGGCTTCTCTCAAGGCGCGCCATCGAGTTTATCTTCCCCGAGGAAATTAGAAAAGCCATTCTTCGAGGTACTTCTACCGAACTTCCCTTTACTTGGGATTTGACGCCGCCGCTCCTCGCCGCCCTTCGCAATTTAATCTTGTGCGGGCAAAATTCAGCTCCACCGCACATCGAACCCCCAGGAATCACCGGGAAAACTCTACTTTACCTACATGAGACGTACAATTAAGGATTCGAGAAGCTCGATTCTAGTTTAATTACTCGTAGATCCAATTGGGAGAATAGGGGAAATGTAGAACACTGAGTAGACGGTACATTCGATCGAAGTAGTATTGGCAGTGTGTAGTCGGCCTTCCATGCCCGAACGCTTCGACTTCCAGCGATCTCATGGAACAATATATCAGCCACAGTGCTCGATAGTGGAAAGGAAAAGTTGAGTTTCATATGGTATGGTCAAGTTAATATCGTAAGATCGACGGAGCGCGCCGCTGCTAGAACGAAAAGCGAGAATGACTCTCGGCGCCGGGAAGAAATATCGCACCATTCGAACCCAAGATTACACCTCCTTCTCTATGTTTGTTCTTGGAATGGTTCGAGACAAACAGTTAGCAATGGTTTATTCTATAACCTCTGGCAATGGTATAGGCGTTGGTTTAGTAGTCAGAGCTCTATTCAAAGTGGGCTTGGCCTAGGCGATTAGGCTCTGTTGATTACGAATAATTGGGCCGAGAATTAATGGCTCGGGGATTCAGACGATCCTGGTGGAACGTGACTATTATGCGTCCTGGCAAATAGGGTCGAGGACTCCGTGGAAGGAGGGTGCAGGAATACATTCACTTCGGCCAAGCAAATAAGATGTTGGGAACGTGACACCTGGTGATATTCATAGTCGAGATTTGGAGGCGGGTCGACGCGTAAACGACGCAAGGATGCTGCGGCAGGATAGCAGGCATCTTCTTCAGCTTTCCTCGCCTCCCTCCTCCTTAATTTCGGCTAGATATTACTTTGGGGGTTACATACTCAGACCATGAGCCTTGATTACAACCCAAGAGTGTGAAGTGAACCCCCTACAGCCTTATCAAGTATTTCCCACTCTCAATTACTACTATATTTGATTTTTCAAATTTCTCGTGAAGATTCCTGTGATTGGACCGGTGGCGGCTGGGTGGTATATAACGCAGCGGTTGTCTAGGGCGGGGAAAAATCGAATGCCAATAGAAATTCCCACTCGGATCGGTGAATACCTCCGGGCAAATACTCGTGATCGGCTGGATTCTACCAACGTGGCGACACCCTCACAGGCCAGCAGCAGCGTCGGTCACCCGGTTGTTGAATATTTGATAGCATTCTGCAGGCCAGAAGTGTACTCCGTATCAGTGCATAGGGGTGCACTGTCGGCGAGAGAGAAAGAAAGAGGGAAAGTGCGAGATACGTATCGGTTTTATCAAGCCAGTGCCGTGTCCGGAAATACGAGCGAGCGCGTGATGCGCATCCTGCTGCTGCCAGTTTCCCGAATTAATCAGAGACCGACAGCCAACCTAACCCTCGGATAAACCCACGCTACGAATTACCTATCATTCAAAGCTTAACCAATGGGATTCATTAGAATGTCTGGAAAGCCGGCGCGGCGCTGGCAAGTGGCGAGGTAGCGCGCTCGATACTCTCAATCTTTTTCTACTTAACTTTTTCGAAGAGTTTCTTTGGTTATCTTGTGGAGGGGATTGGGTTCGAGCTCTATGAGAAAGGGGACAATAACTTGGAAGCCCCGAGTCAAAGAAGCTACTTGCCCCAGTGGCGCGCCCGGAATAAAGTGTTTTTACGCAACAGTCTCGTCTCCGGTAATTCATTATACAGCCGCCGTGCGAATAAAGATTGAGAACGCTGCCCTAGTTCTACCGCGCACGGTCTGCAGACTTCAGGCTTGTTTTGCCGTAGGAAGTAATTTCGAACTTGTTGATGTACAGTTTTTTTGCCGTGAACCTGTCTACCAACATTCACAAAGAGTTTTCTTGACGGCTGGAAAGTAGTATCGCACTGGGGGGTTCTTTTGGATAACTGATATAAACGAGAATCGAAAGGGTCCTCGTAGCGGCCATAACTCTCAATCGAGCTGGCGCTCGTTGATCCTCGGTCCTCCTTCGCTCTTAGTTGGCCATTTCACGACAGCCATTTATCGTTAAGTGTTCTCGCCATGACGGTGGCACTCTTGCGCTGCGCCTCCCCCTTCCACCAAAGCGATCCTTGAAACGGACTCTTGTATATCGATGAATTCACCAAGTGGCCCTGGGATGCATTTCATTTGCACTCAATCGCTAGCGGCCACCAGGGACAAACGTATCCAACCTTTCTTTCCTTCCTTCTTTCATTCTCGTACACACACCAGATATCTTGCAAGGAATTCTTGCTCGCAGTATACTCTATAAACGACTGGCACAATCACTCTTCCAAGTGGTACACTTTATCCCCAAGCGTCTCGCGTCGACCTAAATTTCAAGGGAAAAGTTCGGTCAACAGCAGCATGAATGGGAAATCGAACCGGTCGTACGATATTTATCTTTTGATTAGTAATCCATCGAATCTCCCGGAAGGTGTATGGAGTGGGCGGGGAGGGTGGAGGAGACTCATCTGGCGCAGGGATTGCCGATTGAAAGGCGAGTCGTACTTGGCAGATGCCTGGCGAAAGGCACCCTCGAAACTTTTGCTTTGGATCGTTGCGGGAAACTGGTTGGGAAGTTGAGCCACCGCCGGCAGCCTCTCTCGCGTCAGTCGCGACGGGGGTTTGTTCGCTCGCGCAACTTCCGAATTCTTCCACGCCGGTATAGATGTGTAGAATTTATCGATGGCCCGATAAAGTACCGTCGGAGAAGTTTAACGTCTTACCGGCTTTGCAGGCACGCCCGAACGCTCTCGCCGCCGCCACTGCCGCCGCCGCCGGCTTCGTCGGGCCCTTGAGTTTGCCAATCCGCAATCCGTCTCGACACCTCGCACCGCCCCATTCCTTCCACCCACTCACACACACATACACACACACTTTTCTCTCTAATTCCAAGATATGAGAAATGCGCCTTATTTATCAGGGTTTATCATTTGTGGCCGGTAATTAGCGAGAGGTATCGATCTGACGACGGGGGGAAATGCGCTCTTATAATGAGCTTGATTGTAAGTTCTTCAGAAATCGTCCATTCGACAAATGGAGGGCATAGCGCCCTCTTTAGCATTGATAGCGAGCCTCGATAATGCTCGCTTCGATTGAAATCGATGTCTGAATATGCTGTCTAATTACCGGCGAGTACACAGTACACACCGATACGGGGATCTGCAGCGCGGAACACCGTTCGTGCTTAAGTGTCTCTCGCGGAAATAGAACCTATGAGAGTTTAATGGGGCGCGGCTTGTTATCCGTCCGGGTGTTTCGATATTTCAGAGCTATATCTCCTACCTCAGCCGCTCCCCACTCTCCGACCGCTGCCACGATCCTCATTGAATATTTCCATGAAGCATCGGTTTGCTGTCCATTAGAGTAAAGAGGATTCCGACGATTTAGCTGGGCGCGCGCAATTCCCATTGAAACGCGCCACCGTTAAAATAGCTGATCGATCCGAACCGAGCGGATTAACTGGGGCCGATTATTACTCTTTCATGCGGTAACGCTCGTAGAATAAGGTCTCTGACAACCCTGCACTTTATCCACTCCGTCGATCGTCCGTTTCTTAATATCTCGCCAGCATTGTGACTGACTTTAATCGTATGATTTAACTGAATGACTATGGAAAAGGGAATCTCTTAATGTCATATTGAAATATAATGATATTGCATTATTCTTCAATAGCTGGTTCATTCAAGACTATTTCTACACCATTTGTTCTTAATTCGTCTCGGTACCAAGGCTAAAAAGCTAAATTCGGCTGGATATAGTGGTTCTACATGAGAAGGGGAAGGCGTGTAAAGCCAGAGTAGCCAGCAGTTCTACCGGAATTATTCTTCAATATGTGGTTGCTTCTAAGCTGTTTCTACCCTGTTTGCTCTGAGTTTGTCTGGATGCTCACACTGGATAACTAGATTAGGTTGCATAGGGGTTCTACGTGAGAACAGGGACACGTGTAAAGTCGGAGTAGCCGGTTCCATCGGGCCTGCGGGTACACCGGGCTAAGCAGCCAACGAAATGTTTGTACGAGGTGCTGGTAAACTTGAAATCAGATCGAAAGTTACGAATCTCAGGGCTTGTCGAGGTGGCCTTAACTACCGAGAAGTCGTCGGGTCCTGGCCGTCTCGACTTCCCAGCTTCCGCTTTGTCCACAGTTTCCAGGGCTCAGATGGGTCAGATAGCGATGCTCCTGGTAACACTAGCATCGTCACCTTCCCCCACTCTTCGGTCCCCGTCCATTTTCGGCCATTTCTGGTCTCGCCAGTTGGACAAACCGACGGCCAGTTTCCGTCTCTCACTTCGGCTCACTCAAGTCCCGCGCTACTGTAATTACGAATGCCGCTAATTAAGGATGCAGGGAATTACACCGCTTAATTATTTTCTAATTAACCCCGACGGGGTGGTAGCGCGAGCGCAACTTTACGACACTTCTGAAGTCGCCTAAGTCCCGAGAAGTCTCGCTTCCTCGGGCTGCGGCATCCGACACGTGCGCCAGCTTACATTCTCCTAGTACATTCACGATTATTACTGATAACGCTTAAAGCTCTTCTTGATTGTTGTCGTGGAAGTTACAAGTTTCAAGGAGTCTTTTGAAATATTGATGTTCCATGCTTCCGGATTGAGTTGCTCCAGATCGAAGATACGGCGTAAGTAGTATGAGTCCACGCGTGGTCGGACATACTGCAGACTTTTTCGGAGCAGCATGTTGCTCGGCGAATCCGACAATAAAACGAGTGTCGACCAACAATAGATGCTATAAAGAAGTTGTTGGTCCATGAAGGACCTAAAGCACGGTCGAGTAAGCCGGTAATATGATCAATTCAGGGCACGAGATATCCGTTACACCTGGGACCGGCCAATTGGTTCATTGGTCTGCCGATAGAATACCTATAGTCTCGATAGTCCACGGAGGCCCCTGTCAGCTGGAGTCTTGACTAGAAGCAAACAGTGCAAGAGGAAGTAGTATGCCATTTACGGAGTGCAGCTGCACACAGATAGAGAGATACACGTTCAGGCGAGTCTGGACCTACGAGATCCTGCGACGCCGGCTTAGCAAATGCGTCTGGATAGATATCGCTGACACATCCCAACCAATTGGTAACCCCCAGTTCGATCTACCGTCTAGCAAGCTTCCTTCAATGTGCATGGAGGAAATGATGGCGAACGTCTGATATCGCGACAATAGACAATCCAGCGTAATTCAAACGCCGAATTCCAAGGGGACATCAAATCCGTTTGCCACTGCGCAACTCCCTTGTTCCAATACTCCCACGATAATATACTTCATTCTTAATTAACCAAACGTACGAGTATTTTCATAGACTCTTCGCAGACAAAAGACCGAACGTTTCCGTAAGAACTCCGAAACTGGAGAAGATGGAATCCATTAGCGAGCGATGTGTGCAATTACAGGAATATCCCTCGAGCCAAATGGCGCAATAGAAATGATTGGCCAGGAACGAGAAGTTGTTTTCATTTCGGAGGGAATGGAATGTGTGGAGCTACTAAGTTTGCGACATAAATGTTATGGGAACTCCCTAGCTTGCGAAAGATAAGCTTCTCGGATAGTATTAGTGGCGACGTTTCAATTTCGCTCGGGTTTAATCTTCCAGTATCCGAGTGATTCAACGGGGATCTGGAAGAACACACATCCCCACGTGTTCGTACATCAATAAGCGATCAGTGTACATTAGAGTTATAGGATTATATCTTACAGTGGTAGAGGACTTAAGTAATATCCGAGTGATTAGCGATAGTGTTTCAATTAGCATTAGCGTGTAAATTACATCGCAAGGGTGAATAACTATGTGGTTCAGATATTCTGTGTAATGGGGTCTCTGTGAGAAGCTGTTGGTGCAAATGGATGCGGAATCAACCGTTAATTCGTATAGCAAAGAGGATAATGATGGAGAGCTTCCAAATATGTATATCAAAGAATCACAATATGAGCAGTGAAAAGCTTTACAACAACTCAACTTCAGAAGCAGACTTGTTCCCTATTTCGAGCTTTCTTTCTCTTTCTGTGTTTACTTATTTAAATATATCTTTCCGGCGGTACTGCGTTGCATTGAGAGAAAAGTCGCATACGTCGACCCTCGTGTGCTGGAAGCGCTCGCCTAAAAGCTCTCGAGCCTCTGCCTTTTCACAGGGCAGCACCCTACTTTTTACGGAAATACGAAATGCACATATCTCGGGGCCAAATTGCATAACACGGAAATGGAGGCTCTCGGCGTAATTTTGAATAAAAATTTTTGCAAGGTATTTCTGAATGCGGGGGCACTCGGGATCAAAGGACACCAAGCGCACTTCTTGTCTCGCATGTTGCCGGGCTCTCTGTCTAAGTAGAATGGCAGTCACATTCTATTAGAGCGGTAATTGCTGGTCTCGTCAAAGTGAGTAGTAAACTCGTGTGTATTTCGGTGAAGGAGGCATTCCACTGAGTGGGTTGCTGGTCGCGTTTTTGCAGTGGACTCTAGTGAAATCATAGGGAGCACATGAGTGGAATCGGCCGACATGCCCGTACAGGCTAGCGACGGCCGTTCCTTGGAATTTATGAACGCACGACCCGTCCCGTCATAAAAGGCAGAGGATGAAATTGTAAATTGGGAAAAAACCACTCTGAGCGCCCACCGCCGTATTCCCCGCAATATCCCATATCCTTTTCTCCGAGCGAGAACGATACCGCGCCGCTTGGGCTGCCTTGTTCCTCGAGTGTTGCTTCATCTTTTTCGTATATTACGCAAATTTTCATAGTGAAAGCTTGTCTCTCCGCATGAAATTTCTACCGTCTGTTTTATTTTTATGTCGAATCTGCGTAGGTAGACCCTTTCAGGGCAGTTTAGTTGCATCTTCCACTTAAATGCGCGTGTAACGGTTGCATTGATTTTCCCTGGACGAGCGTTTGAATGCGAAAGTCTGGTGCATGGAAGATCATTCTAACGAGGAAAATCCGACGAGCGAGGAATAACAAGGGCTTCGAGGGGATCTCCCTCTAATATGCACATCTCATTGACCCAAACCAACCTGGCAGAGAGGAGTAAGTTCAAGTGAAATATTCGAAGATGGTGACTCGCTGGACGGAGTCTCCTCTCGCAGAAATTAAAAGAAACTACTAGCCTGCCTGGGTGGCTCACAGACTCATCCAATCTTCATCCATCAAAATCAATCTAGCTCCAACCAGCACTGCACTCCACCAGTGTGGCCTCCTCCATCTTATTTCGTAGACTTCGCCATTTGACTGGCGCCTTTCTCCTCCTCAGACACGGCAAATCGAGCTGGAGACGCGCAGGCACTAATCATTGCGAACTTTCTTCAAACTAATTCGCTCGGAATCTTTCTTCACTTTGACAAGGTTATAATTAAAGAGCGCAGGCATTGCTTCCCCGTGCTCCCTCCCTAACGAAGCAATGTAAGTGCTCTATCGTCGAAAAGACTTCAGCCTAATCCCGTCAAGAGCTTTACGCCGCTCTGTACGCCGGAGGACCGGAGTGAGAAGTTCCTCAGGGTGAGGACTCGTTGACTCGTTCTCACCGGAAGAGCGCATTCGCAGATGATTCTTCGCTGGTAGAAGAAGTGGCTAAGAGTTACTGTCCAACAGTAAATTTACATTAGGGAGTACCACCGAGGACACAGGAAAGCTTTTCTCGTTTGGATCTTGGCCTACCTTGCTCCCATCTGCTATCGGATTCGCTCCGATCTTCCCCCGTCCATAGATTTAACGCCCGCCTATTTCTCGGCCACATTTTATGCTTATCTCGGCCGCCGCATCCCCGCAAACTTCCGCCTAAGGCTACTGCTCCTTTATCGAGGCGACGTTCGATAACATCGGCCCTGTAATCCGCGCAGTGTTCTAACCATTCTTCCAACAAGCTTTTGACAATTCTTTATGAAAGTTAACCCTTTAGACTTGACCGTCGCCTATGAATCATTGAAATAAATGGAAAACGGAAAGCCTCGAGTGCAAAAGGTTAACAGAAAGTAGCCAGTCAAGAGTGCGCCATGGTTTCCTGCAGTGAGTTTCCGTGTAACTTCTATCTTCTATTTAGCAAGGTTCTTCCAACTTCATCGATAGTTTCTGATCAAGCGCGAACGTCTCAATGTAGGAAGACATCGGAGCATTGTGCCACAAACAAGGCCAAAGAAGCAGACTGGCAGTTTGGCGCGATACAGCACGGTGCACATTAATGTCCTCGATGTTGGTGCTTGCGTTTCAAGCTTTCAGCCAACCTCTTGCTAGATAAAGGAACAATGAGGAGCGGCGGAGAGCGGCGGTTGTCGATGCTCCCAGACTCCAAGTTCCCTTTCCTTCGTGGGAACTTGTATTTCCATCGGTCGATCGGCTGCTGCCACCGCCGCGGAAACGACGGATCCTTAACGAAATGACGCACCATATCGATTTCCGGCGGGAACCGGTCGTGAGAGCGGCGGATGCGTCGGCGGTGGAGATGCACCACTCTTATTGAGATGAATAGAACCACCCCCGCCTCCTCCCATTCCCATCTCGAAGTCCCGGCCGATAATCGTTTCGTAAATTTCGTCTTCTTCCGGGCATTCATAGGCAAGTGAATGTGCAAGAGAGGATGAGAGAGAGAGAGAGAAATCGGCAGACGCGGAGAGCATTCCCATGGTGGCGAGATTTTACCATATCCCAATCTCGGCGACGTCAAGCCTCCAAGATTAAATCTCCCGAGATAGCTCGGATTCACAAAAGAGTCCATAAAAGGAATCTATAAACTGAGGATCATAAAGTAGATATTTGGGAATCTTGACTATGACCATCTGTGCTGATCCAGCGCAATTCGAAGGGTGACTCTCCGTGACTCGTATCGCTGCCTGCTCCACAAATGAAAGTCATCATTCTATATTTCATTCCTATCTTGTTATCGTTGCATCTCATGAGAAACTAACGCCGGCAAAGGTTCGCATTTGGATTTGTTGCCGGCTGATGGAATTCCGCCAAATCAGTCGGAACGTTAATCTCATTGGGATAACTCTGGAAACTGGGTTGATTACAACAGCGAGGAGGCTTGCATCCGCTAACGAAGTCAGCGCGAAAGCACCGATTCCTTGTGATATTCTAAGAGGAAGTTTTCGCATAGAGAGAAAAGGAGTTGGGGTTCGTGTAGGTGAAGAAGGAAGGTGCGAAGTCTGAGTGGAAGTCGGGGCTAAGAGCGGATTGCTCGGGGAGACGAACTTTGGGCGGGTTGCTCGAGTGTCAGTGGGGTTGGGATGTTAAGTGGATTGGCTGGAAACATTAAATTAGAGGGAGGACTGGCGGTCGACTGTGCAATCGTCCGAAACCGCGGGGATAAAGGTGAACTAGCTTGACCATTAGCCACAACAGTGCGCCCCAAGGCCGACATAGCTACTCTTGGCTCCATCGGCTAACTAGGTTTGCAGAACCAGTCGAATTAGCCTCGAGATTAATCCTCCGCGACAATAACGCTGCACTGCCCTACCGTCACGCGTCATCAGTTCCGAGTCAACCAGTAACTACAGACGATTTGTTACTGACAATGGAACACCGACTAGTCCGATGACTGAGGACTGATGACAATGAGAAATGGGTGGTGAAGCACGAGAAACGAAGCCCATCAGCGTTGTAAAGTTTTAAACGTTTACCGGCGCGCTAATGCGCTGCCCTTAATTGGTTGGTAAACTGAAAGCTTACAGAGAATAGCAGCGTCGCAAGCAAGTACCTACAGCCGGTGGACGGTTCCTCGAGAGTCAAGGAGAAAGAGAGTCTTCCTTTTCTCCTCGTAAAAGAGGACGGACAAGACCGCAGCCGCACGGGTTTGTTCCCAGTGGCCAAGGATTATGAGGCGTAAGACACGAGTGGAGTTCTATTTCAACCCCCGGCCGTTTTGCGCCTCTCTAACAAGTGCTCTTATCCATCCGGTTCACTTATATCCTTCCCGAGAAGATCCGAGATAATGAAGCGCGTCGGCGAGTTTAAAGAAGCGGGGCCGACGAGTTAATTGTCGACGGATTTTCGTGAGAACGCATCTCGAGAGAGCTCGCGCGAGCGTAGGCGCGCGCGCGCCAGAATGGCCAGTGGCTCGTTAATCTTCGGTGAGTGGCATGAACGAAATAGTTACGGACGCTTCTTACATTCGCGTCAGCACTGAATTGTTGAGTGCTCTCACGCCTGCTAATTGCATTGAGTTATCGCTTTTCACACTAATCCATTCGTTTTTTCGACGGGGAATTCAAAGAGACGAATAGTCTTGTGGAGGTAATGGGCAATTCATCAATTATGCGAGTCAGTGTGATGTGATCCTCGGGTGGCAGCGATGCATCTTGCTGAGGGGGAGAAAGAGCGACTGGGAGTAGGATGGTGGTGGATGCTTCCTCTCTGAGAAAGACGAATCGATGAAGCGCGCTTTAAGGAGACGCCACGAATTCCTAGGTGTCTCATCGCTCATCAATTCGTTGCCATGAAGCGTGCACGTGCACCAATAATGGAAAGCGTCTTATTCCGACCTCGATTCATCACGCCAATTTGTCGCTTTCGCCGATGGAAGCTCTCGAATCGGGTACTGCAAGAAGTTAACAAGTTTCCATCCGCAAGTTATCATCACTCGGCTCCAATTCGACGGAATCGTTTGCTGGGCGGAATTTCGGGACGCATCTAATCCTAGAGGATTTTTCAGATGCGAACATGTCCTGCGAATACGGCGGAGAAGCGACGGGAGGTACGAGGTTCCATTAGTTGGAGAGCCGGGACCGTTTGCCAGGTCAAATTTTCAATTTTCGAAGACCGAGATTATCTGGGCGGAAAGTTTGCTCTCGCGGCGCTCTGTATAAGCGAGTAGGATGCGCGACGCGAGGACGGCACTCGCACAGCTTTACCCTCAAGCTTTCGGAAGGGTTGGCATCGATTTTTCGAGCAAAGCCACATGCCGCACGAAAACCCCTTACAACTACATGCTTTCAGAGCTGAGCGCGTTTAGTTCTTCAGCGTACCACGGGAGAAGGATTGGACTTCCTCCCGGACACTTTTCCACTCTGTCCTCCGTGCTTCTCTCCGTTCTTAGGGCAGATTATCCAGCTGAGGGATAATGCAACGACGAAGGAGGGAAGCTCCATCGCCAGGATAAATCGGTCGATTTGACGCAAGGGAAAATTGGTAGACCGCGGCTATCCTTCGTAACAATATTTAACCGAGAATGGGCGTCGGGGCGCACTCGCCACGAATTTAATACCCTCGTCGTGTCCAAGTGTCAGCTGTCTACTTTGTCCGGCGGCAGGGTAACCCGGGCAAATCCGTGCTCGCGAAGCCGGCGCTCTACAGTTCCTATATGCAAATCTACTCATAACTCACGGGAAACATATCGGGCGGACCGTGCCAGTGGCCGCAGAACGCGGCTTCTGGCCCTCGCTCCTTCCGCCACCCACCCTCTCCCCATAACCCATTCCCCACACCCTTCGCCCCCCCCCCCGCACGCCTCCCTCATTCCAATCTTTGCAAGAAGAGGCAAGAGAACGGAGAACGCTTTCTCGGACTACCCTTTCGACTCTCGCTCCCTAAGGGAATCTGGACGACGGAAAAACAGCTTGACGCGCGTGCCTTCGCACGACCGTCTGTCCAATTTTGACGACCCCACTTCTCCACGATCCCTTCGCAGACTTTATTCGATTTGTTGCGGCGGTGTTCAGGGAATCATAAAGTTTTTGCGATTCTCAAACGGCAATGCAGGTCTAGTGGAATCCAAGTTACTAGAATTTTCGAGGGTGAAAGGAAGAAAATGCATTATTAGATATAGTTACTCGGTAGTGGTTGAAACCTCCACAATTGCAATGCTGCCGCGTGCTTCCGGTAGTAAATCTCTCATACTGTAAACAGTATTTACCAGGAGGCTGGCAGTGTAATGCTCGCTATTGAGGTACGCAGTGCTTGGTTGGTATGTAATTTATTCGCAAAATGTATCCGGCGATGGGTATCGCAGAAGCGCGCACTCGCGTGCGCACTCACCTAGAGCACGATAACGGTACGCACACTGTCGTAAGCGGTAATAACGAGATTAATAATGCGAGCCTCGTCGATAATAATCCTGGAATTATGCACACCCCGGCAATATCGGCGGTGACTCTCGCTTCGAGCTAACCGCATCGATTCCAGTAAGAAGAAACGTACGTGGCATTAGCGAAGCCCAAGTTATTTCAGTCGCTGCTCTTCAATTGCAGACTATTTAGTAAAGAAGAGAGCAGATGCTTCCTAGTTTCTCCTCGTGAAACCTGGGTCAGCTCATAATTGAGCCAATTTGATCGCCATCGACGAACAATCAAATTCGGCCCTCGCAATTTCTCCAGAGTTGATCGGGCGCGAACACCTTGATCGCTTAAAGGGCTTGGAATCTCCGAAACTTTCGGGAGTTCGATCGATCGGTCATCTGTAATTGACGTGAACGACATGCCGGATTGAATGCCCAGTTAACTCGTAATTAATGTTGGCGCCCATCCCGGATCAAATTAGAAGTGTTTACTAACGAAATAAGGCAGTCAATCTTAATGATAAACTGAGGAATTCTTATCGTTCTAATGAGAGTTTATGAACTTTCAATTGCGGCAATTTGCTCCTTGCTACAATTAGAACGAGAACGTGTAATTAAACTGGGGAGTTTTAATGCAAGGATGCGTGAAACCTGCCGCCTTTTTCCCCAGGATCAACGCGGTATCGCTGGGCAAACAGCGCTCTCCAGAGCTAACGCAGCTCACCGTCAACAGTCATTGTTCAAGTGCAATCCTGATAAGCCCGGCGCACACACACGCACACACTGCAGTGCATTTCCGCCGACGCACACCCGCCTGCGATTCCATTCCACAGAGGTTTTATGATGCAGGCGTGCGTACGCCGAATTTCCCAGGCGGTGGATAGATAAGCACGGCAAGTGAGCACTCGGGAAATGTTATCCAATTGCTGCTTTTGAGAAGTCCATGCCCAGAGGAAACTTCATCAACCATGTTTCACTGTCAATTATTTGTATCGCTGAACGAGAAAAGTTACACTTCGATGATATCGCATAACGCTGATGCCGCGTGTATTTTTATATTTCTCCTGTATTTGGGATTTCATTTCATTTCTGTGACAGTTCCGCCGAGCTTTGCTATTACTGCGATCGAGCAAAGGGTATCAAGTTTACCAAGTTTTATTCGGCAAAATGAGCCGCCGCGCCGCGCCGCGCCGGCTCGGCAACGTCACGTGGGCCAGCGCGACTGGAACCGGATGCAACAGCTTGCCGCGTACCGGCCAGCCGGCATCACTTCCGGTTTAATGTGTCTTCTCAAGCGTGAATTAATATTTCATCATGGTCGCGTTATGCGCTGCCGCGCTTTGAATCCGATCCCTCTGTGCACCTCTACCTATTCTTCTCTCCCACCTACCACCGCATCCCCTTTTGTATACTTTTCCCATTGTCCACGTGTCTTTGACACTCACCATTAATTAACATCGCGCGCGACAATACTCCGCTCGTCGGAAGCAGTTGGAATGCGACTCTAATTAGGACTCGATGCTCGATTGTCGTTACTCGTTACTTTCTCAACGATCGCTACGCCAATACTATATGAGCAAGGTAACTTTCTATGAGGAAGATGTTCGGGAAATGTAACTCTATTGGCTATTGTGTTCGCCAGTTATAACGAAAACTAGTACGTTTGGCTGAACAATCGGCTCCAGCGACATATCTCGCTGTGGAAGCGGACAGGTGAATCCGAGTAGTAGTCGATGAAGATTCGATGACCTATATACCGGTTGCACAATGCATTTTCCTCACAAAGCTATTGCAAGATACGAAGTGCCTCGGAGCATCCCGTCCGCTTCCTCCCCTCGCTTTCTCGATCTCTCCTATCAGAATCGCTTGGAGATCGATACGCCGTATGTCGATGACGTGTCGACACAAAAGGAAGCCTAGGGCCTAGGGGGCTCTCGCTTTGTCTTAGAATTGGTTCTCTTGTGACTAAAGGCTAACTAGAGCATCGCCAGCACCAACAGCACACCGGCTCCACTATGAAGGACCCGTTTCTCCCTCTCTCTCTCTCTCTCTCTGTGAATCGGGAAATAGCGCGCCGGGACTGATTTCGAGAGTGACTGATAAGTCGCAATCAAACATACCTGCATTTCCAATGCAGAATTGTCAAAGGGCAGACTTGAGATCCTTCAGTTCGACCTTTATCACGTGTACATTCAATCTCGGAACAGAGAACCTAGCTGGTGAATGCGAAGTTGATGAAGAACGGATATTACATGCCCGAGAGGCATACACTGTCTAATTAGAGCATGGAGAGCGTGCCTGGGAGAAGATGTATCCTTGATCGTATAAAGGATCGCTCGAATGGGCGAAAGTATGGCTGAGAAGTGGAGCTTCGGCCTCCAGGAGGAGCGTGACCGAATTCGACGAGCCGAATGTATCTCTGGTTCCCTCGGTCTCCTCCTTGGCGAGAGCGGAACCGCCTTGAATACTCACGTACCCGCTAAACTTTCATGGCACGCCGACTACAAAGAATTCCGATTTTGTTTGCAGAACGAGAACAGAGCGCTGCGGCTGAAGGAGCCGGCATCTTTGGACATCTCCGCCGCGAATTCGGCCAACTACGTGGATCCGGATGGCACTGCCATTGTTATGTCATCCGAACTTCTACCCGCGCCCACTCCGGATCCACGAGTCACCTGGAATTACTTCGATGAGCAAGGGTAAGCCAAGCCATCTTTTCTTCCCTGCCTCGGTCCGACCACTTGAACTTTATCCTTATTTTAATAATACATTTCATCTTTCATTATCCAAGCGCGTTTTTAGCACATCCCAAGTACTTGCGCGATGCAAATGGCTTTCAATTAAGTTTAAAATGCATTATTGCACATGAGAGATTAAAAATCCTGAATGGCGTTGCAGAGCAGAATGTTAACCCGCTAACTGTACTCGCTGCAATCTGCCACGGGCGGATTGGTATTAATTATTAAGCACGCCGTTCACCGTGCGAGCGTTACCCGACATATACTGAAACTCTCGGTTTTTCCGCCCCTTTCCTCGCGATGCCTCTCGCATATGAAACGAGAAAATTACTGAGCCGCCGCGGGCAACCGCTTCATAAATCAAGAATATCGCCCTTAGGCGTCTCTGTCCTGGTTAAATATCCCTTCGTAAATATCTTGAGGGAGAATTCTTCTCGTTGAAGGTATGTTTCGAGGGGAGGACTACGCGCCGGCGAGGATCCTTATGCCAGGAACAAATTCAACCAGGAAGCATCCGATGGTCTGCCAAGCAATCGTGACATCCCTGACACACGCAGTGCCATGTAAGTAGTACTTGACACATAGTCACAGATACCATTTATTTTTTAAATAAAAAAAGTGGCCCTGATTACTTATTTTTTTAAATAACGGGACTATTAATTGTTATTCATGCCTTTACATAACTGAGCCCTCCAAATATGCAAATTGTGATGACCAATACAAGCAACTAGAAATAAACGTGTTACGAAGAATCTTTATTAATTGAATCACAAAGCGTTCCATTTTGTTCGCGAGTTTTCCAACGAATGCCCACTAATCGGACTACTCTTCGCATTTTATTCCCGTTTTCCAAAAGATTATCACTTCGATAATGGATGGCAACTTGGAATCGTTAAGCGGCCGATTATCATTGTCAGGAAATTGTTGTATTATGAAGAATTCGTTAAAATCAATAATATTTATAAGAGTCATAAAAGCAAGAAGGAATACTCTTTCAAAAAATAACAAAAATTGTTTAGTCGGAGCGTGAATATGACGTGTTAGTGACGTATCAATAGTTCAATGAAAGGAGAAGCGGCTGCCAAGAGACGCTCGTATATTTCGATCGCTCGTCTCACCAGTGAACGTTGGCGGTCTTCGGGGTGTTAGCGTTCACCTCAGTGTGTCGGCGAGACCACGGGAACACGGGTTGTCCCGACAGACATTGCGGCTTCGGAATTGTGTCGCTGGTATTGGCCGGTGATTGGAAAGTAGTACAGAACAGCATGCTCTCCTCCACCGAGTTCCAACGAAGTGATGCATTTAATCGAACCGATCTCGAACACACTTTGCCACCGTCCGCTTGACTTCTTGTTAGAAGGAAGTTCTGTGCCACAAGAAGGAAACACGCAAAACATTGTCATTCGATCAATCCCTTTATTCATTACTACCGACAGCTGCGGGAGAACCTTCGGCCGGATTATTCCTTGCAGATGATAGAAAAACTAAGGGCACAGCACTGGGAATTGATGGACAACAGCGAGAAAGCTCGCTGTGTTGACGCCGCCAGGGAAGAATGGCGCCTGCGTCGGAAATGACTGTTTTGTAGACGCAGGCCATGAAAGCCTTCAATCTAATAAAGCTGATCCACTTTCGGAGAAAGCCCCACTATTAATATAACTCATTAAATATTTTGCGCTCAGGACCTGTCGGAAGCCCGAGAGAAATTCATCGCGCATCTCTCTTCGGTGCTCGTTGAAAATTGTGTACGGCGGCAATGTGAAATATAAAAGGGGGATCCATTAACTAAATTAATTGGTGTTGTTCCGTGCAAAATATGTCGATGTTATATCGCTAGCGTATATTGTATCGATCGTCCGCACTTATTAGAGGAAGCTACGTAAAATATTATTGAAGTGCTCTCTCGTTCTCTCATCTCTCCTGTATATGTATAGTTCCTAGTGGCATTATGCATCCAACAAGCGCTTTTAGCAGTCGGGTCTTTGTCGAAGTTTAGCCAGGCGCGTATATCCGTTAATTCATGGCACTCTCACTCGCCTGAAATCCGGCAGCCCTTGATTATATACCAGAGGATTACTATGACACGTGAACTATCGGGCAAATGGCAAACAAATTCGTTTTTCCATTAGTCAGTGCAGCCGATTCGCATTAATGCCGAGTATGCAGCACAATGTGCGATCGGTGGGATCGCAGCGAACATGCGGCAGTCCGAAACACGCCCTCGGTTTGAAGCACAAAGCACGGCCACATTGTCGATGAAAAATGATCCAGCCGACGCGACGCCAGCAATGGTTCGGGCGGCTGCCATTCATCGCTTTAGCCGTCTACAGCAGTGGCATGCAGCCACACGTTTGCAAAGTGACCTCTCCTGATCTTTCGTGCTCGTGAACCATTGCACTCTCTTCTACTCCTAGTTTCCGAGAATATAGTTACATGTAATTGAACAAGTGGCCCAATGTATTAAGAACAGAGTTGTTCGACTTGCGTGATAAATGTGGTAATAAAATCCGACCAATCCGGCACGAGACTTCCTCCGAGCTGGTCGAGTGTGGAAGAGAGGGCTCGGAAATACCTGAATTCCTGGCTCTAATGAATTCAAGCCGAGAGAGCGCAGGGGAGTTTTGGCGCCTATAATGGTTTGGCTGCTCCACGTGCTCGAGACGTGCAGCGCCGGCAGGTTTGCCTAATAAAAACCTGGCCCCACTTACAGCCCTGCTGGTGCTGCTGCTGGGGCGTCGGTTAACGAAACACCGCTCGAATGGAGAACGCGAAATTGAGAGAGAAATCTGCACACCACACGTGTATGCGCGCTCTAGCAATTCAGCACTCCCTCGCCGACAGTCACGAGGAATATTGCGGTATTTCGTGGTTTAATGAATTAGTTAGGAGAACCAACCGCTGTCTACTCGGGAAATTAATGATGACCTTATACAGCCGACCTTCTATCTCGATGGCTCTTTGTTTATACAGAAAAGGGTACTTCAAGATGCTACCCTGTTCCTATTTCCCGGTGAAAAGCTGGATTGCTTCAATACCGCAGCATAAACCACCAACCAGAGTGTGGAGGACAAGTGGAAAATCCGTGAATTCAAAGGATCTCCGAGCGATCTCCCTCTCGATCGATCGATATTCCTTTGGATTCGAAATACTCTCGTTGCTTATTCAAGAGTGTCCGGAATACATTTCGGAAGTGTCGCTTTTTCCTCCATAGCAGACAAGAGCCCGGCGATTCTCCCTCGCTGATCTAATTTCCCGTATTCGCCCGTTCCCTTCGTTGACTTTATCCTGTTTCGTAAGAATGCTACCATGCCGAGTGCTCAACAAGTATCGAGGATCGAATGTAATCCGCGGAGCTTTGAATAGAAACAGCTGTTACCCGCTTGGTGACGAAACTTGAGATCGAGTTTGCAGGACTTAAATTTTTTCCGATCGAAGCACGTTGGATTCTCATTTCTAGGCGAAACAGCAGCGACAGCAAATATTTTTCGGGAACTCGAAAAATGGAGGAAAGTACAATTTTTTGCCGAAAAATCGGCAGCTCTTGAACGATTAACGCTTCAGGTGGCGGAATAGGGCCTCGACTAATGAGGCTGTTCGATAAAGGTAGCACTCGACAGAGCAATTTGCAATGGTAATTTCGCAGCCGACTATACTATATCTATATATCACAAGCCTGTCAAAGACAGGCATTAAGAATTTACTAACTTCACCAAGGGGTAATTAATTGGCCAGAAGCGATTACCGCTCGGCAAGCAAAAGCCCTGGCCGGATCGAGAGAGACAAAGATTCACAAATTTTGCGGGCAAACTACTCTTTAACATCAAGAAGCACGACTGCGCTAATTTGATACTAATTATCACTAATATCAAGTCGTCGTACAAACAAGTTGTTCATTAAGATCGCAAAAAATATTCTAGTCGAAAACACGAACTAAACTGTTCATAGAGAGATGTAGTTGCTTCGGGTGAGTCTGGAGATAACTTTGTCGCGATCCGTGTTCGCTAGACTTGTCTGTTGGCCGGTAAGTTTCATGCAAGCCGGAGCCAAATGAAATATTCAAACGCCAATGAAAAGTAACTTCCACCTGACTACACGGCGAACTAGGGAAAGGAGATGAGCCTGGTGGTACTAGGACATTCGGTAGCCAGCAGCTTATGCTTTGCTTGCCGACAATCCGGAAGAATAACTCGCAAGGGATCCGGAATATTTTTCGAAGCAGCCCAGCCTAGAAGAGACTGGTTCTTGGCCTCGGGCTGGCTGGTTGGCTGGCTGGTTGGCTGGCTCTCGAAGTAAGTCAATACGCAGAGGAAGCGATTCTCTCAAAGTTGCTCGTGCTTTGTTGCATAAAACATCGGCCGCGTTATACGGATACGCGAGCAGTTCTTTCAACTGCCGTTCTTTTACTCTCTCGCGCCCTTAATTCTTCCTTCCTCGGGGATGACCCGGAGTTGACCCGTCTTCCGCCCCTATCACTGGAACCACCATTTCCTTCCCCAATTCCCTGCCCAGTAACTTTCAAAGTAGCTTCATATTCTAGACATAAATATGCCCGCTTGATTAAGTAGAAACACTATTTTCTTAAAGTAAATGCAAATGGAAACAAAGGCAAGATATAATAGTACAATAGGAATGATTTAGTCTTGTCGGTTTTGGCTTGTGCTGTTGGTTGCAGAAGAGTGAGATGAACGATCGTTGGATTCGGTCGTTGTGCTTGGCGTGGCGGGCACAATAGCCTTGCACTCTACTGGCGGGCGGACTCGGCTGACTAAAGTCGGCCCTCGCTACTTGCACCGCCAGCTGGCCTGCGGCCTTCTCGATAGGCATCAGACAAGCACCCCTTTACGTTATCTTACACTTTAAAAACCGTCGCGCAATCACTTAGCATCTTCCCAACCTTAAAAAGGAGAGATCCAAGAAAATGTTGAGGCCATCCGGAGTACTGTGTCGGGATTGATCCAGAAGCACGAAGAGGGCCTTGCTTATATAAAATCGAAGGTAGGTTGAGCCCTAGATTCGAGTGCATCCAAACGACGGCTTGGCAACCACAACAGTTTTTCCTGGACGAAAGAAGCCGCTTGTCTTTCGGGGGTTGGAAGGATTCCGGGAATACGATAACGTTGGCGTCTCGTCCGATTCGCTCCCGATAGGCTGGAACTTAGCCAGCAGCCATTGTAGAAAGCCTCGCGGTCACTCACTGCTCGTGTTTGCAGATAAAGCAATGGTACAAATAACTTGGTGGTTCACTCAATTTTTATTACCAAAGCCGTAAGATAAATTCCACTCCTTTTCCGCGCCCCGAGCGCCACCGAAGATTCGATAGACTTCTAGGAAATTTGCAGGGTCACCCTGTGGAACACAAGCCACTCGAAATAATAGTGGAGTAAAGTAGTAGAAAAGGGGAGGCTATAAAAGCAGGGTATCGGGCATCCTCGATGTCACAAGGACTCCTAATAGTAATGGTAACTGTTTGCAACAAGGACTCGCGCAAGCTGTCCCCCACGATAGTGGAGGATTCTTTATTCGAGGCGACCCAATGGCAATGTACTCGCACGTAAACACTCAGTGCCAGGTAGCAGAGCAACACACCCACCAGACGTGTACCTGTATCAGACGATAAGAACCACTGGCGAGTAAACTGATTTCTCGCTCACAGAAAACTCAAGGTGCATTCCGCCGTACTAGAATACTGCTCGTTTCGCTGTATCGGTTACGAGGCGAATGGTTGTGGGCCACGATCCACTTGCCACCAGTCCTTGGAACCCGAGATTCGCCTCGGCTACTACTTCCTAGTCAAGCAGTAGTCGTTTCGACCTCGGCCTGTACTCCCATTATCGTTTCGCAGTGTCGATTTCGAAGTGCCAGAACCATCGCACGAGGAAAGACTGCATTCTCAATTTTTCAATTGCGCCAAGGCATTGGTTTGCTATTATCGATAAGTTGCGATTAACGTGAACGGCTATTAGTGTCGAAGTGGCCGGATTCCCGCGGAGTAGTCGAGTGTAAGGCCACGAAATGAATTCCTCCGACCTACAAGTAGTCAGAGAACAAGAAGCTCTGCAGGCTTTGCCTATCGGTGAGCTTTGTTCAGAGAGTTTCGCTTCTTGCTTTGAGCGATAAGCATCTCCTGCCAGGCTCCGCTCGAGTATCCGGCTTTCAGTGTCGACTGATATCGGCCATAGGAAAGCGGAAAGGAGACGGGATTGGTTTACAGGTTTTGCGTTAGCGAGTCCTCTCGGGACTAAATCGAGTTAGCGGCGCGGCTTGCAACCGCAAAGTGGTGGAAAACTTGCAACCGCAAAGTGGTGGAACGCAGGAGGCGGGTGCAGCCTCTCTTAATCGCACTGAATGACCAATAAAGTTAACTAATGAAAGAAACATTCGAAGCTGGAGCCTTTTCCGCAGCAACTGAACGCGCTTGACTAAGAGCAAAGTTAACCGCAGCATCCGGTTGGGAAGAAGAGCAGATGAGCGGGAGACTTTCCGGGAGAAATAATCAACGGGAGGAGCGGCCTCCTTAAGAAAGCGAATAATGGCGCTTCGGTGATACCAACTCGTAAAGTTTATTGGCCGGTAAAAACAGATCTCCTTCCTATATATACCTCATATTCAGTAATGTCAGTCGCTGGTCGCAGGAACTTTTACCGTTCCACCTGCTGACACAAAACTCCTTCCTCCGCGACAATATCCTAAGACGCTCGTTCTTTTCCGAGTAAACGTCGAGCGTGCCAACAGCCGATGGAAACTCTTATTCCTCTTGTTATCTTCCTCGCTAATTCTTCATATTGTAGCGTCAGCGGACTGTTTCTATTGAACGTGTGCTGCTTCTGGCATTACTCGGATCCTTCGGACTTGAGATGGGCGACTGAGCGTCTTCTAAGCACCCTTGCAAGCAGTCTCCCTTCCCTTCTTTCCTCTATTGGATGTCAGATAAGATTAATAAGTTTCGATTTTTTTAATAAAAACGCCTAGACTTTAAAATCAGTTCATTAGAAAGAAAGGCATGTACGACAAAGTCATTCTGTCATACACGTGTTCGGTTCGTTTGCAGCGAGAGCGTAGGTTGAAAATGAATGCACATAACACACTAAGGGATCGTACAGAGAGCGGTTTCCACCTGGAAAACTAATCCCCGGGGTTGGCAGGCCGCCGAGATAATTGTGTTTGTCTTTCATTTAAGTTGTTTGCACTCTTCACAACCTCCCCCATGCCAGGCATCTTTTTCTTCGGGCGACTTTCATCTCTTTTTATTTTGCCGCGCTACCCGACAAGCATGCCGTAATAGAAATGGCAAACGCGTTTATTAAAGTAGTTTATTATGGCTTTATTACAGTATACTCTTCCGTGTCACGTAGCTTAAGATGGCAGAGTGTTTAGAAGGCTAGCGGTCAGATGTGGAATGCGAGAAATCGGCGAGTGAACGTCGATTGCCAACGGAGTGAGTTCGGAACCCCAGCGAGAAACTCGTCCGTCCTCTTTAACCTGCGGTAAATCAGCGCGCATTCTTTCTCCCCAAGGCAGAGGAGAAACACGCGCGCTAGGAGAGCAGACCACGTGCACAAACTCTGCGAGAGTGCTCGTTCTCGCGCAGCATCATCTCTCTTTCACTCGATCGCCTTAAAGAGCCGCGTGGAGATCGGCTACTTTCGCCCGCGAGCAGCCGTGATTCTGCCGCTCTTCTGACCTCTCGTTCGATCCGCCCTGCGATGGGAACCAGTGAGAGCACACAACGTGCAACTGCAACTGCCGCTTCCGCCTGTCGTGGACCGCGAGATCGCACCGACACACTCACTCTGTACCCGTGAGCATCTTACATTCTCTCTTACGACAGTCTCTGTGTGCCAAGAGTGAGCGGCCAGTCTTTCTAATGGCGCAGAGTGAATGCGGTCATTAGCCAGTAAGAGTCTGGAAAGCAATGATATCACTTTGCCAATAAATTCCCCGATGAACTTTTCCTCGTTCTTTTATTTTATACTCTATTCATCGATATCTACTTAGTATCTTATAAATATTGCATGTGTTCTTGTTTCTTGTAAATGGATGACACGAGTAATGGGAGGACGGATCGATTGCGGCTTTTTCGACAATTAGGTATCGCCGTTCCACAGCTCACCGCAATCCGCCGAATCGATCACACTGGAACCGCCGTGCATCTACGCTCGATGATTAGATCATCGGGCGCACAGGATTTTCACTACGACCTGGCGAACTGGCAGCCGCAGGGGGGCAAAACAGGATTCCTGGTGCACATACTATTTCAATTTCGCCCGGCGTGCACGTCAATCAGCCTAGTGGCGGATTGCTTTGACATCCGTCGAAACTTCCTAGTTGATTGGTCCTACCGTATTACGGGTCACTCTAATTTCAGCCGCCCGATGCTCACCTATACACACGCGTACACAAATTTCCGAATGCAAACGAGAAATTAAAACGCTGTCCGTATCGTTTCGCTACACGGTACGCGCAATTAATTTCCGGCCCGAGTCTCTTCATAAATCCGGGCCGAACAAGCTGGCGTCGCGTTCGTTAAAGAAAAGCTTGCTGCCCGACTTTCTCGAGCAATCGAAATTGCTATTGAATACTCATTATCGCGACTTACCCATCAGCCCTTTCATAAGTCACCTTTTATTCGAGGTAAATGGGCGAACATAGGATGGATTGATTCAAAATCGAAAGGTCAATTAGTAGCGATTAATCGTCCCCGTCTGCTATTATATTTCTCGCTTCTTTCCGTCTCCGGGGGACAATCGATCAGTCTAATGGAGAGAGAGTGAATTCATTGTCCTCGCGCGACGAGCCACAAGGCGCTCGTTGGTTCTCCCGGAATAATACACATCGAGCGCATTCGAAAATGAAAAAGCTCGCGCGCCTGGGCCGTTTGTGCTTTTTGCCGGCCTCGGTTATAGCCGGCAACGAAGGGAGAGGTAGAAAGAGAGTGGGGGAGGCAGCGAGAGTGAGTCAGTCATGCGAATACTTAAACGAGAGGCAGCCTTTGCCACTGTGTTGGCGGAGCGGCTCTTTTCGGGGCATCGCACATCGGCCGGTAGCGATTTTTCGCGCAAACCCTCCCGATTCTCCTCCCGATTCTCTTCATTCGTGCGAACTAACTGGCCTCGACAGACAGGAGGCGAACATTTTTCGGGGCTTTCGGGCCAGCCGTTGTTCGCGCTCGATTGGCAGAGTGCGCGTCGCATCGACACCGGACGCCACAGTCGGGGTGTCAAATCCGACGGGGAAAAGCGGTCCCGCGTGTCGCTTTGCACCGCTCTGTCGAGATAAAATGCCAATTGACAGACGTATAGTCGGAGTCAACGATCAACGCTGTTTCACGTCGCTGACCCCACTACTCCATCTCCGCCAATTACTCCGCGCGAAAGAACTCTCGACGCTTAATGTGTGCGGGCACGAGAGCCATCAAAATATTTATGACTCCGAGTGTAATCATCGTGAAACTGGCTACTTTCGTAAATCAGTTTGGGTGGATGTGGATATATCTGACGGTGTAGGTAAGGCATGTTGAAAGGGAGCTACGGTACTATGTGGCTTGGTATACTGGCAGCATCAACGCCGAAAGCGAGGAGCATCGAGGAGAGAAAGTCTCGCTCGAGTTAATCGCTCTCGAGCGATGCCCGGCAGCTCCCGCTCGATTAATTCCTGATGTACGGCCAGTCGCGGCCGTTTACCCGGGGATTATTACGCCCGCCAGCTCTTCTTCCCGTAATTAAGATCAAGGAGTCCATCGTGGCTCTCTGCGCCTCCCTCGCATGCCACTCTCCGGCCCAGCGAAAGTTCCCTCCTGCATCTATCAACACTATGTCTTCGGACATGTTAGGTGCCCGCGCGTATGTAATGCCTGCTAGCGGCCCGTCTCGGCCAGACTCATTTATTTCAGTCGCTCTTCACGTTGCGCACGTGACCCAATCCCACTCCTGAGGAAAGAGAGATGGGGAAAGGGTAAATTCCAGGGTTTCTCTCCAAGGCTTGTCTAGCCAAACTGTCTTCATCCCGCAGGAGTAGCCTCAACAGAAGTCAATCACTGCTTGCCTTTAGTTCCCGAGGATCTCGGGTGGCTCGGGTGCTCGAGTCAAGAGTATCGAAGAGAAAGCCACGGAATTGTCCGCTCCCAGGAGGAGAACAGGACGGTCAATATTTGTCTCGCCCCAAGGAATTTACATTTAAGTGATTCGGGCACCGAAGCGCCACGGGATATGGGGTCAAAGGACGGACACTGTTGGATCGAAAGGAAATAGAGAAAATAGGATAAAGGCAGTGGCGAATGCTGGGGCGGAATTGTGGCGAGAAATTACGGCTAACTTTGGAAGCGGTGAGCCCGGCGCCAGCAGGGCCTCCCTCCCCCCCCCCCCCCCCTGCCTGCCTGCTACACGGTGATCTTTTAAAAACTTACGCGAAATTAGATTTTAAATTTCGCCAGCCGCTCCTGCGTTGCAGCCGAGCATTATAGTGCCGCAACTCCCTCGCTTTCCTTTCCCCGTACTTTTCTCGGACGAAATTGCGGCGGGAATGGGAAACTCCCGCGCCGCCCTCGCTGTTATGCCGTCGAACCTTCGTTGATCGAGAAGTTCGCGATCGCGGGAAAATGAGGTGGATAACTCATCGAACCCTTTTCTAGCGGGCCACCTTATCTTTCCAACTTTATACATTATCATTGCGAAATGAGATTGGCGAGTATCGATCAAAAAAGCCCTTTTCATACCAGTTATATCGCCTGGCGTTATTTCATTATCCAATCAATTTGTCTCGCAAGTTACGAGGCCATCGAGATGACGAAGGGTTGTCTGATTATTTCTCGGGACACTTCGTAATTTAAACCAGTTTATAAAAATCAGATTTATCTCTACGGTAGCTTCGGTTTAATGGCGGTGGGTTCTATAGATGGTGTCGGTTAACGTGTGAACAGACCATGATTGTCTCGGGTAGGCAGAAGGATGGCCCTGGCCGTAATGCGTGGATCCACCGCGTCCATCGGGCGAACGCGCGCAAGCCTCGAAATCGTTTGCCGCTGATTTGCATAATTTACTGGTCGCGATACTCCATTTCGCCAGAGGGGCTTGCTGGCTGCCTCTGCTCGTAGCTCTATTTCGGCCCTTCGGATCAATCCGCTCTGAATAACGCCTGGTCACGCACCCTCCATCGCTATTTACAGTTGGCCACACTAGCTCAATCCATTCCCAGGCCGATTTCGTTGCGAAGAATTTTAGAAACCGAGCATTGCGAAAGAATAAGTGCTAGGCGTGAGATATAGCACTGTTTCAGCAGTGACAGCCATTGAAATTCGAGCCCGATCGAGAAAACAATTTCTCCGCCTAGTTTATTGACAGTCCGAAATGTGCTGTTACTTAATCCAGGCATATTTCGTTCCACTGGGATTACCCACTTTCCCGAGCGAATAACAAGCAGATAAAGAATTCCTAGCAATGTTTATTTATCGAACGACCGTTCGTCATGGCAATTGGGATGGCGTGGATCCGGCCGCATTGACACTGCCCTGCCAACTAATATACAATGATACGATGATTCCATTACTCTCGCAGCTCGAGTGGGTGCTAATTAAATCGTAAATAATTCAACGGCTAATCTACGTACATCGCGCCGCCGCCGTTCTCCGCTTAACGACTACCACTGGCTACCAGTGAATTGTATTTATAAGACCCTCATTACGCATAGTTATGATTACGCACTGTGAACATTTCGGCTATATTAGTATGATTCCCGATAGCCTTCGTGGTTGACTCTAGCTATGGCCCATAAAAGCTATCTCGCTAGGGACGGAAATCGGAAAATTATGCCAGTTGCGCATGCTGGTTACTTGCGTGGCAGAGCTTGAATCAACATAGCTAGAAGCGCCGGCCTGGACTCACAGGCAAATTTATGCGGACTGCTTCTCCCGCCACTCGTCTAGTTTTACAGTCCAGCTAGTTTTATTGCCACTAACGAATGACCGCATAAGTCAAGCATTACGGGACAGCAGCAACATAATCTCGACCGAGCAGAACCGGCAGTGTAGAAAAGAAACGCGAGCACGTCATTAAGGCGAGCAATTACAGAGGGGGTTGAAACGGCGGGCGCGCGTCCGAAAGTTTCGCCGTGGCTTTCGTCTGCCAGCAGAACTCTCGCACGCGCACTCGATTAGAATTTCAAATATTTCACCTGTTTCACGGAGAATTTACATGACTGGCTGAGCAGTCGAGTGAGTGGGGGAGGCGAGTCAGTTAAGCGCGACGACAAAGTGGTCTCACGACATTCCTGGCAAGGCCGTTCATCGGCGGACCTGTCAGAATTAAATCTCAGCCGCTCCAGCGACAGCACCATTTCTAAAGCGAGACCTGACCTTTCGACCGGCGCACTTTCTGATCCGCATTCTCAATTTCATGTGCCGTCTGTTTCGGGACCTCGAGGCCGCCGAGGTTGGTGACACTCGCCGAGCATTCAAGAGAAAATTGCCCAGGTTTACTTTTACATACAGGAAGTAGCGCAATTTTTGTATTCCTCTCGAGACCGCCTGAGAGGAAGTAGTCCATCTGGTGTGTTGGTAGAGTTACGTCCTCGAGGTGAAGGTGTCGGGTAAATAAAGAAGAATGGCAGATGAAGAGTTTTCGCAGCTTGTGTCAGAAAGAAAAATAGGAGTAGAGAGTTGGTGCGGAGGGCAGGATGAGGGGGTAAAGGGGAGAATCGGATTTTGGACATATCCGAGAGTACGTCATGAATGCGAAAGCCATGCAGGCGAGCATAAGTTATAGGCGCATTATATTCGCGACAGTAGCGTACTAGAGACGCTTTCATCCTCCTTCTTTCTTTCTCTCGCTCGGTCGTGTGAACCCTCCTGGAATTCCTTGCTTCTCCCCTATTTTTAGCGTACACTTCCGAGACGCCGTCGCTTCCAGCAGGATTCCTTTGTTTATCGCGGTGTGCAACCATGCGACAGATTTCCCCCGACCCCTATCCTCTCTCCCCAGAGCATGGGGACGCCTTGCTCTACTTCCGCCGGACTCACTTGAAATTCTCGAATACTTAGAATTGTCCTTCGCAGCGTGAAAGATAAATTGCGATCGCCGGGACCACAGGGCTTCTGGTGCCGGGGAGCGGAATAACCGCTTGCGAGAATCGAATCGAATGCCAGTGCCGGCGAATACGATTTCTATGAAAGGAGAAAAGTTGCCCCCGGGGATTTCGGCGACGATGTGAAGTGTAATGAGACATTTTCCACCGGTAAATTCTCGGATAGAATCGAGAAAGAGAGGTTCGCCAGGCGGAATTTTGATGCCGGATGAAAGCGACGTACGCAAATGTCCCGGGACGGGAAAGTAAGCAACGGTTGTCGAGCTCGACAAGCTTCATCCGCAAGATACAAGCTGCACTTTCAAGCTGCGGCCCAAGTGCCATTTGTAGAGCAATAAACAAGATGGGAAAGAAGGCGCGAGCGCGCCGTCTGACTGCAGCCATCCATATTCCCCTCAAACGTCGCGTGAAGAACTCTACGCTCAATGCGCACCGTCGTGCACACTACTTATTTTCCCTGGCGAAGCTTTTCCTCCTGGAAATGTACATCTCGCTCGCCCCAACTGAATTACACTGCAGATATGTTCATAACGAAGATCTAGTGAAGACATCCGAGTGAGTCGCTAAGTTAATTTTCGCCTGATATAAAATACGATATCCGCCTTTGCCGACTATCTTAATTCAATTTCACCTCAACTGTATAACATCGAACAGTAAGTTTCACTTATATAGCTTCCGAGAATCGAATCTATTTATGGCAGAGATACGTTTCTATATTAACCAGCCCCCATTTCCGTATTCTCATTAATATCTCAAGACCGAACGGATCCTCGCAAATGGAGACAGTCGCGAACGTGCAGCTTCCAACCCCGTCCTCCTCCATCCGAGAACGCACGCACGCAGGCACGCAAATGGAAGGCGGAAGCTCGAAGTTGGCGGGCTCGAGTTCGCCGTGCGAGAGGGTTCGGTAATTTGCATAACATCTTGAATATATAAGGAGATAATCCACGATAACTTCTCCTTCGGGCTCTGCTCTGCTTATCGCCCGGTAATAACGCGATAAGACACAGCCGTCTTGAGTCTTGCGGAGATGCTGATGAGAAAATAATTACGTTCTCAATGCGAGGCCCACGGGAGCTTTCTGCTCTCTCTCTCTCTCTCCCTGTCTCACTCTCACTCTCTCCCTCTTGACACCCAAGCAGGTATCACTCGACAAGGAGAATCCTTGCTGGAGAGATATTCTTATCGGAGAGTTCTCGACACAATATGCTCCAGAGGAGAATAGAGGTGGAAAGAGGTAAACGGAGCACTCTCGACAACTCTAGTCTTCTCTAAAAGCAATTTGTTCAAAATAAAATTGAGCTGGAAGAGGATGTATTTTTCGAGGACCACGGTCTACTCCACCCACTCGAAGAAACGGAATTTCGCCTAGAGTAGAGGGGTGGAGAGGCGGTGTCATCCTGTTCTCTCCGAGAAACTACAGCTGCCCTATGTATAGTTGTGCGGTTTCCTGGCAGCGGCATTCAACGGAGAGGCGAAACTTTTTCGTTGAAGTTAGTGGACCCAGCTCGAAATATCTGTAACTCGATTTTCAAGGCTCGCCGAAGGCTGCACTTAAAAGCGCGCCGCTCTTGTTTCGGGCCGTTTATGCCACTCCAAGTGGATCGATGGGCATCGAGTCCGCCCGTTGAATGCAGTCGGACTTTCGCGGAATGCTGTTTTTTGTCCCAGCGAAAGAGACTGCCTGGGGTCCAGTTGTAATTTGCGCTTGCCATTCCTCGAGTTACCAATACCGAGGAATTCCGAGATTTTGTTGCGATTGAACTTGTGAGGGATTAAGTGACGCATGACTGCGTGAAAAGCTTTGGGAGTTTGATAGCGAGCTTTTCCCGGAGCACGGACACTGCGAAAGTACATTGTGCTTGTTCGACCCTTCGGCCCTTCCTTCCAGGATAGAAAGGTATGTTACTTACTGAGGGTAGTGGCCGAGTCCGAGGTAGAAAAGGACCCGAGCCCAATGCCAGAAAAGATCGAGGCCCCCCCTACCTGATTTATCAGTTGGACCAGCCACTCGAAAGCTTTCGTGTACCGCGATCCTTCTCCCTGGCATATCCTCGCCGGAGATCTCAGACGTTTCTCGCTATTAACGGTCGACACTAACCACTCGCCGGGGAAAAAAATCTTGAGATCCTTCGGCGATTTTTCATCGTGAGCTCACCAGACGCTTCCCCTTCCTCCCATTCTTTCAATCCACCGTCCTCCTCTGAAAGCTCGCAGAGGGACCAACTCGTAAATTGCAAACGTGGAAACTGCTCGGCGTACTAAACCCTCTGTTACTTGGCGACTTGTCCTTTGAAAGGGCTTGGAAATATGAGCTTGCCGATGTGCGAGTGCAGAATCGATAGCCACAATTCCTATGGAGAGAGAAGGAAGGTGATGAATTAATGGAAGATTTTTGTTGCGGTAATTGGGTTGAAAGGACAGTGTAGATACGCGTCAGCGTTAATTAAGTGTCGAATGGCTGAGCAGTGCCACTCAACCCATTAGCCCGCGATTAATTACTGAAATTGATTACTATATACGGCCAGAACAATTCGCCTCGGTCTGGCGGATATAGTGCGGCGATGGTGTACTTATTTGTCTATAATTGCGCACCGTTCAATCGTTCGCAAACAGCCGACCAGGCTCGACCGTCCAGGCAAAACTGTCAATCGAACGCCAAATTAATTAGGCGGATGGAACGGTCACTTGGCAACGAGGATGGACGAGTATATAAAAAGCAATCGTGGGCATCAAATCGAATAAACTTTCAGCCGATAACAATACTTTTATTCAGCCGGTATTTATCCATCGTATCGTTACAGGGAATCTAGGCGAGCTTCATATATATATTAAGCATGCCAATATCAATGGAGGGTTAGTTGCGGGACCGCAACTGCAACCCTATAGCGTTGCGGATAATTCAGAGAGCGAGTTGGAAAGTTGGGGCGCGTTGATCCTTCATAGATCGTCCGGTTGAGCCAGGGCGTTAGCGTAAGTGGGTGCTTCCGGTGCGACCGAAACGAGGCAAGTTTCAAGTTCGTTCGTGGAGTCGGGGGGCTTAGAACATCGGCCGACAAGCGTACACCGCCCTGCACCCCCGAGCACCCCCTTCACCGACCGCCCCCCCCGCGCGCCCGCTTGCGCGGTTGGCCATCTCACTCCTTCATTTCTCACTTCCTCTCCGAGCTTTCCGTCCACCTGGACGTAAGCCCGCTACATCTGTCAGTCTCCGTAAATCTGTTTCTCTCGCTTATTGCCTTGTCTCGTTGTAGCTCTCGTCGCTTCCAGGCCCCTGCTGCTGCTCCAAGTCCCTCGGTTACCCTCGCCAGCTTCCACCCTCGCCGAGCCGCAAACTCTCGTCTCTCGCTGGCGGGGAGAGCCAGCTTGAATAATGATTCCGGCGCGATCCAATGGACAGGTTCGTGGATGGCGCGCATAGTTTCACTGGGCATTCGAGATCGGAGGAGAGAGAGAGAGAGGAAGAGAGGAAGAGAGTGAGAGAGACACAGTGAGAGAGATACATAGAGGGAAAGGGACGGGGAATGGTAGTAGAAGCAGCCACCAGCTTCATTAGCCGAGACGTCACTCGCCTTTCCCTTTTTAGCCACGTTAATTAGTTACTCTCTCGCTCGCCTCGCGCACGAGAGCAAGCCCTCTCTCCCACACCCCTTTCTAATCGGCACCGAAGGACGACGCAATGATACCGATAAACCCGGCATTGGCAGGGGTGGCCTGTGTGGATCGGCGCCAGTCATTGTTCCCCGGAAGTGTAATGATGAACAAGTCATTGTTCCTCGAGTACCTCGTTACTCGGGGCGCAACCCGTCCGAGAGATGTGCAGGAGAAGAGAGCGAGTGAGCTTGACATACTGAGGGGGGAGGGGGCTTGACGGGGCGATCGGAGGGGAGGATCGACAGCCATATGATTAATTGCCGCGGCCCCATGTAAAGAGGTTCTGGCGTGCCTACGTATTCTACTTGCTTTGTCGGGTGAGCACGGTGGGCGCATTACCGCAACCCATGTCCCACTCGCACTGAGCGAGACATTAATATCGGACGGGACAGCGCGATCGAAATATCTATAGACGAAATAGAAGGTCCGCTTCTCCACTTCCTAGAAACTCCGAGAGTCTTTGACCGATCAAGGAATAAATGTAGGAAAGTTATATTAGAGGATTTAAAGGAATCTGCGGATGCATTCCTCTCGGCAAATAGGGAGCAGTAGCACTGCTCACCCTTCTCCGTGAAATTCGCGTGGATGGAGAAGCTGGTGGGTTGGAGTAATTTCATCAGGGGCGGATTATGCCCTGGCCGCCCTAGACGCAAGTCATCCGGCATTTCAACGAAATAATTACCGGCGCTGACCGTCCTAAATTGAAATAGTCACGCGCCGTGCCACTCCGCCGCAGCCTCGCTCTCCTGTCGCCCGATATATCGTTTGCGCCGTTACGCGCACACAAAGCGCCCGGCGAAATTAATTAAACGGTATGCGCGTCGCCGGATCCCGGCTGGACCACGAAACGCCCCGGCAATCGTTCGTAACAGCGAGTGGCCAGGAAAGCGTTGCCGAAAATTCCCTCGGAGATAGAGAGAGGGAGAGAGAAAGAGAGAGAGAGGTGATCGGTTTCAGCGAATTAGCTGGCAGCCAGCAGACTTGCATCCATGACTTGAAATCGATCCTGCCTATACATTTTTCATGCCACTCCACTGGATTGCTTCCACCCGCTGCTCCATTTTATGCCGGCTCCTCCGTAAACTCTCGTTAACTCTCGCCGGCTGCCTACTGGTCAACAGTGACAATTCGATCGGCCCCCAAGTCATATTTCCTCACTCTTCAAATCGATCAACCTTTCGAAAATTTCCCTAATCACTTTTAATCCTCTGTTTTATTCCACGCTTTTGTACGTCCCACACTGATGTGTCGATATTCTTGTAATTGTAACCCAATTAGTTAATTTTTATTTTATAACGTACGTATATATTTTCACGCTGAACCTATCCTTTGTCAGCAACAAGTTTCTTTATCTTTATTTCAAAGCCCAACATCACACATTGTTTTAGAGTTAAATATTTGAAAAGTCCAAACTAATTGTAAATTAATTGTTAATTCGTATGTGACACAGAATCAGAATTTCGTTATAGTCTACTGCAACTGCGACTAAATAAATAATGTCCAATTACGCTTATTGAAACGTTTACGTAAAACAGATGATCAACAATGCGTCAACATGGCGGATGGATTCTTTTATTTTCAGAAGCGGTACAATTACACGCGGACAATGTTAAGTGGTTGCGTATACAGAGATGGGGTGTGTAATACCGGCGGGCATAAATATGAGGCTAGGTTTGACGTGGCTTTATGGTGTCTTTAAATCACTCCACGATAAAATCCGTGAAATTTACGGGCATCGCTAGCTAGAACCCCGTAGTATCCGAAATCGCTTTTACTTCGCGCAGAAGGTCGCTTTCCCGGCTGGAGTGTGTTTGCCACCCCCCGCAAGCGCCGCCGAGAATCGATAAGGTCTATAAAGAAATTTCGTTATTACGAAATCACCATCAGCCTGCCTGTATCCCTCCCACCCCTGCTTTAATATTTAAATGACCACATTTCCATGAATAAATCGATTGGGTCGATCGCTGTTTTGCGTGGCGGCTGCAATATCGCCGGACCACCTGATATCTTTCCCCATCGAAAGCTTCGCCATAGACCCTCCATTTACATACACTCTTCGTATCTTCATATCTTTATTCTATGAAAATCCGAATCTATAATGTATACCTTCCAATTTCGTGGTTCAGTCAAACAGGGGAAGAAGGAAGAGATTTTAGTATAAAGATCATCCTGATAAATCATAAGTAACTGAGACGCCAATCGACTACCACCAATCTATTGCCGTGGTATGAAGCTACAGTAGGGTGAATAAGCATTTACTATTCAATCTCCTGACCATTGTACGTCACCGATCAAAATTCTATGTACGTGTCCTGTCGATCGCTGATCATTCTCACTTCGGTGATCCGTATCAGTGCTTATCCTGGCGTAGCGCACGCTTATTAAGAACTATATCAGCAGCAATCGGCGGTGGCATGCGCATATTTGCCCGTAATTCGACGGGCGTATTTGCCGAGTACTGGTGTGCGCGAGCGCGCGCGCTCCCTCGTACGGGACACAACAACCTCCCGTGCCGCAGGCAATATGCTAATTGTTCCCAAATATATTCGCCAGCGGCAGAATGCTCGCACGCATTGGTACGCACGCACACCAGCCGGCTATTATTAGTGACATCAATAGGCCACGAGCGGCGGAACCGCGAAGCCGAAATTTGCCCGCGACTATTGCCGAACGATCCGAGGAAATAGTAGGCGCCAGGTGAATTCTATCGCACGTCGCAAATACATACTTACACAGGGACATCGCGGCGCGGGCGAGCGTGCACCTACATCCATACGTATATTCGCCAGCGCTCCCATTAACCAGTAATCGAATTCTAACGTTACGTGCCAGGCGGGCCTCGATCCTCGATTGGATTTTTAATCGAATCCTCGACGGAGTAAACATTTGTCATCGGCGGCCATGTAATTTATAGGGCGGCCGTCGAATCAAACGCATAGCGATTAAAATCAATTCCCATTCCGAGACGGGAGAGCGGGTAATTCGGCGCGCAAATGTCCCCGGAGCGAATTACCCGTCGGAAGAATCGAGCGCGCTTCATCGGAACGCGCGCTACCGCTCGTTTATCGCATCGGCAAGCGAACTGAGTTCTTCATAATTAGACGAGCACCAACCCGATTGTTATACGGGACGACACGCGCCAGCGAAGCCCCGATTAATTAAATGCCCCATTATTGTCCCGCCAGTGGCCCGTTCGTTTACGACTTCAGCGTCGCGCCGAGTTCAACTATTTAAACGATTCCCATTCTACATCGAATTACATCGTCCCTCCACCCCCCACCCAACCCCTCCACATACGTAGTACACATTTGCATTATTTCAAATGCACCGGCCGACATCGAATTGACGCGTGTCCGGCTGCTGTTAATCAGGACGGCCACTTCCTCCCTTGCCAGAGAGAAACGGACTGTTTGCCTGCTGGTTGTATTCCACTCTCGTTACGTCCAGGAACAAATAGTGTCGGAGAACTAGCGAGCGTTGCTCTTATCACTGGTAGGAGAAGAAGCGGGGGCGACGTTTAGGCACTAAACTTGCCAGGATTCCCGTAAAGAGCAGAATTACAGCAAGGACTCTAATAATCGCCGCGCTAAAGCGAACACTTAGCGAGTGCTGGAGCGAGCAAGCGGGCGCATATTCCTCCGCTTATTCCCGAAGAGTTTTCCGCTCGAATGCAGCCGTAATTGGCGAAGTGTTTGGCAAAGTGTGCTCCCCCAGCAATCCTACCTCCGGAAACCGGAAATATATGGAGCTTGGTATTTGCCTGGCAGGGTATAACTCGTTGCCTTAGCTAACTGCAACAATGGCTGCCGCGGATAAATATTTGTGCGTTCGTTAATCATTTTCATTTGCCCTCCTGGCATTCTATGGGTGTAGAGTTGATGTATGTAGAGTGTGCGCTGCTACAATTTTTCCTGGCGAAATTGCTGACTAGATCTTTCCACGAGTTTCCCGGCCATTTTCTCTGATACGTCCTTATCCCTCTGGCTGACTGACTGGTGACAGTAAGACTGTGCAAATCCGCGTTTACAGCGAGCCGGAGACAGCTCGGAGGCTGTCGAATTTTCGCCGAGTTACTGGAGCTTCTCTCACGTCGGGAGAGTGCGAGCTCAGCCACATCATCTCATCCTCGGCACGCCACCGCCGCGCCGCGCCGCGCCGTCTCGACCAAGTCCACCGGACGAAATCCCATTCGCTCGAATCGCGGCAAACAAAGCGCACCCAGGCACGCATGACGCTCGGCACTTTTCACCCGGCTTTTTTCCGCCCTTTCTCGCGCGTCTCTCTATATCACCCTGGCGCGGCACGTTTTTCAAAGCACCAAGCTCTGATTTCATTTCGTCCGCTCGAGCCTCTGTTATTTTTATTTGAATAAATACATCTGCCTGGCCGAGCTAGCACTCACAGTGTCGAACAAAATTTGTAGTCAATGCTTTTCGAAAAGAACACGTCAAAACCTAGTCAATATTGACGATCGACGATATTGGGACGACGTGTGAGATCGCTCGTTAAGAGACAGAGATCAGTGAAAGCTGATTATCATTGCTGCTCTCGGACGAATTGGCATAAGGCCGGTGATCCCGACAGCAGTGGTACACGTCGGATCTCTGGCGAGATAAGCCCGAATTATGTAAATGTTTTCTTTCGCGCGCGCTCAGCCACCCTGCCGGTTGTGCGTCTTTGGTAATGATTACTAAAGCTTGGAACACGTCCATATTTTAGATTCCCACCAGTCAAATTTATCAGACTAATAATTAAGATCAGCGAGCGAGCGAGCGAGCCGCCAAAGAATTTATGCTTACGGGGACCTAATAAAATTCGACTATTGAGAGATTCAATCCAGACACGTTCCTACCAGTTCTCGCGAGACCGACAAACAAATCAGACATTCTGTTATCCGGCTTTCGGATCTGGCGTTGCGACTCTCTGTGCCAAAACTATCACTGCGGCACAGCATCCAGAGAGAACCGCGAACTTTCGTCGCCGTAATTTATCTCCCGCTGCTGCTCCGTGCCCCGAGATTGAATCGGATCTCCTAGCGAATTCGACTTCACGTGTTTTTCTCTCAGGGGACTTCTCACCTTCGATCTTTAATACCCTCGTCCAACCCGCCAATTTAGCACTCGGCTATTTAGCAGTGATTAATCAATCAACTATTCTATTTCGGAAGATCAGGTATCGTTGAGAAATCCGGTGGGAGTGTGACATGCTTGGAAAGTCATAACCACACAGTGATATATACTAATATTTGATTCTAGAGTTAGCTCTCACATGTACCGGTGCTACTTGTTCTTCATCAATCCTCGTTAACTCTGACATTTCATTGCGCTTGCGTGTGCTACTCAGTTCGTATTCGCAACTCTCTAATTCAAGTAAATCGTTGCCGGTTTTCCGAGCGTCAGTAGTATAAGTCAGTATGTAGTCAGACCCCGGGAGCCGTGTCTACTTTCTCGCCTAATACAGGATTACAGTTCGAAATTAATTTGAAGCTACTTTCCCCATCGCACCGAGCAATCTCGAAGGTGCCAAGGAAGCGTAAACTCGAAACTTTAAGTTCCCCGGAATTTTACTATCCGTACTTTTTCCCGCCGCCGCACTCCATTCCGCAGGGGATAGCAGAGCGTGCGAAGTGCAGCTTAGGGGAACACGTCTTGTGTGCTAAATTCTTATTCGCTAGCACGCTAGTCTTGAAATTCTTGCTGTAAGTGAAGACGACTTAGCCGCCTCCCTGCTTCCCTGCCTACCTGCCAGGGGACTAGAAAAAGAGATTGCGGGCTGAAACTGGCGCATAATCCCGTGGTTAAAATCGGGCGCGCCTTGGGAGAACGATGCCTCTGCTACGCCTCCTCTGACCCAATTCGTTCCTTAAGAATAATAATCCCACGGGCAGGGAATCTCATCAGACGGCGAACTTTCGCAATCTGGTCCCTCTGCTAAACTGCACCACTTACACAAACATACGTTGAAAGGGATGAAGAAAGATAGACGGAGATGAGAGAGATGAGCGAGAGAGGGAGAGGAGGGTGCGAAGAGGTAGAGGGAAAGAGAGAGGGAGAGTTTGCGTGGAGAAGTGGAAAGGATGGTACACATGAAGAGTGGAAGGAAGCACCGATCGGAGTATACATTCTGCACACGTTCGCTGAGTTTATCTCGCGTAAGAGGGGCTGACATATTGGGATCGTTCTGGCCGTCTAGCCACATTTATGTACCTCGCGCGCGTCAGCCCGCTGCGCCAAAATGATCATCCTCCTTTTTCTTCGTTGCCTTTTCTCTTGCACACCTTGGTTACCCTCTCTTTATCTTTCCCCGCTCAATATCAATACAACAACTTGTCGAATTTTCTTCTTGGCGTCACATATTTGCATGAGAAATTCGTCACTATTTGCAAGTGATAATCCGGGCGTTGGGGATTATGCAATTTAAGATACGCCGCAAAATATGAACGCGGTGATTAGGAAGTATGCCTGTGAATTTAGGAGCGATAATCGCTGCGATAATATTTTATGATTAGACACCAGCAATTATGCATTGCATTTCCAGTGAGAATCGTGGTGTTTGCGCAAATATTGGAAAACGTAGTATAATTTTCATGATTTCGTTTTTTGGATATTTGCAGGTGCCGTATGAAGCAGTGGAGAAGGGATCTCCCTCCGACATCGGTAATAATTACCTTCCACAACGAGGCCAGGTCCACCTTACTTAGAACAGTCGTGAGGTATGTTTACCCTCGAATTCCTTTGGCAAACGATTGGCGGAATGTTTTCGTGCTTCGCGATATTTATCTACGCTTTCTCCGCAGCTGATTAGTTACCGGGAGTCCGCTATTCTCGAGGTTTGCGTGCATGAAATTAGGAATTTAATGGGGGTCGACCACCGCGCTCGTCTATCCGCCTTCCTTGGAGTTTGAGGAGAGCACTGCACTCACACGTATACACATGAGTGCACATACACGATGCAGGAGTACTTGAGAAAATTCCCGATGCAGCGTGCTGGCCGATGGAATTTTCTAATCGTCGTTCCATCGGTCTACCTTGCCGTGCGACCCACGTACATCCTACCATCCTGCGGTATTCGATAATAAACGATCCGCGAGATATGTAAGCCGCCCCTGCAATTTGGCTTCCGATAAATTTCTCGATGGGAAAAAATTACTCGTGTAATAATAATAATCCGCGCGTTCAATTTCAGTATATTAGCCAGGTGGATTCAATTTCAGCGTTTATACGCGATCCCACTTTATTGCTCGACCCATTTCTTCTTCCTCTTCCGGCGTGTCTTGGATCAATGGCTCCCCCCCGCCCGTGAACGACCCGGCGTAAAATGTTTTAATTAATGCAGGAACGGCCGTGTAGTAATTAAAACATTTTAGCGCGTGCGAACGAGATTACCGAGAGCTCTTCACATTCTCGCGAGAGGAGCGATTCCCCGGCTAAAAGTTGCAGTATCCCTTTCTCCGTAATAGCGGAAAAGTGCGAGAAGGATCAGAAATTTACTTAAGAATCTCTTGGGTCCTGCCCGGCTAAATGTACCGAGCACAATCACGAGGCCCCGTGGAATTAAAGGAACATTAGCCGACCACCCCGAATCAACCTTTCTAGTCCGATCGACCGGTTGCTTCCTCCTCCTATTTCACTTGGAATGTACTCTTTCTAAAGTGACAGAAACAAAAAGAATCTCTGTACTTTCAGTGTGCTGAACAGAAGCCCCGAGCACCTTATTAAGGAGATTATATTAGTGGACGACTTCAGCGACCACCGTAAGTTCCTGGCTTGTGATACTTTTAAAAGGAAACACTATCGCCGTGTCATATGTGACTTTACGAAAACAAATTCCAGCTGAGGATGGCGAGGAGCTCTCGAGGATACATAAGGTGCGGGTGATAAGAAATGAGAAGCGGGAGGGCTTAATGAGGTCGAGAGTTCGCGGCGCGGATGCTGCTACTGCGAGTGTTCTCACATTTCTGGACTCCCACTGCGAATGCAACGCAGACTGGTTGGAACCGCTTCTAGAAAGGGTGGCTGAAGACCCCACTAGAGTGGTTTGCCCTGTCATTGATGTGATAAGCATGGACACATTCCAATATATTGGTACAATTCATTTTTTTATTAGCCTGTATTAATATTAGAGAATAGTTTTGATGACTAACGTTATTTGTGACAGGCGCATCTGCTGATTTGAGGGGTGGTTTCGATTGGAGTCTTGTCTTTAAGTGGGAATACCTCAGCCAGTCTGAGAGACAAGCCAGACAGAAAGATCCCACGCAAGCGATCAGAACCCCGATGATAGCGGGTGGTCTGTTCGTGATCAACAAGGCCTATTTCGAGAAACTCGGCAAGTACGATACGCAGATGGATGTCTGGGGCGGAGAAAACTTAGGTTCGTCTTGAGTAAATGGCTATGCATGTGAATAATCTAATACAGATAGATAGAAATGCCATTATTTCTTACAGAGATATCGTTCCGGGTATGGCAGTGTGGTGGCAGTCTCGAAATTATTCCGTGCTCGCGTGTCGGACACGTGTTCCGGAAACGCCACCCTTACTCCTTCCCCGGTGGCAGTGGAAACGTCTTCGCGAGAAACACAAGGCGAGCCGCGGAAGTATGGATGGACGACTACAAACAGTTTTATTATAACGCAGTACCGCTGGCACGTAACATCCCTTACGGAAAGTAAGTACATATGTACATGCCGGCATGCTCAATTAAAGCTGGCTCGAGCACACAAAATGACCCAACACTCGTAAACTTCCCCTGCCTATTTATGCTAGACTCGTAACTATTTTACTCGAAAGCTTTAGTTGTGGCTTTACTACTTCTTTAGTGGATTAGGAAAAGCGGCTTTCCATCTCTCTAGCTTATCCCGTACTAATCATTTCCATTTTATTACGGCCACTACATCTTTGTCCCGTGAGCGCTCACGCTCGGCCACCCACTAGAGGAAAGAATAAAATTGAAATGGTCGATTTCAGTGAAACACGTGAGCGCGCACGTGAGGCGTATTAATAACGTGGCGGCGTTTCCTTTTAGTATTCAGGACAGAATGGAGCTGAAACGGAAATTGCACTGCAAACCCTTCAGCTGGTATCTGAAAAACGTGTATCCCGAATTAGTTATCCCGACGAGCGAGGGTGGTCCTGGTGGGTCGCTGAAACAGGGAACAGCCTGCCTGGACAGTATGGGCCATCTTCTCGACGGAAACGTCGGACTTTATCCTTGCCACGATACCGGCGGCAATCAAGTAAGTTCGATTTAAATCTTCAACATTAGCCGCTTTAAATGCAGCACTGGCCATTCCTAGCACTAAACTCTTTTGGGATCCTTATTCTCCATTATAGGAATGGGGCCTAACGAAGGATGGTCTCATAAAACACCATGATCTCTGCCTGACCTTGCCTGTCTACGCGAAGGGTACAACGCTATTGATGCAGATTTGCGACGGAAGTGAGAACCAGAAGTGGAGGCACCTGGAGGGTGGTCTTATCAGGCACTTTAGGATCCCGGTGTGCGTAGACTCGCGATATCACGCGCAGCGAGGCATCACTGCGGAGAAGTGCGACTCGAATGCCGAGACGCAGAGGTGGCATCTCTACAATCACAATCACTAGCTCATAATACCGCGGTGAAACAGTCCGTCAGCCGCGCTACCATGCCGTCGTCACACTCAAAGGACTCGGGGTGTACGCTACTTAATCAGGAGGCGCGTCGACCTGATACGGGCGAGCGATCTCGTGGATTCCGGGATCGGGCTTCTCGACCGAAGCCCTCAATGAATCGCCATCATTTGCGAACACAATAATCATATTGAGAGGAGTGTAGGAGGGTCCAGCCGATGTGTAGATGACGCTGTACTTATGTGTGATAGCTTTGAGAGTCCTGGCAATCCAAGTGCTTGCCCCGAAACATTAAACACTTATCTTGGAGATGGCTCTGACAGATGAACTGATTCTAAGTGGAGTCATACTCGCTTCAATGAACGTGGCGTGGAAGAGAGTGAGAATTCGAAGAGTGAGAGTCGGAGAATCATGGAATTGCCGTTTTGTAAGCATAGGTGAAATTTGTAAATTAATATTTTCGGGCCGGGTTGTTGCCGCGCTGTGTAATAAAATGCATGAAAGCGTAGGTTCCCAAATGCTAGTATAATTATTCGAATTCCGAGGGAGTACTTCGCGATGTCGCTTTTCGCGCGTGAAATTCGAATGATCTCAGTGGCGTATGTTACCTGCGCAATACGCTTTCACGATACTTATCGGGATATCACTGCGAGACTTCGTCCTTAACGCGGCAAGCGGTTAGATAGGGTAAGAGAAATTAGTAGTATATCTAGGGCCCATATTTCAAGATATGGAACTTCCAGCTAGACCTATCATTCCCTCGGTAATTAAGAGGAACTCGAAGTTAAAAGCCATTCCTTCCGGTTCTGTCAAAGAATCATAACTTTTAATTGGTAACTCCGTGTTGCAATGAGGAAAAAACATCTTTCGATTCCCGCTTTGCCTATCAGTTGGACATTTGATGCACCGGCTTTGCTATGGAGACCGCGCTACCACCGCAATTGCAAAAGTTGCTTTCCAAGCTCTCTGTACGGACTACTCTTGTTCTGTATAGACTCTGTTATCACTATCAACGCGTTATAGATACACACATACATGTACTACTATTGTCGGTATTGATTGTCATAAGTCAAAGAAGGAATCGCAGTGCGAGAAAGAGACGCTTCTTGATCAAAGGCATGCGCTACGATTCTGACAGAGAGATTTATTTTTCTAATAAACGTCTAAACTTACTTGGTTGTGCGAATAGATGGGAATTGCGATGAAACCCGTTCAAAATACGTACCCGACGCGCTGTCACACTTCACGCACTGATCTCGAATTTTGTTTTATCCACTTTGATCGAGTTACTTTTTAATTAGATGGAAAACATGACGATAGAGTTCAACAGGACCGAAAGAGAGAGGTCGCAGCGTGTTGGGTCAAGTCGAAACGGGCGAAAAAGAACGACTAATATACTATAGCAATATGTAGACGATCTTTTGTACACTTATACTTTCCGATGATAATCTCTGACTGCCGTCACTTCGCGTTCAATCTACTGTACGTATATCGAAGTTATTAATTGTATGGATATTGTAAGCTTTTGTATAATAAAACGCGCGCCTACCTTCCCACCCATCCACTCCTATCAGACCTTCATCAAGATGTTCTTTTGACACTGATTTCTGCCAGTAATAAGCCGTTCTGCGCGCTAAAGACGTGTTTGCCGAGCAATGACTGCCGTCAAAACTTGCTGTCTTAATTGCATGAAAGTCGTCCTTCTTTAATTAGGGCACCAAGTAACGAATGGCAATCGGGGTAATAAATAATTTTCATATTCTTCAGTTTCTCCTACTGATTCACTCAAGGCTCTGCGTTGTAAATAATCCTCGTTACATTGAATTTTATTAACTATCTTTGTCCCGTCCTCGCGTCTATCTGTCATAGACCTTTCCACCCGGTACGCGCTACTGTAAATAGAGCCAGCGACACTACTATAAATATAAGGTAACGAAACGTCGTACTTCCAGAAATCAGTAAACTGTAAGATACCACGGTACACGTAACAAATCGGAGTTTAACATAAGTCTAGCCGTGTAAGGATAGCTAATAATCAGTCAGTGTTGATATTCGTCTCTAATTACGAGAGGATGGTGGAGGAAAGTGCTCTGTACTTATTGTTAATTGTACCAGGATAGTTTGATCATTTACTCTCTCACGGCCAGCTACTTCTCGAAACACTGTTAGTCCTTTATAGATCTTCTTACCACGACAGAACTGAATTCTTAAAGAGATTATGGTCGACAGTTGAAAGCCAGCGCCGAGCTGAGCACACGTGATACGTGTGCACCCGTGATAATACTTTACTAAATACCTAAGTAATTGTTTTTTAATTCTACACAATTTTATTATATGGTTATTTGGGAAGCACTATTAGGTTTTTGTAAAAATCTATGGCAACTACAGCGAGCGGAATTTCCGACAAGAGTTTCTTGTATAAGTATACCTTGATTCTCACTCAGAACACATTTAATTAAGGGCTCCAAAATGCCTACCTTCGAGGTGACAAGGAACAAACGAAATTTCCTCTGCTGTGTATTTTGCAATTGTATTATAACAATTATATATATAATAAAGATTATATATATATAAATATAAATACTGTCACGAAACATGTTAAAGCTGCGACATTGTACGGATTATATAGACAACTTTTTTTAATAAAAGCATGGAATGTAATGCAAGTTGTTAATGCCCAAAATCACAGAGAAATTCAATTGAAATGTCACATCTTTTTTTTTATTAAAAACATCATGTACAAGAGAAGTAGTCAACGAAATAGTCCTATCGCCCGAATCAAGTGCCTATGTTTTTTGTTTCTTCAGGCCCTTCTTCACTTTCTTCTTAATCTTCTCAATGTCTATATCACTTTCTCGCTTCTTTGCCTCCCGAGGCTTCTCTTCTGGAGGTACAAATGCCTGGGCTCTCCTTTCTTGTCTCTTCTTTTCAGCCTCCTCATGTTTCGCCTCTTGTTCCTTCTGCTTCTTAGCCCTCTTCTGTTCTTCCTTCAAGAAATATTCTCCCGATGCCAACTGCTTGTCCAATTTGCTTTCTTGTTGTGGCGGTGGGAATGGAGTATATGGTTTCTTTTCCTTCTTCTTCTTAGGCTGCTTCCTCTTACTGACAGTCTTACTAGTGAACTTGGGCAGGAATCTCTCCCAATTTTCATCCTTTAATTTAGGATCCTTCGCCAATTCCCTTTTGATCATAAGTGCCTTGATATTGTAAATGGGATGAATGTTCTTCATAGTGTCTTCAATTATACGTCTCACTTGCTGCAAGCCTTTGTAAGGTCCAAGCGCAGCCACTGTCTGTCCCTGCACCAGTACGTAACAATTTGTCAGCAATTCAATGGACTTCAGTGTGCATCCATTTGGTCCTATTAGTCTCTGTCTTCTCTTCACAAACTTCTCTCTGTTCCTAACTAAAGACGAAATCTTGATGATATCCGACCCAATGTCGTCCTGCAAAACTCTCACTGCCTGCTCGAAGGGCACCGAACGGGACATCAGCTTGATCATGTCGCGTGCTTTGATGATGATGTACGGGTCCCACGTTTTCCTTGTCGTTTTCACTGTCATACTACCCTCGATCAGATCCAATTCTGCCTTGATCGCATGGTGCTCCAGTGCTTTTTGAACCAGTGCCCAATGCTGCTTCAAATATTGTTCCCGATACTTCGGAAACAAGGTGGCGAACGAGCTTTCCTGCAAGAGACGATTTGGATTGTCCTCTGGCTTGAATGCAGGAATCTTAAGGGACCACGCATCGTCCACCGGTCCAGTCTTCTTCTTAGTAGTATCTTCTGCTTCTGAATCGCTCATCTTGTCACTGTTTCTTGAAGTATTAAATCATCACACAAACCACACAACTTCTAATCAGGCGATATAGGTTAGGAAGTCCGTTTAAGTTCTTGGTTCGTTCTATCGCGTATAAAATCTGAATGCCCTCCGATCTCCAAAGAACAATAGCTCGTACTGATTACCGGCACTCTAGGTACAATAGTAAATTTCTAGTTTTGTGTGAAAGGTTATATTATTGATTACTTCGGACTCGCGTGGAACACATGCACACATTTACGACGTGGGAATCGAAGATCTGAAGATGGAGCTAAAATTTGGATAGAGGGAGGTTGGACGCGGTAAACCATCGAAAGGTAATATGTGGATGCGATGATATGTGACCCAGCGTTGGTAATCGTGGAAACTGCAGTCGGTAGAGGGAACAACTGAGCCCGCTTGGAGGCGCCACACGTGTCCCATCTTTGCCGACCGAGCAATACATGGGAAATAATCAATAATCGTAAGACCAGACACCAGATAATACACAGTTCCTACTTTCGGTAATTCAGCGTGGTGACCACTCCACAACCTTCCGAACGCCGTAGTTACCAGCTCGGCCAATCCAGAGCCCGACTGCTCCGAATGACCAACTATGCTTCTTACTGATGGCCGGCAGTATCGGCATGTCGATGCTCGATGTGTGAACCAACGTAGATTGTAACATAAACTTCTAATAAAAATATATGTAGAACCACAACGAAACTGTAACTTTATCATTATATATAGTGTATTTATATAAATCTATCATAGCCTGTCAGAGGTTCGTGACATGTGGTGGCACCACTTGCATAGTTCTCTCGGAGCCAGTTTCAAAATATTCCGAGTACTGAGCTGAAGATATATTGAACTACTCCGAAATGGACCTAATGTAGGCCATACGTTAAATGTTAATATGTTTCGTACCGAGTGGTTTTTATAGCATTAAATAAGTATGGCAGCGTGTACCACTGGTGGCACGGAACACGTTAAATGGATTAATAGGTGAGAGGTATTTCGGCGATAGAAGATATAAGTGACAAACGAAATGGTTCATCTTGTACTAAATAGGCAGACGAATGACGTGTATCTATGACGCAGTTTATTATACAATTACAATACTTCACTAGTCATACTGTGATAAATAATAATCGTAGTAATCGTGGTAATGTCTAGATAACATGAACTATCCCAGAGTGATATGACTTTATTTATACAGCTCGGATACATACCCTCGCACTCACTCACCCACACATTCACTCCGATCATTCTTTCAGTCTCGGACTTGTCCATCACACGTATTATCCACGAAGTGTCTCAGGGATGGACGTGAAGTAATCCTAAAAACATCTACACCACGTCAGGAACATCCGCAGTCACTGCCATATCTTCGGCTCATCTGAAAACATGATGCACCTCCACAGGACTGTTGCTTCGTTCTCGTCCCCTCTCATCAGTACAAAATAGTGGAATGACTTTTTACCGCAGACTAGGACTCTATTTCATCCAATTGCCTGGCTGCTTCTTGTCATCTGATTAAGAACTGTCATACCGTGCTCTCCTTCGGTCACCCGTTTAAAGACTACCGTTAAGAATATCTTTATTACTAGTTCTAGTCCTAGATGTACCTGTCACCACCATTCACTGTCGTCCGGCTCTCCTTTATTCGGTATTGCATTCAGACGCACCACCCAGTAATTACGAATTACACATCGAACGTTAATAAAGTCTATGGTAATACTAGTAATCCTCTCAGAAGATGCGGTAATATTTCTCTACGATTAATCGGCTAACTTGGTATACCGGATTGCGTAGCTTCCTCTCTCCGCTCTCGACACTCCGAGTAGAAGAGCCTAAGGGATTCCGAATCGGCCCAATAAAAACCTGTCTCCTAGCCACGGTTATAGCCGATTTCGCTTATGCTCGCGCTACTCGTCTTTACCCTTATTTACAGAAGGAACGCAATGGGACGGTAGGAGCGAAGTCGTTCGTTGCTTATGTGCGAATCCTCGGCAGCCACTCTCCTCTGATACTTAAATAAGAATTGATTAGCAATTGGTGAAGTCTGATGATGAATAACGGGAAGGGGCGGTGGGATGGAACAAAAATCAAAAGGACCAATGTAACTGAAGTCTCTCTAGCGCTTTTATTCTCCAAATAATAAAAGTTAAAATATAATGAAATAATAATTAATAATTAATAGATAATAATAATAATTAATAATAATTAATAGGTAATAATAATAATAATAATCGCTACGAAGTAATGCTTGCGAACGTCTCGGTCTAGCTGCTGGCTCGTTGAAAGAGCATCCGGGAATGATACCACCTTGCTACCATCGAGAGGTGGGACCAACTTTCGACACGACTTCTCCCTCTGTTCCTCTAACTCTCTTTCTCTCTATCACTCTATCTGTACAACAGATATATTCTCGCGGAAGAAGCGACAAGAAAACAAAGCGAACTTTCTTCCTTCCTCGGCTCTTATCCCCGCTATATGCTCTCAGTCCTCCTCGCGCACGTTCTTTATTTAATAGGTCTGCACCCTCGAAGCGCCGGTGGGTGCACGGCTCTAGGAACTCTTTTTTACTCTCGCCGTCGCACACTCCTCACGATTTCATTACATGTGCCTGTCGCTCGGCTGCGCGATCGCTCTACTACAACTTGGTCCACGACACTGAAAGTCAAAAATCAATAGAAATCGAAAAGAAATGAACTTCTTCCGGGAAGGGATTGGGAGTGTGAGCGGAGACAGATGCTCCGACATAGTCGTAATCTTGGGCTGTCGATGATTGATCGTTAACGAAGAAGTAAAGGAGGGACTCGCGCCGATCGATATGCGATCTTGTAACTCGTTGCCGCGTCCATATACATATATTATATTATATATAATCGTATAGGGAGCACAGTGAACGGAGAAGGATCGAGTGCCCCGATACTGTGCACTGTGCCCCTGGACAATCTGCGTGAGGGGGGCCGGGTGGGTGGGGGAACGCGCGAACCTTGGTATAAAATTACATATGATATAATATAAAATAGAATAGGTACACGTATCTACACACAGTGTCGCGAAAGGGACGGGGGGCGTTGGGGGTGGGGGGTTAGGGGGCTATTGGGGAGGGTGGGCGGTCGCGTAAGAAAATTCACAACAATATACACGATGACGACGATGGATCTCGAAGTGCGATCGGCGTGTGTGCGCGGTGCGATCTCGTGATACGCGGCACGTATAACACCGGTGGTACTCCGCAGCAGCAATAATAATAATAATAATAATAATAATAATAATAATAATAAGGGTCGCTCTATATGGGATCTCTATCGATTGCCTACTATTTACAGTCCCTAGCGATTTATACATTTATGTATACTATTTATAGATATTTATACATGCATGTGTATAGCCCGATGCGCGTGCTTCTCGGTACAATCGTGTTGCTAGTTACGCTCACTGATATTTGCACGTCGTTCTTAGAGTAAGTGCCCGTCTCGACGCCCAGACTGGAGGGTGTCGCGGGCCGTAATTAATCACCGGGAGCTCACCACGATATATCAGCCGCAGCTGATGGTTCGATTCCTCGAACCCTCTGCGGAGGAGTAGTTCGAGCTCGAGAACTGAGCGCTGTAGATCGCATAGATTTGAAAATGCGAGCCATCACGCTGAGGGAGTCGACTAAATTCGACGTTTATAGGTCGCACATGTGTTACATGTATAAGTAGAGCGCGTATACCGTATTTACAAATGTGTGTCCATGTGCGTAATGTGTTTGTGTATATGTGGTGTGTGTGTGTGTGTGTGGGAAAACGTATCTACAAGCACTACTACTTGTGCCTGTCGAAAACCCTTCAATAATACGGGTGTCCCGCAAATCCCCGCTGCGAGCTGAAAGCGCAACCCTCTCCTCGCGTTGCATATTACTTTGGCATAAATCTCTGTAGCTCGTAATAGTACATGGTAAAAGCTACTTTGTTCGATTACTGAAACGGCGAGGAGTCCGACCGAACGACGTTTTAACGGACTCGGGACACGGATATGTATGACCTTTCGACAGACACGCACACTCAAGTATGTACAGATGTATTGTCGGACCTCGCCGCACTCTTACCACAGAGACACACACGAAAACCCTGCTTACCACGGAGGCGAGTACCTCTGGAAAACCTTTTTTCTTGCCTCGTTCTTTTTGGATTGTTACACGATACGAGAGAGATTGAGAGAGAACCATCTGACGAGTGATAGCAGTCGTCGAGTGGTTCCCCTCCAAGAAATATTCCGAAAAGTCAAATGATATTCCTTACGAACTTTACTAATTGTAAGACTCCCTCTTTACTATCGCCCGACTAAACGCGAAGCTCCAGTTTCTCTCGATCCACATTATTACAATCCAAACACCCTGCTATAAATAAATACATAAAACGGTACGAATATCAGAATGCTACGGTGAGGAGGCATTCGAACATCCGTACGTGATTTCTGGTGAATTCGGGAAACGAATAATACTGGTAAAAATATGCTGACCCCTATTTCTGATAGGGAGTCACTCTCGTCTTAGTCGAGAGAATATCTCGAACGATCGAGGGATGTTAGTTATCACTGAATGAAAGCTCCGCAACATTTGTGCTCATACATCATGGCGTAGCGTCGTATACATTTCGATAGATACTTACACGCGGCGGGCAAGCGCCGCTGACTCCTTAAGATCCGAAAGTCCTTATAATCGTCATCCATCCACGCATGTACTCTCGATTTCAAGGGATATGTTCCACACACTCGCCTCGTTTTCGAATACAAGCAACGCGAACTCTGATCGCCGCGAGAGCTCGGCAAGTCTAATGATAGAACTCGGGCAGATTGCACAGACGTCGTTGTTGGTGGTGGTGCTGATGATGCTGCTGTTGATGAAAGATAGCGTCACCTTGGTGGACCATCGGCTGCTGCTGGTGTCACTCGTGGGATTTGCCGGTGAGCGGGTGGTAATTGCCGCCCGCCGACGCCACAAGTGCCAGAGGCAGTGGCGAGCCAAGGGGCGTCGGGTGAGAGTGCGAATGACCCATCCCCGAGGAGTGGGTCGTCAAGGCCAGTGGACTGCCGGACATTGAACTCGCCAGAGAGGCGAATACGGAAGGCGCCGGGGATGCCATCGTCGGACTACCCATAGCCGCCGTTGGCGGATTGATCCTCTTCTCCTTCTGGCGTCTTCAACAATTAAAAGACAAAATCATCAATAAATCTCCAGAAATTACACGGATTCCACAATCCTTTTATATTATAATCGGGGCGGATGTTTACCTGTTGCAAAACCAAACTCGCACCACCTCCTTTTCCATTGCGAGGCTATCCGCTAGAGCGGTGATCTCCTCTGATGTGGGCTTTGGATTCTGAACGAATGCCTTTTCCAGCGCCACCCTCACGCTCGTTTCTATCGAGGTCCTCTTCTTCCGTCTCCTACCGATGGCTTCCGGCGTGGTTAAAGGATTGGATAAGGAATTGGGATTGTTCATGGAGTTATCCGCGTCTTCCAGCCACTTCTGCAGGAGGGGCTTCAATTTACACATGTTCTTGAAAGACAGATTCAGCGCTTCGAACCTGTAACACCAATCCAATACATTTAATAATACTATCCTCATGTTAGTCACAAAAATATTCTTCGTATAAAAGTCAGAGAGAACATATACCTGGAGATCGTCGTCTGGGAGAAATCATTGCCGTAGAGTTTGCCCATTGCAAGACCAACGTCGCCCTGGGTGAAACCGAGCTTGATCCGCCTCTGCTTGAACGTCTTGGCGAACTGCTCGAGCTCTTCGAGGTCGGTGGTCTCATCCGGCGATGGTTCCAGTCTGGTCGGCGGTTGCTTCACCGCTGGCGGTGTGCCAGGGGGTGGCGGTGACCTCTGCGGAGCCAAAGTCCGTCCAACAAGACCACCACCGCCTTGAAGAGCCTGCTGCTTTTGCAAGGCTTGCAGCTGCTGGGCCGCCTGCGCCACCGCCTGCTGCACCTAACGAGAAACGGTACTCTTATTCACCCTGCTCTTTAAATCTTCTAGCATTCAATCTTTATGCATAATCATAGGAGGGATTAATATTTTAAAGGCGTCCCAACGCTACGCATCAGACTTATCATTCGCGTAATTTCGAAAGCAATTAAAAAGAAGTCTCGTGCCTCTCAGTCACGGGATTTGCAAAGAATCGAGGGGGATGCTTGTGCGACACTAAGACAATACCTGCATGGACTGTGAGCGGGGTTGATTCGTTCTCGAGGGATAGCCACCGCTCTGCAACAGCCCCTGCAAGAGGTCGGTCACAGTTTGACAGGGATCTTTCGGCTGGGTGATGCTTTAAGTAGTTACAACACCGAATCAGCCCTGCCTGGCTCGACGGCTCGATCTTATGATGTACCTTTTACCGTAACTTTAAAGGGGTGACTCTCGAATTCAACACGAGCAGCACAATGGTAATGGCGATATAAGAAGAGACGGAATAGTGGCACGTGTCGTAGTTGTAGACAGGTATTGAAAGAGTTGGCCGAAGGGTGCTACGGGCGATCGATTATCTTCGCCCTTTTCTTAAGCAGATGCTCGATTACGAGAATAAGGGCTCGTGCGAATCGGTGTATGCTACCGAAGGGAAAGGGTTTGGAGGTTTGGTCGCGTGGCGCTCCTGGGGTGGCGGCAGACATTGCCTATGCTTATACAATCCGCAGAGAATGGGACTGCTTTGAATACCGACACGTGCCGGGCCTAACCACGGACTCTCTGCCTCGGAGAAAGGGTGCGATCCACCTGTGCAATTTGGATACCTGAGCCTCGAGTAGGGGATACGCGCGCTTAATATTCACCTGCATACCATTAACCCTCTCGTGGGTTTGACTTACTCTGACAACATGGCAACAGGTAGGCAACCGTATGCAGCGATAATCGCTGCATTAATTAAACGATCCTAATACACTATTTCAATTTTAAAACAAAATATTGTTCTTGCAATACATTTAATCCTAAGATCCAGGTGCAGCAATGGAAAATCTTATGAACGAGAATTATTATATCACATGTCAGGTATTAAGATGGATTGAAACGCGAGGGAGCACAGATGCCCCGAAGAAAGGGAATATCTGTTACGCGTGCAGACCGCAGAGGATCTCCACACGTGGCAGCCACTGTAACCCTTTAAAAGAACGAGGCAGGTTGGAAGCTATTCCAGGGGGAAGGGGTTACACGCTCTAGGATGTCGTGTGCCCTTCTGTAATCCCCCTAAGATTCGAGAAAAAATAGGTGGGCTTCCGAGCGCAGCGTACTGCGGGTGAATTGAAAGAGGGATGCTGCGACAGGGAGAAAACGAGAGGCAGTTGAGAAGAGAGAGGGAGAGGCTGGCCACGTGTGAGGGAACAAAAGGCACCCCGTGGCAAGGTGCCGAAGGGCTCGGCGATCTTCTTGTTGCACCTTTCAAAGAAGACACGGAAGACCCGGCTTTAATGCGTGCACATACACACACACATAGCCTGCCCCGCACACACACCAGCACCAAGGGCCGGCCATTAAATCTGCCGAAGTTCGAAGTCGTTTTGTTGGTTTTTCCGAGACATTATGCGACCCCGTGTGCATCACGTTGCACGCGCGGCAACGCGCGCATCGGGACCTATAGAAATTTTTTCGGCAAACGCACAGTCTGCTGCTGGAAGCACCATTCAAGGTTACTTGGAAGAAGAGCACCGATGACGGGGGGGATATGCCGAGGCAGCAGCCAGTGGGGGTGAAATCGAGGCTGTGGTATCCGTGGGAGGATCGTTTTTCATGCTCTACCTCCGGATATGCCGTGAATTGATTTTTCCCGTTGCCGATCAGTGAAGAAGCGATCGGGAAAATCTCTTTATACGGATTCGAGGCAGGTGATAAATATCTTGCCGCTCCGTGTACAATGTGGAAGACAGTCTTTTATGAGGCCGGAATTCCAAATCGATTTGCCGGTTGCTCGGTAATACTATCGGTGTAATAGCTCGCGATGCCATTAGAAATGGCAAGGTTTGTCCGGAGAAATATCTATCTGGAGGGGTGTTCTTTAATAACGAGAGAGTAGAGCGGAGGGGTAATCTCGTCTTGGCGATGCACGCAAACGTTGCGAAAGAAAGCGCGCACCTAAACGAGGAGGCGAGCCCTGCGTCCCTTTGTGACATCAGCAGGCAGCTATCTCGTCGTCAAATCGAGCGAACCGTCCTCCTCTCTGAGCAGAATAAGACGTCTACTCCTTCCCGGCGCACGATCAGATATACCGGGGAAGGCGAGGACGACGTCCCCGTCGTCTTTGGATCCTCTCTGATCCGTCCTCCCCGCGCGCCCGCAACCGCCGCCACCGCTCTCGAATCGAATTCGCATCGAGTGAAGGTAATTTCGAGACGGAGTACACGCTGCCAGACTGAACAATAGCCGCACAAAGGGACCAGACATCTCTTCGCGCTCGAGAATTAATCCCGCATCATCTCGTGGAACGGAACGACTCATTCTAACGGGCCAAACATCCGAAATTACTCGCCTCGAAATTCTACCGCCTAATTTCTATTGGACGATACTTTGAAGACTCGAAACTTCGATGTTTCCAGGGTCAAAAGTTTTCAGGTAGGTAGGAGAACTGTACGAACCTGATTCTGGAGGAAGAATTGCGCCTGGGCCGGAAGTTGACCTGCGGCGGCGGGGTTTGCCTGTTGGAACATGGCGAATTGCTGCAACTGCTGCTGAAGCGATTGCTGTTGCTGTTGTAGAGTTGACGCAAGCGCTTGGATCTCTTGGGGGCCAAGGGCACCGAGGGAACCGTGCATCAGCAACTGTTGGCCGACCAGCTGAGCGGCAGCGAGGGCGGCTTGAGAATTGCCGCTGTTCTGCTGGCCGGCCGAGTGCTGCTGTTGATGACTTCCGGTCAACTGGCTGCTGACGCCGGAGCTCGGCGAGGAGGCACTGCCGCTGGTACCGCTGCTGCTATTTCGGTGCGATACATCGGTAACCTGTAACAACAAGATTCTTTTGCATTAGACTCCGTTTACCCTGACATTTGAGATGTTATAGATAAACGTTTAAGGCAAAAGTATCTTAAAACAAAGCTACAGGATTCCAGGACAAGAGCTTTCGGATCCATCTCCCCTTGAGCGACCGGATACAATTTTTTGTGATGTAACGCTGGACCAAAAGCTGGAGGAATCACGGGGACTCGAGGATCCACCCTCCCTAATATTACAGAGTAAACGCCGTCGAACAAAGCCGTGTTTACACTCGGCCAGGTCAGGATATTGGTCACTACGGTCCATCGTGCTCTTTTGTGTTTTATAAAACCCGCATGCTCGCCCCCTTCTCGTTTGGTCTTGTCCCGAACCCAACGTCCATCTCGCTAGTGGCTTCCTCTATTTATTTGTCAAATATTGATCAGCAGCACTTTTTACGCCCTTCGAGAGCGACGGGGAAAAAGTGTGCGAGGGCCTCTTTAAGGGATCAGAGGACGGATGGGACATTTCCTTATCTGGTAAAGTGGTACAAGTTCGGTCACTGCTGGTACTAACCAGATTGAGGGCCTCCCTGTCCGAGTCCATCGAGTCGTGGTCCAGATTTGCTTCGGTTGCATCTTGGATATCGCTGGCGATGCTCCTGTCATCTCCACTGAGCTCAGCACCATCCACGTCGCCGTGCAAGTCTGCGTCTGTAATCACACAAATTATAGGTCATTTCTAAAATCACCCTGGATACCTGGATGTATTTATGTTTCTAATTGGGAGGAATGACGGGGGGATGAATGGGGTACTCCGTACAATCATTGTTATTCTGCGGACGATATTTCTGGTGATGGTAGCGGGTGGTGGTGGGCGTGCTGGTAGCATGGAGGCGCATATCCGCGAAGATCATCCTCGGATCTTCGAGGAAGACCATCTTAACACCGTGTTTCCTCGAGGCTGGTTTGCCGCCCCTTGGAGTCCTCACATCGGAGTATCCTTCAAGATCCAGCACGACTCTCGGTCACCGTGATCCTCGAAATTAGAGGTCAATGTCCGCAGTGTATAATCACAATCCCCCGCTTTTCTCAGTGTTCATATCAATGGGGCAGCATTGAAGAGCACTCGCGAACACACAAACCGTACAAAAATCACGAGAACAAATTCGTGTTTATAAATTGTTAACAAGCACCGATCATGAACAGTTGAGTATTTTAGTAGTCAAATGACTCTTTATGAATATTCAGGTGAATATTAACTATGCGAATACTAATGTTGACACTTTACTGCTGAGGTTGCTCGCAGGAGCATAAGTTCGAGGGCCGAACTGTGTATTCGGAAGTTAGGCAGCACGCCGGTCCTCGTCGAAGGGCCGGCACAGGACGAATGTCAGAATGACGCAACGAAAGTGTGGCCCTAAGGGCGAAGCGAGCTTCCCCTCCACCACGTGGCTGGCAGGGCCCTGCCGATTGGTCGTGAGCGTTCTCTATCCGCGCACCATTGGCCCTCGACGAACCCTTTGGCCCTTTTCGGGCCGTCTTTTTACCCCTACCCCCGTCGCAACCCTTCGTGCATCTATCATCGTATCTTATGACTGGCCTCCCTCGCCACCCTTTCGCGCGCCCTGCCTTCTTCCTTGTCCGGCACATCGCTCTCTCCTCCACTATCGCACTATTACCCCCTAGGAAAGGGCTGTGCGCAGGATAATGGCACGGAACCGATGCGTTGATTCGAGAAAACGAGCTTACCATCCGCCATCGGCTTTTACTCGCCGGCATAACGGTTTTTAATAATAATTACTTCGATACGCTCGCAAGGAAAACTCCCCTTCCAACCGGGAATGGATTGCGCAAAGCTGCACGATCTATCGTATGCGAGGGGTTTAAAATGGAGTTTGGGTTGCCGTGCATTTTTTTCGTAAAATGGCGAGTACGCAAGGCACGGGAATTCGTGGTCAGTTCACACTTCCTCCTGGGAAAGTCAGAATTTGGAAAAGGCGCGATAGTGGAAGGGGTCAGTGAACCAAAAAAGTAAGTCGCTTAGCCACTTGGAGCTCCGGTCCGAATTTTCCCATAGGTTCACTGGCACCGCGGGACAAAAGGTATAAAAAGAGGCCGAAAACGGAGATAAACGCTCGCGAAACCCCGTAAAAACGTGAGAGACGCAGGTGGGGATGGTCCAGGAGTAGAGTGGGTCAGGGTGATCGTTGAGGGGAAAAACTTCAAAATCCTGTGAATCCTGTGAATTCTGTTCGGAGGTCGGATGGCCCGCTCGCCCCGATTTTCGCTCTTCCACATCTGTGGGGCTCCCTTCTTACCTGAGCCATGGATTCTCCCGAAATCGTAAAAAAAGAAACGACAGGTCAGGTAGGACGGATCTCGGGACAGGCAGGAAGCGTCGGTATTGGCGGATTCCCTATAAAATTTCAGTTACTCGTCTTTCTTCTTCCTCCAGCATGCAGGCCACCCTATGAGATGTGAGATTTCCACCCCTCGCTCCCTCGAGAAGCAGGTACTCACGCTACCCAGAGCACCCGTTTCCCTTTTTCTATCAGAATTTGCATTGGGCCCCCTTCTTTCATCGAAAATTACGTTTTTCTCCGTGAGAAGCTACCCGGCTGCCAGTGAAGGAGCTAAGCTATCACGAGGGAGAGACAGAAAAGGTGGAAACGATTTTTGAGGTGTTTCCAGCAGCTTCCTAGTTTCCACCCTTTTTCGAGTGCACTCACACCAACTTGCACAGGAGCAATCGCGACTTTCTCCTACCAGCGAGCACCAGGTGCGAACTTCTAGTCGAAACGCACGTTAATCTTAGATAAGGTAACCGTCGTTTCTCGCCGTTTTCGTCGGTGGCATCGCGACTGCGCGCGCATCCACGCGCAAGCAGAGGAGACCAGGCTTTTTTTGGTTCCTCTGACGGAGATTCGATTCGTCGTCGAAATTGATTGGATGGTGGAAAGATAATGCCCGAGGAGCGAAGCCTTCTACCAACGGTCTCTAACGTATTTTCAGGTCGGTGTTTCCACCACCAAAGACTTCAACACTCGAGAAATCTAGGGATGATACACGCTCTTTGATAGAACGTCTGGAGGAATGGGGTCCCGGAGGCTCATACTGGAATTCTTTATCAAGTAGAATGGAAGTTACACGCGATCCTGCATTGTCCCGCATCTGCATGCTAGTGAGCGATCAAGGTGTCATTATAAATGAAGTCTGGACAATAGGATCGACCATGCAATTTCCAGGCATTCAGCTCCGTTTAACGTTCGCGCGAGTGACATGGAAACGATCTATCCATCACCCACGCGCATTTCCACGGAGATCAGTGGCCCACACGTGCACAAATACACCCACACTAGGCGATGCTGCGTGTCCTGCATCGGGGAGGCTGCAGCTGAGCGTGAGCCTTCGTCTCTCCCAATTTACCGGTGTTATGCGAATCGCTCGACCGGCTAGAAACCGTCTATGGGTTCTCCCTCTCGTTCTCTCTTGGTGGGCTTTGACAAAGTCTGCTGGATGCCGGAGGATGACCTGATCCCTACGTGAGAGATCTGGTCAGGAGCACTGGCCCTCACGTACGTCAGGTGATAAAGGACAATTGGACACCTGAACTTCATGCCCCACTACATACTCCGACCAACTATTGAACCTTTCAAAGCATTACTTCGGAAATGTAATTTTTGAACGCGTCGAATAGCATCGAACCCAAGAGAGAACTCTGAGTGTTTTATTGAATAACTTTTAGCTATTGAAAAAATGTTGATGCAACTATTTGATTACTTCATACTTCCTTTGGCGAATAAGTGAATCCAGAATAAGTTATTGGATTGTAATTGATTCGTAATATTATTGTGTAATTACAATTGACCTTTGATAATGCATTACTATATGGCAGGCGAGCATTTCGGCAAGTCATTCGGAATATTTCCCTTTAATTCGGCCCAGTTTACCGATGAATGGACAAAACGCGCTTTCACCCCGAAGCAAAATCTGTGAAGGCGTCCGCACAGCGAAAGAGTTTTATTTTCTGGACGAATTCCAGAATGCAACAAAGCTCGAGCTACCGAGGAGGAGGATTGCACGCTTCCTTTCAGCTTAGTGTTGTGTTGCGTGGGATATTCGCCGATGTTTTTGTCCGTCTCGAGGCGAGAATAGCCAATGGAGGAAGGAAGGACTCGTTGCCCTTTCCCTCGTGATCTACATAAAATATCGATTCCAGAACGGTTCGGGAAAAATATCGACGAGTCACGCAGGCCCGTGCCTCGATTCTCTTTCTGCGCGGCCTCATGTTCTCCCTTTCTCTCATTCGTTCTATTCGTAAAACCGGCTCTCCTCGCTTTAACGAACGGCACCACAAAGGAGAAATCGTTATTTTCACGGCTCTGGCCGATTTCGCGCTTGCATCCCTCGTTCCCTTATATTGCCTACCTCTCCCTCCGCGCTGCTCCGCCCCCGACTTCACTCCTCCGTCCATCTCCTTTTCACCTCTTCTCTTCTGTGTCTGCCCAAGTGCCGCTTAATTCGTTCGATCTCACCACTCATTTCGTACGCGCTTCATCTCTCTACCTATTCCCTACGCCAGTTGTTCCTGCTATTCCCATTAAACGAAGAAAACCTGCGCTAAGAATTCGCAAACATTCTTCGATTTGATCATCATTTTTGATCTATCAAGACTGAGATTATTTAGAACTCATATCACACTAGTTCGAGCAGTAAAGGAAGCCTTCGGCGAGAGAGATTCCCGAAAATCCCCGTCGATTTACCTGGCTGGAGAAGAAGTTGTGTAAGACGACGGATCGCATTAGAGGCTCGCCTCAGTGGGTCCGGGCCCACCGTTTCCTTTTCGTCGCTCGCTGTATCGAAAGTGCGGCAGAATGTCTAAGCAGCATCTGCCACCGTGTCGTTTCTTCGCCGGGCATTCTTACGTAAGGGAGGCCCACAATGCCGGCGAAAAGGAAGGAGAGAGAGTGGGAGCAACCCCTACTGTTACGGGGGAGGAATTCCACTGGTATTATTCGGTAGGTATATGCACCGCCTGTCAACCAACTCACGATTTTATTAGGGCCTTACATCATTCGATTATGCTGCTGCCGGTCTCGCTTTCACGCATGGAGGCAGCAGCCTTTCCCGAGTATCCTACAAGGAAATGGAACGATCTACTCAACCAGCCTTTAGAATCCCTATCATCCGATTGAATGCTAACCTTACTAATAAAGCATCCAAAAACTCGCATCAATTCATCAATAATTTTCAAGTTTATAAGATTCTAAATGAGGAATGATAGTTCACTTGAAATGAAGGACGGCAAATGGTCGCGTACCTGGCGCGAGCCAATGTTGTCAGGCGAGAAGAATCTGCCTACACGCCACGAGAGAGGATTGCATCGAGGGGTGCGACAGGCAAAGGCAGCACAAGGGGGTAAGGCTCGAGCCAATAGAATAACAGTGTTTCCTCCGGCGTATTTTGAAACGGCAAGGGTGCCGCGTGAGAAGGGGTGGACTGGTTTTCGAGGTGTGCGCGTGTGGGGTTCGAGTCCAAAACCGTTAGGTTGGTCGCGTGCTACCAAAGGCACGTGACCTTCCACTCTTTCTCCTCTCCTCGTCCTTCTATCGCATCCCTCATCTATCTCCGCGCACGCTTCCCTGCGAGTCTGATTGGAGCGCGAACGCACTTCAACGAATACGTACTTCTAATGCAAATTTGCCTCGCTGCAACCCTTGATACATTTATCAACGATGACGCGACTTCCTCAAACTATCTGTCACGACAACAAAAGAGCCGCTTTTCGAAATACAAAATTTCATTCTGCCCTTTCAATTGGGAAGCCGACAAGCTTTCGGAGGGAAATTTTCTAATTAAAGACGACGCTGCATAGGCTGTCTAATTTATATTAGAGGCAATGTGGCAGGCATGGCGTAAAGGTGGCCGAGGAAAATGGGTCGGCTGGAAAGCAATCGATCTAGGAAATTCGATGATCGCTTGGAGCCCGGCGAAACCCAAAATTAAGTGCCAGGTAAGCGACGAGATTCTCGGACACATGGTGTGCCATTAGCTCTCTTGGCAGCGCTCGCTGCCGAGCGAACCACCAAAAGTGTATGTATTCGAGAGGAGAAACGGTGTGGGTCGGGGCAGATGCACGATCTGTAAATAGTCGAGGCAAGAGAGAGAGAGAGAGAGAGGGAGAGAGGGCGAGTCGGGATAACAGTTAGGGCCGGCTCTCGTCATCGTCATCGTCGTCATCGACAGCTACCGTTATAATGAAAGCGAGCGTGCCGCCTCGAGAAACGAGAGAGAGAAAGAGAGACGGGCCCTTTGGCACGTGCCCGTCGGATAAACAGAAGAGTCTGTGAGCTTAGATGTACCAAGATATGTATGTCGATATCCATGACATCTATAACGGTGCCGAGTCAGATGAACGGGCAGATGTTTCCACAGGTCATCAGGAAATCCCTCGGAAAAAAGGGACTTAGGCGAATCGAGCAGAAGTGCCATTATCAGTAGAAAGACACTATCAGGCAGTCATTCGGGCAAAACCAATTAAGGGACGCCCGAGATTCCCAAGCGGAGTCTGTGGCGTAGGAATGGGTTTGGGGGATGAAGCGGAGAAAGCGGCGATCAGAGAGTGGAACCGGCACGATCCACCGTAAATTTCCGATAAGGAAATGAGACTATGCATATAAAAGAGGGAGTTTCCGCGAGGGAGTTCCGTACTGGCACTCCGACTCCATTCGGTATTGGCACCCCCCGGCTACTCGCTGGCAGTGATGTATGGCACGCTCGATTTCCAAGTTGACCACTGACCACTCGTTCCCACGCCCAGCTTCCGCATTTCACAATCTTCTCTCTTAGGGATGATTCGCAAAGTAGGATGATTAAAAAATTCACCGCCGTCGCATCATCCCCTCGCGATGGAAGAAACACCATTAGGAAAATGAATTGGGGGATGCTGTTCTCGCACGCCGGCTGTGGTGTCGAGAAGAAGAGTGGACAACTTGACCGAGAAAGAGTGAGTGACCGAATCCGGAGGGAAGCTGAGAGCAAGGACGCTCGAGGGTGCGTCGGTGGTAGAAGGTGACCAGATTATTTGAATATCCCATATTTAAGATTCACCGAACGTACTGCGGGGCAGTGATTGTCGACTTGGCAGTCCAGTCACGTGGCCGGCACGTCATACACGTCAAGCCAACCCCCCATGGAAAGCACCCCTATTGCGCCTAAGGCCGCAATGCCGACTTTGGTCAGCCTCGGTCGTATAAGCCCCGAGCGGAGCGCCGCGAATACTTTACATTCTATTTTCACGCTGAAGTGACCCCGATGTAAGCCGACTTCCTTAACACATTCGCCAGATATTGCCTCCTACTGGCACGTGTCCTTACCACCCGTTCGATATTCATTCGCTAAACGACAACGAGAAACGCAGTATCCAATTCCTTCTTAAAGACGTTCACTTTAACCCGGTGCTTTAACTTAATATAGTTTAATTCAACATATCAGGATTACTATTCTATCCTTGTGGTTATAGCAGCATCTTCACAGAAAAAGAGTTCATAGATAGCTTTAGAGTTATGCATTACCCATTCACACGTGATTCCAAGGTCCATCCAGTGGAGAACGATGGTCGAAATGGGGTGGACGGTAGCGTGTAAATGTTATGAGGAGCACCTGCCAGTGCGAGCGAGGGGGTGGCCGCGTACTTTATGCGTGTCACCGCCCCCACAGTGTTTTCACGGGACAGCGAGCACCCCTGGATTTTTCCAGGAGTGGCGCCGCCGGAGTTGGAAAGTCGGTCGTCCAGCAAAAGGGCGACCGGCTAACCGAGTTAAATAACGCTACATTAGCGCCCTTCCACCGACACAGAAGGACTGGCCGAGTGTGAAATACCCTCCGAGCTTATCAGGCTTCCGCAGAGCTTTTTTTATTAGCCTTCCAGTCAGCTGGTCGACTCTCGAAACGGGCTATCTCACCGGAGATGCTCGCGTTCCAGTGCGCTGGGATCACGCTCGAGCGTGGATGGTGAAATATATTTATTGTTACATCGGAGGTACCGTTTCGTTTAGCGGTACCGTGCCGACGACAACGAGAACCCTCTTCCCTCTGGGACGCGAGCGGCAGCAAGCGCGGAAAAACACAAGAGGTCAGATTGATTGATCTACCGCGGCGACATACGCCGGAGACGATGCTTTACTGTCCTTTGTCCGGGAAGCGCGCGCATTAGCGCGCGCGTACACGTGGGAAGCTGCGAAACTCTCCTCTCGCCTTCATCTCCCTCGCGGACTTTAATTACGAGCGTAGAGGACGCCCGAGCGAAAAAGAGAGGGAAGTGGCAAGCTTGACGACGATCGGAATCAAGTTCTCCTAATAGATTTAATTACTTGTCGGCGACATCTACGTACGACGAGCGACGACGTTCACCTGCCCTCACAAGTCCTTTGTCCACACGCCGCACGCATTATCATTGCCCGCTGGACTTCGCGAAGTGGCATTACACCGTACTGTGATGTACCGTTCACTCCTTTAACGAGCGATTCCAATTACGTCTGCCAAGAGAGAGAGACTAAGGGAATGATGAACGTTCATTGAGGTACAGTTTTGCGAATCTGCGAACTGAAAAAAGAGAAAGTTGGTGCGACTCTGCGGAGCAGTAACCCTGCGTTCGTACGGAGTGCTACCCTTTTTCTCCGTGGCTCGTCTGTAAGGGATTCGTGCCCCCCTCTCTTACGCTCGCTCTCTCGGCCTGCTCCATTGTTACTGGCTATCGCCCTTTTAGCCTGCTTCCTCGAGCTCGTCCTCTCCTTCTCCAATCGGAGCTCTGGCTTAATGGCTGACGCGGCTATCGGGTTTCTCCAGAAGCGTAAAAGATCTTCGGGAAAAGGCGCGGAAGGAGCGATATACTTCGACAGAGAACACCTTTCCCTATCGCAACCCTCTGCACACCCTTTTTGCCATCAAGGAAAAAACTCGCCTGCGAGGGATGGCGTGCCTACGGTTACGTTATGCCCTGTTTCTCCTTGTCAGCTGATTCTCTAGGATTTCATGAGTCAAACCGTTTCAGAGTCAACCGTCAATTATTACATCGGTTAGGACCGACAAGCTTAATGAACGTCGAATACTAAATATATGTTGATGATCAAACATGATCAATTAAATAATGTAAGTGCAGTGCCAGTTATTGGAATGGAAATGCTTTTTTATCGACAGCGAAGATAGATCTCGCTACTCATCAGCCTGTTGCCGAACCACCCTCTACGAGTGGGACTACTCACTGACGAGCGGATAAAAAAGAGGGTCGGACCCCTGGAACCTAGCACGGCGTTTTCCACAATGCTACGATGCCAGATAACCGGCCGCTAATTGATTACGATAAACGAGAAGGAATAAAATAAAACCGAAGGGAGCCTTGTACTGCGTTGCTTTCCACGGCGACAAAGGTGCGAGAATTTCAACGAGCAAAGTACTTTTCCCAAGGAGGAATACATGTGGATTCGAAGGACGGAAGGTCGAAACGGACGGAGTGTAAGAGCGGTGGAAAGGAAAATCGGCGGATCGAGAGAGAAGGCGGTAGAAGAGAGCGAATGAAGACTAGAGACACAGACGGTGCCGACAGCGGGGGCGTTCGACAATTTATCGTCTTCATTTGGCCAGGTCCATATTTATTGCGTCGTTACGAACAATATTGCGCCTATTAAGCGAGATACCCTGCCCCCACCGTGCGCCCGTGCGCCCAATCGAATTAATAGGGGGCTCGCGCCGCCGTGTCCGATAATAAGCTTAATAAATATTGATTGTTTAATTAATGTATAATTCGCCGCGTGGGACAGGACACAAGCGAGCAGGACAAACACCGGGAGAGTCGCGCACTATCGGCAGTCCATTCGACCGCCCACACGCGAACGGCGAATTTATTAGGGGGCTTTCTCCCTGGTATACAACGCGCTTTCATCCTCCCTCTTTCTCTCTTTTAATCGATTCCAGTGACTCCTCGCATCCGGCACTGCTACCTCGCAATGCCAAATATCAGAGAGGAATTGCTCGGCTTTCGGAGAAGGCAAGTTGCCTCACAGTGAAATGAGGAAAATGGTGTGAAGGCGAGTGAAGGCAAGCATCGTCCGTGAGGGCAATTATACGTTCCCGAAGCAATAAGGGATTCTAGCTTAAGGAGCGCGCTCGCCAGAAAAACGGCGAGAGAAACGTGCTCCTTCTGTGGGAACGTCCGCCCCATTAATGGAATCGGCAATTGTACTGTTATTGGTTAAATTGCTAATTGCTGCCGACGGCCGCCGCTCCTTTCAGGCGCGAGCGCCGGAGAAACGAATGCAATGGCCGATGAATGCCATTTTCATAAATACTTCTCTCGACGGCACTCCGCTTAAGCATTCTTTTCATTTTCGTAGTCCATTTAAACCAGCACGCTCTGGCTTTTTTCTCGCTGTATTTGGATTTTTAAACAAATCGACTCACGAGAAATAACTGTCAGGAAAGTGACCAATTCATGCGAGGAGTTTCAACTTTTCACGAGATGCAAACAGGCAAGCTGTGAAAACCGATGTCAGCAGTGGCAGCTTTGGACATCAGCATATTCCGTTTACGGGACGCATTCTTCCTTAACGGAGGCGGAGGTCGTCGATAGAGATCGGAAAATCCTTGAGAAAGCTCTGCCACGGAATTTGAATTTGCTCAGGCTTCTGCCCGACTGAATATCTGGTGGGATTTCGGGATGGGGTGGGGGCTGCTCGAGATTCAAAGGGAGTCGATGTCGTCACACCCAACCTCCGAATAATAAAGTGAGCAGCTTCTGGTGGAAATGCCTGTGTTAACGGTCTCCTTCCTGCCCGTTTTACTTTCGCGACTCAAGACCGCCTTCTTAGAAAGTGCGTGACGGCAATCGCGATCCTCTGCAACTTGTAACCACTCGCATTTATGAACTCTCGATGCGAGTCGATAAAACTCACACCCGTTAGTCGAGTATTAATGTGTGTTCCGAGTCTGAAAAGAATGGGTGACGGAATAATTTGATAAACTTTTACAACTATTGTCCGAACTGATAAGTGCATCCCGTTTACACACGCACTCAGTCCTTATCGGCCATCCTTTGCTCGACCAATCACATACAGAATTGAATGCAGGCCTAAGTGCCAAATCGTCGGGGTTCAAAAGTCTTTTAGGGAGGGCGAGCTGGAGAAGAGAGTAGCGAAGGCTTGGGTTTGCCGGGTGTGAAAGGAAGTGCGAAGGCTCGTAGGGGTGAGCGTCCGAGGCCAAAGCTTTTCGGCATTCAATAGCGGTTTTCCACGGTCACCTCGGACCCGCCAAGCATTTGAATAACAAAATCACCAGAAAGATGTATTATACCAGCCGCGAGCCTCTCTCACTGCTGCGAGTTTTGTGTCCATTTATCGCGAGAGTCTTTTGCATGCGAAACCAGAGCGATCGCAACTGCTCTTGCAGGTTCTTCGTCGGAGGAGGAGGAATGCAGATCCCTCTCTATTCCTTAGAGAATCTCGTTACACAAGAGACCAAGAGGTAAGTGAGTAATTATAATATAATCCTGGCGTGTTGGATGTGAGGCAACGGATTTTTACTTATCGCAAAAGGACGTCATCCGGCATTGGACGGTCAGCGAAAAAAGGGCGAGTGAAACAAGACCGTCGGGAGTTTGTATTACAAAGTATGATGAGCGACTCGATCGTTCCTCGGCGAGGAGAAGAGCTCCACGAAGTGCGCGCGTTAAAAGAATCTCTGGTCTGACCGTATCGGTCGAACAGGTGTGCCGCTACGACGCAGGAATAACCGATTAGCGATTCGATTAGCATCCGCGGATCATATCGATCGATTGCCTGCATCGGCAATCACGTGACCGCTTCCAGCCTGCCGGAATTTCGCAATCCTTCCGGAGGCAACTACGCCTCTCTACACCGGCTTAGGAGCCTATTGTCGTTCTGCGTATACTTGAAGGATTCAACTTGGCAAATGCAAACCGAGCACAATTCAGCTGCTTGGAGAGAATTATATTTGGATGGCTGTGTTGAGAGGGGTGGCGAAAAGGTGATGAGATTAGTCGAGGGAGATAGGAGGAAGACAAGAATCGACGGTAGGATCATGAAACAGAAGGGAGGTAGGAACGGTTTCGAAAAAAACGGGACCCAAGAAAAATGAAGCGGGTGGCAATGGTGGCGCTAGGAGATCGGAAGTGTGTCAAATTACAGAGGTCCGTGATATTAATGACTCCTAATGACATGCCCTCCTTCTCCCGTGCACCTGTGCATATCCGAACCAAAGAAGGCCCCTCACTCTCTACCTCATCTCCTTAAACCATCGAGCCCGGTCCTCCCTACTTATCCTTATCCTTCCCTCTTTCGCGCTGCCGCTCCGGATTCACGGAATCGACATTAAAAATCCAATTACTAATTGACCAAGCTAATGGCAATAAAACAAACAACTGGCTAAGTGCTATAAAGTAAACCACAGGTTCCCACTGACCAAACTCTAGGCTTTCCTCATCCAACTAGGTACGTTTTGATATTTAAGTTTTTATGCCGCGCGCTTTGAATTCGACACCGTTGGATATTCGTTGCGTGGATTTCGCGACCGGTTTAACATTTCTGGGAGCCAGGAGCCGTCCAATTTTTTGCCGCACCCTCAAGTCCCCGATGTCCGCGAGGTTTATTTTCGTTGGGGGCGAATAAGATGAATAAGACGCGGGTTGCCGACTTATTGCGGAGAATATCTGCACCGGGATTTTAACGAGAGCGCGGCACTTGTGACTCACAGTCTGACGTCGAAGGAAGAAGTTTGCTGATGCGATAGGCGAGCCTGACAGAACTGATGGTTACAGCGTTTTTGGAAACGCTGATTTGGGCGTGTCACATTTTGTGACGCGTGACAGGTCACTGCTGACGGCCCAAGTAACCCTTAACGCATTGCTGTCCGACTACGAATCTACAGCTTTTTGGTCAATCAATATAATACTGAAAATGTCGAATTGTTAGGAATCCGTTAAAATTAAAACAATCTCTTTAAATTGCCAGTAATAATCTACCAAGGACATGTTAATAATCTAAGTCAACGAAATATACCAGCACAATAAAATCAATCGTTTCCCACGAAAAATGCCACTCCAAATTACATAGAAAAAAAAGTATAGAGAGCCAATTATTTGATACTAACTTTGAGAAGCAATAAAATCGAGGGTTGTGCGAGTTACTGGACAGGAGTAGTCTGAGATTTTCGCAAAGGACGTTAATCAAGCTGGCTCTCGACTCGGTGACTTCTCATTCGTGGTTCTCACCAGTTTTACGAGCCTGACGAAAGTCCGTCTCGGCCTCGAGGGGTCCACGGTGTATAATGCCCGAAGTTAAAAGGGCAGGAACGCGCCGCGAAGGAATTCGCCGAGGCAAATGACAAACCAGCCAGAAACCTCGAAGAAGGAGAGGACGGAGGACTGGAGCACGAACGAAACGGAGAGCGAGAGGAGAACGTCTTGTGGGCGGTGCTCGCCAAGTGTAATTGGTTTTATGACATATTTTACGTGGAAAAAGATCGGCCGCACTGATGCGGCGCACTATGGTCACGCGAAACAGCATCGTTCTCTTACAAAGTCCTTTCAATGAACGCTTTCCGCGTTCGAGGAAGTCGCTCCGCTTCTTGGTGCACGCAAAACTCGAGATCTCTTATTTGACTCGCCTTCTCTCTCCTCTCACTGCCTCACGGCAAACCTCTCAATCGACCATCCTGCCTTTTGCTAACTCTCTCCTTCTTTTTCCCTTCTGGAAGCGTACAATCAAATCCGACAGTTTCGCACTCGGAGGCAAGACGTTCGTGTGACGTGGATCCTTCGATTTCAACCCTTGCGCAAAATGTACGTTCTGGGCAGCGGCGGCTGTCAAGCCTCCCTGGTCTGGATGCTGCGCGAGGCGGGGGATCAGGCAGGATCGAAGTATGTATGGAGTAAATAAGGAAACGGGGGGAGAGAGAGAAAGAGAGGAAGAAAAGCGGACTACAGTCCCGACGATGAAAGTCTGTGCAAACTCACCTTGTATGGATTCCGGCGAGGCTGGCTCCTTATCGATTCGGCCGAGCGCGTCGCTCGCTGGAACAAAAAGTGCAACGGGACCTTGTTAGTGACATCGTCGCGCTATAAGCCACCAACCTACGACGAACCTGCGTCCTACTCCCACGAAACTATGATAGATTCCGAGTGGAATTGCTACCCCCATCTGTTAATAAACTTTCCTCCTGAATATGGCAATGTAATTGTCGATCCGCCCCGTCGTCAAATTCCATGAACCCTTTGGCCAAACTAGCACCCCCATAATTCGACGCCCACATCCTCGTTGATTAAAAGAGGAGGGTAGCAGCTAGCCATGGGCGATTCCGAAGATAGCGTCAAAACAGCCTGACTGGTTATCAATCAGACTGGAAAGGGAATTATGCTAAAAGGCGACCAATCCTTGTGACACATGGTGCGCACGACGAGGGCGAGCTCGCAATTCCCGAAAATGGGGTGAGCCTGACTGATTATCGGGCTGGTAGCAATCGATATTCAAATAATCTATTTGGACCCTCGCTCGGTACTCGGGACGAATTCGGGGCGAGCAAGATGGTGGTAATTCGCTAGGAAGATGACCACTATACGTCAGGCAGGGGGTGTGAGAGAAGAGTTCCAAGTTGGCCGAGGGTGGCCACCTAGTGCTCTCTAGGGGGTCGCAACTCACCCCTGAAACGACTGTATTCAGATAATCCCACCTTTCCTTTCCTCGGCTTCTGGCCCGCACGGACTCCGCCGCCGCAGACGACATTTCAATACTGCCTGCTACTATGTACTCTCCCTGCTCGCAAATACCACCGGATATAGCTGCTCGACGTCGCGAGCAATAACTGAGCCCCTAACGATGGCGTATCGGAGAATCCTGCCAGAAATGGAACTCGTGATTCGGATTCTTTGGCAGTGGACAGCCGCAAAACCACCGTCACCCATCTCCGAGAGTACGCAAATAAGGAAAGCGGAATGATAGCTTTATAGGGTAATGCTGATGCACTTGGGTTAGCTACCAATCAGTTTTTCAATTCGTTGCGTCGACGTAGCTGACTCATATGTATCCGCATCGTCCCGTACGCGCTTGCAAAACAAATGTTGCTTCTTGGAACTGACGGCGAAGACAATGTGCACTGATCCTTGATACGTTTTCGCATTTGAGCGAAGGACGGCGCTTGGAAAAGTGGCACATGCCTACATTAAATATGAAGAGCGACCTCGTTCCCGGCATCCGTCTATCGCCGGGCCGAGCGTTTTTCTCGAGGATCGCGCGTTACTCACCGAGTGTAATAAAGCCCGCAACGGTGGTATTCCGATTGCAAAAACCGCCCGATTAAGAAGCGGCGCGCGCACTGTAAGCACATACCGAGAAACAGTGCGCTTCTGTCTCCGATGTATGTCGACACTCATAAATGTCATGCCGATCGTTAAGATGATAATGCGATCGATACCGCGGCGAATGCCATCGCGATCCGTCCATCTAACTTTTTAAGAGCGTCATCGAAATTAAATGGCTGCCCGACGCTCCTGCAATATGAAGCAGCAGCCCTCTGCCTCAAGATCGTAGCTGGCCCTTAAAATAGAAGACTCTACATGAGCACGATACCTGCTGCCAGCCGTTTTGCAAGTCCCACGGGACTACTAAACCTCTTGCTGCATGCACCTCTTTCCTATTCACGGCTTCATCCTAAACGTGTCACTTCATTTTCCGGGTCAGCCATTCAGCTCGCTTGTTTATTCACCGAGCTACTCCGCACACGAGCATTCACTCAGCGTCTCACGTCACCGGCTCTCTCGCGGACAGTGACCACACAATATCGCAGGGAGAAAATGCAAGGGTGGCGACTGGATTTCTTGTCACCGCGAGACCCCAAATCCATCGAATCGATAGGGAGTCTCACGCGAGCCATCGACGCTGATATCCTCGAGATTCAAGCGCGTTACGACCGAATGAATCAGTTATTAATTAGCCTTCTGGCAATCGCGTGTCTGTGGCCGACTCGATATTCATAAAGGTCAGGTGTACACTCTTCCCGACAGGTACTCATCGAGGTACGCTTCGACAACATGCCGCACTGTGGACAGCCTCCCCTGTTCAAGTTGACCCACGTTCCATTGTATTTGGCAAAATATTATACGTAACGGGACGCAGTCGTTTGTATTTTCCTGAGTTTTGTCGGCAACTAATTCAACAAGCAATAGCTAGAACTCCAAGTTTGCTTGCGGCATCCTAGACGCAGCCTAGCAACGGTCGGTGGGAAAACGAGATTTTAATATTTAAAGCCTGCCACGATACAATAAGTGTAATAAGCATAGAGGCGACCGCTGGCCGGCGGTGTACAAGAGAGCCGCTTGAAATATTAATGCTGACATTTCGCTGCTTTTGCGGCGTAGTCAAACCGCACGAACCGCACCCTCGGCCTTCCGTCTTTCCTGCCACCAAGGGAGCATTATTGCACTTCGTCAATCCTCGGGCAAGTAGCGATATATTCTAATCCCAAGGAATAAGGGTGGCGGATGTACGCGCCCGTCGATTTTTTTACATTTCAGCCGCTCTGTCCACTTCGCACAGGCTCGGTGGTCCAGTCTCTCCTCCCTCTTTCCGGTTATCGGGCCGGCGGCGGAGCACCCATGAATACCGGATGCCCGGCATCTGGATACATCTAGTTTGCGTGGCGGCGCGCCAGTCCTCTCATCAATTTTTAAGAACCGACTGGTAATACGTATGCACCACCCTACGATATGGAAACCACGTTCCCACCTTACCACGTATAGCCGACCAGCTAACCGGCTTGGAATCATCCAGCGGCGAGTGCCAGTGGTGCTTGAATAGTGATGAGAAATCGCATCCACAATGCTTCCATCCTAGGACATCTTCTCCTAGGACACGTCTCGCTACGGATTTCACGCCATTCTGATTTCCACCCGTGATCCCATCCAATCTCCTAGTGCTCGGTACAATGAAGCGCAAAAATAAAGACACCGGCGGAGAAAGCGCTCGAGTTAAATAGCGCGTTCTAAGTTTCTTTAATCATCAGCGCTATTTCGACCATTTTACAGAGGTTACTTGCGGAGTGAAATTTCTCAAGCGTCACGCGAGACTTCCCACCCCCATCGGATGGGATTTTAGATTCCAAAGTTGGCCGGGCGAGGGAGAGAGCAGGTATAGCGTGGTTCTCTGCGTACAAGGGGTGGGTGGGTAGTTGGCTCAAGAAACCGGAGAAGGAACGGTGCAGCATGGAAGGGGCATTGCCAGTGTGTTTGTGTGTGTGTGCGCGCGTCAGCGAGAGGAGACTTTTTCCAATTAGAAACGGCGCCATTCGCGGGGGGCTGGGAGGCGGCTGGTAGCAGGCGGCGATTATTTTTGAAACAAGAATATTCCCTTCCTGCTCCTGGGCCATAATGAGAGGTGAGCGCGCCTCGCAGTTCAGAGAAAGAGTAGGAGAAGGAGAGCGAACAAGCGGCGGCACAGAGGGAGAGATGGCCGGGCGGAGGAGAGAGGGGGCGGAAAAGAGAGAAAAAGGTGGGTGGTTGCGGAGGGTGCGATAATGGCGGCCGTTATGAAGAAATCAACCCACACCCCCGCAGTACTCTGGCAGCTCTGCAACTCCTCTCGCACCACCTTGCCGCCCTTCTACCCACTTGATCTTACGTCTCCATGGCGACCGCCTTGTCCAACGAACCCCTACCCATGCTCCCGCAGCCCCGCTGGACCATGGCCTGGCTGCTGCGAGCCTTCTCCCTTATTATGAGACTCGCTCCACCCGCGAAAGGGTTGCAGACTTCCTTCTCTCCTTCGGGGCGAACTGCGTCCCACTCACAATGACTTTCGCAACTATCGCTTGAGAGGGTTGCCACGAAATAAAGGAATTTTTACTTCCATTACTACCCTCGCCGCTCTGTTCCGGGAGACCAGCAACTCGGATGACTGCTAGTAGATGAAACTATTTCTAGCTCATAGTTAGAAATGAAGGAACTCCGAAAAGATGTTGGCAAAAGTTTTGGTTTCTCGGGCTCTCACTTTGTCGAACTGTGTCCGATCCGGAGGAAGTACTTACTTGCTGGGCGGCCGAATCTCGTCAGATTTAACGAGCAACGTGCGAGCGCAAAAACGAGGCGCAACCGCGTTCCACCCAATTAGTCGCGTGCGTTTACGTGCGAGCGCGAGGCCGAGACCCGATCGATCATCAGCAAGGCGATAATCGCTCTGGCGAGAAGACCGCTTAATCCGGGCGACTGATGGATTCCGAAATAATTGCTTCCCGAAATCGTCGTGAGCGGGGGGCGCACGAGACACACGCTACACAGCTCTCTCTCTCTAGCAAGAGGATGTCGGAGAGGAAAAAAAATGGTCGATCGAAGAGAGAGAAATTATTTGAAATTGATGAGGAGGAAGGGTTGGGGGTCGCGTGCCACGCATCCGATGCATAAAGGATTCTCGGAGCCCCTTTTTTATTGGTCTCCATTGGGTGACACGCGCGGGACCTTGCACCCTTGCCCCAGCATCTTCCAATGCCCGCCCAGCATCCCGTGCCAATTCGACAATCTCCCTCGTCTATTTACATCGAGTTAATTCACCGCGCTTTACCAATATGGAACTTGCGCCGACACAATCGATGTACTAAAAAGACAACTCGTCATCAATTAACATTTAAAATTTAACTGTACTATACTCAAGACAATGACGAAGAAATTTCAGATCACTATAACTTGACTTTGTTACTAAATCGTCATGTATTGGCTATATCTAGCAAATTCTATAAATGGGTGCGCCGTGGGGGTTGCCAGAGCTTGTAATCGCAGTTTCGCACGTACCTTATTACGGCATTTTCGTTGGAATTACCGTGAAACTGTGCAGACACGTACGCCAACTAGTTCTACAGGGGATGTTTCAGTTCACATGGAGGCTGGGCGAATCGTGGACCATTAACTGTCTCACGGGGGCGCGCGCTGCGGCATGTCACTCGTGGGGGTGGTTTTCCAGAAGAGAGCGGGTCTGCGGGGATCCGCTATAAGTACTTCTTACTGGCTGATATAATCACAACGATTTATTCGCGTAAAAGACCACGAACAGAAATTGTAGTTTTTCCATCAAATAACTGGCCAACGATGCGTTAATTACATTCGAGGTAAAAGGAAAGTAGAATGAGTGGACGAGATATGGCAGGGATTTATCGGGCTCGTTCGAACGACTAATTAATAGGCGCACCCTCGCTGCACTGGTTTCTCACGGTATCGGTGTGTCGGCGTCCAGCACGCCCGCCAGGTAGCCAGGACGGATGAAATATTCATCGGATGCAAAGACGCCGACCTGAGGGCCGGCGGGCGCGTGTGCGATCCATTAAAAACTAATAACGGCTCAAGTATTCCTGGTAATTGGGGGAACGGGCCTGCCGACATGCTGCACTGCGTAATCCAACCAAGCGAGTGCCAACTACTCATAATTACACGATAGTTAAAGAGGCCGACTCTGCTCTAGCTATCGACATGCGCGCGCCGTCGGCTTACCCGTCGCCCAGACAAAGTACAACTTCCATTCGAACCTAATGTCTTTAGCGACACATTAATTACCAACCTTACGCCGGATATTATCAGTAAGAATATCCCATATGAACAGCCAAGAAATATCCGGAGATAAGTTCGCAGATGGGCCGAGGGGAAATGTTGCAGACTTGAAATACATGTGTGTGTATGTGTTCGCATCGTATCTGGGCATTACTTCTGCAAGTAGTTGAACGGAAGAGGGTAGGAGAATGTGCGAGCGGATATAATTTCCCGAGGCAAGAAGTTTCTAATGACGGAAAATCTAATATATATCGGTTCGGAGCGCACGGTCTGCCTGGCACAGTGCGGCCAGCAGCTTTTCTTGTAATTAAGTTATAACTAAAGGTGGTGGTGATCGGGCAGCCAGGCAGCCGTGCAGACGTGAAGGGATGACGTGGGCCTGTGTACTCGGTGGGCGGAGGCCGGAGCCGCGCTCTTCGCAAGAGTGGAAAACAATAAGAGAGAGCCCCGCTAATCCCGACGATATATTATATCCAACGTGAGTGCTTCTGGCACTGCTGAAGAACTCTGTGTGCCGTGACGCTGAGAGAGGGAGAGAGAGAGAGAGAGAGAAAAGGGGGGAGGGAAGGAGCGAATGGAGAGAATCCGAACACCAACAAATACTGGGCAAAAGGGGGTAAGGAAATGGATCTCACGTACCACCGAGTGTATCGCGTGCTATCAGCCTGATCTTCCCCAGCATCCGAGTAACATTCAACTCTCACAGCTTGCCATTGGAAACCCCCTGTAATTACTACCGCGCACGCCGATTCGAAAAGAGAAATGTTACCGTAATACTTCTCACAGCTAAAACTTGCTAATACGCCAAAGAGAAACCGCAAATTGGCAAGTGGCGCTACAGCAAAAAGTCTCCCCTCGGATCTGCGCGAAAGAAGAAAGCCTCGGGCGGGAGTGTTGACGTGTTTATCGGGAGAGGTTTGGAGAAACCGGGGAAAAACAGAGTGAACATTGCTGTAACAATAGGGGAATGGCAGACTTGGTTACAAAGAATGGTGGAGTGGGCGAGCGGATAATTATTGTAGCGTGCAAATATCGATAATAACTCTGGCCGCTGGAAAAAGGAAAGAAACGGAAGGGAGGGCGGTGGCGGACCGGAGCTGGCAAGGAACAACTCAATTGGACGAAATCGAGTTAGGTACGGGAGCGACGGCGGAGATGTAATTAATTAATTCGAGCGCCATTTCGCTGGTGATGGCCAATCGAGAAATATTATTTCCAGGCCGAAAATCTTGAGAGATGGCAATCGAATGCTACAGCCTTATATCCCTTTGTATCCTTCCTTTCCAGAGATATCCACCTTGCTATTCTATTAAAGCCGGCTGGGTTCAAGTATGTGGTAATTCATTAACAGATCGGATAACCACACTTCACCAAATACACCCCACTCCCATATCATTATGCGCATAAGTCATTACGTCCGCATAGCGATCCTCCAAGTCCTTCTGGACTACAGCGATGCCTCAGCCGATTCAATTTAAGATAGGAAAGAAGAAACGCGATTCTCTTGGATGGGGGGCCTATGAGAGGTTCCGAGGAGGTGTTATCGTAAAGCATAGACTTTTTCCGGGAGCTTTCATTAGAAATCGCTGGCAAACGGCTATATGAGGACGCGTGGAGGGGCGGCAGGGAGAGCGGAGCGTAGAGCGTGTTCGGTTAACAAGGGGATGAACTCATAACGCTTAATTAAGGTAGCGTACGAAGTGAAAGGGGGGCCCCGTCGGGCCGGACAGGAAGGGGCCAAGGTGCGCGGCGGTTGGGCCCTGATCGTGACCAGCCCTGAGAGAGGAACGCGGTCAGATGCTGTGATAACGATCTGATAAGGTGCCCTCCCAAGATTGAACCAAGGAATTTCGTGGCGAGTTAGCCGGCGGCGGCCTCCCCTCTTACGCAAACTCACGAGAAGTCACTTAATCTCCAGCGTCACTTAAAGGGTACCATTTAATACCGGCGTAAGAGGACATATTCGTCCACTGTAATGACTGGCGGAGAAATCGATGGGCGAAATCCACCGATAATGCAAAGCCGAACTGACTGATCGCGATCTGATCCTATTAAACTATCAAACCACTAAACTCTTACAGGCTTACGAGACGAAACACCGCAAGTGCATACCGGTATTTCATTAAAATGTATGAATTAGTAGTCCATTTTGCATAGTATTTGCATTTTAGCCAAGTCAAAGTTAATTAATTACCGATATACCGATCGATCCTTGATTAAATGGATAGGTCGAGAGAAACTGAAAAAAGATTACCGTGAGAGGAACATTGGTGAATGAATGAAGTAAGAGTGAGGTGAGTGTAGAGGGGTCCAAGAAGCCGTGAAAGGAATACAGTGAGATCGGATTGAAAGGGCGATAGAACAACGAGGATGAGGTACTCGAGTGCATCTTACAGATTATCTGGAACGTATGGGGTGAGCCTCGGCCCTCGAGAGCCATGGGAAACATGGAGGGTGGGGACTTTAAAATGGCGGGGTCGCAACCCCACAACCCCAAAAGCAACCCCAATCGCCAAGCTCCGCTCTAATCAGAGCGGGGGGGTTGCTTTTGCATGTGAAATCTGGACCAGCAGAACTACTGACTTCGCCCATTGCCGCCGGCGGTAAAACACCTTGTCCCGCTTACATAAAACCGATTGACTATGCTCGATATCAACTTGTCAGCCGTGCCGACTGCAATTACAGGGAGCCGAGGCGAGCCAGATTCTTCTGGCCGCCGTTAATCGTATGCAGGAATGCTTGAACAGTCAGACAAAACTTTTTCAAGCAAAGAGAGCGATGGTAGCTGCATCCCGAGAGTTACACCATTCGATGGAAGATTGTCCGTATTGGTTGACAAATGGCGTAATAGACTCATGAGTGGCGGAATGTGGGCATGAGGGCGGGGGTGGCCAGTCCCAAGGCATATGCGACTATTTCAAAAGGATGGATTCCCGAATGAATTCGAGAAACATGCGGGAAGCGACTCTCAGAGGGAGAAATTACCCAAGACTGACGTATGCTGGTAGCATCACTCACTTGATCTACTTTAATTCGACTTAATAGGGAAAATCGGGAGATCGCCTATCGGCAAGGTTAAATTACATGAAAACTTACGTATTCGAAATGTCGCCTTCGCATCGGCATGCATCTTGCGCTTACTGCCAAACTGACAGATCCCGACAACCATCACAGGGCCTTCTTTATTTTCCTTGCCAGGGTCAACAATGGAAAAACACACTTCCGGCACCGACGGCCACGTGATTCAACGTCCGCGCCACTCTTCCTTGTAGGACTTCCTAAAGCAGTGGTTGTCCGTCTAGTGGAGTCGCGTGGCAAAGGAACTCCAAACCCAAACAAACATTTCGCGCACTGCTCTATCGCCGAAAAACACCGAGTCTCCTCAAGCACCGAGTGCGAATGTGTGTCAACGAGTTCACTGAACCTTCACGCTCCCGTGTCTCCCGTATTCCCGGACTCGGCGGGGAACTAATGAATGGGAAGTGGCGAGAGGGTGGTCGCTCGTTGAAGGACACGGCGAAGGACTCTGGTCGCGTGCACTCTTGTGCTCGGATTCTTAAAAAGGCCAAGGGTGCCCCAAGTTGGCCTGTCGGGGGCAACTTGTCTACTGGTGAGCCAAGAGCTGTCCGTCCGCGTTGGTCAGCGCTGCCCCTCTTCGCTCTCTCAGCTGGCCTGGCTGCTGCACCCCCGCAAACCCTCAAGCGCCCAGAGGGAAGAACACACAGAACGAGGGAGAGAGAGGGAGAGACTGACCGACAGATACGATCCCTGCGTGTCTCTCTTCTCTCTCCCTACCCTATCTCTCTCTCTTTCTCGCTCTCTCTCGCTCTCGAGCCCTAGCTTTCCTCTCGACCAGTGTCCTTCTCGCACACAGCATATTTTTCTCGCACTTCCTCTCGCACCACTCGCCGCCCGCTCCAAGTTCGTGGAGGGTACATACATTATCCACCCCTGATCCCCGATCCCGATCGGCCCAGCGACGTCTCCGTGGGTACTGTACTGAATTATAGAAACGCTTCTCTATCGTTCTCACTCTCTCGCTCTCTTTCTCCAACCGTCCTCCTTATGCCACTCTCTCTCTCCCTCTCTCTCCTTTCCCCTTTCTTCTGCTTCCCACACAAGTTCTGATGCCGGAGACGAAATGTGATGCGAGCTTTTAATTTCCCCCGCTACTTATTGGAGCAAATCGCGACGTGCGGCGAATACTTGAGCAAACCGATCGATCTGAGGAGAGCTGCTGCTCAGCTGAGGGGGTTTTCGAGCTGGACTACCCGTCGCGTCGCCGCGAACGGCGGTCAAGGTGAGAGCTGGTCCTTAAAGTTTCGAGACAATGAGAGCGTAGAGTGAAGGGTTGAAGCTTGGGATTATTAAGGGCTCTATTGCTAGTATCGCAATAAAGACCTTGGTACTGAGTGACCCTAAACTATGAGGGGCGCTGGCCTGGGGGTGACTAGAAAAAAACAAACGATGGAAATTGGAGAACCGTTCGCTGGAATTTCGGCGTGGCTCCGTGGAAGGAGTCATTAAGTCGTAAAACTATAGAGTAATCTCTTAAAAGAAGAGAGGTTGATATTTCTGCATCCCGGAGAGGAGAGGAAGGTTACCAGGTCACGTCGTAAAGTTTTTCGTAGCTACCATGGATTCCAAAAACCCAAACATCTTCGGCAGCGTACTAGATAATATTCGAAAATCCCCCGTCTAACTTTCTATGCTTGGTCAATTGCACGGATGTGCTTTCAATTAGGAATATATAGTAAACATCGGTTAAAGAAGGTTAGCGCAATGATAATTCGAGGCTAGATAGAAGCCACAACTTTCCCAGACGAGGTGATCGCAGCTGCATCATGCTGGCGATCATTATTGTAAATGTTCATTGGCCAATTGCTGTGGAATTGGCTGTATCCCATAGCCCCATGTAAACGCGAGCACTCGCTCGAAGAAGCTGCGGGGCCCGCTCAATTACTTTTACACCAGGATCGATCGGCGATCGCCTAATTCGATTAATTAACTCATTCGGCCGACGATACCGCCTACCGGCCAGATGCCAGTCGAATTGGACCTTTCAATAATTCCTCTCCACACAAATTCGTTCACGTTTACGCGGTGAAGTCCGGAGAGTATTGTCGGTGTATCCTAACTTTTACAGTGGCCCATTGAGTGCAGAAGCTACTCTGACGGGAAACTGGTCCGCTCCAGTTGAAAAGGCAATGCTCGCCCACGCATTCATCTCTGGGCCGGCCGGTTGGACGGGAGAGGGGTCCATCAAGCGAGGCTCCTATTTTGCAAGCACCCCTTCCAATAGTGCGCTTGACCAGCGCATTGTCAGTGCGAATGGTCCATTGTCGGATTGAATCATCCGGGTCCGCCCGGAATATTCGGGGATGGCCGATGGTCAGTGGCCATTATTCGTTAGCTAGCACTGAAGCAAGAAGCAGGGAATGCCCAACTGGAGAGAGAGAGCGAGATGAGAGATATGCGCCGACAACCCTCCGACGGAAAGTCGGAAAATGGACACACTCGAAAATCTGGAGCGTGGATACTTGGCCCTGGCCCTTCCATTCTCTTCTCCCGCTGACCCACGTGCCACACGCGCCCCGTCCCTTCGCCCTCCTCCCTCCCCAGCCCCTCGTGAATTATTGGCTTTAATTGTGTCCACGGTAATGGCCGGCCCGGGACAAATTTCCGCACGGCAAACTTCCAGATTGTCCGAGAAACTGTCGCACGCGACCGAAAGCGCGTCACTTTAAACACTGAATACAATGAACGAACTTCGAGGAGCAGAAGCACGCGACCGGATGGACAGAGGCGTATATGAAATTCGGATGCAGGAATTATATGGCTAAATTGATGGCGATAATCGAAACCGGGCATGGGGATCACAGGTACGCCCGAGTTTTCTATGGGAGCGCTGCATTGTCCCGTACAAAATGGGTCAAGCGGGGGTCAAGCGAGTTTGGGGTGTACTGGACTGGCGCATTGTACATTTACACAACTGTATACATCGCGTATGTCACTGTCCTGAATCGCAAGGGTCAACGGGGTCAAAGGTCGAAGTTAGGACCATTTACATGCGATAGTTCGAGACCCCCATTACGACGTACTTAATATATATCCACCAGTAGAGTCTACCACTCTTCTTCACTTCCAAATCTATTCCTCGTCTTGGAATCTTCTCTGTGAAGTCAGCAATAAGTTTGGCAAAGCCTGTAATTTTTCTCACGCAAGGGAAGCGTAGGAATGCTAGAAAATAGTAGCTGCCACGAGGCGCATCGAGTGCGTGGCCCGGCGGAAGGTGCACCGGGCCACAAAAGAGTCTTAATGAGTCCATAACACTACCTGAAGAAAGGTCAGAGGCGGAGGCGATTTCGATCTCTCAGTCGGAAATGGTACACCGGGTGTACGAGGAGCACCGACACCGGAGCTCCCTTCGACATGCTAATGCAAGGGGCCCATGGAGTCAGGGCAAAAGGGAAAACGCTAAGACTCTCATTACTGTCGGGCCCACGTTTCCGATACGTGCCCGGGACACTCATCGATTCGGTGCTTCGGCGAAAATGTTCAGGCTGCGATTCACTGTTTTCCATTGAGGCCGCGGCAACTCCATTACCATCTCTATGCCCGCTCTGTCGGCAGGTGGGTTCCGCCAATATTTGCGCATTTTTAATGCCGGCGATCGGCGCCCTTTGAACCTCCCTAAGGCCTTCCGCCCAGAAAGCTTCTGCCGGCTTGGAAGAATCGGGAAATTGGAATCTGGAAGTAATCGAATGGTAGCTGGACGAGCGGCGAAGGTAGTGAATTGCGGTGCCGGATAGCAATGGTCGGCAGTGCTGTTCGGTGAGTAGGATAGTCGAAGGTAGTTGCAATTAAGAGGGAGGAAGGTCCGAGGGAAGAAGCGCGGGTCAGGCAATCGACTGGCTGGCCATAACCGCATTCCATATGCCCCGGCCAAGGGTGTAGCGGAGTGTGCGGGCCTGGGCCCGCGACCCAGGAAGTAGGTAGTAATTTCGGGCACAAGGCCCACCGAAATTAGCAGGCAAAGAGCCGGGAGATGATTTTCCAAAATAACACGTCCCGCTACAATGGGGAAGCAATTTCCCGGGCACCAGCTGCCGCCACCTATCTGATTTATCATCTCGCCTCCGCTCCGTTTCTTCCTCTGCCGTGCCACCCCCTCTTGCCGTCCTGCGCCCTCAACCTCTATCTCTCTCTCCCTCTGGCCTCTCGGACCAGTCGACTTCACCTCGAGCACCATCCTCGAACATCCCCCGATTTGATCGAGGAACGCAGCCTCTGATTTTTTCCGTACCTCAAACATCAGAGCGGAGGGTGTGTGGCTATTTACCGATGCGAATTGCTCGACTTATTTCGTCGAAATCAGTTGGGACGATAAGAGCAATACGCCGGAATTGCGGGGCGCGGAATTGTTTGGCTGTTAGCTCGAAGGAATGCGAGTAAGTCTGAAAAGGGATAGAGGGGACGAAAGAGACAGAGAGCAGATGGGGGTGGCAGTGGGGCTTGTTCAATCGGTTATTGATTGGAAATGTAAGCCGGAGCGTGCTGGCCGTGGGGGTGGTGGCACGGACAGGGCAGCCCGAGGAGAAGACGAAGAGCTAGGGGAAGAGGGAGCAGTGCTGGACCGATTCGACAGATGGCCACTGGTCGGCAACCCCCGAGCTAGTCCCGGACCGATCGGGCGAAATCGGTGTCCACTTACTAGCTCCTTAAATTTGGAAAAGTTCGAGAACTGCTTAACGTTCAGCTCCTAGTCGTTCCTCAACTACTCGAGTTTAATGAGTCTGCGCGCAAGAGAGTGCAGTGCCGCCGATCCAAGACGGTCTTGGTAAACGAGAATATCTCGGCGCATCGTCGACCATCTGTTAGGCAGCGAAGAGAGATTCCAACGGCGAGTAGTCACTCTTCTGCGAAGGTAGCGATTCGCGCTAATCGGTATCAACGATGGAGGCTGTGCAGAGGTCGTTCGACTAGGTGCTTAACACCCTCGTAGCGCGGCGAGTATCAGCGCCGGCGATCGTTTACCTAAGTGGAACCTACGCCAGTCCGGCCAATCTAGTATACTTAAGCCTCGCGATCGAGTACTCAGGGCGTTGAAAGTGAGGAGGAAGGTTTTTCTCGCGAGTCGCTTGCCTTCCCGGGCAAGATCGAGCAGAATCGGTCAGCAGCATCAGCCGCCGAGGAGGAGTATAGCAAGAAGGAAAGAGAGAGAGAAAGAGAGAGAGAGAGAGGAACGCGTAGGGCCGAGGGAGAGGAGGAGAAGGAGAGCCGGGCTCCCTCGCATCCCCCGGGCAATCTTTTCAATTTAAAGTCAAGTATTATGGCTTAAATTGCATTATGGTTTCCTTCTCTCCACGAAGGAGGTAAGCGGCCGAGAGGAGCAGCGAAGGGCGGCTCCTTGTAAGCAAGACTCAATCACGCCGCTTAACCTCCGACCCCGAAACCCAACAGCACACACGTCCACCAACACCACCGACATGTCTCGAGCCTCATCTTCCTGCGTAGATACGCGGTTAACCGCGAAGGATCCTTGTCGGAAGGATCGAGCACACGTGTGCCTGACCGATCATACATCATCGAGTGCCACGCATCACTATTAGCAAGTTCATTCGATTCCAAAATGATACACTGATTATCAGAGTATTCATCTGGGAAATATTTGGATGGCCGCAGCTTGGTAGTAAGAAGATCAATGCGGGAGTTTCCGGGGGAAGAAGATGATGCGGGAGAATAGACGGTGCCTGGTATGGCAGAGGCTGAGACTCGAATTAGCTTGAGCAGAGGCGAGATCGAATCAAGATGTGGCCCCGGTGAGTTCGAGCGGCTCGCGCGATTAACAGCCACGAGACGGAGAACACGGGATCCTCGACTCCCATCTTGAGTTTACTTGTCGCTAGCTCTCGAACGAATGAATGAAACGAAGCAAGCAATCGGCCCTTGAACTTAACTCCCGGGGAACAGGAGAGAGGTTGGAGGCTCTTCTTCTGGCACTACCTCTGGCACGCCTGTAATAACGTGTTCCATAGGCCACGACCAGCCAGATAACTTGGCGAGAGAAGGTGTGCGCGCTGCCGTGGTGGCTCGGCTGGCTGCCTGCCTCCTCTTTTGCTCGTCGCTTTTCCCGTATTACGTTATCGGCTAACTACTCGGCAGGACCCTCGGGAACACGAGGGCACTGCGTGCGTTTATCACATTACCACCACGGGAGAGGCTCGCCTACCAAGAGAGTGGGAGAGTCAGAGTGCGATAACTATCGCTAATTTTCATAGATCCTCGCATGCCGATTCCCTCAGCCAATGGGACAGTGTACGCTTTAACACTGTCCGAGATTCAAGATAGCTGAAGCGAAAATGCACCACTGCAAATTAGTCGGCTGGCCGACTTTCCTTTCGTCAGGGACTATCGAACGGTTTAATCGGCCCTGAGTTACTCCAGACTCACTTACTGTCCGTTTCCGGATAGGAATAGCGTGCTCTAGGATAGGTCATCCGTGCCACGGTTGGAAGTGGATACTGGAAGCAGTGGCTTCCAGTATCGGCCCCGGCGAGGGAATAATCCTTAAGTAATATATATCCCGGGCGGTAATTGCAGGCAGCGATTTCGTGCGGCTCGTTCGAGATGCGGCTGATAGGTCGGCGGAGGCCGGCGCGCGAGGCGAGGCGAGGCGAGGAAGCCCTCTCTCTCTCTCTGTATTGGACATGTGCGAGAGTGTGCGGACTTGGTACCGGTACCACCGGGCTCCAGCAGCTTCGGATGCTGTATGCCAGTGCATACGGTAGGTTACGCGCGTAGGCAGGTACTTACATGCCTATCCGACGTGAGCAGACATATTGTAGCCAAGCGGACGCTCAAAGTTTCTCTCGCCGAAGACGAAAAGAGTCTGCTGGCCGCGAAAGGCTTGGGGGTGGAAGTGAGAGAGGGTGAGCCGCATTCAGCCAGGGTCAACAGAGGTGGCTGATGGAGAGGGTGAGGATGAAGAGAAGGAGAAGGAGGAAGAGAGGAGAAGCGGGGGGGAGGAAGAGAGTCCGAGCACTGATAGAGCGTAACCGACTTCTTGGCCGGTGCATATTACCGGGCTGTTAGAGGGCGGGGTCGCCTGATGAGTTAGCAACGTATTGACTTTATAATAATCATGTTAGCTGGTCCAGTGATCCCTGGGCATTACGCGCCGTGCTTCGCGCCGATACACGTACAGGATGACTCCGAGACCTCATCTCCTTCTCTCGCAAACCATCCAGACTCTATCCGGATTTGAAAATGGAAAAGGAGAAGGGTCATCGTGCCAAGCATGAGGAAGGGGAACTTGCTTCATTTCAATGAATGTGCGAAACATGGTGATTCGTATAGCAATCCAAGCGGACACGTTGAGTTTGAAATACGCGCAGCTTTGAGAGGCTAAAAGGCGACAAAAATTCGTAAGAAGCCTCTCCCCTCTTTAATTAGTAGTTCGGTTTATCTTGTAGTTTCCTCGGGTTCCTTTTGCAGCTCTGGCTGGTCTGCCAGAGCTCGGAGAGGAAGCCGTCCACGTGTGAGAGAGGTCTGCTAAAGTTGTTACGCATGCAGACGCGAGGAAGGCAATTGGAGCAAATGAGAGCGAAGTATTAGCCTGCCACGCGTTTCAATTAATATTCGCCGGATCGCCGCGTTAATAAAGTCGGCGGATAATGCAGCAGCTTGCCCTTTCGTGCACCCTTACTTTCCCAGTGTACCTCTGTAATTACATGCCCGGCTTAATAAGTCTGCGATTATTTTTCCTGATCCCGGGCTCCGACTGGGTGCGGTCGATCACCAATACCAGTACCAGTAATACCACGAGCGTATGTAAATTAACAAATCTAATTCAATCAATTAAAAATTCTTGAAACGATCAAAGCTCGATTTTTTAAAAATGGCCAAAAATGATAAAAAAACATGTTCCGCCCATGGATGATCATATTATAATGAAGTTCGGACTATGTTAGCCGAATAAAGTGCAGCAGGATCTTCTGGCGCTTGTATTCCCACAGTTTCGGGTGTGTTTCGATGGCCGGATAGGCGAGTTGCAAATTGGCCAGGTATCGTCGAGCGCAGTGCGCCGCGGCGCGCAGCAACGGTCAGCGCGCAGACTGCTGACCTCCAATCTCACCTCAATTTGCCTACACGCCGGCATTTACAGTCGACAAGGGGGAAGCGGTGGGAGAAAGAGAGTGAGAATGGAAGAGGAGGAGGAGAGAGACGCCTATCTGAAATTATGATCTCAAAAAATGAGCGAGCGTTCCGAGGGGTGTGCGCGAGGCCGGCGCACGTCTCGCCAGGCTTAATCGATTAATTACGGTAAATCGGACGTTATTATAAATTTTAGGGCTAATTGGTACCCTTTTAGGCGCCCGGCTCCTCGTTCACTAAAGCCTCCGCGGTCAAAACTATTCTTTCTAGACGTATTGTGTTAATAATAAATAACAACAATCGTTTCTTGGTAATTTGAAACGAAAAGCACTGGTCACTGATGAATGAGGGGGGAACAAAGTTGTTGTTGTCGTCGGAACAGTCACGTTCTAACTGCTTCTTAGACCGCGGCAGCCCTTTACGCCGAGCTCTTTTTCAATAGAGAACCAGCTTAACGTCTTCATACGGCAATCCGCGTAATTATCCTCGCTCAACGGCCGGTTAATTGTCGCTGATGTACCGTGAAAATTCATCGCTCCTGATTCGTTAATCTTTGTATCTTGGGAGTGCGTGTGTGTACACGCTCTCACCTGCACGTAGTCGACTAATTTCGATGTTTCGAAAGCGTGGGACTTTTCGGATGGCTTAATTGTGTCGTCGATTAAAGGCGTCCGAAAAGCGTACGCTTTTGTACACAAGCGTAGAGGCAATTAATCAATTCATAAAAGACTTAGTTGAATATTTCATATTGCAAAGCGAATGGAAAGAGGTCGGTGTCGATGGAGGCACGTGGATACCTTCGAAATTGAATGTTCAAGTATTCGGCGAGACAGCAAGTACTTCCGAACAATTCGAGCGATCGTAAAACTCGGCGGAACAAGTTCGGTCACCGATAAATCCGAAGTCTGCTAACTGCGTGAGCGATAAATCAGCGGTCTATACGTATGACTAGCGGCACCAGGAGCGATCGGGAACTATGGAAACTCGGCGCATAGATCTTACGCTTGGAGAGAATGGCGAGAAATTTCAGTGGCTGCTGCTTTAAAGCATTCGAGGAATACGATTGGAGTCGCTGTATACTGCGAGGGGGCTTTCCTGGCGTCAGTAACGGCCCGAGATACTCCCGTCCTGGCAAGAAGCGCGCCGCTAAATCAGAATTCAATTCTGCTCGAGGTATTAACGGGGAGATCCCCATGGAAGATAGGAAAGACGCCGTGAGTGCTCGGTATTCTCTCCCCAGCGAGCACTCGCCGCCACAAAGTGGCGCTGATCTTCGAATCCCCGTACGAATTTACAAGTATTTTCGACTGGTTCGCCTTGCAAAGTTTTCGGGTCGATAAAGGGTGGTTCCGCTAGTGGAGGCTGGAGCTGGATGCCTGATCGATTTAGCACCAAATGTCGCCGTGTTTTACACACGGCAATAATGGTCGAAATCTATGTAGCCAATATTTCAAGTCACCCTTTCCTCGCACACCCCCGGCTGCTGGCCCGGCGCGGCGCGCACGTATACCAGAGAGCCGCTCGTACGGAGGCGCGGCGCGTAATCTTGGTTATTGGCTCGCATATGGCTGCTGCTCGATATTTCAAAGTGCACGCTAAAATGAAAATACCAGCCATGGCGGAAAGTCGCCGAATGGTACAAGCGAAACAAAGCCCTAAATAACCCAAACAACTAATCCTTCGTGCTTGAACATGGCTTGCGCATTGTTGACTTACTTTATATTCGACAAATAATATAATATAGAAAATGAAAGGTAGAAAGAATTGAAGGGTTTCATTTACGAAAGTACAATTTTTCAATGTTTCCCCGACTTTTCTGAATTCTTCATAATTCTAGTTTTATATTATATTAGTTAAGTGTCACCAAAAAACGTCCGACCTAGTTCTTCGGTCCACTGTTTCTAAATAAATACAAAGTACAGTGGAGCGGGTTAACACGCTTGCCGACATTTTACATATGTTTCTTCCCAAGCGGACAGGCGATCGATCTGCCGAAGAAGCAGGCACGCGAAATAATTTGCAGGGCTTTCCTGAATAAACGGAATTTAAATACCTCTGGGGGGTGGCCGAGCGGCGAGCCGATCCCTGGAAGAGAAGAGTGATAGTCCCTAGGGAGAGATATGTCCGAGAACAGCGAGGAAGGATCCTTCCGTGAGCTAGGAGCGTAATTCACACGCATCCGAACTATGTTACACGCTTCACCGACTTCGGAGATTACTTTTTAAACGACACTTCTCACTACAATTCTACTCCCCCTTTCGTCAATCTTTCCAACAACTATTAATTAAACACCAAATTCGACGTGACATGATTAAATGAAACACGTAGACAGTTCGCGAAGAAACCTGCAGACCATTAGGAATCCCTAGGAATTCTAATCGTACGGTGGATGATTTATCATTTTTATGATATTTGCCGAAGCAGTGTATCGCAAGTCCATTCAAGGGGTTGCCTTTGACCAGGACACGTTGCGACACATGTCCCGGCAGTGTCCACCGGCTCTATAATATTTTAGGGCTGCTGTCCCTCATTCGTGAAAAAGCAGGCCGGTGCATATGTCGGTTGGAGTAACATAATGTTATCAGGCTGTCCAATGGAGAAAGAGAGAGAAGCCCCGGGATCCTTGGGGGACCCTGCGCTCTCCTCCACTATGTTCTTATTGATATACCGAATAAACACACTTGGCAGGACCGGTGGGGAAATGTTGTCAGGCAAATTGAGTTGATGGAACTCATCGACTATTACCACTTTGTTAGGAAGTATAAAACTTGATTACTGGTGCTTCGAATTTTAAAAAATATCCAAAATGCTGAAGGGAAAATCATTCAAATCAATGGACGCCAGGAAAGGAGGAAATTCGATCTCGCTTTCAATGGCTGACTGCCTTGTCCGCCCTGTTCTGTCTGGTAATATAGACGGGAGGTAAATAAAGATGGCTAGTTTTCCCATCAACCCACACGCGGTCAGCCTTTCCAATCCAATCGCGTGCGCGTGTATGTCCATGTGTGTGCTCGCGTAGCAGGCGGTTTTAAATTCCGCGAGTCAAAGCGATGTTTGACATGGAAATGCTGGGAGATGCATTAAACATGCCGCGCGGAGTGCTTTCGCTCTTTTCCCCAGGAAAGTCGCCGGGAGATGAGTCGCCCCGAAGGACCAAGGCCTGCTCTGGACCAAGAGGCTGCGTACCCCACTCTCCCACGGCCCATTGTTCGAGCAATGTTTATTTAAGCAAACGAAAAGAGCCGGCCGACCACGAACCGCCGCGCCGATCGCATTTCGCCTTCCTCAATACTTCGCAAAGTACTTCCGGCCCCGATCGATAGTCGAGAAGAAAAAACTCCACGATTTTCACTCTCTCGCGAATGTGAATGCAAGTTGATAATTGATAGATGAGAATTATTCGTGCGAGCCATTGTATAAAATAGCTAGTCAACAATGTGTTAAGAAATAAATTAATAAGTGGAGGGACAGAAGAATGGCAAGAGATGAAAGGGTAGAAGGACGACGGAGCGCCGAGAAATCACGGAAACAGGATTGCCGGCGTCTACTTGAAGGGAGCGCGCGCGCGCGCGCGCACCTGCAAGGGGCAATTTCACCGAGCCTTCCCATAAAAGGTTGTCCCCCCATTGTCCGGCAAATGACATCAAGCTTATTGCATTATTTAAAGAGGCTCGCTTTAAGGCTGCTTTAAGCCAGTGACCCTCCCAGCCGACGCAGAGGGCCGCCGCCGCTGCCGCCGCCGTCGGTTCTCCTCTGTTCTCACAAAGCAACATTCGGCGCGGACCTTCAATCTCGAAGAGACCGCTGCCGGAATGGACTTCCTCATAAATCTGCAATCTCAAAAACACGTCAGCGCGCTCCCGCCGTATAATACCGAAGGTTCCGAAAGGCCCGCCTTAGACGGATGTCGCATACAATAATTGGCAATCGTGGGAATCGGGAGACGAGATTCCAAGAGTATTGAGAGTGTCGAGACTTACCAGGAGAGATGCCAAGTTTTGCATGAAGGCTGCTGGGGCTCCTGTGATCGGGGGTGGTAACGGGAGCAGCGATGGGTGGCGACAGGTGAGGGTGAGAGGCTGGTGCTCCTCCACCTGTGGTGGTGGTGGTGGTAGTCGTCGTGCAGGGATTCGGCGGCGAGGTTCTCTTGAAGCTCTGCTCGGTTCGCCACGCGACCTCGTTCTCGCCTATCCAAACCTTACCTGCAGGCCGAAAGCAAGCGCTCGTGTCAATACAGAGCGGAGCAAGGAACTGAACTCCTCATTTATTCCACGTCTTACTTCTACCGACCTAATCCCATCCGTTCAATATGGACGGCTGGCACACGGGCCAAGTAATATGGAGAGGCTGGATCAAATTGCAAATGATTCCGGCGAAAGAAATTCTCCCGGCTCTCGTTCCTGTATTAATAGAGGGAGGAGAGACGGCAATGCTCTCTCGTGGGTATGCGGGAAATGGCCTCGCTCCCTTCAGGAGAGGCAGGCGCGCGCGTAATTAGCGACCCTTCGAATCCCCTATTCCTGCCAGTTTTCCGGCCTTTCCCTCGTTTCCCTTAATTTCTGGGAACAATGCCGGCCCTTTGGATGTTGTTCCAGGCTGCAGTGTCTAATTACACCCGGGCACCACTGCGTGCTTTCTCTCCGGCTCTACCTTCCCCTTTCTGCCAGAGCAGGGAGTGTATCGAATTTTCCTGACGCATTATACAAATCGAGGCATTCCGGGCTGCAACGCTAACCTACAATAGCAAGAGGCAATGCTATGTAAACCTTCGCCCTAAAAGCACTATCCCGGATCTATAAAACGTAACTCGAGTACGCCGTTCGATCGAAAACGAAAGAGTTCCGAAAATTAGGCGCTCACCTATCCCATCAAAATGGGGTATTCAATTAAGCGTTTTCCAAGCATGCGAAAAATAACACTAATAAGATTTTCCAATTTGTACAATCCGGCAAGGACCAAATCCAATGAATTTCGTCCACCCGATGTACGAAATAATTAGGAAACACGCGAATTCTAGATGGTCAGCCCCACATGCGTGAACCGTGAGTCAGGCCTCGGTATTATTTGCTTGATGAATGATGTAGTTGGGAAGAAAGCATCTCCGTCACTTGCTCTCCTGCTTTGTCTCGTTCCGATCTGGCAGCATCCACCGTCATCCCTCCCGGTTCCATCTCGGCGCTAACGAGCGCGAGAACGCTTACGAAGGAGGAGGGCGAGGGGAGATAAAGGTGAGGGTGGTAAGCGACGTGGTGGGGTTGGCGATCTCTGCGAGAGACAGAGACGGAGGTAAAGTTTGCCAAGTGGAAAAAGGAAGCAGGGTAGCGGGAGGCAGTCGGCTCGAAGAAGAAAGTGTAGCTGGCGCTAACTAAGGGCGTCGGCTAATCAATATCATCAGGGAATGGCCGCTGACCTCTCCGCCACTCTGCTCACCCAACTCTCCCATTCTCCTATGCCAACATGCCTAGATACCAGCCTCAATCTCTTTTCTCTTCCCATTAATTTCTATACTACTACTTTTCATGGCAAAAATTACCTTTTTATAAATCTAAAGTGTACTAAATCTTTGGAATATCACCCAATAAAATGGAAGTAGGTAGATGGAAATGGCTCGAGTGCAATATTAAGAGTGTAGCTGATTGCATTTCTATAAAGGTTGCCAGGCAGCCGGAGGCGATCCTCGGGCAGAGAGGAGGTCCGCGGCATGGAACGACGGTTCCTTTAATCTCGTGGTGTTTGCATGCTCCCCTGCTTCCTTTCGGCCCCATGGAGACAAACGAAACCGCCCCTATGGCGCACCGAGAGATCGAGAGCCGCCAGGAGAGCGCTGGCGTGCGCCTTGCGGAAAATTCAATTATATCCTGCCCTGCGCAAAATTCGATCGGGCATTTTGCCACGCCGGCATCGACTTGCCCGTGCTTTTTCTAGCCGCGCTACAACTGCTATTATTATTCCGTTAGACGCTGTCGCTCGTGGTTAATCGCTACTGCTTACTTTGCTGCTCTGATCTCTTTGCTAACTATCTACCATCGGTCAAATACATATATGCCACGACCAGAGAGTGAAAGTGCTTGCGGTTCCAGCTATTTTGTCGCGGCCGTCGACATTACACGTTTGTGCGCCGACCGTCCAGCACAGGAAGAACTCGCTCTTACATTCTAATTCGAGAAAAGTCTCGTGATCGCGGGATAAATTAGCTACTCGTGAAAAACGAGATCCTTGTTTGCAGTGTCCGATAGCGGGGAATTCTATCAGCAAGAAACCGGCTCGCATAAACAGAGCCATCCATTTGCCGATCGGCTCCCTGCTGGCAGGAGTGCGCCACCCGGAGAGAGGGTGTGTTCTCACCCTTCGGCTTTGCATTCCCCTCGCTCATTCGTCCAAGCTGGCGCGAACTCCATTCACGGGTTTATCACTGTCCAGATAACAACGATTTACCTATGGACGCGAAGGTCCAGTCGGCCGGGACTGGAGAGGGGCGCGAGAGGGAAAGAGAGAGAGAGAGAGAGAAAGAGAAAAGGGCAGTGGGAGCGAGCGAGAGAATGTAGGAGGTCGGAAAAGAGGGTGGAAAGCGAACGGCCGAGACGGCCAGCCACCTTGCATTCAGAAGTATTTCACTTTAACGGCCCTCCAGGGGATTGGCTGACCCCGAGCACAGACCCTTCAGCGTTTCGGCATAATGGACCTCTACATTACTTATTCGTCCTGGCCAGTGTCCTGCGGCCCGCACACAACTTCTCCTTCGCTCGCTCTCTTTGCTCGGCCACGTCCTGCCATTTCCGTGGCCGATTAATCGCGGGATCTCGCCTGCATCTGAGAAACACCCTGAGAACCAACCATTCGTCTCGGCAAGAACGTCGCTTGGTCTATCAGCATCACGCGCTCGTTTATCGTCCGCTCCTACTATTACAGTTTCTTCAATACGCACGGCCCGAGTCGCATCGCGTGATTCTTCCTCGTATTGGAAAGTACAACTATTTAGAAGAATGCTGTAAGATGAAATTTAACCATGTGGGACTAATGTTCAAAGAGTCACGATCGGGTGCTGCCAGAGCCAGAGAATGGGAGCGTTGATTCCGGCTGAAATGTCAGTTGGCGCCGGCGCCTCTCAGGACACGAGAGGGTTGCCTTGGTCGAGAGGCAAGCAGAGGCGAGGCACACGGAGAACGACGCGAAGAAAGAGAGGATAGAGGATGCTGGAAGCAGGAGCTCGCCCCGAGCAATCTGCTTTGCCGCGGTACCTACTCGAAAGAATTGAAAATTCCTGCTCGTCCAAGGGTTGAAGAGGGAGGAAGGCCGGACCGAGTCGTGGACCTGGCTGGACCGGAGGAGGCAGGAAGCCGGCGCGGATAAAGCGCGTTCGATATAAGATTAATAGTGGAGCCCCGTTGCTTCACATGTGTATACGTACGTACGACGGGGGTGGGAGAGGAGGAGAGGGGGTGAGTTTCCTGCACACACCAACGGGGATCTTCCTTTGAAGGTGGAGGCCAAATTGAATCCTGCTTAGGACAGGAGAACTGCCAGCACCGAGCAACTGCGAGCCCCCGAGCGTTTTCTCCAATAAATAAATTGCCCGGCAAGCATGTCCTTCCCGATTTATGCGCCCACCCGAATTAAAAAGATACCTGCTCCCTCGGGTCTAAAGTCTTCCTTCGGCTCAGCAAATGTTTTGATCAAGAATAACTTTATCAGCGATATCGAGGATGTACGCAGACTATTTTAATTGTTTTTCGCTCTCGAAATAAGTGAGTCTGATCTCCGAATCGACTGTCCACTAATGTGATCACCTAATCCCCGAGGAAGCTTTAATTTACGATCCAAAGTCCCGATCGTAACGATAGATACTTATCGATACGGTTATCAGAAACTCGAGTGAGAGAAGCGTGCACGTCGTACGATGGAATCATGACGACAACTCTGAATTCATCGATCTTGAAATAAGTCTGATTGCATGTACGACTTTTGACAGTATTTGATTATCAAATTTTGGGATTGTGGAAAGTTTGGCAACAACTTGAGACCACTTTGAAGGTTTGATAGTGAAATAAGAATACAGGAGTGTGAATGATAAAATGAAGTAAATCTAGATAGACTTCGGGATCCCTTGCACGATGCACGCGTCCAAGTGTTAACGACCTCTAATCGGACGGTGCTCACAGTTCTCGGCTCGATCTCAGGTGATATCGTCACCGAAACGTGACGATATCTCCTGCCAGGCCACTTGTTTCGTAATTTCAATAAAGAGTGCCGGCACTAACGCTTCAACACAACGACGATGACCGATTGGAATATGTAACTATCGATAAATCTCGTGGAACCCAATGGAAGTTACAGAGAAAGTATGATTGGGAAATAGATTCATTGGTCAAACTATCAACTTGCCGCACTCTCGATGCACGATTCCTCAAGAGAGCGGGCAACTATTTACTTTGACGTCTCGCTACGATGACGCACGATAGTGGAAAATTTATGCTGTTTGCTTGGCGACCAGTGAGACACGGCTTTATCTATAAAAAGACTGCGATTATCGCAAGCATTATTCCTGCGTCTCGATAATACCCGAGCACGGTATTCTCCTTCCACGAGTTCTCGAAAAAGAGTGGACATTGAGAAATGCATGCTCGAGAGACCTTTATCGCCTCGAGGGTGGATGGTGAAAAATTACGCCGAGTATTATTAAACCAGATAAGGACGATTAATTGAACGGGACTATGTTGACTCTGAACTTAAAAACAACGGTCCGGGGGAATTGCGATGGATAGGAGGACAGTGGGTACTTCCTGAAATGCGGGGCTGCTTCATTTCACCAGGAGAGGAGAGACAAAGGATCGGCATTCATCGGGAAAACGGTTTCCCTATTTCTTGCTGGTTGCCCTTGTCAGACTGGCGATCGATAAAGCCAGCACCCTCATCCCGATGCCGGGTACCTTAACACTCACCCACCCCTGTGTACACTTTTGCGCCAGTCGCCCAACACCACTATTTCCTCAATGCGAACTGCATCCTGCATTCGACGCTCGCTCCAACACTATTAATCCAAGTCGAAATTCTATCCGAATTAATCCGGCCTCGCATTCAAGACGCACGCGTGCCCAAAGATTGAATCAATCAATGCTAAGTTTATCTAAGGGGTAAGAAAAGCATCGAAGAAATAGACCGTTAATAGTTCAGATTGGAAGATGGAGTTCGGCCTCGATAGCTTCGTGTCCGCCATCATGTAAATCTGCTATACCTGCCTAGCGAGCCAATAAAAAACGTGAATAATAAAAAGCCTGGGTGGATAGGGGTGCGAGAGGATGGCTTCGGCCGACTAGGAAGGGTTGTGAGCGCAAGCGCGAAACCGCCCTCCGTGCGAGGGGCTGCGAGAAACTACCCCTCGGCATAACTCCTTGTCGACCGACACCTAGCCAATCTGCATGAAAGCCGCGAGACTGCCGCCATTTTCCACTGTTTTAAAGTCGCGAGGGGTGGTTCCAACCCTTTCACACACCTCTTTCACACACGTAGTTCGAATTCTGATATTCAGTGGAAGGCGAATTGTCTCGACGACTCGAACTAATTCAGTGGAATCGAAGGGGTGAAAGGAAACTGGTACTCAACGCAATATAGTTTCCCTTCAGTAGGCAGAATTTCCCTGCTCGAGGAAGATAACAATTCTCTTGTGAGCACAGCTGAGTGGCCGTGCCTGCGGCGCCGAATCGATGTAGCGTGTCGAGCATCATCCCCACACACTCTCACTCTCGCCAACCCCGAAATCTTCCAAATGTCGGCATTGTCCAAGGTTTCGATAAAATAACGGGCGACCCCGACTGCCCTTGAATCTATTTCTGACGATGCCACTCGCTCGCACAATTTTTAACTGAATTTACTGCGGCATACCAGCAGTTCTGTCATTATTATTTCCCCTCCACTCGTGCTATGCTGTTGCCAAACTATAAGACAATACTAGAATCAACCAACATCAGTCGAAAAGAGTGGATCAATAAGCGTAAACATTTCCAACGAATGAAAAACCCGCCGGCTAAGCGGCAGATCTGTTTTCATGCGTCGAATTGACGGCGGCATTGAGAGGAGAGAGAGTGCGGCTTGGCGCAAAGGGCTGGAAAACCAGACGGGGGAGAGGTGGAGCAATAACGAGAGAAAGGGGAGGACGCTCGGATAGAGACGATTTTAAAATCACAATGGTAGACACACGTCCGCGTCGTCTACCCATCCAGCATCCCTTCCACGCCAGAGAGAGAGAAGGCGAGCCGGCTGGCCCCGTCTGTTCGTTCCCTGTCGCGCGCGCGCGACACAGCATCTGCGCCTATTCCGCTCGTCTAAACGCTTCCTCCTGCCGCACACCAACCCCCTCGTCCCACACACACGCCCGGGCATGCAACACCACTGCATCGAGCGTGTCTGGAACACACGTTTCGAGGAGTACACACGAGGAAAGGTGCGTGGCACGAACCCAGCACGCGTTTCGGGGCCCACACACCAGTCCCGCCGAGAGGGAGAGAGATTCCGCAGGAATACAACCCCTGCCGGCACCTTTCGCCGAGAGAGTGAGAGGAATGCGTGCGAGGGAGAGAGACAGGGGCCACCCCTTCCTCAAACATTTTAAACTTTTTTTCGACTTACCGGCCACCCTTCTTCCTAGCCCGCTCTCCCTCTCACACCCTCTTTCTCTCTTCTGCTTTTTAGATGCGGCCACACTTTAACGACGCAGGCAGGACTTTGATTCGAAAGGGTCGAGCGAGCGGCCGCTCGGTGGGGTGCTACTGGTGGATGGTGGCGGTGATCCTGTTGTTACTATTGCTCCTCTCTACCGTTACGCAATCTTTTTTACTTCATCGTGCGTCGCCTTTCGACTGGCGCAGTGAATAACGAGGCTAGCATTTCGGGGCGACATGCTTCGTTACGGCTGGCGAACGGTTCGCGTACTATCGATCGAGTTTCCACGATTCCGTGAAGCCGATCGCAACAAGATGCAAAGCAACTTTTTCCCTGGATCCACCTGTGCATAACGTGCATGAGGCGTTATGCATGCACGGGGTGGTGAGCAAGACTCGCGTGCTTTCGTGGCTAGATTAAACCATCAAGAGGTAAAAGGAAAGTGGACGTTACGGGCGGAACGGTCGGGGCCCTCCTAGGCTGCATACCGGCGAGGCCAGCGACTGGTTACACTGGCAGCACTCCGGCGGGAAAGGGACTCCAAGCTGGCATAAAATCATTTCCTACTTTTTTGCCGACGCCAACCGTAAGGGATTACCGCGGCCCGTATGCTTCGCACGTATTATTTCAGCGGCGCAGTCTGCCATGGGCTCATTAACGTGTACCTTCTAGTGACGAGGAATCCCACCACCGCGCCTCTCCCCGAACTTCCTCACTTTTCACTCGGAATTCCCGACTCTCCAAAGTTCTGTTCACATTAGTTCAAAGAATCGACTAAAAAGAAATATTAATTGCTTGAGAATATTCGAAGGCAAAACTTGCACGCAGGACCACCGGCGTGTACCAGATGAAGCCGAGAACATTCGCGAGAGTGGCAGGCTACGAAAGAAACGGTCGAAGAAGTGCAAGAAGACGAGGAGCTTGAGACAGCGGCATCGGCCGGAGGAAGGAAGCGGCGGAGGGAGCAATAAGTCGAAAAAAAGACTGGAAAGAAAGAGCTCCTTAAAGCAAACTGCCCGCCTCGCGCGGTCCACCAAGTCCGCTCTCTGGAGGGGTGAATTCGTCGCGAGATAACCCGATTGGTTGCCCCGCCGCCAATGCAACCACGCTGCACGAATACATCGAGTCTCTCCTGCATCGCAAACTCCTTTCCTCTCTCTCTCCCTCTCACCGACTCACTCTTTCCTCCGGTCTCCTTAGATTTCCATGGATAGGTAGCTCGGCGACGAGGTGCATGAATGCGTCCTGGCGGGCATGCATGCCTAATGCACCGATCTCTCGGTTGGCATCCTCCGCCGGGAGAAAGAGCGACAGAGGGTGAGCTCTGCTCGCATCCGCACTGCTATGATATGAAAGTGCGTGCGAGTACGCTGCCCGTCGGTGGAGGAGAGTCCGCCGGCTCTCCCGAGCGGCGCAAAAACTGGTAGCCCTGCCGACCGGTCGCCCGCATTGCCATTGCGGGCTCCTGCTCTTCTCTCCCTCGATATCGTCCTGTTGCACTTGTGTCGGGCGGACGGGCAGACGGGCAGACGGGCGGGTGCTCGCGGATCACCAGAGAAAAGGTAGAGAACTGCCGCTCCTCTTCTCCCGAGTGCTACTGGATTCGCTCTCGAGGGAGGACTTTTCTCACGCAGCCGCTAACGCTGAAAGAAGAAGCTTGCCTCTGATGCCAACCTCCTCAAGGATAGACTAGCAATCGATAGCCAGCAGCAACGTGTACCAATAGATCAAACCTGCCTCTCCTTTTATACAGGCGGTCTCCTTGGGATATATTATGCCGAGTTCCAAGGGAGCTCGCGAGAAATGAGAATGGTGAATAGGTGGTCGACATTCGCTTACGCTCGCGCTCGCGCTCGTTAATTGCAACCGTGCGGACGCCTCAGACGCTAATCTGCGTGTGCATGTGCACGCGAACTGCTCTCCTAGCTAGAAGAGACCCGCGGCAGGTAATTACCGTGACGTCGCGTTATGTCATGGGGAATAAGATCGCCTGATTTCCCCGGTCTGTCGACACGCACGCTAATTCCCTCTCGCTGGCCGCTTTAACAGCGCGGCTTCCTTCGGAAAGTGGTGCTCGTCGCATATTAAAGTTCCTGCCGGGGAGACGCGCTCCTCCTCTTATCGGACATTCCTTCCCGGTAACTGCCAGATAAAGTTCCGTTTTGCTGGTACGGCGACGAAAATTCGTCAGGTTCCGGCTGGATTTTCGAGGGGTTCTCGTAACCTGTAGTCGGTGTATCGGTCTTTACAATGGCCTGGTGATAAGGGGACAGGTAGGTGTGTGCCCTCGAGAAGCGATAACACGGTCGTGGGCGCACCTCGGCCTTACATGTTTAACAGTCAATAAGATAATCGCTGAGTAATGCCGAATAAATCAAACATCACCGCTCAACAGAGCAAACTCGAGCGAGTATCGATAACCTGAACGAGATGCTTGGAAATGGCTTGGTCGACGTGCGAGCTTCAACTCCTTGGATGGACGTGAATCAATCTCGACCGGGGAGTTGAGAAAGATCAAGGAATTAGAATTAAGAGAAAACTCTGTGATTCGCTGGTGGAAATAGTCGCCGGACAATCAAGGGATGATCAGAGGGAATCAATTGATTCGTGTGGCAGATACTGGCCGCAGACAGTTTGATACGGGATCGATGTTCTAATAGTATTATCTGGCCCACCGATCATCCATCAGGATTGAGGGAGCTTCGATCTTTCTCTTCTCAAATTTCAATCAAATTGCTAATTCCGCTGTTGAGGCCTCGCCAGGCCGCAATCGGGATATCAATCAAACTTCAAAAGTGGCCCCAACCCCGCCCGGGCCGCTCGCGCCATCTTTTTCTTTGTCGCCATTCACTAGCAGATGAGTATCGCCGGCTCGCTTTTTTCCAACTAGCTGCAGACTATCCGACTGACGGCTGTGTCGGTTAACTCAGCCCGAAACTGTCCAAAGGAAAGAAGAAGATATCCCTTAAGAACCCATCTTCCTCTCAAGAAAAACTCTGACAATAGAATCTTCTCATTCATTTCAAGTACGAAGGTTTCAAAGAGCAGGCTACATACTCTAGCACTCGGTAGAATTGTAGACTAAAATTTGACATTTGGCAGAAATCCCCCAGCGATGCCGAGTTACTATCCGTATATCATACTGAATCACGCGTCCCAAGGGAGGAAGGCTCTATCTCTAGCTGCACAAAAACGCTCGAGATTCGCCGATGCATCGAGCCTGAGAATGTTCGTTGCAGTGGCTGGTAGAAGCGTCGAATTTTAAAGCCCCCTAGTTCGAGCCCCCCACACGGAACCGCGAGGCCGGTGGTAAAAACTGTGTGAAAAAGCGTTATTTTGGGGTGAAATCCAATGCCGCGTACGTTTTTTCCCTCACGCATTTGCTAACAAGGCTCGAGGAGAAAGAGAAAGAGAGAGGCGAGAGAGGAGAGGGCTGAGTCGCGACCGAATGATGGGGTGCAGGTAAATTTTTCGTGATTTTGGAAGATCATCCGTTCGGGTAGGGGAGAGAGAGAATGGGAAAGGGGGACGTGGATGATGCATATCCTGCATATTCACTCACGGATTTTCGTGAAACGAAGGGAACCATGAAGAAGGAGGTATTCAGGACGAAAAAACGCTCTCTTACCGAGGGTATGCCAAGGGTAGACGCGCATTTTCGACGCAAGAGCGTCTGTTTTTTGACGGCGAATCTTTAGAATTGCCCGATTTCTGGGTCATGGGAAGGTAGCACGATGAATGCCGCGTTGCCCCGATCCTGGAAACACATTTTTTTCCCCTCCCATTCACTCTCTCTCGACGATGCGTCCTTTTAGTCCTCTTTCTTCTCACCTCCCCGCATCCCGTTCGACATCGGAAAGGGTTCGTTTCTCGTGGAGCAAGGCAAGAGAGACGTCTGATAGCTGTCGGATGTGAACGCCAGTAATTAGTCGGAGAGATTTTTCCTTGAGTGGAGTTTTCCTGGAGGATTATGGCACCCATTATGTGGACGCGCGTGTGTAACGAGCGATGCCGATTACTTTCTACGATATATTCCGCCGATTCCGCTGTGTACCTGCTCCTTATGGAAATAGCATTAGCATACAGCATTAAGCGTTAGCGTGCACGCCGGGAAAATGATCCCGCTCCAAGATAGGCCTCTCTTGCCCCGTGTAACTTATTGAAACATTAAATACTATAATTGCATTCGCCAGCGATCTCTTCGCAGTAGTTTTCGTTCAACAGGAAATTACAATATTCCAATCCCGGTAATTAGGCATGTTCGTGGAGTAGCCGGTTGAAAGATCGTCACGGAAATCGAGTTTCCGGAATAAGCTAATCGGCCTTTAAAACGATGGAACCGCTCCTGGAAATCATAAGCGGCTGCCTCCTTCATCAACTAATATATGAGTTGGTCGGGCTCTTTATCGCGGCGAGTCCTAAGGGCAGAAGAAGGAATATATCCCTCGTAGCGCCAAGGGAAATTCGAGATCTTGTGGAGGCCGATGCATTGAAGGAGTGCAAGCGAGCGATTCGTTCCCTCCCGCTCGGAGAGACTTATATTGAATCGTCATAAAGCATTCGTGTGCATCAGACCAGCCTCATTGTCCTGTCATTCACTCGTCATTCACAACATCGGCTCTCCTTCTTCCTCCCCGCGGTTTTCCAGCGTCTCAATCTTTCTCTCTGTCTGGACGCGTCGCGGTAGCAGCAGCTACCAACCAATTGGCTTCACTTCTTCGCCGCTAGGTAGAAAAAATAAACCACCCCTAATTCACGTGTGCCTCCCTCGCGCGATCACGTCGAATGGTACGCGGTCCTAAGCTAGGATCAACGATCCCGAGATTTACTTCTGCTACGTATTCCACCGCCTGTACCGACGGCGATGCTCCTATTGGATCTTATGCGAAACTGTAACGCTTACGCTGCAAGCCGGATTAGCCTCGATCTCGATCCCAATTCGGGATTTTATCTTGCGGATGTCTCAATGCTGCTTCGAAACACGCACGCCTCTTTCGGCTCTGGGATCCGACGCCCGACGCCGATGGTCCTTTTACCCAAATCGAACAGGTACCTGCCCTTCTCCTTAAAAGGTCTGCTATCTCGAGACGCCGCTCAATGATTCGTACGATTCTTCATTTCTTCTGAGATCTAAATGTCCTTCGACGTGTTTCCTCAGTGAGAACATGATACAGTGTGCAGCGAGTGAAAGTAAAATGATAATAACGCGCGCGCGCGCGTAGCACTATTGCCTCCCTAGGTCTACCAAAAAAATTGGCAGGATTGTAGTGAGCACGTGCGAGAGTGTAACGCACGTAAATGTGACTTTTCAAAATTCAGCTAGGGTGAACGCTCGCGCGAACAATGAGGCGAGTCGAGCAGCTGGCCGACCATCATTACCAGCCTCGTCACACCGTAACTGTGTGTGCCTCGGCGGAAAAAGCGCACTTTAGAATAATGCTGCATCTCGACGAGGGGCAAAACCATTAAATCAGACTCGCGGCTTTGACGGAGGAAAACAATTTAGATTTAAGTGTGGCCGCCTACTTTGGCGGAGGAAGTCGTCGGTAGAAATCAATTCCCGGCCAATTTGCAGAGACCCAAGGATGACGGGCGGGCAAGCGGGCGGGCGTCGCGTCGGGTGGCGCCTTAAAAGTGCGTGAATAAATAGATTCGGACGTGAGGGAGGGCGAGAGAAAGGAGGAGGGTGAGGTGGACGAGACAATAAGGCCGGAGGGTCCTCGGCGGGAGAACTCAAAGAGTGCCCATGCTGCGACACTCGACCAGTAATCTAATAAAGGGGTTGCCTCTCCACTTCCCTCAACCCCTGCGACGCGACGCGACGCGACGCCTTCGACATGCGCGCGTTCGAGCATTCCTCTTATTTCTCCATTCACTCTCTTCTTCCCACTCTCTCGCCCACTAAATATGTGAGCAACACAAAGCTCCCACTCCTCAACGATTCCAAAGTAAATATTACCCCAAAAGATTTCGACGGTTGCCGGTAAATAGGTCACTTCTACTTTTTAGATTTTCTCCTTCTATGTAGCCAATCGGCAATACTTCCACCCTTTAGTTTAAATCGTCCTCCGCCATTCTACGTGAGGTGTTACTTATATCGAAGAAACTGTGAATGAAATCATATAAATGAGGTAAACCAGGCTTTTCTCAAAGCTCTTCGCTTCTACTTGAATCGACATGAGGCTTATGTATAAGTTGGTACTCGAGTATGTTAGAACTTTCCGGGAAGCGTGCGCTTTCACTAAAGACTCACGTGAGAACGTGCAATTGCAGCGGACTTCAGGCCGCGGTTGTAGGGCGGGAGGGGGGGTGGAGTAAAAAGCTTTTAGATCGCAAATGAAATTCGATGGAGCGAGTCAAAGGAATTTGGCGGAGCGGCCTGGACGGACGGAAGTGCGTGGTGTATAGGTGCCGATCGAACGTAGGAGTCTTTGAAGAAGTAGGAGAGCTATTTACGAGACTCAATGGAAAAGGGTCCTCGAAAGGGGCCGCCTTCGCCTTCGTTTCGCAGTGGCCGGACACATCGCTATATCGACCGCCACCTCCACTCGGCCATTCCGCATTTTAAAGGGAAAATTTCCGTTTAACCAAGCGGGACTCCATCTAGTCCACGGATTATTCGAGGAGGCCGACATCGCCTTGGCCCGCATGGCCACGGCAGCTCAGATGGAAAATAATCTGACCTTTTGCTGCTGGCAGCTTCCGACAGAGGTAACACGGCCATACCTACATACATTCCACTGCTACCTTCCAACACAGTCCATCCCCCCTTTTGAATCGTGCCTTCTCTGAATCATTGTGCATTGTCCACTGCCATTGACTCTAAACTAGACTACTAAAGAATACCCGTTCTAAAATACACGCGATCTCATGGAATGAAAGTGCTACGTGAAAAAGAGGGACGCGAGAAGGCTTGAACATGTAGGAATAGTAAGAGGGAACTCGGTCCTGAAGGAAGAAAGATGAAGGGGTCGGCGGAAGGACTAAACAAACGAGTCCTCCTCATCAGCCGGTGAATTCCGAGGCTGTTTGCTCCGTCCGAAAGAGGAGGATGCGTGGTGGCCGGCTCGAGAACCGGCCAGCGAACGGAAAGCTTCCAGGAGCCTGGAAAGGAAGAGAGAGCGAAAGGATGGTGAGCGACAGTCGAGAGTCCAGAACGTGACGTCCTTTCCGGCCTGGTCCCGTGTCCTTTTCCTACTTCCGTTGGCCCCCGCCCCGTCCGCTGTTTATTCTAGTTATTTTATCACACGCCCGAGAAACGGGAACACCTCGCAAACTTCCGTTCGTTTGCCTCCGCTATTAGAATCCGTCCATTTCGCTCGCGGAAGGGACTTTTCACTTTTTTACGTCACACTTGCTTCCGCCGGACTTTTCTCCAAAGGCGGGAATTTAGAAAGATACTTCGCACGCTCGACAGGAAATAAGAGTATGACGAAGTCATTGCCAACGATGTCAGGGTGTGTGTGATCGGATGGTGGTCCATGAACCTGCTGGAATTCAAGGCCGATCGATCGTTAAGGTTCAAGCCGAGTGGCGCGAGCATGAAGGTGTCAATTATCCGTGGATAATTGCTCCGCTAACGACCGCTTTTAATCCAGAAAATTAAGAGCTCCTTCTGGAGCTCTTTCCTGCCAAACTCGTTACTGCCCTGACAATACATCAGATCCTTCAAGTTGGAATATCGAAGATATCGTGACCCAGCGGGAACTTGGCATGCGTCTCTCATCGAGAACTAATCTGTCTCATGATGAAACACGAGCGGCAACGATACTCAAAGGATACAAGCACGACCACCGGCGTTACAGAACGACATACATTCTGCGACACTACGGGACGTGCCTACCGGTGACTCGGGACTCTCAAAGGGTCTCGTGGACCACATTTCACACCCACGATCTCAGCTGGACTGCAATCCGGATGGACAGTACGATAGAGTCAAATCGACTCGATTCCTATCGCTTACAGATCAGCCAGTTTCATTAGATCATTGGCACATAGTGTGTCGCTAGAGGCTGATGAAAGTAGAGTATTCAGGGTGCGCGATATTGGGAGATGTGTTTGGCGAAAGCCGACCGATAAAACTGAGCCGATCGGAAGCCTTTGGAAGAGGAGGATTAGGCGAGGCCAAGGCGGATGACAGAAGAACACAGGAGTATATGTATGTTTTTCTCCCGTCTATATCTGTCTCTATGGATGGGTGGCTGCCTCCTCATTCCGCTTTACGGCGGAGCAATCGCCGGCTCATACCTCCGCGGGACCATCTATCAAACTCCAGGAGAGAAGAACCTCTGTTCTTCGGAACCTCGAGCGGTGCTGTCCTCCTACGAGTGTCATAACCTCACTCTATTCCATGTCGCAGCCTCCACCAGAACCTCCTTACTTACACCTCACCCCACTCGGGCGTTATTGTGTTAGCCACGGGCGAGCCTAGCGGCGATCGATGTCTCGTGATTTGTCGTGAAGATACCTTTTCATCTGGCACTCCCTCCACTCGGAAGTCGCTCTCCCGCCGCTTAGTACCATGTCGACTGCCCGATGGACAAAGACTTCTTCGAAGAACGAGAAAATCCACTGAGTTGGATAATTGCTCACTCACACAATGATGATTCGCTCACAATTAATGAAACCCGTTAATCCAAAATTAGAAGACTTCGAAACACTTGCACGAGTGATCTAAATTTTGTCAATCCTTGTATAATGTACCCTTGGTCGAACTTAATACACAGAAGTAGGAGATGAATTCTCGGAGAATTGATGCTTCTCAAGGCCATTCCCTTTAATCTCCCATGAACCCGGGCGACTCTGTATACGGGCGGACTCGAGACGGCCGGGGATAATGAATCGGCGAAAGCTCTTAAAGATTGTGTTACTCCGCGGCACCGCTAACGAGCATTAACCGCGGCGCTGATTCTCGTTATGCTTAGTTTTCGGTTTAACGAGACTCGCGTTAATGATCTTTTATGTGCCCGGTGCGTCCCCCACCACCCCGGCCTTCTCAATGGCTAATGACCAATTAGTCAAGTATCATATGCGACTCGCCGCCAAGCACCCTTTCCATGTTGATTTCAACTCTTTTTCCAAGTTAGTGCGAAAATTCTCTTGGTCCTCAATGTTGAACTGACTGGCACTTGGCAGATGTTATAATCAAGTTCGACACGTTGGTAAACAGAGCTAAGTGCGGAGGAGCGGCCTCGCGTCGAAGAAAGGAACGTCTCAATAAAGGTGTACGAAAGCGCGAGTAGTGCCCCGTCGGTGCCAAGGCCCCCGTAATATATGGCCCCTAAATCATCCGGCAAGACTGAACGCGCTCACTCCTTTCCACCGACCGAGCGAGAACGCGAGCCGGCCACCGCGAACATATCAATCAGTACAAACTACATCCGCACTTCCGGATTATCCAGCCAATATGTTATAAATTTCCATAATTGTCATAACTATTCAAATTACAGAGAGTAATTGCGTGTCGACAGCGTTCTCACTGCAAATTCGATTAGTATTCTACAGCACTCAACTGAATCATCAAGAATGGCGATTTAAAGAGATCCAACTTTCTCGAATTCTTCATAATTCATCAGGTTGAATATTATTGTGAGTAGAAGGCGTTATTGTATAGCGTGGCCCAATTTCCAAGCAGGGAATTCGGTCGACACTGCAGTGAGAATGTACAGCAATAATCAGAGTATAATACAAGGAGGATTTCGTGATGTCCCCACTCAGTGTTCTTCCCGACGATTATCTCGGTAATCACAAATGGGTACACTGACGTGGTAGCCGGTCCTACTCTGCCGCAAGATGAAGTCGTACCGCTGGACCGGTAACAATGAGAGCAGTGATAATGCGTCTCTCACCGGCTGAATGGATGAAGAAGCCGATGTGAAAATGTGTGCGGGTGCGTGTATGTGAGAGAGAACACTAGTACTAAGAGGATGGACGTGGAGTATAGTGGAGGATGAATGTGGGACGAAGATGTGAGCAGGTTGCCCCGGGAGATCATTAGTCCACCTGGCTCTCTTGCCCCGGGTAACACTTAACCACTTGACAAGCGTTACAAGCCGTTATCGGTTTGCCCCTAATTATGCACACGTGACGAGAGATGAAACCTAAGTGCCTCGCGTTCCTCTCGATTACTTCGACCAGCACCGAATGACACCGCCTGTCAAAACCTATCACTGGATTATTTCCCATGATGAAAGAAAAAGACACTTCTCTGTTAGAGGGGTTTCGCCTGAGATCACTGTTTTTTGCGCGGCTCTCTTTCACAGCATCCTAGCCGAGGAGTTTGCGGAAGCTCGAAAAACGAGAGGATGCGCATCATAATGACGGGGAGAGGATCGTAATAGAGGATGGGGGCGAGGTGGATTTCGGCGGCACGATTAAAACGTCTTGGTCCAGGGTCCTCTGAGAATCGTATCGCCGGCCGAATGCCGATCGGGCCTCGGCCGTGCCGAGAATGCGGCCCCACCGCGTTTGATTTATGCCGCGCTCCAGATCTGCCTACGGGGCCTTCTACAATAGAGGGCCCACTACTCGAGCTCCCCTTGCATATCGGCGCTATGTCCACCGCAGCTTTCGCAGAAGAAGAGCCGCCCGCTCTTCTTGCTGGCAGAACAGACGGAAGCCGGAAACACACAGTAGCCGCTATCATCGCTCGTAAGGCAACGGAAGGAAAGTCGAAGGACAAAAAATGTAGTCTCGCAGGAAGGAATTAGAGTCAGATAAAAAATGACAAATGATAGTGTAGCGAGCAGCAACCAGAGAAAATGTTGGCGCGGAACAGGAGTTTCGAGTTTCGAGATAAAGAATGCCTCTCGCAAGATGTGGAAGCCGGAGGACGGTAGGCGGACACCGGGATGCTGGGCAATCGACTTAATCGTGATTAATATCGCGCACTCATACTGCCTGTCGGTAATTATCTACACGTGTTTTACCGAGTCGAACGATCGCCGATCGTGAGGATCGCCGCCGCGTGTGGGAACACGAGATCCAGACCGTCCTCCGCGGCTACCACTGAGACCGACCCAACAGACCCCCTTCCACCCACCTTCCCCACTTATATTCCCAACTTGGAACCCTACTGATCATCTCTCAGACTCTCGATGAAAATCATCAAAGCTCCAGACTATCTTCTCCAAGTTCACTGTCACAGGACTACCTAGCGAGAAACTTGGACCTTGGTGGGCCTGCGATACGGGGAACGAGGGACGCAGGGACCTAATCGTGACTACTCGCAGTAGGAGCGAGTTCATTGTGATCGTACATACTACATACGCTTCCAGTGCCTGTTATAAATACCTCGTTTAGAATTGTAAAGCGCGCTTTAAGCCGCCCTGGGAACTCACCGATGCAAAGTGCTTCCTTGTACCGTAGGGTCCCGCGTGGATAGCAATCTCTCGATACCATACCTGCCCTTTTAAGAGACCCTGAACACCATCAAGAAAAACCGGCGCATTCCTACCATTAACCATATTTCAGGTAGTGAAAAAATTAGCGCCAAAATGGTCCGAGTAATCGCAGAAAAAGGTAAGGTATAGTAAGGTCGGCGAAGAAGTGGGGTCGGGGGCATAGAAGGCGAGCATGCATATTACCATATAGCAGCGTGACTCCGAGAGTCCGGGCGAGCAGTGGCTCATCTGAATAAATATCGTATTATAATTAAAGGAATCGTTCAAGCCATAAATCAATGAGGTCGGTTTATATATCAGGGCTCACCTATATAATGTGTACCGGCCGCAGTGCCCCAGCGGGCCCTGCACTCGCCGTGGGGGGTCTCCCTATGCTAATGGTGCCCTCTCACGAAGCCCGGTGCGATAGAGGAGGAGAGAATGATAGAGATGCATCCTCACCGAGATGCTCTCGTACACACTCGTCCGGCCCTGACCTGGGCCTTCATGAAGTTAATCCCTCCGCGGTCCGCAATCCTGCGGCTTTCCGACTGCCTGGCTGCCCCCCCTCAGGGCCCCTTCCGCCACGCTACGTTACTCTCTCTTGTTCTATCATACTGGGCCATGTACGGCTCGCTCTCCCTCGGGTATCTCTGATGTTCGCCGACCGCGCGGTGCCGCTTATCAATTTGTTAGTGAGCGCTGTTTGTTAAATCAAATCAAGCGCTCGCACGCCGCGCCGATAAATAATCCTGCTTAATATGTGCTGGCTCGAATTCATCGGCTCCTCCAGGGGCCCGGGCCCCGGGGCCCTCGCTCACTGCACGCCCACGCCAGCGAACCAGCCAGCCGAGTGAGAGTACACGCGTTCCCATCTCCCACGTGCTTTATTGATCCATCGGTCGATCCGTGGCAGGCCGGGATCCCGAGGCAGCCGCCGACTGGAGCCGTCGATAGATCGACGCGTGATTCCCTCTCGAGAGCGCGGAGATAAATTGTCCCGTGGAGAGACATTAATACAATTTCCGTGGCGATCGGTATTAAAGCTTGGCTGGCCGGAGTTACTGCGATAAATTCGGCTGCAACTATCTAGAGGACTGAGTATCCCTACATACGTATGTACGTGTGTATATACGGGGGCCTTAAATTGTCTCGCTAATCGGGGCCCGGTTCCGGCGCGTTTGTTATGACGAGTCCCGACAGCAATGGGCAGCGGCGATTTGCCCGGGCCGGCAACACGAATTACCGGGGCACGCTCGCGATTAACAAAGCCTGATACAAATTAGATTAAATCGCCGTGGGGGTCGGCATGGCCGGAGAAAGCACGCCCGATACAGCCTGATGGATAGACGAGCGTCATGCGATGCCTAAGCGAAGTACAGCGGTCTCTTTGGGCCCCAGGAATCCCGGACCACCCTTGGCACCCTCGCCATGAAGTACGGGCTTGCACTGCGCCTCCTTCCGCCCTCTGCCCTCCCCGGACACACTACTCCTGCGCATCCTCTTTTCCCCCATGACCAGCCGGGAATAACTGGGTGATTATATGCCAGTGAGCCAGTAATTGTAGCTCGCTCTTCGGCTTCGTTAGCCTAATCGATTAATAAATATCTCCTCGGCTTTTTCCACCTGTCTCGCCAGAACTGCGCAACGTTATAAAGCAATAATCAATTAATTCCGGCATGGATCGACCGGTTAAATGAAAAGCGAGCGATCATCTGGCCGGCAACGCTTAATTTTAGGGAGCTTTCCTCGAGCCCTTAATTAACCGAACCATCCCGCCTAGTGTTGATGGTCCCGCCAGGGAATAAATCAAGAGATCTACGTATATAGTTCGGTCCGACAATTTTCCAAAATGGGGCAGTCGGTTTCACACACGTTTAGTCATCCCCGGATTCCTTCATTAATAATCCCTTCTGGTAGAACTCGAGGAAGAGTAATACGAAGAGGTATGAATCGGACGAAAGTAAAAGGAGAAGTGGTCGGGAAGGATTTTGTGGGCTCGCCCCCTCTGCCGCACTCTCAAGAGGGATCTCTCCCATGCTCGAAGAAGAAGGGGGGTGGCTCACACGAATCGACGGTTCGGACGGCCGGCCAATATTTAATTACAGATAATTACCGGTTATAATGCGCGGCGTATCGGCGGCCTGCCGTTTAATTGATCGGCTTTACGGCCTGATTTGTGTATCTGGCGATGTGCGCGCGGCCGCTCCAACGCCGCCGGCTTTAATTTTTAATCCCCGAACCCTCGCCTCAACGGTGGTGGGGCAGGTGGGGGGAGGGCGCGAGCGGTTTTACCGAGAGTGAAGCAGCGACGGCGAGGGGTAGAGGAGTACACCGTGTGTATCCTGCACCATTACTTAAAGTCCATTACGCAATCCACCCACTTCGCAGCTAGCGACGTACGGTTTATTGCGCGTGTCCAAGGGAAGCGGAGCGGCGACTACTCAGAAATTAGCCGCAGTGAACTAATGCAGCCACACGCAGGTGAAATTTCTTTGGACGTTCCGCCGAACCTAACGAGGGAACAATTCCACTGTCGGCCGCAAACGCTCAATAAACTCTTCCTGGACGCATGTAAGTATTAATACCGGCGGAAGTTATCAATGTCAATATATTCTGCAATTAGTACGGTCGGACGATTCACCCTGTACTTCGCATCGCAGATTTATTGGCTAGATTGTATCCTGGATGAGATAGTTGGCTGAAACTTACTTTGCCAATTGGAAACTGGACGCGCAATAGGGGATGGGAGGTTGGCTGCTCGGGTTTGAGAATCCCTGGACCAATAAATAGGCGTCGCGAATCGGTGGAGGTGGAGCATACTACCTGTCGAAGACGTGCGAGAGCCGAATGCTGAAGGGGGAGAGAGAATTGAGGAGTAGCGGGAGGTGCGAGGCTCACCCAAGCGGTGATTCGATCATCTATTGGATTATTACCACGTTATATCGGGACGTGTAATCCTTCTCCCCCATGTCGAAGCGTAGCTGCCCGGCAACACTGAACCCTCCAAGCGCGTTTAAAAGTCTCGCGGATGAAACACGAAAGTTCGGCGCGGTCGGCTCCCTTTGCCGGGGTCGAAGCATGCAGATCCGACACGAAATATCATTAATAGTCGTTTGCCGGATGACCGAGCTCGGTAATCGTCCCCTCTGCGGTTCAAGATCGGATCGCCCGAAAACCACAACACGCCGGCTGCGATCCAGCTACGATCCAGCTGATGCACTCGATCCTCTCGCGATCCAGCACCGATCCCGCCGTGCCCGCGCCCTTTCCATTCGTTATTTATGTTCATGATCCGCGCAGCCCGCGAGTCCCAATTCTCCGCCATTCAATCTCCAAGGAGCTGAGCTAATTTCGATTATCCTTCTCTCGATTATAGGACAAATAGTTGTAACTTGTATTGGGTGCATACACGCAATGCAAAGCATATCCGCTCGATCAACTGGACAGGAATTTCTAATGGAGATAAAGTTAGAAATAGAGAATGAAGTTTCTGTCGGGTGAAAGGGAAGTCAGACTACTACTTCTAACGATCGCCTCATCCGCAGTGAACCCTTCACTTTTTTTTCCACGACTTTTTTCTCTCATTTCAACGGGTTGCCTTGTTCTGACGCTCATGATACGAGAGGTGCGATCGCCAACGCGGTTCACCTCTGCATCTCCTTTCCGGCGGACTGGAGCACACCTGGCACACAAGAACGGAAGAAAAGAGACTGCGCGACGACGAATCCCACGCAAACTGTCCAGTTCGCACCACGCGCGCGATTACTCTCACTGAAGGTGTTATTGTTCCTCTGATTGCTGCTAGCCAGACCACATTAACTCTGATCAGTCGTCTCAGGGAAATTCACTATCCGGTGAAGGCGAACCTCTTAGCTACCGTGGGATACTTCCTTTCCTATTATTCACGTGGAACTCTGCCCGGAATTCAGCCTAATTCCAAGAACTAAGGATGTTCGATGCCACCACCAAAGAGAGCGATTCTAACCGGATGAAAATCGGTACGGTCACGGTATGGACCACACGAACTAGTTTCCATGCGAGGTTCGGCGAAGAGGAGAGGTGGAGGGAGAGCGAGAGAGAGAAAGGAAGAAAGAGAAAGTGAGAGAGTGTGAGAGAGAGAAAGAGAAGCAGGACGAGTCCGAGCGGCTGGACTAATAGAAGTCAAATTACGATAATAAAGTGTCTTGGTGGAGAAGCGGAGTGGCTGCCATTAGTTACGTCTCCGATCTCGTGCAGCGTCATCCCCGTCGGCTCTCGCTCCAAAGACAACGAGCTCCTGCCGCCGCCGCCGCCGCCGCTGCCGCCGCGCCGCTACCTTGGACGAAGGGGCCCCGCTTGAAAAAGTGGCTATGCTAAATAACAGCTCGGCGAGTCGACGACGAGCAACAGTCCCCGTTGCCTCAGCCTCCCTCTCGCTCGCGCATAGTTCATTCATGAATCCGGATTCAGTATTCCTCGGGCAACTAGTCCCGCAACTGGCCGCTACCAGCATCCCGCGCGGCTGCCGAGATACTCTCTCGAGTCTGAATGCTGAGAAGTTCTTAGAATGACTTCTGGTTTGCCTTCTCTCCTATTCTTCATTAAATTCATAAGAGGCCAGTATCTCCTGGACGATGACGGATCCCGGTGGGCTGGCTACTTTTTCCCAGTCGCATCCTGCTTCCAGGTATTTCCTCTTGGAGGGAGGAGATAACTACCGGATATAGGCAGTGGTCGTCCCCCTTCAAGGAAGACTACTGAACCTAGGAATTTGCGTAGGACCAGGACGCCAGCAATGATTATACTAGGACTCTGCCCTGACACGATCCCGAAATGCATTACTTTTTTTCCCCGTCCCTATAGAAAGGAGTTCGGGGCCCGGGCTCCTTTAATGGAGGAAAGAAACTAGCTGAATAACACCATGGTGTCTGGCAGACCCACTACTCAAATGATGGTCGCTCTCGGCTACCAGGTAGCCGAACCAACACGTTTCCGACATTAAGTGACAAAGCTGAAAAGATATCGAGTGGAGATCGACGGGATAGGCGCGCAACACAAGCCTGTTTCTCATCTTCACGCGGTGTTAACAGGATCCAGGAGGCCACAGATCTCACTTATCTCATCGGGAGATCCGGCACCCTTCTATGAATCTTAACAGCAAGTATGCTAGTGCTTAAATACCCTCGTCGAAAGAACTTTGCCGCTGAATACAGGCACGTGGCTACCGCGAAGAAAAGCGTAAGTAAGGAAGGACACGTCTGCCTCGATCATGATTTATTTGAGCGACGTGTCAGCCGGTGCTTCCTAGACTGGTTGAACCCCGAGTGCCTGACCATTCCTGAGCGGTGGTCCACGGGGATCTTCCGTGGAGAGGCTCGCATTAACGTTTTTCTTGCTCGCCTAGCAAACGAGTGGTCGCAACCACGCAGCCTCCGCGGGCCGTGTGTGTCTGTGTTTCTCCGCGGAAAGAAAGAGCCTACTAACGGGATAAACGACCGATCCGGGCATCATCGCGGTACAGTACATTCCGATACGTAACGGAGAAAAGTGCGCGCCGAGAGCTTGTCTGTGCCGCTGCCGCTGCGAGAACGGGAGAGAGAAGCGCAGCCGACTGCGAACCCAGTTATATAAACTTTCCTGGAAGAGCATCGGCAGCAGAGAAGGTGCATATAAAATTCGAGAAAGTTAAGTTCACTCGGAGTTCATGTGGGTTTCCTTGATCGTACGATGCCGGCTCCACTTTTCATACTTTTATAGACACCAGATGTACTAACTACTTTCTTAATTAAATAAGTATTCGTTAATCTAGATAAAATTTAATTACCTTATTCGCGAATAATTTACTCGGGCAGTCGAAGAGGAATTGTAAGAGGCGAGGATCGCGTGAACTAGAACGCCAAATAGAGAAGCTGAAGAGCCGAAGAGAGGGAGGAGACCAGAACTAACAATAAGTCGAAAGGTGTTGAGGAAGAGAGGAGGAGGGCAGAATGGAGGTAAGAGAGCAGGAGCAGGAGCGAAGGTAGAAGGTTCAAGGAAGAGGAGAGTAAAGGCTCCGGGCGAGGTCACCCACCGCCCTCGCACACTCTGATTACCCGCCGCCGGGGGCGGAACACACTGTAATGAGCATCGAAGAGGTGCTCAACTTCGACTCGCTGAAATTTCCTCGTTCCGATGGGAGCCTGGCAAATTGAACTGGATCACTCTATGACCTTCGAATGGTATCCTTTACTGTCTGGCGTCTATGAAGTTATTATAATTTCTTTCAGTCCGAATTCCCAATGGACGTTCCAACCTCTATCTCCAATTTCAGATCGATATTAGTTACCCAATTAACTTATTCTTCATTGAGCCCAGTTAATCTTCTACTAATTACAGTATAAAATTTAATACGAATTGAAACATGTGAGCCACTGCGATGGAAAGCATAATAAATGAAAGGAAATCGAGATTTGACCAGGCATAGATGAGAAGCAAGGGGTAACATTCCAAGTATAAGAGGCTTCACACAGTAGGAAACAAGCCGAATAGGATAGTAGGCTGCTCCGGTGTTGTCGGGAGGACAGCCGGATGATCGAGCGATGTTATTTTAAGTTTTCCATGGGGGCTCTCCCGTCTTGCCCTAATCGGCTGTCAGTCGACCCCGTGTTCCTAGTCCACCCCCGATGTTCGTAGCCCACCCCCAACGATATCTCGTACGTGCCTATAGCCAGGATGCGTGTGGGAAGGCGCGCGTACGCACACCAGAGCCTAGAGGCCAGCAGTGTCGAGTGGACCCCCTGCGGACGAGATTCGCCCCTTTTGTACAACGAGATTCGCGCGGAGGAATCATAGCCCTCGAGGGGTCGGATTCAAAACGCTTTACACTCTCATAACTGGGACCTGTTGATCCCCGACAGCCCCGAAAATCGACGTCGCCGCTACTGCAACCCTAAACACTTGCCTCCAGACCGCGCCAGACTCTTTTAACGCGTGCTTCGTCATCGCGATTGACTCCTGCCACAATTACTACCACCCTCTTACATCTCGCCGTCCCCCACCCTCCCCCACCGTCCTCCTCGCTCTCGGAGCAACAAGCAGGGAGAGCACGGAAATTCGAAGTCGAACATTAAGATTTATACGAGAAGCACGAGGCGAGTGTCTCCCTTGACAGGATAAAAATGACGGAAGGGGTATTTATGTATGTGTGTGTGTGTGAGAGAGGGAAGAGAGAGGGAATTCTGAAATCCTGCTCGGGACTCCTGGAACTCGGAATAGACCGTGGAAGATGAAGTCGCTCGGAGGAAAGTTAGAATGACCTCGCAGGGTCCTGCGGCTCGTTTGATGGAGCCTCCTCCTCCTCCTCTTCCTGCTGCATCCAGCTCCCACCTTCACTCGGATCTCGTCTCTCTCTCTCCTCCTAGCAGACCCTACCTTTGTCTCCTGTCTCCCTGGTAGACGGGTGCATCGGCGGCGCGTCGCGTCGCGTCGCCACCGCACCACTGTCGCGTTTCCACCGGACAGCCGTTTACAGCGTCAAGTTTGGTGGCACACATAATATGGCCCGGGGAAGATGCCGGCGAAGGCACAGGATGCGACTGGATGAGATGGGAGCGGTAGAGACGGAAAGGAAGCGAGCGACGACTGCTGTCTCGGAGGCTCGCGGCCACTTGCTTATTGCGTGATATTAGCCACGCTCGCCGCCGCCGCCGCGCTCAGGGGTAATCATAATCTCGAAGGGTGGACAAAACACAGAGGCCGAATCGCGGCAGGCTGAATTTTACGACTACTGGCCATAGAGGAGAGAGAGAGGAGAACGCTGCCTCCCTACCGGATGCAACGTGACTTTTTATCCGGCTCCTCCTCGCTCTCCCAGCGAGACCGCCAGCTTCGTATCAAGGCGAAGCTATCAAGCCCATACCTCCACAGGGTGATGCGGATACACATGAGTCAGCTATGTTCGTATTACCCTTCGCATGCATAATTGTCACCTGCGCCGCTTTCAAAGCCGCACGCACTCTCTCAGGCCATGCGAGGAGTAGCGCAATGAGTGCGCACGCTCCAACAGTTCGATCGGAGAGATCTTTCTTCGAGAAGAAGAAGTTCCAGCAGGGCCATGTAAATCCGCGATAAGTAGCTACGGTGGCCCGCTTCGCTCACGGGCCACTTCCGTAAATGGGAAAACTGTTGCGAGCCTCGGGAGCGAGGCTCTATTAGCGTTACGAAAGCAATCGCCGGCGAGCTACCACTTAGGCACGTTTCGCACGCGACTCGAATCCGAAGGAACTCCCGATTCCCCCGGCGCGGCGCGCTCGAAAGTAGCGCCCAACTGAAATACTTATATACATACATCAGTCATTCCTCGCTGTCGGAGTCCTATGTACTCTGCGATTGTGTGCGTATCCGTGCGTGCACCTCGCTTTCTATCGGCAGCAGTTATTCCGGGAATTCGGTCTAATTTGCGCGTTTGCATAAACTTTCGATCGGGGCATTCTTTCTCGGCAATAAAAGGCCGCTCGCCGTTGCCGCGTGGAAAAAAGCGGCGTGGAAGGTTTCTCGGTAGCGTTACATCGTATTTCGCAATCGCACCGTGTATGAAATTAACTCTTGCTGAACTGGTCGGGGAGAAGGAAAGAGCGAGAGAGAGGGAGAGAGGAATCGCGAAGGGGAGGGGGAGAGAGAGAGTGGGTGGGAGACGGAGAGGCAAGCACTCCTACGAGACAAAGAGATAGGTAGATAGAGTAACGAGTTAGAGAGCTGGAAAGAGTCGGAGATTCGAATGCTCATGAGCGCGCGAGCGCACCTCGTAATAGGAAGGACTATTTTTTCACGGAAGACGCGCGGCTGAATAGAAGGTTCCGCGATATTTTTCTGGAACTGTAAGTGCGGTCTTGTAATCTCTGGGAAATTGAGATCGTGAGTCACTCACCGTAAGGTCGCTCGACGACCGGCGGCTCGCACGAGTCTGTAACAGAAAATCAGATTCCAATATGAGTGCTGCACTCTCTCCCTCCACTTCTCCTTAATTATCCGCGGTGAAAATGGCCGAAATAGTCATTCTTCGTGGCACATGCTTTCTTATGAAATCGAGGTTCGATATAAAATGCTAAAAAGATCAATTGGGTGCCCCAGATTCGGTAGTTACCGATCGACCATTACCATAGCCGCAAGTGACGAAAGACTGGCCGCCGGATCAAGTGACGCGTCAAAGCCCGTAATTAGCCGGTCGTTTAAATGCTCATTTAGCCGTGACAGTTCGAAAATGGAAGTGATTCACGGTCAGTAATAACCGCGGTGTAATCAGTCGAAGGAGCGAGCGTGCAATGACAATTGCGCCTATACCGACTAATTCTACCTCACTCTTTTTTTTTTCTCTCCCGGCGGTAATTGCGTCAATGCGGGAGTGATTTCAATTTGCATACAGGCACGACTAATGTTCCCGCGATTGTTTATCCAGCGCGAAGGACGTGCTCGTCGACTGCTAATAAGGCTCTTTCCATTTCGCTCGACGCGCCGCCGGAGTAGTGATTTACGCGCCCACTCGATTATCCGCAATTTGCCGCGGTCTAATGATCCTATTGCGATTATTGTGCAATAAGGATATCAGGGGTATCGAAGTACAAAGACAACCGCACCAGTTCCTTCGACTCATCTGAATCCAGCGAACCGTGGCGTCGATTAAAACTGAACTTTATATAACAATAATAAACTCTAATAAAAGCTTGCCATTAACCTTTTCCCTGCAAAATACTTCTATACTTGGATCAACAATACGGATGTATGACGAAGGTATCGCGGTACACTTCTTAAGGAGATGACAGGGCGAACTAGGAAGCTGTAATAACGGTTGGAGGAAGCGCGTTGCTCGTCGGTGGGCTTGTGCTTCGCAGGAGCGAGTAAATGTCTCACTCAACTCAAGGCGATCGTCAGCCTCTCTAATAGAAGCGGTTAGGTAGGTCATCGGATGTCATAAACGCTCGGGCTCCAAGTTTCCTCGGCGATGCAGCGCGTGTTAATGTCCTCATTAGATATCGCGATACCGTCGACCCAACTCCCTGTATCGACGACAACAGGCCACCACTGCTTCAGCTAAACAACCATCGCGCTCTCTCTCCCTCATACACACTCACATATCCGCACATCCACCTATACAATTACGATTTATAATCTGTGAGTTTTAATAAAAGGATTTTACGACTCGATAATAGAAGCTTGAAGCTCTCGGGGTGTCGATAAAACTAGCATTATGGTCTCAGGAAATCCGTGCTTTTAAAGGGAAAATAGAAGAAGTCTAGCTGCTTGTCGTAGGAAGTTCGGACACAGGCTAGGAATTCGTGCGGGGGACAGAAGGTACAATAATGGAGGAAGAGAGGACCGAGATCGAAAGTCCAGATTACAGCGGAGTGGACAAAACGTCCTGCATCTGGTATTCCGTCGAACCTGTCGTCCACGATCGACACAAACAGACACACACACACACACACAAGCACAGACTCAGTGACGAGAGGATGTGCGCTACGACATGGATGAGTAACGAGCCACCGCGAAATACAGATTGCGATGGTGGTCACTCGTCATTGCTATGCGAGCTCGGTAGTCGAATTTGAATACGACTTTCTGTGTGCCAGATATTACGGCCGATTGACTGGCCATTGATTTCAAGTACCACTCGTTGAATACAGTTGATTTCCAATTATCGACCCAGTTGCGTGCTACCCCTCTCCAAGAACTCCAAGAACAACTGATTTATTAATAAATCAATATTTCTAGTTCTCAATGAGTAAATAGTTTAGCGTAACGATAAATAATTTGCAAGAATTCTAAATTAAACATTGTATAAGTTGTAATCAAGGTATAATTAAGTGAAGGTAAATAGAAAATTACATTTAGGGTTGCAGAATGTTAGGGAGGAGCGACAAGGTTCCGGAATTCCGACGTAACTGGATATCGGCGATAATTGTGATGCGATGTCAGCGTATTCTAATAATTCCGACGAATCGACTGTGTGGCATATCACGAATTCTAATGTGGCAGTGGCGGGTGCCGGTGTCGTCCCGGGGCTTGAAGGTGCCAACGGGGTCGCGCGATGGTCGATAAATATTAAACGACTTTCCACCTGGCGGGTACGGGCACCTTGCGTTTCGTCGCCTTGCCTCGCCTCGCCTCGCCCCGACTCTCCTCGAAAGAGAGGGAAGAGGAAAGGGACTTCCGAGAGGGAGATCGCTGAATGTTAATTAGCGAGGCGTGACAAGTGTTAAGTAATCGGTTCGTTCGGCTGACCGTCGCGAGGGAGGAGCGTACCTAACGCTTCGCTAATTAACGCCGCGCGTCATCTCCAACGGGACAGGCTAAAGATCTACTTACACAACCCAGTAACGTATCACTGCCACGCTGATTTACAACCGTTTTTGTACGTGGACTCTTGATTATCTAAATTAATTTAATTGTTGGTTATTACTGTAATCTAAGTATACTAAATCTTGAACGGGAATTTATGGTCTAAGACGTTCTGTTTGTTAAGAATCAATGTTTTCCCTCGTGGTCTTATTGTTTTAGCGGCAAGTGGTCTAGTTAGTACGGGAGAGTTTCGATTATATCTGTGTCAAGGAGTAGTTTAGTCCTGACTGGTACCGAAGTCAGACGGAGGAACCGGTCGACGGGCGGTCGAACTGCCGAATCACAGTGGAGCGGCGGCGGCGATCTCCGCTTGTCGATTAGATGTATCAATGTAATTAACAACAAACAATGGCCGTGAGAGACTCGCGCTCGATATCGTATATTAATCGATTAGCCTCGCTCTACCTCGGCCGCGGGAGATATGTCTGCTGGACCGGGTTGTTAATCATCACCAGCGGTTGCGTTTGTACTCCTCTGACGTTCGTTCTCATCGGCTTGCGGGAGTGGATGACCGATTGGCCCTACAGCCCTTTCGCCGACTATAACTAGCATTCTCAGCCGTCTATTTAGCGCAATCTCATGATACCGCCCTTCTCTAGCCAAGCACTTTTATCTCGAGCTTTAAACTACTAAAGATTAAAGTAACTCAAAGTTTTATTTCCCTATCAACCACTTCTGTTAACTGGCTTCACCAAATTCTTCAGACTTGGAGAATCGACAGAATAAATTGAGTATAAAGGATCTTGGAATTAGTACAACCGATTATTTGTTATTGCGGGCTAAGAATTTAAAGAAAATGCGTTTGTAATCATGCAGTTTGACATATACGGGACTACTGAGCGATCGCTTATTGATATTGGTAATCGATCTGGTAGTAAATTAGCGAAGCTTCTCTGAGAAAAGGCGGCGCGGGATCGAAATCATTAGCGATTATCGATGAGCACCAATGTAGAACACCTAGCCAGGCATCATCAATTCAAGTTAAATAATGGCTCATGCTGACCAGTCGCGGAACCCCTTGAAGAATTCTAGATCCTTCTTCCGGGATGATGGCCTGCTCTCTTCCTGAATCCATTAGCTACTCGAAGGCCGCGATAGCCGACAATTAAAGAAACGTTGCCGCGATTAAATCAAACTTTCCAAGCCGCGGGGTAATAAAGAGCGGCCGAGCGCATGGACCGTGCCATTCCCGTGATACTTTCAATCATGCTTTCTGTGATGCTCATTCAAGTGTGGGAGGCAACAGTCGAATTTAAGCAGATGGAGAAGAAGACGAAGACCGGTAGCCATGGACGCTTCGCGATTCCACGCACGGCGTACTGTACAGCTCACGAATCGACGAGACAAGCCGATCGGTCACGTACGATTCTACGATTAGCCACGCGAGTTCTGCGAGTTTCGTGCCCCCGTGCGTGTTCGCCGCTCGAGCGAGTACTGCAGCGACAAAAACAAAACTGCCCCAACACATGTAACTATTCGCACATCTCAGGGCCACTTGACCCCACAATATTACACTCTGAATTCGGCGGAATCAAACTTGGAGACACTTTACACAGAGGGATGTTGATTTCCTGCGTGATTCGATCGGAGGGAGCATGTAAATCTGAGTAGAGGACTTTGAGTGAGTGAAGTCAATTAGTCAAGGGTGGCGGATAATCACGGTGCGCCATAAACTGAAGGGCTGAAGTCCGCCCCCAGGCGTCAATCCGTCAGAGGAGTCGGCTGCCGTCACGGTGTCACGGAAGCCCGTGCACCGTGAATGAGTCACCGACTACCCCGGGGGAAAGGAGATACACACGTGGGACGGAAGATGAGATTTAATGTATGCCAGGCTGCGAGTGTTCGCGCGAGCGGGACAAACGGCGCGGCGGCGGCGTGCCATAACTAACACCAGCGAGGCAGCAGCCACTCGGCTGAGAAGAGAGACGGAATTACCGGGAGAGGTAATCAGCTGCAGGGAGCGAGGAAGCGGCGAGTGATAGAGAAATCTCGGGGGCGGAAGCGAGAGACCGAATGGAGAACGGCCCCGAGGATGAGGGCGACGCGGCGCGGCGTGTCCCCGCGCCGGTAGTAAAGTCAACGCTCGCTGCCAGCGCACAGCAAAAAACCCAAATTGATCAAAATGAGGCACCAAGGATGAAAAAAGCCTGTCGGGCCTGCCGTTCTCTCAGCCACGCACTTCGTACACCGGCTGACAAGTTTGGGCTATTCTTGGGCTCCAAGGAATCTCGAGCGGCGATAAGTCCATGTTCTGACGACTGGTCCGGATAAAATTGTATGTATGGGGAAACCTGGAGACACCAGTTGTCCTGGAGCGGCCGATTGAGTGGTCGTGTCTTGATTAAGAAGTCAGTGGGGCCCAGCCACCAGGCACGTGCAAGTGGACCTTAAAATATGAGGGCGAGAAGAAGGCGCGCGCGCGCGGGGTTAATTACCTCGGTCTCACCGAGAGCGACCGCTCGAGCGATGTATTAGCGCGTTTAGGCACGGCCAGTTAATCCCGAGGAACTGCCTCAACGCACCGTTAAGCACGCTTAACTCGTTAAGTCGCCTAATATCGCTGCGGACATTACGCACTAAGTGCGATCGCGTTCGCCCCGCGACCCACTCCCCTCTCCCCCCGCGGTAATTACTGGTGCCGCTTTGTACACCGCCTGGACCTTTCAATCTCACTATCGGGTTCGGCAGGCCGACTGCCCAATCTCCGCTATAACCATTGCGACAGCACGTCATTTATTATTTTGAGGAACACAGAATCCTTGTGCCACCACTTTTTCCCACACACACACTCCAGAAATATTGAAGGAGGGAGTTTAAGGTGTAATTAAAATAGGCAGGAGACTGGTGGAAACCATCGACGTGAATCTTTAGTAAAGGGTGCGTGTTTATGTTGGAATCATAGATCATAGCGCCAGAAGAGAACCTGCAATTTGATTCGCCTTTTCAGCAGCATTTGCATGCCGGTGGAAATCGCATTCCCATGAACCGGCGGAAATGTAAAAGATAAGGGGAGTTTGTCCTCTCCTCTTTCCTTTTTTCCTCCCCACTCCTCACTGGTAGGCTAGAGAGCCTAATTAAGGCTTCCCGTAGGGGGAGCTGGGCATCGGCACGTCAGGAAAATCCGCCAAGACAGTGGAAGGGCGATCCCGGTTGCGTTACACCATACCCACTGGGCTGGGGTACATCTAATCACAAGGCATCTCGATCTTCAGGCCCTTATGTTTATGTATGATACATGCTAGCGGACTCGCGTATAATCGCTCGAGAAATGTGCTAGCCAAGAATCTCATTAGCTTGGCGGGAAAATGAAAATCGAATTTTTCCTGCCGTCCCTGGTTTCGCAGTGCATCATACTACCTGTCGTGCGAGCCCTTATTTTTAGCAAAAAGCATCGAGCACAAAAACTCGGACTACGCTCAAGTACGTGCGGTGATTCCGAGGAGTATCGCTCGCTCTAAATGATTATGGGCACGTGTAGCAGTGAATCCGATAAGTGGCATTAAGGAGACTCAATGGGGACACATTAACGCGCAAAGGTATCGCATGTACTTAGTGGATACAAGTACTCCCGGGTAATTCGGCCGTATTACAGGTCTCCTGTAGCGCAACGCAGTAACATGGCCGGCTAATCAGCGCCCATCTAGATCGCCGGACTTATGTTTATGCATGCTCGACAGCCATCCGCACGCATACGCGATATAATAACAGGAAAGCGTCACATATCTCCCTCGACCAGACTGCCACTGACGAGTCGCCGCGTCTCTCAACGAACCAATTCGATCAACTCGGACCACCGAGAGCGAGCTAGCATCGCCACTAATTAATAGAAGAGTTCGATAAAAATGTCTCGGCCGAGATGTAACCAAGTTCCACGATCGCAAGAACTGGGTGGAATGCCGGCAGAATTCGGAGAAGAGGTTTCTTATCTCCGACGTACTTTCTCTGAGTGCTTTGTGTATGAAATCGATAGAGCGAGCGAGAACGCCTGAAAAAGTGGACTCTCCATTAAAACGGGACGAATCGGTGGAGCGAGGAGAGTGTGAAGGCGAGAACTCGCTGCTGTGTGCTCTGACGAAATTGTAATTAGCATTGTTCGCCTCCTGATGATATCTGGCGGTGTCCTTTCGTGACAGCGCCAGCGGCACCAACACACATCCGAACGCGAGCGCCTGGAATTCTCCCAAGCCCGCGTTATTCTCTATCCTTGAGAGAGGAAGATAGCTCCTGTCTAACAGCGCCGTTTTTTCGTCCTTTCGCTCCCGCGAGCAAAAACCTCGAAGGTCTCTCCTCTAATCGGCGTAAAACTACTTGCGTTAGTTAATCGAGCGTATGCAAAGGCACCGCGCCGATACATCTGTCATTATCGAAGTCGACATACATCACAGGAAGCTCTCGCTCTCTCTCTCATCACTCAACGAAACCATCGCGCAACCAAATCATAATGATTGCCAGCGCTAATCAATAACACATTAGCAACAAAACCTGCATATGAGGACGCGCGCAATTGCCGAAAAAACACACTTCATTACAGCACGCGCCGGAGCCTGATGTGTAATAGTCAACAGAGAGATATTCACGTGCACACACTCCAAGTTGGCGCGAACTTAATAAGCAGGCAGACTGAAGCGAGAGCGTGTTAAGAAAGGTGGAACAATGGTCTGAAGAGAAGAAGGTTGCTCACCCTCGGTGAGGAAGCACGCCAGAGAAGCGCGCTCGTTTCTCTCTCTCCTCATAATTCGGGAAACACGGAGGCCTAGAGGCGGCTCTGTTCCGCTGTGTCGCATTAGCATACTTTGCATAAACAGCGAAATAACATGCCAGGCCTGCGTAAGCATCGCACGCAATCGCGCAAGCACGACGGGTGTGCGCTCGCGTAGGTGAGAGACCGAGAGGTAACCGGCAGTTAGAACAGGACAGGAGCAAGCCGAGTGAGAGAGAGCGAGAGGGAAAGGGTGAAAGAGAGAGAGAGAGGCCTGCAATTCTCTCTAAGCCCGAGTGTGTAACATTGTCTTGTTTTATCGAGAGCGCTCATCGTGCCACGTCCGGATTCAAATTACTCCCCGGCCAGCCGCTCCCGTGCTCACTATGCTTATGTTTATTTATCCGCAGTTATTAAAATTACATTAAGCCGCTGCCGCCGCTGCCGCCGCCGCCACCACCGCCGGGGAACGTCCTCGCAGGAAGAATGGAGCGGTAACCACTGCGGTCCCACAAATGGCCGGGGGACCAGGAAGGGCCCACGGGATCCTACTACTAATCACTGAATAATTCCGGGGACACCACTTTTTCGACGGGGGTCATTGACCGCGCGCACACCTAATTCGAATCTAGCACACTCGAGAGCTTCTGAGTTTCTAGGCTGAAAATAATGGAAGAGTGATATAGCATATGCTATAGAAGAACTGCCTAATAAATCTGGAGAAATTCCGAGCGTGAAGAATATGCCATTACCAGGTTGGAAGTAGAAAGGCTGAGGTATTGTGTAAGGAAGATCATTATTGAATCCATACGGAAGAAAGATCGAGATAGTTCCACCCTTTAACGTAATAGTTGGTGTGGGAAAGGGAAATTCAGTGGTAGGAATGGGGCAGGGTGTAACAGAGTTGGAAAATATTAGTGACAGATTGGTGGTAAGAGTGCAAGTGATAGTAGGAGAATGGCGGAGTCACGGTGTAGACGGATCGCCGACGCTGACGATGGAAGAAGGTGGTCACTCGGTTCCCCATTATCATCAGCGTTATACCGTCTCCATGACGGCGTGTCACGTGCTTTAATTTGAATACATGAGTCAGGAAGTGCCGTGGCACCGGGCACATTAGCCATGCGCGTTTCCGTGCCTCGCGTGGTACTTCTTAGATTTATCCCTGAATCGGAAGAAATAGAATCTATCATGGAATCGTATTAGCAATCGAAATTGCGCAGAATTAAATATACTCTGACAAGCAAGCTTGTATTAACGATGCAAGGAATGCAGCTCCGATTATTAAAACGACAGTGGCTACCAATGACGAGCTATCGCAATTATGATCGAGAGACTTCCCCGAAAAGGAATTAGTATTCGCGAGACGCGCGCGCCCGCTTAATAATGGCTAATTAGCACAGATGACGAAGAGGAAAAACGAAGGATTTTCAGGCACTTGCATAACCCGATCGTGCTTTCAGATTGGAATCGCTCATTAGAGCACGAACGATACGTCCGAATTCAGGCAGTTTCGAGCGAGGAGCAACGACGATATAATTAAATTCCCATCAACGCGTCGGCGGTGCGGCGGCCGTCAAGGACCGGGCGCGAATAAAAAAGGCCACGGAATAATAACGCGGCCAGATATAATAATCTGCGTGCAGGCGTGCGCGCGCGCGCGCGCGCAATGGTACCCTGGCGGGCACAGATGCTATCGTGAGAATGCAAATAAACGGCAGGGGAAGAGCGCGTCCGCTGCGAACAATCGGCTTCGAGCCACCACCACCGCCACTTCGTCCAAGAGCCGGCTCCGTCAGGTTTCCTCTTATATAAATGGAAGTCGACGAGTGCCTTTCGATAAAAGGAGATCATCGACCGACACACCAACAAGCGAGGGAACACACGGAGAAACAGAGAATTTGCATAAAGACATATGGCACGCGTATTCCATGCAATCGTCAATGAGCCAGTCAGGTTGCCAGCCAGGATGTCCGACCACAATCGACACAATCTCACACGATCCGAGCGATCTAATTCTTAAGAAGGATAATCAGAACTGGTCCGAACTCTACTATCATGCACGAGTGCCTAGTTACCATGGAAAAAACGCTTGGCAGGAAAGCGAGGTGTAATGAGCGAGTGCCGCAACGGCTAGTGTCGCGAGGGCACCTAATTAAATTACACGTTAAACGCGCAGCTACCGCTCGTCAATAGCTCCGGCGTTGATAAGTATCCCGGCAGAACGATTTATCACTAAGTGCGTATAATTATTGCTGAGTTCCCGCTAGACTCCTCGATCGCGAGTGTAACAGAGAAGAGAGATAATCCAATGATTTAAAACGAGCGTGCTTTCTTATACGACCGACAATCAATTAAGCGTTCGCTCGCTGTTGCTTTATTCATATGTACGAGTTCTAGCTTAAATTCGATCAGTGAATGAAGGATCATTGAGTCAGGATCCATTGAATGGAGAAAAGACGTCAGTGTCCTCGGCAGGCTGTGATAAACAAATTCCTGCGCGTAACTTCGCAATCCTCTCGGAATCCGGTAATCAGAGTTTCCTGGCTCTCGTAGGTGTCCTTACATTCCCGGCCGATGATCCAGAAGCGGTAACTTCCCGCAGGATAGCTCAGTGAGCGTCTGATTCACAAGTTCTACTGCGTGTGTGGACGCGTAGTTGCGTATGAGCCTATTTATCAAGCCAAGGAATACCGCGACATAATGGGAAATCCGAGTCATCGGCAGTCGTGAGAAAGTTTTGCGCTCGTCCCATTCATCAGGGCCGAGCGGCAGATACTCTCTTTGCTGATCGGTGCTGGATTATCATTACCGAGCAGCGACAGCTTTACCATCTAAATTACTCCGCGCGACTCTCCCTCGGAAATTTTAATCGAATTCTAGTCAAATCGCATGCCGAGCGTCTGAGGAATGTCTGTCGCCAATCTGACTTCGCGTAACAATGGGGCAACCAGAGAATGTCGGGGCACTTACTGTGAGTGAGAGCGTGTGACCCACAGAGACATTCACTTTCCGATCAACGTGATCTCAATGCGAAGTTAACAACGAGTGTGATTTAGAAATTACCATATTCGTAGCAGGTTTAGTCGAATTTGGAAAAGATACGCCGAGCCTTAAGTGGCATTTCGGTATGAAACGTTGTCTCGAAAACATCCGAAGTCAATTATAAGAAATTTCAAAGACAGTATTCCAAAGTATAAAGTCACAATATCGAGGCGATATTCTTCGGGCAGGTTTTTCAATTTGAAAGAATAACTCACGATGATCACTGGAGTCCTTTTAGCGTTTGCGTGGCATGCCGAGGGCACGTTTGCGGAGAGCGGCGGCTGTCGATCGTCGATGTAACGTGAAATCAACATAGCCTGTCGCCAAATACGGCGCGCGGAGTCACCTGCCTTCTACCGGCGGCCGCCGACAAGTCCAATGAATATGGTGATTTCCATCATTTATCCGCGCATCGTGCGCGCCTCTCGCTTTGCCTGGCGCGCGAACCTTGAAGCAGGATGCGCCGGGAACAAGCCGTATTACTAATGCTCGATGCTTTGACGGTAGGTGAGAGGCATACGTCCACTTTTCAATAGCTATTTGATGAGGTCAAGTCGATTTCGATCCTCGTGTCCCAATTAAGCGATTTTTTTCAGCTTACACAATGTTCTTATATTCTTTCTAATTCGACCTAATTCTTTTAGCACACCAATCGCTTCCCACTCATTTATCTCGAATTACCAACGAGAATTGTGCATTACCGGGAGTGGACGCTCGCATTTCACAGAGATGCGAGTACTCCGAGTACTCCGCCACTGCCATAACACTCGTCGCGACGCTAATCCATGAGAAGCAATGGCGAATCCGTGAGAGCGTCTTTCCCGCACGTTAACTGCACCTCGAACGAATCGTCGGCTGATGGTAGTGTGCGTGTTGCTAGTCGACACTCGCCGCATTATCCCGAGTTCTGCGTGGCGGTGCGGCTTTCATTAGGAGAAGTGCATTTCCTTTTCCGATGCGATGATCCGCCAGGCAAGGCCGCCGCTCGGCGAAGGACTAGCGCAGCATCCGTCATCGATCCTCGAGATCGCATCGACCGGTTCGACGGACCCTCATAATTTGCATGCCTTCGACCACAGCCAGCTAACGAAGAGTTATGAGCTCCGATCGTGAAACTTTTCTCACAGTAGACGAGTAGACCAACTCGTCTAATCCTATCGTTCGCCGTGTAATTTACGAGCCGTTGGCAGATGCCAATAATTCAATTTGCATCCGGAGAGCCAATGTACCAGGCAGGTTTAATGAAGCTCACCTATTTGCTAACTATCTGATACTAGTACTGGTTCGTTTAACTCTCGGTAAATTCATCTACTAGTTATACTAGGGATATTTTACACCTGTGGTTCAGAGGATCCTGATATGGATGAATCCTTGCAGTGTGGGAGGAGGAAGCGTGAAAACCCGAGGCACGTGGCTGCCTGGCCAGGCGAGGACCCCTCGCCTGAATGTTTAAAGAAAGCCGCAGGAAAGTCGGTCGCGTGTCGTGTCGCGGTGATTTGTCGTCAGTTGGCTGTCTCGCTCCGGCTGTCTGAGTGCCTGGACAGGCAGGTGTAGTGTGTTGGGAGAAAGAGAGAGAGAGAGAGAAGGAGCAACACAGGAAGAGGCAGTGAGTGTGCGGCACACGCTAGTAGTCATCTAACCCTGGAAGGAAGGGTTGGAGAGGTCTACCTGGCCGTGCGGGACCACTCGGATAAAACGAGTGTGGGTGAAGATAAAGAAAGAGGTAAGACTGAACAGAGAGGCAGAGAAGGAGAAGGGAAAGAAAGAAGAGCGAGCGCCACGTGACCCTTGCACACGCTCCTTCATTCCTTATTGGAATCCTCCTGGTCCAACCTGACCTATCCAAGGTGAGATTTATCCGGCGGCTTTACCTGCCACCAGCTATACCTTGCTACTCTCTCGGCCAGCTGAGCCTACCTACCGGGAATCCCCGTATTCCCATTCTCATTCCCCATTCTCCTTGCTCTCCTTTAACCCCTTCCCGCCCCCCCACTCCCACTTGGAAACCCACCACCCTCTACGTCCACTTGGATCACGTTCACCAACCCTGCTCTTTACGAGCGATCTAATGTAACAGGTGAGACTTCCAATCTGCTTCTACAACACCAAACCATCAAATTTTATTCCGGTTTCGTGTTCGTTTTAGACATGATGATTAGGTAATTCTCGAGTGGGGTGGGGAGAAGAAAATGAGAAGGCAAGGACGCGTGAGAAAGTCCGATTCTGAGAATGCGAATTATGGATGAACGGGAGATCCACCCCTCCGTGCTCCATTTCTCGAGGCTCTGTCCCAGTTACTGGTTGGCATAAATCATGGTCGGAACGGCGGCGGTGGCGGCGGCGGTGGCGGCGGCGTTCTCCAATTTCCATAAAACCTACCGGCCGACACCCACGAGTGGTTGGTCACGTGGAGAAGCACGAGCTCGCTCTCCCAAGGCGTGCGTGTGTCCGGGCATAATAGCCGAGGATTTCGGGAAGCAAGCCCGAAGGCAGAATGCGCGCAGCACGTTACGGCCAACCTTAATTCGAGCGAGTCGAGTAGGCTATAATCGGAAAGCCGGCGGACAATGCAAATAAGACGCTATTACAGCGTGATATAACCGGGAAGATTGCACTCCGAGGCTTCCGGCCGCACGCCGAAAATCCTTATTGAGTGCTCCCATCATGACGGGAGCGGACACTACCGGGAATATACCGGTCCTTGATGACCGACACCGTTTACTAATAGGGATGAGCTCAACCGTACTTAATGTCGGATTACTCTGCCGTCTGCTTATAGTATTTGCAAATGCTTTTTATCGTCAGTTCGCTCGTAAAAGTGCCGTCGCGTTCTACACTCGTTTCGAAAGCTGGCGTCTCCGGGCATTGCCACTTGCATGCTTCAATCTACATAACTAGGAAGCAACTCTTACCGAGAATCATCGCGTATCACAGCGTATAGATCGCGGTGAAGGGAGTCATTCGTCAAAGGAGATGCTTTTTCTTCGACATTGCGATCCGACGAGGCTGTGCACTGGCATCCTCGTATGAGTAATGCAAGCCGATTCCCGAGGATGACGAACGGATTTCTCCGAATTCCGCGGGATCCTCGGGGGACACGGGCGCCAAGGAAGTGCCGCCAGAGGAAGTCGGTATATTCCCCCCAGTGCCGGTGTTTGCGTTGACCCACGAAATCCACATTAGCGGAGCCGCAAGTTTCCGGTTCTCGAGGACGCCGAGCGCCGAGCGCCGAGCGCCGAACGTCGTCTCTTTATCTCTCGGCGCGAGCCAAGCCTTCATTTCTCCAGTGACTCGAGGCTGCCGATCGATAAAGGTTCGTTTCACCCACCGACACACCACCGTCCTGTCTCCGAAGAATAAACATATTGACGTTATTGAGGACGAATTAGTTCAGGGATCAATAATCCCGATTTCACTCGACGAGACTCTCTTCAGCGCTGGCTAATTCGAAACAAACAAAGTCCTAACCACCTTATTATAACTATTTCACAATGCTAATTCCACAGTAATTATTTCCAGGAAGCTAGAAGAATGTGCGGTCCAGAAGCCCGATGACCACTGGTCAAACATAGAGGAACCGAGGTGGAATCAGCAAGCTCCCACTGACTCTCACGAATAACAGAGAGCCCGTGTAATTTTCCGCACGCGAGTTGTCCGTCGGCACTAACTGTCTCCGAACGACAGTTTCTCTTCAACTCAAATACTGTCCAATGGCCTGAAAACGTCCGCGTAACCAGTCTACGATGTTGAAATGAATAATGAAATTATCACCTGGCGGTGGTTGTATCAATATCATGTAATAACACGATTAATTACAGAGAGCACGCACGAGTGCGCGTGTGACTAATGGAAGCCGGCGATGTGATCTAACACGTCGCCTTAGATCCTGGACAAACCAGCCTCCGTGAGTTTAGTGAGCGTCGGAGAAAATGTATAAAATAGAAGCGAGGATGGAAGGGAAGGTACGCGGGCAAATGCCGGCGAAATCAATATGGAGAACGCACCAGCATGAAATTATTGTTATCGAGAAGAGTTGGCCGGCCGGGGGCGGCGTGAGGTCATTTTCACGTGGAAGAAAGGAGAGAGAGGGAGAAAGAGAGAGCAAAGTGGCGATGAAGAAGGAGAAGCACCCTCGTGATAGAGATTGCTCGTGGACGTGGAATCTAATTATGTGATAAACATTGTTACGCCCTACACCTGGGCCGTAAATAACGTAGAATCAAACACGTATCACGTTACAGGGTAATACACGAGGGGCCTCAGGCTACGAACAGGTCCGCGAGCCTCTTGCCCGCCAATCGGCTCTCTTCCAGGAGGTATACTCTATCCTACCTTCTTCTGCCAACTTCGTACCTCTTTGAAATTAACCTCACTACTTCGCCAAGTGCGTGAGCCATTAGGCGCGCAAGGAATTATTCCGTTCTCTTTCTAAATTCGCGCAAAATCCAATTAATTTCATCTCGCATTTTGAAGTCTGAAATCCAATCAAGTACCGCCGAGCCGCTCCCATCGTTGGAATCACGAAATGTAAGTGAGAAAAAGAAAACTGTTGCAATCACAAGTGGATTCAACGTTCACGATTCAAAGGTGCAGACGTGAAGTCGAAGGTCCGCCGTGTCTACGACTTATATAACGCGCTATCTAGAGCACACTTTGATTTCACTTCAAAAATAAGGTTTTTCATCATCGCCGGCCACGTCGTGAAACCTGCTTGTATATGTGTATGAGTCTCACTTCATCTCTTTCGTCGAAAATGGCGCTGCTCTATTGCGCGATCACGTGTCTACGTGGACATATTTATTCAAACAAGCGCGCGTCGCTGTGGACTCTACGCAGAGGAGGCGCTTCTTATCGGAATTGATACCTTATCGGCCAAGTTTTTTCATCGGGCGCAACTTTGCCACGGACGCAGGTTTATTTGCCCGATTATTGCATTTTTGAATAACGTTGCAATTATGTAGAGAAGGAAAGAGGACGAGCCTGGCACAAGTATATTACGATATCCCAACTAAGACACTCCAATCCAAGTATTCCTCGACAACAAGCCAAGTAATTACCGCGGATTATCCCCGACGTGATTATGATTAGGGGATTGTCTTATCGATCGTCGGGAAATCAAGACGTGATTAAATTTTTCACAAAACATCTCCCGCTTATCCCCGGTAGCATTTCATTGAAATTATGCAACGAATTGCATTATATTCTCCAGTCAATTAACCATTTGCGGTTCAGTGGTTTCGCTGTGGAACCAGGTTCTTTATATTCCTATTACTGTTGGTTTCGTTCTTGTAACGAGCTTCACAGAGTTAAAGGACACTCTTGGGAAATTGATTAAATATTAGTTCACCGGTGTAAGTGTGTGCCGAAGGGATTGTTGGGGCGGCGCATGTATTTTTGACCAATCTGGCTGGTACGCGCATCACTCTATATCGCGATAATGAAGACGCGAGATAAGCGCGGCCTACGAGAAGTGTCCACAATAATATTTAGTTTTTTCCATCGTCCACCACCGCCCGGCCCGCCTTCTCACGCGCACGAATAACTCATCGTTGAGAGAGGGAGATAGATAATATGGCTGTACTAAGCATTTTTCCGGCAGCACCTTTCCTCCTCCCCTCATTAGCTTTATCTATCTCGAGGTGTCTGCGCAATGATACCACGAATACCAAGGCAAGGATTTACCTAAGCATGCTCGTTTTATCTACTCGCTTCGGACTAGAGGAGTGTTAGTATCATCATCCGTGGTGACACGTGCAATCGGACTTAATCGGAAAATCGAGCGACCACTTATCTCCTCTACTCGAGGACTAACGGCGATCCTGAAAAATCGAAGGTGCACGCTCGAGCACCGCGTGATAGGCATGATGATGATTGGCAATGCGAGTGTTAACTCCGGTAAAACTCTACATTCAATCAGCACTATCTAACTGCTATGATAAGCACTTCCCAATATGTGTCGCATGTATTTCTTACAGGAACATAGGGAAATTCGTCGAAATCCTGGACGACTCATTGTGACACTCGGGTCATCGAGGAATTGACAGGCTACAGTTCGATGACTCACGAACTTAATATGCGGGAGTGTTATCGGCCCACTCGAATCACGCTACAAAGAAATTGATAGGGACTCGCCGGCACGGATTTCGCGTATTCCCCGGACAAATGTACACCGGGCGCTGCTGAGATACAGTGAATTAAAGGGGCATTAGTCATGTGTGTTCCCGGAGTATCATACTCTAATCCACCTGGCGCGGGCACGTCAGTGTTTTTCGTTGAAGCCGATTGAAGGCCCCGATATGACACTCTTCGGCCCTGATAAGCCTCCGAGCGAGCGCGCGCCATTTACTTACAGGCAACAACCGACATAAATATGCCATTGAAAGGAGAGCAGGCGCATTCATTGAGTAAGAGGAATAAGGGCTCGAATCAGTGGTTCCAGGTAAATGCACCCGGAAAACATGGGGGTTGCATCGCCCGGACAATGAGAACGCCATACAATGCAACCACCAAGGGCAACAAAGCCTTGGCAAACTAATGCGGGGGTGTCCAACATACATGGAACATTCTCCATTGAGAACAAACATTGAGGCAGAACTCGTATTTTCCCTGAGAATTCAGCTCGTCAAGCATCTTATTTCCATCACCAACAACTCATCTGTACACCCGAATCTTCAAGCATTTCTGCAATATGAATAACTCGAGCAGCGGGCGGCGGCTTGCGCAATCGGATTGCAAACATCCTCTTGCCATTAACTCGGGGGAATTGTCTCGCTCGATCGTGATAAACGAGCAGGCTTAATCTGAATACGCGACAGTACAATGAGTTACGTCAGCGCGGCAGCGTTATCGTCGCGTTATGCAGCCAACGCAATTCGGCAAGGCGCAATCCTCGTCAAACGAGCAGAGGAATTTTTCAGGCAATGGGAAGAGTTAAGACAGAGGGAATTAATGAGACAAAAAGAGAGAGTGAGAGAGAGAGAGAGAATGTGTATGTGAGATCACTGTCACTCACCATGCTCAGCGCACCGAAGTGGTCCAGAGGGGCTGCCACCGGTGGAGACACCCTCATCTTCGCTGCTACTGCTGCTGGCTTCGCTCGGGCTGTAACTTCGCCTGGCAGCGCGTGCGATCTTCTGTCCGATGACTGTGCCGTTGTTGTTGTCGTGGATTCTGCCTTGCAAACGTTCCTGCATAGTCCTCACACGATTCTGCAGCCGTTGCTGCTGGAGCGAGCCCACCGAGAAGTCGAGGGGTTGATCGATCTCCGAATGAACCTGCGACTGGTGCCTCTGCACCTGTCCGGCGACCAGACTTTGCGGCTGGCTCACCTGGATCGATGCCACTTGCTGCTGCTGTTGCTGTTGCTGTTCCTGGTGCACGGTGCTCGGTGGACTCCACCATTGGTGCCCACCCTGGATCGATCTCCAAGCCTCAATGGTGTTGTTGTTCGTTGGGCTGGTCTGCTTCTGTTTCTGCTGCTGCATCTGTTGAGACTGCTGCTGCTGCTGCTGCTGCTGGGCCATCGCAACCTCGACCAAGTTGTTGTTCTCCAGCAGATGCATGCTTGGACTCTGCGTCATCGGTGATGGCAAGCCGAAGGGGGAGGCTGCCACCGACGGTGGGCTCGAGTCCTGTTGGCGCTGACGGTGCGCCGAATGATGATGATGCTGTTGCTGTTGGCGATGGTGTTGTGGTGGCGGCTGTTGAAGTTGCTGCTGTGGCTGCTGCTGGTGATGATGTTGCTGCTGCTGCTGCTGTGGCTGGTGGTGATGATGTTGCTGCTGGGAGCTTGAGGGCACGAGCACCGGTGGTGGAATCTGCCGGACGGTCCTGGCGGCCTCGGCGACCCACCGGCGCACCGCCTCGCTGTCGAGGCCCGCCAGCCCTGCGGACTTCCCTTTCGACTGGCTTCCGGGCGATGATAGACCCTTGTCGGGTATCAGGCCGGGTAGCGCGAGGACCCCGGTGCCCGCCACCGCGACCCTGGGTCCAGAGACGCCCCCGTAAGCAACCAACGCCGCGAGATCCAACGTGCTCGCCTCACTCGACCACTGCCACCCGGGAAATCGACTACCTCTCACCCGCCCACCAATTTCTACCCCTTTCAGGCCCAACTTTTATGTCCCTTTCAAGCTCTCGATGGTAACATGAACCGATGACTTGGTAAAACTTCAAGCTCAGTTCTCTAGAGGCTCAGGAAGCCTCTAAGTTCACTAGAAGTATGTTCGTATCCTCTGCGAGCATTACTTCTTTATAACTCGAGCGGGGCCTTATCCGACTGCCGTGTCTCACAATACTCCGTAACACTACACTGACAATCAGCACAGGGTTCTCGTACCTCGATTTAATTGGATCTAGCACTAGTGCAAACGCGGTTCTTAGCGCACACTGCACGCAAATCTCTCGTACCTATACTGGAGAACTTCTGGCTGCTCCAAGCACTAGTTTCTTAGGTCCACTGTCACTAGTGATATCACCTCTGCCGCTCCAAGGGAAGGAGGCTCATTTCCGGAGTGAGAAGTAACGTTAACAGTATATCACACGAGTACCATTGTCTCCAAGACTGTCCTGGCTCAAGGCTGCCTTGGGACACCCTAGCATAGCACCAACGGCACTATCAACCCCCTGTCCGGTCCAAGTGCGCGCTCGCCACGCTGCCGTGTGCGGTAGCACGTGAGTGTCCAGAGCAGTTGTCCGCTATTAAGTGCCGCAGTGGACGAGGAGAGCGCGCGATCAACCTGCCGGTGCGTATCCGGCAGGCAAAGTGGCCGGGTGAGCGAGGGCCGAATCGAGTAGGCCGGGCGTAATCGGGCAGGTAGCCGGGCGCCCGAAGTTCGAGGGTCCGTGTCGACGGCGGTGTCTGCAGCGGCGGCGGCGGCGGCGGCAGCGTCGGTGGCGGCGGTAGAGAACACAAGGTGGTGCACGAAGGACACGCTGTCGGGTCACGGTGAGTTCCGGTGCTCTCGGGTGCGTGCACGGGTGGTGCTGGCGGCTACGGCCGGCGGCTGCGGCGGTCAGATGCTGTCGCGTGCATGTGTGCAGCTACACTAGAGGGCCCACGTACGGCCGGCTGGCCGCCTACCGAGCACGGCGAACGCGGCCGCGTACGAGACGAACCGGCCGTCCGGCCGAGGTGGGGGAGTCCCCGAGTGAGTGAGAGCGCGCGTTCGCCTCGGTGGAAGGAGGAGAACGGCGGGGAAGGTGGGTGCGAGTGGGAACGAGCGAGCACGAGGAGAACGCTCGGGCAGAGTCGAGGGTGGCCCCGAGTGCGAGAAGGACGCTCTTATGCCGAGGCTAGGCCAACGCTCCAGCACCGAGAGCCACGGCCTGCCGACTCTGCCTCCGACCGAGCTCCGACACCCTGGTGGGGACTTGGCCGAGCGCCGGTGGGGCGCGGGACTTCCAATCGCCGTGAAACGCGGATCAAGCGCGGCTCCGCCCCGCGAAATTCGTCGCGGCCACTCGCGATTTCTCGCGAGCGCGCCTTTTTACCTCGCGTGGAAACGCCGGCAATACCGCCGCCGCCGCCGCCGCCACCGCCGATCCCAAAGCTTGCCCCGCGCTACAACACTCCCGCTTGCTCCTTCACTCCCGTGGGAGAGGGAGAGCAGAGGGATGGCCGGTCCACTGCACTTTGCATATGCATCGCCGCCAGCCAATCCTCGCCACTCTTCCCCTTCTGCGCTAGATTGCCATTTAAATTGGGAGCCCCCGTGCTGCCGGGATTCGCGATCGGCAACGATCGATCCTGCTTCGCCGATTGGCTCGCTACTCATGTACCAAGCGACACTCAACACGGCAAAGTGCTAATGATTTGTGCGCAAGAGATTCTATTTATTACCAGTTGACGTTACTCGATTTTGCGATAGTTATTGTCAGATATATTTATATTTAAAAGCAAGAAAGTGCAGTGGGAAGAGTTGCAAGTTGCTAGGTCCAAGATGTTAGGTGTTGCGGCTGGCTTACTGGCGAGTAGAATGAGCCAGCACGTGGTCGGACGAGCGCATACCGAGACGGATATCCTGCGGACGGTGGAGAAGAGTGGTAGCTGGGGACTGGAGAGGGTCGTAGGTGGAATTAGTTAGAGGGCTAGCCGCAAGAAACCTCCGACGGTGGACCACCCACGCGAACTTTACTCTCATCACTATTACATTGGTATTGCGAAGTCCCGGGTACTCGGTGCTCAGTGTCAAGTTATGATTCGGTGAGTCCAAGTTCTCTGGACGAACCAATCACTCGAATATCACGGTAGGCCTGTAGTCTGTTGGCATGCACGATAGATAGGGATCGGAGTACCTGAGGAGCGGGTCGCTTTCATAGTTCAATGAATTTGGGAGCAGCAGCAGGTGGGTACTTCTACAGGTCCGAGCTCCTTTGGACAAGCAAACAATGGGTACTCTGTGGAGCCACGCTAACACAATCATCATTGTGCGAGCACGATTTTACTTATCGATCGGAGTCCAGCTGAGGGCGAGGGAACCACTTTAGCAATCATCGAGCGGCCCACTGGATCTTAATGCATCATCCTAGTTAAGAGAGATATCTATTTGTGGGCACTCCGATTGGAAATCGTAGCAGAAGCCCGGTACTCAAGTAGCCGCCGCCGCGCCGGCAGAAAGAAGTCGAGCCGTGACAAAAATGCCGAGGGAACGTTCTGTCCGCCATAGCTGGGATTCGTGGCCTCACCTTTCGTATCTCTTGCTCGCCCTCCCTCTCGCCTATCATATTTCCATACACATCCATCGCGAGCCACCACTCCCAGCTTTTGAAATCAGCATGCGCAGTCGCTCGGCGAAAAAATGAGGCGCTTTAAACTGGGCCTTTTATTGGTCGGGGGGTGCCCGGCATATCCTCCCACCCTGCCGGATTCCGAGCCATCCCTGCCATTCTTCCTCTTTTTATCGCGCTATCATATTTCCATACAGCGGAGGAGCAGCCACCCCCGCCGACGCCGGAGACGCCGGCGTCTCCGGCTCTCGGCCAGTAGGCAGGGTGGCAGAGAATAAGCGTGCGGGAGAGAGAGGGCTGTACAACCCCACTCGACGGCTCGCTCGCTCGCTCGCTCGCTCGCCCAGATTTGAATCCGGCATGCGCAGTTCCGCGCGCAAAAAGGGTGCTTTAAAGAGGTTCTTATTGGCCATGGGCACGCTAGCCCCACTCCTTATCGCCGCCGAGGGGTGACTACCACCCCGAAGCACCCTTCTTCTTATCGCGGCAGCCTCGCCAGCCCCTGTCTACCTATACTCGCAGCGCCTTTCCTCGCTCCCTCCTTCTTCCTCCGGCGGACTCGCCTCTCCTGCTCACTCACTCGCACTCACCCTTCGTCCCTACCATCCGAGGGACTCCCACGCCGATGCCAACAGGACCACCCCACCCCGAACGCCCGGCTACCCTCTCGCCGTGGGTGCAAGGAGCATCGACCATTCCGGTGGAACTGCGACGGAACCAAGCAGAAGAAAGAGGGAATTGGAGAAAGAGAGAGGAGGATGGCGCGAGCCAGTATTGATTTTAATGACGCCCCTACCGAGGCCGAATTCGCGAGAGAGGCGCGAATAATATCTACGCGCTCTGATTCCGAGAGTCCGGAGGCTGGCGCATGCTGATTTAACCGAGGGCCAGGAATCCTGAGGACTCGAATAGTCGAAGGGGATGACTGCTTTTCTCGAATTCCTACGATGAGTGGATCAGGATGATCGCCTTCAATGGGAGGCTATGAGAAGTCAATGGATCGTGAAGGAGAACCACTCATAAAAAAGTGAGTAGCATGCACGGGTATTCATTGTCGACACGCGGCCTAAAGGGGTTGAGACACTTGTCGCGCGGTGTGCCGAAAGGATCGAGTGGCTCTGGCTCGAAGGGTCCGTCTCAAATGGCCTAGGTGGGGTGCTAATCTGAATAAAGCGAACCCTTTCTCCCCCAGCGAGTCGGGGCGCTTTTTATTCATCGGGCGGCCGGGTATTTGCATGAGGTAACAGCCGTAAACAGGTGTCGAGGGTAGGCTTCCCCTTGCTTTACCGTGTGCAGCCAACCTGCGCGAAGGGGTAACCATATGGAAATGGTTAGTTTACCTGCCAGTCCTGCCACATAACTGCCACTTGGCCCCGAGCGGCTTGTCAGATGCTTAACTCGGATTCGTCACATGTTGATTCAGTTAAAAGGGCCAACCCCTTCGGAACAGCTGAGTCGGTGGCTCCTCAAAGTTTATAGGAATTCTCAACGACCACACCGACTTGGGATGTGTCAGTGGCGGAGTCGTGAGATCGAAGCATCAATGCGGTTTGGTCCGGGGGGGGTATTGGTAGTGAGTGTGGGCACTGGCTGACCCTACGACCCTGCCACGACCTGTTTGTGCGCCTCGGATATGTGTGAATCGCAGGCCGGCATTCGGCCACCTGCGGCTCCCGACCCAACTAAAAGAGCGGCTCTCCTCTCACTGGACGAACACCTCACTTTGCACGCGCGAACACGCTCCCTGACAAAGCGGCATTATCCCTCGGAACCTGCCTGCTTGCCTGCCTGCTTGCTTGCTTCCCTGCCTGCCTGGCTGCCTCCCTGCCTTCCTTGGACCAGTTTGCCAGCGGCTCGCGACTCCGACCACTTTCTTGCGAGCCCGGCGATTTACGATAATGACAAAATCGGGGAAAAAGGGAGCAGCGCGTTTTGCCCCTGTTTACCTTGCACCTAACCACCGCGAACCCGAGATATCCTGCAGGTATGAGAATCGTTCTTTGATCGCGTCTTCTTACCAATAGCCGCTCCGAAAGCCGTTTGGTCAAGGGAAATTAAAGCATTCCGGAGGAAAACTATTCGTTGAACTTGGAAACGGTGCGTGCGGGCCTCTGACCCACATTGCCCGGGAGTACCGTTCGCCCATCTATTCGAAGGGTAGGCAGAATTTTTCATTTGGCTATTCCAATGCCAACAATAGAGAAATCCGAACGTAGTCATGGTATCCGTAAACTCCGGCGAACACTCTTCCCGCTGGAGGCTGTTACCGTTACGGCGATTTTCATTCTGTACTTTCCGGGGCAAAAAAAACCCACCCGATACGGGAGATCCAGGCTACCTTTATCCTCGATCTCGCTCTCCATGGGAGATTCTTTAGACTGTACGGTGGAACGCCACCCCCCTGCCAATAATAAAGACGCCCCATTACGCGGAAAATTAGAGGTTTGATCCTGTGGAATATGCGTGCTCGAAAAGGCTCGATCGAAGGAGCAAAAAAGCTCTCTTGCAGCACTGGAGCGATTTAACCACCCCTCGTACTGGCTCGCTCTGTCTCTCTTGGGGGCCAGGTGCGCGAAAACATTATTTTCCTCGGGCGATTCGAGTGAGAGCAAATAAAAACTGGGTCAGACTTGATAGAATAACCGAGCCACTTGTATCCCGAGCCGAACCACCCCTGGAATTGCGGGACTCGCGAGAGTTCGAGTGGTCGGCATCCACCGAATCCATATCCACAAAGAGAAATTCTCCAAACTAGGTTTTTTTTTTAAAGAAAAAATTGCTGCGACTCTATTGGCAGTGGCACTTCGTCGACGAGTGTACTTTTATGCCTGCTAGATTTTAGTGGCACTCTGTCGCTCGATTTTTTATGATCCGTGCTATTTTTTAAATTCTTCGCGTGTATGTACTCATGTAGCGGAAGGGGAGGGGGCGAAAGGTGGTGGCCTCGCCGATTGTTCCGGCCACTTTTCGCACGGGAAACTTCTTAAGAGCCTGGCCGAACTTTACTAGCTATTCTCGTCTGAGACGGGCGGTCGTTTTTTCCAGCCTTCTTTTCTCTTCCTTCGCCCCGCGACCCTCTTATTCGGGTCAGCCTGTGTTCTGCGTATCCCTGAGAGGTAGTTTTACCGTTTTATAAAAAGTAGGTAAATTATGCAAAGAACTAGCCGGCCGAATCGTCCTCGCCCGGCCTTCATTCATCCCTCACACTGTATTGTTGCATCCCCCTTGTCCGGCTCGACTCAGGTATATCTCGGCGATCCTCATAGATCGCTTATTACTCCACTAATTATTTTACGATCTAACGGATCCCGAGCTGTACCGTCAGCAGGAAAAAATACCTCGCCACTGCTCGGGGGACTTTTTTGCCCGTGACTTTTACTGTACGCCCGTATTTCTTCTTCGAGAGGTATACGACGCGCAATTCGAGAGAACAGTCGGCCGCCATCACTCGTAAAAGGGTCTTTCTCCGGGCCTTTGCAGAATCGCGATTTTTAAAGGCGATTTTTACTTAACGCTTCCCTTGAATATTCGACGTCGGCCACTTGTAAAATTTATAACTACGGGTCTTGTGAAGCCGACAAATGGATTTGTACAGTTTGGAGATGCAAATACCTTGGAAGGTCAGGTTTATGAGAGAGCGGAGGTGGGGCGAAGGTCAAAGTCGATTTCGAAGAGTCATTGCTACATACATAGAGTGGAGCACCGATGAGAGGAAGTGGAGTCATTTGTTGGTGTTCGTAAGCTCTAGAGGGCGGTTTTCGGCGAGCGATTAATTTGAGGGGCGCCGCCGCTGCCGCTGCGGGCGTGAAATCGAGAGGCCAGGTATACGACTACCTCTTATATCTATCGCCTCGGATTTTCCTGACCCGCGGGGATAATAATGAGTTTTCGCTTTTTTCCTCACGAGCCGGCCCGCGAACTGGCCTATATAGATGGTCATGGATCAAAGGGAGCCGACCCGTGGCCCTTCCCCATTGGCTTTCGCAACTCCGAAACATCCCCGGACACCTTCAACCCACTTCCATTTTCCAAACATCTCTCTCCCGTCCGAACCCGCTCCAAAATCTACGCCCATTAATTGAAACTTACAATCAGTACTTATTTGAAACGACACAACTGGTCAGATTATGCGAGTAAAGTGTAACAGACGAAGAATACCGGAAAAGATTAGGCATTCGTGGCGGAGGAGTCATGTAAGTTACACGGAAGCTTTGAATTAAAAGAAACGGAACTCTCAATTCACCGCGCGCGTTTGCTGGAGTGCCGTGCACTCGCGACTTGGTAATTTTCCCCGGAGCTGGTCGCGCGAGGCGTAACGTGTGATTACAAAATAAGCGGTTCCTTTTGTGGTAATTAGCGGATCAAGGCCAGCCGGCCGGCGTGTCAGTCCGCCGAGAATTCGGGAGAGTGACGTTATGTGTCCGCAACATCTCCTAAATAGTAGGATTCTCGACTGACAATCACTTCAACTGGACCAACTTCAAATTCAGACTCCAATTTATTTTCAAGATCGCGCAAAACTTGAAAACAACACCAATTCACTTGCGCTCCATCAATTAATACCAACATCTCTAATACGGATGTTCCGGATTAAGTAAATGCAATCATTCGATGCCTGTAATTACTATTTCTTGAAGCGAAGAATAGACTGGAATGACAGTAACCTCTGACACCGCGAGTTCTACGATGCCAAAGGCCCCGTCTCATCCTGGATTCCGACGGGCGAATTCCACTCTTTTTCTGCGCAGCTCCGTCCCCGTACCCGTACTTACTCTCCGGAATATTCACTGGATTAAGGTAATTGCTCGTTGAACGGCGAGTCGCGCGCACACTCCTACCCGTGCGTATCCTCGTCCGCTGTAATTCTGCAGTGGCTGCGGAGCGTGGGTGAAGTACGCGTGCATGCACATTCTGCACATGCACCATGTGTACTACGAAGCAAAGTGAGAGAGAGCGCTGCGAGAGAGGAAAAGAGAGAAGTGTCGCGATGGAGAAGGAGGCGTGAGACCGATCGACGTTAATACCAGCGCCCGGGGAATTCCAATGCACGCGGCCACTCGGCATTATGTAATTCCTCTCTGTCTCTGTTTTGTCATTCGCCAGCGGGATAGAGAAATACACGGGATTCCGCGCGCGGATTTCGAAAGATCGCCTGGGCAAAAATAAGAATCGACCAATTTGGAGCGGAGAGAATGGCGTCGCCCTCGGACAAGTATCCCTCGTGGGACACCTTGCTCAATCTAGCCTAGTAAACCCAATTGCTAATTACAGTTATCAAGGCGTTCTGACTTCGAATTACTGTCACATATATGACGAACTCGAAATATGAATAAATTTACCTCGATTAAAATCGATGAATCTAATTTTCGAGGATTCGAAGTAAAATCGAAGTTACATTAATGAAGTATGTGAGTGCGCCTGTACGTGAGATTAGAGCTTGATGTAGAAGGATAGAATAGTGGGGCTAGTAGTGGCAATGGAAGCGCCGGGATAGCAAGGGGTCGAGGTCTAAGCAGCGGCGGCGTAGTGTTTCACAGCGATATCAAGCGTAATATAGCACGCGCCTCAATTCAATCCAGCTGTCGGCTGCCGCTGTCACAAGGCTAACGAGTCTTGCACTTTAACGACCGGAAGGATTAATTCCCTCCTGCCGAAACTGGTCGGTTCGCCGCGGGCATGGCGATTCAGGTGTCCACTTATTCGTGCAGCCGGAAAAGTTGGTGCGTTTTTTGACGATAAGGTCTTTGGGCAAAAATTGCACCAAGTTTTTGATGTTCCGCATCGACGGAAGACTGGCAGGAACGGCGTGGAGTTGTCATGATGCGACGCATTCATTGCGTGCATATCTGATGGTAGCTCATGATGCGGGAGGACGAGAGGGTGAGGGCCGAAGGAAGCCATGTCTCGTTGCGAGAGTCTACTGGAATCGCATGGTGGGATTACACGCGGTTGCGTCGCGTGATCACGCGTCGACACCAAGGCAGAAGAGAGATCAGCCCCCGTGGGCGGTGAACATCAAAGGCGCGTTGGCTAGTTGAGCCACTTGACTTACTCGAGTTTTCACATTAGCGAGGCAAAAGACGGCGACGGCTACCCGGCTAATATGTGGTAGGGAGGGTGGGGCCGGAGGGGAGGGCGGCGATTCTTGCGGTGGACGCCGGCGCTTTCGAGGAACAGCCGCCACTCCGGCGGACCTCTTATGTTAATCCCCATCTCCCTAACCAGCTTTAATTGCACCCGGACTAGCAATAGGAATACACAATTCGCCTGAAAGTTCTCGCCGACTTTCTTCACTTCGACTTCATTTCAGTGTTCTCGTACACTTAAGTTTCATCGGGATTTCTGTTCATGCTCCAAAGGATTATATTGACTATTTCTGCAAGTTGTATATTTCGCTGTTCGAGCTTGAATTCACGAATAAGGCAGCCGGTGTGGGTTGCACTCCTCGAGGAGTCGACGTTGAAAGAAGAAGGAAGAACGAGGACGGTAATGGGTCTTGAAGATTGCGTGACAGACTCCCGTTAAGTTCGGGTTATAAAGCGTTCTCATTAAGATACGATCGATGCTCGTTGATCACTACAACTTCGAATTAAATGGCGATCAAAGTCTTTCTCCACTTTTTTTAAGTTCCTTTCAGGTTTGCAAGCAGTTTACAAGGGTTCCAAGTGGTAGAGTGAGTTTTGGAAATAAGATGACTTCGAATCCACCGCGAGCAGCGTTACTCCACACGAACAATAATAGACACCACTGAGAAGCAAGATGAATCGCACATTTTTTCTTTCCTGTCGTTCCGTTCATTGTGGGCAGAGTAAACAGGCGGCAGAAAAAGTGCATAGAGATATCGGCAGGCATTGTCAACCGATAGTTAACGAAGCGTGCGCGATATTATAGGCTGGTACATAGAAGAAGGAAGGGCTAGTGGCGAGCCGATAAATCAAAGGGGGTTAAATACCCTGCAAAAAAGGTCGAGAGACCATGAGAGGGTGAGAGTGAGGCTTTCGCGCCCCATCCTCGTAAAAATCATTCTCCTCGCGGAGCACAGTTACAAGAATAAAGAATCACGAGTCGCACATTTGTTACGGATCCTTGAGTCGCATGCAAATATTACACCCCAATTCCACATACCGGACAAATACTCCCAAAACTGGTGGTCCATTGTCCAACCTATCTACATATCAGTCATAAAAAGCCGTCATTATGGGACTTTTTTTATCTCCCGCGCAACCCCTCGTTCACTATAAGACCGCCCCATAACCTACAAGGGAACAGTTGTTCGATCGCTTTTACCTCTCCGACTCGACTGGCTATCTAATTTCCAAAAAGCCAACGAGTCAGCCCGTCGAAATTGAAATTGCAGGGTGAACACACTGGCGGTGAATATAGACAGAGAGTGTGTGTGCGCTCGCGTGATCCACTTTCCCGTTATCGCAGCTTCTCCCGCGCTATCTCGATCGAGCAGCCTTTCATCTGGTCTGCTTGCTTCTTTGAAGGATTAGAACACGAGTGCGAGGCTCGAATGTGATTATTACTGGCGCGCTTTGTACCTCGGCAGCGTAAACTTCCTCTAAGCGCATTGTCGAAAGTGTAATCTTGATGGTCATGATAGTTCTGACTCTCCCTCTCGCCGTCTCTCTCGCACTCGCGCCGACGATTATGAAGGAGCATCGTTTGGAATCGATCGACTAAAGGGACGATTATCAAAACAGAGATGGAAATGGTGATCGACTTTGGGCGCTGCAATTTCCGACTATCGGTAACGCTAGCCACTGCCTCTTTCTCCCTATCTATCTCACATTTTTCGTATCCAGCCTAATTGGCCACTTTGGCGTTAGTTCGTGCGGGGTACATCTTGTGCGAGCGAGCGCTCACTCGTACCGCTCGTACCAGATAGATCGATCTCCCGGCAATCCCGGTAATCGGCTGGAAATTTATCTGGAAAGTGGAGTGTCGGACTTCCGGCAACCCTTAGAGAGGCGGTGTCCAAGTGCAACTGGGTGTCCTTGAAAATTCCACATTAGTCAGCCCGAGAGATACGTCTCAATCTTTCTGCAAATGTTCCATGGAAGAGAAAGGAATGTTATAATTATTGACTACTTCGCAGGGAGTTTCTCCGACTTCTCCAGCATCCTGGACAAGTAACGACCGATATTATTGGAGACGTATATCTATTTAGTATCTATTAACGAGCAGCCTGCGAACAATAACTGCTGGCACAAGCACCGATCGATGCGTTAATTTCTCGGAGAGCACTCCAGTGCCTGGAGCTCTTTATATTGGTGCCGGCCTCTTTCTACGGCGAAAGAGACCCTCGTCGAGTTTTCCGATAACTTTATGGCCCCGTTGTCCTCGACATGATTAATATCCAAATTAGAAAAAAATAGTCAGAGCCTTGCGTCTCGACCCGGTCTCCCCCGTCGTACGACGGACGTTGCCCTCTCCGCGGGACGCGCGGAGCGAGGGCGGAGGTTGGTCAGCAGGCAGGAGGGTGGCGAAGTTTTGCCCATAAAGACTCGCCTGTCAATTCATCTTTCCTATATATATATATATATTTCACGTCAAAATATCGCTATAAATCATCGGGCGAGCGACGAATGTGAGAGAAAAGTGAATGGGACATTAGGAAATGGGAAAGTACTAAAAGAGTCGAAAATAAATCCACTGAAAATTGGGAGACTGCTTCCAGCGGACATTTCGTCAATTGAGGTTCGAGCAATTTATTGTGCAATATTACTCTTTAAGTTACGATCGATTTTTTGGGTCGAGAACTAGTTCACTTTAAGACCCGCTGAGAGAATTGCTCGAAAAACTCCGCCCTTGATTCCTGCTGTATTGGAACGAGCCTCGCGATCCTTATTTCTTCCCAGTTTCGGTATCCCTCCAAAATGCTAGTTCACATTTCTTTAACCCGAAGCGACGAGTTCGAGTGGATCGACCTGTATAATTATCCCAGTGGCATGCTTTTCGTTCCCGGCGCGCAGTCTGCCATTGTGAGTTTGACATGTTTCCTAAATTCACGTCGAAATCTCATTGAGCGTTGCAGGATTGACGGAAATCGCGGCTTTCCCATAAGCGCGTGAGCGCGCATTCACACGACTATAAAGGGCTCGATTATGTAGGGCCGTTAAAGAAAAGGCTGCTCGGAGGGCGGTGAAGTGAGATGGGGAGTTGGCTGATGGAGAAGAGGCAAGACGGTAGGAGAGCAGCTTCAAGGCTGCGGGCTATTAGCTGGCAGATTAGCAGTTAAAATTGAAATTTGCACGGACAGTTCGATGCCAGCCGGCCTCTTCCATCCCCCTGGTGGAAGTGCCTCGAAACAGCCAGCGGACGAAGATTGCCGAGCCGAATTTGTCACGCATTCGCAGCTCTCTGCCTTTGGCTTGCATCGTCTGCTTCTTATTCTAAATTCCAACTAAGAAATGACCTATCCTCATATCCTTCTATTTATCAAAGCGCGATACTTGAAAAGTACTCTCGTGTACCCAAAAATCGAAAGTTTCATCATCAAATAGTCGACTATAATAGTTATACTCCTCTAAACCGTACGCACTTCGAACGCATTTGAAAGTTTTGGAATGAGATTCATTCCTTTCGGCTGTCGACTCCCGATGAAGTAGCGGCCTCCGTTTTTTCCTCCTCTCGCACCCGTGACGAAAGGAGCGGCAGCGGGAGAGAACGGTCGATCGGTATTTGGAAGTCGATCGAGCACACTCGTTTAACGACCCCGCCACCGTTCCCCATTCCGGATGTAATTGCCGGTAATTGGCAAATAATGTCGAATCTACTCTCGCCAGTTTTGCAGTCTCTCTTTCTCTCGGATGTTCCTCTCGATGAGTAACAATATCGTTCGGCTTAAACTCACCGCCGTGCTGCTTCTCGCTTTCCCTCTCTCTTTCTCTCTCTCTCTCACTCACTCCCTCTCCCAGTCACTCTCGCGCGCGCTCTGGAATAATGGGCCGAGCGAGAAGAGAGCCGCGTCAAAGGAAAAAATGAGGCGGAAGACGAAAGCAGAGAGGCGTTGCCATCGGATTTTTTCATCTGGTAATTAGGCACGCTGCATAAGGAGTGGTATTTTAATGAATCGTAAAACCACGGACCGGTAGCGGCCGCGAGCTAATTTAGTTTGTGGCATGGACACCATTATCTCCGCGTGAATATCCGCTCACCAGCGATACGATTCCCTTCTCCCTTCCATTAGGGACAATTATATTCATAACGATTCATAATAATTAGACCAGCAACTCTTCCCAATGTTTTCATTCAACATTTAACGCATTCACACGCATTCAACTGATGAAAATCTATATTTGCATAAATATTCCGAGGGTATTAATAATGTTAGCATAAAGAGGCTAGTCAACTTCGCAATATCTCGTGGAAGCAGCTGGAACATGACTAGTGCTACGTTCGTGACCGTTTAGATTCGCTTTCATTGCGACGGAGGCCGCGAACCTCCTCCGTCCGGTCCAAGATTCCCACTGAGAGGATAATGAAGAAGGCGGATCGGCCCTGATAAAAATATATAGATCTCCCGGCCAACCTATAAATTCCGGCCGATCGTCTCAATTGATATCACGCGCGTCCCGCCTGCGATCGAGAAACACAAGCTCACGAACTATCCAGCACCCGAAACACCTCCCTAGGCCCTTCTTGCAAGATTGCTCGAGCCACGCCGACGCGTGAAGTTTCACTGACTGCTCTTCCGAGTTCGGAGAAGCGAGCTTCATTAAGAAGTCTACTTGTCTAATTAACGGGCCAGTTGCAATGCAAAGCCCGCCGAGGGAAGTGTGTAACCGAGAGCCCCAAGGAAAGAGAGTCTGACTTGGAACTCTGGCAGTAATAAGAGACACTGCCAATGGAAAGGAGTGAGATCGAGGGCCTCACGCGAGCAGCAGGCGGCTGGCAATTTTCTTGATTATCATGCTAATTGTCATAATTAGCGCGGTGGCGCGCTATGGTAATGAGATGTGACAGGAAGGAAGCCGCCGCCGCCGGCACAATTCCCGGTGGCCCGGTGGTGAGTACACCACTTGTAAGTACACTACTGCTCTACACAGGTGAGACTGGAAGTAATACTCGTCCACGGCTGGAAGGAGGTGTGCTGGTGCACGCACGTGCGCTCCGAAGGCACTTCCTGCTATCGCCGGAGCGAAGAGAGGTCTCCAGTGCAGCCAGGGTGCATCAGATACGCGGGGGGATTAGCCGTTGCACCAGCTACGCCCCGATATATCGGTCGGAGAGCAGTCTGCAGGTACGCACGAGCGCGCACGCCCGGCTAAATTGCCAGCCGAGCTAAATTGAAAATTAGCGACGACTTATGCCCGAGCGTGCGCTAAGCCGATAACCGATAAGGTGATAACTGATCGAGACCCGATTAAACATCGGCCCGATTGGAATTACTAGGTGTTGATCGCCGAGAGCGCGCACACGCCTTTCGCCACTGCAATCGAGTGGGATTAAGGCTCGCGTATTAACGGCTCGCTTCCTCAATGATTTCGAGTGGATCCATTCTCGGTGGAATCACAATCCTGTAATTCCTCGGGGACTGAAAGAATGACGGAATTATAAAGTGCGCTGGAGAGGAGCACCTGCGAGAAGGTCGTGTTTGCATGCGAGCGAACATTCCGAGAATTTCTCGCTCCGTCTGTCACTGTGTGCGCGCACTGGCGAGCGTGCGGGGTACACATTGCCCCGAGTAGGAATACGAACGCGCCAGGTTAGAGGAGCTAGGAGTGTATATCGCCGGTGAAAATCTCTCTCGGTCGCTTCCTACGAAACAGACAGAGGTGCAACACACGCTTGCACACACCCGGAGAACTGGCTACCGCCGCGCCGCGCCGCGCCGCCGCGGCGGTATATTCACCTGCTGGCCGGCGTCGTTACCTGACACGTTTCTGTCCTACCTAATCACGGAGTTACGTGTCCGCCGAGCTTCCTGCATTAAAATGTCCCTCACACCCGAGTACCGCCAACACACCAAATTGGAACAACCGTACACCATACTACCTTGGGAATTTCACATTCCTACGTGTCACCTTCCTCGGCCGCGGATCGTCCAGTTTTTCAAATGGCACTGTTTCTGCATGAATTATAGCAGCTTTACAGTAGGAGTGGGAGAACGGGGAACGGAAGTCCTTCGGGGTGCCGATTTGAATGACAAATTTCCGCCGGGGCTGCTTTCGCGTGGCTGGCACGTTCGGTTGGTGTAGCATGGAGTGTGGGAGAAAGAAAGGGAGAGAGAGAGAGGAGCGCGGGAGAAAATGCCTCGCAGAATCAGAGTGCGGCCAGGCTGCCGGATAGAATAGGGTAATTTGGAGTTCCTACGTTGCTGGAATGTCGAACGAGGCCGTTTTATGTCTTGCCCGGGACACAGAAGGTTGCGCCCCGTACCTCTCTCTTCCTCCTTCCTCCGCTTCTTCCTCCGCTTCCTCCGCTTCCGTCGAGCTCGCTCGTACGCCCAATTTCACCAGTGCAAAGGGCTGCTGCTCGCAGCTCAATAGCATTGGGTTTGCCTTCTCCCGTCGATCTGCGAGAGCTCGGCTACCACGTGTGCTCTCCTGTGTACTTTGCTTGAGGTCGCATGAAGGCTGCCGCCTTACTTCCAACTAGATATTCCACTCGTTCTATTTGTCCCCGCATTTCAGCCATACCGAAACTCGATTTACAATGCTCAAACTTTTTCTATAGTAAATGCTTTCGTGAAAATTGGATCATCAGCATCAAGGAACTAAGGTGTTGTCAATCATTGAGCTATTGTATTCGTTGATTCTTACGAGGTATTTTGCGAAGCTAGAAGTAAAGAAGAAGGCGAGTGAGGGTGGGGAAGGCGCGTTCCAGGAAAAGCCTCTCACTATCAGCAGCATCATGAGTGATGCTAATGAGCGGCCTTACAAGAGGATGCCGCTGCTGGATGTGCGCGTGGAATTAGCAGTGCCGACATTGCGTGTTACCGTTTCACTCATTTGCTTGGCGGGCAGCGTCCCTCCGAGTACATTTATTTGAATAATTAAGCACAAATTGGCCGAGCTAGCTACCAACATGATACTCTCGCCTCGGAGGCGAGCAAAAATTTCCATAATACTTAACAGTGGGCTTGGCAGTATCAGTTTAACTAGTTTACCGCTTTTCTTGCAACTGGCAATTATATCTCGTACACTGTAATCTTTTAATCACTCATCCTAAATACTAATAAACATAACATTGAAAACATGAAAGTAAAGAGAATTCGATGGTAGGCAAATGTGAAAAACTCTCGATTTGGCGAAGATTTCCCAACTTTCTTAAATTCTTCATAATTGGATAGTTGTTGCATTATAACAAGGATTGTTTAATGATTCTAATATGTAGAAAGCGGTATTGTAGCATGTCGAGGATATTTTCAAAGGGATTTCATAGGAAATGATATGTTATGAAGAGTGGGATGTTCTACTGGCTGGACAGAGCGGCCGGCAAGCTTGGTGAGTCAGGTGCACGGGGTCAGTGAGCAGTGGCGGCCCCGATCGTTTATGCACAGTGGCTCCTTTCCCGGCGATAAAATTGCGCCAAGTGTCCCGCGGCCTGTGTGGGCCGCATGCGGCCGTATATTCAGTGCGGCACTCAAGCCGGCTCCCATTAAGCGCATAGCTCAATACGCATTTATATGATGCCCCGGCCCAACTACACACACGCACTCACACAGATTCCCCTCTATCTAACTATGAGCATCCACCGCCACTACCACCCAAACAGCCTTTTGCGGCTTCCTACATCATTAATCCTTACCGCTGACTTAATCCTCCTCTACCTGCCCCACTGCCTTCCGCCGCTTGCCGGAAGGATACGTTCATCCTTTGGTTTTACACGAAATCTTTATGTCCAGTCCAGCCTGAGGAATATACAAGACATCCTACAGAGATTATTATCCTCAAATTGAATGATTTCCGTTTCGAACGACAGCTTTTAATAGCATGCAGTTAATCACTTTTGGACAATGTGACTATAATCGATAATAAATGATTGCTTGTGAGGTATTTTAATATTATATAATATGTGATGTAAACAGAGGTATTTGCCACTGTGTGTACTACAATTTTCTCTGCTTAAAGTAAAAGTCCAGTGGAATTCAGTAACCCTATAAGAATAAGAACTCCCTAAAGAGGTGGTCCCGAGGAACGGCTCACCTCGAACGAGCAGACCCATGTAAAGAACTCCAAACAAGTCGAGGAAAAACGGGCTAATCGTGAGAACCCTTTCGTAAGCGCGCGTTTCATCGTGTAGCTGTGTGTTCACGCTGTCATCAAATTGCGAGAAAGTTTTCGGGCCGTTGTCCGGGGAACAACGGAATCTTAGACGACCACCGGGTGGAAACGCATTCGGGGACATTAATGCCTCGATTGGGCAGCAAGTATGTTTACTTGCAACCGTGAGAATAGGTTGATCGACAAGTGCACTGAAAGAAGAAGCCACCCACGCGCGGCAATGATGCAAATGAGAGTTGAAAGTCGGTCCCGAATGCGCGTGCATCGCATGTTAATTAGTTGCCGTCCATTGAACATGCTAATTGATTATCGGACGAAATCGACAGTGTTAAGTGGAGATTTAACAGGTTCTCTTAATTCTTGTAAATCTATGTATCGCGAAGAAAAAGAATTCAAGCTTATAACTTAAATCCCCACCCCCCCTCCTCCGCCACTTTATTCCATACTGTTATCTTTATCGCGGAATCGCCGGATTCCCGGAATCCAGCCACTTCACAATGAGAATCTGATAAAAAAGAGGCATCGTCCCGTGCAGCGTGTGGCTCCCGTTTAACTAGCAATCTTATTGCAAAGACACCCGATGTGTGTGTGCGTGCGTGTGCGCACGGGTACTGTACCATCGTTCGTTTCATGAGAATCGCGTAAAACAGCGGAAGGACTTATTAAGAGCTAGAGAGGAGAAGCGGAAGTCGAATTCCTACGAGAAATAAGCCGATTAAAGTGGGAGAGGAGCTACTGTATACTCGAAGTCCGACTACACAGAGGCTCCCCTGCGAACCTCCGCCTAATGAGGGAACGAAGAAAGTGCTGCGTGACACTCTTTCTCTTTCTCTGCGCTATTCAAACTAGAGGCGCGCAGCACTCCATTTCGTATTCGAAATCGTACGATACTGTGCTCGCCGCTCGTTAAAATATCAAAAAGCCGGAAGAGGAATATTAAACGGAAAGGAACGCGCGGCGCACGAGCAATGGAAGCAATTCGATAAGACGAGCGTGTGAAGAGTGATGCCAGTCAGTCACATGAGCGCACATGCGAACGCCAAGTACAAGTAACGCCAGTATAAATTTTAATTCGACTCGGCATTCACGGATGCGATCGAAATGTGGGATCGCCAAGCGGATAATCAGAGCAGTCATTCGAGGAAGAAGAACCATTCCGAGTTATTACTATTACTACTATTATTTACTTTTTCGCACGTGTGTTCTGTACTCTGATTATACTGAACCGTACTTCTTATTCCCTGTGCACTATGCTCGTTCCTCGCAGAAGATTAAAATAAATTATAGAAGTACTAGTTAAAGAAGAAGAATAATCTATGCAAGCCGGAAACTCAGTCTCTCTCTTTCTCTCATAGACTCTCAAAGTCGATAATCTATCTTGATTGTGAGTCAAAGTGGATTAGCCATTTATAAGCACGGAGTGTCTGTCAAGTGTGAAAGTAGGAAAACCAACAGAAATCAGTGGAAGCCAGAGGTGGAAGACTCGGGAGCGAGTTGTGACGCGAAAAGCGTGCGACTGTTATTTATTGCGACAATTAGGCTGGCCTAATCGCCGCCAGGAAGTAGACAGTGAGCGAACAATCGCCGCCGCCGCCGCCGCCACCGCCACCGCCGCCGCCGTCACTGCCGGTGGAAACAGGTGCGAGAGCACTGCCAGAAGAAGAGAAGAGAACAGAACGATCTATGTGCGTCGGCCACTTCAAAGTGCGCTGTTGCGGTAAGTGCACGAACTTACCAGTGCACCATGGCCAACTTTCGCACGCAACTCGTGCCTCCCCTCGGGCGATTTAATTATTTATACCGATTCATGCCTGTGAACAGACTTCCGAGGAACAAGAAAAATATGAATGCCCACTCGAGTCGGCACATTCTCATTTTTTTCTGCTGCTTTCCCCGCTTGGGAAAGTCACGCTACATATTGTCTTATTCTTCTTTTATAATTGATTTGTTACTGAATAATTAGAAGTCGAATCTCTAGTTTTAAATCATGTACCTTGCAACTTTTCTAGGACTGTTACATTGATTAATTCCACGTCTTTCTAACTCACACGTATGTACGTTCTAATCGACAGTTCTTCCATTCACCGTGCAAGATCCAAGATTGACGATAGAATCGGGATTCTCGTTGCGTCTACTCTATCAAGAGAATACCTGAAATGTCTGCGGTTTTCTAGGCGCGCTGTCTACCGGGCATTCGCCCGACCAGTTTCTTTTACTTTTCAGATCAACTCCGACTCTCGGGGATCGAGGAGTTCCATCGAACTCCCGTCGAAGCAGAAGTCCAACGAGTTCCGGCTGAATGAAGTTAGCAGTGATGGCAGAGGGGACTTCCTGGCAGTGCCAAAAATACACTCCATCGACCAGTTGTTCCATCCGACGAAGGGCTCGATTGCATCGATCGTGCATGCGTGAATGCGTGATCGCGCCTCGATCGATCGTTCCCCGGTCGCCGGCTTTCGACGAATTACGCCTTGAATGCATAATAATATATTTGCGCCTGCCGCGTAAACCCCTCATTCCCATTCAGGCGTCGCGGCGGCATTTAGGCGGATTTGCATGCACGGCACTTTCGACGGCGACGAAAATAAACGTCTACTCCTCGCACTTTACACCTTTCGACAAACTAAAACAACTCTTTCTCGTTCTTTGACAACGTCATCAAGTGCCAAGTATATCTCGAAAACAATTTTCTCTTCGTAATCATGCGCGAACAGCGCATCCTTGCGATGTATCGAATGAAGAAAGTTGTAGCTAGAGAATTTCGCGATAGTAATAGGAAGGCTGAGGAGGAAGCTGGGGGAGAAGTTGTAAGGAAGGGCTAGGCGAGATAGCCGGAGGCGTCGCGATACACCGAGACGTCGGAAGCCTCGGCGGAATAAAACCGTATTATTAGAGGCCGATCTACCAGCGGGGTACCACCCGCAACCGGCTTCCAGGGACTCCGATTAATCGGGATCCTGGACCTCCTATTTCTCCCTTCTCCTTCCGATCGCCAGCTAATCCCTGAGAGGATCCCATAAAGCCCCGCCGGAAACTTTCCTCTTTCTCGCTTCGGCGTCCTTCTCAGCCTCTGTTATTAAGCGTATATCAATCAGCTGGTGCTCCGAATCAAAGTGGGAGCTTTGATGCGCTTTTAAATGGCCCGCGTTCCTTGATCTATCGTCTCAACTAGGAACCACTGATCTATCAAAACCTGGAAGAGTAAAAGGGAAGTCTCGGGAGCGCATGTCCTAGTGTAATTGCCCAATCGGTCGCTCCCTCGGCTATCGTGCACGTACATCTCGTCACGAGAGCTGAGTACGCTCGTGCAGAGACCAGTCGTTTGCATGAGCAGCCCTGTAATTAAGTACGGCCTCACTAATTACTTGCTTTTTTCTCCGGTTTCCGCGCACATCGGCTCTCCAGTTAGGCGAGAAAGTCGAGCGCGTTTCTTAAATTGATAACGAACAGGACGACGTTTGTCACCGGAGCCTGCGACGTGTGTGCGTGACAATGGGAACGAACATGCAAACTGATCTGGCAGATGCAGCTCGCAAGTTGTTAGGGCAGTAACGTGCCATTCTACGGCTCTCGATTCTTGGCTACTTGGAAGAGTGGAAAGGAGCGCGTTCTACATTAAATTCCAGAGCTTCTCGTGTTGAGCGGGCACGAGGAGTATCTCACAGAGGAATTTCGGGCTTCGAGGCAAGAGGAGGTGAAAGGCGAACGAGCGAGAAGGAAGAGGCGAGAAGAGACGAATCCTTCGGGAACTGAGGAAGGTGCACGCGGCTGGTGTCCCAGCAGGGACAGAGAAAGGCGCGTCGTGTGGCAGGGATCGTTATCAGATTCGATCGAGCTTCCTGATAGTTAATTAACGAGTTCATTATGCACTCCTGCCCTCCGGCGGGGCCCGCTTCTTTTCAGGGCAGCGTGCATGGCCCCGGCCTGTCCAGAGGACCGCGGCCCCGAAGTGAGGCATTACGGAGATCCTCGGTAGATAGCAACGGGCCTGGTGGGTGGCGCTATTTTATTGCATCACGACTCCTCCGGGACACCGCATCCTCCCAACGTGCCCCGTCCACACAGCCTGTGGACCATAGGTGGACCCAACGAGCCCTTAGAAAACCCCTGAACACCTACCGCAATACCCATCGCACACTTTTACCCTTTACCATTTTCTGAAAATCTTTCTTTCTTTCTATTTCAATAAAAATTAGGACTAATTGTCGGTAGGAATGATTAGAAAGATAGGAAAGGATGCTGTATCAAACTGAAAATTAATCTCCAGCTCCACTGATTTTTCTGACGAAAGTGTAGTGCTTGTTAGAGGACCCCTCGGGGGTAAGACCGCTGGCAACAGCCGTAAAACATGCCACTGGTAAGATTTACTTCTGCCAGTCGACGGGAGGGCAAAACCATACGATTAACGCCCTATTTGCGCATACATAATAACCCCGTAGCACCGGCAATCACTTTACGCTAAGGACTCGCTAAAACACTGCTGAATTTCTAACGATTCCTGCATCCTTGACCATTTCGTTCTCTCCTCTTCTATCTCGTCGCTAGTCGAGCAGGCCCTCGAGTGCCTCTGATCTTCCGCCTCTATTTAATTTCTTGGAAAACGCCGCGGCGGTTTCTGGGTGCAGGGGCATCAATCACCCCACCTGACATGGAAGCTGTAATTTGGCTAACCCGCTCCCAAAGGCCCCCCACCTCTCGCCTTTTTAGCGGCGTCCTTCGCACCCTCAGACACACTCCTGCGGCCCTCCTCTGCATCTCCATGCCCGCTCGCTCCTTTACGACCCATTGCCCTAAAACCGTTCGTCCAGGCAATTGTAACCCTTGCGCTCATTGGTAGTTCAATGTCAGAGCTGCATTTTCAACTCTAAGATTCTCCAATACTCTGCCAGCCGTTCTATGCTAATCGAAGGTCATTCGGAGTAGGAATTCTCCACTGTACGCTTAGTTGGAGATTTAATGAGGGAAATTTGAACGGGCACCCTGGACCACACAAGTACCCGAAGATCCGAGTAAAAACGCGTTAGAAGAGCGAGACCGGGCGAATTTCTCGGTGCAGGATAGCCGTCAAGGAAGCAGCACGGCCGAGACCTAGTGATTATAGGGGTGGCGCTAGAGAACTCTCGGATGATTTACATCCCGGTCAGGCCGACCAGTGCCTAGCCCAGTTCGAAATCTTGCCGACTAAATACCGACGCCTTCGACCGGCTAGACGTGAGCCGTCCCTCTCGGCAACATTCAAATATATCCCACCATTCATAAATTCGTCAGGATAAAAACGCCGAAATTGCGGGCGTGCCCAGTCTCGCCAAAGGCATCCATTCTCAAATCTCTGCACCCTCTAAGGAATAAACGAATTTTAGCCTATCAAAGAACTTAGTCGTAAAATGAACACATTGTTAACCAGCTGTTAACTATCTTCCATGGAAAAAAGCACCCCTGTCGCTTCTAATTACGAACTTTACATAGGTAAGTGATGCCAGATCGAAAAAACGAGAGAGAACTGGAGCGGAAAGTGGAGCCGTATTACCGGAAGACTTCTCGGATCATGACTTAGGAAGCTCGTAAAGTCAGCCAAACCTTCTACTCCACCTGGCGGTGGTCGAGGCATTTTTCACAGTGACGCGAGGCGAATGCTTCACCTTCGGGATCCTCCAACGGTCACGTAAACATCGGCGAGAACTAGGAGGCCGATGTTTCGCGAGGAATTTCATAGCCAATTCGGCGTGATCCCCTTTCAAGGAGGCTGACACTCGCTCCTCCCGAAGAGTCGAGCGCGCGGCATTGTTCAGCCGGTGAACCCGTACGACTAGCTCTTGCGAAGGGTCTCTTCGCCATCTGATAGTTCCTCGCTGCCTATCGCCAGCATCTCGCGCGCACCACCGCCACTATTACGCGCCTTTCAACCGCGGATAAAATCGCGAGACTCGTCCTCCAAGTGGAAAGCTGTCATCTCTGGAGAGTCCCGCCACTTCCAGATTCCCCCCAATGCTCTCGGAGCAACCCAACGACAATCCTCTACATCTGTAGGAAGCGAGAACAGGCGCGAGAGAATAGTAATTAGTTGTATTTACTCAATAAAATGGAGTATATAAAGATCCAGGAGAAACCGTTGCTCGATAATTTGTTATGTCTAGGCATCCAGTCGATTTGCATGTGATTCCCACTATTTAACACTGTTATCTTTTTCGCGTGAGATTCGCGTAATTGGGGCATTATGAGCGAACGGGCGCTCGTTCGTTCAGGGTAATGAAGAAGACACGCGCAATTGATCGCACCAGCGGAGCGAGAGAGCGCAAGCCAGCGAGAGAGGAGGAGGTTGACTGAGAAACAGATCATTTGCATAGAGATACCGATCGCGACATGAGTTCTCCAACTGGTATACACGTGTACAGGCGCGCCCGTGCAATTACGGGCGGTTTCGCGTGATTCGCTTATTTAAAGATGCAGAGAGAGAGAGAGAGAAAGCCGATGCAGAGGGAGTGCAGGCTCGAGCGGAAACGACCTGGACGGGAGAGGTGCGCAAAGTGCAACGAACAGAGGTCGGCGCGGCGCCCCGTCGGAATATGCAATTTGCACCTAATAAAGCTGCCTCTTTACCCACGACTCCCGCTGACTCCAAGGGAGACTCTCCAGACGGCGCTTGAATCCAGGAATGTCTGATCCCATACTAAAGAACTTTCCACGATTACCTTATCGGCCCTTGCCGCGACTCAGGAAACACGGGATGGGAGTGCTTCAGAACATTGTACCTACGCCTTCTGGAATTCCAAATACGCAGTTAGGTGTCTGTGCTAATACAGTTTACAATTTTTTGTTCCAATAACTTCTATCTAATCATCCCGAAGCGGGTACATCTCTATCTCTATACATGCTCTGTTAACACGAAGCTTTTTCCACTAATTAAAGTGTCACGGTGCGTTGCCGCGAACACTCTTGCCACTAGAAGTTGGAAAGCCAATGGGACAAGAAAGAGTAAGTTGGTGTAAATAATTTCGAGGTATGACGGGTAGCCGAGAAGTAAGAGTTCGGTGTACTATAGCGAGGAAGATTCAACTGGCTCGGATCGACTTAAGATCGCAGGCGAAGGTTCATCGTCCAAGGGATATATACATATACACATCTCGTTGTAATACTAAGCCGCAACCTGGCCACATCGGTCTCGGGCCACGGAGTAATGCAGTAATAGGCGTGTACTAATGATACAGGGGGGTAGTTCTCGAGGAGAAAGGAAGAAGGCGAGGGAGGGAAAGACGGATGCACAGCTGGGCCTGCGAGGAGGATTCAGTCACGTAGTTGCATTAAACTTAATATAAATAATAGCGGTTTGTGGATCGCTCGAGAGGAGCCACGATGTGCCGGTGTACCCGGCTATCTCCATCTTCTCATCCAGCACACTTCGTGGGCCCATAATACACCGTGAACCCTCACTCTCTCCCTCACTCTCATTCCCCACGTCCGAGGACTCGCCTCCACTTAATAAGCGGGATCCTCCTGAATCAGCCGCTCCACTCTTTCGCCTCGTTACTATTAGTTTCGAGCGAGTACATCATCCCGCGCTATCAATCCTTAAGAACGGATTGCGAAAATTTATGCAAACCAATCCGAACTTATGTCTTCAATGCTGAATTATGTAATCTACTTTGTTCTATTTGTGTTTAAGTAGTGTTATATAATTTCACTTGGGTGAGGATATTTTTTATCTAATATTTCATATTGGATGAAATTGGTGACAAGCTGTATATGTTTGGACTGAACAATAAGTTCATTTTTATTCTAGAAAGACTGGCTGAAGATGTAGAGTGTCCACCGAGAGCCACTCCTCATCCGAGAGACTTTTATGGTTCTCCTGACGGTTGTCTTGAAAATGTACAGGCTTGATGATTTGTATCGCTCACTATGCTCGCAGCCAGCATTCCTAAGTTTCAGCTAGCCGAATGATTTGTATAGCATCCGCTCTATAGACCTGTTGCCCGTTAATTTCCAAAATATTCGCGACGTGGGTCTGATCCGGGTGCTGCTAGTCCCTTTCTGCTCTAGGCCGTCTTCGAACTATGCGAACGCTCCGAGCAATAGATGCTCTAATAATTGCCGGCCAATAGCATAACACGATAATTATGACGAGACAACAACGTGCAGCTTCGTCTAATCGCTCTCACCGTTTCGCTCCCTCACCCTTATTTCACCATGGCCAAGAAATTTGTTTGGGGAAACCATTTTTCACGGAGCGGACAGTAATAACAGCCGGCCGATCCCAATTGCGACCCGTGATTATATCGAGAGTCAGAACGCTCGTTCTGTCTCTCTCTAATTCTGTGCTCTTTTCGCTCACAATTAGTTCTCCTCCATCGCTCTCGTTCTCTAGCCTGTAGACTGTGCTATCTTTCGGCAACAGAACTCCAAGCTAAGCAAATACTTCTGGTACCACTTAATATTTGTTTCAGAATGAATGCTTAAGTAACATTAAAGCTCCGAGAATGAATACAGTAACGTGATTTGGAGTTTTATCGTGATATTGACCTCGGTTTTAATTAAACTTCGAGTCAATAAGTTTCCTGTGTCAGAAGGCGAGCTTTCCTCGACAAACGAACACTTTTACGCTCACATGGATGTGTATATCTCTTCACCATCATTTATTCCTTTATTCTCGGCCGCCTTATATCAGTAATTAAGTTGCCTGCATTATTCCTCGGTGGCTATTCGTCCCTATTTCTCCCTTTATCTGGTGGCTGTCGCATCGTTCATGATAAGGGTGCTCCCCACTCCATTCCCCTTGGCGAACGCCTATGCCACCGAACTTAATGAATCGGAAGGAATAACGGCAATCAGCGAAATATAAATGAGCTCCAGCCGGCAGGCATCCTTCGCTTGCGAATCACGCGCCAGCCCACTGCTGGGTCGAGTCTTATTCGGAGTATTGTCGCCGAGATTGGAAGATACATTGGAATCGGTGATCAATCAGGATCGAAGGGATCCCTTAGCATTCTCGAGGTTTATAAGAAGGCAGTGTTGTACGTTAATCTACAAAGAAGTATAAGCAGGAAAGATCCTTATTGGAAGAGGGACGAGTGTGGCAAGGAGCGGGTGCTCAGGGAGGGGGAAGACAAAAAAGGATCGGTCCGTTCTTAGCCAGGCGGATGGCGGGGCCGATTAATAAAAGCGGAAAAGCACGGCGCGAAACCACGAGGGATTTTCCAGTCACGTCCCACCTCGGCTGGGAGTTAATTTACGAAATAAATAATATCTTCTTCTAGCCGCGGCGGCGGCGGCGCCGTTGGCGAAGTCGACGGGGGAGGATGCGCGGGAGAAGACGCAAAAGAGGATGGAGCAGGGGGTGTGCGCCTGCACGAAAGAAGGAAGATACGTCTGGCAAGGAGGTCGGCGAGGGGGTTGCGAAGAGGGGGCCGGCGGGCCGTGAGGGGGCGGGAGGGGAGCGGCGGCAAACGGAGAGACTCATAAAGCTGCCTACGTGTCGAGCGTAATGAGAACCGGTGATTTTTCTTTCGGCGCTCTCCCGCTCGCGCCAGCTCGCTCACCCAGCCGAGTGCGGGAATCTAAGAGAAAAATGAAGCTCCTCTCTTTCTCCCTTACTTTCCTGCCTCCTGCCCATATACGTGCGTCCAGCCAGCCCTCTACGTAGCCCTGTACCCCAGGTGCGCCCCGGATACCAACCCCTCAAACCCTGCCACCACTCGCTGATATTATACCGCCGGCGACGACGATCGGCTCAGCGATTTTTCAGGGATCACTGCCACCACGTGTGTGCGCCACCGTCCAATATTCGTCAAGTCGGAGGCATGCTCGCGTTAACTGAAATGACCAGGCTTCCGGGGAATACGAGCAGAAAAATGGAGTGGCAAATCGAGCTCGATATAACAATCGATTTAGAATATTAGATAATTCAAAGAGCAAATAACAATCTGCATGAAGGGAAAGATGCAGAATAGAAAAGCTGCGAGAAGCGTCTCCTGGTTGGGTGGGCTTCCCGGCTACCTAATACCACGGGCGTATACACGGGCATTATTTTTATAGCAGCAATTTCATTTGAGCCCAGACTCATGCAGTGGTTTCTGATGAGCGAACTATAAGGCCGAGCGCCTCCCTCTACCCACCGAAAAGAGGTTGCCGCCGCTCTCCTTCCACCCTGGCCTCCCTCGCTCTCAGCCACCCCCTCTGCGACGCCATCTTTTCATTAAAACGCTTCATCTGTGAGCCGTGGCGAGAGGCGAGCACGGTAACTCGGGGTATGTGGGTTGGGGATGGGTTGGGGTTGGGGGGGGGGTGGTAGTCAGCGAAAGAAACGGTCGGCAAGAAGGATAGAGGGAGGGAGAGAGAGCGAGAGAGAGTAGCCACCCTCCTGAGGTGGTAGGGGTGGCTCCGTTAAGTTTTCCTTCGTTTCATATCTCAACTGAACTTCCTCCGGCACAAGTAGCGAACGCCGCTACCACCACCACCGCCACCACTACCACCACGCCTTCGTACGTGTTCTCTTCCTCTTCTTCTTCATTCGTGCTCTCAGTCGGCTCGGGGGTACGTGCTCGTCTTCCTCTGGCTGGCAGCATCCCCGGCTCCAGTTCTCGCTCGAGCTCTCTCGCCTAGGCGTGCTCTGATTAATGCCTTCGCTAATAACGTCTTCTCCCTCGTGGCCTCCCGCCAGCCACCGCCGCCCGCCCTCCCACCCCCCGGAACACCCACCTCCTGGACTTATGCGGAATTAAAAACACATCTCGCAGCTAGCGCGAGTTATTGCGCGAGCCATTGTCCTCGCTTTTCCTCCCGGATAGAGCGTTTTTAGTTTGCGAACCTGCTCCGATTGCTATAGCAATCTTCCCAGCGTATTGTCAATTAGATATTACTGGATTTTTAATGTGAAGAATTTAATTGTAATGATTCTGTGTACGGTAATGCTTTGCTTCGAGCGGGGCGTAGTGACGGACTTGTTTTACTCGCTCGAACGTTCGCAGTCTCCTTTGGCGAGTGGACACAATGTGTCCTGGCAGCTCGAGTCCTTTTTTGAGAATCGGCCTCTTTCACGGGAACACGTGGAATTCCTCGGGAAGTGCTCGGCACAGGAGTGCCGGGCTGGAAAGTATCCTGGCGAGGCAGAATCCAGCAGGCAAGTGCCGAGCCGGAGAAAAGAACTGTCGAGCTGTCGTCACCTCCGCGAGACGCTGTCGTTGATTAATGGCGGTAATATGCCGCCGTATACGGTGACCTAATCGCCTCAGGTGACACCGTCCACTGATGTGCAATGCACAGGGCGATGTAGTCCGAACTAATTTCGATTATCCCTTCTTAGATCGTAGCAGGAACAGCTAGGGTGCTCGTGCTGATTTTTTTAAGCTATCTTAAACAAATGTGAAAAAGCTTGTAGAGTGCAGCGACATACCACGTCGTGGTAAGAGTAATCGCAAGAAATCCGGACGAAGAGCGGTGCGGGCAGTTTCTTTAAGGAGGGACGTGCAAAAAGTGGCGTCGCTCCTCAGGCAAAACATCGTTTCTTCCATTTAAGCTCTCCTTCCAAGAATGCTCGAGCTTCGCCAAGCAGTGACGTGCACTTATGCGCGGGGGTAGTCCTCTCTTATACACATACACACACATACACACCTGCTTGTCCAATTTGACGTAGGAGCTTGGAGAAGTTCCATTTGTACGGGTGAGCCGTGTGTCGTGCGTGTTCGGCCTCTGTGAAGAGGAAGGATGATAGGTGTGGGCAAGCCTCGGCGAAGGTCTACGTACGCCGCCGTGTAAGAGTCACCCCGTCCAATCAAGGGCAACCGGTGAGGAGCAGATATGCCGGCAAGGATCGAGGGAAACGATGGAATCTCGCGGCCAATAAGCGATGCAATCATGTCACCCTGGTGCCAGGAGCACTCCACGCCAACAGGAGCGGACACTCTCCCGAGAATGGATCGGTTCGCCAACTAAACGATCCACTGCGGACGACCAGTGTTCCCACGTCGTTGAGCAACTCCCTCTCGTCTCTCACCTTCCGACCAGCATCAACCTCGCTCACCTGTAAATTCGTCGGAAGAATCAACTTTCCGCATACCAAAACGTGCAACTATCTTGTTAACGTTTTAACGATTTTTTAAAGTACTGCTAACCTTCTTGCATTGTTCATTATTCGACATTTTCAGTATTGTATTGACTTTGATCTTTTTAAAGATGAACATAAGTCAATATTTGTGTATGTATTTGTATTTAGCTTGAACGAAAGGTGGTATAGCAACTGTTACTTTTAATTACACCTGAAAATGCGGTGGCCGAGTATTGGGGGAGGTTCAGCAGGATCTTGTCAAATAAGATCGGTTTGATGGGTGAGGTGGAAAGATCCCAGTGAAAAAGCTGATCCGGGGGTGGATCGTGTTCAGGCAGGCGTGACAGCTAGTTAGCCATAATATTCGATTGGATCTCAATCGATTAGGTATCAGCATCAACATCGTACCCGACTGTTAGACCTGCCCAGCCTTTCTTCGTGCTGGCCGTTTCACTGCGAAGCCGATAAGTGTGCTGGAGCATCTTCTCGATTATTTCGTGCCTTTATCGCGAAGTAATGATAATAAGCCTAGACTAACTTCGAGCAGGAGCTCGTAGGGACTGAAGGGAATGCGAGAGGGCTCTCCTCATAATGCTCGTGGAGAAAGGGAGAGATAGCCGATCGCCTCTGCAACAACAGATCGTAACGAACTCCGTTTAATTTCGCGTAAAAATCTTTATTACGCCTCCAAACAGCTCGCACCGGTCACCGGCGACCGAAGAGATTGCATCCTCCACCGGACTCCCCATCAGATTACTTTTTAGTCGCTCGAACCACGTGCAATTACGCCTCCGCGAGATTACACCGCTCGAAGAGAGAAAAAAAATGACACACTATTTCGTACTATTTCCACTAATAAAAGTAAGAGAGCCCTCTCTAATACTTGTCGAGGATTACAATATTGAAGCAAAATCGTTTTGCCAGGGATAGCAGAGTACTGTTAGTTCTAAGAATCATTAGAGAGGATCAATTAACGACACACGTCGCCCAGGATAATTTCTTTACCGTTACCAATTGAACTTACCCGGCGATATAGACCGATCAGATAAATGGAGTATGTGCCACCGGTCCAGGAAACGACCTCCTTCACACTCTACTAAATATCTCTATAGACTCTATTGATAAAAAGCCTAATTGTCCCCTCGGATCCTATTCGATTTCTTTCACCAAAAAATACTCGCTAACTCCTGTAGGCTGCAGTAGCAGCGCTTGTACCGGGGCCAGCTAGGGCGAAGTAGAATGAGTTACAGAACCCTCTCGCAGTCAGACGAGCACTGCTCAGGCACAGTGCGCGCAGTCACGCATGCATTGAATGCGCTGGCTACGAGCGCCGACCAAAATGAATGTTTCCTGACTATGAATGCTCGATTACTACGCACACCTCGGAGGATACCCCATGCGAGGCTGACGTCGGCCGTCAGGCGCATGGAATATTACGCAAAGTTGACGCGATCTCTATTAACCCCGCGTCTCGTCGCATCGGGCGGCTTTCTTTCTCTCGGAGTTGATGGGTCTCCGTTCTCACGGCGGCCGGCTACCGAGAGAGCTACCGCTCAAGATTGCCCTTTCGTCATTACCAGCGCACGTGTAATCCATTTGATCCTCGTTACTACGCGCTGCCACCAGTTAACACCTGTGTTGACGCAAGTTGCTTTCGATCGATCTTCAATACTCTTTATCTTTCGGATGAATTGTTCAGGTTTCTATGATTGGAAGGATAAAGATGAAGTTGAGGGATATTGAAATAGCCGTGAGAAGGGCGATTCCTCGTGTAAAAGTACACATAGTAACAAGGAACAAAGATCAAGGAGCCAGTAACATTGTCAGAGTGTTGTCAGTGGCGGGGAATCGAAGACGTGTGCGTGCACCTGTGTAGGAATCCTCTTCTCTCCGGCACTCCGGGCTCGAGTCCCGCAGTTCTCGGGGCCAGCCAGTATAACACCAGATGCGTCGCTCCCACTAAATCACGAAGGGCGCATTTATGAAGGCAGTAAAAGGGCTTGGAGGCCGGTTGCGAGGGCGTATGTGTCACGCATGCCGGCCGAGCACTTCCTCACGCGATCCTCCGCCAGACCGCCGCTGAATCGGGAAAGCCTATGAATTTTTCCTCAAGGATCTTCCGACCTGTAATTAGCAGTTCCATTTCCAGCTTTCAGAAGAAATCCCCTTATTTTCGGGAGACATAGCCTGATTTACAGACATCCTCCTTCTATCTCTTACTGCTGGGAAACAATTCCGAGTCACTCACCGTCCTTTTCCGATTCCACACGGTTGCAGGTCCTCTTTGCAAGGACTCATAAGGAGAGGAAGACAGCTCATAAATCTGACGCTGTATTCGCTTCAGTCAGAGAAAATCATGAGGGAATCGGTACGCGAAGCTAATAGCAAGATGCTTTGCAAGCGATAGCTCATAAATTGTTGATGCGAATTCAAATACAATCTCGGATAGCGGATGCGGTAAAAGGGGAGGGGTTCGAAGGTGGAAGGTGGAGAGCAGGTAGATCGCGCTCGGCCAAGTTCCTCCGATCGTTTCCCCTCCGTTGGCTGAACGTGTTATGTTGCGGGTGCGATATTTGCGTGCGCGGCGCACTATCGGCTGCTCATCTGGCCGGCGTGCATATAAATAACGCCTACCGGGATATATCCCAGCCGGCATTGCCGTCGCTCGTGGAAAGAAGGGCTTAAAGGAGCGTCGAGTTGCGCCTGTGTGCGCTATTGTAATGTGCCCTTACAGTCCTTGCCCCGATGCCCGATAACGAGCCTCCTCCGCCGAGGTAATCTCCGCATGGGATTATTAACCCTTGGCCGATTGCTCATGCCGGCATCCTGCTCACGGCATCTCCATTTGTTAATTGAATCTCCTCGCCCTCCACTCTTCCGCCCCATAGCTCAACCGGCTCTATACTCTTCTCTACACCAGCTATATTCTAGAACACAGTCTCATTTGACTTTCACTCCATTTTGATTTCCGCTCGAAGCATCCAACTATGATGAAACCCGACTGCTCCACAGACCAAATAACAATCATTCGGGCTATCGTCGGAGAGAATCGGCAGCTCTGCGTACATCAATGATCCCTTGGAAGGATGCGATGTCGTTGCGGAACGGTATCGTAAATCTCAGCGTTGCCTGAGAGAGCGGGCCCATCATCGACACAGCATCTCTCGCCCGAGATTCGCGGATCGGTGCGAGAATACGCGTGTGCACCGATCGGCTGCACCCCGGCCAAGCACTCTCCGCACTTCTTTCTTCCTCCTTCGCTGGCTAATGTTGGCCGGCATAAACAGGCTCGACCGGGTCGGGCAGAAATCGTGTGAGATCGGGGAGAACGATAAATCGCTCTCTTACCAATAAAGTTCGTTACCACGGGGGCGAACACGCAGCCACTACACTGTAACGAAGGAGAAACGTCAAATTAAGTGAATTACGCGCATAATTACAATGCGCGCCCCCGGTTTATCGTGCATCGACAAACATTCGTAATATGGGCCTTGCGCGATATCGACGCTCGCTCGAGATACATACACGCGTCCACTTTGCAATATTCTCCCTCTCGCTCTCTTACTCTCTATCTCTCGTATTCTCCAGGGCGATTGGAGAGCGACGGGAACTCACGTACTGTATGCAGCTGCGTGTGAAATTCTTTTGTCACGAACCACCGGCCTCTGGATAACTGCTGGATATTCCGGGAGCATGGTTGCTCCGTTATCTGGATGCGCCGAGCCATCGATTTTCATGTTCAGACTGTAATAAGACGCGACGGGAAACAGCCGCCGCGCCGAGCTACTTGCATCTTCCTCGTTACTTCATAATGTGACTTACGACACGTGTCCTCCACGCATATCGATTTCGCTCTCCGTGGATGTTTGTGTACGTATGGCAATGCGTTCCTAGAGTTTCACTTACTCAAGAAGGCAAACTTGGACTTGGAACATAGAAGGTTCGCTTGCCTGGCTGGTTGCTTGCTCGACCGATGAATATCTACGGGCTATGCAAAGTATTTCGTGTTCCCCATAACAAGCACCTCATTGACCCATTGCACGCCGCGGTATTACTATTGTCTACGCGCCAGTGCACGGAATCGGTTTACCCGGTGGGTGGCACATAGGAATCCGTGAGGGCTACGGCTCTCCGCGCTCTCTAATCGATTCACTGGTGGCTCGTGTGACTGCTCCGCCAAAGATGGAATTCCACACATGCCAGTATCCTCATAGAAAATCTTCTGTAACCATGCAAAATCGAAGCAACCTGTTATTTCATTATTTACCCATCTAATCATCCTATAACTCAAAAGAAATTCACAAATCCATCGCAGGCCTTGTGCTATAATTTTAATAGCGTTTACTAAGAGTCATTATTAGTATAATGAGAAAGGTGGGGATTACAGTTGTCGACGATAGAGGAGGAACGATCGGTGGTAGCTGGATCTCATGCGGTTTCACGGTATTCATACATATATATATATATATATATCTGTTGCGGGTTCTATCAGCATGCGGTGTGCTCGCAGCGGGTGCGGTCGTGCGATCGGGCGTAGAGTCGTGTGTGTAGTCGCGGGTGCGAGGATCTCGATTCAGGATCCCGATAGGATCTCTCCTGGCCCCGGCCAATTACACCCGCCAGACCCGCGGAGGTAGCGAAGAAATCGAGAGAGCCCTTCGCCCTCTCCTCTCCTCTCCTCTTTTCTCTCTCTCTCTCTCGCACACACACACACTCTGCTCTCCTCTGGCGAGCTTAACTCTTACGCTCTCTTACTGCATACGTTTCTGCCACGGTCTGACCTCTCTCCTCTTTTACTTCTCGCCCCTTCTCCCTCTGCCGGTCCACCCCTCAACCCATACGCTTCTTCCTCCACTGGCTTCTTCTTCTTCTTCTTCGTCTTCTGCTCGTCCTCATGCTGCTGTTACTGCATCCTGCGAACAGCGGAGGATCTTATCTACGCGTTACGTTACTCGCCCTCGCCGCCGAGGTGCACGTCCACTACATACGTGTACGTACTCGCTTCGCCACAAGGAGGAACAGAGAGAGAGAGAGAGAGAGAGAGAGAGAGAGAGAGAGAGAGGGAGAACGTTTACTCCCGCTGCGAAACGGTAAGCACCTCGTTGACTGTAATAGCGATTTTAGATCGGCCGCTGCGGGTAAACGTAGCCCTACTAGCCAGTACCAGCAGCATCCACTGGCGCATCTGCGAGCGCCGCATTATGCGAGGAATGACAGCTGCACGCCTATCCCGTCCTGTCTCGCAATACCTTCGATTAGATACACGGGACGTGCACTCCAACTCCCGCCCAAGATGCCAGATCCGGATTCCCTGGAATTGTGAAATGATATTCCATCCGGAATATCCCTCCTTCTCGAGAATATTGTGAGATGTACCAAGGATTCAAGTGATATTGAAGTTTATCCTGTAGAAGGTCGGATTTAAGAGGTAGGGAGTTTTAGGGTTGCTCTAGATACGATCGGTTGCTTTCTACGTCTGGTTTAAGTGTGTTTCAACACGAGTGTTAAGTCTCTATTAATCTTAATAACAAGATTGGTAAGTGTGAATGGTAATTAACGACTGAAAGCACTTTTAATTCTGTCTGCGGTCATGCAATCAGATTCAACTGAAGTTCATGCCGGCCAGCCGTGTTCATTAGAAGTTTCTAGGCGCGCGGCTACTTTACATACGCATGCGTCATAAATATTTAGAGCAAATGTTGTAATTACGCAATTACGCATTGGTACAAAATAATTGCCACGCCGCGGCGGCCACGAAGTGCACGGCCGGCGAAGTATAAAGCCTCATCCGTGACCACTGGCAAACGCACTAACTATAATATACTCGTCTACTCAGACTGGAATCACCATTAGATCTACTTTGAATAGATTTCTTCCTCTCTGCCGTTACTTACACCATTCAGAACTACGACAGGCAGCGAGGAATAAAGAAGAATTGCACTTCCTGCGAGGGATAATCGTTGGAAAGCGAGCTGTGCTCACCGGTCAACTGGGATCAGGTCGATCGGTCGCTGAGATAACACTAAGATCGTCGGATAAGTTCTCTCCCTCTCGCCCCTTTATATGTTTATACACAATGAATGTAATTACGGGTATACGCGGGGCCGCATGCGCCAGGAAGGATTCGGGCTTCCTGTCTGCGTTAATCGTTCGCCGAGGGTAAGCAGTACTTATTACACTCCACTGTAGATTTTACTCCCCTGCGCAAATTACAAGTGTACCCTCGGAGGATTGAGGGTGCCGGCCTCTCTTGCCCCAGAAGAACCCATTCCGAGGCCTGCACCTGAAATCAACCATCTCCGAATTTTCTCCGCGTAGTCAACTACCTTTCAACATCGGGGGAATGTTACATTATTGAAGCCCAATGAAAATATTCTTTCGCTCTGCAAGAAAACAAGGATAAGTGACTTTTTTATTTTGTTTTTGCCATCCATTTCCGTCCCGTTTTTTGACCAATTAGACGTGGGCTGTCTTGGCTTAATCGCCTTTAGATCGGCCTCGCTCTAAGTCTTATATTTAAGCTTATGACTACCGATTACCGGTATTTGGACCTACTGTTTAAGATGGGTTCCAAAGCACCGGTCGGCGCTGTAAAAAAAGGACTTATTACGGCTGATTCTAATAATGGACAGACACCATGCAAACAGAGAAGGAGCCGGGGAAGAGGAGAAAGAAGGGATGGGTTCGCGTGTGGAGGGAAAATTGCATTTCCTGGCTATGCTAATGGGACGAAGGGATGCGTAGATACATACACAGTCGCGTCTGGTATATCACACGGCCGTGGTTCACCTTCGGCATTAACCTTTCCGCAGCTCGAGAGAGAGTTGATTCGAGGCTGCGTTAGGGAGCGAGAGCCACCGGCATATGGAGCATCGGTGGGTTAGCGTGTGCACCCGCAATGTATCATGAAAAGGCACTGGAGAGGAGGATGAGGGAGGCAGGCAGAGGCGCACACGAGTCGGGGGCTCGTGTGGCGTCGGTCTCGCTCCCTCACCCGGTGGGGCCCAGCCTCCGCACGCTATCGGGCCCAGAATCGACTCGCGTAATTGGCCGCCTAAGAACGTACGATATTGCACCATGCAAATGCGCGCGGATACGCCGTCCACTGGGACCCTCGAAAATAAACGGCCGCGAACCTCCTGACCCGGGAAGACAACGCACCACCGCCACCGCCACCGCCACCGCTTCCTCCTCGGACCCTCTTTATGGAAAGTCTCGATCGGACCGAAAGTCCCATCCAAGAATCTTTCCGACCCCCTTCTCAGGTATCCTACCTTTCAACCAGCAATCGCTTCTTACAGCCTCCATCTCAATACTTTTGCATTTAGTTCCAATGTTAATGATAGAGTCGAGTGAGAGAGGAATCTCCAAGGTAATAAGGATTTTTATCTCCGACGGGTACACACTTGGTAGTATTCACAATTGCGCGGCTTTATTAGCAAAAACGAAGGTAGTTATAAAACCGTTGTTGCCACGCTCGTGAAATTAAGCAGCTCTCGGCGAGTAGAGCAGCTCATTAGAGGCTCATAATCACGTTCAGTCCAGGATGGGAAAGATGGTCGTCATTAGCGTACCATGACAGAATAATTCGCAAGTCCGCCAAGTAAAAATCAGGCGGGGTTATGGCTGTCGAAAGGTGTCCTATCATATGTTTGTACATGGAGTGGAGTGGTTGGGTGGTGGAAGGTGACAGCATGAAAAGGTGGCACCGCTTCGAGTAGTCGAGTCCTCGGCTGCCGAGAGTTTCTCTTAATTGGTTGCTTTTTGCCAGGCTGGGGCTACAAATTGTCCGCGATGTAGGTATGCCGTGTGCGTCCGCACCTCGAGCAGGAGCGACGAGAAACGAAGCGAGTTGCTCGCTCGGCTCCGCTCAGCTCGAACGGTCTGCTCTGGCCGAGCCGAACTCGCGCCATGATGTACGAGGGGAAATCACCGCTCGGCGCGGAATCTCTATTTTTCTTCTCACTCGGCGCACCGGCGAAGGAGAGCGCGGCCACTCGCTTCCCGTTTCCGCGAAGAAAGATCTAAATGCTCTCGTAAGCAGGCGACCGGTGCCATGAATCCATCCGCAAGACGGCTACGCCCGCTTCTCGTTGTCGCCCCGGCCTCTCTTCCAGGATTTCTTCGGCCCTCGAGCCGCTACTGGATAATTGCGATAAATATCCAAGCTAGTTCGCGGCAACAGCGACACAATAAATACGCGTCGCGACATCCATGTTCTTCGAACTTAATTCTTGAAAATACCCTCGTTCCGAACATTGCCATGTTATCTGCTAACTCGAAACTCGGTAACTATTCCGCCGGAGGCAGTACACGGGAGTAGCTCCAGCGGGTTCACTATAGTTCAGAGCAATTTACGAGTAATCATTACCAAAAATCGTTCTTTCGCGAGAGTGACGCGAGGAAAAAGTCTCGCAAGAATCGGCAATGCTTACGCACCAACATCTGGTGCAATCAGAATTGCATTATCGTCCTCGTTCTCAGTCTCGTTCGCTGCCAGGTGAATCGAACGAAAACCAGTGGATTTGAGGGAGAATTTCGTGCGGCGGTGTGCTCTTCACGTACTGGCGCGCTCCGATTGTCCGCCGGGCAGCGCATTATTCCGCAGGCTTTTTCCGCGCGCGGATTTACTTCACTAAAGCAAGATCGGATTCCGCGAATGGATTGGACTGCATTCCGTTCGCACCTGGGTTTCTGGGCTCGTCGCTTCTTCTGCGCGTCCCCGGTAGCCTCTTTCTTGGGCCCGGCTGCGGGACCCTCTTGTAACTAGCCACTTTCCACCCCCTTTCTTCAGGCCCTCCTCCCCCGAGCGCGAGCGATTCGCACTTGAGATATATCTCGACTGTTGGCCGTGAGAGGAACGCCACGCCGGCGGACTTTTAATTCCCCCGGTTCGCCACTCGGCCTTCTATCGCGATCGATCTGGCAATCGATCGGACATCCAGGACACTATCCACCCAGATCGCGTAGATCCTAGTTCTAGCACATTTCCAACAACTCGCTGAAAGGCATACCCGGCTACTCTCTCGTTCCTTCGAAGAAGATCGGTAATTGTACAAGAATGGCCGCGCTACAAGAATGCCCAGCCAAGGTATTTGTAGCTCGTTCGATATAATGGGACGAAGTGCATGTTTCCATCGGCGATTATAATTCTCGGACGTTCTGTCGTCGGCGGCGCCCACGGCGGCGGCGGGAGGAAGGACCGAGGATTTTCCCGTCCGGCAAAGGGGAAGCCATCGGGTCGGTGCAACGAGAGCATTAAGTATCAGAGTATAAATATGTGAATGCGACTCGAGAAGACGAGGCAGCACTCAAAGTTGCTCGGAGACGGCAGCAGCTGCGTACTGGCCTGCTTGCCCCCAGTGGCTCGCATGATCCACTCGCAAAAGATAGCCTCGCACTTCATCCAAGTCTCATTTATAATAATAAATCTTTCTCCGAATGTTTTGCACTCTTCACTTCTCGCCAATTTTTAAAATCATGTTTTAACATTATACAAATCACTTGTTTTACGCGGAAATTAAATCCAGTAACAGACTAATCGTGTTCCGCCAAGGGTAAATTGTCAGCAGTGAATAATGTAAAGGAAATGATGCGGAAACTAGTGAGCGCTCGCTAAAGTGTTAATGACGGAGAGCGCAGGAACGTTTAAGGCCATGGGATTTCAGTGGCTGCTGGTGGCAGCCGGTGAGCATCACTGGTGAAGGACAGTTTCTTGCTTACTGGGTGCGCCCGTAAAAACAATCGTATCAGCTCAACTCACTCATGGTTGGCCGGTCCAGCTTGCAGCGGTCGCGCGCGCATCGCAGTGCATCCTGTGGATGCTGCGGAGAGTCGCTCTCTGCGAGAAGAGAAGAGCAGGCCATGGCGCGCACCCTGAGCCGCTGCTCTGGCTCGATTCGCCGCTATGCCTGGTATTTTCACGAGAACTCTTTGATTCAGCCCCGGCAGAAATGCCCGTATCGGGCCGCGCGGAGTGCTTAGGTTTTGCCAGCTTCGAGCCCGGCTTCCTTCGTCCCGCGCGCGCCGGATAGCAGCCAATCTTTTTTGATTTCGTTGCCGGCCATTCGTGAATGAGTACGACCACGCGAAAATTCTGAAGGATAATTGATGCATCCACGTCTTCGTCGTTTCAGCTTCTTTTCACCTTTCATTAACACTCAATACTACTTGTTTCGTAATTAAAATTCCACAAAGTTGCTTCTAAGGTTTCGAAGGACTTAACAATATACAAGAAAGTCTGAGAGATATTTTAATTTATATATATATGAGTCTTTTCGCTTTCCCTTGAAAAAGGCTCTGGTTCGAGGTGAGGGGAGCGTCTCCTTTCGCAGGCCGATGCGCGCGACCGCCGCGTATGAATACGTATCAGGTGCACGTTGTTGCACGGCGCTGCACGGCCGTACGTGACCACGCATGTGCCCGGTTTTTGCGCCGCTGGAATGCCAGGACGGCGGTTCGTTTGAATCGGCGGGTATCCCTGATCATGGACCAACCAGGCACCGCTCTCACAGCGATTGTTACCGCTCGGCATCGAGGCGGAATCGAGCGGCCGACTGATTTCGTATGAGGCACAGCGCGACCGGTTGATCACCGTGGAATTTGTAGCTCAATTATACCGGCGACCATTGCCCGGGAAACGAGCTCCCCCGCTTAACTTCTCCCCTGTCACCCCAACTCTTCACCCAACCCCCTTCCCACCCACCTTTGGTTTTCTTTTCAAAAGGTTGCGCGAATCATCGCCAGAGCCACAGTGATTTTCGGCCGATTCTCATGGACCCTTATGGCTAAATCGTTTCGATCCAGAGCGGCAAACGAGTATTCAGCGAGTGCCTACTTCTTACCCGAACGCCTCGAGAATACCTTGGTCAATCAAGACCACACTGACAATGAACCCCAATCAATTCTCCTGCATTACCTGTTGTTTCATGTGTCTAACAAACAGAAACGCGGATTGCAAAATTCTTCGGTGCGTGTAGCTGTCTTGATCTAGAGAATTGTCGAGTAAAATGAATAGCTCTCGATGGTTTAGAAGTTGTACTTATGACTGGAATTACTAAGAATATCGAATGTTACAAACAGTCGGTCCGAAGTAGATGCAGACGTATCGGGCGCGACAGCCGATTTCCTCGTTCACCGAGGTAGCGGCATGCGTGTCGTACACTTAGAATTCACCGCGTATTCTCCGGTGAACCAGTCACTTTCAAGGGACTTAACACTCGCCTACAAGCGCGCCACAACGCCTCATTACGTAAAGAACCGCTCGCCAGCTGCCAAGAACCGCTGCACGGATCGAAGACAAATTGCCTGTCTTTATGGGGCTGGTCTATGTTGTTTGGGCCGGTGCGAATTTTCAGCGGAACTAGCGGCGAACACGCGTTCGGCCCTACCGGGAAGCACGAATCGCCGATCGAGCCAAATCTGGGGGGAACGTACGACCTATCCGAAAGGTGTTCTCGTTATCGCATTGAGATCTATCTGCAGCTGGCTGGACCGGGCATATGGAAAGTACTGATCGAAAAAACAGCGCTGAGCCAAGTAGCGCGGGTGTTACGAAAGCTTGCTCTCGTTATAGATACTTTTATTGTCCGACCGCACCTAGTCTCTTTCTACTTAGCGTCCACCGGCGCCGCTACTTTCTTAAACGGTCGATGGTGTCCCCTGATTGCTCTAATACAGGTTTTATCGAAGGAATGAAATTCCTTATAGTAAATATTAGGAAACTGAATTAAGGGCTTGAGAAATCTCGGTATCAGTGTGATGAAGATGTGCTGCTGGCGCATTGGTCGGTGGTTTATCTGCTCCCATCGGGTGGAGCCGAGTGGACAGCAGGGGGACAGAGTCTCCGGGCGCAGGAGGAGAGAGCAGTGGACGAGAGGCCTCAAATGCTCGCGGTTCCTGCCGGGTGGCGGCTTGATTTATCATTGCACGGAATGCAGATACTTCATAAATTATATAGATCGGATGGCTCGGACAGTCGGATGTCGGGCGTGCATGCGTTTCGAGCGAGGCTCGGGGACACGTCCACTGGCACGCCAGGCACGAGGCCAAGCGAATGCCGCCCCCTCTGCCACTCGTCGTTATTCCACCTTCGAGGACCTCCTCGCTCCCTCTTGCCTCTCCTCTCACCGACCTCGGTTACCTTAATGCCCCGGCTACCGCAGATCAGAGATAATCCCCCGAACCACCATCACTGACGACCGCCACCAATTTTTCTATTCGCCAGGCTAATTAATTGCCACCACACAAGAGCACCGATAACCTCTGATTTATTCGTGCCGCTGTCGATGCTGCTCTTTCAGCTCGTCTTATTCAAAGTGTCGGTCGATACTCTGAATCTAATTATTAGCTATTCCGAAGGGGAGCCGGTGCATCTAGCACGGGGATACAAAGTGGAGGCTCGACAAAGTTGACAAGAAATGCCGTGCGCATCGCAGTGGACAGTGGGACGAGCGGTCGCCATCTTTAATGAGCCGTGAGAGCGCCATACTGCTGGATCACCTTCTCTTTTTGTCATAAGTAAGAGAGAAAGAGATAGGCGAGCGCAAGGTTAAACGGGTTGTCAGGTGTCCCCTCCGCTTCGAGCGTGCCTCCTGCATAATTTTATGATCCCGACGAGATCGGTAGCTCCCAGTCGTCGTATGGGACAACTACTCCCAACCTGCCTCCACATACTACACTGCATCACCCGCCTCGATTTTCTTCCACCCCTCTCTACTACTTGACTAGAAATGATGAGACCGACTAGTATCTTTCAATTTTCATAAACATTTATACACTGAATACACTGAATGTAGATGTAAATACATTTGGACTTAAACTTTCAAGCATAATCTTGTGCTAAATCGGATTGAATAGGGTTGGGACCGGCAGGGGCGAACCTTTTCAAAGAAGATTGCGGAAGTCAGGTTGGCAAGCGAGCTAAAGGGTAAACAAGGAGAGCAAGAGACACACGATACGTCGGCCTATACGTCATCCTTAAGGCAGGGAGTCAGCTGTCGAGCAATTCCCGCGTAGGTTCTTGCGCGAGCGAAGCGGAGCGCTTCTTGCAGGGGCGAGTCCGGGCTCGGGAAGGACACATCCTTCAGCTCGTACCGGCGACACCAGCGAGACCTCAAATCGTGTGCACTCTTCGACTCATCGATATGTATGGACGGACACGCCGCTGGAATTTTAGTTGGTCTCGCCTCTGGCCTGGCCCCGGCACACGTAGTACAAACAAATAAGTAGATCGACAGAATGACGTGAAATAAGAGCGAAAGGGTGCGCCGCCGCACCGCGCCGCGCCGCGCCGCTGCCAGCCGCTCTCCTCCCGTTCATTTTCGGCCCCTTGCTCCCTGTTGACATTAACCGACTGTTGTGACACTTTTTTATCCGGCCACCGGCCAATCCGCTCGAATTGACCGAGTATCATAATACTCTACCGATCCTCCTGCTTCTCCGTACCGTAGTTTTCCAGCTTAAGATCTCAGCTGGACTCTTCAGGGCAGTATTTGATTCCCACACTTCGAAAACTTCACTTGGTTCCCTGGTATAGTCCGCTAAATTGGAAGGCCAGCACATTGTTGATCGTTTTTTTGCAAGATGCTTTTTGCGTAATTGAAGGGACTACTTAGCCGAAGTTCGACTGACTATTTGGAATCGAGAAAACCTCCGGCAGAATAAAGTACTTCATTTAAGGCAGTCCGATGCGTGATAAGGCGCACGGTATAACGGAGGCTCGCAACTTTATAATCGCGAATCAACCGATCTGTCATTGTCAAGGCCCCTACCCCTCGGCGGCCGGCTGGCAAAAAGTCGGATTGTACCTCGCTGTGTAAACGACTGGGGCCCGACGTGTATCAGGGAGCCGGGCAAAACAATTATAAATTATTTAATATGTCCTGTAGACTGGTGGAGAGATCTCCCTAATTGTAAGGCAGGGGCCCGGAGAGCCGCTCCTTTTTTCGCCTAGTGCTTAACCACCACTGCTCTAAGGGCTTCCCCGTATCTCCTCTTCTTGTCTCACCCGCTCCTCCCTCTTCTCTCATTCCCATCCTCTCTCTTCCTCTCGCTCCTTCACTCGCGGGCTCCATCATCCTCATTCCTTCCTCATCCCTTTTTTCGGTCCACCTCTTATTCCTGGAGAAATACGAATTTCGAGGAGAGCCTCCTGCACGGAGAACGTTGACCCCCCGAATTCATCGATCCATCGATTCTCTCGTCATTTACCTTTCGCCAATCAAAGGATCTTGCAAATTCAAGCGAATCTTGCCGTTCAAGATCAATTAGCGGGGCTTCGTTAACATCAGTGAAATTAGGGGAAAGAAGTGGTCCAAGGGTACTTTGAGAGTGGGGAAACGCCTGGCAATTGCGGGCTCGCAGTTACAGGCTGGAATTCGCTCCTGCAATCGCAGAAGCTGCGCGACACGCCGAGGACCAGAACCGTGGGAAGCAAAAAGTAGTAGTAGCTCGAGAGAGAACCCGTACGAGCTACGATAGGTCGCTGTATATACGAGGCTATTCCGACTCTAAGGAGGTGTCGTTCTATCCCCCACCTCAATCTCGCCTACGGACCTGCTCAGTTTATCATCGATTTCGTATTTATCCCGGCATCCCGCCTTCTCCACGCTCCACTCCTTTCGATGACATGTTACCCAGCAACTTTTAGAGACGAATCCCAGTCCGACTGAAGCCTAAACATCCTCACAGATTTTTCCACACGTTCTATACCAACTATTTCGTGGAAAAACTAACGCACTTTGATAGGCAATTTTATGATTAAATAAAAACAATACATGTAAGTAAATATCAGTGATTTTATTTACATATAATGTGTATTTGAAGAAGTAGTGGTTGATGTTATGTCGTAGTAGTTAATACAGTAAATAAAGTCCAAGCGAAGCGGCTAAGAGGTGCATCCGCAAGCGAGGGGCGGTAGTGGGCTTGAAGGAGATCGCGAGGAGAACGGGTAGGGAGATGCAGCGAGACGTTTCTGGACCAATGGAGAGGCCGGCTGGATGCAGCTGTATGCAAACTGCATCACCGCCTCCACCTCGAGTGCTCATCGAGTATGCAAACTCCTTGCTACGTGCCCCGCCCATTCAGCCTCTCTCGGTGCACGTATGTAATTCTCTCTTTCCTCTCACGCATGTCCCCTCGAATGGCGCTTTTACAACGACTGCACCGCACATCGTCACTCCCTCTCACTCTCCTCGGAAATCTTTTGTTAAAGCAGTTCATTACAACGAATGTACCAAGATAAATTGGACTGGCAATGGATATTGCAGAGTCGGAGAAAGAGAGACAGAGAGCAGGTTACATTGCCACTCTCATTGTAGCGATCTTGTGGTTCCATAACAGTGGATGCAGCAGGATAAATCGGAATCGCAATGAATTTTTACAGACGTTCCAAGGCAGAAAGAGAGAGAAAGGGGGAGAGTGAGGAGGAAAGATCGCGTAAATCTCCGGCTTGGTGACAGGCATGCACACGGTGCATTTAGGGAAACGCTAATGGCAAAAAGCGGCATAATCAGTCCGTCCGCTTGATGCGACGACGTTACCCCTTATCCGACATGCATGTATACAGCAGGAGGCTGCGCGATCACGCGACTCCCAGTCTCGTAAAGGCAAGGACAGGTTGAAAATCCATTATTGAGCCCTCGCCCGAACCCACGCGCGCTCGTAATAATGCTGCTCGAGAGACGGAGCGCGCGATCCTTCGGGGATGGAAAGTCGCTCCGACGGAGCCGAGCTTCCAACTCGGAAAATCGTTCCTGCAAAAGAAAAACTGAGGTACAACTTGTCCAAGTATAATCTGCTCTCAAAGCCCCGAAGCTCCTTTATTCTCCTCGCTCTAATAATTAGAACGTAAAAATACTTTATGAATCCATCGTCCGAGATTGCCGAACTCCATAGACGATAAATTATCTATCAGGAAATTATCGATTCTCCTAAAATTAGTGCTGAATTTGCAAAGGTTGTTGTGACTTCGGGAGAACTAGCCGGAAGGTTTTTTGTATGCGAGAAAAAATCGCGGAAACGCAAGGAATTCGAGAACTAGGGAGGAATATGTGGTAGGAAGGGGTAGTCACGGGAGTGAAAGACCGAGGGTTTATGGTGGTCGCTCGGCCGTTATCGGAGTTATACGGGCTGCGGGGCTGACCGGTGACCAGTCCTCTCGCAGATATCAGCCACCCTCCGAATCCGTCCTTCTCCCTCGGTGGCCACCAGCCGATACCGGCGTTTACGTGGCCAACCTCTCACATGTACACCTTCGCCACAATCCATGATCCGAATTACCGTCCTATACGTACACAAGAACGAAGACGTGAACACTCGTGGTGGCCATTGATTATCGCCCCAACGTCTCTCGCAGATTTTTACTGGCCCGTCGACGACCTTACTTACCCGTCTACAGCTTGTTACAAGTTTCGCTAGCGTAACACTCTCTCGCTTTTTCTAAAAGCCGGCTATTTCGGAGTTTGATTATTGAACCAGAACCGTTGGCAATTCCCAGTAGAATTAATGGAATTAGTAATTCAGTAGAAGCAGGTGCGAAAGCTCGGTACTTCGCGCGAGTAACAGTTTCTCGCTTTAGGGCAGATGAAGGAAGCGCCGATCTCACGGTACAGTAATATGTATGACCTACCGTCCCATTCCCGGGATAAATGAAGGCTCATCCCAACCGGAGAATGATCGCAGAGTCTTTCAGAGTATGACGCGAGTGCCGTGATGCTGGGAGGATCGCGAAATCTCCGCGAAAGGATTTTCGATGATAAAAACGACGGCGCGTGCCTGGCGTACGAAGATGCTCTCTCTGTCGTGCGCGCGGATCGCCATCCTGGCCTATGAGGGAAGCTGCGCGTGAGCGTATGCACGTCAGGCCAGATGAGGATCGGCCGACCTGGCTCGGTGACCTGGCGACGGCAGCACCAGCAGCCACGTGCATCTTGTTTCCCTTAATCGCAAATCGCAACTGCTCACCTCATCTCGAGAAAGTCCCACCGGGACTGACTGCCCTCAAAGGAGCCGATTGCCGTTCTCACGGCCTGGAATACCGATTAATTAGGACCAATAAAGGCCAGACCCTTTTTCGGACCAGCCAATTTTCTGACCGCTCACGGCAAGTCTTGACGAAAGAGATTCAAATTTCACCATGTTCACGTAATGTAAGTAATAATGACCAAACTGTCAACTCATAATGAGTTCTACAAAGTTCAGAAACACTTTGGGTAAACGAAAATACGCCAAGGCTTCTTGAAAAAATCGTTAAATTTTTACAAGTTCTTTCAAGTCTTCATAATTCGACAGATTGACTACTGTTACTTGCATTCTTCAAGTATTATGAAGTTATAGAATGATCGTATCGCGGAGATGGACGTGTCGGCCCTGTAAAGCATCTGCCCGATAAAATCGCGACGTATATCACCATCCGGATGTTTATTTCAAAGGGTGGAATTACGAGTCTGGAGCGTCGCCAGCCGCCGTAAATTTTCCCGAAGCGAGAAAAATGGCGTGAATTCGAGCCACCTTCCCCCCGCATGGCAACCCACCAGAATTCCCGTTCAGCGTGTCCCGTTGACAACAACACGCCTGCCAAAAGTTCGATGCCGGAAAATTCATATACATGCCCGCCCGAAACTGACATTTCTACTTAATCATCAACACTGAAGACTAGAAAGACTCGTTCTTTTCCGCTTCACGAATGCGATCCAAACTCTTCCACGAAAGAACTTCGTGCAAAGAAGCTCGGCAGACATTTTCGCAAGCTGTAGAGCAAATTGCCTGCTACCCTATACATTAATAGCGACGGCAAACAAATAGAAGAGAACAGCGGAGGGCTTTTTGTCGCGCGGCAGCATCTCTACATCTGTTTTACGATGGCTCGCTCCGCTTCGCTCCACTGGCTGCGCCAGCCTTTTCCTAAGGTTTCCGTCGAGCAAAATGCGGAAGTCTCAAGAATTCCTTGCCTCCTATTAGGCGAGAGCGAATCAGCCGGGCCAGCCCCGTCGTAACAGGACTCGGAACGATTAGAAACGAAGTAAGTATTTAGCAGGAAAGCGCTTGAGGGTTTCGCTCGCCCAACGCTTCTTAGGAGAATAGGACTGTCGCTGGTCAGACCGGTACGCAGCCGGGACCAAATGATATCCACTGAGCCTAGATTCTGGATACGTATGTATGGGATAGATCACTGCGATAAAAATAAGTCTATACGCTTCCGGCATTTGCCGGAGCACGGATAAGAAAAACAAGGCGGAAACCGAACTATGGCGTTCCATATTCGACGAGGAACCCGTACCAAACAGTGGACAGGCGTTCATGATTCAAGCCGTCGATGGGAAACAAAGCAGGTTTATTTATCCGAGGAGTATGGATCAGGTATGGATCAATCATAAATTGGAAAATGGCAGTACTATGGCTGCGACATAGCTAAACTATTCATAGTCTCGAGAGGTGGAAGAGGAGGGCGGCGAGGGCGGCGAGGGTTGGCTTAGTCGGAGGGATGCGTGGTGTGGGAGCGCGGCGGAGGAGAGAGCGGGGCATGCTTTCTAGGTGGGGTGTTGTACACCTCGACGATCCATATTTTACAATATGGCCGGGGGGTCGCGGGCAGGTTAGGGGTGGCCTATAGGCGCCACGCTGATGTACGCAGGTCTGCCAACGATTGGTCGATAGCACCGCGACGATTCTCTTCAGCTTCTTCTCGGCCCCTTACCACCCACTACCGCCACTTGCGCCCGTCTTCCTCAAGCGAATACGAATTTACAGCCGCCAACCCTCTGCGCGTATGCAGATACCACGGGCCTGGCAACCCCCATTCACAACCGTCTGCCACGCTCCTTCCGATCCTCCCTCCAAACTGTACCCTTCCACATCTCCCAGAACCATCCCTTCTTCCCCTCATCTCCTCTTCGCGACAACCCTCTTTGCATAAGGTCCGCAGTAAAAAATGGTGGACGTTCCTTCATCTTGCCGGGCCTCCATTCGACAGGGAGGAATGACTTCTCGAGAAAGTCGTAGACGATAGAGAGTAATGGGGGAATAAAAATGTCCTTGATATAGATCGAACTTTCCATAATCCCCTATTATTCCCGGCGCTCGTAAATCCGATGTGCCGAAGTTGCCAGTAGTGCGGCAAATGAAGCAAGGAGCAGGAAAGTTTAGAGGCTCTTTCGCATGGCAGGAAGAGCTCGGACGGCAGAAGTGTGAGAGGGATACTCTTGTCTCCGGAGAAACAATGAGAATGGCAAACAGAGGACTAACGGGGGCGCCGCGAGCGGCCGCGTTCCCGGGTGCATTATGTCCTCTCGAACTCATAAGAAAACGAGACTTCGAAATAGTAATGATATTATGTTTGCGTCGCTTCGTTCTCCCGTTTCTTCTTCGCCCTCTCACACAGAGACGCACCGAGTTGATTAGAAAAGGATGGCGGAGTCTTCTTTAACGAGAAAGAAGGAAAGGGGTATAGCGTGGTACTCCTCGTAGCCAGATGCACTGGCTGGAGCGAAGGGAGGAAAACAGTCCGATGGAGGGAAGGCGAGGAGCCAACGAGGAGAGAACGAGAACGAGCGAGTAGAATCCTCGGCGGCGCGGCGGTTCGGCGGGGGTGGGTAAGGGTGTAATATCCCGAGTAAAACTTTTCACTCAACGCGAGAATAGGGCAGTCTGGTTGGGGGTGGTCCGGCGGGTGGGTAGAATGGCCGGTTGAACGGCCGTGCATTCGGGGGTGGTAGACGCCCGCTCGGAAGCGCCGAGCCAGGGGGGCAACTAAGCACGAAGAATGTAATGTCCTCCTTCCAGCGGGCAGAGCTATACCTTTCAACGGATTTCACCGGGAGATGTCCCACGGAATAATAAGGATAAGAACGCTCGAGAAAGAAAGACGGAGAGAGAAAACTCGGCCGGCCGGACGTGTCCACCACGAGCGTCCACCTTCCTTGCTATCTCGCCTGCCAGATGGAACTCGGCCTCCCTCCAGCACTGCCATTCTTAATGCAGGAGCTTCGTATTCTTCCGCACGACGGAATACAAAATTGAATGCTATAATCCGCGAGAAGAAGCCATGCCAAATATTTGAGATCGAGTCTCCACTCCTCGAAAACATCGTCCAGACGAAGTCATCGACTCAAGAATCACACGTTCACTCCCACAATCGAGAGCTAACTGTTTAAGCGTCGACTTTTTTAGCGGTGATCGGCAATGGCCAAGCAAGTGGGCGTACGGAGAAAGAGCAGCCTGAATAAGAGGAGAGGAGAGTGCGAGAGGAGGCCGGTGGTGGCAGGGGGCAGGGGGGGCAGGAGGCAGTGGGCATGCAGGTGGAAAGAGAAAAAGGGTAAAAGAAATCGGGAGATTCAAGTGCGCGGTGGTGGGAGTCGCTGGCGGCAGTCAACCCGGCTGCTGGCCGTAGTGGACTGGTGCCATAAGGGATACCGTGAGAATTGGAACTGCCTATGCGCCACGGCGACAACAGCCTGGCTCTCTCTCCTTCTCTCCCTCTCGCTCACTCTTGCGACTAGATAGGCCTAGTCGAGAGCCGCGAGAAAAACTCACCTTCATTATGCCACCGGCATCGTAATATAATGGTTAAAATCGCCGTAAATGGCCGCGGCCGAGCGGCCGAGCGGCCGCCCGTACACGCATTACACCGGGGCCCAATGCAAGCCTGTAACTCGTGAGAGAGAGACTCTGCACGAGCTCCGAACCTACAAAAACCCGAGGCGATCGCTTACAATTTCGCAGCCGACCACTGATCATTCGGTCATTTACATCCACGGGATGGAAGGTGATCCGAGCCACTCGAGAAGAATGCGCAACCCATTCACAGTCTTGTTTCACTGTGTTATAAATTGGTTCCATCTTGATTTCCCAAGTGTAGAAGATAGCAGTTGTTAATGTGGCAGAATTATATGGAGATCACGCTCAGACGCGTTAGATTCAACAGTTATGAATTCACATGGCTAAATTTGCTGTTAGTTTGCTTGGCATCGCCGATGCAATGCACAGTCGCCGCCGAAGGAAAATGCAGCGAGGGTACACTACTATAAATGAGTTATCTAAGATCAAAGCTCACCTGTGCCGGCAGCCAGGTGGGGCGGCACGTGTGATGCCACACTCTCTCCGGAGGAGGATGCCCACCTACGAAGCCGATGATAGTACTTGTCACGCTCCGCGCAGGATGTGACGTCATGCTGTCGGGAAACACACTGGAATGCGCCCGGGATTGGAGAGAATCCCGGTGATACGATCATCGAGCACACAAAACTCCGTCTCGAATCTCAAAACAATTAACTCCCCAATGCCGATACTAACACCAAGATCACACATTGAATCTCCGCCGCATCAATTTATGAGGCTGAAATAGGCTGAAACAGAATGGAAGATCAGTTCATCCTACTTCATCTTTCTTTAGTCCCATAAAGCAAAGCGAAAGAAATGCTCCGTGTGATCCTAGCTTAATGGAGAAACAGAACAAATCATTGAATGCTTTAAGTGGAATAATACCGCGCGCGTCAGACAGTGTGGCGAATGAGTGTCTGGAGGAGATCAAAGCCCATCGGCAGCGATTTTCCGCAAGGCCGTATAGGATAATTATTCGCATTTAAGAGCGAATGCCCTAACGAGTCTTGTTCGCCGAATGCCAGGAGCTGCCAAGCGCGATAAGAAGTGCCCCAGGATTCCTGCGGGTAATTAGAGGCTTGGATAATGAGCGATCGCTCTAACTGGTGGGAGAATGGTCGCGAGGAAAAAGGGGGCTTTTATTGGCTGAGCTCGACGCAAGCGGTCGAATTTTCCGACTCACGTGTTGCTGCTTTCGGCGGAACTCAGAGACGCTACGTGCCATCTCGAGGAAAGTCTTCGAAGCGTCTTTAACTGGTGCCAGGACTGGAAATCGATGGGGCCGAGGATGCAGGCACCATAGAACTGAGAGAACGCGGAGGGTTCGAGCCGTCAGTAGGGATGAGTTCGGGCATAAAGTACACAGTGTCCTTCTCGAGCAGACTTTGGTCGAATAGGAAGAGTGTATAGTGGGCTGACCAGGAAGTACTTAAGATAGCTCGCGAGAAAAAGGGAATCGGCGCTCGTAGGCAATGGTAGTCCGGCATTTAATGGCAAGTAGCGAGGAGATCAAGACTTCAATCCGGTAGTTGGAAAGCTCTCTCTCTCGTCCCGCGGACCAATCCCACGATCCACGAAGACGACACTGGCCGTGCAACTTCTTCTTCTTCTTCTTCATCTCCTGCTGGAGTGTTCGCGCGACGTAGAGGTTGTAGGCTCTAGAGCGCAAACCGCCTCGATGCCGGAGAAGAAATCGGCTCCGTGGCTCGAGAGGGACTGCATAAAGAATGCAATTAAGCGAATCGTGTATTGTAATTAACGGCCATTCTCCTCTGCCGACGGGAGGAGACGCGGCGTGCTCTCTCGTCAGGTGCGCCTGCAGACGTGCGCTCCTCACGCTCAAGAATAATCCGCTCTTCGGCGACTGCTCGCGCTCCCCACCCCCTAACAACTTCCTCCTCTTATACTTAACCTCCTTCCGTAGGTAAGAGAAGATCTGCCAAAGTTTCCCCTGCTTCCAAAATCAACAGCTACCCCTTCAACGTCACAGGCGAATTGGTATTTAATCCACCAGTAATTATACCCAAAAGAGTCTTTTCAAATCAAGGAATAGTATTTATTTTTTACTCCAGAACACATCGAATATATTCGGGCAGACATTTTACTTAACCCTTTAGCAAGCAATTTAATTGCAACCGACAAGATTTTAGCTATAATAAATGGATTGTCTTTATTTGCACATCTTTAGAGCATCTATAGGCGCCAACAGTAGCCAAAAGATTAAAAAAATAAAGAAATTTGTCTATTGATACTAGCATTGAGAGAGATTCAAGTTACAGTATAAAGGAGTAGACAGTGGTATAGGGTTTAAGGTCGGCGTGCCTTGGAAGAAGGGCACGCGCAAGAAATCTGGGGGCTCGAACGTTCCAGGTGAGTAATCGACGGGGACGGCCGCCAATCAGCAGGAGCTGAACGAGCCGAAAGTTCATTCGTGCCGGTTGGCAAATTCAATTAAAAGTTGCGGTTATTAGGTTGGACAATGAGTCCCCGGAGTCTGTCTCGGAGGGAGTGGACGCCGCTCCCTGGATGAGCGAAGGGTTGGTCGCGCAGGGGCGTCGGGGAGGAAGGTGCGGAGTGGTGACGCTCGCTCCGGGGGTTGGCCTGCTCGCGACAAAGAGAAAAAAGGACGAAACGTAAAACTAATGGGGTCCTTGCTGATTCCGCTCGGCTGCCGGCTTGATTAAGCTCCTCGCGACGCTCCGGGAAAATATAATGACTTCTTTGCTCTGCAAGGCGCCCCGGCCAATGAAGAAACAGAGAGAGGGAGAGAGAGAGTGAGAGAGAGAAAGACAGGGAGAAAGCTTGGCCTCTCCGAGAGCTACTATCATTCGCGTCAGTCTTCCTGCTTCCCAGACACATCCTGCTAGATGAAAATCGTCCGCTCGTCACGCGCTCTCAATCTGGCCCTTAATCAAACGATACCTCTTAGGATCATTACTCGCCGTAACTGCGATTTCCAAATTAGCACTCCCGCCATCATCGCCTCTGTAATTAATGTGGCGGCTTAAAGTGATACCGAACGATTAATCTCGCTATTCTGAAAAGTGCCCGAAGCACTGCGATCATCATCGAAAGAGAGGGGTAGGGGAATGAGTGGGAATGTACGAAAAAGTCTGGAGCCACCAGTTGGAAGCGGCATCAATCATCACGATAGAAATTAGAGCAGACCCGCAGCACCCGGCACTCTTACGCCAGTCGACTTATTATGATAATCGTAGGTTTAATTAGGACCTTACGATATAAAAGAGGGGCGTGAAGGGAAGGTTGGAGGGAGAAGGAGTGGTGCAATGTGAGAGAAATGCTGGGTCTGAGGAATAGCTCGGGCGAATTGGTGGCGGCGGCGGTGAACCGCAATCTCGGAGCTGCTCGAGCAGCCCCGAGCGGCCGGGATTAAGGGAATAAATATCCAGGCCCGATAATTGTATTGGTAGTTTCAGTAACTAATGATCTAAAAGTCGTTAGCAGTGCACGCCGATCGTCGAGGGTGTTACGAGCCTTATACTTTCGGCTGCTCCGACTGGCGAAAGTGAGAAAAGGAGAGCAGACAGGGTTCCTCGTTGGCGAAAGTGGCCAGGCCGGAAAGGAAGAAGAAGGAGCTGGCGCATCTAAGCCCTACCGCCCAAAATGAAACTACGACCCACCTACCACCGACGCACGACCAATTCGAGGTTTGCACGATGGTAATTCACGATCTAGACTTCCGGGACCAGAGAATTGGAGAAACGGAATCGGGATCTATCGCAGGGTGAGCCTCCGCGCTCTGATGAGGCTGTTCAAACCAACGGGACTCCATTTTTGTCGTAAAATCATTCTAGTACCTGCCAATCTCTATTGTAGTACTGGGTGATATACTTTTGACTATTTAAGTTTATATATCTCCAATAATCAACTAACAACTCTTTAGAAAGATATCTCAATACAGAGTAGTAGTAAAACATGCTTGAGGCCGAAGTGGTAGGACAGGCTAAGACCTCGAGGAGCTTCTTTCGCCGATGGGAGATCGCGCGGCAGTGCATGTAGCTCGAACACAGTCGCGCGCGAAGAACAAGGGGCTTTCGGGGCGCGTAGATCGTATGCATGGTCAATCGGCCAGTAAATAACAAAGCCGTCTCGTCTTTATTGCCTTCCCTCGTTCTACTCGGCGACATAAAGATCTCGCATGCTCTCGCATCGCAGTGCGTAGTACAGCACGCACCATTCCACTGGTTTCTCTGGGCGCGTGAGAAAGGGGATGCCGGCCGCTCTCGGCATTCTGTTCCGCATTGATCCAGGCATTTTCGAGAGAAATATCGATAACAAGGATATCTTACACGGCCCTGGGGGAGGAAGGCTGCCGAGAATGTCGGGTGCTAACCTCTTGATCCTGGCCACTCGAGACGAACGAGAGCCGCTCGCAAGAGCCGGCAGTGCCGGCTCGCCACGATAAATAACGGCGGACTGGTTTGGTTCTGCATATACGGATATACATAATCGGAGGACGGGGCCTTATGCAAGGCCCGGGGAGGGGAAGAGCGCGGAGCATCGTGAAGCACGAGAGCGCGCGAGTTACAGGCACCGCCACTTTTGGTGCTAGATCCTGCGCCCAGCAGGACACCTACCTACTCTCTCGGCGGCCGCCCCTTGCCCCGGGGATCCGCCGCGCCGCTCGCCAACAATCCTCAAACACAAGACGCACGCACGCACGCACGCACGCACGCGTCAGCCTCCCAAGGACCGCGAGCGAGCGATCATTGCGCGCTTCGTCCACTCTGGCATGAAATTTTCATGGATTTTCGCAACGGCCAACCACTGCGCTCTTGCTGGGCCAGCGCGGCTACAGCGGGGCCCCCATGAGAACGTGGCCGAGTGGCCGCTCTCCCAGAGAGGGCTAATTGAAATCACGGCGATGCCAGCCTTGAGAGAGTGGGACGAATCAATAGATTGCATTGGATCTCGTCGGGCCGTCTATGTACTCGTGTGCAAGACGTATACCTGTCTAGTGCTTGGAATAGGATCGTCTTCATTGAGGAGGAAATAGGGGAGCAACGCTCGCGGAAGACAAAGAGTGGAGATACACTTTTAATGCGCTCGGCCCAGCCAGTACCGGAGAGTAGTGCAGACAGATTTGATGCATTGGCAGATAAGTAGCCGCGAGTTCTCACTTCATTTATCAAGGGCCACTGGCCCACCTGTCGTCACCTCCTGGCCCCGCACTCGGCCCCGAGCGCGCTCCAATGCCTGCATCTGGTTCCGATCTCCGGAGCACGTGCATTAGATTCTTATGGATTGCACCGTCGATTGCCGCCCCGCCGCTACACAGGGATTCCTCCGATAAAGTACGCTCCCGCCGATTTAATGGATGGCCTCAAAGCCCGGCGTACGTCAGCACACGGCCTGATAAGATTTCCAAGGGATTTTTCATCGGCCCCAGCCGCTGAATCAATCGCCTCGGCATCGCCCAGAGCCATATATACATTAAACTAATATCGGGATCGCCGTCGTAATTCTCGAGGTCGACGTCCAGCGACAGATGCATCGGGAATCCCGGAAGACTCGCAGATTGAAGAATTGCCTATCTCTGGAGGGGTGGTGCGCCAGTATAATTATCAGTTGCCAGGCTAGTTTGCCTGTCACAGGCGCACACAGCTCGTTACAGATTTTGGGCGGTCATCTCTTCTTCTCAATCACGCGCTGAAGCGCGCTCCCCCTAATTATCGCAAGGTGTCGGCGAACCTCCTCTCATTATCTGCGAGCGGCCAGTCGTGAAACAGTCGGGGAAAGCGCATCTATCAGCCGCCGTGAAATATCGCTGATACTCCTCTTTTTTTTCGGCCCGGCAGCGCGCGATTATCGCTGCATAGACATTCACGAGAAGTAGGTATTGTAACGATCTCGGCCAAGGAATAACGAGACTTCCTGACGGAACCCGTGCACCAGCGAGAGACGGCCAGCATTGGGAACGACGCACTGTTTCTCTCTGCATTGGTGGCGTGTCCAAAAAGCAGTGCTTGAAAAAAGTAAGAGAGCAAGAAGGAAGGAGACGGAGGAACTGACTCGCTCGTGAGGAAGAGAGAAGCTTACGGGCGTACGGGCTGCGTAAATTATCCGGGGCGGTGTGTATTTACCCTGGAGATTTACAAGCGGGCAACGCGCGTTTGATTTACACGCCAGTGCGCGCCCGTGGCCCCGCTGAAACGGCTAAAAGGGTTCCTCTACCGGTGAAATATGCAGCAGGATGCACCGGGATACATCCCGCCGATGTGTCCGTCCTCCCAGCGACAGGGTTACGCCCGTCCGAGCGCCGTCGCGCCGCACTCCCAATCTACTTGCACCTGGAAGCCTCTGCCTAATTACCGAGCTCTCGACACTTTGACGTCCTCCAACTACCTCGCCGTAATCGAAGACGTCCAAATCAGCCAAGTGGATTCTGGGAGAATTGAATAAATGCAGGGCAGAAGATTGTTTATTCATAAAGAGGACAAGGGAGGCTGGAACGGTGCTGGTGGAGAGTGGAGCGGTCGACTCGGGAGGACCAGTAAACGCCGGGCCGTTCATACATCGCCGGACCATGAATCGTCGGAGCGTGAGATCGTAAAGTCCTCCTTATCACCGTCTGCATCTTAATGCAGGCTACATACATACGTTAGAGTCAGTGCTCTCCTCTGCTCTCCGACTGAGGGCAGAGCGCGCCGTAGAATCGCCGCATCTACATAAGTGCAGTCAGCCGCTCGGCGTACCTTATGACGTTTCAGAGGTCGGCGAAAACTCGGCCGGCGATGGGGACTGGGCTTTAGAGCATGGAGAAAGTTAAGAGGGAAAGGAAGAAGCGAGAGAAGTCCATATGCAGAGCCGGCAAGAGCAGGCACAGGTGTCCAACGCCCCAAACAACATCTTTATGCCCCATTCTTAACCCTAACCAGTGCCGAGGCTTGCACTCGCCTCGTAATATATATTTCTTCGAATACACCGACGCTGGCGTCGCACGCCTTTAATGTGTTACTCGAGCAAGGATACGCACGCCCATCTCAATGCCACGGGGCGCACTCGCGCAATCCAATCCACTCGGATACTTCTTCAAACAGGTCGAATCAGTTCTCCAAGCAGGCTATTATAAATAACGAGAAGTTAGCTAAAAATCAATGTGACTCCATGCGCATCCCAGTACGATCGCGTTTAATGAACGATGATTTAGCAATAATTGTTCCGTGATCGGGCGAATACCAAACCGGGAATTACACAGCCCGGCAATTACACGCGATTGAGAGCCGATAATTACGCGGGATGCTGGCCAATGGAAGTGTAATCAGAACTTCCGCTCCCGGCGATTACGGTATGCAGCTAAATCGCCGGGTCGAACTTGACATTGACCGGCTTGGAAAATATTGCCAAGATTTCAAGGGAACCGAGACTCGAGACGTCCTCTGGGAGAAATGGCGACAGCTTCAGTGGCTCCTTCTGACTTCTGCCACGAAGTCTCATGGGACGAGCGGGGCGCGGCGCGGCGCGTGCTTGCTGGAGAAAAAGTCGTCGCGTCATCGTCATCGTGGCATACGTATCCCGAAGATAACGCATTCAAATAAAGGCGCGGTCGAGCGGAGGCCTCCGCTGGCCGCGCGTACATACGGAGCGTTCGTCGTCGCTGGTGACAAGGCCTGACGCTAGCCTCTTTTGAAGTCGCCGCCGCTGTCGGCATCTGATTAGCATCCCTCTCCTCCCTCCCGCACCTTCCTCCACCTTCGCCACGGAGAGAGAACCTCGCGATCCTCCTGGATGCTGCTGCTGCCGGTTCTTCCTCCTCGATGCGAGTGGGCCGCGAGATACCGCGGGCAACAAGGACGAAGGAAAGAGAGTCGGTGGAGGACAAGGGAGGTCGTGATATCGGGAGGGAGAGAGACGGTGTGGAGGAGGAGGACGACGGTGGCGGCAGGATCTCCAGAGAGGGGAATCTAGAGTCGGCAATGTCACCGGGGCCTCTTGACTGAGCCGCGTCTTCTCTCCATCCGTCCATCTAGCTCGTCTCTCTAAGCGCCCGAGGAGAGGACGACGCCGCGCGCTCTTCTCTTCCTCCTCCGAGATCAAGAGAGGAAGAGACGCGCGGTCCCAACCGGAGGAAAAGAGGAGGAGCGAACGCTCGAGAGTTATTCGTAGCTCCGCGGACTCTTCTCTCCTTCTCTCATTCTGCGGCCGGAGCGCGCGGCGACATCATTTAAATGTCCCTTTGCGGACGGCTTCGTAGCGCGCGGGCTTTTTAGTCCCTCATCTCCGGGAAGGCAACGGCCCTCTCAGCACCGGGAATACGAGAGAAGGCTAGAGATTCAGCTGGTATGCCATCAGTATACTGACGCATGAAACGACAGCCGACGACGCTGATGCTCCTGCTACTGCTCCTGCTTTTCCTTCCAACATCCGACTTCAACCAGACATGATATTGCAATCTTCCTAAGATTCGCCCGCATCAGACTTAATATTTCGCCGGGCTTACTTTTCTCACGACCAGCAAGAAACTAAGATCTTCACTATCTCTTTCTCTCTTGGAAGAATGGGAAGCAATTCAGTGGGAAGAGCTCGAACGCCAGTATACCTAAACGATTCCGATGAATCGCTCCCCCGAAGATGGACCATTCTCACGATATTTCGAGCATCGGACGAGCGATGCCTGTTCGGTACAACGACACTTGTACCGAGTACCACCTCGGCATTCCAAGGATGCGCGGCTAGGTGCACGAAAGTCGAGCGAAGCTTCCAGTGGATTGGTTGGCGGGGTAGAGGGAGGAGTGTATTTAGCAAAGGATCTTCGGTAATTGTCATTTCTGAGCAGCCAGGCATACCTACCGCGAGGAAGAGGGCTTCGTTCTCCTTATAATAATATGCGAGCGCCGCTTCGCGTCGGTGAAGCGGTGTCCACCGACAGAGGATAAAGAGAGTTCCAGTCGCCAGCGAGTCCCCTGCATGCGCCCTAATAAAACGATCGGCGATTATCGTGCAATTATGCCGTCTCATTAATCCACCGGCAATTATGTTCTCCCTGCGCTCCACCTCGGTGCACCGTCCCGGCCCCGCTCCACACCCCTTGCCCTACCGCCACTCTCTGATCCTCAGCCGTTTCATAACTTATGAGCGAGACTGAGGCCGCGCATGCAGCAATGTTGAGACAAGCTCCAGGGCCCCGTTTCCTCTGTCAGTCCACGGCAATTACACCCTACTTGGAATGAGAAGCCACTGTCTTCTGCCTCCTCTCCGCGCCGCGGCGCGTCGCTTACCAAGACTACGTCCTCGCGCTCATCGTCGTCGTCGCCGTCGTCGTCGTCATTCGCGTCGTCGTCAGCCAGCTAACGACTCCTTCGCTTTCTTTTTATAATCTGCCTTTCCTCCCCAAGCATGGCTCGCTGAGAAATTGGAGCCATCTCGCAATTCTACCCCTTCGGACTAATTGTCGAATAATGCTTGGATCGCAGATTACTAAGTAATAAAACCTTTCGACGTTCTCTCTGCTGCTTTTAAACCAGTGTAATATTCAGGGATTGAAGGATACGAGCAAGTTGGGGACCATCTGGGACTTGAAATTCATACCGGAAGCAAGTCGGGGTAGTAAAGTCGAGTACAAGCGTAAGTGGAAGAAGAGGAATATAGATGAGAGAGGTGGTGCGTGGACCGGGTTGAGTTTGGGTGAGTGGAAAAAAGCATCCGGCAGGGCAAGCAGTCGGCGATGACGACGTTCCGGTCAGGCGTCGCGTCGCCTGTCGGCGGGGATCGCCCGGTAGCGGAGTAACGCCGGTTTCCTCTGAAGCAGGGTTCCGCGCTGAGGATGGCAGGGCGGCGGCGCTTTTGCCACGATGTAGATTTGTTTGCATTTAAAAATCAAATCGGCCGTGTCCCCCTCTCCTGGCCGAAGTGTACTCTCCTCTTTTCTTCTTTTCTCGCCGGGATGCTGGACTCTGCCCTTCGCCGGGAAGGTTGGTATGCATGGATCCAGCGGTGGAACATAGCTCCCTGGAGCGAGCTGTCTCTCTTCAACGCGGCTGCGAGTCTTTCTTCAGCTGCACTCTCGGCTGCTCTCAGTCGGGGACAATGCACGCCAGTTTTTGCCCCGGCTTGCTTCCACCGGGCCGACCGGACGATGGATCTCCAGTACCTCCTGCCCTTTCTTCTCCTCCTTCTTCTTCCTTCTGCTTCTCCTCGTTCCGCTCCCGATCCTCTTGCTACTCTTCCGACTTCTTCCTCGCTCCCCTTCCTCCAGTTCGGCTTCCTCTTTCCCCGGTTCACTCTCCCCCCAAACCCCATTTCTTCCTCCGTCGCTCTTCTTCCCGCCTTTCTTCCGTCATTGCTTTCCCTTTGCCCGCAGGAATCAGACTCTCTTCGAACGGCTTTCTTTCTCTGAGTCGCCGCCGCCGACGCCGCCACCGCCACCGATCGGTGCCACCCTCGCGCACAATGAGACCGAAAATCCGGCGTGGCACTCGGGGAATGCGGCGCATGATTACCTACATCGAAATCGGCCGGCCGACTTGCGGGAAGGACCGGCGACCCTTCGAGGAAACCGGACAGCGGCATTCGGGACTTTGATAGTGCATCTCTTCCACATTCACCGATTCTGATCGTCCTGGAAGATCCTTGCAAAATCCTACATCGTGTGCTTTGAGCTTCTCAGTGCGAAAAAATGCAGGCAATCGAAAGACAGGGCGGAGACGTTCTAAGATTGTCAATCGTCTAGGAAGAGTGCAGGATCACGGTCAAGCAGAGGAGCACTCTAGGACTCGGTTCATTCACGTCCGCCGGGAGCAAAGATTGGGTGCGGCGACGTCGTCGGAGCACGCGACATCCTTCCCGTCTCGTGACCGTGAACCGTTAAGATCCCTCCTCTCTGAGAAGGCAGAGAAAGAGAAAGAGCTCGTCCTGTCGCTCGGCTAGGATAGCTGATCAATCGCGAGAGGTCGATCGCCAGGCACCGTTCGTTATCCGTGACTAGCCTGTCCCTCTGACAGCTGAAGAGTCCGCGACAGTTATCGTGCTCCCGGATCACTTTTTATCTCCGATGCCTGGCGTCGCCATCTCCCGCAGACCTTCTCTCCATTTGCAAGGGGAATCCTTTGCCCTCTCCTACAATCAGTACTAAATTAGACGGGCGACGAGCTAAGTCAACCAGAAACTTTCTTTAGCAGGGCGATATGAGCCGCGCAGATAAAGGAATCGAAGGCCAGGCATTATGCGGTGCTTTATGCAGTTATGCATACTTGCAAGGCTGACGGAGCAGCAGAAAAAGATGACGGATGTGTCAGTGGCCGACGGAGCCCTCTCACCCGGCAGCGGGAAATATGAAATTCAAATTGACGCAGCGATTTTTGTTGGAATTTCGTTGACTTAATTCTCCTGCTTCCAATTAAATGATCGGCTACGAGACTGCTCGCGCGCCCGGGAAAAACCTCTGCTTGCCGGCGGAGTGGTACACGTAGTTAGTTTGCGATAGCAGTGCCGATCTCGCGATAGAGTCCTCCGCGCGTTATGGTAATCCAGTACAGCTCTGTTATTACTGTCTATTTAATATAATTGATAATTGAAGCGCGCTGCCGCCGCCGCCACCACGGGTGCTCTCTCGTTAATGATATTTTAAATTGAGCGGGCATTAACGCTCCGACGGGTGCCTCGTCCGAGACGATTAACATCACGGTCGCACTAATTAAAGCCGCGCGGCTTCGCAGATCGCGTTCATTGAGTGACTCGCATTTATACATATTTAAAGATTGAAGATTGATCGTCGCATTATGCGAACCCCGCCATTGCACTCGCCGCCGCCTTTCTGTTTCCTCCTTCGGTGAATCCACCAGCTCCCAAGAGTGCTTCTGCATCAATTTCCTCGGAGATTTCCAATCGAAATGGCTGCGTTCACCTATTCAAAATTCGAGCTCTATTATAACACTATTAATTAAAACAGGGATAGTTTAATGAAACGATAGCAGTGTGTATAGGATGACGTTTGACTGGCCCTTTACACCGAGCCAAATGAGAAAGTCGATACGCACGAACCTGTGGTCATCGCGGCTTCGATTTCACGGCTGATCGATTGGCCCTCCGAGGCGATGAAAGAGTTCGATGAAATAATGATGGGAAGCAGCGGGATAAATAGTACGGCTGTGCATTCGGGGGCGGGCTGGGGCCAGGTGGGGCCAGGTGGGGCCAAGGAAAGGGGCCCGGGCCCTTCGGGGTGCGCGCGCTTTTAATGCACAGCTCTCAAAAGGCCGTATTTAAATATTATCAATGAAATTACAGTGCTCCCTGCCTCTCGTGGGGCCTCGGCCCTCGATCATTACCGACTGCCAATTCGGCCTCTTTAATCGCCCCTGTCAATACTAATCGACAGCCTCGTTATTTAATATTCGTCGCTCATTAACTCCCTCTCTCTCTCTCCCACTTAAACCACTCTAAACGAAACTCCTCCCCACCACACCTCTTACATATATGTACATATTTAAATTCAAAACAAATAATTCAGAAATAATCTAGTAATCTTAGGAAAGCCCGATACCAAGGAGGAAACATCATTGAACTATGATAAATGGCAGTTGTTACACCCGCGGCCAATTAAAATCTGACAGATTAACGTGGCTATTCTACAGGCTAATTGTAAATCATAATTAGCGTGCGGCGAGGAACCCGGTTCATCACCCTCCCCCCTGAATAACAGAGAATTGGTGTTGGTATCTGCATTAAAGGTATTAGCATACGAGCGGCGAATGGAGCAGCGATATCGCAGGGGCGAGAATGGGAAAATAATTAAGGCAGCGATGATCGTTATCTAAATAATTAGAAGTTACCGTGACTTTGCGTAAAGCGGCTCGGCTCGGGGCGGCTCGACTGCTAGATCGTAGATTTCAGCTGGCGATAGAGTGAGATAGAGAGGCGTTTGCCATAATTAGGCGAGAAATGCAGGTGCCCATTTAAATGGGCAGCAGTGCAAACAGCGAAGAAGACGTGTGTCAAAACCGCCGGCACTAGGAATCCAAATGCATATTGCAAATTGTACTTCCTCGTGGAGGAAAGGATGACTCATATTCCTTCGCACGTAATAACACATCGCTCACCTTTCTCTTCTCTCTTAGATGCAACGGAGTTCCCGGTGTCTCTCCGCCGGCCCGCCACGCTTTCGGCCCCTTATGCAACCTCGCCCGATGAATATTTCAGCAGGAAGCGGCCGCCGGCTGTTATTACAAAATGTCTACAAAATCATGGGCTCTGTCGTCCGAGGAAAACAGGCTTCTGAAAGCGGCGAAGCGTGAACTACGACTGCTAAAAGAGGAGTAGCTAGAAACTATTGGCATACATTGATGAGGAGCGGGTATGTGGAAATGGAGCTTTTCCGCAGGGGGCCTTGCGAGTAGCCATGGCGAGAACCTCGCGAGTGGTGTATGTTCTCTCGGCTACTCCTGATGAATAGAGATGGCAAAAGGAGCTCGCCGGTACAGCCGGCGGCGTTGTCAAAGGCTTCCTTCCCGAGGAGGCACACGCGAATCAGAGATGCAATCTGATGGAGGAAGGAAGCTGCCGCTCTCCTCGGATTACCGTATGCGAGCCCCCGCTGCGAGCCACGCACCTTAAACCGCCATTCTCACGTGCGGCGACATAAGGAGGGCCCACGTGCTCGAGATGCAACTGCACCGGTGCGCGCACCCGCCCGCTCCTGGCTCATCTACCTCCTCCAATTATCATACGCCAGACGTGTAATGTGTCGCCAATTACTCCGCCGAGAGAACCAGCCCGGAACTCTCATCGTCTTCGCTCCTGAAACTTCAATCGGCTAATTCAATTGTCCGGGGAAGACTCGCGCGCGATATATTCTCTAATCAAGGGATGATTGTACTACCGTAAGGATAATTCCGGCTTTCTCACCTGACAGTAATAATTAATAGCGGGGACAACGGTGTGTCCTGGAGAAACGGGGCATCCGTTTTGGCCCGCTCTATGTCGTTCGGTATCGTTCACGGTCACGTTCGAGCAATACCGTGGAAGCACTATGATTATAGAAGATAGCCGGAGATGTCGAAGAGAGGTCGAGTCCAGTCGAGTCGAGTCGAAGGAGCGAGCGGCGTGGTCCCGCTCTCCGGGCGGATCGGCCAATCCGAATCCATTCGGTCCAGCCTGGAATTAATCGGACTTTTGTTCCCGGCGAAGGCGCTTATTAAGGCTGCCGCCGCCTTATTAAAGCTCCGCATGCAAACGCGCGCGCGCGCACCAGTTATATATATATATATATATATAAACGTGTATATGACGGCGATCTGATCGGGCAAAAGGCAGGGGCCGCATTGTTCTGCCTTGATGAACGAGGCCTCTCATTAAAGCCGGACGTGAGTAACGACCGACGAATCAATTTGGAAATTACGCGTCCGCTCCTCCTATCTATCTCCTATCGGTTTCTATCGAGCTACGAATCGCCAACTGAACAATCGCTACGATTGAGCAAAAGTTCAAGCGTACTTTAAAACTTCTTTTTATTACTGCTTGGTACAATAATTGCATTTACTGGGCGGGATAGATGCTCGCTCTCGAATTGGGCGGCAGTTTGTTCGATGTCCTCAAGCGGAAGAACACAATTTGGGTTACAGGAGGCTCCTCGGCGCTCGCGCTCCTCTCGAAGGTCTTACTTCTCGACGAGCCTCCTACTCCTCCTATGAGTGGCGCGTTACACTTGTGCCCTTTCAGCTGATACCTCTCGCCATATTGGCGGCCGCAGACTTGGCACTTGTACGGCTTCTCACCCATGTGGCCGTAAATGTGTTTCGCCAGCTTCGTCTTGATGGTGAAGCGAGACTTGCAGAGGTCGCACTCAAACCGCTGGACGCCGGTGTGACGATAGCGGTGCACCTTCAGGCCCCACGATCTCCGGTAGCACTTGCCGCAGTCCTCGCATTTGTACGGTCTCACGCCTGTAATTCCCCACGTCAATCTCTTGTTAACACTCTCAGGTGCGCCGACCTAAATTACTACCTCTCTTGCGTGCGTGCAATTAACAATTTCTCGTAACACGAGGCGTAGACAACCTCCAGAATATCGGAACGGCTGCCAGTAGCGTTGGTCAATTAGAAGGGTAAAATGCAAATTCTCTTTAAAATTTTGTTGCTTCTTTATGAGAGTTCTTACCGCCGGATACAATGGGAGGCTATCGTATACAAGTAAGTTTTACGGCTGGCTTTATTTGAGAAGGGAAATACTCGACGCGAGGACGGGAGCCCGAATGCTCGTGAATGTTATCCCAGCCAGAAATCCACTGTTTCTCGTGAGAGTATTCGCATTGGCGCCGCTCGTAAAACACCTACCGTAGTGGGCGAGTATGTGATGCTTGAGGGCGCCTTTTAGATGGAAGCGATGCTTGCATATGTCGCACTCAAACTTCCGTTCGGTGGTGTGAGTGAGTTTGTGCGTTTTCAGAACGGAGGAACGTTTGAATCTTGCCGGGCATTGGTCACAAACGAATGGAGAATGCGCGGTGTGAACGATCATATGAGCGCGCAGACTACTCGAGCGAAGGAACCTCTTCTTGCAGTTGCCGCACTCGAATGGCTTCACGTTCCTGTGCATCAGGTTGTGATCACGCAGCGACTGACGGTGCAGCAGCTTCTTCTTGCAAACCTTGCACTCGAACGTGCGACGCTTTTCGTGTGCCTCCGCCTGGTGTGCCTTTAGCTCGACCCCTTTCTAAAAGTAGCAAAGGTACTATTAGGACAGTAGAAATTTTTTCTAAAGATTTTTATGCTAATACGATGTTATTCATTACCTCGAATCGGAGGTCACACTGATTACAAAAGTATCCTTGCGGTGTAACGTGAAGTTGCAGATGATTCTTGAGAGCAGTCGATCTTAAGAAGAAAATCAAAGAACCGTAAGTACCCATCTGTTTGAATGTCCCTGCAGTGAAGGAATAGATGAGACGGACTCTGAGAACTGTTTTCCGCAGAATCCGCACTGGAACAGCTTTCCATGACTGTGCCCGATCATGTGCATTTGGAACTGGGCCTCTCCGGGAAACTCGATTCTGCATACGGTGCACATTAAGCGGTTCCCGGTGGTCAGGGCGGTGATGCATTCTTCAAAGTCGACGTACTTGTCGCTCTGTGTCTCGCACTTGGAGTTCAAGCCGGTTGCTACTCTTTCCCGAGACACTTTGGAATTTTCCCGCTGGCCAGCTTCTTCCTCGGACTCGAAGTCGAGTCCCTCGCTCACCGAGAACCGCTCTATCTCATCGAGGATCTCCGTCTTGATCTTTATCTGAAGTCAAATCAGTAAACTCGTTCGGTACAGCAAACACTTGGACATAATGAATTAACCTAACATTCACTTGTGCGGCAACACCTACTTCCTTGCATGTTTGACAAGGCTTGCGAACAGCAACGATCTCCAATTCCGGCGAGACCAAATGCGTGCGGCTCCCAAATTCCTCGGAACAGCTTAACATGCAACATGCCATAATTGGCATCCGCAATTCCCAGACTCTGTATTCCTGGACCTTCTTTCGTATCTGTCACAAATCAGAGAGCGGAGTTGTAGTCGGCAGCCTGAAAATTGGAAACATTCGACGAGCGAGTAGCAGGCCAACATCGAAAGACTCCCTTCCCACCGTAAATCTTGCGGTTTCTAATGATATCATTGCTCCGGAAACGTATTACAATTATGCAATCGGGTGCCGGCAGGACAGCAGTGGGTTGCGTGTCTAACAATTTGAATCCCTTAATCATGAGGCGCTCGTTACCGCACCGCCACCGGTAATGCTTTATCACCAGTCAGCGAATAGTTAATAAAACCGGGCATGAGACTGACAATGTAGTTGTAACGCTCTGAAACAATGTTGGGCCCAGGGCTAATTAAGCCGGACGAACCACTAACTTTATCAAAGGATCGCCGGGATGTGTGAATGTGGATACATAATACATGGTGAAAAAAAGAGAGTTAAGTAGAGGAGGCTGCAGTGGATACGCACAGACAAGTTTTTCTTCTTGCACATATCGAGGAGGGTTTGCTCGCAACGGTAAGTGCAAAAACAGCCTGCCACTGACTAAGCCGAGATCGCAAATTGAGATCTCTAATTAATAACATTTCAAAAGTCACCGGTAGTGCCACTCCGCCAATTAGTACGTGTCGCTCATTTGCCTGGGAGTACTTAATTAAAATTGAATGCGTTACGCTCGTTAAAAGGAAACACTGTACTATTCGATTTCCGCGCGCTATACGGCGCTAACTCTGAGTTGGTCAGATAGTTTCGCCTTAAAGACAATCGCAACCTGTAGTGAAAAACCAGACGCACATTCTAGTAAGTAACCTAGGGACGACTAATTTTAATCGGACTTGATTAGCACTGGTGAAGTACGCGTACTTCCCAGGAGGGCATGATGAGTTGTAATCTAATTGTATCATAAGCAAGCCATAAAGGATAATGAAAGTCAATAATTGCGGAAGCGAAGGTCCGGTTGGTTTTCTCCTGTTGGGGGCGCGGCAGAAAGGCCGGCAAGCAGGCAACATTGAAATGCGGCCACGCAGGAAGGAAATCGGGAGCGCGAACGTGTTCTCGCAAACATACCGAGAATAATACTATAATTCTTATTGTCGCGTGTAATGTATTCTTCACGCTCGCTGGTGCTTGATATACGGAGAAAAGTAGAATTACCGGGCCGATAGGAAAAGCTTGCTTAGCCAGCGGCGACCTACCTCGCGGCTTTCCACCGGCATCGACGGAAAAACCAGCTCGCCTTTGCAAACTCGCTTTCCCACGATCGCCCCTGCTAATCCCAACTAATCCTACCCAGACTGCCAATCAATTACCGATGTTTAATCAAACACGCCTTAGAATCCCCAATGCAGATCCATTAGAGGCAGAGTGGAAAAAAGCTCGCATCTCCCGTCCGCTTCCTCGAGTGTCCGCATAGCGATTAGAAGAGCGGCGGCGGCGGCCGGCGGCCGGCCCTATTACCTGCCATATCGAGTCTCTCTAGCAGTGAGTGCTTCGATCCCGATAAGCAGAAAGAAACATTTTCTCGGGAGAATGCGGAGAAGAAGCGAGCTAGCTGGAAGCATCGGCAAACGGGCTGGAGCTTTGCATCTCCGGGATATCGAGCCAGTGTCCCGTTCGCCGGACTCGCAGGATCTAGCGGCGCAAAAAGCTCGCTCGTCAACTGAATCCCGTCGATCGTCGTGGATAAATCCGCGCTCAGAGATGCATGATTTCGCGGAATCGCGTTCGTACGGTCCGAGTGCCTCGCTCTCTCCGCTCCGGTAGCCTGGCGCACCTCCCGGCTGCCCTCCGAGGGCGGAGAGATCTCTGTCCGGGAGGCAGCCCATGGAGAGGGCTCAGCATCGCTGAAGAAAGAACGAAAGAGTGAATGCGCGGCCAATGAAGAAAGAAAGAGCCAGAGAGGGAGAGAGAGAGGGAGAGAGTGAGAAAGGGGGAAAGAGTGAGTGCAGAGTGCAGAGTAGAAGGGAAAGGTAGGGGTAAATCTCGTGTGGGAAACTCGGCGGATGCATTATGTATTTATTGCTTTACTTACTTAGTTGGGAATTACTTTGCCAGCGTAATGACTCTCAGGGCCCCGCTATCTTAGGAATGCCATAGCGCTGATTTATCGCGCGACCGCACTTTTTCTCCACTGCCAGTCGAGCATCGAGCGTTCGTTATCGCTTGGCGACGATTACTATTGACCACAATGACGATCATCGATCGCGCGCGCATACCGACTACTATCCTGCTCTATGTATACCATCGCCAACCTGCTTTCCACCGATCTAACGACTATTCTTAATTACTAACAGCAACTGAAAATGGCGAGACGATTTCCCAATTAAATCGGAGATTGTTTGAACTGAACGAGCGTAGATCAAAGGGAACGCAGAAGAATTAGATTGTCAATTCACAGGCGGTCTTAGAGAGATAATCATCGGGCGGAGAGAATGATTTGTCCGAAGGCACGCGATTCAATGTAGAGGTAGCCAAAGGCAGCCAAGTATCTTGGATAACAAGATATGACTATAGTTCGTTCGCAGACCCCCCGTTGTACTTTAATTTCCATTGCCAAAGATTCTAGTTGGAGTTTAGTTTCAATTCCAGCAGTATAAATCGTTTGCGCTTGAGATGCGAAGCTTTCAGAATAATTTCACTAATTGCACAGGGTTATACTCATTGAACGGGAAGCAGGCGTGTGGCGTGGAAAAAAGGTATGGTTGGGGTGGGTAATTGGACGTAGCGCATCGGTCATTTTTCCATAGATATTGGTTGAACGCCTCTCCTACAGCTGCGATATCTAGGCTGATAATCTCGCGGGAATATTTGCTTTTTCCCTCGGGGCTTCGCCTTACAAGTAGATGAGTGCCCGGAGTAATATCAATGTTACTGAGAACTAATTACACTTTTTCACTAAATATAAATATCCTGCTTATCCATAACTCGATCAGCCGTGAATGTCGTGAGCAAGGTGAGTGCGAGTTTGAAAGACGCAAACATCAGCGAGCGGCTTATCAATCGATCTTATCCGATGAAGAATTAAACGAGCGAAGCCTGAAACGTCCACTTGACGATTCCTCTGCGAAAATCGGAGACGAGCAGAATTTTCAAAACCTTTCCGAGCGATATATCAGCAGGGCAGCCTTTTCTATGTACCTAACAACAATAAAAGGGAGAGAGAGAGTGTGCCGAGAAAACTGTAGGACATCGTGACAGCTTCTGTCATTACTCCGTTACTTATAGAAGCCCGATCGCGTGTACACGTCGCTGGCATACGAATGAGAGGCCGGATTGCAAAAGCCCCGAAGGCTGAAAAAGCATGCCGCGCCGGCATGCGGCGTATGCGAGTGGATAGAAGAGCAACGTGACGATCGGGCAGGACATCATCCAGGCATCGAGACTGCTAATCGAGCGGGGGAGCATTAGCATGCACCTTGAATAATGATCGATTGATCGCTCCACTTCTTTCGAGGCTCTTCGCACGGTTTGCTTCTTGGACTGTACTGTATTACTCCCGTCGACTTGGTTACAAACGGCAACAAGCCCACCAAGAAAAACAAACACTATACTATCATTTAATTTTATGTGGCCAAGAAACCGCCGCGCCGCGCCGCGCCGCGCCGCGTCGTGTCCCGAGAATAGAAACTCCAAGATCCACATCGGAGCCTCAGGGGGTGTTGGAAGTTCTGCCAAGAATGATTCAAGAGAACAAGTTGGACTGCAGGAGTCTTGTCGCTATTCTCATTGCCGAATGCCTTTAGCACATTGTTGACTGGCAATTTTCCTGCAAAAACCACCGCATGTCACAAGCTATTAAACACAAATCTAAATAAATTACAAGAGATCGAGCGAAAATTGCGGCATTCGTGTAATAACAATTTCTGGAAAGGCATCGAAACTCCAGGAAGCCGAAGAAGCCACGAGTGGTAAATAATTGGCTTACTGGATAATGATGCACACCGGAGGAAGCCACTAGTTAAAAAAGGCACCGTGCACTCTACTATTTGATACGTCTATCTTTCGACTCAGTGATGTAGTGCGCGGCTCAGCCATTATACATTATTCGCGCGAAATGTAAAGCGGATCTTCCAGCAGCGGCGAAGTTTCACCATTCGCTCCACGGTTTGGTAGGAACTGAGATATGCGATTTATCTGACGGTTGCAAAGCCAGTAGTAAAAATATGCCAGGCAAAATTTACGATGTGCCTGGCTGGCGCGGGTAGGGGCGGCGCGGAGGGGGAGCAACGACGAGAAGAAAACAGAGCACTCTCCCGATGCGTCCCAGTATGCAGCGTGCGGGGTCTTACATATTTATAGGGCCTCGTTAGAAGCGTGAAAGAGGACGTGGCCCCAGAACATAGACAAGAGGAATCAAAGACCAATCCGCGAGGCTGCCCAGCAAGAATAAGAGAGGGCTTTCATCGGGCTGCCGAGAAGAAATCCGACTACCAAGAATTTACGTCGGCGTGAAATTAAAGAGGACGATGACGGAACCCGGAACCCATTGTTCTTGCGGAAATCAAATCTTTAAGTCATGAATTTTCTTGTCATCGTGGCTACGAAAATGTCGCAGAATCGGTCTGCGACTGGAAAAGGGTTCGAGTCCGTCACAATCGCAATCGGGTTAGACTCTTTTTTCCAGAGATTGCTAGAGCGAATCTCCGGAACTTCTTCTCCGGCGCATCATGGGAGCTTCGGGCATGATGGAATGTAAGTGTTAAATAATTTCTAGACGACTGGCGTGAAGACAGAGACCGAAAAGAGGTGTACTTTAAGCCAGTGCTATCTTGGCGTTGGCTTGCGAGCGCAGCGACGGTGCCGGCGGTCGCTTAAACGGCAGAAGAACGGAGAAGAATCACCGGACAAGAAACCGATGAAGGGTTTATCTTAATCCACGGTTCAGCGGGCAGACGAGGCCCTCGCCAATCGGCTCGGACCACCCCTTCGATCGACTCTATCCCGGCCCTCGCTCCCGGTCGCGCCATAACCGATCACACCTCGCTTGTTTTACTAGAGATTTTTTTCCCTATCGCAAAACCACACCGCTAACCAGAGCCGTTGTCGCCGAGGAAAAAGGCTACTCGCTTCGCCCACCACGATAAAAAGACGCCGCCCTGAATGAACGAGCACACGGTGAAGTCAGCAGGCTATCCCTCGAGCATTGCAATCATCATTTCAATTGCAAGTAATTACTGAGACGTATAAACATTGCACCCGCGAAAGCAATTGAAAGCAGAATACATTGTCTGAAGAATGTCTATACGGTGAATCATACTTTCTCGGTTGTTTCTACTCGAAGAAGTAAAACTTGATGCATTCGAAATGAGTATATTCCAAGTAAAAAATACTCGGAAGGCATGTTTGTACTTACGCGATGTTTACGGGAGAATTATTCGTTTATCATAAGCAATGTGCGGACTAAGGGATAATCGAGCTCCTGGACGAAAAGTGTTAATAGATTGGTGGGAAGGGGTGTAAAGAATGGGATGACGGCGAGGATGGGCAAACACCTGTAACATCGTGTTCATGGCCTCACGTGGCCGGGCGTGGCCGTGACGAAGGTGCCGATGATCGCGCAAAAACAGGCCGCCGGGCAAAAAGTCGATCAGCTCGTGCTGATCGAGAACTCGCTGTATCCGTGGCAAACCGCTCGAGCGGCCGCCGCAGGAACATTCGACCGCAGAGCCTGAGAAAACAGTCACCGCCGATAAACCTACACAAAATACCAGAAAGTATCCTGTTCCCGCCCAAAAAGGCACAAGCCATCTCCCCACTCCGATTCAGCATTTATCTCGCATGACATTTCTCTCGGTCATATCTGGACCGCACTAGTATACACACGCTCCCCGTTTTTCCGTTGGTCTTCCGAGACGACAACACCTTTGGGCCAGTTTCAAACGCACCTGCATAAGCGGAGCAGGAATCGGAACCGGTGCCGAATCCAGTATGAACAAACCGGAGCATTCAGTCAAGAAATGTGGAAAGTTTGTTGTGCTCTGGCTCCTGTGATCTCTTGGAAGACCGGTCCGAAAATTGGCGAGCACCTACGATAATCGCTGGACCAGCCAAAGTTATCCCAGTGTTAAGTATGAGTTTCTGGATGAACTCACACGAGGGATCGCTTGACGATCGGATAGTCAGCATGACTCGGCCATAATGCATCCCCCGATAACCAGTCATCGGTGTCCTGCTGACTATTTATCTTGTTACATCGAACTGATTCGATTCTAACAGGAGATCAATGACAAGCGACGACCTCCTCGGTTTTCCGACTTCCTGCTGCAACAGTCCGACACTTGCGACAATCCCTCCTTCCTTCCATTTATAGTGACCTAAAAATCATTTTACTCTCACATCCATCAACTGACAAACATCCAAGAAGTATTAAGTTGGTCACAACTTTGGCTTAAAACGCAGGAACTTTTTAGTCAACCCAATACAGCCGGTTCTCACATAACACGAAATTAATTGGAGTCAATGCAATATTTATTATACCGTATTCTGTGAGGAATGGAAGCCAGTTTGGTAGGAGGGTGAAGGCCCGAAAAAGCTGTCGTACCATGTGTTACCCAATAATTACGTCGGCGAGTGGGCCGGCAAATATTTATTGCTACTTAGTCGTCATCGAATGTAAAGCTTCCGGGCCGCTCTAATGGAGACCACCTAATTTCCTGCAGACGGCTCGCCCAGCTTTCCAACCCCCTGTGGTATTAATTCGGACGGCTTGCCGATAACACTGTCAATTCTTCCAAAAATATCGCTTCCAGCACGCGTCGTTGATATCTGAAAGAAGCATTATGTATCACCAGGTTTATCGATCGCAGTTTGTTGAGCCGTAAAAAGATAACGTCATAAAGATATCAACATTTATATAACATCCTTATATATTTCGCTCTAAATTTTCAATAAAAAATTGTATAAGACAATTAAAGCTGTGTTTCGAATGGATGTTACCGATTAGCTTGTACAAATCAGTAGTTTAAATTACGAATTACAGCAGCAAATAGATCGGAAAAAGGTGGGTGGAGAGCCGGCAGATGGAAACAAGAGGAAGCGTAACGCACTTGTCAGCTTGTCATCGGCGGGACGGTCCGCGAGGGAGGAGGTGTTTGAACAGGTCGCTAATGTAATATTGTTTGCCCCAAGCAGCATAGTATCGAATTTTGCTGACTAAGTCCACTTGGAAGGAATAGTTAAACCGAAAAGAGAGTCAGAGGATCCCTCAGTCAGTACGAGTGCTGCGATTTCCAAATAAAGAGAAAGCAATGAAAGAAGCGCACATTATTCAAAGACCAGAAGGCATTTGCGTCAGCGGTCAGTTAAATTAAAGTGCGTCTTACGAGCGTAACGGTGGAGTGAGAGTCGGCTGGAAAGGATACGAACGCTCATAAAATGCCATGTGTGATTGATCTCATTCCATGTGCCGATTATCACGGATTCAGGCCGACCCTATTAACAGTGACACATGTACAATATTAATAGCGCCGTCGTCAATGCCGAGCCAATGCCAATCGGTCCGATTTCACCAGAGAGGCTCGATTTCCCTCGTGAATGCGAAAAAAGAAACTTTATATCGCATATATGAATGTATACATCCCGATCTTCAGACTTTCAAATGGTGCCAGCCTGGAATTGTATGTAATTGGCTGACGCGCAACGAAAAATATGTATTCGCCGGAAATGGCAGCGAGATTAATGCGGCCTAGGTGAAACAGCGTGAATAGAAATCGTCAGGAATCGCTTTACCATTAACGCTAGAGCGTAATCCGGAGCGTAGAATTATCTGGCGGTCAGCCACGCGGTGCGATTCCGTTTAGGCATGATGCATTACACCGATGCGCCATACTGCTCAAATGCGCCGGGTGAAAATAATCGCAGACCCACCCACTTTTCACAAACCACTCATTACAAGAACACCTGCTGCGCTCAATGTGATGGAGGATGCTTATCCTAAGATAATACATCCCTCAAAATCGATGCAGCCTCTTGAAAAGAGACTGACGCTGAAAGACGTTAAAGACTCAACAGAACTACTACGATATTCCGACCGATAAATAAGGAGTATCACGATTCCACGTGTTATTGCTCATTAACGGCAATTAAATCGGACAGGATAATTAGCACGCCGGAAACACGTCTCTTGTCACGCAATAGAAAATCTGTGCTGCCCGAAGATATTCGTTTTCCTGGCGCACCTCTTTATATTTTTAATACATTCACCCGCGCACTCTTGCATCGCCATCTTTCCCGGTATAATTCCTCATACTTCGTGCTTCCCAATTTCACCTGTTTATTTCCTAATTAGCCGCCGGATTTTTCGCCTGAGAACGTTCTTCAATCGTGATACTTGGCGGCTCTTCCTCCTCTTCTCACACTCGGCTTTTTTGGAAATTTGGGTGAAGGGCACTCGATCGTAAAGACCATTTCTTGAGGAGGAGAAAAGGGAAGACTAACTTGGGGACAGGGAAGCCTTCCTCGGAGCTTTTCAATGGTAGTCTCTCGTAATTTAGTAAAATGCTCGTTCAACCATGGAAAAGGAGATCGTCTCGAGAGGATCGAACAGCTCTCGGGTGTTCCGCATCGGTAAAAATTGAATTACTCGAGTATTTTAATCTCGTCCGGCAATCGATTAGTCACGATCGTAGATCGGTGACCGCCCACGCAGTTCCTCAAGAGAGAGGGAACACGAAAGGCAGCTCTGCCAGAGAGCGATGGTTCCTAGCCTACATCTCTTAATTCCCCATAGCTATAATTCATGTCATTGTTTCTAATAGTGGCCGAGATCGAGTCTACGATAATGATAGTAATGATTTGGTACTGCTAATCAAACGCGAGTGAGCTATTTGCTCTAGGAAATCCAAGGCACATCATTCCAAACCTTGTTGCTCGGCCATTGCACGTCTGGGTCGATCACTTTATGCTCCTCTTGTGCCTTTGATTGGTTTATACTCCTCACTTTCAGAATCGAAATACTCCTCAAATCTAGATCCTGAAAATTCATTCACAATCAATACCATGTTAAACACTAACCACAAACTATTTCGATCTCACCTATAGTTTTCCTGCAAGTTTCTCTTCTCTTCCTCCATTTATAGTCTCTAGCTTTCCTAAGGTTTTTCCAATATTGCGCTCTCCAAGTTTCCCAGACTCTCCTCATTTTCATTTTCGTTTTCATTTCCCAAGGTTCCTGTAAAAAAAATAACATTACGTGAGCTTTATTATACGAAATATTATTAGTCAATCAGTAAGATCGTTGGAGGCTCGTGTTAATTGGTCGCATGGATGCACTTCTTTGTCGATTGCTATAGCTCATTACCAGAGAATCGACGGGGGTCGCGTGAATAATTAGTGATTATTCGGAGTTGCGGGCTGACAGTCTGCGGGCGGCTGCGATCGTTATCTTAATTGACACGGAGTTCGATTAACCGGCGATTATTCAATTAAGGGAAAACATGCGGTCATGCTCAATTGAACTCCCGTGCAGGTATAATAAGACGGGTTGTGTCGGGCGCGTCGTCGCTGGGAGAGCAAGCTTGTTCGCCACTTGTAAATCAATTACATCCCGAGGAGACGTCAGTGAGTCTGGCGAAGGATGGCGGCCGATCCAGCGAAATTCAGAAAAACGGCCGGGCCGATATTAACTAATTCCGTTCTATTAAAACGACCGAGTGCGGAGAGAGCAAGACAGTGGCAAGAAGTCTCTGGGATCGCCACGGCGGGCTCGTTCACGTGGCTGCTTGCAGCTTGCTTCGTCACCATCGTGCCGCGGCCGGAGTTCCTTCACACTAATTACCGATCCGTCCCGCCCACCTGACAACTGAGAAAGTGCGAAGATTCGTGGCTAATCTGGGAATGGGCTACCGGCGCGCTACGGCTCCCCCCCCGCCCCCCCCCCCCCCCCCAAATCGGTAATGATCTTTAACACTTCGAAACCGAATGTACGAAGAAGTATCGGCTGCTGCTCACGCAACAATGTCGTAACTCAAAACTCTTGATTTTCTACGGATCGAGATTTGACTCTATTGAATCATTATAATATTGTAAAAAGATATGTTTTTGATCGGAGTTCGAGAAAAAGAGAATGAAAGCCTGACGGATTGGAGATCCGACTAGGTTTGGCCCGGGGATAACTGGTGAGAACGGATCGGGCTGTTTATGCGAATAATGGGAGGAAGGCAGTTCCTCGTCGATAAATTTCAGGCGTTGCGGAACCACGAGGCGGCACTTTGCCCGTGGAGCACAAGAGTGTTCCACGTCGTTAGAGACTCCGAGGTTACGTCCTGGGTTCAGGGGGAGTCCCCATGGTGGTCCCCTGCAACCAGGTGGGCAGCCTCCACCACGCTGGCCTTACCGCCGATGGTAACTAATTAAATCATGAAAAAGGCGGTGAACGCGCGTCCTACACTTTTTACGAAATTAATAAACCGGAACCGCCAGTGGTTCTCAGGCCCCGTGAAGCCATCCTATTACACGGACACCTTTTACCACTGGTATACCTGTATTGCGACACACAAAGTGAGTCAAGTACATAGACACAAATGAAACTACATTGATTTCGTTAGATCTCGGAATTTTACGACCAATCTATGAAAACTGACGGTGACACGCGTTGCTTTTTACTGAAAATCGCGGAGCGCGGATAATTGCGAGCTATTTCTTACGATATCGATGGTAGGAACGTGGTGGGGGGGTGGGAGGTAGAAGGGAGTGGGGCGGGGATAGCTCGCGATTAAATCAGCCTCGTGAACGGTAAATGATAATGGTGCCGCTAGAAGCATGACAAATGTATTTAGCACCTACTTTCAAATTACCCAGCATGACGCTACAGAAAACCTCGGGGCGGAGGTGGAGAAGGTGGTGGCGGCCGAGTAAAAACAGCCAATTTCTTCGTGGTCGGCTCATCCGCGCCCTGGTCGTTTGCATCCAGCGGGTGAGGGGCTTTTTGTCGGGATCTCTTTACGGCGCGGCGAATCGACCGGGGGAATCCATCCCGGCCGAGCGTGCTTCCCCGCCTTTTTCTGCCTCTCGCCACCGAAACAATTATTCCCCGGCTCCGCATAAACGCTCTCGATACCCACCATCGCCCGGTCCACGTAAAAACGCGCGACTTCCATCGCACCTCTCATTTCCCGATCCCGAAGCCTCTACAATCCAACCCAGTAGCGAAGTCATTACCAGATTAACACATTGTTCCTTACTTTCGTAATTCAACAAAAACTGACTAAATCATTTTAGTAGTCACTTATACAAGTTAGGAGATACTGGAGAACGGCTAGCAATGTGCCAACATGGTTGCTAGTGGGGAGGGTTGAAGGAGCAGGGGGTTGCAGGTCTGCTCACAAATCATCGTAACGTAATAAACAAGAAGCCGCGACCCTGAAGAAAAGTCGCGATGGAGTCTCTCGGCAGTAGAAAAGGCGGGCAGAGATGATTGGCGAGGGCAGCAAGGGGAGACGAGTTTATTCCCGGTGTATCCCGGGGTCGAAGCCGGCGATGGGAATAAAATGTGAAACTGTAAATTGTGCGTGGGAAGAATCGGTCCCTAGGTGGTCGTGGCGGTGGCCTCGCGGTCGGCAGCATACTTTCCATGGGGATGGTGAGTCGAACATCGAATCATCCTCCCCTCGTTCTATCTCTCACTCTCTCTCTCTCCCTCTCTCATCCATCTATCCATGGGGCAGTAGCCCCCAGCCACTTCTCTTTGAGTGCGAAAAAACCGAGGATTTAAATGCGCGTTCGGGCGATTTCGGGGTGGCGCAAGGGTGGCCGTGGAAATTTGTTGGCTTACGCGCCGCTATCACTCCCCAGTGAATATGAAGAAAGATTTCCAGAGGACGGAGGGCCGAGGGAGGGGAGTGGAGGGGAGAAAGAGGAGCAGTGAGGCAAGCGATGGAGGGTTTGCAAGATCGTGGGCGAGGGGGTGGTGAGAGCCGGCCTGGGCTAAGGCGGCTGTGACGCTTCTCTCGCCCGAGGAACCTCAAGGGTGGTGGTGGCCGACGGGGGGACGGAACACGGTGCCAGGAATATAAAACGGGGGATAAAAGAGATGGCGGTCACATATGCGACTCGTAAAAGCTCTCGTGAAAAGCTGCATCCCCTGCTCTGCCCCTTGTCCGAGCCGGCACCGGCAAGCCGACCTCCTACATTTCAATGACGCCTCTTCCACTCACACACCCACCTCTCACCCAACCTCCCCCACTTCCACCATACTACACCACCCACTCTCTAGATATACACTGCACACCTTTCTCCTTCGCTTGCCGACGCTCTTAGACGGAAATCAAAATCTCCCTGCAACTTACGGGGCCCTCTTAACACGGATACATATCGTGTCGGTGCCACTCTCCCTTGGATTTAAAGGCGGAACACTCCCGTCGCTCGAGGACTTCTACGATATCCACAATATCGCGCAAGAACTTTCAGAGGCTTCGCCTGAAATCTACGTGGTCGTAGGACATTGATGATAGCTTCGAGTCAGTATTCAAGTAAAGGGAAGAAGGCGGGGGGAGAGTTGGGTACATGAGGAGTTGAGCGCAAGAAAAGAGTGCGTTCGGAGAAGTAAGGTCGCGGTGGGAAAGCAAGGCGACATTGGGTTTCTATGGAAACGTACAAAAGACACGTCCAGCCCCGAGGGATATCCAGCGATATCGGCGAATATTAAGAAATAGCTCTCGAGCGGCATTTCCGTACGCTTTGCGGCGAGAAAACGAGCCATTCGTTCGGCCAGTTGAACGAGGTGCTGTCTATGCATGGCACGCCGGCCAAGGCGTATCCTATCCTGCCATAAATAATATCTGCTTTCCCTCCTTCGCCCCAACATCTCACGTTTTCTCCTCCTTTTACTTTGTGCTCTCTCCCTCGCGCGACCCGCCGCGCCGCGCCGTTCCCGCCAGTTTTTCTCTGGAACAAACATGTCTCGGAGTAACATTGACGTCAGAGAGAGTGCCACTTTGCGGAAAATTTCAGGATGCAATGCGAGCCTGGGGAAAGTCGTTCTTCGAGTATGAAAATTAACGGAACGACACTTTGCCCTCGCAGATCCCAGTGGATATTGGCCTGGCCGATATCCGAGCGATTTATCACCGAATCCGAGGGACTAGCAAGAGAGTTCGATCGGCCAGTTTTTCCGGAGGCGAGGACTCCCAGGCCTGGAAGACACACTCGGAGACAATTCCTGGCGGGATTGTCGACCGCTTAATCGTCCATTTCCACCTGTCAGTTCACGAGCACAAAGGCGATCTCTGTCCTAAAGCGAAACCTCGGCAAGAAAACGAGGGACAGTCGGAAGGAAGAGGAGCGCGCGTCGGGCATCGGCAAAAAGAAGTTGGACGTTCGAGTAGTACTGCGTACACTGTCGCTGGCTTATGAAGCGTTAGTAGAACTGTCTTTCCTCAGTCGGACACTAGTCAGACAGCCACTGGAAGCCACGGAAAAAAAAGAACCCTACTTCATACTTGGAGCAAAGCCATCATTTCCCACGAGATTCTCTCTAATTCTGTTCTATGTAGATCGAATTCGGAGAGGCTGCATTGTCTGGAAAAAGTCGATACAAGTTTATAAAGAGTGGAAGAAAACGGAGAAAGGAGAGTAAGTCTGAAAGCAGGGAGAAATGGCGATTAGGGGACGCGCGGTTGGTGAAAAAGGGGGAAGAGTTGCGACAGTGCGAAGGAAGGAAGGGAGGAAGGAAGGGTGAGAGACATTGGTCGGAGATGGACGGGCTTTTCTTGTGGCGAGTACTCGCAGAGCGCGACACAAATAGCGTATGATTGAGTGAGCGCCGCGAGGGATTTCCCGGCTGGAGGAACAGGGTGTATCGCTAGGGGTTGAAGGGGCTCGAAGGAATCCTGGAAAGAACGCTCGACGTTTAGTCGCGAAGAGGGCAGGACACCCCGCAGCGCCTCGCGGGAGCGTAACGACGCCCCCCAAAAACGACAGCTTCGAATTTGCTATTTACTGTTGGCCCTCACTTCCCTCCGACTTTGCTTTCTTCTCTCTGATTCTCGTAACGCTCCCGTGACCAAGGTACACCATTTTCATTCGCTTCTTATTACCGGTATGGCCAAGTCCAATCGTAAAGTTATCTCGAGACTAGAGAGTGAACTGGCAGAAAGTGGAACACTGCCATGCGATCCATTGGAAAATACGTAAACCACCACAAGTTATACAGATCTTGAAAAACAAATGTTACGACCATGTCTAACTGGTAATACATAAAGTGTGACGATATAGTCTGGAGGCTTCCGGTTCGGTTGTTGGGCCAGAATGGAAAAGCCAAACGAGTCCCTTTTTCTTTGCTATTGGAAGTAAACGAAATCATCGATGGTCTTGGTCGGTAGGAGGGGTCGATCAGCTAGACGTAACCCCTGATCTCCGATGGTCGCTCTCGTTCTTCGACTCGTGGCAGTCGCTTTCGCTGGTCAGGGAAACTCGGGCGAGGGCAGAGTGAGCGATTCCCTCCCTCTCTCTCTCTCTCTCTCTCTCGCTCTCTCGCTCGGCCAGTTTATCCGACTGGCGTTTCCGGCGCTTGGCGTATCGCGCTCTCCTATCGTATCGATATGACGGGGCCCCGAGGGTCGCCCGAAGTAAAATCATTAGTAATGCGATTGTGCCACCCTCCGCCGCAGCCTCCTGCTCCACGATGATAAACCTCGCCCGGCTTCATGCCCGAGAGGCCGCGCGATACTCTCGACGAGCCTGACGACCGGTCCCCGCTTAATCCTGACAAATCGATTTCTGGATGACTAACCTGCCAAATATGTAAACATCCTCGCTGACTTGCCCGAAAATAAGATTCGCCACCTTCTACTTACACCTCCGAGTAGAAACTTAGCACGTCCATTATAGCAAAGCTATCAAGATTAAACTAGACTCGTGAAAACAACACACTCGTTATTCGATTCCGCTGGGAAAGAATCGCATTCTTACAAGTTAAAATAGATACCGAACAATTTTCAAAACTGGCATACCCCTACGGCAAGCAGAATGGAGGAAAGGTGGATGCAGGAGTATCACGAAATAAGAGAAAATATGAGGTCCATCGATATTTCGCGAGAGATATAAGGTAGACGAGTGTAGGTAGTTCTGTCCTGTATAGGTACAATGCTATATCGATGAGTTCGCTAGAATCGGCGAGGGGAAAGTAGGGGGGGTGGCGGGGAATATGATGCGGTCTAACCAGATATGTGAACGACGGGGATATAATACAGGTACGTTTCTCCGTATACATGGACGACAGAGCCTCGGACTCTGCGGTGGACGTCTGCCCGGCGATAAGATACGTTGCAGGCCAGTCAGAATCTCTCCGGGTATTCGCTGAAAATTCGCGGACTCCCTTTATCGGCCACTGCCTGATAAACTCTGTCTCCCTCCGATTCCCCTCCTTCCTCCTTCCGCCTTCCGCCCCCCCCCCTCCCCCCACTCTCGATACCTCCTTTTCTTAAAGCAAGCAGAGCGGATGAGGAAGGAAATTAAACCGCAGCTCCTCTTGGATATCGGCATGTGCTCGTCGCGCGCGGCCAACGATTGCCTCGGAGATACGATTAATTGGTCGGATTCTTTATTGGACATTGAACAGTGCGCCCCCGAGAGGGTAGTAGGTAGTTGCAAACTATGTGTCGCATTGCCAGCGCCGGAGAAGCGTCTGACAAGGCGGCGGCGAACAAAACAGCAATCAATAAGGACGAAGTTAGGATCCGTACCAGCGGATTCCTTCAATCAAATTAGGAACATCAAAGTATCGAGGAAGGCGGTGGAGGAATGGAGGCAGAGCCGAGGATCGGAAAGGACGGGAGAAAGGTGGATGAGAGAAGAAGCTCGAGCCAGGGCGGAGGTCGACATTCCTCGAGGGGTGGAAGTCGGGGAATTAGCCTCTATCTCCAGAATCCGAACCCTCGAGACAAAGAACCACCCCCTCGCCGCTCCCCCCCACCCACCCTCCCGCTACCGCTCCTGCCACTCTCCGTCATCTCTCTCGCTCGCTCTCTCTCTCTCTCTCGTCCCACTCTTCTCCACTTCCTGGTGGTACCAAGCTACCTCAACGGATCACCCTGGGCGTGGTCCTCCCTGTCCGCCTCGATAATTTCATCCCCCGGAATCTCAAATCATTCGATCGGTTCTCCGCTACTCCAAAAGTCCAATGTCGAGTCAGAGTTAAATCCATTGAGCTCGGCCGAAAGGGTGACGTTACTTTCGAGGAATCCGGTAAACTAAGCTGCTGGAATACAATGAGTGTCATAATTCAAGCGGCCTCGGTAGAATAATCAGAATGAAAAACTCTCGGTCTGCTGGACGTGTTACTGGTATTGCGCATCGAGACTAGGCGAGCTGGATTCGCCCGTGTAAAGATTGCCGCTCGAAATTGCTGTTCGCGTGTTCGCCTCGCGATATGTGGTGCATGCCGTGATTGCGCACTTGCTTATGTAGATCTTTATTACGACCGCGCGCTGGGGTATCGAGACCAGCTCGTTTCACGGACGGTGGCGCTTCCATTGTTTCCATAAGTTACGCATCGCATCGAGCGTGCGCGCCATGTACTACCTAGTACATTCTTGATCCGTAGCAGGCATCCCCCTCCATGCTTTTCTTATATCCCCGCGCTCTCTGGCGGCGCAACGGAGATTCCTATCTGCGATCAAATAATAGGGAACGAATGTGTTACAGTTCTTGCGGCCGTGGTCTGCGCGCCCATATGCATAGGCTTCTTCCAAGAGGAGCGCACGCCTTCGGCTTCCCACCAGATACGGCTCGTGTTGCATTTCACGAGCCGCTGGCCTCTTTGTGTCTTAATTGAGAGGCAACATAGCTGTAGCTGGACAAGCCGTCGAATAATAAATAATAAGGCGCCGCTTCTCAGAAATCCAAAAAAAAAGACGATCGCTTCTCCTTCTCACTCGACAAACTCTGCCCTCTCTAATGCCCCCTGCTTCCTCCCGCCCCCCAAGTTACCCACAGTAATACTACTTTTCCCCCGGGCTGCTAGTGTTACGCAGTGAAACTCGACAGCTCTCCTTTCTACTGTACGCTCGAGCTCGTTGCACATCAGCGAATGTGTGGAGTAACAAGTGGACGTAGCGAGAAAAATCGACGGGGCTGAATCCCAGGAAAGAGGGTGCAGCTTGGTACTCGAGATTTGACGCGTAGACAATGACCATAGGATTGGCACTGCGATCGGGACGAGAATGCTGGCCAATGTGACAAGAAGAGACACACGCACGTCTGAAAGAGAGAAAGATCATACAGGCTGGAGAAGGAAGGACATGTAAGGTTGAAAATTGGGGAGGCTGCGTGGGTGGGAAGGGATGCAGGGAAGGGTGATTGCGCAAGCGCGTCGAGGAAAGTGGCGGCATAAGCGCGTCCGTCCACAGGAGAAACTACCCTCGATGGTAGCTCGCAAGCTCGCCGAGTACAGCGAGAGAAGAAGTAAGGGGCGGCCGGTGAAGGGGGTTGGGGGGTTGGGGGGTGGGGGGCAGGAGGGTGGGTGCGAGATGAAAAGGAAAGGCAGAAGACGTGGAAGGAAGAGAGAGCAGGTCAGGAAGAGGCGGCCGCAGGCTCGCGTGGGGGATGTAAATGCCCCCGTGATGTATCGGATCGATGCCGCAGCATCCAGACACCCCCTCCTGCTTACTACGCGACCTAAAAACGTTCCTCTCCGCCGTCGGAGCGCAGATGAATTACGATTGTCCTTTTCCTTTCGTCGTTATTTCCTCGTCGACTTCCTGCACCTCACCCTCGTCATCCACCCCTCTCCAGTAAAACGAATCTGACCGTGGCACTTCTTACTCCTTCTATAACGTCGCATTACTACTGATAATAATTTCCGAATGTAATTGTTATTATTAATACCGATGAATTTTTATTTAAAGTTTTATTGGAGCGGGTAATGAGTGTATGGCGGGTCGGTAATAAGGACGATTAAACTCATATGAAAGGATGGCCGCAAGAATTGTTAGAGAAACTTGCCGGGAGCGGGAAGCTGTGCCTGCCTCGAGATTTCCTCGTTTCCGCAACTTTCTCCAGCCGAATCTCGAGAATCGCCAGAACCACCAGCGGGATAGCGGTACATACATGTGCTAGCTGAGCCCCGGCCACCCTCGTCGGTACATGTATGTTCCGAGGGAGTTTACGGATAGATACATTTCCAGGGGTCCGCGAGTGGCGGCCTGGCGGGCGAAGTTACTCCGCGAATTGCGAGAAAGGCGACGATGTTCGTAGTTTTACTCGACGCTAACTTTCCCCGGCGAGCACGAAAGGCAGCCGGGTTTGCTCTTGCTTGCCTGCTTACTTGGACGGTGAAGTGCTGCCAAGCCTCTGAGAACCGGGTGGCAACGCGTCATACTGTCGAAACCACCCTGTTCTATTAATGTACACGTGCCAGCTTCCCGCTCACTCGATTCGACTTTCTTCCCTCGTAGCTGCTCCATCATTTTTAAAAGTAATACCTTCGTCCTTGATTAATAACCAGCCTGTTCCCAGGGAGAAGAAGTGGTGAATGGAAGATATGTCTATGAAGCCCAAGGACAATTAGAATTTTTCCAACGTCGACGGAGATCCGCGTGGATTGATAGCGGTTGACGTTAAGCGTAATAAAGCAGCCAGTAATTGCCGACTTAGAGTTATGGCCGCGTCTACTCATTAGCACCCGGCGAGGCTGCCGCCTTAATTAGCGGTGCCCCGAACGACGAGTTGCCTCCCTCCCCCCTTCTCGCACGTGTGTACGTATATGCACTTAGACATCGACATGAGGCGCGCGTGTGCCTCTTCCTTACGAGGCTGCTCACTAATGGTCGTCGGCGATCTGCTCTTTAGCAGAGATACATTTTCATATGGCCGCAGGCTATGACGCGCGTATCCTCCCCGATTCCACTCGCATACAAGAAACTGTAACGTCCGATCGCCGAGCACCGTGACACGCGCGCGTTACACCTTTGCTCGTTCGCCGAGCAGATACTTATCACTCGCAGAAACTCATAGAGCTAGCTCTAGTTATCACGAATCTCTCTTTCGCTCGGGGAATGAGCATTAAGCCGGACAAAATGCACGTTTACGAGGAATTGCAGAGGGATTGCTTGGGAGCGCTCGTAGAAAAGTCTAATTGCCAAGCATCGCGGCCTAGACTCACCCGAGGGTGACTTACTTTTCCCATTTAATCGAGCGACCATAAAACTAGCAATTATGCTCACTCCCTTCCCGCCTTTTGATACGCGCCACCCGCCCTCCACGCATGCCCTTCAACGCACCTGCCAAGAACGTGTATGAGAAGGAGAGCAAAAAAGTCAAGGGAGCTCAAGAGCTGCCTGCCACTCGTATGAAGAGCATGCGGCAGTGCGCATTAAGTAGACCATCGGGTACCTGCTCGTAATTAGTTATCGGGTAACCGGTAACAACGGAACTGAATCCGCGCCTGAAAAAAAGCAACCGCTCGTGTGAGAGATGTTCCTATGGCAACTGCGCCAAGGATAAGACAAGCCGCTAATAATGAGCGGTGTGAGCCAATTGGCGCTCACGCGAGCCGGAGATACGTCAAGCGAGCAGATCACCAACAAAGTAAGATCGCACCGGTGTAATGATACGTCAGTCAATGGGCCCTCTGGCCCATTAATTGAAGTACTAAGATTTGAGCACAAAGTAGCCGAGCTCGACGCATTTTCATGCGAGCGATGAATCGCGCCGCAGTCCAATATTACCTTCCATTGCAAGACTAAATCATGCATATTCATAGACTGTAATTCCATCCAATTGCGGTTGCTCTTATCTTCGATTTATGCGTGCTAGCAATCTTTCCTGACCGTGAAGAATATGTACTAGTGCGAAATGCCTATCTCCATCGACTCGTAATAAACGCAACACTATTTCCTGGAACTTGAGAGAGAACTATGCTTTATTCTCTTGGTCTGTGGTAATGAGAGAAGTATTGTTCGATCGTGGAGAGATTAAAGGGAAGTTTTCATGAGGAAGAATAATGTTGAACTTCTAATGCAAAGCATCTAACGAACCGGTCTCCAGGTCTGCAGGGCGCTGCGGCAGCATTCATCGTAAACGGATTTGGCTTCATTAACCACCCGTGGACTTGGGGGGGCCCGCCGCCACCCTCGCAATCTTCCACGGCACGGACGCACGACTTCCTTTCTCTCTGGCTCCGGTAGCTATGGCAACAATAGCAAAGCCAATCAGCCGCGGCATGGAATTAACGTCGTTCCTCTATCGGCCCTCTCTTCGACGGAGGCGCAGCGTTCCGAGGTTGTCCCTTCCTAGTTTATTCCATCCCTCTGTTCTTCCATTTTTTAAAAGCAAGCATATGACGAAGGCTCGACCTTTGAATACGCAGAATTTCGATGGAGCCAATCAGATGATGCCCTAGCAGGGGTCGCGTTTGTCGGCCAGCGATAGGCTAATCTGGCAGTCTAAACTTTGCTCGAAGGGTGAGATCGACCCTTTTAAAAAAGGGTTGCTCGCGCACATGGGCGTGCGATGTATGCAAAGCCGAGGGTTGCCAACAGCCAATGGGCGAGCTTTAAACTTAATGGAAAGCCTCCCCCTAGAAAGCTACCCTTGAGATATAAATGTAGAACGAAGCTATCCCGCTCCTGGTTGGACTAGAGTGGATCCCTCTTATCGAGAGGGAGCAGGCAGGGACTTAAAAAATGATCCATCGCCGCCACCAATCACACGGCGGGTGGTGTGTGGCGAAAGTAGTAGTCTCTCTCTGATTGAGAGACGAGTCGGCTGGTGTCTCTGGAAAACGATATACTGAGAAAAGTGTTAGCCATAAAACCGGGCGATATATCATGCGGCAAAGTACACCGGGAATCGATAGTCCTATTCTTCGACGGAGAGACATGGAAAGCAACGCCACCGCCACGCACCCACACGCCACTCCACTTTCCTTCCTGGGAGACACGCTTCCGGTTTGGAGTTCTTTTCAGGGCCCTGGCCGTGTACGGTCTGTCGTGACAAAGGGTCACTCGCTTTCCCTCTCCCTTTCTCGACTCTGACTCCAAGGCGGCACCGATAAGCCGATAGCTCGTGGTTTCGAGATGTCGTCGCGGCGTTCTGTCCTAGAACTTTCAGTCAATGCCAAGTAAACATTTCACATAGCCCTCTCTCTTCCCCCTCTCCCTCTCTCCCTATCTTTCTCTCTGCCTCCCAGTTCGTTTGCGTCCCGTTTCCTATCTTAATGCAGGGGGTTAATTGCCCTAATGCATTTCCTCGGTAATCCTGGGTGAAAAAGATCGCGCGCCACACCGTAAATATGTACATCGGCGGGGGGTATGTGGGTCGGGGGCGGCGGTATTACTCATTCCCGTAATCGATGAACAGTCACCCGATAGTTGTGAGACGCGGACTGTTATCGCGCGAGGCCGGATGGTGGCGGGGCCGGCGAGATGATGGTAGTGGGTGCCGTTTGTATGCCGGCGGAAAGTGAGGCGAATACATGCTGTCGACGTAAGGTTAAGCAAGCAAGCAAGCAAGCAACAAAATGGGAGCGGCTCTAGAGCGACGTTATAGACATATAGACATTCTCCTGGAGAGTATTGTGTGCGAGCGGGTGCCACCCCTCAGGGGTGGCATGCTGCCTCGCGCTGCGGGCTAGTTGCCGTCCATTCCTTCTTTCTTTTAATCTTACTCTCCCCGCAAACGGCCAGCCAGGCGTTAATTCAACGGCATTGATTGCCACGCGAACCCCCACCAGGAGACGACGGATCCAAGCATTCCCATCCCCCACCCCCAACCCTCTTTGCCGCCGCACCACCAACCGCCAACCCTACATCCTGCTCGTTTCCTTCTCCTCCGCTACCTTCGCGTAGCTCACTCACTCGCTCGACCTCAAACCCTCGACATCTCGAGCTTTTCCACCCTTCTCCAACGGCGTCTTTCACTCACCCTGTACCATGATCCCTCCACCACCACCCCCCCACCCCCTCTCTCACTCACCCTATCTCTGTTCTCTCACCCTGTGTCTCTGTGTGTTCGCGCTCCGTCTTGCACTCCGATGCTTATTTCTCCGATTCGACCTTCCACACAGCGTCCTCGTAAAAGTCCAATGGAACGAATTCTCAACGTTCTAGCGTGTCACTATGCTACAGAGAGAGAAAGAGAGGCCATCGCTTCCTTAGCTGCTGCACCTTGAATCTCTCGGGTACTTCGCCTCAGCCAGTACCTAAGTATCTATTCCCTAGATTGTTGCAACCACTTGCCACTCAGATATCGATAACTCATGAAATTAGATCGCGAGCTATTGTGGATTTGTATTTATAAGTTGGAAAAGTATCGGAGTATATGTACTTAGGGTGGTTTTTGTCATGAGATGCGATGACTTTGGGAGCAACGGGGTGATTTGTGATGTTGGGTTTGGAGGAACGGGTTCGATGCAAACGATCGAGATAAATGGTCGACAGGGTGTGGACTCGAGAGACAGAGCTGACTAGCTGAGACAGAATCTAGAGGGATTGCTAGCCGGGTGAAGGTGGTGCGGGGCGGTGGCGGGGGTGCGCGAGGGTGTAGAGAAAGAGCGTAGTGTAGCGTACCGGGGTAGAGAGGGGGGGGGCCGGGGTCGAGTGCCGGGTCAATCTATAATAAAGCCCGCGTTATCTCGAGCGGCTAGCGTGAACGAAGCCTGGGGCATCGTAAAAAAGGGAGGATACTGCTTAAGAAAGGATTACGGGAATGAAATCGCTCGAGTGATGTTTACCCTCGCGACGAAATCGGGTGATTCCCCCCGGGCTGATCGACGAATGCACACTTCTCGCTTTATCATTCCACCAGAAAAATCGTCATCCCCGATCTGCCCTCGGCAATTTCCACCTTCCTCGCGGAGACTTCTCCAGACTGTAATTTCTTCCCTAAATTACTTGGGTGATTTGCATTAAGCTGGACACTTTTTGCATCTGACAGAGATAAATGATTGCGAGAGGGGATGCATGATTTTTTGGGAACATTAACCATTGCGTCTGCAATGACAGTTCCGAGTTCCCTTTCGGGTGCCTGCGGTCGTCATTATTCCGAACGATTACACCCAGTTGTTACCAATTGGTAATTCAGTACAACCCTAGGATGCGGGAGCAAACGCGTGTCGCCTTCGCCGCAGAAATCAAGTATTTTTGTTTCGTGTGTATGTGAGTCAGAACACTCTTCTTTAAAAAGAACCGGCCTAACAGACTTGCTCATTGAAAATGCAAGGTGTGAGGGTTGGGACTCGGTAGCCGTTAATCTTTTATGTTTAGGGGTTGAGGGGTTGAAACTACCTTGCACGTTAGCATATGGTACACCGATATCGCGTGCCAGCCTACCTGTTACTCTTTCGTAACGCATATTAAACTCGTATCAGTTTGTTGAGGGGCTTGGCAAGCCTTTATGCTAATAGAAAGAGGGGTGAACAGCCGGAAGGGTGATTTTTATCACTCACTTTAAAGGCCATTTACGTAATGGCTCGTGACACCCAACCACTTACCAACCTACTGGATCAAATAGACACGCCAGGTGCTTAATACTAACATCCCATTTACAGATTTACTTACGCCCTTGAGAAAATCGTGAAAATCTAGTCGGTAACGTACAACAACCCCTCTTTGCATCCTCCAATCGCCAAAAAATGCAAATATGAAAAATCCAAGAAAACTTGACAATCATTTAAATAATCACAAAAACATGAAGGAGTTCCTCTTCTCAAAATCATGAAAAAATAATCGATAGCGAACAATTGGAGTGTCTGGATTGGGTAATGTTCCGTGCTAGCTCCTTAACGACTTCAGTTTTGCGAGCGATCGTTCGGACGAAAAGGTAAGAATTCGACAGAGGGGATTCCAATGGATTTCGTGTCCGTGAGAGATTATTACTGCCATACTTGGCCGTATTCCTTTACCGAGGCCTGTGTTTCTTCCGGTATCATCTGTAATGGCAAAGGCCGCTGGGGCGTCCGCCGCAAACAATACAAAAATTATGTTCACGAGAGTTCGTCGGCAGTTTTGCAATCTTTCTCCGAGGCAGTTCGCTCGGGGCTTGTGCTCGCCCCGTTTATTCAGGACACATGACGAGCGTTCCTATCGCCGCTGTATATCTGTATACGTACATAGAAACATAGATGCGCAATGGGGCGGTTGGGTGGTTAGGAGGCCCGGAAATATATAGTGAAAGTACTCGCGCCAACTTTCCCGATTTAGGGATGATTTGCGAGGAGCGCGAGCCGCCCGACCACCGTCTCTTCTTCCTAAGAACAGTCAGTCGCTATTTATTTCTTGCTGGAATTACGAATTCTTCCTGAGGCAAGCGAGCGCAACATTAAACTGCTCGGAAACTCTCTTTATTTTCACCAATTTCGATGTTAATATTGGAAATATTCCAATTATCTACATCTTACCTGCTTTACGGAAATAAATTTCATTTAGAAATATAGTAACAGAGATTGAAGGATTAATTCAGAATTGCGAGAGACTTAACTACTGTGGAAGGGTAGGGAAGAGCTCTGTTTCTAGTGGCAACGAAATACAGTAGTCGCAGAGACGAGAAAACAGTGTCGTGTAAAAGGTGTCCGAACGAGGAGATGAGCAGTAAGGAGAGCAGTATCGCTTAATAATCTAGATAGGCTTTCAGGCCCTATCTCGCAAACGCAGATGTGTACAGCAAGCGATGGCTGAAGGGTGGTGTTCTCGTCATAAAAGCCGGCTGCAGCCCTCGGCGTTACTGAGCCTTGCCTTGTTACCGCGATCTCGCGCCATCGAACGAGGAGGTTTCTTTTAATTAAACTGCCCCCACTCCACTCCGCCATTATCCCGGTGAAACTCGGCCTCGCCAGCCGAAAACGGGACTCTCGGGACATAACAGAAAGCGGACAGCCACGCGTTATCAGCGTTCGCCAGCAGACCAACCCCGTCCCTTCGCCTCTGCCTTTCTCTCTCTCCCTTTCGCCCCTTCACTCTGCTTCTCTACAGCCAAGCTATTCTGATCCTCCACTGAACCGGCTTTCCCTAAAATCCGACTACACTCCTTCGACCTCCACGTGCCGATCCCAGTTGCCTGAATTCCCGAATTTCAAAGAGAAAATCACCTCAAACGACCTCTGCTAATGTTCACTCTCGAGCGCTTTCGAAGTAATTGACTAGGAATTAATTAGCAGGGAATTAATTAATTCGCCCGCTGTATAAGTGGGAGTTTCGGATACGGAAGGGAATTTGGACAGGCAGGAATTGATCGAGCGAGGCAGATGGCCGGGTAATAGTGTATGTCAGTGAAATAAAAGGACTAATGTCGAAGCACAGATGAGGAAGAAAGGTTACGAGTTAGCGGTGTCACGTTGGACGCTCGTAAGGAACGGCCAGTATCTTTACTCCCGTGGTACTGGCCTCTACCGAGCACCCTCCTCTTTTAACATCCTCAGCAAAATTACTTATAATATCTGTCGACGTCACCATCGCGCTGCAATCCCTTGGAGAAATGCCCTCTTTATTATCTATCCGAGGCAATCTTCCGAGCACCCACCTCTCACCTCCTTCCGTCTAACGCTCGTCTTCACTTGTCTCAGCTTTTATTCATTCTTTACATTGATTTTCCACAACACTCTTTCGTCTTAGAGAGAGCTTTTTTTAATAGATTTAGCGAGGCCGTGCTGAATCTTTGTTGAAGTTGGGCGAACTTGACGCTTTTCTGCTTGGAACCTCCCTGCGTCTAAACTGGCCGGCTAAATTAGACCGACTGTCCCGTGAAATTACGGGGGTTCGCGAGTAATGAGAGGGTGAATGGACAGTGTATCCAACCCTTGGACAGTGGCCGGCTAATCACGGCTGCTCGTTAGCGAATTGAATGCGGCAAGCTCCTCCGATCGACTGTGCGCCTCATACAAAGTCAAGGGAACCTGCCGACCGGCTTAAAAAAGACCTCAGCCCGTAGTCCCCCAAAATTTCACACGCTACCAATTGGCTCCGCAGGATGGATGGATAGTGGGACCTTTTTTTCACGTTGCTGCAAGGATCTTTTGTCGCTCGGGGATTTAAGAAAATTACGTTGCTTCTTCCATCAGCTTTCACGTCGAGCGGACACATCTCTTTCGACCGATAAAGTTAAAGAGGCCGAGGAAATAAAATCGCTAATGAAGCATGTGCTAATTTGGAAGAGGAGCTGCAGAGGAGCACTTATCCTCTCAGGAAAATGGAATAGAAAGGTGTAAACGCTCGCTTCGGATTCGAAGACGTTTAAATGCCAGCGAAACGCATTAGCTCTATAAAACTCGCTCGGCCGTGTGCATTCTCCTTCTGGTGCACGACACGCTCTCTTTTCTTTTATCGTCCCATGTTCCCGCATGCTCGGGACAATTAATACGCAGAGCGTCGAGCCGTCCGTGAGGGATTTGTTAGAGAGGTGCACACATTAGATTTCATATCCACGCGCGCCGATTAAATCACGAGAGCGAGCCGAGCGGACGGACGCGCTCGCATCCGAGAGCGCATTGTTCCCTTCTCGGAATTATTATCACCCGAGAGTAATATCGTTTTTAGCGAATTCGTCCTACCGCTCGTTAGGCAGAGAACGATCGGCTTCAGAGAGCTGCGGCCTCTCTCGCATATCTCCACGTACGCATCCTGGAATCCCGGCGTATAATGACCGCCACTGACAATAAATATGTCGATTAACATTTTAATTTTTCGACCTCGGTGTCGTTGAACCACAATAAAACCGGCGGCTTCTCTTCCTCTCTCTCGTTCGAGTATAATTATCGCTACTGATAATAAATACGTCGATAAAAATGTTAATGAATAATCCTTAGAGTTCCGTCCTGACTCTTATTACATTCCAATGGCTTTGTGTCCCCGGTTGACTTTACGTTCGGCGAGTGGTCGAGATTTTGCACGTGCAACACGAGCCGATCTTTCTCAGGATTAAATTCAGTTTATTTAACGTAACGTGGGAATGGACAGGCGGCGGCGGCGGCGAACAATGAGCACGTCAGGACCGAGAAGCCGGGGCAGAAATCGATCGGTGAATTATTCATCCGCGCGAGCGTTTCGTCAGCGGGCGCCGTTAATTAGCAACGCGATGCGTTCTACGATCGAGTGTTCACCGTGATCCCATAAAACTGTCGACTTTCCACACTGACAATCGGTACTTCGGGACAGCGAATTGTCGGAACGAAGGTGGAACATTAGAGCTTGTAAACGAGGCGTGTTTGAAGGATGGACTGTCCACGTCTCCCCGGATGATCGCTTCTTCAACGCATATTCTGTGGATCGTGTGATCACGACTGATGGGACACACTCCCGATCGACAGGCGGGACACGGCATGGAAGAAATCCTGGAGCTGGGCCCACTTGATTTCTTCCCGATGAATTCCATCCTCGAGTCTGTCTCCAGTCATCGTCCACCCTTAGCCCGGACGATCGCGGCATGAATATTCATCCAGTGAGAACGTTATGCAGAGCCGATCTGTGTAAATGAGAACGACGCGGAGGGGCGAAGGAGGGGGCAAAGGAAATAAAGGAAGCAGGGGAGGCAGAGGGTCCTGCGGATTGTCGTTTTTCCATGATCCCGCGGGCAAGAGCTTCTTGCTCCAAGATCGATTCCCCGTATTCGCCGCTGCCCGGATCCTCTTCCCTCGGATGCTCACTCTACCTCCGAGCGGCCCGTTAATTAACAAGGAATCAATCAATGGCGCTCGTTCACGGAATTCCGAAGAAAAGGAGAGCCCCGTCAGTGAGCGGTAGGAGCGCGCGTTGCTATGGAAAGAGAGACCGATCTGGTTTCTATTTCCCCGGACAGCTCCTCTCGCCCGCTGCCCACCGGCCAAAGAAGTTAATGCTTTAATTGCTCTGGCACTGGCCGCACTCCATAACAATGACACGGACACCAGAATGAACACAAGAGTCACCGGTTGACTTACTCAATCGCGCAAATTCTTTCGTTCCCTTATGTTTACACTCGGCCTCTTTCCACCTGAGGGAGCAGCCCGCCAAATCTGTCATCAGCCAAAAAGCGGGGGTGAGCGAGAGTCGTTAGGAGAGTACAATTAAATGAATTAGAGAATTTTCGAGGTTCCAATCCGAGGGAGGGCGATCCTCCTCTGTGATAGTCTGGCTCGGGATACAAAAGGGAAGGAATAGGAAGGTGGTCCTGGAAGGGCAACGCGGGGGATCAAACAGAAACGTTTAAAGCAAAGGACGACGGCTTAGCCAGGACGACGTGCTGGCGACCAACTCACTCCCTCCACCTTCTCCGCCGCACTGCTAGGATTCGCAAGGACCTCGGCAAATATTTGGTTAGTCTTTGATGGGCTCCTGGAAAGTACAAGAAGGATACTGGCCCCGCTGGACCAACTCGCTTGGGAAAGTGGATCGAAAGAAGGTAGGAGAGACCGAGGACGAAATCGCCGGGGAAAGTAGAGGAGGTTTTAGGCGCGCGCCCTGAACTTCCCGCTCGCCCACAGGGATTCGGGAATGTCGGGCATTTTTATTGGTTCGGGCTGCCGCGGCCCTCCTCAAAACTCGGCAAACCGATCAGCCGGACGAAAGGACCGCCGGATCCGATATCGCACGTACGAACCTAAATACGCTCGTCTGGTGAAAAGCCTATTTTCCCCGCCAGTCTTTACATAGCAAAATTAACACTTTGCTGCCTGGCTATTTTATATTAAACGATACTATAAAGAGAATTTAAAATTCCTGCCGATATCCTTTAGCAATTTATTTATCACTGACAACAAGAATTGCGAGGAAAGCCCGATAAATAGCGGTCCCAATTTTCTCGGGGATCTAACGCAGTCGCTAAAATGGGGTGAGACCGTCTCATCTTACGCGTCCGAGTATCCTCATTATCCTTATGACAGAACAGGAACGACCCCGAGGAGAGGGTAACTCTTCCCTTCATCTTTCCTCCTAACTCTTGGTGGATGCCGGAGTCAAATTACCCTCTCTTGTGACGAGCGATGCGTCTCCTCTCCTCGTCGATATTAGATTCCTAAATGCTGATATTCCCGGGAAGCAGCGTTCCTCGTCGATCACCAATTCTACCTTATCTTTTCTACCCGTTCACCTGATTATTTTCCTCGATTTTCTTTCTCAATCGTTCGTGGTTAGCTGGGATATCGGAGTAGAGGAGGGAAGGAGAGTTCATACCCGAGTTAGAGGGCGGTTGGATGCAATTCAGTAAAAATACAGGGGGCTTTACCTCAAAGGTATATCCTAGCCGGGGTATCCTTCGAGCACCCACCCCCCCAAGCCTACAATAACATTCCTTGCCTTCCGCTTTTGTATTTTGTGAGTCAATTCGAAACATGAATGGTATAATAATTCAAGCAAACCGAGCGGGGGAGGCTAAGGAAAACACGCCCGATATTATTCGTCCCACCTAGTCCACCCTGACCAACGCCGCGTTCGCGGACTCCATATTTATGGGGATGAAGCCGGGCCTCCTAGGTGGTAAATTCCCGTCGGCATTTCCTTAAGCGCTTTTTACCATCTTTCCCGGCGACTGTCCCTGGCGTTTCTACCACTCGAATAGATCACCAACACGGCGCATCCTGCACTCCCACTTTTTTTAATCGAACGAACCTTCGACAGCCGTGAAAAGCTTATGATATGACCAAGTTGAAGATCGAGGCCTGCCAGTCAATGTTTTGGCTTAAAAAGGGCAAAATCGGCAGCGTGCCCTTTGCCTGAAATTATGCCGGCGATCGACGTCGGCAGCACGGAATAATGTATGTAGTTCGCCATGAAAGCGAGCTAGTTGCAATTCCAATGAGAAAACTGAGTGTGCGAGTGCGAGATCCCGACTCGCCCGGCGTCCGTCTCGACGGATTTCTGTCTTCTCGCCTCTCATACATATTGTGATTACTTTCCACGCCAGGCGAGAACGCCGCTCGCTCTCCCCGAGAGGAAGGGATGAAAGCACCCCGTAGCTCGCGCCGCCATTCATCGGGCCGCATCGGCAAACCTGCCGCCCGCCACCCACTGTCAATCGATTGCAACAGGGAATCATCCAGTGGCATTGCATGACGATTATCCATCGGGATAACATCGAAAGGAAAGAGCAAATAGTCTGATTCGTAAGGATGAATACTGGCTGGATTGGTGTTCGCGACGAGATTAAAGTCGATTCTAAAAAGGGGGCTGATCGATCGGTGACGGTAACGAATCGTTCCTGGTAATGCAGGCCGAGCGATCTTATCCGATCGAAGTTTCCATTTCCGCCCTTGCAGTATCGTTCTGCCAAAGCTGCACTCGCCTTTACTTTTCCGGCGCATACTACGCGGCCCCCTCCTTTCACTCGTTTCATTCTCCCGAGAATTTCCTCCAACAACGCCGCCACCCCTTCATCCACCCCTTCATCCACCCCCCATTCCCTTCGGCGCTCCGCTCGGGGATATCTGGCCGATGCTAAATAGTAGAAACATAATTCCGTGAGTGCAGGGGAATTGCTTTATCGTGCGGAATAATGGTCCGTATTCACGGCCGGCCCTCATAACTCTCTTCTTTATATTGCACTTTTCGGAGATTGCACGTGCAGCCTCCGTAAACTGGAGCCGCGAGGACTAAGAGGAGTCACTTCTCGATCACAGTGGAATATATATATTCCTGTTCACATAGGCCTCGTAATTTCCCGATTAGCGGTCGGCAATCAGAGCAGTACGAGAAGCGCAAGAGGAATCCGAACCCGGCGCGGCGACCGAGTCCGGTAATTAAAAGCATTGTCGGTGCACAAAAGGCCGCTGGTACACGCGACGGGAGAAAGAAGAGGCGAAAGGGAGACTCGGTGCTCGTCGTTGGTCCATCCAATCGATACTTGGAAAAATCGCCTCGCATCAAATGCAGGCTCGCGCACCTCCGATCTTTCTCTCTCTCATCGCCAGTAGCGAAAAGCCTATTTTGCAATCGACGTACAGATGTATGCCGATCTCACGGCTCTCCCGCAGCGATCGATCGCTGGCAATTAAAGCCGCGTGTCTCGCATACGAGATGAATTCGGTTGCGTGACACAGACGTGGAGAGAGAGAGAGAGTGCGCGCCAGGGAGAGAGGGAGAAAGAGAGAGATAAGGTTTACGGTGACACGCGTGTACGTTCGTGACTCAGGTGGTCAAGCCAAGAGCGATCCCGACAGATCAAGGCAAACTATCGCCACTAAGGGGAACAATTGCTCTCGGAGAGGAGTGCATAAATAACGAGAAAGAGATACGGTCGCAGCGGACTGCACTCCGAGGAATGTCGATTCCAGCGGCGTTTGCCAATTTGCATTGCTCTCTGCGCCTTCTCCAAGGATCCAGCGGCTCGATTTCTCGGAGGAAAATCACACTTCGCTATCATTGCCAGACTCTGAGGGGAATCCGGGGGGAAAAAAAATATTTGCCGAAAGTTTCTTGTGTGCACGAGAACGTTAGATGGTCTGGTTGGCGGGGGCGGCGGTGGGGAATTGAAGAGGCAGGCGAAGTATCGCGGATGGGGCTGGCGGGAGCGTCTTAAAAATCCCGGTAGATCCTGGCCGGCGATATACACACGCGGGTGTGCGTACACGGGACAACAACGTTTGCCGGAATCCAGGTCCACGCGAGTTTTTACTCTCAGGAGCGAGGAGAGCGAAAGAGAGAGAAACGCGAGAGTGGAAGGAGAGATGTGTGAGGGGGTGGTTGCGCGGTGTGTCGCCGCCTATTCTCGAAAGGCCGACAGAGAAGCGAGGGCTACTGCTGCTGCTGCTGCTGCTGCTGCTGCTGGTGCTTCTCTTGGCAAATACGTAGGACGCATTCAGATAAGTTTCCACAGGCCACCGTGGAATAACAGGCACACCTACAGGTACAGACATATGTAGGTGTGCGCGCGGACGGACACTCGAGGGAGCCAGCGGTGTAGAAAAGGTTTCGGGGCGCGTCAGCAAGAAACATCAAAGTCCGTGCCATTTCCTCCGCTCGAATACAAATGAAATACGTGCGATTGTGCTTCCTCCTCTCACCGGTGCGCGCGCCCGCTTCTCGCTACTCTCTTAAGTCGTGTCTTGAAAGCTTCCTTTCCAACGTCGTCGTGTCGGCATTCACTTAATTTGCAATTTCTAATTGTCTCGACAGCGAACGGAATTAAAACGATAGATTTACCGATCATGTAAATGCGAGAGCCGTGAATATACGTAGGAGCAGAGCCGAGAGGGGGAAAGCGAGAGAAAAATACCGGCAATACCGTTGAGTGGCTGAAATGGTGGCCTGGGGGAAGCAGCCTCCCTGGGATAAGGATTTGCTTTCGGGAGGGGAAGAGCTCGTGCGAGTGGCACATGCGGGAATGCATATGCAGGATAGCGCGACGCTGCCCAGGTATGTGCAGTAGGCTACAAGCACCCACGTTCCTACAAACTCACTCCAACCACCCAAATACAAAACTACAATAACCATAAAATAACAAATTTGAAGCCTTAAGTAGAATGCACCCAGTGTAGCATCGTAGTCAGACGCGCTACTTATCCGCAAGTAGAAGCAGCGCATTACACAGCCTTCCCAATTGAGATCGATAGCTGTAGCATTACTCTAAAGGTCCTGCGAGACAACTTGCTATTTAACTCTCAAGTGGTTCTCTTAACGAGGCGAAGTCAAAAATAGTTTGCGCATGCATTGGAGAGAAGACGTGGGTACTGGTGATGAGTGTGTACGCTGCTGGAGGCCGAGGGGGCGCGATAGTCCGCCCCTTTCCCAGATCAATAATAGCATCGGCGTTTTCGGCGCATGTGCGTCTGGACAAGCCCCATGAGCATGCCGGTTTCCACCCCCGTGTCCACCCTCTCACAGAGAGTCAGAGAGAGAGAGAGAGGGAGAAGAGAAGAGAAGAGAAGAGAGAAGAGAGGGAGACTGGAAGATTGCCGGTCCAGGCGGCGGCCTTACCTACCCCTCCATGCAACATTCATAGCGCCATCAATATTATACGCGAGAAATAATAACCTGTGCATTTATTATAAGGGGTGGGGGGTGGTGGCCGGTACTTTATAAAAAAAGACTGCCGATATCCATCGAGCAAGTCGCTCCGAACTACTTGATGATAAATCGTGCGAGTAAACTCCTATGCAAATCAATGACAGCTCAACGACAAGTGAGGGCGCGCGATGATCGATCACCCTCTATCGAATTCTCGCACTCTCCATTGAATGATCTTTGGAGGCTAACGATCGGACAAATTCCCCGCGTAAGTAGAAATTGAGCGCAATCAGTATCATTCAGAGGCGTTATCGCGTGCGATGCCCGCGCTAGATAAAAGTGGGAGATTTATCTCGGCAAACATGTTTCCCAGCATGCCGGGCCGTAAACAAACAGCACGTGTAGCCTTGGTATGCAAAGCGAGTGGGAAACTAGAAAACATTTTATTACGACACACATAGTGTTGCGCGGAGACACAGATTAAGTAAACATCTAGGCGAGGGAAAGAGAGAAGTCGTCTCGAAATTCCGGTTTCCCGCTGGACCTCCAGTTAGCGGCGATCTGTCGTGAGCACTCTGTTAAGAGATCACTGTGACAGTGAAACTGACAATTAGTGAATAGAGCGGTGCACTCTTGTCAGAGAGAAAAGGAGACCCTTATCACAGGCATCATCGCTATCTCGCGAAAGTTTGCGTACAAGTCACCCGCTCGAAACATTGAAGTGCGCGACACTGCAACTCGGCTTAATTAATCGAGATAGAGAAAGAGAGAGACAGAGGCGTGGTCGATCAATTAGTTTGTCGATACGTGTCAACATGTACCCGTGCAGAAGCGGTCTCGTTTGTTAGGTTACCATTGCAGTGCTATTTTACGTCTTACTCGACACTACAATCGGTGATTGATCGTTTTATAAATTGTGAGCGAAACATACGCCAAGAGTGAACATTCAGCCTGCATAGTGATCCCGCCGCATTCCAGCCGGAGCTGTTATAGTGAACTACTGAAGAAAGGGAAACATCCTGGCGATACTCTTGTGAGATTATTAAGAACCATGGCGAAACGCGTAGGGAACAAACTATTTAACAAAGAGATGAGGGACTACTTGACGAGGTAATTCCGATTATCAGTGAGTGGAGGATTCAGGGCCCGTTTTCACCTGCTTGGCAAATCGTGTCGCTTGAATGCGCAGGGGGCGCGGGCACTCGCGCACTTTATGGCATTTACCATAAAGGGCATAATTTATGGAAAACGAACTACTTTTTTAAGCACACATTTCTGGGGCCCGGCATTCAACTGGATGATACCCTTAGCGGCCATATCCGACACGCAAAAGCATCCGAGAATCATTAGCGGCAAAATGACTGTGGGTGAGTTCTCCTGGCGGTGGCACTGCACCGCGGCGCATCCGGGCCCTCTTTCGCGGAATTCATTCGTCCGCTCATAATAATCGCATATCGCGACAGAACGAGAGCCAGCGATGGGCGCCGCGACAAAGAGAGAGAGCGAGAGAGTGAGAGGGGATGAGTGAAACGGAGGAAGGAGAGAGCGAGCGAGCATGCACGAGTCGGGCCGAACGTCGGACGAAAGAAAGGCCGGTCGAAAACGGGCCCATAAAATAATTGCCGCTCGAGCGCAGCAAATAACCGTTTATTTCTTAATGAGCGGCACGCCGTCACTCTCTCCTTTCGGAATCAGCGAACTTTTAGTGGATCCTTCGGTAAGACCACCGCACATCACAAACCGTAATCTCGATTCCCAAGGACCACTCGCACTAACCATTAACCCCTTGCCTTATAGCGACCAGTCTCAATCCTGATGCAAGTCGCAATGCACAGATGAGAAATGTAAGATCCTCTGAATACAGTACTTAAATTGCTCGATGATCAAGGTTGGCAAGAGTTGGTATTAAATGAATCGTAAGGCAAGAGGTTAATCATGTATCGTTTATCAAAAATATAATGCGCATCTTGGTAAAAGAGATTTTCCTCGCATTTTCAGCACTGACCCTCTACTCCATGATATTCATGAGGTTCGCCATAAAGGTGCAGCCCCGGAATCTACTTCTGTTCGGATGCCACGTCATCAACACCTGTGCGCAATTGACGCAAGGCTACAGGTTCGTCAACTACCACTACGTGGTAGGAGAAGACGCTGACGGCCAAACGAAATAACAATGATGTTACGTATTTCGAAAATGGTACTAGCTATCCAAAATTTTAGTGTAAGAATAAAGTGTGTTAGAAAAGTAAAAAAGTATTCTCTGGTGGATGTTGCGGAAGAGGCGATGCGAGGGGAAAACATTGGACCGGCTGGTGGACGCTCGAGCAGAGAGACGTTTCAGCTTGAACGGCGATCTCGTATTTATTTCGCGGTTATTTTGCTCGCGACCTTATAAATCAGGGGCAGCTTACATACGCGAAATGTTTTCCCGGAGCTTCATGAAAATGTAAAGAAGAAGCGGCCAGTGGTGGATAGCTACTGGATACGTAGGAGTAGTCGCCAAGGATCAGAGTGGGAGGAAGAAGGCGAGGAAGGCAGGCAGGCAGCAGGAGGAGCGGCCTGCCAGTCTGTCGATCGAATCGAAAGGGCACGAGTTTATTCGTCCTCGGGTGAATTCGATGGCCCGAGCGGGCGAATGTATAAGGAGAGCAATAATTTTGCTGGGGTGGCCGCTGCTCTGGTGCGATACCGCGCGCCGGCCGAGGGGCACTCGATCGTGCTAGGGTCATTTTATGGGATCTGGCACGGATCAGAGGCACGAATCTATCCCAGCCATTTCGCTTTTTCCGAATGCTAAGCCCGAGCTAAGTCGTTCCTTCTCCCTCTGGCCTTTGCATGCGCCATACTCTCAAGCACCCTCCGCCCTACGACCGTCGATAAAGTCCACCCCCGCCCTCCTCGCCCGGCGAATAAATATATATGGCCTTATTAGCCCTGCTTCGCCTCGATCATGCGTTTCCTCCCTCAGCTGAGGCGCTCCTTTGCATTTGGGAAAACAGGATGACGTCAGCCAACAACTCGAGTGATGCCTCTCAACTCGATTTAGACTTTACAGCTTCATGATCTCGCGCAAAAGGTGTTACAGTTCCATTCAAGGACTCGAGCCTGGCTAAGGAAGAAGGAAGCACCCCTGGCTCAATTTGGCTGCCCGTTCTGAGATCTCGACACTCTCAGTTTCGCGAGTGAGCCGAGCCACGGAAACAAAACGGCTGAGAGCCGATCGGAAGGATCGGCGCGAGAGAGAATCAAGGGGGATGAGTCCTTCGGGACTGATTTCACAAACAAATGCCGACGATTGAATCCTGGCATGTCGCAAGATGGATTGTTCACTTTGAATCACAGATTACCGGCTTGCCGGCTCGCCTCCAGCTTCCGCGGCGGATCGGCCTCTTTCTCCCTGTTTCGCCTTGTCCCGTGAGTGAGTCTCGGGCCCCTCGCTTCTTCCTCTTTTTCGTCGAGCCCTCGTCCTCCTCCTCCACCTTCTCCTCCAGCTCCTCCTCCTCCTCCTCCTCCTCCTCCTCCTCCTGCTTCTCCGAGAGAGCGCCTTCTCGGGCCCTTCACGCCCTTTTCGCCGGCGGTGCTTCCTTCCTTCTTGGCTGTTGGGCTCGCTCGAGTCCTTGAAAGGGGCTCGCCGCGACAACGCTAGTGAGAGAGAAAGATGGCGCGGGAGGGAGAGGCGAGATGAAAGGAGAGGTCTTGCCGGGACTTGGCAGTAGCGGCAATTTGCCACATGCCTACGTAGCTGCTTTCTTTCTCCTGCCGGCTGAAGGGACCTTGCGTCAACGACAGACCAATCGATCGCAATTGCCCGAGCCGCTCGGATCGATCTATCGCTCCTCACCGCGAGCCCGATCGAGATCGCTTTCCTTCAATGCGTCCAAGACCAAGCCCGTCATACTTCTCCTCTCGCTTAACGAGCTTGCATGTAAAGCGAGTAATCCACATCATTCACTGAGCGATACACTTTCTAGGGAAACCTCAGGCCTCCAGATTTAAGGAGACGCTGTATGTGCCTATACACACTATTGCCGAGCAAGCGAATTGAAAAGTGATCGGGAAAGGGAAATGCGAAATGAACTGTAAAGCGGGATTCTCGGATTGCAGAGAGCCGAAATCACCCTGCGTCGGATCACCTCGTCCGATGGACTTCCGTTGTCCGAGGGAAAAGCGAGGGGCGAGGCACCCTCGCTGGAATGGCAGAAAAATGTTCGACGATCTTTAAATTAAGTGCATCGGCTTATCACGCGTGTGTAAAATCCTCGAAGGGGGTGGGTTTTCACCCCCGCGCGCGAGACGTGGCCGCACGGAAACGGACTCCTGAAATGCGTGGCGAATGTGGCCTGACGAGAGCGGAGCCCCAGGGTGGCATGAATCAAACGCACCCTCGCAATGCAGGACATACATTAGCCTGACACCGGACTGGCCATACGGAATGCCGACTATTTCTTATTCCCCGGAAAAGAGAGAAATAAATGCGTCTCCCTCTGTCTCGTGAAAAATCGCGACAATACTCTCGCCGAATGCAGGAGAAGTTATAGAAATACTAGATTTATTTTTATACAATAAATATCTATTCCCACAGAAAATGCTCCAACGACAAAATCATGAATTTGCGAAGGGTAATAATAATTTGGGGTAACAATAGATAACAGTAGAATAATAATAGAAAGTAGTAAAATGCTATTGGTGAACGGGTGGGATGACAAGAGTTATGATAAGAATAGCAGCGTAACACGGACATCTCACTATATGGTGGCGCATATTCCTGGTGGATTCATAAAAAAGATCTCGGGCACCCCTGTAAAGCAACATAAAAAGCGGCGGGTGTCGGAGGGATGGCGGGGCGCGGCGCTGCGAGGCGAGGCGAGGGACATACGGCCGTCAAAGCGTGCGCGCGGGGCGTTAAAAAAATCATAAGGGTGCCGTCTCGCTCGTCATTCGTCCTGGCGGAGCGTTCCTCCTCGACCTGCAACTTTCAAATCCTCCCCTCCCGCCACCGCCAGACCTCTCACTCTCCCGGGGACATAAAAAAGATATTTCTCCGATAAAAGATTCAAAGTTCCAGGGAGCGTTTCCCGAACGTTGCATTAACTCCGGCGCGAACTCACGATCGCCAATGTCTAGGCGACAGATCTCTCTCTCTCTCGATGCCGGATGAGATGCTGGAAAGTCTGCTGTCGAAATATCGCAATTAAAGTTTGCACGTTCGAACGATTTATATTTCGGGGGATGACAGGATAGCGCGTGGTACAAGAGTGCAAAAGGTTAAGGGATCTCGACTGGTGGGATCTCGGGGGTAGTTCGCCGCGATGTTTTCGTTCGGGGGTGCTTCTGTGTCCCTGGGATGGCAACGTAATCCCCGATGGAAGCTCCACATGGGAACATGGGGGACATCTTATCTTCATATTACACGCGCCCGATGGTTCTCAACTACATGGATTTGCCTCGCACACCGCTTCTCTCGACTGGAGAGTAACGTGTGCGAATTGGCTGGCATAAGAGTGGGCGGTGGTGTGCGAGAGAAAAAGATTAGTAAGCGGGATCGAGCGTTCGAGGGAATTCGAGTAACTGCAGGATGCTTTATGACCCGTGACCTTCCTGCAGGAACTCGCCCGCGGAAGAGCCACCCTCCACAGAACAGCATCGCTCTACTCCTCTAAACTCCATCCAATATATTAGGGCTACCTTCCGATGGGAGGATCCTACTTTTTCCTCGACCATTCCATATCATCATCGAACTTTTACTAGCGAGTGACGCGTGTCCAGTTCATTTTCATACACTTATGGCGATATGTGTAAGTGCGAGGAAGTAGCAGGGGAATCTTCCCATCTACTTTTCTCAATATGCAGCCTCCCGCGTATCTGCGATTCCTCGTTCAAGGGCTTTCGAGCAGACGCTGGGGTTGGCAACTTTGAAGGATATTTTTTATTCATGTGACGTGTTTGAGGGTGCGGAAAAAACACATTCTCCCGATCGAAAGGCAAGATCAGGCCGCTACTGGTGCGCTCTCGGCCACCAGCGCCCTGCAAAGTCTTCAATTTTAAAATTCCCTTCGGTCCGAACCCACATATCCATTCTCATCGGCTTTCAATTCGGATCAGTGACTTTCTCCCCGGAACTTGATGAATAAATAATCCAGTACACCTCTCAGAGGTCGCATAATCATTCCAGAATGTCATTCGTAAAGGCGACTTTCATTTAAAGAAGTTCTTGCGCTAATTTAGAGTCCAGGTTCTTAGGAAACCCGGTGAACGTTACTGGGCGTGCCAGTCCCACGGGATATCAAGAAAATTTTACGGGTCGCTGGTCGTTCTAATATTTAACACGGATATCCAATCCCACTAGATTGATCCTCCTGCTCCTTCCTCCTGTACTCTTCGACTGACGCTCAAGTCGATGCAATTTTTCTTTCAGAACTCATTAAAATGATTCGATGCAAATTTCTAGCAGTGAAAAGACAGTACTTGTCCAGCAGGTTCTGATGAAGCAATCAATCAGGAACTTAGGAAGACTGATGTGACTGGTTCCACGGAGGAGGACGCTCAGGTGTGGGTGCACTCGAAGGGGAAGATATCAAGGGTTAGACAATATCGCTCGTCAGCGGGTAAGTGACAAGCCGACCTGGAGGACTGGAGGCAGCCAAATGGAACTTCTAAATGGATAAGACGTGGAAGTTAACACTCCTCCGGCGACCGCAGCGAGGAATTAGGTGTCTGATGTATGAGCCGCCGTCATCCACCCTTTCCATCGGGGTGAAGCATCACCGGCGTAAATGAGACAAACATTGTCTTCGATTCCAAAATGCGAGGAATCTCACGTGACACCGAGCCAATTAGAAGTCCAGATGTCCGGCATTCATATTTTTCCTATCACCTGGAACTCTGCCAGGCATTCTAGAGCACGTGCTGGCCGAGACGTGAACGAGGGGTGGCGGCGAATCATCTTATCTCTGGTGGGGCCGGAGTAACTTTGCACATTCGATCAGGGGACGTCGACGGGCGAACGTTGAAGTCCGAGAAGAGGAGTGGATGGTCCAGGGTGATGCATGTCCCGTGTACCAGAACTGGGCGAGAGGGGGGGTGGCTCGGTAAGGGGTCAGCTCTGCGAACGTGATCCCGTGACTGATCCGTGAAAGCGTGAAAGGGTTCCTACTCCTTTTTCCACCCCTTTATCCACTCCAGGAGAACACGGGGGTGTCGCGAGGGCGACGATCAATCACTCCGGGCAGCAGCACCGCCGCCAGGCATCGGGACACATCAGACATCTCAGCCCCCGCTGCTACGATGCACCCCTTTCCTCCGGGACGAACGCTGCTCTTCGCTTCTCTCGCCATCATGCTATTCACATAAAGCCTTTCCACTGATATGCCCGGACGAATACCCACCCTCCCTCGCTTCGGAGTAAATGCACCTACCCGATGCTTCTTATGCCCTCCTCCGACGCCCACACACACATATCCCCTCTCTACTTCTGTTTGTCGTTACTCAATGCCAAAACGTGGACCTCTGTCCCTTGCGCTAGCAAGCAACCCTTCCCTCTCGTCATTCTCGCGATCATTTGCAGGGGACGCGTGCACCCAATGCATTTCAGGCGTATCTACTAAGTTGTATATTCGCATTTGTACAAGGTCTGATGGCGTCGGAAGGCGTTCTTACGGGCGAGAGGTACCCCGCGTGCTTTTCATTCCAGGTTGCGCGGCGCATAAACACATTTTTATATGACACAAGAGTTGATGTATCTCTCCCTCTCGGATAGCAGTGTACCAGTGGCTATAGGAGGAATAACGCCCTTTGTCCCGGACACGCCAGCGTCGTCATTGATATTCCGTCGGCGCCTCCGTCCTTCTGGCAGACGCAGCGCTACCACCCCACCACCTTTTTCTTACTCACCATCCTCCGCCGCGGAAGAACCTCCCGCTCCTTACCGGGGCCGCAAGGAAGCCCGTACGAGAAAAATGCTTGCCGCGCAAATATCCTTGCTGCCCGTGCCCAACTAGAAGTAAATTTCTCTTTCGCAACTTTTGCCACTGGCCGAATAGCGTGAATACGGTTATACTTAAGAATCTTAACGACGACGTAGCACGATTTTCGCAACAACTAAATATACATCGCCCTGGAATTCGAATGATCCAAATGGCGGAAGCAATGTGTCCCTGCTCCCTTTTATCTACGGAACTTTACAGGATCGTTTGCGTCTCAAGTTTGAGCACGCGTATCGAGCGGGTTCCGTCCTTAAAATATTATTAAAGAATGCTTTTAACATTCGAGATAGCATGGGGCTACCAGTGGACCGCCACCGCTGCCGCCTCCCAGTTATCGATACGACTTTGCGATTCCAGTGGAAAGGACAGTCCTTTTAACTGTGTCGTAAACGAGGGGAGAAAGAAGTGGAAGGCGGCCGCCGGAGCCAGTGGCCTCCTCTACTTTGTAAGGGTGCTGCTCGCGCGCTGCTACGCCGCGAGCAGTCACTGCCATCCCAATAAAAACTTTACAGCCCTCCATAATGAATGCAAGAAATAATTATCTCATGAATACATTAGTTTTAGTATCTACCGGACACGGGCGCCCGCCCGTAAAAGCAGCCGCTCACGCATTTACCCGCGATTTCCACCGCCTCTTGCCCCTCGACGATCCTTTAATTGTTCTGCCCTTTTGCTCTCTTTCATCCTTTACTCAAGTACCGAGCAGTCGACTGTCATTAGCACCTGCGAGAGATCGCGACTTTACCAGCCTCCTTTTCACACGATACGCCCTATCACTTTATTTCCTTGACAATACTATATTTCATTAATATTGGGTTGGTCAGAAAATTCGAGTTTTGGCGGATTTCAAGAAGCTATGGAAACTTTGAATAGCGAAAATTACCATTTTCCTATTTTTACGACTTTTTCAGTTTTTTAACTTTATCGACTCCTTAATTTGGCATTTATAGTATTGTATTGGGATAACTAGATTGCGCATGTTTATTATTAATCATCGATGTAACATTGATGTGCATAAAAGCAAGAATTCGTGGAGGGAAAAGTCCGAGTGATTGTGTAGCGCTAGCTGCAACACAAAGAGACGGAAATGCCCGGACGTGCGCGCGTCTGGCGAAAAACGGGTGAGAAGATGCGAGGTCGGGAGGGAAAAGGGGGAAAATCGCGGAAGAATGGAGTTGACGGAGTGAAAATCATGAAGGCCGGAAGCGGAAACGAAGCTCCTCTCTGTTATACACTGTCCTGACAACCCCGGCGAAAGAACTATGTGCTCTTTACTCTTTGTACTTGGATAACCAGTGATGGAGCCCGACTACCTTATGTGCCAAAGTCCGGCGCACTAATTAACGATATAATCGCAAGCTATTCCAGAGAAATATTTTGCCAAAATCACAAACCGGTAAATAAAAGAAATAGAAGTATAGGCAAGGGATATGTCAGAATTCGGGATTTTCGCGCGTGTTCCCCACCCGGGTCCGCACGATTCCCATAATCCTCGGCGTCCCTTCTTTCGAGCACTCGAGATTTCTCTCCTCTCCTTTTTTATCCCCCGGAAAAACGAAACGGAATTGAAATCGGCTTTTCGAGAATCGCGCATCCCGTCACCCCTCTCCCCGGGGAGTAGAATGCAAACAGGCTGAGTGCGCAACTCGGCCTTACGAGGGCTAGGGAGAGAGAAAGTGGCGACCCGAACAAAGTGCGTACGCGTGGCAGACGTTCGAGAAATCAAAGGGACGAAAACGAGATGCCAAGGATGAGATGAACGATCTAAGGTGGATTTAAGACGTTGCAGGGATACGTATCGTTCCATGTAGGATTACCACCCTTCGATCAACTTCTAAAGCAAACACCGGGGCAATCCGTTTTTCTTTGAATTCCACCAATCGTCTCGTAGTCCGCACGTTCCTATAGTAATCAAAATATATTACGCTCTTGAGCTAGCCCTTCGGCTATAATTAAATTAAGATAAAATTCTATTGGTGAATGCTTTGTTTCAATAGTAAAATCATCAATTTTTTTGCGAAAGGCTAGTGATGGGAAGAACTTGTAGTTCAAGACAAACTTGCGGATATTCGAAGCTAGGTCATCTACCGCTGAAATGGGAAACACAAGTGGAGTTGTAGCGGCAAGGGGGAAAGGAATCTGCAGAGGACGGAGAATAGTGGCGGCCTCCCATGGCGAAACTTCTGTCGATAAATTCTCCCCGAAAAGATATTCGCGTCCACTTATTTGAATTCATCGTGTCAAATAATGCACATTAAAAGAACGTACACTCACCCTTTTTTCAACTGGTATCTGTTGATAATCCAACAGCACTAACACAGGAAAGTGATTTACCACGGTTCGCACGAAAAATTCCAAATATTTCTTTAGAGCAGCCAGCGACTTTTGTTATTAGGAAAATATGATTTACGGTCAATAAAAATGCCTTATCATTTAAGATGATTGTGAAATTATCAAAAAAAATTCCCAACTTCACTCTTAGACTCGATATTCTGGTGAGTCAAGCATGATTTAAAAGGACAACCCTTCATCCCCAAGTGCCAGTAAAAAACTGACTACCCCTTTGGCCCCAGCATCCAATGGGTACAGAAGGGGTGCAAGCTCCACCCATTTTTTATGCTGAAGGCAAATCAAACTGCTGCTATTCACTGTACACACTATCACATTTTGATCTGGTAGCCAGGGTCCTTTCATCTGGGGAGGGTGCAGGTTTTAAAAGGAGTGAGATCTCAGGCAATCCCTAATGAAACAACCCTTCCACTGCTAACTTCTGGCACAACCTTCTTTTTATACAAACAAATATACAATATCTTTTATCTCAATAAAACATTGTTCAGATTCTTCACAATTATTTGGATTCTAGCTTTTTAGTAAAAAAATTATGAATTTTGGATAAGTCTACAAAAACTGTGAAAAAGACCACTGGATTGTCAATAGATTATCACATTGAATGCACTATACAAATTTTAGTTTCAAGACTTTGCATAAGCAAGGAACTGAGACCACACTGTGAAGTATATCCAATGGCAGCCACCACCAAACTGGCTCTCTCCAGGGTACATGACACTGGGTTGAGCTACGTAGGATGTTTCCTATACGTCCATGTATAATCTTGGGGTTGTGTCGGGCAACCCCTGGTGGAGTATCACCCAGCTACCTCTCGGAAGGGTAGAAAGGGGAAAGAACGCTTGAAAATGAGCAGGGTGGCTGTGGGACGGAGCATGCTCCGTTGAAATATTCTAAATCCCACACCCAAAGGGGTGTTGCCTATGTAGAAACCCTGGAGATGGAGAAGGAGAGTAGATCCTCCGTCAGCCCTGACGGAGAAGCACCCCTAGCAATACTGCCTTTGACGGAGCATGCTCCGTTTGAATACCACCAACCCTATAGCTACAGGGATGTTCTCCGTAAACTTCTGCTGGAAGCCATGAGAAAGAATTGTCAGTATTGACACATATCCTTAAAGTAATATCATCTGAACATAAAGACACAGTCTATGGCATAGAATATCTGACAATCAGTACAAGTTCATACAATTATAAGATTACCAAAAATTTCATTAAAAATGGCAATTATCATTAAACATACCCTGTCATCAAAGGAAGACTTATGCAGTGTGAGAAAAAAACGAGAGGACAATACTTCTTCTGTGCATTGCACTGCACCCCTTTTTTAGCAGGATCCTATTTGAAAAGGGAAGGGGTGACTGTACCCCTTTCAAAGGGGTTAAAATCAGAAAGGGGTACAGAAATGATTTAATGCTGCATCAAGTGATACCATCTGCAGCGAGGGGTTGGCAAACACACATTGGGTGACACACATTGTGTGTAAAAATCGTCCACAAGATTTTTGTGGACACAATTATATCATACGAAAAAATGAAATAACACGAAACTTTATAGGCATACGCGTGAGTTGAACGAGTCATACAACAGTGGTGCTCTGAGGAAATACAACACACAGCATATCAATAAATCGCAAGACCCAATAAATACTGTTTTGTAAAAATAATTCGTTCGAACAATCACGAATCTCTATACTGCTTTATATGCAACCTATCTAATTCATCTAACCTTGAACGAAGAAAATGAAGAAAATTTGAAACTTGCAGAAAGAAGGTATAGATCACATGTTCTGCGTCACCGTTCCGCGGCAAACTTCACGTGTATCCTGTAACACTTCTTTCTGTACCATAATAATTCAATTTCCTACCGCCCTGAAGCAAGCGGCATCTTTGTTTCTGATTTTCCTTCACGTCTATTTATGAATTGTCGACTGCTAGGTTGTAAATGATAGATAAATCAAGTTGACAAAAGATTAGTGAAAAATGACATTATACCATTTCGGTAATTGTCTGGGACTCGTTTATGTCCCATATTACTTGACTTACAAATACTCAGGCCTGTAAGTAAATGCACATTCTACTACTCAGGTTATAATCTGGTTAGGGAATGCTCTCGATCTCAATATGAATATCATTAAATTACATGAAATTTTATTTAGATCGGAGTACGGGGCCTTTTGGAAATGCATTCAAGCGGGGGGAACCTACATATTCACACAGCTTGTAAAAATGCTGGCACTAGCCACGTTCTTTCCGACAGCAGACAACGTCGGTGACGAGGGTTTCGATGTTTTCGGAGTACGTATAAAAAAATTGGGTCACTTCTTCCGCGGTACGTCGTCCAAATCGTTTTCAGTGAAAGGGCATAACTATTTTAGGAGTTCCTGAAGTCTTCCATAGATTTAGCAGATCTGGTGGGAATACTACTAGTCCTCAACAGTATACCAGGCAAAGGTCATGCCAAAGTGTTGACTGCTGGCATCGGATGGGCTGGTGCTGAAGTACTTTTAACAAGGTTTCTCTTACTATGGGTGGGAGCAAGGGGTGCAGAGTTTGACTGGAAATATATCCAAAAGAGCTTGGAATCGAACATTAATCTAGTGCAACACATTACAACAGCAACACTCGTCTGGTTGTGGACAAGACACGATTTGCGAAGAGGACTAGTCCCCATAGTCGTGAGCATGTTGCTTCTCACAGTTTACAGGCCACTTGTGCTAGACTTATTTACAACAGTCCTTCTTGCCGGCCCATGGTCCACTCTTGTTATAAAAGCAATTACGACATTCCTAATGGGGGCAATGACACTCCACATATATGCTGGGCTTGCTCAGACGATAGGTATCTTTTAAAAGATTAAGAAAATAGAATTCAGTTGTAAAATAACTTAAGTTTTTTTCATATCAAGTATGAAAACTGGTAGTAATAAAGTGGCATACATTTTCAATATAATACAATGATTTACATGTGATATATATTTCCCTTCTCGACATAAGTATCTAGCTCATGACTTGGTATTTCCATACGCATATTACTCCAAGGAAATTCGAATGTTCGACCGACTTCTCTAGCGGACACAATACAAAAAATGGCAAAATTATCATCGTAGATTTATCATTTTCATCCTTAAAGCTATCATTCTCCAATCGGAAATTCATTTGAAATATTCATTAACAAAAATAACTGTCCACTATACTTCTTTCAAAACAATTAGCATTCTCATAATGCAGTATCACAAGCGCCAACGAAACGTATCACGAGAATAGTCTAAGAATCGGTATAAACGGATACAACCAGTACTCCTTTTAAACGTAGTAGTTTTCAAAAACCTTGGCAACTTCTCCGCTATGCTTCCATTGCAATGCACTCTGGAGAATCTCTATGAAATAGGGCATTCAAAATCCGGCTTATTCTGGATCATCAACATAATAAACATTTAGACTATCATGCTGGGCAGTATAATCATCATTATCGTCGTCGTCATCGTCGTCGTCGTCATCATCATCATCTTCGTCGTCCTCATCATGATCATCATATAAACGGCGATCGGGACGACTGTAATAATAATGCTCCTCGTCATCATCGTCGTCATCATCAAACAAGGAGTCACTGTCAGAAACTTCTTCACTGTCAATGTACACTCCAAAGCCGATACTATCGTAAGCAGGTCTACCCTGAGCTCCGATTCTTGAACTCGGTGGAATAAGCTGTCAGAGAATGTGCTATTACTATAGGCATCAGTCTAGAAGTATGTATTAAAATGTGTATATATAATACATACATGTGCCAAATTCTTTAATACAGTACCCTCGCGACGGGAAGGCGTCCACATCTTTACATCATAATCTAATCCACTGGTTGCTAAAATCGGAACATGCGGATGTTGTTCCAAGCAATTCACCTACAAGAATGTACATATTACAATCTATTATCTTTCTCTCTGTTAAATTAAATTATTATAACGTACTGCTCCTGAAGTATCTCCTTTCATCAACTGCACTACAGCTTCGGTGTTTTTCTCCCAAATAAATATAGTAGAGCAGTCAGAACCAGAAATGATGTATTCACTTTTTAGCCCGAAGAAGTTCACTCCCTTTACTGGAAGAAATGATTGATTAACAATTAGAACATAAATAACTTGCTAGTATGTACATGCTCTTACTTGTTGCAACATTACGATGACCAAAATATTTATGCAGATATTCATCTTCCTTTGGTGCCACTGCATCGAATAGATAAATACAATCTACAGCGTAAGATGCCAGCACCTCGCTTCCATTGTAATTGTAAACAGCACATGTTATAGAATGCCTAGTTTGTTTCTAAAAAATTTCACACAATTGAATGAATACGAGAAATACATTGAGATCGTACATATTAGAGAAAATGAAGATGTACCAGAGGTTTAGGACACAATTCATGCACTGGTGTTCGTATACAACGGCGATCATATATTCGTACAATAGGAGAGCGGCCACACACACAGAATTGGTGACTTTGCATTGGATTAGAATGAACACTGTATAATGGCACCCTATTTGTGCCATTAGTTACCAGGCATAGTCTAAAGGAAACAGAAAACAGAGCATTATATGTCATATTATATAGAGTTGTTATGAGTTATAATAATATGGTGTTGTTGAGCATACTTTTTTGGCCGTCGCTCTCTTATATCAATGGATAATACTCTTGCATCTTCACCAACGGAGATAATAACATCTGGTGTATCAGGATGGATTGCCAGTTTATGAGTTGGAGAATGATGATGTGCTTTTAACTCTGAGACTCCACGTTCAAGGTTTAATAATCGTACTTCACCATCACGATCGCATGTTGCAATCACATCTTGTACAAATGGTAGCCATTTAGTCTAAAAGCATTTAAGAATTCCTTACAGTTTACTAATTTATATTACGTATAGCATAGTAACACATCAAACGAAATACCTGAAACACATTGCTTTTATGGCCACTGTAGAAGCATTGTGATTTTTCGGTAGCCCAATCCCATATTCTAACTTGCAAGTCATCAGAACCACTGGCTAACAGATTCCCTGTTGGGTTAAAATTTAAGGCATTGACGGCACCCTGAAAAATGCCAATAATGATATAAAACTCTTTGCATAGCAGATCACATATGTAGTAACAATGTTTTACATGCCTGGTGGCCTCTTAGTTGGGACATAATGTCAAGACGTTCTACCATATATACAGAGCTGTAGCATTTCTGATAAAATTCAATGTTGTTTCCTACTTCACGCTTTAACAGTTCTGGCACCAACAGCCAGGACGGCTTTTGCCTTTCTTTTTGCAAGTAAGCTGGGACTATATCTGAGCTGTCATCACCTGTAGGATACACATAGATTTAAATACATGCTAATACTCAGAATAGAAAGTGGAGTACTGTAAACATACTTCTTTCATTGTCACTTTGGTCACTGACTGACAACGAATCTGAAGACATGATGGATATCGTATTGGAAAGCAATGTACCACAGGAAAATAATTATAAAAACTTCGTTTCACGCGTCGCATTAAAACCAAAGGATCTCACATAGGTTCGAGCATTTCTAGAACTTCGAGGTATCTATATTTGGGATGCGTGCAATCTTTCTTGTTTGGTTTAATGCGTTTATGCGCCACGCTCTCGTGAAATCTTCAACGTAACCAGTTCGAATGTAAACAAAACATGAAAATCATAATTCGCAGCATGTTACTCAACAATGGTCACATCTTGCGCAGTTCAATCCAACTATATACTCAAAACTATCATCGGAACTTGAGATATTTTGGTTGCTATCCGGCTAGGTGCACGGGCGACACTGCGCCAGCCAGAGCAGACTCGGCAGCTTTCACTTAACGATGAAACGTCGAATATTTATATATAATTGTATTAATCGCCTGGCAAATTAACCAGCGTTGCTCGAAGTGCGGTTGAAAGTTGCCTGAGATGCCGCATACTCGCAAACGCACTACGGATATATGTGGTCACGGTAGTGATAGTCGCTTATCGCAAGTGGCCAAAAGTTGTATTACTTTCGAAATCTAACAAGCTACTTCGTGAAGTTGATCTCAACTTTTCGTGTGTCATGACTAGATCATCGGTTGATTCAGTAAAAATCGAATAGACTAATTATGATCTAGCGTAAAAACTCTGCCTTATAAATCTTTCCCGGCATCATTTCTAAAAATCGGCGCCGAATGGGCGATAAAAGTTGACGTTGAATTGCAGCTAACGTCAATTCGTATGAGCTTGGTAGTCCCGTACCAATAGTTGTGCTACGTGGCCCTAAGATACACCGGAGTTTTCTGCAACAGTCACTGTTGAACAGTGTTCTATGGGTTTTTGGTCGTATGCGCCGCATTGTATCCCACGTCTCACACGTAAAGGAGTACTGTCATTTCTGTCGTGTTGGAGATGAAGTGATACGTACATGACAGTTTCAGAGATCCTCGGGGCAGCGTGCAAAGTAAGAAAGAAAAGGTTCGCCTAAAGGCATAGGGTTTCATTTATTTCCCATTTATTGCTGTTCGATAAATCGTCCCGCGAAATCTGCCCACATTGTCGGACAATACGTTAATAACAATGACATTGTTATTGAATCGCTCCGAAGAATTACAGTGAATCCCTTCTTACTACTGAAAGTTTGTGTCGAATTCAACGAATCTTTCGCTCGTTCTAGATCTTTACGGTATTCTATAAGAAACGACCTTTTACTGATGGACCAATTCCTAATCGCAATCCAGCCCAATTTTTACATCCTTCGTCTAAATGTGCACGGATACGATTAACGTAAACGTTGCGAAATATTTGCAGTTTGGTGAAAATGTGGACACAGTGGGTTGTTTACAATCTCCTCTGTGTGATAGTTGCCGTAGTGCGGGCACAAGACTTTAAAAGTTTCGATGACAATGTGCACTTTCAAATCAGTTGGCCAGAGAAAATCACACCAGATTTATTGGTGAGTGTTTTGTGGACATGAAAGACCAAAAACAGCTTCCAAATTCTCACTTAATTACCAAACACAGCTTGCAAATCCTCACTGAATTGTCAAAAACAACTTCTAAATCTTCATATGAATCTTACTAAGGAGTATTGCTATTATTAATTTTCTATAGGATCGCAAACTAGATAATGAACCATACTTCATAACAACAGCAGATAATGAACGATATCAATGTCTGATTCCTGATATCAACAAAAGGAAGCACGAGCCTAAAGAGCCAGACCTACACACTAATCTATTGTATAGTAATTATCTTTCCTGGATATTCAGCGAGGAGACATGCTCATATAAAGTAAGAGTATTCCAAAGTAAAAGATTTAATCTTCATAACAAAGCAATTAAAGTAATTGTTGATCGCTTGTATAGCTTGATTCTTATTGGACGTATGAACTATGCCATGGAAAATTTGTCAGGCAATACCACGAAGAAAGAGATGGAAAGAAAGTCAAGACACAAGAGTATTATCTGGGCACTTTGGATAAGACCCAGAAAGCAAAGATCCTTGCAGAGCACGAAGAAAAGATAAAGAATCCAAATGGAAAGGCTAAAATCCCAGTAAAAAAAGTTGATGGGCTGAATATTCCTTATCTGGAATTTGAAATGGGTGATGGGACACTCTGTGATTTGAATAATAAACCAAGAAAAATTAAAGTTCTGTACATCTGTTTCCAATTGGACAAGCAAGACATATTCTCTTTGAAAGAAACTTCCACTTGTGAATATGAAGCCATAGTTTTTACACCTGAACTATGTGCTATCCCTCATTACAAACCACTAGATGTGAGAGAGAATGAAATCAATTGCCTGCCTGTTGACAATGCACCAAAAAGACCAAAGGCACTGAATGCAATGGAAGCTGAAAGCATTAAACTTATGCTCCAGAAACCACCGGTAAAATCATTAAGCCTAGGACAATACAGTTGCGATGAGTATTTTGTTATTCTCTATACTTTGAATTTAATGTTTCTTGCATAGGATGACAACCAGCAGAAAGTCTATGCAGTCTTCCATGTAGATAAGGAGGGCCAGGTTAGAATATTCTGTATCTTTGAAAATAGGCTCAACATCTGGTGGTTCACGTAAATCAATTTGTTTCATCATCAATTGGCAAAAATATTTAGAACTCATTCTGTCCCTTCTTTGTCTGCATCGGCTCACCAAGTGTTCAAAATTTAGTCACGTTAATGCTAGTATTTTCTATTTCGTTAAGTTCAAATATTCCAAGATTTACTTGCTTCCAATTAACATTGAATTACATCTAAAAGAAATGTGAGAGCCTTTGTGAGCAAGTCATTTATATTTGTACAGTGAATTGTGCAATATACAGTTACTTGTGAGAAAAAGGGATTACATCATTTCACTCAGACTTTGCATTAGACTTTTATATATTTCAATTTTATCACAGTAACAAAATACAACAATATTTACTAAATATTACAAGGTATTACAATATTTTTTATTTTAGGATGGTGAAGCCCGTGTTAGAGTTGAAATACACCCTGGTGACGTTGTGGATAAACATAATATAGACGATGACCTATATGCATTGGCAGATCAAGTAAACTTAGTTAGCCCAGCTGAAATAACTCCGGTTCAGAACTTCCTTAATGGCGAAGATTGCTTACATGGAGTGAGTATCTAGCACTTTAACATAGTATTAGCTGCCTACTCATAAGAATAGTAATACACAGTTGTATAATTTAAATAGGGAAATGGCTGGTGGAAATATGAATTTTGCATTGGCCGTTTTGTGGTTCAATACCACGTGGAGCGTGACGGTTCTAAAACTATTATAAATCTTGGTCATTTCGATGAGCAAGCACATCTTGAATGGATAGCCGCTCATCCACATAAGAAAGTAAAGCCACCTGCAGTGAGAACACACTTCTCGCACTTTTATGGTGGCGGTACTATTTGTGATAAGACTGGTAATCCACGACAAACTGAAGTAAGTACAACAATAAAAACTTCTATGGCTGTATAAATTTTGTTGTCTACAGTTCAAAAATTTTCCATTGTAGGTCGCATTCAAGTGTGTAGAAAGCCATATGGCTAGCCCATCGGGCATCTCGTTGTTTTTGCTTGAAGTGAAAACATGCGAATACGTTTTGGGAGTGGAATCGCCACTGATCTGTGATATTTTAGAATACGTTGATGAAAATGGTCTCATGAATGAGAATATGAATTATGAATATCTGAAGAACATGGCTTTCCCAGTGGAGCAAAACGAGTCTGAAGAAAGGATAGCCAATGAGGACGATTAGACGAATTATTTATTCGTTTCGTATCGCGTGTGTGTGTAAAACAACAACAGAAATAAAATTTAATAAATGTACAGTGAAGGTTTCTGTACGGGACTGTACACAGTACCGGTACTGATACGAAACGACGAACATAAGAATTTAATTTATGATTGTTAAATGAATTTAGAGTATGTAAATATTTGATACTTCAAGCTGTATTAGAAACTCTGGTGCAAGTTATTTGTCAGCCCAAATAGTACACTCCACACTCTAATCGTAACACGATCCCAAAACTTTACGACGGTCGCAATGCATGCCTTCATTTTATGGTTGTATAATCTTTCAAGTCAGAAAGAATTAAAGCCTCTAACATTGCATTGTAGACTTGATTTGGCGTTAACCAACGTTAAGACCAACACCAACGCGAAACTGCTGCCTTCGGTGATTGAGCATACCGCTAACAATAAGCGAAGATTCTGAAATCGGAGTAAGCTTTTTCTCGAAGACGGCACCGACAGTGCTTTCCGAATTAACGATTCCCTTAAATGTCATGTATGCGTGTGGAAAGTTTAGTTGATAGACTATTGTAGCTACGGAGCGGTGTCTTCTAAAATCTGTATCCAATTCCACGCCGAGTTCCAGTTGATCGCTTGCACGACTGTAATAACATAGATGCAGATCCGCATTCCCGAACGTCCCAGATAATGTTTTATCGCCGGTGTCACGACGAAAGGCAAGGCACATGACGCTACGTCGCATGCCAGGAACTTCGGGGCCCCGAAAATATGCCAATTCCGCGCCAAGGGCGATCCTAGACGTGATAGATTGTAGGTAACGTAGAACCACTGTGCCCTCTTGTTTCAAGAATCGTGGATTATCCAGAGCCACGGATACAGTAGCGTCATCAGACCGATACTCCAAACAAGAACTTGAGGCTTTATATTTTTGATCAGCGATTTGCGTGGACAGTTTAAATCGAAATCGGCAGCCGAGCGTGTGTACAAAGTTGGCGCTCATATTCCCATTAGGTGCAATCTCTCCCGCCGCGATTGGGTATTTCTCACACGGGCCGACTCTCTTGCAGCCAATGTACTTTGTTCCGAATTTATAACCCGAAGGAGTTACAGAACTCAGAGTTATAACGTGAGAAGCGCTGAAATGTTCGCTCAGGATTTTCTTTACTATCAATTTTGCACCTTCGAAGTTTTGGGGATATAGATCCCGGACTTTCTTGTGAATATCTTCGAAACATCCTGGATTTCCCGGTTTCCTATCCACGCTCTCATGACAGGGAATGTATATTTCAGACTCATCGGCATGTGCAACAGTGCAGGGTTTTGATTTAGCTTTAGAGGCCTGCTCACTCCCCATTCTAGTTCATACATATAAACCGCAGCAATCTTGAATAGTAGTCAGCAGCATTTATATAAACAAATCGTCACCATTTCTTACAATTTTTTTCGCATATAGTACAGAGGTTACGACTCATTTTGAAAGTGTAATGCCTTTTTGAAATTGTTGTCGATGTCGAATCACAATCGAGCGGAATATTATTGCGAGAGATGTTCAAGGTGTAGTGTATTAGCGCGGGCTTTCTGAAATGAGTAGTTCGAAGTCTACCGCTAGGCGGCGTCGCCTAAAGGGAATGTATACACTTTTCTCGCAAGTACTCCGGAAGAGACCAGTTCCTTTAAATACTGTCGAGAAAACAGCTGTTTCTGGAAGTGTGTGCTAGTGATGGCACAGCTGAACATTGATCGCTAACGTAGAAATATGGCAGATCTGCTCAGTGGGTGTTGTCACGTGGTCGCTTCAAGTAGCTTGTGTGTTCGGCTCCCGATTGCGCGTGCATCTTCGTGGCTGTTTTTCCAAAACACCTCGGATTTGCACGCCTGCACGGTCGAGTCTTCACGTCGCTCCTCGAACTACCGCGATTTCCAAATTGGGGGGCAATCGAATAGGTCAGACGAGGTATAATTTGTCGCTTCCATATACAGGCACTGCCGAATGCAGTATGCCAGTTTTTTGTTCTTACAGTGAACGAGTAAACTATCTTTTTTGTTTGTCGGAAGACTAGAAATAATTAAGACTTACAATTTCAAGTACATTTTTATTTTTCAAAAAATTACTACAATGATCAAAATGGATGCCTCGATCAATGTTCACGTTTTCTGTTCAATTTCACTATTAATTTCTGAAGCAATCTGAGTAAAAAGCATGTTCCAATTCCATACTTCGTCAGGTTCTTTGACCAGCTCCTCTGAGTACAATTTTTTAGCTAAGAGGGACAAGTCCACGCCATTCACTGACGTGAAGGCGGCATTCCTCACCAATTCTGTATCCAGCTCTTTGTAAGCAGCAACTCTATTCACATTGTGCCTGCAATACATATCAAAATAAGAGTTATGCATCAATATATCCTAGTCTGAGTATATCAGGGAATACTCACACAGGTACTTTTGTTACGTCCGATAGTAAATTATCTTCTTGAATCTCATCTAAGTCAGGTATGACAGGGATGTCTGCGAAGAATGACATTAGTTTATAAACTGACGAAGCAACGCACTTATAAATGATAAATAAAATCTTTGCTGGATTTTTCATACCATCTCCTTCGCTATCCCTCTCAGTAGCAGGTTTCCGCTCGCTGAGAAAAAGTCTATCAATCATTAGCCATTCTGAATTGTTTATCGTCATCATTTGTTTTACTCACCGATCTATCATTTTCAATGCACTCTTCGATCTGTAATAACGAAATCAGGATAAATGTAGATTATTGGATTTAAGTGTGGCAAAAGTAAGTGTTCATACTTGGCGCTCTTGAAGTCATCGCCCCATCCAGTCTTCCTACTGCGCGGTGGAACTGCGGGAGGTTGGCCAGCTGCTGATCTTCCTCCAGCCAGAGATACTGGGCTATCCAAATCTTCGTCCGATTTCGTGTCATCTTGAGCATTACTGTTTTGTGTAGAACGTCTGCCTAATCGCGGTAACAACTAGAAATAAAACGGACAAAGCTAAATGAAATTAAGGAGCAAGGAGCGTCAGCTGGTCACTGCTTCAGTGCGCATTCCAGGTAACACAAGTGCATTCCCAAGGTCTCAAGAACGCCGCATTTTTTAACTGACCTTCTTCGAAGAAATCTCTAGGTCCGCAGCCCAATCCATATTAAGACTGTTCCTTCCGAAGTACTTAAAAATCGTACATTGTTCCAGGAACTGATTATCAAGGCGAGTGTTTACGAGCTGTAGGTAACCATGACAACTGACGACAACAACGCTTGGATCGAGTGTCTTGACTGACTTACCTGTTCGCCGTGCTCACCTGGGCCAGCAGTCTCCCTCCTACCATGTGCCAGGATGCACGGAGTTCAGTTAAAATGTTACTCTTCCCGCACGAATAGACCCTTCGAAACCGGTTTCCCTATGCCTTCTCTTTCGATCGCGCGGCTTTAGCCCTTTGTTATTACTCGCACTATTATTTAGATTCTCGAAGGATTCAGTAGTACGAAGGGCGTCATTATGCTCTACCGACTAGATTTTACACGCTTTTGTCAAGTTCTCTCCAACGAATTGGTGATTTTTATACCTATTAATAATTTGCTGATAATCAACTAAATATTACCAAAAACCAGAGTGTAGAATTACATATATTACATATAGTATTTATTGGAATAACGATACAGGGTTTTTATAATGATAAGCTCCGGGGCAAGAGCAAGATACTATTAACTTAATAGTACTTGGTGTCGGCAATTTGTCGCTGGTATTCTTCTTCATCGGGGTTGGCCTCGCAAGCGTTATCATTGTTAGGCGGTCTCACGCGATTGTACCTGGAAAAGTCGCCTTTGCACAATCTCCAAGGCAGTACATCGATTCGTTCGTGCAAAATAGGCGATATCTCAGGGCTAACGAAGTTTGGGGTACCGGCGCCGGATCCGCGTGTAAGGAGTTTCCTTTTGCGATCGTAGCAGCAGTGCTGTGCCGCAGCACTTTCGCTGCCCTGCGCCAGTAGGGATCGCACGCAATAGGAAGCACCGGGTTTGTAAACGTCCAGCCTCTGGGAATCGCTGCTCACGTCCCGCCACCTGAAGTACTTGCGCTGCTTCTCGTCCCAGATTTTGTCCTCGTAAAAGATTTCGCTCGGGTAGTGGCAAGGGCAGCTGGGTAGGACTGCCAGAGCGCCTGTAAATAATTGTTATACTTTAGCACCCCATCAGACTCACAATGAATGTTAAGAGCGTAAAAATCAGGACGAACCCGAGAAAGCTTCCTCGAATTTGTCCCTGCTGTTCAGCCACTTCTGACAAGGATCTTCAACATTGGCCTCAACGTTGACCAGGTTCAATCCCTTCAAGACGCTTTTACTCTTCTCCAACGACTCGTTACGTAGATTCTGGAATAATTTCGTTAGAAGGGAGGTCAGGCCTTCCTGGAACGTAATGTGATCTTCGCCTGGCGCATAAATCGCTGACGATATCGTATCGTCAGAGTAGTCCGTGCTCTCGTTACGCTCTTTCTTGGAATCTTCCGTCCATGGTGGAAGACTTATTTGCTCAAGTTCGATTTCTTCGGTGGTAAGAACTTCGTCGTAAACCTCTATCTCTTTACTATCATTCCCATTGAGCCTCGCGCTTTCCTCTGTCACTCTTGTATCTCCAGTGTCTTCCTCGAACAATGATGCATTCGTGAATGACGCATCAGTGGGGGGAGGTGAACTAAACGAATTATTATTCTTCCGTAAGAAAGATTGTCTGATCGCGCCACTCCCGCGTAAGCAGGATGGTCGTGTTTTGCATCGTCGCCGACGTCGATGCCTAGCGTGTCTTGTTGGCGGCAGATTAATCTCGTCATCATCATCCTCGCTTCGCTTACTCCTCACTACTTTTGACGTAGAAGTTGCGAGAAGCACTCTTGCATCTGTTGTGCTAGCACTCGCCAGATCTCGATTAAGAATGGGAATGGAGATCTAGAACAAAGAAGAAGGAAAGCCCTGGTAATTTCGGTACGCACAATTATGAATAGAAGACAAGAGCGAGCGCACATACACATACATGCGCATAGTAGGTACAGTCGGGAAAAGGAAAAATTCGCAGGTGGCGGAAGGAGATCAAAGGATGAAAGGAGGAGCTGGTGGGGAGGAACTTGTCATGGATTTGAGTGGCTCGAATTGTCAGCACCTGTGGAGGGAAGCGACACGAAGGTCGAGCGCGCAGCAGGGGCCGGGGGTAATACCAGTGGCCATTTCGACATTTGCGACAGAGGAGGGCAATGGTCGGCACAACATCAAAAGGAGAGAGAGGCTGTGTGTGGATGTATGTGTTTGCCTCACCGTCCTGACACGGGATACCGCTGGGCAAAGGGGCGTGCGGTCGGCGTTCTACGCCTTGGATGGAATGGAGTGGAATGGGATGCGTTTAACAAGAGACGTTTCCACTTCTCAGAAGCTTACTCTCTCTCTCTCTCTCTTGCTTTATCTGCGCATTGCTAGAATTTTCCATTCAATGGAAAACATAGCATTTTCTTTTCTACTTTTTCTTTATGCAGGGAAATATAGTATGCTAAGTCAGCAGTCAAGGAACCACTTGTTGCAATCGGATTTTATGTAATATAGTATGTTAGTAATATTTATCTTTGAGGATAGATGCATTGGCAAGTTTAACCCGATCATGAGTGATCTCATCTCATAAGAGCGGCTTATTTTGGCGGGGAACGGAAGATCAGCAGTCGAGTAATTTGACCGTGGTCGTGGCTGTAGGAAATCCCGGGCTGTAAGTTCACTGACTTGGAGCATGCACTTGGTAAACAACTTACTTGTAATTCTTCCGTAGCGTGAAGCGGTCCAGCCGAGACCTTTGCCAGTACAAGCACGTAGCAGGTCAATAAGATCATTCTCATTTTTGTCGCTGACAGTCAAATGGCAGGCTGCCTATCATAGTGATTTCTTTGGTCTTCAATCTCAAAGACTTCTACAGCTCTTCGTAGGTCAAACGCATCCGATGTCTTCGTGGGCTGTGAACACTATTCCTCTTGAACTTTTCATGTCAGCTAAGGTCACGCAAATCCCACTTTATTACTATAGCCTGATTGATTCCTCAAAATCGAAGTTCGCACTAGGAAATCCAAGTTCTTGCACATCGAGGCTTCATCATCACAGAGCTGCTGTTTCGGCTGCTACCGGCTATTTTGGTAAAAAAGTCCCGATTGATCTCTCGCGATATCTGCACGATATCGATACGAAGAAGTGCGATTGAATTGATAAGAAAAGCTGGGCTTCCCGAGCGGCAAGGGTGGCGTGTGCGGAATGTGGCGAGCACAACAGAGGGCTCGAAAAGACAACACGACGGACGCGAGGAAACGAGGAGGAGAAGAAGGAAGAAGCGCGCGGCGGTTCACGCTCACGCGGCGCGCTCCGTTCAAAGGCCTACCACTATATGTATAGTTGTGAACCGGTGAAGTTCTGTCCCACTATAATGGCCAGTGGTGGTAGTGGAGAGGCCACTGTCGGAGAGGTAGCGTGCCGGATGACAGAACACTACGTCATTGTACGGATCGTACAGCACGCGGGGCTTGTAGGGCTTAGGCTTTCTTTGCGCTCGCACCGACATCAGCCACCATCCAAGGGCTATCCCCCTTTTTTCCCTTTCCTCTACACACTACTCTTTCCTCTTCGCCAGCCTCCTTCGTTCTCCCTTTCTTTCTCTCTTCCGCTACTTGCGTTCTCATTCTCGTCATATGTATTACGTTCTGCGCAATATGTGATTTCTCGTTGACCCGAATGTCCCTTCGTTCCTCACCCTGAAATATTGACTGACGAGCATCTCATCTAAAGCGACTTTGATTCTCTTTGATTCTGGTCCTTACAGCCGTAGGATAATCTCGATCAATTTTACTTTCCAGTTAGTGCTCTGTCTGGCATCGATAAGGAAAGAGGTGGGGCAAGAGGCTTGCAGGGGGTACGGTGTGCATGTATGTATAGTATACAGAGAGTAGCGGGGCGATATGTGTTACGAGAGAAACAGCGCAGAGGGATCTAAATACAACGGTGGAATGCAGTGGGACGCGTTGCCGCTATTTTTAGCCGGGCGGATTCGAAAATACATCCACCGCGAATTAAATATAACCCGGGAGATGCACGCACGGGGAATGCAGTGCGATAGCACGCGAGCGGCCGAATGCCAAATATGCAAATACGTGTGTGGACGCTCAAGACACACTGCGCCTCCCTAGCCATGAATCTTTTTTATCCGGCGATATCTCTCTCTCCCAAGGCTCTCCTACTTCTGCCTCTTCCCCTGCCTTCCTTATTTTCACCTAAACGCGCTGGCCTCATTATACCATCCACCACCACCACCACCACCACCACTAGCAGCTTGATATATCGGTACACACGAACGAAACGAGAACGGCACGAGGCACTGCTGGAATTATTCTTATTCGAAGGGAAATTGCGCGAGGACGTGCGGCTGATTCGATCGCGTGGGCGACAATTGTGGGCCGCTCGCAGGCAATCCCCAAAAGGGGTCGAAAGCCGGCGTGAAAGCAGGAAGAATATCGAGATAAATCAACCAACTAGTCATCCACTTCTTTTCAAGTCAACCAGTGAAAATCGCTCGTGAAATCGCGTTACTGGCATCCTAGCGAGATCGTAATTCCGCTCCACTTATGCCTATTTCATAGTCCTCGTTACGCCAATCTGTTTACTCGTTACAGCAGCCGAGAGTAAATAACATGGGTGCGAATGGGGAGAAATATTTCTTGAGACGCATAAAGAAGCGGAGGGAGACGCGAAAGGGAAAGAGAGTGAGAGAAAGGAAGAAAAAGGAGGAGGAAGCGAGACGGTAGTTAAGATTGGTAGTGTGGACATTCCGCGACTGTCTCTGCATCCAGTGGCGCCAAACTCATCGTCCCCGGCCGCTCCTACCGTCATCCGCATTTTATTGACACGCGCGCAAAATTCATGCTTTGATTTCGTCGTAAGCACTGGCTGGCATCACCGGCCGAATCACGCACTGGCCTCATTCAAATTCGTATTGCAACTTCGCACTCGCTTGCCGAACGCCCTGCGATCCCAGATCGCATATCGTAGGTATGTGGTTCTGATCAACAAAACACTTTCAACAGACGTACAGCTTAAATACTTTCTTTATTGTCTCAACACTAAGGTACATAAATAAGTCTAGCGCGAATATATTTCCGATAGTACATCGTATTATATACAGGTTTGCACTAAATCCATATCATCTAGGATTACACGATGGTAATAATTTAACAGCGACAGAGGGCGCAGGTAGGTGTAGTAATAATTACTATTAAATAACTAATAGTAAATTAATTACCATTAAAGTATTACCAGGAATAATTTAATAGCGTTGCAGCGAGTATACTACTAAATCGTGAATAGTAATAATTTAAGAGCGGTACAGGGCGCCCGTTACTCTAACCCGTAGGGTGCCACGCGAACTCAGGAATGTTCTTATTTACAAAATACAGCTGTGCGTCATTTGATCTCGCCGATCTCGGAGGAGGGCGGAGGCCGGTGCTCTCTTTAGGAATGACACGAGTTACTCGTATTCTCACTGACCCTCTCAAACTCATTACATATGCTTTTGCCGCGCGCCCCCGGTCTCTCCGAGGGGACGATCGTACTCTAATCAACTCTGATCGGTACGAATATATCTATACTAATCGTCTAATCTTAGCGACATCCACAGCGGTCCGCAATCATATCCTGGTACACCTTGAGGACAACATTCTCATTGTCGTCGAAAAAGAGGATGGTAGTGCCGAGTAATTTAGTTGGGACGCAGCAAGGTCTTTCGACTCCTTTGACGAGTGCCATCTTATGAACGATTCCCTGGATAGTCGCGTGATTTGTAGGCTGTTGATCCTGACTTAGAGGCGACTCGCAGATGCCCTTGCAGTGATAAGCCGAGTAGCCCTGCGGCGCTATTATCGATGAGGACAATCCGATTTCCTTGAAGTCTACGTAGAGCTCGTGCCTCGAACACTCGGTCGTGTTGCTCTCGGAGGACGCGTGGCTCTTGGTTGATCGCTTATACCGCTGCTGCATCGCCTCAAAATAAGCATTGTCGCCAAGCTTCTCGCGCAGCATCGCCCTCTCGTAAATCTCCATTGACGTCGGCACGTGCTCCGATCGGTGGCCATCGAGAAAAGCGTGTTCCTGGTAACGTTTCCGGGAGGAGTCTCTGCGCCTCCGCGACGAGACGTGCCCATCGAGAGCGTCAGTATTTTCGTGGATGGCTTCGTCATTCTCGCGCATTCTCTTCTCCCGTTTAAATATCTCGGAGGCTCCATCACCACGCCAGTCGACCTCTTCCGGTTGGCCGCGTGCGCCTTGTTGCCGTTTCACTCGCTCTGCTTCGTAGCTGTCTTCCAAGTCAATTTTATCTCCCTCCGCGTCGTAAGGCGATTCCTCCTCCACTTCGTTGTCGTTTCCGTACGCGTAGTATTGGGGAGCAACTCTCTTTCCACCCCGGCGCTCCTTCCCGTCGTCGTCGAAAAGCACCAGGATCGGCTGCTTGCTGTGATGGTATTCGTGCCGGCGTGAAAATTCCACCGACACTTGGTCCTCGAATAGAGTGGTTGCTGTGACCAATAGTCCCAAGTTTGGCTCGCTGTTCAGCCACGAGAGGACTGCTTGTTTCACATTAAATATCTGTGGGGAGAGCAATGATATCGAGAAACGTTCACCTCTAATACTATGGGGGAAACAATGGGGATGTGGGAAAAGTGAGAGAGAGTGTACCTGCCAGCCGGATGCATGTGCTCCGATGTAGCGGACATTGAGCAGCTTGTGCAGATCGGACGCCTCCAAGCTTCTCTCTTCCAGGACTTGGTAGACTCTTATCTGGAGCAGACGTCTTTGTTAGTAGAAGCCTCATCCTTCCCTCGGTTAAAGTTGCGATCAAATTTGGTCACTTACTAAATAGTAGGGAGATGAGACAGTCGAGGGGTGCAAGTTCTTTATGGGTGTTCTCTTACGGTAGAGGTGAAGCTCGGCTTCCAGCACCGACTCGTTCGCCTCCAATCCCGAGATATTGAAGAAGTAGAAGTGCGACATGGACGTGTCTGTGGGGAAGTGGGATTCTCATAGAAAAACGATGAAACGACGATCGATGTTTGAATGGTGCGAGTGGGACATACCTCTCTCAATGAAACTACGAACGACTTTCGCATTATAAGGATTCCGACCCCGCGTCACACCGCTCGAATCAGCGACGTTCTTATACAATTCCATCATGAACTGCGGTGGTATCTTCCTGCGGGGGGTTTTCTCCGAATGACTCCTGATGCCGAGGACCTGCAATCCAGTTTACATTATATTCCCTTCTCCGGAGGGAGCCAGTCTCTCACGACAGAGACACACATTAAGACACTCGGTTCCAGACCTCGCGCAACTTCTCCACAGCCTTGTCCCGCGTCGCTTCGAGTTCGTCCTCTTGTTCGATCTCGGCGAGAGGCCACCCTCCTCTTCCATCCCTGTCGTCGTTCACCTCATCGTTGCTCGCCGGGAAGTCTGCGGGGTGTGCGTCCGCGTGGAAGTAGCCCGATGTCAGGAACAACAGCAGGAAGATCAACAGTGCTCCGTTTCTCGTCATGGCCCTTGTTCAGACTTTAGCAGGGCCACGTGCAGGAAGGTCCGTAAATTGGAGAACAATCTCTTGTTCGAGAGATCGGACCTCTTCTTCAACAAACTTTGACAGCGTCCGTGCGATTTCAGGGATTCGGCCCTGGCACTCCAAGCACCGAGCGATTCTCTCACGATCTCACGAGATTCGCAATCTTCGTTGAAGCTGGGATGCCAGCGGTGAGAAAGGAAGAAAAGCCTCTGAGGTTCCTCTCTTCGCACGACGAGGGAAACTCGTGTGTCCCGTGGCACGGAAGGGAGGTACTGGAACGGACACCTTGCGGGCAGGCGGACAGATTTGCCGAACTGAACGGAACGCTAAGTAGCATATGGGAGGTCTTGGCTGCGAGGAGTCACCTTTATGCTATGCCGGGACTTGCCTCCCCCGCGTTGCTCCCCGCGATGCGAGGGAGGCGACACACCGCCGAGGAGCCGACTCGACACGCGATACAAACCTCCTGTGCTCCTCTTCCTCCTCGCGCTCCTACAGGGCTCCTACTCCTCGTTCTACCTGTTGTGGAAGCTGCTTCCACTCGCCTCCCTGAGCTTTCCCCTTTCCATCCTGGCCCTCGGCTTTCCCTCATCATACTTTTCCTCTCAATCCATAATTCACAATCCCCTCAAATCTTCTTTGACTTGTCAATATCGACTGAATTTCGATAGATCCTCGGTGAACTCTGAGCCAAGGATCTCTGGATCTATCCGGTTTAGAGAGTGGATTTTAGGGAAGAATCAAAGAATCCTGATCCACAGCTTCCGCGAGAGAGAACCTCAGAACTTTCAGGGCAAAGGGGTGGGAGAGAGGTAAGGGGATTCGTTCCGAATGCGTGGTCCCGATGACAGCGCGAGGCTATTAAAAAAGCTCTCGCTTCCTAAATTCCGTAGATTCGTAAGTGCGGAGTTATGTGGGAGCGGGTCGTGGCGCGCCCGCACGATGATATTTAGGTGTCGCGAATAATCGGTGTTGTTTTGCTACGCGGACGATGACAGATCGCGGCGGGGCCGCGCGCCGTGTAAGCATGTACCCTCGCCCACGCTTTCCAAGCACGGGCGCCACACTTTGAGCTTCTTTCGGCCTCGCTCTTTTTGTTGCATTGTTCGAGACGCCAACCAGTATATCTACACTTAAGAGAAGGATTTTCCAAATAGAAATAGCGCTTGATCGAAGCTGGACAAGCGGCGCCAATTGGTGAGAAACGCTCATCCGGCGGATGTGGTTGTTAGGCAGCCGTGAAATTCGCCTGGACTCTAAAGTACACCTCTGCCCGGTCTAGATGCCGATTAGTAATTGAGTAAGTAGGCGGGGTAATTGGAATACTCGTGCTTCGTAAGAAAGTAGTCCTTCCTTTATTAGCCATATCGGATTACGGTACACATACACATAGGAACATCGAAATGGTACGGCGCGCGAGCGGCCCGATGTAGGGAGTATTTTCAATCGATTGCTTTTCCGATCCTCTTCTACCAGCTCAGTGCAGCTTCATCGGCTTATGTTTTCATTAGACACAGGCGCATTGAGTTATTTGAATAATTTCCCTCTTTGAGCCTCGGCGAGTCCTGTAATAACGACAGCAGGTACCATTAGACTTGGACATTCTCCCATTCTCGTTCAAGTTGGCAAGGTCATACTTACCTGTACTCGTGAACTTTGAATCTAGCCGGGGTACAAGTATGCCGTTTCGAGTATAAGCCTGTTAGACATCTATTAGGCTCTTTTTTATCTCGCAAAAGGCACATTTCAGTCTCATTTCCCGGGCACGAGCCTACGCACTGGCCAACGTTGATTTCCTGGAAAGTTTGCCAATCGTTAATATCCACTATAAAAGTATATTGATTCACTGGAAGCAGAGACTCACTCGTAATACGGGGCTGACGTCGGTCGTATTGGTACCATCCTTGATCTCAACCTCGCTGAAATCCAGGACAGTCTCCATATGATCCATCTTATGACAGTTCCCGGCACAGCCGCATCTTTCTATCACTTGATAGACTTCATCACCTGATATAATAAGGCAATTAATGTAAGTCTAAAGAGCGGGGGGATGGCTCGACTCACCATTCGGGCCCTTGATACTTATAGTGCTGTTTCTGACTGGTTTACAGCTGAGGCTGGAATCTTGAAAACAGTGGCCGATGCAAACGCCAACATCAATTAGAGACTGGTGTGGAGTGCCCGCGTGAACGAGGTGCGTGAGAGGCTCTCGTCTGCAAGTACTATCGGCGGCGCATTCGCAGCCCTCGATAACTTCGATCACCCGGACGCCCTGTATCGTGGATACCCTTTCCATTTTTGCGGCCCTCGGACGGCAATGTGACTCCGTCTGGCATCTCTGCAAGCAAGAAGAACGCCGAACTGTAGTAATCTTTCAGCGTTTTCAATTACACCCCTCGAGCACTCTGATTCCTGGTAAGAGTAAGTTCGAGGAAGAGGCGAAGGCGAAGGTAGAAAGTAATGCTAGCCTACTTGTTACCGAGAAGACGTGGCGTGGAAGGGGAAAGGAGGAAGGGCTTGCAGCGGCGAGAGGTAAGGCCATATTTTGGCAGTAACTCTTTGAAAGGGTACAGGAGGCAGCAGGTACAGGAGGCAAAGGTGCTGTGTATACGGATGGCTTTATCCGAGGCAGCGTCGCCCAATTTCGCATCGACCCCATTGGGCCTGCATTCGCGGAATTGATAATATATATTTGGTTAGTCGTCGTTCGTTTCGTCGCGCGTTGGTTGATTTCTTTCGCGGTACATGGCCCTCGCCTTAATTATCTTCACCGCGGGAGATGACCGTTATCTTTGTCCGCGCACGACTCACGGGACGGTCTGCTCCCTCTCGCTCTTTCTCTCTGTGCGAAGAGAAGGGTATTTCTGTTAGGAGATATATTTCGTTATAAATCCTCCTCGGGGATTCATCCATCGTGCTCAGAGTATGCCAGGAACACGAATCAGGGTTTAGCTGGGCGAGCTGCTGGCGCCGAGGAGCGCTGACCCGCGACGATTCGACCTTCCAAGGACGCAAAACATATCCTCTCCTTTTTGCATATCGCGTGCAAGCGCCTTCTGCCCCTTCTCTTTAAGCTTGTTTCTCTCACACGCAGCGTGGGTGCTGCAAGATTATAAACCACCGATCGGATTGCATCACGTGACGAAAATAGCTTTCTCCTCTGAGAGGCTTCGGTAGTGCAATGCGCGTACGCCAAGGGTCACTTCGAATTCCTCCTGGCAGACTTGGGCCCTCTGGAGTCCCTGGACCCTCGTCCCAACAACCTCCTGCCAATCTCCCCATCTTCTCACTCTCATAGCTGTGCAAGCGTATTTATTGTAGGTCGCAAAGCACCTCAAGTACGCTCTTGTCTTGGCACAGGCTTTCAGGTAACACGCGATCGCCATTATCCTTCTATCCTTGGTAGGGCGTACCATGCCTCCTGGCCCTCTCTCGCTCTCTCCCCAGACTTCGGAGGCTGGGGTTTGGGGTTCGTTCGCCGTAAAAGTCTCGAAGGAGATCGTATGATCGCGCGATGCCTGGCGTGGCCGCATTCCAACACGCGGATTGGTCGATCCCATGCGTCATAAATCTAAGTGACGTCGACCTGTTTTGCCCTTCGCGTTTTGCCCACGGCATCCTCGTGCCCAATCTCTCCGTCCGACCACGCTTCACCCTCGGCATCCCAATCATCTTCACCAACCTCGAGAATCATCATCAACTAATCAACTAATCTAGCGTACTGTCGCCTCGTCTTTCACCGATCCTCGCAATTTCGTCTAGGTCTGGCCCGGGCGAGGGTTCGATGGCAACGGAGGAATTTGTGCTGGTTGCAGCCGGTTCGATAAACTGCGAGCCAGTGATGCACTTTTTGTCGAATTCCCAACGCATGAAGCCGGCGAGATACGAAACACGGCCCACGGCTCTTTTTGCACCAGGTGCATCCTGCGGGCATGAGTCACGGATTACGCGTGCTTCTGCCACGGCCCAACTTCCCAACCGTGAAACCCTCCCCCGACAGCCCCCCGACAGCCCCCCGGCACCCCGGATCACGCCGAACTCAAAAATCGGTGGTATTCGTAGTGAGAATAGTTCGGAGATCGCAGAAACTCGAAAGCATCTATTTCCTACATGGAAGGATAAATTCATAGACTCACTTGTACAGCAGGTCGACTGGCGTCGCCAGGATCATCGGAGACATGCCGCGGGCAGAGCTTGCGACAGTGACCGACGTCGATTTGAATCACCTCGCCGGATATTCCTGAAAGAAGAAATGCAGGAGGAGAGGCTACTTGCGTGGGTGGCGGTTAACATATCTCGAGCGCTATTTTGACGTCTCAAAATTTGCGGGAATCCGCGGCTGCTCGCTTCCCCGATTGCTGCCCGCTCCTTTCAATACACGCAACGATTATTTCGCGGTGCGTGGAAAGTGACGACGGCGACGCGCGTAAATCCGATGGCGCCGACGCCGGCCGGTGTTAATGCACGTGCGATCGTTGCCGCAGAATTCACGAGTGGCGCATCGAATTAGACGTTGACGAGATATAGGAAGGATAAAACGAGCCGTACTGTAACCGAGCTATTTTCGGCGTCGGGCGCGTGGGTCATGGAATGCGAAGGAGTTCCACTTGCTCTCTCGGCTCTCCCCCGAGAATACCCGGCCGCAAAACCGCTTTTACCCTTTTCCGCCTTTTCATTCCCGAGAGCATTCTCCGAACGATTGGAGCCACAAGTGTCTCTTGGTCAATCTGAACTTTAGATTCGTGCTCAACCACCCTTCCTCCTCGATCAATATCGTCTAGCATACTTGATACTTAAAGATCAATTGCACGCGCCGATCGCAGACAACGATTACTGCTCTCCCTTTGATTGTTTCGGGGAAGAAGTGTTTTGCGGAACGGCGCGGCGGCCCTCCGAACAAACGCCATGTGATTAACTCGCGTTCGGCGAATCGCGTCTGGCGCGGCGGCGGTGTTTCTTCGACCTTTGCCTGCCTTGGCAGCCACTCCCGTCCGGCATTAATTGGAGTAGGCCGAAATCATCGTCGTGACATTCCTACGGGTCCGATGTGTAGCTTGTAAGATTTTTCTAGAGCGTCGAAAGGTAGGAGATTCCGATAGGGAGTCCGCGGCAATCTAATACTTCTCGAGGGTAAAGATAAAGCTGGCAATTACGATTAGAATTTGCGTGAGCCGACAATAATAGTGATGGGGTGCTCACCAAATCTCCGTGATAGGTGTGTACGCGCGACAGTGTCACCGGATATTCCGGCCTCTCGATCAGCGTCAATTGATAAAACGGCCCGCTATCATTGAGCGGGTAGAATCTAGGTACAAGGCCGCTAGTACGTGATAAGTAGATAGATGGGTTTGGTAGGCAGTAGGCAGGGTAAGCGGGCCACGAAAAAGGGGCTAGTACGAGTTAACACAATACTGACCGGTCATACTCTTAATTGGCTCGAGATATGGCGAAACTTTATAGATGGACTTGATGCGAGCTACTTACCGTAGCCGACGTCGATCATCTTTTCGTGCCTCGCACAGCAAACGTGTTGCCTGTGTTCATTTCCGTGTATATCGGCTGGTTCGCTTGCCGGGTCGCTTTCGCAAAAGGCTGAAACAGGCGCGCGCCGGTAGTAGCGTGTCCCGAGATCGCCTCATCCTGATTCCCCCGGGTTAAATCATGATGAAACGATCTCGCAATCTTGCGCGAACTTTCCCGTAGTATACTACTTGCTGCCGATTATTTCTACCGAGGCACCGATAAGGACTTCTCGGGAGTGAGACAGGGGTAGTAACAAGTTGCAGAAAGAGGCAAACGGAGCCCGAAGTGTGAATAGAACGGGATAGCATACCTAACGGCAAATTGGCGAGATAAACTAGGGTGAAGCCAGTGAAAACGGCCCACCGTCCCTTGGTATTTTGCAATCGCATCGGTACAAAGGGCTTTAGCAACGCGGTGCACCGCGGCCGAACGAGAGCGATGCCCAATCGGAGTCTGTGTGATAGAGTATCCAGATATAAATGCGATCTTGCCGAGACGGGCGGTTCGTCTGTGGATGGCGCGCTTATTACGGTGCCGATAATGGTGCGCCCCGATGACTAGAGGAGTCGTCTATTCGCGCCCGCGATTGTACTCGGTGGTGCGTATGTACTCTCGGCTATTCGCTCTCCCTCGCTCTCCCTCTCTTTCTCTTTTTCGCTCTCGATTCTCCCGGCTGCGAAAAAGGAGATCTAGCCCGGTGACGCACCGTGCCGATCGATCGTATCGCGATCGGTCCTTGCCCACGCAGGTTGCGATCTGCGAGAAGACTGGCCGTCTGGAAGCCGCTGGATCTCGCTCAGACGGAGAGGCGTCCGGCTGACAGGCGGATCTCTATTAATCTCGTTTGGTACGGGAACATCGGGCCGCTTCGTGACGGCCGTCCATCGGCCAATCCATCGACCAATCCATCGGACCAACGTCCACCGCGCTGCCTCTTACACCGGCACGGCAGCCCGGCACCGGCACTTGCTCGCCTCGCCCTCGCCCTCGCCCTCGCCCACCTCACTTTTTCCCTACCTTCTCTCCCTCACACCCTCGCTCTCTCGCTCTCCTCCTCTCTCCTCCACTCTCTTCCACTCTCCTCCACAAGAATCCGCTCTCCAACACTCTCCTTCTAACAGCATTCTTCGCAATTTCCAGACCTTCCTGCCTTCGATGCCGAGGCTTATCGTGCGCCCTCCCGCCGTTCCCTCTTTTTCCTCCGCTCTCGCTCCCGCTTCGGATTTCGTACAGAAGCCTCGGATTCATTATACGCATGCTGGCAGTCACGCACACCTGATGCCTCCACGGATTGCAAAGCACAAGCAATTCTCATACTCAATTCGTCATTAGTTCCTCTTTATCCCTCTAATGCATAATGGTAGCTTTTGCTACGTGTCGAATCGTTTAAGAACGCTTATGATCAAAATCTGACATCTGATGATGTAACAATGGAACGCTTTTGAAAATGATGCTTTGTGCCTTGCGTAGAGCTCGATCTCAATCAGTAGAAAGATTCTACAATAGTCAGACAACTTTATCAAGGATAGTTATTTGAGGGTCGTTGAAACCCCGACCAGTAAGAATTCGAGAGTTCCCCATGATGGATTGCATTCCTTCTTGTTGGGCTTAATATTTCTAAGTAAATTCGTTCAATTTCAAGCGTTGTATTATAACATTGTGGTAGTAGTCAATCGAACAACCCTTCCTAGAAGACTTTAACAGGTAGCGCCGCCTACAGGAATATCGTGTCGTTACCAGATTATTTGTATCTGCTCTTATTAGATACTGTGCTTATTAGCATAGTTCTAGTAACTTTTATTTCATAGGAGCCAGTGAAACACGCCGGTTCGAATTTGTTGTAACAGAAAGAGAAATAAATAAATTGTTTTCTAACATTTTTGATCACAATCATTATTTTGAACAGTCTGTGGCTTTATGTCAACACATCACACGAACACCGACAATAGGTTAGGTTATGCTTGTGTCTCAGCTTGAATGCCTCCGTTCGCTATGTTGTTTTCAGTACAACTTTCCAATCAATACAGCAGCTTCTTTTTCACAATTAAAGTGATACCAGTGTTGTTACAGTCGAGCTAAGAAACTTTGCTAAAATGTCATCCAAGTCAAGAAAAAGTATTTCCTCTTGGGTAACATGTTCTACATGTCAAAGTATTGTTGCACAAAAGGATGCAGACCGGCATCAATCCAATTGTCCTCCTAATGATAGTTCAGATTATAATTATATCCATGAAGGTGTTTTGCACGGTACCATTGAAGTATATAAAAGCCAAGGTACCTATCATAAACTTATGATTCGATGCGCCTTCTTATTCAGATGCATATCTTAATAAAATCCTACTCTACTTTCAGAACAACTCAAAAACATTTCTGAGCGTGAAATCAATGATATGATTTTTCTATCGCAAGCAGCATTACAATTCTTAGAGATACCAATTGGTGATCCTGTTGAGGTATCTATTAAAGATACCACTGTAATTAAAACCGCTTGGCCTACTGCAGACAAAACACTTTTGAGTATTTCATTAACTAAACAAGGTATGTTAATTTTCTATATGTCGATGATCAAATGACCAGATGTATTACAATGAAAGTTTTCAGCCATGGAACTAAATGGTCTTGAAGGCTCAGTTGTAGTCAGGAAATTAAAGAGTTCCATCAGATTAGCCAAAGAAATTGTGGTAGTCAATGTTGGGAAGTGGGGCTGTTCGCTTAAGGAAGTGGTGACTGAAATATACACTTTATTAAAGTGTTATAATGAAAATAAGCTCTTTTGTGTTGGAAACAAAATATCTGTGCCTTTTTATGGGAGGAAGCTAATTTATAAGATTGTTGAAGTCATATCTGATGGAAATTCAGACATTCTCAGTGACGAATTACAACAATTAAGTTTAGAGGAAAGCCAGGTGAAGATTTACAAAGCGATTTATAGTACCAAATGGAAGATTTGCGATGAACAGAAGAACGCGGACGATATGCGAAAGAGTAGGATAAAATCAAAGATCGAAGAACTTGGCGGATACGACGATCTGATAGCCGATGTGAAGGACGTACTCGATATCGGTCTCGGGAAATGTAAAACTATTGGTGATTTTAGCGTTAGTAAAGGAGTACTCTTGCATGGAACTGCGGGCGTTGGGAAATCAATGATTGCCAGTGCCTTAATTTCCAAGTACGATATTACTAAATTCACCATACATAGTTCGGACATCTACAGCAAAGCCATGGGCGAGACTGAAAAAAAACTGAAAGACATATTCACGGAAGCACGAATGAAAGCACCGAGCATTATTTTAATTGAGGATATTGACAGCCTGTGCCCTAGAAGAAGCAATACAACTACCGAGAATGAAAGACGGATCGTCGCGCAATTAGTAACTCTATTCGATGATATACAAAACATGAATGATGATGTTGTGGTATTAGCTACGACATCGAAGATAGACTACCTCGATCCATCTCTAAGAAGACCTGGCAGAATAGACAAAGAATTTGAAGTATATGTCCCCATTCCTAAAATGCGAACGGACATACTTTTAAAATTATTGTCAAAAATTCCGAATACATTGACCAAAGATGACATCGCAGATATCTCATTCGTTACACACGGCTACGTTGGCGCCGATCTCTATGGCTTATGTTCACAAGCAGTCATTAATGCGATAAAACGGCAACATAAGAGTAAGGCAGAAGCTGAAGAGTCGCCGAATGTCACGATGGATGATTTCAATCATGCCCTGACTGTAACAAGACCGTCCGCCATGAAGGAGGTTCTCGTAGAGGTTCCTAATGTTCGTTGGTCCGATATTGGAGGCCAGCATGATTTAAAGTTAAAGTTAATACAAGCCGTAGAATGGCCCCTGCGGCATCCCGAAGCGTTTACTAGAATGGGTATTACTCCACCAAGAGGCGTTCTAATGTTTGGACCACCTGGATGTTCTAAAACCATGATTGCCAAAGCTCTAGCCACTGAGAGCAAAGTAAACTTTCTTAATATTAAGGTAATAGTCAAGTAAACATTATCACTTCGCTTTACCAATATCTGCGAATCATCGCTAATGTACGTGTTCCAATAGGGATCAGAATTATTCTCAAAATGGGTGGGTGAATCGGAAAAGGCAGTTCGGCAAGTATTCCAAAAAGCGCGACAAGTTGCACCGTCCATTGTGTTCATCGATGAGATTGATGCTTTGGGTAGAGAAAGGGGTAGTTCCTCGGCCAGTAGTGGGACTCACGTACAGGAACGCGTACTTGCTCAATTATTGACTGAACTCGATGGAGTGACTGCTCTGGGCAACGTTACTCTAGTAGCAGCAACAAATCGACCCGACAAAATCGATAAGGTTTGTAATCACAGCCCTCATTTAATAACAATTTTAATTTCCGTTTCCCGCTAATCATTAATCGATTTCTTTAGGCGCTTCTTCGACCAGGTCGTTTAGATCGCATAATATATGTGCGACTTCCCGATTACGAAACTAGGCAGGAGATATTCCAGATAAAGATTAGGAATATGCCTATTGCAGACGATGTACATGTTCAGGATCTAGTCGATCTTACTGAAGGGTACACTGGCGCAGAGATACAAGCCATTTGCCATGAGGCCGCAATGAAAGCACTCGAGGAGGACCTAAATGCGAATATTATAACAAAGGAACATTTTAAAGCGGCTCTATCTATAGTTACACCTAGAACACCCGCCTCCCTTATTTCTTTATATGATGATTATATCAATAAAATATTTTGATATGTTAGCATTACAATTCTTCCTTTGGTCGTTTCAAATGACATCAGATCTATCGACTCTCGGAGTTGTCAGTTGTTTCGCCATTAGTACATTCATTTCACCCGGAAGATTCATTCGTGCGGCTTGTTAAAATTTTAGTTCTCAGTGTCAAATTAAAATCATCTTAAAATTACTATGTCAGTAATGGTAAAAGGCACGCGGATGCCTACGCCACCGCCGTCTCTGTGCTTTAATTGTCCTCCCTGTGGTGTGCCAGTTCCACCCTGTCCGCCGTGCCCTTATACTTGTCCGCCCTGTGGTGCATTTTGCATTGATTCTGCCTGCTTTCCGAAGCCGGTACCTGCCCCTTGCGAGTATATCGGTCCCGTCATTAGGACCCCCATTGTAACAGGAGGTCTATACTACACGGGCACAAGCAAGTGCTACCCGACACCGACTTACGCCTGCATTCCACCTTGTACGCCTTACTTATCCACCTGCGGCACGCCTAGCATCTGCTGCTAATTCCGAACCCTGGCAAAGCTCCGTCATAAATTCTTTGTGAAATTTACACTACATCGAATTTCAAAGAGAAAGCGCGCAGCTCCCGTCGCCCAACACTTCCCTTTCAGTTCTCGGGGTCGGGCATAATATTTTCAGTATGGCATATCCCCCTGGGAATTTATGCTGCTATGCTCAATCACCCTATAGTATAACAACTTGCGATCTTCCTACTGAGCGCGTAAGGGAATCTCATTCTGCGGATGTCCAGGCATACTGCCGTAAAACTCAGCCCATCAAAGGCATAAGGTATACAATGAGTTCTAAGAGCTAATGAATTAGAAAGTTACGTCTACCTTCATAAATTAATACATTTAAAGATGAATACGTTTTAGACTAGTGCAACCAGCTGCCAGGCTGCAGGGCTGTGGGCCCTGGACGAATTTGAGGCATCATACACTTGTACAAGGAGGCCTATGGTACAATGGGGTGGACAAATTAGTCCCCATCGGCCCACCACCGAGTTCACCCGTTCTATGCAGACCGACACCGCCCAAGCCCACCGGTTCGCCTGGCATGTTTGTCTACAGTGCTCCATAATTCCCAGATTTCCTAAAAATCACAATTGAAAGGCAACGAAATGCCCAGTTATTTGAATGCATCCTGAAGACCCAGAGACCGATTGTGCCATGCGCACACAAACACGTGCGATACTGCACATGTCAATCGAGCACGAGTACCCGCGTACAATCAACTTTTCGCGAATGTCAATTTCGTCAAATGATTAAATTGTAAACATGGAACTTGCATGGAATCAGGTTGACTTGGCGTGCCCACCTAATACACAATGGAAAACGAACAGACAAAACTTCGGTGAGATACGTGATATAACCTATTTTGGAGTATAACTTGTGAAAATCGTAATCCATCAAAAAATTCAAGACTGCCATTCATAACTTTCGGCTTCACAACCTTCAAACCATTATAAATTCTCCTTTTTGTCTTATCAGATTTTTCTGCTTTTACATTGACGCTCAAGAAGATTGTACAAGATCTGGAGTCCCAAAACACCCTTCATACTGAGGCTGCAGCACTTAGTAGACTAGTTTATCGTATGAAAAGTAAATTCCGCAATGACAAGGGTTTAAAGCATATGTGTAAAGTAAACAGTGCATTGCTTAAATATTTGTCAATGTCCCTTGACAAAGAATATAAGAAACTAATGGACTATATTGAAGTAGAGGGAAAGTATGTGATACTGCCAAGTAGGCAAATGGTTGAGTATGTTTTAGTAAGGACTCAAGGCTTTGCAAAGCTTATGTTGAGGATAGAAGAGATGGCAAGGTTGTCAGCCCATTTCTTTAAGACCAGAATGAATCTAGGCCATGCCTGGTGTATGTCAATAGTCGCGTTCTCTGTTATAAGTAGAATATGGTAATCCTTTATTTCATAGAGATTACAAGTACTATCAAATATTGGATAATATCATTATATATGTTGTACAGGGTTCTATCAAGGCATATGACCAAAAAATCCTGTGGATGGTACTCTAGTGTATATCAGTTCCTAAAGAAATTTGAAGGTAGTGGGCTCCAGTATCTCCCCAAAGGACAGGAATTGCCACCGGATCTTAAGGCATGGCTTAAAGTAGAGTGGATAAATAATCCAATACCAAAGTAACTTTCAAATCTGTCTTTAAATAATAGTTATATGCAACAAGAATATAGTTATTGAATCCACAGTGTACCTGATGAGCAAGAATTGAAGGGAGCAATGTTTAAATTAATCAAGCGGCGAGAGACAGATTCAGACGATGAAGTTATTTCGGAGTTTAATGATGACGATAAAGTAGTAGAAACATGTTCAAATCCTATGCCAAATACTCCCAAAACAAAGGAAATCCATGTTTCACTTATTGACGATACCGGAGGTATTACGATTTTCTATATACTTGTACGTTTTTCTAGCCGATTCGGTAGTAACAAATTGTATTGCAGAGGTGATTAATCGGAACGCATATAGACAAAAACAAATAAGAAGACCCAATGTAACAGAGGATAGTAGAAGGGAACATGCTGTGTTGGTCACTAAATCATACGAATCAATAAAGGAATCCGGTTTACAAAAGCCTGTGACAATAGATGATGTTAGAACTAAGTCAGACTTAGAACAGATTTTAAGTCAAGACTCGTATCCTGGACTGGATAAGCTGCGGTGGAACATTATTAAAAATAAAAGTACAAAACTCCTAGGCAACATGGAGGGAAAGACGGAGTCTCTTATTGTAAAAAAAGTTTGCCGTCGTATTAAAGCCTGGATCGCTTAAAATTAATGTTTTCTGCAAAGATCTGTAAATAATGTGGCGAATGATAATTGTAGAAATAAAACATATACAGTTGGTAGTCGATCATGAAAAAGATTTTATTTCCTTCCTCTCATGGATGTCTTCCGTTCCCACGGTAATAAGAAGCAAAAGCCGAAGGAGCACGCGTTTGCGTGGTACTCGGAAAGAATCACATACACCTTAAATATTTGGTACATATATTTTGCTTTACATGCGCTAATGATATAAGCCAAATAAATTAGGGAACTCCCCAGGCTTATACGGGAAAAAAATACTTCAAAAAGGGAACACACTTATTGTTAATAATAATGCTCCCTGAGCGTAATCTCTTGTACAATACTTGTTATTACAACAAAGCATTATCGGCGAAGTGTAATTAAGTGTACATGTGCAAGTAAAAGTAATAATATAATCGATGATATTCTTTCGACGACGATCGGCCCCTATTCCTTGCGGTATTCTCTCCATGTCATTATTGTACCTCGTGATTCGGGTGAAAGAGAGCGACGAAGCGTTGCGGTCTCATCCACAGCTTCAATCCGAAGTCGTACTGTCGCTTCTTCATGTTGTTGAAACAACAGGCTCGAAACTGGCGGGTGCCGCAGATATCGGCGCACTCCCGCCCACACTGGTCACAGGAGAGAGTCTCCCCGAAAGTCCATAAAGCGCATACTGCAAGCCAATTTCATCTTACTTCTCTACCATTCAGAATCTTAATCAATATATGGATAGAAAGAAATTGCATTCGTGAACTAATTCAAAGAAATAAAGAATGTTGAAGAATTTGAATTAGGGAGATCGGAAGATTGGATATAGGGTGCCGGGATTCGTCTACAGAGGCGTGATCCAATGCATTTATGGATGTGACGATACACCACCCCCTCCGATGTTTGGTAATGAATGTCAATTAAGTAATTACAAGTTCGCTTGCCTACATTATACCCGATGCAAAACTCCATTAAACTTTTCTCAAGTTTTCGTCGCACAACCCTTTTCCGTGGTTATGATTATGGAGCTTTTCATGCTTTGATATTCACGAATTCCTTGGATGAATTGGAGTCGCCGATTAAACGATGGACGAATACAGGGAATAACATTTAATAGCGAAGTAGCAAGCCGCATGCTCCACTTTTACCTATTAATGAGAAGCTTATTAGTAAATCCGGTAATACCGTTGTGTCCACCCCCGTTAATTCGTCGTTTCAGCGGATTATTCGGGGCGCAAGAGGAATATCCTAGACAATGCCGATCTTAATCTCTCCCCCTCATATTTGAGCACACTTTGATACACACCGCTATCTCGATCAAGGATTTCCCATAATCTGTACCCTTTAAATGTCACGCCAATCGTATTCCCCGTGGACACAAATTTAAAAGAGCCTTGCCAAAAAGAGTGATAGGATTCGCCGCTTAATGACGAGTTATTCAACAAGTGCCTATTGCTTGGCGAGTGCAAGAGAAAGGTAAGAAGGGTTGATCCGAGATTCCAATTAACGCACGAAATGTATATACATACAAAGTGCAACACAGTTCATGCATCACAGATTAATTAAAGAAGATACCTGCTAAAAAGACAATCACGCACGCACGGCTCATGTTGCTACTGTCCGGAATAAAAAAACTGGCACCAGTACTGTAAGTTCGACTGTGAACACACAAAGTTTCAATATTAGGGTATGTCGTGTCTTAGTTATGAAGAATATGTCAAAGATAACATTCATTATTTTGCACAATTTCGGTAGTCGTAAAATACGGTTAAATGAACACTCAAAAGGAAATGTATCCATGAAAAGTCATTTTGATACGAGCAAGCAGTTTCGATCATTCGCAATAAAAGAAAATTCAAATGATCGCCGTATGAAGTGTACAATATTAACTTACCAACCCTTTAGAGGTGGATGCCGAGGAGCAAGTGATAATCTTAAGGAGCACCGCGACTTCTAGATCTCTTCCCCCACCAGAACCCAACGCCTCCTTGATCCGGACACGCAATCGCAATTTCGCTCTGGTATCAGATCCTAACGAGATTTCACCTAAGTGCTCGAGCAGCACCGAGATGACTAGCATTGAATACTATAATAGATGAAACGTCGAGAATTCGGAATCGTGTAAAGTGTAAACTACAAATTACAAAATGTACAGATACAAAGTAGATCGAGCGTGGGATTACGTTCCCTTTAGTTTACAGCACATCGAGATCTTACAAGGACGATTTCATAATGCCAATTAAAAGAAAGAGCGTAACACTTGAGAGGACTATTGTGGAGCACTTCGGCGCGATAGCATTTGATTTTGGTCGGGGTTGAGCTGAAATGGAGAAATGAAATACAATAAATTCATCTAGTGGATTTACATCCCTCCTGTCCGGCTCAAACATTTTGAGTCATACGAACTTGGATAGTAGACGGTCCTTTCCCGCCGCTTGTAGTCGGTTTCAGGTATTGAGATCTCGCAGTCGATCAACATTGGTTCAAAGGTGTTCCTTACGAGTGCGTATGCCTTCACATTTCGCATATTACTTTTGAGGAAAAATGGAACTCTCTCAGACACACGCGCCACTGCATTTCCCTCAACGTAGAATCGTAAGTTCGGCCGCGGGGTTGCGCCGTTCTCCACGCACGTTACATTCAAGTGTGTGTCATTGAAGATCGAAGTATGAACGTGAAGTTCCGTCTCGGGAACTACAAATATGAATGGATTTATTTCAGAAAACTTGAGAAAGAAGCAATTGTAAAACTGATATTACCGTAGACAATCATTTTACTGCTCTTGGCAGCTTCTTCTTGAAAAGTACTAATAGTACAAAGATACTCTCCCGTCATGTCAAGAGTTACTTCCTTCAGACGGATCACCGAACGGGAGTTTGGATCCTTCAGGTTTTCCTCGGGATATTCCGCCAAGCCGGATATAATGCCGACGTCTTGAGGTGGCACTAAATAGTTATAATTGAATATACTTTTACTACCTTTCTACCCACGTATTTACAATATGTTCGGTATATGTAGGGGTCATTTACTTGGCGGTATCCACTGGTAAATCTGCTCCGAACCGTGATACCATTTTATTACCAAACCATTCTCATCCTCACGGACTTCGTACGAACAGGACAAGTCAACGGGACCAGTTCCATTTCGGACGACTTTCGGTACATCTAGATCGTGAATGATTGAGGCAAAGGTATCTGAAAGGTATTAAAAAACATAAAGGCATGTTGAGAATTGTGACTTCCACAAGGCTGATCGTATAGAACGTTCAACTATATTTAGAACAGGTGTTTCCAATATTGTTTCTATATTGTGCCACGTCTCTCGGACTACGAACTCTGACGGAACACTAATAATTCCAAAACTCTTCAATTCTTCACTATAATTACCACTGCTTAATGTTAATATTTCATACCTGTGATTGTCACAGAGGCAATTAAAGAGAGAAGGAATAGAAAGGCGCGCGTTGTTAGCAGCATCTCGTACACGGCTCGATTTTCACACCGGTGCACAATTAAAGACGACCGAGCAAACTTCAATCAAGCGCGTGTAAAAGGTCTGCGCAGCCTCAGGGTGCATTATAAGCTGGATATGGCTATGCGCTGTATGCATATTAATATAACTGTTAACTCGATCAACATTTGATTTCGTTTCCACTACAGCGTTCACATCCAAACATAACAATAAAGAGATGCCGCAGAAGAATAATTTTAATCTATATTACACATCATGTTTAGAAGTTTTTCCAATTTTCTTAAATTCCTTTACAATTTCATAATTTGCGCATTATTATTAGCATTCTTCGAAGAGTCAATCGTGTAGAGGCTGTTATTGTACCGTACTTATATAATTTTCGCGATTTTGTAAAGGAGCAATGCTTTAGTTTATCCGACTTCTTGATTTATTCAAAATTCCGCAGTTCGTGTGTTATTTCATTGTTTGAAAGATGGCTATGGTAGAGTGGTAGAGGGCGTCATCATATTCTTCCGAATAGCAAACACATATTTACGATCTACGTTATGCTTCCTATTTCGTGCTCTACACTGAACCGCTCGTGCTTCATTTAAAAACCGTTTGATTTGAACAGAGTTGAACCTTGAACTTGAGTATTGTTGGACGCGTCGCGATTATTTTCCCATTTTTCTTGTTATTACAAGTGAAAACAAGAATGGAAGACGATCCTCGAGAAGTGCTTGCGTTGTTGAACTCATTGGGTTTCGTTGGAATCAGTGCTTCGCAATTAAAGGCATTCATGAAAGGTAATTTTGCGTTATGCACTTGATATTTATGCTACTGGATTCTAGCAATATTACTTTATTTTCCATGGTAGATTTGAAACTATATCGAAAGGTGAAAGAACGAGAGCGGCAGCAGCGAAAAGAAGATATCACGCGAAAAATAATTCAGAAGCAACAAAATATGGTGCAAGAAATATTGCGGGAACGCACCTGTGAGATTCAATCGAGTACTGTGTCATCTGATTCTACTTCGGAAGAGCCCTGGTTAAAACTGAGGGTCACTTATGAGACCGAGGAAGAGTCGGATAAGGACAGTAAGAGTACAAAAGAAAAGAATATGCCTTCCAGGACAGGAACATCTAGGAACTTCAACCTACAAAGTGCAACAGTTTGTCGTAATATCAAACCCTGCATAAAAAGTGACTGTGACAAGTTGGAGAAGGAAAATATAAATAACAAGATTAAGTTGATTAAAGATCAAAAAGAGCCTAACAATGATCAATATAAAACTGTTAATACTAATAGACATCTCTTAGAACCTTTAAATATTCAAACTAGTAGTGCCAGATCCCAGGTTGCAACATCAACAAAAAGTTCAGCACAAACTGGATCAAAGTCATGTGAGTTATATGATTCCTGGGCAGATGCGGCAGAACATGGCACAAGTATAATTAGGCCTGCTTTTTATTCAGTTATTAGGCCATGGAGATTGCATCCAGAAGTACAATCAGCACCAAGGAATGTAAAACGACTAGACCCTGTAACGCTTTATCAAAAGTATCAAAAAGAATGGAAACAAATGTCCCTACCAGGAGAAGCAAAGCATACAGCTCTAAGATGGGCTATCAGAGAAAAAATGCTTGGTACCGATCCTCACCCATTAGTAAGAATCACCTAATGTCTCCATTAATGTCGGAACATGTATACTGTAACTGAAGTTCTCTTAATTACAGCCACTTACAACAAAGTACAAGATTTCCACATCAAGGAAGAAATGATTGAAATTAATGCTACACAACCATTTTATATTATAATTGTTGATTATACATATTATAAGAAATGTAAATCTGTATACTAGATAAGAGGACGAAAAATGAGAACAACCTTAGTGATAGAGAACAACATTTTCGCTTTATTGCTGACTCATTTTAAACTTCGCAATTAATGCCTTATCATCTATTCGGTGCATGTGGTATAATAACTTCTCTTCAATTAATCGAGCTGCCTTTTCTGTCAGAACAACGGTATCATGTTTCAACATACTGTAAATATTAAGGCCATACACTGGCATAAGGTTGACGTGTTTAATTTCCTCTGTGGCTAAAGTGATATTCTTAGGCATGATATCATCAACATCAACAAAGAGCACGGAAGGGCCCCAGTTGCGACTGTCAATCATTTCTTGAATAAAAGTTGGCTCTGGGGCAGGGATCTCAAGCGAGTCAACAAAGTGTAAATCATCCTGGGCCAGTTTGACTGATAAAGTTGATGAAAGGCCTGCCACCCTTTTGTAAAATGGTAACATGTAAAAGTGTGTTGTTGGTCCTCGAGGTCCATGAGCACGGCCACCTCCTTTCCATATAGGGGAACGGATACTTCCATGACGTGCTCGGCCCATACCTTTTTGGGGCCAAGGCTTTCTTCCACCACCCCGTACCTCAGCACGTGATTTTGAAGTAGCGTAAGACTGAAATAAGGGTTGTCAGTTGACGTAAAGGCACAAACCACAATTAAATAATTAAAGTCTAGTGTCAAGCACTTACCACGAAGCGGTACAGTTTTTGCCACCTAACGTTTTCATGTATAACATCTATGCGAGGTGATGCCGCGAATACCTCGGGATGTAACGTCATCAGCCCTATTTTCTTCTCTGAGACAGTATTCATGTTCTCCAGCCATACTTCTCGTGGTTTTTGATAAAAGTTATTCTCGTCCGGATAGCCTTTCGTGGATATAATGGGCTTCGTGGATACAATAGTCTTAGGTTCCTGGCAATAAGACCTTACTGCCTGGGAAGAAATCGATCTCAAGTTCGATGTTAGACTCCGAATGAACATTGACATTTTGCCGTAAAATTATCCTATTCTTTATAGCAACCGCATTTGCGGTTAAACAATAGTTAACGTAACCTTATAATCACAACATTACACCAGCCTGATATAAGCATCTCACTTCTTAATAGTTTCAAGAGGTCGCCACCTATCCACATATCGCCAAGCAGAACTTGTTTACTTTGCGCCACTTTACTTGGATCAGATGATTTTGAAGTAGTGGAAGCTCACATCGCGAATTCTTTGCTACATATGAGATTGAGGCTGACGAAGTTTGGTTGTAGATTCTTATGATTTCATACCAGCTCAGACAACAATCCTCCCAGAAAAGATGTTCGGCAGAAATGCGATAAAATTGGTAGTAGAATTGGACGAATGTACAGACGTACCACCGTTTAATGTATGTAACAGCATTTACTGCTCCCATAGTATTAATGAAAAACAGTAAGATCTAATCGATATTTTATGCAGGAGTCAGTAGTGAAAGATGTTTTGGTAGAAATGCAAGGCCTTTATGATGCCAACGTAGAAGATGGGTAGATATTGATAGGAAACTATATAGCTTCAGAAGTAACAATCACAAGTACCTAACTACATGGTACCATGCCTGTTGCAGTATTGCAATGAGGAATGAAGAGAATGCCGAATTGTTGTCTGCAATTCAATTCAGACACGTGTCCCTCAACAGAAATAAGAGGTGTTTATTAGCTTATATATACAACAGAATGGAGAGACTAAGGGAAGTGAGATGGGAATTGGGCAGTATTATGCCACCAGAAATCAGAGGGAACTTAGTCAATGCTGAAATCCAGTGGTTCCAATCGTATAACAAATCTTTGGCCACATATATGAAGAGTATTGGTGACGATTATGGATTTGATATAACAGCATACATGGTTCCACCAAAGTCACCTTTCGTAGAAGTTAGTACTATATACCTATCATTCATTTAAAGTGAAAGTTGCATGAGAAATATCAATAAATTTCTAGGTAAAATGCCTGGTAGATTTTGGCAAATTGGAACTTGATGATGGCCAAGTGGTGACTCTGAAAAAGAATACTTATCACCTATTGCCAAGAACTACTTGCGAGCCTCTTATCAGACAGGGTATATTGGAACATCAAAATCTATGATTTTTCGCATGTACTATATTTTTTAATAAAACTATTTTTCCACTGCTCTCGTAAAAACCCGAGCTGTACTTCCCGCCCCGACCATCCATCATGCAAACAATCCATCCCGAACTGATCTATCTTAATGGACTGTAAATGTATCTTAAGCCGGTGAATCCGATTTTACGTCCGAAAATGAGCAAACTTACGTTTTCATACCTGGTTTCATCAGGAATTTCCCGAGTAGGTTTATGTTTCGACGGAGGAGTGCAGAATCAGTCTTGAACTCAAGCACAGACACTGCACCTCGGCTTGCCGGACGAGACTATTTTGTCTTTCGCGATCTAAACTTTAGTAGTGATTTAAAATTCGTTTCGTATAAAACTGTACTTTTATCTATTCGCAAAGGTACTGGAATTTGAAGATAGTTGTCGCGATTTGAAGCGAAATTATTTGTTAAAACTAGTGAGGTTTACACATCCTTGGCCTTTCTCACCCACACATTGAATTCACATGTGACAGGTAAGTGTTCGCAACACGCTGCGCAAAGGTCACATTTCACTAAATGTATTAGTCGGGCAATTCCCTGACTTTACATATTGTTGAAAGCACTTTAGTAAAGAGATTACGTGATAGATCACTTACACCGGTTAAAAGATATCTCGCGATGGGACAGTATTTTTTGCTGATACCGTTGTGGGTTCAAAGGGATTCCCGGAGATCACTGCCACATGTGCAATATGATTAGTGTCGAAAGCACCTGGATAATTATATATATGTAGTAGTAATTCACGCCAATGAAATTGTCCATGAAATTACAATTAAGTAGTTCAATGTTCGCTGCCGATAACAGATCTATTTTGTAATCAGACTAACTAGCCAAACTCAATGCCGTATACAAACGATTTCTTTGTCTGCTAACTTTCCCGTTCCGCCTTTGAGTCATCGTACTTTCCCAGATCGTACATGGTCAAACAACCCTGTGATACGTCTAAATTCGTGGAAAATACAAAATAATTATGCAACAACGTCTCAAAGGCTTGACAACTTATGATTTATTCGCTTCTTGCAATACGAGAAGTACTTGTTAATCCCGCTTTTGATCTATTGATAAGTGATGCGCCGGCTCTGCTGGATCATCTCTTCAAGTGCCTTTAATTGTATCGCAAAGCATCCATGCTTAATCATAGCACATAGCAAGGACGGGAATTAATAAGAATGAGCTTCGGGCTATGTTGAACCTTATATCTTGGACAAATTGGATCGTGCAAACGGTGCTGAGATAATACATTTTCTGGTCTTATCTCCATCAGGTTTTCCCCAGATAGTCTGGGCCCCGGTGCTCATTTGTTCGCGACGAAAAAATTACTTGCCGCTTTACGATCAAGGACACTGACAATTTTGCTCTCAAAATTCATCGATAGCACTCTCCGACCTCGAAAAACAAGGTGCCGCTATCAGATTCTAAGCGCAAATGATGAAATCTCGCAAAAATGTCACCCGTAATCAATATCTATATCAATTGCGGAAACTGCTCATTAAAGTTGCAAGCCGAGCAGTTACCTCAATTTACAGTGAACCGAAGTAGTATTATTTTGTAGATGACATATTACTGCCATGATGAAACGAAGTGATTGTCTTGGTACTAACGTAACAGTGGGATTACAAGAAAGTACATATTATGACAGACGAGTTTCTCTCTTGGCATTGCCGCCGCGGCGTCACTACATTCAGATAAAAATTCACTCACGAAGAACTCCCAATGCCGACTGATTGTCCCTGACTGGGAAAACCGCTTTTAAACGCATTTGCAAATAGCGCGATTGTCTTTACAGCCGAGTGGGCCACCGGCCACATATGCCATGAAAGAATTCCTGGTAGGCTTTGTGGTTGGTGTGCCACAGCATACACACAAATTTGTGAGGCCCTCCAATCGGAAATGCCATTGGAATTTCCTGTGACTTATTGCTAAGCATATGCTATCCCATTCAGCATGAAAGTAGAACAACCGCGTATCACCTCACGTTCTCGTACGAGGAAGAATCTTTCACCTTTCGCTCAGCGGCAGCGGGAAAGACCGACGCATTGAATTTAAATTTCTCCGCAAATTATCAATGGAAAACGCGTTAAGGACTGCGAAATCGACGAAAACGACTAAATTGGGAATTACAGGACAATAGCCCGTCCCTGAGTTCGTTGACCGTTTTGCAGGAGATCTCATTAAAGGCACGCATTCAACGCGAAACGAGAGCGATGGCTTCCGAAAGAGCTGGCATATGCCAATTCAGATGATGGGAAGGATACGTCATATCCAGTAGAATGCGATATAATGCAATGCCGGCATGCCATTAAATTCCAAAGCCGTGGTCGACAGGACCAAAGTCAGTGGATCATCTTGATTAGACTATAGGGAAGAGAATAACCGAATTGTATATAGCGCGGACGTGACTCTATATCTCGTTCAACGAACGTTGCTTGCGTGATTCCGCACGCATACGCCAATCGAGGAGGCTTTCTTTTGCAATCCGTCGTATGTGGAAGATGAGTTAAATTGAGTACATAACTCGCGCATACGTATAGCTGCTGGCCCTGCTGGAGGACAAGATGGGTTTTCCCACCCCTACTCTGCTCTCTCTTGAACCCGGTGATCTACAACCGCTAGAGGCTCTACGGTAGGAGAGCGCGCGCGCGCGCGGCCATCGTGGAAGTTATTCGCGCATCATGTAAGTGGCCGTCTAGCCAGTTCGCCGAGAAACGTCGCGCGGACCTCCTGTTGAACGACGAGCGATCATCCGCTTCAATTCACGAAATCATTGTTTTGCTGCTGACGCGCATTCCGACGAGGAATAACGAGCTCTTCCGACGCTGCGTTCTCAACGAGCCGAGGGAATGATCGAGTGAGGTTGGCGCGGCCGATCATCGAAATACGAGAATGCCACGGCAACGAAGGAACGAACGGACATAGAGAGGCAGTCGCTACTCGAGCAGGGGAAACGGGATCGAACGGAGTCGCTTGTCACTCTTGCTCCTTCTACCTGCTACTTCTCTCTCTCTCTCTTTCTCTCTTGCTCTCACGGCTGAGCAGCTGCGAGAGTTTCGGAGAGTACCAGTCCCAAGCGAAGCAACCAGTCCGACGCTGAATCCGATCGTGTATCTGGTGAGGGGAGCGCGTAGAGCAGAATATAGCGGGGTCATGTAAGGTGCGTCGCCGTCGCATCAAGATCTCCAGCGCGATCGCAGTGAATCACTAGAGCAGAGTGCCGCGCAGTACAATTGCGAAGAAACGGGCTCGATTCTACGGCACTGAAAGATAGAGAAGAGGCCGGAAATAGGGAAAGTCTGTCAAGTGAGACGGGCGGGAAAGTCGGCAGAAACGTGTTGAGTGACGATCTGGGAGTCGGGTGTGCGAGTGTGCGCCACTCAGAATCTGATCACTGGGAGAGAGTCCCGGCAGTCCAAGATGTGGCATCCCTCGGGGAGCGTACCGATGGAGAAAAATGTTGCAGAGTGCTCGGACAAGTGCGAGGGGCAGCGAGACAATTCGGGCCAGGTAGATTCGGGCTTCCTCTCCAGCGGGAACCTGCAAGTGAGCTCCGAGCTGGGCAGCTCGGAATTCGAGGTTGCGGCCAGCGAGGCAGCCGTAATAGCAGCCGTCGCACCGGAACCAATGAGGGCGGACAGCGGTGTCGATCTCGGCCTCAGTGAGAGCCTGAGCCAACTCACCCTCAAGCAAGTTACCCTGAACCCTCTGGCCAGTGGTAAGGTTCAGGCTGAACCGACCATCGAGCTTGCTCCTGTGAGCGCGAGATTCGAGCAGTCACCCACGCCGCCACAGACCATCCAGACCGAGCAAACTCAGGATAAATTCGTTAATGAGGAACCCTGGCAGCTCTATTACACCCAGGACGACGACGGGGATACGTAAGTTCGCCATGCCACTCTTATCTATCAATCTATCTGCCCTCTTTATCTCATTCTATCGCATACTCGCCCTCTATTCACGTCCATCGGTCAGGAAGCAATGACATCGAAATCTATAATGTGAGATGTATCATACAGGCCGAATTAGTACCTGATTTTAAAGTTTCCAAACTGTTCAGTACACTCCAGATTCACTATCGTTATTCTCTCCATTCCACTCGCTTCGCTATAAACACGATACTATACCTTCGCCAAGCAGGAAGCTGCTGACTCGATTCTAATCGGATTACTAGGCTGATGTCATGTATTCGACCGATTAATGTCAGACAATAGCAACGTCGAATCGTCGATTGACTTATGTTAATTGTAGCGTAGCTACTTGACACGGTATGAGAATACTTAAGTGAGCCAAAGTGCCTGGCACAAAATGATAGAGGTTACAAGTAAAAACTGAGGCAGAGCAGGTTGTTTATCGGGCATCGTGTCATTGTAAATGAGGAAAGCCGAACTCTATAATCAATTTTATCGCGTCGCTCACCGCCAACTTCTTCCAAGTTCATCCTTGGAAGAGAATAACCGAACAACGTGTACGTCCACATTAATGTGTAGGCGAAATGTGCTCGCGTTACCCACCCACGATATATTGTAGCCAATGATTCAAGATTTATGCTACTATCGCGCTTGGTATTTTTCTTAGTATGCAAAGATTAACGTCATATGCATCAGAGTGATGCATGCAAATGTAAAAGTAGCCAATTGTATTGGCGTAAGTTAATCGTTCATTAGAGCACGTTGACCGAACCCATCCACGCGGCGAGATCTTGTTTGTCGAAGCAATCGAGTTTCTCTTTCTTTTTATCTTGTAAGTCGATGAGGAAATAGGATACATTCAAGTCTCGAAGCTCGATTGATAATGAGGAAACGTTGAACTGCATTCACAAAAATACACGTAACGCGAAAGGTTGGCCAACAGTTCTGCCGGCTGTGTGTATTTCGGCTAAACTCAGCAAGAATACGGAACTGAGGGGTGAGTTAGTGACCGAGACGTTTGTACTGTTACAGGCAGCTGCACATAGCGATCGTGCAAGGCTTTTTGGAGGCAGCGTTCAGTCTCATTCAAATGGCACCCCATCCCTGCCTTTTGAATATACTGAATGACGAGGGACAGTCGCCCCTGCACCTGGCCGTATTGACGCGCCAGCCAAGGATAGTTCGGCGCCTAATTCTGGCAGGTGCCAGCCCGGCACTGAGGAATTTCCGTGGAAATACCGCCCTACACCTGACCTGTGCGACCGGCGACCTCGCCTCCGCCAAAGCCCTCACCGACCCTCTCACACCTGTCGAGAGGAACAATCTTCTACCTTTGAAGAAAATACCTGCCCTGCCGCAGAATCTCGAACAAAGGAATTATGACGGTAATTATCCAATAAACTGTATAGCACACTGAAAGCACCTTCGCTCCTTTTACGAGCAACCTTTTGCAAGTGCGAGGAAAAAAATAATACAGTAGCCGTTAGGTACGAAGTGTTGATTATCGTGAAGGAAGGAAATACAATATACATAACATCAATTGGTGAGACGTCGCCGACGAAGCGCTGGAAAATCCTAACAACTTTTACCGCATGAAACGACAGTCAGTGGTACGGCACGCGTTCGAGTGAGAACAATCCTGCGACCACGATTGCACGTGGATTTCCCATGACTTCATCGGGGATCAAGAATCATCCAGCCGTAAACGAGCACTTCAGATTTGGAAATTCCATTATCCAAAGCGCAGTCGATATGCGCGTCACTTTTTCTAATGGCCGTTCGATGAATCAAACCTTTTCTGATAACCCTATCAGAGAGTGTACTTTAAAGGGAGAATTTTATATGCGGGTATTTTTTTACTTTCAAAAATCTACTCCGTTTTCTAGCAACATCTAACAAACAGTAGCGCCTTGTCAATAAGCGAAAACAGAAACGCTTTAAGTTAAGAGTCTAATGTCGTCGAACACCCGCTGACTTTTTCGAAGTCCCGGAATTCCCACATAACGTCATCCTTGTTCCGTTGTAGGCCTTACGGCGCATCTACGTGCAGACGCAAACCAGCTCTGCTGGCGTAACGGACATTTTTGGATCGTGACAAGATAATTGGGATTATAGTTTTATATCGGATAACTTGTTTATTCGCGTGGCTCGCGTGTACTTGCAGGGAGAAGCGCGCGTACACGTCGATGACGTGCACGACTACGGATGCGAACTATCGACCGACAGAAATGGCTGTGGCCGATATAAGTTAGCGCGGCCGATTTCGTTGACGCGGCTAAGTGTTTACGTCAAGTTCAAAGGAGAGCGCGATCGATCTCTTGGCATTCTTGCATCACAGGCAGAACGCGCTTCCTCGCCCATGAAACTTTCCTATCGCGTGTTGCCCGTTTCGTCTATAAATGATAGGCCTCGGCCAGAAATGTCCTAACTTGCGTGCCCGCGCGCACTTTGGATTCATTGAAAAGCCAGTGTGCGACTATATGTATAACAAAGCCAAAATAAACAGAGGGCTTCGGTATATACGGTGGAATTCGGTGCGCCGCCGTCTGTGCATGCGTGCACGCACGTTACATCACGTCGCGCTGAGACAGAGAAGTCGAAGCAGATGTTTTTGATATTTAAAAATACCTGGGCGACTATTTACGTGCGGTGATATTCCCCCTTCGTCTTGCTTCTCCTAGCGCGCATCTTTCTCTCTTTATCTCTCTCGCTCTCTCTCTCCCACTCTTTCTCTTGGCATCTTTGGTTGCCACTCTTTCTCTTTCTCTCTTGAGAGTTCTCTCATACGCCCGTCTGTCCTATACTTGGCTCTCAAAGCGCTACGTCTTGCCTCGGGAAACCCCACAGCGGCGTGGACAGCGCCGGATTCTCTGCTACTTTCACCCTCGAAACGTGTTCGTCGAGGAATCTTCGGCAGCAGGCGGCACATAGGATCGGCCGGGCCCATTGTTCACCATTTCCAAGTCCCGGCACGTTGCGCACATTTCAACTCGACCAGAAGCACCTTGGCGGGATAATTTGTAGCCTAGGAAAGCGCTCGCCAATGGAGGCTCATTCCCGCGGTATTCGACCTAGTGGGGAATGCAATTTGACGCTTACGCTCGATATCTCGTAATGGTCGTAACAAGGCCCATCACGTGGAGCCTTGTTTTCCTTGACGAGACTCGTGTCAAGGTAGAAATGGTTGGATCGTCAATGGATCATAAGGAAATTTTTGGCGACGCTTTAATTACCTGGGAGTGCAATTAAATTCCGCCAATGCGCCCGTGGACGGCGGTAACAAGGGGCGGTTAATTTTAGCATTTACTTTGATCGGTACGAACCTAGTTTGGATCGCGGGCCGCCAGCCAAAGCTGCGACGACAATGATTCACCGCGTCTTCCTAGTTCTATGTATATCTTGCCGAAGCATGTGATTCGGTCGCGTTTGCTCAGAAATAGATCGGCGTCTTTGTCACACTCTTTTGATTGATTGGCTGACTCGACCATACTTTGAATAGTTTTGCAGTGTGTAGTAGCTTCGGGTTGACTGAGAAAGTAGCTTGTCAAGGGTTACTTCGCTTCTCCAGTGAAGGATGAGACTGGAATTAGAAACGAACGATGAATTCTCTGTTTCAGGAGAAATGTGTTTGCACATAGCGGCAGCATCCGGTCACGTGGAGTTGGTACGGCTGCTATTGCGGTTGGGAGCAGATCTGGAGGCCAGAGAGGCCCTCGCGGGGAAAACCGCCCTTCATCTGGCTGTGGAGAGAGGCTGCCGATCCGTGGTGGCGTTTCTGCTGCAGGAGTGCAGACCATGCTTGGACACGCAGACCTACGCGGGAATTACTGCCTACCAGCTGGCTCTCTGCTTCGATATCCAGCTAGCTCGAGAATTAGTTAGGCTCGGCGCAACACCGGAACCGCTTCCCGAGTCGGATTCCGATAGTAGTGATGAGGACGAACCTACGACGGCGAATTACTTACCCGCGATAACGAGACTCAGGCAGAACATTGTAGGCGTACGCGTTTAAAGTACGCGCGGATCTACCGCCGCCACTGAGAGCAGCGACCACGAGGATCGACAAGAACGACGACGACGAGCCACTCCTAGCCCGCGTCACCATCGCGTCATTCACTTTACAGAAATGAAATCAGGACAATAAAGGCTAAATTTCGAATACGAACACCATCCGGGTGAAGGGTATAGGAAGGTTCGAAGGTGCAACGCTATACGGGCACAAAAGTCGCCCGAATGCTAGCCAAGGACAAGTATTAGCCTATCGAGCATGCGAGCTCGCAAAGTAGATAACAGCAATGATGAAACGCCGAACGGCTAAAAATAATGTCAATGGGTATCAGCAGGACGAAGAGTGAACAGAGACATTTTAGAGGAACGAGTCGAGAAATCTCTTGGCTATAAACGCCTCTGCGAGGAACGAAAGACGCAATAACGAGTGAAACAACAATTCGTCTGCGAGAGAAATTGTACGCTTAGGAGACGCAGGATCTCGTTATGTACATGTGAGAGTGAACATGTTTGAATACGCGTTGTGTGAGAGTTTAGTCTTATCGTAGGACATAAAGTACACTGAGTAAAAAGTAAATGAAGTGCATCCCTAAACACGGTCTTATGAATCAGTTGTATATATACATGTATATTTATATTAGTCAATTTAGGAGACCAAATAACACTGCTGGATAGCGTATCTATCATTGTGCGTGACTCGCGAAGCAACAACTCGAATTAAGTCGAGGAATCATCCCATCCATTCACAGTTCATACTTCTCTAGAGTCCCTTGTACATAGTCATCTTCCGCTAGACACGTAACGCGTCATCCCTACAATATGCCGATAATAACGAAACGATTATGCTACCGTTGTTACGTAACACCTATAATTATGTTTTTAGTAATAAAAGGTCTTGGAAAGTCCATCACGAATCTCAGCGTCTCCTTCATCGCCGTCGGATGGCACAGCGAACTTTCCTCTCACAGTGAGAGCTTTACTTTGAAGTAGAAATTTCCCGTAGCGTAATTCGGGAAACACACGGCTCACGAGTTCCAAGGAAACCCGGGAGTTTCATGTGAGCCACGTCGAAGATGTGGGAGAGGAAGAAGCGGCGCTTCTAATTCCGCGACATCCGACGTAAAAATGTAGAGCAAGGACCGACCCCCGGCTATTTCGAGCATGCTGCGTGTAATGGTCTAAGTATTCCAAGAAGCCCCTTTGCTTATTCCTTTTTGGGGAGTTTGGTCTACGGCGTGCGATCCCAAGTACCATGGTATATTTGGACTCTAATACGATGGGCCGGTATTACCGTACCAACTAAGACGTAAAGCTCACTTACTGTCTAACTTACTATCCCTGCACGGCGCGAATTAGTTTTAAACGAGCACGTCTCGAACTATCTTGTACAAAATGCGCATAGCATATACTATGCTGATGAGAAAAGTGCGGAGTTGAGAAAAAAACATGGAATTCGTAATAAAAACGCGAGAAAGCAATTTGTGTTTTTGGTAAATTATGAAGGTACTCAAGAGGTCGGCAAACTTTGCCGACTGAAAAAAATACACACCTTGACGAACGAGTGGAATTCCCCAGCTACTCCAGTTCACCGATGGAAATACCAGGCCTCTGCAGCGAAAGCTACCGAATCAGACAGCCTTGGGTGTAGCTGCGTCTTGATAATTCGAAACATATGCAAATTCGAAAAGATTTGCCCGTATCCAAATACGAAAACGGATATTCCCTGCCTAGAAAAGTTCTTATAACTTCCTCTTCACTAATGCATTCAATGTTTCAATTCCGTTATACTCTCAATTATTCCTTCGATTCTAATCTCCATCAAGATAGCCCTGTAACGGACTACACGCGTCATATGATTTGCATTATTCTCGAAATTCGCGAAAGAGATGGATTTATCGTTATCAGTAACGTTCGGAAAAAATATTTGGAACGCAACTGCTTATTTGCTGCTACATAGCCCCCTCATGAGCGCCCAAAGTACTTTGGGATACGTGGAAGTGATACTGTTAATGTTGATGTCCTCGTGCTGGCATAATGAGAGATTTGCGAGAGAGCCTCTGATTGTCGATATCAGTGCACTCTGCTCTAAGATCGTTACACGCTTTGCACAAGGTTGACTACGCAGTTCTCTTTCTCCTCTCTACCCTGACTGCAATCTCATGAAAGCCTGTTATTTTCCTAAACTATTATTAATGGAAATATTTGTCTAAATCCATATAAGGGCACAGGGTTAAAGTAACAATCGTAGAAAACTTATGCTGAGAAAAATCATGATGTAAAATGAAAGAAGGGACCAAAAAAGGCGGCAGCAGATCTGTCAATTGCATGCAATCGATTTACAAAACTTTCATTATGCAGCTCACCTGGAATTCATGAGTGCAGAGGAATCGGTTCTCGAAGGTGCTAGAAAAGTTTGCAAAGTGCAGCCTATATGAGGATGTAGTTTCACGACAAACGACGCGAGGCGCTAGTTGTCCATTTCTGGAGCTTTCTGAAATCTGCGCCGGCTCGGGAGCATTCACGAGTCATCGCATATCTTTTGCGGACATAAAAGTACGAGACGAGCGTGAAATAAAGTTGCCGTTCTTTTTGCCGAAATACAAGCGTAATGGATCAGGTAAATACCGCTCATAGTCTGCACAACCCTCTGCTGGTTCTATCAACGTGTTTTTAGAAGAAATTCGAACTTTCGCAAAACACTGTGTCGCGCTAGACCTCCACGGGAATTAAGCACGCTTCTGCCGGAGTTTTGCGATAATGCTTGGCTGTAATATATTACATCTCATTAATTCCGTTTCAATATATCCTTATTTTAATTGAGTCGGTCAGCCTCAAAACTTTAAATTACTACGTTTTATCTGTAAGGAAAATACGTCCGGAATTCGTTTTCAAAAGTCAGCTATTACACGTACCACCATCCTTTGTTTTTCGCGTTGAAATTTGTTACTTTCCATTTCTTTGTGATTAAGTAATTCTGGATAGATTTATGTCAAAAATGCTGCCCGAATCAGGTTCCGGGTATCAAATTAACTGGTATACCGACAGTCTGATACAGCTCGCGAAATTTCTCGAATCACACAATCTGCTGTTTACAGGCAGCAGCATTGAAGGAGAAGGGAAACACTGCCTTGAACGAGGGGAAGTTCGAGGAAGCCATCAAGTTTTACACACAGGCAATCGAATTGGATGGGAACAACCATGTTTTGTATAGTAACAGATCAGCAGCATACGCCAAAGCTGGAAAGTATAGCGAGGCGTTGAAAGATGCAGAGAGAACTATCTCTATTAAACCCGATTGGGCAAAGGGTCATTCACGAAAAGGAAATGCTCTGGCCTATTTAGGAAAGCTTGATGCATCCATCAAGGCTTATGAAACAGGTTTACAACTTGATCCCAATAACACACAAATCAAAAGTGCTTTAGCAGAGGTAAAGGCTCAAAAAGCAGCGTCGAATAATGATCCACTCAATTGTTTCGCCTCACCCGACATGATTATGAAGCTTGCTAGTGATCCCAGAACGAAAAACTTGCTACAAGACCCAGATTATATGAAATTGTTACAAGAACTCTCTTCCAACCCTCAAACTGCTAAACTTCAAGACCCCAGAGTACTTACCACACTGAGTGTGCTATTGGGGATGAATATGGACATGGAGGAACCAATGGAAACTGAGCCAGCTAAACAGCCAGAGCCAAAAAAGAAGGAGGAACCTAAACCCCAGCCTAAAGAGGAAGATAATTTGCCACCGGAGAAAAAAGAAGCCCTGAATGAAAAGAAATTGGGAAATGAAGCTTATAAGAAAAAGAATTTTGAAGAAGCACTCGAACATTACAATAAGGCAGTCGAATTGGACCCAACTGAGATTATTTACCGGCTTAACATAGCTGCTGTATATTTTGAACAAAAAGAGTACACAAAATGTATCTCTCAATGTGAAACAGCCATTGATATTGGCAGAGAAAATAGGGCAGACTTCAAACTAATAGCAAAGGCATTCACTAGAATTGGTCACGCATACAAAAAAATGGAAAATTGGAAGCAGGCTAAAGTGTACTATGAAAAATCCATGTCGGAACATAGAACACCAGAGATCAAAACTCTTCTCTCAGATATTGATAAAATCATTAGGGAAGAGGAGAGGAAGGCTTATATTGATCCAGTAAAGGCGGAGGAAGAAAAAGAACTTGGAAACCAGAAATACAAGGATGGGGATTATCCTGCTGCAATTAAACATTACACCGAAGCTGTGAAAAGAAATCCAGATGATCCCAAATACTACAGTAACCGAGCTGCATGCTACACCAAATTAGCTGCATTCGATCTTGGATTAAAAGACTGCGACAAATGTGTTGAGATTGATCCGAAGTTCATCAAAGGTTGGATTAGGAAAGGAAAAATTTTGCAAGGAATGCAGCAACAAGCAAAAGCTCTTACTGCCTACCAGAAAGCATTGGAATTAGATCCATCAAATGCTGAAGCTCTCGAAGGCTATCGTTCCTGCGCTGTCTCTGTTAGTTCAAATCCCGAAGAAGTACGAAAAAGAGCAATGGCTGATCCCGAAGTTCGAAATATATTACGAGACCCCGCTATGCGACTGATCTTAGAACAAATGCAAAGTGATCCAAAGGCACTGCAAGAGTAAGTATTATGAATACTTCAAAAGAATCTATGAGTTTTTATGTGATCCAAATTTTTATATGTACATTACTCTATTTTCAGCCACTTAAAGAATCCCGATATTGCAGCGAAGATACAGAAACTCGTGGAGTCTGGTCTCGTGGCGATTCATTGAGGAGTTGAGAATATCAATCACTGTGCATAGTTCTGTGCATGACGTTCTGTCACTAAGTTCCTTTGGCATTAAGGAAGTCGCATCGTTTCGTCTATTTCTGCGTATTGAGTATTGCGTACATATTAGTTAAACAGGCGCTGCGCAGTATTTTTTGTGACCATGTTCAATACATCATACAGCATATAAGTTTTTGTTGTACGTAACATACATTTATGCGCAGAGCCAGTGGCCTTTCTGGTCATAGACCAATGAGCACTAGGAGTCGCGTTATGCTAGCCGTTACATGCTTCGGCATACTTGTCTTTACTAAGAGTAAGATTTCAAGAGATGTACACTATACTACGTAATCATAGTCCTCGGCCAAACTTCCACTGCACGATCCGTTTAAATGCAAACCTCATGGATACTACCCGCGCGGAAAACACAGCTAAACTTATATTTGTTACAAGATTTAAATTAAACTGAATTCTTATAATTGACTCGATTACTTTAGGCAATCATTTGCATATAAGAAATGTGCGCCTAGTGTTTTCTTACCTTTGCAAGTCATATAAAATGGTAAGCTCGAGTGGAGATCTGTAATAATAAGCGGGAACCGAAAGGAAATAATAACAGCAGTTATAACAATAATAAATGTATTGATTTGTATATTCCGCAAAAATTTTGTGTTGCTTATAGTTAAAGGAAAATGTCACCAGTGTACCCAATACAAATGAGAAACATCATATTGCGAAACAACTTTCTCATCTATTATTCTAAAAGGTACAATTTCTTTATTTTTTTGAATTTCAATAACTTTCTCAACTTTCGATATTTCTGGTGTGTCCTGCTTTACCTCTGTAATCTGCTGTAGCTTGTTGATTTCAATGGTTCGATCTTTGATTGGTAGATTATTTGTGTTTGTAGGTTTGGGATTCTTTAAATAACATGAACACTCTTTTGGATCTGTTTCTCTTTTACTTTCTGGTTTCTCTTTGGTGTGATTTAATTTGTTCCATAAAGCAGATTTCTCAATGAGAGTATTACTTTTGGCGTTCTTGTGTGTGTTTGAATCCTTGTCTTTTATGGAAGTGACTTTGAGGTCATTTACATGCCATTGTAATTCGCTAATGTAAACAATGTTTCTCATATCCAGTAATTTTACAAATTGAGGTGGTACTTCCTCATGTTCAGGAGAGTAGCAATCAGATTGAGGAATATAGTGAATCTGAAAAGGCAATGACATTAACTCTGATCACTCTGAAAGAGGAATACTGTACAGAATTAATTATTACAGGAAGACCAGACGTTGTAATAACAATATCAAACCCAGGTAGTATGAAGAAACATGTTTTTCTCTCGTGTTTCTTAAATTTCACGTGTTTCTGGTGCATCAACAGTTTTGTAAATGAGATGAGAACCGAGTTGTTGCGATCGATGTTTCTCAGTAACTCTTCTATCCTCTTCCCGGCATCGTGTGAAACCAATACTGTATGAACGTTGCTATAATTTTGTACTGAAATATATAAAAACACTGAAGGAAACAGTTACTCCAATCTGAACCCATAATATTCGTGCCAAGATCTTACAGTGTCTTTTCACGAATATCCCGTCCTGCCTCGTGATTTTATACAACAAAATGATTTCCACTAACATCAATTTGAACTCCTTGTAGTTCAAAACTGGGAAAACATTTATAACTTTCGCCTACGAGAATATTTGTCATCTTTAGTGAGGAGCAGCTTTACTTGAGCGCATCTGGTTAACGGGGACTTACGGAAAAGTACTCTGTATCGTTAAAGAAACCAGAAACGATTACATGTAAATCATATTGGTTAAACTTCAAAGAATCTTTATACGTTCCCACTGAAGTCATACCTCCCACATCACAAATAGTACTATTAAAAATATCATGTTTGTTACTTAAAGTTGATATAAATCTATTGACTGACAGCGCGTACCTAAGAAACTGGCGCCATTTCACATAAACCCGCGCCTGCTTTACCGCCTTTTTCGTGGAGAGCCTATTATATTTATCTACGATCACCTACACTGATCCTGATCCAGACAAGTTCCGAAACGTTCTGACAAACTTTATATGTTTCACGCATTTATCGTATTGCTGTTGAAATATGAATTCAGAAACACACATACACCGGGTAGTAGTCCAATTAAGTTGAATTACGCGTTAAAAACATTTTGCGGCAAAAATGAGTACAATTCTCTGCAATATGAAGAATGTGAGACCACGTGTGTAGTGGTATGCAGTAGTGTGCGACAGTAGTAGGGTAGGACTTGGTAGGAGTCGGTAACAGTCGGTAGGGGATGGTGCGGGCTGGTAGGGATGTAGGGATTGGTTATGGGGGGATTCCGGCTGCATCAAGCTAGTTAGTTAGGTTAAGGTTTGGGTTGCTTTGGGTCGGTATAGATCAGTGGTCGAGCGCACAGTGGACGTTTATTGAGTTAATGTAAACAATGTGAGCTTTCGAACTCTAAGTGTGATTAACTGTGACAATTTCGTAAAATTTGTCTATTATACCGAATAATGACATTCGAGTTCAAAGGATATTCGTCGTAGCTAGCAAGTTCATATACTAACAAGTATTATGGCATCGAGTAAAAGTACAAGAGAGGTTCTCCTCTCATTGATAGATGATATTGAATTAATTGCAAAGTAAGTTGGGAACGATAAATGAAATATTTAAACATTTTTCTGCATCGAAGTTCAATATATATACTTCACAGAGAAATGATCGAAAACACGATCGCTCAAAAGCCAATGAAGCTGTCGAGCACGGAACACGCACAATTAACGGAGCTCCTTGTTGCCAAAGATAATGAATTAAAAGCAACATTAAAACGAGCCGCTGAACAGGCAAAAATTAACTTAAAAATGGAGGCTCTAAAGGCTGAAGTGGAAAGGCAGGACCAAGATATTCAGCAATTACAAAGGCAACTCAAAGAAGCGGAGCAAATATTAGCTACCGCTATTTACCAAGCTAAACAAAAATTGCAATCCATAGCCCGTGCCAATAAAAGGCCAGTACCTTCGGAGGAACTTATTAAATTTGCACATAGGATAAGTGCATCTAATGCAATATGTGCCCCATTAACATGGCAACAAGGAGACCCCAGGAGACCCTATCCAACTGGTAATGATTTTTCATGACCATCCATGAACCTTGTAGGAGAGCAATTAACAATCACTCTATTGATCCTTCCATTCAATGTTTGTTTAGATATCGAAATGAGATTAGGGTTCCTAGGAAAGTTAAGTGATCTGCCTTCGAATGGGCAAATGCTTGGTTCTCACCCAGGACTTCCCTCCGACCTACATAGAGCTGGACACTCTGTTGGAGGTATATTGAATTATGGGCCCCTTATTTCAAATGTGTTTATTATTTATAAATATATCTTATATTGTTGTTTATATTGCAGAGCCACCGTCAGTATCACAGTCAAATCAATTTACATGGCACACCTCTGGCGAGATCCACATGTCAGTTGGTGGCCAAGGCAGTGTAGCCATGAACACACATAAGCAAGAAACAGAGGATGTTGAAGTTATGTCAACAGACTCATCGAGCAGCTCTTCGAGCGATTCTCAATAAGCGGCTGCATAAATTATTTGTGATCTATTCTTCTACATATTTATAATAACATAGTTCATTAAGTTAAAACATGTATAGAAAAAGAAGGTATGTTACATTTGTATGTTTCGTAATGTGTATTTAGATAGGCTCTAAGAGAATAAATGGTAGAGAATTATGAAGAATCTCATCCTTGAAGTAGCTATTAGAACTTGCCTGGAATGAAAATGCGTATTCTGGTACTGCCAGTAATAAATAAATAAGTCTTAACTTAATTGCATATGGCTTACCAATTTGGAAGTTTCATTGAACATGGCTTTTTGAAATTGAACATTCTGATTCACTAACTTCAAGCCATAATGTTCGCAGTCCCGTTGAAGTTTTTCGATATCCGCGTAAAGTAAAAGCTCTTGTAATTTAGTTCCTGGATATGTCAATACTTTACTGTTATATGCAGTAGACATGATTTGTAAAGTTGTCCTAGAATGACACTGTTTTATTAATCAAGTAATCATTTTTACTAGCATAATCTCAAGAAGAATGTAGTGGATTACCTTCTTATAGTGGCTAAATTTGTTAAAGCTGCACATGCCAACAGAGGTGGCAAGCTTTCTATTAATTTCAACACACGAACATAATTTCTTAAATGCCAAGCAAGTGATATCTTCAAGGCAATTTGGACCAGCCATGACTGCCTATCAACCAAAAAGAAAAATGCATAAAAAAAAGAGTATTTCCCCTATAAAAAGTTACAAGTATTTACAAGTATGTTGAGTTTCATGCCTTATATAAGATTCAAGTTTCAATCCTCTTTCCAATGCTTGCACATCCCCAATATATAGAAGGAGATAAAGTGCTTCCATTTCTGGCCTGTTATTTTTTAACGATAAACAATCCAGCATTTTATCCAGTGATACATCAAGACTATTGTTTTGCTTCTCTAATTGATCGTATAAGACAAGTACATGTTTGATACATTCTGACAAATGTTGACTATTAATCTTTGGATCATAGACAGCAAGCTTCTTTTCACACAATCTACAATTTTGGAGTATAATACATGGTGTTCGAACCGCAACATATTCAAAAATCTCTCAATACCTTTGACTGGAATAAACTAGGAACCGAATAATGGGTTCAAATAGAGCTATACTCGAAGAGACTGGAATTCTTTGAATTGCAATATCCTGCCTTACAGCCCTTAGGCGATCAAAAATGAAATCATAAACAACCACCCAATCGACATCAGTCCTTACAGCTACCCTGCAATATGGATTTAGATAAAAATGTGTTGGCATTACTCTATTACTGCTTGCTCTATAAATAGAAAGTACTCGGAGAGTAAATATTTAACAGTCAACAGGAGTACAGATGCTGGGCGCAATTCGGTAGGGTCGGTCATATCTTGTCCTATTGCTGGACGGCCGTAGCACTTGACGATTTTATTAGGATTGGCCTTCGGTGACTTCTGTCCCTTACTTTTCTCGTCGATCTCAAAGAGGTGCAGCAAGTTCTCCTTTTCTCTCCTAACGAAATATTCAATAATGCTAATCTGCCTGTCATCCCGAAAGAATGATCGTATTTAATAGGATCATTTAGATGGAATCATTCAAAGGAAGGGGATTCAGTATAAAATGCCAGGATATAATTGTTTATTCGATAGGGGACACGTACTGCGGTGACAATAAATTTGCCACCAATACATGTTAGGAACTTACATCCAACGTTCTTTCTCGGAGCACATTAGCAGGCATTTTCCTTTTATAAAGTCGCCCATTGTTCAAATATTTATCACAGGGAGATTCAGAGAGGTACCGGCGCGACACAAGTGTATATCTATTGTGATTATTCCTGTTAATTGAAAGGGGTTAGTTTGTCAGCATGCGACTTCTGTGGACGATGAAAACGGAGCTTGTTGCGCCTAGTGGCGCCTTTTCCAAGAATCAGTAGATATTCAAATTCAATTGTCATTCCTCTGACAGGGAATGGAAATACGGAAAATCTTTGATCTCGCTGTGTTGTTATCTCACGCGTGCTCCAAATTTATGTAATTCTACAATCATGATCTTGTGAATTAATTTCATATACGACAATTCGCGCTTATTATATTATCTGCATATCATGCAGTATCGTAAATTGTGGCTTATTATCACAATAAGCCACTTTTTATAAGAGCAAATAATGTTTGCTCTTTATTATCGTTTCATTATCCGTGTCACTTGCAATCATTTTCTCGTGCGACAATACTGTCGCATATTGTCAAACAGACAATATTGTACTTATAAAACAACGAGTGCAGCGAGTGTCCATCTTCAGCAATAACACACTGAGCAATATAAAAATGGTTACAAATATTCCAAAGATCCATCTATTATATATATAGTTCGATCGTCAGAAAGATTCTTTTTATAAATAATAGATATGAATATGAAGTGGGCATGCCACTGATAGAATGTTATCTGCAGTTTGATCGTCGATGTTCTGGTGAGTTCCATGATGAAGAGGTAACTGAATATGATCGGGGGTAATGCTCTTGACTCGTCCTTCTGTTTTACGTAGCAGGGCTACGTGTAATAAGAAGCATACGTTGTCATCTTCTTCGATATCGCTGTTACATCAACCTCAAATATTCAAACTGTTACGTAAACTTTCTCCTCCTCTCTCGAATCTCCTGCGTTAACCATCCTCCCGCCAAATTTACCTTCTTGCAAATATATGTGGGATACATGCGCTGGCGCACATCCTCCTACTTCTCTGGCAGTGAAATTCTCCGCGAATGAGATGTTGTCTTGGCCATCGGCCTTCTTGGTGGGTTTCGTTGAGCCCGATTGCCGTGGATGGTGTCTTGACGCAGTGCCAATGACGCAAGTGGAAAATAAGGCAAAGGGAAATACAAACATGCTTGCGTGATTCTAGATTCTTTTGGTAACATCTGGCAATCCATGGTGCTCGGAGCGACCATGGCCCGGCAGCCAACATATACTTAGGCAACGTCAAGCTAGATTGTAATCCATGATAATTTGGCCGATGATTACTCTCTCTTATCCCGAGGCTACCTGGCGTTATCCCAAATTTCACTTCTTCGTGGGACCGTTCATTCTTTATATTTAACCCATTGAATGCGGATATATTTCGCCGCGGACTTACACGTGCAGTGGTCGTTTTTTCATGAGACATAGTAAATACGCACTTTTACGTGACCCACGTTCCACTGACAGACTGAGAAAAACGTAAAAGTACGTTCCCCGCATACAATATGTTAATATTATTATACCTCTTTTCGTATAGTCTCATCGCACTTTTCTTATGCAAACTACCCTTCGAGGTTTTTAAGAAAATGTGAGTATTTGCTTGTCACGTACTGGACAGTCGATTTTTTTGCCGGAAGAATTATAGTTTAGAAAATTAATATTTGGCGAGAAGAATTGGCCAGTACGTGTCAGTAGACGATACGTGGAAGCTAAAATGAAGAAATACGTCAGAGAGTGTCCTATCTGTCCATCAGTATTTTGTAAGATGGGTTCCGGCGCTGCCTTATCTAAACTGCATGTCGGAAAAGATAATCATAAATGAACGTCATTAGCTAATCGACACTTGAGGTTCTCTTGCAAAGTAGAGAGATCTTATCACCAATCGTCACCGTGGAATAAAGTGGAAGTCTGGAGAATATACCTGTTCCCGGGAGCATGTGAATAATGCTCGCGGTCGGAACAAGACGCGCCTTCACTTATCATGATTCGTCGGGTATTAACTTCAATATTCTCACTAGATAAGGAGCTTTGCTTTTCAAACGCTAGCACGCGAATACTTTCATTTCCGCAACTGGTCGTCAACCGCACCAGAAGTCTGTCTATTTTTAGTTTCTCTCCTATTTTGACGAATAATATTTTTTTCATCGTTGAACCTGATTGCTATCGGGCGATGCCGCTGGAGGCATTATCCTCTATCTGTGCATCGTTGCAAGTGTCACGTCGCTGGTGAAACGATAAAGCGCCCGGACGCACGCCGGAAAGTAAACGCTAGCAATTTATCGGCACGCGAATCGAGAGATGAAAGAAGCAGCCGAACTTTTCGACGAGCTCAGGTCTTATTCAGTTACTAAGAAAATGTCAAGTGATACTGTCATTCCCGATCTGGTCGAGTGATGGTGTCGGAGCGTCTCGATTTTCCTTTACTAATTAAAAGACGATATTAAGTTACTGAGTCAGAGTGGAGGTTTCTTCCATACTCTGCAATTAGAGAAGAATTCACCTAGGAAGATAAATATAGAATAGTAGAGTGCATAATAGGAAAACCTCAAAGTGCTACTGAATAGTATTAGTCAGGTGTTGAGTTGAACGGGGAATTTCCCGTAAAGATATTAGCAGGGAAAATGGACAGGAGGAGGAAAGGATGATCCCCGATGTAGGATGAAATTCCGGTATCATCGTCGCAAGTAAGAGGAGCAGTCGCGGTGGTGTCGTGAGGGTACGCATGACCTCCAAGGAGCACCACTATAGAAAAGCGGACGGCGCTGCATCGGTCCAGTCTTTCGTAAAACGTCGTCACTCCTTTTTAACCGGCGGTGCGGACCTGGTGTGCCGGTGTTTCCTCGATCGCTCGACTCCGTTTATTGTACACCAACGATGCGCTAGACACACACCGCAACGAGCTACCTCTTTCATTAGTTGCTCAGCTCGCAGTTCAATCAGTGATCGAGTTGCACCGTTGACTTTCATTAGTGAGCATTCGGATTATCTTGACTTCAATTTTGGTGAGTGTTTCTTCCGAAAAGTTATTTTAGATTTCTTCTATTCTTTACTGTTAGGAATATCCTGTCGACAAATTATAAACTCGAACTCTTCACACCGCTGGAGATTTGAATGCTGGCATCAGCATCGAACTCTCCATACCGGTGCTTATAACTATCAGAAGATTGCAATTAGGCAATTCTTATTTTAGCCTTCAGTAGTTTCCGATTGCTATCATTCCTTTCTCGCCGCTTTCCATGTTTTGCATCTTTTCTTTTGCGGTCACGAGATTCGTGTTACTCCCAGGTAAATTGTGCCAATTTCTGCTGACTTGTCAAAGAAATCGGTGAATCCCTTGATACTGGGTACTTAGGCGAAGAGCACTCAAGCGAGGAACAGTCTTAAAGGCTGAAAGCAGTAACGTCTGGATCCATGTCGAAACGTTATTTATTCAGTGGCGCAATCCCGCGTATTAGGCATTTCAACATTGCGCGAGTGTAGCTGCGGGTATGATTCCTATTCGGGACATTAAACAACGCGTGTTAACACGCGTGTCGACTGTCACTGGCCGTGGCCGTGGCCGTGCTTGGCAAATATTACTAGGGAGGCAGACGCCGCTTTCGGCAACTATAATCGTCCGAATCATCTTAATGAAGGTCTTCGATTCTAATCGCAACTTTCGATCAGTTCTTAATTCCTTCACTTTTGAAACATCGCCAACAATGAATTGTCATTTCAATGAGCACGCAAGGAAGTTTCGGTTCTTCACATAATCGGTCGCAGTTGGCAGGTTCTTACACCGTTACTATTTCACCGGCGATTAGATAAGGCTAAATACGGCATGCGGATGCTTTACATATCATAAACATATCTCGACCTTCCTAATTGGTGAATTAAATAAACCTGTTACGTGATGCCCCACTTGCTCTCTTTCAGACCAAAGATGACAGGCCGCCGAGCGTTGCTTATTCTCGTGCAACTCCACCTGCTCCTCGGCAGTTGCACCTCAGGTGAGTCGAATCTAGCAAAAAGCACTGCTAATTTAAACGCGCTTCTAAGAACGGTAATTTCGAGTTATAGTAAGTGCCACTTGTAAATCGCTTCAATGAGATTCGTCGATTCATTGCGGTGATTTGAACGCGATCGTCAATTAATCTCTTACGAGGGAAAAACTTCATGATCGTAATTGTCATTTACAGTAAGCGTTATAACAGCTAACGACGAGCAGGAGATAGATCCCGAATGGGCGGACGAAGTCGATTGGTCGCAGCATCCCTGTCGACGAGCCTGCCGAGAGAATGCACCACCGATGACCTGCCGGTACATCTTTCGCGTGGAGTCCTACTCAACGATGAGCAAGGCTTGCTACAATTGTCCTTTCAATCTGACCGATTGTTTCCGACCCCACTGCGTGCCCGGCGATGGTGTCGAAAGGGCCATCCTCACTGTCAATCGACAAATGCCCGGACCCGCCATCGAAGTAAGTATTCGATAACTCGAATTCTTACCGAACAGCCTCAGCTCGAAATTGACTTTCTCTTTCGCGGAGCATCGAGCTTGCCGCTTCGTCAACAACATATTTCTTCGATATTCTACCGCTACCTTCATCATATCACGCGACAAGCCAGTACCAATTAGTCCGAGCACGTGTGCCTGATTACCTGACTTCCTGTAACTCACGCGACTGCAATTACAACATAGTTTCTAGTCTACATCGATCCACCGTTTTAATAAAGCTGATTTGCTGGTGGGGCATCTGGCATCCCGATCTACGTAGTTGTACAATTAATCATAATATATGTAACGACGTGGGAAAACGGTCCTCGGATGAGATTCTCCCTCTCTCCCCGCGAGAGCATCGCGCCAAGGACTTGATTTTAATTGGAGGCAATCAGTAGATTATAGCCGATTCTTCCAGGAATTCGTTCTGAATTATGATGGTTCAACATTCACCAGAGCTCTGGCAGAGATAGCATAGCTGAGCCATGCGCATCTTTCATTATGCATTTACTATTGTAGGTGTGTCAAGGCGATAGGATTGTCGTTGACGTAATGAATATGCTGCGCTCGGAGAGCACGACCATGCATTGGCACGGCCAGAATCAAATGAAAACACCGTACATGGACGGTGTTCCCCACCTAACTCAGTGCCCGATTCCGCCAGGCTCCAGCTTCCGATACGACTTCATTGCAGCTCAGGGGGGCACCCATTTCTGGCATTCCCACTTAGGTATAACAACTATAACCACATCTTCGGTCGTGTTATTAGATTTATTGGAGTATTACTTACTCTGAAACCAGGTGAAATAGTTGATAAGTAGAATAAAATAACTTTGTTAATTAGGTGTGCAACGGGGCGATGGACTATTTGGTCCACTCATTGTTCGTGTACCACCGCATAAAAACTTCTATAGGGACTGGTACGATCAGGACAATTTCACATTGGTGATTTGCGATTGGATAGGCGAGACGAGTATGGACATGTTTGTTTCTCACCATCACGCTGCGGGAGACAATAAGCCCAGAAATATTCTTGTGAACGGTCTTGGCCGCTTTAAGGAGTTTCACAAGGATAATCTAACGTTGCCATCGCCAGTAGAGATATTCTCTGTGCAACAAGTATGAGAAGTCAAGACTATATAAATAATTGCGATTTTAAGTGATCTCCAGTGAAGGAGAAATGTAATTTCGATGTATTTGCAGAATAACAGCTACCGATTGCGCATTATCAACGCCGAGTTCCTTAACTGCCCGGTCGAGATCTCAATCGACAATCATACTTTGTATGTAATTAGTACGGATGGTCACGATATTGAACCGATACCAGGTAAGGGTAGAATAATTTGCATCGGACTATCATCAGTCAGAGTATTCTATTAGATTATGCCAGTTATCGTCTTAATCCACAGCGGAATCACTGGTGGTCTATGCCGGTGAACGATTCGACGTGATCGTCCGAACTAATCAGCCGGTAGATAATTATTGGATTCGGTTCCGCGGTCTTATGGATTGCGACGAGAGATTTACCAAAGCCCACCAAGTTGCTATCTTGCGATATGAAGGAGCACCGGAAGAAGATCCGAAGAGTCCCGTTCGCTATGAACGCGAACCTAATCGAAAATTGGGCCTGGTACGATCGACATTTCTTCATACACCGTTCCAATATTATGAGTTTACTGACAAATATTTATTTACGATTTGTAGCAAGTTAACGCGTTGAACGAAGGGACAGAGACTAAGACAAGTCTGAGTGTACCCCTCTTTAAGACTTTAAGCAAAGACTGTGTTGCAAATACAAGGGAACCAGATCACAAGTTTTTCATTGCCTACGATTTCTATAAGATAGATCATCCGAGCTTTCACCGAAAAGGACTTTATGGTTTCCACCAAGGTGGGCGTCGACATCTTTTATAATGTGATTGTTATAATAACTATTTCATGAACGCTCTTTATGCATTTCTATAGTGAAATATGGAGTCCAATTGCTCACGCCGCAGTTAAATCATATCTCAATGAAGTTTCCGTCATTCCCCTTGATGTCTGAACGTGATATGATTAAGCCGGATCAATTTTGCAACCGCACTACTGTCAAGGGATGCGACAAGGATTACTGTGAATGCACACACGTTCTGCAAGTGAAGCTCAATAGTGTGGTGGAGTTGATATTGATAGATGAAGGTGTGTGTCTGTACTTTCAGCCATACGCTATCGAAAACAATTAATTGGAACAATTCATAAAAATTGATTGAATCTTAGGCTTCGCCTACGATGCTAATCATCCATTCCACTTGCACGGATTCGAGTTCCGAGTCCTTGGAATGCAGAGGATAGGAAAGAACGTCACTCTGGAGCACGTGCAGAAATTAGACAGAGAAGGAAAGATCCCACGAAATCTGCACAGACCGCCGTTGAAGGACACAGTAACCGTTCCTGATGGTGGATACACGGTGTTACGATTTCATGCTGATAATCCAGGTGAGAAGTCCCTCACGCGGAACTGCAGTGGAAGCGGTCACTGTATTTCCAAGAAACAATTAATTTAAATGAGATGCAGCGAAGATTAAGCGTCGCGTTTGTATTTCAGGATACTGGTTCTTCCACTGCCATATCGAGTTTCACGCGGAAATAGGAATGTCTCTAGTGTTCAAGGTCGGCGAGCATGAGGACATGCTGCCGGTACCACCCAATTTCCCCCGCTGCGGGAGCTGGACTGGACCACCCGAAAATATCGAGGAGGACACCAACAGTATCACGACAGAAGTACACCATTCGACGCTGATAATGTCGGTGGAAAGCGAGAATTCTTCGGTGATCGAAGTGAGTGGCGGGATAGAGGGGTTCTCGATCGGCGGTGTTGTGAGATTTCTGCCAGAAGTCCTGAGACTCTTCAGTTACTCATCCTCAGCGAACACGGTGCTGACCCCGGTTCTATCACTCAGTCTATCGATCGTCATTTCCTTGATTTCTACGTTCTCATAGAAAACAGAAATCCCCAATTTCCCCACTGAAAATCCTGGGCTTTCCGCTTACGCGATAGGTTGTTGTTTCTTCCTTCCTAGGAGAAAACAGCGTTGCGAATGCGCGTCGCGCATGTTAATTCGATATGGTATTCTAATACTTCTCATAACTGTGATATAAGTGTGTTTGCCAATGATCGGTCGCGATTGAATGCAACGCCCGATGATCTGTAAATAATGTACAGCAGTGCTACTGCTGTAACAGGATGCTGCAGCAGAATGCTGTACCATAGAAAATAGGTGAACTCTAAGTTCCTGTACATACTATATGAAGAGATATCTTCTTTGTTAGAGCAAGACAGACACTCAATGCTATTTGTAAGATTGTATAAACAACCCCAGTACTATTTTATAAAGATAACTTAATGTAGTATGAATAAAGACTTTTTTCATATAAATTCATAAATCAAAACTTAATTCTCTCCTTATATTTAATACTGGTTAAAGATCATTCTTGAGATCGCCGCTCTTTGCTTACCAGCGGAAATTCCCCGGGGTAATTCTTTTTTATTCGACGCATATCTGACTTTCGTGTTACACATATACCTCTACCTCCTTTGCACGCTTTGCACTCGCCTGTCACCTTTCGCTCTAGTGAATTTCTCTTTTATTTCGCCACGGGAATCCCCGCGGCATGGAAATCCCAATGATTGTCCGTTCACCAACCTCGTCCACAACCGGATTCGCGTTGTTTTTTTCACTCGTAAAGATTCAAAGTACCGTTACCATTTTTATTCATTTATTATGAACGATGACGCAAATTAGGGTACTGGCGAAGTAACGAGATTTTTATTACAACAAATAAATTATTCAAATGTGTACAAAACAAATAGCATTAAACATTGGTATGCACTTCTTGCAAAGCAATTGGATTGCAGACAGAGTAAGAAGTATCTTTCTGAGGTGGCCTTTGCAACGGATGAGCAAGTAACTTTGCCATACTGTCATGTAGCTTGGCAGCGTTCCTTCCTACTTCCAGAATATACGAAAAGCCAGTAGTGTCCAATGCTGTGACCTCAGCATATACCTCTTCACAGGTATGTTCGGAACAAGGAACTTCATGCACAAACAATGCATCCAGAAAGAAGTATGGATTTTCAGTGAGTGTTTCCAAGCACTTGTGACCAGTATGGAACTTTGGAATGGAATTGGACCTCGCGTAGATTAAAACGATCCTAGTGACAAATGCTGCTGGTTCTCCAGACTGTGTTTTGGGTGGTAAGGGTAATCTTGTGCGGACAGTCTCAAACACTTGGCCAAGATCAAAGCCTTTGGCATCCTCTTCTTGAAATTGCTCCATGATAGTGTCCAAGTGATTAGCAATACTCTTAATGTTGTTAGTGAAATCACAGATCCAGTGAGCACCTTCACCATCCAATGACATAAGAGCATACTCGTGACCACGCTGAATCGTTGACTTTGCATTTACAAAATTCTCGACCACCCTTTTAATCATAAACAACGGCGAGTACTTGGCGCCAGTGCCAAGTTTGAACGGGGTGAAATTCTTCTCCTGCACCGTGTCAATCACAAACAGGATTTTCTCCGACAAGTTTAATTCCGGTAATTTACGCACCGCCACTGGATGCTCATCGATGCTACTCGCATTGCTTTCGGACAGCTCGCACGAAGTGCTACTGCTGTTCATTTTTGCCGCTGTCGCTTGCTCGCTCGCGGCATCAAACACCGGCTCGATCGTTGTCACCGACCGAAACTTGTGGGATATCGTTTGCATCTCGTCCCCCGAATCTTGTTTATCCGACATGATCGCTCCGTTCTTCCTTTCGGCTTCGAGACGTAATATCGTGTAGAATCCGTAGAATATCCAGCCAAACCTTTACGGCTTGGTTACGTCCATTCTGATTGCATTTACATCGCGTCGAAAGCTCGTCGCTGCTTCGTCGTCGTTCTACATACACTTGTTCACACAGACGCAATAGAGAAATCCTCGTACTGTATAACTATTGGCGTATCCTCTTTGTTCTCTCCTACTTGCTATTGCTCGCTATTGCTCTCTTATTATGAAAATAGTCTCTAACATTTGTCTGACACCATGCGAGAAAGTTCACATTCCTTTTACTAGAGTGCGCGATAATGTGATTCTTGAGGCAGGCTGGCCAAAGTGTCCATGTCAGTGCTGTTGCTGTGGCTGTGCTCTGTCTTCTCGGGTCTAATGTTATGACTCTTCGTTGAAAGCTGATCTCGAGTTTGTCACGAAGGCACGTAAACACCTTTCGGTACCAATGAGAATCAAGTTGGCACCGTTTTAGTTGCTCCATCAGACGTTCCTCTTTAGTGAGTATTAATAAGCGCGTTTGACAATAGAGAGAATGCTTGGTGCATGTTGGCTTCGAAGCGCATAGGATGATGTGCCTTATGACTGAATTTACATTTTGACCTCGGGTCGATTTCCTCGGTGTCAGACAACGTCGAGCAGCAATGGGTAACGCGGGTAGTAACCAGCCCGTCGGTCATCATCACGGCAGTGCCACGAGCAGAGACCATCGGCATAGCAAAGATCACCCTCCTCCGTCTCCGGGCAAGGAGGGCCAAGCGTTCGTTTTTGACAAGAAGCCCAGCCAAAAGCTTGTTTTTCAGTCTTCCCATGAGGAGGAAGAGTCTTACTTCGCCAAGGTATTTTTCACGATCTTTCTGTTCAAGCTAAATGCAAATGGTGTCGAAAATAATTCTGCCATTTAATGCGACGAACAGACAGGCCAACACGAGGGCGACGATTTTAGCTCGCAAAGGCCGCGATCTAACACAGTGTCAGAAGGGACGAAAGTAGCAGATAGCAAAGTTCTGCCGACCGTGTTTAAATGGGAAGGTGGCGGCAAGCAAGTCTATATCAGTGGCACTTTTACTGGATGGAAGACCTTGCCAATGGTAAAGAGTCATGGTGACTTTGTCACCATCATTGACTTACCGGAAGGTGAACATCAATATAAGTTTTTTGTTGATGGTGAATGGAGGCACGATCCTGATATAGTAAGTTACTGATTCCTTATAGGATACATAAATTTGCTATGAGAGTAATGAAACAATGGGAATATAATTCTTTCAGAAAATTGTTGATAATGGAATGGGATCGAAAAATAATCTAGTGTCAGTAAGGAAGTCAGATTTTGAAGTTTTCCAAGCACTTGCAAAGGATAGCGAAGGTGTGACAAGTAGTGCTCAAACTGAGTATGGTCAGGAGGTCCCACCACATAAGCCTTGGGAAAAATTACCAGGTCCCCCAATCTTGCCTCCACATTTATTACAAGTTATTCTAAATAAGGACACACCTCTATCGGTAAGTGAAAAAGATGCAAGAATACATTCTGGTTTCTCTTTGACTATAAAATGCTCAAGGAACATATGGCTCATATGAATTGTATTTACAGTGTGAACCTACCCTGTTGCCAGAGCCTAATCATGTTATGTTGAACCACCTGTATGCCTTAAGTATCAAAGACAGTGTGATGGTTTTGTCAGCAACACACCGCTACCGCAAGAAATATGTTACGACTTTATTATACAAACCAATTTAATCCTTTAAGCCATTCCCACTGAATTTGGCAAGCATTAGTTATTTTTTAAGTGGTGCAAATGCACGAGTCGCAAAATTTAGTGCTCTTTGCATTTGCTGTACTATGTAGATAGATAAGGAAAAAAATCGATGTTCATATAAGGGAATACGCGCAACCTACGAATTGTTTAATCTGACGCAACTGTAAAATACTGTAATTATTATTTATTAAAATGAGATATTTTACATTAGCTGTCTTCCATGTATTAGATACGGGAATTAAATTTGATTCCGTTATAAGTCTGCATCGTGTATTCGCCTAAAAGACTAGCGACAATTGGAACTTTAAATAGAATTCTGTGTTATCTCCGATTGATACGCATATGGTGGCTCGGATCTTGTCCTGAGGAAGAAGGATCCCTGTGCCGTTCGGTCGACATATTCTCCCATGAGTACAGTTTCGGAATTATCACAATTTCCACCCATGTAATGATCCCAAGTGTCGCACTTTGTCGCTGTCAGTCCTGTCTTGGCATTAATACTTTCAGTGAAGTATACATACGATCGTCCATGACTGCATGCCTCTGAAAATACAAACATATCCATTGATTGTACAAAGTTCCATGGAAAGACCGCGTGTAATATTACCCATTATTTCGGGAGCACAGCAGCAGCCGGGTTGCACGGCTGTGCCAGCGTTAGGATAGAAGTCTACACTGCCCAATGGTTGAAGGAATCCCAATACTCCCGCGCATGAATGTATCACGTCGACGAATAGAGCGTCTGTGGCATCTAGACGTGTTTGTTCCGAAGCAAATATATGAAAGCCTGGCATTGCAGGATCCAGTCCAGTAACCCTCCCCAATCGTCCAGAAGTCGTAGAACTACCAGCATTCCCGGCTACATGAGCACCAAGGGAGTGACCAAGGAAATGCAATTCCTCCGGCTTTAAATTTGTCTGTGCAACTAGAAAGTCAATAAACTCTGCTGCCGCTTTCCCAACGCGTTCGGTGTTCCTCATCGGCCCTAGGTAAAACGTACTTGCAGCGAGGGGCTCCCAATCAACAAGAATGACATTGTAATTGTCGTGTTCGAGATATGCTATAAAACCAAAAAATAAGAACCTGATATCAAACAATACTTAGTCGGTTTGATGAAAAACGTACCGTTTTTCATGGCAACTAAACCACTACTCATTGCACTCGACTTCCAACCATGCGTTATGAACTTCGTTTTGCGGCTCGCATCAAAATCCGACTGTGAAAGACCCGCGCTATCATTGATATACAAACGGGTACCATTCTCCGGTCCGGATCTTAAAATAAACAGTTCTAGCTATGACAATCCGAAGTACTGTGTGAATTACTAATGATAACAAAATCTGGAGGAATGAAAAATACCGAGTGTATAAGATATACGAAACTTCGGAACTATCTAGGATGCCCCGTGCGCTGCTTTCTTCGAACTTTAGCACGGCCACTTGGGGATGACCGTTGCCATCAGGCATAAAAATCCAATCTTCCCCATATCCATCATATTTCTCTCGCAAACCACTCTCCCATGCTTGAGAAATTAAGATATTACAAAAAATAATAATAACTAATATTGTCGAACTTTTGAGAGAACTTAAAAACATCGCGAAATGTGGGAGGCGCGGAAAAAAGCAAAGTACAGGAATAAAATTTGGCGTACTCTAACAATTACGGATAACAATCACTAAATTCTGCTAACTTGTTCACTGTTAAAGTTACATTAAAGGAACTACTGTGTAGGGAGGCTCTTATAAATCCTGGCGAGACCCGGGAAACCCTTACCTGGCCCACTTCGATGCCATTTATCTTACGCGCCATATCATACGCGCGGAAATACTATCAAGTAGGTGTACATATAATTTAGGTAGCCCGCGATGCTTTAGACATCATAATTTTATTCAGGACGGCGCAGGTTTTCACACAATCAGTCCTGGACATTTAGATAATTTCGTATCAAGAACATGGTTTAATTGCCCACTGCGGTTTCCTTATTTAATGCCAGGACTACGTATAGCACTGCTAAGCGTGTGCGCAGAAAGATATAGATATTTCTTAACTTTATTATGCATAAGAGATATACAACGGGGAGTACTGCATATATTGTATTTGCATAAACTTCCACAGTCAATAAATCAATGAACGAAGACGTTGATAGAGAAATCCCGCCCCATAATACGACTGGGCGCATTCTATACACGCGAGGACAAAAAAACCAGGAGCGTAAGGCCGATGGCGAACGCCGTGACATCCTCGGGGAATGACATCGCGTGAACCGCGTTTAGTTCTCGGCCCGAACCGAGTGTAAAAATTCTCCGGAAACATCTTTTATTATCGAAGGAGGCTCCGATGGAGACGAAAATAGAATCGCCGAGTATTTATTTCAATCGTGGCTCGAATCTTTGCCGCGTCTGCTTGACATCCAGTCAGAATAACCAATGCATCTTTCGAGCAGTTCGCGATGATTTGGAAAAGCCGGAATGCTACGACTTGATTGAAAAACTACGTTCATGCGGTGGCGTCGAGGTTCGTAAACTTTCCCTCGCAATATGAACTATTCCTGTACTTCTCGTAATTTTCTGCTGATTTACCTTCTATATTTGTTTAGATAGCGGAGAATGATGGTCTGCCCGCTCAAATTTGCATGAACTGCATCGCGAAACTCAACGACGCACATGAGCTGAGGAAACAATGTCAGAAGGCTGATACTACACTTAGGCAATTGTATGGGAAATTAATAGAGAAACAAGATGTCAGTGAAATGACTCGCATGAAAGTAAATATAAAAGCAATTGGTTTGTTGAATGGAAGGAGTTTTACCACACTGACTCATGTTCCACTTTTTTCGCAGGATCAGTACTGCCAGACTGACTATTTTTGTAATTCAAAACAAATCAACCAAAAGGCAAATGCTGAAGTTAAAATAGAACTGAAAGATGACAATCATAACAGTGCTGGACTGCAACAGCAATCTTGTATTAGGAGTGAGAGGCAGAGTCGGCAGAAAAATATACAGAGTACGTGTTCTATACAGAAACAGAATGCACATGAAAAGAACCAAACAGGACGTGAAGGGTACAGGACAAGAAGATCCACTATGTTTAAAAGAGTTACTTCCATGGAAAGCCTGAAAAACCACAAGGAGTGGCAGAGGAACTACATTAAAAAAAATAGTAATGAAAATAAAGTTAAATGTGACAAATGTGATAAGGAATTTTTTCAATTAGAAAAATTAATTAGGCATAGTAAATTACACAAAGCAAAGGAAAGAGTGCAACCTGTGCAATGCACAATCTGCCACAAAACATTTCGAAAAACAGACACCATGGTAAGGCATCTGAATGTGCATAAAAGGGCAAATCCTAAAGAAGTCCTTTCTATTCTTAAAGAAATAAGGGATAAGCGAAAGTTACAAAATCATACAGTAGATTGGGAAAATGTTGATAAATTTATTGCTAATAGTACAGAAGAAAAAGTGAAGAATGGAATTATTGTGAATCAGGAGCAAAACCCACCTAATAGGTGCGTATATGATGTAGAGTGTGATATGCACTTGGTTACTGATACGACAACTAAAAATTCCTACAGAGACTCTGAGATATCTCAGACAGTAGACAAAAATCTTAGCAAAGTTGTTGTTGCTGCTGATTCTTCGATATTTCAATGTCAACACTGTGATAAAAAATACACAACAGAGAAATCACTTCAAAGGCATTTATTAATTCATGATGAGAAGAAATTTGTATGCAATGTGTGCAATATGAAATTCTTCCGACAAGATCGCCTTAAAAGTCATAAAGATAGATACGGTCATGACGACCAGAAAGCAACTCTTGAAGCTCAAAGACCATCCGATGAGAAATCAGCCATCAAACTTATTAATACCTGGATCAGAGAGGAACTAGATTCAGATAATGAGGAGAAGGGGTTCCCTTGTAATATTTGTGGTAAATCATATGACACAAAAAAGTCTCTGTCAAAGCATCAGGCAAATATCCATGGCACTCATGAAGCAAAGTGTTCAACCTGTACAGGAGAATGCATTTGTGTAGAAGAAACGAAGGGCCAAGAAAAATCTACTCAAAAATCAAAACCATACTCATGCAGTGAATGTAAGAAGTGTTTTGAAAAGGAAGTGAAACTGCAGAAGCATTTAAGGGTACATGAAAGGGCAAAAGAGCAACAGGACTCTAACTTCAAGCGTTTCCTGTGTCACATTTGTAGTAAAACCTTTAGACAAAATACAGGTCTCATGTTTCACATGCGAACACACACTGGATATAAACCACATGTATGCAAATATTGTGGAAGAGGTTTTACATCGAATTCAAATTGCATTAATCATGAAAGAACGCACACTGGTGATCGACCTTTTGTTTGCCACTTCTGCAGTGCTGCCTTTGCCAAATCATGTACTTTAAAAGCACACATCACCACTCATACAGGCGAAGCCAACTACCACTGTAAAACTTGTGGAAAGTCGTTCAGACGGCTGAAATATTTGAAAGAGCATCGATTTACGCACACTGGTGAAAAGCCATATGCCTGTAAAATCTGTGGTACTGCTTATAGTCATTCTGGCAGTTTATTTGTTCATGAGAAGAAGTGTAAGGCACAGTACAGTAATTATCAAAATAGTACTACTCAACAAAGTACCCAATCTTACTGTCAAGCACAAACTTCCTCCCCAGTGATTCCTCCTATTATTGCTAGTCTTCCACAGACACATCTGAACACTATAAATAATACTTTGACCACTCAAAGCAGCAAGGCATACATCAGTGACATTCAGAGAATCAATTCTCAGGGTGTGACGTCGCCAAATGAAATACTCTCACCAGAGTTACATCTGCACTCTGGTACTGAGATATCTAACGTTCCTTCGGCAGTCCGAAGTTTTTCTTTGATCGGCCAGATATTTCAATCCTAAAAGCGACCTACACTTGGATCGACTTAGGACACTTCTCTGTGATATATTTTCATCTCAATAATGCTTTCAAAATACTAAAAAGTATTGTAGCTATATAAGTTAGGTATATGAAAGAACTTGCAACATATTGTAAAGTATTATCATCTTTATTAGAATACAGGAGAATGATTCTATTTTATGATCAAGGAAACTGAAATTTCTTCTTGGATTAGGGCATCGTATTCCCAGATATTGTCACTGCATATAAGGTGATGTATCGTAATTGCGAATGACTAATCCGACTAATAAACAAATATATGAACCGAAATACTATTTCCGTGAGTCATTATACCTTTATCACCCTAACGTGCCGATTACATTATCGGTTAAGACCGAGCGAATCTGGCTAACTTCCGATGTTCGATTGGTCATAAGGATTCTTGATCGAGTTTTTCAACGAACTCAAACCTGCTCAAAGCTACTCGAACACAAGATGACTCATCTTTTATTTGCATTGATTTACATTTGCAATTTAAAGTTAGACTCCTTTTTTATACAACCAGTACGTAGAAAATATGTGCGTGAACATTGACTAAGATATCTGCATGTAGATATGGCAGTTGCGTTAAATATCACGGGCAAGTCGGTAGAACTTGTATCTGACAATGAGATAGACTAAAGAAGTACTTCCCGTAGATTGTGCTTCCTTTGTATTTTAATCCACTGATAAAGTTTTAAATAGCTTACACTTTATCGCCGGGCACACGAGGCTCAGATTTGCCAGTTGTACGTTGCCGGCAGTTCTCTCGCGCTCTTACCCCGAAAACCAAAAGGTGGTTTTATGTGGCGGGTTGTAATCGGCGAGGCATTGGAATCCGGGGAGAAAGCCTCCTGTTCAATGAACGATGCTTGGAAAAGCAATTATTTCTGTTTGACACGACCCCATCCCTTCGGAGCGCGGCGAACCTGCTATTGACGCTATTGACCGTACGAGGTAGATAGTAGATACACACACGAGACGCGATCAGAGCAGAATAGCAGAGCAAAGTTGGTCTTGCAACGTGATGGTTACCACATTTATTTCGTAACGTTTACCCGCCCATTTGGAGAAATGCTCGTGGCGAAGGAAACGTAGTGCTAAACTTAAAAGATTATGTGGTCCGAGACAATAGACTGGTTGAAAGATGCGAGGTTGGTCGCGAAAATTCAAGAGTGTTACGGCGTACGAATACATTACGCGAAAAATTGCCCTTGCCGACAACATGACAAGGCAGCTGAAGATGCTCGACTGGACTCTACGCGTGAGGAAGAAATTTATAAAAAATCTGAGAATGACACGAGTATCAAAGCTTCTCACAGAAAGAGGGAAGCTAATGGCTATAATCTAGTGAACAGAAAAGTCGAGGGTACAAGTGAATGTAATGAAATATCGAGTGAAATACTGGGCTCCTATCCGGCCGGCCAGAACCCTAACTATACTATAACGAATTACTTTTGGTATTATTTATTCTTATTTGGCACGGAGTTAGGCGACGAGATATTCTATTGCTCGTTTATACCATTCTGGTTCTGGAATGTCGACGGTGCGGTCGGTAGACGCGTTGTGTTAGTATGGTGTATTATTATGTCTATCGGTAAGCTGGAAATCTGTGCTGGAAATAAAGGGTGATTCACGAGACAGACATTATGCGAATCTCCTATTCCAATAGGGCAAGCTTTGAAAGATGTTATGTGTTGGCCGAGACCTGAATGCCCACCAGCAGTGAGGCTGCAGAGCAAATGGTCCCAGGAGTATGGTATGCCATCCACTCATGCCATGATTGGAATATCAATACCTTTTGGCGTGGTATTATATACAATGAATAGATATGCCTATTCCACAACTATTGGTTGGACAATAGCTTGTGCTTGGTAAGCTACAATAGTCATAAATTATAGGTACTTATCTTTAACTGCATCTAACTTATTTCTTTATGTTCAAGGTGTGCACTTGTTGGTATGAGCAGACTTTACTTAGGAATGCATACTGTATTGGATATTCTTGCGGGTTTGATATTGGCAGTTTTATTAATGATTCCATTAGTACCATTGATAGATCTAACGGACTATTATATTGTAACAAATTTTTGGGCTCTAACTGTATTAGTTGGTATTACTGTGGCTACGGTTGTTTATTACCCCACGGGTAAAAAATGGACTCCCACTAGGTAATGAAAGTAATTCTTATTCTTTCACTGCAAGACCAAAATAGTAATGATGTATTCTATGTTATAGGGGAGATACAGCAATGGTTGTATCTGTTACTGCAGGTGTTCACGTAGGAGCATGGCTGAATTTTCAAATGGGCATAATGACCCCACCTACGGTCCCTCCCCCCTACCATATAATTTGGCCAACATATTTTCAACTAGGTAGAATTGTAATAAGAACAGTACTCGGCTTTTGTGGCGTGATTGCAACAAGAGTCATCAGTAAATCTCTTACTTATGGGATAATGTGTGCCATACTACGTGTCAATAGAAAAGAACTTATGGAAAGCAAAGACTACACAACTAACAAACATAAGATTCTCATTGATCTAGTCCACAAATATGTATCTTGCTTTCTGATAGGTTTCAATACTGTTTATCTTCTGCCAAATATCTTTACTATGCTAGGAATAGAGCGGCAAACGTTCTACACGGAAATATGAAATTTCCGCTTTCAGCCACTTTAACACGCCAAGAGTGTACAACGCAATGTCTTAATAGTACCTTGTAAGATAGACACTGAAAAATCCTGTACTGTCCAACAGCACATTTTCAGTCTCAACCCACATTGTATAGGACGTCCGCGACTCCTACTTACATACTTGCAACAGGCAATGGCCTTTGTGATATTATGTAGCTTGTTTGTGCATACATGTTTCTTAGTCGAAAATACAAACTTAACGAATCTTGTGGACTCCTTGCCGAACATAACACTCACTATGCCATTCTTGCGATGCAGTCTACCATGCGATTTTGATGCTTTTACAGATGCCAGAGAATATGTAACAGTCCAGTACATTCCGATCATGTGTTATAAATTATATCTCCCATGTACCATTGAGAAGCTAGCGAACAAATGAGAACTTTATAGGTTTAGGAAATTCCTACACGTGTATGAGAGATGCGCAGCATCTTCGATACATTTTTGTTAATAAAAATTTTGTTTATAGCGTCTCTTGTGTGCCTCATTATACTTTAATATCTCCTTGCCCATTTTCTATTGGCATATTTATCCTCAGTACCTACCAAAGTAAATCAATTTTTAATGCATAACTGTCAAATCTAAAGAAGGAAGTATAAATGCAGATATATTTACCCCTAAGTTTGAATCTAGGAAACTTGTTGCATTTCCCATCTGTACTTTGTAGGGTATGTCAATGTCATACATGAGATTCTTGTCTAATACTTCAACAACAATACGGTCATTGTAAAGAAGCACCGAAACATTCTTTGAAATAGACTACAGGAAAAATTAAAATTCCCTCGTGTTTAATTAGTTAAGGATTCTAAATAGATTTGTTGTACAACTGTATTTACGAGTAACTTACCCCCTTAGGCATTTCAAATAAGCCAATTAAAAGAGTTGGTGTTCCTTTTGCTGGATACCTTAATAAAAGCTGACCAGATTTTGATTGACTAGGTGAATTTACAGGAGCATGACTACCTAAAGCTTTATCTTTGCCCTCTGAAGATATTTCTTCAATTAATGGCTTTTGGGCTTTTGGCCGTTCACGTGGCTCTCTATTTTCTATTCTATGTTGCTGTAGTTTTCCCATTACTTTTTTATTTTTTAGAATAACATACTCCTCTGTTTTCAGTGTCTTATTAAATTTGTTGGCCACACCTTCCATTGCTACTGATATGGTGAATAGCCAGAAATTCTTCTGCTTTTGGCATTTATTAAAGTACGATGTATTTATTACTATATCATATGTGAAACACAAGGAATCACTTTTGTCAGATTCTAGTCTCTCATTTCCTATACTCATTGGAATGGTAAAAGTAGGTGCCTCTTCGGAAAGAATGGAGAAAAGTTGGGCATCGGATATATCTTCGGGTGCCGGTATTTTGTCTGATGTACAAATATTCAAAAAAATCTTTTCTCCTGTCTCAGTTCGCGTTTTAATACAAGCCCCCGGTGTAGGTTGAATAATAAAGAAAGGCTTTGAATCAAATTGCTTCAAGATATTGTCGAATTCTGGGTCCGGTGCATTTCCCTAAACGCATTTTGGATAATGTAATTGTCCGATTAGAGAATAAAATTCAAATACCTTACCGGCAATATTAAATTTTTCTTCAATAACTCGTCATCCACATCGAGAAATGTATTGCTACTCATTTTGGGTTAAATCTTTATCAATATAGAGAATCCTTAGATACGAAATAGCGTGAACGACATCAACAAGCGTGCAAAACAAACTGCGTCCCACGGTGTTTATATTTGTGATTTGGATCAAAAAGTAGCGCTACCTTGAAATTCTCAATGATGAATTAGGAGTGAGCAGAACAGAGAGAGGGAACTGCGTCAATCAGAGTGAGATAGAGAAGGGGGATGTTTTGTGGCATTGTACGATTAGAAACACACGTGTCCGCGTTTTAAATTTGCTACTAAAATTATTTGGCACAATGGGTAAGGGACAGAAGCACAAACCGAAGAAGAACTTTGCTGAAAAGCGTCGTGATAAGCAAAAGGTATGAAGTTCCTGAGAGTATTACTGGTCTACCGGCTGTTACGTGGGGTTATGTTTGTTACGAACGCGTTAATGAAATAGAAAAGAACTTGACATCTCGAAAAGATTTTGATTGTTGTTTAATTATGTACAGAAAAAGGATGAATGGGACAACACACCGCACAGAAGCTACGCGGAAATTGTGCGCGAAAATAAAGATTTCGAAGATTATTACAAAACACAACAAATTGTACCCGAAGAGAAATGGGAATCTTTCATGGATACCATGAAGAAGAATCTTCCCGTAGCATTTCGCATTACGGGCTCGAAAGCAGAGGCGAAGGCGTTGCTCGAAATAATCAAGGGAGATTTTTTCAAGGAGATTTTGAATACTAACTTGGAAGAAGACTCGGAGGCTGGTGATAAACCTGAGTCTAAGTTACATTCCTTGCCTTTCTATCCGGAAGACTTAGCATGGCAGTTGCAGTTAACTAGAAAAGATATTAGAAGATCTGAGGCCTACTTTAGACTACACAATTTTCTAATCGCCGAGACCAACAGTGGAAGCATAAGCAGACAAGAAGTAGTTAGCATGGTCCCTCCATTAGTTTTAGATGTTAAACCTTCGCACAAGGTACAAAAGTTTCTCTCATAATTTTTTAAAAATAATAAAGACTTGTTATAATTAGATCATTGAAAACAGGTGCTAGATATGTGTGCTGCACCAGGCTCAAAGACTGCTCAGCTGATTGAGATGATCCATGCTGAGGAAGGCAATATACCACCAGGTAAGACATGTGCAGAATTGTACCATATTGGGATATTATATAAAGATGTATTTTGCAGAGGGTTTTGTGGTTGCCAATGATCTCGACAATAATAGGTGTTATATGTTGGTGCATCAAGCGAAGAGGCTGAATAGTCCAAATATCCTTATCACCAATCATGATTCCTCTGTTATGCCTAATTTTACTATTGATAAACCTGATGGTACTACAGATACTCTGAAGTTCGTAAAATAATGTTCTTTAACAATTACCAAATATTGGTATGGCAATTATATTTTATATTTATTGTGATAGGTTTGATAGAATATTGGCTGATGTGCCATGTAGTGGGGATGGGACCATGAGAAAAAATCCAGACATATGGTGCAAATGGAGTCCAGCAAATGGTAATAATCTCCATGGGTAAGTAATGTGATTGATAAGTGGTATAATATGATAGAACATATGTTGAATTTATGTTATTACTTTGCAGAATTCAGTATAGGATAGCAAAGAGAGGTTTAGAGTTACTGACGATAGGTGGAAGGATGGTGTATTCCACATGCTCGTTAAATCCTCTAGAGAATGAAGCTGTGCTTCATAGGTTACTCTGTGAGACTGGGGATTCTGTCCAAATAGTTGACTGTAGAGAGTTAGTGCCAGGACTTTTGTGTGACCCAGGCATTACAACTTGGATACCAGCATCCAAGAATATGCAGTATTATAAATCATGGGATGACGTACCACAACAGTGGCAAACGCAAGTACGGCCTAAAATGTTTCCTCCCTCTCCCGAAGAGGCTCCAAAGTTTCACCTGGAACGCTGGTAAGTAACTAACTGCAAGGTATATTCAAAAGTCAATTCCCCATTAATATATTTCTTTGTTCAGTATGAGAATATTGCCTCACCATCAAGACACAGGAGGTTTCTTTGTAGCTGTTCTTGAGAAGGTGAAACATCTGCCATGGGAGCAAGATCCAAACTCGGAGAACCGGTGCTCTCAAAATTCTAGTAGTGAAAATGATCAAACTGTAGGAAATGAAAAAGAAGATGTCGAGAAGGAAGACACAAAAGATGTGTCACAGGGAAAGCGCACTCTTGAAGAAGAGAGAAGGCCATGGGGCCCTCAAAGAAAACGGAAGCGGGTGATCGGGTATCGAGAGGATCCGTTCGTATTCTTCAAGGACGATAAAGAGGATGTGTGGCAATCTATCAAGTGTGTTTGTTATTTTTCATTAAAATATTCTCATAACATTTCTATATATTCATAACTATTTTAGGAAGTTTTATGACGTCTCGGACGACTTAGATCCCCGATGTTTACTGGTCAGATGTCACGAGGGCAAGAAAAAGAATATTTACTTCACGTCACCAGCTATTCGCGAAATTGTCATAGCGAATGAGAATAAAATCAAGATCATTAATACAGGTGTAAAAACATTTGTTCGTTGTGACAATAAGAACGCGCATTGTGCGTTCCGACTCGCCCAGGAAGGCATGCACAGTGTTATTCATTACATCGGGGAGAAACGCAAACTGAATATTACTAAGAATGATCTGGTTATGTTGTTGCAAAATAACGATCCACATACACCTCCCGAAATTGTAAAACTTCACCCGGAAACCCAAGAACGGTTAAAGGAGTTTGGTAATATTACTAGTCAAATTAAATTCGCCCCATCTTTACAATTATATGTGTATACAAAACAATGTTTTATGTAGCGACTGGAAGTTGTATACTACTTTATAAAGAGGAAAATACTGATAGCCTGTACCCACTTAATCTCGAAATGGTCGGTTGGCGCGGCACGATGTCTCTCAGGGCTTACGTTTCCATTCACGATACCGTACACTATCTACGCTTATTGGGCGCTGACTGTTCCAAGTTCGGTGAGTGCTTTTCTGCTTACAAACATTCAAAAAGCCAATTATACCTTTGTCATCGCAAAAATCTAATTATACTACAGAGAAAAACAAGTTCAAGGAAAACCGTGAGACTGCTAGTGTGGACGAAACCAGTAATGGCGAACTTGTGGATTTAGAGGCAGAAAATGGTAATGGTACGAAGGAGGAGGCGAAAGTGGAAACATCGACCGAGGCAGAGTAACCTCAATGACAATTGATGTTCCTTTTAACGTTTTTATAAATGTGTAACTGTAACGTGTATTATACCTGAAGTAAAAGATTACAATTTTACTTAAATGATTTGTGGCATCTTCCCACTCATACGGGCGGCAAAGTCACAACGAGAACTTAGTGATATATGGTAACTTGTATCATATGATAAAGAAATAAAGCCCATTTTTACAGGATACGAATAAGGATATGGAAACCCCTATTTACTATAATTTTTTGTATAATGCGCAATTACGAAAGTACATGTACTATTTTATGAGATTTGAGCGATAAGTACCCTTTTTATTAATTTCGGCCATGAAACCCAAATTGTGTCGGTGTGGTAGAGTATAGTACAAATAGTATTATAAATATGGCCGGATGCTGAGGAATCATTAATTGAGTGATGGCCAGGGCCATAACATTCGATAACATGTTTAATTGAATTTATCTCCTCCGGACGTCCCTTCTATTATACGATAAAATTGAAAATGATGGACGTCTACTTTACGTGTTTGAAACCGGAAGTCCGATTTACCTTTGCGCGTATCGACCGTTCCTCCTCTGCTTCACTCCATAACAGGATTCCTAAGAGACTAGAGATTAGTGGAATTCAACCGACGATTAAGAATTCATCAACACAGAGATATGCTACGAATAAAGGACGGGTTTTGCTATAAAAACACTTAAATACAGGTATATAAATATGAAAAATGCTGACAGTTCATAACGTATACATAAACTATAAAGAAAAACCAAAAAGTTTCTCTAAAACGTATTAAACTTCGATTAGCTCGAAGTCGACTGTTGATGCTAGTAATCCCTACAACTTGGTGATGTTAGTTTCCCACCCAAGTTTTGCGAATTTGATGGCGACTTGGAACCTGAAATTATTAATAAGAGTCTTATGCGATTCAAGAATAGCCTTTGTGCATATAGTTCGGCGAATCTTACAACTTTTTGCTAGTTTGTTTCGTGGATTATTTGTGCATGGCTGCTCGCCCATGAGGTGCTCCCTCCACTTATTCTGATTTACGAGAACAGAACATAATGGACAGTGTTCGTACCCGTCTATTGGTTCTGCGATAAAAAAAATACATTACTTTTTGTAACAAATGTGATTGCCAAGTTATTCAATTGCATACATACTTGTACAATTTGCATCTCTTCTATGCTCCTCGAAGGAACTCTCGTGCACTGCTTGCTTGCACGTATCGCATTTGACGTAATTGCTTCTCATATCACATTCATCTGCCCGACACATGTTATTAGAAATTATGGTACTGATAGACAAGTACTTGTGTGGGAAACAAATTACTCACTTAGCAGATGAAGATTTAAATAGGAAATTTCAACCACTTGCTTGCACGCCTCGCATTTCGTCAGCATAGGGCAGCTCCTCCAATAATGGATGTTTAAACCTTCCTCGGAGTAGACTTGTCCCTTGGAGAGACAAAATATGCACATTCTGCAAAGAAAAGAATACTAAAATCCCAATCGATTCTGGCAATCTTCGATTAGTCCTGATCACACTTACTTATCGCCCTTGTGATCTGTGCTATTCTCGGACGGAGATGTGATGCTCGTTGAACTACCGGTACTAACAACTGGACTTGATCTGGAGGGAGATTTCGTTAGGTTCGCCGCATTATTTTCTGCCGTACGTCCTCGCGTCGGCGTCGTAGTCTTATTGCTAGTTTCCGCTTCTTTCTTTCTCTGCATATCAATGAGGTCGAACTCATGGAAGAGTTGACGATATAACAAATTCCTTCTTGTGATATCATCATCGGGCGGCAATTGTTTACGCACTATTCTTGGATTGACTTTGTAAACCAATACCAAGATTCTCTCGGACACCTTTCGTACAGCCTCCGCGGGATGGTGCAAGCCGGAGGAACCAAGCTCGGCTAATGTACGACAAGTGAGACCACTGCAACAGTTACAATGCCTTATCAGAGCAATAGCGTTTATAATGGACTACAATTGATTAAAAGGATGAGCCTCTGCAAGCGATTTGAAACATTAAATCAATAAGCATCTATGCCCAGCTATAGACAGAGGCCCATTACCCTTCAACATTGTTCTATAAATTGAACATGAAGTGTTTGCAGAGTCATTTAGCTCTCAATCACCTTTGCTTATCAGTAGATATTCCGTGGTTCAGGATTAATTGTTCTACCATCTCTAGTCGACTAAGTGCAAGTCTCTGATGGGTGCTGCTATTCACAGGTCTTGTCAAGTGCACTGGGATTATATGCAATTCCCGGACACACTTACAATCGGCCATACTAAGTATCGTGTGCACTGCCATATTATGTATTCTTGGCGTGGTGTCGCCTGACTTTGTCAGGAGCTCTGGCAGTAAGCGATCCACACTTCTAGCGATTTCAGTCGATGATACCCTACAAAGCGAGAGTTGACCAATTAGTTTTCCAATATCAAATCTTTCGCGACCTAAATCTCCCGCGTGCTTCTATTCAGACCTGTCGGCCGCAAACTCTGCAAAGAATAATCGAATAAGTTGTGCGGCGAGGCTGTAGACACTGAAGACCTTGTCCCTGAGAGCTCTGTGTAACAGAAGAATAGCTGCTCTTGCAGTTTTGTTTGCTGAGTGCTTCGAGACTTCAGGATCGAAGGTTTTTAGTTCCTCCTTTAGTTGCATCAATCCTTCCTCCTTATCAGTGAACTGCTTCGAGTAGAACTTCTCTACCTGATCGGATCAAGATACATTTCTTACTGCTATCGATATCAAGTTTGTTTAATCGGGAGTATATAAAATAGAGGACCAACTGACCATATCCATGCCAAAGACAGCGATGGGTAGCGCGGCCTGCTTTTTCTCTCTGTCATTCAATTTCGAGATCACTTTCGTATCGCTGCTATCCATATGACACTCTCTCGTGAATTCATTCGTGTGCGAGCTGAAATCGAAACCGCGATAATTTCTCTTTTAATAACCGATATGAATTACGGCAACTTACACTCTTACTTACACTGATATGCAAATGTATCGAATTAATCAGAGAGTTTCTGCGCTTTTTGGTAAAATTAAAAGATGTCGACTTACTGTCTCAGAGCAGGGATGGTTCTTTCCTCATAAGCTTCATAGCTCGATCTAAGCGCAGGGCCCGCAGACTTCGTTTTCCGCCTTAGCGAGCCCTTATTGCAATTGTTCTGTCTCTCCAGGACACCATTCGTCGGGCTGTCAGTCACTTCAGGACTGTTTGGCTTTTGGTGCAATGGTGAGACAGGTGGTTGATGAGCCGGACCGGTGGGTGATATTGCTCCATCGCGGTTCGGGGGTATCACGAGTCTAGGTGGAGAAGTGATGTCCTCGGGGACCGCTGCTGCATTCGAAGTACAAGTATCGACTGTGATCGGTTCCTTGCCTTCCATCGACGATACATTATTCTTCTCTAATGGCTGCGCAAATGTGTAAGATAAGGAAGGGCCGTTTGTCAAAAGGATAAAACTATTCTCACGATTAGCAAGGACTTACCCCGTGCAGTTCGAGCAAATCTTGAACCTCCAAGGACTGGTAAACCTGCTGTCTGTACTGTTGAGCCTGCGCCTTCTTTGCTTTGGCCTTATCGTAATCCTCCAAGGCAATCGCATATTTCTTCTCTAATTCGTACTTTCCAAGCCGCTCCCCCGCCTTCCTGAGATTCTCCATGGCCACTTTCAGCTTTGAGGCGTACTCGAACCTTTCCTCTGCAAGGTATAAGGAATTGGAAAAAAGTTCCCAAAGAAACTTGGCTGAGGATTCATTAGTTGGCGAGGAGAACGGAGTTTCCGAGTCTTACCTTCCACGGCCAGCAGTTTCTTCGCTTCCATTTGCCTGATAATTTTGGCAACTTCGCGGTCGACATACATTTCGAACGCCAAGTCGTCATAGGGTGATGTGTAATGAGGATTGTACGGCGCATCACCTTGACCAGTTAGTTCCTGACCATAAGGTTCTCCCAGAATATTTATAGCTATAAGCCCCACCTAAGTCAACGTACAATTATGCAATCATACAATATCTCTTTGACACACCTTCCTTTTAGTAATCAACAATGTTCTCTTACCTGCTCGTATACATTGTGCGCGTTACTGTGCGGTTTGTGGAGCCGGAGTTTCAAAGACATTGCTTCGGTCTCCGGCAGCGTGACGTTTTTCAGTTCCCGGCTTTTGTACATAGTTGCCGCATTGTCGGATAGCGTGATATATCCGAGATACGTGAACTCCGTCGTCACCGAAGCGTTCTCTTCCCGCGATGTCCAAATCTCCAATTTCTCCGCTGAATTCAACAGTTTTGCTTTTATCACAGAATTTTCCCCTAATGCCTAAATGTGCTTTTCTCGAATGCATCGTGTAAAAGTGTAACTGCGTGAATATTTACACGCAGGCATAACAGGAAGAGGGGCGAGCTAAAGAGGGGTGAGATTGCTTGGGGTAACAACGCGGTTGACGAGCTAATCCAATTTTCATTCACACTAAATTGACTCTCCGGTATAATTCAGATTGGTATTACGGCTAGAATGAGGTTGCGTTGTGTCGAGTTAAATAAAATATGACCGTTGTTTTCCGTAGTGTGCTAGAAAACTTTGCGACGCTCTACTCACGTATAAGATATTGATGGACGAGAACTTGTATTCTCGTTAACTTCGTCGGCCCGTGGAGGCGTAGTATCAGTTCCTGGGGGTAAGTGCATTTTCTTGAACTCTGCCAGCCCCTCACCGTTGGCCCGTGAATGTTCAATTCCAATGACGAGTGTCTGTCTTCCTCGCCTACGACAATATACCAATTGCATAACTTGGAGATCAAGGACTAAACGTTTGCCGGTGTTGAAGGTCGCGATCGACTTAATCAACTCTTCCCTCTCATTCTGGCTGGCAATGGGTAGTAGTCTAATGTAATCGATAATCCTTTAACTCTAAACTGTGTTTGCCGATGGGAGAAAGTGGGAGCAAGCATTGTCACGCGATACAGCAATTCACAGCACGCCTTCGGAATCACAACAATGCAAGATATGCACCTATTGTCCATAGGTACGAGCGTTGGATTCATCGAAGGGTAGTCAATGATGATAATCAGTGAGAGGTGCGAGTGCGAACGGGGCACGTCTCACGCGTGAATGCATGTGCTTCTACGAGTCAAGTAGAATTTCAAGCAAAACGTTTAGAGACACGTGCTAAGTCATCGAGTTCTCGAGAGGCGAGCGTGAGCCGAAGGAAAGCAAGTTCTTTTAACGCGAGAAATCAATGTCCGCATGTGCAAGCAGTTTCGTGGCGAGCGATCTTGACTGAAACTTCGTTCACTTGTCGTTACCCTCTCATTTTTCCCATTGGCGATGAATTGGGAGATTCACCGGTATTCGGGAAGAATCAGGAGGTTAGCGGGGCTTCGGTGGAAGAATTTGACAGTCTCCTTACTAGTGGCATAAACGACGTTGAACCCTATCTTTCTTGGCATGCCGGATTCTCTTGGTCGGCGACGGTTGCGACGACAGGGGAAGCGTGTTCACGGGGCGGCGAAGATACGAGTCTTCGGGACGGGAAATAGTGAGAAGATGAGGAAAACGTCAAAATCTAAAAGGCACAGCCATCTGAAAGCTCGATAAGGGGGAGCTTGCAAGTTTCACCCCGGCGGTTAGGCGACCACCCCACTGTACATCCGGCCGCGGCGAAGCTTGCGACAGAACTGACTGACTGCATTCGATCCCCCTCTGAAAACTAACTCTGATCTCCTACCCTCACCCTCGGACTCTCTAATCAAGCTACCCCCGCTCCCTCTCTCGCCTTTGGATTTGAATTTTCCCGATTAAAATTTTCAGATTCCCCGATGCAATCCTATTTCCACTAGGGAGAGTGATAAATCTGCCGCTATAATTATAGCTTTAAACACGTGGACGGACTAACGGGGGTAGTTTTGCGTTCCGGGCGTATTATCCCGTAATTTCGTCTGGTGGCGGAGAGTGCGCACGTCTCATCTCGCGTGAGAATACATGGAAGATGGGTTACTGTATCATCCCTTGGAAACGCCACTCTCTCAACTTTGTCGTCCTCTAAAGTAAGCTGCCCGAGTAGAGATGACCATGCGATTGTTCAAATTCTTGTAATTTTCTTTTTCAGTTTGATGCTGTATGGTCTTCACTTTCATTTTAACGAAATCACCCTGAATAATTCCGGAATGGATCAATAAACGGAGTCTGTGTGACGTCAGAGGGTGCGGTGAGTGTGGTCGAGGCTGCGCGTGCTCCCGTTAACGTGTGTTGGATCCCTCTCATTCACGACCACGTGTACGTGCACGTGCTCCTGTACGCACTGCGAAGTCGTAAAGTTTTTACTGTAAAAAAACCATGACCTCGAAAATAGTACTTCGTACACATATTTTTAGACATGTTCAGGAGGGTTAATTGAAACGAAAAGCACCATGAAAGTTATAATATTAAATTAAATATTTATTTAAAAAATATTGATTGCACATAAATGCAGGTCGGGATACAAAGTGCCCGGTTGGGGTTCACTTATGCAATGGATGGAATGTTATTCGGCCGCTTTATTATTGCTATTTACAATTATGTAGTCGCAAAAAGGTAGAGAAGACCTTTGGCGAACTGGACAATTTCCGAGCCGCCCAACTTTGATTCTCCATATACTCGATCGACGAAGGTGATGGGAACTTCTCCTATAGTGTAATTGAATTGTCTGGCTCTGACAACCATCTCCATCTGGAAGACATATCCCTTGGAGACACAGGACTGGATGAGCTTCTCTAACACTTCCTTTTTGTACAATCTATAAGATTATTAATAAGATTAAAAGAAAGATTAGGGTATGAAGAAATACCCTACCAATAAATTCAGTACCTAAAGCTCCCAGTCAAGTCACTAGCACCAGGTCTCAGTAGGATCTGAGTGAGGAAATTGGCTCCTCTGCTTATAAGCTTCCTTTTGAAGTCCCAACCATAAACACCACCACCATGGGCGTATCTGGTACCACTCACAATATCCAGGTCTAAGTACCTTTGTTGCTCGATCATTTTGGGGATGAATTTTGGCTACGTCAGTAAAAGCTATACTTATAAAACTAATTTTTGGTAATATCTTTGAAACAATGTAATATATGATAGAAGAGTAAATACATGATGGGAAAGATCTGCATCCATAATGACAATGAAGTTCCCAGTGGCATGTTTAATTCCATGCATATATGCTGTTCCTAAACCAAGTTTCTTTTCTCGAGGTCTCAGCACTATCTTCTCTTCTCCATACACTTTTTGAAGTTGTTTTGCCATGTCAAGAGTGCCATCCGGCGAGCCATCATCGATGATAATGATCTCATATACAAGATCGCTAGAAATTCATCCAGGAATTGTTTATATCGTCAGTATTATCATCGGTTTTTAACTGGAGTAAGGGTTAGCTGACACGTCAAGTGTGAGGTTAACTTATACCCGACGTTACCTTTCGTCCATGTACTTGACGAGGAGCCATATTATTATTGGCAAGTTTTCCACCTCATTGTAAGTTGGAAGTAGAATCGAGTACTTGTCATTTTTTGACAATTCCTTTATGTCTTTCTTCGTTTGTTCTCTCTCCACCATGATCGTAACTGTTTTTCCACGGTGAGAAACGTCAGAAATCTGACTTATCAAACGCGCGCCGGTCGCTTCTGAAAACGCCAATAGCAAGCGATTCCGGCAACAACCTGATTGGTGAAACACAATATGGCATTTTTGAATCGCAGGTTAGACTGCTGCCACATTTCTTAAATATTACATAATTTTTAACATGTTCAGCATCAATAAACTATGAAATTCATGTCTCAAAAAGTTTTCTTTGATTTTGGGAGTCTAAAATTCGTTGAATCTTAAGGCAGCTAGAACTATTATACGTGTTTAAAGTTCAATACTTATTCAAAGAGAAATTAGCAATGTATTGAATATTCGAAGCGTTTATTTTCGTACTATAATTCTCTATATCCTACTTCATCAGAACAATCAAGATAAACTGCGATTTCTTGCAGGCTAGACGATTCTTTAAGAAGAAAGAGATGACTCCAAACTGGACTATCATTCAAATCTATTTGAGTAACACCAACAATCTTTGTATTTTCTGATATAAATTTGTTTAAAAATAACATCCAAGTTTTCTCTCATTGCCGTCTTTCGCAAAGAACGTCCGAGATTGCGACAAAGGGTCGAAGTACACGAGGAGCGTGGTTTACATTGGAGTTAGATCCGCCGAATTCCAAAGCGGTCCGCTTCAGCGGAGGAGAGGCGTTAATTTGTTGATCGGAGTCTGCAAAACGAAAGTGACGGGTGTGAAATGCATATTCGAGAGACTGGGCTGCCGTGGGGAGTGCGAGAGAGTCGGTGTTGGCGTCTCGGTCTGTCGGAGCGTGGGTGCGAGAGAGAGGGAGAGGGAGCGAACGGTTTACGGCTGCTCGAAGCTCCCCACCGCCGGCGAAGCGACCTCGGGATATCCGTGGAGCAGCCGCCGTCCCGAAGCAAAGGACGCTCCTCGCTGCACTCGACGGTCGTCCACGGACCTAGAGTGTTCGTTTCTCTCCTCTCCGATCCGGTGCGGTCAGCGTGCGTTTACTCCGATCAGCATTCGACGTGTTGTCGGTACGTAAACCTAGTGGAAAGAAGCTGCCGGTCTCCCTACCGAGCCGGTCTCTTCTCTTAAAAAGGGAAATAGCCGATTCCGGCAAGATCGCAGTGCCGATTTTGTGCCGAAATCGCTCGTGGGTGTGTACGTGTGCATGTGCCTCTCTGTGAATCACCGCGTGTGGCTGACGATTCCGTTTCGCTCGGCTGATCTTTGCCTCCCGGCTCTTCTCTTATCCCGAAGAAATTGCAGTGTTCCCCGCTCTCGCGGAGGAGAGCTTGCTTTCCCGACTGTCCGCTGGATTCCACGATCTCGTCGGCTTTTATACCGATGATGTTATCAGCCGGCTCGGCGATACGCTGAGATAATTCGCTCGCACGCTCCAAGCCTGCTAAGTCGATGTCTCACGGAGGAATGCCCTTATTCAGAAAATTATTAGTCGTAATGACTGACAGGCTCTCTCTTCGCACGAGACATGGTCACGGCGAGAAACAATTCCAAACTGATCGAGGAACGACACGCATACCGACATCAGGATGCAGAATTTCAATGAGTCGCGTGCACATCCGGTGGAGAAGCGACGATCGTTCCGCATCTCCTCAGAGGTACGGCTCGATCGTTCTTGCGCGAGGATGCTAGCGCAGCAGAGGTGAAAGGACACGATACAAGTCCGGCGCATCCAGCGACAAGGGTGGTGACCTTCCACGAGAGTCAGCCACCGGACGTCCCAGATCCATCAATCAGTACAATTGCGTGCTATCCGTCCGAATATTAACGAAACTAGCATGAACGATCACCTCGAGAGCTCGATGCTTCGCTCGCTCTAGAGCGGGCCTTTCCTTCGGTAGCTGGCATGACAAGGGGGATGGTCGGTTTGTAGTTCAGGTAGCCGGGTTTGGATTTTTCCAGGGTAGGATTGTTTTGGCCGGATTTAGCCGGGCTTTCTTGGGGCCTTGAAGGAATGCCGGTTGGAGGAAGGAGGGGCCCAAAAAGTAAGCAAGGAGGAAGCAGGCCGACTGGCTCGGGGAAATAGTAGCAAGCATGGCGTACGCTGCACGAGGGGTAGATCGGTCCGCTCCGCACCCTGCGATCAATAAACCCACCCCGAGAGGGAGCAGCTCGGTGACGGAGCCGCACTACTCCTGTCTAGCTTCTCTTTCTACCCTCTGCTTTCAAGCCTGCCCGCTGCCGGCATATACGCCCCTCTCTCGCTCCCTCTCTATCGCACCTACCCGACAGAGCACAGCCCTCCTATCACCGATTCAGCACGTGCACGAGATGATGCACGCCTGCCTCTCTCGGCTGCTGCTACTGCTACTGCTGCATCGTCGCTCGGTGCTCCGCTTTTCAGAATCCAGCTCTTCCGAGCACCGGCCTATACCTATATATATAATTATCGTAAGCCACTGAATGCGAAAGACCACCTTCTCGCACTTCTGATCTCTCCTCTTTCTCTCCCATCTCGGCCACATGAGATTCAATGCGCCGGCTGTCTCTAGAGGCATTCGCTATATCTATGCAAGTAGTGCTGCTGCCAAGCGAAATGGACCGCCGCTCACTCATCAGTCTTATGGTTTCGATGCTTTCGATACAAAAGAACCAAGTAGTCCCATCAATGGTTGATGGGCATCGGTCGCATGCGAACGTAAACGTAATGGGAACTACGACATGCGACCGATTGCTCCGCAACAGCTTCCGCTTAATTGCTCGCATCTCGTTTTGATTGATTTTGTATTGCTCTCTGTTGATTCTTGTGCCGAAATCTCGGCTTTCCGAATAGCGAGCCAGTCGGTTATCGAATGCGAGCTGGTCGGCCTTGAACCTCGAAAAGGTCGGTTCTTGGTTGAACGTTAGTCGCCGGATGTGCACGTAGGCGTCGAATCGACGTGAGTCCTCCAAGAGAGCATCGACACCTGGCATCGGGTGTTATATCAAATACTAATTGGTAAAAGACCAATAAAAGATCGATCGAGGAATCCAGCGTAACGTAGTCGGACTCCCGGTGATGGTGATTGAGAGAGTGGAGGAGTTGAGGTGTGCTTTTTCTGTGTGTGATCAGGTGAAAATCAGTGCTATCACGGCAGCAAGCATCAGGATGTGGCGCGATCCTCCAGGAGGAGGGTGTAAGACACCCGGCAAGATGATCATGAGCATGTTGCTCTTGGCTGTACTGGCATTGACGAACGGTGAGTCAACACGTCTTCTCTACCTTCTACCGGTCCAATAAAGAGACGAGATCTCATTCAGAGTGCAACCCTAGCACGTATGAATCGCCCGCGAGACTTTGCTCTGACGCGTCGTCTCGAGTTTTCCTTATTAACGAGCGAGCCGACTTCTTCCGGGTTGCCGTCGGCCTCCCATCAAACACCACCGCTCGCCCGCTTCCATATCTCTACCATCTAATCGTTTATGCATCGGGAGCGCACACCCGCTGGGGAAAATCGTCGGCTCAGCAGCTGACGCCGGAGAAACGCCTCTCTCGCCGCGGCAGCATGACGATCAGCCCGGATCACTTTTTCTCCAGGTGGCCGATCGATCGGGAAAACTGTTTTGTAAACATCGTGTAGATAGATATAGAATGGAGATTGCGATTCTTCTGCGCAGCTTCTAAATAAACTGAGAAACGCGATGACAGTTTTACGACGTTAAAGCTCTGCGCTTCAACGTTGTTAGCCTGGCTTGTGCAATGTCCGAGGATTACAGTCATTCGAAGTTTTGAATCACATACTTGATTACAATTTCTAATCAAAGAGCATCATTTTAAACAAAGAATTCCTGTATATTACATCTGTAGCTTGTTATTGTTTACCCATCCACGGGGTGGATGACCCGAAGTTCGAACTTTTCCTCTTAGGAGTTCATCTATTCTATAAGGTATATGTGTGCTCAAGGATTGAAACGGGTTGAGAAAGATTTTCTTAGCATAGCACGACTTGGACCGAAGCTTTTACAGCACGAAATCATATTCCAGCTGCGATGGTTCTAAAATCAGGCTCTAAGAATAGGCTACCTGTGCTTGGCTCTCGGTCTCGGTCAATAGAGTTTCACGGGGCGTTCATTTCGAATGCCAGATTCTAGCGGAGACTCCTGTGAAAGGAGGCGTAGGTAGGTGAACACGGTGTGCAGCTGCTGAGGAAAGGCCAAGAAAGAGAAGCAGAGGTAGAGGCAGAGGCAGAGGCAGAGGCAGACAGGTCGCGCGGGCGGGCGAGCGAGCGAGCGAGCGAGCAGGAGGTAGAATCCAGGGAAAGGAACAGCTGCTCTTCCCGGTACGGACACGAGCTTGCTCCTCCAAAGAGAGAATTGCACTCTACCAGCAAGCCGCATCTTGCCAGGTGAATGCATCTCTCCTGCGAGATTATTCCCAGCCTCGCATTCTACTTTCGAGTCTGTGACGCGACACACCGGCTACCTGAGCGCACTGTACTTTTCTATAGATACCACTGGCCCAATCGATAGTTCGATATACGCGCTGATAAGATTACGTACCGCTGGACTGCGGAAGTTTATGAAAAATAAAGCCTCGTTTACCTAACATTGAATTATTTACCATGCGAATTGCAATCATTGTTTACCACGCTTGAATCACGTATGAAGAATGAAGGAACTAAATAAATCTGTAATAAATAAATGTAAAGAGGGGGAGAATTGGCTGAGGATATTGGGGAAAATCGAACGGGAACCGAACTTGACCCTGAGGCGAAGTTCGCAGCAGCAGGATTGTAACCAAGCTCTCCACACCCTTGCACGGTGGCAAGGTTTTACTCTCGCTGTTCAATTTCAATCACTGGACTCACAGCCGAACGAGCGTGTATATAGAGCGTATGTAGCGTATCAATCGCCACGGAGAAACCGACGGCAATTATAGAATCGAGGCGGGCACGGTCAAGCGAGAGTGATATCGGGCCCCGATCGATTTTCCTGCCCGCTACGATTACTTGCGCGTGCCTTGTGCCGTGCGATTCGCACTGGATTCTTACCGTAAATGTACTTTCGAATCAGCGGCTCGATGTTGAAATCTAAACGGGAGGAGAAGCGCAACGCACGTGTGTGAAGAAGGCACGCACGCATGCACGCATGCACGCTCGCTGGAAATATATTCGATGCAACGCGCTCTCAAAGCTCTCCTCTCTTTCTCTATATATAGATTACGGGAACGGTTATCGACCGACTGGAGAACCGCCGCTTTGATCGTCGGCTACTGAAACTCTACGAAATTCTACGGGCGCATTAGCGGGTCAGTGGTTATTCCACGTTCGAGAGTCCTCGTACATTACAAACTCCCATTCGAGGCGAATTCAATGGGAGTGTAAAAATCCAGGCTCGTATGCGGTTGATAGAAAGGGCAGAGGCTTAGAGGGAGAGAGAGAGGGAGAAGGAGAGTCAGGGCGTGCAGATTGCTCGGGGATAAGTTTCGGAGCGGCAGAACTTCGGAACACCTGTTCCCTGTGCCTGCGTGCCTCCTGTCGCTCTATTGGGCGTCCCGGGGCAACCGGTTCGCCCAGCTTGATTTTAGCCTTTATTCCTACGCCACGCGGGAGGAAAAGAGCAGTCAGTCGTGCCGAGAAAGTGGCACGCTCTCGACCCTCTTGCATTATAATCGGCAATGTATGCCGCAATTAGCCACCGTCACTTTTTCAGATTTTCGAAATCTTATCGACGTCGCATACTAATGCTGTCATCTGTACCACTGAATTTTTAAAGAAAGTAATTAATAATATTGAAACTGTCGAGTAATAAACAAGTCAGAAAAATTGCGAAACTTTAAGAAAGTTTCTTTCAGAAAGCTTAAACTTTAAAGATTCGTTCCTTTGTTTTTTATCTTCCTCAAATTCTTCTTGAATCGATAGTTTGAGAATTCTAACTAGTATCCTTCAGAGAATCTCTGGTATGCGCGCGTGATTGCACCAGACCATGCGTGACCTAGCTCAGCCTATCATTGCATTGATGTCGGCATTTAAATCGACATACATCCGATCGACATATCGTAGGAGGATGATGATGATGAGGAAGGGTCGCGGAGAAGGAGGAGGCGCACTCGTGTTCGTTGGAGTCCAAGAGACGGAAAAGGAATCACGCGTTACCGACTCTCTTCAGACGGTCGGTCACATGAGGCTGTGATAGCATATTATTCAATAGCAGAGACCGGCAACCTGTTGTTTGCTGCAATTGGCGCGTCGCCAATTGAGTGTGGGTGTCGCGTATCCTGCGGGAAGCACGCTGCGCGCCGATATCATAACCGAAGCTCGAAGACACCCCGAGAAACTCACTCCCTCGTCTATCTTAGTCGAATCATCGCGCCGACCATTAATTATCCCATTGTTCGCTCGCAAGAACAGTCGTGCACGTGCGTCATCTTATGCGTGTCATTATAGTATTACATGCTAAGATTGCAGTAATTGGAGCGGTTCTAAGTGATAGATTTTCTTCTTCCAGTGGCTTTCGCTGAGGATGAATCTATGGGACCGGTATTCGTAAAGGAACCACCAAATCGCGTTGACTTCTCCAATGGAACAGGTGCTGTTGTTGAATGCCAGGCTCGCGGAAACCCACAACCGGATATCATTTGGGTTCGTGCTGACGGTACTGCTGTTGGAGATGTTCCTGGACTGAGACAGGTACGTTTCCCTTGGTACTTTTGTGTTCTTCGGTGATCCATCCGTGAATAGTTCGGTTAATGGCACGTTTCTGACTTTATCCCAATGATGCGTATCCGCACAGGTTTTGCCGAACGGAAACTTGGTCTTCCCACCTTTCCGTGCCGAGGATTATCGTCAGGAGGTCCATGCACAGGTTTACAGCTGTCTCGCCCGATCCCCAGCAGGTTCAGTTCACAGCCGAGATGTTAACGTGAGAGCCGGTAAGTGTCCCACTATTAAATTTCGCCACTCCCGAGAATTATGTCGCGCTGTTTGGCCACCTGTCGATGCCCTCCCTAACGTAACAATAAACTGGACGCTCTATTCAACCAGCCTTGTAAAGTTCCTTTCAGTACCAAGAATAATGCGCGTCTTGACATTCTAAACTACTTGAGGAAAGTCTGACAATAGAAAGACCACTTTAAATGTATTCATATCCTTGTAGAAATTGAATTCTACCATGCGAGGAAAATTGTCATCCATATTCTATTGAGCGAAGACAAAAATCTTCCACTGATAAAAGAGATCTTTAAATCGTAGAGAAATATTCCTATCTCAATTGTTGAAATAATGGCCAAACAGCGCAAACACTAAAACCTCTTCTTTCCAGCTTCAAGAAACAGCAATTAAGTACGGCTCTTAGTTGGAGTCAGTATTTATATGTATGGTCGGGATTGGATGAAAATCGGGAGGAATTTCTCCGTGGATGTATCGGCTGGCTGCCGGCGTTATCGGGTCGCGCGCTCTAAACTAAAAGAGGAGAATGAAACAATCGCGGCGTGATTCGGTACTCCGCAATCGCTGCCGCCGCCGTTTGATTAGCGTACACACGGAGATTGCACTCCAATCCCGATTGGCCAGGCTTCCATCGGGAACAGCACGAAGCCGGGCGAGCGAGCGAGCGAGCGAGCTAGCAGCTATCAATTCACGCGGCACTCTCTTTACTTTGCCTCGGCGTTAAGCTATCGTCGGCTTCCTGAATCATGCGGTGATGTCACGCGTTCACCGGTTTTGCGTCATCTTGCATCGAAGAGCACATATGATCCCTCTTTTCCCCGTGGCTGTTAAGACACTCCGAGTCATTTATTTCTCGTATCAGCTGCTCGCTCGCAATGAAAGCTATCACGGCTCGTACGACGAGTGCTTGCAATACTACGCATAGTTTCCGGCAAGCCTGGCCGGGGGGATCCGAGTAGAGTGGCTTTCTCAATTGGCGAGTATTTTTCTCTTCTTACTAATGTTGTCGTATTTCCCATTCGACTGAAAACCGCAGTGGTGGCGCAGTATTACGACACGGACGTGAATAAGGAGTACGCGATCCGTGGGAACAGTGCCATTCTGAAGTGCGTCGTACCATCATTCGTTGCCGATTTCGTGAAGGTTCTCTCGTGGCATACCGATCAGGGCGAGGAGTTCGTGCCCGGAGACGATTACGGTATTCGACGCGAACTGCCATTGCACCCCAGGCATTACCACAACTTCCTATAACTTCGAATCCCACGATTTGCCAAACGATTTATTCCAATAATCGATATTAGATCAACTCGAACAAATGAATGAAACGCGTTTGTAAGACGCTCTCGAGGAGGCCAGTATATCACCGTATTGACTTCTAAGAATGTACAGGCTTTCTAGAGTTTAAATAAATCTCGAAATCTCGTTTGGCACACCCGATATCCACCCTGCGAGCGGATCTCCCGGTGTCAGCATCCAAATACACACAGTGCCAGTCGCTGCTTTCAAAAGACGAGCGACTAAAAAGAATGTCTCAAGTAGATCGACGGACGGAGAAAGAGGCTTCGGTGTTTGGTTCATCCATCCCCTGTCTTAAAAGGGGGTGGGGGTGGACGCGCCGAAAAAGTTGGAGTGGCTGGCACAATAGATCGCTGGTGGCAAAGGGTGTTCACTTTCAGAGTCACCGCTTGAAAAGTATATGGATGTGCCGGCCACTTTTCACTTGCATAACAGTTATATGCGTACTATGTGCGGTCGCACACATCACCGTCTATCTCATTAACGACGCGTTCCCAGCTTGTTACATCTGAGCGGGGAGAGAGCGTGGTGGCCCAAATAATTGGAGCACATCGTCGACATCGGCGCCGACGTCAGACTACACCCTGCTCTCGCTTCCACTCGAGTCTCTCTCGACATCTCCTGCCTCTTTCTTTCTCCCTTACTCGCCGCCCTCCGGACGTCCACTCTCCTCTTTCACCAATATACAGGGTGTGATGTGGACACAGATGACAACTCCCCTGATTTTACCCTGTTAAGAATCACCTTTCGTTCTATTCTGATTCTTTTGATTAATTTATTTCTTATTGGAAGCATAATTTATTTCATAAACTTAATGAAATGTAATAGAGACAACATCTTTCGAAGATAAAAAATAATCTGTGTTAAGGGAGGAATGTAATTTCACTCGTATGTGTCTGAATCACCCTATACGCTCATCTTCCTCTCTTTCCTGCTCCACACGTATACGTAAGCTCTTGCAAGTACACGAGCGGCACTGTGTGTATACTGGAAGTTTGTCAGGGTGTCGCCGCGGACCTGAAGCTTCAACGATGCAGCTTACACGCTCTTCTTTCTCGGCGTGTACATCAGTGTGTGTGAGCTGCAAGATGCGACAATGCGAATCGATCTGCTCGGAGGGTGCCGATGACACGTCTCCAGGGAAGCTGTCGTCAACGTCGTGCGATTCTCGGGCTACCTTTCATCCGAAAGATATGTCTCTCCACTGCGCCCCGAAAATGCGATCTCTTACATGCTAAAGCACGATTCACATTACTAGAATGCTCACGATAAACTCTCGCGAACATCTCTCCCGATATGCTTCGAGCCGATCCTATCATTTCTTTCTCGAGCATGGTTTCTCTCAGTGTGAATCGGGCTTAAGGGAAAGTATACGCGCATCAGGACGATGAGCGAAAGGATGGCGGGTTGAAACGGTCCTTACTTAACATTCTACTCTCGTGCTCGTGCCAGACGGCGTTTACGATCCCTGACTCACTGGAGTCCTCGCGATTCCACGTGCACGTATGCCTGCTCTAGCGAACACTCGACTCTCGATTGCAGTGGTGCATCAATACTATCAGTCGGAAGTGAACAACGAGTACGTTATTCGCGGGAACGCGGCTATTCTCAAGTGCAGCATACCCAGCTTCGTCGCGGAGTTCGTGCAGGTAGTCGGATGGCAGGACGACCAAGGGAACTCGTTCAATCCGGAGGAGAGCAACGGTAGGCGGGCGGAGAATGACTTTAGGCTGGAACTAGCATACCCTACATACGTCCATGCCATGTGTACGGTGTCATAAAGCAGCGGGCAGCGGACTATTTTAGTCAACGTCGTATAATCGGCGAGAGAGCGCGCGCGCGCGCTCTCGGCCAGTCTCTCAGAGGCACGAAGAGCTCGTCCGATCGAAGAGGGGTGCTCGATGACCCGTTAACTAGGGCGAAATTTTCGCACGACCCACTATTCCTTTAGGGCTCGGACTCGTTATCTCCAGGGCGCTTGACAGATTTTTACCAGCGAATCACTATGCCTATCTCCAATCACTAGCGGCCGAGGTGCGGTCGATTAACTTCTTGATCATTTAGTAACGTAATATTTGCCTGACTTGGAACCGAGTGGAAGTATTGTACATGGTAGCTGAGAGGGTCCGAGAACGCTGACCAGCGGTTATGTATTTTGCACAGTCGTGACTCAGTACTACGAAGCGGAGGTCGTCTCCGAATACGTGATACGCGGAAACGCTGCGATCCTGAAGTGCACCATCCCGAGCTTCGTCGCCGAATTCGTGTCGGTGGAATCGTGGGTGGGAAGCGACGACACGACCTTCAGACCGTCCAATGATTACGGTATACCACCACGGTACCATCGTTTTTTATCCACCGCTCCCGTCCCTCTTTTTCACGACAGACTCCCCCTCGCCCCCTCCCCCACCTCTCCCTTGCTCTTTCTGCCAGTTCACGACTGAACTTGGTAAAAGTTCAAAGTGGCACGTGGTAACGATTCGTTTCCGGCGCGGTCCACTCTGCTGGCAGATGAACGACGGCGGTGGCGGCGGCGGCGGCGGCAGCGGCGGTAGTGTACGTACATACACGCATATATGTATACGTAGAGGAGGGTTAACGAACCATCCGGTCGGTCTCACGGCCAGAATTCTACCGCTCCCGAGAACCAAATCCCGAATCCTTCTCATATCCGAGCGGGTAGTAATAATAGCTGTCCTAAAAACGCGTGCGGACACTTTGCTTATTTAGCTCGTTCCCATTATGAAGTGCGAAGGGTCGAGTGGGTCCTCGGCTGGTCCATGGAGCTTCTGCCGGTATTGTACCAGGCAACATCCGATCTCTCCGCATTTGCGCTCGGATAAAGCCTGATTCACATTATAGGTTCGTGAATCGGGCTTAACGCTCCCTGGAAATCCGGAGAGTTCGCGTGACAGAATTCGCATTCTGCTTCGGTGAAGCAACCGCGCGAAAACGACAGACCTCTTTCGTCAAGGATGAATTATTTATTTCTCCGTTGGAGGACTGCGACTTCCAAGGCTTCCTCGATGCTCCTATTGCGGTCGGATTTAATCGTATTCCCCCGATATCGTCCAATTGGTCAAAGGCATTCTCTTTCCCGGACAGTTGTCACTCAGCCCTACCAGCCTGAAATTCTTACGGAATATGTGATTCGTGGGAACAGCGCGATCTTGAAGTGCAGCATCCCGAGTTACATCGCCGAGTTCGTTACGGTAGAAGCATGGATCCGAGAGGACGGAGAAGTCTACCTTCCGCAGGATTCCGTTGTCGGGCAGGGTACTTTAGATTGAAAGATTCCATCGGTGGGCCATCAGCACGCCTCGCTCGCTCAATTCTATCTGGATTTGTTCACCGCTCCAGTTTAATTTGCCTCCTGTGCGCTTCAGCCTCGCAACCCGATCAATCTTATCGTTTGTGTTCAGTCGAGTAGTGTTTACCGAGAGCCTTAACTGCGCTTGGAGTTAAGTGTCCCCAATGAGGAGGAAGTTCAGGGGGGGAATGCTGGTAAGAGAGAGACAGTTTTATGAGCTTCATGCACCGCGTCGAGGCGTGCTGCCGGCCGATTAAGCGAGGCTCGTCGCCGAGTTTGCGTGTCCAAGTGACTGACAATGAAACCATGCCTGTTAATTGGGCGCACTCTTGCGCCGCTATTTCTTTCTCTCTCTGTGTTTTACTCCACCTAATCGCCTAACATTTGTGTATCCTGTGTCGTGCGGGCAGTCGTTTCGCAGTTCTTCGTCACCGAGGCCGAGAACGAGTACGTGATCAGGGCGAACAGCGCGATCATGAAATGCAAAATACCGAGCTTCGTGTCGGAATTCGTACAGGTGGATCAGTGGGTGGCGGACGACGGGACGATATATATGCCGGGAGAGGAGTACGGTAGGCGGCAACCGATTACCCTCACTTCCATCTTCGATCGAACCCTTGGAGATGCTCCCTTCATTTCCCGTTGCCCCTTCACCTCCTTGCCCCGCTTACTCTCTTATTGGCGGAGACATCAACTTCGACTTCGTATCGAAGAATTTCTCGGGCGAGTGGTAACCTCGGTTACCTCCAAATTTCGTGGCCCCTTTCTGGGAATATGCGCGTTGCAGTGGTCCAGCAGTTCTACGAGACGAGGGTCATCGACGAGTTCGTGTTGCGCGGCAATACGGCGACACTGAAGTGCCTCGTGCCGAGCTTCGTTGCCGATTTCGTCGACGTGATCGAGTGGGTGGCGGACGACGGCTCCATGTTCGCCGGGGACGACCAAGAAGAGCATGGTACTTCTTCCTCCCTGGATGTCGCTCTCCAAGGGACCTCTGAAAATCCCGCGACCCAAGAGATGAGCACGCGCCCCATCCCGCCTATCGCTATTCCACTCAAACAGATTTGCTTTGAAACCGACCTCGCATTACATTTACGCTCACGCTCCACTCGCGCCAACTTCTTTCTCGCACGCACGCGTTGCCTATTCCCGTTTAAGTCGGTGCAAACATTATTCTTTGGGGCGTGAGCGTACCTGTAATATGGAGCGGGCTCAAGGCACCCGGTACAATCGGCTACGGTGAGAGATAAGCCGGTTTGCAGGAGCGACTCGAGGATAATTCAGCGCCCACGCTTAATTTCACCGAGCGGCCGTTCTGCCTGGCTATTTTAATGGAATTAATAAATCGAGTTAGGCCGTGCTCATCCCTGCGCCCGCCCCCCAACGGGCCCCACAGCTTCGGCTCTGCGCTCGAATGCACTTGCTGACGCCGGACCATTGTCGGCGAACAGCGGTGCACACAATGTCGACAGTGTAACCGGCGGTGAGGGAGGCCTGGGGCTCGATCGAGTGGAACCAACCAATTTGTTCGCTTACAAGCAAAACTCGCCCCCTTCGTATCTCGCAAGCTCCGACATAAGAGAGCTTCGGAACGTAGGGGGGACGCGCGCGGCTGGCAGTGGCCTCGTTCGATGCTCGCATTAACTTAAGTCGCATTAATTGGACTGTCGTATCAATTAGTGGCCGCGGCACAAGGCCGATTCACTTTTGCGCGACCTCTGATCGACGGTGGCGCGGGCGAATTAACGATCGACTAGCACAGCCCGGAAATACGGAACCTGATAATCCGGAGAAGGTTCGGATATATCGCGTGACGATTGAAATCGACGGTAGCGCTCTATCCGTGTGTCTCTGTGTGCCTGTAGGCGGTAATGGACTCGCGAGGAACTGGTTACTGGCTGCGGTTACGATTATTAGCCGGCGCAAGCCGAGGGACTGCAATCAATTTCGCTCTCTCTCTCAAATATTGGCATTCTATCGTGGCTTAACGCGCTCCGGGAGAAAAACTGGCGTCGAACACGTCAGCGACCGGCCTAGGAAATGACAGTGGCCTCGTTCCAACGAGTCGAAGAGAGGAAGATGGAAAGAGACGAAAAGAGAGAGAGAGAGGAAGAGAGAAAGAGCGAGAGAGAGAGAGAGAGTGTTCGCTTCCAGATTAGATTAAGTCGAACTAATCAAGCCACCGAGCAAATTGATGTCCACACACCGACGGGTACTCGGTGTGCCTGGCCTACCTCAATTTACACAGCCAGTGGAAAAAGAGAGGCAAAGTGGGATAGAAGCTGTGTCGACTCGTGGTTGACAAGGACGTTGAGTTTATGTACAGTTCCCTCTCTCTTTCTCTCTCGTTCCAGCTAGCTCTCACTCTCTCGATTCATTGAAATTTCAATCGAAGCCCGGCCGATCAAAGGGCCGCTGCTTCTGTGATGCTCGCAGCAGGAGAGCGTGAGATGCCGATGAACCGTAGCCTTTTTGCTTTATTCCCACAGTGGTCGGCCAGTACTTCGAAGTTCAGGTTTACGATCAGTTTGCGATCCGCGGGAACGCGGCGATTTTCAAATGTCAAGTTCCCTCGTTCGTGGCGGACCACGTGGACGTAGTCGGCTGGATCGATTCGAACGGTGGCTCCTACGTCGCCGATGGACAGTCTTACGGTACCACCCCTTTGCCCGACTGGCACCAACACCCCCGACGAATCTCTCGTCTCCTGAATTTCTTCTCCTATCACTGGACGATCGTACGACTGCGATCATAGTAGACGTCTATCTAGTTGAAATCAGAGCAATTGCATTGAGTCGGCGATCGTCTCTCAAGGCTAACGGGGCCCCATCTTCCGTTGAACTGTCGGTCAACTATCGATGCCTCGAACTGTCGATGCGTGGGCGCGGCTGCTGCATGCGGAAGATGTTCGCCTTATGGTAAAGCCGGAAACCCGTGTCTGGTTGCAGTTGTCGGGCAGCGGTATGCAGTGAACGTGATGGACGAACACGTCCTACGGGGGAACGCCGCAATAATCAAGTGTCACATACCGAGCTTCGTCGCCGAATTCGTCGAGGTTGACTCTTGGATCGAGGACGAGACCACTGAAATATACCCTAGCACCGACTACGGTATCACGCACGCACTTGAATCTCCCGAGTTTCTTCTCTCCACATATATACACACATATATATATATATACATTATGCTCTCCGAGTCTCGTGATCGCAACGATCGTAAACGGCAATCCTGCCATCCGAGAATCGGATGACACGCGCGCGCCTGCTTCTGCGACAGTAGCAATGATACGCAAGTGGATCAAGGATCCGCTCAGCCGCCGCTCGATCGCCGTTCGATAAAGACCGGTATCCCCTGTCTTTCTTTCTCTCGTTCTTTCCACGCTCGAGGAATAAAACTCTCGTAGTGGGAGAGGCGGAAAATGATATAATTCTAATGAATAGTGGTACTCGTATAATCGGGCTTCGAAACACCTAGCACTGTATCTCTGCGTTAATAGTACGTCGTGGATACGTGTGGCTAGAGTTTAATTCGCCAGATTTAGCACATGGCAGGAAAACCGAGGCTACCGGTAACAAGTAACAAAGAATGTGGATATAACGGGCTCGAAAGCCACCGGGCGAAAGAGAATAGGTTTCACGAAGACAAGCGAATTATGATCAATGACGGAAAGTCACTCGCGATTAATTAGCGTCACCGTCGAGAGCGCGTTCGTTCCATCATCGGTGTTCCGTAATACGGTACGCGTGGCTCGCCTGTGCGCCCGGATGCCCCTCGTTTCAAAAAAGAGATCTGGCAAAAGGAGCAGAAAAGCAAACAGGCAAAGCGAGACCGAGAAAGTGTTGTATCAATGAATAGAGACAGTGAACTATACTCGTACGACGTTGACTGCCGCTGCTCGCGCTGTCCCAGACTTCCCTCCCCCTTTTTGTACTACTACCCTTCTTTCAACCCCTCGTCCCAACCCTCCCAGTAGTTGCTAGTGATTAATCCCCGCTTGCTCTTGGGTAACTGCATGACCAGGGCTCGTTCGTCGGCTCAGTGAAATTAATGAGCTTCGTCCGCGCACGAAATCCGAAGACTCCGGGAATCGATGAACTGGAGTTCTATAGGTCTCCAAACAAACCCACTACGAAGGCACAATGTTTACCGCAGGAAACTTTAGGAACTCATTGGACCTTCGATTGATTGGCGTAAATTTTGAGATTTGTAAACTCAATTACATGTGATCTTTTGAATGATCTTTGTGATGATTTGAATATTAATGCTTGTAGAGATTTATGCATTTGAGTGCCAGTTATGACTTGAATTAAAGTTGTACTAGGCGGTAAAGGGTGAGTGCGGCACGCTTAAAGTTTAAAGCATTCCAAGGATATCCTGTGAGGCAATCTAAGTCTGATATTCTTTTCTCCCGTTGTACGACGAACGTGCCTGAATTCCCAAACGATTCGTCGGACGTTGAAAAGCACAGGGATAGTAGACGAAGGGTCCGTCGCTATTCAACGTTCAACGAACTGCTTCGGTGGGAGCCGAAGATGGTGGAGGAGAGACATGCATGCCACTGTATTAATCAAGAGACTGCATTGTACCCGTCGATTCATGGGCTTACGCATTTGTGAACAAAGGACTGGTATCGTGTGGTCTTGGACCAGGATAATTGGGGGCATACGGCTATTGGTGAACTGGAAGTCGAGCAGACGCTTCCCTTTAAAACTTCAGACAACTAGGCTCTGATTAATCCTTTCCACTCCAAGTACTCTCATGTGCACTTACCTTGAACTAACATCATTAGTGTTCTTAATTAGTGTCTAATTATTTCTTCAAAAATTAATTATCTTCGAAAACTAAATAACGAACGTGACTGTTGCTATATGTTGTTATTAAACCATTCTTTGCAAACCAATTATCCTGGGCGTAGTTATGATGATTGGCATTGAATGACAGTAACTAATCAATGTTCTTGTGGGGGTGGGTCCATCAGATGGCAAATACTTGGTACTTCCTTCTGGAGAACTTCACATTCGCGACGTTGGACCTGAAGATGGATACAAGACCTACCAATGCCGCACCAAACATAGACTGACTGGAGAAACAAGACTGTCTGCTACCAAGGGACGACTCGTCATTACCGGTAAGTCGAAGTTTTGAAAGTGCCTTTTTTTTTCTTTCGAAATATAGATTCCGATTCCAGTCATTTCTTTGTGATTTTCTCTTGTGATACATCTTTAAAGAAAAAGGAATAGTATTTTGTAAAATAGTTCTGATATTTGAAAGACACTCATATGGGAATCGGAATTTTATTTCCCGTTTCGAACCCGGACATCAAGAAAGATATTAAATGTTAACTATATCGAGTTGTAAAGACGATCGTTTACTGAGTAATTCAACTATACTGAGATTTAATGGTACAATACCTTTTACACAAACTGTAAAATCAAATCGAGATCACTTCTACCACTTCTTTCATTGCATTGTTGTCATTTGGATTCATACATCATGTCAACTTTAAGACAAATCTAAGTTCATTAAGCCGGAAAGCCACGTCTGGGTTCGAAGCTAGTAACAGAGGGACGATTGGTTTCCAGGATATTTCAAAGTTAATGAACTGATACTTCTCCGCAAAATCTTGTCAAAACAAGAAGTCTCTTTATAAAGTCTTTACCATTGTAAAATACTGACTTGGAAGATCAATCGTCCCAGTAGCCATATCTAGTTACGTAACCACTGATGTCAGCGAGCTTGATCGTAGTGGTTCGAGTTAGTCAACTCCTATATTTATGATGAATGCTGACGCGGCTGTAGCATCTTAAACTTTCGACCCATGAACTAATGGGAATAGGGGTCATGAAATTGATGATTAAAACTAAAAGAATCAAGCTCGCTGGTATACCTGAATGCTGGGACAGGGTACCCCTGCGGGCACGCGCCACCGCCTGCCCTACTCGTGTTAACTCTTGGCATGATCGGTCTCGAGCAATGTCAATGAGCAAGCCAAAATGATGAAAGAGAGTCAATCAATGACAATGGCAATGATTTATTCGATGCTTTGCGGCGCCCTCGCGCGATCTCCGGGCTCTGTCCTTCGCTCTCCGCGTGGTAAGTCTCAGAAGAACTCTCATCTCACCGAGCCAAGGAGAAATCCAGCCTTGGCCAGTGGTACCTGAGATTTAGACACCATTCCATGCCATTACTCCTACTGGCGTGTCACTCGCAATGAGTGGGTCCATCTAGGATTACAGTTCTTTCGGCACAGAACAAACTACAGAGTTTCATCGGGTACAAAGCAATTTGCATTCTGACGCACATTGGGAAAGATGTTCTAGTAATGTCGACGGAGAGTAGCTAACCGAGATGCTGCGCTCCTACCGCGCTCGAGAGGCGGTCAATTGCGGATAACAATGCTCAAGGCAGAATAATAACGATAATGAGCAATCCGAGCGAGGGTCCGGAATATGAGGGGGGCCCACGCGCTCGTCGCATTAAGCCCGATTCGCAGTATAGGTGCGCTCACGTCATTTCGATTATTCATAAAAAATAATTCCATTAACTTAGCCATTCACGTTGACGTTGGTGCTGAGTTTAGAGTCGACTAAGAGAGGGAATGCGAGAGAGGGTGTATCGTGAGTGTATTTATAGTAATGTGAATCGGACTTCACTCTCCACATGTGCCGCCTTTTGTCCGCTCTGGAACAGAACCCATGGGGAGCGTGCGACCGAAGTTCCCTACGATGGACAACATAAATGGACTTTCCACGGAATCGAAGGGCAGCATGCCACTTCTCTGCCCGGCACAAGGATTCCCCGTGCCCCTTCATAGGTACGATCCTACCATTGCGGGAAAACATTTATTCGCACGGCTTCAAGGAACTCTAGCCTAGTAATCCAAAGAGCAGTCTAATTTCGATGAGCATCGACTTTTCTCGGGGAAGAATCTAAGATCCCAAGGTACACCTTTAAGGGGTACCCCGTTCCTCATTGCAGGTACATAGTAGGACGTGGCTAGGTTCGGGTGAATTCTAATAAATCTTAGGGATGATTTGAGCCTGATTTTTATTCGATCCGCGTGAATCTTCTGTGTAGAACCGGTGGGCAGCGTTCGCCCGAAAGTTCCCTCGACCGATGATATACGTGGCTTCAGATCGCCGATCAACGGTTCTCAGGCCCTTCTCTGCCCCGCGCAGGGTTTCCCCGTTCCATCAAACAGGTATACAGAGAATTTCTCGAGTGTGCTTGTCGAATTCCAATCAGAGTTTCCGGAGAATCTTTCTTCTTTAATAACCAGAGCCGCTGGGCAGCGTACGGCCGAAAGTCCCATCCACCGATGACGTACGTGGCTTTAGAGAGACTGCCGTGACCGAATCACAGGCGTTAGTGTGCCCCGTTCAGGGTTTCCCCGTTCCATCAAGCAGGTACTCTAATTATTCGATAGAAAGGGCTTCGATTCTCTCCATTTGCAAGCCCACCTTTCTCTCTTTCTCTCTCTCTCTCGTGCGTAACTAGAGCCGGTGGGTAGTGTGAGGCCGAAATTTCCGACGATTGATGACTCGAGGAGCTTCCGCACAGTGAAGGACGGCTCGGTACCGCTTCTGTGTCCCGCGCAGGGCTTCCCTGTCCCGTTCTACAAGTAAGTCACTCATCAGCTTCGATCAACCCCTCCGATTTCTCTTCTGTTCCGGTCTCCTCTCTTCGAATCCGTCGCCTCAGAGCCTGTGGGAAGCGTGCGCCCGAAATTCCCGTCCGTCAGCAACATCAATGGCCTGACTGTTGTTAAGAATGGAATTCTGCCGTTGCTTTGTCCGGCTCAGGGATTCCCAGTGCCAAGTTATAGGTATGACTGCTTCGGAAATTGTGCCGGATGAAACGATTGGTTTCGCGTGCTTGTATTACATGATTGAGAAAAAACAAGACACGTGTCCGCGCAGGGGTGTCCTTTCCCTTATTCCGAAAATAGGCAAGAGGGGTGCAGTCGGCAGCCGTAGTAATCTGAGCACTCGCGTTCGCCGCCTCCAAGTGTTTCCTCGAGTTGTTCGGTAGTTAACAGCTCAGCCTCTTCCACGCGAGCTCCTTAAGCAGCTTCCTAATAATACTCTCTCGGATCAGCACGAATCTCGTGTCGCTTTCAAGCTTCCATTAGACGCCTATCCCAATAGGTTCGCCACTATTACTTCCAGCAAGTTGTGCAGTTGCTCGCGTAAAGTGGCTGAAACACTAGTTCCTCGACCCAATTCTCGGTGTTCCGCGGCCGCGTCGAGAGGAAGAGAGAAAGTGCTCAGAGTAGTACGGTGAGGATGCACCCTCAGGCACGTAAGCGGAACTTGACGATATTCAGAGCCGGTGGGCAGCGTGAGGCCGAAATTCCCAACGATCGACGACACCAGAGGATTCCGCACGTTGAAAGACGGCTCGGTGACTCTTTTGTGCTCGGCTCAGGGCTACCCTGTCCCCTTCTTCAAGTAAGTCGAGGCAAAACTGGCGAGATTCCCTTGGCAAGACCCCTCCGAGCCCCCTTGGCGCTCTTCCTCGATCCGATTATTCGCAGAACCGGTGTCCAGCACTCGACCGAAGCTCTCGAGTACTGTCAACTTGATTGGACTCACGGCCAGGATGAATGCCAGCCAGCCACTGTTCTGCCCTGCTCAAGGATTCCCTGTCCCGTCTTATAGGTAGGACGATGACTCACTAGAAGCAGGATGTCAATCCTTGAGTGGCATTAATTTATGCCAGTAATTCTCAAGACTATTCGCATAACTCAAATGGCATTTTAGTCTTAAGAATCGCAGACTTAAATTAATGACGCACGGAGATTTGCACCTGCTTATGAGTCTATCTTGGCGCATGAGGTGTGGAGGGGTGGTAGTCGCCTATACTGTGAAGGGTTCCCTGTCCTCGTGCGAAAGAATAGCAGCCCCTCGCTTTTGACACCCTTCTCCCTTGCCTCTGTCTTGTAGAGCCTCTGGGAAGCGCGAGACCCAAGTTCCCGACGATGGATAATTCACGGGGATTCATCTCGGCCCTGACGGAGACTTTGACCCTGTTGTGCCCTGCTCAAGGATTTCCCGTTCCCTCGCATAGGTGGGATACTATTACAGGAGTTGCTCGTTATCTCTCGATCGTAGCCACGTAGAGAATGAAGCCGTGTGGCCGAGGGTGGTTAGAGTTTGCAGGGTGGTCAACCCAGCTGCGATCATTGATCGATGAGCTCATCGGGTTCTCCTGTCTCAGTGTTCATTATGGTTCCTTGACTCGATGATCTCACCTCGAATTGAAATCCTCTTGGTTGTAGAGCCTGTCGGCAGCACAAAACCGAAATTCCCCATGACTGACAATTCACGATCGTATTTGGTTCATCGTGATAAGTCACTGACGCTTATGTGCCCGGCACAGGCCTTCCCCGTTCCAGCCTTCAGGTACACCACTCTCAAAGTCTCAGTAATACAAGATCGTGGGAAACATGTCCGACTCGACTTGCACTTGCCTTTTCGGGTATGTCTTAGAGCCAGTCGCAAGCACGCGACCAAAGATGACAATACTGGCTGACTCGCAGACCTTCACAGTCGGTCTCGGTGGTGCGATGACGTTGTTATGTCCTGCCCAAGGGTTTCCCGTTCCGTCGTACAGGTACAAGAACTCTCAGAGTCTCAGTAGTAGAAGATCGCGAAGGCTAAGTCCAAATCGATTTGCACTTGCTACTTGGAATATGCCTTAGAGCCAGTTGCAAGTACTCGGTGACTAAGTGATCTCATCTCGAATTGAAATCCTCTTGGTTGTAGAGCCTGTTGGCAGTACGAAACCGAAATTTTCCGTGACTGAGAATTCACGAACATATACAGTCCATCGTGATGATTCGCTGACGCTTATGTGCCCGGCACAGGCCTTCCCCGTTCCAGCCTTCAGGTACAAGAACTCTCAGAGTCTCAGTAATAGAAGATCGCAAGGACCAAGTCCAAATCGATTTGCACTTGCTGTTTGGAATATGTCTTAGAGCCAGTCTCAAGTACTCGACCCAAGTTCCCAACGGTAGTCGATTTGCAAGCCTTCAGAGTAACACTCGGTGGTGCGCCGACGTTACTGTGTCCTGCCCAAGGGTTTCCCGTTCCCTCGTACAGGTACATCAAGCCGAGTTTTAATAGTAAAAGATCGCAAGGATCAAGTCCAAATCGATTTGCACTTGCTTTTTGGGGTGTGTCTCAGAGCCAGTCGCAAGTACTCGTCCGAAGTTTCCAACGCTAGTCGACTCGCAAGCCTTCAAAGTAGCATTCGGTGGTGCGACGACTTTACTGTGTCCTGCCCAAGGGTTTCCCGTTCCGTCGTACAGGTACATCGAGTCTTAGAGTCTCAGTAGTAGAAGATCGCAAGGATCAAGTTCGAAACGATTTGCACTTGCTATTTCGGATGTGTCTTAGAGCCAGTTTCAAGCGCTCGCCCGAAGTTCCCAACACTATCTGACATGCAAGCCTTCAAAGTAGCACTCGGTGGTGCGATGACGTTACTCTGTCCTGCCCAAGGGTTTCCCGTTCCTTCACACAGGTAAATCATGCCCATTGACTTTATCCAACCCTGACCCGGGCGATCACTCCTTTTTACTAGAACCAGCATCAAGTACTCGACCCCAGTTATCCGGCCCAAGTGATCTACTGCGATTCAGTGCATCATCAGAAAACAGTGTGACCCTGTTATGTCCTGCGCAAGGATTTCCAGTTCCCTTTTATAGGTAGGCTCGTAAGAAGGAACAGATGCTGCTTGTAAATCTGCTCCCAATTTCTCTCGATATTCAGCTGCTGATACATATATGTGCGCTTCACACGTGGAACTTGGTGAGGTTTTGGTAGGTAGAGTGTGCTAGAGGGGAATCCCTATTCCAGCATATTCAGAGTCACACTCTCCCCTCGATTTTCTTTTTATATTTGATCTCTCGAGCGGGCAGCGTTCTGTTTTTAGAACCCGCCTCGAGCAGCAAGCCGCAGTTTCCATCTGTGAACGACGTCGGATTGCGCGTTACCAAAGGCACGGGCTTTACGTTACTTTGTCCTGCTCAGGCATACCCCGTCGCCACGTTTAGGTAGGTCGATATATCTCTCGAGTCTCGCAATGAGCCAGAAATGCTTCTCCCTATCCGCCTCGCAAGATAGAGAAGGAAACAACAGCGAAGCCGCCGGACTACTCGGCTTTCTTTAGACCTTCACCCTGTCCCAGTGCAAGTCCTCTCTTCGACTTGCGAGTTCTCTTGGCAATCAGGACTCAGAGATATGCTCTCTGGCAATATTATAGAGCCGGTCGGCTATGCCAAGCCGAAGTTTTCAACGATTGACAAGAGTCGGACTTTCGAGGTACCGGAAGCCCAGGGCGTCCCATTACTGTGTCCTGCCCAGGCGTATCCTGTCCCAGTCTTCAAGTAAGTTCATCCGAGAAGACGCGCGGCTATGAGAAGTCTGGACCCAAGGCTCCCCTTACATCCGGTCGATAGTTGGCCAGTCTTTAGATAAAAAGGCTCTTTCCCCTATTCCGCAGAGCCGGTGTCGAGCTCGAAACCGAAATTAACCGCGATGGACGTGAAGTCAACAAATCCGAGCGCCCTCCGTGCTAGCATCGCGACTTTACTCTGCCCCGTGCAAGGATTTCCTGTGCCAGCATTCAGGTAAAGGGTGTTCGATGATTTTTCGCGATGGAGGTCATTCACCCCCTTGTCGGGGCAGCTGGTGCCTTCCGAGTGGGTAGGTAATGTTACACACGGTAGACACGTCATTCCTACCGGAGCAAATGGGCTTCGTGCACTATCAAGCCGCCTTCCCTGCTTTTCCCACCGGCCGCCGCGCCGGTTCTGCCGTTCATGAATAGTTAGTTTAATCGATACACTCTCCCTCGTACTCCTGCCTACAGTGTTCAGCCCTGTTTCGTGGATCCTCGAGCACCTCTCGAGCAGACTTTCTCTTTCCCTCTCTCGTTAATGAATTTATCTATTTGGGTAGCCAGGTCTGCCCTGTCCCAGAGACGCCGATCAATGAAACGGCCTTATGCTTTAATGAATTCGTGTACTCTGGCTTTGTCCTATAGAACCGGTAGCGAGTACCAAGCCGAAATTCCCTGTGACAGAAAATTCGCGGACGTTAACAACGTACATGGTCCAGAAGAAAAAGCCTTTGACTCTCTCCTGTCCCGCACAGGCATTCCCCGTGCCAGCTTTCAGGTACTTTAAAAGTGCCGCTCTTACCTATCCTACGAATGTAGAGTAATGTGTGGTCCATATTCTCTCTGGCGCAATACGGTTTCGAGTTTACAAGGCGGGTCGATGCATGGCCGCAACACAAAGAACTACTAGTTGGAGAGGGGGTTGAAAAACTTAGAAATGGGAGCAGCGGTATATCGCGTTTCTCTCTGTCCCCTAACGAGGGTCGCAATTTCTCTCGGCAACGCACTCCCAGGGATAAACCCAGTCTCAGCGTCAGGTGGATAAGGTATCCGAGTTCGAGTTTCCGGCATGCTCTCGTTCGCCGTCGTTGTCACGATGCGATTCTCTCTGACGTTTAGAGCCGGTGTCCAGTGCCAAGCCGAAGTTCACGAACTCCGACATAAAAGTGATCAGACCGACGGCGACCTCCAGCGCGGTGTCGATGACTTGTGCCGCGCAGGGGTTCCCTGTACCCATTAAACGGTCAGTAGATGATTCCCTAATCGATTGCCGTGTTGTTCGTAGAGCCGACGGCTAGCGTGAAGCCGAAACTACCCACCATACGCAAAGTCGAATTCGTCGATACCAAAAGTACCGAACCAATGAGCTTGATGTGTCCGGTGCAAGGTTACCCTGTTCCACTTTCGAGGTGAGCCGCCGTCACCGCCGCCGCGCCGCTCTTCCTAGCGAATGTATAATTGAGACGATTTCTCTCCGCCTCACGTCTCACCTGCCGATTCCTTACCTTCCCCCTAATCCGATTTCGCTTGCGGTTCGCCCGCTCTTTCTATTACCAACTACTCCAATTTCCTTTTCACAGTCTCGTTTTCCACTTTCGAGTGAAACCTCTGCCGGCGGGGCTGTCGCCGTGCCGCTTTTCTGTCGCTTCTACTCTCGATAGATCAATGTATTTCGTAGAACCTGTTGGATTCAAGTCGCCGATCTTCTCGAGCGACCTGAGTTTAAGCGCCTACTCGAGACGTCAGGGCATGGGGGTGGTGCTCGCGTGCAACGCCCAGGGATTTCCCGTTCCTTCTGTCAGGTAAATTCGTAAATTCGCCTGCGATATTAGACGAGGTCCCGTCAATTTCAGAACCAATGGGTGCAAGGTCACCGCGTCTCATGTCCGCCGATCTCAGTCGTACGATCAGAGGTTTCGAGGGACACCCGGTGACGGTGTTCTGTGCAGCACAGGGCCATCCAGTGCCCACCACTAGGTAAACCATTTCGTCGAAGCCACGACTATCGATCAAATTATAGAGTAAAATGAAAGCACCGCTAGAAAGTGGATCAGGCTGGGAGCGCGCGCTCGTATCAGGGAGACCCTGGCCCCGCCACTAGAGGAAACTAGATTCCGGAATAATCGAGCGTACAATGTTGTTTAGAACCTGTTGGAAGCAAAGCGCCAGCCTTTGCCGGTGACGCGAAACTAGCACTTCCGATACGAAGAGTAAACATGGATGTTAACTTACCGTGCAATGCCCAGGGACATCCACCGCCTATCTCTAGGTAGGAAAACGAACCACTAAAAACTCCTCTAACACTACAGGCTAATTGCCTTGTTCGACAAATGGTACTTTGCCGACTTTTTGAGGGTTTAATCGAATTCCTGATACGATTAAGTGTTGCTCGATAGGGGCACCCTGTCCGCGGGCTTTTAGACTACCAGTTTAACCTGGTTCGACCTAATTTTCCTCCCCTGGTACTTAGAACCGATGGGAGGCAAGGCGCCCGCGTTCGTCGGAGATGTTAAGACCTTCTCCTTCATTCGCAAGGAAGGTTCGAACATAGGCATGCCGTGCAATGCTCAGGGGCATCCTGTTCCCGTTACCAGGTACTATAATCACGCTACGCGTCTTCATTTTTGACTTGCCACCGAGCACATGTTATCATCTTTGCAAGTTTCTCTAAGTTTCTTGAACTCTTCTTAATTCGACATGTTTAGTATTATATTTGTCAGAAAGTTCGTTTGGAAAACAACTATCATCGAAAACCGTACGATTTTTCTGACCAACCTCAGGTATTCTTCATTTCATAAGGCATCGGGCTTCACCCCGGCGCGATTTCCATCCTCAGGGAATCTTAGCCCTTAAAACTCGGGTTGCATCCCTGTTTGTTAAGTGCGGCGGCATTATGCACGGTGCATTTCCTCGAGCGTTCTGTCGGATTCGGTAACACGATACAGTTAGTCCGGTAAAACACCTAGTCTTGAGGTTCGAGCGGACTCTTTAGCGGCGGCTCGCTAATCCTGTGACAGAGCCGGTCGCCACGAAGAAGCCCAAGTTCTCAAGTGACGCAAAGAAGGCCTGGTACGACCGTGTCACCGGGCAAGATCTCACCCTCTTCTGTCCCGCCCAGGGGTTCCCAGTTCCAGCGTATAGGTAGTAGACACTGATAATTGGCCGGGAATTCCTCAAAGAGCCGCACTGCGTCTCTCAGCATGCTCCTTTCTATGTGGAAATCGTTAGAGCCGGTTGGCAGCAAAGCGCCAGCGTTGACGGGCAATTTAAAGGGCGGATGGATGGAGAACAAAGCGGCGAGCAACGTCGTCCTCGCCTGCCCCGCGCAAGGATACCCCGTGCCATCCTTTAGGTAACACCTTGCCAAAATTGTTTCTCCTTTATCTAGTAAATCGCATCTCTCCTTGTATTAAACCTGGCGGCGGCGGCGCCACTCGCGGAAGGAGGGCGCGCCTCTTCTATTAGTGAAATCTGCATTGGTCTACTAAGCTCGGAGATCGGCTTGTTGCCTTGGCCCTCTTTCCATCCGGGCTCACTCAGCGCTGGTAGGCTTGCATCCCTGCACCCACTCTAATTAACTCTCTCCTGTTGTATCCCGTTGATCGCATGCGCCTCTTTCTCTCTGCACCGTTAGAGCCAGTCGGGAGTAAAGCACCCGCATTTACCGGAGACGTAAAGGGTATCTGGCTGGAGAAGGGAATGAGAGCGAGCGTCGTGCTGCCCTGTCCCGCTCAAGGATATCCCGTTCCCTCTTTTAGGTAAATTATCAAGCCGCTATAAAGGATACTACTAATTCATTAGCCAGATATGACTCGGCAGGCTAGTGCAATTACTTGATTTGCTTCGTCTCTCAATTTTCTTCTTGGGGTTCCCTGTTCCACTGATTATGAGATGAGTGTACGGTGTGTTAAAGGCTTCTTTTCTCCGTAATTACCGTGTGTATCTGTGGTACACGGGTAATTAGAGCCAGTCGGAAGCAAGGCGCCAGCGTTGGTGGGGATCGTGAAAGGGGTAATGGTGGAAGTCGAAGCAGCAACAAATGTCGTGGTGTTCTGCCCGGCGCAGGGTTATCCTGTACCTTCATTTAGGTAATCACTTGCCACCCTCTCTAATTCTACCGAGACTTCGACGTGTCTCTCGTCGATTCAACTTCTTTACTGGCTTTACACGAACTCGCCTTACGCGTGCCAAGTCTCGGGCGAACCGAGAGGGCAGACTTGCTGACCGCATGCTCCTGTGAATCCTTTAGAGCCAATCGGGACGAAAGCGCCGGCTTTCACGGGCGAATTGAAGGGCGGGTGGCTGAAGAAGAGGGCTAACTCCAGCGGCGCATTATCCTGTCCGGCACAGGGTTATCCTGTGCCCGCATTTAGGTAAAATTTACTCGTTGTTCGCGCTTATACACTTCTTCCTCGCAAATTGCTGGATTGACAGAGCCAGTTGGGAGCAAAGCACCGGCGTTGACAGGTGACTTAAAGGGAGGCTGGAAGGAAAGAGGCGCCCATTCCGTAGTGATATTATTCTGCCCGGCCCAGGGGCATCCTGTGCCCAGTTTTAGGTAAACCAACCCCCCAATTAAATCGATCTTAAACACTCCGTTCGTTCCATTATGCCATGTTAGAACCGGTCGGCAGTAAAGCACCAACTGTTATGGTCGAACAAAAGCGCGCTTGGAAGGAAACCAGTGTAGGATCGAGGCTCTCTGTGCCGTGCCCTGCTCAGGCGTATCCTGTGCCCAACTTTAGGTAAATCAGTCGATCGTTCGATCTCTTTAATCCTCCATCTTTTTGGCGAGCAGAACCAATGGGTAGTAAGGCACCCTCTATCCTCGGTGAGAAGGGCAGCCTGATGGAGAGGCGCACTGGCACTCACATCGTCGTTCCCTGTCAGGGACAGGCTTACCCCGTTCCGAGCTTCAGGTAAATTGCGATGGGTAATTATGGGCGGTCCAGTTGATCATTCTGCGCAATGAATCTCTCCTGGGTAATTCAGAGCCACGTACATACGCGATTGTTCATCCTGGTAGGATGATCGTTCGATGCTCCTGTCGTGGCGTGCCCTTGTCAAGCGTATCCTGTGCCCAACTTTAGGTGAATCAGTCGATCGTTCGATCTCTCTAATCGTCGATATTTTTGGTGAGCAGAACCGATGGGTAGTAAGGCACCCTCTATTCTCGGTGAGGAGGGCAGTCGAATGAAGAGGCGCACCGGCACTGATATCGTCGTTCCCTGCCAAGGGCAGGCTTACCCTGTTCCGAGCTTCAGGTAAATTGCGATGAATGATTATAGTAGGTCCATTGATCATTCTGCGCAATGAATTTCTCGTGGGTAATTCAGAACCGTGTACACGAATATGTACGTTCTGGGAGTGGGATCGTTGGATGGTTCTCGGGCATCGCACCCCGCCAGAGAGTCTGTCTTCTCAGACTGCATTTTGCCGTTTCCTTTTTTCCCTCTCTGTCTTGCTGGGCTGAAGAACCGGTAGGGAGTAAGGCGCCTTCCATTATCGGGGATGCGAAACGATGGCAGAAGACCAGAGCGTCCGTTGAATTTGTGGTCCAGTGCCAAGCGCAAGGTTACCCGGTACCAGCATTCAGGTACACATACCCAACAGAGAGAGCGACAGAGACCACCGATCCGCAAGACGCCCTGCCGTCTTATTGATCGGCCGTTTAATTCCACATTCCTATCGGGAATTCCTATCGACGCCACCAGACGGATACTCTCGCTCGAGAAGAACCCAGACAAAATGTCTCGTTCTCTCTGATGAATTTTCTCCACCAATGACCCCCTCGATCATTGGAATCCCGTAATCGAGCCTCGATTGTCAAATTGTTAGAACCCATGGGAGCGAAGGGCCCGAAATTCTCGAGCGACGACCGCGTCAACTCTTTCATACGAGCAGCTAGCAGTTCCTCGGCTCTGCTTTGTCCGGCGCAGGGTTACCCTGTTCCATCGTTCAGGTAAACCGAAGGACAATGATCCTGTCGGCTTTTGTCGTCGACAGTTTCACTGATAAAATCCTTCGTCTCGTACGCGTCGCACGTGGCGTATCTACTGATCGTCAATAGGCTTATGTAATTGATAGAACCGATGGGAGCGAAGGGTCCGAAATTCTCGAGCGACAATCGTCTAAGCTCGTACATACGCGCTACCGGCAGCTCCTCGGTACTCCTCTGTCCCGCGCAAGGCTTTCCCGTTCCGTCATTCAGGTAAATCAGGGAAAAATTATCTCAGCGATCAGATTTGTTCATTCCGAAGTAATCTCTTCGAAACTACCCCTAGTAGATCCTTTTTCTATCGAATTCCGTCGTCTATGCATGCAAAGTCGTCGCATCAGTCTAAAAGCCGGTTCACATTATAGGTTCAGTCACGCTTCACTTATAGAAAATGTACTCCTTCGCAGTCATGTCTACTCTATTTAGTTGATCGTGAAGCGAGCGTCACCTCTGGTGTGAACGTTTCTGTTTAAATGACTCGAGTGATTTATCTGGAGCGTGGGCATATGTATAATGTGAATGGGGTTTAATCATGCCATTATCAGAGCCGATGGGAGCTAAAGGACCGAAGTTCTCGAGCGACGATCGGCTGAGCTTGTTCGTGCGCGCCGCTGGAAGTCCGACTGTGTTACTCTGTCCCGCGCAAGGCTTCCCCGTCCCGTCGTTCAGGTAAATGACAGAAGAATGGTCCCGCAGTGAGCGCTTCCTTTCTCCCATTCTCTCAATCTCTTTACCCTCCTCCCTCAGAGCCGATGGGATCCAAGGCGCCCGCTTTCCAGAGCGACGCGAAAAGCGTCACCTACGTTAGGCTTGCGAGATCGCCGCTCGCGATCACTTGCGCCGCACAGGCTTCCCCGCCGCCGACACACAGGTAATAATCTCTCTTCTCCGGCGAGCCTTTGCCTCCAAACTCCTTTTCACCCCGGCGCGGCGATCGCTTTTCCATCCACTTTTCTAACCGAACCTTTTCATTCTACCGGCTTCCTTCCTTCCTTTGCCGGAAATGATAGAGAACGGTGGCGCGTTCTTCGGGGGTACAAAGGCTCTTTTCTGCTAACAAGACGATTTAAGAGATTCTTTCTTGCTCGGCATGGCAGAGCCGGCTGGTCGGGTCTCTCCGAAGTTCCCCAAGTCGGCCAAGTCCGATTCCTTCGAGGTGGAAGGTGGCGTTATGCTGAGTTTGCTCTGCGACGCTCAGGCATTCCCTGCTCCCGCGTTTAGGTCAGAGTCAGCCTTGCACGAATTGTTGTCGTACTCGTAGCTAGTTCGCATCTACTTAATGATCTATTATGCGTGCGGCAGAGCCGGCAGGTCGGGTATCACCGAAGCTCCCGAAAACAGCCAAGTCCAATTCCTTCGAGGTGGCTGGTGGCGCTATGCTGAGTTTGCTCTGCGATGCTCAGGCCTTCCCTGCTCCGCTCTTTAGGTCAGACTTATTTCACCTTGCACGAGATCTTCCTGCTAGCTTTTAAAACTAGTTTGCAGCCATTTATAAGGGGCGTCTCCCTCTGATCTTGATACTGCAGAGCCGGTAAATGGTGCGAAGCCTAGAGTCGCGTCCACCTCGAAATACGATGTTCTTACCAGTCACTCTGGAGCGCCTGTTACGATGCTGTGCCCCGCGCAGGGTCACCCACTTCCAGCCTTTAGGTACCGTCGAATTCTCGTGTCCACCTTTTACCACACATTGTCGACCGGCTAGTTTATACAGAAACTACTTATTGCTGACTATTTCCACAATTCAGTAAGAAATACTGATATTTATATAAACTTGTATAATTTTGTGTAAACTTGTAGCTGGTCAACAGTGTATTAATTAGTAGTTGTCAATCGGCTTCTGTATCGATTCAGAGCCAGTTAGTGGCGCCGCCCCGAAAGTACCACCGACTGCTAAGATCACGGTGTTTTCTCTACCGGCTGAACGAGCCCTGGCGATGCTGTGTCAGGCTCAAGCACATCCACTTCCAATCTTCAGGTATACGGGGCCTCCAGCAGGCAGTCGTGCATAAGTGCCTCCTTATGCTCCCCTTTTCATGATGGTTACTGGGCTAGTTCTAAACAGAGGCTGGCAACTTTCCCACGGCTAGATTTATAATCCGGGCGAACCCACTTCCTCCCCTCACACGATAGAGATTGGCTGCGAGACGTGAAGATAGTGATTGACGATGATGATTGAAGCTTCGCTTCAACTGTCCGTTTTACGTTTTAGAGCCGGTTGGAAGTAGTCCTCCTCGATCGCCGCCTAGATCTAAATTGGATGCTGTGGCTAAAATTGAGAAACAGGCGTTGACGTTACTCTGCGAGGCTCAATCCAGTCCGCCGCCTTTGTACAGGTGAGCACTGGTAGGACTTTAGTCGGGAAGCAGGATAGAATCTTTATCTTCACGTCTCGATGTCGATATTTTCGGGTGAACTTGCGCCATGCATCGACGACGAATCGACCACGACGATGGCAATCGGAGCCATATTTCCCCATGTTTTGTCCTACCATACTGAACGATATTACAGAGCCACGCGGTAGTGTTCGTCCCAATGTACGAGACAAGGATTTTAATGGACTGAGAAGAAATATCTTAATTGAAAAGATGGTTGGCCTACCGTGTCCTGTTCAGGGCTTCCCGGCGCCCTCATTCAGGTACGAGGACCGATTTACAAATTGAAAGCAATAGAAAAATCCAAAGGGGTTCAGGCGGTGGCAAATCTGTTCGCGGCGTTTAGAGTTCAAAATAATTCCCGTAAACTGACGAAAATCGTTGTGGACCTTTCGTGGTCTGTCGAGCGTGCTTGCAGAACCGACAGGTAAAGTCAGGCCACGAATTGCCGGAGAGCGTTACGAGGGTGGCAAGCTCGTGGATGTTCCAAGGGGAATGGTGGTGGCTCTGGACTGCTCGACTCAGGGATTCCCTGTCCCAGTGACAAGGTACTTCCCCCGAGAAGTATAACGAACCCCTCCTTCATTTGGCCCTCATTTTTTCGAACTCGTCTTCCGGCTCGCGCGCTTTCAGAGGGTCGGAGCGAGATCGCGCCGCGCTCTTCCGGCAAAAAGTTCGAGGGATGGGAAGTGGTACTGGCTGCTCGAGGTCAGGACGTCGCTTTGAGCCATTCGCTCCAGGGATACCCTGTTCCCTTTACAAGGTACTCTGCTCCCACCACTTTCATCCCCTTATCCCCGGAAAATCTCACTTCCCCCGCCACCGTCGTCATCGTCGTCGTCGTCGTCCTCGTCGTCGATGAGTCGAATTAAGCGCAATCTAATCTCAACTAGTCAGAGAGATCTCGTTCGATTGCATCGTGGCGAATGAAAGGTAAGTGATACGCATGCCAGAAATTGGTGTAGTTAGTAACCTGGATTGATGAGAGTGAGGAACGAGGTAGGTACCCTGTCTCTGTACAACTGGCTGGCTCCCGCGTGCCTTCGTCGATCTCAAGTAGATAGCTATACAAAAAGAAACAACGAAAGCGAAAATAAAAAGAAAAGAGCGAGTTCTATTCTGGGCAACGAATGTGGTATCCTTGCAGAACCGTCCGGTCGTACTGGCCCAAAAGTGTTTGGTGATGGCCTAAAGTACCGCGGGGTAGAGGGCGAGTCTCTGGCGCTGGCGTGTGCGGCACAAGGCTTTCCTGCCCCGATCACTAGGTACACACATCTCCGTTCAAAAAAAAGACTAGCTTTGCATCTACTACTACTATTACTATTATTACTATTCCTATTACTACTACTATTACTACTACTACTACTACTACTACTTTTTTTTTCTGTTCTTTGGTCGTTTCTCTTGCTCCACAGAGCACGGTCATCCTGTATTTACTTTTCGACTGCTCTCCATCCTTAACCCTCTACCCCGTGCCGGGTGGCGGTACCGCAGAATCCAAGAAACAAGTCATATCTATCTATCTCTCTTTCTCACTATCTATCTATCTGTCTGTCTGTCTATCTATCTCTCTATCTGTCTGTCTATCTGTCTATCTATCTCAAAACCAAGATCAGATAATTCGAGGTGCGAGAAAAAGTCTTCCAATTGCGAATCGAAAGCAGAAAGAGGCAAAGGACAAAAGTGAGTGGGCACAGCATGCATGGCAATATCCCAGAGCGCAGCGACCGCCCGCTACTTTACTACTGACACAGAAACACACACACAGACACACGGCGAACGAGAAGGGGAACGGGCACTCACACACTTAATCAGACACAGAGACAGACACAGGTCTTTCATACCGAGGGAAGAAAGCAGGGCGAGGTTAATCCAAGTTCTCAGTCAATTTCTCTCCATCGCGGTCCTTTGAGCAAAAAAGAAATCAAAAGATAGACAGCATAAAAAGAGTAGAAAAAAAGCGAGAAGCGGAGGCGAGGGCGATGAAGGGTGCAATATCGAAAGAAGGGCCGATGGAGACCGACTAGAGTGCTGGTCGAAATTAACGAAAGTCACGTGTGAGGTGTATCCGGGGCCAATTGGACGTGTTGGTTTTCAGTGCCAACTGGAGCCCCGTGGCGCAACACCCACCCCCCCGAACGTAGGTGACGGAAGCGCGACTCCGAAAAGGATGCGGGCCCTCTTCTCCTTCGGTAACCTCGGTGCTGATCCGGGTGGCCACGAGAGGCTGTCACCCGATCAGCGGGGCGAACAATGTTGCCCTGCACCACCTGCACACCTCCAATAAGTCCCACGATATCTGGCTGGTAAGTCCTCGCCACCTTCGTGCCTCCTTCGAAAACGTGCCACCACCACCACCTTCGTTCATCCGTTCGTCTTACACACTCTTTCTCCTACGCCCTGACTCTGCTCACTCTCACTCTTTCTCTTTCTCTTTCTCTTTCTCTTTTCTCTCACTTTCACTTTTTTAATATCTATTGTGTCTCTCACCCGCCAGGAATTCGTATACCTATGCTCCGGGCTGCACAAAACAAAGGACGAAAGTCGCGCGTATCACCGCTCATCTCTTCCACCCGTGCCGAATTCCCAAATACCAATTCCCGCCACTCCGACACCATCCACCTCTTCTCCGTTCACGCTCTATCGCTGCAGGACCACCTCTAGCCTCGCCACCCGATGCTTCTTCTCCGATTTTGATTTCGTTCCAGCCGGACTCTCGGCAACTCTCCGGCCTCTTTTCACTTCTGCTTCACTTCTGCCGATTTGCGTTTATTTGGCTTTACGTTCTCTCGGTTCGGGGAAGTCGAATTGCACTCGCAATTGATGCTGAAGTCGCCTCATCTCTCTCACTTGCTCCGAGCCCTTTGGAGAAGTGTGACGGAAACGTTGGATGGCTCGAAGTGCCCCGCTTCTCTCGTACCATGCACTTTTTGTTGCCTGTCGCAATGCAGTTATTGCCAGCCTCTCCTCTACTCTACTCTACTCTTCTCTTCTACTCTCTTCTCTTCTCTTCTCTTGTCTTCTCTAGTCTTCTCTACTCTTCTCTTCTCTTCTACTCTCTCGCCTACTTTTCCCTGCCTCCTCCCGAACTCTGCTCTGCTTTATGACCGCGACGGTCGCCGCCAGCAATCCTTGCGCTAGAAAACCACGTCTGGAACTGCGTTTAGTTTCTATCACGCTAGCAACCCTTGGCCGTTCTTTTCGTTCAATCGCTGCCCCGCGCGACAGACTTTTCTGTTTGTAGCGAGTTTTTCTCTATGTGTATGTCATACGTACGCGGGTTCTAGTGGGTCGCAAAGTAGAAGCCGGAAGCCCAGAGACGCCCAAAGCCCCGCACACAAAGCTCAGAAAGATAAATCAGCCTGAGGTGAAGTGAACGGAAACACAGTGTCTAGTAAATCATCTCTCTTTTACTCTCACTTTTTCTCTCTCTCTCTCTTATTCTCTCCCTCACTAGTACATAGAATCGTGCGAGTTTGCCATGAGTTAAAGCGCGTCACTGCCACTCGCCAGTAATCAGATTGTACTTGGTCGGTTTGCTTGAGCGAGGAGCTGTTTCTATTTGCTTCATTTCGAGCTGTTAGATTGTTACATACTCGGTGTCGGCTTCTTCAGTGCCAGTTACCCTCAGACATTCGACGTTTCATATGTAACAATCTAATTCCAAGTAATTGTATGCATATATTGATGCGGAACGAGAGCTTGCCGCTCGTTCCGGCGCCAGGCTCGCCCAGCAACCCGTTTGATGCTCTCGTTGCAGATGGTACAAGTTCATCGAGGGTTCATCCCGGCGTCAACCAGTCCAGTTGAACGAGCGTGTTCGCCAAGTCAGCGGTACTTTGATCATTCGTGAGGCTCGCGTCGAGGATTCCGGAAAGTATCTGTGCATCGTGAACAACAGCGTCGGTGGAGAAAGCGTAGAGACCGTGCTGACAGTAACGGCACCCTTGGCAGCAGAGATCGAACCCAATACCCAAACCATCGACTTCGGCAGACCAGCTACCTTTACTTGCAACGTTCGCGGCAACCCCATCAAGACTATCTCCTGGTTGAAGGATGGCAAACCCCTTGGACTCGAAGAACCAGTACTCCGCATTGAAAGCGTCAAGAAAGAGGACAAAGGAATGTACCAGTGCTTTGTTAGGAACGACCAGGAAAGCGCACAAGCCACCGCCGAACTCAAATTGGGAGGAAGATGTAAGTTCACTCTGGAGTTCGAGGTAGAACGAATGATATTGACGTAGCTTTTCTATTATTGCAGTCGAGCCACCTCAAATTCGCCAGGCTTTCGCCGAGGAGACCCTTCAGCCCGGACCAAGCATGTTCCTCAAGTGTATTGCCAGCGGAAACCCGACACCTGAGATCACCTGGGAGCTTGACGGAAAACGGCTATCCAATACCGAGAGACTGCAAGTAGGACAATACGTCACGGTCAACGGCGATGTGGTTTCTCATCTGAATATCTCCAGCATCCACACCAACGATGGTGGACTCTACAAATGTATCGCTGCCTCTAAAGTATGTTATCTTCGTCCTGTAATGATTTCTTTATTTAGTGAATATTTGATCGAATTTTTACTGTGTGTTCGCAGGTTGGATCCGCTGAACATTCCGCTCGTCTGAACGTTTATGGTCTTCCATTCATCCGTCACATGGACAAGAAAGCAATCGTCGCCGGCGAAACTCTCCGCGTTACCTGCCCCGTCGCTGGATACCCCATCGAGAGTATTGTCTGGGAGCGTGATACCAGAGTTCTTCCGATCAACAGGAAACAGAAGGTCTTCCCCAACGGCACATTGATCATCGAGAATGTCGAGAGAATGAGCGATCAAGCTACCTACACTTGCGTCGCACGCAATGCTCAGGGATACAGCGCACGCGGAACACTCGAAGTACAAGTCATGGGTAAGTTCGTTGATTTCAATTGCATACTTTAGATTTTAATGTCGAACGCATTTAATCGCGAAAGTCAATCGGAATTATTGAAATTACATTTGAATTATCAAGAAGTGATCAAAATTTTAAGAGGATGTTATACATTGACTCTCCGCGTTGAGAGAATGTCTGTTAAATTTTAGATGAGTCATTCAATATCAGATCTTCGAATCATATTTTAACGAGACAAGTTTAATACAAGATTTTAATACAGAAAGATTCTTGTTCAGATAGTATCAAAAGCGTTGAGATATGCGTTTCGACAATAGATATAGTGCTATGTTAACATTTTCTTCCAGCGATTAAGACTCCGCCAGCAAATGCTGGCGATCTATCGGCAGTCGGCCGAAAGAGTCGAACTCTATGACCAAATTGGGAGTCCCGAGACTCGCTCGTCAGGTCGTAATCATTGAATGTCATGTAGGAAAGAATTTACCCGATGTCTCGCGAGAGATTATTGAACACGGAGCTAGTCATCGTCGAGGAATCGTCCTAATAGTCTTTCGTATCATGAACCAGCGAATACATAAATGGAACTAAGGTTCAAGAATCTTTCGCTGGATTGTCGGAAGTTGGTATGGCGGTGGCCTACAAGGGCTCATAATAACTGACCTCACACGTAGTTTTTCTGAGGATTCTTATCAGAATCGTTCTCCTAGTTCGCGTTGGTCACCAGTCACTTAAAATGGATGAGAAAAATGGATTGATCGTCGGGAGAAATTGCGATTCTGATTAGCGAGCGGGACGACTGGTCGATTGAGGAAGGTCGCGGTGAATCCCCGACGCATATATAGAGGGAAAGTCACGTGTATAGATAGGCGTCTAGGAGGTATGCACGCGGGCCGTCATTTCTCTGAAAATGCCCATACATCGATCCTCCACCCTCAGTGCCGCCCACGATACAGGAGTTCGCGTTCACGAAGCTACCGATGAACGCCGGGGAGTTTGCGAACCTGCAGTGTATCGTACCGACCGGCGACCTGCCTCTGAGTATACGGTGGAGCTACCCCGGCGAGGAGATGGGAGGTTCCTCCGGGGTGATTACGAAGAAGGTCGCGGATCGCGTTAGCATGCTCATGATCTCGGTCATCACCGCGAGACACGCCGGGGAGTACGTTTGCCATGCGGAAAACGCGGCTGGCACCGCCTCCCACTCGACCACCCTCACCGTCAATGGTTCGGGTCTATCATACGCTCCTACCGATTTTACATATATACTACTACTACTACTACTCTCTTTTTTATCTCGTCTCGCCTCGTCTCGTTTTGTTCTCGTCCGTTCAGTTCGTACTTCAGTTCGTTCTTTTTGCGCACCCACCACGCAGTCAGCACCGTAGTTATCGCCGAGACCTTTATCATCCAACCCTCATGCCCATCGGCGTAGCAACGATTCGACAGGGGAGGACGAGAGCACATGTCCTCGCTGACAGAAATAATTAGATTATGAAAATCAGAAAATTCGCCCGCTCTTTATTTAATACTCGTTCATCTCCGCCGCTAGATTAAACGAAATCTTTGTTACGTCCATGTGTGTGCTCCCGCATTGGTATCCAGACATCCATGCTTCCATCCGAGGAACCAACTAACCCAACAGACTCGATCTAGATGTCCGTGACGCTTTTGTACCCACTCTCTAACCATAAGAATACGCGTGAATAGGTGATACGGCTACATAGTAATACTGATGGGAAGGTCTGCGAAAAGTGATCTCGGCAGCACGAAGGTCGATCGACTCTCGACTGACCACGACCACTTTTAATTGTGTCACACGTATATATAGTTGGACCGCAGCTTCTGCCGATCACTTTCAATGCCGAGGTCGCCAACTCGGGAGACTCGGTGTCCGTTCCCTGCTCGATCTTGAAGGGCGACATGCCTATGGACATATCTTGGGCGTTCAATGGCGTGCCGATCGACACGTCGAAAGACAGTAGTATTACGGTCACAAGGATGAGCAGGCATCTCAGCACCCTGATCATCGACGGGGTCGCCGCAAGACATGCCGGGGAGTACGCCTGCTCGGCATCGAATCTAGCCGGTTCCGTCAGTCGATCAACGACCCTAACTGTAAACGGTACGACCCTCCACGCCCACCCCCGCACTCTTCCAACCCTTGCCCATCCTATTTCCATCGACTACTTCTGCCTCCAACTACTACTCGACTATTCGTTCCTGCCACCGCATCACCTCCGTGACACTTCCAATTTAGCTTCCAATTTCGTCATCCGCGTCGGCCGGCATCTTCACACACCGCCATACCAACCCCGTCACCACATCGACTACTCCTCTCAGTAATTACTCTTAAGCTCGATTCACATCATAGCTGCGTTGACGTTTAGGAAAAACTGTCTGACTTGGTCCTTCGTAAAAGTCACTATTTCGCTCGGAGTTTCGTTAGCCGGTTACTTTCAGTCGCCCCGCAAATACTGCCATTTTCGTTCGGCGATGAACCCGCCAGCTGGGGCGAGCTGGTCTCCGTTACTTGCTCCGTGGCGAAGGGCGATCAGCCACTCGAGATATCATGGGCCTTTAACGGGACTCCGATCGACAGCAGCCATGGATCCGAGGTGGTCATAGGCAGCACGAACAGGAAAAACAGTGTTTTAACCATCGAGTCCGTCGCGGCGAGGCACGCCGGCGAATACACTTGCTCTGCGTCGAATCGCGCTGGCGCCACTACTCACTCCGCACTGCTTACCGTAAATGGTACATACAACGCACGAGATCGCATCCCCCGCAACTTATTGCGGCAGGATCCTTCTCTTTCTCCCTCTCTTTCTCTTATTATCCTATCCACAGTTTCGCTCTTTCTCTCCACTCGCTACATATATGTATACGAATACTCATAATCTTCCCCCTTCGCTCCAGCCTCCGAGACTACTCTTATCTCCATTCCCCTGAACGACACTCATATACAGACTCCTCTCAACACGTCCGGATACTTTCCGCATAAAGGAACGCCTATCACTGGCAGTTTTCCTAATCGAGTAAGAAAAAGACGACGCAAGTTTTTCTTGACTCTGAGGAATAGGGCAGACGTTAGATAGGAATTCTCTGATAAGTTGACACTCGGATCTGTGGATAGGCCGCTGCGACCGGAAGTTCGATAGAGAATCAATCAGCTCTGGGAGTAGCCCCGTCTCATTTCTCCCTCGGTGTGTTCACCACTCTTTCATTGTCTGATGATCACAACCGTTCCGTCCATGCTGCGATCCGTGCCTCGCTCTGACGCAGTCGCGCCACAGATCCTCCAGTTCTCGTTCGGCGACGAGTCCCTCAACTCCGGCGAGATGCTCTCGGTCTCTTGCACGATCGTCAAGGGCGACTTCCCGGTGAAGTTGACGTGGAGCTTCGACGGCCTACCGGTCGAGTCTAGTCAGCCGGACGTTAATATCGTGAGCAATAAGAGGGTCAGCTTCTTGAGCATCGACAGCGTGGCGGCGAGGCACGCAGGAAGATACAAGTGCACCGCGTCCAATGCCGCTGGATCCGACAGTCACACCGCCGTGCTCTCGGTCAACGGTATCCCGATCGCACTCAATTCATTCTATCTTTTCATATACTCTGCTCTTGGAACTGTACTCTATCTCTTGCCTCTTTCTCTATCTCTCTATCTTTCTCTTCTCTATCTTTCAGTATAGTACTTTGCACAGGCCGATGCGGAAACGCATGAGTCAGTCGAGATATTATTGTCCATGTAAGAATTTATTTCCTGTTACAATTGTCATAAATTTTATTAGCACATTGATCGTTCGGGTGATATAACGCGCGGGAAATCAATTATGGATGCGGAGGTTTACGTCATAGCTGACTCACACGTATCCGCGTCACCCTGTATATCTTGTGACTTTATTGTTTCCCGCAGTAATGTCTCAGTATAGCGTAACGTCTGTTTCTTTAGCGAAGTCGACAATATCTGTCGTCGTCCGGTCGATCGATCTTCAAGTTCGCAGGAGCAGAGCGATCGCTCGTCTCGGACGGCGGCAGAAAGTAAACGGCACCGTCGTAGATCGATGGTGCATCTGTCTTTCATTTATTTTCTTCGTATTGCTTTATCGTTATCTATATATCGTTGTACCGTATCCTTCCAGTCAGAAACCTTGTGACTTCCTTTAGTGGAGCTAGTACATCATCGATCCCAACCAATTCCCTTATTTTCCAACGCGTCGACGTTCGGGGTTCCTTCTTCCTCGGAGTTAGCTTCCTTTTCCCGGGAGGCGCGCTCAACCCATTCGCGTCGTTGCAAGCTGAATTTCCAAGGGAAGATATGCATTCCCTGAATGCCGATAGGAGCGAAATGTGAGTGGGAAAGGGAAACCGATGATGCCAATGGGTGGCGCGTATAAAAAGGGGAAATCCCGGGACTTTTCGGATATTACAGTTATGCCGCAATTGGCACCGTTCACGTTCGGCGATGAAGCCGCTAACGCCGGGGAGATGGCAACCGTTCAGTGCGCCGTCATCAAGGGCGATCTGCCGGTGGACATCGTGTGGTCACTGAACGGTCGCCCGATCGACACAGGCCGCTCCGGCTCTCCCGAGACGAATTACCAGAGCCCTGATATCCTTGTGAGCAGGGGTAGCAAACGGATCAGCACCTTGACGATAGACTCGGTCGCCGCAAGGCACGCGGGCCAGTACTCCTGCACCGCGAGTAACTCCGCCGGAATTGCTACGCACTCCTCCGTCCTCTCAGTCAATGGTATTTCAACTAAAAGCCTTGCTAGCTTCAACTAAAAGGGCTGGTTGGGTGGTTGGTCGGACCCTCACAGCGACCTAACCGAAATACACGCACACCTGCTTTTGTTAATGCTATCGCTTATTCAGCTCGACTGTAATATGTTGTTAACTCGCTATTGTTTGCTAACCGCTCAGATCTATCTTGTATATTTCAATAGCTTTCTTTGTACGTAATTTATTTACATTACACACAATAAGTTGGTTATTAACACGTGTATATTTGTCGCCGAAAAAGAGTGGGTTGATTGGTCGATAGCATGTTTGCTCGGTAAATGTTGCTATTGTCGGCTCGACGGAAATGTGTCTGCTTGGTTTTTGGTAATGAATCGAACTGGGACACTGAGGGTCGAGGCATCATCCGTAGGTTTCACCTGTTCTTCGCGAAGTTTCATCCAGGATTTTTAATTAGGCCATCATTGTTCTCCAAGCTCATCATCGTAGCATTCCCGCCTGCGGGTTTGCTTGTCACGTTTGTAGAGTATCGATAGCAGTTTTCCCTCGACAGTACCGCCGCGTATCGCTCCCTTCGAGATGTCTGACAAGACAGTGAATTGGGGCGATTCAGCTTCGGTCGTGTGCACTGTTGTGAGTGGCGACTCGCCGCTCGAGATCAGCTGGGCGCTTAACAGTATGCCGGTCGAGGAAAGTCATCACATATCAGTTACGACCACCAAAAGGAACAGCCTGCTCTCCATAGACTCGGCGAGCCCCAGTCATGCTGGAACGTATACTTGCGTAGCTTCCAATGCCGCCGGTGCTACCAGTTACTCTGCGGAATTGACAGTCAACGGTAGCCATCCTCACATTTCCCTTAGGAACACATTCCACCTTGGTATCATCCTTTAGCGCGATCCTAAAATCATTCCCATCTGTTTCTATTCGTCTCATCTCTTGGAAAAGCGATTCGTAAAAAGTCGGCAGGAGCTCGGGCGAATTATTGATCTGGAAGTTCGAATGATTCATTGAATGACCGATTGCTTGCAGTCGCGCCACAAATTGCTCCGTTCGTGATCGCCGAGGGGCCGACGAACTCGGGCGACTCGATATCGGTGGTATGCGCCATTCTGAAGGGTGATTTGCCGATCGAGATCATTTGGTCGCTGAACGGCGAGCCGATCGGGCGGGAGCGCTCGGACATTAACATCCTGGCGACCACGAGAAAGAATAGCATCCTGAGCATCGAGTCCGTAGCCGCGAGACACGCCGGAGAGTATACTTGCTCGGCCTCCAACAAGGCTGGCGCCACCAGTCACTCGGCCATTCTCGCTGTCAATGGTACTTTTACACAAGACACATCCTACCACTGGTACATGCATCGTCATCCTTCTCTCATCCCTTATCTTTCCTCATCGATTCCAATCGACCGACACTTGGGGCTTGGATTTTCTTCCCGTAGATTTTCACACGCGTAGAATATTTCCCTTGGGCTGCGTCGACGGAGAGGTTAGCTCTGCCAGTGGAAAACGTATAGGTCTATCGATCGATACCGTTGGTGGTATCAATGACAAACGCAGGTTTAACAAACGATGGGAAGGGTCGCTCAGACATATCGGGTATCGAATGACGAAAGGGTTTGTTCGGCACGATATGCATAGTTGCGCCGGAGATCGCACCGTTTGTGATCAGCGAGAGACCGGCGAACTGGGGAGACACGGTGACGGCGACCTGCACGATGCTGAAGGGTGACCATCCGATTCAGATCGAGTGGGCCCTCAACGGCCAGCCGATCTCCCACGATTACCCTGATATCTCGATCGCCACCAGCAGGCGTGTCAGCTTACTGACCATCGACGCCGTAACCGCGAGTCACGCTGGAGAATACACCTGCATGGCCAGCAATGCCGCTGGTGGAACAAGCTTTACCGCCTCTCTCGCAGTCAATGGTACAGCATACCTCCTTCCATTATCCCGCCACAGGATTCCCTTATGCATGCCTCACTCCTCATGAGATAGTTTGCGCCTTCTACTCTCAACTCTCTCAACCTTCGACCATCAACGTTCCCACCTGAACCAATACACTTCATACTCCATCCTCCGTTCGACTCGGGGTGTTCGACGCCGAGGTGCTCGTCTACAGGTGATGCGACCAACGATTCAAGCTATGGTTGAGTTAATGTATTTTTCACATACAGTTGCGCCTCAGATACTGCCATTCGATATCGGCGAAGGACCGACCAATTGGGGTGACACTGTGACTGCGACTTGCACCGTCCTCAAGGGCGACTACCCCCTTCAGATCGAGTGGGCTCTCAACAGCGAGCCGATCTCTCACGATTTCTCTGATATCTCGATCGTTAGCACCAGCAAACGCGTGAGTCTCCTCACCATCGATGGTGTGACCGCGAGACACGCCGGCGAATACACTTGCAGCGCGAGCAACGCCGCTGGTGGAACCAGTTACTCGGCGATGCTTTCGGTGAACGGTACAACGCCACTTTCTCATAGAATTCATCTCAGCCTTCCAATATCTCTGTCTTCCGTGCATGCAGCTGGTTTATTCTTCCCACAACTTCCTTCGATCCCACGTAATCATTGAACACGTTCTCTCTACCGTTGAGCACGTCAAGCGTGCTCTTGGTGGTCTTGCTCGCAAGGGGTTGCCTGATCACGACGCTCTCATTCCACTTAATCCACTTATGTTAGGCAGGTTTCTAGGCAGGTTAGGCAGGAAAGCCTAGGGCCTCCGCCGGTACTTCCGAGGTAAACTCGTACCCTAAGTAGTAAGTAGTACGAAGAAGTGTTGTCGATTGCAGGTGAAAGTCCAAGTTTTCATGTGGTTTGTAGTTGCACCGCATATAGGCCCGTTCGCGATCAGTGAAGGACCGGCAAATGCAGGGGATATGGTGTCAGCGACCTGTTCGATTATGAAGGGCGACTTTCCCGTCGAGATCGTTTGGAAGTTTAACGGCGAGACGATCGGTTTCAACGATCCGGATATTACGATTACGAAGATCAATAAGCACATGAGCGCGCTGAGCATCGAATCGGTGGCGGCGAGGCATGCCGGCGAGTACACGTGCGTCGCTACGAACCGAGCCGGCAACGTCAGCCACTCGACCACTCTCGCCGTAAACGGTATCCAGCATCCAGCAGATTGCCAAAGAAAGAATAGCACGCTTGCACGCCAAAATGAAACGTTTGCACTCAAGTCTGAAATGCCTTTTGTGTTACGATAATCCAGTTTGCTCTGCCAGATTTGCGAGTCAGCGACTCCTAACAACTGCATCGTCTCTCTTTCTCTCACTCACTTTCACCCTCTCGTCTCATCTCTGCGTCATGCCCGTCACCTCTCTCTCATTTCCTTCTGCTACCTCGTCCCCTCGATACTCAGCGAATTCTTTAGGTCAAACTTACGACGAAACAGAAATTTATCTAGAGGACTCTCTATGGTGATGCTTCACCATACAACATGTGGTCAAATACGAATCGAATGAATTATGAACCAGGAAATGAATTATGGGGTGGAATTTACGGGAATAAAGATACGAAGATCGGCGCTCTCAGTTGCTCCGCAGATCTTTCCGTTCTCGTTCGGCGACGAGCCGGTGAACTCGGGCGAGGCGATCTCGGCGACCTGCTCGATCCTGAAGGGCGACTTTCCGATGGACATATCCTGGGCATTCAATGGCGTGCCGATAGATAGAGAGCATGCGGATCGGTATACTATTACGAAGAGCAAGCGGCTGAGCGTGCTGGCGATCGATGCGGTGGTCGCGAGCCACTCGGGCGAGTATACCTGCACCGCCTCGAACAAAGCAGGAGCCTCGAGCCACTCGGCTACTCTAGCCGTGAACGGTAATATACACACGCATGTGTAGAGGCACGACTCTTTCTTACCCCTTTTCTTTCTCCTTCCAGTCCTTTCGCTCTCTAGTACGTCTATGTCTTCACTTTTTCGTTTAAGCGCGTCGCGGAGAAACTGGGACTTCCCCTATTCATTCCCCGAGTCTAATAATCCCAGACCACCTCCACTCCACCCCCTTTCTTCAGCCCCGACCTTCTTGCGTTACTTTATGTTGCCCGAGGAACGTAGGACCCTCCTCCGCCCCTCAATTCACCCTCTAATTTGAGTTGTACGGCGCTCGAGTGGAACTGGAGGATCGCAGCTCCTCTCTACCTCCAGGATGAGTCTCGCTCCTAGCATAGCCACCCAAGATGGGATTGAATCTGGGATAGCGAGGGTGGAGCATAGGCAGATATCCCAGCAATGGGAGGGTACTTTCTTCCAAGGCAATCTATGTTCGCCGATTTAACGATTCTTGGCAAACCGTTTTCAGTCGCACCGCAGATCGTCCCCTTCTCGATCGGGGATGAACCTGCTAATTGGGGAGAAGCGGTGTCAGCTGTGTGCACGCTTGGAAAGGGTGATCTACCGATTGACTTAGCGTGGGCGTTGAACGGTGAACCGATCACCAATGACAATCACGGGGACATATCGATTTCGAGCACTGGAAAACGAGTCAGCTTGATGACGATCGAGGCAGTAAGCGCGAGGCATGCCGGCGAGTACACTTGTACCGCTTCGAACGCAGCTGGGGCGACCAGCTACTCGGCCACATTGGCTGTCAATGGTACAGAAATGCACGGCTCTCGAAGTTAACACTGTGTAGACACACCTTTTCGCCAATGCTAGAACTCAAAGGAGCCATGTCTGTGATGCGAACCCAGTTTCCTTTCCTACCGAGCACCTCAACCACCCTTTTTCTTATGAGCAATTTTCACCTGACTCTACTCTCTTTATTTCCACCTTTTACTTTGATTTTGTCAGGAACTTCGTTATACAGGGCGATCATGATAGAAAGATAATCGCGGGTCAAAGAACTGTGTATAGTCTCGACGATTCTGTTTAGTCGCTCCGCAGATCGCACCGTTCTCGATCGGCGATGGGCCAGCCAATTGGGGCGAACAGATCTCGGCGATATGTAGCATCGTGAAGGGTGATTTGCCACTTGAGATACACTGGAATTTGAATGGCGAGGTGATATCAAGACGTACTCATCCCGATGTGAATGTTATGAAAAACGGGAAAAAGATCTCGGTTCTGAGCATCGATTCCGTGTCCGCGCATCACGCCGGCGAGTACACCTGTGTCGCGAGCAATGCGGTGGGAACCGTCAGCCGCTCGGCAATCCTTTCGGTCAATGGTAGTACACAACTTACACTTTCAAATATTGCGCACTCTCCATTCCCTCCTCTTTTCTCTCTCTGTCCAATCAAACGATTTCCATTCTTATTCCGCTCTGAAGTATTGCGAGGTCACGATAGGGTTTATTTCGCATAGCGAATACGAATACGGGGAGGAAGACACCGGTTTTGATCATCGACTTCGAAACTTGACGAATTCAACTTATGTCATTCTACTTACATCGATGCGACGATTCTGTTTAGTCTCCCCTCAGATTGCCCCGTTTTCGATCGGCGAGGAGCCGGCGAATTGGGGCGAACAGGTATCAGCAACTTGTAGCATCGTGAAGGGCGATTTACCAGTCGAAATACAGTGGAACTTGAATGGCGAGCCGATATCCAGACGCACTCATCCAGACGTGATCGTTACGAAAACCGGGAAAAAAATATCGGTTCTGAGCATCGATTCTGTGTCCGCGCACCATGCTGGCGAGTACACCTGTGTTGCCAGCAACTTGGTGGGATCTGTCAGCCGTTCGGCAATGCTTGCGGTCAATGGTAGTACCCAACTTACACCTTTAAGTGTCACGCACTCCACAACCCTTCCTGCTTTCTCTTTCTCCAATGATTTCGATTCCTAATCCTTTTGGAATGTATTCCGAACCCACTACACATTGAACTGACCCACTACATGTTAGAAAATCAGGAATAGGCATAGGAATGCACGTGTAGGGTGTCAGAAACCCCCCAAACCTGGCTATGCAGATACAAGTAATTTGACAGTGAGTGATGTCCGAGAGCATCACTCTTAGACTGACTTCAGCAGTGACAACTGTATTCTTCCTACATTTTGTTACATCGAATCCCTGACGCGTTACATTTATTTCGAGCGCTCACACACACCAACTTAAGACGCCGTATAGTCTTACATACAGATCGAACTGATCCTGACGCAACGGTCGCGAATAGGAAAACGTCGATTCTAATCAACGAGTTTGATATTTGACGTTTCTACTTACTTATTACTATTTGCACCGAACCGACGATTCTGTTTAGTCGCCCCTCAGATCGCGCCGTTTTCGATCAGCGAGGAGCCGGCCAATTGGGGCGAGCAGATCTCAGCGATGTGTAACGTTTTGAAGGGCGATTCACCGATAGAGATAGAATGGAGCTTGAATGGCGAGCCACTCTCAAGACGTACTCATCCAGGCGTGACTGTTATGAACACCGGGAAAAAGATGTCGGTTTTGGTGATCGACTCGGTGTCCGCGCACCACGCTGGCGAATATACCTGTGTTGCGAGCAACTTGGTGGGATCTGTCAGCCATTCGGCAATACTCGCGGTCAATGGTACTACACAATTTACACCTTCAAGCATCATGCACTTCCCTTTCCATCCTGCTTTCTCTTTCTCTTTCTTTCCTATCAAGCAATTCCAATTCCTATTGTAGACAATGCGGAGACAGGTGATGGGGAAAGGTGACCAAATTTTTTCCGATTGAGGAATAGATTTTACTTTATTTGGTGGTCAGGTTTCAACTTCAGCATGAAAGTGAATATTACCAAAGACGCTCCGTCGGATCCTTTCTGTCGCCGCTCTTTTGTGTCGTTGATGACCATTGTGTGACAAACAGTTGGTGAGGGAGGTTGCGGGAGAAATGGGAGGGTTCGCTCGCCAAGCAGGCAGCCATCGTGCGAAACACTGGCATAGATATAAATAGGCTACACTATTCCACTTTGATTGAGTTTGAGTTATACTGACGCAACAATCGTGAATAGGAAGATATCGGTTCTGGTTATTGATTTCGATATTTGACGACTTCTACTTATTTGTTTCTATTTGCACCGATCCGATAATTCTGTTCAGTCGCCCCTCAGATCGCGCCGTTTTCGATCAGTGAGGAACCGGCCAATTGGGGCGAGCAGATTTCAGCGATATGTAGCGTCTTGAAGGGCGATTCACCGATCGAGATAGAATGGAGCTTGAACGGCGAGCCGATAATACGTCGCACTCACCCTGACGTGACGATCTCGTACACGGGGCGAAAGACGTCCGTTTTGGTCATCGACTCCGTATCCGCGCACCATGCCGGCGAATACACCTGTGTCGCGAGCAACTTGGTGGGATCTGTCAGCCGTTCGGCAATCCTTTCGGTCAATGGTACTACACTATTTACACGTTGTAGTATGACGCACGCTCCATCCCGTTTTTGTTTCCCTTTCTTTCCTCTCAAACGATTCCGATCCTTACTTCTTTCGGAATCTATTGCGAGCCGACAAACAATAAGTCTAACTAACTTATTGTGACATAACAAAAACGAATGCGGGGAGGAAGGCAACGGTTTTGATTATCGACTTCGACACTTGGCGAATTCGGGTTACTTCATTCTATTTATACCGACACGACAATTGTGTTTAGTCGCCCCGCAGATCGCACCGTTCTCGATCGGCGATGGGCCAGCTAATTGGGGCGAGCAGATTTCAGCGGTATGCACCATCGTGAAGGGTGATTTACCAGTCGAAATACAGTGGAACTTGAATGGCGAGCCGATATCAAGACGCACTCATCCGGACGTGAATGTTATGAAAAGCGGGAAAAAGATCTCGCTACTAAGCATCGACTCTGTGTCCGCGCACCACGCCGGCGAGTACACCTGTGTTGCCAGCAACTTGGTGGGATCCGTCAGTCATTCGGCAATCCTTTCAGTCAATGGTAGTACACAATTTACACCTTCAACTATCACCCACTTTCCATCCTCTCCTATTTTCTCTTTCAATCCCACCTCACAATTTCTATCCCTACCGCCATCTGAACTACTATGAGCGCACAACAGGTCGAATTCACTTTGACGCAACGAATACAAATGCGGGGCGGAAGACATCGGTTTCGATCATCGACTTCGATACTTGACGAACTTATAGCTTACTTCATTTTACTTATATCGACTCGACAATTCTGTTTAGTCGCCCCCCAAATCGTACCATTCACGATCGGCGATGGTCCAGCCAACTGGGGCGAGCAGGTATCAGCGACATGTAGCATCGTGAAGGGTGATTTACCAGTCGAAATACAGTGGAAGTTGAATGGTGAGCTGATATCAAGACGCACTCATCCGGATGTGAATGTTATGAAAAGCGGGAAAAAGATCTCGCTACTAAGCATCGACTCGGTGTCCGCGCACCACGCCGGCGAGTACACCTGTATTGCAAGCAATGCGGTGGGACCCGTTAGCCATTCGGCAATCCTCTCGGTCAATGGTAGTACATAATTAACAGCTTCAAGTATTACGCACTCTCCGTCCTTTCCTGCTTGCTGTTTTTCTCCTGTTAAGCGATTTCCATTCCTACTCCTCTCGGAATTTATTGCGAGCCCGCAAACAATAGATCGAACGCATTCTGACGTAGACCAACGAATATTGACAGGAAGGCATTGGTTCTGATCATCGACTCCGATAGTTGAGGAATTTAGTTTACATCAATCTATTTATACCGACTCGACAATTCTGTTTAGTCGCCCCCCAAATCGTACCATTCACGATCGGCGACGGTCCAGCCAACTGGGGCGAGCAGGTATCAGCGACATGTAGCATCGTGAAGGGTGATTTACCAGTCGAAATACAGTGGAAGTTGAATGGTGAGCTGATATCAAGACGCACTCATCCAGATGTGAGTGTGACGAAAAATGGGAAAAAGGTCTCAGTTTTGATCATCGACTCCGTGTCCGCGCACCACGCCGGCGAGTACACCTGTATTGCGAGCAATGCGGTGGGACCCGTTAGCCATTCGGCAATCCTCTCGGTCAATGGTAGTACACAACTTACAGCTTCAAGTATTACGCACTCTCCGTCCTTTCCTGCTTGCTGTTTTTCTCCTGTCAAGCGATTTCCATTCCTACTCCTCTCGGAATTTATTGCGAGCCCGCAAACAATAGATCGAACGCATTCTGACGTAGAACAACGAATATTGACAGGAAAGCATTGGTTCTGATCATCGACTCCGATAGTTGAGGAATTTAGTTTACATCAATCTATTTATACCGACTCGACGATTCTGTTTAGTCGCCCCTCAGATTGCACCATTCTTGATTGGCGATGGTCCAGCCAATTGGGGTGAGCAGATCTCGGCGATTTGTAGCATCGTGAAGGGTGATTTACCAGTCGAAATACAGTGGAAGTTGAATGGTGAGCCGATATCAAGACGGACTCATCCAGATATACTTGTTGGCAAAACCGGGAAAAAGATCTCGGTTTTAAGCATCGACTCTGTATCCGCGCATCATGCCGGCGAGTACACCTGTGTTGCGAGCAATGCGGTGGGACCCGTTAGCCATTCGGCAATCCTCTCGGTCAATGGTAGTACACAACTTACAGCTTCAAGTATTACGCACTATTTGTCCCTTCCTGCTTTTACTTTCTTTCCTATCACACGATTTCCATTCCTACTCCTCTCGGAATTTATTGCGAGCCAACAAATAATAGATCGAATCCATTGTGGTGAAACAAGAACGAATACGGGGAGGAAGACATCGGTTTTGATGATTGACTTCGATACTTGACGAGTTCAGCTTACTTCATTCTATTTATATCGACTCGACGATTCTGTTTAGTCGCCCCTCAGATTGCACCATTCTTGATCGGCGATGGTCCAGCCAATTGGGGCGAACAGATCTCAGCGATGTGTAGCATCGTGAAGGGTGATTTACCAGTTGAAATACAGTGGCATTTGAATGGTGAACCGATAACAAGACGCACTCATCCAGACGTGATTGCTATGAAAACCGGGAAAAAGGTCTCGTTACTGACCATTGACTCTGTGTCCGCCCACCATGCTGGCGAGTACACCTGTGTTGCAAGCAACTTGGTGGGATCCGTCAGTCATTCGGCAACCCTCTCGGTCAATGGTAGTACACAATTTATACTATCAAGTATCACGCACTCTTCAACCATTCCTGTTTTCTCTTTCTCTCCTACAAAATAATTTCGGTCCCTACTCCTCTCGGAACGTATTACGAGCTCACAAAAGCTAGGTCGAAGATACTTTGATGAAATGGTTAGAAATACGGGGAGGACGACACCGGTTTTGAGCATCGACTTCGAAACTTGACGAATTCTATTTACTTCATTCTACTTACATCGAGTCGACGATTCTGTTTAGTCGCCCCTCAGATCGCACCATTCACAGTCGGCGATGGGCCAGCTAATTGGGGCGAGCAGGTATCAGCGACATGTAGCATCGTAAAGGGTGATTTACCAGTCGAAATACAATGGCACTTGAATGGAGAACCGATATCAAGACGCACACATCCAGACATAATTGTTACGAGAAGCGGGAAAAAGGTTTCTGTTCTGATCATCGACTCCGTGTCCGCGCACCATGCCGGCGAGTACACCTGTGTAGCGAGCAACTTGGTTGGATCCGTCAGCCATTCGGCAATCCTCTCGGTCAATGGTACTACATAATTTACACCTTCAAGTATCATGCACTCTTCACCCTGCTGAGCATCCCTTTTTCCTTCCTCTTCCAACAAACAATTTCAATTCCTATTCCACTTTCAATCTTCTGTGAATCCACAACACGTTGAACTCTGACGTTAGCAACCAGGAATATGGACAGGAAGGCATTGGTTCTAATAATCGTCTCCGATAGTTGAGGAATTTAGTTTACTTCGTTCTACTTACATCGATTCGATGATTTTGTTTAGTCGCTCCTCAGATCGCACCATTCTCAATTGGCGAGGAGCCGACGAATTGGGGCGAACAGGTATCAGCAACATGTACCATCGTGAAGGGTGATTTACCAGTCGAAATACAGTGGAACTTAAACGGCGAGCCGATAACAAGACGCACTCATCCAGATGTGATTGTTATGAGAACCGGGAAAAAGATTTCGCTACTAAGCATCGACTCCGTGTCCGCGCACCACGCTGGCGAGTACACCTGTGTTGCAAGCAATGCGGTGGGATCCGTCAGCCGTTCGGCAATCCTATCGGTCAATGGTACTACATAATTTAGACCTTTAAGTATCATGCACTCTTCAGCTTGCTGAGCATCCCCTCCCCCTTTCACTCCTGTTAATCGATTTCGATCCCTACTTTTCCCGGAATCTATTGCGATCCCGCAACACGTTGAACTTACTCTGACGCAAATACTAAGAATATACACAGGAAGCCATTGGTTAAGATTATCGACTCTGATAGGTGACGAATTTAGTTCGCTTTTTTCAACTTTCATCGACACGACGATTCTGTTTAGTCGCTCCTCAGATTGCGCCGTTCTCGATCGGTGAGGAGCCGGCCAATTGGGGCGAGCAGATCTCAGCGACATGCAATGTCGTGAAGGGTGATTTACCGATTGAAATACAGTGGAACTTGAATGGCGAGCCAATATCCAGACGCACTCATCCAGACGTGATTGTTATGAAAAGCGGGAAAAAGATCTCGCTACTGAGTATCGACTCCGTGTCCGCGCATCATGCTGGCGAATATACTTGCGTCGCGAGCAACTTGGTGGGATCCGTCAGCCGTTCGTCAATCCTCTCCGTCAATGGTAGTACACAAGCAACACCTTCAAGTATCATGCACTTTTCACCCTGTTTAGTAGCCCTTTTCCTTTTCCCTCCCAGAGAAACGATTTCCACTCTTATTCCACTGGCAATCTATTGTGAACCTACCAAGAGTCGGGCTTATTTTGATGCAACGACCACTAATACGGGGAGGAAGACGTCGGTTTGATCATCGACTTCGATACTTGACGAATTCCACTTATTCCATTTTACTTACATCGTCTCGACGATTCTGTTTAGTCTCCCCTCAGATCGCGCCGTTTTCAATCGGCGACGAACCGGCCAATTGGGGCGACCAAGTATCAGCGACGTGTAACATTGTAAAGGGTGATTTACCAGTCGATATACAGTGGAACTTGAATGGCGAGCCGATAACAAGACGCACTCATCCAGACGTACTTATTACGAAAACCGGGAAAAAGGTTGCTCTGCTAATCATCGACTCGGTGTCCGCGCACCATGCTGGCGAGTACACTTGCGTTGCGAGCAATGCGGTGGGATCCGTCAGCCGTTCGTCAATCCTCTCGGTCAATGGTAGTACACAACTTACACCTTCAAGCATCATGCACTTTTCAGCTTGCTGAATATCTTTTCTCCCTTTTCTTTCCAAAGAAATGATTTCCACTCCTATTCCACTTTCAATCTATTGCGAGCCCACCACAAGTCGGATTTACTTTGGCGTAACGACTACTAGTGCGGGGAGGAAGTCATCGGTTTTGAACATCGATACTTGGCGAACTTTGCCTTTTCCATTTTACTTACACCGACTCGACGATTCTGTTTAGTCGCCCCTCAGATTGCACCATTCTCGATCGGCGAGGAACCGGCCAATTGGGGCGACCAGGTATCAGCGACGTGTAACATCGTGAAGGGTGACTTACCAGTTGATTTACGCTGGAACTTGAACGGCGAACCGCTTTCAAGGCGTACCCATCCGGACGTGACTATTATGAACACCGGAAAAAAGATGTCGGTTTTGTTAATCGACTCCGTATCCGCGCATCACGCTGGCGAGTACACCTGTGTCGCGAGCAACTTGGTGAGATCCGTCAGCCGTTCGACAATACTCTCGGTCAATGGTAGTACACAATTTACAGCCTCAAGTATCACGCACTTTCCATTCTCTCCTGCTTTCTCTTTCTCTCCCATCCAACGATTCCCATTCTTACTCCAGTCTGAATTATTGCGAGTCCAAAACAGGTTGAGCTTATTTTGACGCAACGAATACAAATACGGGGAGGAAGACATCGGTTTTGATTATCGACTTCGATACTTGACGAATTTAGTTTTCTTCGTTCTGTTTATACCAACTTGACGATTCTGTTTAGTCGCCCCTCAGATCGCACCGTTCTCGATCGGTGAGGAGCCTGCCAATTGGGGCGAACAGGTGACAACGACTTGTAGCATTGTGAAGGGTGATTTGCCTGTTGAAATACGCTGGAGTTTGAACGGCGAGCCACTCTCAAGACGTACCCATCCTGACGTGACTGTTATGAACACCGGGAAAAAGATGTCGGTTTTGGTGATCGACTCCGTGTCCGCGCACCACGCTGGCGAATACACCTGTGTTGCGAGCAATTTGGTGGGATCTGTCAGCCGATCGGCAATACTCGCGGTCAATGGTAGTACACAATTTACACCTTCAAGTATCATGCACTTCCCATTCCATCCTAGTTTCTCTTTCTTTCCTATGAAACACTTCGAATTCCTGTTCTATTTTCATTTATCGCGAGCCCCTAACCCGTAGAACTCACCCTGACATAACGATCGTGAATAGGAAGCCATCGGATTTGGTCATCGATTTCGATATTTGATGACTTCTACGTACTTGTTTCTATTTGCACCGACCCGACAATTTTGTTTAGTCGCCCCTCAGATCGCGCCGTTCTCTATCAACGAGGAACCGGCCAATTGGGGCGAGCAGATCTCAGCGATATGTAGCGTCTTGAAGGGCGATTCACCGATCGAGATAGAATGGAGCTTGAACGGCGAACCGATAACACATCGATCTCTCCCTGACGTGACGATTTCAAACACGGGGAGAAAGACGTCCGTTCTGATCATCGACTCTGTGTCCGCGCACCACGCTGGCGAATATACCTGCGTCGCGAGCAACATGGTGGGCTCCGTCAGTCGTTCGGCAATACTCTCGGTCAATGGTATTGCATTATTTACACGTTCTAGTATCTCGCATTCTTCATCCCAGCTGAAATTCTCTGTAGCTCACTTTCTCTCTTCCTTAAACGATCCCCATTCCACTCTGGGTTTAAATTCCACACCTGTCTCGAGTCCAGTGTACTTGTGGGTCTTCGTCGATGTCTCGGAGCTGCGTCGTTGGTCATCTTCAATCGCTGTCTCATAAAGTCGCGTGTAATGTTAGGTGTGCGACACATCGATTTCGATATGAACACTGATAGCCGATATATTGGTTAACTTATAATTCACACGTCGGTTCGTTCGGTAGTCTCTCCGCAGATAGCGCCGATCTCTTTCGGGGATGAAACAGTGAATGCCGGTGACTTGGTGTCGGCGCAATGTGTGGTAACGAAGGGCGATTCCCCCCTTGAGATTACGTGGACCTTTGACGGACAGCCGATCAGGCCTGACCGAAGCGATGTGATTGTCTCCGGCTCCGGGAAACGCGTGAAGCAATTGACCATCGAGTCGGTGGCGGCGAGACACGCCGGCGAGTACACCTGTGTTGCTTCGAACGCCGCTGGATCGACCTCGCACTCCGCCAAATTGGACGTCAACGGTACACCTCACCTCTGCGTCTTTCTCTCATTCTATCTCTGACCCTCTCACTCACTGTTTTTCTCTTTCTCCACCAGACTTAGCATCCACCATCCTTAATTAGTCTTCTCCGGAACAATAACACCCACGTCTGCTCTCTCTCTCTCTCTCTACTCCAGCTTCCGCAGATGCAATCTCTTCACCCACAACTCTTCCCATCATCTTTCCTCTTCCTTTTCTACTCTAAACCCACTATTATTTTCTTCTTGATGAGTTCCTTCTTTTTCGTTGCCGCGATTGCTTTCTTTGGTTCGCCCGGTTATGTTTTTCGTTCGAGGATTTGGTTTGCCGGTAGAGGGAATGCGATTGCTGAAGATTCAGGGGCGAGAAATGACTCGCTTAGGAGGGAGCGATTCGGTATAATTATCAAAAGAACGTGGAGGTTTTGGAGGAGGGTGGCGTTTAATGAGGGAACGCGGCGGGTGCAATAGGTGAGAAAGCGTGGGGTTGTAGAGGGTAGAAGAAAGGGAAAGCGACGGGATGGATGAAGCGAGGTGGAAGGAAGCGCGCATAGAGCCGCGAAGGGAAGGAAGCTCGAGAAGCGTGCGGGAGTTGAGGTTAATCCCGAAAGTGATCTTCGCTCGGCAGAGGCTGGCCTACATAGGTGCTCGAGCGAACGCGAGCGCGAGCGCGAGCGCGCTTCTACCCCTGATGCGAGCGAACACTACTCTCGTATCGCCGGCGCCGGCGAGCAATCCCACTCTACTTGCTGCCTTGCCTGCTTGCTGCTATGACTTTCGTTGCTCTTTCAGCCGCCTGTTTTTTTCTCTTTTTCCAGTCATTCCGAAATTATTGCCGTTCTCGTTCGGCGAGGAGCCGCTTAACTCGGGTCAAGTAGTTACGGTACCGTGCGCCGTGATCGAGGGCGATCCACCCTTGAAGCTCCGTTGGACCTTAAACGGTCACGCAATCACACCGCACTCTGGAATCTCGATCGTGGATCTCGGGGGACGTGGCGCCATACTGAGCATTGGCTCGGTCCAGGCGGCGCACGCTGGAACGTACACGTGTATCGCGGAAAACCTTGCCGGAAGGCACGAGCTCTTGGCCGATCTGATTGTCAACGGTGCCTAGTACAATTCTGCAAGCCTCTTAAAGGAGTCAAGCCCAATATTTCTCACTGTTGTCTTGTCCCGATTGGCAAAATTCTCCGAGTACACAGCCTCGCTCCGCTCCTACTTCTGCCTCCTGTAGTAGCCTCCTTCCCGGTAAGCTCGCTGTACCAATCAACTATCAGCCTACCAAGTTCCACATCCCCCTCGTACGCGCTCTTTCGTCCAGCGTCGCTCGGACTTTCCGCGCCCTCGGAATTCTCGCTGATCGGATAGACGGAAGCCGCCGCCGTCGGCGCTGCCGCGGGCGCGCGCGCAGAGCCTTCTCCCGAAATCGATGGCGAATCAATTGGATCGACTTGAGTAAAGCTCTCGGGGCGCGAACTGCCATTGGGAATTTATGCCTCTGTCTTTCTCTATCAGTGTGTCTGTCCTCCCGGCAGTCGCTCCGCATGTGCAGCCGTTCTCGTTCAACGAGGCCAACTCCGGCGATCTGATAATCGTCCATTGCGCGGTCGTAAAGGGGGACACACCGATTTCGCTCAAGTGGTTGTTCGAGGGACGCCACTTGGAGGTAGGCGACGGTGTCGGTATCACCTCGCTGGGCGATCGAGTCTCTGCCCTGACGATCCCTGCCGTCCGGGGTGAACACGCCGGCGAGTATGCTTGCGTCGCCGATAATCCAGCCGGTCGCGCTCATCACAGCGCTCATCTCAAAGTCAACGGTACTCAAATTACTCAGACCCTCTCAGTATCTCTTCTTCTCCAGCGCCATACGACTCCCTCGCCAGTAATACTGTATCTGTGCCAACGCAATCGCAGATTAACACTATTGAAATCGCTGTGTACCGCATGAGACGGTGTGTTCTGTCAGGCTGACCGCGTCCGCACACCCAAGACACGCAGTAAATCAGTATAAGCCTAATATTCTCCCACCGGGAAGGAAAGCGATGTATCCCTTTTTGTTCCTCCCGTTTTTTCTTAAGTTTTAACATTCCGCTGTGCAGTCGTAGCTCGAGAAGTAGTCGTAAGAATTCCACTGTCTGCTCAGACTGCTGTAGTACACGTATCAGTGCCACGTGGATGTGTCTGGGAGTCTGCATTGCTCGATTGTCTCGATTGTCTTTTAGGTAGGTCGCTCGGCCATCCATAGCTTTGGTTGTCATTGTGTCATAGGCCTATCGCGTGGTCACAGGTAAACTAGGCATCGTTCTCAGAACGACTCGCCACCCCTTTACATACTATCCCTCTACCCCCGACTCTATAAAACTCTCTCTCTTTCTCTCTCTGCGACTACTATCTTTCTCTCTTCTTCTATACCTATGAATCCGAGTCCTTCCGGGTCCTTTCTCTTCTAAACTGTGAGCTTCGTTACTTTGCGCGAGAAGGGAAACTGCGCCCAGACAGCCCGTAGGGTGAGAGTGCTCGTGGAACTGAGAAGGAAAGAAGGGTGAAAGAAGGAGCCGAGGAAAAATCGAAGCGACGACGAAGAAACGACGAAAGAACGAAGCAGAGCGAGAGAGAAACGGAGGGGACATCGCGAAGGAACCTGCCGCTGCTAAACGGAGTGTGTATGTCTGTTGTGTCGGATGTACCCAGTGGATGCTCCGTTGCGTTGCAGTCCTGCCAAGAATCAAGCCGTTCGATTTCGGGGAGCAGCCGATCTATGAGGGCCAGGCCGCTCAATTGGCGTGCATGGTGCCGGTGGGCGACACGCCCATCGAGATCAGTTGGACCCACGAGGATCAGGCCCTCTCGCAATTCAAAGGCTACAGCGTCGGGAAGCTCGGCCCGAGGATGAGTGTCCTGCTGATCGAGCCGGCGACCTCCGAACATGCCGGCCGATACACGTGTATCGCTAGTAACCCCTCCGGCAAGACGATGCACGAGGCAACCCTGCGAGTCCACGGTTAGGTCCCCACTCTAAAACGCCGGCCATTTAATGATTATGATAATACACCTCGAATGGGAACGATCATACATTTGACCTGAGTCGGAATGAAGTATACATATATTGCGCAGCCCTGAGAGCCCCCGGGGTTTCACGCGCCGCACAGTATTTTGATTGCAGGCTTTATTGGATGCATCTTCGTCGTTGCCGATTATACTATATATATGAAAATGAAGAGTACTAAAAGGCTGTCTCGTATTTCCTTGGCGAAGCTTTCTGGACAATTTCAGTTCTCTCTCTCTCTCGCTCTCGTTCCCGCCTCATGGGGGGGTGTGATTATGAGTATGAGTGCGTTCGCTTTCGTCACCGGGGACGACTCTCTCGCAAACGCGTACCTCGCCTCTCTCTTTCTCTCTCTCTCTCTCTCTGTCTCTTTCTCTCTTCCTCGCTCTCTTTGTCTCTCTTTCGTTTCCCCCCCGCCCTATTTTTTCTGTCTGTCCGCATCTTTCCTTTATTCTTCTTTGATACTCTTGTACATACCACATACATACTTTCGCTGGCTGATCTACTTGAATTCCCATTCAGTTCTCTTTCGGCCGAAGTAGAAGCAGCCGCAGCCGCCGCCAAAGAGTCAGACGCCGATGTCCCGCGTGCCCAGCATCCCAAGCAATAAGCTGGTAGCTTCGCACTGCCCGCATACTGTCTCTGTTCTGTCTGGCTAATTATCCCGCGTCTGGTTTCAATTTCCACCGTGTCTCCCCGACTTCTTCCCCCCATCGTTACTCTTGCTCTCCAGTCTGCTCGCAGCGTCCTCTCGCACTCTCCGCGTCTTCGACGGCGCTTTTTCGTTCGCTTTCTCGTCCACTACTCTACATGCGATCACTCTCTCTCTCTCTCTCTCTTTCTCTCTCACTTCCCTTAAAGATCCAGGCACATAGGGCTGACACACATTGACTTCTCATCATGATGAGCGCGAGTTAGCTCGCGTGGACACATAGTAGATCAATAGATGATGTTCACGTCACGACGAGAGATGGATTAATCTAGTCCGAGATAGAGCTCGTCGAGGAATTACCGTGGTATGAGTCACAGTGTTTAGGACTCTGAGTCTCCGACTCGAGAGTATCCAGTGCTTCCTGTCGTCAATTGTAGAAGTTCGAGTGTCGATTTCAAGCCGAGCGAAACCCCCCGTCGCGGATAGACAAGATAGACAAGAACACGCGGTCCTTGCTCCAAGATGACCGACCGACCATCCAATCACCCTTCAGAATACCGCTCTTTATCTTTCATATTCTCTCATTCACTCTCTCACTCTCTCTCTCTCTCTTTTCTCAATCACGCTCTTTAAGAAAACTGGCCCCTCTCACCAACCCTCTCACCTCAGAATTGAACGCCTCACCACCTCACCAAACCCTTCACCATCACCTGAAAACCGTCACAGCCCATGCCTCTCTCTATCTCTCTTTCTCTCACCACACCTCTATGCCTCTAGTGTTCGTTTGGTAGTATGTATGCAGACATAGAAGTAGTATGCAGAGCCACCCTAACACGCATGACAGACCTCTTACACACGAGAGTAGATCCGTTTCCTTCTTTCTTTCGTTCCGTTTCCTTTTTTTTGTCTCTCTCTCTCTCTCCCGCGCCGTCTCACGCGGTGCAGCATGATGGACCGTGCTCGAGAGCGCACCATTTGGATCTTGTGTTCGTCACTGCTTGTCGCATGCACGCTCCTATCGAAGTCGGGATTGCAGCCTCTTTCTATCTGCCCGCCGACCACTCTCTTCTTCTCACTCTCTCACTCTCTCACTCTCTCCGTCTCTAACTGTTGATGCCGTAGTCTAGCCCGCATAATCATCCCAAGCTCCCGCATGATGAATTTTTGCAAGTGTTTCCAGGCAGTTGCGGGGGTGAGCCGTCAGTTCCTCTCAGCATGATTTGAGCGAGGAACGATGACTGCTTGTAACTTTGATCTCCTTGGAATTGTTAGAGAGAACGATCGCTCAGAGAATCGTCATTAATGAACGAGAAGATTTACGAAGTTGTTGGGATGATATCATGATTTAGAGGAGATTGGAGTTGGCAGTGCGACTGGCTCCCGGATGAACTGCTCAACTGAAGGCAAAAGGGACTTTAAGATTAACCCGTGCGTTCTGTAACAGTACCTCCACGCTGGATTCTGGAACCAACTGACAAGGCATTTGCCCAAGGATCCGATGCACGTGTTGAATGCAAAGCCGATGGTTTCCCTAAGCCCCAGGTCACATGGAAGAGGGCCGCAGGTGAGAACACCTTCGACCCTGACATTTGTGTTTATCGCATTATTTAATTAATTATAATTATTCATTTAAATGATGTCATTCTCTCGCAGGAGATACACCTGGCGATTATACTGACTTGAAATTGAGCAACCCCGACATTAGTGTGGAAGATGGCACCCTTTCGATTAATAATATCCAGAAGACGAACGAAGGCTATTATCTCTGCGAGGCTGTAAATGGAATTGGATCTGGACTCTCGGCTGTTATTCTGATCTCTGTACAAGGTACTTGCATAACATAGTATTGTGCCGTATTGATTAGATTTCAGCGATATTGTGAAGGGGCGTTTCTGCCAATCTGTTCTTAAACCATTCGTAATTCCCCAAGAATAAACCAATATCTATATTTCTTGGTATCTATTGCAGCACCACCACATTTCGAGATTAAATTGAGAAATCAAACTGCCCGTCGCGGTGAACCGGCTGTACTGCAATGCGAAGCTCAAGGCGAGAAACCAATTGGAATTTTGTGGAACATGAATAACAAGAGACTGGAACCGAAGAGCGACTCCCGTTATACAATTAGAGAGGAAATTCTGGCTAATGGAGTATTGTCTGACCTGAGCATCAAGAGGACTGAAAGAGGCGATTCCGCTCTGTTTACCTGCGTTGCCACTAATGCCTTTGGAAGCGATGATACTAGCATTAACATGATTGTACAAGGTTTGCTTTGATGAAACCACGTAATCGAGTTAATCTATTATTTATTGCCAGTAATCTTGATTCCTTACGAGGTGGTTTAAATTGCAGAGGTTCCCGAAGTTCCCTATGGTCTTAAAGTTCTGGATAAGTCAGGCCGATCTGTTCAACTCTCCTGGGCCGCACCTTACGATGGAAACAGCCCGATCAAACGATATGTCATTGAATACAAAATCAGCAAGGGATCTTGGGAAACTGATATCGACAGAGTTTTGGTACCTGGCTCGCAACAGAATGTCGCCGGCGTTTCCAATCTGAGACCCGCAACTACCTACCACTTGAGAATTGTCGCTGAGAATGAAATTGGTACATCTGATCCGTCCGACACTGTTACTATCATCACTGCCGAAGAAGCCCCAAGCGGTCCCCCAACAGCTGTTCGTGTTGATGCTCTCGACCAACATAAACTCAAGGTATCGTTTCGTTGAAAATTTATTCAGTACAATTCGGGGTGCTTGTGAAAAATACAAACATTGTAATTTTTCAATAGGTAACATGGAAACCACCCCCACGTGAAGACTGGAACGGCGAGATTCTCGGATACTATGTTGGATACAGACTCTCCTCCTCTGACAAACCCTACATGTTTGAGACTGTCGACTTCTCGAAGGAAGGTGGAAAAGAACATCACTTGCAAATCGAAAATCTGAAGACTTATACTCAATACAGCGTAGTCGTACAAGCCTTTAACAAAGTCGGATCCGGACCAATGAGCGAAGAACGTAGACAACACACTGCCGAAGGCGTACCTGAACAACCACCCCATGATGTCACCTGCACCACTCTTACTTCTGAGACAATCAGAGTTTCATGGATGAGCCCACCCCTGAGCGCCGCTAATGGAGTTATTACTGGATACAAAGTGAGTTTAATACAAAACTAATGTATCAAATATTTATTGATTGACCACGATTAATTGATTATTATGTATAGGTTCTCTACGGACCCTCGGACACCTGGTATGACGAGAACACCAAGGACACCCGACACACCTCATCAAGCGAGACAATCTTACACGGCCTGAAGAAATATACCAACTATAGCATGCAAGTTCTTGCCTTCACCTCTGGTGGCGATGGAGTTAAGTCTGCACCGATTCACTGCCAAACTGAACAAGACGGTAGGTGCAATGTGATATACTTAAGTAAGGTAAAAACAAGGGGATTGTTTTACTGAAGAACGCATTTTCTTTTAGCACCGGAAGCTCCTATTGCAATCAAGGCTCTTGTTATGTCCGCGGAATCCATTCTTGTTTCCTGGAGGCCACCAAGCCAGCCCAATGGAGTAATCTCTCAATACACTGTCTACACGAAAGCCGATAATGTCGATGAACCAACTAGCCAGAAAGTACCACCGAATCAACTGACTTACGAAGCTATTGAATTGGATAAACTGCGTAGATACGACTTCTGGGTAACTGCCAGCACCAACATGGGTGAAGGAGAAGCTTCGAAGATTGTCACACTGGCCCCCAGCGTTCGCGTACCCGCAAAGATTGCCTCTTTCGATGACAAGTTCACTGCCACCTATAAGGAAGATGTCAAGCTACCGTGTCTCGCTGTTGGCGTACCTGCTCCTGAAGTTACATGGAAAGTTCGTGGATCCGTTCTCCAACCTAGCGACAGACTGAGACAATTGCCCGAGGGATCACTCTTCATCAAGGAAGTCGACCGTGCCGATGCTGGAGAATACTCTTGCTACGTTGAAAACTCTTTTGGACACGATACCGTTACTCACCAACTCATTGTTCACGGTTGGTTAAATGGCGTTAAATTTATTAGCGGAAGGTTAAAGAAATTGTCGGTGAAAATTGGCTGTTAATATTTCCTATAGCTCCACCGCACTCTCCGCAAGTAACTCTTACGGCGACTACAACCAACTCTCTGACAATGAAGCTCCGACCCCATCCCACTGACAACGCACCCATTCACGGATATACCATTCACTACAAACCTGAATTCGGAGATTGGGAAACCGTACAGATTAGTTCTACCGCTCAGAAATACACTCTTGAGAATCTGTGGTGTGGCTCGCGATACCAGATCTACGTTACTGCTTACAATGGGTAATTTTTGTAGCATGTGGAGAAGAAGACGGGATATGTTTAGATTTTATACCAAGAACTTTTCAGAATTGGAACTGGTGATCCTTCTGACATGCTTAACACACGTACAAAGGGCTCGAAACCTATTATTCCGGAAGCTGCACGATTCATTGAGGTTTCTACTAACAGCATTACCCTTCATCTGAGCGCATGGTCTGATGGTGGTTGCCCCATGTTGTACTTCGTCGTCGAACACAAGAAGAAGTAAGATTTCCTCCAGATTTGAATGCACTTCTTCGCCCAGAGCGATTTAAAAGAATGATATTATATGATACAGGCATCAACAAGATTGGAATCAGGTCTCCAACAATGTCAAACCCGGCGGAAACTTTGTCGTTCTTGATCTGGACCCCGCAAGCTGGTACCATCTTCGTGTCACTGCCCATAATAATGCTGGTTTCGCTGTAGCCGAGTACGAATTCGCAACACTGACCGTAACCGGAGGTACGTATGGGATTGGGTGGGTGGGAGGCGCAAAGGTTACTCGGGAGGGACTAGGACACACGGCTTACTCGTAGCCGGTGCTAATGGTGGCTGGATTGAGTAGTCGCCAACTTTTTTGTTCCAGGCACCATTGCACCGGCCCGCGAGCTACCGGACGTGAACGGTGGTGGCAACGACGAGGATCCCATGAAAATGTTCATGGCTAACTTAAATCTGGTTGTACCTGTGGTCGCTGCTATTCTCGTGATAATCGTTGCCGTCATCGTCATCTGCGTCCTCCGTGGAAAGGGTCACGGCGGTGACAAAGGTAATATTGCGATTCTATGATAGATTTTTTGCATGTAGGTACGATCGCACCACCCGTTCGCAATGGAGGCAACGACAATACCGACGTCAGGAGATATTTCCCCTGGTTGCCTGGATGGCTCGATGTTAACGTGGTCGTGCCGGTCGGAGCTACGGTCGTAGTGATTATTGTAGGCATTGTCGTGATCTGCGTTGCTCTTTCGCGGCGCACTCGAGGCCCGGAGCAAACACGGCTGCGAGGTATCTCATCAGCCGACGAGAAATATTACGAGGGACAATGTATAGCAATTTTTTTTTATTACTTTATCTTGCTAACCGCCCGACTGCCATCGAAATCTTTGTCAGAAGCATACTTCCAGTCTACTGCATTCAATCATATGATATAGGGACAATGATACTGTGGCGGAAACTATTTTTCTGACAAGAGATTTGCGTTTGCTGTCTGGTGCCCGAAACCCTCTGTGAATTGAATTGAGGCATTCGAGCATTGGAATCTGCAAACTATCCGCGGAATGTGATATGGTAATTGCGAAGGGGACAAATCTCATTTGGATCTACGGAAACTCTTTCCAGACGATGTTGTGTACCAGCAGACGGGCGTAGGTGGAGCGACTCTTGACAAACGGCGACCTGACCTCCGAGATGAACTCGGCTACATCGCACCTCCTAACCGCAAGCTGCCCCCTGTTCCTGGCTCCAACTACAATACATGTGATCGCATCAAGCGAGGTACAGTGATAAGTAAGCCACAACTGTCAACAATCAGATTTCTTTAGACGAACTTTTCCCGTCGACTTGTCTAGATGTTGTCGCATCGGCACGATAGTATTTTTTTACCGTTTTCTTTTGCGAGACACTGATACAGTCATCTACACTCACATACACAGGCATCACATAGATATAAGATCAGCATCTTTCTCTCTCTCTCTCTCTCTCGCCATTCACATACGAATTCTCATCTTAATGTTCCATGCATCGACACGGCATACACACGTCATGCGTCTCAATAGACTTTTCACTCGCAGACACATACGTTCCAGACACTGCCAGTTGTGATGTTCGCCTCGCTTAACAAGATCTCTCTGTTTTAATATCTAATATCCGTGTACCGTCAGATGTGTTTCCCTCCAGCAAAAGCGGTACACCTTTCACCCTCTGATTTGCGCTTTAGTGTCGAGCGCTGCGCGTACCAAGTACTGACTACACTTCGAGCAAAGTCCATAAATCCGTAGTGCTTAGGCGAAAACTCAGTAGATTGAACTGACAAAGTGTGGAGAAAAGAAATGTATTGAATCGCGACTCGAAAGAGCCGCACGAAAGCCTTGGTAAGCGTGAGCGAGTCGTACGGACCTTTGTAGTATATGTTCCATAGGTGGAACAGGCTCGTTAAGGAGTCACTCGACGTGGGATCCCCGCCGGCACATGTACGAAGAGCTGAATCACTGTGCTCCTACTCGAAGATGTCCGCCGCCGCCACGTATGGGCAGTGCCGAAGCTTTATCGCACAGAGGTTGGTAATAAGCAGTAGTACGTCGCGGACGAAGTGCTCCTCTTCTCCTTCGACCTGATCGCGACTCGTCGCGCGAGCGCCTTCGTCCTCTATCGCGATTCTCACGACTAACTCTTCTAGCCGAAGGCAGCAGCCGCCCTCCGCTGGCTGCTCCTCTCGCAGCCGGCTTCTTCGTAAGTCCTACTATGCTCAAGTGCGCCCGGACCTCGGCGCACTCCAACTATACAGCTCTTCTTATAGTGTTGCACGCCTATTTTAATAAGCATGACACGATGCTCGTACACCTCTCATCGCATACAGATAACACGCTGCACCCACCTCGACATCGCCTCTTTTCGATTCACCCTTCTCTCGTTTGCCGGACGACCTTCCCTCTCTCGTTAAGCCACTCGATTGAAATACAGATAAATATGTGAATTTTCCTAACGAGCCTTTTTCCGAAATGTGGCAGCGATTGAGCGGATGTCGGTGAAGTTGAATGTCCGTGTACTGTACTATTATTCTGCATGACTATACCTGACTAAAGACCTGTTATTAAGGGAGAGCGACCCAAGAAGAAGAACGTATGACGCGTAGGTACATTAATTTTGTATGGTAGGACGTGTATGCATGAGTAAATCGACATCCCTCCTTCCCCCCCAGAAAAAGATCGTCTCGATCACTCTCGATTGTTAGGAGATGATCTTACGAGAAAGGAATCTCTTAGTTAGCCCCATAACGACAGTGTCTACCCTGAGTGATTGTCCCTTCCAGGTATGGAGGATGAGATCTGCCCGTACGCTACCTTCCACCTTCTTGGATTCCGTGAGGAAATGGACCCGAGCAAAGCCATGCAATTCCAGACCTTCCCCCATCCCGGTAATGGACACTCCGGAACTATGGGACCACCTGTTGGACATCCTACCAATTCCTCCGCTCACAGCCGATCTGGATCTCAATCTATGGTAGCCACCCTGCCATTTTTCAACTCCTGACAGTTTGGTACTTCTGTCGCGCGAAGTCTAACTAATAAATGAATATGTTTGTCTCGCAGCCTCGTCAAAACGGTCGCTACTCCCGAGTTCCATCCCAAGGAGGTGGCAGTGGTACCCACAATGTTTTCTCCCCTGAATACGATGACCCAGCTAACTGCGCCCCTGAGGAAGACCAATACGGCTCGCAATACGGACAATATGGAGCACCTTACGATCACTATGGATCTCGTGGATCTGTCGGCCGCCGCAGCGTAGGATCAGCCCGCAATCTTCCCGTCTCTGGATCTCCCGAACCACCCCCACCACCACCAAGGAACCATGACCAGAACAACTCGAGCTTCAATGACAGCAAGGAGAGCAACGAGATCAGCGAGGCGGAGTGCGACCGCGATCAACTGGTGAACCGCAACTATGGCGGTCAGTACAAAGATCGATGAGCCCATCAGGAGCGACCTCGTCCTTCCTCCACGAAAGTCGATGTTCCTTTGTAAGGGGATAATGTGACACATTCATCCCTTTGTAATTGAAATAGAAATTGGTGGAGGATGGGTGGTCCATCGTTCTCTACAAATGCTCGTTCTCACGCAGTAGCCAGTAGACGCGGAGTCATCGAAAGAGCATGTCGAGAGCGAGCGAGCGAGCGAGTGAGCAAGTGAGCGTGCGAGTGAAGGCAGAAAACTCGCAAGAAGGGAAATGCGGCTCTCGCTCCGGAGTCTGTGTACACACCTCTAATTCTCGTGTCCTAGCTTCGATGATCTGCATGCTACTTGTGTTGTCGTAGTAGTTGTGTTATCCGTTGTGTCAACCGTGTCGTGTGTTTTTTTCTATTTCAGTGAATGCTCGCGGCAAGGACGGCATGACCACCGAGGAGATGCGTAAACTCATCGAGAGGTCAGTAGAGATCGAGTGAGCTTGATTAAGAGCGGTCGACAATTCTCAGATTGCCGCCGCGATTAATGCCGCTGTGTCTCGGGCTCAGTCTCTCACTCTCTCGGGGACTGACTCTGATCTTTCCAGTTTAAAACAAAAGAAACGTCGATTGGCCACTTGCTTCCAGTAGTCTTGATTCTATGACGATCTTTGACACTCTGTTCTCTCGGCTGGACCCACTCTTTAGTAGAGTCCTTGTACGAATTCGAATTCGCTCTCTTCATCTCTGAGCAGACACGGTGGTTTGGTTACGATCTCCCGACATCTTTAATCTCACACTGTTTTAACGTATCTCTGACTTTTCTTGTTTCATGACTCTTTGCGCGCAGGAAGCCGTAAGTTCGATTGCTTATAATAATTACGACTTAACGATGAGGGTGCATTCAGTATACACATTCCACGCGAGTCAGACATTAGAGAGAGCTGGGAAAACAGCTTAGAAATGCGATTCCACTGTTCCGTTAGTTCTATGCCTAGGTAGAATGCACCTGACAGATTCGTTCATACATGCCAGAGATGCTAGGCCAGCTAATGTGGAGAATAAAAACCGTCGCTTTAGAACCGACCACAATTGGACCTTTAACTCGATCGAATACGCTTCAGACACGTGCCGTCTTTTTTTGCATGCCTTCTAATCGTGCGATCCTAATCGAGAGTGCTATGTATATTGAGTTTGGCGAGCAAGTAGACCTAGCACTAGAAGCTAGAAGTGCTAGGGGCCGAATTTCGCCCGAGTTACAACTGCCGATCCCGCAGTCGCTACTCATCCTGCTAATGCTGTTGGTGGTTAACGATTATCTAACCATTACCGCTGCTTCTACTATTTGTTCTTACTAACCAAGTGTGCTAATGCTGTCATCTCGGTACTAACGCAACCACTAGTGCATGCCATGCCATCCTACAGACATTAATCTAGGTGTCCACGCCAGCTAATATGAATCCCAACCGAAGTATCTCTGTATGGCTAACACTCGAAGGCGTTTCACAAGCTTCTCAAAGGAAGGAGATTGTTCTTCCGAGCGAGGCGATCTCTCTAATTGGCGACTAATTGTTACAGAAACGAAGCCGCCGGCAGGCAAACCGGCCCCACCCACGGCGGTCACGGGGGACTCCTCACACCCTACGATACTGTGGCAGTGTAACCTGTAAATCATCTTCCAAGCTCTTCCGTCACTCTCTCGGGCGTGCCAGCGGCGGCCAAGAGGCCGAGAGAAGCGGAAGGTAAAGAAACGCGCACGCTAACTCTTCTTCCCCCGGGTGCTGTCGTCGGTCCAATTTGCAACGATTTACGGTTATAATAGGCAACATCGTCGCGCGTAGCTAGTTTCGCTCTCGTCCCCCGATACTCACACGTATGTAACGCGTTCATTAAATTATTAATCGCCTATCGCCGGCGAGCGCCCTCGACGATCTCGCAATTTGGCAGCGCGCGCCTTGAGGACCGCCTCTCTCGAAGGCCTTTTCAACTTTCGACCATATCTCTCGTGTTCACTTTCTCTCCGTCTAGTTCACGTGCGATGGCCTTTTTATCCATATCGCACCTTCTACCTTTTTGAGATCCCTCTTTTATTCGTCACGAACGGTCGCCGGCCGTCGTTCTTGCTCAATCTTTTCGGCGGCCGTCTGCGAAACTGCCAAAGTTCGCCACTGCCCTGGGATGCTCGGGGGCACTCGCCTCCCGATGCTTTTTCTGCAGCGAGATTGCGAGGTGCGAGGGGGGGGCGCTGCCAACGCGGTGATACGCGAGATTAGCAGGCGTCGAAGTGGAGGGTCCAGTAGGAAGGCGAGCAGGATCGCAAGAACTTGTGGTCCGAAAGTTCGCGGATCCTCCGCGAAAGGCGAGGGAGAATGCCCAGCCCCCGACGGATGCGTGCTCTCGGCGACGGTGGATGAAACTCATGAAACCAACGACGAAGGGGGGGATTGTCTTCTTGCGAGAGATGACTAGAAGGAGGGAGGGTGTCCTAGGTTGCAGTCGACGCTTCCAAGCGTGCCACCAATCACGGCAGGATTTTCGAACGAGGCTGCCAAGTGCGAACGCACTCGGTTCTCACCCGAGCAACCAACCCAAGCAAAGAAACCACACGGGATACACGATTCTATACATGAGATTAGTTACTCGCTTTTTAAGTCATGGTTGTGCCACGCTGCTGCTCCCCGCAGGCATATACGATATACAATATACATACGTACGAACATACTGATATTATAATATATAGTATATATACATATACATTATACATAACTCGTATACACGCGATTTCTAAGTTTTTCGTAACGAAGGTTGTGTCCCCCGATTTTTATTGTTCGGATCAAAGCGCGATCGATGCGATCTTCAGTCTCGACCAGTCGCGGAGAGGATTTATCTGTCGACCATCCATTTGGTCCTGCGAGCAGGATTCGCCTCATACCACGATATCAACATCATCTTTCGCTCGTCGAAAGGAACGCGGCGCGTTAAAGAACCTGAAGTATCACCATCGTCATCCGTGCACGCGCGCGCGCGCACGGCAGAAGGGAAAGTACGAAAGAGGTCTGTAGGGGTACCACACGCTGTCGCCGTCGGTTTTCAATCGTCCTGTCTACGTGTTTAGTCCGCTGTACACACACACATATACCCACTCCAACGTCCCCCTCTACTGCCTCCCCCCGAAAGCTAATTTCAATCAATTAAACGAATCGTACGTACGTAAATTTAATGATATTATCGCGACGATGATTATTACGCGTGTAAGCGAAGTCGAGCAACAAGTACCGATCGTAAACGTAGATAGCTAGTACTTTAAGTCGGACGGATGGTCGCGAGGTGCGCCGCATCGCACGCGAACTACCGCTGCGTCGAGCTGAACTCGGGCTGATTCGATCGAGAGACTTAAGAAAGAGAGAGGGAGAGAGGGAGAGAGCGGGAGAAAGAGAGACGGAAAGGAGGATGAGAGGAAACATCGATGTGAGACTTGCTTTCAAGTAATAGGAAAGAGAAGTCTGTCCTGCCTTCCGCTCGACGTGGTGATGGGACGCGTATGCGGCGCTCGTCTCATAGCTCGTTTTTATCACGACACTACTTCTAGAATATATACATATACGAGGATATACATATATATATATATAAATATACACACACACACAATTGACGTACATATACCAAGCGTTGTAAGTAGATATTTCTATAGGTGTCGCATTTAACTTGTCGGAGCGATGTCCGGATTGAATCTCGAAGGACCGCGGGTGGACGAGACCGCGGTCGAAGGGAGCCTCGTCCTGGTAGACGAGGAGAGCCCCGGGGTGCTTCGATCGCGATCTCTCAGTACTCGACCTCTTGAAGCACAGGGGCCTTCCTACTCCCTGGTGGAGAGAGGGCGAGACACACTCCTCCGTGGTATTGCGAGCCGGCTCGCCACGGCAACAACTCTACTGATCGATGTGATTTTAAAGGCTGCGCAACAAACGAAGTCTCGTGTCTCGTGTATGTGTTACTATCGAATTAATATTGCGCCTCTATCCACAATTAAATGTAGCCGTATCCCAGCCCACCTCTTACGATGTATGCCACACCTTCTCTTCTCCAATACACGTACACACTCACACCGTAATGCGTATAATGCTCGATCGCCGAGCATCGTCGCCGCTTTCAAGCTTTCGAATTCTATTATCTATCAAGGGAAAGACAAAGTGCGACACGCGCGGAAACTAGGCCCGGCGGAATGCTTTCTGATAACTTATTCGACTACGTAACACGCACTATCTAGCATTGCGATCGATCCATTCTTACTCTCAATCATATTTGCCCGCTCGGGCGTCCTACCAGTTCTGTGTTAAAAGTGTAAGCGCCAAAGTAAGGCAAGCAAGCAAGCAAACAGGCTAGAAAAGCTATGACGAAAAATGCGAAAAACGTAACGCCCGCGTTCTGTAGCTTCTGTCTCTCTTCGGAAAGTTCAGGAACCTCATTTTTCGCGTCTATGTATGTATATGTTAAGTGACTCGTTATAGCTGGTAACACCGTCGGTTTCATCTGCGCATCTGCTTCGTTGTTTACGTTTTGCCGAAAGATATGCTGTGAGAGACCGAGCGGTCAGCGCGTGCTTTGCCATGGCTGACCGCCGCCTTCTAATTGTACGCAGGTGTATGCTTGTTTTCCTCTGGGAGCCACTCATGTCCTCTTGTTTTTCGTACCCGAGAGCGAGCCGGTTCTTCGAGCTTTCCGTTCGCCGGGAAACGCGTGTATCGTGTAGTACACTTTTCGTTCGGTTGCAAGGAACAATTCATCGAAAGTCTTTCGTCTCTGCACTTCCGCCCGCACTACCTATAATTCCACTTGTAATTCGCCACACGGTGTGGTGCTTCTCACTCTCGTACACAATGACAACGATGCCCGTATACTACATTTCTCCGCGAATCGTAGGGACTCGAGGATCCGCTCGCGGTGTACCGTTTCCTCAGTATGTACTACTATTTTATGTTTTTGTACCAAAGTTGTAGCGTCTAACTTTACGTTAAATAATAAACCGAAAAAAAACAAACCAGCCACGAGTTTCTCCTTGCCACTTTCTTCCTCAATCCATTGGTTTGTCCAAAAACTTCATTCGACTTCAATAGCGGACAACTATCGCTAAAAATCGTATTATTTTCCTAACAAATCTAATAGAATCTAAAATTCATTCGCGCCATTTTGAATCAGCCGCTATAGAGCGCAGCACGCAAGCGTCCAATGAAGTGATACGCATAAGGTGCGACAATTGTAGCACGAAGAAAAGGTGAGGAGAGGACGCTTCCTTCAGTTGGCAGCAGTACTTGTTTACACGATGGCGTCCGGCGGTGGTATGTGTCCGTTTATCAGCCTTTGAATTAGTTCCTAGTGACCTTCGAGGCAATTGATTGCGGTGTGTTGGATTGTAATTCAACGAGAGGAAGTTAACGCGTTACGCTGGTCTTTAATGGCAGAGAGCACGGCGGAGGAGCGGACCGAACCAGCGACGCCGGCACAACCCATCGCCAATGTTGTGTCCGAGACAGCGCACGTAAGTTTGATAACCTTTCATCTTTCTTCGTACTGATACTATCTACTTTCACAATCCGCATATTATTTCTGCGTTTACTTATGTTATCCTTCTATATGTCAATCCTTTTGCGAATCCTGTGTAACTGTGCCGTGAGTGCGATTTACATTTAACAATGTAACCCCGACATTTCCCGCCAATCTCCTGACAGCTGTTACGCTTTAAAATTGTTTTCATCATCTTTCTTACTTTATTTACGTGTTGATATACCTTGACTGCTTTACTGTGAGGTGTGGTGAACTTTGTGTGATTAACCTTCATCAGCTATGCTTGAGGACTGCAGCAATTGGCCTGTGAAAAGTATCTATTTCTTCCAGTATCCTAAGTAACACATCCTTCGCACGTAAGATATCAGTCTTTTAAAAGTAACTTTCTTGCTTGCCCATTGCAGAAAGTAATAGGCATGGACAAGGATAGTGACCTGTCTGGTGCGCCACCAAAGAAGTCTCGTGTCGAAGTACAGTCCCTTCCTACCAGGCAGTATTTGGACCAAACCGTGGTTCCCATTCTACTGCAAGCATTGTCCAGCCTAGCGAAGGAGAGACCTGCAGATCCTATTAATTTCTTAGTCGGCTACTTAATGAGGAATAAGAGCCAGTATGACAATGGTGGTTCGCCGCCTACTAGTCAATGAACCAATTCCCTCTTCTCCCCCGCATGTTTGGAAATAAGTATCTCTTAAGGATTGTTTGATCATTTGTAAGAATCTATTGACTGTTTAGGAGCACATTTACGTCACGCAGGGTGCAGAGTGTACTCTTGAATTTGAATAAAGATGTAACAGGTTTTTATTGGTGAGTTTTTGCCTTGTTCCAATGATATTGTTGCGATTCTATGCCTCATCTCTTGGAAAACCGGTTCATAAAAAGTCAGCAGGATCTCGGGCGAATTATTGATCTGGAAGTTCGAATGATTCATTGAATGACCGGTTGCTTCCAGTCGCGCGATAAATTGCCCCGTTCGTCATCGCCGAGGAGCCGACGAACTCGGGCAACGCGATATCGGTGGTATACGCTATTCTGAAGGGTGATTTGCCGATTGAGATCATTTGGTCGCTAAACGGCTAGCCGATCGGGTGGGAGCGCTCGGACATTAACATCCTGGCGAATACGGGAAAAAATAGCATCCTGGGTATCGAGTCGATAGCCGTGAGAGACGTAGGAGAGTATACTTGCTTGGCCTTGTTGCACATCCCGACCTCTCTCGCACTCTGAATTTAGCTTCTAGTCGACAATGCCGACATTTTTGATCAGCGGCGGATCATTCAATTCAAACTTAAGCATGCATAAGGAATTGGAGGAACAACCAGGATTTCCGCGGTAATATCTCGTGGATAGGACTGCGATGTTGGGCATGCAGATGTCGAGCAATTGTTAAAGGAAAAAACAGCGAAGCGAGGCCCGCGATAACCATGGGCAATAGCTAAGAATCACGTCCCGACTTCTTGGAAGGTCCTCGATAAGCCTAGTACAGTGGCTTGGAAAAAATCAAGTGCCGAGGCTTCTCGAGATTTTCTAAACATACAGAGTCAATTGCGCCCCATAATAAATTACTTCCTGGAACTAGACCGTTGCTCTTCTTTCTCACCTCGCTGCCATTTCACGAAAGCGTCCAACGTATGTACGAAGCTTAGGGACAGGAGTACGGCCTAGAGTGGAAGGAGAGCCCTTCAACTGCGCGCGCCTGCAAATCCTGACAGAAGGAATAAGGCCCACGGGAAGGGCATCTATCCCTGCACGTAAGGACGAGAAGGGCGCCTCCGAAGACGTTCACCGATTCTTTTCTGGAAGAACGAACGTCACTTGGCTTTCGATTTCCTAGTGATTCACTTTGACTCGAATTCCGATACTTCGTTTTGAGATTCGAAAGTAATTACTTCGTGCTGAGCTTGCAAGTTAATCACCTCGTTTTGCGATTGCAAGTTAATCACTTCGGTTTGAGATTGCAACCCAGTAACTTTGTATTCGATTCCCAAGCGATTTACTTTGTTAATGATTGTACTGGACAGTAGCATTATTTCATTGGTTTTCGAATAGATTCATTTATTTTTCACCTCATACATTTTACCTTTCAAATTTTCTTCTTTCGCGAGCAGGGTGCGAAGGGAGGAACCCTTACCCACCTTCAGAGAATTAAAGCTCTGAATACACAACAGACCAATGAAGTGATGCGCCGCATAAGATGCGACAGTTGCGGTACGAGGAAAAGGTGAGCAGAGGGCGCTTCTTTCAGTTGATAGCAGTACTTGTTTACACGATGGCGTCCGGCGGTGGTATGTGTCCGTTTATCAGCCTTTGAATTAGTTCCTAGTGATCTTCGAGGCAATTGATTGCGGTGTGTTGGATTGTAATTCGGCGAGAGGAAGTTAACGCGTTATGCTGGTCATTAATGGCAGAGAGCACGGCGGAGGAGCGGACCGAGCCGGCAATGCCGGCACAACCCATCGCCAATGTTGTGTCCGAGACAGCGCACGTAAGTTTGATAACACATCTTTCCTTGCGCTGATACTATCTACTCTCGCAATCTGCATATTATTTCTGCGTTTACTTATGTTATCCTTCTATATGTATGTCAATCCTTTTGCGAATCCTGTGTAACTGCGCCGTGAGAGCTATTTACATTTAACAATGCGACCCTGACATTTCCCGCCAATCTCCTGACAGCCGTTACGCTTAAAAATTATTTTCATCATCTTTCTTACTTTATTTACGTGTTGATATACCTTGAATGGTATACTGTGCGGTGTGGTGAATTTTGTGTGATAAACCTTCATCAGCTATGCTTGGGGACTGCAACAATTGGCCTGTGAAAAGTATCTGTTTCTTTCAGTATCCTAAGTAATACATCCTTTGCATGTAAAATATGAATTTTTTAAAGATAACTTTACTGCTTGCCCATTACAGAAAGTAATAGGCATGGACAAGGATAGTGTCCTGTCTGGTGCACCACCAAAGAAGTCTTGCGTTGAAGTACAGTCCCTTCCTACCAAGCAGTATTTGGACCGAACCGTGGTTCCTATCCTACTGCAAGCATTGTCCAGCCTAGAGAAGGAGAGACCTGCAGATCCTATTAGTTTCTTGGCTGGCTACTTAATGAGGAATAAGAGCCAGTATGGCAATGGTGGTTTGCCACCTACTAGTCAATGAACTAGTGCCCTCTTGTCCTCCGCATGTTTAGAAATAAGTATCTCTTAAGGGTTGGTTATGTGGGGTGCAGAGTGTACTCTTGAATTTGAATAAAGAAGTAATAGGTTTTTATTGGTGAGTTTTTGCGTTGTTCCGATGATATTGTGATGACTCTATATCTCTTCAAACCTATATGCATTTATCCTTATTCTTTTATGATATGGTAAACACTGATATTTATCATAAATTATTTGAACTTTTTTTCCTTTATAAGTATTAAATAATTGATTCCTTAAAAAGCTTAAAAAGCTTCGATCGCCAGGGGCGCGGGTAGGTTGCAGCCATTATCCCAATAAATTCTAATGAGACTTCGACGGTAATTGAACCGGCGATTTAATTGGCGGCAATTAAATGGAATCGTGCAATGAATCACCATCTAATTTATTTTGCGTCCCGGCGGGCTAATTTACGCTCGATACTCGGCGTGCCTTTTAAATCTATGCGTTGTCATTCAAAGAAGCGCCATTTGCAGCATTCTCGCAATTAGTATTGGATAGATATATTTCGCTTGGCGAGTGTGGGGGCAAACGTGCTGCAGCAATTAGTGCCGCTACCGCCCGCCGCATTATCGCCCTGGAGAACCCTCTTACCTCGTTTGCAGCCCCTGGAAAAGAAAGTTTTCACAGCTATCTGCAATGCTGTGGGTAGAAAGCGACGGGGAGGATGGCAAAGATACCGGGGAAATTCCGTGGTCAACAATTTGCAACGAGTTCAATTAACAAGCTGCGGTAGCAGCTCTCAGTATCCTCTCAGCCAGCAGGCATCCCCTACTAGATAGTAGCGAGAACGACGGGACCCCTGATAAACTTTCCCACTTCCCGGTATCACGATCCGAGCTTGTATCTCGTCGTGCCAGACCGAAAACGAAAAGTTTTTTCGTTATATGCCGCCGTTTCACTGAACTCCCTTTGCTTCTCTCAGGTAAAGAGAGTACAATCTAGAACATTTATGGCTCGTAGAACTCACGGAACGTGAATCAAAGTCGTATATACGAGACTTTAAAGGGAAGATGCTCCTGTTTGGCAGGGTGTAGGGTCTCGGAAAGATGTGTAAATGATTTTGAATGGTGGCCTCTGTTCTCCTTCTCCATTGCAGGTGCACATAGGCAGGAAACGTACCGTATGGGCTTAGGCTTGTTTGGTGGATGGATAGATGCATGTGGATGCTGAGCATAGATAGAATGAGGCTCGGCAACCGAGTGCTAGTGGGCTAATGGCTAAAGCCTGTCACGGCTTTCAGGCGTGTATTCGCGCACGCTGCCGGAGGATTCACGCCTGCACGTCCGCACTCGGAGCCTCGCTCCAATTGGCACGCATATTGGAATTCTATTAGCGAGATTACGAACGGTAATTGCTCGGTTTGGCGCAATATCGCCGGACCTCGCCCATACGTCGGCTAGCTGGCTAGCGTCAAGCGGGGATTAGACGGCCGTCTCTCACTTCGCACGCGTTCTCCCGAGGCAGACCAATCGCAGGATTTCGATTTGACTCGGGCGCACATACGCATTATCCACTTTCCATTGTAATTTCAATGGTGAGCTGCGGTAAATGTGGCAGGAACTGGGATACCCGATTACACCAGTGGTGCGAACGTTATATGCATGTACACACACCCAACTTGCAAAAGCACTTCTGTCCACAGTATGATTTGAAAAGTCGGTGGAACGTAATTTAAAGTTGGCGTTTGCATAATTTAGACTGCGGTGGGTACGCGTTGCCCTTTGAAGATTCGATTGCCTCTTGGCGAGGAGGCGTGTGTGCGGAGTCAGGGGTAACTAAGTGTTGTGCCAGGTAGGAAATTAAAGCGACGTACTCCTACGTTGGCAAAGTGGCAGAACACGTGTGAAGGAAAGTTGAGAAAGAGTTGGTAAAACGAAGAATTTATGCACATGTGTGTATATGCGGGTGCATGTCCGTGGGAGAGTGGTGGGCGAGGGCGAGGGTGAGGGCGAGAACGCAAAGTATCGAATCCGATATCGGATTTTGCTGAAATTTCGGTCTCCAGGGAAGCAAGCGGGTATTCGCTGCTGGCGGTGGCCTCCGGGATTATATAAAATCTTTCTCCATAACTGAAAACTCTAGCTAGTGCGACGCGCGGTCTGGCCCGTGCACGCGCGTCCGTTCGCTCGCTCTGCCAGAAACGCTTACTGGGCAGATTCCCGTCACACCAAAGCCCCCCCTTTTCTCCCGGTGATTTTTTGTGCCGGGGAGGAATCCTATCTGATAACAGCTCGGTTTTTCACCCCCTTTTTCCTGCCCCGCTCACCTATGAAAGATGATACATGGTCTTTAGCGAGAACATGCGAGCGCTCGCTCGCTCACTGGAAAGCCAATGCGATAAACACCGGACAGCGGTTCGTGTTTCATTCGAGTTACGATTATTTGAAATCTGAAATCCAATTATCCAGTGCCAGAATACAGTCAGTTGATCGGGTGGTGCGAAAAGTGACCCCTTTGGGTAATGAGATACTGTGATTTCTTTTAAATCGGTTAATTAGCAATCGCGTGCGAATAGAGGGGCGGAATGAAATTTATAAGGGCGCGACGTTCACTCGTGTTTCGCAGTCGGACAGTTTTAATCAGGGCTGACGGAATGCGGTTGAAATGTGGGGGGGACTGGCGTTCGCTTAGAGGAGGGGTAGCGGCAAACTCGGCAGGTCTCTTCTCGCGGAATTATCCTGTGGTTCCTCGCTCGCGGGGGCCACAGATTTTCATTTCAGATCTGGCTGCGGTACGGCGCGCGCCGAGGAGAAAATAGAAGTCGCCTCCCCGTTGATTTCAATCTGTTTGACGGTGCTCTTCTCCTGCTACTTCACCCTCTCGCCCGGCTCCCTGGCGCTTCTCCCCAACCCTGAGGCTTCCACGCTTACTCACAACCAGAGGAAAAGCATGGACCGATACCGAGGACTGAGGACCTAGGGTACTTTCTGCGCTCGAAGACAACGAGACGGGACTCGCGACGAAGCCATCCGTTATCGTGCCACGGCATCGCCCAGTGGAATTCGTCGTTTCCGTTTCTTCCTCGACCCGCTCACCCCGCTTAAGGGAGCGGCAGAAAGAGAAAGAGAGCCAGACTTTTCCATCCCCCGACCTATTGGTCTTACCCACCGTCAGCCACCGAGCACTGGTAATCGTGCCAACCCATCCACTCTTCCAAACCCTCCACCGCCGATAGAATGCCAGTCGAACCGAATTCCACCGTATATTCGGTTTATAGAAACTTTTTTCCCCCAAATTTTTTTTTCCTACCACCGATTCAAGTAACCCCATCTTTTTTGCTCGCTAACTCATTCGCGGTACCGCCGATTTCAGCCACACACATCATGCCGTTTCGGGACGACTTTAGATTCACCGAGCGAATGTAACGATTCATATTTCGACGGATTATGGTTTTTTGGGGATGTCTATTTCATTTGGAACGTGTGTTTTATAGGGAGTGCGTGATGGTAAGTACTAAATCGCAACGCGGTATCGACACAGGAGTGGATGGTGCTGAGGGTTGGAACGATCGTCCGCATCGTTCTAAGATTATTAGGGGATGCGAGTAGCTCCTGTGAGGCATTAGCCTTCTTTTACGGGGATTTAAAGGGAAAGGATCTAGCGGCGATGGCTTTCGATCGCAGCTGGTTACAGGATCGGTCCAATCTCTCATTCCTCTACACCCTCGCCCACTCACTCTGCGTCACCCCTTTTCTCTCTGGTACCAGCAGCAGGTCGTCGTCTCTCGAAAAGCGCTTAATCCTCGAACGAGTCGAAAACCCCCGTCGGCGTCGGCGGCTGGTATTACAGCAAACGTTGATTTGTGGCCGCCGCCAGCGACATTATTTATAATTTGTGGCTATTAATAGCGGAGTCACACGTGCGTACCGAGGGCTATATGATCCCGTATCAGCCCCGCCGCCCCTCCGCTATCCTCTCCCATAGCCATGACGATAAATTCTCTCTTGTTCGTTCGCTTTTTCCAAGGGAGCTTTTCCGAAGAATATGATCAAGAAGAGCTTCTCACTCTACCATCCCCTCCCCTCCCTCCCACGCGCAACCCCTTTCAACCGCAGGGTATACACACATCCCACACAACAGTCTTTTTTGTTGAGGAACCTTGCCTTGCACCCTTATGCATATTCATCTGGTGGACCTCAATCATACGGGCATTCGTTTCGGGGGGTGCTGTGGCTTCCAGGGCAGTATGTGAATAATTATTAATTTTTTCTCGCCGCAGCCGGAGCCGCAGGGTCCGTCAAGAGTACATTTTCCTTTTTAAGAAGGTACATATGTATGAGAGCGTGCTCCGCCGCGCGTTTCCATCGGCATCGTTCCTCCCGTCGACGCATTGTTCTCGTGCGGCCGTGTACCCCTCCCAGACCGTCAGAGATGCTCTCACAGTGCCGGCTCGGTTCCCTTCTATGTCAGTCGAGAGCAAGAAGTGCACAAGCTTTGAGGTCGCAAACAGAGATGCGTCTGTGCAAGGCTTTGCTTACTGTCTGCGCGGCAGGGAGGAGTGGAAGGACGCTGAAAGGCGACAGGGTCCAAACTTGAATACGTTATTCCCAGGGAGACTTTGTTATTTCGAGGGCGCGCAATCTGCCGGGACGGCGTATACGGCGCCGGGATAACGGAATCAGATAGCTAGCGGGAGCCATCCCTTACCGCGGAATAATACCTCACGGGGGTATAACTCAGGGCAGTGAGGCCAGGCCAGGCCAGGCCAGGCCAACCAGCCAGCCAGCCAACCAGCCAGCCAGCCTGCCAGACCGATATTTTTGCGGGAGAAACACAGCGAGCCACCCACCCCTTACCAGCCAGCCAGCCAGCCAGCCTGACACCCACTCCAATATCGCGCCCGACGTCCTCCCCAGCTATGCTCGATCACACTTCATTCTGGAATGTCGACTGCAGCCAGACGTAGCTTCGATCATTCCGGCAGGATGCCTCAGCCCGAAACACACAAGAAAGATTAATAGATTACGACGAATTAAGCAGACTTCCGCGATCTAAGATAAACGATCGAAGTCTGGTGCTGGTGACAATGCTGTCACGTCGGCGAAACTTGGAAGAATAGGGGAATCGGCGGTGCCAGTGATCCGAAGATGTTTACCGAGCTCGAGAACTCGCATGCGGTGAATCAGGCTGCGAATTGGAATTCCCCACCTAATAAATCAGCGTTATGTGTGTACTCGTATATATCGGAGTGTGGGAGGACAGGACAAGCGAAGCACTGCTACCAATATCTATTCCACGTTTATAGCCCGCGCCGCGCGATTTCTATGTCCTCCCACGCCAGAATGCCGGGAACATTGTTTCCCGTGATATCGTGCGAGAGATTACCGTTCTCTGCCGGATAACAGTTCGACAGGAGGAACACGCTTCCATGCTTAATCTAAATGGCGAACGATCAGTCGATCAATATTATCGCTGACTCAATAATAATTGGACATTGAGCGAATGCCAATTGAAATACGATTGTAACACGTGACGTGTTACAATGAGGATACCATAATTGTTACAAAATGGAGCGCCATTGCTTTTGATCAGGTTACATCATTTTCCGAGATTAGTTCGTGTTCTGCTTTGGAAGGGACGACAAGACTGTATCGTCCTGTCGGCTGTTACATTTCTCAAGGCCTATCCAACTGTAGTATCGCATTTTGGCAATGTCGCGGGTACGCCATAAAACACGGTGGGGCGAAAACGATTGCCAGGCCTCTCTTTCCCTTGCTTCTTTGTCAGGGCCGTCTCAGCATCCCTGAAACTCGACAACGGAGAGAGACCTGCCGACATTTGAAGTCGCCGTAAAACATGGCCCTGGCCTATCTTAATGGGCATCTGGCAGGTTTTCCGAAAGCAATCCTGTACGATACAGCGTGGCCTGATTTCGCATGGGCCATAGATCGACGGGGAGGACCACGACGAAGCCCCCTCGACTGACAAATCACCCGTTGCCGTCGTTACACTTAACCAACGTTTCGCTAATGTGTAGCCTCTGGCGGGTGGGCTGGTTGGTCCGAAAGAATCCTGACAAAGAGCGTAAAAGAAGTAGGAAAGCGAGTGAAGAGCAAGCCCGGCGAACGGGCGAACCCGGTGGCCTCGATGCACTCTCGCCCGCCCCGTTGGCTTCTCGTGATTCGAGGGAATGATTTAGAGTGGAAGATTTCGGCGAGCTTGCGGCTTAATGTAGATTAAATCTCCTTTAAGTGGAATTGGAACGGCAACCGACTACACTCTCTTACTCCCTCGGAGGGAAGCAGGCATTTTAACGAATGAACGTTAGCCGTCCTCTCCTCGTTGCCTTTCTCGCATCGCGACCACTAGCGATATTACTGGCTGCACTCTTTTAATTTGCCGAAACCAGCACATACGTCCGGCATAAATTTATCGATGCGCAACCATCGCTCCAATCGACCTTCTTCAATGTTTAATTAACGATGATAAATGTGGAATAGCTGCCGTCGAAGCACTTTTCCCGGTCGATACTTATCATCAACATTCATCGGCGACTGTATATACGCCAAAAGTATGACTGTATAGAGCAACTCTATAGGAAATTGTTGGGGGTGTCTTATTGGATGAAGGGGCGAGCCGCTTTCTCTCTAATTCTCTGGTTATTTGATCGAGCGGGCCAGAGTGAGAGAGGCGGCGAAGCGGGGCGATTTCATCCTCGAGTATATACCTTTTATCCAGCATGCGGAAAGCAGCGCGCGGCGTGGCGCGGGGCTGGCGGTGGCGGAGGCCGTATTAAAATGTAAATGCGTGCTAGCTAGTTATTATGCGGAGCGGCCGATGCGATCTCCACCGGTGGTGATGCGACCCTCGTCCTTCCTCTTAGCGTGTCTCTCTCCCTCACTTCATCTGCCACCTCGTCGCCTCCGACGCCCCCTCATCCTAGGCGTAAACACCCGATAATGGGGAAACCGTGTTCCTCGCAAGCCTACGCCGCGACGCCAGAAAGAGTCAACGACTCGTTCAACGACACATACTACCCGCAGCGCTCCGGGGACTCCCGATCAAAACTACCTTCAAATCTTTCCCACCCGTTGCCAAAGACTCGATCTCAAAATATGATGCTCATCGTTGATTTAAAGCCCACTGGACAAAACCCGATAAATTCCCGTGACCCCAGGAGGCTCTGACAAGAGCGCTCTATTGAAACATCGTAAACGTCTTGCGCGCGTTCGCACACCACCTACATACTTCTTCTCCCCTGGGGCATTAACGTGTGATTTCGATTAAGATACCTGGGCGACTGCCTCGTAAAAGTGGCTGGCCTGATCGATTTCGCGCGATCGATCATCCCTTGAATTCTAGCCCCCCGGGGGGTATGAATAGAGCGCGATGGCTCATCGACTCCTTTCAGCTAAGGTCGCCTCCCCGAGCCACTGCCATTTTCATCGCTGGATTTGGTAGCATAGCCCAGAGCAGTCCTGCCCTTCCATACTTTGCATTAGCGATGAAAGCTTGGCCCACCTCAACTTAATATTTTCCTATCAAACTTTCATTCCTCACGTTCCAATGTTATCTATTAGCCTGGCACTAATAAATTATTGCGTCTACATGCATCTATTTGCGCGTTTGAAGAATGAAAAGGAAGTAAGAGTGTCTATGGCGTAGGGATGAGGGAAGGGAAGGATGGCAGGAGCCGGAAGAGGCTTGAGAGGGTGAAAGGCAAGGGTAGTTGCAGGTAGGAGATAGCTGAAGGAAGGAGACTCAGGGGCACAGGAAAACACAGTGGGTTGAGTGACTGTAAACAACAAATATCGACATAGGTACTCCCGAGACGTGGCTTAGGGTGGTAGATTTTGCATATTTCGTGAGTGGAACCATGAGTGTGATTGTGAATTTCACACAGCAGCACGCTGAATGATAAAATACCATATCTATATACAAACCTACAGATGTATGCATATGTATACAGATTTGTTTATCGTTGCAAGAAAATTTCATACGAACCGACGTTGCAGAAGGAGATAACTAGCAATTAAAGTAGAACTGTGTAATCTGAGTATCACGAAACCCACCCTTAACACAGTCGGAATTGTTATATTTTTATGATTGTTTAATTCCATTGCGAATCCTTATAATTTTCCTTCTATGTATTACTTCATCAAATTTGCGGGTCACTGATTTATGATTGATAAAGTGGCAATAGTGGAACTGTTAAAGCTTCGAGAAAAGAAATCGTACAACGATCTATGCGGGCTCATGTTAATGGTCCGAGCTTCCAACAGGGCCCCGACTGGGCTTCTGTCAATTTCCTGATTGGATACTGTCCGGCTATAAACAGGGTCCAGACCACGCACAAAGGAATGCGACCTTATTATTCAAATGGTACCTCACATTATCGGTATTTTATTGTAAATATTAGAATGCCAACACGACAGTATTTTTTGGGGAAAGTAACTTTCTTCATGATTGGACATATGTAGGTATTTTTGCAGCTAGCCATGTACAAAGCTTGAAACTCGATTTGTGGTGATCCGAGTGGACCATGTATTATGTTTTCTTTGATACATTGAACGAACAGAAGAGATGTATTTTTTAATTTAATTTGACGATTGTTTAATTGATTTCATACTTTTTCCTTTATATTCGTAACTGGTAGGTCTGGTTTCAACATTTGTATCGTGTTCTTGTTTGTAGAATATTTAGTTCTGAATTACATTTACTTTTTCGGGGTATGCCATGAAACAATATTTGTAGGCTACATCATGATTAAATTTTTTTGTAGTTTATTATTAAAGTGTTTGATTGAAAACTTGACTTTCCAATGACATCAGTTTATACAATTTTTGGTATGTATACAAAACACCTTTGTGGCACTATACGTTTTTTGGGATAGTGATTTTTTTTCGCTTAGTACTATTATCATTTTTCTGGAGCATTTAGCATTTAGCATTAGAAAAATCTTTTTTGTTGCGAAGGATAAGGCTATTTGGCTCTTGTTTCTTATATTTTAATATCTTCTGGAGTTGGCAAGTACTGACTTTCTCTATCCCTAAAAATCCATATTTGTTTTTACTTGTTTTTCTAATTCCAATAACTTTTATCCAAGACGATTCAAAATCAATAGAAATTCCTTTTGAGGCATTCGTAATAACTTGTATAAATTTTGTGCTAATCGGATCAACGGTTCGATCGCTACTGTGCTCACAATTGTGGAGGTTTTTATCGTTCAGTCTTCGCTTCGTTCAGACAATTACTGTGACTTAAGCGAGCAGGTTCTCTTAATTTTTCAGTAATAAGTCGGAGGTTAATAAAACTAGTGATCTTCCGGCTGAAAGGGCATTGGTAGTGAAAGATCGAGAAAAATACTCGGGAACTCTCGATGGAGTTGACCGGAAAAAGGTTTCGGGCATTCCGGGTGGAGCTCGTGTTTTCTGCAGGCGACAACAGGTTACAAAGACCTCCCAGTTAAAGTTGGCCGCAGGACAGACGGGCTAAGGTCAAAGGGCGCCTGCCGATACCGGCAGGTAATGGACATTTTTACGGTGTACTGGAGATCGCTCTTGTGGACTCACAACTACTCACTATTTTCCAGCAACGCTCTTTCCAAAGGATCAAATCCCACCGTAAATCGGAGGATTACGTGTATTTCCGATCGCTTGCCGCGTAGGATGAGGAGATGAGAATTATGAATGAATAAATAAACGTCCACTCGATACGGACGACGGGAATTGCAAGACCAATTGATGCAGGAATTACAGGCGACGAATGACAAACATAAATATTTCGAGAAAATGATCAGCACTTTTTCATTCTTCTCTTAACAGGACGGGCGCTTCGGAAATAGTATTATAAGTCTTTTGCAAATAAATCGGATATATAAATCCTTCAGCAACGAAGGGGATCAAGTTTTTACGGAATGAGGAAGTATCGAGTATTAAACGGGTCGGTATTAGCCGTCGGTACGCTTAATCGATTATCCGCTTCCGGGACGATGAACGGGCCGCCTCGACGGCGATGATGAAATAAAAGATAAGACGGTGTCTTGATACGTAGATGCAGGTTACTCGGGTGTTCAATTCAAGGTAGTCATGTGATAAAAAGGAGACGGCCTCAAAGGGTCTAAACGGGAGGTGCTATTAGAGCGGAAAATTCGAAGGTCGACGTAAGAGTCGCTCGTTAGAACGGGTCCACTTGTCGAGAGAGAATGGGTGAGTGAGGCTGATTCAATCGGCGACGCAATTAATCGCGCGATATCGTGCTTCCTCTCTTGTTTCGCGCAGCGATATCGAGCCGAGATAAAAAGGAACCAGGGTATATTCGTTACAGGGCTGGGCGCTCTCAACATTAAGCATGCAACTGAAATCCTAGTGGGATGATCCGCAAGTTGCCGAGAACGCATGCTATGCAAATTTGAGTGCATCGACTTATGCGACTCCCGTTCTGGCTCCCCAAGTCGACGACTCTTCGCCCAGCTATAACAGTCGTCTTCCACAATTGATAAACTCCGCTCTAATTGCGCGACAAAAGCAGAGGAGAACCAAGCTGAATCTTGCCGACGAGGACTACATAACGACAATACCGGGGAGCCGGGACTGTATTATGCGAATTCTGAGGAGGAAGGGGGAGCGGGCCGCGCGTGGCCGCCAAAGGAAAGCGGGGATATCGCGGCACCGCTAAATATTCGAATCGTCATTCGCGATACAAGAGATTATTAAAATATTTAAACGAGGCCGTCGACCGGTCGTTACTGGCTACCAGAGCCCTCTCCTCGCCAGCTTCTCAATTAAATGCTAACGAGCGAAGAGCTCTTTCCACCTGAATACTGCTTCGTTGGAAGCTCCCGACAGCTCCACCTTCTACCTTCGCAACTCTCTCCCTTTCTCTTTTATGTCTTCCTCCCTCGCATTTCGTCTTTCTCACCCTTGCCCATTCCCATTCCCTCGCTCTTCTTCTTCGCCCTACCTGTGCGCCCACCGAGGCTTCCTCTTCATCCCCCTGGCGCTCCTGGCCCCAGACGACATTGTTTTAACGAGACTGGGAAGTGCAATTTGTTCGCCGTACTCATCCACCCACCCAAGCTTCATACGAAGAGAGGAGAGAGCTTGTCTGTTTCTCTCATGGGGCTTCGCGCGACCTTTTCTGCGAAACTTGTCCCGCCAATGTTTACCCTGGCACGCTCCTCGCCCTTTACTTCATCCGCTTCGTCTTCACCACTTTCGTCCGCAGTACTTCCCAGCCGTTTTGCCCACTGTTCGCCCCGAGCTATGCACACGTATTAAAGAGGTGGTGGCGTTAAGTTGGTCAACTGTTGGTTCATTAACAGTGGAGGCGTGCCGAGTCGTTCCTTGCACATCAGGCGTGGACGGCTCGTTATCCTTCTTGCATAGGGCGGATGGAAAAATGGATGTAACCTCGGCGATTGTGGACCAGCGAGCAAATTCGCGGCTCTCTGTTAACGAAGAGGGTTCCGCGCGGAAGAGCGAAGCTGTTCATCGTGACAGGTCTTCCGTGAGGGCGGACCAGTCGCGTTATCGTGTTATATGCAGGATTCGGACGAGAAGAGCGCCACCAGAGAAACACAGCGGGCATGGAGGATGGCGAGGGTATTGTGCCGAGTGGCAGCGAGTGGATTCCACCGTTTCTTGACTGATATTTTCAAGAGGAGTCCGGAGAGGGGGATCGGGCATTCTGCCACTCAGTGTCCGACCATGCACGCTCAACCAGAGAACGCAGCCACGGAGCCAGCACAACAGATATACACACGCATTCAGAAGAATCGGACAGCATTTCAACCCGGATGGAGTGCGTTCAGGCAATCCAAGTATAATTGGGATCTAAAAAGTGGATCTTCGTGCTTGAGCTTGCTCTTTGTTTTCACCGGAAGTACCGGGAGTACAGTAAGAGAGATTCGAATAATCGTTTTGTAAGGAGAAGCAGGCAAATAGAGTAAAGGAAGTAAGTTCGGCCGGTCCTTTTTAAATCTACTTGGGTCGGAAAGCGCGGGAATTTAGGGCGCCCGGGGACACGCTCTTCACAGTAAGGGAAACGAGAAAGTAGCGGTGAACGCACCGGCGGTAAGAGAGAGGCGAGGGCGAGTCGCACTCGAGTTAAATTTTAATTTGCAACTAGTTAAAAAGTTAGCAAGGGCTGCGAGATTGAGGCTGAAACCGCGCCACCCGTGACCAGAGCGAGGAAGAAGGAAGGCCGGAGAGGCGGTGAATGTACCCGCTACCCGCAATGTGGCCGTGGCGGAGGGGGAGGGGGAGGGGGGGGGGTGAACTTTCCACGGATGACGGTGGCGGCTGAAGACGCCGTAGGCACGGAGTCATGCGAACATTCTAGAAATTCGAGAAGTGCGAACTCGTTAGACCGTAAATCGTCTTTACGGACACCCGGCGGCTTTGCGACCCCTGCGATTAAAGCCCCCGCGATCTTTGTCAGCGCGGAAGGAGCCTCAATTAAAACGAAGACCGCCTGCTAGACCTACTCCCGTCCCGACCCTTTCTTCCTAACACCAGCTACCAAGATTACCGCTAATAAGATCCGAGGAGTCCAACCATTAGCACACTAGACTTTCCGAGAAATTAATTTCGGCTGAGAATGGATGTTTATTTCTATGAGTAACGTTCGGTTCCATATAGCAAGATTCACAGGGAAAATTCGATAGTTCATGGGGAAGATCATTCGATTCGGAATCGGAGGTTGGACGGTCGGCAGGATCCCAAGGCGAAAGCACTATTTGCCTTCGCGGAATAAGTTCCCTCACGAGGCACTGGAAGGTAGAATACTCGAAAGACCGAATCCTACGGGATAGTGCCGATAGTGCAGGGTATTGTGCTGGTATCGACGAAACTACATGAGAGCGTAACAATATTACATAGCAAAGAGACTTATTTGTCGCGGTAAATAAAGAGTCCAGGAGACTGCAGGGAACTGAGAGTAGCTTTCCACCGAAGAAAGCTGAAGGAGGTGGTAGAAAGTAGGAGAGAGTGTTTCGTGGACTAAAAGGGGTGCAGGTCGTAGAAGAAGATGAAATTTCCTCTTGCCGGCCCGATCGTTAAGCCGCGTGCGGGTGTCGGAAATATAGCTTTTCGCAGTTACAACAGAGCTCATCATTTTTGCTTATTGCCTAAAGATAGAAAAAGAAGAAAGAACCCCGGCGTAATCACTGGATTGCCTTCGTTATTGTACTCCCTTGTTAAATATTAATTCTGCAACGGATTATTTCTAGATTGCTATTCTTTGCACAGGGCTCGAACGTATAAATTTATATTACATAACGTTCTAAAGACAACACGCAATTTCATGCTTCAACACTCTTGGGAAGAACTTCATTCCGTATTTTTCTCCGGAGTGACCACTTCGGGTTCCATCTAGCTGAGCGGGGCAAATCCTTGCTGACGGATGCACATCGCCCTTATGATTTATAAATTGCCAGTGCAACCAGGCTGGAGCTGCACAAGCCTCGGGTGTATTATCGCGTTACATTGTTCCATGCGATGGGACATCACGGGCGCGGCGCGCTCGCGCACATTTTTGCCAGGCATAATTCTCGGTAAATGGCTCGTAAATAAAATCCTGCAAACTGGCCGGGCGTGTGTGCGGCTGCTCGGCGGTCTGGACTCGCGCACGTCGGCATCGTGCAGTTACGTTATAATAGGACGCACGGAATTTATAATGGCGACAATCAAATATGCGTCCGGCGCGGCGCGGCGCGGCGTAGGAGTCGCTGCGACCAGAGGCGCTCGCCGTCGCAGATAACGGCTTGGCTTTCGCGTTACCCCGTGCCAGTAATAATAACCAGGCTCTATCTTTTACTGGGATCCGACAAAAAATCACGTTTCGCCTTTATCGCCCCTGGGAAAAGGCAGCCGGAGTTCTCTGCGTATTTTAGATAACTGCCCTTGCGGGACTTGTAAAGCAATACCGCATCTATCACCATTGACTTCTTCGACGGCTCGAGAAACAACATCGCTTCCTTAACGGACCCATCGCCTATACATGCGCGCACGTGTCAAATCTCCAGAGTATCACTATTCTCCGAAGTTTCATACATATTATAGACAAGCTTGTCTCGTGGAAGCATGGTAGCATCGACTTATATCAGAGTGTGACACTTTCAACTGACGCGCTTCAACTGAGAGAGAGAGAGAGAGGGCGAGCACGTCGCGAGTGGGATGTAAGGATGGAACGGGTGGTCGTAATATGAATGGAGCTTAACATTTCGTCGCGGTCCAAGGTGAATTTGGCTTGGCGCGAGGGGAGAGGCGCAATATCCACACGGCGGCGGTGCGCTCGCGCGCCCACCCACAATTCATATAAATTATCCGGGTTGACGTGATTTCAGCACGGGTGCCGTCGCCTTTTCGTTACACGTCGAGTTAACTCGCACGGATTTGTCTCCCGCCGTGAAAGCGGCACCCCACACTCACTCCCCCGCTCTTCTCCTCCTCCTCCCCCTCCTCGCCCTCCCCATCTATTCTCTCTGCCGGGGCTTTCCTCTTCCTCGTTGGTGCGTGAGCGACAAACAAACACGAACCGTCTGCTTTTTTCTCTCTCGCACGCCGCAGCTTCAACTGCCTTATGCATACGTTCTGTGGCTCGCATACTCTCCGATTTACATAGATCAGACGTGTCTTCGTGGCGAATGGAGTCCTCTAAACACTCCCATTCTGAAACTCGAAGCGAGTCTATGCATATGTACGGTTAGGCAGGTACGAACCTTCCATAACTGATGCGAAACCCCTTAATGAGGGTGGGATGCGGCCGCGCGCGTTCGGTTGAGAGACCATTCGGCTGGTAGACATACTCTCTCAAGTCGTATTGTTTCAGAAAACAACGTTCCCATTGTCAACAAATTACGCCTTGGTAATGATCGTCCTGGCATGACAACCTACCGAGTCGGGACACGCGGGAGCCACGCTAGTTAGGAGGCTCGACGTTTCGCGCGGCCATGATTACCAACTTCTCATAGACTCTCGGATCTGGGTCTAGTACACGCCAACTGACAGACCAGCCGCTCAGTGGTTCAGGTCGGCCATATATCAGACGTCGAGCGGCTACCCACATCCAAGCGACTTATTCCACCGAGTTCGTTCATCCCCGATATCGAGGCCTCTCACACATTATTAACTTGTCATTGCCATACCATCCATTAGATTTTCCACTCGTGCTATATGTCGAGAATACATGCCCAATACCGAGAGACACGATTCCGCTCTTCTACGACGGCGTCGCTTTCACTCACTCTCTGCCGGCCAGCCTATTCTCCTGAAGAGGCGGTATCGGTGCAGAGTAGAACTGTCACTTTGCAGTGGTACAGCATTGTATCGGCGGGAGGCTCTGTGTCGCATTAGCATTCTGATGGTAATTAACGCTAGTATGCGCTCCCAGTGTTTACCGTGTCAGGAGGCTAAGCGGCCGGATCTAACTCCCGGGTGGTTGGTTGGTTGGTTGGTTGGTTGGTTGGGAGACGGAGTGGATGGGTGCGGGGGTTAACGGAGGGGGGAGGGTTTCGGGGCTCGGAAGGGTCTAAGAGGGACGGAGGAGTAGACGAGGGCTGGTGTGAGTGGGCTTAGCATTCGGGAAGCACCCTTTGGTGGATCATCGTTTCCTTGGCAGCAGTGCGGCAATGTAATTATACCGGCACGTCTAATTAACCACATCGAGGCTAATCTCTCTCGGGCTGCCGACAGCGCGGCTACGCGAACTCAGACGAGCATTGTAACTCATAAAGATCACTCTCCACGCGAAGTTATACTGCCAGTTCGCGTACTCACTCACCCAACCGCTCCTCCTTAGTGTTATACTCGTTATATTGTGTGTCTAGCCTACTGGAGTCTACGTAACACGCTTGCGGGGTGAGAGAGTGAGATATATGTATATGCAAAGGGTGAGGGAGAGAGAGAGAGGGGGGCAGGGGAGATGAAGAAAGACAGTACGAGATGGGTCAAGCTTTCTTTCGCTTCTTCGCCTGGCGACTGACGCCTTGGGATCGATTTACTCTTGGGAAAAGCCAGTCGGCCTGGGAGGTTAGGATAACGAGAGGAAAGCCACGCCAGCACCGGCTGGGGATATTACTCTTGCTCGTTATCGGTTAATTGGAATCACAAGATTCCCAATCGCTTCTGGGTAGCTGGCCTGGTCTTTGTACGTTCGATCCGCTGCGACTTACATCTGTGAGCGCGCACCAGAAGTCAGTTGCCGCTTGCCGGGAAGATGCAATTATTGAGCTACTGGCAGGCTCGTTTGCCGGGATAACTATTGCTCAGCTTGATTCGTGATCATCCGTTAGCAGCAATAAAGATACATCTATCCACTTTTCTCTCGATCTTCGATTTAGTTCGTTGCTTGATATTTCAGTTTACAGAGTTGGTATTTTACACCGTGACTCTCGTATTTCTGGAGAGCAGCCAGTATATTTACGAAATTTATTTGCAGTTGGGACTTTTATATCAAATAGCTTTTCATGAAATATTTGGCCGACAATGGGTAAGGCGTGAGATATGGTCGAGATAAAGGGAGGTCTCAATAGAATGGTATCATCGGCATCCGCACGATCGGAGTCACAAAGACGGTCAATTCGTCGAAAGCTCGGCTCTCCGACGAGGAGGAGGCTTGTCAGCCACTTCCTGACTAATTGCCGGGCGGCTTTCCCGTTTCTCGGAAGTCCCGTGGAAATATTGCTTCCGTAGTTGGAACTCGAGCAAGGGCCAATCCTGCTTTCGGCAGAGTTCGCGCCTATTTCGCAGTGCCGAATTCGGGTCATAGATTTTACTCTCGAGAGTACGGCATTCTCTTGGATCGTTGGTCCGACGCAAGTCGAAGCCGATCGATACTACACCGACGATATACCAAGCTTCCTTGTTCAATTAGAAATTAGCCGATACGCGCCCTCATCAATGCGCCAAGAGAGAGCTCGCTGTTCGTTGAGAGTAACGCGGCGGGATGGTGCACCATCGACTATTCTCTTCTACTGTAATGGGATGGTCGTTCCGACTTTTTTGCCGATGGAGGCATAACTTTTTAAGAGACTCTCTTGCGTCGCACAGACCCTTGGAAAACGATGGTCGATAGGATATTAATAGTCCGATAACGAGCACCGGCGAACTCTGGCGCCCCACATCCCCCTTCACTCTGGTTACCGTGATACCCCCTTGGCCGACTATACATATACTTTCTGTTCTAGAATACAGCGCTGGTTTCATTGCTAACTAACGAGAGGTCGCGTTTACTCCCGACTTGCCGAATAAGCCTCGGGCTAATCCGTGGTTAGAGTCACTAACTAGGCTCCAGAACACACTGCTGGAACCTATTCATTGTCGGAAAATGTGCGCTAGTCAAATATTAAGAATACGAGCCCTCCTGGTCAATCGATGGTTTTATCGGTGCTCTTTTATCGATGGTTCCACATGGACTTCTGCATGATGATTGCACTTTTCAGTGGGAAAAAATAGAAAATTTAATGGCCAGAACTTTCCAGGATTTTTTAATGAGAGAACCGGTTGGTACCGCAGTTTTTGGTGCCATCAGGGAAGCGGTGTTAATTATGGACCGTGATTATCCGCGGTGTAAATCTTGGGCTACGATAAATTAAACCAGCGGTTCTTGCGGCGAAGATAAGGACATCCGTCGAAGGATTTTGCAATCTGTACAAACGTGTGTTAGCCATAACGAGGTAAAAATTACAAAAAAATTAGAAATGGAGATGCACGTGTGTGCAACTGTATTGCAAGCTGTAGTTCGTAGTTTAGGCTGGGGAGCGAGGTCGAAAGGAGGCTGAGGGAGAAGATAGGTGTGTTTTCGAGGAGTACAGGCCTCTGCCTTGCTGGGTTTGCACCTTGGGAGCAAACGTAATCGTAATTAACGGGGCAAAAATGGAGCCGGTGCAGAGGATTCGCGCGCTCTCACCGTGCGCCAAGTGAAAACTCATATTTACCGGTTAGCCGGCACAGACATCCGCAGTAATACCGCGGCATTACGCCATGCACACCGGGAATACGGAGTTTCGCCGGCAGATTACTGAAGGCACGCCTTCCGGCCTCCAGGCATAACCCTAAGCTGCACAAAATCTGGATCACTATCTCAACTATCACTAATACATTTCCTCCTTCTGTTACAGAACACTGGGAAGCAGAACTCGTCTCCAAGAAGTGCTACCTCCTATTTTCACAACAACTCGGCGGGTTCCATTTGCAGAATTTATAAGTGCTGGCTGAAAAGAAGCGTTCATTTCACGATATCCATGTGTCTCGAGGGGCGTCGCGAGCCGTTACGGGCGGAGAAGAGGTAGGTACATTAAGAACCACTATAATAAAAATGATCGGCACCGTTAATCCCTTCCGGTGGCACTCCCCTTAATGACGAAATTTAAAGGCTCGCCGGGGCGCGCTTTTAACGAGTTCATGCCTGCTCCGTGGCGGAAAAGTAATACAATATTTTCTGCCAGGAGAGACGAAAGAGAGGGAGGGAGATGCAATGCTCGCGTCCGCGTACAATTAAAAGCTCGCAGCGGTGGCCGAGAATAATTGCTCTTCGTTTCGATGCGAAAGCCGGAATTCCAGCTAGGCGCCTGACAATGAAGCTGACCCCGGCAGCCACCACCGCCCTCGATGCTCTGCTGGGGCGAGGGAGCGACGATGCGATTGTACCGAATGACAACCCAGCATGTCGAACGACCAAATGGATTTTACGTGTACACGAAAAATAGTGGAGTCCGCCGGGCCATTGTGACCCCGCCGATACGATTCCGAGTCACGCGCCCGAGTCTGCTACATGCTCGCATTACATCTACATTTACCAGCGCAGCGCGGCCCATAATCCTCGGTCATCGCAACGTCGCCGGGCAATGGCCCGCGCGTCAGCCGGCTTATAAAAAGCAGAGAGATCTAATTAATTTACCTTCTGATAACGCGCGTCAGCCAAGCGCGTCTTCCTTCCGCTTTGCCAGCTCATTACAATATTATACACGCTAACCTTATCACTTTTCGCGTCCAAAAGATAACATAGAGCTCATCCACTTTGGATCCTAGATTTATCGGCAAATGGGGGCGCGTACTTTTTTTTTCGAGATAGCTTGTAGAGGCGTTCTATGGACCGTCAGTTCGATATACCGGGAGAGCGTGTGGCGTAATTAAAACTGACGCTTTCGCAGTAGCCAGTACGCACGTGCGCCACCCCGGCCGGGAGAACATATCTCGGTCTTTACTTCTACCCCTCCTCCCCTCCTCCCCTCCTCCCCTCCCCCTCCGCAGCAGTGAAGGGGTCGCAGATTGGTTCGGCACGGGGCAGCTGACAGGCGGTGTCCGGTGCACGTAGTCGGATTCTCGCAAAAAGCGACAGGAGATTTTGAAATCGCTCGCAATCTCCGTGTTCCGGCTCGGATATGCGAGTCCCGAGAGAAGCAGAAAATTATCGGGAACACTTCGGCGTTTCGGCGAATGTATGAGGTGGAGAGTCGGAGTTAAAGTGAGAAAGGCAGATGGGAATGGTGGTGGGTAGGAAACGAGATTGAAGTTCTCGGTACAGCGAAATATATGCCGGTCAGCACACACTGTCGCTCGATTTGTTTGGCGCGTTTAATGCCCGGCCACACCCTTTCGCCCCAATAATGCTCGCCCTTCATCTCCTGTCGGTGGACGTGCTGCTGACCCGATAAACCCTGCCCCATACATATTATAAACTTTCGATAATGCACGGCCGATACCACTGCGCCACAAGTAACTGATGTTTCGTCCTATGTGTACGTATAATCGAGCGAGCGGGGGCGTTGCCGGCTCCTCGATATTTCCTGGTAAATTGCAATTAACTGAACTGTATATTTGCATAAAAAGGTGAGGCTCTCCCGGAAGTTTCTCTTCGGACAAATTAGACGAGCGGTAATATAGTATACGTATACAAGGTAGAAGGATGCGGCGTTTAATTCGCGCGCGCGGAGACTGCCGCATTTAATTCGATTGTCGCGCGAGCTCGCTGAAAAAGTCTGAGAAGGATACTAGGCGAAGGGGGAAGGCGAGGGGGCGGAAGTGGGAGCTAATTTCGTGCAAGGGTGAACCATGGAGGAATCGGGAGAGAAAAGAGCGAAGGGCGTCGAGCGGCAATGTGTCTTTCGTCCAGTCGCCCTCGGATTAGTTCCTCTGTCCTTGCCTCGAATACATAGGTGCCCCGTAATTGCGTTTGTGTGTAGCCAGGAAGTTTTATTTGGCTGACATTTATTCGGCAACGAAGAGACAGCAACCCACTTAGGAGCAGAGACAAATGTATTTACGTCGTGAATCTGCCAGCCGGCCCGCATCTACCTTTCAAGCTTACCCCGTTTATCCGGGGATTCTCACGAAATTACGGCCGGACGACGACGCCGACGGCGGCGGCGGCGGCCCCTTGCGGCCGTCGGGAGGCCGGCATCTCTCTCGCGTTGCAATGAAAAAAGATAGACAGCTCGATGAATCGAATTAATTGTCAGCTAATCTCGGCCAGACGTTTATCGGCCGTCCCATAGCCCTTAAATCTCGCCTCGAGCTCTAATAGCTAACCACCCCCATTGAAGGGCTGCTCGTGAGCCTAATACGAGAACGGTTCTTCCCTCTTCCAGGTTGCCGCGCGGAAGGCGGTCTTAAGCTCGATTCACATTATACGTGCCCACTCTATTTCTCGTACTCACGTGCACTTTGTCAGTCGAGCTTTGCGAACGGCTGCTATACTGTGCGTGGGCTACTTATACAGACATATAACCGACCAGATTACGTGCTACAAGAAACCATATTTTCTTATTATTATAATGCATATGAAACTATCTCCGGAAGAAAATCGACCAGTGCCATGTGCCTAGGGTGCGTAAGCGGGTGGGTGCGTGTTGGAATTGTAATTACTCAGTGAGAATTGAATTAGCAGTTTAATGTGGATGCGCGCCTCACGACATTCGGCTTGCTTGGCATCGCGTAGAGCTAGCTGGGTCAGGGTGGGTTGGCTAGAGAGAAAGGGAGAGAGAGAGAGAGAGAGGGGGTAGGAGAGTGTTAGTGCGCAGAGAATGGAAGGGAAGCTGACTGTGGGCTATGACAAGCCGGGCTCGGGCTCGGCGGGCCGCGTAAACGAACATGTACGTGTAAACGCTGCTCTCCGATAATAGATTCCCCATTTGGAGTTCAGAGTTCCACGGTGAATCTGTAACTCCGACGATCAAACTGCTTGCAAAGTTTGTCGCGCTCGAGCCGAATGGGAGTTTGGGTAACTCGTACCTAGAGCTCGCTGCCTCTTCCCACTTGCACGTGTACACCATTTCACTCTGACTCTCTTCCTCTTTGTTATACGTGTATGCACGTGCCCATATACCCATACGAGTCACTCCTCTCGCTCTCCTTGTTACCCAGTTCTGGCCTCGATCTGCGTCTGCCAAGATAAGTCTCGAGCTATCTATGTACTGCACTCGGCTTCAGTGCCGCGTACGATCTCAATCGTACCAAGAGAGTATCGAGTATTACTTTTTTCCTCAAGGGCTTTTTGGTTTTAGTATCTATTAGAAAGAGAGAGAGCGAGAGGGGGGGGGGGAGAATGAGCTTTCTCCCGGATGTTCTCGGTGTATTGCGTGCTTCGTGAGTAAGAGCATCGATGCTGACGCATGGATGCGTCTTTTTTCCCGATAGTTCCGACTCTCTGCCGATCGGGTGTAACAGTATTGGTGAGGATGTTGTAGCGTAAGGCTTGGAGGAGTTGAGCTGCAGGCTGCTTCCTGTTCGACGAATATTTGAGCAGCAGCTAGTGAATTCCTTAGTTGGCTCGCTCTCTCCAGCTTATACTCAGTGTCCTCCCCGGAGAATCCAACATTGAAGAGCACTTATCGCTCTCCCGCACTCTCTGTCTCTCGAGGGTGGTGGCGCCCAGTCGCAACTAAGTCGGAGCCCGACTTGGGGCTACGACTTTTCCCTCGACAGGTCCATCTCGCCGATACTAGTATTTCTTTTTGAACCGAGGGATCATCTGTCGACGTTGCAAGATGGTCGAAAAGTGAGTGAGTGATTCCGGTGGAAGAGGGCGGGCGAGTGGGAGGTCAGGATGATTCGCAAATTCAGCAGGAAGCGCAAGTAGGGTCGATAATAATCGGGTAAAGTCCATTATGATGCGTTTAAGGATTTACGCCGGGGATTATCGATGCCTGGGAGAAAGGAAGCCTGTGCCTTCACCACTTTCTGCCATTCTCCTCGCGCGAGCAACGCCTCATCTCTTTTCTTCTTCCCTCCGACGCTCCCCCCCTCGCCGGCCCTCTGCCCGTTCTGGCAATCTGTCTTCGTTCGTTCTACGAGGCCGGGCCCGCTTCCTCCACTTGCCACGGCTTTCCAATCTCATTCTCCTGCTCGAGGATTCAAAAGAGATTGAAAAAGATTTGCCCGAGCGTCCTACCGTGCTACTAAAGAACCAGGGGATGGAAGAAGGTGCAGCCCACTGCCGAGAGGAGATAAAGTGCGAGGGGATGATTCGAGGACCTGCGAGAGGCTGGCAAACCCCACTCTTCCCCCTTAACCAGGGAAATAACATTAAAATCGAGAGTAACTCGCTTTTAGTCGCGCGCGCGCGCGAGGTGGTATGCTGTGCGTTCAGCGCTCGCTCAAGATAAAAAATACTTTTCCGAGGCACACGCCTGGAGACAGATGCGTCCTGGTACTGCTCGGGCAAATACCCGCGGGCAATCTACATTATAAAACTGTCGCGGTGGATACGCGGTCGGCGGTCGCAGCTGCGCCTAAAGCATAAATATGGCACACTATTCTCCCTAGAATGCAGCACACCCGGCGAAACGCCTGCGAAACCACCGCTGGGGGATCCAGTTGTCTTCCTCCACCCCGTCCTCTCACTCGCGCTCTCTCGCTCTCTCGCTCTCTCGCGCGCTCCCCAACCTCTTCCTTCCTCTGCCTCTTTGAATAAGGTGCTCCATATAGAAACGGGTGACTCTACTTTGTTTACCTGCGCCGCGGCCGGCTCCTGCCATTCCCCAGATTACTTCTTGCCGCATCGGCGAGCACCGCGTCGGCGGGCACCGATACTTTTTCCGCCGCTTATATTTTGCACATCAGCGTAAAAGCCTCGGTGCCGTTGCCGCCACTATGCCGCGCCGATGCTAGCGGCAACGGCCGCTGCGCCCCAGGGGAAGCCACTACGACCGATTTCCGGAATACGCACACTCACTCCCGTCCCATAGTCTCGTGACCGTATTAATTCGATCTCATGAGAGAATCTACGAATGGGGATTTATTTTAGCGAAATCCGATTTCGTATTAATGGCAATCGTGGAAATATCGATGGAAATGACTGGTGGAGAGATTGACTCGGCAAGGCTGCGTTTGGTTTTGGATCAAGTCGATGTCTGCTGGAGCATATGTCGCGCGTTGTCGCTGCTATAAATCAGGCGGATGGATTCACGACCGGCTGAACGACGTGGTCGCAAAAATATCAGAGTTTCGCTGACCGCCACCTCTTTCCTTCCCTATTCCTCTTTCTCTGTGACATACGTAGATGGTTATATGCATATGTGTGTATGTGTGGGTGTGTGTGTGTATGGAAGCGAAGCAGAAAGGCCGAGTCGCTGGCGGAGCTTGCCTTTCATAGAGAGGATAACGCGCGCTGTCTCCATATGAGCGAGCCAGCAGCCAGCAGCCACTAGCAGCGAAACGATTGCCGGGCGATTCGGTGCGATATCGCTTGTCACGGGTCATAGCACTGGCGACGCGGCATCGGAAGAGGAGGGCGACGTTACACCTAGTGATGCGCGCCCCGGCATCCCTCGTAAGGCAGTCGGGAGAGCTGTTAACATGTATGCCCCGGTAGTAGAGTAGTAGCGAGGGTTCCCGTTGGCCAGATTCTAATTTAGATTCGATGCCGGCCAAACGTCCTCCCGTTGCACCCGCACTTGCCAACGTACGATGGCCGACGCCGCCGCACTTACCCGACGGACGTGCTTCATTGCACAGCTTCCTTCGGCCTAGCACTTTGTACACAAATATCCGCGCCAACAGGAAATTAAGGAGCGGCCTCGTCCTTCTCTAACCCCGCCCTACCAAGTGATAGGGCCAGCAACGAATCGGGCCGATTGCCAGATGCAAGTGGCGTTAGCAGCCACGCGTGAAAAAGCTGCTACTGCCGGTGTTCTTCAGGCGATCGTCAATTTCCCACTGCGATAGTCGGCAAAGCCGGTAAGCTTCTTAAGTTCGCGCGCGCGCGCGCGCGCGTCTCGTTCTCTCCTCTGCACTCAGTCACGCCGGACACCGGCTGCCCGATGCACTGGCCGAGAAAAATGCCTTTCCCCATAGCCGGGTGCACGCCGCCCCTTAATGAAGTCCGAGAAAAAACTCGTTACTCGCCGGGCCGGCTTAATACCGAATTCGGTGTATGAAACTGGTAGATGGATCTTTGCGAGCTCTCGGACCAATCTCATCTGGTAAGGTTTGTTTACGGCGTTTGCCGCGCAATATATCTTCCAGTTTTAATCTTCCGGCTTTCTTTTGTGTCTGCTTCGCGAAACTAAAACAGTCTCCCACTTTTTCACGCTGCTCGCGGATTAACTTTTTCAAGTATTCCACGTAGATTTGGCGGGGACGAGGGACATACGTACTGGCCGGACAAACACATCCCCCGCAGTAATCCCTCACCAGCCGTGGGATAGGTGCTTTTGTAAATGTTTGTTATTACCGCGGCGCTCGAGCGCGGGCGACGTATAAATTGAAATGAATTACAGCCGATAGAATGAGCGTCGTTAAAAATAATGAAACGCTCGGACTGAAATATCGTGGCTGTCCCGCCGAATCTGGTTACTCGGTGAGGTTGCAACAGAGGGAGGGCCGAAAAGGACGGGGCAATGGTGGGAACAAAAAATTCGGCTATCGACGAAAAGCAGGTTGCGGTGGTGCTCGCGTGGCGAGATTGTACTAGGTGTATGCCAAAGGGACAAGGGTGGAAGAATGGACGGTAGGACGAGGGAGCACAATGTACGTCGGGCTCTGCTCGGGCCTCGGTGTACAGGTGTGTAGGTGCCACGGCTGAGCGTAGTACAGCGCGATATATCGTGGCTGAGCCTTTATTAAAACTGCTTTCGGTATTATTGCTTTCCGGGCGAGCCCGAAAATGGCATTTCTGCGAGATAGGCTCTGCTCCGCTCCGCTCCTCTCCGTCCTGCTCTCTGTGTATTGTGTGTGCCGACGAAAACATATATATCTTGCCACTAGGCCCGTCACGAACGGGCCAGCGGGGTGGAGAGGGTGTTCCTGGCTCGTCCTGTCCTCGCGTCTCTGAGGGTGTACCGTCACATGCACGGCCTCGCATCCACTATCCTCTCCCCCAATAAATATGCTCCTCACTTTGTACAAGTCGCTTGCTTGCGCTCTCTTATATTGCTCTCTCGGCTCCGTTATTGCCTGTCGACCGAAAGTCACTCGGCCACTTTAGCCCAGCTACCATACTCCCCCGTCGTTCCTGGATCATCCCCCTTCTCCCTCCCAGTAGATCTGCATACCCCTCCTGGATCCGACGACCCTCTTCTACTCCGGCGCGTGTACTGCACGCGTATTTTTCAAGAGATTGCCGCGGCGGGCGATTCCAAAGTGCGACCTGGATTTTCCATGGCCTCGGCTGACGTTAATACTTTACTGAGAAGGCTCCATGGAAATAGCCATGTTGGCTCTGGAGAGGCTTGCAAAAACGCGCTGAAAAAATCGTAAAGGCTCTTGGCATGGTATTATGCCGTGTCCTCGGGACGCTACAGATTTTTTGGGTCGTTGCGAATGTAGACACGCTGGTAGCGCACGCTGATGTCCGAGAGCGAGCCGTGTGTAACTGCTCGACGTGAGCCTCCAGTTCCGGTACATTTCCAGGTTGCGGTAGAATTTTTTATCGCGGCCGACGACGAAATTCGAGACGCTTTCTGGCAACTTGACCTAGATCTCGCTCCGACTGGCAGCAGCCAGCCTCTCGTGGCGAGGATGCACTCATCGACGTCGGCAGCAGCAGCGACGGCACCACTAGGAGCGTCTATTTTTCAGGATGCGCTCGCCCCCACTGGGGATTTCATTGAAGCGCGTTCGCCTCTTCTGGACCGACGAAATCGTTCCTACTCATTTACATGTATCGGTATCTGCACATCGACGGCCAAAGTAGCGGGAGCAAGCGACTACTCGAAGAAGAACTGGTGTCTGTGCTATGGGTACAGCGTCGACTCTATGTTACACTGTGCGCTTTCCAACGATATGGAAAGCAGGGAAACGACGATAGTAATAAAGGCGTCGTGACAGTAATGGATGGTATTGACAACCGCCCATCGCTCTCCGCACCCTCGCATCCTTCTCGCTCCATCTACCTCTCGAATGGTGCTCCCTGAAATGCAGCCAGCATCGACCAACTGTCGAATAACTCGGATCAGTCACGAACATTATCAGTCCCGGCAAAATGGATACTAACTGTATTGACAGATACAACTTTTCCGATTCCTAGAAAGCCGGCGAAAACTGTAGCAAGACTTGAGCTTGGCGAGCGGCGGAAAGTGCAAGGGGTTCGAAATGCGAGGAGCCTTCTTAGTTTCGGGCTACGGGACACTTTCGAACAGCGAGCCCAGTAAGCCGGTACAGCTTTCTAATAAGATTCCCTCGACGTCAGGTTGCGCGACAGCTCCTTCGTTGGTAGGACGACTAAGTTCCGAAGCGAGAAGCATCCCCTTCCATTGGAGACACAGTGCTCCCAGTATTCCTTGGGTGCGAGTGTCCAAGGGAATAAGGAAGGGTAGGGCGCGCAAACACGTCCATTTATACGCAAACTCCGTGGCATCTTGGAGGACGAGGATGATATCCATGGCCCGATCCTTGCTTTCCTCCAAGCCCTCGAAGCAAGTGGTACCGTTCAACGCCCTGCTCCCGCAATGATCGCCTCCTTTCTCCCTCCAATAACCTTTTATTCCAGACGATGTAAGATTTTATTGACGCCGCACCAGGCAATGCTTTGTGGGCGTGAAATGTTTGCCTGCATAAACGCCCGGCGCATGCCATATTCCACAGCGCTTCCTTAAACGCCACGTGGAAGGAACTGTTTATGCCCCTTGGCGAATCGTCATCCCCAGCGAAGGAGCGTTTTAGTCAAGACAATGCAGCCGCACTCGCCTACATTACGGACAGCAGCACTGTGATTTGAGCCTTCCGAATGGAAAGTAGGCCGGTATACACACGCGTTCTCCAGGCCGCTTTAAAGCTCCACTGCCACTTTTGAGCGAGAGAGGCAGCAGCAGGTATGGGATTGCGGGCAGGGCGCAAATAAGAATTGGCAGATGTCACGGAAACTTTGCGGAAACAGCGCGTTCCGCGCACACGTTCTAGGAGAGCAGCGCAGACCCATCATCTGTCAGTTTGGCAATTCACCGCTCGGTTTCCCTCTCGAGGAACCGGTTAATATTCATGAGGTGAATACCTTATGGCGGCCTTCTCTTTCACGCTTTTTCTCTCTCTCAACTACATCGGCGACTGGGACGCATATTTTCAGCTTTTTAGAAAGGGTCATACTTCCGCTTCATGTAACTTTCATAACATCAGGTGTTGTTCTTCCCAGGGAGAATTATGCGTAGGTAGGGTGTGATCGTAGATCGGGAGCGCACTTGATTCTCGTCGATCACCGATCTTGGCTCGATTAATTTATCAGAGGAGAGTTCACGGCTGATCAGGTCGGAAACTGGCTTCGCTATGCTTCAGGATGCAATCAGTGGGTTAACTATCTTGGTCTACGTGTATCGTAGTTGCTTGGCGTTCAGTATTGGTCACCGGTCCGTGATGGAAGTCTGGCAGGAACAGTAGCACTCCACACGTAGCGCGGTTCTCATTATCCGTAAATTATTTCGCGGCCCCCACGTCACGTTGGGCGCTAGCTGGGAATTGGAATTGGTCGGTCTGGCCGCTCGTGCGCGCCAGCCCGTGGATTGGCAAGTTGGTAGTAGGTACGGTGGTGCAAACTCGCCGGGTCGTAATAATATAGAACGCGCCTAGTGTTCCATTGGTTACGTTTCCTCGTATACACGGCGAATGCATTCCGCATTGCATTCGAAATATCGGGATCCCGATAACGCGGCCTTCCTCCAGCCACCCCGAAGCCCGGAATCCTTCCCATTTCGACGCCGGGAACATTAGTCTTCCCGACTCGATGAAAGATGGCCTCCCTCCAATCCCCATTGGTCAGCGGATGCAAAGAATAGTTCCGTGAGCCCAACGAATTAGCTCGTTAAATGGAGCGTACTTTCATTCCAAACTTTCTCTCCGTTCGTCACTGTTAATAGAATCTTGCGCAAGAATTCTCCAGCCGGTCAGAAAACTTGGTTTGACGAGCGATCTGTCATGAAGTTCCGACCGGTGGAATCTGATTCCCTTTTCAGCCGCAGTTGGACCGGACACATAGTTGCGGACATCCTGGCAGAGATTCGAAACTGGAAGCCTCGGCCGGAAAGTGGTGGAGTAACCGCTCCGCCACGGAATTTGGGGGGTGGCAAGTAGGGCGCCTGGAATTTTGGGGCTTCTTAGTATTCTCGCAGAAATCGGCGAAAATATTCTTTCAATATTCCTGTTGCCTGGAGGCACCAGGAAGATTCCGTAGGAAGTACCGAATACGTTGGTGCAGGGAGGGGATGATGGGCGGGCGGGGGGAGGGGGAGGAAGGGCAAGAGAGAGGACCGCTCCTAGGCAAATAGGATCGAAATCGAGATCCCCTACGTCGAGTATTTTCAACAGGCTAGAAGAGGTGGAATTTCGGGCGTTCAGACTTTCACCAGGCTCGTCATTGTATCCCTGTTATTCGAAAAGGGTTCGATGAAACTGGTGCGGATATTCATCGAAAAAATAATAACGCGTCGTTCCGTTAAAAATCCCTCTCTCTCACTCCCCCTCGGTGCCCTCTCGTACCCCGAAAAGCCGATGAATGCAATTGAATCAACGCGGCTCTCTCCTTCCTTAATCATTATAGGTACCGGGCGATTCGAACAATCGAACTGAGTTGCGATTCCCACTCGACTCGCTGGGAGGGAGTTTGCAAGTAATAAAGCTAACGAGGGAGGCGCTGAAAATAATTAAGGTAATGAAGTGGGTGCCATGACCAGGCCGGGAGAGCAAGGGTGCTCTCTCGACAGAGAGTGAACGAGAATGAGAGGCCTTGCATAGAGTAAAAGAGAAAGATAGAGCGAGAGAGCGGAAGGGTGAGAAAGAGAGAGAGAGGACGAGAGTGAGTAAGAGAGAGAGAAAGGGTGCTTTCGTGAAAGGGACACGGATTCAACTGACAGAGTCAAGACCAGTGAACGTGGACACTGTTTGACTGCTCGGAAATTAATGACCAGCTTCCGATATACACGCGTACACACGGATCCATTCGCCAGTACGATTCGACGATGGAGTGGAAGCCCGGCTAATTACCCGCGCAATTCACCGAGAAAGAGATTGCTAGAGTGGAATCCTCGTAGCTCTTCACGCAGTATCCATCTACATGTAACTCGGGCCTCAATAGTCACGGTAAGCGCAATTACACGCGCATCACCAATAATCGGGGAGGCCCTTATATGTGAGGTGCGCGCGAGAGCCGCCCACCAAAATTGAATTGGATAGATGAGTCGCACGTACCGCACCAAATTTTCAGTTTCAACGCTTGCAAGCCCGGCGACGGGCGACGAGGGTGGCGAGGAGGGGGCGACGTAAGCTGTAATTATATATCACTTCCGGGAGAGGCGCGCATGAGACCGGCACTCGCCGTCAAGCTTGCACACCACGGCGGCGGTGTCCGCTTTCTATCCCACGATGATGAATGGCTTAATTAAGCGTTTCGCTCACCTAGTTTACTGACAGCCGCAACTCTCCACCTGCCTTTTTTTCCAACCCTACCCTACTACCCGCCCGACTATGTGACTACCGCAATACGGAGTAATTGAGTATAGCTGCGGGCGACAGAGTGTGTAAGGGAGAGACGGAGAAATGGAGAGAAAGGAAGAGAGAGAGAGAGAGCTATATGGACTCATAGAATCCAAGCAAATGGTTGCACAAGATCTGGATGAAGTCCCGACCGGATCTAGATCGGATTAGTAGCGTCGTCAGACTTCGATTTCAGAGGACGCCCGGCGCCGGTTAAGTAGCATCTAGTTTCCTCATTTGGGGGCAGATGTGTTCGCAGGATATTCTGGCCGAGTGGTATGGAGTCAGAGAGTCGGCGGGGCCGGGCGGGGCCGGGCGCGTTCAAAGGGATATCTAACTGAGAGATGCTCGAGGAGTGTACCGCACCATACCGCACCGCACCGCACCGCACCTCACCGCACTCCGGCATAATACCTTCCCTCTATCCGGGATGAGGTGGTCTTGGTGCGAGGTTGAAATTAAGACGCTCAGGGCAACCATAATCGCCACGTCTTGGGATCCCGTTGTCGGGTCACGTACGGAGATCCGGCTAGCTAATTAGGCTTCTACCGGCACCGGGGATCCGCCCTGGTCAATCAGTGGCGGAGATTCGGTCTTGATTCGATCCTCGGAGCCTCGTTAGCACTATCCTATATCCATCCTTCCTCTCACACCTTTCTCAGTCTGTCTGTGCGCCATGCACGTCTGCTTAGATTCCTTTTGCCTTTCTAGTTCGACTCCTGTGGGAAGCAGGTGGTTCAGTGGATCTGCTACCTGCGTCTTTCCATTGGCAGTCGACTGTCCACCCTCCTCGTTCCACGTCGTTTAATTAGCAGCTATGCGAGCCACTCGATATCCTCGTATCCGGCAGCCTTGAATTCTCTTGCAAGTCCCGGCAGCGAATCTTCCCCGTGTATGGCACAATTACGCGGCTTGCGCAGCCGGTTTCGAGTCTCTAGTATCGCTTAAAAGTGCATTCGCAGCTTCAGGATATCGGCGTAATCGTCGACCGCAGCGAACGTTTAAAATCATTTTCAGTGCCCGCGTTCTCTCGGCTCGCTGTAATTTACAGCGCCGGTAAAAGCGGCGGTGGCGTCGACGGGCAACGCGTTATATTGGAGCGTTACCTAGCACTATCCGCGCTATCTAGCGCGGCAATTACGCGAATAAAAGTATGTCATAGACAGTGACGGCGACGATGGCGGCGTGAGGTAAACCGAGGGCTTTCACGCTGCAACTTCCCAGCTATCTAGCTCGTTGCCGAGTTTATAAATACACCTATGAATAGCGAAGCGCGGTTGAATGCAATTTGAGAGTGAACATGACTAATGCATAGAGCCAGCCGGCCTGGGACACGAAAGGCTGATACGTGTTTGTTTGAAGCGGTAGTTAAGCTTTTTTTCCAAGTCCCTTTTGACGTCGCCGAGCCGATCTCCGTGGAGAGAGCGAGAGTGGCGCACGCTCGCAGGAGTGAACCGGGAGGGAGCGCTCGCAACGCGGCGAGAGTTAACATGCGATCCATTAGGCGAATTAATAACCCCGGCAAATTGCGTTTCTCGCGGGTAGGCATTCGGTAGTGGTTTCTCTCGCTCTTGGGGCGGCTCGCTCGCTCTTCCTCGGTGGTGGGCCAGGTTCGCGTGGATGAGTTCGGGCCGCCCTGCTCGGCGCGGCTGGGTAGCCCGCTTGTCAGCGGGCTATTACTAATTCAGAAGGCGGTCGCCGGGGCGCAACGTTATACGGCAGACGACGCATTCTGCATCGGGTATTCAGTGGCACAATGGGCCGTGGATGCGAGTTTTGAAATATGAATATGAATACGGGACCGCGGGCGCACACGCTCTCGCGCCCAGCTCCGTCGAGCCGTGTTGCGCCGCGCTTCGCTACACCATGCCATGCCGCGCCACCACCACCAACCCACCCGAGTGAGTGTCGATCGATGACCATGTGCCTTCCACCCGTTCGCGATTACTATTCTACCGACGAGACACAATGCACCACCGGCATATCTCCAGCTATGTGTGCACCGCTGCTCGCCTAGCACTCTCCTCCACACCCCGATAAAACCGTCTTTGATTTGTACCCATTTCGCCAAAGGGAGAAATCAATTGAACCAGCGGGATTGCCGAGGCGGAAGTAGAGAAATCAAGGAGCTATAAGAATTGGCGTAAAAGTAAAGAGTGGAACATTCGAGTTATCACTTGCGCACATATTTCCTCTCGCGACAGAAAGAATGGAATTCATTCACTTTGGTTTGATGTTTAGTTAAATATTATTCGAAGCTAACATTTCCATTCTTTCGCGCGAGATTAATCCAACAATCCGCAGGCTGTCTCACCGCATGTGAAAGCGCACCGCGGCAGCAACAAGCACACTTCTCCTTCGAAAATGAATTCCCGTCGTTTGTTTGCTCGCCGTGGCTCCAGCGGAGCTTGCTAACGCGTTCGCAAGATATAGCTAGGAATAATCCAGCCGCTACTGCTTGTGGACGGCATCGCACCTTGCCTGTTTATAAAATAAACGAGCCTTGATAATGTAGTTGGTGTGCGTCGGGTCAAGGTAGAGCGATGCAGCTTTACTTTGGCTGATCCTGATGTGTGCCCTCTAAATCCTACGCAATACGAAACTTGCATCGGCACTTCTATCTTCCTTGTTGATATTTAAAAGATGCTCGTCTGAAGCAATTTTATGTTTGTGACTTAATTCGCGGTTGTTTTTTTAGATTCATTTACAGTAGTAGTTGTAAACTAGATATGAAATATTGCTGAAAAGTTTGGATTCTACCATTCGATTAACTCTTACTTTACTAGATGTTCAGCAGTGGCAATAAATAGTCAGAACGATTACCGAATGATAGACGTAAAGAGTGGCTGGGACGCGAGGGTGGCGATCGAATATTCGTTCGAGAGAATCCACTAGTTTGGTGGATGTATGGAGGGAATTATGTTGGTGGTTAATTCGGCGCGTGCGATCTGGTTGGAAGGAAATCGTTGGGTTAGAGAGAGGATTGAGCGCCGTCCGCCGTGAGCGCATACTCGGTCGACCATGCATCAAAGATCGCGATCGGGGAGCGAGCGACCCTTGTACGATCTCAGCTCGGCAAGGATTTTGGGTGGAGGCGCCCCCGGCAAGATGCTGCCGACGGCAATAACTGGTAACATATTACCACTTCTGCTCGGTTGAGCGCATTTAGATCGCCTATTTGGCAAGCCGGCGGAATAACTTTGCATCCGGGCAAGCCAGGCCGGCACGAATCAAGTGCGAAAGCCGCGCCAACCGACGACTTACGTCGAGGAGCGGGAGGAGGAAGAGCCTTCTTCCCTCTCCATCGAGGGGATCGAGAAGTGCTCCTCCTCCCTTTTCAAAAGCGATGAATCCTCCAACCGTCCCCGAAGCACTCGCGAGGCCCGAAAAGCCAGCCGCTGAATAAAATTTATTAGGTTTTGCTATACATACATATATGTCCTGAGAAGATTCTGTTCCTCAAAGTCACTTATAAGCGAATTACCAGCTCCGACTCAATTAGAAATCGGACAAACGCACTGGGTTGAATGATTGGAATGATAGTCCAGTGATGCGCTTGCTTGAAAAGGTATTTGCTCCAGGATGTAAGAGCGACTCCGGACTCCGATAAGCTTCGCCCGAGAGATCTCGGTAAGCTGCGATAATGGCGTGAAAAATACCGGCAGACCTGTAGTTTGCACGCTCTCCGGAAATAAATGGAATCGCTTTCCCACCTGCGAGGAAGGCGCGGCGCGGTGCGGCGCGGCGCCTTCCTTTCCGGGTGCATTCAATCCCGTTCGGTTCACTCGACTTCAATCTCGGAGCAAGTAAAAAGCAGCTCTCCTCTCGCGCGGCCTCCAAGAAACATATATATCATTATTTTCTTCGCACATTCAATTAGACTAATGGTCCCGGAGTTCTGTTGCTTGGGGCCCCGTCGTGTTTGTGCGCGTCTCTGCGACATTCAGTGTGTTCGCCGAGTTACATCGGGCTCGAGAGATCAAAGTGGCATCAGTGAAACAAGCGCGTCTGTAAATTAATTACTCGGCTGTCGCGTATTTACACTGCGCGCAATGTTTGCCAGTGTGCCTGATGATGATGGTGGTGCTGGTGGTGGTAGTGCGGTGGTGAAGTACATTATGATATCAATGACCAAGGACGCCGCCCGAATACGACATGTTTCCTTAACACTTTAATGGCTTGTGATGCCATTGATTGGGCTAATTTGCATGTTACAGTTAAACAGTTGCATTGGTATCACTGTTATTTCCGCGGTAGGAACGAGCGGCTATATTGTTAATTGAATTTAAATAAATTTCAATAACTTTATTTGCGCTCAATACCGCAGGCTGGCCAACAATGTGTTAATTTGACGAGGCGCCTGTCGATAGCGTCAGTGATATATCGAGAGTGCTGGTTGCGCCACGCAATCGCATTAGATTCCCATTTTCCATGTAGGTTGCGCGTGATTGTGCCGTGGCGGGAAGGGAAAAATCCCATTTCAATATTTCACGGCTTACGTCCCTATCGGCACTCGCAGGGTGCTTGCCCGGCCAGTTAATACGAAACAGATAGGGGTAAGGAGCAAGAACGCGCGAGCTGCCAGAGGCTCTTGGTGGCAGCGAAATGACGAATAGACGATCCTTCCCTATCTATCGGGAGGGCCGAGCCAGAGGAATCGGGAGGAAAGGGGTTTCCAGAGGAAACCACACCGCAGGGGACGCATAGGCCCGCCGGATTACCGGGGCTCGGCCATGCCTCACCGCATGCCAAAAGTACGTGTACCCGATATCAAGCCGCGCCTAATTACCCCGCCAGTTCCGGCTATAATGGACCAATTATGGAGCTCCCCTGACGCCTAAGCACCGCGATTTAAGTTATTAGCGGCCAAAGCTTAATTTGTCGCCTATTTTTCTACGCACCCACACTAACCCACTAATTTCCTCCCAGCAAACTCCATGGATTAACGGCATTCGTGAGAATTCTCACCACACCCACGCGTACAATAATATTCGAGCGGAGTCTAACACTAATCTGTGAATCATTTTCACGTCAATTGGCAGTAATCGCCTGCTGCGCAATTCGCGTAGGTGGGAAGATGGGTCGATTCTTCACGCACCGGCTGCCAGATATCGGACACGAAAGGGGCCCCTGTGATCGCGGAAATCTCTCAAATTTGGGGAAACGTAGCAAATGATTTGTGCAGGTTGATGCCAGGCTGGATCCCCTGGCTCGATCCTCCTGGAAACAGGGTGAAACGGAGGCTGGCTGTCCCAGGAGCGGCCAGGCGGGGGTAGAATCGTCACGTAGCACATACGTGCGTCGGATACGTTAGTCGTAAACGGCCGAGGAGGAATCGTATTCGGAGCGATGCCGGTCTTGCGATTCGATCTTTCGACCTAGAGCAAGTGGCACGGACCGAACGTTACTTAAAGCGCACTTCGACCAAGATCCGGTGCGCTCTTACTCGCCCGTAAGGTCAAAGAATGCACCTATACCCTCGCGTATCTACCAGCTAAATCCCGTAGATACAATCTTCCGCTCCTCCTTCCTCGACTTCATCTCTCTCCTCTTTTATGATCAAGCTCCCGCAGTTACTCGTCCCGTATCCGCCAGCTCGAGTACCATTCCCTATCATGGTTTAGTTACCGAGAGACACATATGTGGCTCATGGAAATAGTTTCAAGTTTCACTGCTCCTGATGGATTGGCTCCAGCGACTATAAAATCTAATTTCGCTAGGTTTCCTGACCTAACAAAGTTTATTGAAACGGTTGGATACAATTTCGTAGTTTTGAACACCCTAAAGTGGCTTGGTATTCTCTCGTCTTCTTGACGGCCGGCAGATACCCTTCGCTACTAACTTCGGCTAAACGGTGAACATGACACCAGCTAAATTTGGAGTATATTATATTTGGGACTTGGTGGTGGCGATGGACCAGCCTCACTGTCTCTTCAGTGGAGGGAGGGTAGGTGCATATGGGGCATGATCTATCGGGACAGGTCGAATATTGCACTTGGTATTATCCAGACACGACAGGCTCATTTGTGGAGAGTGGCTCGGTAGCGGTGGCGCCCCGCCACTCGATCTTGGAATCGGTATGCATGGACAGTAATGGGCCGAAGGATCTCACGCGCTCTGACACATACTCATTGGCAGGGATGGCTCTTGCCCGGAGGAGGAGGAGATGGAGGAGCAGGAAGAGGAGGAGGAGGAGGAGGAGGTGCGCGCGTGAGATCCACGATAGTAAAGGACCTAGGAGGATGCGCACCGGGCACATATAACCCTCGATGTCACTCATGCCGGTGGACGGTGCACACGAGATAGGAGTGCCGGCGGCAACGGAAACATTTGCATAATTGCATTCCGAGGCTTAAGATTTTCGACTGGTTGCTACCGGATATCGACGCGAATGCCGGCCACCCGTTCCCGAACTAACATTGCCAGACATTCCTTCCGGAGCTCATTCTCTCCCGCTGTTTGACCTCGGCTGCCTTTGCTTCGGTTCTCATGGTCCTGGGTAAACTTAGGGCGAGCAGGATCTACGTCTCTACGGAGGCCAGGACGCGGACACTGTTTGCCCCATCTCTTTCTAAAGCCGATCCGCTTATTTGCCTTGTCTGCACGGACATGAGGCGGCTGAGACTCTCCCCGGCATATTCCCCCCGAATTAATCTTACAATTCTGGTTTCAAGAGTACTTCTCTATCCTCTAATAGTAGCTGAAGTTTGCTAAAGCTGAAAATCAAAGTCGTGTGTTATCAAAACGAAACTTTTCCCGCTTGTAGCGCACACCTTTCATTCGCGCATTGTCACTAGGATCGAAATTGGACGATTGAATCGCGATGCTCGCAAACCCACTAAGTTAAACGAGTTCGGAACACCGGTAGCTCGATTCTTTCGTGGTCGTCGCACGCCACTCAATGCGCTCTCCTTCTCCCGGTTCGACGTCAGCTCAGTAAGGCGCAGCATGGCATAAGAAAGCGCGCGTGTGGGGTAAAAAGAGAGCGAGCGGTTAACGAGGAGCCCACGGGAAAGGTAAGGTGAGTCGATGTAATCGAATAGTGGATTGAAATGACATCCGCCACTTACGCCAAGGTAACTCGACGAGTGCACTAGGAAGAGGGAGTAAGAGGGCAGAAGTGCCTGCGGCCTGAGTGCACTCGCTAGGAGCCAGCCGATCTAGAACAGGGAAAGAGAGTGGTAGGTGTTACACGTTGACCATTATCGTTGCTCGTTGCGCCTAAGAAACGGCTTCGCCCCGGCAAGCGTATCGAGTTTTCCCCACCGACTGCTGTCCGCTTGCTCGGCTCGATAAAAGGAACCGTCATTTTCACATGCGTGTGCACGCTTGATGGTTGTGTAGCCTGCCGAAGGGATCACACTGTCACCTTGTAATCCGTAACCGCAACCTATCTGGCCATTTGTCCCACTGCCACAACTTTCGACCTCCATCTCCTGGCGAGCACGCGATATTGCTTCGCCCCTCACCCGGAAAAATTCCAGGCCCCAATACCGATCGAAGTATTTGCCGTTCCGAATTCTATCGGAAGACACGCGAGCGCGCGCCGCGCCGCGTCGCCCGCCTAGTGAGAATGAGGAAAGTTTAGGATTCGGGACGTTGAAGGGACGTTTACGCAACGCTTATAATGCTGTAATACTGAGCAAATGTGGGGCTCGCCCAGCGTTACTATAGTTGGGATCAGCGTAACAACTTCAATTCAAGCCCTTATCCTGCGCCAAGCGAGACTCAAGCTGAAAACAGCTAGGAGCGCGCGTTACATCTGGATTATCTATGTTAATTGTTCTGTCATGCAGTAATGCTGCTGCAGGCGGCACGAGTGTCGTCAACGAGAGCAAAACAGGTCCGGGTGCGGCGCGGCAGCGGCGGTGGGGACGGATTCGAAGGAGAGGGTGGCTTGTGTAGCAACAAATTGCGCGGAGTTTGCATAATCGGAGAAAGTGACGGCTCGACTCCGCCGCGTGCCACGGGCTCTCTTGTGCCAAAGTTTTATAAGGTAAACAAGAAACTAGGAGAATCTTATTAGGAAGGCAATCGACTCTGCTGAGCTTCCGTGTTGAGCAACCCTCACCTCACCGGGTATAAAGTTCCTCCGGTCTGGCTCTCTTCCGACCCCGATGCGTTTCTGTAATTGCAGTGCGAGAGCCCTCTCCTTTTTGCCTGCCGCTACTTTCTTCCTGTGCGCGCATGCATGTGCATGCGCGCCCGCGCACAGGTTAGCCGACGTCTACGGGGGCTTGTTTACGGTTTTTGTCAGGGCCGAGGAATTTGAACTGTTTTATCAGCATCAGCCCTCCGCCGGTTGCTTTGCCAGGCGGGAACGGCAAATACGTTAGAGCGGAAGATACGAGTTTTTGCGCAGCTACACAGCAATGGAAAGGTGGAGACACTGCGACAGATGGTGCTCAACAAGTCGAGCCACTCGCCCCGAGCTATGCTTTTGTCTGTCTCGGTCCATTCCCTTGCACTTTCAGTTAGCTCGCTGTTTCTTTCTCTCTTTTGCTACGTCTCACCCACCAACATCATCCTCACCCTTGCTCTTCTCTATCCAGAGCGGGAGCTTCCTTCGCATCATCCCTGCGGAGCGTGCGACCCCCGCTGTCATTGCTTTTCTTTGCTCCTCATTTTGCCTCTTCTCTATCTCCAGCCACGTAATAACGCGGTACTTAGCAGCTGGCGTTAGTTACTATTTTCCTTGTATAATGCCACGGTACTCTCAATTAATCCTGTCAAGTTGAGCGAACTACCGCCAACTGGAAGCGGATATTTCACGGCAGCTAATCTTGCCAATTCTTCCTGCACGTGTTACTTAGTCCCGGTGAATAAGTTCGTTCCGGTCAGGTTATCTCGATGAGTGCGTTTGGTGTTGCAGGTATAAGCTCTTCATTAATCCAGAGTGTCGGGCGGGAATTTTGTCCGTTGAAATTAAGGCGTTAGGTAGTACAGCACAGGGTGAAAAAGGCTCGTAAGTCGGAAACTGGCTTGAATTGGAGCTCGGCTTTGTCTTCGGTGCAAGCATTTGCATGGAACTTCGTTATTTCCTCTCCCTCTCTCTCCCCCACTCTCTCTGTCTCTCTGTTCCTCTCTCCCCTCTGGCTGTTCGGTTCGAGTCTTACATTAGACAAAGACACACAGGAAGACAAGGAGTCGCAGATGGCCGAAAGTTTGCCGGTAGGACAATGCCGGAGGAAGAAAGGACACGAGTAGAGAGCGAGTCGTTGCTTCAGGGGAATGGTTTAATCGGCTACCTTCTCAATCCCTTAGTGATCCTCCACCCTCTGTCCCTACATATCACCCTTTGCTCTGGTTATCCGTCGACCAAGGAACAATACGCCACCTAGCTCTTCCTTCTTCCTTGCTCTCTCGACTTTCCCCGATGGAAACTGTGCCATGCTAGTCTTCTCTGGTTCCCTCCCTCTCTCCCTCTCTCTCATTCGCTCACTTTGCCTTCTCTTTCTGCTTGAGTACGCTTTCGCTGTTAGTCCTTTTCCCGAGCTCCTGATATACATGTACGTGTAGAGCATCGCCTACTTACACTGTTCAGGCTCTGAGTGTGCCTGTGGAGCCCGCAGTTTCCCCTTTGGAGTACCACTTTCCTGCCGGAGTTTCGGCGGCTCACCAGCTGTTGTAAAGCCATGAGCGCCGGAGACTCGAGTAGAAAGAGCGGCCCGTTTCCCCCTCCCCCTCAGCCGTTGCCTTATAGAATTTTCGACCGGCGATTACCGGAATCGCTTTAAAGCATTTAACGCCTCTCATTAAAGGGAGAGTACGCTAGGTGTCGAGAAACTGCGTACAAGGTCTGCTTTGGCCCACCACTTTGTACTGTTACGTACTCCCAATTGTGGTCGACCTACTCTTTGGATAAACGCCTCTTCTAGCCGTTAAGCTCTTCTTAACGCTCTCATAAAGCCAAAGGGCAATTCCCTCTACTCCAATCAGTTGGCCACGTGTTATTTGAATTTTAAAATTCTGCTAGTGGCAGAAAAAGAACGGCACACGAGAGGAAATAAATACGACTCGATCGGCTAATTGAATTTCGGCAGGAAATTAATTAACCCCTTAACCGTAATGACGCCGATATTGGCGGGAGGCGTGCGGACGCGTAAACATTCGCTGCTCAATAATTGGACTTATTTCCAGATACTCGTATAGTACGTGTGGACACGTCGCTGACCTATTTGGACGGCTCTATTTGTCCTGGCGTATGAGCTTGAGTGGCTATTAGCCACGTTGGCAGCAATGGCGTCTTCTAATTTACATGGGGGATGCTACTCAAAATGAACCAGCCGGGCGTGCGAGTGCTGGAAAAACAGTAGGAGCTACCTGTTGGCCGCGAGGGTAATAGGAAGACGTGCACCTCGAACGGCCAAGAATAGGATCGGTAGGACGCAGCCAGCTTAGAGCCAGCAGACAGTTTATCTAGCGCGTGTCTGGCTGCACCGGGCTGCTACTACTCCTGCCAGTACGTCCATCCGTCAGGTTGCGAACACAAATTGGAAACGTGAGGTGAAAATAGCGTCCTCGCTTTCCTCGTTTGCACCCGCTGCTTGCCTTCGGCGACTTCGAGGGAGGTAGTACTACACACCTTCTCCACCATCTCTTCTCCTCGTTTACCATGTGTCCTCCGCTCTGCGAGAATATGTGTGTGTGTGTCGAGTCACGATCACACGGCTTCTTCATAAGAGCCAAAGGCGTTCGCCCGATGAATGCTCGGTCAACGAACTCAGACGAGGCCGACGATGAGCTTGCGGAAAACTCGAATGAAACAACGGTGTGACGGACGAGCGAAAGGCCGAGGGTGTTGCTGTTGTGTTCCTCTCTAGAAAAGTAAATAAATAGGAGTCGCATGGTTGAAAGATCTATAGTATTACGATACCATCGACGACGTCTCTTCGTCGAATCCTGTAAGTCTTCGACTGATACTCTTCGGTTGTTATGGATCGAAGGAATGCTGGAAGACTAAGTCAACCAGTAGCGGCTTGTTTTATTTCGAGCTTACCAGATGATGGGCATTGTTGGATGGGAATATCGAGAGACTTCCTCTGCCGTCCATGGTGCACTGTCTTACCAGAGGCACGTAAGGTAAATACATAACGATAATGCGATATCCGCGAGGGTGTCAGGGTGCGCTTTATGCGATTTGGAAAATGTCGAAAGCCACAGCGCCCGCCGCACAAATCCTTGCCTCCGTGCTGTGCCGAGGCGTCGCGCGCTCGCGGCACGTATTTTTGAAACACCTGTCGGCTTTGTCAGGAAACTGCAAATCGAGTTTCATTGTCGATTCAGCGCACACTGCGTACTTCGCGCGCCTTTCTCTCACCCTTTCCTCGCGCGATTTCCTATCGGGCCTGGAGTCAGGTACTTTATGGCGAGTTGAGAAGCATCGGGTATGGAAGTTGAATTTTAGAAAAAGAGGCTGACCCCTACATTTAGTAGTTGGGAATCGGTCATGCGATCAGCGCGCGTCGTTACCCTGTCAGCAGCAAGAGCGCGTAGATTTGGCAGGCCCGGTGTTGAACCTACTCTTGATACCAGTTGTTAACAACACTCGGCGTGTACCTACAACTGGGACCGTTTGCGTCGAGTGCGTACTCACGGCCACGCTCGTCTCGTTACAACCCTCGGGATCCTGCATTCTCCCACACCCATACAGAGACACAGAAGGCCACCAACCATGGTGGACAGTAGGTTCGAGCGGATAATGGTGCGGAACTCTCCGCTTGCCATCGGCGCACTCACGTTGTACATACCACGCACGAATATATCGGAAAAATCAGGCTGATGCGCGCTCTCCTATAACGGGGCTGCCAGCTGCGTTCTACGGTAGGTGTACGCCCGTCCGTTCATTTCTCGATTCTCCCATGGTGGCAGCGGTCACCTGCAGGAGCGAGAACGCGTGCGGCTGACTCTCTGATCGATAATCACTAGCGCTGACACGCCACAGTTGCCGGAGCAATTTTTTTTTCGTTTGCGCCGACAATTCTTCGATTAAAAGGCGTCTCGATCGGCACCGATATAATAGTGTCAATAACGAGCATACCAGTCGGAGATATACTCGGAGCGCACGGTACACGATGCTGGTGGTTGGCTGGCTGGCTGTCTGACTGGTTGCCTCTTGATTCATGGAGGTTCGAGCGTCGAGAATGAGAATCTCGCTTGATAGCACCCTTGAAATATTATTTGGCCCGATTCCGCGAGCGTAGCATGCAGAGAAAGGGAATGAGAGTGAAAAAGCGAGAGGGAGCGAGGATTGTTGGTTGTGGGGGGGTGCGTCGGGTTTGCGCTCGCGTTGCTCCATTGTTCCTTTTTATTTACGCCCCCGATTGTTTCGCGGCCGGCATCCGGGGCTGGGTTTCGCCTTTCACTTTAACGGATTCACGGGCACCGGCTTATTTTACGGGGCCCCTGCATCGCGTCAGAGATCACCAACTTTTCGCACAGGATTAGTAAGTTTTCTGAGGGGCTATGGCCGCGGCGGCCGCCACCACCCCTTTATATCGTCCGCTTGACTTTCACCGAAGCGCTATAAGCCTTTAGCCCCCATCGCTAGCATCGCTGCGTCTTGTACGTCAAAGTGATAAGTTCGCTACTGTCAAATTGAATCGGATGAAGCAACAAGCGCCCGCTATTGCGGCCACATCGCATGTCCATCTGTCCTTATGTGAGATGTTTGAGCTAATAGGGACAGAGGGAGGAGGTGGGCAAGAGGAGAGCGAGCGTGGCTTCCGATCGATCTCAGCTTCGTTAAAAAGCTTTGTGCTATTATGGACTGTGCGAGGCGCTCGGCGACGACGGGGCTTTTCACTCGATACATACATAACGTATATATACCTCGAGAGTACCAGCGCTTTTCACGCGAAATCCGGCTGCGCTGCGCTCTCGTCCTCCGCAATCCATAACGCGCCGCGCCGTGCCGCGCCGCGCGGCTCTTTCAGGTCTCCGATATTCTCGAAAACATTGCAACACAAGCGTGTCCGTGTTCCAGCCGATATTAAGTTTTCCTCTCAATACGTGGCTCGCCGGCTTTGCCTGCTTAATTAACGGAGCCCTGCCCTGCCCCGGCCCCGGCCCCGAGCGATTACTGCGACCGTTCTTAACGAGAGTGGCCACTCGCTTCTACAACAACCGAGTCGAACGCGTCAGATTTAATTTACTTGGGCTTGAACGAACCCTGATCGAACCCGGCCCAATTTCCAGGGTATCTGCCTGATAATCGCCGATCGGATTCGTCGGTTTGATTAGGCAGTGAATAAAGGATGCGCGAGAACTACGGCTCTACTTATTTCTCTCTTCCGCTACGAGGCCCTCTCACTCTCTCTCGCTCTCTCTCCCTGGTGATGGTTCGACCAAGATCGATACCCGTCTTTCGGTAATAGGTTTACGAGCGGATTAATGTGCGGCGAGTGGCGCTGTCCGAATGGTGGCGGTCACAGTCTGTTAGTCGGCGGGAACCGCGACTGGTTCGCACGATAATTGGCGCCGAGGTGCGTGTACACGCCTGTGTGCTCTGTTGGCGGCGGACGAAGGGGCACGGCTCGGATCGGATCGCGTGTTGCCGATGTGGCCCCCATGGTCATCCCATCCCGACGCCGAACGTCGCTCACCCCGCGCGACCACCGGACTACCACGGCCCGTGGCAGTATGCCGTCGACGCTTCGCATTAGCCCATTATCTTAATCTAGCAGCGAGCGCCTGGGACAAATAACAGACCAGCTCGCCTCCCCCTCCTCTCTCTCCACCCCTCTCTCCCCTCTCTCTCTCTTGGCACCGCTCTCTGTGTATTCCGTGGCACACCTAGCATCACTCGAGAGCCGACCCACCCTTAAGGTGGAAACCTCCTGGAAGCAACAATATCCCGCTGACGTTAGTTCCCTTATCCAAAGCACTACTCTGGTGAAAGGAACTGCCTGCAACTCAGATAGCAAGGAGTTAACATACATTCGTGCGACAAGCTGATGCAGTTAAGTTAAGACCGTTCTCTCCTCTTTTTCCCCGGACGTACTTTCTCACGTGTCGGTCCGCGCGTACTACATAGATTGCTATTCTCGCGTTGGAAGGTGGGCGAGGAAGAGAGTGAGAGAGAGGGGGAGAGAGGGAAGAGGGTCAGTATGGAAGGGAGTCGCTCGGATTACAACTTGATGCTTACTCCGTGACATTTGTGTCGCGAGTGCTCACTCCGCCTCCCCTCTATGTCGCAACTATATTGAATAACAGTCGCGCTTGTAACTGGACACTTACTGAATGTCCGCGAACCATACTGCTCTACTTTATTATGTGCTTCCGTATACGGTTACCGCTTTCTCGGTAGCGCGAGTTTGCCACTCCTGCTACCGGAGCGATCTGTTGCACTGTCTTCCAGAATAATCTCCCGTGTAGTCTAACGCATGACTCAGCTAACGAGCGAACGTCTGTGAGAGCACGTGCGCCAGTCTTAAGGCCGCTTCATATTTAGTTCGAGCGACAAAGAACAAAGACTGGTGGGAGGGAGAAGACCTGCGAGAGTGGAACATGAGCGTAGCTATAATGCGGATCGTTCTTTAATTGCACCGGGGGGACTTCGGTGGCAGAAGCCGGACAGCGGTCATTGGCTAAGATGCGAAGCGCCGATAATACCACAGGATCATAACACCCAAGGCCGACCCTTCCATGGATGTCCCCCTTGTAATTGCCGGCCGCCCTTTTCCTGCGTGGCATTGTTTACCCGCAAAGTCGAGTGCCTAGTGTTCCCCTTCTTCCGGAGCTCGGCTGTCCCCTGTCGCGCGGATCAAAACCATATGTCACGCTCGTGCAATGCGGGGGAGTTAAGTAGTGGGCTGCTTGATTAAAGCTTCCCGCCTAACGCTGTTTTTTTAGACCCCTTAATTGACGCTAGTTGCTTGCTTCCCCCCCACCTCTCTTTTCTCAGTACTGGCACTGCTGTCTCTTTAGCGGCGGCCTTACTAACTCATATCAGACTGTGGCGTTGACTTTAATTGCATCTCACTGTCAAAGGGGTATCATCACAGTTGTATCTGTTAATCGATGCCACCGTATATGAAGCTTCTCTATCTCTGTCTCCAGTAACCACCTCGAACCCCCTCGACCCAATGCTGAATTACCGTCGGCTACCACTCCATAATGGAAACAATGCTGGTGATGAATGTACGTCTCCCGTGTGCCTTGCTTCCGCGTACGTTTCGTACAATTAATTATTCGCGTGTATGGGGTGTGATTAATCGGGGCAATTCGGGCCACCGTTACAGCGGTGGATGAAGCGAGGTGGTACACCTGCTCCGGGAATCGGGGCCTCGAAAAATCCGACCGGTAGTTCGGCCGTCGGCACTGACATTGTCCGACGAATGCTCGAGCTCGACCACTAGCCGGCACCTGTTGTGTGTACACAGGACTCTTTCCAGATCGAGGTATATCCGTTGTGGAAATTTGCAATCTGTAATTAAATGAGCTGGGGTGGGAGGGAGGGAGGGCATCGATGTTAGCTTTCGTTCATCTGGCAAAGGGGGTCTATCGGTCAGTAAGGACAGCTGAGACTGCGGTTAATCTGGACTGGGGCGCAGTGGTCCTGGCGCGCACATGTAGACTATGGCAGGGTGCGCTAGGAGGAGGGCGGGTGGAGGAGCAGGAAGCTCCAGGAAGGATCAGGCTCGCGGAGGTGGTCGGCAAGAGGAAGAGGAACTGCTGGAGGAGAAAAGGGGAGTGAGAGGGAGTGAGAGGGAGAAGTTAGTGGAGGCGGAGGACGAGCAGAAGAGCGTGCAGGCGCAAGCGCCCGCTCGATCGATGCCCGTCTCCCGCGTATAAAGCTCTCGTCCTCGGGGGGCGCGCGACAGTTGGCGTTCCGCATCCGGAACATGAGTCGCGTCGCGGGTTCACCGTGCTTCGACCAAAACCTCGTTATTGTTATCGCTGCTTTCGGAGGTAGCAGCAGCAGCAGCAGCAGCATCAGCAGTAGTAGCAGCATCCACCGTTCCACTGCGCCTCGCAGCATCCCTTACGCTCACTCTCGACTGGAGATCAGCCTAGGAGCCTCAGTGGAATAGGTCCTCGCTGCACAGACGCGCGACCTGGACTGCTCTGGCCGGGCTTTCCAGCTGCACGACAATAACAATCGCTGAGACCCATCTTCCGCCACAACAGCACTCCTCTTCGATTGACAAAGACTTTCTCCCTACTTGGACCGCTCTCTACTCTCTTACCAAGGGACGAGACTGTTGAGGAATTAATTAGTAGTACTGTCAAAGAGAGTTGGAGAGGCGATGAATGAAATTCGGCGGAGATTTCGAGTGGAGTAACCTGTCTAACGTTGCACGTACGCTCGACGCCAATAGTAGGACAGTAAATGCTACTGTTAAGAGTAGATAACGAGATCAATCTGGAGGAAATGCCAGAGTGTTAAGGCTAGAATCGTCAGTATTGTCAATCGATTGTCGGTGCTCGATTTCGCCGTCACTTGTCAGGCTGACTGAACGGCTTCTGGATTTCTTTAAAGTTCTGTGGAGACAGAGTTTCCTCGGAGTGACATAGCGATCTCCCGGTCTCTCCGGTCGACCTCGCGGGCAATTCAATACGAGTTCTCGGGTATCGGGATTCGCGCGCGCGGTAGTTGGTAGCTGCTTGTCCGGTGGTATCAGTTGTATCTCCGGGAGAGGACAGTGGTCACCGCTGGCCGCGCCAGCCGTCAGAGATCGGATCGTCGTCGTGGAAGGAAGCCCGGCAGATCCAAGTAGAAAGAGGTGCCTCCGTTTCGGAGGAGCGTGTCAGGTGAAGTGTGGTCGTCGACGTTCTTCCCTACGAGCGTGTTTCTGCGTGCGGAGAGGTTCGAGCCGAAGGAGGAACGTTCGGGCAGCAGCAGGCTCCCGAGCGTACGACGAGCTCGTCGAGGAGCGAAGCCTCACCATCGAAGGGGAGCTGGAGGTGCCGGTGCAGGAAGGCCCGCGGACGTGCAACAAGTTAAGAGGCCGACGCCGACGCCGACGCCGCTGCTACCGTCGACGTCGCCACCGTTCTCGCCACGATGTGACATGGATATCCTAGCCGTAGCTTGCGCCCTCGTAGCGACCGCCCTGTATTGCAATACCTTGCGAGCGGGTTTCGTCTACGATGATCGGTGAGTGACATCACATCAATCCTTCCCCTCGACCTCGACCAATTACTTCCTATACTCTACAGCTCAGCAATCATTTCTCCTCGCTAATCTAACAAGAATGTCTCGTGCGTTTAAGTGGCAATTGTATACCCCGCTGTTTTTACCAAAGGAATAGCTTACCGTGTAAGTGGGAAAAGGCACTATTGCATTCGCTCATGTTTGAGGTCTTTCACCCCTTCCGCAACGAAAATTACTAAGACTGAAGTTGCGAGTGGCAATTCATCTAGAGGTGGAGATCGAGCGCGATAGAGCGTAGTAACAGTTTTACGAGTTGCCTGCTGAGTGAGGGGTTAAGAAATAGCAACAAGCGGGGTTTCGAGGTTGTTGTATGCCGCGGAAATAGAGCAAGACCTTAAGAGGTTCTCGGGTAACCAAAGACTTACCACATATATAAGACACAAAGCAACGGCGCGACACGGTTTCGTCTAGGTTTTCGCGTGACCAGCCTGTATAAAAATAAGAGAGTCTTGTTCAAAAGTTCCTAGAACGAAGTGGGTACACGTGCCACCGGCGTCAGCCAACTAATGTCCCGTTATATAATAATGCAAAGCAGCTTCGATTAACCCTTGGAATGTGTATCGGGCGCTCTTGAAGCAGGCTTCCGACTTCCTAGAATTTTTTAAGCGTGTTTCGCTATAGCACAGAAGTAGCGCGGAAGTAACACTGTTTAATGGTCAGCGATAATGATAAGATTTATTGCTATCGGCCGGAGTGGACAGTAAATGTGGGGCGTAATTGCAAACGGGCACGAATACAATGAATAAAGGACAAGTCGCAGCTGGCCGTCGGAGTGCCGTTGATTTACTGCTCGCCCACGATTTGCAGGGCGATTTCATTTAATCCGATTGTTCTATCCCCCTCTCCCTCCCTCCCTCCCGCTCTTTCTCTATTACGTTTGGTTAATCAGATATTGCTAATTATGTATGCCGGCCGGCTGGCCAACCAACCATCCAGCGAGTCGTACACCGCGAAAGCCTTCCCATTCTGTGGATTCTGTTTTGTTTAGTCAGCGACTTACTTTCCAAGCAACTAGTAACCGAGTGCTGTGTTTGCCAGTCGTCGCTCACATTTCGATTGGCGGGTGGGGGGCGAGCGGGGAAAGTGTCGCGCGCAGAGAGCAAATATGCTCGCGGGGGCCGAAGTAATCGCGACAGAGCGGCTGCTGCTGGCGCCGCGGCGCGTCGTTTGTTACTTCCACCTTTCAGATCGATGGGAGCGTATCGGCAGTCAGGTGGTACCGTATCTACCCCCGGAATTTTCACGCTACTGCCGCCGATGCTGGCGGCCCAGTTAAACGAGCACTTGCACCAGAGTGCACCGACTGCATCGCCACCCTCGAGAGCACTTCCAACGCGGAAAGTCGATCCGTGATATTAGCTTTGAGAAGAAGAGAGAGGGAGAGGGAGAGGGAGAGGGTTCGTAACTCCGTAACATATTTCTCGGCCAGCACTTCTATATCTGTGACGACTCGAGGGGGTGGCTGCCGGCAGTGCACTGGGAGGTAAGGCTGGAGTGCAAGGGAATTGCCACACTGTCATATAATCCGAAGTTACTTCGTCGATAAGCGTCCTTAATCCCGGGCTCTCGAATTCTATGACACCGAATCCCCTAATTGAGTGTCCCGTAATCTCTGGGACATCCGGTAGCAGAGAGCGGCAAGCTCCCGCTACAGCGTTACCGCTGGTGGAACCCGATCAGCTGTAAGGGCAAGCGTGCGTCGCGCAAAGTGCCTCGATTACGCACTTCTCCCTAGCCTCCATGAGAATCTGTTGCACCCCGTTATCTCGCCATTACGCTGAAAGCTCCGCTGTACTCTCCTATAGCTTCGAACAATATGTTGCGCTTAGCTGTAACCGAGGATACGCTACTGAGACGCAGCCGAGTGCGCATTCGCCGGAGTACGCTTTACGAAGACGAGCATAATCGGTAGAGAGCGGAGGGGAAGCTCGAATCGGCAGTGGATTTCTCGATCGGTGATAGCGCGATCAACGAATGAAATGTCTGGGAAGGGAAGCGACGGTATTCAAGCTTCGCGCTGGAGAATTCTCACGAATCAGTTTATCCGCTCGGCACAGCCAAATGGAATGGGCCGCTCGCTCGTTCTATTGAAAACGCCAGTGGGGGCTGGGTGATTAGCGGGATGAGCATTTAATCATCCAATAAATTCTCTCTAGGTCACCTGCCCCCAACCAGCAAGCGAGATCCGATGGAGGCAAAGGACTCGCAGATATTTCGGGGTCTTCCCAGTGGGGTCTCGGGGCTCTGGGAGCTCCGATCACCGCCACCCTCCTTCTCTCTCCTTCTCTCTTTCTTTCTTTCTCGCGCACTAATAGCGAGAAACGGCCTCGTACATTAAGCCGAGATAATTTTTCATCCATATCCAGGCCATTAGCAGCGGGCTGGTTCGATGCGAGCGCGAAGGCCGGAGCGAGCAATGCGCCACTGGCGACCATAATCAAGTCGAGTCCAGTTATTAACGAGAGTCCGGCCACCCTGGGCCACCGGTCTCCCTCTCTCTCTCTCTCTTTCTCTTTCTCCCCTTTTTGCCAGCCGCCCTCCCGTTTTTCCACCCTCTTTCACGCGCCCCATTCCCCCTATATCTCGCTCACACCACTCTACATTGTCCACCACGGCCACTGCCGAATCGGCCCGCTTTCCTCTTATTTTCTCTTTTGCTCGCTTTCAGTGGCAGTGGGCGCGTGCGCGCGAACGCCCACGTTTTACTGCAAAAAGTAGATGCGTCGTCATCTATTCAAAATACGGTAGGTGCGAGTGTCAGACTCGCTTTGGCAAAGTCTCCAGTCATTCCCGGTTATTTAGCCAGATCCTTGATAAATGCGAACGATAACCCTAGTGGCTGGCGCTGAGGGTAATAGGTGGTCTGGTAGCCGGTGCTAGGCGTCGAATAAAAAATGGAGATAAGTTCGCATGATAAATAGGAGATACGAGATCCTCGAAGATCCCACGGGTGGTGGTTTATCCGTCGCGAAGTTATAGGTTTCCCAGGCCTCGGAGTTTACCAGAGCGGCGCGGCGGCCACCCTCTCTCACTCTTTCTCTCTCCACCTCTGGAGAGTTTATTCCGGCATCGTCGGCCGTCGACGCCTCGCAGCGTCGCGCCGGTGGCCGCTAAAACTCATGGGATAATAAAAGCGCCGTATTTTACTGGGAGCCGCGCCTCGCCGGGAGTACAATGCCTGTGCCCGAAGAATACGGGACATATTTATTTGCTCGATTTTTTTTTCTGCCCTTACCCCCACCTACTCTCTCCTCCCCTTCTCATTCTCTCCGGTCTCACCCCTTTTTTTGTTTAGTCCGCCGTTACGGGTCGAACTCGCTAGTAGCAACGGGAAAAGAGAGGTTCGCGCGCTAAAGAGAATGGAAGACAAATGGAAGGGAGACTGTTAAATGGGGAAAGCTAGTGAAATGAATGTTGGATGTAGGGCAACTAAAGCCGCCACCGCCGTCGCCGCTGCCGCCGCCGTCGCCGCCGGCCGGGGTGATCCAGAATGAACGGGCGCACCCTGCACCACCAGGATGCACGGCAGTTCTGCAACCTAGGAAACTTTCAGTATGCTCTACCTAGTCTAGTAGCCTAATCTCGTAAACGAACACATCCGCCGGATGTGCCTTACATACTGGCTCCGCTTCGGTGTCGATCCTCTATGTTGCCAAACCCCTCGTGTGCTGCGGCGCGGCGCTGCCGCTGCCGCCATCGCCCTACGAGTTCGGAATAAGAAAACTTCGTGGTCGAGGCTTAGTTTATACGCTTGCCGTCTACGTCGGCGTTGGACAATGCGACCTATTCCCAACACTCGCTGCTTGTGAGATGCGACGTTATTGTTCCCTCGTCCCCGAGCGAGTTTCCACCATCTGCGGAATACTAATAAAAATTTTACAAATGCTCGAGCACTCTTAAGTGGAATTGCTGTCGGGACAAAAGGGAGTCTCTGCCTAAACACGAGAGCTTCCTGAGATCCTCTGTGGTAAGGTAGAATCCTCTGGGAGACGAATACGTTTAACGACTTGGGAAAATAGAGACACATCTCGTTAATTTCTTAGCAGTTTTTGCATACTTGCAAGTAGAAACCCCACTCTCGCAAAGGAGTCGTTATAAGATTCTACAGTATTAAAATTGTCAAGAATGTGAGTCGTAACATTCATGATGTCGAATGGGAAAGAGTTCGACCACTATTGGAAACCTTTAAAAAAATGCGAAATTCGGACCAATAACGCTCTCTGCATCACTAAAGCCCAGCCGGTTCCCGTATGGAAATTAAAAAAAATCCGATCGTGTCAGCAAGACACCAGTAGAAATTACAGTAAATCGAACGCTCTGCCGACTGGAGAGGCTCACCAATGCAAACAATAAATCGATCGGCGAGTAGCCCCGGCGCATTTTCGAAATTGCTAGGATGGACGATGTTCGGGGAGGATGGGGGGAAGGACGAACAATAATTGCCAGGAATCCATTATGTAGGGAATATCGGGTGGATTGGAGAGCGGGGGGTACAATGTTCAACCTGAAATAAAAGTAATTGGCTGACTGTGGCGCGCGGTGTATCGAAATCCCCATTAGCAGGGCCGTTTGTCCGTCATCAATAGATCGTGCCAATGAAAAGGTCGACTCTGATGCCATCCGAGTTCTGTTAGCGTGGCCCGGCCTAGCTAGAGCTTGCTCGAACAGGCCAACATAATCCTATGGGAGATCCCTTTATGGCCATGAACTTTCAAACCGGATCAAGCGATTCTAACCTAAAAAGCTAGCTTCCCTCTACCCCTCGCAGCTCCGAAAGGATCTTGAATTGTGTGGCAAATCCCAGTATTCTGTTCGATTGGCGTTAACAGTTGGGAATATCTCCTCTTTCTATCTACCAACTTCCTCGCCATTCTCCAATCTAACGGATCCATGACTATTTCCTGAAGTCTAGTAACTGCTGATCAATTTACTGCATAGGTAGATACACAGAGGCAATCGAGAACAAAGCCCGCAGAACAAATCGATTCACAGTTTCGGGAGAGCCGAGCTTTTCTCCTTTTGGAGGCCTTCTCAGTCTGTTAGCGATTCGATAATTGGCAACAAAAGCCTGCTATTCAATAAACTCCGATATTGCTGAAGCATCGCGGTAAACTGCGCGAGACTCAGCGGGAGTGTGTCTCTGTGTGCACAAGGTAGAGATAGAGAAAGAGGCGAGAGAGAGAGAGAGGGAGAGGAAGAGAGAAGGGGCGTTACAGAAATTCAGGAACAAATCCCTTTCGCGCATTTCTCCGGCGGTGGCATCCGTGAAATCCGTGAAACTGCTGCGGTAGGGTCGAAAGTGATCAGCGAAGCACGTAACAGAGGAAGCATGGACATGCAGAGAGCCGGAGCTCGCACTCCCGCGCGAGCTATAACTCAGAAGTGCGTGAGCGTACTGCGAGGAGCGATAGGAATAGCCTAGATAGAAACAAAGGGCTACAGGGGGATGCTGGCACAGAGAGCGAGAGATGTTCACAGAGCGAGAGAGAGAGAGAGAGAGAGACAGTGTGTTTGTGTGTGTGTGTGTGTAGTATGTGGGCAGCGATGCAGCGGACAAGCCGGGCTGCGGTGCAGGCTGCAATGCGCGATCCGGTCGAAGCCTCGAATTCTTGCGATTCCGAGTGTAGGGTTGGAATATCGGTCTAGTTGTTCCTGTATCGAAACACGCACGTGCGGCCGAATAGTGCCCAGAACATAGTTTCGCCGTGAACGATTCGCTTCGACGCAGGAAAGGCAAGCCACTGGAAGAGCAGTTCTACAATGAAATCATTTATCTGGCGACACCGCCACTACGCAATAACCTCTTACCGTGCGAATGAACTAAAAATGTACGGTAGAGTTGGATGCAATATATCGGAAGAGTCGAGAGCGGTTTAAAACCGAGCAGAAGAAGGAAGAGGCTTGGCTTTTGGGATGGTGTTTACTTGGAGGGAAATATATCGGCAAATACGTAGGGATGATAGCTACTACATGCGCGCGAAGTACATCCGGCAAAGCCGGATTGCAGGACGAATTGCACGCGCCTTCAAATAACTGCGCCTCCACTAGAAACATTTACCGTGAAGCGTGGAGCAAACTGCTGCAAGCTGGAACTTGGAAAGTGAAGCTGGGCGCGGAGAGGAACCGAGGGGATGCGAGTAACAGAGTGGTAGCGCGCGAGGAAGAGAGCGTGTAGAATGCGGGTGTGCAGCTTGGGGTGTGTATGTTGCAATTTGGCTGAGACTCGTCGAATTATGGAGCAAACGAGAGGTTCCAAGATAAATAGGGCACTAAGATAAATACAGCATTTGTCAGAGAGTCCTTGGCCCGAGCGAGCGCCAGCCGCCACAGGACGGAAGATGCCAACCGTCCTGAAAGATGAGTGATACAAGTGAACAAGTACTGCGGCAACTTGTGCACGCCGCGGGAGTGGATGCTGAATGAAGCGGAAGCTAGAGATACTCAAAGAGCGAACATTTTACTCCCTTTTTTTTCTACCAGCTACCAAATACTTTCTGCTTAACTTTCTGTTTAAATGCGTGAAATAATTATCGCGCACGGTTTTCATCAAGAGTTTTATCTGGCATTGGCAGATGTATCGGATCGCCAGAAACTGAGAGGCGGGTGGAGAGCGCAAAATTTTAATCAGCCGGCAATAACTGCACCGGCTAAGTGAGTACTTGCACAAACGCCCACATGTGTGCACACTGCATTCCAGGGACGCGCGTACGTATTTCGGAATCAGTTGCACCGGGGAGGAATTTACGATGCGGCTGCAAGATCCCCGTTTATATTGGGCCAGTTGTAAATCTAATTAACAAAACCTGTTTGCGAGCGGGCGCTGTCGAGCAGGGACGGCGCGGCACGGCAGGGCGTTCGTGTTTATACAAGTTTGGGGATAGGCGGGTGGGTGGGTGTGTGGGTGGTGAGGATGCTGTGCCCAGGGTGAATATGATATGCTTGATGCAACCGGTATACTATCGGTATACACACGGCGATGCTTGGCTTTGGTCGCGTTCTCTGAAATTCAGCGGGTTCGCAGCGAGCGGCGATACCGAATGAAGCGTGGAATGGCTGACCGCTGGCTTTCGTCCTCAGGCAAAATGTATAATTATCGAGTGATAAAAAAAGCCGCTGAAAAGCCCGCGTCAGTTCGCACCGAGCGAGCGGTACCTGAATTTGGGGCGAATATTTTCCGCGGCTCCGCATCAAACGATGATATAATCGAACGGATCGATTGGATGACGCCAGGTGATATCGGCCGAGATACTATTCTCTTTTGCCTTTCGCACTCTCTCCCTCTTTCTCTCTGTCTGACCCTGTTGTTTGAGCGCTTTTTCACGGCACCAACGGGCGTTCGGACGGCAGTGAATCGACGTGTGCCAGCCGACCGCTCATTTTATGCCCCCGTTCCGCGGCCCAGCAGCCGTCACGCGAGACATCGCGTCGGCAAAACCAAACCGGCGATTTTCTGCTCCGCTAATGAATTCGGCCGTGCAATTTATTAATATCCGAATTCGACGGACCATCGATCCCGAGACCTCTTTCCACAGCTCTTTTTGACATTCAGCATCCCTTTGAATTGTCATTCTAAACCCTCAACTTGATCAATTGAAAGACGAAGGACTGCTCCCGTGGAACTTGGTCGAGGGTTTTACAGGCTTACCCGACAATGAATGCTGCGAACACGGCACTTCTTCGAATAAAAGACGAATTCTTATCGGTCGGAAGAATACTCGAGAGAGACTCTCTTAAGCCTCGTTTTTATCTTATGCTTTACTCCCATCGCTTGGTGTTCCAGTAGTGTTAGTTTGTTGCTCTTGGCAGCGCTTCCTGCGAAAATCCCGCGAACTGCATCCCGTCGGGCGTGGGTAGTGTGTGTGTGTGTGTGGAGGGTACTTGCCTTGGTAATAATAGCTAAGGATGTGGTTGGCGGTGGGTGGCAAGTGGATTCGAAGTCGCGAATATAGCGCGCGGCGTGTAGTCGGTGTGTAGAGAAGTGGTGAGGCGGGAGGGGGGGGGGGTGGGAGGGAGGCGGTAGGAGTGGGCGAGTTGGGGGAAATAGGAAATCCCCGAACAAACGGTGGAGTCTTTGCGAATCGGGCCGAGCTTAGCAGTGGATTATCTTTCGGCGTATGTGGCTGCTAGCATGCTGGATGTTCGATACCAAGCTCGAAAGTCCTGTTCCATCCACGGTTTATGCCGCTCCACTCGAGATTCTCTTAGGATCAGAGCGACTAGGCACAGCCGCCTCCGCCTCCGCCGCGGCCGCTGCCGCCGCCATCATCACACTCCTGTTGGTACTCGCGTTCACGTGAGCACGGCTGACTGCACTCACGCAAGTTTCCTTCCTCTTGATGGCTCTTACGTGAACACACATTGCGCGAGCACTGGGATGGGGAGAGTGGGAGGGTGCTGCCTGCTCTTCATCGGCGGTAGAATAACCTAGGATGCAGTGAGAAACAGCGAGAGAGAGAGGGAGAGTGGGAGGGAGAGATTGAGAGAAGGAGCGAGCAAACTCGCTAAGCGGATCGCGCCTAGAATATAGCGGTTCATGAATAATTTTTCTTAATTAGTTGGCCGCTGCCCTGGCCTTTCCGGCCATCTTCCTACTTAGTCTGTTGTGCCAAAGTCTGATAAGGTTTTACGAACTTCTTAAGCTGGGCTTTGCCCAGTCCTTCGTTGAAATATCGGCCCGGCCAAGTTAACATCATCAGGTTGCTATCACTCGACTACGGCTCACTGGAAGTCAGAGCGCAGTCGAGATTGACGAAAAAGCAGGACGCCGTGAAAGTTTAATGTATCGAGCACCGCTCTGAATGGCGTCGATGGCGTCGCTCCTCGATTTCAGAGCAGATGGCGGCGGGCGAAAGTGAAACGCGCAGATCGATGTTCATAAATAGAGCAGCCGAGTATTTACTCGGCGTCCCGCGCGTCCCCCCCCCCCCCCTCTCTACTCTTTCTGTCTCTGGCTCTCAGGTTGCCGTTAAATCCCGTCGATCCGACGCCAATTATTCAGGCGAGTTTTAATGCGTTACTTCGCCTGGAGTGCGAGGGAGCGAAAGTTTCCTCCAGCTTCTTCAGCTTTCAAGTGGTGCGAAACGATTCGAGTGGTACATCGCGAGCGCTTTAAATACGGAACTAGAATTCCCCTTGAGGGGTAAATCCACTGCTGGCCATTAGATTTAAAGCCGTGCATGCACCATTACTCCAACAGAGGAAAAGTGCGAGGATAACGGGAGCTCCTTTCTGGACAGCGTACCCGCTGGACCGAATGTACGCTGGATGTGAAATCGATATCGGCAGTAATAGTAAGAGACGCCCAGGCATAAAACCCATTTGCCATCTTACACTTTCTGACTGCTATATAACCGGAGCAAAGTGAGGACTCCGTTCCATAAGGAACATCATGCCAGATGTTCCGGGAAGCCGCGACGCAGCGGGTGAGGAGTCGCTGTGTACAAAGGGTGAATCGTTTGTTTGCCCATGTTCCTTGAGTCCAACCACCCGCGGGGATAAGCGGGCAGATAGTCCCGCAAGATCGCCGAAGAAGCAAGATGCGAGGCTGAGTGGGCTCTTATCACCTCACAGGATCACGCTTCGCTCCCCTACATTCGTTACCCTCAGCCTCGCTGATCGCTCAAATCTGAAGGCGCCTCCTCTCACCGGGCGACGCTCAGGCTGTTAGCGTCCGACGTTCGGCGCCCCTATAACTGAGTTTCGGATTCGAATGTCGAAGCGAGAGCCCTCGGAGATACGGGTAAACGGGATCGAAAATGCCACGGCGAATTGCTCTTTCCCAGCGGATGCTGCGCTCCCGCAGCGGCGCAATCCTTAGTTGCCCGGGAATAAGAGTAATCGCTGGACCCCGGGATTTGACCTCTCGAATGTCGTTGTGCGATCAGCTCCAGTTATTTACTGGTTAATCCAGCTAGTGCTTCTATGAACTTCACTAGCGGAAGCCGGCTTAAGCAAGTAATGGCGCCAGAAAGTGAGACACGTTCAAACTCTGAGGTAGAGGCTTCGGAAAGGTACGAGAGATGCAGAAGGTGAGAGAGAGAGAGAGCGAGAGAGAGAGAGGGAGAGAGGCGTAGAAGATGATGCTCATTGATCCGGCCTTTGATGTGAGCTTTCGGCAGAGGATCAAGCTCCGCTCTCCGGCAGATCTCCGATGAACTTAGTCAATCAGCCGACAATCGATCAAGCCACCGCTTTAGGCTCATCATCGTGCGGCCTGCCGAATTTGCGTATGCAAATTCTGCCATTCGTTATTATCTGCCAGCCGGTGCCCCCGTTGCCGCCGCGCCGCCACCACCACTGCCGCCGCCGCTGCCGCCGCCGCTGGCTGCGTGCCCTGATAATTATTGGTTTTTGGATTACCCCCTAAACCGCGCTATTTCCCACTGGCTCTCTGGACACTCGCAAGTAACTACTACGATGAAAGAAAAGTCGATACTTATCCATTCAAACGGCCGTTTCCGTGGTTAAACAAATTTCTGATAATTATACTCCGCGAAGATTAGTTAGTGCGAAATCGTATTTCATACGAAGTTAACACCCAGCGAAGCTTGTTTGGATTTCATTAGAAGGGGCGGAGCGGCGTGCATTTAGCGCGGTTTCAGTTGATCCCAATTCTGGCGGAAGGGGCAGCGACTCCCTGTTGGAAATACGATTAAATCGCGAGGCTGGATACTCTGGAGACGAGGTTCGAAGCGCGCGGCGCGCGCTTCCCGTGGTTCGGCGCGCAGCATGACTGGCAGGAAATTACACGGAATTAACACGGAGGATTGTTTGTAATAAAGATTAATAGTGGGCTTTGTAACGACTGTGTGTTTGATGCAGCGCCCGCCTACGGAATGTGCCGCACTTATTCTCTCTCTCGCTTGGCTTCCCTTCGTACATCAGTGAGGTAGCAGCGCGTTGCTGTCCCCTTCTACGCTCCCCACCCTCCCTCCCTCGCACTCTCTCTCTCTTTCTCTCTGGCTCTTGCCTCTTCGCCACGACACGAATGTTGTTTGTGTAATCAACGGTACGAACAGGTCCGCCCCTCTTCATCCACCAGCCGTCCTCGCCGATGGGAGGAACCCGAGTGCTCGCGTAGCGTGTAATTTGTAATTCTGCACGCTGCATTATTTTCCGCTCTACCGCTTCTCGCTTCCCGCTTACTGCTCTCTCTCTCTCCACCTGTCGCGACCCTCCCTCGCACTCTCTCGCTCTTTCCACCTCGTCCTCCCGTTCATCGCGGTATTCCTGCCGTCTATCTGCTCCCCGCCCGCCCTCCCTCCCTCCCTCTGGCACCCGTGTTAAATCGTTGCCCGCTTCGCGTGATACCTCAGGAAATTGTGGAAATCAAATCAGCTAAACGGGTGTTGTGATACGTCTGTGAACGATCGAATGATAGGGACGCGTTTATTATCGGCCACTTATTATTGAGGAGAAAGAGGAGATTTTTCGTTGCTGTAAATCTCATGATGCACCCTTTGCAGTAGTGTATAGCGGGGCTGACCATCGGGCGGTCCACACCACTGAACGCTCGGTGTGGCTGGGCTCTGACCTCAGCCCGACTTGTACTACTGCATTTCCTACTCCGGCGGAGCAGTGCTCAGCTTCTACTACTGAATGCGATGCTCGGCACTGTCTGACCAATGACGGAGTTGCACTACTGAACTGGGTAGCCACCGCTGATTCTGTTAAGGAAACCCTTGTATCCGCCAGAACATTCTACTATTCTAACACTGTTACACCTGCCACGATTAACACATTGTCTGGATTCAGAACTCGCGCGCTCATGCTGTTTTTGCCGCTGGCACGCGAGTGTTACGTATACCTGTTGCCTGGTGCTCGACTCACGGAATTTCAAGTTTTAGTTTTCAATTGATCGACGGCTGGATTTTTGAACTTGAATTCCCTGTAGTGCCAGAGTACACGAGTTGGTTCAATATTAATAATGTAATCGGCGGGCTCGAGAATTGAGAAGGATGTCACGTCCACAGAGGGGGTGGACGCGAGGACCGGTACGGATCAGACTGGAGCGTCGGGACGCTGTCGCTCCCAGCAAAGATAATTAAACCAGCAGCCAGGACGCTCGTTCCGGGAAGTACTGTCGTCGTCAACGCCGTCTCGGAATGAGAATCTTAAATAGGGTAGAAGCCGCTACGCTTGTCGTTGGAGCTTGGGGACCATCAGCCCTCGAAACGAAGACCGCTTTAATAATGCCCGGACCCTCTCCTATTGCTGGTGTCGACTGATCCGCATCAAAACCTAAAGAATCGAGCCAGACTTTTCTCTCAATTTAATTATTAACTTAATCACCAGCCTACCCGGAATATCCGATGACCACCATTAATCCCGGGACGTCCTAGTTTCTGCGAAGTTCGCTTTGTCTTTCGGAAGTTGGCTCTTATAATGTTGCTTCAGGCTGATTTCCATGAGTCCAATACGGCAGAGCCACTGCTTCAATGGCTGGGGAGCCGTGAGCGAGCACCATGTTACGCGTGTAATGCACGTCAAAGGGAGGCACGTATAAATTATCTGTGCGGCGGAAACGTGTTGGGATTGCCCGGTCGAACAATTCAGTCGCGGCTAATGCGAACGACCGAGCGTTTCAGCTGTCAGAATTTAAAACCGTCCTAATTGAGCCCTCCACCGGTTTCCACTGGAGGATGGGATAGAGCGACGACGCGGGATTATCAAGTGGATAGACGTTAAGTATCGGACTACATAAAATTACACGCCACTCGCCGTGGGAACACGGCAATTCCCGAGAAAACGATGCCATTATCATTAATGCCTACGCGGCGATCGCCACTGTTCGCCGCAAACTGCTCATACCTCTAATAATTATTATCACCTCATTTGCGACATTAGCCTGGCCAGGATGGTCGCATCAGCCTCGCTCCTCGGGACAAGGCCGAGCCCAACTCCAAAGAGATCGCCGTTGTTATAGTTATCAAGTGTAGCATGCCGAAATCGGCTCAAGTTGCGTTGTGTAGATAAATCCTCGAACGATCGCTGCTACCTCCCAGTCTATTATTAATAGGTTGACGCCATGAAAGCATCATAGCGTGTGCTGCGTTCCACGGGGAAAGCTGGTCGATTGCTGGTAGCCAGTAAGTGTATATTAGTCGGAGGACGCAAAATTATAGAATAGTTTGGCAAACATGCCGTGCTACCAGTTCCGCTTAAGCGGTGTCATTATCATTTTAGCGTAATTACCATTCGGTAATTACCGGGCGGGCGGGTATTCATCAGGGAGGCAGCACGGGAGATGTTTATGCCGTCGCACGTAGCACGCGCTAGTTAGCCCCGTTTTGCCTGGCGTGTGTCTGCGCGCCGCGACTTTTTTCCCGTCCACGGCCTGCCAAGCGAGGCTGACTGACTGAAAGAGTGAGCGAGCAAGCGTGGAGGGCTTGAGGGAGCGAGAGCGGCTGAAAAAAGCAGGAAGAAGGCCACATTTTTGCCGAGGTTCTCGAGAGCCGCATATAAAAGAGAGTACTCGCGGAGGCAAGCTGCCGGATACGAGACGACGTTAAACCCTTTGCCCGGCGAGATACGGAGAGAAGGAGGGATAGTGACAATACGGAAAGAGTTGCAAGAGTACCGTCGACGCACAATAAACGATCAACCAATGAGAGACCAGCTCACCGCTAGAACAGTGTACCACGAATTTTTTCCCGGAGAAGCCTACTCTCTACCTGTAAGCGCGACCCAAATTACAGTCAATGTTCCCCATTCTCCTTGTGTGTGTCTCTCGGGCACGCGCTCGTTTCTCTGACAATCCAACTCGAAGCTCTCGTACACTCTCCTCCTCCTCCTCCTCCTCCTCCTCTTTCCATGGAAGAGGAGGCACGCGATAGTATGCGCGTCTCTCACTTCACATTGAATTCAAAGTACGTACAACTGGTTGAGCTCTATATCGTGCGGCCTCTCTGTAGCCCAGAGCTCGATCTGTGCGACTGTATGCGCGCGAGCATCGGCGGCAGGCCCGGCAACTCGAGCAAGTTATTTCGCGTCGTGGAACACGCTATTGAGCTCCCGATATCAGAGCGAGAATGACAAAGGGCTAGCCTCCCTGGAAAACCCAGCCAGCCTCGTACGCCCGCATTCTTTCCGCCCAGGGAACTACCGCCGCATTTTTCTGCATGCTTCGAGGACAGCCTAAGAATGCTAGAGAAGAATACGCCCTCTTCCTCTGACCGTCCGACTTTAATAATTCATACGCAATAAGCAAACGCTCCGCCCTTTCTCAGCCTGCCTCTGTTTCCCGTTGCTCACATTGGTCTCGAAAAGTTAGCGGTACTCGCTCGCCGTTAGCTCGAAATGTAGCTGGGAAATGTTTTAGGTGGGCGCTTGCCCGAGATAAATAAGGGATGCTGCTCGGTGTACCGCGAGATTTCACGCGCCCGCGCTACGATTTACCGGTTAATTCTTTCATCCGTTGTTCCGGGAAATTGAATATTTAAGGCAGCCGCTTTTGTTCTTGAGAGCCTTGGTACACCGCCTCCCCGCGTTCCACCCCTCTCGAGAATGGCGGCCAGGAGACAGCCGTGAAATTCTTTAGAAGGGTAAGCTTCTTTGGCATGCATACTCGAGAATTACGCCATGAATGTGAAATACACCCGGAGGAGTCTCGGCGTACATCGCTGGGAGTTTCGCAGATTCGCATGGAAAGGCTGGTCCACGGGGAAAGAGTCCTCCTCTCGCGAGAGGGACGCTGGGTGCTCCAGAAGGCAGCGAGAATGTCAGGTTACGAGGGTGGAACGATTTATAGCGCCTTAAGACTCCCACTACTTTATGACGACCTTAATGTTTGCACCGTAAATTGGGTAGCTTAGGACAGCCAGCCGGCACGAAAACAGTAAAGTGGAGATCCTTTCGTCGTGACTGGCATTCGCCAGCGAGGGAAAGAAGTGCGCGAGGGGGAGAAATGAGAATAATTTTCTGGATCCTTCAGGACAGAATTGCGTGAGATTCTGGCCAGCGGAGAGTTGGATGGCTGCTGTCCTTGAGAAAGTATAATCGCGTGGATTAACACTATCCTATCAGAATCGCTCCTTTCTACCTGTAAGCGGGTGCCACTTGCACGATATTGGCTGCTCATTGATGGCGCAAAAGTTCCGCTTTAATTGCGGCCTTGGCCGATGATTTATTTCCGATATTAGCTGCGGCCCCAGGCCGACAAGCGTGGCGACGAAAACAAAGTTTCAAGCGGCAAGTGTCGGAGAGTGGGTGTTCTCTTGTGGCACGGTGAGAGGCCTCTTGTTCGGGCTGTTCATAATCGAGAGAATGAGTAGCGGTCGATAGCTAAGGGGCCTGGTTGACTAACACGTTACCTAGTTGCCATCGGCACCTTTTCAGGAGCATCGACCGGCTTTCTCAACTTGGCTAAGGGACTCCTCGTTCTCCCCTGCATACAGAGCGACGTCTCGACTTATTATTTTCATCCCTTAAAGTCTGGCAAACATTTGCATAGCCGTGCGAGACGCACCTAGAATTCTACGGGGAGAAACCGAGGGAGAAAGAGTGTGTGCAGAGTGGATGTCTTCCAAAATCGTGTGAATAAATCCAGAAAGCCTTCGCTCAACATTAGTGGGATTAGTGTTAACTTCAAAGTAGCGCAGCTCCCTTAAAACAGTTTTGAGCATGATAAGGTTTCAACGGAATGTGCTGTCGCAGCTGGAAAGGCATCACTATCGTCAAAGAACCCTGTCTGTTTATTCCCCCTCTCGCAATCTCCGCGAATGATCTCAGAGGTAAGGAACAATATTTGGGATATCAATTTGGACGAGTGAGCTACCGAAATCGCAAGCACTGACTCTACGTATGACAGAGTATATTAAGCAAATATCCAAATATCCTGGCTAAACACAACCATCCTCCAGAGCGATGATTGTTCTTCGTCTTCTCCTTCTCTTTTCTCTGTATACAACAGCGAAGTAACTCTGGACGCAAATGTGGTTTTGCGCTTGGAATTTCCTTTAGATAAAGCGAAGAATAGACGATCCCTCCTTCCTTTAGCCGCCCCTTGTTACCAGCCTTGGTCCATTTTTATACGAATGAAGCAAGCGAGCTTCGTTAGCCGGTACGTTGGAATGGGAGGGAGAGTGAGGTAGTTAGAGGAGGACAGCAACGAGTTGCGCGCACATATTAAATGAATATTGCAAGGATTTGATATTCCACTCTCTCAAATCTATGCCATTGAGAAGCGGGTGAAGATGGTCGAGTGTTCTTTTTCAATGAAACTTTAAATGTACCCTATAATCGGCTTCGGCAATATGAGAGGTCGCTCGATCCTGACCAGAGCGCTGCTCGCTGCGAGCACCGCTAATGATGTTCCCTCGTGAAGCTTGTCCAATTATTTAATATTCTACCGAGTGACTTCAGTCCTGGCCTCATTAATCCACGAGTAATTCATGAAACCGTATTAATCAAGGCACTCGCATGATAATAGGTTCGCAGGGCCGAGCGCTGCGGCCAAGCTGCTGGGAGCTTCAAGAAAAACAGCCTACTTCGAGAAGTGAGAGCAAAATCTATCTCGGTAGCGGCGCGGCGGGGAGTGGGCGGGAGGGATGGTGGGGCGATGGTTATTAAGGGAGTCGGGCGTATTAGCAGATCGAAATCAGGACCGGTAATAACCGGGGCGTAATGTAATAGAAGGTCGTGTAACCGGCTGCCTCGGAAAAATGGAAAATCTAAGGCGATATCAGTTTAATGTCCAGACCAAATGGCGTCAGGACTCGCCGTTACCTCTCCTTCCCATCGCCTCCTCCTCCTCCTCCCCCCCCCCCCCCGCCTTCCCCTTCTCCACGGCCTGGGGAAACGAGTCTCAAGCTATCTTGAAGGGTGGATACTAGATACCGGCGTTATAACAAGACGCTACACTGCCGGTGGCACTGCCCGCCACCGACAGAACTTACCCGCCCGTGATAGTTACGTATTAGCGTGCCGTTATGAAACGATCTAATAAACGGGAAAGGAGAGAGGAGTCTGGCCATTTCGGGGCAAGGGAGGCTAGTGGAAATCTAATCAAATATATCAGACCACCAGGAGGCTATAACGAAGAGTCGTTTCGTTCCGGGCGAATACCTACCGTTTTATCGGCCAGCCACCCCCTCCCCCGCTCCTCCTCTATCCTCCTGGTGTACCTCGCTACTAGCCGACCGCACCCTATCTCAACACCTGATTCCAACAGAGGATCCCTTTTTCCCGTCGCCCCGGACACATTCCTCCTGGAATAGCGTATAACATCGGCCTGGCTGGAGCTTCTTCTTGGTTGTGCTCGATGGAATATAGTGTGTCCCAGGCAGTCGCTGCTGCTCAACCGAGTGGAAGAAGCTGCTAAGTGTATTAGAATGGCGTCGGAGATATGCACGGCCGGGGGTGGCACAGCCTCGCATCCCACCACGAATCCATGCACACAGGTATCGAACGCATAGCTCGGGGATGCCGCTTTTTGCGGAACGATCGTAATAAACGTTTGCGTTCTGCTTGAATGCCGCCAAGTTACTATAGCACCCGATGCACCCGAGGCGTCGCGGCACTTGCAGGGCGCATGAGGATGCGCGTGAACGGTTTTTACGATTTCCTCCAAGTGCCGATGGGGCAGGATAACATCTGCGTGGTGCTCGGGGCTTGGCGCGTGATCCGCGAGATAAAAGTGGTTAAAATGGTCGTCCGCTTGCTCTATCTTTCTTTATTCCTCTTCTCTACGGCGACGATAGGAAGGTGCTGAAAGAGCTCTCTAACGAAGTGTGCACTCGGCGACACTGTTTCAAAGAACGAAATCGCGTTTGCATAAGTAAGAGAGAATCGAGACGGATAACAGGCCGCAATGGGGGGTAACGAGGCGGGTACACACATTTGTCTCGACGTTGGGAACTCCTTGCCCGACCCCCCACCCTCCCTTTTCTGCCCTTGCCATACCCCTTCTTTTTCGCCTATCCTCTTGCGCAGCTGGCGAAACGCATGGGAACCTGTCGTGTAAATTCTTTTACGCGAATTGCACCGCTCCCCTTCTCTCTCCCTCTCCCCCTCCCGCCACCCTGCTTTTTTGGTCCGTCGTCATCTCCTCCCCTACGTTGGCTCTTGCGGATTCATAATGAAACATGTTCGCGCACACAATAACCGGGTCGTAGGATGGCGAAAATGTGCCTGGTGCACGGAACCAGCAGCAATGTCGACGCGACGCCCTAGCAGCGAGAGTTCGTAATATTCTTTTTCATTCTCCAGCTATGCACTGTACTTCGCTATGACCCGCGTGTCTGCCGTGATTATTCTCTTTTCGGTCGGCATGCGCACTTGCCCAGCGGCCTTTTTTCATCGGGCAAGAGAAGCAAGCCCTGCCTGACAAAGGGTTCAATCCGGATGCGTACACGCTCAAGGCCTGCGCTTGAAGCTGACGATGATCACCAGAACGCTGGTGCACTTGACAACCTGCGATATGGATTTACCGGAATAAAGGCGGAACAAGCTGTGCGGCGTTCGACCAAGTCTCTCGAGTGACGGGGGCGAAAATTTCTTCGCGAAATTTGGCTTTTCTCATGCACCTTGGCTTAAAGTGTTCGTCACACCGGCGAACATTCGGGAACGTCCAGGAAGAGGCGCGCAGAACGTGTCGTTCCGGCAGTAGGTTTAAAGGATAGCACACTGTTTGTTGAGAAGGGGGGAGGGGGGAGGGGGGGTGGAAAGGCGAGGTACGAAGGTGGCGGTGGAGGGTGGCTGGGCCTGGCAGGGGGGGGGAGGGGGAGGGGGAGGGGGATGGCGAACGGAAGGAAAGCGAGAAGAGAGTATCGGGTGGAGGTGAGCACACACACAAACAGGGGCGCAGACACGCATCCTCCTAGTTGGGGGAGGCATGCCACTTGTGGGTCTCTCATGCAAACCCTTGCCTCAGAGCTACCTACTCCGCCAGCTACTCTATATTCCGTTCGACGAGCGTTACCGTTAGCGTGCCGCCTCGTGCAAGCTCTCGCACCTCGGCACCTGTAACACCGTCCTCCTCGCTTCCCACTCCTCTCCTCTCCTCTCCGCTTTCCTCGCCTCTCCATCCTTCCGCGTCGCTCGCTCTCTCGACCGACTTGCCTCGCAGGCCCTCCCTCCTATTTGGAAACGAGCAAGACCCGTCAGGACGATATCCTTCTTTGCATAGCGTGGTGGCGGCGACGAGCGCCGCGACGCATATGTTACTCAGCCTGTGTAGAATATACAGAGGAGTACATCGGGCTGGGGTGTCCACGGTTCGCCCACTTACGCGTAACCGAACTGATGCGTGCCAGCGGATAAGAGGGTAGCATGTGAGTCGAACTATTTAGACGCGGATCCCTACCTGCTTCTGGCACGCCAGTGCTCGCTCGTCCCCTCCCTTGTTTCAGAAGTCCATTAGCGAGAGAGGAGCGCGCCCGACGGATCCCCGGAATTTAATAAAATACTCCGCGGCTTTGTCGAAGACGTCGCGCAACCCTATCGATTTATTAGACGCCGCGTCGGATGTAGAAGTGCTGGAGCGCCGCCCGCGCGCTGTGCGTACTTAAGCCCGATTGACAGTATGGGTGTGTGTTCATGAGCGGAGCTTTATTGGACTTTGCCAGTTGTAGCGCTAGTCGGGCGAGAGGCGGATTTAAAAGCGAAGTGCAACTCTGGCGAGCAGCGCTGGCCTAGCTCGATCGCTTAAATGAAAGGAGCTTGGACTGGCCGGATTTGAATTTATGAAGTGCACTGATCGCTCTTGTGCTCTCGCGGGGCTATTGCGAGCCGCCCGACTGCTTCAAAGTTTCCGCCTCTTCCCCCCCGCCCGCCCGCTCGCCCACCTTAGTCCCACTATCACCGGCGTGCCACCGGTTGTAACTCAAGGACGAGCAAAACTTCCCGGAAGTTGGAGCGTCACGACCGGCAAGCCTGGGGAGGGGAGAGGGATTTTCGAGGGACGAATTCCACTGGCTTCCGCTCGCTTGCCGTTAATCCGTTTCTCTTCTATTTGGTTATTTCTTGAAACGCTGTTTCGTGATGCTTCTCCACTGGATTTACTTGGACAGAGTATCTCCGGGATACCTCTCCTCTGCTTCTCACTCCTTACTCGTCCTCTCCCTTTCTCAACTTCTTCCTCTCTCTCTCTCTCTCGCTCTCTCTTGCGCGCTTGATACGACATGCCTTTCGGCGTTTGGTGAAAATGTATTTTGGAGATCCATTAGTGAACGCGTTATGCTGAATAAATGATGCAATTAGATGCCATCGCTGGAAGCAGTACTCGGCTGGGAATGAGTCCAATTTGCTTGACGACTGCTCGAGCCTGGTGCAAGTAGTATAGTGCCCCGCTCGGTCAGCCTCGCTTTCTCCAGTGCCAACGCACCATTTGCATTGGACATTCGTCCGATCGAATTTTGATCTGGATTTTATTCCGGAACCGCGCGACAATACATTAAAAAAGTAATGAGAAAGACTCAACGAAAAGAGGATGACGCTCGGTGGATCCAGTGGTGGATTATTGGGTGAATTTTCGTACTTTCTGTTTGCCGGATTAGCGGCGGCGGCGGCGGCCAAGCGAGACAATTAAATCGCCTCAAAAGCGAGTGCCGCGTCGCCGCACCGCGTGATAATTCACCGCTCCGAGCGTAAACAGTGAAATTTATTTTGGGAATCCATTAGTGAGTGGATTACCTTGGATAAATTATGCGTTTATGCACTGTTGCTGTTTTCACCCGGTTTTTTTACCCACCCAAACAGCGAGGACGTACCGCGTTGCCTCGGTGCGTGCGTGCGTGCATTTTCTCCCTTGGTCTCCGGCTTGTAACAGGCCTCACTCTCTTCCGCCCCATTTGTAAATTTTTCGCTGGCACTGCCCGAGTGCGCCACACCCGACGAAATAATCTATCGATCGAAATTAACGCGGCTCTTAATTACTTTCCGAAGCAACGACCGCGTTTTGTAAGCGCGCATTCACGCTGCTGTTCGCCCCTATCTAGGGGAGCTTGATTGAAGTGCCAAAAAGATGAAAAGTCACGTTCGCCGCCCTTCAGCTCGCTCTTCTTTTTTCCTCCCTCCCTTCCTCCCTCTCTCTCTCCCTCTCACTCTCTCTATCTGTCTCGCGCGCTTGGTGCTCGAGTAAATTTTAATTTTCATTAACCCTGTTCCACGAGCGTCCGTGATATTTCATCGCACGCTGAGGGCGGAGGGTGTGCCACCGAGCACCGGAGGCGGTGGCGGAGTTTCACCCCCGAAATTAGATACAGGCACCACCCTCCCGCCCTGACTATAAGGCGCCTGCGGCGATTACGAGAATTTATTTCGGAAATCCATTACCGTGTGTGGTAGACTGCGTCCAGGCTAAATTATGCAATTACGGAGGATCTCACGCCGGAGGCAGGAAGTATATGGCTGTATAGAGAACGATGTGCATAAGGCTCTTACCCCGGCTAAGGGGAAGTACACTGGCGCGCTTCTATCCCCTAACACTTTCCTACTTTATCCGGCATCGACCAACTTGGTAAAGCGTGCCCCCCACCTCCCTACAAGCTCCTCTCGAATAGCCCTATCATTTTCTATCGTTCCCATCGAGTCGATCGTTCCTCCGAGCAGATTATCCTGGGGGTAGCGCCGGTCACTCTGATCCCCGGCGATAATTGTAAAATTTCTTCTCGGCCAGCAGCTCTCTCGCTCCTCCTCGGGAGAAAGAAATTTCGATTAAACGAACCCCTCACTTAAGGATAACCCGACTCCACTGCCGAGGGATTCAACGAGTGGTAAATGCACGGATTACCGCTCCTGATGTCCCGGAGGATTGACCCCGGCGCGGCGCACTGGTGCGCCGCTCCTCCTCTCTCCCTCCTCACTGGTTAGATGGTTCTCGGCGAGCTCGAAAGAAGAGAAGCGACAGGAGAGATGCAACCGAGAGCAGCATGCCCTCCCTACTCTGTATGTATCCGACGTCCCGATGTTAACACCGCCGGAACCGCCGCATGATTCTGGAATCCGGCGCACCTCTAATCCCACGGGGACAAAGTTCTCTCTTAGTCGGGAGCGAAGCGTAATTAACGTTCGTACTACGTGACCGGCCAATCCCTGAATTCTCCCAGCCTCCTCCGCTCGCCTCCCTCCTCGACTAGGGGAGTCCTAGCTGTCGCCGCTGGAATAATCTTACAGTGGACACGATCGATTCACCCCCCTCCTCCTCGTCCTCAACTCTTTCCTTCCGCCTCTCTCGCTCTCTCTCTTCGAGTTTTCCACATTTACATTAACGGAGCTTCGAGAGCTCGTTCTTGAATTCGAACAAGGGCTCTCTTTCTTTTAATCTTGAGAGCTGTTCTTTGAAAGACCGGAATACAAGAAGCACTCGTTATGGCTTGCTTCTTCTACTTCCTGCCGCGCAGAGCCCATTGTTTCAGCAGGGCATGTATGCTCCAATGGGACGCTCCCGTGTCTCGGATGCGAAAACATTAATCCTCGCCTTCGATATCGCCGTCATGGAAATCGGGCCGATTCTTTTGTCGTTTGACGTGTGCGCAATCGACAGGTTCCGCTCTGCCAATGCTGCTGGAACGTAGCTGCTGCCTCTGTTTTTACCGAGTTCTCTGGAAATCCGCTGGTGTCGATCACCACCGGCACAGCGACGATTAGACAGCCAGATGAGACGAGCGCCAGCCGAACAAAGAAGGGAAGAGAGACAGATTTTCCAAGTGGAGAAAATGAGAGGGAGGGAGTGAGAGAGGGCGAGGAAGGGAGAAGCGGAGTCGGTGGTGCACACAAGCAAATCTTCCAACTACCGTCGACCCGGTTCACCATCCACCCTCCAGCTAAATCCAACTTCATTGCGGCCATTCGGAGCCCTCTGCCTCGGTTCCTTCTCTCCTCGGGAATATCATTGAACGCCCTTACGAATCTCGAACGCACGCCCCGTTCCTCCACAACCCCTATCTCTATCACCACCGCAGACAACTCGTTCCATTTCCTCCCTTTCTCTCTCACTACCCGATTCCTGCGATCTGCGCCCGCTTCTATTAAAATGCTGAGATTCTTTTCCCCTTTCCCTGGCGCACCAATCTAACCACGGCAAAACTGAAATCCTTGCGATCGAAAGGAAGAAAAGGTGTCGAGCACGCTCAAGAAGGAACTTCTTTCGTTTCCCTCGCATTGGATTCTTGTTACATATTTCCATCTCTGAAAGTTATTTCGCCATGAAATTAGTTCGAGAGCACGTGGAGATGAGACTACTGCGGAGATTGGAAGTCAGGCTTCTCGATATGGATACTACGAATTCGCGAAGTTCCATCTCCGGAATGTATCTCCGCGAGCATATTTATCATGATCAGTCATGAGAAAACTAACTCCGAAGCGCTGGATAAAATCAGTGATCTATGGTGCAATATGTTTCCATGTTTGCCGAGAATCCACGTTGTCTTGACGGGCACGTTCTCATACGCCCGAGCCTCCTCCCACAGACAGCATTCTCCTTTCTTCGCCAGAAGTTCCAGTGACATGAAATGTAACGGAGATGCCGATCTACTTCTCGATACCTGTCAATGAATCGAAAGACCTCTCAACACGTTATCAGAGGCGCGACAATCTTAGCAACATAGCAATTTTTTAAAGAAAAGGCGGCACAAGTCGTTTTCTCCGCAAGCTCCCCTTCCATCGACGAGAGTTTCATTTTCGCAAGATGGTTAATCCAATGTTTGTGCATCGTGCGAGATTAAAGAAGCAGAGAGGCGAGCGAGGCGGCTTGCCCTCCAGAATGAGGATCTTTGCAGATAGGATAAGATCGTGGCCCGGCTGCAATAGCGAGTGGCGGCTCTCCAAGGCTAGGCGGCCTTCGGGATTGCTAATCGTGTTTAAGAATAAACTTGGCGATAGCCTGCTTCCTAGCTGGGCGCGACATCCTCCACTGGGAATACATTAGTATGATTACTTTCGCGCACAATCCGAAAGTAGCCGAGTACCAAGAATGGCAGCAACACCAATGGCAATGGCAGGATTCATCTCTGGCCGTCCGAACTATATACATATATATCGTCATTGCCGTAAGACCGTTTGTTTTCGGCTTGAATTATTCACTCGGACTTGACATTCGAAATCTTAACAAGCGAATCCTTCCGTTTCGCCGTCTAACGGAGTAAGGCTCCAACTGATTTATACTTCACAGCGCTTCTTCCCTCTCGCTCGTTGTCTTTCCTTCGTCTTCAGTCTGATTACATTCTTTCGACGCGGCTAGCATTAAATTTGCAACGATGCAATTTGCGCCCGGTTCCTTCTTCTCTCCCTCTCATTGTTTTCTTGGTAGGGTGAGTGGTGGGTGGACTTGCATCCTGGCACTATCGAGCATGTTGGCAATGGGATAGGACATTGCCAGGATGCTGGTTCCCTCGTTGCACCTCTAGGGCGAAGCAACTCCCGGCTTTAAATATTCAGGACGACTTGCTGTTTATTGTGCCGCTGGAACAATGTATCTGATACAGTCCGGTTTCAGCAATTCTTTTTCTCAGTACCGCCAGCGACGGTTGGGGCATCCTGCTCCTCTCTTTTCTCGTTTCTCTCGGACGCGCGTTGCCGGCCGTGCCTCTTTGTTTTAATAAGTTTGCAGCTTTTGTTCAGCCACCTCCACCGAGGCGAGAGGAGGTTTTCAAAGTCACCGATGCGCGCAGGCGAAACTCTCCGCCGTTGCAGAAGCAGCGCACTCCGTCGGCGGGTCTTGGACCTTATTTTCATAAGGTCGCCCAATATCGAGCGGTTCCTTCGGCCCATTGTCACGGTGTTGGTGGTGGTGTTGGAGCTCCTTTTGCTACACTTAGAGAGTACTTGTTGTCGTCGGTTCGTCGACGGAAGAATCGGTCGACGGCTGTGTAGCTCGTTTAACGAAAAAACTCAAAGAGCCGGGGTGGCCGCCTGCCGGGGAAACGGAGACGGAGGAAGTCTGAATGGGTCTTTGAAGTTCCCAGCCAGATCCGCGCTTACCGCCCTCCCCTTTCCCGAGCTATACTCCTTTGCTCCTCTGTCTGTCTTACACTTCTCCCACCCCGTCACCCGACTATTCCTTGACCCTCTGCCCACTGTCTCGCCCTTTCCCCTTCCTCACTCTCTCTCTCTCTCTTTCTCCCTCTCTTTCTGTATGCCTTCGACTCTCTGGCTCCTCAATGCCCTCTGCCTCTGCCTCTGCCTCTGCCTGTGTGTGTGTGTGTGTGTGTGTGTGTGCACGCCAGAAGTTTCGAAGATACGGCGAGGCTTTTATTCTCCGGGCCGGCGCATCAGGAAGTTCGTGGGATAAAGCTCGCTAATAAACTCGAAGTCAAAGGTTGGTGAGAGTCCCGCACGATGAAAGGAACCGCCACCACGACGAAAGAGCCAGAGAGAACGCGCGATAGCAAAAGGGTTATATGAAGAAACTAGCATGTTCTCGCAGTGGAAAAGCGAGAAGGAGGGAAAACTGGAAGATAAGTAGAAAAATTCGTAGCACGCATTCCTTCTCAGAGATACGGATAAGGATATAGCAGCCGACTCAAATATATCTAGCAGAGTACGCGTATTATGAATAAAAACATATGCATGGTGATGCTGGTTGCAGCGAGATGCGACCGATGCAGAGAAGGAAGAGCGAACGGTCGAAAGATGGAGAACTCGGGTGGATCTTTGTCGTATAGCGTTCCAGCGAACAGCTGAGAATAAATGGGAATGTCGTCGAGCGGTATGTGTGTGTGTCTGTAGAGGTGGGTAGCGCGTACGCAAGGGTATGGGAGGCGCGAGGGGGGATGACGCCGTAGGGAATTGGAAGTAGTCGCTGTTGCCTCCAGAGAGGTGGAAGAAGGCTCGTCGGCTTTGTCCATGCTCTTTGGCCGGACGTGCAATGTTCCCTGACTATATTTTCCCCCGCCGAGTGGTTTTTTCCATTCGGCAACCGCTGGAACGAAGTAGGATATCGGCCCCTCCCGTTCTACTCCTGGGGACGTTTAATCGTCCTCGAAGCCGCCGAATTTATCACCCCGCCTCGCAAGGGAAAAAAGAGCGGTTTGTTAAAATCGTCGAGTAAGCACGGTGAGTCGGGCTTCCCTCGTCGTCGTTATCTCGACGACCGCTCCGTCGATGCCACCGAAACAATTACAAATTTCGCCCCCCGTAACACACAGCTATACACAGACTAACCCCGGTTGGCTCTGCCCCTCTCACCGCAGACCACCCAGTCCTTCGGCTCCCGCTGGCATTAACGTCCATCAGGATTTTTTTATCGCGCTCGCTAATTACTTCTCTAATCTGCAGGAAGAATGAGTGAGGGGGGGAAGGGCTGGCGCTATCATCCTGTGCACCAACACCGAGTGTACTGGAGCTTAGCTCTTATCGGGGACGATGCTCGGTCGCGTTAAACTTGCGCAGCTCGTGCTCGCTCGTTTAAACATCTGAATGCGCGAAATGAGCCGCGGGCTTCCAGTCATCGAGCTCGCTTCATCTCAGCAGCTAATTCTAAACTCGGCGGGAGTTGTTACTCCAACTTTAATCTTGACTAAGGGATGGCGGAGCTAGCGCGAGCGTCCGCGCGTGATCTATGCATAATAGCTTCGGTGCGGTGGTACTCGCTAGAATTTTGTGCTTGGAATCAAGGGCTTGAAGCTGTTAGTTGCTGCTGCAGCTCGCTATCGCAGCGAAATCTCGTTTTCCTTTGATTGTCCACCTCCTGCCATCCGACTGCCTTCGTCATATTGCTGCTCCTGTTGCTCTCGGCGACGCGTTTCCCTCCTTTCCTCTCTCATGTGTATATCTCTATCTGTGTGTGCATATAGTGAATAGCGGGAATTACTGCTAGGGGAAAGGTTTCGAGGCCACGGGCCATGCGACCGCAATGTCAGCAACTTTCCAGCGCAGCATGTTCGAGTGCTATGCGTTGCATGGCGCACATAGCACGGCTATTCGTTTTTCCACGGTAATTACGTTATTCGCGGTGGCGTTATTGCACACTGCCGGGGACATTTCTGCGAGATAGGTGGCGAGAGGGTCGGCGGGGCCGAGTGCGTTAGCGGGGAGTTGAAACAATTTGCACGGAACCGCGGCCGATTGGAGGAAACAGTAGTGGAGTTCGCGTAGCTGAAAACGCTACGTTCACTCTGAATCATTCCGTTCTATTTGGGTTTCACTCGCCGCCTAGGCACTTCTCCCCTTCTACCAAGCAGTATCCGCTCCCTCTCGCACTCCCTCCTTTGACTGTCTAATATCGCGGGAGTTACGAAACTGCTTTGCAATTGTGATTCCTCGCCAGTTGAATTCTTAGGACGCCGCCACCTTACGGACTGCCGCGCTTCTGGTGAACCCTCCTAACGCCTTCTCTTCAATCCCGTTTTCTACCCCCCCAGGAGGACTTCACTTTTCGCTTCTGCTCTTTTCTTCTTGGCTGGCTGTGTCCTTGTGCTCCAGAGAGGCCTTGGGATACAGGCAGCGTGCTTTGGACAGCCAGCCAGATAGCGAGCTCATTCCGAGTCCTTGGGGACATACCTTCCTGGCGTAAATATAAAATTTGCGAGAGTATTCTTCTGCGAAATGCGGAGATCGTTTTCTTACGACTCGCGTTGCAAAGGTTTCATGCATAATCCAGTTGGTAGTGGAAGAGTATGATGAGAGCCGTGCCTGTTTCTGAGATTATGTCATCCTGACGAGCGATATTGATTTATTCGAACGGACAGCCAGATCCATGGAAGAGAGAATCTCGGAAATGGCATTACCATCGCGACATCGTTTATCCGGACTGAAATAAGAATCGCTTCCTGAAGGTATTTCGTTTTCCCGGGATTCGCGGAGGCAGGAGATTTCCGAAGTATTTCTTCCATCCGAACGGGCTGTACGCGCCTACTTCTCAGTTCTCGTTCGACCGACTGAGAGGAGCAAAAGAGAGATATGTCCTCGATATCCCGTAGGACGTTGTTCTCGGATGAAATATCAAATTTACAAGAGAGACCGGCTAGCAGTAGCTTCGTGCTTTAATGGAAATTCTCGTCTGCGCATAGTATACCCACCGTCGCTCACTGCTTCCTAAACTTCGGCAGCTCAAAAGTTTATGGCCGGCTAAATAATTTATATTAAATCGAAGCGACGGTGCATCTTTGATCTTCCTTTCGGATATGTTGGCCCCATTACCGGGAGGTTTATATATATACTGAGGAAGCATGGTTGTCTATATTGGTGGCGCATCCTTGGGGAGGACATTTTTTTACAATTTTTCTTAATACTGCCTTCGGTCTTCCTGATATTCTCCTCCTTCTATAAACAGTTGGATGGATGGCTGCCGGCTTACCAGCTATCCCGCGGGGCACCTATCTTGACCGGCATATTAAATTTTCAAAAGCGCTCCCTGCACCTCTTTGGGCCTCAGCCCCCACTGAAATATTCTACTTGAGTTCTGCTGGCCGTTTCCTATCAGAAGAGAGTCAGCCTCGACTTCTATCGCGCACCTAGCCACCTCCTCTCCACGGATTTCTCTATCGCAGCATCCGGTGGGAGGAAGTTGTCTTTCGATGCGCGGAAGTTATTCGGTGTAACTTCTAGGATCGGAAGCCGATCGCCTCTCGGGATAGCACGAGCTATCAATAATAGCCGGAAGAATCTCGGCTATTCGTGCATTATCCCTGCGGCTACATCTCTCGATAAATTGATCGATCAACGTGTATTTTAGCTAGTTTTCCGCGGCATCGGAAACTGGAGAGGAGCGGCAAAAAATCTAGACCGCCTTCAAACAGCTTTCGCCAGTGTGTATTTCAATCTGAATGTATCACTTGCTCGCGCTGTTATCTTTGGCCGATAGAGAAAACAAAGGGATAGATAGAGAGTTTACTTGGGCAAGATGGCATTGGATTTCGCCGGACTCTCGTCAGCCCATAACAGATACGATACCGGAGAAAAAACATTACACGACCTACAAGTAAATATGATGGATCAGAACGAATAAACTTAATGCTCTCGGCTGGCGTGTACCGCTATCAAGACTCCAGTACACCTTGTTTTTGATAGGCTGCAATCCCGATCATTCTACGTTAAACTACACGTAACACGCGAAACATATTTCTGTTCTAACTTGATATCGAATAAAGTCGTATACATATATGGAGGCTCTTTTCGATCGTCATAATCATTTAATCAGCGTGTATTTCGGTACTATGATTTACTAATTCTATACAGGATCCCTCTCTGTATTTTATGGACCACATATGCGGGCCAGGTGCAATTGCAAAACGGATTTGCAAACACTCAGCTATCGCCGGTATTGCTAAAACGTATGCATATAATTGGCCGAATAAACGAGCACGGTTTTCATGTTAATCGTGGTGAGTGATTGATATTACTTAAATATGTTAGCTATTAGGTCATTACGCGCATTTATAGCCATTTGCGCGAAATATACACTAGAGTACGAACTTTCAAACAACATCATCGAATGGTGCATTATTTTTACTCGTTATTTTGAACATTTTTGTGCGTCAAAAGTGTTTTACGTTCTTGTGGCAACGGGCGAAGCAGAGGAATAGGAGGTCGGGCGAGAAACTATCGAGAGACGTTTTACACGTGTCAGAAACTATACTCGGCTCCACCGCGTCGTCACGCTTCAGCGGTATACGTCGCGCTGATATTCGCGATAGAATCAGCCGAGACTCTCTCCAGGAAGCGTTTCGGAATACGTTATAAGGTGGTGCTGAGGGAGGTTGGCGGGATGAAAGCCGGCGAGTTGCAGTGGTATGACAGAGATGCCAGTGCGTGAGACGAAGCGAGGGAGGCTGCAGAGAGAAGATCTCTCGCAGCGCAGGAAGCACGTACACCTCGAAGGGAATTCCCGTGGAGGGATCGACGGTAGAACTAGCATTTACAGGGGGCCGATGGCATCGATAATAGATTTAATTTATATCACGCTCTCCGTGCTTGGTGTCGAGCGGAAGGCAGCATATGTAGACTGTTCACGCACACGGCAAAAGTGTACGGTGAACGGTCTCTGCAATAATTAACGGGCGGCACTGAGCGAACAAAACCTTGTTGACGCCGATAATCTCGCAACAATGCACAGGAAACTTCACTTTAATATCCACGCTATTGTCGTTCGGACCAATTCCACATTATCTGGCCGCACCGGCTGGAACAAAGGGCTCCATTGCTACAACGTATTCCCCTAAAATATTTTCGTCCCAGTCAGCGCAGCACCCTTCGAAATTCGGATTTGCATTCACCATTTGGAGTCGGTAGTGCATAAATTTTCTCGCAAATTGAGTGTGCGCGCCGTCGCCGTCCTGGGATAATCGATAAGACACACTCTCTGAATGCTTGCTGATAAGTTCAGGTAGCAGGAGCGATGAAAAGGACGCCACAGATCGAGGAAGCTGAGAAGGTCTCGAGTGATGTGGAGGTTTCAACCTAAAGAGTCACACTGTGCTCGAAAACTTCCTCAAATTCGGCCCTTCCCACTCTGCTAAAGAAGGTTCAAGGGGGAGTGTGTAAGTCTTGGGGGGAAGTTTACGGTGTTAAGGGTGCGAGAACGTATGAGGGTGAGGTGTCACCCCTAACTCTCTCGAAGGGTTGCAAAATCTGGGTGGAAGATACTGGGGAAGCCGCTATCTCGATTGGACACCTTGGGATCCTACGGGTAAGCGGGAGAACATCCCATGAGGTGCTAATGTCTCGCAACTTAAATCAACCCCACGAAAGATGGATCTCTCGGTAGCATCTTCTTCATGGCTCTCCGAGAACAAGTCGACTCTTCGGGATAAAGAAAAACTTTCACGATCTTCGACCTGCAACGTGCAATCGCCTTTGGATCGCCCCACCCTCTGATTTCAGTGGTTCTTTTGCTAGGTAACAACGAGGGCTTCTTGTTTGCAGCTCAACTCTCGCCACAGCAAGAAGGAGAGCGAGAGAGTGCGACCAGCTTTCCTGGAAAATTGTCCTTGGAAAAAGCTCGGCGAACGGCGCGTCGATTAATTCAAACGGGCTTTTTGCACTTAAAAGGCCTTCTTGCCTTGGCGCATTAGCTGTGACCTCGAGTTTGCATTATTAATTAAAGTACTTAGTCTCCGGTCTCACAATGCAGATATATCCAACGCGAGCAAAATCAGGCGGTCAGTCGGCTATTAAACAAAAATTTGGGCATGGGTTTTGACACATAATATTTTATATATCCAACCAGCGAACAAACGGTGTAACCGTGGAATTTTTCAAGCGAATTATTCAATCACTTAACAGCAGGGCGCCAAGCATGAAATATGCATGGGCCTATTTAATGTTTGCGCGTGACACGGGAACAACCTTTATTTTTATAAAGCATTTCCCATTTAGTATCGGCAGCCGAGTGGCCCCGAAATGCTCGGCGGAAATTCACAGAGCGATTTCATTAAATTCCACGTAACGGTGATGTAATGAACGGATGATCGAGCAGGAGGATGGGCGGCATAATTATATCAAGCCTGGTCGATTAAAAATGACGAGTTTCACCAATGACGAGTGATCGGTGCGGCGTGCGCGCGGACGCGTTGAGTGGACGCGCGAATGTGTAGAGCCGGTTGGAAAATCGGTATTTTGCAGTAAAGTGGAGAGGTGAAAAATGACGGAAGCCATTCACCGGGCGAAATGGGGGCCCCGTAGGATAGGTATAGGTTGTAGCCCTCGTTGTACATACGTATATCGAGGGTACGGCGATGCCAGAGATACTCGTTCTTCTTCCACTCTTCTTCGCTCCTTGTGTGCCCGGTGCACAGTCGAGGACTATTTATCTTCGCTTTACGAAGCTCCCAGGGAAAAATGGCGCAGCTTTGTAACTGGCAGAGGGATGTTCGCGAATCGGGGCAATTTCGTCGTAGCCCGAGTCTAACGACAGTCACGTTCTTCGACGAGAAGGACGAGCACTAGGACGAGACGTTCCCAGCAAACAAAGTGATCTTGCTTAGATTCTCCGGTGCCTTCCTCATCTCACTTGCCTCCCTCCACCACTCTTTCTCTCTCACCTCTCCTATATGAAGACGCAAACGCCCCATAACACACCGCTTCCTTCGGAGGGGCCTGGTTATTCCGAATTGCGTCATTCGCCCGCGGGATTTTATTTCCTCGGAATAATCCGAACCCGTACCGGCGAACCTCCATCCTAGGGATTTACATGTTTCGATCGGGAATCGCCGGAACACCGTTGCTAGCCCCGAACGAGCCAGAGCGGATTCTGTATTGCGGACCTGAAATTTAAGACTTTCTAAGGACCCATAACTTCTCGATTCTCCGTATACCAGCGGCGATCTTTTTGCCCGGCCGAGTCCAACCACCCCCACCCAATCCCTCCACCACCCCCAGCACTCCCCGTCGATCCATTTTATTTCTTGCTCCCGGGAAATTATGTCGCTGATCCAGATATTATTCACAGCCAAGCTCGATGTAACTCGGCTTCTTTTCATCGAATTGCCAGTAGAGCCTCTCTCTCCATCCCCGACTCTCAATCATCCGATCAGATCTTGGAGTATAGACTTCCATCTGGGGGGGAGAGGTGTGGAGAAAAAATGCGCGTCGAAGTAGTTAATGAGAGCCCTCGTTCCCGCCCTCGATATCGCCGATCGAAGGGAGAAGCAGCAGCAGGGAACAATGGTTAATCGCACAATGGGGACCAATAGGGCGTCGACTATAGGATACTTGCTATTGCGATCGGCGAAGATTGACACGGAAAGTGGAGCAGGCCACGGTGGTTACGAGAAAAATCCCGAGGGACGCCTACAATTCCGCATGAACTAACACTGACGCCACTGTAGAACGACCTTCTCCAAGTGTCCCTTTAGGTTCAATCGCCTCCCACCACCAAAGTTACACCCGTCACGTTCCTCTCCCACCTGCTTGTCCGAGAATCACTGAACTTCCACGCGAGGAATTCACCGAGCCTCTCTCTCACTATTCTTAAACGTCGAGTACGCTTCTCTCCCTCGAGAGAGAGGAGAACATTAAGCGTCGCGTACTCTCGGCTTCGTGACCTAGTCAAGTGTGGCGCGCTCCGGTTCGGGCTCTGGCCTGTCTGTGATCGAAGGGTATTCGCAATCCCGCCCTCTTTGTTTTTCTTCCCTTGCGCGCGATCCTTTCTTCGCGCGGTGGTCTTCCCGTTCCGGTGGGAAGTTGAGCACGGCCGTGCTCCGTTCTCCGGCTAGGAAAAGTTTCCCCCGGGCGCGTCGTGATATATCGCGTTACGAATGGGGTGCCACGGGGACTATATTCCCGAGTAGCTGTTACCCCGTTAGCTTCTTCGCCGTGCGCGCCCGCCCACGCGATTTATCTTTCGTGGCTCCGCGAGTCCCCCCCAACCCCCTCGACATTCCCCCCCCCCCTGCCCCTTCGCCCATCCAGCCCTGGACCAGCTATCCTCCCTCCTCATCCCCCCGATTCCTCCGACGCCATGCCGACGTTTTCACGATCTGCATTGAAGTCGGCATCCCTCCCGGACACGCATTCTTAACTCTGTCTCACAAATCTATAACCGATGCGGTTCTTTGGTAATGCACCCGGCGAAGAACATCCTCCGATAGTACACACATCGACCGTTTCGCTCCAATTGCACTGGCAATTTGCGAACATTCTTCCGGATTTACTACTATACGCAGTTGTACGTCTTGTGTCTCAGAATTTGTCTTGTAAGTCTATCGACCAATTTCTGTAATGCTGCGAAGCGGTTCTCTCTTCGACGATCACCGCTATTAATCGTATCGAATTGGAAAGCCTGTCTGCCAATCACTTGGCTGGTGTGCTTAGAAATCAATACAACCGCGCGGCTGAATTATTCGTGCGCAGAGTGGCTCGTTATACGCACTTAGCTGCTTATTCACGAGCAAGCTATTTGAAGGGGTGAGACATCTGTGGCTTGGTAGTGGTAGTAAGGACGGTAATGTTCGCAAGAATGGCGGTGCACCGAGCCGTAAGTCGCGCAGCAACGATTACCGTCCGAGGACAGCATTACTTCTTAGGCACTCTCACCCTTCCGCCTCCAGCCCACCCTAACCTGTCTGTCTCCTTCCTCGATTTTCACTCGCTCTCTTCGCCCACGAGAGCAACACGGTCTGCTGGATCGGCTCTCCTCCGGAACGATAAAAATAGTTGGCCAGCTTCCAGCTGCGTTTATTGCTGAAATTTTCCTTCCACAGACGCGAGAGCGTTCTCTGATGTTGGCCAGGCGATTCGTCGAGAAGCCCAATGCCAGATATCTCCAGTCGACGTTCGCTGCTCGATCGACGATGCGAGCATGTCTGATTTCTAATAACTAACGAGTATCAATAGAAAACTTCCACTCGGACGATTCCCTCGGTAAAGGCCACTCGAATCTCGGCAGTTACAAATCCCAGATTTCAGCATACTCTCTCGTTGTCCCTTTCTGCTTTTCTTCTTGTTTAACTAAGCTCATCATCTTCCAGCCATTCGGATTTTCCGTGGGCCCAGTATAGATAGAATAGATTTTCTCTCGGATGCAACTGTTTGGCTTTGCCAGAGCAGTGGCTGCTCGATCAGGTGACTCGCAGCTTTCGCACAAACTTCCGTGCAAACGTGCAAATGGGTTGAAAGGTAATTAGTTACCTTGAGCGGCGCTCGTTTCATCCGCTTACGAGCAAACACTCTCACATGCACTGCTGCGCTATGTAATGAGAGGAGAAAAGGACGTACTTCGCCTCGAGTCGCCCGGTCTACGTGTCGATGCTGCGGCAAGTGTTACCTGCCACTCCTGGCGCACACGCCGCTATTCGAAACCAATTTACGCCGGAACTGCGGTGAGCATTTACCCGACGTTTCGCGGCGTCAATTTTTTAGCCGTCCACAGCCATCCCGCTCTCTAACCGACCGCACCCCCCTCGCACTGGTTCATGTAATTGCTGACATTTAGAAGTAGAGTGGCACGATGCCGGAATGAAAGGGCACTGCAATGCTACCTGATACTTCGTACGGCATCGTGCGACTAACTGATGGCGAAGAGAGAAAGCGGGAGAAGGGCAGAGAAGTACTCAAGCACGGCCAATTAATTTCACTCTCATTCTTCCGGTTTCCGGGATCGCGCATCACACGCAAGCATTCCAGTGGGTCGTCCCCCCACCCTCGTCCCACTGCCCCGACTCAAACTCAATCAACGGGGAGGATAAGCCTGTGCAGGCTTCTACGTTTCCGAGAGCGGTTGAGAGTATCGTCCGAGCACCGTCAGCTTTTCCAATTGGAGATTTAACGATCCTCACGGCGGCGGAGCGCGTGCAATCGTGCAATTCACCCCGGCAAGATCGAGAGCAAACGGCAGAAGGCAATTAGACGCGCACAATGACTCGCACCGATTACCCGACCCCTCCCTCCACTCTGTTTGGCCAGACCGACCTTGCGGGGGTTACACTGGCGCCTATGGGGACCTCGATCTATCAATCCATACCGATGGATTTGTGCCGATAAATGAAAGCAACAGGGGCTGCATTCGCAAGTCTAGCCAGTTGAAGATAAATTGTTGCCGAAGCTGAATGTACGTGTACTTGGTCTTCTGGTAAATCTGGGCCACTCTTCACTCCAAGTTCTGCCTTTGGCTGCTGGTGCACTGAAGAGCAGAGGATAATTGGCTGGGCTGCTTATATTTACGAAATTTATTGTGACTAGGCCCCAGAAGCATAGGCGGTCCCGCGAAAGGGATTGTTTGCGACGTTGAGTGCTCCCGGGGATAGTTGAAGAGGTCCATTGTGCCCCGGCTTCCCAGTGTTCACTATGCCACTATCCGTTTTCCGACCACCCCGCACGCGCGCACACAGACCCGCGGCTCGCCGGCTCAGCCCACTCGCGCACACAGACGCTTTCTGTAGGGTGGCTTCCGCACCGGTTCCGCCACTCGGCCAACCCCTTATGGTCAGCACCGCCATCGGCGCCTGGCCCGGCTACCCTTTACTCTGCATTCACGTCCCCACCCCTCCCTGAGAATTCTCCTCTTTAACTTGACTCTTCTCCTACGTACTACTCCCTCTCCCCCCTCTCCCCCTCTCCCCCTCAGCCCTGCCCCTCCACACTGCCGATCAAGGGCTCAAGGGAGACTTTTTCCACCGACGAGCACGCCTATCAAAAGCTCCCGAATGTCCACTTCGCAATGATCCACTTCCTGAGTAGGAGCGTTTGGTCCGCTGATGTACTTACTTTCTTACCATTTCGATATTACCGCCTCTTTGACGTTTGTGATGGAAAGAGCGTTGCTGACTGAAATGCGAATTATCGGAGAGTGCCGCCACAAAAGATCTCTTTGTCCGGCGTATCGAGGCCGCCCATCGCGAACCTATTTCTAATAATCGATGCCTATCGTTGGAGCTTTCAACCAGATGATTAGATGTTGTGCTTGCCGTGGCAAAAATTAGCCTTTTATATTTGTGAAGTGTATTTCAGTTCGAATGGTTTTCAGTGAATTTGCATTATTGAATTGGGGCTCTTAAAGCCGATAATAAGGAGAGCGAGTTGGTCTCCTGTGTCTTGGTAAAAGCAAGTCTTCAATCCGGAGACATCACGAATTCTTATTCGAGTCAGGATTTATGTGCCGCCCAGCGAGAAACGGCAAACACTTTCCGGACTTTTGTCGTCGCGACTTCTCTCCAGGCATCTAGGCGATCCCGCTCCAAGCTGCGGGATATGGCAGTCGGATTCAAGTGCCCACCCTAGCAAAGGGGGAATCTAAATTGAATTCTTCCGTTTCATTTGACGATAAAGCCGCGCGGATGCGGCGCATCGCGGCTACCCATTCACCGAGTGTACCGGCATGTTGGAATTCGTGGCTGGACCATTTTCCCAAGCCGCTCTCTTGTGATCTGCGTGAGCACGCTTGCGAGCTACAAGCAGCAGAGACTGGATCGTCCAGTATTGTTATTCCCAAAATATCAAATGGAATATGCTCGGAGGTCTTAACTTCGGACCGTTGCGGTAAGAGAAAAAGCGAGTATGGGCGGCTCCGTATTCCAGACAGAACGGTAAAAAAAAATAGGTAGAGCGCCCAAGATATTTCCATGAAGTTGGAGAAGTACCAATTGCTCGGAGACTTCGGTCGACCAGGGCACGGGTATTGGTCACGTCCCACGCCCGGAGCGTGTGTTTCTTCCTCTCGCTTCCGGAATAAAGTAGTCGGCGCAAAATTTCTCCCACAGGGAAAAGCCGCCTCGACACCAGAGCGTTTTTCCACCCGAACTTTATTATCCACGAGTTGGCTGCACGTTCATGCGGTATTTTAGATGGAGAAGCAGCAGGAATTGCTCTCGGTCTATCAAGCTGATTAGCGAGCATAGCAGTTGGAAAAGTTGGGATTAACTGAGCTAACACTGGCAGGAAGAACGTCAAACGTCGCCGATTACATAAGCGCGTTGCTCACCGAGATAATGAGGATAATCGGCGGTTGTTGGATGGCACCGGGCGGAGAAGGATTATCATGTCACACGGATATTAACATGACTGTAACATAGATCACGTAAATGTCACGCGCATTGTACCGGTCAGTCTTGGATAATTATTACGAGGGCTCGATCAACATCAGCGAAGCTCGGCCTAGAAGCATCGATCAATGCTATCAGGGTAACTCCATTGCCAACAGAATAGTTACCGGATGATTATCGCACGGGAAGCTGCACGCTCCGGATACCCGATCGTCCGAGGCGTCGCAGCCGACCGGATTTGCCGCCTCTACCCAATTATCGTTTCGCGAGCAATTATCGGATAAGTCGATTGCCCGCACCCCTCGCTGCTCCTCTACATACATATTGCCAGGAGATCCCGAATGTATTTACACTTCCTCCTTACTATTCGCTCGTTTCTGTCGATGCTCTCTTATCGATCGCTGTTATTATACATTCATGGAATCGCGAATGGCTTGTCGCCCCAATGACCACAATGCCATGAATTGCGACTTCCTGACATTAGCGGTTTGGAACAAAGAGTAATTAGCTTCACATTTTCTTGCAACCGATATGGTCGTTCGCTTCTGCTCTCTTCTTTAGAAAATTCAAAGCGCACTTTATCTTACAATCATACTTAAGATGAATGGAGGACAGGAGAAGCTCCCCCGGGTGTTCAAGCGAGCGCAGGGATGAGGAGTCGAGGGAGGGCTGGGGAGGGCTGGGGAGGGATGGGGAGGGCGGATCGACGAGTTATGCGATGGATCTCGGGCGGAATCTAAAATCGAGCGAGGGAAGAGAGCGACTTCTTGTTACTATTCAAAGGAACCAGCCGGATATCCATCTACCCACCTCGAGAGCAGCTAGCGGGATGCGAAGCGAGCGTTTTTCCAGATCGTCCCGGGAGTTTTTCCAATTAAAGCAAACTCACTGTTTACCTCTGCTTCCTCTTATCGGTCGTCCCCGATCGCCCACGAGGAGTGGAAATAAATATAAGAGGGGAAAATGACAATATTGTCGTGCGTTTCGGGCATTCTCTTCTGTTTCGGCTGTCTACTCTTTTTCCTCCCCTTCTTTCCTCTCTTCACCGCAATCTCTTTTCCTTGTACTCCATTCTGAGCCACTTTCATCGTGGTTTCCTACTTTCCGAACGAAATCGATTTCCAGATCGGCTTGGACTATTTATTCCCTTCACATACACCTTCCACTATGTTCGAAGAAATGTACATCCCTCAAATTATTTGACACGCAGGGAATTATATTGAGCCAGCAAGTAAGCCGGCTTACATCATATAAATGATGCAACACCCATCGCCACACTGGATCTTCTATCCCCAGATCTCTATCTATTTTCATTCACCGCTCTGCCTATACTCGCTCGATTATCTTAATCCGTCGACATGTTATTCGTAGTTGCCATTTCCCAGCGATAATTGGCTGCTGGATCGTGAAGTGAAGTGGCGGACTGCGCCGGGATAATTGAACAGATGAAATCAGCTGCATCGGATTCAAGAATACCCTCGAATAAAGGGCCGTGGTCAGTTCAATCTGAAATTGAGTTACCCAGCGGCGTCAACTTTTTTCATCCCTCCACCCCCCCTTCAATCTCTCTCTATCTCTCTCTCCACGTATGCTAATTGGCCCTGTCGGCCCTTGGCGAACTTTAATTATCGGTTTCTTGATTACGGATATTATCCTATCCAAAGTGGAGCACGCTGTTCCAACCTCTACTCGTTATTGATACCGCCTCGGGAACGATAACGGAAGCATATCCGTGTAATCGTCCTGCTATCTACCTGACATTTTTGGCTAATTATAGCCATTGACCGCGGCCACAATCTACCTTGTGAAGGAAGACCCTTGGGTATTAAGCAGCCGGATGCAGTGAGCCAAAGATCCATTGGAAGTCCACGGGGATCTTGCTGTTCGCATTGTCTCATCGACTTGAGTGTCAATGCTTATTGTCATTTGTGCCACACTGCATGACAATTACTCCATACGAGAATATACTGCTATTCCAACTGACCTCATTACTCATCTTCTAAATCTGCCGCTTTAATCTTCCTTGCTTATCTCTTAAACCAGTCGTTCTTATTACATTAATCGAGATTTATCTCAGGGTGTTATCGCTGGGTGAAGTGCGCGATCATTCCTTTCTTATGAAGTTCCTAATACATTCTACGTATTTCTTCTCTCGTAAATTAATTTTCTTGGTCAGAGAAGATTGGCGCGCACGTGGGACAAACGATTCAGTTGGGTGGCGAGGGTCGTCCGTTCTCATAAACGGGATTCACGGTATCCTAGGGTGAGACCCGATATTAGTAGTAATGATGAGACGGTCGGTGGACGAACTAGGAGTAAGACCTTACGTGGAATTGCTTCCCCAAGGAGGCATGGGATAAAAGGGGACAGATGGAAAAAGAGATCTTATTATACTCTTGGGACAGACTTTTGCGTTGACGCTGGAGTCACCCAGAGTCTCCTAATTCGAATACTTTTTCGCGTGGATTTTGCCTATTTTTTTAGAGTAATAATAATAGCTTGCTCTGATTTATTTTAAGTCTCTGCACCGGATACTTTGATGCAATGCCTTGTTGACTGACGATAAGTCTCAGCTTTCACGGTTACTTCCTGATGGACTGTAGTCGGCAGACTGTTATTACAGGCGAATAATTACTCGGGCAATTAGCGTGGAATTTATGTGCAAGGCGGTCGCGCTGATTATATCTGCGAGAGCAACGCGAAAGCCCCCTTTTAATTTCTTATCCTCGCAAGGGAAATATTTGCATGCCAGCGCATCGCCGAGTGCACCCTTAAATCGCTCGGAAGGCCCTTTAAGTAGCTTCGTCCGACAATGCCGGAGCCAAGCAACCTGCCGACGTTACTAATAACGAGGAGGATGCTCTCGCATTAACACAGTTTACCCGAGGGAATGGCACCTAAAATAGGCGGGGAGGGACGACGCTGCCCGATGAAGAGCAAGCGCCAAGGAATACTTCATCTACGACGAATAAACACGTTGCCGGAATATGAAATAGGGTGAGTGCATATTCGAACAAAGTTCTCTCGCCACTCCACAGACAACACCGAGTCTCACTAGTGAATTTCGTGTTTAACGAAGCTTCTCATTCTAATGAATTGCGACGTACCGACAATTAGTTAGCCAAACAAGATCGACTTGGAAGAAGAACGCGGAGCTACATGCACACTCAGCAGCGCAGTTAGATAGGTTGGACAATTGAGACTGACTTAGTAAAAGCATACTCGAACGGGAATTTAATACCCTGAAGAATAACGAGCACCGATCAAGATACGCTACAGGACGAAAATAGCGAGAAGAAGAAAAACAGGAAGAAGGTGAGGACGGCAAAGAAAAAGATGCAAGAGGTCGAAACAAAGTGGCCAAGAATGGCAGGGGAGGGATTGCTTTATTATTTTCGACGAGAACAGTTTCGCTCGGAGGCAATGAGATATTAAGAGCCCCGAGCTCGAATCCCCGCCGCGGGGATGAAATATTAATGTCCCCTCCTGCTTTCTTTCATTCATTTATGCTTTCCAGGGGTGCTTGATACTTTCGCGAACTTTTAACTTATTCCGAGGCGATGTACTACGCGCGTAAACTCCAACGATAATTTATCCACCGCTTCTCCACCCCACTCATAAAAATCGCCTTGCCGTCCAAACAGCTGTTCGCCGCAGCACCCCGAGAAATATCGGTGGCGAAAGAGACCCTTGCGCGAGAACCTAAAGCGAGGAAAAGGATTACGGGGGGGTGGGATGACGTAATTTCGGCAAAGCCGGCGACGATTATTTTCAGCCTGTTATTGAAACACGTCGACTTGACAGTATTATTTTTCCCGGCCCCCCAGTAAAATCTGGATCCTGGGAAGAAGAGGTAGATGGCTCTGCGATGGATGCCGGTGGCAGACAGCTAATAATGCCAGGAGGATTCGGGAGGTCGTCGCCGACTCTTGTCGTCTGTTCCAGGGCAGGCAGAAAATAAGGAGTGAAACTAAGCGGGAAGGAAAGCGTGTCAGAAGAAAACGATCGCTTTATTATCCGGCACTCGGCCGGCGAACGTCTCCTTTAAGAGAGCCCGGCGATATTAAGCACTGATTTCTGGTACTCCGTAATGACGATGGATTTTTTCTCCCTTGGGGAAAAGTGGATTTTCTTGCAGACTGTTAGTCGTGGTTACTTGACGACCATTCGTAAGCCTGACGTAAATCTAGCATGCCGCGTGGAATGTAGCTGTGACCCCATATTTCATCTAGCTCTCTATCAGTATTTTCTCGCAGCAATTATAGAGGAACGATTAAGTAATCCTGCCGGAGGCAAGTGGCGATTACGAATATTTTAATTAAAGCAGCCGGCTGCCTGGGAGTAAGGAAAGGCCGAGCGCGTACTTCGGCTCGTTATGCCGGCGATAAAAATATTTCTGCTTCGTCCAAACTAATTCGAAGCGCTCGAGGCGGAGGCCATTTGAGCTATGGCGGATAAGCGATGGGCGGGATTAAATTCTGCATAGAAACGTAGGAAAACTTCGTTTGTATACTCGCTGGCGGCCGTGTACTTTCGCGAACTTTCCGGACAATTGCTGGGCCGGCTTCCTTATCTGTTGGCAGTAGCTTCTGAGAAAAAGTGCCGATTCCACCTTGGAAGCTTTGTGAGCTTTCAGCGACTTCAACAAGAATATAGTCCTTTGCTTTTTAATTACTCGAGATTCTCATAGACGGCTCCTCTTTGTCATCGGATATCCTCACCAATCCCTCCACTGTACCACCACATGGTCTCTGCTGTAATGAAGCAAAGCGCGCTAATGGACCATCGGGAGTATATCACGCGGTGAGAAAAAGCGTGGCAAGAAGAGAGCCCCGAGCGCTGAAACTCCAGCGCAAGTGTCGACTAGCCGAAGGTGGCTTAATGACACCACTTAAAAATTCCGCGAGTTCATCATCATCGCTAATCGCGCGCACAGCTGTTCATTTGCTGATAGGATAAAGCAGCGAGAGCAAAAGATAGAGAGGGAGTGAGAGTGTGAGAAAGAACGGGGCGAGAAGCGAGACAGGCTGAAGTTAATGAACACCGCGGAAAGAGCTTAGGAAAGTGGAATGGCGCGGGTGGCTGCTGGAAGGGGTGGGAGGTGGCGAAGATAGAAACGGGAGGAGTAAGGAACCACACCGGTTCGTCTTAAGATCCGCGCGCGCGGCCCGAGAGAAAAGTGGAGCCAATTAGCGGTTGTTAGAGTTGCAAATAAGTTAGAGCCAGCACACGGTGGGATGTGGCGCGGCGCGGCGCGGCGCGGCGCGACGTAGCGCTGTCGGCTCCACGTAATGCAGCGCCTTGGAGTTGCGCGCCGTTTGTTCGAGTCTTCGGGGGTAAGGGTAAGGGTGCCTCTCACTCCTGGTAAGAGGAGACTGAGGTCTACCTTCTCGGCCAGTAACTGACTGGGCCACGCGAAACATATTTCACTCTCTAATGGCCGACTTAGCATAATGTGTGCCCCGGCCAGAGCTTCCAGACCGACACCATTCACCCTCCAACGGCAACTCGGTCCGTTTCACCTCGCCAACTCACACCCCCAACCGCCCACACTCCCCTCTCAGCCATCAAAATAGATATTCGTTCTCCGTATAACTCACAGCATCTTGTTGATTCCATTGACTTCCTCTCGGCTCTGATTTCATAACTGTTTCTTCTACCTCTACCTCCCTCTGTCTCGGATCTTAAGTGCACGTCCATCGAAGAGTCGACTGCTGATGGGAAGACGGAGGAGTAGGCGCCGAACAAATTTGGCGGGCCCACTCTATGAATATTTAATAGGATTACTTGCAGCTCTCCCTATCGGTTCTCCTCTATGTTAATGAACACCCTTGAAACGAGGGGGACGTCAAGAGAGCCTGCGGTATCAGTCTCCAACTCACCCTCCTTCATTTTCTTTTTAAGCTAGCCTAATACCGATGGCAGCAGGGGCGTTTGCTGCTGCTGAAATTACGTAATTACCCAGGCGAAAGCCTACGTTTCAACATTGATATCTTTCACCGTGCTATACCTCTTTCTCTCCGTTCTCGCTCCCGCATTCTCTCTGTGACTTTGTGAGCTCCGCTATTTACAACTCCTCTGTGCTCGATGCTTAATTGCCCGGTATAACCGATCAAAAGTGGCCGAGAGATTTCAGGGCCTTGCGTCTGACGCTCGCTCGGCCGAGAATCTGTTGAGCGAGATCGATCAGATTGGGGATCGAGGAGGTTGCAGCACTGCCAGCTGGATCACGGATCGCGTTCCTGGAATCCCAGGGAATTGCTGTAGGTACCATCGGGAGCGAGTAATTTGTCGAGAAGCCAGGAGTGAGAGGGACTGTGTGGGAGGAGGCGAGAGGTGGGAGCGGAGGGAGAAATAGAGAGGGATAGAGAGGAGAGCGAGCCGGAGTAGTGGTAGGGCACTGCCGGCACTGGCGACGGGATTTAAACGGAGCTCGGCCGCAAAAGGGAAATACCGGAGTACCTATTCGGGCGACGGTTCTCCACTCGTTTCGCAAATATCTGCCGGTGGGGCGAAATGGAGTCTACTTCGCCACTCGCTTCATTCCAGCCGCGTTAGTAATGTTCCCGCCCCCCCCCCCCCCCCCCCCCGGCTTTCCCACAATCCAGCCCTTCGCCACTCGGCGTAGCCAGTGCCGTCGCGTGGCACTGCGAAATGCTCATCGCCGTTAAGTGGCGAGTAAGATTAATTAGCGTGGGACCTTTGTGACCAGTTCCGACTGGCCAAGTATTTCATTCTCCCGCGTTCCTCAGAAATTGTTCGCTACCTCTGAGCGAGTTCCTTCCATTCGCTGGCTGACCATAGAGTCGAGATGCTCTCTCTCTCTCGAGACAATTCTCGAATGTAAGTCTTATTCATTCGATTCTCCAGACAAGACGGCCCTGGCACAAAGGGCGAGGAGAGTCGGCCAGCGCTGGTACTCTTTGCCATGCTCCTGTATTTAGAAGGATTCGCCACAAAGGCGGCCGAATGCTCGTCTGGCATCGCTTTATTGTATTCGCGACATTGACAATTCCCAAACGGGATAAAGTCGCGGTTGAAAGGGAGTGGGAGGGAGTGGGGTGGGCGGCCGGTGGGATTCTGTGGAGGGTAGGAGGGGTTATATCGGCCCGGCTCGAGCCCCATCCTTGGCTTCCTTTCCCCCGGAGCGCGCAAGCTAACGCAATCACACGATCGGGTAACTTCCCAATCTCGAGTTAACGGCTACGGCCGCGTTCCACGACCTTCTGCCTGCATTTCTGCCTGCTCCCCTAAGTCTCGCATTTCCAGACCCATCTCCTCCACCCCCCTCTATCCTTATAGTTATTATCTCTCGATCCTGTTGTTCCTCCTCCGAACAACGCCGTTGTCAAAACGATATTTCACTGGTAGAAGGCTGACTATCGGAAGGCGACTTGAAAACCGTGGAGTATCGTCGGACTTTCCAAAGAGAGTAGCGCCGGCTTTCTCCGGGCAAGTTATCGCCAGGAGCGTGGGGGAGAAGTTCCTTTGTCGCGTGCGGCTGGCTTTCACGTTAAACTCGTGCGGTCCAGAATCGATCCACGTGGATCCTCCCGGATGCAATACGTATGTATGCGTTGAACAATGTCGCCGGGTGGTGGTCGGAAGCACGAAAGAAGGGTGGGCGTTCTTTCGCCGGTCGTAGAAAGGTACGGTATTAGAAGCGTCGTCGTCGGCCGGCCCTTTGTCCGGTGACTTCATTGTCCGCGAGGAGAGTGCGCGGGAAAATATTCAGGAGAGTTGAAGTGAGAATCCGGTGGAAGATGCTGGCGGGCGCTTTATCGCACTCTCCCTTTTCATCCAGCTCTTTCTCTTTTCCTCTGTATAGTGACCGATTAAATCCTGAATTATTCATGGGCCCTGTCAAATGCTTTAATAAGACACCGGAGTCCCCTGAAATCTCGAATATCCGCCGGGATCGATCTCTATCGGACGCGAAATACCGCCACCACCACCGAATGGAGCCGGCTGCTGCTGGCAATCGTTCCAAAAATATTTGCACATAATTTCGCCGCGGCGCCGCTGCCGCTGCCGCCGTCGATATTACCTGCGAAATAAAACCGCTGCCGGCGAACAAGCTGGCCAGCCAGCCAGCCAGCCAGCCGGCGTTGGGTCCAGTGCATTCGCAATTGGCGAATGAAATATTTTTGTCCATGCGCCTGGCCCCTTCGCCGGCCGGCCGAATTCCCTGGACGGCTTCCGCTCCGCTAATCGAACCGGCTTCACGGTGGCAGCCATCGGAATTTATTTTAGCCCTCAGGCCTGCATGTCTATCCCATGCCCCGTTTCCCAAATCGGAAATAGCTGTGCCAATGACCGCTAGACTCATCGAACCTGGAATCATCTACATGGCATGCAAGCTTGCCAGAAGGGAGAGAGAGAGACAGAGAGAGATTCATGTCAAATGCTGACTGCCATACTTCATGAAGGCTCAGTTCCCGGATGACTTGGTTGTCTTAAGGTTTCTCTGTCATTATGCGCGGCCGACTACAGGGCTTCGGTCCTTTCGCACCGCCGGAAGTTTTCTCGTTAGCATTCCGTGGACCGCACGCTCTCAGACTTCAATTTGCTCTTTATACATAAGACATTACGTGGTGGAAGCGGTGGTGGTGGTGGTGATGGTAGTGTAAGGGGTTTCCACGGAGTCAGCGAGTAAAGTCGTAGTCTCTGCCTGCCTCGGCGAGCCACGAATCGCAAGTAGTCAGGGATGCTCCTAGTCAGACGTGGCTCACGTAGTCCGGTTTACCCAGTGCCATCAGACTCGTCCTTCTCCAGCACACAGCCTCAGCCTCCCCCCTCCCCCCCCCGCGCGCCCATCCGCTTACCTTCTCCACTTCCTAATACACACGCAGACGGTTCTTTCGAACTTCCGTCTCGCGGCAGCTTTTTATCTCGCAATGCCATTTTACAAATTGGTCCAGCCAACAAGATCGGAGCACGCGCCGCTTGACTTTTAATTATGCAAACTGTAGATTAAACGGTAAACTCGCCGCACCGAGGCATTAAGAGGCGCGCCTGATTCCCTTGCGCTCGCTCGATGTTTGGAAGGATATTAGCTGAGGAAAGCGGGCATTCTCTTTCTACCAGTATTTCGTAAAATGGCGGAACCCTATGGTATGCAGAAACGAAGTATTCACGGGATAGCATCCAGTCTGGAGTCGTGAGTGCCGTGAATAGCAGCGCGAAATGGATCCCACTTTTCTCAGGGAAATGGCTTCTCGGCATGGCATGGCTCTCGGTCCTGACAGTGGCAGGATGTTACCTCGCCTTTCCGAGATACACGGGTCACATCTTCCAAGCCGGCAGACCTTCTCTCTCGCTCCCGCCTTTTTTCGTGTTAAGCAGTTTGCACTACGGATGGCGTCCTCCTGTATTCCTTGCATTCTTTCTCGGCCTCTCGCCGATTATTTCTTTCTGCAGTATTCAGGAAATGTACTCTCTTAGCCCACACTGTCGGCTTCCCAGTCGCGTAATACTCGAGCCGTATTCCGCTGAGCTCCTCTTCATTCCGCCAGTATAGACGAGATGGATGATAGTACGTGGTGTATGCCGAAGTAATTCTCTAGTCTTATGATTGCAGAAAGTCTATTAACGTGTCAATGATCCTTTTAATAAAACCGGCGGACATTCTAACACCCAAAGGATTAGTCTGAAAAAAGCTAGCACTCACGATATTCCTGCGAACCTCACTAAGAGGCTCTGGGGGCGCGCAAGGTCTCAAAAGTACGTGCATAGAAATAGATGGAGAGAAATAGAAGGAGAGATAGGGAGAGTTGTGCGATCGAGTGTGTAAGGTGTAAGAGAGAGGACACAAGTGGGACAGTGGTAGTACATGGGCCCGGAGAGGGCACGCTTCATCGAACTCGATGAAATATCCAATATATGAATTTCACGACACAGAAGAGCTGGTATTCCCAGCCACCTACTGGCACCGCATCTCCCTTGCCACTTCTTATCGCGAAGGACGCTCATTTATTATGCGCACATGTTATTTTCTTTGGCAGCAGCACCGACCGTTTTCGTCGATAAAATTCTGGCGGCGCGCCGCCATCCGCTCTCGGACAAAAAGAACGTCAAACGATGTCCGTATTATTAAATTTCTTGCCGCCGCCGGCGCGCGGCATGTGAGCTCGGAACGATTTTACGCGGTCATTACTTCTTTATTAAAACGTCAATGTTACGTATTTCGTTGGTCGGCGGAAGTGTTGTACGCGAATACCTTCTCCCTCGAGCGCTCCGGCCACGAAATCCCATCCATGAAATGATGTAAAAATCTCATCTGCATGGTAGGTCAGCCCAATCCTGTAATAAGCCCGGGCCAATCTGCATGCTGTAATTGTTATTGCGCCCGGCAATATTGCCGTCGGGGGTTATGTTATTCCAGGACCCGTTTTCTCTACTACTCCCGCGTCCTTTTAACCCCATTCGCTTTTCTGCTGACGTCCTTCCACTCCGACAGATCCCGAGAAGGCGTCGTCACGTAGACGTCTGCTTGTTGTCCGTTATTATGCAATGCGAACATTCGTACTTCGGTTATCCAGCGGATAAGGTTTTAAACTGTCGGTTCCGCTCGTCTGGCTCTGATATCTCGGGTGTATTTCGCTCGGAAATATTAATATCATCTCTACAAAATACAGCGATAGTGTAGGGACTTGTACGTCTCGAGCCTAAGCCTTAAAGTCCCTTAGAGTGCAAGGACGATGACCCCCGCCTGTGGAAGTGCTGTTTCTTATTAGTATTCCGTCTCCCTGTGACAGGAGGATTCGCCGCGAGGATATTACTACAGCCTCCGGCGTCTGTTCGCGCCGGGATGTTGATGCGTGTGAACGAACAAAGCCTGAAAAAATGAGTGCCGGGAGGTAGTGGTGCACTCTCGATCGTCACCCGATAGAGTCTCTCTCGTTGCTCCGGGCGTTTTTGACTTTCCGCTCTTTCACTACTACGCCTATTCCATCGAGACGCAAATCGAAACGCATCGTGCGTGCATTCCAAATATGCACTCGTGCCGTCATTCTACTCCCGCTATTGCGGAGTTATTGTTTTTCAAGCCCGACGTTATTTCTACAAGCTGCACGTACATGTATCATACTTTTTGAACAGTTTCCTGTCATGAAATGGTCGGGCAAAAAGCTCCCTGGCCAGTGCGCCAAACAAGGCACGATTGAGCAAACGGCGAAAGTGGAAGCGAAAAGAGCTTCCTATCGGCCGTCCATCTGCCGGTATAACTTGAAGCCGTCAAAGTTGTTCATATAGTGTAACTCATTATCCGTGTTAGCACTTCGCGTGCACTTAACCGTGTGCTTAGGAAGCGGCCCCGTGTGTACACGAGCTCTGCGTGTCGAAACCCTAATAGTCCCGGTAGCAATTTAAGGTGTCCGCTAATCGGCAGGGGTTCGCCCCAAGCAGCACAAAGCACGACGCAACACGTATTCTCTCGAGGTTCTAATCGATTCTCGAAGAAATCGTCCGTCTACCAAAAGCACACCCTGTTAACTGCACCTGTGTGCACTAATCGAATTAGAGTCGCTGTCGTCAAAAAGTTTCCATCTTTGAAAAACAGCGGCAGCTAAATATGTTAAAACAAGCCTTTTTCAGAAGCTCTTGAAACTTTAACAATTCGCACACCAATTTTTCCTCATTACTATTTATCATCTGTTCTTTTATACTTGCCAACCACGCGGCAGTTTGGCCTCGCGTGATGAAGAACTATTACACATACATATTCCCGCGGGACAAATAAATGAGAATTCCTGCGACGGCGAGTGTTACTTCCTGTTATACTACTGCTCGAACTCCTGTACTCCTTCTCCTCGCATGCTTTTAAGTTGTATCGTTCGTCGGAGACTTACGACTGGTAGAGTATCTCGACGATTGTGCCGTTGGAGTACTGCTCGCTTCGTAAATACCAACAGTAACGATGCCCGCCCTTCTGCCTCGTTCCACGGAGTCGTGTTCCCGGGGAACATCGACGTTCCTCCGGATCCGAGTGCCGATAGAGATTTGCCTGGTATCAGCTACCAAGTTGCAACAGCAAACCTGACTGATAACGATCCGATAAATCAGCGAGGACAACACGATCGCTTGGAAATCTCACTGGGCGAAGTTACGTGTAAACTTGCCGAGAGCGAAGCCCTGTTTAACATTGAGCAAGAGATAGAGGCAGAGAGCGAGTACCGCGAGGATCGTAGACTGGTAATGGTGTTCAACTGTGGCAGTTCAAATGTGACATTTTAATTCCAAAAGTCACGGCTCGACGTCCACGGGCTTCTTTAAGTGCGCAAAGTATGCCTGGACTCATCTAGAGATTATACAGAGATTATCCTGGCCAGGTTTACCTACGAACGAGCGCGTATCTAGCGGTGCATCCGTCGTGCGCTGGCATTGCATATCGACACGTGGTTTTTAATTTGAGCCATCGAGCGACGCTGCGCCTGTCCACATTGCTGGTACGTGAAGAGAGCCAGAGGGAACGAGGAAAAAATCGGCTTGCCGACGTGACGATGATGAGATCGTCAACAAGAACCGGTAAAAAGATAGGTTGCTACACGACTCCGAGAGCGGAAGAGAAAGAGACTACTGGGAGAGGGAAAAAAGGGCTCAGTGAAAACGTGCCTCTCCCTTTTCTTCTCTTATTTTGCCCTTCGGGCCGTTCTCGCGTCACTTTTGCCCGCCCCTTGCTTTTCTCTTCTGACACGGCGCTTTCCCCGAAGATTAATAACCACGCTGCGCGCCGCGCCTCGCATAAAACTCTCTTTAATCTGGACCAACGAGAATGCGCCCTGTGCGAGGGAACGAAACAGAGAAAGAATGAGAGAGGCAACGTGTGCACATTATAGCCAGCTAGTATTTATTCGCTGCTATGTATCTAACCCCCCCGCAAGGGCGGACACACACATTTGCTGGAATAGGAGTGGACGCCTTCGGGAGTCTCTCCGGTGGTGAAAGAAGCAGCAAACCTTCCAATCCGCCCTTTCAAAAATGTCTCTCTCGCACTCGCTTTCTCTCAGGCGTGCGGAAAGACCTGCTGGAATTGGCCCGAGTGCAAAACTGACGCAGAGGAGCAGCCACGATAAATGCACCCTCTTTTCTCGATCCCACCTTTGAGGACCTCTCAGCCGAGGCTAACGCTTTTTGGCCTCAGGGCCTTTTGAAAGAACGTTGCTACCACCGCCGCCCACCTGTAATTAGTGCGGCTCCGCAATTCGCCAGGCGACGAAGCCACATTACAAGTTTTATTAGCCGCCGAATGAAAAGGCTGGCCAAAGGTGGATCGCTTAAATGTCGATGTTCTACTGCTACTACGATAGCAGCACCATCGAACGTTATAGCTTTCGATTCTCCCTTTCTTCGGCTGGGGAGGGGGAAGGCTAATTTAACTTTCAAACGGCTAGCCTCAATTTAACTCTTGCCACCCAAAAATCTGTCGGCGATTGTTTGATCTGCTCGGTCTGGTCCGGCTGGCCGCCCTCATCCGCCACTCGGCCTTCTCCAGGGCCATCGATTTCACCTTTGGCCGGAGCACTCGATCTCTCCAGCTCGGTTCTTTGCTCCCTTTCAAATGAATCCACGCGGCCAGCCTGTCATAGTGCGGGCTATCGAGCGTGCCGAAATGGCCAAAATGCCCTCTTCTCCGGCCCGGGAATACCAAGAGGGGCCTGGAGGGTGTCGTTTCATTAAGGCCACAAAGGCCCCTGTTCTGCCTCTCGAGATGCTCGACCACGCTTTCACCGTCCAACCTTCATCCCTTGCCCTCTGACGGCCGGCTGTATACGCCGAACACGACTGAGTACACACTGAAATTTCCTGAATGATTGTCAGCTAATTGCACGAAGGGACATTAAGCTCAGTTTGTCAGAGGCTCCATATGCTATTCATACGAGACTTCCATGCAAGCACTCGCGTAAGCGATCAATCGATATACGGGCGTCTTTCCAAGCGACGTGTCAGCCCAGTGAAGAGAGAAAGGAGGATTGTCGATCGATGCGCTTGGTCATTCCCCACGAGCGTTTAACGAGGCAACATGTTAACGCGCCACGGCTGTAAAGCGTGTAGGATGTGTGATGGACAACAATAACCAGAACGGTGGTCGCCAATACGGGCTTCGTCTCCCATTATTCAGCATCCGCATGACTCGCCTGCTTGCTTCCACCCAATTTCACTTCGCCGTGGGTGGCCTACCGAAGGGAGTCACTCGGCTATTAATCGATCAAACGGGATGACTTCGATCGCAATTCCTGCCAGCGGCCAAACTTCGCATAATTTACCTCCTTATCCGGATAGTTCTCCTTAATATCCTCTAGTTTTAAAGCAACTTCTTTTGATGGTGAGGTTTTTTTATAAGATCATCTCATTATTGATAGTATTTTCCCAGGATGATAGATGCTCGTCGTGCGGATTGTTGATACTAGCATCGGAAACTGAAGTATCAGAGCGATACATTTGTATTAGGTTGGTGACATCGGCTGAAAACCGACAGAGACGCAGAGAGAACGGGAAAGTGAGAGAATGTGGTGTGACACCGAGGGCGCGAAAGCCGAACAACTGTGCGCACGTTTGTCGACAGGAACGCGAGCTTTCGATATTTCGCACACATTGAACGCATGTATATATGTCTGTCTTTCCGACGACTACGAGTTTGTATACATTCTGTGTACTCCGGTGTACACGCTTGCTCTCCGGTGTTTGCGAGAGCGTGAAAAATAATTTGCGGTGGTGCGCTACAATACACCGGTCAATATTTCTCGACACAATATTTTTCCCGAAAACACATAGTCTGAAGCGAGCCGATTCAGCTAGATCGATTCTGGACCGCGGGCGTACCTTGTGGTCTCGTGGGATACTCGTTCAAGTCCTTTTCGTCCCGGTGGCATGGTGGCCTCGCCGTGACAATGACAAAATGACATGCGGCTTGTGGCTTAAAAGAGCGAAACTTGACCCCGTTTCACCCTGTGAAACACCCTCTGTCATATAGCGGAAATGAATCGTCAATGATCCTAATAATGGCGAGATACCGGCAGGCTATTCCGGTAGTGCAACGCCGCTGGGGGGGCCTCGTCGTTTCTGGAGCATAAGCGCCATTAAATCGAGCCGCCTCTCGATCCAGGTCAACGTTATTTTGCCCGAATAATAGCCGAGGCTACGGCTCGTCAGATTTCTCGGCTGCTCGCATCACGATGGCATCGATCTTCCCCGAAAACCGCGAGCCGGACATCCCCGGCACTTGACATCCTGCTGCATCCATCGGTCCTCCAATCCAAAGCCCTTTCTCTGTGCGCCGAGTGTATGTATATTCCTGAATACGTATGGACGCTGGGAAACAACGGGCTCGACGGCCATTGGTTCAACGGTCCGAGTCGCGTCGGTTACAGGTGAACGTTGATAATTAGCGAGAAGCCGCGTGAAACAATAACTAGCCGGGGCTGCGGCAGCGTAGCTGTGCGAGCTCGTTGCATTGACCGGCCGGCCGGACGGTAGCGATATTTTATTTCTGCTCCGGCAACACTGACGGCCGGCTAATATTTTTCAAGCATGGTCGAGCAGCCAGCCAGGCCGTTCATCGAGCGCTCTTGACACGTGAAATCCATCGTTGCACCCCTTCACCCCTGAAACTCCCTCCGCTCCCTTCCAACCTATACTTTTACTCGCTCTGCACAACAGGCTGGCACTCAGCTTTTCCTGCGCATATACACACATCTCGGTCTGCATCCCACCCTCCTCTCACGCTTCTTTTCCTTCGAACGGAACCGCCTGTAGCGTGAACTCGCGCGTGGACGCGCACGTCTCGCTTTCGCAAAATTAAAAAATAAAGGAGGGTCTGTATCTGCCGTTGACGTACGAATTTTTATCCCGCCGCGCCGGCAGTGCTAGCCTTGGCAGAGTTGTGCTACCGGTAGGGGGCGAAGGAAGGCGACTGGTGTTTCCCGTCAGCGTGGGACAAGGCGTGTTAATGGCAGCTCAGGCACGCCGAGCTCCGGAAGATGGAGCGTTTCCAAAATCCCCCGAGGAAAAGCCCTTCCTGCCAGCCGATAAACAATTTTCCGCGGTGCCGGATAGGCGCCGCCGCTCACTCTTCAACCCTCCGACGCGACGCTACCACCCTTGGCTTCCTCACCCTCCCCTCGACACTCGGCGAGCTCCCATTCTTTCAGCGATCCTCACGCGCCTCGCTCCTCGCTCCTCTCCTCTTCTTCCTTCATCCGGACCCTCGTCAAAATCCCGCGAGTGTCCATCGGTCTTTAACCTGTCGTCGACGACAGAAACAGAGACGGCACAGTCAGTGACAGAGAACGAGCGTGTCAAAGCCTCGCATTCAAGTCTTGCCGGGACTTCCGCCAAGGATGATACCTGCCAATGAAATAACCGGTGCGGGCTTTATCGAGAATTCAGGGGCCTCGTTTAATTGCGTCGCAAAACTCCCGCCGCGCCGGCTCTCATAATTCCAGACGCGCGAACTGGCAGACGCGCGCCGCGCGCTAGAAATATACACGACCGAAAATAGCGGGATATATCCGGGGCCGCTTAAGTCCGGAGATTAATGAAAGGCAGCGCGATGCTGCCGCCGCCGCCACCGCCGCCACCGCCGACGCATTAAAACTTTAATTCTTAACTCCGGGCGCGAAGTTGCCGCGGCACTCTTTTTATCGTTGCCGGCAGTAGCGCGCGCTACTGCTTTCCACTGAGATCGCGTTGAATAAATAATTCCTTTTTCACGTCCGCGAAACCCGCTCGTCCTTTCGCTCCCTCTCGCCAGCCAGCTAATTTATGCGTGCATAAAACTAACTAACCACGTTGCGCCGCCCCTCTTCCTACGGCCCATTCCCTCTGTGGAATCATCGCGTTCATAATATCTGAGACGTTTGCACTAAAGCTGGATGAAGATTAATCACTTGCCTTATGTTTCTCTCTATTATTTTTCTAATGGGAAAATATGAGTCACACCTTCATTTCATTGAGGGCGTATAATCCCGTGCACTTGATTCTATAGAATAGTAGGATCAGATCTTTGAATTGCGATAGAGACTGCGAAATAGCCATCACTATATCCTCCGCCTATTCCCTCGATATTTCGCAACACGAGTAGGTGAGACAAGAGGATTCGCGAGAGGCGAATTTCCCAGCGCTCGTAAGTCTGATTTAACCTTCCGGAGGCTGGAAGATTCAGACGACGCTGGTGCAGTCGTCCCTCGTAACCATTGAATCCATCCTGAAGCCAATATCGTAAAAAAGAGTCTTTCGACTGTTCTTCCTCGTTGGAAGCGGCGGTCCTCTGCCTTCTCACCTTGGCGCGAGAGGGATTTTTCGCGAAAGCCTGCAGCATCGGATGCGGCTAGGTGTTAGGCCTGGCCTAGGATGGCTCCAGCGAGTTCAAGGCTTTTCCCGTATGAATCTTATCTACGTGCCGCAGGCAGGCAGGCAGGAGGCAGGCAAGGAGGCAGACGTAGAGCCGTCTCCTTCCTGCCACCATCCACGGCCGGCTCCTTACTCCTCAGCACCTTAGCACCGAACTCTCCTACGATCGACGACCTCTTTTTACCCTCGCGAACCTCGTCTATCGGCTTCCATGCACCTTTCATTTCATCAGGTTGATCCGGACTTTCAGGGCCTCGGCTTCTCTCCTATTTCTAGCTCGTCCCAATGATAACCATAGTCCACATCCGTGGCGTCCTTAACTCCGGTGTTAAAGCGTCGCTGCATAGCCGCTGCATAGCATGGGTTTTGAAAGACCGCACTCCGAATTCTCCGTCATCGGAATTCAGACATGCGGCATTGCCGTCGAACTGGATCCCTGGCAAAACTCGACTTCCGTAGTTCGTGCCTCGCCGGAGCTCGGCGCGCTCGCACCAAGTCTGTGTTAGAAACAAATTGGAGTCCCTGAAACCCTTGCCACAAGCCAGGAGGAATCGGGCTGGCTTGGTGCACAGCGAACGTGATTATTTCTCATGAGGAACGTGCCAGAAACGAGTGTTGCTCGGAGCTCGGTGGATGTTCACTGCCAGATGTAGCGAGGGGGTTCCAGTGCGCGGTCTTTATGTGGCTTCGGAGCGGGCGGTCTTCATTTCTTGGTCGCGCCCACTTACTAGCGGCCCTCTTTATTCTCTAAGCGATCACCGTCAAGTCCAAAAGCCTTCTTACGCCGGATTCCGGGCTTTTACCTTCGCCTCGCGAGCTTCTGATCCCCGTTTCGCTCGCTCGAGCGTTCCGCGCTCAACAATGGCCCCGCCAGAACCGAGACTCGGCATCGACCCTCAATCAACAATGCCTTACCTCGGGCCTTCCGCCGCCAATATATAGTACATATGTATGTCTGTATATATATATATATACCTTCTTCCTTCCGAGGAGCTCCTTATAAGCGCGCGCGCGCGAGACCCTATAGAAAAGCGCTGGCATCATCGCCGATTCGAGCGGCAGCTAGTGCGCTTCGGTAGATGAGCGAAGTCGCAGGATGGCTCAGCAGCTTTAGCTGCCGGCTGAACTGAGAGTCTCAGACAGACTTTGGTGGCAAGAGGATAGAGGAAGGAGTGAATTGCGAGAATGATCGACGCTGCCGAATCGGGGGTGGTAACGGGTACCGGATAGATAAGAGAACGGGGAAAGCTTTGAGCAATCATATGCGATACCCGGCATCATCCCCCTTGCACTCTGCCTCGACCCTCTGCTACTCCTACCCTGCACCTCTACCTCAACCCATCACATCCGACACTACCGGCCCCACCCCTATCTCCTTCCCAATTTGGCAGAAATGGCATTCCTTCCGATTTATTCCTGATTCGGCCACGTCGCTGAACAACCTTTCATTTCAATGACTTCTCTCAAATGGTACAATCGCATCTTTTGAAGCGTCCAGCGATGATTTCGCCCTTTTAATTAGAAATAATCAATAGAATCGGAAAGGGATGTCGAACTTGAACAATTTCTAATTCTTCGACATGAATCGTACACGTTTCCACGATGCTCGGGCGATCGTTGCTAGCGGAGATTCAGGAACATTCGTACTAGCAGTCATGAATATTAAAACATATGGGTTCAATTGGAGTTGAGGATAGCATTCACGTTTCGAGAGACGTCGATTCATTCCATCGGGCAAATCGGGGACAGAGCCTCGAAAATGGGATCAAGGAATCCGAGGACAAATTGAGCGCGACACGGTGCGCGCGCCACTGATTATATTAAGCGGCCTTGGAGCTGTCGATGCGGGAAAGAGTGGGAGCTGTATGAAGGGATGTGTACTTGGCAATTTCCATTCTAGATCGTTCCAGTTTTCCAGTGCTCTGTAGTCTGACACTGTGCGCGAAATGAAAATCAGCGGTCCACCAGGGGCTGGCATGATTCGCAAGACACTCGGAAAATCGATTCGAAGCGCGCAACCAGCCAGCATTCTCGAAGGCAGGTGTACGCGCCCTACGCTTTTGACGCGGATCTCCGGGAGCTCACTCGCTCGCACCGCGGATCTAAAGAACGTTTCTCAACGTCAGTGTCGGTCGGCCGGGGGCTCTCCTCTTCACGAAGAATACAGATGTTACACTAAGCTCGGCGAACCGACTGCAGCAGTAGCAGCAGCACCAGCAGCACCAGCAGCAGAAGCAGCAGCAGCATTTTGCGAGAGGCGCCGAGATCAATGCCGATGGAAAATGCGAATGACTCAGCGCGCGCCCCTTCCCATTTTCCACTCTATATCCCCCACGATTTCAAGAGTTCGGATCTGCAGTCCGCATGACTAACATCGCACCAGTTCAAGGCAGTGCCTCAAATACTTCGGCGTTAACTTGAAATTTAAAGAGAATCTCGATGGCCTTGTATAAGTCGACAAGTGCCACCGCTCGATCCAGGGAACAGCCGCCCCACACATCCTCCCTCGCCCCCCGTAGACTTCCCCGTTACTTTTCTCGTCGAGAATCGCGCGGACATTTTTCAACGTCATCCCAGGGAGAACTTCCTCCATCCTTGTGGCATACCAAATTCCCAGTGACGCTGGAGTACCGCAGAGTCGACTGTATCCAGAGTGTAGTTCGAGCTAGCGCCAGGGCGATTGAGCGCAAAAGAGAAGACGGGCTGATTTCACAGGGCTCTTACTTCGAGGTATATAGGAAGAAAATTTCTGGAGCAAAGGGGGAATAGAGGTGTGGCGAGGTAGGAGGGGATCAGCCGCTAGTATTGCCGTGGATTGGCACAAAGAGCCGCAGGGTTTCGGATGCATCGTCAGGATAGCCCTTCACAAACCGCATCTCCTTTTCTAGGACGACCATGGCCTTTCTCCACCCCTCGCTGTCGGTGCCCTTTACTCGCCAGTCTCCTTCGCATATCGGTCGCCTTTGAAAGGGGAGTGCGAGAGAAACCGCCGCTGCTTGAAAGACACGAGGGTATATACGATATTTTTCATGGCAGAGTGAGTGGGGGTGCGATGGTGTGCCAGACGTGGTGGAGCACCTGTTCCTATAAAGCATACGATATCGAGATATCGGTTTCGACGTTTAGCCTCCGTTTCGCCTTCCGTCTCTCATCCGTCGGTTCTGCCGGTGCCGAGCTGAGCCAGCCGCACCCTCCAGACCAGCCGATAGTCCCTCTCCTCGCCCATTCGTCTCTGCCAGAAGCAAAAAGCTCTACGCCTCTTACAGTACACACCTGCGTATATGCGAGTAAACCCTTCACATCTGCTATCATATGCAGACGAACGCTGCCGCTTCGAATGATAATGCTCCTACAACAAAACAAGATGTATCGGCCATGCAAGGTCAATCGGATGTACATATTTTTAACCCGAGCACCTGCTATCTCGCTCGAGAAAATAAAGTACCTGCATACCGTGGGCGCCATATTTTTCCTGCCCGGGATTATCGGAAATTAGTAACTATGTATAGCTTAATTTAGTAGCGTGCTGTCTGCCATCCACGTACGTGGTCAACGGCTTTATTCGCCGGCGGGTAATCGGCGCACTGGAGAAAGCAATGTAATCGACATTTTATGCGATACTCCAAGCCTCCAGTCTACTGGGATCCGCGCGATCAAATGTGTGACAAATGGGATTCATTAAAACTTTATTCGATGCCTGCATTGTGTATAATGGGCTTGCTCGCCCACCACTCGCAGAACGGGAGGTATATGGTGATTGGATCCTGTGCGGGGGCTGGCGCTCTCTTTGAGGATCAATTTGAACAGAGGGCCCGGATATTTTACGCTATATTTGTATGTCATTGCGCTTAGCAAGGGGTAAACATTCATTTCCGTTGCACGCACGACTCTCAGTTGGCAATATGCGCAAACATGGGGTCCATGTGCATGTTTGCTGGATGGAAATAGCATTATTATGGGTATCACTCATTCCATAGCGTACACGCGAAGCACTGGCTAATTACACGTACCACTCCCCCAGGCATTTTGAGCCCCCTCCCCTTCCCCTCCCCCTAGCCCACGCCACTGAGCATTTGTCCAGTAGATTCCGCACACCGCACTGACAATCCGACCTCATCGTACTTCCCAACTTTTTCCCTCAAACTTGCCAGGCGAAAAAGAAAGCCAGCTAAAGTCTTTCGAGCGGACAAGAAGCCGAACTTACCGGCGAGAAAAAGCAAGGCAGAAGGTGCCTTCTCGTACTCGAGAGTTCTTCGGCCCCATTTTCTCTAATCGAGTCTTGAAATCGAATGCCAGGCTAAATCGATATTCCTTCGAGGCACTGAGAACTGCTGCTGTTGGCACTCCGGGTATCCCAAGGGCATAAGAGAATTCGCTAATCCCGCTAATCTCGACACTGGCGGCTCATTGAGGGGATATCGAAAGCAGCCACGGGTGAGAAAGAGCGCTACGATGGAGTGCTCGTCGAGAGTAGAAGAGCCGGAGACGATGACGGGGACGCCACGCCGCGCCGCCGCCGGAGCTTGGGAGCGGAAACACGCACAGGGTGTAGGTGGATAGTTAGTAGTAGGTGGGGGTGGATCGGTGAGACGAGTAGGATCGGATAGCTATTCAAACTATTCGAGCTGCAAGGAATTTCCTGCAGCCGGCTACTCCGGTATAGGGTCTGAGGGTGAGAGAGAGAGAGAGAGAGAGAGAGGGGGGGGGGGCGAAGGGGTTGAGAGGGGATGAGTGGCTGGGCGAGAAGGGGGTTGGTTGAGGAGTCGGGCTTCGCTATACCGACGCTACCTACGTGCCATAGTTTCCCAATGTAACCACGATCGAACCATACCCCAACCCTAGTCCACCACTGCCACCCTTTCCCAATTTCTCTCTCGGTCTCTTGGGCCGAGCCGCATTGTGGCCCGTTCAATTTGTCTTCGCGTCGATGAATGGGATTACGGCGAGGCCCCTGAATCCCAGTCATCCTCGCGTGCTCCACAATTAAGGAATGAGGGGTGAAGGAGAAGAGCGCGACACCGCAGTCTTTTCATCCGACCGTAGCTTTATTGACGCTGGGGACGATACATCGACGAATAATGCGAGCGGCGGCGGCACGCGCCACTAATTCCCCTTAGAATAAAGAGAGCGTTATTGGCTTTTCGCCCCGGCTACCTTCCTTAATGGAAAATTGAAGAGAACTCGACTATTCCCGTCTTGCACTTTGACCGGTGTGTGTATCTCGATCCTAGCTCGAGCAATGACTCCTCTATAGCACTGCCAATCGCAGTGCAATAAAAGACTCCTCGGTAATTCCGTTGTACGCTCGTTAAACTTGCCGGCTACTTACTTAGTAGAACATCGAGTACTCTCCGCCCTCGGGAACAAGGAGCTACGTATAGCTGACAATGGAGAGAAAAAGAGGGGTTGGGGACGGCAAGACGGTAGTCGGACGAGACAAATGTCCCACCTAGAGAATTCATGGAGCAAGACGACTCGGAGGATTATTTTTCCGGCATGCACCAGCAAGACTGGAAGCCGAGACCGGACGGATGCCGGCCATAAATGATAAACTCGGTGAAAAATGGATAACGCCACTTTGGCCGCTGCAGTCGAATTCCCCTGGCGAATTCGACGCTGGTCCCTCGCATTATAAAGGCAAAGTATCTTCGGGAAGCCGCTGCTATCGACGACACCAACCTCCCACACGACGTGATTCGAAAGATACTCGCCCGTGCAAAGTGCGAGGATGAGATCCTCCCGTGATAGGAATAGCGGGTTCCCCCAGGTGCCGGTGCGTCCCAATGTGCAAGTGGTGGAAATCGTGGTATGCTTGGCACACCGAGGACCCATCCATGAAAATCTTCACCAGGAATGCTGGTCGGGAAAGTGGTCAGATACGACGATTTCTAGTAGTGACGCTATAAATTTCGTTATGAAATGGACGAAATGGGATTAGATGCAGCACAGCCGCGCACTTTTTTGTCACTCGTTCTCTGTTATGAGACTTTCCTCCAGCTAACATAACGGGACAGGAGTGCAGCGTGATTTCAGGCGATCCCATTGCGCCCCTGTCTATTTGCCGACAAACCTGGGAATGTGGATGTCACGCGAGAATCGCGACTCTATTATTTTACACCGCTGCGGAATGCAGAAGGGGCCGAGGCGCGAGCGAACTTGACCGACGAATTATTTTGGCGACATTTCCATATTGGCCGCGACACGTAACGAATGGCAAACATTTGTTGATTGATTTTTTATACTCTCGTTACTCCGCCAAATTGACTGGATTCAATTTGCGAGGGCGCAGAATTGGAAATATCATTCCGCTTTTTAGTAAATCGGCCTGTCTGCCGAAATGCATGGTCTGCTGGTTGTTCGCGCCGCCGTTCATTGACCTCAAGCTAACACTCGAAAATGTATGCCCCATTCGAGAATAGACATATTTTTTCCCACATCATTCACTGGTAGTGAGAAAGGCAATAAGTCTGGTGAACGTGGTAATAAATACAAGAACGACAGCCACCCAATATCTCCACAGATCCAGTGCAGAACACGACGCTAGAGATCGACAAGTTTTTATTGAAGTTTTAATCGAACTTTGACATCGCTCTGCCACCTCGCAGAAACGATGAATATTTTTAATAATACTGTCAAGCGGATTTAGCAGCCTGCAAACCCATTATTCTTTCCTTCCCCAAGTATTTTCTGCTGAATGCACATATAACCAGGTCAGTCCGTTAATTCACGCCGGCTCCGATTTGATCTGGCGTTAAGTTCATTCTCGCTGATTAACAAAATCTCATTAATCACAACTCTTGCGCTTGAATTTAACACCAGGGTGGATGCTAAATCCCCTTTAAATTCTTCGACGAATACGTGGCTGAAGCAAAAGGATCTCTACAACTTGCTGGAATTCTATTCGATTTCATGAATTGAAAGTACTCGCCACGTTCATAGACGCGAGCGTTGGCGAGGGCTATGAAATCCCATTAAAAAGGACGCATGACTTCGATCACCAACTTCCATTTATCATCGGGCTCTCCGGTATGCGATAATAGGAACCTGCTAGTTGTGTGCTATCTGGGTTAATCGTCCACCGGTGCATTGCCGGCACCTATTTTTCAAGATACCACTGACTCGAACTCCTTTTCCCTCTGTCACATATTTTCCCAAGAATAAGAAGTAGGAAGGAGAGATCGGATGTAATAAAGCAAAGAGCATCTACCAAGAGTGGTCTCTTCGCGTCTATCTTTCACTCTTTGAGCATTGCTGTTCTTTTTCGTCTATCAACTTCGCGATATCGATTGCAGTTCGATTGCAAATTGAATTGCACAGATTTCAGTAGATTCGTCGACCGATCAATCTCCTAACAACATCAGATATTATTGGGGAATCTTTCATTCTCCTTCTAAACGAATTATTCAGACAGAGGGTGCAAAATGTACACAGTTGAGTTTACGAACTCAACAATAGAGCGAGCAGAGTGCAACTCCGAGAAGATCAAGTGATACAATCCATGATACGCTCGGCAACGACTTCCCCTTTTGGGACGAACGTCTCGGTTAACGGCTGCAAATGGATGCCAGTATACATATACTGTAATGCAAGAGAGTTGTTGGTAAGAGCTGGAAAGTGTAGAAGAAGCCATGGAAAGAAGAAGTTGAGAATACCTTTATTACTGAGAGAAGGGCGGGCAGGGAAATAGGTAGACAAGTCTTTCGCGTGGCAGCCTGCCAGTGGAAGGCAGTGATGGGAGTAGGTAATAGGGTGGGGGGCTGAAAACCCCGAAAGCAAGGAAACCTACAGAACGGAATTCCACGAAACACATTGCGCTGCCCGAAGAGAGTAGAGTGCAAGTGTGCCCGCCCGTCGCATCGACGACATTCTCCATGCAGAATAAGAATAGCGAGCAGGTGAATTCCCGGAAGAGCTGAAAAGCCTCCGCCGTTACTGGCCTGGCGAACTATCCTCGGAAGTCGCTCTTTTGCCAGGCTGAAAAGGGACACGAGCGGGTCGCGAGCGCAGACGGTGAAACATTCGATATCGCGAATTTGATATTTCTTCCAAGAGCTGGAATTCCCCAGGGATATTCCTGCCCATTTCACTGCATCGCTGCTTCACGGGATTCCGCTTCGAAACGCGCGCATTCGCTTTCCCAATGACACAGACACATTTCGGACGCACGCGCTAAGCGCTCTCCGGTGGCGCGTAAAAATGTCCTGATTCCCCTGGCCGACGTGCTATTAGCTGTTTTAATTGCCAGCCGTCCTCCCTCGCGGTGGTTTCGAGAGTCCCGATAACCTGACGAACGAGCCAGCCACCCTCCAAAGCGATGGCAACAATTTTCCAAAATCACGGTTATACATGTGTAGGGAAGGTTGCGCCGCAACGTTTGGATTCCAAGGGATTCGCAGCGTTAACTGCCGCTCTCGCCCCACTCTAATTCCCCACAGTCGAGATCCATTGGAGTGAGAAGAGGAGAGGGAGGGTGGTGGGCGGCGGTGTGCTTCGTGAAGTGCGACTAGAATGGAACTTCCAGTTTCTCTCGATCGTTAAATACCAGCTGGAGAGCTGGAGAGGCGAACGGCATTCGTGCAATCCGCACGGCGCGGTGAAGCACGCTTTCTACCAGCGGAAATCGAGCGCGGGAGGAGGTAAGCAAGACCCTCGCCTTCAGAAACTGGAGCAACTTCGAAAGGAAGAGAATGCCTGGTATGCTAAGTGTCGGTGGAGAAGAGGACGAGAAGACGTTGGGGAGCGAGTGTGCTGAAGATGAAGGCCGCGAGGGCAATCGAGGAGGGGAATAGAACGGTCGTATCTTATTCGTGAATGGAATAGGTATAGATCGGAGAGTTCGAGCTAGATTGGACCCGGGTGATCGATGGATGCTAGGCGGCTTGGCTTTCCGGGATCGAGCGTTAGGAGATTGACCTCTGTCAGAGGTTTCTATTACGACGTTCTTGGATTCTGGGCTATACAGAGTGAATGCGAGAGTGTGCGAGGGAGAGGGTATATAGGCGTGCTGTTCACTGAGGGATCCCTCGCGCACTCCCATCTCTCTCACCCCACAGATACATATATTCGACTCTGGCCCTCTTTCGCTCTCTTTAACCCCGTTCCATCCCTTTTTTCCTCTCTTTATCGTGAGCCGGCGGCAAAGGGACCAGTAAGAGAGAGGGAGGAGTGAGTAGGGTTGGCTCGATTCACGCCGGCCGATTTTCACACCCTCCACCTACGGGGGATGATTCCTGCCTATAGATATATTACCAGCGGGCACTGCCTCTGAAAAAAGCCGGTATCGGAAGGTGGCTTGCTGAATATCCTCTATTGACAAGTATTACCCGAATGTACGCCCTTGAAATCTAGCTCGTGGTTCACACCCCCCAACTCCCAACCGAACGTGTGCTGGCTGGATGATCGACTGAGAAGCAGCGTGATGTATAGCGAGATTAATCCCTGGCAAGCGCGAGAATATCGCGGTCCTGGCATCGTAAGCACCTCACGTACAGATGAATTACGCGCGATAGCTCGAATCATATTTGCAAGGGCTGCTGGGGTGCTAGGTGCTCGCACCTGCCCGCCTCCAATCACCGCTGAAGCCCGGCTGCCCGCTCGCGAGTGCAATGCAAATTGGAGACGGTGTATCCAAGAGAGTAAGAACCTAGACGATCAAGAGTGATTCACTTTTTGTGCAAAGTCAGCGGAGACGAGATTCCGCGCGAATATTCACGGCGCATCTGGCTATGCCCGGGCTACACATTTCCCTTTATCAACTTCGCAGTCTCGTCTTCTCAGCGAGATTGGATAACTTCCGTTATTTCGAGCAGCTCGAAAGCTCACCGATCTTATCCGTGCTGGATGATGCATATCGAATAGCCCGCTGGCCCCTAACTCCACATGAGGCAGTCGTCCACAACTGCCTCAACCTATAACGCACTCCAAACTGCCAGAGTTGCAGCCTCTCTAAACGTATATGCCAACGAATATAAACCACTTTCCTAAAATCAACAAAATCTGCTCGGTACTTTGGGACACATTGCACCACCGAAATGGGAACGAAGTTCATCGTAGTTTTATGATTCGCTTAGCTCGCGGGATCATCGTCGATGCTTCCCGACGGCGAAGTGGCTCCCGCTAGATCCAGGAGGAATGGTTCGTTCATTAATCTTCGTCGCGGGCTGCCGTGTCGCTCGAGAACATTTGCCTCGAGTGCTCCGTTACAATCAGTGCAAGTCCCTGCACTTTGCCTCTTCCTCCCTCCCTCTCTCTCTCTCTTTCTCCACGAAACGTTGGCAATTTTGAGTTGCGCGCAGCGCTGCTTGTTCTCTATAGGCGGATCATGAGTTAAGTCTCGCTTTGAAAATTGCTTTGGTAGGGGGGGGTTGGGGTTGGGGTTGGGGTTGGGAAGGAAGGAAGGAAGGATGGCGAAGCGGGTTGGAAGGGCTATCAATGGCACGTTGGGTGTGGGTTCGCTCGAACTGCGACCGAAGGTGGGCTTCTAAGATGAGGCTCCTTCGAGGGACGGAATGAGTTTTCCGGGCGATTTAGCTAGGTATTTATTTGGTCCTCCCACCACCGCCGCCAACGTCCTCGTGGTTCCAACTACCGGGACCATCTTCGAAGGAAATGCCTGACATAATGTAGCGTCGTCGCCGGCTATATGCTCCTTCCTACTTCCCCTCCAATATCGTGGATATCTCATCTCGCACACCCTTTCCTCCTTCTCTCTCGCTTCGTATACCTTCATCCTCTCTACTCCTTTGTCTTGTTCTCGACGCAGAGATGATCGCGTGCTCGATGCTTTCTTCTCTTACTGTGTCTGCTGGCTCGGCTTCTTCCACCAGTGGGTTTCGAAACGGCTCCCGTGTGCACGTCCCTTCGTCATTTGTAGGTAACGTAGAGTTTGTGGGGGTGGGGTCCATTTCTCGCTTTCTCTCGCTTGCTCCCGCTCGCTCTCGACAGTGCCTGGGGTGGATTTCCTGCAAAAGCGAGGTTGGTAGCAGCCGGTGGTAGGTGCGGCCCCCGTAGGGAGAGGAACGACGACATCGTCGGTCGAGGGAGGACGCCGTGCAAATTGCCAGGCGTCGCATCACCTTCGAGGATCCCTGCCGCAAGTTGGCGAGGAAGAAACGCGCTCCATATCGCGCGCTGCTCATCGGTGTGAATTTCTATTTATCGCACTACGCCAAAAGCAGCGCTAGCACCACCGGCACCAGCAGCAGTACCTACCGGGCGATACCAGCCAGTCTACGTTCTCTTAATGCCGGAATTTATGCGTCGCCGCCACCGCCAGGAGCGAGCTTGTTTTGCGGCGATCGAGGCACCCTTTAAATTTACTGTAAGCCGGCTCACTGCTCCCAGGTGGCGTGCTGCACAGACAGTCTATCACGAGGGTACTTCCACTCACTCCCCAAAGCCACGTTCCAAAAAAAAGAATAGTCTCGCATGGACCGTCCGAAAGTGGACATTATCGAGGAGCCAGCGACGCATAAATCGCGAGCACGCCGACGAAGCTCAGCGCCCGGAACGAACGAAGATGAATGATTCCCATTGAATTCTGCAAGTCGAGCGTCCAACGCCGCCACCGCCACCAGCGGCGGCAACGGGGCGCACGTTTCGCGAAATTAAATTGCCATCCGTCACGAAATTGCGCATAAATATTTATGGATACATCGCACAGGCGACGCGAAACTTTGCCACGCGGAATTTCGAAGCGCCGCCGTCGCCGCCGTCGTTGCTTGCTCTCTTTCTCCGTCGAATTCCTTTACTCCAGTTTCGCGCCACTGAGAAGAAGGAGACGACTCAAGTCCGCGCGAGATAGTAACGTTAAGGAAAAATAAAGGGAAGAGACACGTCCGATCGGAAATGTCACGCTGTGTCATCGGACCGCTCTCAAAGAAACGTAATTCCCGAGGAAGCTTTTACTATCCCACTGGTTGGTGCGAGCGAGCGAGAGGGACGGAGAGAGAGAGAGAGAGAGAGAGTGAGAGTGAGAGTGAGAGAGGGAGAGAGAGAAACTGTAATCGATAGGACAGCCAGCCGAGAAGCAGGCTCCGGATACCCTCCCCTGTTCTCCACTCTCTTTCCTCGGCCAGCACGTAGTGGTGTAGCATGTATAGACACACGAGGCAACCGCCAATGGAGATTAATCATCGGTCGATTTTAATATCGCGCGAGGTATCTACAGCATCGAGTTACTGGCTGGAGAGCGATCAGTGCCGCCGCGCCGTTCTGTAATTTATTAATTCATTTCTCCGCTGGAGAGTCAGCCAATAATTCTAATTCGACCGGCCGCTAAGCGCTTTCCGATTCGGGCTACAACGACGGAGAAGCAAAAGCTCGAAGGGTCTTTTGCCGGTTACGGGGGCGGATGGTAAAATTGAATCGACGTCCCTGCTCTCGGAGAAGTCGGCAAGGCTTAAAGGGGTTGGACCAGTATTAGCTGACTCAAGGGTGGAAGAGTATACACGGGCTCTACCCTTTCCAGCCTTGACCCTTCAACATAGTCACGTCTTTCCCCCCAGTAAACCTCCACGAGTTTCATTAGCGTCACGTGCACTGTCAGAAGTACTCCTCGGAGAATAGTGGTGGCGCGTACAACACACACACGCACAGATCCATCCAACCTCTCGAAGACATTCTCGAATAGTTCGTGAGGAAAGCATCCCCATTTCTGACGGCTCTGACGCGCATTTGATATCCACGATACTCTCGACTAATGCTATGAATTATTCAGCATTACACCGATAGTCGTTTCAAGACGCTTGTAAGTCGTCCCGTTCGGTAGAACAAACTCCCTTCCTTCTTTTGCTCGCTCGACTCCATTTCCTCACTAATACTTGTTCTATATTTCTCTCCCTCTTTCCGTCTATGCTCGTTTCGGAACGTATGTTATGCCTCTTATCACGTGATTGAATACTTTATGAGGGAGTAAAAGCTCGGCATTCGTGATTATCACGATTATTACTTATTTACTGGAGCGGAGACATGAAAGTCAGGAAGGGCATACACGTAGTCTTGAAGAATAAATGAACCGAAAGTTCGAATTACGTCGGAAGAGTTTCGCTCTCGGAATTGAATCTCCAATTCCTGGAATGAAAGAGGTCCGAGTCGCGCGAAGGGATGCTGCCTCTTTGGAGTCCCTGATGAAAATCGGGACGTGCAGCGGTGCGGAAAACTATCGGGCGACAGCAGTCGCAGCAAAGCAGGGCCGTGGCAACACTCAGAATACTGTAATCGGCATGAATGGAGATTAATTGTCGGCTTCGTTCTCCTCGAGGCAGCGTGACTGCCTAGTTTTTCTGACGCGAGGGAGCACGAACGCCGTTCTCGTCCTTCAAGCGCGGCGCGGTCTGAAAAATTAGTGGCGCGAAAAAGGTCCAGCGGACCTCCAAGCACTTCGTCATTTCGCTCTTGCTTTTTTCGCCACCCGAAGCGGCGCGCGCGCGCGCGCGCGCGGCACCCTGCCATCGGATACGCCGCCGTGTTGTCAAACACTTTTTCCGGGGCGCGAGTACCTGCCGCAATCAGCCCTAGTCGATTGCGTGAAAAGCCCGACGGCCACGACGCACCCTCGTCCTCTTTTCTGACTGATGGTGCTTTGCAACGAATTTCGAAATTAAATTAATAATAAAACTGCATATTCATCGCGCATGTATTTACCCCGACGCATGCCTACCTACGCTTCGGGAAACGCAATGTTTATGGAAATTGGATTATTGCCACCGATCAATATTGCCCGTGACGCTTTTTCATTCCGGCAACGTTCCCCATCGCGCGCGCACACTGCCGCCGCCGCGACGACTCACTCCTCCCAGTTTTGCATTTAAATAACGCGATATGTAGTACGCGTTTGAGGAATTTCGGCGCTCTATCCTACTGCCTGCTGCACACATGCTTTTTTCGTGTACTTATGACATTCACTCACTCATCAGAACGGTCAGGAGAGGGAGAGAGAGAGGGAAAAAGGAAGAGAAATGTGGGAGAGGGAGAGTGAGAGAGAAGAACGATGGATGGGTAACCTGATCGAAAATGCAATCGGTGAGATGCAATCTCGAGAGAGACAGATTTACCGTTGAGATTTGGGTGCGGCAGTGCGAGGGAGATCGCGACGGCCGAGAGGAAGAACAGTTGGATAGATGGGATTCGAAATTATTGGCCGGATGTTCATCGAGTCCGGGTCGTTTCTATTTCCCCGGTAGCGGCTCAGGTGCGTAGTCTCTGGTAGCAGGATCTCGAGACCGGAGACGAATCCTCACAGACTGCAGTAAGAACTGGACCGATTCACTCGGGCAGCTAGGTAGGCGGGCAACCATCGAGCAATGAATATTGATCGGCTGCCGATTAAAATGCCACAGGCAGAATGTTGTCTAGCCATGGATGTGGTGAAAATGCGATATATATGTTTCGAATGTGGGCCGGTCGGTGGATGGCTGTACTATATGTGCCCACTCGCAACGTAAAAGCCGACACACTGGTGCCCACTACCAGCATCCGACAGTAAATAACAATTGGCGAGGTCGCCCGCTTGCCTTCCGTTTGCAGCCGCTAATTTAAGAGGTCGAATAATTAAGCAGATAGGGCAGCCCGATAACGCTCTAGCGCTATCGTTACCGCTGATGTTCGGCTGCTATGGCTCTACTAGATGCAAATGCGCGTTCAAAATTATAGCACCCCGAATGTGCACAGTCATCTTTATTCTCTCGGCTGCGCGCGCAAAAAAAGAGAGAGAATGCCGAATAAAGAGCGTTCAGACTAATTATATTGTAGCGTGAGCAAATGGTTGTTTCGGTACAAAGTGCTACTCGTTAAACTGTTCTTCAAACCACCGGTGTTGCCTTGACCCCCCACCCCCCCACCTCACCCCACAGTTCCCACTTCTCATAGCCCCTTGTGCTTACTTTTTACTGGGCGAACAAAGTACAGTGGAAAAAGGGGCGTTTAAATATTAGTGGAAACAATGGTCACTTTGTCGGGAGAACGTTTGGTGTTCTTGGCTTTGAATGCCTTTCAAGAACGGGGTAATGTCTTATACAAGCCCGTTTCCTCGACTAGCGAAGGAATTTAATATTCCTTTATAGGAATTTCCATCTCCGAGAATTTAGTAATATACAATCCTGGCAGTTTATTCTCATCACGGCTGGAAAATATACCGCGCAAAAGAAAGTTGATTACCGAAGAATCCGGTTAGTTATGGCGAGCCAGTATTTCGCTATGCAATCGGTCACTGACATGCGATTTAATTTAATACTCCGGTGGGTAGCTCTAATGTGCGCTGTTCCGCATATAATATGATATATTTTATTGGTTGGAGCTGTTTAATTATGACAAATTTCAATTTCGAATATTGGATATTAAATGTGGACGCGGTCAATTGCTCTTTTGCAGGAGGGCCATCTTGACGAATCCAGACCTGCTCTCCAGCAGTCCCTGGTACCAATTGCTGGAGAACGACTTCTGGGGCACCCCTTTGAAGGAGCGAGGCTCTCACGGTAGTTATCGGCCTCTCTGCGTAGCGACCTTTCGCCTCAATCATCTGCTGGGTGGTTTGGACCCTTGGGGCTATCATCTAGTGAACGTCGCCCTTCACGCAGCCTGCACAGCCCTTGTGGTGAAGGTTGCCAGGAAGGTGAGACATCAAGAGCATTGATTGCTTAATGAAATGATACTGCCATTTCAACTTCTTGTTCGCTCAAACACGACTCGCAAATTAATTCGACGGCAGTCCGACAAATTCGCCCGGTCGCGGTCGATATGTCCGGAGTGGAAGAGAGAAACTCGCGACGTATTCATCTGCTTTTCGATTAACGGCTGCCACTCGGCTCCCGGATTTTGCATCACGGGCTGCGGTCAGAAACCAGATAATAGTGACACCTGTAGCGCGTACGTCATGCAGCTCTGATAATGCCGGAAGCCGGCAGGGCGTCAGCGGTGAAAATAAAATTCCACCAGTCCATTTAATTCGGCGGTATTAAGTTAATAACTGTATGCGGGTTAGCCATCCCTCGCACACCCATCGGCGTTAGTCAGCTGTCACGATTATCCTAATGGAAATGAGATTACGATGCGCGAGAGCCCTGTCATTTTGCCCTCGGTGACTCATACAATCCGGCCCGCCAGCCCTTTAATTATCTATAATTACTAAGGAAAAAATGAGGTTGATCTAATTCCACGTATAAGAGGCTAGAAGGCGAAATAGGCGAGGCACGTGACTACCACTGACAATGAGAAAGAAGCACTTCTATTCTCTCGTTACAGGTACTACCGGGTCGAAACAATTTGGGGCACGCGATCACTGGCTTCCTGTTCGCTGTGCACCCGATTCATAGCGAGGCCGTGGCTGGCATCGTCGGTCGTGCCGACCTTCTTGCTTGCCTGCTGACCTTGTCAGCCTTCCTCGCCTACTGCGCCCACTGCGAGCACGGCAGGTCATCTTTCCTATTAGTGTTGGCTCTGGTGTCGTCGACCCTAGCCACCCTGGCCAAGGAGACGGGAATATCCTCCTTGGCTCTCTGTCTCCTGTGGGAACTGTGCCGCGGCGAACCGACCAGAAAGGTAAGGTTTGCTGCTCGTGTACCTACAATCACTAGACAAAGTAGTATGTACCGTGAGCGCGGCGAAGGCGTGCCACTATTTCACTGTTGGGATTTCGAAACGCGGAACGTCAATAGCCGGTGAAATAGACGGACCCGACAAAATGGGTGGCTGGGCGGTGGTGGGGTGGGGAGGCGCGAGAGGGTGAACTAAGTTCCCATATGGAAGGCGGCACACTCAGCCCCAGATTTATAGCTCTGTCACGCGCCAATGAAGCCCGGCATCTACATTTTACAACTGAATTCCTCTCGCCTTACGACTGCGCGCGTGCTTCCCGCACTGCACTCCGAGATTTATGACACGCCTCCGCCCCGCTTGTTACTCGCTTTTAGGTGCCGTGAATTTTTTTTTCGCCACCGTTCCCACCACCAAGCCGCCCTTTCCCTTCGTTCGTCGGCTGCTGCTGCTACTGCTGCTACTGCTGCTACTGCTTCTGCTGCTCTGTCTGTTTTTACTACCACGCCTCGAACGTGGCTTCGCCGGACTCGTTTCGTCAGGACTACATCGGGCCCGAGCTGTTTCGCACTTCGAGTGCATTTCGCGAATCCACGTAATCCCACTATCGCCGCTCCCGTTTCCTCCGCCAGCCTTTTATTTCCAACTACAACCATAACATTGCGAAACTGGCCTGTGAAAGCGGATGTATCATGAACGCGTAAAGATTCCAGTAGGACACGTGGAAGCAAATGAAATGTGTATGCCGGGGGGTTATAATCGGAATATAGAAAGGAAGGCGGTGTTTTGTTGAAAGCCATAGAGATTTCCGAGCATATGCGGAGAGGTATGTGGGGCGGGCAGTGTTCGCGGTAGACGGGCGTGTAACCGATAACGCAGCGGCGCTCGCTGCAGCATGTGCAAGTGCAAGCGTAAGCTTACGGGTGCTTGCGGGAGCGTGTCCTGCTCAAGACAGGGCCCTGATGCACGGGGTAGCCAACTGCAGCCGACTCCAGACTGCGACCGGCTGCTGCCTGGAGGCTCCTGCTCCAACTACCTCCAGACGACAGCCTCACCAGCCTCCCTCGGCCTCTCTTCCTTTCGCCGCTTGGTGCACATCGCATCCGGATGCGCTGGGTGCACCAGACGCCTCGTGTGATGCATGTCGCACGAGGGGACCACCCAAGGAACCCCCCCTCGACGACAGGCTTCGAGCACTCGCTGACTTCTCTCTCCCTCTACCTCACTCTCCATCTGTCTCTCTCTATCTCGGTGCACCGAGGTTTCGAGGCCTGGAGGACTGCCAAGCCTCCTTCGTATCTCTCACGCCACCCTGCAGAGAGCGGAACCGTCTTGAGTGTGCCTCCTCTCTCATCTTACTTTCTGCCTTCCTCCCACCCACTCCTCCTCCTCCTCCTCCTCCTCCTCGCCGCCCCTACCTCTTCCTCTAGCTAGCTCCTTCTCCTATTTTTCTTCCCTCTATTATGCCTCCGCATGCCGCGTCACCCACAAAACTATCCGTTCACCGTTGAAGCATCTCCACTTTTGTCGCCCGCAGTGAGACCTCCGGCCAAGATTCTGCTCTCGGAAAGCTAGCGTGTTCCATCCTCCGTGAGCCACGGAAACCTGCTTCCCGAAGGCTTTCCCACCGCTTTTTCTTTCTAACGCGTGTCACGCGGGACACGCGGTTTTCCTGAAATTCAACGGCCGGGATGACGCAGTTTGGGGAGGGAACGAACGAGAGGTAGAACAGGGGAAAGACAACTTTCATCTGAATTTTCGGAAGCTGCTTTCCTCGTCGGTCTACTTGCCCATCCGAGTTACTAATAGGACGATATTACTCTGCAACATGTAATTCATTGGCTTTGATAGTTTGCCCTGTGTGACGCAAACTGCTCGCACCTATTATTCATAATTGTCTGCCGTCGTTAAAAGCATTGTCAAAGGGGCATGCATGTTGCCTCTGCTTCGACGGTCCGCGTCGAATTGCCGGATGCAAAGAAACCACCGCACGTTCGAGGCGCCTGCCTGCAGGTGCTCACTCACTATCTCTAGCCCTTTCGCTCCTTCTCAGTCTCTTACTCTTTGTAACTAGGTTGCGTTAGCCAGAAAATTACTTCTTCTCAGAGAGGGGTGCGCGAGCGGTCGAGAACTCCGCAGAACTTTAAACAGCGGGAGATATCATTCCTTTATTAACGCGAGTTTCGAACACCTCGCTCTGGCAAGTTTCTTTTGACGAAAGGAAAGGAACGCTGAAAGAGAGAGAAAGAGAGAGAGAGAGAGAAAGCGCGAATGGAAAGTGGTGAAAGGCAGGGAGAGAAGGGGCGAATGGAGAAAGTAAGGGGGTAGAGAGAGTTGGGGTAGATTTTAGTTCCATCGCTCGTACTCTACCGCTGGGTGGTTGCAAACGCGCCGCTGCTTGAATAATGAGAAACATCCCAGAGTCGCGGCGAAACAGGGTGCAAGAGAGAAGAGGCGTGGGCGAATTCGGGCGCGACTCTTTTGGGGGATGGCGGAGGGGGGCGGGGGTGGTTGGCTATTCAGAGTGCGCTCGCTCATTTTCGCGCGGCTGAAGTTTCGGCCGAAATTGCGCGCGCGCGACGTGCAAGCGAGCGAGTCGAGCAGATAGTAGCCGCCCGCTAGGCACAACCTCCACCATCCTCTCTCACTTTCATCCCCTCTTTACCCTCACTAAAGCGGGTACCACTATGCGACGCAGCCTAAATAAACGAGTATCGGGCGCGTGCGAGTATGCAGAGAGGTATCTATCATAATCTCCGATATTGCACTCTCAAGCATCACATCCCTTCTCGCGGTGGAGAAAGAGAGCTGCAGCGGCGCCGCGAGCGGCCACGCACAATTATGCCGCCGCGGACATTTTCCCTCGGGCGTTTTAATTTAACATCAAAATCCTATTTTCGCATTAAGGCTGAGGATGGGGTGAGTGGGGATGTCGGTTGTAGCAACATCATAACGCGTGCTTTTCGCGCGAGCTTCGACTGTATTAGAACTTTCCTGCGAAGCCATCCACGCCTACTCATATCTCTTTCGCTTGGTTTCTAGCTCTGCGAGTCTACGTGTTGGTCTCCATACATATGCAACCTGCAGCTTTCGCATAGCCGCGCCGTTTAAATGCCGACCGAGCGTATTTTCCTTGGGTGGTGCAATAACAGAGAGATTTGACTGCAGAGAGCTCGAACGGTGTGGTAGGTTTCGCGTGAAATTAATGACGCGTTCAAAAATGTATCTTTGGATTTGAGATGGTAGTGTTGCCACTTGCTTTTGTTTTTCCGAGCGCCTCACTGTCGGTAGCATCGAAAGCGTTGAGATCCGTCTCGCAATCGGAAAAGCTTTCTTCCTTTTGTTGGCCAGCGTCGTTCGTGCGTAATGTAGCAATCGCCGAGCGACCATGGAAAGGTTCGAGAGCTCTCATATTTCCAATTCGTCTGCCTCTCCCTCTTTCGCCCCCTCCACCTCCCCCTTCGCCCTGTGTCTTGTTTACCGGCATAAAATCGAAGCCGCAGTGCCTCGAGGAAACAACGTAGAGCAGAGGGTGGTTCGGGGGTTGGCGGAAGAGTGGAAACGCGTCGGCGTTATTACGGCATCGCATTCCGTCGAAGTGCATCGTAAGATCTCCCCCTCGCCGAGCAGAGCTCTTACCCACCTATCCCATCCTCGTTCCTCCTGATGATTGCATGTAACCGCGAGCTTATTTAAATTACAACGAAGAACTATAAATGTCGAGTAACATGCCTGCGCTGGGAGGTTTGGCCACCAAGGGGTACTTAATTAAAGACGATTGAACGAGAACCTAGCTCTCAGTGGGCCTCTTGGTTGGAACTTCCATGTTTATGATCCTCTTTTCTTTTACTGTTCCAGGGTAACTGCGGGCTCACGCGGACCCGTAGCATAGGCATATTGAGTAGCGGGTTGGCCCTGTTAGTACTGGGTCGCCTCCGGATCGCTGGAACGCGTCCGGAGTTTGCGAGCGCGGACAATCCTACAGCCAGGCACCCGTCACGACTGACGAGGGGCCTGACGTTCCTCTATCTACCGGCCGCCAGCACAAGGATGTTACTCTGTCCGAGTATCCTCAGCTTCGACTGGTCGATGGACGCCGTGCCAAGGATAACGAGCATCCTCGACGCGAGGAATCTCGAGTCGGCCTGTCTCTACACGGCTCTCACAGCGGCGGGACTCTGGGCAGCGAGGAACCTGCGCCGGGCACGTCGCGACGCTTCGGTTAGCCTCGTTCAGGTCTACCACCGAACAGCGTCCTCCCGATGTCCGGTGTGCGCCGGACGGCGAACGGTCGCCTGTCACACGGATGGCTGTCGGGCGGCGAACAACAATAATGGACCGATCGCCGAGTGTCACTGCGCCAAGAAGGTGCATCCTAGTTGGAGTAACGGGAGCAATCATGCTCCTGGCAGCAGACAGGCTGCTGCTACAGCCGTGGCGATGTCCCTCGGCTTCCTTGTACTTCCCTTTCTGCCGGCGAGCAACCTCTTCTTCTACGTAGGCTTTGTAATAGCCGAGAGGATCCTCTATCTACCGAGCATCGGCGCTTGCCTGATAATCGCTGCCGCGATATCCGGATGCTATAAAATTGCCAGGAGACACGGCTCCAGGGCGCGCGGTAGAGCTGTGCTCTTCGCCACCGCCTTCCTCGTCGCCGTCATGTCCCTCAAGACGCTCCTGAGGAATGCCGACTGGTACGACGAAGAGAGTCTTTACAGGTCCGCCCTGCACGTCAATCCTCCCAAGGGTAAGCAAACAATAAATATATACCTTACTTTACGTCATACATTTCCCTCTGGCTCTTTCCTCTTCTACCACTCCTCCTCTTCGGTACACCCGGTTCACCCTAATTCCAAATGGAATCGAAAAAAGAGCAGATCCCGTAAAATTGGAGCGCGCGTCGCAAAGTGGTAACAGCCGTTTCGCGCGGGAATTAAAGCGACCGGGGCAATAAAAGGTTACGCGCGTTAATAATAAACGGCAGTGATCGAAAGCCGATAGGCCCCGACCACGTAAAAATGAAATTCCTCCCGGGCGCGCCTGCTCGTTTTTCCCCATTCTCTTTCCCACTCTCTCGTTATACTGTGACCATTTTCCCGGCGAAACCATCGCTATCTCTTCCCCCTTATCTTCTCTCCTCTGCTGTCTCGCAGCGTGCATGTACATTCACCGACACAAAAACTGCCTATGGTCGGGCGCAATACTGTGGATGACTCATTCTCGCTAGCCTTTCTCCGGCGGGTAGAGTGTTTTTTTTATATATATATACATATATATAGTTTCCCTTATCAGTCACCTTGTGTCACACGCGGGCATGTAGCCTGACCTGTGTACCGACGTGTACATGTACTATGTATGTATGTATAAACGGGTGTGCCAGTCAGCACCCCTCGATACAACCTGGATCCATTGGCCGTTTTATCCAGGGACGCCAGGCTGCTCGTCCTCTCGTTCGCATTATTGCCTCGTTTTAATTTGCGCCTGATAGCGCCTCCAGTTCCTTCTTACCTAGCAGCCATTTCGCGCGATAATGACCTGCTCGTATAATTTTATGACGGCATTCCCTGATCCTATCTATTTTTTTTGTACCGCCGTCTTGCAGCGCACGGGCCTTCGTAATCTATACTTCTATATCTGTCACGTTGAGTGTCGCGCTGCTCACCGGTGCGACTATTTCCTTTAAGCGTTCGTGACTGGCAATAATCATCCTGTTATACTGATATTAAAAAGTAATGTTTGTGTAGTTCTAAAAAATGGTGAGAATATGTTTATTTATACATGTTTTGAATATTTTGCAACAGATCCTTGCAGTACTGGCCAATAGGTTATGTTACGCGTTTTAGTAAATTTGATCATTTTCCAACGACATCTCGCCGTACCCAGTGTATTGGATATTGATTTTCAGATTTTTGCGTTCCCTGGTCCTAAATTTTCAACTTTCTATTTTTTTACACCGCAGTATTAAACACGTATCAAATGTATATGCAACGTATTCAACCTTGTATTAATTTCTTTAAATAACAGCCCCCAGTGGACCTTGTAGAGCCGACGTACTTATCACTAACTACTCACTGCATAATCCGCTACACTTTCACACGTTTTGGCCATAAAATTCGTAATTCTCGTATAAGAATTTATGAAGTACGCCGGAATAAAACGACGTGGCTGCAATACTCTGTTTTTACTGCGGCTGCGCAGTTGACCCGGCGGCGGCATGCTGGTTGGTGTCCTCTTAAAATATTACGCTGCACTACCGACACACCTGCCGGCCAGTTTACACAATAGGCTCGCGACAATATCAATATTTATTACTCGTTAAAACCGCAGGGTTAATAAAAAACTTATTATAAATTACGGAACATTCTCTCTTCTACTAATATTTACGCAGCTCATCCTTCAGAATTAAAAAATACCTATTAAAATAAATTACGTATTTATATCGATAAGCCGCAATACCAATTATTAATCGTTGACGCATTCATATAAAAAATCCATGGAATCCAAAATGGTCGCTGCGCCATCACGAGTATAACGTGTCATCCTCGCGATGATGGATTTTTTTAATACTGTTTCACATGTCTAAAGAAAATATCGTAATATAATGAAGTAGTGAAAACAGTATGGTTGAGAGCGCGAAACGCGTATGCGTTACAACCCATGATGGATTGGAGCTGCTCGCTGTTGCATGCAGCGAGTGCTTGTCCTAGTATGACGAATGTTATTTCTATTCTATCTCATTAAGGCACACTCCCTTAACTGCAGTGCTATTCATGGTACATTCAAAATGTATTCGGCGTTGTGTTGTCATCAGCATTATTCCACAGTTGCGATATTATGTCCCCTTGAATTCTTCGATGACAAGGCTAGGTAGTTAAAGAATAGGGGCATTGCTCGGCTAATGGCTTGGTTGCTTGTTCATACTTTCTTTGGGAGCGAGCATCGCTAGCGGCGCTGTTTCGCTTTTATCGTCAATTTAATCTATGCGCGCGGGGCACCGTACTCTTCCGCTATCCGTCCCTTGCGGTCTATCTGGTTGACCTGAGGTCGGACCCGTGCACCTTTTGCACGACTATCTGGCCGAGTGCACTTCTTTCTAATTACCGGTGCAACTAGAAATAACCTCGTTCAATGCTACCCACCTTAGCTTGCGCGAGCGAACCTTACTGACACCGTTACCAGGCGGCTCCCATTATTTATTCCCCTCTTTTAAGCACCTTCGTCGAGCGAGTGCGCCACACTCTAGCCGCTCCCCGGCCTTTTTCTTTAGCCGAGCTTTTTCGCAGGATTTATTCCGCGCGCCCTCTGCCATGTCGCTGCGTAGTAATACTCTCCGCAAGCCGCCACTGTTCTCCAGCCACTGTTCTCTGATGAATAGCGCGCGGGATCGCGATACTAATAATAGAGTTAGTCACGATAGATTAATCGGGGATCGATTAATCCATTTAATTAATGCCATTGAATGGGCTCACGTGCGGCTGAGCCAGTTGTTGAGCAAATGTGTAATGAGGGGCTGGTGATTAGGCACGTATTGGCAGTAGAGGAAAAAGCATCTGGTTTGTGGGCTTCCTCGGAGTGGGAGTCCGCGTATGGAGGTACGAGCAACCCTAGGGAGTCGCAAGAAATTTGGCCGTGTCACCGGCTGCAAATAGTTACCAATGGATACCGACCCTAGTATTACGTGGCTTTCCTCCTCGGAACAAGTGAGCCTTCCTCCTCTTCTGACGCGACAATAAAATCTCCTTTACGAGCGATAGATGCTCGAGACAGTACGAGCGGCACCGCCTCGGAAGTATTTCTATCTACTACTATGCCAGAGTTATTTCCTTTATTTACTGTCCTCGGGATTATGCTGCCGCTGCGATATTATACCGGAGATCTTGTCGTTGGAATAATTGTCCGACACTTAAAAGGAACTTCTGGCAAAGTGTCCGGTTGCTGGACGTGCGCGGGGGAGTGCGCGTGCCCCGCGAGAAATGACAGGGTAGCAGAGGAAGCGGAGAATTTTACGGCGCAAGATTCATTTATTACGACGTGGTCGAGCGGGCTTTGCCTGCGCTGAGGCTAGGTAAGGTGCTGGGAGAATGTTTTACTGCTGATACTCGTGCAATAGCTCGGTGCCCCGGTGGCAACCCGGCAGCGACCAACTTTCCAAGGATGGTCATGTGCACTCTTGCGAGATATTCGCCGTTGTCCAGCATTCTCACACTTGGCCGTGTCCTGCCTTCTCTGTTTTACTGCTCGTAAATATCTGCCGGCGAACGAAAAAAGCCTCGGTCCAAAGAGAGACAGGGGAGAAAGAAATCCAGGCTCCAGCGGAGCTTGGGACGGGCATAGAACGCGCGGGTGAAGGAGGAAGGAAGCTGTTGGTCTACCTGGCACACGTCTTATTGCTTCCGGTCGAGCTGCCCTCTGCTTGCAAATATATATCACCTACCCAGGGCACACATTGCCCCTCTGCGGGTGTAAAACACGATTAAACGCACGACCCAGATGCTCAGATGTTCATCCCATTCGGTTTTATTACACTAAGTTTATTAAAGGTTTGCAAGCTAAGATATTGGCGCTTGATGACAATAAAGCCTTCGAGTACGACCATCGTCGATCTAACGAGGCCACTTGGACCTGAGAATGGCTGTTACGCGGAGGAAACCATTACGATTGCATGAGGCAGTTCTCGGTAGCGTTTATGGAGGATGGACGGTGACATTTGCCAAGGTGATGTCATGTGTTATTTGTATTGGTTTCAGCTTATGGTAATTTGGGCAGCGTCCTGAGCGCCCAGGGCCGCGTCGCAGAGGCTGAGGAAGCGTTCGTGCAGGCGCTCCGCTATCGACCGAACATGGCAGACGTGCACTACAATCTGTAAGTACGGCAAATGCAATTCCAATAATCCACTTTGTTACTCCCTTTTTTACGCCGCTTCTCGCCAGCTAATGGCACTGCCAGACAGCGCGTGAATGTAAATGCGCCACCCCCGCGCGCCCCCCTCTCTCTAACCCCAAACACCTCCTCCACCGGTCCACTCTCATTTCCAACCGCCCAAGGAAATAATCGCATCTCACCCAAATTGCATTCACACCGCGGCGGTGAATCATAGTTTGTAAAGTGGTGTGCGAACATCTGATTAGCGGAGATCATCGGCTACTAACGAGAAACCGTATTAGGAGGAGCTTACTTTTCGTAAAGCCAGACGAATGACAATCTCACCGCTCCTGGGAGAAAACCGCGCACTGCTCTCAGGGTAGTCTCGGTAGACGATTGCCAAATTTGCGTAATCCGCAGGGAAAACGCAAGTTGGACAGGAATTCTGCGCACTCCGCAAACAATGCACTCTCTTTCGACTTAAGCCCGAGCGAAAATAGAAGAGGGGTGTTCGGGCATGTGCTTCATGGAGGAAGATTGTGGGGGTCGAAATTGAAAATGAAACGATGAGCATTTGAAAAATTCGAGAAATTCTATTTGTCACCATGGTGGCTGGAGTATCGGTTATCTTTCGATGCTTCACCAGAGTTGGCGGAATCCCTGGGGTGGTTCGATCAGTGCTCATCATCTTTGGGCGTTGAGCTTGTGGGGCTGGCAGGGGGGATCGTGGAGCAGCGGAGGGGTTGCGCCTCGAAGAGGCTGCGGACGGGAGACGATGTGGAAGCCTGTCAAGCCACGCTGAGTCGATAAGCTGCCGCTGGGCATTCCTCTGCGAGCTTGCGATAAGCCGCTCCACCTACAAGCTCGCCTATATCAACGTGCGCTATGTACGTTGCCCATTATCTACGTACTGCCGACCGCCACAGACCGTCTACGATCCGCCGACGAGGTTTGCGAGGAGGAACGCTCAGAAGGAAAGGCGAGCACTAGAGAACTAGCTGCGATAGAGGATAGTTACTTTCGGCCGGGCCGATAGAGCCCTGTCTGATGCTCGGCACATAGGGCTTCTACCAGCGAACCTATTTATTTCCTACGACCCCTTACTCGCTTATGGCAGTGGACCACTGATAGAGACTTTATATATGGTCGCGAGTAAGACTCCGCTCTCCACCCTTGATAAATAGACACGCGAGAAATGGCACACCTACCCTTAGAGATACTACGCGCTGCTTTTCATCATTGAAGAAAATCATTATGTACCATACTTGCCAGATTTTCTCAGTTTTACGAAGGTAACTTGATGAAACTGCGAACAAATGGTTATTACTCGATAGCGTAAAAGTTACGAGGGACATTTATCCGGATAGTTCGTCAGTGAAGCGAGTGGCTCTTCTTCTCCAGTGGTGTCAGCTGTTTCGTTCTTCGGGGGCGTTATTTACCTCTGTTATCCAGAGTTGGGCTATAGCCACCCCTCGTTAATGGCGCGCGTCCGCGGGTCTTTTTGCTTAAGCCGCATCTCGCAATTGTGTGCCCTCCTCTCTAGACATTAACGATAATACCCGCCGCCGGGAGCCTCGGGATTAGAGTTCGCAGTTTGGGCTGCAGGATGCCCCAATTACGTCGCTCCACGTTGCGGAAATTCTGCATAACTCCGCGGAGAGGAGCCGACTCGCCTGCAGATTTTCTCGCAATTTATCACGCGCTCGGACTTTTTCTCCCCGGGACGTTTGGAATTCACTAATTTCGATGAGCGATATTAGTTTTCTTGGACAGGAGCTTGCATCTCCGAGCTTCCGACAAAATTCTATTGTTCTCCGTAATGGGGAAGCTTTTGACGTTAGTTGCCGAGAAATGGAAATTCACTGACACATGTTGTGCGGTAGCGTGCGAGCTTATAACAGAAAGAAATGGCCCGGTCATCGAGATAAGCCAATTCCATGGTCGTGCGGCAGCTTGAATCGGTATTCGGGGGTGGAGGGATCCACGCACCCTCGTGTTCTCCCGGCAGGACAACGAGATTTCACGCTTACGATCCTAAGGTCCCGAGCCAGCCGGGAAGACTGATGGCAGCTTAAGGCCGAGGCGAAGGCTGTTGATTTATTAAAACCTCTCGCCGATCCTAAGTCATCCGTCAGTGGCTGACACTGAATGAAAAATTGATTAGTGCGAAGACAAGCCTCGGGCGGACGGAACGAAATGGATTCTCGAGGAAGTCAACCGCGACCGAGAAATATTCTCCGATTATGTAGCACTTAGATAATGATGTCGTCGTATCGGTAGTCTGATCGATATATAATTAACAGATAAGTCTCATTAATGGAACAGCCGATGTTTTAATCATTCCGGCCGGGGGAAGTTGCCGCTAGTGAAATAGAGGGAGGAAGAGAATAATCCGACGAAGAAAAAGTTATGCCAGTGTCGTTTAAGTGAATGAGGCAATATCTTCCGCGTGAAAAGACACATTTTCCTTCTACCTCAGAAACAAGCAGCTCGTCTGTGATATCCTGGGGAAAGAGCAATGGCGCGGTGGGCGGCGGGCAGCGGGAGGAGGAGATGGGGCCGGCGAGAGAGCATTTAATTAGACAGGTTGCCAGGGGTTATTGGCCATTTCACACTCGCTCAGCTACATTGGATCTGCCAATAGTGCAATTATCTTCTGGTAAATAGAATCAGTCGATTCTACCCCCACCGCCGCACCTCCACAAAATTGACACCCGGCCTCAGCCTCAAAGGAGAGCCGAGTGTGCGCGCGGGCGCGCTTAATTGTCATCGCATACTAGCAACCTACGATGCTTCCATCTCTCCCTGAGCTCGCTCGCGACGACGCGACGTAAAGCAAGCACCCATTGTTACGATGCAATGACGCGAGAGAAACTCTGACACATTAGAACGACTGAAGCCGTGGCAGTGAGGAAAGTGCTACAACGCCGGCTAAATTGCCAGACAAACCGCTCGGTATCCCAACCGCTGGAGTGCTAAAAAAGGAGAGAAGCTGCTGCGTCGAAGTGCATCGATCGGGTGTGCCAGAAGCACGGAGAATAAGGTGGATAATTTGATTCGCGGGATATACGAGTGGTGGAAATGAATTTCATAGCGACTCTCGCCCGAGCAGACTGATTCAAAGCACGTCTTGAATACCATTCTCTACTTTACGCTTAATTCGACTGTCCTACGTGGCCGATGCAACCTGATAGCTATGAACTATGAATATTTATAATATCACAGCGCGATATAATAAGAATACAAAAGTAATATGATACGAAAACGTTCCAGCAGATATTCGATAAAGTACAATTCACGACTGCAGTTGTAAATTGTGAATGGTACGGCATGTGTATCAGTACCGTAGCATACTAGCAGACTAGTGGCTATAACATAAGGAAGCTCGTTCCAAGATGGGAACGTCTTATCCCAGGACCAAATCCAGCGATTCGGAGAAGCGGACTACAGAATGGAAATGGCTTTTCGCGGACGTGGTTCACCTTTATAGTACCATTTGGAGTAGGAAGAGGTCGGGGACACGAATTTGGCTACAATACCAGTTTAAGTACACACTGGAGAGAGAGAGTATACTTGGAAGATTATCATATTACAGACGATCATTTTACCAAGCCAATGTAACCTAGCAGGGTAGACAGCTACGATAAATGAACGGCAGGTTCTCGAGTAACAATAGCTCGGTTGCCGATATTTAATTCTTGTGACAGAAGGATCGGGTCCAGGGTGAAATGGTGAGGAATTAGGGTGCTTCGAACCGAAACACACCCGCCGAAGGGTAGTCGAATCGACGTTGGTAGTCGAGTGAGGAGCTCGGCCTAGAAGGAAGGTGATCTAGGGTGGTGAAACGGAGGATCGTCGGTAGCGATCGCACCGAGAGTAGAATTCGCAAGGTGAGTGAAGATGGGGGGAGGGGAGGGGAGGGGAGGGAGAGAGAGAGGGAACGGGATGCGAGGCGCTTGCGAATTGAATGGGAAATTGATGGGCTTCGCCCTGTCGCTCGTGTACGCGCATATCCGCCATAGACCTCCCGGAATCCGTTGTCCCGGTCATGTATACAGGCTGTACTTGCAAGCGTCCCATCGCTCCTCCACACGCCCCTAACCAACCCCTACTTGTAGAGACCAGCAGAGCAGACCAGCTCTGCACTGGCTGCTCTGCACTGGCTCTTCCTTCCACGAGGCAACTCTCTATTTCCCCTTTGGTCCTTCGGCTTGCTACGTGTACTTCTCACCCAACTAGACCACTGAATATCCCATCGACCGTCGCGGCCAACTCATTCTCCCGACTACCACTCTACATGCTGCTGCTTTGCTTCGTGGAAAGTGCGCACGGTCATGTTACTGCAGCTATGAAACAGCTTTTTATCCGCATTGCTCTCGATGGAATAGCCATCCTACATGTGTGTAGCTGTACGTACACTGACACAGAGAGCTCGAGTGCTGGACAAACCGTAGGATGGCTTGAGCCTCACCTCTCCCACATGAAGTCCATTAGTCCGCGATTTGAATTATCTCTTTGAGCGGAGAGATTAGTAGTTTATACCTCGGAGACCAAGGTTCTGCGGTCACGGTAACACGAGAGCAGAGTGTACGTCTAGTCCTGTTCCCCGTTAACCTCGGCAGTGTCCTAACACTCCGGTACTACACTGTACGAGCGGCTCTCCGAGCAGGCTAAACCGGCAACGCTCCGGTTGGGCCGGTGTTTGCCCATGCTGACCGCTTGAATATGTATCGCCCCGGCGGTGCTTTGATTGTACGCCTTCGCATTTGCATGCGCAAGTGTCCCGGGCACGATTCGACCTCGACTCATCTAAGCTCTCTCTCTCCCTCTGTCTACCTCGCTCTCACTGCTCACGAGTTAGTATACCGTCGAGCGAGCCCTCAAGATGCAACAGTCGGCTCCAAGGGCGAGCATCGCACCACCCTCCTTTTAGCTAGTCGCGCGCAACCCTTCTGCTGCTTCTCCCCCTATCCCAGATTCATCCTGGTGTAGTAGTTCACCCTCTGTGTTTACCGAGTAACCCCGAATACCTCTCGCGAACTAATTCGAGCGGATCGAGAGCACGCTTCTGCTCCGAAAGAAGCAAAGTGACAGCAGCTAGCTTACAAGGGCAAATGCGGATTCTTGAATTATACACTACTCGGATATCCTACTCGACTCTTCATGTGTGCTGTTCGCGCGGAGAAGTATCGCTATTTTCACCGGAAGCATCTTAAAACGCCAGTAAGCCTAGAACGCGTTCTAGTACTTGGTTGCCGGCTTTATCTCCTTGGAGTAGGCACTCTCGTTCTCTCTCCCTCTCTCTCTCTCTCTCTGGCCGGATGAAACAGTCGTACTTAAAGCACTCGGTTGCGGTAGTTGGTATGGAAGAGTATTATCTCAGGTTTACGTGTGCACTATCAGAGAGGAGAGCGCCGGTTAGAGCCCGACCAATCCAAGCGTACGAGGCCGCATCCTTTCCTAGGCTGCTGTTGTCGAGCGAAAAACAGTCGGCCAGCCTGTTTATCGAGCGACACTACAGCTTACCGTCTCCACATCCTTATTTTCTTCTCCCATTTGAGCGCAAGTCCATTTGGAGGCGCAACTAATCCGAGATTGCCCGCCGTTCTTACGGCACTCATCACACCCGACAAGAAAAGCCAATGGCCCCGGCGCATTTTGGCTGGTAAGGACCTTCTTCGTCCTGCGGGCTTGCTCATCTATTGAGTGAGCCCTTGCTCGCTGACGTGTGCTGTATCGCCTCGCCACATCAAAGTCACCCGTAAAGTTCCCTGTCACATACAGAGCGTTGGCAGATACAGCGCACCCCCTCAGCCATGCTCGAACGTGGACTCGGAGTAGAAAATCATGTTAGCCTCGGTGTGTTGAGTGGCGCGTAAAGAAATCGCTGAATTTCCAGAGCTTGATATACGTGCATACATACATAGACATACACGCACATATATAGATACATATTATATATATATTGTATATTGTATACTATTTATATAGTCAAACGGTCTGGAAAATTGATTGAAATCCTCTATCGAGGCTATTAATGGAGTTGCGTGCACCCAAACTTCCTTTCCACACTCGTGGACAGATCCGCGTATTACGCATTAATTGATCCCGAGGTGCAGACATATGTTTACAGAGCGGATTTGCATCAAGCCTTTTTAATTAATATTCAGTTTAGCGTTTATTTGCCACGGGCTCTCATGCGCGCTGAAGCCCACAAATACGCTCGTCGACTCGCGCAATCCAGCTGGAAAGCCAGTTGACTAGGATTTGACTGGTTTAGTTAACTTTCAATTTGTACTACCACGCCCGATTAAAGCTTGCCAATCGGTTATTTCTCGCTGCAATGCAGCTAATTGAATCTGCCGCTATAAAACGTTTATGTATTGCCAGGAGTTTGACAATGTCGCTTTAGAAGGAAATTTGAGGGATTTCTTACGCTCGCTTTGCTCCAGCATTGAGCCAGTGTAATTCTGACACTGAATTGCATAGCTCTATTAATTCGCGAACAGAAGAACGTTCCTCATTGGGAACACTCGATTCGCACTTTGTCAGCGGTTCGTGACTGTTTAAATCTTGGAAAGAAAGTCGTGGGAGTTTCCTCCCCTTTGTTCAATGAGTATCGAAGAGCCGGAGGAAAGTTGGCTGCGATAGAAAGGCGGAGGAAGCAGCCTTAAACGAGAGCCGACAGGACTCCTTTGAGGCGAGCCGCAAAAACAAGAGTGATTCGAGCTGGATCACCTCGGCAAAGGAACTTCCGAGTTCATCGGGGGAAATTTCGAACCACCGCCGAAAAACACCCTTTTCTCTTACTATCTCCTCTGACCAAGGTCTTCGCTCGAGCCTCTTGGTGCCCGAGTCATTCAAGTCCGCTAGTAAAACGCCCGCACTACTGCTTGTCGTCGCTCCATTTTCCTTACACAACCGCTGACGGACTACGGAATTAATTACACGCGTAGCCTTTCCACATTCGGGGCTACTATTGTTACGAGTTGCATTAACTCTCTCTCTCCCGCTCGTTGTACGTCTTTCTGCGTAGATTTCGGTATGAATCGCACTCGTGCCCCCGGAGAAAACACTGTGCGGCGCGCGACAATACAAAAGTTTACGAGCCGAGAGAGAATGAGACAGAGACGACGAGTAGCAGCCCGGGTGAGTTCGAATAGCCAGCTGGACAATTGCGATTTTCGTCTAGCAAGCGCGGGCGCGCGCGCGCACGCCAAGCAAACTCGCCGGAAAGTTCTGGCATAGTTTGTCGGATTTCTCAGCCTTACCTTACCAACCCATGCCCTGCCACCATGCTCTACTACGGCAGAATCTTTAGAATACAGTACCGCCAAGCTAGGACGATGCAACGCCTCCGGGGAGAGTGCAAGCCGCGGAAATGCCGCGCGCCTTCAACTTCCGTGCTATGAAATATTTGCGCATATTCGCTTCAACTGTGTTCTCCTCCCTCTCTCACTCTCTCTTCCTCTTTGGCATCTTCCTCTTTCAGCCAGCAATCTCCCTAAATGGAAGCTCTCTCTAGCGCCCCGTTGTCGCCGGCGAGATCAATAAATGCCACGCACGACACCTCCGCGCCTCGATTTCAATAAATGAATATACTGTCGGCAAAAAAACAGCAGGCGCAGCAAAACAAACGCCCTTTGAAGTTCGATGAATATATGGACATTGGGTGAGTGTCAGTTTTGGCGCTCTATGCGCTATGTGTGTATGTATGTGTCTGTATCGTCGCGCGCGCGCTTATGTGTACGCGTGACACGCGGCGCGCAAAATGCCAGAGGAATAATGAATCCCGGATTAAAGTAAACTCCGGACGCTGAGAGTCAGATGAACCGCCACTCTCTGTCCTCTGAATCATCGCGCACAACTCGGATTCGGCCGCGTTAGTTTGATACATTAATCCGTTAAGTTTGGCGAATTTATCGAGTTGAAACTCGGCTTAATCTGGGCTCCAATATAGACGCAAGCGGCAGCCGTTTCTGTAATGTATACTGAGGGATGGCTGGAGAGTGGGAGAGAAGAGTAGGGAAGATGGGCAAGCAACTGCGGGAGGAAAGAGGGAGGAGCGGTGCGACATGAGTAAGAGAGAGGGAGAGAGCGGATTCGTAGACGTTAAAAGCGACAAGACACGAGCCGTCCCGGAGTTATCTCCAGCGTCTTGGTCATGCTCTCGAGCGGTTCTGGTGCGGAGGCACGGGCTTCGTCGGGGTAAACCGACTCCATGAATTAATTAGTCGGCAAACGAGACTGTGAGGGAGAGCGCGCGCGCGCGCGCGTCCCCGCGACCGTCGGCTATGAAAGCTCAAGCCGCGCGCTATAACCAAATGAAAACACTGGATCCCGCGCTTCCCCCTCATTCAAGCAAAGCTCCTTGGCCCTTCAATGGGAGGAAGCGAAATCGGATTGACGACCGCCAAATGAGTGCACCGAGAACTCTTCTCCTGTCCTTTTTAATTAGAGACTCCGAACCGTTAACTCTGTGGACCTTCGGCTTTTTGCACGAGACCTTTCCGAAGTTTTAATACCCACTTGCCAGTTAACTCCCTTGGTGATCGCTCATACCCGCCAAACCAAATGCAGCCACCACTTGTCCACCGAATAAGCCTCGTTCATCTCTCAGAAAGGGCCCGACAGATTGCGGTAAATTCATGATAGTCTCGAGGAACCGAGAACTCGTTGGATAGTCTTCCGAGAGTCGGGATGTTCCTTCTTGGAGGAGAGCGAACAATGAGAGCATGAAAATAGGATGAGGGATATAAATTCGTAAATATAAGAGAGAGAGTGTGAGGATAGCCTGATACAGAGAGAGGGAGAGAAAGAGAGAGACGGGGAAAGGTATCGTTTATTGGAAGCTGGGGCCGCGAGCTCCCTCGAGATCGAGTAGCAGTGAATAATACAGTCCAATACGTATTCTGTGTTCTCAGTCGCACTGATAGCATCTGATCCTCCGACAGAAGCTCCTGTATCTGCTCGGCTGTTGCAAAAGAAGATACATAAAAATAAATCCGAGAAATGAGAAGAGCGGCTGGAAGAATGGCGGGCGCGAAAGACACATAAGACGGAGAGGAAAGTGGTTGGCAGAGGGCGAGGCTGGAAAGCGAACGAGAGAAGGAAAGGCGAAAGTTTTTGAGAGCTTTCTGATGGTGCCCCGGGGAATCGGGTACGCACACGATGCCCTGGCAGATCCTCATAATATTTCTCGAAATCCCCTTCAAAATTCCAAGGGGAAAAATTTTCTTATGCGACCTCCCTCTCGTTGAGTACCTACCGGTAGTTTTCAGGGATACCGAGAATTTATGAAGAGGGTTCGCCACAGTCTCTCACTCACTCCCTCTTCCTTTCCTGAAATTGCTTCCCTTCCTGCTATTTGTCAGCGAACAATTCGGCCTTCGGAATTGTGGCTAATAAATCGATACAATCTACCAAGCAGCGAGCGGCACAAATAATTACTCCCTTATTTCGTAAGCTGCCGGTGAAAAATGGCCAACCCTATCCCTTCGGTCGAACGCCCATTTGGCAGGGGGTGAATGGTTTTGCGGGAGCCGCGGGGGAGGGATCGGACACAAATCGCGTTGGAACGAGATGATATCAAGCCCGTGGCTAGGCAAGACCCGATCGATCCGAGAGTTTCCGTACTATAGGAAATCTCGGAAGTCGACGAGGAGCTTAATAGGCTCCTCGATATCCAGCCGTTCGACATCCGAAGCGCACTAGTGACGATAGGTCCGCAGCAGACATCCGTAACAATTTAGCCAATGAACACATCCCCGTTATCTCCTCTGCATTCTGCGAGGTCTTCCTTCGGAGCCAGCCATCCGAGTAATACGTGTATCAAGGAATCCGATTCTCCCCTTCACGGTCGCACAAACCTAGAGCTCGGGAGTTTCGAAGGCCTATCAATTACAGGACAGCTCGTTAAGTGTTAATTAACACCCGAACTCTCCCTTTCCTTTTTGCTTGAGATCTTAGCACGAATTGTAGGTATTCGAATACGAATATAGTACGTAAATGTATGAAATTAGCGATGGGTCAGTGCGAAAGTACTCCCGTACTATAAGCTGATTACACATCGTTAGTATTCAATGGCCAGGGAACACCGTGATTATGCCATTTGCTGTGCTGATGCCCTGTTTATCCGACAAATAATATCTCGGTGTTTCCAGGGTTTATCCTATCTTAAACACACAGCTCTGCAGTAAATTCCACAGGTTAACTGGAATCGGTAACTGCATCAGGAGCCCTTTGACTTTTTCCGGCTCGGTTTAGAATTTATCTGCGGCGGTGGTAGTGCAGCAGAATGCGGCTCGGCAATTCTAGCACAAAAGACAATTATAATTCTGACCTTAAATCTTCCAACGTCCACTGTATCAGTGGCACGATTCAGCCGATATAAACGGTTAGCATACACCGTACAAAGTTAGCGCAAGTAAATAACTTCCTTGTACTCGATATCGGTCGCATGCTGCGCGCATTGCATTCGGCCTCGATAAATTTTCTGCGCCCGAACTGCACGTATAATAGAGTACAATGGGCTCCTCTCGCATTCCCATTCCCACCGGTAAGGTATACCGGGAGCCTTGAAAATGCTGAGCACAAAAGAGGGCAGCCCTTTAATCTTCGCCAATTGGTGAGCTCCGGTCTTACGTGAGGCCAATGTCGGGGAAAAGTGTAGTGAGGCAATTGGAACTCTCGCGGGTCCGATCTACTGCAAATATCGAACTAGCTAGTTCCTTACTGCAGAGATATTGAAACAGAAGCGATTCTTTCCCGACTAGTTAGTCGGCAAAAGGCAATTTCCCATTTATTCACCATGGTTGATCCGAGTGGCTTTTCAGTTGTGGTTGGCCGGTCGGTCCGAGAGCCGGAGTTTTTGCGGCTTTTCAACATTTTCGAGCAGGCAGAGGTAGAGGCAGAGGCAGAGGCCGAGGCCGATAGGCGTTGGTGCCGAACGCATCCTGGCATAGAACGTGGCGGTGTGGAAATGCAGAAGCGAGACTGGGATTCGAACCCGCATACAGTATTACCATCCGGCTAGATGGCGGTTACCGTTGGCACCGACCTTTACGGTTTTGTCCGGGCGCATCAGATATTACCGGGATAATGCATCCAGCGAAGCAGGCCCTTTCCATATCCCGCCATTCCACCAGCCGATTCCCCTTGGCCAACAGAGAATCGTCTATCCATAGCCACGCCAGTTTTCTCTCTCTTTTGCCTTTATCCCATTGCCTCTGCCTGGCCACTCTCTTCTCCGGCACTGCCAGCCACTCTGATGCTGCCCACCGCAAGCACAAAGTCGGCTTAATATTCACTAATGTATCGGAAAGCTCGTTACCATTGGTTGAAACTCTAATCTAACGAAATTATTGGGAGCATTTGTAGTCCTTGTTTCCATGATTGAGAATCGGGGCACCACCCATCCTTACAAGCCCGATCTATTATTAACACAGAGATTTATTGTTAGCTCAGAAGTTCGATATTCCTCGTGGAAAAACTGTGATTTTTTTACAACTCGCTTCTCGTTGGTTAATTACGCCTGCATATACCGACGAATTATTTATCCACCAGTGGAGAGGGAGACGCGTATTGCCTGGGTTTCACTGAAATCAGAGCATCGACGAGGGGAATTTCGATGGGTATAGCACATACGGGCATCGGTGCCTGGTAATACATATGCACTGGCCGCTCTGGCGCCGCTTTCAATCTGGCCGTCATCGCATTGATACCTTCAAAAGCATCTCGAATTGATGAGGAAGGTCGCGCGACCTATCGTCGAGTAGGCATCCATTGCAGGCATCGAGACCCTGTGTATTTAGAATCTGTTTCTGCTAATCGGCCAGTACAAACCCACTGCTCATAGTTGGTTGGTCAACAGGGCGCGCAAGAGAGGACTGTTGCTGGTTGACACATGCGGCTAATCAGTATTCACTGCTAACGTTTTGTCCGAGATACATCGATATTTCGAAAAGGAGATTGTGAACAGAGCAAGCCTATATTGCCCACCGCACGTCCCTAAATGGAACAGCGACGTATTTGGCGAGCTTCACTGTGCGATCATTAATCGAACGATAATTAAACCCCTTTGAAGTCCCCAAGCACCGGAGATTCTTTTTCCCTGGTAATTCAATCGTAACTCGAAGTGGGCTCGATGCCATCGAGCCTGCATAAGCGGTGAATCTGTTTCGAGTTTGTCATTGGCATTCGCCGAATCAACAAGCTTTCATATATGTCCATTATGCTGCGAAGGGCGCATTCACATATCGTTCGGTTTTGGGAGACCGCTATCGAATGCTTCCCGCTAATGGAAGGAACGCAGAATGATCTTTGAATGATCTTTGAATGATCAACTTTAATTACTCTTCCAACAAAGTAAGTACGTGTACTTTTTCGCGTGGACGAAAGAAAAAGCTGGAGAGCGAGAGTCTTAGCGTTGAAAAGTGATCCCGGAATTACTTGGATCGAGTTGCCCGATCTTTCTAAACTCGTTTCCTGGAGAGCGTGAGCGGGGCGACAGGAGAATCTGATTGATGGCTTCTCGAGATAATTTAAATCGAATTTCAAATTGAAGGCCAGCGGCCGAGCGGTGGGGTGAGAGGCGGCAAGCAGGAATGAAATCAACGCCCGCATACCACTTTGAGGCCAAATCCTGCCTATCGTTCAATCGTATAATGTATCCGGGATTTAAGCAGCAACCACTAATTGCCTACGGTATTTCGGAACCATTTAAATCGGTTCACCGCGGCGGATCTAATCGGTGCTGGCGCGTTGACCTCTCACCCGTCGATTTCCCTCGGACGATTGGCCCGTCCCCCATGCCAACCGATTCTTCCTCTCCAAGGCTAATTCCGCAGTGCGCGAGTAGCTGCGATGAGGTGGCGCACCGGCTCGGACGACCCTTTCGCCGTCGGCAATGCGGCACATTGACATCGGAATTTTTCATTCCCACACTTCGACGAGAGCGGAGGTATCTCTCGGTGGCGTGGCGACGAGAAATCCGCGAGTTCTCTGAAAGTCATCGCAGTAAATCTGTCCCTCTCGGGTTCCCGGAAGAGGAAAGTGCTCGCACGCGCACCCGACGTCGAGAGAGGAAGGGTAAAAGAGAGAAGCAGCAGGAGGAATCGAAGGAAAGCGAGTGATTTAGAAGCGCTCGCTCATGGCCGCGAATTCGACGAACGCAGGAATTTAAATCGGAATTACTTTGGGATTCTTCCTTTCCAATACGTTAACTCGCTCCCTTTCTCTATCTCGATTTCTATCTCTTCCTCTCTCGACGGACATCGGCATCTCGCCGGCCTCATTTCCCGGGGGATAAAATCGGTGCCACTCGACACGCGAGCACTCGATTTTCCCGCTGGCGCGTGGAATCACAACCATCCCTTACACCACGCGCGCGCACGCCCACGCCCGCGCCCGACCTCCCGAAATTTCATTTCGAAAACACCAGCATTTGCTGGTGGATGGGACACCGGCATTCGCTGTAATATGGATCAAATGAAATGTCCGCCACCTTTTTTCCCTCCTACGCGTGCTGCTCCGTTCCGTCACCGTCACGCACGCGGGGTTGAACAGGATTTTTCCGCGGGACTGGTGCTGATGGTAACATTTCCGAGTGTCAGCAGCGGGCACAATTTTCACCGGGAAAATGACCGCCGTACGCGAGAGTTTCGCGTAACCCGGTTGGATTTCCCACTGGTGGAAAGAGCTGTAACTAGCGGTGGCTGATGATGGGGAGGAAACTCTTCGGGGGCCACAATGGAAAATGTAATTTGACAGTTGCAAGAATTGTAGAGCGATGGCGCGCGGAGCACGTATTTTATTAGAAAAGTTAGTCGAGAATTAGCCCGAAAAACAGGCTCTGCTGCCACGCTCGCGGAGTTAAGGGTCGCGGACAAAGGAGAAAAAAGAAGCTGGCGAGCAAGCACCATTACCTACTTTACGCGAAGGGGGAACTTGCCACTCGTCGTCTACAGTAGGTACTCGAGCGGCGGTGAGACCGCCCGCGCGCAGCCTTAATAAGCGCCTTAACATTCCGTCTATAAATTCGAGACGATGTAAAATTAGCGCGGGCTTCAGTGCGCCGGCAATTTCAGCAGCCACCTCCGCCCACCCCACCAAGTCCCAACAGAGGTTCGAGGGAACTCGCCGGAATAATGGGTATAATTGGGTTCGATGATAGACCAGTTACCCCTCTGTGTCGGGATCTCCTTATTCATAGAACGGCAGTGTGTAGGAGAGAGAGAGAGAGAAAGCGTGAGTGGGGGAGGGAGTGGGAGAGTTAGCAAGTGGAAAGGGAGGAATGCAGAGTGTCTCGATCGCTGGAGACTCTGCGCTCCCTTCCGGGCAAGCAGAGGCATCCGGCGAACTCCTTATTAACTGATATTCCCCCGGGAGACCACGGGGGTGGCCGAGGTAATACGACTTCGAACACGCGAGTGAAATTGCCTCTGACTCCGCGTCACTGCCAGTTCCCAACGCGTTGTGTAACTGATGTAAGCTACGTGAGCGGAATTCGCTGCCGCATCTCGGCAGGCTAGCGCACCCAGGGAGACAGAGAAACTTACCATCACCGCGCAGCCATCGCCGTCGGTCCGAGAACTGGGGCGAAAAGTAATTAATAACGCCCGTCGCGAATATTGTTTCGCGCAGCACGTTTCTCCAAGCCGATTTGTATTTGGTCGGCGTCCCATCGCTTTTTTACCGCTCCAGGCGGCTGCCACTTCGAACAGCGAGTCAGCATTTTTGCTTTCTTGGATACAGTTTGATACCTCTGCCATCTTCAAATATGAGATTGACATCCGAGTAGCATCCTCTGCTAGTCATCGCCATCAGAGATATATTAAACGCGAGGGTGAGAGGGAAAAAGGGGTGGTTTGTCAGCGCCACTGGTAAAGTGAGAAGTCTCTCGATACAGCTCTCACATCAGCCTAGTGCAATTGAATCCGACGCAACGGCGGATGCAATCACAGATGCACCGAAGCAACCCATAATGGTCTCTCGAGTGGCTAACGTTTCTCTCTGCTTCCCTCTTCCTCTATAACTCAGCAGCGCATGCTTTGGGCATCGCTCTTATTCCTTCTTCGTACTATACCACTCTCTTTAACTGTGTCCTCCCACTTTTGCTGCGCTCCCGTCGCTCTGATCGTCATGGTGTAATCGCGTGACTGATTTAACAAGAGAGTTTTCTCATACTCGGACGAACGGAGGAGAAATGACGCGGGAAATCGCGGGAACTGTGGCTGCGAGGGGGTTGAGGGTTGAAGGGAGACGGGGAACAAAGTCGGGGTGGGAATCGCGGCAGGAAAAAGTCAATGCTCCACGGATATGAAGCCGAGCCGAACTCCTTAGATGCGAGGAAGCGTGGCTGAGCGAGGCAAGAAGTCTTCTGGCAAGGGGAAAGGGGAAAGGGAGAAGAAGAAAGTGGAGAGTAAAAGGGCTAGGTTTTCGGCACGGCTCTAGCGGGCCGGAGAGAAAGAGAAAGAGAAAGATCAGGAGGGAGAGATCTCGAGCTCGCACGATTTACTTTGCAAACGACGACAAACTCGGTAAACTCGGGAGGCGCCCTCGATACGAGGCTGCTGTCTGAAAACTTGGCCAATAAGCGAGAAAAACAAGAAAGTGGCGAGGCCAGGAGATTGCATAAACGTAAGCAGGCACGTTAACGGCTTCAAAACAGCCGAATATATTTCCCGGATCGACGACGCACACTCGGCCGTGTCATTCTTCTTGCCGAGCTAGTGTCGCCAAACCCTGTCAACATTACGATAGACGTCCCCCGACTTTTTCCACCTCTTGGCGAGCATCGCGAAACAACTCCGGGCGAAATGCGCGTCGCCACTGCTGCCGCCTCCCAAAAGGTCAACTCCACTCCCGAGAGATTTCTTGGAGTGCGCCGTAAACACTGCGGGGGGCAATCATATTTCAAACAACATCCCAATCTCTCGCATCACGCCTACCCTTCACTATACCTACTCTTTCAAAGAGGGAAGAACAACTTATTAGCATCAAACGATTACATTTTTCGCACCAGTTGATTCTAAAAGAATAAAACAGTAACAATACCCAACCATTCAGCTGTCAAACAAAGAATTCAAGAAAGAGTGAAACAAAACTGGTGGGTATAAACGTTTGAAATCGCGGCTGTCCGAGCGGTACTGATACTGCCCGAGAGAAGCAATTGCCGTGGATATTCAGAGTACATATTGCGCAAGCAGATCTTGTCGGTGGAGTGAAATTGCCGGATGGCCGGCCGGACGGGCGAGCAGCGGCTTTTCGAGTAGTTGGCAGCTCTCAGTGGGCGCGAAGCGCGCCGGGAAGGGTTGAAGCTCGGCTCGGATAAAAAGTAAGGGAGCTCGGGTGCGAGGGGTGTGTAAACGGGCGCATAAGGAGTGGCGCGCTAGCATGATCACAGGCGAGAGTGAAGAGCGTGGGTGGTCGGTGTGGCAGCGTGAATAATATATAAAGCTCGCGTGACTCAGCTCTTTATGATGCTACCGAAGGTATCGCATTCCGCTCTTGGGGCGCATGTGTCTCCCTGCCCCGCAAGAGCCACCGCCACCGCCACCACCCCGCAAATGTGCAGTGAACGCTAGGCCGAGCGCACATACGCACCCGCATTCCCACCAGACAGAATGGAACTCAGAAAATCTGGAACGCAAGAGGCGTATCGCTGAGCGACAGAGAATGGAACCAAGGGAGAAAAGCTGGCCAAGGCGAAAGAAGGAGAAAAAGACTCGGCAACAAGAGCAGTTCTAAGTTCAGGCCAACGGAGAAAGGTATCGCTCTTTCTCGAAGAGGAAAATAATAACGTCCGTGGCGGGAGTTCTCGCAATATTAATAATTCCTCTTGGCACTTCGTAACACTAGTCCACTGCATGCTCTCCCGCAGTTATTCTCCTCCTCTCGTTTTTTTAGGCGAGATGAATCAAAGATAAGAAATTGATGAAAGCTCCTTGTAGGCTGATAGCGGAATGAAAATGGAAGTTGAAAACACCGTCTCCGAGGAAAGCCAGAGAAAAAGATAGAGAGTGCGCGCAAGACAAAAGAACGAAAGAAGGGTTGCCAGGTGAAACGCCACAGGGAACGCGACGACTCCGCCACATTAATTCGAGTGCACGTGGGTCCGTCGCCGGAGACTCTTCTGAAGCGGCGTGCACACCGTGCGGTGAGGCGCGCATCGCTGAAATAAAATTTCGAGCACCGAAGCGTGCAACCTGTGAGAGTTGGAGGCTCCAAACGGATTGTAAAATGTACGGAACGGTAGACCCGAATGAATGAAGGATTCCTTCGGAAGGAAAGAAGATTTTAGCAAAAAAGCAATCAAAAAACTAGTAGAAGGCGCGTGGCCCGCTATGACTGCCTCACTGAAGAAGAGTCAGCGGTGTACAGAGAAAGGGAGCGATGCGGCTGTTGCTCGAATAAGAGGAGATCGTAGGCGGACGGGTGTGGGCGGAATAAGGGTGGGAAGGACAGGGAAGGATTGCAATTGTGGCTGCGGTATTCTCGCTGGAAACGCGATTCACGCTCGTCGGTGCCGATCGATGCACCGAGTCGACCGACAGCTGCGGCTGCAGCTGCAACTCCAGGTAGGACAGAGGCAACCTGGTAACCCGATGGAGAAGCGACAGCTCTCAGTTACGGCTCTCCCAGTTTTCCCTCTTCTCTCTCTCTCTCTCCCTCTTTCTCTCTCTGTCTGCCTAGTCTTTCTCTCTCTCTCTGTTTCTCCAGCCAGTCCCATCGGCCGTGATTTCAGCCTGCACTCACCCACGCATACATGGATCGAAGGGACGACGATGTATTAGTGCTCTCGTAGACTGTTGCCTCCTGAGTGGTTCGCGGTGGCGCACCGCACAACCCTCACATCTCTGTCACAGGGATGCGTGCGTGTACATTAACTCGTAGAAGTTTAGAATACGTAGGTGAATGCGTGCCCGACGCAGCACGCGAGCGATGTCGACTGAACACAGTCAGCATGAGAACTCGAGGCACGTCCCAAACGATATGATATTTATCGTCCCACCACATATATCGCATCGCCGTGGAAAGTCGCCGACGACTTTTCACTGGTGCTACTTCATGCGAGACGAAGAAATCTCTCACACAGTTCATTGAACAAGATCCGACTCGCGCGAACCTCTACTTCGCGGAATTGAATGCGAAATGATGACGGGAGAAGCAGAAGTTCATGTACTACCGCATGTTAAGTAGTATATACCAGCCATGGTCGGGTAGGCCAGACGCGCAAGTAGTGTGGGTTAAAGACAAGTCCGACGTCCGCCGCCAGTAGTACGAGTCAAGCATAATCAGCCGCTGTTCTGGTATCGATTACAAACGTCCTCGTTAAAGCACTTATCGTCGTGATACGAGACGAACAAATTGCGATAAAAAAGGCTATTCTTCATCAGACATTCTAGAATTCTGCTAGTTGACTGAAATAGAGACGAGGCAAGCCAGTCTACATTTCAACGTCCGTTAGGACGTCGCTTGCGCTATAACTATCTCTCCGAGAATGTCCTGCTGCGAGGGTTGATTTGACACGAGGGTATTCCGAATCTAAGCACCCGAGGCTACCTGATAATCCAGCAGACCTTGTCATCCGTTTCACCTAAATAGCAGCCAGATAACGGAATCCTGTTTAGCAAACCATCTGCTCATCGGCGAATTGCATTTTCGTACATTTCGGTCATAAACGAGAGCGAATTCGGCGAATGTCGCCAGAATTGGAAGAGAGCGACGGTGCAAAAGTGTGCTATTGGTCGACGAGTGCATCGGATGCGCTTTGGAGTTAGTGTTTGCACGTTTTAACACTTGCCGCTGGACAAAGTGGACACGAGAGTGCTGTCGTGTGCCAGGCACATGGGATACCTGTGGCATGTCGATGACAGGGATGCCAGAGGGGCATGCTGATTAATTCGTCCGGGAGTGAAGATCGATTGGAAATTTTCACGTTCGAACGCACTCGAAATCATAGCAGCCACAGAGAGAGAAGGCTACTTAAAGAGGAATTCGGTATGTTTCACGCCATAAAGCTGGTAAAGATGACACCCACGCATACGTTAGAATTTTACGATGATTTTCGCGCGACCTTCCTCCACCTTCGCATCGAAATTCAAGCTTTTCGGAATGGGAATGTTGCCAAGTGTTGGCAGCGGGCGCAGCAGGTCCTGACCGAGGTCGAATCTACGAAAAACGTTGAGATCGCCTTTGGCATTTCGAACCTCATATTCTGACTGCTCCTCAAGTATCATCCTTTCTAATCATCGAAGCCCTTTTTTCCGCCCAATTCCACTCTTAAATCCGCACGAATAATAACTTCCTTAAGTACACAGATGTTTTTTTATTGGTCGAACGGCGCTGTTGGCGAGGAAGGGGATCCATATGCCGGATTCGATGCAGCTGCAGCTTCCAGTTAGAAGTTCAGCAATTTTTATGCTCCACCAAGTTCTTCCGTCGTCGGAGTAACACACTGCTGCGCAATACTCGGGGAATTTCTTTTAGCCCGGCTCTCGTCGGTGTATGTAGCAGCAGCTCGAGACGCGAAACTTCGCCGTCCGATGACGAATGAGTGTAGAAAGAAGCCATCCTATAAGAAATTTATCGCCCTCTCGCCTGCTCCCTGACACTTTCTCGTTATTCGATCGATTATTTCATTTTCTAAGCTCTTGAATATGTTGCCATACCGACTGGAGATTTCAGTGTCATACTAAACCTAGGGAATATTTGGCGAACATTAGGAAGGGCTTAAGAAAGTTATCATGACATAGTTCGAGTTGAGATCTCTTGATCCGCTTAGTCAAGCTCGAACACACACTTATGGCTCTTGGGAGTAAACAATTAATGTAGACTCCATCGCACAGAAAGACTGGCATGCTCGCATAGTCAGAGCGGAAAGGGCGGAGTAGTCTGGAAGTACGCATAAAAATCTTATAAATCGAGCTTTACGAGTACGAGAGTACATAAAATCGTGAAGGCTGCTGGCGATTTATAACCCGACACCTTCGTCCCCGCGAAGGAGCGTGCCGCGGCCCTAAAGGGCGATCGTTAAAATACGCTGGAGGCCGTAAATCGCTGGTCGTTACATTTCGGACGGCCGGTGAGAGCTCTTGGAGCCCTGGAAAGCTCCAATTATCGGACGACGTCCTCGAAGAGAGGACGTGCAACTCGCCCCTCTACCAGGCCGAGCCGTCGATCTCCCAGGACAATACTTGCGACGTAACGAGCGGAAAAGCCAGAGGGAAAGACCGGATCCTCTTCCTCTTGGAGACTGCGTCCACCACAACTCTGCCGGAGCAGATCACCATAGCGTCGATATTGTCCGATTGGGAATATCGAGTCACTCATGTAACGCGTGGAAATGAGAATCCTTACGACCATCGTGGCCACCAGGATCACTCGTCAGATGATCGGGCCATGTTGACAATGGCTCCCCTCAAGGATGATGAAACCAATGGCGACCGAACTGCAATCTACCGCGAATGACTTACCCCATGACATCCTCACCCAGATACTGAAATCTGTCAGGGCGATTCGATTCCTCCATAAAACTAGTTCCCTGGATTGGTACTAGAGATAAGACGACACGATAGTCCCTCGTGTTTTAGGGTAAAAGAGCTTCTTCGTGCAAATGAGACGCTTGTTGCAAGGACTTTAACTTGCACTGTGAAGAAGGAACTTAAGGTTTCCTGGTGAAACTAGCATCGCTGAGATTAGTTGGACGCTCTTCATAGACAGTGGGTCAGGACCTGTTAGTAAACAGGTGTTATCAAGTTCGAATTGGGCCGTGCGTAATATCCGCCGGCGCTAATTATGGGTGGATTAGGTACTCGAGCGAAGCAGTCTTGCTAGTGGGTTTGATGTATCGACTGATGCGGCGTAGAGCAGAGGGATCGCGGGAGTCGGGAGTTTCGGAGCCTCATTGATCGAGGCAAATTAGAGCGGTAAAAATGTGCGGGCTTCGTGGCTATTTTTATATGACCTACCGATCTCCTGTCTCCGCCGTAGCGACGAATGCCATGTTTATGCCGATATTTTTATCTTCCCTCGGGAACAGTAATGTGTTTTGCGATCGACGATTAACATTCCGCAATAGCCATCGCGGCGTCGTTTATTCTCGGTCTGGTGACAAGTCGATGTGTTTTGCTACCAAGAACTAGAACACTATGTTTCTCTTGCCGAAGTAAACCAATTGCATCGAGTATCTTGAATGCTGCTAACTTGAAGTATGCAGCACTCCCTCTGGGAAGAAAATGTATTAGCACTCCGATGATGAGATGCATTTGAGAAATAGAGGGGTTGTGCTTCGAGGGCAAAGTACTTTTCAGTCATGCAACCGTCCGCTGGAAGAAAAATGGGATTGCATATGGTTGCCACCGATAAAAGGAAGTTTGCTGGAATCTTAGAGGCGAGACTTAGAGTTCACAGGATCTTCGGGCAACTTCTGCTAACCCAGATTACCGCCATTAAACCGTAACACGATACGGCACTCTGAAACCAAACTTCTTGCAACGAGACCACTATTGATAGTAAATGAAGTCCAAGCCGCAAGGATGGTACTCTCTATTCTCAGTATTTCGTGGTCCCGGTCAGCCGCATCGCCACCAACACACATACTCCCACATATCTTTGTACACTTCCATTTCTATCAACTCTGTGCACCACAAGTGTCATTGTCCATAGAAATCAGCGATGCGCGAGCTTCCCTTGATGTACAGGCATTGTCGACGTGTCATTCTCCGTACGAAAATAGTCATTGTTCACGCGAAATAGTGTCGATAAATCGTGTCGTGCATTCGCGCGCTGCTGCGTGAACTTGAATAACTGGGCCACAAGCTACTTTTCAACCTTTTTCGCACCACATTCGCCAAGGCCGCGCTGGCATTGGATAGCGCGTAGAATGATGCCATGATTTCGGTCTTTAGAGTCATTTCCAGCTTACTGGCATCGAGAATGGATAAATACGATCATAGCTCTTGCAGAGGAAAAACAGTATTTTCTCATATTTATATCTTTCATTCCCATTTTTTCTCAACTCGCCAACATTCTGCAGTCGGCGCTCAAGTGACTCTCGGGAGTCGTGCACTCCATTTCCGGCCTTATTTTTTCGCAGTCACTTTGCGCCATGCTCGGTGTGGCCTCTTTTCCCGCCTCATTTCTAGGCCACATTCTACTGCGTATGCACTCCTCTAGCAAGAGATATTCGCTAAGAGAAAGGGAAGGGCGGCTGGGTGGTTGACGCCTGTCGACAGAAATATTCGGAGCGCGCGCTTTGCCATTGAAGCTCGCAAGGCACAAAGGACGCTTGCGGTCACAGCGAAATCTCGTAACACAGCGTTACAGAACTCTGACGCTTTAAAATAATAGTGTCAAGTGACGGATGGTACATTTCTGTTGGCAATCGCGACCAAGCAGTCGCGCGCATGAACGCCTGTCGATAGTGGCGTACACTCAATACCATGCTCATTCGAGCTAAGAGAGCGTGAAGGGCCCATTCGAAATGTTTCCATCTGACGAGCGGCTGGAAAGAATGTCGATAGAGGTGGCTTTGTGAGATAGATGACATCATTGTCAAAGGAAGTGTCCGTATGGTATAACATTAGAGTAACGGCCTCGATCAAAGTCCATGTTCTACTTTCAAAGTTTGGTCGCTATAACAGTAACGTTTTAAGTCCATAGCTCTTTAGGGTACACCTGCTTCTGGCTGTGTCGGGAACAAATCATTCCGCTTTTCTCCCGCTGGGAATAAAGGCTGGCGAAGCCAAAGGGGTAAAAGGGTGGTGAGTGGGAGCGCAAGGGTATACGGGGGCTATCGGTTGCCGAGGAATTGGGTCGACGAGGAAGTCGTTACAACGGGTAGAAGAAAAGGCCGGAGTATCGGGGAACATTGGTATGCTCGACGGCGCGATTATAATTAGACGCTTCGGGCAGCAATACCCACCCAGCCCGGCCCGGCTATATATCAAGTGCGAGGATGCATTTATTTCGACGAGAGCGATTACACTGTGAACGCCGTGATTTACGTGTAGCCAGACACCATTGTGCGAGTACCGAAAGCGCCGCGACGGCTCTTCGGAAGAGCGAGCCCAGATATATATCGCAGATTGGCGCGTCACTCGCGAATAATTGGAAATTGGTGCGAGCGGAAAGTTGAGATGAGGACTCGCGCGGCTATAAAAGCTTGCTGCAAGGAAGAGGGCCCATTACGTCGACGAGAATTCATCTCTCGCACTAACGAACGTCTCTCCAACCAAGAAAGAAAGTAGTCCGCGCTCGGCTCCAAGTCTCTTTGCACCGGCAGCGGGGAGAAAAGTATCTCGTTCGTTCTCGAGCTCCACCCCTTTATCACCGGCGATTTTTCCATTGGGGAGAAAGCGAGAGAACGCCAGCGCAAAGATCGCAAAGCGTGCCATTAGTATAACTTGCTTGCGACAAGCCGGCGACGCTTCGCGCCGATCAAATGAATTTCGCACCCGAATTCGTTTATAGTAGTTTATACCCTGTACCCACAAGGTTACAGTTCTCCTAACAAAAAGCGACCGAATTTTGCCGCGTATCGGAAAAATTACAATTTTGTTTGGTTTCACGTAACAAGTATTCCAGCAATTGATCGGACGGAGAAAAGGCAGTAGGGACAAAAGGGGAGTGTGAGAGCCTCGTCCAGCCGAGCTTTTCAATGGAGTTACCTGATTCAAGGCAGAAAAACAAGCCTCCGGCAGCCACCGCGGGTGTCTATCAAGCTCCCTCGCACTCTCGATCCCACCGATTCAGCGATGTGTTTTCCCGGAAAGGGGGGGAAGGGTGTTTCCAAGCGGGGGTATAAATTATGAGCTGGGAGCCCGGGCGAGACTTTTTTCGCGGTTGGTCCACTTGAGGACTGCTGCCGCGCGCGCATGATCGATCGAGCAACGAACTACACTTCGCTAGAAATTGCCAAAACCGTGGTCACTTCCTGCTCACCCTCTGCCCCTTCCACCCTCCCTCCACCCTTCCGCCCTTCCACCCTCCCTCCCACTCGAGTGAAAAAGAGAAGTAAGAAAAATAATCTGACGCGTGATCGAAGCAAAATAACTGCACGAACGCCATTCGTGTTGGCCATTCGGTCAGTCCCGAAGCGAGGAAAAATGTCGACGATAAAACTTCAAGTTCGCCGTAGCCTGTCCGGCCTTGTAAATCATCCGGGCATTGACAAGTGATATTTTCATCGTTCTACGCGCACATCGGCATCGGCCTCGGAGGAGAGAGATTAATCACGCGATGTTCGAATGAATGGTCCTTCTAAAATATGTAACAGCCAGGTACCTTCGTGAGAGGAGCGACATTTACAAAGTTCGTTCATTCTACGCTCGTGATTGCCATTGTCGCGGTAGCCGGGAATCGGAGAGGCAATAAGTCATCTTCCGACAAGTGATAGTTTTATCGCGTCTCAGAGTGACATGGTTCGAAGAGAGATTATTAATTGCAGGATTCTGTTACAATCCAGACAGCGCAACCTTTCTATGTGATCCATTTGGAATAAACCAGATCTTTTTCACCCTAGCCTTTCACAAGACTTCCTAATATCCAAATTAGCACTAATCAAACGCCTGGGATTGATTAAGAATCTTTCACCTCTGCTTTCCCCAAGATTTCTTATTAATCCAAGTATATTAAAACTTCATACAACCCAGAACGCAAATCCTCGGGATGAATCAGATCTCTTCTACCCTGATTCTCATCAAGACTTTCCTAGATTAGTAAGCTATTTCAAGTGAAATGCAGTGAAAGGCTGACTTTGGCTCGTTTAGATGCATCTCAAGCGGCAAAGATATTCATTTACGTAAGAAAAATAAAGGACAAGTAATCCGATAAGGACAAAGAGATAACAATGCATACGAAGGCAAAGGAGTAAAGAGAATCTCTGATTTCTGTGTTTCAGGGGAATTCTTCAACAGGGCAGAAAGAACTACGATTCAGCTATACTCAGCTACCAGCGGGCGATCCATTTCCGTCCATCTTTGGCCCGTAAGTGCTTTAATCGTTTAACGATTCTTCGAAACATGCGAGTATCCTGCTTTTTACGACTTTGAACTCTTGCGCTTGGTGTATTGAATTTCTTGGTATGACAGACCGGTGCGGCGGTAGACCATTGGAGAAAGTACGGTTGTAAAGGTTTCCAGAGCAATCTCGCAAACATTTGATCGTAAGGTGACAAGCCAGCTCTGGCATTAACCACCAGAAAGGGACTTTTTCCAAGGTGATTCTATCGGTAAAGTGACCCTCAAACCTACCAAAGTACCTCGTAAAATAAACACCTTCTACATTATTATGTTGCCGTACTCTCACTATTCCAAGTGAAAGTGCACCTCTAAAGCATACAGTCATTAGCGTAAAGCTTCGAGTTCTCTTTCATGGGCAGTATGCTTTAAGAATAGTAGAATATATTGCCGCGGAAAATTAAACTCCACCCACGAAAGAGATCGTTGAAACCCTTGGAGGTTCTAGTATGCGTCTAGTGGCATTGGTAGTTCTTAACACGTTGAAGAATGTACCCAAGGAAATAGATGGACAGAAAGTGCATTTCTCTACTTCGACATTGTCGGAAGCTCGTCTCATATGTCTTGAGAGCACCGACCGCATTCGCGCTGAGCAAAGACAACGCAAATGTGTTTACCTCCGACCTTCGCCTACCTACATAATTGTTGGTTTCTTCTCGTTATTTCGAGCAGCCCCACACAGCACGGGATGTCGTTTCCTTCCAATACTTCTTCGGAGAAAATACAAGCGCTGTTTGTCGTCCTCCGTCTCATCTCCGAGACATTCCTTCTGTAATTCGACTCTCCTCGCGCAGAAAACATTGTCCAATTAAAGGAACATTGAGTATTTTCTCAGTTGACAAAGTGGAAATAGTGGAAAGACTGGCTTCCGTCACGGGGGATTGTCAGGGTTGATCGATCAATGAAGAGGCTTGTATTCGGAGGAAGGTGAACCTTATGACACCGTTGGTGTGACGGACCTCCGAATCTCGGGCCACCGGGGAATAGAGTGAAACGGAGGGAAAGCAAGCAAGGCTCGTTTGTTAGGCGAGCGGAGTCCCACATACGATCGGTGTGGGACGATTTGCTTCGACTGTCATGGGAACGCTTCGTTACCAGGCGAATACTTCGGCGGGGAAAAAGAGCACGTCCGGCAATTGCTCTCTTCCTTCCTGCTTCTTTGGAGCATGCATCCTTTATTTTCCTCCTCGACTGCAGTAATGTTCTCCGCGCGATCTCCGGTCAAGACAATCGCCCTCGATAAAACAGAACAGCCAATGTCTCTGCGTCTCTCCTAGGACTCAATTAGTTACTGTCTCGGTCTGGTGAACGTCCTCGGCATCCTCCTTTTTCCTCAGAAGAGAGTACAGATTCTCTCGGGGTCGAGCACTTATTTTTTAAGGGTCACATAATGTATTCTCGATGGCCTTTCATGGGTCAGTGAGAGATGCGAGAGACGAGGAGCGGAGGAGTCTCGGCGAGGTAGGAATCGTGTATACACATCAGTTCACGTGGAAAGTAGTCTGTGCGAGGGCTTCCCAGCTTCCCAGCTTCCCAGTATCCAGCGCTTTGCTCCCTGGATGCGCATTTGCATCCATAAGCGGGCCAGTCCGCGCATATAAAGCAGTCACCTTGCCGCAAGAATACTAATACGGAAAATACGTCGGCCTGCCTTTCTGTCTGCCGACCTCTGCCTGACAGTCTACCAGTCACTGCTAGCCACGAACTTTGACCCATGTTAATTAGCCAAGCTGTGTGGTTTGCTGTCTCGTCCGTTTATCAAGTATCCGCAATACTCGCTAGCTCCAGTGATTGACACAAGTGGTCGCCGCTGATAAACCCAGCTTAACTGCATCGATAAACCCAGCAAACTCATGTAAACCAGACAAGCTGCACCAGAAATAGGAATGAAATGGCCTCTGCTATTGGTTTATCTGCACTTGATGTGCTTAAAAAATGAGTGACGTTTTGAAAAACTTAGCATGTACTTCATACCAGCTACATCACGTGCGACCTGAATTTGAAGTATAATTAAAGTTGCCACATATACATACTACGTTAGCGAACACTAAGTTCGATGTATAATAATCTGCCCTCTTATCAAAAGACTACTCGGTTCATTACCACACGAAAACTTCGTCATATCGAGTTTGGCTCCTTCAGACTTTTTCTGAATTATTCCGATCTTTTTCTCCGGGGAGAAGAGGGCGGGGGCGAGAGTCCGGGAAAATTCTTCCCACAAACTTTGGCTTACACTCGGGATAGCTGACGAGTGCTTATTATGAATCGGTCGCTTAATAGTTTGGCTCATTAAACGCACGTAGCCGAACTACAACTTGGACTCTCTTTCTCTCTCTCTCTCTCTCTATGTAATTTTCGGCAAGTTTTGTGCCGGAGAGCACCCGGCACCACAACCACGCCTCGCCGAAAGAAGTAATTTAGATGTCCTAGTTTCGCGCCGGCCAATTTTCTCCCACGCCCGTCCGATATTCGCCTCTTGTAAACTTTCCCTGTCGAACAATTGCACGGGCGACCGGCTGGCCCTCGGCACGATTCCCTGTGTTTGCTTGCAATCCAATGAAAAGCTCGATTGCGCAAGTGCACTTGGTCGAAAGCAGCCTCACTGCGACATAGCAATACGGGAAATCAAAGAATAATATTGGCAACGCTTTCAAAGTATCGACAACCAAGCAAAAGTCCAAGGACTTAACTACTTCTGAAGTATGTAATTTAAAAAGAAGAAAGTAATAAAGCTGCAGATCTATTTGGTTGCGATGAAGAGTAAATTGCTCCAAGGCTCGAGGAGCAAATTTAATAGTCCGAGATAAGTGGGGCAGTCGTGTCCCTGGATATTCGTTTCACATTGTCTCGCCGCTCTTAATGGAAGAATTCCAAGGGGGAGTCCTCGCAGCATTCCGAGGATGGGATCCAGGATTCTTCCGGTGTCAGAAAGCGGAAATTCCTTGGGCGAAGTGATTGCGCGAGCGCGCGTCGAAACATTCCATCGACTTCGGATTTGAAATCTTGCCATTTTCATCATATTTTCCGAGCGGGGCTAGCTATCTTTGACTGCGAGAGTCAGTATTCGAGCCGCTGTCCCTCTGCTACTATGGGAGGGAGCTTCGACCTTTGATGAATGAGGGCCAAAGGCAGTTACATTGTAGAGCTTTCTTAAGTCTCCACAGGCGCGCATATTTAGGATGATGCTCTCTCCGAATGGTGGCTTTGATCTCCCAAGTACAAGGCAAGGATTTGTTTCCCAAAAGGCGTCTACGTGTAAGTACTTACATCTCTGCCGCGCCGCGTCGCGCCGTGCACGGTATACGTGCCAAGCCCTCGCCTTCCTCTACGTGTATGGCGTACCTCCTACGCCACCCCCGCTTCCCGGCGTGATGTAAGCTAAGCTCTCGAAATCCGCAAAGCTCGATGCGCAGAGCCGCCTTAAGACGAATCACAAAAGATCTCCAGCCGCTTCAGCAAGCGAAAGCTTCCTTTGCTATCTGACTCGTTCGCACACCAACGCATGAAAACAGAAAGATTCCTTTTCCATTCGCAAGAGCATACCAATGTTCCTACTGATTGATGCGAGGATGCATCTTTAATCGTCGACATTTTTAATGCTACGTACTTCCAGGATTCGAGAACCACTGGTAAAGTACCCTCCGTTCTGCATAAAGCATCGGGATGTAGTTCACCGCTAAGTTATTCGCATTCAAGTAGAATTGGGGAAATATGGAGTATTTATACTTAAGTAGCTGCCTATTGCAAGCCCTTTTGCTGCTTTCTCTTCATTCTCAACACCGTATTTCGTAGCAGGCCTCCTAATAACGCCAATTTATACAAAATTTAATATCACTATGCTCTCGAAGGTCGACAGCTGGGGTTGAATATTTCGGCTGCGGCAGACCGACCCGCCTTTCAAAAGTTTCTAACAAGAGGCTCACGTCATGCCAAGCGTATCGACTATTCCTGGTTAGCAGAAATCGTGGTGGAAGCACGGCCGGCAATAGAATGGGTGGCCTTTTTCAGCCGGCTTTAATTACAAATGCGGGTTTTAAATTGCTTGGAAAAAAGTCGAGCGACTTTCGATTGTCGGTGGTACTCGAAAGTACGTGGAAGGGTGGAAGGTTGAAAGTTGAAACGGAGTGAGGACGAGGGTGAGTGCTAGTGAAACCGTGGGAAAAAATGTCGTGAACCCTTTGTAACAATTTTCGCGCCTTGTGCGCGCGAAAAAATCTCTCCGAGGGCAAAAAAGTCTTTCTATGCTTCTGAGGAGTTTTGCCGAGTCGTGGGTGATGGCGGTAGTGCCGACAATTAAGCCGACGTGCGTTGAAATCATTACGCATACACGACAGCCGACTGCGCAACTGGGTGCTCGAGGTCTCCTAGAACGGTTCCAGGCAAGTGGTGCGAGGCACCCTGATATTCCCACACCGAAATGGGAAAATTCGCTAGAATGTCACAAGTGCCCTCGACTAATCACGATTGTCGCCCACTTAAGCTTCGCTTAACGCGAGCACCTCCCTTTTATTTCTCATTCTCCGCGCTTTTCAAGCGCCGCCGCGCCGTTCAAACGCGAGGAGGACCGAGCAAGTCGGCATCCAGGATGGAAACTTCCTCTCATTGCAGTGAACGGCACAGGAAACATCGGAATGGCGTATCGTCCTCCAAAGAGAACAGCTTGCCGCCCTAGGGCGAGACTCTTCTCCGGAGCATTCAGCGTGAAGTTCAAGTTGCGCGCAGATAGATCGAGTGAAGCGCGCGAAAAAAATCTGGCCGTAGGGCGCCCCTCCCATGTCATGGCGAGAGTTGCGGCACAAGAGCGAGTGAAAGAGAGCGAGAGAGAGACTTCACCGAGGTGGATGCTACGCCTTTGAACTTCGCTGTCTCTCAACAGAGCTTCTGTAGAAACGCCGGAGGATCCGAAGACGTAGTGGCGCGACGGAAACTTTCCAGACAACTCGTTCGGTAGTACTAGTTCGTCTATACGCGTAAAACGGGCAGACCGAGTGCCGAGCGAGGAGGAGGTACGCGCGATACACAAGTGACTCAATTAAAGCAAGCAACTTCAAGAGAACCGACGAACAAACAGACGCGTCGGCGAACACTCGTAAAGCGCACGCCGCCTGCCTGGCTCCTACCAGCTGTACCCTTCCACCGTGCACTAGCGCGTCTGCAAACAAGTACGGACTTTCAGCTTGGGCGTAGAAATAGGCAGAGAGAAATGAGAGAAGAGAGTTCGAGAGGAGAGAACTAGCGAGGTGTAGGAGAAGGGAAAGGGGCAAATGTACTCTCAACTATAGGAGAAAAAGGATCCACATCCTCCTGATAAGGCTCCTTAACGATCAGCCATGCGACGTAAGATGCACGCATCTTCTCTAAGGGAAGATGAAGGGAAGATGAACTAAGTTGCGCATACCATGGTTTCTTGGTCGTTTGCTTCTCCCCAGCGGCAGCGGTGCGCTCCCATCTGCCAACTACTTGTACTTGCGAGTTCGAACAAACGCGCTCGCGGCTTTCGCTAGAACGCATTATGGAGCTGGAGAACAAGCGGCGTCACCGCCAGACAGAAAGAGAACAAGGCAGAGAGGGAGGAAGAGAGAGAGAGCGAGAGTGTACCCGACGATTAAGTGCACGACTAAATTTATTTCGATGCTGCGTGCTAATTTCTCGCTTCCCGCGAGTTCCCTGTCTCCCAAACTCGTACTTTCTGCATCTCGGCAAGTTGGAGCGTCAGAGTTCTCTCGAGGAAGAGCTATAGGCAGTGTAAGAGAGGGTCGGTACTGCACGCGTGAGTTTCGGTTGGCGGAAAATGAGCTAGATGGGTATTAATCGCGGCCGCCTCGCGATCAAGCACAAAGCGCGAAAGGGGAGTGCGATGGCGCACTGTAATCCATTAGGAGTAATGACGATGGGGCTGCTCCTGTGTGTGCGAGAGCTAATTCGCCGCCAGATTAACAAGACAGTCAGAATTCGCGAGATCGTTCTCCTCTCGTTATTACAAATTCCGCTCCTCCAACTCTCATCCTCCCGCCGCCGCACTTCTCGCCCGCTCTCCCGAGTATATTAGTTTATAGTGTAGGCGGTGTGTGCCGTTTACGAGGAGACGTACGCGAGGAATGTGGGTCGGCACGGCTGGTATACCCTCTTAACTCGATTAATTACAAAGGAACGGCCCCTGATCCATTATGAACAAACATACGAGCTGGAATATCGACGCGTGCTAGCCCCGGTTCTGCTTCACCGCTGGACATCTGTAATTTCGCCAGGATTACCCTGCGAAATGCCCGGGCCCCACCCTCCCACACGTAAATCTGGTTAGCCCCTCTCAGTTGGCGAGTGCGTACCCTCCAACTCTCCCTGGATCTACGCCCGTATTACCATCGATATCTCTATTTCGGGCTTAGGCAACATTAATCTTCATCGTTTAGAGCGCGCCTTACTGGATATGTAGCGCGCGACAGGAGAGCACATATCCTTGTTTTAATGACACTCGCCCGGGCTAGCTCTCATTACTAAGTGAGCTTGGTAAGAAGCGGAACGTTCGCAGAGCAGCGTGCCCGCTCCTGTTTTCCAGCATCGATCATTGAAAGTTAGATGGATCGCAGCGTGAAAGCTTAAGATGATTAATTACCGGCAGTGGCGGCCGCGAACTTTTCTGCAATCCTGGTAGCACGTGTACCTGCAATTATTCGCGGTGACCGGCACACGCCACACGCCGCGCTGTGCCGCGCCGCGCCGCTTTGACTTGGGACATTGATCATCACCGCTCAATAGATTGCCCTGCAATATCCTGATGGCGCAGGTGGAAGGTGAACCGGCGAAGTAGGAGAGGCAGCTTGCTCGCAGCATGCAACGATGCCAGTCTTCATTATTCGCTCGACGAGCAATCACTAATGATGCTGCTGCCAACGAGCTTCTCGTAAACGAGTCCGGAAGCGAAAGAACTCTCTTTAACGAAGTGCCATCTCAGCTGGCAATTTCGCTGGCGAGGTTGCCTCGAAAGGGGTGTGCATCTCCTGCTGGATACAAGATCGACGATCCACGAGAAGTTCCGAACTTGCGGTAGGACAAACGGCCATGCCATCCTCGAGAGGAGCAGTGCAATCTTGATGGGATACCTCGGAGGGCAAACCGCGAACGACAGGAGTGGTCTGCTTGCGAGGGGCGAGCGGGCACGATAGAGTACCGCAACGCCCGGATGAGTGTCGACTGTTCGAGCGAGGATAGTGGTAAATTAGCTGGATTGCTGTACTGCGGCACTTAACAGGATTGATTCGCCGAGTACAGCAATTCGGTCCTCCGAAGGACTTCCGCCCACTACCTTCTCTCTTTCATACATACTATATATATATACATATACAATATATATATAGGTACAGACACACACATACCCCACTCCCTCCAGGGGACATCTAAAACCCGCGGCCGCTCGTTCGCTCGCTGAGAAACTGGAGCAAGATTTATGAAAGCGCTGAGAAATTGCCCGAAATACGACTTCTTCCGGCATCTCGAGCACAGGGGGAGACTCTCTAGTTCCACAGGGTGCACAGCCACGCAAATTCAATTTGGTGTGGCCCGGGCGCCCGCTCTCCTTCAATTCAGATATAAAGTCGGCAATTGCGATCACTAATACCATATCCACTTGAGTTGCGATGACGCGGTGAGCGAGGAAGCAAGGCACTAGGTTTCCAAGTAACGTCGAGTGAATGCACTCCAAGATTCTCGTTAGTTGGCGGTAGCAAAGCTTCCCCTTTAAGAAGCGCGCTCGCAATTTTTTGCACGAGTAGCTTGCTCGCTCGTTGAATACCACTGGCAAATTTCGACGATGGGTGATAGCGCTGGTTTCACCATGCCGCACATTTTAGCCGATCCCCAACTGACCCGTATTTTGGCAGGCGCTTTCGCACTCTCACCTCCTGTCGCTCTCGACCGACGTGTCGCTATGAACACTCGATGGCCGAAAAAAGCCGGGCAAAGCAACCCGCGGCAGACAAGAAATGCGTGTACTGCCAGCATGACATCGACCTTCTAGTTGAGTGGCTCTTTGTGCGACGCAATAAACTCTTTACGAGAGTGGTGCGTCATGAGTAGCCGCCAAAGTAATTGGAGCCTGCAATTTCCTAGACCTTTTGTCTCTCGATCCCAGAGCTTTATGTTATTATTCTGGTATTACCGGCCGATGTAATACATGCCGCCGACAGAAGAAACATGTGTGTTCCTCGGTGACCACCTCGCGCCTCATTTAGTACACCCTGCCGACGGCCTCAGCTCAGTCACGTACATACACTTAGCCACGTATACATATTTGGCAAGGCTAGCCTGGTTCTGTGGGCAGCAGATGCTTGGATAGCAGGTGCACCCACGTTCAGAGCACAAGAAAGGCTACGCCAGCTATTGCCGCAAAATGCCGACCAATTCCACCACTAATTACGGCCACCGGGCCTAATTTCAAGAGTTCGAACGATTTTACACGGGATTAGACATTGATAGACTACTTTTGCCTCAAACATCTTATCCTGCTTCTTATCTAGTTTCTAAATCAATTGCAAGTTCCACGCTATGAGGAAGATTTTCGTGGTTAAAGCGCGAATATGCGACAAAGGAAATTATAATCGGGCATTATAACGACGTTGGAAGGGAACAGCTTCCTTTGAGACAGCAGCCACGTAAGCTCGCTGAAGCAATAAGGTAGGGCAATAATTAACGCTTTTTCTTCGTCCCACGGATAATTAATGAGGCAGTCGGGCCTGCTGCCGGGGTAACGGGTATAATCCCAGGGACAGGCCAGTGATTATTTGTACGCTACGAGACGCAGCATGGTAGATGGTAAAAGTACTGTCTAAAAGACAATGTTGCCGCATCAGAGCCTCAGCCGACTTTTCAATCTAGCTGGTAATATCGAAGTAATCGATCGAGTCAGAACTGCAGGGCATCCTAAACTAAAGATCAAAGACGTCGATCGGCCTGCGCACTCCGCTGCCGAGTGAGAATAGTCGACTTAACCAGGAAATTGCAAGGCACACACAAAACTCCCTGTCACGATAGAATCTTAATTCAACGAACAAGGCGATTCTCCTCGTCCACTAGGAAACTGAATTCACTCGCGCCTCTCTCGCTTACCTTTCCACCTGCTCCACTTATACACTCACACCCCCCTCTTTGTGTGTGTGGGTCTCTCTCTCTCTCTCTCTCTCCATCTCCATCTCTATCTCTCTTTCCCCTTCATAATTAGGAAGCAAACAGAGCGGTGGTCTTGCCAAGTTGGCGAAGTCGGAGATGAAACAGCAGTTTCCGCACGCCCATCTGTCTTCCACCGGCATTGCGTCCCTCCTTGAAGACTCATAGAAGCCTAGAAGCATCCCCCTCTTTTCGAGATTCACCTCCCCTTGCTTCTCGGTGCCCAACTAACCCTGCCCAGCTTTCTCATTCAGCCTCATACGATTATGTCGCGGCAACCAGCCACGAAAAGGTCGCGATATATTTCAATGCCATCCACAGAATTGTCGCTTGGCTCGCCGTTTTCTTTCGTTATGCAGATTCTCCCAAGAATTACGAGGCAATCAAGGAAATTTGTTAAACTTGAAAAAGAACCAAAACATAGAAGGCGGAGTGACCCATCACTCTAAAGCACGTGCTTCAAATGAATATTTGTCGCGTCCTTCGAGATTGCGAGCAAGCATATCCATTGTAGCGTCCTTTTTAACGTCGCAATATTTCATTGAGAAACGACAGCTGTCTCCATAATAAGTGTCTGCCTTGTCCTAGGAGTTACCACTTGCTCGAGGTAGTTTAGCCCGATAATATTTATGAGCGCCGCTAGATAGTTATGTATAACGCTCGCTACTTCTAATGTACTCTCTGGGAGTGGTATTCCCCGTACGGGTGAGCGAGCGAGCGACGCGACGTTTCTTTTAGCGGCGGCAAAAATCAACCGTGCTCTTTGTGCTATTTCAATTGCAGCAAGAAAAGCAAGCACAGAGAGAAGAACTCGGTTACCGATACATCTCTCGGACGCTTTACCAATCCAATGGTGGAATGCAAAATCGAGGTAACACGTGGAACGCCAATGCACCACCGGGAGATACCTCACTCGGCTATATACGATTACTTCGTCGTCCTACAGCCAGGACAAAAAGAAATATCGTTGTTCAAGGCAATCCAATCGTAGTAATTGCACCTGTGCCGGCAGCAGTGTCCACTGGTAACCGAGCAACTTCCCTTTTGTTACGGCTAGCCGAAATCGATAGGTGGAATCCACTGAATTCTCTCCCCTAACGAAATCTATTCGTGGCGAGTCCAAGCCAAAGAATCTCTCGAGAACTCCAGTAAGATGAACGCACTGTCATCATTAGTTGAAGCTGCCAGTCTTTCGGACAGCATGTTCTTCCATTACGATCTTTGTACTAGTTGAAAACTAGTTAAAATGATGATAGGACATTCAATTAATGCGCTGCGATCAGCAAAACCATTCCCTTAACTCTATTATTACCCGAAAAGCTTTTAAATAATAGTCGGATGCAGAATGTGTGATGAGGGTGCATGGGTAGAGGACCGCAAAGGGTTAATCCCATCGAATTTACCACGATCCCAGCTGCCAGCCGCTGAGAAATTATATCCAGGGACGGCGAGCGTTCTGCATAATGTTTAGTTTACCAATTGCAACGGCCAGTTTTATTGCGACACTGATGTCACCGTATACCGTAGTGTTGTCGGTAGCCCCTGCTGGCAGAATTACCGTAAAAATAAAGCGGCATTAACACGAGTACGGGAGCGAGAACAGGCAGTAACGACTGCCAATGAATTGGCCCGTCAATCCTCCGCTCAGTCACTCGGTGGCCACTCGAAAGCACGAAATTGCAAGTGACACCTGTAGTTACGAGATCGAACTCGCTGAAATATCCAAATCGCTTATGAATCCTGTCCTCTCGAGCGACAGCATCCCGATACGCGATTTTCACGTCACTTCGAGTATCGCCTCTTCATCCATAGTGACAGGCCCCTTTTAATACTCGCTTGCGTGAATCTGACCTGGTTAGTGCTCGCCTTGGCAAGCCCGGCGACTTACACGGAATTAGTTATCCGTCCGCTGCTTGTCCGCTCCAGAGTTTCGAACGGCTTTGCAATCCTAATAGTTTTACCGCTCCCACACCCGATCAAGTTTAATTAACAAAAACTTTACATTAAATCTCCGAACTCGAGAGTGTCAGAATGGCAATCTCATCGAGCGGCGAGGGTGTAGGATCGAAGGGTGGAGAATGTACGTCACTATCCACGCATCACATTATTTTGACTAAGGAACGCGCCGGAAGCCCGGCAATCCATTTTCCTCACCACGCTTTCACTCGGGATGTACTGTATGGAATTAGAATATCGAAGTAGAGGCTCCTTTATCTTACCTTGCCTTGCTTTCGCCCCTACGCTCCAGGCACACATTCCTCAAGGAAGCTGTCATCCACTTCGTGATATCCCGAAGTTCCAGCTATAACTTGAAAAAATACTGAAATCAAGAGTTTAAGTTTCCGCATTCAAATTGTGTATTTATATTACGTATAAATGTATTGTGTGCGTATTTCTTTTACTATTTGATTTCCAACAGAACTGGCGTATTTTAGTCAATTATGTGACGTGACAGTTTGAAAGACCTTATCACATGTCATGTGTTTCTATTCGGATATTAAAAAACTGACAAAAAAATTGTAAAAGTGTATGGAGCCGAATAACGGGGTCAAAAGTGGCCCTAAGCAAAACTCGAATTGCGGTGGGTTAGCGATGCGGCGACATCCGATAGGTAAAAAAAATATTCAATTTTATACCACAGCTGGGGGAGTAGTAAAGGGCAAAAATTAAAAACTGTGTATTTACTTAATTTCTCTTATTTTAGTGCATGAAACGTTTTGAAAAAAATCGACAATACTCCAGTTAACGAGTTCCATGTTATAGAACTTTTTAAAATATGAGCTTCAAAAAATAAAATACGTATAAAAAATAATGGCCAATTTGTTGACCTCTGGCGAAAATATTTAACGTTTCTGAATTTTATTTTTTAGTGTTTTCAGATTTTTTTTACAACTCACAAAAAATCGTGAAAAGCTTCGTTTTGCGAAGAATTATGTGGCATTATTTCGAGAAGAAAATACGTGTATACCGCCAGATATCTGAATTGAATGCATTGTTTGGTACCATTGCGATATTAAAGTAAGCAGAAAATTACGACATTTCGTATATACCAGTCCTTTTTCTATACATTGTTTCAATAAAACAGTATGGTTATTTTATTTTCTAATTGCTGCCGAAGAAATTCGACGCTCTTATATAGTATAAAGATCCGGCGTAGCATCCTTCTCGCGTGAAACGATTAGTTTATGTCTTGATGCGAAACACGAGCGCGTCTCTTGGTCTTAGAACGAAGGCTGATGGTCTATAAGTTACACAATAATATAAGCCGATAACGTTGGCGATGAATGAGTGCACGAACTATTAACTGGGAAATAGTGAATCCAGGTCACACCTGTCCACGTAGGGCAATGAAGCGCAGGAATTAATATCGATATTAGCCGGGCACGTTTTTAACTCCAGGAATGGTCGCATTAACGCCAATATTTATCGTGCCACTATAGCATCGAGTTTATGGGTGGAGAGGAGCGTTAATTAAAATCGATGCCGGCCGTCCGAGCGTAGCTGGAGGATTTTCCTCTCTACGCTCGACGTCTACATGTATAATATGAAACGCACTACCGCCTCAGCAAATTCCCTCCGTTTTTCGCGCCGGCTGCCCACCTCTCGAATTAACGAACATACGGGAAAACTCGGTCCAGGTGAAATTATCGTCGCCACTCGCTGCAACCGAGGCTCAAAGTTGCCGAAACAATGGCCGATATCTGTCCAGGTGAAGCCAAGAAAGGGTACGGCCAGCCGGAACTTCCTCGATACATCAAGCGAGGGCGCACGCGCGTGCTTTTCCGGAGAGTCATCTCAACGCGCCGAGTACAGTGAGGATAAACTTTTTAATTCCTGCCGGTGTTCTCCCGGCCTAGTGCTATTATTCCAAGCGCTGAGTTCCGGCTGAATAGGCAGCCCGGCGTGGAATTCACCCTCCAAACTTGAAATTTTTAATTAAATCCGCGCGGTCGGCACCGGGATTTTTTTCACGTCCGAATCAGCTGCTACTGGCCATCATGACAATATTGTTGGCGAAAAGCTGCGTGTGGCTAGATAAGGGCCGCATTAAACTTTCAAAAGACGATGCACCTCTCATTGTTGAAATCACTAATTTCTCTTCTTTCCCGTTCTGTCTTCCTGTCAGTAACTATCGCTTAATCTCTGGTTGCGGAAAATTAGAGGACCCGATAGGGTAGCTTGATTAGCATTCGTAAATTTCTGCCGGTTCGTTGAATTCCGTCAAACGGGCGTACTCGAGTTTAATTAAAATTTCAAAGAGGCGCCAGTCGGAAAGAAATATCTAAAGTTAGCTTGCCGGAAGACTAACTTAATCTCGGCCAGGGCTCTAAAGGCCCCACGGGACGCTTCTTAAGTCAGAAGTTTCTCCATCTGCCAGTCCGACCTTCCACATGCTATTTACTAATTACCGGAACCCTGATGGAACATCACGGAGGGTATACTGGCTTCTTTCAGGCGTGTACTTCCCTGCCCAGCGGGTTCACCGAAGCTCAGAACACCTATCACAGCAGAACTACTATCCTGCAGCAACCAAGATAACTTTGATTAACTAGCGGTGCTTGGGGAAGTAGTTTCACCCGCCCATATAGTCAGACTTATGGCAAATCAACATTCACCCTTTTTCTTTGTTTGTACCAAGATTACACATCGCTGCCGAAATAGCATTTCGCGGCGTATGTTTCCACTTCTATTGTTCGCCGGTTTGCAGGTAGCTGCGAAAACAATTTCTCTCCTGACCACCTCTCTTCCTCCAATTTCAATATGCACTCCTAACAATCGGCAGCTCGTATTTCCAATCGATTATTCGCCCTCTCCACCCGTCTTCCCTTTCTGTGAAAAAGCTGCGGTCATGCATTATTAAAAAGCATAAAGAATACGTATGCTTCATAATGACGTCGAGGATTGTGATTGGTTTCGGCGAAAGGAACGGTTTCTCTCTGACTCGGTGGAGTATGCATGGCGGAGAGGTCGATTTCTATGAATTCTGAGGGTTCTCGATCCACTGCGAATGCTGTTAAATCTGATAGTGCGGTACTAACGGTGATCCTTATCGTTTGTCTTTGCAGAAGCTTACGTGAATCTGGGAGCAGCCTTGGCCTCAGTGGGACGTGGAACGGAAGCCGCTGCGGTTTTGCGGGCCGGTGCATCGCTGGACGGCTCTGGCCTTAAGGACAAGAGGGCTCACGAAGCGGCGAGGGTTCAGGCCCTTCTTCAATTAGGCGCCCTGTACGCCGACCAAGGCAGATTACAAAGGGCCCTGTCCGCGTACCGAGAGGCCCTCCACGCTATGCCAGATCACTATCCGCCTCAGGTCAGTTCACCTTCCTCTTCATTACTTCATTAAGGCCACCTAAATTGCAGCTCGCCGTTACCACTGCCACGTTAGATCAGCTCGACGTGCCTAACATACCTTCTCTCTCCAATTCCATCGACCCCATGCAATCCCCCAATTATCCATCCATGGTTAACAATATTTTTTCTGGAAATTCATAATTCTCTCTCTCGAACAAGGCTCACATGTTAATATCACCGAATGGGATTGTTGAAAAACGGGGCCGGGATTATTTTCGGATGGACGACATATCCGGGGAAATTGCAGTAGTAGTGGCCGTGCTCGTAATCCAGCCGAACGATTTTCCGAAGGCACTCAACAGTGCTGTTCGGTAGGAGAAGAGCACCAGCGCCGGATATTTCATTTGTAGAGAAAGCGAGGGTGAAGCAGGTAGCTATGGGGATGAGGGTCGTGGGGGATGACTGGTTTAATGGACGGCAATTTGATGAAAATAACGCGGAACTCACCTTCATAAAGTCAGAGTTCGGTGTTGGAGCGCCAGGATCTGTGTTGTAGTTTTCATCCATTTTCAACGAACTACCGGCGAAAGTTAAGCCGAAGCCCCCTCGTGCAAAATAAATAACAATGCCGCTGAGCAGCATCTATCCAGTTCTATTGATTAAACATATTGTGGAATGCGATGATTGAATGGGAAGCAATAGATTCGCGTTCCTCTAGCATTCCCGATGCGTGTATGTTAAATCATACTTTTGGAAAAATTTCTCTCTCTTTTTTCCCTCCCTCTTACTCGAATATTTGTAGATACGGCATTGTTGCTCGTTGGTATGTTTACGCGAGGATGCATGCTCTCCTCTCATGTATCAATACATTTGTACCATCATTCTCCCCCACCCTCGGTCACCATCTCCTGGATACACGATAATAGTATGAAGCGCTGTTCAAAATTGTAATTCGGTTATTCGGCCGATGATAAGCTAATACCGCGATAATTGTAATACTATTGCTTCAGCCCGTTCATTAAATTTAATCAGCGAGCGAGCTGGATTCAAGGATATCTCACTGAGAGCGAACCACCGAGGGTGAGCAGCCCCTCGTTGCAATATCGCAATTTTCGAAATCATTCGATCCCCCAACCTACGCACCTAAATCCTGTATTACACTCGTCCCCGCCGAAATACATATAAGCCTAATTAAATTCCAACGAATCATCCATTTCCCATAATCTAATACGCTGCGCTGTTTTATCCACATAAGTCGAATCTCAAACTCTACCTCGGATATTATCCGAGTAGGAATATTTTCTCATCGAGTACTATCATTTTGATAATATTACAAGTACAAGTTTTCCTTGCGCTTTCAAGGAGTTAAGGTTTAAATTACAGCCGTGTCGTCATTACAAGCAAAGTGGAGTGCGGAAGGGGGTGCACGATGTTTTCTAAAGCAGCTCAGTGTTGAATTTTTTTCCGTAATTGAGCGAACTTCCTCTCGAACCAGGTCGGCACTTCAAAGATGTACGAGTTAAGCTGCTACTCGGGTGTAGCCCGACGCAAATATTGAAGTAGACAGTTTAGTTCCGAGACGTTGCTCGAACATCTTGGAGAGTAGTCAGGTGATCACGAAAAGAGCCTTTGCATAGCGGACGGTAACTAACAAGTACAAGGGTTGAATTGTTCCGGCGAGATGACTATGCCTCTTATCCGCTCCTTTTATGCATTACTTCCAATTACTCTGCGATCTTCTCGACTCGAACACTCTTGTAGCATAGAAAACTTGCAAGTCCTCGATCATTGACGCTGAAGATTCGCGAGGATAAAGGGAGTAGTGGTTATCGAAAGAAATCTGCAGGTCACGAAGCCCATAGAGTGCAGCTCCCTCTGGCCTTCAAGCTTTCTTCGGCAGGCTCGTTATAACATAACCAAATATAAACGAAGCCACTCGTCGATTCAACGAATCTTTTTCTCCATCTTACGAGCAACTTCGTGGGAGTTTCTGTCGCAGAATTGTGTCACCTTCCGAACCATAGCTAGTGGGAACCTCGACGCCTTTTTCTCTTGTCTTCCTCCCGTCTGCCCCTCTTCTCCTGCTCCTCTCTCTTTCTCTGAGAGACCGCGCGAATTCTGGGTCCAACTTTCCGAGGGCGATGAGACAACACTACGGCTCGCTCTCTGCTTCGATGGGGAAGAGAGAAGTTTGCATTTTTACGAGATACTCTCTGCACCCTCTTCCTTTCGCCCGCCCCCTCGTCCTGCGGTCTTCCTGCCGCCCACCCACAAACACCACTTCGCCCCCCCCCCCCCCCGGACACCCTCGCCCACGCTATACATACGCGAAACGTGTGGCCGCGTTTTGTTCGGCGCATCCTCCTGGAATTCCTGGGCGACAATTTATACGAAAAGTATTTCTAGCCTTGGCTTGCCTTCGCCCGGAGTGCGGCCGCATTGGAATGCTTCCCTGTACATCGTAAGGACGCATATGTCTGGGCTAGCGGAACCAAAAAGGAAGCAAAAATATATCTACGTATGGGTATTGGTGCGCGAACACACTACCACCCCACGCGCTGTTTCCGCTTCCTTTCGGCATCTATACTTCGCACTCGAAACTCTTCGTTTCGCTGAACATTGAAATGATCGCCTATTGTGACTCGGTCTATCCGTGGCGTACACTTGAACCTCGTAAGTCTTGCTTGCCAAGAGAGGCACGCGATTCAATATGTGTATGCGAGAGGGAAGCATCAACAATCACTGAAGAATAGAAAGTTCTTTGTTGATAATCATTTCAATTGGCGACGCGGCTATTCATTCGAGCATTTGTCCAGTGTAAAGCACTCGTGTGCGTCCACCTGCGTTTATGTATAAAGGATGCGATACACGCACGGCTATCGCGATCAGAGCGCGGGGCGCGAACGTAGCCCCCGGTGCATTTCGATGCAAATGCGAGATGATATTCCTAGTTAAACTGAATTATTAATTTATCTCGGTGGCCAGCTGTTCCGAATTTTAAGAGGGCGGCGAGAGGGAGGGAGGAGGGGGCGGTAGGGCCTTTTTATTATTCATCGCGCATCCCCTTTATCGCATGCACGCCACATTAACTATTAGCCCGGACACCAGCACCCCGACGTTACCTCTGCTCGTGGAATTGCAATTTCCCTGTACTCGAGCGACCACCGTAACTGGCAAGTCACTTACACTTCGCATCAACTTCTCGGAGAATCACAGCATACACGTCTACAAATTTATGCGCAATAAACAGCGGAGATAAATTTGTGTGTTGAAATTGTGTTTTCGCGTCTTCAGTACGCTGTTTCGAGTCATTATGCTCGAGGGTGGATGAGAAAGTTCTTGGGTGTAGAGGCGGCTGCCCCCTACCAACTCCGGCCAAGGTATAATATTGCTGAGCTCCTTTTCCGCGGCAGTTCGACTTCGCGGAAATTATATACCGAAAGTTCCCTGCTCCCCGGGGAATCTCAGAGTCTCGATATTCCGCCGGTGTAAAACCGGCAGCCAGCCGATTTCTTGTTGTTGCCTGAACGAAAGCCGATATGCGTTTAACGTTGCGCTTATCAGGCGGGGCTCATTAGAGAGAAATGCATCTCTCTTAAAGAAGTCTCGGCAATTCTAATTAAAAAGTATTAGCTTTCTCCGTGGCCGTTATCGCGTAAGATTTATCGCATGCTTCGTTCTTACGCATGTCCGCCTCGCATTACGTGGAGTGTTTCCTTAATCTAGCCTGATTTGCATTCGGCGACGAACACAAAGACGTTCCGACGAAATTCGAATTCCCCACTCACCCCTCCTCCCAAAGGTAAAAAGGCTCGAGTGCACCAATCCCTGGAATCCATGACTGTCTGCAATTTGCATGGCAATAACAATTTTTTGCCATCCGCGGAAGCAAACCGGAATTCCCGTAACGGGCGGGTTGCGCGTGCGATACTTCCGTGTTGGCTGTCATTGATTTTTAATGTGTGTGCGAAAAAAATGTTTTGCCCTGGGCTCCCGGGACGCCGAGCAATTTGCCGGGATTTTACCAGAACCGAGCTGATTTACTGGGGAATTGATTTCATCGAGCGAGGTGGAACACCGCTCAAACTTTTGGTACACCGCCCGTTTTTTTCTCTTATGCTCGCTCAATTATTAGCAGGAAAGTTTGCGATGCGGCGTTCATCCCGCCGGTATAAGTAGTCGGAACTCCGCCGGAGAAACTCAGCGGACTTAGCCGGCTTTTCGCAGGGCAAGAAATTAATAAGCGGAAAGTTTTCCCGTGGAATAACTGCCTCGCCGACATAACATGCGCGCACGTGCCTCGGCACGGGAGCGTACGTGACGCGCGACAATCAGTTAATCAGTCGGTGGCCGCCTCCCACTTTCTGAGGGGTCGTAATCAAGACAGAAGAGGAAAAAAGGAAGGTGAGAATCATTATCAGGGCAGGGTAAGAAGGAAGGCAGCCGCTGCTCAGTTTGCCTTCGCGCGTCAAAGTGATCGACCGATAAATCCATCCGATACAAGCCCTCAATCTTCCAACAGGCATGTTATACATCACCGCACGGAATCCACATCTGGCTTGAGAATACCCCTGGCGATGTGTAGCCGATAATTTCTCGTCGGGAATTCAAATATTGGAGGAGTTGTAGTGCGGCCTGTCTGAGAGCTGACTGGAGCAAGAGGGTAGAGTCTCGAGGCCTCTGTCTCTCGTGTCTCTCTCGCCACTGGGAGATAGAACCGGAACGCATCGACTGCTCCTTTTGTCCGAAAAAGAGGAGCTGCACTCCGGGGTTTTATATGTCGTTTTAATAACAGAGGGGCCCGCTTTGTACGGCAGTGTTTGAGTGGCTAATTAGGTGCTTGCAGCCCTCCGGCCGGCACACAATGCTGCTCGAGGTAATTTCGCGGCCCCTTCTACTCTTCATCCTCCTCTTCCTGCCGGCTTTAACCCCCCCGGAACCCTTGCGACCACCCTCCCCGCCCGCCCCATCCACCCTTCCGCCTCTTGATCTTCCCCTTTTCCTGGCAGCGGCAGTGGCGGCGGCGGCGGTCGCGCGCGCCAGAACTCCCCCACCGTCTACATTATAGGCGCGTGTACGGCCTCCAATCTCCATTTCGAACTCGAACAAGCTCCCGCTGCCTCTACAGCCACCCTCTCGGCTATGACAATCCCTTCCTACTGTTTCTAACCTTCAGTCGATGCTCGCGTCTGTCGCCTCCCCCTCTTTCGACTATGGCCTAACTTTCCCCGTAGCGCCTCGTAATTTCGCCAAGAGCGCCGGCCACCTTGGCCTTCATCCCACTCTCGAGCCCCGTTACTTCGTGGAATCATCGAGTGCCCGTCGAATTCCACTCCGATTCTTCTCCTTCAAGCCTCCCGAACGAACCACTCCTTCCAACTTACCAGTTTCGCCATTTCGTCGGGACATTTCACTTTTCCTACGGGCGCAATTCCCGCAGCCTGTGTTCCCCGCTGATTAGCTGGGAGTCCGGACTCGAGGAATGGAGGAGCGAGTTAAGCCCGCCGGTAGGACGAAATGGCCCTCTCCTTTTCCCCCCTGTCTCCTTCGATGGATGTTCTCGTTGATGGGTCAATTTGAGACCAACGGAAAATAGAGCGGGTAGGAGGGGGTGGTGGAAGAAACGGTCGATGCCTTGACAGTTGGGAGCTTACTTCGGAACTGTGCGAGTTGTAGTCAATAAGAGTAGGGGGCGAGAGAGAGGGGGGGTTGGAAGTGGAATTTGTAGAAGTGTCGTGAATAATGGGACAGCTTTCAATAAAGCTCTATTTGGCGCGTTCGGTCTCGTGCCAGTCAAGTCAGACTTGCGAATCGATTTTTCGCGGCAGACATCTCCCCGCTCGGGAGTCCTGGCCTCTGTAATATGAGAGCTGCCACTCCGCCGAAAACGGCAGCGACAGGGCAAGAAGGAGAGAGGAACGTTCGTGAAATATGGAGGGCGAAGAATAGCCGGGCAATTCGTGGGCCAACCGGATATTTAGCGGATTAAACATTTCTAGAGCGTGCGGCTATCTATCAAGCTGCGTCGTGCGCCGCTCGGAGTAATGTTTCCATCGCGAGAAATTTACGAGCGATCATAAATATGTAAACGGACCGCCCGACGGCGTGCGCTCTCGCGCGCGCGCGCGTACTCGCCCGCGCTCGCACTATTCTGCGATATACCTCACAATATCGCGCGTTACTGCCACTTTAAAATGCCTGTTTACACTTTTAAGTACACGCGGAACTCGCAACTCTTCACCGACGCGTCCGTAATATTGAGTCCGGCCAGCGATTTTGGCCTCGGATGCTTTCATCCGACGCTCGTTAATATTTAGACAGCAGCTTGTTGCATTTCGAAATTATACGCTTATTTCATCGAGGTGGCTAATACACGCTACAAAGAAGCGGGTTCTCCCCAATAGAAGTGGAGAGAAGGCTCGTATCTGCCCAAGCAGAGTACCTCGCACCACCGGTATCTCTAGGTTTTCCCGGGCAATTTTAATTTTAACGCCAGCCATTCCCCGACAGCACATTGCTGTTGCCGCTGTTGCCGCTGTTGCTCGCCTCCCGCCCTACTGTTACCAGCATACTTTAATCTTCCAGGAGAACGTCCATTGTGTATCGCCCTACTCGCTCGATCCCGCTCTCACCGGCTATTCCCCGCCGGTCTTCTTCCTCCTCAGTCTTCACTTTCTCTTCAGTGGCGGTCTTTCGCTCAACCCACCCTTTCTACTGTCTGTCCTTTTCTTCGCCCAACCCTTTTGCAGAATTCCGTCTCGCGCTCCACTTGTTAGCAGCCAGAGGCTCAAGCCGAAGCCCAGTCGAGAAGGAAGTTGGCAGACCAACGAGGAAGAATGTCCGGAAGGGAATGGAAAGAGGTCGGCTGCTGGGATTCCTAGCTCGAGGATATACCGAGAGTGTCCGTATAGGGAGTTAACGTGTGCAGAGCAGAGCAGAGCAGAGCAGAGCCGTGTGTCGCGGCCCTAAGAACTCTTTACTTTTACGCAAGTCTATCGGGCTTCGTTCATGCGAACTCGGAGAGTTTCGCCGCGGCTGAAACTTGCGGCGAAAACCTGACTTGGTCGTCACGTCGTCAGTCGGGCAGAGGCGCCACGCCGAGAACGAGTTATACCAGCGAGCCGAGAGAATGGTATCTTTTGCCCCGGCATGCAAAGCCCCGCAAATGAGGGAAGCCACCGAGAAAGATCTTTTGAGCAGGCGCTATTCAAACGATGCTGGCAGCGCCGAAGCTTCGTTAATATTAGCTTCCATCCTCCACTCATCTTCCAGCCTGATTATTACCCCGTTGCTGCGGCCCCGTATTCGTCGAGCTGCTATCGAGACCCTGAAAATCTCGGTCGAACAATCCCACGGGTACCCAGCAGCCTGGAGCAAGCCCGAGCAGAGCCCGGCACGATGCTGGAGAGATGCCGGTGCTTCCTTTCATCGTCACTTCGTTACACCGACAATGGCTCCTGTTTGCAACACCCAATTTTTGTGAGAAGAAAGGCACGGAGACTTCCGGCTAGCGATAATTAAGAGGGCGCCCAACCCCGTCCTGGATTTCGCTCGCACCGGCGGCGCTGGCATGATTTATATGGTTACCCGTTGCTTGGAGCCGTGTCAGCCAGAACCCTGTCGATCCGAATTTACGTCAGCCATATTATAGCGAAACTGTCTAACAGATTTATCGATCCCATAGACTGATTAAAGCCGTGTTCTCCAGCGCTACACGCCGGAACACTAATTCGAACGACAGCCGGTCCCACTTGACGTTGGAGGGAGGAAACTTGCGGCGTTTCTCACACTCGCTGCACGTCCAACATGCTCCGAGGGAACTTCATTCCGGCCTATATCTACGTAGAAAAATCTCCGAAGTTGGTGGCACCGCATGTTACCGAAGGTCTCGGCGGCTCTGGAGAAGGAAACTGGGGAAAGAAGTAGCTCGCTCTTGTCAAAGGGACGGCACCATCTTGTGGATTGGTTTAGCTCCCCGCGCGCGCCTTCTCCAAGAGCACTCTCAAGGCAGGACGCGCAAGAATAATCGCCACACTCTCACCGAGCTCGCATTCCAACACGATACTTCCTCGAGTCATGAAACCATAATTCTGCTCCCTCACTCCGCCGCTCCCCTTCTTTTCAAACGGGCGAACAATTCCAGACAATTCAATTTGCCCGCCACACAATTGTAACAAGAACACTCGCACTGCGGTAAAAAGCCTTTCCACCGGATCTTAGCCGGCCGGGGGAGACGGCGAAAGAGCTTCTTTCCTGCAAACTTAATTCCCAGCGGTATGTCGCTGGACCAATCCCATTTTCGAATTCACAGTGCTATAACTATTATTTCCTCGAACAAGATCACCTGTGTCTTCAATAGAAATAGTCGATGAACTAATAAACAAGCATTCAGGAGTGCGCGGTCACCGATGGAATCGGAATTCATTATTGACTTGTAGCAAGAAAGATAAGAGTGAAGGTCAGTAAGTAGGAAAGCCGTATGCCTTAGGAGAGATTGACGGAGAAAGTCGGAAGTATCCATCGGGGCAGATGAGGTCAAGCAATCGAAAGCGTTCGAGATCTGGCAAAAACGGCTGCAAGGGTGAAGCCGGCTTGAGGGTGGAGGTGAGGGAAAAAAGAGAGGTTGCTAGGGACCAGGAGAAATTTAGTTCCCGAAACGAGGGTCTAATCGCCGGGCGCGATATCTCCTAGGACTTTACGATGCCGTTCGCGCGCACTCACACTCTGCCGAGACTTCGCACATCCGTATACCACTACGCGCTCGCAGAAGATTCTCCGTGATATAGACAGGCGAGCCTGAGTATTTGAGAGAGCGAGAGAGAGAGAGAGAGAGAGAAAGAAAGGTAGGGGGTTGCGAGGGAGTACAAGGGAGAAAGAGGATGGTAAAGTAGGAGTGGACCAAGATCTCGTACGTGCCAGCCTGCGGGGGTAAAACATCGCCGGCAAGATTACAGCGGAGTTTCGCCAGTTTCCGATGTTTTATCGCGATGGTAGCGGTCCCGCCAGATCGGACCGCTCCCGGCCTCTTCCTCGCTCCTGCGTCTTAGCTCGCCTCTTCCCTTCCCTTCCTTTCCCTTGCCTTCCCCTCGCACTTGCACAGAAATGGAGTAGGAGGTCCCTTGAAAATCGGATGAAACTATGGCGGATAATATGGTATAAGGAAGCAACCGGAGAACCACGGGGACCCGGAAACAAAGCGATTATCGAGCAGAGCGAGAGCCGCTCTGCACCGGTGGAGATCGATCGTAGCGTATTCTCCAGAATTTCACAGTATTCTCTCCCACTGTCTTTATGGCCCTGCCACTCTTCGAACAATACGAGTGGCGAGATTATCTTGCAATCAAATGGTCGGCCATCTTATAATATCGTCCAAGTCGAACAGAGAAAGAGTGGCTTCGGTATAAAATGCATCGGTTAACGCAACGAGCGAGCTTCGAATTACTGGCGATTACCCAGAAAGCTTCACTGCGGAGACCGGTGCTTTTTCAGGCGCTGATTTTTCTCCCAGACTTAACACACACACACACAGCCATGCGCACATACACACACACCTTCGTTCAGAAACGACGACGAGAGCAGCACAGTCGCTAAAATTATTCGGTTTCACTAATTTTCGAACTGTGATTAAAATGTCGCCAGGCAAATCGGATAACGAGGGATAAGCGCTAGCGGAAAAATTGCCTGCCAGCGAAAGATAACGGCTCGAATCTGCTGCACCCATTTTAATCTCGTTCACCGAGGCCGGAATTTTTCGATGTCCGCGTGCGCGCATGTGTGTGTATGTACGAAGGGAAGAGAAAGAGAGAGAGAGAGCGAGTGCGAAAGAGCGAGAGAAAGGGGCTGCATTAGCCAGCCCCAATTCAGAGTGTGAATTTCACGCGAGCAGAGATTAGGTGTGACCGGGGAAAATTTAGGTAGCGAAATTAGGTCGTACCAGCGGATTGTAACATCAGGACGTCCATTCTCCTGGTATTTCGCTTTGCCGATTGTCAATGCGTGGCTGACTGTATAATCAGCGAAAAAATACTGCTGAAAAGGGTGGTGGTGAAAACAAGTTAAGTTGAATAGAGCGGTGAAGGATAGGCTGGCAGCAGGCTGTTCGCGTCGAGAGTGAGCTTTAACGAAAGACAATTATCGCGAAATAAATTGAGCGCTCGTGCAGTTCGGCGCGGGAGAGCTTCAAAACATAATCGAATTACCAACCCTGCCACTGCTTAATTCGCGATGCTACCCAATTTCCGTTTCCCCACACCCACAGCCTCTTTGCACCCTTCCACCCTCTGCCCTCTGCCCTCTGCCCTCCGCCCTCTCGCGCTCTGTAATTATTTCTGCGAACTGCTTGCGAGCGAACGCTGATCTCGTAATCCGGTTGTCACCGAATGTGCGCAACGCAACGGCTCGATCGAATGATATGCTTCCGATCGATCTGCAGCGGTGGAGGGGTCGCTACCCCCGGCTATACAGCCAAGCCAGGCAGGGAAGGTTGCCGCCGCAGTAAACATCATCGGTTTACTCGCCGGCCAACATCAATATCGGCAGCAACCGATATTAGCGGGGGTGGCGGTGGAGGCGCAGCTACTTCCAGAGTCGCACCTCGAGTTCGTTGTATAAACAGTTAATAACTATCTTGCATCGGCTAACTATCACCAGCCACTTAAGTGGGTCGACAGCCAACGAGGGAAACTTTCGCCGGACGTGCCGGCCTGGCCCGGCTCGGCCCCCCTCGATCGGTTGCTTGATTAGGCGAAACTTTTAACTAACATCCGGTGTCTCCTTGTTTTTTCTTCCAACACCCCCTCCACCACTCTCATCCTCCCACTCTCTCGGACCATTAATCTCCATGCAATAAACATTGTGTCGTTACTCTCTCATTATCCCTCGGACCGTCAAGCCCCGCTCAAACTTCGGTGACGCAATTACGCTCCCGCTCTAATAAAATTTCACGCTGCCTCCAATGAAAGTCGAAGAGCGGTTGCGCGCGCGCGCGCGTGCGCCAGTGAACTGAGACCTTATTTAATATTAATTATTAGAGCTTATGCAAACTACTCGTTAACGTTTGATTGCCGCCATATCCTGTCAAGCTTCGGGTCGTTATCGAGCGATGCCGATGCCAGATGAATCCCTGTTGAAACTCTCGAAGAAAAGATTCAGAACCCATGAATCGGATTTCGCGCAGAAATTAATCCGCTCGCTTGGGAGCTCTCATCACTCGTTCGATTGTTCCTTTACCGTGATGAGACTGGATCCCCGCTGCTCCGGGGGATCAACGACGGGGGACGATAATACGGATTACGCGATTACATCGGAGGGCCAAAAAATCGAAGGCAGTCCTCCATCTTAATCTCGGGCGAATCCACTGTCACCTTAATGCAGTAGAGGTTCCTGGTGGGAGAGCCAAAACGTGATTCAGTGGATGGTGGCAAGATGATATACGGACTCGTATTTCCGTCGCTGTGCGAAACTTGTCTCGCAATTTTCCGCGTGGCCAGTGTTGGTTGTCGGGTGAACGACACCGCGCGACTGAAAGAGAGTGAGAGAGAGTGAGAGAGAGAGAGAGAAGGAGTGGTGGGAGGTGCATGGAAGGGTTGTATATTGGGTTAATGTAAATTTAATTTGGCTGGTGGGCAGAGCGAATCCAAAATGGTTTTCGGAAGTCCAGGCGCTCGTTTGGCCGGGTCCGCTGGGCCAACGACGAACGCTCGAACACACCAGGCATCGCATGATCAATTTTGCGCCCGCGAAATATTGTTTATTTTGCACGAGGACATTAAACCATTAATACTCTCTGGTGTCCCTTTCGGTTTTCAGTGGATCGTTAGCGCGCTGCCGTTGTCAAGCCTGTGAGAGAGCATCGCGAGAGCGCTCGTTTGTTAAGAACAATTTTAACGTATTTATCCCGAGAGTGTTGGCCTCCAACACTGCCACCGGCGTGGCATGGCGTGGCGTGGCGTAGCATGGCATGACGGTACTCGAGCACGGGCGATGAGTGCGAACTTCCTCGGAGGTCGATTCATTACCAAGAAGTGTCGTTAACTGGACGCGTTACAATTCACGTGTGTGCGACGCGCGGGGACTGGTGCACCACATGCTTTCGCTCCCTTCCACCACCACCCCCTTTCCCCCCACCCTGCCGCGCCGCCCCCTCGGCCAGGCTCTCTCCACGTGCAATAATTGTGCAATTAACTGCACCGCAGCATCCGGCCGAGTTTTGCCAAATGGCCGCTCCGGTGGTGAACCCCAACCCTTGTCACCGCAACCCTGAATCCCAAGAGAGATTTAAACTCTCAAGAAAAAATGCTCGACCCCAATTCCATCCCAGGTCAACAACAACGATAGGACACAATTCCTGAGTCCAAGCAATAGCAGATCTCACTGTGCCTCGTCGACTCGAAGAAGCGGACGCTCGCCTAATCAGATTTGTAAAGGGAAGACGGAAGAAGGAACCTGCGGGATAAATGGCGCAGTGATAGACAGTGAAAATAGAGCGGCGACGTTGGCAAAAGTAGTGCAGGGTCGCGAGTCTGGAATACGCGAAGCAGAGGGGTCGAGGGTAAGAGGAGAGAAGTCCTCGCGATCTAATCTAATTATACCTAGCAATTAATTCTGATACCTATAGCGGTCGGCTCTATAGTCTGGCTTTTGGCGCGCTCTCGAATCTAGTCAGTGAGCTAATTGCCCCGCTCGAGTTGCCGGGGATACCCTCTCCCCGTAATTGTTTGTCACCCCCCGCCACAGATTCTCAGTATGCAGAGGGTGATAAGGACAATGACGACGTGACGCCTTCAAACGTTCGCTGCCGCGCAGCCCCTCCGCATTTCTACGACAATTGGTAGAATCGGGAATACACAGACAGACTGGCAGGCAGGCAGACAGACAGACTTCTGGGAAAGCCGAGGGCGGAGCGGTGCCCCGAGTGAGCATTCGAACGTAATTATTGTCGAATTAGCCGAGCCACCGGTTTCCCCTGCAAAGTTCGCTGACGACCCCTTTCTATTGATACCACCCCTCAGCCAGAGTGCCACAGACATTATCAGCCCTAGGCCATCGAAAAAAGATCATTCTTCCTAATGTTTCCCCGACTAACTCGACTAATAAGCCACCACGAAGTTTTTTCCTGAAAGATTTAAGAGGCTAATAGCGACATTGATATGAAGATTGTCAATTTATCGAGAGACGAGACTGCAACGCTTAGGAATTCACACGTATATCTCTGTCAAGAGAGCACATACTTTTTCACATTTACCGTCTCTTACTTTCCCCGAGCTTACTTTGACTGGGCGTATCCCATATCCCACTCCCTTCGCAGTTTTTCAATGAGTGAACGAGCGCATACGAGGAGCAGGAGCGGTGCGCGCACACTCGGTCGTTCGGTAAATCTGAAAATTCACGGGAAAATGTTCTGTTAATTTTCCACGGGGCTTGTGCACTCGGTATGAAATTAGATTTGGAACTTGATTAACCATTCATCCAGCGGGGGCGAACGATGCTGCAGGCGCTTTCAGCCTTTTCCTCATCCCCTTACTGTTCACGTTGCTACTCTTTCTCCTCGAATATCGTGAAGTTACCTAATAAAAAAGTGAGCAAAGCAGGTCAGAGCGAGGAGTGACTGAGCGAAAACGAGAAACGCAGAGTTTAACGGGTCCTCCACGTGACATAAACTAAAGTTTGATCTTCTCTCGGAATTGAAGTGACTTTAAGTTGCTTGTTAGAGTGGCTTTGCGGGGCGAAATACTTTTTTATGCGTCCGACTCATTTCTATATATGTAGAGAACGCGCATAATTTTTTCTCGAACTGCGATTTGCCAGGAAGAAGGAAATAATGATACGTGTTTATACATAGTGTATGAACGCGAGTTGCTTGTACGGACATCGGGTGAATTTATCCGTGAAATTTCTGGACGGACACCGTAAGTACGTCTATTGCGGTACAGTATTGTCAAATACGCTTAGCGAGTGGCCTCCACTTTGTGGACCGTGGCCAAGCGGCTTGTACGTTTAAGCCGGCGGCAGGTAATGCTCTTAAAAAGCACTTCGAATGTATAATGAGCTGGTCCAATAAAGGCGAACTCGAACCCATCTCACTCGCTGGTCGAAAGTTTGATAGAATATGATGGCTTAAGTTGAGGTCCGAGATCCGCTTTGTAGACAGTAGTGGTCGGCCACCCGGGCCGCTAGGGCTCTCTAATTTCAGACAGACAAGCCCCCAGTAAAAAAGCACATTCTCCGAAATTCCTGCCATATTTTCACTGCTCTCGAATCGGAAAAGGCGATGAGTGAAGCTCAAAGAATTTCCCGGACGCCCGCGGTAAGAAAACATTTCCGAGTGTCGGTGAAAAAGTGGATCCACCGGCAGAGAGGTTTTTTCTTCTGGCTAAGAGTTATGAAGAGAGAAAAATGGAATGGGAGTGAATAGGGAAGAATGACAGACAGGTTCGATGACGCAAGGTAGCCGAAAGACATGCATCTTCTTGACTTCGAGGCGCGGTTATCTTGCGTGGCACGTTGCAAAACTGAGGTGCATAATATCCTTGAAAAGTGAAGCGAGTGAATAATGAGCGTCGACAATGGAGTTTCGCAGAAGCCCCTCAGGGTTTGAACTTTCGTCGCTGCTCCCTTCGGCGACTGCATTCTTTCGCAACGTATTTACTTTTTGGAGGCACATTAGCCCACATTCCACCTGTAACAAAGTTTCACGGAACTCGCAGCCGCCAACGCCAGTATCTAATGTCTCAGTGACATCTTCGACCTTTGGGATTTTCCTCAGATAATACTGGACAAAATGTCTTTTAACGGAAGCGGTTGACTTTGAAAAACATGTACACTCCAGTGAACCGCGAAACTACCTGGTCACTGGAAGAAGAACTCTTCTGGCAATGCGCTAAGAGGAATATATACAAGAAAAAGGGAGAACCTTGTCGCTCACGAGGGCGCAGTGTCGGAGGTGCCTTGGACCGCCGCCTGTAATCATCTCGAAAACTAGCTCAAGTGAATAATGACTCGAAACGACTAGCAAGAAGGCAGGCGCCACTTCACAGGAAGTAAGTTCTTCAAGCAAGCCCTGACTCTGACTTATACACTCTGATCGCTTTTTCCTTAAAAAAAAAAAGGAGAAGAAGTCAGCATAGCACCATTGCTATTGCAAACTCAAACGTCAAAGCGCACAAAGCTTCGTGGCGGGCAAGGCGACGCTCGGAAAGTTCGAAAGCTGCTTTCCCGAGTTTCCAGGGGATTCAGGGTTGAGGGACGTTCGGACGAATCGGGCGGGTATATTTCCGGCATGACTCCGCCGAGGAACAAGTATCCAGTGATAAGCGGTAAATCACATAGATAGGGTGTGCCGTTGATGGAATTCTTATGAGTCATTCCTGCTCCGCGCGAATCGATACAGATTACGGGAAAGTTCAAGTTCGATCGATACGGGATATTTCCTCGAGAACGCCGCGGCGGCTGGATCCATCGAATCACAGAGCAATCGAGTCCAACGAGTCAGTTGGATATTCGACCTCGTTCACGTTGCACCCTCGACCTCTCTGAGTAGATTCTCTCTGTCTCGCTTTCTCTCTGCCATTTGTCTTTTCCAGCCGTGAAAGACTATCTCTCGCGCACCCTCTCTTCTAGCAGCGAGTCACCCCTATCTTCGCACGTCTGGTTTCCTCCTTCCCGTAGCTGCTCGCGTTCTCCTCGCGATGGTGCTCTTAGAGGGCGCGCAGCCGGCACGAAGAAAATCATAAAAGTTTTAGCCTACAACTCCGGGGCGTGCGAGGGCCAGCGGCACTACTCGCTGGAAAGAAGCTTTTCGGTGTTAGTCTCGTAGTAACGCTCGTTTGTGTTCCCATCTTCCTGACACCCCTTCAGACACAGTCGAAGAGCTTTTCTCGGTGTGTGCAGCCAACGTTACATACTAGAAACAGGAACGTGTGTGTGCGTGTGTATGTGTGTGTTGGAGAAAGTCGGAGGGACTCAGTGGAGAGTTTCGGTTGGTCATTAGCAGCAGCCGTCGACCCCGAAAATCAGAAAACTTCAGAGACTGCTGATTCCCCTTCCGAGCCAATTACCTCCTCCCTTATGGATTTATCGTACACATTCAGATATTAATTGTAACTTTGCCAGAAAGACGAATGGAGTCGACTCATGCCATCGACACCCGGCGTGGAACTCGGTTCTTTTCTTCCTCGTGAACTCTTTCCATTCTTAGTGCGACGCCGAGTAAGATTGGTGCCGGCCCTTTTTACGGGGGCTTTTCTAATTTCTTTAGTTGATTGGAACGCGCGGCGCCCTCGTTTCAATCAGCGGTTTCCCGCTCGGGACATAATTAAATGAAATTCGATAAGAGATTACTGAATATCGACGGCCGTGCGGTTATAAGGCGGCAGCGGTTCGATTAATGGAAAAACGAATTATTGGTGGCGAGTGGGCGCGCGTGCGCCTGCTCAAAGAGAAAATGCTTAAAGATCCCTTCTTCCGTTTCAGAGCGTTTACAATCTGCTGGGCGAAACTCTGTCGAGGCTGCAACAGTACGCCGAAGCGGAGAGGTGGTTCCAAGCGAGTTTGGCCAGCCAGCCTGACCACGTGCCGGCCCACATCACTTACGGAAAACTTTTGGCCCGAAACGTAAGTAAAGAACTGGTACTGAATCAGTATACTTTTAGATCGGCGCTCTTTCATCGACTTTTACAGTTGCTCTGGGCAACTTTGTGCGTCGACCAACACTGCTCAAACAAATTTCTCTCTGCCGGTATACGTGACTACAAAGTCCACTGACATACGTGGCAAGTAAAACGCGGGAGATGAAACTTTGATAATTCGACGACGTCAAACTCTCTGAGGGCAGTTCACGTTTCTACGTTATTTGCCAAGCAACGAACATAATTTCGTCCTCAGAGTTCCAGCGCTTCCTGCCTTCACGCACACGTAATATCTAGGCGTCGATTCCCTCTCGTCCTCGTCAAAGCGCAATGACTTTGTGAAGCGTGTCTGTTAATGAGAGTCGGTGCACGTAACTAAAAAGATAAATGGAAGTTTGCCGGGAAATTGCTATGCACGAACGGTGAAAATTTATCAGGCCGCTGTAAATGTTGCTTTGATTTGGCGGCGGGCGACTGAAGAAAGGAAGAGAAAGAGATGGAGCGGACAGTCTAGAGCGCGGCATAGTTTGACCGGGATTGCGCTTGCTATAGTCAAGTCGAACCACGTAGCGACCCACATCGCTTAGCAAGCCTGCTCCCACTCGTAGTCGGCACGTAAGTCGTTAGTAGTGTTTCGGCTCGGACGGACTTGTCGATGGTCGGTAGGCCGCGCCAATCGTCGACCCACATCACTTGAAGAGAAGCTGTCGCTCTCACGGGGAAACATGAGCGGTTAAGCTGATTCTGCTCGCTCCACTGGACTGAGCAGGCTGCCGGCAGCAAAGCTCGGCGCCCAATCGATGACCGGAACCCGTCGCTTCTCCGGAGGACATACCTAATACGATCGACGATTACAGCCAGCAGCTTCCGAACGAAACAAAAAGGGAGTAAACGCGAAGAGTTCCTACCAACTGTCCCGTCACTCCAATTTGTCCCACCACTGGCGTCCCATCGCTCGCCGCTCCACACACTCCACTCGAATGTTTAAACAAGTCCGTCCGATCGAGTTAACGTCGGCTAGTCTACTGGTTCATTCGGGAGAATTCGAGGGGAGAATTTCGATACCTACAGAACTTTGTTTAACTCTTCCTAGCGACTTGTCTTTTCTTTGCATCGATTCACCTAACAATAACGTGATAATGATGACTACCGTCTTCCTTCTCTTCGACAACTTTCTATCGCTAACCCGTCTTAAACTTTGGAGAGTACTATTGAGCGAGCAACGAATTGTGATCGTAATCCCGGCTAAACAAATTCAATTACGTAGTCGTTAAACGATCCGACATCGCAACGGCGGCGCATCGACAATGCGCCAAGTTGATTGAATTTCCCGATTACTCTGGCTTGGTTTGTGGTTTCTTGCGCAGTCGAGCCGCGTCCTGGAAGCCGAGAGATGGTTCCTGAGAGCCCGTAGGTTGGCGCCGAACGATCCCAGCGTCCACCATCATTACGGTAGGTGTAATTAGAAGCCTCTTTAATTACAAGAGCGAGAGACCGACAGGAATTCACGGCAAACCCTTCGGGGGAATGCCGCATTTTTGTACGCTGCTTTCTTTTCTTTTCGCCAAGAGTCTTTGTGCTCCTTTGGCTAACCTCTAGACGTCTAGACCCTAATACCCGTATCTGTTGTCATCCATCGGACCAAGATACCACCACTCGTCCCCTTCATTATAAAAGCACTGAAATACCTCTTCACCGTCGCCGTTAAGCTTTCCCTTTACCGCAGTCAAGAATGTCGCCGGAGGAGAAACTCGAGACCACCCTACCTTACCTGGGCTTCTTGTGAAAACAGTATAATTGATTCTTGAACACCGACCGTAGACCGTGAAAGTCATTAGAAATTTCGCCCCCGCCGCGCGCGCGCGCCCGCTCGGAGAAAGTAAAGCTCCCGGATGAAAATACGATGGGTAAGGGTGGCCGGAAGGGATATACCCGAGATTTCAAGAGTCGCTTAAGAGAGAAAATAGGAGGATCGTCGATTCACTGGCTCGCTATAAATACTGGTGTAATATTTCGCCGAAGGAGAGAGAGCAAGAGAGCCCGGGGGTAGTTTGAATGGTGAGAACGAGGGAATGGAACGGACAGGCTAATCGAAAAGAAAAACGGGCAGAGGGAGCTAGAAAATGATGGGGAATTCGGCCCGATATGGTGGGGGATCGCTACCATCGACGACTATTGAAATTCCCCAGAAAACCGTGCGAATTTCTTGCGGTCGCCACGCGTTTCCTCGTAAAACTGTGTGAAAGCCTGCCTTTTCTTAATCCCTCCTTTGGAATCCCTTAAAGAAAATCCCATGACACGCCGCTCTCTTGCATGCTTCGTCGACACAGAATTTTCAAGTTGTCGTGTCATCAAAAGTAGCACAGCACTTGTTGAGAAGGGAACACAAGTATAAGTAGCTTGTCGCTGGTGTCGCTTGAAGAAGGAGGGCCGGCGAGCGTTTTATCTCACTAGGTAGCAGGCGTCATTAGTAAGGGGCGCGATACACTTGGGCCGAGAATTTATGTGGGTCATCTTCGGGTGGAGCCATCCAATAAAGTCTTGGGAGTGTGAGGACAGTGTGGGACGATCCTGCCGCTCTCTTAATAAGAGCGAAGAGCAGACGAGGAGCGGGCGATTTCCTTTCGCGCGACACTTGGCCCAGCCATTTGGGATGTCGGGCTCTCGAGGTCCAGCGTAGTTTATCGCGAGCTCGCTGAAATTGAGTTGGCCTGAACGGCGATATCTTTCCGCAGGGTTGTTCCTGACGTCCCAAGGACGGCTGTCCGAGGCCGCCGAGGAGCAGGTGCGTGCCGCCGAGCTTTCGAGGTCGGACTACGAGCTGTCAGTGACGGCGGCGTCGGCGCTCAGGCAAGCGGATCGTCTCGAGGACGCTGAGGCATGGTACAAGCATGCGGCCACTCTCAGGCCACACGATGCCAGGAGCCACACCAATCTCGGAGCAATTCTCCATCTGAACGGCAAATACCAGCAGGCTGCTGCCGCCTACCGAGAAGCTCTCAGACTGCAACCTGGTGACGCAACGACTATCACGAACCTCCATAAACTGGCGGCGATCCTGGCGTGACCTCGCGCGCCCTCCAGCGCCCGGTCATCTGCCAGATCCGACAGAGTGACGAGTGTGTATCATACGAAAAGCCCAAGGAAGACCCTCTATCGACTCGCCGTATTTCCCGACCCCACGTCGTCCCACTCTTCCTCCCGATATTCGTTTATATCCGTCGGTGGGCGCGCCAATGCCTCGGGGACTGCGGCACCCCACCGACTCGTATCGCCTGCTATGGTATGTAAAGAATAAAGCTTCCTTTATTTTTCTCTAGCCACCGTCTTCACTTATTACAACCACAACCTTCTTCTCCCACGCCCTTCGCTCTTGCGTACTCACCAAACTTGGTATACAGGGAGGCAAAGTGAAATTCTAATGGCTGCTGCTCTCGAGGGAACTCTGTCACTGAAACTCCCTTCGAGACCAACGGGACACTTCGCACACGCGCTTGACCTGCTTCCCACCACTTGAGAAATGCCAAGAAAAACGCCATCGGCGCACGGCAAGATTGACCCTGATTTCTCTGGAGAGTCAGGAGGAAGGCGCTGCCAAAATTAGGCAACCCTGCCAGCGCGACCTACCAGACCGTCCCTCTACTTCTATCAATATTGAATTTACGCCTTTGTCTCCAACCATTATTTTTGAAAGGTTTGGTTCTGCAGAAGGCGTGATTTTCGTCCTTCGTGATTTGATTTTCTGGTCGACCTAATAGATTAGGTGTCCTAAGGGTATGTTCAGTAAGAAGAGCGGAGTGCGGACTAAGGAGGAAAGGTAAGTGTGGCTCGGACATCAATAAGGTAGGAAATGCTAGAAGGCTCAAAGGCTAAAGTTGTAGTAAATACGGCAAAAAAAGGGAGAGTGCATGAGAGAAGCGAGAAGAAGAGCGGGTGACTTAGTGACCAGTGATAAGGGCTCGGCTGAGGTGGAAGGAGAGAAAGGGAGGAATTACGGCAGCAGGGGTTTACTCGGAAGCCACCTGTCGCTCCCGTTGCCCTGGCAGAGACAGTCTCGGCAAACACTCGACCGGCGCCGCGGCGGTTAGCTACCTTTATTTCACAAAGAGGTCGCTTCGTTATCTTTAAAGCGGAACGTCGTCGAGATGTCGAGGGAACGAAGGAGTGCCTTGGCGGGCTCGCTAGGTATTCCTACTTCGTCTCGACAACTGGATAGTACACTTTGTTCCGAGGAGCAGCGTAAGCCCAGGCACCCCCGCGTGCCATTTCACCTTCTTACGAGTGGTCCAAACTTTCCTTCTGTCTTTGCCGCGGGCTCAGCCCAGCTTTTTATAATTTTCTCCCCCTTTCACTTTCTTCTTTCCTCATTCTCGCGCCACACTTCCATCCTCCACCTCCCACCTCCTACCTCGCCCCTGTAATACTTTACGCATACTTCCGCAAACTTCCCCCGGCACTCTTTGTCTTGGCAAGGCTGGAACTCCCATCGTCAGAGGCTCGCGCCAGACTTCTCTTCCGCCCTGTTTCAACAAGGGGTTGCTCTTATTAGCAGACTGATTTGCTTCGCCAGTCACTTGGACATTGAAGCCCCGCCCCTAACCCCCTGCCACGACAGTGTAAACGCGAACACTTGGCCGAGTTCTCCTTCCCTCGCGGAGTAACAGAAATCTCGAGGAGTGCTCGCGTATAATACTTTTACCAGCGCCCCACCGCTCTTAGCTTTATTTCCGCTATTAAATTCGTTCCCCCGGCGTTGTTAATACTCACAATTAATCAGAGTAAAGTAAGGAGCGCAACCCGCCCACTGGCGTACTATACTACAGCAACGGCCGTGCAACTTTTTCCACCGGCTGCATTTTTCCTTTTCCAAACTCTCCCTCACTCTCCGCCTCTTCATCCACTTCTTGTGTTATGCGCTTTCTTCCCGTCGCTCGCCGGCATCCCGTTGCCGTCCGCTGCGCGCCGTGAGGAGAGCCTCGCAGAAGGGGCGGACTTGCTAGAGCGAGCAGCAGCAAGCCAGCAGCAAGCCAGCAGCAGAAGCCCCAACTCGTCGAGTCTCTTTCATTAGCTTACAGGATAAGTGCACCCTTTTGTTTCCAGCTTTCCGGCCATTTTTTCGCCCCTATTATTCCTGCTCGCTCGTATTCCCTCCTCATTATGGAGAGGAGAGAGGACCGCGATTACCCGATCCCCTACCGTCTCCTGACATCACTGAAATTCCTTATTTCGCTCGCTCCAGTCTCCCCTTTCTCTTCCAGACCGTCCCTTTCAATTCGGTGCCGGCAGCCTCCCGCGGGGCAGTCATCTTCTCATTGACATTCTTCCACGGGCACTCGCGCGCACGCCGCACCGCTTCCCTTCTCCCTGCCCGCAACCGTTTGTCTTCGTTCCTGTCCTCCCTTATTTTCCTTCAGCAACCGGCAATAAAAAGCGGCGCGACCCGGATGGGCGGACATTTATTATGGCTGGGAAGTCCTCCGGGAACACGTATACCAGCGGCCACCGCGCCGCGCCACGCCGAGCCAAGTCGAGCTGATACATGCGTACAAAGACAGAGGGAAAAAGTCGGAAACCAGACAGTGAGAAACTAAGTCCACTTGATACGAACCAGTTAATGCAAGAGCAACGAATCTCGGTGAATCCCTTGAAACCTTTACCATCTCCGTTCACATTGAACCTGCGGTACCGAGGACCGGAGAGATCCAACGCTCCTCCTTCGCGGCTCCGTTTAATTCAGGAATCTTGCGCAACTGGTCCTCTTGGAATATTGAAAGCGTAACGGAGCAGATCTAACGGTCCATGGGAATCGTGGTCTTGGGATTCCGTATGCAAGGGGACAGGATATCTTCTCCGGTTGGAACGGCTGATACTTGTAAGTACGTCGGAGAACTACACGACCAGGAGAGACTAACTTATTAGTTGAACTATTGATCGCGCGCGTTACTGGTGCCCTTTTAAGGTAAGGGAAGTAGTAAGGGAAGGGAAGAGCGCTAATTCAAATAAGCGCCCGCCCTGGTAACACAATACTGATCCAGGGAACTTTGATAAATCGGGTGCGCCGGGTGTAACGTAAAACTGCATGTATAGCGCACACCTCGTTAATTCAGCGTGCCGGGCTTTCATGTCCCCGAGCAGCGGCGGCGGCAGCGGCGGCGTCTCGGTAGCAGCTTTCCCAGGGCTTGAAAAATCTTCCTTAATTATCTCGCGGCTGCCGCCGGATTAAAGCCAGGCAGACTCCCTCATCCGCCCCTTGCCCCCTTCTGTTGCGCTCTCGCAGCTCGATAAAGCGCAGCATACAAATAAAAGCTAGGGTTGAGACTACTAGTCGACTTGATCCTAAAGAAGGAGGAAAGGCCCTCGCTGCGTAATCGCTCTGACTGATCTTATTACTCGATCGATAAGTAATTAAGGAAGATCGGTTAAGGCTTAATGAAATACTGCCATGGAAATAAATTCACAGAACCAGCATGCCGGTGTGTAGCTGCTACGATATACTGAAAGTGAGCAACGGAGAAGGAGAGAGAATCTTTTCCGAGAGCCTCGTTCAGAGAAAGACGCTCTTCGTCACGGCACGCTGATCGCGCGGCTGAAATGAATCGGTCCATTAACCATCATCCGTCAAGTAAGAAGACAAACATCTACCCGCGAGTGACTATGTCGTTGAACCAAGCAGACCGAAGCGAAGGGCAAGAGCGAGAGAGAGAGAGAGTGAGTAGGGTGGGGGAGGGGAAGGGGCGGGAAGTTGGAAGAAAAAGTTTGCACAAGTGAGGTAAGCCTGACTTTATTTCCTAAGTGGAAAAGCGGCAGCAGGTGCATCCCAGTTGCTCTCTCAAATATTCTGCGGGGTCGCCTCGCTTGGACCAACAAGTTTGCTCGCTCCTCCGGAGTATCGTAAAATCAAGTGGCCCATTCATCGAAATTTCATGCAATACTGCTGTGATGTACTCGCATTGAACTTGTTTCACATTTCGTATCACTTTTCCGCGTATCTAGCATTCCTTGCTCCATTTGATTTGAGAACAACCATTCCCTATCAAGCACTCAATACACTCGAGCAGCGTAGAAGCCCGCCTTGCTGAGATTGTTTCGATTCCCGCGCGAAATACGATAAGCCAGAGAACCGTCGATTCTCGCGCGATTCCCACCTTGTACGCCCGATAATCCTGGATGGAAAAGTTTCGTGAGACCATCGCATGGATGCAGTTCATCGTTGGTAAGCGATGAACTTGGCTGAGAAAAGGAAGCTTATCAAAAGCTGCGTGTACACGAATCCTAGGAATTCCTTGCGCCTTTGTATCATCATACCAGGACTACAAGTCGAATGGCTTTTATCGTCGAAGACGAAATCCGTCTGGGGAAAACTGGCTGCCTAAAGTTGTAAAGGGGTACAAATAGCAGACAGCCTGGCTGGAAAAAGGGTGCGAGAAATCGTCGCTGCAGACGATCCACCGATCCATCAGCATTACGGTGGAGGCCATTCTCTTTTTTTTTACGCCGGAGGACGAGGCGTGCAGTTAAACTCGTTTCCGCTCGGCGAAGCGCGACGCGAATGTCGATGAGACGCGTCCCATCGAGAGCACGACTATTGCTCGTGCCATTGTTACGCACTAAACGACATCCACCCACTCAACCACCCGATCCAGTCAGAGGGGCAGACAGACAGGGAGAATCTGTCGCTCGCCCAGCTTCAATTTTGCCGGGCCACGTTAACGAGCGAAAATCAACTACAAGCACCAACACGCACCATCGATCCTCCTACGATTCCCTTTTACTCGCACTCTCATACAAACAGAGCAAACAAGACACAAAGCATCAAGGAAAGTGTTCGTTATGAAGACAAGCAAGCTGTTTCCGAGAATTTTATCATAAATCGTAGTGACCGCGTCGCGCCGGAAGCTTTGTTCTCGCGCTTCCAACATTAATCGAGTGGAGAAAGGCTTGGAGAGTTTTGTGGTGGGCTGTCGGAGCGGTCGGAATGGCTGGCTTGTGTTTCGCTCAGACTGGCGGACATTACGCGGGTGAACGAGCGGACGGAAGTGGCTTGGCAGTGTGCAGGTCCGCCTGAAATATTCGCAGCGAAGCCGGGACTTGGGCTAAACTAACACAACATATCCAAGCAAGCGCCTTGAGAGAAGAGAGAAGAGAGAGAAGAGGCCCACCGCCAACCAGGCTAGGCCACTACCACCTTTCTCGGCGCACGCCGAGCAGTTGGTTGCGAATTAATATGAGAGAAAGATACACCACCGGCAGGAGCCAACACACAGAGTCTCAGCGCACCAAGGATTTATATAACCCGGCCCGGGATATATTCCAGTGAACAGCAGCAGCGCAACAGCACAGTTGGAAGAGCGCAGCTCGTGAGATAAATCCGGCTCTGTAAAGATGAGATAAATTCATAGGAATGATTATGAAGTAACCGATTGCAATATATATATGTAACATTTTTGTGATCCGGCGAAGACTAAAGTTAAGAACGAGTCCGATAGAGAATCGATATACTAGATTCCCTTGCGTTAGATCAGGATTGCTTCGACACTACTGTCTGCAGGTGATTGAGTAATTAATTGTAAATCGTTCGTGAGGAAGAAAAGGAAGGACGAGGCAAAGGAGACACCAAGGCGCGAAAAGGGTGCTTTGGGATTACGCAATGCGAGATTAGAAACGTGGGTGTCTTGCCGTCGACAAGGACTCCTTGTACGCCTGACACTTTTCCTGGGTTGGTGGGAAGAGAGGAGAGGAGCGCTCGTCGGCTGTGTGCGTGTTGCGCGTGATTCCGGGAATTAATTAAAACGGGGTGGGTGACGAGGGTGGTGGAAATGAGAAAGAGAGGGAAGTGACGGGCGGGGAAAAGAAGGTCGGGAGAAGAAAGGAGGTACAAAGAAGAACGGAAAGTAGGGAGGATGAGAACAGTCGGCGCGAGAAGAAGACAAGAAGTCGTGAAAAGTCGCGCGCGCGCGTCGGAAGATGTGGAATTTCGCTCTTGTGACGCGGTTCATAATTAAACGGGCGGCGGCGACGGGACTGCTAATGAAAATTGTAGGACAAATGACACGCCTCTCCCTGAGGAGGGCCGCGGGCGCGTCGACGCCGACGTCAAGCCAGAAAAGCTCGACGCTCGCCATAAATCATACTGTGGAAACACGCAGCGAGCAGAAGACGCATCGGAGCGGACCAACTACCGACCAAGCGCGAGCTCGCATTAGAAATTTACTCTTGAATCAGAACTCTCATTCAATCTACCTAACGATTCGCCAGACGTTAATGCAACAGTGATTATACACATATTGGCAAGGTAAACTCATTCGCTAAGAGCTCAGAAATTGTATAATTGCCAGTTAGTCTGACCAGAAATATCACAAAAAGCATAACGCTTAGGGAAGCTGTAATGTCATAAGCAATCAAGTTTCATACCAATAAAGTGGAGAAGTATTATCGCACATTCCAGATTCCCCAATTTTTTTTTTTTTTGCGGCGTTGATTTTACAGTCATGGAGCACGTGTCCAAGGGGTTAATAACAGTTACTGTTACCACGAACAGGATATACCAAATGGAAATGAATAACCCCGTTTTAGTTTTCGGAGCTGGTGCAATACGCGAGCTGCATTCCTTTGATCGAGCTGCATTTTTCGACTTTTTTGAACCAACTGATCCAGTACCTTCCGTGGCTGTATCTCGATGACATTGTGCAGCCGTCACACAAAAGTGCTGGCGAATTTTTCATAAAGGCTTATTATTCGCCAAACAAACCACACAGTGGATGGCAGACTGTTAGTATATATAGACGAACAAATCCAGGAAAAATGTAGCGCGCGAGTCATACACCAGATGATTGGGGTTAAAGTTTCGAGTCAGACTCGATCCTCTTTAATCCCACTACTTTCCTATAAATCACAAGCCGGATCTTATTGTCCAGTGAACATAAAGCTTTTTTCCAGTTGACGGTCGATCCGCTTGGCATTCGGCGGAAAAAAAAGTTTCATTAGTCTAATGAAACGGGTGACTCGATGAAAAGCGAGGCGACAGAGTTCGTGGGGAGAGCAGAGAGGAGAGCCGCGTCCTGCAAACGGGACGCTGCTGCTCGTAGGAGACCCAGATGGCATAGCGTGTTGCCGGCACTTTAATTAGAGGAATTAAATTTTCAAACGAAACGTACGAGCTGCGCCGCGGCCGTTCGAAGGAGGCACGTAAACAGCGGCGGGGATGCATCCATCCATCCCCTGCTGCATATACATAACAGCTCGGCAGGATAGGCAAATGCTGAAAGTTTCTCGCGGCAGCATCGGGTAATTGGAGCGCGCGCGACTAAAGTACCATTGCACTCGAATTAACAAGTGTCCCACCGGGAGAAGTGTCAGACTTAGTCGGCAAGTTTGAAGATTCAAGTAAAAGAACCAGATGGAAGGACGATGTGGCGCACTCTGTAATTAATGGAAGGTGATACCGATCTTATGGGATTGATCTCGAAAGTCGAAGCGCTATTTGGCCGAGAGCTCCTATTTCCTTGGCATCCGATCGGTAAGAGGGCACGGTCCACGGTCAAAAAGGACCGACAGGGAGTCGGTGTGCGGCGAACCGCAGTTGGAGAGGGAGCATAAACGAGCTGGGAAAGAGAGATCGCCGAGTTAATTCGAAGAAGTACGCTATTCTCAGTTGAACGTGATATTGCCACTCCTGGGAGTTCCTGGCGCACTACTCCGACCAGTAATTCATTTTAGCCGCGATCTGGGACACTAAATAAGGTTATCATCGCCTTCGCATCTACCCCGCCGAGCCCCTTCTTTCTCTCCTTCACCGCTATCATCGTAGAAACTTAGTTACCGGTATAAATTCCCACCCGCCCACCCTGCCCACCCTGACCGAGCCCCGCGCCTCACACGCCAGAACAACTATTATCTGCCGGATTTGTACCACCTCTCACAGGAATTCCTCACCGGTGACGAAATGGCTTGGGAGAGTCAATGAAAGTATCATTTTCACACTTCTCAAATATAATTAACCTCCTTCCGATTGTGACGCGAGATCGAATTAGATGAGAATTTAGCCTTTTCTCCCTCGACGGTAGATTGAAATTAATTAATGAGCCAGCGGCTAGTCGGTAGCTCTTCCTATTTTAAGATGAGAGATAGCTAGCAAAATCTAGGAGTCTCAAGGGCGTGACTTAAACTCCAGAAAAGACTGCTATTTTCTTGAAACGTGACACGGCTGAAATTCACAGCGACCTAACGAGCCGGCAACTCGTTTTACTCACGATCTCGGACACCAAACAGGGTTAGCTGAGTTTCGCCCTGTAGCCTCTTGATCCAGGCTCGCTCCAGTTCCTTGGCCATCGTGCTTGGTGTCCTGCTGCCAGGCAACCTAGTGTCGTCCCTGGTGAGGGCGATAGCTGACCTCTACTGACTGGCGAAGTAAAGAAGGAAAGAAGCAAGTAACAACTGCGGAAGGACTGCCAGACTAGGACAGTACTAAAGCGGGCGCGAGCAAGTGGGATGAGAAGTGGGCCGCGGCAGAAGAGAGAGAGAAGGAGAGAGAGGGAGAAGAAGGAGGAGGAGGAGGAGACAGGAAGGAAGACAGGAAGGAAGGAAAAGAAGTCTGCCAAGGCACTTTGGTCTTGGGTCTTGGGTGGTAACTCGATTTGTCGCCCGTCTTGAGCCAGATGGATCGGAAGTAGACGCGAATGCCGGCCGCATTTCAAGCAGCCTATATCCTCGGCCTCCTTCTTCATGCACGCTACTCCTGTCCCCCTGAAACCTTCGGCCTCTACCACTAGAGTCCGGCAAGCAACAATTGCTCCATTCTACCCTCAAGCTTACTAGGTCCGTGCACCTGCTGCCACCCTCCGCCGATGAAACTTTCACGACTTGCGGGAGAAACTTAAAATTGTCTTTCGATTAGTTAGACCCTTAAGCATTACACGCCACTTTGTCCCCGAGCGAAGACCACCGCTGTCACTGTTCGCAGTCGCGCGGGCACCGCTCAAAACTCGAGGATGATTGCTGAAGAGTTTCCTGCCGGCGGAATTCGAGGTCGAGAAATGCAATTTTATTCCAGCGCAAACTGGATATCTATTTTTGTATCGGGGCACTCCGGTGACCAGTAAATACAAGGAACATCGGCGCTCTTTCCTCGTTGGTACTTCCTCCTTCCGCTGAAATGAAACAACGCCGATGTTATTTCCAACCTTCCGTAAACACGAGGAATTCTCGATTGAAGCTTACCGGGGAAAATTCCGGAACCGTGAACTGAGGATTAAGGGGTCAGAGAGCCATAAGCGGTGGTTTTCATTGTTAGATTCCGAGTTCGATAACCGCAAGTGGACCGACGGCATTTCAAGGCTTGGGGAAAGGCTACGCGGCGGAACACAGAGCGGAAGCACCAAAACTTCGCGTCCAAGAACAAGACTACCCGAGGCCTCAACTAGTCGCGAGCATCTGTCTGCGAGCAACATTCAAACTTCGTAACAAGTATCCCTTTGCCAGTGTAATACTCCGGATTCGCTCGGAGCGTTCATTCGGTCCATTCGATCCTCCAGCCTTAAGCTTCTCGAAACTTGCCCCAAGAAAACCTGTTCGAGCCACCCTCATCCATACACATTCACCGAACACGAACCTCTAGCAGCCAAACCCCATTATACATAAATCCAGTTGAGTCACGGTATAACTGAACAATAAAACAGCAACAAAGGAAATAGGAGTGCATGGCTAGGTTGCGAGCTAGCAAATGCTTAAATAAAAGCAGCAGCAAACTACCTGCTAAGCTCGCAAAGAGAAAATAGGAGAAATAATAAAATCAAGTGGCTGTCCTGGTAAAAGCAAGAGAAAGGATATGAGAATGGGTGAGAAGGTAGGCGAGGGGAAGTAGAGCATGATGCAAGCGAGAATAGAGGAAGAGCAGGAGGAGGTTGGTGGTAGAAAGGAGCCGGAAGATGCAAGATAGCTATACTGGGGGCTAGGTGTTGCTACTAGGGAGAGGGATGCTTGGATGCTGGGACGAAGGGGGCTATCAGAGGGCGACGGGGTGAGTGCGCCATTAGCGGGGTGTGTTTTGCGCCTGGGTCGCGCGATCAACTGCGAGCCACCCCCGCCCCTCTGGCGTAAGGGTGGCCCCGCGAGGGTGCGGGATATGCCCGAACCCGCTATTGTTGCCGCTTCCCGGCATGCATATTTAACGCCAGCGAATCCCCGCATTCTCTACACTTCCCTCCGTCTGGTCCTACGACGATCTTCCTCAATTCACTGTTCGCCCAACTCCGGCGGTTCTCTTTCTCACCATCCTCTCTATCTCCTTAAATATCGCACGCTTTAATTCCTCGCCTCTTCGGTCGCGCTAAGTATGCGCTCGAATGCGAACGCGGATAATGGGTTGGAGCAACTACGCACGAATGAGTAGGAACGAGAAACCAAGGGAAAACCGAGATTAATGTTGCGGATTGTACTGGAGATTCCACCGATTTTACGGCGCGCCATTACACTGATTAAACTAGCCGATCTCATTAGAACTATGGATACTTTCGGTGCGAGTGCGATAGGGCGCGCAAGGGACGAGAGTGGCAGAGTGACTGGTAACGATGACCTCGATCAAATGAACGTGCGCGTAACATACGTGCGAGTGGCCATTATGTCGCCTGTAGGATCCTCGCTCGCTTGATATGCATGGATACAAACTGACCAGGTTGATGGCCGCGACAATTTTTGGCGTGGCCGTTAACGTTTTCGCGAGCAACCCGGCCAGCCCGTTTATATTAACTAGCGCCGACCTATTAGTGCCAAGCTCATCGAGAGGGGTGGGGTAGATAGGAGGCTATGCTGCGAGATGAATAGTAATGAACGGGCATCGATCCCAGCCACTTGATAAATTATCCCCGATATCGGATCCACGGACAGCCTCTCGAAATAGAGCCAGGCCGCCCCTCTCACAGCTATGACAATGCAATAACCCCGCCATACTCATCCTAAATGTTATTTGCTATAACAATACAACGCTGGCATTATCCGAGTCTACTTCCAAAACGCTTTCCAGAGTAGCGACATTTCATGCAGAATTGTCACTAATAAAAAAGAGATAGGATAAAGGGCCCTGACACCGGTGGAATGATTGTCTAACGACACAGGAGGAGTAACAGCACGATATCGTGCGACAGGTGATTAGATCGACGTATAATGAAGGGTTAGTGACCGTTAAGCGGTAGACTCGATACACATTGCCGGCAGTAACGTACAATTAATTACCGGCGTTGGTAACACAGGGCCGCACTGTAGTAGTGAATGATCATCAGCGCGCGAGGGTGTACTCGGGGAATCCATATTGTTCGGGTATTAGCCTCGTTAATTATCAGCCGACTACATTTCCTAGTGGCAACGGCTGCCAGCAGCCCCATGTTTTCTCTATTCATGAGGCGGCAGGAGCGTGAAGACGTTTTTCATATCACTTTTCATGCTGTTTCGTAGAGAATAAAGGCTCCCCCGTTATCACCTTGGTCTAATTGTATCCTTCGCATGGAATATTCATCAGGAGTGTAGTTTTGGCGACTCAGAGACACCGCCGCCACTCGTTAGAAGCCCACTCTAACGAGAAACCTCGTCGAAATTACGCTCCAACGTATACTCTGTTCCCATTAAACTGGACGTATTATTCGGCAAATACCCACAGGTGGTTAGTGAGGTCTGCCTAAACGATTGTCGTTCTGTCACTATCGGTCTACGTCACCCGAGCCATCCTGAAAATGTATTTAACTATGATCGACAGGTTCTACTGAAATCCAATGATAAGCAAAAACCTAGTTCATATATTTTGATATTTCACGGCTGCCATTTAATCATGAGTTAATGTAACGCTATACTCGATGATAGTGTGATTTTGGAATAAATCGCGCGTGAGGTGGGAAAAATGTGCGAGTATCATTGAGCGCGGAGGATACAACTTGATGGTGAAAGGCTTGATGGAAAAATATCAGAAGGACCGTAATGATTTTAACAGGTAAAATAGGGGAACTGAAAAATATCAGGCGGTATGATATTCCCGGGGCTAAATGGCGTGACTGATATCGAGTTAATTAATCCACGGCGGTTCCTTTGCGGCGCTTTCGCGCGAGCTCGAGTTTTATTTTAATGCAAACGTTATAATATATGCGTAGCCACCGAATGCGGATGCCGTGTTATGTTCCCCCTTTCTCGATCTACCTGGCACGGTCACAGTGCAGGAGCCAGTTGCCATCGCGCGTAACCAAATTAACATTAAAATCCCATTTAAAGTAGCGCTAAAAGAGTAGATGCATACGTGGCTGGCGATTAAAACAGCCACGATTTAATCATACCCAACTGGCAGCAACTCGATTCCACGTAGCTACGGTGCATTTGGTGGCGCCGATTTTTTAACAAAAACGTCGTTTGCAAAATGTAAATTGTTGAAGTTACTACGTAATGCTATGCCGTGAAATGAAAACACCATTATATTAAAAGCGGAGCAATACGCAGTGATACCCTTCGCTTTGTTTCATTTCAATTTCGTGACATGATTGTGCTAAAAAATAGCATCGTACGAGTTCTGATTGTATTTATACATGTCAACAAGGAGGACACTGGAGCCAGGCTTACAAAATACGCAATAATGCTCGACTCGTCAAAGAGTGGCGGGCACAATTAATTTTGTAAGCAATGTACGGCCATTAATAATCCAAGCTGTAGAGCCACTCGGGATTCAATTTTGCGCAATTTCACCGGCCGAGAATACGCTCCTCGACTGGACATATATCGTCCACTGGTCATCGTGACTGCGCAGAACGGAGAGTGTGTGCAGCATTTCCTCGGGACGACCAATTTTAATACTTAATGCGAGCTTGTCAGTTAGCCGACGCTATTCGATGATCCGGCACATTTTTAATATGTACCCTCGTGTTTAACGCTCGAACGGAGGCCGCCCGTCGCTGATTTATATCAATTTATCAGAGCGGCTCGAAATTGAACCGGAACACGCAGCACTGCCTTTAATAAACCGCGACCGTATCGAATTTCTTGTTTGTTTTCAATCAACTTTAGATCCACCTCATAAATCGAACGCGCCAGTTCCCTTCAATCCAATTGAATATGCGTCGCCCGTAGGTAGGAAAATACCATAAGACTGAAATCCGCAAATTCCATATTGTATACCACCTTCAATCTAGATCTTCAGCGGACAGAGCATTCTCATGTAATTCTTATGGAAATACACTATCTGTCTAGATAAATCTCATGACCTATACTTTCCTATGCTGGTACACTCGGTTTCAAGAACGAGCAGCTGCAGCTGCTCTCAGGGGGATGAGTGAGACGGTCATCGTAATCTGTTTGCGAACTAGAAACGTTTCGGAGCCAGCCGTTTCAACTTTCCACGCTTCTGCGATTTTCTCCGGTTATTATCGCCGCATTAACGTTTGTCTCTTCAAGGTGGCGGCGCGGCGCGACGCGGCGGCCGCCTCTCTTTAAGCGGCCTGATTGTTTCTCCGACAGAATATCTTAATGGAATCGCCGCGCTAAGTGTCGCTGAATGCAAGCTGCGAGCGAGAATTAATTAAAAGGGAGATCGCGCGCTGAAGGCAGGACCAACTGATTTACTCGCAGAATCTTCATTCCCGTGCCTGCTCGCTCCGCTGAACACCCGGACACGATAATATCCCCGAAAGTTATAATTCGAGTAATGGAATATATTCGGGTCAGAGTCTCATTCAAAGTAGCATCGTAAAGGCATTCGCTGCCTGCCTTATGACTGCCTTTCGCTTCCGTACTTTTAACCGCGTTCACGATCTCGCATAGACAGCGTATCTCGCCGGCAGTCTTTTCTTAATTAGATCTTGATTCATATCGAATGCTTCTTTCACGTTCTTCCGTAATTATTTCATAGCCAGTAGTCCACGCAGCTAGCCAGGCCCGTCATAAGGCAGAGCCTTTCGCCCGAGCCGACGGAATTCCCTTTGTACGAGTGGCTCTAATTAAATTTCCCGCTGCGTTTCGACACCGATCCCTTGCCTTTCCTCCCTCATCCCCATACCTCTTACTGCGTCGCTTTGACTTTCCTCGGCAGGCTCTTTTTTCGGCTGGCATTCTATCCCCTTCCCGGGGGGTTCAACCTTTGCCAAGAAATGCCGAGTGGGTGGGTGAGCGCGATATTAGTGTGGTTCGTCACCAATAGCTATGAAAAAGCGTTTCGTCACGCCAACAAGGCGATAGTGGGGGAACTCTGCTGTCCTCTGCTGTCACTGTGCGCTTTCTCCTCCGAGGCTTTCCATATCCTCTTCGCTCGCACTTGTTCTCCCTCTCTCCCTCACCAAGTTTGTGGTGTGGCCTGGTGCTCCCCTTGTCACTCTATGTGCAAGCTTCAGTCGTGCGGTGTGTCATTTCCACTCGAGCTCCCATTGATATCCGAGCGAGTGCTGCAGCCGGCATACCAGGCCTCCCACGCTGCCGCCGCCGCCGCCGGCAGCCAGGCAGCCCGGCAGGCACACACACAGCTTTAATTAGATTTTCAATTAGATTTTAAAATGTATGTGCACTCGCTTCGACCTTGTGCTCGCCCGGCGGTTGCTTGCACGCCTGCCAGTAAATTAGTTTGGGACGATTACTTGCCGCCACCGCTGCTTGAAAGCATTCGCACACAGGCTCACAGGCCAACCCCGTCACTCTCTGTCTGCGAGCGCGCCGATACGCAGGATACAACCGGGGCTATGTGTATACGCCCTTCCATCATCCTTTTGATACTTGCGCTAACATCATCACTATGTAGAATGTAGATAAACGCACCCAGCAGGGTGGCGCGGTGGGGAGGAGAGGGGCGAGGGAAAGCAGGGGAGAAGTGCGCCACCATTTACTAGATAGCCCGATGGATTCTGGTGAGAATAATAGAATGAACGAAATTCGATACGGGCTATCCGCGCGTTTCCGTGAAAATTATCGAATTTCTATCGACACGTTGGAACGAGCGCTTGGAAAGTAAGGACGTTTCCCGCTCACCCACATCCTCTTTTGCTCGCATCGCTTTTGCCCGAGTCTATGTATGTGCTAAACTAGAAAACTGACAGTGAGGTGGTGGAGCGGCGTGAGTGCCGTCACCTCGTTCGCCGTGCAAGTGCATAAAATGCCGTGGAGCGAAGTCGAAGAAAACAGCGCCTGGCATTAGTAAGCTCCATTATACTCTTGGTGCATTAAATAAATCGAATTCTCGTCTCAGGGGAAGAAGAACTCCAAGCAGTAGAATTAGACTGTGGCCTAATTTCTGCCGGTTTGACTAGCGCGTGCATTCGTTCTCAGCTGTGTGCTATATTGGTGTCGCGCTCGCCCGGCTGCCGCTATTTCAAGCTCCTCGCCTCGAAATACCAGTCACGTTTCAGTTCCTAGCCTTACCCTTGTCCGAGAACAGACGTCACCAGATATGTCTTCCAGCTGCATTCTCACCACGCTACTCTCTCGCTGACGAGAGTGCACGAGCGATTAACGCTCTGGGATTGCGAGAGACTTCTCTCAATGGCGAGGGAATGGCCGGGATTCTGCGCGTGGAAACAATCGCACCATAGCCGCGAGCAACTTTTTTCATCCACCCCTGCTATCCTCCACAGCACAAGCCCTCCTATAGCTTGACAGTGAGCTAGCGTTATACTATACGTACATGGGAGGACGGGATGAGCGTCCTTTCTACCCGAAAATCAATCCATCAATCTTCCATTCCATAGCTTTCACGAGAACAATATGGAGGAGGGCTTGACGGAGTGGGAGGGAGGGAGGGAGGGAGGACGTTCGGTCGTCTCTTGGGGGGTAGTTTATGCTAATGGGACTCGGGTTACTAAGGGTGTACACTTACCGGACCATTGGATCGCCAACCTGTGCGTAACCCGAGATGCAAATTTATAGGTCCTCCGAATCGGACCGGACTGACTTTCTTATATGGATTCAGTCTGTAAAGTACACAGACGAGAGCAGGAAACCTCAAATTAAAGAACTCCCAGAGTTATCAGGGATGAAGTAAACAGGCTTTTCAGTATGGCATTAAAAACGGCAAGCGGCCGATTTTAGTTTCACTGGCAAGAGATATAATTCGCACATATTTTATTACGAGCACTGGTTCTATCGTCAGCGTCGGGCTTTGGAAATGGAAGCGCCGATCTCAAAGTAAAGGCTGACTGGCGCCTATAGAGTGGAGCGTATAGAGGGAGCGCTCGACTCACCACTTTTAATACGAGCGTAATGAGCACACTTCTTCTGGCATTGCCTCTGGATAAACAGGTCGAGCTTCTTACCAGTGTTAGTCCTGACTGTCGTCTAATTGCTGATTTACTCGGGTTGCCACTACCGCTGAAAAAAGCACACACGACGAACTCGCATCGCAAATCCAGTACGCGGCTGCTTCAAAACTCGACACCTTCAACCAACCCAGCACTCATACATCTACTAATAGTTAAGCCGATAATACGAGCCTGCAGAGGAATGAAGTTTTTTAAACTGCAGTAGCATCAAACGCCTGAATCTGCCATGGAAATTTAGCACTAGCAATTGGAACCCTATGCAGATATTAATATACTATCCGGAGCTTTGTGATGCAAAGGATCAGTAGATTATAGTACAGGAAGGTCGTAGATATTCATGACATCTGGGCTGAATTTGAGCAGCAGCACGTGAATTCCACGGTGCTTGGTAATTTCAATAAAAGCAGAGCCCGATCTTTAGGACTCTCGTAAAGCCCCCCCGGCACCTTGGCTCGCAACACCACCGCGAAGTTAATATCCTTATGTAACGATAAGGCGTCATCACTGTCGTGGAAAATGAAAGCCTGGCGAAAGGGTCGCGTGATTAAGCGTGTCCCGGCACTTGGCCGCGATAAATGAATTCCGACCGGTAGCCCTTTCCTCCCCGGGGGAGGCTCGGATGTCCTCCGCCTCCTTTCTCCGCTGGGAGTGAATCCCTCATCGCGAAATTTTATTAAATCCTCGACGACGAAGCCGCCAGACGAAAAAGGTCTGCGGAACGCGCCGCTTTTAGCAGCAAGCGGCCTGCTACACCCGCCAGGAACAAAAGCCGCCAGGTATTTTTGTCTGAGGTCCTAAAACAATTGTTTCTCGCATGCTCAAGAAGAGCGTGCCACTGAATGAGAGCCAGACGAACTTTAGTGAGAGAATTTCGTTGCCTTTCGTGCAAGTAGACTGGCGACCTTGCAAAGCTTTTTTCTCGCCAGGCTGCCTCAGAACGCCGAACTACCAGAAACGCCACAAGCTCGACAAACCTGTGCGGCTCCCATAGAGAATTAAAGCCCCATGACTCGCTTTGTGCTACCCCCAAAAGGAGCGCCACATTTTCTAATTACTTAAGCGGATTCAACAGACTTCCTAATGTATTCAATCAATCATGAATGAGGCTTGTTAGAGGATTAAAAATTGCCGTGGTTCCGGTAATATTAGCGTCCGAATAATCGTGGAGTAAGTTTCACGAGAAAAATCAACATGAAACGTGCCACGGGCTACATCATTCAAGTTACATGCTCCGAGCGACAGACAGGACTATTCTCTCTATTTTCAGCTGCCGTTTACAAAAAAGAACTGCAAATAACAAATAGTAACCTGTAGTCTGGCAGATATTTGGGCCACGATTAACCGCACAGTGCGCAGCGGGAGAGAATGTGTCGACAAAGCCTCACGGGGCCCTGCCTTTTTTATTATTGCCCTGAAACCGTGCTGTCGGTCGCTGCCGCTTCTCGTCCAAGTCCAAGCGCAACGCGCAAAATCGATATGAGGGAAGTTCACATTTGTACTACCTCGTTCGCGAAGTAAAACACGCTTCTGCCCCCCGCGGGCAAAAGAGCGGAAAACGTCGCTTATACAAACGGTATAAAACCCCAGTGGATCGAAATTTGTTGAAATTACTCGTATAAAAGAAATCGCGAGCTTTTATTCCATCCTTCGTTTTCCCGACCATCGCAACGAAGGTTGACGCATTTGAATAATGAATAAACCTCATTATAGAATATTATTGGACGGAAAACGGATCAGTCAGATTGCATTTTGCGATGAGAGAATTCTGTATATTATTTCAATAAGAGTTTAACAGGAGCCCACTCGCTTAATTCAGTAGTTCATTTGATGTGGTTACTGGATGGATTAGTGGAAAATTCGTATGAAAGACCGGCGGCGCATAGCAGCTAATGAATCTTTCAATGGTGCGCGCACCCTCGTTCGGACGGCAGTCACCTTTTATTGCCTCCTCATGAGACCCGCGCGTCCAAAGTGCCAATTACGCAGGCAAGAACTCCGGGCGGAAACCTTTTGCCAGGCACTCGCAGGCCACACCACTAAAGAGCTTTGCCCGCCGGGAACCTGCTACGCTTGTAATCCTAAAAACACGATCTTCTCTGCTGATTGCAGGATGTTAGGGTTAAGAGGAGTCCAAACGAGTTACCCTCACTTTCTCGGCCATTCATGGATTCGCAACTCAACCGAGGAAACAAATCGATCTCTGACAAATTTCGTCTGTCTAGCTTCTATTTCTATTTCGGAATCAGACCGACAATTGTCGTACGATTCCGCTAGTTTCGTTCCAATAAAATAGTACCATGGAAACAGATTCTCCCCAATTCGATAATTGCACTCTCCGTCTATAATTGAATTGACATCGTCTCGGAGGTAATCTTGGTGCTGTTGAGCCGGGGAGGTCGCTAGGAGATGAAGCTTAGATTGCGACTAGCCACAGAAAATAGATCTATTATCTATCGGAGCTGTGGGGAAGCGCGAGAGATTAAATCGGTCGTGTGTACCAATGGCATCCGAGCAGATCCGCGGAACTGATCTGGAAAGTGGTGGACCACGAGTCGCCGGAAATCACTTGACCAAGTGAACTTCCAATCTAGTCTGTGCGAGAGGGGTAGGCTAGGCATTCCCCTTGATAAAAACAGATATCCGCGCAGTGCGAGCTCCACTTTCAGTCTGGAAGGTCTAGTAACGCGATCAGGTGGATCGACAATGAGGGCGGCGCAGTAAATCTCGACTAAGACTATAGAGAGCAGCTCTCTTTCTCTGGGAGTACGATTGCATCCGCCGTTTACCGCACGAAAAGAGGGTATCCGGTCGAACAAGCACGGCGCCGAAGACGAGCGCTCTCCGCTGCTTCGTCTGGCACCCTCGATTTCTCCGCGAAAGATCTCGCCAGCCAGCCAGCCAGCCTGCCAGCCAGCCTGCCTGCCTGCTTGCTTGCCTGGTTGCCTTCTTCCTGTACGCGAAAAATATAGCCGAATAGAGCCGGGAGGCCGCAGGGAGAGCTGCCAACGGGCGCGAACTATCTCGACAAATTGAATGCGGGGCATCGAGAGCACCTCGTCACGAACACCGTACACCAAGTAACTCCTACCATCCACCGGCATCCTCCCCCTCGCCCCTTTCCCTCAAAAGAGACGAAGGGGAGCTCGATTCCCGGGAATGCAATCTGTTTCGAGGACTAAGAGAAAACGCGAAATACTTGGAAGACGACGTTTCCTGGCTCGAACGCGCCTCTGCCCCGCCGGCGACGCCGACGACGCCTGTACTGTACTCTACATATCACGTGAGGGGTCAAAGGGGATCGGGAGACATTACGTGCACCACAGAAACCAATATCGGCCCAAGAGAAATATCCTTCACTCGCGAGCATTGGAGAAACAGAGAGAGAGAGAGAGAGAGAGAGAGAGAGAGAGAGAGAGAGAGAGAGAGGGGGGGGGGGGGAACGGTGACGGGGAGAGTAGAGAGAGATTGAAGGGTGGTGACACGAACGCATAGCTGAAATAACACGGAGAAAGAGAGCCTCCGAGGATATCACCGTACGCAGGATGATAGCATGTGCGTGGTGAAATGACGAATACCGGATTTCTCGGGACTCCACGGAATCCTGTCTCTCGAGTTAACCTCCCTTTGGAAGTTCTGCTGCACGACATTCTCTCGTCCTTTCCCCCTCTGTCTTTCTCTAAACCTCTCTTCTATGCAGAACACGAGAAGAGCAGCATAATTATATGGAGCTGCTGTCAGTACTTAGCGAAATCATTCGCCCAATTAGAAGTACGCGAGACGACGGCCTCTTTTGTTGAGATCGTGGTGCATACTTCGTTTCTAGGATGCTGCCCCGGAAATTTCACGTCGACCGCAGTTCGTTTAGCAGGAGCCATAGTTTTATACTATTCTTGGAACGCCCTGTTTTCCTCGGCGATGTTTTCCTCGCTCGCCGAGACAACGGGAAACGATTGCCTTTTTCTGCTCCGGCTGGCCGATTGTTTCGATACACCGCGGCAAACCGCAAATTGAGGAGGAACGAGCGGCTGTTCCGATTCCAAGAAGACATATGATTCTTATCGTGTTATCGCCGAGACCCGGGCGACCAGGCGGACCAACACGTTTCTTTCTCTCGGGCGGCTGGCTTGGCAGCCGCAGTATCAGCCAAGCGGCGAAAACGCCGAATTTCCGTCGGAGTCAACAATGCACCGGTGCCGGAGGACTGCCGCCAGGACTCTGCCGTCGAAAACTTTCTCTCCCCAGTTGGCGTTATTGGCGACATGCGCCGCCATGTCAAACCTCTTCTCAACGCTCCGGATTACCCCCCTCATGCTCCGATCTGTCATGTACATATCTCGAAAACGCTAGCTACCGCTTCCCTCCTCCCATCATACTACCATGAAATACTCGAACAAGAGAACCAACCAGGTTTCCTCGATTCTGCGAAGCGCTCCATTCTATTGCCAATTTCTCCAAGTTCCTTAAACTCTCTGCAATTCTTTCTAATTCGACATTTTAAGTTTTAAATCCTCTCGAAAGCTGTTGGAAGCTTCTCGCGCGGGATTCCGAAACAATGCGTTCCTGAACTCCAAGTGATTGTTCGCCGGAGAATATCGTATAGGGAATCCTTGGGTGAACGAAAATACAGATGGGTAGAGTCAGCGGCATATACGGCGCGAACATTTATGAGAGAGCACGGGGACCGCACGTAGAGAGTATGCGCATAGTACTGGGAGAGGACCACGCAGTGCATAACCATCTACGATAAGAGTCAATATTATCTGAAATCCCCATTTACTCTTATTCTCCGAGCGCTAACGAAAATCCGGCACGTTTCACTGCCAAACATTCCACAAGAATGGAATTCGATTCTATCCCCCCTACCATTCGGCCGATCCGCTCTCCCTTTTCCAGAGCAAGTACGCGCTAGTATGTTAGTGAGCATACTTCGGTCAGTTCAATTACGACTAGGACTGTCCGAGCGAAAGGCAGAAGAACGCACGAGGTGGTTTGCCAGAGGTCGCTCCAAATAAAGAAAGGGCCAGAGAGTGGGTGTGCGGGGGTGGTGTGGTGCGCGAGCGGTAGAACAAGCAAGGACGGGCGCGACGTTGCTGGAAAACGGATGCGGGGTAAAGCCGTGGGTACGTAAGCACCGTATAACCGACTCGAATAAGAGCCAATATTTGCTCGCTCGCGTTGTGAGGTAATCTCGCTCGCTCCTCGCATACGCGACGAGCAAACGGAACGACGTCGTCGTCGTCGTCGGAGACGCCTGGCTACCGATACACTCTATACAGCTCCCAACATTTTCACTATTTTTCCTCTCTCTTTCGAATCCCACCAACCCACACCTACCAAACCCAGACAATCCCATCGAAGGAAGCTGAATAAAGCGTATGAAATGAGTCCGAGATACCTTGAGAAGGGAGTACTCGGAGGCCAGAAAATTCAAGATTGACTGGCGGTGTAGAGCCGCTTTGATGAAGCAATCCGGTTCAGCTGCATTAACGTGCCCGACACCTAAGCGGCTTTAATGTAGCTGTTAGCTGCAAACGGATCTATTTGCAATGCTAATTATACCAACCTTATCTACCCGGGCGCACTCCGACAATAATTCCGCGGCCTCGTTACTAACAGCCTCTCCCGCCTGGGCCAGCGGTTCTTAACCCGAGGTAACACACCACCATTTCAATAAAAACTTTAGAAACTCCAGATAATATCTCCTTGCTCGAGCATCGCAACAATTTCGCTGGCTCGGATACATTATGAGATACAGTTATCGGATAACGAACTTGATGAAATAGTGGCTGCATCGTCTGGCCCAGCCCTCCCTCCCTCCCTCCCTCCCTCCCGCTGTCCATCCGTCAACCGAGTGGGGTGTGGATTCATCGATCAAATTCGAAATGGAGTTCCGGCTTATCTGTGTACTAAAACGCAAATAGACTTGAAGGGTATCGATGTCGGCGATGGGGTGCGGAGTACGCGCGAGCATTGAAACACGTCGCGCCGATAATACACGGCGCGCTTGAAATACAGGGGATATTTAATATCCGCTCGATAGATATTCATTGGGGAGGAGATGGGCCGCGGTACCTCGAGCGCACGGTGGCAGGGGTTAAAGGACTCATTTTCATTTATCTCCATCGAAAACGTCTTGCGCAAGTTCGTAAGTGGTCCGAAAAGCCCCGGAAAGCTCTTCGGGGTTATGCCGCTGGATGGTACACGGGCACGTTCTTGCAATAACGGTAATCGCTTCGATAAGTATCTGGCCCCACCCTTTCCCTCCCTCCCCCTCCCCCGTCTCACCCCTTCCTCCTATCTGTCCCTCTCTCTTTCTCTCTCTCACACACACTCTCTCTTCCTCTCTTTTCTCTCCTTCACTCGGAAGAAGGGATAACACACATACACACAGGCGCATACTTCCGAAGTGGATCACGTTATATTCGCGGTGGAAAAGTCTCGATATATATGCGCATGGTTTGAACAAGCCTGGCTGGCTGGCTGACTGGCTGGCTGGCTGGCTGGTTGGCTGACGGCTGACTGGCCCTCGTAAGCCTAGCACAATGTATTAGCGCCAATTAGCGGAATCGAGGGCTCCGCTATCCAATGCCGGTACTTACAGACGGGAGCATCCTGATGAGCTGCTGAGTGGGTTAGATCACGATTGCGAACTGGAAGTATCGACTAATTGAAGTCCGCCTAATTAGCGCAAGCCTTATGAAAGGCAGCACGCGTTATTAGTCCGGCGACTGGCAAAGGGCAATACCAAACTGGCACCTCGCCTATCTGGTCTGCACTGGTCTGCTCTTCGTTGCACGATGTTTCCAGCACAAACAAGCCAGCATACAATTAAGCAGGGTGCGAGGGTTCATTAACTGAGCAGCGCGAGCAGCGAAGTTTAAACGCGGTTGGATATTCGGTTGGTAGGGTGAAAGACATGAACGGCTGAGATAAGAGAGAGCACGTATACGAATGTTCGGAGCATATGCGTAGCCTCGACTGAAATAGGCAGCAATTGCAGTCCGGAAAACACGCCGCATAATCAAGCAAATTTTCGCATACCTTGGAAATTCCTTACGCGAAATATTGCCATATTTCCTCGCTCCCCGGTGGAAATAATTTTTCTCCTTTCGTACTGAGGCATCCATTTCCACTATACGGAGGCTCCATATACAAGGACCAGTGTGAAAATCTCTCGCGGGGCTGCAGGCCGATGAAACGGCTCTTTCATATTTTCCAATTAGAACGAAATGACAATGAATGCTTTAACATCATTCCGCGAGTCAAACTCGGGCACATTAACGAAGCGAATTTTACAGCCAGGAATATCGGTGGCATCTCGCGAGATTTCCTGGACAAGAGGCCGACGAATTCATTTATATTCCATCGCAATAGAGATTCTATACTGAATATGCTCGGGCTGGAAATACAATCTCCTGAGAGGATGACAAACAGTTTCATTGAAATAAGCAATACTCACTGGAGCACTCTAGCATTAAATCTTTGTCACTAATTAAATCCTGATCGTTCATATGCAGATGGGCTGGAATCTAGAAATAGTATCCTGAAAGCTGGTGTATATCTAACAATTTAATTTCTCGGCAATATTCCTTTCCCGATGGCATTGAGTGCCGGGCTGATTGTATACACACTGAGGCAGAGCATACAAGGAAATGCGATTGGCCTGGCGTTATGTGCATTCACACGGTTCCGCCACATTGAAAATTTAATGCCGTCGGGCCAGCCAGCCAGCCAGCCAGTTGCTCGTTATACGTATTATTGCAGAGTCGTGCAGTGCCTGAGATAGGCGACATTTCCGCGATACATCCCGCGCTTTCCATCACACATTTCATCGCTAGCTAGCAAAGCATGTACTACCGCAACTCGTATCCTCCCTTGCCGCCGCCGCCACCGCCGCCGCCGCCGCCACCGCCGCTAGTGCGTCGACCTATCCTCTAATACTACGCATCCTGCTATAGGTCGGCGGAAAATAAAACTAGCATCCATCTGTGGCTGCTAGCAGCACAGATTTTTAAGAGCACTCTCCCTCACACCCGTCAAACTGCGCGTTCGACTCCTCTCAATTTCGAAGGGGAAAATCTCATACGATACTTTCATAGAGGAAAGAAAAGCGAAAGGGAGGAGGAGTGCCAAGGGGGAAGGGTCGGTGTAAAAGAAAAGGATAAAGGCGAAAGAAGAAGGCTGTAAGCTCGAAGGCTCAAGGTTCGGGGGTTAAAAGCATCGAAACGATCAGATGTATTTTCCTCGGAGGCTCTTGAGAAGGAAAGGACGTCAAGTCGTGGCTGGATGAACGAGCGAGCCGAGAACAACGAGGAAGTACACGCGTTATTACGTCTTCCATGAGAAGCGAATAAAGGCCGAACGGGTGGGCAGGCAAGCAGGCAAGGAAGCAAGCAGGCAAGCAAGCAGGCAGACAGCCAGGCAAGATGGGAATGGTTGAAGTAGTAGCAGCAGCATTGAGCAGGAGGTCTAATAAGGGGTGCAGACGGCCGCCAGGGAGACCGGCGGAGCTCTGCTCGGGCAATATGTTCCGAAATTGTTTTACTCCGACGGCCGGGACCAAAGAGAAGATAAAAATGTTCCAGCGTTCCTGCGTTCTCGTAGCTACGTCGCGCTACTTCCTGGCCTGCCGAGGAGAGAGAGCCGACCACCCGGCCGCCCGGCAGCCGCGCGTGGAGTAACTTTTGCGGGATGTGATGTGGAAAATTGGATTCAAGTTTGGGGCGGAGTAGCGGAGCGCCGGAGAAAGGGACGGCCAACTTGGAACGAGCACAGAAGAAGCGTGAGGAGACGAAGGCGACAACGACGATGAAGGAGAGGAGGAGGAAGCGAGTGGCATAGAACGAGAGAAGAAACCGAGTAGTCGGAAGGGTGGAAAGGGGTCTGTTGGAGAAACAGCTGGAAGGGAGTGAAGAGGACGAAGAGTCTCTAGCAAGAGTCGACAGTAGGACGAGAGCCAGAAGGGCAAAGACATGGGGAAGAGGTTAGCTTCGTAGCAAGGACACGCTTCTTTTATTGCAGCCTTCTTCTCTTTAGCCTTCTCGCTCTCATACTGCCACCCACCTCTCTATCTCTTTCCCCTCCCCTCACCCTCTCTAACTCACTCACCCTTTGCGTCTGTAGCTTTCATTTTTCGATACACACAGGCAAGGCGCGCGAGCGCTCGATCACATCCAATGTGACGGAGCGCACCAACCAACCCCTTCAATACGTGCGAGACAAAGCTAGAGAAGACTACAGCTCTCTCCATGGCGGGAGACCTTACTTTTCGTGTCCCGCGTACGATTTTCAACTCGACGAAGCGGTTCGACCGTGTAATTCCCTCGTGGCCGGAAGCAGTAGCATCCTTCCAGTCTTTGCCACCCTTGCCAACCCCCCTCACTATCCAACTGCTCTATCCTTGGCCTCATACTCCTCCATCCGCGTGTGCCAGTTTTGCTTTACTGTTTTTTTTTCTCATATTCCACGCGAAGTCCATCGAGTATAGAGTTCCACAGCTCGGACGCTCTTCCGTGTTTCGATGTCCCGTTTTCATTCCCCGGAGAGCGCCGAGAGAAATTGTGAACGTGGTAATCGGCTTGAAAGGGCTCTTTAAATATTAATCGCCAAGCTGACTCACTCCTTTCCCGCCCGACGAACCTGTCACCCTGCGAACCCTCACACCAACTTAGCCCAGTCATTTTTTCCTTCCCGTGCACCGTAACTTTTTTCGTGATGCTCGATTACGCGCCCTCGCCGCCCCCAGACTTTGGGATCGCGTGGAAATTTTATTTTATCGCTCGTCGAAAGGGCAATTATTTCTCGGGCGACTCCGGTGAGTCGAAGAGTGGACTTAATGTTCGAAAAGTTTCCGCTGTGCCTCGATCTTTCTTACCGCTTCGACGGGGGGCAAAGACAGGGCGAAGAAAAGCGCCCTTAATTTTTGCGAGCTTTTTCCGGATGAAGAGGCAATCGAGCGCGCCGAAAAAAACCTCGGGGCACTAAGCCGTCGGCGACCTGGAAATGGCAGATGGAGGAAGCGCTGGTCCTCACCGGCGTCAATTATCCTGCTTCACCGACCATCCAAGGATAATACCAAATCAATGACCGAAGGACCATCCTTCCTCTCTTCCTGGAAATAGTCCTTCTCTAGAATGATAACTTATGTCTAGTCGGATCTGTACATAGTCCTGCTGGGATTTACCTGAATCAAGAGTATTCCCAAGTATGTTTGGCTGTATCATTTTTCTCTCTGATAATTGTGACATGTGGCCGGCAGCCGTGAACGGATACTGCACTGCTATCCCCAATTCCCATCAGGCCACATGAAAGAGTCGTTTGTAACCGTTAAAATACGTCGATATAAATCGGTCAATGCGAGGGAAGGACACTTTATTTAAGGCTGCGGCTGAGGTTTGAGTTATCGAAGGATCTCACCATCGCGCCTCTGGCGCGTAATAGACTAGAAGAGGGATGCAAGGGGAAAGAAGAAATTACTGACTTATCGATGGCGATACGTTGGCCGCCTAGCGTAGATAGGACGTGCGACAAGCCAGCATCCCAGAGATCAATGAAGCACGGAATTTTACGAAACGTCGTTAAATCCTACCGTCCTCGGAACGCCGCTCGTGTTCGGCAGGCTTTCAGGATCGATCTAGCAGGAGTTTAAACACGTCGTCGTTTCTCCTATCGGTGTGGTCCAGCACGGTCCACCTAATCATCGGCCAAATCGACCGTAAACCCAGAAATGAGTCGCCAGTCGTTTCCCTTTTTCTCTACTTTGACCCAATTCGTGGCGAGTTCGCCTTCGTGAAAAGGCTATCCCCATCGTCATTTCAAATCGATTGCCAATCCACACGCCTACCTTCCTCCCGTAATCGTGTGGTCGAGTGGCTGCGTTTAATCGAATAGAGAGCGAGAACGAGCAGCTAATGACTCCGTATAAAGTCGCCGGGTTAAAGAATGGTTGGGAAAAGGCGCGAGTGTCTTAACACATACCACAAATTATAGCCCGGGTCCAGCGGGATGAGAAGTTGCACGGCTGGTAAAAGCTCAGCGGGCCGTGTGGCAGAGCGATTGCTAGTACAGGCGACTAGAATGAAAGGGGGAGAGAGGGTGGAGAAAGGAGGGGCGGGGCGGGGAGTGCACGACGGACTGAAAGAAGACGGGCCACTCTCTTTCCAGGGCAATCTGTAACTTCGCCATTCGACGTTAACAACTCGCCGGCACGAAGAGGGTCTGTGCCTCTTCAACGAACGGCCGACTGCTCGACCTCCACCCGCACACCAATGACTCGACTCGCCTCGCCTCGGCTCGACTCGACTCCTCGGTCTCCTGCCTTCTTCAATTCCTTCATTTGTGGCGAAGGACACAAAAGCGGGAGAAGTCACTAGCTAAATTGCGATCTTGTCACTATTACCCTTGTAAGACTCGACCATTTTACCATGTACTACTTAAGCCGTCGGCCAACTGAAGAGCGTGTACTCGAGAGCCCCTCGCCCATTAACTAATTCCCGTTGCTCCACCAACTCGAATCAATCTCACTGTGCAAATGTGTCGGCACCATCCTGGCACTCGGAAGTAAGCGTATGATTGAAGCCCGGCGGAGGACTAGTTGATTGACTGTTTACCTTGGCGAATCTCCCAATAGGAGTATGTATAATTCTGGCCCCGGTTCTGGTCTCCGATCTATGAAAGTCCTGGGGGCCTGCTTGCCAAGTGACATCGCCGAACAAATTGGTTGAAGGTAGCCGGAGTCGAAGTAAGGCCTCACGAGAACGAGCCAGTCGCTTTAGAAGGGAGGCCGCAAGTAGTCAAGGTTGACGTGTGGTCGGCCGCCCTCTCCTTCCATCATTCTCCCTCGCCAGTAGTGGTAGCTCAGCTCCTCGAGAAAGCAAGTCGGTCGGCGCTGATGAGATCGACGTTCCTAACACTCAGCAGCCCACTACTATTACTCTGCCACTTCTAGTACTGCTCTCACTCCCCCTTTCTCTCCCTCTCTCCTTCTCTCCTTCTCTCCTTCTCTCTAGCTTTCTCGATCTCTCACAGACTCTTCGAAGGTACGACCGACTCGAGGACCGTTCGACTCCACTCCTAACGAGCGCAATTTTCTCGAGACCGCGCTCTCTAGCGCACCGCTCGCCCCGCTCTCCCCCGCTCTTATGGCCACACGAAATGTTTATCGGAGTTGGACCAGCACTCTCTGTAATTAACGCCAACTCCCGCCGAGGCAGAACGCCGCGTGCCCCTTGTATGTACCTTGTACTGTGCATCTGTAACCCGGGCTACGCCACTCCATTCTACCAGTTGTTTTAAGGCAGCAGTAAAATTTTTATATTAGCAGCATGCGAACCTCCCAATGATCGATCGCCGTCGATTCCCAACCGACGATTCGGCTGGTGGTTGCTCTGTGAGTCAAGAGGCACCTGTTGCCCTCGCCCGGATAATTTTGCCGTTGAGAGGAATGCCTACTATAATTCCGGATGTATATCCGATCGAAGGATACTTTAAAAGTATCCCCATTTCAATTCTACTAGTTTTTCGATATCAAATCTTGCTCTCGAGATTTGGATGAAGCTTCACACAGGGTCGTGAAAGTTTTTCATGGTGAAATCACGATATTCGAGCGTGTCATAAAGCAATGAATCTGTAGAGTTAGACTTGAAAGTGACGTGGTAGTTGTACATGGACTTGGCACGATAATTATTCCAATCGCTGGTTCAATCAGGCACGAATGGTCGGACTGTTAGCCGAACGATAAAAGACTACGAATAATCGTTGCTATCGGGACTAATTAGGTGAAATCGTCGGAAAGGAATGGGTGAAAGAGCAGTGGTGAAGAATGAGGCCGACAAAGCGGCCGACAGAGGAAATACACACCGGGCAGTCCAGCTGAGTATATCGAGCACCTGTTGCCCCCCTTGGGATTGGGATTTACATTTTAATAGACAGGCGAACCACCGGCAGAGACAGACAAGGCTACCGGAGGGCTCTTCTCCACTACTTGGCTTCGAGTCATTAGGAAAATGGATCCCTTCGAAGGGCCCGTGTCGAATGTTCTTTCATACGGCTGCACCCGATCGATTATATGGCGACCGATATATCAGGCGTGAAAACGGATATCCGATCGGATAAGCTCGACGTAGCGTGTCGCCCAGAAGTGTCGCTTTCTAATTAATATCAGAGCGTGCCTGATTTCATTTAACAATTGCAAAGGGCTCGCCAGTATCATAGAGTAGGGAAGAAAGATATGCGCGCTAAATTGTGGCGAAAGCGAGAGCGCACGTGTGGCGAGCATCGGCATTACAATATTTTCCACCACGGACTGTCTGTTATTTACGTTGCCTTGCACCACCATCACCGCCGCCAGCAGTTGTGTTGCCGCCGCCGCCGCCGCCGCTACTTCCATGAATGTGCGCACGTCCGGAATTTAATTAGCGTAATGAAATTTGAATTCCTGTGAACTCGTGCAATCCCGCCCATGAGCGCGGCCAAATTACTCGACCCGAAATCGTCGCGGAAGAATGTATCCACTTGGAGACACATTAAGCGCTGCTGCCACCGCCACTGCCACTGCCGCCGACTCTTTTGAATTTATCGCGGTACGTGTTAGTCAACTAAACAAAATCAATGTTACCTACGCTGCCTAAATCATTAAACAGAATTCGGCGAGTTTACTTTTAAATAGACAATCGTTTGCAAAGATAGTTATTGCCTCGTAAATCATGAGGATTGAGCGTCCAGTAATTGGAACGTTCGTATTCATTCGCTTTGAGTTACGGTGTAGGGAACACGTGGATGCGTCTAAATTAGATGGACTGTCTAGCTTTCAGCCGCAGTGGCAGCCACACGAAACCTATTCCATTTGACCTCCAACCACCACAGAAGCGAAAGGCGTGGCAGAGATGCACGGGCTTCAAGTAATGCTCTGTTGGCGTCTCAGAACTGAGAGGCGGCGTTTGACACAGGCAAGCAAGAAAGCGTAAACAGACAGCCGAGTAAATTTCGTTGATACTCATCGAATGAACCAAGTTTCAGTTACTGCAAAATGAGGCAGCGTTAATTAGGAAATCGGCGCACTGACGCATAAGCCTTACTTTCTTTTTACTGGGCTGCCGAGCGGTTATTTGTCAACTGGCCTTGGCGGCCTCCTCTTCCTCCTAAGGGAATCGGCGCTTCCGATTCGAGTGTCAAACTCGGCGCGAGTGCTTCCTGGAGTGGTCCATGCCGTTTACCCGGCTGACCGCTGTCATCTCCGCTCGTGCGTCCCGCTAATTGAATTTCGATTGCGGCCGACCCCTTCGCACCACCCCACACCCACACCCACCTGCGCCCCTCTGTCGCCAGCGACCAAGGTGAGAACGCTTGTAAAAAAGTTTCCCGCATTTTGACGCTCAAACCTTCGTCGAGTACTTGGCTCGACTCCGAGTTTTACTGCCGGATGAGTAAAACTCTCACGCTAGCAGGATTAGATTCTTCCAAAGTTCTGCTCTCGGATAACTAGCCTTTACATTAAACTTGCCCGAGGGCTTGTAATTTCAAACGCAACTTCAGTGCTATCTGAGGGCGATCACGTTCGTTGGAAATCTGTTTGTAAAATATTTGTAAATCAGTTCAGCAAGTCCTTATAAAAGTAACTGCTTTGAACAGTGGTAATTTACTTTCTGCACATACCATATCGCCGTGCGATTGAAGTCTCCGATACTCATATCTGTAAAAAGGATCAAACAATCGTTTGATTTGCTATGCAGTAGATATGCGAGCCAAGCATTAGGTGCTATCCCCAAAGGGTTTAATTTATTAGGGCGGATGATGCATTTATATTATTCATTGAACAGCAAATGGGATAGGCAAACGTGCGTGTGCGGTGTATTGGCGGGCCAATCCGTTCAGCCGAAACTGTTAACTTCAATATTAAAGACTAATTTCTGGATTAACGCGTATCAATCCTGGAAATCGATTAGCCGGTTTGTACGTGTTCACGTGTGAAGGTATGTGCCAGGGCACAGCGCTCCACCGTCCCGCTTAATTCCTTGACACTCGCTTGCAATTTGGCCGCCAGTCAATTTCAGGGACCGATACGCTTGATGTTCTGATTCGATTTTTAACCATGCCACCTCAGTGCCGGAAGCTTTCCCGTGAAAGCGATCAAGCTACAATAAATCGTTGAATATTGCGACGTGACAGCGTCAGAAAGCTTGCTGGTACCCAAAGCAAAAGAAAGTCAAGAGGGCAAAGAAATGAAGGACGGCTGCCATGTCGATGAAAGAAATGCGAGCCTGTATTAGTAACATTTTTCAATGGGCGCCTCGCAATCCGCTATTAAACCCGTACTGGCGTTCAAAGCCATTTTCTGTACTCGTCAAAGTAGTACAGCCAACCCTTTGCCCCGTCTCCCCCTCCGGCCGTGGCTTCCCCCCTCTTGCCATGCACAATCAGACCATCTTTAAAGAAGCATCTTGTGTGGCGGTTCGCGCGGATTTTGCCTCGAATAAAGCTCGTATCGACGAAACTTTCCCGTACAATAAAGCGTGCTCACTACGTTCAGTAAACCTTAAATATAGCTCGACTCCAAGCTATGTTTCAATGGATAAAACTATGTTCCAATGAACGAGTCGAGTTGGCGAAGCGAGCGGAAGTGCACGCACCACATTTTGCCTCGAGGCATAATAATAATAAAGAAACTCGGGAAATGTTTGCCTAAAGGATTTAAACCACCGTCAGGAAATCTCGGAAAAGTGCTACGGGAAAGTTAAATAAAACCAGGTTCTTCTTGTATAACAAATCACTTTATTATCTTGAGTTACCCAGTTCCTCTGTCGGTGCTAGTCGACGTGTTTTATAAATTCCCTTAAAATAGAATCGTCAAGTACTGAAAAGGGGTAGTCTGCGAGGAATGATTCGACTCGGCGAAGAGCGAGAGAGCAACGGACATCGCCGATAGTACTCGTAAGTCTCGGAAAACGCAGTTATCTCACCAGGAAAACCGTGTTCCGGTAGTCGTTGGTCGGGAATTTTCTGTTTATCGTCGCGCTTGCTCATATCTCTACGCTGAGTTCCTCGCGGCAGGTAAGAGGGGGAAAGCTCTGAATACAGCGGATGGTTCGCACCGAGGGAAACCAAGGGACGACTGGAATGCACCGAGTACATTCACGGCAGCCGACATCCCGTCGCGTACGATTGTTTTATCTCCTGATGCTGCCAACCATCCATCTTCATCCTCCTTTTCTCCGAGCACGGCGCAACGCGGTGTATGATCCGACTACTCGCTCGCTTCCATGACTTCGACAGGCATTCTCCATGCAACATCCTTGTTAGTCGTTCTTCCCAAGTTCGAGAACATTTCTAAAGGTCTGCTTGGAGATAGTTAGAGGAATGAAGGTGTTGGCAGCAGTGGTGGTGGTGGTGGTGGAAGTTCGTGCAACACGCAGCCAGTCATCGGATGACGCTCACTTCCTTCGGCCACTTGGGAAATACCCGGTAATGTCCATGAGCCTGCCAACCCACTCCATTTCTCAGCCTTCTCAACCACATCCTGGCTTCCTCTTTATTTCACACCGTCATGCTCTTCGGATATTGTCGCAGGCTGTCCTTCTAGTTAAGTGCAATCCTTCCAAGATTTCATGCCACTATCGATCCTATTAGCGCGCAAGGCTAGCACGTAGAACGACAACCTCCTTGATTGAATCATTCGTTTTTCATCTAGATGTATTGTGCAATGAAAGACATAGGAAACCTGACGATGAGAAACTCAACTGCTGAGACAGCATGACGGTTACTCAAGGTGCAAATGAATCCGCTTGAGAAGTCCAGCTTCCAGTGCGGCGCAGGGGAGAGAATCTCTCACTCTCCTTCTTTCTCTTTCATGAGTTACCGTAAACGGATAGATGGGGAGCGCATGTGTTCCAAATGTACGACAGTATCTTCCTCGTTTCTTGGTCACCGGAGGAAGCGAGGTGAGGTGAGGCCCGGCTGCACTTGGAATATATTACTTTGTTTTATCGGCGACACTGCCAGTGCAATTCCCTCGTATCACTTGACTCGAGCAAAAGTTCGAGCGGTAGCGCGTCCCGTCCCGTCCCGTCCCCTTCCCCGCAGTCGCTTAATATCTCACGTAGAACTTGAGTTGCACTCGGCCGGAAAAGTGTATCGCCGCGAGATTGCGATTTCCCGGTATATAAATATTAATATCAGCTTCCGGAAGCAGAGATGTTGTATGTACCCTCTCGCAAATGCTTCACTCGCGTTGCTTTACTCGCACGTTTGCTCGCGGAACGAGCTGTTCTCGGTATGATCTCGTTCTGATTATGTGTCCCGGGGAGCTCTGGTTCGGTGGGGGTAGAAAGGCTGCCGGATGGCGGCTTCAGTCCCGCTTCTTGGACTTGTTGTCGGCGGCGGTGACGTTGTTCAGGGTGCGCTTTGTCTCGCTGAAGGCTAACGACAGCAGGAACTTGACAAGTCTGTATAGGACGTAGAGCAGGGCTAACGAGATACCGAGCAAAAAGAGGGCGACATCGACGAGATGACGTTGATACCAGGGCAGATTCGCACCCTCGCTTTTTAGGTATGGTAAACCATTGCCCCGAGCGATGTGCTCCGTCCACCAGACTGCCGTCTCTAACGGCTCCGCCACGCGGTCTCTGTAAGCCTTTGAAAGCTTTTGGGCGTTCTCGCGATATCTGCAACAGAAGCAACAAGATTCTCAGTCCTCCCTCTCACTCTCACTCATCCACTCCCTCTCTCACTCCTGCTCTCATTCTTCCTTTCTCATTTCTTGCACCAGCATGCCAGCTGCCTGGCCTCGACTCGACTCGACTCGACTCGGCTCGTCCAGAGCTTCCCACCCAACCAAGCTGGAAAAAAGGCGCGCGTGGAAAATCTGCTTGGCGCACTAGAGAGACTCGGCTATCGGAATTTATGAGCGGCCAGTGAAAAGGACTTGCTCTCTCTCAGCCTACGGCCCTCTCTCCCTCCCTCCCTCCCTCCCGCTGCCCCCTTCCTCACCCACATGCATATATTTACGTGTACAATGCTCTTGTGTGCGAGGCTCGCACAAATTAATATCGAGCAACAATATTTTCAAGCTGACGTTGGCTGTATCAGGAGCAAGCATGTGCACCAACCGTCTCATACATATTTCTATAATAACCGAATGTGTTACACTTCGTCTCTTCGAGTGGCGCACGTGCCTTGTTGGCCGGGCAAGGTGATAGCACGGCATCTCGTGCCTCGAATAATGAACATATTTCCAATTCTAAAATTCCGCTCTAATATCAGAGAGCACAGGGCCGCATATCACCGGGCACTGGCGTTGCCACGCTGCTAAAAACAAAGCCTGCTCTTCGAAATCAGAAACAGTACGGCAGGCGCGCTACGTTATTGCCACGCTTTCGCTGACGAAGCCTGCCGCCATGGCGCATCTGACGAGTATGTGTGTGTGTGTGTGTGTGTGTGTGAGTGTGTTTCGAGAGGAGAGGGCCAGTGACGGATGTGACGAGGAGTGCCACCAGCAGGATAAAGAGAGGGATCAAAGTGAAACGTGCGTGGGATGAAAAGAGACGTGATTGCCGGTAGACGGAGTGCTTTGTTGAGCGATAGAGAGATACATAGAGAGCTCGAGTGACATAGATGGCGAGAGATTGGGGATTGTTGGGGGGGGGGGGGGGGGGGGTGGAGCGAACGGCGGCGGCGGCGGCGGGGGTGAAGGTGACACGGAGGATGACGGTATGCTCGAAACCACCCTCGACGAGCCGGAGCACACAATTTACCAATCGGTACTCTCCATTATTCGTGTTTACAGCTGCAGTCCGCGAATCAACCGTGGTATACCCCGACTCCCCCGCCCGCCCATATTTGCCCCGGTCAAATTCAGTTGCAGACCTGCGGTGGTTTTGAATTAACCATCAATTTTAAGCCCGAGCTCTCACCCCCGTCCGCGTCCCTTGCGCCGCCTGCCGGAGCGCGAACCCTTCCCTGCCTGCCTGCCTGCCGCCTGCCCGCCTGTCAACGTGACGTTCACCCCATGTCCGCGAGAATGTCGGAGCCCAAAATGGGTATACGCACCGCCCCCACCCACGCACCAGCCAGCAAATTAATTTATTAGCCGGAGACGCTGTGAACGCGGCAAATCGGAGCCCGAGGAAAACCACCGTGCCACCTGGGCCAAGCGCAGCCGAGCCCGCTCACATGCTAATTGAACACGATCCTTCAAATGCGCTGCTCGCCTGAAATTAAATTGGCCCGAGGTACCGTAGAATTTGGGCCAAAAATCGGAACGATATGTATTAACATGATACGTATAATGGAGCGATTATTCGGGGTGAACGAGGCTAGGAAACAGGATCTATGATCCGTGGTACATAAATCGAGGAGATAATGCTCGGTAGTATATAACCCGATATTGACATGGCGGACCATTAGGCGGACACTAATTGCTCAGGAGTCGGGCAGTTCTTCCAAGAGTCTCGGGATAAGAAGGGTCTGATAGTTGGGCGCCGCGTAGGCTCGTTATCGGGGGCGGATCGAATTATTTAGTCAAGAAAGTCCGGGAAAGGCAGATGTCTCGAAAGTTGGAGAGCTCGAGAGCCATTTCCACCCCCGTTTCCGAGGCCGACTCTCCTATCTCCGGGGGATCATAATTCCCGCGATATCTTGGATCGTTGTCGCTCGGCCGCCCATCCCCCTCTCGCCCACACAAACACACAGAGACGCACTTTACAAACTTACTTTCCTCAGACTTGTAACGTTATCGCTGGCCTGCCGGTTGGTCCGTTACTCCCATTTCGGATGCGCCTGCCTGGCGCTTCTCCCACGCGGCTACTACATATGGTTCCCCAATGACGATATTATTCAGCTATGGGAATCGTGCAACCCCCAATAAATCACTAAATCGTACTACGGCCAGAATTATAAATATCCTCCTTAGTCCCTTTTTATAGTGTTCGTCTCAATATTATTTATATATTATTTATACGAGGCAATTCTCTTGTGAGTTTTTCGATTGGGCGGCGGGTTCATTTCAGCGTTCCATGATGCGTTACATGGAAAGCAGTATCGTTTGCGGCGGAGACATAGTGGGATTCATGGAGTGGTTGGTGGGTGGTGGGTGGTGCGCGCTGGCGAACGACTCGTCCCGTCGTGTGTCGGAAAGTAATCTTGGCCCGGCCCCATAAGTCCTTCCAAGTTACTTTACGATTTCTCGGCTCGTTGCTGCTGCTCCCGGCGAGACTGGAGCGCCGCCACTGCCGCCGCACCGCGCGCATTTACGAAGTTACTTTGTGACTTGTAACGTTATCGCGCGGTCGGCCCAGCAAGCCGTGCTACCTCAGCCCTCTCGCAGAGCCGCCACCTCACCAATTACCCGATCTAGTCGAACTTGGGCACCTACCAACCCATCCACCCACTCCTCCCACTATCTTCCACCTATTATTCAGAATCCCAACGACCCAATTGTCACTTTACAACATATATTGCACCCAAATTGCACTGTATTAAAAACTTGCTAGAAATGAAAGGAATGATATTCAAGATGTTGAATTAATCATCATATGCCGAGAAAGTTCGCAATTTACAAAATTAGCAAAATGTGAAAAAGCTCGCCTTCCTGCGCACAATCGTGGTAATTTAGTCGAATGATATAATAACGCTCCCTTCACTCTTTTAATGCGTATCGCGATTGCGCGGGTTTAATATGCAGTTTCATAACGAGATTCTCTCCAAAGAAAGTATCTATTTAATTCCGTACGGTCCACACTGCTTGTTACCATCACTCGAGCCATTATCTTTTAATTCAATTATATCCACTTTCAACGACTGTTACAACAACCGCAAAGTGTTTAACAAGCGTCTACTGTCCACGAAATGCATTTCATAATTGCTTCGTGTAAACATCTGCCTCGGTATCAGGAGAGCGTGACGAAAAATAAAGCTGCATCTCTTTTAGCCAATGGGATACAAACAGCCATTGAAACAGCCATCAGCTGGCGGTGCCAGTGGCGAACTAATTGGTCTGAAAAATAGAAAAGTCTGACGATCGATATGTTTCGCTTGCACCTGATGCAAACAACACAACAACAGACCAGGACACGAATTTAAATCGTCAATTACGGGAGCGCACACGCTTTCGCAGGACATGGTACACCGGAGCAGACATTCGTTTGACGAGCGAGTTGCTAATTTCAGAGCAATCACTTATGCAACCATGAATAAAGACTGTGTGCCAGTTACTGTCCTAATCCGCATGATCTGTGTCAATGGAATTAATGCCGATCTCGACGAACGCGATTCTATTTTTGCACAACACTAATTTTCCGAAGAATAGCAAGACGTTATTAGATAAAGGTGTCTGTTGAAACGGTCCGGGGTCGACGCGTACGACTAGAATTTCAGAGCAGCGATGAATCAAATGCGCCAATGGAGATAAACTAAGTGAAGAAGTACGCTTGAAAGAGCGACCGGCACGTGAAAGAAAAGGAACTATGAGGGGAAGGAAGAAATAGAAAGGAGCGGGTTAAGGAGCCGCGACGGATTATGCGCGGAGAGTGGGATCTTTTCAGGTCCTTATTCCAACAGGACTTGCTGTGTGCTAGAGCCCCTGTAGGGTTGAAGGGACCATAGCAACACGCATACACAGACACATTGGCAAGACACCCTAGACTTTGGTCGCACTCTTATTGAAGCGTATAGCCAGGCAGAGCAGGAGTGTCAGGGAAGTAGGAAAGGGCGAAGGAGGTGCGCGGTGTTCCCCCTGGTGAAATGGCCCTCGGGTACCGAGCTCCGATCCAATTAGATTTTTAATAAAAGTTTACCCATCCCGCCGCTCTGTCCCGCGAGTCACGTACCGGTTTCCGTCCCTACGGGCTGAGAAAAAGATTAACTGGTTCCCAGGGTAACCAGCCTTTTGACACGGAGCCACCGGATGCCCTTCCGGCAGCGCCGGATTAAGAGTTTTGCGAGGCTGCTTGCCTGCCTGCCTGCCTGCCTGACTCCCTCTTTTTCACTCCCTCCCGTATTCTCCTTTCCCATCCTACTCTCCTTTCTCCCGAACATTTCACAGGACACTATCCCGTGCTTCCTCCTCTAGTGGAACTCTCCGCTACGATACCGATATTTCTGGAGACATCACTCCGCTACCAAGCTAAATATCGATAGTGCCAGTGTCGTCCACGTATTACGGTAATCGTATTTGGTCCCGCATACGCCCTAACACCAAAAATACTAATAGGACGTTTAGCGTGTTTGCGTAACCGCATTACGGCCTACCGGCTAATAGGCATCCAGCGTTCCTCCTAACTCGTTCGGTCAGAAGTTATCTCGGGCGATTGAGATTGCCGAAGTGGAAATAGCCGGCGATGTTGGTTTTAGATAAAATAGTCGGTCAACAATGTGTTAAGTTGGGATTTGTGGATGGTGGGGAGATTTGAAAGTTGGTGCTGGCTATTTGGGATAGTAGGATGAGGTCTTGGTCTTCTCGAGGAATATAAGCGCTTCCAAGGGAAAGAAGGTCACTCTTTATCGGCGCTTCGGTGGACCCAGACATCCGACTTGCATACTCTCCCTCGAAATAAGTATTTCGTGTTCGAAGAGTGGGCGTGTTCTTTGGCAAGGAGCACTGATGCATAAAGTTCGAGCACCCTGTCCGCGCCACAAGCCATTCTAAATTATCGCGAACACTCGGGGAAATCTACGTACACTCTCATCGTATCCATGTACCGGGTGGGCTGCGATCGAGACGAAATACCCGAGATAAGCAAGAAGACCCTGCCAGAGAAGAGGGTGACTACACTTGGCGAGGGCCTGGCACTCACGATAAGCAAAAGCAGTGATGTATGATTTGCTGTCGCACGATCAACCCCAGAACTGCCGCTCGGAAAGTCCAAACTTTTCCTTCTCTTGCATCCGTGTGTAGTTTCACAAATCATAATTGACAAAGATAGAAAATACTTTGTCGAGTCCTGTCATTTGAAATCGGCAAGATTTGAAAATCGGTAAAGTAAACTTGCGCCACATAGCAGTGAAAGAAACTCTACAGTTGGGGAAAACAGAATGGTGTAGCTACAAGAACTTCCAAATCAAGTAGAACACATCAGCCGGCTCGGACTTCCGGAGCTAATCACCGCTCAGAGGTAAATCTTAGCCCAGGGTAATAAAATAAAGCGCACGCGCGCGCGTACGAGAGTATGCAAATCCAATTCCAAATCCATCGGGGTTACTCCATCGCATTATGCAGCTACCATTCGATTCCGCTGATTTCGTCAGTTCTGCGCTATCTCCCTCGCGCGCTTTACCACCCCCCAGCGTTACCCTTTCTCATCGATCGCTCTACGCTAGCTCTTCACTCTTGCAACGAGGCTTTATAAAATCAACGGGCCGACCGGCAGGCTTGTCGAACGTACACATAGCTATCGACGACTTTTGATTAAAATGCAAGCGATTTTTTGTTCCTGCCAGATGAGCTATTCACGGTGTAATGTTTCCTCGTCGGAGGGCTTCTAATTTCCCCGGACGAGAATACACCTGACGGAGATGAACGATCAGATTTCGATACGGGGATGAATCTGCCGGACCCAGGGATGGAGATGTGATCTCGGAAAGGTGAGCCACCCCCACGTAAATCCCGAGAAATTGGAGGATTGCCGCTCCGACTAATCATAATACGAGCGGAAGGTTGTACATGATAGGATCAAGCATCCTACCCAAAGTTAATCTGTCTTCTGAAAGTCTTGGGATATTTTTCCAAGACTTTCATTAACTTATCTTTGATAAGCTGACTCGGCGGTAGGGTGAAATGGGAGACACCCAGTGGGTATATAAAAGCGATCTTGCTCCCCAGAGGCTTGCCGTGCGCTTCGGGTGCTGGAGGACGATGGCGGTCGGGAAAATCCAATCGCTTCCCGACGATATACGTCTTTGTAACTCGATAAGTCGCTCGGGTAATGCCATGGCGGAGGAACAGCCCTGGCGGAGCAAGAAGATTTCACCGTCCAGCCAGCCAACACGGGCTTGGCATTCAACGGCAGAGCTGCTCATCCCCCGCTGAGGAAAGTCCCTCTCGCGCTGGATCAAAAAGCGGAAATCTCGTGCTTACAGCTTCAGATGTATGCCCAAGTGTCTCTTTCTCTCTCTTCCTTCCCTCTTTCCCCCTCCCGCTCCCTCTCTTCCTCTTGCTCTGTCTCTTTCTCTTTCTCTATCACGGCCCAGGAACACGTGACGCAGAGCGACGATTTAAGGGACACGTACTTCATCGCTTGGAAAAGAGTTATGGTACCTACCGGAGGATAAAAAGCGGCCGTGCTTTCGGGAGGCAAACGACGCGGAATATCAAATCGATTCGCCTAGTCTTCCATGAAATGCATGATTCTCTCGGTAAATAACAGCGCGATAAACAACCATTGAAAAGACTTGCTAAATAGGAGGTGAATACATCGGGTGCCGCTTATTAGACCTTGTGAGTACTCGACGAGTGTGTTTATGTCGAAGATTGAATTGTGAAACGTAAACATTTATAATTGTTCTTCTTTTCCTGGTATAACAACGGACAAGTTGCGACGCGTATGTTAGCAGATGGTGGAAAACATAGATATGGCCTGCTAACAAACACAGAGAGGCACATATGCGGTGGTTGGCGAGAAAGGTGAAAGCGCGGGCGAGATCGCAATCGTGACATCGCCTGTAACACGATTATTTAGATGGACGTGGCCTGACAAAAAGAATTTGCGAAAGGGTCGTTAAATGCTGAAAGTCATTTTTCTTCTGTCATGCCGGCTAACTCTTTCTCTCTCTATCCCCTGCTTGGCTAAAGAGGCAGCTGACGTTTAGCACTAAAAGGACGCCGGGACCCATGAATTTTTGGGGCGCGTGGCAGAAAGATTACCCCGAAAATGGCTCATATGTAAGTCACCGCTTTGATCCTAAGTGCCATTCGTACGAGCTCACTCGAAAGCCAGGAGAAGATGCCCTCTGATTTCGAGCTCACTTTACAAGCCGAAACAAATTGCATGGGACGTGCGTGCGTGTGTCGGAGCCTGCTGACACATTAAACTGGGAAATATCCCAGAGAGATACTAGCCTTTCTATCTCATATTAAAGATAGTAATACATTTCTACGGTTATATTTTTCAGAGAGATAAACAGATCTCTCTCCATCTCTCTCCCTCGCTTTCTCTATCTATCCATCTATCCATCTATCCCTCTCTCCCTTTCTCTCTCCCTCTCAGCGATCCCCTCCAAATTTCAACGGAACTAATTTGCGAATTGCGCTCACGTAATTCCGCACGGACGGCAAGAGGGGTCGCGCGCGGGGCGTTTCGCTCTCAGTTACAAGTGTGTTTGCGAGGGCGGCATTCCCGCTTATGTAGCACGCTGATTGAATACACATCCCGGTTATCGGGGCGCGCACAGTTTACGAGGGCGAAAACCGTCGGGCATAGAGGAAGCAGTACCGCTTATCATACAACTAGGGATTATTAGAATACTGCCACGTGTCCTCGCGTCAAACTGGCTGCATTATTCAGGCCAGTTGTCGCGCGCGAATACGACGGCGACGAACTCAGAAAAGGAGAGCAAGTGCGCTCGGGCCTGTATTCTTCCCGGCGAACTTCCATAATGAAATTCAGTGGATCCGCGGGAAACGGGGAGCTTTTTGTTCGGCGCTTTAACCCGAAGCCCGCATACATTTCCACTAGACGCACAATACACAGCGAAGAAGCCTCCACGCCTGCTTTCTTTTTGCGAATAACAGCCGGGCAACTTTTTAATCCGGCGCGCACTCTCACGCCCGACAGAAAGGGCGCAGTCACCGCCACCAGTGCGAAGTCACTCTCGAACTCAAAGTAACTCGGAATTGTTCGCTAGTGCACAGCGTCGATCGAGAAGCGCCAGTGTCAAAGTACTGGAGCTTCCACTACGAGGGGAAAAAAGAGACATACACCACGCACGAGAATTTTCAGTGAAACAGTTACTCAAGGATTTTTAAGCAGTAATAAAGACTATCGCCTTAATACTCCATTTATGAAATACGTTGTTTAAATGGATTTCAAATGTATAAATAAGTATACAAGGAAACGTCTGTAAAGCTAGTGTTAATATAACATCGGCAAATTGCTTGCCATTAATGGAATGACGTATTTCCTATAAGATGGTAGAGAGTCGCGACAATAAAGAGAATTAATCTGAACTGGTGCCCGGGAGAATGGGGGAAAGCGGTATCACATAAGTTACAAGAGAGGATAAAACGTAAAGAGGGGTGGTATAAACTTAATAGCCGTGGAGGCAGCCAACGAGAGGGTTAATTTCCTAGCCGGGCTCTCCTAGCCTAGCTGGAGCAGCGAGGCCACGCGTCGTTTCACGACATCCTGTGCTTCTCTCTCTTCTCGAGCACCGTCGATCTTTTCATTTTCTCTTGGTGCTCGAGCTCGCTTTCGTAGCTAGACGGGGCAGTTTCCTCGTTCAGGCTCGCGGAGCTGCGGCGCGGCGCGGCGATCTTACGAGTGAGCAGGTGCACCGAAGCACCGCCGACTAGCGCGAGCCTGCTGTCTCCCGGCCCCGGAGAACAGGGCTCCACTCCACTGAAAGAATGCGTCTCCATAGAGGACATTTTGCCTCTCGAATAAATCCGGCCCGGAAACCGCACGGATCCGCAACGAGACTGGAACGCGCCAACTGATAAATGGCAGAGTGGGGGCGGGCCGGGGCGGATTTCTCCCGAAAGATGCGAAAGGGTTGGGAAAAGAGGCGAGCGGGCCAAGGGTGGGCACAACAGGGCAATAAAGAAGGCGAGCCAAGGGTCACCGGAAGACGAGGAGAAGGCCGGAAGTAGGATTGGGGGTATAGCGAGCGGCGAAGCGGGCGGGTTCGAGCAGTAAGGTTGAAACGAAGGGGACCGGCTTAGTCTAGGTTCGGGTGTCGAGCTAACTCGACGACGAAGCTGCACTACGTTATCCCTGAGCCGTGACCGAAGAAGAAGAGCAGACGCTCGAGCAGGGCGTGCCCTCGCTACCTCCTTACAAACTGCCGAAACTTTGACTAGCGGCTTTACGTGCCAGCTTGCACGGCCAACTATTCCCTGTCCTCTCCTTTCACTATGTGCATTCACTCGACTCCCTATCTGACAGACACACACACACACACATACAGAGCGTAGATTGGTGTCATACTTCATGTACTACATAAGCAGATCCCGCGATTTCTGCTGTTGAAAACATTCTACGCGTTTCGCGGCTAAAAATATCCACTGAAAGTGGGATAAGTAGTCAGCTGATTAGCCCACAGAGACTCACTGGTATTACATTCAAAGCATCTTTTTCATTACTCTCGCTACTCATTCCCTTTCTTATATTCGCCGCCAAAGAGCTAAATACCGCGCCCTTTGACCGCGTGCGTGAACATTCGCGTTCTTTGGTGAGTAGTGCCGAGTTCGCGAAAGTAAACGCGGTTAAATATGCTAATTGGCCGAAAAGCGGAGAGCTTCGCTTGCCGCGAATTGCGTGACTCATCTCTGTCTCTCCCTCTCTCACGGTCTCTCGCTCTTATGAATGCTCTCGCTCATAAAATGTCGACTTGCACGTCCGTATGTCCGTCCGTGCATTCGTTAGTCCTCGACCAGGGCCCCCGTTGTGCAAATTTGCATAGGGGAAGTGGAATACACGCGCGGCGGGATAATGAAAGCTGAGTAACGAAGGGTGGGGGGAGAGGGTGGTTCTAATAAACTCCTCGCGAAATTTCTATAACGCTGCTTGCACGTATTTTCGAGCCATAGCGACAACTGCGACTGAGGCAAAAGTACGAATGGCCAACTGGAAGTAGCAGTGCCTAAATTAAGTGTATCGAAAGAAGTGGAAAAGGGTGCAAGAGGTAGAGGAAAACGCGAAGGGCAGGACACGAATACGTCGAGTAATGCTTGAACGGTTTGATCGCGAGCGCCCAATTGCTGGAAGTCGAAGTTGGCAGTTGGCACCCCCGCGGGGCATGGATCTCTCTTGGAGGAATTGAATGGCCAGCTCGCGCAGAATCCTCGTCGCCGGCTCCTCGACAAATCGAAGGCGCTTCCACCCGATAATAATTTAGAGTCGCTTTAAGACCGGCCCGGCCGGCAGACCGCATATCAAGCAGGAACATCCACCGGCTGGAATTGGAATCGACCTGCTAATGCCCGCCCCTCCTCTCCTCTCCCAAGCTGAGTGAGATCGTTCATTGGCTTGGATTTTGTGGCTTCGCCAAGCTACTCGCTATATTCCCCGCACCCATTACTGCCTTATATTCTCATATTAACGCTCTACCTCATCTGTACGTTTTTCCTGCCCACTTCATATTATTCCATTCTGCTTTCCAGCTTTGTGCGCTGACTTTTGTGGCCGTTTACACGTTCGCGACACAAGAAGCCGACTTGCCATAAATCTAAGGGGCGAGTAGTAATTACCGGAGGGCGGTGGTAGCAATGTTGGGCCAGCACGAGACCAAAGACTCCCAACACTAGTCAACGGAAGGGAGCTCGATAATTTTGTATTAGGGCGACACGAGAAGTTAGCTTTAACAATTGCATCGGCACACGCAAGCCCCACGAGAGGGAGTGAGAGAGGAAGAGAGTGGCCGCGAATTGGCCGATACGTTTGGCCTGCAAAGGGCACGTTTATCGTGTCGTTACCTCTGTATTTGCACAAGCCACGAATTTCAATCTATCGCGCTCGATTTGGCCCAATAATTCATCCACGAAATCGCTACTTAGACCAGGCGTGTAAATCTATTTCTCGTAGATTCTGAGGTGTGAGAGTGTGCCAGCCCCCCGGCACTAGTATCAATAGCCGGTTACAGATCGCAAAGCAACCAGGTAATTTAGAGTAATGGCAGAGCGGGAGTTTCAGTGAACTTTCGGTATTGGTTCAGGATTTGTTTGACGATTGATATTCGTGGCATTCCGTAACGAGAATACGATTGCCTGGCGCGCGCTGCATTGATGAGATCACAATACTCGGGAGAACGTAACAACAGCAGCAGCAATAGGACCGGAACAAGCCATCTGAAGTCCGAGGTGGCTGGCGCTCGTAAATCCTCGCTTTCGTAATTGCAGCCGGCGAGAAGGAGAATGCGGCTGCCAGGTCGCGCTTTCATATCCGTTTTGATTTATTAAACTGCTCTCGTCATTCGATAGGATGACTCTCGTGCCGGCGTGATTATAATTAAAGCACAATACAGCCGTCCCGGCGGCTAAAGTATGGAGCGGCGGTTAACGATACCGACCAGCCAGCTCGACTCGCGTTGCTGTCTGGTTTCGGCGGCGGCAGCGGCCGGAAATTAATACGTATTCCGCTTGTTCCCCGAAACAAACGAAATTCATTAGCGTATCCATTGCGAGCGACGCACGCCAGTCTGCCTGCCGGAACTACGAGCCACCCAGGCAATATTACAACCTCCCCGCACTCCATCCTCGCGTGCAAATAATAGAAACACAATCGAACGACGCATTCGACGCTCCAGACAGAAGGAAGCTTTTTGATGTTTTTCTCGAAATGCCGCAGGCACCTGAGAACTAGTAAAAGCGCGCCCCAGGAAACGAACTGGTCCGCCCAGGGCCGTAACGAGGTGCGGCCAGTTAACAAGTTGTCCGGGGACCGCATTGAATAATGTAAAGTTTAATTTCAAAACCCGCTTTCGGCCGTCATCGAGTGGCAGTAGCGCCGGCGTACCTTCTCGCTCGCAGCCGGTAGGCTGGCAGGGTAGCTTGTGCCCGGCTGGTCGAACGCCGGAGGTATGAGATAGCCGGGGCTTGATTCATGCCGTGAAACATTTAGCGCTCGTGAAATTTCCCATGCGACTCCAAGCGGATACGCTCGCGGGCGTGCTTGCTGGTCGGCCGGGTCCACTTTCTATAGCTCGACACAGGGATGAAGGGAAAGAGGGATTGCGCGGGGGGGTGTTGGGGGGTAGCGCAGTGGCCAGCAGCCGGTTGTATTTGTCGATGGACGAGCACTATCCGGAGAACACGTCCGCTCTTTCCGCAATTCGTGCCTCGAATTTAGGAGGAAGAGGAACGACCTGGAGAAAGGGAGAAAAAATGGGCGAAGCACCCGCGGGAGGATCGAGTCTGGACCACCCCCACGGCGAGGGCCGAGGAGAATGAGATATAAAGTGTCGGGCCACGAGATGAAGGAGCAAACCGTCGAGCTGCAGGGAGACAGGCATTCCCAACGATACGAATGAGAATGCCAGTTCGAGGCTCGCTAAAGGTAGAACAGAAGCAGGCAAACGAACGGGAGTGGAAGAGAGAAAGAGAGGGAGAGAGAGGTACGTAGAAGCAGGGTGAATTCAGGGTGGCAGAAAGGGTGGAAAAACGCCAGTGAGCCGCGTTACGGATTAACAGGGGAGCCTGGCGCTGCAACGACGATGCACTTCCCGGATATCCGAGCGCCCGGACAGCTCGTGAGATATTCAACGGAGCGAATATCCTGCCAGATTATACGATTTCCCTTTTTGCCGCGAACCCCTTCCCAGCCCGTTGCACCCGCCTCTTTTTTCTCCTCCACCCACAGGTCCAGGGTGTGCGATGTGCGACACGAGCGTCGCGTTACGCGCTCCCGGCAGTTTAGCATAACCGATATCTTTGGAGCATAGACCGATCCCGGGCGGTCCCCCATCCGCGGCCAGAAAGGCTATCGGCATCGGTATCGATGAATCATTTATTAGACTGGGAGGAAATGAGTCCACCAGGTTGCTTTTTCAAATATTTCCTCCCTGGCTCAGCCAATCCTCCCATGGAAAGATCCATTATATCCAGCGAGTCGTTAATATGGTGATATCAGAAAACGGATCCCTCCTCATTGTTATTAAAATACGATCCTCTGTTCTTCGCACAACATGTACTTTTTGCAGTGCTTTTTTAGTCGCGTTGATATCGAAGTGCAGAATGTAAGAATACCTCGTATTATTGAAGACTTCGTCAAGAGCGTGTCGCAGAGTTGCCTCGTCAAAATCATCGAACTTGAGTACAATTGCTGCACCTCTGGTTGCGGCAGCAGCAGCGTTGTGGAATTGATCGCCAAAGATCGGCAGGAGGACCATTGGTATTCCTGCGTATACGCCCTCGGAAACACCGAGTAATCCGCCATGGCCAAAGTAACACTTAACATTTGGATGATCTGTAAGAGAAAAAAGCTTCTGTTAGCCGAGAACATTCTGACAAAGTAACGCGCCAAATCTTTTTCTTCGCCCTTTGCTTTCAATGGGACGGATCGACCGATAACCAAAGCACTTTCGCGAGTGCCGCTGATATTAAAATCGGCCGAGAGAATTGACGGAGATCGATCAAAATCAGGTCGTATTTCATGTGTGCGCGGTACCGCTGGGTGGCGATGTGTGTGCGGCTACGTGGCCTCGCCGATCGATTTTCAATAGCGAAAATTCGCCGGGGGAGAAATTCCGGGCGTCCGCGCTTATCGTGATAAAAGTCCCCTCGCCTTTTTACGGGTTACGCGAAAGGGTGGTTAGCTTCACACATACCCTTTTCTTCCCACGCGATATATATATATATATGTTGTATATATATATATAAACTATACCCATCAGGGAACACACGCGCACTCCTATAAAAGGAAGGGGATCTCACGAAATCGTTAGAGACAGCAGGCACCTCGTGATTCCCGAAATAATAAAAGACACCGGACTGTCAGTCGGAGTCTCAAGGATATTCTCAGCGGAGGAGCGCGCCACTTTTATCAGCAGTCTACTCGTGAAGCGGGTGGATCGTTTCATCCCCCGAATTCCCTTTACTATGATAGCTCTCGCCACGGAGCCTGACGTCGGTCCTAATGTCAAATTCCATTACCAGGCATCCTCCCCGTGGCATTTGCGGCTATGGTTGCACGGTTGGTGCGCGGCTGCTTCACGCCATACGTATCGCAGGCGGGGGGGAGGGGGATGCACTGGGTAGAAGAGCGTGTGGCTCCGGCGGCGCGGCGCGGCGCCTCGCACACTCTCCGACACATCGACATACGATGTGGCGTGTCGATAGACGTGACAGTGGGTGGATAGGTATCTATCGGTAGCCGGGAATTTTCGCCACCCGGGGACCGAAGGAAAAATCGGCGGGACGTGCTCTCGCCCGATTTGCTGCCGATTTCCGTCGGCCGCTTCTCACTCGACTACTCGCGCTACGTCGATTCGATCGGGAGCCCAAGCTCAGGATAAATCTAACGCTAGCTCGTTGCTCACCGCCACTTTCTCTCGGGGCTAATGAAGGAGAGAAGTCGAGGGCAACGCAGCGGTAAGCAGTCGATCCCTCTTGCCGCTGAAAGTCCGAGCGACCAGAAGTAAAACTCTGAGAAAGCGAGGTAACTTAATCGGAAATCAATCGGTCTACATTGAATTTGCGCGGATGTATTATGCGTAACCGAGTGTGGGTTAAAGCGAGCGATCGTTTGCTTTTTCCTCCGGCGCGCGCTCCTGTCGACTAATTTAAACAGTACTATCGGTATAAAAGCAGTCGAAGCGTAGAGTGCCGTAGTCACCTTAATGGGAATCGAAGTGAAACGAAGACTGGCTTCCGTACCCACCGGAGAAGCAATCAGGTATTGCTTTCGGTACGATGACGCAATCTCCCATTCTGTCTGTCTTGATGGTGGTGAACGCTCTGTGTACCCCGACGAGCAACGCGTGTCAACATATTCTGTAGATCGCAGAGTGCAGATGCACACGCGCGCCTGCACACGCTCTACCACCGCGAAACCAATTCCATTAGTGCTTCATATGTAAATTTGCCGAGTCATAGCGCCACGGCAAATACTTTGGGCATAGGGCTGGAAACTCGTATGGCGAAGTGATTGTGTCGAGCGACGAATCTCCGGATGTCGCCAACGGTCAATAATCGACAATTATTTTCTCTTATCGTATAAGCGTAACAGCAATTTTTTCCCTCCAACATTACGCGGCCCCAACCTGCTAGTTGTCCTAGGAGGGTTGTTGGTAACGCGGGCTATATTTTACAGGCTTATCACCTTTCAATTATGCAGGCATAAATAAAAATGTAGTTACCAAGGGGCACACGGTGTACGTTACCGCCGACGAGGCAATTACTCTATCCCAATACTAATTTGCATAGGAGTTTGATGCAACCGGCTAGCACCAGCCTCGCCCTCCAGGTACACCATACTCCAGCCAGGCTTCCAATCTACCATCGGCATTGGTCGGATTTTCCTGCTAGCTAAGGGGTTAACAAGATAGGAAAGAGGAGGAGGGGGGAAGGGGGAGGAGGGGGGAGGGCTAGGTAGGATTCCAGTGGGAACGAAGCGGGGAAAGTGTGACGGTGATCTTATCAAGATCACGAAGAAGCCGGCGCACCATAAGCGAAAGGGTAAGGAGCACGAGAAAACGGCAAGATACAGTAGTCACGAAGTAAGATAATAAAATTAAAGCGATCGATCGAGAGGCAGCCTGCGCACAAGTTTCGATCGGCCTCTTCTTCCTGTATTACGTGGCTAGTCAGAGGCCAATGTGGCGTGAGGAAGAGCAAGCAGATAAGAAGATCGAATCTTTAAAATGCCACTTTTCTCCGATGATCCTCACAGGCAGTAACATCGTTCATCCTCCATCAAGGATTACCCATCAAAAAATTTCACTTCCGCCCGACATTTGCACGAGTCAGCGAAGTACGCTTCGAGCTTGCACTGCCGTAAATAAAAGTGGGGGACTCTAAAAGGATACTCGCCAGATTCAGCGTCTCATTTGCATCTGAACGGTATTTTATCGGTAAAATATGCTGGTTATATAAATATCGCTGGGAATTAATAATTTCAATCAATATGAACTCGTAAACAGTGCTTAATAGCGCGAATGATTATACAACTCTGAATTATGCAAGCCATTTATTTCGTAGTACTTTGATATTCACTGACCTATCGGCTAATGTAATTTTTAGAAAATTCGCAGCGCGTGTATTGCTGTTATGATTGTAGAAAATTCAAGCGGCGACCTTTAATCCTGTGAAACCGCGATCGCGGCGGATTTTCAAGAGCGGTCCATTTGAATGCATAATTGGAAGCTGGCACAGGTGAGGCCAGCCACGTGCAGAGTGCAGTCACGTAGAGACGCGTTCGTGCGTGAATGCGTTTGCCAGGCGAACACTGGCTCCTCGCTTTTCGGCAATCCGGACACGTAAGTGCCTAAGCACCCGTAGGTGGACTGGACAGCCAATCAGAAAACAATGCCGCCCAGTTAAACGCCAGACAAAAGCTGAGAGACAAGCATTGACAGTGGTATAGCCAAACGAAGGAAAGAGCATACTCTTCCTCTAGATTCTTGGCTGAGTAACTACAGTAGTAGGTCCACGGTGATTTATGTTGCCAGGCAGTCATTAGCGAGTTACCTAATTAAAGTCGCTTCTCCCGTCGACAAGAAGAGTGGAGCGGGAAGGGAGGGTCGGCGGAGCTGGAAAATTGCTTAGGCGAAAATTCACGCGAATCCTGACCGAAGGAACCGCAAAGCAAGCTAGTCTCCCATGGGCGCAGGGGCTAGTAACTGCCAAAGTATTCGGGACACGCTGCCAGTTGGTGGTTACCATAGCACCATCACCGCGGAGAATGGAGTTCCCTTCGAGCCAGCCAAAGATTGCAAGACTATCTCTAGCCAGTTCTCTGATCCCACAATCCCCGAGTAATTGCGTTATGTTAAGCAATCCTTGGCAATGCGATCGAGCGCTACTATGTGAGCTTGATGCACCTGTAGCTAGTTGCACGATCAAACTGTCGATACTAATTACCTCCGGCGAACGAGTGCCAAGCGCAATGCATCTGGGTCTTCCCAGGAAGTTTCGGAGAAAGGCCGGCGAGGCCCGGCGCGGCGCGGAGCGGCGCCTGCTTGTTGGAATTTCTGTTGGAACTTCCAGAAGACAATTTGCCAGGAAAACCGGTACACTCCTTATATAACTAATGACGTATAAACGATTGAACGCGTCACAGCAACCTGTGAGCATTGGCAACGAATACGACCCTCTCGGTGATAACCAGCGGCTGATACATATTATTCAATGGCTTTCGAGGTTTTTGCACTAACCGCGCCGCTTTGTAGTGCGCGAGAACTATACGATCCACGCCACAATCAAATGCTGATTTTAAATACAAATTGCAGAGGCTAATTTAATGGTTACTCTACTGATTATTCTCATCAAGCTCAGCTAACGATTCGCGTTAACGTCGCTGGCGGCAAGAATGCCAATGTATGAAGGATGGATTCCCGTTCGTGACCTAATGTTGAAATATAGCCTTTGAGTTCTAATTTATGTATGCCAATGGTAAACATAGTGAGGGACAAATTTTCTGCTTTGTAAGAACGATAAAACAGCTAAACCGCCTGAGTCATCCGCTGTGGATATGCGATACCAAAATGATAATATGTAGACGCAGTCACCTCGGAATAACCAATTGTAGGTACATAGAGTCGACAAGCTGTCGGCATAGCGATAAACATTATCGCTTTACTTAATGGTGTATCTTGTTCCCCGTTAATCACAATCATATACACTCCACCTTTCTCGACTTGAGGAAAATAGTGGTCATGTTGAAACAACACGAGGAAAAACCCGATAAGGTTGTCGTAGGTGCTTCATTCAGTATACATGTATGCTGGACATTTAGTTATATGTATAGTGAAGTTCTTGAGTCACGCTGACAATGATTTTCCAATGTTATCGTTTCTCGGGAGCGATTTCAGTGAGAGTATAATTACGCTTGATTACACAAGTCGTGTATCTCTATACTGAACTACCTATCACGTGATTTCTTGATGAACTGACCATGTTTTTCTACTAATAATCTGGCATTTCACGCAGGATTATCAGTAATCAAGAACAATTAATTCGAGTGAGAGTATCATTGCACTAGATTACATGGCCTGTATCGGCCTGTCGAACAATTGAATGAGACACAATTCCGGCGGGTCTGTAACTAAAGTCGGCATCGTGTGGAATGTGAAGCGATAGCAGAGGCAAGTCACTAGCCGCACTGGTGCGTTTACACAATTAAACTGATGGATGGGATGAGAATTCGTGATTGATTCGTCCTATCGCGTAATCCCGTAATCAAAGGTCGATGATAGTAGAATTTGTTCAATGCCTGTTTCTCATAGGATGACACTTTTGACGCCACATACATATAATGATATTGCGCAGCACGTGTTCCTCTCTGTGTACATCACAAATAAAACTTTATCTGCCGCCGTAATCGCAACGTATACTGTAATTAGAGATTATTGCCCGAAACACGTGGGGAAAAGCGTTTTAAAAAAAGGAAGAGGAAACAAGAGTAGGCAACAGGTAAATAGCATCGTCTGACCCACTTACTTATTATGTCGAACTGCGGCAACCAAGGCTTCACCAAAATGTTGTCCGATTTGTGTGGCAGTGTTTCAGCTTCCCATTTCCATAAAACCTTCCTTGGTATCGTGGAGAAGACCTTAATAAGCGTTTCCAACTTTTCCTTGGGCATGGTGCTAGACTTGACCATGGATCCCATATTGAAATAAAGTACACCTTCAGTCGCTTCGTCAAGGAACTTGGCGATATCCTTCGGCAGAGGATTCGTCTTCTTCGGGATATGCAAACCCCCGATCTCGATGATATTCGGAAGTTGAGGTCGGCTCCCGTGCAGAGAATAATGAGTGTTAACCATCACTGCGCTGGCATTCTTGGCGATCTCTCTCAAGTCCGGAATACCTGGTCCGTAAACTTCCTCTACCAATGCCTGATCCACGGAATGGAACCAGTAATTGTAGGCCGTCGAGACGACGGCGATTGTCACTGTGTTAATCACTCGGTCAATGAAGCTTAGTGGTCTCTCTATGCCTTGCAAGATCGCTGGAACGTAACTAGCTTCGTGAGGGTTGCCCACTTGCCCGGCCGTCCAGATCATCAATTGATGAGAGGACATGAAAACGAAGGGTGCCTCAAACTTGGCAACTATTGGTAAGAAACAGTTTGTGTTGAAGCTTTCGGTCAAAACGATATCGAACTTCTCCGTTGAATTCATCAGCTTTAGCATCTCCGGATGTTTCAGGCCATTCTCGCAAGCCAGGTCCGCCATGAACCTGAGAGAGCCCAATTCCCGGATTGGTTTGAAGGCCGTCTGGACCACTTGTGTAAGGTCGACTACCTCGACGAACAGCCTGAGTTTCTCACTCCTCAAGCTGATATCCTTATAATTCACCAGGGGTTCTCTCGACTTTGCCTCTGCCGCCCTTGGATAATGCGAAACCACGGTGACATTATGACCACGACGCGCCAATTCTTCGAGCAACGGCCTAAATACGTCGAAGTGACTTTTTCCCATATGACCGAACACTCCGAGTACATTCAGCTTGGTCGTGAACGGCTTAACGAAACTAGTATTACTCTCGACGGCATAACAAGCAATGGAGAGGAAAAGGAGCACTTGAAATTGCGCGGGCCGCATGTTGGAAAAGTTTCACTAATGAGATCGTCCGTGATATAGTATATGACCGAATCCAAGCAGAACTAATAGTTGGCTCGGTCCGCACGTCGGATCGCCGGCAAACCGACTGAGAGCTCTCCCGTTTGCCGTTTGACAAACGCGACGGGGCAACGGGCGAGCGCGCTGCTACTTTGAGGAGGACGTAATGATGCCCGGAACACACCGGCTTTGATTTCGTAATTGAACGATAACGAACTCGATGACTCGACAGTCAGCGCGTGTAGTAGCACGCCATAAACAGCCGTAACACTTGCTCTCGTGTCATCGATCATGCGATGATACTGACGATGCCGCATTTTCCGCCCGCTCTATCACTCAATTGATCAGAAATAATGTTCACTATTAATAACGTCAATACTCCGGTAACATCAGTCATTAGTGCGATAGTAAATGACTGTGCACCATTTCGGGTGAAACATAACTTTATTAAAGCCATTAATTTTACGCATTACGCTTTGGTAGCAAAAAGAAAAAAAAACAGTGAAAAGCAGTTAAACATATGCCTTGCTGGTTATTTCCGATAGGAGAATTTGAATGTTGAAGAGATACCAAGACGTGCGATGCTTACTTCGAGCCAGTGTGCAAATTGGATCTCTGGATTACACAATTCCTTAGCACGTGACCTTCCTACTCTTACTAATCGTAAGAACGTTAGATTCATTGTGCCGCGCAGTTCCGCGCCAGGAAGCGTATCTTACTATGACGTGATTCGTAACTTAATACTATTTGCTTGTCTTTTACTACCACGGTGAGAAACGTACAATTTAATAGACCTCTAAAGCACCAGAAATGATTACAGAAAATGACAGAAAATTATATGTTAAACCATTTTACGTCTCTAATAGTTCTATTGGTACGTATCTGGTATATTTATAGAAAGTATATTAATGTGGCAACTGTTGGAGACGATCCAAGGGCAACGCCAGAGAGAGAATTGTATCTCGAAGGTCATCAACCCGCCGTGCCAGTGGAACACCAAATAGTATGGAAGGAAGTTGACATACATACACGTTCACGTACAAACATACCGAAGCAACACGTATTCCGGCCACTCGAAAATTTCCAAAGTTCATCCATCATTTCTACTCTTTTTCCAGAAAAAAATAGCGCAGAGACGGAATAACCGGAGTGACGAGACTGTATATATCGCACTAATCGTTTATGAATAATTTCGTACTCCAATCAAAAGTAGTTTCCCCGAGGAGGTCTATTAGCGGCAGTACTTCCGCTACTTGCCGTCGGTATTTTACAACTTACTCTCCGGATCTACTTTCCACCATCCTTACCGTTCTTCTATGCATACGCCACTTTCAGACTAGCGTCTTATTAATTAATTTTCAGTTAATACTCGCCTGTATTCTCGACCGGCCCTCTCGAGCACGCATCTCAGCTAAGCTCAGGATTAGAAAGAGCAATTTTCAAACTGACAAAGTTCTTCCCCTCGTTCCTGCAGCGTGTGCATTTCGCAGCGGGAGAAAAAGTGGGAAAAATAGGAAAGCACGCGGGCAGCTCGTGGGTCGGATAACCTGTGCGGCTTATAATTCGAGCTATCGATAGACATTTATAACGTCGGCGCAAATGTTTGCCGAGCAAATTGCGGGCGCAACAACGAACAGTGAAACACACATTGACTTTTTTTCCGAAGAATGCTACTCGTGTTAAATGAAATGCTCGTTCTCTTTCCATGAGATTTTGCGGGAGTTTTAGCTCGGCATTACTTTTTCGCTTGAAACCTCATACGCTTCGGACACGCCGAGTCTACGAATTGCATAATGAAGTGCACGCTCTATCTATTATTAGCGTGCGTGATACCTTATCTCACACGTAATTTGAGAGCCGACAACGATCGCCCGTTCCCAACGTCCACGATCCAGTCAACCGATAGTGTTATTTACGAAAGATTACCGATAGCAGGTCGCAATCTTTTCTTTGACGAAATCTTACGGATAGGTAACATCCGGCGTAATGTCGTTCGAAACGAGATGATCCTGCAATTCGACATAGATCCGCTTATCTTGCTGACGATGCTTCTGGAAAACTTTTCTGATTCTCTATCTACCATTCGGTCGGAAAGAGAAAGGGAAGGCTCAGAAGGCTTCGAAGCACTTTTCGATGTCCCGATTGTTATAAATTTGTTCATTTCTCGATGGAAACCCATAGCAAACTGTTTACAGATTCATACGGACGGGTGTAGATTCTGTTTTCTTTATTTCATTGCGTGCTCCTCATTTTAAGCAAGAAAACCAGGATATTCCAAATAGTTGGCCGCTAGATACAGACAAACAAACATTAAATACTTAAGCCCTTTGTTCTTAAGACTTTTATCTCCCATTTTCCTATCTGCTCAACTTTCTGTTTTGTAATGTTACACGAGGAACCCATTTCAGTGTACACGGCATAGAATTTCAGGTCATGAGTTCAAGTTCAAACTTTCTTAAATGAAGCTAACACGAAGCGCGCATCCCGTGGCATTAGACATCCTCTTGCCACGATGGCACTTCACTAAAACAGTATCTTCACATTAAAAGACTAGCTCGCCCATGTACATTATTACGTGTGTATCGTTCGATCGTCATTCTACCAAAGTCGTCGATCGTCCTTCAACGTCAGCGAGAGTTAGTCGACGGAATTTAGCAAATGGGAGGCAGCATTGAGATCTTTTAATCCCGGGGACATGGGGGTAGCCTCGAATCCGGGCGCAATTCCAGCAAATAAAAACAAATGGTACGAGTCTACTGGCAAAATATCGCGCTGCCAGACACCGGGTGGATCGTGAGGAGCTATGCCTACGCGTTCTGGGTGGAACGTAGAGTACGGTAACGGGTTCGGGAAAAAAAGCCCCCCACACCCGCCACCTCTCACTCTCCCTCCCTCTCACTCCCTCTCTCTCTCTCGGCCTGCCTGGAGTTCAGTTGTACCTTCGAGAAGTTCTCTCTGTTACGTACGAGGAAGGGGTGAGCGCGCAGGGGAGGGTCCAAGAATAGAGAAAATTGCGGCCCCTCGAATGGACGAGCGCCGGCGGCGGCCTGTAGGTAATTGGCTGGACTCCATCGTTCTCCAAGCTCCGCTCTCCTAGCGTTTCTTTTCCTTCCTCTTTTTGCTCTCTTCTCTCCCTCGCCCTCTCTCGCTCTCATTCACTCACTCACTCACTCACTCACTCACTCACTCACTCATTCTCTCTCTCTCTCCCTCTCGCCAGTCGAAGAAAAACATTGACGTACACGTACGCTTCCGATGGCCAGAGCGAAGCAGCTCGACCCTGCTTTAGTCCTCGGGATGGAAGAGTGAAGCGAGCATAGTGCGAGTCCCAGCGTCGCGACACTCGTGCAAAAGCTTGCCGCAAAATTCTATGAATTTCGTTTCATGGGTTAAGGAGCTCCCAACGATGCAGCTCGCTCGATCTATTTGCATTTTAATAGAAGTCGCCCGGCAATTATAATGCAATGACTACTTTCGCCGGACTTGGAGGGTGCAGTTATAATTCCTCGCAGCCGAGCTTGCGGGGGCCTGTAACGCGCCAGTATCACCATATACAAGGAAAAATCTCACCGCCCCTCTTAATGAAGTGGAAAGCGGTGTCGGCCGGTTAGCCCGAAGACAATGTTAGGCAAACTTCCGAGAAGTATAACTTCGTGTTTGCGCGAATGTATTATTCTTAATGGGAGGCTGGGACTGGCTAGAGCAGAGTCTGGTGGCTGCTAACTAACATTGAAATGTGAACGCCGCGTCATGAATGTTCCAGGGGAGCGAGATATATCACAGGGGTGCTTACGATTTTCTCGGCTCCGGGTGTTTGTCCTCGGTGCCGCAACGCAACGACCGACGCCCCTCCGCCAACCGGCACACTTCCTGTTTAATTCATGAATCGGCGCGCCTGGAAAATCGCCGGCAAATTACCGCCTAGCAAACGTGCTAATCCGCACCGGCGGGATAACAGTTTGGTTAGCACCTTCGATCCAGCAAGAATTCGCACCAATTCGGCTAAAGCAAGCGTTGCTCTTATAGTAGAAGCCGGCATTCAACATACACTAGCCTCGCTCTATGAAGTCTGTTCTCGCGAGCACGCCAATAATAAAAGTGCCGGGCGCGCTGCGACAAATGCCGCCTGGACAAAACTATTCTCTAGCTACGGAGTAATTGTATTTCGCCGCTCCACCCGTTTTACTGGCGAAACCCATTTTTCGTTTGCCCGCCGCCGTCGCCGCCGTCACCGCCACCAACAGAATGCCACTTGATGCGAACTTCACAACGGATATTACCGGCTGCGGATTGGCGAACTCCGTGGGGCTAAAATGCCTGCTTCGTACGCGAGCCGAAGCTCCCTCAAAAATCAAATATTTCTGGTGGGATGCTCCACTTCTTTCGCAGGTCCTTCTGCACCCGGACTCCTTCCTCTTGGTGGCCCGTTTTTCTTCGCGGCTTTCACTTCCCCTTTTCCGGCGCGGCCAGCACCCCCTCATAAAAGTTAATAAGCCGCTGGCCAAGGTTTGTTGATCCTGAGGAAATTGCGGAAGACCAAGGCAAGGTCCTCGCGGTGCGTTTTATACTCCTGTTCTATTCGACGTTACGAGCAGCCTTTTCCCTCGTCTCGTCGAGTCCTTTCCTTTGGCCGACGCTCGCTTTGTCAGGCTACATAATACGCCTTTCTTTCTCACTACGTATTATACGTGTTCGCGCTCCTTTACCGCGCTCCCTATTCCCTCCTGTTTTCCTAAGGATACTCTGCCGGTAGGAACAACACGCGTAAAAGCGCAGGACCCGTTTCTCTCCTCATCTCTTTCCCGGTTGGTCCACATTCCCTTATTCTCGCTGGAAATCCACTCTTCCTCTTCTTTTTCTCTAGCAGACTATCTGTCTCTACCGTCTGCCTGTAATAATGCAGTGCAAGCTGCCGGTGGCAGTGTAGCTACTCCTTAACAATGGCAAAAACTGTACGAGTCCCCGTGCAGCGCTGCCAGATAGTATCGAAGCCAGAGCGGTCCGAGAGCGCAAGCCAGCCGCCCATGCAACATAGAGCATACGTTTCGGCGGAGAAAACAAGAAAAATTGCTAGGGTCCTCCTGTCAAAGAGGGGTAACGAAGCGGTGCTCTCGAGTGGTGCACTAAAGTACTTTTAATTGTGGCTTTCGTGTGCTTACAAACTCGTTTTAATCCACGCCTCGAAAGTGTCCCGCGGCTGCCGTATTTGTAACCCGCAAGGATGACGAACGTTAATGCACTTTATGAATTTTCTTTCCAGCGGCTCTCAACGTTTTCTCTCTACACCTTTCACGCAGTCTTGCTGTTGTCTCGCCGACATTAGTTACGAAACCAGTTACCTAACCAAACAAGTAGTAGCAGCTGTCTCTAACCTATTATTACTTCATTTCATTTCAGTATCAAAACTAGTAAACTAGCAGCCACGATATACACATACCGCCATATGTATATTTCATATATACATATATTGGATTTACATCTGAAAATCCATCAGAGCTACCCCACAGCGACGAGCCCCCGATAATCCCGACGTAAACTCGTTGCGAAGAATCATCGCAACCCGCTTCGTGCACGGACTGAAACTCGGTTTATCCCAGCGGTATGGGATCCCGCTTTCCCGATACACGCACTGGGAATAACATGCGTGCACATGTATCCCAAGAAACCAATATCAAGCCGCGAGTATATCCTCGTATCATACATCTTTTATGAAAGATTTAGACGACATACTTCCTCCGCCTTTCGCTCTTTCCATGAGACTTCCATCAACCAGAGGAAAGTATGCCTGACGTATGGAGGAATGATTCTACTTTCCTTATGAAATTCTTTTTCTACGTCTCCGTCGTCCTATACACTTTTATTTTCAACGCCGGCGACGCACTCGCGCTCCGTTCGTCCTGGGAAACACTTTAATCTCTTCGGAATAAATACTACTACGTCTGAACGACGTTTCGTCTGATCCTTAAATATAATCTATGTAAACGTAACACAAGCAGTAGATCAATTGGAAACGAAGTTGGCTAGATCTTAACTGCCTGTACAGTGATTAGATAACTATTGAAATATAGATGAATGTTAGAGATTACTGCTCCTTCATAGTCTGATACGTGTATTAAGAATTTATTGCAGGGGAAGCCGCTGAAATTACTGGAACCTTTCTCTTCCTCTGGCCTTGATTCCGTGTCCCCGCAAGCAGGTAAGTGTGCGTGCGTGAGGAATGAGCTCGACGAAAATCCGGCATATAAAGCTAAAGATAGGGCGTCGTGCGCGGGAAAGAGTAAAGAAGAAAGCGAAGTGCATGAAATGATAGGAAGAGAAAAGGAAGGAGAGTGAGAGCGAGGATGAAGGAAGGAGGGAACATGCCAGAATAGAGAGGGTTGCCGAGAGGCTGGAGAGACGTATGACTCCCTGGGGAAATTTAGGTGCGACCTCCATGTATCACAGAGCCTAGCGTAAGTAGGTAGGTAACCGACGTCCGTACACCGCATACGTGCACCCGCGATTCAATAGGTATGATTGTACACCCGGTGAAACACATCTCCGCTCTTGGTCTAACATCCCTTGTATATGGAATCCCAGTGAAAGCAACTCTGCTGATTTCACAATCCGAGAGGACCACCAAACCCCAGGCGTTAAGAGTAATTACTATGCCGGAAGTGTATTACACACAGATTATTATTAAACTCCTGGAGGCGGGATTAGAAAAGCTCTCGACATTCCAATCAAGGGAACTTCACGGGAAGTGAAAGAAGTGGGAAAATGGAAAGTGCGGACGTGAAGCTCTGATGGAAATCGGGAGCGGGCGAGTGAAATCGATTGGAAAGCTGATCTTCTGGAATGGAGACCTCGCTTTTTAGCAGAAACTCGTGGAAATAAGAGAGTACGCACGTGAAGGAGATACCTTTAGTTAGGATGCTTGAACACCGGATGACAATGACACTTTCAGAAGAAAGCGTCATCGCTGCCAGGTGGATTGCCATCGAGATCCTTCAGTTTAGACGACCTGACACACGTCGACACTCCAAAGTGTAGCTTTCCTCTTTAAACATAGATCACGCAGCTCCGGAAAGCTCTTTTCACGGACTATAAAAATCCACTGTCAGATCACTTTACACTCGGGGAGCACGAAACGCGTATAACATCGCGGCCTTCCAGATCTTTCTCCTTCTCTACCTGTCTGCTTCTATTTCTCAGCTATAAGTCGATGCGAATGCAAAGTCGTAAGCAATTTTTATTACGATCAACTTCAAAGATGGGGAACGTTTGCCGCGAATATACCCTCGCGTTCTCGAAATCAAGAATGCGGCGCAAGCTGCTGCCGCACTCTTCTAGTTACTGAAAATCTCCAGATAAAAGCAAAACCATCTGAAGGAGATAACCTTGTTTAAATGATAACTGGGAGCCGTAAAATTAGTAGCCTTTATCTTGGAACAAGGGGATTCTCGAGAAGCAAGGCGATCGCTAACAATAAAATCAAGACCGCGAGAATCTGCAGGTTCTGCAATTGAATGAAATTAATCACCGGCCGAACGATTCGAGGAAGCGGAGGAACAGGAGGGCGGCCTCGAGGTAAAATTATAGAAGCTCGCCGGTTACGATCTCCACTTAATAGCAGAGGCCGGGGCAGCGCGTTTCGTTGGGAACTTTATAAAACGAATCCAATTACGGGGGAACGTTTGTCAAAGGCTCAAAGCCGCGGAAAGTTTCCCTCCGCGTTCGGAAATGACGTACTTCTCCCGTTCGTGCCGTCAACCTCTCAGCCCGGCTGTTTTGTCTGACTACTGTGTTCTAGACAAAACAGTCAAGTCAGTAGAAACTCTTTCTCTCTCTCTCTCTCTCTCGTTTTCCCACACACGCGCGCACACGCTCGTCTTCCAACAATCAGCCATAAAATGCTATAATGAAAGTTTCAGCAGACAGAGTTTACGCTAGGAAAAGTTTAACCCCCCACCCGCCTCTTCACACCGACGGGATTTTATTGGAAAATTTAATTTCACACACTTCTTCGCGTGGCATCCACGTGAGGTTTGCCTCTTGCGAATTCACGGCACGGGCTGACCGAAAATTCAAAAGTTTTCCGAGCGAGCGGCAGCCTCGAAGAAGCGCAACCCCGTCTTATCGTATGCGAAACAACTTTTAGGATACTGGCAGAAGACCACTGAAAAACTCTACGCCTATCGCATTCCCAGGAATATCTAACTTCTAAAACGGGATATTACCCATTCGAGGCACTCTGATTTTTATGAGAGTCTTAAAAAAGAATAAGAAAAGATGTGGATTTAACAAGAGATCAGACTTCCGAAAACTTAGTGCAAAACTGGTCAGCACCGTATAACATATAATTATGTAAAAGTGGGAAAGAAGTATGCAACAGAGGGGGAAAGGAGTCTCACGAGGATTGGACCCAGATCAAGCCTGACTGACCATGAACCCACAGCTTCCCACGAATTTCGTAATCCGACAGAAGCCTGGAGCGCACCCTGGAGCAACGAAACACGAGCATCAATCCGCTCAGACGCTTGGCTTAATCATTTAATGTAGTTTACGCTGCAACATCGTCCAGGCTCAAATCAATAGAGCACATGTTTACCTCGGCCTGTTTCACGTCCGTTTATAGTATAGTCACAATCCAATTTAAAGGTAGAACTGCTCATTTAAGGGGTGACGGTGCACTTAATACTAAATAATGTGCCTTTACCGAGCGTATAAATCTACAAACGAAAGGAAAAACCATTGCTACAGGACGACCATAGTAGCAATCCGCAAATTGGATACCGCCGAAGCAAATAGAGAATACCTCTAGTTCAAGACAAACAGCAATCTCCTAATTGTTGTCATACCGAGCGTACCACTTGGTGGTAGACGTGTGTGGGAAAAGGGACTAAGTCTCGGTATTGACAAGCAAACAAGACCGGCAACAATGCGGTCCCCCATATAACTGTTTGGGAAACCATCAATGAGCAGAACCACACCGGGGTCGACGCGAAACAATTTTCCTCTCGATGACAGACAGGTGCCAAAATCCATCATACAAACAGGAGTTGCCGCAATTGCATTGCGAGAGTGGCTGCCCGAACTAATTTACCGTGGGTCTAAAATTACTAGGGAGCCAGTGTCCATTCATTCGGATTGGAGTGCGGTATATATTGTCACCGGTACCATTGGGTTCACGTTCATTTGCTTCCAATAGATGAATCCTACTAAATCGAAAGTGACCGAATTAATCTATGTATTATGGTACTGGTTGCCTCGCAATTAATTCTGCTCTGGTGTTTTGTAAGTTTAATTCGTAACAGTTACAGAGTTAGGATAAAGTACAATCTGAAAAATAGTCTATACCTTTGGTACCAATTTATATGCCTACAAAATATCAGGGTGCGTAACATAATACTTATAGATTTCAGTTGGCGACTTATCTTTTCGGGACTACGGCTCGTAATGATAGTGTTTCCATCGAGTTTTCTAAATGCTTGTAAATCCCACACTCGTATCACCGACAGGCGCCTTTAAGTTCTGAGTTCGTAACAAATAAACAGTGAACACGCGCGTACTTGCAGGTCAGCTTTGATCAGTGAATTTCATGCACGACTCTTGCCGCAGCCCTAATCACAGCTGTCACACGCGCAAACATTCTTTTTAGACTAGTGGCCGCGATGTTTTCTCCTCATCGATGAGTTTTTCGCGAAATGTCAGGCCAAATCTAAAGAGCAACCTTCGGCAGTTGCACGTTGTACTCTACATACATTGGAAAGTCGAGTGACTTTTGCGATGAGAACAATCATCTGGAACGTAGAATTCCGTGCACGAATAAAAATGCCTCTCGCTCGGTGCTGTCTCTACCGTACTATTTATACGCATATAACTCTTTAAAACAGAACATACAACATTTACATACAGAGTTCGACATTGTCAAATGTATGCATCGCATCCTATTGTAAGTCCCGTTATAAAGATCCTCATAGTTCCTATACAAGGAGTATTACAATTCGTCAGACGTAATGAGTAAATTTGGAGAGAGGAAATTCGAACGCTTACCAACACCAATTGTAATTATTATAATACAACATAGTTCCCGGAGAAATTAACTAAAACCCATCTAAAGTAGTTTAGGTTTATCCACATATTGTTTGCCGTGATGAATAATAGTTGCGAATGTACCAGCCACCATGCCACCCCAAAACAACATATAAAGTAAAACTTCAGTAGTGTATCGAGAAGGCAGGACCACATGTGCAACCAACATCGATGATGCCACCAGAAGAACCAACGGGAACGTCGCGTATCGCCAATTTCGCTCAGATTCCAGAGGACTCGGAGCCGATATACATTCATCGTCCTGCACGATGTAGCGACCCAAGAATAACTCCAATGAATCCTGCAGAAACCAGTTAATTTTATACTCAAATAGAAACCTCTTTTAATAGTCGAACAAGTATAACCAACCTGTCTGTAGCCATCATTGAAATTATTCTTGTAATATCTAATCAAGGAGTTTAAGCCATCCCTCATTGCACCAAGTTTCGTACGTTTCCCTGTACGCGTGAAGTCGGTCTTCAAAGCTCCGGTTCCCGAATACTGAGTACTTATCACATCTGCATTGTCAGCCCACACCTACAATATCAGCATTTTTATAGGAAGTAATACAATATTGAAACAGAATGACACATGTTTTAAAGCCACTATCAATACCTGTTTAAACAAGGATTCAAGGGAAGGATGGTCCTCTATTTTCCTCAAGACATTTAATTTGAGTAACGCATCGTTCAAAACTCTCTTAGCTATCATACTCTGAACAACGTTGGTTCTGTCGAGGCAATCGATGCAATTTGTTCGAAACACACCGTCTTGAACAGATAGCAACGTTCCATCGTTCATTAACAAGAAATAACCCATCTGTTCCATGTCATGAGTCAAACGATCCATTAAAACATTCAGTCGATCCCATCTTAGTCGTCGACATTCTGCGTGAAAGTCAAAGCTTTCATATCGTATGTTCTGATTGTTAATCCGCTGCACCACTTCGCGGTACGATTTCTCGAGAGCAGCTTCAGGACCTCGATGGTCAATCTGTAAAACAAAGTCACTAAGTTTCAACATAAGTCATGCGAAGAAAGATAACAAATGTTCAAGTACACCTACCAAATTTATCAGAATCTGCTTTCCATAATGGAATATTTGCGAATCAAAATGTCTTGCGCAAGCAGTTTGATGATCTTCATGAGGGCTGATTTGTGGCTTAGGTTTATATTTCAAATTTGGCGCTTGGTGCCAGAATAATGGTATGGAACCACGTGTTTGCACAAAGGAGCTACGATCGCCATTAACTTCAATTAATTGTTCAGTTTCTACATAATTTGAAACATTCCCAGTGGAATCTATTCCACGGGAAAACAGTCTTGGACCTGCACGATGAACACTACGCCTTGATATAATACCCCAATTAAAGGCAGTACCACTTACATATACAGTATTTAGTGATATAACTATATAAGTATCAAGTAGTAAGGAAATTACTGGCTTATTCATACGAGAATCGACAATATATTAGTAAAGGATACATCCATGGATAATAGGCAGGCAGAATTTGTTCTGCTCAGGCCTTGATGTTAAGTCTTGCAATAAGTAAGCATTCCAAACAAATCTTGGATCAGCTCTGTCATGAAGGGGCATCTGTAAAAGCAATAACAATGTTAATATACTTATGAACAGCAGTATATTCAATGTGGCAATGAATTAACAAAATGGTAACAACCTGTAAAAATTCTGGTGTAGTATTATGTAGCCTTTGCATTGTATGGCTAAGGTCATATGTGTAACTAAAATAGAAGTAAGGTGTGTTCAACACAGATTTGATCATTTCTAAATAAGTGGCATTGATCTGTGCTTGCTTCTCACTGAGATACAAGAAGGACTTTGTATAAGAAATCACATCTGTGCCAATTATTTTATAGACCTGATGACCTGCTATTGTTCCAACCACCTCTGCCTCTGTAATTACCAATAAATAGCGACAGGCCAACAGCCGTATAGTACCAATAATTCCCCATATTTTTTTACGGCTTGCTGTTGAAGGAATTTGACTAGCTGTGCCAGCTGAAAAGGAAACGGATTATTCTTGGCTAAAAGAACAAGTTGACACACACCTGTTTAATACTAGGATTGCGATGTACCTTGAGTATAAATCTGATGACTCACTCTGTCAATCACAAGCAATACTTTTGTCGCAACCGGTTCTATGTAAAATTTCTCGGGTGTAGCATACCTAAAGAACCGCGTTTATCTTTAGCACCATGACATGATAGACATTAACCAAAACCAGCGGCACGCAGAATACTTACAAATATAAATTGTCATATACGTCTGTATTAAGCTTCATAATGTTAAGGTATAATTATCAGAGCACGTTACACGATAGAGTAGAAAATAGGAAAAAAACTTAAGAGCTCAGAATAAAATAAACTGTAAAGATAATAGTAATCGTGGTCCATACGTGTGCACGAGCAATGTTACAACGAATTTAACTAAGGGTATAATTATCGAATTGTTGTCAACTCAATATTTGACATGGCATGTTAGAAATCTGTCAAAATCGGAGTAACCTCCGGCAGCCACTTTTCTCGCACTTTGCACCTATCCACCTATCCACTATCCAACTGGCTATATCTACCACCAGCTGCGACTGTAAATGGTAGACGGCGAACTCCATCTGAGTGGCATTTTCACTTGAAATTGCAGAAAGTCAAACTCATCTGTATGAACTGTTCTAAAAACATCAGTTTAGCATATATCTTTTGTAAGTGAAATAAAATCAAAGCTCCAAAAGTTTTGTGAGATTTCTCCTCTCAAAAATAGATTCCCATTACAAAAATGCAAACAGTTGAATTTTTAAGAAATTTATTGAGGTACTACTTCACTCTCGCGATACCTTTTGAAGTGTTATTAAGTTAAAATATATTTTCTGTAAATCGCAATGTGACAGCGCATCTGCAAATTTATGTTATGCGTAAGTTATTGAAATTGCATATGACGGTGTTAGAGACTTCATTGTTCGTATTTTTGTATAATTATATACATTTCTATGCTCGTGACTGCAATAAAAGCATTTCAAATATAGAGTCCAGCATATATGTGCAATGTTAGCGACTTTATAGAAGAAAAAATCGATTTGCTTATGATAATTTTAGCATAACTAAGATTGAAATATAGCAACGCCGTACATACACATGTTTAGTGATAAGTATGCAAATCCGACATCTGATAATATTGCGTTATTGCTGAAAAATAATGTGTGTCCTTGTTATGCTCCAGCGCGCCGTTTAAATTCGAATTGATTCTCCAGACGTGCCACCCGGACTCCGACGGAACGTCACTCATCACATCGTCATTCCCCACTGCGATTCTCACCCATTGACCTTAGTACTCTCTGGAGAGGTCGAATAAATCATTCTCTGCATCGGCACAGCGAGCATTTACGTACACCAAGATGGTAAGTTACTAACTCTAGAGTTATAAAATTTCGTATATTTGTCGTTAGAAAGATGTCCTGGCCGAATAAATATGTCTTGGATTCCAATACTCCGACTTTTCGCGTAACCTAAATTTGACCTTGTATGTAAGCGTATGCAAAATCGGTCTTTGCAATTTTTATTCAATATAGCACTACTTTTGACGAATCTCAACCACCTGTAACGGCAGTTGAACCGATCGTATCAAAATCTGACAACATTTCCAACTACAGGAATTTCTTAGTCAAATGCCCCAATCCTTCATTAAATTTGACTTTTTTATATCAACCACATAAGGATCTACATACTAATTTTAATATTGGTTTGCTTGGGCTCAGGCTGAACCAATTAATGTCGTAGTCACTGGGGCTGCCGGGCAAATTGCCTACTCCCTTTTGTACCAGCTTGCTGCTGGAAGTGTTTTTGGCCAAAATCAACCATTAAACCTCAGATTACTGGATATTCCTGTCATGATGAAGGTTTTGGATGGTGTTGTTATGGAGCTTGAGGATCTTGCACTTCCTCTTCTTAGGGGTAAAATATCATATGCAACCTATACCAATGCTACTTTAATTATCTGTTTTGCAATGATTTAATGTCATAATTAGTTACATAAGAAAAGTTTATGCAATAAATATTTTTTGATAACAGGCTTATCATATTGAGCCTTATCAATGACCTACAAACTTGGCTTTCAAGTTAAAAGGTCTTTAATCTTTTTGAATTGTATCTTTCTGAACATAATATTATACCCATAGAAATCACCCCAACATCTGATCCTGTCCAAGCCTTCAAGGATGTCTCTGCTGCATTTTTGGTCGGTGCCATGCCTAGGAAAGAAGGCATGGAAAGAAAAGATCTTTTGGCAGCAAATGTACAGATTTTCAAAGTTCAAGGAGAAGCTTTGGACAAACATGCTCGAAAAGACGTGAAAGTTCTTGTTGTTGGTAATCCAGCAAACACAAATGCATTAATTTGCTCACATTATGCACCATCCATTCCAAGGGAGAGTTTCACTGCCATGACTAGATTAGACCAAAATCGCGCTCAAGCTGCATTGGCAGCTCGTTTGAAAGTTCAGGTAATTATTGTTCGTTACACTGAATTGTTTAATCACATGCTGAGGGTATTAACCAAAGTCTTCTATTAATAAGGTTGACAAAGTTAAGAACGTAATTATCTGGGGCAACCATAGCTCCACCCAATACCCTGATGCGGCTCATGCAACTGTCTCTATGGGAGCTTGCACAAAACCAGTGAATGCTACCATCAATGATGACAATTGGTTGAACACCACTTTTGTGGAAACTATTCAAAAGCGAGGTGCAGCAGTTATAGCCGCTCGAAAAATGTCATCGGCAATGTCGGCCGCTAAAGCCGCCGGTGATCACATGAGAGACTGGTGGATGGGAACTAAACCCGGAGAATGGGTTAGCATGGGTGTCGTGTCCGATGGTAGTTACGGTGTGCCAAAAGATATTGTATTTTCATTCCCAGTAACAATAGAAAACGGCAAATATAAGATTGTTCAAGTAAGATCAATTGATACACCACATGATTTTAACATGTTTTCGGCAGAATCGGTAGTATTATCAATAAATTTTTTTCTTTGTTTCCAGGGTCTTCCAATAAATGATTTTGCACGATCAAAGATGGATATTACAGCAAAAGAGCTGGAAGAAGAGCGTGCAGAAGCAAACCACGTCTTGCAGAAGTGACTAGTGCAAGATGCACGAAACACCACTGATGACTCTTTATCTGTGCCAGCAAAATTGTAAAAAGTAATGTTAGATACGCTGCACAAAGCATAGATCCTAATACATGTAAATGTGGTACAGTGTAGGGTAATGAAATTCTTCCGAAAGTTGGAACAAATGTCACCTGTTGATCCAATGTAAAAATGTTTATAATATATATATGCATGCGCATATTTATTCGGAATGCGTACTTTTCTATGTGGTAAAGGAATTGTTAATCTGTGTACTGGTGTCCGCAGACTTTATAAATCTTGTAACGTGTTATGTTAAGAAAGGTGTTATATTGGATAACGTTTTCTTTCTTTTATTCTTCTCCCCAAGAATCAATAATAATTTATATTACAGTAATAGTAACTATCTTTCGCATCGATATCGTTAATCAATCTTTTTCACATTTATATTATCTTTATATCTTTGTTCTAAAGACTATTATTACAAGTATACTGATTTTCGCCTATAATTATACATAATTATCGTGTGAGCATTAAGTAGCATATTGTACAATGATGCAGAGTGCTCCACTTGCCAAGTCTCCCATAATGCTTGCTTTAAAATGATTTCTACTTTATATCCTGTCTCTCTTGTTTTTTGTTTCTTTCGCATAGTCACGGATTCTTGCGCCTGATCGGATACAGCGGCACACCGACATTTGGTTAAAAGGACAAACGTTTAGAGCTGTGAAAATTGGTCTAGATGCTAGGAAACATCATTTTTATCGTGATTAATAAAAACGTAGCACTTTGCAGATAATAAGTCAATTTTGATTTACATCACCTTCCGCGCATTTTCGATAATAGCATTCTCATAAAGAAAATAGAAATTTTCAGCAGAGGTGCTTCCCCTCATACATAATTTATCTTCCAAGCGTAACAATACTTCACAAAGAAGACAATGCGAACAGTCGTTCTAATGTGAGGAACTGTAGAGTTTTTTTGTTTCACGAGGACAGCAGATACACTTGAAAACACCCGCATAAATTATGCTTCATGAGAAAATACAGTTTCTCTCATACTTGGACAAAACTTGTAGCACACTGTACGACGAATACCTGGAACGGATTACACGCGAATATTTGCCAAACATCAAAGAAATATTTCCCAGTCCTTACAGCAATAAATATTTAACTAAATTACGATATACCTCTTTCATACCTCATGTAACACAACAATTGACTGCACTCTATTTAATGTCTTTACAAAGGTGTCGAATGACCGGATATATCACCAGAGAATACGTTCGCAAAATTCATGTTTGTAAGTAAATGAAACAAAACACAACAAGGAAGAATATTGTACATTACTTAGCTATTTTTAACACGAGTACGCATCAACTGTGCAAAGAGTAAGAATTTAAAAAGAGCACGAAGCATTTCCTACCGAGTAAGCAGTGGCTAATTCAATGATTTACTTGAATATTATCACATTGAAGCTGTACTTTAGTGATGTCTGAAAAATGCTGCATTTATATATTCGCAACTCGAGAGACTGTAAAAAGCCTCCGTCCCAGGTTGCGTACTAGTTATCATTTACACCTGTACTAGTCTTATTATCGAAAAATGGTTCTGTGTTCAAGTAACACCGAAGGCCTGATTCTTATTTCATACTTAGGGGGTACGCATCAATCTGTGAAACACAGTTCAATTTGCATAATATAAGGGCCAGCAGTAGTGAGTTAACATAGATGGTGACGTTTGTAGGTAACTACGAACTTAATTGAGATGGAATCCTCTTTCTCTGGTCGCTGCCAGAAGTCTTTCCTTAAGTATCTCCTCCGTAGGATACTCCGGTAATTTGAGATAGTGAACACAGGTGTTAACAGAAGGATAACCACCCGATCCAGCGTCCACTTTGCGTACAACGGTCAGTCTGGGGTGTAAGTTGCAAAGACCACCAGGTGGCAATGCAGAACATCCGGTTGCAAACTGCAAGAACGCTTTTCTTTCTGGACCGGATAACGATACCAACACATTGACAAATCTTTGGAATCCAGGGCTGTAACAAACGCGTTGAATATCAATATCGATTTGTTTTTCAAACTAGTAGCCAATGTTTAATACAAATTTTATATACCTTTCCCTCGTATATCCCAACTTAGGATCGGTGTAGTTAATCAAGTCTTCTCTGGTCCAATGAGGATTCTGTTCTCCGCATAACATTGCTCGTACTTCCTCTGGACTAAACGCATGCAGTTTTTCAATTGGGAAGACTTTCGAGAAGCCAACTTTAAACGCTTCCAGCTGTCTAGCGATGCCCCGATCAAGGCAATAATTCATGGTTAGATCAGCATATTCTCTTGCATTTTCCATTGTTATAGGGATTTCCACACCGCCTTCCGACAATTCCACTTGATCGTGCTCAAACACTTTGGAGCTTGGCGAATATGACATCGTCAAAGCTAAATCTTCAATAGCTACTGTCATTCCAGATGGATGAGAGATTTGCAAAGATGTCTCTTCATCGGCTGAATTTCGACCATCTGAATACGTTCTATCACGTTTCGCCGTAACATTCAATATTTCTCTGAGGAATTCACCCCTTACTGGGTCAATAAGGACGAGATCATCAATGTCTAAGAGGCCAGAATACCACGGGGAAGGCTCAAGTGAAGTGTAAATTGCATCCGCCTCCCCTTCTTCGGATATAAAGCTACTAGACATGCTGGACGATATGCTTTCTTGGGTTACTCCACTGAGGCCGATTTTCTCATTTACATTATTGGTAATGTCCCCATGACACATTAATTTTAAGAAAGGACGGGATAGTGGTAAGTCAACTAGTCTATTGTCTTGAAGAACCTTTGCCAAGAACACACCAAGGAACCAAAAGTAGCGTACAGCGCGGTCGCAAGCTACGGAATCTTGTGGTAATGGTGCAGGGAATAATCCACAAGGCCGCATTACATAGTATCCGGCAGGTCTTACTTGCTCTCCAGATACATATGTTTGCTGAGGATCTGTGGGTTCCTCGTCATCACACAACCACAAACCTAAATCTTTGCGTTGTAATTCTGCAGCAACAAGCGCAAAGAATTCAAGAGTTGGCCCAAGACCAGTGCCTTCTTCACCTACGAACTCGACTTCAAGTATACTTTTACGGCTTGCGTGCACCTTGAGTACTTGTTCTGCCCAGTCTAATAGTTTCTCTCCCCTTGGTACGCTAACTCTTTCGTGCTTAAGCCTGCCCACACGGAATTCATGGCTGTCATCGCGACGAGGACTCAAACCAGGTGCACGTTGTCGTTCTAGAACCGCATCTCTTTGTGTCTGAAGCCAGACAATGGAGCGTGAGGCTCCAAAGGCTGTGCAGCTGAAGTATAGGCGCCGTGTCTCAAATGGTAATAAGAATGGGCAGCTTCGCGCCAGCTCCTCGCACCAGTTGGGTAACGCTCCGGCTGCCAATGCCAAAGGGTCTTGGATTTGCTGAACTATCTTATTTGTGATTTTCTTTGAAGTAAAGTCATCTGGGTGCACCCAACAAGCGGAACTGTCGGATTCTTCATAATCTTGCGAATGCATCCCGTCATCATGAGTCGTGCTTAGGACGTAGACATGCCTTAAAAGCTGTAGCACATCCTCAACAGTACAAACTGTAGAATTCTGTGCAGCGCTGCGGGAATATAGCGTTACAATAGGTGTAGCTCTACCAGACGATTCTTCATCCCTGGCCTCCTTATATATAATGCTGCATAGAAATCAAAATAGTAGCTATTAGTAATTTCGTGGAATGAATATATGAAACTACACTTCAAAGATAAATCAAAATTTCTTACGTGTATGTTGCCTCCCACACTCTTCTTAGTTTCTCTTGCCGGCTACCAAGGTCAGTTAGCTGCATTAATTCTTGTACTGCTTGGAAAATACTCGAATGCGGTTCGACAAGTGGTAGTTCCACATCTGGCACACCAGGAAGCCCTGGACCCTTAAGTGTTAAGGATAGTCTAGGCATTGGCAATGACCCTGCCCGAGTACTTGGCTGAGTTTCACTACCAGGTGGCGGTACTTCGAGATCTGTAGTCTACAATCAATCATGCCATAAAAAAATAGTTAAACCGCAGATGATATCAGTATTCTGGTCACGTAATAATGTCGTACCTGATTAATATTTGTCCGACCAGGTCGGGGGTCGAAAGCGGGGATTAAGGCCGAAAATTGACGTTTCAAAACGAACTCGTCGTCCCATGCCCGCTTCTTGCTACTTTGAGGAGCATCTTCTTCCATAAAAGCTGCCAACAAGTTACGGTTTACCATGACTTCTTCATAATCTTCACAAACATCACCTTCCTCCTCATTTTCCTCATCATCAACCTGCAATATAATAAAACCACAAGTTAGCATACTACTTTAGCCTTATGATAATATCTTCTGCCCAAACTTGAAACATACTTCTTGATCGTTTTCATCATTATCCTCTTCTTCTTCGAGAACACCATCTTCATCGTCTTCCAATTCAGTGAGGAGTGTCGGCCCTCCAGCTGTTCTACCTCCACTTGCGCTCGAACTCGCAACTCCACCACAGGATTCAAGGAAGTCCTCCACACTCACCTGTAAACATAACTGCTCATTACATTAAAAGGAAGTACTACACCTACGAACGCTGGTGGACCTACTTGTTTATCTTTATAACTTTCTCTTAAATAATAATGGTTTGATTCTACACAAAGCGCTTTTGTGTTACCTGTTCACTGTCACTGCTGGTACTTGTAAGCGACATCGTTAGAGCCTGGCCCAAACCTGCTCCTGTCGTTGTTGTAACACCACTGCCCGCTACTTGACCACTACTTGTTAAACTGGGATAACTCTGGGCAGCACTGAGTAAGCCTCCAGGGAAATTGGGGCTTAGGGCAAGACGAACGAGGCTCGATACAGAATTGGGACCACGTGGATTTGATCCTGTATTTGGGTTAGAAGTTATATGTTGACCACTGGCAGCACCTAAAACAACACCTTTTGTCAGTTGAACTACCTCGGTAGTTTTAATCGTAACGAGTCAGAATCGTTTATATCAAAGAAATAGTAGGTTTCAATGATTATGTTATTCGTCACACATCCTTCTGTCTGAGAAGAAACTAACCCAGAGTTCGCCTGCGTGTCATTGCAGTAAAAGTTTCCAATAAGCCAGTAGCGGATGTTGGTTCCAATGTACTATTAGCATCGGAGCAAGCAAGGTTGGGTACAGACACAGACATAGGATTCGTAACCACAACAGGACATTCCCCTGCTGCGTTTTGCGTAGACGAGCTAGCTTCTTTATCACGACTGCACTCTGGAGCAGCTATGTTTTTGAGGCAATACACATACTGGCGTTAGTCATTCAATTTATGTTGACCATTAGTGATGAACATGTACTATAAATTGTTTTCAAATGCTATGATGTTTAGTAGTAATCCATGTAACTGTTACTTTACTGTTTACGAGGACAAAATTTAGCAAAATCAGTAAGCACTTGGAGAGATGTTAAAACTCGAAACATACCATCTGCAACCCCAGGATGATGTCGTGTTACAGGCTTCATCCTCAAAGTTCTTGAACTACTCAAACAACTGTCGTCTGATTCTCCCGACACGCTGATTCTAACAGGTACCAGACTAAGTAATTCTCCGCTTAAAAAGCTATTAGCATTATTGCGTAATCTGTCAGCGCCTTCCCTGACACGATCTAATACTTCAGCTGTATCGAAACTCAGTAGACCTGGTCCGGGCTATAACAATCGTTTCAAAGGTGTTTAAATTAGTATAGAAATTGGACGGTGATCGAGTATTTAAATTACGAAGTGCAAGATTCACACCTTATTTCCCCGAACGGTAGCAAAAAGTGGTTTTGAACTACTGGATGCACGATTACTGTTACTACTGGCAGGACAGTCTGTGTTAAGGGCAAGACTTTCAACAATCGTTGCCAGATCACTCGTCACAGTAGTGTCAGGCCTTGGATGTAACACAACAGACAGTTCGCCGGTTGAATTTGCTCCACCTTCACCAGTGACAGCAACAACGGCTTCAGCGCGAGCAACCGACAGCACACTTTCTGCTATTGACTCAGCCGCTTGCTGGTAGTTATAGAAAAGAAAATTGTTAGCTATCATATTTGAGAAAAAGCAAATTGCCGACAGGACAATCCACACGTAACATTTAGCAGAGCATTCCTCCTTGAAAAACAAAGCCAACATGATTAAGGTTCCCATGAGTAGGAATTAATAATTAACACAAAACAAGCATTTAAAGTTATAGAGAAGTGTGGACAGCCCTGTACAGTAATTGTAATAAAGGACTACAATCAAAACACACAGCTAATAAAACATTCGTACATTGTGTCACAAAATGAAGGAGATTTTACCTTGGCTGCAAGATTATCTGCGCTAGCTGCTTGGTCGGTTGAGGCTACGGATCCGCGTACTGCAGTATCCGTGCAATCGGGCAAACTTGGAGTGCTACTAGATTTTCGACCAGTCAATACGCCACTACCACTTTTATTTTTGACTCCGGTATCACTATCTAGTCCTGTGCCAACTAGTTTTAAATCAAACCTTCCTTCTGCACCCATTCTATATGAATTTGAGCCACCATGATCCCAAGTTACATCGATCCAACCATTGTGCAATTCCCCTGTCACAGTACCCTCCCCTATCATAAGAAAAGTATCACTTTAATATTTTCGCTCCAAAAGAAGCTGAAATGTTTGCCGTATAATACCAATAACTTGAATTATGAATTTTATTTGCGTACCAGGAGGAACACCATCTTGATCACGCCATTTCCAATCTAAACCTCTGGCCACTCTAGCACCCGTAATTAAATGAGGAAGAACCTGAGTCTTAATTAATCGTCGCTTCTTTCGTATACCGGCTTCAGCCTCTCTGGCTGCTCTCCCAAGATCTTCGCAAACACCGGTAACTTCCCCATAAACTTCGAAGCCGGAAACAGATAAATAGTGCGTCTGACCAGAAGCATTCTTTCCGATTTGTTGGAGACGTAAGTGACGCCAGCCCTGAGTTTCATCGCTTGGAGGATAAATTAACCATGTAGCAGTGCTACCGGGTTCGTTCAGTGATGTATCATCCATGTGAGTGTAAAGTGTACACCACATTATGCCATCTTTTGATGCCTAATACAAATAATTCAAATATGGAATGGATTTTATTATTATTATATTATATCATTCTAATATCCTCACATTACCTGGAACATCCAGTTCCTCAAAGCACTTTTTCCATAGCCCCTTGAATGCCTTAACGTATACGCAGTTGGAATTATCCACAACCCTAAATCAATTGAAAACCAAGCACGCTTATCGTCGTTGGTATGACAATTTAAAGCTGATGGATCTCGACTGAGAAAGTCCTCTAAATGCCCATACGGCAAATTCCGTCCGTCACTGGAGGTAACAACTACCAAACCATATTGAGCAGGGTTAACCCATTCCGAACAAGTTCTGAAAGTTATGATTTATACCAATAAGTGTATATCAATAGGTTACTTATAATAGGGAAACAATATTAAGACCTACTTTCCGTTTGTTCCAATCCAATATATTACACCGTTCTCATCGAAATCGTGTTGATATTTGAATGTTAATCTGCTTCCCTCACGCAGTTTTTTCACAAATGCAAACGTTGATCTATCGTGATCGTGCCACTGTTTGGCTACCATTTTTAATAAGTGATTTTCCAGTTGTTGTATTGTACTTAATGGTTCCATCTTCAAGCTGCGTCCTGATCGATCTATCAAGGAACTTTCACTGGCAGCCTTTTCGAGGCGAAATCGTAATCTTCTTGTCAAAATCTGCAGTTGAGAAAAATTTTATTCAGTCAGAAAGAACGTAAGTTTGCTATTTAATAAATTACCAACTATGTAAGAATATATCGAACCTGTAAGCCATATACTGAACCAGGAGTATCATACAAATATACAGGTAATTTCTCAATGGATTCCAATACTGAAACCAATTTGTGGACTAGAATTTTTGCAGAATTGTATTCGTTATTCGCATCTGCTGTATGAAAGCAGCTCTTAAACACCCCTATTCTTTGCATTCTTAATTTATTCGCTCTTAAAGTTGGTGGTTGCGAACCAGGTGGAGCAGCTAATAAGGCTAGCAACGCTTGTACCAGGCCGCTCGAGTGTAGCTCGTAAGCGGACACTTTTCCTTCTTCATTCAATAGAAGTTTAAGTTCTTCCAATGCGCTTTGAAGTATGTTCCGCCACTCTCGGTTTCCAGATTGTTGCTTTTGGCATGCTTTTTCTATTTGGTTGACTATGAGTCCCAATTTTGCTACGACACCCCGCGGCTGAGCTTGAGCTACTTTGAAGTATTGTTCATAAATTTCTTGGGCTTGCATTTTTACTTTCTGTTTAATAGCTTCTATTTTTGATCTCATTCTCTTTCCTCTTTTACCAGCCCAACCAGCTGCGAATTCTGGACCTAAGAAAACATTGTCAGGTTGAATAACTACATTTTACTATGAATCCAGGCGCCGCTTTCACAGCCAACTACAGGTACATACCTAAACTAGTTTCTGCGGTAAATGAATGCCTGGTGCCACGATTAGATTCGAAAATAAATCCTGGCAAGTCTTCCCTTAAAATAGTAGCCTGTTGCTGACCATCACTATTGTGTATGCAGAGTTCGCTCTCTTTTCTGCTGGATAATGCCCAATTCCCGACAACCAATCGAGTAGGGCCAGGGCGCGAAAGGACAGGCTGACTAACAGAGTTTGGTTTCACTTGATTTCGGGCTCTTTGCAGCTTCTCCAGGAATTCCCCACGATTCTCTGAAACATCATAGAGTTAGTCTTGTGGAATACAGAGTAATTCTATGCTATGAGAAAAATCTATTATGAACCGAAACGTGGCGTAGAAGTAGATGTTTAGATCATGCCGAGACAAAGGAGTTTCCATGCACTGATTGTCGACATGTACTGAAGGGTAGGATAGCGTGTGCAACCAGAAGAGTTGAACATGTGTGTACCTACCTTCAGTAGTAAGCAACTCTGTGTTCCTCCCCTTTCCTGTAGGCAGTTAGTAAAACCAGTTATTTACTAAACTATTGCCCTCGCGGAAGTTAATCACAAATGAAAAAGGCAGAACATAAAAAGTGATCATAAAAGAATGAATTTATCTGATGCGAAGGGCGTAAGGATGTGAAAGGAACACTTCAATGAAAAAGAGAGCGGCGAGATGACCGAGACAGGTGATACTATGCATAGTAAAAAACGGACAACTCACCTGATGTATCTGATCCGCCTTCGGGGCTTCCGCTGGAATACATTGTCGCCAACTTGCCATCGAGTATGAATCTGAACCACCCATTGCTTCCATTTGAGAGCTCCAAAGCTGCTGCATCTGACCACACATACAGGCAATCTCGTCCTCGGCAGATACACCACTCTCTCCAGTGATAAGCTCTTCCAACAAGTAACTCTCTTGCATCCTCTATTCTTTGTTCCTCGCCAGATTGATTACATTCACTTTCTGGTTCCGGAGTAGTATCTTGCGGACCAGCTAAAGCTGCGACCTTAGAAAATACGCCCAAACGAGCAAAATGATCTAAGAACTCATCCTTCCCCTTTAGCATTAGATCCTGTATCATTTGAAGTACGACTAAGTGTCCATCTTCGTCCTCCTGCCAAGATCAAAAAATAAAACATTTGGTAAGTATTGTATTTGTATTAAATATAGCTTTCCAGCTGCGCAAGTTAGACACTTCATTTTTTGCCTCCTAAATAGATGGAACGTGAACACTACATAACTTTCTTTTATGACACAGGGTACAAGTGATTGTATTATTCTGGTATATAATGTGGAACACAAATGTAATTGCACAAGTTTGGAATCGAATAAGCGAAAATTCTTTGATTCCATCAGTAGCAGGCAGACAGTCGACAGAAGTGGACATCCAGCTGCGCATGTTTATACCGTGAATCAAGATCTGTTTATGCCACACTTATCTCCTTTCATAAAACTCGATTCATCTATTAATGCACATGGTTAAGAAGTCCACATTGTTCTGTGGATATACCTTATTATATTGCCAAGAAAAAAATGGAATTTTACATAGTGATCATATTGCTTGGAGCAAACAGTGTACAACATGCGTAAGCCTGTTAGGTCTCAGGTCTCGCGTATATTACGGTAAGTACATAATGTTAATAAAGTAAATGGACTCTTAGCATAGCCATTAATGAACTTAATGAAAAGTTCTGGAATTTTATGAACACGAAGGGATACAAAGGGTCCTCCAACTAGCGAGTGGCAGAGATAGATAACAGACGTTACCGTCTTATCAACAATGTAGTTCTGATAACTCGAAGACTTGCGTGGTGAAAGGCATGGCAATTTTGGCCCGTGGAAAGGCCTGAGAGGTGGAGGCGGGGGCGATGACGCCTGTATTTCAAGCTCCTGTGAACAATCTTAACTAAATCTTAACTGGCATTGTCTATTCGCCTGTCTGTCTGCCTGCATCGTATTGAGCATATGAAAACTCCTGAGCTAGTCCTTTATCTCATACTTCATACCTAATAGCTTAAAAAGAATTTGCGCAGTTTGTGTCAGTGTTGAACTTACCTCATTGTCCAATACATTAGCGATTACTTCTACCAATATAGCACCACAACCTCCGCTTCTATCGGAACCACAAGTTTCTACAAGTAATTCAGGTTGAATGTAATGCACCATCTTTCTTATTAAACTCAAGCTGGCCTTTCTAACACTTGGCAACATTGTGGATTGGAAGGTGGCGCAAAATACTGGTAAAAGTCTTTTTAGATAGACCGGTGCCATTTCAGGATCACCCTTTGGCTCTGTGATTTCGTCTATTTCTGCTTCAGGTTTTTTGTGCTCTTGGTTTGGAAGGACCATCCATTCCCCTGGGGATTGCAAAATAGCTGCTACTTCTCTATGTCCTTCATCCAATCGTTCTCTAGCTTTGTCTAATGGAGTTTTTCCATCTTCATCGCGTAAATCAGGATTTGCTCCGTGCCTCAACAAAACTTTGGCGATGGCCGGCCTTCCGAAGCAGGCAGCGTAGTGTAAACTAGATGAACGTTGACCTTTGTTAACATCTGCGCCGCGATCGCACAAAAATTCGACCATTTCCTGGGTACCAAAAGCGGATGCCCAATTTAGAAGAGTTTGCCCAACATCATCCATGAAGTTGACTTCAATTCCACCCGAGTCAATAGCTTCTATCAAAGCGTCCGTATCCTTCGATCGAATACACTCAATTAATTGTCTGTGCGACTTTTCACCCGCACTATCTAAGCGTCTTAATTTTGGTAACAACTGGCCCGAAGAACCTCCTGTCGTTCCACGTCCTAGTGCCGATCTACCCTCGAACAGTAATACTAACAAAAGGTCAACCAATCTCATTGTATCTAGAGCACACCGCTCATCTCCTTTTAAAGCTTTTTCAATTGCATCTGGTAATTCAGAACGTAAGAGGTCATGAGTTATAGACGGAGATCCTCGGCAAAGGGTTGACAGAAGACTTATTATAGTGGAGACAGAAGCACATGATTTTGGCTCTGGAGCTGGAACAGTCGTTGTAGTATTTGATGGTGGTGGGGTCTTTGGATTACTAGAAGTTGCTGTGACAGACGTCCCAGGACCTGCTGCATTTGACAACCTGAGAAAGAGAATACAATTTTATAAATATCACTCTGATTTATGATTACAAAATGATCTTTGAAATCCCCATACCTATACAAAAGTTCGGACACTAATCCATTAGAGGCTAGAGGTGCAGGATCAGTACACCTTCTAGAAAATCGATCAGCTAATGATGCAAAGCAACGAAGTGCTCCGTCTGCAACATGTGCGTCCTCATGCCTCAACAATGTTGACAGTGCTTCAACGCAGTCTGGTAATGCTTTATCCTGAGGCTCTACTTTTCCACAAAGTCGTGTAACTACAGCCATGGTTGAATGCAAGGTGTCACGGTGAATGTGAGCGCCATGCTCCCGGATAAAGCACAAGGCACATGGAAGGCCACCAGCTTCGAATACAGCACCAGCTTCCCTTGCACAAACCAGCTCCAATACCTATCAGATTACAATGTATTAGCATTTCAAGAAATACATAAACATATAATAGATATGTTTGCTTATTAACAACAGAAATAATACTTTTATGCACTGCTCGGCCAAGTCTCGGCTTGCTCTGGATCCCAATCCGGCACCAGAGAGGCGGCTGCAAATTGCTTTTACAGCACCTTCTATTGCGACAACTCTGCGAGTGCATTCTGCAGAAACATCCAAGTAGTAGGTAATAGCTCGAGCAGTCACTTCGAGTACACTGTCTGGTGCAAGTTCGTCCAGAAAGATGCGGCATAATGCAGGAAGAAATGTGCGCGGAGGACAGCTGGCAAAAAATAATATAATTAGATCACATTACAATCATATTTTCTAAAGAAGAGTTATGAAAAATTCCTTGTGTCTTCAGTTAAAATATTCAAGATAATGATGGTCAGCTGCAAAGAACTCTATCATTTAAAAAGAATAATGTTGCAAAATTGATCAACTATGATTTTGAATATTAATATATAAGAAATGATTATATATAATAATGATTCAAACTTTGGTAGCTCCTGACAAGTGTTAACTGTTGTACCACAAACATCAAAGATAAACCTACCATTCAAAGCATCTGTCAATATTATCAGACATGAGAAGTAACATGCATAATTGCTCTAAGGCAATTAATTGCATGTCCCTCTCATCACCCTGGCCCATACTGAGCCATTCTAGCAAAGTCTCTGGATCAACATCAGCCATCTAAACGAAAAGTACACAAAGGTTTGGAAAGTATACATATATATAACACTTTCAATCTCCAAAAAAGTTATAATTGTAATATATTATTGGAATTTGCAAAAAAATCGTATAACAAATAACTCAAGTGTAAAAGCTACTTCATATTAGAGAAATGGAGCAAAACATACCTTAAAACTGTAATAGCACCAGTGGTATGGATTTTAAACTGACAATCTGAAATTATCACGACACACATTAATAGCCCATCCACTCGAGATTAAAATCGACTTATGAAACTTTAATAGCATATCATGCAACAATAGCATCGCGGAGATGTGTCAGAGACCAGTGTCAAGAGCAGCTGGTATTGCGCGCGAGTATAATGGAAACAAGGGATGCTAAGATACGAAAATAAATAGCTGAGTATCCCGCGATACTTCTATATTAAGAATTACTTTGACAGCTTTCTCTCGTTCATGTTCGTCTCGGTCGAATGCAAGACAGTTTCTAGAAGGATTTCGGAATGGTAAATAATGGGAGAATGAAGTCAACGGCGATCGCCAACGATAGGAAAGGACTGTAACCAGCAAGATAAATAAAGACACGTGGTCAAAGACCCGATATATCGGGGATTCGTCCCTCTCGTCCTTATAACGCACAAAGAGAAACGAAAAAAAATTTGTCATGACGACGATATAATAAGCATAACAGGAATGCAATAACAACCTCCAAGGAGGTCGTCACAATGCCCTGAAACTGGCAAATGGATGGTGCACATTGGTCGAGTGGGCAAGAATATAATCCTTATATCAAGCGATATAGTGCGCTTGCATTGTGCTACGTACCGTTGTGCACAGTGTTCCATTCTTCGCAAGGGGTCAGGTCGCCATCCTTCTTGAGACGTGTCGTTTTCCACTGCGAAAAACAACGTAACTCTTTCGTTCTAGTTGGTCCGTTAGTGATACAAAAGGATTATCGCGCCAACGGACCGATAAGGCGCTCCAACCAGCCAAAAGATTTTACTTTCCTCTACTGTCGTCGCGTACACTTCGCCATTTACACGACATTCAGTTTAGTTCGGAATCACAACTCGAAACGCTCAGAAGACCCCGTTTCCACGGTTGCGCACATTAGTCGGTATCTACACATATATGCAGTTTTGGTAGATTTTCATGGAATATCACGCGAGAACAATTATCTACACATGGCGGATTCCTTCGGAAATCGTTCCGCTCTTCTTCCAATAGAGGCCACTTGCCACTCCATCAGCATGCAATTTGAATCTTCTAATTTCATTAGGCATTAGGGATTTCGTATAGTTCTGCCACGCTTATCGATCCTGTTGGCTAAATTTTAATATGGGGGTAGAATTAAACTAGCTTACTAGAAAAACAATTCTTTTATTCAAGTACAAAGATATATCTCGAGAAGAATGCATATAATCAACATTTATATGGCACTTCTGTTTTTGCATACCGATAGCGTCAACAAAAAAATAGGGTAGTCGATACAAAAATACGTCTAACATTAATTACTTCTTGTTAGTATCACATGTTAGAAACAGACTAATAAATAAATCCTCCAATTTAAACCCCCTGAGTATTTGGTACCAGCTGGCTCTCGAGAGAAGAACAATACACACTAATATAAAACCTATGTATAATAATACTTGTACAGTATATAAGCACTAAATGTAACAAACACCATACCAATTCCTTTCAATGTGTACATCTTAGCGAATTTTTTTCTTCTTCTCAAGTCCTAAAAAATCAGTAATTATAAGTAATTAGCAGTTCAAGAAATTGTACTTTATCATAAAAACAGTACTGTGCAAAATATACCTTGTCTTTCTTTGATGAGATCTTGCCTCCTGTCTTTGAGATTTGTAGGCAAACTTTCTAACATTTTTTCAATAAAATTATCTAACACTAATGACCTATTCATGGAACCTACACGTGCTCTACATACAGGACATTCTTTCTTCTTTCTCATCCATGAATTTATACAATGGTGACAAAATGTGTGTGTACAATTCAGAGTTGTGGCTTTTACAAATAATTCAGAGCATATACTACAAGTTAATTGTTCGTCCATTATGTCATTGACTTTGTCAAGGACTTGTGCTTGGGGTTCACATGGGGGAGATGGGACATCATTTGTTAAATCTATCGTATCCAATATTGGTAGTTGTTGCCCATCCACAGTTTCCACAACTTCTAAGACTATATAATTATCTAGTGACATACCAGCAGTGCCAGCACCTACAAAAAATAGCAAGATTTACTTCTGCATGTTGCTACACATATTTTATATAACGTTAATATAAAAACCATACCAGAACTCAGAGCAGTCTCTGTTTTTGCCTCTTGTACCTTTAGAGCTTGCTCTGCTTCTTTTAATTTTTGTTCCAGTCTGCTCTTTTCATTTAGCAATTGAGCTTGAATATTCTTTTCTTCCTTTACTCTATTCTCCATTTCATTTGTCCACTTGGTTTGAAGTTCTAATCTACATGCCTCTAACTCCTGTTTCATAGTCTCTTGCAGCATTTCCTTCTCTTGCTTAGTCATATTCAGAGCTGTTTCCCATTTCTGCTTTTCTTCGTTCAACTTAGCTTCAAACTGCAACCTTTCTTCCGCTAGCTTCTTTAGCAGGTCATCATACATGTGCTGCAAATGCTGCTCTTGCGCGCTGCCCATTTCTATTTTAGTTTCTAAGGTGGCAATTTGTTTTTTAAGACCTTCAGTATCTTCTATTGAACTCTTTTGTTGTTCCAACAGCTGCTCAAGTTGAGACTTTAATTCTTCCTGCTCCTTTTGTTTAGTTTCAAGTTGTCCTTTTAACGCTTTCTTCTGAGTTTCTTGAGTTTCAGCAAATGTCTTTTGTTCGGTCAAAACTGTGTCATATAAATCGCTATCCTCCAATCTCGGCCTTTTGGCACAGGGTTCCTCATGTCGGCCAAATGTAAATACATATCTGTATTCTTTAGCCACACTGAACTGCAGGATGTCACCAACTTTGAGTTTCACAGTACCACCAGATTCAACAGCCTCATCATTGATATATGTGACAGTAGAACTTAAATCTTTAAGCGTCCATTCCTCATTCCCTTCGCACCTAAAGATACAGTGTTTCCTGGATATTTTTGGGTCCAAAATAATCTCGTCATTTTCCCTTGCGCGACCTATGGAAAACTAAAGGAAACTATGCATGTAATTTCAGTCAAAGGTGTTTGCAAAAGTGGAGCATAAAGTTGAGTTTGTCGGGCATACCTCGTTCTTGTCAATATGAATAGTTCGAGGTGCGAGGTCGTGAGGTTCGATCCTGATCAAAATTGGCTCGAGACCCTTCAAATTTGTGATTTGCGATAAAACTCGCTTTTCTCCCGTGTTAATTTCTTCCATGCTTGAAAATTGGCTCGTGAAACGTAATCACATTCTTGACAGTTTTCAGAGCGTATCTATTGAATAAAGACTGCTGTGTCAGTATCCATTTTAATCTGATTTAGTCAGAGTTTGTTCAATACCGTGCACTTATTTACAAGCTGGTCAAAAGAAGCACAACACGATTATTGCCAAAATCGAGCCGAGACGGACAGGTTCACCAAGTAAACCTAAACAAACCGCGGATTCAAACGCAGTAAACGACACCTAGTGGCTGGCGCGTTTGAAACTTCACCAACTTTAAACAGGGGATAGTCGTCTATCTTCCATTTATGTATATATGCAATTCTACGCATACATAAATATGCAATATGTACATATGTATTGCATATGGGTTACCCGTTACGGCTGTCCCGCCAAATTTCACACAACGCACTTTCTAGCCTACTTGCATATTTGAAAGATTTATTGGTATAGAGTCTATAGATTGTATACATATCTTTACGATGCGGACTGATACGAACGATACGAACCGCTTTTACTGAATTCCGTGAAGGAGAACGTAATACCAACCAGTGATTTCTTGACGCTAATTTCCTTCATTTTCTTCAACCCCTCACACACAATTCGGTATGTTTGAGTTAAAAATATATTCATTATTATCGCTTACTTGCATATCGACGAAAGATCGCATTCCTGGACCTTTCCGACAGAACGTAGTTCGCCCGTCGACATTATACAGGAGAAGAGAATATGATTGATCAAGGAGATGAGAGACGAACGTGTGTTGTTGGAGTTAAGCAGATATGATGAGTGTGAAACTCCTGTTATCCACGTAAGTTTTATTTGATAGGTATATAATACATTGAATTTGCCAGCACATGTGAGAGAAAACACGCTTCTCGCGGCGAATAATACTTGGTTTCCTTACACTCGACATCATTCAATTAATCCTAAACCTATAATGCTACCGAACCCTTTCAGTGTGTCGTGGAACGCGGCACTCTTCTCGTAAAATCAACATTTCCCTTGTGTTTTGTTCATTGTGAAACCCGGTACGTTCGGTCGATACTAGAACGCACCGAAAACGTAAAACACTCTAACCCCAAGTACAGATTTAGTTCCCTCGTCCACCTTGCACGATATAAGTGTTATCGGGGTGGAATGCAGTGTGCCATTTTGCTATGTTTCCCACTGTCCAGACGAAAACTCAATGAAACTCGTAACGAAACCAATCGTTCCGATTTAATCCGGCGACGAAGGGGTATGGATTGCTGGATTACAGTATCGGGGTAAAGAGATAGGCAAATCGATCGATAGGATGAGAGCCGTAATTAATCATTGCCCTCGGGTAAGCTGCACATCGAATAGATTTCTCCATAAAGCGCAGCACACCTTTATGTGTGTATGCGTGTATGTATGCCATTTATCATGTCGGCGCTCCGCCAAGAGGGACAGATTCGTTTTTCACGGTCGTTGTTTATTTACAGTTACGATAAAAACTAATCGATTTATAAACATCGTTTCCTCTCATATATGTACATAGATACCCAATATAAACGCATTAGTAATACCTTATAAAACGGACATGTGTATAAAGTGCGTCGCGGCGAATCAAAGAATATCGGTGATACCCGAACACGTTCGCATTCGAGAATAACTCGTACGGTGTTTGGGATCTAGTATGTAGTAGCCGTTAATGCGAGTATCCTGCCAAAGGGTTTTCATTGATCAAATGGGAAAATAGGGGTAGGGGATGGGGTTGGGTCTCGCAAGAAACGTTCAAAAGGCATTACGCGCATTTTTTCTATTTCGAAACTTAACCAAAAAGTCAGTACCACACTTTGCTCTCGGCGCGTAATAACGAGCAAAACAACCTCGACAATTTCTCCATGTGTGAGAAAGCGGACGATAGACAATGCAAGTCTAACTATCACATGTAAGACTAAATATACACTTTATATCCCACGAAACGCAGTCGTACGGGCTGTTTATCGTTCAAGGAGCGAGCCCTAATTGTGCGGTTTCGCACGACTACTAGAAACGCCGAATGCCGAATGGCGGAGAGAGCAAAGCTTTGATATCTGCTATCGTAACAACTTAAAAAAAAACAGCCGCGTTCCTACCTGTAAAATGAACTGTCCAACAAAAATTCGAACTCTGCACCCCCCGCCCTTTCCAATCGACAGGCAATTGCGCGTCTTTCGAAAGAACAGACAAATGAGAGGGAAAGAGAGAGACAGAGATAGAGTGAGACTTGTGCCTTTTGCCAGCAAACGCGTTATCCCTTATCGCTACAAGATAAGCATACAACTCGCAGGTACAAGAGTAATAGAAAAAGTGCGCGTACAGTGGTGTCCCAGAAACAATCGTAACGATCACTAGGCAACTCGTAATTATCGATAGGCCCGCAAAAGAGAGAGAAAGAGAGCGGGACTATCCTCGGAAAAGGTGAAAGCAATGTCGAATGGGCCTCGCGTAGATTAATGAACCGGTTTGCTGCGAGCGGTACTCGCAAAGTTCCTCTCGATCGGACAATCGTCCAGGGAATGCGACACGCGCGGCCGTTACTTGATAGGCTTGCCCCAGGTGTATTGCATGGCCAAGCGAGGAATATCACTGCTGGTGGAGGACTCGTCCTCGCTGCTAGTAGCAGAAGCCTCCTCGGAGATCATAGCCTCGCCGCCAGCTTCTTGTGGCCTCTGACCAGCATTGCAATCTTCGGCTGCTGCAGCTGCTGCGGCAGCCGCGGCAACTGCAACTGCCACAGCAGGGTTCGTAACACCGACTGCTACTGCAGCCGAGGACGAGCTCGAGGATGAAGAAGAAGAAGATGACGAAGAGGATGGGTCGCTCCTCGGTCGTCGGCGGGAGATCGGCGTTGAATTGAAGGGTGGCGTCCACGCTGACTCTTCGGCTCGCGCCGAATCGGTCACCGAGATGCTTTTGGATCTGGCGCGCATATCCATTGGCGGCCTCCTCGGTGTTAGTCTGAGCGAGCCCTGTCGGGATACGCTGGCGTTGGACTCCGGTCTCATTAGTTTATGCGGTGTACTTGTGAGACTCGTGTCATTCGAGAGCTCATCAAGTTCGAGGGTCCAGGCGACGGAGTCGCCCTTCTCTACCATGAATTTGACCATGGATGTGGATTGGGGACCGTTCTTGTCGGGCGAGAGGGTATGATCTACGTGCTCGGGGCCAAGGGAACGTGAGAGTCTAGGCGTCGCTAGATGATTCGCAAGAACGGTCACCACTTCGTTTTTTTGTCGCAACCTCCACTGGAGCTCTTCGTTGCGTTGCGCCAACCGCTTATTGTGCTTGGATACTTGATGAATCGACTCGTGTAGGACCTCGTTCTCATGTGAGATCTGCCGCTCGAATGCCTCCTTGCATTGGAGCTGTGCCTTTAGGTCCTCGCATCTCGCTTCGAGGGTATCAACCCGCAGATGTAGGGCCTCCTTGTCTTCGATCTCTCGTCTGAAGCTATCGAGCTCCGATCTCAGCGCAGCGTTCTCCTGACTCTTCAGCTCTAGCACCGACCTCAGGGATTCCACTTCCGCCGTCAGTGCGGCTCCCTGATCATGGACCACTGACTTTCTCTTCACTTCGGATTCTCTCCTCAGCAATTCTGCCTCCTGGTCCGCTCGCAATCTTGCTACCGCCGTCCGATGTTCCTTCGCCGCCTCATTTACCGCGTCCCTCAGTCTCACCTCGCATTTCCTCTTCTCTTCCTGGAGTGCAGCCTCCAGTGCAGCCAGCTGCTGCGCGTGCCGAGCCTCCACTGCAAATAGACCGTATTTTCACAATCTATGCCCCCAATCGATGGAGTATAATTTGCCAACTCCTAAGAAAGCCGATGAAACCAGTAAATCTATAATTAACCTTGATAAATGTCGGCAACAAATCGAGAACGCAAGAGTTTCGTGGATCTATTAGTTTTCGAAAGTTCGTCTTTGCTACGGTCAGCTGAGAGAGGCGTGTGGGCTGGCAGGCCTTTAAGATTTTAATTAACAATTGTTCCACTTTGACCGTGCCACTCACTGGGCCATGTTACGGCCATTAGGCTCGTTACTTCATGAATAGCATTAACGTGTCATAGGCGGTGCCAAGCACCGCACAGTTCTCGAGTGCCGAATATTATTTTCGCGTAACCCAGATTTACCGTTACCATTGGAGAGTTTAATCTCATGGCAGGAACGAGAAGCAGACTCGTCAGGCTGGCTGTGTCGGATGCTTTCAAACGTAGCAGAGTAGTGCGGCGGCATGCGTGCACGTCAGTTACGTCACGCCGAGTTTTCGCCGTAACGAGCCAGGAAGGCAAAAGAAACACAAATACACTTGGCAAGACTTACGATCATCGCGAAGCTGGTCCAAGGCTTTCCGATGGTCCTCCCGCTCCGATTCAATCCGCTCTTCAATGCTAAGGTTCCGAGACCTCAATTCCTCGATCTCTGATCGCGCCGACAGCCACTCCTGCTTCATGTTCTCACAATCCTTCCTGAGCTTCGGCGTTGCAAAGGCATCCAACTGAACAACAGTCAATACACCGTGCACATAAGTGTCTCCTGGTCAACGAGTGAGCCGCGCGCGGCAGAAGCTTGAGAAGACTGTCATTTCGTTTACATACCTCATAGGCCAAATATTGTACCGTGATGGAAAGGACTTGTACAACCTGCTCCGCCTGTTTTACGCGGAGCGCCTCATAGCTTTCCGTTTGGGCGGCTTGATCTCGTGTCTCCAATGTTGGCCTCGCCACCCCATACCCCCCGGTGTGTTCCTTGACATCGCGCTCTGCAACCAATGTCACCGGTCCCATGACCATCGAGATACTTCCTCCCCTTCTTTCACTGGCAATCCAACTTTTACAACTCGTCCTCCCTCGGGCTGACACACCCTCCAACTCCAATGCATCGATCGCCGGTTCCTCCTCCTTTATTTAAAAGTAATCTGGCCCCAAGCTTCCTCATTACCGCACAAGCGAGCCAATTACCGGTGCGACATAGACCGGCGCCAGTCGGGACGTCGCACAAAAGATCCAAGTGGACCCATCGTCGCACTCTCCCGCGCCTTCTCCAGAAGCAAGAACTAGACCGACAGAAGCTACCAACAAATCTAGTCCTCGTTACGCGTCGACGGATGTGATTCCGATCTGAAGAAAGTCGCGACGGAAAAGCTAAGCGAACCGAGAGAAAACGGGCGACGAGCGACGCCCTCCTTGGAAAGCCGGGCTACCTGTTTTTCCGGATCTCGGACACGCCAAGACCATCTAGTGTAGATGGTCTAGACATACATGGGAAATAGGCGTACCATTACCAGGTACGCAAGATCACCGAGAATGCCACTTTTCTACGAGAGTAATCCAGTTAAAATTCTTCTACTATGGGTGGAGCGCATATTAGAGCCAACAGGCTGATTTTCCGGTGCTAGATCATATCTTGATCCAAGCTAGAGGAAGACTCGTAGCGAATCGATCGTTTTTCTTTGTAAAGCCAGTTGATAGGAGAAGTGTCCAAGTACGCCTGTGAATGGGACAGACTAGGTTAAGGTCAGCCGGCGTACGTCGGCCCCAGTAGATTCGCGGATGTGGAAAGACTAACGGAGACGAAGCCAAGGATCCTCCAACGAGCGACGAGACGACCACCTTGGTCGGGGATCAGCCGAGCGCACTACTCACTTCCTACTCAAGAGTTGGGCCTTCCGCTACGCTAGAGTATCTCAGTAACGTCACTCTGCACTTTCGCACTTTTATTAGACTCGCTTTATTTATGCGGTACTACTTCTTCCAAGACAAGGAAGAAATTATATCCCAGGAGATTCGAACTCTCTCTTCCTTTTCTCACATGAGACTGACACTATTCAGGAGAAATCCGCCGATTCACCAACCAACACTCACAGTATTCTCTCCAAAGTACAAGTCACCACAGGATATCCTGACAGTTCATGAATGATGCACGCAAGAAACCTCCGTCGTTCTTTTCAAGATCGACGAATCAGTAATTGAATGGATTAGAAGATCGCGAGATTGATATCGGAAATCTAATTGCGATATAGCCGGTTCGTGACGATTTGCTAAGCAAGAGCGCAGTTCGACTGAATTAGCACGAGCCACAGGCTGCCTCGCGAAGCGATATGTGTCCCTCCTTCCTCCTGCTCGTCCACCCCTACCACACTTTGGAGGCGAGGTGCAACCTCGACGAGCACCACGAGTCGAAGGAGACGAACGGCGACGTCAGCCGGTAGGACGAGCGTGGCTACGAGCAGCGAGAACCGCTCGAGCAATCGACGATGACCGCATACGTTTCCATAATTGCACTCATTAGCCGCGTACTGTTTGTCCGCGAGGGGAGAAAGGGCAGTTCCCGTTGAGACTTTCATTAACGAGGGAAGAGAAAGACGCGCTGCGTTCCAATAACGAAGCCGCGCTAAGCACACATATCCAGCTCGACTCCACTACGAGCTACTACGAGTGGAGAGTCCAGCGAGCGGTTTACTACTGGCGAGTGCCGGCTCTATGTTATACTATTTTTAATTTCTGCGGCGTGGCACGCACGCGAATACGGCGCGGAGTCTATTCACGCTTCGCGGGCGAAACTGACCACACTCCAGAGTAGCCATGTGTAGTGAGTACGATACGTATGTAGGTACGTGAATCGGAGGGAAGAGTGAGAGGGCGAGGGGGGCGGGAGGGAGCTGCCTAGTAAGTACGTGAGTTCGAATAAGTTGCTGAAGGAACCAACGATCGGGCGAGGATGGAAACGACCGCACGCGCGCGAACACAATCGCCATGAGTTATTTGAAAGAGCCGTGCTCCGAATAAATTCTCTTTCCCATTTGGAATCGCTCGCCCTTAGATGGTGGGAGTAAGCCGTGCACCGATCGCCGCTCAAACAGCCACCGGTATGTGAGCCGCGTACAACCACCAGTTATAATCATGCGGGACCTCCTCACTCTATGGATAACACTCAAGACACAGAAACAATAAAAAATAAAAAAAACAGACAGAAACAACCACTCGGGAGCACAGTACACACTGTCTCATTCTAAGACAAACGCGACAGACATGCAATTTCGTGGCCCAGAGAAAGTTAGAGTAATTTGCCTCCTCTTCCAAACACGACAGGCAGGCCCTCAAGGCAGCCAGTGTTCAGCTCGAGGTAAAAAACTTGCCACCGCGAATGTTTACCGCGAAGAAGGTCGCGAGCATTTTTAGAACATCGTGCGTTGAGAAAAGACGTCAACGATCTTTGAAGCAACTTCTCTTAGAGAGCCGGATATCTTAACGATTCGTCTCTGTAATGAGTAATGGCTAGGATTCAAGTATGTATGGTACTGCGGTGCGCAATCAGCACCACGTCTATGAATGATTAACTGCGACGATAAATTAACAGGAGTGGACTGAGAAAGACCGTGACTCCGTAGAAACTCGGGCGAGCCCGATGGCTTTTCTAGAACACGGTCGTACGGCCGAGCAAGAGATCTTTCAGGTTTTCATAGCCATGCCAAACGAAATCGGTCGGCCCCAGAGTGAAACTACGCACCAACCAGCCTGGAAAGATTTAGGCGGTAGGGGTCGGGGAAATTGGGAACACCCAAATTGGAATGCTTGGTAGAGACTTTGGTTTTTACCACGGCAAACGTCATAAATCTGCGTGCACGTAAGACTGTGGAAAAGGGGAGAAGGGAGGAGGGAGCAAGGGGCAGATAGGTAGGTCTTACGTATTTGGTACGAAGTACACAAATCTAAAGGTGAGTACAAGCCCCTCGGCAAAGAAATCTCCTGAAGGACTTAGCAGGACTTAAGTCAACCGTCTAGAGTAGCGGCTACCGTGCGTAATTAGGCAATCTTTGCGAGAAAGAGATTTATTTGCCGAGTCTGTTAAGCGGCTTAAAGTGCGTTGCCGGGCATAACAAACGAGGAGACGAAAGGTCACTTTCGCGAGCGGCGTTCCCGCCCATGCTATGCCGCCATACCTGTTTCCTTGGCAATCACCCCGCGGCTTTGCTTTTTTCGAGGCTTCCAGCGAAAACCACGGCGGTCACTCGCTCGTTCCGCCGTGGGGCAAGGAGCAGCCTCTCCTAGTACAACATACACTCGGATAGACACGGGACCAGTGAAAGCTCTGACTTTCATCGAAAGAAAGAAGCCGCACACGCATTCGCGCGCGCGCCAGCGCTCGCTGGCTCGCTCAGTGATACCGCACCGGTGCGTAAAAAGTGCGTACGCACGTTGCCCTGACCATGTGCCGATGCTGAACCTTTTTAGAAATCGACTAGATTGCACTAGTAGGAGTTAAGTGGCATGGCATGGCATGGCATGTGGTCAATGCATTGGAAAGGAGAAGGTGTCGCAGCCACGCCAACAAGTATTATACTTATTCCGCAAAGAAACCCAGCGAATCGAGAGTTTTCGCGATAAGCCCATTAACTCCCCAATGCTTCCACGAATCCTTATTGGATTAGCCATAATGCGCTAAACTGATTGCTTTCCTTGATCTTTTGCACTCGATTGCATTTCTATAGAAGACTCGAGAGCCGAGTTAATAAATGCCGCGTTTGGCTTGTTTAGCTCGCGAACGTTTGAACATTCCATTAGCATATTTATTCTGGTGGGCATGGAGTATACCTTTTGTCGGCGTGGTCGTCGCCTGCTGCTGCTGTTGCTTCGGCGAGATACCTGCTGACAGTCGCCTGCTCGCCGGTTTTCTCGTGGCGGAGGGGCTCTTCTCTGCAAGCAGAAGGATGTTGCTTTGCGTTAACGAAAGCATACTCGCTGGACACTGACCGCGAGTGGCATGCCGTAAGTTATGTAGGAGAGCAGCGCCGTTTGCAAGTACCGTATACCGTGCACCGTTTTATCGGCCATGTAAGATAAAGGCTGCGGGCACGGAAGCGTGTCCCACCCGTAACTATATCTACCCCGCAGCAAGAAAGAGCGACCAGGTGAAATCCGGCTAAATGAGGAATCTCCTTATTCTCTCCGACGCCTTATCTCCCGTCCGATCTAGCTTCCAATAGAGTACGCATAGCTTTGTGTAAATACCTCATGGCACAAGTACAACAAAGCGAGAAGGCGAGAAGAGGCGTGTACGTCAGCAAGTGAAATTTGATACTTGTAGAAAGAGGAGAAAGAAATCTGTACGAGAGGCATCAAGATATTTACTGTAGCAAGTGGAGACCATGCTGCCGGCGATCAAAGTCATACTGGACTGGTGTGAGCTCACTGCTCGTCAGCAGAGCACCCGGGCTATTCAATAAGCGTAATCGTCCCGGACAATCGTCGGCGCAGGTTCGGTGCTCGCGTCACCACTAAAAATCCAGCTCACGTATGCACGCACATTATCAGACACAAACGCGCGAATCATCTCTCGAAGGAAGAGACATCCCGCCGATGACACTTGGCCATGATATCGACTATTCCCGATGGCACGTCGACGAGAACACTGAGCAAAGAGTTGTTTCACCGATGAAAGTTAGTGAGGCACTGGCACAGAGACGGCTGGTATTGGACTTCTCGGGGGGTGGAAAATGCCGTGGTTAAATTGTATGGCAAGGGTGCGTCCCGTTAAAGTCCCTACCTGCCCCGATGACAATGCCATTGTCATGGACCTACGCCCACGGATAATTATTATGACGGTGGTAGTAGGGCGGCCCGTAGCGCCGATTCCAACGAATTCGTGGTACCCGGCCATGAGACACGGACTCCGCTGACTCACGAACCATGAAACAGGGAATTTCTCTAATTTTCAATTTCGAGAGAGAAAGAAAGCCGAACTGTTAAGCGCATCAGTGCTATTTTGACTTGGAAATTTCTGTCTGCTGGCTAGCATTCGTACTTCTCGCTAGGAGTCTCTCTACGAGGTTTTTCAACGTAGCTACGTAGTCTTGGACCAGGCGAAGAGCAAGGTTGACCCTCGATATTTTCAGAATGTCTGTATTGCGCGCTTCGTACCAGAGCAAAAGGGTGACGGATGCGTGGCGTGGAAAGGAATCGGCCAGCTAGTTGGTTTCCGCAATGCGATTGGTAAATATAGAAAAAGGAGAGTGCGGACCGCGTGATATATGTATATTTTTGGCTGACCAAAAGAATATGGCCCGCTGCCAATAATAGTCGTCAATGTTAGATGGCATTGAAAATAGATTCCTTCTTGGTTCTCTCGTGTTGATGTAGATCTTGCATCAGTAAGCCATTTCATTTTTTATTGGTTTGTTGTGCCAAGAGTAAGTCAATGAAGGGGACCAGTGACGCAATTCAAAAGTAGGCGAGAATTAGTACTCTAAGTATTGGACTTCTGAAAGAACAGACTGATAGAAAGTTGGCTCCTTAATGGGGAGTTGGAAGCAAAATCGACACGCACCAGCACCTTTCACAGCCATAGATCGCCAAATTATCGATCCTATCTTCGTGATCTTACATAACTTCCTGGCGGGAGTTCGCGCCTTCAGGGAAGAAGAAAGGTTCTCTTGAGTAGACTCAAGAAGGAAAGTTCTCGCTCCCATTGAAGGAACGGGAATGGGCAGCGTAGAAGGAGAAGAATTCCACAAACATAGACAGACAATAAGTTCCCAGCTAAAAGAGGACGCAGCACGAAAACGTAGCCACTTTCCTCTTGCGACGACACACGCAATCTGGCTCTCCAACCGGAAGTACGCGACGGTGCCCTCGACATTTCGTTCCCTTGTTACGCCAATCATCGAGCAAATCATTTCATAGCCGTGATTCCCCTACTCGCATAATTAACAAGGACTTGGTGCGTACGAGAGACGAGAGTTCTCGACACGCACTTACCGAGATTCACCGGAGAGATGTCGATGCAGCTCTTCTTTGCTTCGAAGCTGTTGACACGACTTTGCAGGCTGCCGCGCCCGTTTGCTACCAACCTCCTAGGCGGCGTAGCGGATGTCGGCGATCTCTCTGGAAGCATACCAAATCCATCCACGTACTTTAATAAATATAAGGATGCATTTGTCATTCTGGGATACTGCGAGACTGCAATGTCGGGAAGCATAATAACTTGTCGTCTGTTTTTCTAAAGTGCGCATCCGCAATCCTCGAGTACTGCGGAGACTGAGAGGCATTAATTCAGTCGCTCTCTAATGCCATACATTAGGTGGTTCGTCGACCTGGAATTTCGTACTCGACGACGCTGTTACTTTAATAACGTTTAGCACCCTGTACCATTGAAGCAGCCGGTGTGCGCCTGATGAGGCAACAGGCAGACACACACAGAGAGACGGCAGAGAGCGAATGAGCGAGTGAGCGAGTGAGCGAGCAAACGAGCCGCGCCAGCTAAGTTTAAACTGCGCTCGTCGATTATACCCGACGACGAAAAGAAAACGTTTATTATGTACACCGAGCCGTTCACCAGCTACCGGCAGTATGTGAGTTCCTCGTACATCAGGCCAGCGCAGCGGCCGGGCTGCACGTCGAAGTATGTGCCGTACGTCATTCCGATTACCCCTCTCCACATCGGAGGGCCCGATTCGCCGGGAATTCAAAATAAAATATTCTCTCAAAACAACCCCCGGAATTCGCCGGTTAAAAGCGTGCTCTGTGCCCGCACCGGGGGCCAAGGAGAATCACGTGTTGCGAACGCCCTGGAGTGTAGCGGCGTTCGCATGGTTTTGGTACTGAACACCGTTCATATTGTGTGTAATGAGCGAGCGGGACTAATAAACCCCTTTTCAAGCCGGAAAGCCTGCTAATAAGAGCCCGCCAAGTTAACTGGTAGCGCGACTGTATCGCTGTTCTCACGAGCCGATCTCCCCGGTATCGCGCTTGCTGATCTCTCCGCGTTACGGATTATTCTGTCGGCTACAGGCATCCTTGGACACGAGTGCCGACCTTTTCGCATTTATACTCTTATCGCGTCTCCTCGACACGTCCTCCGGCAGCCCTTTTCAAGCAGAGTAATTAAATGAAGTAGTCGGCTCTTTTAATGCGAAAGTGCGGGGGCGTATTGCTATTCCGCGAATGGTAGCAACCGGACTGCTATCTAGGCGAAATGACAATAATTTATTCGCGGGCCATTCACCACCGACAAAGCTAACCGCTTAACGCGCTCCAATCATGCCAACAGCTAGACACGCAATCGAGTCATCTATTTTATTTTCACGTTAGACGTGAGAAAAAGGCCGAGCTGATGCGCACCGCACATCGAGGCGCACAGCATCGTTCCGCATCCGGCGGTTTTCCAGCGCGCTAGAAATCGGGTGAAACGCGCCGAGAATAACCGTATTCTCTCCCCGAGTGACACAGTTTGCCCGAGAGGATCTTGGTTACGGTAGATTCGAGTGAAGTGGTGGTGAGCACCGGGGATAATATGAACGGGTGACGGTACGCGCGAGTTTAAGTAAGTAGGGTACCTTTGATCCTTCGCCGGAACGTTTTAGACTTGCTTAAGAGAAACCGCTCGACCCGTCTAACTCTTCGAATGCTCGTGCTACAGCCGGCTGCTTGTATTCGACGACGTCGTCGTCGCAAGAACTTTCTAGTGGCAAACGAAGCACGAAGAAGAGAGGACAAGGCATCTCTGTCTATCAGCGGTAGACAGCTAGACAAGCTCTGGTCGCTCTCGCGAAAATGGGATTATAAGATTAACGCGACACCGAGCCATTGACCAATTTCCTTTTTACACATGGGTCGACACGAGACGAGAGTCGTGTCGACCGGTTGAGCGCAAGGTGTCCGAAATGGTATAATACCGCTCTACCTCGTTTAAAGCTGCCAAGGCGTACTTTGGACGGGTCCCTCACGAAATCCGTCCGGAGTGCCGGCCGGCCTTTCGATCCTTGCTGCCCCATTTTGCGATGCCTCGCCTTCACCACCGACGTGACGACATCCCCAATAAAATCATTTGCGTGCTGGCTGACGCGCACAAGGGCGTACGTATGCACGCACTCTCAGCCCGTGGTGCCTTTTGAGCTGGAACCGAGCCGCAATATCGTCGGGCAGACGTGCCGCTCGCCGATCGAAGGATATTCGAGTCCACAGGGCAATCCGCAGTTGGCCCACATTTTTACGAGCGGCCCTCTGTCGAACCGTCGAGCGAACCTTCTACTTCCACAGTGACCGTGGAACTGCCGTAAGCCGCGCACAGGTAACCCTCAATCACTTTTGTTCGAGCGCATCACAGAAGGACAGCACCCTCCCTCAATTGGAGCACACTAGCACCGAACCAAGTTCTGCGAGCAGGCGAAAGAAAGCTGTCCGACAGCCCGATCAATCCCACCGGCTGGAGTGCAGCTGATCGTGAGTGTTCGGCGCAGCTCTTGAAGGCACGAGCACAACCACGAGCGGATTTACACCGATGGAGTGAAGGCTCGGTGCACCGGCGGAAGAGAGATTGGTTGGTATCCAACGTGGATCGATCGAGGACTGGCGGCGACCTGAATCGCCGGTAGCAGCGAGCAGAGCAGGAACTGGGGAAGGCAGGCAGGCAGGCAGGCAAGCAGGCAAGGCGAAGGCAGGCACACGGGAAGGCAGTCGCTCCAGTCATGTGGGCTTAACATCTGATTCCGATGTTGCTCGGTTGCGTAAGTCGGGAGGCAGGATCGGACCGGGTGTGTACCGGTGGTCGTCGGCCTTGGAGGCGCACGTGGTTCTTGACTGCACCTGCCACAGGGGTGGGGACTGGAGACACACACTGCCACCGAGAGAAGTTTATGCTGAGCGGAACGGCAGCACACCGGTGTCGGCGGAAGAGCGTGCCCGTACGATTTAAGGTGGCCGCTCGAGGAAAGGCAATGCCGGAAATAAACCCAACGAGGGATGCCGTTGACCCGTGAGCACGCTCGTCGCGAAGACGAGCTAATATACACACGTACCGCGAGAGAGCTGGATAGACCAGGTCTCCGATCCTCTAGCAGCAGCGACTCTGCTGCTCCACGAGCAGCATTCGAGCATTCACGCTGCTGGCTAGGCGCAACTCAGAGATTCCCCCCGGTCCCGCTAACGGTACTATATATCTCGGGAAACTTTCATTGGACCCTCGTAGAGGGGACACGCTAGATTCGGGGGATTCGTTCAGTGTCGCACGGTCCAGATATTCTTTCGATTAGTCCGCTCGAGCACACACTCGATACGGTCCAGCACCTAGCACGACATTCCACGAGAGGCTCGAGCGGCACGATACCCGAGATCAAACATCCCGAGGGCAGCGCAACCCGTTGCGTCCAACTATGTCGAGTAAGAGGAACGGCCGTGACACGCGAGAAATCAGGTCGCATTCGCGGATATGATCCGCACGGAGCCATTTACATTAGAGTGCTGCCGTGCCAAGAATCTCTGCTCTCTTAGATCAGCAGCGGGAGTGAGACTTTTCCCTTTGAGTGGCGGCTCAGTCGGCTGTCGGGAAATGCTTGAGCATTCGGTCAGCACCGATTACCGGGTTGCACGACACCGATGCACTTTGCAGTTTGCTCCGTGTCACCTTGCGGCACACATGCACTTCTCGAGCGCTGCACGATGCACCGGTGTGCAATCGCCTGCTGCTGCTGCTGCTGCTGCTGCACCGCACTCTTCCCTCTGCGGCTCGAGTGTCCTTCTGGGAGGCTCGCCGCGCGCACACGTACTCTCCTCACGCACCCTCGGGAGAAAATCGGTCAGTCGAATGGCGGCGGTGGCGACGGCGGCGGCGGCGACGGCGACAGCGACGGAGGTGGAGGAAATCGCGCGAAAGGAGGACCACCGCGGAAGGGAGCCGGAGCCGGAGCCGTGGCCCTGGTCAGAGCGAGAGATCTCGCCAAGGTGGAGAAGGAGAGAGGAGTGTATGCGGGCCGGAAATGTACTCCGCGTGCATAGACCGTCCGAGCGAACACGAGCTGCACCGAGTACTGCCGACTGGATGGTGTGTTACATCGAAGCTGGTGCCGATCCCGATGCTCGCTGCCACTGGCAGAGGATCGCAACTCCCAACTGATGAGTTCGTAGTTCGCACGGAGTGGCAGGTCCGATCGAGACGAAAGTTTCCAATGGCGCCGGAGGAATAGGGCTGGCTGGCATTGTCTCGCCTCTTTCTCCTGCCCGAGTTTCCTCTCGGCGTTCGAGTCGCGCTGGTCGATAAGAACCACCCCCGCATGCCCACCCACTGCATCTTAACCCCCTCCCCCTCCCCCCTCGACCCTCTCGCCCCCTGGCAAGCGAATAATCCTATAACCCTGGGATGACAGCAGCATCAGCTGACTATCGTTGTACTCGCCGCTCCTCTCACAGACGCGCAAGTCGCGAATCTGCATGGAGTTACATAGTTCACCCCTCACACGGGACACCCAGTAACGATCTACAGTACAAACAACTGCGAAACTAATTGGGAGACTGTTTGGATAGGTATTCGTAGTCTACTAACTAAATACGCTTGGAATCGATTTGTCGAAGAGTTCAACGTTAAGTATTCCGTGTCCTAAAAGCAAAGAATGTGTTCGGAGCACTGCCAGCTAGGCCGGCGTGCTCGCCACCAATCGGCAAGCAGCAAGGGACGAGACTAGGGGTAGCTTGGCGCTATCGATACCCTTTGTTGCGAAAACACGTATAAAGTTGCAAGGGCATGCGCGCCAACTATCTACCGGGTAGAGTATAGCGTGTGCGTGGTTTTCAGCGTGGCGTAGTCACGATGCACCGTCGATGGAAAAACGCAACCTTGCTCGAATTTCGCTTCCGCGTGAAGGTAAAGTGTCGCGGATGGTTACGAATCGTCCCTCGGTTCAATTACGTAAACGTGCTTAACTTTACACGAAAAACTCGCACTATTTTTCCAGTAGGCCTAGGTACGCGGGTAGGGAAAAAACGTGCGGTATGTGGTCGATTATAACTCGATATCACAAAATCACTTGGCATCATATTTACTCGCGCAGCACAGTTCTGTGCAAGGTCTGCTTTACCCGTTTCTCATTGGTGTTGCCGCTCCATGAGCCGCCACACGCTCTCTGCCCACAATAGTGCACGTAAGTGCTAACATAACTGCAACATAACTCTGTCGAACCTTCCCAGCCGTGCTGTACGATTGTACTTTCGTCAGGTGTGGTTTACGACAGGCTGGGGATCGGGTCCGCGCCTCTTGCGTCGATCGGTACCTATCGCCTCGTTAGTGTAATGGTGAAACAGCACGATGGCGGTGCAATTTATTTTACGAGCTAAGAACGCGTTCGCAAATGAAGTGACGAATCGTTCGATCCGAGTTGTAAGGTCCCACTTAAAGGTAAATCGTGATGGAAAGCCCATTCGCACCGAGAGCCCATTCGTGCAAGTTAAGTGGGCTACAAAGCTGGGGACTAATCTAATTTGCGAGAGAGAGTCTGAGAGAGGTGTTAAGTCAACTCACTTGGCGTGTCTTTGGTAGGCCCACTGCTGAGATCGCTCATGGAACTCCGCACTGAACTCCTGGCAGTTTCCTGCGCCGGCGACTTCACTTCTTGCCGACCACGCAATCTTCTGTTGACAGAATCATTCGTCGTAACATGAGACTGAGGTGTGAAGATTATCCAGAGGAGTGACTTACCGTTTATCTTTGTTGTTATTGTTGTTGGCATCACCAGCCTTTTTGCTCGTCGGGCCCGAAGAAGAGGACTGAGCCAGACTCTGGAGCACTCTGGACTTAACATCTTTCCTCGTTGATCTTGTTCGCTGTTCGGTCTTGCCGGCTTCTATCTTGCTCATTACAGCATCCCACCTGCCGCCCTTTCTAGCTGACCTCTGCGATCGCCTGGCTTCCTTCTCAGCCTCGTCCTTCGGTCCCGATTCGATCATTGCCTTTATCTTGGAGACGACGTTTCTCTTAGGCATCTTGTACTTCTTCAGCGGGCTTACCTCCGCCTTGTTATTCTGCGTCTTGTTGGACCTGCTGTTCTCGTTACTCCTCTCGACTTTGATCACGGTGATCTCCGCGGTTGGAATCGAGCCGTTCGTATCGGCCGAGCCGTTCAGACCATTTACAGGCGCCTGAAATTCGATATCGAGCAAATACAGTTTAAACCCGCCGCTCTTAAAGGCTAAGTGCACGCTCTGTGTACCGTTACCGAACGAGCAATCTACTTGCCTGTAAGTAGTCCATAATAACATGAGGAACGTCCGACTTCACCGGCGACGGCTGACTCCGCTGGGAGAGCTCTGTATCGACAGTGTCCGGAGTGCGATCCTCATTCTCTTCCGGTGGTTCCTCGGGCGCTGGGAATTCATCCTGTCGCTTATCGAGATCGGAGTAAATGCCGCTCGAGTCCATTTCCTCGCCGGTGAAGCTCGGACATATTCGTCCACCTGGCGCGCAGAAGAGCGTGCCGTCGATTACTTGGGCTTTCCTGTCGCCCCGTACTATCTCCTCGTGGGCGTCAGCATCGCTCTCCGTGAAGAAGTCCGAGTCTGTCATCGGATCCTGCCTGCATGGGGCGGGTAGGTTCGCCGGTGGTACCACGGACGGCGGGTCGGCTCCGCGACTTGCTGGCCTCGAATTCTCACCGTCGCCCTGATAGCCGGCCTCCAAGCTGGTGATGCTCGTAACCGAGGTGACGAAGCTGACAGGCACCACAGTGCCACGCACCGGTTCGCTCGGCTTTGGATCGAGCGGCAATTCCTCCGGGGATGGTGTTCTCTCGCTAGAGGCTTCCTCGGTCGGCTCAACGTCCGCCGATGGTCTCGACGCTGATGCTCTTGTCAATGCCAGCCGCGAGCCGCCCGATCCAGTAAGATTCTCGCAGGATGGTGTCCTGGAGCACTCCAGCGCGACCGTGAAATCGGTCATCTGGTCCGGGGTCAAGATGCCCAGACTTTCGTCGTGCTCGAACGAGTTCTGCTTGTTAAGCATCAAGTAGTGCGGCGGGTTGTTCGCTGCGTTATCATTGTAGGCGCCTAACGACGTGTCCAGCAGGCAGCTCTCGCTGGTATCGTCGATCATGTTCAACTGAGCCGGCTCCAGTAGGCTGTCGAGAGAAAAACCAAATGTTATAACCTATTGACTTGTTTGTTTCCTATTCACCGATTGCCCTATTGTTCCTCCCGAGAATAACTCGATTGATTTACACAGATCCGCACACGTGTTTACTCGTCCCTTAGTGAGAGCGGGGCTATTTTCCCACCGCCATTCAGGTAAACCTGTCAATAGTCTCAACATTGCCCGACCCACAGAGAAGCTGGTCGTGCATTTGTCCTTCTGTTTCTTCGCCGTGTACCTCGGCCGCTTTCTATTATTCCTCGGATACTCCGACACCTCTAAGCTCAGTCAAGGCAAATTAGCTGCCATAAACCTGCCTTCATTGAACCTTGCTCACTACGAAGCAGGCGTGCGCGCGCGCGCGCGGGCGCTCGCTCTCTGTCACGACGACAGAATTATTATTCTGCATTTATTGAGCCGCCGCTGCCGGTGCAGGCCTGGCAAAAACGATTTGCTGCCGGCGTCGACAGGAATGAATTTCAAGTGGAAAAATACGAGAACGGTGGAAAGGTGGAGGGTTCCTCCGAGTGGATGAGTTGGTCATCGTTTATACCTGAAGAAGTTGTTCTTCTCCTCGCCGAAATGAAGCAACTGTTGCACGTCATTCTTCTCGATGTCCCAGACCGGCGATATCGTGTACGTCTTGTTGGTGGGATCTGGACAGGGTGGATTGCGCATTGTTAGATAGTGCAGCCTACTCAGTCGGCTAGATGTGGAGTAGGACATACGCGGAATGCGGCATCCGCGCGGTCTCTTGCGAATAGCGGGTCAGTAGGTGTAGATGTGTGTATACCTTCGATTGACGGCGAGGCCGTGGAGAGCGTGGTGCACTTGCTCTTGGGTGTAGCGGGATCGTCCTCCGCATCGGCGAACTGCAAGCAGCCGGAGATGAAAGAGCGCCGGTGTCCGGGCAAAAGTGGTGATGCGCCGAGCACTCTCGATTTCGGGAAGAAGGACGGCCGAGCCGCCCGTGGCACAGGTATCCTGCTCTCTCCTACGTTCTGCAACAGAAAGAGAGAGAACCATCAGTGAATTAGCGTACGTCTACTGCATTAATACTCTCGAGTTATGCACGCGGTTGCTTGTTAAAGAACGTGCTCATTCGCTCGGTAAATTCCTCGATTAATCTTCCAATTTGCCGCTAACGCCCCACATCCACCATCGCTAAGAAAGAAGAGTCCAGCTCATACTCAACCGTCTCTGATGAATGCCGACTGGCTCGTCGTGACCGTTAATCGAATTAAATCAGCTGGGCGGAGGTGAACTTCGTAGAAACGTACTCAATGCGTGCGAGTGGAGTGAAACTGGGCACGGCACGGCACGGGCACCGAGTGGCACCAGCTTACGCAAGGGAGCAATTAACTTGCCAAAATGTGGAGAATTTTTCAAGGCCGGCCCTGCTAACACTCGAGCGGAGAATCGTCGTGAAGAGTCCGTTGCCCTTGGCCCATCTCCAAATAAAAGCTCTGCGAGTCGCGGCCCGAGGTGAATCACAAGTGTCTCCGGCACTTGGCTAATTTAATTTTAGTCCTCGCGGCCCCCGCGCTAACCCGTTACTCCCCGAACCCACCAGCTTCTGCACCCTGACACCGTCATGGTGTTTTCCTTCCTTCGCGGCTTACATCGCGTTACGTGTGCGCTACTACGCCTCTACCGCTTCGACTGGCCGCGACGATGATCGCGCCAGTGGTCGATTAACATTTTATCTCTCGGCACGTTTCCAATCGAGTCGTGTGTCCCTGCCAAACAGTTTTTCTCGCGTCAAGATAGCGCGTCGCGCTGTCCGAAAAACAAGCCGACGACCGGCTACTGCTATCGTGCGCGCTTTATCGCTTGAGCCACCAAGAATCTCAAGTACCTCGGGCAGGTGCTCATTGCGATGGCTCCGATAAAGCTGTAAACGCGATTAACCCTTGCGACCGGCTTTCCACCGTAACCGGATATAGCGGAAAGGAGCATTAGAGCGCTACTAATAATAGTATTAGCGATGTGTGTGCTCTCCGCTGGGACCGAAGCCGGAGAGCAATAGGAGAGTGCGTTCACCGAGTACACGACCCTGCTGAACGCCACCACCGCCTCCTCTGAGAACTGGGTTACACATCGCGCGCGGATTACCGCGAACTGCTATACATACATACTGTCCACTAGGTGCTATCCACTCCGCACGAGGCTGCATGTTAGAAAGATCTCGCGCACGCAAATCCATCGACAAAGCTCGTTTCTCTTTTGCGCGGCAGCGGCTCGCCTCTGAGCCATCACCAATTCTGCGATTTCATCGGCCCGAGTCACTCCATGCGCTGCAGAAATGCAACGCACTCACTGGAAAAGAGTCTGATGCTCTCTGTGTGCCGGTGTGTGAAAGAGGAAGGGGGAGAAATAGCCACTCGTTATGGAACGAGGAAATCTTCGCTTATAAATAATACATTATTCGCGGGCTTCGGATTGTTGACTAGCGGATGGAAAAGTTTTGCGAGCCTTATCGACTTACGCCACCACCTTTTTTGCGGACCGGTAGTGAACGGCATCAGGTACCATAGTACCTGTCGAGGATTAAGAAATGGCCCCGCACTGCAGATTAATCGATACACGCGGAATACTGATCGATCTAGGAAAATGTCAGGGTCGAGTAGACGATGAAGAAAGGGGAGGAATGCCAATGGGAATATTGGCAGGTTACGCCAGTCGAGAGGACACGCGAATGTCGGCTGGACCTTTATATCATCATCGAGAGAAACGTGACGAGACTGGGGAGTGTTGTAAATATTGGACGGCTCGATTTCGTCTGGAGGCCAAAGTCGGCTGAATATGTATAGCTTGATTGCATTAGAGCTTAATTTGCGCCAATTGCACTCGCCCACCCGCTCCTCAGCTATCCCTTCCTGTTCGTCTTCGTCTTTGTCTCTCCACGCGAGACGAAGCAACTGTGCTAATTGCGTGTGCATTCGGTCGCATTCCCTAGCAACTAACGGAATCACTGCGTTTCGATCCTACTGATTAAAAGGCGGCACTGCATTGGCTGAAGGAGTCTCGATGACTTCCTCGAAAGCTACCCTCGAAAGGCCCCTCCCGCTTTCATTAACCAACACAATTAGGACGTAAATGTCATCGCTCGTGACCGCGACGAAATCGTGAAGCGTACAAGGCCATCGTAAATTTGCCGTTTATGAAAGACTTTCTAAAAGCGATAGTGAGGGAAACGGAGTGTCTGGCCATTCGAATGGCATGCTCTTCCGTCGACCGGATATCACGTCTAGCAAACTGCTGGAAACAGTCTTTTGCACGCCACTTGCCGCCTGGTAACGGCACGTAAGTAACATTTGGCAAGACTCCGGCGCAATTTACTCGTGCGGCCAATGCACACTCCAAGTGTGCTGGCTGCACGTGACACGTGTTACGAGCACACATTACATTACTCCGGCTACGTAATTTCGATGAGATTAATTGGCGCACCTGCGCGGATAAACGCACCGATACATACCGGCGCGGCGTCTATCGGAGCCCGATCGGCTGGGTAATTCGTGTGGCAGGCCACAGCTCTACGTGGCAGAAGTCGATAAGATTAGAACACGAAGAGTCGCGATTGCCGTGTTCCACGCGCTTGCACCTCGTGCTTGCCTGGAAAAGTACGCCAGCACGATGGAACACGACATTTGCATACACTGTTAATTGCCCACACGTAACGCGCTTCTTGAATACTGGGTCGCATATTACACTGACTGGTCAAGCACACCGACGATCATCGAGCCTCGTACCTCATACAGGCAGACTCGATCGAGCAAGAAACCGCCGCTTCGCACCTGCCGAGCGAAACAGGTGCTAGTAGTAGGTACTGCAGACGTGCAGACGAAATAACTCGATGAAGAATGTCAACTCACTTCATCGCTCTCGGGGATTTCTATCTATCCCCACGGTCTCTTCCCCATAGCTGGTCTCTCCCCGGACTTTCTCCTGCAGGACACCCGGAAACTGCTCATTGAGGTGGAACTGCAGCCACATACACACGATCGATCAAAGTAGTAGCTGAAGCCACGCGTTCATCTTTGATCGATGGAGGCACCGATTGCCCGCTGACATCACGGAAAATGTCGGCAAACCGAGGGAAAACTAGCGGCTACGGCGGAGAAGAAGTCGAATCGAAGGAGAAGAGAGACGGCACACGTCTGCGTGGTGGCCAGCGCGTACACGACAATGAAGCGTTCTGGATTCGCTCGGTGATCTCTGGGTACCCACCTATGCCACCACCGCGAGCATCCGCGTATACATGCGTTATGTTACATGTGTGCCGAAGGAGCGCGCGCCTCCCTGGCATACACGCTACCCAACATACACCACACACTCTACATACAGAGACTCCAGCCGCGCGAGAGCTTGTAGCCTGACACTATCCACACAACGACCATTACTATTCCCCTGAAACACGCGGCTTTCTGCATTCATCGGCCCGTGAATCCGTACGCGCGCAAACACGCGCACACACTCCCACAGACTCAACAACAAGTTGCGTGCTTCACTGTGTAAGTTGTGCTTGAAGAGCGACGCCGCGCCGGTGGATCCGACAAATTACGCGCCAAGAGATATTAAGACCCTTTGACCGGCAAAGCCGGATTTCCGAGCCTTTCCCAAATGCGACATCCGTTTTAGTACTCGCCGTGCTTTCATTATTGTTGGATTAACATGGCTGAAACCTGACTTTAGCTGTATGATTGTAATAATCGTTTTGCCGGAGGATTTTCGATGGAGGACATGAATCGCGCATCTCAAAGGGATTCATTCCATTAGGACGGCGCTGGTGAAAAGGTGCTTTCCGAGAGCGTGCACTCTCGTTAGTTGAAAAGGAGAGTCTGCCGGGTGTTCCCGCGGCCTCCACAACCGCTTTGGCATTGACTCCTTGTATCTTTTCATCTCTCGGATACTTGAGAATGCAAGATCATGCAAGATCGATCTCCCAGGGAACTTTGTAGTTGGCGCACCCTCATGGTGCGAGAACGTCGGTCAGCGTTGTATTTACGGACTCGCTTTCGAGAATGAGTGAATCTTCGTCCGTGAGACGTGCGACTTAAAGGGCAGAGTGCCGCGAGCTGTTTTGTGTCATTGGTGCGTATGTAGATATGCGCTGCAGGTGTGATAAAGGAATCGTGCATGGTCATGACAATGATGCCACGAGTGAAGTCACACAGCGGAGAGAGAGAGAAAAAAAAAAGAGACTTTGTAATAGGTGGCATGCATACACAGGACGCACAATGGGCACACTTATCTTTGCAAAAATGCGACAAGGCCTTACGTAAGTGACGAGAGAGTGGAAGAGTCATTTCTTAGGGAGACTACGTGTCCCATCTACGTAGAGAAGCCGTGTACGCCCTTCGAGTCTAGTATTATCCACACGACTCCAATTTAATAATAAAAAAAGCGTATCCGCTTGACCCGTGGGAGTTTAGCGTGCGAGCGAGCGCGTGTTCCGCGGCGGGAACCAGTCGTTTGTATGTTCGATGGGAGGCCATCGATTTTAGGATCGAATTCATTCTGTAGGCCGAATACGTCACGACCGGTCCTCGTCGACCTTTATAGCAGACACATCCGTGCCTACTTCCCGGCGCGCAAAAATCCGCGGACCTTGAAAGGCCTCTCCCAAGCGGAGAGGAGGCCGCCCGCCTCTCGTCACGGGGACTCCACTCGGCACGGCTCTGCCTCCTAGCTGCACTCGTAGTTTTATTGGCTTGGCGAAAAAGTTCCTGCAGTAGTATTATTTCCCCGCTACTACCAACTTTCTCGAATCCATCATAATGCGACATCTTCAGTTTTATATTAGTCACCGGAAATGTTCAGGTCGACATAAAGGCAATTTGCAAAGAAAACCCGAACTATTACTTCAAATCGAAGGAAATTTCTGACCAAGCGAATACATTTTCACTGTGTGTTCTCTCCAACAGAGATAAAATACAGTTTGCAGGTGTACATCGCGCTATTACGTCAGTCGGCGTATGAGGAGATACCGCTCACAAGCAGCAGTGTTACACGCCACAGAAATTAAATGGGATGTGAGCGTGTATATATAGAGAGTGATGCGGATACATACGAGAGGAGTGAGAGCGTGTGAGCATACGCATGCCTCCACGTAATACAGGGTCCGCACAGCCAGAATTACAGGTCTCCCCGTGCGAGATATTCTGACGGAGGAGATTTCCTTCTAGTCTGGCGATTCTTGAGAAAGAGGCAGAAGGAGTGGGGCTGAGCAAGGAAGTAATTATTGATGGGTTGCGTTGGAGCATACGGCAAATGGTTCCGATGAACCCCGGCTAGTCCGGCCACCCCGAACAGAGATTCTCTATAACTATGATACCGGACAGAAATACAGTAGTAGCGGTGGCCGCAATTCTGGGCGTTTTGGTGCCAACTATTATATATAGTTCGTGGCTGGCAGTGGGATGTGTAGAGAAAAGCGGACGATGCGTGCTTGTCTAGGAAATCATAGAGGCATGTCGAGCCAATCGTGAAATCGACGAAGATTCAGCGGCGCGATTGCCGCCTTCGTGGAACATTAAATGCGTCCACTTCCTGCTTGAGTAGAGTGACGGAGCTCGGGGGAGAGCGTGTTTGTCGGGAAAAGTCCATTTGCACTTGCGTGCCAGTCTCTCTGCTTAGTGAAAACCAGCACGTATTTGGGGAACCGTTAAGTTCGCGGAGATTCCGCGTGGAAAGTGCTCGAATGAATATTGGGTCACTTTGTTGGCCTCGCTTTTACGGGCGCAGCCCGCTCCTCTTTTCAGTACACCTATCTCCGGTATATCCAAGAATATTACAAGCGATGGAATGTCGGGCAATAAGCTCGAATTGAAGCCTTGAGAGCGGCATTAATATTTCAGGCCATTGTCGTGTTCCAGAGTACAATGAGCGTGTACTATGCTCTGGGTACATGTAAGTTTCAAAGAGCAGCGTGTTGCGTAAAATGATATTGTACCTTCGCGAAAGGGCCTCATTACTAATCGTCTCTATCGATCGGGAAACTTTTGGAGCACCAGTCAGGTGAAATACACGATATCGACGCCAGCTTGGCATCGATTCCTCTCGGGAATATACAATGACGAGAGTGTATACCTGGTATAACGGTGAGACATAAGTGTACGTCTGCATATCGATTGCAACGGGGGTACAAACGATGGCAGCCCGATAGCGGAATATTTGCATATACACAGCATGCGCGCTCCACATATGTATGTGACATCTAGATATTCCAAATAGCATCGCATTCAATATTCGATGCTCGCAAATGCGCGCGAACACCGCCAAAGAGTTTGCATTCCGAGCTGTATCATTAGTCCTTGGTTATCAGGATCGCTATCAGTTCTGGCTGGCTGCCGGCCAGCATAAATCATCGAGGGACGACACTTTAGCACGATTTCAACTCTAATCCATCTTCTTTCCCCGCCTATCCCCAATAATCATAATACGTTTATCGGGCTAATTTGGGTCCGGAATTCCGAGAGCCGGTGAAAAGGGCCCGGAGAGGAAGACCCGGATTGCCGTAGATCCATTGAAGCAACGTCGGTAATCGCGAGAAGTGTCTCTGAAGCGGTAGGCCACTTGAAGCTTCCACGATCCCGGCAACTTGAGTGGCAGAGCGGTAGTTGGTGTATTGAAACGAAAGTGGGATACAAAATCAAAAGGAAAGGAGTAGCATTCAGGATGGCTATCGATGGATGTACATCTGCATCTTATTGGACGCACCGCGGAATCAAAGAGAGAGAGCGAGAGCGAGAGAAAGAGATGAAGAAAGCGGGTACGTCTCCACGTGTATCTGTCAAGTGGTGTATTTATAAAATGATTATCCTTCGAGAGTACTGGATCTCTCTGTGGAACGGCTGAGCGGCCTCGAAGAACCAGGCGGGGACCTCTCGACCGACAAAAAGTTTATTGAGATTCATTTATACAATGGGCGTGCAGCTAGTTGAAATCGGCGCGCCCGCTTATTACATCGGACTGTTCAGTACAGACAGTTTTATCCGGACTATGGCAGAGTACATTGCCGTAACGGAGCAATGCGTTATTTATACAGTACGCCCGCGCTTTCCTAGATAATCTGTGCTTTAATTGCAAGCAGATTCATGCGGCTGCGAGGTGCGGTAATTCACTCTATCGTGATGGAGAGTGTTCCATGCGCTCTCTCGCATTGACCTCAACTACTCGCTGCGAAGGATTACGCACCGCACCGCACCGCTTGCGCGACAAAGCCGACAGTGTGCGAGCAGTCGGTCTGATCATGACGGCGCCAAACTACTTTTTCTGCCGATGTAGACCATGACTGCTCTGCACGTCTGCACACACGTCTACCCGCACACTCGACATTTTCCCGGTCGAACGACGAGTGAAAGCTACTCGCCACTGTTTTCATCGCGGTAATTGGAGGAAAAGGCCTTAGGTTTTCTGTCAAATGGATTCTCTCGCGCTCTCATTATCGCCTGACGAATGCCACAGATAATGGGATTCGGATCGTTAGCAAGGGGACGCTTGGTTTAGAATCAGCAACAGTTGTTGATCAGAGGCACGTACTATCTTATCGCCTTGCAATTGCAACGAGAGCGCATCAAGCGTACTGAGTGTGTGGGGGGTGGTTCTCGGCATGGGAGTTTAGGATGAAAGTTGAAGAAGGGGTCTAGTGTGTTTGAAGGTGTTGGATGAAGGTGTAGGGGCTCTTACCTTGGCCATCGCAGTGGTGTCGTGGGTGGGTCCTAGAAGGAGGTCCGGTTCTATCGGTGTTGCTCCTGTCTGGTAGTCTTCCCCTTGTAGCTCAGGGTCCTCGGGTAGGACGAAGGTCGCGTTCTGGAACACGGGAAGAGATGCGTCTTCGCTTGCATTCCCAGTAGAAGTCGTCTGCGTGGATTGTACTGATAAGTCGTTCCACGCGACGATCACCGTTCTTTCGCTTCGTTGCTAGCTCTCGGTTTGGCCCGGTCTATCCTAACTTTTGCGTGGCGACGACACGTCGATTGTACACGGGGGATGCCTCCACGCAGCGACGCTGCCCGACGCCGGCGTCGCCGAGAACGACGGCGGTATTGATCGACTTGGTGCGGAGGAGGCGAACTCGGGGTACACTCGCGGATTGGAGAGAAGGGGGTGGAATTACCCGCTGACGGAGATAGTGTAGTCCTGGTGGTGGTGACGGAGGTGGGACCACAGCCACCACCACCGCCGGCCCTCCGCCACAACGCCAGCGCCGGAAATGCATCTGCGAACGCGAATATATCTCCTCCAATCTCTCCCCCGTACTCTCCCTTTCTCGCTCCTCGCCTTTCTCCTGCTTCTCCCTCCCTCCCTTCCTCCCTCCTTCGCCCTCTCTCTCTCTTTCCTACTCGCACCTTGCAGAGAGCTAGTGAAATGGAATTAGACCGGCCGCCTCGCTACTGCTCCACCAATTTTCCGCTGGCCTTCTACAGTTTCGCTCAAACTCACTGGACTTCTCGTTCTCGCGGGGACAGTTTCACAGACGACTCCTCTCCCTCCCCCTCTCTCTCTTTCTCTCTCCACGAAATCTTGAGAGGATTCGCATTACGTGGCCGCCAATGTTATGCGGTAATCACGAGTAGGGTGTGATCGGAATGGGGGCCGGGGGTAATTAGAATGCCGCCGCCGGAAATGCATCGGAGGGTGAGAGCCGTTCAACTCACCCCCTTGCCAACCAAACCCTCTATCATTGAACTCCACTCATGTCGAGTCGATCTGTTGTATTACATTGGAAATACATTTCGATCGGATGAATAGTGCGGGTATTGAAGAGCTATTGATGTGCAAATGACTTATGCAATACTAACTACAAGTGAAGCATACTCTTTTATCTGACCCGGATTACTAAAAATGAGGATATAATCAGCACAAACACCGCTCAAGAAATACTTGTATCGATACTGCTGCCGTTAGAGTATGATGATAGAGTTGAAGGAATATTTCGGCTCATTCGCGAAGAATTTATCAATAACGGTGCATACGTCTTTTTTCCTCTTGAAATTTTCTCTCCAGGATCGTCGGATCAGTCAGTTTAGTTAATTAAAACGCCTACCCGATCAAAAAAATGCATAACTGAAGGGTTGATGAACTCACGTGATCCATCTTCATGATCCAAGTTCTTCGGTACATCGGTCGAACAATAGGCAATGTGTAACATTGGGTCGTCTTTGATTGTGACACTCGCGTTCATGGAACACAACAAGCCTGACTGACGTAAACAGCACTGGCAAATGTATGCCGAGTGCGAGGCACCGTTAAGGTCTTCAAAATCTTCGCAGAGAACGTAATCAGTCACATGACATTCGCCGCTATTTGCGCCACGAGGGCGCGAAATCTCATTTCAAAGCTTTAATGCAGGAAAATGCCAATAAGGGGCGGTTCAGATTAATGAAGGGGCATCGGTTTCATGTAGATTGTAGATACACAGATAGGTATTATCTTTATTCATACTCAGTAGCTGCACAACACAGAAATGCAGATACAGTAGCACAGATGAAGGGTTTCACTATATCACCGAAGTCGAAGACGCTTCGCCGTATATTCTGAGAAACATAGTGGTTGAGAGGGAAGAGGGCCGAATGTTCACCGTATGCTCCAACATAGTTTAAGTTTAAAGTTCTCCCCTTAATCATTGGCAAAATTGTACAACAGTAGCACGATTTACGAAAAAGGGAAACGAATACACGAACATATACTTTAATGTATCCTGAAGACACATAAAACATCCACGGTTGTGTCGGCACGTAAGCTTTCGCACTTAAAATTAGGAAGGGCTTTTGTACCCCTCTTATGACACTGATCGACACGAACATATGTAATCTATACAGAGAATGGAGAGGTCTTCGAGAGGCGCAAAGGAAACGACAAAGAAATGATCAGAGTAACGATCTTTCCCTATGAGTTATATATGTGGAATGGATTCCGAAGATGTGTCTTTACGCGGCTTGGAAAATTTATTTACAGTGACTCATATCTAAGACGACCAGCCCGTTCACGAATCAGCCCCGGGTGTATTACATTCTTCTTTTTACCAAGGCATATTATATTCGTTAAACTAGTATTTACTTTCATGCGCTTAAGGCTCGCAAAATTGGCATTTTGCGCTTAGAATGCACTTAGGACAAACGTATTCCAGCGGCCAAGACAGTCGAACTGTTCGTGTCTGTTATTGTGCGGCACAAGTAAAGTTGTAGACTGTATATATAGGCATCACATACGCTTCATTAGACTATTTACATAGCAATAAAGTCATCCAAGGCACGACTTGGGCGGCATATAATTAACTATATAAGTAGTACCCTTAATTACCTTATTCAGAGACTCTAGTAATTCAATGTACCGCTGGGGGCGATTCGAGAACGGTCTTCTCGAATATTTAACGGTCCTTCGACGATCAAGCACTTGAAAGATTGTACAAACGAAAAATAAGAGTACTAGCGGTAATTTTTTATACATACATATATGTGTGTGTGTGTGTGAATGTATGTATCTATGTATGTATATATATATGTAAACTATCAATACATATACGTCTTGCAATAAAGCAGTGTGTGCTCCTGTTGAATGCGGTATAAGCTGAATTATATCTAAGACATTCATTTACATCTTCCAAACTCATACAATCACTTTACGATTTCATCAACATTGATTACGATCTAGTATGATCTTTGACACAAATGTTCTCCTTAAGTATTTCAAACGAACGGAACACAAATGATCGTGTGAAAAAGCCGAGGTATACGATAAATAGACCATAGTACGACGTAGATGCGGAGTATTTCATTTGTCGCGTGTAGAGAGGTGAGATCTTTTTCGACTCTCCTCTTAAACAAAATCGTTATTGTCTTCGCTTTCGTAGATTTTTTCCGCGTTCACTTTAGTCACAGTTATTTCCTCTGTGTGAGAATTCCCTTAATCAATACCGGATTGTAGTGTGCTAAATTTGGTAGGAAAGAATCACAGCTGTGCGTTTCGGTAAATCAGTAGTGGATAGCGAGTGGCAGTGACCGTAACAGAGTCAAATTATACAATCTATATATCTTCTTTATAGTTATAATTGAGACAAAAGTAATGTTACACATGTAATTAATTCGAAGTACGGTTTCGTCAGTAAGCCATAAGATCATTCGAGCGCGCATTTCAGAGCGGATATTTTAAAATAGGATTTGTGCTCCTTTTATTGGAAATCTGCATCCTAAACGAAACTAAAAATTTAGTAAATGAGAGAGCAGCTCACCAAAACGGTGCTCTGTCATAAGTATATAAGACGATTGCGATCGTGAATGGCTTAAAAACGATATCGGCAGAGTTTCGAGTATGTGACGAGTAACAAAATATGTTTTTTTTTTCTTAGTAATCTCGCATGAATCAGATGACCCGTCTAGCTTATCACTGAATGCATCTGACACATAAACTGAGCGTAACACTTGTATATTGTTGTCATAGAACTAACACACCCACTTGTCAAAAGACGTAAGATGAAGTTTATTTTAAAACGTAATATCATTCGTCATTGGAACCAGTGCATGGAAGATATGATTCCATGCACCAATACAGTTCAGAATCATGTTAACCATTCTGAATATATTTCTGAAAAGTTCATTACTAATATACAATTCTCAGTATCACTTTTAATTCTGACAAGTAGATAGTAGATGATTCTATGCAAGCTGTAACGTTAGTGTCTTACAATGCTATGCGCAAGAATTTATCATCTCAGTATATCTTATATAAACATTAGGGAACATCGCACAAGTATTCTTCATAGGCATTACCGAAAGTTCTATATTTCAATACGTCGATGGGTGCAGTTAACTTTCAAGGGTCAACGTGAGATCAGCACCCGAGGTCTGGTATTGAAATACTAGTTGCATTGCAATTAAAATAACCAACATTAATTACATTTAATTTATAATTTCCTTGCCTAGATACGAATCATAGTAACGATCGATGGACATTTATTTCCCATTGAACAATTGTAATCGTTCTTATTTATCGCACTTTGTCTCAAACCTTAAAACAGTCTAATAAAGCATTCACAATTCTGCACTAGCAAACATTTCCGCAACAATTTCCCATATAAAATAATGTATTAGACTTGAATAGATTTGAAAAATATTATTTTTTTGTATACGTACGACATTATATTTCTGTATAATTCCTTCGTTATTATATAACAGCCAAAAGTTGTACAGCCCCGGTGTGTACATCGTGCGATCTCGAAAATTTGTTACTATATACCGCGGACCGCAATCAATACTTCCTGACTTGCAATCCTCACAGACATAGCATTATGCTCAAACAAGGCAAGATTCACAATCGGACTACCTTGCGTCACTTACCACCGTAACTGTTACTTTCAATTTCTTTTCTTATAAAGTGTACTGCCACACTATTTCTATTATAAACTATTCTTGGATTATCAGATTTCTTGCCCATCAAAGTCAATTACGAGTCACTACATCCATTCAGTTGCTTTGCAAATATAGCAGAGTTTATGACACAGAACTTATAGCATTGTGCGGCGAACCCATTTGTGTTAGCACTTTGTCCAACCATTGTAACGGCCCATGCAAGTGTGCTTCTATCCAACAAGGGGTTGATGTAACGTCTTGCCTGTGGTACTCTGCACCCCATCCTTTTACAAAAGACATCCTGAACATATGAATGGGCAAACTGTTAGTAATGTGTTTATTAATCTTGCAAGCTATACTCTGATAACATATAGAGCATACCTTATCGTACACATTTTTGTCAACTCGTACACAGCCTCAAACCCATGGTTGACACTCTGTGAGAGTAACTGCGCGAACTCTTGATTATTAAATATCTTCAACGAACATCCTGGTGGAATCTTACAAACGGTACTAGGATGAAAACCATGATGGTGATTACAATTTCTAGATTGCACAAAAATCGCGGAGTCTGAAAGACATTCCGCATAGACCTCTCCGCCTACATAGTACAAATGCACTCCTTTGCCTATATGTCTTCTTGTATTTTCAATGGTTGAATTTCGATTTACATTCGAAAGTTGGCCAAGGCAGAATCGATCAGAATTGTTGCTGGGGTTTGTAAATCCATCCACAATCACAGAGTGCGAGTGACAGTGGAACACTTCCCCAACTCTACAGTTTAACTCATAGTAAGCAATCGAAGCCCAGTACGGTGGTTCTTGGTAACATATTGGTGCTACTTCTGCTGGCCCACTTGTATCCATTGGGACTGTGTCCCCTGGTGGTGGGGACTGCCCAGGTTGCGAGCCATCTTCTGGTGGAGAATAGGCTGGTGGTGGTGTTTCTGGTAAACCATTGGTACCATATGGACTCTGTGGGTTCGGAGATGTAGTACTTCCCGGACTTGGCACGGAACCAACAGACGACATGGGTGAAGTTGGATTTACCCCGCCGGTAGATCCTGCATTAAACCCACTGGATGAATAAGATACATTATGGGGCATCGTTGGCTCTGCTATCTGTTGAAATGGTAGCAAAGAGTGGCCAGGCGCATACTCTGAGTGCCTTGGTACCAACACAGGGGGGAGTACCGGACTTTCAACCCTCTTGTAGTGATAAGGGTTGATACATACTTCTTTTTGCTTAGCGGAGAATGGATACTGACATAGTTCCAAAGGCTTTAATTCATGATGTGATTGTAGATCGGGCCATCTCCATACACGGCAATAGATTACGTGTGGTAGGCCTTTTCTATGAGAAACTTGCAATCTACCATCTAAACTCCTAGGTATTGTCACGCACTTGCTAGGTGTGCCAGGGCAACTTAGAGCCCTCTCTAACTCTTCTATTGCACCTTTTCTCTTCTTTAATTTTTTCACTAATGAATCTACTGCCTTTTCCGCCCATTTTTCTTCTTCGTCACCTTGCTTCCACCCAAGCAGTTTTTTCACAGCAGGACTGGTGAATGAAAATAAACTGTTTAAAGAAGACATGGGTCCTGAGCTTGATGACCCTTCCTCATCATCCATGTTCAAAATACTGTGTTTAAGGTAGCAATGGTCTTCTTATGTTAACTACTAGCCTCTGGCAATCTGTAAATAGTAAAGTATCCTTTCTTATTTTAATATCGTTCCATCACCTATTGAATATTGTTGCTTAAAAAGCAACCCGCTCAACAATGCTGGATGAAAACGAACATATATATATACATATATAGCATACTCAATATAAGGTTAGAGGTTCATATAGGCTGATACAGTGTGCATCCAGAAGACAGTGTGATACCATCTCTGCATCGCAAGTGTATGAAATCAGTCAGATAAAGTAGAGAATAGTTTCGCGTAAGTTGCAGATACACTTACGTATTTTCGACTCACTAGCGATCCAGCATTGTTTTTACTACAATCTCCCACTCTTTCTACCACATTCTTGACGGATCGCACTCACTATTGCATTCAAGTGGAAACATTCACAAATTCGTTGATTACACCTCTAGATAGTAACAAGTTCTTAATAGGCGGGATTCCGCGAACGCAATAATAATTTACACAAATTTTCCCATAATATGGTGCTACTCGTTACACTGCTGGGTATCCCTCTCTGTTTCTCCCTCCTTCGCAATCGTTTTCTCTCTCGCTCTAGCCCCCTACCTCTCTTCCTCTCTTCAACGTCCTCTCAATTTCTTTCTCCCTCTCTCCTTCTCGCTCGCTCTCCCTGCCTCTTTCATTCCTTCCTTTCATGACGGAGACGGAGCCGCAGAGGATTTGCGATGAGAGAGCAATAGTACAACAGAGTGTTTCAGATATATCGGAAAGCAACGACTGGTCTTAACCACGTACTTACCCAATCCAAACGTACCTAGGAACACCCTCGGTCTGAATAAGACGGCCTTTCAGCGGGACTTATTCCCGTTGCATTTTGTATGCGATTGAACGCCGAATGTTTATTGTACGGAGAACAGAATGTCGTATAACAGCGTTATGGCGTTGCAGGAGCATCATGGCGCCGTGTTTATGAGGATTGCATTCTGCCAGAATCACTTATGGGCACTCCTGGCCTCTTGGTATATACGTCTCCTCCTCCTTCGAAATGTCAGACTTCGACGTTGATACGGCCCCTGCACTGATAATGATATTCCTTCGTGCACTTATCTTTCAACGCCGAATCGTGATCTATACACACATCTACAGTTACAGGCGACATCGATATATTGGTATTAGTGGGCACACGTCGCTCCCACTACTCGACAACGATGTATTCAGCGATAAGGGCTGATCGTAGATGACTCACTTCAAAAGTGATTCATTACACGATATTACAAATCATACTACCGCGAACTGATAGTTTCGCCTGCACAGAGGGTTCACGTAAAGTCAGTACTGGGCAAATATGCGGGCACGATATAGCACCATTCCTTGGCTCTGTCATAGGAAGATACGAAATAAAAAGAGAAGTTTCATTCTTGATTAGATCTTTATTCAGAAGCCTCGTTTGAACATGCGCTTCGCATGTAGAGCGGGTTGCGATCATCATAGACACACAAGTAGAAATTTTGAAGGCAATTCCATGCTGCATAGATACACCCTGTCTGGATAAGGTGTGCCAATATAGCTCAAACTTTGAATAATAATCGTATTCGAATTAATTATAAAGAATATGTATCTATATATCTATTTTACACCATCAGACAGTCGGTTGTTGAGCACCGATGATGGAATTCGAGGCGCAGCGTGGGACACGCAAAATGGTTGGCTGTTGACGTCACTGGTGCAAATCTGCCATCGGAAATAAATAGTCATTTTAGACATTTATCCATTGCAAAAATAAAACATCTCATTTTTGCTACATTTATTGTACTAACTTATTGCAGTGGATATGTCAAGAAAAGAGGTTTTGGATCTCCATTCATAGCAATCTCCCTCTCTCAAGACCTATGCTGGGTCTATAATACTTCCAAGTAATAAATATCTTTGAAACTTTTAACAACTTTTTTGTCAACCGTATATACTTTTAAGTATTGCTGAATGAAAAGCTTCACTTTAAATACTATGTTATAGTCCCTGTACTTTTAGGAAAATTTGTCACGTAAGCATTATGAGTATATCTCTTTAAATTCTCCGGATAATATGTGCGGACGAGGAAAGGCGATAGAAAAACGAGTTGTTTTAGTAAAACTTCATTTATATTTTAAAATTTGTTTAGATAAATAACTCTCCTTTCGCTCAATACTAAAAAACAACGTCGTAGCACTACACTAGCACTTACGACCGAAACTCTCTCACCGCTGTGAGTCAGGGGGTCTTACCATCACAGTTTCAAAAACGTGAGTGAATGGAAGTTAATTATTATTTCAGATTCTCATCCGAGTCTGAAAATTCAGCCGTCATTAGCTATATGGTCGCCTGAAATATTAAAATACCGACTGTAAAAAACTGTGGAAGATACAATGAAATTGTGATGACATTATGATGAATTCAACTCACACTTATTTTATCCAGTATCGACATAGCAGGCTTATCTCGTTTTAGGAGTTCCTTCGATGCTTCTTTAAGGGACTTTTGTTTGTCGTTTTCAGTCTTTTGTGCCTGTACAGGACTTTTTCGAGCATTTCTGGCTTCGTTCATCCTACGATTTAGGAAAGCCATTCCGTGCACCCTGAGATGTTTGTCAACCGCAGCTTTATTCTCGAAAACTGCCATGCACACATGGCATTGATTGCCCTCCGTAGTTTTACACTCTTCGTCCGAGTCGTCAATGTCATCGGGTGCATACAACGTATTCTTCGACATATAAGTGATTGGGTCATGTATACCATGGAACGCCTTTAAATGCATTTGCAAACTCGGCGCAACCACAAAGTTATCGCCACATTCCAAGCAGATCAGATAGCGACCTTTGATCCTATGAGTTTCCGCAATGTGTTCCCTCAGATTTGCCATATCCGTACATCGTACATTGCACTTCTTGCAGACGAAATTCCCTTTGCCATCTTCAGCGGTCTCCTGCTGTATACATATCCCAAGACTAGGTGAATTCGTGTTTCTCCCTTCCGTAGTATATTTCTTTGAGTTCCATCGCCGCCTTCTTTTTTGTGGAAGTGTGGCAATATCGGCTTTCCGTTTCTTGCCATTCAAAAGTTCTTTGTATCCATCATTAATAAAATCGATCGTCATGCGCTCTATTGTTGGATTGACTGAAAATAGTTTATGGTCCTGAGAATGGCTTCTCTTGTAGTGGGTTTTTAGCACAGACCAAGATGTGTTTATCAATTCACCGCATAAATGGCATGCAAAATTCAGATTTTTCTCGGTCTGTCCATTGGGTTCGTTTAGAGCTATTCTTTGCATTGGCTGACGAGTAATTCTAAACTGCCGCAAACCTTGTGATTGAGCTTTTTCTCTTACAGATCTTATCTGAGATACTTGAGGTGTTATAGCTGTGTTTGATTGAAGAATGTGCTGAGGTATTCTAGCGAGTGGTGGAGGTTTTAAAAGAGAAATGCTTTGCGAAGAATTTGTACTGTTTGTGTCCGTCGATTTTTTGTCGCTTGATTCTTCTGTTCTTTCTGAAGAATGTGTTGCACTTGATTTTTTTGTTACTGTAGCTACTTTGACTTTGGCAGGGGGATCTATAGAACATTTGTCGATTTTGATTTTGTTTCCATCTGGTTGCTCAACCAGACTGGGCTTTGCAAAATCATCTATCAAAGATTTGTCATTCTCTTCCAAATTTTCTTTGGACTGTTTCTTGGATTTCATGTCTGTGTTATCAATTTTAATGTCTTCATTATTTGATGTTGTAGTAAGAGATTCGGTTGTCGATTCCGGCTTGGATCCGACATCAGCAATTGATCTTACGTCCAAAATTTTTGGCAATGTGTCCGTCTTGCTAGATTCATCACTCATATATTCAATATTACCTGATCTAATATTAACAATTTTGGGAACCGATTCGTCACTTTGGGTAACCCACGACGCACTATCGTTCTGTTCTGTCGTGTCAAGTTTTTTCACCAATGTATCTCCAGAATCGGTCCCTGTGTCTTCCACTTCTTGAGCACCGCGTTCGAAAACTTCGGATGTAATAGTTCGAGTATTAATAATTTTTGGCAATAGCGTTCCGTCTTCAGAAGGTTCTTCATTGATGAATTCAGAAGGAGCATCTTGGGAAGGCTCTTGAGAATCGACATCCAGTGCAGCATTCGCAAGATCCTTTGGCAAAAGATCTGCTAAAGCTTCAGGACTAATTATTTCCGATAAACGATGCAAATGTTTCGTTTGAAGATGAGGCATCAACCGTTTAGCTTCAAGATCAACAAATGGACAAAATGGACACTTGAACCACAGTACGAGCTTTTGCTCTACCACATGTTTCTCCATATGTAACATAAAATTCTCACATCGCACAATACACTGGCCTAACTTGCACAAGACAACTCTGATTGGCTCAGTACACACTTCCGATCGATGCAATAACTTCATATGGCGTTGGTATTCATCAAGAGACGGCAGAACGATATGACACACATTACAAACTATCTTTGTATTGCTATGCATTATCGCAAAGTGCCTTGTAATCGATTCAATATCTCCAAAGCCGTCTATCTCACAAATTTTACATCTGAATACACGCTTTTTGAGCGTATGGAAGCATGCAGACCACGTGTGAATTTCTAATAGTTTAAAAGAACGAAAACGCTGATAGCAATCTGGACAGAGATAAGGTTTTGCTTTGCTATGAAAATTGTGATGAGCTATAAATCGGGTTGAGTTACCTTGATACATATCGCATTTATGGCAAAACTGTTTATAACAGGGACAATAGAGTTCCTCATTCTTTGCCGGTTTCGAGAACCCTGGAATATAACATTCGGGTTTCAACGCTTTCTCACACACACTACACAATAATTTTTGACTTTGACTTTCGTAGGTCGCTTCCCAATCGTGTAAAGTACTATCCGTCGGCGTTTCTTCTAGTACTTTCGTACACTTATCCATACAATGCTTTAATACATGTTGCAAGATATGAACGGCCTTCAGTTTTTCTCGAACTACATTCTCAGCTACGCATTTCAGAAGATTTGTGATTTCATCATTTATGTCCTGCAAATGTTCCACCCGTTTTCTCAATTCTAAATATGGCAGGTGGAAGAATTCATTAAGCATTTCCTGCTTACACTTTGCTATCATCGCATGGGTATCAGATTGGGGGTGATTCGAATTGCGTTTAAACGGGGTAACGTTTAAATACAAATTTTCGTCCTTACCCTTACAAAATGATAAGTTTTCATACTGCTCGAGCGCACTAGAGTCACTTATTCGCGGTGTATATGTCTGGGGTTCACATTTGATTACGGGGAGGACTTGTTTGGTTTGAACATCACAACTTGAACTACTGGATAACTCTGATGGGGAAGGGGAGGGCGTCAATGGTGAAATATCTTCACGGGATACTGATACACTTTCCGGAGATGTTATAGTTTCCGACTGTCGGGGCTTTGTGGAGGTAGTCGACTCACTTTCAGACTTAGTCTGCTTTATCATTTGTACACTCTTTGGAGTTGATATAAAACTTTTCTGATTGACACCGCATTTAATAGGGCCTGTTGCTTGCTTAATAATGTATTTTCGACCATTCTGGTAAATCACCTTAGTCGATGTTAGCGGCACGCTATGTGTTTTAGAGGTGGCTGGGTTGCTCGATACATTTCTAGCATCTTTATCGTCGTCGGTTAAATTTTCACTTTTTGCTAAAGGGCCTAATTTTGGTTGGATTTTTCTGAGATTCTTACTAATGCTGACTTCAGGCAAGACATGTATGATTTTTTTACTCGGATCTTGTTTCCGTTTGACTGGAGACGTGTCAGAATCTTGACCAATAAATACGATTCTTTTATTAGTACCGAGTTGTGGTGATATATGATTAATTATTGTTGTAAGATCCACATTTTTTGAATGTTGGACAGTCAGTACTTTCTGATTGGCTGGTAATATCGGCAGATTCTTACGTTTAGCAACTTGAGACGAATCTTGCATTTCTGGGTCTGCTTCGAATTTAATATCGCTAGCTGCCTTCGCGGGAGATTTTTCCGTGTTAAGATCGTTATGATTTACTCTCGGTGTGATTGTTGTATTGCCGTATGATATTGGCATATCAGGCGAAGCACATTTTGAAAGTATTCTGTTAACTTTTTTCCTCTTACTTTGCATGTTTGTAGCTTGCAGTTTAGGGCCAAAGTCTTGTTTCGGTTTTACAAGAATTGTAGTATGTTTCCTGGCAGTATTATACACTGGTAGTTCAGGTGCTAAACCTTTTGGAGCAGGTCCACAATCAACAAAAGTTATATCGGTTGGTACACAGGGATTATCTTCATATTCTTCCTTCACTTCTGGAGTGGAGAATTCATTTGCATTTTCTGAACATTCAATGGATTTACTAGATCCACTTTGTAATGTACCAGAACTTGATTGTCCTTGTCTTGCTGATTCAATAAACAGAAGTCTATTCTTATAATCTCTAATAATCTTTGCAGCTTCAGTATCTGCATCTGACAGCCACCAATTAGTTTCTATTTCTTGACTTTTCAGCCAATCAAGTATATGTTTTTTTAAAATAAAAGCATGTTCCATTAAAGCTTCACATGCAACATCAAATTCAGAAGGCCAGTGATTGCCTATCATATTAGTTGGTATAGGCATTAACATCAAGTCACTTATATCTACCATGCTGATCCAGTGATTTTTTAAGTGAGCAAAAAATTGACACTGGTTGTAAAAAATCTTCATTACTCCTAATTTTTGAGTCTTGCATACACCTTTTCTTCGTAAGTACAACCTCTTATCGCGGTCCAGCTTTGCACATGTTACACACTGAGACCCACCAGAAGCTTTATTATGTGTACAAACAGTAACAAGACACTGTTGACACCAATAGCCCAGTATCCAACTACGCCTTGAAACATGTTCTTCATGGCTACTCTTAAAACGGAAACTGGAAGAAGAGCATTTCATAATATTATATCACAAACATTAATTGCACTAAAGATTCTTAATTTGTTAATCTCAATTTGTTACAAGTGTAATATAAAACTCACCAATCATTACACTCTTTGCACAAGTACAAAGGCTCAGATTGAGGAAATTCTGTACGTATATATGGTGGGGGTACAGGGGGTGTATATGTAGAAAATTGCTTTGAAAATATTGCATTTTTCAATGCAGTATAATACTTTACCCCTGCTCGACTTTCTATCTTTCTACTCTTACGTAATTTGGGTATTGGGAATATATAATTATTCTTGCTTATACCCGTAGAACCTTCCTGAACAAGACAAAAACAAAACTAACGGTTATGCATTATTTACCATTCAGACATGCTGCCAGATTAGACCTTTTGCTATTATACTCGAATCCAAAGAAAATAGTTAATAAAATCTAGTTGTTGAAATGCTAATTGTTCAATAATAATATTCTCCAGCCAAAATGGTGAATAGGTAAAAGTGTCATCAATATGTTGCAGGGGTATTGTACCACAAATAACAAAATTTATCAATATTAAGAGACTTTACCATTATAAGCGGCTAGCAAAACCAACTAATCTCTATAATTTATTGAAGTAGGTTGGGAAATAATGTTCAATTAGAAAGGTACACTCAGATCAGCCATGACATGTTTGGTATGCCCCTCGGCCGATAAAACAGAATGCGTTCGACCTGCCATCTTGAAAAATAAGATAATAAGGTCTGACATGACCCATGTCCCTAAAATGTATTACTACTAAACACATTTTGCGATGATCGCTTTCATTTAATGGAAGAATTTAATTTTCAATTACATACCATTCTGACTATGGATGGGGGAAAAGTTTCCAATGATCTCTATCTTGATAACTCACAGGATTCAGTGGTAGTACAATTACATACTACTTCAATTGGAGTACCTGAATAGCAACATTATGAGAGTTCATTAATGCAAAATAATACAAAACTGAGCTTTCAAAGTATTTGCTTCAAACTGATTATTATATAGAATCAGTATTGACACATTTCTAATCCAAGGAATGTACCTCTCAGAAATACCCACAGACTTTCAAGATTAGGAGGGGGAAGGGGAAGGATACAAATGAAACTTTTAACTTTATTTACCTTGAAGTATTCTCCTAGTTAGAGAGTACGATGTTCCATGATGTGATAAATAAAGATGTAACAACAGCTTACAGCAAATGTAGTATGAGTTAGACAAACTTGAATTATGGTATTGGGAGACTTGAGGAACGGCCTATGAAACTCATGTATCTGCATCAAAAACCCCAGAAATTGTTATGTACAAAAACTAAGAAGTATAAGATTTACATGAAATGTATGGTGATAACATGATTACCATACAATACAAGTATCTAACTCATTTGGTATTTGCTACTTGTATCAACTTAGAGCATGAATACCATTCCATAGCCCATTACTGATTTGGTTCCCCCACTACCAGAAAATGCTGAAACAATGTAGATTGATCAGGATTAGTAAGAATATCTCCCTTTCCAGATTCTGTTATGCTGTATGAGCTATGATAGATATTTAATCTAATGGCATTGTCAAAATGCTACAGAAACTCGTATTTAGCTTGCCTTATACTTTCATTGGGTGTTTAGACGTGTCACAATAATGACGCAGAAAGGATGTTGGTACCTATCGTAAAATATTCGAAACACATAAGTATTTCCAATTGAGTGCAATTGAGTGTCTTACCAGGGGTATCTGTTTGCTTTATCTTGTAAGTGAAACACAACACGTCTTCGCATATCAAGAACCTCGAGAGAAACTTGATGTAGGGCGCGCTGCTGATCTCATTATTTAAAAAATATTGTACAAGTAATTTATAATTGTGTCATAACTTAGCAGAGTAAAGGAAAACATTTGACTAATTCCTCTTCACCTTACGCTTATTTAAAAGTTAAGAAATGCTGATGAATGACGTATCAAATGGGACACGTGCACGTCGAGATATTTAAATGCGGAGGTGTAGAAATAGTATAGGACTGCGACTTTATTGGATAGGTAAACTGACGCATATTTTTCAAAAAATCTTTCGATCTGTTGACGTGAAAACATATCATATGAATATAACAAGTTTTAAAGTTTTATGGAGTAATAAAAGCAGTATCCCAATAAAGCTACTGCAACCCGTTGCAGCTGCGTATTCGCAGAAGATTCTCTTATAGCTTGAACGGCCTGAACGATAAGGCAGTTGGCGGATTAATCCTTCAGCAGTTGGTAGAGGTAGTTGCGCAATTGGTGAAGATGCCATTTTACCAGTTCAATAAGTTTACGGGTCGGCTGAAAGAATCAACCCATCCGCAGCCGTTTTATCCCATTGTGAGTAGCTGGCACGTCCAAAATTAATCGCCCACTTCACAAGAAAAAACTTGTTCTAGTCTTTATATAGTTGTCGTTTCATTCTTTGTGTTAAAACATGTGTAGAGGGTCAGTGTAAGATGTTGAGGTTCATATGGGAAATCGACTATCATATATGATTGTCATTGTCGCATATTTTAGGGTTGATTTCTCTATATTAGCCACATTTCGATGTTAATTGTTTTCTGTAGGTACAAATTTAATTCACTGAGGTATCATAGGTTCGAAATAGGAAGAAGACATGTCAGCCATGTTTCGATATCAACTTTATCCACACGCGAGGACATTTATATAATAATCGTCAAGTTCTCAATTTTTTATGACTGCAGTACTTCTAATAATTTTGTATAATTTGCGTAAAAATTCACAATTCCATAAATTTTTAAATAGATTGGCCATATGTTTCATAACTATAAATCAACAAACACATATAAATCTAAGTATTTTGTTGCAGTCTCCAAACCCTCTGCATAACGTAGATCCACCAACCATGATATACGATACGATCAAAACAAAACCTGTAAAAGTTAATGGAGGTAGTGCAAGTTATTCCACACTTCCACCAAAGTTCACTGACACATTCAAGAAGCTCCAGGTAAGCTTCTAATTAAAATAATGTGTATAGACTGATCTTATTAAATATTAGTAGACACTGTAAGATTGAATACTCCTTTTGTGTGTAGGCTGACATGGAGTTTCCAGTGTATCGAGGCCTTGGTAAAAAAGACAGAGCTTTGGTTGTGTTTACAACAGTAGCAGTGACAGCTATGGCTCTTAATAATTTCTATTTGTTTGCTACGAAGAAATAAATGAAATGGGAGAAATGCATAGATAATTCTTAGAAGTGTACAGATGTATTTAAGTATACATGAAATTCTACCAAACATTTATAAGCGGTACATGAAATAAAGTTATGTTCATCCCTCTTCATGTGTTTGTTTTTTTGTTCCCCTGAGTATGATTCTTATTGGTAAGAAACTATTACACAGTTTAGGGATTAAAGAACATTTTTCCAATAATTTTAAAGTTTCCTTGAGTTATTCCCGAATATGTGCAGAAGCAGATGGCAGCACAACTTGTTCCCCATTGGTCGGTTATTCTTGTCTGCTGTATTTCGTACATACAGCATCCGACTAAAAAGGTGTCACGTTCTTGAAATTGGCTGCCGATGAAAAACGCGATGTTGAGTAGGTTCGTCTAAGATATCGTGTGGTTCATGGCGGTCACGTGATCCGAAAAGGTGGCCGACGGTCAGCCCGCTAAAAAAATGCACGTATACTGGGTGTGCGTGTGGATATGAAGCCGCGGATAGATGTGACATCCGAGATTTGTTACGAGTACGAATCACAATGGGATGCAAATACAGGATATGCGCAGAAGTATTTGGGCGAAATAAATTATTTATTGAGGGAGAGTGGCAGACAGCGATATCTTTATATGACCTTATTTAGTTGCCGTTATAAAATTGAGTGGCTTCTTTGCCTTTCCTCCTGCTTCGCCACTTTTTAAATATGTGCTTGAGATAACTAGTATCTCTTGTTAGTTTGTTCGCGATGCCCGATCAAATCCATCTAAATCCAGAGTATCAAATTTATCAGATGCTTATGATAGTTTTTTACGAAATATCGAAGTGGTTGCGTAGTAAAAAGATCATGCCCGCATTGGTGAAGTCCCGAGTAAAAAAGTGGCCAAGCAGGAGGAAAGGCAAAGAAGCCGCTCAATTTTATACCGGCAACTAAATAAGGTCAGATAAAAATATCGCTGTCTGCTACTCCCCCTCAATAAATAATTTATTTCGCTCAAATACTCCGGCCCATATTCTGTATTTGCATCCCATTGTTATTCGTACTTGTAACAAATTTCGGATGTCACATCTATCCGCAGTTTCATATCCTTAGGCACACCCGGTATGCGTGCATTTCTTTACCGAGCTGACAGACGACCGTCTTTTCGGACCATGTGATTGCCATGAACCACACGATATCTTAGACAAACCTACTCAACATCGCGTTTCTGATCGGCAGCCAATTTCAAGAACGTGACACCTTTTTAGTCGGATGCTGTACACGACCTACACCAACCTGATGCACTACCTGCACTAGTCGCAGCGGGCCGTAGAATAGAGCTGTCAAAGTATCTGACAGATCACAAACAATTAAAATTTTCGCAGTATAGCAGTGAGAATAGGTTCAAAAATGGATCAAAAGGAAAACCCAACAATAATGTTTCATCCCATTATATCTTCCATTCAGAAAATAGCTTTATATGAGACTAAATCTGTAAGGTTATTTACTGATAGAGCTATTTAATATAGTAACGGTTTAAATATTATGAGCATTGCTGTTTCAGAGATTCTATCTGATGGGATCGAACAATACTTTGACACGTTTTCGAGTATTAAAGATTGATCGTATGGAACCGAAAGAGTTGATTCTCGTTGACGATAAGCGCGAATATACTCAGGAAGAAATCAAAGATTTAGTAAATATGATTGACATCGGTAATCGTACACGATCTGGCCAACGGAATAATGTTAGTGGTGTAGCTAGAATTGTTTCTGCTTTTGGTATTGTTGGTAAGTAATAATTTAAGGATGTGTGTACTTTGTAGTACCTATCATCAGATGTATGCATCCAGCTTCCCATAATTCTGTATCTTTATGGACTTATCCAAGTATTACACCAGGCTTTGTACGATTTTTGGAGGGTTATTATATCATACTTGTGACAAAAAGACGAAGAGTGGCAGTAATTGGTCATCATACAATTTACAAGATAGAGGACACATCAATGATCTATATCCCAAATGATACTGTTCGTCTATTTCATCCTGATGAGCAACGATATGTCAAAATGTTTCAAAGTATTGATCTTAAAAGTAACTTTTACTTTAGTTACTCTTATGATTTGACACATACACTGCAAAGTAATGCAGCCCCACCGAAACATATCAAATGTGATGTGCCAACTGCCAATGATAAGTCATTTGATCAATCTGAAGCTAATACTGAAAATGATTCTGAAGACTTCTTTGACATGTGGGCTTTGAGAAAAAACCTACATAATAACCGGTTAGTTATCATGACTAATCAGAGAAGAATGGATATTTTGGAAAACATGCTAATGCAATGCGATTTATAGGAGTACAGAACAGTTCATTGATTATGCTGTACGCAGTAATCCTCATCGTCGTTTTGTATGGAACTCACACTTGTTATTACCTGTGGAGAAGGATTTACATAGAGATTGGATTTTATATGTAATACATGGTTTTATTGGTCAGTCTAACATTAGTATATTTGGAAGATCAATGTACGTTACTGTAATTGCTAGAAGAAGTAATAAGTATGCTGGTACCAGATTTCTAAAGAGGGGTGCAAACTTTGATGTAAGGTCCTCTTTCAAATAAGTGAAGACATTACAACAATTTAAATTAAATCTAAAGTACATAATGAAATCCATTCTTTATTACAAACAAAGGGAGATGTTGCTAATGAAGTTGAAACGGAACAAATTGTTCATGATTCTGGAGTGAGCTCCTTGAATAAAGGGTGTTTTAGCTCATTTGTACAAATGCGAGGTTCAGTACCAGGGCACTGGAGTCAAGATGTTAGTAAAATGGTTCCAAAACCAACTATTGCATATGATCTTGTTGATCCATATGTGGAAACAGCAGGTAGGAATACTAGTTAATGATTTGAGAATAACTTCTAAGATTGACAATTTTACATATTATTAGGTGCTCATTTTAATGAACTTTTGAAACGATACGGGTCGCCTATTATTATTCTTAATCTTGTGAAAAAGCGTGAGAAAAAAAAACACGAAAGCACTCTGAGTGAAGAACTAAGTATGGCAGTGAAATACTTGAATCAGTTTCTACCCCCCGAACATCATATTCAGTATATTAGTTTTGACATGGCACGTATGAATAACAGGTATTCTCTATTACTTTCTTATATGCAAAATGTTCTCTAGTCAAGATATGTAACCAGTATATTACAGGAAAAAAGTAAATGTGATGGGCCGATTAGCAAACATAGCATATAATACAGTCTTGAAAACTGGCATCTTCCAGTCACACAATCCATACTATAGTCAAAGGAACTTATTCTCACCACAACATAACAATGCAAGAAAGCTTCATAAAACGAGCTCTGGCACACACTTGTCATCCAGTTTTCACAGTATAAAAAGCCTGTCAAACAATGGGGTTGCAACAGAATATAATAGTCTTATGACTGAGTACAATACAGAATCGAAACGTTTCCCAGAGAGTAAAATGGATGATTCAAACGTAATTGAAGATAAAGTGAAGCGGTGCTTTGGTAGAAAGGGCATGCTGCAAACTGGTATAATTCGAACTAATTGTGTCGATTGTTTAGATCGAACGAATACTGCACAATTTGCGATAGGCAAATGTGCATTGGGATTCCAACTATGTGCTCTCGGAGTACTGGAATCCCCGAAGCTTGAATTTGATTCTGATTGTGTCAGAATGCTGGAGGAATTGTACGAAGATCACGGCGATACGCTAGCATTGCAATATGGTGGATCTCAATTAGTACATAGAATAAAGACTTATAGAAAAACGGCACCATGGACTAGTCAAGGAAATGACATTATGCAGACCCTGAGTAGATATTACAGCAATACTTTTAGCGACCAGGAGAAGCAGCATACCATTAATTTATTCCTAGGTAATTGAAAGAAATTATGAGTTCACCCAATACTATAAACAAGTATACTATAAGATGTTTGCAGGATTATTCATACCTGAAGAAGGTAAACCACCAATTTGGGAATTTGTGACAGATTATTATTTGCACCATAAACCTGCCTGCCAGTACTCTCGTAGAACAAAAGTTCTGACTCAGTGGTGGGATACAAATGTGCTAAAATGTTTACCCTATGCTCTTAACGAAGTAACAAAAACATGCTCGGAAATGATACAAGTACAAAATACGCAAGAAGAAATGATAGATGTTTATTATGATTATCATAGGTAATGTTGTCGTTGTTGGCGCGTCAATGTGCGTAAGACATTTTTTCATGTACTTTGATTTAGGCCGTATGAGTTATCATCACTTTTGGAAGTATACGCATATCAAATAAGTCACTCTGTAAGGGATTTTATGCCTCACTTTACTACGAGCTTCAGTCCATTTGCCGTTCGAGTCCAGCCAGGCCGAAGAAGAGAGGAAGCTGGTAGTAAAAGTTTGAATATGAAAAATCCTTCAATGACCGGACAAAGCAGTACAAGTAGTACTACATCGAGTGCGAGGTAGGGACTTGTATGGTCCCTTTGCAAATGTTACACTACATTATTCATTATCTTGTAGTTCAAGTGAGGATTCAAGCTCTGATGAAGACGACAGTCATCAGCAAATGAACGACTCCCAATTAATAAGCTCGAAAGAGAGTGCTGAATTCACATCGTTTGAATCATTATTCCCGAGTATGGAGGAAGTATATGGAATGCAACCAGAGTATCCAAAACGCAATGATATCATACTGTACAAAAGGTAAAGGGAACAAGTTATGACAATATCAATTTTGGCTCTTGTATTGAGAACGACTATCTTACCACAGGTTTGTCCTAATCGGACGAAATGCCACATATGAGTATACAAAACTTCGATCGAAACTGATACAACAAGCATCATTTCCTGAAAGTGCTACTGCCATTGTAACTTTGCCAGTAGTTAAAGATTCAAGCATAAACATATATAAGGAATATGTTGAAAGGGCAAAGGTACGTATATTAATGTCTGATTAAGATATCCTTTTTAATACTCAGTTGATTTTAGAAAGGGGGATCTCTACCAAGTGCCCCTAGCATGAAGCTGTACGAAAGTTATGCAAGCAATTATAAAATTTTAATAGGGGAAGCATCAAGATAGTATGGAAATATACACAGTGCTGAACCATTATATTTCATGATGTTTCTTATTATATTGTAAATAAATATGCTGTGATTTCTATGTCAAATGAAGTTTATTAAACCAACTTTTGAAGGAATGAGCTTGCAAACAGTATTGGATATATGTTGGTGCACATATAAATAGCAGGTTGTTGAAATTGCAAGCACAGCAAAAACGTGCAGTCTACTTCAGCTTCTTCTTGGGGCGGATGTTGTTTGTGTGTCCACACTTCTTCTTGCGGCAATTGGTCGCACGTGGGTGTAGCCGAGCATAGCACTTTCTGCAGATCATCTTGTCACAGTTGTATTTTTGAGCAAGAATACGAAGAGTGGGCTCGATAACACCACCACGAAGTCGCAGTACAAGGTGAAGGGTTGATTCTATTGAGAGCAGAATGAACATTACCCTTTATGTTGCATTGGAAACTTTAAACTTTTTCTCAAAGAAAAAAAGTACTTTACCTTTCTGGATGTTATAGTCGGACAGGGTACGCCCATCTTCCAACTGTTTGCCAGCGAAAATAAGACGCTGCTGATCTGGAGGAATACCCTCCTTATCCTGAATCTTAGCTTTCACATTCTCGATAGTATCAGAAGCCTCGACCTCAAGGGTAATGGTTTTACCCGTGAGGGTTTTCACGAAAATCTGCATGTTGGCTCACCTAATTAGCAAAGAGTATTCCACAAATAAGTAATACGACAGAATACGATACTTGTCAAACGATTGCAGTACACCTTCGCCTGCTAGTCTTGTTACGTGCAATTGGGGCTCAAATACGATTTAATGTTCGACTGGTACAAAGAATTTCATCCTATTAAGAAGACAGCCGAAATGGGAAAGGATGTTTACAGAAATAACTGGAGAATTTACTTGGATCCCGTTGCCCGAGCGTGTCTACTAGCAACGGAGCGATGTGCAATTGTTTTGAACTCATTTTGTTTCGATTATTCGGCAGCCCTGTATGATTTTGGAATAGCACGATATACGTGCGGGAGTAGCATTGCGCGACAAATGATTTTCAACCAGTGGCATATTGCTTACAGAGGAAATATAATGGATATTTTCTGCTCACCGCTTTTGCAACGTGCTTGCCAGGAAAAGCCAACCTAAAAAGATTCGTTGATGCTAGCGCACTTATTTCCGGCCATCCAGTCGGAAATGGACCGGTCGCGACATCTAAGATCCTAGAGCGCAGGCGCTATGTTTGCTAGTTTGAACCGCCTTTTGCTGAAAGAGTGTTCCCGTGAACCTGCAAGTGCACATGCAGATTCTGCACAATTGTTATCTCTACTGGTCTACGCGCAGACAAAGTATCGAGAGCATAATTTTTGTTCATTTGACGCTCTATTCCGGATCAATTACAGCTTTGGTAAGTCATTCCCGACATGAAGCCTCAACGTCCTAGTAGGGCTACGTGTGAATTTCAGTTATAACTTTTAACACATTGCATACAGGTATATTTCGCCACAGACTTACATGAAACTTAGCAAATACATACTTTTATGTGAACCGTGCTCCAGTGAGAGACTGCGAAAGACGTAAAAGTACGTTCCCCGCATACAATGGGTTAAGAAGTGAATTCATGCAACGCTAGCTTGTGCGACGTCCGCTTGGGACGCGTAGGTGCAATATAAAATTATAGCTTGTTGAGTGTTTGGTTCTACATTTTGACCAGCGTCAACGCTGGCCTAGACCGATAACAGTTAGTGGTCACGTGACCGCGCCCAAGAGAAGATTCGATCACGTGACTCTCTCGAGATTATCGTTGCACCATTGGACCCTTGTATAAATACGTACTTTTAAACTTTCTACTCCCAACCCTGCAGTGCTATGGCTCTATCTACCCTATTCAGCCGTATTTTGCTCGGCTTTTGGTAGATCCGGCGAAAGTTTTCCTGACAGTCCAATTGAAAATTTGCTAATTAAGTGTGCGAGGCCACGCAAATCCGAGGTCGACCTAGCAGTACCTAAGTACATAGGTATGTACTAGGCCTTCGCATGTGCACACGACATAGACTCGGGCAGAGGGTAGCATGTACATGCACATTTCATAAATTTCGGGAGTGCACGAGCCGGCTACATATCCATTTTCTCGTGATTTCTCGCGGGCATACCGCCTAAGAACAAGGACGCGTTCCATAAACTCGGATGAGTTTCGCGATACTTTGAAGGAGGTATAGGAAGTTTTATGATACTCCTCGGCCTCTCCTCTCTTCCACCCACCCCCCCCGTTTCCGGGCGTTCACTGCCTTTGCATTCGCTGAACGGGAATCCCTTTATGACACCTTAAGTCAGGAGACGCGGTGCATTACACCTAAAGAGATAGATAAGAAGAAATACGAGGAGAGGCCGGGAAAATGCGTGAAATGTGCCCATAAATTTCGACGGTGATAGCGGGGCGAGCAGGACGCCCGGGCGAAACTGCAGTTGGAAGTTAATCTTTGTATTTTCGGCCACCGGACATACCACGTCGTTTGACGACAATCCTTTTTTTAAGTGTTACCTTTAAACTTATTCTTGTTGTTGTTGCTTTTTGCGGTTGTTGCTTTTATTGTTATTTTGTTTTATTACTATCTTTGCTCAGTTGGTGTTGGATCATTGGCATTGGAGGTATCAAATGTTGGAATATCGCCATAAAACTGGATAGGATACTATCATAGTTTCACAAAGCTGGGTTAAGTTCGATTGGATATCGTGTATCGTTTGGAAGAGATTGAAGGGAGCATTGGGTGAAACAGCTGTATAGGGTATCCAAGTTTCCTCATTATAAAAGCACTCGTTGTTTCCCGCGTATTCCACCAGCCGAGTTCGTCGAACTGATCAATCGGATCAGGGACGGCCGCAGAACTTATTAAGCCAGCTGGTCCTGGTGGCCTAATGAAGTTACTGTAGTTTGAAGACGTTCTTTCGGAGCAACGATAGGTAGGACGGCCTTTGCTTTTTCAGGGCGCGAAGACTTTGTATCGGATCGGACTCCAATCGGGTTGTTGGAGGGCGCGCTAATTACAGAGAGGCTCGTAAGCTGGAAAGTAACATGGACGAGTAGTGCTTGGGATCTATCCGATCACACGTGAGAAAGAGGATGGTAAAGCCTTTGATTCTCGCGGAGGCAAGTGAGGAGGGGGTAGATACGAGAAGAAGTGGCTTGGATCCTCTTAGAATGGTTGGGCCAATATATCGTCGAGAGAAGAAATCGCTTGTCGATACGGGCTTTACAGGAAAGCGTTATTAAATTACCACTCGATATTGGAATCGCTGGGGATCAATGTATGCGTACCGCTCGCGCGCTCGCTTCGCTTCTTCGGCGTAAAAGGCACCCCGGCTTTTTGTTGTTCCGCCCTCGTTCGCTCCCTCATAATTCCGTGGCATGGGCCTGCCGGTGATGTTCGCTCCGGCAACTCTTAATTGCCAGGGAATTATCGCTTGGCTTTAATTAACTTCGGCTTCTTATATTCTGATCGTACCTATTAAAAACGTTAAGAGCTCCCGCATTTCCATGTGGGTGGACCTAGCAGAATACGCAGCAACATAGAACGTCAATTGAAATGTATTGACAAATACAGAGTGAAAAGCGTTGGCAATTACATTTCATTGATCTCGAAATTGCAGGCAGGAGATTCAAATTATAACGCAGTACAAGACAGCTAGTATCGGTGCTCAGTAAAACCGTAATACTTATGGTACTTGAATCGTATCAACAACTTCGGGAGCAGGCAAATCGAAAATCTATAAAATCGTGGGAAGAAGCGGGCCAAATGTTGCTCTGCATACGACACTCGGGGGGAAAAAAGGAGGGGAGTCTGACTTTATTTACAAAACTAGCGTTCGACTTTTAGAGCGATATTTACTCTCAATCCCGAAAGAATACGGAATTCGCTCGGAGCTGAACGCGCCTGCGGTTCCCGTTATTCCTGAGGGCAACTCTTCTTATTGTTGCACTCTCTCTGGATCCCGAACGCATGGCCACACGTGGAAATCGTGCCATTTCCATTTACATACAATAGTCTCGCATGCTTCTTATGCGAAATTCCTCTGATCATACACGCACCATTAAAAGCGTTAAACAATCCAAACATATTTCATTCTAACAGAGGGCTTACATGGCCACCGAATTTTGTAGCGCGAGCAATGACCTAAAGGGTATAGTAAATTGGCGAATAAGCGGTTTCGCATCAGCACTCTCTCGGTTAATGAACACCCCAGGGTGCGGCGCGTGTATTCCTTATAATAGTTAATAATGGCTCGGGGGATTATGGAAAGGGGCGTTACCGCGGCCAAAGCGTATTTAACGAGATTCTGGTGGTACTGGCGAATTACTATTTGCTGAACCGCCTCTTTTTCTATCTAGTTCCTGGGTTAACAGAAGGTCTCGTGAACGGGACCAAAGTTACATCGCAGAAAGTTGTACACCTTGTTTCTGGATAGCGCTTGTGTCCGGATGACGTTTGTCCTGGCTTCCTTGTGTTCTTTTGAGTTCGAGTACCGTTGCCGTGGCTTTGTGCGTGAGGGAGGCCGAGGCCTCCTTGTCCTTTTATGCAAGGCTTGTTATCATTGCAATAAGAAGCGCCCACCGCCGCAACAACGCGAAAGGGGCTCGAGTGCACTCTCGTAGAGAGACCGGACTTTACGAGGGCGAGGGAGTGGGACAGAAAGAGGAATTTCCTGGCATAGGATTCGCCAAAGTGCAGGTTGAACGGGAAAGAAGAGGGAGACAGAAAGAGGACTCTTGATGCAAAATGGGCGGCGTCCCTTTCGAAAACCTTTAAACCTTTGACCTGCAATCACGAGTGAGACTCGTGGCAAGCAATTTGTTTCAGAAACAATAAGCACAAGTTTGACTCGTGATACTTGGTTCGGCTGACCGACCACCCTGTTTACTATGGTCCGAGGAATCGGGTGATATCGTGTGGGTCAAGGGGTTAAATCTGTGTTATCGGCAAGGAGTGGAGAGTCCGCGCTAGGAGACTTTCATGAGTGAGGGCGCCATAGATGTTAATTTCAACTCGATGCCTCTCCGCAACTCCCACGCACCCTCTACTCTTCCAGTACTTTCATTCAAGCATCAACGCGGTCGCCCTCACTAAGGTTCATATTTCAATCGAGCGGACTACCACTGCAATAAAGAATGATTCTTGAATGCAGGAAATGATGCTGAAAACGTTGAGTTATGAAGGATTCAAGGTAATTAACAAGACTTCTTAAAATCACAGAAACGAAAAGAGGGCATGCTTTCAGAAAGTCGAGAGAGTTTGGGGGAGTTCTTCTCAGCTGCGGGATTTTAGATACGCGTGCTATTGCGCAAATAGAGTCGTTTTCGGAGGCTCTGTCGTCAGGCAATGCTTATCCCGCGCCGCTTAAGTCGTACGTTCCCATAAAATTTGTAAGTAAACTCCCGCGATAGCGAAGAGCCGACGAACTTTCCGAGATTTTTATGGCGCGGTATTCCTGAAATTTATGTGTCCTCTGCCAGCAGCTCTGCTAGTTGTAACAGTGGCGGGCTGATCGGAGAGCCCTCCCATTTGCGATAAAAGAGCCGCGAAATGAGTATGAAATAACGGGGTGACCGACGATAAAGCTTTCCCATCGAGACGCACCCCTTCCCCTTGTCTCGTCGCCGAGCGCACACGTACAATTCGCTCGGTTCTTACCTCCTTCGTTCGAGCGATCTTGCGACCCGATGACTCTCATCTCTTCCAAAGCAGAACCGTTCACCCTTTTATTTTCCGCTCGGAACACCTCCGATTACTCAATACCCCCCTTGGCTGCTTTACGAGCGACGCCTATAGTAGAACCTCGCTTCCGCTTTCATCATATTGGAGACATGCAATCTCTCCTCTCGCTCTCCGGTGATCTTCAACTTTCAACTCGCCCTATTCCCTGTGCAACCGTCTATGTTTAAATTATGCAGGGCTGCATTGCCTCGACGATAGTGATCAGAGGGAATGGGATACGTAGACTTCTGCTCGCACTTCCATGCGCGCGATTGCTTTCGGCTCGTCAGGGAAGCGGGGGGCAGCAGGGGAGAGGGGCCACTGCATGCAGTGCACCCAATGCAGCTAGATGCAACCGTGCAGGTAGGACACGCAATGCAGTTTCGCGGGAATTGGGTCAGCGAGTTTTCGGGCTAGAGAAAGAGAGCGCGGCTCGGTGGGCGGGAGCTCGTGTAAAAGAGAGCGAATGGGGAGAGTGAGCACGCTTGGCCGGCAAAACGAGAAAGAAGGAAGAGCAGTCGCGAGAAGGGATGTGGGGCGGCGAGCAAACGCGTGCTCGAAAGATCGCCGGACCAGGCTTAGGAACTTGTCGACGTCGTCATCTCTCCCTTTCGTTCCTCCTCGTTCCTCCTCGTTCCTGGAAGGTGGGTGTTCGCAGTTCAGACTTCAGTCACACCGTTCCGCTCCCATCGTCCGGGAAGCCGCGAGCGCAGGGTGTCACGAGGCTACTAAACGCGTACAGAGGGCAGGCAGAAAAAGTGCGAGTAAATGTATGTAAATTAAACGTCAACCAAGTTTATTTAGCGCATGACTTTGAAGCAGCTGGCTAGCAAGGGCTCGCTGAATAAAGGCGCCACTTCAAATAGAAGCTAGCGAACGGCAGGTGGCAAAGCTCGGCAAAACTCAATGTATGTATACGCCGGGCCCGTTGGGGCTGGCTCGCCACCGTAAATCGACGACGACATAACCTCGTCGTCTTTGATACACATGAAATTAACTTCAGTCCAAATGGCGGGCGGGTTAGTTTTGAAAAGGTTGAAAAGGATGATTCACAGATGGTAACTAGACTGATAGGAAGGGAGTATATAGTACATACCATCATGTTATAATATGAATTGGGCTTTTGAAGGGTATTGCTAGATAATTCTCACTGGTACGATCGCCTCATTCGGTAGGCGCGAGGTTGTATATTAGCCGTGGTGAACGTAAACCATCCTGGGAAATATATGCGTTGCTGGTGCCAGATCTGGAAACACGGTGCCAGGCAGGCGTTTCGCCCAGGTTGCTAAAAGCGTTTTCAATTCGGTGGAAGTTAAAGTTCGAGCAGTGGGCTAGTGGAAGGGCTGAAGGTGAGTGGTGGTGGTAGATGAGATCCGCGTGGCTCATTAGTGGCGGCGAAAGGACGGCAACAGCGTTTTGTAATTAACGTTTCGGTGCGGCAGCGTGGCGTGCGCGCGCCCGACGAGGGCTATTAGAGACCGGTTCGGCGGCACCGGATGGAACCGGGCCCCTCTTCCTTTGACTGGCGAAACGAGACCGGAAGCGAGTGGCTGCGCGCCGCCTTCCGCCTCGAAACCGCGATACCTAGTGAGCCGAGCCTGAGCGAACGTGGCTGCGCTCGCCGCATGCGTTATGCCGTGTCTTTCACGTGGTGAATGTTTTACGAGAGAGCCGTTCCCGATCATTCGTTCTCTCTATCAGGGCGGCGGCGCGGCACGGCGCGGCGCGGCGCTGCGTCACATCGCGCCAGTATGACCATTGTGATGAACCGTGTTACGAATAAAAGCGGCCACTCGAATGGCATTGCCACGGGACTATGCCAGCCCTAACCCTCGCCGGCAAAAATAGCCGCTCTCCACTCTCTGCTATTCGAACGTTATCTGCATGAAAGCGCCCGTGAAACAGATTGCGGAAATGATTCGCATTTTCTCTTCGTATGCCTGTCGCTTAGCCATCCGCTTCAGCACGAATAATAGAGATACTCGTGTCACTCGATACTTATAAGTATTTGCTGAATGAAACATTTCTACGTTGAAAAAGTGTTACTGATATTTAAATGCACCATCTTCGCAAAAGTAATGGCGAATTCCTATTCAGAGTGCAGTGCTGGCCTTGTGAATGCTGAGACTACCTGAAAAGTTCGTCGCTACAAGTAGTCCGACTTCCGGCCCTTGAGAGTCCGCTCGAATTTCACTAGTGGTGGGGAAAATTATGCGAAGCCTTGGCTCCATAGAGAAGACCGAAAAATCTTTGCGCAGTTTTTAAGATAAAATTTCCGCGTTCATTCTCCCTTCCTCTCCCCTCCCCGGGTTGACTGAACCAGCTTTTCAACGTGGTTCGTTTCCTTTGTCCGCTCGAGGAAAAAGAGGCTCAAAGCCAACTGCTCACTTCAGCATCCCGTCGTCTAGAAACAACTTCAAAGTCGCCGATTTACTCGACGTCGTCCTTCTTGTCTTTAAACTCCCCGGCGGCGGCGGCGACGGCGGCGACGGCGGCGGCTCCTTATGACCTAAGCTGCCACTTGAACTCTCCTGACCCGCTTGGCTGATGTGTTCGAAACGGGAACAAATTGTGTTTCCCCATTGACTGTGTACACCGGATCTAAGTAGATTCGGCCGCCGGTAGTCGCCGGTAGTCGGACAAAGAGCGCGTCATCGAATTTCATTCCACAAGTAGGCGCGTACCTATCTCGAAAATTTCCTGGATGTTTCGGGAACTGTTCTCCAAGGATTATTTGCTGAACTCAACCCAGCTGGAAGTGATCTCTTTTCGAGAGGACAAATATTGCGCGACTGCCGGCTCGGCAGTCTTCTCAATATATCTCGCAAGATTTCGTGTTGTGGAATCCGAGATATTTCATAGTGCGGCCGGGTATACGAGCGAGGGCCCGCTTTATCGAAGCACCTGCGTTACCTTCACCTCATTCTACTTCCGCAGTGGCACTATTTGAAGAGCAATTGACCCGGCCGTGCTTCCGTGCACTCCTATGTTATTGCGCTTCTTTCAATACCTGCATGGAATCTGTCCACCCCTATACTCCCAGTGCCGGGTTTTCCATAGGCAAACTGGACCTCGTGCCTTTGTCAAAGGCTGAAACCAACCCCCACATGTCAGAAGAAATCATGGTGATGTTGGCTGCGAGGTTTAACATTATCACAGAGTTATACGCCGGTGGAGTGAAATATTCCCAGGGTGAAAAGTATCCGGTGGTACTTCGGGCTAGAGTTCGCAAGCCAACTTTATTAGAGAAGCGGATTAACGTCGCAGAGCGTGAGAAATTTGTCCGGGGTGTCGCGCAGTGGTCTCACGCAATTCTAAACACCCGCAACCCTCTCACTCCCTCTTCCCCTCCTCCCTCCCTCTTCTCCCCTCTCCTCTCTGCCCGTTGCTTTTTCCCGGACGTTTCTTTGCACTCTCCGTGCATCCTCTGCCACACCGTTCCAACACTAGTATCATTTTCAGCGGGTTTCCAGCTCTTCCTCCTTTATGTTTCCGTGCGCCATACGTCCTGCGTCCGTTTCCGCTCGTAGCCCGGCACTCGGAAGTCCGCGAGAACTCGCACTCGCAAAGCAGTGGAACTTCGTTCTCGCGTGCGCGCGTTACACTCCCGCAAAATTCTTTGATATGCCTGTGTATGGCTGAGTGTCTCTCTCTCTCTCTACTGGACTGCCTGGCGTATTACAGGCTCTAGTCTCTGAAGCTTTCCTTCAATAACGGAACGAGCCAAATAGTCTAATTTTGCGAGTCGAGTGTTCCGTCGAAGCTGAATGTGAAGGATGCATGAGAGTGTGGCGCTTGCGGCAGCAGCGCATTTACAAGATTTAGACGTGTGGAAGGTAGAAAGCTATGTATATACAGGGTGATGTCGATATATACCTGTTAGCTCTGACAGTATTACATCGTGTGAAATATGCTTCCTGCAAGTGCCCTCCATTGTTCATTATTTAATTTGATAGCGAGACTGAAGCTTATCGCCTCTAATAAATATAGCAGGTTACAAGTGACATTTCGGCCGGATAAAAATTGTACTCGTGGACGGTAATATGAACTTGTCTGATTCACATTTATCCGCAGCATCCTGTGTATATGGGAATGTGACAACGACGGCTGCGGGGACAGTTGCAGCTTTCAACGAGGTGTGTACTCATCTCTTGGCTCAGTGCACCGCCCTTCGCAGGCATGTGTCTTCCGCATGCCCTGTGGTTCGCTTTTCCCTCTCTCACATTCTCTCTCTCTCTCTCTCTCTCTCTCTCTCTCTCTCTCCTGGTTTGCCTCTTTCTCTTTGCGCGCAGGAGTGGTAGAACGTACGGTGCTCTTCGTACACCTTATTAGGCATCACAGTACGAGCATCGGCTGCGTTCAGGCACTCTCCAAATTGGGTCACTCGACATGGCTGTGCGCGATATACGCGCCGGCAAATGCACCGCTTAGGATGTCACTTTGACGTGGTAATCGAGCGGTGCATTAATAAGATTGCCGAAAAACACGCGATGCCCAGCGACTAAGTCCTCGGGATAATTAGTGTGCTGGCGTCACGGATAAGTGGGAACTTGATAGCATTAATCTGAAGCACCGGATGAGGATGAACCGTAAAGGATATTACACGCTTCGCTAAAAGAGCGTGGAATTGTATCACATGATTTTACGTGCTCGCCGTGATTCGCTGCTCGGAGACGGCCGGCGCGGCGCGGCGCTCCGGCGTTCTCTATTCGCCAGAAGATCGATTAATCTCGCGGCTTGCAAGACCCCCGGAAAATTTCCTAATTAGCCTTCATTATCCCGCGACGTTAGGCTGATAGATCGACTTTACGGAGCCGCCTTGCCTGTCTCTGTCTCCCTCTCACTCCCTCTTGCTCTCTTCTGTGCGCGCGCGCGCGCTTCTTCGCTTAAGATAAATACGAGGCTTCGCTCGAACTCCTGTGCAGGTGGTAGGCTGCAAGGTTCACTAGAGAACCCCCTCCTCTCTATCACGAGAAGGAGTTCGGAAGACTGAGGAGAGAAAGAGTGAGGCGGGGGGAGAGAGGGAGAGAGAGAGAGAGAGAGCAGGGTAAATCGATGGCGCTGGTTATTAGGAAATTCGTTCATCCGGCTGCTTTTGCCGCTATCTCGGAAGCTGCTAAAGCAATCTGGATCGCCGGAGTACCGGTAATTACGACGATCCGAGCTCCCCGGATGATCTGTAATCTATATCGACTTTCTTCCACTAGGATGGGAAAAAGCACGGGTTACTTCTTCTCATAGTACGGCACTGTGAATGGTGGTGCGTGTACTTGAGGGGAGAAAGTGTAGCCCGATCTCATTACAGGATGCGTCTTTCCTGAGTGAGCCTCGAGGCTTCCTGGCTCCATTTTGCAGAAAGGAAGAAGGACATCCTTTTAAACTCGTTTTAGCTCCCTTCTTGCGCGAATGATAAATGATTTAGGTGATGGCGTTAAGAGTCGGCGAAATTGTGTAAGCCGCCTCTACAATGTCGTGTAATGGCGGTAAATTATTGGGAAGGTTTAGGAGTGTGATAAGCAGTTATGAGAGGTTGAAGGAAAGGTTATGAGCGGTGAGTCGGTAGTGTATGGTATGTAGAGGAGCGGTGGCAGTAGAAACAGACGGCGGATCACGTCGGCATGAGTTTGCGTTTGCGTGCCTCGAGTCCGATTGCAATGGTAGAGCAGGAGCGAGCAGTGGCCGTAGAATTTCAGTCCCCAGGGCTAGCATTAAACGAGTTTCTAACATACATACATAGCTAACTGCGCGAGCTCCCGCACGCTGATCGGATATTCAATCGTGCCTCGGTCCTCGAGAATTTATAGAGCCAAGAACTCGGCGGAACTCGCGCCCGAGTACACCGTGCTGGCAGTCAAAGCAAGGAGGGAACTCTCGGACTTCCGCGATTACCGGAATAAGACTTGCGAATAGCTCGCCGAAAAGCCCGACCACTCGTTCCTAGAAGGAATTGCTCGGCCAAGGGGAATAGCCCTGGTTAGAGGAGTGAAATGAAATTATTCTGCAAATTCAGTCTAATAAGCCACGATATCGCGTGCACCAATTCCCAACCCTCCTAACTGAGGATGGTTGCTGCTCGCCAACTGGATATATGCGAGTTGGAAAAACGCTCGTCGAGCTAAAGTTAATTTATTAAATAACGCACAGCCGAGTGGCGCGATTTGTACGCCGGCGAGATTGTAAGCGACGACCACGAGCCTGACACACTCGAGGGTGCGTCCAATTAGCTTCGTATGCTGAGCGCGCTCCAGAGATTTGACGCGCAACCTGGATTTGCGGTAAAACGAGCATCACATCATTATGAGATGCGACAGATATCCTGGTAATTGTTAGCTTATAATCGCGACGGTATTAGAGGTCGATCGTACAAGGATCATGCCGCTCTACTCAGCATCTCATAATTACACAACTTGATGCAGGTGCAATCATGATGGCTATCATTGATGCATTAAGATCAAACGTTGCCTAAATCCATGGAATACCGATTCCATTGTCAAAAAATTGACAGATTCCAGAAAGTATCAGATCCAACATGAAATTGCGTGTACACTGATATCAAAAGTGTCGAATCGCTGTCGGTAATTCAACACGGAGGTAAATAAGTCGAAGTTGCAAAAGTTGGCGCGGTTGCTGAGCGTGAAGTTAAGTCGCGATTCGATTAAGAATGGTGGACAGAGAAGTGGCGAAGCGACAGGGTGCGAAGTGCAAAGTCTCGACGAGGATTCTCGCGAGTTACCGTGGCGGGCGTGCTGCCGGCTGGGAACTTTTTGAAGGCATCATCCTGTGCCACGTCCTCCGAGCAATTTCACTCGCCATATCTCTACTTGGCGACGCCGCCGCCGCCGCCGCCGTCGCCGCCGAGGGGCGTGCGGTGTGCAACGGCTGCATTTTCTTGTCTTGGTTAAATTAGCCGGAGGATGAGGTGCCGCCGAGTTTGGCAAAGCGGCTCGTCGGTGCCTGATGCCGTTGACTGCAGCACGTTGGTTGCACGCCATACACACGCACCGTTGTGCCGCTGTGTCGTGGCTGCCACGCCGCGTCAGATTAGGAACAAGACGTGGATTAAACTAGGCGAAATGCACGCGTTTCGCGAAACACCGGCCCGCCGGGGATAGGATGCGCGTGTATGTCTGCCTCTGTGTCTGTGTGAGGGATATGTGATGACACGGAGGCCACGCGTCAACTTCCCCAACCCTGCCGGTGGGGATTTCGAAATTAACCTCGGAAGCATACGTGTCATATGGGCAGGAGCATGTATGTACGTCTATATGCACTCTCATCGTACGTCGCAGCCGCTCCGAAATGTAACTGGGATCCATGTTTACCGAAAAGTAGTTGTCAAAAACAGGCCGTGCATGCATGCTACCAGTTTATTCGTGATACGTGCACTACGCTAGGCCAGTCGATTTCCCGTGTACCGAAAATCGACTGTTGACCCGACGGACGGGTTAATAAAGCCGATAGGATGTTGCGCGAATATTTATCGATGCCACATCGCTTTCTATTAGGGGTTGAATACACCTCAATTTATTGGACGCCTGAAATCCTGCTGCTACCTTCTATAATAACGCGAGCAAGAGTGATAGAGTGAGATAATGAGAGTCACTCAATGCATCCATAGCCAGCGTTCAGTTTGCGAATGGAGGGTGCCCGCGATTTAGCAGCAAGCCTCAAGGGAAGCGCACATCACCGGCTACGCGGTTGCTCGCTGACTTTCTCGCGTTATTTCCCAACCGCTCATTTCCTGTTCCCCGTCCCGAATTGAATTCGATGCTCGACAAATGGATGTTCATGTGGCGTGTATCTAGACAAAGTTATCGCGATGTTTCACCGGCTACTTTGTATATCACAAGCGACCCAGACAGGAAAGTCGTACGAACAGAAGCCAATATCACTTAGTTCTTGTTGGACCTTTGAATCCCTTGCTAATCTTATACACACGAGTAGTAGTGGCATTCCTGCCATCGCCAGGATTCGCCGGGAGGACTTTGCACGCGCAGTTTGAATGCTAAAGCTCCCCGGGCAGGAGCAGCGTCTTCAGTCAGGTAAACCAGAAGTGCTCCGACGGGACATCCGTTCTCCAGGCAGGAAACGTAGAAGTCAGCCGCGCCGGCGGACCGGCGCGGCGCGGCGCGGCGAGCCAGCGGGCGCTGCCTTCTCACAATGGCATTCCGGCGACGTAACGCGCAAGAAGGCATCATCCCAGCGAGAGAGCGAGAACCTCGTTTAACCTCGAGAAAGCACGCTTGCGAGGAAGGAGAGGAAGAAGCAGGTTGTAAAAGGCAAAGGGGGAAGAAGGCCTGGGGGATCGGTGGTCTCCGTTGCCCGCTCGTTGCACGAGCCTGCTCTCCAGCCGTGGATGCTGTACACTCTTCGTATATCCGAGAGTACCCACTCGAGAGCCCTGGCTCTCTCGGTCCTTTGGCCTTGGACGGAAAGCATTGACCTCGGCGTTCCACTCCAAGAGAGAGCACAACTGGTCACGTGGAGTCCACGCTCTACTACAAAATACCTACCTACCTATATACTTACACTTACTTACTTCATCTGCCCGCGCCTCCCCTTCCGCCCCTGACCACTTGCACCTCGCACTTGTCCCTTGGCTTCTTACTCTCGGCCACTCTCAGCCAGTCGTCGTACCTTTTCACTCGGCCATTTCTTCCCGGAGAGTCGCGAGTACGCCAGCCATCGGCGTAAGCGCCCCTGCTTACGTAGGTTGTTACGTGAACCAGCAGACCACGTCACTGGAGGCTCCAACCCCTGCGTGAAAGGCCGACTGGAGCCAGCCTCCTCTATTTTTACCTGGCACGTCACATCCTCTCTCCGTATAGCTGACCTGCCCGTAATAAGTGTTATGCCATCGCGCTGATGTATTTTTATTGCCATTAGCCTATGTATGTCGCGTGCTAGCTTGGAACGGGTTATACTCCTTGCAGGCTTAACTCCTACTCGCACTGCTATCGCATCCTCCTCATACCCACTCATTCTTCGTCGAGAGCCTTTACTCTTCTACCAAGAAGAAATGTTGTATTTATTCATATCTATTTCTCGTATTATTATTATACAATTTTCGTTATTATAATTCTTTACAATTATCTTTATTAATTGACGGGGACAGGGGAGGAGCAGGTAGTACGTGGATCCGCGTAGCGCGGTTCCGTCAGTGGTAGGGAGAAAAAGCAATATTGATCTTATGCTAATTTCCCTCTGAGTTATGAAGGGTTCGTGCCGAATAGGATAATTTATTCCCTTGTTAATGCCAACTCGTACATACTGTATTCCATGCCGCCTACCGCCCGCCGCCGCCGCGCCGGAGAGAGGATGGTTGGGGCAGCGGCTGGTACATGCGCTATTCGCTTGCTTCGTCGAGTGTCGCGTCCCGGAAAATGGGAATCTCCGGAGGTAGCCACTGGACGATATCTGATATTTATCCGTTAATACGCGTACACAGACCGATGGCTTTCGGTGAGGTTCGCTCCGCCGTGACGCGATGGACGTCGCCTTCTGATTACATGAGAATTTTGCTAGCGAAATGTCCCCGAGCCTAGCTACACCATGATATCCATGTGTACACGTATGCATATGTACCTACATGGAGCAAGGGGTTGGGATGAGTGTGAGGTACGTTCATCCCGGCGGAACTTTGGGAATTCATACATTCGTAATGTGGGCTTATATTTTCTCTGCACTCCTGCGGCCTGTCGTCCAGTCGATGTGGCGCGACGCCGACCAGCGAGGCCGCGTTCCCTCGCAAATGACAAAGCAGCTCGAGAACTTTCGCCGAGCAAGAGTTTGACGTCGGCTTGGCGGTTCTTGTTGGTTTGTCACTCATTAACGGTAACACACCCCGTGCTTCGCGCCGAAGAGAAAATTGTCCGATGTTTCTCAATCGAACTGCTCTTCGCCGTTGACGTTCGCCACGAAGATGTCGTTCTCCTAGATAGTCGTCTTGGTCCCTCTCATGGCGGGTGCATTATAACGGGCGCCTTAGCAGACCCATCGATCATCCAGCTGTCTTCACCGTCTACTACCGTATTGCTGCTTCCAGTTGGAGGTGGGAAGGGGTGAGCGTCCAAGCAGTACCTTGCTGGGCCATACAATTCGAAGTTCCGCTTGGTTGGACGTGTATACATGGTCATGGCCCACCATTCGCCCCCAGCCCCATTCCTATTTAAGCACTACCAGTGTGAGTAACCGTGTTCGAACCACCTCTACCGTCAAAGGACTTTGTTACTGGGAAAGCGAAGACCGATGAATCGGTGATGTCCGATCATCCGGCGATTTAGAATTTCGATGATCCCTTGTTACGCCGGAAGCACTGCGGTATTAGTTATGCCGGAATACTGGGGTTGGGCGTGCTGTTTGTGGATGCACTATCCAGAAGGGAAAGGCAGAGTCGTAATCCGATCTAGCAGAGTGAAGTGGTACCGATAAATGTGGGCGAAACTGATAGGAAGATCATCCACTTGACGACGCGATATTGCATCAGTGAGGAATGATATTTCCACAGTGGGCATTAAGGTTAGATAGAGCATCGGGGGACGTTAAGGTTGGATATATGCAAAGTCACGAGCGGAGAATACGATACAGATATGGATGTAAATCTAACGATGAGCCGGTGAAGCTAATCAGGCGTTTCCTGGGTATCAATGCTTTGAAAGGGGGTATAGCCGTGCCTCGAAAGCAGGCACGTGGAGACGAAAGGTGGCGAGGCCCACGTCTGTATGCACCCATGATTAGGGAGCAGAGGCGCAGCGCCCATTGCAGACGAGGGATTTGGGGTTACGGGATTTGTAGTACAAATACGACATGTGGACCGACCGACGAGTTGTACGAGCGGCCGTATAACGACCGCTATAGCAGCAAGCCACCCACGCAGTGTCGGTCAAGCCAGCATCAGCACGCGACAGGCAAGTCTGGAACACATCTAACAGCACGCTCGGCTATGCCGGCCTCGTTACAACTGCACAACTACCAAACTGCATTACTGCTCGAAGGGAGGAAATCCAAGCTTTGGCTCTCCCTCTCTCTCTCTCTCTCTCTCACTCACTCATTCCTACCCTCACAAGAGCACTAGCAGCGCCGCCAGACTCCCGTACTGGCTCACCTCGCCCACGGTAACATCTCCTCAGTTGGCCATCTTTCTCAAAGGAAACACGAATGAAGTTCGATTCGGCGAATCACTCGACGCGCTCGTCCGCTCCGCACTCCCGGGGCTTCTGACCGAAACTATCTAGCACCCGCCCCGGGAGTCGGGCGGCAGAGAGTGCGGGAGAAAAAGGGGTGGAAATAATTCGGGAGGAGAGAGTTCGTCAAGCTATTTATCCGCTTGTCGCGAGCAGCGTTCGCTCGCTCGCTCGCTCGCCCGCCCGCAAGTAAGTTTGATTTCAGTCATTGTGATTTTGTAGAGCTTCCATGAGAGAAGCAGCTACCTTCAGCCAGGCTCCGTTTAAGTTTCATCCTGGTTGGTGGAGGCTCAGGGTTCTTTCAGGGTGAGCGAGTGAACGTGATAGGAGGAATAATAGGCTTGCGTTAATATCGGGGAGAAATTGCGCCCCGAGACAAGCTCGCACGCTTGTTTCCAGATAGTTAGAGCAGCTAGGCACCCGTCACCGTACTACTGTTTTGTTTGCTTACTTCTGCAGGGTAAACGATGCCTCAAGAGTAGCATACAGTGCCCGCATTGTACGGCACGCTTGCCCTCCGCCAACTCACCATAGATAATACATGACAAATTGACTGCTCACGAGAGCATGGGAGCACGAAACATACGTGCATGTATGTACGCGTAATACATACATCGAGCGGCAGCGCACCCTCGAACTTGGTGCACCAAAGCTCCGCGCTAATTAGTACATTTCGGCTAAATCAGCCTAGTAAGTGAGGAATCCTTGAGGAGTCTCGTGTCTACTGACAGCTTTGCGGCGTATATCGTTTATGACTTTATACTCTCCCCTTGATATAATCACTCGGTGGGATAAAAGTTTTTGCTATCACAAGGAAGGTGGACAACGCGCTATAGCGGCCTGTGTGGAATTTTCATTAACTCTCGAGCGCTTTCCCTGTAGTTGAGGGTGAAATACGTTAAAGCTCTTGATTATAAATGAGCTAATTATCAGAAGAGAATTAAATCTCATAAGAAGGGCGACTGTGCTCAAGGGAAAGGCAAGCTGGAGGTTGGCGATTATGCTTGGACTGCATACACTTTCTGTAACAAGTAATTCCTGGGGCTGTTGGGTTGTGGCGGTGGCAGCCGTCGTGAGGTAACCAAGCTCAATACCGACCTGTGTTATTTGCTAGCATTAAAACTCGGCAGCTTTCACGGGCGCGGCGAAGTGCAGCTTTCTTATCTAAATTTGTAATATGCCCCGCGGAAGTTCAGAAGCGCGGAAGTTCGCCCCGAGTGAAGTTGGAACGAAGATACTCACTGATGAATTCTCCTAGTTGAAGGATCTGCATCGTGATTCTCGCGTCGGCGTGTATCGAACCAACGCTTTTGCATAAAGTTGCCGGTCAACAATGTATTAAGGATCTCTTGTTCCTGCGGAAGGAGGTCAGGCTCGTTGACACGTCGGGAATCGCGGGCGCAATAAAAGCGGCCTGGCATCGAATGACAAATTTTGATATGGTAAGCATTCTTGGCTGGCCGAAATCAGGAAAACCCGCTCGAGTAGCAGTGCGCAATAACTCGCTGGAACGTTTTGTACAGCGGGTTTCATGCGGCTCCCGAGATGCACGCTGGGGTCACGTACGTCATTATTGCATGGTCTCCATGTGTTTGCGCGTGTGTGTGGATATGTGTTGCAACAAAATTTTGTCGGCAGCCTCGCTCAATAAAAAGCCCTCTGGCCTGCTTTTATTTAGGGCGATGTGGTGTGTAGGCTTGGGAAACGATAGCTCGTACTGGTACAGAGGACAAAATACGCGTGGTACAATATGATCGAATGTATCTGGCCTCGATATATATTCGATTTCCTCCCCCGTTCTTCCTCCCTCCTCTCTTTTTCTGTCTCTCTGTCGCGTGCTTTGATTCCATTGCACTACCGGTGCGTCCGCGATTGGCCCTTGCTTCTGCCTAGTATCCGTGGGACGATTTACATTTATAAAATTGAGCGAACTCGCGCAGTTTTAAGCGATACCTACTACCCTCCTCCAATTTCCCCTTTCCCTCTCTCTCTCTCTCTCTTTCTCGCTCGTTCTCTCTCTGTCTCCCTCGCCCTCGAGCTCTTTTTCTCTCTGCCTCCCAGTCGGTAGGAATAATAAATGCACCATGGAGCGGAATTGCTCGTCCGTCCGCCCGTTTTTATTTATTCTATTACTACTGCAGTTTTATGCGCACCGCGCCGATTTAAAGAAGTTCCCCGGACGATTCTTAATTGAACCGGGGAGTACCAGACTGATCTTCCTCTGAGTGAATCTTTCCGTGGCCATAGAATTTTTCATAATTTATTTCAAGGGTCTCCGCCCGTCGATCCGCTCGGAGGAAAAGGAACTTTGGAAACTACGTAATTCCGGTGCGGAGTGAATCGGAATCGACTTTGTCGGAGCAATTTCGCGTGTCACGTGCCTCAAAATATTTATGGGATGCGTGACCCCGTTTTCCTGCCTGAATCTATTAAAGGAACCTTAACTTATCTCGCCTTCTTTTCGCACCCCCCACCTGAAACGAGGGAGATAGTGCTGCGGCTTTATGCACTCAATCCTCTGCACACTATCTCATCCACACTTTCGTCCCGTTGTTCATAACTTTGACTCTGATTAACCAGAATTCATCAGTGCGGTGAAACTTTCGACTCGCCGCCCGTCGCTCGCCGCATCCCTGCTGTGCCATGAGTTAAACTGGGAAATATGTATCGGCGCGGCGCGGCGCGGCGCGGCGCCTAGCCACGGCTTTTGCCCTGCGGTTATGGAAATCCGCAAATGAATTTAAATTCTCGTTCTACTTAACCCGTTTTGGCATCTTGTTGCGTTAACCTAATACTTCATTTGCAACTTTTTTCCACTTTGGTTAGCACTGCCAACCGTAATGCCCCATTCATATACCAATAATTACACATGTGTCAAACGCATGGAACCGCAGGTAGGGAAATTTATTATCGACAAGTATTTCTCGATTTTGTGAAGTCCAACTTTCTTGAATTTCTTATAACTCGACAGTTCATCTACTGATTACTTGCGATCTTGAAAAATTGTATTACGACACTCATATGCCTAAGCCAAGCCAAGCGCACGAGTATTCAAGAAACTAGTTCACAGGGAGGTCGCACTATTCCTTGGATAATCGTGCCATTCATTATTAATAATACAGCCGGCGCTCGACTCGCAAGGCGCACATACACGTAATTACCTGGCCGCATTAATAAATTTGTACTGGCGCTGCTTGTAAAACTAGTTTCAAGGAAGCTTCGCTCGACGGAGTTTGATTAAGTAAGTTGAATAATCGCTAGACAGGGGGCAAGAGGTGAGCGAGTGTGTATCACCGTGGGAGACAGAAAGAGAGAGAAGGAGAGAGAGGGGGAGAATGGAAGAGTATGAGTGGGTGTAGGTTCCCATCGGCATGGGTAGCCGAGAACGAAGAAGGAGAGTGAAATAGAATACTGAATAGTTTGCAGGTGCGTTAAGTGATTAGAGACGAAGGGAACGAACAAAAGCACACGTTTCACTTCGCCGCAGCCGTACTGGCTGCGGAAAGCTCGGCGGCACGCTGGCAAAACTTCGTTGTTGCTCGTCATGCTCGCTAAATTGCCCTTTATAAGCCGCACAATGCGCTGTCATCCGGAGTTACAATGGGTATAAGTAAAGTTTCTGATTTCGTTTTCGAATCTTAGTTCTGCCACCCAGCTAGCCATACTCTACTACTCTTCCCTTCGCCGCCATCCCTGCAGGATTGGTTCCAATTTCACTAGAAGCACTCTCAATGTAATGCAATTCGTTTACTATCTCCGAGACCTATTCAGTTCCCACTATTATCTGCCTGACTCTGTGAATGAGTAATATTTTATAAATTGTTGCGTGGCAATTGATAGGAGTGGAATGGGAAAACAAGGTTTTGTGATTTACGTGCAACTCATTGGTTCCTTTGCTCTCCCTCTCTCTCTTTCTGTGTGTACCTCCCGATTGTGGGTAGAATGGAGCAATAAATCCGATAAAGTCGCTGGGCGCGGTAAAATTGGAGCAGTAGCTACGAGGCGCTCGATTATAGCTGGGAAATAAACAAAAATATCAATGTGGCCTGCTGTATTAGGGAACAATGGCTCCAATCCCGCTTTCAGTCCGATTGCATCCCCCCACCGTTGGGTGGTGCTCGGAGGTAAGCGGGCATGCATTCGTCGGACGATTTCGGGATATATAATTGGACGAGTCAAGCCGTAATTAGCGGGCGCGGGACATTTTTCAGTCACGCCTTCGCTTTTCCAGGCTGATCGGCAGCTGGAAATCGAATGGATTGTCTCGATCGACATCACCACCAGCAGTAGCGATAGCGAGACGCAGTGCGACCATCAGTAACAGCGGACGAGGACGTCCGGCATCGGCACTACGGTCCTCCAAAGAGTGGGAGCGAGAGACCGAATGAGTGGGTGAGTGTGTGAGAGTGAGGGGGACAGGGCATCCAATGCATAACGATAGTCAATTCAATTTGAATCGCGGCCAAGCTCGACAGGACAGTTAATTTCGCACGAATGACGGCCTCGCCTACCCTCGTGAATTTGCAGCACGATTCATTCGTGCGAATCCCATAAATTGCAACCCGCCTACTCTTCACTCCCCTCTCTCTCACTCTTTCATGATCTCCCACCCCTTCCTCCCTTTTTTCAGCTCGCAAAGTTTCTGGTGGCTAATCAAACTCGATCATTGAATATAGTCGGGGGTAGCTCTGTTGTTGGTAACAATGTTTGTCCTCGAAGAGATTTCCCGTAAGCAACGCGCCACAAATGTCATCCTTGTCTCCAATAAAGGTCAAAACGAACATTAGAATTCCGTACTCTCTACTCTCGGTGCTTCTAGTCTCCGTGGCTCTTTCCAACTCTCACACCGTCTCTGCTTCACCTGACTCTCTCTCTCTCTCTGCATTTCTACTATACACAGGGTGGCAAACAGTGCTGCTGGTTTGAGCTCAGGGTCGAATGAAACGGAGGCGTGGTGAGAGCTCGCCCCTTGATTCATAGCACTCCCTCCTCCCTTCTGCCCCCCTTTTTTCTCCAAGCGAAATCTTTCTCTCAGTCTTATTAAAAGTCAACTCACGGCGAAATCAGCAATCGCAATTGACATTCGCCACGCAATCGTGCCGCTGCACACTAAATGGCGGGCAATTTAATTTCCTCGTTCCCTATTAGGGGTTACGCGATCTCTCGTCACTGTGATTAGGGCAGGTGCGTGCGCGTGCCGGGAGACTGGCTGACTCTCTCTCCCTATCGCACGCTGGCTTCATACTGCCAGAGGACGAAAGTGTCCGGGTGTTTCATCGAATTTCGTGTAATGAGATTCATCCTGCGCGGCCAATTGGAGCGTTCATAGTTTCGTTATCGGGCGGCGTGAATAGGTTCGGCCTGGAAAATGGGCCCTACAAGGCCAGTATGTATTGCGTGGCAGCACCGGGAACGAGCTAAATTTATAATCATTCTCTGGATGATTCGGGATCCTTTATGCCCGGCCGCGGCATTCAGGCGAAAGTAAGCCAGGCGGTCGGCCTAAAGGAAGCCGTTTATAGGTAGATAGCTTCTGGTATTCTGACGCGCCACTGCCAAGACGTGCATCTCTTTTGACGCGTACGCTCCCGCGCGAGGAAAAGGGATGCTGCAAGGAAAGCTGTGGCAGCAGCCTCGCTCTCGTGGCTGCATTTTCTTGACGTTGAACCCAGAAGCCGTGAATAGAGAGGCGCTCCTTAATTAGTGCACCATCATTCCACCCCCGCGCCCCCTATCTCCCCCTTCCCCTCCCCGCACCGCCCGCCATCGTTCCACCGCCCCCTCGCACCCCCCTCTACCTTCAACTCTCTAGTTTTATCTTCCTCCGGCCAAGCCGAGATTGCATATTCAAAGATATTAAAAGAATAACATTGTGCGAGAGGCCGCTTTAAGGGAAAGCGGCGTACAATCGGAATGAGAGGGAACGTAAAGCGGGATAGGCAATTAATATTTATCAATGAATAGGAATAAGGGTATAGTGGCGAAGCAGGGCCGCGCTGGATGATGTTTGACATCATAATAGATTGTTAAAATCTTAGGCAGGCGAGTGCCTATTAAATTGCTTTATAAATTATGGAGCAGCAGCTACCGTAGGCAGCACCAGTAGTAGCAGCAGCAGCAGCAGCAGCAGTCGCCGGTCTCGTGAAACCTCGCCTGGATAAGTTAATTCGAGTGGAGTTCCGCGCGAGTAAGTACAGTGCCGTTGAATCACCATCAGGATAATGTCTGTGCGCGCTGTGTAATTCTTTCGTGTAATTGGTAAGCTCGCCGGCTGACCTTAATTATTAACGCGATATTAAAAAGATCTCGAAGCAGCGGCATCAGTCAGCTCGAATACTAACGAAGACGGATCGCGGGGCCGAGCGAAGGGGAATCAAATGTGACGTCCGCCAGCCTATTTGGAATTGATGATCGGGTTAGCTCCCTCGAGTACCTGGAACAATCCACCTCGTTAATTATAGGCGTACACTATTATTGCCGGGAGATCCTCCTGGAGAGGTATTATTCCTGTGTCTTGAAGGAAGCAGGAATTTTCGCCAACTTGAGGAAGCTTTAGTGAAGCCACACTTTTCGGACTATAGCGATTCTTTAGTTTGCCGTTTTCCGATGACGGGTATGATGCTTGGAGGAGAATATTCACGGGATAAACAGGGTCCAATGGCGCTTCGCTATATCAGCGATTATCATGATTATAGAGATACATTTATGGTCGTTTGCCAAGAAAGATGGCAGTCTGAGAGCGAGCTTAAAGCCCTGGAAACTCGAGGAAGCTGCCGCTTCGGCTCTCTTCTTATTGCCCTATGGCCAGAGTATGGTAATCCGGCAAAGTGTGAAAAGTTCCGCTAACGATTATTCGAGAGACGTAGAAGGGGAGCGAGCGCGTGCGCGCGCTCTCTCTCTTTCCCTCTCTTTCTCTCTCTTCCCCCTTTTCTCTCTCTCTTTCTCATTCCCGCTCCTATGAAAATTAGATCAGCGAATGAAATTCTTTTGTCCAATTAGTGCATAATATCTCTTCCTGCGTCAGCGTTTATGCTTCACGTTTCTCCACCCCCTCCCACTCTCCGGTTCTACCCTTTTTGTCGCGAGTCTACAGTTCATATTGGTTTACACTAGTTCCACCATTTTTTCCCTGTGAATAAGTAGGCCAGTGTTCCACAAAAGTCCTAGAATTGTCTCCCACAAGGTAGAAGTAAAGCATGCTAACTTGTTTAGGTATTCGATTGTAAGTGTAATGGAGGGAAGCGGAACACATGCGCTCAGCAGATAGGGATAACATGAATGGGGATGGTTCAGTGATCGCTAGCGACTTAATCACGCTGATCATGACGATAACGTTCTGCAGGATGCTTGGCAGTCGCTAAGTGTTCCTTTGTAGCTTTTGATCAGGCTGATCAGAGAAGGGCACAAGCGGGCGTCACAGTTTCCCGAGCGACTGGCCAACTGGCTGTACCGTCGACCGACTGGCCAATACCCAACACAGGGTTTACTGGGCTCGCATAAATTAGAGGCGTTAATATGCGTTAGGGAAATGCTATTCCACTATCTGCCCAAGCGATCTCACCGTGCTTCTCTCTACTCCAGCCGATCCTCTGCCACTTGTATTTCTATTCGGAGCAATTCCTCAGATTTTATGAATCAGGTATTCCCTTCACAATGGACGATTTTGAGTTAACTCGAGGTTTTTAGTTTTTACGAAGGACAGAAATGGTTTACATGTCAAATAATAATGCATACAATAACAACGCTGTGTTTTTATAATTGTACAAATTATTGCATATGCAATGCGTATGCAATGACGAGAAGGCCGGTGTGCGAGCGAAGACTCTGTTAATTAATTAATCAGAGAAGAGCCGGAAGGCTTTCAAGTTTAGGAGAAAAATGCATGAGAAGGATAACAGGAGGAAAAGGGGGCGAATAAAATTCAAATATTTTGAGGAAAGCGATAGAGAGCAGCTATTGGCTGAGCGGCGCGCGCTGCCGGTGCGGCGCGCGCCAGGTGCGTTCGATAGCTCGGCTGGAGCGGCAGTACCCGGCAGAACTTCGTGCGGTGAGGAAGTCCGTGTTGCGCGTCGCCAGACATTCTCGTCGCTCCCTCGCAAGTGAGCCTTCGCAATTCCAACCGTCCGCGAATTCTGGCAATTCCCATGGACATTCATCGGCTTTGATGATATAGTTGGATTGTCAATCCTTTAGACGCTTAGAGTTGTGTTAACGCGGACGCGTCCATTACTTTTCTGGATCGGCGAAGACCAAGAAGAGAAGAGAGCGACGAGCAGGCGAAGAAGCGGAGTCGCATGAAAGCGCGCTCGTGCTGTCAACGCTCTCTCGAACCCTTTCAGCGTGCTTATTATTGTGACTCCAAGCCCTTTGTGTTCCGTGGAGAGAGAAAGAGCGAGCGAGAGGCCGAGCGGCGTTCTCCGATCCCATTCAGTGAGTCTTTTGTTACTTTCGGAGGATTTGACACCTGCGTCCTGCTGACCTGTGCGCGCCCTGCTCTCTGGGAACACACCACTGCCAGGTCACTCGGTAAATAGTGAGTCTCGCTTTTTTCCCTCTTGCAGATCCCTTGCACGATATATTAAGCTAAGTAAGCTCTGTTCAGTTGGCCATTAAATCTGATTCCTTGGACGTAACACAAGCTACCTGTATTTTGACTCTGCTCCGATTTGAATCAGGTTGTTCACTTGAAATTAGTATGCTTTACAATCCTTTTAGTTTATGACCTGCTCCATTATTGTGCTAGATTGTAGTCCTTTAGCCCTTTCAAGGTAACAAGCGTATGAATACATTCGAATACAAATGTTACTATCTACGTTATTATTCTGGGGCACGGAGTTGGCGGTGAATTGAGCGTATTTGTCGAGGTTTCGTGATGTACGCCAACAAGACAAACAGCTCGCTAGGCACCTTCCGTAAATTCGACAGGTGTACGAAAGTAGTTGGCGCACGGCACCCAGCACAAATATACTTTTCGACATGCGGAATGCGTTCCACTCTCTAGGAAAACCACCGCCGCGTGAGCAGCCGTAAGCAGCCGTATAAATATTTGTGTATCTTGGAAAGAAGGAAGGAAGAAGCTGCAGCCGACTGCAATTGTATCCTATCTTTGCTTCTAGATTTTTCCGCCCTACATTCGCCATCCCCGTGCATCCTTGCTACTGGAATATTTAAAATCCCACGAACGCGCTGCTCAGCTGCCTCTTTTACTCTGATGGATCCTTGCGTTGATCATAGTACGAACAACAGAAATATTTCTGAGACAATTTTAATCTTAACTGGTAACTTTGAAGCTTAAGTGCTGACTCTTTGGAATGTTGATCGAATAGGTACGGTAATGAATGGCAGGCCGGCAATTGAGAATCGAGAAAAATCTCGAGATCCCTGAAAGCCGTTACTCCTGCTGTGGTATCGCATCACCGTGCTCGGAAGTCGAGAACGAATGCGTACGTAGCCGTGCGATCGTCCTCTCGGTTCGTCGAACTCCACTGCCATCTTCCCACAACGTAGCCCACTCCCTCCCCCACGAAGGATCACTCCCATCCTTTAAACCGTCGCGGTATTTTTGGAATTTTCCAGATACTTTTTCGCGGAGGGAAACTCAAAAAGGAGATGTTCGACGCGTATACCTTTGACATGCACATTGTAAACGTTTGCTTCAAGCGAAGAGGAGAACGACACGTGATCGCGTTGAATGGGCTTGTAGGGACGATAGCGAGATAGAAAGGATGGGCCGATGATAGTATCCCGCTTGGCTACCCACTGAAAGCTTCTTCGCATTACTCGCGAATCCACTTTCCGGTTTCCAACCGATTCGATTCCCGCGCGTAATTTCTGTAACTACAGCTCGCAAAAACAACGGATTCCCAAGAGGCAGGAAATTAAAGCGCAATCTTAGCTTCCACGTACAAATGACATAGCTGACAGGTACGTATCTGTATCATCTCGAACAGTAATGGGAAAAAGCTGGCGAAAAACTAGGGATCAGATCTTGCAGAGTAAATAGACCATTTTTCTAAACTTGGCTGGGCACATTTCCACGGAGGAGAAATGAAACAGAGCGTGATCTCAAATACAACAGGAAATAAAGGGTGGTGCGCGCACTTCGCTTCTCGGGGTGTGGACAGTAGGCGCCACTTGAAGGAGATGTCCACGAATGAGGTTGGTCTTCTCCACGCGATGTTCACGCTGCCCTTGTTTCTTGTCCTCTGAGGTACTCTCATTTCCTCTTGATATCCTTGAGACATTACACGAGTCTCTTGGACAGTGAATTCAGGCAACGGAATAACTAGGGCTCAACAGTGGACTCTCGAAGGGAGGCTGGGTCTTTTTTCTCCGAGTGAGCGTGGCTGCTTCGCAAAAGCAGAATTCGTTAAAGTCTCTTTTTACCGCAGCAAAGAAGGGGTAACAGCAGGAAACTCAGATTACATCTCATTACACGCGAGAACTCCGACGCGGCACTAGCATTATCTCTCAGTGTGCATTTTAGAATAGTAATTGCATCGCGACCGGTGGATGCCACGATAATTTATACACCCCATGGATTTCACGTGAGAACCGGAGGGCTACTTCATAGTTTTCTGCGCGGGAATCTTCATGCGAGCTGCGGGCCCCTCCTTCACTGGCCTCTTCTTGTCATAAAGAAGCTCGGCCGAACAATAGCAATTATCTCGCGATCTTTTCCCGCATAGTAGAAAAAGAGGCTCAAAGTGAATTGCATAATGTTCCCTCGTCTTTGACCTCTCTGCACGATTATTCCGCGTTTCTTGTTGGCTCCTCAACAATAATTGATCATGGAAGTATGTTTACTCGATGGAATTCGGCCAGAGTGATGAACGAGCCGGCAGGCTTTCCCATCGAAAGTGACTGTAGTCTTGTCGAGAGAGGTTCTCGGCCAAGATTCTCCTCGCCCGGTACATACAACCCTCGAGAAGGTTACGATGCCTGACTGGCTCGAGGTGTTCTCGAGTGGCTTCGAGTGGCTGCGAGCGGAACTCGAAGAACTTGCGGGAAAGCTAATTCAAGGAGAGTTACACACGTACCGCCCCAGCCGATAGTCTCCCTCAGATGGCTCATGCATATTCAGTGTATTTGTGGCCGGAACAGGCCGGTAACTCATTGTACTCTCTCGAAGCCTTGCAGCGTTCGCCTTGGCTTCGAGAGCTGCGAAAGCTCCACACCATCATGGAAATTGTCGACAGTGCCTAGTGGCTCTTCCTTCCTTCCTTCCTTCCCTCGCTCTCCAAGCCAATGGATCGACAGGTGAAAGGGTCCTCCCACACCTGTCCGATCCAATAATGCCAACTGGCCGAATTCCAGGCGCTCCCTTGCGTGCTTCCGGTCTCGCTCCCCTATCCAAAGAAACCCCACCTACTTTACACGGAATATTGTCGTGCGATCTTCTCGCAGACAGAAGTTCGATGAAGGAAACTCTGAGTGTATTATTAATCGTCTGCCTTGGGAATAATAGTCTTGATTTTCGCCGGGTGATAATGCGCTGTATTCCTTCACTGTCGCCTATCTCTCTGTTGGAGAAGTGGCGCGTGGAAGTCGACCTCGTCGTCCCGAGGCTAGAGAGCCTCTTTCGCGCACGGCAAGCTTTTGAGCATTGTAATGCTGATTGCCACTAGTGGCATCGATGTTTCTCTCACATTCGCGAGCCGCGCCTCTATACTCGAGGCACAATTGTATCTAGCAGTAGGTATTCAGTCTGCTCGGACAGGTGTTAAAATTCGGCATCGTCTACCGCGTTGTTAGATCGTAGCGTGGTGCTGCCTCTCGGCTCACGAAACCTCCTTCATATTGATTGAATCTGGCCTCATGTCTTCGTGGATGGCCCTTCTTCTTTCGATCCTCCAAGCGAGCACTATAACCGATAGGTCCATTTGTTCTTTTGAGAAATATTTCGACCCTCTTGCTATCCTTCAGCTTTGTTTCTCTTTGATAAATAGTGAGTGGTTTTTGAACAATGAAGTACTTCGAGACAAAGAGTTAAATCGCCCACTGAAATGAGCATCGGTTTCAATAACGTTGCCCAATTAGAGGCGCTCAATGAATTTCTAATTTTCTAATTCATGATCCTTCGTGCAGCTAAGCCCCGTTCGGATATCATTGTGGAATCTTGGGGTGCGTTATGGCTGCTTCTCGAGCCGCCGGAGGCTATGAGGAAGGGGATGGGTTTCAGGGGTCGTTACTTGGCTCTCGGGGGAAGGTGCTCTCGTTCAAATTTGCATATCAATAGCAAATGTTTATTGATGGCTCCCGTCCTCCCCACCTTAAAAAGCAGGAGGCTTGCGGAAGGAAGAGCCATCCACCACAGGAGCTGTTGGATATCCATAGTTGCTTCCATCGGGAAAAGAGACATCCCACAGAAAGCGTCGCGGATTTTTCCTATTTTCGGTGTCATTTAATATCCCAGGGGCGTTGCCCTCCTCTTGAAAACTGCTTTGATGGGCTCGTCCTCCTCTTTCTTCGGGATTCCTTAAAAACCGTTGACCTTTTTCTTACGACGGAGCTTAAAGCGGACTATTAATAATCTTCAGAAAGAGCTCTATTCGTACTAAAATTTTCATTCTACGTACTACTCAAGTTTCCTTAATCATTCTTTTCTCCGCATCGGATCATATTGAGTGGACTCGTTGATGACATGCACGTTTGATGAACTGCTCTTAGAGAAGATCAGACGACAAGAGTTGGGGGCATTCGGTACGAAACTATCTGATTGCACTTAGCATACGGTCTCCTCGCTTTCGGAGGGAACTCCGAGCTTAGTGGAGCACCTTTCCAGTTAGCAAGGACTATTTTGCAGATTGCAGTCACGTACTGCCTTCCCACTCATGCTGGTGCCCTCGCTCTCTGGCTTGTGTTCCCGCTCCTCACCCGATTTTGAATTCCTGACTGCACCCTCTCCTACCAGTCGAAATATCACTATTCCTCTGTTTAGTATTGCAACCCTTGATGCTACAATTGATTTTTGGCACATTTTTAATTCTACATTTGCATGATCTGATGTTATTCTTATTTCCAATAACCGGTGATGTAATTGCAACAGAAATACTGCCAATTTTATTTCAGTATAAATCGATGTTAGTTCAGGCAGCATATAAGTCGCAGTATCGTCGAAGCAATGATCCGCAAAACAAATTGACGTGAATTGAAGCTGGCCGATTAAAGTCTAGGAGAAACGAAAGGAGTTTTGCTGGCGTCTTTGTGGGAGGGAGGTAGTGGGTGGTGGGGTGGGGTCGGGTGGGAGTAGGAACAAGCGGAGTGTGCTCCTTATTTCCGTAGAGAAGGATCAAGGATTGTCGGTGCTGACGAATCTGATATCTGGCGGGTGCTCGCTCGTGCTATGCTTTCGAGCGAGTCTTTGTTGTCTCGGCTTTTCCACTTGGCCGGACCACCATGCAAATTGGATTCCTGGTATCAGAATGGAAATTCGCCGGTACGCAAACCGCCGCGCCGAGCCGCGCCGCGCGCCCGGCTACACCCGCTTTCGACATCGGCGTCGCGTCGTGTCCTCTAGCTCTGCCGGCTCTTTTTCACATCGTGCACGTACTACCGAGCTCATTCTTCTTCGCGGCGAGCGACACTCCTCACGGGATACCCGGACCCAATACCATCAGAAGGGCAAAGAGAGAAATGGAGATGTGGGTGCAGAGAAGGTGGTGGCGTGCCGGCTGGCGGACTGGCTGGTTGGCTTGTAGGGAGTTGCTCGCATTGATTCCATCCCGAAGGTCGGCCCTGCTTTTCAGCCTTCTCCTCACTCAATTCGAACATTCCTCGTTCGCCCGTTCGATCGTAGAAACCCACCGCCAGTTACGTACCTACTCTCTTATACAGTACATCCTCGAACATGGTACCACCGAATGTAGCTGGCTGCGTGTATGCGGCTCATACAGTATGCACACCCTGCCCAACTTACTCCTTTCCTTTGGTTTATGTCCGATGTGTTTGAGAGACGCAAGTAACATGCATAGGTGTTGGACGGAGAGGAGTGAACACACCTAGCTGGATAGATACAGAGTTGGAGATAGGTGGAGGCAGCGATGGATACTGCGGAAACTTTCGAGCTGGCAGGCACTTTGCGTGATTGTGCGACCTCCGCGAGAAAGCACCTCCGTCTTCTTGCGTGGCTGGGCCGTTCGTTTTCGGAAACTCATCGGAGCCACTCGTCAAAACTTTCCTGGCACTCGATAGATGCTGTCACCCCTGCGGCCGCCCGGCATATCCTACCACCGGCACCTCCTTCATCGTCGCGCAAGAAACGAACATTGCTCAAGTATGAGAAGAATACGGTTACGTAGAGGATAATATCGATTTGGATGATTGATAAAGGGATCACTTGGTGCATGCGCATGCAGGAGATGTTCATTCCTCTCTGTTCACCGTTCAAAATGCAGGAGAATGTGTTGTTGGCGGTGGATGCGTCTTCAGCTTCAGATTTAGCCACTATGTGGTTCTTTGAAAGTACGTTTCTTACCGCGTACGGATTCGAATTCACGGTGGATCTCTGGCTGTCGCTAGTATCCGGGGATGATGCGACGCTCGGCGTCTATCGTACAGTATGCGCTCGCTCCTATCTATTCGGCTTTCCTTTGAGGGAATCATTCCGCTGGACGGAGGCAAATGCACACGGTGAGTTGCGCCGCATTGTGATTCTCGACCAGATGATTCCCAAAGGATATACACAACCGGTGAAGGTGGGGGCTCGTACCGTTAGACGCCAGCGTTGTTGCCGGGCTTGCCCGGGAATATATCGTTCGGTCATGCTTCCTCCGAGAAATTACTTCGGAGAATCAATTACACAGAGACTCTATTGCGGACGCTGACAATTGTATTTTTACTGTAAATGTAGAGTACTATTCAGCTCGTTCCAGTGGAGCCAGTAATGGGGCGATATTCTCGGAATTAGTTGGTGCTTTAACGAAGAAAGAATTGTCGAAGGCTTTGTTAATATTAACGAAAGGCCACTCCACCGAATTGAGGAGAGAAACCGATATTTGTTTTCCTTCGGTATCCCTTGGAGTTGCCGGTAGTAGTTTTCCGACACGAGGGGAGTTCCTTGCGCCGTCGATGAGCGGGCGACTCGTTTATCGGGAAACGATGCCAGAATGGTTCTCGGCTAATTTGGTTACGGTCAGGGCATTTTCTCAAACGACGTTCACGGGGTGAGCGGTTACCTCCCTCCATTGGGGTCCGTGCCCGAGAAATTCGTCAGTGGCATTTCTCTCGTCGACCCAGTTCTACTCTTCTTTCCCGAGTCTCCCTTTCCCAGTGTCCTATGAATTCCCTCAAGCGAGAACGACTTCTTTCGGCGAAGTTCCTTTTTTGCTTGGCCCTTCTGTAACGCGTGCCCATTGTTGGAAAAAGGCGCGGCACCAGCCGAGAAGAAATCGGTCGGGCGAACGGAGCGGACCGCCGCGCGCCGGTAATTCGCTGTGTCCCAGTCAGATCGATGAAGGGCCCCCGCAGCAGCGTGAGCAAGTGGGAGTAGAAGGGCTCGCCAGAGAAAGAGAGAGAGAGAGAGAGAGTGAGAGGGAGAGAAGTCAGAGGCGCCGAAGGCAGGTGTCAGAATAGAAAGGGCCAGGTAAAATCGTTGCCAGGGAAATATCCCGTGTGCCCTCGGTCGCATTCCACTGGGATCATTACGTCAAATAACAGAGATCTTCCGAGTTCCTTGTGACTCCAGCTTCTCTTCTTCTGGATCTCATTCTTTCTCTCGTTTCTTCTTTCACCCAGTGTACCCAAACCATTCTCACGTTTGGGCTTCTCCGTTTCGGCAGAACTACTCTTTACTTTGCTTTTCGCTCTACCCGAGATAGCCTTACCACGAATTCGTGGATATAGCAGCCTCCATCGATGCTCTTCCCACAAGCCTCCTCGTTCCGGCTGAACGAGAGTTCCAGGCTGGTTCGATCCTCTACCTCTACCTTGTTGCTGACTGCAGCAATGTCCTTGCAGGCTACCAACGATGAGAATCGGCGAGCCGTGGAGTCAGCTTTGCCTCCTGGCCTGACCAACACAATTCGCTCCACATATCGCACAGCCAAGCAGATACAGAGGGTAGTAGACTGGTGGTAGTGTTGGAGGGAATGCACCTGCATTAACCGGAGCACCGATCACTACCGGCCAGGCGGTACATCGGCCTTTACCACACATTGTGTATACACAAGCTTGGCATACTCTACGGCCGCATCTCCTATTACATTGGTAGGACACCTCACCTGGAATAATATTATTCCGGCGGAAATTCGTGAAGGATTCGATCCTACTGTCGATCTTCTGCTCCTCCATATGATCGTTAATAATTTGAGGAACGCTAAAATTTCGCCCGTCCAGATTGCTAAATTCGACATACTTCCCGCTGTCTCTACTGATTTGATACAATAACATTGTCAGGATTCCAGGAAAATCACCCTGGAGATAATGCCGTGCGCGCAATATACGATTCGTAGATATATCTGCTATTTGATGTGTTCAAATAGAAACGTACACGTGCGTTTGATGTGTTGAGGATTTTAATGAATTCAAGAGGGAGTCGTCCGCCCCAGGTTAATAGCGTGCGCGGGATATTAAGGTCGAGCGAGCGTTGCTGCAGGGAATCCATAAGTTTAATGGATTTCGCGGAGTGACTGGGTTGATACGATCAGTGTTCGCTGAGAGGGCTGAGCGCGGATTATTTTGTCAAGTCAACAATAGCGCATTTACCATTAGCGTTCGATGGATCAATGCTTTGCAAGAGGAACGAAGCGAGCGCGTAACTTGCAACCCTTCTCTCGGCCTACCACGCTCCCCTCTCAACTTACCTATCTGCCGTTGCTAAATCAGCGAAGCTATTGTGCGCCCCGGAGTTCACAGCTCGCAACTACGAATTAGGTGCCTCGTACTTGACCAAATGAGCCGGAGAACCTCACAACCACTGGGCTGCTGTTTACCTTTAACGTGCACTGTGCACAGAGAAAGTATTAATGTCGACCGATAGCTTGCTCGTCAATTATAATCAGATCTCTTTTATCGACGTTCCGACGCCGGCGATATTTTTATCAGTCTGGCTCATGTTCGCTCTTTTCCCTTCGCGACTCGTCGTTATCGTGTTCTTCCCTTAATTCCATAGCGAGATGCCGGGATGGTAGAAAAGAGAGTAGAGCAGGGTGGGCGGAGGGAAAAAGCCGTGAAGATCGCCGTCGGCACAAAAAGGAGCCTCTCGAAAAGTATAGAAGAAGAAAGTGAAGGAGAAAGAGAGAATGGCGGGTGGTGGGGGCGGAGCGGACTCGCGTCGAGGACATTTGCGGCTGGAAAATCCGATTTCGCAAGAAGCGGTGGTGGTGGCTTTCGAGCAAGAAGCAAGCGAGGCAAGTCTCACCGAGCAAGCACCCGTTCTGCAATACACACGTATATTTCATCTCTCGGCGGGGCGAGAGATAGGACGCTCCGAGGAAATTTATCCTGGCAGCGAGCGCGAACGGCAAATGTCTATTGCCGAGGAAATGCGAAATTGATGTTGGCTGAAGTGTAGCGGCATGAGCAAGGAAAAAGGTGATCGTATCTTCTATGAGTGTGGATATGCCAATGCTGGATACGCGATTTTATTACGCGTTTTTTTATCGATTAGCGATTGGCAATTTCTCGGAGCTTCGCGCGATTAATGAAGGCAATCACTTGCTCCCATATGCCATTTTATTTCGCTCACGGCCGACGAGTATTGGGAGAACACGCCAGGATATTCCAATTACCAGGATCAATCTAATACTGTATTGAGAAATACAACAATTGAGAATAGTAGAAAGACACGATATTCCAGTATGGAGTTCTTGGCGTGTAGACATCATTTCTGCGAGACTCATTTCTCTACTGAGATGAAGAGGAGGAAGGCACACACGGGAATTCCATGAGTCCGGAGCGGCTTACGTCTCCGATGAGAGCCGGCATGGCATGATGATGGCACACCTCTTAAACGCGCGGCGTGCTTATCCCGTCCCGTGGCATTGTTGGGACAGCGCGCGCGCTCCTTTATAACCAAGGGTAGCTAAGGGTGAAAATAAGTGGCAGTGGGGCAAACCGCAACGAGAAGAGAAATGCGAGCAAGCAGACTGAGGTCAGGTGAAGAAGAAGGAGGCTCGGAAGAACAAGAAGATGGCGAGCGTGGTGACAAGCGAGAGCGACAAACAAAAAAGTCGTTAAAGGGCGCTTAAGAGGCGTTAAAGGGCGAGCTAGCGAACGAGCGAAGACAGCCGCCGCGTGGATAGTAACGACAACTCGCGGCGGAAAAAAATGGCTTTACTTTGCGGAGGGTAGCTCTGCTGCCACGCCTCGCTCTTACCAGTTAAAGAAAGAGCCGGCGTCCGTAAAATCTCGGCAGCCGGATATATATCGCTGCCGTGGGACGCGGACGTGGCCAGTAATTCTCGGCATAAAGGACAGCTTGTCCCTCGCAGCAGATACCACCAGCCCACCGCTGCCAGAGAACTATACGTATATATTAGTACCGGTACCGTAAACCGATCTAATACTAAACCAGGTCAAGCTCGAAACGCAATTGAGCCGAGATTTCACCCCTTTTTCCCAGGCTCGCAGGCATAAAGGTCGGATATATCGGGGCCGCTCATAACGCGTGGGATTTTAATGGACTCCCGGAAGCCTGTTACAGTCGTACAGTCGAATAATTCCGAATTAACCGGGCATGCTGAAGTTGGCGCCGCTCGGCGCGTTAGCAGAGTGTCATTAGTTAAACTGCAAGTAATCCGGGCTGGCATTGATGAGAGCGGAAACGCGAAAGCCGCGCCCCCCCCGAGAGTTTACGTCTGTTTCGTGGAGCAAGTTCGAATTCCCGGGAAGCAGCAAGTGTATACTTGGATTCCCCGCTGGGTCGCTACTCTAAATGGCTACGTTTCCGTTAGAAATACGGTTTGCCGAAGAGGATTGCATTGTCGCATTGGGCACGTGTCGATAGTGTCACGTAGTTAGAGATACCGAAGCGTCTTTCGCTTGGCTACATATTTCTCATTCGTTTCGACGCCCGGAAGAGTTGCGCTAAGAGGAGAGGCAGGGCTTGTATCTGGCGTATCTGGCGTATCTGGGATTCGAGGCCGGCAGCTTCGCTTCGCTTGCCCAGAGAGATGCACGTGGAAACGTGACTAGACGCTTTCCCGCGATTGCAGCTATTCAACCGCGCCCCGATTTCCACCAATTTCACGGGATTCACCGTGTCCAGACAGTCAGCCAGCAGCACCTCGTCATCGACTCTTATTCCCTCCGCCGCCGCCGCCGCCGCGCCGCGCCGTGCCGTGATTAGACGCGTGCTATCCCAGCCCTATCGCCTTCTCTCAGTAATAAGTCCTCGATATTGGGTTAGTCGTCCTGGAAGATCCTAGATCTCTGGATAGTGCCACTATCGCTTCTAAAGGGGGAAATAGTTGGACAGAGCCAGCACTAGGAGAACGAGGCTGCTCGACTTGATTGAACTCGCTCCTGCGACACCGGCGCGCCGCGCCGTGCTGCTACTTCGCCGCCAACACCACCACCATGAAGAAAACCACTTGGAGCAGAAGTTTCTTCGAATTTCAAATAATCCTGAATGGGTGGCAATTTGCGGCCCTGGGATTCCTACCTCTTCCCCACCTCCTTCACTTCCTTCTTCTTCTTCTTTCGTGGCGGCCGGCGGCGGTGGTTTGAACTTTGTTGCTTGGCACGGCGAGTTTACTCGGGAAAACGTTCACCTGTGTTACTTGCATAGATTCTCTTACGGCTGCCGCCTCCTGCGCATTTCAATCATTCCTAATCTAAAGATTACCCTTAGGAATTCCCTCGGACGGTCCTGATACAATTCAGAGATTAGGAATTAAGTGAGCGTCAAGGATAAAAGTCTTTTTCTCAGGGAAGCATTTAAAGAATTTCAAAGTGTCAAGAATATTTATTGTTTTATGTTTGGGAATTTCGGCCTTTACTGTGATTAATGGATAGATCTTAATGTAGATGGTGTACGATAAAGAGTGTGCCGGCTGTCAGATTGTTAATGCATGGCCGGAGAGCGCGGGCAAAGAAGGCCGATTTTGCTTTCAAGGAGCCTACAAGTTTCCATTGGGCGCAATTAGCGGCGCGGCTATTCCGTGTGTGTGCGCTAGTGCGGAAGCGAACGTATGTGTGTCACGCTATACCTGCCAGCGCTAAGGACAGCTCGCATTTCTTGGCTATCTAGCCCGGCATAAATTACGGCCAGCCGGAGCCTTTCTTACGTTCATTCATGGTAGACTCGACCTCGCGGGATGACATAATCGTGTTCGTTCCCACACTTACTCATTGAAAGCACCTCACCTCCCAGGTGCCACGCTACATACCACCGGCTACCTGATTTCCTTATCATTCCAGTCGCCTGTCTCCTTATAAAATCCTCTCAATTATCGGCTCGTTTGCATACTGATTTATCTCGAGAGTCTACACCGTTGTTTCTTGAGTCAGACCCAACTGGTTGTTGAGGTGCGAGGCATTCTCCTTGCCAATAGCCAGCCTCTTTTATCAGGGTGGCTACTCCCTCGGGTGTCGAACTCGAGAGCATCCCTTAACCTCTGGCGACGGGTGTGGCAGGTGAAGTCGGTCGATTCTTTGGAAATCGCCCGGAACCTCGGCGAGGTTGCCCTCCGGCCTTGATCCTACCACTAAAAAATAGCGGCGGAAACCTGCCGACCTTTGTCGACCTTTATCACTTCTCGTCTCTCCGTTGCCGGGTGGTGGCACGGCATCTTGATCCACGCCCAAGAATTTTGCTCCGGGAATTCCTGGGATTCCAGAGTCCCTCGTATTTATAAAGCGACGGGAACGTGACGTTTGCTAGCTCGGACGACCGCGGCCAATTGATCGTTCAATTGCAGAAGCGAATCGATCGAGATTATTATGGAGTTTGTCGGAAAGTTCATTCTTGAAAGATTCAGCGATGCAGAGGGATGGATGGCGCGATTGCTGCGTGTCAGGCAGATGTAGTCGACATTGGCAAAGGAGTGTGTGACTTTTGGGGTGCGTTGCTCGCGACAAGTGATGGAGCTGGGGAATTGGAATGGGAGAAGGCTGGTAGGGTATACAGTGGCGTGAAATGAGACTTTGACTTGGAGAATTGCATTCCGCGGCCGTAAGCCTCGTTGCTCTCTGATAGGGAGAAACTTGCCATCTCTGAGGCTTCGGGCTATCCGTTAATCTCGAGATTAACGGATCAAAGTAACTTCGTACCGAGTACGCCGCGGACTCAATGATCTCCGCCTCTCTCGCCTTCCCTTTCTATCCTTTTACTTTCCCTCCCCTTCTCGATATCACCTCCCCGAATTCACTAGTCTTGCGAATATTTCTCGGCAGTCAATGCTTGCGAGAGTGAAGGAATAGATATTTGTCAGTCGGAGCCAAAGTCATTTCATTGTGCTCTGCCAATAGCCATTCAGTCAGCCGGGATAAGAAAGAAAGAGTTCGATCGCAATTACAAGAGCTCGGGGTCTGAGAGTTTCAGTTTCGTGGAATTAAAGCATCGCGACACGAGCGTCCCTTGGATGCAACCTTATCTGTTTAGAGCTCAGGGAGGGTAACATCACTACCTGTCGAGAGAGGGCAGGTCAGCTTTCTGAGTTCTCGCTTCCGCGTTATTACGGATCGTTGATTTGTTTGCGATACCAAGCTTCAGCTTCGTTACAGAGTCGCGCGCCGGAGCCTCGTTTCCTTCTATTGCCTTGTACACATGTATACTAGGTGTAAATATTATATCTAACTGGCTGTATTTAACAGCCCGTTTATCCGGCGGAGATGTATAACATTTAAGGAGGAGGGGGGCGCACGCCTAGTAAACCGCAATCGAGATCTTCTCAGCGGAAGTTCCCTTAATCGAAAACAGCCCTGGCGAAGGAAGGGTCGCTTTGAAGGGGGTAAAGGGAGGAAGGTCGTACTGGTATAAGAGGAGAATGAGGAGGGGGGCTCATTCGGATGTGGATGTGTAGTGTTCCAGCGCATTGGTCATTCATTGTTCCTTCAAGTTGGATCGTGTTTGTAAACACAGGAGCACGCCTTTGAGATTACTCACGGCCTGGAGATACCGGTCTCTCCCGGCTAGTGTACACCTCGCCGTAGCTTTCCTCTCTCTCCTAAGGCGATTCGAGGCTTCACGCTCGGATCGTTCGCAGCGGCGAGCGGCACTGGCTAGTTCAGAAGAAGGAGGAACAAAGAGGAGGAGGCTGGAGGAAGCGAGGATGAAGAGACTATGGACGGAGTGCCCAGTACGAAGCCAGCAGTACTTACGTGGCTCCCGCAAGGAGTATCCGATCCTCGCCGCTCTCGGACCCGAGAGGAAGATAGTTGCATACGATGAAGCCGAGTGATGGACAAAGATAGAAGGAAAGATCACGCTGGACCATGAAGAGATGCCGGAGAAGTGGCTGGAGGGAATGGTGAGAGCACGGATGGCAGGATCGGTACGACGGCGACGCAGATGGGCAAGAAGGGGCCAAGGGAGAGAACCTTGGTGTGTTCCGCGATAGTGGTAGGGATGGAACGTGGTTTGTTCACTTTCCCGAACGATCAGCTCGCTTCCTCAGGGCGCGGTCGTGACCTCCTGCTAGTCAAAGGATCGTTCCTGATGTGAATTTCACGTATAAGACTTCTCCCTTGATTCCATGGACTTTTCTCGGCCGGAGCTGTCCGTATAACCAATTTGCAAAAATTCTCCAACCTCTTTTAACTACCATTTTACGAGAGACATCTTCATTCAGCGAGTCGTAAGATCGCTCACCAGGGTGTGCTCCGCGTAATCCAGAAGCTTATAGGGAATTTTAATCGAGCCCCGGGCTCGATCATGCGTATCATCAATTCAACGAGGCATCGAGATTTTTTCGGGTCGATTGCCCGCGACTTTTTTCTCAAGTCCTCTCTTCCCCTTAATCGGCAGCTGCTGCAATTCTCACGATATGTGCTGCACTCGCTCCCCTCGGCTCTTGCAATATTTTCCAGGTGGACAATTTTTATTCGGGAATAGAAATATGTTGTGAGAAGGAGGGGCATTGAAGAGTATCAGAGAGTTTAGGAAGCTAGGAGATAGATAGAGGGAGAGAGGGTATCCTTAAGGCGGTGTGTCGCCATAAGGTAAGCCGTTTCCAAACCTCCGCGAAGAAACCGGTTCTCTGAAAAATCGTGCAAACTTGGACACAGCAGTATGCACCGCTGGCGCAGCTACATCTTCCGTCTCGTGTCCGCCTATCGTATTATTACGTGTAACGATCGCTTCGGGCCAAGCCGAAGCCGCTTCCCGACGATAGTTGTAAGCCCGGGTGTTAAACGAGCATTCGGCCGGAGGTAGACGTGACGGACACTTATGGCCGATCTCAACTTCGCCAACTAACTTTACTGACAGCCCCGAATGGCTTTCGACACTCGATGCTCGAACTTCGAATGCCATTAAAGCGCGTTGCAGAGATCACCGCCCTCCTACTTCCCCCCTCCCCTTTCCACTCGAATCAAACGATTATCTATTTAGCGTTGCTACCAATGCCTACAAATTGTTTTCGCAGTTGGTAGTGCTAGTTACCGAGGCGATACAGCTCATAAAGATAAAAGAGGTAAAGAGTAGCCTTTGATAAAACAGAGCGTCGAGTTCCAAATAATGCGGAAGGTTTCTCTTTATTCGGGCGAGCAGTGAGATGGAGTTTCAAGCGGCATTGTTCGATTCCCTCGAATCTCTCTTGAGATTTGGAAACCCGCTTGTGTCAAAAGTCAAGTGTCGCTTTGGTGTCTGTAGAATACGTGGATTGTCCTCCGGTCGACATTTCTTTGGGGATAGCTCCTTCTACCGTGGAAGCAATTCTCTCCCGCAATTGATACTTCGATTTTCCTGATTTCGAGTTCTACTTCCTTGAATTTCCTAGCCGTCCGCATCCCGTGATATGTTAAACTTTCCTATACACTCGGAATTTCCAGGTATTTGGCATTTTCCGTTCTCGGCGTGTACTTTGGAATTCTAGATTTCCAGAGGTAGCCGATTCTTTTGGAAGCGCATGTCGAGCCGTATCAATCTCACGTATTTCACGAGGAAGAATCGGGCAATCCCAGGTGAAGAGCGTGTAGAGGGAGTAGCGTGGTTGGTATCGGGGGGTGTACCGGTACTCGTCTCGCTTTCCTATCTGATCGAATTATGGTACACCGTGGCTCCTCGACGAGTGAACCGAACTCTTCGAGCAGGCTCACCCAGCGCAGCAGACTCCGAGAGTCGAGACACGTCCAAGGTGAACCAGTGCTCGGCGAGGAGCGAGCAGCCAACGCTGCGAATACCTAGAGGTGTACTCTACATACTTGCCCGCTGGAAGCCACCAGTGCATGTTTCAAACTCTCCCTCTCTTCTTCCCTCTTTCTCTCACGAGCGTCTCTCTACACGAATTTCAAGACTTCTTCGTTTAGCAAGAAACGGTGCCGGAGAATTTTATAAGCAGTCTCTGACAGCCGAAGAGGGTGCATTCCAATCGAGTCGAGTTTGATGCAAGCCTTGCTCGTGGGAACTGCTCGATCCTACTAAAACATCGAGTATTACTGCGTTACGTATTCCACGCACATAATAACAGGCATCATACGCGTCGTAACAGCTGGAGTGTTATTGGTCCAGCCAAAACTTATGTCTCCCTGGAGGCTGCCGACGAGAGAGCATCCGGTAGATGGTCCAAGCCCGTTTCTCCGGCAAATATCCTCTCGCTCGATTTATCACGCAATCCAGTTTCCCCACTTCGGAGGCCAATTTTGAAGTTTTCCGCCTTGGCTCGCGGATTATTTCCTGAAAAACTGGCTCCTCTATAAATCAGCTGGTGTTTGGCACTGGTGTGTGCCCCTCGGCGAATGACCGAGCGAGGCTTCGATTTTACTTCCTCTAACGAAGCAAATCTCGAATCATTTCGTAGAGATTTCATCCTGCAATGCCAACTTTTCGGAAGGCGTCTCGGCCCACTTTTCGCCGCATCGTCGCTTAAAAGTAGTAAATATCGTTGGGAAACGATTTTCAGATGCCGACTTATGTGAATATGGCCTCACTCGGCTAGTTCTCGGGGTATCAGTAAGGCCGAGTGAGATCGAACATCATTTCAAGGCAAATCGAGGACGATTTACGAGTATGTAAATCTTTCCCGAGAGACATTTCCCTGACGGACAGGCAGCGAAGCGTGTGATAGAATGTGAAGAGAGAGAAAAAGGAAAATAGCTCCGGAAAAAGCCGGCTCCACTCGTTTCCCAAGCTGAGACGAAGCAGCAGCCGCAGCAGCAGCAGCAGCGATGGCGGCGCAGTACTGTCGGGCGTGTTATAAATTCGTGTGTCCTGGGGGTCTCGGCCTCATTGCACCTGCACCTGCATTATCCCTGGAGCAGCTGCGACCTGCGCCAGCCTTCCTCTCGCTGGCGATAAATCGAGGTGTAAGTAATGGCCGATCGAAACCGCGCTTTCATCCACTCTCGCCTCGCGAATAAAAGGAAATCCTCGCAACGTCCTCTTTTTCCTTTTCCAATTTTCTCCACTCCACTCATTCTCGTGTCTCTCCTTTTTCTCTCTCTCTCTCTCTCCATTTCTATCTCTCTATATACTCTTTTTTTTAAATCAAGTCGTGTTTGGCGTTTGAACATAAATAGTAAGCTTACTTTAACGTGTGTCGATGATGAACGGCGCGGTTCAAAAAGGTCGGTTTTTCTGGTCGATGCAGTTTGAGATGGAGGGAGTAGAGAAAGGGAAGGAGTTCTCGGTAGTGAATGGATGGAAGTACATATGAAAGAGTGTGCCATCACGGGTACTTTGCTAAAGTAGTAGTCATTGCTGAGACCTGAGAGCAGTGGTAACTGGTAACGCCGCGCCGGCTGGCGGTGGTATAAACCGGCGCGGCGGGCACCGTTGCAAGCTGGACGCGGACGGATGCCTGTCGTCCAGAGCGGTGGTCGGTCCTCTTGGTCCAACAAACGGTGCCAATTTGCTTTAGGAGTAGTAGTGGCTCCGGATGGCCTGCACGTGACCCCTGCCGATCGAGTAAAGTAAAGGCGGCCTTTCCGTGCGCTCGATAGCGGCATTTAGCCTCCGAGGGATAAGCGGACAGCACGCGTTGCACTTCATGGCGTTGGGAATTGGAAAATTGGACTGTCGATCCTCGAAAGGACTGGACACACATGTACGTATAGACATGGACCGACGGCGCGGCGCGGCGCGGCGCACGGTCTCGACAGAACGCAATGCAGGCCATGCAGCTCTCTATCCATATAGCATCGCATCCGCCAGAAATAGCTGACTGGCCGCGATCCCGATACGTGATAAGATTACCCGCTCGCCTCGGAAGATGGCTATTAAAAATTTTGTCGCATACATCCTTCTTGGCAGCACACCCACGAGACGATCCTCTCTGCTCTTTCTAGTATGTCCGTGGAATAGATATTGAACGATTCAAGATGATGCTTACTTATTACAGTCCAACCATCAAAATGTCTAGTATTGACGTTAATACTAGAATTGAATACGATTCTGATGCAGTTGCTAGATGGAGTCTTTCTTCGGGGGACTGGCCTATATGGAAGATGGTCGTTTATTAAATGATAGCCTCATTTTAATGCACGTAAGTGAGCCTAGTTCTTGGTACGGGATTCTGTCCCTATCTCGCCCAGAGGACATGGCAATCATGCGTTTAAGCAGAATTTCCGGAGCACGGAGCGCTCCCGATCTGGACCATTCTCGGCGCAATGGAAAATCACGATGTACGTTCGCTGATGGCCTCTTCGCGCTAAGAGATGCTTGCGTTTGCAGACAAGTGTAACGTCGCTCGTTATTAGGTTTAACCGGGATTGTCAGTGGAAGCCACGAGTGCGCGATTTATAAACGAGGAAAGCTGCGAGGAGGATGAGCGTCATATTTTAATTAGCGGAATGCCGATGGAATTGGCGCGGGCCACTCTGCAAATATCAATTAGCTCCAAGTATCGGCGCCGAGCGGCAGAATTAATGCGGCGCAAATATTTAGTCCGTTTGCGGCTGGCGCAGTGTATATCGGCCTCTCGTACGCTCAGGCCCACTGCATTTCAGATCCCAACACGCCAATAGGCAGATGCACGCGGCTAAATGCACGACCGAATTCACCCTCAGCCCGAGTAGTTGCGCCCCCTATCCATCCTCTATTGGCAAAATTGCACTACGCTTAAAGTGTATTCCTGCATTTCGCACGTTTCAGCCGATCGTTATCAGTAAGATGATAAGCCCCAATGATTTCGAAGCTCTTTTAGTATCTTTATATTGCTATCACATAAATATTGGCGTGGCCAGAAAATTCTGTCTTCGTTGGTCAAAGTTTTCGGGCAGATTCTGAACAATTTTTCCATCAGATTTGTTATATGTCGAGGGGTAGAAATTCTCAGTTGCGGATCCATCGATGCAATTAAGAAAAAAGAGTCACGTACACAGATTTCAGGTTCTCGTTTGGGCGCAGACAAATGGGGAGTGATCGTAACCCGAAAATGCCCGTTCCGGTGCGGTACGATGTTTTCGATGCTCTTTTACGAGTAAGAGAGAAGGAGAGGGGGGGTTGAGGAGGGAGTGGACAGTTCGATCGTGCCGCCAGACTGACGGACAGATCGCAATGACGTCATCGATCGGTTTGTCGAGCTCGTTGCCATTCGCCAGGCAGGTTTTCGACGCGCGCTACCCTTTTTTCCTTGCATGTTTTCCTCTTTTCCCTCTGTCTCCGGCTTCCATTTGCTTGCTTTCCATCGTGTGCTCGATGCATCTGCCTTGTAAAAGGCACTAACGACCGTCAGAGATCACCGTCACGTAGATAGATCGACAATCGATTTTCATTTTCCGGTAAGGGTTACCGGACGTCGAGCATTTTTCTTCATTCTTGTTCGGTCCAGCTTGGAGGAACAACGTCGCAGAGTTACTACAGGTAGAAAACATTTTATTGGTGGAAATGAAAAATGAAAGAATTGCGGTAGCAACCGCATCCGCGGAATTACAAATCCGCAGTTGGTGATTGGCTTTGGTATTTCTATTCCACAATTGTACAATCTTGAAACGAGTAAAAATCCGTTTGTGTTTTGATAGATCAATAACATTCCTAAAGTTGTGCCAACAATACAGATTACTTGACTCGCAATCGGACTTTTTCTCGGCCATTTGAAACTTCGAATTGGATCGATTAGGTATCATTAAGAGAGTAAGTTGTCTCGTTCACCGCTTCCAAGTACGATCGGGTCAAGGGGAGTTGTGCTGATTCGCCGGGAGGGAAGTGTCCGGTGGCGCACCAAATTCCTCCTGTGTGTTTGCCGAGGGCACACTGGAAAATCCGTGGTGAGAATCCGTGGCTGGTCGGATTGAAGTGGCGATGTAGCAGCAGCATCCGGACGGGCAGACACCGGTCACCGGTAACATACAGTACAGCTCACCGTACAGCTGACCGATTCTCAGCTACGCCGGGCTCTGCAATCCTTTTTGGCTTTGGCTTCCGCTTTTCCCGCGAAACAATCTTCCATTTGCTGCCCATCCTCGCGTTTCCCTCTCAACCGCCAAAATTCCCACACACACCTTTCGCCCTCTATTTTATCTCTCACTCACTGCTCATCTGCTGGAGAAAAGAGACAGAGTCGAGCATTTCACTGATACATTCGGGAACGTGAACTCTGTTTAATACATTTGGGAACGCAGATCCTGCGGTGAACAGTGGTCCATCGACGGGGGATCTTTGCGCGCAAGTGTGGGAAAGTCCAATGTGGGAGATCAATGTTGAAAACTGCAAAGCCGAAGTACAGTACAGTTTCATCCCTCTTTTTATCCCCTTCGCTCCCACCCACCCTCCCATTCTCCGTCACATACACACATACACGCATACACACATAGAGTTTCTCTCTCTCTCTCTATCCTCCATCGACAATCTCACTTCTCTTTCTCTCGTGTTTAGTAAATGTTTGCAGGCCCCCTCCCTCTAGAGTAGAGGTGTGAGGGAGTGCACACGTGTAAATGGAGGGTAGATGCAGGTGTGGTGAGAGGGGCGGTATGGGATCGAGTGCTCTCGGTGCTGTAGGTGGATTGAAGATGTACGCATATGGGGTACAGCGGACCCGTCGAAGCGACGGCTCGTTCGTTACTCCGGAGTCCTATGTTATCCAGCATTGCTCTCTCGTTTTCGTCCGCTGCACTTTTCTCTCCATTCCACCCACTCCATAGTCCACTCCGCCCCCACTGCCACCTTCCTTTTTTGCCGTTTGCCTCGACAGTGAAGAATCGACAGTGTTTCATCGTAGCGATGACCGCATCAATCAGAATGAAAGTACGGAGTACTAGTAATGTCGCTTTTATGACCGGAGGATAGTCCGGATTTCGGCTACATAGTTATATCGAGGCAATGCTCCAACTTGGGCGCAGCTTCCGGCACAAAGATTTACTCTCAGGCAATCATGCGAGCTGTGTGATCTCTTGCTCAAATATCGATAGATTTTCCAAGGGTGTGTTTGGCAAGTATGACGGATTTACTGGTGATGCGGGGGGTCAGCAGCTCTAGATTTATCTAAATATCGAAGGCGCGGCAATAATTTGTAGGCGCATCAACGAGACATCGTTAACAATGAGTTATGCCGATCTGCAGTCGGCCGTTGGCTCTGGAGAATGAGCTCTGAGTCGGTGGAGGGCCAATTGCGGGGCAGGGTCGAGCCCTAATATATCTTTCGCGTGTCATCGAATGTATTTGCATGCACGCGTTACCCTTGACGCGGAGGCCGCGCCGCGCCGGTGGTTTGAGCAGCCGGTATAATAGAGCGGTCAAGCTGGGGAAGGTCATCTCTCTGAATCTATTGGTTCGAACGAGCAGGAGGACCCACACTCGGGATTGCCTTTGTGCCGTTCATCCTTGCGTTGTTGGCCCTTCCTCCATTGTCGGTTCACCTAACGATCTGAACTTCCGCCTCCCTTTTGCATGCGGAGTGGTGTAGGGCCGAATTGAACGCAGTGCTTCCTCCCTCTCGCTTTTGCTCTCTGGCAATCGTGCGCCAGTTTTACGAACGATTTCGACAAATGACCGATTGTAGCCAATGGAAGGTACAGGAAGAGTACCATTACCAAGCCCGAAGAGTCACCGTTCTTCCCTTTCCCTCGCACTTCCAGAGCCTCTTGGTCGCCATTCTTTCTCGGCGTTGATTCTCCCTTGGTCATTGTCACGGTCATTTCCAATTAGAAGTTCCAACAGCGGCTTCCTCCCCCAGGCTGCTCTCTCCCTCTCTTTCTCTCTCTCTCTCTGTTTGTCCGATTTTATTGAGCGGCCCTGGAGGTGGAAGCCAACCCCTTCCACTCGACTCCACTCGATTCTCCATCAGCCGCGCTTGCTACTCCTCCTAGTTGGCCCGGCTGACATCGGTCCTCGGTCAGCATCGATCCGCTTGAACTTGATTAACAGTTGCAAATTTAATTACTGCGCCAACCGCGCACCCCTCCCGTCCGCCTTTCCTATTTTCTCTCTTCGAAAACTTTCCTACTTTCCACCAAGCCCTTCTCGCTCGGCCACCTTTCGCCCGCTCCCCAAATCTTTCCGTTATCGTGTCGAGCGTCCACCAATTCCCTTTTGCTTATTTTGCCCCTCCGAGAGTTCCAGCCGCGTTTCTAATTGATGGCTATCGTAAATGAAGGGGTGAAATATCGTCGAGCCACTTTTAGTCGCTGGGGGGCAAAAGATACGAGAGGCTACTCCGATTGTAGTATCAGTGTCCGAATGGATTTACCATTATTGAATGGAATCGTTGAGGATATGAGTGGTAACTCACGAGGGAGAGATCCGGTTCATGTCCTCTGGGCTTTCAAGTCGGCTCTCGAAGGGCTGGATATTACCCATGTCAATATCGCCATAGCCATTACTATATTACAGCATCGCCGGTGTTGAAGAGCACAACAAATTTACCTTTACTTTGGCGCAAAACTCAGAACTGTCGATATCTCGCCGTAAGAGAGCAAAAGCTGGTCAGATGACCAAAGTGATTACTTTCGTAAGATTTTGAGTGGGGAGTGCGCTTTTTATTATGAACACAGTTATTCTTCCCTTTTATTACTTGGAGATCTTTTAGATTCAGTTTGGATCAGTCAATAAGTCGAAAGTGACTGGAAGTAGTTGTTGAAGGAGAGGAGAATTGAAATTTGTGGTACACAGGTGTACAGGATCGAAGGTGTCGTGAGTGGAAGTCCTATCATCGAGATTCCTGGTGCCTAGACGCGAGATTATGTGGAGAGGGCGGCTGCCAAAGGCTCTGAGAGCCTGGCTAATAAGATTATTCCGCTCCGACGGATCGGACGAGTCGCTTGCTGTATGCGGCCGCGAAACTTTCGAAAGTTGCTCTCGCGAGCGGCACTCCAAGATAATGAAACGATCCACAAGTTGCCGTGTGCTCGCGCCCCGGCTTCTCTCCTCTTTTCTACCCCCTTTCTTCGATGGTACAGCCACTTCTCTCCTCGGCTGCTAGCTTCCAGTCCTCAATCTCATCATCGACGCATCCTCCACTATATGTATCTTCTCTAAAATTTTACACTTCAGCGAACAAAGAGAAAATCTACCAGAGAATTAGCCATCTACCCCAAAAGCAACTGCTGAAAATGTTTTCGTTTTATTAAACGGTCAAAATTTCGATATGACAATTGTGTAGCAATTGATCGACAATAATAATCATATGGTAGAATTTACTTCGTCCAATTAGAAAACCTTCTTCGTTATCCGACCGAGATTTTCCATGGTGAGAGAGGGGTTCCATTATTAGAACGAACACAATGGAAACAACCGTCAGATTTTCTATAAAAAACGATACGAACATGGTAGGAGCTATCCTCGCAGTAGACTTCACTCGCTAGATGAATCTTATTAATTAGAACAGTGGTCTAGAAAGATAGGTGGACGATGACACTTGCACGAGCTTCACCAATTACATCGTTAATGAGGTAATTCGCCGTCGCAATCCGAGGCCTCATTGACGCAGAGTCCGGAAGCCGTTCATTCGCTTCTCCTTTTTCTCGCCTCTCTCGACGGCGGACGTGCGGTTCCGATTGGCTAATGAGCAGTCAGCAGCGTGTCAAACGAAGTCTTATTAAGGTTTCGCCGCGAGAAAAGCTGGCTAAGCGCTCCGCGTACAGAATCTGCAATCTCATCTTTTAGCTCCGAATTTCTTTCGAGATTCCTCTTTAGTTGCACTTTGCATAAAGTCATGAAACGACTCTTCATACGCTCGGTGAATCTTGCGCGTTACAGAACTGGAATATCCTAGAATTTGCCACTGGAATTCACAGTGCAACTGGATGTGACGTCGATCCAATGGATCGGCAGAGATTGTCATGGGCGTGCAATGAGATCGACGTATTTATGTGAGCCACGTGTGCATAATGCAATGGCTTCAAGCCGTTCTCTCTGTCCTCTGCAGAAAGCCTGTCGCAGCTGCAGTTAATGCATCGCGAGACATAGCGTTAGTATCGCTTGTGTCTATCGGTTTGCCAGACCAATCACGCACACGTTATTGTCAATCACTGATACTGACTATTCGGAATAATCAGTGAAAATGCTTTAGCACCGTCGACTTCCCTACATCTTAATTGGAATCTTATCTGCCCATTCAGGACTTATTAACTCTCCAGCTTGTAGATAAAGATAAAAGATCTTTACACTTATACGTTTTTCTATTTGTCTCTGGAATGACCTGGGATTCCTAGGCAATTATATTAACGAGTCACTCATAACGGTCGGCGGCTCCTCAAGGGAATAAATGCATTCTACCCGTGAGAATCCAAGTATCAGTGTGTATCCGGTATAGTATAAGGCTTCCTTGGCAGATACGTATCCTTTGCTGCTTTGTGAAGGAAGAAGGAATGGTAAGAGCGTGCGTTCCACAGTGTTCTATGTCTGGGGAATCTTTGAGCGCGGGACTCACCGTCGACCCTTTCCTCGGCTCTTTAATCCCGTTCCCATAATTAGTGCGACCACTGGCGCGTATGGCTCGCGCAATTACGCAGCTGACACGGCGACCGCTATGTTCCAGAATGTCGAGGAAGGAGGGTGGCAATCCCACGTGTCGGAAAGGAGAGCCCTCATCCTTTTTGGCCCCTAGTCCATCACCCACTCCTAACAATCATTTGCGACACTATTCCCTCCCCGAGTTCAAAAGCTATTTCCAACATTCAGCAGTTAAATTTAAATGATTGAATATCCTGATTCTAGCGATTAGAGAGAGAGCCGATCGGATGAATACACGGCTTTTGCCCCTCCATTGGCGTTTACGGGGGTTTTATTGAAAACGGCATCGATCGCTTCATGGACTGCTCAGTCAATAGGATACACGCGCGGCTGTGTGGATTACCGAGAGGAGTTAATGAGGGCAATGGATAACATAAATCGCGAGTTAATAAACGAATTTATCGAGGCCGATAGCGTTGGAGAGTGAGGCACTGGCAGGATTCACACCTACTAGAGCACTTAATATAGACGGGTGCAGTGATATTGGATGTATAGAACGCGCTGAGCCACTCGAACCCACCAACGCCGCTTGCGATCAATGGCCCTGTAGGTATTTAAATTAGCTAGGCCACTAGTAGCCTCCACTACTCAATTATAATACTTATCGTCAGGCAGCGATTGCCCTCTGACCGCAGGCTACCGCTTCTACACTCTGTCAATGCAAACAGTGATATTCTCGATCATTAATGGAAAGATCGGTGAGGGGGACCTTGGATTGGCAAATCCAATTTCGACTGCTTTCAGTCGACAAGCCTGCTGGTGCGCGGACGCCCTCGAGGGCAGATTTCGTAGACACCCCGCCGACCGCTCGAGGGCCCATTCGTTAATTAGAGAATGCAGCTCGATAAATTAACGAAGGCTGCAGGCAGTATTATCAGCCTACCAGCGTCGATCTAACTTCGTTACGAGCGCTAGTTTCATGATGTGGAAGTCATGGAATTGCAATGTGCGCCCTCGACGTGTCCGGATACACGATAAATTGCATACGAGAAAATATGAAACTGCCCGAAGACTTAGAATTCAAGTGTGAACCGATGCGGAAGAGGCTCGGTCCAGTTGTAAAGTAGAAGACATTCCGGTTTCTGGTCTCGTTCTTGCCCCGGCGCGGCGCGGCGCGGCGCGCCGCGGCATCAGATAGTACATATTCGGGCATGCGAATAGTCATAGGGCGTCTCGTACTCCCACGAGTGCCGTTCACGATTTAGCCGGCAATTCCTCGGAGTTACAAACGGCGGCGGCGCACGTTAAATTGCACTGGCTCGGCGTACCGATGAAATAGAGAGGTTCCAGCAAGTTGTGGTTTGCGAGAGACTGGGAAGCAGGAGACAGATGTGTGTATATCGTTGCCGGGGAAATCAAGTCACACATTGCCCCGCCTATCTTCCAAAAGGAATGGAAAGAATATCCACCGCTCGGATGTGCTTGGGGAGAATTTTAACGATCTCTTCTATGTTTCATCACGGATCTCTGAATGATATAACGAGCAGTTGGGCTGCGATCATCGTTTCCTGCACCTACCAAACCCTTTTCTTCTCTCTTTCTCTCTTTCTCTCTTTGGCAGAGTATCGCTTTCTGTACCACAACGCCGCTTAGCCGATGCCGAACTTTTTTCCCCTCCCGTAACGGGTTCTCGCGACTTTCGTTGCAGTCGTTGCTAAGTCGGTGTTAAACGGCAGGATCGCCCGATTCCCCGGATAAACTTGGGGCGCCTGCCCGCCCCCGTCCACCGTTTGACCCAGATTTAGTGGGAAGTTATTCGGGAGAAAGAGAAGAATGAGAAGCAGTGCTCGGTCGCCGCTCCCCCCGGCCTCCCATCAAAGGAGTCGCGAACGTTTAAGTAATACACTCGCCGAGCCATTTATTAAAGAAGGAGGAGTAGAGACCCTGGCTGGATACGGTGAAAGGTCTCTGCACAAAATGATTCTCCCTCTGTGCCCACTTCCACCCTCCCTCCCTCTCTTTCCCTCTCTCCCTCTCTCTATCCTTGTCGCACTTCCTTTCTCTCTATTTGTCTGACTGCCTTGCTTCTAAGTAGCTTATGAAGTTTACGAAGCGCCGACCGAGGATTGGAGTGCAGGAGCGCACGTCGGCTTGCAGAGTGCGATTCGAGGCCACAATGGTAGATCGGTTTAATTGAGTCCGCGAGGGAATATAGTGGCCGAATCCACCATGCAAATAGAAGAATTTTCTTCGCTTCTTTCCTCAAGCTTTTTCACCGCTTTCTTATTCTTCTCCCACTCCCTTTGCTTCCCGCTTTGCCTTTCGAGGCTTCTTTGCCAGCAATGAGACCGGATGCAACGTCCCGGAAGGACCATGGTTTTCCATGAACGATCTTATTCCGCTTGTTCACCCAGTGACCCCTTCGCTCCGCTTGCCTCGAGCTCGCCTCAGTAAAGTACCGTTGCAATATGAAGCAGTGGCCAGGAAATACAGTGCTGTTTAGCTCGATTCCCAGCGGACTAGTATATTCCGAAATTGTTTACTGCGCGTGTATGTGTGTACGTGATCGCCGCACGCTGGATATTATCTTCCGTGCGAATTGCGCGCCTGTAATGCAATACTCGGCAAGCGTGCATTACAATGTCGGCCCATTTAATTAAATACGCGAAATCTCTCGTACACGCGTTCGTTCGCGCTTCTAATTCTGGTTTTGCGGGATAATTAAGGGGTTGCGGGGGTGACATGCGTAATTAAAGTGTGGCTCGAGAGCGAGATATAGGAAGAGCGAGGATGGGAGGGGGGTTACGATAGACTGAGCATCGGTGTCTAATGATACAGCGGAGAGATGACAGGAAAACCGACTTACCCTCTATCTTCTAATGTGAGCTGATGATGATGTGGAAATGTGTGTCCTCACATTGATGCTCGAAAATTGCCGTACATATACACCCTCCGCTGGATCTTCTCGCGCGGCCTCCATTCAAATCGCGTGATTCATTAAAAATACGAGAGCCGACGCTCAATTACTTTCTTCGTGCACGCTTTAATTCAATGTCCCCTTCGTCACTCGACTGTAGCGGCAGCGGCAGAAAAGCAGTCGCTTTTCTGGCTTCGCCTTTTTCGAAAGGGGGCCTTTCGGAATAATTACTCACAGTGATATGCATCTTCCCGCTTGGATTAGTCTTTCACGTATGTCAAGAACGTTTCCACGGATAAAACGGCAATTAGCATAATGGGATTACCAAGAGTCCCTTAATGCTATCTCTCTACTTCCCTCGCGCCCTTTCGCCATCCCTCCCACCCCCACCTCCCACCTCTCTTCCGTTCTATCCTGAGGAGTATTAATTAGAACTGGCTCTGAAAACCGGGAGAATGTAATAAAGGAGAGCTCCACTTTCAGTGGCGGCACTAGATTCGGCTATGAAAAAGTAGTCCAAGTTTTGATCGGTCGTGTCGGTGAAGACACCTCCTCGAGTCTCACATCATCTTCTCCGTTCTTTCTTCAATGAATAATGCATTGATGGCTACACTTGGCGTTCTGCTCTAGCAGGATTGTTTAGACGATGGTAATAGGAACCTGATTTTAACGTTGGTGGGTGGTCAGTTTGCCGGCTAGGCGTGTTAACCAAGCATACGAGTAAACAGTAGAGCGAGCCTGTCATAGCCAGGCGAGGCCGACATCCACAGCAGGGCGGAATACACGCGCGCGATGCCTCCATCGATTGTTCGGCCAGCTTCCGAATCCCATCTGTGATTTTGTCAGATCGCATTTCGTTCCACGGTTCCATTCGTTGGCTGGTGGACTGCGTTCCTGACGGGACTTTAATTTATAACACAAGCCAGGCCCGCCGCCGGCCGGGCCACCAGTATTAAAATCTATAATGAATGAGCCAAATGAATCGCACGTGCTGCCCCGCTCGCTATCGTCCATTTTCATGCTCGACTCGCAACATCGCCCGGCGAGCGGCAGCCTATACATGCTATACGTTTACATGTATCCGGCCTTACCTTATCAGAGTTTAATAATATCAGATTGAAAGTATCTGTGCATCAGGACGGAAAAATCACTCGTTAAAACTGGATGAAATTAATGTGGGTCAAGCGAATGAGCGGGCGCACCAATGATTCTTGAAGAGCAATTAGCCAAGGGTGCCACTTGAGTGAAGGACAAAGAGCAATCGAATATCACACACGACATGTCGTCCCACTCGAAGCCGGCGAGTACCGGATGCAGGTAGCGCGCGGGCCCATTGCCGGGGAACTAGAAATTGAGGATGATATCGATCAGAGCGAATTATGAGCGCGGTGCTCTTCACGCTCAAGATGGTGGCTTGTGCTCGCCCTCCGCCCTGTCCCCGCCTGGCAATTAGCGGTTCGCCTGCGGATGATTAGCTCATGTACTTGAAGATAAATCATCCGACTTCTCTATCTTTCAGAGATCGGAGTGCTGGCTGCTGCTACCGCTCCTAGGGAGAGGTCTTCCCTCGGCAAGGAGCGTCTCACCCACCGGAGCATCGTGGATCGGTGAGTTTAGCCCCTGTGCCAGTAATGGGATTATAAATTGTAAACGACTGCCAGCAACGAAGCTAGCCGGCTTCTACGCTCTGTTTTACCCTCCTCCTTCTTCTTTCTCTCCCATCCAAGTTCTCGCTTCTCTCTCTATCTTTCTCTCTCTCACACTCTCCTTTATTCTTGGCCCTCTGCGTGTAAGACCTCGTTCCCCGAGCGTTTTCCTTGATTCCCGGTCGAGTCGCTCAGCATCCTCCTACACTCTCTTCCCCATACTCCTCTCTCTCTCTCTCTTCCTCCCACTTTCTCTATCACTCTTTCTTTCTGTCCTTCTCTCCCTCTAAGTGCCGCGGTAGTGCGGCACTTAATTTCTCAGGCAGAGCGTGAAGAGCAACGAGACGCTAAAACTACCGGTAATTAACGCGCAATTCTCTCCTACCCCTTTCTTTCTCTTTCGCTGTCTCCCTCTCCCCCCCCCCTCTCTCTCTGTCTCTTACTCGCGTATTTTAGCATTGGAATCTAATTGAACGTGACTCGCACCCCCTTTTGATCGAGCCCCTCTCATCCCTCTGCCTTTCTCTGGCTCCGGATCGTCGGAGAAATGCAGCGGTGCATTTGCTCGGCAATATTCTCGCTGTACTCTTTATAGCGTGCGAAACATCTTTAGCTAGAAGCATATGCTTCGAGGGAGGGAAATAGAGGGTGAGAGAGGGGTAGCATTTTTGCGTATAGGTATCGATGGGCTGGCACTCGAGGTAACCGGGTAAGGGCTGAGCCCTCGCGTAACAGTAGAGCTTGGGGCGGGGACTCTACTGTACATACTCTCTCTCGGCTCGAGTTAGAAGCTCGTCTGCCAAGGCGCGTATTCTGGATCTCGTTGGTTGCGTGATATCTGCCGTGAGGAACTGAGGATGCCGGTGCCAGCCGGCGAAAGGCGAGTCGAAGAGAGAGAAAGAGAGAGAGAGGGTGCGGATGAGATAGGAAGGAGAAGTGCGCCGGCACTGGCTGGGAGTGAAGAGGCTGCAGGCGAGGCTGGAAAGTACAGGGGGCTGAAGAGGGAAGGGTTGCTCGCGGGACACAGAGGGCGGAAAAGCTTGGCATTCCTTCTCACGGGCGAATTCACTGTAATTTTCAACCATTCACTCGCGCCCGCTTTCACGTCTCCGTGCCGACGGGGCCGCCGCGTCGCGTCGCCTCGCGTCGCGCCGCGCCGTGCCTTTGCGTTGTCGCGCGATGGAAAAAGTCGTGGCCCTATCGGGCTAAAAGCCGTATCGGGTGTTCTGCCTAGAGAGAAGCCACCTCCCGCTAGCTACGTCGCCAAGGTTTGAGGTTTGTATTCATCCGAGCTATCCTATATGTATATCCTTCCACCATTCTCCTCTCTAGATGGTAGCTACCCTCTTTTTTAGGATAATTTCTTATTCTAACGAAATGGCCTGTGAACCTGACTGTGTACCATTGCTGCCCTTTCTCATGGCCGCCATCTTTCATCTCTGAAAACGCGCGTGCCGGCTCCTGCCTCTATTTTCCTAATGGCGATTCGAGCATCCTCCTCTCTTTGAATTAGTGGCCCTTTGTGCATAAAAAGTCGGCTTGTAATATCGTCCGCTTATAATTCGGTGTCCATTTAAGTCAAGCCTTTCGCGGGCGCCCCGTTCTTGTTTACCCCGGCTGTCGTCTTTCTAATTTTCTTTCGGGTGCCGCGGCCTCTGGCAAAAAGATGTTTTCGTACCAACCTCCTCCATCCTCTCATCATGATGAATTCAGACGTCAACGCCAGACGCGGTCACGTGTGCTTTTCGGCGGGGGTGGGGCCGACATGCTTAATCGAAATTAAGCCAACATCTAGGCTGGATGTTTCTCCAGTGCCAATGCTGCGTTATAATGCCACCTCGGATTCTAACAGCAATGCGTCCGCTTTTCTTCCCCCGGGCAGAACTAGTTCGCTCTGCATTCTATCAACGAAGGCAATTAAAATGCCGCTTCCTCTCGCCGAGCGTGGAGTAGTGTGCATTGCATAAAAGTATGATTCGTGAGAGGTTGGAAACTCTCGGGCTGTAGTAGGCGCATTTTTAATTAAAGGGCGAACTACGCAGGACTTCTCTGCATTCGCCCGGGTTCGTTTCCCGTTCGTTTTTGATGTCTGTGTCCATTTGTGTGTGTGTGTGTGTATGTGCCTGCCTGGCTGGCGATCGCTTGCACGCGGGACCTAATTGAACGGCGATCGAGCAAGGACTGGCGTATAACCGGAAAATTGGCAGCCGCTTGTTGCTACTCTTCACTACGCTTTGCGTCCACCCTCCCCCCTTCCCCCTCTCCACTCACTCACTGGTTTTTTCTGTCTCTCTCTCTCTCTGTGTCGGGCAGGCAAAAAAAGTTTAAATTACCAGCGGCAACGCGTATCGACGCCAATCGACACGCGCTCTCACTGTAGCTAGCTGCGACAGTGTTATCGTCGAAACATCGGTCGAGTTCTATACTAACCGGCAGTTTGTGGCACGCAAAATTTTAATATTCATCGAATGCCCGCGAGCCCAATCGTTCAGACTCCTGCAGGACTGTATATCAGGGTGTTGTTATACAAAACGTGCGAGTTTTATACGTGGAACTGCTGCTATCGAGCAACTCTCCTCGATCGACTAGATCTAGGGTGCAATACTTCCTCTAGAGTGGCACTTGTTTGCCTCGCATTGAAGCGAAGTGCTTCCCAACCCCTTTTTACCTGCATTTCATTTTGACGATCGAGCAATATGAGGCCGGCTATATGTATATGAGGTCGAAGGTGCAGCTTCCCTTTGATCAGTCGATCCTCGGGAAACCGAAGAGGCAAGACCCTTCCGATAAGTCTGTTCTACTCGACTGCCAGGAGCGAGACCAACCCTGCTCTTCATCTCGTTTTTCAAGCTTCCAACCTCGGAATTCATAAGTCCCGCTACGCTCTTATAAAACCTCCAGTTTAATGACGGCCACTTGAAATTTCATGTTTGCCAAGGGAAAGCAGAAATCCGCGGCCATTAAATTAGCAGGGCCGCTAGTTCGTAAAAGGGCGCGGCTACAGACTCTATTAAGTTCGTGGCTGCATATCGTTGCGGAACTCGCGGCTCTTTAATTCAACATTCGAAACGGCCTCCTAATAGCGAGTTTATACCACGAGAGCCATTGCTAATAGAGTTTTCCCATTGCCCGGAGAATGACTACCGCTCCTTGCGTTTTCCTATCAAGTGAATGCCAGGCAATCCTGGTAGAAGGAAGCTTGCCGATTCCAAAAGCCGCAGTAACCAACAGCAAGTGCTGCTGGATTACATTTACTGGCCTCCTTCATGTTACCCATTCTCCTCTTTCCCTCGGGGTGAGTCCTCTCTCTCCCTCTCTTCCTTCCATTTTATACCAATATTGAAACATCTTTTTACATTTGCTTACCACAGAAAGTCATTTAAAGGTTAACGAGCTCTAAAAATATGCATCTGGGCCACTTCATGCTTGATTAGAAGCGAAAGCAAGTACCGCGCGCAAATCAATTTACATACAGACATAAAGCACTCAAGGTAAGACTATTTATCATGCGTACCATAAAATCTACCCTTAAAACCACATATGAGTTAAAAGCACTGGATCTGCCGGGAGCTATTTAATAAGAGCAGAATTAGGGTTCATGATTAACAGTCTAGCGGAATGGGATTACATGCTCGGAGGTTTATACAGCGGAGGTCCGCGATATAAAGTATATTGACTCATATGGGACAGTAAATCTGTCGGAATTCTCAACATCTCCCCTTTTCGTTGGCTCATATTTCAGCAGCTAGTCGTTGAGAGGCTAGTGTCTTTTCCCCTTAATTCTCGGGAATTTCTTGTCCCTCTGGCACGGAGGGCGCTGCCAACGGAGCTTGGTGTGCCAGGTAGTTAGCAGTGCCAAAGCAGCCGTCGTCGTTTCACTTGTTTCACCGAGCGAGCGCTCCTAATATCTCCACGGGGAAAAGCAGAGAAAAGTGCGGGGAGGAGAGCTCGTCGAAACTTAGCGCTGGTGGCGAGATAAAGAGAGTGGAAGCGCGAGGGAAAAAGTGACGGGAGCGAGGGACAAGATAGCCAATTGCGGGAGGATGAAGAGTGGTCGGCAGCGAGTTCGCATAAAATGCGCGTACTTCCCCCCGGTTAAGGTCTCTGCGTGCAGGGGAGTAATGGTGCGGCGCGCAGCCCCGGTATGTCCTGATATTCCCGGCACGTACCTCGTCCCTGTGCACATATTGCATTGCTGCGTGGTGGAGCAGGATTGCAAGAAGACCCCTCGCCGCTTATTGCCGGATTCAAGGAGTCCCGATAACAAAACTATGCGAGCTGGCACTCTCCTGGAATTAAGATACAGGAGACGCAGATCCGCGCAAAGCGTGGCAAAGACGGAAATGTGCGATTGCATTTGTCGAGCATTAAGAAGGCGCATCGGGTGGCTTCCAGTATCGCTCAAGTGGAGGAGGGTGGATATCTGGAGGCGGATAGACGCGCGCGGCTCTGCGCTCAGGAAGCCTCGAGATGCGAGTGGGGCAATAAAAGTCTTGCCAATGTTCAGATATCACGGGGGTGGAGTGCTGGCGGTGATGGTGGTGGTGGTGGATTGTCAAAGGGATGCATACGCTGCATCGCATCTCACTTTCCGAAGTCACGGTCGCCAATAGTATCGGGAGAGAGCGTAGGGAGAGGGCGAGGGGGGTGCGGCCGGTTGCGAAACTGGATAGATCGCTGGCGCATAAAGGTGGCATATCGTGTGGCAAGTGGCGAAGCAAAAAATGGGAGCAGCCCGAGGGGAAAAAGGAGAGAGGACGGAGCGAGGCGGTCATATAGAAGGCAGCTTGCACTCGAAGTCATGGAGAGTAGTAGTAGTAGTAGTAGTCCGGAGTCGGAGAAGTAAGCAGGAATATTCTATGGGTGGCGGGTGGGGGGGTTTATTCGCCCTTTATGCATTCATGACGCACACTTTTATGCATTCACTTTTACGGGCCGGAAAGCGACTTTCTTACTCGGCGGCTTGCGCGTCAGAGGGAGGGGCTGGTGGGGGGGCGGGTGGGGCTAATGTTCGCGAGGTGACAGAGGGTGGCCCCGACGTAAACTTCCCCTTTCTCCTTTGTTTTCTTTTCCTCTCTCGCTCCTCTCGCAACGTCACTGCCACCGCCGCCGGCGGGCACTCGCTCGCTCGCCCCGAAAGAGCGAGTGAGATTCGCCTGTAACTATCGCGTTTCCCCCCCGATTCGACCTCGAGTTAAGCCCCGGCTAACTGCAGACTTCGTCATTCCACTTTGGTCGACGCGATGTTTCGGAGCTTCGGAACTTTAATCCGGCCGCCGCTGCCGCCGCCGCCGCTCACACGGCGCTTGTAATTCTTCTATCGGTTTTTGGCAGGCTGCTCGATCGCCCAAGTCTCTCGATGGGGAGCAGCAGTAGCAGCAGCAGCCTCGCCCCGGGAAAAGTTGGCCGAATCTTCGGGCCAGTTGGAGGCTGGCGGAGAGATATATCCCGGACAGGAGATTACCGCCGGGAAACGAGATCACACGGAAGATCGAATGGTTAAGCTAGTGCTCGTGGGATATCCGCGATTTCTCATTTAATAGGGATAAGCGCTTGAAACAAAAAGGCGGAGAAGCAGCAGCCCGGTTGAGTCATTGGGCTCCGCGGAAGTAATGAAATTAATCAGGTTCCTCGAAAGGCAGTGAGGAGTAAGCAGTCGGCCAAAGAAGAAGGCTTGAGGGATCGTTCTAGCATGGTGGGTGAGGGGTGGTAGTGGAAGTCACAAAGGCCGCGGTGCCTAATCGATCAGGTGCTTCAATATCGACGAGTCAGTGTCGGTGCTCGCTGGTCGACTCGAAAGGGAAGGAGAGAAGGAGAGTCAGAGGAACTCATTAAGAGATTCTCTCATATCATTGTGACCTATAATTCACTGCAATCTGGCAGCACTTCGCAGTGTTCATTTTTGTGTGATTGCTCCAGATTCCAGCGGCTTCTGCCTAGCTGGCTGGCTTCGTTAATAGTCGCCGCTCTAGATTAAAGCGCCCTATAGACTGTCTGCTTGCCACGCACACTAGCCACCCATCGTGGAAGCTGTGCGAAGGTTTCAAATCCACTCTTCCGAGGCAATTTAAGCCATCAATATCGATCCTCGAGCTGATCCAATGGCGCGACCTGTGGTAGAATTGGGAGCAAGGGGCCGACAGAGCAAGAGAAGGAGAAAGAGAGGAAGAAATTGTACGCGGCCTGAACGGATTTCTTTTCCGTAAATTCATCCAAGCCAGCGGTTCGCAACCGCAACGGGTCGCCGATTCTTTTTTTCATGGGAAGACCTAGCATCCTTTTTATCCAGCTTTACGAGAGGTATAAAGTTACGGTGCATCGAGAGGCGTAGGTATCGCCCGGGCAGGCGCAGATGTGGCCCGATCCCTTCTACAATACATAGGTGTGTGCTTACGTAGTTGGCGACCACACTTCCGACAGAAACAACTGGGGCTTCTACGTGGTGGCTTGTTAGTTAGCTGGCTCCATTACCTTCAGTTTTGAAACGTAACAAAAACCTTATTCTCCGACTCTCCCGCTATCTGTTTGTCTCTCGAATTGAGTTGAGTTGAGCCAATCTCCCGGCAGCCTCCGAGAGTGAAGGAGAAAGACCTCATAGCGAAACTTTCGTCATTGAATTTCACATTTGTTCGATTCCAAAAGCATTCGACGGTACTCCTTTATCGCGAGACCTCAATTTCCTTGCTTGTTAGTGAATAGAGAAAGTTCTGAATTACTTGGATCGAGAGTATAACTATATAAAAGTCCGTTTCGTCAAATTATATACGGACACTTGATACGAGTCGGAGATTGATGTAGTGAGAATTTTTAGTATCGCAGACGGCGGTTTCTTGCGCATTGCACAGTTTTTTTCTCTAGCCTTTTACCTCTGGCAGTAGTGGTCCTCGTTAAGGGAGGAACAGCGCCGGAAACCGCATTCTAGCGCTGATTTCAGTAGAGGAGCGTTCGCCAGATGGACTCTCTGCGGATAGAGCAGGAAGAAATAAGGGCAGGGGAGCATCGAAAAACGGGGGCAGTTACGCGCGAGCGTTGTCTTACGAGGGAGAAGGAAAGTCGGAGCGCGGTGGGAGATCGACAGAGATAGAAATAGAGCTCGATCCAGCGATTCCAGTCTGCTCGAATGACTTTCCTTCCCTCGCTCGCTCGCTCGCATCACGGCGAGCCCGAGGAAATTTCCTATCGCAACGGATGCAGGGAAATGACGCGGAAAATCAGAGGGAATGGCCTCGTGCCGGGCCTCGATGCAACCTTTTCTCCCTTTCGGATTTATTCCACACCGGCCTCTGGCCTGCTCTCGTTAACGCTTGCCGAGATATTGCTGCCTCTGCCCGCCTCTGCCCGCCTTTGCTCGCCTCTGCTTCACCATCCTGCGATCGACCACTGCCGATCCCTAGACTTTTACATCCCTTCTCCAACGGGATATGTTCTTTTCCGCGAATCTTAACAGATAAATTGTGCCGCAATTTGGATTGAAATCGGGCGGGAAGTCAGCTCGAAATCGTTGTCGAGCCAGCATGTTTCTCAGTCGACAGCAAGCTTTTGTGTTGCACAGAGGGTTAAAGGTGGAAGTTCTCTTAGTGGTAAAGGAGAAATCGGACAGTGAAGCGAAGAAACGCTCGAGAAGGAGAGAGAGATAATATCGAGAAAGAAACAAATGGCACCTTCGTGGCTCAATCTATCGGTTCATTTGAATAAGTCGGCCGTACCGTGCATCCCATGGCACTCTCCTTGCCCATCTCCACCCTTTCCTCGCTTCTGTTGCTCATCGTCTGCATCCCCAGTGGATTTTCCTTTCAAAGCACTCTCTCTCTCCCGCCGAGGGGTTGCCTCACTTCTCTACTCTGCGATCGAGCGGCCGACATTTTTTCTCTGTGCTTTAAATGTCGCCTCCTCCCGTCCCTTCAAATCACGATTGCATTCTCCATTTTTCGCTCTCTCTCGCAATTTGAAGAGATGCTTACGCTGGAGATCATAGGCATGGGAAATGAAAGTTGGCGCGAGTTCGAAAATCCCCGAGAAGTTCGCGCGACGGTGCGACGTCGGATTTCACATGCTTGACGCACAGCCGCATAATCGTCGGAATGAAATCGAAGCTTGGCTCCGACTCCACGCGAGATCCCAAGGGGTTTCTAGCGCGGCCACGAAGTTTCTCGGATGTGTATGCAATATGCAAACTTTATGTATAATGTAGTTCTATAGCTACGGTCCGACACTGAGTGAAACGCGGGGAAAGATAGATGAGAGAAAGAAGGAGAAAGAGTTCTTATCGAAATAGGCAAATGTCTGGAACCTTTGGTTAATCTGGTCAAAACTTTCAACTTGTGTGATTGCACGACAAAGCGCGGCGCACGTATAAGTTCTATCTAATACTTCAGTCTTACTTTTTACAAGTTATTGCGTAGCAATAGATTTGATAAAATGATATCGGATCGAGTTGATAGCAGTTTAATATTAATGAAGGATTGATTCCAGCTCAGAGAGACCGAGTATCGCAGCAAGTAGTATAGGTCAATAGCAAGTCAGGCGCAGAACTCTATTTTCTTGATCTCAACCAATTTCCTATCACTGATGAACAGTGCAAACTACAATATGATTTTATAACAACTTTCGGCGTATATCCGTGCTATGTAGAGACTAAAACGTATTCCGTCGCATTTGTAGGTATTTCAACTCTCAAATATCGTGAAACCGCAGTCTGCGGTCGTTTCTTGTCACGGCGCGGGCGGTAATCGGCGCACTCGCGGTTCCAACTCCCAGGAACTTTGGGGTTTCTTTATTAAGTTCCACTTGAGAACTTTGTCAGTCTACGTTTTGTTTCTTTATACCTGTTCGTGATAATGGTAACCGCATGTGCCTCTGATCTTTTTGTGGTTTTCACGGTAGACACATAAAAACCCAGCTGCTATCTAATGTTGTAAGTTTAATTCGATGTAATATCGAATTCTTCAAGAATGCAATTTGTAACTTTCAAACTGTCGAATTACGAAGAATTCAAGAAATTCATGAAATGTGGTGTGTCTGAATTGGATAACGTCTCTTGCGAGTTTACATGATGTGAAATCACTCGTATGTAAATTAAAGGTAGTTATCGGCGAATAAGCATAAATCGGGGTGCACGAAATGTCCCAAGCGGATTTGGGGGCAAGCCACTTGCCCGAAAAGGATATCGCTCGGTTCCTCTCAGGAAAATAAGTCTTTCCCTTGGTCGTACTGGTGGGAGCCTTCGGGAATTGTAAATCGACAGTGCGCCGCGATAATTGTGTGGGTGTTGAGCTTAGCCGAGTTGGAGAAGCCGCAGCGAGCAAGCTCCTGGCATTCCAGAGGCTAGGTTGGCCCGGTGCCCGCTTTGAGCTTCGAGGTGTTACCAGAGAAAATGGCCGACCGGCCAGCCTTTTTCATTTCGCGCACACCGGCAACCTGTCGTGGACTTGAAAGATAACTCGCGCAGTCGTTGTATTTTGGTCTACATGCTGTTAAATAGTAGCAGGAATGAAGGATGACAGTTTTAGTGGCACTTCGCTCCTACCGACTTTGTCTTCGCCTAGCTCCTCTCTTCTCGTCGAAACGCTATGGGCAGAGTTCGCGTGGCATGCCAGCCTCCGGGCATTGTTAAGTTTTTCGACCCTTCACCATCTTCTCTCCTGCTCATCCGCGTCCTCGGCTGGTAGCACCTCGGAGCAACCAGTTCCCTTTGTCTTCCTCGGTCAGGTATATGTAGTGTTGGACAAGCAGTTGCCACTACTGCTCTCGTTGCTCCTTTCTCCCGGCATTTCTCTGTTCCCACTTGTGCCAGTCCCGCCATCAACGTTGCTCCACTTTCGGAGATGTTTATTGCGCCACTTCTGCCTCCCTCCCCGCTCTGAGAAGGGAGGGCGCGCTGGATCTGCCCAAAGGCTTTCGAGCACTTGGTCGAGTGATCGTTTGGGGATCAGGACAGTCGGGTGTCCTTGATATTTATATCGGCAGGGTGAATCTAACGCCCCTGGAGAGAGTGAGAGTTCGGGAGTGAAGAGGCTTACGCAAATTGGCTGGAATGGCCTCGACGAAATTGCCGCCCCGGAGTATTGGAGCCGATCTTCGATCGGATGAACCACTCCTCGCGATCGTCCACAGCCCGCCGCGCCACACTTCCCGCTCTTGGGACTTCTTTAATCCCTCTCTAACGCGATTACTCTTTGCTGGGAGTTCGCTGGAGAAATTTCCATGATAGGTCCTCCCCTTCGTCCTGGCAAATCCATTCGGGCTTCTCGGCCGCTTAACCTGCCCGGTCATAACGCTGACAGCCACCACTTCCGCCGCTTGATAGCCATCTCATCGGCTATCTACCTTCATCCATAAACATATTCCATTATTATTATTATGTTGCCAACATTTTTACACCCTTATTCGGATTAATCCTTCGCATTTTGCACACGAACGGAAAGTTTCTTTAGCTTTCAGTCATTGACTCCATTTCCACAGACTCCACTGCTCTCATTCAGAGCATCGCTCTCCCCACCGCTTGAAAATAAGCTAGGGGCGTGCGCAAAAAGGGTTAACTTCCATAAAGCAGGAACCCCCATTCTCCCCTGGCATTTTAGGGTGCCGGAAAAACTATGACGGCGTACCTATCGCGTGAGAAAATGGTTTCTCGCACAAGTAGAATCTTTATATAGAGCGACCGGTGAACTGTAGATCAGTGGATGTTCAGGATGGATTTCGGGGTGGTGGGTAGAGAAGAGGGTGAGCCGGAGTTAGTAGCAGGATAGGAAAGAGGGGTTAGCTATCCCACGGGCATCGTTATTCACAACTATCGTGGCCCTCTGCTTCTGGGAGTGCGGGGGTGAGTGGGGTGAGTGGGGTGACGAGTGGGGGGAAGCGAGAATAAGGGGTGGACGACCATGTGCCGGCCGACCTCGAGCTACGATGGCACTTCTCTATTATTCAGTCGGCCCTGAAGTAGCCCAAGCTGTGCCGGACACAGTAGAAGTTGCCGCTCGTTCCTCTCTAGAGGAGAGTCGCCTCGAATGTCGCCAAACTAACTCTCTCCGCTCGCCAGCGAAAGGGAGAAACCCTTCCCATGATTTCGCCAACCAACGTCCGAAGTAGACGCCGGTCAACTTTCCACCGTTCTCACGAATTACGCGCTCGGCGTTGTTACAGTGTAGCAGCGTTGCTCAGCCTTGCTTGTATCGATCACTCACTTCGTTTCAGTGAGCGATCGATCCTCCTCTCGGTCGCCACGCGCCCTCCTTCTCACTCTCTCTTTTTGCCCTCTTTTTCTCTCATAATCTCAGTTATATAAATTTGGAGGTGGGAAAGACGCGTCTAGACGGCCAGCGACAAGTGATATGTGTTGCGCTCGGAGCAAGCATTCAAACTCTCCGGAGGTCATGCACCCCCGTTGAGCGGGGGTCGACTCCAAGTATTACTGTCTCTGCGACAGAGGTCGTTTGTAGTGTAGGGGTCGCGCGCCTGCGGCATGCACAGAAAAACTAAACTCGGAAAATATCCATGGAGAGTCCACGGAAAAGTATAGCTTGTCGACTCTTGGTGTATTGCTGTGGTTGCGGGAATACGGGCGCGGGCGCACGCTCCCAGTTAAAATGCGTCACGGTCAGCAAGTAGTAGCGGTTGGAGTCTTGTGGTCGCCGTCGACGACGACGTCGCTGTAGCCTTAGACGTCGTTCGAGGCTACATGGTTAAGGGTAAAAGGTAGAAGTGATGTACGTGAAGCCATTGCTACTGTACATTCCGGAACTTACACAGTTTCACCCTGAAATATCGGGCTTTCCTTGCCGAGCTCTCCACCATACTATACAATGTATTTCTCCCTTTTCTTTCACGTAGATTGTTTTCTTCCTCACACGGTCTTCCTCCCTTCCTCCAACAATATCTCTCGCCTCTCTATTTCCTGGGACGCAAACCTCGCTCTCTCTCTCCCTCTCTCTTTTCTTCTCTTCGTATTATTCCTGGACGTGGCCGTTATTGTTATCTCGCTCGGTTTTTCCAGCCTTCTCCATTCCGAACCTGAGCTCTTGCCTCAGCTACAGGGTCCTGCTGAAGGATAATGTCAAAGTGACCTTTGCCTTTGACGTGACCCTTGCTCGCACGGCAGTTCGCGCCTCCATGTCCGTTTCACCTTGTCTCACAAAGCGGACAAGATCATCTCGCCATGGATGGAATTTTACGGCGGGTGAGCTCGTAAAAATGTGCCGCCACCGCGGACGGGGATTATGATAATGCCCGTACTCGTCCTCCCTCGAGGATTTTCTTCTCCACCTCGCGCTAACTAACCCCTTTTTGGAACCGGCTCACCGTGATCGCCACAGATAATATTTTCCTTTATGACTGGTATTTTTTATGTTGCTTGAAATTTCCGGGATAACATTTCCCCATCCTGGATTCAGTTTGACGTTTCTAAGTCTTCTGGTGTCACTGGAGAATTCGGATGATGTGGATGGATCAGTGATAGATGTTCATTCTGATAAAAAAAAGGATCAATCTGTCGGTCGTAATGACAGACTGTTAAAGGGAAGGATTCCTTTGTGGTGGAGATAATGAGGATAAGAGAAGGCAAGGCAAGGCAAGGCAAGGCAAGTGAGGTCAGGCGCAAGTTGCAAGCATCCTATCTATTCAGGCGCCGTCGTCGCCGTCGGCTTTAAATATGTATACGTATGTAAGCCTCGCACGAGCCCTCAGGGCGAAAGGGATAGGGTTGCAGTTGATGCTGTCTGGAGATGCGGTTCGGCATTGTGCGATATAGCGAATGTATGTGTATGCATTAGCCCTCCATACGGAGGGCTATAGAGTGGCTCATGTAAAACGCGATATCGGATAGGCCACCAGACGAACTCCGGCTGTAGCAGCTTAAACGCTCTCGCATTCTCGAGTACCCTTAAAGTTCTCCTCTCGATAAGGGCGGCACTGTTAATTATTCGCTTTGAAATCCCATAAATCTCGAGCCACGAATGATTAAGCCAGTGAATTACAGGCCGATGTTCCTCTAAGGCGTAATAGTAAAATCTGGAAATCAATAGAAAGGGGGGAATTCGTACTGGGGGATGTTCGATTCGATCCCCACTGTCTACTTCCCTCGATGCTTCTTGAGAATCGGCTTCCACGAATTTGCATATAAGACGGCCCACCGCGGCTTTCTAGCTTCTTTTTATCCAAGCCTTTTTCCCTGGGACATCGCTAGAGCTAGAGTTACATGCCCGGAGATAATAACAGATATCGGGAATTGTCGATACGATAGCGTTGCTCTGGTAAAATAATTCTATTATACATTCGAATGCTCGAGGCATTATCGTAAATGTATCTTGCGGAATACAAGGAACTGCAGGATGCACGCTGCGTGTTTCCAGATTACAGTGCTCCTAATTCATTTTCTTCCATAGTCAGACATATTCTCGATTTGGGTCGATAATACATACAATTGGAAAAAGATCTCAAATAGACTACGCTGATTAAGAGGCGAGTTACACAGGGCGAAAAATCGAAAGGATTTGTAATATTGCCAGCAGGGGATAGGAGCGTTACGAGGTCCAATCGCAGTTAAAGCGGTCTCGAGATATCGTAAAGCCGCAGGGGTAAACTGAGCAAGTACGACATTAAAATTCGTGGTTGATCATGAAAGTGGCTCATTTGCTCGAGGTGGATTCCGATATAGCGCGCAGACCGTTGTAGAATTTTGGTAGAGTGGGATCATTAAAATCCTTCGGGGAGTGGAACATTCGGAAGTAGAATCGAGTTAGAATGCTGTGCAGGTAGACGCTGTTCCAGGCTAACTCGAATCACCGGAACAAGGCTGGAAGTGCTCGTCGTATGTCTCACGCTTGGGTTTCGTGTTTCGTGTTCCGGCTGGGCTGCGGAGACGCAGGCAGCAGTAGCGTCCCACGAGATAGCCGGCGGCGTGTGTCCTGTCGGGAATTACCGAGGTCCAGGCGCCGAAGTGGCCTCACCAATCACCCTGGCCAGGAGACGTGCTATACTGATTGATGCCGCGTCCATTCCCTCAGGGCTTCGCACCGTGCGTCTGCAGTTTCGACCTTTTATATGACTCTCATGAAGATGTGATCGACTCGCTGGCGTTCGAAGAGGCGGCAGATGGGAGAGGAAAAGTTCATGGTGGAAGATCACCATCCGTCATGTCTCTTGAATCAACAGAAGAAAAGGAGGAGGGAGAAAAAGAGAAATAGGAGGAGAGGAAGAGTGAGAGGGAGAGATTGGGAGTGGGAGCTTGACGCGAGCGATGTTGACAACTATGCTCACGGTGAACAGATTGCCGCCGATGGGCGGTCAATAGCGTGGGACGTGAAGGCACTTTGTCCCCGAGCAAAGCGGAACGAGTCCTTTTCGCAGAACTCACTACCCACCGTACCACGTGCCACCTTGAATCACTGCAGAGAGTCAAGTCAAAGGCGGGTGAGGGCGAGGGTCACGCGTAGGCAGAGCCGCGGCAATTTCCTCTATAGTTTCCCGGCTGTCTACTAAAACCTCTATATACAATTTGACGGGATCAAGGAGTTTACCAGCGCCGGTGGAAGGGGCTCTCTCGCGCTCCGACTCCAAAGGAATTTTGAAGAATAGCAATCTCCCTCCACTCCTTTCTCCCAGCTATACCCAGCACACTTTCTCGCACGCCACCTCTTTTTCCACGTACTTTCGCTCTCTCCATTCCTGTCTCGTCTTCTTCCACATCCATATATGTATAGATACACATCTATCTTTCTGAACGCAGGTTTGCACGTACTTGCAGTTACGATCAAATTATCTCCACGAAAGAAGTGCATCGTGACCTCTCGCACTATTTTATATTTTCACCTCTGACCTTTCGCCGGTCCGGCCGCCTCTTCGTCGCGCCGCCGTTCGTGGCCTACATACGCGGATTGCGGCACACTGCTTCTGGTATTGAAAAACACTCGGCAACAGCAGCATGCAGCAGTACTCTAGCTGCTCTACTCTCTCCTTCTCTTTTTCTCTCTCTCTCTTTCTCACTCACCCACACACATACACACAGGAACGCACTCACGCACGCGCGCACTTTCTGTTCAATCCGGTGTCGATGAAATTCGCGATACCCACCTATCCATTACCTTAATCGCCCCTTTCGTGGTAACGATTCCACCACTAGCTACACCCCGCTGAAACAGAAAGCTAGCGACAGAGAAGGAGTAAAAGCGAGAGAGAGAGCAAGGGTTGAAATCTACGAGGTTGGAATTAGTGGGATGGCGGAGGGCTGAGTTGAAAGGAAGCCAGGAAGGAACAGCGGAGGCGAAAGAAGTGGGTGTGAAAGAGGGCAAGCGATGAGTTATGAGCGGCCCCGTCGATTAATAACGAGCAGTAACAGTAACAGTAGTAGTAGCAACGCAGCTGGAGGCTTGACCACCGGATAACCAATCCAACCGAAGCCGACTAAACGTTAATTTATTTGTGTACCGCATACGCGCGGACCCTGCACAGGATTCGCGTTGCCCGGATGACTAAGGGAATGAATCTCATCCAGCATAACAGTAGAAGTAGCATCAACGTGTGTGCAGAGGGTTTGGTGGGTTATATGCGCGAAGCTTTTACCCCGCGGTTGCTAGTCTCGCGTTGCTTCTTTTATGAAGATTACCCTTCCTGAATCATGGCAATGGCGGGCGAAGTGCCGCAAAAATTATTGTCTCTCCGGTCGTTGTTGCGTGGAGAGAGAGGAAGAGGAAGAGGGAGTGCACGTCGGTGCTTCGTTTTAGTTTCGGCGTATATTAGTCTCTCGTCGCTGCCAGTCTTCCCTCATTCCCTTTTAGTCTGGTGAAGATTGCTTTCTCCGCATTCTGGCACACTTGCAAAGCGCGTTGGTAAAATCTCTCGTGCTGGAGAGCGAGTGACAGACTGCGTGCAAAATGTCTCGATAAAGTGATGCAGGCGGCAGTGGCGGCGGTGGCGGGGGCGTTAGGAGGGTGCGGGCGGAAGCAGGAGGCCGGAGAAGGGACGTGTTGCTACTGCTGCCGCCGACTCATTATCTTGATGCGGCAGCTCGTAATACTTTCGCATCGGGCCTCGTTAGCGCGCCGGAATTGAAAGGCGTCGATCAAACGATTCGTCGGCTGGCTGGCGTATGTGTGTGCGAGTGAGCACTGCTCCCGCTGCCGCCTTTATTGCCCGATTATCTCGAGTTTCCGCGTCGAGCAAGCCGATAGCCGACCGTTCCGACGAGATCGCCTTTCTATCGCAGTGAAGTATCGTACCTGCTTGTTCCTCTTTTCCTGCTGGATCAGCTCCGCGGCACGGCCAAGTGGAATAGAAAGAGAGCGCACCCAATAGCCTCTGCCCCGGATGCTGCTGCCGCTGCTGCTGCTGCTGCAGCCCGGTCAACGAGATCCTCCAGCGTGCCAATATCCCACATCAAATTACCCCTATTTCGAGAGTTCGCCGCTCCTCCCTTTCCTTCCTCTCGCGGTATACTCTCGAAAGCCTTATATCAAGCATCCGAGGTCCTATCTCAGCCCAGTCAGTACACTTCTGATCGCCCGGAAACAAAGTGCTCTTTAAATCGTAGCGGTTGCTTCCACACCGTCCACCATTTAGCCAGCGATGTTTCATCCCCGTGACACTCCTGTTGCATTCAGGCTCGTTACCGGTTGGCTGATAATTATTTATGGGCTCATTAATATCCGGAAGAAAGTTTAATCCGACGGGATGTGGGTATAGCGAGGCAATCGATCTCTGGCCATTGAGGATGGTGGGCTTAGAATTGGAGGGTGGACTTAGGTGGCTAGTCTATTTCGCAGGTGGTGGGTTGAGGGAGGGTCCGAGGGTTGTAAGGAGCGGTCTCGCCAAGCTTGCACGGGGGGCCCACTGCATTTTTGAGTGGTGTGCGTGTCGTCGAGAGCTGTGGAAGAAAGAGATCGCGAAGACTGGCGGTGGTGGTGGTCGGTGGTAGAAGGCGGTAGTAGGCAAAGGACACAGTGGATATAGAGAGAGGATGAAGCGGTACGCGCGCGACGGGGACGCTGAGATTAATCAGAAACACCTCTCGACGGGGGTGGCTCTCTCTCTTGAGCCGTTGCCAGCTACCCTCTCGACAATGCAGACGATCCTTTGTGTTCGCTGCTGCTTTGTTTAATGGCTGATGAGATGGAACCTTCCTGAGAGCGAGAGATAGAGAGGAGCTCGGCTCGGCGCGGTGCAGCGCGGTGCGGTGCGGCGCGACGCGGCGCCTTCGTGTGCTCTTCTCCGAGACGAGCGAATGTGCCCGTCGAATCACCGGCTGCTCGATCGTCAGCCAAAGCATAGCCACCCCTCTTCTTTCGACAGTGCATTGTCCTCCCCTTGAAAATCGTGTGCAAAATGTCTCAAGGGTATCTCCCCCTTTCTTTCGCAGTTCCTATTAGATCGGCCTTATAAAAGCGGCTGGCTTAATCTCTCAGGTAGAATTCTGATATTCCTGCATTAGCTGTGAGACCGGCTGTCCGTCTGCTTGAGCTGGGAATCATGAAACTGATCAGGTAGACGCTCCGGGGATTCAGGGGTGCCCTTTGACTTTGAGGGGTCTTTGCCAAATAAAAGTACTTATTTCTTTGAAACGCAGGCTTGATAAGGGAAGATAGAGCCCGTGAGAGTGGGAAAGCTGCTAAAAATAAGGGGGAGGTAGCAGGGTTTGTCCGCGGGAATGGACTTTGGTTATCACCCTCGGCGAGAGATGTAAATCCCGCTGAAAGGAGGGTGAATTACTTGTCGTGACAGTCGATCCATCCCGTTTCATGCCGCGACATTAATTTTTGTTCCTATCCCGCTGCTGCTTTTTTATCGAGGCTCGCAGCCTCGTGAAACCCGCGTTATGGGGATCCTGGTTTCATCTAGCTGGAGAGCCCCGTATTGCTAGGACACCGATGTGACGTCAGGGTAATTTGTAGTACGGGCGACCATTACGCGCCATTTTTTGCCTACCCCTTGTTTTACGGCATCATTGATCGTAAAGAGGTTTAATAGTCTTTGGTTATGCGCTTGACATCGTTCAAACGTGCGATCGCTCCATCACTTGAGTGCATTTTTGCAATTCACTTTATTAAAGACCCTCAGGCGTCACAAAGTCCTTCTTCTGGCACCTTACTGTCTATCCTTTGGCTCACGGTGAACTTTAATGAGTAGTATCTGTCTCTGAAGTGGGAATCGGTCAGCCGGGACTCAGAAGGGTACTGCGTAGAACTGTCGGCTGTTGGGTGCTGTATGTTATAGTGTACATATATTCTGTCGGTGAAGTTGCTGCGCTAGACGTGATCTAATAGAATCATCGAGCTCGGCGGCGCGGCGTGCTCTCGGCGTGCTCTCGGCGTGCCTATATGTATATTGAGCGGAATGTCTGTCCAGTGCAACGGGCGCAGCGTGGCCGGGACATCCCCGTGACAAGAGGTACGACCTTCGTATTAGATCACGTCTGCTGCAACGGGCAGAGCGGCACTCTGCACTCGCAACCTCGCTACATACATTCAGTACCTATGCATCAAGGGGCTGTGTGCGGCCCTGGCCTAAGTGTCGTTAGGACTTGGCTTAATTCCGAGAGAGGGTCGCAGTCGCAGCAGCATCCCCACGTGGGAATGCGCACTGCAGCGAATCCTTGAGAAGCGTGCTTTCCCTAACTCGGCGGGCATCCTCCCTTGCTACACACAGTTTCATCCCGACACGTGGCGAACTGGGTTAGAAAACATCGGACGGCTGAAACCGAGTGGCTTGCTTCACTATAATAGCCGCTCTCTCACGCGATCTTCAATTTAACCGGCCATCGATCAGACAAAAGGATTCGTGGCCGCTCTCCATCAAAGCTCCGAGTATACCCATCTCCTTGTTCGTTGGTTCGATCTCTCGCTCGCTCGCTCGTGTCTGCTAGAAAGATAGGCAGAAGAAGGAGCGGCAATATTAAGCGAAGTGTTTCCCTTTTGTCTCCGCTGGCAACAAGGCGCGATTGCGAGCAGCAAGAGAGAAACAAAAACGCGTTTCCCATTCATTGGAGACACACTCTCGCCCCAACTATTTTTACTCACTTTGAGAGCGACGCCAGGTACATTTCACTGCTGGCGGTACTGCTGCTGTTACTGTTACAGCTTTCGGTGGCTGTTTAAGCAGCTTATCAATATGTAGTTTGACAATGTTAATTATTACATACATCAATCACACTTCAATATATATTTATAATCTTTAATCCTCTTATATCACCCTCTATTGTTAGCAGCAGCCTATTAAAATTAATTCCACCGGTAGGCCTGCGTTTTAATAATTTCCAGCTTCCCCCCGTGCCCCGTGCCCCTGGGGGATTTAAAGGCCGGCAGGGTTTATTGGTTGTCGAGGGTGCGTTGCCTTGGCGGGCGCGGAAGCGAGTGAAAGGCTAACTCAAGCGAACAGCTTTATTCTGAAGGGATGCCGGCTCGTTCGTACAAGTCTTCGACCTTCTTTTAGATCCGCAACCGTTAACGGAGATAAAGGACCCGGTTTAAAGTCGTCCTCGCCGGAAAAACAACAACTCTTTCTCCCTTGGCCAGTCCCACCCAGCAAGCCCTCCTCCCACCCCGAGAGCCGTCTATCGTTCAGCAACTTTCCTCGAGTTTTCGTGCCCCATTTCTCAAGCATTCCTGCTGCGACTCTGCTCCCAGTAAGTCGTCTTTCAACCCTTAGCCGTGCCTGCTGTAGTCTAGCCCTCACGGTTTCCGGGCTTCCGAGCAATTAAGCCAAATGTTTTAGTAATTCAGCAGGGCCGGCGATCTTTCTCTTTGCCAATCTTTTAGCCGGGAATAGTGTCGGATTATCGGCGGAATCCTATTACCTGCTTTAATTAGCCAATGCTAGTTGTCATGTGCACGAGGTGGGCGGACCATTTCCGGGCAATGACGGCACATTGTCAGGTTCTTTTTGTAGCGCGGGGCAAATGTAATTAGTAGCCACGCGTACGTGCGTATTACAGCGTGTCGCGTGAAAAAAAAAGTGGTTTCGCCGGGCGTACTTGTTGATTACGCAACGCGGACTAGCAGGCTGGCAGGCACAGGCTGCCGGCTGGCAGGCCGCATTCAGTTAATTACATCGTGGTACGGACGGTTAATCGCGCCGCCTCACACCGGCCTGCATGCCATGTACCGGTTGCGCTAGTCGAAATCTTTGTCGTTGCCTAATTAAGTCGGGCGAGCGCACTCGCCGGTGCTAATAACTTCGCACGAGCGGAGCGGCACGGCGCACTGTGTTCGGTTCGTCTCTATGGGGAAGAACGGACTCGACGGTCGAGCACCCCGGAAGAGGTATTAAGCTTCGCGCTAGCGGAATTTTCCGTCCCCGTGGGGCGCTATATTTTTTTTCCTCCCCTCGCCGAGCGACCCTCGGGACGAAAGCCATTTCGCTAATTTCTGGAATTTCTTGCCGAGCTTCCTCCTGTCTCACTGCTGTCACCTGCCGCTCCCTCTCTCTCTCTCGGCCGGAAGGAGTTTAGCGTGAGCGACTTCTTTTATTAAGGAGGAAGCTATCGCTCGACGCCGGCAGCAGCAGCGGCAGGAACAGCGGCAGTGTTCCGACAAATTAGGAACGCTCTCTCTTTCTCTCGTCTTTCCTCAATCTCGCTCGCGCGCGCCGCCGCCTTCGCCTTCGCCTTCCAAGGAACTTTCAATTACCCCTTTATATCTTTTCGCTTCCTGCTATTCGATCTGGCTGTTAACTCTTTGATAACTCTGCTAGCCCCGGTCTTCCTCTACCTATTTCACTCTGGGCCCCCCCTTTTGCCCGTCCTCGAGCGTATACAGTAGACAGTAGAAGCACAAAGTCACAGGGTGACGGGAGCTCGCGAGAACAGTTTGCAAAAGAGCGCAACGAGCGAGCGGAGCAGCCTGCTGGAGAACGGAAAGCTTTAGCAGAGGCTGGGAAAACGCATTGGTAGAACCGAACACAGTAAACAACAGATAGGACGATAGATAGGGGGTTGGCAGAGTGAAGCTGCACATAGAAAAAGAGGGAGAAAAAGTAGAGGGTGGCTGAAGGCTCGCTCGCTCGCTCGCTCGCGTGGAGGAGAAGGGCGGTGGGGGGTTGGTGCGCGAGCGAGCGCGCGCGAGGGGGTGATACAGTGTGTGCCCTTCCACGGAAGGTGTTCGGCAGCGTTCGGTTGGGTTCGTGGACCGTCGGCGGTCGATAGAGCAAACACGGCCGCGCCCCAACCCCCCGTGGGGCCGGGGCGGCGGGGCGGCGGCGAGGAGGTGGGTGGGACAGTGACGGATAGACAGGGTGGAGCAGTCGGAGCGAGCGAGCGAGAACCCAGCGGTTAGTCGTTGCGAGAGGGGGCGGGAGGGGTGGCGAGAGGGTGGGCTCTCCCTCTCTCTCATTCGTTCTCGAGAAAGGTGGATGTAGGTGCGAGAGGGGGCCTCGTTAGAGGTGGCTGACCGGAGGGGGTGAGAACCACCCCTCCGCCCCTGTCGCCCCTGTCGCCCCTCGCAGGGGGGAATATCATAATTATTACAGCGGCGTTACACCAGCAAGAGGTTCTCCATGGAATTCCTCGGCTTCAACCTGACGGCCCATCCACCAAAGTGCGCCGCAATCTATCGTGAAAATTCTCGAGCCTTACGTTAAAAATACTCGGCGTCCCTCGGCTCGCAATGTGCCGCTCGCCGACTCTGCGGCTCCGCCGCGACCTGGTTCGTGGTTTTCTCGGTAAATTCCCCCTGGCTCCCGTGGAGGCCGAGAACCGAGACCGCGTCGTCGTCGGCGGTAGCGGTGGTCGTCGAAGGAAAGCGAGGGAAAAAATGGTTTTGCTCGCTCTATCTTGGCTGGGAAAGCCTCGCGGCAGGCACATTGGCCCACCCACAGTCTTCCGTATTTTGTTGCCTTTTTTATTCCATCCGTGCCTTCGTTTCTTATTTATAAGGGCCTACAAGAACATTTATAATACATGAAGCTAAATGCTTGGGGCTCTTGATACTACAGTTTATCAAGACCTTCGAAGGTCAACCTAGATTTGGTGAGGAGATCTTGAGAATTCTCGTTTACCGAAGTTCTCGTCGTGACACACCTAAGTTCATTTGGCATTCGGGGTATCTAATGCAGCGGTAGGGTGTCTGACTTTGGCGGACTAGTCGCTTTAATAATTCGGGCAGGTCGCGCTTATTTGCTCTAGGTGAATTTCACACTCCTGGTGTGGAGCGGCTGCGTTATTAGGGTATACGCGTACAATCTCACTTCGGTCTTCAGAGACCGGAGAGTGAGCTCCTTTGCAGGGAGAGTATCACCCTTCTGCCGGCTGCGCATGAAATCATACTCGGGTTTCGGGTTTCCGCGCCGGGCAGATCGTGTTTTCTCCGCTCCTTATTTATAAGTGCCAGGGGAACCCTCGCTGGCAAGTACTCGGCACTTGCCACTTGGTCACGCAATCTTCGAATCCAAGGATCAAAGATTAAAATTCCACAGGGCTTAGTTAAGGCACTTGGCTAAGACGTCTTTCCAGGTGTACCACTCACCGATGGGTTAAAGAGGGACGAAAAGCGTCGCTTCTGCGGAGCTCTGTAGAAAGTAGAAATGGCCATTGGCACTACAGTTTTTGAGATCCTTGGAAGATCCTCTAAGTGTCGAGGATCTTCCACTGGAAGATCTTCTGATCCTAGCTACCTCAGTTTTACATCTTACGAAAGGACTGCTTCTTGTTTTTTCCTGGTAAGATCCAAAACTATTCTTTCTTATGTCGCCACTTGACCAAAAGAGTCTCTGCCGAGCGAATCACAACTAAAGCGACGGAAAACTTGAAGATTTCCAAAAGGGTATGGAAGATCTGAAGAGACAAGAGGGCGAGAATAACTGCGACAAAATCTCCAGTACTTCTTCATCCTTTTTCTGTATCTGGCTCATCAACATTAGGCTTTTCGTCGGCCAAGCATGAAAGGCTGTATCCAGACACTCTGTCACTGTAGTGGAGAGAAAGAGAGAGAGAGGGAGTGAGGAGGGAGAACGACCGTGGGAAAGAGGTGGGCATATCTTTCTTCGACGATTACAAGAGCCGGGCGACCTCAAAGTCGCTTTAAAGTGTGCCCTCGAGTTTTTCCTTTTCAACGAGCTCAGCGTCGTCGTCACCTTCTTCGTTGGCCAACGGGAATATCCACCATGCCAGGTGGTACGTGTGATGATCCGAGCATATAGGAGTTTCTTGGTAGAGAAAATGACGCGCGACATTTGGATTCTCAAAAGAAGTATATTCTCTCTTGCTCTCTCTCTCCCACTCTTTGGGTAGAAATCATCGGCTGATATCTTGCTTCAGTGTTTGCTCTGATGAAGAGAGATGAAGATAAGAAAGCTGGGCTCACTAGAAAGCGGTCGGAAATGAGAGGGAAAGAAAGGGGCATGTTAATGTCGAGCGGAGCGGTGCCGAGCCAAAGAGGGTGAAAGGGGGGAGGGAGTGGCGAGCGAGGAAAGAGAAAGATCGCAGGAGGCAAATGGGATTGCCTCTCGAATTCCTCGAGGGCGTGTGCCGAGAGAACGAAGAAAGATTCGAACGGGAGTACTTGGTTTGCCAACGTCGATGCCTCAACCCTCCGAGGATACTTGAAGCAGCCGGCAGCCCGCGCGACTTGCCTGGCGAGCCCAAGAAATTGTCTCAGAATTAATTTCTTTTGTTTGAGCTTTGGAAGGTCTCCACTCCTAGAAAAGAGATTCCAGTCGGCACTGGATTCTCGTCGGATTCTTCCTTTACCACGATGAGAATCCCTCAAACCGGCCTTACTTACTGCCATGTGTTGACTCACTTTTTCGGTGGCTTCCTCTCCCTTTCTCAACTTTTTTTCTCGTACTTTCCCTCTGTCGGTGAAATGATTGGATTCTCTCGTGCCAAGTTCTCGATACTTTAGCCAAAGGGATTTAAGAGCTGTTCTACGCGCGACATACCCAAGAATGTTGAAGGTGGACGATCGAATTCTCCAACCACTCGAACAGTTAGTAATTCCGTAAATTCGGGGAATTCAAACGTGCTTGAAGAGATTTACATATTTTCATTGCTACAAACACCGAGAGGAGAGAATGAAGTTATCGGTCGGTTGGTTCAAGCGTTGGAATAGCCGGGATATGCATGAGAACGAAGAACTTTTCGGTGGGCGGAATCGCGCAGATATATCTTGACAGGAACGACGAGAAGAACATTTTGGATAAGTCGGCGAGCGGTTCGAGCTCGAGCCGTGTGCCACTAAAGACTTCGAGTCCTCGTTTTTCCGATTCGTCCAGATTGTTGGCATCGATTTGCCACCACGGAGAATCCCACGGAAAATGGGGTTATGCATACTGCTTCCGAGAAATCCTCGGGATCGCAGCCACCACCTCTGCAGCACATCACCTACATATACCTATATATACATGTTTGCTGCGACATTTACCATAAGCGTGTCGCGTATGTTTGCGTGGCCGGAGAGAGGAAGCCCGCGGAAACGTGTGTACGTGTGTGTGTGTGTGTGTGTGTGTGTGTGTGTACCCGATTTTGAGTATCCGCAAAGATTCCGTGAAAACCCGGTTATATTTACATTGGCGGTACATAAATATAGAGTGGGGAGCGCGTGGGAGGAAGAACGTGCCTTCGACGATCCAGAAATTCCAGTAGGATGCGTGCCGATGTAATACACGAGGCAACCAGCGGCCTGGAAATCGTTAAACAAGCTGCTCGCTTGTTATCCACTCCCACGGTTTTGCGTATTTGTTACACTCATCAGTGGCAGCCGGAGCGTTACCGTTGCCTGCTCAAAAGACAGTGAAGCCCGAGCAACTAGGAGGGATTTCCTCCCAAGCACATGTTTGAACCGAGTGGAGAAGAAGGGGACGAGGGAGGCTAGTTGGCGTAGGAAACTCTGTCGATTTCGGAGCAAGGGTAATCAGGGGCTCTCGAGTGAGGTAAACCTATTCGGCACGAGCCAATCCCAGAGCGGAATCGTAACTATTTGGAGGATACAACAGCGGAAATCCAAGAAGTGTGCTCGAGAAGTGAAGCAAGCGTACGGGGTCCGTAGGGTGATCGATACTTCGCGCCATGAGCTCGCGAGACGAGACGAGGCCGGCCACGGTAATTCAATCGGAAGCCCGTAATCCAGCAGCCCGAGCCTTTGAAAGGCTTGCCAGACTGCCACTAGATTCGATCCAGGACATTCACTTTAAGACCGCCTCTTCTCCTTTTCCTGCTCCTCCTTTCCTTCCTTCTCGTTACGCATTCCTCTTGCGTCGAGTCAGAGTAATCTGCATCCATACCGGACGTGCAGCCATGCTACTCAAAGCTCCGCGTCTCTTGCTCCGTTAATCTTTACTCTGAAAGCATCGATCAGCACTCTTGCACTCATGAGCTAATTAGAAGTCGAATCATTCTACCGATCAATGAAACCTACTGGCAGTCTCCACTTTTAATATACGCGAGGCCTCCTCCAACAAATACTGGTTTGAACTTCGCATAATCATCCGTGTGCACCACTTTGTCCAGGAGAGCGATAATAAGGCACATAATTACAGGAGTCGAGTTGGTCTGGAGTGGTGGCGCGCCGATCTCGCAGTCTCCCTTTACTTGGCCGATTAAAGTCTACGTTTGCGCAAGAAGAGATCTCGAGGCGTCTAGGAGGGCTCATCAATATCCCGAGCTCCATTCAGGGAAAAAGGTCGCTCGTTAAGAGAGCGGATGCCTTGAATTAATCCGCTCGGCGTTGGTGTTCTCTTTTGTGAAACCGCAGGTTTCTTAGGCGCTGCGGGAAAGGCAGGTGCATCCGCAGTGGGTCACCGGTCTCGGGTCTCATCTCTCGCGATTCAACCGGTTACGCGGGACACGTAGAGGCAAACCGGAAGCGGTAGACCACAGTAGCACGGAGTTGTTTCTGAGGATTGGCGAGCAGAAGCGAGCAGAAGCGAGCAGAAGCGAGCAGGCATCCGCGCGCACACAATGTGTAGCTTAGACATATACCACTCATTAGCAACTGTCTCAGCTTTTGTCGAGTTTCGTACTCTCGACTTAGAGCAAGCAGACTTCGTCTGCATAACGCCGTTTCCAACCGATTCCACGGGCCCTCGCCTCCGCCAGTTGTTCGCCAAATGCACCTGACGTTTACTTGATTGCGGTACTCTCATGTCAAATAGGGAACTTACCGGCGGACTAAGTAGGACCTCGAAAGCCAAGAACCATGGCTGCTATTCTGCCAAAAGTTTATCTTGCGAGCATTTTAAGATTACCAACTGGCCCAGCAGGAACACAACCAGCAGTAATGAGGGGGATAGACTGGCAAATGAACAGTCGGTCGGAATCTCAATTTCGAGAAGTCTCGTTTCCGTAGTGGAGTTTCCTTCGCATTCTCGCTCATTTCGTGGAGGACTCACGATTTCCTGGTGCAGGTTTGGGGCTGAAGTGGGAAGAGGGGGATCGCGCCTTGGTGCAAGTGTAGGTAGGAACCGCACGATGTTTACACAGTCGCCGGCAAACATTGTAATCCGGTAACACTCGGGCTGCGCTTCGGCCGAAGGTTTGGTCTGGCGGGCGGCTCGCGAGTCCGAAACGTTCGGCAAAAGGAGGAAAACGAGGCTAGGGAGGGTTGGGAGGGATAGGAGAGGATAGGAGAGGATAGGAAAATAGTGGAATGGGGCCGTTTTGTGAGTGGTTGGTGGCGAGGGTAGCCGGATCTCGTGTGGACAGGGAAGCCAGACGGAGTGTGGGTGTGAGTGTCGAGTGTGTAAAAGAGAGAGCGAGAGAGAGCGATACGGAGACGAAGAGCTAGGCTCACTAGGTGGTACGTACTTTGTGCTCGCACCGAGTGTCAGTCAGTCTGCGAATGAACGGACGAGTGAGCACATCCGGCCTGAATCCGCCTCGAATTACGGAACGTAACATTAAAACAAACGCGCGTACCCTCCGTTCGTCGCTAATGAAATCACGTAATACCTGCGCAGAATAATAGCTGCAGCCGCTTTTCATTTTTTTCCTCTGCCTCTCTTGTGAATGCGAATGTTACGCAACACGACTGGCCGCTGAAAAAAAATAACTAGTGTCACGTGGCGATTTTGTGCTCGTGGCAGGCATTCAGAGGAATTGGCAGAATATATGTCTATTGGCACGATACTAGGACGATGAACCCAATTCCGTGGGGATCCTTAAGCTTGAAGCGATCAGAGAATTAGCAAGAACAATGAACTCGTTGCCCGGCTATCGAAACAAGTAGGATGGAGAGGGAAGACGGTTGCCGTGGAAAGCGTGTAGCTGGCGCACCAGGCCATTTCGTATTCATTGACTGAACGGTCGAGAGCAGCTGAATGGATGGGGGGCTGCCGGAGCGGCGCGTCGTGCCGGCTCGAAGATGAAGGTGGAGGATTACAAGCGAGTTAATCCTCCAGCAAGGAGTTGGATGTAACGTCTCTCTCTCCTTGAGAGACGTTTCGCCTAGTTCCGTCCAGGCGTTAAGGTCAGAATTGCTCGACTTGGCACGGAAGGGCCTGCCAGCTCGTAGATAGCGGCCTGAAACTGAGGGGGTTGAGTGGACCCCGCGCGAAACTTGATAAACTAGCTCGGCCCAGAACGATGAAGCGGGTAATGAATTGCTTTAGAGTCCAGCACTCAAGTAACTTCCATGCCTCCTGGAGTAAAGTATTGCGGGTCCTTAACGCCTGCGCCAACCACTACTACCCCAATGCATAACCGACTTTTCCGGCCTTGTCTTTTCACCGGACATAAGAGATTCCATCGTTATTTTTGGCTCCGTGGGAAACCGAGCGAAATCCGCGGCAAATCCTGGGATGAGCGGCGTCGCCTTAAAGCGTAGTCATTACAGCGAGACCCGAAGCCACAGCGACACGTTGACGTAACGAGGTAATTAACGGAGGCTGGATTTTGGGAGGCGAAGCAGAGGGTACACATACATATATACCTTCGTATTAGATGGTTAGTTGGGTGGAGGGAGGGCGTTGCGGGAGAGGGCATTTTAGAGACTGGTTTCCAGTTTCCTCGGACTGGCTGACTAGCCTGTCGCAGGAAATGAATGACCGTCGTAATCGCGGCTCTTAAACGGCTGACATTTGTTATCTTTAAACCAAGCGCCGGTGCTGCTGCTCTGGTGGCAGCGGCGCGGTGCGGCGCGGCGCGGTTTGGTACCGGGCGACGGGATTCGAGGGGCTCGGATGAGCCGAAAGGGGAGAAGGGTCTCCGAGATGGATTAGCGGAATGATTAGCGTCATCTAATGGGGTTGTACGTGGCCCATGTCGATGTTGGGTCACCCTGGCATCCCTTCTGGCTTCCCGTTTCCCACTCCTTCCATCCCCCTCTCTCTCTCTCTCTCTCGCTCTCTCACTCACTTTCAGGTCGATCCACCCTAGTTTGGATTACGGGTGCCCCTTATTACTTCTCTCGCAAAGAAGGCAGAAGATATCGATTCCCCTGTTAGATGTTGAGTAATTGTGTATCAATGCGCGCGGATAGAATAGTTTGGCGGTGGTAGCGATGCTTTCCCAATAGAGTCTCTCGAGGATGGAGGCGCGGAGCTATTAGCGCGAACGTGGCCAACCCCGGATAGTCGAGTGAGATTAAGCCCAATTGTAGAAAGCCAGTGGCGAGCCGAGGGTGTCGAGGTGTGATACGAACTGGTCAATAGCCTGTTATTATCGATAAGACCGAACGAGTGGCTTCACCCTCGGCTTCAGCCTCTCGCACAATTTTTATTCCTCTCGCAGCCCCTCGCACCACTCTCCCTCCGCCCGCACGACATTGAAGAAGCACGAGGAAATGATTATTATCTCTGAATGTTCCTGGCTCGGCGGAATAATGATCGGAGGGGTGAGACTGCCGATATCGATGGATTATAATGGCACTTGGAATTCCTGCGTGCCCGAGAACCGAGGAGGGGAAGAGGACAGTGGCCGACCGGCGGCGACGGTACCTAGGAATCGCAAGGATATCGATCCTTTGCTAAGACAAATCGACGCTCTCCTCGCTCCACGGATTCCCCCAATCGCTCTGGATTTAATATAGCGCGAGCGTTAAAGCTGGGCTTGGCGCAGCGCACATCTAATATATCTAATGAAATATAGGAGACTCGTAATTCGAGCGGATGTGCATACATATATGTATATGTATAACGTATGCATACATGCGGGTGCCCTTTCAGCAGGCTGGAATTTATTCGGTGAGTGGATAAATATTTGACTTTATGCGCACGTTTAATGCGAGCAAGCGAAAGAGCGGCAGCCGCGTGCGCTATAATAAAACCGTTTATCGGTTCTGCGCCGGTCATCGTTAATGGGATTCGTCGCAATATACGCGGGCGACGCGACGGCTTGTTTTTAATTCCAACCGACCGGCTTCGGCAGCCTCACCCTCGATTATAACGCCGCGGCGATTGTAATTTTATTTACGCCGGTAATCGAGTGTTTTATTCCCCAGCCTGCCACGTCTGATGTCGCGGTTTATTAAACACCTCCCTCTTGGAAAATTCACGACGCCGTTTAAAGGATAGAGAGTCAGAGCGGAACAGAATGGCTGAAGTAGAGCTGGAAATCGTTTCCGCGATCCTTTGATATTTGACATTTTAAAGATTGTATAGGCTCTCACAAATCAGACGAACTTCTTGATGAGTCCAATATATGTATACATTTTAGTATATCGTCGGAGCCATTAATGCACCAAAGGAGAGTGAGCGCGGGGCGTCACAAAGGAATGCGAAATTAAGGCAAACATTTTTTTTTGCCAGGCTGGCTGGTCGCGGACGGGCCAGCAGAGGCCAGGGACAGGCGGGCGGCCAAGCGGATATATTGCATGCGCTTTGATGAAACAAAGCGCAAAGTAGTAGAAGAAGAATCTTTTTGAACGTCGCCACCGACGCTGCTCAGAGTTCTCTTTCTCCCTCTCGTTTTCTCCGCGAAATTATTCAAGTACCTTTCATTGTGCCATTCGGCTTTCGCCCTCCGAACGATCCACGAGACCATGAAATCGCGGCCCGAATCTCCAAAGCCGCTTTCCGAAAACTGCCTCCGTTTCTCCGCTTCCATTAATCGCCCTGGTTGCCAAGCTTGATCGGAGCTGTGTAGCAAGTCCGGCGGCTTTTCTTACCGATCTTGATAAGCGCTAGCGTTCAACTCGCCGACTATTCTCCCCCTTGTCTGACTCTCACGTCGCGATAGCTCTATCAATTTACCGGAACGATATCGACACCTTGATGAACAACACTGTTCATCTCAGTTTGCTGAGCCCGCGCCCAATCGCTCCGGGGTTTGTTTGCGATGCAGGCAAGATGCAGCCGGCGATGATGTTTCACCAGTTCGTCTTTCCACGTCCACGGTGATTCATTGTTAGATCGAATCGATTCCCTTGCCAGTACCTGCCAGAGTGACGACTAGTTTCCTTGTCAAGGGTGTGCCCTCGACGTATCAGAGACGCGACTTCCGAGTAAACGTTGACAGTTTCGCCTGTCTTGCTACAGCTATCGGAGCATCAAGTGCCATTGATTCCTAGGTGTGCACAGTAATGAGCAGCTGTTGGCAGGAGACATGCTAATCTTAGAACATCGTAAAATACTAGTGATTCCCTGGGATCTACGTATGCATAATGTCGGCTCGTTCATAGTGCACTCGTGTTCGCTCCCGTAAAAATTGCTCGTGCGAAGTATCCGCGTACGCGTGACTGGGACTCAGCCACGCGGGAAGACCGCAGAGATTGTCTGGAACAGCCCAATCATTTCCTTACCCTTGCCGAGTAAGAATGCTTTAGCATTCATTAGCATAGCGGAGCTGAATATTGAGGGGCACTCATCGAGAGTATAGATTATTGGAAAGATTGCGGGAAAGAAATTATAGGTATTTATTGAATAATGGCTGTTGCGGGGCGTGGCAAATGTGCTTGGCGAGCGGCAGGGCGGCAGCTCGTTATCCTGTAATGTGTTTATATCCTTTGGTCCGTTCTCCGGGGCTGCCGGATCGCCGTTAGATCGTTAGATGCGGTGGCTGGAGCCGAGCAGGTCGCATCTTCTCCTTGCTTCGCCGCCACCCCTAGATTGTTGGCTGAAAGCCTCGTTTTCTCTCTCGGCGGAGCGCACGGATTATGGGTTTATTATAAAAGCCCTGGCCAGTGCACTTTATCCGGCCGGTGGCCCGCTCCGCCGTGACCTGTAACCCGTAACACGCGGCAAAAGCAACCTTGTTGCCGCAACGATTCTTCCGTGAACACAGCGAACACTGTTTCGTCCACCGTTTTCTTCCATCCCCCTTATACGCTCTTCAGTTTTCCCGAGTTCCGGCATCATCTTGCTCGCACCGTCGCCGCAATCGGCTGGAACATTGCGCGGAAGAGCCGTGGATTTACCGTCGGCTGCTCTCACTCGCTACCACTGTAATTTTCACTATAAACTGAAATTGTAATTTCAGCCCTGTCGCGGCAAGATTGCAAGTTTTATAATGAGAAAAATAATGTGTCTGCAGGCAAATGATATTTTTCTAGTGGAGCGCGGTACGTGTGTTGTGCGAGCTTTTCTGGTAGACACAACGGGAACGTAGCATAATACCTTCGAGCGATGTGACAAGTAATATAGATCGAGACTAAATAATGTCCATCGAGTGGTAGTTTAAAGAATGGCTGTCGCTCTCCTATCGAGACACCGCGATGATTATAGCAGAAGCTGCTGCGCTGGAGAAGATCCCTCAAGTCCCTGAGGGAGCCTGTGGATAATATTCCTTAATGCACCTATGCCGGGTACTTATCTCTAAAGACCGTCAGAATAAAATTCGATAAAACCAGCCTCGGGAAATCCTGAGTGCAGTTGTAGCGGTAACGGGAGCGTAGAGATTAGGGCGCCTCTTAAGATGAGACTTATTATTTGGAGTTCTCGCTGGAGAGGAAGGGGCGCGCGAACGAGACAGATTGACAAGGAGATAGGAAGCGAAGTATAGGCGAGATATTCGCGCTAGTTTGATGGCGCTCCCATTCGAACGAATTGAGTCGTGAATAAAGTGGTCTACTATTTTCGGGAGAAATAAGCGTGTGGACGGTGGAGCCAAAACGTGCCGAGGACTAAATCGCTTTCGGCGACTGGTTTCGATCGCGCGCGAGCGAATAAACAGGCCGTTTATCGAGGGGCGATGGCAATGCGTCGTGTTCCTCGAAATAAGAGCACGATAATTGAAGCGGCGCGGCGCGGCGCGGCGGCGGCGGAGGGACGGGGGAGCAGGTGGGATGGCTGGGGCATAAAAACGCTCGCGGCAGTTGTTGGGCCCGATAATTATTACGGATATTACTCACGGGAAATGAGACAAGGTGGGCATGGCATTCGCGAGCGCGGCAGACAAACGTGCCGCCGGGATTTCTATGAAGGAGAAAAAAGATGTGGAAAATAGAAAAAAGGGAATGGGCCGCGCGGTGGAGGGGCGGGGTGGGGGGCCGAGAGTGGGTGGTAGGGCGGCGCGGGGCGGGAGGCGGAAAAAATTAAAAGGACCAGGAAAAACAGGGGTCGCGAGGCAAACAAAAGAGCAGAGGGAAGCCGACGGCACCGGGTATAACCGGCGAACAGATAAATTGGACGAGTTTCGCGAGGGAATGGATGTGAAAGGAGAATCGAGAGAAAAGGGCAACGCTGATAGTGCTGCTCGTTGCTTGTTTTTCTTCGGGTGTCCCTCTTTTTTTGCCGGTTTTTTCCCGGCGACACTTTTGCTTGCTCGTCTAAAGTCACTAAAGTGGAGCTACTGAAGTCAAAGGTGGAAGGAAAGGCGGAGGAAGGGAGAGAAGGAGAGAGAGAAAGGGCGAGAGTGCCAGAGGGGCGGGAGAGAGGAAGAAAGTGCGGTGAGTGTAACAGAAGCAGAGGATAACTACCTCTCATCTTGAAACTCCCATCGGAACTCCGCCTCTTAACTGTTTCCACGATCTTTCTGAAACTTTAAATACAACGCCGCGCTTATAACGAAGTTACACGCGAAAGCTTGGGAGCAGCGCGTCCAGCTGAAAATGATGCGCTGCGGCGCTCGCTCCGGATAAACAGATGCCCACTGATCAATAGCGGGCGGCGTGCTTTTCATAATCAGCTATGTACGCATTGTCCGTTGCCTGCCCTTGCTTTTTACTGACGTCCTTTTGTCTTCTCATCGTCGTCGTCGTCGTCGTCGTCGTTGTCGGAGAAACAGCAGCAGCAAAGGATATTCTTCGGAAGGAAAAGCGGCCTGGTTCGGATGGGGATGGGGGTATGATTGGAGTTGGGGGTGAAAATGAATTCATTAATATACTTCGGTACCCTCGAGTCTCTTGCACTGAGCTCTCATTGAACCACTCGGCAGTTTCCGCCGGTCTTTCTTCCCCAATGGTACTTTCCGTCGTCTCCTCTGCTTTCTTCTTTAGCCTCGGCTCGATTGGATTTTATAGAGCGACTGTTAATTATTCTCGTACACCCTCCTTGGCCATCGCCACCGCCACCATTTAGCCTTATCCTTTTTGCCCCTTCCACCTTAGCCGTCCTCCTACCATCCGTTAGAAAGCCGTGCCGTGGAAATATTAATTTCTCGATTTCCTTCGATTCCCTCTCTCTCTCTCTCTCTCTCTCCCTCCGCCTGTAGGAGCGACTTAATTGGGGCGATTAAGTTAGACACCGACGACTCGTGCGAACGTGGAAAAAGGAGCAAATCGAAGCGCGCGCGCGCGCGCACGCCTCCCGTTAGGGGGCGAGTAAGAGGGAATAAAGGGACCGCTGCTCTAATGAGTGCTGCCACAGAGCGCAATTGAAATCGCAAGCTGATGACTCAGAAGAGTGACCGAGGCGGTAATTCACGATGAACTCGACTAATGATGACTCATCTATAGTGATCTCTAATTTTTCCTTGAAATCCTATGATTTATCTGACTATGGAACTTCAAAATAGCGTTTTCTCTGCTTCGTGAAAGCACGTGTGGTAACTCGGTGAATTAGTCAAGTTTTTTTTATGAAATTAATATGGGTAGAAGAACTTGCCATGAAAAATAGGCATTAGTATTAATTATGTTAAGAATGATTGATTTTATCAAACATACCAGCAGTGAGTATGCGGATTGAGAAGAATTTGATGGTTCCCTTTTTTACATTTTTCAAACTCACTCTCGAGTCGATCGATTCGATTTGCCATTTGGCTACATGGTGGCAACACTTTTTCCTCCGTTTTATAGATTGCCACAAGTTCTTTCTCGCCAAGTTGAGGCGATGATGGCTGCGGTGGCAATGCAGGGTAGCTGAAATCCGATTATAAACCGAGACGGTATGTGCACTGGAATGTGCGCCGCGGCATTTAAGAGGCCACGACAACGCGCATAAGCTCGTCGCAAAAAATGCCTGTGTTAGTAACTCTTTGAACCTCCCTGTAATTCACGAAGCTCTCGTGTCCATGTATGTGCACACACGTGCATGAGCTGACTCTGGTTTCCAGGCTGCACTGAATTGACGGCGAACGGTGACGCCAATAGTTTATCCGCGCGCACCCGATGAAAGTACGTTATTAATTTATGCGAACGTCGGCTGAATCTCGAAAACGGTTTGCACGCTACGCTTCTTTCTAGCTCGTCATTAGTGAGTGCTTCCTTGGCCCACTTCTTGCTCAGCACTCACTCACTCTTTCGCTTGGTTGCTCTGTTCTCTACTTCGGCCGTATTCATCGACAACCACTCTCGACCGCTGCTCTCTTGCGTTCACTTACCTCGCGCGCTTCCGAGGCAATCGATGCTCCGGTCGCCTGTCCTATAAAGATCTACCTAGCGTGCTTTCGAAAAGACCGACGTTCTTTGCCCAATTATTCGCCACTCGATAATTAACGAGGTTCATCTACTATTTTACGTTACGTGGATATGCGGTGGCAGAAGCTGTCGCAGTTATTCCGAGGGTACGCGACAGGCTGAAGCGGCAAGTAGCGATGCTTAACGAGAAATCTCGACAGACAGTCGTGCATGTGGTCGGTAGGGACGAGTGCAAGTAGTGCGAGTCGACGCACCGGGATGACAAGTAGTAGAAGTCAAGCAGCGAGCGCAGTGGTTACGAAGTAGTACGAGTCATGCGACCTAACCAGCGAGCAAGTAGTATAAGTCAATGAACGCCTCGAGAGGAGAAGTAGTATGGGTTGATCAGCCGTCCAAGCGAACAAGTAGTACAGGTCAATGACATCTCGCACGAGCAGACTGCTCTTGAATAGTCGTAGACTGGAATATTGTGAGGAGTGGGTCCACACTGATGAATGTTATGCGAGAAGAATGAGAACCTCGCTCGGCGGTATTAGCCAGGGAATTTTTATTTCAGATTCCCGTGAATCCATTTTATCTCAAAGCTCGTAATTCCATACTGCCGGCCTACAGGTCTGCTCAGTGCCACGAAGGAATTCACCCCGGCGAGCTTTCATCTCCCGCGGGAGTACTTCCCTACACTCCTCCCCCGACATTTTCTCTCTCTCCCCTCGCGGCCGCCCCGTTTCTTTTACTTTTTCTCGGGGCGCACTGTGAATGACGGTGTCTCGGGGCCCACCTTCGCACCGCGGGGAATGCCGGCATAGGATTCTCATATTCTTTGCCGTCCAGCGAGTACGGGAGCCGTAGATTTTTCAGCCGTGATATCGGAGAACTGAACTCTATGATTTATACCCTCGAAGGCAATAACTCTTGGATCGCAGCCGCCCGGGAACTCGTCTATTTTACGGAATAGCGTCTGTCGTGTAAACATTATTACAGCGGCAAAATTAGTTTGGTTGTTCTTTGGCAGACGCGCGCCATTCTGCGAACGCAAGCACCCGCCTAGACTAACAACGCAAAGACGGAACAAGACTCTCTTGACGCGTGGCAGCGCTATCAAGATGGCTCTTGGTATTCCAGCTAGAGAATGGTGCCGTAAGGAGATTTTTCTTAGCGCCGAGCAAACCAACTGGAAAACAAGGAGTGGGGATTTCGAGATAGAATCTTTAATATTCCTTATTCGCTTACGTTATCTCATCCTTATTGATAGATGCTATGTTTTCCCCCACTCGAGACTGCGAAGGAGCTGCTTTCCGATGCAGACTTCACTGTTCTAACAGTAACGAGTACATAGAGGCAGGGCCGGGCTCCTCTCTTCCTCTCCCTTCCTCTCCCTTCCTCCATCTTGCTCACTTGTGTACAGGCAGTATACAGGTACGTTTATACTCGGTTATACCGCAAACACACTCGACCCATTAACCCGTACATTTCTGGCCTTCTCGCGGGAAATTCGCAACGTTAGAAACGTACTCGCGCGTATCACTCTCCATATATGTGTACGTATGTGTGTGTGTGTGTGTGCGTGTGCACTCTGTTCCGTTAGTATTCCAGGCTGCCTGCCTACCGCCGGGAAAGAGTGAGACAGGGGGAGAGAGAGAGAGGGAGAGAAAGGGAAAGAGCGAGAGGACGACATCATGTGCATCCACGACATGTTTGTCTGCGCGGTTATAGTAAACATTATCCTTTGTTGCATTATTCTCGTTACGGATTTACAGTCGAGCGAACTGTGACAGGGCGGAAGAGGCGCCCGCGCCGCCCCCGAGTGCTAGTGCAAGCGAGGCCGAAAGAGCTTTCGCCGCTTTGTTGATAGTAGCGGAGCTGGAAGAATTGCTCCTGTGTTACCACCACTCGACGCAAATTCACGAGTGACCTGTGAAAATCGGGTTAAGAGACGTCCCACCCGCCCACTCCCGCTCCACCATTTTACATTTTTCCAACTTTGCACTTGACTGAAAGGGTGAGCTATTACCCCCGAGAATTCCGCCGTCCAACTCCACATACTCCTTCCGGTGGCTTTTATTTAACCTCGATTTCATAATGTCCGTCGAAATAATTTATGTATATTGGATTTCGATGGAGTTAATTTCGGCTGTGTGAGGATGGACGTTTCGGTGGCCAGGTGAATCGGCCATTTTCGCATGCCGAAAGTACAGGTGTATAGAACGGTGGACAGGAGGTGCGGTGGAACAGGAGACTCGGCGTGGTGGCACTAACAAGCAGCCTCCTGGCGTAATTGAATCACGCTCCGGGTTCCGGCCAGGCGTAAAACGCGGATTAAATACGGTGCATACGTGCTAGTGAACCCATATGCACGCGCCAGGCGAAAAGTGTGTTTTTCGCATCGGGAAAGCTACTCTCGTGGGAATTCCGGGCGTACGGAACCACGTAGCCCGAATAGTTTGGTCGAGAGGACTTGACGATTGGGAATCCTAGCCGTTCGACCCCGCCCTCCCCCTTTAATTCCATTCGCGATCTTCTAAAAGCTACCTTTACCCTCGAGAACGTAATAAAAGGCTTCGCAGTTCAAAAGAGCCAGTGCAAGCCCACTAGGAATGTCCAGAATAAGAAAAATAGCTCTTCTTTTCGTCACGCAGCTCTCACAGCTGGCAATTGCACTCGATGCTATAAATCGAAGAATAAGAAACACCAATCTCGTATGTTTGCTCGAACACGATAAAGGCGCGCGCGTAAAAACAGCCGGGGCGAATCGGGCGGCTGTGAAAGGGCGCTAGAAAGAGAGCGATAGTAACAGCAGAGGGTGGCTGTGTGTGTATGTGTGAGTGCGAGAGAGAGAAAGAGAGGGAGGGAGCTGGCGTACTTCATGAGAGGGTGAAATGGGTGAGAGGGCGCTTGTGCAAATCGAATAGCTTTTACGGCGCTTGAATCCCCACGTATTTCTTAGGTCAGTGAGATGATGATAAATGTCAGAGAGATTTCGATTCGGGCCCGGTTCCTCTATCAAATTTGATTACGCCCCGTCTCCAATATCAATTGAGTCCCGGCTCGTGTGATCCGATAATAATTATGCCGGGAGAGTAATGAAATTATGGAGATTCCCTCTTTCATACGAGCGCAGACGACACCAGGGCATCTTTTACCTGAGGATGTTTACGAAATTCATGAATACCGCGGCTATTTCTGGAAGAGCCCGAGGACAGAAGAAAAACCATCAATCTCGGTGACCCAGTTACACTTGGAGGGAGGCTAGCGGCAACTGAGCGAAAGCCAGGCCGTCGCCGTCGACGACGTGGACGACGACGGCGATCCTTTCCGCCGGCGGAGCCGTTTATGAGCGAACTGTTCTCAAACTGTTTTGTAAGAAAGATAAATAGGCAGCTTTTGAGAGAACTCGCGTGACGTTGGAACCAAGGCATTGAATTTCATTATTATAACACTCGCTGATTTATCGTTCGAAACGCGCTTCTCCTTCCTGTTTCCTGCTTGATCGACCCCTTCCATGTATCGGTGGGACGTCGATCACCTTAAATCGGCTTCTTATACCATCGTATTTGGGAACCCTGGCCCTTCCATCTTGCCGTTTAACGTCGCGTTCGTTGACACAGAGCCGCAAGGGTTTCCCTTTTCATTATTTATCCAAACGCAATCGAGAAACTTTCCGGGCTGTATACAAAGCTTACGCTCGCGGCTTTTCAAAGGGAATACTCGGCCGAGCATTCTATTGGCATGATAGCAGAGATAAACAGACAGAGCTAAAGAAGATAAGCATGGCTGTTCGAAATTTTTTGGAAAACACTCTAGTCAGCATAAAATCAGATCCCAGCGTTTGTTTTCCAAGTTCGGTATGCTTGAAAATTGGAAAGCGGAGTCATCGAAAACCTTGTTACACGTCCTATTCTTCTACACCGTAAACTCCCTCATTCTGGAATTACAGCCTGTTCAGTCGACTTCCCCACTCGATTGGTCGATTTTTTTCTCCGAGTGGCCGTCGTGCGTTTTCCGTTATGGAACGTTTCCTTCGGATACGATCAAGAAAAAAACGCCAGCTACGAGGACCAGAATCGCTTGTGGACCATTTCGGCTGTTTGTTCGCGGGAGCCCGTTGGCAAGAAAACGGGTTAGCTGTGATCGATTGAGAGCCAGAGAGAAGGGGAGCGAGCCCCTTGCTCGAACATCTCTCGTGTATGATGCGATCAAATCCCCGACATAAAGCGCGCCATTTCGTGACTTTAATATTTCTGGCGAAGAATTGGTGTAGATAGAAGTTTGGTTAGCTTCTAGCTGATCGACAGTGCGAGGCCTCGCTCTCTCCATACTCCATAAACTCACAGATAGTCCCTGACAATTTCTATTATTCCGTGGACTGGCTTGACGTGTACTAATCACTTCAAATGTGCCAGTTACACCCGTCCCATTGAAACAACGTCTATCCGTGATATGAGTATCGCGCTGCGGATATTAGAAAAGTTCGATTCGAGATATGGTAGCTGGATGCTTCAGTCAGTCCTGTGAAATCGAATCGCGACGTACACGCAGAGAGATACTATTTTATTTTATGGTCCGATGAATTTCCGACGAAATGTACATCGCTTATGTGGGAGATTTTCCCACTCGCACTCTCATAATTTCCATTCCGAGCCGCATTCCTGTCCTCTCGTTATCATTCGGTGCTTCCCTTTCTCCATCAATGGTTACACAGCGCTCGGTCTCTCCCTCTCTCTCTCTCTCCGACCAAGTGACATTTTTGTTTCAACGTTTTTCTCTCGGCGTTTCGCGCTGGGGCCATTCTCTCGCGCGGATTCCAGCCGCGAGAGTGAAATTTATCTATTTGGCGATGCCGCCTGCCGTGAATTTATGTCAATGACTATATCGCAGTCCCACGGCGTACTCGGCGCGATGTCGTCGCGCCCCTTTTTTCCCCGGCGATGTATTTACGTATTTCCGTCGGGCTCATCGAGAGCTCGCAATCGACAGTGCGCTCCTTTCTTTGTGGCTTTCGATTTTCTGCCTGCGGACGTGCGGGGCGTCTCTCCTGGGACCCCTGCCATTTTCACCTTCAAAATTGCGAGGCGATCGTTATAGCTCTGTGCTCGTCGGCCTGGAAGACCCCGCCGGTTGATTCCGTTGATGCACGTCGATCCTTCGCATTTGGTTCGTCTCGTACTCTTCAAAAATAACATAAACCTGACTTATAAAAAAAAACCGTATAACATCCAACCACCCACTAACAGCACGTTATCGTGTGTCGTTGAGTATAATAAAACAAGCTTATGCGAAAACTTTTAGTCATTAAAGCATTCATGTTTCCTTCTGCGGTAACAACTGATTGCTCTTCAAATTTCAACTTTCCAAGGCTTATGGTTTTGGAGGTACTTTTGGGCCTGTGGAGGATCCCAGCTGATAATTATACTGTATAAGAGGAGTATTACAGCGGCATGAGTTCCATTAGTGCTTCTGCTCACCGTTAATGCAATATGCCGAGGGGGCTCATTCCGTAACAATGTAGAGTCGATACTTAAATGCAGTACCGAAACACTCCGGGCGTACCTCTTCATCTACTACCTCGTCTTTCTACTGCATATCCCAACCCCTTCATTTTGCAACCGTGAAACTTGCATCTGGTGTCCGTTCTAGCGATACTCTTAGATTCTTTATAGATGTGTAGTGTGGCGAGAATTTTAGCGCGGAGGATTGCAAGCGTGAGGATGATAAAGCTAGTTGCTAATGGTTCTCGGCGAGGCGGGCGAGGGCGAGGAGATAGCTAGTTCGTCTGGCTTCTGATTGCAGCGTCGTTTGACGACGTCGCAGCTCGACGGGCGTGAACTGAAATAGCCGGAAAGGAGTAGCCGGTGTGGCGCGGCGCTCTACTCTGTTAAATTCAGCCGAGCGGCAATTAAGTCTCTCTAATTGCCGTGAGACTTGTGTTTCAAGGGAAAGCTGTGCCATACATTTTTTCGGAGTGTCGAGCGACGCTGTAGGTAGTGTGTGTAACACGGTCGGAATGAGTAGCGCGCGCTGCATTAACGAATCGTTAGGAGGCTTTGGCGAGGCGTAAATTTTGGGGTTGCAAAGTGGTTTGCGCGAGGGAATGAAGGAACTCGTCGGGCATCCAGCTCGCCGACGAATCTTAAAAGGCGAGGCCAATGCAAGCGAACCGATCGCAGCCCTAGCCGCCTCCGGCGCGGCGGGTCATCGGAGCTTACGATTTACCGCAGTAATTACCAAAATTACTGCGGCGCATAATGACGGTAATTATCGCCGGTAACTCGCGGTAATTGCCGCGGCAATTACTGGCCCGAAATCGCTAAGACCAGCGGAAAGGTCGAGAGCGGTATGGCTCACCTCCCCTGTGTGTATTGGTCCTTTCTATCACGGGAGTTGGGTCAGGCCTGCTCGCTCGACACCCTACACCCCTATCGATTCCCTCATGATCTCGGCTTTCGGCGCTCTGCAGGTGCCTCTCCGTTCAGAATCATGATTTTATAAAGGGGTTAGTCACGCTTTGCAAAACTTGGAGCGGACTGGCAGACAGAGGGAATAATAGAGCAGTGTCCATGCAGTGGTCTAGAATTCAGTGGGGATAAGTTTTTGGGGGCGAGTTACTATGCCGACGCCGCGCCGCGCCGCTGGAAAAGTGGAGTGTGACGGTGTGTTTGACGTAGGAGGCAACGTGTGTTGTGGACGGGCGCACTAATTAGATCGTTACTATGTTGCAGGAGCTAGTGGCGGCGGCGGCGGCGGTGAACTGGTGCTGCTTGTGCTGCTGGTGTGTGTGTGCGGTGCGGTGCGGTGGGTCCAGAGAACTTTCGGCACGGGGTGAGTTTGCTCCCAGCGTGTTTCCATGCAAAAAAGGAAGGAACAAGTTAAGCTTTGCTGGCGAAAGTTACTCCTGAATTTCGAGCCGAGGTGCATACTCAAGTGCCTTTTGACCATCTACGCTCTCTTCTTCCATGGCAGTCGAGCGAGGAAGACAGAACTCCGACGATAGCCGGAATTCAGATATAGAGTTTGCCAGCTTTATTCTTCCCCAGCCGGCAGCTCGGCTGATATTAAGCGTATTGACAATTTCACCATAATTACCACACTCTGCATTCTAAAGCAAGCCCAATTCCATCTCCGCTTCGTCTTCCTCGTACTTTTCATAGTAGAGTTTGCGCTTGCATCCCAGCAGCTATTAGTATGCGACGCGTTGCGAGAAAAGAATGGCACTAGTGATGAGTGCGCTTCCTTGGAGTGATTTTTGTATCGCACTGAGTCGCGGCAAATAATCAGGGGTCCCTCGATTTGAGTACACTCGAGTTCCGCCCTGTCCGTATGGAAATTCGAGTGAGAGAAAGAGAAGTGCTGGCCTTAATGGTCGACGGAACCTTGGGATTCAGAAAGAACAAGTCCTCGAGGCACGAGAAGGACGAGGTCTACGCCCCTCGTTCGCCCTCTCACTCCTTCCTTCCCGCTCACTCTTTCCCTTCGTAATGACTCGCGAAAAATTTCAATGCGTCTCTACGGGCTGGCTTTTCACCGCGAGTAATAAATGGTGAAGGAACATGACGGCTGCCGGGAAAATGCTGGCCGAGGAGGGCGCTGAATCGTAATATTATGTGGACCATCGCGACCAACTTCACTATAGTCTCTCCATCGTTCCCCATTTTTTGTTTATTTATCGGGCTTTTGAAAAATATCCCTCATCAATGTCCACGTTGCAGCTCGACTGGCAGCGCAGAAAAGATAGTGTCACGAGCTCATTCGTCAAATCTACCGGAAAGTTTGTCACCCCGTGACACGCTCCTACCCATTCTGTGCTTTTTTAAAAAATTCCCTCCCTCTTTCCTCACTGTCATTGCAAAAGGGACATCTCTATTCCCCATTAATACTGATACTTGCTCTACCAGTGTAGATGGGATTACAACAGCAGACATAAAGAATCAAGGATGCTGTCTGGGGCAGTAGTAGTCACAAGACACAAAGAAGTGAAAAAAATATCGAAACGTGGACACCGCAATACTAATTGTTCGGTCTGCGATAATTGGCCGTCGCGTGACAAGAATCCGTAGTCCGAAGTATTGCGCTCGGACAGAGACAAGCGAACACAACATTCGATTCAGCCAATTGTTGGAACGTGCCGCCATATATGCCACTGTCTCTGCACCAATTGCTCTTGTTCACCAATTGAAAATCGGCGAACGATAGCTTTCTTGAGTCTCTCTCGCATGTTTCAATTCCATTGCGGGAAGCACTTTTAAAATTGCTGCCCAAGCACTGCGCGAGTTTTTCGATAAGCACGCTTTTCTTCTATTCTTGTTTGATTAAGCACGGCGCAGTGGGGATTCCGGATTAAGACCAATTTTACCGTTCGCAACTAGGCGCGGGTGAAATGAGAGTGTAGTAATTATAATGAGGTAGGAATAATCTTCTCCCACGCGAGAGTGCAGAGGCTCAAAGGCAATAGACTGCAGGGAAGCCTGTTTAATTCGCGGTGCCACTGCGAGCGCTCAAGAGAGAGTGACAGAGAGAGAGAGGGAGGGCGGGAGGGAGAGAGAAAGAGGGAAACAGTGAGAAAGAGAGATAGAGGGAGTGACTAGCCTGTGTTTTGCCGAGGGTTTTAATCGAGCCTCGTGAAAAATACGTGCCGGCGCCCGAACTTCCTGCACAGGAAGTTGCGGCTTCGCCCGTATATCTGTGTGCCTATGTGTTAATGGCTGGAAGCGCTATATAGCGCGCCAGAGGAGAGAACAGTCTTCCCTTCTTCCCTCTGTCTCGTCTCTGTCTCACTGTACACGACGGGATGGGGAATAAAGCGCTCTAACGAGCGAGGCGAAGTCCTTCTCTCCCTATCGTTACTTTGTTTTCGTTCTGATTCTGCATGCCCGCCGCGCCATTATCCGTCCTTATGAGTCTCGCACTCCTTCAGCTGGATTTCCCATCATCCACTCTCTTCCTACCGCGTTCTCTGCTCATCACTACTTTCTTCCTCCGCCCTAGTGCGTTAATACTTGCCGCGCGTGAGCTTCCTCCCTCTTCGCCCTCCCTCGCTCCTCCCTCGCTTAGCCCTGCCTCGCTTCGCCTCGCCTCGCCTCGCCTCGCTCGTGTTATGCCTCCAAGATATACATATAGAATCTCTCTTCCGACGCGGAGTTTTATTAAGAGGAACGGCTCTACGAAAGTTCCGCGAAATTCGCCGCGATTCCCACCGCGCGAACTTTAATGAAAGCCATTGTGCTTCCTCTTGGCTCGGCGGGCTGGTGTAGACCGAGAATATCCTTTCGCAGGGTTCTGCCTGCTTAAACTTCCACCCCCGGCGCCCAACTCCAAGCATTTCGCACCTCAACTTCTACCGCGAGAGTGACAGCAACACTCCTGTCAGCAAATCTTCGCTGCCCTTCATCCCCCTCGATTGCCCGTTTTGCAAAGGGATTATGTTTTCGTTAAAAAATGGAGGTGCGTTTTTGTGGTTATACGCGTGTGTGACTAAAGCGCGCGTTTGTACAAAGTGTCAGAGGCTTCCACCTGTAATCCGTGGATTCTTTTTTGCACGCGCGCTTTACTAATTTGCGGGGAACGCAAGCGCCGAGATGACAATACTGGCCTCTCTCTTTCCCCCTCTCGCTCTCGTTTTCATTGTCTGCAACTCATTCGCTCATTATCATTTACCTGCGCTCTTTGCACGTGTATTTCTCATGGCTCGCACAAAAGAGAGACTAGAGCTTTCGAGTGCCGTTTATTTGTTACCATGTCGTTTGTGTGAAAGGCATAGCATTAAAGGATAATAAATCTGAAAAGGAAAAAAGAGAGCCAGAATGCTCGGTCGCGTTAAAGAATTCGCTTAACAGGACAAGGCTCTTTTCTAGTTTGTTTTCGTGTATTCCCAAGTTTTTGCTAGATTTGTTCTGTTTATTCGGAGTGGTTGCTTCCGATTAATGGTAGGCACTTAGGCCGGAAACGATATATTATTCGGGAAAGTAGATGGTGTACACATATGACGCGGAAGTTGGCGAGTTCGGGCGTCGCATTAAGGCAGCGAGAGCACGAGCGGAGGAAAGCCGGTCCCTCCGGAAGAGGGGCCGAAAAAAGTGTGCGATAAAAAAAGCGTTTGCTTGGAGGTGGACGAGCCTAGGGTGTCCTGATGGCGGCGTGGTCCTCCAGGAAGGTCCTTTTAAAGGATTCCTGAAAGCGCGAATAAATCACGACTCTCTCTCTCTCTCTCCCCCTCTCTTCCCTTTTCTATACGATATTCGCGCGCGCGTGCGGACTTTCCCGAGGCGAATGCGACGGTTTTCAGCGATACCAACAGAAATGAGGACATGCCATGCACGTATAGAACGTGTCAAAAGTAATGGTCGATGTCTGTCAAGCGAAAGAGCTGTTCCCCTGAAAAAGAGAGGGAGGCTCGGGGGTGTAAGGATGAGTTCGAAAAAAGCGAACATGTCGACGTCCGCGTTCATGATTTCGTGCGCGCCCGAGTTCTTCCTATCTTTCCAAATGGCCCGCCTACTCGCACCAAACCGTTGATAACGCTTTGACTCGCTCGCTTCTCCAATCCATCGACGTCATTAGTAGAATGGCGCATTGGGAGGACTTGGGAATAATTGACTTTGTTTCAACTAAAATGTACCCCCGGGAATTGTATATCTGCATTATAAAGTGGACAAGTTCGACTTCATCACGTCCGTTTCATTATTCGTCTTTTAAAACGTTTCGCATAACCTCCCATGATACCGGCGGCCGAAGTTAAATTCCAGTTGATCGACTGGCGTATTTCATATATGTACTTTATTTTATTTAGCTTAATTGCAGTTGAAATTTATTTAATACTAACAACTGGCAATAAAAGTCACATCATTCAGGCTGTAACGATAGGGCATTTTCTCGCTCTCTTTTATTCGAGCACCTTTTACGAGTTTCCACTTTTTCCGCGGGCGCCCGCGTCCGCGTCCGCGTTTCCTATCCACGTATGTGTATGCGTTATCTCTGGTTAATGTGACTGTAATGGGATGTGCAATGGCCCGGGCATTGATTTCCGCGCGGAGCGGAGCCGTGTAATGATAATCATTGTTCGCTTAACGACTGAAACGAGTGGCACTCGTAACGAGAGAGATGGAGAGAGAAAGAGAGGGCGAGAGGGAGCGAGTGGGAGTGAGTGAGTGAGCGTGCGAGTGTGGAAGGGAAGGAGGGACGAGATAGGCGGTTGAAATCGCCGGTTGCCAGTGGCAGAACTGGCCGGCTGATCTAGTCAATAGTGGAATCGGGTTCTTGCGAAGATGCAATCTGTTGTCTGCGATACAGAATATTCATACATACGCGTGTAGTACGTCGGTTAGGGAGGAATTGGTTGGAGGGATGGCTCGATAGCTTTGGGAACGCGGTGTCGACTGTGCGCGTTGTGCTCGCGTAATGATTAATTGAAATCGATAGAGAGCCACCGCGAAATGACAGCCGACTGCATGATACCGATGACCGCGGGCCGCTTCGTGCTCGTAAAATCTCTTATCCGACGTATTGCACTTTTAGTCCCCGCATTAATCGCGTATGATCGCGCGAACGCGAGCTCGCGTGAGTGCGCGCACTGCACACCCGCAGGCCACTATCCTCGAATAACAGGACGTCCATGCTCTGACAAATTTGATCTACCAATATTTTCGCTGCCGGCCACCCGATAAAACGCCCGGAGAGCATTGTGTTTACGCGCCGATGACACACTTTGCAGCAAGAGAGAGAGAGAGAGAGAGTGAGAGCGCGCGCGAGGGGGAGAGGTTGCCGTACGCTGTATCAGCGACAGCTCGACTTTGCACGCCTGTAATTTGGTAAACTAGTTGCACGTAAATATATTTCGACATCGCGCACTTGGTTTACCCAGTAAATCGGGAATTCGTGTGGCCTCGTGTTTCCAGATAATGATAAGCTCGAAAGTAACTTTAATAAATGCACCAACCTTCTATCTCTTCCATTCCCTCGTTCTCGATATTCGAAGCATTGGTAGAATTACATTTGCCCGCTCTCCAAAAACAAAATCCGTCCCCAACTTTTTTTGAAACCTTTGACGCGTTGCATGTGATTTTTCGTTTTTTACAGCCGGTTATTTGCGGATTCCAGCGCGCCTCTGTGCCTGATCAAATGCCGAAAATAGTCTCTTCTGCCCCGGTAATATTCTGACACATATCTGTCCGTTACATGTGAAAAATCTTTATTCTCTGCAGCAACCTGTTGTAAGCACAGTAGAAGAATCAACGAATATTTGCTAAACTTTGTTTGACCCTAGAATTGGGGGAGAATAAATTATATGAGGCGGATGAAAGTGGGAAAGGAGGATGAGATAGGAAATACTGGAGGATATCGCATAAGGAACGTGGATAGAGGTTAGATCGACCCGCAGGTCCGGTCGCATTTAAATCCTGAGGGGTGACCCGCCTCGTGGAGGATCCGGCCTTCCCCAGGACTTCTGCCAGAGACCCAGGCCATAATTCGGAGGCCAGATAGATTGCATCTCCAGATAGGTTGCAATATCGAGAAGATACAAAGCCCGATTTGGCTCGTGAATGGCGATCGGGAAATTTGAGCGCACGGTTTGCATGCTGCCTGCTCGATGCTACGGAATTTCGAAGTCTCAGTATCTCCAACGTCTACTTTTATCTGCCGTTCCATGAAATGCCAGCAATAGGGCGAGAGATATTTCAGAGCGGCGGCGAGGATAGCGGGGATAGCGGCGAATGGCTCGTCTAATAATCGCAAAGTAGTAAATATAAAAGAGATGGAGAAAGGTGTCGGGAGAGGGATATAACTTAGGGAGCGGAGGATGATATTTCCGGCGGTTTGTCTTTTATTAAGTGACCGTAAATCGGTCGAGTCGCAAGCTCCCATGTCCCCCGAAGAGTTCTCTCATTCACCGATATGAGTTCTCGGATGCGCGCTGCCGGCGCAGTGCAATTCTCACTGTGTTCAGTGATGGGAAACGCTTATCCCCCTTGGAAATCGCACCGCGTCACCTGCATGCACCTCCGGAATTGATACCCAGCCGGTTGAATCGGCTTGGGTAATAACATTTGCATGTGCCGGGTCGGGTAGGGAAAGAGAGAAAGGAGGCTGCACGTGACCGAGGAAAGCAAACTAAATTACAAACTTTATGTGCCACAACATTTCCAAGCGTGGCCGACAAATTGTGTCGGGGAGTAGCGTCATGCGGACAAAGCATTCTCGCGCTTCTCTCTCGCTCCGTTTCTCCTTTCTCCCTTTCGATGCACCACGCAGTTTATACCATCCCGATTCATTCGGCGTCGGCTGGCCTGATTTCTCCGCATTTTTAGTCGCGCTTTCAATCATAGAAGGAAAAGGATGAACAACGGGTGATAACTGTTTATTAGAATACATAGAGCGGTACGCGAGCGCGTGCGCGTGAGAGGTCTACATCGTTTGTATAATTTATGGAGATCAGTTGACGCTTCTATTGATTACGAGATCAGTCCAGGTAAACACGGTTTATTCGACCGTGTTCCAACCGCGAGTGATATCCACATTTTAACCGTCAATGAATATTCGCCGCGCAATTGGCACAACGCTTTTGACAGGCAGGCAGGAGGGGAGAAGTGGTGAAAACAGAGAGGATATAGCGTGGGCTTATCGTGATATAGGAAGATAAAGGAGTATGTGAAATTGCCACGTGGCTAGCACGATAACAGTCATTATTACCGGGGTGCCTGTCAGAGACGTGCTCTAGTACCAGTCTACATTTTCCTCGTCGATCTAGCCATCATCAGAATCCGAGCGAGCGCGCTCCATCATTCGGTCATGATAATGTATTGTACAAATAGTTCGTGATCTACAGTCCAAAGTAAACCTTGGGTTATTGGGTTACACCGCAATCCCTACCTTCCAGGCGAGCACTCCTGGCCAGCGGTTCCCTTGGAATGGCAGGCAATTATTTGGCTCCCGGGAAGCGTCCGCTAGCTTCTGCTCGACATTCAGTTTTCGGATGACAGAAACCACGATGACGCGGGGCATCTTCAGTCGGGGTCGAAATAGTTGGACGTCCGTGGCTTTGTTAGTCAACCGGTGGTTACATGAGCGACTGCGGATATGCGGATTCAGCTGGCGGCAACGGGGGTGTCACACACCCTCCCAAAGTGTGCAATGCATTTGCCCCCCCCTCCGCCCCCTTTCGTCCACCGCAGCCTCTCTAATAAAGAGGGTTGCTTTGTTTGCTTTTCGACTTTCGCATGTCCCTGAAATTATTGGAGTTTCCGTAGAAACTTCTTCTTTATATATAATATATCGGATGATCCTTGATGTGGAAGGATTTCATGAAGAGGGAATGGAAAGCACTGTATAAGTGGCAAGCCTAGCGTACGTCATTTAGTCGGTGTCCTCGATACATGACTGACTTGGAGCTTAACTGGCTTGACAGTGGGGCCAGGGGGAATTCGAGTAGGGTGTTGTCATGCGAGGCGAAATAATAATGGGATCAAGTGTGACAGTATGGGTGGGTAGTAGTAGTGGGAGGGTAGTAGAGTGTCAGGGATTCCCGACCGCGGGAAATAACGAATAGGTCATCCGAGCCGGAGGGGCTGGCGAGTATTGACACTCGGCCGTTCATTTACATCGTAATGATGGCGAAGTGTCAGCGCTGTCAAGCGCAGGGTAACGCGTTACCGGACAGAGAGAGGGTGGTGTGTGGGTTGGCATGCACTCTCTGTATTAGGAGCACGCGACGCAGGGGGGGAAGAGCGATTTCGCGGTCGGCTAAACAAATTATCGCATTCCGATAACGAGGTCACTCATAAAGTCGCGGCAGCCGCACACTGCCTGGACCAACCCCACTCCCAAATTGTTTGACCCCCGAGAGCATACGTGTAGCTCGCGCCTACACGGCTCAGCCCGATTCAACATTGGAGGCCCCGCTCGTTCCCAGTGTCGCTCGGAGCCTGCGATCGACCGGCTACCTTTCCCATCACTTCGCCACGAGCCGAGCCTCCCACTGATTTCGAATCTGAAATCGCAATCTGAAATGGAAAGTCAATCACTCGCCTGTGGTGGCGTAGCGAGTGCGCAGAGAGCAAACAGTGTCGCGCCCAACTCGTGCAAACATTGGTCCCATTGATTGCAAAGAGAGGGCAAATGCGGCGGGTGGGCGGGCGGCAGGGGGATCCTGCTTGACGACATACGCCAATTGTCAAGTATATGCTAATTCGAGAGTACTTCCTTGGACTGTGTTACTATGGTGTTTCTCTGTCCCTTGAGCGAATGACTAGCTCACGGAAATGAATAGACAAGTCCGGGGCTAAATGGACACAAGTGGAATGGGATTTGGTATCATTACGAAACTGATAATACGCGATCGAATGAAGGTACCAGGCTTTTTTCGAAGGCCCGCACGTCAATTAATCTTGCGAAACTAAGGCAGAGGCACCCGCACGCGTTGATGTCATCGCTGGAGCCAGTAGCGCGCTATATGTTCCTGACAACGACCTCCGACCTGGGCCAAGCGACATTGCAGTGACGTTGCGGGCGGTGACGTCATCGAGTGCATCTATGACGTCAAGAGGGTGTGGGTCGCAAGAGGGAGTGAGCGAGTGAGAGGGGAGAAAGACTGCGGGGACATTTTCATCCAGGTGAGAGTGTCGACGAATTGGGTCAAGTTGCTTAACTCCTCTCGGCGCGCTGTCGTTCCTTAGCTCTGCCTTCTTCTCCTCGTTTTTTCTTCGGCTTCTTTTTTAATAAGCTTACCTCTCTCGTTTACGCACAACTACTGTCATCGAGAATGCTTTCTAGTCCAAGAACATAATTTTAATCGCGCGTTGACCGAGTTATTGTTTGAACTTTCTGCTGTGCTCAATTCTTAACGAGCAGCCAAGGCAAATAGTAATTTTTTGCCAGCTCCACTCTGCAAATAAATATGTCGCTGGCCTGTGCTCTTCACTGTCCTTCGTCAGTTCCATTCTATCTTCTCACTGATCTTTCTCTCCCTTTCGTGATGTGTGTTCGAGCTTGAACTCCATCTGCACACGAGCACTCTTTGCTGACTTCTCTCTCATTTCGTTTCTCAGCTTGACGCGCGTAGTCCTCTGGCCAGGACACCTTTGATCCATGCTGAGCCGTCTTGCTCCAGGCCCGACCACGCTCTCTGGGAAGTGCACTCCGTGCATTTATTGGAAATAGGTGTAGCCGCCCGGCTAAATTGAATGTGTCACGCGGCCCGGCCACGCTACGCAGTTTTCCCTGAGGCTTGAAAAATTTAATTTCTCGGAGGAAGTGCATTACAGCCTTCCAAGGAATTCCATCGATCCCGACGTAGGTAGCTGCGGCGGCTACGGCGGCGGCTGCTCGGCGATTCACTCTCTGCTTCATTAACATTTTCTTGGAAAACAGCTTTGTACTCCCACCCTCCCTCCCTCTCTTTCTCTCTCTCTCCCTCTCGCACTCTCTCAACCTGTGAGCCAGCAATTTCCATTATATGTAGTTCTCCCTTTTATTTTCCAACGGCGAAAAGGTCTGCACTTCTTTCGTCTGGTTCAATCTCGCTCGTTTTTCGGTGGTATTTCGCCAAGTACTTATTCACTGCTTAATCTCTTTTTCCATGGGCTGTCTATCGACTTTTGCCGAGAGGTCCCACTGTATTCTGCAGCTCATGACGGCAGCGGCCGCTTTACCGCCGCTTTTCCGTGCTGGCTGCTTGCGAGGCCTCTTTTTTGGAATCAATAACGACGCTCAAGTCGGCCAGTGAGCGGGCCGAGAGCGAGCGGGTCAAGTGGCCATCCGCTCGCTCTCCTCTAAAGCCAGTACAGCCAATGCTCTCGCGCTAATATCACCGAGCGACTTTCGGCCGTGGCTCGGCCCCGGGATTGCCAAGTCAGCTCATCGCCAGAGGAGCTTTGTTCCGGCTGGACGGCCCAGCCAGCCACCGTGTAATGTCGCATTCGACATTTTTCGCATTTCATTTGGCCTTCATCCTGCACACCCTTCCTCCTACCATTTCTGTACCGTCGGAGCCAGCTGTTCGCAGCATGCCACTGTCACCCGGCGATCGCTTTCCGCACTTGTGTGCCTTTCCTTCGCCCTGCTGTGGTTGGAGACTGTTCGCTAGAGTGACCACGATCTCGAAACTGCAGCAGCCAGCAGCAGCAGCCGTCCGGGCGGGCGCGGCGCCTCTTCCTTTCTTGTGGTAGGTGCTCGTTCTGTTCGCCAGGCTATCCTGTGGCCAGAAACCACTCGGCTCTTTGCTGCTATACACAGAGGGCGAGGTGATGAGACAGGGTGGCACAGTGGTTCGCCCGGTCCCGGTACCATCGACAAGAACTACCTGCTGACCGGGCCACATTGTTGCACCGGGCTTTTTGCCTCACGTGTTTCGCACTTGCTCAGTCTGGCTACGTAATTATTTGGCCTGGTCTTCGCTACGCTTCGGCCCGTGTTTTGCGGCCATCTCTACTACCTCCTACCCTCTTTCAATCCCTTCCACCCACCTCACGTCCACCCACTTACCCTTTACGTCTACGTTATTTGCATGTTAAACGTTCTCGTTATCCGCCGTTCGACGTTACTTCGCGCCCACTGCTCGCACCGGCCTTCTTATGCCCAGGCTCAACTTTCCAAACTGGAGCATTAATGCCGGCGGCTCGCACGGACCACGAACGTCGGCTCCTCAGGCGAGGGCATTAGCCGAGCGAGCGAACCAGCGCGCGTTTGCGGATTTTAAGAAAACCTCGGCTCCGAACTTGTTTACCCGGCCGTGCCAGCTCGCACTTTTTACCGGGGAACATCCCTCCCTCTATTCTGCCCTAACCCTGCTTTTACGGGGTATTATTCACCAGTGAGCAGGTCTACTGCTCTTCGTAAGGCAGGGGAACGCGTTAAAAAGTTCGGACCTCCAGCACTGCTGCGTAAGAATCGCCCTGGAGAAATATGGCCGCCATTCTGCTGCTGCGCTCGTTGAGAGTGAGCGCAGTCAGTCTCTTTGCATAATAACGAGAGCGTTCTTTGTAGACAGAGAGATGGGGGCGTAGGGAGGCGGTGAAGGGCTGGGCGAGTGAAGAGAGTTAAATTATCTGCGGATCGGGACGTCGGTCACCGACGCGTAAGTGGAGAAAGAACATTTTTTCTCATCGCAGTAGAATGAGAGCAGCGAGAACTCCGTCCTTTCTGATGCTGCTCTTCAAAGGGTAATGCTTTTTCACCGGTCACCGTGAGAACGTCAGGTTGTGCCATCGAAAGGCCACCTCGAGGCGGAAGAGTGGTGTGAGGAGCATAGCGGTTAATTTGCCAGACGACGGGCGGATGGGTGTCGAGGTGGAAAATAAAGTAGCCCGTCACATGGGGTGTTAGCAAAGCTGCGGGAAAGTCGCAACGTCGATGACGTAGATTGCCAGTAATCGATATGTTATTATGCATTGGCGAGGTCAGTGTGAATTTAAGCGAGCGCGACGGGTAGTGGGACACACTCGACGTCACGGAAATCTCGGGTTCGGGCATCCTCGACCTCCAGTCCGTTCGCCAGTGGTCCAGATAGCCCTGTCTCTTTCTCGCTCGGTCACGCGATTAGACTGGCGAGGAGTGGAGGCTTTCGGCTTGGGGTCGCTCCGCGCCACTGCGCTCGTTAGTTGGCGTGCGACAGAAAGAGAGGGAAAGTAGGCTACTGGCATCGGTATCGACCGATGTGTAGCGTAGACGCGATGGAGCTGTAGCGAAGGGATGCTGTGATACTCTCTCGTATCAAGGGACTTTCAGTGCGGCTCGATAGCCTCACGCAACTCTCTCTCTCTCTCCCTCTCTCAGATACCACGCTGCTTACAATGTGCTACTTACCAACGAAAGCCACACAATCTAAACACCTGGAGGAAAGAGAAAAATACTATGGACTTTTCTACAGAGATACAAGCCTTTGATTGGCATCAGTCGCTCTCTCCTGTTGACTCACTCTTCACTCTTGTCGTCGAGTACACAGCTCCGGCAATCGAGAATGTCGGGCCTTGGTTGAAGGGAGCGGCTCGAGCAAACGGCTGGTAGTTGAGTAGACAAATTGGCAGGCTTTATCGTAGGCCCGGCGATTCATCAGCCGGGGGGACGATGTAAGCAAAAAAGGGATGCTCCGTCATTTTCTCACACGCCCCCACCACCACCACCCCCCACCCCCACCCCTCCTCCCTACTAAGTATTGCTACCCACGCGAGGCCAACTCTTTGTGCTTGTTTAGCCAGGGGATTGTTGATAGTATAATTACCGGGACGCGTTCGATAAATTACCGGGAGGCTAATGAATTATCCGAGGCATCCTAGTCGCTCCGGCTGGGAAGACTGGACCGTCGTTTCTTTCCTCGGAATTGGCTGCAAGAACATCGGCGCCTCTTCCATCATTTTCGGTCTGCTTGGACATTGTCTGCGGAGCTGCCGACGGCCATACCAGATAAGAGGGGGAATGAAAAATTGCAGGTGCAGCTGACGACGCGTTAAAGCCTTATTAATTACGCTGCGTCCAAACGCGTCCATCTTCAGTGCAACCCCTACACCGGCAGCACTCTTCAGCCCTTCAACCACCATTCCACGACCGACTTTCATTGTTCTTCGCTTCATTGGGCGTCATACGCCTTATTTTCATTACCTCGCAGAGTGCGAGATTCATTACAGAAAGCCCTTTCAAACAGTGACATCTTTCAGCTTCGGATCCTGCCCTTTGACTTCGAATTACTGTCCCTCTCATTAACATTAGCCAATCCCTCTCTCGTGCCACCTTGTTCCATTAGTCCGCACCTTTTTCCGCGAACGAGAATCCTCAAGAGCCTCGCAGGCATTGGCGATCCTTAATGACCGATTGGAAAACGAATCCGCGATGATTGGAGGAACGTTGCGCAATCGAACATTCCTCGGAACCGTCGCGTAACCATCGAAGGGTAAATTGAAAGACAAAAGTCGCAGCCGAGTCAAGTATTCGGATTAGTAGAAGATTGCACCTTTCTCGTTGATTACATGATCATACTGTAAGCGCCACGCTCCGCCACCCAGCAAACGGGCTTTGACAGCGGCGCACTGGATTATGTAATACGATTCGCCGGTCGCCGCTTTGTTGGAAACGAGTGCCCGTTGCGTTGCTGCACATTGCATTTCCCTAACACAGTTACAGCTGCATCAGCTGGTTTACATCACGTAAAGCTCACGCTCTCAGATAGCGTCAGAGAAAAAGCGGATTCACTTTAAACGCGAGCGTCGCTGAAAACTTCAGCTTTAATTTGCGGTAAGCGGTCGAGACAGGAAGGGGTAGGAGGAGCCGGCCGGAACTGGATGGTTCGCGTGACTCTGTGATGCGCTGAAATAATAGCTAAGGTTTTATGATTAATTACTAATATCATCGTGGGTTCCTCCGGTACGGAAGGAGGACCTGCTTTAGCATTCAGTGATATTAGCGATGCTTCTAATTATTATTAATAATCATTATAGAATCCACGGGATTTTCGGGAGGACGGGTAAATCAACGGCTTTGACAAGGGTACAAAAGTGAAAGCAGGGTATTGGACAAGAATTCGTACAAAGGTTAGTCAGTTTTCAACAGAGAATGCCCCTGACTCATCTCGATTCCAGTTATCGCTCTGTCTGGGAAGCAAGCACGCAGAGATGCGCTCTATTGCGGTTCAATTTATTCAGGTGGCTCGAACACACATCGTCGCCGCCACAATAATCGCAACGACGCGTATAATGATTACGTTTTCATGAGCGCCAGTAATTGTCGCGTCCACGCGGGATTAACGCGGCACCTGGCCGATGCGGCCTGGCATGCGCCGCAGGTGAAACGCTCGAATAAATGCCCGAAAATCACTGCCGATGCAGATGAGTACTGCAGTTGCATACGTCGCAGCTCGAAGCTGTATTGCGCCGATGAGCACACATCAGCGTGCCCGACACGCTCGACACGTGATGTACAATTTAATTAAAAGCCCTCATTAATAATGATACGCGTAGTGGCCGCGCTCCTGGTCCTCGCTATGACAATGAGTACTGTCTATCCCCCCTCTCTGCCTCCCCGGCCCCGCTCCACCATTCACATTTCTAAAGATATCGAAGAAGAGAGATATTCGTTGACCGTAATTTTAGTGGGCAAGTTTAGCCTTCCGTAGTCAAAGTTACATTCTCAGTGACGCGGATCCGTCTCCTACCGTTTGCCAGCTCTTTTTTCACGAACAAGATGGAATCCGAAGTTATCTAATTCCGAGGAGACGGGGATGCTCACTCGACGAGGCTCGACGAGGCGAGCAAAAAGGTCCTGGTAAAAGGGGGAAAGTTCTGGGAGTAGCGGGAACGACGACGGTGCTCTCTTCCCGGGTAGTTTTCTTTTCGTAAAATAATATGACTTTCAGTCGAACTTTTTCCACGCTTTCTCTTCGACTGCGACTCCGCTGTCCGCTCGCCAAGCCCTGCCTTCGTGACTTGGTTGGTTATACACGCGTCCCTCGTCGTCAATGGCTTCGCGAAATGATTTAAATTAGCTAGGAGTAATGCAAGCGAGTGCTTCGGTAAAATGGAACAGCCGCTGTTTCAAATCCAACTGCGATATTCACTAGAGTTCCACTTTGATCGCCGACGCGAATTGATCGGCCTGATAGATGATACTGCCGTGCTGCTGGTTGAGTACATCCCTGTCGAGCTGGGACGGATCAGGCCACGGCTATATCGAGCCAGACCGAGCGACACTTCAACCCCAGATATCTTGGGCATCTCGATTTCACGAATAATTAAGGCCGCGCACCGCTGCTCACTTTGTAGTTGAGAGTCGGTGGCTACTGTGGATACAGAGCGATTCGATCTGACGGCTCTATAATCTCCGAGAGCTAGAGCCCCATGTAACGCGAGAAAGTAAATAGCCGACGAGCGGATGGTGTCAGTCATCGAACTGGATAGTGGTGTCTCGGATTAAACGTTGATTCCAAGTGAACTCAATCCTCCCGCTTGATCCTGACGTTTCTACCCCTTTGTTTACAACTAAACCAAACGAAACTATTGTATACTCATATGAAATGAAATTGTGGAAAGCATCAGGGCTAATGAATATTTTCGAGGCAGTGGCCAATTCCGGTTAGATCGCTCCTTCTCTAATCATGGCGTGTATACAGTTTTGCGAGTAGGTTCTCTGGGGATGCGGAATTCCTGGGGGAAGAGTAGGCTCGCGTAATAACAGCGCTTTATCGGGGAGGCCTGGTATCTCGCTGGCTGATGGAAAGTCCGGCGTTCATGAATTAATAAACATTCCTCGCTAAGCACTCCGGAGCCAGCACATATGCACGGGCACATTGCACATGCATGCCCGTAGCGCTGAGCTGCGGTGGAATATAGGACTATCTAGTGACTGAGAGGATGGTGGTTGGTGGGCCGGCGCGGTGGTTGCGATAGTAAATGTTGGGAGATGAAAGCAGACGATAAAGAGCAGCGTTCTCTTCGCACCATCTTGCGGACGTGGGCATGCTGATATCGTGCACACGCACGCACCATAACCCCCGGAGAACCGAGAGGCAGAAGCCTAAGCCCCGTTGCCACGCTATGCCAGAGTTAGTTCGATACCACGAATTAAATCCCCGACATTTAAGCGGCCGCCTGGAAAGTCACCGCTGATACCTGCGAGCACAAATCTGCCACGCAAATCTCGGCCCTCGTCCGCTTTACTCTCTCAATCTTTTCACCTCCCGCTGCACTTCCGCCCTGCCACACACCAAACTCTTTCATATTCTTTTATCGCGCCCTCGAAGAATTTGTCGGCGACACATTTCCTCGTCGCAAGTTTCCTAGAGTAGAAGCGAGGTTGTCGATCGGGATACATGTCTGTGCGTGTGTGCGTCACCTTTCAGCAGCATCGGAAACACATCAGCGTGCGATCGTTAGCTGATCGGATGGGATGTGTGAGCTATCGAAGATCGTAGCGGCCGATGCCGTCGTCCGTCGCCCGCCCGCCGGCTGCAGGGCTCCACAGGGGCGGCGGTTTGGATAACCGCACGCGAGATTGATCGCGTTAGCGCTATTAATAATTCCGCCTGGCAGCGACTAAAGCCCGCCGCGACGATATATGTGTGCGCTTAGGCGCGTTATAGACGCATTAGGATAAAATTCGATAATCATCGCGTCCCAACCTGTCCCGCCATCGCCAAGCCGAGCACCGCTTGCTCACCACCCAATATTAAATCACTCGCGAAATTCCGGGGTGACACTACCACTGATTTCGTACTCCGATCGGTTTACCTCGACGAGACGCCAACTGATACACTGCGGCCACTGAAACCTCACTGAATTGAAGACACACGGATATGAGTGTAGCCCGAGTGGAAGAGCCGAGCATATTCGACCTCCATATGCTTCAAGCACGAAAATTTATCACAAAGAATAATCAGCAGAGTGCTGTAGACTCTTGCGACAAGTAAAGTAGGCGCTGTCTATGGAATTCTAATGAAACTGCTTAATCAGGCCTCTCTTGGATACTCCAACTTTTTTAAAGTCTTGGTTAGTCAACGTAACTGAGCTCTGCAGTGAGCCGGGTTTTTGCTATGAGTTTCAAGAGTCGTTGCCGGCATGTTTACCACTGAGCATAGTAAATAGAGACTTTTCTCTTGACAGTTCATTATCCTCGTTTAGTCATATTCTGAAGCATTTATAGAGTCGGCCTCGTTCGAACAGGGTCGCACTGCGCCAATATTCCGCTTGCCGAAGATAAGTCAATGAATAATTAAGTACCTGCGGGATATCGGGACTGCGTTAACCATAGGCGCCTTGTCGATCAATAATACTCAAACCATAGCTGATAGCTGTTCGGAATTGGGCTCGATATCTGCTTGCTCGTTCGCTTTGATTGGCAAGCAGGATCAATCGGAGTCACGAAAGATATGTTCGGCACGGCATGTATTCTTCGAGTAAAGAGAAAGTTTGTTTCGCGACAACTGAGAAACTAACTGCGATGATTATTTCGCATTCAGAGTCAGAGAGTGGATCCCGCCCTCTGCGCATTTAATATATTTTACTCGCAATTTGGTGGGGTGCCGTTGGCGACATGGGTCGAGGAGAGTGTCATTAAGGAGCTGGAATGCCAGCACAGTGTACACAGAGTATCCAAGCAAAACTTTTCATATCTGGTCCACTCGAGCAACTGGACCTTCTAGTGGTGGAATAGTTGGCGCGGAAAGAAATTTAATATCACTCGGGACAGTCGTAATTACAGAGAGTGTAGGTGCCGTGTATTTTTACGCGGTGCACGTGTTGTCAATGTTGTAGAGCAGGAGTCCAAGGGTACGGTGAAACAAAGAATTACAGATCGATCCGTACGGTTGGTAAATGGCAATCGGTTTGAAATCAACAATGGTCCTCGCTGTGGGGAATCAAAAGCGATAGAACGTTTTATTCGTCGAGAGACGACGGGTTTTACATCTGTAAATTCGATAACTCCAACAAATTGACACAGTGTTGCATCAATCCGTCTACGTCAATGGTATTTCCAGCTTGCAGCAGCCGGTGCATTGGACAAACAAGGGTTTTTGCTCGAAGCGAAAGATTAATAGACGATTTTCAAAAAGTTTGCCGAAAGTCCGGTTCAAATTCCAGCAGTCCGTCTGTGTCGCGGTTGGCAGATCTACAATTTCAAGCCTGCGAGAATTCTTTTTCAACGAAGTGGAGAACTTTATTTCATTCTTCCGGTCGCAAGGGATACGACGATAAAGCGGACTCCAGAACTCGATAAAATTTGCCTTCCAAAGCTAGACCGAGTTTTCCTCTTTCCAATGGGAATTCCAAAGATTCTGTGGAGAGTTTACGTCTGATCACTCTTTCGCACCGTGTGGAACACGACAGATCTACCCGGCACACCTGTGATTGGAAGCGAGCGAAATTGCAGGTCCTCTGAAAAGCAATAAATAGTGGTTCAGGAAATGAATATTTGCCAGCGGATATCCAACTTGTACTATTGAATCTATAAAATCTGTCTTCTTCGCTTGATATAGATTTACTGCTACTTATGTGTCAAGTGGCTCTGCTGTGAGTCGTGTTCTCATTCTCGTTATATGCGGATGATTCGTAGCGAGGTGCTTCCTATTTCTATATAAATCTAGATGTGTACTTATAGTGAACGTGACGCAAGTACCGCGTCCGTTTCTCGTTTATCTCTCGAGGATAACTAGTGGAGGAACCAATAGACCAAAGTGCCACCGAAAGGAAACCGCAACCTTGTACGACTTCGAAACACATCGCCCCTACCTCCTTCATCTGCCGGATAACTGTTGGGGGTATCCCAGTACCCGCAGCTTTATGAGCTTTATGACCAATGCGGGAGGCGCCAAGTTATCCAAGCTTTACGATGCGTGTTTAAGGACGTCCCCGTCGAGTAGTAACCCACCCACCATCTTCTCATTCCTCGAATGTCTTCTCTGATTACGGCAAATGCAATCTACCCAGATTAGCGAAAAAGCAGCGGAAAAAGGCAAAGAAAAGAAACTAACAGTGCTGTGCCAACTATTATCGAGTTCTAGTCGAACGTCACGAATATTCAATGTTTGACAGATTCCCAAATGAGTTTCGTCGGAGTTCTCGACGGGAGAGCTGCCATACGAGAATGCCTTCGACACTCTCGCGAAACTACCCTTGAGCGAACAGAATTCTGCACGTGCCAGCTCTCTCGCTCGCTCTTGGTAAATACGCGCGATATGATAATGGGGTCTTGAACTCGAGGACGCGAGACTTCGAGGAGATGCGAACTAAATCAGCTTGACTCCCTCCTTCTCTCCTCCCCTCGCCTCACTCGCCCCTTCTACATCTCGTACTCGGGCAGTTGGCACTGGAAAGTCCCATCGGGGGTGCATAATTGTGCGATGCTGAGATGCGCCGCTCCTTGGAACGAGACGGTGGTGAACGACAAAGGTGGGGGTACCCGACGACGGCTTGACCGACTTAATTGTTCGTCAGCTGAATTACCCGCTCACTTCGAATGTCCTCGCGCGTCCCCGTTTTTCCGGCCGCCGCCTAATGCGAACGAGTGTTTGCTCGAGCGACCGTAGCCGGAGGACTCTTTTTCAGTCTCGTTCTCAACGAGCGCCGGGGATCGTAAGGTAACCTTTTGCTCAACAAAACGACACACACACACACACAGACATACACACACCGGAGAACTCGAAACATCGCACGCCCCCTCGCGCTTTAATAACAGCGGGTATAATTTCTCGGCAGGATGCTGCCTCGAACAGGCTAAATGAGCCGTTCAACGGGTTAACGACTTTTTGCCTTTTACGTTACGATCGCTTGCACCCCAGGAACTCGTATTGATCCTACCATTTTCACCCAGCTTCACTCGTCCAAGAGAAAATTCCATGTACTTAGTTTATAATTTGATATCCATGAAGATTGGTGTTGGTCAATTGAACCAGACTAACAAGTACTTCTTTAGAAAATTGAACAAAATGGTAGTTGTCAAAGCGCTCATTCCGTCGCAGAAGGTAGAAATTCTTACAATGAGTCAATCCATCAGCGGCAAATTCCACGTAATCAGGAGCACCAAATCTTGAAGTTGCAATGTGTATATTTATGTTGGCAGGCAGTGGTAAAAATGATCGACAGTCATGTGCGCACGACATTGCTGTTTTAGCGGCCACGTAATCCTTCGCTTACTAATCTAGGATACTGGCTGGCATTCGGCTCGAGAGGAAGTGCTCCGAATTTACTTAACGTCTACAATAGTGTTCCGGCGGTAGCGGCCTCAAGTGCCTTCTGCAGTTGCTGGCAGACGCTTTAGGAATCGCGATGTTCTTAAGAACTCAGTATTCGGCTTGGTACATCCGTGAGAGATAGATAACGTTGGTAGACGTTGAAGCGCTTTAAGTAGCTTGCATGCTGCGAGACGAATGTGAAAGATAGTTTCGTACTCGTTAATTAAGAAGGAAAGCAGACAAGCCTGACAGATAAAACTCGGCACTGTCGGACAGGAAAGAAGCTTCCTCCAACTTTTTGCCCCCCGGAATCTCTTTTTGCAGGGAGGCTGCGCGCACTACAACTCCGCTCAAAGTCCGTGCCTCGTTTCACTCAAGTCCGTCGTCCACCGTCTCCCAGTACGAATTTAGCCTGTCGTGACGTTAGTTTTCGCAGACGGTTGAATGCACTCTTTATCTCCACGTGTGTCTCTAATTCCGGCGGTGCTTAATCCGCGATAATATCGGCAACCGCGAGAGAACGTGTTTGGAATCGTCGCTACTCAGCCAGGGATTATCCGTTTCGCGATATCAGTCGAGGGGAAAAAGCTTGGAAGTGTAGCGGGGAGGAATATCGCTCTCTCCTTTGATCCGAAAGGAAAGCTGGAGCGGGAGAGGTAGTGATTCCGTGGAATCAAGCGGATAGATTGGCTCGACTACCATCCCAGACAGCAGTACCTTCTGCTCTTTGCCCCGGGACTCGGGACTCGGGACTCGGGACACCGTACTGATTCATCGTTTGTCCCGCTCGATTTCGTTATTCAATCGCGAATCGAGCCTGCTTGCTTGTCACTCTAGCGCAAGGAGATCGTGCGAGATAGGCGGAGTGACGGCCGCGCCGCGTCGCGCCGCGCCGGTAAAACGGGATGGAAATGAGAGGGTGAGAATAATTCAAAGGCACGTCGCATCATTGGGAAGCTTCAAGCGGCCCTCGTCGTCGAGCAGTATGTGGCCGTGGAAAAGCGCGCCTCTGCCAAGGGACAGACAGACCACGGGAACGAAACCGAGAGAGAAAGAGGGAGAGAGAGAGAGTGGAGGGCGCGTACCGGAAGACGGCTGCCCTTCAGCTTTTTCCATCCAGTATTCATTTACCATTCCGTTACGCAGTGAAAGGGTACATTTGCATGGAAATTTCTCGCCGGCGAGAGAGGGTCGCGCTTTCCTCCCCGCTGCTCCACGCGAATGGTGACACGTACAAATCCACTGTACCATTCTCCGCGAAGAAATAGATTAAAGTATTTACCTGCTGTCTCGCGCTCGGCGTATCGAGATGAATTCGAGAGGGGAAAAAGTCTGCTTCTCCCCCCCCCAAGCAAAAAGAAATGGTAACGCGCGTACTTAGCTCCAGTGGGTTCCCGACTTCTAGCGAGGAAGTTTATTTAGATTTCTGACAGCTTACTCGGCATAACTGGGGACATTGCTGAATAAATTCTCTGTCAATATTGATTAGGCTAATCCGCGCGATAATTCCTACACAATTATGAATGGTGCCGATGATTTTTGAGGTTAACGAGGGGCTCTCCACTTTGGTCGGTGAGCGACAGCGAGTGCCACTCACGGGCATTTTGTGCCGCAGAACTAATTCTGTATTATTAACTCGGCTGGATCCGGGGTCGGGATAACTTCGCAGTGAAATAATTAACCGAATTAACCCATGCCAGGCAAAGGGCTGCGAGGGGTGGCTGCCTTCAGCGGTCTGTTGATCCCTCAGCCAGTCCCACCTCCACCTCCACCTCTTTCCCTTCGAGCCCGTCCTTGCTCTTAATCCAGGAGTGGGCGAGCAAGAGAGAGAGTTGTGCGTAAATTCGTCCCCGCAAAAGAGACGAAAAAACAGTACGCACAGAGTAAATGGGGCAGGAGAAAAGGGGTAGAAAATAAGTTGCATGCTGAAAGAGCGTGGAAAGCTTCGCGAATGGAAATCGGCCGAATACTGCACGGAAATATTTACCGCGCTTCGAGCGTGACTTATACTGCTCTCCCTGGTATCCCTTTCTCTCGCTCGACGCGCGCAAGAAAGGGCAACTAGACAGCTTCGAATCCCGAGCATAATTCTTACACCCTGCTGGAGAAATCGCTTGCCGACTCGACTTTCAACGAGTGCAGCGGCAAAAACCACGCACAGAGAGGAACATTTGTACCGGTAATTCCTGAACATTTTTACACGTATATCGTGCGTTCGTGTACTCTCTTACTGGAAGAGCTATGCATCTGAAATAAAGTCATAAATTTTCACTGATAATTCCGGCGCTCGGCACATCTCATATTACTTTCCTGGCAGCGCCATACCGCTCAAGGTAAACACTTTGCACGCGTGAGCTCGAGAACCCCTCTAATTCTCACCTCTCCAAGCCGCCGCTTGAGTGTTGGCCCGCTATAAGGAACGAAAAATTCTTCGTGCACCAGTCAGCCTAAGAGAGACCGAGAGAGAAGGGAGAGAGGCAGAGAGCAAGAGTGAGTAAGTGAGTGAGAAAGGGGGAGAGTATGCATGGATAGGAAGTGAGAAAAGTGGAGGCTGCCGCTGAGTCCATGGGTGAGAAGTCTCGCTTCTCGCAAATGGAAATTGGTTGCAAAGGAATATTTACTACCGGCGGCCTCGAGAGCTACGGGCTCTCCCATCGGATGGTATATGTGCCTGTGCATGTAGTAAAGGGAGGGTGCAAGCATAAAGGCGAGGAATGTGTGAGAAAAGAGAATGCAATACCGGCGCGGCGGTGGCCACCTAGAGTGGGAAGCCACGAACAGAGTATCTATGTGTCCCTGTGCGAGCCGACACTCCGAATGGAGAGGGTGGCCAGATTCCGGCCGCTTTTATAAGTCCACCAGCACCAGCACCACCACCATCATCAGAAGGATGAAGTGCTCGCTCGTAAGAACGCGCGCCTGGTCGTCACAGGAACGACGGATGATCGATGGAAGCTGCAGCGCACACCTAAACTAAAGGGACGAAGATAAATTAATACCCTGCTAGTCTCAGGAACTTCGAAAGCAAACTCGTGCTTTGACTGCTAGCCGTACTCTCACATCCTCTACCATTCTCGCTAGTTGCCTGGTTGGCCCATCAGTTCTACCTTTCTTCTTTGTATCATTCGCCGACTCTAACACGACCGCGGATCTCTGGCTCCGGTTCGGCTCAATCGAATTCCTGTTGGCTATCGCTGACACCGTCGCTAGATCTACCCTCTGATATTTGTCGCTGCTGTGTCGTGTCCTATCGAATATCCCTTAGTTGATCCGGTCAATGATTAAGCCTTTGCGAAGTGCAATTTACTAACGGTCGAATCAATGTTTAATTTATATTTTTTAAATTAATATTTTAATATACGAGCACCCTCTCTGAGAGCTTCAATATTTTTTTGCTGAACATTTTCATTCGTTTATCGGCGCATTTCTAATGAAATTGGGGATTTTGAAGGGCGGAGGAAAGGTAAAGAGAAAATAAGCCTCTAGCCTCACATACGAGGGAGAACTTGCACCGATGGAAATCGAGTAAAGGGGAAGTCTGCAAGGGGTTGGTTCCCATCGAATTCGTTAATCCATCTCGCCGGAGGGCTTCTTTGTGGCTGGACATTGGAATAAAATTTCCGATGATATGAAATCCGCCTTGAATCCTTCACTGGTCGTCGAGTCGATGGTAATTCGATTACCAATCATTCGAGCCATTGATGCACACTCGAAGAGAACTAGAATGCAAAAGTAGAGAGCGAGGGAATACTATGAAGGTATGAAGTCATTAAAATCAAGAGGACCCTCGGATGGTTCAGTTTCATGGATCGTCGAGTGGTCTCAGGCACATCACTTTGTGAGTCTGTGCAATGGTAGACGAGTTGAGCAGCAAAACGCAAGGCCAAAAGACGACGAGGATGTGCGCGATGGAAGGAGGAACGAGGCATTCATTTGCATTTTAGGGAGCCTGTTGCCCCGAGGAAAGGCTCGTCGTCCATTTACGGGGGACAGGGGATTCTCAATGTCCGAATAAAGTCTGAAATCCCGAATGGTTGTACCCTGGCCCTTTTCCGGTCGCATTTCAACCTGTCCGTCCGGGAGTTACGAGATTGTCCCCTCGAATTGCCAGTCAATGGGAAAGGTCACCTGTTCCTCAAAGGAAATCGATACCAGTGCAGCAGAGGGTAGTAGACATTTCGGCCGACTACTTGTAATTGGAAGAAATGGGCGAGATAGTCCGATAAAGAACGGTCCACGGGGTTAGTCAGGGGAGTAATACGTTTGCGGAGTCTCAGTCTGGTCAAGCCAATACCAAGAGCTTACCATACCGGCACCACGAATTTCCGGCGGCAGAGTGTAGAGCGCGTAGAACAATTCTCCGGCAGGACGACTACGACGACGACGAGGAGGACGAGGACGACGACGACGACACCGACGACACCGAGGGTGGCTGTGTGCGGTAGCCGGGTACCAGCGCGGAGTAAATAAAATTATCGGAAACGCGCCGCTGCACCAGGAGAATAAAATTGGATTTACCCGATTTTCCGGCTCGCCGGAACGGACTCCACCGCATCCAGCAAAGCCCGCAGACTTTTCTTGTCGCGGCTGCTCGCGTGCACCCTGTGTCGCGAATAACCCTCCCATCCCTTCCCTGCCCGAGCAACCCGTCCCGCCCGCCCCCCGCTAGCCACGAAACATTCCCTCGGGCAAGTAGGACGATATTTTGGCAAGGCCAGCCAACCAGCCAAGCCAGCCAGTCAGCCGCCCGAATTTCCTCGGGCCAGTGACTCCGCGATGTGGATCGCACTCTCGACGAAGATTGAATAAGCGGAGCCCGGCTTTCCTCCCCCTCTACTATCCACCTCCTCCTCCTCCTCCCACCTATCAATATACTCTCGCCATCCAAACCAGTCAGCATCACGCATCCTGATATTTCGCTCGCTAATTACATCTGGATCCTAATGGACAAATGTATTGTCGGTAATTGAATTAATACGAGGTAGAGTAGAGCCGAGCGAGTTCGCAGTGTGCGATTCGCCGAAACCATTTGTCAGGAACTCCTGCTCCCCATACAAACTGCCCCTCGGTAGCAAACACACGCAGAGGCGTGTCCACGGCTTGACCTTTCAAGCGTTGCCCGCAGGGCTTGGTACCAAGTCGCTACCGTCCACGATAACATCGATTTCCCAGCGATCCGATCCCAATACCAGCCGTTCGTCCCCTTCGTTCCGTTTCACACAGTATGTGTTAGCGCCAACCGATCCAAACAACCAGAGAAAGGGAGAAGAGAGGGTGAGAGAGGGGCGGGGGAGGGAGGGAGGATGGGAGGTGGTTTGGAGGGAAGGAGAGAGAAACCGATGAGAGCGCGCAGGTTCCACCTGCGTTATTAGCTGCTTCTCCAAGCTGGCAGCGCCAGCAGGCAACGCGCGCTGTTGGTGTTGTACGTCGGGGAACACGCGGTGCTAGATTGATATTGGTTCCGGCGGACGGATTTATCTAAAATTAGAGCCGCCGCTCTATCGGCCGCGCTAGCTGGCTCAGCTTTCAAGCGGTGGTCATTCCTCCCTTGCACGCAGACGGTCTGCACACCTGTATCGGGATATAATGAGCCGCGAGCTGACTGGCTGGCTGGCTGGCTTACCTCCCGTTCCGAGTAAAATTAGAACAGCCCCCTGCTCTCGGGGCAACTGACAGCTCACCAGCTATGTTTAGTATCGTCACACATAAACGTCCAATCAATGTCCGCACCAACTCCGCATTACGTCAAGTAATAGAAGCAAACTATAATTTTCCTCGGCGTCAAAGTTCGTCGGCACGGAATAGTCGCGGAGTTGTTGCTGGCGGAGTCTGATAAGAGGCTAACTTTGAATCTCAGTGGTAATCTGATGTGACATCAGTGATGACTCTGATTTGGGTCAAGTCTGGCTGGTATCTAAATCAGGGTGGTCCTTTTGGACGAGGCTCGCTCGCCGACTTCGTCGCTCGCCACGACTTTTGGTATTGATCCTGTAGGAGCGAGCGAAGCCACTCAGGCTGTGTGTCTCTCTGTGCTGCTTGCTTTTCGGTAGTTTTCGCGAAACGTCAGAACACGCTCGGGCTGCCGCGAATGGAGGCACACCAGCGCGCCGGTCCTCGGATCCCAGATGCCTTTAAATAAATTGCACCCGTCCCTCCGATCACCGCCACCCTCCCATCTGCCGCCCGCCCACCTCCAGAGACCACCGCGGGTGCTAGATCGCTTGGCTGTCGCACGTCTGTCAGGATTTAATCGATGAATCCGCTGCTCCCTCTTCCTGGCAATCGTACGCCCTTCCAACTTCCAAATCCGAACCCTTTGCTGAAAATGCTCTAGACTCTAGACAAACTCACCACCGACTAGGAAGCACCTGCTGCGTAAATCTTGCCTTATCTCCGACCCCTCGAGGAAGACCAGGTGAACTATCACTTGCTATGACTATAAACTTAGCTACGATTGCGTAAGATGATACGATGCTTAGCAAGTATTCCCAAGAGTGCAACGGCTGGCAGCTAACTCGTGGCGGGTGTCGCATCGACAGGGAGTCGCGTAATGGCTAAAAGGGCCTTCTTTTACCCTCTCTTCACCCTTCGCCGAAAGTGGCACTCTTGGCCGAACTTTGCACGACGACACGAGGAGAAAGAGTAAACGTGGTGTAATACAAAGAGAAAGCGGGAGGTGAAGCAGCTCGATGACAGAGGGCTAGAATGCAAACGAGAGTACGTGTTCTTAACGATTAGGATTGAAAGAGGGAGGACGACAGAGTGAAGTGTCGAGAGTGGATTAATGACAAGGGGATAAAGCCTCGAGAAATCTGTTTATTTTTAATGGGACTTAGCTCCAAGCTAAATTGATGGTTCTCAGAGACGTCATCGTCGCCGACGTTCAGGGCGTAGGGACGAAAGCGGAGGGCTACCTTTCCCACTAAATTACGTTGGATGTTCGCTTAATGCTTTAACGATGGCAATTCGTCCTATGGCTTTGCGAACTTTAATATAGAGGTCGATTTAAAATGCGTTACTCAGGACTCCAACCAATCATTATTGCCCCTTGTAGATCCGCCTTCCACGCAGACTCATCCCGTGATACGATGGGACTTTATTTATGCCCTTCACGATTCCGCGTCCAGGAATGACAGTTTAAACGACCTCCCACTTACAGGAAGATTCCAGTGAGCACTCGGAATATTGTAGTTTCGAGGGCTCGGCTTCCCCTGAATAACAAAATCACGGTGTGACGGCGGGGAAGGACGGAAAGGGAGAATTCAACGGTAGAATACACCGACAGTTTCGCGTCTATGCAGGTGGTTGGTACGTGCGAATTGTGGAGAGCCGTAAAATATATTGCTTTCTCTATGTCTCCGAGCTGGTTCGTTAAGTACAGCTATTTAACAATTTATGGTTGGTATTCCTTGCCGGAAACACATCTCTCGTGCGGAAGTACCGGCTGGTCCGGCCGCGAACATTGCATTAATGTCGGCCAACCCAATTTCCTATGAAATTCAACGAGCGCACTCGAGTTTATCATCCACGACAATGGAAGGTACACGCGCGTCCTGCAATAGATTTTTGCCAACGAATTTATTCGTGTTTCTAAAATCCAGTGGAATGGGAACCCGCCGGGGTTGGACAAGGACAGAACACGAGAAACAATTCGTCGATAAGGAGATTATCGATATCTCTTGTGCGCATAAAAACGCGTATATCGTGTATTATATCGTGGCTCCCCAGGCAGGGGGTGGAACTTTTACAACGAAAAACTTTCCGGAAAGCGGCCTGGGGACCGCTCTCCGCTGGCTATTGTATTTTTTTCAGCATTTCCAGGCGCCATAAATTACCGCGCGATTATTGGTATAAAACGAATTCCTAGTCCCCGAGCGCACCGGCGGCGCGGCGGCGTGTCCGGCGAGTATCTTCGATCTCGTGCTACCGGCCGATATCTTTGTGCTCTTTGCCGCCGGGGACACCGGCTAAAGCTGGCTCTGACAAGTATATCGACCGGTCAGAACCTTCCTGTCACCCCTTAGCAGACCCGAGCCCCCAAGAAATGCCATTAATGCTCCTGGTTACCTCAAATCGTCGCCGAGATAGCACGCAACTTTTTACCAGATACCGCTCCGACCCGAATCGAGAGCAAGGCTGCATAGAGGATTCCTTAACGACAATTATTATAATGGCTAGTGACGGTCCACCGATCTTGGCAGGCGACCCCTATCACTGGGCGCTCGTCCTACAAAAATCTCTGCCTCCATTGTCTTTTAAGATCAATTCGATTAGCCGGGAACTAATCTATTCCTCCTTATCAGCGGCCTGATCGACTGCCAGGGTTCGAGTTACACATCTAGACGAACATCGATGTTATTCTCCAATTTAGCCTGACGCCTTTCGACAGCTCGACGTTAACCCAACCATAGTGTCCCTTCAATGTAATTAATCACCCGACAATGAAAGAGGAATAACAAAAAATGCTGCTCGTGCATTTGATTGAAAGATCCGGTCGGTTTGCACGGACAGCATGATTCGGCCAGTAATTACAGCGTAATCGGAATTGTATGTACCCTGCAAACACAAAGGGAGGATCCCACGCGCTCGGCGTACTCTCGCGCCCCTCCCCTACGCCCCTACAACCCCTCGCTTTCTCTCTCCCTCTCGGCAGGGCTTGAAAGGGACCACTAAGACCGAGCTCGCGTTAATTGCGATTTATCGCTCGAGCTCCGAGTGCGCCCCCGCCCGACCAAGCAGACCCACCAAAGATATGAACCTCATCATCCGCGAATGTCCGTGCGAACTGGGAAAGCTCTTGCCGATCTGGCAGAGGAGTGAAAAAATTCCATTCGATCCCGGACGATTTTCATTCCGTCGCTCGTTACATATGTGTCCTCCATTTGTAGCATTTTTATAGGCGGCGGCGCGAGGGTCGGCCGCTTTCTGAATAAAGATACGATGCTCCAGCATAACTATAAACGCTCGCATATGCATGAGGGGCCGAGTGCACCCGCGCGTTTTTATGAGAACTGAGTGCACGCTGTTAGATAGGAATTCAAACAATGTAGACAGCATTGTTCAAGGCTTGCAAAGCGTGGCTCCGGGAGGTCGTGTTTTAATCACTGAGAAACGATTGCCGCTATGCGCACGAGAATGACATTTTTAATCTATTATCAGCACAAAGCTGCTTAACTCGTTATCTGCTGTTTCACCGGGCGCACATAGCTAGCTTTCGCTGCCCAACTCTCCCCCTCCGCCCCCTCTTTCGCCCGCAGTGACTTTCCCTCTTGCCTTGAGTGGCGTCCTTATGTTATGCGTTATCATTGCCGTGAGATAAATTCGCAGCATCGCTCTGAAAGTTTCTCTTCCAGCGGGGCTGGGTGGTGGCTGGCAGTGGCACCATTGCCCCTAAGCCGAGGGTTCCCCATTATTTAAGGTCTGCGAAGCACGTGTTTCATCACGCCCCAGACAAAAGCTGAGCTTACGGGGTCAGATGGATGAACGGTGCTTGGTTAACACGTACACATCACACGCATACGTCGCGCGAGGAAGGCAAGTTCCACGGAGAATGAGGATCAGGTGTCAAAAGTTACCTGAACCTTGATGGTAGGTGGGCCAGGCTGAGGGGGGCGTTGCGTGTCTCATTATTATCGGTTATAGCAACCCTCGAGCCCTTCACACATTTCTATTCCGATCGTCACTTGCTCCACCGGACACCACTATCGCCGGCATCACTCCGGGATCTCTGCCGGCGTAAATAGAATCGAAATAAATTCCATAAATCTCCTCTGCTGCGCTCTCCTCCCTCCCTTTTCATTCGCCCATGCTCGCTCTAAATTAAAAACATTCCTAGTTCCGGCACGTCTCTAATCTCTAGCCCCGTTTAATTAAGACGAGCTTACGCGGCCCGCTGCTCTCGCTATCCTCGCCGCATTCGTCCGCATTCAACACTCCAAGCAACGCGACCGATTTTGATCTCCTCGTTCCGAAATTTCGGGCAATCCAAACTTCAAAGCCGCCGTGTATGTATAACGCTATTGGAGAGCCACTGGATTTTCGATAGAGACGGAATTGTGTGCGATATAGAGGCGCGACAAAACAGTGAATTCGCAGTGCCTTATCATCGTCGCCACTTTTTTGCAGGCTGCTCGCACCGCAAGTTGTCGTTCTCGCGAAGTAATCGAGACAATTCCGAGGTGGCAAGCGCTCTGCTAAACGGAGTAATGCCTCGGCGACTTTGCGCCTCAGCCACTGGAAGGGAAAGTTTCCAGTGGCATCCATCGTTGGATGCTGTGTTCTGCGGGGACGCGCGCGGGCTTTTTCCCGGCGCCGCCTTGGCCGGCTCTCGGATATTTGCATCTGGCTGCTGTATTTGCATGGTCGGTGAAAGAGGTGCGCGACTTTCAGCCCTGTTCGCCAGCTAGTCCCGTCAAAAATTGAATTACACATAAATGAGCGAGTCTCTTTCCTCCCTTCGCCTTCCCCCCGCCCCTCTATCTCCTCCTTCATCCCTGTGTCCCTTAGCTGTGCATTACCGGCGATGGGGGGTGCTGGGTATTCATCAGCAGGCGTGCATTAAAGTTTTTGGCACGGTGAACCGTGAAATTTCGCGTGGCATTCGCCTTTGATCTTACCGGTTCGCGGCGCCAGTAGTCTGAATTACTAATATGCCACTGTGTATCGCGATGCATATGCATACACGGATATATGTTAATCCTGGCATTGGGTTTGCCGTCGTCTGCGGTCGCGCGCAGTCCGCTAAGCCGCCGCTCGCGCCAGGCTCGTCTGTTCGTTTTGTTTAAATCGTACATATGTCCGCGAGCGTCAATGTCCGGCCCAAATGACGAATTAAAAAGGGGGCGGCGCACCACCATTGGTCAGCGGGTTAAATGCGATCTCGTCGCAAAATTTAATGGTCCGACTGCTAAGCGGCAACTAAGCAAATATTCATTGGGCCATATATACGGATTAGTGTGAACGCCGATCGGGTCACGAACCACTAGTGCATTCCGTTACATCGGGCGTGATGGAATTTTGACATGGCTCCTGATGCTAGCGTGCGTTTGCCGAAACAGCCAAGAGAAACCAGGAGAGGGGGGAAGGGGGGAGGGGAGTTCATGTTCGTACCGGTACAAACGGTGCTTCTGGTAGGAATGAATAAATTAAGAGCAGGCATCCTTGTGCTTTCGTTGAAGCCGGAGGGCCGTGCGTGCTTAATTAAATTTGGCGGCGTAGCCGCGCTCCTCTACACTTTCGTTTGGATGTTACTTATGAAGCCCTTTGCCGGCCACCCCTCCGAAAGCAATTTACACTTGCCGGCGAAATTATGTAAATGTTTATTTACCTCCTGCTCATCCCTACACGTGAAATTCACTGGATGCTATTTCCGTGGGTGTATCTGTATCTGAACTCTCGCCACATATACATCGCGTTTTTGCGCAGCGGCCGGCTCGGTAAATGCGGGATGCTGTGAGGAGTCAGCCCGATAGATATTTTGATCGGGGATACATTGATGGACCCACCGTGCATCAATGGCAGTTTAAGTAGAAATGCCTACTCGCAGTCAGCCACGGGTAGGAACAGTAGGGGGACAGAATGTGGTCTAATTTCATCTGCGGGACTATGTATTTCAATCTAAATAACTGACGGTCTTAAAGGGTCCGAGAGGCAAGGGAATTCCGCGCGGAAACTGTCCTCTTGGAGGCCTGGTCATCCGAATTCTGTCCACGCGATCCACGTGACAAGCCGCAAAATGTTCTCGCACTTGGTCCACATCGAACAGCAAAGCATCTGTCTGGGCAGTCGGCAGAGCTCGTGTCAGAATCGTCTGGAATCACAAAAATATTGAGATATATTGTGTGCGAGAGATTAAAGGGATGAAGAAGAAGAAGAAATAGGTGAGCGCGGTTGAAAGCCGGCGGGAGGTATTGGTAAAGAGAAGCAAAGCAGATGAGAGAGGATCGGTGATACGGGGGCACCAGGAGAAGTCGTTACGAGGCTGGATGCCGCCCTTCCGCCGGATCAATATTGCGTTGGTGGGGTGGAGGCAGGGCGGCCGAGGGCGGGTGTGGGTGTGCGGGGGGTCTCGCCGGCAAGGGTGCAAGGGGTGCGTGGAGAGCGGACCCTTTGCGTGGCGCTGGAGGCAGAGAGCTAGCTCCACGTGGGCGCGGGGTGCTGCGGGGCCTCGGCGGGGATTTTCTGCTGGGGGCGAGGGTGCAGTGGTGGCGTTGGCGATCGCGACAGCAGTAGGGGTTGTTTAGTGGGGGTGGAAGTAGGGGAAGCAAGAGTGTCATGGCGCCGCGCACCACCGCCAGGCAAGCGGTACCTCCAACTACTTCCTCGCAGCGTGTTACCCGCCCTTGCCGATTTTTCCGGAGTGCGCTATTGCGAGCGTGACTTTACGTCGCCGACTACCTGAGTAACGCGAGTGTATCCCGCGAGCGATTAGTGCTTACGAAAGTCGAGCATCATTCCTCCGAGAATAGCATGGTGGTCCAGTGCGGCTAGCATCTTTGCCCTCTCGCGCTCCGCTGATAGAGAACAGGGATACACAAGATATACGCCAGCTAGAGTGGGCGGAGTGCGTGTGCGAATTTCATGTCGATTGAAACATCCTTCCCAGTGGAACTGGGTGGAATAGATGAGCGTCATCTCAAGCGGTACTGTCGGCAGGCTGACGCCGTCAGCGCTGCTGGTGCCTCGTGACTTGTGACTCGTGACTGAGCTCCCAAGAGTGACATCCTCGGCCGCAGTACCATTCCCCGAGCGAACTGGAAAGTACACGCTGTCTCGGAGTTCGAACGTCGAACCCGGATGCCGAGGGTTGGTATCCTGCCTCTTTAGACGTCAGCTGCCTCACCTGACTAGATCTCGAAGTATCTCGAACTATTTAGACTCGAGTGAGAGAGACGTGGGCACGAGTTTAATAAGGGTGAATTGGCGGTGCGCAAGAATCAAGTGTTAGCAGGCGGTATGCCTCGGCGTGGTGCTGCAGCACGTGTCTGAATCAGGGTCGAGCGGGGCCTTCTTGGAAAGGTATCCATCCTGCCAGGAAGAGATCTGCCGGTGGCAACGGGGAAGATAGGCAAGGGTGGCTACGGCTACCGGCGGTGGCACGTACTGGCAGCAGTTGGTTCTCGTCGCGACTACAGCCTCCCAGCGATAACAATGTCCTAGCGAAGGCAGGACCTCATCTAGGCTGATCCCCCTCGTCCTGTTCCGTTTCTTCCACGAACCTTATTACAACACCCCGTTCACACTACCGCCCCGACCTCCACGCAATTTTCGTACCGGCTACACCTCGCCGCCGCTCTGATTTACGCGCACCCACATAACCAGTATCCGCGCGACACAACGACACACGCACGTGTGCGACACCTACCCTCTGACACGCGCTCTCCCACCTCCCTCTCTCTCTCTCTCTCTATCTCTATCTCTCTGTCTCTCTCTCTCTCTCGTTCTCTCACGCTCCCTAACACACACTGGTACACACTTCGCCCTTCTCCTTCTGCCCATCTATTTCTCTCGGTCTCTTCTTCTTCCACTCGATCTCTCGCTCCCATTTCTTTCTCTTTCTCTGAGCAACGCGTGCGCGCGTGTGCGATACTCTACACTCAGCTTCTCTGTCCGTTTACCGCGTGTAATCACCTACGTGTGCCAGCCAAGGAGACGCGCCTGACACATAGATTCTTGTTGTCGAGCGCGCGCACATTTTACCCGGGTGTGCCTGAGGCTCATACATTCTAGACTTACGTGTCGGCAAAGACAACTAGCTAAACGAGTAGAGTCTCAAGCTTAGAATCATAGAGAAAGCGAGTGAGAGAAGCAGAGAAAGAGAAAGAGAGTAAGAGAGAGAGAGGGTGGTGGAGGAGCTCGCGCGTACACAGCGGGAGAAGGAGAGGAGGTGCGTGTAGAAAGGGGCGCGAGTCTCCCAAATCCAGCCAAGTCCAAAGTCCTTAATCCCGTGGGGTGATCCTGGCCCCGCCCGTGCCGAAGGAACCACACCCCGTCGGGAGACAACGAACTCACGATCCGGATTTAGCGGGCTCCTGGTAAGCATCATCCGGTGATTCTACACTTTAGAGGCTGACACGTGTCCTTCTCTCCCAGTCACCACCACCACCACCTCTCTCCCTGTCGGACAGCTCTAGCACCCGGAGAGAAAAAGAAATCTTTCGCTAACGAGATAAACCACCGCGGGCGTCGTGCACCAGTTTCTGCATTGGAGCGCGACAGCTGCGATTAACCTTGTGCGAATACGCCGGGCAGAGTGAGGGGGCGGGTGGGAAGGAAGGAAGGAAGGAAGGTGGGAGCGGCGGAGGGAGAGGGTGGGTAGGCAGTTGGGTGGCCGGCTTGCAGCACTAGGGGGTGGCTCTCAAGTATTTCTCGATGTCAGTCTGTCTCCGTCTCTCCGTTGCGGCGGTGTAGCGCGCCAATCCTTCGTTTTTGCTCTAGTTTCCACCCTGGCTCCCTACTCTTCTCTTCTCTGCTCTTCTACCCCTCTGTCTCCCTCTCACTCTGTCTAATAGTGCACATGGCCTCGTTCCATGTTGGATGCAGGTTATGCCGCGCAGGTTAGGCCTGGCGAAGGATGCGCGTCTTGAGCCTCGAGCTGGGTTAAGGGCAGCTCAAGGATAACTGCGAGGGTTGGCAGCGGCATGCTGGCAGGGAGAGGCATGCCGGCAGGCTGGCAGGCTGGCAGGGGCAGGGGCAGGCTTCCCTCGCTGATTTCGTGAGCCCAGATTCGAGTGACCTCGCGCACCTGCCGGATTTTATCAATATCGACCAGGCTCCCGGCTAATTTCGGGCTGGCTTGCATGTACGTGTGCGTGGGTACATGCGTGCGTGCGTGCCTGCGTGCGTGCCTACGTGCCCTCGGCTGAGCGGCCGGTACGCTGCCGCGAATCTGTTTTCCAGCAGGCGATCCGCCGACCCGGCTTGCATCGAAGCCTCTCCTGCCAGGGGTATATCTCTACCTCGTCACCCTCCCCCACTCCGCTAATGACCCCGCCAGACCGCCTGTATTACCGTTGTTAATTTCATTACGTAGAACGTTAATCGATTTAGCGCCGAATCACATCCACCACCTCAAATACAGCTGGATAGCCGGGGGTATATCCACTCTGCAAAATTATCGTGCGGAGACTCTTTCTACGCGAGCATCCATCAGCACCGCGCGATTTTCTATCTCCTTCTGACTCGCTCGTGCGAATATCGCCTCGTTTTCTGCCGAGCGAAGGATACGGAAATTATCATCAACCGGAACAGTTTTGAACGCTCGCGCGACATACGCTCACACCACAGATTGGCGCGTTTATATATACTGCTGGATGGTGGAATACCCCAGGGGTAGCTTGTGAGGTGGTTCTCAAATGAAAGCGTGGTGCGCGATATGCGGCGCAGTGCGCCCTTAATTATACACGCTTCGCAGTTTTTTAAGGCGCGGGCGTTCGCGCGCGCCGTCGACCGATTAATTGCAGCCGATGACGAGCCGATTCTCCGGCAGTTCAGTGTATAACGATCTCATTGACTCTCTGCGTCCGATATATGCTCTGGTGGATACGATCCACCGATAAATAGCAGCCACTGTGTTAACCTATACAAGTGACAAAAATTCATTTACCAAGAGGGACTGAGCCGAATTGGAGCATCGCTCTCAGTGACGGGTCACGAGTTCGTATAAAGCTCTGCTCGACAAGTCGACTGGAAGTAGCCGGGCGGGCTCGCAAATCTCGAGGATAGCTGGTACGCGATATACAGAGAAGGATGTATCGCGACGCAAATCGATCTCTCGCGGTATAAAGCGGAGCCGGTTGTACAGTGCTCCTTTGATGTATTGAAGCCAGGAAATACATGAAGGGCACGTCTACGGTTCGTTGGTTCCGGCCGATCACCCACAGCGTACCCGAGGTGCATCAGACCGTAATACAATTTACTAACTCTGCAAGTATCAATTTGCAGCAATTTATGTAGCAGCGCGCACTGACTTTTGCCCGTCTTTCGTGTTCCCAAGGCCTGATTTATTTACGAACGGCATCGCTACCTGCGATTTCTTCCCCGTTGTGTATTCAGTTAAGGGTTCAATCAAGTTCCCCCAATAAAGCTACTCTCCTCCTATAATCTTAGAACGAAGACAAGAATTAATTAGTGGATAACAGTATGCTCGCTAATTATTATTGCTGACGGGAAAGAGAACAACTTTCCGGGTGAAAGGGGCCGAGCTGAACATTACTCCTAGCTGGACAGGCTAGTAAGACCGTAGAATTGGGTTAAGAGGCCGCACTCGGCCGGCTGGAGAACAGAGGAGCCGTGCCTCCAACTTTCACGATTCCTTGTAATTGAATCGGACCCTTGCCCCGTTATTGTTTCACCCTCGTGCCGTCTGGCGGAGCTTTAGCGATCTCGCAAGCTATGCGGGATACTATAATTCCTGGCCAGCGAGTAATCGGAAGTATTGGAAATTCAATAAAATTCGTGCGCCCCTCACTGAGACTGAAGAAAGAATGGCCAGCGTACTTTCGGCAATTACGAAAGTTCTTGGTAAAGGGATCCAGTTTAGTTGTGATCGATCGATTTCACTCGTCAATTGTCGCTCCTTTTCATCGGTCTCCACTCGATCATGAGATGAGAGAAATTTCTCGTAATAAGAGGGGCGAGGCTAAAGTCACCGGTTATTCCACGAGTGCCACGAATGGATAGAAGGATAACACCCAGAGCAAATGTTACTCCTGTCAATATTAGTCTTCCATCTATGCGCGAGAAAAGTCTGTTTTCCGGTCGCTGCTCGAGCACCCTCTCCTCGCCATCTGGTACGCTTCGCTCCGCGCTCCACTCTGCTGCTGGATAGTTAAACGTTTGCGGAGCGCGCGGAAAATCGGTGCTCCGGAGAAGAAACGCATTGTTCCTCGTAACCGGCGCGTTCAGAGACGACAATTTCACATCTACCTATGTCGTTAAGCGTGCGACATTCCAGCTCGCTTGGCTGGTCGAGCCGAGCAGACTGCGTCTCTTCAGAGAGCGCGCTCGATCTACTCTCCGCTTACAATTAGTCAGAGCTACTTTCTTCTAATAGCAGAGCGACGGATTTTCGCTGGTCTTTTTCTTATTATAGCCGCGGCATTGTCATAACTCAATCTCTTCCTTATCTCACACTGCGCGAATACTGACGTTGACATTTATAACACGCTGGTTTCATGTTCAAAAGCGTCGTTTGATTCGTGTCCGTATCAACGATAGCTCAAAGCGTACTGTTGATTGCAGCGAATGTATAGGTGGATTAAAAAAAAACTTTTTTCCGTGACGGGTCTTACAATTGAGTCTGCGTATTAACAGGCACGTCTCTCGGAACGTGACACCTTGCACATTAATGACGATTACTATATCATCCGTGAAAGGGAAGGAGGGGAGAGCGTCCGATACTTAATCACCGCGGGAGTCCACTACGGGCCGTCATTTTTATAGACAGGTTTTTCTTTGAGCGTTGGAGGCGGTCGGGAAAGGAGAGAGGGAGACGATTGCATCGGCGTATCATCAAATTGCGTCGATACAATATGTTGCCACAATGCACGTGTCAGCATCGAAGGTAGAGGGAGAGGAGGGAGGTGGACGCTATAGTATAGAGCGCTTTCCTCTCATGAACACAGCATATAATCGCTATTTGGAAAGGCTTTCCGAACTTGAATGGCGTGATAGCTTGGTCTCTCTCGCGCGAAATTGAACGCTCCATCGAGTCGCGCGCGCACTCCGACCAATATACCGCCGATAAATATGGCTGCCAGTCCCATTTAGAGCGGGCAATTTCCAGGCAAAATTTGTTAGCCAACTTCAAAACTCAAATTGACAGAGTGCCCGCTTGACTTGGAAACTCGATTACCAGGGGACCCGTACGAAAAATAAAAGCGACCTAACGACAGCATGCCGGCCGGGACTAATTGTCTTGATTAGGACATCCGACCCGCTTCACCGTTAGCCGCCCCGTGATTTGCATACTCCTAATTGAAGCTGCTCGAATGCAGACTCATTTAAATTCATATTCGAGATCCTATCGCGGCTACTCGTCACGATCGAAACCTCTCGCTGAAATATTAAGTACTCGAGCGGTCTAAGGTGACACGTACAACCCCATGCATTCGCTTTCATGCTATTCCGGTGAAGTAACAATAAATCGAAGCCCTTTTAAGTCAAAATCTGTCCTTCGCTCAAGGAATTGCCGAAGGTTGATCCGGCCTCTGATTCGACTAGGCTGGCACGCGATCACTTTTCTCAGGGGCTTGTTGTCCGCGCGGATCGAAGGTTGAAGGTCTCCCTTTAGCCGTGGAGGTCGTTACTGCTTCGACCTCCGTCTAATGGCATGCAAATCTTATCTATGCAACCGACCACGAAAGCAACATCAATTCTATTAAGAGGGAGCAGGGCGGCGCATAATTACCACGAAAGTGGAACACCCGTCGCCTCTATGTATATCTATACATATGCAATGTGTCTATGTGTTAGTGGTGGAGGGAGGAACGTGCCGGTAACGCGACAAGGACGTGCTGGTAATTAAAGCGATACACGAAAAACTGGCATGATTTATGGTTTCCAGCAATAAAGTTGACAGATCGATTCAGCCATAAACGCGCGCAATCCACTTACCCGATTTTAATCAAACTTAAAGCGACCGAATTGCAGCGCCGAGGCAGAGTGAGCCAGTGGTAGGGCGCAGTAATACCGCCATTGGCCATCAGAAGTATATTTTAATTTCACTCATTAAATTTTAATTATTCCAGCCGCGCGATAATTACGATTCGCGCGGTAGAAAATCACAGCCCGCTGAAATTCGTGTGGGCGACTTATATGTCATTAATAACAAGGTGTGATTTATTGCAAATGGTACAACCGAAGATAGCGGCTGAGCAGTGTTCCAGATAAAATCGGGACATAATTCATGCCTAATCTAGATCTTTCAAGATGGTAGAACTCCCTCGTTGATCTAATGCAGTAATTCGTCCAAGGGTTAATGAGCACTATCCTGCCGGTTGGCTTCGTGGATTTTCCTAAAATCTTCAATTACGCGCCATTGCTAGGACGTGCTGGTGTCTATTACATTTACACTTTAGGGGCTAGATGCACCGTATAATTAAAGGCCGTGTGGCGAGCGGCTCGGCGCGGCGGCGCGCCGCGGCGCACACTCCCTGCGGAGGCCGAGACCGGCAATGGCAGGTGCCGTGTTAGAGCGAGAGCGAGAGCGAGGGCCTACGCGGCCTCGTAATTAAAGCGAGCACTCCGTAACTCCACTTTTGCGGCTGGGACCGAGCCGAGCGGCTCTCCTCTAACCAACTTTTTGGCTGGCCGTGAATCGCGCAAGTTCGCCGGATAAAGGGCTCACTTGGCCGCGCGCGAATTAAGATCCTCTTAGCATAATGGTTCAATTAGAAAGGGAGAACGAGCGTGCACCATTTTCCCCGGATCAAAGAGGAGAGTGGTATCGTATCAGGTTGATATCGGGGGGATGGATCTCGCGGCGATATATCTCTGGCAAGGAGACACGATCGGGTTTGATTTATTCTCACTCACAGAACCGAAGCACAGTGATAATAAAAGCTCGCTTTCCAATGGCTAAAGAAAGATTTGAGAGAAGGATGGAGAGCAATGGTTATTCATTAGTTATAGTGACGTTAATACCCGCGGTTCAGAGGCATTCTATTCCTTTTAGCCCCGTACTTCCAGCTCGAAGCTTTTAATGCTCCGATCTCTCCGTGTGACGGCTGTGATACTCTCGTCTCGGCTGCTGCGGTCCATGCTAAATTTGCCCATATCTCGGGAATAACGTCACAGGAGAAAGAGAGAGAAAGAGAGGGAGAGCTCTGTGGCACTCGAGGCCCACTTGAGGCGGGTCGCGGTCCGTTTTTCGAAAGAATCGGGAACAACAAGGCGAACACAATGGATACTCGAGCATGAAAAACACGAGCGCGGGGGTAAAAGAGGGAAGGAAGAAAGGTGGTGGTCGGCGGGGGTGGCAAGGACGGTGGGATGCTGGAAGGGAGAGAGTGAAACTCGGCTAGGATTAGACTGGAGCGCGGGCCGTGCACTGCACGATTCCTGGACAACCAGTGGCTGACTGCCTTACTTCTATTCAGTCTCGTATAATATGTACCCAAGAGGAACCGTAACCGGGACACCCACTACACTCCTAGCCGATTTTCACTGTGCTCGAGGAACTCAAGGCAAGTTCGAGCCTACCTTCGAGGAGTGCTGGAATAAAGCCTCGCGATTCAATATCTCCGAGCTATGTATCTCTATCGGATCCTCCTCTCGCTTTTCTCGGCCCACGAGAACGACGACTCCACTCCAAAAGAGAATGAACAGGCTGGCGACGAAAATATTATGAGAAATTACCGAGCGACACTTGTGCCAGAAAGAGAATAATAGAGCGGCCTCTCTTTTAGTAATCCAGATTCCAGTGGGACGAGAGGTTGGCATAAATACCGACGTGTGGCTAAAACTGGCCGTCGCGGCGCGGCGCGGCGCGGCGAGCCCTAGCTAAGGGGTCAGCAGGCAGTGAAGAGGTGCGGTGGATGAGGGTGGGTGAGGGTGGGTGAAGGTGGGTCAGAGGGTAAGTGGTACATAAGCATTGGAGAGGGTGGTGATACTGGCGGTGGGTTGGTTAAGCGTGCGTGGGCGTATGCGAGGCTGCTTCAGAGGCGGCCGCAAAGCACGTTCCAGTTCCAAATAATATTTCAGCGAGTGGATCGCGGCTGACGCCGAGCGGAGCAGTGTCGAGTGTCGAGCCCTCTTCTCCCGTCGAGATCCTTCCACGGAATATTATTCGAAAGTTATGGCAGGCACATTTTCCCTGCCGCGCCGCGCCGCGCCGACGAGTGATCTCGGCCTCGACTGGGGCGCAGCTCGCCTAATTCGGCCTTGATGGCCCTTTAAACGGAATTTAAACGCTTGCACGCCTACATACACCCAGCCCTGACTCAGGCTTTCCTTCCCTAGCAGCGTGCAAACTTGCTGCCTCTCCATTCTGTCCTCTCTTCTTCGCCGCCGCTACTCGACTCTCTTCTCGGCACTCCTCTCTTCTCTTCGTTAAACTCGCAACCCCGTATCGCGCTCCCGTTTTCCTTGCTCTATTTTTCCGACCGCACAATCTTATCCACCTTGCATTGCTTACGCTTTGCCACCCGAGTGTCTCCTAACGGCGCCCTTCCCCTCCCTTCCCCTCCCCTCCCTCTTCGTCCTCATTTTTCTTCTCTGTATACACCCTCTCTCTCACTCTCTTCTTTCTCACCCGTCTGCCTATTGTAGTGGGAGGACGCTCATACTACTTGCCTGCTTGGCTGCTCACTGATCGCTCACTGATCGTTCACTTGCCCCCCTCTATTATGCAAGCAAGCTAACAAGCTCGTTCGCCTTCAAGAAATTCTTCCCTCGATTAAGCCAGCATGCCACATCTGCTCGAGTGCTCTTGCAAACGTTACTCAAGCATCTTCTCTATTTTCTTTGACTTTCTTTCTTCATAAGAAATCTCTGCGACATTTTAAAATGTCCATTTATGTGCAGTGTCGAACTGTTTGGAGAATTGGATGAGTTTCGGTGAAGCTTTGAAATCTTACGACTGTGAGACATTCGCATCCTGAACAAAATATAGGTGGTACGTGTTTACGAACTGGCGAGCTGGTAGAACTGTATATTTCGAAATTAAACTTCTTAACTTGGCACGATTTTAACGGGTGCCAGGGGTGGGAAAAGGTCGGGGTTTGAGGGTGACGGCATGCATGGAAGTCGTGCTAGTTTCGTTTAAGTGAATGCAATCCTCTTAACGAGGCTGTGTTAAGACCTGGTTAGGGAAAACAGATTTCTCTGCTGCTGGCGTAAGTCGAAGACTGTTGAACCGCCACTGAAATATGCTCCACTTTGGAATTTATGATAAATTCGCATCCCACAATCCCGGAGTTCCGGGTGATTAATTGTATTGAAGTCTGGGCAAGTAGGACGACCAGTAACTGGACTTCGCGGAGACGCCGATTTCTTCATCGAGATTATACGCGGGATTATGGAAAAGTCGGCGAGCTTTCGTCGCCAGGCGTATCCGGAGAATTGGTTTGCTAGCTAGCCGCTGCGAGATAGCTCACTGATCCGCTGACCCAGTCGAAACGTCCGGCAGACGACCATTGGTTTCTCCGCAGTGAAAAATACCCGGCCTCGAGTAAATTTTCCCTCGACGCCGCAATCCTGGTTTCGGCGTTGCTCTCAGTTATTGCTCTCCGGGCTCCGAGAGAAGACATTCGGTCGAAAGCAGGGAATGTCGAGGTCCACAAGTGGAAAACAGAGGGAAGTCTCTGAGAGAGGATGCGGAAGCGAGACGAGACAAGCGGGACGGTTAAGTGCACTTCCCTCCGGCACCTTCGATTCAATTGCAGCTGCGGGCTCCACTGACCGACCGACTCAATAGAAACCTAGCATCGTCTGCCTTCTTTCCTATCCAACACTCTCTCTCAGCTCTCTTCACTTAGACTCTCTCCGTTCCTCGACTTTTTCTCGAAAAACTTATATCGTAATCCATGGTCGAAAGGATGACAGTTAAATCGAATGGAATTGCCCATGAGAATCCGAATATGTGAGTTCCTTAATTCTACCAAAATCAAGGGGATTGAATTAATAGTAAAAGGAAAACGTGGACTAGTCGGCTCGGGTTTATACGAGTGGGCGGAGTGGTCCGCTTGTCCGCCGGAAGAGCAATTTAGCCGGCGCCCCCTCGCGAACTTTGTGAATTACGACTAAACACGGAAAACAAGGGACGCAGTGTTCCATAGGTATTTACTAGTCGGCGAGAGATCGCGAACTAAAGCTGTTTTCGACACCGAGAGCTGAGTGGGCGCGTCTATAGAGAATGGATATCCAGGATATGTAAGGATAAGCAAGGATAGAGAGGAGCGCGACAATAGAGGCGCATCGATTGTGCCTGCAGATAGTTGTGTCGTCGTACTCCGGACTCTGGTTAAACAAGCGGAACACGCTACACATGGCGATGAGGAGTAGGAGGAGATCGATCGCTTTACTGACGCAGACAGACTCGCCTTAGCATCGTCCAGCACGGAGCCTCTCTGAATAAGTAAAGACGCTTCCAGGGAACGGCCGGCGATGAAAAGTTGATGAGGCAACTTTGGATTCGCTTCACATTTTCTTAGTTCGCTGCCTTAGCCCTGACCGCAAATCCGGCGAGCACCGTCAGATATTAAGGCCGACGGAATGGGGTCCTCGCTCGGCCGAGAAAGAGAATTACTCGCGCTCGAGGAAAGCTCTGGCTACAGTCTCGCTAGAGAAGTTTCGGCTCTCGACTGAAAGGAATCTGAACTTCGACACCAATCTCCGTGCCTTTCTCCACCCCTCCCCCTCCCCCTCCCTCTCTCCTTCGCTCACTGTCTTCTATAAAAAGATCCCTTTTAGCAAGGCGCGTTATATTCGGAGCAGCAGGATATTGCGAGCGGCGGTCATGCGAGAGGTGCCGCCGCTTCTCTCTCAGCTTCTTTCAAAGAGCGCTTGTGGCCCATAAAGTCAGCCGGGATATCTCGGGAGAAATAATTTTCTTTATATCCGCGCCATTGAATAGTTGGCGTGTCCTGGCACGCGTTCCCTGGCCAGCCAGGATTTCGGGAGATCCATCGGCCGCTTCCTCCCTACGGAATCTTCGAAAGGAATCGCCGACTTTCGAAGGTTGGAACGACTCGAATTTACGGACGCGCGAGCCGGCGATCCGCTGTCGAAGCCGAAGAGCCGAAGCCGTCCTGGGTGCGCTAGAATCCCTGGAATTCGTCGGCCGCAGAGCCCGAGCTGCCGGAGTACTCGCCATGCCGCGCCGCTCCAGCCACAGAACTTTCAATCATTTCGGACTCCGCCACCCTTCCACTTCTGGCATCCTTCTCCTCCTGCCATTGTTTCTCTTGGATCTCAACGAGGGTTCTGCCCTGCCAGCCAAGTCCTTCGGACACTGACGTCGCCGTGCGCCGTCAGCCGACAACTATAAATGCCATCCTCGACCTTCCATTCCTGCCAGATGTAACGCGACCGGCTCATCTCCAATGTCTTCAAACTTTAACTTCATTTACGGCAGACACATGTCTTCTTTACTTGAAAGTTTTAAGAACAAAGTCTATCTTCGCACCCAGCACGTATTGCGTACAGGAAGATATCGTGTCGATACAAAAAACGCTGTAAATTAGGGACGCGTTAAAGTATTTCAACGTGTATCTGTATAAGACACACTGCGGACGGCGAAATGCCGCCGGGCAAAGCGAAAACTTTCCTATAAAGCGTGTATCACAGAAACAGGATCCTGCCGCTCATAGGTTACCGTCATGGCAGTGTAAGACTATAGGCATCTCGGATTGAAGTGTAGATACTCGCAAATAAATATGACCCAGGAATTCCAATTACAAAGTGTGGAACACAAATATATTAATATCTGGAGATTAGTAATACAGTGATGTCAAGATTGAAGTCAGTCCAAGAGGTGCTACTTTTAAATATCGCTTGCCATCGCGTTACTTCCGTCAACGTGAACAAGTTTGGGGGGTGTATAACACCTAGGATTTTCCATGAAGACTTTTACACTTACGCTCGCATTTTCATGCGTATTTTCTTATTTTCTAACAGTAGTCACCGTGTTAATAATGTTCCCGTGTAATAGTATATCTGTACATATCAACTTGTTTTTACGATTGAGAGGCGAGTTCACTGCCACGTTTACTAAGAAAACCAATCAGACGGTCCAGATGGATTTCTAGGAAAGCGTTACTACGGGGACAAGCGACGATTGAAACTTGCAACCCCCTAAGAGAAGGGAACACGATGGGCAGATTAGGTGGAGGGTTTGATGGTTGGGCAATGCTAGGTTTATGGGAAGTGTGAGGAAATCCTAGCAAATTTGACAGAAGCAAATCGAAGTGTCTTAATAAAGTCCTTAGTTAAACCTAATAATTAAGTTAAGTTACATTATTGTTTGAGCGAAGAAAAATCTGTACGATAGAAACCTCCACTCTTGTGCACACGATAGCGTTCCAACCGCTTAGATTATTATTATTATTCAAGCCTTTCTCCTTTCTTACGATTATTATTCAGTGGTATTGGCTTACAATTATTATTCAGAGGTGAAACACTCCTTTAGGCGCGCAATTCTATACCGGTATCGTGGCGTGTTTGAAGTTGGAACAGTGGCGTGCCGTAGAAGAGCCACTGTTGGGAGGTGTAAGAGGTATAACGGGAGTTGATCGGTCGCACAAAGTAACGAGTTGTTGTGGGTGCGCAGAGGCACACGGAGAACTGTTACACCTGCAGTTCTGCGGTGAGATGGGCTGCACCCCGGGCGGGCAGGTATACGCTCCGTATCGGTCTGGGAGGAGAGAGCACGCGCTTTGTGGCGGCCGCGGTTGTTACGTAGCACTGCGAGTCGCAGCCACTGGCAGCCCGAATGCTTTGGGGTTTACACTTACAGTGCGATGGTTTACCACAAATATCAGCGCGTGACACCTTTCTATTCTATAAATGTGCCCCGCGCCCTCCCCGCCGACCTTAACACGTGTGTCAAACAACCCTGAGAAATCGGAAGGCGAGCAGAGGACCAAGAAAGGTAGAAGTTTCAGCGGCGCGAGTATTACGGCAATCCTCGCATATTAGGGAGCGCAAACACTGCTGCAAGAGAATATCTCGTGTACACGCTATGTAATATCTTCAGCTTCACTGAGGAAAAAAAGGAAAGGAGTGGAATAGTAGCTTGGTAAATCGTGAACAAATCCTGCGCCGAGAAAGTCGACTTTACATTCGTGTACGCCTATAGTATGCGCTCGACGTGCTCGCAGCGAAATGCAATGCCTCTGTTCCCCGTGAAATAGTACTGCAAAGGTGGCTATACATTTTCCAACAGCATTAAAAGAGATTTCATGCGATTTTACCAGCGCTGAAATAATAACGTGCGCGCAAAGTGACGGGACATTATCAGCAGCGAATGTACTTGGATATTTATGGGACGCGAGTTCAGTCACAAATATCTGTCGGTGTTCGACAGTGTTGATTCGAGTGTTTATCGCCCATCAGCATCGCATATTTGAGGCTGAAATGCGCGCGGATTGAAACTCATTGAAACGCGCACGCACACAGAATGATCGCTGCTGTCGAAATTTGCCGTGTAGTTACTGATCGAGCGGCAAAATAGTACGGTTTTAATTTCGGAAACAAGCGCTGTCATTCAACCGTAGGGGCATCGGTGTATCGGCTTCAAAGGCATATAGCATTTCGCGTGAATCCCGATTGCTTCCCTCCCTATGCGGTCTACGCATATCCTCTCTCTAACTAGTGCCAGTGCCAGGAGAGTGTGATTATTCCTGTGTTTCTTGTATATATATGTAAAATGCGAAGGGGTGTGCGCGCCTGGAAAAGGAGGTCGCTCATCAGGGTCAACGAGCTGGGTTCCTTATTGTTCCGTGCATGTAACACCACCGCGCTGTAACAATAAGACGGAGGCCCTCTTTATTTCTGTGGCGGTGTGCCTTTGAATTTCTACAACGCCCTTCCCACTTTTTCTTCCCCACTCTCTTACCAAGCCCGAATTCTGCAAAAACGATCAGCAATGTTCTGTGTAATAAAAATTCGCGATGAAAATTGCTCTGTGCCATCGGAAAATCAGGGAAATATGCTCGGCAGGATAAAAGGGAGGTACGGAGCTATCGAGCGCCGGGGAATACAGGAGAACACGGTCTTTTCCAGCTTACGCAGTACCATCGAAGCAACGTCGCGTGCATCCCGACACTTTTTCTCTCAGCCACCGGCAATCCTTATAGTAGAACACGGCCCAGAGGTAATTTCCGTGAACGACGCCGATGCCAGAACGGAGATACATTTCTCGGACGGTGTAATGTGAGACGAGGGAAAAATTGAAGGGGGCACATAAGGGGTGCGTGAGACTCCGACGAGAGGTATAATTCACAAAACGCTCCTACGACGTTAATGGAGAATTAACAAGGCGCCAGCTTGCCGGGTGAAACAAGCGCTATTTTTCATCTTGAGTTATAGGGGACCTGATGCGACTTTTCCACGCAGACACGTCCGCCATTTACTTGAACTGATTTTTAGGGGGATAAGGCTGAAACAAGGATAGGGTAGGTGAATTTTGAATCAGGAAACATTGGTACACCCAGCACGTACACAGGTGTCGTCCAACGCTAATCGTTATTGCAACAGTTATCTGAGTGTTACCAGTCATAATAAAATCGTTTCGTTGCGCCGAGCGACGCCCAGATCCCGCGCACGTGCGCAGAGAGGTCATATAACTTATATGGAGTGCAACGCAATTCTCTGGATGAGGGAGAGCACGCAGTAATTATGGAAAGGATGGCCTGATACGAGTGCACGACTTAGAATGCAGAAGTGATGAAATCGCTGTAAAGGCGAAGGGAGTCGTCAATGGGAAGTATTTCCGGGCAATCCAGCATAGTCCAAGTCTAACAAACAAGTACGAGCGTTTCGGCGGGCGTGTGCAATGTGCATGGAACTCCAGTGCGAATTCTGAACTATCTGCTCAAGCGGCTCTTCGCCCGACACGACTCGTCTCTCCTGAATAAACTTGTCTGTCAACTACAATCGAGTTAGGTACTTCGCGAGGCGCTAAACTAAGCCACTCGTTGATTTGACTTGCCGAGAGTTATCGGAGCAAGGCCCCGGCTTGCTCCCGACGACTATCGCACGACCAAAGTCACTCTCAGCCGAGCCGAGCCAACCAAATTTGCATGACCCCTGCCCCTTCCCTCTTATCACTAATTCCTTAAGAGAAACTATCCTATCCCACACTCGACACTCACAATATCTCTAATTTCACTCATCATACTAATATCAACCTTCGGAAAATTGTTTGCCAAGCAAAAGGTGCGGCTCGATTAAAGTGGCTAGTAAAGTATCTACGTGATAAGAGGCCAGTGAAATATCGGCCCGAAATCATCCTGGCCCATTCACCCTGACAAGTCGTAAACAATTTCCCGTGATACTTTCATTCGATGAGATGAGAGTGCGCCTGCCTTTCTACCGGTGGGTCTCCTTTATAGAGGAGGTGTAGTGTCGCCGAGCAGGCAATCCTTGAGCTTCATCTTGCGAAGGGTAAGCTGGACGATTTTTCTTGGGCGAATGGTCGCCCGCCGCTGAGATATCCGTGCAGACGCAAAAAAACGCGGGATTACGACGCTGAGAGGTAGTTCGACGAATGACGAGAGGCAGTAATTTAACGCGTATGATGTCGTTTAGAAAATGGCCGGAAAAGCGGGTCGGCTTGAAAACGCCGGACGCTACTGAACTTCTGAAAGAGAACGACAGAAGCAGGCAGAACGAGAGAGAAAGAGAGCCAAAGAGAAAAAGGGACTCCAGTCTCGCTCTTAATTCCGATACATAAAGCCGTACTAACAGTATTTTCGGAGGTTCATTTGCATAAACTGAGCACCAACTCCCTCTCTCTCTGTGAAAGCAGCTCGCTTTTACATTGCTCTTCCACCGGCTGAGTTCGGGCACAAGACCTTTTTTTCTTCTCTCGGATAATTCTTCTAATTACAAGAACTTATTCTCGCACAAATCGGGCCCTGCTGCGCGTTGAATTACGTTCACGGCGCGTGTAATAGAAATCGATTAACCATTCGATTTTATTTCCCGCTCTCTCTTTATTCAGTGGAATGTCCCGGTTTCGCGTGAGGTCCCCTTCGTTTCCTGTTCGGTGATTCCCGGTCGAGGAGTTTACCGTGCCGTTTATCCGTTCCAGTAAGTCCGAATGTACGTCTTTGATACGGATGCCTTTGCTCGTCCGCCTTTATGCCGATTGTCTAGCGCAACTTTGTCCCTGGAATCTCTTACGTAATAGCGGGCTTCTAGATTGAAAATAGATCGAGGAAATCGGTGCGATATGCCAACACTCCTCCCAGTTTAAAAACAGAAACAAAACTACTCTTTCGAGATTGATAAACTTTGGAAATGGCATGTAAAAGTGAGGTGGGAAAGCTCGTCGAGAAGAGTGCTGATGAAAAGCGCGCGAAGATCGCGTCCCAGAATCATCGGGAGGGAAAGCGAGCCCGAAGTATATTCCTGCCGCTGAAATGAACGGAAGGAGCCCCGGGCGACTTTGACCGACGTATAATAGGATCAGGTCTAGCGAGCGGTGGATCTAATTGAGATTGAATAATTAAGTCTCCGGCGAGTCCGCATTCAGGCCGCACCGTCGTCGTCGTCGTCGGCGGCGGCGGCGGCGGCGGCAGCGCGTCCGGGATAGTTTCGACTAACACGATTACAAGGCTCGTGGAGGAATTGATGGTCGATTGCTGACGATAACGATGGCGCGACTAATTTAATCGCAGGAACATCGTCGTACCTACCCAGAGAAATAAGCCACTACAAATCGTGGCGAAACTCTGCTTCTTTAGGCAAAGAGCGCATAGTTGCCACATTAAAAAGGGCGTTTGCCAAGTCACGGTAGTTTCAAGTTCTCGATAAAAAGCTCCTAAAGCGGATGCAATTAATGCGCTGCATAGAGCGTCGCGTGCTGAATTCCGTATAATACGAAATTATCATGGCGCGCTCGGGCAGCGGCCAGCCCTGTTATGCATAACTACGTATTATTTCGCGGAAATGCGGAATATTTCGTAAGATTCTACTAGAAGCCATTCCAGTTAATTACATGTAAATTAATTAGAGGGTCGTCAATTAAGGCCTGGACTGGCACCGACGAGGTTGTCGACGTATTTTCAGCGGCCTCGTTTCAAAGCTCTCGTCGACGTTTCGTCCGTAAGCATTAAGTAGGGTAGATGCTGCTCTGGTAAGGTGCTGTGCGAGTGAATCGCGTGATTTCTCCTCAAGGTTACCGCAGATACCGAGGGTAAATATTTCTCTCCCTGTCTCTCTTGATCGCTCTATGCGAACTGCTGTCCTTCAGCGTATATTCGGCTAGGGAGGGCTTTTCATCAGGCAGCTCTTTCGAAACTGGCTAACCACCCCACACTTCCTCCCTCCCACCCACCATTTCCTCGACTGATACCATCGAGTGACCTCGGCTTCCTTCCCTTTCATCCTGGAACTACTGTCCACGGTATCACGGCAAAAGCCACGCCATTACTACTCCACACTCCATGCAATCCCTATGAGTTTTCCTCTTCGTAATAATTAACATCCTCATCATCGTAGCCAAGAAACGTCGCCAAGGACAAGAAAAGCGATAGAGTCAGGATAGAATTGCTATACCCTGTTTTTTGTGACCCCAGTAAAAGCAATCAGTCTCTACTTCACCGCTGGCCACGGTATGTTTACTTTTTGGCCGCAAAAATTCGTATTGGCGATGCGAAACGGCCGCATGTGCCGAATACCGCAATTCGGGGACACACGGATTTTATACTTTCGACAAGCAGCACTGATCACGGCAATTCGGCGCGACGCTGCCCGTATTACGGAAGGCAGGGCAGACCAGATTGTGGCCATCGCGTGACAATCACGATTTTCAATGGCAATCGCATCACCCGAAACCCATGTACTTCCGACATATGTATACCAGTACCGAAATAGAAAAAGAGCGGTCGGCTTGCGGTATTGACGAATTTTCACAATTGATCAAATCAGTTTGAACAGTGCGCGGGGGCGTGCGAATCAAATCGAATCGGTCGCGCGTATTGCCCGTCAAATTGGCCACGTGCCTTTGTCGATTTGGTCCTTCTGGTCGACGGGCATGACGGCAAAGACTCTTATCCCAGTGATCGACACTCGGTGAACTGGGTCGGAGCACGATAATGCCCGATAATAGCTGAATACGTGATAACTGCTCAATGGCTTGGAGTCGACTGAGGCCCGATGGGCTCGGCACCCACATTAAATCGGCTCTCATCCCTCAACCTTTCCACTCAGAATATTTACGATGTTTTTGGCAGTGTTACACTTTGTTTTCCTACGCTTTGGAAAATTCTGAATACGCTTACGTAGAAGGAGGCAAACAATTTCGGCGCTTTCCGTCGTCGGGTGGCAACGCAATAAACTAGCAAGTTCATCGGGAGCGATCGCTGGCAAGCAAGGGTTCGTTCGCCAGTAGGGTGAAACAAGCGGAAGGGTGGGTTCCACGGTGAAATTGGCCGCGAACTTTCGGCAATTTGGCCGGCGTGTACAAGTAATAAACTCGGCTTTGTTGGAGCCAGCCGCTGGTCTACTGGGCAGCAGGCCTGCCCCCAAAAGCCTCTACGCATCGGATCCTCCTGATTGACAGTAACAATATCGATGAGCCAGTGCTAGACGAATACCTGCCTGTCACGACCACCGGCAAGCAACGTGAACGGTATTACTAAAGTTTAACGCGCCTCTGAGACTAGTATCCCTTGGACATCATGGTCTGACCATACACGCGGCTATTCCACTCCCGTGTCATGTGGCTCATTTCAAATTACAGTAGTCAGTGAACTTCGAAACGTATGCATTATCAGGATTACATGTATGTATACTTAACCACTCTACATATATTGCTTCCATCAGGTAGAATCAGTCACTTGAAAATTAGAGCCTCGGGTTGCATTGCTGATAATACTCAATGGGATAGAAGATATAATACAGTGACAGAGGGATTATTAGGAAGGCACCGACTATTACCCTATTCCACTGGAGCACGTAGTGGAACTTTAATACAAAGGCATAGTGGTCTTACTGAGTAAGGAAAGGTATCGCACTCTATAGGATCAATGGAAAACAGGTTCCAGCATCGACCAATTTCCACCCTCCTACCAAGTATAATCACAGCTTGGAGAACAAATACCGCGATAGTTGGCGTACCCTTTCAATTAGTCCTTGCCCCTAATTTGCGTAATTACAACGCCCATTCACTTTTAACTGCCGGAGATGACCATGCTCGATACCTAATCGAGCCGGGCTGAGTAAAAAGTGATTTGCTGCGCTCGGGATTTCCGCGTTCGAGGAATCCCTCTTTTACAGGCCGAGATACTACCTCGATACTGGTAATTTGTGTAATTGACTTCCCTGAAAACGGCAATACGATCGTGTGAGCCACTCTTTCAACCCTAGACTTTCGGCGCACTCGTAGAGAGGGTTAATCAGTATTCTGCTAGATTGTGTAAATCGTATATCTGCAACTACTAAAGGATATTAGAAACATATAAAAAACGCCAAGCGTTCAAGCGATGCTTTCGTAGGATCTCAGAAGTTTTTATATACGATATACATGCACATACATGTTATACATATGTATAACGCGGCGTCAAACATGCTCAACATGGTTGTCAAGTCGATTTTAAGCTTCAAAACATAATTCATATCAAAAAATACGTGTATAGAATCAGGTTAGTGAACTAAATCTATAATCCCTGTTATTTTCGTGCAAAAATATACAACAAAAATAATTTATATGAATCAGTCGTTTTTTCTAAATATCACTTCACTACAAGAGCGTGGTTAATTTATCCTGTAGCTGTCAGAGAAAAAACTGACGGCTCCGGTATAAAAAGCATAGAAGCGTTACTGTCACATTGTGCGCTGCGCTTAAGTACTTGGCGCGAGTCGCTATCACGTCCCTTGATATTCTAAAGAGTGGTGTGCGCCTGGCCAATCCGCGTAAACCGACTAGTACACCCGAGTGTAAAGAGGGCTTGACAATTAGTTCTTTTATATGACAATGGCAGCTATTTGGAAACTGGCACTCAAACCTTTGTCCCAAGAGCGACATTCCTGGGGAATAGCCGATCCTCGTAGTCTGTGTGTGCACTAGGATAGTTAATGAAGCAAGTGAAGGGGTGGGCGGTGGGTGGGGACAAAGGGAGGGAGTAGGAGGGAACATAGTGGGTCCCAGTGGCACAGCGCTAATAACCGCGGAACAGGAAGACGAGTTATGACGACCGGTGTGTCGGGTCACAGTTGCGCGACTGACATGTGCCATTTGTTCAAACAATGCAGCTGAACGGGCGCTCTTGTATTAGCCGGTGTCCAATCTCTCCGTAGCAGAGAGGCGTGAGATATAGCTGGGATGGAAGCGAGCTAGCCAGTTGCCTGAACCCTTTGACGAGTAGCCAGCTCTCGAGCGGTCGTTATGGCCGCTTCATTGCTACGGCTCTATGACAGTCAACCTTTCGCGTTACACAACCATATCTGTTCGTCTGTGTATTACCACTGTCGATAGTAAAACGTGACACCGAATAAGGTGCCCTGATAAATGAAGATGATTCCCGGATATAAAAGCACGGAGCTTCCAGCAGTTAGCCGAGCGAATATCGCGAACAATTGCCAGACACGCGCATCACAGAAATTGGTTTCTTTCGAGCTGCCGGTAGGAAAACTGCAACTCTACCCTTGGAAGCTTCTAAGGCAAACTGATTCGATCGACTTGTTATCCGAGCGCAAAAGCGTCTGATCGATTCCAGCCGGGTTTAGCTAGGGCAATTTTAACCCGCTATTCGGGGAACTAATGGCCCGTTTGTTACGAAATCCTGCTCACATTACTCTAGCGTAAAGATTGATGAAAGTTTATAATGGTATCAGCGGGAGTGTGTGCTATATGGGAAAACTGACTTTGTTGTTACAGGTGATGACGAGAGCGCACTGTGGAGGCTAAGGTGGCTCTGTCGGGGGCCGAGGAAGTGGCGAGGCTCGTGAAGATCGGCACTGGGGGCAGGCGACCGGGACAGCGGTAGTGGTGGCGGAACGGCAGGGGTAATCTCGGAATCCTTCATAGTCGATTTACTAATACCTAGTACCACTCACCGGGCTACTTATCCAATCTTAATTTTCGTGAATTCGAGTCTCTACTAGTTCCACAAAGTACTCTTGATCACCCGTCCCAAGCGGACTGATTAGTTCTAGATCGAAATCTTGCAAGGCTCGAGCAAGTACTCGATCGGACGCTCGACTTTCACATTTAATCGGGCGCTCAGTAATCGAAATGGAAATCCCGCATCAAACTACTTAGATCAGTGGATTACGGTAGGGCTTCCTTCGCTATTATTACAGGTCCTATTACTTCCATCGACCATCGCGAAAAAAGCTCCTCGAATCGAAGGAATCGTAGTGCCCGTATTTAACTGGCTCGCTATAGAAGTTCCGTCTGGCCGATAAGACCGCCGCGCCGTACCGATAGTCAGCTTTCGATCAGACACGCTTCCAATAACTTCGGAAACCGCCAGCAAAACTTGTTCCCGGGTAATTGTTCCGATCAATCGTGGCCCTTATTGAAGGCCGGTGTGACGAACCGGTTAACCGCGCTTATCGAAGAGAGAGAGAGAAGGAGCGATGCGTGCGGGGAGTAAGATTAGATCTGGAGTGTCGAGGATATTAATTATGATTCGCAGGTACTATGGGAGCGGGGGTATGGGGGGCGGAGGAGGGCTACAAGCCACGGACCTCCGGCGAAGGCTCGAGTCCAGATACCCAGCAAGTACTTCTCCCCCGAGTCTCTGTTCCTTGAGACAGAATGGCAGTCCCATACCCAAGGAGAATGTCACGCGCGACAACGAGGAGAGGTAATTCCACCCCTTACTGACCCCTTCGTGCTTTCCAACCCCCTTCTCTTAGAAAGAAAAGGGAAAAGGAAAGTGCTCAGCGTGAAGTGAAGATTGCAACTAAATGGTACATCGTTGATACCCACAGGACTGGCTACCAAGCGATTCTCGCTTCCGGCCAGCCAACCTGTACAGGTTCCCGGGCGTGCGTCAGGCGACCCGGGGACAACGACGAGAGTGTGAGGTGTCGGAAAAATGGGACCGACGGCGACGCGTCCTTCTGGGGGAAGCTGCCGCTTCTTCTTGGAGGTATCGCTAGCGCCGTTCACCTGATCAATCCAACGACAAACCTGCAAGGCGAGAGGAGGCATCGGCGGCGATGGTGCCGCAGGGACTTCCGGCGGTTCGCCGAAGTCGCCACCAGGACCTTGTTCCTGGGGATCGTGTTCTTCGTCACGCCAGGTACGTTTAACAGACTCTTAGGACCGCGAATAGAATAATTCCCGCGACAGGTTTCGCGCACAGCCAATAATGATAGGCGAGTTGTATGACGGCGGGCGTCAATTAAGTGAGCGCGCTAATCAGTACAAGTTTGGCGGCTAGCTCTAATAGCTTTCCAGTATCCCCCTGGAGAACAGTCGATTGATCGGGCCTGGGATTTAGTGTAGCTGTCTGTGCGCGGCGTACAGAGGTCAGAGGCATAATGACGTCGATTGAGATCGAGGAGAGGCTTTCCCTCAAGATAGCTATTGCTCGCACCAGGCATATACGTGTCTACATTGGTACGTATAATTACAGTGCTGCGCCACACACGGCTTGTACCTCGCGAATTACGTTTGCACACGTCGAGGACACATCTTGCTAGTGGTAACTCCGGTTCAAGTACTCCTTTGTACAAACGGCTAAATACCTATCTTCCCCCACCCCTCCTCTCTTACTCTGTCTTCCTCTCTGTCGCTGCTCGCTCACGCTCCGGCATAGACAACATTAATTCCGATAACAAAGAGCCCTCGAACTCCCACCGGTTTAGTATCTTCTCCCAGTCTCCTGCAATTAATGCAGTTTGCAATTTAAGACATTCTTTCCAATGGAGAGCGCATTCGTCATTCTGTACGTTCCAATAGAAGGGAAACGCGTCACTGCACTTGGAAGAAAGGAGACTAACAGCCGCTGCTGAAACGAATTTCAGTTCGAGTTTGAACGGGGTGCATCTCATAGCGCGTTGAAGAACGGCATGAATGGCGCGGTACGAGTGGCCCCAAAAAAGCGATTTTCAGTCATTTGCCGTTTGAATTATATCCGCTGACTGAGAGAGAGCATCTCTTCTGCCCCAGCAACGGCCGCGTGTCACACGCTCTTTTCCCAACGATTCGCGATCATTTTCCTACCCCGCCGCTTTTCAGCCGCGTAAAAACTCTTTTGAGTCGCGCGAGTTGAATTTAATCGCCCGGTAAAATGCTTGTGTGTGGCGTCGCCAGGATATTTGAAAAGTTTTCGCGAATTTATCGTGTTTGATATTTAACGGACGGCATTTAAAAGCAGATGAAAAGAGGCGCTTGCAAATCTGAAGTTCCTAAGTACGGCGATGCAGAGCTGTAATGTTCAATAATTAGCGAAGGCTGTTCGTACCAATATCGACGAGTACTCTTGGCGTATCAGTGATTAAACTGTACCGAAGCAAACGTAGAGGGAGGTCACTTTAGCGAATGTGCTGTATTGCGTATACGATCGAATGCGAGGGTGCCGGTGAGGCCGGGATTGCTGGGTCCGATGAAAATACTATTACGTTAATGCGCCAGCTCGAACTCGGTGGAAGGCTTTTTTGCGTCCTTCTTATGCTGTACAGTGGCGCGTGTTCGTTAGCCCCATCAGGCTGAACAGTTTCATTAAAAATACCGCTTAGCATCTCGAGGGCTCGTTTAAAGCTCTCGCGACGCGCTCCGCTAATGATGCGTGAGTCACATGAGGCAGAGAGACGGGGAAAGGAGGACTTTAACAACTTAAACACGCACTTTTCTACTACTCGCGACTGGTCCATCCGACAGACAGGTAGAAAATGAAAGCAAAGGAGCATTAATTATTCACGGCTCATTGTGCACCGCCATCTCGGCCACGACCCCGTATTTGATGAGTACTCGCAGCCAGATTTCATAGGTCGCCGGCACTCGAAGAGAACCGGCCTGCCTCTCCGACTCGTCCTTTCCCGAGAATGAAATCGCGCCTCGAAATCGCCCGAGGCTCTCACTGTGGCAAGATGTAAAAGATGGAAATGGAAGAGATTGCGCCCTCCGAGGGAGAATGAAGCAGGCTAAGTCCAATAGGAGGGAGAGAAAGAAAGGAGGGTGGAGGAGTGGAGGGCAGCCCGGCGGAGGGCAGAGTCGTCCGGTGAAAGGAGGATCGAGAAATTAGCGGAAAAGTCGTTTAATATAGAAAGTTCCCTAATTCGGGCAGTGGCGAGAGGAAAGCGGCCATTGTGATCGCCACTTTCGCGGTGCTCTTCACTCCTTCCACCAGAGTCCTCCATCCTCCCCTCCCCACCCCACCCAGCTTCCTTCCCCGAAAGAAACTTCTCGGGCTAATGCGCGTAATTTATTTATTCCCCAATTATTTTCAAGCGGCCCCCTTTCTGTCTCTCGAGCAATTCCTAAATGTTTCGCGTCGAGTCGCCTCTGTACTCCGATTGTCCTTTAATTTATCTGGATGCTTGCTGCCGACGTTTAACTCAATGGCGAGCATCTATTTTCTGGAAAGAGAATCCGTGCGCCGATATCTGTCAGTGATACGCGTTATCGAGCGATCAAGAAAAGCGGGATTGGCATGAAAAACGCGTCGCGAATGAAGGTGTCGATTTAGCAAAGATAGGTATGCATCTCAATTTACCGACCTGATTGTAGTATCATTTCTTGCGCTCCACTGCTTTTTGCCGTGCTATTAATAGCAAGCCGTGATGACTGTGCTAAGCCCGATGCATCGAGCGGAACACCGGTGACCGGTGTTTGTGATAGAAGCAAAAAGGCTGGACACACCAGGAAGGATATATGCTTTGGGGTTCATCGGCCGATCGCGATAAATTCCTCTTTGAATTGCAATTGCGGCTCTCGTCCGTCGTTCTCGCTCTTTCTCTCGCGCGCGCGTCAACTGAGCTCAGTGGCGAGCTCCGACATAAATAACGGCTCCTCTCGCACGGCGATTACGCTTTCTTCCTCTCGTAGGTGCACACAATATTCTCTCACTCCCTCTCCTCCTCTCTTTCTCTCTCCCTTTCTCTCTGAAAGCGCGTCCCAGCTGGCAGGCTGGCGCTGAAACGAGTTGCAAATGATGTTGTCCCTTTCCACGACGCGGGTACGTTGCCCTTGCTAAAGTCCACTCCACACACAGGGCGTCCCGTCCGCCTGTTAAAACGATCGATCCGGTGAGATATACCCCGAGCCAATTTGGCGAGCGTGGAGCTAAGCTACTTTCGCGTGAATAACAAAGTGCCCGAATAACGATTCCGACGGACGCGCACGTCCCGCTCGTAAAAGCTTCGCCACGCCGGATAGGAAAACGTCGAGCCTCTTTGCGTACACAAACACGCGTTCCTAACAGAGAGACACGCGCTGCTCCACTATTTTCTCGGCACGGATCCAATTATGCTAAATAATTAAAACCGATCTTTCGACCGGCCGTATACTCTCGGATGCTGGTTAGTCGTTGCTTAATCACTTTGGCTCTCGTCCATACCCACTTATTCTCCTATTCTTCCTCTGTCAATGAGCTTTCCAATGTCAGCCATCGCATCGGCGGAATGACATCTTAATCTCATGCTTTAATGTTAGCCAAAAATTCCTCGAGATATTTTATCAGGGTCTCCAAGATATTGGAGGATGGAAGGTCAGCCGGCCTTACTTGGGAGTCTTGTAACTTGAATTCAAACTATCGAATATCCTAGCCTGTGACCCTGACTCAACGAGATTCCAAGCAGCACTGACCAGAGTTCTCCGAACCCTGACTTTTCTAAAGAGTTTGCCACTTTAAAAAGAGATTGTGTCTAGGTGACAAGTAACAAAAAGTTGGAAGCTTCCAAAGTTTTATTCAGCTGTGCTTTTTACCGGCACTTGCCACTTCCATTCTTCACGATCACAGATAACGAAGAGAGCAGAAGCGTGTACGTGCCCTTTGCACGTAAGCGTGATTCTAGAAGCGGACAGGAACAGGTGGTCAGGAGGGAAAAAGAGAGAGGGAAAAGAGGGAAAGAGAGATAGAGGAAAGTACCACCTCGGTCAAAGATGGTGTGCTGTGGCTGAACGCTGGCATACACACGTTGGTAGGTAGCAACGACACGTTGTAATGTACGAGGGTATAGGTCAGCGTACGAATGCCAGCTTGCCAATAATCAGGCAGACAATGGGACAAAGCCCGGGCGTGGCAATCAAAAGTCGTACGTACATGTATACATGGCCGGCGTACACTCTATGGCGTTCGACACAGTATCCAGCTGCTTTTCAAACTAATCTTTGACTCGCCTCTTTCGCGGCAGAGCCTCTCGTCGTTATTGTTCGGTGATTTTCTCTCGCTTTTCGTTACTATGAAATCACAATGGCTTGCTAGAAACACAAGTTGCTTCTTCTCACAAAAGCCGTTTGCACTCAAATGTTTTGCCTAATTGCACGTCACATATAAATAAGCTGGAAACTGGAGTTCCACATATTCTCTGTGAATTCCGCTACGCAATATATAATCCGAGAGTAGGCTTTAATTGTTACTACTAATGAATCAATTTATATTGATGTCGTAGTTAATCATTTACGCATAAATCCACCAGGATAACACTGGGTCTCGGCAAATTTGAGTTCACATGGAGCGAGTGAGACAGGATACCCGCGGCGGTTTCTGAGTTCCTAAACTATTGTTCCAGTGGCGGGGAAAACTTCGGCGGCGTTTTCATGCCCGAGCGCGGTACAAGCACACGCAGACAGCCCTCTTCCGTTTTCGAGAAAGTCTCATTTCGTTTTTTGGCGCAGAAAAAAGAAAGCGCGCCCGCATCGAACGCTCCCGCTCCTCTCCTTGCTTTTCAAGGCATTCTCCCTCACGGATTTCCCGATCCTGACAAGGCGGGGCCGGATATCTGAAAGAGAGGGCCGCTTAAAATCACCCGAGCACTTTTCCAACGTGAAAGTCACCCTCAGACGACTTCGGATGCCGAAACGCGAGCTAGAATGTCAAATTGCCGACAGTTTGCCGCTGCAGCGCGTTGAATATTTAATATTTGCCACTAACGTAAAAAACAACGCCCACCCGTCTACGTGGGTGATTGGGCAATTGCGATAATGGCGGGACAGTGCGTGCGAACAAATCCCAGTCCTGCTCTCGGTAATTAATTATTATTCATACTGCGCACGATAACCCAGCCATAAGAGGAGGAGTATTGTTTTGCGCGGGGTTGCGGGGTGGGGGAGGGGATGGACGAGCACATTGCTCATTTCGCATGGTAGTATTATTCCGGCGATATTAATAATATCGGTCATGCCAGTAACCCCCGTGTTGCGTGACAAGCGGTTCTATTCGCTGAATTGAAACTGTAACTGATTATTTGAGGTTGACATGGAAACTAGTCGCGCTAACGAGAGTATTGTACGGGTGTGTCCTGCTGCAATAAAGGACTCTCCGGCTCCTCTGACCCCGTCTGACCACAATAATTATTGAAACTATTCACCTTACATTGAGAAATACGCTTTCGCATCGTATAAGAATTTATTACCAGGCCCGAAAAGAAAGGGTGCAAAAGGGATGCTGCAATATTATCAGGTGGCAACGTCTCCCGTCAAAGGCAATAGATATCAAAGTCAGATCCATTATTTGACTTCAGCTGTACATCGACGACTTTCGTGACACTTGGCACTCCGACGCCTCTGGTATGTGTAGTGTATACAGCCTGGAAGTCGTCAGCGATTACTTTTACTGCTGTTGTCTTTTTGACGACAGAGCTATTCCTGGTGCGAGTATACGTGTGCTCCGGTCGGAAAGTCTGATAGGAAGTGTAACTTGAGTGACAGACATAGTGTGTGAGAACAGTGAATTGTGTGTTGCAGGTCTCTGTCACCAGGACGCGGTGCACATCACGGCGATCCTCGGGGAGAGCGTTGTCTTCAATTGTCACGTTGAGTTCCCCGGTGAGCACCCAGTGCCCTACGTTCTCCAGTGGGAGAAGAAGGTAGGCGACACGGTACGATATCGGACGACACCCTCTGCTCTCTAAATATCCGTGAGTTAAATACGTGGGCCCCGCTCAAACGACTCTCGCGCTCCTGCCGTCGAGCTTCGCGCTATCTTCTTCCAGGACATCTCTCTATTTCCGAGCTCTTTCTCTCCCGTTCTATCTACCTCTATCTCACAGTCAAACTTGTTCGGCCCGTCACGTTCGGCCGGCAATTAAAAAGCTGTTTCCGCCAGTGGGCGCTCGCCCGTATTTTCACTTCTGTTCCCCCGTTACCCGGCTTTTTTCTAACTTTTTATTTCGCCCGCTTGTCTGTTGGCCGTAATCGGCTGGCACGCGCGGCACGGAGCATCGCGAGCAATTTGAATAACAAATTAAATTCCAGGTCGCGGAAATACCGCGCGTGTTAGCCGCGCGCGTCAGGCCGCCAAGTATGCGGCGCGTCCCAAAAATTCGCCTGCCTCGTCATTTACGCCGTTGTATTTCCGCCCGCCGGACACTTTTTCATTTTCCACTTTCGACGTGGTGCACCTCTTTTATTGGATCGCGATGACAGGAAAACTCAGCGAGCATATTTTGATGCTTCCGTGCGAAAAGGCCTGCCAACAAGTGGCTGGAAATTCTACCTAACGAACCATTATCCAAACTTGCAAAATATCAACAGCAGACTGTTAATGTCAAAGTATCTCGGAGTAGACTCGATTGTTTATTTTTGTATTTTTCTGGATGGCGGGTAAAGTTTGTAGGAGAATCGAGAAATCACAGGAGTGATGACGGCAGCTGGCGAGAGAAGAGCGAAGCGGGGCCCCGTGGGCACATATTCTTAAAGCGTTGCAATATTGTTGCCAAGAATAATTTCAATTTGCCTCGTATACTTTCGATGATTTGTTCGCTTACGTGCTTACGTATTTTGTTCCACGTATGGTACATACATATACCATATATATATATATACATACATATATACATATTTTGTATACAGGCATACATATAGATATATGTTGATATATGTATATATGTGTATATATTTTTGTACTATTTAATGCGTATGTATCTTTTATTGGAGACGAATGGCGAACGGGACACGCCTCTCGTTCCCGGCGGAGTAGCGTAAACTTGTACGAACTTGTGTTCTCACGATATGTATCTGATCCGGACTGGAGAGGGCAGAGCACGTTTTTCTACATGTCTCTTTAACTAACGAGCGCCATACGATCACACCGCGCGCATCACTAACTCTCCGATAAGTGTCGTTCTTTCTTTCGATTCATGCGGGATTAGTTTCTCATTCATTCGCACTTCATGTGACGGTCATACTTATGTTAGATCACAATGCGACCCTGCCTTCAGAAATACGACTGGTCCTTCCTTCCGGGGAATTCAACTTGGAATTCAATGGAGACTTCGCCGATGAAGTTAAATTGCTCGAAAGTGTATTGGTCTCGTTGAAGTTCAACGGAACTTGGCTTATTTCTGGGCACGGTCGTGAGCTCCGACGGCACACACACACGTGTCAGTTTCCTTCAAGTTCGTTGCACCGTGCCGAGACTAGAAGAGGAGCGATGGGGTGGCTGCGCCACTGATTAGATCCATTATCTTTTAACACGGGAAGTCGAGCAAGCCTTTCAAACTACACTGACTCGACCCTTTAGTGAGCGAAGAGATTCTGGATAGTCTAGTCGTCTGGCGCACCATCCACCGACGGCCTTCCAAATGGCGAGCTCGCCCTTTGGCAGCACACTTTATAGTAGCACACCGGGGCAAAACCTTCCGTTGCTTTCCTCCTGGCTCGCGTGCCTTGCATGTGTCCATGCTCGTAAATCCATCGGAAAGCTCCCTTCTTCACCACTAACTCTCTGCCCAGTCGCCTTTTTTCGCCTTTTTTCTCCTTTTTTTCTGCCTCTGATGTCCTAAAGTCGCACACTAGACTTCTACTTCTTCTTGATTTTCCCTCTCTCGACTTGTGCCTCTTCCTCACACACTCTCGACTATTTGAAAGGCTGGCACACTGGGACCAGTCATGGTTCCGGATCACCCGCCCACATCTGTCACCAGGCGAGCTCGCCAATCGCGGAACAATGCGGGCTACTGCACTTTTACCCCGTATTAAACCAACCAGCTCCTTTTTCTCGCCGGCGGAAAATCAGGAAATCACGTCTCTGTCTCTCTAACCTCTGGTGCTTTGCATGACTTTTCGTGCGCTCGACTGCGAGGACTTGGTTGCCAATCTAGAAGTACCATCGCGTGACAAGCTACAAATTGCACGAATGCCAGGCAACACGGCGAAAGAGGTCCTGTCGCATTCGAGCGTTCGAGCTACTTTTTTAGAGCGCACGTATTGTATTTATATTCTGCTTGTTTTCATCATAATAAATATTTCTTCTAGTTGTACTGTATTTCTTGTGGACTCTCCTTACTATACACACCCCAACCCCACCCCTTGCATGACTCTACCCCGTGTAAACTAAACCCGCACGTTTCCACCAGGAGAATGAATACTTTTATTATAGGGACAATATCGACATGTTTGCGAGAGCAGTGTAAGCGGTAACGAGAAACCTTCGCAAAAACTGAAATTAAATGGATAAGTGAAACGAGTTGAGACAGGTGCTTCGAGCAGGTGCCACCGTGTCGGCAATGGAATTCGGAACGGTTACTGACTGCATTGGTCACCCGGAACGCATTAACCGAGAATTCAATATTGACTCCGCAAACCCGTGCGTCCATCCTGGCGTAATTAATTAATCGATCAATCGATTCCGCAGGACAATACTATGATTTCCGCAATGACAATCGCGTCCACTTCCGCACGACGGGGTCTCTTATAACGATCAGTAGGTAACTGCGCGACCAAAAGCATCAGTCAGCCACCAACCGGATGTTGCGCACCATCACCATTCACCTCTAGAAGCAAGATAGTAACAGCAGTCCCCATTCAGCGCAATATAAATTAATTGCGAGTATAATCGCTTTATTGTGATCCCATAGTCATTACATCATCGGTTGAACATGCCGATAAATATACTTGACACTCGGCGGAGGGTTGTATTCACATAAACATCTCTTCTAGTTAGAACAAATCCTACTAGGTCATATGTATATACAACTTCTCTCAAATTCAAATTGCTGAACCCTGAAGTATGAAATCGACCATTTTCCCACCCTAAAAAAGGAAAAGGTAGGAGCTCTCTTCGCCTACGCCGTTTCTATAAATACGAATGAGAAAAACCCATAATTGCCGAGGAGCTAATTAATTAACTTTTTCCAATGAGCGCCGGCGAGGCTGCATTAATTACTCAGGTTAGCGAAGAAAAAGGTTCCCAGGACATTTCTAGCAGGAAAGGTTCGCTGAATCCCGCAGGACATTTCTAGGATGAGGCAAACGATGAGCCACGGCCATTTCCATATCCAAGAGACTCGCGTGACAGAGGAAGAGAGAAAGAGAGACGCAGTGGTAAAGGGAAAGCCACGCGTGAGATGGAAGAGGGTTGCTCGTCTGTTTTCTTTTTTATACGCGTATAAATCACGCGAGTACAGCCTGAGGCTTCCGATGCGCGCAACCCCCATTTAGTCCTCGAACCACCACCAGCCTCTCCGCTACCTCCTCGATCCCTCTATATCCCTGCAGCTGACAACTAATTTCTCTTCTCCTCCGACTTTTCCACCCACTATCGGCAACTGCACACCAAACTGCGATCGCTTCTCGCGCCTGTCTTATATCGACCAGACTCTTAGAGCCCTGTTCATCCATTTACTCATACAGCACCGATAAATCCCTATAACTAACACCACCAAAGGCTCCAGACCATCGATTCTATCTCTTGTGTACAGCTTTCAACACAAAAACCAGGAGATCTTCATTAAGAAAATGTCTGGCAGCCCTTTTTAAGATAGTACACAACTGTGTTTCTGGTGGCTCGATTAAAAAACGAGTTCGCCACGCATACTGCGGTCGCGGTCAGCCGTTAACCATGCTCACCATTGCGGCATGTTGAGCCAGAAACACCGCATTCAAGTAACAAGGGAGACTACCGTAGAGCCACTATTTCCGGGGTGGCTCGCTTTAATTCCTCTTTTTACCAATGCGGAACGTGCATGCATGCTCGCAACGGTAACAAGGCGCAACGAGGAATGGCGTATCATTTGGCGGCTTTGGTGGCTTTCGGCCTTTCGAGCCGCTGCTACTCTTACTGAGAAAGGAACCCGCATTACTGCTCCTTGCACACACTCAACTCGGACTATATCATTTAAAGGATTTAGGTGCTCGGCTGAATGCAGGTTATTTGAACAAATTCACGCTTTTGCACTCCCTTTCAGCGCAGCCTGCCTTTTACTCGGCATAGTACAACCCGCCCCGACATTACGGCGAATAGGCTCGCCAATCCCAAACCAAAACCATTAAAAGATATTACATACCTAAATCGCACCAGCCGCTCGCGCTGAAACCTGAATTTCCTCGCTGGGAATCCGCACAATGATATCCAGGCGTGGCGAACTAGCTGCGAGATTTCGTAAGTAGGTTCGTATACATGTATACGTACGCGTTCAAGGGTGCAGAGGGATCCGTCGAATCCATTGGAAATAGCTTAATTACTCGCGATAATCCAGCAGGACTTTCCAAGCTAGTTAGAGTATAAAGGGCTGACAAACAATAGAGTTGTGCAGACACGTACGCTAGAGAAGGGCGAGGGAGATGGGGAATTGGCGTGGGGGGGAGAGAGAGAGAGAGAGAGAGCAAGAGAGAATGTGGTAGAAGGCATGTATTCAAACAATGTCAATGCGACTCGAGTTCTAAGGATGCTGTGTCAATTCTCGGCGCACTCCGCCGCGTACACAGGCATGTCTCCGTCCCAAAATGGGATAGGAAGGTCGGGGTGCGCCATATACTGCTAATATTCCCTTCACAAACACCTCTCTCCATCTGCCATCTCTCTCCCTCTTTTAGCATGAGCGGGAAACTGACAACAGTAGAGGCAGAGTCCAGAATGAAGCCACGTGTCTTGCAGTCCCGGTATTTACCCGCGCAAGCATACATACAAGCGTTTATCCGCGGCCAATTTGCATACGACTCTATTTGCATTTATGCATCAGCGAGCGGGCTTACGCGCTCTCCACTCTGGTAGAGGGACGTCAACCCTTCGGGATGAGAGGAACTGGGAGACACGGGCTACAAACAAACCGCACGGCAAAAAAGAAGGAAGACACATGCGTGTGTAGACAAAGAAGGAAGCATGGGGAGGGTTATCTGGGCAGGGCGGGTTCAAGTCTCGACTCGTGTGGCGAAATTTTCCTCCTGCGCCACATTTACATTCGGACTTGCTCATCGCGTGGCTTTTTATATTTAGCGCTGCCAGCAATTCCGATGAGATTACGCGGGCGCGCGCGCGCGCTCTGTTGGGAGGTAAAAGAGGACTTCGCGTTGGAAGATGCAAATTAGGCTTGGTAGTCCGGTTCCCGTTGGTTCTGGGTCGAGAATTCGCGTCACTGCTGTCGCTCCCTCTGCTTACCAGTGTTTCCGGGTTGGTCGCGTGTGCCTCTAATAATCGTAACGTCAGTAATAGTACAAAGAGTGTGGTTTGACTCGCGGAATTTCGATAGAGAGAGTGGAAGCAAGCTAAAGTAAACAAATATTCATAGTTTGTCTGTGTTGCGTCTGGTTCCTCTGGAGGAAAGGGCGGTGACAGTGAAAACAGAGAGGTTCGAGCTGAAGAGCAGCGCACCAGCCTGCGTTAACCTTCCATTTCCACTGAGTGCTCCCCATTCTCCGTAAAATACGCGAGAGCGCATCAATTAAAGCGAGATTGCAGCCGGCGAATTAATACCGCGGCTGCTTTGATCTCCGAGCACTTGCTCCGAGTCTCGAGAGGCCAACATGATACGCCCGTGATACGTTAATCACCAATGAAAGGTTTCCCCGCCTAGCTACTGGCTTCCTAAAGTTACCCAATTTTCCAACGAATCATTCTACTTAATTCTTACATTTCTGCACTTGCGCATATAATTTTGTATATGGCTTTCCACCAGAATTGAATTTCTGCAGCAGTGGCTGAAATTTCGTGGGGATGTACTTTGCAAGAAGGTAGATTTAATATTTCTCGCAGTAGCTATTTGGCAACCAAAGTGTCCCTCCTTCCGTTCTACTGCATCTTCGTGATAGGGTTGCGAAGTAGCAGTAAACTCGGTTGAACTAATTAATGCTTTGGCAAAGGAGTGGATATTTCGAGGATAAGAATGTTGGTTGTGTGGGGGGGCGAGGGGAGGGGCTTCTTCACGTAATTTAATGGAACAAATGGGGACACGAGTCAAGCGAGCACCCCGCTGCCGCCGCCGCCGCCGGCCGGTCGGGGCAAGACGGTTGGTCAAATGAATGGCGGAAAACGTTCTCGCCTCTTATACGTTCTATACGCTATACCACTATACACTCGCGCCGAGGAAAATGGAGTCCCGTTGCAATTCAATTTCACCGGGGTTTCCACTCAGGAAGACGTTTCAGCCCTACTGGGACACTGGCTGCTATGCTCGCCTCCGATGCCAACCCCATCGGAGACATCCCCTTAAAGCTTTATGGGAAAGTTGCCCGCAACCTGCCAGCAGTCCCATCCCACAACCGACTGAATATTGTCTTCCTCTAACCTGGCCATAATACTATTTATCCTCCACTCTAGTTCTTCTACCCTCCATTTTTCACAGGGCTCGCAATATTTTCCTCTTGAAAAAGGAAAAGCTTTCTTTGATGATTAGGATGTTTAATCCGTCGCCGGAGTAGAAAGGCAACTTAATTAACACGTTGATTGTCTGCAATCCAGAGCACTCTTCTCGGCATAGATTACTTTCGCCGGAGAGGGAAACTTTCATCAAAAGTAAAGAAGACATCTCGACCCGACATTGAAAAATAGTCAGGATGAATTAGTTTCGTCGAGAGTCGAGAGTGCTGCTACGCCTTGGCTGGAGTTACGACCATCCGTTAAACTTTTTATTATAAAGTCAATCCTTGATGGAGCTACTCGAGATTAGCGGGAATCAGAAACATCTGGGAAGCTTTATGCTTCTGTTCATCACATATTATAGGACTTACGGTAAATTCCGCCCTAAAAAACCCAGATTTATTTTCCTGGCCTGAAATATTTTCCGATTGACGCAACTGGAAGACTTCGTGATTCGCTGATCTGTTTACGATGACGGGGACAGAAGCAATTAAAAGTTCGCCGAGGAAGAGCTAATTAATATTTCTGCCGGTCTCGACGGCAATCGGGAATTAAACCTTACTGTCGGCCGGGTAACCACAGAATTCCATTGAGGCTGAGAGGGGAGGGAAAGTTCTTGCCTCTCTTAGCGATCTTTTACGAAGAAAATCAATTAGGGAAATGCCAAATAAATTCTTGGACAGCAAGAGCAGAAGTACGCCAAGGGAAAAGTAGGAAGGAGTAGTTCAATGATTTCGAAGCACTTTGCTCGGAGAAGTACGGCTCTCACGAGCCAATTGAGCGAACATTAACTGGTTAAGCCGTACTCGGCTGAAAAATAAGATCCGGACCAAAGCAGTACGGTTAGCTGTATATCATAGTCGACTACACTCTCGGCTTCTTGCAACGCAATGCGGCAGAGTGCATCTGGTTGCGAACATCACTGGCCCAACCTATTCCTCATCTTTCTCTCCCTTGCTCTATTCCTGCACTCAGGACACAACATGCTTTTCACTGGAACATCGCTGGTCGAGCCTTATTGTAGCCACGGTCATAACATGTTTCCTGTTTCCCGCGGTGGCGTGCGTGTTCATTGCGCCGGCCAATTCGAGCGAAGTAACTCTACACCTGCAGGCGAAAGCACTCTAATTCTACCAGCATCATGCTGTACCGCACTAAATCTCTCTGGAACAACCGAATCTCCCTTTATGAATGAATGTCTACGTGCGCGTGCTACAGAATTTTGTTAAACCACACGGAAATATTGAATTCATAATGTCAGCTCTCCGATGATGAAGACGAAATGCGAAAAAATGTGCCGCTGTAGTTTTGATAGAGCGCGGCACCGGCATAATGTTTTTCACGCGGAAAAATGCAGGTTGGAGGCGACGGAGAATGCGGCTGTGTATCTATGCGTACGAATGAAATACTCGAGGATGGTAAAGAGTAACGAGCGCATGCTGGCAAGTCTGCATACATAATGCAGACTGCACTGAGGCCGAGTTAAACTACTGAACTGTGTCAGGGTTAACTCCCTCTCTCGATCTCGCGTGTAAATTTTACACCACCTCTTCCAACCCTTCTCGCTCTCTTTCTCCTCACATTTCTCCTTTTCTAACCATGGCATTCTATCTCCGCAACCCTTTATACATGTAAGTTCTTTTTCGCTTTTTCGCGTTCTACCTCTCTCTTTTGGCCCCCGGGATTTCCTACTACACGAGCGCCCTTGTCTCTCGTTATCCCCGCTAACTAGCGGCTTCGTCGCCTCTTTTCTAGCATTGTTATTATTAATGCTATCCCCTCGAGAAGCAAGCCGTATTCTAACGAGATAATTAGCGAAGCCCGATATCCTCTACCCATTCCAAACCATTCCGCTGGCCCGTACCGACTCAGATTAGCTTCGAAACACAGGCGATTCGGCTGCTTGAACGAGAGAAGACCGTTTAATTTCCATACTCGTCGAGATAGCTCTATCTAGAGGGATTTAATTCCAATAATCAAACTAGTTGTCTTAGTAGCGTGCTATTAGTATCGTCATATCTTTGCTTATTTTTGCTCGATCGATTCAGTGGTATTAGTAAAATGGAAATGGGGAGTTGGTAGTGGTACTAGAGAAACATTAAGGGGTGTAAAGGGTGCGGATGTTTAGCTGAATGTACAAGCAACCGAGGTCATTCTCACTTTGGTGGTAAACGGAGTAGCGAGAGGTGGGACAGTGTGTCGTCCACTAAAACCTTATTATCCATGGTGAACTGGTGAATAGGCAAGCGAGACGTAATCGTACAAAGGGCGGTCGGGCAGGAGAGCGTAGGAGAGATAGGCGAGAGAAACGGGCCACCAGGTTACCAACCTTCCGGAACGCCAGCTCAAAGCTGTGTTTTCGCTCACGATCATTTCGTCAGCTGAAATACAGCGCGCAAGGACGGAAGAGGGCGACCACGTACAGAAAGGGTGCGGAAGGGTCTCACGCTGAAAATAAACATGCTGTACGAACGCGGAGAGCACCAAGTGCTTACTTTACCGGAGACAATTTTCACGCTTCCGATGCGGCTAAAGAAATACTTAGAAAGCGTATTCCTGGGCAATTCCAATGAACTACTATCTCGTATTCTCGAACTGCTGGATCTTTTAATTCCAATTAGTTTGCATTCACACACATCCGGCTACTTACTAGACCGATTGGTTTTCTACTTACGAATTCGCGAGAAAAACAGAAGTACTACCATTGCTGTCTACATCGAAGCACTCTATGAAGTGAGGCAATGTTTTCTGAAAAAATAGTAGTCTCTAGAAATAAATAGAAGTTGAGAGAAAGAATGCGTAGAAGCATTGACAAGGGTGGCGAAGAATAGGAGGGCGTAGAGTTGTTATCCTGTTTGATAAGTTTTGATAACCGTATATACACAGACAGGCACCGAGGGAACGTTCAAAGCCGACCAGAATCCACAGCATTGTGCGAATGACTTGCGCGAGGATTAAAGGGCGGTGCGGGCAGAGGGGGAGGGAAACCATAGTAATCGCGAGATTGTCGACGTTGGTTTGCCCACACCGTCCTCTGACGATCACTCTATTATCCCGATCCGCTGTAATTTATGGTAAATGCACAGCTGCCGACTATTCCTCTATTTTTCTCCGCCCTCCACAGCGAGATGGATCACTATTTCAATCTGTCATCGCGAAGTTTTTCTGATTAAACTAGCTTTTATTCGGGAAACAATGACACCGTACACTGGCGCCAGCAATTTCGATCGAGCGAATTTGTTTCGCCAGGCTTTATGACAAAATTCGCCAACTTGCAACTATCGATTCCTCATCCACAGTGAATGAGAATGGAACTCGTCGAGCGCGGTCAAAATTTCATTGTCTCTTTGCATAATCACAAAAATTTGGTTGGCAGAGAACAATTGGCCGCTCTGCACCACTGAATCCGGCAAAAATGCAAGCTATTGGGTTATGTCCGTTAGCAGTGGGGTTGCGGCGGAATAATTAGTAAACTGGGAAAATGCTAGATCGGCTCTCGCACTCACACCAGCCGGCTTTCATTTCCGGCGGTATTAATGAAGTTCCGGCCGACGCGGGCCATCCAACTCGAAAGTTTGCTACTCCTGCGAGCAATCGAGCTAACTTTGAATAACACCTCGCGTTCGAGTAGACTGAGAAGGTTGGTAGCGCAGGGTCGCGAATCGGCGCGGCGGGCGATGCGTTTCGCATTGGGGGAATGTGATCCGGCGGAACTAACGGGGATTGCCAGCCGGCCTGAACTTAGTCCGTAAAGCGTGCAAATTTTCTCGGAACAACGCCAGTCGGTGTTCAAACCACTTCCTCCTCGCGTGTCTGCTTGTGAAAATTGTATCGACTTCCAAGAGCTATTCCAACGAGAGCTAACTTCTAAGGGGGGTAGCGAGGAACAGCAGTGTTCTCGGCCCCTTCCTATTAATGAACTCCCGGCACGATTTATGGAGGAACTTTCAAGTTTCACCGTACGACGTGAGTCACACCTGGACGCTCGCTCTCTAAAGGCTGCCGATGTAAATGACTCTAATTCACCCAAGGATATTCGTGAACCGAGTTCTGAGTTTCATTCCTCCGATGCGAAGAGTGTTCTCCGTTGAAACAAAAGCTTCCGGCCGAATGGTCCCGAAAATGACGAATAATCGTAAAGAGAGAAGGGAACTACGTCGGTGGTAGTCGAATGAAGGGCACATCTCGTTAACATTTAACTCGTTTGGTTAGCCGGAGAGTCTCGCTCCATCTCTGGTGAATAGTCGAACTCGAGCACCTTAAACATCCGTGCCTTTCTGGTCCCACTCTCTCTCTCTCTTTCTCTCTCTACCAGGCTCGAGCTAGCGTCACTCGCCGGATGAATTATCAAAACTTCCGCAACACGTTCCGCATTTCGAGAAGAGATAGAGTTCGCCGTTCAGTATAGCGATGACCCAAGTGGAGCGCATAGAAAACGGGAACATTCTCTCGGGATTTCAACGGGACATTCTCCTTTCTGCACTATTTTATTCCTCGGTTTTCCTGGCATGTTACAACCGGCGGGGAAGCGTCACATGAATTATCGAGTCTTATTCTTTCGTCGGAACTCTAAGCCATCTATCAATCAAACCTGAAACCCGCCGGTAGGGAAGCAAGCCAAGAAGTCGGCCCCGACGACTTATTGCTGTTTCAGATTGATTCAACGAATACCTGAACTGTTTACGGGTTGCTCGCATGATCTTCCTCGCTCTCGTGGAAGGATAGACGGGGCGAGGGTGTGTTACTATAGCGTTGGGAATCGATGTCGCGACTCTCCATTGTCACGCTTCACCGCAAAGCCGACTATCTCTTGGCGCGCGTGGCTGGAAATTGAATTATTGATTCGCATCCCTTGACACACAGGCTATCACCCGTGGCTCGTACATGCAGCAGGGCCCTGCTAGCTCACGAGAAGGCCGTTCGCGTTAAAACAGTGAGTGTAGGAAGGGGCTCGGCAGGAGCCAGGAGGCAGGAGGCAGGAGGCAGGGGGAGAGAGAGAGAGAGAGAGAGAAAGAGGACCGCCGCAACATTCGTTCAACCCCCGTTCGCTCGGGCGGGCATTGTTGGTCGCGCAGTGCGGAACAATCTGCGGAAAACAGCGGAACCAGGCCAAACGGAACTAATTCTGAATATTCGAGGCCTTCCTACTCGATGCTTCGGTTGCCCGGCCACCGCGATCTCTTCATACTTACTGGGGACATTAAGCTGAAGCTCTATACAATAACAATACGAGCACCTCGCCTCTCCTCGCGTCGCTCGAGTGATGCTCGGCAGTAGAGGAGGGCGGCAAGCGTAAAACTATGGTATAACGGGGAGAAAAGAGTGCCGAGCTTCCATGCGTTGCGCTTCTACGAGTGCACAATACGCGAATGGCAGACTGGTGCATTATAGCCGGGGAATTTCCATGGATTTTTCATCGGCCCTCCTCACTGTCTCCATACGATCGTGGCTGAGGGACTCAAGCGACTGTGCTCTGCGTTGCTGCCGAGTGGGAGAGAGTCGCGCCAACAGCCAAGAACCATTCAACGCGCAAAGTCCTTCTCGCATTTTCCCTCTGTCTGAGTCTCGTTTCTTCTCAGCGTGCTCGTCTCTGGATAACCGCAACACTTTCTCCACCCCTCCTTTTCCCCTGTTCGTTGTGCGATGTTTTTCAAGCCTTTAGACGACGACGCCGAGAGACGGCCCGTTTTCAGGATCCTCTCTGGCGCAAGATTAAAGGGCGGATAAGCGAGAGAGGACACCGAGAACCTAGCGCCGCGTTAATGTTGCATGCATCCAACACATGGGCTGTTTCACGGCCAAAGAGATGCCGTGCACCATTGCGAATCCACCTTCCTTCTCTACTCCGCTTCTCTTTCTCCCCAGCCTTCGTTTCTCCCTCACCCTCCGGGGAGCCTACCATCCACCTACTTCTCCGCACGATTTCCCAAAGAGTGGAGCAAGAGGACTTTTCTCCCTCGAAAAAAGTTACCTCCCGCCCGCCCCACCGCTCCCCAGTCCTGCTTTTATTCACGCCTCGGGAATCCTTTTACCCTCGCGTAAAATCGCGCTCCACTTCCATTCGAATCTATAAGGGCAGTCTTCCTTGAATAGGGTGAGATCTGCGCGGCAGAATGATAGTCAAATTCTACCGGTGAAGTGGTACTCGCGCGCAATAGCTGCCCCGCTAAAATGATAACGAAGTCACTGCTCATCACTGCGGCCTACTATGGCGCGCCTGACTAGTGGCTGGCTCATACTACTGCCGCAGCTCGCCCAACTGCAGCCCTGACTTATACTCGTTCAAAGCGCACTTCTTCCGCCGCGCCGGACGAGCAGTTTACAAACTTATTTACGAGCACTGAGATATACAGCTTCACGGAGCCGTTATGTTTAAAGGAACGAGAGAGCTGTGTAAATTGACGGTATTATGATGTCAAAACGTAACGACGGCGCAGCCAGGCGTTCATAAATCCACAGCTCAGGGAATATCTATAGCATGAACTGCTAGACGAAATATCTTTAACGTTTGCAATGTTATGCGACACATTTCTATGGGTTGGTAAAATGGGCAGATGGATAGCAAATGCCTGCTATCACGAGGGAGAGAGCAATATTGAAATCAGGGTGGCGCTTGCATTGCGTATCGCGATGACGGCAACCTCGACATCCTCGTGGCATCGTGGTAGTTAAGGCAAGTAGGCCGTGCTTGAAATAGAAAGCGTCAAGTGGGACAGTCAATCGCCAATCAACTACACTTCAGCATACTAGCGAATTCTCCTGTTGGTAACAGCCTCTCTGCGAATCTGTGAAAATACCTGAAATGGTGAACTGAATGCAATGAAACTAAGTGACCTTGGCCCTCTTGAAACGCAATTTTATTATTACTACCAAAGCTCCTATGTAACAAGTAGTAGTGGCTTTAATACTGGTGGTTACGCGGTTCATTTTGATACGAGCGCATTTACAGTCGATTTCAAAGCCAACTCTCTCGGTGGAATTGCAACGATTATGCGCATTGGTTTTACCAACGATATTGTATAACAAGTTTCGAAAACAAGCGCAATTTGAGCCGCTTAGAAACCAATACTTTTTTATCGCTGATAACAGCTAATAGAATACGATAGGTTTGAAACGGTGATTATATCGATCGCCTGTCACTCAGAGGCGACAGTCTACAATCCTCCGAAACTGTCAGAAACTTTTACAGGTTACTTTCTGGATAGTCTGACAATGATTATTGATCTCAAGGCACCAAGTACGCACTGACAATCTGCAATATTCAACACCATTTCATGCACGCTGTCCTACCTTCCACTTCCAAACTCCATAATTTCGCATGTCTGATGGTCATCTGGTACTCGTAGAGCTCTTGGCACGCACCGCATGCTACGTGTACTACTTCTGTTAACTCGGCCAATCTACTTTGCGACCCTGCGACTACCTATGCTCGGGGACGATGATTCTTTCATCGGGCTAGAGGGATAAACATGAAAGGAAGTCCATTGTTTCGCGAGGCTCTTGCATGCAGAATGACAGTTGTACCGTCACTCGTGGCGAGCGAGCGGGCGAGCGAACATAACGGGCATGAAATTTTCAAAGGGGTCTGAGTTCACCCCCAAGAGAGAAGGAGAGTGAAATAAGCAGGAGGGTACAGCCATTTTTCGTGAGAAACCTGGAGACATTCCTGTTTCTCTCTCTGTCTCTCTCATTCTCTTCCTCTTTGTTTCCTATACTAGTCTTCTCAAGCTCGTTACGTTCGAGCGTTCTCACGCGAGAACCTTGCCGGTTTATCGGTGCATCGACACGATACGTATCGTATCGATCCAGCGATATGCCGCTTTCGCTCTCTTTCACGAACGCTGCATCCGTTGTCTCATCATTTGTCATTTCATTATTCCCAGCTGGTGCGAGCGAGTCCGTGCGATCGTAATACCGCACCAAGTGCGCATTGGCCAAATCTTCCGAGAGGAAAATAGTAGGAAATGGTGTTACGTTAGTGAAAAGAGTGGCTCGCACCAGTTTCATCGGGTTCATGGCGATCTCTCGTTTATGTTGCGTGTTGGTGTTGGTGCAAGGGGCAGGAGATACCGATATACATATGGTACGAGTCGTATCCGACCCACAGCGGCGAGGGCTACGAGGGTCGTGTGTCGAGGGTGAGCCCGAACTCGCCGTACGGGGTGGCCAGCCTCAACCTGACCGACATCCGCGAGACTGACCAAGGATGGTACGAGTGCAAGGTCGTCTTCCTCAACAGGTCGCCCAACAGTAACAAGAATGGTACCTGGTTCCATCTGGACGTCCATGGTGAGTACACCGCCTTTCATCCTAAACACTATTCAACTATCTCTTCCCTTTTCCTCTCAATCTCATTCTGCAGTCAATCTGTACTTCGTTCGATGCTGGAAGATCTAGAGCATATACCGATTTACACCTCACGTCCGAGGCCGCAGTAAAAAGTTGGCGCTGCCATCCAGTGCATATAAATGTGGCTTAGCGGGGAAACTTGCTATTCGAGGGCTCCGTGGAGACCGTAACATCGATTCTACCGGGCGAACTATCATTAATATTACTTTGAGCTTAAGGAGATTTTATGCCTGCAACAAATAATGTACTTTTGCGAGGAGCGAGGGAGAGAGCGAAAGAGCAAGAGAAAGGTATAACGGCTGAACTTGCGAGAGTCCACATTCCAAGTGGACTATCTCTAGTGCGGCACGGCGACCAAGTTTTATGATGCCTTGTAAATTTTGGCGTGTTGAACGAATTGTATGTAACGCTCCAGTATTTACTGACGACCTGTAATTAGGATTATCGTGACAGTGAAACTCTCCCTCGCTTCCTCCGCCACTTTCCTCCCACGGGAGTAGTTGCTTGATCGAGAAGAAAGGAATGTTGGCGAGGGGTGGCAATAACGAGAATCGCGGGGGTTGTCGAAGAGCAACTCTCGAGGAATGGCGAAAGAAAATAGGGGCACGAAAGGAAAAGGTAGGGCGAAACTTATTGTTGCGTTTTGCCCGGCCATAAAGCAGAAGGAACTGCCTCGGGGAAGAGAAACATTTAGATGGCTTAGGGATGTTGCTACGTTTCCTCTGCTCCTTCACTTTCCTCTTCTCGTGACACTTGAATCTTCCCTTCCTCGCCCTCGCCTCGTCTGCTCATCCTCTTCCGCGTCTCACTTGGGCCTCGTCCAAGTCCCCCAATGTGGTGATGCGCCTTCCTCGCTCCGACAGGCACACTTGACGGCGACGATGACAACGACGACGGCAGCGGTAAGGATTTGCCGGCGGCGCGGCGTCAAAGAGAAAAATACTTGGGAAACACCGAAAAGCGTTTAAAGCGGCCTTTGTGCCTTTGAGATGCGTCTCCGCTCGTTTGCTCGCGCACCACTCATAAACTGTCACCTCCTCCCTTCTTCCTTCCTTGTTATACCGTTGCTCTTTCTGCACTGACTGCATTTGCCACCATTCTTGCCGTGTCTGCCGGATCTTTTCTCTTGCCTTCAGTGATTCACGGGAAAGGAATCCGATTCGACATAATTCAACCTGGTATAATTCTCTCGGGCATTCCCAGTAATCCTCTGGCCGCTTGGATTTTCATGCCGTTTGTCGGGACGACTTTACATTTCTGTCTGGGAGGAAGCTTCTTCTCGGGGGAGTTCTTGCCAGGCTTGTTTTCCTGATTCATCAGGACTGCTTGTTCCCGGACGTCTGCCTCGTGAAACCATCGTGCCCAGAAAAAATGCTTGGACTTTTGTCCCTTCGACTGCCGTAGTTAAAAGGCCATTCTAACTTCTCTTGGGTCGACAGTCAGCGAACGATAAAAAAACACGTTAAAGGGCTTGCTTGAGCCTCGCCGACGCTTTCGTGGAATTCGGAAGCTTTTTTCCCTCCGATGTTGTTCGCTCGGAAACGTTTCCTACCATGGATAAATAGAGCGGTCCTCCCATTCTTGCGAAAATCCATCCCCAAGATAATTTCCTATCAGCCGTGTGTACTCCACGCGAGTTATTAATGAGAATCCCCTTAAGCTTCGAGGCACACCACTTAATGAGAGCTAGTTGGATGACGGGTGCTAGCTGTAAGTGATGAGCGCGAGTGCGACTGACAAGGCAAACCCATTGTATTTATCATAGCGCCGCCGAGATTCAGCATCACACCGGAGGAGATGATCTACGTGAATCTGGGGGACGCGATAATACTAAACTGCCAAGCTGAGGGCACCCCAACTCCGGAGATCCTCTGGTTCAAGGATGCCAATCCAGTCGAGCCTTCCACCACTATTGGGATTTTCAACGATGGCACCGAACTGAGAATCTCGACGATCAAGAACGAGGATATCGGCGATTACACCTGCATCGCACGGAACGGCGAGGGCCAAATCAGTCATACGGCGCGAGTCATCATTGCTGGTCAGTATGATTCGAAACTTTTTATTCTAGATTTAAATACTAGACACACCTTGGTACTGTTAAGTTCACTGACCGTCTCGGCACTCTGGCGCGAGTGCGGTTAATTGCAAGCCGACTGGCAGAACTCACACGACTCCGTTGAAGCTAACTGACACGTGTGTAGTCCCAGTGCGCCGGATAATAACTCTTTTGCCAGTCGTGCCCCTCCTTCGCCAGGACGGACAGCCGGGCCTGCGGAATATTACCACAGACAACAGAGAAACGCATTACTGCACCACTCTTAATCCGCTTTGCCACAGCCCTGACATGCGTCCACCGACAAAAAGTCTCATAACACCCGCCTTTTCTTTCTCTACCCGCTGCTGAATAACAGCTAGCGGTCGCCCTGTCTATTCAGCCCCGATGCCAACTGGTCCATGAAATCTTAATACTTGCTAAACAAGAAATATATTGCGCGAGTTTGTGGCAGGGTTTGTTTAATTTATCATTTTCTTCGAGGCTTTCGCCCCTTCGTCTTGCAGTTTATCGACCCGACTAGTTGGCCAATCGGCGTCCTCCTGCAAAAGTTTCACTAATACCGTATAAAACGCTATTTGTAAAATTGATTCTTGCCGAGCTCCCCGGCGTCCCTTCTTCACCGAGGATCGATAGAGGGAAGACGCGCGTTTTACAGCCAACTTTATGGAAGTTCTTAAAGTCTCGTTTAACCGAGGCATCCGCCTGCTCGAGGCCCGGAAATATCTGTGTAGTAACGATGTAAGTTTTATGCTACTTTTAATCTCGAAGTGTCTCTAAAATCCTCATAAAATTGACCGGTCGTGGTTGCCGCGAGAACCATGCTACCGTTGGCATCTGTAGAGAGTCTCGGGACGACCTCTTTTCACGTGGCACGTTTTAATTAAGGGGAATTTCAAATTATACCTATTGGACGCCAGTCGCCGCGCAACTTTCTTAATTAAGGGTGCTGCTAAATTGATTGCGTGTTGAATTCTGACATTTAACAATCTCCCTCACCCTTTCAACTTTAAATCCTTCAATACGGAGTCCCATTGTCGATACTCCCTATTATATTCAGCCGCGTTTTCGTCGCTCACCTAGTCCCACTTTAACTGTTCACTCGTGAAATTTGTGGATACTAACAATTCCTCTCTTCGTAACAGAAATTAATCTCTATAAATTTTCTCCCGTGCTTGTGGCTGTTTGAATCAAAGCGTCAAAAGTGGAGTTTACCAGGATCAGCGAAATCAAATTTGTTCGCGTCTATTTATCCAACTTTTGCTGGCGTGTAAAACTCTCATACCTCCATGCATTCTCTTATATTGATGCTAAGGGGTGCTTGTTTGCGACCGTGATAAAACTTGTGTTTAGGCAAAGTGGTCCAGCATCGGCAGCTTCAGGCCGTGCCAATTAAGGCTCCTTGGGAAGGGTGTTTCCCCCAGTTAAAAGGCGATTTGTCTCGTTTTCTTTCCGACCGCACCAATCTTTTTGTCCCGGTCCCTTCGAGGCTTCCAGCGCACCGCGCAAGCATGGCAAATTTGTAAGCTTCGTTACAGAAGCTGGGGAACATTCGTCTTCATCATTCCATGCCGACCCTCTCTTCCTTCCCACCACCCGCTGCTCCTTCTCCACCCTTCATTCTCCAACTCCGTTTTGGGGGCTCGTTTGCGGAGCGCTGCATGAGATAACGATTTAACGGGGCATGAGACTTCCAGCTATAAAATAGGAAAATCACTCAACTATTTCACAAACTGCCGCAAGTTGCGAAAGCGTGAGCAATTATTGTCGAGTCCTCTGTTCGCTTTACCAGCTCGGTGGATGTCGCACTCGTATACGTTAATCTACCCCCCTGTAGCAAAAATTGTCGGTTAGCCAGGGCGTGGTCCCTCTATTTCCGACCGCACACTCTATACCATCCTATTCGATTTAGTGTATATGGTGTAGAGATCCTCACTCGTTCGCATCTATCACTTTTTCACCATTTGTGAAACCATACCCTTTGTCGGTTATGCCGTTTTTTAAACCTTCTTTTGCAGCATTATATGGGAATGTGCAAAGCGCAAAGTTATCGGGCGCTGTTTGAAATTGCCACCCGGTGGAGTAGCTTACTCTTTCTGTGGCTAGAAAGCTACCTTAATTCCCACGGAGTGACGATAGATCCGATTGCAGAAAATACTGCTGAATCCCGAGAAAGAGTCGGCTCTTTTGTCGGGTGAGATCGATCCGGCCCTATTATACGTCAAGATATTCTCGTTCAGCCAGGAGAAGGCGAACTCGGCGAAGCCATCGCCGCCGCAACTTTTAAAATTCTTGCAGCGAGGCCGGGCCAATCCCCTTGGATATCGGCTCGGCTATAATGCACCCTGTTGATCCTTTTTACCAGGACTGCCAGCCAAAAGTCATGGAACTAAAAGACAGCTCTTTCTCTCTCTCTCTCACGCGAGCATGGCGCACCCAAGAGTACCAGGCCGCCGTGGCTCCTCCACTAAAGAGCAATACCCACACTTCGTCCCATCGCCCCCGCCCCTCCTCCGCTCCCCCCTCCGCGCCTGCCTCTCTCAGGAAACTCTTCTCGAGCCGATTCCAACTTCTAGCTAGCTCTTTTACTCACTCGTATCCAAGAGATATCCCGAAGAGTGAGAAAGCTCCGGGGGGAAAGCTCGACTGCGGTTTCCAAAGTTCCCGAAACAAATCTCTGCCACCCGGCAGCCATTGCTCAGCCGACACGAGCGCGTCACTTCTTTCGCGATAGTTCGCATTTCCGTGCTTGACTAAAAGCTCCCCCTATATATTCCATCCCCTGCTTGAGAGCCCTCCTCTGCCCTCTCGAATAATCATTGGTGCGTATTATCGAAGGCCTCCTCTGACCGACCGCTTTTCCCTCTCTAGAGGGAAAAAAGAGGATGGCAGAGCTATTACTCGGTTCGGCGAGCACGTGTTTGTTTGTCTGGACGCCGGCCGCCGCGGCACTGGCCAACCAACGTAGTCCTGTCGCCCCAGGACTTCCTCCTCGCGGTGAGAGCTGAGCGACTATGCTTGCTCCTGCTGCCTCTTTGAATACGGGCACACTTCCCGCGTCCTGTTTCTGCATGGAGCGCCGTTAAAAGCTTCTATGACAGAGACATCGTTTCGTGCAGGATATTGGCTAGCCCGGCATTTCCGTCATCAGTACATAGGTGAGAGAAGAACAGGGGGAGAGGGAGGGAGAGAGAGAGAGAGAAACATGATGTACGTCAACGACTGCTTCCCTGGCAGGCTCCGCCAGTCCATCGGACACCGGACTGGAGAGACCGTAATCGATAAAACTGGCCAGTTTCCATCCGTAGCACACCCATGGCTAACGTTCGGTCGACGAACCAAACACGAATATCGGTTATACTAGCGACAGACATACGTACATCCGGCTGCGGATACATACTGTTATTTAGAGGAAGCATACGGCGGATGACTAAGGGATTGAGGCAGGTTGGATAACGGATGGGTCAAACTTATAGGGGGAGCGGTTATCACGGTACCACCAACCAACCAGACCACCTTGGAGGGCGAAAAAGTGCAGTTCTCCTGCGAGGCGAAGGCACTACCCGGCAACGTGACCGTACGTTGGTTTCGCGAAGGCGCACCGGTCACAGAGGTCTCAGCTCTGGACACGAGGGTATCCATCAAAGTGGACGGCAGTCTCGCCATCAATCCTGTCAGCGCCGACGACTCCGGCCAATACCTCTGCGAGGTGACGAACGGTATTGGCGAGCCGCAGAGTGCCACCGCCTATCTCAATGTTGAATGTGAGTCCCCCAGAATTTCACCCACCACCACCCTATTTACCACTCTCCCCGTTCCAATTTGCATCAGGGAATCGCGTGTACCACGCAATGCGAGAATTCGGACTAATTTTATTGACAGATTCTGCGAAGGTGACGTTCACCCCTACGGTGCAGTATCTACCGTTCCGTCTGGCGGGTGTGGTCCAGTGTTACATAAAGGCGAATCCGCCGCTGCAGTATGTTACCTGGACGAAGGACAAGCGACTACTGGAGCCCTATCAAACGAAGGACATTATCGTGATGAACAATGGCTCCTTGCTCTTCACCCGGGTCAACGAGAACCATCAGGGAAGGTACACCTGCACGCCTTATAATGCTCAAGGCACGCAGGGCAGCTCGGGCCCCATGGAAGTACTCGTGCGAAATCCACCAATATTCACCCTCGAACCGGAACCAATTTATCAGAAGAAGGTCGGCGAGAATGTTGAAATGCACTGCGACGCTCAAGAGGCTGAGGGCACCCAGAAACCCACGATACAATGGCACAGGGTATGCTTCGTTGTAATCACTGGTGGTTTCAGGTACAAGGAATTACTGCAAGGAGAATGTTGTTCCTTATTGTCGTGGTATTTTCGATTATAGCGAGACGGAGCACCGATACAACGTGATCGGGCTAGAATAGTCGGCGGTAATCTCACCATAGAGAGCCTGCGCCGAGCCGATTTTGGATTTTATCAGTGCGTGGCATCGAACGAAGTGGCTACCATTTCCTCCTCGACCCAGCTTATCGTAGAGGGCACCCAACCACATGCACCCTATAATGTGACTGGAACAGCGACTGAGTTCTCTGTTACCCTGACTTGGTTGCCTGGCTACTCCGGCGGCCCTGATTACAAGCAGGACTACACTATTTGGTAAATCATGTTTCACCACGAACTATTCTACTTTACGTTCCACGGAAGCACATTAGTACATTAGCAATTGGCCACGATCTCAATAATGCTTAGGCTTCCTGGTTTTGTTTTGCTGTTTTAGGTACAGAGAATCTGGTACATCAGAATGGGAGACGATCCCGGTGACACCGTCGGGCAGCACGGCGGTGACGATCAACAGGCTGACACCGGCTACTCTCTACGAATTTCAAGTCATCGGAAAGAACGCCCTAGGCGATGGAATGCTGAGCAAGATCATCACCGTTCGAACACTGGGTAACGCAACATATTACTATTACGCGAACGACTTGCCGCCCGCCAATAATTCGAATTTAAACCAAATAAATTCATCACATTTTCAACAAATTGACATATCTATGTCACTCTTCCTCGACATTTTAACTATCCGGAATTCTCGAAAGAAATTACGTATGGCAACTCTAATCTAATGCTTGCTAATTGCATGTAACTCTTCAGTTTCCTGAACAAACTCACAGACTAACATTCATGCTTCTTTTTCCCTTTTGCTGCGTCTCTCGCAGACGTAGCACTGACTCACGCGGCTACCCCATCCTCACGATCAGGTCCAATAGGATCCACGAACGAAACTGGTAAGGCATATCTGAGCATCTATATTACTACAGAACTTGTACTAGGAAAACAGGCCGATATCGTAAATTGCTCCTGGTTATGCAGTTGCTTTAAAGCGAGGGCTTCAGACCCACTTAAAGAACATTGAAATCAGAATAAAAAGCAGGAAGCTAACAAAGGTTCGATCTTTGCATTCGAATGCAATCGATCGTGAAAGCTGAGGATGGTGATTTTAACGTCGGTATTGCCCGAAATCAGCTCTTGCTTTGCCAACAAAGAATTGCGCGCCCGGATGACCTGCCGCATCAATGGGAACTCTGTCCTTCGGCGGGTGGTCGAGCTTTGCTCCGAGACTATCTCCCTCCCTCCGCCCGAAGCCCGACATATCGATCTCCCACCAAGCAGACTTCGGAAGTTGCATGCAATGCTTCCTTCTAGCCGAACTAGTTGTCGAATCTACGCGATTCCCGCGAAGAGAAGGATGACGGGTAGAAGAAGGGAAGGAACGACAGAGTGCACGATAAAAAGGAGTGGAATAGGAGAAAGGGAACATACCGAAGAGTTGCGTCGCGACTTATCGTATCGGAAAAGCCATCGAGCCATTCATTCCACTTCCGCTTTTCTTTCCTTCTCTCGAATCCACCCTGCTTCATTGCCGTCCATTTGTACACACACTGAATCTGTCTCTCTCTCTCTCTTTCTCTTTCTCGTTCTCGTTCTCTCTATCGCTTTCGTTGGATCGCTTGTGTCTAGTTGCTCTCAACCTCGACTACAGACTTCTATCTGCGCACCGACTCTCCTCCGAAAGACCTCCACCTTTTCCCATTTCCATCTAGCTCGTCGCGGTTCCCTCCCTTATCACGCGAATCTTTATTTCATAAGTTTCTGCGGGGTTTGCGTTCTGCTCTAACACGCTCCGTACTCTCCCTCTGTCTGGCTCCCTTTCAGTCTACTGCTTCTGCTTGCCGTGGTGTTTTGTCGCCAATTGCGCTTGCACTCCTGCCCCACTGGATTCTTCGTCTCTTGAGATTCCTCTCGTTTCTATTTGCTTCTTTGGTGTTGATCGCACGGTCCGCTTAATCATTCGGTAACTGGATCAACTGGCGATTCGAAGTTTAAATGTCTTCTGGCTGCATGGCATTGTCTCTTCCACCCCCAGCTACGGCATTTCGCGGAATTGGTATTTTTCGCCACTTCCGATTTACTTTCCGCGGGATTCGCTCTGTGCTCTGCATCAACGGCGCGCATGCATCAGCGGTCTCAAAACTCGTTAGCGCCTGCCTGGAGTAACGCGATTACGCGCGGCTTAACGAGAATTCCGGTGGATCGTTCGGTGTTCGTGAGAATCTCCCTTCGCCGCTGCCGCAGACGCCACCGCCGCCGCCACCGCCGCCGCAGCCATCCTAGAGTCCAATGTCGAGGAAAGAAGGGGGGCGGGCGGCCGTCGTCGGCGATCCTTTATCGCTAGATTGCAAGCACACACGGCAACCCTTCCTTCTAATTCTCACGCCCGCCCTTTTTTGTTTCTCTCATTTCAGACTTCCTAGATTTAAGAATTGTTCTCAATTTATCGACTGAAACCGCAGATAAGAACGACTACAAACCGCCAACCAAAGGTATTGACTTTTTTGTTTTTTTACCTCTTATTTACTCTCCAACGTTGTCTTACTTCGTCCTTATCTGCCGCATTGACGAGTGCCCATTTCGCCCCAGAAGCACTCCGAGTACTCTGTTGTTTGTCTTGTCCGTTACAAGAACGCTTGGATAACACTCGATGTTGTTAAGGTCAAGTTTTCCGAGGGCACACGTTACAGTTCCTCATACTTTGTTAGCTTATACCTGTCTCGCTCTTGTCGGGGTATTGCTCATCACCAAACCCGCCTTTTTATGGCTCTCTGGTGGCAGGAAGACTTTCCTTTCGACCAACTCTTGTAAGTAGTTCTTTCCACGCTCATGAAGTTTTTCGCCAAGCCTTCTCACTGGGATTTCCGTGCTTCTATGTACATACATCAATAAAGCACTTGTATATACGACTGGCAGAAAAGATCTGACGAACGCAGCCATTCTGAATAAAGACTAAGAAAGTCATATATGTCTTTATATAAAGCTGCAGCGAGGCTCCACTTAATAGAGCAACAGAAAGGAAGTAAAGGAGTGTGGCAGGTAGAAGGAGGAAGGGAGGGAGAGAAAGCAGAACGGTGGACTGCTAGCGCGCGGGCGGCGGAAATAATTTCATACATTTTAAACGAGGCAAAATGCTGGCAACAATCTGCACGTTACTAATTCCGCAATCACGTGGCCGAGCCAAGCTACCGCGAAATGCTGCCTGCCGTGTCTCGGCCATCATTTCGTTTCTCCGTTTGTGCGCACGTCCGACTTTTTTCGCTGGCCAGCAGCCGCTTTTTTCCTGCACTCCGTCATATTTTTTGAAACCATCGGTTGTCACACCATAGCAAAATCAACTTGACTGGCGTGCAAAAGGGGAGAGAAAAAAATCTCGTTAACTTCTCGTTGCTGGACCGTCCGCGGAGTTTGGACTTGAGGTAGCCCCAGGGGCAGGTTTTCCTTGTTTCATAAGCTCGCTTTTGTGTCGCTGCCCCGCCAGAACTTCCTGTCAATACGTCACGGGCGGCGGACTTCGATGAGAAGTTCGATGTTGCTGCAACACGATTTTCCACTCGCTGAACCCGACGTGCACTCGCCCGTTCTCTATTTACCCCCCAGCCCGTTTCCCTTTCGAGAGCCGGCTAGACTAGCCGATCGGTAATTGAATGCGCGCGTCTGTCTCTTACCACCGGTGAATGAGAGAGCTCGAATCACCTGTAAGTAGATGGAGCATGTCTACGCTTCTCCGTGAAGAATGTCTTTAATTTACGGAGGCAGCAGGCAAGAATACCGGCGGGGTATTTCCTCACCCATTGTTAGCAAACAATGTATCTACGGGGGAGGAGATCTTATCTCCAGTATTATTGACGATTCCCCCCCTTGCACTCGCGTAACTAAAAAGGATAGAAGGAAAAGGCGCTTTTTGTGTTCTCCCGGCGCAAGGAAGGTGGCCTCAGCAATTTTAAAGCTCGGCAATCGCTCGAGAAAGGAAAAGAAGGGACATTTGCTTTCAAATTACAATCCAGCTTGAGCTCGTGCCCATCCCATACTCGTCTTCCGCACAAGAAAGAATAAACAAATGAGTCGGACTGGTGAGCAACCAGAAAATACTTTCTGCGGATTTAAGCTTCCGCCCGCAAAACACGCGAAACTTTATTCCCATCTGTACCGGAGTGCTGGCTGCAAATATCTCAAATATTGAACCGCAGCAACGAGCATTTCCATTTTTATGGAAAAATCTAAAAGACCGCGCGGATTTCTTTAAATAATAATGCTAGCGATTTTCCAGCCCCACATTTCCGGGTTTCCTCTTTCACGTCCACATACACTTCGCTATATTCATTCGATTTCTCTCGTATTTGTAGACACCGCGCAACACTTTCGACGCATCTCTGCTCCGTTTTCATCATTTATTTGAGCGATATACGGTGGCCGAACTTTCAAAAAGATAAATACTAATATTGCCAAAGGAATGACGTGGTTGTGGTCGCGCTGATTAAAGCGTCTGTTTTTTCACCCGATATATATAGTATTCATATGTATACTATGCCACGAAATGACCTATTTCGAGCGGGCAAATATTTATCTTAGTAATTGCATCGACCGATAAACCTTCGATTGCTACGTTTGTCAATCAAGTGGAGGGAAGATGGGAGGTGGTTATTGGACAAGTAGTATCGGAGAACAGAGCACACGCTGGACGAGACATAGTATTAAAAAGAAGGAGAATTCCTTATTAGAATCGGAGATGCATGAGGTCATCTTAACTTCGTCACTACTTACATACATAATGTTGCGAGCTAATTACTTCCGGCACTTATACGTTAACCTTATTAGCGGCCATGAACCCAATTCCTCGCGACACCGTTTCTTCCCGAGCGCTATGAGGCCTGAGCTCAAAGGAATCCACACTCGCCCCTCGATACTGACTCACCCTCTTTACAGAGAAACATTTATCGCAAAGATGGGCATTTCCAAATGCCGAAAGGAGTCTGATTCGGGAGGACTCGTCTAACGTGCTTGTAAACTCACCAGGACCAAAGCCAGGTCCCCCGAGGAATCTAACGGTGACGGAGATCAGCAACGGCTTCCTAATAACTTGGCAAGCGCCATCAGAGAAGAACCACCTCACCCAATACTACACCATCAAATACAAGACGGACGGCCCCTGGAAAACGCTCAACAAGGGACAAATCCGACCGGAAGAGACCAGTTACCTGGGTGAGTCGCTCGCTGTCTCGCTCCTGGATCGACTAACCCTCAACGCACATATACATATTCTTTCCAACTTCTATATATCTCACTATCCATATGTTGTTGCACTCCGGTACTTACTTCCTCCAGAGAGAAAAGAAACGTATGAAGAGAACAGTTACCAAAATGCTCGTTCTTCCGGCCGGTTTTCTAATTGGCCTTTCGGGCTGAATTCTGTTGATGATGTTGCAGTGAAGAACCTGGTCGGTGGTAGGACCTACTACTTCCAAGTGTTCGCCAATTCCGCTTCGAATTACGGGGTGAGCGATCAGGTGAAGTTCGCAGTACCAGCGCGCGTCAAGCACAAGGCGATCACGGCGGGCGTCGTCGGTGGTATTCTATTCTTCATCGTTGCCATCATCCTAAGCATCTGCGCGGTGAAGATATGCAATAAGCGGAAAAGACGAAAACAGGAGAAAGGTATTTAGAGGGGCAAGTGTCGACCTTGATTGGTCGGCCACTGCTTCCAGATCTGCCGCCAGTTCTGCCTGCACCTGAGCTCTCAGTCGCTTGCACCTTCTCGTCAGAATTCTCGGTACTCTTAAAACTTGTAATGAAACTCTCTTAATAGTTCATTTGGCAAATTTGCTAATTTCTGTGCACTTTGAAACACCGAGAGTTCTGATCTGTCCGTTCTTGGGATAATGACGTAAGAGATCAAGGCGGATCAGAGAGTGTAAAGCGACGTGCAACGCAGGGGCCGGGCGAACACCTGTCAACTTGAGCTAATGTATAGTTAACATGGTCTTGTAACATTGTAGAACTGCTTTCAGCGTATAATATGGTGGCTTGCCGGGTCACCGACGCTAGGAACGGCGCGCAGGGGCCCCAGGGAACAGTGCCTTTGAAAAAGTGAGTGCCTATCTCCAGTAGTGCCCCCCTTACCCAAGGAGGTTGCGCAGTTCTCCTCTAACTTGCCTAATTTCTCGGATCCTTTTAGCCGGGATCCACGAAGGTTAATGCCCATTTAAGGAACGTAGACAGAGGAGGTCGCAACCGCTCTGGAAATAATTCACCGCGCATACAATTGGTCGACTGCCCAATTGAAGGAAGTTTGCTTTCATCTCTTTCTTAAATGAGCGAGCCAGACAAAATTTCCAGAGTAATTGTATTCCGACAGTAATGATGGGAGCGGATGCGACCTCAAGGAGATATACAAATATCACTTAGGTTTAGCCAGAACTAGCAATTAAGACCACTCCACCCCCTTCTTATGAGCAGTAGGTGATCGAAAGCACCGCAAGCATTGTTTCAGAATACCTATTCACGAGTTATATTCTCTCTAGCCACAAAATTCTTCAAGTTCAATGCCTAATTATGCATAAAGCTATTCTAGTGTCACGAGGATATATCGAGAAAGATTGCATTTACTTGAGCGTTCGTTCAGTAACGCTGTTCCACCTTTCCCTTTGGAGCTTGCTTGATGTATATCCGCGGTAAAGTATATTTACGAGATGATAGCGACGAAAGATGCGGCAAGCTGTGGATTTGGGATCGGAAGCAGATCGTGGTCACTTCAAAGGGGAAGTAAGGCACGTGTTACTGGACGAGCGATAGACTTCTAAGGACATATCACTCAGTAGCCCTAAGGCTAGTGGAGCGACGCAAGGAAGAGAAGCTGGTCTTCTGTCCCTTGGTCCTCTCGACCGACTTTTCCAAACAGCAGCCACTCCCTCGAAAAAAGAGGACCAGTAAAGTGAAAGAACCTTAAGAGAGGGAGAGAGAGAGAGAGAAAAAGAGAAAAAGAGAGAGAGAAAGAGAGAGTAGAGGCAAAAAGACAACTAGGGAGGCAGTAAAATATATACGAAAGTAAAGGAACCCTCTTTTGATCTTCTTGCGAGCATGCACCGCACTACGGCCGTTCTAGACGTGTCCCGTAGTCGTGTACTAAATCGGCAGACTAAACCGCAGCAGCAGAGGTATTTTGGACGAGGTTGGAAAACGATCTATTCTGTATTCCCGATGATTGATTACTCGATCGAGGATTGTCGCGAGTGGCATCAACGAACAGCCGCGACTACGGACTCGAACCAGTCCGCCTCACTTTTCCAAACTGACAATGAGAATTCACGATACACATTACCAGTGACGACCGACTGGACGACGAACGGACCCACTGTTTATACGACCAGCGAACCACCCAATACATTTTGGCAAGATTCATCGTTCTCTCTCTAAATTAATCCACCTATCTTTGTTCGTATAAGATGTCGATACCGTTTGAGCTCGAGTTTCGTTCGAGCTCGATCCGCTCGGATCTGAACACTCTCACACACGCGGCCGGGTCATTATGATTTTCCATATATCGTGGCATCCAAAAGTCCACAATACGACTGCAGTGATGCCTATTCTGGATCGTATCTACGTCGTCCTTTGTTTCACGCGACGTGCCATTTTCCCTTTTTGTTGATTGCCTTCCGCTTCCCTTTTTCATTATACATAATGGCCGAGCACTGTCTGCTCGGAGGATAATTCATTCATCGAGCCTACTTCATTTCGCACCGAGCGCGACGATGCTACCCTTGCCCTCCCGCTCCTCGCATTTCCCTTTATGTTTTTTTTCTTTCTTTTATCTACCTTTATTGGTATACCGGCCCATCACCAAGCAAGCCGGGACTTATCGTGAGGGTGCCATCGGAAAACAAGGTCGAAGACGATATACGTGCCCCCGATATATCTACCCTCCTCTCCACTCCATCCCTTCTTCTACTTCTCTGCTTCAGCTTCTTTCTCTGGTCCATCCTTCTCGAAAGCATTTTCATGAGCACGCACGCCTCCGCAGTTCTCAGGATGTTTCGGGGTAATATCGTCGGAATTCATCGAAGAATTCCCGGCGAGTGGCGGGAGAGGATCACTAACAGGGCGCACGTGATATTCCATTAACTTCCACCGGAGAGAGAAATTGATGTAGTGAGCCTTTTAATTTCTGCCGAGATTATCAGCCACCCGAGATTTATTGGCGAGAGGATTCGTCCGGCCCGCCCCGGGGCCCCTTCTTCCACCACTCGAGCATCCTGCGTGCCGCGCTTCAAACCTGGGGATACCGTCTTCAAATTCCACCCCTCGGAAATTGCATTTCTTTTTATCGCCAATTCATCCGTTCGATTTTCACTGCGCGCATTGCATCTCACGAGCGCGCGCCTAAAGAGATTTACGCAAAAAGCGGCACAAAACCAATAGTTTTAATGAAGATTTACCCTTAGGTCGTCCTCCGATGCCAGCTGCGAGGGCACTCCCAAATAAGCACTACGTAATTATTAAACAGTAATCTAGCAAGCGCTTCTATCAGACGGTCGCTCTCCCCTGTGCCGCATCCTATTCAGGGGAAAAGCATGCGCTTCAGCAAATCGCGCGCAACTCAGATACGCTTCCCGAGGGTTCGAGTATCGCGTCTGCTACATGTGTTTCAATGTAGAGCGCGCCCTCGAACTCCTCCCACTCAGATTCTCGCTGGGGGTTTAACATATTTCATTATTCCGTCGACGCAAACGCTCGTATGAACGTAATTAATGCCGCCCTCGTGTTCACGCCCTTTGCGCGCGCCCCCACAAAAGCCACGCCGAATTCAAGCTCGATTTTCAACCGGGCCAAATAGTCGCCCGGAAAATTCCGAGAGACACGTGCGAACATTGGCCCTTTCCCGCCTGGCCACGACGGACTGCTTCTACTTGTATCAGCTGCTCCCTTATTACTATTATAGTATACTACCCAGCTGATTCTAGTTTCCCTTTTTCTCGCGCCGTTGCTCTCCCGTAGTGGGCTCGTTTGCTCAGAAAGGCTTTTTGATAATTCCTCGTAAATTTTGCGTCAGGTTCCCAGCGTATAGATCGAAAGATATTTATTCCCGAGAATCGCTGCCCTTCCCCTATCCCGAGCCTGTACATCAACGATTCGGTCGGCTATCTATCACCACCCTCATGATAAGCTTCTTCCTTTTCGTTTAACAGGATCGCGGGCGCGCGCCAGCGCGCTCGTGCTCCTCTTCGCGCGCATACATGTGTACATATATATGTATAGGTACTATATATACATATGTATATGTATATGTATGCGTCACGCGTATTTTCCCCGGGTAGCTTTTCATCGGGGAGAAAGTCGATAATGCATGTTTATATACCTAACACGACTATGTATGTATGTATGTATATCCAGAACGGGCTGGACGGTTCAGCCAGTGCCAAGACTTTATATTCGGGGGCCCGCATTCGTGGTCACGTATCGCATTATCAAATCGGATATCCGCCAACTTCCGTGGGCGGAATTAAGCACGGCGCGCTATTCGAGAGCACGCATGCACACTTTTGAAGGTTTCGTTTTCGCGAAGGAAGATCACCAAGGTTGGGCTGCGATTACCGGCGGAATCTGAGAGTAGAGCGCGAATGCGGGCACCGGTACCCGGTGCAACCTCGGCGCGGTAGTGCGCACCGAGGTCGTGATCAGAGCAAGGATCAGAAGAGAGCCAACGCGGACTAGAGAAGTATCCGTCGGGGATCGGCAGGCTTCGGGGAGTGGGAGCACTGGCTCATCTTCAGTCTAGAGCTTCGGATTAAAGCATACAAGAATATTGTCTGCCGGCGGAAGAGAGCCAGTGAATCCCGTGCTATACGATCTCTAAACGAGCTTAGCAGGGATTGCTGCTCCAGCCTCCCCGGGGTCTCTCGCGCGACCGACGATCTCTTAGAGACGAGTGAGCGAGACTCAAGCCGAAAACGAGAGCAAGCCGGAATGGAGGTACCGAGAGAAAAGAGCTAGAGCTACGGTGCAAGAGCAAAAGCATTTAATAAGAGAAAGAGTTGTGAGAGCGAAGTGAAACGTGATCTAGAGAAAGAACAAAAGAAAGAGCAAAGAAAAACGTGGGCGTCTCTTGTCCTCCTGTCTCTCTGTGTTTTCTGTAGGTCGACAAATGTAAACGCGTGCGGCGAGTCAGTGTCGACGCTGACCCGTTGCAGCCCGTTGAATCCGCAACTACCACCACCACAACCTCTTCATCAACCACCACTTCCTACGCAAGTAACCACCCCCGCCACTGCCATCTCGGAGCCGGTCCACGAGCAGGCCCCCCCGAATCGTGACCATCACGCACTCCACCTCGATAATCGAGATTACGAGAGCGTGTTTATCATAGACAGGCGGAACAGTAAGCCTAATCTCCGCTAACCACACTGAAAAAACCAAGTACTACCACTACTACTACTACTACTACTCCTACTACTACTACTACTACTGCTACTACTACTACTACTCTACTACTACCAGTACTACTACTACAATCATCATTACTACTACGACTACCGCTACCACTGCTACGTACCCCGAGACAACAACGGTCGCTCCCGAGAAAAAGACCTCGCCTCGACGGTATACATGTATGTGTTCTCTGTGTGTCTAAAAAAACACGTAACAACCAAGAGAAAGAGAAATTAGAGAACGATTCGTCGATCGGTCGGGCGCTCTCGAATTGAACACACCATCTCCACACACCACCATCGCCTCTCTCTCACAAACCCCTCCATCGCTCCTTTCATTCTCCAAATTCTCATTGATATTCTTTGATCGATCGATCGAGCGAACAGACACCAGACCTTTTGCAAACCCATTGCCAGCACTGGAACTTGCCCGTTACCAGTGCTATTACTGCTGCTCTACTATTATACTCCTACTACTGCTGCTACTGTGTACTAGTATCATTACTACTGTTACTACCACTGCTACTGCTACTGCTACTACTATTACTACTACTACTACTGCTACTACTATTACTACTTACTACTCTTACTACCTACTCTCTACGAGATTGCAGCTCCGCAATGTTTTACCTGCTAGGTCCTACTAATCTGCCACTGTCATCTACTATTATCTACTTGTACTTAGGATGATTGTCATGACTGTAGATGAGATCGGCAGTACAGGCAATACAGCTAGGAGTTTACACTAGTGACATTCAGTCAGTAACCCCCCAATATCTTCGTTCGGCGGCCTTAGGGAGTACATAGATAGCGAATCGCGAGGCAAGGGGAAATAGACTCTCAAACCTTTCGAGTTTAATCATACACTCCTCTTGTCGCAAGAATCACACCGTCACCTAGCTCCGCCTGAGAGGAATCTCCTTGGGTATCTCAGGACTTTTTTCCAAGGTAAAAGAGGAGCAGGTAAAATCCAGGCAGAACCGGTGCTCGAAGTGATCCCTGCGCTCATGTAGGCGCCGCAATCTCTTGTTTGGATCACCTTCTTTCTTTTAACGAGCGTTTATTAACGTCTATTAAATGAAGAACGAACATAAAGGTGCACAGTTACAAATAGAGCTGCATACGAGTGTGTATGTGGTATTGTGTAACAGTTGGCATTCTCAGTTTATGCATCGGCAGAGACCAGAAACGGCGTCACTCGTTCAATCGTTCATTCTTGATCTCGCCTGAATAGTCTTCGCAATCATCGCATCTCTATTGATTATTCCCTCTTTCCTTTTCTTTTGCATCAGGTAACTCTGCGTGCATATATTCAAAAGCCCTCTCATCCACCATCGCTCCCTCCATTTCTCGCCCTTTACTTCGATACTAACTTCTCTCAATCTCTTCTTTATCTGCTTCATGCTTTTCTCTATCACTGCCAGTCTCTCTCACACATAGACACAGATAGGATGCGCTTCTCACCATCTCACCCTCCTAGAATCAGCATTCTCACCACTTCGCCAGGCAGTCCTTTCACTCGCCACCGCAGAGTTTTCTGTTTCACGTAGGTATAGAGCACCGCGGGGGCGGACCGACCGACACTTGCTCAATCGATAGACGACACTTGAGAGACTCGACGTGACTCGATGGCGGCGAAAAGGAGCAAGAGAGTGCGAATCCTTTGGTATTCGTGCGATTCGGGCAGCTCTCCCACTGGCGAAAGTGCCTTCGCCGACCATCGAGTTCGCGCTCCGATCTTTTTCTCACGTTCGACTCTTATTCTTCGCCGCGTACTACTTTTTCGATAGATCGCACTGGACCGAAAGATATTTCCTTTTGCCGCCAATCTGATCAGTAGCTGGCCATCGAGCGTGTGAAACAGGGTTCGACCCTGGCGGAGAAAGCATTACATTTTTTGCTGAATGCTTGATCGTTCCTTTAAGGGTAGATTTAACTTGCTTGAAGTACCAATAGAGTCCACTAATGTCAATCCTCGTACTCTCCCTGCATTTTGTTTCAGGGATTCAGCCGTAGAGAACACACTCCTTGATAACAATAAGCTACTCTCTCGACTTTATCTTTTGTCATTTTACTCACGTAGCATGTGGTGACATTAGTCCCTACACTTCGCACTACCGCCGATTAATCCAATTTAATCAGACAGGTTATCCCGATTAATACTGTTCCATCGGATGCGACTGATCGCAATCGTAATCAGCGGTGGTTTTTATCTCTGGATTCATTCATCGAAACCTGTGTTTTTCGCCTATTTCCAGTCTCTCGATATTAGATGACTCATAGAAGGGCCGCGATCTCATACTCGAGCTTACACAACGACTCTCGTGGCATAAGAACAAAAAGAGAAAGAAAGGCAGGAGAGAGGCCCTAGGTAAGCCGCCCCCGGTGTGCGGCTCCCCCACCCCCGATTGCATCGAATTACATGAATTTCCATTTCAATCTTCCGTGTTTATTGTTTCCGCATCGCCAGCCACTCGACCATTTATCCACTGTCCAGTATTCCTCGCGATGGATGGACTCGTTTGTCTCCCAACATCCTGGTGTCCTCCCCACCCTCGACCTCAACGTGGTCCATTTTCATTGCGACTTGATTTTCTCTCTCACGGACAATGACTGCCGACACTTCCTACTGCTTCTTCGTCTATGTCAGCCCGTTCCCTTCCCTTGTTACTTTCTTTATGGTACACTATATCTCACAATCAGGTGAAACAATCACGTTCTCAGTTGTCTGGTACACGCTCCTCTCTCTCGAGCCACCTCCCCCACTGCCCCTTCCAGTTGCCCCCTCTGTTTATCGATGTGTCCGCAGTTCGAAACGAAAAATTGATTTCGCGTTGCCGGACTCCACTCCCTACTCTGCTAGAACTACAGACAAATGTCGTTTCCCCGTCGAGAAGGATAATGAAAAGCGTCAGGGACTAATTCGTGCGATATCTTTCTCGCGTTTTCGCGCTGGAGACGACGAGTCGTATCTATTTGCTCCCTAACACCACCACGGCTAGAAGTAACGTTCGGTTATTTAGCGTTGTTATATTTCTTACCATTATCTCGCCACGACATTGTTTTCTCTTGTGAATGTAATCGTTGTGTTACAACATTCTCTCTCCCCCATCTTTCCCTGCTGCCGGACCCGAAGGAGGAGAAAAGGTGACGAGTTTCGGAGCACCTAAATCCACGATTGCTATATCACTCAAAAGTCAGAAAAATAATGAAAAGATTCAGAAAAAGTTCTTAACGATCTGTCAAAGCTTAACTGTCGAGTCAAAGATCTCATTGATTGTTTGCACTCACATCAATCAGTCAAAGAAACAAATAACGAGCACAAATCAGAGAGAATTGGTCGGAGATGTACAATAAGAACAGCACAAAAAAAAGAAAAACACAGATTAACACAGAGCCAAAAGATAAGAGATTGACACAGCAATGCCACAAAAAGAGAAACAAAGAATTATGAGAAAGAAAAGAATATCCACTCACTGCCAACGCCCACCCACCCACAACCCTACGTTCACGCCCGACCACTCGTGCACCAGGAATGCGCATGAGCATGCCGTATATATCCTCTGCCTGCATCCCTTATTTATAATTATATACGTACTCGTAATTAAATCTCGATTTAATTACACAGACCGTACTTTGACTTTTGTACGTTTGCCCTTTGGTTACGAATTTCACTAGCTCTCCTCGTTTTACCTCTTTTGTTCGTTTAACATTTTGCGTGTTCTACATCGTTACTGCACGTTATTGTCGTGACTCGAGTGCGATCGGACTCGGTCGAGGAGAGAACAGCGTCGAGTGCTTGTTTAATTGCTCATTAATAACTATTCCAATTCCAACGCAATGAGGATGAATTCTGCTGCGAGCAAGGGGTAGTTTTACCGTGGCATAACTGAATTCCATTGGCATATCCGTCCTTTCCAATTAAAATAATAAATCATGTATTTCCAAGCCGAGGAATGTTGAACCAACTGATTTACCCATTGCTCAAACTGAATTGGTTCTCGTGGATAGGAAATATTGACCGATGCGAAATTTCCAAGACATCTCCTCCGCCGTGGCTGATCGACTCGCTCCTACCAAACGCCACCGCCGCGATTTCTCTAACGTTGCTTTTGTCCTATCCCTCAGACCTCGAAAAAGCCGAGTACCAGGTCTAAATCTCCTGCGGGAGATCCTGAGCCCGGATACCCCGGACTCATGTCGAGGTCGTCCCCTGGGTAAAATCTCCCGAGCGGCGGACGGCCGTTTCGTCGTGGCAGACTCGGTGCTCAGCTCAGCGAACAACAGCATCCTGGACGCGTCGAGCAGTGACGACGGCGGCTTTCTGCCGAAGCAGAGACTCAAGTCGTCCTGGCGGAGGCCTCTCGTTGGCACCAGTCAGCTGAGCCTACGCTCCGACGGCAGTGGTGTCTCCATCGGAGGACTACCCGGCATACACCACCATCATCATGGGGCTATCACTACTCTGGCGAGGATTCCGCCAGCGATTTGCACCATCTCATCCCCAAGGTTCCTGGCGAGTTCACCAAGCGGACCCCACGTCCCGTGGACGCCACTCTACTTCAGCGATCTCAGCTCCGTCCGGCAAGCCTCGTCCGGAGAGCGTTCCTTTCCGACCCCACCGGATTACTTGCAACTGCGGAACGTCCACCAGCGGTATAGTCAGGAATTGCCATCACTAAAGGCGATCCACGCGGAATCGAGAAGATTCGTACCGGTTCAGCCGTTGGCGACATCTTCGCCACCGCAACCGGCGGGCAGACCGAGAGCCAGACTGCCGCCGAGGCACGCCCGACACGCCAGGTCGGCGCCGGAGTTGGCGGCTTCGCCAGACCTCGAAACCTCGCCAGAGAGCAGATCGAGTAGCTCGGGGTTCGGCAGTAAGAACACCTCCCAGCAGAACCAGAGCTCAAGGAGCGGTAGTACCGTGGCAGAGTGGAGACCGCCGCCTTACAGGCCACCACCGCCACCTCTGGTTGGCCGATGGCTCGAACTCCAAGACCAAGCAAAGGTCGGTCACACTACGCACATCCAGAACGCTGTGGATGCCGGTAGCGTCGACGGTCACTACGAGTTCGACCCGGTCTCCTGTACACCGACACCTACCTCGGCTTCCACGCCGACGAGGGAAGAAAGGCCGCCTGTACATCAGATACACACGCTTCACGTACCCCACATCCATCAGGTGCACATGGTCCACCATCAGGCGCCAAGGTACAGCCGGGACAACATCGAGGCTAGGGTTCAAGCGATGAAGGCCGAGTTCCATCAGTTCCGGCAGCGCCAAGCCAGACGCAGGCAGAGCGCGCACTTGGAGAGCGCGTGTTGAACGAACGAATGATGTCGAATAGCGGTCCAGAGAACTTTGGGAGACTCGCTTTGGCTCGTGGGTGAAAGCCACTGATGCTTGCAGTAGTGGTGACTTGCTGCACCAACCTGGCGGTGACACGAATGGAGTATGTCTGCCCACGAGAGAGCCAAACGTGAAACTATTCAGCTCCAATCAAACTCACGAAAAGTAGAGCACTCGAAATGAGGATGAGTGGAGAGTGAACCAAGTGCAGAAATGATTGAAAAGAGCCTAGCAGGCCTAGCTAGTCCTGGCGAAGGAACCCATGCCAAATGGACGTCGATGTGATTATCACCGGAGATCAAACAGTCTCAGCACAACGAGGATCATCATCTGCGATTCACAGTGTAGGGAGAACCAAGTCAATTCTTACAAGCTGGGCAAGCATCTGCAACAAAAAGGCTGTTACAAGCGTCAGCTCAGGATATACAATATAATACGTTTCATCGTCGCGAGATCAAAAGTGGTAGAAAGAGAAGGGCCATACAAGTTATGAAGAAAGAAAGAAAGAAAGAATCCGAGGAAGGACCCTGAAGGTTATCGGCCTTGAAGGGTTGATCCTAAGAAAGGTGGCGAAGCGTCAGCGAAATCGATAGCACGCCGTCTCGAGGAAAGGGGAAAAAGACGTAGTGCTGTTAGACGACGATGTTTGACGGAAGGCGATTATTATCGGTCATATCCCGCGTATACCAACCGCGCCTACGTCCAATTTAGAGGACCGTGATTTTTATCGTTACTATACATATAATAAAGTAGACAGGAGAGAAGACAACATGAGACGACACGAGACAAGACGAAAGAGAGAGGCCTGCCGAACAGAATACCCTAGGCGGGAGCTCACGTGGCAGGCCTCGCGAGCGAGGACATTTTTTAAACTAGATTGCTATCCTTTGAGAGCCCTGATCTAACGCAGAAAATATTCCCGACCTGTTCGATCGAAGGTCAGCAGATCCCCGGGGATGTCCCCGTATCCGGCACCCGGGAGGATTACACGGAAGTTCTCACAGAGAAAGAGGGAGAAGACGTCACGTGACGCAAGCTACAAGAGACACACAATGACATGATACTCCAAAGAAACTGTACCACTGTACGTGCTCGGTATACCTTTTAAACGACATGTAAGGTTAAACTTAATCGTAACACTCTAAGTAATAATTAAAAAACGAAAGCAAAGCAAAAAAACGTAAGATAATCGACGACAAAAAAAGGTCACTTAAAAAACACACGCGTGAGAGGACACACACACGTATACATACATATTGCATACACTGTGTACGTACATACACTGGAAGAACATGCGTAGACCCAAAGAACACACCAACACGAAGGTACACACATACACAGAAACACACACGCGCGCACACACACGAAAATAATTGTATCGAAGAGCAATGGACTCGAACCGTGATATTAGGCCGAAGCTTGCCTCGAGATTGCTTAAGGACTCACTCGTACTGCACTGCCTGTTTAGGGTTTCGCTAGCGACCCAACATATTATCGGCACAATAATTTTTCTTAAGCAACGTAAACGAGAAAATAAGTAATGTTCTTCGAGAGGTACGCGCGCGCGCGCTCGCTCGCTCGCACGGCAACCACCCTCGGTCGCTCGCTCGCTCGCTCGGAACTAGAGGCACCGTTATCATCACTAGGAAATGAACTCGCGATGCGATCACTTTCGACGAAGGCTCTCAACAACCAACGAACTTCCAGTCGAGTCCAGCTCAGTAAAGTCTTAACGGAATCGAATTCAGAGGTCGCTTAATGTAGGCTGGAGAACGCGAGCTATTGGAGTGAGAATTTACTACTCTTTGTATGCATCTTGTACATTCAGAAGGACCTCGACAAGATACATTGGCAGGAAGTAAGAAGCCGGAGAGAGGCACAGGCAGGGAAAGGGGGAGAAAGAGGGAGAGAAAGAGAGAGGCGAGCAGTATAGAAACGACGTTCTTCGAGACCTACCCTATTCTCATCAGAGCACATCGTAACGCTGTATTTTTTTTATAGTACAAACACTTATTTATACGCAGGCGCGTTACATGTATACATGTGTGCGTAACTATTAGCGAGGGCTCTACTCACGATTCAACTATACTTCGTCAAGGTAGGAACGATGAAGGCGCGACAAAATGAGAACAGAATTCTCCGGGCTATTGGATGCTCCAAGAAAGGCAGACAGAGAAAGAGAGAGGGAAAGGTAGAGGGGGAGGGAGAGTCAAAAGACGAAAGGGCACGTGTGGCTATCGAGCGAGGAGGAAGTAAGCATGAGAACGGTACGCGTGCAACGAGAGATCAGCACGTGTCCGTGCGGAGGAAGTATGTAGTACGTAGCCGGAAGCGGCCGAGACCGAGCGAACAACCTGGTCGGGGATCGCCTGTCAGAAGACGGTGTACGCGAAAGAGTACCAATATTCTAAAATAATTCTAAAGATTGAACTAAATAATTTGATAAAATTAATTGATATTGTAAATCATAACGAAATCGACGTAGCGAGTAGCGTGTTAATTGCAACGAGTGCGACGGATCGATCGATTAACTGTATCACAATTTACCCAATCACAGTTTGAATGGCCAGCGCGACAAGCCAGAAGGGAATGAAGAGAGGAGGGGGAGGGGAGGAGGGCGGGCTGGGGACGAGCAAGGTAAAGAGGTCAGGTTTGGCTAAGGGCCGAATACCGCGCTGCTCTTGTATCATAGTTTAATTAATCAAGTCGGAAAGTCGCACTCATCCGAGCGACAAAGATAGTCCCACCATCTACCGATCTATGCGCTACACATCACCGAGAGGCGAGCACACTCACCACACCACCCCCCCACCACACACAGACACGATACACACACGCATAGTATGCGCGCGCGGCAATGCGAATCATCGTTTTGTAGGGCGAACGACGAGGGCGCGGACTTATTGTTATTAACCCTCGAGATGCGCCATTTTTTCTTTGGTAAGGCAAGTTTACTCGACACGAGGTAGCGATACCGGGAGAGCAGCCTCTTGCAAGGACGCCAACAAGAATCCCGGGATAACGGGAGGATCTCTCGATCCTAATTAGGAGAGGATGTCTTGTATCGAGAATCGTCTCAAGGATCCATAGTTCTTGCGTTTCCGGGAAACGTTCGCTCGAGATAAGCGGTTCGAAGGAGCGTAAGATAGAGGAGTATAAGAAGGAGAGCGAGCGAAGGAGAGCAACCAATCGACATAGCCGTATAAGTAACGTGTAGATATATCATAGTTAGATACAACGATCTCAAGATGAAGCGCGCGGAGTGTTGTATGTTCGCTGTGTAAAGAGAGAGAGAGAGAGCGAGAGAGAGAGAAAGAGAGCCAAGATGGGAAGGGAAGAGGGTGCATGCGGGGCGGGAGACGCCGGAGGATGAAATAGAGGCAGAAGGGGGATGAGAGGGGGAGAAAGAGTAAAGAGAAATGGAGTTGGGACAATGGTCTCGTGAGACGGCGTACTAATGATTAATATGGTTGAATCGTGAATTCGTGATCGTGTCACGCTCGCCATGAACAGATCTACCATGAGTTCAGGTCTTCGGTTGCTGCAAACCCTCTTTTAATTTCTTTCTCTCGTTCGAGTGATCGTACTTTACCTTCGCGGATTTGTCTGTCGTTATAAAGGAAGAAAAAGCCGCGAGTCGCGTCATATTGCGAACGACTGCGAGACCACCGCACGAGATTCTCTTCGTAGATTTTAAGTTTTTCCCTCTCTACGTACCTGAAAGCCATCCAGCGTGGCACGCGTCCCGGGAGAGCCACGAATGAAATTCTTGGACTCCGTGCGTCTGTGTAGAGATAATGGAATGGCGCGTGTACCCCGATCGGCCAAAATTACTGAGAGCGTACATTAAAATGAGAATATTTATCCGAGGAAGTCTGCCTTACGAATCAAGGATTCGCGCGAATTCAAGGCTATGGGATTGTAAATCTATCTTTTTATTTATTTCACAGTGGTTCCGCTTTCCTTTGATCGGCAAACCGGCAGCAAAGGGAAACACGCCCATTCGCGATACATAAAATTGACTACCGAAATCGATGTTGAAACCAAATCGAAAGATACAGATGAAGGAATAAGTGTAATGGCTCTCGGGTACTCTTTCCGACTGGTAACTGCGACCACTTGCGTTTTATTTTCTCGATTCAGCGGACTTGCCGTCTGGATTCCTTACAATTAGTACAAAACCCCTTAGTCGCGATATATATAAATATATATATATAGAGAGAGAGAGACTCTGTTAGATGGGGAGGCGTCGAAGTTCCGATGGAGGTAAGGTACGCCGAGAATGACGATATTCGCCGATGGAGGAGCAGTCGACGGCGGATTAGAGTGGGCAGGGGCGAACGTCGCAGTTCCAGACACGACTTTATCGAGTGTTCAAACTTGTACCGTGTATGCTACCTACACATGCACACACGGACACAGGTATTAGTGTTTAGTTGCGAGTTGCGATTTCCGTTTGCGGATTCTTTCTTCATGCTCCCGCGATCTTTAGACACGCGCGCGCCACCTCAATCACCGCGATGCGATTCACTTTCTTTTGGCGGCGATAAGTCGTTTAAGGCAACAGCAACAACAAGAAGGGAAAGAAGAAGAAGAAGAAAAAGAAAAAGAGATCGGTAGTCTCCTCATCCTACGAGATCAATGCGAATCGCTTCGATATGTAATAAGGTTCTTCTGTAACATACGTCTTCACTTCACTTTCGCTTTTCGATCCTTTCGATTCCACCCACCGTTTGCCATGTACTCTATGCGAAAGGGAGAAAGGATTTCGTTGTTGATCACTCCATACCCGACACTCGCTGTACACCACCACCTCCACCACCACCACCACTACCACTACCACCATCACCACTCGACACCACCCTTCACTACCACCACTCCATTTCCCCCATTTTATTGATTGATCTATGCTTTCTCGCGAACCCCCACGAGAACTCCAAGACGTACTAACTTAGGACAAATTGTAGACAATTTATTATCAAATAAAATGAAAAATAAAGCGACATTTGAAACGACCCGCTTTATGTCGTCGATCCTTTCACACCCTTGTCAGCGAGAGATTCGTAGAAATGGTGTTTAACATTTAAATTCGACAAATGAAAAGACCGACACAGGCGTAATGGAAGTTGCCGAGCCTAGTTAGTCAGAAGGTAAGACTCCGCTATCTCATTACAACCCACATTTCTCGAGAATGTAACACAGATCTTTGGTCGTTGGCACAATTTGATAGCCATCCATATCATACCAAATACTACCACTCGCTAACCAGCGAGAGGCAATAAGATTATTATCCCCGACCGGGGAAAATTAGGTCGCGATGAAAGCGGCTCAACTAAGAAGAAGAAAGACGGAGCGAAGTGTCAAGAACTCGGAATCTGAGAATTCTGCGCGCGACATTGGATTGTAAGCATGACGATTAAAGCGAAGGAGGCATGTGCGCCGAGGAGGAGGCGTCTGCTGCAGTGATTACCGCGAATTACCACAATTTCCATGATTTCCCTTGATTCCGTCTGGCGAGTACGAAAATTAGATGGTCGCTTGTGTCCTTTAATCAGTCGAGAATACTATTATCAATCGGCATATTTCAACGGGTCTAAGCAGCTTTCGAAATAGAGCCGATGCCTCTTATGACTAGAGGAGGCTTCGTGCATTGAATTTCCAAGGACCTGGCTCTCTCGACGTCGAGTTTCATATTCTGGCATTCCGATAGACAGATGTACCAATTCACCAATGCACCAGGTGAACCAGGAACGAACGATTCCCCCGTGTGCACTGATGTCGATGGAATAATGCGAGCGGGTGTCATTATGCACGCATTTATTTCCAGTGTTCCGAGCACGTCCAATCCCGGATCGTGATCCATGCGAATGGGATCCATTATCTCAACAGCGTGACAAGGCTGTGGGCAGTCTGATCTAATGCTGCAAGGGACGGACGTGACGTAATTTGAGGTCACCCACGCAAATGGCGGACGCGATGCACCGAGCGACGTGCAGAGTTTTGCGCTGTCGACTTAACTCTTCGATTGAGAGTCGATGAGGCCCTCTTCTCCGCTTCACTAACGAGGAAGATCCTCGTTTCTACGATGAATTGCTCTTACCAAGCTACCTCAAGCTGCTTTCCTCGACCACAGTGTTCGGAGCCTTCCATGAAATCGAAACCCGAATTTCAGCTTCCAATTGCGAACTCGGTCGGGTTGGTAAGTAGATTGGCACCGCCTGACCCAGACGAAGAGAAAACCACAGTTTCCCACGCTGCGCCACCAAATAGGCGGAGGTTAGAATTACGTTTCTAAAAGGAGGGTAAAAAATGTTGAAATCAGAGTGGCGTATAAAGAAACCAATAATAAACACTCGCCAGCGGAAATCACTGATATGAGTTAAGCAGACGAAAACAGAGGGAGGGAGAGCGCTCGCAAGGGCAAATGACGTTAGAGCGTGGGCGAGTAAATACAGGTGAATAAGTACAACTTATTCTAATGACGAGCGTACGCGCAATTCATCTCGAGCAAGACGTATACACGTACCAAACTTCCTACCAAGGCATTAAGATATCCCCCTCTCTTAGCGCGATTCGTCTCCCTCGCGCTCTCAATGTCTATCACTCTTTTCTAAATTCCAAGCATGACAATGGAGGTGGATGTTTACGAAGGAAGAAGAGATACGGTGAGAGGGTTAATCAAGAGCACGTTGGGGTTCGTCTAAATTTAGTAATGTTTGAAAGCTCTTGTCAATGGGACCCTCTGGAAGGCGCGCGCTGCTAAAGTGACCGACGGGGTTTAGTGAACCTTTGACTTCCAGCCGTGCGCGGACACCTTAATTCCCCCGATTCAGCTTCGGCCACGAAATCGTCGGCATTGAAAGGAGCGAGCAGTGTCGGTGACTGACCGATTCAACACTACTGAATACGAACTTATGCCTAAAGGAACTTCTTACTCGAAGAGGGCGGTATCACTAACTAAACTGCTTTACAAATCGCGCTCCTACAGGGCCAAATTTATCCCGGACATATGTATGGTCCACCTACTTGGGGAAGCTAACGAGAATTGAAGAGATGTGGTCTGGCAATTGAAGAGCCCCCACACGCGCATTGCACTCCAAGAGCAGATAGTCCGCGCAAGAGATGGAAAGAAGTAGGTAGAGAGAAAGAGACAGAGGGTTCCATTAACACTATGCTTTGCATGTTTTCACGGATCCAGGTTAATCGGTTTTTGCGTAATGCGATTAACCGATTGCGCGGGACAAGAGCTAATGTGTACTGTCGACACGACGAGTGACGAATCTACCGTTTCTATATACATGTGTGTAGGCACTAGTAGACGACGAACGAACGGCGCTAGTGCGAGTCGAATAAACGTAGAATCGTGCTCCGTGTACCCTCGAAGCTCAGCCCCCTCCCACTGAGCTTTGATCCAGTACCTCCCTCCATGTACTTCTGCTGGCTTGCATCGTGCTCGCAGTGCTGGCGTACCGCATCCGCTGGGATTGAGCTAGAGCCAGTCCTATTACTTGCTTATCAGCGCGGACGCCAACTCCACCATCGCCGCTCCATCGTCTTCTCCAGCATCCCCCCGGTCCACCACTCTCCTACCAGTGCCACTCGAGCCTTCATCTCACCTCTAGCCCCCTACTATTGGGGGTGCCAGGCAATCGTTCCACTTCAAATCAATCCCAAAGAAACCACCGGAAGAATCACCGGCAAATTGTCAGTCGTGTGGAATCTCCACTGACTACTCACTGAACTCGTTAAGGGGCGACTGAAACAAGGGGTTGGATGCTGGAGATGATCGAGTATTGGTCGGTTTATGTCGAATTGTTCTAAGAGTGCCGGGTTTAGTGAAACGTAGTAAGAAAGAGAGAGAGAAAGAGGAAGGACGACAGCGGTGCCCCCGGTAGTAGCAGATACTTGATGAGTGCGGGTGATGACAGATGTGCTTCTTTGCCGCGTGCGCCGTTCGCCGTCGTCGCGAGGTGTAACCGCGACTCGCCGATCCTGAAATCCAGGCATTATCAACCCCGAGGAATCTCCGGAGAGTCGTCCAATACGTGAACTCATAGCCAGGATACCAAAATGAGCCGTGCTACCAGGATTTGTCAGATTCTTGTCATCTTTCTCTTTTACGAAGGTACATGTGCAAACTACTGTCAATATCTAAAAGCCGGGATCTAGCATTTTAATTTCTTTATGGAACCTTAGAGTTTGTGACGAATCGTTTCGATTAAGTTTTGAAGATCTTTAATTATTGCGAGTTTTCCGAGAATGAGAGGGAATCATTTTGCCGGCAGCTTTCAGCCAGTCTCTGCTGCTGGACGAGGAGAACGAGCCGATTTACCTGAGCGCTGGAGTAGGCGAGTACGCGGTCTTCAATTGCGAGCTAGATTTCCCGCACGAGACGCCAATTCCGTACATTCTCCAGTGGAACCGTGACGTAAGTCAAGGAGGGCTGATCAGTTTCATGAGTATCTTCATCATTATCACAGCATGTCGCAATCCCTAAGAGAATGTCGCGTCTCCCGGTGATGCAGCAATGCTCTCGCAGACACTGCCGCCACCGTTCCCCTCCATGCAAATGTGAGAAGCCGCGCAATTAGGTCTGTTTCTTCTCGGACGCACTCTGCTTTTCCGGATGAACGCGTGGGCTGATAGGAAGGACGCGAATGAGGAAACTCGCCGGCGAGAATTATCTATCAAGTGGAATTTCTTCCAAGAAAGATGCACAAAATTGCGGCTGAACCTTGACTCGATTCGCACGACTAACAAACACGTTTACGTAAGATCAACAAGCAACATTAATCCCTACGAAGACTTTACAACATTATCCGTCGATCGTTCGAGATGCGGTTTGCGGTTAGACCACGCGGCTACCTCGAATAGCGCACAGTTCTATCTGTTGATGTCGGCGTCAGCCAGACAATTGCTTCTCATTTTCGTGCGTGCGATCAATGAGAAGTAACCACCAGCTAGCATTAATCGAAGGAGTATCCAGACTAATGAGTCCGGCAGTGATTCGAGAGAATCGCCTTCGGTTGCAATTGGCATAACGCAATTTAGAGCCGAGACAGCCGGCCTTTACGAGAACCAAACAAGCCGACACGCTAAGAACAGAAGCATTTAATAAACGTTTGCGATGACCGATAACTCGATGACCAGACCGATTGACTCACAACCAATTAAAGAGAGCGTAAAACCGTGACTAATCGGGGGCGCGCTTTTGTATCACTAATGCTTAGAGAAGCTCGTAAAGGCCGAATAGTGAGGAAAAGTGTATGCTCAAGGCAGGGTAGCCGATTCGATTTCATTAGAAGCCGGACTATATCCAATTCGATCGCCGTGAGAAGCCCATACATCTGGCCGAGCAGACGGCTCTCCGTCTCGATTTTCCAATGTAGGCGACACGCGATAAACATGTGTAATACCTATTGGCTATATAGCATGGAAATAGATTACTGGAGACGCACGCGCTCCCGCATGAGACAGCAATGTGGTCATGTACTTGGTTGCATAATTTTCACGATATTAGCGAGCTAACTAGCCCCCGTGGAGGCCTCCATTCCGCATAGACCAAAGGGGAAACCGTACACCGCATAAACGAAGGGAAACCGATTCGAACAAAGTAGCCTCGCGTCTCGAATGTCTCAGGCCGAAGCAAAGGAACAAGAAGCTTCGAGTCCCGAGTGGTGTCGTGTCGTGGGTGGAAGATTTACCATTTGCCCTCCACTTGGACGTAGCGGCGATCCTCTTTCACGGAGGAGGCGACGGGAACACACGCGGGAATCCGTCCGTCCGGAAACAAGGGATTTCGCTGGCAAGGCAGGCCACTGGCAGCCGGCATAAAATCAAGTGGAACTTAACCCGATTGGTCCCTGATGCGTATGCAAAACAGGTGCCAGGCTGCTCCTCTCCTTCCCCCCGTGTGCGGCAGGCGCGCACTCTCGTTCGGTGTTCCAGCATGGTAATTGGAGTACGGGAGGCAAGGCTGCATTATATTTAGTCACGGCGAGCCCGCGGACACACGAGGGGTCCAACCAGTGGGTCACTGTTAACGCATTGTCAGATGATTAGGGACGATTAGCGCCGTTTTTCGCCAGCCTCGTTTTGGCCGCCGCCGCCGCCACCGTCTCCAGCGCCTCCTCCCCCTTCCCTTCCCCTCCCAACCCCAGCGCCGAGAACCTTTCAGTTTCTTTAAGGGATAGGTGCCAATGTTAATTGATCATCACACTCAAAGAAGATCGCGAAGGTCTCTCCGAGAGAGAAAAGAGAGACTGTTATTGTCGGTGGCTCACTCTCGCTCACCCCATGTGGCAAAGAGCACGCGATTACGCAATACTTGTCCACCGGTCCCGTTCATACTAATCAGCAGTAGGAAGTACAGTTAGATCAATAAATTAGCTCGAAAACGTTCCGTAACTTCGTCAGGGCGAGTGTGCTCTGGAAGCGGAATCATTCCATCTGGTGTTAGGTGAGCAGTCACGCTCATCCCCCTGAGAATAGCATGACTGCGCTACTACTACTACTCCTACTTTACACATCATCGCAAGAGGATGATCCTATTAACGAATGATACCATTAATATGTCTGGAATGCGTCATTTTAACCATCGATTCGGGGAATTTCATGACTTTCCTGCTCCAATTCTGCGAGAGAGGAATAGCTTACTCATGTATGAATCTATTTGGCAGGGTCGAACGATCTTCTCGTGGTACAATGGACACCTGTCACTGGACCTCGCTTACGAGGGCCGAATGCACTTACTGGAGGATTCGGGCGGCCGTGGATACGGACAGGGTAGTGTCAATCTTACGAACATCCGCGAGAGCGACCAAGGCTGGTACGAATGCAGAGTGCTCTTCCCAAATAGGACACCGAACTCGAGAAATAACGGCACTTGGTTTCACCTTGCGATAGATGGTAAGAATCCACCCTTTGACCGAGACTCTTCTCACTGCATAATTTGATATGACACAGCAAGTTATACGCGAAAGGAGCATTAACGCCGGTTAAGTGACAACTGACTAATAGCCAGAAAGAGAGAGAGAGAGAGAGTGAGTGAAAGAGCGACAGAAAGAACGAGAGCGAGCGTGAAGAAGAGAGAGAAAGAGAGGGAGAGAGAGAGATGATTAAATTGGGTCACGCTAATTATGACAAGCACTAACGCTGCCACGAAACACGCTGACTTACAAGCCGTGAAATCCTCCTCCTCCTCGCCAAGCAACGTACAATTTTTGGCAAGGAGGATGCGGGTTATTATGAGCGACGAGTGGCAGCAATCCGAGGGAACGTGCTTCTTTGCGAGACAAATGACGCATTTCTCTATTATCCGATTCTACGATGTTTAACACGAACGGCTGCTGCTCAGCGTGCCGGCGCTATGTATGCCAGATTTTCTAGGATACCGCTGGCATTGACTCAAACCCCTGCTGGAATGAAGCTGACTGGGGAGCTGCCGGCTGCTGGCAGTGTGAGCTGTTGGCTCTAAACGAAAGTTAATTGAAAATAAGTTTAAGCGCTGAACGCCCGCGGGGGTGGGAGGGTGGGGATGACCGCCGGAGAGGAGATGAGGCACCAGACTCTAGTGATGTGTCTAGGATGACCTCCTTCGGTGTACGTGAGGCACGGAGTCGATAATTTGCTCGTTAGTCGAGACGGACTTCTCGTTTTTGCGGGTTAAATTCGCTTAAACGATAATGGCGGCATTGAGTCACTCGAAGCAACAGCTGGTAGCGCAATTGTTCCCAAGAAGTACTTGCCTATACCTATGCACACACATCTATCTGCCCATCGACGCAGATCGGGTAACTCGCGACTGCTCTTTCGCAATCTTCTTCAATCTTTGTGCGCTCCGCTGCTGCTCATCACTTGTTTCCAATGAAACCGACCGACTAACTAACTACATTTTAATTAATCCTAGATCTCGCTGCCACCGAACACTAACTGCAACAATGGTACGAGCCGTTTTCAAATGGAAATGGTAACAGTATGAAAAGAATGTGTGCGAGAGAGAGAGATAGACTTATCGCTTTTCAAGCTGGCGCACCCTTTTCCTGAAACTGCGCAGACTAAAAGCATCAAAGGATCTACTCACGTTGCGCTCGTCTCACTGACATAATGCCACCCAACCTTTCACGGACTGATTCGATTTATCTGTCTCCTTTTATTTCTCTATCTAACGGCACATTCAATTGATTGATTCGATTGATTTTATCAGTAATGCAATCTGATTGACGTATCTGAGCTAGCTGGCTATATTGGCTCGAATTAACGAGAACGACACATGTAAAATGGATATGACGCGAAATATAATAGCAATGCCACTGCAGCTTACTAACCTAACACCGGGCAGACTCGTTAAATCGTTCAACCTAGGTGTGTGGCCGCTCGCGACCAATGTTGCAGGTGAAACCCTGCTAGCAGTGCCACCTATCAATAGGACCATTATGGAGGGTGATACTGCGACCTTTGATTGCATATCCAAGGGTGAGAAGTCAGTTCTCTCTTGGTTCAGGGAGGGCACAGAAATCACTGAAATAGAGGTAGCAATCACGCCTATTCTCGCTCAACCCTTTCCCTCCCAGTCAAACTGATTTGGTAGAAATGATGAAAATGATCGAACTAGGATCTCAAGAGAAGAGCGACCATCGGCGAGGACGGAACACTGACGATTAAATCGGCCGCGATGGGTGATCTAGGGGAATACACTTGTGTTGTCACTGGCGAAACCGGAGACCAACAGAGTGCTTCAGCCTTCCTCAACGTCCAATGTTAGTAAGCATGACAGCCTCATATTTCGAGCCGACTAGTTATGATTGCTCTTGCGCGCACAGACAAGGCGAAGGTGATCTACGCTCCTCGTGAGGTCTACCTGCCATACGGAAAGCCGGCGCTTCTCGACTGCCACTTCCGGGCGAATCCACCCCTCACCAACTTACTTTGGGAGAAGGATGGATTTCTTTTCGACCCGTACAACGTGCAAGGTGTCTTTTACAGGCGCAACGGATCTCTCTATTTTAGCAAAGTCGACGAAACCCACTCCGGAAGCTACAGTTGCATCCCTTACAATGAGTTGGGCACCGAGGGACCAAGTCCCGCGATCACTGTCGTGAGTATCCCCAACCCGTATAACTTTCCATCCCCCACGTCTCGGTGGAGGAAAGTGAAATCTACAGTTGAAAGTGGTGTGTGGGGCTCACCGGCTAACCAGCCATTGAGACCACTGACCAGTTGACGAGCGCCGTTAACTCTGCCTTTATTCTCCAATTGCAAATCCTCCGCGCGTCGACCAGCATCGTTTCCATGACGAAGCGGAGTGCATGCTTGCTCCGTCATCCACTAAATCACCAACAACCGCTTGACCAATTTCTTTGTCGAATTAATAGATCGTGCAACGGCCGCCGGTCTTCACTGTGACACCGCAACACCTGTACATAAGGAAACTCGGCGAGAGTCTCGAAATTCCCTGCGATGCTCGCGACGGCGATGATGCGCACCGACCGGCGATCGTCTGGTACAAAGTAGGAATCTTCAATCTATCATTATACTAGTTTATTATAACGATTGTCACGCAAAACTTATCTCGACAAAGGATGGTGCGCCGTTACCGCCCGAAAGGATGATAATAATTGGGGGAAATTTGACGATTGACCGAATTCAAGAACAGGATCGAGGTGTATATCAATGTGCAGCTAGTAATGAGGCGGCGACTGTCGTCGCCGATACAGAATTAATGGTCTTGAATGTGCCGCCGAGAGCACCATACAATCTCAGCGCGAACACCAGCAAGAGTGCCGTAACCTTGACTTGGGTGCCAGGATACGTAAGACCCAAGATGGAGTACTCGGTTTGGTAATGGGTCCAATTATATAAGTTTACAGTTACGAATCTGCATTCGGATTGTATTACGAAAGAAATGGTGGTTTCTTTTAGGTACAGACCAACTGATACCACCGAGTGGCGGACTATGAAGATTTTATCGAGGAAAATCACGGAGGCGACCGTGAACAATCTCAACCCTGGTCGGGAATACGAGTTCATGGTGCTCAGTCAGGACAAGCACGGTGACGGAATGTTTAGTAAAACTTTGAGGGTTTTCACGCAACCCAGTATGTTATCGCTTTTATATATCTGACTGAAGACATTACTCAATCCAGTAAGGCAAATCTTAATGAAACTCTTAAGCGCGTTTGTGTAAAATCCAACAAATAGAATCAAGTAGAAACAGGTAGAAACAAATAAATATAGAATAATTTAAATCCTCAAACTATCGAATTAAGAAGTATTCACGAGAATTGAGAAAGCTTCAACAAATTGCAATAACTTTTTATTGGATCATAAAAATCGTGTCAGTGGAATCGAGCAACGCTCTCCAGATTTACGAGCCTCATAAATATCTCCTGGGTTGAGTAATGTCATTTACGAGAGTTTTAATGATCCCTCAATACGCTGACGTTCCAGCCGCAGTGGACGAGAACTCGGCATCGGAGTACCGCAGTCCAGCAGGTGAGTAGAGAGGAGAGGGTTTTGCGAGTGAAGGGTGATCCTGGTGGTAATGAGACCGGCTTTTAACAGAGGATGAAAGAATGGGCCCACCGTTGAATGTCAGGGTGCAAGCTACCGTAGAAGGCTACTTGGTTACTTGGGAGCCACCCGTTTATGGAAGAGATCAGGTCCGAATGTATACCGTCCGATGGTTCCGTGGACCAGGCGAGCAGCTGTACGGACGAGCGGAAACTACTGACACTTACTACCTAGGTAAATACTACAATCGACTATCAACTGCCTTCCAAACTTATTTCTATCTTGCTCAACTTTTGCTATTATTTAACAGTGAAAACTTTGGAGGAAGAGACTCACTACACATTCGAGGTGGCAGCGGTGTCAACTTCGGACGATGTTGCGACCAGCGATCGCGTTGGTCTCGATGTGCCTGCGTATCGAAGAAATAGGGCAATCTCCATGGGGATAGTCGCTGGTATAGGATTTCTCGCAGCGGCGCTGGCTGCCATTTGGTGGGCGAGGAAGCGTTTCTGCAAGTCTCCCAGCGAAAAATAAAGGAAAGAGAATGCAGACTTGACTCTTTTTAACACTTGGACACTAATCTGAAATTCGCAATATTAACACCTCGAGTATACGAGGCGGGAACCTTATAAGCAATAGTTCGATAGATCTGGTGTCCAAATGTTAATGGGAGTCAGAGTGAGGAAGTTGAGAGAGGAGTCTCGAGTCCCACAAGCCCGGCTATCGGCGGGCCAGTTTATTATAAATATAACCTATTTATATCGTTCGCTCTAGCAGCGACTGCCAAGTTAGCCCAAGGTAGCATCGACAATCACAGACTATCGTATGTCGATTCGAAATATAAGATCTTCCACGTCTCTCTATACCGTACTACTCTCACCAAAAGCATATTGAAATTTCTCAGCATCCACTCGTAATTGCGCCCTCAACGAACAAGACTTACACATACCCCACGCATATTCCAAATACGAGCGTGTATGTAAAATACCAATTGATCGCATAGGCATACCCATCGATGTGGGATGCGAAATCGGCCACGCGCATCTCGAGCAATTCAACTCGCTGGCAGTTTGCGTTAGATGTAAGTCAGTACTGTTCTCTCGAGTGTTCTTGAATTGCATCGTACATTATGTATCGTTTGAACGCTTTATTAGATAAGTGCACGTTATTAACGGCTAGTTATGACATTCTACCATTATCCGGGTCCCTGACCGTGTGACACTCACCCTCTCCCACAGTCGCTCTCGTTCGCCAGAGAGAAAGGGGGCAATCCGTGAATGTCGCCGAATGAAACTATCGAATCAGGGATAATAGTAAGACAGAATAGCTAAGGAAGTACGTTTTTCTATTGTAAATAAATTATATCGACTACCACCCAACGTGACTTCCCACATTCCTTGACTTACAACTTCAAAGCCTCTCTCGACTTAAAACTTGTATTCGAAACTTGTAAAGAGGAGAATACAAATACAAAATAATTCGATCATTTAAATAGTAGTTTGGTGAGGCTAGTAAAAAAGAGTAGCAAAAACTGTCCACGGGACCAGTTGGAGGCTTGACGAAAGATCCGCCAGATGTAGACCACTGCCGGTAAGTCTGGGAGTAACGTGTCTAATGATCTCAAGCAAGCTTAGCACCAGTTTCCGCTCGAACAGATGGCGCGAGGATGACAAGTATCATCCATTTAATAAAGACCAATAAATCACACTTCACCGAGGCGGATAAAGTAGAAGTAATTACTGCTTACCAGGGGATGCCACACTCTCTGCGGTGGCGGTGGCATTGAACCAGCGGGCTTTCGCTCCGAAACTCGGCCACGCCAGCACCATGCCAATCAAGCTAATCATTGTCGGTTAATGAAATAATTGAATGAGTCGACAGCTCGACTAATAACAGCCACCGCCACACTCTCAACGCCATCGACATTTCACTTCGTGCCAAGAAAAATAGACATCTTCTTGAAACGAGACGTTCATCTCTCGGTGAGGCTTCTAAGTTCACTTGCAAGCTACCGGAAATTCGTGTGGCGAGAGGCGGAAAAGACATGTATAGACAATGAGACTCGTCAGAAACTGGATTTCTTCCGGCGCAGGAGTGTCTGCAGATTGTTTAGACGCAAGATAACAACCTGTAATTGGCTTACGGTCGATGTGCGCGTATGTACGTCTTATTCGCACTATGGAGGATAGGAACATGACGAAACAACACGAATGCTTGCTGGAGGAATAAGCAATGCACAAGACACTGGCGGGCTTCGTAAGCGCTCTAATAACGACACGACCGATACATCTCGAGATAATGTTTCAGCATAAGTGGATGAATTATTGTCGAGGTCTCGTCAAGATTACTACACTTTCCCCCAGGTGGCTGAACTCCAAAGGTAGAATCAAGGTGTCGCCCGTCTGCGCTCCCCGTTTAAATCCGATTTATTGCTGGGCACGTGAAGAACGTTATCTATCGCGTAAAACCACGTGCCCGCGACAGCCACGAGAGAGAGAGATATATATATATGTATAATGTATAAGAAATCTCAAGATCTGCAAGTGCTCGAATGATCGGATGATAACGACCACCTGGCTAATCCAGCTATCATTCGATAGAGCAAGAGTCCACTCCGTGTGTTTCCAAGAAAGAAGCAGACACCTGTGTGCTACGGATAAGTAAGAGAAATACGACAAAGCACGAGAAATAAGTTGAATTCAATAATCCTGCTGAGGAAAAGCGTTAGGACTGTGGTCGAAGTCTGGCTGGCCCGGCTTCCAAATCTCAAGACCGGCTCTAGCACCAGCCCCTCCTTCTGTTCTTCGTTCTCCTCCTTTTCCCTGACCGCTCCCTTGAATAGGGCTTGCATTTCAAAGACTCTCCCAACGACACTAAAGGAAGGGTCGACTACCTACTACAAACCTCTCTCATCCAGTCTTCCATTGGAATGTTTTCATCATTATCTGAGTCATCTGTTTCCTCATTTATAACTATGTAATAGTAGTTTAGTATTGGAGAAGACATAGCAGTCGAATTGAGTGCCTGCTATTTTTCGAAGTCGGTGAAAAGTAGAAGGAAATGACACAGAGTGCGTAACTTCACATATAACTGTGGAATTAAGAAATCGGCATTGGGAGCAGTGGGGGCGTCTTTTCCCGCCTTTGTACGATAATCAGGGCTACGGAAGAGTTGACTCCTCTTAGCAAGAGGCAATGCTTCCTCAGTGTGATATAGCCGAGAGATCTTTTTATATCCTACGCAGCCCTCTCGCTTTCGTTCTCGGGATCGTCGTCGCGGCAATTAAACGATGCCTTCCTGTCGATCTGCCGGTCCACGTGCTCGACCGATTTACCCGCGGGTAAACGTCCAGGCCGAGGGTCAGCAAGAGAGTTCGCTGGGACGGAATTGCCAGGTCAATTAGCAGACAGTGCTCTCTGTCTCGTGAGACACGCACACATAGGGAGACTGGATTTATTGTGGAACGAGTGGAGCGGCAATTCCGGCAGGGACAGGCGAGTGACGGACCACTGAGAGAGATGGACGAATGCGGCTTGTGTGCAGCCAATATAGGGGTTGCTGCCCCAGGGGGAAGGGGCACTTCTGAGGCTTACTACCTGTCGGGAGGCTACCCTCTTCTAGGTCGCGTACCGACAGTCTAGTGTAGAGTCTCCCTTCGAGTAACTCTCTTCAACGCACCGTCGTACTTACCAAACGCTGACCGCCAGTTATATTATAAACTTATAAAGAAAGTACGATTATCGGCTCGAAAGAAAACTTACGCATAGTATCATTCGTAGTATCGTGGATGTATTTCGAGTCGGCAAATAGAAGTGTACCGGACCCAAAAGGAAAAGGAGACTACGAGACCGATAGAGATTCCCAACCAAAAGAAACATTGACTGTTTGACTAGGCGATAAGTTTTCGACTTGGGAAGATAAAAACGTGTCTGTTCTATACAGTGGCATGATAAAAAAGTATACTGTGCAGTGAGCGAGTTTACGAGGGGAAGATGAACATCTAGGAAAGCAGTGACGCCCCTGCGATTGGATACACATGGGTATGTCCAAAATATTTCTGTTGGAAGGCACAGTGAGAAGGGCGCGATTACCATAGAGTGAACGGCCAGATTCAGCGCTAGCCGGGAAAGTAATGAGATGTATCGCTAACGAACGATTATAAATTCCTTATTGTGTAAGAGGTGGTGATGCAATCCCAGATGGGAGGGAACGTGTTTGCTCTGGACAAGCACACTTTCTTTACCAATTGCCGAGCAGATTCCGGATGAGGCATTCCGAAAATGAGGCGTCGGCGTTCTTAATAACGGGGCCAAGTACTTTTGCTTGCATCTAGTCATACTACTCTCTTTTTGAGTCCGCCGCAACGACGCGTAACTGGCCAACCGGACAAACGCGTTTTCGGCATAACAAAACTGGGTCCCACCTACGTGTACGCGCGTGTCTCAGAATGACATACGTTCATGTGCATCTCGTGAGTACATAGTGGGGCAACTGAAAAATGCATTTTGAAATCACCGCTCTCCGAGTGTGGTTGGCTCACTCTCGAGATCAAGGGCCAATTGCGCGTGGGAACTGATCTCTTAATCTCGAAATTACGTCAAGGTCGCCCTGGCGGAGTTCGGTGTCAGCTGCTCTGGCAGACTTTTTTTCATGGGCCCATTCAACGAACGGAAAAACTGGTGTCGCACGAATGATGGGACATAGAAGAGTTAGTATAGGTATTCTCTCAGCGCGCACGAAGCGTTTGGAGCAGCGCCAAATGGTCTTCTTCACCGGAGGAATGTTGTCTCGAAATCTGAGTGAGCCGGTTTCATTCGGCAGGGCTTTTCCTGCTGATTTCGTGCACCAACACACGGTGTCTACTTTAGAGATAATGCCAACTTGGGTGCTTTGGATTCCTCCATAGCGTAGGTCCAACTTATATTCGGCCGAACTGCGACTTTTCCTTCTTAAAAGGAGGTTGGCGCCGTCATTTGATGCGAGGGTAAGAGGGAAATATGTGAGCGCTGACACAGAATTCTGAGGCCTTTTCAAATTATAATAAAACTAATTTTTGAGTAGGAAAATTTAATTTGCAATTAAGGTCATGCTTTTAAACGTTACTTTCATTTTTGTACTATTTATCTATCGCATTATTTCTACAAATAAAACCATTTCCTTTTTACTCTCCGTTCAAATACTCTCAAACCAGACAGACGAAGCTTTTGAAACTTCGCCTGATTATTCATAAATGTCGCATTTGACACGTGAAGTGTTTTTTATTCATGTGTCGTTATTGTATCACATGTTTTTAAGCTGTAAATGGTAATCTCTGCTCTCATTACCATAAGAGGCCATGCATAAGAATAGATTTTTCGACATTGATTACTCGAAAACTGAAGAGGCAAATAAGTTGAAATTTTAAAAAGAGATGCAGTGACCATTGACTACCATTTTTTATAAATATCAATCCGATCTCACTATTTTCATTTTCGGCACGAACTTCCTTAAATGACAGTCGTATCCACACACTTCGATCGGAAGAATCAGCCACCATTTACTCGACTATATACACCTGCTCAACCTTCAAATATAATATACTAGAGCATTCGCTAGTGAAGTTAGCATTGGTCTCCCAATGAACTGCCAAATATCGGGAGCTAATTAAATCTAGGTAAAAATGTCGAGGCGAAAAGGACCAGCCGATTGCGAGAGCGGCGGAAACACTGGTGCGCAAACGACATGTGTCAATATGAATAGGAGCGGCTGAGTGATGTTTCGCATTACATACAGTAAAACTGTTAGTGGTGGCGAGATTAAAGTCGAGCGTAGTGAGCGTATTGGTGGCCGATGGCTGCGGGCACTCTCGATTCCCGAGAGAGTAGCTGCCCCGAGGAGGAGGTTGACGCGCGCTGCTCGAGTTGGAGCCGGGCGAGATGCGAGGGCGGCTGGAAGGGGAGGGAAAAGCCTTCTTTCGTGGCGGGAGTACGGCCAATAGACACATTGTAGATACAGCCTGTTGATTCACTGCTGACTACTGCGCGACACTAACAGTCCGCTTCAACTGAGCGACCCATCTGAACGCGAGCATACCGACGACGCTCTCTTCCGCTCCGTATCGCTCGCAGGCATCATCGTGTGCGACGTATTCTCCGCACTCTTTGTCAAATTTCGTGAGTGGAAGTTCGGTCAGCTGTGAGAGGAAAAGTGCGCAGACCAAACCCTCCCAAGATCATCCGGATCGTGCAAGTAGTAAGTCCACTCAGATCAGATTCCAAGCGCCGCGCACCACTCGTGCTATATCTGTAGCGGCTATTTACACCCGATGCGGAACTGCTTCTTCTTGAAGTGTCCAAATGGCAGACTGGAGAGTCACCGGGTACTTTATGCTCTCAAAATGCAAATATCAAGCAGTCTTTATCCACGTAGCGCATTTTTCCTTGATTATGTACTACAGAGAAAAAATGATGTTCTTATTATGCGTCGCCAATCAAAGAGTATCGGATTAATCATCGTCGCATAAAGCATATCATGAGAATATCGCACGCGACCGAGAAGAAGTGCGCAATGTAATAACGATTTCACGCGAAACTTCAATGAGAAAACTCGCAAGTTATCACAATTCACTGCTGTTTTTCTGTTCTTTTATCAGCCGCCCACCCAGTAGAAGCAATCGGTGGACGATCAAACAGTAATAAAGCTTCACACAAGTACTCCTTTCTCGAGCAGGTCAGGGCAGGTAGTGTAAAATCGAAGCACTCCAGGAAGGACGCTTTCGTTATCGCGTATCAGTACGCCCACGTTTCGGTGTTTCCTGCTGACGGTGTCGAGACGCTTCTTGCAGCGATTTGTATCAGACGAACATGCGCGTGCACACTTATATACACGCGGGATGGAGCCATAGTTTAGCGCGTGCACTATCTAATCTACCACAAACCAGACACGTTGTTCTCTGCATTATATTGGCAGTATCAATCGGAATTCTGTAATCATGGGAGAAGTGAAGGGGAAGAGAGAGACAGGGAAAAATAGAAGTATAGAAAAAGTGAAGATACTAGGCCAAAGGAATGGCGCTATTATTTTCTTGTCTGGACTTTAATGTACCATTGATTCGAGATAACAGACCCCGCGAAATTGCATAGCGCGTGGCGTCGGGCGGCGTATTGATGTGTACTTCACTCTGGCAGATATTAACCGACAAACGGAACGAAATAAAAGCACGGCTAAGTTTTGCAATGTTCTCCAGTGTGTCCAACAGTCTCACCTTTTTTCCTTTCATCCTCTACGCATCCGACATTTATCTCTTTTATCTTTCGCCTCTCGACCTGTAATGGCTACAATTATAAATTACTTATCAAAGTGGCAAACTCGACTGGAGTATCACCGGTTATATGTTAATTCATACATTCGATCGGTTTTTCTACCGAGCAATGGAAATGCAATGCGACAAGATCATAAGCGGAAAGTGACGTGCACGAATTACACAAGCGACTGTGCCGTTTAATTTTGTGCGAAAAAATGTGCTCGTCACTTCAGTGATTTCGGAGTCAGTGGCAGCGCGGACCTAACACTACCCGCTCTCGCAGCAGATACTGAATGAGAGTTCCGAGTTCCCTTGAATGAGCTTTTTCCGCCCGCGCAACTACACGTGCAGAGAAATCATGCTCTGGCTCTGCTGATGAGGTTCCTGTTACACGAACCCTGTGATCCCGAGAAATCAGACCACAAAGATTAATCTTTCGATTATTGTGTAACGTATTGGAAATTAGCGACAAGTTCTCCAGCGTTCGTTGGCAACGAAATAACGAACGTAATGACCGTGGCAATTAACGGGAAACTTATCACAACAAATCATTTTCATCGAATATTTGGGTCACGTTTATCGGCTGCGATGAATCAATAACAAAGCTAACTTAGTATCTACTAATTAACACGTTCCTCTCCCCACCATTGAATCTTTCCTTGTTAAGAGAGAGTGAGAGTGTCAACACGATGATACGTGGCAATTATACGAAGTAGAGGAATCATTAGTATATCAATTGTATTTATTACCAGGATCGTGTTGACATTAGCAACGTGATGAATCATAGGTAATTCAATGGAATATAACCTCGACCGCGAACTTGGAAAATGATCTCTTCCTAGATCTCTAAGATAAACTAAATTGTGTAAACCTGCCTGCAACGCTAATTAACGTATCTCGATGGAATGTTGCCGTAACGATCTAACGATGTCGTGTATTGCATTGCATAATACAGTACTGCTTTCCATGAAAATTATGCGACTGACTAATCGCTCTAATTCATTGAAGACTTCACTATCCAGAAATCTTTTAATTCCGGTCGATCAGACTGTTTTTGCCGTTTTCCGATTACGCATAAAATCCTACAATCTTCCTCTGCATTATGCAAATTATAGTCAATACTGCGAGCACTATCATTATGCGTCTAAATGCTACGTAAATAAACAGCTGAGCCTTATATTTCTATTATTATCGGCGGTATATTAATTACTGTACCAGGAAGCCATATTCTATCCTATTTAAACTCTTACGATAAAAAGTGTAGTGAATTGTAGTTCGCGAAAACAATTTTCAAAGCCTGTCGCTTATAATTCCACACCAAACTACAGCGGCCTTTGTGCGCACATTGCTGTATCAGCGCCACTAATTATAAACTCGATTGGAAGGAATAGGAAAAATGAGTTGAAAGTTCTTCCGGAGGACTAGATATAGTAAAGAGGGGAGAACGTGTGTGCAGTTGATGGACTAAACACACGTTAGCACGTGACTAACCCCCACAAGAAGCGACGAGGCTCGAGAGAGTCCGGACTAAACTCGAACGCCGTAACTGCTCGACTGCCAGATTAGATAGGTCTTATCTTACAGGCCTGAACAGACGCAACAGCAGCTACCACGGCTGACCACCGACTAGCCAACGATCTATCCGAAGGAGTTTCGGGGTGCGAGGGGCGCAAATTGCCGAGAAGCCAGAGGGGAAGAGAGAGAGAGCGAGAGAGGGAGAGGAGGGTTCACTCAGGCGGTACATGCACAGAATAAGAGGGTCACACTCTTTTGAGATCGTCGAAGAATCATGAGGCCGTGGACGAACAAATCCCTGGCCTTTGGGGTCCTCGGCCTACTGCTGGTCATCCTCGGATCCTGCCTCTACCTCTTCTGCCCGTTATTCTTCCATCTTATTCTACAACGTGTGAGTATTACTTCTATCGTAGCAAGCACCGAACCGCGCGCGACACTCTACACATCGTACGAAAAATCGAGCATCGAAAAACACGTGTGATCTAGGAAGCCAATTTGTTTACCTAACGCGTCACTTTATCTTGTTTACTGGTCTGGGGATTTGGAGTACCGCCGACCAGCTGCAGGTGCGCGCTGACACTTCAGCTGATGGAGTGAAATTTGTTGGTCGATCGAGAGGCTTGCGATGTTTGGTTCGAGAGATTTGGGGCTTTCCTTCGGCTTTGAAAGTAACTGTCAACGAGAAAATGATCGGTCTCCTTCTCTCGGTACTGTTGGTGCGCGTCTCGACGCTCACCCCTTGCATGCATCCCCGTCGATAGCCCTGCGGCTGGGTTATCGGCGATTCTTAGAAAATTCTTGTTTTTTCGTTGGCGTGAAATCCAGCATTGAAAGTGCGACCTCCTCCGCCGATATACTGAGTATATGTCATCGAAATTGGTAATCAAATATTGTCGCGTTTATTGGCACATGATAAACGAGTAATCAGGTCACCAACGTTCGTGAGAAATAGCTTGGAATTTCTGCAGTACAACATGCTGCTTTCGCGTTGATTAATAACGAAGTGCGATAAATAAAGTTAATGCGAAGAGGAAATTCGCAAGGGCAAATATGCCGCTGAGAAGCGAGGAACGATAGAGATGAACTGAACTAGTAGACGTGGGACTCGCGTCTCGTTCCTAATCTTGCGTCGATTGGAAAAGTGGCTGTTTGTCGGACTAATTAAGGTTTCTCTTTGTGGCGACACAATGCCAGACAGTTTTCGCTACCGAGAAACTGCGCGGCTTATATACTTTGCTCTTTTGTTCGTACATTATTTTCCCACACTCATTTTCATTGAATTATTCATTGCCGAACTGTCTTAAATCCAATGACATTTTTCACCGATTCCATTGTGGGGGTTACAGGAGATGCCCTTATCTCCTACGTCCAAGAGCTACGATTTATGGCGGGACACAAGTTCTCTGCCACCCATCTACATGAAAGTGTACTTCTTCAACTGGACCAATCCGGAAGAACTAAAAGTTCCTAACAAGAAGCCAAATGTCGTGCAGGTTGGCCCCTATGCTTTCAGGTATGCGTCATCAGTTCACTTTCCTTGTTTCTGTTGTTTTGCTGCCTTTTTCAAGGCCTATCTAATTTACGTATTGCCACATGAGTAGTTACAATTTAACTTGTAGAAACACTCGAATTAAGTAGAACTGTCCGCTGTGAAAAATAGCTGGGCGCAGACGCGCGTAAATAGACCAAATACAAACCTTGACTTCCATTCACTCTTTGATCGCACTCTTTGACAAAATATGTTGAAGGACGTCTCACCAGTTCTCAGTTTCACCCGCTTCTCAATATCTCGCCTTTCAGCACACTATTCTACTGATTCTGCTTTGCAGAATTCGCAGTGTTCGCACTAAATAGCAACCAACGCATTTTACATGACAGCGCGTGACTCAGATCCACACGCTTCAACAATAGTCTGTTAGCTTTCTGAATATTAACCGCCTTCTTTGAATTAACTGCTAATGATTGCACGTCCATAAGCGGTCGACCAGAATATAAAGACCAATAATAAGATTCGTCGAATCCAATAACACGCGTGATCCAATTATCCGAGGAGGTTCTGTCGATTGGGGTGGGAGATGTGCCCGAGAGGATTGCAACATGCTTCCTTGAACCTGAGCGCGAAGTTTTCACGGTCATAACAGAAATATCGTGCAAGGTACATGGGAAAACAATCTGTCGCATCACTCTCTTTTGTCCCTTGGATCGAACTGCAAGCATGCGAAAGCATAAAAAAGACATAGCGAGAGGTGTCTCGTTTTTCCTTCATTGGCCTCGTCTTTAACAGCGAACGACCTTCGCAGTTGAAATGGAAGAAGCTCTCGAAGACAAGTCAATTGCGGTCGGGAGTTCCACTGTCCAGGAAGGATGTTGCGCAATCGGAAAATGTTTAATAGACAAATCTAGAATTACGCGCCGTTTACGATTACGATTTATTCTGGGATCATCTTGGCTGGGACGCACGATGACGCGCAGTCTAGGGCCACGCGCAACAGCCACAGCCTTCCACACAAAGAATCGAAAGCTGCAGTCTCTCGCATCTCCCACCCTTTAGAATTTGAATTCCAAGCAGCGTTAAGTGGAAGGGGGCCGATGAAATGCCACGGTAGTAACTGGGTCCTCCTTTAATCGGCCGGAGCTTTACGAAGGCGTTCTAATAAGATATCTAATCACGATAAGAAAGGAATAGTTGACCCCTTTGCTCTGACTTCTCGGCTGAACAATAAGAACGTTCAGTCGCTCGTAATAAGCGAGGCGTAGGTGGCTCGACTTCCTCTTGTATTAAATAATTGACTAATTAATTAACCGGGCAATTATGTCGAACCGGCCAAGGAACCAACTGCAATCGTTCCTTGACCGCTAGATTTTTCCTCAATCAGAACACATTTAAATCTACATATGCAATTCGAGCGAATTTACGACTCGGAATTTCGTTCAAAAAGTAATGCGCAAGACGAAATTGTGGTTTATCGAGGGTCATTTAATTTTGACATACAATGAACCTTGACCTCGCCAAGTAGATTAACATTCGATTAAGCGCACAATATTTACCAATCGTGCACGTTGGAGAGGAAAAGAATTAAATATGATTGCCTGCTTGTTGGAACGGCTTGACGCCGCTTGTGCGAGCTGTAAATTGTAGGGTGTACATTGTTGGAAGAGTGTCTACGTGATAGAAGGCAGGTAATACCCATGGAAAAGGGGTCGTTTAAAAATGGGCGGGTTGGCAGTTCCTCGAGCTGGAATGAACATTTCCGCCTTTAATCTCGACTCGACGGTTACACAACAAAGAGTGCAGGCGCGACTCCTCGGAATATAAGAGAGGGCGAAGCGCGCTTTGGGTGGCAGCTCAAGCGAGGGAGAGAGAGAGAAAGAGGGAGGAATGCATTGGTGCGGCGAGACACTTAGTCAGCAATTGTCGCGGCAAATTTAATCAACGAGATATGTAGGCTAGAGCATCAAATCACTATGGACTAATCGGACCTCCGTACGCGGCCTCTAATTGAACTGCTAACACTCGGGCAAGAAACGGGACTTTAAAGATGCATGCAGTGCTAGACAGCAAGATTTGAACTTTTTATAGGTTCTCGAAATCCTTATCACCTAAAAGAGAGTCCACCTGACTTTGTTAGTTTATAACTGAAGAATTAATTGTATATCTGTTAGTGTTATACTACATTATAATGTATTTACACGTCAATATTTTCTTTCTAACATAAAATAAACCACGTGAGAGTGGATAATTTGGCTAGTTCGTTCTGATTCGACATTTTCAGTATTACATTAGTTAAATTCACTTGAATATGACTATTGCCAGAAACATAAAGAACATCCCCGATTTTCTACCCAACGTATACTAGTTTTATAATTGCTCCACCCAGCTTCCACATGAAAGGTGTATAAGTTTGTAAACAAGAACCATGCACGTCATACGGATTAATCCGTGCCGTTCAGATTACATAATACAAATCTGCAAATCTACAAATCTATATTCTACAAATCCACACAATGCAACAGCGACATGTAATTGTATATAAGTTTAGTCACTTTGTACAAGTCAGGTAAAAAGTTGATTCCATAACGTGTTTAATGAGTGTTTTGTAAAGCGTTAATTGGCGATAATGCAATAGGAACACAATCAATATGCACAATTTATATGCATATTACTGGCAATTAGTATAATTGCTACAGTTATCGGTCTACGCGAAAAAATGTGGAATTATTCTTGCTCGAAGTAATTATTGCTATTGATATATAGATGGCCAGCTTGCCAAACTATGATCTTTATCAATTACTACCTTTTCGAGAGCGATGGCAATTAACAGCGATAAAGGCGAATGGAGAACACGCAAAGAGTGCAATTAAAAAATTTCCAGAGAGGTGAGGAAGAAAGTGCAGATAACATTCAACCCGGAGAACGATACGGTGAGCTATCTGAACCAAAAGTTTTGGTACTTCGATCAAGAGCACAGCAACGGTTCACTCACCGACAACATCACCCAATTGGATCCTGTCGCTCTTGTGAGTACTTCCGCTCATCTACACCTCCAAGAACTGATCGTGCTACTGTATTTTCATCTTAAGTACGCCCTGCGAAGACATACGAAATTAATTTGAACTTGGCTATGACTTTCAGTCGGCGGCAAATAAAGTTCGATATTGGGCCGACATGATGAGGGCCTCACTCTCGTTCCTACTGGATAAGGAGATATTGCACGTGACCAAGACAGTGGATGAACTATTGTTCACCGGTTACGAAAACAGGTTGTTGAAACTCGGAAGAATTGCCACAATGGACGACGATGTGCCGCCTTTCGATCGTTTTGGCTGGTTCTACATGGTACGTGGAGATTTCATGCCAGACCCAATGAAACCCAAGTCCTTTCTTCATCTTGGATGCCGCGATTTCTCTAACGCTTAGTTGCCACTTTCGATATTCGAAGATGCATCTGCAAGGAATGATACATTTTGATCATTTACTTAAATGTGTCGAGGGCGAGGAGAAGGTCGACGATGCTATTCGTCGATCTTCATTCGTTCGTGTTCGTGTGTGTCTGTGTACTACCGGCAGTGTGCAGCAGTCGGCGATAAAATTATTCGTAGCCAGACTTAAATTGAGTCTGAATGGGACAGCACATCACGTGTAGGTCGTTGAATAACGAATGGAAGGCAATGGGGCCATACTATGTATGTATTCATTTGTTGAGGCCACCTAGCAGGACTTCCGATGGACCAGCGCAACCCTCCAACCTCATCACTCTTTCTTCCAGCCACTTTCTCACTATTAACTACACATTCCTTTGTAGAGGAATGGATCAACCATTTTTGACGGAGTCTACAATATGGACACTGGCGCCACTGACATTCGCAATCTTGGGGTAATAAGGAATTGGAACTACAGGGACACTACCAAACACCATGATAGTCCCTGTAACGCAGTGGAGGGTAGCGCTGGCGAGTTCTGGCCGCCTTATCGGACCAAAGATGACATTTCTCTATTCGCGGGTGATCTTTGCAGGTTTGTGACAGCGAGGAAAAGATATTAAACTCCTAAGACATACACTAATCGAGTTTAAAATTGTTTTTGGAAGGTCTCTCATTTATGAATACGAGAAAACTGTATCCTACAATGGAATAGAGGGTTACAAGTATGCGCTGGGCGACAAGTCCCTCGGTAATAACACGAAAAGGCGGTATCCTCACGAGCAAGCCAAGTATTTCCTACACACTACCACTACCGAGGACTTCTTTGACGTGGATCACTCGGCCGAACAGACGGACTCGGAACCAGAGGATCTCGACGTTGTGAATACCGGGCATTGTTACTGCAATGGGAAATGTACCCCGTCGGGCTTGATGAACATAACTGCATGTCGTTACGGCGCGCCGGCTTTCGTTAGTTTGCCTCACTTTCGTAGAGGCGACCCCAGCCTACGCGCCCAAGTGACCGGATTGAATCCGACTGAGGAGCACGACTTTTATATCACTTTAGAACCAGTAAGTATGCATGTTCAAAATGAACTAGATAATTCGATGATCATTCCACTAAGAAACTATAACTCATTGCAGAGAACAGGTATTCCCTTGGAGGTCTCGGCGAACTTACAAGTTAACCTTCTGTTACAACCGTCCAAGGACATACAGTAAGTACTCTTATTCCAATGTAGAGATAAATTTACTATCTTTAAAACCACTGGTCACGCATTCGATACTCGACACGCAATAATGGGTAATCGATAGCGAAGCCGGTTGTGTAAAGTAACACTTTGCGTTCGGAATCGTTGTTCAATGGTAAATATTATTACTATTATTCCTACACATATCATTTATCCCCCAGACTTTACTCGGACGTGCCGACCATATACTTCCCAATATTTTGGTTCAGTCTGACTGTGCAAACGCCAGAGTATATGACAGATGATCTGAAGAAGTTGCTCTCTTTGACCACGATTTTCTCATACAGTGGCGTAATCACCCTGATACTAGGAGCCATTATCATCCTCGTTGTGGCTCTGCTGTATGTTCTGAAGAACCAGAGTAGCGCGGTGCCAAACACAAAGGTAAACGATTCACGCAAATCTTTGAATATTCCTAAACTTACGATATTATTATTCTTTCTGTTAACAGAATGCCAAGAGTGTCCATATTCCGGCGGCAGATAAATCCGAGTTAGTTTATCTAGACAAAGATAATACAAACGAGGACGCTCATGTGAGGACCGATCGCAAGTTGTATCCAAGTTCGATCGAGTATTTCAACTTGAATCGCAACGAGAAGAAGTCCGATGGTTACGAGTAACAAGCCACCAGGATTAAATCTATTTTCTTGCAAAGAGTGATAAAGACGGACACGATCACACGTGTTTGGATAGTTCAGACTAAAGGATTCTTTCTGCACGCGGGGAAGCAATTCCCTAATGCTCGCGCTAAAGGACGATTAAAGACAAACTTGCCAAAACCGGGCAAGCACTCGCGCCCTTCGTGCGCGGAAACTTGGATGAAGATTGATGAAATCTCTCGAGTACATTCCTAGAGACACCAGTGCACAATCGCGTTTATTCGAGTGCTGTGCTCCTCTACTAATACTAGCACACGAAGTTGGTGAACTTAAGACTGACGGGCAGCGACATTGTTACGTAGGAAGCTTTAACCAGTAGCTGTGCGACCAAACTAGAACCTCACTTGGAACCAAGCGAGGAAATGCAACGGATGTGCCAGACTTGCCATATTCATCTACCATAGATCAAATGAGTACAGAGTTATGTGTTCATTCTAATGGCATTTTTCTAGGAGAATATAAAGGTCCACATGCATATACATGTGACAAACATGAGTGAATGAAGCACTGAAGGCGCATTGTATCAGTTAGACATTTAACCCTTGTCATTGCTTCAGCCACTAATGTCTATGACTGGATGGTAAACGTGAGCCTGTTAGATTTCATGGGGCCAAGAAAACGTTGATCATGGTACAAACCAATAATGATTAACAGTTATTACCGCCACACAGATGTGGCCGTATCCAATGTTTACGTCCGCGTAAGTACTATGTGCCTACTATTGCCGGGAGTCATGGGAGCATGCGATTTTCTATTGTATTTTAATAAAAGTTCTACGATTTTTATTACGTTAATCAAACGCCTTATTATTCAACCCTATTCAGGAAATCGCAGTCCATGCTAATATTTGATCATTTTGTGTACATACAAAAACTGTTTGCTCTGTTCGAAAAGTAGAGGCATTAATGAGGCACAGCCATTAGTCAATACTATCGAGCGCTAACCTATCGTTTGCAGATAAGATATTTGATCACCTTGGCCGGACGTCGCTTAAGAAGGCAACTTTCAGTACTTTACTCTTTACCAGGGTTGGTAATCTTATCGCGAACTCTAGAGGAATTCTAATCATTTCCATGGAATTCGAGAACAAAAGGCTTCTCCTCCGTCGGCTGTGCAGTTTGACCGACACTTGAGCACCTCGAAGACGGTGCTGCCACAGACCTCCAGTATGCACTTTCCATTATTTATCAGTTCGGCGTTATCCACACACAGTGCGATTTATTGTTTTCCACGTATAGTCGACATTACTTCACCGTAATTGTTTAGCAGTCAAACAATTCTGAAGTTCATCGTCAATCGGAGCGTCGCAACGGACGGAGAAAAAGGTATCGGCGCCTCCCGGTTTAGTCCGTGAGTAAAGAGCTAATTCTTAGAGTCAACAGTGTATCGGGATCGGCAGGAAAAAGAGGGAGAGAGAAGGAAAGAGACAGAGAGAGAGAGAGGGAGAAAGACAAGTGTTCTCGCGGGGATACACTGTCCGTAACGAAGAATTGCGCAACCTCGGTGCGACTCGCTCGGCCGAAGGTAAATAGCATGGTAGATTAGCGGAATCGGATGCTCGAATTCCCGCGAGTTTGCTTTCATTACATAAGAGGGGAGCGATCGACAACCGGTCTATAAATCGACGCGTGTAAACAGGGCCGTCCGACACTATGCAAATCGACAAGAATTATCTGCGCTGCCTGTTTCGATGACAATTATGGCAACGCGTGCGTCCCCGACGTCCTTGGCGGTGAAGTCCAACTTGAACTTCAACCGAGAACAATTGTGCAATTGGGGCACACTCGAGTAGAAACCTTCTTGCTCTTCGGAGAATTACCAAGATCCTCGTTAATCGTGCTCGCGAGATTAAGAAGAATCACTGCGGAAAGTTAGCTCCGCGTTGCTTGAGCTTTACCAAGCGCGTAATTGTTGACTCTTCTTCATGGGGCATGCAAATATTTGTGGAACAGTCACAAGTGTCCGACTGTTTCACAAGTCACAACGCTCTCGCTTTATAAGACGAGTTGGATAATATTCGCTTTTTTAACCCTTTGAGACTCATAAGAAAGGGCCTCATCTTACCCAGACGTCTATTTCATCTCGAGTTTTTCTCCTCCCGTTATCTCGTTATCTCGATCTTCTTTCAACCGAGTCTCCGCCCCGAGCCTCAATTAGTTACATTGTACCAGATTTCTTCCATTAGTTCCTCCTCAAAGTCTCGCAGTCCTGGATATATCTCGAGCGCCCGCTACTCGAACAATGCCGAACTCACGAGGAAGTTAGCGCGCACGAAAATTGCAGCTCCTAATTGTCACGTGTGCCTGGCGCAGCCCGCCAGCCGCCTGCCCGCCAGTTCGCTTCTCGGTTTCGATCGAAAAGCCTTTAAAGCGGATGTGCACGAGTACAGCGACATATATTCTCCTCTCTCGCTCGGTTCCCGTTGACAAGACGACGACGAGACGAGAGGAGGACGGACGGCTTCCAAATTCCAATTGGAGGGAACGGGACGAATGTCAGAAGTAGAGAGAGAGAGAGAGTGAGAGAGGAAGTGGGAGACTAAGGAGACCTTCGACTCCAGCGACAAAGACGAGTCGGCGAGTGTTATTCGCCTATTGTCTCCTGGGAAACTCCGATTTTTCTATTGTACCGAAACAGCGCGACGGCGGCGTAGCTGCTCTGGCTGGGCTGCACGCTGCTGTTCCATGCTCCGCGTAGCCACACCGGCGACCTGGAAAATCTGGAAAGCGTCGATGCATTTCCATCCTCTCCCTCCCTCTCTCTCTCTCTCGCTCTCCCTCTCACCCCTCTGGTACTATGTATTTCTATCCCGGTTGCCTCGGCTGGTCTGGGCCTCTCTCGGCCTCTCTCAGCTTCCCTCGGCCTCTCTCGGCCTCTTTCCGGGCCACGACCGAGTCAAGGACGACTTCGGCGACACGACCAACTTAAGCCGCGCTTACACCTTCCCAGCTCCCAGGGAGCACTCGAATACCTCGTTTCTCCTCCTGATTTGCATACACCTATACACAGCTCTAACCTCAGCTATAGCTGATCCGATTCGCTAATTACCAGAGCGGAATAAACGGGTGAGCGGATATTGGAAAAGTTTTGGCCAGAGCGGCCGGAACTCCCGGCGAAACAATGTAACGTGCGCTCTCCCGCTCCTCTAGTTGCTCGAACGAACTCGTGCACTCTTCGGGAAAAGCAGTAGCAGAGATCGGGATGGGATCGGCAGAGATTGAATTCTGCGTCGGCGGTCGGTTAGATTGTACGTACTTTGCTTGGTGCTATTGATCGCGTGCGCACGTTAGAATTCACCGATGATAGTCCGGGAGAGAGAGAGAGAGGGAGGGAGGGAGTAAGAGAGAGAGAGAGAGAAACAGAGACGGAGATGGAGACGGGGTTGCTGAGTGACTGAGTAACTGAGAGGGAGACTGAAGATGGGTACTGTACTGGGATGTAAAAGCCACATTTGCACGCATGGCCAGTCGGTGTGTGCTCTAGGTCACACGCGCAGTCAGTTTCAAGCTGAGCTCCGGCTTCTCCCTTTCCTCTCCCTTTCCTCTCCCTAAGATATATCTACGGAAAGTTTCCTCCCTGCTCCATACACTCCAAGGGCCATTTGTCTGAAAGCTCCTCTTTCAAAGCGCCTGCCTGCCAAGTCAAAACCTTAAAGAGCGGCCCGAGAGGATATCTCACAGGGATACTAGCGAGTTTTATCGCACACACCCTGTCATTTCGCGTAATTCAAGTGCGCGTCGCGTGAAAGAAGATTTTCCACGTAAAGGTCAGGGTGGCTTGTCTGAGTGGGTAGGCGGAAGGTGGAAGGATCGCGAAAGGTTTCGATGGATCAGAGGGAAATTTGCTTACCGGGAAAATCCTATTTGCAGTGGCCGCGCTCTCGCAAACACGCCGTTGGAACGGATGGACGCGCGAATAATTTTCCGTTGGCGAATAAATTATTCACGACTCGCTGGAGAGCGAGTTTCGAGCGGAGCGTGTGTACAAAAGGAGCGCGCTTTTAATAAATAAGACAAACCTTCCACGGTAAAAATCGCGTGACAGAGAAGCGGAGGGTAGAGAAAGAGCCGAGAGAAAGAGAGACAGAGCACGTAGAATTGACCTATTAACACGATTGACCCGCCATTCCACCTCGTGCCATGCGATAATTATGTTCACCTCTCAGCCTCTGGTCGCATAGCCTTCGCTCGCTCCTAGCGTCCTATCCCCTTTATTCTACGCCGTTGTTCATAACGAAATTGGCGAGAAGAGGTCGAGAAACGTGATAAATCCGATTGCGCAAGATGTTGTTAATTACTCCAAGCTTCGTTACTGGCGAGGGAAATAAGATTGCTTTTTTTGGGAGGACGGCTATCTTCGGTTGGGCGGAGATGACTGAATGGAAGTTTTGAGGTGAAAGTGTGGCGGGAGGAAGTGCGAGGTCAGAGTATCGATGACCATTCATGCGGATGACGGAAGTCCCAGGGGTTTCGGCTGAATTTCGATATTATCCGCGATCTCCGAACCCGTTTGTGATACAAGTGGCTCCCTGTTGCTCTATTAGATAAAAGATTTGTGGCCGGGTTCACTGCAGGGCTACGCCTAGTTACGCCAAGCTTTTCGTTTCCCCGTACCCGAAAACATTCATTAGCACTGACCCATCTCCGAATAGCGGCGAGTTTGGCATAATTAATGAGGGCTCCGCGGAATGGAGAATTCGAGAATGTTGGAACATCCGGACGGCTTTAAAAGCTCAGCGAATGCCGCGGAACTTCACGCTCCGGACCATCAAAGTTTTAGGGCAAAATTAAAAGCAGCCTGTTCCAACGTGGCTTGATGAACGTGCCATTAAATTCGAAGGGAGGGAGCGGGTGGAGCTGGCAAAAAAGGGAGCGGGAATTGGCATGAATGCGACGCAATCACGAAGATCCAGGCGACCGTGAAAGGCGCGGGCTGTTCGAGATCGGCGCACTCCAGGCACCCCTAAAATTGCCCGGCACCCTCGACAGATGTTTCTCCCGGGAGCAACGTGGCGACGGACCAAAGGCGAAGGGAGAAGGGTGAAGGGTGAAGGGCCGACTCTCTTCTTCAACCAGTCACGAGAATACGAGAGCCCGACCGACGCGACGGGTTTACTCCCCGTTTAGGGGATGTAGCCCCCATGGCCAGCACATGTCGATCGCAGAACCTACGAATCTGCCTTGACATAAAAGAAAAGCCGAGGTTTTTTCTCCCCAGCTTTCTCGCTCTCAAGTTTTCCCGGAGCCGGCAGCCTAAGATCATGAATTTAGGTCAGACGCGGCGAACTTTCTCGAGGACGAGGCGCGCCGGCGGCCTTAAAATTTTCCCGATCCTTTCCCCGCTGTTTCCGAGATTCGCAGAGAGCTGTTCTGTGCGCATGTGGAGAACTCTTGTTAGCTCTGCCTTCTACCTGCCTGTTGTTTTTCCATTTCATGTGTCGATCAGATGGAGAACACGTGAAAGAACGATAACGCGAGCACTCTCGAGTCTCCAGGCAATTTTTTGCGTTATTCAATAAACATAGCTCCCACTGGCACTGATATTTCCCAAAGGCTCTTGTTGCGAATTCCTGCTCGCGTATGCAGGCCCTTTCAAAAGAGAGGCCTCGTGCTCCATAGAACACTGTATCATTCACTCACTCTGCAAGCAAACAGCAAACTTGCTCTCATCCCAATAGTATAATTTATACAATTCACGGGCAAACTGAAGCTTCCCATTTTGAATAGACACTGGGGACCGAGACAGACCTGCCCTCCTCTCTTTCTCTCACCGGGACTCAGAGAGCGGTAGCAATTAGTCAACCGCAATTATTGATCCCGCGAATGCCAACCACGGCATTCGCTATTTGGTCAACTTTTGCAGCGCGTCGACAGCTCAACCCGGATCCCTTTACAGCGACGATTCACCCAACAAACCAACAGACAACTGCCGCCGCAGCTAATCACTGTGCTATGCGGGGCCGATAACGCGATTAAACACGTCTTCGACAAACAGACGCGCGTTGCCCTCGTTCAAAGGGAGCATCATCCTACAAAGCAAGCTTCACCCGCGAGTTCCACGCATTTAGTTACAAGCGCGAACCTTCTCTCTTCGCCACTCCATTTGGGAGCGGGAGGGGGTGCGGGCGGGAGCAGGCCCGAGTGGATAGGAGCAAGGGATTAGATGGTAGAGACAAGGGTCTCTCAAGAGATTCGCAAACAATGGGGCGAATCCTTTCAGAGGAAGCTTCCTGGTCGCGAATCCAAATTCGATCCCCTTTTGATCGACTAGCGATCTCCCCTGACCTCACCTCCTCCATCCCTCCAATTTTCCGTCTCTTTCCCTCTCAGAGTTAGAAGGTTCAGTGAGCAGGCGTATCTGGGGCAGAACGGAGCAGCCCTTTTCTCTCCGTAGGGCGCACCACCACTACTCTTGAGCCAAGGTCTGAGACGCTGGAGTGTATATGGCCGAGTGGTAGAATTGTGAGGGCACATGGGGCCCCGTACATGGCCGAAGGTAGATAGAGAGTGTTGGTACATAGATGTATGGAGGCTGAACAAGGGAAGAGAAGTGAAGAGACGAGAGTCGGGTAGGGCAGGACGACACGTCCGAGGACGGGGTGTGGGGCGCGCATTATGTACGCTGGGATTTCGACGAGCGGTCGACGGCTCGAGAAACAGTCAGTCGTTTCGAGACTGCCGAGTTGACCGGGTGCCGTTGCCGTCGTGCTAGTCGTCATCCTCTCCTTCTCGACAACGACAACGACGCCGCCGCCACCACCGCCACACCACCGCCACCGCCGCCGCCGCTGCCACCTCTGCACGCCGCACGTACACCCGCCAGTACCAGTACCAGTCGCGCCACTCCGGTGCTCCGCGCACCACTCTTTCTCCACTGGCAGTCACTCTTTCCCCCTAACCAACACTTACTTCCTCCTCCTGTCTAGCGACATTACCCACCTTGAAAAGCGAACCCCTCAGTCGCACGCTCGTGTCTGATCGTTCCTGACTTCCCGAAACATCGGAGAGCCGCCTTCCGCCGACGTCTCTATTCAGAGGAATACGAGGAGAGGAGAACCATGGGTACCACAGGAACAGTGATACTACTGCTGGCAGTGATTCGTAAGTCCCGCTTATTCTACTTGCGGCTCATGGGAAACGGCTGAATGCGCGCGCGAACCGGCATCCCAATCCTCGTGAAGCTTGCTTTGATTTAGAACCGTTAGAATTTTCGATTGGGGAGAGCCTTGGAGGAAATGGAGGTTGCTTCTTTATGCACTCGGTATATTGCGATTTGCGCTATTGATCGCTTTTAAGGGAAACACAAGCGCTGCCCGACGCGTTTCATCTCGCGGTGCGAGTTCCTCCCGTTAAAATAATGCCCAACTGAAACAATTGCCGCGTGCGATAATCGCTCGAGTTCGCACTTTGTATGATTTCGTCCTTCGTGAGTCTTTGTCCGCATCACGCTACGCACTTGAATCACGCGTCTACTTGTGTATCCGCTGGCGATACGTTGCCGGAAGCGTAACACCTGGTGCGGCAGTCGAAAAATAAATATTTCTGTTAACGACTGTCGCAAGCCGCTTTTTTGCAGCTGTAAAAAAACGCTTGCGGAACGCGCGCAAATGCAAACGCACCACTCGCTCTTCACGTAACCGTACATTAAAAACAACATAGCCGGAGGCTCGCTCCAAAAGCAAACCGTTCTCTTTGAACTTGGGGTTATCGTTGTAAAGCAATTTGAATATAGACCCGATGTGATTAAATAAAAGTCTCGTGGTTTATCGAGTGATAATAAGCGAACGGGGGAGGGGGGCGGAAAGAACCTGGTGCTCATTTCTACTGGCCAAGGATGCATGAGAGTGTGCCAATTACTGACTCATGCATTAGTTAATCCCAAGAAGCATTGTTAAACTTCAAACGGACATGTATTTGCGTGGCGTAATTCTTTTTTTCTCTCTTTCTTTTCATCGATGGCCCGGCATTTTCCACGACTTCTCCCTCTCTTCCCCTCGGGCTTCCTGGCAGTTTCAATGTTGTATCGCGTGACCTCCCCTTAAAAATAGATGAGAAGAGCACGGTGATCGCGAGATGCGGACGACATGAAAGAGTAAACCGTGCAACACACACACATATATACACACACACTCACTCACTCTCTCTCTCTCTTTCTCTCTTCCCATCCATCGGCGGCGCAAAAATAGTTTGCGAAAGTAAAACGCTTTTAGCGGTCTTTGCGTCGATCTGATCCGCCAACGTCGCCTCCTTCCCTGCCGAGGAAGGAGTTGCTTCGGCGCAAAAATAAACGCTTTGAAGTAATTGCTTTCCAAGCCTGCGGGAGTATCATGCGCGGAGTGCCTTCTTCCAGCTATTTCTCTCTGTTTCTTCTACTGTCTTGCAAAAGTTTTCCCCTACGTCTCTTCGAACTATATAGTCGACAAGCATGCGGGCATTAACAGCAATTAAAGCCATAAATCTCCTGCGCTGAAGTTGATAGAGAGGTGTACTGATAGAGAATAACACTGTTTGCCAGTACTCCAGCCTAAATGCGTCTCGTTGCCAGAACTGAGAGACACACACACACACACACACAGTGACGGAGAGGGTCGTTCGTTTCTATTGTTATTGCAGTGATACCGTGGCCTTACCGTCAGACATCGCACATCAATGTACTGTTCCCATTGGAAGGCATATAGATTAGCAAATCGCCGAGCGAGAATTACGACGACCTTTCCAACTGATTAGTGGCTGCCCCTCTTTCCAGAAGAAGCAACACCCTCCTTTGGGAATGCCCCCCTTATCGCCTTTCTTAAAATGCAACGCACAATTCTACGCTCTTTCAATCGGTCTGCAAGAACGATCCTATCTTTCGGAAGCTGAAGGTGTGCTCGTACATAGTGCATTTGCAAGGTACTAACAGACGAAGGCCGATGCTATCGAAGCAAATGAAAGTGATGGTGTGGTTGGTTAGCAGCACCACCCACTGCGACTATATAGTAGACCACACGAAGAACTGCCGGATAAAAAATTAATTCTACCAGCCGGTGTATCAGTCGCTTCCATCACGGGGATATTAACTCTGCTAATTACTCTAATCGGCCGGGTTGGATCGATACCCGGGTTTTCTATTTAACACCAGCAAACATGTTCCAGCCGTTACTGGGACTAATTAGCGGCGTGTTCGCCAACTCTCTCTCGCTCCCTTCTACTTCTTCTTCTTCTTCTTTCTCTTTCTCTCTGTCTGGCTAATAAATACAGGCGGTTCCTTGGATCCCCCTGCCGTTACTTATCTCGTGATTCGAATGGTACACGATTAGGACGACGAGCACTGAGTATGTCGGTTAAGCGAACTAATGGCGGGCTTAACTAGCAGGCTTTCGAGGTATCGAGTGGAAAGTCCTCGAGAAATTACTCAGAGGATTCTGGGGGTAGTCGCGCTTTTTATTAGGTTAAGATCGTTGATAAGTTTTATCTGACCTGGACGAGATTTCAGACCTATCAGGTGCTCGGGGAAGTACGGATCATTGGTGTGAAGTGCATAACCGTGCTTTCAAACCCAACATTCTGATAAATGCTCGTTTGAATGGAGAGATACATGTATTGTATGTTTACCAATGACGGGTGTGTCGCATGATTTTGAGCATACGTTATCTCTTGGGCGCAATGTATGATGACTCATTGGACAGACTGTATAATTTCCAGTCGCGCTGGCACCTGTGTAAAAGGCACATATACGTGTGGAGAAATATTCCTGGCCTCCTCCAGAATTTGTTTGCAGATGATAATAAAACGAATTGATAAGCTTGACAGGAATTCACTCCGCAACTCTTACTGAGTCTGATATTGAATTATGAATTCAAAGCAGAAGTATCGCAAAACCATCGATTAGAAAAGTCTGTTTTATAAAATTAATTTTTAATTGACCAGCTGGCTAAAGACCACAGATAGACTTTCGTAAGTGGAATAACCATAGATAGAATATAAAGTAGATCAGATTATTTTATTCATCGGAAGTTTTGCCCATCTTGGCTGTCCTTCGGCCGCCCAGCAAGAGGGAACCTTGGTCGCACTGGATTTTAGTGACATCCTGCCTAGATCTTTCACAATGCAACGTGACTGAAATACATGCCCGTCCTGCCCCTGCGAATATATTAGCTCATACTTCCGGCGAGAGCTACTTCCACTTGGTTCCTCGTAAATCACACCACACCGGGCGTCGTTTCGTCCATCGAGACTTCTAAGATCAACATGCTAATCGTACGTAAATTCAGCTTGACAAGCACGTACGAGGGTTTAATACCTTGCGAAATGTTTATACCTCGCGAATCAACGTGCGGATGGAATTCGAGACCCATTCTATTGGTAGGTGACTCTTCGAGAGGGGCGAGACTAAGCAGAAGTTCTACCTCGCAGTTCTCACAATCGGATGAAGCAGTCATTGCTTCGTTATGACACAGGCGATTTTCAAACATCTTTGCTGTGCAATGCAAATGCGCCTGTTTAAATAAATGCGTTGCAGTTGCTTGCCAACTTGTTACGATACGTTCGCATGTCATACATGGTCATCGATTCACTGGCTGAAATAAACGTTATGCAAGTAGCTAGATAAGTAGATCAGCCAAGCACCCTCTCATCCAATGATAGTACTCTTCCTCTAACTTTTCCATAAGCATAGCGTAACTTTCGTGAAGATAAGAAGCGCGCAAGTCTCGCTGGACAGTTCGATTTTCTTAAATTCAACTGTCTACTTCTCCCGACCCGCATTAAAACTTATGATCCAGATAAATCGTTCGGGTATTACTGGAGATATAGCGCGACATTCAAATCTAAAGAAAATCTCCATTCGTCAGGATTTCCAATACGTGATAGAAGGATGGATAACTATATGATTTTGCGTTCATCGATCGAGCAAATACAGCGCAGAATAGTTCGTCCGCAATGATAATCAATTACAAAGATTGCTCGCTAGCAGCAACAATGTTTTCTTATTGAAAACACCTCGGTGCCCATTTCTACCTAAGAGCAACCACCAGCATTGTAAGAGGTATATCGGGCATAGTCGCATTTACTCGTTGACCTAGTGTCAAGCAGGACAGGAGAATAGCACTTTCATACAAAAATCCACAATATACTTACTGTTACGTCGTCATTGTCGCAACTACGATGCATTGCTCGTGTTACTGTCGTCCATCAGATAAACCAGTGCGTCATTGCTGCATATAGTCGACGCTAGACCCACTTTTACCCTGGCGAAGAAAAAAGGAAATCAAGGTCGCATCCAGCCATCCCCTATAATTCCCACAACCAAGGTTTTTCCAACTTAACTCCCCGGAAAGTTTCCGTAGTGTATCATTATGCTCGAATGTAGGACTAACTTGAAAGCCACAGGGAGAGGGATAGAAAGAGATAAATAGATAGAGAAGGAGAAGGGGAAGTGGAGGTTGGAGGAATTAAATTGGAAGGGATGTTCATTTTTCAGTGAAATCTGATCAAGCTTAATGTGGAAATTGCAATTTCCCGACGGAGTCGGAGGGGATCATGGTATCCCAGGACGATTACGGAAGTGGTCATAAGTCAGCTATGTCCCGTATGGGCAAGCTGACTGGGCAAAACTGAATATTCGCGAGGTCGAAACTGAAATCTGCCAGCAGCATCGAACTCTAGGGAAGCTTAAACTTGGGACATTCCATCTACAGTGGTTCTCATAGAATTCCTTTATCGAGGAATTTGAATGGATCCTCATCTGAGCCATCCTCTCGGAACGGCACATCGAATATGTATTCCTGAAGCAGCGCGTATCAGACTTGGAGTGGTGGCAGTCTATTTCTTTTCACCTCTTGAATGCTGACAATAGGAAAATATCCGATTGGATTGATTGGGGGGGAAAAAGCTATCCGGGGAATATATCTCGAAAGAAGGGTTGCGTAAGAAGGGGACATTGTTAGGAATCACAGTGTCCGACAGACGATCGATTGTCCAGCCAATTAGAGCAGCGGCCCGCGCGCGGCGTATCGTGTCGGCAAAAGAGCGCGTGCTGTCAGTTTGGTCGGACGTATGCTCGCCGCAGGCTGTTCGAGAAGCGAGGACGAGAGGGGAGGAGAGTTCGTGGAAAGGAAAAAAAAAGGAGTAAGGGTTCCCTGGCACTTTCCTCCATGGTATGACCGGTTCACGAACAGTGAGGACCACTGTGCCTGACCGGTCGCCCGGAAATAAGTCGGTCGGTGGCATTGTGCGAGTTAGATCTGCCGTCGAACAGCCGTGGTTAGCACTACTCTGCAGGGTGAGTAGCTTCTCCGACAAAAACCAGTTGCGCCCAATCCCGAAATCATGCATATGAAAATCGATCGTATTGCCCACCTTTCAGTTAGAACGTACTGCTCTTTATTGGCCAATAAATCGATCAGATTCTCGGATTTTCGCTGCTGTGCGAGAGAACGCGAATCGTTTGTGCGAACGCGGGTGCAACGTTTTCAGATTTTAGCTGATTCGAAGGGACCAGCGTTTGCCAATTAATGCACAGAGCAGCCAGTTCACGTTCGCCGGACCGGAAACGGGTCAGTTCTAACTATTGTGTCGAGCTACGCCTGGTATCGATTGGGGAGAATGGCGAAATTTTTGCGAGAGCGAGCAGTCCCTTTCGATCATACCGTCATTCTCCCTGGAGAAAATAGTAGCTAACACAGCGTATAAAAGGCGGCGCGAGATGATGTGGGTTGGACTTCTTGCGAATCACTTAGGAGCGAGAAGAGCGCGTGTCGGGTGGGGTCACATATGTGTCGCCCAAAATTGGTTGGCCTCGGGCTTCCCAACTACCATGTGAAATCAAGACCGCCCTTGGCAACCATGTGGCCTGTGCACACAGCAACGTACGGCCTCCGTGAACTTTCGGCAAACTTTGCGAAGCCCCTATTACACCGTTCGTTTGAAGCCCCGCCAGTCCATTATATTATAATATAATTCCAACTCCATTATGGAGTAACTCGCTGTCTTATCCAGCAGGATCTCATTACTGGGTTGCGTGGATCAGTGGGTATTCAATGAAAGTGGCTGGAGCACTCCATTAAAAAGAAAGTGCACTCGACAAGATAGAAATGGCTGCCGGTAGAGCGCGCGTAACCGATAAACTTTCTGGTTACTCCAATTTCAGTCGGATCTTGCACCGATCGACAGTGCGACCCCGCCAGCATCGACCCCCTTCTATCAGCTATTAATCAATGCACATGATAATCGGGCTCATGGGGGGGTAAACATGACGTGGAATTCCGGATGCAGGGCGACCTCATACTCGAAAGGGTTAAGCTTTAACGTCGGTGAATTCTGAGCTGTAGAGAATTCCCGTTGCCGTTCAATTATGAAGCACCCCCGCTGAATATTAGGTCAAAGGTTTAAAAGGGAGGGAGAGATGGGGCGGGGCTCGGAGAATGTTATTTAACTATGTTGTTTCAAGTTAATGGAAGCTTTCGTTTTGTACGATTGAAAACTGCTGTATAATATTGTGATTACGTGGAGGAATTACAAAGATTGACTAAACTTGTGTTACAGAGGCTGCCATGTGCAACGTTTCGCCAGATCCGAGGATATTCTTCCCGGAAATCGAGGGCAATCTCACGAAGATCGTCTGGGCCCATGCCGTCAATAGCCGAGCGGAGCTCGATCGAGCCCTTGAATCAGGTAATTGAAGTCTTTTGCATTGAATTCGAGAAAGCCCGATAACCGGACGGTTCTTCCAATCGCTCTCTGTAATGAGGAAAACGTCGAGGATCTCGGCGAGAGTCGACCGACTCCCTGAAAGCATCTCCTCGTTTTCCACTGACGAAGAGGGAGAGAGAGAGTAGACACCCCCTTAGATATCCAGTGGTACTTCCTTCCTTTGTAAGCTCCCATCTCCAGCTCTACTAGAAGTTACGCTTGCATTAATATTTACTGGGATCCTGTTTCCTTCTCGGCTTTGATCCCCGTCACCAACCAACCACCTTCAAACGCGCACAGCCATCTGGGCGAAAGAGTGCCATCTCTATCGGTTTCCAATTGCGGCCTCGAGCCACCTAGAGTGGAGGCTTAACTCCGACGGACACCTTATTTGCCACCCTGTGTACTAAACTGTACACCGACACCGATGTATCCGGGCTCCTTTTCCCATCTTGGATGCGCGTGACAGAGTGTCGAGTCGCCGAAGCAATGGAGACACACTTGACTGCGAATTGAATCAGGTCGATTTACGAGCTGGCTCTAAACGATTTATAGCCGTTTGCTTGCTGCTTGCTTGCTGCAAGGAGGAATTATGTCAATGAGTAGGGCCGTTCCTTCTTGAGCGCGGCGCGGCGTGGCGGGGTGTGGACTCGGAATCCAGACTCAATATCACGCCTGGATCTCTAGCAAATCCTATTTTATATCGTTCCATTTCCTTGCCATCTCGTCCGTCCTATTTCTGCATGACTCTACGCTTTTTAATGAAGTAGATAGCATTCGCGTGTACATATCCGGCAATAAGACTTTTCCAACCTTCCACATCCTTGGAAGCGACACTACCCGTTCTACTTTCCTCCTACCTAGATATTCACCACACACCTTTTCAATAGACCTGGGATATTCTGCGCTTGCGACACGTCTTTTCCTTGTATGAGCCAGCACAGAGGGGAAAAAATGTATAAACCGACATTCCTACAATTAATATTCACGGAAAGCTCGCGCTGGTGGAGTCACGTCGCCGTCCGAGGATTTTCGAGAACGAGAGTCGCACGTCCGTATTGAATCCCAATGAGCGAGAACCACGACAGATCTTCCAAGGTGAGGCTGTTAAAGCGGCACTAGTGGAAGGTCAGTCTTCGGACAAGCGCGACCTTGATCTCTGAATTCCGCGAAGAATCACATCATCGCTTCTCGTGTCATCCACTCCAAGATATCATTAGATCAACCATCTCCCACTCCTCGAAATATGGAATTGATAAAAATATTTGTTTTGTTCTGCCTGAAGACAAGAGTTGCCAAAGGCTTAAATTGTCGAGGAAACTCAACAGTAAAAATAGCCTCTGCTATGTCACAGAATTCATGAAAGTGATAATCCGTTATTAGCATGAAGTGAAGATGTAGATGTAATGGAACTGTCACCATTATTCAGGAACGGATCATTGAGATATGTGTCAAGGTGAAGCGCGCGTCTTCCAACCCTTCTTTCGCCAACTCTCCGACGGCCTTGACTTCCGGATTTCCCTACACATCGGGGCCGAAGGGTTGGAGGATGCTTTACCGCCTCTCGAACTGAGAAGCTGAAAACTCGCGCAGTATTTGATAAGCAAGTGGCAAAGAGCGAGACATGCTCCGCCGGAAGAAGGGGGAGAAAATGGAAGCGCTCGGTGACTCCGGTGGCATCCTCTTTAGAGGTGATCGATATCCGGTGCACGTGTGTGCATCCACCGAAACAGTCTCCCTCTCTTCCTCCCCTTCTACTTGGGTCTCTCGGTATTTTCCCACTAATTTAGCCTCTCCATTCCAACCACTGCCTGTTTTTCCCACTACAAGTGCAACGTGCCCTTTTGCGCATCGCGCTACAACCTTACATGTTATTTCTTCTTAAAGCTGCTATCATGATGATTGAGGCCGACGTAGTCGTTGGTAAAGTGAACGGATCGGCAAACAGTACCGACATTCCGATCATGGCACATCCCCCGGCAGACCAGAGTGACCTGTCACTCGAGGACTTCCTCAACACGGTCGCCGAGAAGAACGTCAGTAAGGGTATTAAGCTTGACTTCAAGAGCATCAAGGCCTTCCAGTTGAGCAAACCCATCCTCAAGAACGCCCGAAAGGAGGTATGTACGTGCTCCAGTTGCAGCATCGACTCCTTCAATGCACTCATAAGACGAGAAGGAGGATCGATCACGTAATACGATTCAAACGAATTCCTAGTTGCATTGTTATGATTGAGATAAGACAAGAAGCCTGACTGCTTATTTTCTTTTCAGCTAACGTTCCCTGTGTTCATCAACGCCGATATCCTGGCTGGACCAGTGAACGCTAGCACAGATCCAGTGGATGCCAAGGAATTTCTGGCTGGAGCCAAGGAGGTCCTGCCTGAGTCGACCCTCTCCGTCGGTTGGACTACAAGGTATCCCAGAACCCAGCCTCCCCTTGTAACGGAAGTGAGTGAGATTTGCGTGATCTGACCTTACGGTGGTTTTCAGATACGGGCAGAAGCCTAACATCACCGAAGGTCGGTACACCGAGGAACAAGTGATGAAGATGATAGACACCGTGAAGCAGGGGCAAGTGAAGCAGCCGATAACTTACCCCGTCAGGGCAGGACTCGCGGCCAATGATATCAACAGCGTGAAGAAACTGATGGAAGAGAGTGCCAGCTTGGGTAATGCGACCCTGACAATTTGGTCGAGCGAGGGTGACAACGTGAATGTCGCCGAGCTCTCCAAGCTCGTTCGAGATGTAGGAGTGGACAAGGTTTACGTGGATGTACCGGAGGAGCTAATGAAATCGTTGAATTTCTCCGCTGCATCGTCGCTGAGCGCGACCTTGCTTATTTCCCTTGGACCAATTCTGGTCACCATGCTCCTCTCGAGGATGCTGTGAAGCGCCTTTTAACTCATTGTCCAGTACCACCTTGCCCACATGAGAAAGTTCTCGGCCGAATCCACATATACACGCAAGCGCGCGTGCTCACACCAACGCATACACGTGCACGTACAGATACACAAGCGTGAGCCCTTCGCATTTCCTTACAAAAGGCAGCCGAGAGACTCTCGTGCCAAGGATACTGGTCGAGGTTTTAATTAGATGACGATCGAAGAGTATATCGAGGATCGGGCGAGCAGTCAACCGCACTCGCCCGAGACCTTGAACGCATCTCTGTCAATCGTTCGCGAGAACACGTACTTTCTAGGGTGTAAGCTTGTTCGCAGAGATTTTTTCTAAACGTTTCAGAAAAGCTTTATTAGGATCCTTGTGTCGATGTCGTGATCCGAGTCTTGCTTCGTATACCTGGACACACACACACTAAACCGATATCCGTTTTATTCGAAGTAACACTACCCATTGGCATGATTGTTTGTAGATTTTTACCAAGAAACACATACACGCGCTCGCTCGCACGAGAAATTGGCCGTGGTGCTGTCTGTCCTGTTGAGTAAATAATTCCGCGCTACTCGTTATTCCATAAGTAATTACTAGGATAGACGCCAATTACGATGTATGTGCGTGGGGTATTCTCATAGCGAAAACCAATTGAAAGTCCACCGTCAGGAAAGCCGATCAACGGGGTGCTTTCTGGACATCAGGGAGGCGTGCATCGTGACGAATCTTAACTACGAGGAGTCTGCAAATAACTCGAAATCGCACTACGTACATCTAGGTATAGAGAAAGAACGACACTCGCTTGTCACTTTCCCAATGGAAGATTATCACCATGTTCGAACAGAGACAACATATTGGCACGCTCTACGGACAGAGTTGCGCAGCTATTTAGGTGAGATCGGATTTTATAAAAAGTGCTGGAATGAAAGGAAAGCTGCAAGATTCATCGTAGTGTGTTGTACCGTCACTTTAGTGTTCACCAGTGTACCCTGTACCTGCGTTCAACATATCTCTCTCCGACGCATAGGCGCAGCAGAAGCGGTATTATAGTCTCTATGTAAGCTGTGTATCTAAGCCAAAGGTTTTACGGGCGCGTAATTGCGGTGCCGGCGCACCGGGTTTGATAATGAAACAATAAAAGAATTTGCAAACTTCACATCCTTCCACGTCCTAGTGCACCTTCTCTTCCCCGAGGCACTTCTTTCCAGGAAGTTCTTCTCGTCGTCCTACTTTCCTTTCGACTTCATACATGAGATATTGCGCGCTTCGCCACGTGGTTCATTATGCACGCAAGCAACCGAGGCTAGCACGTAAACTCTCCGGGAGCGGCACATGGCACGATCTCGAAGCGTGACGGAAAGCAGAAGCTTTTCCAGTGCGAAGTTCCGCCACCGGGTGGGTGGCCAGCTTCTAATCCGGGGGATAAATGGTCGCTCAGGTGGCGTCTGTCACAGAGAATGGACGGCTGATTCTCATTCGACCAGCCGGTCGGGCATCTAATCCCCTTAAATCACTGCTAACTCCTAACAATCCCCAAAAACACAGGCGAACCGTATCTGTATCCGCATTAGGATTTATTTTCTTTTCGACGGAGAACGAGTTGCACTTCCGGAACTCGTCACTTTTTCCTCTCCCAACTGCTGCGCTATTATATGTAGTATCAATAGAACAACAGGCTACACAGTATATAACCTAGCGTGTTCGAGTTCCTCCGCTACACTATTAAAAATCACTCGGCTATTCCATCTGGCCGGCAGCAGTTTCGCTCATGCAACTCTTCTAGCAGGGAATTGATGGACTTCGCTCGAGGAGACGACTAAATTGGTTGGTCCATCGGCATGCATGCATTCTTGCACACACTGCTATGTTAAACGGGAGGAGAGCTGAAAGAGGGAAGGGACAGCTAATAATTTGCTAATTTGATCAAAAGTAAGGGAAATCAGGGATCGTACTCTGTGTCACGAACTCCGTGACTGCCATGGGAAATGAGAGCGAGCTGATGCAGCATCGGGAGATCGAGATAACGGGCTAACATCAGTAGAGTCCCCAATCGATACTGCTCAATCCACTGCACGTAAATAGAATCCCCCCGGAAACCGGCTAGTCGCTGCAGTTAAGCATGCTAAACCTCGGAGCCCGCATTTACGATACCGAATATACTCAACCCGAGTTTCTAGGTAGAGCAACTTCCAGCACAAATCGGCTTTATCCTCCACGTAGGAGGAGAGTACTAGTTAGTATTATCTTAGTTAGTGGAAGGAGAGTGATAAGTAAGGTGATCTAAAGCCCTGAGTAACCAAGTACCTAACAAACTATGAGTAACAAGCTAACTTGGTATTCTTTTGAAAGTTTGATTAAAGCGGAGAATTTTCTGAGAAAGTTTTCTCCAATTATCGGTTTCACGAGAAAGGTAAAAGCATATAGAGTTCTGTAAGAGGGTGAAAGGATAGTAGAGTTGTGTCAAAGGTCGCAAGGCAGCGAGGATGTCCTTGAATCGGGAGAAGAAGTTATTCCGGTTATCATAGCCGCACTTCTCCGACAGCCATTCCACATGGTTCTCCATCTCAACGTCCGTAGCAGGTGCAGCGTGCGAAATCAGACTCCCTACGTGAACGGAAATGGATTCGCAGAGACTCGAGTGGTGGGATATCTTAAGTGCTGCGGGATCCTTCTTGCCAGACGCGTCTGGCCCGTAAATATCCTATGGATTCTTTGAGTCGGCAACAGGACAGCCAGACAGACAGACAGACGGACAGGACGAGCGGGTTATGCCTGGTCATCTAGAAGAGAGGACAATGGAGAAACGCGTATTTCCGGAGAGAAGCATTCGATGCCGTGAGATGTCGATGCGTGACCTACAAGCACAATCTCTCGCAAGATAACCCACGACACCCGGACCAAATCTTAGCAAGCGTGTCAACGCACGACACGCCATAATCAGTAATAGTTTCTTCCAGACGAGCTTGTCACCAATTTTGCACTGAGATAACTACCGTCTCTTTCTCCGAAGCAAACGATAGAAACCGAACGAACTTTATGAATTTCCAAGAGTACGATTTATGGGAACGCATATATAAACTGACATAAACTCCGCTCGGTGACCCGCCTTACAAAAGTAGAACAAATTGGTACTTTTGGTCCGAGAGACACTCTTAGCACAAATGTCAAGCTGAAATGCGCATGACTAATCTCATCCGGCAGGGTACCAAAGACTCGAGACCATGCGCGCACGCAGACATTAGGACAGGAAAGTCACAGTGGTTCTCTATAATTGAAATACGATTTGGCAAAGGAGTATGGAAGGTTGGTGGTGATTGGTGAGCGTTCCTCCAGACGCTTCTGTGAAGGGTGAGCGTGACAAGTGCCGGGGATATTTATCATAGCAAGTGGAATGAGGAGCTCGGCGGGGCAGATCTGAAATTCGCCCAGCATGGGCGCTGTTCTGCTCGAAGCAGAAACTGCGAGGACGATTGCATTCCAGAGGAGTGTCGTTGAGATGCCATTTATTTATCCGGCGGCTACTTCTCACCTGAGATCTCACCTCATTTATCTAGCGAGCGCGTGATTACACGCTTCCCGCTCGACGCCCATGTACCATCCGTACACACCGCCGCCGCGCCACTCGAATTCCCTGACTCAAGAGAGCGACTTAATCGTCATCTCGTAAGCCGACACTAACGAGCCCGTACTCGTCACGCTGAGAGAGGAATCCTGACGAATGGTGGGGAATTAATATCGCTAACGCGAGAACCTTATGTCCTCCGAGAGACGAGCGGCGAATGCAGGGGAATCTCAGACCTTGAAGCCTCGACAATAATATCCCGCGAGCTTAATGACACGTGGTTGAATGGCACGGACGAATGCCAAATCGATTTCTCACCTTCTCTTGGTAACTCCTCTCGGTACGTAGAATATTGGAAAAGGTATAGGAACGAAGGACGTGACAAAAATTCTAATAGGAAAGAGATGCCGCGGATAAGAGAGAACCGGGGTAGAGAAGAAATAGAAGAGAGAAAGATGGGGTCGAGATGCAAGCGTCCTAGCGCTGCAATGTGATTTCTTTTCTCCATTCACCTGTCAGAGAAGAGAAGGCCCGATGACGTTGGTTCTCGGATGCTCGAGAGCGCGATGGGTTCCCGTTCTGCGAGCGATGAGATCAGATCGAGTCCGGTGTGCTACTGTGTTTATTTATCATCGCGCGCAGCTCGGCCGGCTTAAAAGGGCGACAAAAAGCCCCCCCACGAGGTACGCGAACCTGCGAAAAACCAGTCCTCGTTGTACCGGTTGTAAGGCCTGCATCGTCCGATCTCTATCTATCTGTCTCCCTCGCTCGCGGCCGGATTTCGACCGGTACCCTCGAGAATCTCTGAATGGTTGGACGCGAAAGTGAATGGGAGCCTGTCGCTCCAGCCCGGACGATCGTAAAATCGGGAGGTACACAGGGAGACAGGACCCCTTTGGATTCCTGACGGATACATGTGTAGAAGCTGCCGGGCCCGACAGCGCCAGCCATCAAAAGACAGCGCGGGGGCGTATATGATAAGTGTTCCTTTATTCATCTTATTTAAGATAAGCCGCTGAAAGTGCGCTGCGCTCAGCCTGGACCCCCATGCACAAACATGCCAGCTCCCACGAATACCCAGGCATATGTATAACACCAGGCCTACGTACACACACCTTTCCCTCTAATATTCCAACGGGAGTGTGCTCGAGAACGTGGAAGCTGCCTAACTCCGGAAATTCGGGCATCGCTCTAAGCAAACAGTCAGCTACCAAATGTATACCTTGGTAGAGCGGTAGCAGGGCCTCTCAAGCAGCCTTCCGAGAGGCTGTTTCCATCAAGAGCAATGAAACCAATCTTCGTTAAAAGCTTCCCTATCGTTAAGGGCACGACGAGCTTGCCACCTTTCATTCCCAACTGCGAACCGCACTCTCTGCTCTTCCACATGGGAAGAGTGGGATGCCGTAGATGCCCAGCATCCCAATCGGCAGAGATACATAAGTCGCGGGGGAGGTCTGTAATTCAAGAACGCGCGAACAGAGTGATTAGAGAGCGGGTTTCCTGAGGAAGGAGGAGTCGGGCGGTACGGTTGATGAGTGAGTGGAGGGGTGGGGTGGCGAAGGGGTCCGGTCTTATCTGGGGCCCGGCGGCGGCGGGTCCATTGTCCCAAGTGGCGGTGCATCATCTCGCGGGATAGCCCGTCGCGTCGGCTGCGTGAGGCGAAGGTGTGTGTGTGTGTATGCAGGTAAGGGGGTACAGCCAGGTAAGCAGAAAAGCTGGTGCTCGTCGTCGCTCGTCGGCGAGGGCATCCGGGCGGGAAGGGAGGGAGAGACGAATATCGCTTAGACGCATGCGCTCTTGGCGGTGCCGCGATCTCTGAGAGCGGCCAGCCAGCCTGCCGGCCGGACTGAGCCTGAGCCTTCAGTCGCCCGCGACATTCGGAACGCGATACGATTCGGAGTAATCTCTGTTGTTGCCTCCCTCGGGACAACGAGATCGCGCCGGTGCCGGATCCAACGATACCTCATCGCGCAACAGACAGCCGTTTCCTCGCACTCACGCAACATTGCTACTAGGCCCACTCTCCATAAAACTCTAACAAATTCTCGAGGAATTCTACAAATTCGTAAAATCAACTACCTGACATAATTGCCATTGATATATTGTACTTAGAACAACAATATTACTAGTGCAAGAAGTGTGAGGCAACTCACCAAGTTCCACTCGGAGCTGTAATCATCGACAATAGGCCCAAGTGCTTGCCAAGTATCATTGTATCAGAAGAGTTCAGAGGACAGCCAACTGATTAAGTATCACGTGGAAGAAAAGTAGCGCATTCGCCAGACTGTCGCTGAGAAATCTGAGCATCCACCCTCAAAGTCCGAGAGAGAGACAGAGATAGAAAGAGAAAGAGAGAGAGAAAAAGAAAGAGGGAAAGAGAGGAGCGATTGATGTGAAGAAAGCGGCGGAGGATCGCCGCGCACGTACAGTTTGCAATGCGCTGGTGAGGTGCCGCAGAGTTTACCGATCGACAGATCCTCTCATCTCAGTCGGAAAGTGAAGGTGGACCGCGCGCGAGTGATCAGGGCAGGGGCAGATATGATGTAAGTGATCGGAACCGGGTAGTGGTCAGACGAAATGACGCGCGACAGGAGGCTGCTACTGGTGCTGGCACTACTGATGGTCCTCGGGCTGTTCACGGCGGAAGGCAGATATCGCCAGCAGGAGGACACGGCGCCGACAGACTCGGCGCACCACCGGCACCGACACCGACACGAGACTCCTTCGGTCCTTGGAAAAAGGAAGCACCAACACGAGAGTGCGGAGAGTGCACGGGGGAGCTGGTCGCAGGAACTCGAGTACGAGGACGACGCCATTGCCAATAGCGAAGACGAGGAGAACGAGGAGGATGAGGAGGAGGACTACGAAGCGCGATCGTATTACGAGAGATCCTATCCGAGGTCCGGATCCTATCACGGCCGGATGTTCGAACTCCGCCATCATCCCCGCTACCACCACCGAGCAGGATATCGAGGATGGTACGAGGACGAAGATAATGACAGACGCAGAGGTGGTCCACCTCCGCGTCACCCAACGAGAAATTACAGGTTCAGGACGCAGGAGAGGTCTCCTCATAGGCGCACCGGCTACTCCAGAAACCACGAAACGCAGGATGATTACGAATACAGCGACGAAGAGGACGAGCTAGAATACGAGCGGGCACACAGGCGTGCTCCGAAAACTCTGAGGAAACATAGAACTGGTTCGAGGTATCCCTGGCAAGGCAGAAGCACCGATGGAAGTAATCATCGCCCAGCTAGAAGATACCACGTGGATAACGCGGAAGCTTCCTTGAAGAAGTTCGATGACTGGTGGCGGCGTGTAAACTCGAGCGAGGCCAAGCAGCTTACGTTCGCCAAACACGATAAAAGGAGACACAATGATGATTACGATTATCAGGTGGATGGAGAGGATGGGACAGTGGACAGGGATCAAGAGGAAGACGACATTTGGAGAGAGGCTGAGGGCGAGGACGACGCTGACGATGAGGACGAAATGGATAATGATTTCTCTAAGAGCGATAGGAAGCCTCCATTGACAACTTTCGACGATATCATCAGGAGACTCACGTCGGACGAACCAACAAGCCCTAGAACCACTGTCAAACGCGACTACAGGAATATCAAGTACGTCGGAGACTTCAAGTACGAACCACGAAATATTTCGAGGAGCTTGTCATCCGAGAACTCGAAGAGCGGCTCTCCCTACGTCGGCTCAACGTCCAACTATTACTGGAATCGCAAAACGAGCGAAGCCGGCTCCTCGTCGTCCCTTAAAGCGGCCGGTTCACCGGTCGATCGCAAGAAGGACACGACCGGCATCCTGGCGAAGGGCAACGATCGCCAGGAGAAGAAAGCGACTGCAGCGTCGGCTGCTGGTGCAAGGAAAAACGGTGTTAGTCAGGCGAGGACGAAGAGTCTCGAGAAGGATTACGACGAGTACCTGAACAGTCCTGACTCGGAGAAGGAAGAGGACCTCATCAGGGCGGGAGTCGACGAGGATTCCGGCATGCAGGCCGACGTCACTAATACGGTGAGCTAACATTTCAACCCACACTGTACTTACCGTAAGCCCCGAGTCTACAACTGGCTAGCATACTCGCATCGCATGACACGCGGAAGGAACGTCCAAGTCATGTACCTTACTATCCTGTTGTAAGGTGGGGGCCGAGGGAGAGGGGAATGCAAGGGCTACCGGGAAAAATAGGCTCGAAGTACGCGTGTAGAACATGTTCGATCGAGGGAACCGGTATACAGGTAGAAATCCGTATGTAAAGCGCGTTGGGAATCGGTAGTCGAGGAGCTTATGATAAACGGTCGACTGACGAGAAATCCTTGTCCACTGTGGAACAGCGCGAATAGATTTACGACTCGAGGCTCCTACGATCTACGAATAACATTAGGTATTTCCGAATCGAAGCAGCGCGGCCTTGATAACGAGCTGGTGAGCGCGCACGTAAATCCTCCGACTGCAAGCTCGCGTGCTTGCCATTGCCGACGAAGCAACTCCTACAGGAGACCTCGCCAGTTGCACCGAGTGCTCTCTGTCTCTGGAGCCCGCTCCTCCATGATCTATCTCTCTACCTGGAGCCCGTTCGCGGTAGAATCCTCCGCTCTGCACCAGCATTATTCGATGCCATCGGAGAGGAGAGCCCGGACTCGTAAAGTCCGCTGCCTTCCTCCCCATCGACCTTGCCGTCCGGAGCAAAGATTAAGATCGTCGTTTCTCGATTTCGTGGTGCACGCCGTCTACACGCGAGAATGTACTTTCTTATGTCTCTTTCTTCTTACACCCTCGGAAATCCACTCCACACTATGCCAGTTATAAGATATTGCAATATCCGCAGCTAAGTATACATTGTCTCGAAAATTGAGACGCCTATTTAGTCTAGGTATCTATGTTTCATTCTGCGCATCGGCCATTCGGGCATATATCTTCCGGCCAAATGAGTTTCGCAAAGTGTATCCGCCTGGAAGATCGACCCAATGTACCTCAATCAAACACACCGATCTTCAACCTCAACGAACAGGTCTCCCAGGCAGGCTACCTGCTGCTGCGAGACTTATCGACGACAGTCGGTTCGTTCCAGCCCAGCGAGAGAGAGAGAAAGGGTACAAGCTGTTAGAGGAATCTTCCTCTAAGTACTCGACTTCCAAGAACTGTTTTGAATCATCGGACCACTCGTACCCACTCGACTTTATTAGACTTCGCTCTTACCGAAGGCGTGCAAAGTTAGATCGCCCTTGACAGTGCACTGGTTTCGCAAATGCAACTCTGACGTCGGTCATGCCTCTTTTTAACACTGACGAATTCGTACCATTTTCTGTTTTTAGAAATTATTATCTAATATATATTAGTCCGCGTGAGCATAACGTCGATAAAACTTGGTGTGCAGCATTCGGAGGTATAATTCGATTTAGCTCTGAAATTCGATGCCAATCTCCGAGTGGAAGGCACGCACAGTAGAGCACAGGTAGGGAGTATGCGGCGTGCGTGGATTTAATTTGCATTGATCTGTCTGGACGAGAGTGGACCGGTTGTCATCGCCCTTCCTGCGCTTATCATAATTCGCTGGCCGACGGTCGATCGGGACGTCAGCCAAATAGATTAACACACCATGATTACTGTCAATCAAGCTGTCACGTATCCTGGAGGAAATCATCGCGCAGTCCGCTCGAGACTGTGACACTGCTAAAAGGGGACTATGGTTCGGAGAAGTTGTGCTCCAGAAAACGTACGATGTGGAGTACGAGAAGTTGGGAAGCAGAAAGGTCGAAATTGCAAGCGTGCCGAGAAGTCGTTTTGATTGATGATCGCGAATACTCGCGGAGAATTATTTTCGTCCTCTGGCAAGCTACGCTTCGTCAAAGTCGATGGGCATTTGCTCATCTTCTGTGTAGTTGCGGGTCACCAGATGAACCAGTGCTCTTCCTCGAGCGGCAAAAAGCCCAGGGTGCGTGACGTGTTACCAACGGGAGCGGGTATAGACTGACGAATCTTTGGTCTCTCCTCCGCAATCCTTGCGTGCATCTGCATTCCTCGGACGACTGCTTCTGCAGCTGCTGACCATCGTTAAATAGTAGCCGCTGCTATTTCACGTATTCCATGCGTATAGCTCGCTCTTCTTCGTCGTAGCAGAAGAATCCACTCTACGAGTCTCGAGGCAGTGAAAATAAGAAGCAACGAGTGTCTAATTCTTACTATTTTCCAAGTATCGATAGTTGACATACTAAAAAGACTCCTCTACCCAGAAGACTATACTTTAAAGGGTTCCGATTATTCGTGGGTTCACTTGGTGAATGCCTCGAATCGAATTTAGAACACTTGTGCGAGGTTTATGTGGATAAGAGGGTATAATTATCCTGGCTTTTACCCGGCAATTTGAGGAAGTAACTTGGCCAAGAGATCAAGCGAAAATGGGAGTAGGGTCGAGCGGAGAATTCAGGAGTGCATTCGCCAGGGGAACACCTTAATTTCACAGTAGCTGTCGGCCCGTGAAGCACTCAGCCAGTGGAGAAAACGAAGTGAGGAAAGAAGGAATGAAAGGGAAAGCCGAAGAAGTCCAGAGCTGTCGTCGCGATCGTGGTTTACCTTTTTTGCGCCAATTTACAAAGGTAAACCCGCCACGTTCCGTTGCGGCTGATCCACCGAACAGGGAGCACGAGTGGAACTGCGCCGCTCGGTAATTGAGCAATTGTGCGTGCTCTTACAGCTGCCGGCTTTATATTTCCTTGGATGCCTGACTCCAGAACACCAGGAGCATCACCGAAATAAACGGCTTAATGACTGCTCGAAGTAGCAGAGAAATTCTGGGCCGACTTCACTTACGATTAGATGCCCTCTAACATCCGGCACTGCTAAATGTTTCTTTAACTCGAATCTTGAAAACTCGAGGACATCGGACTCTTGATCTTTCCGAGCATTCCCCTAACACGATTTACCGCGAACATTGACGCAAGCACAGCCGACCTCCTGTACGAAATTAAAAAGCGTCTAATTGGATCATGAGCAGCTGGACGAGATAAATTAGTAAGTGGTTCACGGTTAAGCGGGCCGACACTCCTTACCCAGGAAGTTTAGTGTTCAACATCGCGGAATAATGATGATGCTGATCATCCACGCGTCAATCACTCGGTGGCGATACAACTGATTCTTTTCTTAATCGAGGAATTTCCATTCTGTTATCGGGCGAGTATACGCTGGCCTCAGCAGCTTATCAGTGCACGACCTACCTTTCCAAGAATAAAGTTCAAGAAATGAGATGAGCTGCGTGCCACTAACAAAGTCACTGCCACGCAGTAACAGTACTGACCAGATAATTAAACAGGCGAAATCAATGCACGCCTTGTAACGGCACATCACTAATCGCCTATGAATTTCAGAGTGTTTAGCCATTTAATTTACAAGCTATCTCGCTAATCGGGCGAAGATAGTCGAAAAGATTGGATTCCTTCGTCGTCGCGACCCCCCTCGGAATTAAACAACCATTAAGTATCACTTCGATCTCTCGTGAATGCCAACTGGATAAAAGTAGAATCCTACGCACAATATAGGCGGATTAACGAGCCGCCAGTAAGTGGATGATAGCAAACACTGAGCGCGAAGGTGCTAGCAGCCGATAAATCGCGGCATAATTATTCGATCTTCGCACTCTCTATCGACGTTTACGGAGAAGCATGTCGATTGCGCGAATATGCCGAGTGCAATTGCTCGTTATCGGTTATTCCTGATATAATAAAGCATTTCCCGAGCATTAATTAATTTTAGTTTCACTTTGCCGTAAAAGACACATTGCCACTCGTTATAATAAGTGTATGAGATAATTTCAACGGTTTCTACTTTGCTAATTATGAATCTTATTGGAAGGAAGTATTGCACGCAATAATGTTTATCGAAAATCATACGTGATCGTGTTCTGCTATTTTATAATCATTTTTACAAGAGGAGGTCAGGATTCCGGACTTTCCCTGAGATGCCGAAGACGAAAATAGAAAGGAGTGACGGCAATCGGCAGACTCTCCCAGTCACATTATGCAATTACTTGCTGGATTCTAGGAGGTTGCCGAGATAAGGACGTAAATGCGACAGAAATGTCGCGGGGGCAAATGGAATTCAGGGATAAAGACGCGTTTCATTGATTGTAGCAGGTCGTCACCTCGATGTCGGACGAGAGAAATGCAATTCAACATTAAAGCACACATCCCTTCCTTGCTGCTCTCCGAAACCGCCAATGCACTTCGCGGAAGTTCTGTTTACGCGAAAGACACTTGCTACTCTGCGAACTTATCTTTCTCCATTCGCTCTCCCTCGGACTTGGATGCCACGCTACCGCGCATCGCCGAGAGTTTCAATGGAACCGGCTACTCCACGAAATGAGATCAGAATCGAAAATACTCTAGACCCTTGAATGAACGAGGGAACCTGTTTTAAAGATAGAAATCTGCAGTTCCAAAAAGCCGCAGGAATTTTTGCCGAAATTTCATGGCACTTCTCCAAGAAAATGCAGGGAACGCTGTATGATTAACTCTCCTGGAATTCGCACAGTATTTCGCCTAGTAACTGATTGTTAGTATTAACGGGAGGAAATGTGATGTGTCTCGAGCGCGTCATTGATGCCAAGGAGGAAGGATCGTCGAACTACTGACCCGCCATGACGATGATTCACTGTTGGAGAGGAGATGCTTTCGAGAGTGATCTACCAACGCGTTCTCAAATTCCAGAACGAATTAGCGAATCCCCGAAAATTAGTCGATATAAGGGGAACTCCTCTGACTTTAAGATCACTTCAGTTTCAGCCTCCCTTCCTCTGTCATTCGAATTCCCCAGAGGAACAATAGAACACACGAGCGAGGTAGAAACTAACGCATCACTTGAGTTGAAATAAAGCGAGCGCAGTATAAATTGTGGAAGATGAAAAGAGGTCATAAACGTAGGAAGTAAAGATTAGTCGGTCCCGAGGAGAAGGCGACGCGTGAGCTGGTGTCTGCGTGCCCAGTGCTATCTAGACTCACTCGCGCGGGCTCCTTCCCAGGGTGGCTTGATTTACAGCGAAGAAAACAGCAATGCATACACAGGCACTGGCCAGCCACTGTAAATGCGACGGGAATAAGAATAGACGCATAAAGCACTGGCGTACGAAGGAGTATGCACTAGTAAAGCGCCGCGCCGCGCCGCGCCGCGCCGGTGTCTCGGGCGCGTATCCAGCGGCTCGAGTTTTATCTGAAATAGTCAAGCTAATTATTATCGCCGCCCGTACTTGGCCCATTTCGCGGCAACTATTTTATCGCGCGATTTCGTAATGAGTTCGATGAGTAGTTGGCGACTCGCACACTTCCGAAGTAAGGCGAAAGCGATGCTCCAATGGAAGATGCGATAGGAAAGATAGAGCGGGACGCGAATAAATTGGTGAGTCAGCGATTTCAAGTCCGGATGATTTCGACGTTTGCGGAACACTCGCATGCACTCTCTCTCTCTCTCCCTCTCTCTCTCTGCCTTGAAGTTCTTCGCTGAGCACTCGGTGCAAGCTAATTAATTCCTGGAACGTCGTCTGCGAACGAGAATTGTCTCGCAGATGCGCTGTACTCGCAGCATGCCGGGCTACATGCACGGGTGATCTTAGAGAGCGGGAAGACCCATTGGACGCACTCCAAGATCAAATTCCCGTGAAACCGAACGAGCACGCGCGTGACAATCACCTCTTCTGTTACAGTTATTAGAACTAACTGACGTGTCGTTCATCGCCCATAATACGAGAACGACTGACAGCTAATTACTTCGTCAAGCGGTATGAAGTACAATGGATTCTATATTACCCTAACAACTGTCTCAAATATTTGTAGTTGGACGAAAATAATGTCGAAATTTAAAGTTTTTCTCCGAGGGTAAATTAAGGTTACAGGAATGCGAGAAAGATTTCGGTACGGAATATCTGAGCGAGCGGCGAGACTTCCTGTCTGCATAAAGGGATCATGGAAGGCTTGGCTCGCGTCCAGGTCGAGCCGATGTCTCGAGCGGCGAGGACGAGTTATCGTGCGGCAGACTGTGCATCTCTTAAAATGAATTACTCGTTACTGACCGATACGGAATCGATAACCTGCTCTGGCAGACTCCAAATCTCTAGCCAGCTGGTGGACCTTTGCTTTGCATGTATTCGGGTCATTCTCATGTCCACTTGGAGAGACTCCAAGATCGGCGCTCCGCCGAGATAAAATCTAAAAATATTTTCGTGCACTCGTCACTCAGCCAGCACCACCATTGCCAGCCTCTACAATCTCGGTGGTTACTGGCAACAGGAAATCGTCAGTGCTCCATCGTTCCTTCAATTAACACTAATTGTAACTGCAACGAAAATCAAGGCCCGAGTCTCGAATAATTCGATTCTCACAGCTTCCATCGAGAGTTCGAGGCGGGACTTGGTAGGTAAGAGTACGAGGAGGCAATTTCATCGAGCGATAGCGCAATTGATGAAATAACACGTTACCACCTTGAACTCGGGTTAAAAGTCCAGGGATGAAGTCGTTACGAAAAGATCCCGCCCTTCCTCTTTCTCTCTTTCTCTCTCGTGCTCTTTCTCGAGTGAACAAGCGGATGCGGGACGTAAAGTAAGTGTGCCATGGAAAGAGGAAGAGGCACTGAAGAAATCGGTATGAAACGAGTTTCCTTTCTTATCAGTGCTTGCCGAGCGATTAAAACTATGTTCACTGAGGAGTACCTGCCTTCGTGGCATGCGCTTCTGCTCATTACTGCCTTTTCTCAGATCTTCCACTCCCCCATGCTTAAAGTATCGACAATACGCGGTGGAATTCCTGGGAGAATCGATTTCAAAGCGAACATCTTCGTGAGATTCTATTCCCAATATGGATTAGGCGAACCCAGGACCATTTGACGTTTGGAGCCGAACCCATTTTTCAATCGATCGTCATCCCATTTGCGCGCTAGTCACAAATTTCTTTAGTTATCGGCACGTCCCATTCATAAGACACGTGAGCGAGCAACGTTTCTGTGGATTGCGAATTAAACGCGACAGCTAAAATACCTGCGACACAACAAAGTGGAAACGCAACGGGGGGCAAGGCAATAACGAGAGGCCAACATCCTGCTTGGCGTTCTATTCGCTCAGTGAGTTGCAGGACTCCTAAATCAAGCATAAAAGAGGATTCCGTTCCTCGGTTTCCCCCTTTTCTCTCTCTCTTCCTCTCTCTTTCCCTCTCTCTCTCTCTCTCTCTCTCTCTCTGCTTGACGGTCAGAAGTTTTCCGGTGGCAGGCTGAACACCGCATGATTTTCTTGATTTATGAGGGACCTCCTCGACGTCGAGGAAAGCCGCTGTTTAAAGTATCAATAGATATTAATCAAGCTCGTAATGAGACTTCCTGATCTTTAGCGTGCGGTACGCAGATGGTTATGTTTGGATGGTAGAAGGCTGATTTCGTGGGATCTTGGGTGGTCAGGAAAGCAGCCACTCGAGGGAACGAAAGCTCCTCTCTTTCTACGCGCGGACATAAAGAAGCTCTATATAAGGGACAGTGACTCGCCACCGTGAGAGAACAGCTCTAACTTGCCACGTTACCATAAAATTAATCGCTCAATTCGCCCATCTAATTTCTCCACTCAGTTACTTCATGAAACCTTCCCTCCAGCGACCATTACGACCTTTCTAGTGGAACACTTAGAAGTTTCTATCTCAAATTTCTAACTACGTAAAAAGTCATCGAGAAGTTTTAGAGCTCGTCTTATAGGGAACCAAGGAAGCTTGGGATTTTAGGGCGTGTAACCCTTTCGATTCAAATTCTTCTGGGTCTTGTTCCCCTCGATGACACGACACTTCGAAATCATGGCAAACGATTTATATGACACCTTGAGCGTGGGTGACCCTCGAAATTTACGAGGGTGGAGCCGCACTTATTGGCCCCGCTTATTACGAGTTATTACCTCGGACTGTGCATGCCCGATTCGAAGAGTCATCGAGAGGATTCGGTGCCCTTAAATTGTCATCCTGTTAACTGAATTCTCATTGCGGGTGCAGCGACCAGCATACTTCAATCGGTGCCGGTGCAGTCGGATTAGTGGAATTTCTATCCGCTGATTCAGAAGCGAGACGCCTAATCTGTCTGACAGTAGCTGGTCACTTTCATCTTGAGATAAGACCTGTCATTGATAAAATACTGTTATTTATAGTAGGCTCTGAATTGCTCTTCATTTACCAATTAATATTCTCCTTCAATATTATATTGATGGGAGAGAAAGTTTTTGCTGCTTTAGTCGAAGACAATTATTGCCAAAAATCGCTCTTCCTGGCCAATTCAGTAGCACCAAATGATCGGAACTGATTATTCCAAGACGAAACGAGCGACTTCCGCCTCCGGCAAAAGGGAGCATGATCGGGCCCGATAAATATTCCCGGCTGTGTGCTGGGTGTTACTCCGTAAACAAACACGAATGTTCTACTATAATCGAGCCGGTAAGCGCGATAGCCGGCCTCCCGGCTCTGTGCCATTAGTGAAAAACGAGTGTTAATTACAGACGCCGACGATGAATTTACATGATCGATCGGGCTGTGCAGTCAGATAAAATAGCCGGCCGCAAAGGAAACCCGCTACCATCTGTCATCGGGAACATGTCCCCAAACTACTAATCACAGCGCGTTATGTAAAGAGCCGGCGAACCACGTAACCATTTTCATAATGAGCCGATGCCTGAGAGCCAGTGGAGGTTCAAAATCTCCGAGATTTCTCTGGGACTTCAAACTTGCACTTGCCCCACCCCAGGCATCCTAAGCTAAAGCAGGCGGCGGGACTGTAAATTCTGCCCTATAATAACGCACAACAGGTCCCCCACTGTAATAACACTTCGCCTCTATGGTCAATGTTATTACACACCGGTATAATAACACATCCATATGTAATAACAGATAATTGGGAAAGTGTCGTAGCGTCGACTACGCAACGCTCGACTTCCGCACTCTGTACCCTTCAAAGAGTATAAATTTGACTGGCGGCCTCCACCTTTCGAGAGATTGATGAGTCGCCAGTTCTCCGAGGCTCGGGAGACGATCGCGGTACTATTAGCCGATGCAAATCAGTCGCGGAGGTGTGATAATTACTGTGCGCCGTAATCGCTAATACAAGCGACTCATTTTTTCATCGGCGATTTCCGCATTTAATCGAAACGTCGTCGCGCCAGTGTCACTCTCAGCTTGCGATAGATTAGCATCGACTAAATTGCCGAGAATTGCTGAGAATTTCCGGGTATAGGAATACTTGAATGTTACATCCGCCAATGATCTTCGCACTGGTAGATCACAATCGGCTGATACGAATGCGCTAGTGCCGTCTCTAAATAATTCATAACGTCAATATCATTTACATCATGCGATCTTGGCGCCGTCCGGCCTGAAAATTGTCCCCCGCTGCCTCGGCGATCAGACGCTCGCGCCAGTCGGTTTGCGCTTACGGCTCACCATCCCATTTGAATCTCCAGACTAATTAGCGGGCGTCTGTAACAAATGATAATGCGAAAGACGAGTAACGGTACGCGCGCCGCGTCGCGCCGCGCCGTCGCTTTACGACTCGAGTTATCCCCTGTTATCCTTTGCGCAAGTTAACATTACGCAAATGTCGCAATAAAACTAGCTGTCAATCGATCAGCCAGTCGATTGAAATATATCGGAGATTCTGGTGAACTGGATCGTGTGGGCTTCTAGGCATGCTTGTTTTACTCTTTGACTATTGACTAACTGCCTATTGATTGAGTTTTCATAATCGTTGTTTCATATATTAACGTCAAAGTCAGTATGGTTTTAAATTATAGAATTCTGCATTAAGGAGTATGTACAAGGGTCTTTTAATTCCCTGAAGGTTTCGAATTGACACAATCAACACTGCGTGTCAATTAAAGTCGTGATTATTAAAGGGAAAGAGCACCGAGAGACAGGATGATAAATAGACAAGTGAACGGCGACAAGTGAATACGCATGAGGCGACGAGACGGAACTTAAGTCTGGATAGCAGGCGACCATCTCATGTAAATTGTCCAAGAGCGAGCGTTTCAAAGACTTCTCTTATATGTAATTAAGGACACACCAAGGGAAAGGCATTTGGAACGTTTAATTGCGAACGAGGGATCGTAAAGACTTTGCTATTGCCTGGTCATAAATTATATTCCAACCCGTAAGAGTGAAGGATCAGAATGCAAGTGTGCTTCGCTCGACTCGTTCTCGACTGCACAGACTCCCGATTAAATCAGAACTCTCCTTTTCTCTCCTTCTTCGCGACAGAGATATCACGACGATTGTTTCCTGAGTCACATATTTATGAGTCAGGACAAAGATTTGCATTGGTATGACGCTCGGCCCGCGAACAAAAGCTTGCCTCCGAAATCCGCAATCGGGAGAGAGTGCGGCACTTTACGGTAGACGACGTGACAGCGGCGGCGGCGGCGGCGGCGGCGCGGCGCTCTGCGTGAGGCCGATGTGCAAAGGACAATGGGCAGAAATGTAGAACGCAGCTTTCCGGGAAGAGCGGCTTTCGGCGGTGGCGGAGAACTCTAATGAAAACGTCTCGCTTGAATCATCTTAATGGCGAGGGCGAGCGGTGATCCCATAACCAAGAACCGTCTGGTACATCGTTACGCTCAATTAAAATGCGCCTCGCGAATTAGCCGGTGAAACACGATACGCACACCGACGTTCCCGGCACCGAAATCATTTCAATGCACACTCCCATTACCATTACCCACCAGTCGCTTCTCGCTACGTTCTTCCTACGCTCGCCTCTCTCCAAAGAGGTGTACAGGGTGATACGGATATACATGCAACCATCTGACTCAGCTGCGACGACACATTTCACCGCGCGAGATGTCATCTTAATCGTCTCTTTCTTATTCCCAGTATAACGCACCAAGTAATCCGAACTGGAGAATCTCTTGAAAATAGGATTTTCACCGACCAATCGCTGGCTTACATACATATCCGCATCCCACCCTGTATAACATCTAATTCTTTTAACGCGAACACAAACCAGCAGACATGAACTTGGCGGGCACGGCCCAACCACAATGAAATCGATAGCTGTCATTTCTTGACTACCAGCTATACTATCTAGCGGCGCGCTGGCAGGTCGGCGCAAGGAATGCTATCTTTGACATTTCGAAGTATGTCGTGCCGCGCTGACATGCCGACGATACACCTTGCCCACACTCTAGAATCCGAAAATCACATTGGAGGCAAATGATGAATCATACCGAGGAGAGAGGGAAACCGAGCAGTGGAATTCCACTTGATCCGGAAGCACCGAAGCGTTCAAAGGCACGTAGCATTTGCTGTTCGATTACTATCATCTTACTAATGGAAGGCTGAGCTAAATTATAGTTTGGAGACTAGAGAGGAGGTAGAATTAGATAGTTTTGGAGAAGCAAGTGCGAGTCGATCGCTCATGATCCCTCTAGAGAGGTACATAGAGACGCGTAATAATGACATAATCGTTCGGAGGAGGCGTGTAATTTGGCGGGAAAGAGGCACCACCTCCCGGAGATAGAAATTCACCTGAATAAAGACGCAAGATTAAGGTACACCTGGCGCGAGAGCCCTTCGCACAGCGTTGCTCAACGAAAATGTCAGCCCGATTTCATAGCTTTGCTGATTGGCAATCGGCGCGTAACACATGTGATCGTTGGCTAGCTTTAATCTATGCAAGCGCGCGCCCGGACACCCGAGATCTAGGAATTCCTACGGCGCATTATGCTAATTACCGTCGCGGCAATAATTCTGCTTCTCGGCTTGTCTGTCACGTGGGAATTACTGCACTAGATTCGCGATCGTTTATTGTGAAGTGAACGTGCGCACACTCGCTGCCACCACCTGTTCACGCGTAGGAACTTCGACTTGTAACTTCAGGCATACCTGGCGAACTTAGCCGAAAGAATTTCGCGCAAAGGTCAACGACCACTGTGCAAGTGTGCACAGCCTGGCGAATTCCTATGTGTAATGAGGTGATTGTTGAAATAGTTGTTATCAGCGAGCGGTGAGTTGGTATATAGTTTATAGCAGGGCATCGTGCCATGAAGTCACGGAGTTCCAAGAACGGTATTAACATCCGATTGTTTCAGCGAACGGATGCTGCTACGCGGCTGGTGCCAGGTATCGTATCTCTACCACACGTTTATGATATAGACGTAACACGCACCAGTGCGTTTACTCCCAGTATGGCTAAACGCTAAACGAACGCGTTGGTGATATTTGCAATTACCCGAGATCTCGGTGTAATACTAGCTTGGCGATAATCATACGCGGTTTGTTGGGTGTCAGTACTAAGGCATTAGGGGAACTAATAACATTGCCGAGGATGACAGCACGCAAGCACAATGTCGGAAAACTAGGCCCGAGCGCAGAGGCGCGGCCGGAGAAAGTCGGAACTAATGCGAACAGATTTCCCACGCTCACTATGCAAGTATCATATTATTGAAATGCTGGTAAGTTATGTCAGAGGGGCGCAGGTACTGTTAGTTGTAGGTCGTGACTCAAATTCGCCGATGCAAATGCCTCCTGGCAGTTTAGTGGCAAGAGAGTGTGGTGGCAACCCTCGAGGCCCCTTCCAAGAAGCGAGTGTGCCCGCCTGAATATCAAGAGGAAAACTAAGACGAATATTAAATGAGATGCCACCGACAATTCCCCACTCATTCTCGCCAGCCGGCAGACCACACATTCCACCTTGCGGCAAAAGAATTTCGCTGACTCGAAGTTGGTAGTCGCACTTTAATCACGAAGAAGACACGTAAAAGTGATTCATCGGGCATCCATGTGACGTGAAGTGAAGTCATTGCCAGACTCGGCAACCGAATGGGATTGGCCTAACGGCTCGCCCGGGGGTCTCTAATTTACAAGTCATATTGGCTTTGCCTGTGCGTATTGTTGAGTCAATGCTATCGAACGATGAGTTCCATACTTTCTATCCACTTTCTACGTGATGATACTTGGACTGTTGCGAATTGAAACAGGCTGGGAGGAAATGGTGCGCGAATTGGAATTGCAGGAAAGGAAGGAAGAGTTGTAATCAGAGCTAGGCTCTGACCGAAGGCGAGTGCAGTCGATCTTAAAACGGGATGAAGCGAGTGGGGTGGATGCTGCATCCGCAACGGCGGAGCAACGACCCTCTCTCCACTGCTCACGGACTCTCTCACTTGGTTTACTAACATTTGCCAGGCTAGACACCGCCAGCAAGAGAGTCGTCTATCTTCGGTCCACCACCAGCTATCCCGTCTAATTTCGGCGGCGCGTTGCGGGACGCGTGCGGGGCCGTTTGCCCGCTTCGATATTCGCTTCCCCGCGAAAACCCATCTGACCATCTACTGACAGACGAATGATACCCTTACTCTTCGAATATTGCCGAGAACTTCCGGCTTTTTCTCAGCAGCTATCGCAAACAAATCATCGTCTTCAATAAACGATTCTCTACCAACGAACTTGCAATTTTGTATAGTTTGTAAACTTTTTAAACTTTCGAATTTTTTTTAATAATTATCGCAAACACATAATGCCCTCTAATAAACGATCTTCTAGGAAAATATTTAGAGCTTTTGCTAGTTTTTAAATTGGATTCCTGTAGGCGCGAAGAAAACTGAGTTGGACTTGAAGTCGAGTTATTTATAGGAAAAGCTTGCAGTGTAGTCCGAAGTAGAGTTGGCAGTTAGGAGTAGTTACGGAACATATTCGGTGCGTTGAAAACGAGTGGTTTGTATCGGTAGGATTGGGTTAAGGCCACCAACCACTCAGGTCTTACGCGAATGCCTGTTGTGCCTGGCTGACGTACATTTGCATAAAAGTAGTGTCAAGTAGAGGTCTATAAATAGCCGAGGAAGCTTGCACACTTCATTTCAGCATCGGCTCCTTGAAATATACAAGTAACGCAAGAAAGAGACTGGCAAAAAATTGGCTACCTTGTTTTAAGCAACCGGAATCAGGCAAGATAGCAGAACTCCTACGTGAGATGAAGGACATTGATTGCACTAATTGGCTCGCATGCGTGGCGAATGATGGAAGAAAGGGGCAATTACAGGGCGTGTAATGTACGCGTCGATCTATGGAAAGGTGCGTGTGGACGGTACGTGCGTAAAGTTTTGTACACGTGGACCAAGTCCGTGGGTGCACCAGCAGGTTCAAAGAGCAACAGACGCGAAACAATGCGGCTTCCCGGCTCTAATTATCTCAATTATGTTCTCACGCCCTTGGCTCGCGATGCTGGCCGCAGATACGACACCTCGTTAGTAAATACACCTCTGGCTTCGGGGCTTCGCCAACTCCGATTAATATGTTTGCAGAAACATCCTGATAAGTATCGCCCGATCCCGATTCCAGTTTTGTTTATGACCCGCTGCGCGACTCCGCACGCCGCCCCGGTAATTGCTCCCATCATCATTGCCCGATTAGACAAGGTGGAAACTATGCGAGAGAAATTCCACTCTCCAAGAGGTAACAAGAGCAGTGGAATGCCGCTGATCTGCCCGGCAAATTGACTACACCGATCTTTATCGTAAATACCACTTATTTATGCGACAGATCGATCGGGAATTATCTGTGTTGACGTGTATCGCCAGTCGGACGATGATTTGGATGGACCATTTGTTCGGCGAGTAGGCAAGCACGGCATTAGTGTCATTTCGAATGCCCTGCTCTCCGATCTAATGCTTGTCCGCCGCCTCGAGAGCTTGTCGCCGACTGCACGCATCGATGGCTTGAAACTCGAAACTGGTCCACGTAGATACGTGAGTTTGCCGGTGGATCGAACTGCCGGGATATAACGGGCCAACATATGTCTATGTTCTAATAGACTGCTCCAACTGTTATCGTAACGCGTGCCAATAGCACTCTTCCACTTGTAATTTTGATAAATCATAAGCATCATGTTCTTGTAGCAAATAATCGTACAAATAGTACTCCAAATGTCAGCAGTCGTTCGGGAAATATGATTTGATAGTGATTATTAATAAGTTTCGTGTTTAAGAGTATTGCTTTCATCGCTTCTTACGATTAACGGAAACAGGAAATGAGTAGTCAATGATCGGTTACGGTGGCTGACCATCATTTATCGGTTCTATCACAAGAGCAGTCAAGGTTTAATCCTAGCATCGATAGAAGCCACCGATTAAATCTTGCTAATTGCCCGTTCTTGCTTTGATAGCCTATCTATCTATTCATAAATTATACCGATACTATGTACTTCTAATTGCTACGGAGACCCTGCTTGATAACGCGAAGGCGTTAGATACTAGCCTGATATTCCCCAACCAGCGCGATGGACCGCTTCCTCTATATTACTAATTACAGCATACGCTGTACATTTTGCATATTCATCGTCCCATAACGATCTGAGTTTGTCATTATACTCTATTTGTAAACTTGTGATTGGCCTTTGACGATGGACACTTCATCCTTCCGATATTCTAGCTTTATTCCAGTCTGAAATTGCACCGGACTCCGATGCATCGAATGAAATTCCATTCTTGGAGAAGTACCGTGAGGATTGGCAAGGAGGCAGGAGTCAGCATGGCAACTTAGGGTGCTTTAATTCAGTCACAGTTCATTTCGGGCGTTAATGACAAGTGCGAGCCGGCGACACGCCGCGCCGCGCCGCGCCGGCCGCACGACAAGACGTGCTCCCTCTCGGTATGGCATGAACAACGAGCAGAGGGACGTCGCTCCGAAAATAGTTGACCCGCTTGAAAATGCACGTTACCGCGTGGAAAGTGGCGAAGAAGAGCGACAAGAAGCTCTCCCCTTCCTTGGCATGCTGCTCAATGATCGGCACTGTTACGGTGCGAACTTGGCGCTCTTTGAGCGTGTCACCCTCCGAAGACTCGTGTCCATCGCTTGGCCATTGTGGGTGGGACGAGTCAGTCGCGGATGAATATTAATAGCGCCAGACAGAAGACCGGCTCGCCTTGCGGACTCATTATAATTTTAATCGGAAGCGGGCCGAGCTCTATTATAATCTCTGGCGCGCTTCAACCCAGTCAGAGAGCTTCGCACACTGCTCGTCTTACCGAAGTGTATAGTATATCTGTTAACACATTATTGACCGACTACCTCAGGCAGAAACTAATGCGTGTCACATGCGAAGTCTCCAGTTAAGATTTACGATGTTGGAGAGAGCTAACTTTAACGTAAGTGTTGGGAGATCCACGTGAGCGAGAAATAAAATCGTAGACACCTTCCTGGCAAGTGTAAAATCGCGATGTGTTAGCAGTTATTAAGGCGATAGTCGGCACGAGAGTATCCCGTTAACGCTAATAGGGAAGGCGGCGCGCTCGATCGCTCCATCCCAGGATGAATGAACCGACCGTATTTGGCAGCCAGCGAGAACGAGTTCTTTCAATGAAAACCACCTTGCATGAACGAATCCACAGTCCCTCCTTACTTCTCGGCCATGTCAACCCTCCAGCCACTGACAACAAAAATACCGGGGCGCCATTCTGCGCGTGCTTCATTCAGCCCTGCCATATCTGGCGATCGGAGGCCGGCGGATACTCTCTCGCGCGCACTAGTACTTCTAGCCATCTCGTGGACACGCGGAGAAAAAAGCTCCCGTGGGGCGATCGCATTCTTCCAATGCCCGGCTTCGTTAGGATAGCGGAAACTCGTTTCGAGCTTGGTTGCCACGGTAACTGAAGCAGCCAGCGAGAGGGAGAGAGAGAATTCTGAGTGGAATAGTGTACGACATCGGCCTCTTGGGCCTTCTTGTAATTTCCGGCTCGGTTTGCCCGCAGCCTCCGGGCATGGACCGCGGGGAGGGCGGAAGCGGACTATAGCCAAGCCGCAGGGGTTAGTTTTAATTCCGCTTGAATTACTAATCCCTTACTTTACGATTCGTCGCACTCGTATTTCCTTGGTAATCGAAAAGGAATTACTGAGATTTTCCTGAAACAAAGGCGACGACTCCTCGAACGAGAGAACGGAACGGTGCAAGTGGAATCCCCATTGAGATAGGAACGCGTCCACGCCCATGAGAACGAGGCTCGCTCGCTTAATTAAGCGAGGCTGAGGACGACGGCGCAAATTACCGATGCTCCTCGGTACACCTCGCCTTGTATATCCACACCAGAGGTACTGGCGAGACTTAAACTCATACAGACACCGGTGCCGTCATTGAAATACTGCTCGCTTCAGTTGGCGCGTTCGGTGCACCATCGCCGATCTAGATCCGGCGGTGATCGGTTCGTTGTTCGGTACAGAGAGAAGCAAAGCCAAGCGAGCGAGCCAATTGTTCGGCCGGTTTAACCGAGCGGCCTCCGTGCCTGTGTCACGCCTCGCTTCTTCCCTACCAAAAGATTTCTGCCTTTCCTTGCTGCCCCCGCCACCCTTCATTTTCTTGTTCAGTGGTTCGAAACTCTTTCAAGAATTTGTGAAAATATCTGCTTATTACACAAGCAACGGGGGGCTTCTTCTCCGTGCGGAATGGCCCGCAGAAGAATTGAGAAATAGCAAACGGGATAAGAGTGGCTTTACGAGGTACGAATTTATTGGGCGCTGTTAATCACCGGGCGACGCCCACGATGAACCACGAGAGACTTCGACAGGAGACACCGTCCTTCAGAGCAGATTTATCACACTTGTATCCAGCAGGCTCATAGAGTTCACTGTCCAGAAAGAGAGAGAGAGAAAGAGAGAGAAAGAGAGAGAGGGTGGGAAGGAGGGAGAACGTGCAGATAAATAAATTTACCGGCATTTGTTTACCCAGAAGACTTTCTAAGGAGTGTCGGCTTTGGTTCCCCAAGGCAAAGCGTGTGCTGTGCTGCAAAGCATGAATACCAGATGATGTCATGCAGGCGTTGCACCTTCTATAGACCTTATTACAAGCGGTCAGCAGTCTCTATTCCCCTCTCGAGCTGCATTAGAGGAACTTCTGGATGATCTCACTTACCAGCGCGCAAATGAACAATGTCAAAGTGCACGGCGCAGTCGATCCGCCGCCGCTCTAATCTATCCTTCCTATGCAAATAACGTCCACTTGCACTACCGAGAATTCTGTGTAACGAGTTTAAACTACTTACTCCATCCGCATGATTCTTCTAATCTCCCGGTAGCTCTGCCGCGTTCCGCAATTCTGTTGCTGTTACCGAACTATGTTGCCAGTGTTATCATAATTGATTCATTGTTGAAACACGGCGAACAAGCTCGAGGCCCGAGGTGGCGAGGCATTTCGGTTGGCGATCCATCACGTTTGGAAATCTACGAGAGTAGATCCGGGAATGCGTTGCCTGGGGTGGCAGTCTCTTCGCATACGAAATGGCTCCGGCCGACGACGTGAACAACCTACGACCTTTCGCACGAGAGTCGAATATCTCGGAGCAACCGCCTCTAATATCCTTCCTCCTCGAGCCGAAAAACTTTCTCATAAATTTGCTATCTTTTCCGGCGGGCGATGTGTGAATAATTTGAGCGAGGTGACTGGAAATGCCATGGCCTGTGAAACGGGAACTTTAATGATCGAGTGAGAGTTGGCTGACACTGTGGCTACGCGCTCGCCTGGTCCATTCGATCGATTAATGGCTCGAGAGTTCTAGGAGACAGCCGGGCGTCGTCGGCGTCGGGATCATTGAATGAATCATCGAAAGTGCCTTGCTTTCGTCGGACGCGTGTGCGTGTACAACGCCGGTGCGTGTACATAAGTACTTGCGTGCCCGGCGCAGACCACCCGTGAAAGAGAAGCAACAGACAGGAACGAAAGTGGAATCGTTCGTTGCGAGGGGTACGATCCTCGAGTGTCGTCCGGTTCATCGATCATCGACTATCTGTGAATCGATTGAACCACCAAACTTCCTCTAAACCGATCAATTACTACAGCAGCTGTAAACGTCAACTTCCTCGCACCTCCGGTAATTATCCTCGGGAAGTGGAGCTTGCTCTCGATTTAACGATCCCTCAAGCTGCTGCAAAAAGCCCGACTGACAAGCGCATCCGATACGTAAGTTCGCGCTTTCAGCGTGGAATTCAGTGTTTCGACAACATGTCGTTCCTAACTAAATATCACCTTGGCACATCGGCCAAGTATACAGTTTACATGCTGCTGTGGAGATCGTTTGTGTCAGGAGGAATTGAAGGGCGTTCGCAAAAAGCACTCTCCAAGCCTGACTAATTTGAAGGATATTTCCTCTAGAGCGGTATAAGTGCCACACGGGTAGATTAGATCATCGCGCGCCCCCTGAATGGTTCGATTAATAATTCAACGCCACGCTTTTCGAAATCCTTGTGAAAGAAACCGCGAAAGCACCGTTAGTAGAAGGAACTCCAGTCAGCTTGGCGCTCGGACAAGCTGACAAGCTGAGTTGGCAACGTGAAACTGGCTTTATGTTTCATTAATGCGTCAGGGGCAGGATTGCGTCAGCAAATTTTTCTTCATCCTAGTGGCCCACTATCATCCTAAGAACCCCTCGTGTCATGCAGCTTGACACTTGGTCGTCCTCAGTGTCACACACGTGTCACATGAATTAGAACGTGACGAGACACGACCTAGAGCTTCCTTCGACCATGTAACACGTGTACGGACCGTTTCAGAGGGATTGTGAAGTCTGTTTACCTTGGATCCAAAGTATCGGTTACCAAAGCTTTGCTGAAAGTCCAGGTTCGAGTCTTATCATATTTGACAAGCTTGCATTGCGCGCTTCCATGTGAGAGGTGATGGAAAAGTTCATTTACTTCTGAGAAAACAGGTGGCAAATATCTATCATCGCTTCCGAGAACGAAAACTTCTTAAAATATAGATATATATAGAAGGGTCTAGGAATGTAGATAAGTCATCGACCTTATTGTGGCTCGGATCTATGCCGAATAGAAAGACTCCGACGTTGAGTGTTGAAACTTGACGACGAGCAGAGCAAAGTTCTTGTCTTCATCTCGATCAGGTAACTATATTTTATAGATAGACATTCTTTCGCGACTCCCATCCAAGTACAATCTGGCTGGAAGCCAGCATCTAAGATTTAAAGAAGCACTCTCACACAGCTGCGACCGATAAAAATATTTCAAAAGTTGCTTTAGTGGGAGCGAGGATGCGATCAAAGGGAACTTGTGCTTTCATCCTGCTTCTCTAAAGGGAAACTCATTGTCTCGTGGGTCGCTCGGAGTGAGAATGGAGTACAGGATGAATTATAAGGGCCGTAGGAAATAGAAGTCGCTGTCGCAAGAATTCGCACGAAGCTGTGGAGGAATGTTTGCCACTTGTCGACAGATAAGCCTAGACACCGCTGACTCGACCTGACTCGGAGCTCCTCTATGAAAAATGTCTGGGAGCGTGCAAAAGGGTTGACGGCCCGATAAATCACTTATCCCGGAGCAGATAAGAAAGTGTGTCCCGGCTGCTGGCACGGACTGCCGCGAATGCCGATCGCTCTGATAGGTAATACGAGTCATCGATGGATACACTGCTTCACTCACGTTGTTTCGCGGGAGAACTGATGGAATAATGTAACCCTCTGCTATGACGAAGAGACTCGAACTCTCAATATAAACTACAAATCAATTATTGTTAACAGTCCGTGAGATAAGATCGATGATTAATACAGGTGGTAGCGGGGATGGTTGATGCATCGTAAGGTATGAGCGAAACACAATTATCGGCGGTGAACGGTACCCCCGGTGAATTATCGTTCCCGCCACATAGTCGATAAACTCTCTTTCCCTCTCTCTCTCTCTCTCTCGCTCCCTCACACTCTCTGGCTTTTCCTATCAAAGCGAATGGGTCTGCGCTGTCTATCGAGGCAATTATCCTCGACTGGAGTAGTCAGCAATGATTAACGTGCTCCCGATGTCTCGAGTAATCGTCATTCATATCAATTAGCAGGCGTGGGCGCGAATCAATTCCGCGAAATGAAATCACCGCGATCAGGCTGTGCTGGCCCATTAGAAATGGCGATCATGATTGGGTGCGTGCTGGCTTCCTTATGGTCTCTCAGCCGTGGCTAATGCTCTGAACTGCCAGGGACTCCTGGAGAACGTGCTGGCGACTCCTCGAGCAAGCCAGACAGCCTGGCAGCGAGGCAGCCCCTTTCTCGGAAGAACAAACCCCCCAGCATCATTCGTATGGATATCGCATACACACGTCCTTCCCGCTTTGCTACGTCTCTCCTTTTTCCTCGCTCGCATTTTTATCTCGCAGTGGGGATCGCGCGCCTCGAGAAAAAATGAGGAGGATGGTAGAAGAGAGAGAGACTCGGCTTCCCTTTCCCCGCCCTGCTCTGTACCTGCTCGCTCAATGAAACTTGGTGTACGCACTACGAATCGAGAAGAGTTTCAGCCTGGCGGGCTATTGCTTGGCTGAGCACTCTGCGGTTTTGTACCGTGAAAGGTTCGCTCGCTCCAGGAATTTCGGGTGGTCCGAGTGGGTTGGAAGCCGTCATTTAATAGCCGCACGAGAATGTGCTAACGCACGGTAATGCCGGGTCAGAGGGAGCTTTGAAAGCACTGAAAATATACGCCCTCTTAGCCCGGCAGGCATTTGCACCTCTCGAGCGAGCCGTAGCCGCTCCAATTTGCTAAGCCGCTCCTCAAGAATCTACCGGAGAGCAGCGAATGCTTCAAGAGGAAGCTGTGCCCCCTGAGAGTCGTGATTTTTACGGCTCCGCGCACGATGAGGCCGCTTTTATGCCACACTAAATTTCTCTAGCGACACTTTATGCCGGTGCTGTGTGCCCAGCGATTAACACGTAATGGCAGTGCGAATAGCGATAGAATTCGCGTTTACGAGTATTGTCAGAGACTGGCGAGCGAGCTCGGATGAGGGTGGCGACGCGCATCTACCAAACTCGCAAGCGGCCCGCTCGAAAATAAACGCGACCTGGTCAAACATATTCCTGGGCGATGATCGTTAAATGCCGGCTGCGTGGATCTATGTATACACGTTGAGCTTGGTGAAATCGGAGCCGAGCCTTTGAAGATCTCTCCCGGCGTGGGACACGCGCCTCCTCGTCTGCCTGATTCCGCCCTGATGGACGACAATGTACAATAATTCATTGCCACGGAGAGCCGGAGAACTCCGAGGGAAAAGGAGATCCGGGCCCCGACAAACGAGCTTGATCGTTCGCCTTTACTCTCTCGCTCTTGGACGCCGCCGCCGGTGCCCTTTACTTCCAGCCTGGGCTGCAGTTGCAGCCTCCACCGAAAAAGATGTGTGCACGAGATACTGTACTCTGTACTTCTATTACCAGTCCAGTGTAGTAGAAACTTGGACTTCGAACCTCTGTTTAGAGCTTTCATGTCATGCAGAGTGTCCCAGAAAGTCTAGACACAGTTTTCCATTGAAGTGGTGTCGCAGGGATAAATCATCGACGGAGACACTTTCAGGAACTGATACGATAAATCGTGCCGAGGGAACGATCGACACGTCACATCACCGATTAAACTGGCCGACAGATGCGTTCGCTGGACTAATTGATCGTTACGAGCTTGGAAACAAGCTCTTTCTCTCTCCCTCTCTTCTCGTTATCGCGAGGCAACCAACTCCGCCTCGTAATTACCAGCTAGAGAACGCGTGTGGTCTAGTTTACAATAGACAAGCCCGCGTTATCGCCGAGCGAAGTGTAACGAGTGGCGAAATCCTTGAATGGTTGGCTTGCTAATAGAATAAACAGCCGGTCGATGACCCCCAACTTCTATCAGGCATTTCACACTCACATACCGCAAAGATCAGTATAAATCAGAAAGGGAGAGAGAGAGAGAGAGAGATTCCTGACCCCCAATCTGACACCGCTGCCGTGTAACTTGCAAGATTCTAATAGAAACCACGAAATTGATTCGGTCGTCTCGCAGAGAACACACAAGGATCATCAACTCCCTCTCTTACGCGTCGTTATCACCCCTTTAATGATTCACTTTAATTACGTCGAGCCGGTTATCTAATCATGAGGAACTTAATATACTCACAGCTACTTCATCACATATGTATCGTGTAATATAGGGGAAAAACTGAAGTAAATCGTGCTCCGTATCGAATGACTACTTAATTCATAATACTCCTGAACTACTTTCACTAATTCATTTTAATCCGTGTAATTCTCAATGCTGAACTTGGTTGGGTCATCAGTAAAGCTAGAAGTAAAAGGGGCAGGGAAGGTCAAGCGTATCTAAAAGTCAGATTCAGAGGGGTAGGCTGACTTTTAAATTTGGCTTAACCGAGAGCGAACCAGCTCGATCCCGATAATCGTGGCAGCAGAGGCATCCCAAATTTATCGGAGCCTTCTAATCCGCCTTCCGTAACGCTTGATCAAAGGCCTCACGAGGATTGCACCGTGATGCTGCAACACATCGATCCCTTCTGGATGGAGCGCGCAACCTATCATAATGAGTTATTGCATCGGCTTGTCCTCTTACACCATGGCGTATCCACGAATTTCTTCGGCGCAAGAGATATCCATCCCAGCGAGGCAGAAACGTGGCATTCGCATGGAGCGAGGGTGACTCACGAGCTGCTGGCAGTGAATAGAGGAACGTGGATCGAGAGAGGATCGTGCGAGCACCGAGGGCACAGCTTGGATCGCTAGAGCAATACCAGATCTCGCGCGCAGCATCTCTTGCTCCGACTAGAGAATAAAGGATCGCGTATACTATTGGGACAATGGATCGGCGTTTTACGTGTGCCCCCATCGACGGGATAAATCGCTCTGCATCGGCCTGACATAAATCCCTATTGCAGAAACCCGACGTCTCAATCGTCGCGGCGAGCAACTCGCACACGGCAACCGGCTTGCGTAACGACCGATTCATCACCTTGCCGAGTAATTGGCCACATTGTGCGAGTACACTGGCCCCCGAGACAGCTTTATATGTACCAGGGGACCGTACTTGTCTTCATTCATAAATTAATTCGTACTTTTGCCGACGCCAACTTACTCCCTATCAGATGCAAACTCCCGTCGAGTCGATTTCGAGCAGAGGAAGAAAGCTACGGCTTCTCTATTCCCGTCTGCTGACATTATGGGATTCTCTTGGAATAGTACCAGCTTGTAACCATCTGACTCACCAAATATTCTCCTTTTACTAAACTCACGCGGACTATAACAAAGATATTGTGCCGCGTAGTCTAATTCCAGGCACTCTGTCGTGGCGCAAACATCTCATGAGAATGTGGTATCAGTGTGTGTTATGACTTACATAACTCCCTAAGAAGAAGAGTAAGAAGCCAAAGGCGACATGCTCTGTCAACCGGGTTGGCAAGAGTGTACGTATGGTAGGCTGTAATGTCTGCTTAAGACAGCTGTCGGGCAATCTAAAAGAGTTTGCAAATGCGTCACGAAACGAGCAGTGAAAAAGGAGTCCCTCTATCTTTCGGCCGAGGTTGAAGTGTCCCTCGACAGAGTGGCCACTCTTTCCATCACTTGATCGCCAGCCGTAGGAAGATCAAGAGCGCGCCAAGGGATGCTGGGATTCGGTGCAGGCATCTCGCCGCGATTGTTTCTATTAAGCGGTGCGACATCAAAGAGCACAGATGGTACGCTCCCGGGATTAAGTAGGTCCCCGGTACTCATTCGTGAGACTGATATATCTCTCCCTCTTGTTCCTGCTCACCCTGGCTTTAGTGGATCGTACCAGGAAGATGGAAGGTGCAGCTCGATGCAAATTCCCTTATTAACACGATCGCCTCTTCCTGGCAGGCGTCCCACTTTGGCCCACCCACGATTCCAAAAGGATGACACGCGTGATCGAGAGATTTATGCGAGATTCCCAGCAGTCAGCCAGCCAGCCTTGTATTATTTGTGCGCGCCTAGGAGGCGGTGGTACAATTAAATCGGAACGATGCGACGCCAGCGCAGAGGTCTCTAGTCCCATAAATATTTATTCGGCGAACCCTTGGCTTTTTGCAGGACTACGGTGAGGACGAGAACGTGGAGGAGGACGAGACTCCGGCCACACCGAAGAGTACCGGCAAGCCGAGCATCACGAGCACTTCGACCACCAGCAGTACTACCACCACCAGTACGACCACGCCTAGGAACCTGGTAACGCAACACTACGACTACAGGGACCCCCGTGCTTACGACAGCGCCACTGGCACCCAGTACAACGGCTATCAAGCGAAGAAAGAGTACGCGCCAATGTCGGCGCACAGTGCCCAAAAGTGGCAGTCACTCGGCACTCGAGAGGGCGTCAAGGAGACCAGAAGCAATACACAGCAGTACAATAAAAATGGCAAGAGTGAGTTCACTCCTTCATTCCCTTCGTCTCCTAAGGCGTGCGTGAGTGCATGCGTGCGTGCGTGCATGCGTGCATGTCAGCGTCGTGCTCGATTTTTGCTGGTCGGCCTCGAGGACGAACACTCGCCGTTTGTCTTAACGGTATCGCACTGTCGGTAATCCACTTGTGCGAACGGCGGCGTTTCGCCCCAATAGAAAGGCGCATGAACTTGCAATTGCTTTTCGAGAGACACTCCTAACTCACAGTTAGGACTGTTTCAACCATTCGATGCGGCAAGCGCCTCAATTCAATCCGGGGAGGAGAAGATATCTTGTGCAGTTGCAATATTATTAATCATCCTTCATCAATACTGGCCTCGGAGCATGCACCATTGCAATATTCAAATTTCATGGAAGGGGTGATTAATGATTATTAAGATCAAAGGCGCGCGCCGGCGAACTCGTAATAAACTCATCCCACCTCGAGAAAGACGATATGTTTGTTAAATGTGACTTCAACAGTACTGACAGGCGCCCCGCAATTACCACACTAAACGAAGTACAACTATGCAGAATGGCAGAGTACGTGTCTGTGAGATTGTCCGATTGCTCACGATAAACGGGTTAAGCTAAGCGAAGAATTCCAACGCGTAGAGTCGATTGTCGGGTGAGAAAAAGGTGAAGCACGCGTATCTAAGTGCTCGTTTGGCCAAGTGCAATTGTGCAATCGGCAACGATGTAACAGGGGAAGCCGCGCTTTGCTTGTACAACTCCGCTGTTACTTGAGTCTCGGCAACCTTATTGAAAGAGTTGACCTTACCGGAGATATGTCTGCCTTTTCATTTGCCACACTCTTTCGCGAACCTTGCGACTGGTTGCTCACTTCGGTCCAGCTTAATTCAGTGATCTCGTTGGTGCAGATGGTAGAACGCGAGAAAGCGAGCCCCCGGTGTCTCGCAATGCAGCCGAGAGCGAGAGCGAGAGAGAGAGAGAGAGAGAACGGGGGCATACTATTAATATGCAAATTAATGACGACGATTGCAACTCCTGTTGCGACAACAGCAGCCGCACTCCTTCTTTCTCACTTGCACCCTTGACACGCGTGCACTCTCTGAATGTCCCACGCGAATTGCACGTGTGCGATTGTCGAACATTAATCTATGCCGATCCATTAAATCGATTTACCGCGCGGCGTACGAAATACTCTTGCTATCAGCGGCACTCAGCCGAGCCTACTACTACCGCGGTTTCTCTTTTGGCATTTTGCACACCCTGCATGCCAAATTAGCCCGCTGCAACTAATTAATTGACAGGAATCGTTCTGTCTTACATCACACCTCGGAAATACGTATTACGTATAGAGCGTTCGATTGCTAAAAAGGAGTGCGGTAAGCGGTGCTGTAGGACTCGACTCGGCGAAGGACTGTCGTAGCTCGGCGCGAATAGATGGAGGAAAAGTAACGGGCACTTCCCTCTCAGAAGGATCCGATCCTTTTCTATGCCGTAATGGATTCGAGGCTGGATTCGAGACTTGCTTCGAGTACAGGATGTTCATCAGGCACACACATGCCTCTCGGAATCGCTGCGGCTCGTGGCACTCTATTGTAAGGCCGACGGAGATATGATCTCCTCTCGGTGTCGGTGGCGCGGATACAGCAAACGCCTACGTGCCGTGAATTAGCATAGAACGAGATCGAGCGCGCGAGATTGAGCGTGAAAATAATTTCGTTTACTTCCGAAAGCACTTGGTCCCCAAATTGTCTTATTCACAGATTCGAGCCTCTCTCCCCGGGGATTCCACGTCCACACGTATACGCATTATTAAACCCAGTTTCGGAGAGCTATTCATCGTGGCCCTTCGCCAAGCTCTGAGAGATGACTTCATCGGCCCCTCGACTAACAGAGAAAAGAGAGGACTTCTCTTTCTCGAGGGAGAAACGGGAGTATCTCGAAAAGAGGCTCGGACGAGAATGTGTTCGAGGAACTGAGCCACTTTTTTCTAGCCTGGCCGCGCTGACTTCGCGAGATTCTTCCCGCTAATGAATCTTCATTCTGCCAGCGAGACATACATCACTAAATTTATCCTGGATCCCTGCTCCCCCAGTCGAAGGCACGCGAGGTCGACAGACAAACGGCAGTTTAATGGACGGGAACTCGCGTCGCCCCGATACTGATCGTCTCCGGGACTTCGTCGATTATTACCGACAATCAACATCTATTGGCTCCATCATCCCCTCGCAAAATCCAGATTATCCGACCAGTGCTCTATCCTCGAATCGTTAAATCGACGTCTCGACGTATGAGACTTAGTGCTAGGATTTGTAAAGATTCAGTGACAATGCAGTTTCTCCTGCAGGTATGAACCTGTGAGATCGCTCCTACTATAATTATCGAGAGACCGCGAAACGCATAGAAAGCCATTAGGAATCCTTCAGCAGAATCAATAGAAAGCTCGCATGACTTATGTCACCGATGGCTAAGATCCATCTGCGTCGCGGGACATCTTGAATTCCTAGAATGCCGGGAGTACGATCTAGAGATTCTAGACTTCTGACCTCTTTCTTTCTCTTGCCCTTGTCCCCTCACTCCGATCTACTATTTTCATTGCTGACAAACACTACATTTTGCAGGTGCGGAAATCAGAGAGGCGCTCCAGCACGCAATTAAGGTCTCCCGGGAAGGGAGTTGTCAGTGGCCACGACCGAGGGTGATCCCAGTGCGAGATGTTTATCCGAGTCCGTCGACCACCTACATTCCACACTGCGCTATCCTCCACAGGTGCTCCGACGATACCGGATGCTGCAGGTCCGATGCACTCACCTGCGTGCCAAAGCACTCTCATCGCGTCGAACTCTCATTCTACGTGAGTCGATTTATTCATCTTATTGATTCGCTGCGACTTCTCCACCCTTTCTCCAACTTTCCTCTTTGCTCCAGCTTCTGATTTGATCCAACTGATCAGGAGGCCGAGGCACGAGAAATATCGTAAGCTCGACGTCCGTTAATCTCTGGTATTCGTGGAATTAGTGAAGGGTGGATACCAATAAGTCTTGGTACACGGGAGCAGAGGAATTGCTCGCATTCCTGAATGATTATACTATCGCTGAGGCAATGTCGAGAGGACATATTGTCTCGACATTGAGAGAGAAAACAATTTGCCGAGACAACATATTAAACAAATTAGCGTTCGAGCGGTGCTAGGACTTTAGAGTTCAGGCCGATTTCACGATAAAACACCTTCTTTCTCTCTTTCTCTCGGAATAACTAGCGGGTGCTCGTTACCTGCCAGATAAATCGTGGGGAGAAAGAGAGCTAGGCTCGATCGAGGTATACACTTATGCAGTAAGGGGCGAGCGAGAGGACTTCATCGCCCGAGAGAAAGTACCATTAATCCTGCAAAACGGTATACCAAGCGATTTATTAACCGGCTGTATCGGACAGGCTGCTATCTGCTATCCAACCAACGATCCAGACAAACCGCCGCCGATCTCGATCTCCCTATCGCATTAACATTCTGGTCAACACAGTAGTGGTGCGATACCACTCGACTTCCGATCGCATTGGGGAATGATGAAACATCATTAGTCTCGAATTTGAGGAGCGCAGGAAAGTAGCTTGTCCAGGCTCGATGGGAAACTAGCGCGCACCTACCATTCGTGTCATGGAAAACTGGTGCACTGGAATGTCAGCCGACTTATTTCACCCTATAGATTTATTTCACCTTATCTCCCGGACCTGTTCACGTGTGCTTGTGTGCGATTTATATGGAGTGAGAATTTATCTGCAGAAAGTAGCTAGGTATGATCGATGATCCGGCATGCGATCAGTGGTTCGATAGAGTTTCGTCTAGTCAAGCGGCACAGTGTGCGCGCACGCGAGCCAGCGAGAGATAAGGCCAAGTGAAATTGTTCTCGATCGGATACTGGTACACAGGTGGTACGGTACAGGCATCCGCAACTAATAGTATAGGATGTGCTTTATGAATATCGGCGCACTTTTTGGGATATTAATTGGACGGGGTACACGCGTCTCCCCAGCATCATCCTTGGTGGTCCTGCATGTCACGTTAGCGGCAGGGTTATACTTATAGGTATTTATGCATCGGGGCGAGTACTCAGAAAATTATTAGCCATCCCGCCGCCGCGCCATACCTGACTGTCATCAGAACCGAGTCTTAAGCTCTCCTCACACTTTTGCATCCGCTCTCTCCAGCAATTTGCGCCAATTATCAGTGGGAGAACATTAACTATGATAGTATCATTTCGTATCAGAATCGCATTAAATATTATAACTTTCGTATATGAAAGTTGATAGTAGTAGAAGTTTGGCTATTAGCCACTAAGTTGTCGAGACGGGTGCTAGACTGCACGAAGATAAAAGCTTAATAAAGAGCTCACTGTCACGAGAAGATGGGCAGAGGTCGGTGAACGGTGAATGGCCGGTCTCCTCGACTTTGCTATAGGTAAATCCCATGAAATATGCGCTGCCAATTAATATCGGTTTTTGCGGCCAATATAAATTGCCGCGTGGAGCAATCGGGCTCTGGACAAGCGCTCCTGATCGATCAATGTGCGGGGCCCTTAATTAATTGGCTTCCACGCACTCCCGGACGGCCTGGAATGGCCAGGGAAAATTGAAAGCAGAGGAAAGATTCGCCTCAAGGATTTCAGCGCTTGTCCCATACTCTCCGAGCATGTCCTTCTAACGCGCTCTTCGATCGTGTTTTACAAAGTACACGGGACCTCGGTACCTTGTAATTAGAAGTCGACGAACTCAATTATTGGCCGTGCCCCGGGAGAGCGTGGAATTTCATAAACGAGTTATATACTCTGGCTTAGTACGAAGTAGTTGCCTTACGAATCGAGCCATTAAGTCTTATCGGCCATCTTAATGGAGCAATTAATCCTACGCCGTATGATAGATGCTTTACATTCCAATTAGACGCGGCACTAATGTCTCGCAGCATTCCTAGACGAACGGATTCGTCTCAGTGATACTTGGATAAAATTGATCGGTCGCATTGACCCACCGAGGAAAGCAATCAAGCGGATGGCAATCAATATTGCTCGCGATTGTCTTACCATCGACCATTCCTCGTGACTTTGATCCGCCTTTCGAGCTACTTCGGGGGAACAATAGCCGTGCACCAGTGACGCGACGGTCCAGCAAGGAGACGCAACACTGTCATGTCAATTGGCGTCGATCATTGTAAAGATAACGAGACTGACACCCGCGCGCAGACCAAACCAATTTCCTTCATGCTCCCACAACAGCTCGTGGGATGTAATGAAGAAACTTAGCATTTTCCGCACGTGTACTCATTAGCATTGAAAAGTTCAACCAGCAAGAAAAAGCCCAGCATCTCTGCAAATGTTAGGGCTGTTAAAAGGAGTATGCAGCAGAGGCGGCGATTATACCGGCCAAGCGGTAGCTTCTCGGTGGTTTTCACCTTAATCCAGAGAGTTCCTTTATGTTCTGTATAATCTGTATGATTTAAAGATGCCTATTCAGAGTGGAAAGCGCCTTTGAAAGCGCTACGGTTTACGAGGAATTAACGGCGTGGCGACACCGCATCATTTCGATGGGTGTCCCTCGGTGAGAAGGCGGCCTCTGCCATGCGGCATTATCCGAAAACAAAAATGAGCAGCGATATAAATTGCAATAAGCGCGGCGCGGCGCGACGCGACGCGTAATCGCCGCGGCGAGGCGAGGAGTGCGAGCGGCAAGAAGTGCAATAACGCCGCGCGGCGCGGGTGTAATTTGCATCCCGGCGCAATTACCATCCAGTTTTGCCGTTCGGCATTAGCATAAGTTCTCGATCCGGCTCTCTTGTGGGAAACGGTAGTGCCGATCGCACTTATACTTGCAGGCAAGCGTACACGCGATTACATTGTCCCTCCACTCGAGATCATCATAAGGAAGTCTTTTCATGCTGGATTTCAATATTTCGCGAATTCCTGAACGCATAGTAAGCCGCGGTACTCATAGCACACAGTACACGATCGTTACCACTGAAAGACTGGACCCGATATTTACGATCGCTCCTTCCAGATTACATGTTGCACTGGCAACGCAACCCCAAAGACCGACCCGCAAACTCGTATCCTGCCAGCTGATATTTAATGCTGACATTCAAGGAAAAAGTGTATGGCAACCGCCTGTGAGAAAAGTCTGACTTCTTTCTCGTGGCCGAAAACGAATCAATTATCATACAAGGTATCTAGCTATTACCAGCCAGTCAGAACACTGCAATACTATTCCACGAAAGTTTCTCCAAGGGGATCGACTTGCGAACCAATCTTCGAATCCATACAACAACCAGGCACACCGATACTAAGAAAAACCTCGGGGTGATTAGTGGACGGTGAGAGCGGGTGGAACGGAAAATACGATCTGTACGAGGTGGACGTCAGTTCACATGGATTAAAGCAGGCACGATTGAGTGCTCCCAAGAGCTACGAGCAAGCTTTCCGTTCGAGTTCAGTTCCCGGGGCTGTGAGCAGTACACCAGGAGGTTCGAGGAAACCGGAGACGGTGGACGGTGGTCTTTTACAAAATGCGAAAACGTTAATTATATGTCAAAGTGGCGGTATGTACTTTCTAGGGTATCGCTTATCTGGCTAAAAGATCACTCGATATATCGTGCTTGCCGGGACTCCGTACACCCACGCTGGGCTCTGACGGCATGCGCTCACAGTTCACAGTGAGGTGCCGGTGAGTTCGTTGCCGTGCGGGCCCGGCAATCTCAGAAGCGGTAACTGATTGTGATGAATGCAAAGGGGCTCTGGTCCACTGGGGGTCACAGACCATGTACCGGGCTATAAATTGCGTCGGGGTGTACCTTGCCCCTTTTTAAAGCACCGTTCCGTTCCTCACCCGCCTCTGTCTCAGCCCATGTATCTATACTTCCACCAGGCATGTACCATGGAGTGATCGTGTCTCCAGTTTATGGTTACTCATTGTCAGTCACTCGCAATACCCTCTACTTGAATCATTAGCCTTAACATTATTTCACAACTTTTGCCGGCAGCTAACTTTATGGGGATCTGACATTCTCAAGTCTATAACATCTAAGTCTCTCGAGAGTTTGATAATGGAAGATAAGTCTCTCCCTCTCTCTCTTTCTTACTCTAGTCACTTTAGACCAATCGCCACCGTTGCAGCACGCATAGAACTTCTCCTAGAAACCAGACTGCACGTTCCAATTACCTTCTATAATTATCTTGAGTAACTTTAGAGTCACCTGCGATAACATCTACTCTATATACCATGCTTTCGGAAAGAGACTCTAACCGGGGATCCAGGACATCAGAGGAAAGCATCTCCAGATACTTGAGTCCCCTTTCAGAGGTGTCTCGTAAAATAATGCGATAGTAAGTCAGTGTTCCGGCAGATCTCCAAATTTCCAAAAAGATCATCTATAAAGTGTGAAGTGACGGAGTAATCGTCGGGTTATATTAATAACGGGCCGGGCTGAACTTCCGTGATACCAAAATACGCCGATTCAGAGAGATCGGCTGGATGCTAGATGCATGCATGAAAGCAAGTGGGTTAATGCCTGTCGATCGTTAAAAGCTTTCTCGGAAGACTTGAAATTGCAAGTAATAAAGCTTGAATACGACGTCTTCAGACACGAACTGGAACTAACTTAAACTAACTTAAAAGCCACGAAATGTGAGAATTACAAAGATTGGCAGTTTCTCATGATGGGTGAAAGGTGTGAATGGCTCGCGAGCAAGTCCCAGGCGAACACTATATGTGTACTGATTGCACATCCACCGGATATACAATATTATCCTGCCATTATCCTATTTCTGTGCGTTCGCAAATAGCCAATCGAACTTTTTCTGCACCGGCATTGCTAACCCCATTTTTTCTCATATGCTCAAGAGATGTTGCAAGGTAAAATCTCCGGACATTATGTCACATAACATGCAATAGAACGAATCCAGAATTTACCAAGAGTTCCAGTCGATGTTTCATGGAATGTTCCCTCTGAGTAAAACAGGACCATAATAGTCGGTGATTGGTGACTGTTGAAACATTAAAGAGGGTCCGTTCGATAGTGCAAAGTAAAACGGTTGGTAGGAAAGTAAAACCATTTTACGAACTGCCGCAGCCAAGTGACAATGCTCGAAATCAATGCTTTCAGTTGAGTATTTATGAGCCCGTGCCATTAGTTATCGCGCGAAGCTAAAAACACTCCTTTCCGGAGCACAATCTGAAAGGTGTTCCGAACCACCCTGTTCCTTTTGGTCGTTAGTGGGTCAGGTCATCAGTAAAGCTGTAACGAATGTCCCAACTACTATCCGAGTCTCTTAACGATCTCCGAAACTAGAAGCGAGCATGACTCAATTGGTTTCCAAGAGTCACTTCGCAACCCTTTGATGACTAGTTTCCCGAGAGATAAATAAGTATCCAGCGGGGTAAGTGTGTGTTGTTAGTTGGCACGTGTCAAGGGAGAAGTGTGTTGACGTTTCGGAGCAGAGGTTACTCCGTGCACCGAGGCCTAATGATTTGGCAAAGAGCAACGGGTTACCGACAATCAGAGGGGATGTTTGGACTTGGACGGCGGTCACAGCTGCACCGAACTCTGTGCCAAGAATTATAATGCTGCCTGCTAAAGAGCGGCAACAGGATGAAAACGAGAGGGTTCCGCTTCCTTAACATTGTCTTGGCCTCGGCTGAGCACCTGGCTCGACACATCGTCGTCCGCCCCGAAATTGCACGCGGAAGCTACGCTTGAAATTGATAGATCGCCGAAGATCTCAGCTGCGTTTAAGAGGGCCGACAGTTTCCAGTGAGTCAGAGTCTTCGTTAGGGAGGAGTTGGGCCTCATTGAGCGAGACACTTTGTAACTGTAACGCATTCTACCTCCAGTCTGTAATTCAAGCCATTCTCAGAACTTCCACTAAAGCTGGCAGACACTGCTAGTTGACTCCGACGCCAGCGGAGAGTACACTTTCACATAAAATGGACGAATTTAGGAAGGGCGTAAGTGTCTTAAGAAGATTTGGGGGATTCGTGTTTCTGGAGACTGCCGAGGGACATGGTGAATTTAAGGGGCTCTGGCAGAAGAAGGTCGTTACATTCCTAAGGAATGCGGTAGATCCCAATCAGACGTCCGGTTATCGTTTTTAATGGTTTTCCCAACTCACCACTACCAGAATCCCGAGGATCCTCTGGACCAGGACCCCACGCAAGATTAACAACATGCTTGTAGCTTTAATGGAGCTGACGACTTGAAGGCAGCCCTCGGAATTACACCTGACCGATCCCTTCAGTCGACTGGTGGCGGTAAAAAGTGTCACCTTCTCGTTCGGCCTTTATCATCGTAAGCCTCTTAGAAGAAAGTCGCTCGTTAGAGCACTCAAACTGCGGAAAATTGGGGTACCTGGCAAGGGAAATGTCTGGTGATCCCATCAGAGGACTGGGAGGACTCGACTATTATAGATAGGCAGGAACTGCGGCTGCCAAGCTTCTGAGTTTGCTGACATTCGAGAGGCGGGTTCGCACGCCTATCGCCAGATATACCACAATTCCCGAAGGAGTAATTGAAACCGGTGTTTTCACCGACAGAAAACCACGGCGGGGGCCCCGGCCGAATTTGATCCCTCTGCCGAAAAGAACGCGCGCATCATGTCGACCACCATTGAAAGGTGTGAGAAGGCTCTTCGGCTACATGCTTCTTTCTTCTTTCTTTTGCCGTTGGGGGTCAATCCTAACAGCCAGTTGCCAAGTATCAATCGTCCCTCACCCCTCACTCCTAGACACCAACTTCATTCTGATGCTTCTATTTCTGCACCAACTTACCATGTAAGTACGTGTCTAACATGTCAGACTAGACAGCACGCTCCTATATCGGTCATTCGCGTGCGAGTCCTCGCGTCGCGCAGTCTCGCGTCAGATAAATTTCCATAACTTTATTTTTGGATAATTTACTGGTTAAAATAACATGCTATGGCACCGTTGCCAAAGACAAAGCCAATGCGGTGCCGGAAGAGAGGAGAATAATTCCTGACACTTTGTCGATGGGAGTTTTACGGTCGAAAAAGGAGGAAGGAGAGCTGAGTGAAAGGAGGATGGCAGACAATGTCCGAGGATGAGCCTCTCTTAAGAGAGTTTACGGGTAATATCTCAGAAAGGGGTGTACCAAGACTCAGCTTGACGTTTATTTCCTGCAACATTTCTCAGAGTTGGCTGAGCCAAGCCACGGCAACTCCGGACTAGCAAGTAAACGCCGGGAGTCCTGAGAATGCTAAGCATCGCGGAACATAAAATGCCCCTACGAATTGCGTATTTAATGAGCTTCCTTTTCCACGCGAATTAGGCTTAGCATGACGTGAATAGAGATTCCGCGGCGCGTATTAGCGTTGACGCTCGCTCGCCTTGGCAGGTAATGAGGAATCTCAATTGGAAATCACTGTGGCGGCAACGGCAGCGGCGGTGGCGACGGCGACGGTGGTACCTAATGAACCATCAATTACTTTTAACGACTGGAAAAGACCTGGACACCAATCGCGCCGCTTTTTAAAATGCGCGAAACAGTTTTTCCCGCATGCCATGGCTCGGATTCTAATTAAGTTTTTGTCGGGGATACCGTAATCGTTCCTTGATACGACCTCCTTCGGCTGAGAGACCTTTCGAGGCTCGCTTGAACCCTACCCTCATCAGACTGACAAGATCGATCTCCCAGATCGGTCGGATATCCCAAGGAATCATTACACGGACGAAAAACCGTCTGATTGTCCCGTGTAATTCCTCTCGTGTATACTTTGTCTCCCGGACATTCAACTACACTCATGCACCGACCACCTGCGAGCACTCGACATATCCTGACTGCTTGATACTCGTGTACCTCGTAATTTACCATCCGATTCCTAAGATACAGTGGTTCTCAGGATGGACCCCCGCCTTGCTAGCCATGGGAAACCCTTTGCAAATCACTCAAATCTGACTGACACTGCATCCATAGTCCCCGTGAGAGTAAAGTTCACGGGAGACGCACAGAGAATCGGTCATAACAAATGGGCCGACGTGACGAGACAAACGGGACAGTCATCGAACTCGGATCCTTATGTGGAACATGCACCCCATAGAATGCAGTATCATAACTTACCAGTTCCACTCATAAATCTATGTCGATTATTATCCCTGGTCTATTTCGCCCGAACTGCTTACCGTTTCTACTAGTTGACACGTACTCCACTATTTTTGAAGATAGATCCGTGAAAGTAGAATAGGTGCACTTGTGATAATAATGACTCGACTTTCCAGAAAGTGGAAAGCTTGGTGCGCTGCTGGCGCATGGGACTGATGCGGCGCGGCACTGTGCGGCGGCGCGGCGCATCGGTTCGGGCGGAAGAGACTTCCAGAAGGAAGAGAGTTCTAGGCGAGAATCTGCATACAATGAGCGCCGAGAGAAGAAGAAAGGTTTACGCGAGCATAGCCGCGCTGGTGGTGGAGTGCTTGGGGAGCAATAATATAAGAGCGGCTGAGAACGATAAATTTCGCTCGTGCTTTTTCAAACGAGCATACCGAGCGCGAGTCGTTCGTCATCGTTTGTTCTCCAGCGCCTCTCATCGATGCTCTCCTCGCCAGCTTCGGGAAGGCGCGCCACCTTCATTCCAGCCGGTTTTCATATTTCATTCGTGGAATTCTTTGAGTTACCCTTTTTGAAATTCCAAGGAATATTAGAGAAAAATTAAGCTGAGAGGAATGTGTTCCAGAAAACAGCTAGTGTTAATAATTCCTCTTTATTACTGGCTTCTTCTTCAAACAGGTTTACCGGCGAGAAACTCGGCCCTCCCTCGACACTTCACTCTGGACAGTGTCCGATATCGAATTTAACCTCGTCTAACCTCCGCTCTTCTTCCCCACTAACGTTCGTTAGTGCTTGATTATTCCTCGAGTTAACTTACTGATCGGGTGGTTGCATTATGCGAGAGTTCTCTCGTGCAGCAAGACAATACTCAAACTGAGCCGTATGTGAGAGGGTGCGCCTGTGTGTTGTGTTGCTACTGGCAAGCCTCTGTATGCCGTCAAGCTTGCCAAGTTTAAGGTTTAAGTCACACTGACCAGGAGCAAGTATCGAATCAAGATACAAAGGAATAAAGGATACGAGACTTTCTCGCATGGAGGGATCAGTGTGACTTCTGCTTAAGGCCGGCAAAGGCCGGCCGCCCAAGACACGCGTGCGCTCGCCCTAACTGCCAGCAACCGCATCCCGCTAACAATGATAATTCTCGCGACTGAACAGCACGAATACTCCACGAAACGATTTAACGAGAGGCAAAGCCCGAAGGAAGGTCCGCTGGCAGCCTTGCCTTGGCCCAGCTACCAGTCAGCAACAGCTTCCGGGTACTTTCGTGATCGACTACTTGACCGATGCCCTTGGACCTCGCTTCTTTCGCCTTGTCACGTGCCACGTGTGCCGCGGGTCAAGCGTGTCGCACTACTTCTCCTGATTGCCCTGAGTCTCTGTGTACCAAGAGCCAAAGAAAGAAAGGGAGAGTAACGACCTAGAAATCTCGGCCAAAACCCACGCATCCTATTCAGTGACTGCGTGCCACTATTGTTTCGATCGGTTCTCACTTGTCATCATAACTTTCTACTTACATTTTATTGACTCGAACACGTATTTAGTGCATCCGAGCATTGTTCGTTACGTCGTTACAAAAATCTGTGGCATAGATTGCCGCGATTTTATAGATTTTCCTCAATTTTGTCGAATTCATCTTAAATCGATATTTTCAGTATTACACTGATTAGCTAAAGATGCTGTTTCACTTAAAGACAACTATCGGTTAAAGCCTCATTCTAATGGCAGCCTTCCAATCGGCCGAGCGGAAAAGGCCCTGCTGTGATTGATCAGCACGAGTTCAATGGCAAGATCGACGTCACGCCAAGCTTGCGGCACAAGAACGAGTGGACCACGCGTGAAACCGCAAGAGCTTTCTCGCCTGCGAGAGCTCGCACGTGAGATCGCGTGCAAACGACAGCTCTGAGCTTCCCGACGGGGTTCGCGATTAGCCGGCTCTCGTGTTTTCCGAACACGTGCTCAACCAGGAAGACTATGTCTCCACTTATTTTCTGTCGCCCGTTCACTATCGAGGGAAATCATGCGTCAAGTTTTATGGGCCATTATACCTAGTTGGCCATCTAATACGTCCAATAGGCGGCCACGCCATTCGAGAGATGAATGGACAGCGAAAGTCCATAGCCCTGGAAAAGGACGTCGATGAATCAGGACTCTGTCAGAAGGTGGCAATTATGTAGCTGGGCCACCCTGGCTTAACTAATCACTCATTTTTCTGCGGCCCCTTTGGACGCAAGAAAGCCCGGCGGCTATGGAGGCCTCACTAATTTCTGTGGGGTAATAAGATACAAATCTTGCAATTTGGGAAGAGGGAGGCCAAAACTCTTAAATCAAAGAGGTGAAATGCGTAACATTTATTCTTCGACTTTTAACGACCGACACTTCACGCTCCGTCCTAACTTTATCGTTCAAAAACGTGATCCGTCACGAAAAACAGTCGTAAATTAGTAAAGGACTAACACTCAACGTATTTTAATTTATAACTCCACCCGGTACATTACTGACGACGAGAAGGGCGAAATTTGCTACGCTGTCTTAATATTTGCTCCCACTAATTAGATGCCTCTATTATCTGGCTATCGACCCTCAATTAGAGTCTCGTTTCATCTGATTGCTCGCTAGTGATCCGAACATCGCTCAGCCATCGTCGATCGAGACCGCCTCCGAATATTAATGAGGCCGTGCTAAAGTTGCTATCACGACTCCCCGTGTTTCGTTCGCTAGTTGACTGGAAAACGGACACACTTTTCGATGTAAAAATAAACAACCTCGCAAGTTGCAGCTTATAATAACCGTATTCGCTGGTGCTTATGCAAGAAGGAGTACATCATGATTCTATCTTGTAGGGATGGGCCAGAAAACATGGCCTATTCGTGGGTCAGTTACATTGTCGTTGCTAGTTGACATCGTCGCGCTGTGCATAGCTTTGCATTATGCATTAGCATTGATTTGTTAGAATGCGGGGAAGGGCAAGCGGAGACGAGCAGTCTCTCTTGCTCGGTAATTCTCTGAACGGCGAGGAGAGGGAGGAGAGAAAGAGAGAGGGAGAGAGGGAGAGAGAGAAGAGGGAGTGCTGGGAACATAGAATAAACTAACATCTCTCTAATTAATACGACACTCGCGTAGCACAGTTCATTTAAATGAGCGCGTGAATCTTGTCTAGTGAGCGCATGCTTGAGCAATTCGCCCTCGCTTTGACCGATAAATCAGCCGCTTAAGGATGCCACTACCATCGTTTTTCCTTCGCGGTAAGTGGATCAAGGTAGCTTCTGCCGGGTTTCCCGCCTTCGATAATGAATATACTCACTTATGTTCCAATACGTTGGTGGCCATTTCCCTACTCGAGATATCGTGTTCAAGTGGCTTGCTAGATATTAGAATTCTGCGACTCAGGGATGGCACGTCGTGCATCCGTTTCCGCAATGTACTAAGGCTTTCTCCGCCGATCAGCAACAACGGTCACGGAGAACCGACCTCGGCGTCCGGGGAGCATGATGAAAGAGGGAAACTGGCGAAGGCTATCCTGGTCATTATAAATGCATTTGCCTGTATGCAAAAGACGGTCACTCTGGAGCGAGTGGATTTTGTATGTGCGCCGTTGCCAGTGAAATTCAGACGCGCTCGAAGAATATCACAATTGCGTTACATCACGATGTAAATAGGAAATGGGTGATACTACGAAGAAGAGCGTTAGTTCCGAGAGTTTCCGATGCGATTAAGATTAGTCGGATCTATTGGCTCGACTTCGTTAACTCTCGCAGTGAGTGTTGAAAGGGTACCAATCTAGTAGGATAGCTTCGCAGGCACCCGCTCGCGTTATCGCATCCTAACAGGAAAGTCCTTAGCCGACTGGATCGAGGTAATTTGAACGAGTGACTGTGCTGAACCCCAACAATAAAGACTGCTCGGATTCGTCCTCGAGAGCAGCCGCCCAACCACGTCGTACGAGCAACAAAGCACTGTGAAATTCAGAATCATCCACGCAATAATTCGCCAATATCAATCGCTACCATCTATCATTCGTGTTTGTCATTCTAAGATGACGCAGAGGACAAGAGCTCGCATCTCATTCTGGTAGCAAGCCTATAATTAATTACTTGCCAATCCCATTTGTACCATTCATCAATGTAGATTGGAATTGCATGCCTTTTAGATCAAACCTGCTTATAATTGATGATAACAACCAATTGATTAAATTCAAACAGTTATGAGTCTGAGTCACAGCTTAGAATTTAAAGATGGCAACCAATTCTATTGGGACTTTAAAGAAGAAAATATCGAGTTCAGAGGGAAGTGAGTATCAGACTGTAGAAGATAAGGTTTCGTATTGAGTATAGTAAATTTTCCAATCGATGACCTGGCGACGTAGAGAGGAGTATCGAAGACACCCACACCGAACTGGCATAGAGGGCGAAGAGGGTCCTCGTTCTCTCCACTACCGATTCACCGTGGTTGTCACGGTGTCAGGTATGTACATAATGGCAAAGGCACCCACGCCTATACTCCACACCCACTATAACCCCCAAGCGAAGCCCGAGACCAGCCTATTCCTCCGAGCGGCCTTGTTCGCTCATTTTCTTCTCGATTCATATGGGAAAAGGCTTTTCACTCGCGATAAATGTCAGGAAAGTCGTGATTACGAAAGAGTCACACGACTGCGACTGCCACGATCCGACACTAAGCCACGATAACCATCAAAAGATTTGATCCTTCATTAGGACGAGATTCATGGATAGTCGTCACTCATATTGACTGAACATTGGCATTAATAACTGGTAGTACATTGATAGCTTTTAAATGGCAGGTGAAACGTTTCTCTTAAAATGATGAACATTTATTACCCCGTATTACGCTCAGCGAAAGACAGGGTACTTGGGCATCTACAATCATGTTACCACATCGTCGTCGAATTAATAATCGCTGCGTGGCACGAGAGTGCGAGCGGCACTTAGGATAATTCCCCAACCAATATGGGAACTCGTATCTGTCCGGCGCCGTGCGTGCATTCGAGCTCATACATAGGGATTAGCATTTTCGTAAATAACGTCGTTTACCCGGCAGGATATTAAGCGCGAGGGTTGAATGAGCGCATGAGAGCAGAGGCGTGCGACTTCCAGCAGGTAGACTACGAAATACGCGACCTATAATTCACTTACGATAAGCACTTGCGGACGGCTCGGTGCGCATTACTCGCGGCAATAGCTAATTGCGCTTTAATTGGGCGGCTCCATCGGCGATTCAATGTTCAATGCACCCCGACTGTCTCTCGAGGATTCCTCGCGCGGGCTGGACGTGCTTGTGCGGCCGATTGTCACGGACAAAGCAACACATAGAAGGGAGTAGTGTGCGGGAGGTGCGCCTAGAGGAGATTCAATTGCGCGTACAGTTAGCGCGCGTGGGCGATAATGACGCCGGGATGCATGCGTGCGTGCGCCGTGAAATCTACGTCGATCCACCTTTACCTCCCTCTTGCATAATTCCGAGAGATCGCCAAGCCCACACCGTTCTCCCAGACTCGCTCAACCACTGCTGCTTCCACCTTCGTCCTTTTACCGATTCGCTCCTCCGGAACTTTATCCTCCTCTTCCACCGTCCACCTTCCTCCAAGCCTGCACTCCTGCTACTCTCTTACGCCCCCGACTTTTTCCCACTCCGTGAATGGACCTCGGGCTATTGTTGCAGCCGACCACGAGGGCGACGCGCAACAATTTTATTCCATCCAAGATTAAAAGATAGCTCGGGGAGTTGTGTGTGAGATGCATCGGAAAGTCGGTGGCTCGAGAGGAAACCCCTCCATGTGATTTGCATCTACGAGGTGTATAATTAGCGATTTTGCAGTAATAGGGATTGGATTTAAGTTGAGTCATCGGTGCATTAAAGGTGAAATGGCCCTAAACTGCTCTTAAGTAGGCAGACTTTTGAGGCTATAATATCTCGAGTAATCGAGGAGTGGAATGGATAGAGGGAGAATCGGTGGAGAGAGCTTATCTTGGTAGGAACATTAGACTCCCTCGAGTGCATAGGAGGCTCTCTTCGGTCAAGCCATTCATACGTTTTCACTTATGCCACTTAGGCGGCATGATCACCCTCACCTGGCCCGTTTATTTAAGCACTCTCATCGAGAAATAGTGTGAGAGGACCCAGTAGACAGCGAGGAAGAAGTAGCCAGACGGGTAGTAGTACCTTTAGAATAGGATTCAACGGTGAGGAGGCGAGGAGGAACGCTCACGGCTCCCACTCCCACTCCCCTCTCGCACCGAATGACCCTGAACTTCTCTCTCTGGCTGGACTTGGTCCATTAGCGCGTTCCTCCTGCGCTCGGTATTCAGAACATTGAGCACAGTAATCGCCGGCAACGCGAGCAACCATGGAATCGGGCTCGCTATCGCGGATTCTTGCAGTCCGATCTGCCGATTTGCCGATGCCAATTAATTAGATCGACTTTCTAAGCACGAGAATTGTGGTCGCTCGACTCGCAAAACCGATAGAACACTGCCGAGTGAAAATGCGGCTTTTCCTAGATGCCGATGGCATTGCCTCGAGTGAGCCCTCACTGCGAATTGGAAATGATGGTAACTCCGTTAATTGGAACAAATGAGGCCAATCTAGAAGCAATTCTCCTAGCACGCTCTTAATAGGATCGAGCAGCTCTAGCCGATAGAAGAAATACTGATGCGCCGAGCGCTCGGAGGGCTGACTTTCTATTGGGGAAATTGTTCTCACGAGAGTCTTCGAGTACATTCGCAGGACTATCTCAGTTGATGTATGTAAGTGAGTGTAGCAGTGCCCAGAGCGATCCTCGGCACTGCAGGATGCGAGCGGAAGGATCTGACATCGGAAAGTAGTTTAGCAGGATCTGTAACTACCTGACACCCGAGTAATCTCCGGGTGTCTTCTTACTAACAACCTTCCGGCACTGTATCTGATCAGTGCACCAGATATCCTGGCCAGCCGATGTCTATATGCTCTAGAAAATTAGCAAGATTCGAAGTTCAAAGGTTGAATCAATCTTAAGGAACATAGGGAACTTCGTTTCAATCACACACTGCGCCAATCGTGAAGCAACTATTAATGAAACGTCGTTGTTTGCCAAAGTTCATGAAAGTTCATGAAAGTACATGCATGATAGATCAGAGATACGATCCCATCAATGAAAGATCGCTCATCCTGTAATAAGAGTTCATAGTTGATATTGCAATCGTTGGATGAACTTTTCATATGATTCTCATAGGATTTGTTCTAGTAAGCAGTAAGTTTGGTAGCTAAGTTGTTTGTAAGAGTGGGCTTTGGTCCTCGAGAGACATTCTTCGGGGTGAATTCGTTCAAGTTGGAAGGACAGTTGTCCGAAGGCGTTAAGAATGCATCTTGGTGCGGTTCTCGAGACCGCCGGACAATGAGGACATTGTCGCGAGCCGGTGGCACAAAGCTCACCGGAAATTCATTCTCTCCCTTGGTAGACCGTGTGATCGGCCTTTTCACCGCCGCCAATATTAACACGTCCATACCACCCACTCTCCTTCAACAGTTTTCTTGCGGCTTTCTTCTATTCAGAGCACAATTCTATGCCAGTTCGTGACTCGACGTCGAAATTCGTAAAAGAGACATCCTCCCTGACACCTGCAATTTTCATTATCGATTCCAACGTCTTTGAACGACCACTCGCAGCATAAGTAGGACGTAAATCTTTCAAGTTGGGCCGGTTAATTACGGGAGAAGGCACAGCAGCCTGCAATTAGGTGCACCTTGATAGTACAGCTTTAGCATCGACTATATTTGGTTGAGAGAAACTCTCGAAAAAGCGAAGGAAGAAAGGTCGACATATGGCAAATTGTTGACTCGATCTGATCTCATTGTCAGGCCCAGTTTCTCAAGGCGGTCCCGAAGCTGACCCTAGTTGACCACGGAAGTCATTTGCAAGCTGGTTATCGCCGGCAACATCAGCATTTCCGACAGCAGTGCACTTTCATTTCGCCACCTAACGAAAGTGAGTGTTGCCGACCCTATGCTATGTCCTAGTTGAACAATTATCTCACGCCCGCATTGTCACGAGCATTGATAAACGTCCGCTCTACATTCCAGTACCAACATATCTTTAGCCGCATTCTCAAGCCACGAAACTATGAAGTATGAAATTATATTGACAGTCATTACTTAGTAGCTAAGCTTGAAAACGAGCCGGTGCCAATTATCTCTCGTTCCCGTAAACATGTGTTCCTGTCAGGCAGTCGATTTCAATGGGGAACTACTTGAAATTAAATGGAGTCGCGGATAATGGAGGGCAGATATTTCTGCCAACTTTATCGGACAAGCCATGCATGAAATGTGCTTCGGGAAAGTACATTTGCCGAGTTCACGGTGAGTCCGTTTAAATGCCTTTAATCTTGGCGATCGCTCTCTCACTTCGTGCTCAAAAGTTCGACTTTCAAGATGCACGCGTCTCACCCGAGGCACTACGATAAATCCACCCGGTAATCTCCGAGGTGGATCCGTGATATTAAGGTCCCCATTGACCGGCAATCCCGCCGGTATTATCTCAGATTTATCGCATCGGCCGCACCAGTGTTGTACACTCTGTTTGAGCGGAGCCTGCCACGCTTCTGGCAGTACTGATTCGGTGAAATTAATAACGCGGCCCCTGGATAAGTACATGCTATCAAGTGCACCGTGATACACAACACAGGATGTACTTTCTTCCTGAACGGCCGGACATAATCCCGTAAGCTCATTCTCAGGAATGCCTTTTTCGTAAACCTGATCGCCTTAACCCCACGGCGAATCTGGAACTCCCGTGAAAAGCAAGTGGGTCCACGATAAATAGTGCTGGTCGCTCCCTCACTACTATCGCGCTAATCCCCGTAATGTCTGGATAAATTAGTAACTCGAGCCAAGATTGCCTTAGTCCATCGAGTACACCGGGCGTTCCGATGTTCTTGGTTATAAGCGCACCTAAAGATAGGACCGAAATCATTCTTATCGAGCGGAGAGGGTTGCCGATGGTCGGTGGGCAGACCAAAAGCTGGGCCACACAGGAACGTGTATTTCTTATGGATTGAGCTCCCAGACTTTCGCAGCTCGTCCCACCTCACTCCAGACCTCAAGCCTCTCTCTTTTCATCAGGTTATTCCATAAAAACTGGTTCTCCGGGACACGGGTGCCTGTATCCACTTTTAAATCGCAATATTTTAACCCGAAGCTATCGAAGAGGCCCAGGTCGATCGGGCAAACTCTACAACCCCATAATAATGCTGCAGCACACTCGTACTTGCAATGTCTGTATTCTGCCTTTATCCTTACTGACCGAAAACTTCGTATCGAAATATCTAACATTCGACATGGTGAAGTTGGATGCTGCTAGAACTACGATGATCCACTTAGGAGCCCAGTCGGTTCTTTGACACCGTTTGGAGTCTGTCGCGAGCGGTGCCGAGAGAACAGGTTCGCGGGAAGACGGCGAACCGATTGACTTTCAAATGGCGACACTCGCAGGATGCAAGAAGGAATGGCAGCGCAGCGGCGAAGAGTCACTCGGTCGCCAGGATACGAAACACGATGCCCTGCTAATTCCTGGGCTTTTTCCGGTGTCACGCGCGTTCCCGTGTCTTCCGAGATGTGTGGAGATCGGCAGACTGCATTCCGTGGCGAGACCGCTGGTAAAAAGAGTGAAATGTTTGTGCTCTCGTAACTTCTTACTTCGTGGGCCGATGCGAATCGCAAGAAGAGCAAACGCTTGGTATGCGCCTTACCTTAGCCGGGGAAACACGTAGCTCTCCACTCCTAAAGGGTGTTATCACTGTCACTTAAATTCCAATTAAAACCGTTGGTGGTCCATCCGACACCAAGGATGTAGCTTCACTTTAGTCAACAACAAAACCCCTAACACTTCACTAAGAACCTCATGGACGTTTTAACTAGATCATTAATATTCAATAATCCGGTAGCACTTGCCTATAAACCAACAACGATAAAGTAAGAAACCGGATCACGCGCCGCCAATTAAATCCCACCGATCATTATTGCGGTTCTATGGTGGAAAGTAAGAACCGTTGATCAGTATTCATGGCAGTGCCTATGAAGGCAACACCCCCTCGGGCAAACTTGTCCAATCTTTGTAGTTCCGCCTATTTAAACTTGTCCCAAGCATCCGAGAGGGAGTTCTCCGTCAACTATGATTAAGGTGGAATCCACAGTCTCTCAGTGGGAGTACTTTGTCGGTGCTTTCGCCCATAGAGATAGTGTCTGGGGAATTCGCGTAGTGCCAAGGATTTCGCTTAGCGAGGCAGCAGGCACGTATGTAGCATGTAGCCTAGCCGGTGTGTCGGTCGAGGGTGGAGACGTACAAGATCGCGTTGCCCTTTCCAGGCGCTGACGTTAATTGTCAGCGGGCGTGAACACCGTTCGGATATATGCAAATCGCCAGATCGAATCGCAGAGCTAGCCTTAGAAGAGGGATGGAGGGCAGAAGCGAGAAAGAGAGTGAGAGACGCAAAGAGACCAGTTCAGGCAAAGGTGTCCGTGTAACATACACGACTCTGACCCAGTATGTGTTCACCGGCAGGCATTGATTTACAGGCGCGTTATCGAGAAATTCCGTCACGAATAGCGGGACCTGTCGTCACTAGTCAATGGAAACCCTCGAGGAAAATAGAATTTCTGAAAGTAGCAACACCTATTATTACAATCTAATCGATGCAAATTAGCCCGAGGTTTCGCTGGGAACTCTTCATTAGCCTGCTCCGCGAAGGCGCTTTCTCTCTTAAATGCTTATCCTGGCGCAGGAATTGTGATTATACTTATTAAGCGAATGAAATGATCACTGAGAAGGCCAGCGATGGTGGTTCTATCTCACTGACAAAATCATTTGCTGGTATCGTAGAAAGAGCTGCCCCTTGGCGCAGCGATCCCAATCGATGCGTGTTTCCAAGCAGGTCCAGTGAGTCTTGGACCGTGCGAGAGGGATGTTGATTTATGGTCGGTTTATCGAAGTTGCACGTCGAATTGCTTAAGTTATGCCCGCCCTTTCGACTCTAAGTTGAAATTAGAGGATGAAGATATCGCGAGAGAAAGACTGGCGTGCCGTCCACTTTTGGCTGGTGGTTTCCATTAGACTTTGGCTTGGCCAACAGCTGGCCTAGCCTCAATCTCCTGGCTAATTCCCGTGTAATCCCATTGCCAGGATTGAGCAGCGCTTTAGCACCCGATAAAGATCGCAATCGCCGTACGTGCCAAGGAGAACCGCCCACCGATAATCGCATGCAAATCGCCTCGTAGACACTCACGCACGTGCCCGTGAAAAAGAGCGCTGTGTCTACACGCGATCAGGACCTTACACTTGCTGCTCGCCGATTTCTCGCTATGGTACTATCGTGTTTGCCGCTCGATTATCATTAGCAGCGAGAGATGATGCCAGCCAAGTACGGTGGTGTCGGTGAGATCCGGCGATCCGCGCGCTTCTAGGAGACTGGTAATTAAGGAAAGAAGCGTCTTGTCCCGATAAGAGGGACACAGGTGAAAGTTGTGTCGTAAATCCAACCTCGAGTTAGTACTTGGATACTCGGCGATCTGCCAAGGGAGAGAGAGGCAGAGAGAGAGAGAGAAGAAATGAGGAAGAGACTGTCGAGTGCAGATAAGTTGAAGAAGAGCTATTTACTAGCGGCTAGATATCGCCGATACATGCATTACTTTGTACCAGCAGACGCTCGAGTAGACAGCCAGATAGACAGACAGAGAGACGAGTGTTTGACTGACACCGGATATAAGCTTCGTCAACACTTCAACCCTCGATAGGTCAACAGAAGTGTTGCCGGGGTTAATAAACTTTACGCTCTCAAGACTGATTGGAATGGAAGCTTGATCGCTCTGTGACACCTTAATATCGGTTTTCCACTGGGAATTATAGCCACGGAAGCCACCGTTCGCACTCCGAGCGAGCGCTCGGGTAATTCCATCGTGGGGGGAAGATGTGCATCGCTGATATACCGGCGCGGCATTGAAGTCCTCCAAGCACAACGGTACACCCTCGACTTTACGAACTTCGCCGATAAACAGCAACGTCCACTAAATCCGTGCATTTGAAGTTATGTGTATAGTGGCAGCATGAAGGGATCCCTGTAACCCGAGCTAAACATCGCCGTGATTAAACCTGACGAATGGCGCCCCTTTCTCACAGAAATCCTCTCGATGAAACATCTTCATTCGCTACTACGGCAAGAAGCCGATTTATCTCATCTTAATCCAGCATCGGTCATTCTGAAATGATTCATCCTCATAAAGTATCAGCCGCAGGTATCGAATGTATGAGTGGCGCATTCGGCGGTATTACCAACTAATTACATTAGGGTGGGCCGGTGAAAGGAGTCATTGTTCGCCGGTACATTAACAGATAGGAGAGCGCGTCGTCCCCGCGGGCGGAGCGGAGATGAGCTCGCGTGGGACCGATGAGGAAGCGAGTCGTATTTTAATTGCCGGCGCTCTTGCTGGGGTTTAATTATTGTTACGGTGGTAGGAAGGCGTAGCCTCGAGCACGCCAGAGTGAGAGAGCCGCTCGATTAATCGGGCGACGCGAGCTCTTCCGAGCGGCCGAACGCCAACGAGACTTATTCGAGAACACCAAGGAAGCAGACTTATTGGAGAACGCACCCAGTCTGTGGTTATCGGTCTTGGCTCGAGAGCACGTGTACATTAATTGCATTCCGCGTACTTCCGCGACTCCCACGTGTTTAAAAGTAACTGATGTTGCTATTCGAAAAGTACGCCTGATCTGAGATATCCAGAACTTCGGAACGCGGTCTGATACCTTTGGCAGTCTTATACGCCATTTATGCTGGCATTTTTCGAAACAAACCTTTCAATCAGTTTCGATCAAACCCCATAGAAACCAGCCGCGATGAAGATAACTCGTGGAACGCGCTGATGGAATCTGCCGGAATGATCTGCCCTTTCCTATCAGAATTTCCAGTATCTGCGCACACTGTTCACTCGACGACAGATAAAATACCATCCCGGCTCTTGGATGTACACACGGTATCTATGCATGGAGAGTGCAAGGATCACCGAAGTGTTTGAAAATCAGAAATAGGCATGAGAATGCGCGTTTTCCCTTCAGGGAAAACCTGACCACTCTTAGACTGACTTCAGCCACGATATTATTATACTGACTTGAGATTCCAATATAATTGTGTTCCACACCTTGTTACTTGAATTCCAAACGTATCACATTTATTTTCGAACACCTACATCCAACTCGATGGAGCGTATTGTCTTTATAGAAGCGAAAGCTATTATCCTTATCTGCGAGGGCAGATAGAACGTTGAAACTGAGCCTGTTCTTCCTCCGATAGAAGTGCTGACAGCGCCGGCAATGAGGTAAGACGCATACGGGTGCGAGAAATGGCACGGTGGATGATCCTGAGCGCCGAGTGCAGACAATGGTGTCGGGTGTCTGAAGTGTCGAAGAGAATCTCGCGCTTCGCAGACTAAACAACCGGCCGATGCGGGAGATGGTCGCCCTCGCGGAAAGAGATCCTTCTTCCTCCAAACCATTCATCCTGGAAAGCACTCTTGGTTGCCCCTGCTCCCTCCTGTAGCCGAGAAAAGTGCAGGGCTATCGATCGAAGATAGGCGAGTAGGCAATGTTCGAACGCTCGAATATATATCTAGCGGAATAATCCGGAAGCCGGCTCACCGAGAATGGGGAGAGCGATCGCGGAAGAACACGCAAAGAAATCTCAAGGAAAGCTTAATGCCTATCCTATCGAGCAGGAGCATCAGAAACGAGCGAGAGACACGCGTATACACATGCGCGCGTTTACAAACCAGGAGATTGGAATCTCCGCGACTGGCCGCGGCCGGCAAGGGAAGTCCCACGAGAAAAATATGCCGTCCGGTGGCCAGGACAACGTCGTGCGTACTTGCAAGTACAAGAGAAATTGAGAAAAATACACAGAGCTGATCTAACGCGGCGGCTGGACGAGCGGGCTGCTTTACGAAAGGAAAGTAGGGGGGAATTTGCATGCGAAAACACACGGTCCGCAAAAATATGCTCTGTTTATCGAATCTCCAACTGCCATCGCCAGTTCATTCCAAAAGCGCCACCAATACTGCAGAAACTTTCCAAGTGGGATAACATCTCGCACCGGACACTACCATCTCATCGAGAAAGTTACTCAAGCACATAGGTGCAATTGGTAAAAACCCCTAGAAGGAAAGTCGTTCGCGCTAGCCGGCTGTTGCTCTTAAAATCTCGCGATCCCTCGCAAAGCATCGCGAACGGGAGCCATCAACCTCTGTTTTATGCATGTATGGATGCCAGACCAACAATTATCCAACCAGTACCGAGCCACATCGCCTATGGCACCCACTCTGCCATACATTACTTATGATGCCCGCGGAAAGGTCTTATGTCGAATTCTCATACATGCAGATCTACTATTCTAAGAAGAAAGGAAAGTCCGTAGAGGATCATTTTGAACCAACTCCTGCAATAATTGCGGCTCTGATATAACAAGAACTAATAGAATATGCTCTAAAGTATTTCAAAGAAATAATAATATAAAATTTCGTATTAAACCTTTCAACGTGCAGAGTAATAAGAAACATTTATAATTGGTCGAAATGATGACCGCCCGTAAAAACCATAGGGCGCATCGTTGCTCGAGGATCCGTAGTCGGAGAATTAATAGATTACGTGTCATCCAAGAGTTTCGTGAGTGAAGGTCGAGAGGGAGTGTGGGGGCGATTTAGCGAGGAGGCTAAAGGATTGAAATGGAGGGCATGCCCTCCACGGTTGACCGATCTCAATGCTCTCGGCTACACGTGATTTCGTGCCTCCGTGGCTCGTTCTTGCGCTTCATTCAGCAGCGGCTGCCCCGAGCGCGATGCGCCGTGAATGTTAATGAGCCGGGCGGTCAGCTGCTCGAGATCCCACCCTTCCCACCAGAAGAAATCCAATCCCAAGCTGTGTCGCTTTATACATCGATTTCCAACGGTACTTGAGTGTTTATACCCTGCGACACTCGTCAGCATAGCCCGGAATAAAAGCTCGAAAGTTCGCGATGACTAACAAGTCAAGTATCGGCTAACTCATAAAACCGAAGCTACGCCCCATTGCAAAAATCGACAAACTCCAAGACCGTAACAGGCTATTTATCGGGAGAAGGATGCAAGGACGGAAGTGCATTATTCACGCTGTGTTTTTGATGCGAGGAAGAAATATGCAAAATTGCAGAACGGTCGAGAGATAGAGAGAGCGCTCCATGGGTGGCTGCGGGACATAAAACGCCATGACACTGGCGTCGAGTCTGGATCATCCCGAACACTCCCAAAAGGTTCACGCATCATCATGAAAAGAAAGCGGGTGTGGAGCGAAAGAGCCTCCTGAAACTTATGCGAATATTAAGAAAGAGCAGTGGGAGCGGGTTGGCCGAGAAGAAAATCGGTAAATACAGGCTTGAGTCGAGTGGAGAGTTGGCTCTCGCCGAGTGGGACTCGAGGAGTAAGAGATTCTACGAGCAACAGCTCGACTTGCACGCCAGTGCGGCATAAAATTTATGAGCACGATCTCCCGAGCGAACCATTCGTCAGGGACGATCGCGAATCTCAATCCTGGCTGTGGGATTTGACGAAGTGGAGTGCCGGCGAAAGAAAGAGCGAAGAGGGGCCTCCGAGGTGGAGGAAGAGGAGGAGGAGAAGAAGAAGGAGGTTCGTATTACAAAGATCCGGCAAAGATCTTTGCGCTTTGTCAGGGCAAAAAGGAAGGAGATTCCAAGGCGGGTGGCGTGCCGAGCAATTTGTCCTTCCTTCCTTCCTTTATCTTTATCGTACGCACGAGAATGTCTGCACATGTCACCAGATCCAAATACCTTGCTCGTTTTTGAGCAATTGGGCTAATTTTTTAATAACGACTCGACAAAACTGAATTCATCGAAATTCGGTATTCCGATCAGATTCAATAGTGTAAAACCGAACCGATTTTCACGATTCTACAAAGGGGTAACGGAGCCCTTTCCCACCAGATGGACAGGATGTCCAATGACATTGAAGCTTACCGCGCCTACATATGGAATCCGACGAGTGAAATCCCTCTGCAGAGACTGACAATGAGACTGATCGCCGCCAACCGCCAGCTCACGATCGCGGGACACGCAACCCCAGCAGGCATTTCGTTCCGCTAACTCTAGTCTCTATCCTCTATTGTTATCGATCTCCCTCGACCTGATCTCGGCTCACTATGTCCTACTTAATGCGATCAACCACGCTCTTTATTCTCGTCCAGATCATTCAATCAATTATAAGGACTTATCGCCCGAAGAAGGAATTAAAAATGGACGGATGCGATTCGTACGAGAACACGTTTACTTCGATTACAGAGACACTCGATCGATTTCCCTCTCCTTCTCTCACTTGCTGACAGAATTACGAGCTTTCTATCACGAACCAAATACGTGAAGCCGTTCTATTCCCAATTCTTGAATCGTCAAAATGAGGGGCGCGTAGTGCACTGTTCGATTGCAATGCATTCAAATCGACAGCATTCTACTTGGCGATGCATACTAGGCGAGGCCGCAATTAATGGTATGCCAGGATTTCACGGGGACTTGGTACCCTCGGCGTGTATTACTCGCTATTCGTCGGCTTGGAAGAAGTGGACTCTACCTGACTGAGGTCGAGTGCTTGAGCCAGCGACAAGCTAAGGTGAAAGGCTAGAGTTAAGGCGGGAAAAGCGTAGAATGGAGAAATGTGCATAGATACGCAGCCGTCGGAAATCGGTACGCGCCAGCAGACACCGTGAGTCAGGGCAATTAAAGTCGATTAAAGGCGAGCTAAATGTGGCCCGACGATACAGATAGCCCTCGCAACAAGTGTCGGCCGAGTGCGCGCCCGTTTTAAACAACGTGCACACTCGCCTACGGGTTAATTGGGCTCAATTAAAACTAGAGCGGCAACACCAGGAGCGCGACTGGCGAGGAAGCCGCGATTTACTCGGAAAAGGCGTCGAGCATCGCGGAACTCTGATTGTAATCGACGATTTTATTAATCCTGATCCCTTGCAGAGCCGATAGATGATTTGTTTGATTATGTGGCGTGTCTGTGTACATATGTATAACGAGGGTTTTGCCTTGGCGGTGATTTCAGACGACCAGCGTGAACGGCAGCAGCGTGGTGGAAAAGCTCTCGTTCTACAATCACACGGAATGCGAGTGCAAAGAGAGGACCGAGTACGACAGCCCCAGCGAGAGGTCGGCCGAGAAGTTGTACCGGCATCATCTGACCGCCCCACAACCGCAGAACATGCGCAGACCCACCGCCAAGAAACCGTAAGTTCATTAACACGCTTTGATCAAGTAGAAATAGCCAAATGTAAATAGACTGGAATAAAAAGTCACTATGAATCATGCTTGAATGAAATTCTTGGTGGTCAGGTGTCGCTGCCCCTCCCAGTTCACGCCAAGAATCACACCCGAGGGCAAATGCCAATGTCACTGTTACGATAACAACCACAACTGCATCAAGACCAGGCGGGGCAAGGGTTACTTCTCCCTCGCAGACAGAACGTAAGTCTCTTAAATTCAAGATACTCATAGTCCTGTTCCAAGAGTCACTTTATATAAAATGATTTCTTTTGCTGTTTGTAGGTGTATCGAGAGGGAGATATGTGCTCCACCGATCTGCGAGTTCGGCGAGTATATGCACAAGCCGGGCAAGTGCCCACGGAGGGAAGATCGATTCGAGGCAATTGCCAATTTCCGAACGAACTTGAGGCATCGATACTGAACCTCTGCCAAGTCCCCACAAGTACCAATCAATCGGGAAAGCGAGGAGAACCAAGGAAGAAAGCGCGCTTTCATTAGACGCGTTCCCTAAGGGTGCCATTTTCATTTTGTACGAGTTTATTTTATCAGAGATTCACTCTCTCACTCTTTCTGTGTATGTGTGTATGTATCCCCATTCACGCAGCTATGTATAAATGTAATAACGATACGAGAAACGCCGATCTATGACCGTACGAGGTAGGAAAGTCTTTTCCAGTGAGAAAAGCCGGATATTACACTTATACCGAGGAGTACTTTCCCGTACCGTTGCTAATCGCAAGATAGTCCCGAGTTGTTTTAAGTTGTACATTGATTTACGTCCGTGTAAATCTCGTATAATGAGCCTAAGAGACTGTGAGACTCATTGTCTTTCAAAAATAAAAAGTACATACTGTAACTGAACCGTTGTAACGTCGGGACTTTCGAAAAAGAGGCAGCCGGTGCCACTTGCGAAAATGAAGTGTGGCAAGAAGTAGGTTATGGTAAAGTATAGGTGGAAAAAGCGCTCGTGCTCGTACCTAGTCTAGACGGAGCATTCGCCAGAGGTTCTTCTCGTAAAGGTAATCTCTCTATTCCAAAAGGATACAAGTCTATCGATTCCTCTCGAAAGATCCGATCGCGAAGTATTGCATGTCCGAGGTGAAGAAGTTGACGAAGCACGGAATCGAATACCAAAGCGAGGTCGGAATAGGGAAATGAAACGAGAAGCTGTCGCGCGAAAAAGGAGGGAGCTCGTGCAATTCTGCAGCGAGCGTGCTAGAGTATTTAAGCAATCGAGCATTTAGCCAACTCGGTCTAGAATTTAATATTTAATCGCGAGCAGTACTGCCGGCCGATCGCATCGCGATCAGCCGAATCGTCGATATGCTCGGCATATTGGCCCATCATCGCCAAAGGGTAATCAGGACTTTTGGCGGAATCACTCGAGCAGAGTTCATATTATGCGCATAATAGCCAGGTTATCTAAAGCCAGAGCGAGACGCGGTTACCCCAGTGCCGATAAATGTGTTTTATACGCTTTTATACACATTATTATATACACGTACATGTAACAATCGAATTAATCACGATCGTGCGTGCTGGAGACCTTTACCCTCGCCGTTGCCGCCTTTGCCATTCAATTTAACCAACGCACCATTCTCGCCATAGGATAGGCTCATATTGCCCCAGTGAAATGTACACGCATTTTCAGGATATGTTTTCTTACAGATTTACGTACTTTTATGCTTAATTGGCGCGATTGTGTCCAATTCTTTCATTTCTCAAAGCATATCGATAAAGTATGAACGACGGGGGGTCCCCAGCACGCATACCCTCGAATGCGCTACCAATTCTATACGATACACGTAGACATAGAGGCAGCGAAGACAGTGAAATTGTATAAAAGAATGCATTATTATCGTTTCAATAAAATAAGGATACTTATTATTAATATTATGACTTACTTTGTCTTCCTATCATTCTACTCATTTCCCAAAATCATTCTTCTCTAAATCACAACTAACAATAAGATCCAAGATGCACCTTCTACGCCACCTATCGGTCCGGCACTAATTACAACTTGCAGTTTTCTTTATTTTTCACTTAAAACAACTGAAGTACTAACTTTTGTTCTATTGAAAATGTAATAATATTCGAGTACGGCCGAAATGTGACGGAATTCATGAACTGCACGACTCTGGATAAGATTTATGGAATATGGAATCGAGAATCGAGTCATTACGAACCTGAATTACCGATTGGTGCCTAATAGTGGTGCACTCTACTTGTATAGAGCGGTGAAGGGAGGAACTGTCACCAGCTAACCTTTAAGCCTGATGAGAACTGTAAACAATCAGCGTATAACATTTTTCATACTGACCACAAGTGCGTTCACCCTAAAGACGATCTCTGAGGAATGAATTAAAATTTCATCATGAGTTCGACCGGTTTAAAACTAATGAAGAAAACGTAAGTATATCAGATATCAGATTACTTCTCTCAATTGTGTAATTCTACGATTCGTATACGTTTTGGCATCATCGCAACGGGACCATTATTTTGTGTGTTTTTATTTTACTCACACCACAATTGCCTTTCTAGAAATCCTTATCCCCAAGGAATGCGATGTCAAAAATGTTGGGAAAGAGGACACTGGAGTTATGAATGCAAATCGAAGAGGAAGTACTTGCACAGAGCCTCCCGAACGTCGCAATTAAAGAAAGCTTTGAAACGCCAAGAAGATTCTAGTGTGTAAGTAAATATAATATAAACCGAGAAAAGCACAGTAGTGAATGTAAGATCTCGTCATTGTTGATTTTCAAATCTTTTCAGCGGAGAAGAAAAAGGACGTAAGACTATTCAAGTTCGAAAAGCAAAAAAGAAAGCATCCAGTTCCAGTGAATCAGACTCTAGTGCAGACAGTGACAGTTCCAGCAGCAGTAGTAACAGCAACAGCAGCAGCTCTTCGTCAGACAGTGAATCAGACTCCAGTGACAGTGATTCAAGCAGTAGCAGTAGTAGTAGCACTAGTAAAAGCAGCTCAAATTCAGGCAGAAAGAGGTCTAAACTCAATCATTGAACAAATTGTAATTTTTATGCTCTTGAACGACCCTTGTTAAAAATGCAAACATTTTATGAAGGTTTAACATTTCAGATATATGTACAGAATAATTCTGATGTGTAAGCCCGAAACATGTTAAATACTCGTGTGATGTGTGCATTTGAAGAATGGTGAGATTGATGATAATATGTTGCATGAACTGTAAGAATTAGGTTAAGAAAAGGTTTTCTGTAAAAATATAAAACTTTATTGTATTGTCCGTGTATCAAAAACAAGTGCCCATTTTTCTAGCAAATATTTCCCTTTTTTGCTGATGGACAATTGCATTATTCTACAACTTTATCATAATGGCACAAAACATATCCGTTCATTCATCAATGTTCTCAGGAAGAGTTTGTACAATCACCTTCCTCTTTGAGTCATAAACAAAGTTGTTTGACTTGAATACATCACTTTCATAAAATGACTGTAGGTTATATATATCAATTTGTTTAGCCTAAACAGAGAAAAAAGAGAAAATTTTCAATGTAAGATGATAAACGTGGAAATTACTGCAGAAAATAACAATGATGTTGCAGGGATTGACTTACCCTATCCAGCAGGTCCTTTTCTGAGACTTCAATGGTTGAAACACGTGTACCATGCAATGCTTTCTGAAATGCTAGAGTATCCAGTGTAATCTGTCTCAGTATATAGTAAAGAAGTTCACTGTGATCTTTTTGATATGATAAATATTTTTGGAATGTCTGTAAACAATTCAAATTATTATAATTAGTAGGTGTTTTCTCATTCCAATGTAAATTCATGTTGATAAAAATCAAAATTACCTGGCGCATGCTTCTCATAACAGAATATTTCTGCGTATCAACAAAACTGTCGAGCATCATTCGAATAGCAAGATTTATATCAGTCTCGATAACATGATCACGCAAGTGAATTTTGGCACTTGCTTCAGCCATTCGGATAATACTTTCTATGTGTCTCACCGTGATTGGAAGACTTCCAGTTGCCTAAATTTCAACGCAAATAAATAGAGAACAATCGGATAATAAGGCACATGAATGATTATGGATACACGATACGAACCAAACTCTCCTGTCTCAACCGACTATACAACTTTGCAACTTTATCTTGATCCACATTTGTTAACTTCGGATGTATGTTTTGTCTTGCGTAAACAATATACTTCTTCAACAAGTCTTGTGGTAAAGATATGTCATTTCCAGTCTCTGCTTCCATGGGAACAGTTCGATCTGCATTAGCGGGATGGTGTCTGATATGTGATTTTACGACAAATTTCGCTAAGTGCCGATCTTGCATCGGATCGATTTCATCCTTGACTATACACAAGATATCGAATCGAGAAAGGATAGGCTCGGACAGATCCACCTAATATAATATTGTTAATAGATTTTGTACTCTAAATCTTCATCGATATAAGTTACTCACATTTTCCGCAAATGTCATACTCGCGTCGTATCTACCGCCAATCGGATTCGATGCAGCTATTACAGAACATCTTGCATGAAGCGAAGTAACAATACCAATCTTCGAAATAGAAATGCTTTGTTGTTCCATCGCCTCGTGAATGGATGTTCGATCTTGATCATTCATCTGCAAAAAGAATCCGTTTACACACTGTGCCTGAAACTGCATGTATGTATATATGTGTTACACACTTTGTCAAACTCATCTATAAGACAAACTCCGTGATCCGCGAGTACCAGAGCACCAGCTTCTAGAGTCCACTCCCGAGTAGTGGGTGATTTTCTTACGAAAGCTGTTAAACCCACAGCAGAGGCACCTTGGCCTGTTGTGAAAACTGCTCTTGGAGCAATCTTTTCAACAAACTTGAGAAATTGAGACTTGGCGGTTCCGGGATCACCGCAAACTAATACGTTGATGTCTCCTCTAACTTTATGTTTATTACCTGCAAAAACCAGATATTACGCTTGTACCGTTCATCTGACAAAGATAAAGTATTTAAATCGAATGTGACTCTACCTGGATTTTTAGCTTCTCCACCAAATATTGCCAAAGCCAAAGCCCGCTTAATGAACTCATGACCATAGATCGAAGGTGCAATACTCGCAACAATGCGATCCATAATGCGATGGTCCTTACTTAGACTAATGATACTAGAAATATCCTCCTCTGTTAACGAGTCAACAATTTCTCTAGAATCTTTCACAACTAAATGGTTTGCCAGTAGTACAGTGGCAAATACTGGAAACCCCTAATGCAAATACCAGATTAGAAAAACTATTTCTAATTATGGATATCGCAAGTCCATAAAATTTAGTTTGTACTTGTTCAGTATTTAGGGATCCATCGTAGTTATTGGTATAAATAGCAGTCACATCCACTTCATCCCCAGGTTTACAGCGATCACAGAGATCGGATAGTAGAATACAGTCTTTACTGCGTGGAATTCGTCCGGCTGGGATTTTTCCTGGAGACTCTTGGATGGTAACTTTTTGATAATTTCGATACACTGTTTGCTCCATATTGACCTGACATAATGAATTGTATTACCTATACAACTGCTTAAGAATATAATGCTTTAAAGTGTGATTCAAATTTTAAATATACCATAAATGGCCCAATACTCTGACACTCTGGACAAGACCCTGGTTTGACCTCCACACTTTGAGATTGCACAAAGGGCCCAAGCACATATCCGCACTTTGTACAATCGTATTTCACTACTGACAACTGTGGTAGTACACCTGTAGTAGCCGTAACCACCCCCAAAGTGCGAACCAATTGATTTAAGTGCAGTTTCCTGTAAATAGAATGTTGCATCTATTATATAACTATTTGGATACTGCTATACTTTAAAACTCAATTGAGAAACTTTACCTAAATGTACGGATCTCTTCTATCAGTGGCAGCTCTGATATTCGAACATGAATCTCTGTTGTAACTCTCTCATAACTGGGGAAAATTGTGAGAACTAATTCCTTGGCAACTTGATCAAAAATTTCCAACATCTGATATGGAGCTTCTGGGAGAAAATAGGCCAAGACATGCTCCTTACTCGCAAGAATTGGGAACTCGACAACAAAACTTGACTATTGAACAAAATATTTCTTGTATAACAAAAGTCAATATCTTGCACTCGGATTTATCTGCACTTTGACAATACCTGATTACTTTCACACATATGACGAATTCGCTCTTTGTACATATACTGGCCCCGTGAATTTGTGTGAGTACGTAGGAAACTTTTAAACCGATTGGAAATCTCAGTTTTAGGCCCCAACATAGAGACCCATTCTTTTACAGAGTGACCTTTTGTATCTTCCAAGTTTTCAATTGATTCAATCATTTCTGTATCTTCAATTTCGCCAGTTGCTGCCTTTTCTGCCATCCGGCGTTTCCTAGCATGCATCTCTTCCTCATCACTCTCCTCTGAAATTGTGCAGATATAATAAATTTACAATAGAATTAGTCGTAGATAAATAAAAAACCATACCATAGAGCAATTCCCTATCATCCCTAATTATGCCAGCAGCACGATCTCTTTTTCTCATTGCAGCTTCGGCGGCAGCCCTTTCCCCCTGAGACATTTCGGAATAGTCATCATCATCGAGTGCATCCGGATCATATCTGTCCAGACCTGGCATAGGCCGGTAATCACTGTAAAAAAATACAATATAGATTTTCTCTAGGGCACATCTATCAGCTTCTTAACGAATTGATCATACTCTTCCATGTTATCACCAAATAATTCTTCCCCATCTTCTTCTTCTTCTTGAACAACATCGTTCTCATTGCCAAGTAATTCACGTTCATCCTCAAATGGAGCATCAATATCTGGTGCCGGCGATGTCATTGCATCTGTATTTCTACTGGATGGAACCGGCGAACTGTTCGGATCCTAATTGGCATGTAATGGCACTTCAGTGATCCAACTTCCATAAATTGTTGTAGTTTCAAATACAAGAGAAATATTCGACAACATTGGAGGTTCTTAAGATATAGCTCCGATGTAATAGAATCACTGAATATAATAGCAAATTTTAGGGTCTTACCATGCTGAAGCGGTGTAAGAATCAAATTTATTCGAAAGAAATGAAACAAAATAAAAAAAACAACAAAAATATATTACAGACTCTTTAACTTTGGCGTACACGCTTCGTTACACAAACGACTCAAACAACTCAAACTAAATGGCGAAACTTGGCGGGAATTTACTCAGGATTTAGATGGGATTCGAGCAACATCTATATTCGAGAACTACAAGCTTTTAGTTTCCATCTTATGATTTCTTTACCGACAATTGAGGTACCGATCAAAATTGTCCAAAAATAATTCAACGTTTTTTTAGGATTTGACGCAAAAGAACTGCCTATCCTCTTTTTTATACCGCTACAACTGATTATGATACGACGAAGGAACACTTATATGCTTTATTACTTGGTTTGGAGCCACAAAGCAACTTCATAAATTAAATACAAAATCTGCTATACATTATATTAATACAATATTTATTTTTCTTCAATACTGTCGGTTGTACAAGTTGCATTTTTCACAAAATACAGGGACTGTAATTTATCCACCACTGATGTAATCTCCGCTTGGAGATTTGCTACTCTTATAGCCAGATACAATGCCTCCTGAAATCGTTTCTGAGCACTTCGAAGTGCTTGAGGCACTAATACACCAAACCATTTTATAGGATCTTGTATATCCTCTCTGTCTTTGCCCGACTTTTTAAGGCTTATATCAAAATATGGCACTACTTTGCCACCCTCTTCATTTATTTTAGTATCCAATTTAAATAAGGATACTACACTGTCTTCATCCGTAGGCACTTGCAATATGCTTATACTCTCTTTCCCACGAATGTATTTTGCTTTTGCTAACTCTATATGTCCATCCTTCAATATATTTTCAATCTGTACATTTAAGATGATCTTCTCCTGCATCAGCTCCAAGTTCCTCAACAAATTCTCATCTATCGCTTTACATATATCATCCAAACTGTCATGCATCTTTGTTGAGTAATATTTCTATGAGGTACAACAGCTTGTTGTGGTATTGAATTGCATTAAAATATATCTGGAAAAATAAAGCTGACTGAGGATTGGTGTTCCAAAAGATAACCACCTTATTTATTTACGATCGTGTAGAAGTCCAATTATATTGTTTATTGTTACTTAACACTGAATACATACCAATCGCATAAGCATATGCCAAACCGCAACTATTCTTTCTTTTTAGTCTAGTCCACTGTCAATATATTTTTTGTGTGATCTGTGAAAACACCCAACTCATCTCAGTGTATCACTTACGATGACTCGTACTCACGTGATTTTAATGAAATAACGAAAGAATATAGAAAACTAAGGGGGGTGAAAGTGTTTTAGCACATTTGACCAGTATTTTGCGTTATAAACCGCTAAATTATAACTTTGATATGGAACATGCCGACTTTATCAATCGGCGATATATGGAGTATATGCTCAGCATATATAGGTCGTGTATGTGTATACATCTGATACGCGTCGCAAATTTGACAGAGTAAGAACGTTTCCGATCAAAAGTAATGGCAGTGAAAGAAAAGCAAACCGATGCATCCACGGATGATATAGAATGGAACGTTGAAAATGAAATTCAGCTTTTCTTTGCGATGAATGGACACAAGCCAGTTGGTAAGATTTTTGATGTCATTACGTGAGAGGTTATGTTCGCATTCATGTTCTATTCACATAACCGACAAGAGTTAGATTTTTACATAAATTATCGCAGCACCAGTAAACAATTCCATTTACAGGTATAAACAAGCATTTTCATATGCTCTGCATATGGGAAAAATTTCGGAATGCGACACATAAAGACGTCTCGCCAAAACATATTTGGGACCACTTGGAATCAATGTATGATTTGATGGCTTTAGTAAGTAGTACAGATCACTTTACTGGATGTGTATCAAATCAGATTGTAAGATACTCATTAATTTAGGATGACATGGAGGATCTGCCTTTCCCTAGTCAAGAAGTTGAATTCTCTCTACCTGAGCAAGAATTCTTTGCATGCCTTAAAGCCAGGAAAAAGGATGACATTGAATCCAAGGGAAATAAGGAGATGGAAAAGAAAAAAGAAGATGCAAAGAAATACACAAAGGAAATGGATGTCAAAAAAGACAAACTTAGGGACATGAAAGAATTCAAGAAAGAACACAAATCATCCAAGGGGAGGTCCAAGGGAAAAGATGAGCCAGATGAACCTGGTACAGAATGTTCAATTCAATGCAACACCCTAACTTATAAAAGGATAATCTTTATTTTGCTGTTATTCCAGCATCAAATGGGAAAAAGGAAAGGAAGGATTCAGATGCCGGCAGGGAAAGCCTAAAAAGAGGGCCTAAAAGGCCAACTAGACAAAGCGTAGATAGCACTGCTAAAGCCTCTTCCAGCCCGAGAGATACCCCACCCCCTAAAAGGAGGCGAATATAACAGATGTGATACCTGCTTCCCAAAGTACCTATGTATAGATATAAGACTATTTATAAATATTCATTTTATACCCAGATTTCATATAACTTGACTGTAAATATATTACTTTTTTGAATATTTCTTCAATTTTATCAGTGAACAATGGCCATGCCACACATACCATACTGTAAGATCTCTCATTACAATAAGCACTCAATGGGAAGGACATTGGTACCAAGCAAAAATATTAAAAGAAATTGAAACATGGAATAGAAAAAAAAAACGGTTTTGGTTTGTTAAGAAATCAGGTGGAGTTTATTACAGAAGCCACATAGTCCTTCCTTGACATGGATGGTTTGACACGAGCATGCTCGCAATTACTGGAATATCAGCGTGTTGTTGACTGGTCCTCCCGATGGAACGTAATAGTGTTGTTGTAACCCAGGTGTAGTTGGTGGATTGTTATTGATGATCCAATGTGCGGAGTCTTCTATCGAAGTCTTCTCGCTTCACGTTCGGACTCGAGCAAGGTTAGAAGGTCGCCTTCTCGTACCGGTCCTTTCACGTTCCTGATGATTTGTCGATTTTGTTCTCCCAAGAACTCCACCTTGACTTGGGTACATTGTCCTTGCGATCCTGTACGGCCGAGGACCTTAATAACACGGGCGAGAACCACAGGTTTATCCATGTTCGTTTCACGTGGCTTTGATGCGACAGCGAAAGAATGCTTCGCGGAAATGAAAGAGACCTCGTTGATTCTCCGGTGAACTAAGATGGCTACTTCCGGCTCCGGCAACTTCTCCAGCGGCAAGAGGTGACAACTTGCTGTCAGGACCAAAACTTCTCTTCCGCATTTTCTGGCGGAATTTGGTTATTTGCATTTAATAATGCCCAAATTGTCAAATTAGAAAAAACTCAAGAATGTTGAGAAAACTTCAAAAAATCGCTAAAGTATGTTGGAACGTGAAGGTCTTTTCATTCATAAAATTGCGGTTGGTTGGGTTAACGACGCCCTCTACTATACCACTGATTCTACCGAGGACAAAATTGTTATAGCTATGCTCGCGCCAGCATTGTTGCCGAATTACGAACAATTTTTAAAAATGTAGAAATACTGGAAAAGGAGTGAACTGAAAGAGTATCCACCGTTCCAAAATATATGATTTCACAATTCAAATGGTAAAGAAAAGAAAAATTCGGAGAATAAAGGGAAATACGCTATCTTCTACCAAATCAGTAGGATAGTGGGTGGATGGTGCGGAGTTTGTAAGGGGAAGTAAAATATTTACCACCGGCACTAATTCCCACCATTTTTAACACTAATATACATATTTACCACCACTCCGTACAACTTTGTGTGTTAAGAACTACCGTACAGCGACATCCACCTGAGAATTTCATCGCATCGACATATAATTTCATATAATTTCATATACAACACTCTTCTTTTAACGATTATTAATATGGCGATTTAAGAAGTTGATGTTCTATCGCAATACACTAATTTTTAGGATGGGTATTTTCGACAAGCTCATTATTATTTTCACTACACTTTGATGACCGTGCATTTGTACTTGTATTGATTTATACATTCCAATCAGTTTTCATAGATAAAGACGCAAGTACAGCGGCAAATAGGTCAAAGCTTAAGAATCGCCTATTTGCAAGTTTACAATTTGATAATTTTCTTTGATAATTAAATCGGAAGTAAGAGTCAGTAGAATCTAACTTGATATCGTGTGATCGCACGAGAATCGAGTTTCAATTGTAAATGTGGCGGGATATGTCGCTAAACTTATTGTCAAGTTCCAACTTCTCCTCTGTTTTATGTGACGAATCACAGAACTCAAGCTGCAAACATATGTAACCCTGTTTCCTGTTGGAACTTTGTTATACGCTTGATGACTGTAAAAGAAAGTTGCTACTCTATTAGTAACAACTGTAAAATGCATGATGGTATGGAGCCTATTAAACTTGCAACAAGATTTTCTACAGATAGTAGATAATGAACTCTCTTTAAGTCCCTGCGGTCTTTGCCATTACATGTCAACAATATGTATATCTGTGCCCTCTAAATGCACTCTATTCTGCAAGAAGTAATCAGTATACGCTTGATCAAAAATAGTAAGCTTGAAACGAGCGCGCTTCTTAAGATGCTTAGTTCGTAAAAAATGCGAACATACATAAAAAAAGGCCGTCCCTATATGTGTGTATGCCTATGTAAATAATAAGTGGGATCTGTGCTAGCCGCGCAAAGGAAGGATTCAAACTTTAAATATAAATTGACAACTGAAAGCTGTTACAATGTCGATCAAATATGTGTGCAATAACATTATCAGTGTTTCTGGGGAATTTATGATGACAGTCACATGTTAAGTAAGGCGGCCACTAATGGGGACTGAATGTTATGTTTCGCTATATTTTTAGTAAAAAATGAATTAGATGGGAAAATACGTTCATTGCACTATAACTTGTGTAGTCGTTTAGATCCGATAGAATACTTCGTTACCATACTGAAAGTGGACCCTGGCATATATTACTTCTGGTTACAAAAGCACCCATTTTAGCAAATAATATAATTACTCCACTGAATACATGTATACTGCACGCCACGAATAATTCTTTACAATCAGTCAAAAATTCGTTTTTATTCTTAGCTTCCGTGTTCTTTTCAACAATAACGTTGAAAGCTAGCAAAGCTTTAGAAGAAAATATTCTCTGACTCGAAGTACTGGGTACACTCATGAATAACCCTTCGTAAATGGCAGTATTCGAGTAAGTATTTCGCGCCCTGTCTCAGTTGTCATATTTCCCAATGTAATTTCCAGTCTAAAATGGAAACTTATCTGTGTTGGGCTTCAAACATTTGAGACTAGTGTTAACACTGAATGGAATAATCAACCGACTAAGAATATCCATTGGGGCTCTACTGCCATAAGTTACTGGAAAGTGTTTGCCCAGAGAATGCTGCTGTACTTGGGTTTCCAGGTGTACTCGAGAAATTCATACTGCCCAAAGACATTTGCGACATTTGCTGGGGAAGCTATAATGAAAAACAACATTTTTATGTCTGTGTTTGTAGTTTTTTGTTAAGGCTGTAGGGGTATAATATTGAATTACATACCTGAGCTCCAAAAGCAGTAGACTGTTGTTGCTGCTGTTGAGTAGTTAAATTAAAAAATGGATTACTACCTGGAGCTGGTTGTATACTCTGTGTTAGCATTCCACTCCAACCATTATTACTGCTAACATTTGTTTGACCCAGCTGCACAACCTAAATATTAGTGTAATTTATTACTCTTTCCATTGGATACACAAACACATGGTCACTGTTTATTTGATATGAATTGTGCATACCATTTGTGACTGCATTGCCATTCCTGGGTTTGGTACACCATTCATCTGAGGTATTTGGCCTACGTGCATACAGTTTGCTAATGGGTTTGTCGCAACTCCTAACGAGCTAGGATTAGACGGAATTGCATTTTGATTAACAGCAACTGGAATTTGCGTTGCCATGGGGTTCATCTGAGCCAAGGAACTTTGTTGAGTGCCAAAACTATTCTGCTGGCCAAATGTAACCATATTTGGCATTTGTTTGAATGGTACACCAGGCTGCTGGGCATACATCCCACCAGGAACACCATAAATTGTTGGTTGTTGGCTGGGTGTCCCATATAAGGCCAAAATACTGTCTTTAGTCATTTTACTCTTTTCCTGTAGTGATGTTGCTGGCTGATCAAAGAAGCTCTCTTCCTCTGTCTTGCCTGCTGTTGTTGATGTGCTTGTAGTTACACTAGATGCAGTACTACTAGTTGCCGGTGATGCAGATAAGAATGAGGAAAATATATCATCCCCAGAACCATTTACATTAGACTGATTTGTTACAGGAGCATCTGTAAGATCACATTTCTTTCCCTTGTATCTAGTTCAGTATGTAGCATTATTTGTGAATCACTTAGAAATATTTACCCAATCCCAATAGATCCAATGTTGCGGTATTGTTGGCTCTGCCAGGTTTTGGGCTAACGGAACTTCGTGGTTTTGGTAATTGAGGCACTACTTCTGGCTTCTTTACAGGTGGGAGCATATTTTGATTACTGGTTGCTTTTGAATTATCCTTTTTCCGCCGACGTTGTCTTTCTGCTTCTTCGTCAAGTTCTTTATCCCAATTCACCTTCGGTAGGGATGGTGGAACCCATTCTCTAGCTATATATTTCTTATGTTCATATTTTGCACGGATAAAGTTTTCAAGACTGCAATCTGTTTGTGGCCGTCTAAAACTATCTGGCAGGTTTGCCTCATACACTGCTCTTGCTCTTGAATTTCCCATTTGCTGTAGGCTCTGAAAATGCAATTAATATTCTGTCATATATTGGACAATAAAAACAGTTCTTTTAACTCAGAGTAAGATACATATATATTTGAATAATCCTTAATACATCAAATAATGTATTACCAGTAAAGTGATAAAAAATGTAAAAGACATACCACTACTTGCTCTGGTGTCCATGTGTCCAAATTTACAGACTTCACTTTGCTTATGTGCACTCCAAGATTTCTATGTATTCCAGCACATCGAATACATAAGAATATCCCTAAGTTCCAACTGGCCCATCTGGGTCCTAATAAATAATCAGTGAATGAATAAAAAAGATTAAAAATCATATCAACGATTAAATGTCACAGTCAATCAGTGGTCTATAGGATTAGTGGACCAAGAATAAAGTATTGCACAATATCACTCGTTTGTTTTTATCCTTATTCAGCAGACACACCTTATGAATGAGGATAAAAAATAATCCATTTCTCGTGACGAGCGATCGGAGTGCCGAGAAAAATGTAGTCGCAAGCATTTTCGGAGTGATGAATTTAAGGGAAGATTGAGTAAAGATAGGTTGGGTAAAACGCGCGACAGACAAAAGCTTGCTAAGGTTTACTAGCGAGTGTAATCGTTATCAAAAGCAGTCGCTGCAGGAGAAACCATTTTTTAGGGGAATGACGGAGCCCTTGGTATGGAGTAGGCGGAGGCGGATCGCTTACAAACGGGCGGAGAATGACATCGCGAGGGGGAGGGAAAATTGATGACGGGCCACCAACCTTTTGCATCACAGTCGACACAATACTTGTTGTCTTCATCGCGTAGCATCTGATTCAAGAGATTTTGACATTTGTCTTGGATCTGCTTGGCACGCTCCTTCTCAAGGCGGGACGTCATGTTTGCACGGTGCTTGCACCAACAGCCCTACCGCGCAGAGTGACAAGAGAATGTTTTCTTCCCGCAGCCCTGGACATGCACGAGTCGTCGAGCAGTATGCACAACGGTGCACCTGTGTGCAGCTGTGTGCAGCTGTATACAACAACGCTCGACAAACGTCCCCGACTCCGACCGATATCAATGTGTAGGTATATACCTCTCCCTAATCCTTCCTTCCTTCCTTCCTCGCTTCTACTCGAGCAAACGTCACGTATACTACGGAGCCCCACTACGGCCCAACAGCGGCCAACTCACCGCACCGCTTCCTTTCCTCTTTGATGTTGTTCGCACCCACTCCCACACACTTATATCAAGTGCGGACAACCACAATAGAATTAAATATCAAAATGGGACGCGAGAGGCTTCATACTCCTGCTAGAATACTGTGTTACTGTGCTCCTGCTCTGCTGCCACACCGCGGATGCGCTCAACTGTAGGAGCCCGCAGCTCCCGTCCGGCTACAATTTTATTGATGTTCCTACTTACACTCGAGTTGGGCACCCCTCTAAATATCATCCCTTCCGCTCCACGAACCTGCCTGCCCTACCTCCGTTTAGTTGCGTTCGGTTGCGTCGCGTTGCTTTTCGATTCCGTGAAAGCCACTTGCACGGACTCCGTCGATCACAGTTTAGGCCACTTCGCTGTCGGGTCGGCACAAGTGCCTTTGATCTTGATGTGCTTTCGAAATGGCGGCCGACGACGGCGAGAACTATGCTTTTCGAAATCGACAACAGATGACGGTAGTTTCTACTTTCTCTGGTGATGCGCACCTGGACTGCCATATCATGATGAAGATGGCACGAATTGCAAATCGTAGCTCAGCGGATATTATTCCAAGCGGGAATTGGAAACAAGTTACTGAGAAGCACGAATCAGGAATATACTAAATCGCTACTGAGAAAGCTACTGAAGAGTAGGTTCCTGCTGCGAATCATTAAGAGTAAAGAATAAGTTTGCGAGGTCTGGCGTACGGACGATGGGCGGTGGTTAAAGAAAAGAACTTTAAAGTAAAGTCTGAAGGAGTTAGTGGAAAGGGCTGTACTGCACTAATTAACTACTTTCCTTATAGCGTTTATTTTTAATCGAGTTATAAAATTGTAATTCCGATCAGTTTCTCCTGATTTTCTGAAAGGAGTACTTACATTTTTACGACTCTTCAGCGATTTCCAACTTGCTTTAATTATTGCGATTAAAAATAATATGAACGTTTAAACGCTTGGTGAACCTGTTCGCACCATTAATTAAGGTCACTTCAAATATTTGTCTGACATATTTGTACTATGGATCGGTATACCCAACGCGTTTTCGTCTTGATAAGCTATGGGAACTTTGCGTATGTACCCCTCCAAGCAGGAAAGCAATATTTACCTGCGCGTCCGCAGCTCGCAGCACGTCATCAGTCGCCGGGAACCGGTGACTAGACACTCAAGATCATCAGTCCAAGGTGGAAAATGTGTTTCGCTCGCCACGTACGAGTTAGTATACATCGTACCGTTCTAGCAAGTTGAACCTCCGACTGAGGCGGTAAAAGTTGGGATTCGAGATTACTAGCGGAGCATTTTTAAGTTGGAAAACTAGAGGAAATCGATTGCAGTATTATTTGCCCGAGAGTGTCATCATGCCAACTCCAAGAATGGAATTAGTCGGTTTTCATGGTTTTCGGAGTTGGAGTGGCACGCGATCCAGCCGGGTTGTCTTATACTCGGAGAAAGGCCAAGAAGGGGCTGCGTCCATTTACGGCACTTAAGGGAGGAACAAAACTTTCTTACGGCTTTCGTTATTGAGCATTATCCGTGTTATTTTCGGTGAATGACAGACGTTCAGATGAAGCGCGTGTGCCAGGGTGCTTTATGTATACCTTTCGGAAGGAAGTATCGGACAATTATGGTAGGGAAGTGTATGAGAAGCATGGCATTCACAGCGGTAGCGGAAAGTGGTGGAGGAAGAAGGGGCTGAAGAAGTAAAGCATGGTCCTTGAAATAAAGGACTCTGCTTACACGGATTGTCGGCGTCCTTTCTACCGAGCACGTATGCCGGTATCAGGAGAAGCTGACGTGATAGAAATTCGAGTATCCGCGATTGCCAGAAGGAAGAGTTATCTTACCCACGGAGACAATGGTGGTACTCGGTGATTTACGCCCGATTTTCTATGCCGCGAGATTTATGGGATGCGGTTATCACCTTGTTACCGAGGACGATATTAAAGTGACGAAACGTGGCTACGTGTATACCGTTTTCTGTGCGCTGTTCTACCTAGCAAGTGCCGTATTCGGGATTTATCTCCTCTCTATCGAGGAGGAGACAGATTCAAGACTTCTCATGTTGACTATGACAAGAACCACACTCTCCTACTTGTGTTTATTGGTAGATATTGTTTTGACGCTCAAGTGGAATTGGAAAGTGAGATCGGCGTTTGCCCATCTTCGTAGTTTTGACAGAGCGATCAGACTTAATCAGCCTCCGAATAAACTGCGAAATCAGATCGTGTGTGTGCTTGTCGTTGCTGTCGTGATGATCTTCTGGGCAGTGGTCGGATACGTGTCATACGAGTAAGTTCTCACTCGGTGTTATATTGACCTAGAACGACCAGCAATGCAATCTTTTACATTCTCTTAAAAGGAAGCTTTGCTTTTGCCGATTAAGAAAGTCCACCTCTTCGGGAACTTTTAACTCGATTGAAAAACTTCACTGCACGGTCAATCCCTTAAAGGTGTCCTGAGTAATTGGTGCTGTGCGGAAACCTTATAATGGCAAAGTTGTAGAACAGGGTTCACGAACACCCAAATGCGAAGGTTTTCTTGCGTGAAGATCGAATTTTACTAACGAGCGTTTCATTTTAAAGGACGAACAAGACGTTATGTAGGAACGGGCGGAAACCTGTCATCAATATGAATTCTATTATCGCACTTTCACCTTGGCAGGGCCGAGCGGAGTGCTGCTGTGTTTAACGGAGTAATGTATGGCCTCGTTAACGCGGCGATGTCGATGCAGATCCTCTCCTTCCTCTGCATCTCATATCTTCTGAGTGTCAGATTCCGGAAACTCTGTGAGATGCTCTTGTTCGGCGAAGGTAAGCTCATTTTTTTTCTCCGTCGCATCTATCATTTGTCAGTCGCGGAATTGCTCTTCGAAGATCCAATTGATTCAGGCCTCACCTTGCTTTTCCCGCCCCGCTCATTTCTTTTTATCTTGTAGCCATCAGTTCGACTTCAGAAATTATAGCTTTTTCTCTGACTTGCCCCGTTTTATTTCATTTCCGCTTGGAGTTCGCTTATTATCCTCCACCCATGCCACCCGTGTGAACAGGCGCACCTGGGTTTCCACGTTGTTTGCCGATGTGTCGCCCGCTGTTAAATCGAAAGCCCGCTCGTTAAATAACTAGGATCTGCGCGCCAGTCACTTCTTAATAAGACAAACACGAGTTCTAGAACGAGAGGCAATATTGTTCAGATCGTAATCGCGGGCAGGTGCACTCTTCTGAAATATCCAGCTGTTTATCAGTGATCTGCTTATTGCCCGATCCCCATTCAATTGCAAAAATGCCAATTTCCCCATTACTCTTTTTCTCTTCTTGTTCGTTCGATATTTCAGCGGAAGGGAAGGTAATGGTGGTCGATTACATGAGCCGGCAGTTTCGACTGCAGGAGGTCTGGTGGTTGCACTGCAGCCTTGCCAACGCAACCGAGACCATCAACTCCGTCTACACGGTTCAACTGCTTCTCTGGATTTCCTGTATGTCTTTTAACACGCTCTCGCGAATCTACACGATCAACGAGACCCACGATATCTCATTACTGCTAAAAGTACGGGAATCTCTGCTGGTGACTGCCTGTGCCGGTAATCTACTGCTGATCACAATGATCTGTCACGCGACAGCGTCCCAGGTGAGCCGCCACCCCAACACTCGGCGATCCCCCATCCCAGGAAGTACGCACTACGCACTCGCCACCGATTTATTCTCCTTCTTTTCCCCTCTCTCTCTCTCTCTCCAGGCGAACCGGGTTGGAAAAGTCCTCTTTTCACCCTTGTCCTTTGTCGTGGGGAGCCGCAATTTCGTTCAGGTGAGCTGCCCTCCGAGAAATTTATAAAGGTCCTTGCAAAGAAGCGTTCTTACAATTTCTGCAATTCCTTTACTGCGCTTATAGTTCTATCCCCAGTGCTTTTAATTGCTAGTAGTTCATTGCGTTGCGTTACCTTGATCCTGTTTTCATACGCCGATTAAACTCCCATTGCCGTGGCTATTGTAGACTCCTTCGCCTCACTTTTATCGATCTAGCCGAGTCTCTGCAGTTACAGGACAACATGGAAGCTGCGGCGTATTTTCAGCTAAGGACGGTACACTTCTTCGCCGCCTCCGGCCTCATACGCATCGATCTTCCGCTTCTGCTTTCGGTAAGCGAACCGCAGAAGGCACCCCCGAAAATTGCCGCCTGGGGATTTGACTCGATTTTCTCGGGGAACAGTTTCCCTCCCTTTCCCTACCATATAATGCAACCGGTTGCAGAGCGGCAACCGTTTACATTGACGAAATTTACACTGTGAGCGCGGACGAGCGAGGCGCGTTGAGTGAAATCGAATTTTGAAAAAAGAGCGGATGAATTTATTCGGGCCGTGTTACAACCTAGCGAGATTTGCGGGAGCACGTCTCAACGGTTTGAATCCTCATTTTCCAGATTGCTTCGGGCATTACGACGTACTTGGTAATCCTTCACGCTGCAAACGGCACTTAATCGCCAACTTTGGGAGAAGTACGCTTCCAACTTGCACCAGCCGGCACCCCAACACTCTTCCTTTCTCCAAATGGATCACGCAAGACTGTACTTCCGCACATATTTGATGCTTGCTCGAAGCAATTCATGAGTCAGGCGGCTGTAAGATTGCGAGGTGAAAAATGTCGGAGTGCATTAAACGCTATCAGTTTACTAGATCAAGTAGCACTGATATAGGAAGCGATCGAGTTCCTGTAACCGAATGCGCGCGTAAAACTGTTCTTTTCTGGGTTGAGAGGGTTTGCGCTTCCTAGCGCTTTACGGCACAGCCAAAGGACAAGAGGGTGCAGACCTTCCCCAAACATGTCTGATGACGATCCTCCTTTCGTTTCCTCCTTGATAAAGAACCGAGTCCGTTAGGTAAAGCCGGGACAATACGAGGCGTCGGCCTGGAATGGAGTAATTTGTAATCTGTTTAGGACAGCCGCGCGCTACTTCTGAATTTTCGATAAATTATGGCTGTCAGGTCGCGCGCCGCACCGTGAGTAGTCCCGTGCGGCTAAGAGGATTCCCTGACAAATCGGGAGAGCAAATGTCTGGATCTTAAAAAGCCAATAATTGGGGACGAGCCTACCAAGACAGATTTGTCAAGCCGTACTTGTTCAATGATGCTAGGCTGGGATTTTTCATAGGACTAAAGCAGATACTCTCCAAGCGAGAAGAATGGCAAGTTCGAGGGAGACTGTAGTTTCATTGAAAAGTCGATCTACTTGAAAGTGTCACTAGGGACAATAGATGAAAGAGCCGATGATAGATATAGGATAGGAGTTAGCAAAACGCAGTTCAACACGTGTGTTATTGAAGTGGCCTAATTGGATCATCGCTCGGACTAAAACGACAAGTGATCGAGGGATCGAACACGCGTGCTATCGACGTACCGTCTCCCGTCGACGGTGCGGTGCATCTAGGCACTCGAGGAAGAGTGTCGAATGTCCGACACGAGATGCTTCGAATCGAATGAAGCAGGATGCAGGAGCCAGTTGTGGCCGAGAGGAAAAGAGTGAGAGGACGCAGGCGCGTGCGGGCGCGCGCGTCTACTCCCGGGCTTTAAGAGGTCCGCGCGGCCGACGCGACCGCCCCGCCGCCAGTCACCGCGCGCTTCATCCTTTCAGTTTATCGCTGAACCCCGCAGTCGAAAACCTCTTCGTCTCACTATTCTCACGTGGTATCGCTTCCTTCACTGGTCAAACAACAAGCCAAGATTTCCATCAGTGAAGTTAACACAAGAGAGTCTTACAAATCTCGCGGAGGAAGTTCCTTAAGCGTTTAAGGGATGAGCTTTGGTGGAACGTGAGCCTACGCGATTTATCAGTGTTAAACTTGGAAGATTGGAAGCTGAGAATAGTCGGAGAGCTGATGGATCCGGGATAGCAGGCACATTCGATCGCTTGGAATAGTACGTACAAAGGATACCGCAAATCATTCCATTCGCAATTAGTTACTCGAACCGCAAAGCCCTTTGCTAGGTCGGTCCAGTGGGGAAATACGAATTCCCTTTGGAACTTAAAAGTAGTCGCATACTCGGAGGCCGGCGCTCGTCCAAATCTGGACTAATGCTAGCAAAGCTGTTGCAGCGTAACTGTGGCGGAAAATCTTCTCACGACGGAGAATCCCTCGCGGCTATTTTCTCGACTCCCGCGTGAGCGTAAAGTACAACATATGCGACATATGCAACCGAAATATGTGGCTCGCTTTCTATAGCACATGTTTTCGTATCAAAAATATCGAATGTCGAAGGATTACGCGCGCATATGGGAGTTCTCTTTCCAAATCCGAGCGAAAGAATAATTACGGCAGGACTCATTGCCTGTGTGAGTGAGCTTACCTCTTGCGTGCATAATTTGCCTAGAATAAATAGCCGACAAAGTCGCTGATGTCTGAGAGAGTTGGGAGAGAGAGAATTTATGGGGCGAAGCTCTTTTGCTGTATGCGTATGTATAATTTAATATATGTAAATTTTGGTATAGCCTTGTTGACAAGCGGCCACACGGCGGAATTACTTGGTCATCGGCGATAAAGGTCGAGTGTGTGCACAGCTAAGAGCTGCTTATATACGGTCGCCCCGTAACTACGATGCACTCTCCACGGCCCTCTCTCGATAGTTAAAGCCATTTAACAGAGAGGATCAATTTGCGCTGATGAAAAACAGAGAAGCACCGTCCTCGGAGAACTATAGCACCTTGACTCTATATTATTGTAAAATTGCTGCTATCGATTGCCAGTTGGTCTTTTATAGAGACCACTCTCATTTCTTGTTTCACTTCCTCGTCCTCTCGCACTTTCTCTGTCCCCGGCCGTTCGATGCGCGTCAAGATTAAACAGACTTGCAGCTGTAAAGTCAATTAGTCGAGCGACCGATTGCCTGGCCATTATACCTCGCCTACTCTACTTTCCCTCGCTGAAAGGGGAAAAGAAAAAAATCGATGCACGTGTGAAGGTAGGCGGGAATTTTATGGCTCCCCTTTCGACACGCGAATCCTAGTCAATCACGAGTGGTGGGCTACAGATCGTGGGGTAGTTTAGCGCGTGCGGGGCTAAATTAATTGGTGAAGCGCCCTTGGAGCACTGGCCACTGGCCACTGGCCACTGGCCCACCGAAACTTCTCCCGTCGCGGCACGGCCAACCTGTTCAACTAGTAAAGTGGTAGTCGATTGGAATTAGCGCCCGCTTCAACTTCATCCCCTAGCAGCTCCCACATCAAGAAATAATTCGACTTGACGCGCGCTCCGGAAAAGGAACTTAAGGGAATGTTGGATCCTCCGGGATAGTTGCAGGCAACCAGCCCAGGCGGAAGATGTTCCCTGCGTGGTGGCGAGGAGGCACCCATCCGAGAAAAGAAAGGGAAGGAACCCGTTAATTAGTATTGGCCGGAAAGTAGCGCGAAGTGAATTAGACTTTATGTGGGAATCGCTTAATTGGCCGTGCGCCCGTGTGAGTTGGCTGGAATAAAAGAGTGGAGAAAAGGACCCTTTCCCCGAAGCCAGTTGCCGACGTGTGCACCCAAAGGGAAAAGGAACAAAGGGTGAACCTATGAATCGAGGGTCGACGGAAAAATTACGCGAATGATCGCATCCCTCCTTATCCCACGGTGATTCGTGGGCCACGAGTGCGGAATTTGGCATTTTCATATGGCCGTCGGAAGCGGCATTCGTTTCCACTCACGTATCGCCGGCAGCGGCAGGGATAAGCTCCCGATTCGACACGAGCGGAATCCTCTTCTCGGACCATTTCAATTTTGAGAAACGAGTGCCAAGAGAAAGGAGACGAGCGAGAATGTCGAAGCTCGTGGATCTCTTGGAGCTGGCGACGGCATCCTCCACAAGTTTGCCTGTGCTCGAGCCCTCCTACAATGACACCGCTTTACCCTACAATGACACGGGTGAGGTGGACTCCATCATGACTGATATCCTCTGGGACTTCTACGACAAGTTTTACGGCGAGACGAATTACTTGTTGATCATCCTGTATGTGCCTGTGATGGCGCTTGCGGTGACAGCCAACGTCTTAGTCATCGCCGTCGTCTTCAAGTACCATTATATGAGGAGGTAAGCCTGCACCTCTCATTTTTGCGATACTATCTCTTGCCATTTCACAGGAGCGTGACGCGCCCGCGCCACGGTAAACACTCCGACCTATTTCTGACTGATCTGTAATTGTTCTGGCAAATGCAATCTCGGGATCCAGTAGGCCGAGTTGAATAGCTCGCGCGAAGCAATTTCAAACGGGGATCATCGTCGAGCGTCTTGAGAGGGATCAAGCGAGCTTTTACTCAATTACAGTGGGGACGATTCAAAGACAGACGATCTCTAATGCGCGCTCTTCTGATTAACCAGACTGTTATCCACGTAGCGAGCTTTGTCTAAGACTCTCCTGGCTATCGGCTCGCGAACGCGAAGGACGGACCCTCCGAAATTAATTACAACTTCAGTCGAAACTCCTTGAGCAAAGATCCCTCGTGTAAAATTAGGCTTTTTCATTAACGGGAAAACAGTTCGAACGGCGGAAGTGCTTGCGGTGCTCTCGGTTGTTTGTCGGTTTTGTCAGGCTAATTATGTTTTCCTCCGACACCCACTTCATTTCGTGAAGAAAGGTCAGTCAGGCTTTTGCTTAGAATATAACTAATTGGCATGCATGTACCACGCCGGCGAACTTTCTCAGTTGGTACACGAGCCACGAAAACTGAATTGGATGCGATAGAATGTAGACTCAGTCTGTGAAAACTAAACGGAGATCTAACTCACAGGGAATAGGGTACAAATTGAATTTCTCTACATCGAGAAAGCTAGGAGAGAGGAACGTGCCTTCATATCAGAACGATACAAGTGATCCAAACAACCAATTTCTTGCAACAAGTCTAATCATTGGCTCACGTTAGTTTTCACAAAATACTTGTTTCGTTGACGAGAAAATAAAGGTGGCAAAGGTAAAGGCAAATAGAAATATTATCTATAATTTTTCATCACGTGTGAGACGCATTGCCGATGAGTAAAAGATTAAGCGCATCCTTTCGGCTTTCCAGACAAGAATTGTTAAGATAAAATAAAATCATATTTGTATAAACATCCGCAGTCGAGTAATGAGCAAGTCTCTCTCGAAGGCAGAGATAACAATGGCATACCAGGAAGAGAATGCACTTTAGATGCGATCTGGTCTGGCAGGATCACCTGGCAATGTAGCACATCGGCACTCGGCTTATTTCCGATCACCTTGAGGCATCGTTCAAATAAGCGGTCGGGCCCCGCACTCATAATACAGCAACGAAATCGCCCACGAGCCGAACGCTCTCAGTTTATTTTTCAAGCTTGAAATCATCGTTCTCCCACCAACTCACGCTCGCAAATGTGAAATCTCCACCTCTCGCGGATGGATTATTCCCTCGCAATCTCGTCAACCTTCCCTTTTCGCCTCGCATTTTCTACCCCTGCTCTATTTGTCTCGCGCCCCAATGATAATAATGATGCGAGAATGTCGGCGGACTTCCTCTCTGCGTTCCATGACAGTTTTAGCCATCTATGAAATATTAACTTCTTGTATCCTCGATGCCTGGCCGAAGCTGAAGCGAAAGAGCTTGATGGATAATCCAGGCAAAGTGCTTTTTCCCGCCCGCCGGTAGAAAAACGTAAGTGCATTAGCGAAAAGATAATGGGATGCAGTGGTAAATGATTAAAGTGCGCCTCTCCGTATTATAAAATCATTAATGTTTCTCTATTATGTGAGGATTACGAATTTAGCGTTAGTTACAGCAATTTTCTGTATAAGGGTAGTTTCGTTCCAAGTAATTCGAAGGTCCCAAGGAAGACTTTTTTTGTTTTCAGTGTGACTAACTACTTCGTAGTGAATCTGTCGGTGGCCGATCTCCTGGTGACCACCATTTGTATGCCTGTGGCGGTCAGTCAAGCTGTGTCTATCGTATGGATTCATGGGGAGCTCATGTGTAAACTCTCCTCCTATCTTCAAGGTAATTATCCGCAGCCATAGAAGTCACTTTTTCGAGGATACCTCATCCTCTTGGCCGCCGTCGCCGCCTGGCGGTTCGATTGGACGGACCGGGAAGAAAAGGATAAAAGGCAAAAGCAATGAAAATTATCTCGATCTCAACGCACAATAAAACGGGCAGTATTCCTCCTCTAGTCGGCACAAGGGATCGCTCTGTCTCATACATAAAAGATAGATTCGTATCTATCTGTGAACTGGACTTCTCTCTGTTCTTGGAAAAAGCGTCTGTGCAGTTTTAGCACCTACTCTATTTGCTGCACATTGCACATTGCAGATTGCACATTCTTCTTCGGAATAGCTAATGTTCACCATTGTTCAAATAGATGACAACATAAACTAAAAATATCTCGCTGGGTGTAATAAAGTGAAATGATTCCAATAAAATTGCAGGTGTAGCGGTGGCTGCCTCGGTTTTTACAATCACGGCGATGAGCATCGACAGGTACCTAGCGATTCGAAGCCCAATAGCGTTCCGACGGGTGTTCAATCGTAGGAGTACCGTTCTCGTCATCATCGCACTTTGGCTGATCGCCTTCAGTATTTTCGCCCCGGTGCTCCGAGTGGTGAGTGCTGAATCACGACGCGTTACTTTTCCCCGACAATTTACGTGCATGGCTTCTGGATCTGTTAAGATTTCTCGCAAAAGTCAGTGCGTAAAAGCCGTCGGCTGGGTAAAAGAATGGGGCTATTTAGCGATAATACAAATAGCTGGATTCTTTCTGGCGAAAGTCGGCAGAAAAGTCGTCAAAAGCCACGCGATCGGGCGATCGTAATTTCGGGGTTTTGTCTGCGTTTATTTCGGCAGCGTCTGAGACTTTGGGTGTTGGCTCGGATTTTTTGCGCATTTCTGTCGGTCAGTAGAAGGTTCGCACGCGCATCCGGATACTAGTCACCTCTTTACAGATGACCCTTCAGAGCCCGGGGACCGAACTCGACAACATAACTTTCCACGGTACCTGGGCGACGAGAGGGAATTCTTCGGGGAATATCTCACGCATGTCACGATTACCGCCCGCCTTCTACATTTGCTCGGAAGATTTCAAGCCGCTGGGTATACGGGCGCATCTCTTCGGAGCTGTCTGTTTTGTCCTGGTTTACGCCATTCCCGGTAAGTCCCAGTGATTAATGGTGAGTTTACGCCCGACACGTATTTTTGCCTCTCGCTCCTCGCTGCCGGGAGCGCTGTCGGGGAGCGTGTGCCAGAGCCGGAGGTGAGGAGAGAAGCGAGCAAGCTGGACCAAGCGATCCCTCTGCGAGAAATGATGTGCGTGGCTATGGCTACTGGTCTGCGGCTTGTTCCGTGAGAGCAACCTCACCCCGGCAATACACCCGATCCGAGAGGACCGATCATTCACGCCGCACACTTTTTTCCTCTTCTCGCTCGCTCCTCCGCTTCCTCCTTCTGGCCGGTTCTGCTCCTTGCTACTCCTGACGAGGCTATTTTCTTTTCTACGATCGTTCCTTCTAGGATTCGTCGTGATCCTCTCGTACTCGATGATGGGTCGCACGCTCTGCTCGAGGAAACCGCCCTTCGATTGCGACAGCGTCGAGGGAAGCGCCAGCTCGCAACAGGTTAGTCTCCGATATCTGTCTGGTTCATGCTCAATCAAGTCCCGATGAGAATTCTCTGGCGCGTATCTCCACGAAATCGCTTGCACTGCTCTGTCAGTGAGCGCTTACTCGTGTAATTGCGCTGATCTCACTACTCCTCGAATGTCCCATCGAGTTATTGATATGATATGACGCGCCGTCGCACCGGCATTGGACCTCCTAAAGAACCCCTCCATTTCCGCCCCATTTATTCCCATTGACGATCAGAAATTTCGAAGAGTTCTGCCAGCTCGATTTGGACATCTATTATTATCACAAATATTCTTGGAATAAATCTACATTTGATATACATATTATTGACTGGCCGTCTTGGTGTATATGTAACGCGTTTAATTGAGTGAAACTTGGCGTCTGTATGGCCCCTGTATTTCAGCCCTGCTTCGTTAAAGCCCATTCAGCTGTAGCGCGACCAGCATTGGAAAATAACTGAATGTTCGATGACGAGAAGCGAGGCGTTCAACGATCCCATAATTTTCCACCGGCCAACTTCTCAGTCCGATGCTTTGATCTCGTCCTAGCTCATTCGTAGGTGTCCCGTCCTATCCACTTGCCGCCCACCTTCTCCACGAAACTTCCCTTCGTGTGGCCGCCGTTCCCTCCTTATCCTGCATACACCTTCTGCACTTGAAGTTTCAGCCAAATGGAGTGGCAAACTTATCGAAATTCACGTCCCTTTGTAAATCCATTATATACATATGCACACAAAGGGTTGGGGATCAAGAGTCACTCGGGGTGGACAATTATTTTCTGCTCGCAGAGCTTTCGACTGGTACGTGAGAGACGACGAATTGCCTGGATATTGCTCCTGCTTGCAGTGCTGTTCGCTCTCTGCTGGCTACCTTACAACGTTTTAATGCTCCTAGTCGACCTCGGTGCAGTCGGTGAGTACCACCACGCCAGTTGAATGTGAGTGGGCAATCGCCGCGCCGCGACGGGCCCATAATTAAATTTCTCACGCGCCCACCACATTCCCCACCCAAGACGTTGAAAGATCTCCAGTCCTAACAAATCATCCCCATTTCCGTGTTTTCGTACACGAGTTACCAGAAACGAGCACGTGCCTACTATTTTCGAACTAAACAGAGTTGATGCGAGTGAGCGGTCTCTCGCGAACTTCCCCCTTCGACGAACCCTCCAATCAAACTCACACTCAACTCATATATAACGATGATATGACTTTGAAACATTTATATTGTTATGGCTTGTTCAAATATATATGGTGGATCGGAAACAGATCGCATAATATCATATCGTTGCATTGTTATTGACGATAAGGGAGGGATCAGTAGCGGGTGTGGCTTCAAGATTGCGTGAGGGTGTTGCTTGTTCGCAGAAGAAGGGAGATCGACGACCGACGCCTTGTCCTACTGCCTGTTCTTGGGACACGCAAACAGTGCTTTGAATCCTCTGGTTTATTGCTTCATGACACGCAACTTTCGGCGCAGCGTCTCGGAGATTCTTCGCAGGAGTCCACGCGGCCTCGCTCGTCGCAGACCCCGGCGAAAAGTGAGTCTAGCCGCTCTATTGTCTTGGAACCTCAAGGAATTCTCGACACTGCCAACGAACGTGCATGCACTCGAAGCTTGATAAGCTTTTTTGTCTGGCCTACAATTAATAGTCTGTCAGAGGTCGCGTCGCATACCAGAAGAATCCCGGCGAAGCGGGAGGGTCTGTAATATGGCAGCGCGTTCCACTGATTCCTCGTCCAGAGTCCTTTTTTTCTTTTTCGCAGCCTGGCTTGATCTTGCTCCAATTCTCGGTTCGCTCTTGCCACTGCCACCCTCGAGAACAGCCGAGGATATATATCGTCGCATTCCTGCTCTGCCCTTTTTTCGCCCTCTTTGCCATCCTCGCCACCATCCTGACAATACTAACGAGTGTTCCTACATTCCCATGAATATCAGCCGAGAGAGATGCTTCCATTAATTAGGTCGATCCGGAGTTCATGCTCAGCCCATCGATCTCTTGGGCGTTACTTCCCACTCAAGTTCATTTCCTTCGAAATTGATTGTCCGTTTCGTTGTGTAAATGTGGGGTGTTGCGGAAGATGCTGGGGGGATGGCTTGCAGCATGGTGTCCCATGCATTATTCAGGAGTTCTGAAAGAGTCTCTCGGGTCTACCCATAGCTAGACCAAACGAGAGTCTCGTGGCGCGATATCGTTCCATTTCAAAGGGGAGCAAGCACACGTCCCTGCGCGTGTTTTTCTCCGATCGGGGAAATGATATCTCGCTTGATGGGGACTCGATCATAAAGTTTATGCGTACGTGCCTCTTCTGTGTATATCGCTGTCATCTTGACTGCCAGCGCAACTGTAGGTTGAAATGACCGATATACATATCTAGTCCAAAGGATCCTGTCAAATTTGTTATCGATTCTGCTCTGCGTCACGACACAGTCAGGGCATGTTAATCGAAAACCTGGCATAATTGCAATCTGTCTACCGATAGCTCATTAACGTTAATAAAAGCTCTCAATCTCTCCCGTGAAAATGTCTTAATTCCCAAGCAGAAAACGTGACGGGACTTGAAATTGTCTCTAAGAGGATCTGGCAAGAATTTGTCACGCTTAATTCAGCCCCGGTGCGACTCCCGCGAGATTTTGCAGTGGCTCGCGATAAAGATTAACAGCTCGACGTGGGTGTAGGAGTATACGTGGATCGCAACTGGAAAGAGTCTTAGTCTACGTCAGACTGACAGGGCGGCAAAGAAAACTCTTTAGGGATGTTAAAGTCACGCAGAAACATGTTAAAAGCCGACCGAACTTTCGACCTTTTACTCGCCAAGTTTATTTGCTTCGCTGGGAAATTTACGCGGTTTCCAGTAGTTGTTACCTTTAGGAAATAGCATGACATTTCTGGCCAACTCTACGATAATACTGAATGTCAAATTAGTAAAAATTCTAGAAAGTTAGAAAAACTTTGCAAAGTCAAGCCAATCTGATTCTATGTAATGACGCTTTTTACACTTGAGTCTGTCAAGAATAAAAGTAATGATCAAGAGTGATCGCGGGTGCGTTTTGCAATTTACGAATTGATCCCAAGGGGTTCTCCGAAGAGTCCGGTGCGGGAAAAGAGGAGGGCGGGAGAGGGAGAATATCGCGATTCCATTAAATCTCCCCCACCAATATATGAATTCTCGGCGTAAGTCCATGAAATTAGAGAAGCTGCGTGCCGCATACGCCACGTGCCGGCTACCTCCACGAGGCTGCGTTTATGAGAGTCACACGAGCACACTTCCTTCCGTATTCGCCACACAGATTAATATGAGAGACACAGAGTTGGCGGGGGCGTCATCGTGAAGGGCTCTCGCATACTATCTAGTTGTTTATTGAATTTCCCTCTCTAAGCATGAATGAATGGCCTTGATAGACGAAAGAGTTACTTGTGCGCGATTCCAGGCTCAGCGCTTTCTGGGATCCTGTTTCAGAGTGTACAAGGAACCGCTATGATCGATGACGTATGCGCGGGTTGCAGTGTACCAGGAATCGGTGGTAGCACTCGGCGAGGGCTGCTGCGCAAGCGAAAGATGCTGCCGGGTTGCGGATGCGGCCTTCCGCTTTCCGGACACCATGCCGTCCTCGCGCTGCGTCGCACGGCCACTTCGAGCAGCGGATACGACAGCTTTTACAGCCGTCACAGTCCGCACCGGCGATGTTTCATGCTTCGAAGCCTGCGAGGAGCGCCGCAGCATCCGCAGAACCCACCAAATGCCAGGAATCAGCCGAACAACAGCAATGATAACGAGCCCAGTCAGCCGAGAACTAATACCCTTGTGACCACGGTCGAGCAGCGTTGCGCCTAGATCGAATTCTATCCCTGTTAGCCTCTCCTCCGTTAACACACTCACCTTCCTAACCAGACGGAAATTGGAAATTCGACTAGGAGAGACAACACACGGAGATACTGCTCCCTCTCTCTTCGGGTGACACAAACATCGCCATCGATGATTGATGCTGAAACCGAAATCTTCCTTTCTCACACATTACCACCATCTTAGCGGTTGATCTCTCACCAGCTCACTATGCCCTTAGAACAGTAGTGTCTTCGTCCTGCTGGCTGTTTATGTGTACAATTGTACTTATGTGGACAATGCCTGGGCGTAAGAGCAGTGCGAGTGCATTATTTCTGGGTGGCTTGGGTATCGGCTCGTCTCCCGAAACCGGAGGCTGATGGTCTTTTCGGTTTAGTCACGTATTCCTTATTAAATTGGCTGGTAAACAGGGGAGTATCGTAAATGAGTGACTTAAAGCCGAACAGAGCCTCGGATAAGACGCGATGATCGAGCAAGTTCGTTAATTAATTGGGGCTGATCGGAGGCAGAAAGTATGTCAGGGGACTGACAGGAAGTCCCGCGGAGGTGTAAAACAGTGTTGGCAAGGGTAGGCGACTGCCCGCCGATCGTTACGTCGCTTTTTATTGCCGCTCTCCCATTCGGGGTTACATCGAAGGAGTTCTCGATATGAGAGCGGATAAGACACCACATCGACCAGAGAGCCGACCAGAGAGCCGACCCAAGGGCCTAAGGACACACGTGTGTAGTACCTTACGCACTTGCCTGCTGTAGACACAACACACAGGTGCTTTGTAAATATTTGATCGTATAAAAGGAACGTCTCCGTCCCGCAAACTTCCCGCCGATCATCCCCTTGGTGTCGCCTCAGCATTTCGCTGACTTTCAATTAATCTCTTATTTAATTGAGTCCGACGAGTGAGTGCACTTTCGACTCCTCTATCCACGGGGGAATAGTTCCGTGTGCATTTAATTAGGCTCGATGTCTTACGGAAGATTCTTCCCCGAGCAATATTATATATATATATATGTATATGTACTCGGTTGAGACCCCCGTGACGATGACCATTTAATGTTGTACAGTACAGCTACGTGTATTTTCAATAAAACTCTGTATCCCTTCGAGACTCTGGTGTTGTCCTACTGAAATTGGGGCTTTTACGCGTGGGAGTTGATAGTCCCTTCAAATGAGGGAACAATCTGGCCCAATGGCTCTACCTTGCTAATGTTATTCCGGCCTTGTAGCCACTCGATTTGCTCTAATGCGTCGGCCGTTACTTTTTTAGTTCACCGAGTGAACATTCTTAGAGAAGTGCCGAATGCGTGGCACGAGGATTGAGGTGGGGCTCGCAAACTCATACTGATTGTTATCTGATGCTAAATAAGGAGAGGAGGTCCGACCAGCTAACGTCCGGTACGCCTGAATGATAAGGCAGAAAAGCTCTGGATGGGCCAGCGACGAACGGCCGTCGCTGTCGATGGAATATGGGGTCAAGGAGTTTTTCTTCTCCCTAAGGTACAAGGAACTTTCGCACTGTCGGCAGTGGGACGTGACCGAATTGAAAAGGAGGAGCGAACTTGGATGGGCCTGGCCCTTCCCACCTAGTTACCTTGGCGTTTTCCGCATGAATATGTACTCGCATCGTATGACGCCTATTTGCCGTTCAATCCCATTCCTTACCAACTCTTCCCACTATCGCTACGAATATTATTTATCTTTATCTCTAGCACGATCGCACGCCACCAATGGCGTTAGCCTAAAGAATGGCAAAGGATTACGGGTGGGGCAATCCTGTGGCCGAGGGTCAAAGGGACAAGTAAAGAGAAATAGGATAGAAAGCAGGCTTTCAGTTTTCAGGAAATTCATGTTGCCTCTCTGAGAGCAATAGTTGTTTCCTTTCGGGTATGTTTCTTACGATTTCTCTCAATCCCTGACCCGATCCCTACCCTCGAGATCCTCCAATGGAAGCTGAGTGCGCGAACCAGCCAGTCAACGAAGAGACTTCGTATTACCCGAGGCAGATGGAAAATGAAAATGTGTGCAATTCATTCCAAGGCGTGTCTTTCAGTGTAAAAAGCCCGATAGGATTGCGCCCGTCGCTGAGAAACAACCTGATTGAAGGATAGAAGGTATGGGAAACGAGGCCATTTCAGCATTCATTAAAAATTGATTTATTTACGGCTGTACGTGGTTGTACACGGATTACACGCTCGCACGAGAAAAAGGTATGATACAAAGAGATTTCTACACACAAAGTGACACTAACGGACGTACAGTCGACGAGGGAGTAGCGCTAAAGAGAACATATCGTGTTTCTTTCGAGCCCGTCGTCTTGGGGACGACGACGTTAAGTGGCGTAAAAAAGATGTCGCACTACCCCCTCTGGCCCCGTGTCAATTGGCTTCTATCGCGCACATATAGATTTCATCGAAGAGACCCTAAATTTTCTATACTCTCCTCGAATGTCTTGATCCGCCTATTCACAGTGATAAACCCCTGATGCTGCTCCCTTTTGCACGCGAATTTCACTGCCGCTCGAGAATCTCTCTCGCTTCATTCTTCGCATTCCGTCTGACTTAGTTCACTCGTTTTATGCGAGCTCTTGAGATTAGTGCTTCGGCTATATGGATTCCGAAGCGGAATACCATTAGTTTTCATCAGGTTTCCTCACGAAAGTTTTAATACTTTAATATCGATTTTTGTGAGGCACTCTGCGCGTTAACGTTAATCGTTTGTGAAAGTGAGGAAAGTGTTCCCTGATACAGATTTCATGCGATACTGGAATACTTGGCTGCCTTCCTTTCAACGATACGTTTACTACGACTTTGATACTCTTTCTTCGGAAGCGTGCGACCCACGCTTTACCAGCCCATACTACTGTTACGCAATTCCTTGTACGCCGATGCCGTGATAATCCCATGACTCTGGCTGCAGCCGTTGAAATAGCGGGAGTCACGTATCGAGCCGGAGGATGTTTTGTCGCTTACGAAGCCCGAGTCCCCGGATACTCTGGGATCAGTTTTTCCCTGATAGTGATGTGCGAACCCATTCTTTAAATGCCGTTGTTCCGCTACTACAGGAGCTGTGCACGATCTACTTTTTTCAGGAACGGCAGAGTTGCAACGCGATATCCTTCGGTAGTTAAAATTTAAAGCATTCTTTGCATCGCAGGATGATGTCTTTTCATCGATACGTGTAGCTCGCAACGGTATTGTTTGACTCAGATAATTCCGAATAGCTTCGTTCCTGGTGCACAAACCGAACGAGGACTGGCACGACGAGGATTCGCCACTGTTCTGACTGCTGGCATTCCTACTTGGGAGGAGGTGGGAGGACGAACCGTTCGGCATCCTGGCGACGTACTTCGGCTGCAAAGTTGAAGTGTACTTCGCTCGGTCGCGCGGGATCGAAGTAACTGTTCGCTGATCTTCATTGCGCCAGGATGAGTTATCGAGCGGCAAAGGTCGCCTGCAACTCCTGCGTAGCTTGGCTCGCGTCGGCGGCATTAATTGCTCCGATCTCACTCCGGCGTACTGAAATGATCATGCATGTGGGGCAGGGCTACTCGCAGAAACTTGCCCGAAACTTGTTGCCATGGGAGAGAAAGAGAAAGACAAGGGGTGGGAGGGGCGGGGGTGCGCGAGAGGAACAATTAATGCAGCGCGATAGTTGCGCCGCCAACGAAAGTTTTCGGGCAAGTGGAAAGTCATGTTATCTCGGGGTGGTAATGAGCCGGATAGAAGGAAAGGGAGGCGAGGCAAGGCGAGGCGAGGGTGCTCTTACTGCGTGCAAGAAGCGAAAATAGTGATAGTACTGATTAACTACAGTACCTAACTAAATGAATCCCACCCGGCACGTAGCCTGCAACGACATAATCGCCGGGTTACTCATCGTTTGCACTTGCTGACACAATTTAGGAGTGGATATAACAAGAGATCGAGACAAGTAGAGAGACGGAGAATGGCGGGCGGGCAGAGAAAAAGAAAGAACGGGGCGTTCAAATTAATTTTGTGAACGAAGACTCTTACCGCCGCCACTTGCCCTGATTGTATTGAACGCTGGGACATCGAGGATTGCTGCTTCTGTAGCTTTTGCTGCTGTTGCTGTTGTTGATTCAAGAAGAGACAACTCTTTGTTGTGCCATGCATAAACAAATTGTTTACCGTACCGCCCATTAAATTATTAGAGTACTGGGTTGCCACGCTTTTAGCTGAAAGCACGCAAGCATTGCATACATAGCTGTGAATACATTTGCCATATTGTATATTCATAAAGCCGTCCAATCGAAGGACAAGCTTTTGCGATAAAGGTCTTACCGTTTGGCCGCAGAGTTTGCGTCTCAGGGTGCACTTGCGCTTCCGCCGTCTTGCTCACTCTCATTTTACACAACCTTTCGCCACTGTCGATCTGTGACTGCCTAACTATCTTCCTACTTGCCAGTGGCGTACGAGTCGCTGTAAAGGAATGGAGTGTAAGCATTTCTATATTCTCGAGATGAATCCTGTGTTTACCTTCGGCCCGCGAGTGTTCTGTGCACTCGCCCTTCTTTTTATCTTTACGGAAGTCCTCGCAAGAAGGTGCGAGAGTTTTATTGAGTGAGCCGTCTCCCTGACCCATCACGGGTGGGCGATTCCTGTTGCCTTCCTTCCTGATGTGCTCCGAGAGTCGCCTGATTCTCGACTTGGACCTAACGTCGATTAAAGTGCCTCTTAAATTCAAGGCTATAAAAGCGGGCTGTATCGCGGCAAGTACCGCCTGTATAGACAGGAGCTGTCGCCCGATGGATTTATGATGTTCTCGAATAATAATCATCGGGAGCGCCAATGGGCTCCACTCACATATTTTTATGCTTCCGGTGCTTTTCATCCATCATTGCGTAGAGCTTATTTCTGTACTCATCGACGGACAGCTGGACATCATCTCTGAGGAGGGGAACCACGCTCGATTTTCTCTCCGGTTCGTTGCTTCTACTGTGGAAACTGTGTTGGGAAAGACATTGCCGAGATTACGTAATTACCAAGAAAGTGAAGAGCCTCAAATTACATGGCGTGTTTAGAGAGTAATGAAACGGATTTTTTCTCTCTACAAGTGACGACCACCCAAGCTACACTCTTGTTAGTCTATCGGCGGCTAATGCTTCGTCATCGGTAGCGTGATTAGGGGCTTTCGGAAAAAGGAAGCGAATGTAGCAGGTTGAGGACTTTACTGGGGGCTTTTTGTGGCCGGTCGAAGCGCGGCTCGTTCGTATGTAAGTGGGTCGATAAATCACTTTGAAAAATGTACGCACTCCGCGACGTAAGGGTGCCTCAGAGCTTCAACAGCCGTCAACCGATGCGTAGGATTCAACACTATCAAATTGCCGATAAGATCCAGCGCCCTCGTCGACACCTCCGGCAATAAATCCCTCAAGCTTCGTCTCGGGACATTCGGTGTCTTCTCCAACAAATTAGTCCCGTAGCCGGCGCTGACCGAGATCAAATCTGAAAACAGTACCGACAGGCTTGAGCTGCCAATTCCCTGCGGTCTTCCCTTTCCCAATTCCCTCTAATGCGAGCTATTAAAGCGCGGCCCATGCTTTTCTCTTCGCACCATAAAGACGTGTAAAGTGCCAACGTCTCCTGGGAGCGAGGATTTACCTTGTGCGGTCGGTGGTGGAAGGGTTGCCATTATTCTCTCGATCTGATTTATCGTCGAAGAGCCGGGAAACAGAGGTTTTCCGAGCAGCATTTCGCCAAGGATACAGCCCAGTGACCACATGTCGATGCCTTTCGTATATCTGAATTCAATCAGGCAGCAAGGAATTTGTGGATCGACCCTCGCCAATACATAGGTAATCCTGGTATCAATCGCAAGATTACCTTTTCGAGGCGACTAATATCTCCGGTGCGCGGTACCACCGGGTCGCCACGTAATCCGTCAAAGTCGGATCGCTTCCGGCTTCCCCGTCACCCTCGCCGATTTGCGTGACCGATCTTGCCAGGCCGAAGTCAGCAATCTTACAGTGGCATTGCGTATTCAGCAGTACGTTTGACGGCTAATACAAATTTTCGAAGGAATCAGCAAATTAGGAAATTAGGAAATCGGTCATTGAAATGGTTCGACTGCCGGGGATGCATTACCTTGAGATCCCTGTGGATTACGTTTCCCGAGTGGATGTACTTGATTGCTTTAAACAGCTGATACATGATGAAGATCTTGTGAATATCTCTAAGGATGTTGCCCTTTTTTATCACATTGTGTAGATCGGTCTCTGGGGAAATGGCCCGAAAGGGTTGTATTCAAGGCAATGCTTTGATTGCGAGAAGGACCGCGGCACGATATATCTTCGTTTATGTCTTCGAAATGCTGGGTGAAACTCACCCATGTATTCGAACACCAGATATATGTCCCGGTCATTATTCGCCTTATGGAGACCGATTAGTCTGATGATGTTCTCGTGATTGGCGAAGGACAATAGGAACATGATCTCGCGAAAAGTCCGCTGCGCATCCGTCTGATTTTGAAAGGCGTCGAAGATCTTCTTAACAGCAACTACATCCTTGTTCTTTTTCTCTACTGCTTTCCATACTATGCCATAAGCCTAAACACCCATGCCATTAAGTTTTCTGGGGATTTCTTTTGTGAAAAAAAGGGTCCCTAAACTTTGGGCCTAAAATGCGTACGCATACTAGGAATGTAGAATTATAAAGTGTAGTAGCAAAGGAATATCGAAGTTGATTATACCACCACGACAACCACTCGTAGTCGCGGAACTATCGATTCTCCAAGTTACGGACAATGTGAGAAGTATTATTGGTCTTGTGACGTACATTCTTTTACTTATGTATTCCCAGTGCACCAGATATCACTATTAAATCTAACTGCAAAGTGCAGCTGCAAAACTGCTACAAAATACAAAGCATGAAGGTACTCCACGTCTGTTTAAGACAGGTCCAAGATAGATAAAGCGGCAGATACAAACATGTTGGTTGACAGAAGAATGAATATTAATTCATTAATAAATAGCAAGATGTGATCTGGTTTGCGGTGTCATGAGGGTATGCCGGTAGCAGGTGCGTATTGGTGGTAGATATCGATGAATCGAGTGACTCGGGTCAGAATGGAAATTGAAATACCCCTTTGCCAAGTCGTCGAATGATGTCGTACTGTTTGCTGACATGAGCGTCGATCTCTGAGACCTTCTCCGTGCTGTTTTTCGACGACATCGCGATGCGAGCAGGTGCGCTCTTGCACGTCCCCGTAGCCGGTGTTGCGTCCACGTCAAGATTGAAACCGATTGGTACCGAGAGGAATTCTCAAGCACAAAAGGCTGGTCGCGCGAGTCTCGAGGCATTCACATCTTTACACATCAGGAAGGAAGCTCCACTCGGACACTTTTTTCATTGAGCCTTTGACACATCGGCGCGACTGTGTTCATGGAACTCATGGTGGTTGTCAAGACGACAGTGGTCAGTGTACTAACAATATAGCGTGACTGTTACGTGCGTCTCCGCACCGCATGGTGACTGGTGACTGGTGGTGACTCGTGGCTGGGGAGGGTTTGGAAAGAATGGGAAATCAGCCGAAGCTCAATCAACCCTTGTATATATACGTATATATATTTATTCATCTGATAAGTAGTGTTATACAAACCATGACCATCGATTACAAATCTCGCCTGATATTGACGCGTTACGTTGTGAACTGGATCAGTTCCAGGAACAAAAGTGAAATCAAAGTACAGGGATTTGGCAATTAATCAATGCCAAAACTGTTGGAAAGTTGAAAATGGAAAGAAAGCGGAATACACATTATTGCTCGAGATATATCTCGCGAAATGCATCCTGGTCCCAAAGAACAATTATCACGCGACGGTAATCTGATATCGGCGATAAGATTAGATACCGCACTCTAAATTAAAAAATGAAGTACATGAGCGAAAGTAAGATACTCGTAATCTCCTAGAACTCGCTGTCGGCCGGTACTCCTATAAATTCTGAGGTATCAAAGGTACCTCCAAATGCGGACAGGGCAATATCGTAGCGTTACAGAAAAAATAAATGCTTTACTCTCTTAACAGTAATAAACTCTCGTCGAGATTGTGTGCTCACCGAGTTATGAAATGGCCGCTTTGTAGGAGCGGGCGTGAACTCTACGGTACGGTTGACGCACGATATCACCAATTCATTATTCCCATACAAACTTTAATTATACTTAAATGTATATATCTATCCTCCGTATGCATCTCTGTAAACTTAACGGCCGACTTAACAAGCAGCTGGTACTCTCTGTAGCAGCTGCTTTCACTGAGAACGCTTACTACCGTCTACTTTCTGGGCTGCTGTATGACGATCGGGCGAGAACAATGGTTCATACGTGCATCATGCGTAGGAACAGGCTTCTCATGGAAGTGCTGTACAGCCTCTGGAGGGAAATCAGCATTGCCTTTGAGCGGAACTCCATTCAGTACTACGGTCTTAGGAGGGCTACAAAAAACAGAACAAATTGGTTTCATGTTTTTATCATCACACAAGCCTGAAACTGTTAATCACGAGTGCTTGTGTTTTCTGCATGATTGCATACATATGAATGTTTGCCAGCCGTTAATACAGAATACGTAAATCCTGAGCTGATAAGGACAGGCCTGTGGCGAGCATATGCCAGATATCACTATTGCACGTTACGTGGAAAGAATGGTGCTATAAACAGCAACCATCCTGGGGGTCAAGGAGCGAAGAGTGTCTGTACCAATGTTGTCAGATAGCATATCGACTAGGATTCACTTTGACAAATCAACTTTTCTCCTGCGAGAGAAGATCCAAGGCCAATGCCTGGATATTTGCTCATTGTAACTAATAATGAGTCGCGGAAGCTTTGATTTACCTGGTGGAAGGCTTACTATCCTCTGAATCTTTAGTCGGTTTAATCTCACGTTCTTCCTTGGGTGTTTTATGCTGCGTGATCCTCATACCACCAGCTTTCACTGAAAAAACGGAAAATGTGCGATTTCAAGTGATGACGGCATCAAAACGATTGGTTGGCCTTGGCACAATCAGACAGGTGTACGCGACGTCATCCCACAGATCGTAGGAATGTAATAACCTTTTCGTTTACAGCAAGAAATCAGTATTTCCAGTACTCACCTGCTGGAGGATGGCCAGCTTTAAGCTTGCATTCGTCCGGGCTCGACATTTCTACTGGTTTTCCTAGCCCGAAACTTGTAAAACTCCGTCTTGCACAAAGGAAGAACAATATGCTGCGTTTCCGGCTCAATGTAGTGCGGCAGATACAACGTACGACTCACTCGATCCGATGGCGGCAGGCGCTGCTATAAGTTGCTGCGACACAACAGTGGGGAGATTTTGCCTCACACACATATCTATACTCGTCCCCTTATCTTCTACTTCAGCCTGTCCTTTTTTATTCCTCTCCGTGATTCAGAATGCGTTCTTGACTTCTTTTTATACATCGTGATCCGTAATTATAGACTACACCTTAATATTTACAATGGCGCATTTTGTTCCTTTGTGAGGTTCAAGTAAAAAATTCGGAGGATGTTTATAACATTTATTTAAGAAAAATCCGCAGAATACAATATGTTAATAAATGGATCCTATTCTTTCTGTTCCTTCTCCTTTTGTTCCTTGTAAGCATAATGAAGATCTTTACAATCCTCATCAGAGATGTGAACCCATCCAGTTGATTTCATGTGGTACACTGCAAACATGTGAATCATTGTAGTTTATTTAGAAGAATTTTTATTATTTATACACTTTTCAGCCTTTATTCATACATACCTCTTACAATTCCACCAGAATAAGCATCTCTGTGTGTAGCATGGTAGATCGACCTTCTGCCAAGTTCATAAGCTTCTTCGTCAGTAAGATCCCATCTGTATCCTGAATCCAAAGCTCCGAAGGCAAAGATAGAACCTGAGCCAACACTGAAAACCTTGCCAGGGGTACGAGTACCTTCGGAATCTACATAGTATAGGCCAGGTCCTCTTTTGTCCCAACCAGCAAGCATCATACCCATGCTCAAACCCATTCCTTTATAGTTATACACCATATTGGAGAGTAATTTGCTGGCAGCAGCAATGGAAATTCTCTCTCTGTTTCGGAGCTCATACATTCTGCATTGTTTAGCCAATACTCTATCCCAATAGACACAATCAGCAGCACCACCGGCCAATGTTCCAAGCAAATAATCATTGATCTCAACAATTTTCTTCATGGTGGAGGATCCTGGTAATGAAAAGATCGTACATGAAATGGTTGATTAGAATACAACTCTTTCTTAAAGTTGTCATGTCCTTACCAATGAATTGGCCTCCTGTTGCCCTGGAATCAACAGCGAGCACAATTCCACCTTGATACTGGAAGCCCAAGGTGGTGGTTCCATGATCGAATTTGATTTTTATGTGCTTGCCAGTTTCATCAGTCCCATCAGCCAATTGTGCAAGGGTTTCGGATGGCTGCAAAAATTAGTTTCAAATATATGCCTAGTGTAAAATCTCGTGTCCTTATAACCTGTTCGTTAGAATTCTTCGTGCACGCGAATACTCTCAGGTCTGAATGATTCTGTACCAGAGTGAAAGGGTGGAATATGAAGAAGGAACTGTCGAGTTATTAGAACTACTAATGATATAATAAAGAGTTGCAAATACTTATAAGATGATTTAGCAAATTCAAGTGTAACTGTCTAGCCGCGGAGTGACACGTCGATTTCGATGATTATACTTACATTTATGAACGGAGGTGCAGCCAGTTGAATACCATTGTTGAAATTGCGCGTGTACGCTTCAATTTCACGAGCACACTCGTCTTTCTCATGGGATCTTTTGAAATCAACAAAAGAGTTGATACCGCAAACCTCTGCAAGCGCCATGTTTCTAGAAACTCACTGCTGTCGATTGCAATTGCATGTCATCTCGTTCATACTGTTATATCGGCAGTAGGTGGAAGCATCTTGCAGTTTTGACCAAGATACGAGCGCCCCCTTCGTCCTATATCCCAACCAATTTCAATACATTTGAAATTGATCGAGTAATATAATTTGTTGAGGTTATCGCGAATCAAGTGAAACGTTGGTATTCTTTTATCGGCCTTTGTTGATACGAAAGTGTTGATCAGTGTTTTACATCTTCTTTGTGGATCGCGCGAGAGATGGCGTGCAGAGTACTTGGGAAAGCAGTATTAGCAAGATCTATTGAAGTGAGAATCGTGCGAACGTAGGAAACATTAGTAAGAACTCTACAATTGTGATTTACATACAATCTGTGGCTAATTATTCTACTCCTCTGTGAACCAGGTAAGGAAGCATCATGCGCTAAACTTATACCAAATATTATTCATACACAAATATACATGATATGAATAATATCAGACCATTATCAGCTCTAAAACTCCTTAGTTTAACCCCACCAGGTACGCGCAGCGTTATCATTACTTTCGAACTCATATGCAACACATTTATCTTATACACAGAACCCCCCTTTTTGCTATTCCTTGACATTCTGAAGCACCTGCTGCTCAAGTTTAAGGTTCTGTAGCACTGTTACAGTACTTCACTCGAAGGCTTACCATATCGCGTTTATTCGATATTGATATCGCACATTCTTGTTGTCGTTGTCGTGTATTATTGTATCTTGTATGTTATTGTCCGTGGCATGATAAATGATGTGTATTGAGAGTATCTAATGAAAGGGAAAAGGGTAGAGTTGAAGAGAGTAAAGGAAGGATCGAGAGTAATAGATGGGCAGAGCGTGGAGGCGCGCATGGCGCGCGGTATCGGTTTTCGGGGCTAGATCGGCCGGATTTCTCTGGGAGTAACTTGTTCATCTGATATATCGCGCCACGTGGAGGCGTACTCCACGGTCCATGTATCGCGTGATTTATAGCCGCGGAGATAATGAAGCGCGAGGGCACGTCACATTTCGATAGTGGCGGCGTGGAGCGAGCGGGAGGGGCTCGCGGGGGCCGAGGGGACGGGGGTTGCGGGTTGGAAGTGGGCCGCGGAGGGGTAAGAAGGGTGAGCGGGTAGAAAATGTGTTGGCGTTCCGGTAGGGTACGGGGCGCGCCGTTATTAAATATCATCATGGCATATACATATTATTTTGCCTGGCGAGGTCAAACGATATGACGTAGCCGAGCAAGGGGGTCACGTGTATGGGGGTAAGGCACCGGAATGGGTGCCCGGATTGGTCCAGTCCCCGATCGCACCACCCACAGTGTCGCGCGACGTGTCTCTTATCCTGGGAGACGCGGAGGACGCCGAGCGCACGATAACAAACATATAATTGTTGTGTATTTTCCTTGCGATTCCTCGGGCTAAAGCGGTCGATGTTTGCCTGCCACGGGGCCCCACGATAACGATAACATTCTTCCACTCTTCTCTTTCCCTCTTATCGCCCCTATGCCCTGCCTTTCCAAAGGCTCCACTCCATTCGGAGACACTCATCTCCCATCTATCCCACGCCTCTCTCCTCACCGGATCTTTCCTTTTAATGTCTCCATTCACCGACCAATCGATTAATGTGGAACCTGCTCTTTTCACTGATTTATTGGCTACCGGCTTTTGCCGTTATCACACGCACTTGTCGAAACGCACCACCCCGTACAGGTTCGACGAGATAGAGCGGCGGGAGTTGATGTTGTTTCTGGGCTTCAGTCAGTGGAAACGTGTGCTAGGTGTTAGGTGGAATTGCGCGGAAAAGTGTCGACGGATTTCCCGACTTTCGCGACGGCAGCCACGGTCACGGTGATAATGCACGATAGGCACTTTCGATAATGCGTGGTGACAATCGCCGTATACCTGCCAGACACTATCTTATTCTAATCTTGCTACCTTTTTCCTTTTTTAATGCATTCGCCCTCGTTAAGGCTATCTTTCGTGCTCATTCCTCTTCAAGCTCGCACTCGCGCGCAACCTCAGCTGGAAAAAGCATTGCCGTTTTTCCGCAATTCCCGGCGCCCGACCGCTCGCATAAGAGCGACGGTGTATCTCTGATAAGATGCCGCGCACACTCTCAACACTCGACAGTTACTCGATAATGGCTCTCTTTTTTTAGTCGAGATATTAGCTGTTGAATTCATCAACTTCCGGCTACAGGCCTTGGCCTATCGGGATTTTACGAAGGATTTTGTAATAACAATGTCATTGCGAAAATGAAGGCAGCCACTGGTTTTCAGGAATATAGAGACATCAGGGAGTTGACATCATTATTGATGAAGTCATAGCAATGTAGCCTGACTCAGTCTAATTGTGAAGTGGTTCCCTTGATGGTGAACGGGATCAAGCGAGTGATAAGACGGGCGAGAACGCATATGATGCTCGGCTAGAAGGCAGTAGTTTTATCTGGTTTTGAGGGTCGCGTGGGTCAATGGTGCGACGTAAGATTTGATAAGTTAAGACTATCCTCGTATCCCACCGCCTCTGCTACGCTCTCGATCCTCCGATTCAACATTTCTCCGCTCATTTCCCTGATAGATGTGCGCCCCAACCAACTTAAGAGATCAAGGGCTGCAGGTTCTAGCGTACGCGGAAGTATGACGGCGGCGTTCGCTTACGACAAAAACAATGCCAACGAACCATCAGTCCGACCCTTGGCCCGATCAAAACATGTTATCGCCTAGTTAAAATTTCTGCCTTCATCAATATTGTTCTCAACGGGGAAATCGGGATTTTTCTCTCGACATTCCGGAGAACGTCAATTCTTCGATAGTTCCAGCGTCATTCGAGTTTTTCATACGCTCGCAGTCTTCGGACCGTGAACATGGAACTCTGAACGTAGGGGTGTGGAGATATGCCCTGGCGAATCAGTTGGATTAGCGGGGTTTAAATTGAAGCTAGCTTCGGACGCGAATGACTCGTGTCCGGGTAATGGTTAGTGATAACCGCTGCGTGAAAAGAAGCTGCTCGCTTCGTGCCATTGTCGGAGAGTTCAATGTTCAGATGACGCGCAAGCGAGGCATGCTAGCAATGAAAAAAGACTCCATCTGCAAAGTGCAATAGCGGGTATTAGATGCACAGTAGTCGTTCGCGTTAGAATGTTAAATGCATGGTCGTCGCACGCGTTTCCCGATCTTGACGAGGTAAACACAGCAAAGCAAACCTTTCTTGCTCGAGGCTCGGACTCCAGCTGTCCTTCCACCGCTCATAATCGTAATCTCAGCTTTCGCGCCTATGCATACGCACTTATTCCGCTCGAGTGACGATTCGACTCGATAATGAGTGTACGCGCACCCCTCAATTACGCAACGGGGGTAGAGAGAGAGAGAAAGAGAGAGAGAGAGAAACTAGTGGATAGAGATCGTTGGGCAAGAGACGAGGTGAGGTGAAGGTGAGCAGTTATCCGAGAGTAGCACATACATACGCAGAGTATGAACGCACTGCGTGCCTTCCACTCCGGAATAAACTCGGGGTAGATTGCAGCTGATTGGTGCTAGCTACCGTGCGCAGAAACTTCGGCTCGGAAGCTTGGCTCGAGCGGCTCCTAGATCTTGATCCGCGATTATACGCTATCTCTTTCCTCTGGCCAAGCAATTTCACCGAGAAACGTCGTTGGCACGTCAGTAGCTTACGTATTCGAGATGCTTCCCGCTATCGTTTTCGGCGAATGTCAAACGGGAGACGCATAAATTTGGGATGATAGGCGACGATGACCGGCGGGACGTTCGCTTTCGCTCGATAGCCTCGAGCTGGCTGCATCAGGGAATACCTCCGGATTCGTGACGAAATCACGCTTATTGCTGACTCGTATAACTCACCAACAGATACATACGTACACATAGGTGTATAGGCATGAGTGGACTCGATTGGAATAGGTGTGAAGTCAACTGTATGTGTAGGGGGTTTCTCGAGGAACCGGCGATAATCGTAACCCACTTTTCCCAGGTCCACTAATCAGCGCAGTGCGATGCCTTTGGAATTTGTTCAGTCATCACTTATCGAATGGTGTACTCTCGCCATAGCACGTACCCTCGACGGTGTTGGAAGGCGATGAACGCTGGGGTTCATCGAACAATTGAAACTACCAGCGGATGTGTCTGGGACGGAGGATCGAATGGAGAAAATGAAATGCGATAGGGGCGCGTAGGTCAAGCCGAGAGGTGAGCACGTGATGCAGCGTAGACGTGAAAAAAAGGGCGATACAGGAGAATAATATCAGTGCGAGTCGATTAAATTCATTATTTAAGTCCCCGTTGTTATCTGCAGTGTCGCTGCCGTTGACTGGTCGACCGGGAAAAGGGTTATCGCTTCTATAGGGCTATCGGTCCATTTTCGTTGCTGGTGTGTATGCCTTTATTCACAACTACACATGTACATATGTGTCTGTCATACCTTCGCACCACTATTTCATTTAATGAAAACCGAGCGGAACAAGTGGCAGCGTGGGTTGTCACCAAAGTAGCCGGTACACTAATATATAACCAACCGATCGAAGACGAGGCGAGAGAAACGCCGCGCGTTCCCGCGCGACACATACATAGTTGGGCCCGAGTAATTAGGCTTCTCGATTTCATCATCACGAGGCCGAAGAAGCCGCGAAATCCAGCACACGGCATTGACGTTGAACGCTTGAACCTCGATAAAATCGGCGAAAGAACGTACGCGTGCGCGCGCACAAATAGTTGAGAGAAACAGAGCAAGAGCATCGTCAAGACAGTAGCTGATGATTGGTGTGATGAAAGGGGGCTAGGGAGGCGGCAGTAAGATGATGAGCTGATGTAGCAAGCGAGCAAGTGATAGAAAACGGTGTGGCGGGCGCGCGAAGGGGCGCCGAGGGGGAGAGTGGAGAGAGAGAGAGAGAGAAATCCGGGGGCAGGAGCAACGATCAAAGTGGAAAACAACAATAACAATGATGGCAGGACCCCCTGCGACGCATATCGCGGGTAGAATTGCGTCAGTAGCTACCAGTAATAACACGACCCTAGTAGTCACTAGTGCCACTCGAGGTTATCGATCGCTTTTTTCTTTATCGTCATACATGTATATTTCTCTTCCTCGCCTCGTCATTGCTTCTCCGCCGTTCGATCCTCGTGGAGTAGCGCCCGCCGTACCGCGTCGTCCGCACTCGCCCCGATAACACAATGCTGCTATCTCTTTTTCGTGTGCGCCCCGACGGAGATTATGTATTTCGCCGCCGTCGCCGTCGTCGCCGCCGCCATGTCGCACCCCTCCGCTCCGCTCTCGGAAGACCATTGCCCGTTTTTACTTGACCTTCGCCTTTGCGCTCGTTTTTTCATCCTTCGGATACTCTGACGTTAGTATTATATCTTTGCTACAATACATCGACTTTTTGTCGGCACCTCGCTGCCAGCTTTCCGGACTTCCCCCTCATTTTCGAAATATATTGAGCGAGCATACAAAATGCTCTTAGGGTGGTCCGGATTACTTTTAGTCCTGGTGGTCCTGGCATCACCGAGTGCTCTATTTGAAGCGGCATGGCACGGCGCGGCGCGGTGCGGTGCTGCGGCCTGAAAGAATATAATTAGCAGATATAATCTGGCGTATGACTGGCTAGCCTTTAACCCCGTGAACGATTCCACTGGTCAGCGTGCCTCCTGCTCGCACTCATTACACACTCTTGCTTGACATCGGTATCGCCGACTAACGCATATACCGTTCTCTCGTTCGAGTGAATGAACAGGGGAGAGAGAGGATAGTCGCTCTAGAAGCTTTCCCGTGGTATCTAGACGCGGTTAGTCATTCGAACGGCCACACGGGGGTAGAAACTTGAAGTAACAGTGGCTCAACGGTGCTGGCGCGCTTAGGCAGCGGCGACTTTCGGTATTTTCAAGGGGGTTGTCAGGTGGAAGTAGAGTGAGGTGCATGTACGAATGCACCGTTCGCGGAACGCCTCGGTCACTCGGTCACTCGTGGTGCACGCGGCTATCCACGCTAATATTAGCGCGGTAACATGGTAACCGCGCATCGAGCTTATTCCTGGCCGAGCAGCCGGCTGCTTGGCTAGCCAGAGTCAAGGTCACGGCATTACTAGCGACTTGTCGACGCTGTCGACTCCGTTCCCGGCGATATGCCGCGGCAACCTATGCACTTCCCCTTCGGCCTAGTCAAAGGGTAATGCCCTTTTCCCACCGTTAACTCGATCCGACATCCATTCAACCCGAATTTCAAGCATAAGCTAGTCTGACTTGCCTATCGGTCCGAAACTCTGAGGATGAGATCTACTTATCTCGGTTTCTCGATTATTCTCTCAGATAAACAGATAACCGGACACGTGGTTACCAATCTACATATGTCTAGTAGCCATCATAAATTGTCAGGTTAGGTAGTAGGCGAGGTTGGAGATGGGCAAGGGGTAGTTAGATCGACGGGTGTGACCTTGGCCTTCGAGTTCAAACGGTACACAGTGTTGGGATGTAGGTAGGTAGGTGAACATGGTGCGTTGTCGCCCGAAGCGAATCGCGTGTTACGAGGATCGTCATTGCGCGAGCCTCAACCCACTTAGCCGTCGGGCGTGCTCTGGTGCGCGCGTACATACCTACTAGTACGTATGTGGAGCGCGCACGCTAAGGTAAAAGTGACAAGGCGTTAAGCGAGGCAACACGCGCCTGTCCACCTATACCGCTCTTCTATGTGTGCTGCATGCCCCATTATGGCCGCGCGATCGCGAATACTCCCTATACTCCATTTATCCTAAGCGCACCTCGCAACCTAAGGCCAAGGTAGTGGGTACACCTATACTTTCACCGATTATGTCAATTCCTCCGGCGAGCAACGTCAACGACGCCGACTACCACCGGCTGCTTTCCTATTACGAAACATTTCACTCGCATCGGGTCACCGTTGCCTGCCTCGTAGATTCGCGTAACCACCGCTCGAACCTTTCGCGGATTCCTCTTCTTCTCGTAGACGATACAAAAATCGCTAGTCTTTAACCTTCGCCGATTTTATTCACAATCTTATTAATGTTTAAAGGGTATCCGTGTTTCCTTGAGACACTGTGCGTATCCTAGTTGGGGTAGGCTCGGTTGACGCGGATATACAAATGTCGCGCACGTGACACTCCCATTCATGAGGTCTTGCCTTTGATTAATACTTGTCGATATCGACCTATACAGAATGGAATAGAGTAACTTCGATAAATCTCGAAGTAGGCTTGACTCGCACGATGTCATTCCTACGCGATTCACACTACTAGGCAACGAGGTTTTATAATTGTTACGGGTTAACGGAAGCAGAGAGTCCAACATCGGAGACGCCGTTGTTGCCTCACCCTGCAATCGTCATCTCCGCGAGAAGAGAGATAGCGATTTTCTTTAAGTGAGTAATTTCTTCTGTGCAGTCCGTTTTTGCCGCAGAAAAAGGATTATGCTGCAAGGTTTTTTCCGCGATAATTCAGGTATCGTTCGCCACGATAATTACTTCTTATCGCGAAGAGGAGCTGGAAACGGTTGCATTAAGTAATTGAAAGTCAGTCCCGTCGTGTATTAGTATTGGTAGAATTACAGAGCGTTATCTGTTGGCTGCGAATTTGCACCTGGCACTTATGAAAGCTCTTCGAGAAATGCGACTAGTTGAACTGTAGTAAGATGTAAGATATGCGTATCGTACAAAGAAAGTACATAATGTATAGCAGCTAACAATTGAAAGACTCGCGGAAGAAGAAACGCCGTGCTTCTCCCCGTTGCTTTCTTTGCCCAGTGGAATTAAATATGCTTCACAGTCATTTTCACAGGCGTTTAATCTTCTTAATTATCCTTTAATGTCGCGCCGAGCAGAATAATTTACGTATCGGGCTAAGCGCAACGGTGCGGTGCGGCGAGAGCTTTCATCCGTGAGTTCTCGGTATTTTCAGTCTTCCTGGGTTGCAGCAAATGATAATGACAATCTCAAGATTCAATGTAATTACAGAAACTCTCTTAATAACCGCTACAAAATTATTTATAAAAATTGAGCAAAGCGATGTGGTCGCAACGATAATTAGCGTTGCACATCGGCTTGGCTAGATTGTGCTCGAACAAAGTTAAACGCGTTGCCCGAGAGCCGATACGCTGAATTTTCGCGAAGGATGGGAGCTCGATAACAAAACGGTCAGGCACACGTAGTGGTATGTGTTGGATGTGTAGGTAGAGTCGTGCACGTACGTGGAAACGAGAGTGAATGAGCGTAAGCCAAGCGCTCCTTTGGCCTCGTAATGAAAGTGAAATCGAGGGCGCCAGAGCGTTCGTTCGTCTCTTCGCTTGGCTTCGCCGTCCGAGCCCCACCACCGACTTTTGCACTAGCTCGCTTCGGATCTGTTGACTAGCTCCTTTGAATTTCAAACAGTCTAATAAAGCCTGAAATCACTTGAACTTCCTTCTCGGTTAAGATCGGACAGTTCACTCTCGAAAGTAATCGGATTAAGGTTGGTGAAGGGTGTTGAAGTTGTGCACGATTTAGGCTGACAGTGAGAAGCAAGAGAGCGGTCGATGGAGTCGGTGATCTCAAAATGGAGAGTAGATCAGGATGGAGCAGTAGAGACGGTAGAGACTAGAATCTGTGGAGCGACAGTAGAGCGGCTAGAGAGGAGTGAGAACGGCGGCGGCGCAAGGGAGGCGCGGAGGGCAACCACGATTGTTGACTATTCGTAGAGTGGCGCAAACTTTCACTTTTTTCGTCTCCTCACTCCTTCTCCCCTTCGGTGGCTCTCGGTGGCTGAAAAAGTGCCATGGCGGTACCGAGTGCTCATTGGTTCCGTTTCGTTTGCTCTCTTCGCCCATCGCGCCCCTCTCGTCCGCGAGAGAGGCCCGCGCGCTCCCTCTCTTTCCTCTTCTCACTCTCGCTTCCCTTTCACTCGTCCAAGGTAGTTCTCGTTCTCCCTCTAATCTCTCGCTCGCCGCTCCGTTCCGCGCCCCGTCGCGCCGCGCCTCGCCTCGCCTTGCCTTGCCTTGCCTCGCCACCTCTCGGCCTTCTCTAAGCTCTCCTCCTGGAAAGATCCCCTCTTCAGCAGCTTCCCCTCCAGAGCGAACCCTTTGACCGCGCGGGGCCTCACCGGGCCTGCGGGCCTCCGAGCCTCCTCTCCTTTACTCCGACTCCGAACCGCTGCTTACTTCTTCTGGGCACGGCAGGAGTCCTTATGTAACTGACACCATTCCGCTAGAGTAACCGGGACAAAACGATGCCGTGTACGAGTGCGAGTTTGCGCTCGCTCGCTCGCTCGCCCGAAAAAACACCTCGAACCGAGGAAAAACCGGCTCGTCTTATTTTTGCTCGTCTTACCTTAGCTTAGGGAGATCGACTCGACTCGACTCGTTTAGGATGTTGTTGCTTGGCTGTATTTATATTGCAATAGAAAATGCCGCCAAGATAAAGCGCAATGGATACTTCTCGAGGAGCTGATACTTTGTTCCTAGGATTTAGTAGGTCAGTCTGCTTCTCGTTGGCTCGGAGTTCACGAGCCGCTTCCAACTTCCAATTCTGAAAAGCATCGCTGTAAGAAAGGCGATGGGCTGTGCTAGCCCGGTCGAAGTAGATTAATTGCGGCAATTAATATCGTTGACGCTGATGCGCGGGGAAGCAGCGGGCGTCGCCGTCGAATCTGGAGCGGAATCGACGCCGCTCGTGTCCGTTCCATTGTAGTCGTGTCGGCCTCCGGTAAGAATTCCGCTCTTGCAATCTTCCCAGGCGCGCGATTCCGTCGCGGCTTGGTCGCGCACTTGGAAAAGGGACGCGCCAGTCCCGAGCAAGACGAAGCATTCGCGCAACAATGAGCGAGCGGCCTCTTGCAAATCCGGCAAGGCGGAGATCTGCCTTGCGCAAACGACTTAGTTAGCCGTTGCTATTTCTATATGTGTGTATAATCGGCGAGCGAAGCTTATGCAGCGATTGCCTTTTAATCGGCTGCCCAACGTCACTCGCGAACCGAACTTCACCATCCACCTCCTTCAACTCCCTGTTTCCCCTTTCTTAATGGCCACGCCGCCACTTGCAAGTACAATAACTCCCGATTGCCAATTCATTACCATTCATGTGAGCGGAGCGCGTGTCGGAATTATTTTGATGCGAATGCTGATATTAATAACGAGTCGCTTCTAGCCGCTCCCATTGTCCGCGATAAAGCACTATGAATATTCACGCGGCAAAGGTTAATGCTATTGTTATTAATTGCGCATCACTTGCAAATCAAGTGAAAGAGCTTGATCTATTTGCCGTCCATTTAAAGTGGTGCATTAATTTCTCATGTTTAGGAGAATTATTAAGATTTATTAAAGATTTCTGATCAGACTTGTAGGCAGGACGGGATCAGGTCGAATGAGATAGTTTGAACAAGAGATCTCCCGAACGGTGCCGCATCACGCCGATTTCTTTTCGGGGGAGAATAATGATCGAAAGCGTGTTATAGTTTGGGCGTAATCAAGCGAGTGTGACGGTGACGACGCCGACGACGAGAACGACGGATTAGCAAAGCCAGTGGAGGAACGAAGTGAAAGTGAGCCGAGTATTGTTTAGGAAGCCTCGCTCCTCCAGTGATTCTCATTGCCTGGATAAATCTTCCTTTTCGCGAGAAATCCAGAGAGAAGCATTCCTAGAGACGACCGAACTCTTTTCAGAACCGACTAATCTCACACATAATCGAGCAACATTAATTAATCTCCCTTATTATTGACTGCACTCAAGATTTTTACAAGAATCTTGCGATCATGATTACGGCAACGCATTAGTATGCAATGTACGCACAGTGTATTAGACAGCCAGGTACGAAAGGATCTGGCTGGTAATTGGCGAGGAAAAGACACCTGTTCTCGCGGGCTAGCCCGTACGTGCGTCGATGATTTCCCAGGATTAGCGAATATCTCGGTGAGGGAACGAGCACACGTACTGGCATTTCGATTGGTCGTTTGTGAGGGGCTGAGAAACTGTTTTCGTCTCACTCGCGAATCACCGGCTTACATAACTTACGATGTATTTCCAGATTCGCGGTATGAGATTCACTTTTGGCGGCACAAGTTTCCTCGCGATAGATTGATTTTCCTGACAACCTCTCAGTTCAGTAAAGACCGTCATTGTGTACCGATTAAGTCTTGTCTATTTTCTGAAGGTGTTTTTACAGTTTAGAGATTTTTTCAGTTTCTCGACTTTCTGCCCAATTGGACTTTGTCAGTTTTATATTGTATGCTCAAAAGTTCGAGTGGTCTCGCTTGAAGATAATTACCGGCAAAAACTGTACGAACTTTCTGCTCTAGTCAATAACTGGCAGATATTCGATTCGGATATTACCGAGTGTGAAATTGTAACGGTCCTGGAAGCATGTGTCCGAGTCTAAGGATAAACACACAAGTACTCTGTAACGTATGTCAATAGCTCCATCGTGGGATTTCCTTCGAGCGTAACTCGTTCGCGACCTTCGCCGGGGTCCATTGTCATTAATTATGCAACGGAGCTCGTCTCGCGTGACATCAGCGTGACCATTCAGCGGGGATTCCTTTGAATTTTCCTCGACGGACTTCCGCGAAAACTTTCCCGCGAGCGCGTCCACGCCCTATCATGCTCCCAATAGACTTCGAAGAGCAATCTCATCGGTTGGTCGAATCCTCGTCGATAGATTTACCCACCAATTCGAGCACAGCGCATCGTCCAATGAATATTACATTGTGGGAATCCGACTTTTCCTTATGCGCCAGCCAGAGGCGCGCACGTCAATAAAAAAGCGGCGGTGAACGCGCCACGTGTTTTCCCGACGAGCCTCGGGAGTGCAACAGGTTTCTCCGCTCTGGCTACACATACATACCTATATATATGTGTGTAAACATATATATATCGTATGTCTTTTATCTGTAACTTGGAGCTCGCCCGCACGCCGGGCTAAGGGTCAGCCTCGCGGCCGCGTGTTCCAGTTCCAGGATGTTCAAATGAATGAAACATGCGAGACAATGGCCCTATCGATCGATAGGTGCTGCTTAACTGAGCCAATGCACTCGAAATACTAAATACTAGTTGTACTAATCCAAGCGGTACAGGTAAACCAGGAACACGTTACGCAATATCAAAGGAAAAAACTGCGGATGCAACGAAAAACTGGTGAAACTTGCTTACACGTTGATGCGCCATAATTATGCAGACGAAAAGCACCGACATTAAAGCAAGCTCAGAAAGAGTTACCAGACTTGATAAAGCTGTGACAGGGCAAACGAGGAAATTCTAGAACAAGCACTATAAATTGAGAATTGAGCATTATAGTTGGAAAATTAGCCGTGCTCGCCCGACCCCAAATCACACTTGCACGCATCATTCATCGCAAGAAATGATCGATGAATAAAAATCAATTAAAAATCGTAAGCATGATACGTTTGAGCAGCAGCCTCGATTACAAATCGCAAAACAGCTTAGCCTTGGCTGCCACGCATGCACTGCGATGATAACCGAAAGGTTTTCCGCCCGGCTTTGTAAACATTCATATTATTAAATGGGTCTCGAGAGAGGGAGAGAGAGAGAGAGGGAGAGGGGCACGGAGAACGAACCGGAGAGACACAGAGTTCAAACGCGTGCAGCATTCATTTATTCCGGGACACGTGCGAGGAGGCTGCGAAGTTCGTACGGTATTAGATAATATCAGTCAGCGGCGGGACTCGCGTTCGATATCAAATCCAGATAGATCAAGAGAAGAGAGTGTGTGTATGTAACCACGTGCGCGCGCGCGGGCGCGCGTGTGTGTGTATGAGGGGGGGTCGGGCGGGAGAGGAGGAAACTGCCCGATTTCTAGGGTATATCCAAGCATTATCTGTCTGGGCGAGAGATATCTCGTTGCCGTGGATGTAGTGCTCGCGGGTTCTTCGTGGTCGGAGTCCGAGGTCAATGACCGGCGCCGGCCAGCTAGGAATTTGGTGCAGGTGAGGCCCGATGAGGAAGCCCCATCTCTCCGTTGCTCTTCCTTGCGTTAGGCTCGCTCTCCTTCTCTACCGAGGAGAGACCTGCAGGGGAGTGATGTCTACTTGTTTGCTTGTCTTGCTGTATGCTCATGCGGGCCAACGACCCGTCACACCGCCGCTCCACCGCTGCACATGCTCCAACAACCTTTCTTCCTTCTCCCATTTTCGGCCGATATCCGCCGCGCCCGCTTATACACTTCGACCCCACATCTTCGGGATAGATACGCCATTTTCTCGCGTAGAATAGGAACGCTGCTCTAGCCCCGACTATAATTAACAGTTCCCTAGCCTTTTCTTCGAGGCTTTTGTTCGATTAGCTATACCGCTGGGCCGGAGCTGCCACGGGAGTGCAAGGTGGTCGAGCACATCTAAGGTCGACGGCCGGATCCACCTTAGGAAGAGTAGCAGGCCGCTTTTGTCTAAGGGCGAAAGCAGCTTCTTGGAAAACCACGATTCTCGAAAGAGTTCTCGAAGGTGCCCGATCAGGGATATAAGTTAGAATAACAGGGTAGGGATCTTAATGGTGGGCAGGCGAGCTGGCAGCTGCCCGATTTTCGTACTTCTAGCGGTAATCTGGAGGTGGGCCAAGCCGAATCGACTTAAATAAATGGTCTGCTAGAGGCGAGTCGCGTGTGCGCTATACTTTTTCCTCGGCGATACCTATCTACCGGCTATTTCGAGGCGTCGCTTCGGATAGGTAGCTGAGGTGTGCCTTCAAAGTTGATCCGACAGGCTGACGCCGAGTGACCGCGCTTTCTGGCTTGGCGATAGAGTTGCAACGGCCGCGGCTACCACGGCGCGATTTCTTCCGCGGTTCCTACCAGTCGCGACACACCTCTACAACTTTATCGACAAAGCCCGATGCTTCTACTTGCTACCTTGTCACGTTTCTTTGCATATACTCGTCGGCTGCCTCACACATCCAACAGTCCACCATTTAGTCAGTCAGTTTCTGTGTTAAATACGTATTCGAACGGTCACATATTTTCATAATGCGAAAGTAAGATGACTATTAGTGCCAACCAACTTCGCAATCGTCCGATTGCTGTGATTCCCGACCTACACCAAACGTCAGCAAATGCTAACGTGCTCTCTCTTTTTTATAGTCGTCAGAGAGAAAATAAAGTAAAACCTGGGTATCGCAGAGTTTATCCTTCTCCAGAGGACGTCGGATCAGGCCACAGAACTGTTTATTCTTACCTCGAATCTCTTGGTGGCGATTTCCTTCTTTTCTCGGCTTCGAATTTATTGGGCAACATGGAGGGAAGCACGTTGAGCCGTTGGCGCGTTCGTAAGATGGGAGTGCGAGCGCATAGGTCAGTGACGAGGATTGCGAAAAGGCGTTTGCTCGGTCAAGCGACTAACAGACTGACTGACTAACTGACTAATTTCGTCTGATTGACCGGAGAGGAGTGTACGAGTCGCACGTTGGGCGTGTAGGCCGGAGTGTGCAGGGATACGGTGGCGTGGTTGCGCCTAAGCCCGCGTCTCAGCCCGAGCCGAGTGTGAGGCAAGGTCAGGGTTTCGCGAAACAGTTGTTAGGCCTAGCCCAACCAACCCACATACTGGCGAAACACTTCTCGTTACGTACTCGCCTCGCAAATATCTCTTCGAGCGACCGCCCTCTGTTCCTTTATTCCATTGGCCGATGTCTTTCCTGCCGATCAGACTTTACATAGCCTCCAATTCTCTCTCACTCGCAACCGGATTTCTTTCTGTCTTTCTTCCGACGTCTCTTCCCCTTACACCCGATCCCCCAAAATCGAGAGGTTCGACGCCGATTTTGCGCGTCTCTTCACTTTCATCCTTTCGCTGGCAGGCGCGCGCTCAGCCGGAACAAGCCTATCTCGCTCGTGGGCATAATTAGGCCCGCTCGATCGGCAGGCGTGCACCGGGAGATGCCTGAAATAGACAAACTTTCAGTTTTCGCCTCTGACCGAATGGCTGACTTTGTATATTAGTCGGCTCTGGCAGCGAGTCACTGGAAAGTCCAAGTATCGCGAATAGCCCTCGCTCTCTCCAGTCTCTATCAGCGAAAAGTGTCGATCATGCTAATCGTGCAATGCTGATAATTTCTCATTGATAATTCTCGAGAATGATAGTTCTTGTGCGACGAAGCGAAGAAATGTGGATGTTTCTACGCGTAAAGGAGGATGCTGCATTAGTTGTTGAAGATCGTGAGGGAAGCAATGTTCTTGGCCGATCGAGTTGCGCCGTGATCGCGATCACCTCGCATGACCTGGCGACGTTTACCGCGAGATCTTTTCGCATAGGTCACGTAGTACGATCATTCCTCCTCCTACGAGATCACGACACGCGCCGGCCTTGATGACTCCGCCGGGAGAAAGAAAAAGCGCGCTTGATCCTGACCTTTGGCGCATTCGCGCTCTTGCCTGCCGCTACCAATCGAGCATCTATGTACGCCAACGAACACATAACACTTGCCTGCACACGCACACTCTTCGCCTGTCCACCCCTTGTCTCGGACTCTCGCATGTGTGCAGGGACTTGATGTTGCGTAATATACTACGTAGTGGATTACGTTGTGGTAATACCCTGGATTATCTGCAGTAACACCCTTTGCCCGAACATTTATCATCGATGTGACATCCAAACAGACTTTCAACTTTCAACACATGCAATTAAAGATAGATTTACTTCACTCCTTCGTGAAAATGATCTCTGGAATGGAGTGTATTATTGAATTAGTCAGTCCGAATACACAGCAATCGTTGTACGTCTGCCTATGATAGGTATTAAACTACTGCACTATGAACTGTTGGGGTATTATCAGTGGAACATTCGTAAGACATCTTATTTTCAATCAGGTGATTTATAAACAGTGGCTGAGATGTGTCGATCGACTTCAGACGTCCGAGAGTGTCCGGCCGGTTTCACGCAGTCTCAGAAAGTCAGGGAGAATTTTCCACTGGCTTTTATGCGTCGGCATTAGACATGGATCGCAAGTGAGTGTCGTGGAAGGCCTTTTGGAAGCGTGTGACCAGTCGTCCGATGTGTATCCGTGATGCAGGTCGGATCATTTCGGAATTGCAGATGTCACTCCGAATAGCAGGAACAGTAGCAGTTGAGCTGCTGGGGTTCGGGAAGGAGGAAGCGGATAGCAATACTTATTCGATTGTCCATTCGATAAAACTATCGTCCCAGCTGCGACAGTGACATGTCCGATTCTAGATTGATGCATAATCGGAGAGTATCGGAGCTGGCGGTTTTCCACTGGGGAGTCGAGAGGCCAAAGAGAGGCGTTTACTGCTTAAATCGCGACCACTCCTCGTCGAGGAAAAGGGAAAATGCGTAGGAAATCGAGGTGTGCTGTGCGCTGGTACGGGTAGCGCGCGCGCTACTCTGCTGCCTGCGTGAGCCGCTCGGTTTCCAGTGCGTATAAATGAGCGCACCGTGAATTCTCACGCCGAATGACCGCCTCCGTATGTCGGCAGCTCGCTTTAACTATGCACATACATGTATATGCGCGAGCATACACGACTCCTGGAGCGCTTGTACGCGCGAGGGAGCACCTTGTGGGCGATTCCGGTCCCAACACTACGGAGAGCGGAGGCGAGAAGAAGGCCTCGTCGCCACGTGACCTGAAAGTACAAGCATTTTTTCGGACGCTTTTCACGCAACCTATGGGAAACGCTCCGCTAGTGGGATCTAATAGGCGCTATAATGAAAGCGTCTTGCACGGAAACTTGAAAATGGATATTGTCATTCAGGAACCGATCGAGATAGCCGTGCCGGGCTAACAAATTGTCGGCATACGGGCGCGGTATTACTTCCTGGCATGGAATAAGATCGTTTGCGAAGAAAGTCCTTACACGCTAGTTGGCTTAGGGCATTATTACAAATCGTCGCTCGAACAGTAGTGCTGCTAGCTAAGAATGGGTTAAGATTGCCACTGTTGCGACATCGGATAGCGGTTCGATCCCATCTACGAACGCCGACTGTTTTCCAGATTAGAGATTATAAAGTAGCTGCTCATCGTATATGTTACAATTCCTTGACGGCGGAAGTGCATCTTGATCAGGTTTCTCTTAACCCTTTCATTCTTGATTCTAGTTATAGTCAACATCCATGCAATCTAACGTCAATATTCACCCTCCGCCCCGTTCATGGAACCACACTCGTAGCGATGCGCGTCGTAAAGAAAGGGTTAATGGAGATACTCTTTCAGTGGAATATTTGCGAAACTTCTCCATCCAATGTTGCACGGCGACGTGAACCCAACACTTTGTGGAAGCTCTTCGAATTTGTTTCCTAGTCTAAATCCATCCAGGATGGTTCTCGTGGTCACGCTCAATTATACGCTTGGCTTCTCTTCCTTTTATCGTCGTAGAAAAATGCTGGCAAGGATAGCGCAGTCAGCGGGGCTTGCGACATCGTCTAGCGGTCCAGCTTCTCCAAACTGGCTGGAACACCGAGAGAGAGAAAGGAGTAGCGGAGATAGGAATAACCGGACAGCTACTGGAATGACATCCGAGCACTTATTACAATGAGAAGTGCACCGGGTTACCATTCCCTTCTCCACGGTGAGATCGTATTCCTCTTCGATCCGATCTAGCTATCCCCCAGAAATTGTTGGCCCCGTCATCCATAGCTAACGGTCCTTCTTCCATTCGAAAGTTGGAAGGTTTGAATTTTCTCCGATTCGTGGAGCAGAATGTTCGGGCATTTGCAGATATATCGAAGGACTTGAGTGGTCGCGAGCAAAATAGAGTAGAGAGAGAGGGGCAGAGAGGGGGAGAAAGAAAGAACGACACAGAAATCGCAAGCAGAACGTCTTGCTACCCTGCGTTCCGCAGTCGTCGTCTAAGCAGCCGGCCTTGATCCTTGGCGCTGCAGTCGCCCGGAGCTGGCTCCGGCCCCGGCCCCGGCTCGCTTCGAGTCGCTACTTTCACTAACTAACTAAGTACTCTATCCTGTCTTGTCCTGTCCTGTCCTATCCCGAGCTCCTACGTGTCTATGGATCTACGTATGTACGGCTCTAGCTCGCGCGCATTATGACCGCTTAGCTAGACCGCGCTCGGAACTGGTTCTCAACTGGTTCCTTAGCTGGCTCGCCTCCCTTCTGCTCGAGCCGCCATTGTTCCCTCTGGTAAGGGCCCCCTCGCAGAGAACGTGTTCTCCTATTTATTTGACCCACTTCTAGCTACTTTTCTCATTGTTCTCGGTACCTTTGGCTTAGGTACACTTGACCATATTAGTCCTCCGGAGCGACTCGCATTTGTAATTCCAATTTCTCGCTCGCTCGCTCCGAGAGCGTTCTTCCAAGTGGTGTTATTTAAGAATGGACTGGTTACCAGTTCTCTCGGCGGAGGATGTCGTTGCCCCTTTCGGCGAGCAGCCAGCGAGGAAATGGTGGTTGGAATAGCATTTCCGATAAGAGGGACGATGGTTGCGTAGTCCGATTCTTCTCGCAGGAGGTACGGGCGCCCGCAGAGTTGAGCACCGCTTGGTCGTTTCTAGGTTACACGCGCAGCGAGCCGAGTTTCACTTTTTCAGCGTTCGACGCCACGCTCCGCGAGCATCAGGAGGTTGATCGACTCGTCTAGCGTCGGGGGCACGCATGCCACCGCGCCGCAATAGATTCCGGTAATACGTGTAATCTTCATTACAGCACCCGCTCTACTCCCGTCCACTTCCTCTCTTACCTGTCGTACGTTGACTCGTACTACTCGCGCTACTCCCGCAAGGGGTTGCGTTCTTCCGCACTCAGACGGACATCTTCCTCCGCATTAGCTTCCCAGCGTTATATCTTCACCAACTTTCCATTTTTATATCGTTTCACCATCGGCATAAAATCGATTCGTTCCCATCATTTCTTTCACCTATTTTATTCGAAGTACATTTGATCGATAATGTAGCGTAGTTAGCGGCTTGAACTGTGAACTTTCAGTGACTTTTCAGGGATCTCCCACAATAAGTGCGATCGGCTAATTTTTCGACCTTTCTCTCGTAGTCGTCCCCCTCCACCGGTCGCTCTGGAGTTTGGGATTCTACGGGGACGAGCGGCTAAACGCATACGTAGCAAATGTTCGGTGAAACTTGCGGTGCCAGACGAGCTCGGAATACACGAGGGGCCAGATGCGACTTTCGTTTTTGAAGGAGCCCGCTTCCTTCGTCACCGAATATCCGCCCGCCCACCCTCCCCTCTCCTCCCGCCCAAGTCTCTCTCTTTCTCTCGCTCACTCTTCTAAGCGTAGTCCGATTACGCTACATTATTATGTCCAACGGAACACTCGTGAACTCCGACCGGTAAAAATGTTCGATGACGTTCTTGTGAAGCATTATAGATTAGGAAGCGGTGGAGCTGGCAGGAACTTTGCCCAAGGCGGGATGTATGTCGAGCACGTGGGTAGTAACCACCTGTTGCCCGCGCTGCCGGACGATTCCTCCGCAAAAGAAGAATTGCGCTGAGTCAGCCGTGCTTTTCGCTTGTTCCTGGGGACGAGCGGGCGAATGCGTGCGCGGAACCCTTTTTTTTTGTGGGTTGGCCGGGACACCACGTGTCACTAGTGTACACGAGAGAGCGTGCTCGCTACGCCGGAAGATCCGTGGCCCACGAAATTTTGAACTTTCTCCAAGCCGAAGTCCGGCCGATCCATAGCTCCTTCGTCTCTCTTTCTCTTTCTGCTTCTCTCGCTCGCTCTCTTTTTCTCTCTCTCTTTCTGCCGCTGTATGGACGACCACGTGGTACGTCGGATACGAAAATAAACCGGCGGAAGCGAGCAGCGAACGAGAAGGAAAGTGAAACTCGGTACATGTAAGCAGAACCACCATAGTCGCTAATTGTATGCGACTCATTAGCTAGGATTCCTATGTGTCCACTCAGCCATCATGTCTATCTGTGTTTCCCCTTCCCTTCTCACTTTACTTGGTTAGTAGTCTTCCGTCTTTATTTGAAGTACTCTACCAAAAGTACAGCCTCATTTGTATATTTGACAAAAAAGAGCGTGGTAATCGATGGGTTGGATGAGAGTAATTCGAGGCGGCGCAAAGTCACGGCAAACAAATCTGCTCTCCCCTAATGAGACACTCGTCAAGCGAACCATTAACAGGTGTGCTTTTGCAATTAGTGCATCGGCAATCGGAGAGTGGATTTCGTGAGAATTGTCCCTCCTTACGATGTTACTCCGAATGCCTTCTCGGTGGAACGCCGTTCGAAAGTACGGGTGGTATCTGTTATCTCATTGGACGATGGCTATCCCGAAAGTTGGGATTCTCGTTGGAGCGATATCATCGTGCTCCGATGGCTTATCGGTGGATAGCGATGGCTGTTCCGAGGGCTTTCCGATATCGGCGATGTCATTCCGCGGTAAGCCAGGTCATTTAAATACCAAACACGCTTCATTCGGAATGCCACTAGCGGCGCGGTCGCTTTTGAAGGGGCGCGTCATCGCTCCCATCCTCGAGCGATTCGTCGTGTGCTTCTCGTCTTGGCCACGCGTAACTTTGTTACGATCGAGCGGGCAGACTCCACCGCTATTTGTCACTTTCCCCTGCTGAACGAGGAGGTGAGGTGCTTCTCTACCTATTAAACGTGTCAGCAGGTCTACCGTCGTGCAAATAAAATGCGATCTCTGACGTTTGCCTCTCTCTGGCTCGAGCGCGCTTCGTCTTCTTTCGCCTCCTGGCGTTTTCGCTCTCAGCCGAGAATTGCGTAACACCTATCTAAACCACTACTACTAGGTTGCTCTTGCGAGTCGAGGAACGAGTGGGAAATTTCGGGTAAGTGGGTCGGCCCGGTGGCAACTTGTCCTACTCGTGGAAAACATACATTTTCTTCCTAGTTTTGCTCGACCGCCTTTTAGCTTGCTTCGACCTTTCTGTTTTAGTAGAAGACTCTCAGGTGGAGCTTTAGTACGACCCACTTAGAAAGCCCGGCCAAGGTGGCATCCCGCTTTTACCAAATTTCTCCTCGGCATTCACACTCACCTGTACGCTTCAAATGTCACGTTTGAAAGAAGTCTACGCCGGCTTCGCTCGTTTCCTCTAGCAAGTCTCAAGGGCCGGATGTGACGCGTTATGTCACTTTCCAAATACTTTTCACTGTTGACCCCTTTTTGGCGTTTGACGCCCCTTTCTCCTCCTCAACTAGGATAGTTCAACTATCCCTAAGATGTCAGAAATGTTTGACACATTTCTGAAATATAAATCCCTACACTCGGTGAGCACTATGCAAGTCTGCTTCCTGCGCTTACTTCTTTACTGAACAAGGATGTAATGTTCAAATTTAATTAAAAGGTTATAGTTAAAATCAAGTAAAACACTGCGTAGTCTTCACTTTGATAATTTCGTTGTTGTTGAAAAGGACAGCTCATTGAGAGAAAGGGTTAAAGGCGTAGAAAGTACAAAGGAAGGTAACGGGTCTTGACGACTTTGTCTCGATGTCGAGGATTTGTCGTGGCAACAGGAGCATGATTCGAGCTTCCTAGGGACTAATGGTTGGTCTTGAGGTGAAAATCAGGTGAGCCCTATTCTCAGGTGCACGTGTCAACCTCGGTATCTCGGTTTCAGAAGCGCAGCTGAGCTTAGCGGCGTGTCAGCTCTCGGCGGTCGGCGCGACGGGTGAAGGCGGGCAATCAGTGTGACTGGCTTGGCAGCGTTCACGATCCGTGACGCTCCGTGACTCGGGATCTAGGCCGATTGTATAATGCCGCGAACGTTTCACTAAAATCGTTAAATAACAGCCTACTTTAGTTGCTGGATCGGCCGTCTCCTCGGCCAGGTTTTCGTTCGCCTTGCCTCTCCTGTTCCTCTTAGCTATGCCTCGATAAGCTTCAAGCCGACAAGCAGCGGCACCGCCAGCAGGAGCAGGAGCAGGAGCGGGCTGGCCCCCTCTGAAAGTACAACTTCTTACACCGCGCCACCTTCTCTTAGGCTTAGTCATCGTCCATCGGACCACTCTCTCGTCCTCTCTTCGATCGGCAATAAACGCTCTTCGCTTTCGGTATGCTTGGTCCGGCATGTGCCACCGGTCTCCGGGCTCCGGTCAGCCACCATGCCGAGTTTTGCGACTCTCACGACGCACGACGCACACGACGCACTCGCCAGCAGCAGCAGCCCCCTTCGCCCTCCTCGTCGCCCTCCGCTTCCAATTTCCAAGTACACAACCCCCCATATCTGGTAAGCGTTGGTTCGTTCGCTCGTTCGCTCGTTCGTTCGCTCGCTCGCTCACTCGCTCGCTCTTCCCCGAACAGCGGTTTCTACGCTTCAGCGCCGGAACCGGACGGCCTTCTGGAAATACCTTCAGTGAAAATAGTTAAATGACTTTTGCTTTTTCGGGAAGAAGAGCGCTCCACTCGATGAGCGCCGGCACGCCGACAGGATCAGGCTCGGCGCGACGATTAGAATAATTTATTACCGAAGGTTACCGAATTTATCGTGTTCCTCTCCCAAGGAGATCGTTCCTCTCGCTTTCCCTTGAGTGACTGGGGGGAAAGTGAAAGGGTGAAGGTGGATGGGGGTTGACCGAGTGGAGGAACGTCGAAATTCGCCGCATCGCCAGAAAGAGAGCTAGGATAGTTTGGCTCGTGCAAGGTGTAACGATAGGGTGCGGTAGGGTAAAATCAAGTAGCGGCATGCCGGCTCTGTTGAGCAATTCTGCAATTACGTTTACTGCCAATCGGTGGCTCGCCAATGAGTATATAGCTACGTGCACGCGCGCACGCACGCACACGCTCCTTTCTGCCTACTGTGCGATCCCGGCCAATATCCATGTTAATTATGGTCGAGCGTACTCAATTAAACATTATCCTTACCCGTAACCTGCAATCACTGGTTTCCCTCGTACTAGCCGGCCTACAATTGGATCGCCTAGCGCTGCGCTAGACTCCAATTTGCCAGAATTAAGAGAACGAACGGCCACATATCCTAGAGGCAATAACACAGCCGGCGGCTCGCAAGATTGTCCGTCCGTGCTCACCAAAATTCTAGCGAGATCCTTGTCTCTATTAAATGCAAAACAAAACTAGAGAGAGATCAAGGAACTCCCGCTTCAATAAACTGCATAAGTTAATTTCGAAATCTCAGATTATAATCAGTCGAAATTATCTTGGCTAGAAATAATATGATACACACGTACGAGATGAAAACTACAATCATCCCGAGGAGTGTGTAATAGGGAGTAGTACGCGGAAGTGAACCACAGGCTGGGAAGAAGTCGCCGAAGGAAATGAGAGTGCAGGGAGGATATCGCGGCCTGGAGTTTCCGTTGGAGAGGATGCTCTGCTGGCGATGCCGCAAATGAGTCAAATAAATGACCCACCCACGCTATAGTTGGTCAGTAGCCACAAGTCTCTCAGAGAGTGTGTGCCCGAAGATGTTCTGCGTCAGAGGATATGACGAATAGAACTAAGTATATCGGTGATTGCTAGCGGAAGGTAGTAGAGGGGAGAGGTGTCGAGCGTAGTTGTAAATGTTGGGGTAGGTAGATTTCGGATTGATTTAGGCTGGAGAGCGAGGAAAGTCGCACTACTTCCGACAGGTATGGTCGAGTGGTGCGCCATGGAAGAGGAGAGGTTCACTCGTTGCGCAAGTGGGCTCTTACTGCTTGCGGTTAGTCTTAGCTGTGTATTGCCGTATACTCTGGCTCCTAAGCCGAGAGCTAAGCCGAGCTGCACGGTTCGTTCGGTGCGCGAGGTTCGAAAGTAAGTGCCCCCATCGAGACAATGCCTCGTGAAAATGGGGCAGAGTAATTAAGCCGTTATATAACCGGTTCGAGCGGAGCTTCGTAGGCCGAAGTGTCGAGAGACACTTACCACGCCGCCGCGCGCCGCTTACATGCGCCGCCTTCTTCCTATCTGTAAACAAAGTTGCACCCTGCGCACCTTCGTCCTTTTACTTTGGCTCGTCCGATCGAGACTGATAGCCCATTCGCGTTACAGCTACCTTTGAATTCAGCAGACGTGCCCACCGAATGTCCAACAGAATCCCACTGTGCATGCACAGCAGCGTTCTTTCCTTCGATCGGTCTTTTTCTGGGCGCAATTCCTCCGCTCAAATTTGTCTTTTATCTGCGCGAGGCGTCGTCCTTCGCGTCGGGTAGGAACGACCTTTAACGTAGTGCGCGCACGAGTACGCTTCACTTATAATTATTACCGCACTCCTATCGTAACCGGTTCCACAGTTACCGCTGCGATTATGCTAAACTTGCGCGCACCAGCCTCTGAAATGTACTTGTGCGTCCACTAAAGATAGATATCGCATTGATAGAGAGGAAATATCTGCTCCCCGAGCGAACTGTGCCTGCCTGCCTGCCTGCTTGCTCGCTTCTCGGAGTGACGCCTGTAAAGCAAGTGTTGCACAAAGTCGTTTTCTTTCTCGATGCTCTTCCAAAGATACCTTGAACCTCGCACTCCTTCCCGAGAAAAATTCTTGGCTGACAGAGAGTGTTGCAATAAGAATGTAACTTTCACAGTGAGACATAGTTTTCGATTCTAGAAAACAGAAAGGTCCGCTGATGGCTCCAGTGTCAGGTGGCATAACATGGCTAAAACGTGCGTGTCGGAGAGCGCTGCTGCTGGTTGGTTCACGCACTTGGTTAAATCGAAGTGCATGTCTAATCGCGTACTCGCCCTTTCCCTTTTTCTTACGTTGTCGCGACAAAACAGCGAATTCCTTTCGCTCTCGGGAGGCCGACAACCGACAACCGACAACCGGCAGCGGCGAGCAGCAGCACTCGCTCCTTGCACATCGAGCGCTCCCTCCCGTCTCTCGTCCCGGCTCTCGAGTGCCGAGTGCCGAGCGCCGAGTGCCCAGTACCGAGCAGTAGAGAGACCGATCGGGAGAGGAGCGAATCGAGTCTCTCGCACTCCTCGGAGAGTCAGAGAGCTGGAGCCGGGGTCGGTGTCGAGCTTGCTTCCACTCAGAAACATCTATTACGCCACTGTCTGTTTACACTGGAAGTCGACTACACGCGCTCGCGCGTGCCCGCGTCCACCAAACCGTTTTTTTTCACCGTGATCAGGAATGCGAAGACGAACTTGGAGAGTTGCATTCGATATTCCCCTTCTTTTTTATTCACACCTTTCGGTGCTTTCGTAACCTGGAATTCGTTTGAAACCGAACGAGTGAGCGTCACCCGTCCGGTACTATTAGGACGCGCGCGTCCCCTTCGAAACATCACTCTCCTATCAGGAATCAATCGCATAGATCGGACCAGACTTTATTCATAGCTTTCTTCGCGACTGCTACGCTCTTCGATCCGAGTACCGGGAAAGATCAGTACACCGAGAAAGTGCTGGAATAGCGCTCGATTTTGAATAAACCAGGGACATTTGCAGACATTTACATTGAAGTACCGATGCTAATCGCTCCTCTCGTTCTCGTTCTACTATACATGGAAATCTCTCTTTTCTCCGTGCATACTATTCATACATCGATTAGTTTGGAAAGAAAAAGAAAGGAAGGATATTATGACGCGAGAGGAAAATAATGTAGTTCGGATTGGACGGGTTGGGTTGGCGGCGGTATTCCTTCGGAAGAAAGGATCTAATTGAGTCGGGAAGGCAGTGGAACAGGATGGTATCTGGTGAGGCCGGCTCGGTTCGGTTCGGCTCGGCGCGGCGGTGTGCCGCGGCGTGCCGCCGGAGGTGGCGTCGCACGGCCGTCGATGGTGGATGGTGGTTGTAGGCCAGTCAGCGTCGCTGTCGATGCCGATGTCGATGTTGTTGGTCCTCGGTGTGCGCTCGGTGCCTGTGCCACTTTCACTTGGTTACATAATCCGTACGTTCGTGCGAGCGCGAGGGGAACTGGGTAAATGGGAGAACCACAATCTGCGCCTGCACCACCGGCGTAGACCGCCGGCGTAACAGCGCTTTAGCTTGCTTCGTCTTAGCTCTCAGGCTAGATAGCTCGAGTCACTAAGGCCTGTTTGCCTACCTACCTATCTACCTACCTTCTCACTTACTGCTTCGGCTCCTTTGCCTACCTGCTTGCCTGCTTGCCTGCTTGCCTCTCTGCCTGCTAGCCTGCTAGCTTGCCTGCTTGCCTGCTTACCTTACCTAGGCGTCTGTCTCTCACCTAGAACCTACAAATTCGTAAAAGGCACGAGCCAAGTTTCCCGCTGCGATTCTCGTGAGCTGCTCGTGTTTCGACTACTAATTGCTTGGGACGCGGATTCCGCTAGGGCTTATGTGGTCAAGAAATTTCGTCCGGCCAGTTGCTTGTCCGCGCTGGCAGCCTTAATGTCGAAGCCGCTGATAGGAAGTACAGGTATAGCAAGTATATAAGGCAAGAGGGCCTGGCACTTGCTTCTTGTACCAGGTAGATCACTCAAGGTTTCGTTAGCAAGCCTGATCGAGTCATGGCAGGTCGGTTCCCAAGCAGGCTAGCTTCTGAATTGGTAGTCCTAAGGCTTGGAAGTCAAAGGGAGATTGGAGGGAGCTGGAGACTTGCACTCGAAGGGAACCAAGCAGGAGGAGCACCTCGGCCGAGGTGGATGCGGTGCGGTGACCCAAATACGAAGTAGTGAAAGTGGCACACTGGTCAGGCATGGCCTGCCTCGCTGCCACCGTGGGCTCACCTACACGCACGCACCCATACCCTTACCCTCCACTCTGACTCCAACTCGACTGGCAGCATGGAGCACGACTCGGTGCGTGCCTACGTGACTTATGCGTGTGCGTGCACGCTAATGCTCGCCGCGTAGCCGAGCGCGAATAGTTTAACTATCGCTGCCTGCCAGCTAGCTCCACTCCGCTGATGAGGTGAAGGCAACCTATTGATGGAATACCAACCAATAACCAATTAGAATCTCTAGCGATTCAGTTAACACAACCAGAGGAAAAATGATCAAGTCCAAATAGATTTTAAGAGTTTTATTTCTCCGGTCTTGCGGTCCAGTTCTTGTCTCGCTGTATCTCTGCAGTCGAAATGGCAACCGGTCGATTTAAGGGTTTCTTTTAATTTCGATCGTTCATTCCCACAACGAATGGCTTCACTCCCCGATGTTTGGGGGAGCCCTATCAGTCCTGATGCTTAATTGAAAATACTTGAACGGCATCCCCGGAAATACCAGTAGCCACTGGAGTAAATATAGAGCGCGCATGGGCAACCGGATACCCCTCGACATCTCGTTGGACTTCTTCACGGCTTCCGGCCCCACACTGGGACCATTCGGGAATTTCGAGATGAAGCACTGCTAGATCGGGATCGAGAGCATTCAATGACCGTCTTCGTAACAAGTGTCTTTTCCTTGCAAACTTCGGCAATTAAAAGTCTGAATCACTGATCAAAGCTTCAAGTTTCCCCGTTCCAGGTTGAATATCGAATCTTAAAAGGCGTGACAGTGTTAGCGGTGATAGTTTTGCCTGGACAGCTGATCATAGATTATCAGACGGGGCGACTAGCGCTTGGAAGTTTCTTTACTCGTGTGAAACCAGATGGGTCGTACGTATCGTCGAGTAATCTCTGAAGCACACGACCCACTTTGGTTCCTTGTTGGACTGGTCGCCCGTGGTCCGCATCGCTTCGTCTTCGGGCGTGCCTCCCTTGCCCTCCTACGGGATCCACCTATCCTTCTCTCTCCTCCACGAAATCCGCGTTCGCCCCGGCAGCCGGAACTGAAACGCTTTTGTACCTCGCTGGGACGATCAAGGACGAGAAAGTGAATTATATCTCTCCTTCTCTGCCGCTCGGCTCTACTCGATTAGTCAGTGGAAGGGCCGAGCGATCGGCCGCGCCGAGACCTCCTCCCATTGTCAGTACCATTCTTCGATCATCGCCAATCAGGAATCGCCACTCTTATCATTCGACCTTTAAATTAGCAGAAGCGAATAGAGGGTTTTTCTAAGGGTGGGAACAATTCCTAGCGAGGGAAACAGGGTATGCAAGAGCGAAGGAACGAGGCTTCGGATCAAAGTCGCGACACCTTCGAATCTAGTTCTAGTACGGCTATGAATAGACGACGAGGCCTCTTGGCCCAAGCGCGCGCCTCTTCTATCCCAATTAAATGGCCACGCGATCGCCTTACAATTAAACCAAAACTCGCGAAATTTTCTATTAACTATAATAATATATGGAACTAAGAAAGCCACCCTTATTCTACTTTCATGTACTATTAGATTTCGCGGGAATTCGTACTCCTTATCGCTTCATCCGGGTACACAGTAGTTCGAGACGTCGATAAAGCTTCCACCAGCTACTTTCGTTCTTCGAAAAAATCGCAGCGACGCCTTTTCGTCGGGTGACGTAGCAAGCGTGTGACGCTTCTTCCACGGAACCACGTAACCGGCGGTGAACGTGCAACGCGCCCATCGGATACCAATTCCTCTCCCGAGTTATCTTATTTCCACGCGATTCCCTTTATCTTATCGGGTCACCTATCTCTCACGAATCCGCTTGAATCCCGTAGACACCGATACCTCGAGGAAGAGCCGGGATGGCCGGGAAAATCGTCTGAGACAACTCGTGCATCCGTCCGTCGTATTCCATATCTCCTACGAGCTTCTTTCAGTAGAATCGGTCGTCTCGGACACCGCGTCGGCCAACCCCTGACTACTCTCAGAAATCAAAGTTCCCAGTTGAGATTTCGCTCGATCATTCAAGGAGCGTGCTCGAACTAAGCCTTTTTCGTAAATAAATAAACTCGGGATCACTGAATTTTTTTGGGGCCACCTTATCAGCGCGGATATCGTGCCGGCTTGATAAAAAGAAGTTTCTGGCGCCAGTGCTGCTGCACCGTCACTCCGCAACGCGAGTGATACGCGTACTTGTACTTATCCATCAGTACCGAGCGATAATAAAGAGAGCTAATTCATATTTCTCTCAATCTTCTCTCTCTGACTGGTGATTTCGTATCTCTTTATGTCTTCCAGTTACAACCCTTTACCGGGGTGGGATAGGAGTGCTTCCTGTAATTAGGGAGTCCCAAATCGAATGTTACCGCGCGCGCGCACGCGACCGGCCCGCCGGCATCAAGGGCTAAAAATTTTCTCGGCTTCTATTATTAGGGTGGGTGCCCTCAATACCGGTATCTATATTCAGGCGTACGTACGCACAGGAGTAAGTAGGCGTGCGCGTGTGTGGAGAGGCGCATACAGGCGCGTGCACGGGGGGCGCGTGTACACCTATGTATAGCGAGGCGCTAGGCGTCCAGGGGCATCGATGCACGGACGCACGCACGCACGCACGCACGCACGCACGCAGGCAGGCACGCACGCGGGCGAAGAGGACCGGTCAGCCACGTCTCACGATTTCAGCTAGCCGAAAGACGAAAACCCCGAGCAAGCAAGCCGGCACTCTTCTAGCTCCAAGTTCCTCTCGAACGATGCGTCCGAGCGAGTCTCGGCTGCTCTCCGATCTCTCGAAGACGCTCGGCCTTTCAATGATATATTTAGAAGATCGAGCGGAATCAACCCTGCCTGCGGAAGTCGAGGCCCCAAATCCGCTCTCTTCGGCCAGTCTTTCTCTCCTTCCCGTAACTCTCCTCCTGTCCGAGCTCCCGCTGCTTGATGTCTCATTAACTCCGCACCGATCGCCAGTTTCTCCGCCACGTAATACCGCGCGCTTGCTTGCTTGCTATTACGCACGCGGTGCGATTCGCCTTTTAGCGGGATTTAGCGCAAGGTGCAGATACCGGCTATCTTGCCCGACGAGACTGGCAGTCCAGTTGTGAAGTTTAATCAGTAGGCCATCGGGAGAATGGACTCGGCGTACACTCACATATGTACACGCTGATGCCAATGCATATGAGTCAGCTATGTCGATATCGCCCTCTGAAAATCATACTTCCGGAAGGTTCTCCACTTTTCCCGGCCACAATTGATTCGCTTCTAGAGCACTGATTTATCGCCGTGCGATTCTATTAGACAAAATAATCGAGCGCGCAAAGAGTAATATTGACACAACTGATTTACAAGCATCCTCATCTTCCTGTGTGTATATTGTAACAAGCAATATTCGATCAGGTCGTATTAAAGATCGACGAGTATAACTCTCTGGAATCCTTTGCTCCCCAGCAAACCCACTGAAAGACATCCATCTATTGCAATTTGTCACCAGAGAAATCCATCAAGGGAAACAGTAGTTTATTGGGTGAGAGGAAGGTCGAACTTTTGAATGCTCTATTCATCATAATAGACTGAAAGAGGGAGAGAAAGAGTCGTAGAGAGAAGGAGAGAGGAAGAGAGGGAGATTGATTGGAGGAGAAAGAATTCGCCTCGTATGGAACCGCGATAGTTGGCGGGTTTTTTGAGTGGCGGGTATAAACAAGTCTGGGCTATAGTGTTGGAAATAGGAGGTGGAATGAAGTAGGGTAGGGGCGGGGGGTAGTCGCGACAGAGTATGGCATGGCGTGGCACGGCACGGCATGGCATGGCATGGCATGGCATGGCATGGCACGGTACGGTGTACCGCAGCGTGCGAGCCAGTAGTGGTCTGGTCGGTCCGGCTTTCTCGAGAAGTGCACCTTGGCACACTTACTGGCGCGCGGCGCAACCCCACGCCATGCCACTTCTCGCTCCATACCGCTCGGCTCGGCTCCACTCCACTCCACTCCACTCCACTCCACTCGGCTTGACTTGAGTCGATCGAGTCGAGTTCAGTTGATTCGGCCCGAGTTAACCCGACTCCTCACTCCTCGCTCCACTCGCTATCGTAGTACATGGTTCCGTGCTTGCTTGATTCACTTCTTCCTCCTTCTGCTTCGGCCTCTGCCTCTTTTTCTCTGCCTCTTTCTCTTTCTCTTTGCTTTTCGTTTCGCCGCATAACTATCTCCTCTCTCGAGCGTTCTCACTTTTCCTCTTCGCTCCACCGTATCCCATTCGGGTCCTCTACCAAGCATTGACTTTGGGTTTTTCTTGCAATCGGGACTGATCGTCGTTTCTTCTTATTGGGGATTTCCAAAGGCATGGAGAGCCGAGAGGTCAATGTGTAGTTGGCATTGGTTTCCGTTTTGAAGGCAGCGGACTCGGTTTATCGGTCGCGAGATAGTCCGAGTATGCTTTCCTATCGTTCACAGAGAATGCTATAACACCTCGCTCAATCACTCACATGATTGATCACTGGGAAAGGCATGCACACGATACAAGAATAAGAAGAGATGCAGTCCTAACTGGACAGCGTAACATCACCAACCACGTAATGTCTCTGATAAATAGGACTTCTCGTATAGAATAACAGATACGCATTCCGCGTGGCTTCACTGACTTCACTCTCTCACGAGTCGGGCTCTCGATTTCGACTTACTCGCCTTCGTGCACGCACACTTTCGCCAAGCTGACATTCGTCTTTCTGTATTCCGACTAACTTCATGGTGTGAGTTTCGCGAGAGTGTATCCGCTGCGTCTGACGAACGCTCCGCACAAATTGAACTCACTCTCGGTCTCTGCCTCGGAGAATCGCTCGCTTACGTAACAGAAGAAGCTTCTCTTCTTCCTCGGATACGCCAATGCACTGACATTCTTTCTTCCTCCCATTGTTCAGATCCGTATGCGGGAGATTCGGCAAATATCCGGGTGACTTCGTCGTAATGACAGTCAGCATCTTTCCGGAAAACCCAACGAGGTTCGCGCGCAGATCATCCTTGAATAGGAGTTCGGATCCATCCTCGATGTTTCGGATGAGCTCGGAATGAGTGGCGGGTGAAAGCGGGGGTTTAATAATCGCTAATGGCATTTTAATTACTGAGTTGATTGAAATCTAGGAAGCGGAGGCTACATTTTTAATGGTCCACCGCGAGGAACGCTTTGACAATGCTTCCTCGGACGGATAAGCGAGCGTGTAACTTTTTGTGCAGCGTTCTGCTCGATTCTTCGAAGTGTTCAGTCACTTTACGACATGCTTCTCGTTTTTGCGCCAATGCGGCATAAGCGGCGCTCACAGAAAAAGTGCACTCTTCGCGGCAATGATCGGTTTAGCAGCGTAAAAAGGATATATATGCACGCAGTGGTGGCAGAGATTGTCACGCGTCAATTGGTACCAGAGTCCTGGTGCAGGAGGCGATGCGAGAGAAAGGTTAATAGTTTTGGCGATTTGAATTCAGTGAAAGTAACAGAATGGTTCCCCGCCACTAGCCTGCCAATTTTTTCGCTCGCCATTGTACGCAACGAGCACGAAATTTCGGCCGCAAGACTATTTTACACCAAGTCGCGGCTTAGCCGCGGAGGAACGAACCAGCGAACGAACGGAACGCCGGCCGCCGCGGTTTCACCGAGTTTCACCGTTCTGCTCGCGGGCTTTTGGCCCGGATTCGTCTTATCATTATGCAACCATTGGCCAACGGATAATCGTATTAGGTAATCCTTATCCGAGTGAATCTCCATCCAGTCTAATTGAATCTCCGCCACCCTGGCGATTTTTCTACTTCAAGTTTCTCGCTGAAGTGCTCTCCACCAAGAGAAACCAGCACTTCACACACAGATTTTAAACTTCTTCAGTGAACTTGACGCGCTCGCAACTCGTACCGCGAACGCCTCCGCGGAGGATGGCAAACTAATTCTGCGCAATCAAAGGTGATGATGGATAGCAGCGGTTTTCGGTGCGCGAAGGAACCACCGCTGCTGATAACACTGATAAGGAATTTCGTGACTTGCACGAATCTGTTTGCGAATCTTTTTCGGTCTATAATTATACTAGCAGCTATTTTCCTCGCTGATGCCTCTATAAAATCGCGTTTATAGAAACTATTAAAAACAGATCCTTCCAACCATGCAATCCTTTAATTTGCAACTAGAATGTACTTTGAGTAACAATTAGTCATTCATGGTATGACTATAATTACAACTTCGTTCTTGGTATAAACGGAGAGACAATACGTTCTGGACAAAAACCATGATTAATTCAGGTAGGCCGTAGCCAATAGAAATCTGGTTTGCGGTCGTGAAGTATGACGTTCTAAGACGGTGGGCCTTTGTTTTCCCTTAGTCAGACGATGTCACGGGGAAGACGCGAGCGCGCGCGCGAGCCCGCCGATAAGCGAGCACGTCGCTATCTCCAGAGGAATCACTGATAATCGTCTGCGTTCCACTTAAAAATAGCCGGGATTACGCTTCTCTCTCTCGTTCTTTTTCTCTGTCCCTCTCTCTCCCACTCTCGGCCCAATCCTCCATCCTTCGTTCTCCAACTCGTGGAAGCGCGCTCGTGCTCGCGTTCGCCCGTCTTTTCTGTCGCGCGCCTTCATTCATGAGTCCAGGCGACACGTGCTCCAACTCCGACCGACGAACGTGCTGGTTCGCTCGCCATCACTTGGACTCGCAACGCCGCCACTCTCAAATCAACAATTTACTTTTAAAACTACCGCTCGAGACTATAATCGTTACTTAATGAATGAGACAGACAGAAAGGATTATGATGGAAGGTTCTGGAACAGCGAATTTAACTCTTGTCACGTCCTCTTGAGTATCTCACACGTCTTTGTTTAACTGATCCATATCTGCTATTCGTCACAAGCGAAGCCGGTCTCGATAACGAATTTTCCCAATGACCAGTATGGCCGTGAAAGGAAAGAGACGGGATTGAGAGTGATTCGCAGGGAAAGAGTTTGGCTTATTACTCATGTAGGAGAAGCAGAGGAGCGGATGAAGGAGCGGAGTGGAGCGAAGCGAGCCGGGGCCGAAAACGGGAGCGCGAGAGCGGCCCGTTACCAGGGACGACCTTTATCTCGCTCGCATTATTATGCGCGAGCATTACTGTTTATCTGGCCGGCGAACATGGGAAAGTGACTTTCATAAATCGCGTAACTAGCGGTGGCAGCAGCCCCCGGCTGCCCCCAGCTCACCCGATTCGCCGCCACCGTCTCCGAAAGCCTCACAATTTGGAAGCGCCGTGCCGGGACACAGTGAAAGGATCATACCCTGCTTAAAACGCTCGAAACGCTCGCTCGTCTACTTTCAAGATCTCGGGTAACCGAGAGACTATAGCACGATTGCATGATGCAATCCTCATTCTTTCTTAGCTCGGCCGCCTGCTATCTATATGTCTCTACATATCCCACTGTCTACCAGTCTTCGCTTCAAGCACTCGGATTTCTAACGACGTATCTTTATGTCAGATTCGGCGAGATCGTTCGAGTTGCTCTTGCTGGCCCGATCACTCCTGATTCCACGGCCTCCGACAGATGGTCGACGCGGCCCCAGTTATCGCCAGTCTCGGAAGTTTATAGCAGGAATTGGTGCACGCATCGCTTTCCGTGCTTTCCCAGAAAACGATGACTCCTCCTGGTTAATCTTGCTGTCTCCTGGCTCTCTCTCTGTTTGTTCGACAAGGTGCGCGCAACTATTGGGTGCACCGGACGAGACGCATTTCTCACTGACCAACGATAAAGTTAATCCGACATACACGAGAAGATTGAAAGGGGGGATTCGTCGCGGAATGCAGGTCGATTCTGAATAACCTGATTCTATCGTCGAGGACAACAATAAGTCGTTAAAATCTGAGTCACTATATTAATTAGTGGTAACGCGCTCCCTTCTGGCTTTATTTGAATTTCTCCTCTTCGCCTTATTGGACGAATGCCTGATGCTCGATGTTCCCGTTTGAGCCGCTGCTGCGTCGAGGGCTGAGGAAAGTAGGCTCGTAATTCCACTGCGCTTAGTCGACTCTCCTGGAGGTAATTAGCGTTGGAAGAGATCAGTGAATGAAAAGGCGCAATGAAAGATGGAAGATGCACGTGGGTCTAGTATACGTGGGTAGCTCGGCACCCACGCGCCCATCCGCCACGTCGATTAATTCATCCACGCCGGATTCCGGCGCGATCTTATCCCCCGAAAGATAATATCTCCGCACTCGAGGGCATTAAGAACGCGCCCGAATTTATTTGGCATTGATCATGAGTCTGGGAATGCGAGAAATCTCATAGTGCTCGATATTTCGAGAACGTCACCACGGATTTCGACGGGCTGGCTACACGTGTATCACGGAAGGTAGGGGATCCGGTCATTGTTTGCTTCTCATGGCAGAGACGCAATTTTTCCTCGGCGTTAATCTGCTATTTAAACCCTATCTGTATGGTTTCACCAGGAAAACACATCCCCCCCTCGACTGTCTGTCTGATCTTCTTGTTTTATCAGCGGATTATGGGCCGACAGGTGATCGACGATGCTCGGTCATTAGCGTGGCGAGGCAACGGCCTCGATACTACCTAGTAGAACTCTCAATAATGCGATGACTCACTTTCGGCACATGCACTTTTTCCACCGTTTATCAAGCTGACGACCGCTGGACGCGCCACCGCACTCTTCAACCATTCAGCCCCGTAGGCTACTATTTTTCGGGACCTTTATATCCCACGTTCACCGACCCAACTCTACCACTTTTTCAACTACTATATTAATATTTCAAATTAGAAAGGAAAAAGGGGTTTTCTCTTCGAATTTGCGAATCATAAGCAAAGAAAAATGGAGTGTTGGCTTTGGAATTTCAATATTGGAGCCCTTGGTTTTCATGTGTTGGCTGTACACATGGATTGCTACCTACAGCAATCGGAAAGGGAACTTGTCAGTAGCAATCTCATGGGTGCGATCGGCTTGACCTATACCCTACGCGACGCCTCGGCCCACGGTTCCTTACCTAGCTACGTATCTGTCATTCCAATTCTGGCGTTGTGAAGGAAGCACTTTATTTACATACAGTCGCCCGCCTCCGTCGGTCCGCGGTGCATCACCCTTCTTTCACTCCTACCATTCGCCATCTATCGTCCGACAGCTCAGCAGATTTATTATTGAATTCCACCTTTCCACATTATCGCTATCAAAATGGATTCCAAGAATTTCTTTCAACTTTTCTGAGGTCCCTTGAATTCTTCGTCAATTCCAATATTCTCATTACTTTGTATTCTATTGTTTACTGGGTTCATTTGTATGCTTAATGAGGTCAGTTTTAACATACTGGATGCATGTATGATCGATCGTATTACTTTGGCATTGCTATCGCAAGGAGAAAAGTTGGACGGGACAGACGAGAAAAGTCCGAAAGGTTGACTCATCGTTCTCGTGCAAGTTCAATGCGGGAGCCAGCGGTATTCCCGTCATGTGTTTTGCAACAGAGAATTCGGAATGAAGTTTGGAAAAAGGGAGCATCATTCCGTTCATGATAAATGTCAGCTGGTTGTAGACTAGATATCTATCGACAGGTTATCGATGGTTATCGGCAGACTTATCATTCCCGAAACGGGAGAGAACACCGCGCATTCGAAAACTACAGCTAATGACCATGCGGCGAACGTGATCGGCTGGAGTAAATTAAGTTAATAATTAAAGAAGACAGTGATAGCGACAATATCGGTGTGTAGAGTGCGAGGTTAACGAGCAGTATCGCCGGCCCCCGGTCTTTTTTCGACGCTCTCCTTATCGTTTTTGTTAGCGACAAAAGTGTAGTGGTGCGAGAGAGCGAAAGGGAGGGAGGGAGGGAGATAGATAGAAAGTAATGATGTTTCCAAGAATCACTTCTCTTATCAGCGATTCGAATCGTTCTTCTGCAGTGAATCCGTTACTCCTAATTATACTCGAGCCCTTGTCACGACTCGCTTTCTATTAGAGCAAAACTAGATAAGGTCAAATATAACTGAACTTAGCAAATTTATTAATATCTAACGTAGAATCGACAGGCTAGAAAAATTCCACTTTAGAATACGTAGCTTTTGTTCGGTGCGTGAGTTAAAGGGTTCGTAGTCAGTGAGAGCTGGCGGCATCGGTAAACTCGTTTATCAGTCCGGTAAAAATGTATTTAGTGGGCAAATAACAGATAACGATACGAACTTCACACATCCTCGGGTCTTCCCTGTGCATCGGCTGAATTATCCTCCGATCGGTTATACTTAAATCCCTGTTAGTTGTCAGCGGCCCTCTCATCAAGGAATCATTGCTCTTTTCGGGGATTCTCAATCTCGCGCCACTGGCTAATCTCCGGGTGGAGAAACAGACTGCTTTAATGGCTTTAATTAATGATAAAATTTCGCGCTGCCAGTATGGACTGACGAAGGAAATGTAGACGACATTTTTATCGGGGTTGATAGGTGTATCAGTGAGTCGAGAGTCGTCAGGGAATTTCTGGATCCAATGAGAATAACGCATCTGCCATGGCTAATTTGATCGCCAGACTCTACGGATGGAATAGAAATTGAAGACCGCCGCAATTAATTCACCACTTGACCCACGATTTCTCGATAGATATTTTGTCTGCTTTGACAGCCACTCCAACTTTTAAGCGCTTTCGCAATTACCTCCCGATTTTTTGCCAACGATTTTGGTTAAGTTGCAACAGCCCAAGCTGCATTGGCGAATTAAAAGCGGGCGGACTGGGTAGCTTGACTTATACGCTCATATTAATGACGTCGGTTGGCACCGAAATAAAAATATCGGTTGCTCAGACGTAAGTAAGGAACAGGTTGAAAGTAGTAGCAATGCGATAAGTAGGAAAAGATCGATTCGATTTTTCCAAGCCATAAGAAAGCATACCAATAGCTAATAGATAATCGCAAAGAAATCAAAGAATGCGGTTGCGAGTCGTCACATATCATCGTCGTGATCTCACTCTCAATCCGTTTTGCCAATTGCGTTGTGAGCCGGCCACCGCGCCGGAAGAAAGTCACTTCAATTACACGCACGAGTCGTTACGGATCTTTCGCAAAAAGTCCTGTCCTACCAGCGCGACCAGGCATCGAACATTCCTCGGCTGATCATTCAACAGGAACTTTATAGCCTCCCCTTTCCTTCGGGCACACATTTTTCTGACGTACGATGTCGAGACGGCTCGAGACGTCTCTTCCGTCATGAACATAAATCTGCGATATTTATTAGTTCCACTGTGGAATAGTTGGAGATTCTTCTAGTATTCGATGTTGGTTCTAGTGGCAAAGATAGCGTATCGAACGCGTTACAATTAGCGATGGCTGTCACCATTAAATAAGATTTGCGTGGAGGCGATTGGTGGATCTTTGGGTCTCTAGGTGGACCGAGGGAAGAGCGAGAGTTGGGGGCTTGCTGGCTGCTGCTCCGGCTTAGTTCGTTCCTCTCTAACTCACGAGAGTCTATGCAAGAGAGGCAAGGGCCGCTTGAAAGTTTCCCGCTTACTTTATCCGCCTGTCTCCGTTCACGAGGCTGCTCTGCCATGTTCTTCTCCTACGCTTCTTCGTATCTGGCTGACCCACTTCCACGTACCAGAAGAGCCAGCTCCGTCAGAGAAAGGATCGCGTGGAAGAACGTCACCGAAAATCATTCCTTCGCCTTGCCGGTTCAACGATTTTTCATTGTAGCCCGAAAATTCTAATCACTTTCTAATGACTCGTCGATCGAATCAAGCGAGACTCGCGTTCGATTGGATACTTGGCTGGTAAACTTTCTGACCCAAGCGAGACTTCCATTCTGAGTCGGCGGTATTGGGAGCACGGCTCTTGTTTGCTGATTAAACACGGCAATAACCTAAATAACAAATTGAAAGAAGCCCGGGAAGCCAGCAAGGCCGAGGGCTCCGAATGTTTTCGGACGTGCGCTTTCGATGTTTCATAGCATCGCTTAAACACCTGGACAGCTTTTGCTGATGCTACAGATGCCTGGCATTCGGCATGCGATCGAGGACATCGCTACCGAGTGATCAGAGTATGAGGACCTCTGGTAAAAAAAGTCTTACTCACCGCGAATTACCAATACGTGTTTATTATTTCTTCGAGGCGAATACACTAACAAGAGTCTGAAATTTCAAGATTGAGCGGACAGGAAGCGGGTAGGCGGGGTGAAGGTAAAAGTAATGCATGTTCGACGGTGAGTCGGCAGAGGAAGACGGCAGGATCCAGGCCACTGAAAAAGGAAAGTGAGTGCTACCGCGTTCGCTTGTAAGCAGGACTCTCCTCCGTTCAGGCATTATGCAATAATTATTATGATCGCGATGTCATCCGTCATTCTCGGTGTCGTCCTCACTATCGCCGTATCGCCACTCGATTCCGCCCAGCTCTATCGTAATTCGAGTTCTATGTTTCATTACGAATAATTGCGATCTAGGATTGTATCGCCCGAGAGCAATGATCCCGGTTTCTGCAATAGTTCTACTCTCCCACCCTCTCGCCGATCTCTCCCTCTCTCCCTCTCACTCTCTCGGTTTCTGACTTTCGATCAAATTTGTCTTGAAGCTAGCGCAATGATTCGCAGGTGCGTCCAAAGTCCTCACGAGTCACTGATGACGTCTGATGTCTTTGCCAGTTGTGGCGAGCGGGAAAACGGAATGAGCGCTATTTGCTGACGTGTCACGGGCCTAAGGAAAAAAAAGTGGCACGCCATTTTCAAGCTTGTGTCCCGCGGTACCGGCGCAGCTCTCTCGCGCCAGGAACAAAGAAAATCTCGTGGCATTCGCGCGATTCTCCTTCTCGGCGATCCGATGGACCGAGCGCGGGAGAAGTGGGAGGTGGAATCCGCTCGAAGGATGAGAGCCGTTTGTCCTTGCTCCTGGAATCCAGGAAGTCTTTCTCGATCGAGGTCCCTCGTTCTTCAGTACGAATTAAAAATATCCTCGTATACATAATGTGCGCGGTGAATCGTCATTTCATCGCGCCAAGCATTTCCAAGGAAGTCGAGAGAGCAACCGGTTCATTACAACCGGTACAATTAGAAAGAATGAAATAATACCGGCGAGAAGTATCGCGGAATTATCGCCCCGTCAATGGAAAATACAACGGCAGCTCGGTTGAGAAAAAGTGCTAGATATTTAGTTGTATCGTAGTTTGCAGGTTCGATGAACCGCAAATGAACCAGCGCACACATGCACTTCGGGCGCGTTTTGTCGACTCGACGAATTGGTCCTTCCTCTTACCTGCAGAAATTTGGCTTGCCAAAGCTGAAAGGATAATGCTCTCCTCTAACAGCCGACACTCGCTCATAGTGCTCATCCACTGCCATTCGATTTGTTTGCACAGGTCAATAATAGAAACTTGTCTAGGAGAAATGAGGTTAAGTTTTCCAAAGAGCATAGGCGTATAGTTCTGGGGCGGCGGTCTACCGTTATTTAATTAAAGTGCATCGAAGGGCCGATAGTGAGTCATGAGCGCGAAAGTCGGCACGCGGCCAGCTAGAAAAATGCAATTGCAGCAATTACCTAATTAATTAAAGTGCACGCGCCAACGCTGCTGCACGCTGGCGCGGCGCGGCGCGGCGCGGCGCAGCGCACGTACCGCCGAACGCGAGCAGCGCAATTCTCTTTCCTGTAAGACTAAAGAGCCACCGCGAATTCTCTGCCTGCCAGATAAAATCTCCTCGGCTCAGGCCGATATTCACGTACTCGTACAGATTATTACGAAAGATGCGGGCGCCGATTAAGCATAATGCCTCTGATCAAAGAAGGCGCGCGCTGCATGCACTCTCTGCTATGTCGAGCCTCTGAGCAGCGAGCGCCAAGCGTCGAGCGTCGAGCGAACGGTACTTCTCGTGGCTCGTCTCGCAATTCGTGCCCTCTCCCGAAGTCTGTTACGCACGGTCAGTACCACCGCAGAAGCAGATTATGCACTTGCGACACCCGATCGACGACATTGAACCGCGGCCCAGCTGGATGACCCCGCTTTTACCGATCTTCTCCGCTCGCTCGTCGATCTCTCACGCCTGCCAATACTCTCTCGGCAGTTCTCGATAGAGCAAACCTCGAGGGATGCTTCGACATTAGCGTCTTACTAGAATAAATAAATGATGCAGGTTAAAATCGAGCTGTGTGTATGTATAAAGATAGAGGGTCGAAGTTGGAGGATCGGTGCGAGCGACTGCGTGGACGCGAAAGTTCTGTCGAAACCGGTGCGGCGCCTTAGTCATCGTCCTTTTCCGGAGGATATAGGTATACACATTCGATAATGCTAATCCACGCGGGCTCCTACTAGCGCGCCACTGCCGCTGCTGCCGCTGCCGCTGCCGCCGCTTTTGCTTTCTTGCAGCGCAGTGACCTGATTCCTTGCGTGCAACGGTAAGAGTAAGAGTGTTTCCAGAGAGCGGTCGAGCGAGAGATCGAGGGGGAGAGAGTGTGCTCGGAGCAAGACAGCGCTAGCGAGGTTCGCGGAGGAGAGAAGAGGCCAGAGAAGAGGCGAGCGCGCCTCGTGACACGTAATACCCGTCACGGTAATAGTGCTACGATATTATAGCACCGCTAATGTCATTCATTTGTGATTTAATGGGAGAACTCCCGACCGCAGAGGCTGCGCGAGCAGTCGACGACCACGATGACACTCTCGCTCGCTTTCCAGTTTCTCACTCTTTCGTACTCCCTCTCTCCGCGCGCGAGATCATCCACGATCCTCTCGATCCTCCGTTCCCCCATTCGGAAGATGTCGCGCGCGTCCAGGTCTCCTTCTTTGCGTACACTCGACGATAACCGAGAGCCGCCTGGTATCGGCGCATCCCCGAATCACCCAAATCGTACGACGAGCCAAATCGGTTGTTTTTGAGCTAATTTTAGCTAATCTCTCCTTGTTTTCCTCCGAGAACTCTCGAGCCTCTCGGATTCCCTCACTTCCCGCCCTCCGCCTTATCACCGCCGATTAATAACAAACCGCCACTCTCGCTCGCTCCTGCCTCTTTCGAGCAACCCCAAGAAAGCATGCGTCCAATCGTAACTGTGCTCGTTCATTCAAGAGCCGCGAGACTCGGCCGGCCAGGCTTCGGCCTCGGCGCAGACATCGTAACGCCGGACGTTTCCTTCACTTTTTCCTCTCGATGGGGCGAGAGAACGTGGATGGAATTCACGACATTCGCCGTGCATGTGGTTCGCCGAAGGGGAACATACTCTCGGCGTGGCGGATGGATCGACTCGCAACTCGCACACTTCGCTCCTCCTAGCTCGGTCAGCATCTCTGCCCCGAACTATGTGGGTTAACGCTAGTTGCTAAGACAGCCTCTTTGAATTTAGGTTCACCATATGGCGAGCGGAATCGCCGCGTTTCTTTCTCGCCCCACACTAACACACACATACGCATGTACTCGTTTTAATATATCCATCGTGAGCTACTTACCAATCGAAGCGATCGTTATCGATGGATCTTTGTGAGATCTGCAAGCTACGCGGCGGCGCTTGCTCGCTCGCTCGCTCACTCGCTGGCTGGCTGGCTGGCTCGGCATCCTTCGAGAAGGAACGGCCAAGGACTTTCCTTGAGTCGAAGCTTTCACAAAGGGTCGCTGCGGTGCTCTTCGTGAAAATATATTCAGCTTTAATTTGCAGAGGCGAGGGTGTCAGTGTGCCTTTACGGGGACCACCGCTCGAGTGGGTGAGCGGTTTGGCCGTGCGGAAGAGGCGCGATAAAAATAAATTCTCAACTTCCTCGTGGGCGCGTGCCTGCGTGAAAACACCAACTCACGCTCCTCTCCCGATCTGTCCTTCTTTCTTTCGCAGGCTGCTGCTGTACGCGTGACCGAACTTTCGAACAAAACGTGTCATCGAAAATATCCCCTGCGAGCCAACTGATCCGCAAAGCCCTCCCGCCACCCCACCCGATCAACAGTCCACCGCACTCCTTCGATTCGAGCATCGACCCGCAGAACGACTCGACCGTTTTCCGTACTAATCGTCCGTGGCGACAGTCCTCCTTAATGATAATCAGCCAGCGTTTTATTTCAAAGCCCGTTCACTATGTCATCGTGTGTCTCTTGGCCCGTAAATCAAGCGGCTACAAAGGGCTGCCACTTGCTGGCACTCAAAAACGACTGAGAGAGGGGAGAGCGCGGGTTAGAGGCTCTCTTTTGGAAGGGCGCGGAGAAATGAAAGGAAGCCTTGCCGGATAACTCTCTGAATTCGAGTTTGATTGGTATCAGGTGGGTTCGGAGAGAAGGCGGAAGGGTGAGATAGATGGAGAGAGAGAGTGAGAGAGTGAGGGTGAGCGGCCAAGAGAGCTATGCTGGATGCTGGCAGTAGCGTCCCTGATGCGCTGCCGCGCGCGCCATGCGCTCGTCTAATATAGCGATGCAGGCGTGGAATATAGGTCGCACGCTAGAACGCTCTTTTATATGTGCCGCGCGCCACACACGCTTCGGATCGTGGCGATGATGCACGCACGCGCTCGCCACTCGCCGCCGAACACCCACACGCCGCCACCGGCATTAACCCGGGGAATACACCAGTGCACCGAGAATGCGGGGGAACACGCATTACACGCGTGGCGCGTATTATGAATTCGTTAATACTGCGTGAGAGAAATCCGAGCGCAGAATGACTCTTTTCATTATTCCAAGAATCCATTAGGAGCAAATTGCTCTGATTTTTCTGAAGATCGTAGGAATATTACAAATGCCAATAGATCGTGATGGGTTAATGTTGGGCGTGTATTTAGAGAGGATGGAAAGTATGGAGTGTCGAGGAATGCGTAAGTGACGCAGTAGAATGAAGAAATTGAGGCACACAGTAGGCCCCTTTGAGCGAATGCCTGTTGCAGATGAAAAGCTCGCGATACAAGACGCCGCGGCGCGGCGCGGCGCGTCGCGCCGGCTTGTTTCAATTCCCGCGGAGTTCCGCACGTACATACGTCTAGTAGCCGTTACGGCCGGCATAACAATGCATGACGTAACACGGACAGACTCTCTGGGGTCGAATCCTCCTCCTCCACCTCCTCCTCCTCCTCCTCCTCTTCCTCCTCCTCCGTGCAGCGCGCGGCACGGCGCGCGATGTTACAGGAAAGTGAAACTCTCGGAAACCAGGTCACACCCACATCGTGCACGCCGCGCGCTGAACCGCGATGCCGATCTACGAGGCTCCCCTTTTAAACTCCGCCGGCCAAATACTTCATTTCAATCCGCAGAGAGCCTATTATCCCAAAGTTTCCTCTATCCTCCGGCTAATTCAATAACGAATAATAGCTTCGCAGCATCATCAATCTGAGTGCTCTGCGCCAATTTTCGTGGCAAGATTCGCGGGGTTAATGCACGATTATTCGAATTCAGAGAGGGAACAATCTCCGATCGAGAATCGTGGGAGATCGTTGTTACGGCCGGCGTTAAGGGTTCTTTGATGGGGACACGTTGAGCGGGGCCCGTTATGACAAACGGGCCCCGAAAGCCAAGCGACTGCGGTGTTCCTACGGCTTTTGTATGAGAGCGGCCGCAGGAATGGTGTGTGCCTAGAAACGCTGCCAGAAGGACGCACCGATCTACAGGCGTGTTCCTCTTCTCCTCTCTATCGAAAGGAAAAGAAGCAGGCGAGAGCGTGGGTGAGCCGCCGTGCCGTGCCGCGCCGCGCCGCGATGTTGGCAGAGCTCTGGCCCTAACCCATATACCAGCACAGCCAGAATAGAATCCGAACGAATAATAGGAGCGTAGATAATAATAATAGCGGCCACTCGCGAGACTAGCCCTTTAATTACGATGACATGCCTCGAAAGAGTATCACTCGATTAAAAAGCATCCATTCCGCTCATAAGGAAAAGTGCGACACGTATTTGCAGTATTTCCCCTGAAGCCTATCCTTTAGCGGTCGATCGACAATCTGTTTTAGTAATGTCCGTGTTATATAGTCGAAGTTTGTATTGGCTCGAGAGAGCTTCGATCTTTCAATCAGCGAAGCTCCTATTGAAGAGATGTTTCGGCTTAAAGAGTAGTACCACTGTTGGCAGAAGCTGTGTCTAAAACTAGAGTCGGCCGCGGCACGTGCACGCAGACATCCCGGCGTCAAAACTTGGCGCATTATGTCACAGTCTTAACGGGGACCTGCACAGAAGCTCTACATACCACATACCTAGCACCCTTCTCGCTCTCCTGCCCTCAGAATCGCTGAGCAGGAAGTACTCTCGCGCTTCCCCCAGTGGCCTATTTCGAGCAGGGATACCTTTCCACCCGGAGCTCTTCGCCAGCCAGATACTAATCGGGCATCCCATTAACTAGCCACACTCTTCCTCATTTGGAAATGCTTACTTTTACTTTACACTGATTCCTCCGATAATGTGCTTGGTCATGCTAGGATAAGACAGCCGCTGCCAGCTAACCAGTTTTACACGGGCAACGTAGACTCCAACATATTCTACGAGTTCTTCAGATATCATCCTCGCGAGACATGTTCTTCTCAAATACATCAAAACAGATATTAATGAAGGCCCGGCATTGCATTACAACCTTTCACGAAGCAACCGCACTGTCATAAGGCAACATCGCCCGGCTCGCAAAAAAGTGGTTTGCTTATGAAATCAGCAAGGAGTCATTGACTCCGCGGTATCGCCCGGGTGTCCGAGGAATTTTGACACTTTGTATGTGTTTTTCTACGGAGGCCTTATCCAACCAGGCAACGTATTGGTATATCTGCTTGTGATATGCAGTCGAATCCAATCTATACATGAGACGTAAGAGAAAATTCCGATGGTCTACGTGGATCGGAAGATTTGGTAGCAGGTTCATCCTGTAGGCGTTAGTGGATCGTTATAGTTTCAGGGAGTTCGTGTCGGTATAGGTTGACGGTGAATGTGAAACGCGCGTGGCTCGAAAGTTTGGGAAAAGCCGAGCGGGCACAACGCGGCGGCGGCGGCGGTGGCGGCCCGTTATGCCGGTACACTTTTGTCTATCAGCGATTTATCGGAGCTAAATTTAGACCTTGGCCTCCTCACTTTCACTCGATCAACTATGTCCTCCTCCTAGAAGAGTGCTCGCCGGCCCTTAGGCTACTTTTCCTACTCTCTCCTGGCTGTCGACGATGAATGCATTCGAGGTAATAGTTAAGACCAATATCAAACTCACGAGGAAGCCAATTAGATCAGCGAAGATTTCACTCGTCACGTTGACGAAATCTCGATTGGAATTATCGAGAGTGCGTGGCTCTTTCTTTTTTTTTTATCGGAATCCCCTTTTATCGAATCTGAGCTGTCGTGCATTCGCCAGACACAGGTGTACCAATCAGCGTCGTGACTTCAACGAATCCCGATGCAATATATTATTGTGAAAAAGATCCTTATCGCGGTGTTTATCGCCCTTTCACAATATGACACAATCCGCCCCGGACTAGCTTGCTTGGAGAAAAGCCAAAAGTAAAAATTAAATTATTTGCTTATTTGAAGTAATTAAAATTGAACGCAAGGACCTACAAGTATATATGTACATATATATATGCTATTCTCATACAAGGACCTTGAGAAGCACGTGAATCTAGTATCCTGTTGTACGCGAGCACACAAGGAACATTCTGGCCGGCACAGTGGTGTTAATCTATTTATCTGACTACCAACAAACTTATCTCGTGAGTCATTCGCCAGTGGATTCGCACATTCGCAGGGCTCCGACCGCCTTCCGTACATAGCCATTAGGCATGCGTGTGTCGCCGTTAGATTAACGGCTGACAGCTTTATTATCAATATACTTTTCCTGCGAACTTTTTCCCCAGGCAATAACGACGACCCTCAAGATGCTGCCTGCCACTCTGACAATAACTCTAATAATCGCAATGAGCGTGATAATTAAACATTCACTTAAATAGAATTTAATTACTTTTAGTTAGTTGCTTCCTCCACTCGTCAGTCGACGATGAATTAATAGAGTTGGGTTGAGCTGTGTCTCGCTTGACACTTCGCTTATCAATTGGTCCGACGGCCTCATAGAGAGAAAAGCGGAAAAGGCATCGATCGATTGGTTTGTTTTGGATGGCCGGTGAATGCAAGACGCCAAACACGCTCGATCGTAAAATAGAAAAGTTAAGATACAGGAGGTATTCTGTGGAATTTGGCCTGTCGTAGTTAGGTTGTCGAAAAGGATGCAGTAATAGTTGGACCAAAGTTGTCTCGGCACGCGTTCCGCCGAGGTATTTTGGAATGAAAGAAAGCCGAGAAGCGTCATAGTAATCCCTTCTGTTCGCAATATAGCTTGAGTTTTATTGTAGAGCCACTGGCATAGTATCAAGTTCGCTCGAAGCTCGAGCCTCGTAGTCCAGACGTTCCAATGTTTCACCCAATTCTTAATGGGCAATGCGTTATCAGGAATCGATGGTATCGGGAGATCTGAGTCATATGAGAGGGTAAGGTAAACGAACGACGCATATCTTTTATATCAAAATATATTTCGTGCATAGACAAGAAGACAACCGTGACAGGTAATCTCGTACCTAACATACAATCAGTCATACGCCAGGGAGCGCGTGCACATTCCAGGGGCTCGCACACGTGCCGTCTCTTGGTGCATTAGATGATCGCAAGAATCACGGCACGGCAATGCGATGTCCGGTAAATGGAATTCTGGAATTCCTCTCTGTGCACGCGCCAATCGCATCTTCGAGGAAAGGGTAAGAAATGAAGCCCGCTTCACGCGATTAGAACGGTAACTGAAAAGAAGGAGTGGATCTGGACCGATCCACTCAGGGTAACGTGTTGTGTCGGCGCAATATACATATCCATCGACGCTTTTCATTCGCTTCACTCACATACTTCGCACGTAAAATCTATATAATATTAACAATCGATCTTTCAGATGCGCGCTTCCATACTCTCAATGATTTCCTCGTGCTCTCCCGCTCATTCATGCCGACCTCTTTCTTTCTCGCTTCTGGATCTCTCCGCTCCCATACATTCAGCCATCTCTTGCGCACACACTCATTCTCTCGCTCTCTTTCTCTCTTAATAGCATCGAACCCACCGAACTGGCGTGCTCGGATACTTTCTTCTCTAACAAAATATATTAGCTTTTTATGTACATACATCTCGAATATAATAAAATTAATAAGAGCTATAATACAAGGGCGTACTGTAGAGTGTATTGGTTGTGTGTATGCGTGTGCGCGCGCGCATATGTGTGTGTGTTTGTGTGTGTGGGCGTGTTCGTTCGGCTGCGCTTGCCACCTCGTGACGATGACCGACAAACGACAGAGATGAAAAATACACAGTAATAACACGATCTTACGGGAACGGAAATTATCCGCTAATTAGTACTGTCGCGTACGGTGTTTCGATACTGCTGGCAAACTTAAGAGTACGGTCTTTACAGTTAGGTACTTGGTAATGAGAGGGGCATAAATCTAAACTCCGGTGTTTCGGAGTTTACGAATCGAAAGGCAGGCCCTCGTGGGACGCATGATCTCCTGCGAGGGAAATTGATTTGTACGATTCCGCCTGCTAATGCGTGTCTCTCTGTCTTTTCGCGTGTGCGTGTTTGTATGTTGGTGTGTCTCGGTGATTGATGCGCATTGTACAGGTGGATATGCGTGAGAGTTTGTTCAGAGTTGACGCGGGAATAACGCGCGATTGAGAGATGAGGTCCGCCGAGAACGCGGTGCCAAGGGTTCTCGGTTAGCCTCGGTGCGGGATGATCACCCAGTCTTACATACTTGTAAAAGGTAGATACGTAAGAAAGAAAAAGAAAAGGAGGAAGATCGAGCGATCTGGTCGCTCCCATCTGTCTATTTGTCCTATGTATCGCGTGTCCTCAGCGAGGGGATTTCGCCTCGGAGGAGAGCGCAAGTGTCCGGTGCACTCGATGGAAGGACCCGCCGTCCGAGGCGGAGGCACTTTACTTCGGCACCAAGTCGCCGAACGTTTTTTCCAGCTGCCGTAGAGTTCTTCTCTTCTCTTCCGACACCTCATTCCTGCTTGGTTCGCTTTGACCGGCGCTCGCCGGTCTATTCCACTCTTGCGTGTCTCATCATCCTCATCTATCGGCGGCTCCGTTAATTGCTAGGTCTCCCGCTCCTTCCCGCGCGCTCTCTCCCGCTTCCGAAGCCCGGCCGCCTCTCTTTTCCTCCTCCACGAGACGGAAAGCACATGTCAAGCGTGCGCGCCTTCTCCAAGTAGAATAAGACAAAGGCGCAGTAGAGCTCGCGCCTCGAGGATGGATGGACTTTGGGCTAGGTGCGGAGCGCAATTTCTCATAGCGGAAGTTGACTACCGTTGAGGAGAGAGCGTTATTTCAGGTGGCTCTTTAAAAGTTTAAAGTCGCATCGGCCTGAGAGCCGAAGAGGAAGGAGGCTCGACGACGGAGGACGAGGGAAAGGCAAAGTCGGTGGTTGGATGCTCCCGGTCCCGCTCCCGGTCCGGGTCTCGGTCCCGGTACCAGTGCTGGGGACCAGGGCATTCCGTTGAGCGCTACATTGGCCCTACCGCATGCTGCTGGAACTGGTCAAGATGCCTGGAGATCTCTCGGTGAAGTTGCTCGGGCACGACGCCGACGCTGCTGAAGAGCGATCTGAGGACGTTGAGTTCCTCGGTGAGCAGCTCGATCCTCTTCTTCAGGAGATCGTTGTCCTTCACAAGAAGCTTCACCTTCTCCTCGGTCTCTCGGGAGCGCACCTTCGCCTTTTCCCGGCTCTTTCTCACGGCGATGTTGTTCCTCTCGCGCCGCCTCCTGTACTCGTCGCTCGCCTTGTCGATGGCCTTGGTCTGCTTCCTGGCGACGGCGGCGGCGGCGGCAGCGGCGGCGGCAGTCGCGCTCGCGTGATGCTGATGCGCCATCACAGGCTTCATCGGGCCACCGCGCGGCGGGGCCTGGTGAACAGGTGCGCCGGGGTGGCCGCCCGGCACGCTCGAGGGCGTTAGGGTGGTAAAGGTCGGCGCACCATTGGCGAATGGTCCGTTTGTCACGGGACTGTAGCCAGCTGGTGGATACTGTGGACAATGTCGTCGATAATCCGCTGGGTCCAGTGGTTCCTCCTTGATGCTGGGCGATTCCGAGCTGGAGCTGTTGCTGTCGCTACAACTATTGCTGCCTTGGTGATAGCTTGCCCCGCTGTGTACCGGTTGGGGCATGTAGGCAAGGGTAGTTCGGGGGTAGCCCGGCGTTCTGACATGCTTGACGGCACCGTTGCTCGCTCCGAGCATGTCCAGCAGACCGTCGTTGAAGTGGCTGTCGTCGATGAGGTGTTGAAGGTCCAAAGAGATCTCTGGTGTGTTGAGGTCCGTCAACTCACCAGCGGCGGCACAGTGCTCCGCGTACTGCTGATGAAGAGTGGCTTTGCTCGCGGAGACCTTGCTCACCACCGCGCTGTTCTGCTGCTGATTGTGATTGTGATTCACCTGGAGGGCCGAGTTGTTGTTGTTTGGCGCGTTATTGTTGTTCTGACTGGTGTTGTTGTTGTTGAGAACCTGGGCTTTCTTGAGTTCAGCCGCTCCCTGGGCCTGGGCCTGATGGGCCGCCGAATCGTACATGACCGGTGACTCCATCGTTCACTCGCACATCACAGAAAGCAATATAGTTTACCACGAACCTTCGCCTGCTACCCTCTAAAGTCCCCTTTCGATTGAAGGGGGTTCAAGGGCGAAGGTGGGTCAAAAGTCACGCTATTACTCTCCACCGTTTGTATTCAATGCCTGGCTAGTAGAACGGGACTTTCCCGGGCAGACAGTCCAAGATCTGACACTGGTCCAAGTAGTTGGCCGACCCTCGACTATTCCGAGGACTCTCGAGGACGAATTTTTCGTGCTCGTGTTACAGTCCTACTGAGTGCTTGGAGGGAGCGTGCGATCCTTTGATTCGCACGCTAGCTGCACGGAAGAACACGTTTGTTGGTTTGGTCGCGCGGCAAAGCGTCGTTCACCACGCCTACGCGGCTCTTTTCGTATACTCGCACGGGGCCTCACGCCTCACACAGGAGGGACTGCTCGGAGAACGAGAAAGCTATTCCACCCGCACGAGAGCTGGCGCGCGACTGAGCGGCTTCGCGGCATGTCGCAAGATTTCAATGTGGCGGGCGTCCCGACGTCGACAGTCGACAGTCGACAGTAGACCTCCTGGCCCATAATGCGCTTGCGCTCGCGATCACTCCTTCCTCTCGCCGCACTTCCTCCTTTTGTACACTGCGTCGACCACTTTGGATCCACTTGGATCCACGAGGTAACACACCGCACCGCGCTCACCGCGTCCTTCCGATCCCTCACTCGCCACCGCCACCCCACCCCACGTCCACCCTCCCCCAAGCTCCCCCCTCCCTCCTGCCGCCGCCGCCACCGCCACCGCCGCCGCCGTCGCCGCCGTCACCGCTCTCCTCCTCTTCATTCTATATCTTTCTAACGCGCCAGTCCATCCTCCTCTCCGGGGCTCTCCTCCTCATCGCTCCGTCTTCATCTGACTCGCACACCGCGTCCATCTAGTTCTAGCCTCACCGCGCACGGCTAGTCCAACTTCTTTCTCGTCGCACCTTCCTTCCTTCCTTATTCTCTCTTACCACCACTTTTCCATTCTGGATTAATCGCGCCTGCCTCTTTCTCTCTTAAATCTTCGTCCGATTTAGGTGACTTCTTCAACTTCATGTTGCGTATATATTGAAGAAGATAAACAACAAATTTGTTACTTGAAGTCGCCAAAGGCGTGAAAGAATAGTTTTAATTAATTAATAAACAGGTTCTGATGTATGACTTATTGAATGGGAGAGAGGTGTGAAGGCGGCAGGCGTCGTTAGAGAGAAGCAAACAGAAGTGAGAGAACGCGCGTTAGATAGGAAATCGCGGCACGCGTGCCGACTTGCATTTTAAGACGATGTCTTTGCTGGGATGGCGAGCGAGCGACACTTTTCCGGCACACTCGCCACTTGCGCGCTTCTATTTCTGATATCATCTAGAGTTAGAGCTCTTCGGCAAAGGAGTATACCTAGCAACGAGTTGTCGTCACCAGTTGAAAGAGTTTTCCGCGCGATTAAGCGTGAGCGGCGAGTGCGGTGTCTGTGAAGAATACGCGATTTGTCTCGCGGCGTGGCGCGGCGTGGCGTGGCGCGGCGCGACTTAGCCACGATATTATCGTTACCGTCATCGCTCGCCACTCGATTGGAACCGATTTCTATGTAATAGCGGGCGCATTTTATTCCTCAGCCGGCAGCAGCGCGCTCTCTGATACGTATCCGTCCAATTCCTAGCGTGAGATTGTGCAATTAGCGGTAACAAAGTGAAAGAGAATATTATCGTCCGAGAGGGGTCCTTGATCGGAATGTCTACTATCACGATAGTAGTGCATCGACTTCCTTATCCTAATTACGTTCATATACTACGTCCGTTACACTTTTGATTTTAATATCGTGTTAGAAAAGTGAATTGAACTTCTATTCTATTTTATACTTGCACAAATAATACTGATGCTGCTTAATGTGTCGAAGAGTACATCGTAAAGATCAGACTAAACTAGTAACCGTATCTAGTATTAAGTCGTTAATAGTTTCTTAGAAAGGGCGAACTCTCCAGACGCATGTTCTATGAGGTTTTGGAACGGCTCGGCAGCTGAGGAAAGTAGCGGGTATCGCGCCATCTTTTGCAAGGGAGCGAGCTCGAGTGCAGTCGGTACATTCAGCTGCACACACTGAGAGAGTGCCTGTTGGTGCCTGTACCAGCCACGGAGAGATCCGAAGCCAACCGAATTTCCTCGCTCACGATAATAGGCACAACAAAAAAATATTGGTACAGCAGTCGTGGAAAAAGCGTTTTGTGGTGACATATATTTGCCGCGCTGTGCTTCTGGCTCGCCGTTCTCGAAGCGGTATCGTTCACTCACCAAAGTTGAGGTGAGCACCTGGTTTTCTACGATTCTTTCAACCTGCACCAGCAGCTTTATTCCACTCGGGCCTACTTGGGCCCGAGCGCTTTTTGACGGACCAAACCGACGGACGCACGCGTATTGTCCTGTCGAAATGCAACTTATTAGGGTTCCACAGCTACCATCTATTATTCCGCTCCAATTATACTTCACCACGGGAAAACTTATCGCACTAACTACGATTAGCAGCATTTCTGTAGTGACTCCTTGCTGGAAGGTTACTTCAACTTTTTAAGCATAACCTAAGCAGCACTTGGTGTTTCAAAATTCCTGGCAGGCAGAAGCGTCTCTTGTAGCGAGTTCTCTTCACCCTTGGACCTCGCAATGTTTATGCTTGGACCAATCGAACGAGATCTCTCAGATTGTTCTGTTTTTGCGTTATACTTCGTTTTATCACATGTGTATATATGTCCAGCAGTGCTTGACTATGAGATGAGGTATCTGCCTTTATATTAATGGCAGAATCTCTATGTTTAGATTCTACTCCTGTCCAGCTTTTGGCAAATTAGCTGTCAATCATGGCTGGGGAGCAGCAGCAGTTTTTTCTTAAATGGAACGATTTCCAATCGAATATGGTATCGTCGTTCAAGCATCTACGAGACGAGAAAAGTTTTACTGATGTGACGTTGGCATGCGACGGGCAGACATGTAAAGCCCATAAGATGGTATTGTCAGCATGTAGTCCTTATTTCAAATCCTTGTTAGAGGTGTGTATCTCTTTTATTGAGTTCTCACACATACCAATGATACAGGCTATGGCAATTGAGTTCCTTCTTTCTTGGTTGTTCTCACAGGAAAATCCGTCCAAACACCCCATTATAATATTAAAGGATGTCGCATACAGCCATCTTCAAGCGATCTTGGAATTTATGTACGCGGGAGAAGTAAATGTTTCACAAGACCAATTGCCCGCATTTCTCAAAACTGCTGATCGGTTGAAAGTAAAAGGTTTGGCTGAAGCGCCAGGTGCCATCAAGAGAGAGGGTTAAGCAGTTGTGTTTGTAGTTGTGGTAAGTCAGATATTTACTATTAATACGTATTTTTTAAAAGGCAACTTCTGCCCAGCTAATTTAGGATCGAAGTTAAAAATTACTCAAAGAAATACACAGCAAGTTTATGGTTCCACTTGCAGGTCTTTGGAAAGAATGTGGACTGAAAAAGTGTAATAATGTAAAGTGATTACATAAAACACATACCCACACACCCACACAATACGCATACGGACAAACAGACACACAGACATACATTTATAAAGACACACTATGCACAACTCAGTGTCCTCCGGTTCATGACTTAGATCAACAGACAATGACAATGTAAATTATGCCTTTTCTTAATCTTGGTTAATGTTAATGTTGTATTGAATGTATGTATACAAGTATGCTAGAGATGAGATGTTGATGTTTGTCTTGGACCCATTGAGCCGCAGTGCAGTGGCATAAAACAACAACAACAACAACATTGATTATTTTTTTAATAACGAAGTGCTGCAAGAAACGTCGGATAAGTGGGTCACGATAGTTTACGATACATACTGACCGGGGCAGTTGCGTAGATCATGTGAACATGTTGACAACACCTTTTTGCAATCAGCCGTTTTCTAACACCGATCTACTGACTCACGGTACCTTCCTACCGGTTCCATCGGTAGATTCGTTCACGAAAAGGTGGAATCTCGTCAGTTCGTGTAGGATACTGCCGGAAAGGGTACATGGGCACGCGGCATTTCTTTTCCGCGGGATGGCTGGTTTTACGGGACAGTATGTCCACGTGTTGGAGGATAGATAGTTGGGATTATCACTGAGAGCAATAAATGAACATGTTCTATAGATTCTATTCAGATGTCAATATTCTTTTATTGATATTAGTAGGTGAGATGTGAATCAGTACAGAACTACGAGATACTCGATCGCTTTGTGAATGGATTTGCCAAACCCCCCGGGTAATCCATTTAAAGAATGTCAAATCAAGTTTACTGGAAGTTGTAACATGCATGTCGTAACATTGCTCTCTTTCGGTTTTTGATCGTGGATTGATAAATCGCGTCGTTTTTCATCATGCTGACAGTTTATAACAACAGGAAGAAAGAAATGAACAGACTTGATCTTCTACACCCTCGAGATCCATTCGGTGCCAGTTACCGCTTCTAGTGATCATGATTTTTTACTTAACCAAATACTGCCAGTATTTGTACCGGCGTATTCACAATATTACCGATAGACCAAATTTATTTATGATAATAATATATTAAGGGTTGAATGTCTTAAATCGAGGGAAGGTTATTGTAATATAAGCGATGATGCAAATTTTTGTAAAGTCGGAGCGCACAGTTCCTTTCCCCTCCCGATGAAACCGGATAATCAGATATATTTAGATGAGAAATAGTGAGAAAGAGAGAGTGAGAGAGAAGTCAGAAAACATTATCGAGTCAAGGATTAAATATGTTTTCACATGTACAGTGGACACGGGCGATCCGAATTATTTGTTGCAGGTTGACATGTCCAATAAGCTTTACTACTCGCACTTAAAAGTATTAGCATTAGTTGCGCTTTGTAAGAGTTTACAGGTTACATTCTTAGAGTCCTTTTTCCCCTTTTTTCAATCCAATATCTCCATTCGATTGCTGGGCGTATTATTTTTTTGTTGGTCGTTTATATAACTGTGGAGGATATGCCCAGTACGTTTTAGAGGTTTAATTCTATTGCAATCCCTCTTATTATTCTTCCAAACACATGTTTGCCAAGCACGAGTACTTCTAACACGGAATTCAGATCACAGCTGCTCTAAGCTTCGAATCACGCGGCAGGAATAACAATGTTAGCTGGAGGCAGTGATTTATTTACTTTTACGAGAGCTGCACTTGTGGGCATCTTAAGACATATATTCGACATTAGTGAACGTTCAGAGGTGATGCGGGAGAAATGGGACCACCAGCAGCAAAGCGGCGCGATAAAGAAATAATCGCTGATGCGACTACGAAGTGAGACAGGTGGAATTGATAGACTTCACGTTTTATATTAAGTGATGGGACTGTTTATAGATTTCTTTTTCCAAGAGAATATTTAAAGAGGGTCGTATGTCCTCGTTCGACTCGCGTGCTTTTTACGAGCGATCAGCAACAGATCCATATGCAGCAGTAGTTTCTTCAGTCAGCCGATGACGAATGATACTCACGGCATACCGTACGTGCACTCTCAGTATTTGAGGCAGCGTTTACCAGGCACACACGATCGTTGGCTTCAGTTCCTACAATGATACGTTCATCGGGCATTTGGTGGTTAAATGCGAATTGTCGTACCGTGTACATTTGCAAAACTGTAAAGTTGAACTGTATGCTTTTAGCATAGAAAGATGTTACGTGGGTGATCGTTCGAGCTAAGTTCGTAACTTGTTGATAAGCCTTTCTCGTATGACTATTATTCCACACTTCCCTGCGAATACATACCTTCAAGCTCTCCCTCGAGATTTTGTATTTGCCATTCCCCTAACCCCTTCCTCGTCTCTATTTACTTTAATATTTGAGAATGACCGATTTGTGCGATCTATTGGCTTGCTACTCCATATCTTCGATGAATCTCTCATTATTCCCCCTTTTTACTCCTGTTTTGAAGGAAACCCCGATTTTTCGCTAATAACGACGACGTTACTTTTACTATTATATGACTCGATGATGATTATGAATACAATATGATGATGTTGAGATATAAAATAAATTGTGTAAATATAGCATTTTTGTAGAAATTATGCTTACCCTTTTACCCTCTTGCACTAACTCAGGTGGGTATGTAATGTAAATCATGTACGAAAGTACTTCATCCAAAAAAATATACATTTAATCTTAGATGGTCACAAAAACGTGCAAGCATACAAAATACAGAACGCGACATTTTAATTTATACAATTATCTAAAAATATTGAGGTAGGTATTCGAAGTTTGTACTCTGAATTTTGTAGTCACTGCTCATAATACTTCAGAGAATACGCTTTACGAATTCCGCATATCTGAAAGATAAGTCGAGAGGCATGTTAAACACCTAAAGTTCAAAGATTGAACAAGAAATAACCGATTATTTTATCGAATATAGAAATAAGTATCAACATACTCGGTGGTGGGATGGAGAAGACCGGATATCTTGGTACAAATGTTTGGTTTGCGCCATGGACATACTCATTTTCATCTTCTTCACGAATTGAATCATGCTGAGCACCCGCCACACATTCTTCGTAGGAAGGAGGTGCTGAAAACCCAAATAATTAAACACCGAAAATGATTTCAAAGTTTTAAGAACAATTGGGAACTTACGTATGTCCCATCGATTTGTGGGGTATGCAGAACCAGAGGTACGTGGTGGAACGAAGCCGATAGGTTGGGTACTAGTTGATGGTCCAGCTGAATCACTTATGGATGGCCTTCCAATTGGAGGATAAGGATAAGGCGGTGCTGGCCCACCAGGAGGATATTCCTTGAATGGTGCCGAGGGTGGATGCTGGGTTGTATCCGTAAAAGACGGAGCCGATGGCGTTGGATATAACGGTACTGTTCCGATGAGAATCGGATATTTCTTCACCACTTTGTAGTGGCTGGAGTGAAAACAGACTTAATGACCTTTATTTATCGTAAGTTAGCATCGTATGAAAAATACGAACCATCCCGAGAAGTGAATGCAAACTTGCAAGTAGTACTGTTGATCTATAATGTTGCAGTATTGGAGTCGAGAGGGTGGGACAGCGGGCACAAGAATTGGCGACACAACTTCGCTAGTTTTCGGAAAAGGGCCATTCGTTCTGGTAGATTTAATCTCCAAGCTTTCAGTTTTTGTTTGACCCGAGGGGTGCTTCGCATGAAACTTGAGAGACTGCGAGGAAGAGAATGTATCACTCCACCACACTCTGAATCAATCAGTAGTTACACAAGCTGGAGAGACACTTCACTCACTTGCACCAATTTCGTGCAGACTTTGGTCACCTCCACGGTGCTCGTTAGATTTTGGAGGCTGATTACTGGATCTATTGATTGTCCTGGAACCACTCCTGTCGCCGGGATAGTAATATCACCTTTTACCGATCCTGAATCGAAGCAGCAGCAGAAGCAGAAGCTCTTGTTTATGTCGTCATGGATTCCTAACTATTTCAAACATATCGTCATTAATATTTGAGGATGTAATACTTAATCGTATAAAGGGATGCTTACACAGTCACTTTGATTCTCGTTCAAGTCTAATGGTGCTACAACAGTAAACGCCGCTTTGCATTCGTGATCAAATTTCCAAGGCCGATCTATCACAGCTTTTACTGTATACCTAATGTGTCCATGTCGATGCTCAAAACTGCTTGGAATATTCGTGGGTAGGTGAAAATCGAATGCGTATTGATGAAAGCCTTCGGGAATTTTAACACGATCATCACCTGAAATCAAATAGGCTACTTAATATCACTTTTCCAAATTTCTTTATATTTTGGTACTTACTTCCTTGACCACCCAGTACTAGAAAAGTCGAAGAAAAGTATCTCTCGGAACCTCTGTATGCTTCTTGGCGTGTTCGACGATTTCCATTCGTATCTCTTTCAGTTTTGTTGACGTACCAAAGAACATTGGCTTCTCCCTTTACCGACAGATTTAATCCTACGAGAGATCAAATTCTTCTTCAACTTAAACAGTTTACGACATGCTCGTGCGACACATTAGTAGTGTTGATGCTCTTTGACGAAATTTTTATGCTGCATCGCAAAGTAACTATATTTACTCTCTTAGAGACTCTCTAGCTATAAGTGCATCAGTGGGAATGCAAAAACAGGCATCAACTATTACGTAAGGACACGCGCTATTGCTACGCTAAAATAGGCTTCGTAAACTCAGTGTGTTGGCCAGCCTCCTATCAAACCTCTAGAGAAATCGTTAGCTGATGAAATAAAACTTGATAACGACACGTCATGCATATCAGTTACAGGAAATGAATCGTCCAATCGTATTGATTGCTACCAGTGGAAACTGCAAAAATGCAGGCCAACTGCTCCATGTTCACTGATGTTCAGGTTCGTACGACCAGCCATCGTGTTCTTTTTCGTTTCTTACGATGTAGTAACACAAAGATCCCCTCTATTCCGTTGAGTGAACACCAACAGCCATGTGGGTCTATATAAGCAAGGAGGATCACGTGCGAGTTGTCATTACCACGGGAGTATTGGTGACGACTGGGTGGCACCAGAGGTGAATCGATCGGCGTTCACCCAGAACAAGCATGATATTGGAAAGAACCGGCGATCGAGTAGCAACTCACCACGAAACTGTTTCTCCTTAGAGAGATGAATGATTATGTGGCCGGTGACATGTTCGCCGGGTGCATATGTGGCCCCGGGACGGTCGAATTCCAGGCGGAACGTGGTAAGCGCGGACATGATGCTGGTGCTGGGACGCCCAGCGCGATTGGTTCTTGGTGCTCAGGCTCTTACCGAGCTGCCAGACAAACAACCTTTTTGCTAATGGAATTCCTCTGACTGTGGTCCAGTAGAAGGGGGAACTGGGGGAATCACAAGAGCGGCACTATCGACAACGGAAGTATTTCTCACGAATGACACACCGGATCAAGTAGAAAAAGTGCACTCGTCAGCAGACAAGTGGCAAGGGCCGCGCATCCTCGAAACGCGCTACTATCCAACTGCCCACACGTCCAAAGCGTTCGGAGTGTTCTCGCGCAACCAGCAGCCAACATTCACAGTCCCCTCTACGTACGGGCAATCGCGTGTCTACACTCGATCGTTTCCTGTTGCTGCGATATCGCACACGCTGACACTGTTCCTCCATCAGATTACGGATACATTTTCACCAGAAAATTTCCTTGCGCTGATAACGCTCGATTCGTGCGAATCCTCGTTGATCACTGATTCAGATCCCGGCAAGCCCAAGGTTTCGAATGTCCCGCTGGCCAGTTCGCAGTCTTGACAAATTTCCCTTCGATCGGCTCTCGGGAAGGCAATCGAGTGGCAAATCTTCAGGAGATGGTGAATCGATATCTCCATTCGCGTACACCCGTAGGCGCACTCCAATATCAGCGCCAGCGCACAAGTTACCCCTAATTTTCCTCCCCTGCCACTCCCACACAGGAGACCCGTCAGCCAACATCTATGTCCCGGACCAGGCTCCTGTCATTTGGAAATCTCGGGAGAGTCCGGAAAAAACCTATTGTCTATTATGTATTGGAGAACAAAAAGGGACCCTAGGACGTTTCCGCTCTTTATTACGTAATTCGGAAGGTCCACGAGGCTTCGGGCATTCTTTTCTAAAATAATTACATTTCTACACATAATGTTACTTCCTATTTTTTTCTGTACTTATATTTTAATAGTTGCATAAAGCAATGCATATAACAACGTGATAATTTAAATCCAGGTTACAGTATCGTACTGTAAAGTAGTATGGGTCGCTTTATCGAGTGTTCGATGTCGATAGGTAATCACTCCAATCGGGAGAGAGATATTTTCACGCACACACGAATTACCGAGGTTATCACGGTCGAGCCTGCTGTCGGGTAAGCTTTTATCGTCAAATTGGATATAACAATGATATCATTGCACTCCCGGCAGAAACAATAAGAGCTCATTAGACGATTTCCAGTACCAATTGTAACCAGTGTACAAAGATTCAAAGAGCCTACAGTAAAGACATTCACGTGCTATTCCGGCGTACATACTGTTTGTATCGCGATACCATCGTAACCAGAGGTTTACCTGTTGGACGCTGGCGCTCGGAAACTCTGGCGCAACTTCCCAACAGGCTCGTAACTCGTAAGTTGTTCGCGGTAGGATCCCCCGGCGCAAATTCGAGTGCAATCTCGGCTGGTGTCGGTGGCAAGCGTTTACAACTCCGAGGAGCTTCTCCTAGGAACGCGCAAGCCATTTCCCAGCCCGAGGGACGCCAACTATTATAATAGGAAACTCTCGTTCCCCGTGCAGACGCAGTTTCACTTTCACCGGGCCGCATCTTGCCGCGCTCAAGTGCCTCCTATTACAAGAGTCACTCTCAAGAAATTACCGTGCGTCCTTGAAATCACAAGGGTAGATGGAGAGAGTCGTCTCAATGTGTTCTGGCGCATATAATATTCATCCGAGGGTATGTAATATTCAGCCTGTCTCTCGGAGGAGTCTGAATATTTTCGCCGGGAGGGGACTCTTTAAACTGGCCGGTGGGTGGGCGGGTGGGGGTAGTGGTCCGGGGTGACGGTGGGTGCTAGTAGAACCCAGGATAAAGTGGATCGAATGCCTGTTCGAATTGATAAAGAGACACGTGCGAACGAATGGCGAATGGGGCTGGCGGGGGGGTGGAAGGGGTCAGTGAAAGGAAGGTAGAAAGAAAAGGTGGGAGGAGGGGGAGGGGGTGGTGTGTGGAGAGGGATGGTGCGGCGTGGGGTAGGATGTGGAAAGAAGAGAGGAAAGGAAGGAGGCATGGAATGGGAAGCGTAGGAAAGTGGTGGCGGTTGGGGAGGTCAGGTGTGAGTGAGACGGCCCCACGGCGATCGGAGCGAATACGCACCGCGAGGGTGCGAGTGCGAGGTTCGAGGCCCGCTCGCCGCTTCCAACCCCTCAGTAACGCGCAGGCCTTCACCGTGCTTACATCACTTCACTCTCGTACCCTCTTCTCGCTCCTGATGGAACTATCGCTATCACCGAAATCCAGTTTAATCTCATACAGGACACCTCTGTCTTTGCTCCCCTAAAACTTATCTTACATCGGGACAACATCTACTTGGGAATTCCAGGCAGTCCTGTGGTGTGAAAGTAAAGGGAGCATGACACTCTCTGCACGGTTGCGATCAACAGGTTAAGCTTGGTGAGAAGTTTTCGACAACTGGTGGGATATTAGGGGCAGCGGGAATAGTTGCAATCTTTCATTTGATCAGTGTATTCGAGCATGGAGTAATGCACGGGACAGTGGAGAAATTCGGTACGCTATTTTTACTATTGGTCAAGTGTCATCAAGCCACGCTCGCATGGCTCGCACTTTGATAATTACCTACTCGGAGCGACGCGCTACGAGAGCAAAACTGAATATTTATTAGGCAAACAGTTCGCTTGACTCGGTTGAAGTGAAACACGATTTGCATGGACTGGATTAGAGTAGGATACCCGCTCTGTTTACGCCCGTGATTTCGTAGACAATAATAGTCCTGTTTTCGGGCTACCTGTCTGCCGGCTAATGTATTCTCTCAGCCTCTCACACTGTCCTGTCATCTCTTTGGCCTCTCCTCTTGAACAAGCCTCGTAATTAGTCTACTGCTTTTCCCAGTGCATCCTCGTCTTCTCAAAGAACGGAAACAGAAACTCATTTTGATTGACTGAAAAGTTGCTTTACTGCAGAATATTCTAAACATAGTATCCGGAGCGTTTATTATTTTATTCCATTTGCCTTTGAAATATGCGAGTGATGCACATATTATTTTTTAATAGTAGGACATGATTGCATGGGAATAGCAATTATTATAGAAATTCGTTATTTAGAAATTCAGCATTACTGGAAGTGTAACAAGCGAGACACCTTGGTCGGCTCACCCCGGGGATCTGAAACGAAGCGTGTTGGCTGCTGGCGCAGTTCGGCCGGGCTTGAAGAATTGAGCGAATCTCATTTCATAGGCGGAGGAAGGGCTTTGATCTCGGTCACAGGGCATCGCAGATCCAATCAAATGGTTTCGCATTGGGAGTAATCGGCCCACGACTCGGCGAAGCAAGGTTAAAGATATCGCGAAGCCAGTGAGATTAAAAGTTGCTCCTTTTCCTGAGCTGGGTCTCCAGTCGAACACGATGAGTGATTCGTCTCGGACTCGTGCTCTGTTCAATTAGCCAACTAGAGGATGCATAATGACGAGAGGAAGAAGAATTAGAATTTTAAGGGAGAGCAAGACAGAGGTTTGTCACGAAGCGTAGAAGCGAAATGGCTACGAACAGCCCCGGTCAATCGATTCATATAAAGTCCCCGAGGAGTCCGCGTCAGCTACCGCAGCTCCCGCACATTCCAATTGCCGGCCAAAGAAGCCCGAGTCAACTCTCGGTTACCAAGTCGCCGAGCACACCGTTAGTCTTCGAGTTCCCTCCGGACTGTTGCGCGGAAACGCCGAATACCAACTTCGACTTCGAAGACTTTGCCCGTGCCAACGAGCCGGAGACACGTCGGCCGAGGAGTCCAAGCCCGAGCTACTATGCTATCTCAGGCTCGCGAAGTCCCAAGAGTCCCAAAGGAGGAGATATGCCCTACTCCTCCGAGCGGAAGTCTCCGATATTTCAATTCTGCGAGCCGCGCAAGAATTTTGGTAAAACGATGAGTTACCCACCAAAAGGTCCTATAGGAACCACGCCAATCCTTCCGGCAAGATCACCGAGTTCTTCGAGCTTCGGCTGCAAGAGTCCAAAGCCATTTGATCACCGGCGGAATACGTGCTTCGGTGCGGTTGGATCAAGGAGTCCGATGTCTCCGACAATTGTCACCTCGAGGAGCAGCCATGGTTATTCGAGTCCGAAGCACTCTGATCTCAATCTGGACCAATTGCAGCAGCAAAAGAGCCCTGGGCACGAAAGTAATCGTATCTATAAGAGCAATGGTTCGAGCAGAGCCCCGTCGATGGAGGGTTTGTTCAAGGCACAAGAGAATCTCGGGGATTCCGAGAACCCGCCGGTAGTCGACTGGGCTAAGAAGAGCATGAAGAAGGGTGGATATTGTAATCGGAGTCAAGGCTGCCTGAATGAAGCGGGCCGTGGTCAGAATAAGAATACCGAGGATGCTTCGAGATATGGCAAGCACGGCAAGAACATATCAAGAAGATCGACCAGCGATCTTACGGAAATGGAAGACGCCGACACCGATGTTACGCTTCTCTCCACTCCGAGAAGAAGAGGATCCATGAAGGGTGGCTTGGGTAAGCGAATTCTTCTTCACCCTTGCTGTTTGCGATCTTCACTTTACCCAGCAGGAATCAGATCATCAGCTGTACACATGAGTGAATAGCTAACGCGCTATAGTTCGCTTCATAAAGGCCAGAGTGAGAAAAACAAGTTTGACACCGCAACAAATTGTGTGATCAGCTATTGATACGTATTATTGAAACATCGGAGTGGAACATAATGAATTTGGGGAATAATTTAGTGCAGTGGAGAGTTTAATATACATTTGTATATAACTGGCTTTTGCATATCATCGCGAAGCAGGGCGATTCGATTATCTCTCGGTGCATTAAAATATTCCCTGCGCTCGCTAAATCATTTATAAGATACGCTAATCAACTCAGTGGCACGATCGGATTAGCTTGAGAGTCCATTAAAATTTAAAGCGTTATATTGAGTTTTAGGCGAGATCACTTGCTTACTTTTATAGAGATCATGCAAGTATCACAGGCGCTTCTTTTCCTACGTGCTTTATCTTTGTTTTGGAAAGTTTTGTGGGAGATAAGTGAATTTGCATCGAAATAGCTAAAAGTCGGGTTAAAAGTGTTTTGGGGACACATGCATTGTTTTGGTTTTCCACATTAGTAAGAATTATTGAACGATCGGAGGGGTAGGAAGGGTGTGTGGGGATACATGGTGACCAGAGGGGTTAGCTAAAAGCGCACCAGCGATAATTGGTGGTCGCGCCTGGGGAAAATGCATGGTGCGCTAAAAGGGGGGTATCAGTTGGGTAGTGGACCGATGGAAGTTCAGAATGGGCCAGTGGTGCTCTGAAATATCTAGCAAAGCCCTCGATATGCATCATTCAAACAATGCGAGGGACGGAAAAAGGGAAGATGGAGGAAAGGAAGAATCCACGGGGATGAAACCGGACTGACGACAATCATTTTTTCCAGCAGACTTATCGCACGATCGATTTAAAACTGGCGAATGAAACGCGGCACGCTTCGCCCTGCTATCTTTCAGCAGCCTCCCATTATCATTCTCGGCAGTCTCGGCAACCCCCGTCCTCCTGCACTCCTCTTCCCTGCCGCTGGCTTTTGTTGCGCGAATGCGAAAACTGCCACACTCTATGCAATATTACTCGACGGTATGGTTCTATAAGCCTCTTTTCCCTCGTTAATCCCCATGAATTTCTATGGCCGGATATCATCCGATCGAACATTCGCATGCCCCGTCAATCAATGAACGGTTTCGATGAAATTTACCCAGTTCGACTAGTCATTGCGTTTCCATATCGATTCCAATCGTTGGCTATCTAATGAGCTTCGTTTCGAATTCCCCCTGTGGTGGGTTCCTGTTGCTATCTCTCTTCCATTTCCATCTTCTCTCTCGCATAAACAGGCACACACACACTGAATTATATGGAATATCGATTGAAAGTGTCTGGTTCTTATAAACCCACCATGGAATACTGACTGGTGGAAGCACTACAGTAAAATTCGTTGAAATCCCTCGATGTTTCTGCTTTTGTGCAGCTTACCTTGCCTTGCGACGCGGATCCAGGGATAGCCAGTGCTCGAACCTATCGAACGTCAGCAACGAGGAAGTCGCACCTTTAAATTTCAGCGCTCACCCGAGAGTACGACAACGCAGAACCTCCAATTTTCTCGAGCTGCCTGGTAAGTCCAATTTAATATAAAGAGGGGAAAAAAGGATTAATAGTTGAAGTTAGGATTAGATTGGCGTCTCTAAATGCGTAGGATTTCCCAAATGGTAGTAAACATTACCAAACAGAGAAACGATGCCTGTCAGTCCTAGAAACTTAATGCGAATTCTATTTCCCTCGGACTGTCTTATTCATATTTAAAGAGAGGTCCATTAGGAGAAAGATTCGCTGCGGGAAACGGAGAAGGCATCGCGATGGGAAAGGGGAGAAGTGGTGTAATTCGGATCCGAAGTAGGAGAGAATAATTTCTGACTTTGAACGGGTGCGAGGTAAGAACTCATTTGGCGGGTAAGCCTGGCCGACCAGATTTTCGGCTCTCCCTCCGGAATACTAACTCGGCTGGGAGAGAGCTCGCTATCAAACTGACGGATTACCAGCCCTCGATCCGAGAGGCCAAAGAGCTACAGTCCTATCCGTGGCTGCCTACACGCCCGAAATTAATTACGTGCCCGACGTCCGCTCGGTAAATACTTTGGGCAAACGGCGCCTTCCGCCCCTGTCAGCCACTCCAATCGCGGAACAAGATCGACCGAAGAACAAAACTTTACGCCTGTAATATTAAGGGGTCCGCTTAGTTGTTTACAAATGCGAGATTAAATCTAACCACCAGACATAACATTGGCTCGTCCAGACAGTTCCTGCCGTTCCTGTCGATCAAGTTATCATCGATTGAAACTCAATCGATGCGTATAGAAAGTACTCACGCATTTTTTTCAGACGCAACAGATGCCGAGTGCATCGAACGTGCAGCAGATTATCAATTCATTTAAATACGCGTCGGCCTGTTTCGAGTTATCATTATCGGACGCTCGGCGAATCTCGCTTGTGTTCATTATCGATAACTATGTTGCGAATTGTGATAATCACAGGACAGTTGCGCAAGCACCTCGTTGTCCAGATTTGGTGTGAATATGACATCATTAAAAGTTCCATGGATTTATACGTTCAGTCAAGTGGATGGTCGAGAATTTTTTACGGATTGAGAGTAGCGCGGTGCTCATTGTTAGAGACAAGTGTGCGCGTCCTATTCTTAATCCCTTCCTTCCGGTTAAATTCGTTCACAATTATTCTACACCCTCAATGCTCCGCCCGTTCTATGCCTGTAGCACTTAAGCCTAGCAACTTTGAAAAAGCCCCCTCGGCAAATCGTATTCAATTAAAATTTTTATAAGCCCCTCGCGGCCCCACCAGGGCGAAAGAAGCGGCGCATTAAATTCCATTCAAATCATTGGGGCGCCGGCATCCATGATGCAATCGACTTTTTCTCCGGCATCTACGTTAGTGATAGCACGCCTATATTTGCGAATCGGCTTTCAATTCGAGCGTATAATCACAGCGAAAGAATTTACAGAAAGAAATCAACCCAACCGAAATAACGTGCCTCGAACCACCATTGGCTACAAGAGCGAGTACAAATCGGGGGCGTAAAGTTAAAGGCATAGCCCCAAGTACTTATACTTTTTGTGGGTAGTTGGGCAATTTTGTTTATGATTCTACGTTTTTTGCTGCGGCAGGCGTAGAACTGCGCGAAACTTCACTCCCAATTTGAAGGGGGCGAAGTTTTAGCAACGACGTTGCTGTCGTAATTAGATATAACCCTCCTGTCTGAGGGAAAGGAGAGCGGGTTACGAAGACAGGAGGTGTAGAATCAGAAGGAGATAGAAGTTCTTGAGTGCCTCGTCGGCTGTAACCGCATTAAATGCCGAGGTACCGTACCGGCTGGTGCGCTTTGTCAGCCGATGCAGTCGAACTACTGGCCAACACCCTCTCCACCCTGCCTCGATCTCCATTCACCCTTAACTTGTTTCTAGTGTTAATGAGTTCTCCTTTTCCTGGTACGCGTCCAGCCCCCAGTTTGCACTCTCTTATTCATGGACTCGATCGGAAAGAGAGTGGCGAATGATTGGTACTATCTTCTCACTTTATGTTTAGTCGTCGAAAGAGGTAGAGCGAAATCATCGTAATTTCAATCTACGACATAAGAGTTTTAACAGAAGGAAATTTATTCTAGTATAGAATAATTGGGTGCAGATGGTGGGAAAATGTAGGCGTAACTCTCAGCTTCCTGGTTAGTTGTGATGGCTGTCACACGAAACTATCTCGACTCTTTTGAGGGTACGTTTAATGTCGATCGCTTAGAAATTCGAGCTAGCCGGAAGCGCGCAGCCGCCGCTTTGTTTCCGGATCAGTAACGCTTGTGGTTTAATTGGATCCTGTGGAAACTAGGCCTGCCTCAGTCAGTGTACTGTCGGTTAAAGATCGATTTCCGCTTTGATCTTCGAGCGAGAGGTTGGAACGAGAAAGTTTTTCAACTCTTGGAATATAGTAGAGGCACTCTGAAATTCGAAAGTGCTTCTGCGAGAGCCCGCTAGTTACCGCAACTCCTCAACACCGGAATTACCGAGCTGCTTCTCCCCTCCGAACTCTTGCCAGATTTCAGGCCGGGATTATGAGTGGAGCGTTTAATGAAAAACCCCAAGGAGAACAGCCACAACACTCAAGTTTATTGAAAGTAGAGCAGTGAAAAGTAGAGGGAAATGAAAAATCCAAATAAATTGAAGTAAAACCGGCGAATGGTGGTATGGCGAGTTGTGGGGTGGTGGTCGAGTCCCTTTGGAGCGGGGTCGAGTTGTCGATGGCGTAGGTTATTGGGAGGATCTCGTGGTGCAAGATGAATATCAAATAGAGAGCAGTGGCTATTTACATAAAGTGCTATCGAAGGAGTTGATGTAAATGTAGACTGTGAGGCCGGCGGAAACGGTTTCGAGCAGTATTTAATTAGCACTAGGAGAAGGCAAGTTCTCGGGGAGTTGGATGTACCGATGCAGAATAATTGCTGCCGGTATCGCGCGGCACCGGTTTAATTAATCTTCCTTTCGACGATACATTGCAGAGCCCGATCACATCAGGCCTCGGGTGCACAGCTTACCGGAGAAAGCGTACAATCCGCGGCTCGGCGATGACCTCTACCGGTTGCGGGCCTTTAGCATCACCCACAAGGGCGTCGTTAATCGAGGCGATTCGATCATGTCGAGGCGCAGCAGGAGCAACACCTCCGTCAACAGTAGCAGGTGAGCCAACCATTCCTCCACACATTATTGCCTGTTAAACGTGCCACCTCGTTACTTTTATTCTCACCCTCGGCCCGACGCGTTCAATAACACTACGGTACGCTCGGGCACGTACTCCATCCTCTAATTAATTACTGCAGGATATGTGATTACCTTTGAAAGCGCGAAAAATAATTATACACCGAGATTGCCGCGCGTTTACTCGAAACCTTAAAATCTGGCAACGAGGAAATTCGACGGTGTCGAATTCGTGGTTCGCATGTCAAGCTGGGGGGTGGGTAGTTGCGGACGCAGGCGCCGATATGAGCAAATCAAATATTGATGCCGGAGATCGACTGCTCCGGAAGTCAATATTGATTGTGGAAGTTGAAGGAAACGAGCCTTTTATCGCGAATACATGCGCTCGCTTCTCCAAGAGGAGGCGGAGGAGGAGGAGGAGGAAGAGTCGGAGAGGGAAAGCTCTCTCTCTGCTCGAAGAAGAGGGTCGAAAATTGATTTCAGACGAGCAAAAACGCCGGCTGCTAGGGAAAGAAGAGGTACTACAAGAGAATGCCGAGAGAGAAAAAGACGCGGTAGATAATCTTGGATTTATGATTTTGCCTGTGAGAGCAGCTACGAGGATTTTTCCTTGCCAAGCTTCCATCGGTTCTTCCTGTATTCTTGTTGGGATACGCACCGCTGCTGTAATTTAACCTACAGCACCGCCGATCCCGAACAAAATGCGGGGAACAAATGGATGGGCTTTCCAACTAGAGACTTATTCGCTAATGCATCTGAGATGAACCACTTGAGCGTCAGATGGTCCAGAATGATATAAGCATTTACATTCCAGTAAATCTCATTTTCCTCCTCGATCCGTTACCTCTCCAACCTTTTACTCCGCCCATCTTTTTCCCAGTGTCAGCTGTCTCGCCAATCCTATTGACTCTGATCATTGATTAATCACTTTCACAGCGGCGGGCCGACTTTTATTCTCGATACTTGGAGAATTAATTTCGCGAGGGAATTATCCTGCCGTCACGTTGGGATTAATTTACGATTCTCGAGAGAGTGAACCGTCCGCTTGTAAAGGGCTCCCAGGAAGATATATATACCCTCTTTCCTTAAGGGGAAATATTGCCAAGATCATGTGAATACAGGCGCGCCTTTTTCGTAATTCACCGTGAAAAGCCTTGCTTCTTTATACCGCTCCTGCCAACATTCTCTCTATATTCTATCTTCAGAGAATTAACTTTTTTTTGTAAACCCCACAGAATTTGACGAAACCAATTACTAGAATAGTGGTACCGATGTTTGAGAGGCATTCAGTCGTACAGACAAAATAAGACTAAAACGACATCTCTCATTTGAACAATAGCGTCAGTTCCGGCTGGCTAGTAGCGACAATATCCATATTTTCCATTTATTTCTATAAAAGCGTAACATTAATTGGTCCGTAATGGGGTTCGTTCGTACGGCTTAATCAAATGACTGTACTTTACCAAGCTCCCTTTGTCAACGCGAGCCATTCTTGTGAAAGGGGATGTTGGAAGATATGCGCGAAGGTAGATTCTCCAAAGGAAACAGTAGTTAATATTTCACCCGAGTCAACAGTGAAACGAGCCCTTCATCGCGTCCGCTTCTTTGAGCTTCCAGTCGGTTCTTTCTCGTCAATGGTATTTTCACTCACAGAGGAACGAAAGTCCTACGGCTTTCCGTGAGTATCGTTCATTTCTGTTCGTGCGAATGACTGGAAGACGTACATGATTGCGATAGTCGATCTTGTAGAAAGTGCGAGAAGTACGCAGTGATTTGGACGTTATTAAGTTTGACCGCTGGCGCCACCGATAAGAGATCAGAGCTACGAATGAGTGGCGATAAAACCAAGTCGATAAATCACCCTTATTCGAATAAGGCCAGTAGGTTGCACGCGTCTACTAGCATTCGCTACAATATTGCCGAAAGTGTACTTCCGCCCCTTGCCACTCGATCGAAGAATCAAGTGCTCCCAGTCGAGAAGGCATAGTCGGACCCTTCACTCGGAACTTTCTTCGCCGGAACTCTTCGCCTTCGATTATTCGTATTTACGCGAGACTTACAAGGCACATTTGTTCGGAAAGATTGACCTCTTTCTCTAAGTCTGCGTCCCGAAGATTTCACTGTGGGAGCATCCTCTTATGTAATTGTATGTCGGAATCCACTATCCGGCCAAAAATATCTCGAAAACCATAAGGCCTGGGAAGCTGACATTTAGTAGGGAATCAATTCTTCCTCCAGAAGGGAGTGCGAATGCCTTAGTAAGCTCGACGTTCCCGCAGGGGACGTATAATCCCCTGATTTTACTTTTTTTATTTCATCGTTGATGATTCAACGATTGTTATTGTTTGTCCCAGGTGACCGTAAATGCCATTTAACCCCTTGCCGTACCATTTCATTCGTCGAAATCCGGGAAAACAAGAAAACAACAGTTAGAATAGCAAATCCTCAAAGTATCCAAACAAGCCATACAACAATGTTCGCTTAATCTTCATTCTACGAGTCTGACGCGCGATATTCATATTTGGTGCAAAATTTGTATGGCGAATCAGAGCCGTCAAAGTACAGCAAGGATTGAAGAGTGAAGCCTTGTCGATGGCTCTACAATTGGCATATTTGCCCATTGCTGTTTGTTCGGCATCTCTCAATCGAGTTCCTCTGCACCGTTTGCACTTCTGTTTGATAAAATGCGGCTTCGCAAGTAGTATTCGAACCTCGAGTTCAATACCGAAACTTTTATATAATATTGAATACTGCACGTATTTGACTAGCGACGTTGGAAAGCTAGTAGCGAACTTATTAAGAGTAAGAGGTTACGTAAAGGAAACAGACACCGCTGATTAAAAGCCTAGCGAAAAGAATAAGTGCTTGGTTGTGGAGACTGCATTGAAAAGAGGTCCGGAAGCTCATTAGTGTCGAACGTGTGTCTTTCCCCCTCCACTCGCCATCATTTTTTCCCGAAGGACTTAGACGTACACGAGGGAAAGTTCAAAGTTTAGAATTGAACATCGTAAGGTACAAGATATCCATGATCCTATACCTCACGATTTCCTTTTAATATTACTTAATTGGATCCGGAAAATGTCAGAGAAAAGTGGAGCAGTTAAATAAAGAAAGAGGAAAAAGCAGGGATGAAAGAAGGAAATACAAGTCCAGTGTGTCAGAGGTTTTATTGTACAAAGGTAAACGGTTGATCGACGTGAAACCGTCTAAGATTGCGAGATGATAATGATGAGGAGGATTTTCCTGTGGTGACGTCTAATTGTAAGATGATTCGCTCTAGGAACAAAGAACAGGAGTCGAGCTGGTATTTCGCAGCGGAGAGCACGTCGATTGGAGGAGAGCCAGACTTCGAAAATGCCCTAGACTTCCAAAGCACTCTAAACTTCCAAGACCACCCGCTTTCAAGTCGTTCTGCCATCCTTCTCCGTGCGTAGCCCTCTTCTTCCTTTTCCACGTGTCATTTTCTTCTCATCCCTATTGGTAGCATCATCAACCAGTCCGGTTATTTCTGGGTCCAGTTGGAACTTAGAACTGCCTGACCCTTCGATGGCCTGTGTTCGCCTCCAGCTTCAAGACTTTCCCCGAAAGTACCTTTTTCCTTCTTTCGAGCCCGTTCACAGTAGAATTGTGTGCGGGGCAGCCAAGGTAGCCGACAGGATAAATACGCACAACGATCGTCGGTGGAAAACGTGGTAGCTGTTTTAGTAGTCGGGCAGACGAAAACAGAGGCTGGAAAGGCTCCGCGTGATTGCCGTGATATTTCGGTGTTAACGTGAAATTGCTGTGAAATTATTTATCGATTCTTTGATTAATCGTCTCTGTGATGGCGGCGCGACACGAATTCGGGGGCGAGTGGGTCGAGGCGCGCACAATGCCGTGTCTGGCGTCTCCCCCAGATTTGGTGAATGCTTCCGATGGGGCAGGTCGGCGGTACTCGCACTATTCGGTGTATTCAATAGACTCCTCATACTCCATCGACTGCTGGCTTTTCGTGGAGGATGTCGAGACAGATTTGATAGAGGTCGAGGACTCCACCACCGACTTCGTCTGGACACTCTCCACCGATTGCGACGACGAAACCGACTTCATCGCCGACGTTACATTCATCGACTGCTCTACCAAGCTGTCCGACAATTCATTAGCTGAACAAAATAAATCCTAAGCTATTATTTCCAATTCTTTAAATTAATGAATAATTAATAAATTCTTGACCATTTTTTAATGAGTTAAAGCACTCTGAATGTTAATCTTTCCCGTGGAAGGAGCAGAACGTAATAGGTAACAATTAGAGCGAAGTGAGAATACGAGAATTGAGAGTCTGATAGAAATCTAGGTATCCTCGGCTCTTGGTCGATTAGCACTCACCCTTCACGAGTTCCATGATGACTTGATTTAGAGACGGCGGTGGCAATTGCTTTACGAGCGGGTAGCTTTCCCGTGGAAGGGCAGGAATTGGTTGTGAGCAGTCTAAGATCAAACTGACGAGTGGTGAGGAGAGAGCGCAGCTTGTGGTTATTCTAAACCGGCGCGGCGACAGGATCCGGGAGAGGGAAACTCCAAGATCACATGATCCATTCGGCTGAGAATGCGGGGCGAGAAGGTGGAAAAGCGTCTCGCGGTCCCGGCTTTTTGGCGGCTTTTACGACTCGTCGTGGAATATTCGTGGAATCTTGAAAGGCTCGCGACGTATGCGTTCTCGTTGCAACGTGTGAGTCAATGCGCCCCGGTTGATACCCCATGCACTCTGCGTTCTGCTCTTGTTCTGCTTTGCTGCCCACGCGTCGCATTCCTTCCCCGCCACTTCTCAGCCATCGGGGAATTCTTCCCAGCCTAAACTCATCCGTAAGCTCCACCGACCCACTTTCTTATTCCCCCCAATTGAGGATTAGGCAGGGATCGCAGGGATCAGTTATCAATTGCTCCAGATTTCGTACGTCATCGAGTGATCTCTACATGGATGAAACGATTAGGTGCGAGGATTCGTCGAAAGTTAATCTCTTTCTAGTTTACTCTGACTGAACCCGATCCAACACAATGTTCCCTGGTTCGCAGTTGACGTGTCTCAGAGGCATTTTCACGAATTCGTGGAAATTCCTCGTGGTGGGATGCGTGCCAAATTGCTGACACACCAATCGTGATTGTCAACGGTCATCCCCGAACTAAGTGATGTATGTCTGTGATGTATATCATCCCTAAAGTGAGTGATGTATATATAATGTATTTTATATACCGATGAAAGTTTCGTTTGTGTACTGAGATTCAGTCATCCATCTGGAAGCTCTCATCTTCTCCCGACAACATATGAACCCTGACATTATACCGTGAGATTACCAACAGCTTAGGCTTCGACGCATTAACTTGGAATTTCGTAACCCGTCGCTGCATTTCCTCTCTGACTTTCTGCCAAAGTGGATTGCAAGTCCAAAGATTAACTTACTGCTCCTTACTTTTTCGAACTATTCCACTGTTAAGTTAACGTAGGCTTTAGAAGTGGGATTTGCAATATTCTAAACAGACTGCTGATTCACTTGAGAATAGTCTGTAAATTCTCGTCTTATGGCTTCCGCGATTTCTGACTAACAGGCATAGATGACTCAGCAGCATTGCTTCCCTCGAAATTGTGGATCGGAAGCCAATTTTCGTTGATACCGTCCGCAGTTTTGACCTAGCATTAAATCAATAAATTTCCGCGAAAGACCTCGATTAATGTCGAAGCGATCTAATTGGAGCTTTTGGAACATCGAAGTGCATTTTAACTCGTGACTCTCTCTCTCTATCTGCTCTAGTCTTTGCTTTGCGCAGCCAAGAGAGTTGTAAGTCAAGCTAACCATATATCGGTAAGACAAATTATAACTGGGCATTCGAGGGTGACGATATACGCGGGAAAATTTCGCAAAGTCAAGATCTTCGCCGTAAATAATGCAGGTTCCACCTCACTCGTGTCATTCCCGTGTCAACGAGGACACGCTCATCTCACGGACTGTTGAGCTTAACGACTGCCTCTCACTGGCGAGATATTTTTTCCATCCTCTTAGAGCGTCTTTTCTATGGCGTTTGCCTCTCGAAAGTACCTCTTAAAATAGTCCCGACTTTTTTGGATGCTGGCTAAGCCTCTGCTTTATTAGAAGCTTCCGGCATCGGGGAGGTAGCATCTCCTTAGGGCTGCGTGCCGAAGGAGAAATGATTTTCATAGCTAATGGCTGTGGAGCATTGTGTGGGTGTGGACGAGGGGTTCGCGCTCGACAAGCATCATCAGGTTTAAAGGGCGCCTTTCCGAAAAGGTGCTCGATCGAGCGAAAGGGCATCGATTTGCGTGCGGCGATTACTTCTTAACAAAGGCCTCGACAATATTCGTAACATAGCGGGGCGAGGATGGGGTGTGCCCTCGAGCACAGTAGATGTATTGTTGGACGAATGATTATTGTGCGGGACACGATCTCCGTAGCTCATTGTCTGGCTATTGAAAAACGATTGCCGGTGAAAGGGAAGAGGGGGCGGATGGTAGAGGAGGGAGGGAGAGTGAGCATGTGTAAGGATATCCTGATGGCGGGGCAAGCTAGCTCGTTCACCTAGAGAGGGAGGAGGGCAGTTTGCTTTTACTAGGAGCATTACATCGGTACTCCTCGTTCGGGATAGCCAACGCAGGTTATATTAGCGGACCTCTTCAAATAGACGGTGTAAATATTTGCACAGTTTGTTCTTTTTGTCGAACTCCTTCTCGTTCTCCCTCTCGCTCGGGGGCACATCGTCGTTTATATATAACTCGGCATATCTGCAGCCCCGAGGAGAGCAGCACGTGCCAAGCCGACGACTATGGTATGCGTGCACGGGCATTGTTCTTGGCCCGGATATGTGCCGCTTCTCGTTGCTCCACCTTACCCTGAAAAACAGCAGGGCGCCTGATCGCTTATAACCGTCGAGCACTCCGCTAAATCATCGGATATCGTGCAGTCGTTCGTTAATTAGAGCGGTAATTGATAGCCCGTTAATGTCAGCGAGGGCTCAAGCTCCCGCCGGGACGAGAGCAACTTTTCTCCAAGAACTGTAAGCTCTTAATCCACGTTACTGCCATCCTCGAGATGGTGTGCTCGCGGAAACGATTACTTTTCCTCCTCGCACGAGCGCCACGATACCAGCTTTCATTTCTACAGCCTTTCCCACTTTTCTCCCCGTAGTTATTACCTCGGAGCTTCCTCCTCCAAAAATTACCTTCCTCGCCTCGCTCCTCCGCCATCTAATCGACTTTCATTAACTACCCTCTTCATTACTTAACCAACAAGGTTCTTCAGCACGATATAAAACATCCGGATATTATACGCATTGTTATTTAATACTTTCCTTGGGAATTTCTTTAGAATCTTGGGAATTTCGATACCGAGTTCAGACGACATACCACCTCCTCTCGATAATCTTGGAAGCGAGCACTGTTCACGGAACAGTAAAAAAGAGTGGAGGTGCTTGTCATGCCGTTAGTACAGTACAAGTAGCAAGTTTACACCGAGCTCCGCTCATAAAATCTCTCCTCGGGTACAAGGGTCCGACACACACACACCTTTTCCCGTTAGCGTTCGCGCCTCGCTGTTGAGGGAGCCAGTGCGGTGTCGTATTTTTCCTGGCATCGCCGCCGGCAAATCCTCCATTTCGCTTTGCCATCCGCATGTTCAGACCTCAGACCAGACCCGCCTCTTTCAGTAAAACGACGGAAAAGCAGACTTAATCTTGGCGCCCGAGCATACTGACAATGCACATTTTGTTCGACCTTATCTTGATAATTTCAACTCGAAGAACATTATTATTCAATTTTAGCTTTACTATATGATCAATGATGATCCGAAATTTGATCTACAGTTTTACTGATTTCACGTCAATTATACGGATAATGAATATAAGAATCGTTTGCGAGTCTACAGTTGATTTCACAGACGATGCGAATGGTTGATAGAAAAGGGCAGAGTTCGCAGGAAGGATGAGAGCCGGCTCAGGCATTTGTGCGCCCATTGTCATCGCCCTCGCGGATCCCCCGCTTTTTCGATAACGACCGATGGGGAAAATGGCAGGCTGAAAAGGGTGAAGTAGAGAAATCCTCGGCAGATTTCGACGGGAGCTTGGCGATGACAGGCATTAGCCTTCTCGTGCCCGCAATACCCTCTTCCTGAATTTCTCACGTTCTTCCCAAGCTTTTTCTTCCCCAGAAAAGAGACGACAAATGACCGGATAAATCCTAATTTCTCGAGTGATTCGTATTTATCCCTTTGTGCGACCCATTTCATTTCGCTCCATTGTCACGTTAATTAAAACTAGCCTGGAAGCCATCTAGCTTTTGGAGACTTTCGGGCTTGGGAAGAGAGAATCTGCTGGTTCATTTGATGTCGAGGTATATTATATGACCTGCTTCCTCAGCACGTACAAAAGGGATGCATGTAAATATACAATGTAGTACATACGTATATGTAGTTACAAGATGTCTTCGAAGCTAGTGAAATCGAATGGGAGCTCATAAGGGGAATGTGCTCTCGCACGCGTTGCAGGAGACTTTCATAAAGTTGTTATTTCCGGCGGGCTACAAAGGCCAAGCTGGCTCAGCGCAGAGCTGGTAGGTCATATACAGAGCAGGCAACCAGCTTGCGTTTCATATTTTCACCTTTCCCTCCGATATGCCCATATACGTTGGGCATTCGAGGATTCCCGTCACTCGTTCGCCCATTTTCCACAAAAGCTAGACCAGCCGGCAGCGCGAACATTTAATCTGCCTCAGCCAGGTTCGATTGGTTTGCTCGAAATCGTGAAAGCAGCGATTCTGGGCCATGGCGAATTCAATGCTGTCCTATTCCTATTGTATTTGAATGGTGGGTGGTTGTAACCCGATAATTACTCCGCTATGATGAAGCTCCGCATCGTATTTGTGGTGACTCCCTACCGGAGAATCCACATACGCATTACATACAGCCCCTTACATACGTAGACAGTGAAGAGGATGTGGTTGCGTGACGGATGAATTTCCGTGCGGAAACTTTCCTCTTGGAGGATGAGACCGGCTGATAGACCCAAGTCTCGCTGCTCAAATTCCTAACAAGATTAAGCGAACATCATAGATAATGTAACAGAGGAAAGTAATGATCGATGAGCATCGATTATGGTCATGGTAATTCCGCAGAGGTCTTAAGTGATTCTTCGTGTAAAGCCGAACCCCAGATAATATATACTTTCTTTCCCTCCCTTTTTTTTGTTAAGCTCGCTAAAGTTTCCCTCGGCATACAAATGAAAGCGAGTTTCGTCTGATGCTGAGTTGAATATCGCGCGGCTTATAGCCTGCGGGAAGAGAAAACAGGCTGCTGGCTAACTTTTTCGAGGCTGTGCCACTGATCTCACAAAAACCGTGTCTGGTTTACACCTTTTCAGAAATAGCAATGTCTCCGGGGAAAGGTCACCTTTCGAAGGATCATGCTGCAGTGGACAAGGCGTCGCGGCGGACAGTACTGAGAGCGAAGTCGAAGAAGTACCTAAATACAGAGTGGTCTTACTCGGTGATTCGGGTGTTGGAAAAACGGCACTCGTTTCCCAATTCATGACCAGCGAATATATGAATACTTACGACGCCAGCCTGGGTAAGTCTTTATTTTTTACACAACTGATCTACAAATTCATACGAGATTGCAGTATTCTGAATGGTGAGCACGCTTTTTTCCTCGCGTTCAAATCTGCTCATAGATATCGTATTATTTGAGCAGACGATAGACAGGAAAAAGTCGGCGAAGAAGTATAATAAGAAGAACAAAGTTGGTAATAAGGCGAGGGGGTGAAACGATCGCCATACGCCAGTCCAAGTTCCTCCTACCATTCAGACTCGTTCTCTGTTGAACAGTAAAGTGCCCTTGTGTTAATGAGGCGGGCTGAAAACGGAATTGCGTTAAAGTTTGCTAAGTAGTTGCAGTCGCGTTGACTTTTCTGCAATCTTTCTACACACGTAGAACCCCTGCTACTTGTCGCTCTGCAATTTGTGTGCACACTATGGCCCTTTTGCTCTTGAGATTGAAAAGACCCGCCAACCAGATATTTGCATTCAGCCATGTGGTTGGCAATTTCTTGGGGAATCAGAACTCTTTGGAGGAAAAGCTCTCGGTGGATTCAAGGTAGAGCAATCGAAGTTTTCTTCGACAGACTGACCGTGACGACGCGACGGTTCTACCGAACTTGGAGAGGGTATCGATTTCCGGGCAAGCTCCTCTGTATGGGGGAGCTCGAGGAGAAAGTTAGTCGTTCATTTGTCAAAAGGCAGACCGTGAAATCGGAAGTGCCCGCATGGGAAAGCGCAGACCTCGATCATCTATGTACATTGGACGCGTTTATGATCCTGTTCCATTCTCCCTCCCTCCTTTCTCTCTCCCTCTACACGTGTCGGCAATATATTGAGTGAAAACGGAAGTCTTTTTTCCGAGGAGAAAGATGTTACTCGTTCAATCGTTTCCCACGCTATATGGCCGAAATTTTACATGGTGATAGAGTCGTGTGACAGCATCCATTAATAGAAGAAGTCTTCCTCAATCTCCATAATACATTCCTCCCCGGCGAGTTCTCGAAGATATCGGCTACTACTTTTAATGGAGTTCGTTTCTCACAATTTCTCGCTTTAACTCAGGCCCCATTATGAAAGCACAAACTTTTTCTCTCTCGACGCCCGGTTATTTTATCTGGGATTTTAATTAAACTCCGGCGATTATTGTAAGTGTCGCGTGGGGGGGGAAGTGAGCGGGCGAGCAGTTGCATATCTGCGAGGGTGGTCGCTTGGTGGAGCCGGGCTAATTAAGAGCGGCGTTTATAGGGATTGCCTATCGCGGTCTGGCCCCATTGTCCATCGTCAAATATAGCACTCTCCATCGCCACGTGAACAATGAATCGCATGACGCCGACGAGAGCGATCATCCACGCGCGCGAGACCTTTCTCCGAAGGCTGGATTATGACGTTCGATTAACATGGGATCTCGTTAAATTGCGCGTTACGCATGCATACCTGCTTCACATAATAGCGACCCCAATTAAAATCCGACTGGCACGGTTAATGGACCTCGTAATGGGCGAAAGTACTTTCATGTTGCTTCTGCGGTTTGGATTGTTTGCTGTCGTAAGGGGAGGGTGGTAGTTTTACGACAGACGGACCACCCTTTGAGCCACTATGGACAAACATGATACGCGCCGCTAGGGTTAATGGTAGTTCCATGTTGCTATGTCAATATCGCCTGTTACTGCAGGTACTATCCTCTCACTGCAGGTGCACCTGTTTACCGAGCCTCTTTCGCTTCTCGTCAAATCATTATTCCACACTCTAGGCTCTACACGCCGCGAGAACTCCTCACAATGCATACGAGTACAATTATCCTAGTAATGTTGACGCGTCCTCGGGTGTGGGCGAGCTTGGATTTGCTTGGAGAGAAACTTGGCAATCTCATATCAGAGTTGCGGAGAAGCTTCTACCCATGTAGCCGGATACTTGTGGGAGGTGATCGGTATCCCGTCGCATAATGACGACAATTTGGCTGCTACTACCAAACTATCTCTCACCTGAGAGTAATTTTGCCGCAAGGACATACGTCCTGTAGGGTTTAACCTTGAAGAAAATGAATAGTTCGCATTTGGATGATGGTAGCTTGAGCGAAGATAAAAGATTAAGAGAGACTTTGTTCTTAGTAGTATTACTGTCTGCTGTTCGTGTTAACTTAGCCGTGAAAGTGTGTTGGCTCTTCTGTTCTGTAGATGATGAGTTCGGTGAGAAGACCGTCTCGATTCTACTGGACGGCGAGGAGTCAGAAATGATCTTCATCGATCACCCCCACGTGGAGATGAGCGTGAGTACTGGCCTCCTTTCGAAAATAAGAGCGGAACCTTTATCCAAGTATACGCGTTGCGATTTCCCACGAGCGAAGCCTTAATTGAAGTATCCTGCAGTGATACGAAAACGCTTCTCCCCAGAGAATAGCTAGTGTGTAATGTCTTGTGTGGTAGAGTGGCTGTTAATACTTTCATTACTCGGGGCGGGCATTGACATTCCCATTTACAAATGTCTCTAGGTGGAGAACTCGATGTCTACTTACGAGCCGCACGCCTGCATTGTCGTCTACTCAATCGTGTCACGCACGAGTTTCCAGGTCGCCGAGGAAATCCTGAACTACCTATGGCGAGAGCACATCACGCAAGAGCGATCGGTCATCGTGGTCGCTAACAAGTCCGATCTCGAGAGGAGCCGCATGATCACGCCCAACGGTAAGCACTAGAGAAGCATAAGCACCAACTCCTGTAATTAGTTGCTCCAACTCCAACGACGGCAGTAGACTGCACTTCCTCCTCTATAAGATCGTTTCTTATTTCCAACCCTCTCGAGGTGATTGTGACTTGTGACCTACCTAACAAGACCGCTGGAGTTTCGATCTAGTATCGCTAGGATAGCATGCGAATATAGATATTCTCCTCTTTGATGGCTCAACTAAACTTTATACGTACTCGATACAGCAGCATCGACTTATTCAATTACCAAATAACAAGAAGTTCGACCAAAGTTCGTTTTGAAAGTTGTTAACAATCTGATGGCAATGCTAGTGCCTAGGAAGTTTCTAATAATATCTATGTGCCCTGTCTTCGGGAAATAGTGGTGCGCAGAAACATTTGTATATGTCTCTGGTAAATATGATTAAAGAGGGCAAGCAGTTGGCGGCGTCGCGCGAGTGCAAGTTCATCGAGACGTCCAGCGGGATCCAACACAATGTCGACGAACTCCTGGTGGGCATCCTGAAGCAGATCAGGCTAAGGGAAACCCGAGACAAGAAGTTGCGTCGCCACGGTAGCAAAGCTAAAGTGATGTCAAAACTACACGTCAGCAAGACCGTTCTTAGCCTAAACGTCGCGAAGGAGATACTGAATAGAATGTGTCTGAACGACAGCAAGAGCAAGAGTTGTGAAAACCTTCATGTACTTTGAAAGCATTGGCTACCGCGTATTGTACAGCCGAGTGGGAGATCCCGACGGATTTCCATGGGAGCTGGTGTACAGGGCGCGCGAGTATTCAACTTGGTAAATGCGTTAGCAATAAAAGCGGTACGAAACTTTGAATTTCTATAGGAGAAAACCTCGCAGGACCCATTTGCCAGAATCATTCCTTTTGATAGAGCGACGTTCACCAAGTCCTCGGGGTGGGGGATTTAATGAAGAATGCATTTTCTCGCAGACAGGCTAGTCGCTAGTGACACTTTCATTCGCAACTGGTGCGGCTACCATTATGGTTGTTGCGATGGTTGGTTTCACCTCTTTCGGAAAGCTCGTAACGACTTTACGAGCCCCTCGTGATTGCGCGCTGCCAGAAACGTATTACTCGAGTAGCGCGCACTTTCCCATCATCCAAGGACACTGATAATAATTTCGAGGCCACGCAGAAAACATAATAGTTAACTTAGTTCGAGCATATCTTATATTGTTATTTCTACTTTCGCGGCGATATTTATCCAATGAAAAATCTTCGCTGATGGAAATGCTCGTGCCATTTGGTGTTCGATTAATTACCAAGTTCGAGGAATTGGTCACTAGATGGAATGGCCAAGACATTTGTATTTACCCTTTGCCGTACTCCATTACCATTTAATCTCTCCAGCTTTCTGGAGTTAAGTTTCCCGTTCTCTCTGTCATTGCAATTCTCGCGAAGAAATATCAGATTCTGAAAGTAGGTTTATGGAAACACGATAAGAGTGCATTCGGTTTGGACTCTTAATCATATAATTATTATGCGATTATTATTATAATTAATTGATGCGGTTTGGTGATGCGAGCGCTTGCGAAACGAAACATTACGTTATCTTGACGTCACTATTTGCAGTGACAAACATTGGCGGATGTCTCTATCAGTGAGGTAAAAAAGGCGGCTGCCAACTGTTACACTCCCAGTGGTTCATTGCTGGGCGCTTAACCTAAAAGAAATGGAAGCAGAGAAATGATAGCGCCTTCAAGCGCTTAGACGTCAAACCAGATGACGGTTATACGAGCTTATAAGTATGAGAGCGTTTACAGCGAGCAAGCGGCCAACCCGTACGCATCCCAAATCGCAGTTTTAGATTAATAGACGTCCGAACAAGCCGGGGAAATCTGCCAGCGGCTGCCTGCCGACAGGACAGCGATTTGATTATTTATTAGAGGCTAATGGCAACGCGTGTGTCATCTCTCTCTCCCTCTCTCTGCCTCTCTGTAATTGTCACGCTGAAATGACTCGCGCTCACGTGTCCCCTCGCAACGATTACCATCGTCCATCACTCGTCCTTGTTACACAGCTAATAAGATTTTTCCGATAATTGCGAGCGCGCTCTACAGTGGCCTGGATCCAATTAAACTGCGGCCATTCGTCAAGGCCCAAAATAGATCCCGCGCTTTCCCAAAAATCATGATGGGTATCAGGAGCGACAACCACTCGATCGGTTGAAGATCGATTGATCGGTACAATAGATTATAACTTCTATTCCTAATCCTTAAATAATATTCAACTTCATCTTGAGAAGAACTATAGTCTTTCAATCAGAATCGTGGTTTTCACTTGTGAGATACATCATTCCATCGAGTGGACGCAGGTTTCGTCCACCTACGACGCAGGACGTCTCAATACTTCGTACATGTATTAGGTGCGTAATAAAATTACAACTATCCTATTTAACGAGAAATGTTGTAGGTATTACATAGAGTATATTCGTATTGGGGACATTGACATGTATGGTCATAAATTTAGTCATAATTTCATCGATCAACTCGAGATGTTACATTGAGTTAGCAAAGGCGTGGAGAGCAGATTTTCTGCCAATCGAACTTCTTCCCTAGTTCCGCGAGGGTCTTTATGACGGTCTTTGCCGGAAATTCCTACTGACCAGTTTTTTACGACAGAGCTGGGACGGTTCATCACGCGGAGCATCATTCGATCGAGTAGCGGCGGCCTAAAAACGTATAAGACGGGAACATTTCCTTGTCGATATATGTATGTGTGTACACTACTAGTGCGCGTAGCTTTTAGATGTGAGAGGGCTTCAGCGTTTCACTTTTGCTGACAGGACGATAGGGAAATGAGAAAATCGATGATGAAGCATTACTGCTGGTACAGTAAACATTATATCACGATAATTTGGTCGAATGAGAAGCCTGATATTACATATCCAAAGTAGATCTATCATAATGATCGCTCTAATTGACAAGCGCACTCGCTCGTTGATTAATCAGGCGGTTGCAAAAATGTTGCACTGCTTACACAAGTATTCAGTATTGGTGGAAGCGATACCATTGATTATAACTTTTAGACTCTATACAATTTCGTCAATAAATCTGAATATCTTTGCGCGACCTTTCAGATCGCGAAACATTTACAGCGGAATCCAATGTGTCCTGAAAGGCTACTCTATTTTTATATTCGCAAGGTCGGCCGACTTGTATTCATGTTTGTCATTGAAACAAGAACAAGACTTTCTACCGCACTTAACAGATAACACTATGCATTGCTTGTGCCGGGGCAGAATTGCCAAGAGGCTTTCAGTAACTATTACTTTCAGTTACAACCTAGTTTTCCAAAGTCCAGCATATCTTGGTTTCAGCCCTGCACGACCATATGACAATCAACATTTTGTTATCTTCCATGTTGTATGAGAGTGTCTATAGTAGAAGTTAGTCCGTCGATGTTAACGTCGAAATAAAGAGGAATAATCCTCACGAAGCAATTTTCTCTCGAAATGATTACCACCGAGTGAGATCATATTTCGAATTATATGGTATTACCCAATCCCGTCTTTTATTCTCTGCCTTTGATATCTATTTCATCCTCGGATTTCCATTGGTGTTCGCTTTTGTATAAACTCGGAGCCAATCAATGTATTGAAGCAGGCTACAAAATACGTAGGCACTTCACTGAGTGCATAATGCGTAGCCAACAGGTGTAAGCATCTAGCTGCTCTGTAAGGCTAGTCCTGGTGCCATCTGAGAGCAGAATATCGATTCATACTTGAACTCTACGTCATACTACGTCGATGAGGCAGTTCGTGCGGTATCAGCCTCCTACAATATGGCGAATCGGCTGCACAACTCAGTGAGACGTCTTAACCAATCTCCTGCGTATACTTGCCGTACTGCAAAAGTATACTTTTTTTCTAATAGAACAGCAGACTGAAGTGTAGTTGAGTGATAGAATGGCATCGTCGATGAAGCGGAATTTGTCAAAGGAGGATATTAAAACGGCGGACAATGATGAAAAAGTGAGTAGACACTGTCTGATTGACGTATTCTGTTGCTGTCTGACTGATTAGTGGATGTTTCGTGCCGACGAATTCGAGCAGCGCGCGTTTTTTAAATTGACTCTTGTTTTCATCTTTACCAGGAATCATTATTGGAGCATGACAGCGACCCTGATGAAAGCATGTTATTCAGGTAAGGATTCAATCTATCGAAAACAATTTTTTATAAGCTTTCGAGAATATTTGACTTTTGTGCAGATAATAGTTTATTCGATTAAATATATCGTTTTTCTTGCAGTCGACCGGGCACGTCCAGGGATGACGGAAGGGTCGACGGAAAGATGGACAGGTATAAATTTGCGTAAACTTCTTGGCTGGTTACGTACGTCGTTTGTCGCTGCAGCCGACTATTTAACGAGATAAAACCCGGATTTTTGGGAGAGAACATTTTTCGTTTGTTTCAGTGTTAGATTACAAATTCAAGAAGTGACAGATACAATGAGGGATAATGTTCAAAAGGTAATGGAACGCGGTGAGAAGTTAGAAGACCTGCAGGAAGCAAGTGATCGTCTAACGATGGCTGGAAACGAGTTTAGAGAAGCGGCAAAAAGAGCACAAAGAAAAGCCTGGCTACAGAACTTCAAGTCAAGAATAATTCTCGTCAGCATCACCTTAACCATCGTCGTGTGTATAATAGGTATACCGCAAAATCAACATCCACACTTTTCTGATAAAAAATGCATGATTTTTGCAATGTTATATCTTCCGACGGCATCACGTTGGCTGTTGCCGTGTGTATAACAGATATACCACAAAATCAACACCCACACTTTTCTAGTCAAAACAGCACGATCTCTGCACGATTATACTTTCCTAATACATATTGTCACGTATATTTCGATGGCAATATTTCCAAAATTATGTCACGTATTTCGATTTCTCGCCCTGTTACTAACACGCGGGGTCAATCTGTTTCACCAGTTATTCGCATCAATCAAAGAGTCATCTTATTCCTATTCATGTAGTTAGATCAGCGCGTATCCTTTTCAGTTCTGGACATCATGGTGCTTTACCTGGTTCTCAGATAGCGAACACGATAGACAGTCTCGCTCGTTCGAGTCAAGGTACTGCAGTTTTTGGAGCTTCATATCTCAACACGATGTTGGCCAATTGATCACTCTGCCAATGACAAACATACCGAAAGATTAATTCTCTCACGGGACCTATAGACGCACAGCTTTACATCTTCGTTTAAGATTCTTATCTTTCACCCATTGTTCTGTTGATTTGCATCCTATTGTCGGGCACGCTCCTACTTCTAGACGCTTCACTTAATCTCGTCGGGTTGTGAGGGGATTTCGTATTTCGTATCACTGACCTTTATTTTTCAGTAACCATCGCCGTCAAATACTCGTGATTCTGGCGTCCGTCGAAGCGAATCCCAACAATTTTGATCGTATTTGTACCTGCCTCCCACGGATTGCAAGCGCGCATTATAATTATAACTCGATACAAATATATATTTCTTCCTATTTTTATTTTAGCGTTCTCCCCTTATTTAATGTTTCCCTATCTCCCAACCTATAACAATGCTCCCTTTTCGCCGCCTGATTCAGTTTCTCTCGAATCATACGCAGTTAATATAGAGTTAGTGCGTCAACATATCTATAGCCTGCCACTTCTCGGCCCCTTTGTCTGGTATACCTGGCGGCTTTCATCTCCATCAATCGATTAGAAAATTGAACGCAATGTCATTAGCAGAGACGCACGCTCTCAAACCATAACACAGTTATAGTGCCCCCGCAAGTGTTTCCCTTGCTCGTATTCGCAATTAATTAGCCAATCATTTTCTCTCACTGACGGCTCAAGTTTCTCCCTGAGCGAGCTGTGTCGGACCCTTTCATTCGGCAGTGGTCAAAACGAGAAACGGGTAGAGCAGGACTCTCGGAGTGGTCTGGTCTATCATCGAGTCAGCTCTGAGTAGCTTTTTCTTCCGACTTAACAAAGCGTTCACCAGGCTACGCCAATGAGGCGCAATGACGACCACTTGTGCGTTCTGGTTGGCATGGGGTGTTGTACGTGAGTACACACCTCGACAAATAGACTCTGGCCATTGGGATCGGGCGGATCGGGCGTCGGGTCGTCGTTCAGTAGTGTTAGAGCTCGAGGTTGAGCGGGCTCTCTCAGCTCTCAGTCGTCCTTCCGTCGTTCGTCGGCGGATGAGCTGTCGCGCGATATCTCCGGCGACTGCCCCACGACCATCGCACATTTCTCCTATCTCTCTCTCGCTCTCTCTCTCTCCCCATCAGCGGGCAGGCGGCAGGCGTCGAGCGACGAACCTCGCTCTCGGCGTGGCAGTGTTCCCACTGCAAGCGGAGCCACTGGCGCCGAGAAATACTCCTCACGCTCCTCACACCCAGTCGAACTACGACTGCTAAATCGAGCTATAACTGAGTCGCGCGGACCCTATATACCACACTGCATGTAGTGATCGGATTCCACGCGAGGACGCCAGAGAGAAAAATGACCGAATTGCAGCACGCCCTCATCGCCGCACTCTCTGTCTGTGTCGGCACCTATCTCCTCACTGGCAGGAGACGCCACCTTCTCTACGTCCTTTACAAAACCCTGCCCAGAGATCTTCTGTGAGTACCAAGTTAGCGACTCTCATTTATCTATTGCATCATTAGAGTTTTTTTAGAATTGCGTCTTCAACTCAGTTTTTTCTTGCATTCACGTGCTCGTTCGCGCAACAGTTTCCCGGAGCGCTAATGACACAGCCAGTCTCGAGAAAGGGGATCACGATTTGGCAGAGGAGCGCCGCGCCGGCGCGAAGTATCCTTGTTTTGATTCCGCCAGCGAACTTTGAATATCATACTGGATTCTCTTTTATTTTATCGGTGGCGTAGTATCAATTCGTAAACACGATTGCCGCCGGGGCCGCAGCGTTCACTAAATTTGCTGCGTCAAGCTGCATCAAAAAATACGATTGATTATGGACTATAGATGATACACTCGCTGCCAGTCGTACCGATAGCACGTGTATCGTTCGCCGAAAATTCCGTACAGTTTGTATACAATGGAAGGTCGCCTATTCTGGATCTGGCTGCGTCGAGTTTCACGAGGAGTCTGAGTTGCCCTTGCATCTCGCGAACCGACAATGCCTATTGATCGCTAATAACCGGGTATAATCCGGCTGAATACCTCGTCTGCATTGTGGGATTATTTCCTGCTTAATTAAGACACTCTCGCTAGCCCACTTTCGTAAAGGAGCATCGCTCGGAGATCTCTCACGATTACATCGCCGGTATGTCCTTTATTCTATGAATCTCCCCGGGAACTATCCTCTCCAGTAATACAAATTAGAACCTATTCGATTTGTGAGATTAAACCCTTGTCATGCGGGCAAACATACTTCCTTACATTTTCTTGCAGATTATGCACGTATCCAGGGAACGCCATGACGTATTCTTGTGGTATGCGTGAGAGTTTAAGAACTTCCTCAATTACATTGTTTTGCCGGCGCGTTCATTGTTCTGGTACCCTATTACAATATATGACAATATCCCCGTACCTTTCATTGCGGGACAACAGTGCCCGGTGGCTGTCTATTATAATTGTCAAGAATTCGTTGAAGTTTGAATAGACCTCACGTAGTTTTATTCAAACTTTCGAAGTGTGAGACATTACTGAGTGTATATTAGATTTCGTGGGTTTATATAATTATGACTTAACACTTTATTCACAATCAGAATAAATGGTATTTTTCTTCTTATGTAACATAAATCGAATCGAGCATCAGTAGTAGCGTATAGATTAATCAAACATGTGGCGGACTTTCATAAAAATGCAATCTATTTATATGGAGAGGGTCAGCAGTCTCTCCAGTTAACCGACAACCTAGATCGTTAGTCTATGCAAATGCGAAGGATCATGCATCTTAATCGATTACTAGCATATAGAGTGTTGTAAATTGCAAATAGGACTCGGTACGCCTCTCCATATAGTGTGCATGTGTGGTGCGTTTATTTTTACAAGTTGTAGATTTCAATGACGTTTGACTTCGGAACCACTCTATGAATGTGCATCGAGTGTTAAGATAACAGTTAATGGTTTGGTAACAAGTTCTTTCACCGTAATTATCATTAGGTAGTTGTATCAGTACCATCAAAAATTCAACCGACAGCTGAAGGAACTCTTAACTTCGCTTTACATACTGCTGGTAGACTAGACTTTTGGCAGCGCCTGTCCCCACTTCACACAAGCTTGCATATACCGATAGATTCCACACTCATGCACACGTACTTGAAGACGATAGTAGCAACGACACTCAGGTTGTTTAGTCTTTGTTATGCGAAAACGGGATAATGAAAAAACCTGCAATAATTTCTATGCATATGTAGGATATTGATAAAGTACAGATTAGTTTTTTATAGGATTGTATAGAAGAGTTAAGTCGTTAAAATTTTTAATGTGAATATTAAAACTCTCAACTTCAAAGACCATTATTTTAGAAACGCTCTGGTTAATTCCAATCAATTTTGACCGGCAGCTGCAAAGCCTTATAAAGATTGTTCTGTCAAAGTTTAAACAAAACCTATAGAAAACTGTTTTTTATGTAAATGCCTTAATTTAAATTTCTGGATTCTTCAAAATGAAAAACTGGCATCGATTGTGATGTGAAAAATATATGTCATAAAGAACAATAATATTTCAGGAAGTCTAATCTTCAAGTATCACATCAAAAATTTACAACTAGTCCCTTTTTTGGTACACTTTTATAACTTCCTTTAACAACGGAAACTTAGAATTGAAATCATAATAGTTTGCCTGGTTTGGCTGGCAAGACATCTGCTCAGTAATCTCTAGTTCCGGTGTTCAAGTCCCCTTGCTATCCTCCATAAATTTTGACCATGAATTTTCATTATAATACTTGGGAAGGGTCAGAAATGCTTATTTATTATATACGTATTTAGGTCGAGTCTTCATTAATCCGAGTGCTTTGTGGATGCCAGTATTTAGACATGAAGTAAATATTGGTATATTGCTACTCGGAAATATAAACAAGGAGGGTGTCTCATTTGCCCTGCGCTAGTGTTTCCATATCTAGTGCAGTTTCCCTTAGAGACAGACAATAACGTTAATACACAATAATTGATATTTACCTCGACTCTATTTTTATTTTCCATCCCGTGTAAATTTCCCTTAACCATTTGGTATATATTATTCTCAGCGTGTATCCATTCCCTGAGCAACATTGGAACTGTGTCCGATATAATAAGAATAATAATAATGATAATAAAAAAATCGCGCTAAAGGTAACGCGATAAATTCTACGAGTGCTTGATAACTTTTAATGTTAATTGACAAGCGTTGTTGGCAAAAAATGAGCCGAGCTCACGGGTTATCCAGCGGTGCAGTTCTACCTGACGCACACGCGATCCACTTCGTTATTTTATTTGACTTTATTCAATCATAGCATGGAAGCGTTAGCAATGGCTCACTACTGCCGCCGAGGAAGCGTTCTCTGATACTGCGCTCGCATCATAGCACAGGCGTAATCCTCCGGGGACCGTAAATCCACTTCATTCCATTTTTCACATAGTTCTTGATTAATCCTTTCAAGTAACGTTTGTTTCTTTGCGTGTGTAATCTGGCACGTTGCGATTGTACTAGTTAAGTTTACGGTTCCGAAACCTTTGAATGGCGTTACTCTGATTAATTGGATCATGTATCTTTGGAGAAGCCGATGGATTAAGAAATTTTTCAGCCGAGGGGTTTGTCGGCACTGAACGGCATGTGTCACGCGCGTGTCGTGGCACGATATTAACCAATTGATCCGGAGAGGAAAGGATGTTACGTTAAGGGGACACATTGAGAGCCGAGAGGCAGATATAGAACTGATCCGGAAAATCTTTCGATCTTAATCGCAAATCAGAGAGGCGATACCTGCTCAGATTTGAAAGTGATCTCTTTTTCAGGGCCGGTTATAGATTCCTCAGGGTGAATGCTCTCTTATGGTGGTGGGAGAGACGCGGTTACACGGTGGCAAAAGTTTTTACTAACTATGCGACCGCGAATCCCAATAAAATTGCGTTCATCTTCGAGGAAAGAGAATGGACTTACCGAGAGGTAAGTCATCCCAGATTCCAGCTGATCGAAAATCGAATTAACGCATAATTAAAATTTATACAGCTCGACGAATACAGCAATCGGATAGCACAATACTTCCGATCGAAAGGACTTTCTCGGGGAGATAGTGTTGCCCTGATAATGGAAGGTCGGCCGGAATATGTTGCTACCTGGATCGGTTTGAGCAAGGTTGGCCTCGTGGCCGCCTTAATCAACACTAATCTTCGCCACGACGTCCTCATGCACAGCATCACCACGGCCAATTCTAAAGCCGTCATCTTCAGTTCAGAGCTTCGAGAAGGTAACTCGAATTTCTCGACCGTGTTTGACAGTATGTAGTTAATGAGTGGCGGTCGATACTACCGGGATTATGAATGACAGGGTAGTGCAGAGTGACAGGAGATAAATGGCGCCTGCATATCTATAATACCGAACAACAGTTGGTGCACGTACGATGTCTATTCATGAATTATTCCAGCGGTTGCTGATATAAAGGGAAAGCTTCTACAGACAAGACTATACCAATGGACAGAGTCGGCTGATTCAGAGTGCCTGGAGGGGGCGATTGATTTGAACGCCGAAATGAGAAGCATCGATCCCAATAGCGGCTCGATTGACCTAAGCCTTGGCAATTCCCGTGACAAGTTGATTTACATCTATACCTCTGGCACTACTGGTATGCCAAAGGCCGCGGTTATTAACAATCTCAGGTAAGCGAGGCCTTCGACACTCGTCAATCGATGAAACTTAACGCATTGTTTCACCAATTACCGACCCTTGTTTTCATTCATAGATATATGCTAATGGCATGCGGGGTTCACTTCATGCTCAACGTAGGACCAAATGATCGAATTTACAATTCGTTGCCACTGTACCATACAGCTGGGGGTGTAATTGGGGTTGGTCAATCGGTACTGAGAGGAACCACAGTAGTCCTTCGGAGACGCTTCAGCGCGTCGAAGTTCTGGTCGGATTGCGTCCAATACGAATGCACTGTAAGGTCATTCCCATTCAACGCACCATGTAACAATCGTAGGTCCTACGATCTTCCACAGTAGTTGTGACTTGACATTTGATTGTAGATCGCACAGTACATAGGAGAGATCTGTCGATATCTTTTGGCAGTTCCACCAAGTCCGTCCGATACCGCGCACAAGGTTCGATTAGTGTTCGGAAATGGTCTTAGACCGCACATCTGGAAGGCTTTTGTTGACAGATTCAAGGTAAAGCAGATAGGAGAATTCTATGGGGCCACCGAGGGAAATTCCAATCTTGGTACTGCAATCATTTCGTTATTGGGGTTGAAAAGGGGTTTAGGGTTAATTGAATCTCTGGAATTATTTTTTGTAGTGAACATTGACAATAAGATCGGAGCAGTGGGATTCGTACCGAGATATGCCGGTTCAATATATCCTGTTGCACTATTAAAGGTCGACGAGCACACTGGTGAACCTGTGAGAGGACCCAACGGTTTATGCGTACAGTGCGGACCTGGTAAGTCATTATCAAGATATCATGAAGAAAAGATAGCCTGTTGTTCCATCCTGTGACTTATAGGTGAGCCTGGGATTTTTGTGGGGAAGATCAATCCGAAGAAAGTGGTGAACGATTTTACTGGATACGCTGACAAAAAAGCTTCTGAAAAAAAGGTCCTGCGCGATGTTTTCAAGAAGGGTGATCGGGCTTTTAATTCCGGTCGGTATGTCTTTAAAAGAATCAAAATACCTCATTCTGTCTAACAATCACAAGTTCTCCGTTTTTTAATAGGCGATATATTGGAAATGGATGAGCTGGGATATTTCTACTTTAAGGATAGAACAGGCGATACGTTCAGGCAAGAATCCTTCTTATTTTTATAATTCTATTCTAAAAAGGTAGATTATACAAAAAATGTCCTCTATAGGTGGCGGGGAGAAAATGTTGCTACCTCGGAAGTCGAGTCTGTTGTCAGCAATGTGATAGGCTTGAAAGATGCAGCAGTTTATGGGGTGGAGGCAAGACTCCCATAGTTTTCACAGCACCAGGATGAAAAGAAAAATTTAATAACTAATTACTATCTAACTCTTTAGGTACCTGGAGTTGAGGGAAAGGCTGGGATGGTAGCGATCTATGATCCGGAGCACTCTCTAAATCTGAAAGACATGGCGGAAGGAATTAAAAAAGCTTTGCCATCTTACGCTAGGCCGCTGTTTGTACGCGTTCTTTCGGAATTGCCAATGACAGGTGAGGAATCATATGATTAGTGATGTGTTTTAAGATTTTTAGAACTTTGGGGACCACTCCTGTTATTCTTTTTTATTCTAGGTACCTTTAAGGTGAAAAAGAGGGATCTCCAGAAAGAGGGTTTTAACATCAAACAGGTAAGTGGCATCACTCCCCCATTAATAGAAAATAGTATGTTGGTTGTGGGCATATTTAATTTTTTCATAAAATTATCTTCCTAGATCAAGGACACAATATACTATTTGGATCGGTCTGGATACGTCCCTCTCACCGAACAACTTCATAATGAAATTCTGGAGGGAAAACTCAGATTATAAATAGCACTGGCAGCAGAATAGTTGACCCTCTAGCTCAAACTTTGCCAAAGTCCGAGAAAAGTCTTTCTCAACATCCCATTTACTTTGTTGTTGGTACTTTTATTCCAAACAGAACTTCTATTTTCTGGCATATTTTCAGAGGATGCATTTACAGATACACTATTACTAATATTTTTCTATGGTCTCATGGTTCTCAGACTCTTTTTGCCCCTGACTGTTTAGCGAACTGCGTGGACAAACGAGATGGGAATAAATATAAATTTCCCTTGAGCTCTTGGATACCTCAATTCCCAGAGTCATTTTCATTATTGTAGATATAATTTATGAAATAGATATTTTTATAATCTAAGAATTAAGTATGAAAGACACAACGTATGGGTCAGCGAAGACTAGTTCACATGTAAGGATGTTGTTCAAGACGTTGATGTTTGACGAGTGGAATTGTAAAGTAAATGTAAATGAATCGTGAAAGTTCAATAAATCGCTGTTTATACTGTACAGGAAATTGTTCAACATTTCCAAGTTTTCTTTGCTCATCGAACGTTTCTTTATTTTCCTATCATCTATGAAATTTTGTAAAGCTGTATTACGCGCATCTCATCCAGTACTTTTCAGTGTTTCTCAAACTTTTCTTGCATAAAGCTATCGAACTGTCTATTACATCCGCATTTCTAGCCTGTATAGGTTAAGGTGCCTCTTGTCATAAGATAAAAATACATTGTTCGTCATCTACAATTTATTTAATTCGCGGGTGGACCAAAAGATTAACACGTTTAAAAGTTCTGTAGAGGCCTTCTTAGTTGAGAACCATCGTGTTCCTGGGGTATTCTACATATATTGTACTCTCTACTGTACATCAAAGCCAGCAAGAGTATGTCGTATCAGTGAGAATTACGTAACACACTTGATGACTAGTAGAAGAAGTAGACAAAAAACACTACAGTAGAGTGGAAAGTCTGTTGTGATATTCTATAAGTAGATAAAGGTATCACTTATCGCATTGGCGCTACCAAACCTGACTGGACCTGACTCAGAACCTGACTCAAGCGTCTGGTCTGCCCGACTATATAGCGAGGGTCATCGATTGACTTCCCGGAGCATTGTCGACTTCACGGACTAACGGCGCACTTCTTTTGTTCCTGCCTCTTGTGTCACGTAAATAGAACTCTGAACGTCCTGAACCATTTTAGCATCATGACTGGTTAATAATATCATAACATGGACTCTCATACCACGTGATCTCTTCGATTCTACTATTGCGCTCTCATGCTGGTAGAGGCAAGTGACATTTTATTTGTCACATGCCAGCGCGGTCAACAAATTTTTCTGATGCGTAACTTGTGCGGCTGCGCCTAATGTCCAAGGCCGGTTTGGAGTAGCATGCTCCGCTATCTGGATGTGAGAGATTCGACTTGATTCGGCGGAAAGCCTGGTGTGGCATGAGCATCGTATTCCGTCTGATACAATATGTTGTAAATCACTCTCTTATCAGTCCTTATCACCAGTAGCATTCTCGATATTCTCTGCAACCATTAAATCACTCGCCATAGATTTTCATCCGCTGCTTTGAGAAGTTAAAATTTCAAATTGTATTGAGAGGTCTCGATAGCTTTCGTTGGATTGCAGAATGTCTACCGGCAAGTTCGAATTCGCTATCGACCGCGGCGGTACGTTTACCGATGTTTACGCCCGATGCCCAGGCGGTAAGATTCGAGTCATGAAGTTACTGTCCGTTGATCCGGCGAATTATCAAGATGCACCGCGCGAAGGTATTCGAAGGATTCTTCAGCAGGTGAAGAGAATTAGCTGATTCCGGCCCTTTGGTTTCGAACGTTGAATTACAATCTTTTTTTTATATTAGGAAACTGGAGTTAAAATCAATGGAGAGATCGACACATCAATGATATCATGGATCCGCATGGGGACTACAGTGGCAACAAATGCACTTTTGGAACGAAAGGGTGCTAAAATGGCCCTTTTAATAAACGAGGGCTTCAAGGATTTACTTTTCATCGGGAACCAAGCGCGACCAAATATCTTTGACTTGGTTTGTTTTGCCAATAGCAGTTGGCACATTTTAGTTTATGGGACAAGTCTTGACAGGTCGATCTTCCTTCCAGCAAGTCGTTACTCCAGAAGTTCTTTACAAGACTGTGGTGGAAGTGAAATGTAGGGTGATTCCGGCATTACCAGGCAAATGTCAGCTCGATTGCAGTAAATGGCGAAGGGTAAAGGGTTCCACCGGGGAAGACCTCTTCGTTACGCAAGAACTGGATGAAGACCAATTGGTGAAAGATCTAGAAGAACTCCAACGGTCTGGAATCGAGAGCTTGGCGGTCGTTCTGGCTCACAGTTACACGTTGGTTTCAATCACATCCGTCGAAGTAAATCGCAACATAAAACAAGCAATGGTTTCCTCCTGATTTAGGTATGCGGAGCAGGAAATCAAAATTGGCAAGATAGCAAGAGGGATGGGTTTTGGACAGATATCCCTTTCGCACGAAGTCATGCCGATGGTGCGAATAGTACCGAGAGGTTTCACTGCTTGTGCAGACGCTTATCTAACTCCTCACATAAAGCAATATTTGGAGGTACATTTTTTATGATTAATGGGGGATCTGTGTTGGGATAGATTTTTATTATTTTACTTGTACATAGGGATTCTCATCAGGATTCAAGAATAAGTTGAAAGACGTGAACGTCTTGTTCATGCAAAGCGATGGCGGACTGACTCCCATGAACTCGTGAGTAAACCATTAACTCATGAGAGGAATTCGGTAAGGAACAATGCTGACCCTTTCCAGATTTAATGGATCTCGAGCTATTTTGTCCGGGCCAGCTGGTGGCGTGGTCGGATATGCTATGACTACCTATAACAAGGAAACCGAGCTGCCAGTAATTGGTTTTGACATGGGTGGGACTTCCACAGATGTTAGTCGTTATGGAGGGATCTACGAGCACGTCTACGAGAGTACCACTGCCGGTGTGACGATTCAAGCAGCACAAGTACTTCAATTACATCTGTCTACCTGCTTCTTAATAAATTAATTGGAATTTTCCAGGCTAATATAGAGAATCGTTTTTTAGTTGGACGTCAATACTGTAGCTGCTGGTGGTGGGTCAATGCTCTTCTTTCGATCGGGTCTTTTTGCAGTGGGTCCTGAAAGTGCAAGCGCTCATCCTGGGCCCGCTTGTTATAAAAAGAACGGTCCTCTTGCAGTAACTGATGCAAATCTTGCACTAGGACGCCTGTTGCCAGAATATTTTCCGAAAATATTCGGACCTAAGGAGAACGAACCCCTCGATAAATCGCGAACGATGGAAGCCTTTGAGAAACTTACTAGAGACGTACAGAAATCCAATTTTTCGGCATTTTTATACTACTTCAGATAATTATAAGTCAAATGTATTTGTATTTATTTTAGATTAACGAATTCATAGCCAAAGAAGGGAATACGTCAAAGGCAGACAAGATGACGATTGAAGAGGTAGCGATGGGCTTTGTGAAAGTGGCTAACGAGGCGATGTGCCGTCCGATTCGAGCGCTCACACAGGTCAGTAGTAATTGCTAAATAAATGTAATTGAATTTTCACATTGTTTCAGGTAGAAATAAATTTTTTACTGATTGCAGGCAAAGGGTTACGACACTTCTCGTCATGTTTTAGCATGTTTTGGTGGGGCAGGAGGACAACATGCCTGTGCGATTGCTCGTTCCCTTGGTATGAGCACTGTTTTCGTGCACAAATATGCCGGAATCTTATCGGCCTATGGCATGGCATTGGCTGATGTTGTAGAAGAAGCTCAGGAACCAAGTGCAGAAATCTACGAGAATGGTGAGAGAAGGCCTGTATGAGATTGGTCATATTTTTTGAAGTTCGATACTATCTTAGAATGTGATTGCCTCTTTCTGTTGTAGAAGCGTTTGACCGCCTGGACGATCGATTATATGTTCTCGAGCGAAAAGCCAAGGACAAACTATTAGCCCAAGGATTTCTTGAATCGCAAATTGTCACAGAATCTTTCTTGCATTTGCGCTACCAAGGAACGGATTGTGCTCTCATGTGTGTACCTTGTACCGATGTCACTACCAAAAATAAAGGCACAAAGCATGGTGATTTTCTAACTACATTTTTGGAAAGGTAAATGAAATATATGTATACATAGGAGGCACGGAGAATCAAAATCATGCAAAATTTTTTGATTTCTCTCAAGGTATCAGGCTGAATTTGGTTTTACGATGCCACAACGAAAGGTGTTAGTCAATGATATTAGAGTTCGAGCTGTTGGCAAGACCACCGTATCTGAAGATCCCATCCTACCTTCTTCCTCGGATCCACCCAAAAAAGAAAAAGTTAGTACTCTTTCATTTACGAACGAAATTCAATTGTAATAATTGTGACGGGAATTAGAGATGACGTCTCCTTGCAGACCACAATGGTATATTTCGAGGGCGGTTATCAGGAAACCGATGTATATCAATTAGAATCTCTGTCACCTGGACGCGTAATACACGGCCCCGCTATTATAATGGATAGCCTGAGTACCCTCCTAATAGAACCAGATTGTACGGCGTCGATAACGCCGCGGGGAGACGTGAAAATAATGGTCGAACGCGGATTCAGGGCAGAGGTTACCACCGAGTTAGATACGATCCAGCTTAGCATTTTTTCTCACCGTTTCATGAGTATCGCCGAGCAAATGGGCAGGTAAAAGGAGCCGTAAGAATAGAAAGGTAGTAGGTGGTCATAGGGATGGTAAGATAGTTCTGTCACTTCTCTAGGATTCTTCAGAGGACTTCCATCTCAACGAACATAAAGGAGCGCCTGGATTTCTCTTGTGCGGTTTTCGGCCCAGATGGTGGCCTGGTTTCAAATGCGCCTCACATACCGGTTCATCTCGGTGCAATGCAAGAAACCGTGCAGTACCAGATGAAGGTTTTTAAGGGCGAGTTTAACCGGGGTGACGTGATCCTGGCGAATCACCCATCAGCCGGTGGCTCGCACCTTCCAGATCTCACAGTAATAACGCCGGTATTTTATAATGACGTAGAGAAGCCAGTGTTCTTTGTTGCCAGTAGAGGTCATCACGCCGATATAGGCGGTATCACGCCCGGCTCAATGCCTCCCCATTCAACTATGCTATCACAGGTATATATTTTGTCAACGTTCTGTCGCGGGGACATTATCTGAACAAACGTTTATTTTTCATGCAGGAGGGTGCTACCTTTAAAAGCTTCCTACTGGTCCACAAGGGTGTCTTCCGTGAGAAAGAGCTGACCGAGGAGCTTATGGCTCCTGGAAAAATCCCTGGAAGTTCGGGCACCAGGAATCTCCCAGATAACTTAAGCGATTTGAAAGCGCAAATTGCTGCCAACCACAAAGTACGAGTTGCTTTATCAATATCAGTATTTCTATTGATTTGAAATAATAATATTTGAAAAATAATTTTTAGGGATCGCAATTGGTCAATGAGTTAATAGATGTCTACAGTCTCGAAGTTGTGCAAGCGTATATGGGTCATATTCAGCATAATGCTGAAGTAGCTGTACGAGATATGTTGAAGTCAGTTGGCAAACAACTGCTGGAAAAGACTGGCAAGACTACGGTAACGGCTGTTGATTATATGGATGATGGGAGTCCTATTCAGTTACTTTTAAGCATTGATGTAGAGAAGGGTGAGGCCGTATGCGACTTCACGTAAGTCTCCAGAGAAACTAAATTTTCGCATCAATAGAATTTTTAATTAATTCCACGAAAATGTTGCTTCAATTGTTATTTTCAGCGGAACCGGATACGAAGTTTGGGGCAATTGCAATGCGCCACGAGCTATCACCCTTTCGGCTCTGATTTATTGTCTGAGGTGCATTGTTGGTCGGGACGTACCACTGAATCAGGTACCTTTGCGTATTGGAAATTGGAGCCCAGAGAAAACAGCTGCATTTTTAATCCTTTGCTCTCCCCTTTCATTAGTTCGCTGGATGAAATATCATGCTATTTCGGACGCTAAAATTTGTCGCGCGGAGCTTTAGTTGAACCAATATATTATTTATTGGATTTTGCGTGTTTTTCAGGGTTGCCTGACGCCTGTAAGAGTGGTCATACCGAAGGGTTCACTACTCGATCCATCGGAGGAAGCGGCAGTCGTTGGGGGTAACGTACTCACATCTCAAAGAGTCGTCGACGTAGTCCTGCAAGCGTTCGGTGCCTGCGCAGCTTCGCAGGGTTGCATGAATAATGTAACACTCGGTACCGAAGAATGGGGCTATTACGAGACAGTGGCTGGCGGCAGCGGTGCTGTAAGATGCGTTTCTTCCACATGAACGATTTCTATCTACTCTTTAATAACTCATGAGCAAAACTTAAAACTCTTGGCCGAGCAAACTCCCAATCTTGATCCAATAAATAATGATTTTGCAGGGCCCTACATGGCATGGAAGAGGGGGAGTACATACCCACATGACCAATACTAGGATCACCGACCCTGAGATATTGGAACTTCGCTACCCAGTGCTGCTCAACAAGTTCTCTCTTCGATCTGGAAGTGGTGGCGATGGGGCACACCGCGGCGGTGATGGAGTAGTCCGTGAAATGACTTTCAGGTATTTTCCTCGATATTGTTCGCATGTGCCACAAAATAATTTCTGGTCCGTTGGATAAAAAAAAATAGGGCGCCCTTGACTCTATCTGTTCTCACTGAGCGGAGAGTGCATTGTCCTCCGGGTTTGGAGGGAGGATCATCCGGAGCATGTGGACGGAATACTTTGCGGAGATCTGATGGCAGATATATCAACCTCGGGCCAAAGACAGCCGTGCCTATTTATCCAGGAGTAAGTATAAATTCTTTTGGTTGTTTGGAACTCCCGATGCTGTCATTCTCATTCATACTCCCTCGGCCACCAGCGAGTGATTAATGTTAACGTGGCGTTCAAGAAGCTTCCGGCATAGGTCAGGAAATAAAGTACAGGCATTGCGTTCGCGACAGCCGGCATAAATACAGCAGCATCGAGGTAAATAGGGCAGAGGCTACGCTTCTCCTCGGGTTTTATGCAGCATCGTAAAGATTTTATCACGGCAGATTGCATCTCTCTTTTGGTGCAGCGTAGCCTTCTCGTTTTTCACAGCTGAGCACCGCGTGCCGTGAACGCACTCGATTCCGCATTACTAGGTAATCATTGGGAGCGAATAACGCAGTCCTATCAATCATTTCTGCACCAGTTATTCGCTACCGCGCGAGGGAGTGCACGCGACACTTTTTGCTTCTTGAACTTCCGCGAATTCTAAAGAAGACTGAATGGGGCCTTCCTGCTCTCTCGCCTTCTCGCGAAGAGTGAGAAAGAAACCGGGAGACCAGGAGATTTTCGAGTGCGAGAAGGTGTGTATGTGTGGGGGAGGGTGAAAGAGAAAGAAGGAGAGGCCGAGGGAGAGACAGAACGCCGCTATTACCTTTCGGATTAATCAGAGCAGCAGGACCCTGTGCTCGAGTCGCATTCGGAAATATTTTCCTGCACGGCGTCGTCGCAATTAATGTTCAAGTGGCCAAGTCAAAATTGCTTGCAGCCCAGTCACCATTTAGTTCGTACCTTTTCCTATTCCACTAGTAATTTCACGCACCCTTTGCCTTGAATGCCCGCGTCTACACAAAACGTAGAACACAAGTTTTCACTTTGGCGATGGGCGCATATTCAATTTTCGATGACTTTCAGTAATAATGTTAGAGATCGTTCCTACTCTACGCAGGGCAAATATTATTTATCTTTATTTCCTAGGCTTGGGTTTTGGTCAGTTTTGTCGCCGGGTTTCTAACAACCGCAGATTAATTCCATTTCAGAACTACGTACTGCTCTGGTCGGTGTTGCTAGTTTTTTCTTAATTGGCGCTTGTAGTGAAACTGGAGGTGTCCGTTGTATCTCCGGCCTTCAGTACATGGGCAACTTTTTCCATTTTCCTTTTTCTAGGACACTTTTATTCTGGAGAGTCCAGGTGGTGGTGGCTATGGCCGGCCCGGGGCAACCGCAACTCGAACTCCTCAAACTTATCCCAGTTTCATCGAACGCGGAAGTGTTTACGAATATCGGAAAGCACAGGAATCTGTCTGATGCGAGACTCAAGTGTAACTCTCGAATTTACAATTTTACGGACAATAAAAGGCATCGCTTCGCCGTTGCAAGTATCCAAGACACGCTTTTATATTCATGTGCTTTATTACAGTATGAGTAATAAAATATTATGACAAGATTACTGGTTATTCGAAAAGAGCAGACACTCTATCGTCACCGGATTGAAGCAATGTAGACGGAAAAATTATTCTAATTAATGTAGAATCCCGCCATATCGGGCGCGCCAAATCCATTACGCGAGCAATCGCTATTAAACTTGATCATTTGCCAGATTAAATTTGCTGCGGTTAATTTTCGCCGATTTGCCATTAGGTTTCCTCTTCGACGGACCGTCAAGATGGCTGCCGTTCCATTTCCGCTCTCCATGGGCAATTATCCGACGGAATATCGGGGGCTTGCCCCAGATATGGACCGTCGATTATCAGTGGATTTAATCGAGACTTTAATATTTTGTTCGTTCCGAGTTTGACTGCGGATAATACGCTTTTTTATATCTATTACCTGATTACACAGATAGAACTATAGTTATGCTTCGGTTCATTCGATTCCGTTGCTTGTGAAAGGGATCCATTATCCTTTCTAGTAAAGTTCAATGCTTTCTTTTCATTCGTGATAGGAGCTGACAGGGGACATTTTTGCCATCCTTTGTACAGATTCTTTCAGAGGTTGCTAATTGAAAGGATTCGCTGAGTCACCGCTGCATTTCAATGCAGGTGGGCTTTGCTGCAATTAGCTCGTTCGAATGAGCCTCTAATCTCGACGCTCTTCCGGCTTAGGGTTCGGAGCCTCAAACGTGGTTCATCGAACGGCAATTGCTGTATATGTCCAAAAGATGTACAAAAAGGCAGCGAGTGAAAGCACCAAATCGAACGGATATAAAAGCCTTTTATGTCAGATTTTGACACCCAGCTTGCCTTCCGTAAGCCGCAACTAGGAAGTCATCAATTATTCATGAGACATGGGAAGTTAACACCGCCGTTGAGAATTTATTCATGATGTATTAAGACTAATATCGTGCTAAATTGCTAAATTATTAAATATGTCTTAACATTTTGCTCTCCGCCATTGTCGATGCAATGGATAAGAAGGATAGGCAGTTACATAGTACATAGTTATATAGTTACATAGCACAGTAGTTACGTAGGCAAAATATGTTTTTATGGATTCCACTGCTGTTCAAAATAGTTTTGGTATTCTATTAATGAGATGAAGTTTGTTAACCAAACAGTTTGTCAAAGAATACTTGTATACCGAACAACGTTCTTAGATAGCTAGGAACAGCTACTGTAATGTCAGTGCCGTTTACATGTTGAGTGTAGGTTATGTTTCGCGCAAGTGGATCATCTTCTTCGTCCTCGTGTAGTATAGGCTAATTAAAGATTTCCAACATGTCACCGAAGTTCATATTGATAGGTAGTTCCGAAGCATCACCAGTTGACCTTTTCCTCCTTTCCTGCTCCTACAAGATTTTGTATTCTCACCCCCTTGCAATGGATCGACATATGTATAACGCTAACACATTGTTGGCAAATTATTTTGAGAATCGAAAACATTAACAGTCGCAGTATTCTATAACATTTTTCTTTCGATTCTTGACGGTGCTTTGTGTTTAAGTTACGAAACCTTTGATTTTACGATTGTTGTCTTCACTCTTCACATAAGAAATTTACATTGCAAATTTGCATTATGGCTCCATAACGAGAGCTTAAACATTATTCTACTTTAATAATTCCACTAGATAATCTGTCTGCAAAACTATATAAACGTGCTCGTGTTTAGCCAACAATATGTTAGAATAACAGAGGCTTACCTCTTGTTCGTTTAGTCTTTTGCGGAGTGCGTCGATACCAGATATTTCAGTCGTTTCATCAGCATCATCGGATGGTGCACTACGCATAACTCCTTCAGCATAGGTACGATCGCTTTGGCCGAGACGCTTATAATCCAAGTGTTTATGTACAATTGCAACAGCACTTTCAAAGGGTTCATTGGTGTAAACTAAACATCTTCTTTCTTGAGAATTAGTGCCAGGCAATGCGGCAATTGTGCAGCAAAACGCAAGAAACCAAGCGCCCTTCATTGTTGATATAACGTTTCTCTAAATTTCTGGCGTCTAGTGCTTTTCGCCGTGAGCGTCCAATGCCGCTTTTTCTACTAAGCACAATTATATAGCCTCACCCGGCCATGGAAGAGGGAAATTTCCCTTAACATTTTACCGCTCGTGACTGCCGCGGAAATCAGGAAATACGATAAAAAGTTATGCGTCAGACCGAGTGGTGGTCTCGTAAAAGTGAGTCGATCACCTGGGAAGAATAAAATCCTTATCAATTTAAGTATTGGTAGCGATTGTTGACAAACCCATTTCCTGAAGAGGCTGTTGAATGTTAATGTGGAAAGAAAGCGGTTAAATCGATTAGATCGTCGCGTATTTTACCACGCGTGCAGGAAAACGTTTTACCTCCCTGAATATTTCCGTTTTCCATCGTACACAGCGGCTATATAATTGTCGGCGTTAGTGACAAACGAGAATAGTCGTTGCGACATTGGAAAAAAGCGTTAGGTGAGCAATGAGAGGTGCTTGGTTCCTTGGCTTTTGGTTCGCCTGTGCTACTCTAGCACTGGCCAGCGACACTCACTCCCGGTATACACGGGAAACACCAAGATGTTTGGTTTATGAAAGCGACACTTTGAAAAATGCCATGGCAATAGTGCACGCATACCACTCTCCTCTTAATGGGGGTCGGGCCGGTGGCAACTATAATGAAGGAACTATACATTTCTCACCATCAGAAGGTAGTGACGGCTCTAAAAAGGGCTCAGTGCGAGACGAGTTGCGCAATTTGGGGGTAAGTGTCTGCTACTTTATTAACACAATGCTAATCGGTCGCATATGTTTGCGCAAACGAAAACATCAAGTTATGCAATTATAATACAACCTTAAAGTTTAAGGTATAACAAGAATCAATTATATAGATGTAAACAAAACTACTGAAATTTATTTAGATTTGAACACGTTCCTATGAAATTGCGAAAATAGGTAGAGGATTATATTAATTTATCGCATAAAATAGCCGATGAACACTGTGTTGGTGTATTCCGATGCATTGGAAGGTAGTGAGAGTACAGAATTTTGCAGAAAAGGACGAAAAGGTCTGTAAGCAATGAGGAGCAACTGAAGCCCCTCGATATGGACTTCGGTGACATGACGGATATTCATGGCAAATCTATAAAATATCTGAAGGAAGAAGATAATGAGCCATCTGTGCGAACGGTAACGTGTACTGAATACGTTAAAGGGTACTAACGTTGTTTTAACACTTCCACGAAATTTAAAAACATTGGTAGATGTAAAAGAATTGTTTGATGACCTTTTACCCCAATAGCCTGACTATTGGGCTCCCAAGGACTCGAATTTGAAACATCAGCAATAAAGCTGACAAAAACATGTTTTGCCGCATCCCTCACTTCCATCCCTATTCCCTCACCGATCATCTCACATGTCATCCAATAATATGTCGGGTTTGGCTAGACTTTCAGCCCTCGTATACATATATACGTTGCATAGAAATCGTAAAATAAACACGCGTCTATTGTTGTAGAATACTAAACGTTATTAATAACATAAATGTTTGACTCGGTGTTCCGTTATTGCGGAATGAATTTGGTAAATACATTGTTTCGATTGAATGAATGAGGTAGATGACGAGCAGTCCATCCAAATGTCCAGTTGAATTGAGGTCAGTGGATTGGTGGGAGTTTGGCTTGATTGGGTAGGGGGGTTGCTCGAGTTTATGTTTACCCCGAGGTGGATAAATGTGTTGTCGCGCGAGGACAGCGTGACATCGAACCACAGTGATGCGGATTTAAATCTGTTGGGAAAATACAGTGGAATAAGCTGCTGGCAAAGTTGAAGATGTCGCCAAGGTCATAACGCGCGACGGAATTCTCGTCGCCTGGAAATTGGGTGTCAAGTAAAAGAATTGGTTGGTTAATACGTATCTCAGCACGACGGCTCCAACTGACAGTCAGCTTTTCCCCGATAGACAGAGAAAAATATAAGACCAGTGAATCTCGGCGAACGAATACAACGAAGCCATTAACCAGATTGTTTTCTGCGCTACGCAAATTGTTAGTGCTTTATTCGTGGTGATAAATTTATCGAATATCGCTTTGGGGGTAATGGATCTACATCGAGCAGGTGGTAGCCAGCTTCTGTAATGGGCATTTCGATGCGGTTAATGCGTCACATGTAATTCGCAGAGCGGCAATCTATTGCTCGGATATCGGCATATAAAGTGAGACGGACTAATGAAATATCGCCCGATTAGGAACTTGTTCGCTTGGACATCGAGTGTTATAGGTTGCCCGCCGGATATTTGCTTGCAGTAATCGCGCAGCGCTTAGAATGATCGCTGAGCGGCACTGTTTGTTGGACAGTCACTTCATTTCCATTGGAAGAAACGATTGCCAGCGATGCTGAAATGGAAATGCTGTTCTGAAATGGATACTGGATGCTGTAAAAGCACTGCTCTTCAAAAATAGGTTTGTATGTTCGATCGAAGTAACTTTCGTTCATAATGACCTGAAATTTTGGTAATGTCGGAAATCCCTGGAACCATATAATCTCATGCTCTCACGTGCGTCGTAGCTTAAAAGCATGATGAATCCACGTGGTTGAAGTTACGAAACTCTGCGGGAATAACAAATTTTCGACGAAAAATTTTGCCATTTTCAGCGGGAGCAGTTATTATTCCTCGTATCCCTCGGCGTTCACCCCTCACCCACCATCCCTTCCACTCTCTTCCTCGTCCCATCGTAAAATGAATCGACGCTTTTTCCCGGAGAGTAGAGGGGCAAGCGCGCTTCTTCGGAATCAAGAGTACTCGCGGATAAATACTTCTCTAGCGTGGCGCGGCCGGTAGCCGGAAAGCTGCTGGAGTTGGATTCGCTTGAGTAATTATAAGAGTGAGTAACTATTCGAACCTGCCGGAAATATCTGCGGCGGCGAGTGCAATTGAAACCTGAAAACCGGCTCGGCGCGAATGGATGCCTCCCAGAGGAATGGAAATTTCCAGAGGTGCGCCATAATTATTATTTACACACAGTGTGAGGAATGAGAGTGCGAAGGATCCGTCCCAGCGGGTCATGGCAACAGAAGCGCCTCTGCCAGAGTTATGAATTTTCCCAGCTTTTCAAGTCGCCCAACAGCTTCGCCGCAACATCCTTGACACGCGTAAAACGCCTCTCTCACGAAACACACTCTGGACACCCGCGCACTTGACACGTGTGAATTACACATACCGTCGGAACTGGCATTAGTTCTCACACTGAAGGCTGAAGGCTGAAAATCGTGCGTGGATGATTACTCCGTGGGCGCCGGTTAGCTTCGACGTAGCGTCGAGAGAGAGGGAGAGAGAGAGAGGGGGAGAGTGAGAGTGAGAAAGAGGGAAAAGGTAGTGAGAAGAGAGATGGGTTGGCGTGGAATGAATATAAACGGAAAGTTGCATGGTCCAGCAAACGATAAAGGGAGGTCTGATGGTATCCCCTGTCTGTGGGACATTACGAAGCGCGCGGCTGACATAAATCGCCACCCCTTTCTCCTCGATCCTACCCTCGCACTCGCACTTCTACCTAAACCTCGACCCGCATTATCACCCTGCCGCTCTGTTCGAGCGATCTTCCCCGGGATATGTCTGGATAGTGGAAACCATCCTCGTGTTGGACGTCGGACTTCGCTTCATTCAATCCCTGTATGAATAGTCATTCGGTCGTGTACTATCCTGACGCCAGCTGTTCTGGACCTTACACGCTTGCAGCTTCCACTGTGTCCCGTGTCTCGTGCAGGCAACTCCTCGGCTTCAGTCTATACGGCTAGTAATCTCCAGTTGCAGGGTGTGGCCTGCATTTTTCGCCTCTGCTTTAAGTTCATGCGCGCCAAGGCAAACTTTTGGCTTTTCCTCCGTTATAGCGATGGTAATGCCAGCCAGACTGGTGTGTTAGAAGTTACGCGTGGCACTGTCGGTAAGTCTCCATCGCGTATTAAAAAGTTATTAGAGGTAGGGAAGTTGCTGGAAGCGAGATAGCGCCTTGGTCATAAGAGCCGTTCCCGAACAAATAAAGCTCTTAGAGCGGCACACTTAAACTGCACGGTGGCGGGAGGGAATCGCCCGGAAATTCAAGGGAAGTCGAACGCTGCATAATCCCGAGCTATCTCGCCCAGTTTCTCGCTTCGTTTCCTTCTAATTTTTCTTGCGAGCTCAGAAGAACCGCATCTGAAATGGTCGGGCGACTATTCAGTAAAGGATATTATGAAGGCGTAGTCCTCTTCAATGTTTGCTGCCTCGGTAGAATGTTCCTATTTCCGAAACAGTTAGAATGTTAAAGTTTGCTCTTCCAAGTTTCCTTTCATTGAAATTTTGAATAGTTTGCCGCCTGAAACGCTCAGTCTCCGTAGAATCATAATGATTTCCCTGTACCTCGATTATCTAAACTCTATCTCCGCCATTGAAATAGATCTTCATAGAATTGCTAAACCAGACCGTCTGCTTCAGTTATCAGCAGGAAAGTTAGAAGCGTCTGTGAAGTTTGGCTCGTTGGGATGCGATAAAATGATCGTTTCTCTGTGATTGTCATTTGGGCACATTGTCCCATCATACTTTGATCGAGATTAAGGTTAGATCGAAATAGCTGTGGCGCATTCTTCATTGAAGGATGTCATCGATACTCCAGATACCGCGATCCCTACTCGGCAGACTTATTGTGTCGAGTAGAAGGTTTGCTGGGAATGAGCGTCCACCGGAACCATCGAAGCCATCGGAGCCACCGAAACCGGAGGAGCCCTCCATCTCAAGATGTAGAAGGCTCGTGTACAATATGTCAGGCTTTAATAAGTATGGCTTATACTCGGAAGATCTTTTTGATCCCACTAGCCCTATAGTTTGCGAGGCATTGCGTCGCTTACCGGAAGACGTGCTGGATGCCAGGAATTTTAGGTAACCGTATCTTAGAACGTTCAATCTCAAGTATTTGCATAAAACGGTTCTACCCTCACAAAGAATGTGCCGCTCTGACATGTTTCTCTCTTATCTCCTCTTATCTCACATGTTTTAACCGAATATTTTCATTTCCGCGTATTCTCGTGAAAATACTCATCGCGGTTTCCGAGGTAGCTGATTTCGAAACTTCCACATTCCGAAATTCCCAGGACTCTGCGGGCAATCAACCTGGACTTCCTAGGGATTCAATTGCCGCGGGAGGAATGGCTCACTATTGAACAGGACATGCAGAACCGATACTTGAGTCCATATCTGAAACAAGTTATAGCTGAGGTACAAGAAATTCACGAATCCGGCGATACTAACTATTCGGGCGACTATTGGCCTCACAATGACGTTAAATAAAACAGAATTGATAGTCAGGCCCAAAGAAAAATATTCCTTCATATATTATTTCTCCAGGATCCGAATACACTTTTACGAGAAGCGTGAATTACAGCAATCTTTGCACTTGGTTTTATGTGTGTCGCGAGTATATCTTAGACAATATCTTGAAACTTGAAGATGTACATCATGAAAGGTAGATGCGGCAGTTCAATTGATAGCTTTCGAGAAGCGGGTAGCAATACCACGCGGTTTTTCCACTCTTCTTTGTGGAGGACGTATTCGCTTTTTCCGTACTCAATCTTCCTTTGGAAAGCGCCAACTCTCGCTACTGCCTTCGGTCTCAGTCTATCTAATTAACGGTTAATTATCGAGGAACGGCGCTTCGATACGCCCCGCATGCCTACCCTCCTTACCCTACGCTTCGCATCGATCCACTCTTATTACGATATTAGCTTCTCCTCCTTTACCTTCACTGTCTACGGACGAAGCTCTACCTCCTCGGCTCGCCGCTCGATTTTTCTCTACGACCTGCCAACCTCCAAGTTCCCTTCAGCCTCAACATCAAGATATCGCACCCCACAAAACTTCTCGTCTACTGCCCGGTTAATGGCTTTAGTATTTTGGCGCCGTCTTCTTAGTAAAACATAACAGAGAATACTTGCTTTTACGAGGATAAACTTGCGGATGCGAATCACGTCGTTTCGCATTAATTATCGTGTTAAGCACTCAATTGCTTTGCTTATAAGAAACGAATCTGCTTAGGAGTTCAAGCGAAGATTCTTGCTCACGCTTCCTAGCGGAGTGAAGGTTTACACTACGTAAGAAGATCAAGGGCGCGGCAGCCGCTGTCAGCTGAAAAACTCAGAATAATAGATAATAGGTTTTATGAGTTTAAACTCGCTGATGCGAACCACGTTAATTATGGCATTAAATAGTTAATAGCTTCGGTTATAAGAAACGAATCTCTTTAAACATTGAAGCGAGGATGAGAGTCTTCTATTTTTGCTCTGACGTGCTACCAGAATAAACGTTGTTTCACGTAAGGAGATCAAGAGCGCACCAGCCACTGTCAGATGAAAAACTGGAATAATAAATAACACTTGGGTTCATGAGTTTAAACTTGCTGATGCGAGCCACGTTAATTATCGCGTTAAATAGTTAATAGCTTCGGTTATAAGAAACGAATCTCTTTAAACATTGAAGCGAGGATGCGAGTCTTCTATTTTTGCTCAGGCGTGCGAGGAGAATGAACGCTTACTTCATGTTCGAAGTTCAAGAGCGTAGCAGCCACTGTTAGACGAAAAACCCAGAATAATTCTGGGTTTCACGAGTTTAAAATTGTAGATACGAATCACGTTGTTTTACATTAATAATCGCATTTAATACTGAATCAGTTCGGTTATAGGGAACTGATTTACTTATAAATGGAAGCGAAAATGAGAACCTTCTATTTTTGCTCAGGCGTGCTAGGAGAATGAACGCTTACTTCACGTTCGAAGTTCGAGAGCGTAGCAGCCACTACCACGAAAACCCCGGAATCATAGATAATACTAGGTTTCACGAGATTAAGCTTGCAAATACGAATCACGTTGTTTTACATTAATAATCGCATTAAATACTAAATTAGTTTGGTTATAGGAAAGTGATTTAGTTATAAATGGAAGCGAAGATGAGAACCTTCTAGTCTTGCTTAGGCTTGCCAAGGGGATGAAGGTTTACTTAGCGTAACAAGATCAAGGGCGCAGGGGCCTTCCGAAAAATTCGTCGAGTTTACGCCGCACGCGATAATGCTCATCCGGCCAATTTATTTGCTCGGTCGTTAATCCTGAGGGAAGGGAGGATTAGGGAGCTCCGTCACCTTAGCGAGTTGTGGGCTCATGTGATGGGGAGGCCGGATCTCGTTCTACGGGAGGGGGATGCCTGACATTGTCTTGGCAGTACTGGCGATAACCGGTTTGCCGTTTGGGGCTCGTTTACAGAGGTTTGAAGCTATCATCAAAGTTCTACCAAGAAACTCTCCATACCACCGGCGCGCCAGCAAGTAAGCAAGAACTTGCGAAACTATGACGGAGCTCGCAGATTGCGCGATCGATTAAGGAGTACCTTGCACCAAGATCGCTATCAATCTGCCAATTCTATTCACTTAACAATAGCTGGACCTTTTTAGTTCATGGAGCCTGTCTTTTCCCTCGAAGCCAATACTTCCTTTTGTGTAATGAACGTGAATCATTCTTATCACGCTTTTTAAAGCGCAACTACCAGAGGCTCCGCTCTTGGTCCGTCGTCCCATTATTACCAGCGTTGTATTTCATCCAAGTATCCTTGCCTCCCTCTCTCCTCTCCCTCCCTGTCTGCTTTCTCTCTCATTTGTTTCGTCTTTAACGCGTGATGAGGCGCTTCAGTAATTTGGGAAAAAAGTGGTAGACACGACAAAGGATATCTAGCACCCTGGAAAGAAATAAATTTCGCGTCGCCGCTACTACCATCGCCGCCGCCGCCGTGCAAGAAACTGAGAGGGATCTGATTAGACTGTTGTCTCAGGCGAAAAGAGAAATCGCGTATTTTTTCCACCGACGCCCGGAGATATCAGGGTGTTAGTGGCGCGGCAGGGGTGCGGACTTGAGTAGCATCTTAATTTTTTCCAACTTAAAGGGAAAGCCTGGTCTTACCTCGTCGCACTGCTTCGGAGATATCTGGCGACTTCGGAGGGGAGAACCTCTTTATATTACATGTGAGATATATTGAAAGAATAATGGACGAATAATGCGCGAATAATGCGAGAACGAATTAATCGGTTTTATTGATCGCACTCTTCCAGCTCCGTTCTCGGCTTCGATTCCTTTACGACTGCCACAATGCCGAGACAAACTCTCCTCGCACTAATATCGCAATGGTTTTTTCGCACACATCCACATATGCTTGCGTTCTCTATAACAGTCTTGTAATGTAACGAAATTGTTCATGCATTTACCATTCCACTCGATGTAACCATTCATTCATTTGCATATAATTATTCCCATCCTCATTTTATAATTCCCCATATATGTATATTCCGCATACAACTCGCCCCCCACTTTGTTTCGCCATTTTCTTCCATTTCGTTGCAATGGAAAAATTGCAACCTGAAACGTTTTATGTGGATTTATGTGCGGATTAACAAGTGGAGAATTCCAATGTGTTTATTAAGAACGTCACACTGAATTACTATTGGTTAATGGCTCCTTCCGGTGGAGAAGAGTTGGTTCGGGAAACTCTTTCCAAGGCTGTCGGGGTAAGGCGTCTTCCGTAAAATTACTTTTTAATTTCGTTTCGCCTTATCGGCAATTGTTAATTATTCTCGGTGTAACTCCTGCGTAACTCGCGCAAATGGCTAGCAGCCCCCGTCGCTTTTTATGTGGCAATTAAGTTTTAATAAAGAGGCAACGCCCGGCACGGGCCAGGAATCTTCGATGGTATAGCGCGACCGGTGGCTGCGGAAGATAGTAGCGGAACTTTAAGAGCTCTCTCGTTTGCCTAGGAGCGCTCTTTGACGTTGCTCACTGTTTGATATTCCGGCAGTGCATCCGGGCTGTGTTTCAAGCCCGCCTGGAGGTCACCCTCTTCCCCTAAATCCGCCTTCCTTTCTTCCCTTCTTCTTAGCAAAGCTCTTCTCCAGTATCCGACAATACTTCCGGCTGCCACTTTACCCCTTCAATTCAGCATCCTAGAATCAAATCACTCAAGATTTTTAACACACGCGATCCTTGCAAACGTCAGATCAATGATCATAAAAAGAGTCGATGATTAGTCCTAAAGAAATAAACAAGAAAAGTAGCGCTTCGCTGGTATTTACTAATCATGCAGATTCACCGGCAACACATTTGCAAGTAGAGTTCTCGCTCGCGTTGGAGCGGCTGAAATTCATTGGCATAGCAGAAGCCGAGGCGAAAATTCTGACGTGCCTGTAGGCGTACACAGACGAGGTCCGCAGTGTGGATGCGAAAGTTCCGCCGACAGAGTCAGCCATGTAATTTGAATAAACACTCGCGAAGAATAGGAGTTGCGGCACGTACGCGAATAGCAAGCAGGCTCACTGGCTGAATAGGGGGATTATTTGGAAACTGGGAGGAAGAGTGAGGAAGAGAGGGACTACTAAAATAGGAGAGCGGCCGAAACAGGCAGCTGCTGCTGTCATTCACGAGCCTCTGCTCACCCTTCACTCACTCGAATTCCAGGACTGCCGATGATCTTATTAAAGGTCCAGCCCCGCCGGCGTGTCCTGCAGCTTCCACTGAGGATCCTTTTAAATTATTGAGGAAGTTCACCAAGTTCCCCGTCGTGAAACTCGGACTCACCTTGTTAGTGCCTGCTCCGTTCATTTAATTATACGCCCTGGAAGAAGCATTAGTGTAATGTTCGGCGCGCGCACGCGGCTATATGTATAGCTCGATATAATTTAATAACAATCCGCTACTCGAGCCTCTTATCCAGCTCTCTCAAATCACAAAAACAATCGTTGCCACACAATGCGACACATTGTCCAGATGAAAGGGAAACATAAACGGACGTGTGCTTGTACGTACTTACTCTCCGGCTCGGTGCGCACCTAACTGTTGTCAGACTTGGCTTGCTCTGCAACACTGCTACTCCCTCCGCCTGGATATTTCATTACTCTGAATTTTGCACGAACTGGCAAAGCACTGCTTTCCCAGGTTCCAGTCCCTCGTATGTTGGGAAACCACCGAAAAGCTAGTCGCTGGAGTATCACGTAAACTTCGTGCCCCCAGCATTCAAAGAGAGAGGAATAACAGCGGAGTTAAATATCTGGGAGATTGTGTAGCTTGTAGCTATAATAGCGGAGTGCTTCTGAGAAGCTGTTCCCTGATCATTCGTCCCCGGCGAAACCCGAGGGATCAGATGATTAGATAGGAGAGCATCACCTTCCTAAAAGTAGCACGAGGAAGGACTCTCTCCAATGGGAAGTGGCGCTTGCTCCGAGCCCTTAATAAACTTTAGTGGCGATGACGATTGGGCGCTAAGACTCGATAACTTGCAGGGATTACTGAAATGCACCGTGCGAAAGTTGCCGGCGTGCTGTGGGAAATGGAGAGTTCAATTTGGCTGGCAAGGACGAGTTTGTTTAGAGCAGAAAGTTCCCCGTCTGAGATCAGTGGCACCTCTCTCAAGGCGAGTAGTAGTTATGCCAAGTTTCTCGTTGAAAGAACAAGTGGCCCGCGAGACGCGAACCGAACGTTCCTTGAAAAAGGTCAAACTTGTAGCCAGATAATATATGTCAGATTTACACTCAAAATGGTACACTTCTTAGCGCAACAGGACATAAGTATGTCGCAATGAAACCTGGCCGGTATAGCAGAGAGAGAGAATTAAAGAGAAGCTCGTGAACAGCAGCTTTTATTAAAATTCGTGGCTTGCCTTGCCGTATGACGTGACGGCCAACATAAATCTAATTTTGCAAAGTGCTCGACCAAACCGGCACCGGGTATTTTAATTAAACGTCATTGGAATAAGCTCTACAATTACCAAGATTATATTTGTAATATTCGTACTATCGCGAATAATTATGCTCTTTCGTGTGCAAGCTCTGCCTTGTGTAAGTGTTGTTTCCCTTTACAACGTTTATTAAGTTATACGCGAGCGGGCGGGCGGGCGAATTAATTGCGGCAAAGTCGTTTATCTTGCAGGAAAGTTTCGGGGAGGTTGTTTTTACGACAGGTGCACGAGTTGGTGTTTGCTGTCCCGTCGATCTGCAGGCTGCGACAGGGCGGTCTGGCATTACATGATTTATAGAGCAATTTGCGCCGGCCTATCGAAGATTTCGAGCGACCATAGGCTCGTATTTCCGCGGATAGCTTGTAAGCCCGTTTGACACGCACTTAGACAGGGGCCGAGCTCCCGATATATTCATTGCGTCGGCTCAAGCTACGCAATCCTTAAACATTGAACCGCACTCCAGCCGATTGATAAGAGGTTTATCCTCCCATAATCATCAGCGCGTAAATTATTAAGTGCAGAAACAACTTCCCTTCATTGCTTTTACTCGGCGAAACTTAATTCTAACTGAGGAATTGCCGTCGCACGCTCGACAGTCGTTATTCGCCGGCACTCTTCGATGGAAAGTTTTCTCGGCTCCAGTTTTCTCTCCCTCTCATCCTCCTTTTCTCTTTCTCTCTCCCTCTCACTCTCTCACTCTCTGCCCCTCTCTGCCTTTTATTCGATCGATTTGCTGCTAAGCTTCCCTTATCTCGGTCAGTTTCGCAGATCTACCCAGATGAAGGAAGACTCGCAGCTTCGCTAGTCTTGCAGTTCTTTGCTCCGCTGAGGATATCGCTCCAACTATAGTTCGATTCGCATTATTGGCACTCTCGTGTCAAGAACAAGAGTTATTGCATGGACTGTAACGTCGTATTAAAGGTGTCAGACGATCGAAATTAGATTGACAGAGAGCACTGATTGAACCGTGAACGAATTGGTAATATGGGTAAGCTCGACGTCGTATTTTTCTGCTTGAGAAGACTTTTCCGCGCAGCTAAACGTTCTTGTTACTGAGCGGTTCTGATAATCGATAGATAGGCTGTGCGTGGACATCGGTAATGGCGGTCGTTAGCTCATGCTTACATCTAGCTCGGTAATTGAATTTCCTCTCTAGTTTAATTACGGGCCGGGCATCCTGGAAATGGGATCGACCTTTCGCCTTTTTTTCTCCCATTGGCCCAATTGAGAGCGGCCTCTTAGTCCTTCGGCGGAGGACTTAATTTGCATGGTAGCGTATATTTGCATTTATATAGGACGCGCCCTAGCAATACTGTTTTTAAATCACAGATCCACTGATACTCTACCAGTGAAATTTATACATAGCATGATACGAGAATAATGTTGACTCTGCTGCTGTCCAATGTTGGTACAAGTTTTATTAGAGAGTTCCCTGGCTTTGTGTGGCTTTGTTCGGTCCAGTTCTCGGGTAACTGAGGCAACTTGCGACTGAGGGCACTTTCGTCGATTCAGTGCGAGCGCGTAGGGCGACCATTTCCACCTAATACCCTGTCAACTGATCGTAAAACTTATGAAAACGGTAACTTAGCAAACAGTAGATTGACAGCAGATTTACAGTAGATTTATTGTGTGTTTATAGTAGATTTATAGCAGATTTGCAGTAGATTTGCAGTGGATTGATAATGAAATTACGGGTTGGTGCGCTGCGATTCAAGGGCCGGGGCTTTGTTCAGAGCGGTTGTGTGGTGGGCTTACGGGAGGATTCAAAACAACGGAGATTCAATTGATTTGCAGTGGTTGTAAAAAGATGTACGGGCGAGCTAGCGCACACTTTTGCGAGGACAATGGCGAGTGGAGCGGGCGCGCATGGGGAGAAAAATGTGGGATAAGAAGAAAAGAATGGGGAGTGGGTGGTGGATCAGTGTACCGCATCCGCACTCATACTCCGGCTTTATTACGAAGTCGTCTTTCTTAGTTTTTCCTTCGCGACGAGCAGCAGCATTTTTACAAAAACCATACGCGTTGTTGTTTTCGCCCTCGAACCAGCTCTCACCGCACTCTTCTCATTCGCGGTGCATTCAATACCTCATCGTCCGGATGAGTAGAATTCTTGGGGCCGCCGCCTCGCTACAATGTCGAATTGTTCGCGCTCCTCCAAAGATTTTGCGGCTCACAATTGTATCGCGAGTCAATCGTACGAAAGAAAAAAGTTCTTTGATGAATTGAACCTATTGTCCTGTCAGTAGCGTAATGAGCACGTCGACACGGCCGCGGCTCTCCCTCGTAACTCCAGATTAGAGCCTGAAAAGAGAGACTCTTTCTACTTTCTACTTCTTCACCGACAACATTACCGCGCAAACAACAATAGCATTCGGCTTTTAGCAAGTTATTTTTATTACATTCCCCGCCATAAAAGATGTCGTGCACAAAGTAAACCGGTGGCTGAATGAGGTGAGTGAACAATGATATCCTCGAAGGTCAACTTGAAGAACGGTCGATTCTGTTACCGTCACACGTTTTGGCGATATTTCGAAGGCTTCTCAAGTTCTCGGAATTCTCCTTTATTCGAGGTCTTGAGCATTATTAGGTGCATTCTTCGTGTCGACTAGTTCTCTTCGATTTTGTGAGCCTTCAAGATGAACCTTTCGTTCGGCGGGTTGAGCCTGCCTGCGGCTTGATTCTACCTTTTATTCCAGGTGGCTCTTTTACCTCCTAGCTGGCTGGATGCTCTTCTTCTTTCGCGTCGATCGAGTTTCTCGGAGACGCGCCGACTAAGGAGGCTGGCTTTCTCCTGCTCCTGCCATTAAGGCCGACTCGAATCTCAAGCCAGCTTCTGAGAGCTATTCGCGTGCCCGTTAATTTTACTTGATTTCCAGCGTGGCAATTTGCGCGCACGAAACCTCGTTAACCAGCTCGTTTTAACGGGCGCTCCATTGCCACCGACGCTGCGCCGCTGCCGCCGCTGCCGCCGCCGACGCCGCCGTCGCCGTTCGATCGGATGGTCGACCGAGCCAGCCGTCCGCTCTCGACTCCTCTCCGTTACCCATTAAAATTCGCCCGGGCTATTTTTCATCGACGTTGCTTGCGAGCCTCGGTGAAAGGTCCTGGCAGCCTCTTCTCAGCCTGGCGCTTGTTAGAATAGCGAATCGATAGTGACGACATTATTATCCCGGCTGTCGACTGTCGACTTCCTCCGAGGAATGGCGATCACGCGAACCTGTCGAGAGTGTCAGTGCTCGCCGCTCCTTGGGACGGGTTAATTAATTTCCTTGGAAATTCTATCGTCCGGACGAGACGGTCCTATCGGCTCCGAGAGCCTGCTCATTGTTCAAGGATCGACTGAGCCATTAATCGACTCGTTGGCTCGGACGAAATGTCATAATTCACACGGCGATTGGAGACACCGCGATCTTGCCATTGTTTCCTGGTGCATTAGGCGAAAGAGGGATCCGATTCGGAGAATTGATTGCTTTCTAATATTCCCAAATCTCTAACACAGGGCAAAAAGTCAGCAGGCAGAGGTTTCGACGCGGCACGGCGCCGGGGGAATGCAGATTTTTGCAAGTTCCCTACAACAAGGGGACAGACTGTGTTTGGAGGGTATCATTCTGCCCGGCAAGCTGGAAAATCCATTGGCAGGTTGCGCTTCCGGGAGGTCGGGCAAACTGGGCTCGACGCAGCCATCGCCGCCGGTCCCTCCTGCCGATTACGCGCCGCCACTGAAACCACTACCGAAACTCTCCGGGTCGATACATTTTTTTGTCCCCGTCACGTTTCCGTCCCTGGGAAAATAGCCCTCCTCTCCACTGCTAACAATGCTAGAATCGGCCCGTATTCTGGAAGATCGACGTTTTCCCGCTCGTCTAACCCCACTGACGATCCTCGGGGGACGATTGTGTGAAGCGCGTCGGCGTCGCCGTCGCCGTCGCCGTCAACGATCACGGCAACGAGGAGCAAAAGTCTCCGCCAGCATTGACGAGGTGTTCTTCAGAGGGAAAGTGAACGTGTGCAGTTTTAAAACGGCCCTGTCCCTTCCCACTTGTCCCTTCCTTGCTTATTATCATACATATTGCTGTATTCTCTCTGGCGCATAGACGGCAGACTTCCTTTCTGCAGAGAGAGTGAGAGAGGGAGAGGGATGCAGACCGTTTTTCGCATGCCGACCTCTCTGCCATCGGATGCGATGGTTTTCAACTGTTGGGAGATGGGAGGCCGTGCTCCCCGCTCAGACAAACTTTTCTCTCGCTGGAATTGCATTCAATGGAAAGAGCAGCGGCTGTTTTTTTCTGGAATTACATCTACCCACCAATAATTGAATCCCCTCTATTACTGGCTGGGTGAGCACTTTGTTTGTCCGAGTTCGAATTAAATCGCCGGCAAGTTGGCAGGACCGTTTAAGTAAATAGGGATTAGCGAGAGAGAGAGAGAGAGAGGAATCGGGCGAAGCAAAGTGGTAGCATGTAACAGCTTTAGTGTGGGACTAATCTGAATTTAAAAATTCTCAGCTCAGCAATGGGTAATTGTTTCTGGCCGACGTGCCGGTCTACCGCGAATGTATGCCGGGGTTCAGAGATCGCTGGCGTGCAGCTGGGTCTCCGCGCTTATTTCGATAATTTATCATCCAGTATAATGTGAAACGATGCGAACGGCAATAGCCGTCGTCCTATCGTGAAATATGGATTCTGCTGGTCGCGCGTTCTGGGAATGCATCATCCGACAAAACTATTTAAATGCCGCTGCACTCCGTTCGACTTCTCACCGACTTCACGGAAACTACCATTGCATCGATCCCGGCACATCCATTCCATACTGAAAATCTATCGACGTTCATATCGGCCTGCTATCCTTTGAAATCAAGTGTGCAGGGATGCAGATTTCATTTCGCTTAACGAGTCCTACGAAATCGGAGCGCGAAGAGCTTTCATCAAAAACAGGCGAAGCCTGGACAGCCGGAATCCTGGTGGCGCTTTTATCCGAAAAAGAAAAACAGAGCACTGCCGCCGTGATAGTTTTTCCGGTGCACTGTTTATTCAGTCGGTATCCATCTCGCTCGGCAGTGTTTGTCTATCGAGGGGCCACGATGAAAATTCAGCGGAACATTTCCCGACTTTTATCAAATCCACGGTGAGCCACCCACCAGCTGGAAAACCCTGTTGGCAGTTGCGTGGAAAATTAAGTGGACTGTCTCTACTTGCTTGGGGTTGTCGGGGACGAGTGGGGCTCGACTCGACTCTACAGGCTCGAAAGCGATCGAGTTGGACGAGCCTGTGGGCCGGCCGATAATTCCGCTTGATTTCTCAATTGTCGGTGTCCCAGTGACTGGTGGCCGCACTACGTTACAAGCCTTTCCAGAGCTTCCGGCTTGCAGGAGCAATTGGAACGCCGCCGCCGCCACCACCGCCGACGCCGCCACCACCGCCGCCGATTCTCGTCGACCACCGCCACGTGAAATACACAGTGCAATCTGTTCACTGTCGACTGTCGATACGCGAATCCCAGCACACTCTTACCAGAGAGAAAGGGAGAGCGAGAGAAAAGGAGAGCGAGAGAGAGGGAGAGCACATCGCACGTGTTTCGAGCGTGTCCGCACGTACGAACTTCATTGCATCCAACTCGCCTGCCGCAGTTCCGGTCAAGAAAATAAGCTCTCCTTGGGGGGCTGCTAGGTAGCGGGAGCTCGATTAATCGGTGCCTACCCGCTCGGGACTTTACTCAAGACAAACCGTGTACTCTTGCTTAGGCACCCGAAACCTCCACCTCGTCTTATACCTTAAATATACTTACATCTAACCTACACATTTTGCATCGTTTTACTTCCAATTTCCGCCAGCTATGTTTAACTACCGCGAAATCGTTTCTATTTACGATTATTCTTAGCTGAAACTAATGCGGTGATAGCTAGTGCTACCCTGCACAAAATTCTGTGATATAGACATTTGATTTTAAGCGTTCGAAACATCCGTGGGATATTTCAGATCGTCTGTTTACGACTTTCTGTGGGGCATTTGTGAAATCCAGCGCTTTGTATGTCTTTTCTTCGCTGGTTGGCTTTCGCAAGAGAAAGAAATGAGAGCGAGGCGTTCAATGTTATGATAAATATCTGCAGTCAAGAACAGTGAGGCGTGTGGTACATATTCCTCAGGATATATATATCAAAAAGTCTGATTCGTAAGCTTCCTCCGCGGAGGTGGCTAGCGTGCGGTAGTCTAGCTGCTTCATGCGCAATAGCATCCACCGAGAAGCTACTCTCCCATCCTCTTCCGGCTTCTTCCACCCTCTCGCTCTTTCGGTTCGTCTCACCGAGGGGGAGAGTAAGTCAGCTCGCACTCCCAGCCTAGCGTGATATTCACTCGCCGAGAATTTTCTCCTTTCACGCTTTCACCTGACAATTTGCATAGGAGACGCGGCTACACTTGCCTCCTAAAATCGGATTTAATATTTCATGTGGAAGAACGTCGTCTCCACTCCTTTCTGCCCGTGACTTTCTATCCTCCGCCCGGCAACCGCGCGCCCACCGCGGCATCTCGCTCGATTCCATAAAGTGAATTCCCATCGATCTTCACTCTCGCTTTTCGTCGCCAGAATGCACTCACCATTGCCCGATGAACTTTTCTCACTTCTACTGACTACCTCCTCCCATCAGATCTCACAGCCACTAGCTGCTTTTCTGCTAGCGGAGAACTTCGCCAAGGTGACATCACTCCTAACGAGTGGAGCAAGAAGTACGCCCCAAAAAACTTCGGCTTCTTCTCAATGCCAGCACGATTTCTGAATGGTGGTCAGAGTTAAGGAGCTCTTTTTGCCTTTAAAGCAGTAAAGTATTTTGGTCTCCCGAGGCGGATTCAGCCAGGGCAAATACATAGAAATGTAAGGAAGGGAAGCTGTGAAAGCCCTTCCAAAACCTGAGAGAGGATCGCTCTATGCGCGCAAGACACCTCTGCTGGCTCTACTCACTGGATTTTTACGTAGAGTGAATATCTATATAAGAGCCTCTATGCCTCGATCACATAAGAGCAGCTTGCGTAGTGAAATTTGCCCTCGTAAAACTTCATCGCACTTGGCAGCCTTTGCTTATCCCTCTGTAGAGCGTAATCTAATGACGAGGCGGCGACGGCTCCTTTTTTAAGTGTTTCCGCGCAGGTTGCGCTTCCTCAATAGTAGTTGCCGCGCAACTACGAAAAGTACTTATTGGAGACGTGGAGAGATGTGCCGGCACGTACTATGCGGTTTCAAAGACTCACTTCAATGGTGCGTGCACCTCGTAAAAACCATAAGAGTGCCATCAGCGCTCTGTCTCGTATGCCGGTTTACCCTGCAGTCGCTTCTTTACTTTATCACGTACTACCATAAAAAACAATTCGACACGAGTACGCTCTCCACGCGAAGGTCATCCTCTTCTCGCAATAAAACTCCACTCTGCGAATTAAACATACGTTTAATCTCGACTTTAGCGTAGGTGTTACCCTTTAAATCAATGCAAACAGTTCTTTTTTCACGGGGTATGAATGTGCCGAGCGTACTTGTAAGGTAAGTCGGGTTTGAGAACCTGGCTTAATGCAATCATTAGGAGCTCGGCGCGGAGCACAATGCTTGGAAATATTGCCTGGGCTGGCAGGGCGCGGCGTATACTCGTGAGCTAGCTGGCCGAGGCAGAAAGAATCGGTAATTGTTCCTGTTCTTGGCGTAGGCCATTATTGTACCTCTTGTTTATCGTATATCTTGTTACATCGAGGGCATAACGAACATTTTCCGTAGCGCAGCGGCGAGGGTGTCTATTGAATTTCTCGTGAGTGGCGAGCGGCAAACGGGAGCGTTGTATAATATAATAGAAATTTCCAGCGGAGCAGGGCTCGAGGCTAATTCAGGCTGGCCGATGCGCACATTATCCGGCGCGGCGGTAGATGCTCTTCCCTTTCGCAATGAAAGAATTCGGGCAAAGAGAAGCATGCAAGACTAATCGCTCGACAGACCGCATTACGGGCGAGCACTCGACAGGAATTACTCATAATAAAATGCGGTTTCATCCTCGCGTTTCCGCGCGCGACATCGGCTAATTGAATGGATCTCATTGTTCTGGCACTCAGCTTAATTAAATCACTGCAGGCCCGAGCCAGTTGCATATTGATTGGTAGCAGTTATTAATCATCGCCGCTCGGTTTAAAAGCTAGCCTCACTCCCCACTTTCTTTTGACTTAATCATACCAGCTATTCATCTTTCCTCTCTAGGTCATGGAGAGAGGGAGAGAGAGAGAGAGGGAGGGGGTTTCGACTAGACAGCGGGTCACTCGAGATTGTCTCTTTATAGTTGATCGCCTCACGCCCAGCTCGCCTCATTACTATAGATCACTGTTTCTATTCTAGCGGGCAACGTCCTTCAATGCGCGTCCGCCGGCGCTGACGGGAGGGTAATTGCAAGTCATCTTGAATTCCAATTTAATGAAAATATATCGGGCGAACTACCACGGATCAACGTCCGTTTATTGGATTCCTATACTACGGTGCAGTCAATTTCGTTGGACGGATGCTGGGGGATAACCGCCACCGCAATCAGGTAGATTAAATTATTCGACCGAATGGCGCAATAAAGCACTTTCGCGGCCCAATTTGTATACTCTGTCTAATCCCTGTTTCTGTTTGCAGAATCGGGGATTCTCGGCCAGCCTCGTGTTAACTAGCGTTCTCTGCGATTTAATATTCAGTAGGTCATAAATAAGCAGGGCTCGAGGGACACTTCATTGGACTTGCCCAAGTCAATTTCGCTCCACTTCATTCAACGACCAACAAGTTAAAGGACTGCTATCCCACTATATATGTGTGTACACATATATTCATGTGTACAGATTCCGGATGTTTCACATTAATTCGTATGAGTTTGTACTTATCTTTCTTTGGTCTTCTTTAGTTCCGATGGATGGTTCGAGCGGATATAGTAGTACAATAGGGTGATATGCAGATCTATGATCAAGATGGAACTTGAGTACGTTGAATAGGGCTCTAAATTGTGTAGGGCTCATGGCATTCCGGGTTTCAGAACGCCAAGTGGAAGGCTCTCATGTACCCTCGATGCGCGGGTGAGGACTGTAATCCAGTGGAAGGTAAGATTAGGGCCGATTCGTTCTTAAAATCGAGGAATGGCCGATCTCCTAAGCGATTCTAACTCTTCTTGAACGAGGTGGTCTTCAGTTGCGGTGGCTTTTGAGGGCAAACCTCGCGAGGCTCTCGTCCGAGCCTAGATCGGCGCAGCCTCTAAGCTTCTTTCTTCTGACTCGATGCCAGAATACCTCCGCGCCGCGCCACACCGCGCCGTTCCGCATCCGACAATAAATATTAATGGCCCGAGCTGATACTATACGATAGTGCTGCTCATAACGGTAAAATGGCTCTGATACTTTGAAGTAACGATCAATGAATTTTCGACCATCGTTCCGGCCAACTTGGATGCTTTCATTGTCCGCGAAGAAGCAGCTTCTTCGACCACTGATTCCAAGATTTTCGGCGAGACTGTTCCGAACTTTCCACTAGTTAACGAAGAGACAGACACGCCATTATCGTCTCCTCGTATCAAATTCTGCCTCCTGCGCTTTAATGCGATTTATCAGAATCAAAAAGTGGTGCGGATTCTGAGTGGGGTTGGAACGCTACCGCTTCCTCCGCGAGTTTCATCGGAAAGCGACTATTTCCTTCTGGCCAAGGTGCGACGCCCCTTCTGCGGTTATCAGTTCGCTAACTGACAACCAAGACTACTTGGCGAACTCTCGCCGCACCCTCCCCACTCCACTCGGATTCTCAACTGCCAGCTAACATTGAAAGTTTACGCAAGTCGTCGATTTCTTCCTCGGGGCAGGACTTTGTGTCTCACGTAGCTCGACTTTTCGGCCCTTGCCTTCTCCAGATATCTTGAGAACACCTCTCACTTGGCACTATCTACCACTTCTATTTGCCTCTTGTTTAAGTGCTATCCGAATAGTCGCTTTCAGAGTCACTTGTTGAATGACGACACGCTCCGCCGGAAGTCACGTAGTTTATCGTTGGCAAAAGAAGCAGACGCGATCGCTCTTACCGAGAAGTTTAATTAGTCTTGCGAATCCTTCAAGTTTCCTACTGAATTCTCTTTCAAAGCCTCCCAAGTAACTTTGTAAGTAATGCGCTGCGCAATCCAAGGAGGGGAGTGTACTTATTCTTGCAATTAGTTTTCCGCGATAACCGTTCAAGCGTCATTTAAAGGACCAGATGCTTAACAATGCATCTGGGTGAACTTTGCAACTGGAATCAGCCGATCGTGACATTCGTACGAATATTCCGGTAAGTGGACCGTCGCATTAATAACCCTCGTCGGAGGAATTGCCTGATAAGACGACCGCCCCTGAAACGAGGTGGTAGGCGAACCAAAATAGTGCCGCTGGGAAATCCTCCAAATCGATCTCTACCATTTAATCGTTGTCCTTGCTCCGGGCTAGCTTTCCCTTAGCAAAGAAATGTCTGGAGAGTCTGGGGACTGATCCTAACTCTTCCAATGGTTATCCATCGTAATTATACGGCGAATAAAGTTCGCTCGGTTTGCAGGACCGCCCCGAATTCAAATGAATCGACTGATGTGAACGAAAGTTACGATCTCTATAAATTGATGTTTGCGTTGAATGAAACTAGTCCGTAGTGGATATGCATCCGGATATTTTTGTGTGTAGCAAACTATCTCTCTCGATAGTTCCTCTTTACTAATATTGCAAGGGTCGAGACGTTGAGTAAGCTTTATTGTTGGTAAGCTTTGGAGTTATATTATGTTCGGGCAGTCGGAAAGATACTTGGCTTTCCGCGGATTCCAGCTTACAGCGCAACATTCGAGCGTAACTAAATTATCCTGACATTGTCGGTGATCGAAATATTATATATGCAAGAGGAACGCTTATTTTATCCTCTTTTCTATTTGGGATTTACAAATTTTGATTTGTGTTTTATGTCTTTATGTTACATCTCAGCTGCCTCTTATAATTCTTAGACTGATTTCCGCATCGTCGACCGCAGAAGTTAACGCGATCACGTTTGGCAGGGTGGCAATCTTTTGGACAAAGGTTTCATTCTGATGCAAATGGTGGAAAGGCGAATCCGCAGGACGGGGAATCGTTTTCACAGGATGTCCACTTTTCTACGGATCTGGCCGAGTCTTGATATACATTCGTTTCGGCGCGCCGGCACCGCTTTTTCCCTTTTTCCTCGGGTTGCCGCTTACTTCGGAGCACTATCTTTATTTACGAAGTTCCGCCAAGAGAAATTCCAGCGGAAGCTACCGCCTGCTGCTGGAACGGCGTGCGCGCGTAAACAAAGTTTACGTATTTCAGTTATCTCGCCACTGCGCGCAACTTCTCCACTTTTCTACCGATAGATTCGCGTGAATTACACTCTGAAATACGGTAGGGCGAATCGAACGAGAAGGACGATACTGACGAGCAGGGAACATGGGCGACGATGTCGAGACAAGCCGAAGGACGAACGCATATCGTGAAAACGCCAGTATCCAAAGTTTACACATGCCAGCCTGCCATCTCACGAGTATACTTTCGCGAATTTAAATTCGCAAAGGCGTTCACCGAATTTTCCCGTAAATTCTCGCCTACCTGAATCGACATCGCAATTCTAACGATATCGTCAGTGCACGGTCTCCTTTACGAAATTTTTTCTCGACTCACGTATCTAGTTGAAGGAAGTGCGAGCAGGCGCAAATGAAATTTCCATAAAAAGCTGCTGCGGAACATGTCAAAAGTGCGTATGTTTTGCGCAGTTGAAATAGTTTTGAGCTGCCGGTAGAATAAAAGCTTATAGAAACAACTAAACGCGTAGGGTTAAATATTTGCAGTTAATAAAGTTGTTGACCGGTCAGCAGTTGAGTTGGTAAACAGCAGTAGAATATGTGGCGTTATAACGAGGTACCTAGATACAACGTTCTTTGAGCCAAGCTTACCGCAGCGTTTTCGGGCTGAACCCTTGCTGAGAGTGGCAAAAATAAAAATACTCCCTCGGATTTTCCTTGGTTACAGGGACGCAGAGGTATTATACTATGTAGATCTCCTCTTCGCCTTCTCTCGTGAGCGCCACCACTTTTTTTTTTTTTGATTCCTATCAGCGTCCCCAGGCCCGAGGCGGTCAATAAAAATATTCTAACACGCTCCTGGGATCGGTCATCTCGCGTACATTTCCCTCCATCTCCAAGGTTTTCCTCTCAGTTTTATCCGGTTGCGATACACTCCAAAGGGAAATGGACGGGTTAAAGAAAGTCCTTTGAGAATAGCGAATATTCACAGTAAAATGCAGGCTATCGCGTTTGCTTTCCGGTGTCCTTTGACCATCTTCTGACCTCTTCGCGCATCACTACTCACTAACGCAAGCCACTTAAAGTATCCTATTTTTAACATTCGTCCTTCTCATTGCGCAAAATAAGTGGCTTTCATTAATTTCACTCGTAACAAATTGCTATTTCGTACAACATTTTTATGCACAAGGTATATTCTTTGAAAATATTATTCTATATAACAATATACTCTTACGGTGTGGGAAAATAGAAAGTCGGGGAGTTGGCAGAAGGGAAGGATGGGTCTGAAAATCAAAGGATTGAATACATTATAATGTTTATTCCTCCTCGTCTAAAGCCTGGTATCCACTTGTGGCATATCACTGTAATGTATTGCCATCCTGTAACACGGCACCGTACTCCCTGTATTTCCACTACGCTCAATTCATCTCGTCGCCCTGTTCCTGGCTTCGTCGCTTAGAAACGAGTAGCACTCGATGGAAGGGAAGAATAAGACAGTCGAAGAAATTGCATTGAGAGAGATGTTCTGATCTATATTTGCACCTGGCACACTCTGCTCCTCGAGATTTCGTGAAGAAGAAAACAAAGTTATTGTCTTACGTATTATTACTAGCTGTCCTACCCAGCATCGCCAGGATAATATTTTGTGTGACTGGGGTGGGCTTTCCGAGTGGTTAAGGGGTTGAAACTGTTATGTTATTTTTTCCAAGGTAGCGAAGAATACGTCTGCCGAATTTGGTGCGAATACGTTGAATAATATCGAAACCCTTGCAGAATATACACACTTATTTTGATTTTTATACATTAAAACTAGCGTCAGTTTTAAACACCTGTTTCGCGAACTCGGAGAAAATGTTGCCCAATGCCACACAACGACTATAGCAACAGAACAAAATGTCAATATTTTATTTATCGCCCATTGCGTGCTTTTTTATGTCATATTGTTTTAACACACAGTCCAGTTTACTCTCGGGATCGTTTGGTTTGAACAGTGCAAAATCCATAGAAATCGGTTCAGTAATTTCCGTGCTAAGTCGGAACAAACAAACATACACAAAACGCTTACAGATTTATATATGTATAGACAAATAGATAAATAGAATAGAATCGAATAGAAAAGAAGAACAGATTATTACCAGTGTTATTATATATGTTGAATTTTGATAACGTGCGTCTTTTTGTGTTGCAACAGTTTATTTCAGAAACTCAGTTAAATCGTCGAAACTTTGGCTGGCAAGCTCGTTCTCTGTCAGAACTGATATAACTGAACATTTCAGAAAGTGAATTACAGATTGTTCCTTTGTTTTTTGACAACTCTTCGATTAACATCGACTAGTCTAGATTGAGTTCGCTTAGAAGAAAATTATTTTCAACAATATATATCCAAATATATTATATTAACATATACTACATATACATATTAAGTTGATAAGGTATAAACTATAAAGTTTGCAAGGAAATAGAAGCTTTATCCAACATGAGTTCTCCGAGAGAAACTATAATAAGGATGGCGAGTATAGTGGAATGGGAAGCCGGGCTTGCACCCTGTTCACCACATCAGGGTGCTCTAGATTCGGTCTGTTGTGGGCTAAGGTGATACCACAGACTAAAAGCAAGCCAGTGTTCCCCGGGGACCCTCGCCATAAGAGTAAATGAAATCTTGCAAAATTTTAGTCTATTATTACGAAGTTTATCCTGTTGTTGCGTATGTTGCAAAACACAGTAAGTCTTATTGCACAGCTATATTCGCCGGTGGATCTTAAATTTGCGGTTCTTGTGGGTATAGAATGTTACCAAGTTAGAAACAAGGTAGAGCAGGAAAAGGGTACTATTGTACTCCGAAACTAACTATTATCCTCTTGAGGTGCTTCTCGTAATGAGGGAGAGAAGTTAAGACTTTTCCCGATTTTAAAGTCGGCGGGTAACTACAGCAGATATATTTGTTGGGGTGAGAAAGCTATAAAGACAGCGGGATACTGTTCTAATTTTTAACATTATATCAGCTTGCGTTCTATAAAGAATAAAGTAATAACAGTATTTTGTGTTTTTTACAGAATTAAAGAGTAGATGGCCAATATGAGTAAGGCAGTTGTGAAGAAAGCAGGAAGTTTTATATTTAAAATTTGAAATAGAAGGGCAAGAAAGAGAGAGTCAAAAGGTAAGATTCCTTAAGAAATTCTCCTTTTCTCGTGTTGGAAAGGTGGTAGACTCTGCTGCTGGCAGAATTGCAAGCAACACGGCTGACAGGACGCTCGCTGAATGACGAGGGGACGGGGGAATGACTAATTCATGGGATAATTACGGGCCCGGAAAATGCGAGTGGAAAATCGCATGATGTAAAGATCCTTAATGGCGTCGGTGCTGCATCCTGTCGGCATGGGCGTAGCGGGAGTTGCTGTATCGCAGCTGTACCTCGTAATTACGATAAAGCTTAATTTTCTGCAGGATGCTGTGGTGCGATTTGCGGATAACCCACAGCAAAAAGCGACGAATAAAAACGACGCCTGTGAAAAAGCGAATGCGACGGATAACGAGGGTGGATGCTAATCAGACTCAAGTCACGCTTCCATCAGGTAACTCCTTTCGAAAGGAAGAAGCTGTCCAAATTTTTCCAAGAGTGCCAATTAATTCTTTTGTGCTGCTCAGAGTCACTTATTTCGAATGAGACGATAAGAGCGGGCAGAGTAGATATTGGAGGGAAGAATAAATGAGTTAAATGCGGCTGTGTTATTGCGTGATTAATGATCGAGCAAATAGGGGAGTTTAACATCGTTGGCGGGTAATCTGTACGCGGCCTCGAACAGAATTAGTCTTAAGTGGGCCGCTCCTATTACCGACAAAAGTGTGATTAATTAATATCCGCCGAGCGAACAAACAATGGCTCTATTTCGTTCCGCCCTTCATTATACAGAGATCTGTGGGGAGAGTGATGCGTCTAGTCAGCCGGCTCACTTTCACCCCTTTTGTTCGGTTACTGCCGCGAAAGCCAGACTGGGTAACTAAATTTTTGTGAAATTTGATTGAAATCGATGACTCTGCCGGTGTAATTTTCCGCGAGAACTTAATCCCCGGATGTCGACGCGTTGAATTGGAAAGGACAAGTCCAATTGTAGGCTTAGCGGCTCAGTGTTAGAAAGCTCGCATCAAAACTGACGATTCATTGGCATTTCATGTCTCGTTAGCTTTTGCATGAGCCAATGGAAGATCGCTGCTTTCCCACGGTTTTTCGGAACGGCGGAATCTCTGCTGGTTTTCTGCCTCTGGCACCGGCTCTCATAGAAATTTCACGATTGCGAATTGAAACGCGCTGTACGCAAGTCGGCAGTACTCTGCCGTTAGTGAAAACGTAAATAGTCCATTTTATCAAATATTTCTAACTTTCGATTGATAGAAAAAATTTCCTCTCATGATCCTCTCTTTCAATCTGATTCTCTGTTAACCGACACAAAAATTTACGAGCATACATTTATTATTAGACCGCTGGAGACTCGAAGCGGAAAATTGCCGATGCTTGTCGATTAGTATGACTCCCTGAGGCTCGTATTCACAGTCCCGACAAAGCGACACATGGCTCGGCTGGTAAGCGCTCCCGATGTTAGCACCCTCGGTGCAAGTTTATTCTGGACAATAAACGAGCACCGTCCAATTTCACCAGCAAACATCCCCGCGATCTCTATTATAGCTTACTTCGGGTCAATAGCTGAGTAAACACCGGCCAGTTTTTCATCCCCTCGAGCTGTGCTTTTTTCTAAAAAGAATTCACGCCCCCTCTCTCCCCTTTTATTATTAACCATCACTTTACGTGAAAATGTAGCAACGCTTTTCCTCTTGTATCAGCTATGTTACATCTGAGAATACTGACACACTACACCAGTTCTATCGTATTCCTAGACTCGTTCTTATTGTACTTCCATATCTTTCTCAATTGAATTGCAGCAGCTTCTCGTACGGTGGGAGTAAATCTTTCATGTGTGTATATGCGAAGTGAGGAGGAATTCTTGCTAAATGTTAATCGAATGATATATGGTATTCGAAATGCGGGAAAAGATCGGCGCTCCTGATAAGCACCTGCGCGATTATCACGTTATTGAATCGCGTCCCGAGCCTCCATTCATGACCTCATTTAATTTACTCGCTTGGCGGAGCCCGTGGAAGCCATTAATGATTCGTGTTCGATCGCGAGAATTCGGTATACTCCCGCGCCAGCTATTTATTTGATAGCGACTACCGTCGATTCAGACTCCGCTCCAATATAGAGGGCTGGCGCTAATAGAGCCCTTCTAAATAATTAGACTAATCGCGGAGTTTAATGGTAGCTATTAACGAGATGTTAATTGAGCTTTTGAATAAGAGTATTCATGAAAAATGTACTGTCTTAGAATGAATTGAAAAGCGAGCTTGATGTCATAACATGGTTTATGGAGGCCAGTGTCGATGACGACTGGAATCGATCGGCGTCTGGGGGCGTCGAGGGCACGTTATACCGTTTTGCAACAAGTAGGTGCTCGCCCCGATACCGGACCAGCATTTCGAGTCGTGTGTTGTGTGTACAAGTACTGCTCAATGGGTCGCTAAATTGTTCGGCGCACCACGCAGCCCGACCGCTACATTGTGCTCTAGAGGGCGAAAAGTGATGCAATAATGCGAAAGAGAATCGTGCCGCGCATAGTTAGTGATCGTCCTATTCCGAGGCCGATCGCACGCAAATGCGAGAACTTCAACCTAGCCATTTGGCAGGAAATATTTCAGCAGCTGAAACATGATCGAGACTAAAGGAACGCTGGAACCTTTCACATTCCTCGGGGATGCGGTGGCTGTTTCAATTTATTCGAAATTCCAATCTGTTCCCTCCACTTTTAGCAGCTTCCCAGCCGACTGAGTTCACGCATAATTGCACTAAATGAATGCGACATTTTCGACTATGCTAGCGGATGGAACCCGATGAATTAAGAGTAATTGACTTTACTGCCGAAGCTCGTCGCGTGTAATGAGGTCGGTATCTGAGACGCGGGCGCGGGGGGCTCGCCGGCAATTCCCACTGAAACGCACTGCACCTCTGCATTACCGCTTTTGCACAGTGGGAAGTGCACCGTGCAGTTCACTGAGAGGCGAGCGCGACTCACTCGATTATCCCAATTGCCGGGATAGAGACCTTTGAATTAATTAGACGGCATCCTCCGCGTTGGTTCGATATCTTTTGGCGCACCGCTTCTCTAGCCCGGTCTGATAACACGTACACCTTCCTCCTCCCTTAACATTGCTTTTCTGGCCTCCTACTTCAATGAGATCATTCGACTCGGCCCTCACCCTCACCCACCCCCACCCCTCCCACTTCCTCTCTTTGGCACGATTTCTATCTTTCACTTCATCCTCGAAGGCTTTATCAGTTCCCATGGTCTGGAGGCTCAAGCACCGAATCCCCGGGAATATGTACGAAGGATTCTAATTAAGGCCCTATGCTTAGAAATGTCTGATTTTTTAGTCTCTTCACCCAACCTACAGCTTCCTTCCTCTAATCAGGTAGTGTCCTTTACTTTTACGACAGGAGATAGTTAGGGCTTCCTAGCCTGCGCATTTTTAGTCTCGAGACAAAGTTGGTCTAACGTTACTTCCAAGAGTTTTCAATAAATCCTTTTAATACTTATAGTAAGACCCACGGAAGCATTATTTTTTTTTAAAGAATTCGGAACAATCTGAAAATTTAATAAGAATTTTACAAAATTACCAGAACGCGAAGGGAGGAGGTTTTGTTATAGGTTTTAGAGGAATACAAATATGTGGATGAAGTTGGAGGCTTGAGAGGGAGATGTCTTCCGGTCGAATCGGTTTTGAAAGGCTCGAGATCAAAGATCTACATACGCCTGTCCCAGAGGACGAATACGGAGAAAGTGTGGACTGGCTTTGGGGAGTGTCGCATATCGACTGGCTAGTACTGGCTAGGACCGGATGCCGGATACACGCTAGGCAGAGAGAATAAGGTTGAGGTTACAGGTTACAAAGGGACGCTCGCCTCACGAGGATTAAAGTTCTGTGGCGTAATCCTTATCGTAAAGCTTAAACGAATATCCAACGGTGCTTAGGGTAAGAGTCAAGTCGGGATTGCAAGAGGATATTCTAGAGAAGCTCCGCCGCGGCGGCGGCGGCGGCGGCGTCGAGAAGCACCGAACGGCTTTAACTTTATTATTATTGTTACGAAACACGTTTCGGAGAGACAAAGTTTCGCATCCAAGATAAAATCCTTATAAAATTCAGGGAGGTTTACAGCTCCACTGACATAGCTGAATCCTATATAACGATATTAAATTCCGAGACACGCTGCTGCGAGATTTCACCCCTTTGCAACTTTGCACTGCGGAATGAGACTTTAGACGCTTGCTCTTGCATACTCTGATTCCCTTTCTCTCTCCCGCCTCCCTCCCCCCTCACGGAATTCGAATTAGTCTGGCGCTGATGGGTTTATGTATATTTTGGCCCACGGCACGATAGCGTCAATTATGCACGGCATTAATTGTACCGAGCGCTTAACCGACAATGTTAATATATACGAGTAAATAAATGATTTTTGTTACACAGCTTGGCCGCACTAAGGCTCCGGGGGGTGGTGTTGATCAATCCGCATAGATCAGCGCAATATTGTTTGTAAATTGCAATGCACTGGAATAATTGGATGGCCGGAATGCGACTTTACGGTCAATTAATGAATAACTGTGGACGCTCTAAGCTATTACGGACTAGATGGAGTAGCGTGTCTGTGGCGTGGCTCGAGCGACAGTCGATTTGCCGAGGAAGGATCAAGATTAAATTCTCCCCACCTTCTCGCCGGCTTCTATGTTAATTGACAGGTGCGGCTTTAATTTTGCAATTGTCTCCGTCCAGGAGTAGGTCAAGCCGCGGCATTTAATATTTCGGCAATCCGCTTTGTCGCTCGGTGAACAAGCAAACCTAATAGATATTCCAGTTCGCTAATTAGCCAGGAAATTAGTACGCCCGGCTAAATTAGTAGGCAGGTCGCGTCTGAACTGTCCTTGGAAATGGGAACAATTGAATTTGATGAAGATAAGGGTCGAAAAGAGCGTGGAAAATAGCTTCAAAGGATTAGCGCAGATAAAGGTATGTGTGTGTGCGTGGATTAATTCAGTTGTGGAGTTAGTCGAATGAAGGCATCGGGGAACTTTGTACTTTGACGTTCGGGGACTGTGGGATGCGTTTTGGTCCCTCGTGGCATCTTAGGCTTTCCTTCGCGGAACCTCCTAGAATCGGGCTTCGCTAATGCACGCGTAATACGACAAACAGTTAATGCGGTTAGCTGTTAATTGACTCGCGGTTATAAATGGGACACAATGCAAGCGCGCCTTCGCGCCCACCACCCAGCACGATGTCGGCTCTGTAATTAGCGCGTGAAATTTGTCCCTTCGCGAATTGGACACGCTTTGCACTTTATTTAATTAGATCGCTAACGAGCGCCTCGCACTATGAAAGGCCTGCCACCTTACGCTACTTCTTGCAGCTTTAACTTTCATCCCCGTCTCGAAAGGCTATGTATTCGCGACACGTTGTTCAATATTTCTCGCGCGACAGCTCACTGACGGCGGGAGCAAAGGGGTTAATCGAAAAGTCGGGGAGAAGAGCTCGTCTACTTTACAGGAGGCATCGCGCTTTAGGGGAATAAACGCTTCGCACGGACGGAACGATTTCTGTCGAGTCAATCCCTGTCGGAATAATCGCAAATGCAGCTGGCGGCGTGTGTTCGATATATTAAGACTGACAGAATGAATTAGCGGAGCTGACAACGGCTCCACCTTCCTCGCTTTCCATATTATTAATACTCGCATTGACCAGGACCCTCGGCACATGTAAACAATGATTTACACACTTTTCTGCTTAAAATTGTATGCACAATAGAACAAACAGGGATGTAGAATCCTGTTTCTACGCAAGAATGATAGATAGGGCCGTCGGGTATCCGAGTCGGTAATTCTGTAGTACACTCACGCTTTTCTTGACTCCATCGATCACGGCTGCCTTCCTTACTCGCTATTTCGCGCTCTTGTATATTTAGCCTGGCAAAGGAATACCGAAACCGTAGTGTCGATCGCGTGAATTGTGACCTGCACTGACAGTACGATATTCATGCAGCGGGGAAATGAAAAAGGATTATGTATTGTGTTCAGACTGAGAGATAGTCAGTGACGGTGGAGAGGAGCCCGGAGTGTTCATGGGTAAGTGATATGGCGCATTCTGTTATTTACATCGCTAAACCGAATCCGGCTAGCCGAGCGGCCTGCGCTCGCGCTCGCGCTCGCCCTCGTATTTACATTTTATTAAAAGCAAAGCCCGTGATGCTGCTATCCTCATAAATCCTGGACGCCGTCGATATTACGAATTCCCGTAGATACGAGCCGAGCAGCTCCCAGTATTCTACTATCAAGTTGCATTGTCGCGCCAAATCCATATTGATTAGGTCAAAGTCAGCAAGCTCTCTTTCAATCCATTCCATCCTCCTACCTTCCGCGAGACAAACTCATTTCTTCTGCCACCAACACAATTCGATTTTGTTTTATAGCTCGTTGTATCAGACTGGTATTCCTTCACACATTGGAATTCCCTACTGATGCATTGTATCCTATGTGTATGCGGGCGCGCGTGCCGCGCGAAGTCCACGTGCCGCCGATCGTAAAAGCCGAAAGTTTCATCCCCTATTTTGCTGGCGGGCTTCCCCCGTCGCATTTATTTCTCGCGACATCTCGCCGGCTCTTTTCTTCCTCTGGGACTCGCCGAATGGCATTGTTTACTCGACAGTCGCATGAAGAAAACTGGCTCCATCCTGTTAGCAATAGCAGGTTTCTGAAGCTGCGAGATTACGGGAGCGCCTCCCGAGAAATATTACTTTCCAAGTTTTGGCACAAATTGGCCGGATGGTGTTGTCTTAAAAGCTGTTCCTGTACTACTAGGATTAGCCGTGGCAACTTTCGGAATTTAAATTAGCGCGTAAGTGATTTGATTATATCTATCTGTATAGGCGGAGATCGTTCAGGGATGAGCGGGACTTCGATGTAGAGGGAAACGCGCGCACGTGCACCGGCAGGAGTGGTGCTGCATCCATATCGTAATTATTCCTTTCAGTGAGCTTTTTGAATGATTAGCTGTAGATAGCGGCGGCTGAAAAAAGACCCATTGCGCGGCGCGTTAGTGGCAAGGGAAAAGAAACATTTTCGTTTGGTCCACTTTGCTTGAAAAGTTAGCTGGTGCTCTCTGAAGGATGGATTACTGGTTCACGAAGGTTCGGCGTGCTCCGTTTTCTTTTGCATTACTCTCCTGGCTTCGTGCAGCACTGTGCCAAGAGAGCAGAAAGCGAGAGCCAGACGAAGGAAAAGAGGGCAGGAAGTAGTTGCATGGAACATTAGCTTTAAATCCTTAATCGACAGTACCATTAACGCCCATGAACCTATGTACACATAGACTATACATATGTGTACATACATACACTGCGCTCGGAAAGGCTGACGTTAGTTCTCTTGGAACACCTTTAACTTATCTAATAGTCGTTGCGAGTCTAGTTTCAATGAAACGTCTAGTATAAATTGCACATACCATACTAGAGTGAGCTGCTCTTCCAATGCTCGAGTACGAGTGAGGACAGAACGTATTTATCTATTTACCAATGTCCGGAGGCCTCCTTGAACCGAGTAGATTCGGAAACAAGTGGATCAATCGGACCCCGAAGGACATAGCCATTAACCTGTATTTATGTCCCTGAGAGACACCCAGATGTATACCTGACTAACCTCGGATAATGGTGCGCTTGCTCTCCGAAGCGACCGGTGCAATTTTCAAGCAGGTAGCCCCGATGTCGTATGCGGGGCCAAACACACACTCTAAAGATACCCTTGCCTCCCATATATCAATCAGGGCCATGAAATCCTGATCGGGCAATGAGTGTAAATCTCGTGCGGACTCGCCGTTCGCCCCGCAATTGCTCCTTCAATGAGGTCAGCCTCTTTTTATCCCGCGAAGAAATTCCCGATCATGGAGAAGAATTATGTCGCGGCTTCCTCCCTGGCCATTACTCCTATCCGAGTCTGACCCGAATTCTTTTTCCATCTTGTTTTTAAACGCCCCTATGGGACAGCAACGGAAATGTTGCGGGGAGGCTGCGGGGAATTCTGACAAGGTTGATTTCATGATACGCAGAGTTTTAGGAGAGCAATAATATGCTAATTGACACTAAACGTATCAACTACCTGTCAAATTGACCGTTTGCAGTAGAAAAGTACAAGTATAAAACATGTGTCGGTAGGTTCAATGTAAAAAAACATAGGTATTAAAAAATATATCTAAAAGAGAGTGAATGCAGCAAGATATGAAATCTATCGAGAAAACAATCGTATGAAAGTATGGTACAGATACGAGTGCTGAATCAAGTGAATCGAGTGGCTGAGACGCCAGACTTCAGGCTGACCGTAGATGGCTCTCTGGAAGAGAATCAAAATGTACAGCTCTTGGACAGAGTGCATCGAGAAAAGAGAATCGAGAGTACAATCAGTGACAAAAATGTTGTACAGCTCTGTACATACATCTAAGAATATCTAATATCGTTATTATACAGCATATGCGTGAATTGATACCTTTAATATCTCATAAAATTGGGAAGAAAGTTCGATATGATGTACGACTTTATGCTCTTTCAGCGGCACACTCCGACTTTTCTCCCCGAAAACTCTGTGCTCCCATAAGTCGTGTCACTCTCGGAATGTACCTATTCGTCGGCTGATGGGAACATGCTAGAGTACGAACTATTCCCAATACGAGAACATATATCTATCAGAACGTCTGCGGCAGTACGCAGTTTCCAGATGTAAGCCGGCTTTCGCAGCCACCTTGCACCACGTCTCGCTCTTCGGTTTGTCTCTTTCAAGGGAAGCCTTCGAAATGCTTATTTTACGGCGGCCTGTCATAAAGGCACGATTCTCCAATGAGCATAAAACTCGCAACCCCGAAGCACTATCCCGCCGAATGTCTCTCAGTAAATACACATAGTGAGGAAAATACAACCTGCCTCCTATTCGCCGCCGCCATCTTCTTGATAATGCACCCCCGTACACTTTTTACTTTTCTCCCCTTTAAATACCCCAGGCACCTGCAAAGGACTGGTACATTAACGTTACTCGAACTAATGAAACTATTTCTGATAACTGTGCCCAGACAAATGTCCTGAAATCAAATTATTCCAGTGAAAAAGAGAGACGGGTACAGCTCAAAGATAAAGACGAATCAACAATTTTAAGCAGAGTTCTCAAGAATATTTTATCCTCAAGGAACCACCTGGCTTTGCGGAGTGTTATGCAGTACTATTATGCAGTAGTGAAACTTCAAAATATATGCATAATATTCTAAGTATTTTTCCTAGAGAGAGTCGTTTCTCTTTGAGAAGTACATACTTGAGTACTGCGAGAAGAAATTACTCGAGAATTCTCGACGCCGCGCCGCGCCGCGCCGCCGGCGGGAGGCGAAGGTTTGATGGCTGCTTACGCTTTTATGTCGTAGTAATACGAATCGATGGGTTCACACGACGATTTAGGTGGCTTATAAGCAATAGCTCGTAATCGTGGACCAATGCTGCGGGAGAGACGTCCGCAGTATCCAATGAGAGAAAGGAAGAGGAATTACTGTTTCGGCAGACAGCCAACATTCTTGATAAAAACACATTATCGGCCTAACTGTCGATAAATACCGATTCTTCCAGATAAATAGAAGAAATATATTTATAACGCGAGAAAATGTCTGATTTGGCCGCACTTCAATTCGTCTGGCATTAATGGAATCGTTAAGATTATCAATTAGCGGGAATTTCAGTGATGGTACGTAGGTAGGGTAGCGAGCCGATACTAACTGCGCTAATGGTGGAGGCCGGCTGTAATTACGTATAATTAAACAGCGCTAAGATACGATACGCCCAGCGCGTTCCCGGTCTTGCACATATGCTTCCAAATGCGAATTATTCTGCAGGTACGAAACCCTATGGTAGAAATACGATCTTCCCGCTTCCATGGATTAATATGCGAGCGGGATTTCGCCGGCAACACAGATCGCGCTTGTTTGCTTTTACTCTTTTATGAAACCGTCAACTTCGCTTCATTAATTCCTCATCAATCGAACTGGACTTGATAAGTTATGCATGTGTTGACATTCGTCCGGAGTGTGCTATTATAATATTTATCGGAAATTTCCTTCCTTACAATGCTGCCGGTACACTCGATGGTCCATCAATGTTTCCCTCAATTATTATCTGTGTTAACAAGCCACTCGAACACCCGCGTACATTTTGCGAATCCACCAGCGGTACATGTGCGTACATCCTTGTTCCAAACCGATCCAATTTCGGGCTACTATATTTCATTTTATTTCATCGGACGCTCAATATCTAAAGCGTACTACCGGTCAATTGGTTTACGATCGGAGAGACGCTGTCGACGGGAGTTTTTTTGTTTCTATTTCGACGAGAGATGAATTTTTCACAATGTCTCGCAGAAACGAGATCAAGATTACCGAGGGTCATCGATGGTATGTTCCGGAAAAGTGGTATCCCATTTTCTCTATCTATTGCCCCCGATATTACTATCTCCTGTGTGCTTTACTTAATAATGCGACGCGGCGGTCTGATCCCCATTTCCCCGGCTGTATTGGATTACGGTCTGTAACGCATTCACCAGCCACTCATAAGCTGACCGCTATTATCTCTCTGACTCTGCGTCGTCTCCCTGTCGCGAAATACGGCCACGTTTTAGCCGTAAGCTCCAGCAATTCGTTCCTCGCGACATACGATTTGGAGTGCTCAGCATTCGTCGCAAGTCCTATCTTGCTGACTTGGCTTATACAAACGCTTCTCGCACGTGAGAAAGGCTTGAGCTGAAAATTGAACCGGCAACGAGCGGCGGGATTAGTTCATTTACAGTTAATTATCCGTAGCCGAGTAATCGAGATCGCGTGATGCTGGTCAGGCCGTACGTGTTCTCTCACGCGGTAATCTCCGGATTGTTGGTTTTTGGGGTATACAGCGATAGACGAGGAGCAACGGAGATTACATCGGCCGCAGCTACTCGGTTGCTGGGAATCAAAAGCTCAAAGCGGAGAGGATGCAGACGCATTTAGCTTCCGTGCGTCGTTTCCCTTCCAACAAATCGGCGCCGATGATTGTATAATAGCAGAAAGGGACATCGCAACACAGCGAGGCCGATTGCACGCGCGATTCGTGATCGATTGATTTGGTGAATAGCCTCTGGCGACCATCAATGAATAAATTCATGGCTGGCGAGGAGCGGTGGTGCTTTTTTAAGTTTGCCGTTGGTTTCGGTGTCGGCGAGGGTGAATCAAAGTTTTCCTGGCAGTAAAGTAAGTCTGGAGCGTGGTGGTGCCACGTCGGTGGTCGGAGATGGTCGGTGGTGATGGTGGTGGTGGTGGAGGCGCCGGCGTCGCTGCCGGGCGTATAAATTTTTGATGGGTTGCGCGCCGGAGACTCGTTGTGGCTGCGGCATACAAGTGTGCTGTTAACGCGTTCCCGATGAAACAGGCCGCTGGGAATTGTCGAGGCGGAGGTGGAGGTGGAGGTGGAGGTGGAGGGGGGGGGGGGGGGGGGCAAGGTCGGTCAGTAAATATGATATTCCATTGTCCTCTGGCGCAGCCGGCGCGGTCGTCACATTTTCCAGGGTGTGCGAGTTGTGTCGTTCGTCTATATATAAATTACAAATTATGCGGAAGAGATAAAGGTGACCGAGGCCGGTCCCTGCACCCTCGCACCCTCTACGCTCTATGGTGTACGTCATGTATGGGGGATGCATCGCCTCTACGGTTAGTACTAAACTACACCGAGCTATAGGTTGGGCGAAACGCCGCATTTTACCGCGATTTCCCTCATCCGTCTTCGTTATTCCAGTTTACCATGTTGCTCATCGCAGGAAGCCCTAGGCATGCGGCACCTAACGCTACCGGGAATCACCTGTCACGCGGCCCAACTACAGAGCCAACCTCTCTATCGCTCAATGAGGGATCGCACATTGTCGTGTTCATTGAACCGACAGGATGAGACATTAATGGGCACTAAGATACTGCCATTGCCCTCGATGATGATAGTACTTGGGGTTGAAATATCACTGGTACGTGACGACCTGAAGCGATTTAAAGTAATTGGGAGATGAGGCGAGATGGTATTTTAACCCTCTTGCAAGTTATACGAGCTATTGCTCGTGCTCGAATCACCTGATTTAACACTTGGCGGTCGAAGGGAGCGCTCGTCAAATTCTTTGGCCTACTTCAATGACCCTCGTTTACCGCTAATACCGCCAGAATGGCCATGGAAAACCCGAAGGTGGCGTTAGGAGACTCGGACACGGGGGGATGGAGCGCGTGACTCGCATTAGAGTAATTAGCACTTACGGGGAAAAATCGAGTCCCCGGTGGGGCTGGCGGGTGGAAGGAGTGCTGCTCGTGCATTAAGTGCAGCCGAGCAATCAATTAACTGTGGAGCGCGGAGTGCTGGGCCCAGGACACAAATTACACAGCGCGCGGTAGTTTCGACCTGATGACTTTAACGTCGTCTGAAAGCAGTCCCCTCTTTGATAGCTTCCCTCTTTATGACTCGGTAATTGTGACGATCGACTACTGCGGCACTCGGCAATAGTTGGCAAATAGTTTGCGATGAAAAATTAATCTCGTAAAAGAAGGAACAGGGCTAGTACTTACCTTTCAAACGGTGGATAGGAGTTGTCGGGGATCTCGGTATCCGAGGTGATAGGTGTGGCATCCACAAGTGAGCAGTCCACTTTAAAAGTACTATATTTATTATTCGTCTCGCGAATCATCTTAGCCGACGTTCATACGTAATTTATATACAAATTGTGTACACTCTGTACATTCTGCCCTAGTGAACGTTGATCGGTTTAAGACGTTTAACTGTACAGAAGCGGGAATTGGGTGTACTAGCTCGCAAGGTTCCTGACTCGCTCCTCGCATTGGTTCTAAAGGCCCTATTCCTCTTAGAATTAGACGGCGCGGCGGATACCCGGGCGCATGTGGCTTTGGCATGCGTGACACGCGACCAACGTTGACAGTCGTTCCAAGTTTAATTGACTAATTCGATTGCTCAACCATCCGCGAGGGTGCTAGTCGGTGCACGCAACGGCCGCCTGCCCGATTTTCAATCTCTCCTCTGCGGATGCTGCTCTTCCACGGTCGCTGGGGACCAATGAACAGCGCATACATATACCGCGTACGGAAAAAAAGCCAATAGACCAGAAGCACACTCGAAATGATTCGCGGTAAAAACGATCGACACCCGGCAACTCAGTGTGAAATTCCGCGACACCGCTCTATCTTAGGCACTCGATCCGACAGATTGTTCATTCGACCTCGAGTTCCTCATCGCTTCAATGAACGAGCTCTGTGAAAAAGGCCGATGCGGACACATACGGATTTAGATATAGTTATGGCGACTCCTCTATTTTTCATTAACTATTTCGCAGAGGGAATCTAGGGACCTAGGGACCTAGGGAAAGCCATATGCATCCGTATCAACCTACGCTTCTAACGCTTATAAATCGAGGTTACGCTATGCTCGTATACTTTATTAATCAGGAGATGGCGGAATTCTCTCTGCTCACCCCACTTTCCAATTGATACTGAGTATTCACTCTAAATGCACTTGTACCGATCTGTTATTCGGGTGAGCGCGAACTGGCTATACTTCCTCGTAGTTTGTTGCGGCGATGTAACGCGTTATCTGTGGAAAAATAGTTTGCCTAATATCGCAGCTGTGTCATTCCATGTCGAGTGAGAAACTGGGTTTTGGTGATACCAGGAATTTTGCTGAAAATTCAGAATGTTTGTTTCTGAGGTGAAATTAGACGTGGTCTGACTGATCGTTTCTCAAGATTTATCTTCGTTTGTCAAATACAGACCGCAAAAACCGACTTTTCGCGCGTTCGCGAGAATAAACCACTAGGGGAGAATTTTTTTCTCGAAAAACTACTGGTTGTATCCAGTCGATATGATTCACAGCTTATTGTTGTTGCGAAAGCCCGCCCTATGTAACTGCATTTTTTTGTGAATTTCATGAAAGGTCGCTAAAACGGGGAAATCCGCTTTGCATGGAATGCGACCCACCTGGACCGTTTTCTCCATTCCGTAGAAAATAGTTTTTGATAAACTAAGGTCCAAAGCATATTCCGAAATACATTTCAAATTGGGGGCGCGTTACCTCCGATACTTCATTTAAAAGACAAAAGTTTATGTAAATTTCTTCTATTGAAAAATTAATTTGCGAATCGTTAAAAAATATAATTACGTAGGGCAGTCTTTCTCAACTAACAATAAAACAAAATAAAAATCAAAGCGATAGAACCAATAATTTCTTCAGAAAAATGTCTATTTTCGCCATTGTGTGAAAACGTCCACTGTGGCAGTCTGCATTTCGCAAACAAAAACGAATCTTGAGGACGATGAGATGGACTCCCCCTAATGTCATCTCAGGAACAACATACTGCATTTTCAGCGAAATCCCTGACATTACCAACATCCAGCTTGTCACTTGGCGTGGAAAGACCTAGCTCCCTCGCCTCGTCTAGAATGATCTTTCTCGCGGCAGGGTAAATCTCTGGTAGTCGGAACCTTGCGCGAGAGATAGATTGTAACTAATTATAAGCTAAAGTCATCAAGCCACATCGGCCTCAATCGTATCCTGCGGAGTGTCCGCAGTCGAACAGCACTGAAAGAACGTATCTAACTAAAAACAACGAGAAGCTTCCAACACAGCTTGCGCATAGCTTTGCGGAAGAAATGCGTCGGTCGATTAGGAAAGCTTGAACTTTACGAAAGACCTGTAATCTTGAATGCCGAACCATTTCAAGAACTAAGGAAGATATGTTTGCGTCCGTACTAACCCGCAACCCGGTATAATATAAGTAAATATTACTTGGCTCACTTCTTCCGAGAGCAGTGGTCTCTGAATTTCTATATGATAGTCCCATCGCTCTTCTCCGAATGTGATCCACACGCGGCGCGGCTTCGTCCAAATACCCGCGGCAATTTCAATATTCCGCATCACTAATCCCATCGTCTCAACTCTCTTTTCTCTTTCTCGCGAAAAACACAAAGGACTTGTTGGCTACCACGATCTAGCCAGATCACAGTGGAGACTTGTATCTCGTATGAAAGGATGACTCATGAATCGACTCACTCTGGACTTTGGTCCGCGAAGAATGAGACTTCGACTTTTGTTATGCACTACACTTTAGATGGTACAAACGTACAGACTAGGGAGTCAATGTAGTTGGTACAAAGTATTATTGCTGTTGCAACAATGATATGACAATGGTTGTCCGTGGGTGGACAGGCTCCGGAAGCCTGAGCTCATGGTCATCTGGAGGCAGAGAGAGGCGGAAGCCTCCAGCAGATAAGTAGACACTAGAAAGGTATGGAGGCTCCGATCTCAAGATCGAGAGAGTGTTCGGTCATGTCGATCGATCGAACGACACATCGAAATGCACTGAGGGAGGATCTCCTGCCGTCGAGTGCGCTCTGGGTGCCCACTGTTCTCCTCGAAGGTCGGCCGAATCTTCGCGCGGATCTATTCGGCCAGGTTTGATAGAAGGGATCCTGGCTGCTGCAACGCTTGAAGGCACTCCAGGTGATAGAGGATCTTCGGGGCGGCAGATGCGAGTGCGAAGGACAGCCGCAGTGCTGCCAGGCCAAGCTCGGCGCTTTGCACCGAAAAATTGGTGCTCGGAAGCCTTCCGGTGGCCTCAGAATCGGTAGGTCGTTGTCTCTCAAAGCCGTCGATCCGGCATGCATCGGCTTTGACAACGAGAGAGCGTCGGATGGGCTGCTTCCATCATGTTCGCCTGATCTCAAGAGTCTGTTCTCTGACAAACTACTCTCCACACGGGATTTCTCGCGCTCGACACTCACCAGCCCGAGGCCCGTAACACTCTCATTCATTGTCGTCTCAATGCCATTACTAGAGTTCTCCGGTGCGCTTGTAGTTTGTGGTATGAAGTCACGAATTGCAGTGGAATCGGGTCGCTCGCTGGCATCGCAGCACGTGGATCAGGAGGACGAGTTTGCCTCGATTGTCGAGCTCGTCGAGGCATCTTCGTCGAGAGAGCTCTGCGTAGCTACGGTGATTCTTTTCCCATCCGCGTGGACGAGCTGCTGCTCACCGAGATTGTATCGGGGATGGCGTCTCTTGTAAGGCTCCCAATCCCCAGGACCCCGGCGTCAGTGAGTCGCAATTACATCCGGCGCACTTTTGGTACTCTCTATGCTGAATGGCCGCCTTTGATCAACTTCTATCACTGCTTCGGCCCGATATCTCGGATCAACACCGGCCTGTCCCGGACACTTTGGCGTACTCGAGTGCTGAGAATGATGCGATGGCGACGTTGTGTTATTCGAGGCGTGTCCCGAGCCGTACAATGAACTACCATACCTTTCACCTGAGCCTACAGTCGGCTGCCGAGTGAATTTCGGTGATTGCCGGTACGCACTGCCCTCTCTGCTCTGCTTTGGACTCTGGAACCTTTGGTAGGAGGAGTAATCCGGTGGTTCCGGATAAGGAGAGCTCTGGTGCCCCGTTAAAGGGTAGGAAGATTCATGGGTGGACCATCCCGGAGGCGCCGGGATAGGATTGTGCTTTGGACAGATGCCCATGCTGCCGTCGCGACCGCGCGATGCCGGACTGCAACCGGAACACTGCGAGATCGACTGAGATAGCTGCTGCGAGCTGTGTTCCGAGGACTGCTGAGAACTAGGCTGCGATGGTTGCGAGCTGTGTGGTGGGCTGTGCTGGTGATGATGGAGATGATGATGTCGATGATGATGAAGGTGACTCGTGCCGTTTTGGGAGCTCGGCCCGCGAACTCCGAAAGTCGTGAATCCTGGAGAAGCGACCGCATCCGATGTCTGAGATTCAAAGAGACTTTCTCGTGTCTGACAAGAGTTGTCTCTCATCTCAGGTTCCTCGCTCGATTCTTGGAGACGTTCTTGGGCGGCATTGCTTACGTTGTTGCTTTGATGAATGTCGTTCATGTCCCGATTATTGTAAGACATTTCGAGTACGAGGTCTTTGGTGTATTCGTGAGCGATTAAGGTCGACGGAGGTAAAAGCTCTTTGCTGGGCACTACTTCGAGACTGGGAGATTCACTGCCTCTATCTCGGACGTCCGTTCTCGAGGAGGAGAGTGGACACGGTGTAGATTTGCGACCAAGCTCGTCCAGTCGATTCTCCCTCGACTGTCTTATGTGCTCCTGAAAAAAATCACCAGACCAGAACTCCGTGATTTGGAGTTGAATTGCAACTGGCACTGAATGCCAGACTTATTTTACGCTCACATAAATTTTTTAACAGCTTTTTCACAGAACGATATTCCTCTACCATGAAGATCTACGCTAATTTAATGAATCCTGGAAATTTGGGATTGCAGATACGCGGACAAATTTTGTGGTCCGCTACGCTGTCTACTTCATAGAATTCTTTTTTTATGGTGGAAATGCATTTCTAAAATTGAAACGAATTGTTCATTGGAAAAAATTAATTTCTACTCGGCTATAAAAAAACTATTGTCGTTTCGCTGGGAGAACTTGGGTGGGCGGTGAGAGCACGCTGCTGCTCTCTCACCCTCTCCCACTCTCTCCCTCTTTCCCTTTTTCCCTGGTCGCTTCCTGTCCCTGCCCCTGGCTGGGTAAAACGGGTGCTGGTTGTTTCGCGCTCGATACTATCAGTTTTTCCCGGGGACTTGCGTGAATGTTAGGCACGTCTGTTCGTACGTGACAGGTGGGAGTCGTGTATCGAATTGAAATCTAGTAGCCGCACACCGTGTGTAATTGAAATTCTAAAAGTGCTCGGCACAACAGGGCTTCGCGTGTAACACTCAAACTGTCCGATCCTGCACATCGTTAAGGGTGTCCGGATTACATGCTTCTTGCCATTGCGGGGCACGTTTTGTCCAAGTTAATCCAATGACTTTGCCCACGCGCGACTATCATATTAACACTTTGACGCCTCATCGCCAATACACATATGTATGCACGTACACACATGACGCATATACTTGTCAATAACGGTATTATAACAGAAATAATTAATTTAAACAAATCGGGATCTACTTACCCGAATAATCCGATGATCACGGATGAGCTTGCGGACGCAATTAAAGACGAAGGCGAAGCTTAGGCCGAAGACGATCGTCGAGAAGACCACCAGAATGATGACGATGTGCTGCGAGTCGATTAGTCTAGATTTCTTTTTCTGTAGCAGAGAACGGACAACGATTATACGTAGCTCGTAGTCTGCAGAGAACTCAAACTGAGAGTGGAGTCTTAAAGAGGGTTTGTGTCGGAGGATCTGGCTCCCTCGGTCTTACGGAATGTGGAAAGGTGTTGGGAGTAAGGAGACTCGTCAGTAGTGTTAATTAACGCTTTAACAGAAGAGCTCTCGTCGCGAATAGACGTACACACTCGAGACAATGAATCTCAAAATACATGTATGCACTCACCGGGTACACTTCTCCCAAGACGGTACTCTCAGCCCCATGTGTGTACATGTACAAGTCGCGGCCCTCCCGCCCCACTTTTATCCTACCGTCGCTTGCCATTCAACGACTGAGACGTCGCACAAGAGAACGACTCTCGCACACCACCTTTTAACCCCAAGCTTGTACGCTTAAGTATAGCAGGATCCAAGACTCTAGACGTCGTCGAGAGTGGGGCTGCCTTTTTCTGGCACCTGGCAGTTTCTCCCATCTCTCATCATAATGTGTACTACAGCTTAATCGTACCTATTTCCATCGCAGCAGTGATTCCTTTCACCATGGTAAAATAACTCCACGCTAACACAACCTCGTTTAAGTGCCTTGGTATTAAAATGGAGGAGCGATGAAGTAGGGGAACTCAAGGGACTGTTTAATAGTTGATTTGCTGCTAGTGTCTAGGATCGAAAGCGCGACATGGAGACGACGCGACGGGCAGAACAGGGCAATGGGAAAAGTGGGACGAACACGGGATGTAGTTGGTTCCGGCTAGTCAGAGAGCGAGGAAAGGGGGAGCCGGCAATTAAGGGTACACGCGTTCGTATCAAGTTCCTGACTTTCGTCGACTCCCTCTGCCCGAAAGCGTTTCCGAGGCTCTCGCGAATGCGATTTCCATGCATTACCAAAGAGGACTCTCACATTTTTCCGGAGGAAGTTAAAGCGGCAGAAAGATGGCTGTGAGGGAGAAGGTAGAGCCGTGGAAGAAGGGGTGGGCCGAGCAAGCGAGTGGATGCTTCTTTCTAGTTCCACGACTGCGAGAGCTTTATTGTTATGCTTATATGCTCGGCTACACGCCGTACACTTCTCCCGTACGCTCTTCCGCTCCTGTGAACACACGCCCCTTGCCTTTTACGCGGCTATCGCGGCTTCTACCTCGTGAAAAACTAGAGTCGACGCGCTCCCTTCGATTACAGCACCGTGAAAAGCTAGAGTCAACGCGCTCCCTTCGATTACAGCGACGTGAAAAACTAGAGTCAACGCGGTACCTTCGATTATGGCGGTAGTTAGACTCGTTACTGCCTTTTACTCGTTACCTACCCTCCAAACAGTACAACCGTAAAAAGGAAAAAGTGTCGTTCCGGCCTCCCGCATACTTGGATTGTCCCGGCGCGACGCGATGCGGTATAGCGCGTTACCACACGGTTTTATGAAACGTGTCCGCGCTCCGCCGTTTCATTGCATACTTTGCTCAGGCTCTCCTATTACAGATACTCCTTCCCTTCGACCCTTCTGCCTTTCATTCGGCTACGTTACACTACCAATGTTGCCTACACACGGTCGAACAAAGATCTGCCCCACTCGGAGACCTATCTTTGTAAAGACCTTGCCCAAGAAAACAGCAGAAGTTCTTCCCGCTGGGAGACACTGAGCCGCGAAAAGAGCTTGGCCTTCGGATGAAACGTACTTACTGTCGGCTTTCTCGCGTGCAAGCATCACACAGGTGCGGCTAAGGCCTCATAGCTCTACGGGAAATGTTTACATTCTATCGATAGTGATTTACGGTGACTGCTACCAACGCCAATACATGGGAGCACCGCGCGCGATACGAGCGGAAGACGGTCATAGCATACATAGCCATACATATGTGGAGCGTACTACGATCTCTCGTATTACCGGCTTTCCTCTGATCCACCGGCACCGCTGGTAATACCTTCGTACCACCGACGATATACCATGCGTTATGTCAGCCAGCCAGCAGAAAAATATGCGGCCAGCAGACTGCGCATACACACTGCCAATGATGCTTCAGATTGGCGAGACCATGCATCCTCGATAATTGGACGCGGCAAAGGGGATAGTATGCTTCTCTTTCGCTCCAGAAACTGCCATTGCGAGTGCTGGTCACATGATATCTCAAGCGTAAACCTCTTAATTCTAACTGACCAATCTCTGGAATTACCTCGTTCCGATCATTCAACGACTCTCGAACCAACTCGACCTCTCCAAAACTCGTGTGGAGCTTTGTCGCTCTTTATACGAGAGTGCTCTGTTATTCGCGCATACTACAAATGTCCAAGTCCACTCCACCACTACGCACATATTCCCGCGGAAGAACTGTCAGAATTCCTGCTATGCGCCATTGTAACCCGCAAAACGTAACTCATGTTACTCGTTAGTATGTGACACGTGTACTCACCCCTAACCCCACTAAGCTCTCCGCCTTCGCGGTCAACAAATAATTGCAAAATTTCGCCAGTTTTTCCCGCAGGGACCAGCAACTTTTATACATATATGTAGTCATACATACATACATTAAAGCCCGTGGTAACATTGTTCGAACTCGTTTCGAGGAACTTCTAGTTTCCAGTGAACTGATCAGATTCTTTCATCAAAAGGATAAACACTCGAAACGACCTCATTATTACGAGGACTCGACTATATCGGGCCGCTTAGTAGGCCTCCAATCGCACACGACTCTTGATCCACTTCCTGCGATCCAACCGACGATAATAACGCCCATTATAGTATATCCTTGCGGTCTAATTATGTTTAATAACGGCTCGTTATCTTGGAATATTGAGTGAATGGTAGACTGTGCAATCATTGCGGTGTATCACGTGTCCCGTAGCTGATTTAAAATAAATAGGTTCTTCGGGGTCGTAGGTCGACTGTCTTTCTCAGGCTGACTTCTTGCTCGAGGATTTCCAAGCGGGGGAATTCATTGGGCGAGTGTACGATACGTGTGGGAGCTGTGCAGGGTGTATTACATTCGAATAAATTGGACGGGGTCCATCCCAATGCGCGCTGTGTACTCTGCGATTTGCCGGGTTTCCGCACGTTTTGTCTGTATGACCAATTTCGGGTGGGCGGTGGGTGCTCCCATGTGGACGGGAGCGCTATCGTGGTATGGAAGGTTCGCGCCGCGCCGCGCCGCGCCGCCGTGCTTTATTGCAGTTCGGGCCTGGAGACGTGGACGGCAAAAGCCGCACTACTGCAACGCCAAGAGAATGTATGTGCCCTGTCCGGACATGGGGAAACGAAAGGTTCGTGCCAATAGAAACGAGTCCAACCCGTTCCCGTCCAACAGGATCGAACTATATACATATCTGCTTGTTTCTCTTTCATTCCTCACTTCGAATCTTTCGATTCGTCCCGCGCGAATAATACAGGTTTCAATTTCTACAAATTCAATCTTATGCATTGTAATTTCTTAGCAAAAGCACTTCAAACGTGAGAATTGCCGGTGAGATTGCTCTTGTCAACTTCGAATGTCACTTGATCGCTCGAAGTTTCTTTCCGCCGAGATAATTCGTTGTACCTTGGCGTGGAAAATCCTGCAGACTATTTACGCCGACTGTTTCGCGATATTCTCCCTAAGGATAAGTGCAGAATACGATCGCGATAACGAAGGAACGTATCGAGTTGCAGCGCAGACCTATTGTACTTTTAATGCGGCAAAACTTTCCCGCGAGACGATGCTTTCATGGAAAGAAAATTGAACTGCTGTTGGTACTGTTTGTTCGTTCACTTCGACGTAAGAGACGGGAAACATTTACTAACACCTTCTCACACGCCGGTACAACAGCGAACACGGGAAACTTCTGTCTTTGTAACATTTTCAGCAGGTACTTTTCACGTTCCCTCGAAAGCACGTACAATGTTAGAGTGCAGTTAATCATTTTTAATGTTCATCCGGAAGTTCTCGCTTTTTGGCAATGCATCTCCCGGTGAAAGAGCCAGTTGGGAGAGGGTCATTTTTCGGGATGGCAAATTGATTAAATGAGCCGCCGCCGCCACAGGCATCATTTGTCATCGTCCACTTACGCCGAGAGCTTCGCGCGATTCCACGTCAAATATTGAACAACTATCATTCTTTTCTCCGACGTCCACCTCTCAACGGCTCTCGTTGCAGATCGATGGTAAATTGTTAAGATTAAGGGGCGGACAAAGGTAATCCCCGACTCTTTCCGAAGCGACGGTGGGGGAACGAGTAATCTTCTCGCGTTTTCGCCACTTTTTATTCGACAGGAGAATTGGAAGGTCGATCGCTTCGTAATCGTTCACTTCCAGCGATTGCGACAGCTGATTGGAGCTGTGCGGCCCCTCGAATCGCAGCGGATTGAGCAGAGGTGATCACCAGCCTCTAACGACCAAGTAATTCGAAAGCTTTTATTGTCGTATTATACAACGAGTACTGACGCTCCCAGTAAATAAAGTCAGTTCTCCGTTCTTGGAGGGAATTTGGCCGAGGGAGGGAAGAACGGGGATAGTCTGAAGTTCCTTCGAATAAATTAATTAGCCGTCGGGGCGCGCGCTAACCTTAGAACGCGGTAGGGCAAAGGGGCGGAAAGCGATTAAGCCTTGGCGACGTACCATTCTTGCGGCGGGTACATAGCACATCCCGGATCCCCGGTTCGGCATTAAGAAATGAGGCCCACCAGTAATTCCCTCCAAGGTACGGCGCCATTCCACCGAGAAAGAGGGACCAGACTTTCATCATTTTAGATTACAGCGTTACGTTTTTCGACTGCCACCGCGACCAGTCCCTCTTTGCCAGGGAAATCCCAGCCATGAATTAGATGAAACGGCAACAATGTGTCGTTAAGAATCTACTTTCTTGCCAGCGTCCATGACCTTTTCCTTCTTATGGTTCTCCTTCACTAATTCCAGCTTGTTATCTGCTGTATCTACCCGCGGAGCATAATCTCTCTGCACATAGTCTGACTTATCTCAATGGCTCTCTCTTTAGTAGAGTGTGCGAATTTTCATTCTATAGGAAGACTAATTGCAATTTCGAGGAAGCCACTGATTCCCTCCTGCGATAGAAAGACTGAAGGAATAAGGGGGGTGAGAGTAGTGGTGGGATGATAAGTCTTCCATTAGGAGATCGAGGAATATTCTTGTCGGTTTTAGCAGGATATTCAAGGGGATGATATCGAACTCGTCCCAAGGTAGGTATATACATCCACTCACTTACATGGCATATCTGATCATCTTCGTCCCAGCGGAAACGGCAGTTGACCCTCCCGTTGCACTGGAGATTCGCAGCGATGCAAGTAGCATCCTCGCAGTCGTACTCGGCTTCAGTGCAAGCTGCACAAAATTAAACGAATAAATAGTTGGGCAATAGCAGCGAGCGCTGGACCATTTGTCCCTTGCTAATTTTCTGTTTGGCCACGTGCATTATTCCTGCACTGCGTACGATGTTTGGCATTCGCCAGGCTGTTCGCTTGGTTCTTCTGAAAAAAAAAACCCGGAAAATCCACCGCCAACAGCTAGCAAGCGATTATACAAACAACCAACTGAGCTGTAATCGAGCAAGTGCGTGAGGCCGAGTTATTACAGAGTGATTTTTTCGCCGGCGCGTAGCCTCCGGACTGGACTTTTTGCAACCGCCTATTCGTGTATCCCAACTATTCAATTTTCCAATTTAACTTTTCCGCGATGTTCCTCGCGCTACCGATATAATCGAGAGCGCAAACGAGAAAATATTTCTGTATGAAAGAGATGGACACTGCAACTGATAAAATACACAAAATTCTCGGAGGAAAATGTTCGAATTCAGCGCAATAGCAATCGACGATTTTTTTTCGTTCTTCGTATAAACTATCGATAAATTCTAGGTACGTCTAACTGTAGGACTACATGTTCAGCAATTCATTACTAATAATTATGTGAAATATATTTGGCAAACTATTTTAAGTTTGTTTCAATTGCTTGTGCTTTTATCATGTATTTATATGCATATATTGTTATACGTTGTTATATCATCTATGATTAGAAGGATTGAAATTTATTGGAAACTAATGGGCTAGCTTGTAATCCAATAATTTTGCACTAACTCAGTTCCCATTCGGCAAGCTACATTAATGTGGAATTTGGATCCCGTCATAGTCGGATAGATTACTGACAAGTGGGGATAGCGATGGGAATATCATTGCAATTATCTGCATAATAGGGCCTCAGACTCCACTAATACAGATCCACTCAATTTCATTGAAAATATCGAATTGGTAGGAATTGCTGACACTTTGGAGCTGCAAAAAATTAGCATAGTATAAAATGGTCTTCTCTTTCATAGAATCGACGAAGATTGGTCTCTGACATCGTTCTAATGCAACGGTTGAGTAAGGCGGCTCCTGGCGACGGCTAAGTCGTGAAGAGAACGTGCCATCACTTAACCGGAAAATAGATTCAGCCTGTCGCCAAGAGAAATTCACCGTCCTTCCATTCTGAGCCGTGACAGCGTAGAGGGAAATTAAAAAAAGAGCTGTCGCTGTTCTAGGGTGCTTGGGGATTGGCTTTTAATCTAAGAGTATCTTGAAAGTAGGGGACTGTCGAGGGAAAGGAGGGTATCCATCAGAGATAGCGATATGCATTTCACCAAGAGGATCTTGGCCGGGCATGACGTATTGGATTTACAAGAATGAAATTACGTTCGCGATCTGTCGCGGTCCTCTACCTATATATATATATGAATGTATATATGTACTATTTCCAGTCTGGCATTTCTCCTTCTTATTGCAGTGCAGCCCACCGTCTTCTCGGTACTACCCGCGATCGTCCCGACTCAACCTCGACGTCGCATTATTTATCGAGCTGCCTCTCTCGATATCGAGACCCTGCGTCCTGAGCTTTCTCCTCGAGGGAACATCGCGTCGCCCAGAAAATAATACCTTTTCAATCCATATCCTTTCGCTGATCTTTCCGCTTCGACGGATGCCTAATTCATGAAAAGCACAGAACTTTCTCCATTTTACGCGGCACGCAGGAATTGCATTTTTTACCTCGAGGAATTCTGCGCAAATTTATGTTGCACAAAGGGTAGCTATGAGGAACAAAAATTCGAGCTATTGAAAGAATAAAGAGCGATATAGCGGAAAATGGTCGGAAAAGCCGCAGGTAGCAAGCTGGCAGTCTTGCGGGGCCGGAAATTAAGCGTAACAAATGATCCCGTTATTGATGATAGCTCGTTTTGGGCGTAATGTGTTTACCGAAATGAATTAATGACCGCGCGGACCTCGAAGCACGGCGGCCGGTCAGCCGGAATCATAATCGGTCTCCCGCCAATTATGCACTATACACTCATTGTCCCTCGATTGAAACATTCCATTTGTGAAGCTTCGTTCAAGCAACTCCGTCGCGATACTTTTCCAATTGCAAACAGTCTGCTGCATCTACTATCGACATTTGTATCTGAACGAATCCCAGGATCAATTCAGTTTAGCAATTTGCCACTTTACAAGTTGGATAGATGTGGCACTCGCGCAAAACGTTATCGGTGTTATAATGTACGATAAGTGCTAAAAATGTGTGAAACATTACATTTCTCGCCGGCGTCCTTGTCCCTGATTGCTGTCATGATAGCCTCGAAGCTGCTATTAAGCGCCTTTGGTTCAGCATAGAACCTAACGAACGCCACATTCGACGTGATCATCACAGTATCGGCGATGCTTCCACAAAAGTTTCGTTCACGCGATGGCATGTCCGTACGTTCCTTGAAGATGTCAACGAAGTTCGCGTCGCACTCGTTTGGCCGTTGCAGCTTGAACAGGTCTGGGAAAGTCAGCTGAATCTGAAAGCCGCACGGAATTGTTTCATGTAACAAAAGGTAAAATCGGTTCTGTAATAATTGGCTAAACATAATCGATGATTAATCTTTTATTATTTATCTGCGGGTATCTGATAGGACTTTCTTGCACAAGCATAGAAAACATGCATTAAGGTAGTGTTCCATGGTTTGAATCACAAAAAACATTAATTTTTAGTCAAATTGTGTTTATAACATTAAAGTAGAATCTTGTTAAAATAAAAACTATTTCTCTTATTTTGCCGAAATCTAATTATTTTTTACAGCGACCATTATAACTTGAAAGTAGTCTCTAAATGCTAGTTTCACAAATTATGTCAGATCCTTATACAGAAGAATTATAAAATTGCAGAGAGCAGAGGAATACTCTGCCTATGACAAATGAGTGAACATGAAATAATAAGGGTTTCTAGTGAGCTGCGAAACTTTAAAAATTCCTAGGTTAAGTGGTTAACAGTGGACAAAAAGGTTTCTGCTGGTTTATGGAAAGGAGGAAAGAAGAAAGAGGAGTAAAAGGAATGGATGGCGTGGATGGTTTGGGAGCGTGCGAGAGGGCGTCTTTTAGGTTGACTGACCGATTAGCGAGTGGCACTATCTGAATGGATGTGTCTAGGTCCACTCTCTAAATACAAATGTGGGGTGGGGGTTAAATATAGCCGGGAGTGAAAAGGTTCAGGTAAGGACCCTTGTAATTAGGTCGCTCGGGTGGTGATAGGGAGTGTTTGCTCTCACCTTCCATCCCTCCTTAACGGTGATGTTCCACATACAGTCCAAAGGGATGCCCTCCTTCTCAGCGAGCTTTTTCCGGTCCTCTACATCGTCGCTGTGGATAATCGCTTCCATCCCCGTTACGTTTCTTATGCAGGGCTCCGGCTCCGGTGGGACGCCCGCTGTGAACCACACCTAGTACAGTTTTACACTTTCCCTAGGCTCGATTTCGCTGCCAATCGAAAGCTAAAGAAAGATTCACTAGAATGGTAGGATGAACGCCATTCCTGCCGAACAAACGGCCGGATAATTCGCTATGCGAGCGCCGTGGAGGTAAATCAGATTTGCGGACTAGTGGCGCGCGCGTGAGGAGAGGATTTTGCGTTAAAAATCGTTGGAGCGTTCGCCGGGCTGTGCGAAACAAATACCGGCGATGGCGATCCGTAATTTAAATTCCACGGATGCACGCGCACGCACAAAAAAAGCAGCTGGCGAAGGAAATGAAAGGGAGAGGGTGGGCGGGTGGGAGTGAAAGAGAGGGGAGAATGGCGAGTCCACGCCACCACCAGACATTTTATTCGGGGATGCTAGTGGCGCTTGGAGAATCGATGCTGCCAAGTTCACGCCGTGGGCGGCGAGAGCACGCTCCATGAATGCTCTCGCCCGAAAGAGGCCAAGTCCGGATTAATCAAGCGTGTATAGATATACCTGACTGGGTGGTTTATGCGTTTGATTAATCCACCCCTTTATCGGCCCTATAGTTAGCCAATGATATGACAGTATGCTAGCTGTTGCCTCATTCAATCAGGAGACTCGGTAGAGTCTCGCGCCAAGTAGTAGTATATATAGAACGGCGCAGTATATATAGGACGGCGCGAGACTACCGAGTATACTTATCCCGAAGTGGTGCGGTTGTCGTCTGCTAAAAAACTTTCACCTCGATTTATGAGAAAGTTATAGCTCTAAGAATTTATTTCTCATTTTTGTATTTTTTTTCCGATTTTTCTGAATCGAATGGGCCAAGAATCAAGCGAATCGGTTCAGTAATTCAGGAGATATGAATTTTGCTGCTTATTTTACTCGTCGAAAAGGCGAGGCGGATTATGTTCAGAAGTTTCAGCAATTCCTAAAAATGTGACTTTCACTTTTTTCATGGGAGATGGCACCACGGCGAAATGTCGCGTTTACGTTACCGATCTATAGTCTGTAATCTGTGTGATACCGACACTTTGGTTAAGCCAGGTATGCCATGGTTGGTTATGTGCAGTAATGGTTACATGACGCGGTTCGATTTGATCATTTTATTCCAGATTCCATGCTTTATTTAGTTAATAAAAGAGTCTACTGTCCTTGCCATTGACCCTGTGATATTGTCATTATTAATAATTATGAAATGTTGAAAGTGTTAAGTGTGCCACTTGCAAGTCCTTGTTTTGGTAAACAAGTGTTGATTACCAAGAGTTAAAATTGTCAAGAGTGTAGTATACCAATCTTTTAAGCAATATGAGCTATTATTTATAATTTAAAGGAATGCTTGTTATTGGTAATCAGTGCTTGCTCAAACTAATTTCAGGAGTTTACGTGTTTGCTCCATCAGCAAGGCACTTGACAGTCAAGATACACCAAACGAAACTAGATTGTGTATGAGCTGGGTATATTGCTAACAAAATCTAAATCATTGTTTGAGCCAATCCTTCACAATTAAAATATGAACTAAATGATATGCTCATACGCAATCTAATTTACTTGTGACTGTCAAGTTTGTTGCTCAAGGAACATTTGACTAAAATGACATAATCCAGTAATAGTTACCAGTCATACGTCATTTAGGAATATATTATCAATTGATAATTAGTATTTGTTTAGCAAATTTCATCACTTTTGATTGTGCACTATTTGAGCTATGCATTTGCCAATCAAGATGTATCAAAGTTAGAGTGCTTATGCAGCTATAACTTATCTAATCTGAAATTTAAATGCATCCTAGCTGTTGGTAATGTATCATTGCTGATTTGAACCTGAATTATTGTATGGTAACACTTTACAAATTATATTTGGCAGGCAACATCTCCATGGGCTCTTTAATTTTAGTGTTCCTGACTGTGAAGTGTCTAAGAAATGTATCAGTTAAAGAGTTAAGATGATGTAATCAAAGTACATAAATTTTATAGTGAAATAAGTACTTATTGTTAGTAAATTTCAATACTACAGGTTGTACCATCTTGAGTTATGCATTTGAGAAACAGAATACACTAAAATTAGATAGTGTATGAGGATAGCTCATTCAATATAACATGTAAAGTGTTATGAAATAATGCCACCCCAGCACCCGAAAAAATATATGAAATTTGACAGTTTTTTAAGACAACATAGTAAATGCTATGTAAAATTTGCTTAAAGGCCTTCATTGTATCATTTTCTATAAATTGGCGGAGCTACAACACGTCAAGTAAAGCTGTGTAGTGTTTTGCCGTCGAAAAGATTTCTTCTCTAATCTTGAGCAAGAAAACAAACATTGTTTAATCTTGTATTCTGCGTAAACTTAACTCGAAAAGTACCTATCAGAATTAAAAAATATTGCTTTTTGTTAGAATGACGCACATAAGAGAAAGTTTCTGTTTTCGATAGAATATTATGTGAAATTTTAGGAGACAATTTATTTCTATTGTACGTCGTTCTAACAAAAAGCAATAGTTTTTAATTTATTTTTGCTACGTACTTTTCGAGTTAAACGTATATAGAATTGAATACTGTCTGTTTTATTACTCCAGATTGAAAATTCTAGAAACGTTTCTGGCCGTAGAACACAAACACGCTTTCACTTGCTGACGAGCTCTAACTCTGCCACTTTGTCGAAAATAATTAAATAAAAAACTGTAATGATTCTTTAAAGTATATAACAAAGGCCTTCAAACGAATTTTATTATTGCTAAGGGTTAACTAACAAAAAGACATAAAATCCGTGCAAAAACATTAAAATGTAAAAAAAGTGCACCAAGTAGTTTGATTTCCCGACAAAATTGGAATATAATAAAAAAGATAATAGATATCATACAAGAAAGCCAAGTTTTCATTCAAAGATACCTTGATTTAACTCGCATTAGCAACGAACAATAAATTAACAATAAATTAGCGATTAAAAATAAAAAAAACTTGGCGTTTGCGCACTTCATTCGAGGCACTCGCACCGGTAATATTCCTAAAAAAGTTTTAAAGAAATTAAATTGTGGTAAAGTGAGTGTTAGGTTTAAATCAGTTTCTCATTATCTTTTTACCTCGCAGTGAAGCGCGCACACGCCAAGTTTTTTTTATTTTTAATCGCTAATTTATTGTTAATTTATTGTTCGTTGCTAATGCGAGTTAAATCAAGGTATCTTTGAATGAAAACTTGGCTTTCTTGTATGATATCTATTATCTTTTTTATTATATTCCAATTTTGTCGGGAAATCAAACTACTTGGTGCACTTTTTTTACATTTTAATGTTTTTGCACGGATAAGCCTTTCCTATCTTTCCGAGGCATATGGCCACGCGTTCCCCGTCACTCATCCAAAGCTCCAAGGAGAATGAAGTGTATAAAGTACCAGATGAATGGCAGCAACTGGACACTTGGTGAGCCAGCCGAATCCCAGCTTGCATGTGGATATTTCGTAGTGCAAGCTGGAGTATCGCAAAATGCGAAAAGCGAGCTGGCGAGCAAGCATAATAGCGTGGCAAGATATTACGTCGGGCATATGCCCTGCAAAATATGATTTTCCCTCTGCCGCCGCGACGGAAAGCCACTGGCTTTTCCTGTATGCGCCATGCCAGAGTATTTGTCGCTTCACCGAGGTCGATTCTTATCGGCGGCAATATCGCGCAGCATCCCGATCTATTCCTCAACTTCACTTGATAGACCGACGAAACTCGCACGTTGTCCATGCACTTTTTCCCCCACGGTAAGCTAGAGCTTCGGCTTGTCTATCCGACTAGTCTTTTCAGGAAACTAGGACATTTGAATCCGTCAGCTCGTCAACGAGCTCGTGGAAAGCGCAACGATTATCCGCTCGCAGATTTTGCGAGGGGTGCTTGGTGTCGCGGGCACATCCAGCGCTTTATGTCGATCACGATCCGACACACCGTGAACATTGGCATCTAGCCTCTCGGTGTGTCATTCATGCACTCCGCTTGTGCGCCGTGTCAAAGGTGCGGATGAAATGGAAGAATGATGAGCTTTTGTTCCGCCGACATGCGAAATGTGATATAGTATATACGTTCCTGGGGAAAATTGGCCCTGGAATGACTTTTAGCTCGACCATGCACCACCACAACCCAGTCGACAACGAATCAGTTTTCCTTTGCATTTCCCACATTCGATTTATCGCTTTCGCCATCCCGGAATCATGGCAGATGAGCGGTGTGTCGATGCGGAAAGATAGGACCAGCGGCATTGGAACTTTCTCAATGCTCGACGATCTTTAACGTCTGTCTCCCTCCAGAACGGCACTCATGTCACGGCCGCTATGAGTAATAGCGGGCTCTATGGGCCAACTTGACATTCTGACTAACTCCAGTCAATTACTTTTCCCGCCTGCAGTGTCGTTGTACTAGCCGCGATTTCTCCAAAGAATTACTGCCGAAGTTGTTTACTTTTAATTCTGAATTTCAAATGAAATTGTACTTCTCCCGAGTTGGTAGCAATAATCTCACCGGCGGAAAAAGCTGATGTGCAAACTGTTCGCCGCCCGCCAAGAAACCTCCACTAATGTAAATTTACAGTAATACGCATTTTCTTTTATTAATTCCAATATAAATTCGACATGGAAATATTTTAATAGCGTGAAATTAAATTCAATCGAAATTATTGAAAGGCAACGCGCGAATGCGTGCATCGAGCATATAATACTGCCGGTGGCAGATATATTTCATGAATTCGGATCCACGCAATCCCATTCCCGCGCCGACTATAAAATAATTGTCACCTCTGGTTGCACTGGTGGAGTACCAACACGTGCGCAACATTTGTTCCCGTAGCGTCTCGTAATTCTCATGCCAATAACCTGAAGAAGGCCCGCAAATATTCACGATCGCTGATTCCCAGACACACCCTTTCACCAACTCCCTGGAATTATTGCATGCCCATTCTCCTTCTGCGGCCCGTTATCCTCGCGCTCACGATCCTTCGGTGATTTCCACGCGAGGAACCTCTCGACTCTTTGTCTCGATTAGCATCGCTTCTTGCTCCTGTTGCGATTGTTCTGCCGTCCAAGATTCACAACGGAACATTTCTCTCGAGCGGGTGCGATGGAGAGAGAGAGAGAGAGAGAGAGAGAGAGAGAGAGAGAGAGAGAGAGAGAGAGAGAGAGAGAGAGAGAGAGAGAGAGAGAGAGAGAGGGGGGGGGAGAAGGATTCGGGAGAAGAGCGAAGGTGTACAGGTGATGCTGGGGTCACAGTAAAACAGAAACCGGAGAACCGCATTGGCAACATGGAGCTAATTATCGCGGGAATTCGCTTGGGAAGACAGCGCAGTTATTCTGTATTGTCGGTGGAGAGGAAGAGGAAGAGGAAGGGGAAGAGGTCCGGGACAACTGGAAAGGTCTGATCTTGCAAGCACTGTCGAATATAATTCGAAGTCAGACTAATTCCCAATGGGCGAAGAGAACTTGTGCCAATGAGAAAAGGTGAGGCGGAAGGTCGTTGACGTGGTTGTAGGAAAAGCTCCGAGGGCATTGGGAGGAAGATGCTCGCTGCTATTCGAGGTTGTAGTAGAAGCTATAGCGAGGAAAGCAGTGGTAGCTTCTAAAGAGAGAGAGAACGCATCTCGGACGACTTACGATAGGTTGGCCGTGGTATCATGCTCCAGACGGCCTTGAAGCCCTTGCCCTCGATGTTCTCGTCACTGCGGAATCGTAGCCAGAGGTATCTCGTCTTCGACGTGATCTCAGGGGGGAAATTCGTGCCGCAGAAGTTCCCGAGGAGATTGGAGTAGCCGTGCTGCCCGTCACGTACCTCGAGGAAATCGAAACGACAGTCGGTGCTGTCTTCGAGCTTGAACTCGTCCCGAAAGTCGAGCTTCAACAGCATACCTTTGTCAGCTGAAACGAGAGAAGACAGCGCGTGTCATGTTAGAGATACTGGCGCGGAAAATGCAACTGGGAGGGATCAAGTGATATTCCATTTGCGATCGCTTCTACCATGGAATTCCACTTGCTTCCTGATAGGACTAGTACATTTAACCGTAATCACTCGAAGAAGCTTGCTTGCCGAGCTCCAATCCACTCTCCTCCATATTCCACTCTATCTCAGTATATTTGCCCCTCCCGCTATTCCTACTAGCTTTTTTCAGCCACGTACAATTTAATTAACTGACAATTGAATTATTCGGAATTGTTCAGCCTCAAAGTTCATTCGGGTATTACAGTCACGTTCCATAAACAAGGATCGTTTTTCAGAGAGTTTCACCATTCAAGCCAGTGCATTGGCTGTTCATTGTACTCTGAATAATAGTAATGGGACACTCGTTACCATTTATTTAAAAAGGTAATTCTGAGCCCTTCCGAATGAACTACGTGGAAAATGGAGTTGGACTTTTCACGCACGCTCAGAGTTAGCAGCGGGCAACTTACTCGACAAATATTCTAATACCGTTAGCCTCGAAGGTCGGTCTGGCTTGGGGCCAGATTATTCGTCAGAGTCGGCATACTGCTTTTTTCGCTCCCCTTCTCAGAAACCTACCAACCAGACGTTGTAACTGTTCTCGAGATAGTTTCCCCTGAGTGTCCCTCGAGCCGTGCTTTCCATCGGCATCGGTAAAATAAAAGTCTGGTCTGGAATTCGATAGTCATCGCGTAACTCTGACACGACAAGCTTCTTCGGCTAACGAACCCTCACCCTCTTCATTTCTGCTCTGTTCTCTGACTGAAAGCGGATCAGTGCGGTTAAAAGCCCGCCTTCCACCTCCACCGATACTCGATTCAGACTACGTGTGAAAGCCCAGCTTTCCTCTTCCCTCGAATAGGATCCGAATCTTTTGCCTCGGCTTTCATCCGAGCAGAGAGATAACGAAAGGCAGCAGTGTACTCTCAGGACCGTGGACTCGCTGGACTCGCTGGACTCGCTGGTCTCGCGAGTGCAGCTAGATTTTCGGGGCGAGCCAGCTCTAATTTCAGATGCAATCTCGAGGGAGGCGTAGCTGCGATCAAACAAATTGAGACCAAGCGAGTCCCCTTTATTCGAACGTATCGCTGGCAGTAGTGTCATTGGTTTGCATTGGTCTCGGAATGGGTAGGGTGTCGCGCGTGCCTTGGGCAAGCGGTTGCAGCGCGTAAATCCGGCCGCGATGCAAATCTGTAATGAGACCGTTGGGATGCAAACGCGACTTCACTTTCCCCGCACGTACGCCGCTTATCCGGGAATTATTCAAGGCGAGCCGATCGTTAGAATTCACTTTATCTCGCGACTCCGTTTAGCCCGGCTGTCCTGGTACACGTGGATACGTGCACCAAACCTCGCCAGTATCCAACTAACTGGCCGTCCGCCGCTCACGTCCTTCGCGAATTTACGATCCCCTGGCCAACTTGCCGTTCGCCCAAGCCCTTCGCCACCGAGATGGCACAATTCCTTCCCCGAAAGCTTGCTTTCTCCTAGCACTGCTTGAATCTCCATGTAGAGCGCATGGAAATTATAGCACAGCCTCTCCAAGACGCGTCGTGCCTTCCTATGAGGGTGGATAACACGCCCGCTAGTCAAAACCGTCGAGTGGTAGCTTCTAGAGCCGGAGAGAGTCCAAAAGAGAGTATGAAAACGAGTGAGAGTGAGAGGAAGGGTGGGCAAGCAGTGGTAACGGTGCATAAGATGGTTAGAGTTGATGAGGCACTACGGGAGTACGTGTTGAACTGGGTTAATGAAAGGTTTGCCTAAAGCAATGCAACGGCATTCTCGGAGGTAGAGAACATTAGGGCAGAGAGATGGTAGAGTGAGAAAGAGAGAAAGATAGAGAGTGAGAGAGAGAGAGATACCGGCAAAGCGATGCGACCATTAAAGGGACCTTTCATCCGTAGGAGCGCGCGTCCTAAACCCCAAGACACAGGCAAACGAAAGCATTGTCCTGGCATACTAAAATTTCTGTTAATTCACCGAATTCATGCCCGATCAATTTTGCCCTCGTCCCTCCTTTACCAATCCTAACTGCTCCCCCTTCTCCTGCTCTTTAGCCTCGCTAAAAATCACCAGATAAAACTGGACTGGCTTGACCAACCAGTTCATGCACATCCATAAATATCCCGACTCTTTCCCTCTCTCTCTCTCTCTCTCTCTCTCTCTCTCTTTCAGAGCGTGCAAACTACCCCGATGGTTCACCGGGCCGAGGGAAAAGCCGAATGGTAGAAGGAGAGAGAAAGAGGGAGTGGACAGGCGGCCGCAGGAATTTATGTATGTACAAAGCGGCTCCAATAACAAAGAAAATATTGACCGCAGATTATATCGTCGTTATCGGAATAAGCGGCGCCGCAAACGCGCGCGTGAATACGTTTGGAATTTGCGCGAAAAATAGATTCTCTATTTTGGACTGTCGCGCCGGCACTCTCAAGCCAAGAGCGATTTCTCTCTCTCGCTCTCTCACTCTCACTCTGCTTCTTTAGTGCACGGACAGATGGTTGTCTACTTATTCCCACAGCTATTCCTACTTTTTATTGCTCAAGTTGTTAAGGAAGCCTGAGTAGTATCGCAAAGGTGTCATCCTGTTATGGAGTTGACGACACTCTCTGAACTGGTCTAGTGCGGGTAATACAAGCAGGTTTATTCCCCGAGTATATCCGCTGAGTAAATTTCGCGTGGTCACGGCAAGAATGCCGAGCTATAGCGGCGCGCCGTTATTCCTGAAGTATCGCCGCACGTAGATATTTATGCCAGCTGAATGAATGAAGTTCTGGCAGGTTTCTGAGAGCATCCCACGCAACCCATTTCAGTTACTACCATTTCAGTGCAAGGACACTCGCGTAACGAGTGGCATCCTCTCCTCCCCAATGTGGGGGAATTCGACGCCGACCCGACGCGAATGCGTTTGTGGGCAGAGTAGATTTGCCGAAAAGCGGAAAGTGGTGTCCAGCAAGAGGAGCGGGGAAATTGTCAGTGGCAACCGGTCGCGAATGTTCCCGGTAGCACGTATGGAATTGGAATGGGAGTAGAAGAAGGTTTGACTCTTCTTGATGGTTGTGGCTCGAGCTGGAGCTCGAGCTTGAGCTCGAGGATGGGGGATAGGAGTCCCAAGCTTCCCAGAAAGGAGAGAAAAATCTGGTACGATGGCGGCGAGGCTACGAAAGTGGTATCCGCTTTCGTACGAAAATGCCGGCATTTGCCAGCTGGAATGTTCGATCAGATTTCTAACGCATTCAGATCATTCTATTGAACACCCCTGGGCATTCGAGCCTTCTCATTGCGCCACGATTGTCCTGTTCAACCATTTCGCGCTTGTAATCGTCTGGGAATTAAGCACTCCTTAGGAATGCTGCCATCCAATTTCCAATAGTTATTATCTCGCTCCTTGACTTTCATCGTACTTTTCCACTTGCATTCCAGGTAACATTGCAGCATTTATCGGAATGCCGCAGTTGGGAGTTGACCACGAAATCGAATCGTTTTACTTTTGTAATGAAAGTGGTAATCGTCGAAAAGCCAGCAGCATATCCTGACAAGGAGGCTGCAGCAAAACGCAACCAGTTCCGTCTAAATGCGAACTGCGAACTCAGGAATTTCATTCGCCCAGATAATATCCATGTAGCAAGTTGGGCGAGAAGCTTGTCGTGGCCTCCGTCGATGTCTGAGTACCCTGAACTTCCGTATCTCTGAAGTCACACCGCCGACTGCTGCTTACGCAGTAGAGAGACACACAACTTCCGTCAGGAAGACACTTCCAAGTGATATCGGAGCGAGATAAACGCGAAGCTGCAAGGGAACACCGGCTGAAACTATGCTACCTCATAACAGCGGATCCTTGCTACGCTATCCTTGTCATGGGGATTCTGCGAGGCACGTTCATCTCGAAATTATATTGCTTTCCGACGGATATCGGCTAGATTGTACTGCCGTTTCGCCTAACGAGTTATCTCTGTCTTCATTAAAGCTGAAGTTCTTTTACTATCTCTACTTGCTTCGAACGTTTGCGCTGTTGAAGTCATCGAGTGACTTTGTTTCGCGCTTCGAGCAATCAGATCAAGTTAATCCCGCTAGTACTAGTTAAGCTAATGTTGGTATGCCGTAAAAGTGACCCTATCATTTTCCCCGCCGGGTACTTAAATATACATCCAATTGGTTGGTTAGTCAAAGTTCGAGTGGCATTGCGAATTCTCATTAGCGTTAGCAGCAGGAAGGGGTAAATAGTACGTGAAGTAGTACGGTCGCTTGGCCAATAAAAAGCAAGTAGCTTTCATAAGAGTTTTTGTTCTGAGAGAGGATACGCGGTCCTTGAGTATATATGCTCCAGTGGCGGGTTAATGTCACGATCCCTTAGGGTAGCTATCGAATTTTCGGTAGAGGAAGGGTGTGCCCGGCATGCCGGCCGGAACTCGAACGAGGTAACCGCTCAGTTCCAGAAACTCCCCGCAAAATGGTGCAACCCCGCTGACACCGCTTTCCGCTCTTCCTTCTGCGGTTCGAATCTTTAGTGGCTGCAAGCATGGGAGCACGGGCAATGCTCGCAAATTTTTCCTGCCCTTCTTGCCCACGAATACGGCGAAGAGTCACAAGGGAAAAGGTGAAAAAGAAGAGGCCAGGTGGAAGAACGTCCTTCGACATATGCATCTTTCATGAGACCGCATCCGGAGCCCCTCAGCCTCCACGTGTGTTCGCGATAAATGCTCCCACATCTCCACGAATTATCCTGATCGCAAATTCAATTGGCATTTCACCCCCAAACATACGGTTCCCGACATATCCCTTGACATGTGGAGCTTCGTGTTCCCAAAAATAAATTTCCATGAGAATTGCCTCCGCATATCCATATCCATATTGATATATAAAAACCTGGAATGTTTGGTTGGATATAAAAGGGTATTTTTGAAGCTATTGAAGAGATTTAAAATATTCTTGTACTATATAGAATCTTTGCTCTTCGCGAATAAAATTAATATCTGTGACCTTGTTATAGATTAGTAAAGTACGAAGCATAACAAGTACAGATATAGATATAGAAGTAGAGATGTATACAAGATTAATTGTTCTACTTTAAACTTTCATTCAAGATATTTCCATGCTCGCGATATCTTTCGCACAACCGACGGTATCATTGAAAAAGTTTCATAAAACTCCGGAGTGTCTGCGAAATATCCTATTACCGTTTAAATCAAATTATTGTTGGCGTGCACACGAAAAGCCAGTTGGGCGAACCCGGATAAAACAGCTGGCGTATACATATACCTATTTCCTATTTCACGCACGAACTTTTTGCACGAGTTGGAGGCGAATTCTGTTGAATCCATTCTTCCAATCCAGTCTTTCCAGGAAATATTTGGTCATGCTGCGAGCGTCTGTTGCCGGCGTTTATTGCGTATGCTCTCTGACAGAGCACTCGCGAGTTTTTCCACTTTTTTCAGAAGCAGCTCGAGCGAGAAGGAGATAGAGATATTGCAGGTAAAGGCAAAGGCGAGGAGAGAAAACACCCTGATAAAAAAAGAAGGCACGCTCAAGGGAAAGCTGAGAGTTTATGAGGCGGAACTAACGCCAACTTAATCTTTTAGGGAATGACAGGAGGCAGTGAGAGCTTTACGCGAGGACGGACGCTCTCCTTTTGTAGTTTAATTATTTATCGGCTGAGGAATGTGGATCTATGTCTTCCGCTGATAAATCACCTCCTGGTCTATGGGCCCTCTTGCAATTCCCATTAGTCTGCTATGTGCCTGTTTTCCATTCTCGTTATATATTAGGTTCCATTACTGCCCATTTGTACTCGATTTACCTCTCGTAAAATGACTCGTCCGAATTGTCCCTGGTGAATTTACCAATTCTTAAGAGTATGTACCTGGCTAAATCTTTGATCAAAGTACTACATCCGCCTGCTGGAGGTTATTCCGCACATAGAACGGATAAATATCTTCCGCCGCGGAATGGGAAGCATGCTTAGTTAATCAAAATATACGCCTGGCGTAATAGATTAGGAATTAGGATAAGGAATGTGCAAATTTGGAGTGTGTTTAATAAAATCAGCGTTACAGTTAAGGGGGAATCGGGGCTCGGGGAGAACTTAGCGAATCAGCCGTATATTTCATATACGCGTTGCCGAAACTTTCGCATGAGAATACTAGCATGAATAACAAGGCATCTTAGAGAGGGTTCTTCCCTTTACACTGAACGCTTGCGAGAGATTTACGCAGCAAGTCAACTGAGTAATAAATTGGCGGTGCTTTCTATCGTGTTCTCATTTGGTGAGCGGCCCTTATATTGTTTATCGCATCCACTTTCAGGAATGGTTGTCGGAGATTTGGGGAAATTGAATAGCAGTTGGAAGGCAGAATCTCGGAAGACAATGGGAAGCGATCAGCGCACACCAACCAGCGCAGCATTCACGCGAACCTCGTCATCCAACTGTGTTGACTCTCTCGCGAGGATGAATTTATTTACCGATTCTGAAGGAGCAAGATATGGTCGCAAATCAGTCGGAGAATAATACAGTCACGTTTCTATCAAGTGGACGAGCAGCCGATTCACAGGGGCATGCTTACGAGACTCCGAGCAATACTAAAGCGGAGAGAGAGCGCACGATGGTGCTCATTTCGAAAATAGCTGCTTCCTAAGATCACCGGCTTAATTCGATCAAGTGGCTGCGTCGCTGGCTAAAGAGCTTCTAAGGAACTGAGGTTTGGAATACACAATGAGCTTGAGGCTGGCTTTTACTCGCCATTTGCGGCCCGAGCCGGAGAATTCGTCGGTTGGCTCCTGATAATGTCGGTGTCGGCGACGAACTGACTGCCTTAGAACTGGCAGAGGGTACCAACCGGCCCGAGTAATCTCCTCGATGGAATTTCATTTCGTCTTTGCGAATTCAAGCTGTCCTCCGAAGAGCTCTCTTGGCAGCCAGGTGCGAATGCATTTTGTGAAATGCTTGAAATGCCACTCGATTTAAGGACAAGCGATGGGATGGTGGTGGCAATGAGGATGGGGTTGAGGATGGGGGTGGGGTTGGTGGGGGCTGGTGGGGGCTGAGGGTGAGGAGGGCCCGCAGGAATTAATGGCTGCAGCTCTTAGAGTATTTCGATGTTCCGCGAAATACGTTTGGGACGACGACTACGGCGAGCATCCTTGATTTACGTGGGATAGCATTAAATGCTTCTTTGATGGCTCCTTACCTTCTGAGTGCTTGATAACTTGATTTGCCGCTCCACTTTGGAACACAGCCATTGCTTCTCCCCTCTGCTCGCTCAGCCATTCTTTTACTCGAAAACCCTTTCTAGCTCCACTTTGGAGACACGTCTTTTTTTCCGTCCATCATCCTTCGATTCCCTTAGCTCGATTTTCAAGAGTCGGGAATATCAGTGTTACCGTAATATCTATCCAATCCTGGGCACTCCACCCTAGGCGAGTTCGATTCGTTCGTTATGTCGGCCACTTCCTACAAAGTTCCGAGCGGAAGAAAGCCACCGTATCTTAGAGAAAGGTATCTTTCGACGAGTGCTGTTGATTGCGTTCAGCCGCTCTTGCCGGAGGTTACTTCTCGACGTAATGTAGCGGTGAGCGAGTGGGAGGCAACGGCTAATTAGAACAAAGCGAAAAGTCGCGCGGGTAAATGCATCCAGAAATTGTTGCCAGGAACCAACAACTTTTTTAGACTGAAGCTCGACGGGAAAAACCGCTGCTGCTATTTAGCGCGCAAATGTGCTTTATTGCACTTTTATAAGCGGTGAATAAATTGCTGCGGGAATTAAAGCAATACGCTTATCCCGACAAAAAAGATGGCCGTTCAGCGGAAAGGCTCAGCGGCGACTGTCTCAGGTTGCGAAAGCCAACAGGTCCTAACTTCCAAGGGACGTCCGTACTTTTCGATAGGACTTAACGAAGTGTCGCCATAACTCTACGTCTTTCCCACCAAACTTTTCATTAAGTTCGTCTCACGTCTACGAGATGTACGAGGCCCCGGAGCCCTGCTTTCTCAATGGGGACAAGTGGTGCAATTTTCTTTTGATTCTTTCGTAAAAGTGATGTCGCGTCACTCAAGCAATCTTCATTCTTCGATATCATCGGAATTCTAGATTGGTAGGAAGGGTTGGAGGGATGCGAGCGAAAGGGAGGATGCAGGGCAGATATGAAGGGCAGCAGGGAATAAAGGAGGGAGGCAACGAGCCAGCAGTGGTCGGCCCGGAATCGAAAATTAATCGGTAGGTCATATCGATGGAAATCTCGTGGATTAGTGCGATAATTCAAGAGCCTACATTACCAGAGCTGCGGAGAGCCTCCATTCTGCAGCGCGATAATTTGGAGCGGAGGATCCTCTCGCGACTCGAGGGGAAAGCAAGGAGTGCTAGCATTAGGAATAATTAGAAAAGAAACCGGGCTCCTTAGTCTCGTTAACCAGTGATACTCAGGGCAATCAAGCGTGCTCGTTTAACGAACTGCGGTGCGAGCGAGGTCTCCACTTTTTTTGCGCCACCGCGACGAATCGAATGCAGTGGCGACAAGGGCGGGGGGCGAAAGGAGCGGAGGGGGCGGGGGCCACTGGGAGGGGGTAGGAGGCTCTTCCTCCTCGCACCCTGCTGGGAATTTCGAGAGTTCGAACGCGCTTCATCCAGTGAATGCTTATTCAGCCTTCAAGCAACTGTGATTGCATTGCTGTGCTTGAGTGGATACGTCCCGCTGCTTAAAGGTGTCCCACATTTCCTAATGATATTCCTATAACTGCACTATCGACCTCATGAGTAAGCAATTAAAAAAGTTTCCTTCGTGCAATTAGAATCTTTCTCTGGCGAGCCACTCGCCACTCACCGGTTCTCTCATTTGCTCGTTAGTCCGCTCACCGACCTGATTTACTCCTACCTATCAAACGATTACCCTTCTCACATACGGAAGTTCGACGTACCGTCACCCTGTCTAAGTCAATTTTATTTGCACTCGCTTTCACCGCGACGACTTTCAACCGCAGAGTTTATTTGCGCACATTGAAAGTGTAACGTACTGTGCATAACAAGCTCTCCCTTTCCCTCTCTCTCTCTCGTCTGTCGGTGGTTGGAGCCTCGCAGGAAATCGGTAGGAAATGCACTTCTGAGTTGTCTGATCGATGTAGAGCATCTGCTGGTCAAGCTGTAATACTACTTTGGCAAGTGGTTCTCGACCCCCGTCGAGCGTCGACCAACCAATCGAAACATGTCCCGAGCCTGTCGTTTATCAATTCACGCGTGACCTCGGCTCAAGGAATTGCGAGTAGCACCAGCCGGAGGAAGGGGAGAGGAGCGGGAACGATCCTTGCGTGCTCCGAGCGATTTCGACACCGACGGACCTCTGAATCGTTCCAATTAAACTTCGGTCTCAGGTACCTCTTGCCGCGTACGTTCATAGAGAAACCCTAACAGAAATGCCATTAGAGTGACGGCCTTTGTTCTCTCGACGATCCTCGAAAAGTTTCGACCATTGCGCATCCCAGCCTAGTGCCGTCTGATGAGTTTAACGAGATCTCCAAGTAAGAAAGCTGGAAAATGCCTGACCACTCAAGTATTAACTGTAGTATTAACTGCACAAAGTATCAATCGCTGTTCCATATAATATGGCGAGGGATTAAGTCGTTCAATAAAGATAGAGCTTCCACAAAGACCTTATTGTTAGTCGAACTGGCGATAAGGGGCATTGAAACATTTTGCTGAATCGAATAGGAGATTCCGGATGCTCTGCCTAATCTCCCGAAAGCAAGGGTGCTTTGAGCATCGATTGACCATAACGGCGAACTTCCTTAATACCCGACAGGATCCCGTCGGCGCCGGGATAATTAGTTGACGTAATTTGCATAGGGCACTTAATACTCCATAATCGCCCTTCCTGTGCAATAAAGGGACTACATACACGCTACGACAAGTTTGCCTTAACAATGCCGATTACCCCCTACAACGACACTCATCAATGATTTATGCAGCCAACTTTCTGCTAACCAGGAAATTCAAGTCTCGATATTTCATCCCCTCTGATTAAATAAATAGAGCCTGTGTAATAAGCGCGTTATGGATTTAAAAAAGGTAAACGGTTAAAGGACGATTAGGAGTAGTTTGTCTACTATTTTTCTCTGGCGAAAGCGGTGGAGCGCACGACAGAGGTATAATTTGCAAGGGCTTATCGGCCAACGGAGAGGTCCGCTCCGCGGCAAGAGTATCGCCGGGGAAATACGATCGCAGGAGTGGAATTCAATGCACGTGGTGGCGATTTAACCGGCTGTGTTCACCACCATTCTCAGTTCTCGGTTGGCCCCCGCCACGCTAGAGAGTTCAATTCAAGCGCAGCAAACTCGCACGCCGTCGCCTCCACGATCTCGATCGCCAACCTTAGAAAGCCGTTCACCCAGGAAACATGTGGCGGAGGACATTGGGTAGCACACGGCAATCGCCTCGCGCCCCTTCTGATTTGCAACGAATAGCAGCTGCGGAATTTATTCAACGCCGGAAACGCACTGCCCCTCCAACTCCCATGTTTACGACCTAGCATTCCGAGATTTATTCAAAATCGTCCCAGCACATATTCCAATATATCGACATTTCCAAGTTAAATATCCGCCAATATAAATCTGTCTGGCAAGTGTACCCTTCTCTTGAAATAGGTACAATATGGTGCTCTTACAAGCTACGACGATCATAGCTCAATGGGGAAACTTATGGGGAGCGAAAAAAGAAGCACGAGAGTCACGGGGAGCTTTTCCTCGAGCAGAGATTAACAGGGTTTGGACAGCTTCGAGTAATAATGTGGAAGGAGACATGGCGCGTGTCTATCGCTTCGAAAAGTCGGCCGAGGACCAACCGATCGTCGAGCAGCGGATACTATTTCGGTACATCTAGAGATGAGGGCGAAGAAGCAGAAGAAGAAGATTCGGAATACACGGCGAGTCGACCCTGACTCGAATTCGAACGAGGGCCAGCTGCTCTCATTCCCATTCGCTCGAGCTTGTCGCGTCGCATGAGTCCCGAAGCACGCTCTGCCTCGCCAGTTTTAACTTGTGACCCTTGCCTCTTTTAATGTACTCTTTTGCTGCTCGATATTTTTCTCGAGCGGACGGCGGCGCGACGCCCGCCGTTGAAGTAAATACGACAGGTGATGCCGAGAATAGGGAACAAGAAGGAGGAAAGTTTACTGCCGGTGCACTCTTTTATTCTCGGCTAGCTCACGCGCGTTGACTTATTGGTGGAGGAAAGCAGAATTTGCTGTAAGTTTGGCGAGATTCTTGCCGAGAGAGTGGAGTGGAATGGCGCGGTACGCGCAAGCACAGCCAGTGAGGTGTATCAATCACTTCGTCGTGTACGCTCGACCCCAGCTCGAGTTCAGCCAAGTTTGCGGCAACAACTCGTCGGAAACTTATACATATGAAGGGAGGGTGGTGGTGCGCTGTATCGAGCACGGGCTGCCCTCCAGCCAGAAATGGAGGCTAATTTCTCCTCGACTTGGTACATATAGATATAGATGGTGTAGCGGTGCGGGCCGTCCGACTGATAGGTTATTGCGATGGATAGCTCGCGAAGAATTGCAATAAATCCTATTAGAGATACATGTGGCGGTGCACTCACCCTCGAGGACCCTCACGCATTCGGTCAAATTGGGATATGGGTTCGGATAGTTCGGGCTGTAGAATTCTCTCTTGGCTTCGTCTCCCACGCGGAACTTGTCGCAGGCATCCGTGGCGTGCCTCATCTGGCGCCGCGGCACACCATCCTCCTTCCTCGTAAAGAGGTACGTGGCTCTCGTACTGATGCCCCAACCATTTTTCTCCTCGTATTCCTCCGATGATAATCGAGTTCCCGGAGTCGGCACTATCTGCACATACATCACAGAATCGCGTTGATATCTAACTTCGCAATGATATGCCAATTGCAATTTTCTACTCAAGAATGCAAGTATTATAATAATAGCTTAGATGTCGCTGAGAAAAATAAGGGCGAAAACGAAAACTAACAATGATTGCGAAAATCTGATTGTGCACTTTTGTTTCTCAGTGTAACGTGAAATTTTGCAATTTAAATTTTTTGTCCATCTGCAATAAGTGCCGAGATGATTGTCATTGTATGGACTTTGTATTCATTTCATCCCAAATTTAACTCCAGTTCCCACCCTTTTAAAGTGAAATTGGACAGCTAAAAGAATACTTGTCAAATGGTTTTCCAAGAGCTAACGTTTAGATAAATTTCATTAAAATTGGAGGGAAACTGCGTTAGAAAATATCGTATTAAATAACTTGCTTTTAAGAAAGATTAGTTTATACTTGTTAACATATTCTTAAAGCGGTCCACAATATTTTTTGAATATTTTCTGTCCTTTACGAGAAAGATAAAGATTTCATCTCTATTCGTCCATCCAATGCGAAGATATGGCTGGACAAACATAAAAATAAAATATACAGCACGAATGTAGATAATTCTTATCTAAGTCAGTTAATGAATCGTTAAAACTCGATGTTCCCTGCTCCCTCTTCATAAGGTCACAAAAGTCGTGAAAGAACGAATGAATATAAATAAGAAAATGGTCAAGACTGTATTTGGTCGTGATTTATTGTGGCTGGCAAGAGTGAATTCTTCGTGATTAGATCTTTGAAGTGAGGGCGAAAGAGGCAGAGGGCATATCAGAAAAGCGAGATGACTTACGTTATCGAGAATCCTCGGCGGAATGTCCTGGTTTGGGCGTTCAGGAGGTGATTGGCCGAACGCTCGACTGACGGATAACTCCTTCTGCTGTCTCGTCTCGACAAGCTTCTCTAGGGTCTCCGACCCCATCGAATTCCTGCGGGAGACTCTCCCTTTCCGTGCCTCGTTTTCTTCTCGGAATAGGTTCCCTCCATTTTCTGGTAGCTCGATGCTCATCTTCTCTCTGCTGGCCTCGCTCTCGATTTCTTTCTCCCGCAGATCTTCGTTGATCGCCAAATGGAGGCTTACCGTTCCCGGCAATTCCGAGCTCGTACTCGAGTTCTCCAGATTCCAGTCGGTAGTTGTACGAATCTCCTCCAGTGAACTTCTTTCTCCGGTGTATGCTTCCGTGCTGGAAGCCATCCGAGCCAAGGATCTACTAGTCCTGTGACTCTCGTCATACGCCCTCCAGTTTGTCTTCTCCTTGACTTGGCGTGTGGCCTCCGCGGACGTTCCAGTAGCTGTAACAGGAAACGCCAAAGTGCATTCGGTTAGTGGGAGAGTTCGCCAATGAATTTGCTAACAAGGTCCTCGTCCACGCATGTACTCATTTCAGCCGCCATTACCTCAAAACTATAAGTTTCTGCGAAGCGAGGTTAATGGCAGTCGTCGAGACTGCCAACACTCGAGACCGTGCGCCTCTACGTATAGTTTTGTACTGGCGGTATTGCGCCGGTAGTGAGCGACGAGAAAATAATCGCGCAAAGGACGGAACTCGAGGTTTAATGGAAGGATGTAATAGCTTAAATTAATTTCGAGCTGGAAACTCGAGGCGAGCTCGGGGACGGAGGTGCTTCTTGTTCGTACGTCCATTCGTCTCAACGAGGGCGCCAACTATAATCCCCCCCGCCGTCCCAATTGGATTTTCTCGTGGACGCGAATCTGCCGGAAATGTCGGCGCCGATCAACCCTTCCATAACTCTCGGGTATCGGCGCAGGTAAAAGAAAGGCTGCGAATAATTGGCCAGAAATGCCTTAAGAGTATTGAATTTGGCCAGTGCGAATAGAAGAGAGCCTTTGCTAAGTTGAAGCTCATTGTTCCAGGCTACTCGCTTCGAAATTGAAAGGTGTAAATTGCAAAAGGTGGAAGCACGCTTTATCGATAACGGACCACCTTTCAGCACACCCCAAACCACCAAGCCCAACCCTTGCCTCGCCCTCTCCTCCCTCACCCCACCCCACCCTCCCCTGCCTCTGTCCTATTTTACAGTCGTTGCTTTCCCCTTTCGTTCGCCTTTCGTCCTCGTGAAACGAATTCCACTCGCGGCCGCTTCACCAGCACATGCTGTATCGGACTCAGAGCGGCTCTTTGTTAACCATATTTTTCCCGACGCTCCACATTTCTTATCAGTTAGCACATTGGTGACAGGCTATTTTCGGAATCAAATAGAAAGTTCCCGGAGTTGGAGGTATTGCACAACGTATACTGGTACATAATTTATTTACTTGCACTGCTGCTGCCAATGGATCACACGAAATATTTATAGTGACGCTAGAGCGAAAGAATTCTCGGTATCTCTGCATACGAAAGACGAATGTCCATTGAAAATAAGAGGCTGTCAACTAGGGTGGATAGATCGTTCTTCGAATTGAAAAGCGATAACTTCACGAATCGGCGACATTGTGATATGAATTGCTGAAGGCGACGTAAAATTTGATGGGGTCCGTTCGACACCATTCGACGTGACCAGTGCACCAGCAGACAAGAGGTAGAGTCTTTCCCTTTAAGATTCTAGAAACGATCTCGTGAGAGTTAGTCGCTATCCATGGTCTCTTGTGACAGAACCGGCGCATGTCAACCCTAGTTTACCGCGAGCCTTTTTATCGAGAGAAGATCCGAGATCTCGAGGGTTCTCCATTCAGCACATATCAGGGATAACATTTCCCAAGGGAGTTTGACATTGCTCCGCTTGATCTTCCCTCAAATCGAAATTGTACTAGGACCACTGGAAATATCGCTCTTTCTTTTCGAATGCTGATATTCCAGACGCAAATAACACCTTTGGTATTCAACGAAGCTTTCGCTTGGAAAGTGTGAAATCTTTGGTTACTGTTGCGCACTTAATTCAACGTGCACAGTGCTTCGTTGGCCTTTTAAGAAATCTGCGATAGGATGGGAGGACGAAACTTGCAAGGATGGCACGTCGGCCCGAAAAAGTTCTTGAAGCACACTTCGCAATGGTACGTTTTCTCATGGCCAGAAATTCCAAGCTTGGTGATATATCCCAGGCTTCAACGAGTAAATCACATCTTTGCGCGCAACCCCTGCTCTTCTTGTTTGCTTCTCCTGTGTTTCTCTCATTCCTGGCAATGGCATGGCTTCCTCTCTTCCTTCCTGTTGGAGTGCCTCGATTTACTGCTCGCCTCTTCCTGGAGGAACAGGAGAACTTCTCTATTATCCGGCCGTTTCCGCTCTGCAAAATTTTACCACGCATTTTACATGTCCATTTCTTTTGGCTTCGTTATTGTCGTCCGAGCACGTGATTCCTCGTCTCTTGGTGGCCCAATTTTTCCCGCAATTTTCTTCATTGCCTTGTCTACCTCGCTCGCTTCGCTGAACTTTCTCTCCGACGGTTTGTTGGCGCTTCGTTCGCAGTGAGGCCGGCTTCAGTTACTTCTCGATTTCTTCTACAACTTTATTAACATCGTGGGAGCGCTGGAGACCTCTTAAAAAGTGCATGGTAATGCGACGGTATAAATAGCGGAGAGGTTTAACGACTTGCATTATGTAAGGCGATCCCTGTTTTCCAGCAGGCTAAGTATTGCTTTCTATTTATAATTTCCCATGGGACCCTGCTTCTCTCGGAGTAGAGGCAGGTTCACTTGCCAGCATCTTTCCTGCCGCTTCAAACGTTTAGCTCTTTCTCGAGGCCTTTTGCTCTTGAGGTAGCACACTGCTTTTGCGTGGTGCAAATTGAAAGCCGGCGAATGTAGCTGGAGTAAAGTTGTAACGCAAGTTAAATCGACCCGTATTGTTAACTAGTGATCGACGAGTTTTGGCGGAAAAGATTTTATCTCGTAATGTTCCCCTACTTCGCTCGAGTACCGTTCCGGCGGTTCTTTATTAATACAAGGTGGATCTGGCAGGTGGAAATACAATTTTGGGTATTTCAAGTTCAAGTTATGTTCTTCTTGAGGAAAAGAAAAGCTCATCGCCGATGCATTTCGGGAGTCTCTCCTGCCGCAGACTTCATTTTGCAAACCTATTCCGCTGTAACATCTTCGCTCAAGGAGAAAAGTTTCGAGCAATTCGCTTCAACTGCCGGCGGTGCAAACTTGCCAATGGTCACTTTGACCGATCAGAAGTAACGAGATGAGTTCTGTATTCTACCGGGTTAAGTTACGGTTAGTTTCCTTTCCTTTGTGATACTACTCTGCCGGCATTTAATTAACTAACAAACTATTGTGACAGCAAACTGCAACTTGTACTGCATTTAATCAAACATTTGGCATGCGCGGAGGACGGATGCTGCATGATGCACGCGATCACTGTCGCCTGACTTTCGCTATTTACAATGCTGTTATTCATGATAAAACCGAGCGCGGTGAGATACTCGACCGAGTTCAATTTCAATCAGCCAGCTGATTGCTGGCCTGTTTCCCGAATATAAAAGCGTTGACAATAAGTAAGCGAAAGCCTCTTTTGCGAGAAAATCAAACAGACAATTATCGTTTCAAGCATTATTGGATTAAGAACATTAATCAAATTTGTCGTCCACGCATCGCGCTGTTATTTCGTTGGTTTTAATCTCCGACAGTGAACGGGAAAATTGTCCATACTGCCACTTTCCAAAATGTCCGATTTTGTACTGTGCGAATACGTGATACAGCTCACATTATTTTATATCCCAGACCCTACTTGCTAAAGCCTGGGGCATAGTCGACGCGCTTCTCGTCGTAGTAAGAGCCGATTAAAACTTCCAACGGTACTCGGCAATATTGTTATCCGAAAATTAGTAAGTTCTATTAGCTGGATATTAACGTGGATTTATGCAGCGCGCCGACTTAGTGTTACATCCAACTCCTTGGGTCTGATTAGATCGAGATGCGAACTGCGAGTGGGGAGACGTCGCCCTGGAACTTGCCGTCTCCTCGACGTCGACGCAACTGCCGGCGAAGCCGGAAGGGGAATGGGACTGTCACTGTCAGACACGCCTTCTACCGATATCGCCCGCTACTCTCTTCAAAGGTGACATTAAAGTCTCATAAATCGTGTGTACATTTCTGCGTGAGGGATGAGCAAACCCTCTCGCGCAATATGAAGAATATGGCAACTGCCTCCGGATTTATCACACCTTCAAGTGACGCTCGCTCGTCGACCCATGGGGCCATGCTATACGTCAACGAGTCTGCCAAGGAATCTGCGAATTTTTCACTGGCACTCTCAAGCCTCAATTCCTCCAAGTACTAGTTATTCATTTATTCAACATACCGTTCCACACATCCATATAACCGCCATATGTATTCATTGATACGCACGAGAAGCCAATGAATGATTTCAATCTCTTCATCTGGCAGGCACACTCGTTCGCTTTCCCACTTCCAAAACTGGGGCCGTAAAAACCGCGGGGAAAATGGGCCGATATACATATATCGGATGCATTGGCCGGTTGGCTTGCTTATCCGATCAAATCATAGATACAATGGCACGCTCAAAATTCGATAAACCCAATTTATGTGCGGCCAGCCAGTCGCGCGGGCCACCGGCAACCCACTGATCGCCTCATTCAAAATTCCCGATTGCCTGACCCCCAATAAATTCTGCTTACGTAGAGTTATCGAACTCCGGCATCCGATTATCAGGTTTCCTTCTAAAAGTGAATCCTCCTATAATCGCTCTATCTTTATCTCTCTCACTCTCCCAGTCTCTCTGTCTCTCTGTCTCTCTCGTCTCTCCCGTCTCTCGCTTTCTGCTGCGTGCACGTCAGCGAGCGAGCATGTCACCAGCCACGTCTTCCGGAAATCAATTTGTGATTCGTGCCTCGCTCCTCTCTTGATTGCCGTACGAGCTTTCTTCTCTCCTGATTTCTGCGTAAACGTCCCCTTGACGGACCTGTCGAGCAGCGAATCCTGTTTTCCCTCCTAATGGTTTCCATTTGATGACCGCGCTGAGAACTCTTTTTTGCGGGCGTTTGCCGGCGACAAAAAGCCCGGCGAGATCAAGATATATGTGCTGCCTATGACAAAGTTAATCCACAAAGCAGGGAAAGCACGTCCGGAAACGGAGTTTAGGATCCTCATCATAAATCTGAACGTCCGTGGCCGGACTTGCCGTTGCCAGCAGTTGTGAGATTTTTGTCCCTCTCATATTTTCCTACTCCTTTTTCCTGCCGAAAACAGGCCGTACGTCACGTGCAACCGTTTGCCAGATAACAGGAATCAATATAACGTGACCCCCACGATTGATTTGGTATGCCTCTGACGTATCGAGTGGGATTTGCTTGTTTTTTCGCGCGGCTCTACCGGAATGTTTGCCAGTGAATCCACCAGACAAACGCTTCCCTTTCGCCAAGCTACTTTTATGCAAGCACCCCACCAGAAGTTTTCAAAGCTCGGCACAAAGATTGCAAACCTTCTGAAGATGGGATCCTATTTTAAAGAAACCTATCTTGAGGGATCGCAGCTTTTAAGCGGCCACTCGAAATTTTCGAACTTTCGGCACATTCAGCGAAAACTTTCCTCTTGGTATTTCGCCTTTAACGCAACTATCTCAACTAGTTTCGACTTTCCGCGGTATACCATAATGCCACTCCGTCTTATGGACCGCGCCGACAAGTTTTTCTCGCTGCTTGCGCTGCCGCGTGTGATAACAAAGGGAAAATTATGAGTGCGACGGATAATACAGTATTATTTGTAGCTAAAGCGTAGAGTTTATTCGTGGAGGAAGAAATCGGACACTTGTAAGGAAATCCGGTGGAGATTAATATCGTTCGCCGATAGCTCACTTTTATGCTGGCATCCTTAATATTTAATATCTTCTGCATAAGCAATATTTAATCTTCTCCGGGTCAGTTAATTTAATTTAGATAATTTAAAATGCCTTCACCGTGGTCTACCAAAAAGAATGCATTAAGGAATGAATTTAATTAACCGAGATGTTTCATAAGAGCTAGCCATCAGTTTAAAGTTGCGATTTCGATTCGGTCGGATTATTTTGAGTGGAATACTTTTCTTGCTAGTACTCTGGTTCGTTATAGTGTTGTGGTATGCCAAACGCCTCCCTTATCTACTTTCAACTGTGGTAGCTACCCGAAATGCATGGGTGATCGATGCGCGAGACAAAATGGGCGAGATCATGAATAGATGCAAAGCACAAAGCGCGATGCACGCCACCACGCATTATGCCATCCACAGAATATCAGAATTATACCTAGCGTAATTTACATGAAAGGATGCGCCTATTCCATTAGTTATTCTATTGGTGCATTTGTTGTTCAGACTACTCGAATCATTGGGTGCATATCTCGCAATTCTATCACGTGCACAAATGATTCGCGTGTAAAGTATTACCACGTTGGCTATCGAAATAACACGCCTGTACTTTAATATCTGGTACGCGGCCTCGCACGAGAATTTTTCCTGATTTTTCACCGAAATAAATGAGTGCAGGAAAGTTCGCCATGCATTCGAATTGCGGGTTTTTCTAGCCGTTCCATTTCGATTTTCCGTGAGCTCGCCGAAGGTATTTTCTCGGCGCAAAGCCGTGCGTTCCAATAAACAAATGATGCACGGCATTAGAAATTATTTCTCTTTCCTTCGAACTTTCTTCCTGAGGCTCTCTTGTTCTTTTAGATTCTATTCAAGTGCAAATGCGAGGGAGCCGCAGCGGTAATGGAGTTCACTTGCAAGCACGTAAGCTCGAGCGTGCGAATCCCGTGGCTGCAGCCCCCTTTAATAAGAAAATTCAGAGGGCTCGAGGGGTGGTCTTGGAGGGCTTTGTGCGATTCCGCCTCCTTGGAATATTGTTCTACCATAAACAGCGTCCTCCCGCAACCGGTTAGCCGACTAGAAATGTTTTTGCCTCGAGTTCCAGCGTAAGTCCCAGTGGCACTCCTAAGATCGCTCCTTAATACTTCCCCAGTCGACCGACACTTCTCCCTTCCTATGCCGAGACCCTTTTGTCAGTCTGAGTTTATCTTATCCATCAAACTCCCACCGGATGTAGGACTTACTATTTTCTAGAGGATCGAGGAGAGTAGAGGCGTATTGGGAAAGAGGAAGCCGCGGGGAATGGTAGTGAGTTGGAGAAGGAGGCTAGTGGGAGGACATTTCCGAGGAGGAGGCTGCGGGCTCGAAGCCAGTAAGGCAGAATCGAACGAAAGGATCGTAACATTAGATCTCTTCCGGCCAAATCTCTGTTGAAACTCCACCTACCGTCTTTCCTGCTCTGCGCCATCTATCTTTTTCGCTGACTTTGGCCGCTCCCGAACTCTCACCGACTCCGATTTATAATCCAAATTCCGCGAAGCGCGTGAAATCGAGCTGGGAACCGGAATGGCTCCAGTTACCACTCGTCAGCGGGTTACTTAACCAAGGTAATGAAATCCTGTCGAACTCTATTCAAATACTGATCCAATACTGCTATTTGTTATCAGCGTTGTAATTAACCGGCATCACATGCATCTGTGCAGTATACTAATTGAACGCAGTATTACGCAGAATACACTATTAATTCCTCTATTATGCCGAAGACCCAGAACTCCCGGTCATTTTGGCAGGAAGACCACTACGTCACTTCCCGCGTTCAGAGGAAGACCAGAGCTAAATCTTGTACGGATGGAGGAAGGACATAAGTTTTGATTTACTTAGTAGGATTTTACTGCGCGCGATATCTGACTTCCAAGATCAGCTAGAAAACAACTTATGTGTGGTATGAGAAAGGATACGGTGAGAAAGAGAAATTAGGGAAGTTGGCAGAAGCTCCCAACGATATATCTTGCACAAAGATTTAATGGACTTCGCTGAGTTGCCTGCGAGTCCTTAGAACAGAGAACTCATGTGTTTTCCACAAAGCTTTTGTCTCAGTGATTCTCATATTCTGGCCCTCTCTTTCTCTCTTTCTCCCTGACTCGCTGACTTTTGGTGGCTACGATTCCACTTGATATATAAGCAATTACATGTTCCTTGCTGTTTCAGGGATGTAATCCTTGAATTCTACTGACTCTTTTTTCAAGAACGTTACACCGGAATACAAGCTGGAAGCGGGGCGAGTGAACCGTAAGCGGTTCTAATTCTTCGGCGATACTGGAGAGGAAAATCCCACCCAGCGAGAGCAACTCGAATGGAAGCGTTTTCCACGAGTATTGCAGCGTGCCACAGTTCGAGCTTGAAATCGTTGACAATGCTCGGTATGCTCGACTCCTAAATATATCTCGCTCTCCACACGCGCACCGCGCAACCTCTTCCTGCTTCAACTTCTGCCTCTATCCTTTTTATCTTTTTAACCTGCCTACTATCCCAAATCCTTGTCTCTTTTGCCCACATTTATTCTTACTAGTTTTCGACCATATTCTCCTAGATTTTGGTGAGACACGTGCTGGTGAGAGGGTCGCACGCTCCTCCCACGATCGAACATCTCCTCCGGATTTTCATCTGGGACTCTCGGTGCTTTCCTAGGACTTGTGGTACCGAAAACCACACCACTCCCCTTTGATCCTCTCCTCCACGCTCCAGTTATATGTACGCTTCGAGAGACGCAAAATAGCATTCCGCACCAAGCAAGTAAGTACGGCGTACACGTGACAGTGGCGTCAGAATGGATCTTTGGCCGGGGCGATCGCTTTCCTGTTGCCAACTCGACAATAAATTAACCACCCCGCTTTATTGAAATGATCTTTCTGATCGAAAGCTGATATATTGGAATTAATCTATTTTTCAGCACATTTTGCTTCTGCAATAACAGCCATTAATTATTAATATCTTTAATTAACTCGATTCAAAAGATTCTTTACAAATCGAAATTCAAGTTGATACATAAATACGGAAATGATATGAATAACGTGTGTATTACTAACGAAACGTAGCGAATATTGCATGTTTATTTTATCAGAATGTTCATACGCGATTTTAAACTCTAGATTTCGATATTTTTTATGGTACACAGTTATATTGATTTTAAGATTTCCCGCATAACACTGTTTAATCTTAAAAAGTGTAAGCATCAGTTACAATGGAGCTTTTAAAAATGTTTACGTCAATCTTCCGGCGTATGGCTTAAATATAGACATACATGTGACCCTAAAAGATAATTCCGCTCGTTAGAGATGAGAAGCTTACCAATTTGGGATGGGGATGGAAAATAAAGAGGTAGTATGGATCATACAGGAAGAGTGTATGTGTGCGTATCTTTCCCCCTCTTGCCATTTTCCTCATTCTCATTTCCTATCCTCGTACATTTTGTTAGTTTCTACACTAGACAGAATGTCGGTTGTATGAAAAGTTGAGGAAACTATATTCGAACAGACATTTATATTCAAATGATGTTTTTCAAGGGCTGAACTCCATTCATTACATATAATCGCTTTTCCAGGACTGAATAGGTTAATAATTCAGAAGGGGGGGTGCTTATCTTGCCAGTTTCTTCAATGCTTAGTAGAAACTGCGACGAGAAGTTGACCAGGACAGGGGGAGGGCAAGGGCGAGGGCTGAGGGCTGAGGGGTGGGTGCTGCGGGACTGGCTAAAGCATTGCTACCTTCTTCAGTTTAGCCGTGAAAAACTGTCTCCCGGTAGGAACCCGAGGAAAGTATAGCCTTCCTAGTGGGATGCGAGCGGAGCAAAGTTTTTGTGCCAACATAGAAATCGCGCCGGGTGCAAAGAGAGTTGCTTGCTCCACCGTGAACATGCAGACTCGAGACGAGAGGATGTACACAACTGGTGCGAACACCAGCCGAGAGAGAAAATCGTTGCGAATCGTCGGATGCAAAAATCCCATTTGCATGAAGTGATTTATGGTGGCATTGCCTGGCCGTGGATCCGATTCCTCTCGAGCTTTTTCCACTTTATGGACAATTCAGAGCCACTGGCACTTAGTTCCTTCATTCGTTCGACTACGTTGATAGTCCAATCAGGATTCGCTTCTTCGACGTGCTACACTACTTTCGTGGATCCATCTGTTCCTCAGGTAACACCGAGTTTACTTGCTTCTTCTTGCCTGTACCGAACGCCGCGCCGGCGGGACTTCTTTTCCTTCGGCTCTAATTAAACTTGCGCCTCGACACTTGATTTGCCGGGCGTATCACGCCGAGTAGCGGAATAGGGAGCAAATTAAAGCGGCGTGGCTCGGCGCGGCGCGGCGCGGCGCGGACTGTCGGCCCGTGTAGCAAGATCGATAGAGGTAGATTAATTTCCAGGTTGTATTCTCTCGCAAGTTCGTATTACCTTCATTTGATAGATATAAAGCGTATTATGCAAACACACCAAACGAAGCAGTTAAAACTGCGAGGACACGTGCAATCGAATATTATCGCCGATATAAGGACAGCCGGCAATGAATATTTATTTAATATTTATTTGTACACCGGTTGTATTTATAAGAGATTTGTTTGAAATTCACCGCTGCGTCTCTCTCGCACTTTCCATCTTTTTGAAAGCGTGCGATCAATCTGTAAACAGCTCGTTAGGACAGCAACGCATGGCTACTTTGCAATTCCAAGTTTTTTAACGGTCATCGGCCAGACTGAAGCCATTCTCGCTCGTGAGTTTTTCGCGTTTCAAATTGTTCATACTGCCGCGCTAAAACCGGGTTCATCGAACGAACGTTTGGCTCTTCTTGGGGCAAAATACGCATACGCTCATGTCACATTCCGACCCAATTCCGCGGGTCCCGATATACTTGATGCAGTACCGGCTAGAATTATATCTGTACATACGTCGCTATCTGTACACATATCGTTCGGGCGATCGGCTGTATATTCATAGAGACACAGCTGTAGTTTAAAGGCAGCAAAGCAGCATTACAAAACAAACAAACAAAAATGCGACGTTCGCGCGCTCCGACGATTTAAACTCGGTAGCGGCACGTGGCGCAAACGTGTAGCGCGCTTGTTGTTTGCTGCGCGGCTCAATGAAAGTATCAAATTATTGCGATAACACAGCCGGTTATACACACTCATATATAACCTCATATACATATGACCAATAGTCCGGCTGAACAGGAGTGCATATTGTATAAACTGTCGGGAGTATTTTTTGCCGATGCACATCTGCCGCTAATTCAACATTTGCCGGGAGTCCAGTAGCGCGCGCGCGCGCGGGCAATCTCTACATTCTGTACGACTTCCCTCCCTGTTATGTACACTCGACAAAACATGGTTCTTTTTTCCCATTTCCCCGGAAGGAAGTCCCGTAATAATAACGGGATTTATGCATCAAAAACTCTGCAAACATACCAATTCCTTGTTGGTGTAAAGCTATAAATAAGAGTTCACTGACTCTGCCTGGCACTGGTAATGCTTCAGCAAAGAGAAATTAATTACAACAAAAAATCGTCGGACGATAATAATTGTATCGGTTGGACTTCATTTATGGGTGCTCCACAAATTAATTAATTGCACATAACCGAGAGTAATGTGATCACCAAACAAAATATTTTTTACTTTTCGGCGCATTTCACTAAAATCGTGTAATTTCAATTTTACACGCTTGTTTGAAATTATCGATTACAGTTTCTATTACATTCGCTAGGACTTTCCACACCAGTCTTACAATACTTATATGATATCTTGTAAGTCGCAACATTTCTATTTAATGTTTACATTATATTCTTCTCAATTTGAATTGCTGAGCACATATGTATGTACTGTGATTCTATTTGATTTCTGCTCTGTAAGACCTTTTCATAGATACGTATATTGCCGAGAATTCTTCTGCATGGAAACATGAAATATTGTATCACCACCGGAAATATGTACACAAAAATCTAAGAAAATCTGTTCGGTAGAAGTGGGTGAAATACCGATGTCAAGATTCGACTAAGACCGACATATATTGACCTAAATAAAACCCTGTGAAAAACGTAATTACTACTACGAATGAGCAATTAACAGCCGTTTTTAGATGCAAGAACAGTATTTCTATTCGCTTTGAGAGTTCTCCCTAGCTAACCAGCCGTAAACAGTAGTTTGATACTGCTCTGGAGCCACAATGGCTTCGTCCAACTCGAGTTGTTGAAGATATAAGCAAGCCTCGGGGAACTTGTTACACGGTAGAGTGTACTGATAAACAACAATAGTATCTTTGTAGACCGGACAAGGGAATGCGAGGACAACTCGGTTGTTGTTCTATGCGCTACCTTTATACGTCGGTAGAAACAGTTTCAAGCCATGCGCAGACCATAGAACACTTGTAAATGATGGGCCACTTGGCGCTCGCTCCGGCAATTACATCAATTGCAGAAGTCGCTCATCAAAATTATGCTAATACTCCTCGGTATTTGTGGGTGGAATTGGTTACTATGATTCGGGACATTCGGGACTCCCTCTAATTATTTATAGCACTGGGCGTTTTGCGATCGTGCTCAACCTACTAATGCGAAACTAATATCATTTCGGGTAAGTACGATCATTAGGCAGATTAGATGCAGAACGCGAGCGGACAATTACCGCTCCGAATTCATTAGAAGCCTCGCTGGGATCCTTGTCTAGTCGAGGAAAAATGTTGGCGGATGATTTCACTTTCGAGACGAGAAAGGAACGTCGCAATAATGATCGCGAATCTCGAATAGCTTGAGCTTCGGGCTATAGTGTGAAGTGGAGTGATAAAAGTCGCTTGGGCACACTGGTCCATTCTCAGCCGGTTGAGTAGAAGCTAAGGGCTAGACGCGAGGAGGCGGAAGCGGAGCGGAGCGGGGCGGGCGGGGGGGTGGTGGGTGGCGAAGAGTCCAGATGAATTCGGTCGATCTTCCACGGGGATGAGGAGCACAGCGGAATAATGGAATCGCGCATTATCAGAGTACACGTACATCTCAATAAAGTTTCGCCGTAAAGCGAGGAAAGGGGAAGTATGCTCGCCAGTAAGCCGGATAATCCGTCCCAAGATAGATGGCCAGGTTTGCTCGCACCTACACAGTTGCGGCCACACAAGACACAAGCATCCACCGCATCCAGTAGAAACGTTTGCCATGATCGCGGAGAGCCTTTCCTTTCAGAGCGTATTTTCTAGAGGAGAGTCGAAGAGCGCAGAGATCGAAAGCTAGAGCATGAAGGAAAAGGTGGGGCTGGGGTAATCAATTGATAGAGCTAGTCACGACGCTACTAACCACTCGTTTTAAGCAGTGCGTGTACTAGACCGGCAAGGAGCGCACTTCAATTCCACTTAACAGCCTCCGCCAAGGCATGCTTATGCAGACGTGCGCGCCCGCATGCTTGGTATTGACCCGACATGCAATTTCGTTCGTGGTATTACGCCATAGTTAATTCTACCGGCAAGATCTTACCGTGGATATTTAATTACCGGCTCAAATGCGTATCGTGCCCGGGCGCGTACTATACATATGGAACTATTGTCCCTTCCACGTACCACTAGACAGCCGAGGCTCTAACGGCGGAATCGGCCCCCGAACCGAACGCACATGTGCACTAAATCTATTAGCTCGAGTATGAGGAAGTTGGTACGCGCCTGTTCTCCACCCTAGTCCGCTCTGCCGACTGAGAACCTGAAACATGAATTTCGGCCCACTCTCCTTAATGCTGGATTCACCTGCTACTGCAAACTTGAATGATGAGTGCGAGCTAAGAGCTTCCTTCTGTTTTCCCAGGAAATTATGTGTTACCGATTCGAGGAATTTGCGCGCTCCAACCAGCAGACTTATGTGATTCTGTACAACGATATATCTCTTCAGGTTTCGGCGTTCCTTTAAAGCTTTCTCGGCTTTCTTGAATTCTTTATAAATCGAGCATTTTGCGATAGAATTATTCCTTATGCGAAAATTGGCAAAGGAAGGTAAAGTTTAGGGGGGACCAAAGTGACCAAATAGGAACGCCCATGTAGTCGTTAATTAAAGGTCAACTGTCGGAAGAGAGGCGCTCGAGCAATTTCACTGTGTAGCTCCAGAGGAGGTAAGGGGTACGTCGCCAGTGCGAAGTGCCGACCATTTGTCCTGCCTGACAAAAACAATGCTCGTATTCCCATCCGGCTGTGAATAAATAATCGTTACCGTCCGGCTCATCGCAAAGCTCGAGTTTACCCGCGTCCACAAAAATTCTCTCCGCGAGTATTCACCTTACAAACAGTCTGCTTTCCCTTTCGGAGCACATGCGGAATAATTGCTTTTATTGGTACCTAATTATTTCACGGTTACGAATTTGCATGTTTTGACGAGTCCACTTTGCAATCGAGATTAAATTGTCTCGCGGAATAAATTTGTTCCAACTGGACGAAATGGAAGCATATCCGCAGCTGGAAAAGAACTAGATAGGAGGAAATGACTTGGCGTCGGATTATTATAGAGCACTTATTTTTATCGAACTCGAAATAGCACGCGCTTCTTTCATCATGAGTTCCTCCTGTGCGGCGGGCGTACCCCACGTGAGATATCACCACGCTAGCAACGACAACTCCATTTTTATTACCCAGCCACCTATCGGGAACTTAGCTCGGCGATCACCAACTCTTTTTACTCGACTCGTACTTTTATCGTCGCCTCCGGGAAAGATTCCTAAATTCCATCTTCCGCTTCTATTCATTGAGCATTTCGCCCTCTCGCTCGTACCCTCGATCGACGTACTTCACCGATAAACCACGTGGAAGCTTGCAATTCTGATGTGCTAAGCTGGCTAGCCTTTCATTTCTAGGAAGGGAGGAAGAGCGGTTGGACTCGTGCACAAAGGAGCAGAGCGCCGTCTTGGACCGAAAAGCTCATGTATGAGCGGTTCCATTTACCTTAGCAGCAAGGAAACTGTTTCGCTATTCACCTGCGTGACCTTTTCACCCCTCGAGCCACGATACAAGAATAGTATCCACTACATACTAGAAACTCGGCGCTCCAGACAATTGGTGCAACAATACCGACGAATTAAGCGACGACGTGACGAGCTTGCCGTAACGCACCAACCCCTATAATCCGGAATATCGCATATTTTATCGAGCAGATCGAATATTCCAACGACGCCATTCTACGAGCGCGTACGAATTTCTATAATTTAGTTTGACAAACACAATGGATGCCTATATTTGTCGATTACCTCTTCCCTGGCAAATAAATCCTGTCACATCCTGGTCACTTCGTTAATGTCATAAATTAGACCCCGAGAAGAACTGGCCCCGAATAATGGTATTATTTTGATGAACCTCAATAGGGATTGCAGGTTGAGCCAGAATGCGATACACTGATTAAAATGGACGAGTGTTCGGCAATATGAAAAAACAGTTGTGTGCCAGGTTTCAAGACCGCCGAACTAATGATATGAGAATAAAAACCTATTTTCCAACGCGACAGTGAATAAACAGGCTTGCCAAAGGTACGAAGATGCAATTACATTTCTGGTAATGAGCGCCACGTTTCGTTCGTTTTAATTAAGCCAACCCTACGCGATAAATGGTTCAGGAGCGCGAGAAATGCCGTGTCATGGCAGTCCCATTAATTAAGATATATATAGCTTAGTATTACACTCATAATTCGCTCATGCGATCCAGTATCATTTGCTATATTCAATGTCAACTAATGCAACAAATGTTTCCTCCTCGCAAACACGTTTTATCCATTTTTCCAGCACTCGCTTCTCGCCGAATGGGATGGAATCAACTCTTGATTCTTTCAAACAGCTTTAAACTCATTTTCCGCGGATGCATTTACTTTCCTGAGAAGTAACCTACACTGGAGACGTTTTACTTATAAGAATCGCTGGGAGCTCTTTATCTCTTTAGCAGCCTGTGCGGGTGTAAAGTTGCAGTTGATCGCTTTAAAAATGCTTTCCACTAGGAGAGCAGAAGCTTTAAGATGGATTAGCCGAGGAAGTGTGTTGTAGATAAGTGGAGTACCACGGAAAATACATAACTTACTTCGCAGTGATTTGCTCGACTTTTCAGTAATCAAAGTCGAGTTACTTCCCTCCGAGGGAAGATCGACTGGAAGTATTTCCAGGAAGTAAAAGGAACGGTCTGCGGGGGTTGCCTACTTTTTCCGGGGCAGAGGCAGTTGGGAATCGTCCCGACCGTTTCTTCGACGCGTTTTTCAAGCACATCCAACCGATTAATCCTGGCTGTGGTTCGAGCGGAGTCGGAGTCGAAGCCGAAGCACGGCATGCCGTGTCACTTTAGATTGCTACGAATTACCCACCATGAAGCACCCTGTGCTTTCAAACCCACTTCTTTTCTGGCCTCACCTTTCAAATACTCTTCGACGTAGCCTTCCTTCCCATCGATTCCAAAAGTATAACATCTATCTTGATTATTACGCCGTGAATTCCGCGAATTTTCCCCGCGCAAGAATGTCAGGATTAATCCCAGAAATAGCACGTGTGGCATACGGCTAGCAGAAACGTGACATTACGTGGAAACTCGCTGATGCATCGCACTGTTTCCATTATACAGACATAGACACATACACACACATAGAGACACATACTCGAGGTGAAGTCATCTGTCTCTCGATTCGGCCAAGGGGTAGATATACCTTCACCGTGAAAGACAAGCAGTCATCCGTCACTCTACAATGAATTCAGCTTCCTTCGGTAGATATTCTGAACTCACTCAAGGCATTTGAAAACTCCCACATATGCGAGGTTTTTTTATCTATCCCTCTGAACGACACATTGCCAGTACTATCAATTCCGCGATTGCGGATCATGTACATATGTTCCGGGAGAAAAATGAGTCTTTCCAGATTGCAAATGCCTTTGCAATGAGAGAGTCGACTGGCGCGCCTGCTAAAGAAGCCCCGCAATTCGAGAGGGGGGGTGGTGCACGGCTTTCCAAGCTGTTGCCAAGGAAAATACGCGCAGTAAACGTCGCGATGGTAATCCAGAAATTCAGTACGTGCCTACCAGGGACTCCAGATTTCGCGAAATAATGCAGCCCTCGGCCGTCGTCGCTTGGCACTCTCGGCGGAAGTTTCGCTAACAATATTTTCCGGCTCTCATCCACTTCCCTCCCGCCGCGATAAGCGCGCCCAAATGGATGCATTGAATAGTTGTGTGCCAGGCATGCATATGCCCTGTTAGTCATTGTGTGCGCGGAATTCCCGGTATTCATTCTGAATTCGAGCAAGTGACCCGGATGAATTGTTAACCCCCTCGGGAACATCTCGAGACGCTTGCCATTCCCAACCGTTGACTTAGCATCGATTACAGCTGATAATCGTAAACATCATTAAACTCGGTTTGCGAAGCTCCTCTGTATGTCTAGCTTGAACAAACAGGACAGCTTGAGATTGCTCGACGGAGAGACTGATCCCGAGGCTTGATCTACTGGCGTCCATATTAAATCAGTAAGATCTTTAAGAGTATAGTGAAAATAAAGAACCTTGGCAGGAATATACGTCTCCTAGTATAATGGCATACAGAGATGTCATTGCCTCCAATCTTTTTCCCGATCAGCAGGTTTTCCTGCCAAGATCGGAAAGATCACCGACTATCGGATTACGTTTATATTTGGTGGAGGTGGAGAGGTTCTTCTTAGATGGGGCGGAGAAGCGGAGGAGTGTCCGTGATGGGCTCTCGCAGTTCGCACAAATTGAGATGCAATCTCTGGGTGGAGGATGGCCCATTGGCTCGGACGGGATTGCAGGCTCCATTGACGCTGCGAGCAGTTAACAGTGGGCCACGAGTCTGAATAATCGGATGCAAGTTCGGACTAATACACGTCCGTCTCAGTGACGTTATCAGGCTCATCAGCTTTATGATGGCCATCCCAGTGGAGATACGCCGATCGGTCAGGCCCGCGCAGAATCCACGTGTGAACGTTCTTGTTAAACACGGACGAGCGAACTGCGAATATACTCACGAAGAGAGATGGAGAGAGAGATATATAAGCGAATGTAGTCTTGGTGGAATCCTCCAGAAAAAGCGGTCGGCAGGAGCGGAATTCGTTTCCATAGCGACCGGCCGATCATTCATTTCCATAAAGGAGCTCGTTTGCGGGCACTGATACGCGAGGAGAAAAACGCTTCGAACGTGTTAGCTCATCCCCGAGATTCTGATTAGGCTATTCTCCCAAGTAGGTACACGCTGATGAATGCGCGGCCGTCCATCAGGCTAATTACCCGAAAAACTCGTACCAACTCTGACTATAGTGCAGCGTACCGGAATACAACACACAGTTGGACCGAACTTGCATCACTCTATTATTCTTAGGAAGAAACCGCCTCGACTCTCTCACCGTTTGCAGGCTCCGAGCCCAAGCTTAAGCATGAGCCCGCACGAGTCTGGCAAGGTAATGTGCGCTAGGCAGTATCTTTTCATCCGTAAAACTACATTATGCGCGCATGTGAGTTCCGGAGTCGTGCAAATAATGCAGGACCCTGTAAATTGAGCTCTCTGTCCTCTCTCGCGTATACACGGCTATGCGCGCCTCTGCGCAACTACGATAATTTCGGGATACGATGTCTCCCCATGTAATTGCTATGATATACAAGGGTGTACGTTACATGATTGTACTTTGGGAATGGCGCACGTACCAACTTTATATTCTCGCTGGGCTACTATTATGTGCGAATGCATCGAGCCAACCGAGCCAGGCGACGCGACGTTTGATATTACGGTGCTACGAATAATAGGGGCTAACGCTACTCTCCAATATCCGGTGAAATCCGTCTACCATCTGGAAGAAGTGAAGGATCAATTTCCTGAAAAATATTGTGAAAGACAACAGCTCTAGACACTCGACACGCTCGAAATTGAGGAACAGCCAGCAGGATAATAGATTGGCAGGAATTTCACTACGAATCGAGCAATCCGCTGTCCGGCGGAATCAGCCAAGATGACGGTGCTCGTCTGCTCGACTGCTCGACTGCTCAGCTGCTTCGCTGCTCGGCTGCTCGATCATTGCGATATTAAATTTAGAGTCGAGGGGCGCTCTGGAAATTATTGCGCCCACATCCCGAAGCGAGACGCCTGACGCGCCTGACACCCTCGGGCTCCAAGCGACGATTGCCTTGCTGCGCGCTTATTGGTATTCCACGGTATTTTCCAATATCGATAATCCCGCGCACGGTTCACGCCCGCCAAAGCCAAAGCAGACACAAGCCTACGCACGGGGATTAAGAATCAACTGCTTTCAACGTGCGAAGCTATCAGGAGAATGGAAAGTACCTCGGCAAATGCTCCGCTCAAACTGCATTAGATGAACTTGGTATCCTATGCAGGAAACTCCGGAAATACCTAGCTTCTCATTGCAACCAACACCAATTGTCTATAAGTTCGTGACTGCGATACGGAAACCAACTAGTGGGAAACTTAGGGGATAAATACCGAAGCGAATGATCCCCCGCAACTATCAGGAATTCGATGGATTCACTTTCGTTAATGAGATATCAAAGTTAGTGGATGTCCACCAACTCCGTGCGGGATCGATCGGCACACGACGCGCACGACAGAATGAAAGATTTTCCGAGTCGAAGTTTCGAAGAGGGCGGCCCTTTCCCGAAAGTGGTGAGCCATCATGGCATTATTGTACCACGGAAGTAGCTACTTGCTTCTTACAAGTTTGAAGTAGAGGCTATTCGGGCGGTGGCCAGGTGAAGTTCCGGCTGACGGCACCGGTCCTTTCTTATTCATCTCGCGCACCCTGCCTTGCTCGTCTTGTCTCTCTAACGAGACGTGCATTATGTACCAAGTTGGTCGGTTTCATAAAGGGACGCGCGGCCCATGCGAGGAAGGTTCCGGGGGCCGTAGGAAGTTCGAGCTGCCAGGGAGAAAGAGTGAGTGAGCGAGGGCCAGGCCAGGGCCCATCCCGAACCACAGGAAAATGTAGTGTTCCTGAATGCAGGATGAAGGTGAAGAAGAGTCAGCAAACTTTCCCCGCCAGTAATTCACACGCAATCTGGAGTAGCCAGGAACTGGAGTGTCGGAGGTGGATCACTCGCTTTTAGCTTAACCAGACCCTGTCATTTGGAATGTCGGCCGGATGAAGATTTATGGGGGTTTAACAGCATTCACTGAAGATCGAAGACACCCAACGGTGCTCGGAAAAATCACTATCATCCTACTCTTGCGGTGTTATCCCATACAGGTGGTCCGTAATTTGGCTTAGCCTGAAGTGCATGGGTGTGCAACTCGCTTTTAGTGGAAGGGATGTTAATAACGAGCGTGGTATTCTCAGGGCATAATTTGAGTTCTTGGGTACTTAAGGGATAAGGGATGTTGGATTTCGCGTCTCTGGAGGTTGGGCCGTTTTAGCTTGAAGGTAAATAAGGCTAGCCAGAGAGGATCCAAAGGAAAGCAAAGCGGGTGGAAAACCGTGCGCGGGAGACGTAGTCACGGGACTGTGAAATACCACCGAGACCAAGTGCTTTGCTTACCATAATTAACTTTACAATTACAGGCTTTCGAGGTGGCGGAGATTGACTGCGGCTCCAGATGGCTGGCTCGCATTCGGCGGACAAAGCTTTCCTGCTCGCGCTTCCATTCTCTTTCACCGACAAGTTTTTCCCTCGGCCAGTGGAAAAGTCAGTATGAGTAAAATCGCGGACAGGCCAGCCCGGCTGCGGCGCGCCAAATGGCTCCGATCTAATTTCTTGGAACGAGCAGGAATTATGATGCCACTGAAACGTAAATCATAGTTCTTGCACTTCGCATGCTTTACTCTCCCTGCCATTGCCCACTCTTCTTTTTACGAGATGCCCACCAATCCCTGCTGATTCCGGCGAATTTCCCCCGCGTGAGAGAGTTCGCCGCGCAGAATGCGATAATTAATTCAGCATTGCGCTTAACAATTTCGGATACAACGGTACCAGGCAGAAAAGTGCATCGGTTGCGAAACAAAGGGTGCAGAATCCTGCACTCCACAATTTTCGCTTTGCTCCCCAACCACCCACCCACGCTTTTCACCCTCTTCACTGCCTTTACCGCCTTTCCCGCCTTTCCCGCCGCCCACCATCGACTACTTTCTCCGCATGAGATAATAACAATAAGCGGCGAAAAACAGGCTCCGTGGATGTTCGCTGGAATGTTGCGAACGAAAGCTCAAATGCATTAGCTGGAAAATCGTCAGTATTATCCGCGCTGGCGCTTTCACCAACTTCAGGAACTTCTATGCGTGACTCGTACCTTGTACCAGCTGCATTGCTTTGCTGAAAAAACTTTCAACCGTTGAAACATACGTTCACTTATTAGAGTAGACAGCAACCATCGGTGCAGCATCACTGAGATGTAACATTACTGCGACATCCTGTGCATGTAACTGTTATGAGTAACTGCCTGAGTTATAAAAGGGAGATGAGTGAAATTGGAATTTGAGACTTTCGGAGCGGAGAAAAACTTTGATTTTTGCTGGAATTGCATAATAGTAGACGAACACTAGCGGGTTTTCCCGCCAATTACGGCCTCGGCTGAGTTACTTCCACGAAACTTTGAACGAAAGTGCTTATTCTCGAAAGGCGCGACATATTGCCCGCCGAAGCCGCGCGGAATTACCTTTCTGATAAGGCACGCCCCTGTATTGCAAACATTGTTCCACGAGCCAGCAGCTGCCGCCGTCGCCGCCGCCGCCAAGGCAGGCTGAACACCGCCTCCATTTTAATATGTTTCTTTCGTGGCCACACGCCCCAAACTTCACCAAGTATCTTGGAATTGGAATTGCTGTGCCACGTAAAACTGGCCCACTCGATATTCCTTGAATAATAAAAGTACTACTTGCAGCATTGTTTCCGCGACATTTGTGCCTGCTGGTAGGATACAGCGGATATGTTCGATTAAAATCGGAAGTGCATTCTTCAGGGTCTGTCGCCGCTCCAGCATTTTGCTCACTTTACATCAGTCCGGGATTAACAAAAGCCTGTCCCGCTTATAATACTTGGTGGGCGGCTGCGGCGATTATGGCGCGTATATATAAATAATGCTTGAACGCGAGTGTCGGCATTGGCAGGTGCGCTTCTTTGTACCGGCTTTTATTATTCAGCGGAACAATGAATCGTCCCTACCGGGAATGTGCTCGAATTGTGTTTCACGCGTGGTTTCAGCCGGATTTTATTTCTCGGCTGTGTGTTGCGAATGACCGAGCTCGTCCAGATCGATCGTGATTCGAGAGAATGCTTGGCCATTCGATGAGAGAGACAAGAGGGAGAGAAGAGGAATGTACGAGTTGTGGCAAGAGGAAGTCGAGAACAAAAGTGCGTCGCGAGTAATTAGCGATTTCGAGGGAAATGCAACTCGAAATGCTTTCGCGCCGATTCGCCTCGCAATAGCGATCCCGAAAGCTTGGATGGGAAAGCGATTCGCCAAATGCCGGAAAGGGATTCGATCATCGTGAGCAAGCGCGCGCGCGCGCTGCGCGAGCCAGAGAGGGAGAGAAGGAGCGGATATGGAAATCAGACGGAAAGGGAGAGCCAACAAAAGTAACAGAAACGCACGGTAGCCGCTCCAATCTATCTAGTGCGAATTAATGAAAGCCGTATCGCACAAGGATACCGATAATACGCCAACACTGCCGAAATCGGACATGCCTCTCTGTAGCGGCAGAGAGTAATTTTTTGCGGAATCGAAATCACGCCCGGATCTATTCCCACTGAGCCGAGAGAGGACTTTCAGAATTGGACGCCTGCGTGTGTCCTGTCGATTTTAATCAAAGCCCCGACTAGCTCGACTTGCTCGCTGTGTTTGCCAGTAGTGCAATCTTCTATTATAAAATTCATGAACAGTCAGAAGAGTTGGATTTCTTATGCAAAAGCAGGATAAGTGTAAGAGAGGTAAATATTTCCGTAATGCAAAATCGTCCGTGGACGCTAATCCTTGCCGAGAGGTGTGAATATTTCGTAGATTTTTGAGCCTTCCTAACATTTTGCCCTCTGAAGGCAAAGTGTGCACTACGCTTAAAAGGTTCTTTGCTATTTAAACGGGATTAGAATGCTAGTCAACGTTAAAAGGTTATGCGCCAGATGCGGAATATGGCCCGCTTTTGCACGCGTGCTCGCGCTCACTCACCTCGACTTATCGGAGTAACCTATTTAAACCAACTACCGACTCAACTCCCGGGATTCGCGGATGAATACGAATTCCAACTCGTGGGCGACTGCCGCTTTATGAATGTCTATTTTTCAAACTCTTCCAATATAAAGTTCCGCACTCTTCCCCACCTCCGCTAAGCCAATATCTCATGGACGTCGGAGTAACGGGATGACACTTATCGACTCCGAGAGTGAGAGTCTCCTCGCTCGATCAGAACTCCCGTTAATAGTGTAGTTACACCGATTGACGTGTAATAGCTGAAGTTACACGAACACCTAAGTAATATCGACAAACTCAAAGTTTTATGATCACTGTCAAACAGATTTCAGTGACACCCGGGCTTTCCATCGTATACTCTGCTGCCGTATTTACATCTGCAAATAAGAACTGTTCGCGTTCACGGGAAAGTACAAACCGGCAACATTCCAGCGAATATAGGTTCACCAAGCGTCGAATTTTTACTTGCTTCCCTTCGAAGGCAACATTTCTCTCACCTGGCATGCGCCACTGTGGTTTACGCCGCACATTTGTTATGGACGGACGCTCTTGCGGAAACCTTGTTAACGGAAAAACTAAAACTGTTTCGTAAAGCCAATATTGCGAGGTTAAGGGAAATTCATGTTAGAGGTGGAAGCAGCTATAATCACTAATCACGGGCTATGAGGCAGCATGACGACAGCTTCTGTCCAGTACTGGCGCTAGATTGACTCAAAAGCGTTCCTAGTCGTACCGGACCGGTAGATCCAGTGGGCGATAGTCTCTCGAGCCAATATTGTGTCAGTCAGTCGACTGTTTACACATGATCCACTGGATCAGTGACAGTATAGTGTACATTCGTACGATCATGGGTTTCCACTCACAAAATGCATTACTGGCGATACTTGGCTTTAAAATAACATAGAAAGAAATATCAAGAGACACACTCGGCTGAAAACATCGAGCAAATCTCGCTGACAGAGTTGACATTTACTTTCAAACTAAAGATCTCATCGTTCGGCAGAAAGAAAACTCAACTTCAGCCGTTTTCTATCTGTACCTGTATCGGCACGATATTTTGCTCGCATATAAGCTCTACAAGCTGATCGAAAAGTCATCCTGTCACGAATCAGCTGACGTTTTCCTCGGCTGTGGCTGCAGGATCATAAAAAAAGTGACGCATATCCCGAACTCCAGCTGATCGATCGCCTGACAGCTTCATCCCCCAGATTCCGTGAGAGTTCGAGATTGGGAAAATCACACGCTACTTTATCAAGAATAAGAGCAGAATATCAAAACATGTATGGCGAGGCTGTGAATCAGAAGGTTCTATCTCGTGCAATAGAGCATGTATCTACTCTTAACATTGTTCTACGATCAGATTTAATTAGTGAGCGTTCGAAGCAGCCAAGGTTTTAAGAACCCGTCAATGTCAAGCCTCTTTAGAGTCGGCTTTTGTAGAGGTCGAATAATCAGCGTATCTTTCTTTTAAAAGGGCGACCTCAGTGAATATCGCGAAGCTGGCACTTCGAGGATCTTATCTCTGTGCCTTGATTTTTCCCACTAATCAGGGATAACTAATCCCGGGCGTTACGAGGCGACATGTTCGCTCCGGCTTAGGACTTTGAGCTTTCAGTGCTAGCCGGCTGCATGGACCGATTAAAGCAGAAGGTGATCCTTTATCCGGCTCACGCATGAGGAGTGACTCGAGAGGATTTCGAGAGCAGCGTCGATTACCTAGCCCCAGTATCGTCGAACGAAGCGAAGAGCGAAATCCCATCGACTCTACTCGAGGCTGTCGAGCGACAGAACGGGCCATTCTTGAATTATGATCGCACCGCAATTAAGGCAGATTTCATCCGGTTTAACGTTTCGGATTCTTCCTGCGTCGGGACGGGCAAAAGGACGTGCCAATAAAATCCGATTGTCAGGAAAGGCAAACCACAGAATTTATACGTAACGTTTGTCGAGTACAGACGTGTGCAAGTGTCACGCGTCACTTACAGTGCGCACGGCTTCGTCAGGCAAATGAATTGAATCGATTGGAACGAGTATTTTGCGGCAGGAAACCCAGGAAACACATATTATTCTGACGATTCTGCAGTTAACATACCATCCCCCATGCCTCCCCCCTCCATGCCCCCCTCCATGCCCCCTCTATTCACTCTTTGCCGCACTCAAAACCCTTGTTCAATTGGGAAAGTTGATTTTTTAATGTTTATAAACGATACGTGCTGTCAGGATTGCCGCTCACCATCGCTTTATGATACCGGCCATTCGAAATATATTGCCGGCTATTTCCATGATTGAACAAAGTTAAACAGTTTTTCCGCAAACGTTTGACATCCCGGTTTTTCCTCTTATCGTCATATGGATTAATACCTATGAATCATTATGTCGGCGCGATAGAACCATTGCAAATACTTTGGGCGTAAAAAAGCACTCTGCAGCTCGCACTCCCCCGGAAGATGAACTCTGCGAGCTATAATAACGGATGTAGCCATTATGTTCGCATAGCTTTTATGCAGTGTAAAAAGGAAAATCCAAGAGAAGCTCTTGACTCGGCGTTTATCATCAAACACATCCAACTTTTAGAGTACGGAACTATGAATTTACGCAGGGTAACACTCATTTCCGGAAAACACGAGGCACATAGACGCTAAATTTATAGGAATTGGTGTGACGTTTGATGGGCATCGCATGACTGACACGCTGAAATGCATTATTATGCTAATCGGCATTGTCGCTGCTGGATATTGGCAAGTGAGCGCAGCAAAATAGCAGCAAAAATTGAATGCGTTAGCTAGCCGGCTGGTCGATATGCTGGACCATGTGCTGCTGCGTAACGCACCGCATTGCATTCTCCGCCCAAAAGCCCAGAGCCCAGCGTTAATCCCCTGCAGTTTTCGAACTAATACCACACTGAATTGAAACGTTTGGAGAGTCATAAACTTTAATGATGCGAGACTAAGTCCTGAAACCGTAATAGAGTCGCGCACCGGCGACATTAGGGGGTTCAAGTACAGTTGGGTTAATCACTCGAAGGTAAATGTAATCGGTCATATTACGACCGGCACTTCATTCTCCTCGCAACCAGATTTATTCGAGGAGTGGGCCGCAATTACCGGATCGAATATATGTGTACGTAATACGGGGTGTGTTAAACGCCAATGGGTTTCATCGAAGTTTCAAAAGGTCCTTGAAATTCCCTAATTATGAGATACAGCGTAATACGATTACGAAGAATCAATTCTGGCAAGCAAAAAGCACTCTCTGTTCCCGTTGACCTTTCGCTTCAATGTGCCGTCTCTCGTGCGCGACCAAACATTGATTAAAACATTGAAACCCACCGGTGGACGTGCTGCGGCGCTTACAATGCATCGTCGCAACTTGCATCCAGCATCCAATCATCACGGGCATTGCGCGACAGTTTAACTCAGTGTGTGCTAAGGGAATAAGTACGAGTGAGAGGGAGAATGTGCGAGAGTGGGCGAGAACGAAGAGGAAGCAAAGTGGGAGAGAGGAGGGCCGCCAATGACTGAGAGCAAACGGAGTAGCACGCAGCAGGGGGTGGATTTTCAGTAGGACGCGAGAGGGGAGGATGTCATTAGCGTTCGGAACAAAAGGTGCTCGCTGTAATTTACGCGGCGTCCGATCGGCCACTGACTGCCCCGGCGACTTGCCCGACGCACCGCTTTAAAAAGGCTCGATATCCACCCGCCCCACAGAACACTCTCCAATCTCCCACTCACTTTTCCTGAATATGCAAAGCATCATGCTTTCTTTCCTGGCAGCGGCCACAAAAATGATAGCCCGAACATCCCTCGCCTCATCGCTTTGATCATCTACTCTCCCTTATTATGTTAAAGCCTCGAGGAAAATAGAGGAAAGTAGAGGAAAGTAAAGGAGTGATGGCTCTCGAATGATCTCGGCGTGTAGGGAGCATTTCCTCAAAAGTGTCGGGCCAAAAGGCCGGGAGAGATAGAGCGGTACGGTGCCAGAACTCTCGGGGGAATTGGGTCAGATCGGCGCTGCCGAGTGGTTTATTAACAAAACGTGTACATACAGTAACCTTCGTCTTAGGCAGTTGTGCGAGCGGTCCAAGAGGCGAGTGTAGAGGCTAGTCGTACGTGTGAATGTAGGTTGATGTATTAATACCATTAAGACGAGTAGGGGCATGTGGACGCGTGGCCGGGCCAACCTGCTCAAGAGAGAAAGAGAGAAAGAGTCTTTCCTACAATCCCGAGCATCCTCGTTCGCCATTCAGATATTTTAAGGAACACCGCCATCTGTCTCTCTTTCTCTTTCTCTTTCTCTTTCTCTCTTGGTTTCTCTTTGTATCCAGCTCTCCTATGCTAGTGCAGTATGATAGTGGCAATGGCACGTGGCCAGGTACCATTGTTTCCATTGAAAACTAGCTCAGTCCCACCGATCTGCTTTTCTACCGTAACTTTCAGGATGTCGAGACTGTCCTGGAGCACTGTGCCGATCCCCTGCTTTCTACCGGGGAGTCCTCCTAGTCTCGAGTACCCTGTTATTGCAGCGCAAACGCTATTACGGGAATCAAGAGTTATTTCAACATTCGCGATGTCACAACATTGGCTTCCGTTGTTAGGTTCTGGGGTACTCTCGGCTGAATAACATATACCATCCACGTTTAGCCTTGGCTAGGGTAGGGTATCGTTGCTTGCTAATTTTTAAGCCGCCCACACACAACTGAAATAAACCCCCGTTAATTTGCTAGGTAAAATCTGGCACGATTCGTCAGCAATTGGGCGCGCTATTACGGACAATCAATTCTGTCCAATAAATCCCCGGCTCGTATTCGATTAGCCGGTTATTACAGGCGAATTTCTCGAACGGCTCGGAATCTATCGTAATTGGAAAAATGATGTAACGTGCTTTTAATTGTACTTTAAAAAGCCGGCTGCGGGAAAGCGGCTGGCAGTTAACGCTGAAAGTTTTAAATTGCGCTCAAGTTCTGGAGAGAGGATTGGCCGACAGCAGCATCTCACTCGTTGCGGGATTCAAGGAAATTTGTGGAAGAAGCACGCGGAATTTTGCGGCCGCGTGTGCTTGCAGGAATTTCGAGCGGGTGTACATAGCGGGCTCGTTGACGCGTGGCAACGGTAAAGCTGGGAAAAGAGCTTTTCCGGCTAGCGTTTTCAAAGCCCTGTAACGGGAAGTTTCCTGCCGGATGAGGGCTGCTGCGCTTCGGGAAATGACGTAGCCTGGCCGGGCTTTCCCCCCGGCGAATGTGTTTGCACGGTAAGCGTGGTCTAATAAATCTGAATGTGCCGCGCGCGGAACTCTGAGTAGACTAGCGATTATTCTGCTTCAAAGCAATGTTGGGAGAGTGCGAGATTGAAAGAACGTAAGAGAGGATGAGCGCGGCCGGGCGAACCAGTTAGAAAAAGAGAGGAGGAAGGCGAAGTGGAAAAAGAATCGCACTGCGACCGTAAATGAACGCCGTTGTTTAACTGGTAAACCGGGCGTGTTTAAGGGATTTCGATCGACCGTAGCCAAGTAAACGACAGTGTGGCACAATATCAATGGTGCCTGTGCCTGCCTACCAATGAATAGGGCAGCTCGCGCGCGATGTGCAGCCCCAATTCGTTTCTATAGCCGCTCTCAATGGATTCTATTTACATGCTCGCGAGGCTGGCACCGCGTTTCATGCGGATCATCGCGGCTGCTGTTACTGCAGATCAAAGGCGCCGTACAAATTGAACAAGGGATACTACGCCGATTTGCTCGTCTGCTTTTTCAGCTGGCTGAGAAAATGCTGAATCCAGCGGGCCGCGCGCGCGCGCGCCGGCCACCTTGCGCGACACAGAGAAAGTGGCGAGCTTTCCTCTTTTGGCAGGAAATGAGAAGACGAAGGCAAAAATCGAGCGGGTTCCAGACTCGGAAGGTAGAAAGGGTACGGTTCGGAGAGGATTGGGTCAGTGCACCCGTAAATTCGTCAGGAGTCGCTGGGCGCCACTCCTATTTTTCACGGTGTCTTATGTGTACACGGAAAATCCACTGGCCTCCTTATATAGCCGGCCGTAACTTTCAAGCGGGCGGCAAACACGCCCGTCCAAATTCTATATCTCCGTGAAATTGGCTGGCAAGCGGTGCCCTTAAATTTCGCCCCCAGGCTTTCGAGCCCTCCCTCCTTCCCCTCCGCGCTCTGCCGCCGCGCTCTCTTAAAACAGTTGCCACCATCGTGGCGAGGCCGCCGCGCCGTTGCGTCGACACTCGCCTTCGTTTAAATAGTCGCCGTACGTGCTCCTTTTACCACTACCGCCACGCCCCCATGTGAATTTCTTTCCCCACGGTTTTCATCCGCACTTTACTTTCATGTTCCAAGTAGCGCTTTTTATCTCTCCAAAGGAATCTCGTAATAAAGCTCACCGCTGCTGTCTTGCTTGTCGAGCGGCTGCAATTACTCCCATCAAAGGCTCTACTTGATAGGTGTTGAAGGCACGATCCGCCAACATAAACTTTTGAAAGCTCCATTTAAATGCGAAAAATTTGTGTATTAAAGGAACTCCTTAATCGTCGGTATCTTATTTATCGTGTGGACTCGTTGGATGTTGGTTTTCATGGATTATGAAAAGTTGAACGCCCTCGAAGTCCTGTTTTCCTCATTAATTTCTAGTTCCTGAATGCTGCAATTCTGACAACTGTAGCACCGAACGTATTATATTGCGACAAGCACCCTCTGTTGCATAATATCGAATTATAGGATATCGACACGCGCAGGTATGTCACTCACTTGTTCCATTAATGAAATTAGCTATAGTGATACCCGTCCGATGAGTTTGTCTGCTCGGTTCGATCCCATTTGGAAGAACCTTCGTTCCGAATGTGCATATCGACGAGCCGAAGCATTTGGCTGAAGGGATGAGTTACGATCGGGAATGGAACAATTCGAAGGAATGATAACTTGATTGTGAAAGAGAAAGGGCGGGAAAAAGGCAGGCCGACAAAAGCAACGGTCGCCTATTAATCCAAGGGATTTTATCTGCCGCCGACGCAGCAGAATCCGTTCGCTGGGTGCCCGGATATCCCAGCAGGCGCGGAAACACCGACGATTCGATAGCTCGCATCCGAGATGTGAAATTTCATCTCCTTTATTATTCGCCGCTGAACTTATAATGAATGCTAATGCTCCCCTATCGAAACTTAACGAATTAGGCAACATTCTTGGGGGAGAATCGAGAGCTGCGTTGGTAGGGCGGATCTTTATTTCGATGGTTCGATTTCCCAGTCCACTATGGATCGCGTAACGAGGATAACGAACTTTCCCCGGGCTTTTCTTCTCCTCCTTAAATTCGTCCAGTCCCTAATTACGTTTTACTGATCGCGCGCGCCAATTTACTTCGACGTATCGGACAGCAAACCCCACCCTCGCCCTGTTCTTCTCCTTGCCGGGAATCCTTCGTCACGGCTAAGTTATTAAGAGAAGCTTGCTAATTCATCTCGTTTCCATGCAAATGAGTTCCTGCTTGATTTTCTTGGAGAGTAGTCGCGTCGGGCGCCCCAACCCACCATTTTTAGAAGAGACTTCCATTCGCGGCTGTTTCGTGAGACGACTAACAAGAAAATCGCTCATAAATATCTTATTACCGCGCGGATCCGCCACGGTTCACTCCCTTCTACGAGACGGCATTCGCTATTCGCCGATATCGAGGAACTTAATGGCTCGGCTATGATCGGGGACGAGGCATAAAAATGCGATGGAAAATGAAAAGCCGGAGCAAGAAAAGTTGATATTCGAAGCGTGGCTCAACGGAGGCGCCTACTCGATTTCGAGTTAGCGCCGGCAAGTGTTCGTCCCCGCTGCTGGTAGATACACGACCCACATCTCATTAAATCTCATGCACTCGAAAACGCGAGCCACCTGAAAAAGTAACGTCGCTTTGCTTTGTCTCGGGCCCGACGACGCGTTTTTATTGCGCCGCTTGCCTTCGAGGAGAAGGCGCTCACCCAGAGCGCCGGAAAACGCGAGAGAGGACGCGAGAGCGAGCGAGAGTAAGAGAGAGAATGACAAAGAGAGCGAGTGAGTGAGTGAGTGAGTGAGGGAGGAAGAAAAAACGTTTTCTCTTTCGGCCTGGCAAAAAGCACTTTCGCGAAACAAAATGATCGCGGCTTCGTTAGGTTCCTCCGAGCGTTGCTACTGCTACCTATGCCTTCCTGCCTTCCTACCTACCCAGGCTCACCGTTCATTCTTCCCGAGGATGACTTTTCTCCAGCCTCTGAAATGGAAGACAACTGCATCCCACCCGATAAACCGCCACCACCCATCAGAACAGCCGTGAGCCTAGCCTCCTGCCTTCTTGCCACGCTTCCACCCTTTCATGTATACCCATAACGCTCTTCCCTCTCTTTCACACAATCTCATATATTTCCATCTTTCTACACTCACTCCCATTAATATTCAGACTTTCTCCTACTTCAGAGGTTGTTGTCGAATGCTTTTGTTTATAATAGCATTAACTAACAAAGCATTAACTGGTTGATCATTTTTTATTGAATTCAAACGCACATTCAAATTTACAAAGGTAAATAATTCGGCTGTATTCGTTGCTTTTATGATGTTTGGGATACACGAAAGTATGCACATAATTCTCGCGACAAAAGACTTCTGACACATGCTTTGTTCAACGAGTATTTTAACGTGTAACGTGAGTGCAACGAAGGTACTCTGTTAAAGCACAATTTTTATTCGACACAAGATTAATTAACACAGCTTTGAATATTTTGCTGTGTTACAAAGTTCGTTAGCTGCGATAAAGAAAGATTATTTGTCACTGTATGTTGGGGAGACAACAACTTGATTAATATTTTCGTTCATCTCTAATTTACTTGGAATACTGAACATATAGGTGAATCATACGGTTTTTGGAATATTTATGCGTGTGACTCATACGAATATTTGCGAAACGTATGTTCGTCAAAAGATGGAATGGTAGAGAAATAGTGGTAAGGACCTACTTTTCTGAAGACGAACCATCATTGCCTCAATAAGGCAATACGCATGGAGCTTGCACATGATACTTCATACGTGATGCGTCACTGTCAGTGTCAAAGGATAGACGAGTATACTTAGGCCGAAGTAGTTTGGCTCGTCGAAATAGACATGTCAACTCTCCAACGAAGCTGCAAGCCGATAATGTGCTTACTCGCGCAACTACCGAGAAAGAGGATTTTAGACGCGTGCTTGCCTACACACTCCGCGGAAATGCAAAAAGATACACTATGTTGGAAAAGCCGCAGCCTCCTCTCGAGCGAGCCTCCGCATCCAGATTGAGAGCGTTCGCGCTGGGCTTCCTTCTCCGCATTTTCATCTTGTTAGGAAAAATACGACTAGCTTGTCCCCTCGTTGAATAGGGGGGAACAAATTACGCGGAGGCTGACGCGAAAATGATTGAACCGTATTGAAATATTCTCGATAGTCGAGAATGATGAAGCGTGATTGGTTTCATCTGCCTGCGGTGCAGATGATGTAGAGCGAGCTATGATTTCGCCAAGATTTACTGATCGCCCAACTATGCCGGTGAGCGCGACTAGGAAATCGGCGACTGATAAATCAAAGACAATTACGAGTTCAGCCGGAGAAAAACGAGAGGAAGACTTTTTATTGGGAGGAACACGGCACTGTGATTTATCTCCCGATTTGAATTATAGGCAAGGAGGCTATGATTGCCTGTAATATGCAAATGGGTCAAAGTCCACTTGGCAGACGCACTCTCCTGCCAACGGGAAGCACGAGCCTTTCACACCAGCATGTTTTCCCTACGAATTACCGCTACGATTGACAGCATCCTACAAGAGCGGATGAGTTCCTCTAACGTCATGTAGATCTCTGCTATATTCTCGCTTTATCTTTCAGCCCAAGCCATACAACGGATTATCGTTTTTCCTGCACGGAAAAACCTGAGTCAAGAACGCTAGTCAAGATAACAGCGAACAAATCGACGCGAAACATTCGTCGCTGAGGATGATAGAATGCCGCAATAAAACCGGGAAATAAATACGTGTGGCTGTAGACGCTCGTGGAAAAGCGGCGCTCTTGCGAAATGACAGATTGAACTTGCACTTGTATCCAAGTTGCAGAGCAAACTCTGCCGAGATTGTTGCAAGGTATTTGCTCTGATTAATCCGATCACTAATCACAGTCGGATGAAACTGAGATTCAAGAGTGAAACACTGTGAACAGCGATTCCACATTGAATAGGGAAAGTAAGAGTACGGTTGTAATGATGGCGTGAAGAGCGCGTTTGCGTGATAAATGGTTTAGGGTTGGCGAAGAAAAGAATGTTGGTGGCGGTTTGCAAACTTTCAGCCTCAACCCGCCACTTCTACGTGCGAACTATTTCGCTCTGTTCCGGCGTGCGAGAATGGAAATAGTTTCGACCTGTCGAATCGATGAGAATAGTTCGACGCGTTACAGCGGGAAGAGGGAATTTATTTAAGCTACCCGAAAGATATTTTACACCCCTGTCGGACAACTCGTCAATGACCTCGTGCGTTGCTTTTCCCTTGTTCAGCAGAGCGAAGTGAAACCTACGCAAGTTAACCAACGCGTCGATTCATTAACTCCATCAACACGTTTCACGGAACTTTGTGATCACTTGTTAATAGGTTTGGCTAATATTAGAGAAAGATGGCATTTATTACGGGAAAAAAAGCTACCTACTTTTGAGAATGGTGCGGTCTCGGGGGGTTGCAGCAAGGCTCGCTTCTGATAAGAGTTCAGTAGGGCCTGTCGAAAAAACGACTTTCGATCTTGATCTCAGAGCCAATGAAAGCTTCCACGTAAAAGGAGAACCTGTGGGATCCCTTTTGATAAAACTTTATTCATTTCTAGCCGAGTAATCCGGCTTAATTAAACTTCCACTTCTTGCGCTACTACCCCACCACCGGCACCGATTGGATTAACGAACAGCTTGTGTCTACCGCAGAAGAGACCTTGTCTAGAATAAAAACTGGCGTATCCTCGCGGAATAAAGTCATCAGGTGTTACGTCGATCCCCACTTACTCTGATTAGAAATTCATGCGAATTCTCGAGTGAATTCAGAGACGCTGTGTCCAATTAGCAGGATTAGAAATTAATCAGCAACGAAATCAGAGTTTTACCCAACATTAAATGTGGGTCAGGTGAGGTATGTTCCACTAAAAGTATCCCCTTAATTGTTAGCTGTGATGTGGTGCGGCAAGAGAGAAATGCGTGAAGGGACTAAGGGAATGTGCGGTAGGTAGCCCAGAGTTATTGGGGAAACAGTTAGCCGGAGAAACGTTTCGCCGCCACATTCCCAAGCAAGGAACAAGACGCCTAATTACGGAAAAGCGAGCCGATCAATTAAAAGTTGGGGATTAGTGTGGCGAAGGGGGCAAAGGGCGCGGGCGTACCCAGAGGGTCAGAGGGTCATAAAGACTGTGGGAAAGTAGCGTTAGTGCAGAAGTGTAGAAGCATAGAAGGCGAATGGCTGGACGGTAAATCGGGTAATTCGAACGAGTCACCTAAATATAGCGGGGAGGATAGTCGCATAGTCGCATAGTCGCATTCCACTCACCGAGTACGAGTAGCAGTAGAACTTGTTGCGGGAGCCGAGCCACCATTGTGGGCTCCTCCTCTCGTACATTTATGAATTTAAATCGGGCGATCCTGGCGTGCCGCGATTTGACTGTCACGATCACCACGAGCACCCGGTGCAACAACATTCATTTAATCTTCCTTTGCCCTGAGCAGTCGTTGCGAGCCGGCCTTCGACAGCCGAGAATATTCTCGCACTCTTCTGCCTCCAGCTTTTCTTCCGTCTTAGTACTTTCCCGATAATCACGTCCACATTAAACTCTTCACTCACGATTCAACTGGCTTTCTTACAATGTTCCACCGTTGTCCTTTTTCTTTCGGTTGTAGCTATTATTTCCGTCTACTGGCTCACCAAATGGCCAGCAGCAGCTTGTGGATTTTGCAGCCCTGCATACTGCCAAGTAGACTCTCGCCACTTGGTGCACTGTAAACGCAAACTCGGACGGTAAACGATAACACCGCTCGTCACTGCTACGACTCTCCCGAGGTTTTCGATGATTTTTCTCTCTAACTGCAACCAATCCTATCCTCTTTTCGATCGGCCCCTATCTGTGAATAATAAATATCAGCCTGTGCCGTGCCGAACGAACCCACCCTGTTAGAAGTGCAGAGGAGGGACGCGAGGAGATAGAGAAAAAGAGAGAAAGACGAGGATTTGAAGACTGATGGCTGAACCAGCGGAGAAATAATTTACGAGCGAAATACAAGTTGACAGGTGTCGGCTAGTATCGGGCTCCGAAGCCCATGCTACACATCGTAGATACTACATTTTGCGAGCGACCAAGTTACGTGAGTTCAAATGAACGGCCCAGTCGGAGTTAGTTGGGGAAGAGTGGTCGCTCCACTGAACAGGCTTCATCCAACCTGACGTATGTCGAAGGCTCTCCACCGATTCTTCTTTAAGCCCGATAAGTCGATTCCTGTCTTCGCCGCGATTATCTTCCATGAGCCATACTAAATTATGTATGAGGGCAATTTGATGTTTAGTCTGTACAATACTGCTTGTGAATATTTCAACTTGGACTTGTAGACATTCCAACGTCTTTGAGTTCTTCGTAGAAAATATCAAATAACAATAAAAAGAAATGTGATGTGTGAAAATAGTCGTCAGAGAGTAATTCTTGAAGTCAGCTAAATATATTTTTATGTATTTACTGCTCTCTTCTGTGAGGTGTGTTGTGTCAGTAAGCGCAACTAGCTAAAGTGTAACCCAAAGGAAAGTTACAATAGAATGCACAGTCGCTCAAGCATTCACCAAGTGATTCTCTGCATGTAAACGCGGCATTCACTCGTTTTCACTCTTAACCCTTGAATATGCATGACCAAGCGAAGAGCCGCTTGTCGAGAATAAGCGTCTTTGCGGCTGGAGCACGCGAATTTTTCACCGAGTACTCGTTGGCAGAAGATTAAACTCCCAAAGCATCCCAAAACCCTACTCATCCTCGTGCGTATGCAAAACCTGGTGGTCTGCATGTGCCTGATAGACTGCTTTGAATATAAAAATTAGGTAAAAGAAAAACGACTAGACCCTCCAACGGTCAGTGCCGTGTCAATATAGAGCTTTAATACCTTCTCTTTATAAATTTCGGCGTCTATTCGAAAAGTCCCGCTCGACAAGTGAGTACAATGCAAACTACGAAGTTAAAATGCGAATTAAAACGTGACTCTCACTGGAGCATGGAAGTCCACTGCTTCTTTCAATCCTTCAATTCCCTCTCCTTCTCTCTCTCTCAGTTTCTGGGCGAGTGGCTCTCTATGTAAATGACAGTTTTGCCGAGGATTATCTTATCAAAGGTAGAGTGAGCGTAGGGGAATGGGCGCCCGAGGCCAGTTGGCCGGTTGCCGAGATTTTTCGCGGATATTTTTGTCGACGGCGTGCACCGGTTCTAGATCGATGCTCTAGGCTGGGATCGCTCGGATCACCGAATACCTCGAGTTCCAGAAAGGCTAAACGAAATCCGGAGGCCGGTGCTGGCGACACAGAGCCCTGACACGTACCGGCGGGCAAATCACTTTACTGCAGGGCCAAACACACAAACATCGGTGAACTCCGGCTTTACCGCAGGACAAGCCCTCTGCGGGAAGGAAGTGTGAGTGGTGGTCCAGTAGGGCGGAGAGCACGAGGAACTAGGTTTCCAAGGGAATATGGGTGAGAGCACTGATTAAGCACGAGGGCCGTTTGAGAGAGGAGCAACGAAGCACTAGTGTCGACACGTGGATCGACTGGATCCTCTCTCGATATCTCGGGGGTTGCAGTCGGTGGAGCAGCAACAGCGCTAACAGGAGGTGGTAGACACGGCCACTGGAACCCCGAACAAATGATACGCCGCACGCGGAGTCTGGCCGCCGACTGACTGAGAGTCGAGCGACTCCTCTGACCTGCCCTCCTCCCTCGCACTCGCACGCCAGCACCATCACACTCAGGGAGGAGGGCACTCGGCACCCGGCACCCGGCATCCCCCTGCCCGACCCTCGCCGACCCTCGCCGACTCGACGCGCACCAGACACCGCGGCTAGTACTGCCAACCCGTTCCTTCTCAGACGGAAGCCCGACCCTACTGTCAGCCCATCTTCATTCTTGACAACTCCTGATCGCAGACAACACCCTTTATAAACTTCCTTCTTCGCCCACTCAAATATTCCACCCTTCATTCACCGGATGCAAATCGTCGCTAATTATTTACTTGAATCCAACAAAAGGTTTTATAATTCCCGTCGGTTTATTATTTGCGATGAGCTCAAAAGATGGGCAGAGTTCTGAAAAGGGGAAATGTATTTATAACCGACTTCGAGAAGGAGATCCGATCTTCGAAAAGTTGCAGTATATTTAGTTTCTATATAACTTATTTTAAATGTTACTGCAAAGTTGCACCAACAGATAGAATCAACATTATTTTGTACTTTTTACCGACCTTTGTCTCTAAGCTGACAGTTAGTCGCGTATTAGTTTGTGTTGGGACTTTTCCAATGCAGCCAATTTTCGAAGTCGGTTTACATTTTTTGGTTTCCGAGTCAGCTATAGAGATCCTTGGAAAATGAGGGTTGTCTGAAGGGTTTACTTGGGTCTTAGTGGCTGCGGTACTGGACTATTGGAAGTATATTGCGCTCTCTCAGCGGAGTCAATAGGAGGCTAGTAGTAGCTGTACTCGCCCGACTATTGGGATCACCATTTCGCGCGCAACTGCCCGACACCTGCCCTTATTTCTCCATAGAAGCTGGGCGCGATTCTCCCGCACGAAAACCCTTGCTTGGCTAGCCGTAACGCTGCCGCTCCAATGAGAACGGGACGCCAGCCGGAGCAACGGGGCCATAAAAGCCGCAGCGATTCAAATTCACTAGGAAACAGTATATTACCAACGATACGATATTGCTCTAACTTCGCTTCCATTGCCCCCGGCTGCTATTCAAGTCTTCAATGCTGATCTCCCACTAGAATATAGTACATTATTCGTTTCCCATTGAACGTTGACATTAACACATTTGATCGATTCAATCGTATTAGCTGCTGTTCGCAATAGCTGGTCATTATTTGAAGCTTACCAACGGCGAATATGCTCGTATTGCGCATAGACAAATTGCACGCTCGTATAAAGGAGATCTTCACTTTGTCCTTATGCACCAAATTTGGATTAGCCTAGCCGTGCTCTCGTGAAAAGGCCAAAGCGCGAGCATCACATTCACATACACTGGCTCTCTCACACAAGTTAATCCCCGGAGCCCCACTAAATTGCACTGAATAAATGCTGCTTGGACTAACGCTGGGATAAAATTGAAATATGAACGCCTCTGATGCCTGGGCGAATTAAGCATTCGAATGCGGAATGGCTGAAGAGCGCGCGCTCGATCGAGCTCGCGGGGGCTTTCGCGTGATAGCGGTATAAAAGGACGATATCTTGCTCGAGTGAGGAACAACAGAGCCGGTTTCAGAGTTATAGCCTGGAAGGGTAGAGAGAGGGAGAGAGAGGGAGAGAGAGGGAGAGAGAGATGGTGGGTAGCGCGATGCAGGAATTCGCAAACAGGCAAGGTGTACTGAAGCTAATAGGAAAGCGAGAGCGCTAACGAGTAGGAATGTGACGACTATTTACTAGGGAGTCACCCCTTCGAGAAGAGCATCGCTTATAAATCAGTCTACTGGAAAAGACTCGCTATGATTTCCAGGGACATTCTATATTTCTTATGCAGCGGCGCAACGGGCGCGGTGCGCCGACCCCTTTAACAATCGTGTAATCAAAAACATTTGACTGAACGAAGCCCCACTCAAGACTTATTGAAGTTTCTAATATCATTACTCCTCGCGACACTGCAGTCCGTAAGATTTGCGATGGGAAACCCGTCGCAGCTTGGCAGTCGGCTTCAGAAAGTATAAGAAGGCTCCGTCGCTTCAGAAAATAATCCCGAATGACATTATGTAGATACTTATTGTGGAAAATATTCAGTCAACGATGTGACACAATCCGCTGCTGCTGAATACGATACTTATGAATTGGTAACAACGTATTTCACTATATTTATTTCTTTCGTGACCGAGGTAGGAGAATCTAGGCGAATAGGAGGAACTTTAATTTTGACGAGCTGGGATAGAAAGGAGCAGGTTTAAAAGGGCAGGGCAAGCAGTACATAGGGTGTATTAATGTGGACGCAGGGAAGAAGGCCGAGATTCTCGAGGGTGAAAAGGTACGGTACAAAACCGGTTGATCGAGTACCCGTCACTGCCAGTCGCGCACCGACATTTTCCAATTCGCCCGGCCATTCACCGAGCTCTGATCGACAAAGGCATCGGCTGTTTTGCAAATTGCAAATTGCAAATTGACCCTCCCAATGCACAGACCACTTATTTCCCGACGGAGAAATGCTATCACCCGGTTAAAGACTGTCACGTCAAAGGTTGGCCAGCGAAGTCCTTTCCCTTCTCCAATCAAAGCATTCATCCTACATTTGTGGCACGAAACCAGACGGAAAGCACGCAATAATAAAAAGAGGGTTTTTTTTCGATCCCAGTTGGGTTTCATTGAGGTAAGAGGTTCGATTGTTGTCTTTGATGAAAATATCGATAGAAAATCGGTATCGGAACGACACGCAGCACACGCGCTCGACGATGAGTGTTTCATTAAGCAAAATGCTCCGGGTTTCGTACTCCGTTGAACCTGCCATATAAATATTGCCGTTAAATTTCTATCGATATGAAAGACAATGGCTGAACTCTGTTTGAAATCCGAATTAGCCACAGTTCGTTGGGCCGTTCTCCAACTTCATCTCCCTTCCCGAGAGTTGTGTGGTATTCTCGTTCTCCCTCTCATTTCTCTTTTACTCCCAGGGAATATTGTGACTCGTGATGATTTTAATTACCCAGCTTAACTGAGTGTGAAAATTCCATGCACTCCCTTTTACAGAAATATCGCTCGGCCGAGCGCCCTCTCTGAACCAAACACTCAACAATGGACTTATCCTTAAAACAACAATTATTCTTTCAGTAAACTTGAATGAGAGCAATCCTATACGAACCGTTGAATTTGCAGCGATTCATAAAACGGGGAGAAAGTTCCAAAAACTACCAAACCAAAACGTGACGGAGAAAATGTGTTTGGAAAATGTGAAACTGCTATTCGAAACAAATTGGCGCGTTTGAAGTGGCTAATGTTTCTTGTTAAACCATGAATTTTCTGGTTACCGTATTTCGAAAATATAACTAGTATTGTTTCATGGAAATTAATTATTCGTGATATTTATGTTTATAGTCCAAGCTGAATAACAACGGAGGCACACTGAGGTTGTATCGGAACTCATGGACAAGGCAAATTGGTTGGAAATTCGCTCTCGAGCCGCAGCTAATCAAAATTTATTCGTCCAACGAACGAAAAATATTTTTCACTCTACTTCACGGAAAATCGACTCTGTGCAATTTGATTTCCTTTTTCTACACTACAGAGTTTTGTTGTGCAATCTCCGCACTGCAGATTCACAAATCTGATCTCGCCGTTTCATTTGGCCGATGGTTATCGGAAGTTATATTTTAATCGGAATGACTGTTGCCTCGCGATGTGTGATCGATTCAGTTGTCAACTTTCCATATTTGTTACCGCTGCCAAAATGAGAGAGTCGCGTGTTCCAATAGCTCTTGCGGCGAATGGAGATCGTATCTTTCGAGAATCTGCCTTCTCTTAAAACAAGTTTTGAGCGGAGAAATGGGCGAGAAAGAGGGCGCGGAAGAGGATGGCGGAGGGGTTAGGGGTTGAGGTTGGAGTCGGGGTTGGAATAGTAACGACAATGGGAGCAGAGGGCTCTGTAAAAGTTGTTCTAATTGATCGAAGCGAGAGTATAGAGTTAACTTGAAGGATGGTTGAAGGGCACTTGCGGTATGCTTTTCTTCCATTTGCAGAATCTAGAATGCATTGGGTGGAAGTGGGCGGGGAAGGCGGCGGCTAAAGGAGAGTACCAAGAGAAAAGAAGGGTCCTCAGAGACACATTGCCTAAAGATACTTGTCTCTGGAACTCGAGCCACCGGTGCTAGAGCGAGAGAGCCCCGAGTTCCTCGTCGGGTTGGGGGCATCGGCTAGCGGCGCGGCTGTAGCGTCTTATCTTCTCCCTCTGAAGCTTCCTACCGATTCTCTGTTCTCGGTGTATCGCGACACTACCCTTGACTTTTGCGGTCCGCCGGCCAATTAAATATCTTATATTCCAAGAGCTTAGAGCCAGGCGAATTAATTGCTGTGGCAGGCTTCCTTGGCGAAAGGACTCTTTGTACTTTAATGCCAGAGTGGAGCGGCGCCGGTTTAAACCACAGAAGAGAGTCCTTTCTACGTCGTGTCTTCGACGCGCGCCGTGAAAAGTAATTGATCGCGGCACTCGGGAGAAATTGTATTTGTAAATTCCGATTAGCTCGACTATTAGCCCGGTTTCTGTGCCGCAGCCGGCGCCAAGGATCCTTTGCTTGCTTATTATGATAATAGAGTCAAAGCTAAATGCAACTGCGTGCTGTTACTGGGACAATGAACGTCCCATAATTGGACGCTTCTTCTTGCAGAGCTTTTAACGCTATCGCGATTATACTCCACGCTCCTCTTCTCTCAACACTCTAGCTTTTACTCTCTTCATATGTGGCAATCTACGTATTAATGCACTATTACTATTACCCTCTACGCTTCGTACCCCTCTTGGCCGGATGGCCGCCTGAACGCCAGCCGGTTCGCTCTTTTCGAATAAACACCAACTGGGGAAATGCCCCTTCAGCCATAGAATATCATTTCTTTGCCGGCGCAGCCGGATGAAAGTGAGGCGGGAAGTTCGGAGCGTACACGCCGGTGCCGCCACTTGACAGGGTGAATTTTTTAGGAGGTCTGTGCTGCCTGAAATATTCCTGGACCTCACCAATGTGATGAAAATCTGCTAACAAGCCCCAGAGTAAAAAGCGAGGGGAAAAAGAAATGAGCGGCCTTTGTTAATTTCCAGGGATTTTATTAAATAACGAGCGTGTTCGGCCGCGGCAGTATGCAGGCGAGGCGCATTGGCTGCCCGCGGCTCCTCTCTAGTAGATACAAAAGATGTTACTCAATAATGTCGATGATAGCTAGTTCTTTCTGTCTTAGGAATAATGTTATAATTTACACTTGATCTAGTGGGTACTGGTGACAGTAGCTCGATGCGAAGGCCAGTGCGCACTCTTGCCGGTCACCCGGCCCATTCTTCAGTCGAACCTCCATCTTACTAGGAAGCCTAACGGCTGTCGGTGCAAGCTCCTGCCGCATCGTCCGCGCAAGCACACGTCCTTCCTCCCTGCCCGTCCGGCAAGCAAAGCTGATCTTTGCTACACTTTCCGTTCTCGTACTGGCAGACATTGGTCACTGTCGTGAAACAAGAGCAACATGTTACTCCAAGTATCGGCCAGGCAGTAAATCTCGTCGCGTTTTGGAGCGACTTTTATTGGTAATCGATTTCTCGCGGGGATGTAGCCCATCTTGAAATAAAAGTTGATTTACCTCTTGGGCATGACTCGGGCACCGCGACTATTCCGTACAATTTACCGCTCCCACCGGGAGGTACCGATATCGAAGTCTTCTTCTCGCCGCTGTGTTTCATCGCTACCTCGATCTTGTGACTTGAGGAAGAGGCAAGCAACGGTGAGATAGATAGCAGTGCATTAATGGATTTAAGGACAATTTAGTCTCTTTGGTCACTTACGTCTTCCAATCGGTCCAGTAGTAATGGTTCTGGGAGATGGCCAGACCGAAGGGATAGGAAAGTTGGCTAGCTACTACACTGATCTCTCTGGTGTCGATCTCGATGCAGGCTGAAATTGTCGTATGAACAGTTTCGGTATTAGCGTTATCACTGGATCAGGAAGAGATGTAAATGGCTTTTCGAGGAATTAGCTGGATATTTACTTATCGTGAAAGTGCCAGCGTCAGCCCAGCAGAGCTCGTCCGAGGACCAATCGATACTTAATGAATTCGGTAGCTTGACATACTCGCCCTGAAGGAAGATTGCACGGCCAGTGCCGTCCTCATTGGCCCACTCCAATTTCGGCGAGGCTCGGTTCCAATCGGACCAAAATATTTTCCTGCCGCGACAGATATCGACTTTCTTATAATATCACTTTCCTTCCTGTGGAACTTTGTACTCGGCGAGGAAGTGGAAAAAGACTCACCCCCGGTAAGGATGAACAGCAATTCCTCGAGGATTGACCAGTCCATCGGAAACGAGGACCTTGCGTTTCTTCGTCTCGAGATTGGCAACTTCCACCGTCGTCTTGCTAGAGTCGGTCCAGAAAATATTTCTCGAGACCCAATCGACCGATAGACCCTCGGGACCGTGCACTTTCGGGATGAACGTCTCCGCCACCGATCCGTTATACGTTAACTCGATTATTCGATTACCTGCGAAATAAATTTCCTCTCGACTACTGTTTTATCTCGCCCGATCCTTGCTTCCCTTTTAGTTACACGCTAGCATATAGCACAAATGCAATACACCTGGCAATTCCTCCGACTAGGAAATGATGAATTACCGGTAATATCGCTGGAGTAAGCCTTGCCGTTAAGGCAGTCGATGTCGATGGCGATTGCCATTTGAGCGTAGGCTATATAAATCGGAGATCCGAGGTCCGTCGGGCTCGGCTCGAATGGTATCCGATGAGTGGCCATTCCCTGGTTAACTAGCAGGAAATTCGACTCGTGTCTCGGCCGTGGCTTGCAACTACTTCCATCCCCGGTGAAGCCCTCTTTGCACACACAATTGAACTGATTATCACGGCCAGCTACGCAAGTGGCATCCGCCGAGCAAATATTCGCATCGTGCTTGCAGGAAGTCTCTGCCTGGCACATGAAGCCGTCTCCATAGAATCCCTGAAAAAATCAATCAACTCTATGTTTTAATCCCTCGCCCATCATTCTCTGTGCGCAATGCATCCAAGCGGGTAAAATTCGAGAACGGGAAGATAAGCGATTGGCAGGCAGCATCGAGGATACTCTAAATATACATACCTGCTGGCAAATACAGGCGAAACTTCCGGATGTCTGATTATATCCGCAAACGGCGTTTCTGTGACAATTGTTGACGACATTGCAGCCGATGTGATCCTCAACGCACTGCCGGATGCCATCTCCGTGATAGCCCTCGATGCAGACGCATTTGTAGCTCCGTTCTCCGCCAGTCACGCATTGGGCATTCACGTGGCACTGAGACGGATTCGTCGAACAATCGGATACGACGCACTGGGCATCCACCATACTGTATCCCGGATTGCAGCTGCACTCGTATCGCGAGCTTGACGGATTATAAGTGCAACGCTCGTTGTCCTTGCAATCCTCGTTTACGTTGCACTCGTCTACACATCCAACAAGAGCTATTATCAATTTCAATGTCAATGGGCCCTCGGCAATTCACGCGCGAGGACGCCGCCGCTTGTAACAGTCGGAAGTGAAAATCGCGAGTCCAGTGGAACAAGATGCGACAGGTGCTTAAAACGTTAATAAGCTAGATTCATTCCAGCACGCAGACTGAACGAAAGAGAGAAAGAGAAAGAGAGAGAGAGAAAGGAAGAGAACGATTTGAGAGAGAATGAGGAATGGACTACTGAAATATGATGTGAGCACCGATTGGGCTGCATGTTGTGCCGTCTCCTTCGTAGCCAGGATTGCAGACGCATCTTGCCAGTGGTTCGTCGTGTTGGCAGGACGCATTAGGATCGCAAATGTCCACCTCCAGGCAGGATATCTCTGTTTAGGAATAATCATTTGTTTCGTACGTTTACCATCGTTCTGATTCACTGTCAGTCATATCACCTCGACCGAATCGGTTCTGTTGTTTTGAACTTCGATAAAAGCGGTGCGAAGTGGGTGCAAAGTGCATTCTGCATGTACGTACCTGTTCTCGTACATTCGTAACCGTCTCCTTCATATCCCGGATTGCAGCGGCACTCGTAATCGTTGGTGCCTGACACGAAGATACACTGAGCGTACGGATGACACCTGTTCACCACGTTGCAAGATACTGCAGAGAAGCATGCGCAATTATGACACTAATCTACTAAAGCTGCATTTGTAATATAATGTGGAATGCTTCCCGCTTTCAAGAGCTCTTAAAACAACCGAAAAATGTAAAGAAACGCTCAGCCATCGAGTAGCCCACTATTGAAATACGAGAGAGTCTTATTAATCGTTTGATGGAAATTCTTTTGAAACTGTTTTATTGTTTCAGAGAACTTAAGCGATTGGGCCGAGGAAAATTCGATCGCTGGCGTCCAATGGAAATAGAATGAAATGCGATGACGCTTAATTGGATAAAAGTTAGTTGTTAATTGATCGTGGGAGCGTAACAGGGAAGCAAAGCAAAGATGGCATACTGTGAAATCTGGATGGGTTGGTCGCATCGTGCTTCTCTTCTGGCCGAGGGACGCAAATCTCCTCGGAACGGTCGTAATCGTATCCCCCGGGACATATGCAGTAGTCTTCAAAGCATTCCGGGAACGGGTGTGTCGATGCTAAAATGCACGATGGACGATTTCGTCGTTGTTGGTTAGAGAATGTCCTAAATTCCGGGCGATGGTTAATTTAATTTCGCAGGGCGCGCGACTCCACTTTACTCGGCTCGACGCCATGCGCTTCTCTTTCCACTCGATTTACGTGCGGTTAGTCTCCATGCACTTTCTCATCCGCACATATTACTACTATGCTAACACTAATATTTAGCCAACGCTAACGGAGACTTGACTTTCCGGTGGATTATGCGAGGTGCATCTGTGAATTACATGCCTTTCAAGGGGCCGATCACCGAGCACTCTGACATGGTCGACCCCTTCCAAGCAGAACGTGCACTTCCATAGTGACTCGATGCTGACTTTACTGCCATTCAAATGGAATTATCCCGGGCGTGGAATTATAATTGTGCGCAATATATCATATCCGGAATTTCGGACTTACAATCACGGTCGTAATCAGGCTGCTCATCCCCTTCGTGTTTCACGCAAGTGTTGCTTTGGTAGTCCCAACCAGTGGGGCACCAACACACGCCCATCAAGCACTGCGGTTGCGGTGGCTCGTCCGTTGTGGTCGCTTCCGCCTCGGGATAGCACATGTATCCATCACCTGCGAATAATCGTAATCGTTCGACTGGAAATGGATCACAAGTGGCTGGTTGCTCCCGCCGCAAAGACGATCCCCACCACCCCCCAACCACCACCGCGAGCTTTTCTTCTACCGTTACCCTTTATCAAATGCGGCCATACTCCCCCTTCTATCCATCTAATTCACTTTATTTACGCGGTCTCGTGAAACATGTGCCTCCAACGTTCATACAAACTTGCCCCGTAACTTTCTGCCGCCAAACTGAAACCTAATACCCCGCTTTCGAACTTGGTACTTATTAGTTCGCCGTTCTCTAATGTGATTAGGAGTTTCGGCGCGGAGACAGTGCATTAATTAACTCTTTGCTAGGTGCACAACCCAACTTTAAATTGTCCCACTATTTTGTTAACGCTTTCCGCAACCGTATCAGTGCAACTTTCCAGCTGATCGCGCAGCTAAAATACTGAAAGCTGGCCATTAGAGGAATCATCGTCGCTTTCAACCTCGAGTTAAACGGAACTGGTATTGTATCACAAAGCGTGGGGGGTTTGGATATTGGGTTGGTCACAGTCAGAGTCGACTTACCAACGTAGCCGGGTAAGCAGATACAGACGTGCTTCTGCCTATCTCCGTCGAAGCTGCAGAGCCCGTTGGGCGAACAGTTGTTCTCGACGTCGCAAGAATCTGTAAGAACCCTTCACTGTAATAACTAGGATGATAAGAGATAAAGGCTGCAGTCGGATATGTAATTGAGTGCTCGATTATATTTCTCTAGTAAACTTTGACAGTACTCGAAAAGGCTTATAACATCACAAAATTTGCTATTTTAATGACATAAACTTTTTCGAATACTATCAATATTTACTCGAGGCATATAACCGACCACGCAATTAGTACTGGCAGTAGTAAATCCATTCCACTAAAACTGGTCGGCAAGAAGAAAGTGAACGTTACCGCGCCGGCTAGGGTAGCAACCCGAATCCGTATCTTCGTAGCCAGGGCTGCACATACACGTGGGAGTTCCTCCAACCATCACACACTGTTCGTGCTCGGCGCAGCGGGTATCCTCGCACGTCGGTATTTCTAGATTACCGAAAGAAGCTGTTATCTGCGTTTTCCGATAGTAGATAAAGTGGCTTGCATACTCGTTACGATTGGAACTTACTCTCGCAAATGCGACCATCCCCTGAAAAGCCTGGTCTGCACTGACAAGTGTGACTACCTTCTTGATTGATGCACTGTGCATCCGGCGAGCACATGTGATTTCCAGCGGTACACTCGTTTACGTCAACGCAAATCGCGCTGCCATCCTCTTCGTAAAGGTACATATAACTGCGAGAATAAATCAATTCTAAGGTATAAAGAGCGTTGGTCGATATTAAAGGTTGTAAAAGAGACAGTGGACGCTTCCTACCCTGGATTGCAAACGCATCGGAAACTGTCTCCGTCGACTACACAGGAACTATGACCGCCGCAGGTCTCTCTTCCCTGAATGCAAGGATCTGCTTCTTCCAAAGGAGCAATTTTAGTATTAACTGCAAAACGTACAATGCCTTCTGTCGCTTCGTAATTAGTGACTCCGCGGAAAGATTTGAGTCTCGTAGTGTCGTCCTCTGGTTCGTTGGTAGCGTATGAGCATTCCTGATAAATGAAGGTCTCATCTTGCGTGTATGTTAGGTCGGTCTCCTCGCCGTCCTCAATGAGTTTACAGGATCTCTCGCTTTGAGAGCGAATCACTCCTGGCTGCGCTCTCGTGTATAGTTCGTCGTGATCGCCGTGGTCTACCCTGGTGTCCCTAGCTAGTCGGGGTACTGTTCCTTTGATCTCAGCTTCCATCTTCAGTTGGCCAAAGACATCCAATCCCAGATAAGTGCTTTGTATTGTCACCTTGTTCCCGGTCGAGGGGAATGTAAGCTCGGCCGTGTGATTGAACAAGCCACCTGTGAAGTTTGTCAATACGTAGACCCCCTTGAACTTCAAATGCACTTCAAAAGCACCTATGCACTTTCGGCATTAATTACCAGTGAGTTCATAGCCGTTCTTCGTTTCACCGATTGGTTTCGCAAAGAGCCATCCGATGAGACCGCCGAGGTTGCCGAGAAGTTGAAAACTGGCACCAATTTCCTCCGGGACACGTGACAGTGCGGTGTATGTCCGACCGTCTTTCGTTTGCACGTAGCATTGGAGGTCTCTTGATGGGAATTCGATGCCGTTCAAGTGGCCATGTATTCGACCGATCACCCGAAGCGGTATGTCTGCAAGTACGAGTTTACTTCGAGTGAAAAGCTATCCCCACGAAGTAAAAGGACTGATCGTAGACTCAACGCAGACTTCAAAGGGTTCCACGCTCTGTATCCAAGAGACCGGGACTGATTCTTCAGCGAGTCTCTTTATATTTGGACGAGGAAACAAGTTTCAGGGAAAGTGTTAAAAAGAAAGTTCTCCCCGTGACTTTTTCGCCTCTTTCCCACTTCAAACGGCAAGTGTGCGCCCCCTTAATGAGTACAAACTCAATTTCGTGCTTGAAGTGTCGCTTTAACCCTTTCGCTGCCACGGAGTCTACTGTGGAACGCGTGTTTCAAACTGCAGACGTAGCTGCAGCCAATGCCATCGAGACGTATTTTCAGAGCGCTTATACGCCAAAGGTATACACCAACCAAAATTTCAAAACACTCGAAGGAGCACTGAATGGGTTAAATCCGAAGAATGAAAAAGGAAACTCACCGTTCGGCTGGCAAGACTTGCCATTGCCGAAATAGCCCTCCTTGCAAGCGCAGCAGAAGCCAACCTCGTAGTCGACGCAAGTAGCTTTACTATGGCACATCGTCGCACCCGTGGTGCAACTTGGAATTTGATCACCTGAACTAGAATCTGATTAAAATCGACAAAGTTTCAGACCTCTATTCAACTACCCTTGTAAAGCATACGATGATAAAATCTTTAGTACATCCACCTTCGGTTGCATCCGGTGTCATTATGTCTTCCTCATCGGAGATTGGCCCCACTCGGAATAACCATTGACCCGGCCGATTGATATTCGACCACCTTGCGCAAATAACAGAAGAGAATACTGTAAGTCGCGTGGGCCGATCGAGCGTGAATTGCCGAAATCAGTTTCACCAACTCACTTGTCGACATTTTGAATCTGGTCGGTGCCAGAACCCTTGAGGGTGAACATTCTTCCCTCGCTCATAAATCCAGCCTGCGCCTTCGCGTCGGGAAGTCCGCTGGGGTGCGACTCACCTTGGATCCATTGGATGCCGTTCTCGGGGTAGAGTAACTCGACGTAGGAATGCGTGCCATTCGAAGAAATGGCTACTTGATATGTGTTCACCTAAGAGGCGGCATATTCCAGGCATACATATACATATGGCAGGCACGTGACGCGAATTCTCCATACGAACATTCTCCACCAACCCCTTTCGCTTGTGCAAATATATCTTGCCGAAATTTCATTCTAATTTTGTCCCTGCGTGTACCTTACCTTCTGCCTGTGCATTTACTTTACTGCTACTCTACTGCTTTTATGCGTGAGTCAAGTAATAAGTAAGTATCGTGTAATTTAAGTCCATATATTCAGCATAACATGAAGTTGCTTAAGTTTGTATAGATAAAAGCAGTTTTTTCATCGATTGAAAATGAAATAAGGTGGGTACTGGGGAGATCCCGTGGGTAGAAAAGGGGTTGATCTCGATCTGCGGACTCACTCTATCGTTTTTCTCGCTGAAATAACCGACGTCTACCCAGGTGGCGAGAAATACGTGAGTTGGCACAAAATCAATTGCATCGGTGAAAGCGCTCCGGATGATTCCTGCGGCTCGGGACAGAACATCGGGGGAATCCGTTTCGCCCCAATAGACCATTCCCGAGGCCCTCGTGTCGACGTGCGTGTAAAGTGGAGCTATCACTGGGTCGTCCAGTGGGAAAGGGATGTTGAAAAACCTCTGCATTGCCCTCGTAAAGGAGAGCACGCCATTTCCGTTTACCTGGAATCGAAAAAATCCTACTTTCCATTCAGTGCGTTCAAAGATAACTCATGTATTCGTGCTATCCTCTTATAAGACTTGTAAATTTGACAGACGCTTCTCTCGTATTCTGCCTACATTGCATTAAAAAGCGTATGGCCGGCCACTTTGCATGGAATTTGGGTTGATGCGCATGACAAAACAGGAACGCTTCAATGAGCGATGGCCAACACTCGAGCGAATAATACAAGTGGACCAGAGGTCGCTCGTTTTGCAGAATAAATCGACGCGATCGGGTCAACAGGTAAATCGATGGCACGTGGAGATAAGTGCCAATGTCACGATAAATCGCAGCGAGCGCCGCGCCGCACCGCGCGCCGGCTGATCTATGTCTTGAAAAAGCTTGTCGGAGAGCGAACTTCTCGAGAAGTCGTTCAACCCAGTGGCGGAGTGCTTTTCTTAATGAAGCGACACGACTCTCGGCCTCAAGGAAAGCCTGTGTCTGCATGCTTCGAGCTAACTTATCTCTGAACCTGTCCTCAGGTACACTGAGAGGAAAAGGCAGAAATATTTAAATCCAGCGGGATTCTTTTTCTTTGAGATTGGAGAGAAAAATCTGAAAAATCCGAGTGAGTTGTTCTGTATGTAAGTGGTTCGCGGGCTGACACGTATTGGAGAAGAGGCACTGTTAGTTGCGGAGGAGGTTTCATTCTTTTCAATTGGCCTGGACACACCGCCGCGTCGCTCAGCCACTAAACTTTCAATTGGCTAAAGTGAAGTGCGCCACCCGCGCGTACTGCTCCACTTTTGAAGCTGGCCCGTGTATACTGTGTACATACATGTATACTATAAGCGTATAAATATGCGGCCCCTCTTTCTCGCTCGCGCTCTCTCACACGCTTCGCCGCATCTGCCCGACACTCGTGCCGAGGGAAAAGTTTGCCGTCATTAACGAGACGAAATTAAAACTCCCCGAAAGAGATGCTCTTCCCGGCGCTCCTTCCTCGCTGGACCGCTTCGAGAATGCTTTTCTTGGAGAAGCCATCTGGGCGACCTACTTCGTCGCGCTTCGTATTTCAAGGGAGTGTCGCGCGTGCGACGATCAGGCCTGACAGTTTCACGGGCCCTTAAGCAGGCACGCTTTAATTGGAATTGTCCAGACAGTTCCTTTTCTTCAAACTCGAGCAGAACAGAAAAAAGAAGGAGCTGCGTGCGCGCCCCGCAATTGCTCCGAACCTGCGCGCGCCCGCTCGAGCGTCCTTTTAATGGAAAACGGGAAGGATAGGAGATTTCGTTGGAATTCCAGAATCGTAAGAAGCATTCTTTCGCTCCCACGCTCCGCTTACTCAATGCTAATGACAGATCACTAAATATGCGCTAGGATCGTTTCAAGTTCATTCTGATTCTCCGATGACTGGAGCCGTGCCGAGCTGGTATTGTTTTCAGTGGAGGATAATATCGCGGGCGCCGTCGAATTTAGTGGACGACCCATTGTTAACTAGTGGTGACCCGGTCAAGCGAATTGACGCGAATTAGGCCGACAAAGTAATGATCTCCGTTTGGAGTCGGTGCTGTGCTCGACGTGCTCGCCATTCGATTTACCGAAGCGTTTTGTTCGCTCCTCGGGAAATCGCACTTCCCCGAGCCACGCCGACAAGGAACTCCGGCTATCCAGCTCTGGCCGGACGATTATCTTTCCCTAATTACGTCACGGACTTCTCATTCTTGCGGAGAACGAGGGAAAACTGTCCGGCTTTCCGAAGGAAACGTCAGAGTGGAAAATCGCGGCGTTGCTCTCCGATGAATAGAAGGCTTGCTCCATCGCGGAAACCAATCGGAGAGCAGGGCCTCCTGTAATTATTCCGAGCAAATGGCCTACTTTTATTTCGCTGATTGTCGCCGGCCGAATTATCGTGTGAACGTTCAGTGGGGTTCGCACACGATTAGTCGGCTAGGAATTCTCCTGATGGGATAATAGCTCATCAATCCTAAAGAGCGGCGTCTGGCTTTGCCGGGCGATCGGTATCGCTCCAAGATCGATCCTCTCTTTGACATACTCGTGCTGGTGCATACGTGCTCGCCGCTCGCCTCCTAACACTTTTCTCTTGTACTCGCAAGAGCAGAGAGGCACGGACGAGTGGGAGCTCGGTTTGAAGCGTCTATCGGGGGCCCGGGGCTATCGCCGGGGGTCGTAGGTCGCGACCACGCCGTTGTCACGCACTCACACAGCCCACCCTGCGACTCGTGAGTGCGGAGAAAATGATGAGATAGATAGATAGCTACGCCAGTAATACGTTGAATTCATCACGCTTGCTGATTCCCTTCCTGATGCTACCGATTATGGGCGACTGCGTCATTTCTACCATTTACTTTACGAATTCTTTCACTTTACCTAAACTTGCCCGTCTGATTTAACACTCAGGATTAATATTCCTCATCGAAGACGTTAAGTAAGAAGAGAATTGCTCCAGAACAGAATTCCAGGTATGAAGTGATGATGAATGTGATTCGCGATGGGAAAACTAACAGGTAGAGTGAAAAAGGGGGATGAGAAGAGTGTCGGGGCAAGCGTTCTCACATGGCGGTCCATGCAAGGCACGCGCTAACGCAATCCTGTAATCGGCTGCAATCATTTTGATGACTGAGAATAGTCGGCGATAAGAGACGGAATGGAGATGATTGTCGTGTAGGCAGATCTTCTAAGTAGAGCGTCGCGTCTTCGACGGGGACGTATCGCAATGGAGATCCGTGTCGATCAATTCGTCAGCAAACATGTGTTAGGCGTGTCCTCTTGAAATCCGATATCTTATTTTGTTATTTAGAAATTCTAATTTCATTCGAGTCCGTTCAGAAGTGCGTAAAGAATTACTGATGGTAGCGACGAATCTCGGCCAATACAAACATTACGGACATTCGGCAGATATATCGGCGCGATTCGCGTCGCGATTTCCGACCTGTTAATGTAGCAAGCTCGCCGCAATTATCCGTCATTAATTTCTGTCCCTTCCGGCTTAGTGAATATATCTCGGGCTTCATTTGTCCCGGGCTTCGCCTGGCATGTACATACTGCAATTTCGATCCCACGATTTGATATGCGTAACCTCGCCGGCCGCGCCGAAACGCACGCGCGTCATCAATAATGCGAGACGAGATCATTCCTGCTGACGATTGAATTATTGACCCTGTCATTCAACCGGTGCGCGAGGGTTCGCGATTAGAGAGACCAGTGGAGCGCGCATATCGAGCTGCCCTTCTGAAGAATCATTCTTTTGCCCTGCAAGACATTCCAGCTGAAATGTCTGCTCTTTCACATTGGATGATTAGGAGTGTCCAAGAAAGCGTAAAACGATCTATTAAGATCACTGGATCAAGGACGACGGTACGCTGACGAAAAAATGTCAATGCACCAGCCGCGCACCGTCTCTCATTATCAGAAGGCGGCTTACCCGTTAATGCTTAATCAGCTTAACTGTCACGTAATTTCTTGTAATACAGGCCTCTCCGGCGGGCCGCGTAATGAATAGATGACGTTTGCGCGTCGCATGAGATCATGCACCTTGATTCGCCTTGATGCCTTTCGTCCTCTCGTCTAGGAGAAGATTCCATTCCTCCGACGGGGTTATATGACCAGGGTAATCAGCGTTCATTCATTCCGTGGAAAACACGCTCGACTTAGCTATACAATAGTTTTCAGGGAAGAACAGTGAGATCATTACCCGTAGACCCGTCCGCTTCTAATCTTCCTAATCTACTGTTTGCCGGACGTGCGCCGTGAATCAGCCCTCTCGCCCCCACCGTGATCGCTACCGATTTCCGAAAAGTCTCGCGCGAGCAAATAAGACCAAGGACGTGAAATCTTATCGCTGGAGAAAGAGTGGCGAGATTTTCCTTTCCTTAGTCGACAGGGGTCGTCTTCGTGGCTGACGAACAGCGCGAGCCGACTAATCAGAAAGTCTCGCCGTGTTCCAATGAGACTGTGCAAGAGAGGAATTAAGTTGGTGCGACGACCCAAGTGCAATTAAGAGATCGCGCCGGCTGCTCGTCATCTCTGCCAATGAATGAGTGTCTTTCCAAGAGATGAGGCGAGATTAGACCACGCGACCAATTGAGAGGATGTCCAGTCTCGCTTTTTGCTCGTCTACCACTGCTCGAATTAATACTAATCCAAGAAATTACTGCGCTCTAACGATTATCTCATTTTCCTGCTCACCCACCGCTGTCTGACATTCTTCAACGCGGTGTTGTTCTTAAGAAATTTAATAAAATGCAGAGCAAAAGCGAAGCTAGTATTGCAAATATTCGAGGTGGGAAACTCGTTGTTTCACCTGTACAAAAGATTCTTTCCTAGTCAAAAGCCGCTTTCCGGCGGTGTACTGCCGATTCTGCCTGTCTTAATTTAACTCTGAATAAACTTTAAGGAACGCTTACATTTCACCGGGGGGCAGACACGCTACGGTTCACGGTGGGCACGTGTAAACAGTGCCACGCGCTCGCGCCTGTTTATACAGTTTTGGTGGTAAGTTTCGAACCCTTTCGCTTTGTTGGCACCGGCACCACCGCCGCCTTTACTCCCCTTCCTCGAATTCTGTATATTTTTGTGAGCAGTCAACTCAAATAGGAGCAGGGACGCGAATAGCTGAAATTGTTCTTCCTCGCTGGACGCTCGTAAACGTTTCAGAGGGTCGTGTAAAAATAAAAATTAACACCACTCTACATTCTTCCTCCAACATTTCCCCGCGCTCGACATAAGTTTTGCGAATGTTCAGTGATATCGCATTCGTACTATGCCGTACGTGGAAACTTGCTCCTTTTCCCACTCTCGGAATCTGTACACTTCCTCAGGTTTCAGTGAAATGTAAGAGCATACCCCCTACCTAGTTCCGGCGACTCAAATACTCTATGTCAGGCGGATGGAACTAGGGTAAATTCGTTGGATTCGCAGAAGCGGTAGATGTACTCACGAAAATGGAATTGTAGATTTTGTCGTAGAATGCGACGGGTGTATTGAGTTGAGCTTCGACCGATTGTAGTGCTCCGCTCTCGTCTGGTTGGAGTGCGGCAAATCCTGGTAGCGAATAGGGGTACAAGTCAGCCCTGGGTACGGCCTCGATTGTTGGCGCGGCAATGGCCGTTAAGGCCAGGAGCCAGAGGAGGCTGAAACGCGCACCACGAGCCATTCTCTCGGACTGGCTTGAACGCTACTACTGGCTGCTACTGCTACTGCTACTGCTACGATCGGCACACACGACGACGAGAGAGCACAGCCACGACTTCTCCTACGTCTCTTCTTGCCGTCCCCTAATCGCGCTTCCTCCTATCGTCGAGTTGTCGAGTGTTCGCACCGCCACCACCGACAACGCTCTTCTTCCCATTACCGACGCAAAACCCCGTTTTCTCTCTCCTCGCCTTCTAGGCCCTCCGCCAGCCCCCGCTTCCCTCCTACCCGTCCCTCCGGCCCATATATCTTCTTCCTTCTATCACTTACTCTAATGCTTCCCGAGCCCCACCCCCACGGGACACCAGCCACGCACCGCAATCGACTATCAAGAAATTCCCCGTTATTCTAATCAGACTCCCACTCGGTGGCTGTCAGCGCGAAAACCTCCGGATGCCACCGGTACTCGCAGTTTTCCCATTTCGCCCGATCTCTTCCCAAGGATAATCTTCTTTTGCACGATCATCCGCATTCATATAGCTCGGATGGTGGATCTTTATAGCGAGTTAATGAAGAATTTTCCATAATTGTATTTGCAGATTGGCGAATGAAATGTTTGCCTCGAGGAAGAAAGAAGCTCTCGAAAAGACGTCCTCGATCGTCCGCTGGAATGCTCGATTTAACTAGCCCTCATTAGACTAGCTATATTCGATTCGATATATCTATGCGTATACGCGTATGGTATTGTAGTTCTGATTGCAAGAGGGGAGACCACGAGGCGCGCCTATTTTGCATGTTAAGCGTCGCGCCGATTCGTTCAATTGCATCTTCGGCCGGACAACTCTAATGCCAAGGCCGAGGGAGATTGCGCGCTCCTATATGCATACCGTCCGCGATTTTAAGGATTTAATTGCGCCGGTTCTCAGTTTATCGACTGTCATTACTAACGGAGCGCAAGGTCCATCCCGTTTGCATTCTCATCAGCTATTTACTGACCTCATAGTTTAATGCCTTGACACATTCTACCGGCGACCGCTGCGCTGGCCCGAAAATGGACCGCATCACATTTGCCTGGCATGCGCGTGCCATTCTCCACTGACAATCATAGCCAAACAGCAGATCCAGACAATCGGAGGTGGACTTTCATTGCCATGCACGCACTCCTCGTTATACCACGCTCTGGCCTAGTTTGACGCGCGCCTCCTCTCTCGTATCCTCCGACTTAATCCAAATAATAACAATCAGTCACGTTGTAAATTGATCTTTATTACAAGAAATTACATGACTAATTTGTACATATAAAATATAAATATGGTACAAGTACTATGGTACAGAGACGCGTGTTTCTCTCTCGAGTGTGTTCTTGTGTCTGTGTGTGCTTGTTCTAGGACAGGAGTATTATCGTAAATCGTTACTATGCTGCTATTACTACTACTTTGTATTCACGATAGACGGATTGACACACTCTTGGCAATGATACTAATTTAGGTGGGCGTGAACGATCGCCGAAAATTTGACGCTAAAGAAAAGTCGCTGTCGTATCAGTCGAATTGAGAGTGGACTCGGCGACGAACGAGACGTCCCTTTGGAAGTAGTCCTCCGTGTCGTTCTAACATCTCACTAAAGTACAGAAAAACAGCGCGTCGTAAGAGTGCAAGCCAAGAAGCTCGCGGGGATTGTTTCGAGTAAGGAAATCACATGTCTCAGGCAGTGAGTGGCTGAAAACAGTCTTTAGGTATGGATGCATGGCGAGGAGAGGTTCTCTCCAACAGTGGACAAAGCTTCGCGTGAGACACGACCGATCCTTTCTATCGATGCCTTCGATTCCACGAGCGATTAAAACGAATGCTCGGTGCACATACATACTCATATATCTATCATGCATAGACGATCCGGAAGGTACAGCAGTTCGGACGAGAAAGACGGCTCGTTTTCATCAATATCGGCTCTCGGTACCCTTGCACGCCAAAGCCTAGTGGAACGCGACTCCTACCGGAAACGATCGCATCCATCGACTCCTCTATTTTTATGTGATTTTCTTTCAGAGTTACGGAATTATTTGTCTAATTTATTTGTCTAATAAGTTCCGTGTTCCACCTCTCTGACACGATTCGCGTCTCTTCTCCCCCACTCACTCTCTAACAAAGTGAATTGCGGAGCCCTACGAAGTGCGGTAACTGCTGATAACGATTAAAGCTACAGTAATATCTTGAATTAACGTGCGTGCATTAAATACGTTCGGAACACGACGCGTTCCATCATTAATTAGTCGTCCGTTGTATAAAAGATCCTTACTCTGTTTTGGCAGTACGTCGCTCGACTGTCGCGAGCACTTGTTCACTCCCTACTACTTCTAAGCAAGTATGCTATTGTCTCCATTCTTAATTTACTCCATATATATGTATATATGTACGGTATATATATACTATATACATATACGTAGTAAATTCGATGGAGATAAAAAAATGTCGGCGCATTTTACGCCTCGGATTTCGGTCCCGGATAACCGTTCGTGGATCCTGTTTAATCTTCAGTGTATATTCCCTCGAAATCTCGCCACGAAATAAAATCTTTCTGTAGTTGTACATGTATGGTTTGCTCCGCTTTTGCGCTCGGTAATTAATGCACGAGCCGTGATCCTCGATCGGTTGAGACATGCACCGCACGTCACACTCTGATATTTCTCTCCACATAATTCGGGAATGCCTGAATGCCAAAAGTAGGAGTAACTCCCCAGTTCTCCGAGTGTCACTAGCTGTTCCTGTGTCCGGCTAACAGTAACTTTAAGTATTGGAAGTTGTGCCTTTTCTTACGATTTAGCTATCCGAGTCGGACGAGAGCAGTGGCGTTAATTTACCTAAGTGACCCTGACGAGGGTTAAGTATAAAAATGCAGCACCAACTCGTAAGTTAAATTATCAAGTCAACAAATATTCCACGGTCCGGTTCATTGAACCGCGCATCGCCTATCCATATCCAACAACCAGCATCATAACATCGCGTAACATCTCCCGAAACACAAGAAACACAGCGACTATTGCTAACGCGAATAGGTTTTTCCGAGTCTAAAGCCTACGTTAAATTTCGTTGAGACACGCAACTCTACACGACTGTGTGTCCTCCTGGCGAATAGAGAAGGTATATCCTCAGTATGTACTGCCGTTAAATGCAACAATGGCGACCAAGTACGGTGGGGATTTGACTATGTGGTTAACAAGGTATTGGACGGAGTCGAGCGAAATCGGCGAATCGATTACCGATCTCGCTCGTCTCATGCTTTTTTCACTTTACTTTATTTAGACCAGCTGCGAACCAAAATTTAAGATCAGCACGCGGTTGTGCGCGCTGATCCAAATCTACGTTATGTCATTCTGCTGTCGGCCAGTGGTTCGACATTGCAGCCGTACTGCCCTCTCGGGTAGGAGTCGAAGCAGGTCACCAGAAGGACGTGACTCTTGCAGGCATCCACCCTCTTCTGTAGAATGTGAGTCTCGACCTCCAAGGCTTCGAGGAATGCTGGGTCACGCCAGTCCATGCTCTCCTCCACGTGAACTACAGAAAGGAAACCACCATTTCATTATTATCCCACTCGTGTCGACTTCCGTCTCTCAAGGAATGACTCAACATAGAGTGCAAGAGCAAAGTTGAGAAGAACTAAAATGAAAAAGTACTCACGATCGTAGGACCAGCGTGAGTCAGGTAGCATAAGGCGCCTTTTGGCGTCGCGTAGCTCGATTTTAAGAAGGCGCTGGCGTACTCGAAGGCTGAGTATCCTGGACATCGTGCCACGTGGATCCGAGCGCAATTGCGCGCGCTTGTCCAGGATGTCCACGTCCTCGCTTGTGTAGGCGAGTATCTCCGGGCGGGCGCAGCGAAGCCGAGATCGAGGCCGAGGACGAGGTCGCAGCCGAGGCAGATGTGCCTGGCAATGAGCTCGCCACCGGAGCCCGTATCCTGCCACTCGTCGTTCCACCGCTGAAACACCCGCACAACGTCGATGTTAAAACCCCCAGTGCGCCACCTGAGGAGAACCATCGTACGGGGGGACCATTTTAGAGATGGACAGATATCAAAGATTGGAAAGAACGCCGCAATCAATAGCGGCTTACATCTCAATATCAATCGTAACGAATTGATCGATCTCTCATGGCAAGTATCATTAAGATAGCGATAGGAAAACTGGCGTGGGTCTTTCGTCTGAATGTACCTGGGTGTTCCTGGAGTGCGCTGGTCTGCCTGGACGAGTCACTGGCGATGCTACTGGTCTCGCTATCCCTCACTATACTGTCGTAACCCGAACTCTCAGCTCTGTGTCGTGACAATGTGGCTGGCGATAATTTCGCTGCACGTGGTGTCGAATCCGCCCCGGAATCATAGCCTTCTTTGTTCAAGCCTATCGATGACCCCATACTCAGGATCTTCCTCTGCATTCGACCGGACGACGGTGCCGGCGATGGTATCGATAACTGGAGTGGTACTGATGCTGCAATAGTCAAAGCGATGATACTAGTTTTGTTTTACGAGTGCTGAATTTTGTAATATAAAAGGAAGAATTTTAGAAAAAGATATCGTACCTGGCAACTTGATCTCTTCTTCGATATCCGACCTTCCGGTCACGGTCCTTTCGGACCTTTCCACTGCCGTGAATAATTTCTTGGCCTCGATGTACTCCTCTTCAGGATCCGAGCCAGACGCACCATTGCCCGGTATCCTCTCGACTTCCTCCTTGAGATTGGGATTGGAAGCACCGTCGGGGTGCCTGAGACTAGAAATGTTGCAGTCGCCCAGCTTGGCGCAATACCTCCGCGGGCTGGCGATGTGCGCTACGCTATTGGGATACCAGTAGGAAGCAGTGGCTGGCCTCGACATACTCTGACGGCAATTATCGCAGATCTTCTCTTGATCGGACTTGCCCGCTATGTATGCGGGCTCGCTGTAGATGCTGCCGTGATTGCTGGCATTGTCGTTGAACATCATATCCGAAAGGGACAGGGATTGACAGCGCGACGGTGGACGGAAGACAGTCGCGGCTGGAATTTGTCCTGCGTTAATGTCATACTTCGTGTAGAGCAACAGCGCTCAACTGGAAGAGTGGTCTTCTAGCCGGGCTATACTACACTAGTTTTCTAGGGATCCAAAGATACTCTACTGGCATGCAAAAAGTCTCGAGTTCCCTTGAAAATAAGGCGAGATATGTTGGGGGAAGGAAAGTCCGATGGTAAAGGGTCGCATGCGTTCCTATTTATTTTGTCCACTCGAGCGGACCTGACTTCCGAAGAGAAACGAGACCGCAAAGGAGGAACTTACATGGAGCTTCTCGTACGTTGACATTAGAGGAGTTCTCCCTCTGGTAAGTCGCGGAATTGGAAACGTTGGCTAGCGCGAGCTTGCTCTGGTAAAGCTCATGGAGACGGGCCAATTGGTCGAACTTGTGCCTGGTTTCCTGCTCCAGGAAGTCTTCGTGGTCGAAATACGGCCTCGGTAATACACCAGCGCCGACCGGTGGCGGATACTGGGGCCGGTACCGCTCTGTGTCCGACATCACCGACATCGAGTCTGGAAATTAAGTTTCCCTCTTCCTATTTCCGGCATTTTCACTCCTATTGCCTCCGTGCGATGAGCAAGGTAGACAGGCAAGAATGATGGAAAAGAACATGGAACTGCAATCGGTTCTTTTTCCTCATTCGAGGAGAAAAGTACTGACGCGTAATTATATCGACTGCCTAGCCTATTTTATGCCCTGTTTTCTTCCTTTTTACTTTCCTCCCAGTTCCGACGATTCCCTTCTTTTCTCTTACCCGTCGCGAATAATTGTTTTCCATCGGATGCGCTATTACCGAGCGGAAGGATCTTAAAATCGATTCTACACCGGAACAATCTCAGAAAGAACCTATCCCCTCCTCGTCAAGTAGTCAGGAAAGGAAAAAAAGTAGCTGCGTCTTTCGAGATGCTGCTTGCAATTCCATCGAAAATCTACTTCAATATAACGAATGTAACTTACCAGTGAAGGTTGAAACAACCGTGAGATTTTCTTGACTCAAAATCCTCAGAGGATGTTCCTCCTGATCACTTTCTGGCAGAGGATTCTCGCCCATGCACAACGCGATATCCTCTTCGGTCACTTGAAGGCAGGAGTCCTGCATCGGCACAGGCTCCAAGTCCTCGACCTCGACGATTTCAAGGATTTCGTCCTCCGAGGATAATGAGTGCCTCGACGGCAGCACGATGTCCTTGTGTGAGAGATTCAAGCTCTCCATGGAGACCTCCCTGCTGACGCCATTACTGAGGGGTTCGATCAGCGGAAGCGGTGGCGGCACCACGATTTCCTCGTCGTCGTCCTCCTCCTCTTCTTCCTCAAGATCAGCCTTCCCTTTGTCCACACTGTCGTCCAAAACCGGGCTGGCCGTCAGATCCAAGCCCGAGTCCGTGTTCGACTTGACATTCAACAGATTCAGCTTGGCGCCCAATTTTTCCGTGATGTCCTCGATTTCGTTCGCCTTCAAACTGTCGCTCTCCACCGTCGACAAGGACGTATCGTCATCGTCGATCCCACCACACGTTTTGAAGGTGGTAAGCTCCTTGAATTGCGAGGACTGGCCCGCCGGCATTTTTGCCGACTCCATCCTCGCCGCAGCGTGCTTCGACCTCTGAATCTGTGACGACTGATTCTCTACCCATTTTCTGATCATACTCTTCTTGTGACTGTCCATAAATCCATAGCCGGTGGAATGTTGTTGGGCGTGCAACTGGAGCGCCGGTGTGCCGGACAATTGCATCGGCCCGTCCACCCAAGTCTCTCTCTTGTGATGAGGATCCTTCAGCATATGTCTTGCTTCAGCTACCTTTGATTTCGAGATCCTCGGACCATCTATCCACTGTTCATCCGATCCTCCACTCGGCGCGGCCACCGCCATCTTGCTACTCGGTGAATCGTTCACTTTTGAACTCGACACCTTGGTCGATGAACTCTTTCTAGCAGGACTAGCCTTAGGGGTAGCTGTGTGCGCCGGCGAAGTCTGCTTCGATGCCGTTTGCGTAAGAGTCTTCACGGCTTTGGTAGCCTTGTGCGCGGGACTTCTCTCCTCCGGTAATTTGCAAGCTCTCTCCGCTACAGATCCACGAAGGATTCGGCTCATCGCGCACCTATTGTCTCCGGAGTTGAGACTTGGGATGTAGACCGGTGGATGCTCGCCGTCAGTTGCATCGTCTGCACTTGGCCCGACGTAGATGACGGTGTCAGCTGATAGATCGCTCGAGCTTGGATCACATTCGCTATTTTGTCTGGCTGCCTCCTCCCCGGAACTTCCGCCACTCCCGCCGCCTTGCGTTCCACCGCTCACGAACTTGATCTTTCGTCTCCGCATTCGGTGGATTCGAGATGCTAACTGGACCGTGGTCAATGTTTCGGTGTAATGCTGGGCGTTAGGCGACACGTGCGCAATCATAGCCGCGTGGCACGTTAGCGAGCCAAGGCATTCCTTTAGTAATTGAGTTAGTTTGTGCTCCTTGTATGGCAGATGTTTCTGCCCGTTGAAGATCGCGAGAAGGATGTTGCCCAACCCCGAAAGCGGGATTCCGCCCGAGGACTTGCCGCGGTCTGAATTGCCCAGGTCCATTAGGTGGAGTCTGCTCCGGCCACCCGCAACTATGCACCCGAGAAATAAGCACCACTTAGTATTAGCGCCCGATATACCTCACACCCCTTTATCTCCCACTCGCTGATTCCATTCCTATCCACTCTCACCGCATACTCCCTACCTCTCTGAAGCACGGTATTTTATACAATACAACCAAAAGAGTGTTCAAGTGCTTGTTGCGCGATGTATTCAGAAAGGGTTCCATAGTTTGGAATGCAAAGGAACTCTTATCTTTATTCTAACTGTGTCGAAAATACGATAGGTAGAAACTTATCAAATTGAAAATCGGTTTTTTCCAAAACTAATTATTGTATAGTGACCATTGTGATTTTAATTAAAAGTATTGACTAAACAGTATTTTCAATTAATATTTCAGATTTTTTAACAGAATGGTTACAAAATTATAAATGAAGAACATTCTGACTGTGTGAACTCAACAAATGTTTTACTGTATTACTATTTTAAAATGTAAAAAAATATGCATGTTGAAGCTCTAAGTACGCGGAGCATTTTTCCTACCACCATGCCTCAAAGAAAAACACCAAGCATCTCTTCATTCACCCACTCACCATTTATACTTCTCAGCGCTGGCAATTCATCAGCATTCTTTACAGCGAAACCGAGATATCAAACTCACCTCCGCCTTTGCCCGCAACGCTGTACTGATAGACATGGAGAGTGTATAGCATATGCGCGTCGCCATCCTCTCGTTGGCGACCCGCAACCGCAGCGTCCAAGTAGAAGGCTGCACGTTCTGCGGTCGGCGCGCGGAGTTCGCTGTGTTGCTGCAGTTGCAAACTACCAAAGAGCGGATCGTCTCTCAAGTAGACAGCTGGTGATTGCTCCGAATCTGAAAGTGGAATAGTTCACTGGTAAGAACGATGATTCCATTCGAGATTGATGATTACACATGAAGCGGCATGACAATGCCGGGGAATCCGGCCTCGGTTCGCAGGATCAGTTAATAGAACGGAAATGGGAGGGTGGGAAAGGACTGCGCGCACGCTTACGGATATGGCATTTCTTCTGGCAAGAAGGAGCGTGTAAGCCCGCAGAGATCCCCTGGTTATTTGATTCTATTATTTCGCGGAAAAATAATATCCGGCAAGAATAGCTGGGGTGCGGTGTTCGCAGTGGATGCAGGTTGCCAGCATGCTGCGACCGTAATTCGCTTGGTCCATGGCCCCGGAATATCCGCGGGATGTCCCCTGTTGAATTACGGCCTCGATAAAACATCGAGAGATACATGTCGCCAGATAGTTCGGCAAGCCTTATTCCCTCCAGCAAGTCATATAGGCGCTAGTTCCAAGAGTGCAGGCCGAATAATCAACGTAATGTGGAATGCAGTTGTAAATAGTAATCAGTGTGAAAGCTACGGTTAGTGACCCCTGAGTTGAGGGAAGGGGCGGTGGGGAGGGGATGGTGAGAGAGCGAGGTAAATGGAGATCTTCGAGTGCACGCGCTCGCGATGAATCTCTTCTTCCTGCTTGTCTCGAATGGATTCCGTTGGAACGTGCCTTCCTCGCCGAAAATGATTCGACTCCTCGCACTCTCTAGCTGGGACTCTCTCGTATAATATGGAACTGCCTAAGGATTTATTTTATTCCCTTTGTAGCCATTTATGAGATGAGGATTTCCCACTGCAAGCTAAATGCTTCGTCCCTTCCACGGCCGTTCTTCTTTCTTATTACCGCTCTCCCTTGCCGAGAGAACTGGTCGCGTGCCTTTGAACTAACGGAAAGCTCCGGCCCGGCATGCCAGACCATCTAATTAAGTAGGCGCGCTCGCATGCAAAGATCCGACACGTGATCGACCCATAAAGCCCTCTCTACGCATGCAGATACCTGCACGTCCTGCTCGTGTATCGAGTATAACTCTGTGACATATTGTCTCCGGTTTATGGCGCTGGCGGTATGGGGAGAGAGCCGTCTCTCGATGCGAAACACACGTACTACACATGCGGCCGGCCCCTCTCGCAAAAAGGGAGAAGCACAGTGAGACAACGATTGCTATTGTATGTCTATCGATTGCGAGGTCCGCGGGGGCGTAAAATCTCTTGGCACTTCTGAATCCCATATTTTACGAAACACCCGATTTTTCGCCAGATTAAAGCGCCGGATTAAAGACCCTACGAGCGCGCGAGAGCTCTCTCTTGTTTGTTTCGTAACTATCGTTTTTCGTCGCGAAGTACATTACACAGTACATATTACTTCATCTGGCTTTATGGAGATTAATCGCTATCGGTAAGCTTTCCTCGAATGGAGCATACTCGACTGGCTGGATCGGCTACTGGCTAGGAAGGCCAGTTATAGCAGTAACAGAGAAATCGCTGGGTTTAGAGGTTGATACAAGAGGACATTCGATGTTCGCAGTAATACACTGTTTAGATTAGAAGCCCTCGCCCTCCTGTCCTTCTACTGCCCCTCTTCGTAAATTGCCAATTAGGCTTTTACAGCTTCGCGGGACACGAAACGCGACACGCGAGATCGTCTCTCAGTAGTTTCACTCTGGCTACACCGTAAACGACATCGTAAATGGCAAAAAAGAGCCGCGGCCACTCGCTGCCGCTTTCACCCTGCTTTATTTCTACCAAAGGTCCTTCCACTGATAACCGTTAGTTCGAAAGACTTTACGAGGTCCTCCGACTTCGTCGAGGAATTACATCTCTGGCCTTAAAGAGCTTAAAGAGAAAGGCACGCTCCAAGACGGAAAGGGTTCATCGGGAACAGGAACGGCAAGCTATTACATCCTCGAACTCTACTCCGGTATTACGAATGCGGGTGGATATCTCCCCCCTCTTTCCCCCCCTCATTCCCCCCTGCCGCACTCTCTTTGGAATGGCGCGCACGTGGCTGTCAGGATATTTAACGAACGAACCGAAATAATGTTCGCGCTCGCGCAGAGACATATGGATGTATAATGCAGCAGAAGCGTGGCAATATCCATAAAAGGGACCGAGTCGGGAAGCAATATTGTCGGCATCTCCGCAGCCAGCCTGCTCGAGGAAGAACGGGAAGAGCCTGGCAGACACCAGCGAGGAATACCCGTCGCAGTATAGTCGAACAAAATAAAAAAACCATCTTTCGCGCGAAACGAGGACTTTCCAGCGTGGAATGTGGGAGCTGAGTAATGCTCGCCGATTTTCCATGGATGCTATTCGTCATTTGACCGACGTAAATATTAAATGAAACGTCAAGGTGTCAGGATCTTCCTAGTTCTCTGAGATCCATGCACCGAGTTGGGGTAACTGAAGAGTTCGGGGGCTGACGTGAATTTCGCCAGTCTTTTATCTTCGAGCAAGTGCGGCTGATGGCTTGGGAACGGCAGGATATCGTTCTCGATGAAGAATAGCGTACTGGGCGCCAATCGATAGCCTCGGAGATCGATGGCACCTTTTCGCACGAGCGAAATATATGCCGTGGAGGAGAGCATGTTGCGGTCACTGGTATTTCCGTCGGGACATAACGACCTTTGTATTTGCTTTAACCTATAAACCCCTTAATAAATCAAAGGTTTAAAAAAAGGCAAATAAAATCGAAAGATATACCACAACTAGAGGAAACTTTTCGACTCTAAGGTATTCATGTATTTTTCTGAAATGTTAGCTTTCTAGACATTATGATTTTCGAGATATTTTTAGGCAGAGAGAGAGCACGTACAGTTATATATCCCAACTAACAGTTATATGGGAGAATGGCTGGGCACATAGTTGTCGTCAAGTATGTCGTTCTCACAAGCAGAACTCGCATCCGAGAAAAAGAGAATAAATGAAAATATTGTACGCTTGTTCTTTTGGGTCCACTTTGCCGGCTCCAGACATTCCTAAGGGGGGAATAGACTGCTGAATCTACTTTGCAGCGAACAATTAAAGAAAAGCAACGTCTTACAGGGCGAACAGCTCCCGAGCAAATGGAAGTGCGCAATGGTCCATGCTTAGCTCTTTTGTGGGGAGAAGAGAAATTGAAGGTCGTTCCGTTAACGACGGGCTTCCTCACTTCGTCACTCGCTGATTCTGACAGGAACAGAGCGAGCGACGAGCACTCCTAGTTCGCTCTGACAGTAAATTGTTGCTCTACGAGCGCGATAAACTCAGGACTGACATAAAGCCAAGAGAGGACCGCTCGCACGAAAAAACGGGATCGTTTAAAGGACAGTGCAGAGCTTGGCAGGCATGGCATGTATTTTATTTCTGGTGTAAAAGTTCCCTTGACTCCGTTGCGCCCTTGCTTCATGGCTGCCGATTTCTTGCTCGAAGAGGGCCGGGAAAGTCGTATGGAAAATGTCGTACTGGGAAAGCGATAGGTTTTCTCGATAAGAACTACATCGATACGAAGGAGCCTCTCCCATTGGTCGAACATCGCTTCCCTGTATGTTTTGCGCTGCGCATCGAATCACAAAGCTGCGGATTCGGGATTATTTGATCGACTATTTCTGTTGGCAGTCGGCAAACACATGGATATTAACAAACACTTGACGCAATCAAAAGCTCGCCGCACTGTAAGTCCACCTAGTGGTGAACTCACTCGGAACTCGTTCAATATTTGCCGTGCCTCGTTTATCCGAGAACTGTCGCGTGTGTGTATCTTATTTCAGTAGTGCGTCGCGCGATACTCGATTAAAACTGAAATTGTATGACTTTCAGACTGCCGGCCCTAATCTAGAGCACTGCTTTCTGGCACGGCGAGCAATTTGTACGGGGCCCGATAAAAGCTGCACGCGTGTCTCGTGGCGAGCTTGCCAGTCGGATTCATCCCCATTGTTTCGCGTCCTCGCTCTTATCCCTTTTCCTTATCTTGCCTGCTCGGGGATGTATAAAACAATAACCGTGCCGAGCGAGCCGGAACAAGAATTATAGCAAGCCCGAGAGCCATTGCTCAAAAGTATTTCAGAAAATGTTTTCCTTCCCGGCGTCATTGAAAGCCATCCGCTCTCGCTCGAAAAAAGATCTGCCTTTAAGTGTCTACCGTCCTGCAACGCCCTTTTAAACATCCCCGATTCGCCCTCGCTACTATTACGGAAAAGTGAAACTCCTGCAATTTATGCAATGCATCGCAAATGGATATGACATTTCAGCTAGTTCTGCTTCGAAAATTGCACATATGTATTCGATGATTCGTGGGACGGGAACGATCGTTCTAACACGATTCTGCGTTCCTCGACTCGGAGGGAGAAAGAATGGAGATCTGGTACGGAGTCGCAAATGGAGTTTTCCTTGATTGCTCGTACCTATTCAGGAGAATTGACCCGTTGAAAACTTGAAATAATTACTAACGAAGCTTAGGGCTTTCCCTGGAGGAAAGCGAGACTGGGAGGGTGGTAAGGTCGCGAGGGTTCCGAGGGTTAAGAATGTGTCAGGTCTGAGTCGCGAAGAGGCGAAGCGCGAAAAACGACGAGAAAACCGAGAGCGACTTTACGACTGGGAAGTGGAAGGCCTGCTGGTGCCTGGTGGTTTATGCCAGCCAGAATAAGGCAGCCTCCAAGACACTAGTTAATTATTTAATAAGCTGGAAAATTAATTGCATCGCTCCTTAATTAGTTCGAGTCCTGGGATGCCGGAAGCAGTCCTTTTAAGACTCCTCCGAGAATGTGCATGATCGTCCGCGCTCCCGAAATACGACTGAACTTGCATTTTCCTCCCGAAATAAACTGCCGCGCCTATTTACCCTGCACTCTCATTCGAGGGAGCTCTTCACTTAAAAAGTACTGTTTCATTTCCCGGAACACTCTTACACCCTCACACAGCTGTGTACGCACCTACCCCATTAACGCCTCCGTTAAATTTACAACGATTTTACAGCGCCAGCGATTATGACTTTTCAGCAATCATTTTTGCGATCATTTAAACTGTACGGTTGCGATAACACGAGCGGCCATACGAGTCCAATGATATATCTCTTCGTATTTATTTTCCCCCGACGCCTTGATGGGGCACTTGAAAAAATAGCGCAGCTCTTAGAGAGAAAGCGATAGCGGAGTGAGTGGCGGCTTGCCGGTTTATTGGGCAGTAATGAACAAACGAAATTGCGACAGCGAGTGCGCCGAGGGTGTAATAATCCTCGCGAGGATGAGTGGCTTTCCCGTTTCTCGCCGGGTATTCCCTGGGCAGCCCTTGTCCACTCGCTGCCTCTCCCTCTCTCCCTCTCAACCCCTCCGCTAATTGGCCTCCGCCGGATAACCGGTATATTGGCCGTAAAATAATTACCGCAATAACGATATGAAAATGTAGGAGGTTGTACGTATCAGAGTGACGCTAACGATTTCCGCGAGTATTTCAGCCCATCCTATCTCTCTCTCGGTTTCTCTCGAGGGTAGAAGTCCTTGCCAAGAGAGTGAGTGGACGCCGGCGGTGGCCGGAGTTAATTTTCAGAGGAACCAGGCCGTTCTTCATGGGCTCTGACCCTTGGTCGTCCAAAGTTCCCATAAGTGCACCAGCGCACCCCCTCGCACTACATCAGCCTACGTACTTGATCCTCCTCCATCTTCCCCACTCGCCGACGCCGCCGACGCCGCCGCCTTCCAGGCCGACTCTTCTATATTAGTCCTGCGGGCTCTTCCCGCGGCGAAAGAAGGCGCGAGAAAAGGAGAACAGGCCAGAAATGGACGTCGAGTAGCTGGAAGAGTTGCGGCTTCAGCGGAGGGGGACAAAAAGAAATAATGCTGCTCCCCCCAATTTTACGGACCACCGAGTGGACGAGCTGATCCGTGAAGACGAAACCAAATAGCCGCCAAACGACTCTCTCTTCATCCCTTTTCCGGCATATTGCAGTAGAATACTCGAGAAACCTGCATCTTTCGATTGTGGATAGCTTCTACTAAAATGATTATACCAATCCTAGTCTTGTTATGCAAATATTTCCTTCTGATTCGAGGCTCTTGCGCGATTTCACTCGCAACGGTTTCTGCATTGAGAGAAACGACTACTGGTGTGAACTTACGACAAATAGTAACGCGGGGAGTACTCGACAAACTGTAATATCCGGAGCCGATACAGTCGAGTTTCACAGCTATCAGGAAAACAAACCCCACTCATCTCCAGTGCGGAGAGGATGGTGCAGCTAGAAACGATTAGTAGGAGCAGTTGACAATTGGTGGAGTTTCCACAATGAAATTTAGTATAGCTGGAGTGGCGGTGGCTGGTGTGCGACGCGGTAGCCGCTTCGCGTTATTCCGTCTTACTCCCTGCGAATTAATCCGAACGATTATATCCAAGCGCGACGAATTAATTGCCGCAATCTTGAAGGTTCTATCGCCGAGCCAAGAGAAATGCGGCACTCTCGCTGGCAAGAAGTTTGGCAAGGCTTGGCGCGATAACGGCCAACACACGGACGAAGACCATTGGTTGCCGGTGGGTCGCACCACACCGGACTGCCTAGATTCGATCTTACAATTAGTGTGGCTCGCGAGAAGATTCGGTAATCTTAAAAGCAGAGGGAAGCTGCGAGCGAGCGCTCGGGACAAGTGTTTCTTACGACTGAAGTTTCTGCGCCGCGTTGAACACAATACTGTCCCGATCGAGCGCTCAAACGAGAAAACTTCCGCGCCGACGATATTGTAGCTCGCTGGAAGTACTCGCTGGTAATTTGTAATTGCAACTTGCCGTCTCCCTTACGAATCATAAACTGAATCCACCACCCAGGAAACTTGAAATAAAGTTCTCGGCTCATTTCTTTCGGGTAGAATGGGCCACTCGGCTGGAATGATGTTGAATTTACTGGAGGCCTGCGACCGAGTTGGACCGTCTCGATCTTGAGAAAGTGAAACGGCAAATAGGCCATTGAAATGGCGTCTTACCATTGGCGTGCGCTGCCAGGAGATCCCTTAGCTGTTGCTGGCCGGTTGTTAGTTCCACGCAACTAACCCTCACGCTAAATCTTGCTCCGGTTCTCTGACGTTGCTCCGATATTCCGCGGAAGAGCCAGGCAATCGCACATGGAATCGCTCCGAGCGTGTGCCCGGCATCCGGAGTGCCCAGCATCGTATGAGACTTGCCTGGAATCAGAAATTATTCTGTTAAAACAATTTCGAAATTACAATATTCTACAACTATTCTAAGCAATTGAATACGAATCGTGACTTTGGTGATCTCCGATTATTCTTTAAAAGGTCAACTGTCCAGCCAGAGTTCAGATTCGAGGAAGTAGATTTTGATAAATTTCGAACAGTGAGGTGTGTACAGACAGTTGTATCTGAACGTCATGACAAATAAGCTTGTTTTCGAGCGTTTTGCCAATCGAATGGTTGGGTGTTAGGGCGAACCAATCGGTGCAGCTGGCTTTGAAAATGGGATCTACACGAGGACGATAAATCCGTAGGAGCGGCTGAACCCGGCAATCGCGATGTCTGATTTGCGGCCGAGTTGTGACAATTAATCTGTTTGCTGTAGGTGGATGAGGGAGCGATGGACTGGGTAATTCAAGCGGGCTCGGCTCGGCTCGGCCCGGCTCAACTCGGGGGTGTCGATCCGCGAACTTCATAATAAACATCCCTCGATTATTGTCGGGCGCGCGCTAATCAAGCGTATCATGGCCGACCACATCTAATTACGGCGCGGGACGTGCTCCACCATGGAAATTGATTAACACCATTAAGCGACAAGTTTGCAGCCGCGACTAATTAAGTAGACCGCAAAGGAACGCGAGTCGCGTGATGCTCGGTTTACCGATTTCATTAGTAGCATTGGCTGTGCGTGAGTTTCCACATTCCAGCAGCGACTGCTCGCTCGCTGCTCGCGTCGGGCAAAAGGAACATTTCCATAAAATCCGTTAAGCCCGGTCTACATTATGCGGGTCCTTAAATTAAAAAAAAAAGAGTATAGAATCGATTTGAAGAGGAGATTTCACACGGGGGAAGGTTGCGCTCAGCACACACTCGACTAAGAGAGGGCGCACATGAGTGCTAGAGAGAGGGCTGCACTGAATCCAGCTAGAGTGTACCTGTAATGCGGGTGGGGTTTTACCTTCGCCACTGAGTTGAAGTAGACTACTAACGGAAGGAAGGTTTCCCCGCAAGAAAAAACGCGAGGGACAAGCTTGCCGAGCTCAGCAAGGACGCCGAGGGAAAGGAGATGACGTTATTGGCGGAGAAAGGAAAGAGCCTTATTAAAATCATAAAACAATACTGTTGAGCTCCGGCGAAAGAAGAGGGAAAGTGATAAAGCGGTGAGGAGATGCGGAGTCCTGCTCGGAGGAGGGATAAAGCTGGAGTAAGAGAGTAAGAACGAAATTGAAAGGAAAAGCCGTAAGATTCAGCGGTGAGGTGGTTGCCGGTGGAGCCCGGCCGGCGGCGGCCAACACTGGAGTAATGGAAAAGCAGCAGCAGCGGTAGCAGCACCCGCTGAATCTTAAACGTTATTTAATTGTTTTAATGTAAGACGGTGAATTATGTTGTTATTTAATTAGAATCCCGAGAAGGGGCCGGCGTTCTTCCTTGACGTGGAAATAAACGCTTGGCTCCGCTCGCGTCTGAATGTCGCTGTAACTTTCCGGCGCCCGGCTTCGCTTTCTCTCGCGATTTACTTTTAATCTACTACTCCAGAAGAATTCTAGCGGAAAGCTCGCGAAACAAATGCCAGCGAGAAAGCAACAGTATAGTCCGGAGTTGGGGACGCATTCTTAAACCAAAGCACCTGGCAACATTAATCTGGGAATAAATTAAAGCCGAAACATTTGCTAATTTCGCTTTTGAATCGCGGATTCATCAAGGCCGTCCCATTCATCGGCGAGGCATAGTGAAACATCGATTGATGCAGGTTCGCGAGCTCGCTCCCGGCACTTTCTGGGGTAAGCGGATAGCTTTCCTTTTCTCCAGTGCGCCACTTCCTCTCGCGGAATTCGGCTCCTCCGCTTCTGGGTTTATCCCTTCGGGCTCGAGGAGCGTCGAGTTCGCATTCCTGGCTGCGTCACCGCTGCAGCCGGTGTACGCAGTTGAAGAGTCGGGAAAGTTGAAATACAAAGGTGGAAGAACAGAGAGACAGGAGGCAGGGAGAGGGAGAAAAGTGCGTTGTTGTAGCGATGATCAAAAGCAGTTTGCTCGCGGACTTGCTTCAAGTATCTGTCGCGGAGGGAGAAAAGGGGACAGCCAGACGAAGAGGGAAACAGCGAGAAAGAGGGAGACGGCAAGGAGAAAGCTCTGAAAGGCAAGACGAAGGGATAAAAGTTCGTCGGACTTCCTTCCCATCGCGTTCCTTTATCTTTCCCTGTTACACTCTTATCTGCAGTTCTCCCTTTCCCATTCACGATCCTTCGCAAACTTCGTTTCTACTCTGTTACAACACGATAATGCTCTTTCGAGTAGCCGGCTAGCTAGGACTCGATGCCAACCCACTATCTCACTGGAATATGAAAGCGCGAGCTGCTCTATTTACGGGGCTAAGTCAACGATTGACAAGTGCCTCGAGAGCGTGGGTTGCCTCCTCTGGATTTACACACTGCGACGCCGCTGAAGAGGCGTTTAATCAGTCTTTTCTCAGCGTTTAGCATAAATCGGCAAGAGTCCCAGTTAGTCGCTGGCGAAGCGAGCGAGCGAGCGAGCGAGACGGGCTAAAGATAATCTTGTTGAGAGATGCGCGTTAAGATTCGACGGATAGGTTGGGGTGAGCCTGCCCCAGTAGCATACATTATCGCGACGACACGCTTTTCAACTCTCTACAATACATCCCACATTCTATCTCTCATTTTGGCCCTCATTTTCGCTCTTGTTCATTGCTACCCCATTTTTCCCTCTTTCTGTCGCGCAGCCCTCTCTCCTCCATTTTACCTGGCATTACCACCGGAGAAACCGGGCTTCCCCTCGGTTGCTTCGCATAATCGTGCATTTGCATGCAAACACGATATCACTACTTAAAATGTAAAGCAACTCGGCGGCTCTCCTCCAACCGCCCCCTGCCTTCTCTATCTCGCTCTCTTACTCTCTCAATCTGAATCTTCTTACGAGCCTCTTTCGAGAAAGAGGAGAGCACAGAAAACAGAAACGGCCGGCTCCGAGGAATTCGAAATAAGGGATCGCAGAATGCACTCGGCTTTCACGGTGCATCGGAGAGCACCGGGCACAATGGTGTCCCGAGCGTGTACTTGGGTAATCAATTTTCTCCAGAGCTAGAAGATGCTCCATCAGAAAGGAGGGAGTTATATTTCGACTGGCACTAATGAGAAATTCTGAAGTAGCGCGCGTCGGCTGCAGAGCGAGAACGCGAGAATAAGAAAGATGAAGTGGCCTCGGATAAGAGCGATGAGAGTTTCGCGCGGGATTCATATTTCATTTAATTATTCGCGCGGTGAGTCTTCCGGCTGGGCGACAATGGGATTTTGTCCACGAGGACGTCGAACCTCGCCGAATAAAACGAGTTTCATGGCGTGAAGCCTCCAGGCGATTCTCTTGTCTCGGTGGCGCACTCTTCGCCGAGCACTAAGAGTGTCGAAGTCGCAACTCTCGAAAGTAGCTTTCCCGTGGTCGTCTGAAATATGAGCGGTGCTCCGCACTGACACGTAGATGGGCACAACTATGTGTACCTACTGATTGAATCTGAGTACACATCAGTTTACCCGCATATCCTGGAAATCTAATACGCCAAATGCGCATACGTCCCGAGGTATTCTCGGAAACTAGATATGAAAACATTAAAGTGGACGAATGCAATATCCCCGTCAAGTGGACTCACCTAATCCCGCATGGCCGAAGCAAAACAGGCAGCCGTCCGTTCCGTTGATGACAGCGTGGATCACGTCCGTCAGAGCACTCGAGCAGATTTCCGTCTGTAAAGTAAAGAGTAAATCCAACGTTAGATCGCTGATTGATTCAATACTGCAGAGAGACAGCTGTCCAGGAATGAACAACCTGTCGAATCGACGATGATTGTAATTGCTTCGCTTTCATCTTCATCGACTGCCGGCTGAAGACTTGATCCAGCGGGCGAAGGGTCGTGAACGCGGCCAGGACTTTTCAGGATAACGATCGCCTCGTAAAGTACTTAAGAAAAGTGTCTGTGGGACGCTTTAATAAACGCGCGTAACGACCACCGAGTGAAAAGGGAGTAGGTGAAGCGCGCGCGCGCGGTGCGGCGGCGGGATTACAGGAAGGAGGGTGATCTTTGTTTGCTTTTAATATATTCATAGAGTGGAAAGGTCTTTTTCCGGGCGAGGAAGCACACAGGCTTTCCTTCGCACTGGGAAATTTTCTAGCTCCTTCCTCGACACATCTGCATATGTACAGTATTATTAGAGAGTATTAAGTGGGTGACAGATAACCGTGGCTGACACCTCTCCTCCGAGATTGTTGTAAATTCCAACACGCCTCGTGGCTAGTTTCCATGCCATTTTTGCATATCGCCAAGTAGACCGGGAACTTCCTTCTGCGGAGGATTTTTATCAGAGTTGTAGTTCATGAGGGCGTCGAGTGTGGGCATCGTCCCTTAGATCGGCAAGGGTTGGCACAGTACGATGCGGCACGTTGCTGGTTCCCGCTGGACAGGTTGACAGAGGGAAAGAGATATAGCTGAAGGGGAGCAGGTTGCCAGGAATATCGAGAGGAAGATGAGAACGTGTCGATGCCTCGAGCAAGGAAGATTGAAATCTTCGAGGACGAGAATCGGATGAGACTCTCGAGAGCCAAGATGGAAAACGGGACAGATGAAAGCTCGAAAGAAGGATAGAAGGATAGATGATACTGAGTGTAAGAGAGAGAGAGAGAGAGGAAGTGGGAGCGATGGAAACCGCAGCGTACCACCGGTAGTGGTAAAGGGCTGGCCAGATCGCGAGGAAGATAGAAAGAAATTGAGAAAGGACGGGAGATAGTTTTGCCGAGGTTGCGGCCCTGGCCAGTGGATGGAAGAAGGAGCAGCGAGCTAAAAAGAGAGATTTGGGAAAGGGGAAAGCCGCAGTTTTTCGTTCTATCGGCGAAGGGACGGGAAATGAGGAGTCCAGTCCCTCTTCCAATATGGTAATTCCAATCTGTCGTTGCTCGTTCGGAGGCATGTTAGAACGAGCATCACGAAATAAACCGTGCCTCCCCCTCCCCAGACCCCCCCAGACCCCCAACCACGGCCCAACCCGACCCGACTAGAATCCCCGTCTGACATCGTTCGATAAATAAGTTGGCGAAGAATGGAAATGCAGGTGGTGCCGAACTTGGAGATCCGGAGTTGTGGAGGAGTGCAGTACTGAAATGCTTTTCAAATCAAATCTGTGCTCGGCGGCGACGGCATACATCCCCACAGAGACTGCTGAGAGAGGTTGCTGGCGGTGGTATACGTGCTTCGACGGGATTAAAATCAAACGAGGCGAAGAATAGGCGCGACTGCCGAGGACAACACCGGGACACTCATAATTATAACGGGATCATACCACGGATTATAACGGAAGACAAACACATTTCACAGGTGGGAGGTACACCCTCAAAAGATTCGCGGCACCCTCTCTCTCCCCTCTGGGAGCAGGGAGAACGGCAACGGCAACGACAACGGCAGCGGCATGATGGTTAATGAAATACGTGACCGGAGCTTCCGTCATAATCTCAAACACTTGATTCCACGACCATGCGGTGTGCGCGACTGGCATCGAGGGGGAGCGAAGGGTCCTCCTTACGCACTCGATGTGGAAAGAGCACCCCAGACTCGAGCTCCTCGTAATTTTCAAATTTCATGCCGCCTCGATCCATCCTACCGGCACGAACTCCCATTCCCGAGCAGGCACTCTCTCTCTCCCCCCTCTCTCTCTCTCTTTCTCTCTCTCCCGTTCTCTCTCTGACACGCAAACATACTCTCTCGCTCATTGCGCGCGATCCCAGGGAGAAAGCACCTCGACCAGAAAGGATACGAGAGCGGATTCTTCGTCAACAGCATCGTCCACCCCCCACTGCCGCACCACCGGCTCTCGACTATCGCCGGAGGAGCAGTGTCGATTGAAAAAAAACACGCGTGCCTCCCAGCGAGAAGGCATCGTCTCAATTAGGCGAGGAGCCGACATTAATTTCGGCGGGGAGCAAATGAAAAGGGGGAGCGAAGTGGCCTCCTCGCGGTGTGACTTACAAGCGACGTCGCAGACGTGAACTCAAGGTGGTAGGCTGGTCTGGCCGGTCGGCTGGGAAGGCCCGACGTCGGGCGTCGGGGTCGTTTGAATTCGGCTTGCAGGCCGCGTCCTGGTAACGCAATATTGGCACACCAGCCTGGAATACCAATGGCTAGGGGGGTTCCTTCGCCAGGTCGTACTATGTGCGACCTTCCGATCCCCGCTACTATTCCCTGCTGCCGTTCTCCTGCCTCTTGCCTGCCACCTGCTTCCCTGCTTCCCTGCTTCCTTCCTTCCTTCCCTGCCCACCGACCACCACAAACTTGTACCCGTTTCCCATTTCATGCCGCCTTTCCCTTTTCACCTTTCCGCATCCTCACCTTCCTCCTTTTTCGAGACTTGCATTTGCCAAGGCAAATGTAAAACTCGTGTAGAAAGTTTCGGAAGGAAACTGTAGGGTAGCGGGAACTGGTCATGGGGGAGAAAAGGGGGAAGAAACGATGGACGAACCACTAGAGTCGAAGCAGAAGGGTGTTCGGTCTCGCTCTACCTCTTAATGGTGGGAAATAATCGAATGACCCTCTTTCGCGGACGAGAAATCTCTTAATTCGCAAGTTTCCAGATCTGCCAAGTCGCCGCTGCCTCCCTCGAAAGAACAAGTGTTGTAGCCCTGACCACTTTTTCCGGTTGAGTCGAACTTTCAATCGAGCCACTTTGAATTCCGGGGTCGTCAGCAGGCCCGATGAATAAATGGCGACACTAGCGGCTGCAGTAAAATGCTGAAGGGTTCTTCTCATGAAATAGCGCCGTCTGTAATGGGAGAGGCGTTGGTTCTGCGGCCGCTGCCAATTGCAGCGGCTCCTGGGAATTCGAGGTTTATGATAATTTCGTGCAGTTTTATTCGTCGGGGTAAGCTGAAGTCTGTGTGTGCATGTGTGTGTGTGTGTGTGTGCGTGTGGTAGCTAAGGTGGGAAGGAAAGGAACGTTTCTGAAAGCAGAAAGGCGCCTAGCACGAGAGCAGCATTTGCATGTAGATGTAGGTGCAAGCCCATTCCGTGCCGCAAAGCGGGCGCGTCGCGTCGCGACGGCGCTCGATGAAAACCGTATCAAAAACAAACAGGCCTGAGGGGGTGCTTTTCGCTCTGGTTCCAGGGCTCGAGGTTCTGCGGGGGCTGCGCCCTGCGCCATGCCCTGGCGACTCTCTATGCCGAGCAGCGCCGCGCGGCGCCGCGCCGCGATCCACCGCCCGCCAGAAAATCCCCTCGTTGCTATTCACGAGTCGATAATTCCGAAAATTGCGCCACCACATGATGCCCGCCATCCGGTTCTCGCAGAGCACGCCAGTGCGTCCGTCACACGTTTTCACGGCCCGTTTATAAATGACTACAAAGCCAATTGTGAAATCGGCCAGTTATTCTTGCATTATCAACAGCTCATCATCCCTCTTGAGGACGTCGGCCTGCCTTCATATTTCATAAAGATAGATCGGTCTAGGTGGGAGGGCACGCTAGGCTGGAAACATGTATCGAGCAGTGCACTGGAGTGGGGAGGAGACAGGGCGAAGCAAAGTTTCTCCACACTTTACCAGGAGCGCAGTAGATCAGAGAGGTCTGAAAGAGTAGATTCAGTAGATCTAGTCGGCCTTTTCCTCGGCTAGGGTGTACGGGCGATGGTACGCGCCAGCGCGCCAACCATTGTTTGCAACTCCTCGGCACCGGCAACTCCGCACGGCCCCCGATAACTCCCCGGGATAACAACTTGAAAACTTTTCATCCGGTTCTCGGGGAGATTTTCGAAGCCGCGTGTCTGGTGCCAATCGCGGCCGGGGGTGGAAGCGGCCGGAGGTTTAAGCGGAGCGAGAGAGACGCCGAGATCCGGCGTTCGCTGGCTAAAGGGGTGGTGCGCGCGCTTGGTGAGTTCGGAAGCACTGGTTGAAGGGCTCCTCTTCCCACCGCTGGCTCGTGAAATATGTCGCGATTTACACGGGAGATTGGCGTCATTGGCGCCCAGGGAACAGGAGAGTGAGGGAGCACCCTCGCTCACTCTGCGAGCCGCCGAGCCGCCGAGCCACCCGTTCGGGCGTCGCAACGCATATACGCGTCGTTACATAGACAGCGCTACCACCGGCCAAATCAACAAAACATTTGCGCTACCAGCTCTCAACTTTCCACGCCTTCTCCGATCGATCCCAAGATCAAATTATTATTACTACCAAGCCAACGAGATGATGGAAAAAACTGACGTGCCAAAGTAAAAATTAGTCAAGCAGACGCTGAGAGGAAAACAGTCTGAAAGCTGACGCGGACGTGTCAGATTTGCTCGAGGCTGGTAGCTGCCACTTGGCAGGCAGCTGCCAAACTTGATCAGCTTTTCACGGCGACGAGGCATGCTTCGAATTAATCCTACTATAATATGGAAATGCATCGTTCGGGCTGGCGGGAGGGGAGCATGGGAATCTGCTTGGACGTAGCAGCCGAGTCGGAGGGATATGGATGCGAGAGCAAGTGGAGAATGGTTGACTGAACTTCCGTTCCACGGACCCGTATGATTGGTTTACAGATTACTGGACGTCTGCTCCTACTACTGCTGAATACATCAACCCTCATATCCCATTCTTCCTTATTTTCAGCAACAATAGAGGCAGATTCTCTGCTCGAGAATTGAATGCGTATCCGGCCGGCCTACTCCCGTTCAAACCGTTGTACCCTAAGAGGCGATATCAGCCGCAATTGTGCTCTTTAATTCAATCATCTTTGATGAAGACAGGAGGGAAGGCTGAGAAAGATGAAGACAAAGAGAGAGGGAGAGAGACTGGATAACTTTCCGATAATCTCCATAAGCGAATTGACTTCGAAATTAGACCGGAGATATAAAGTTCCTGAAGAACGATCCTCGAGAACTCTCTTTCTTTTCTCACTTCTCTTAATAATAATTGGCCGGCTCCGTTCGCGCTGTATTAATAAGGGTTCGACGAGGTCTCTTAATTCCATCATGGCGCCAACTATTCCCGGCGTCTCCGACGCGTCGGGCAAAAATTTCGCCATCCCGGAAATTAAGCTGTCGATTTCCCGTGTCATCGACAGCGGACTCGAATCACAATTTTCCCTATGAAGATTGGAGTGCGCACGAGAGGAGGGCCAGGGAGTTTTACGAAAGCCGTTCGAAGGAAGTGATGCCTGGCGCGAATGCCGAGGGCTTCTTTGCCTGATGTTCCTCTGAAAGCGAGCAACGGATCGACGAAAATTCCAAGAGAGTGAGAGAAGAGAGAAGAAGAAAAGCCGAAAGAAAGGAAGACATAACCCCAAAAGGGCGAATGGACCGATGCAAGCGCGTAATATTGCGTAATCCGCAGAGTGGCTATTAGTCGTAGGTCAATAATAAAGCCCCCGTCCTGGCTGGAGCATAATGCCCCTTGCGAATTATTCTGTCCAGAATGCATTGTCCTGGAGGATCGTCGATCGGGATGGAATTGTCGACGCCAGCGGCGATATATGCCCTGTATATCCACCTATACGCTTAGATCTCTATGCACGCATTCACCTATGCTGCCGCGTAATTGAGATGGATGTTCAATTGATTCGGCCAGGTTTCATTTGCACCCTTGGCTAATAATGGTTGGTACATCGACCCGGAACTTTTCACCTTGTCGATCTTCCGCCAATTCTCTCTCATCTCTCATTTTCCATTTTTATAATCTTATCTTTCACTTGGTTACTCTGGTGACAAGTACGAGTCTGTGGTACAGCTAACTGGAAGAAGCTTACTCGCGTGGCGCGCGTTTCGAGTCATCAGGCTTTCCGAGCACGGGAGAAATTTAATATCGCGCCGAGCAAATTCTTCAATCGGCGGAAAGCTGCCTTATCGAATTACGGCGAGGACAAAAATGTCGGCTGAGGTGCGGGGTCGGAGGGAGGCGGGGAGCTGCACGGCGGGAAGATACGGGCGAGACAAAAGGGGCAGTGCCTGAAGCGTAATTTGATTCGGAAGACTCTGTGGCGGAAGTACATGTATAGAGGTTGTAAGTTTTGTTACTTCACTCGTATTGTGCTTGGCAAATTGCCGGCTGTGTTTGTAAGCTACACCCACAGGGGGCGAGAGCGGAAAGAAAGTATCGGACAAATTGGAACTTCAAAGAGACTTTCCTACGCTCCGAATGTTGTCGGGCTCTCCTTTCTTCTGCTCCGGCGAATCTTTCGTCCCCAGGAGCCGTCGCGCGAACGCGCCACGCGCACTGAAATAAACTTAGGTTCAGTTGCGTGAGAATGTGTGTTGTGTACACGCTGGCAGAAACAGCTACTAGCTTACGTAACATATGCCTGAATCGTACTTTAACTTGTCGCGTACGGCTGGCCCTGACAGATAGCAAAGTCGGCTGGTATCCTCCGCTGGTGCTCGTGGTCGTTCGGCCTCCCCGCTTCGGCTCGACGCTCGACAAGTGGACAACGCCCGGGAACACTAGACCGCTATCGGAAACCCGGATAACGCCCGCCACGCTGCAATACGCCTATGTTCTCTGTGAAAATGTATATCCCAGAACCGTACAGCTCGCCGAGCTTCGAATCTTCGGGGAATAGCGCGGCTGGTAAATGCTTCATTCCGCGATTTTTTCTCCAAGCCGGCCGCCCGTTCTTTTCGTCGATTTCGAGGGGGCGGATTATTCGAGGGACAAAAGAGAGAACGAAACGAGCGGCGAGCGCTGAAAGCGATAGAACGGGCGGCGGCGCGGCGGCGGCGGGCACCGTGGGTTTTCAATTTTCATTGGTGATAGTCGCGCGAACAGGTAACGCGCATTAAACGAGTAATTGCATTGGTGGACATCTATCAATAACCAATGGCTTCCAGCGACGACGTTAATTTTCGACTGACCCATAATCAACATGACGCGGTCTATTTGCGCATCATATTGGATACACATCCCTCCCCGCTACAGTACCACCCGGGCCGATCAACACATTCGCGATGAGAGGCTGTCATTGGGTGATCATCGATAAATCGAACTTGCAGGCGTACTGGTACCCCGGCCAAATTTACAATGCTCTCTCTCTCTCTCTGTCTCTGCCAGGGAAAGGGAGCGCCGATTTTTTCAGCGGGCACAATAATCCACGAAATTATCTGCTGAAGCTCGAATAAATACGGCGCTGCCGAGGGCCACAAATGCGGCAATTAAAAATAACCCCGTCGAATATACGGCAATGTCGGCAGCTTTTACACCGGCCAATTTTAACGAACTCTGCTAGAACGTGGATTTACATAAATATTTCTTTCAGCCAGTATAGGTGGGACGGAGTGATCGATGCAATATACTGCGAGCCGCAAATGTGTCAGGCGAGCAGCGGTGTCGAGGGAAAAAATTTGTTGAAGGTCCAGAGGGATTCTATTTAAAGATGGACGAGCCTGTGTAGACGGTCTCGATCGACGGCGGTGCTGGTGGTCCTTAAAATATTCACGCAGCTCTACGTTTGATGGTCGCTCGAAAAGGGCGAAAAGTCCCATAGGACGTAGGGCCCATTCTCCCGGAATTTCGTCTGTCAAGGCAGCAGCCTCTCCCTTTCTCTCTTTCGCTATCCCTCTCTCTGAAGTTCATCCGGTCTGGAAGCTGCACGGACGACTACCATCGGCCGGCGACCAAAGCGAAAGGGAGAAAAAGGAGCACCGGCTGCCATTGTGACTTTCGATGACAATCGACCCAGCCGGCAGACATTTGATCGAATCAATCAATTGGTTTCTATGGTTCTCCTAAACACAGTCCGATCGAGAGGGGATGAGGCGCGTCAAAATGGGAGTGAAAGAGAGAACGTGGAAGAAGGCGAGGGTGGAGGGTCGGCGGGGCGGAGAGGCGAAGCGGGTACGAAGAATGAAGGGCCAGTCCCCGGAGGATTGGGCGACAGGGCACAGAGAGAAAGAGAAAGGGAGAGAGTGAGAGGGAGGAATAGCGAGAGGACGAGAAGAGAGCAAGCCGGATCTCTCCAGCGAAAGAGAAAGCGAGAGAATAGCGGAGAGGGAAACGGAGTAGCTCCGGGCTCATTTGAATCCACCGCTCGATAATGTCCCCAGAGAGGACCGAAATATCTCGGTACACGCGTGTATACATACATATCTGTAGACAGCACGCGCGATACTCTAACTTATGCTGGAGCCTGCGGCGGCGCCGGCATTTTCAGCGGCGATGTCGTTCATCAATGCCAAATACCTAATAAAATTTACCGCGGTAAGACGCCGCCGCCGGCGCTACCGCCGCTTTTATCCGGCGGCCTTGCCAAGCCAGAAAGGATGCAGACTGATCGATGATCCAGTCGCTCAATTTCCCTCTATGTGCAGTACTGCCACACCGTAAACTTTCATCGCCAAGCTGCTCCTAATCAAGGAGAGCAGTGGGGGAAAAATAGTTGCTGGAAAAGGCGAACGGCTGACTCGAACTTCTCGAGAGGATCTGGATTCAAAGGCACTAAAGCCGAAAGTGTAGTTCACGAGAGAAAGAGAGACCGGAAGAAGGAAGGGAGAGAAGGGAAGAGAGGATTCGATTTTGCCGAACGATTTGCGAACGGATGAGCATCCCGGCGAGAAGTCATTCGGCAAGAAGCAGGAGCAATACTAGCTCGAGGGCTGGATGTGCCTGGGCGCGGGAGAGGAGCCCGGCGGAGGATCTCGGTAGAGTATAGAGGCCGGGAAATTAGTTTAGTTATGCGCCCGGCAGGGACGTCTCTTACGTCTCCAGCGTCTCTAGAGTGGAGGCACGTACACGTTCCATCTCGCAGACTTTCGCTCGCTTCTGCGGCGCAACTTCCTCGAGAATTCTCCGCTTTCTCTATTTATCTACGTAGCGCGGCCGCATTGTCCCCAGCTCCTTGAGGAGGTGAGCGCGAGGAATCCTCGAGGTCTTCGAGGGCTCCGCGAGCGGAATGAGTCTCCAAGTACAAGTTAAAGCTCGGGGAAAAGAGAAACGCCGGAATTTTCCAACCATCGAGCGATACGATGGGACGCGAAGAGCTTGCCTGAATCGAAGACCAAACTATGCCGGGAAGCTGGCCGTCCAGGCACCTTCGCGAATTACGAAGTCCGGCGCAGTACGAGTGACCCTTCTTCACCAGATTTCACTTTTCATAAACTGTGAGGATGGGAGAAAAAAATCCTCTCTTACTTGGGAGTCTTCCTCGGTGAAGATGGCGTCGAAAGCGAACATCTTCGGAGCGGCTACGGTTGGCCGGCGATCCTCCACGGAGGAGGACTGTCCGGATGTTGGATCGACCAGCGTCACTTGCTTTTTCCTTTTGTCTGCATTGAAGAAACTCCCGCCGTCTCCTGGCGAGACACGTAGCATAACTTTAACCTGCAATCAAAAAAAGAGGATTTGTTAATGATAGCAACGTAGTGCCATGCCTTCATTAGAATCTGACCCATTCATCTTTCCTTTCCGTGATTGTCAATGGCACTTGAGCAGCCGCTGCCTGCTCCCTTCTCCGTCCACTTATTCTACCAAATAATCTGGTATCATTAGTACGCCAGTTCTGCTCGCAACTTCCGCCTAGAATATTTCAAATAAAGGCTGAAAAGTTGTGTCGCATAACAATTGGAGGCTTTGACACGAATACTGATCCAACACAATAGATCGGAGACGGATCCTAAGTGAATCTATTACAGTGGACGCAAAGTCCTTGAGCATTAATGATCCTGGCAATAATATCGGCAGTTATCGACTTAGTGCTGTTCCCTGTTAGTCGTAATAGCGCACACTCAATCTCGAGATAGATGTGAGTGGTGACCGAAAGGGAGTGCTGTATTCTCTTCGGTCCCTTTTATTCGTCTGATCGAATGGCGGGCCGAAAAAGCGAACGAAATCGAATTCGGGAGCAGAAAGCGTGAAACGATAAGACAGAAAGAAGAGGTGGGTCGGCCCGTTTCTGAAGTGGGTAAGAGCCGATGCATCATTAGCAGAGCGGCTCCTTCCTCTCGAGACTCAGTTCCGGATCAATGCTCCATCGTCGCGAGCGAGAGGACTACAACGCGTCCATTGGACGTTCTGGTCGCTTCAGGAAATTGCGTTTCCAGATTTCGTTCAGATTGCGGTGCACGTCTGCTATCCTTTGCATGCGGAACCACCCGCTCTTCAACGCGCAAAGAACCTGGCTAGCCTTGCGTGCGTGCCGGCCTGCTTTATCGCGAGAGCCCCGAGACCGCTGTTGATCGAGCCACCGGAAATAAAGAACCACCCCAACCCCACATCCCTTATAGGAAAAACTCTGCATATCGATTGCCTCCACCCATCCTTCCCTTATTCTTTACCTCTTAGCCACTAGAAAGATCCTCCTCCTCCTCCTCCTCCTCCTTCTCCTCCCTTCTTCTCTTATTTCGTACCGCGTTTCATCTTCCCACTTCTCCCTTCCTTAGCTCTCTCGAGTCTCAAACGTGTTGTGCTATTCTGTGACGAAGTTCCTCTCGCAAAATGTAATATCCTTGAAGCGTGCGTCGCTGAGCAGACTAGTTCTAGTATCGGAAATGAAAGTTGGATAGTTCCATGCTTCTACGGAGTCTGTGTTACGTTGAGGGAAAAGCATCGCTGCTCTCTGAAGTTCAGGAGGTAGTCAATTTTAGACGAGACCATGTATACTTCCGCTCTTGATAAATCCTGATCCGGCGAGATCGTTTGATCCTCCATGAATTCTATGTTACGCACGAATTTTCTTAACAAGACGCGACGAAAATTTGAGATGCCGCCGTGGCGAACAGTGTGATGCGGGCGAATAACAAGGGAAGTTGGAAAAGCGTCAATTGACGGTGGCAGTTTCTCACTTTTAACGGGTGCCACTGACCAAGACGGCGGAAGCCAGCCACTGGCCGGAAGTGGACCGTTAATTTCTCAGTGTCCGAGTAGCAATGAGACAGGAAGTAGGAGGCAGAAGGTAGTGGCTGGCTCATAGCCGGGCCCTCCACGCGTCTTTTCCGGACGGACGTTAAAGTGTATAAATGCTTTATGGCAGCTCTCGGCCACCAGGCATTATCCGCCAATTTACGATCGTAGTGTAACGCCGGCCTCAGCGCTTATAAATTTCCGATACCCCGCATGAGCTTCCGCATAAATCCGTATTTCCCCGTAGCTACGATCCTCCGGCGAGCTTCCCTGAAATACGCAAGTGCCGCCTGCCGTCTCGAAATTTACGTCCTTCTTCACTCCAGACGCCCTTAGTCCTGCCGCCCGGCTTTCTTCCACCGCTTCTCTACCAACATCTTTCGATCCGAAAGCCATCATAATGGAATTAAGCGGTCTTGACTTACAAACTCGTCAACAAGAGGTAGAAACTAATCGCAGGGAGGTTTGCAACTGGCGGTGATGGAACTGGCGGTATCACAAAGTCTAGCTAAACTCTCAGGAGGGAGTTGTATCGCCGGAGGAGCTTGAACTTCAACGAGAAATGTCATGAAAGGGGTTGCCAGCTAGACGAGGCGCTCTTTACGCCCAGATTGTTCGATGATAGCGGATTATCTAAATAATCATTTTATGGGGGGTGGGCGGGGGCAGAATAGTGCGTGAGAGGGAGGAGCTTTCCCTTCGCAGGAAACCCTTCGTTAAAACGGTAGTAACATCATCGATGAAGAGCCTCGAGCGATTGACGAAGGTGATCGACTTCGCCTAACAGCCGCTCTACCTTCCTCCTGCGGTTTTATTCCCAGCAATCGCCCCTGGCAAACGGCATCCATCTCTCCTTCAGAGAGTATCTCGCCGAACAAGCGTGCAAACGTTTCCAAGCCTCGGTGCACACTTGAACTCTCGAAACAGAAGCTACGCAACTGTACTCCCAAGTCGCTCGAGAAGCGAACAAATCGACATGCATCCACCCTAATCCGAATGGAAACGGGAAGAAGGCCGCGTAAGAGAGGCAGGGAGCCGGTATTCTACTGTTTCCGGAGACGTCGATACTCACTCTTTCACCCGCATTTGCACAGATCCCGACGGAGAAGAACATTGACCCATAACTGCACAGAGGCGAGCAATCTTGTTATAAGGGATGCAAGATCTTTGATATTATTGTGCACACTATACGACTGTTTAGAAGATGTCGTAAATGACTGTAGCCACCTTATAGAAGCGGAAATGGGAATACAAATGGCTATTTTTAAATTTTAATACGAATTCCTGTTTTCGAAAAAATTCCAAAAAACTGTAGACCAATGAGGCGCTGTGAGGCATTCTTGCAGCGGGACAAGGACGACGAATGGAAACCACCGGCCGAATGTCAACCTTATTCATGTTAGCCGTATTGTTAACCGTAAACAAAATACATAATTAAGAACTACCCGTTCAGCTATTGGCAAACAGATTTTTTGAATTTTTTCAAAAATGGAAACTCGAATTCAAACTTGAAAATGGTTATTTTGAAATTTGGAGAAATTGAAATTTACGGAGTCCCTGAAAAACGTAGTTGCAATTCTTAAACCGCCGCAGGTGACGCGGACTATAAGTGAGGGTGCTCTTATCTTATCGGTAGCGGGAGAGATGTGTCTAAATACCGAGCCCTGAAGGGAAACATCGAAGGGTGAAAGTCTCCGAGTGAAGTGTTGAGGAATTCGGAGGCCAAAATGCTTGAGGCTCTAGCCGAACGAAATTTGCGTCATGAAATGGGTCAGGGGTGTTTCAGCCCTTGAAGGGTGGCTGTGCCCTTTGGCAAATCTGATTTTCGTCTGACGAGAACGCAATCCCACGGAGGCGTTGCCACCAACCGCCGGGCGAGATACTGTATCAAAGTTACTGGCTGCAACAAGGAGCATTTGATAATCACTGCGAAACTAGCGTGAAACTTTCAGCTCTATTTCGCACAATAAAATTAGCATTTTAACGTTTCTTTTGGGGACAATCGTGCACTGGTTCTCCAAGCCGGGCTGCTAGTCTGCTGCCGCTTTAGTTGTTCGTGCGAATAATGCCAGGGCTGCCGTCTCCCCTTGGCTCTGGAGGGTTGGCCGTCGGGGTGGTTTGTTATTCTGGTATGTTGCTTATCTCGCGGCACTATGGAATTTCGCGATTTACTAGGAAGGCAGGACGCGACGTCGCGGCAGCCAAGGTGGAGGGTGGAAGGAGCAAGGAAGGAAGGAACGAAGGAGGGAAGGAAGGAAGGAAGGTTGTGTGGAAGGAGTGGCAATACTTCCGCATCCGCACTGGTCCCGGTAACAAAGGGCCAACCAAACAACACTAGGTAGGAGCCTAGGCGGGGAAGAGTGACTCCTCGCAAAAGGGACCTTGCTCGGTTAGCATTGTCAGTCAAGTAGCGATGGCGTTGCATCAGAAGCGTGCCGCACGCTAGTCTTACAAACGCAGCCCCCAACCATGGCCGAACTGGCCACTCGCTATACCTATGTACCTTCACCTTCAGCCCAAACACCTTCATGCTCAAATACCTCCATACATATGCTAATACTTGATATCGCATGGTCAAACACTGCAAAAGTGAAAGGGTTGATAAGCTATTGCGTTAAATAATAGAAGACAGAAGTGTAGCGTTACAATTAGCTCAATAAGAGACGAGGGCCTGTTTATTGGCCTTATCAGGTTGAGTACAAATTGCCGTTCTCAACGTTAAGACGATAAATTCAGGGATTATATGTGCTCTCAGCCCACAAACGCAGGGCCGACTGAGACTCTAAACTATGAGTGACATCAATTCTCTTTGCAGAGCGTAGACCTTCCTTTCCCTCGAGTACAACTCTCCTCTCACTTTTTGTCTTGGCCAACAGTGCCGAGAACCAGCCGAAGAAAAGGGCTGCTCCCTTGATTTATGCGGATTAGATACCGGAAGCTCCGGAGATTTTATCCCCAGGATTTCAGCGAGCTAAACAAATATCGGCGCACTGGTGGTTATCGATCCTCGCGGTATAAAGTTAGGCAAAAGTGAGCGGAAGAGCGAGAAAGAAGGGGGGGAAGAAGAGCTCGATTTCTCTCGGGGGGTGACACGTGTACCATTTGGCAGGAGTCTCGAGCGTTCGAGGAGTTTAAAGCTAGAAACCACTAACGTGCTGAGGTGCCTCTGGGGTTCGATGGGAAGGGACGGCGAGCGGGGGGAGGGAGAAGAGGGTGGCTGCTACTGTATGGTACAGTGATACATGGAAGGAAAGAACTAGAAAGGTGAGGAAACGATTGGAGGAGAGCGCCGATAAAGGAATACGCGAGGAAATTCGATAAGACATTACGGATCCCATCGCCATTACGCTTATTCGATATTTCCAGTGCGAAATTCACTTATAGCACCGCCGCGGCGCTATTGCCAATCGAGTTGCGTCGCTGTCGCCTCGTTGGGTGCGCACAGCCGCGTTCAGGTATTACCGGATCCGCACACTTTGTTATTACCCCGCAAATATCGGCCGGTACAGCGAGACAGAATCGGGCCCCCTCGTGTATTTTTGCCTTCCAATAGAATCGAAATATTGGTTTTATCGGAGGTCCGGCATTATCGGGACACAAAATTCTTTTGCTCTCCCTTTTTTTCCAATACGTATATTTTGCCTGGCGTATGCCGTGGCCAACTCCGCCCGGTGATATCCGATAGTCCATGAACGAGCGATGCAGCGAGAAAAAACGGCGCGCTGGATATTAGCCGAAACTTTATTAGCCATCGGCCACCCCTCCTCCTCCTCCTCCTCCGCCTCCTCCTCCGCCGGCCCTTCCCGATCCTGCTTTATTAACTCGCTCTTTCTGTAGCGGCTGTTGTTCGCCTTGTACAACAAACGCTTCGACAGCCGCCTCCCGAGAGGGAAAGATACGAGGAGGAGCGGCCGTTTTCTTATGACGGACAGGAAGTGGCCAGACAGCGCAGCCACGAAAGAGAAAGAAATTGGTTTCCAAAGGTAAACTAATTTCGAGCCACTTCGTCTCGTCCGCCAGAACAAGCTGCCCTCTTCGAAGCTAGTTTCGCTTATTTCCTCTTGACCGCTGCCTTTTACTTTTATTTTCATTCGCCAGCCTGCTGACCCAATTTTCTATCAAGAGAAAACTACCAGCATACATTCGTATCGTCTGGCCTTTCTATGGGAATGAACCCGTCGACTTGACGAACGTCGGACCGACCTCTCCCAATCCTGAATGTAAATGAAAGTGGAGCTCCTGATCCTTTGAAGGATCTTTTCATCCTTTACGCATAATACCGCTCTCCGAGGGGTCCATTAGCTCTCCACTTCTTCATTAGTCAAATTTTTCGTTACTCCCTGCCGAATAATCTGTTCGTACCTTGACCCTGACTTTTCTAGTAATGCTATAGAAAAATGTGAATACGAGAGAAATGTTGTACATATATATGCGATAATTTGATATACGAGCATTTGAAATAAGGCTACTAGGTTCAGGAGAACTTCCCTCTGCGAAGCTCTCTCGACTGCGAAGGTTTTCTCATTGCTTTCCGTATTAGAGGTGAGACAGCTGGGCAATCCCTGGTAATTTCGAGGAGTAGGCTAGTCCTGGAATGGGAGGAGAAAGCCACCCCGGCGATTGGCTACACCTTCAAACGGTAGGGGGCAAGTGCGAGCGACGTGTAGCCGGGAATGTAAATTGCAAGCGTCTGCCTGAAGCCACGGAGCAATAAATCCCGACGGCGAAGACGCGACGATTGCCGTCTAGCGTGCTTGGGATAAAGTCCGGAATCACATGCCGGGATTAAAGACCGCACTGATATTCCTGATGCTTCGGACGCAGCCACGCACATTCACCCCGCTCCCAGAACTAAGCTGGGATGCGAAACTGCGATGGGACGCCGATCGTCGAAGGAAACTATTTCTCGGGAAATTCGGTAGAACGAGCCACGAATTGGCCGATTGAAAAATTCGTCACGTACTCCAAAGAAGAATCAGCCATGTCGCGAACGGAATTTAAGAAATTCGTAGCTAGAACTGATGTTTCTCTAAAGAAAAACTATTGGTATGGATTAAAGTGTAAGAATAGTTAATATCGTTTTTCTTTCCTGTTACTTTATTTCCGTGTGCGTTAAAGTGTTTTTCGTATCGAGTTAAAAACTATTTGCAAAGCGACGTATTAATGGCACGAGATTTCCTTCGTTACGGCCGGTGGTCACGATAGTTATTCCTGGATATGAAAACCGAAAATTACGAGGAAGGGCGGGTGATGGGGAGAAGTCGGGAAGGGTGGGCTTTATCTCGGGTTTTAGCACATTGATTGCCAGAGCCAGATTGGACAGGGCAGTTGCACGCCGGGGAAGAACGCCTATTGCAGAAGTGCGCACAATTACTGGCGACGACAATAATCGCTCGGTGGTTTTTATGGTCAACTGTCACGCCACTGACGGCAGTTTCAGTTTTCCAAACACAGTGACAGGTGACACTTAAAGTCATGGCTCGTGTTGATCGACTAAATTGCTCCCTCATCCGCCGCGTCGTCTGCTCTTTCATTAGACGCTGCCACCGAAACGTTGCGAAAACTATGCAATCACTGGTTAGCGCGACAAATACATGCTCGCTTACGGACTCTCTAAAGTGAAGAAACAAATCCCTCCCCGAAGCTGCATTCGTTTCGGTCCAAATAAAGTCTGCGAGAATAAAGACGCTTATACGGCCGCATATTTTATGGGAGATCGAGAGTCTAAATACGGCGGTCTCCGGAGCTAGAGAAAAAATTATTTTAGCCTCCGTTTCACGATGTGCTTAGCATATTCATGGGGGTGCGCCGCTATCCCGAGTTTTCCGGTGTCTGACCAGCAGTGGTGCTCGTACGGGCCTCTACATATTCATAACCGAGCCACGGCGATGCACACGCCAGGCGGGAGGAGAGAGTGTGCATTATAAGGAGGACAAAAATGCCACTGCGGAAAAAGTACGTCATTATCCTGGTGACTCAGACCGCGAGCCGCACTGCGGACCTCTTTCCTACATTGACGGCCAACAAGCATGATCGAATCGCTTGTACTACCTTCCAGCTGTTTCTCCCGCCATAAAACAATGTCTTTCCTATACTTCGCCAACACCTCTACGATTCCTGCCGGCGTATTTGTGCCAGAGAATCCGACGCGTCGGTCGCCTTCTGGAAAGAGGCAGTGATATCGATCGTTCGCGGAGAAAAGCAGAAAAAAGTTAGGGCATACAGAACGGTAGCGGGTGGAGCTATCTGATAGTACTTGAGGAACGTGTGTGCTCGGGCATTTCCTACCATGCAGACATCTAAATGTCACCGAGCATTAAATGCACCTACGTATCGCCGATCGTCCTCTTTTCTATAGGCGGAATCGTAGGCGCTTCTCGGCTCGAGTCGCACGCGAGCTCGAAAAAAAGGTTGTCCCAACACTTCCGCAACTATGGAGTACGTGGAGAATGATGACGAATGTTTCACGGCGATATCTGATCGCGTTTACAGCACAGGTATTAAACGGAAACGCGGACTGCGGACTAAGGGGCGTGAAAGTAAAGGGGGAGCGGGGCCGAGGGCAGCAACTGACGGCAGAAGTGATGCGAGTACAGCTATGGTCAGACACGCGTTAGTTCGCCTTCCCCGGAATACCTGTAATATGCACGTACCAATAGGGGAACTTGTCAAATATATCATTCCACTCGATATCTATTTGAACGTTTCGGCTCTCGCATACTGCCAACTTTATTCAATTTCCTGCCTCACGACCGCTGCCGCTACATTCCCCGCATAAACAAGTACAGTCGGAAAAAGGCCAGACGCCGCGCCGCGCCGCGCCGCGCCGAGTTGCCGTTCGATCGAATTACCGAATATAGTCGAGTGAAAGGAAACCGAACACGCCAACACACAACGCACATGGACCTTTTAACAGGTGCACCCTTCTCGATAAATTGTTTCTCCCCTGTGAAAAGAAGTCTTGCCATTGTTAATGGAAATTCTATGGATTTGTGACACGACCAGAAAGAGAGAAGATTGTTTGTTAATCATCTTATAAAGTCCTAATTACACCTCGATGCGCATTTCAGAAACAGGAGAATCTTCGCGACAGAAAAAGTGATTTCAAACTCATTCATAATTCATAAGCCGGGTTCTACTTTACGCGTCGATGCCTACCACCCAAGAATGAATGAGCCTCCATTATACCAGGCTTTACACTGTTCTTAGCCTCAATTGGTAGAGCCAGTTTTTCAATCGATTTGTGTTCAATATAGCTCGCAAGTAGTAAGAAAAGTAACGAGCAGTCGTATAACTTATTAGTGAAGGGTAGGGCCGCAAATGGGAATGAATTTTTCACGACAGAAGCATAAAGCTTTAAGAACCCTGATAATCATAGAGAACTTTAACCCATATTCGCTTGAGTATCGCTCGTAAATCTCTCTCTCACTCCCTCTCTCTGTGTCCTCTCTGTCCTCTGTATGGTTTTATCAACGTTATCTGATAGATGCGAGCCGGGCAAGCCTTTCTCCTCGAAACGTGGATGTCTCTTTCGCGAGAGAGCATTGGTCCGGAGATTTTATGAGCGGCCGAAGATTGATTCCCAGACATATGGAGGCCGATAAAAACTCAAAATTGCGTCATACCTCTCTCGGCTCGTCTATCAATCTCATCGGGGGGCGAGCGCATGCCTCGTCCCGGTTTCTCGTTTCGACGAGCCTCTCTGATACCTGTCACTCCTGCGATTCGAAGAGGAAGCTTTTCACAGGAGAAACGAGTTACCGGAGGTTCTTTTGTAACACGCGAGCCAACTGCACTCTGCTACCGGCGCGATTAAACGAAACGCGAGACTGCAAGCTGATGGGTGGTGCCGTTGAAAAAGGAGCAGTTGAATTTTCGAGATCCTAAAACTTGGAATTCCCGGGTCGCCCGGCGCAGCAACCAGTGAGCGGTGCGGGTAGAAAGTGTTGCTTTATAATTTGAGAAAAAGTGAGTCGAGTTATGGGAGCTTGCTCGTTCCCCGGTAGAGAAGCAGGCGGTGCGTATCAGTATTGAAGCTGGTCCATTCGGATTTAGAATTCATCCATTAGGATTATGCCAAGTGGTGGAGGTGCGCGCTGAAATATCGAATAGATTGTTCGCGGGCAAACAAAAACAGAGCTTCAGCCCCTGCTGGCTCTCGCTCTTTCCCACGCCACTGAAACCACCACATGTATTGTCGAGAGAGTAGAGTACCAAGCGAAGTATTGGTTAAAGTTAAAACAGGCGTGCCTCTTGAGCTGGTAGCGCTCTTCCTCTCGTTCAGAGTGGAGGTAGCACGCGCAGTTCACCTATTTTCCCAGGGAATTCTCGCCTCCCCATCCTATCCGTCCATCCAACCATCCAACCATCCAGTCACCCAGCCATCCACCCTGCCACCTTTCCACCACCCCTCCTCCCTCGTATTTTGATTCCCGGTGCATTCCCTATTCTTTTTATCCCGTCGACCCACTGCTAGTTTAATTACGATGCAATTACGTAACGTTTCATTCGCTTAATGGGTTACAGCTTTTAAACCGCTCCGCGCGGTGCGAACGCCGCGCACCGGCTGCGAGTTAATCCGTTCCGCAGGAGCCGAGAACGATTCTGACCTGGTTAATTCGCCGAGTTATACTCTCAGGTTATGATGGTGAAAGAGCTGGCACCCAGGGTGACGGGCGTAACGAAAAAAATGCCGTGATAATTCTGTCTCCTAAAATTGCCGTTATCTCTCTAGTTGCCGTATCGTTGAAACCGCCGCGAACTGCGTTCTCTCGCTTAGCTCTTCCCTTCCACGTGCCACCAGATGCAAGCTTTGACTACTTTCGCAAGGTGTCATCCGTCGAGGTAGAAATTTATCACAGAACGAGCAAGTTGCTAATTAATTGGACTAATCACATTACTCCTGCAATAATTCGTCAGAAAGCGAGGATGCCATCAGTCAGAAATGCGTAGTGAACACAGGAGAGAAATAAATTTTGATTTAGATGTATTATCGTTAGAGAAAAGTGCGTCATATTTCCAGAAGTTTTATACGAGCCAGCCTGTCATTCTATCTCTGCCTGTTTCCAGATTGGATTCACATTCATTTTGAGGGTGAAGCTGGCCGCCGGGCTCGCCGAACTGGGACGGTGTTGCTGCTGGCAAAGTGCAGACTAAACTGGTGCTGACATTCACGAGTAATGCACGATGGCGACAGTTTGAAAGGAGAGGCTACCCTTGAAAGTGGGATAGCTAAGTGAGAAAGTGTTGGCCGTGAAGAAAGGGTTGGGTGAGGGGCGGCAAGTTCCGGAGGTGGCTGAGCATAGAGGGAGGATAAGGCTTAGGGAGGATAAATGTTTTCGGGAAAAACAGATCTCAGGGGGGAAGTAACAGGCAGGTAAGGTGCGACTGCAGCAACACGTACGTGTCGCAACGATTAATATTAATCTAGGGGGGAAAGGGTGGCATTAATATCAATGTGGAAAATAGGTGGGGCGGCTAGGAGAAGAGACTAGGAGAGAAGTTCAGGTTCGGGGAAGGCGAGAAGCCGCAAGCCAAACTTGAGAGCGAGCGAGGAAACTCACGTTAGAGGTGAGGATGGTAATTCTGATGGCGTGTGCTTGGAAATAAACGCCGATCCAAGTGTGCTCTCGAGTTACCTACGAGTCTCGTAAAAAGAAAGGGAGAATGGCTCCCGTGGCTCCAACCATGGAGGTACCCACGTGCTTCGAATACCTTCCTCGCAAGTTCCGGCCGATAGATTTTCATGCTCGAATTCCGTGGAGAGCTCGTAAATGTAGCGCATCGCTCTGCCGCCATACCCGAGGAAAAACGCCTCGATATCTCGCGCGCCGCGACACTTTAAAGGAAATATCGGAATACCAAAATGTGCAATGTGCACCGTATACCAATCTACGTATAAATGTCTCTGTCTCGCCTTGCAAAACTCGAGACTGCTTTGTATGCCGGAGTTGTAGGAAGGTCGCAAGACCATGCTTTTTGGGGAGCACGTTAATTTTGTAGGATGATGAATTTTGCTCGCCTGAGAAAGCAAAGTTTTCCAGGACTTTGCAAGAGACTCGCCTCCCAGCAAGTCTGTTTTGTTTTCATCAGCGGCCACTGTTTAGTCTCGCGCCAAAAGGTCACTGGCAAGCCATTACTTCCGTCCGATAGTGAAAGGAAGGTGCCGCGTACGCGAGATGCCTCGCAAATGCCGTACTTCTGAAATACGCTGGAACGAATCCAGTGAAAAATGGACACACGATATCGAAACGAAGAGGAGCCGAATCGATGGGAGCCGTTCTCCCATGAGTGGAGCTACGTGATTTTGGGCGAGGCCGCACCGTGCCGTGCCGCGGCCTATCCTTCCATCTCATCCCGCTTCGAATCTGCTACGAAAGTAATCTGAAAAATTACGATTTTATTCATGAGGCCTATCCGAGTCGATCTTGGAAAGCGGTGGGAACGAGAGGAAGTAGCCGCATACGAAAGAGCGCTCGGCGCTCGGCGCGCGCGCGCGCGACGATTCAATCCCGCTCCCTTCCTGTCTTTGCTTTTTCAGATTAAATTTCACGAAAGCAAACCTTACGCTTTTCACACCGGGAAACGATTTATTCCGATTGCGGGGATATCGATGGTTCCCCTAATCCCCGAGCGTCCTATGTATTACGTGTCGCGATCGCCATCCTCCAACTCACAGAATCCACTCTTTCGTTAAACAGAATTAAATCTACCACGCGCCAGACTATCCAGATGCGATCCTTCCTTTCTCCGTTATTGTTGGAGTACTTTCATAGACAATCTTTATCACTGCATAAGAATTTCTGTTGGACCGACACACAAGTTTTGAATGTGACAGCAGCCACCGGGGGAAGCGAATTCTCGACAAGTGCAGTAAGAAAACAGGCCGCGACGTCTCAGGCTCTTAGCGCTCGACATCTCATCATAAAAACAAGGGAATCCCAGTCTCGCCAAATGGAAAGTAACCTTTATCACCGGGCCGAGGAACTTCTCTCACTCCCCTGAACACATTCTTACTGTCAAGACGGCACGTACCAGGCCGTTACCACTGTTCTTTCCACTTGCGCCTCGAGACAGCCAGGCCGAATGGCACGCGGAGGAGTTGTAAGGCGATAAAGAAAATTTTCTATCGCGGCAATGTCGAGTCAGTGGCACACGATTGCACCGTCATTTTCCAGAGCGAGAGCAGACTGACAGGAGCGGGGCATGAGGAAAAGTTTGAAGGGTTCGGTGGCGGGCGAGTTGGTGCGGTTCGCCAGCGAAAAAGCAGAAAAGTGGAGGGAAGAAGCGGTTGCTGCTCGTCTGTACCGAGCTCTCGCTCCTTGAATCTTTAAAGACGGTACAGTTAGCGAGCGGAGAAGTACAAATGGCTAGCGCCTTAGCGCATCGATTATTCACGCGGGGTCACGTTAAATATGTACCGTTCGTACACTTCCTATACGCTGGCACGGACTTGGCAGCTCCGAACGTTACGCCGGAATCGCGAGGGGTTACACTTCTCCAGGGAGAAACGGCCTCGCACCCGTGCTCACTTCCTCTTTGTACTGTCTGGCTCGCCCTCGCCTTTTCTTGTCACCTCTTGCACCGGCACCAAACGCCCCAGCTACTCCACCACTCTCCGCATACGAAATCGACGAATTAAAGAAGATGGCCTTGATTTCACTGACCCACTCTTGGCAGAGTGCAGACTGCCACTGGGGTAGTTCGCCTAAACGCCAAGAGCATCCTGTGAATTCTAAGCAGCGACGAGCAACACGTCTCCGCGAAGAGAGTTACAAGTAGCTACTCCGGTAACGTGATAAGACCACATCTGATGGTGTTGGCATCCCGCATACTCCAGGTTACAAGATACAATCTGTCTTCCTCTCTCACTCCTGCCCTCCACTACCGTCGTCACCGCCACCCCTCGCGCACAGTCAAAGCTTTTATTAAGATGCCGAGATTGGCTAGTCGTCGTGGCCGGTTCAGTCCTTCTAACGGGACTCTCGAAAGCGAAAGGGTAAATAAGAATATCTGACGGGGAAGCCTATGAGGGTCCCGTCCACTGCGTATCGCATAGGATCACGGAAAAAAGAGGAGTGCTGAGGAAGTACTAATGTTACGAAACGATGATTCCGGGATTTAGGAGGGCGAAATAAAAGCCGGTGGGGCCTGTCACGCACGAAGAGAAGCGGCCTGGCGTCGTTCCTCGCACGAAATCTAGCCCTAAATCGTGCCAGTGGGTGTGTGTGACTTTATTTCACGTACTCTCTCGGCGTTGCGCCCTTAGCTCAGCCTGGCGGCGCGGCGGCGGCGGGCGCCCTACCCCGCACCAATGCCAGGCACAAATCTTCTTGATTTCAGCTACGCGGAATCGGCTGTCCCTACAAGGTGCGTCGGTGATGTAAGCGAGAACCCAGCCCCGATTGTCGCAGATGCCTCCGAAGCCGGATTTAACGAGGGTCTACCCATTGAGCCACGCGCTCGGATTACCTAATACATGGTATTCCTATTTCCGCCGCGGAATTCACTATTTCGCAGCTGCGTGCAGATAGCTTCCTTTTACTTGATTAACGACGACCAAAACTAAACAGGCTAATCCGGTGCGCCGGCAAACGGCGGAAGCAGCCTTCCCGAAAGTAACTTTACTAATTCCTGAAGACGGCTTGCCTTGCATTAATTACAGAGGCGAGTATTCATGTGGAAATTCGCCAGTCTTAAAGACCGTTTACATGGCAGGGCATAGCCGTACGTCGCTCGGTCTATAAGGGAGTGTCGGCCAGATAGAGAACTTGAGATTTGCAGCTTCTCCAGCGAGGAATTATACGCGAGGGTAGATCCCTTCGGCGAGATAGCAGCGACAAATTTCGAGAAAAATATGTTCGCTCCGCTGTCACGGCCACCCTGTGCCCCACCAGCCACTACCTAACCATCCTTCTTCAACGTTCTCTCTACTTTCGCGATACTAGCTACTAGCTAGCACTGTTAGCCCCGTCTCGCGCCCACTCCAATTCGCCTGGCGGCGATACCGATAGGCGGGAGTGCCCGAGGGGTACCCGAGGGCGAGCGCTGATGAGAAAAATATCTAAACGTAGATCAAGTTCGAGAGCGGCTGACTCGTTAAACTGCCAAAGTGCTCCGGATGCCGGCATTAGCGGGCCATCGAGGTCTCTGATCTGTGCGGGAAGCATCTCCTCCCCATGTCGATGCCAAAAGGGAACTACCACCGAGATGAAAGCCACCGCAAAATACACCCCCCGCGCAAGGATTGTCGCTTTTAAAGTCGAACGAGTCTTCAATATTCCAGACACGATCGAATGTTTCGTTAGTTCGACTATGAAAGTTGGAATATAGTAGCGGAGCAGTGCGGTGGCGCAAGAAGTGGTCGCGCTTCTGATAATGAGAGGGCAAACCGAGCAGACGAGGGGTTAATATAAGCGTGTCGCGAGGCCATAACTCTTAATAAATGAAGGAAGCTACGTTCCTAATGGCGCTTCGCCGGTTTCTAACTCACGAGAGTGCAGTTTCGTGTCCCGGACGGAAAGAAGCGTGTAGTATATGCCACGAGCCGGCGGGCTCGAGTCCGCACGCGCTTCACCCGGCTCGATGGCCCGCTCCTCCCTAATCCTCTTCATTTTACTCTTCCACTCGTTTACGCTCTTCCAAACTGATGCCGAGCAATCTCCCTGCTGCTTTTCCGCAACTGTTGCCTGCCTCTCGACAATTCGACTCTGATCTTGCGACACTTGCCGGCAGCTGGGATTTATCATCGCCCCGTTAAGCGTCTCGCTCGCTCTCCGCTGCGCATCCTGCACCAGCTGCGCCTCCTATCCGCCATCCTTTATGACTTATGACGATCAGGATGAGACTGCTTGCCATCCTCCAGGGAAAGGATCTTCCCCCGAGGGTAACAAGCCGGAGAAAGTGAGACGAATGAGGTGGAAAGTTCCGATTACTAGGTATCGTCTTATTATGTCGAGTGAAAAAGAGCTCCTTCCGGCTGGTTCTTTGCAGACTTTTCAAGTGAAACTTGTTACGCTGCGGTAGAGTGAATTCGTCTAACGAAGATCGGAGTGTAACGAGAAAGTGTAAGGAAAGCCGACACTCGAATGCATCCCAACTACCCCGAACTCCTTCGATAGTACACTTCATTGCCGGCGCTGGCGGTATAACGTAGAAAGTAAAGTTCGAATGTAGCGCATTTTGGCACAATATATCGAAAACGAAGTTTGTAGGTTGACTAGAGGAAAGCTCAGTGTGTAGAGACCGAATGAATTCGAGCAAATAAAAAGTATTGATATTGGAAATATTTACAATTTATACATGTATACTCAGTTTCATTCGCTTCGCGAAAGTTTGCATACTCGCTTGCATTCAGCTCTCTGATCTGTTAAATAAATATATGTATAAGAAGACCACAAACAACAATGTATCACCATTTGCTCGCTAGAGAATCGCAATCAATACCAAAGCAATTACAATTGATACTTTTTTTCATCGCTTGCACACTGCACATCTATAGCTTTGTAGTCAAAGGCAGTTTAAAACATTACATCAACCTTCTTCTATTTTATTGTATAGGAACAAGTTTGTATTTTGTATATTTTCTGTTTCGTGGTTACTCAATCCCTGGCTCTCACTATTATACAAACTGACTGTTCTCCTGATAAATAGCACTTCCCCCATTTAACTTACTTAGAGAAGTTTTACTTCTAACGTACACGGCAGCCACGAACATCTTTTTCTAAAGATATTCTAACTTTCTTGAATTTTTCATAATTTGAGACTTAAAATATAATTAGGTAAAGTTTTGAAAGATTTAGTAGCCAAGGGAGCGTCTCATATGTTCGGTGTAAAGTTAGTCTTTACCTAATGTCTCCCGTGAATCCTCCTGTTTTACACATATACTGCACCTTTTCATACACTTTGACCATTTAACATTTATTATCTCGAATTACATTGTGAATAATTCATTCATAGAAGCAACGCGCATGAATTTATATTGAGACTTTTATATACACGCGTTCCGCCAGGGGCTAATTTTAAAGCTGCTTATTATGCATCGTTGTTACGCTAGCCAGCTCCGGAAGCGCGGTAATGCTGGCAAAAAAGAGTTATTTGTCTCGGGAAAAATACGCGAGAATTTACGGAGCTACAGAACGGGGGTTGCATTTTTTGAATGGGGAAAGGTAGGCGGCTACGATTTTAAGGGATGCCCGCGTGAAGGAACTTTCCTCCAGTTTGTCAAGCGTAGGAATTTGCCGAGCGGTGCGCGCGCTGCCCCGTCTCGTTCTCGGCTTCACTATCGCTCTCGACGTCATTGAGCGGCAACGGCCCTCCCAACTCGCAAACACCGTTCTTTCGTCCTTATTACGGGAGGTATGGGGTTGTACATCATCCGTCGACACTTATTGACTCTTGGAGACCCCCAATTGAAAAGTAGGTGTGCGTCCGGACCTTCGCTCCGGCCCATTTATTACTCGAGATCTCTGGAACTAGACGCTCCTGGCGGTAAGCGGGAAGCAGTGTGCGTCGAACATCGGCGTAGAGTACATACGCGGCGTTTAGCACTCGGAAGCCGGCACCGCCTCGTCCACACCCTCTTGCCCGAGTCCGCCGTGAAAGGGGATGAAAAATAGCTGGAAATTTCGACAACGCGGAACCCTCTCGCGCCCCTTTCTCCCTTCGCTGGCCCCGCTTAATAAAGCGGCCTCGAAACTCGAGTGGTTTCCTAAAAAAATGTTCCGGCCACGCGGCCAATAGCTACCCCTCTCGTTCGCTGCGACAAATTGCATTATGGACGCACACCAATGCGTAAACCCAGACCTAACCTCCGCGCCCTCGCCGCTCGCCGCTCGCCGCTCACCGATCGAACGCTACTCTCACGGTGATTTCGACACCCTATTAATCACGCCTATGCGTAACCAGCCCTGGAACGATCCGTTTTTCGACGAGCGTTCCTGCCTGTTCGCACTCGGGCTAAATAATGCGTGAGCATGAAGGCCAGCTGCAGTAATTAGTTCGACTAATGTTGTCCTGGAAACAGGTGTCTGCGTGGTACAGCCGCGCACAGCGCTGCGAGCGCGCCGGCCAAAGCAGCTGGATATCCACACAACTCAGGACACCGCACACCGGACTATGTACCGCTGAAGCTAGATCAACGGGAGCTTTCCATCTTTTAACTTGACTTAGCATACGTGCCTGCCATTCGTGAACGGCAGCGACTTAAGCCCGATTCATATATTACATACACACCAACATACGGAAGAATGTACGTGTAGCCTGGTTAGGACTGGATGAAGGAAGGCACGCTAAGCGGCAGTCGGAGGAAACACTCGGTCGTGGAAGTGCGCGGATTAAACGCGGCGCTCTGGAAAGTCTCGTAAATTGTCTCCCGGCAGACTAAACGAGTGTGCGTGCATGAGCGTGTGTGTGCGTGTGTGTGTGCATGTACTTTAGTCCTCGCAAGCTAAATGATAATTTTACTTCGCATGCTGGAACAGATAGTTACCAGGAACGGATGCCAAGTCGAGTCGAGTAAGTATGCTGTTTTCCAACTAACAATAAGCCCCGCTTCCTGATGCCGTCACTCTGATGCGTCATCCTCCGGGAGAACTCCTTTTCCTTCCTTCTTTCATCGAGCGTCTAGCGATTTTTGCGAGCTTAATACCATCGAGCAGTATCCTCTTCCTACTTCTTTAAGGGCGCGCCACTCGGGATAGAGTGGAGATAGGAATTTTTCACTATACCCAATAAGTCCCGACAGAGGAGGATGCGCTCGGTCTTCCATCTCTATCTCTCCAGAGAAAGAGGGAGGATCTAGTAGAAACGGTTCAGTGGTAAGACGGTCCTGGCGTGGTACGCTAAGGGGAAATTGCTCTGGTGTGTAGGCAGCGAGGCAGAGCGACGGGTAGGTACGCCCATCGTCGGGAAACCAGAGCAAGAGGCTTAAGGTGTCTCACGAATAATGGGGGGGCCGCCCGCTGACGTTTCTTCTAGAAATTTCAATGCTCCGCGCTCTCTCCCGGTACTTTCTTCGGGTCGTTAGCCCTCGGGAAAATGTCAAAAGGTTCGCGCTGGGAAAGAGCCGCGCGGCGGCGAGTCAACCCTCGCGTCGCCGTCGCCGCCGCCGCCGCTACCTCGAGTACCGCAGCCCCGGCGAAGTATGGCAATGGAGCCGGAAGTTACTCCGGCGGACTTGGAATCCGTAGGATTAAGGGACTTCGACGCCCAGCTCAAAGTTAAAGGCACGGCTTATTATATGGGACCGACGCAGAGTCGAAGACACCGAAAGGAGAGGGCAAGCCCAGGCCAAGCCTTCAGAATGCCGCCCAAGAAAGGAGCCCAATCCTCAGATAATTAATTCGGGCTAATTGTTCGCGGTCGCTGGAGAATAGCCGGCTCCGCCGTCTTTTCACGCTCTTTCCATCTAACCGCTCAACTATTTCGACTTCGCCACTCGACTGGCAAAAGATCAAAAACCCCGAGAGAAGTACACGTTACATAGAAATCATCGCTTTCGGAGAACGAACCAATGAATTAAATGTACCACTGCAGTTGTTATGTAATTACCCGAGTCCGATTTGATCCGGCATCACCGGGGTAATGAATCCGGTCTAATTAGAGTCAATTGCCAAGGAGCTCTTGACGAGATATTACCATTTGGAATAATATGCTTCTGGCAGTGGGATGGATTCTATTTTAAAACTGCAAATAAGTCGGATGGAGCCGCCATCCGGCGAATGCACTCTCCGATATTAATCCAATCTTCAGCCCGTCCGACATCATCGAAATCATAATATCCACGGTGGTCGGAAATGCCTGTCACTCCGCGAATCTTCGCTCGAGTAATCGAATAAAGATATCCATAAAAAAAAGCAGTGTTATTCCAGGTGGAGTGCGGTCTTTGACCCGTCCAACTGGATCCCCCACTCTCCGGCTGGTATCAGTCTTTCTTCAGAGAGAATCTAGTAGCCGCGCGAAAAACGCTTCTGAACGGTTGAAGGAGGGTCGCCGAGATAACTTAAATCAATTCGTGTCCCGGGAAAGGTTCCAGCCGACTTTGACGAGAAGGGAGTATGGGCGGCAGGGATGTAAAGGCGAAGAGGGACGCATTAGCTCTTTCTCGGCTAGATCGACCACGTATGTGTGCTCCGTTCCGAAGCGCTTCGCGCGGCGGCGTACCTCTTGAAGAACCGAGCCCTATATCAAAGATGCATGAGATTCCCGGGTAAGCGAGGAGGCGCGGCGCGGCGCGGCGCGACGGGCGCGAATCATCGACGACCTGGATGATGGGTGAACCCTGGCAAACCGTTTCTCCGATCTGCCCCTTCCCAGACTACTGGCAGAAGAGAGGAGAGCCTCGAAAGAACGGAGGAGAAAGAACTTTGAACGGGAAGTTGGCGGAGACGCTTGGAGCGTGGGTTGAATTTCCGTGATGTCTGGTTCGACAATACGCCGGCTGGCCTAAACGGCCGTTCATTGAAAGGTCCCGACGCCGACGGACAACCGGGACCCGATAAACCCCGACTTGTCCTACCACCTACCCCCTGCTTCCTCCTAAACTACTCTTGCCCGCCAATGCTGCTCCCTTTCACCATTCTTCCACTCTTTCCCTTCTCACCCCACCCAGCCTACATCTCATTCTACTTAAATCGACCTCTCCCATTACTACCTCCGATTCCAGCGAATCCTGCATCTTACCAGCCACCTCCTCGCCGTGTCTCCATCAGAGGTAGGTGAACCATCAACTGGCGGCGCGTACATTTTTACGCCTTTTTTAACGAGCGGATTGATAGTCGGGCAAAGTTACGCTGGTTCAGATAGTAAAGTACATGAGCGACTTTTTCCTTGGTACTTGGCGTGGCTCAACGGTGGTTAGCCAGCGAGAGCCAAAGGCACTCACCTTGATTTGTTCGCAACTCCTGCTTTATAGGTTTGCCTCGCCCAGGAGACACGTCGTATCACTGCCGATAAAAAGCCACCCTCGACCCACCCCCCCTCTTTCGGACAGCCCTTAATTCAAATCGCTCGATCCCTTTGAAAAGGCGACACGTTCGCATGTTCCCGGCCTATTTCCTCGTTGCAATCTTCTAGGAGGATAGCCGGGGCCATTGCCCTCCTATTTCTCGATAGCGCAATGTTTGCTCAGGGAAGAACAACACGCTACATAGTTAATAAGGGTGGGAAGGGTGGTGGGACGGCCGGGGGAATATGGAGCGCAAGCTCGTACCGTTGCTAACCGGGTAATAATAATTTGCTCGTCGAGCGAGCAGTAAATTCGCGGAAAGGGAAGTGAAACAGTGCGAAACGAAAGAGCGGAAGGGAGTTACGCTCTGTTATGCAGATCTTCCTTATGAATTGCATCGGAGGGAACCGCGTCCGAAGGCAAAACTAGCAATATCGGGGATTTCCTGGCGGATTACTTTGATTAGATAACCCGGATATCTCTCAATACAGCGATTCAGGAGAACGTTAATTAGTCATCCGAGACGGTCCAAGGCTATGAATGATTTAGTGGACCGGTCGCGCCTCACAAAGAGGTTTCCCGTGTTCGAGCCCCGGTTATGCATATTGTACGAACGTGCCCGTCATTCAAAGTCCTCCAGACCTCCTGCAACTCTCCTTCCATTTTGCAGACTGCTTCTCCCTTTTTAGCATGGCGTCGTCTCGCCGCCAAAGAACTTTACCCTCAAAACTGGCTCCGACCAATTTCCCGATTCGCGCCAATTGCCTTAAGAAGCACTAAGATCTTCATTGGGAAAAGAAGAAACGTCTTGTTTCAACTAGGAAGGCGATAAGTGGTCCCTGTTACAACGCTTCCACCTGATTTGTCAGGCATAGTGGTAGCGAAGGGAGGGAGAGAGCCGATCATTTTTCAGTGGGTGAATAAAGCCGGCAGGTTCGTTCGTCAGGAGTTAAGGAAGTAAATTCGCTTTCGGTAGACAGATCTCGGTAAAAGGAACGGGGTGAAGTGAAATGCGTGTCGCACTCCTAGGGCCTATGCCAGGCCGTGAGCCGTTTCACTTTCTCCCAAAGTGCAATTCGCCGGGCAGAGCCTTTCTCCACGCCCCGAGAGGAGCATTGCCACTCGAGCAGTACTAACAGCATTATGCAAATGAGATGGTTCCGCCAGCACGAAAACGTTGGAACCCCATTCAAGGTACTTCCCCGTCCGTCGTGAAACCGAGGTTTCGCTTCGGGACGAACTCACCCACCCTCTGCTCTAAAGTCCCGCAGACGAAAACCACCACCACCGAAGGAAAGAGACCATCTGCAGCAGAGAGAAAGAGAGGACGCGAGAAAAAAGCGGAGGAGGGGGGCACACCCCGAGGGACTCTTTCCGACGTTTCGATTTTTCAAACGGCCTTAGAAAAACTCGCGTTCGATGAATATCACGGAGAAGGCGTTAACTTTCCAAGTGGTTTCCCATGAAGGAGAGAGAGGGAAGACGGAAAAAGCATTTGTCCGCTCTCGGCCTACTCCGATTGAATTCCTTACACATCTAATCACTGCAGAGTGGGTGAGTGTTGATCTTCCAAGAGGATAAATTTGCGGAGGAATATGGGTTCTGGCGGACGATGGGTCACCGGTTAACGAAGAACCCTTTGCTTAAAGATCGCAGAGCGATGTTCTTCTCAATTGGTACCGGAACGCAGCCGCATTACCTGTTTTCAACTCATTAGCAAGAAACCCTTCGCGTGTTCCCTCGCGTTCGCCCAATTTAATTGCATCCGACGCCCAATCAGAGCGAAGTTTTCGTCGAGCAAGGAAGGGAAAGGGTGAGCGAGGCAAGCCTGTAATGAAAGTACGAAGAAGAGCGGCAAGGAAAGGGTCCGGTTGGCCTTACGAAAGGGCTCGACAAAACTTGGAAACACAGACAGAAGCGTCGGGATGAGTGATCGATTCCTTCGATAATTGTGTTAACGCGAACGTGCCAATGAGGCAATCAACGGCGTATAATGTAATTATGGGGTTGCATTATGGCACGTGGCTCGATGGCACCCATGATATCGGGTGCGGCTAACCGCTTAGGTCGCACCCTCCGTTCCTCTCTTCTTTTTAATATTGTCCTCTTCGGCACCTGGCCTCACTCGCTCGCTCGCTCGCTCGCTCGTTCTATCCCTCCCTATCTGTCTATCTCCCTGTCCTCCCTATCCTACTCTCGGTATTGGCAGGAACCATGTATTCCATTCCGATCGGACGAAGATCAGCTTTGATCTCTCGGCCACATTGTTAAAGCGGCAAGCTCTCTGCGTTTCGTGTTAATTAACGAAATCAGTAGCCTAGAGCTTTTCAAAGAGGGAAGCTCTTGCTCTCAGGGAATATCGGCACCACAAATACTACTGTTGGTACTACTACCATCACCACTAGCAGACATGCCTTCTCTTTCGTTTACCACCACTGTCTTTCCCGATTGTTCTTCATGTTTGTCGTTGCCAGTGTACGCCAGCGAATAATTAAGGCAGGAAGAAAATGGAGCAAAGGGTTGTCGTGATACCGGATACAAAGTGGTGGAAAGGTGGGGGCTACCACGACGGAAGGGTAGGTAAAAAAGGTGGAACAACAGGCAAAGGGAGAAATCGGCCCTTTTTTGTCGTCGCGACACGCTGTTTACATTTCGGGCTATTTAGAGTTGGTTTACGTAAGCGGGAATGCGACGCACGCTTGATTAACACTTCAAACGGGGAAAACCGCATAATACCCGGTGTAATGATACTGCTCCTCGGAAGAGGCAACCAGCCTCGCGTTCGATAGATCGAGCCCCCGTTCGAATGCCTTTGTGCCAGTCGCGAAAGGGAAACCGCCCTTTTCCTTTCCGCCACACAAAAATCCTCTAAACCTCTCTCCATCAGCCAAATAGGTACTTGACGATAACAAACCACTCATATTGTACACGCGAGTAATTCATGACAGCGGCCCCTTTCCTATTTCCTTAATTCGATGTGGAATATTAAGTCAATCAGCCTGCATTTTAAGGGGCCACCGCAAAAATAGAAGCAGACGGATACGTCTATTCTAAGCGCGGAGTGCAACTGCTACTGTGTAATTGGATTCCATTTGCATCGGCGAACATCTCACTATCCTGCGACAGCTCTAATTTCGGCGGTGGCTGCTTCGTGGGAATGAAAAAGGTCGATGCCCCGATTGTTCGACCGCGGAAGGTAACTGACCTCGGCTGGTGTCTTCTGAATTCAGTCGCCTCGACTCCGCGATGAATTTGACAACTCGAGAGAATAAACATGAGGACGGTCGTTGCCCCTGTACGAATCTTCAAGTGTTCAAGCTGCTCAGCCTCCGTCAGATTGACAATTGACTATTGACTTTCCCATTAAAGCACTTTGAGAAGTCCCTTCTCCTATGCTTGACTTGCGCTACTCAGCGAATTCATGCTATTAAGGAGTATCAACTGAAATCGGGTAATCTATATTAAAAACATTGAAATCCCTTCCCCTCCCTTAACCACCAATCCATCAACCTCCCCAAAATCATTTAAAATGATCGAAAATAGAAATGGATATCATCGGAAGCCGAACGCCAAAGTATGGTTCAGGCATAATTAATTTTCCATTAAAGTGCTTTCAGAAATCCTTTCTCGGATGCTTGACTTGCGCTACTCAGCGAATTAATGCTATTAAGGAGGATCAACGGAAATCGGGTAGCCCGTGTTAATGAATAATGGGATATTTGTTACGCTCCGAAATATCCAATTCCAGTCGCGTTTCCATTTGCCGCGCGGCATGTAAAGATAAGCCCGACACAGCGTAGTCTCAAGAGAAGACTTCCGTAAGACTCCTGTAATTATCTTCGTTTCTCGAGTATCTCACATCCTTCCCCAGTCTACTCCGATTGCTGCCTCATTCCGACCAAGCTACGGGAGACGTTGTCTCTAATGGTCCTTTACGCTTTGGCAAAAATAGGGTCGACGTAGCCAATCGACTGTTTCAGGAACTCGTTTCTATTCCACGTGACTGACTCTGTACAGGTGCGTCAGGAAAAATCATAGTAGTCGAAGGGGAATGTCAATTAGATATCGAGCAGAAGAAACTAGTGCCAAAGACAAAGGGGCATTAGGGAGTGAGTTATAAAAGTAGAGGATAAGTATTGCAATATTTATCGGTTAAGAGTCGGAGCGGTGGTGGAGGAGGTAGCAAGTGGGCTATATTTCTTCCTGTTTCTGGAAGAGGGCCAACGACACTGGCATTAGGAACGAGAAATGCTTCGAGAAGGAACATGCGGAGGACTACTGAACGAGTACGATTGAATTCGAGGCTCTTGCCGCACCTCCTCCCTTTGGCTGCTTAATCGCCAAAAATATTGGTTCCTCCCGCGCACCAGCCAGCAGCTTTACCTCCGGACAGGCTTGCTTGCCGGCGCGGTGCGCCGCGGCGTGGCCTCTGGCCCACCTTCACGAAGATCGGCTGGACTGGCGCCAGCGAACTCGAGAGAAAAAATTTACGGCACGATTCGCAGACGTGGACGTAGCCACGAGGGTTCCGCGACAGGAAAATTACGTGATTCCTAGGCCACTCTTCCACGTCAGCGGCCCTTAAATTACGAGACATTGCGCCCGATGTTCTCGCAGTGCTGTGGTCCCCCTTGCTTTCTTAAATAGACCGGAGAAAAATTGCGCAACCGCTGTGAAAACGCCACAAACCCCAAACCCCGCCTTTCCAGGCCGAAAGCTGCATGCACGGAGAACCTCAAGACGTCGAATTTATGCAAGAAAAACCGTAATGAAGCAGCAATGGAAATGAGTAGAAATTACGTGTATCGCGTGGAGCAATGTGCGAGCAGCGGTTCATTAATGCAGGGTTTATAGCCGGCGGCTTGATTATGCGATATGTAGAAAAGCAAAGTACGATGTGCTTCTGGCGGCAGAATGCTCACCGTCCTGCTATCCAGATGCTTTCATGATTAACGTTTCTTTTACTGTGAATGTAAAACGTTTTATGACCAACCCTCCCGTTATCTCGAAGATCGAGGCATTATTATGACACCCAGGTGGAATAGCGGCCCGAGGAGGAAGCCACCAAGCGTAAGGGGTGGGGCAAACGGGGTTCGGGCTATGGAATAGAGATACCGACTATCCCGTCCGTGCCTCGGGGAACATTAGTCCTGGGAACATGGGACTGCTGCTGTGGCACTGCTACTTCACCGTTCGCTCCCAGTATCACAACCCCTATGCCAGTATGACCGCGGGCTACTTAACCGGATGCTGTGGCCATCACCGCTCGCCCTCTTAAACGATACCACCCGCTCTCGCTTGATTCATTCCCGATTCATTAGATCAAGACCACACGAAATTCCTGCAGGCCTCTTTCCAATGAAATAACCCAGGAATTACGCAGTGTACTTCGTGAATAGAATGGAGTCGAACTAAAGTTCCGTAGAGTGAAAGAGGCAATAGGGATGGCAGGGGAGGAAATGCACGCGATACTCCCTGGCAGCAACACGTGAAAATTGTCAAGAGCTTCCTGCTCGTCTTATCTCTTTCTCTTTCCTCGTCTCACCCCTGTCTAGGGAACCTCGACTCGCCGCGCTTCCTCTTCCAGTTTCCTTAGTTTCCTCACTCCAATCCCAGAGCACTCTCGAGTACCTTTCAGACGTGTGCGGCCCATGGGTTAATGTACCATGAGGAAATAGTCGTATTATGACGTAAGTTAACTGCACTGTGAAATACGTCTTTCCAAGGGAGTTGTATGCCCGTTCTCTCTTACTCGATCTGGGCGGGATGTGTGTGCTCGATGTGTTACTGCCGCTACATTGATCCCGTAACTGTTTAATAAGAGTGGAGAGGCCCGGGGCGGTAAAGTCCTCTTTCTCCCTCTCTCTCACTCCCTCTCTTGTCGGTACAGGTGTATCACGCGACTGGGCGAATTACAGGATAGATTAGGAAGTTTCTAGCGCAAAGGGATGAGCGAGGGTTGGGTAGTGCAAGGCTGGCCAGTGGAAGAGGCTCGCAAGGCGCAGATAACGCGGCTGGGGTCGCGATATGGACGTTTATCAATGATATAGCGTAAGCACCGCTGTAGACTCGATACCACTCTACCGTCTCCGTCTCGGTCTCGAACAGCGTCGGTACCAGTGCTGGTGCCGGTGTTGGTACTAGTAGTGTTCGCAGTTTCGCAAGCCTAGTACACACGCCAAGGCTGCACGGTGCGGCGCGGCGCGGCGCGGCGCCGCGTACGAGGAAAGGGGGGTGTTCTGAATCTACTAGCATACATACATACATAGAGCCAGTCGACCTGGCATTATGCCATGAAGCACGCGACCCCGCGCAACACGCCTCCGGAACGTCAACTGTTTTATGCACCTGCTCGCCATGAAACCCCCTGGAATGACTCTCTCTTTAATGCTTGGCCGAGCCCGAACCTCCAGCTTGAGATTGACGGTGCATCAGTAAAGTAGATCACAAGCCACTCGGGTGTAAGGGCTTGGCCCCAAGCCCTCGTCCACTCCATCTCGAAAGAGAAGGTGACAATGCTTAAGCTTCTTCCGTGATGGTACTCGCATTACTACAAGTTCCATTAAAACCTGACGCGACATTAAAACACTCTGTCTCGCTTTCGTGGGTAATTGAGCAACATAAAGTCTACTCGCCTTGCTATGTCATAGCCATTATCGTAACACTTACGCCGAGGCACTTCACCCCTCTCGGTCTACGGCGCCCATTCCTTTCGACTTGTCTTTTTTTCTGTTTGCAGTGCAAAATTTTAATGGCTTAGTAGCATGCTACCTCGTCGGACGAATGGGGGCAAAAATAATTGAGAGGTGCGGAAGGTACTCTCTCGAATAAAGGGACAAGGGCGACTTTCCCCAGGGAGAATCGCGATGTAGCATGGTGCGTCGCGTAAATGAAAGCGTACGCAGCATCGAGTTCACGAGAAACATTGGCAAGAGAGAGAGAGAGAGGGAGGGAGAGGGAGAGGAAGACCGAGCGTTCACTGTAAACTCATGTGCGAAGCGTAGTGCGGAAGGTGGATGCGCGCATGTGCACATATTGCACCCTCGTTTTCCTGTGAATTACGCGAACTGCTATCATGGAAACCACGAAATGACGTGATTTCGGGGAAGTAGGAACGAGGAGTGTGCTCGTCCCTGGAGAAGCTTCCTCAGCCAGGACGTCGGATCGCATCGTGCCACCTTCTCACGAAATTACGGTACGTACCATACAAGTGAATTACGGCCAAACAATCCCAGGCAAAGGGGCAGCAGCCCTGATAATTTTTCAGAACGATAAAGTACAGCTGGATTTTTTCGAAGCACATACCAAGATTAATGTTCTTTGCGTGTCCGAGTAAATGGCTTGGTGCGGTCACGTCTGTAAACTTCCATGCTGCAGAGCAATGGGTCGACATAAAATACTAGACATTTGACAGAAAACATTTCTTTTCTTCATTATATTACTGTGTATATTGATATAATCATGTGCAATGATCATATTATTATTATAAACCTAACAAGAACTATGTAAAATGTTTCCATGCGCCGAAAATATTCTACATATTCATTATGTTGATTATGCTCATTATTTTTGTAATAATTATGCTTTCATCCTATATAATGAGAGAGAAATAAAAACCGGTCTCTTTGAAACGTCTAGAATTTTATGATTTCAATCCATTGTGCGGTCGGGCGATAACTTTCGCGTATAACGACTTCTCTATACATATTGCGCTCTCCCCGGCTTCGGAATTATACATTGCGAATCGTGCGTTATTATTCATCGACCGAAGACTAACAAGTATAATCGGATGGAACGGATCGGGAGACTAGAGTAGAAGAGACGTTGAAGAAAAAATAGGAAATGTAAAGAGCTCAGTCACGCAACGTTTATTTCGTCTGTCGTCTTTTAATAGCTCAAGGAGTATGGCCCGGCTGACGAGAGGCATACAATGCGCTACTATATGCCTGCTAATAAATTAGCGATGTACCGAGGAAAAAGGAGCCGGCTCGACTGGCGCGATGTCGCGAAGAACACGGGCGACGGGCGACGGGCGACGAGCGACCGGCAAGCAGAAATCACGAGGACGCACTCTGATGTCGAGCTTTCAGCCGCGGAATGGGGTGTAACGTCGTCAACATCGTCTCGAGATGGTCCGCGGCCCCTTTCAAAGGCGTTCTTGGACCTCCATCTTTTTCTCGTTGGCGCACTCTCCCTGGAACGCGAGCCTCTTCGATTGAAATGCACTGACGACAGCTTCGCGAAATAAATATCTCCCGCGAAATCTACCAACTGCAACCTCTTAGAACACCGTCCTTCTCTCTCTCGCTCTCTCTCACTCTCTCTCAACCCTTTCAACATTCAAGAACCTTTCAACCGGTATATTCCTTTCTTGCAGAATGCATCCAGACGCCTCCACATTTTGAAGAAGCTTGAAAAGTATTGCTTCTACCTGGTCCAAAGCAATTAGAGGCTTGGAAATGCCAAGATCCTGCTGGTGGTTTCTATTGGATCGAACTATGCTGATGCCGCCGCCGCCGCTGCCGCCGCCGCCACCACCGACGAATATCGAGTATCGAACGCGTCTACTGTTTAGTGCCGAGTGTTGGGTTTCCACGGGTCTCGGATAGAGGCGAATGCATCTATCTCACGATCGGGATAGCTCTGTGAACGCGCGACGTAATTTCACCGCGCTATCGCCCACTTGTCCGCCACAAAATACTATAGTGAAATAGCAAGCGAGCGTTGCTTCGGGTAAAATGAGTTTTGATTGTTCCGCGCCAAAACTTTCCCTCTTGATGGAATCGGGGGAAATGAGTCGTTGGAAAAATATCTTGTGGTTAACGCTATATGGGGAGGAAAGAGTTTCGCATTTCCTTCATTTGCATTCCCTCGGCTAGGTGTTCCCGTTCCTTTCTAGTCAACAGACGCGAAATTAATCGGCGAACGAAGCGGCCGAGCAATTAAAATTAATGAAGTAACACGGTGGCAGTTTGTTTTCAATTTCGCCCGAGCCACTGCAATCTCACTGTCGAAGTGTTATTCTACATCTCAACAAATTTCCACGGCCGGCCTGCACTCGCGATATTTAAATTGATGCCACGATGCTGCGTGGCATTATACGTTAAATCCGCGAGGATCATATTACTTTGGAATGTACATACATAGAGTAGACGCAAGTAAATACTTTGGCCGAGGCCTCCGGCTGTTAAGATATCGCGCTTTTACGCCAGTCTCCCTCGTTCGTCGTCGTCATCTCGCCTCTCTTCCAAAGGAAGTATGCGCGCTCGCCGGAAGACAATGGGGGATGCTTTCGTCAAAACCCCGGTGCACACCGTACCCGGTATTTCATGTCTCAATTATTCCCCACAAAAGCGACCGGAGAAGAGCGTCGGCGGACGCGGCCCTCTTCTACGTCAGCGTGGTTAGCCGCCGTTGTTATCTATTCCCCGTTCCCCGTTCTCCGACGAATAACCGAGATTCGTGAGAGAAATGCCGTGCTACGCTCGATTCTCAGCACCAACCTGCGCGTGCTACTCCTCTCGTCGTCCCTGACACCGACCTCCGACACCAACACCGACAGCCTCCACCTCAACATGTGTTGGATTTCTTGAAGCCCCGAGTGCCCCAATTAAACTCAAAACAAAACTACCCCCGACACCATACAAACCCATCGGTTATACTTCTGTCTTATTATTGCCCATTAGTTAGATAGTAGCAGCGGAGGTCAGCCAGCAGGAAGCGTGCATTACTAGTTCAGGAAACAACGAAGTCGGCGGGCTTTCTGCTCCCTTTCTCACAAAAGCAACACAATAGCTGTCTGCCGTCCAGTGGATAGGGCCGCAAGATCGTCTCAGCTTTTGAAACGAAAAGTCGGGGATTAAAACCGTAGCAAGCGCCCAGGATTTCTACGCGGTTCAGAAGTTTAAGCGACTTATCTTTTCCCCATGAGCCGAGAATTTCAGTATTATAGAATGTCCCAAGTATTTTCAAAGTGTAACGACAGATGAAATTCGTATGAGAAAAGTGTGATGATACTGATTTAGTATAAATGCAGCTATTGAATGATGTATAGGATTATGTTCCCCAGAGAAGGCAGACAAGACTCGAGGGTTGACTGACTGAACGGTGAATGCAAATAGGCTGGCATCGAAGTGGATCTTGCGATCCGGGATATAAACATCGTTAGTATGCACTGTTCCATTATTACCATTCGTTCTAATACACAAAGGCAGCCGAGCAGCCTCGCCTTAGCTCTCTCTAGGGTGTCGTTCCCGATTATTACTCGAAAAGGGTTGCTGCCAGCCAGAACAGCACCTGTGGGTGTACTACCTTGCCGTCTCCGTCCAGTCTCTCTGCCCTCTTATTCTCATACTCCAGTACCGAGTTCTTCTCCCTCTTCTCTGACTCTTTTACGACTTCCTTTGGATTACTATCTGATTGGCAATCTCAGTAATTTGCGCTTGCTTCTCATATAAAAAGCAATGTTACAGTAAAAATGACAGTATCCTCTTCTTGCATTGAAATGAGAGTCTGTAGAATGTAGAGATCCTTTCTGTTTTGGTGGAGTCGGTAAGTCGGCGAACTCTAGTTAGTCAGTCCGGGCAAACAAGCTAACTATGTGGGAATCAGAGGGAAATAATTCCTTGAAAATCGCAGTCAACTAGCCGCGGAACGGTCTGCAAGTTAATTTTCGAGAGAGCGCGAGCGACACAGCAAGAGGCGGCAACTGGTTGCCTCTGTGCTTTTGCATTTTTCCGCCCCGGCCGCTTGCGCACTCCTTTGGCAATGCATTTTATAGCAGGCCTTGAGCCGTTCTCTCGGCTACTCGGTACATTTCATCTATGCATGAATACCAGAGAGACTCCGAGCGAGCAGTCCATCCTCTTTCTCTCGACGTTTGGCTCGCTCTCCCGCTCGACTGCTATCGCCCACGCATTGCCGCTTTCCGGCTCCCTACTTCCCTCTGCCATCTCGCCCAACCATCCACCCCCCTAGCCGCCACTCGCTCTCTCTCTCTCTCCTACCCCCTAATTCTCCCACTCTTTTTGCCAGTGCCGGCTGGCACTCGGATTCAAAGCACAATTAAGCCGTGGCCATTAAAAATTTACTGTCCCAAGCCTCATAATATGCCGTTGGACTGGACCACTGGACGCGCCATCAAGCTGCTACTTTGTACGAATGCCCGTCCCGGTGATACGCGTCCGGACATGCGTGCGTATATCATTGCGCGAGATACGCTGTGCTCTCTACAATTTAGCAGAGAAAGTACAGCACGAGCAGTCTCTCCCGCAGGACACACAGCGGAGGTCCAAAATTACAGAGGCTCCCGGCCCCTTTGATGGGATTTCTCGCATTATATGCCACCCGACGTACCCTCGCCTGTGTAAGCGTACGTTTACGTCGCCACGCTCGTCCTCACTTTTTTTAGCCGACTTCATCCCAGGACTTCGAGCTCAGGTGGCCCTGGTCAAACGAACATCGACGCCCTCTAACTTTGATCTCACTTTCTATTGGGCCGACGTCCCATACAGTTTCAAGTGCACCACCGGCAGTTCCTCAACTAGCGGCTTTCACAGATCCGGCAGCGAGCTTCATTAAAACCGAAGTCTAGAGCCGAGAGATTCCCCTGGATACTAGATTAATCCAAGGCAGCTCGCTGTCTCAATCGCGTCAAATTATTTCACTCATTTTCATTAAGGATAAGCTCCCCTGGAAAAAGAAACGCGCCGGCTAAAGGTACGCCAGTCCTGGTAACGAGACATTTGATGGACGCGCTTATTCTCGAGAGGCCAAGATAGAGAAAACAGGTTGGGGCTCCGGATAACCGAGAGGGTTCGCAGAATTGAACAGTGGGTCGGAAAGTTTTATCCAAGGCTTTTTTCATTCGTCACTCACGACAAGGAGAGCGATTAACATTTTAATGGGAGGATTCTTAATCAGGAAAGGCATGCTTCTCGCAATGCCCGGCATTTCAACTTTCGACCTACCTTTTGCATCGATCTGTCGAGTTTCAAATTTTCAGTGGATGAGGATTGGCAAAAAGTGGTGACTCATTAAAAGGCAAGGGCTATTAGAATACTCCAAAGTTAATTAGCCCCTGGAGTATCGGGCTGCCGCTTCAGCAATCTGGATTATTCAAAATACAGTCTAGTAATTATCAAAAACGAGGCAAACTTTAGATTCGTTTTAAACTCGTTGACCGAATTAACCTCCAGTTAATTCAGTCTATTGTTGCGAATACATTCTCCCAGGATATCGTCCGGAAGGCTTCGTCATCCCCAAGTAATTAGGTACTTAATTTTTTGTGCGAAGAATGCAAAGTTTATCAAGGATAGAGCAATCCCTCCACGCATCAGCGATCCTTGGGGACACCGAGGGGATAACCACTTCCTATGTAAGGGTGAAAGTTGGGCCATTTAAAATACATTTTAAAACTTTAAAGATTGGCAGACTTCCTGACTTGTTGCAGACTCTCCTTTAAAAAGTCATTTACCGCTTGCTATCAGTAATTATTTGTTTATCAGGCATTTTTCAACGACATTCCCAACTTCACCCGAGAGTGAAACATTTCCATGGGCGTCCAGACACAGGCACAAATATTTCACCGTTAATGCCATGTGATCGCTAATTGGAGGTAAACACTTCAACTAAAACCGTTCGCTGATTTCACGGAGACCTTAAATTATTTGCCGGTCCGATTTCAAGCATTAAAATTGGAAAATCGTTACGACTCTTGAGAGATTTCACCGGTGTGGGAACAGAGTCGCAGGATCCTGCCTTCTACGGCCGCAATCCTGCCGGATATTTTCGGTGTATTAGCAAGTCAGATATTCTAAGTCCTCTTTCGGGGGGCGAAAGGAAAGTGAGAGACTTGGTTGTCGGGAGAGTTGAGAGGTGTGAGAGATGAGAGAAGCGCGAAGGAATAAAAGCGATCTTCTCTTTTCACCGATTACTCGTCTCGTGGCCGCTGCCTCTCCTCCTCCGAGGAACGATAGATCTAGATGAGCGAGAGGGGATCCTGTGAAAAGGGCTCGCGTTAAGGGAGAAGGGATAGGTGCAAAGTACAAGGCTGAATGATAAAAAAAAAAGAGAGAAGAGAGTGGATTTACATTCGGCCTCATACATACACCGCTCGAAGTTGCGAGGCCCTCGACGGTGTTGCTAACACCTTGAGGAGTTAAAAAGGGCTTCTCCCATTCCCGTTTATTCAGCCGTGACGCCCAACTTTCCTCATCCATCGACGCCAATAAGACTGAAAGTCCGAAATCCGTATTGTTGTCAAATGGGCTTGAAAAAAGAAAGCCGTTCACGGCAAGAAGTCGACGCCGCGCCGCGCCGCGCCGCGCCGCGCCGCGCCGCGCCGCCTCAGGAAAGTAGAACCGCAGAGGCGAAACGGCAAGAATAAAAGAATGTCCGTGTGAAAGCAAGGAAAGCGGAAGAACATGAAAGAGCGGAGGATATGGCGAGAGAGGAGCGTGCATTGTTTCACTTGGCAGGCTGTTTCCAAGCGGAGAAGGGTTGCTTTCCCGTCAAACTGCTGCTTTTTGCACGCACCCTCCGACTCCAGGCGGACGACTGGCCGCATCGGATACACGACTCGAGCCACCGGTCATGAAGGCCTACCGCCTTTCCACACTGTTTTGCCCTCGCCAAGCTGTTCATAAAGCGTTTCTTGCCTCGTCTAACAACTGCCACGCGACGGCGCGACGACGCGACACGTGCCGGAAAGAATCACCGTTCCAGCACCGCGACCTTCCACCTTCCTTTCTTTTTCCCTTTCTCCGCCTCTCTCTTGCTTCCTCCTTCCGACCATCCGAGCTACTTTCCTATTATCTCTACTTTAACGCGAACCCCGTTAAAGCCGATACATCCACACACACCAACATTTAATTACCAAGCACCGAGTGGATTAAGAGAGCGCGCAATTGGAAAGCATGGAGGCGGAAGAGCCTCTTACGAGTGAGTCTGGGGATCCTTTAGCTGCGGCCGCCAGTGACAGAAGTGCGCGTGCCAGTAAGAAACAATATTGGTATTTCAGATATTTTATTAAAGTTCCGAAGGAGCCGCGATACCAAGAGAGCAGTAGGCGGCAGCCAAGCTGGATTGGAAAAGGGTGGCGTGCTTCAGGGTCCTCCGAGTACCAAGGTACTATCGATTATTGACTCGAGAAGCAGAGGAAACCGGCTGGAGTCCACGACGCCGATACACCCTCTCTCTCTCTTTCTCTTTCCTCTCCCCTTCTGATCGCACTCACTTGGGAAATCCTAGATCCCGACGGACAAGTGCCTAATATTTCATTATAAAACTGAATAAACGCGGTTATACTTTGGTCTAACATTAAAATTGGCAGCTCGAGCGGTCAAAGGCCGTAACAACTGTATTGATGAATGAAAGAATATCGCTCAGCCAAACACGACTGTTGCCTCATACCCTTGCTTGTCCAGCTAGGCTGAAGAGGGTACTCTTAAAGGAGAGTCCATTAGAAGTGGGCGGCCATGAACTGGAAGGTCCCTTGAGATCCACTGAAGAGAAAAGTGCGAGAAACTGTCTACTACTAAAAGCGCAAGTACCTGGTAGAAATTGATTTCGGCTCCTGACCGGACTACGAACAGGCACCCCGTTTTAAAAATAGGCTCCGGTCGAGAAAACTGACCTATCTCAGGCTTGGGCAATAACTTTTTTTAGCCAGCATTTGGTGATGCAAATCTGACGAAGGCCCGATTTTTTTAGGTTTTTAAAACATTCGATTTTGTATTTCACAAATTAAGAATGTCTGTAATTCAAGAGGTAGAAACCAGCAAAGTATATATTAAAAACTGACTCTCCGGCTTATAATAACGGAATAATACAAATACGAGGAGAAACCGGTGACTCAGAAACATGGTACATCGCGAAGAAGCGCTGACTTCTGAGACTTCTTGATGCAGTGCAATAAATTGAAAGTTACTTGAAATGCGGCTTCTTCTTACTTGGTAGGATCTACCTAAGCAGAAAACGAACTACAACACTGAGAAATATTAATCAGATACTTTACCTACAGGAATACTGAATCTCTTATACTATTTGCGATACTTGCAATATAACTGCCAATTATATTTGATCAGATGTAATATAAAATTATTATTGTAAGTTTAACATATATTTCTTTCGAAATCCATTATTTGTCAAAGAAAGGGTCGTTTTTGCCTCTGCGGATTGATTTGTCTGGTCTGGTTGGCCGACCTTGTGCAGTGTAGATACTCGACAGAGATTGGCCAGTCAGGTTATCCTGGCTAGTTTCGACTGACAACCTTTGCTTTGGACCTTCGCTACTGGAGCCTGACCAGTGACCAGGATTGCCCGACTCAATTTCAACCAGGTTACCAGAAGACAGAAAAGTCAACTGACATTCACTGTGGGATGAAACGAAGCGGTCTTTTAGTGGGCTGGATTATTGCAGTATGATTGTACAAGCGGGAGAGAAGGAAAGGGGAAAGGGAATAAGCGAGGGAGAGTTTTCGAAATATCGAGGTAATTAGAAGTGATTACAATTAATCGCGCTGATAGAAATCCCCGGGTGCTGTGTGCGGCCGGCGGCATTGAAATGATATTCAAGGCTCGCGTGCTTGGTTTGATTATTCTCCGGAGAGAGGCCTAACCACTTTAGCTGCTGTCTACGGAAGTTTCAGCTTTAAGTCTGAAAAGTACCCTACCATCTTTATCCTCGACGGAGCTGCGTGTAAATGTCACATTGAGACAGTGCCGCGTGCATGTATCCTGCAGCTTTTTTTCCATTCGCTCTCGAGGATAACGAATCGCCTCCGGACCCGGCTAACGACGGCCACTTAAACTTTAATCTGCTTAATTAATAGTGCTCGTCTATTACCGGGACGAGAGGATCTTCTCATATTTTCTATCCCCTTGCGAGCTGTACCCTCCGGCTACAACGCACGCCAGCAAAAAGCGGCCTGCCTAATGTAGGGGAATGGCTGTTTTCTAAGTTTTCAACGTCCTTTTTTTGGCCCCGTGTTACCGCTTTCGGCCTTCCATCGCTTTCGAGTACGTGCCGACCCTCATCTTGAGAAATCTCGTCCAAAGGGATTGTCCTCAATGGCCCTCGGAACTCATACGTTCGGCAGTTCCTTCCAAGATACTTTTATAGCGACTATTTGGGCAAATCAGGGTCAATAATGTAAATTGACTGAAAAAGAAACTGCAGGCTAAAATGCTGTATAAACCCAATACCGGGATAGTACGGGGTAATTTATGAGAGCGGAGCTCATTAATTTGAAATTTTAAAAGAAAGGATGGTCGAGAAAGGAGAAGATGGAAGGTCGGCTTTTTATGCCGATACTTCCAGCTGTCTTTTCTCTTGGACGCACTTCTATTGGTGTTGAGGCTCGTGTCGTGGCGATATATCTCGAATCGGCGGGCGCGGCCATTAATTTCATTTTATCGCCGCATGGGATTCGAAGCGGGCGGGGCTGTACGATAATGCGCTTTAAATGTAAAACAGGCTAAGGCCTCCGGCGTTAACGGTACCGGCGGCGATAAAATTCGATTCAAACTCTCCACGCCGGGACTGCCTGCGCCACCTTGATCTTCGCCTACTCAGCGAAAGCCAACAACCAGTAGTCCTCGCACCGTGCTTTTACCACCAGCGGAGAACCTAATCAGGATCTAATCGAGCAGATTCGCGCTTCCACTTCCGGAAAGTTCGCGAATGCAAGGTGAGAACGCAACGAGGGAAGGAAGAAAAACAAGATAAGCCGAGCGAAGCGAAGCAAGAGCGAACGGTGATGCAGTTTTTCGTGGTGCAGGTTGGACGATAGCGATGCTAATAAAGCCGAGGGAGCTATTGGACGTTTCAAGCTGGCCTCGCGGTTCACCGTTCCACTGGGGAATTTTAATCTCCGGCGTTGTAATAAAATTGCTGGCCATTACGCGGTTCATCATCTGGCAGGCGGCTCGCAGCGCTTTATGCGCCAGAGTATAGCTGCACCGACATGAATTATTATGCACTCGAGATTCAAAGCTGCGGATCGGCTGACTGGGAGAAGGATTCGAGCGGCAGTAGCACACGGTGAGGCTGCTCGGCCCAAGGGGGTAGAGCAGCAAGATGGGTATCGTCTGCCGTTAAGCGGCTCAACCACCCTGTCGAACTTCGCCGCCCAACTTCGAACCACCATCCTGCAGACACTACATCTACCTCCTCTACACCCTGCTTCTGCCTCTGCCTCTGCCTCCGCCTCCACCTCCGACTCTACTTTCAGCCGCCTCCCTCCCACCCTCCTCCTACCACCGTCCCAAGGATAACGGCGACTTTATGAATATTCTCTTTGTCAGCGAAGCTCGATGCACTCGTTCGGTTAGAATGCGCCAATGCCGAGCAGCCAACTCCATCGAGTAACCAGGACAGTCTAATGGCAGGAGGAATTATTTACGATTAAATCGTTAAACGTTTATCGAGCTTGAGGCGCGCATCACGCTCTATCGACCTGTTTCACGGGTCACGGCAGAGGAAACCCTTTCAGACAGCTTGTGCTTGATGCGTCGCGAGTGATGGGATTGATCGAAATCGAAACTCTCGGGGAGCCAATCTCTTGAAAGCAAGAGTGGCCTCGACTGTGCGTTTCGGTTCGCACGGAGTATGAGCCGGCCTGAGCTGAATCTCGGGTCGGTCCCCTCCAGCCCTCTCTCTCTCTCTCTCTCTCTCTCTCACTCTCACTCACACTCTCTCTCGACTCTGGTCAGCGGGAACTGGCTATTCGAAATGCGCAAACAGCGGCAACAGTGGTCAGTCCACCGTGAGGTCAGCCGCCGGTGGATTAATTATGCAGCCGACCTCAGCCAGTGCAGTGTTCGTCCATCCAGCGGCCAATTAACTCCAAAAACAGTCGCGAACGCCGCCGTAAAATCCAAGCAGTCCGTGTGTCGAGTGGAACTGCGGAAAGAGCAGATAGCACGCCCGAAAAGGCTCTGTCATCTCCACCCTCAACCGCCAACTGCAAGTATACTACCGGAATTTTCACCCGGACTTCCTCTTACTGTCGGACTAACCCTCCAAGTAATTATTCTACATTACGGCTTTGTGACAACCGCAGCACAGACGACCAATTCTTCTCTCTCTCCTATTGACGCACTCACTGAAGAATTACTATTTTAAAGAGCGATTAATTCACTGCCATAGAAAGCGTTTTCTCTTTCTATGCCGACCAGATTTTCGTCATTTTAAATCTTGTCGATTTTCCCATCATTTCCCAATTCTTGGTACTTTCGAGCCGATGAATATTGGTAACGATGAATGCTGGTAATTCCTTGCCCATGAATAATGTTTGTAAAGAAAATAACGAGCAAATTTACGGTCGATCTTTAAAGCGTTAAAATCTCCGGATCAGCCGAGGGATAATGTTTGTTTTGCAGAAGGCAGGAGTGAAACTGTGGAAGGCGAAGAATATGCAGAGTACGTCTAAACTCCGAAGCATTCATCCGGTTTAGCCAGGGTTTATTGTGAGCGCGAGGTAAACTGGTAGGGCCTGTGCTAAATTCCTGGAATACAGTTTACATCGAGTATAGTTACAGTTTGGGCACATCTCTCCACTGAAAACCCTCTGTCACTAGCCGTAATTCCATCTACGTGAACGTAGATTCGGAATAAGGGTAGAACTGGTATACAACTGTAGCAGGAGGAGAGGACAGGAGAGGAGAGGAGAGGAGAGGGGGGAAAGGGTGGAACGTTGGACGCCCTAGTGCTCGCTTGCGCCCTACGGCTCCGGTCCGAGCGGTATCGAGCTCCATTCGGGAAACAGTCCACCGGACGGATGCGCCGCACCTCTCGCACAAATACCGACAAATATCTCGACTACGTGTATTTCGTGGGAGTGTGTGCACTGGCTGGCTATACCAGTCAACCCAGCCGAGGCTTCCAGTCGGAACACAATTACTGCATTAACTCGTCATTGTCATTTTTATCACCTGCCCACTTGAAGCAGCAGCGTCCGCCGCGCTCTGTCGACCTCTGAAAGCTGGCAGCGTGGATGGTGGCAGCCATCCACAAGTATCGTCGCTCCTCACACCAGCTTCGACACCTGTCTTAACTTCAATTCTCCCTGATCCTTCTCCCTCGCTGGCTATACCGGCTCCGGCTCCGGCTCTGGCTCCGACTCGCTCCCCTTCCAGCCTATGCCACCCCATTACTCTTCTTCCGCGCCGCAGTAGCCGCTAACAACTCGTGTTACTCGTTCAGAACGCAATTTCGACTTTCGACCACTAACCATCCGCTCATATATACTCATACTCGTCCGCCGAATGCCGCTGTCACCTCTCTCCCTATCTGTCTGCCAGACCTTCCGCTAAAACCCTTCAACTTTTTGCGAAAATTAAACGAAGCATAATAATCAGCGCGACGGCCATCTCGAAAGTGCTCGATTAATTAAGGCTCATTCCGCGTTTCGAGCGGGCAACTTGACTTTAAAGCACTCAAAGCAAAGGGTGGCAGCGGTGTGGGGAGGGAAGCTTGCCCGAACGAATTTTTACGGACCGCTTCTCCGGAGACGGAAGAAGAGAGTATGTTTCCGCCTGTGCATCGTACCCTTCTATATTTTATCGACAACCTCTGGGAAATCCTAAGTTGCCGTCGTCGCGACACCCACACCCAGCACCAGCAGCTAGTAATAAAGCTCGAGGAAGCACGTTGACGCCATAAAGCGCAAAATTCAAAGGGAATACGGGAGAAGAAGCTGGACGCATGAATCCTTTAGGAAGAAGCATACAACTTCTCTCCCACCGAGGATATTGTTTATTCATCATCTTAAAGGAACTAAGGAAGCAAGTCTTCGAGACGTCCTCCATAGGCGACACAAGCGATACTCGCGCCACTATCGATTATCCATAATTACTATCGAATTTTACGGTATCGTAGCCGTCTCAGGAATCTCCACAAGTTCGACATTCCCGTTCGGAATTTCCAAAACTATGTTCGGGTATTGGAGCGAGGGTAGATAAAAAAAAGCGCTCCGGCGGCGCGGCGATAGAGTAAGAGCGGTGGCTGCGAATGAGTGGCGACTGAGGATTAATTAGAAGCGTTTGCCTGCCGATTTAGTGGGGAATGGAGAGGGATGGCGATGGGGGATCGGTCGCGATCCGCGAATTCGGCGTAAACGTGGCCATTGGGGCCAAGGAACATAACGAATGGACAGCGCGCGTTACCAGAAGCCTGTAATAGAAGGGACCAGCGCGCTAGGCCGTCGGTCACCATTACTAAGCATTGTGTCTGCGGTTCCAAGCGATTTGTACCCTTGCCGACCAGCAGCCGCCGCCGGGGACATTTATTAAAGCAGCAGCGAGAGCGAGTGCGAGCGAAGCCCGCCAGCAATGGGAAAGTGACAGGAGACTCCGCTTCCGAAGAGGTAACACCACTGGAAATCGGAGGGAAGCGATTTACAACTTTCAGCCATCGGGCATCTCCCACAGTCCGAAGCTGCAAAGACCAAAAAATCCTACTCTTACTTCGCTATTCGTCAGCAGGCTCGATTGAACGTTCAACATCCGTTTTTCCTCACTTAGCAATCCCAGCGGTAGAAATCAGTGATAGCAGTGCATTGTAACAGATAAATTGGTAGACTCTGGTTGGAGTAGTTTTACAGTATTGAGGTTGGAGTCCATTGGATAGTTTGCCCGAAGCTCGCAATTCCATTGGCGGAGTGCGTACTTCCACTCGAGCGGAATTAATTAGTTCAGGAGCAATAAATCCCAATTAAATGTGAAACGATGCCATTGCGTAAGTTAAATAGGCAGGCTCTCAGCGTTGTTCCTAGGCGAATGCGATACCGCGGCAGTGTTTAGTGGCGGCCGGTTAAACCGCTTAGAGCGGGTATTTGTGATAGAAACTTTGCGAACGAGCATCTGGCCAGACAGAATAGAAGGGCGCATCTATTGCAGCTGTCTGAAATCATTAAAGCGCAGAGGAAAGCGATTCTGGGCGGGAAGTCAGGCGCTTTCCCGAGAATGCTGACAAGGAGGAAAGGCAGATATTCTCGGATAAACAGAAAGAAAAGATATCAAAACGATTCAGGAGAAGTTGCATGAATGAACGGTTTATGTATACAGTTAGCAAGAGTTAAAGGCTCGTCATTCTCTCGGGACAATAATGAAAAGGCTGACTGAATAGCCGCACGTCCTTTTGGGGCGCGAGAACGCGTGGGATGTCTCGCGGCAAGCACTACTCGAGTTTTTAATAGTAAAGGAACACGGCGGCACCTGTCGCGCATTGCGGGTTACAATTTCACATTCAGGAAGCCCTGAGTTACATGCCGGGAAGCAAAGGGCACCACGAGCTGTTCTGGTAAAGTGGGCCGAGTGCAAGCTTCCGGCTGCAAGGCAGCCGTAGCGAGCAAACTTGTGCGAGAGAGCGGCAAGTCCAACAATAAAATCCCCTGGCGCCGCGCGTGCTGGCGTGTTAGCCTGATGTGAAAATTATTAATTGGTTTATTTAACGCGCCGCTCGTCCAGCCGAAGAGATGACAGCAAGCCCGTCTCTGTCCCTCACCGAAACAGTTGACCAGGCTGAATTAAACAGAAACTCATTTTGAAATATTTCTCCCTACGGAACCCGCCCGGTTCAATGAGGAGCTTCCAATTAAACGTACGGTTAACACCTACAACTCTATTTCGCCTCTTTCGCCTTACAAAGGCTTCTGCACTTTTCTCTCATCACACTCAGCTACTTCTTCGCTCCAAGGCAGACTATAATTTACAAACTAACTTATCACAGTAACCAAATTCCACGCGAAACATTTCCCCCGAAATCCTTTAGATCCAAACCGTTTACTATTAGAAACATTCAACAGACAATGGGAATATTGAATTAGCGTTAATCAACGCATTTCCACTTTGTCATTTAAGGACATTTGTTAGTAATTCGTAACCCTTTGTAAAGACTACTGTTGGCGAAAAACTCAGAAGAGGATCCGGCAAATCGATAGAAACTTCAACAGGCAACAAAATCGCTCTCTCTTCCACTCAGTGCCGCTCCTAGCTCGTTTGTCCATCAGTGATTTAATTTCTCCTTTATTGAAACTCGATCAAAGCTTGTTCGTAATTAAACGCTAGCTCTCCCGCTCACACACGCATGCACGCACATGCACACGTACTTGCCTTGGTGGACCAACCTATTCCCAAGCTTTATTTACTCGCAAGATTCCAAGTTGAACGATTTAAAAAGAGGACACTCGTTGGAAAAAAAACCTGCTGATTCCTATAGGAGGAAGGGGATATTTAATTAAACCGAGCAGGTCGTAGGTCAACCAAGTTAAGAGCAAAAGTCCTACGCATAAGCCTGCACCGTTTCCTTCCCGGCGGCCGAGGAAATCCTTAATTATTATACAGGAAAGCAGGTTAGATATCCGGCTAATTCCGTTGGTCGAGCACTTGTAGAAGCTGGATCGTACGTAAGGGTTCCGCTCGAACGATTCCAAACGGACTGGAGGAGTCCCTAAAACCGCACTGGCCTCCAATTATCCTGCGGGCATCGGCCGACCCACGTGGTCTCATGGTCCCCATAGACTGTCCGCAAGCACCCTGTGTGGTCCTGTTCATTGGCTATAACGCCCCGGCGGCTAATTCATTATTAAAATAATGCCGATATTACCTGGGTTAGGTGGGCACTCAGCATCCATTCGCAGGGGATTCACGAAAAATTGGTCACATACATCAGATTGGACGCAGTGACTTACACGATATATTCGCTCGAATTGAACTAGAGATTAATTAGATTCTCGTCAGCATGCCCTCTCTGTTTAATGGGACGAGCAATTGGGGAGGACATGCCCTGGCCAGACAGGGGAGGTGGCAGTCTGTTAAAGGCTAAAATCACAAGTCCTCATTAGATATTCGGAGGTCGGAAGGGTGCTGGGGATGGCAAGGGTGTCCAACACCCGTTCGTCTTCTAGCTAACAACGGATGGACGGCAGGCCTCGCCTAAGACCGGACATTTCAATAAACCCTAGGAAACGCAGGACTTTAAACCGCTGTGCTGACCTCGACGCCTCCAGCTCGCTCAGCAGATTTCCCCATTAAATTGCGCATGTCCTCCTCCTCCTCCACCACCTCATCCTACTCCTCTTTCATGACCCCTGGACACGCCGAACTAACTGGCATCGATCCGTTCTTATGCCGCGCTCGACTAGCAATCAAGGTTACAGGTGCAGCTTACCTGTTAGTTTTCCGGAATATAAGGGGAAAGCTGGCGGCTAACTCTTTGGATTGCGAAACTTAAGGGATACAGTCTCGAATTTCGTGGCCGGTTAATGTTAAACGTTAAGAACTCGGTTGAAGGGATGGGATGGCAGTGGGGCTGAGTCGTAAATGGCGCGGTTTAAGGGAAAGTGCTGGAAGGCCCGTAAAAGTTGGTCCTTTGGGGTGCGAGGTCCAACGCAGTTACCGGTTACCGGGCGCGTGGAACGCCACATCAATTCTCCCGAATTAGCGGAATGATTTCCTGGAAAAGTTCTCCGCGCCCTGTGTCCCACGTCCTGGGTCACTTTCTCCCCTATAAATCTATCACCCCTGGATACAGCAGCATCTGATTGGCTCGGGATACACGAGGACTCGAGAACTCTCGCGATACCCGTCCCTTTCGCCCAAGAGTTCAACTTCTCCCGGGAAGAACACCCCACGCGATTTTCACCCCCGCACCCCCCTCCCCAACGCACCCTTCCACGCACGAATCCTCCACGAAATAATCTCGATCAGAGAAACGAATTACCGCGCTTGATTGGTACGGACTCGAGCAGAAACCCATCGCGTTCTTAACAAACTTCGTTAGCAAAGTTCGATGCCCGATGCATTCGTCGAGGATTGACGCCCGAGCAATACTCTCTCCTTACCTTTACTCCACTCTACTCAAAAGGATTCAGTCAATACGAATTCTGCGCTCGGCTGTACGCGACATTCAATTCCTGATTTAGAACAATCGATCTGGTTTGTTCGCCACAATGGAATTACGAATCCTTAGAAATCTTGATGAGTTCGCTTAAAGTACTAAATTTTACATTATTTGACGAGTAAAAATGTATTTAGGAAGTCAGTTTACTGAAAAGATAGCTGTTTCTTGGAATATTTAGAGCTGGGCGTAGGAATATCATCGTTTATTCTACAAGACTTGGATGAAACAGTAAGTCTCGCAGGATGAAATCACAGACGTCTCCCAGCAAGATAAGAAAAACGGATGAAAGAATCAAAAGAAAATAGCCAGCGTAGCCTCGGTCGATGCTACAAAAATCAAAACAGAACTATCCAGTCTTTTCTTAAAAGAGAATCAGTCAATTGTTGACTTTGCTTGTTGGTCAGGCTCGCCGAACGAATTCGTATCATCTCTGACGGATATGCGAGCCGCAATCCCGGGCGGAGTGCTTTTTCTCGCGGAGATTGAGGCCACGGGTCGTATATTGGATCGAGATTCCGTATAAATCAGAGAGCGAATGACACGTGTCCGAAGTAGAAATCTTTACCCCTCGGCCAGCGTAGGAGGACTGCGAATTCCCTATGAAAAACGAGGCGAGGAGATAAGGGTGGCTTGAAACGAAGGCGAAAGTCTGTGGCTGAGGGATGCAAGAGCGGCGAGAGGTTGGATAGCGCTGCTCGAAAACGGTTTCGGTAACGGTGCGATGCGAGGCAGCGCGTGGAGCGGCGATTACGCGACGAGAAACAATTTACCGAGTAAATGACACTCGAGCTCAAACACGAGTTCGTACTTAAATGATGAAACCGGAGTGCAGCTTTGTCGCATCGGTGGAGCTTTGGCCGGAGAGTGACGTTTCGTGATACCGGCTGGGAGCCAAATTGGAAGCCGGCGCTGCAAGCCGAAAGTACTGACGGCAGCATGGGGCGCATAGCAGGGTGACAAGAGGAAAGGGGAGGTGGTCAGGGAGAGATGGAAGCAGAGGGACAGAAGCGGAGATAGACGGGACGAGCACTAAAATCTCTTGCATCCAGCGAAATGCTCTGAAACAGAGGGTACATGTATGGAAGCTGAAGGGCGCGGGTGTGATGCGGCAGAGCCAGCAGCAGCACGGCAGGAGGAGAAGAGAAGAGACGAGTCGAGTAGAGAGGAGTCGCGTCTAAACGAGCATAAAGCCAACGCAAAGCCACGTTTGGCCAGCATTCGACGTGCTACAGGGGTTTAATTACTCTCTTCATAGAGACACTAAACATTCAGCTGTCTGTGAGATGTGCCGCCCGCCCGCCCGCCCACCCTCTCCTATACCTATACCTATACCTATACCCACCTATACTATAGCTCCTATATAGCTATCTGGCTCGGGCCGTCCGCCTTCCACCTTCCGCCTTCCTCGCCCAGGAACGGTAATTACGAAGGCAAGTGCGCGTCCCGCTTCGGTTCGGCCCACCCGCTCCGCCCGCCGACATCTAGATCACGACATCAGCCCTGTCTAATTCAAATAACCACGCTCTCTAGATTCAATACTACCTCATCCGACTGGAGCAGAGATCGCGCGGAGCAGAGACACACCAAACATCTATCGCTATCACTGATATTGACCCACCACCGGCAAACGAGACATCGCTGCCCGGATTTTCCCCCAGGAAATCTCTAAAAATATTTTAATAAGGCCAACATGCCAAGCTTGCATCAGCAACTCTCTGTTCTATTCAGTGGTCCAAGCCCTCGTTTTCGTAAACGAAACTTCCTTCCAGTCTCGTGGAAATTTCGTTTTCCAAGTGAGTGCGGGCGAAACAAGCGCGGAAGCGGCACCAATGGAATTGCAAAGTGGACAGGGAAAAGAGCTGGAAGCCCGCAAAAGCGGTCGGACATTCGTTGCTTATAAAGCCGGCTGTAAAACAATGCGACTCGTCTTTCAAACGCGACAGAGAGCTCAGCCCGCTAGTACGGCGGTGGTGTTCTTGCACTGCTTTCCACCGTTTCAACCTCCAGCGAGCAATACTCTCGTTACCATCAGTGGCGCCGTCCGTCAGGGTTTCACCCTGTTTTAATTAGCTTTAGCGGCCGCTAAACAATAAGCCCTTGTTTCTAACGAATTAATTTTCAACAATTTCACCGACTCCCTCGCTCCTGATCCCCTCTGCGCACCCCGCGCACCCTTGGGAACCGCCTCCCACCAGCTTTTATTCTTAAGGGGGTTCGCTTCTCAAAACGAATAACGAGGCATCCCTTTTATGTAATACTATCTCGGTCTTGGCCCTTGCTTCATCGCATCGCCTTTCCTTACCACCGCTTACACCTCTGGAATTTCACGATGGTGGGATCCAGAACGTGCACTCCCTCTCCCTCTCCCTTAATCCCTCTGCCAAGCGGTCAGGTTGGAACCTCTGCTCTTTGTCTAATCGAGAATTTATTACAGGCTTTTCAACGCGATACACTGTAACTGTCAGAATTCGTAGACGAACTCGGCGAAACGAAGCCAGAACCTGAAGAGCCATAGAAAGAGAGGAGGATAGCTCGGGGCAAATGAAGGAAGAGGAGAAGAGACTCGCAGGGACGCAGAAGCGGAGGAACATATCCGCAGCTCAGAATGGTGCGCAAGAAGCTCATCTGCATTTCAAATCGGCTAGCCCCACATCAGAAGATTTGCACGCGAGCCAGTACACGCTTACGTATATATGTATGCTCTCCCAGCTCTGCAGATCGAAGTTGCGAGCGGGCGAGTTGCCCATGCGTCGATCGCGTTGAGTGAAATTCGACGAGACGAGCGCCGATATTTGCTAAAGAAGTTGGCCGTAGTTTCGGCTAACCGAGGCTCGCTTTATCCACTCGGATTAAGCAGTCAGTTGCGTTGCGCTTAATCTTTAAATCAAAGTGTTTATCGACTGTCGCCATCAAGAAGAATAACGATCGCATTAACTATTCCAGGGGACAGTACAACCGCTCACGTTTGCAATTACCCAGTCCGCTTGGGAAACGCTGTTCTCATCGTGGAGATGCCGTTCGGCTAGCAGCCTAATATGCAAAGCAAAGGGCCAATAAACCTTACCTTGCCGACACCGGTGAGCTCCTTGACACCTATCCTCCGCAGGAGAGCCGGAGGTGCAGGTGGCGGTGATTTAAGGAGAAGCGCAGCGTATCCATTCGGGAAGATCGGTTGCTCGTCTGAAGCGATATTATCGTCCCCCGAGCGCCGTCGTCGATGCGGACTCGACGACAGGTTCAACTTCTGCGCCGCTCTGAAACACAAATCACCACCAATATCAGTACAGATTGCAGATCCTCTTACAGGACGGCTATTCATTCTTGCTACTTGACTGGTGAAGCGGAGGAGGCAAAAAAAACGAGCGGGGCCACGAGAGATTGAGCAATTGCAAGGTAAAGGGGGAGAAGGTGAGGAGGCGCGACTCCGGAAGGTATGTGTCTCGAGGGTGACTGGATGACATACTCCGCGTGGTAGGCCGGTAATCAGCGAAGGTAATGTGCCGGAACTCCGTACGGGCCAGAGAGAGAGAGAGAGAGAGAGGAAGAGAGTGACACGTTTAAAGGGGTGTGCTGCGAGCTAACATTGGGACCATCGGGCTCAGTTTTGGCGGAGTCGCAGTTCGCGCGAGAGCCAAGGCTGGGAGGGAGAGGCAGAGGCAGGGGCAGAGGCTGGTGGTGGGGCCGGAGCTCTTGCTGCCCTAACTTCGCCAGCCTCCAGCCCCCGGGTCTCGTTAACCCACGCTCTGTGAAATTGGAAATACCAACGAGAAAGCCCTCTTCCACCCTCCTACCACCGCCATCTCACTTGCTCTTGCTCTCCCTCTCCGATTATCTTCTCTTACTTCGCCGGTGTAGCTACGTGAGAGGAGCGACGACCGCCTTAGGAGCCAAGGGTCACAAAAATCCGAGTGTTTGTCATCCAACTGTCCTCCGAGAGCCGGCGAAAATTCAGCTTTATTCGCCGGCGGTTTGTATAAAATGTGACCAGCCTATAAAGTTCCTTGATTTCTAAATAGTGGACGGTGGGAAGTAACGGCGGAAGCAACACCAACGGAACGTGATTTCTCAGGGTGACTACTACTTATTCATGGTACTCGTGGTGTCTACTTCCGTGTTAACGAGTATTCAGGGCGAAATTGTCACGCACTTCTCCGGGTTTATGGAGACCGAGTTGTTGCCGGTCCCTACACGCCGACCATCACGTTCCAGCTAGAATCCCCGCGCAGCCCTCCCCCCCCCCCCCCCCAACCCGCAGCTCTCTAGTTGCTTTAATTATTTGGGAACCCCTTTTTTCCAAACACCCGAGTTTTACGAAGCGGAACTTCAACCAACGAATTAACTCCGTTGAACTCACAAGCGTTTCCAGAAAGCGTGTAACGCTTTCATTGGCGGCCTCGGCGAATAGCCAGATTTTTTCTCGTTCCTATTCTCTTTAACTACCCTCGACACACAAGAGTGTGCTAGCATTTCCGAAAGAGGCCGAGGGTGTACGTACGTACCATACAAGATGAATCTTCAACTTGCAGTTCCAAGCACATAAACGCAACTTACATAAACTACGCTTTTTATAAATTCGTATTATGGCTCTCTCTATTACCAACCAACGGATTACAACACTGCTTCTAACAAAGCTGCGTCTACTTTCCTTTTTCGTGAGAGGGACAGGCGAATCGAGTGTCGAGGGTGACTGAGGGACGCAGGTGCGCGTCGCGCGGAAGCAATCGACACATCAATCACAAAGAACAGTTGTGCGCCGGTTCGCAAATATATATTTTCAATCTTCGGCGAAAGGTCAATTTCCGTGGACGGCCGACTAATCGAGCGTCGAGTATAGCGACGCGTTGTCACTAGATACAGTAGTAGTCTTTCAAAAAAACACACACACAGAAAAAAAAACAAGTCTGCCTACTGTGTCGACATGGAAATTCGGTCTGAGGTTCGGTCCATCAAGTGAATCAGACGAGAAAGAGCAGGATAGGCAGGATTCGGGGACAAGCGCTCGAAAGTGCAGCTCGCCAGATGAGTTCGGGAAGTCATCGATCACCAGAGTTGATATAAATGATCGAACGAATCTGTCTCCCGTTTGGACGCAGCCCATATCCGGCCGAATATCCATGCTTTCGCCATAAATCCGGACCGGCTTATATTTTTATCGTAATAAAAGTATCGAGTGCAACGGCTGGCCGCACCATCGTTGTATTTGCGCCGCCCCATGGGCCTCTCGCGTAGTCCGTCCATGTGGAGTGACGGAGAGAGAGAGGTGGTGGAGGGGGGAAGAGAGGAAGAGAGAGAAGAGCGGTGCTCGTAATTCGCACGGAAATTATACGCTTAATTCGCGATGTTATTTACGAGCGAGCGGACGCTCATGGCCTCATCCTCGTCCTCGATCTCTCTCCAGTCCTCTGCTTTTCCCACCCTTCTTGGCAACTCGCCACGTATCTCGGCTTAATCAAGGAAATTATGGCGCGAACCGCTTTAAACGTCGCTCGCCGTTAGCGAGCTCGCATATCTCTCGCTGTTCCCGGATGTACTCGGCCCTCCACCTCCTCCACTTCCATCTCCACCCCCCGCCCCGATCCACCCACTCACTCCTATCTACCAAAGAATCAAAAGCCCTTTTTCGGGAGCATCCTCCCGTACACACGAGTGCGTGTGTCGGCGTCGCCTATACCGGAATTGCGAGACAGCCACTGATTCGCAAAGAATCGGTCCTTTAATGTGGATTCACTTTATAGGTGTGCTCACGCACCAGAAAGAAATGATTGCATTGACTTTAACAGAGTTGGCGCTCGACTCACTCTCAGCTTGAATTGATAGGGCGGACGAGAGTGCGGCGTGAGCGTAGCCATAGTAATGCGAATCGGGCTTTAGGGATGGATGGCCCCGATGAATCGCTGCGAAACGCCGCTCAAGACGCAACTTGCCCACACGCACACATACACACACTGACACCACTACCACCTTAAATCTGTTAAAGCACTCGATTTCAGCAGTTGCGAAGGTTACGGCAACTCCTACTTTAAAGCGGCTACAAATGTAGTATCATTAAAGGTTAATAAAGGCTTTCCCGGTCTCTCTCTCTGCGAAAGGCAGCAATCTCGTGGCAGGGATTCCTTTCCTCACGTTCGAGAGTTGTTTCATTCGAGCGGACCCTCGACCCTTCCACCCTGCGCGAGCCTTGCGCCAGATAGTCCGCTAAACTTTCCAATCCGGCTCGCACTTCTTTCCCGTGGCTTCTTCTCTACCACTGAGCGATCCCACTACTCCAGCTATCCGATGTTCCTCTGGCTCTGGAGTGCTTACGCGCCGGAGTTTCGAGCTCTTGTGATCTGCTTGCGAATCCGGAAACTGAAAGGTAGAACAGTGGATATCTCGTCTACCCTCTGGCGAATCCCCTCACTTACTTCTTCACTGTTTTCGATTCCTCTTCACCGCTGCTTGATCAGACCGACATAATCGAATATCGACGGATCAGAGGAATCTTCGATAATTGTCACTCGTGGATCGGGCAAACTACGATCAAAAACAGTCGAAGAGTAGGTGGGGGGTGGAAGGGGTGGTACGAAGTGAGAAGGTAGAAGGATAGAAGATGGAATGGAATGTATATGTGTGGGTGAAGAGGCGCAGTTGGAAATTGCAAAGTGCAGATGGACCGAACCCCTTGACAGTCCTTGGGTAAGCGCGGCGGGCCTTTGTGATATCCTGAGCGGTATGGAGCGAGGAGCGTTTCATCCTGCAGACACATTACGCTTCAATTGATAAGAACGGGAAAGAAAGGAAAGCCGACGAAGCCGATGCACGACCGCGCCAAATGGAAGGCGAGTGCACGCCCGGGGGGAGGCGGCTCAGCCTCAGCCGGTGTGCTCCCTCGATGTACATATGTGTAGGTGCACACACCGCCGCACACGCCGCGCCGTTCCCGACGCTCTACGGGAACTCGCCAAATTGATGTATGGAATGGAATGGGAAGGGACTGTGCTACGCGCCAGTATCCGTATCAGAGGTTTCTCGTCCATCAACGGCTACGAGAACGGGAATGGGAGCAGGAATGGGAACAGGAACGGGAACGAGAACGAGAACCAGAACGGGAACGGGAACAGGAACGCCAGAATAGCAGGCGGACGAACGGCAAAGGGGTTCAGTTCCCGAGTTCGCTCTGTTGCCTTGCCCCTGCATCGCACGTTCGCACTACCGCCAGACGATAGACCGCCCCCTCCGGCTCCAACCTCCAGCTCACCAAATTCAGTGAAAAAGCCGCCTATTTATCGGCGACCGGGTAAAAGGAGCAGGAGGAACGGAGGAAAAACGACGACAGTGATGCCTCCAACCTGGCATGTTCCGGCCAACAAGAACGCCGTCCTAAAAACGCCAGGGGAAAAGAACAAAGGCTCGCCGAGCCTCCAGGAGGAACGAGTTCAAGGACGCATGCCATAACCCCGTTTCAACTGTCGACTTTGAGACCTTAACGACTTTATGCAGAGGAGACCTCCGCAAATTCCTAGCGGCTCCTCTTCTTTCGGCAGAGCTGCCAGCTATCATAGGAATCAAGCTACGAGAACTAATCTTGTTAAAACTTCCCGCGAACCCATAAAACTAGGTGACACAGTTCCACGGCTACCTTGAAACCAAGTTGGGACGACCTGTTGGCTCGTCAGCCTGTCGCCGGGTTCATTTCACGCCAGACTGCTCAGCTAATTTTCAAGCGGTGTGCGTTCTGATTTATCGGCATATTAATACCAGCAGCCGAACTCTTCTCCAAGGGTGCCAGCCGGGCCCGGCGCGGCGGCGCGGCGGCGGCGGCGGCAGCGGCGGCGGCATCGCGTCGCGTCGTGCTTCGTCGCCTTCGCTTTCGCCTTCACCTTCAAATATTCCCCTCTTAAAGATTCAAAGTGTCGGCGTCGAGTTGCCAGACCGATGGATAAAAGAGAGAAGAAAGTATCCTCCCACCAGAGAAAATGTGAAAATATGATTTGTGTTAGGAGAAACTTTGGTTGCCGATACTGCTGGGAGGATTGCCGGGCTCCAGTCCCCCCAAGCTTCACTTTCCTTTCACAACTTCATCGCTTCGAGAGTTCCGATCGTTCGACGAGCGGAGCCTCATCCATGAAAGTATTCGATATTCCCTGGCGCCTGTATCGCTTACTGCCTACTGCGATCGGGCAAACTGATTGCATTAGGAGTAAATTTAAGTTTTATCGTTTCCTTCGTAGCATTTCAGCGTGATTGCTGGACAAAGGCAGTTACCTAGTTACTCGACGAAACCAGCCAGCGAGACCGTGACCCATGAAAGCACCCTTAAACGTAGCGGAGGAAGGCAAGTGTGTAAATACTCGTACCGCCACGGAAGGACTGAACGAGCTCGAGGAAAGTTCGGGGAAGTTCTTGCGAGATCTGTATTTGCGCACGAGTTCCTCTACCTTGATACCATCCTATGCTGAAGCCGCCAAGAAGTATGAGTCCTTGCCGACCTGTTTGCCCTTTCAACATGATTCCTCCTTGGCTCTTCTAATGCAGCTCAAACAATCTTTCCAGTCATAAAGCTGTAACAATCTGGATGCAGTATCCTCCTCTGATGGTTCAATTCAAAGCGCTCGCCGGAGAGTCACTTGTCGGTGGAACGAATAAATTTTCGATAAACCGACGTCAACGGGCGACGGTCGTAACGACTCGATCCTGTCTCGACGAAGCGATGCGATGAGACGGGACAGGGCGCGATAGAACCGTTCGGCTCGGGATATGTGTGCGCTCCCTATCGAATTCCCCTCCTCCGTATAATGCTGAAATATGCCGGGCATATCACCAATCTACACATCCGATTCTACTATACCACAAAACAAGATCCGCTATCAGATCTGAAAATAACAGCGAGCACCGAAACTTCGATGCAACGCAAAGCCCCAACGTGACTATGAACTGTTGGCAATTCAGAGCTACTTTGATGGGGGTTTCCGTGTTAACGAGGAACGAAGCAAAAAGCATGGGATAGGGGGGAACTACCCCGTAGATCAAGGCAAGTGTTGAAAGTTGGAAATATCGAAGGTTAAATAAGTCTGCTTAGCATAATGTCAGGGAGCAGGGAACAACAGCGGGGGAAGTTAAAGGTGGAAGAAGAAGAGCAAGCACCGGGAGCAGGTAAAGGAAGGAATATCTTAAAAATGTCAGGGAGAACTCAAGTACAGGCACCTGGAGAGCTGGCGAAGAGAACTCCCGCGTTTTATGCAGGCTGCCATAAAATTCCGCGTTATCGACATTCTCGAGCTGCTATGGAGAACGATCTGCGCGAAAATGCTCCCGGAGGTGCAACCGAGTTATGGGGAGCCAAAGTATCGAGCGAGAATGCCCGGCCGCCGGCGCGCACCGTAATTTCCTACGCGTCTCGTAGTAATTTCATTTTCCGCCCAGCCATCCAGCCCACCTTTCTTTTCTGCCTTCCTAAGAAATATTTGTGGCCTGCCTACCAACTTGCTCGCTACCACAATCTACTGCTAAACCTAGCACCGCGTTCACTATCTTCTCCTTAGATTGCCTTGCAGTTTAAATCATTGGCCCTTCAACGTGCCTCGGCGGGGGAAGAAAACAGTGTAAAATAGGGATATGAACACAATATTTCTCAAGAAAGCAGACTTTTAAAAGATTCTTCAAAGTCATAGTAGTGCAGAAAGCGTCACTATACCGTAGCAATAAGATTTTTGTGATTTTATGAAAGGGTTCTTCACAAACCCTTGACGCTTTGGTGGTTTTAGAAGTACTGTCGGTGGATAGCAAATACCTCGGCGAAAGAATTTTTCTTGGGGACTGGTGGTGGTACGGTTGGGCAGAATACAAGGGGGTCCTTAGTGCCGGCGGCGCAGCACCAGCAGCAGCAGCAGCGAGTAATATCTCTAATGCTGGCCGAGACAGCTGGGACCATAGCATCCCATACCAAGCCACACTATCCCCGATAATACACTTTTCCTCTCCGACGGCTCTCGAGCTTCCGTGCACTCTCTCACCTCTCCCACTCTCTCTCCTTCCAACCCACTCAGTTCTACCGGCGGTAGCATCTTTCGTCCAATTACCTGCCAAGACGACGTCCATCTCCCAAGAGGACCTGACTAAGGAGTGGCCTCCTACCCACTCTCTCCCCCGCACCGAGTTTACTCGGACATGTACTTCACTTGTTCGAGTACAACCTCTACAATGTAGTGTAGGAGCTCGCGCGGAACAGTAGTATGGAGCTTGCTGCGGTCAGCCGCGCTCGGGATCTCAGTAGTTCGAGTCAGACGGAGTCCGACAGGTGCTCACTCTCCAAACGGATCGCCCGCAAACTTCCTGTTCCACCTCTTCCTCTCTCCAGGAGTGGGCAGACTCCAAGTAATATCGTCGAGCATCCTAGACTTCACTCCTTCTCTCCACCCACCACCACCCCCACCCCTTTACCACCCGCCTAAAATATATATATCCTCCTTTTACCGGGCGTCCTTTGATCGAACACCCTCATTTTGCCAGAGAGCAGAGACCAAAGTGGAGAAAGAGGCCAAGTCGTATGGCTCACCAAGATAAACTAACGAACTTTATCGGATGTCTTTTCTCCGCTGGTTCCGCGTCAGCTCGACCTTTTGTAGCTGGAATATCGTTTACATTCCTTAAGTGAACTTATTCCCCTCTGAAACGACCACCAACTGACCGCTGAGGCACGAACCTGTCTACTATATGTCCGAGCGTACACGCTCTTAATTTGCAAACTATTCGCGTACTCACTATTGTACGTGACGACAACCAAGCGTTCTTGCACGCACACACCCCCCTTTACCACTCGCTGGCTCCTTGCGTCTCTCTCGCAGTAGAGGCAGCCGTAGCCGAGCCACTTCCTCTTTCTCGATTGCAGACGATCCTGGAGGACACGCGAGGCCTGCGTGCCGCTACTAGAAACTATGCGACTTCAAAAGCAAGCCTCCTCTCCATCGAGTCGCTTCCAGTCGCGGGTGATATACGTATCGCTTCCAGCCAAGGCTGCTCCCTCCACACGCTCGACTTCCAACTTACATTAACACCGTGCACCAAGTTCGGCAGCGCAGCACCGATGCATCGATCGATGTATCTCCCCCTATTACAGATCGAAACTCGCCACCCTCCACACTCGTTACGAAAACAGTCCGGCTTTAAATGAGAAGAGCACTCGCAACATACTCGATGGGAGCCGATGCGATCCTTTACCACGTCGAATCAGCCAGACGCACTTAATGCACCAAGTCGACGGCTTTTACATTGGCATATTTATTTTCTCGATCGTTGATAGCACATCTCCCGCATTTACGACATTTACGAGGGCCCGAACGTTTACGGCTGGAGCGGCATCGCGATGGAAACAAAGAGATTCAAAGTAACGGCCGCTGCTCTCGAATGGAGCAGTTCCCAAAATAGGTTACCAGCCGCAAGCCGCTACAGCATACGGATAGAGAGGAAAAGTGCCTCGTAACTGTGGTTCGAAGCGATGAATGGAACATAGAGCGAACGGCACGGCAAGCTAGTTACTTTCGCTTGGTGCGAAACCTGTAGCTGGCAGAGACTAAAAATCATTGCGGTAGAGAACGTTCCTTCTGCATCAGCCTTCCTCGCTCTGTCCTTCAACTTTAACAGGCATCCAACTTGTATCTCTACAAGAAGTTACTGACAGATAGGTAGAAGCTAAAAATCATTGCGGTAGAAAGCATTCTACGGCAGGCTTCGTGGCCATGTCCTTCAACTTTAACAGGCGTTTAGCTTGTACTTCTAGTAGAAGTTGCGTGCACCAGCCAAGTATTCGTCAAGTTTGGAGAAGGCTTACGCATTGCGGATCGGAGAGAAGGACGGCATCATCGAGGAGGTAGCTTCTCGGAGTTTAGTTACCCTTAGAATTGTTGGCAAAGGGAAAGCCAGCTGGGCAAGCTTGTTGCTCTCCTCATTGCTCTCACTATCAGTCGAGGCAACGTATGCATGTCGTACTGGCTCGGAAGCCTCTAGACTAAAGGGATTCCATCGCTCGCTCCTTCTCGCACGCACATCGGTAATTAGCCCACGGGTTTATTCAGTCGACTGATGTTCAGTCGAGTCGAGCTGCAACTCCTTCAGGAGGAAGTCTCGGCGTTGCCCACCACAGACAAGACTCGTCGTTTGCCCTCTTTCCACGTCTTCTCCTCACAAAGACGGTAATTCCCTTTCTTCGAGGGTAGGTGAGCAACGACTCATGACGGGACTTCTTCCGTTCGTCTCTCTTTCCAGTCCTTTTCATCCGTGGCAAATAGAGAGCCGGCTGGACGCCAGTCGCTCGAGCAACCGAGCAAAGCGATCCTAATGCTGGCTACTCGTTACTCGATTCGATTAACCGTGCATTTCGGCCACTCGGAATTCCTCCGGCTACTCTTCGTTTCGTCCCTTCGTTGTTCGTCTTAATTGCTTGGAGGCAAATGCGCGCGCGACACATCGCTCAGCTGCAAAGTCCATGAAGAAGCAGAGGGCTTAGACGGTAAAGTGCAGGCGCGGAGAGATTGCAAACCTTTTCATACGCTTAACCGTCCAAGAAATGCACGACTCGCTTAAACAGTTTCAACATTGTCATCCTGGCTTTATTACGAAGATATCTCGAGCTACGGATTTCTGTTTAAAGTAGCCTGTAGAAGGACGAGGACTTTTTTCTGACTTTTTGCAATGCAACAGTCATTCCTGCTTCTGTCATCCCATCTCATTTTCTTGTCTGCCAATATGAAAGGCAACGTTTATCTGTCTGTTTGTATATTCATGATAAACGCTAAAGCGGCTGAACCGATTTCAAAGCGATTTTCTTTCTTCTATAAAGTTATTATCCAGGGAAATTACAGACTATAAAATATTGCAATATTCATTAGTTGCACAGCTTATTTTCTTTTGTTAGTTTTTGCTATTTAATGTTTGAAATAAAGATAGTTTTACAATAATCTATTGTTCTTTGAAGCGAATTATTATTGACGCGCATACAAAATGAGTATAGAGGAATACACACACGAGTTTAGAGGAATAGGACAGCTAGTACGATGTCTTTGTAATCATCCCAACATTCTTAGACCCGCGCTTAATAACACTTACTCAAAGCTAAAGGAATTACCAGCAGTTTCCAGCCGCAAGAAAGCGACGCTCCCAACAAAAACATAGACTGCCGAAATTCCGCAGTGTTTTGCATTGTTGAAATCCATTTCACAGGCTAATTGCCGAAGAATGCTGTCGCCGACAATTACAAACACGTGCGTGGCGGTTCAAAGAGCGAACTATATCCGCGACAGTGGAAATTTTTCTCCCCCCGTGAACTCTCGACTTACTCGAGTGATGGAGTTGGTTGTGCGGGCTGCATTTAAAGTCGACTGGCAAGCCGCGTGAAATCGCCGGAAGAAAAAGGTTTCGATGCCGCGGCTTTGAATGGCCTATAATCGAAAGGTCCCGCCGAAGTTGTGTAGGGCCGGCCAATCGTATCATGAATAAGAAGGAAGGAGAAAGGAACGATCGGCATGTATCGGTGATCAATAAATCAGGGCGTGTACCGGCGGTATCCAGCATGGGATCCCTTCTTCTTCAATATGGGGGAGGACACTGAAGGGACGGAGAAAATGTCCCGCGCCCTTGATGGGTTCGCGCGGCACAATAAAATACGACCCAATTTCGCGGTGCAAACCGCGAAACAATGGTATTGATCTTATTTCCATATCAGTCCTCTATCTAGAGCGTCTGGGCTTGGGGGAGAGGGTGTGGGCCGGGTGCGGTGGTAGGCTCGGCCGCCGCGCCGGGATGGATGGAAGATGAAGAAGAAGACAGGGAAGGCCTCGGAAGGACAGCTACGAGAAGAAGGCTCGTCTGGGCTAGAGATGGAGAAAAATGTGTGAGGGAAAAAAGGATGAGCCGAGTGGAAGAAGGCTGTGCCGGCGGGCGTCGAGGGAATGGGGTGGAATCGGGCGGAATGGGGCGGAATGGGGCGGAATGCGTGGGGCGAGGGAGCTTCGGACTTGAGGGTATATATCGAACGATGAATGTTGGACGTTTAGCGTGCACCTCACGTAGAGACAAGCGTTGCCGAGGTGCGACAGACGGGAGAGACAAGAGAGAGGAGAGTGACGAGAGCGACGAGAGCGACGAGAGCGTGAGAGAGCACAAGGATAACGGAAGAAAGACGTCGCCCTTGTTGTTGCCGTGGTTGTTGTCGCGCTACCTATCATTCTACTCGCAAGAGGGAACTCATCCTCCCACCCTCAAAGCCATGAGCTCGCATAATTAACAAACTTGAGCGCACGCGACCTTTTCCGACTACTATTTTCCCTTCCTTCGGATTCTCATTCGCATTCGGCACGCGTCCCCGCGACGATTAAGCTGTCCGAATAACGCGCGAATGAATTCTCCGCCGAGGATTTACGATTGCCTCGACACTCCGCGATTTCGAGGCTCACGCATCTCTCTGAAATTAATGCTGCGCTCCTTTGCAATCAGACCGCTCATTCCTGATTCTTTCTTATCAAGTGCCGACAGACTCAGCTACTCACTGCTCTGTTCACTTCGACCGCGGCTTTTTGTATGATTCTTGAACTCGAATAACAACGTTATTGTAACAAAGATGGAGCATTGTCGGCAGTGTTCCCTCGCTTTCATACATAGACCCGCTTTTTTCGTAAAAACTCGAGCGTTTCCATTGCGCCCCCTCGTTCGCCGAGCATACTGTTTCAAGTTACTGATCGGATCTACTCGTTTCATGGCTGGGCCGTTCTTGCGGCTATCGCAAAACCCGTTGAAAGATAGTGGCGAAATGGAAGCACATTGTAACAAGCGGGGTCGACGATCAGTATGCAACTATGAGCTCGCACGGTTCTTTGATCCTTTTTATAGCTATAGTGATAGAGCTGCAGGAGAGGGAGACACATACGGTGGCGAGACGAGGGCCAGGCTACTACGGCCCTCTTTCGATTCTATGTCGTTCTTGCGCCCGATCGTCGTATCAACTTTCCGCGAGAAAAAGTACTCCCTCTGGAAAGCCATTGACCGTTTCACTGGACTTACACCCTATTCACCAGAAGCGTACGGTCCAGCACATCTCAACCCGCCTCTCATTTCTACTTACCTCACACCTTAGCCGGAAATCTAATTTCCCAGTAAAGGAAACTCTCTCGTTCGGACTCTCCTACTACCTTTATCACGCGACAAAGATCTCATTTCTTTCTAACTATCTGTACCTTCAAAGCAGTGTGTTAAAAGAATCTCGAGCATGCGTGCTCATTGCCCTAACACTATTTGACAGAAGCAGTTACGAAGATTCGGCTGTTGGGGGACGAAGCACGGGAAGTTTATGGATGCTCGCTAATGCGTGTCGACTTTCGTGGGAGGTGTTAAATGGTGAGACTGATTGGAAGTAACATGAGAGAGGTTCGCACTGTTGGTGGATTGACGAATTGCCTAACGCTCCTCGTGGGACGTGGACAGAAAAGCACATCCTGGACTTTCGGGTGGCGAGTGAAAGGTAATATGTCGCCGAGGAAAAGAAAGTACTTTCGGACTCTGACTCGAAACGACAGGAATGGGGGGAGAAAAGGATCGAAGCCGGAAGACAATGGAACCGATAAATAAGTCGGTAATCGGTGGTCCGCGGGTTAAAGCTGAATGGCTCGATTGGCTACTAAAGGTGATTTCATCAAGGGGAACTTGGCTCGGCCTCGAAAAGCTTTCCCTCTCCTCTAACTCGAGCTCGATACTCCGCACACCTTGCGTCAGAGAGCTTTCTCCACCTTTTTATTCTCTTCCTACCTTGCACCTTGCCACTGCGTTGTCTTTGCCGACCAGTTGACTTGACTGAAAAATAACTCGAGCCAAAGGAAGGACTCTAATTACCACTGGTCACAATCCTCCCTTTACTTTGCCTCACCCTCTCCTTCTCGCTCCTTTGCTTTCTATTTCTGACACTCCTCCTACTGTTTGATCTCAAGCAACCTACTATTATAGTTTCTCTTTTCCGTAATAAAAACAGTAACGCATGTCACACAGTACCTTTATAATAATAGCCGACTCTAAATAAACCTTGTACTCCAATAATTGCACAAATTGATGAATGCGCAGACACGAGTACACCAAATATAGGAATGCGCAGTCAACAAAATATCGCGCTGTTACGGGTGAATACACGAATTGGGGATGATGCGAAATTCCAGCAAGAAGTCATACACGGTTGGTTGATAGTTTCGAAAGACGGGATTCAGCCGGGAGTAAAGAGCAAAGAGTAAAGAGTAAAGAGGATAATCACGCGTAACTTTCATTTAAACTGGCTGAGTCACGACGTGCACGGCGAGGGCTAAGGGAAGAAAAAAATTCAGCGGCGGCGCACCCGCGCGTCCCCCGGGAAACTTTTTCAATCTGGAGTCATTATGCGCGAGTTTAGTTGGTTCCCTCGGAACAGCGAGTGAGCGAACTAGGTGTACAGTTCTGCGGGGCAACGCGCGTCGCGCTGGTTAAACTAATATTCAAAAGGACCGGTAATGGAGTTGCACGCCCCAGCCTGCACGGAGTCCGAGCGAGTTGCCGAAAGAAACTTCCACCAGCACGGAAAGTAAAAGCTTATTAATTAAAGCACATGACTCTCCTACGGCGTGCATTTGTTTCCAGGCGTGATTTAGAGCCACCAGCATTTTCGCGCGAAGTATTATACATCGCGCGCGTGCTACTGGAAGACGAGCTTTTGAATTAAGCAACGGGAAAAATGCTAGAAAAGTCTTTCATGGAAAAACAATGAATAAAATTGACGGTGTCGTTCAAGTAGAATCATTGCAAAACACCGGAAACTGGATTTGCGCGCCGCTGCTCAATTGGACAATCCAGCTGCTTCAATGGGATTAATCAACCTATTTCTTGAAGAAATAGTTTCAGACTTCATTAGCCAGACTGGTTGCCTCGCTGCCGCTCTGTCGGACGGCCAGTCGGCTCTCGGAATGGACGCGCATTACGCAAAGACTAGGCAAAGAAGCTCGAAAACAAATTACTACGGTTCATCTCGAGCTCTTCTCCAGCCAAAATCCTGGAGCGCAATTTTCCTGGCGCGACTCTCCTGACGAGTTTTCCCCTGCCCTCCTGCTAGTCCTCTCAGCCTCGCGCTGACGAGACATTTCCCTTTTTGATGCAAAGAATCGTTCGTTAGTGAGAGACCGCTGCTGAAAGCTCAAGATGAGATACGTATTATATGTATGCCGTACCACCATATAATACTCTCGTGCGAGGGGTGAGAAATGCCGTTGCAAAGATTTCATAGTAGTCTTCGTAATCCGACGAAATCGCAGAATTTCTAGTCTAGCACGAACTAGCAAAACACCTGTGCACTGTGAATGCGATAAAAGAGGCCACTTCGGAAACGAAAAAGTAGGAATACGATTAATGCTGGAATGCTAACTTTTTATTTGAGCTCTCGGTAGCTCCCTTCTGCTGTAAGATTACGCGCAGTATCTATCTCTCTCGCTCTCTCATTCACTCTTGGAGGGTCCTCCCTCTTGAAAAAATTCTGTCCGAGCGGGTTAAAGCTGGGGGGCCGAGGCTCGGAGAATATCTAAAGGGGATGGGTTAGAAGCATGAACGATATAACAAACACGCTAGACATCCAGAAGAAAGGCTGGTGCAAGTTGTCCGGAGACAAAGGTAAACAAATAGAGGAGCGAAGGGTACAAAGCGCTGAGTTTGCGAGGTACACGCATATCCCGCAGCCTAGACGTGTAAGCCGGCGAGCTTTGCCAATGAAATTCATTGCTTCCACCCCCGTCTCATTGCCCGAATTCTCTAGCTTTTTGCTCGGCTTCCTCTTGTTCCTCCTCGACAATCCCGAGAACCATCTACGTGCGCTCCTGCCATATGCGGGTCTCTCCCTTTACCAGATGCTTCGCCAATTATCACGGACGCGTGCACGCCCGAGAATACTGATATCTTGTAGATACAATTAGAAGCGAGACTCCAAGCGTAAGAGAGCCCACTACGCTAGAGAAGTCCGCGAATCAAGTATACAGACTGCTGACCGATAAAAAATTAATTGAGTAAACTGTAGGTATACAGAAAGATATATGGATGAGGCTCGCATGAAATGCTGGCGAAGGACTTGCCAATACAGCGAGGAGGCCCAGCCGCACCAAGAATAAAGGAAGCGTATATTTCCATTGCCCGTGGCTTTTTGTGTCCGAAGACGAGAAAGAGAGCGAGAGAAAGAAAGAGAGAGCGAGAGAAAGAAAGAGAGAGCGAGCCAGTCTCGTCTCGGCTCGGCTCAGCTTGGTACTCGCAGGAGAGCAATGTAGGCGGAGTCGGAAGCGCGCGGAAAAGCTGCGAGAGCCAACGACGAAAATGACAAAGCCCCGCGGGCACACATCCGACATTTTTCTCCTGTGGCACGTATGGCCAGAGAGGAGCCAGACTCTCTTTCTCTCTCTCTCTCTCTCTCTCTACTCTCTGTCGTTGCCTCCCTCGTTGAAAGCAAGTTTCGTAATAACCGGACCGACCGGAGAACTAAGAGGGAGGGAAAATAATTGCATGCCACGGGGTTCATACAGTATCTGGAATATTGGAGCCTCCTTGAGAGGAGGAGGACAACGAATCATAACAAGTACGGAAATAGCCGGATGCTTCGAAATATCCAACCCATCCAATAAGTAACAACTCATCGAATAATTAGATCGATTAGCATGGAACGCGTTTATTACACTACGTATTTATTACACCTTTCATTGCAAGCTGTACCCTCTATATATATTGACACTTTTACTTTCATGTTGCACGAATTCGGTGACACGAGCATCTATAAAAGCATATTTATTTTTACGAAAATAAAATTAACAAATATTTGTATGAATCGTGCAATGAAAGAGTTGAAAATCGATAAATCTGGCGGTCAACGTGTTAATGAAAGAGACCGAAAACTGCTGGGATTGCCGTGATGCAGGTGTCAGTGACAATTCCGAGAAAAAGATAAGTTTTAAGGACGGGCCGACACGACATATATCCTGGCGATTGCGAGGCAGGATGGTTCACCGACTGAAAAGTCTTGCGTGCTCGGGAGGCAGCGTGCAGCGTTTCGGGCGATCGAGATCTAAAGTGACTCGTAAAGAAGATTCCACCTGGATAAAGAGGTGTGCATTCAAAGGGAGAAGCATCCTAGCATGGCTCTCGAATTCTCTCAGTACAAAGGAAGCCCATCGCTCGCGCTCCCTCTTATCAAAGAGTGTTCGAATCGAGCCACGCGCTTTTATGCACCGTAGAATACGAACCGGGAATAATGTACAATCTCCCAATTTCAAATAATCCCTTACCCATGGATTATCGGCAAACTCGACACTCTCTATTCAGCGCGTGCAGATATTTTCCGAGAGAAACATTGGTCGAAGCTAATATTTGGAAAGGTAGACAAATAACAAGGGCGTGCCCTTAAAGTTACATGGATATTAAGGAAGGAAAAAATACCTGGGAGACTCCTTGCCTTCCTGTCCGGTTGCCATGTTGCTCAAATGACTCGAGGTTTTTCTTTCAACTCACTATATCCTCACACAACACTTACACTATGTTCCCATGAGAGTTCGGCGATAATCAGTCGGGTCAAATCACACGGTCATTGGAGCGAATAGATAACGAGAATTAAGTAACTTAATAGTCATTCTGAAGCACACGAATGGAAAGTCGAGCGGATAAGATTTCGAAAGGGCAGAGTGTGTTTAACAGTCTAATGGTTGGGCCTCGAGAGCAGTCATGACTCGAGGGGTTGATCCAATCTAGCGAAGTTCTTTTCGGAAAAATGCATAACTCACTTGGATCGGATGGAAAAAAGGGCCGATCGAAGCGATTATCTAGCGATACGCTAATGAATCCATAATGAGGCTAAAGCGCGGCTGAATGCGAGAACGTTTGGGAATCGAGAGAGATTGGTGTGGAACGTGTGACACGTGTGAGCCAGGCGTATAACGTGCCGGCGGTGCCCGCACGAACCGGCAATTTATCGCGATTTATTCCAGCGCGATAACCGCGGACGCACGTCCAATCTATTGAATACCGTTCTGCACGAAAGCAGCAAGAACAACAGCAGCAGCACCGGTGCTGCACGGCAAAAATTCACCCTTGCAACCACCCTCGCTCCGGCGTGCCGGCGTCTCCAATCCTGCCGGTTGCTTTATCGTCGCTTCCGCTTGACTCGCGGCCAGGTGCAGTCTCTCCTTCTCAATTCCTCCTTTTTCCTTCTATCGATGGCACGCATCGGGCCATCCTCCCTCCGAGCGAAGATAATCCTTGCGGCAGAACCTTCTCCAAGGAACTGTCCGGTGACTCAGTTCAATTCTCACTGGACCTTTCCCGGCACTGCCAGATAGTTTTCGACTCCTCTTGGCCCGCAAACATTTCGAACCCCTTCTCCCTTTTCTCTCCTCCTCACCTCGCACCTGACGTGGGGACCACTGTCCTTGACAGTAACAGGAACTTACAAGGTTTTGTGCGCGCGATTTCAATCGGCCAAGTGAGAAATACTTTGCAAAACGGGGTGTTAAGGGTTGCACTATATGCGAGGGAGTTCCTTCAATGGACGATGCATATGGATGCATACGTGGGGAGGAAGTGTACGCGGCTCCGAAATGAGGAACGTGCGAGTGTGACGGCGCACGCCGTGCTACTGACGACGCCAGGCGTCGCGGCGCCACGCTGTAAGCCGGTTAGATGCCTCGGAGAGCTGAGCGGTGCGCGCTTCTGCCGCGCAGGCGCCGACTCCTATCGCAGCCTCGTTTTCTCGATATTTTCTCCTCCCAGGATCACAAACGAGCGAAATCTCCTGGCCACAAAAAAGTGGCCACCGAGCGTGCCAGGGGTCACAATATTAACCGATAAAAAGAGTGGACATCTTATTTCGTGAGCGGTATTCCGCCACTCCAATTTCCCTCACTCTTGCACACATACCCTCCTCCATTCTCTCTGTCTTTCTTTCGCCAATCAATTTCATCCACCCTGAGCATCGCGATGACAACAAACACTGCCATCAAACTATCTTAGAGCTCACTCACACATACGCCTTGTGTGAACTCGTTCACGGCGGTTCTCCCGCGCAACAAGTAATTTAGTAGGAGCAGCGAGAGAAAGAGCGGGGAAAAGGCCCGAGCAGAATTCAAATGGAATTCTGCTTGATACCGCTCGATTAATGGAAGCCTAATTTCTCGGCAATTTCAAGAGAGTCGTCGTGCATTCGGCGGAGAAAAAAGGGTCTGGCATGGTTATTTGCATTTATAACGATGTGTCATAAAGGAGAGAAAGAGTGTGCTTGGACGAAGATTAGGAGGGAAGCTAGAAGAGAGGCGAGGAGAAGAGAAGAAAGGAGAGACAGCTGCTCGCGTCCCGAGCTTTTGGAGTGGAGACATCCGGTTCTGACGAGAGGCCGAAACTCGTCAAAATACACAAATCTCTGGCGCATCCCAGCAGCCGTTCTTTCCGAATGCTGCGTGAAGAGGCGCCCGCTCCCTCGAGTCCCTCGGGACTGGCCGTATGGGAGGGATTGCTCTCTCCCTCTCTCTCTCTCTCTCCCGACAAATAGCTCAAATGGAAATGTTCCGTCCGATCAGCGTCAACTTCCGCGGAAAAACAACAAGGGTAATTAAAACCAAAATGCCACGACAGCATTCTCCCAGCGGTGCGGTGTGTTGAAAGACATCTTCGCAGTCAATCTGGCAGTCGATTATTTGCTGGCTGGGAGGAACTGAAGCCTCGAACAAATGGTACTTATATCAGGAGACTCGCTTTGCGTTGGTAAGACTCTGCTTATTGGCTGTGATGGTATCGGCGTGCAAGAGGGCTCATTCATACCGCCCTCGGCTAGATGGAGAAGAGAAGTGGGTGCCGAGAGGCCCTTCGAATGCAATCAAACCAAAAACAGATGTATATCTGCACTTTCCTCGCGACGTTAACGAGCCCCGACTCCCCGCAGTGCTAATAAAACAGCATGCAGAAATCGCTGAAATCGAGTCTCAGAGCTTCCCCCCTTCCTCGACCTATTTCCTATCTCATTCGAAGCTCTTTGCCAATCTTTCCATTAATCCTGGAGGAAAGCTCGCGCTGAACAATCAGACGGCCAAAAATACATTTGACAATAGCGACTCTGAGCCGGATCTCTATCTCCGTCCATGCTGTGCATTCTGTCGCAACACAATGGACACGCACTACCCAAGTTTCATGTGTAATCTAGATTCCCGGAAAAGCGAGGACACCTTGCACCCGATAGACTCGGTCTGACGAATCGCCCGGTGGCTGATTGCCACTGACTGGTTCATTCACACTGACCTCACCGCGGTTGCGACCACCGGAGCAGCCCTACCCTTCGCTACTGCTTTACCATCCTAGTTAAATCTATGGACAAATAACTTGCGGCTTTACTAGCCTGTCCGCTCCGCACCACGTGGCGAACTTTATCTGTTTGATTGTCGCCGGCGTTATCTCCCATTCAAGGATCGAGCGAGCACCGGCTATACTCGACAGGTAGCTCGGGAATATAGTTTAAAGTTAAAGCCCTGCTCCCTGATATCCTCGATATCCCGAGAAGCAGAGCCAGCTGCTGATACCGTGGGATTTCAGCAGGATACAAATTCAGGATGCCCGGCGCGCAGCACATATGGAAATTAGAGCTTTCATCGAGAATTGCGGCGAATGCCGAGCACATCGATCGGAGCTAGCGCACACACAGACAGAGACACGCGACGGACCATGCGGTGAAGTGCATCTGCCCTCCCAATAATATATGTACATATACGTCAGAATACCGATAGGAAACGCACGCTCCACGCTCGAATGATACACACTGCCCCACTTTATTCCACGCCCGCCAAGAATTAACTATTCATTCGAGCAGTAACTGGGAATACCCTGCCGAAATATCGAAGAATCCTTCTAATCAACACTGCCAGCGATCCACATGCCGAATTGCTTCCTTCCGCCGAAAAGTATCGGTTGCCAGAACGGCGAGGATGCGCATCCGAGAATGATGGCGTGCTATCTAAATCTAAGGCTGGAATAGAATTGCATTTTTACAGCTACGGTTTATGAGAGGGAAGTAGAAGGAAATAGGAGGAAGCTATCTTTCATCCCTCTTCGCTCTTAAAAATCGGATTCGTAAATGCAATCCGTAATCCTGGGCCGAAGACTGTTAGAAACTGATTTGGGGTTAAATCTTGACTGTATCATTCAGAACTGAGATTGTGTCTGAGCTTTGTTACTCTGCAGGAGCGAAGTTGCAAGGGGCATAAAGAGCGAGCAGCTTTCGACTGTATGAGGATCAAACGGGTGTGAGCTACAAGAACCATATTACAAGCTATCTTCACGGTTATTTCGCGAGCAGTGTGTTTGTCCTACGTTAGCAGAGAGAACATTAAGGGAATGTAAGGTAGAGAGAAAGAGCGAGGGAGTGTGAGAGAGAGAGAGAGTCGAATGTACGGCGAAGGCGATTTCAGAGTAATACGTGGAATAGCGAATGGAAGCTGAGGGCCAGCGAGGACGAGGAAAGCGTGAATTAATGAGAACCGGGTGGAAAGCCAGCCAGACAAATATTCTGTGAAGCTAACGGCATGCCTCGAGCACTGAAGCAGCACGTCGACTACTTCCGGTCAATTAAAGCCCATTGTACTTGTACGAGCGGAAGTGGCATTAGTTCTCCAAGAGCCGTCTTACAATTCTTTGCGCTGACCTCGGAGAGTAAGTTCCTTCCGTCCGAATTCTCGATGCCAGCTCAAGTCGGCACTTTCTTTAATAGAGTTTCGCCGATAATCGACAGGAGCGGGGCTGGTTCGTGTTCGCACGTTGGCTGGTTTCAAAAAATCCGACTTTCATAAAATGGCGGCTGCTTAATCGAGCAGCGACAGTGTGCGTCGCATCGGTCAGCGAGCCGATGGGTAATAGTTTCCGAGTTAAACGAGCCAGCCGCGCCGCGCCGTGGCCTTAATAATCTTCCGCTGGCCCCAACGCTGAATTACGGAGGCGCAGCAGCTCTCATTAGTGTTAAACTTTTTTTTCACACCGGGAGCGCGGCGCGGTGCGGTGCGGCGCGGCGCCGCGCCGGCGAACGAATTGTCAGGACGAGGCATGGAGTACAGGATGGTATAGAAGCCGGGAGGGTAGTCCCGAGGGGCAAAGGCTCGTCGAACATAATCACTGATCGGGGCGGAGGTTTAACGATTTGCGATTTCACAATCCCCGATTCGATAGGCGTAAAAACCGACGCAGTGTCGTCATACGTTATCCAACTAGTACGTGACTGGCGAGGAGATCGTTACCCCAGCTGCATAATTTTCGAGCAGCCCTCTTTTACGCGCCAGCCAGACACGGGCCCCACTTGCACTGTTTCTCCGCTCAGTTCGCTCTCTGCTTCCATAAATCTGCAAGTCCAATTTCTCCGCCAAATTTATCGGCCATAATATTCGCGGCACCTTCCCCGCTGCCCAACTGTATCGAATAACACTCTATTACCGTTTGACAATAACCGCCCATCAAGACACTAAATACGTGTCACTTTCAACAAAAACTGATTGTCCCGCTTGTACGCTGTTCAAATCTTAAAGTTAAGACACTCCTGTTTTACCTTTGCTCTCTTATTAAAACTTTTCGTAAGATTCGCGCACTTTCAACCTTTATATATAGAAGTACTTCAGAAGTACCCCAAAAGTACTTCGTAACAAACTAATATTCTTTCCGGAACTATATCTCTTTAACAAAACTGTAAATATTAAATATTTGTTTAAATATTCGTATCATATATCCCATAAGCCCATACTTTTTAATTCAAATCCTAACAATTATACTGATGCCAGAATCAAAAGTGTATCATTTATGGTTGTGAGGTGTAAGGAACAAGTACAAAAGGTACAATTTTTAATCGAAAGTATTTGTCTTTTTAAACTTTCAATCGAGTTCAAAGTTTATAATTGGTTAGCCAATGATCTCTTCCATACATTATAAAAAATTCGCACAATTACTAAGAAGAATTATATGACGCAACAATGACTTAAATGCCAACAGGTTTTACGTATACGTTAGGAATGGTTGCTCATCTAACTTTGTTTTTACGGGCGCGCTGTCTACTTTCACCGTCTGTGGCTGGACTGAGTGTGATTATTTTCGGCAGTACTTGGGCTACTTGTACCGTCGCGGAACCTCTGCAAAAACATCCTGTGTTCGCCGAAAAGCAACAGCCCGCTTCCACCAGGGGGATTTTACTCGGCAAGAAAAGCCGACGTGCCGTTCTCACACAAGACTGGCCACACGAAAATGTTTCAATCGACCGATTGAGCGGTAGACCGAAAGATAGGTCCTACTCATTCAGTGGAAAATATTCGTGTTCATATCTTCATGACACGAGAGAATAAGAGGGAGCGAGAGAGAGAGAGAGAGGAGAGAAGGTGGAGCCGATTCTTTCGAGCATATGCCCGAAGCTTTGTAAAAAAAGGAAACGGGCCGCGAACCCGACTAATCCCACGGGATAAGGCGTTCTCTCCCCATTGCATTAACATAGTCCCCGGGATGATCCCGCCTCGTTTGCAGGATGCTCTGAGGAACGAGCTGATAAGAACCGAGCGATCTCCGTGCCAAGGGCTGCCCGAACTGCAAGCCCCATGCCAAACCAGAGGGTAATTCTATTTGCATAGATTCGAGATCAGCCTTCTTTCACAGATTATCGCATTATCCCTTCATGCCAGTCAGTAACTAAGCAATAATTGGACTGCCCACCCAACTGACCAGCGCTTTCCACAAAAAGGAGAGAGAAATGCTCGGAGGAGTAGGAGTAAGGATTGGTGGCTTTCGAAGTAGATGGGTGTAAAGTGGAGACAGTTAAGAGGAGCTCGACACCCGGCCTCAGCTTTTTTCGGAATCAGCAGCGTGCTCGCGCGTCTTTCCGAAGGATTTGATGTAACAGAAGGAGGAAGAAGAAGAAGAGGGAGGAGGAGCACTATGTGCCACCAGCTCCTGTTTCTTCTTTTAGTTCTTGCTTTATCCCTGTAGCTCGGCAAGTGGTTCGAGTGAGAACTCAAGGAGGTGCTCCCGCGAGAGGGGGATTCGCCAAGTTTATAAAATACCGCCGGCAGTAGCGGCAGCGAGCAAGGGAACGGGATGGCATAGGCTACGCTCAGCAGAGGAAGAGGAAAGCCTTGCGGAGAGATGCGAAGCAGCGGAACGGGGAGAGATTTGAGGGCGACCCTTAATCTGGGTTAGATCTCCGAGACCCCGAGCTTGCACTGTCATTTCCTACTGGCACCCTATTGTCTTACGGCTTATCTCCTTAGAATCGTTGAAGCTTTGAATTCTTTCGCTTTTCCCTTCTCCCGAAACCACTGAACTTTTTACGAAGCACAGGAAATACCTCGGATGAAGGAGGCTACGAACGGCTGGAGAGAGAGATAGGGCAAGAAGAGAAGGACACGGAAAGTGCTTACCAAAAGGATTCAAGAGAAAAAAGGACATTCAAGAATATTTGCGAGCAAGAGATTTCTATGGTTGAGAGGAGTCGCAAGTGGAAAGTAAAGGAAGCAAGGGTTATTAGAGGAACAAGGCAGTGGCTTCGTTAGCACAAAGCATCCCTTACAGGACGTGTCCAACAGAGAGTACTCCAGTAAAGAGTTGCCCATCGAACATTGAATTTCGGCGTGCACAAATCTGCTGAGGAATCAGCCATCGATTTCCCTGATCGAAAATTCCTTCCGGAAGAATTATCCTCCTGCTTACGCAATCTGTTAAAACACGAAGGCACTGGCCTTTGTTAAGAATGGGGCGTGTTTCGAGGGCCTCTCGTTGTCCCTCGTTTTCGGAAAAGATTCCGACGAAAGGGAACGTGTCTCCCGGCAAGGCTTGGACGCCTGCCATTTGATAGGCCATCTTAATGAAGTGCTCCCGAGAGGCTTGCGTGAGAAATGGTCCTTTTCAATGAAAGCTCCCTAAGGTCCGCTAGTCCTTGCGCCTACCAAGGACCATCCTACCCTTACGAGGCCCTTCTTTTCAAATACATGTCAAGTGGCTGTAATTAATACGTCAACTCCTTTAATTTCCCATTAATGACAGCAGTGACACTCGAGAAAATTCGGCAATAACTAAACCGTTCCTTAATTATATGACTGAAATTGGAATCGCTGAAATTTATCCAAGACGATTTATAGCTAGAGCCGATAATGAAAGGATCGTAAACTTGGATGTGAGATGTAATAGGCAGCCTAAACGATCTGTGGCGTCAGTATTCCCCCGAGTCCTCCAATCCCCAAAAACTTGGCGTACCAAAGCGTCGCGTACCTCTTCTTGGTGGTGTAGGACGGAAGGGAAGTCGTCCTCGCAGGAGGCGCAGTTAAATTGCCACAGCCGAAAACTTGGGCCATAAGTCAGCCGAGCCTAATATACGCACCGATTTATTAAAAGTAGAAGCATTCTTCGGCTGAAACTGCTGGGAACATGTGCTAACGATCGATGTCTAGTCGGTGACGGGGGAGATGGGGCCCGGAAGTGCGCCCTCCCAGGAAATGGAGTAGTTTTATGCACCGCAAATTGTAATGCCAGCGCGCGGTGGTCTGAGTGGAGAAGGGGTGGCGACGGCGGCGGCGGCGGCAGCGGCGTGCACAGATTTATTTGGGGAGATTGCGGGGCGTCGAGTTCGGCCGTCAGCCCTCCGCGAATTAGAGAGTTTTTCCGTGGAAATATATTGCAAATAAGATTACTGGAAATCGTGGGTTTCGCCAGCCATCCCGGCGAGCCGGAGACACCCTCGAAAAATACGTTCCTGAGACAATCCGTAGGAAATAGCTAAAATTCCGTCGTTCCGGCTCGGCCACCCTCCAGCGTTAACCGAGAGCCATTACATTACCCACTTAGCTCCTTACGGCATCGACCCATCCCACTTGTCCCCACCCCATACCTTTATTATTTTCTTTTCCTCTTTCTTTTTCTCCCTCCTCCCGCCTCTCATATCCCTCTCAGTCTCTCGCTTACCCTCCACCGACCCTATCCCTATCATTCAAGTGGCGAGTTGCGCCTTCAACGCGTCCATGTATTAATTATTCATCGTGATCCATCGCAATCGGTTATACGTTAGCGCTCGGCACAATGAAGTCGACACTAATAAAATCATGCCGATATTTCAGGGCGCAGAAAGCTCGGGGGCGAGAAATTCGCGGGAATATAAAATATTTTCACCCTGCGCCGTGCGACGACGATTATTTGTCAACAAGTGCACCGGTACTTGGCTGGCGCTTACCTGAAACAGACAAGAAGGGGGAAAATAATTAAAAAATTTGCTTTGCCAATAGCATCGATCCGGCGGCAACCATCCTCCCCCTCCGCCAGCCACACGCGAGATCCGAGAAAGAGAGGAGAGGGTGCACGACTTTCCTCCGTTAATCACGCGCGGCGGCGAATTCATTCTGCGCGACCTCGCGAAATAAGCTGCCGCGACGATCGTCCTAATCGGGACTAATTATTGCGCCGGCGCTAATTGCCATCTCACTCGCTCACCCCGAGCTCTCCTAAAACCTAGAGGAGCGTGTTTCGCTGGCTCGAATCTCGGTAGTATTATATTATTCAAATGTTCCTGCGGTATTGCTCGAAAGCAACTATAAACTGCAAAGCGCACGCACTTTCTGTTCAATCTAATACAAATGGGATTCGTTGAATACATTATGCGGACGCGCATCATTTCTGTAATAATAATAATACTCCAAACTATGTGAAGCGAGGTTCATCATTCATTGGTCCAGTGGTACGAGACATAATATCGTAGCACACATTATACAAACGCGTTAATTGAATTTTAATTGGACGATCTGGCAAAATCGTTTGCCGGGGGCCGATGCAAAAGAGCCTAAGCTTCTCCCACTCTCTTCGTCACTCTCGATCGAGAGGGTTGCTTCGGCAGAAGCAAAAACGTTGAGCAACCTATCCATCCGGTCTGTAATTAGCTAATGGAAATTCCTGATGCTGGCGAGTGCAAGAGAGAAAGCGAATGGAAGTGCGATGGTCGCCAGAGAGATCAAGGGAGAGAGATAGAGAGAGAGAAGTTTGAAAACTCGGGACAAAGGAGTTGCCGAGCCGGTTCGTGTAGGGTGGGGTGGGGTTGGGTGAGCGCGAAGGGTGCGGGTAACAGAGCGAGATTCAAATGTATCGCTCGAATTAGCCACTTGCCAAGCACTTCGATCTGCCGAGAGATTCCGAGACAGAATAAGAGAAAGCCTGGAGAAATCTCGCGGGCACACACCCTCCGCTCGTAATTCACCCTTGTTTTTGCAGCGCAGGCTCTGCTGCTGCGTCCTCTGTCCGTAGTGCGGGCTTTTGCGGGGAGCCCCTGTCTCGGGAAAGTCCATGCACAGTCGGGGCAGGTTCGCGGAGAAAATGTTGCTGCGTGAAAAGTGTCCCATCCCTCAGGCGAGAGCTTTCGCGCAAAGCCAAAGAGGACGAAGCCCGGGGAAATAGAGAAGCTCTCGCGAAGAAGGAATGGTTGGTGAGTCTGGTGGTGAGTCGGCCTGCTAGAAGCACTGAAAGCTAGTCCGGCGACTGCGAGCATTCGCCCTTCTAATCAGTGACAAGGGGGTAGGAGCTGCTCATAAATCTCGCAGAGACAGCCTCGTTGCTTCTGGCGCTATCGCATATCTATGAGTTTGTTTATTAATTATCACGCACTACCAAGAACCACGAAGGACTTGACTCGACACAAGCAGAGCTGAGAGGACGCAGGAAGACAACATACTCGATGCTAATCGTGAGATCGGAATCTTGGTCGATGCACGAAAGCGCGTAACGCATAATACGCACGACATCCGTTTCCTGATACAGCAGAATTCTGCCTGTCCCGTCTCTTTATCACGGGTTCGTTAACGCTAAGAGAAATAGCCATTCCGATAAGATATCCTGTGGAACGTTTCGCCGTCGCATTTCGTGCTTTTTTCAAAAGCTTCGCCAGCGTAATTACAGCCGCAGTGCGCGGCGTCCCAACAGGCTGAGGGGGCTGTAATCACTTGGAAGTAGAAAGACGCCGCCGCCGCCGCCGCGACGCTCTCGCTAATGAAATGAGGGAAAGGGAAAAAGGGTCGTAATCGATTGGGATAAAGCTATGGCTAAAGTTGACTTGTTGACAGGAATTGAATGATCTCAGTCGTCAAGAGGGACCAACCTCCCATTAATTCCGCTCGCCCCAGCCTCGAATCACAGATGCGCTAATTCCCATAATTTAGTTAGGAACAGAGTTGTTTTGTTACGGCATTGCTCTGCTACCATTTACGGGATCCTCGACAGTTAAGAAAGATACTAGTCCCAAGCGATTTCTCCTCCTCCTAACTTCTTCATCTACGTTAATTCGTCGGATATTTAGCTCTAAATGGAATAGAGCTTCTGGCGCTAAATTATAGTGAGGTTTTACGTATTTCGGGATGAGCTATAACATTTTCATGCATCGTGAAAATTTTACGAAGTCCCGGTGCAAAGCTCTCGTGCATGTTTCATGAGTCGCATGGAACTAACGAGGACAGAGAACTGCCGGATAGCGATTTGTGTGCGTGATTGCGCTCGTGTCGGTGATAAATATTAGTTTCGGCATGATTAAAGAATATAATGCGTACATGTATCAGTAGTCGGTTGGAGTAAGAGGCTGAGAAAGGACAGAGGGATGTAGTTAGCCGGGAAATCGGTGCGTTGCGAGTTGCGGGGCCATGTAAAGCTGGCGCGCGCCAGGGGAGAATAGCGGAGGCGGAAATAGGGACAATCGCGTGCGAGCGAGCCGCGTATATTCCTATCGCGAATGCAATCAACAAAAGCGCGCGCGTCCATTCGCTTAATTAAGCGCTTATTATTAATTAAGCGCATCCCCTGTCCCAACTCGCGCGGAATTCCACCGGAAACGGATAAAACGCGAAGGTGGAACTCGCGCGCGCTCGCCTCTCCGCCCGTTCATGTTAATTATAGTCGAATATTTTCCGACGAGCCTGCCCGCAAAACGCTCTCTGACCCTTTTACAATGGCGACAATGTGCCGGCCTGCCCACCCCCTTCGATTTTCACAAAATATCCGTTAATTATTAAATAAAAGCGCTAGTCTCCCGCTCGGCCAGTATCGGAACGCCCTGTACATTTGTATGCATATGTATATGTGCCTCCCCTGCTTTGTACGCCTGAGAAACTAACTCACAGGAAACAGGGGCCGCACATTTGCTGATACGCATTTCGATTTTCAAAGAGAGTGGCAGTGGACCGCTACATTTAATCCGGCGGAACTCCCCTCCATTCTCGACGATAAAACGTCAAGGGATATTCTTGTCTCGACGCTCTCCGTTTAGTTAAGCCTTTCTAATCCCGTAGGTCCAGCTTGCCCTGTGCTTCCACTGGCCTTCCCTTACGTTCTTATCGCCAACCGTTTCGCTTTCTTTCCCTCCTCCTTTCTTTACTTCCTCCCAACCCCTAAACCTCCAGCCCTGCCCCTTGTTATCGGCCACCACAAATCAATTTTCCCTGTAAGACACAACCTTGGGGGGTATTAATACGTGGCTCATTTAAGAGAACGAACCCGACTGATCCCATTTCTAATTTATAGTTTGAAACGAGGAGAAAGGTAGGGCTGCTCTTTGTCTTCGTATCATGAAAATTGCAAGTTTACCCGTCGCTACTGAAATTCTTCTGAATGTATTTATATTAATAAGGCTTAGAAATGAAGAGAAATTGGAGCGAGCGTAGCTGGAAGAAGTCATACCTGACAGTGTTTAAAGAGAGTCGAAAGCGAAAGGAATCCTAGAGATGGCAGCTGGAACGGTAAGCCACTTATCAGGAGAGCGACTGGCTGCAGAAGATAGTTGTCGCGGAGGGTTTCGACAAACTGCCCTACTCGAAAAAGACCCTCACCTCGTCTGGTCTCGTCTCGTTGAGATCGTTCTACGACGAACGATAAGTCTTACTAGCGAGTTATCCGACAGGTTCGCCCGAAGCGAATCGATGGCCTTTAAGACATTTTCCTCTAAGCGGCAACTTTCCCGGTCATCCCCTTACCCTCCCGAATGACTTCTAGCTGGATAAAGCGTCTCCATTCTCCAACTAACCTTCACCCTCCTCTGCTCCACCTTCCTACTCTTATGCACTTCAGCCTTAATCCCGCCATTCACAAAAGTATCGGTGCTACATCGAGATACACAAGGTCCTCTCTTCCACTCTAATCGCTCTTTCCCGCAAAGCATAGCCGCCATGTCAAGAAGCTTTTTCCTTCAGCGTAATGCCTTTGACTTTTCAAAGTCTAAGCCCCGAGATGCCCGCCAACACCCATTGATACAAGAATCTTGCCTCGCCGCACGCTTCCCTGAAAAGTTCAGCCGCACCTGATGCCAAGAGCACGCGATATTCCGGCGCGAAGCACCTGGCCGAAGCACCAAAGACATCCGAACACGATACTCCACTCGCACTCTACGATCCACCCCCGCCCGGAATTTCCGCTTTGGACGAATTCACACTGGCTTCTTCCCTACGCTGAAGCCGAAGAAAGTGCTGGGTATCGTATCCTTAAGCCGGCCGAGCCAAGTATATCCGCCCGCCCGCCCGCCTCCTCCTACGCCACCGGCACTTCTACACTTTTCAAGCATCCAAAGATCCAGCCACAACTATTCCACACAACCCAGATAACCGGAGACGATTCTCCGCTTTCCAATGGTCAACATCTTCGCTCCATGGAAAATCTAAGCGGCAATCGTCAATCACTTGTACCATCAGATGTAATTGTTATCAACATTTATTTACATTTTGTGAATAGTCAAAAAATGTAAAAGGAGAATACTGGATTTTATGAGTGAGTCTCTATATATTTTAGGAAAATTCGAAACAGATTTCATATGAGCAAATATGAATAAATGTTAAACAAGTTGTTTTGATGCTGTTGGTAGTTTCAGTACTAATGGCAGTACTGACATTCTGAAGAGAATAATAGTTATCAAACCTCGTTTTTCTTTAATATCGTAATACGAATGACAATTACTGAGATTCATCTAAAAACAATTAATCCGTACAGTCGATAACCGAGAACGATTCTCGAGGACTTTCAATGATCAACATCTCCATCACATGGAAACTCCACTTTGCAAGCGTCAATCAGTTATACCATCGGCTACAATTATTAATGAACATCAGCCGCTTCGCCAAGCTCTGGCACTGCGCCTGTTTACAGTCCTGGCATCATTGATCTCGTGCTCATTTACGCGGAATCATTAAGTGGGATCAGCCCGCTAGAACTAGCGAAAAATTGATCGTTTGACGGGCAAAATGGGCACTCGTGCAATTAGGCAAATGCACCGATATCGACGCCGAGAGTAATATCACACAATGGATAGGCCTGAAGTCGAACGCCAGGGGAGAAATACCCAGTGCGTGTGGATGGAGTACGTTCGTAAGAGAACGCGAGAGAGAGAGAGAGAGAAAGAGAGAGAGAGATAAAGAGAGTAAAAGCATTCGAAAGCACCAAGTCCCAATTGGGCCATAAATCTACTTGTAAAATAAAGCTAATGTACGGGTACTTCCGACTGAAAATACAGAAAGCGAGGATTCGCAATAATGAGAATACAATAAATGGAAAATTCGGCCTCTTGTCAATAGTGCTCAGCAAATGTAAAGCTGGTGATGCAGAGTGCTCCACATGAACGAAGGACTTGTCTCGTTACGGGGAAGGGCACTCGGCACCCTCGCCAGTCCGCTAAATATTTTGACAATCGTCGAGCGAAAGCAAGCCTTCTCGCGACTGCTGCAATAACACTCCTGCCCGATATCTTTATCCTTATCCGCAAACATCCTCCCTGCAACCTTCATTGCCAGGATATGATTAAAAATATTACAACACCCGTGGCGTATCTCGCGGCTACAGAAGGTCAGCAAAGAGGAGGACGAACAAAAGAATATATAATGATGTACGGTAAAAGGTTGGATGAGTACCGGAATTAGAAGTTCCGCAACTGTTTTCTGTGGGTTGGCTGGAGCGATAAATAGCTAGAATTCAATGCTGGCACACTCGAGGGCGGCGGGCCAGCCTTCGTCGATCCTTATTGCTCCCAGGAGAGTTCCGAAGGGACGATCGTCGAAGTTAGGCTATATTTGGTGTCCCGAGCCAGCACACTCTACGGAAACCGACTGGGACACCTAAAGCAGCGTATTCTGTCTTCGAAAATCGAAGTTCCGTAAGCGAAGGACGATATATTTCCGGACGGCTCGATTATCCGTATCGCTTTAAATAGGGGCTCTTCCTTCAGGACATCGTTTCGTAATGTGTATGTGGGCACGGATCAATCATAGTGAAGTTGTCATGCAACCAATTTAATTAAGGACTATAATTGGTCTTGATTATGGAGTTGGTTGATTATATTGATAAGACAGGAACTAAATAGAGTGCGCATGAGGGCGAAAAGGTAGTGGCTGCGAAGGAGCGGGCTGTTTCGGTCGTGGTGGAAATATCTCGTCTCATCCGATCGACGTTATAGCAGCCAATCTCCGTCCCGCATTAGTTTCATCATTAACGACATGCTTCGAACATATCCTACTCATACACTGCCGGTCTATGGGCGCGCTTTAATCGTTACGTAAGTGCACCGTGAAATGGTAGTTGGTCATCTCTTTGACTAGGCAGATAATCGTTCTAATTAAGCTGGTTTCCCACGAGTTGCGCCAGTCGGCTTATAATCGAATCAATATCAATAGCTGCCCGCCAATCACTCGTATTCTCTTCTCTCGCTTTTGAAGCGCTAGCTGCAAAATTTTCAATTGTAATCCGCGCTAGCGAGGGTTCGATTAAAATGAATATCGAATCGTCTCCCTTTATGGATATCTCAATACAATAGACAATGCCGAACATATACCTATGTATAGAGATAGGAACTGAATAATTCTATTTCAAATTTCATAACTATGTAAATTAAGACTCTTATCCTATTCAAATCAAAAGAAAGGAATATCGAAAGACGATTCCTTATAATGTTTCGTCTGTTAGTTATAAATGGACATTAATGCTATAATGGAGAAATCTTAGTTAGTACGCCGAAGACATTTAAAGCTATTTACAATTAACTGATCGTAGCTGAATATTTAAATTTGTATTATTTATTTTCAAACCAATATTATTACGATAGCATAGGAAATATTCTCAAAACTGATATGGATATTAGAAGAATGCATAACTTTGAACTATTAAATGATATGTAAAAGTATATCTATACTTTGCAAAGAACAAATAAGTTCTGTTGAACCTTCCTAAGTAGTACTCATTTATATGCATGGCACTGTAAGTACATGTACATGTGTGTTACAATGCTGAATTAACCGCTGCTACCGTCTGATAGCTCGTTATACCCACGGAATTTGACTAGAAACATTTTTCGCCAGAATAAATGGCTTGTGAAAAAGGCTAAGAGCAAGATAAGAAGAGAATAGGAAAAAAGAGTGTAAGCTCCGAAGTACACGTAGTCACGGTCTAAATATACGCTACTGACGAACGATCCGGGCGAATTCGACGTCCTCTAGTTCCATTTATTTTCGCGGCTGCGAGTCCGGGCCTAAGTGTTTAATGCGAGCATCCCGCCAGAGGAGCACGGCCAAGCGTCGTTTGACCTCTTCCGAGCATCGCTTCCCCACCTACCTACTTGTCCTCCCTTTCTTTCAACCGAATTAGCAAAGTGCAACACACCAGCCCATTTGTCCGACCCATCCTTCCACGGCGTTCGACCACATTTAGAATGCACCACTGTTGCGCCCGAGTACTCCATAAAGGGCTATATACACCTGGAGCCAACAAATTGGAGGTTAACCTCAACGCTTTCAAAAAATACGAAAAACATTTTTATTTCAAGTTATGAAACACATGTACAAGTGCATCATCAAAGGAATATTACAAATTAATTTTATTAATGTATCGATCATAATTACAAATTATTGACATCGATGTATGGACGTTTTTTGAAACCGATGAAGCATATGTTTATAAAAAGTAGGCATTTAAAATTGATATATCCACTCCACTCTTGAAAACCAGTACACTTTTATAGTTTTTTTAAGCTTAAAAGGCTGTCAATTCATCAACGACAGAAATGTTGGAAAGCGCCCCCGTTGTGCACTATTTTTAAGGACCTACTTTCTAGAAAAAATTGTTTCATCTCTTTAGAATAAAAAGTGACTAATCTACGAAGGGTACTCCAAATCGTAATTTGTACAAAAACGTCCAGACATCCATAACAATAATATTGTAATTTTGTATCGATAGATTAATGAAATGAATTTATAACATATCCGAAATCATGTACCTGCACACATATTTTATAGGCTTAAAACAAAAATATGTTTTCATATTTCTTCGAAATATTGAAGTTAACTCTCAATTTTTGTGCTCTATGTGCCCCAATAAGGATCGACTCCAACCTATTAGTTCTAATTCAACTTGGTCCATTCTCCCCGGAAGTTTCTCCGTTCGTCTCTTTTCGAACCATCCAATTTTTCGGGTAGAACCAATTCCCGAACACTCTCGGGCATGCTTGGATTAACGGTATGATTAGTTAAGGTAGGAAGCACGGCGGTCGTGCGGCAAAGTTAAGCTCGATTCGTAGAAGGCAGCGATGCCATGGCGAGTGGAACTCTATTTGCCGAGCTAATGAGTAGTTGCCGGGGTGTTCGGTAATCAAGGGAACAAAGGGCTCTCGGTCACGTCGGGTGTCCGAGGACTGGAGTCTCGTTGTCGAGTTTCCAGTCGACCCTGCGACAACTTCGACAACTCCGCCGCGCTTCGACAAACAGTACCGACCATACTGTCCAGCTACTTTTACTTACAAGTCCCCGCGAATGGAGCTTTGCCCTTCTACCTTCGATTCGGCTGCAGTAACGATGGATTAGGTTCACGCATCCACTTTCCAAAGTACCATATCCATTAATTCCCTGTAGAAGGAGCAATCTATCGCACTTCCTACACCCCCAACTAATGCGATCCGTCTAGGGAAATTGCCTAGGATACAGCAAGACTACGATTTCTGGAATGCTACGATTTAAATACTATTTGTAAGAAAAAAATAGTGAGGATTTTTTAAATGAACCCACATCTGACCAATTAAGACTTGCGGCGAGTTGGGTCACTCGCGAAAAAATAACCACACCACTAACTCCGATTAGCGTAGTAGTATAGTACAGATTTAACCCATTTATTCTTGGTCAACGGGGCGTCCTGGAATTTTTTAAATATTTTTTTCATAATCCGCGTAACTTTTTTCGATAAGAACACTATTCCTATAAGAATCGCATATCGCAGCCCAGAAATTGTAATATCCCGTAAGATACATTAAGAAGAATGTTTTCGAACATTGAATGATGGATTGACTATTGGCATCGCTTTAAAATTTATTTAGAGTCTAAATAAAGACTAGTTCTTTACGACTTAAGTCAAAAACTAAAGATCAATCGTAAAAATCCTCGCGAACGAGGCATGTATGATTTCTATCTTTGATTCAACTTTAGTCACGAAGGATTAAACTCACGCGTTTAGTTTTTATAGTACCGTATTCATTAATTCGTTGAAGGAGCAATATACCACATATTCTTTTTTTTTAAATCGAAGTCCCATAACGAAAGGGAAGAGAGGTATTCTGACAGCTCGACTATTGGCATTACTCATCCTCGCCATTCAATTTTATGACGCGTTGAAAGAGGTCAAATCAAGCGCAGTAAAGTAACACGATAAATGTCAAGTTGCCGCAAATGTTGTGTATCTTTCCAGCCCAGATTCTGCTGCAGTCACGATGGATTAGATTCACGCGTCCAGTTTGCAAAGTACCGTATCCATTAATTCGCTGTAGAAGGAGCAGCGTGCCACACTTGCTAGACCCTCCACTAATGTGACCATCCCTCGGGCAGGGGTATTTTCTAATTAGTCGAATAAGAGACAGGCACGGCTCTGTTAGAGGCGCACTGCTAACGCGCCGGATACTAATGGAAGGCCGAGTAATTAGCGCGTCTGAATGCGAGAGCTCGCCGGATAATGTGCCGCCGAGGAAAAGCTGCCGGGCTCTTTAATATTCGATAAAACTTTCGGCCACCCCCGCCTCCTCCTCCTCCTCCTAACCGGCGCCCCCCGCTGCCCCCCGCCGTCACGACGCCACCGCGCATTTTTAGTTTTCCCGGCCTTCTTTGGCACGCGACACTCGAACGGCATTAATTGCGCACGACTAATTAAAGCCCGTAATGTTGCCGGCTTTTCATCGGGCCACCTGCCCACCCTCCCACCCCCACCCCCCAGTTTCCATCAGGGTTTCGGCCCCGCTCCACCCAACTTATTTCGCTTTCGAGCAAAATAACGGTGTCACTCGCGAAAATCGATAGCCAAGTCGTCGCCGCTCGCCAGCTTGCAAGCTCGCCCTTTCGAATGAAGAAAAGCGCCGAGAGCGGGACATTTTCATTTAGCGATTAATTGAAACCTGGCAAAAAGAAGGACGGGCGGGGTCGCGCGCGCCGTCCTTTGTTTTGCTTATTACACGGGGAAACAGCTGTGTCAATTATCCTGGCATTGCGCGCCGAGCTGAAACATTTTCCGTGTACTGGCAAGAAGAGAAGCGCATATACGCTTGGATTTTATGACGAGCCATTTTCTCCGCTTTCAATTTAGATAAACTACTCACATGAAATTGAAAAAGTCCCGCTAATCGCGCGCGCTTTGCCGATTGGCCGTGTTCCTAGTGATAAAATGAAGCAAGGGATTTGAGCGAGTTTGCTGTATCAGTGAGTGCGAGCTCTTGGGAATATTGCCGAGTTAATAGCTTTGACAATTAGAGAACAAGTTTAATGGAGCCGCGGCGATTCCGCCAGTCTATAAAGAGCAGAGTGGCCAAGCCTGAAAGCTGAGTAAGCTCGCAGTCACTTGAGTTCCTCTTTCGAAGATGTCTCGCCTTTTTCTCGTCCTTGCGATTGCGTGCTCGGTTTCGGCTACGTGCATGTCATGCTTCATCCAGGAGAAAAAGGTAGAACCTTCCGAGTTTCTATTGCCGGAGGGAGCAGTTAGTCTCGCCACTACTTAAGGTCTCTTCCAATTTTCGCGGCACATTCTAATCGTTCTTGATATTTCGATTGCAGGACGAGCCCGAGATACACGTGATCCACTTGGATGAGAGCAGCGACGAAACCGTGAGTTCTTGTACTGGAAAGTTTGTCTTTCCCTGTCTCTTTGAACATTGAAGAAGATAAATTAACCAAGCTCTCAACGATAGGACGAGTCAAAGGTGGTAACATTCGAGATACCCGACTTCAGGCGCAGACGGGACACCGAGAGTAAGATCCACCGTACGCTTTGTAAACACGACAGTCACTGCAATGCCGGAGAAGTTTGTATACCTCACCTAACATGTGGTAAGAAAAAGGACCGAACCAGATTTAGAGCAGCCTTGAAGCATCGCCACTGACGACAAGCTACCGTTTGTACTCTTCTAGTAAACGGCCACCGTGTAGCTCGGCGGTCGCTGATGGATCCCGTCACTGGACAGCGTACAAGTAAACCATTCACCAAGCGAAAAAGACACCTTCTTCAACCACGCTCTTTTAAGACATCTCTCTCTCGTAACTTCGAATAGATTCTGCTGAATTTTATGGGCCGATGAATCAAATAGTAAAAGAATGTTTTTAACTAAACAAATATTATATTTTTAACACGATATTGAAAGCTATTTACATGGTGTGGTTGTTGTATTATAGTCAGATGAGATCGTTAACTAACACTTATGTTTTCTTTTTATAATATTTGTACAAATCGTACGTATATATGTTTAATTATTTGTTTCATCAAGACGTAAATCTAAGCAATAATTTGTTTCCTTACTGGGCATAGGATGGAAATTCTCCTTCTTTTATTACGATGTTCTATTTCCGTCTTGATTGACCGCCATAATTTTAATCATGCTTAATACTTCTCAATAGATTTAATCAACCAAATAGATATATTCTATAAATACATGCACCTTACGAATTTTTTGTTGACAATAAATATTTCGCACTGCAATTAAATTCCTGCTTATCGCTTTACTCAGTCCTTTACTGTCATTGAAAGCTACAGCTATTAGAAAAAGCGAAAAATAAGAACATAAGCACATAGAGAACAAAGTGGAAGTTGTTGCATATTCTTTAGACTCAGACTGCCCAAGGGAAACTTTATACGGCACGCTTCATTCTCTAGAATATATTGCTGACGCTGGGTTTGAAATCGACATCTATGCAATTTTTGAAAAGGAATGACTGCAATTCCGCTCGGAATAGTCTCATCATCTTACATAGCAATCGCTGTCAGACCTGGAAGAGTGGAATTGAAGATGTGGATGGGTTTCATTGTCGGAAATTTCCGGAGAACAAGCGGCATTACCGAGAACGGAATCCCTGCGCCGTGTTAACCGCAACACTGCCTCCAGTATCGAGTTGAGAGTCGAGAAAAGGTGGCTGCTGCTCATAGATTTACACTCGAAATCAATTAGGATCTAATTGGCTCTGAGAAGTTCCCTGCTGCGGGCTATCGTTTTATCGGCGACAAGGGAATAAAGGAATGACGTTCCCCCTTCATTCGCAAGATAACGATTCAGCTTTCATTAGCTGTCATCAAGAAACGCTAAGCGCAGCGCACCATCTGACAGCAACGCTATTATGGATGGATCTGTTACTAGAATGAGCGGCTTTTCAGTGACAGCTAGGAAGAAAACTGGGTAAGTAGCTTTGTTATATTGAAATTCAAGAGAAACTAATGATCCATACAAATTGATATATTTTTCTTCATACATTGTTACTGTAATGATAGCAATCGATACACTTAATAAAAGATCTGATTTTGTACTCGCATTTTTCTGTCAAACATAGGTTTCATGCAATTAGAATCAAAAGATTACATAGCTTATTTTTATTCCTCATAAAGTGTTCTTTCTTGTCATTTCTCCAATAAAAAAACGCTATCAAAAATGTTGAAAAATATCGATAATTATGGTGAAAGAGATAAGTCTGTATTTGAAGGAGGAAAGCAGTGGGAAGGAAAGTGTCTAGAGATACAAGTGGGGCGGGATTGGCGAGGCGACAGAAGAGTGAAAAACTGGAGAATGAAGAAGAAAGGCGATATTTCAAGAGCATGGGTCCAGAGCGGCGATTAATTGCCAAAATAACTGGAGACACGAGGAATCGTTTAGGCCAGGACTCTCGGAACATTGTTTAGCATGGATAGAGCCGGCCGGAATGTATAACCCCGTGGACACGCGGGACATAATATACGGGGACAGTTACCGCCCTCAGCGACGTATATTACACCCCACCTAAGTGCACCAGTCCTCGAGCGAACGCAACTGGCTTCAAATATTCCGAGTTCCCGCGCCAGTTCCACCCTCCTATCCGAAAACATAGAGAACGCATTCGATCGAAGATAGCTGCTTTCATAGTCCTGCAGAATTCATTGGGCGCTACGAAAGCCCGCCGATGCAGCTACCGAATCTTGTGGAAGGCGACGCATTTTCGCGGCGTCCCCGAAACGGCCACTGAAACCCATTTACAGTAAACCCGTGCGGCGATTATTAACTTCGTTATCGCCGCTCGTTAAAGCACTCCGGCAGTAAAATATCGAGTGCGCTTGCTGCCTGGATTGCTGCCGAAACAAGCGCAACTCGGGCACAGCGCCCGCCGCAAGACGTCAACCGAGCAAAAATTCGCAATTTAATAGCCCAATTGTAATTTAGTCTCATAGACCACTTCCTTCCATTGACAGAGGTATTTAATCATTTTATTTTACATTAGGATAATAAGTGCGAAAAAAGGAACCGCTGACAAATACGGCGACGTGTAGTTTTGGCTGCCTGAGTGGCTGACACTTCAGTTGCCTGACTATGCCCACTCCTCACCATTCGGAGAGCTTTATTTCGGTCCCGCGCGATCCCCGATCCCCCAATCCGCACCAACTAAATTAAAGGCTTCAGGAATTTAGTCGCCAGACGGCCGAATCAGACAGTGCAATAAATAAAATCCTCGCAGGAAGAGTGGTACGAGATGCAGTTGAATGCGTGTAAACGAGGCTTACTGTCTCTGGCGAATTCGCCTCTTCGTAGACAACGGCATTTAAATCGAGCGAAGAACAATCTCTCGGGCGGAGAAGGATCGAGGACATCCTTAGCCGAGCGAGGCAAATATTAGCCGGAACGACAGACATCTTGACAACATTCCAATCTTGTCCCCATTCTGTTCCTATGTCAGTGTAAACCCCGATCGAACAAAGTGAACATTTGCCAAATAGTAGAAACTATTATTACCCTGGCGAAATGTATGTAATGACGCAATGAACCATCCATGAACCAAACAAAGATAAATCAGTTCTAACGATTTAAATTTGGTTTATTTTAAAGTCCGTTAATAATACTGTGTGGGGTAAAAATAACCCCAGTTTTCCGGCTGGTTCACGGAGGGTTAATTTTTCTGTGTCCAGTAAAAAGAAGAAGAGCGAAATTAATGTAGGTTTCGAGCCGCAACTCCAGGCACGCAGGCTACGTGCGAAGCTGTCGAAAGGAAGATAAACGAAATGATGAGAGACGAGGCAAAGGAAAATCGCGTTACTGTACTCGCAAGTCATAAAGAGAGCGAATCTGTTCATTATCGTAGCGCTTAAGTGATACGTATATCATACTAAAGGACCACCATTTCGCGAGTATTATATCTGAAAGAGGCGAGTCTGATCCCGGCCTTGCTAAAGCACTAGGCGCACATCCACTAGATAGACTGGGGATGCTTTTCGCGCTACCTTCTCACCTAAGTGCGTACCAGGATTAAGCCGACCGTTTCTCTTCTTCGCACACGTACTATACGCTTTCTCCTCCTCTCATATCGTCACCATTTTCACTTCCTTTCTTCCTCTCATTCCGAACCATTCTATTCTCACATTCTCTTTCGCTTCCCTCTCTGGCCGGCCTCACTTCATTCTCATGTGGTCTGGCCTGATATTTCTATCGAATAAGAAATTCTGTTTACGATCTTCCACTTTACCACGCTCCCCTTCTTTCTCTTCAACGTGTTCACGCGGCACCAGCGCGTACTACATAATGCACGCCCTGGAATTGTCAGCCTGGGGAGTTTTATCGTCGGCTGTTGCTGTTAAAATAATAGGATACTTTATGGCAGTGAATTCAGTTGTCCCCAACCAGGCTTAATACGCAGCCTACTTCTCTATTTATAAGACTTAATCAAATGAGAATGTATCGAGCCTCTTCCTTATGTTGAATTGTCTTTCAATGCTGTTTAAATGCTAGCGAGAATTACGCGTTTTTCATTCGGTACGCACGCGTACGCGCTCTCGCTCTGAGACATTCGGTGGCAGGGCTTTAGGACCACTAAAATGATAACGACTACGCTAACGCGTTACGCATCCCGAGCCTATGTCTCACCCTTCTGTCTCCCTCTCTTTTACGAGTCGAAATTACGGCCATACTTTACTCCCCCGTATGTTTACGGCCTCGGCACTGAAGCCCGAGCGGCGCGACTACCATCCTACTACCTGCAAGCGATTTCGTTTCCCAACTCAAGCATGCGTGCCTACGAATGAATCCATTTCACGCTGCCCGACTCATTCCGAGCTGCGTTAGACGACTGGCTTGGACGAAAATAGTGAAGGGCCCAGTACACGCGAACATTAAAGCTGCCTGCACATACGAACAGACGAAACCACTTGCGACCAGTCCAGTCATATAATATTCCACTTTTTATATATTTTTCTCAAGAGAATTTATCGCAACCGTTTTGAGTGCTCGCACTTTTGATGAATTGGAATTAGAAAATCTTGCCAAGTTTGTATTTTTCTGTGGAAGAATAGTGCTAAAGTCTACGGGAAAATAGGCGGCTTCTCGGCGTATGTTGGAAGGATCAAACCTGCCAGGGAAATTGATGGTCCATATAGCGGTGTGACAAGAACCGTTCGCAGGAGCTTTTAATCTGAGGAAATTGGGGAAGTTTCCGTAAGTACGGTATTCCCCACATCTTATGCTCACGGAATAAAGAGAGAACGGAGAGAGGCTTACGGACGACGAAGGCGCTTCCAATGTGAATGCGTGTCTGATCCCGGTAAGTTCGTGGGTTGATTCTACCTTCTTCCTTGTTCGGTTGGCCGTGCCCTGTGGGCCCTCGTCCCGTCCTTGGCTTGGCACGCCTTGCCCTGGTCCTCCTCTTGGTCCTTCAGTCCCTCTTCTCTTCTATCCCTAGCTCGCCTCCCTGCATTTCAGTTACTCGTGAACTCGCAAGATTTCCCGTGTGTTTTCAGCACGTGCTTTCACACCGATCTATCTACATACACACGAATGCACTGACAGTTCCAGGTCCAGGACGAGCTTTAATCTGCGCGATGCTACGTGAGGTGTTTGCGGTTGAGCCATCAGCCCTTCCCACTACCGAATACTCGCCGACGCTTTCTCACCCTTATGCAAACGAGACACCTACACTACCTTTGCCGCCCACCCGCCCTTCCCTATCATCCACCTTTTCTAGTTCCCAGCCCTTCGCCCTTCCCTAGCCTCCTTTCAATCTTTCGTGTCTCGAGAAATTCTTCCGCTCGAAGAAACCTTCCATACTATATGTACACTCGTTTTTTTACGCCAATGCCCGCCATATCTTTCTTTATCTGCCTCTTCCCTCCTTCTTACTTTCGCTTTCTCTTGCTTCGGGGACTTCAAAAATCAATAGAAATAATATGTTGAAATCTTCGCCTTCTTCGGAACACGTGCCACCATCCTATATTCCGGAGCCATGTATATCCAATGGGATCAAAGATGATCCCTCTGCTGCAGGACCTGGTTGCCAAGAGCGAGCAGGGCTAGTCCTATCTACCAGATTCAGAAGTTGGTGGGTTATATCCCATGGGGGCCACAATTTCCTGGGGACGATTTAAAAATTACAGGATTAGCTCTAAGCCTCTCGTATATCGGCTTACCTTGCCAACCTCTGGTGTCACTCTACCACTTATATTAAACGAGCGACGATAATAATGGCCAATAAGGACCGCGGATAAAAGCTGACGAAAAAGTTTCGTTCCCAATTCAGAGAGCCGCTGTACTCTCACATACATTTATATTTGAAAGGAAACATTTCTCATCGAGAATCTAGGCGAATCTTGGCCAATGCTGCAAGTCTTTGGAGGCGCATCGATTTCCAACATCCGTCGTTCTATAATGCTCTTCGCTTTTCACACGCCAAAGCAGATAACGCGATCTCACCAATCCACGGCTAAAGAGTTCCTTCGTAAGTTGCGCTGAAAAGTGGCTCGTAAATTCAGGCATTGACTCCTCCAGAAGCTATGAATCAGGATTTTTCGGTCAACCGTATTCCCCAAGACGGCGCATAGTGGCTGCGCTCTGGTAAACGGAGAGAGCCGTTCCGATACCACCGCTTACCGACTACGATACATATTTTTAGATTGCTGAAAACCATTCGACAGGACATCCATTCTTCCATATTTTCTCACAATCCTCTCTTTTCCTCGCTCTCGACCACTAACATCAAATATTCCCTACGAAACCAAACTTCTAGATTCTCCGAATCTTACCAACACCCACCAACCACAAGCATTCACGGATCTTCGACAATCGTGCTTTATCGGTTGAAGTGGTAAAAGCCTGATTTTTCTGCGAGCACAGCAATGCACTCCTGCGGGAGAGGTTGCATGAGACCAAACTTCTAAATCCCTCCGAATTTCACCAACAAGCACCAACCGGAAGCACTCGAGGATCTTGGAGAATCTTCTATAGGGGCAAGTGGTGAAAGCCTGATTTTTGTGCGAGCATAGCTATGCACTCCTGCCGGAGAAGAAGGAACGGCGCTTAATTCGAGAGGTCGCAGGACCTCGACCATTCCGACCCCGCAGAACGAACCACCGTCGTCGGGGATAGTAATCGCTCGTCGTTAGGGTTCCGCACAATGCGTGCCAGGACGCGATTCCACGATACCACCCCCATTGTCTATCGCAGCCTCTATCCCCGACTTCCCCGACACGATTCTCTCTCTCCCTCTCTCTCTCTCCCGCTCTCTCGCACACACACACACCCTCTGAGCTATCAGCTCCGTGACGACTGACTGCGGTTTAACCTCGGCGGTTTAGCACGCTCAAACGAGGCCGTTCTCGATTCTCGACCCCTCTGGCCATCCACATCGCGTGCTCTCACCAACCTCGACGCTTCGCCGCCTAATATCCACCTTTCTCTTTCTCCGAGCACTTTTAAAGATGAACGCTTATCCCTTCTACTTCGGATGATCCTCCCATCAGTGGTTGCGGAGACCGATTAAGTTTATCATGTTGAAAAACTTAGGTTTTTTGAAGAAACAGATCGAAAGTAAGTTTTTTCTGGGTATAATTGAGAAACTTTTTGGATATATTTTAAATTTGTGATGAATGGTACAGTAGTTATGTACGTAAATCTCACAGAGGAAAGCTGGTTTATTGTAAAGGTCTTTGAATATTTTACATTTATAGTAATGAATATCTTTAAAATCGAAAATATCACGCTGCGCATTCCGTAAACCCGACTTTTGTATTTTCGATCTACCAGTGGCTCTTCGTGGTTGATGCACTCTCAAATCGAGATGACTTAATATATCTGACTGCAATTTGTCGCATCAAACTTTAAAGTTGCATGCAATCACAGAATGCAATTGAATCACTTTCAGATAGTCTGCCACAAAAAACAGCTTCTGGCAACATGTCATCAATGTGCCTCTGACAATGAGGTTTGCGAGGAGAAACATAGTTCGAAAAAAGCCTGCCTTACATTCACGAATTCTTCCATATTCGACGAAATCGATGTGTCTGAATTGGATTGCATTCCTTGTGAGACAAGCGTAGCCCAGCTTTCTTTGGGTTTATATAGGGAACACAGATGGGCGCGTATTTTCGCCAGTTGTAGCCTCCACTTTTTCCATATTGTTTCAATATCCGCCAGAAGCCAGCTTGAATGCTTGCGGTGGAACTGCGAAGCTGAGGCTGTTTTCACTGTGGCCAGCAAGGGGTTGATCGTTTTTGTCGAACGGGAGGAAAAGGAAAGAAGGCCAACGGAAAGGGAGACTGAGAGATTCGGGAAAGTCGCAAGGCCAGATAGAGCCGCTCCGAATACAAATGCAGTGATTAGGGGTGGAGCATGTGGATGCTTCGCCCTGCGAATAAAAAGTACATACATATTTCTAGGGGCGCGAGAAAACTACTCTGTTATATCTTGCGCGTTATACAAGTTCATTCAGCAAAACAGACCACAAGTTCCCAATTATTCATGAAAATGTAGGAAAACTACATCCTTTCATTTGAGAATTCGTACCGAATAAAATGAGGTAAGTGTGCAATGAATAAACTCCCTGGAGGAAGCTATTAGCAAGATGACAAGGTTCGTGCTCGGTTTAAATTATCAACTATAATCGTAGAAAAGAAGAAGTATCTTAGGAAAAATGTGAGTGAAGGATAATGTCAGAATATGCAAGTAGCGTGATGCAATTTCCGGAGTGAAGATCAACGTCGTGCGGTGCGACGCGGGACGACACGACGGTGTCGGGCCGAGCAGGCCGCTAAAATTCAATCTGAGCGGAAGGCCGCCGGGAAATAATTAGCAGGGCGAGCATCCCTTTAAGGTTCCTGATCCAGAGGGATCGTTCGCATAATCCCCTAAATATCAGTATAATTTGCTTGCGGAAGGAGGGAAGCGGACAGTCTACTGTGGGCAGAAAGCCTTCAGGACAGCGGATCAAGCGCTGGCACGTTATTATGTCTCCTTTAGTGACAGCCTGCCGCCCGCCGCCACCGACGCCACCGACGCCGCCGATAATCATTATCCAAATCTTCACGTACTCTTTCGCAAATACCAGGATTTATCTACCATCGCGGCATTATCGCACCTGGCAGACTGACAGTCCGTCAGTCAGTCGGTTCATTTGTCAACGCTCGCCGCGCAATATCAGCCTTCAGTTCACTTTTGATCTCGCTTTGATTCGCGCGGAGGGCAATGTCGAATATGCCTATTAATTACGCGATGACAGTTCATTTCCATGTGACCCGCTGGAAAGCAATGGCCAAATATGCGGTGGGGAATCGGATGCGAACACCGAGGGCCGCGTGGTGGGAGGGTTGATGTGGACGAAGTTGATGCGAAGGGGAAAGCGAGCAGCGAGAGAAATGCTAGAATGCGAGAGAACAGCGTCTGCCGATATTGAGAGAGAAAGAGATTAGCGCGGTTCAGGAGAAGCCGACTGTCCAGCCAGACTCACTTGTATGCCTACAATGAAATTTCTCCCGCTATCTTTCTCTTTGCCTTTATATTGGGAAAGGAGTGGCACGCATCCGACAAGTAAAGCGGCGCACTGATCATCCAGGCGCCCTTCGATTCAAGGTAAAGGATTCCCCCGACATTCGCTGCCACTCTCTAATGGGTCGAAATAGTTGGGATAGTTTTGGCGGTAAGTTGCGGCACACCCCGGCTCAATTCCATCCTGAAAGACGACTCAACTCGACTTGAGTCAACTTTTTCCGCGCGACTCTGAATAGATGAAGCCAAGGCGGATAATCTCGAGCCAGTTGGCACCACCTTGGCCCCATTCTCCATGCACCCCTCGAGAATGCTATTTTCTGAGAAACCAGAACGAAGAATTGGAATAAACCCCGGGCCCTTGCATTCTGGAGCCTCGTTGCGTCTGTTATCCCATGTGTATAAGCCTCTGTAGTCCATGTCCCACACATATTTTATCGACCCCCGTGCCAACCAATCCTTCCCACCGATTTTCATCGAAATCCTGCCTCATGCATACACCCTCGTCGATCATATTCGTCCAAGATTCACCGCCACGCCGCTCCCGAAGGAGTACATTCAACTACGCATTCAAATAATAAAGGTTTTGCCCGCCAGTTTCAAGCGGACCATTAATCTTCTGCCAACGATATTTGCCTCGCATGAAAGACGGAAGTGCGCCTGGTGGTTTCTTTATCGATACCGAGGTGATTTCACGTGCCGGCTTCCTTCGGCTGCTTTTTTATCTCTATCGTGATCCCGAACGGCAAGATCGCTCGAGAAAATTGGGAGCGTGGGTGGAGAGAGAGGTGGTTGGCCGCAGGAGTGAGAAGGGGGGAGAACGAAATCACAGGGACGCAAACCGAAATTGCCTGTTGAACGGAAAGTCAGAAGCAGGCCGCTGCTCAAAAATCCATTATCCGAGCATTATCATCTTTAATTTGTTTTCGTCGCGGATTATCTTACGGATTACATAGTGCGTCTTCATTCGCCTCCACCAACGCTCCCAGTTTTTCTTCTCTCTTTCTGTCTCTCTCGTTGGGGTGATCTTACGATCCTCGGCGCCCTTCCTCCTCCTCGTCGATTCTGATCCCTTCAGGGACAGCATCTGCCTCTCGGAGGAAATTCGCGTGGTGAAAGTGGCGGCAGAGTGAGAGGAAGCAATCGGCAATTACGGAAATGTCGGAACTCGACGAGCGAACACTATCTTTCCGTGCAATCGATGCTCGACTTACAATTTAATGGCTCATCGGCCAGATCCTGCCTGCCTGCCGGGAACAGGCAGGACGCCTGCCTGCTTGCCTGCCTGCTTTCCTGCTTTCCTGCCCTCTCCAATTATTATGAGATTCGGCTTAATCGAATTTCGCGAGAAAGACCAAGAGAACGTGTTATCCCTGGAGTAGTAGAGGCCGATGGAAATCATTATGCTTTTTGCTAAAATTGCAAAGGGTCTCCCGCCCGATACTGCTCTCCTATCTCGGTCTAGACGTGCGTAAAAAGCCAGACTAAAATCAATACCCCTCCGGAAGGAATGCGATTTAAACTTCTCGCCATTTTTTTCGACCAAAGTTTATAATAATTCTGTCTTTTCATCATGCGAATATATTTGTGCCGAGGCCTGGCTTGACGCGTAAAAATCTAGAGGGATTGGAAAACTTGTGGAATTTCTAAGGGAGAGTTGCGAGAGATTCTGCTCGTGATTCAGGGAGGTAACGCCACCTCCGACGCTGCTCGAGGAAACCACACGACTGGTGTGCGTCCAAGGGATACCGCAGGGAACTGCAGCAGCGCAATCGATCAATGTACCCAGTGTCCCAAGAGAATCTAGAAAGTGCATCTTTCCTATTAGAGAAACCAATATTTCTATTAGCGGAGATGTCTTTTATTGTAAATCGAATGGACAGGAGAAAAAAGGATCCTTTTTTGTCTGGCACCGGTTTGTAGAGTATACATGCACACAGACGCGAAGACAATATCCATTTTAGTCGGAATAGACACGGGCGGCGATTCAATCAGCTGAAAAACCAGGCGTGCTGCTCTAATTAAATTCCGAACTAGAGGTGCCCTGGGAAAAAAAACCTTTGGACAACGCTTTGGGAAAGATTGGCCGCGTGTTGCCGAGATTCAAAACAAACAGCCGTAGCCGGCGTATTCAAAGGATTCATCTCCCAATATCTGGCCTGCCATCGAAAGTAATCACCCTTTAAATGAAAAGCCATCCCTCCCAGTTCTCTCGCACTGTCCGGTGATGAACCGAGCGGAAAAAGCCGATCTGTCGGACTAATTTTCCCCGAGAAGATTCTGCCATGTTCGCCGAAATCCTACGGCGCAGGGGGACGTCTGGGTTTGAAAGCATCGGGGAAATTCTCGTCATTTTTCCTGCGGCTGGGGTTCGGCGAATAATTTATTGGCGTTTAATTATCAATAAAAAATCGCGCGTCCACAGGTTCTGGGGTCTCCGGAGGCCCGGAGCCCCGGGAAGTAGAGGCTTTTAACTGGACGGAGGGTGTGTAGAGGGTGGAGTAGCCGGATTTAATTTTAATCTCTGATGCTTTTAACGCATGGGACGATTTTTCAAAGTCCCGGCCTTCCTCTCCTTGCCGCCACGCTTTGCCATGTCGCGCGCCGTGGCCTCATAATTCTTCGCCAATGTATTAATGTCGTGTTAGCAGGCAATATAACAATGGTGAATGCTCGCGTTTCGAAGCCGTGTGTCCCTTCCGACTGAACATGTACAACTGCCCTTACAATTGTACGCTCGACCACACACGTGTACCCTCCTTTGCTATCCTGTATATCTCCTTCTCGACACACCATGCTACGCAGCAGCCCTTGACAAGCAAACAACAGTCGCTTCTCTTGTTATTTCTCCTCTCCTTACAAACCTTTCGAGGTCTCTTTTATCCTGCGAACAAGATCTCACAGTCACTGCTGATACATTCGAGCTTGTTAGAAAATAGGACATGTTGGAAAATATGCATAGAGCAGGCAATGAAGAGTTAATCTACATCGTTTTTATGATTATGGAAAACTCCGAATATGGAGGATGCCATTAATCTCGGCTAATGCTTTCGCACTTTAGTGGAATTTTACTTGTTTGACAACAGTATGTTAACTTTTAGCGATATTATAAAGATAGTAGTACTAAAATACAAATTAATCACAGTGTCGAGTCCTAGTAACGATAATATATTTCTTAGACTGCCTCTGTTTTATATAAATTCCGACGCCTTCAATTTGAACTTTTCGGGGTTTCGTTAAAAGCAGCTGCGAGTTCATGGTCAGTAAATGAACGGCAGTAATGATCACGGAAACGCAAGGTTGAGTAGTTAAAGGAACGGACGTTAACGAGAAGAAGGTAGGAAAGCAAGGGTACGAAGTCGTGCGTGAAAGTGCGTTTTGCTGGTAAGATTTGGAGGGTTCGAAGCACGTTCGTTCCGTCTGACCTAGTGTCGGCGTGGCGGCGCGCCGGCATCGGCGAGTTTCCCAATTGGCCCTCGGCTTGACCGGAATAGGGCTAGGAGGACTACTAGCCTTAGCACTGACCGGCGACCAAGTCAAAGCCGGACAACAAGAGAGTCAAAGCGGGGGGAGTGAAACCGGACTATAGATGCCGGGCTGCCCTTTATGCCAATGGCTCTCCCTCTCTCTCCCTCTCTCTCTCTCTCTCTCGGACTGTAAGAGCACGCACCCAACGCACGCACAGGACGCGACGCACGCACGCACCCCGGTGATCCATAACATTGTCAAGACGGCGCAAAACTCTCGCCTACGATCCAATCTCCATTCGAGATAATGCCGACCACCTTCCCTTCCAACCTTCCCTCCTCCCTACGACATCGCGCCCACCGAACCCTAGAAGCTCGCTCGACTTGAAACCCGATTACCGCACAGCTGCGACAAGACAATTCCGAACGGCCTGGAGCACCCAGCCGATCTATCCTCTTATTCTTATCGGATTCAGCCGATCGGACATGTAATTCATTACTCAATGTATTCGGACACGACAAACAAACTCAAATAAAATCTCTGTTGCTAAACATTCCACTAGATTGGTGAGAGCTTACGGGCGCGGAGCGGAGGGGATGCCTGATCGGGCAACCCCGAGGGAAAGGTGATCTCCCGTTAACGGCGACAAGCGGCTCCGAGGTTCGTGAGGCACGGCAATATAATTACAATATTACGCGATAGAGCGATAATGGCTTGCCGCCACGGCAACACTGTTCTTCACTTCCTTCCTTTCCTATTTTCCCGCAGCCGGTTCGCGCCGTAATTAATTTCCCGCGGAGAGGTCACCCGGCACACCAGCCAATTTTTCGCTTATTTTGCAGCTCGCCCGCAAACAAGCGTGCATGTCGATCGGGTACGGCGGGCTCTCGCACCTGGTTAATTGCTCGCGCGGCACTGCCAGCCCGGCCCGACCCGACCGCTCGCTCGCTCGCTCGCTTTCAGAGGGTAGTTTTCTCAATCGAGCAAATCGGGTCGTTGCGCGTTGCTCGCTCCGCGCGCAAAATAATCTGTTACCCTGGCCGTTTAGCGTTTCGACCTTCCCTCTCCTGCCCGTAACGACGAGAGCCATTAAATTTATTCATTTATTTCACCCTCTGAATGCAAACACTTGTTAGAATACCGGTGTACACGATCCTCTCACCTGCTCCGTTCGTTCCAACTTCGAAATGCCATGCCTTCCACTTTTCTCCGCTTTTCACACTGTCAGCGTTGCGGTTTAGACATTTGCAAGTGCTGTGTTTTTTAAAATACGCTCCTACCTTAAGGCCAGCTATAATTTAGGCAAAATTGTACTGCTCGCTTTTCCACCACCTGCGGCATCCCGTCCTTTTCCCACCTCCTCCAGTCTACATTCCTTCAGTTTGGATTCTACTTGTTGTAACAGTAAAAAAACCAAATCGAATTCAAACCGCATTACGAGAAATGTCCCCCGAAAAAAGCTAGAGTGCGCTCGCCAGTCGGCAAAGCTTATGTCGTATTCTGTGGGCGCGCAGAATGGATTTGTCTCCGTCTACTAAACCTGCCGAATATCCGTTCCATCTGCCAACTGTTACACTATTTATTCAACAAACGTTTACTCCAATCTCAAGCAATTTCGAGGTTAATACGTATATTGTGGGGTCCGCTCGAAATCCTCGTCGAAATTCCGCTCGGAAATGTTTCATTTCAGGGATGCGGCTTCTGGTGGTGGCTGCGGATACATAGACGCCATAGATGCGGGCACTCGGCCACTAGATCACACGATGAAAAGGCACTCTAGCCTAGCTCTCGAAATAATGAGACGCCAGCAATACCAGTAGCAATAGCGCATAATACCACTCGTAATAGTGGTAGTAGGAGTGGCATGCGCAAGGTTCTACACATGCTGCTGGTACCATGGGAGATTTCTAATTGGCGGATCGTCGATTCTAATAGCACTCAAATCGGAGGTACTCGCGTCCTGGTTCCTCCTGTCTGATCCCGATCTAGCGGCTTTGCTATGAGCCGGCAATAGAGCAGCCTATTTGACTCCATACAATACAAATGGGAGGCTGCGTGCAACTGTCTCGAAAAGCGCACTCCAGCTCTCCCCGATCGTTCAGGATACACTTCATAGGAAACCTATCCTAATCTATCTCACTCTCCTTTTCCCCTTTCTGAAATAGTGGCTCTGCCTGCCTAGTCTGCCCCTGGGAATTAGCGTCTGCACTAAACTCCGGAAAGTGTAAAGGGACCGAACGACCTGAAAGAGCTATTTGGCCAATTAGTCTGAAATGATCCGGATGCTCGAGATCGTAATCAGAGTCGGTGGGAGTTGGGTCTGGTTTATAATAATGAAATCGTTGGCCTGGCAGGGTTTCGGAGGGCAGTTACAAATGCGGAAAATATGGTAAAAGAAGGAGTGCGCCGCGGGCTATGTATGTAGCTGAATTTCCAAGTGGAGTCGACACACGTTCGAAAATCACATTTGGTATTCCGGTGCGGGCGCGGCATTCCTTGCTGTCCGTATATTAGCCGGCCTATCGGCACTCGACATCTCGATGCGCGTCGAGGCTACGCATTGAGAACGACGGGAACACGCTCGAAATATTTCCCCGCTTAATGGACCATACTCTTCTTTCTCTAGCCGTATTCCCCAATACTACCGAGAGATACCCGACGCTCGTCAAGGCAATCGCTCCGAGTCTCTAATCAGCAGATAACTGCAGATAAATTTACATCTTAATGCCCGAGCACTTGCTTCTTGCTTTTATGGCCTGGCAAGTGAATCATGTGGGGAAAATGCGTGCCGTATTGGGTTTCCAGGGAGAAGCAGAGCGAAGCGATGCGGAGGAGTGATGTTTAGATGCCGGCGGGCAGAGTCGCTCGTGATCTTAGAGGCGTAGTGTACAACTCCGGACGAGACTAGAATGACAAATTATTTGCCGGCGACCCTAGTTTACTCTAGTGATAGAAGCCGGATTAGAGCACGTAATCGACAAGTGATCCATCAGGGTAGCAATCCATCCCCAAATGCGATCTTAATACGGCTGGCCGTCGTCCAATGGCTTCCCTTATCGTTCCGAAGCCGTGACACCGTTCGAGAGATCTGGCATAAACGATCCCATCTGACTGGCATACTAATATACCATATCTGTACCGTCTCTGTAGAGATGGATGAAGACACTACTAACTACATGCTGCAATAATGTATGTGTGAAGGAAGACACAGACAGCCCTCTTCCATCTCAGATGCTCGTTCGCATCTTAAGTGTAATGCCTGCCAACCAGCGACAGCGAAACAGCTATTCGAAGCAAACTGAACTGACCGATATTCAAGATCAACATTAATAAACTAAATATAATAAGACGAACAAAACTCCGAATACAAATGATCACTGCAATACGCTATAAAACAGACACACCGCAGATGATTTCATCTTGCGAGTTCATTTTGCATCGTCAAGAAAAGAGGGATTATAGAAAGAATAGAAAGGTGCTTACTCTCCCCTGGAGAATTCTTCTTGAGGAAAAGAACACCTGTGCCCTGATAAAAGTGGAATCTATTCGTAGCTTCGAGTGGATTGACAGATCTGATGTATTCCGAGGACGCACACCCCTCGAATGAGCTTTCTCTTAAGAAATGCGCCTTGTAGTCCAAATCACCGTGTAATAAATTACAATGTCTCCGCCCTATCCGAAATATCGCATGTCATTGGCGAGCGGGGGAGGTAAAAAGGGGAGTAATGGTGGATTAAGGTTATAGGTGTAAGTTATATGCAGTGGGACACGCAGGCCAAAAGTAGAAGGCAGTGGAGTGAGAGTTACTGTCGCGGGAAGATAGCTTCATTCCAAGAAGGTCAACTGAATTGACAGCTCTTGGCAGAAGGTAGAAGGTAGGTAGATCTTGGCGGGGAGTTTGCGAGCAAAGGTCCCTCCAGAGGGGCACTCTCGTTAAATGAGCTGGAGAAGCTTTCCCAGGAATGGCATTTATTGTCGCGAAATGAGCGAGGAATTAAAGTGAGCAGAAAGTAAAAGGGCATGCCAGCATTGTGTAATGAAGTTCTTTCGGCGAGGTTTCCTTCGTGTACTTGAGGGGAGAGAAGGAGTCCCGCTCGGATGAGGACAAAGGCCGACGGGATCTTGTTATAATCAGACGAGCTCCACCGCCAGTCAATCGCAAAAAAAAGGCAAACTGTACCTCTTCCAAGGAAGTTTCTTACATGACTCGAATAACATCCGCGTCGAACCGACTCAAGATTTTCTTTCGTCCCGCCGCGGATAAACGAGATGCCTCGCTCCCCCACAACCCCCCACACCGCACGCCACGTCAAATCACCAAGTCGTTAGTAGCTGAGAACAGCTTCTCCTCCAACAGTCACTCGGATTACAGGTAATAAACATCCTGACTCACCGGAGTCTCGATTCCCTATTCTTTAATCAAGAAAATTGTGTATAAAGAAATAGAAGAGAGGCTGGGCCGCAATTACAAACGTATATAAAGCGGTTATGCGTTGCCGAGGATACAATGTACTCAGAACCGTTTTCTTGAAAGACTCGCTGATGATGGTGCGAGTGGAAATGGTACGAGTGGGCAGAACGTGTGTGCCATCCCGACTGGCAAGCAAGAATAGGCCAGGCGAGCACGTCCCAAGGCGGCACGCGCATACATTTGCATTTTACGACCTGGCTAATTGAGCTGTTCATTATTTTGTCCTGGCTATCCTCTACGCGCTCTCTCCTTCTCATGCCCCACCCACCTTCCCCCATCCAGTATACCCTGTACGCTCTCTCGTTACCACTATATCCTATCCTGCTATCTATCGTCAAAACCAACCAACATTATCCTCTTGTACGGTGAGTCCCGGTCCTGCTATTATTATTCTCGAGAAAGCAAAGTGTAAAGGAGACAGGAAGCGGATTCACTTACGAGTGCTGAATATCGAAGGTGTTTTACTCTCTAAATATTTAGACGATCAGCAGAAGCGACCTTTCTTGATAATCGATAAATTATAATGAATTCGAAGAAGCATCGAAGGCTAGTTTGAAGATGGTGGAGTAAGAGAGAGGGAGAAAGGGAAAAGGAGGGAAAAGAAGGAGAAAGGGCGGTAGAAGGGCCGCGTAGCGAAGACGAGTGTCATGAATAAAATATAGCACGTTCTGGTGGGCCGAGGTTAGCCCATTACGGGGTCGGTTACTTTTTCTGCGGTGGGCTAGAAGCGCCGAAATCGAGCATTTAAATGACGGCCGAAGGTGGAACGAAGCAGGTCGCGCAACACCGAGCAACCTCTGATATGAGTGTTTCGAGGAGCGCGGCGTTCATTTATACAGCGATTCCGAACGCTCGACTCTCGACCTTTTTCGATGGGCGTTGCCTAGGATCTATAATTGAATCTAGAAAATGCTAACGCTACGTGACAATGGCCTGTTCGGAAGGGTGTACGGAGCACCGCAGCAGCAGCAGACTGTAAGGCCACGTAGAAGCGATTAGAGAGCGGCACGATAGCATGATACTGAGATCGCTCGGAGCACAAAGAGCCCACCGAGCGAACCATCCACGCTAATCGGCGTCTGGCGGTTGCTGCTTGAAAAATGACACGAGTTAAACCCTGCTCGATTGGACACAATGCGCACTTCCCGTAATGCGTGTATCCGCAAAAATCCGCTGGAAGCATTACCGGGAATATCCATTATTTAGTGTCCAATATTTTGATTACTTTGGCGCATATAGTGCGGTAGGCGCGCGCGCACACGTACATACCTGCTATTATGACAACTGGAAATACACGAGCATTAAATTTTCATGCTGGAATAGCGGCGTGCCAGGGCGAATATTTTATTTGCACGGAACATACCGTGCAGCGTAAAAGCAGGACTCTTAACCACCCCCGGCATTCGGTTTTCGCTCCCGCTGACTTTCTCGTTGCAAAGTGCGTTATTCGCTCCGCTCTATCGAAAGAGAATTTAATTCAACGGGAGTTTCGAGTATTCTTTGTTAGGCGGAATGGGTAGGATTATCTGGTGCATAGTTGAAATTGCAACAGGAAGCAATTGCAAGAGATAGGGGAGGAGGCTGGTCGGATGACGGGCAGTGGCTGGCGAAAGAACTGTAAAGATTTGTGGCATGTTTAATTAATCGAGCTAGCGATATCTTTTGGATGGACGGTATAGGGAGGGCTGGATGGCGTTGCGCGTGGTGCGGATGGCGTCTGAATACCAGGAGGCGCATTTTATTTGGTAGGGTATTTTTTTTAAAGGCGCACATTCCACGGCTGATTTCCACATTGCCGAATACTGGACGCGCGTCCGCCGGCCCGGTCAATACAGCGGCGAATTAATGGGAAATTGAAATTTCATGAATGCTGGTCATCGAGCCGCCAGCCCTTTCGCCCATTCTGCCAGCCCGAAAGAGGCATAAGGCACTCATAACACTCGCGCGCGCGCAATATGTATACCTTTTTTCACACTGTGCTAAGTTAACCGCGAATTTCACTGATGCGCGCAAGTCCGTCTGGAGCCCTGTAACGAGTTTCGTTGGACGATTCAACGGCTCTCCTCACTCTGCGCCACTGTGCAGGAAAAACGGCCACGCCGCACACCCGGCGAAAAAATATACATATGATGGTTCACCCTCGTCCATCCGCGTCGGTCGGTGGGCTCGTTTGCACGGCCCAGCCATTAAAAATGCCACGAGATTAATTTAAATCCACGCGGATCGCGCACCCGCAAAATATTGTAATTGCCAAGTGCGAACCGCTCCCCTCCATCCCAGACGAATACCAATCCTAACTGAGAAAGCAATCGATCGCTCTCCACTTGATCAAGATATCCCAAAGATCTCCGTCGTCGATTCCTTTGACACTCGCTTTATCTGCTCTAGCAAGATTGATTTTTGCTAGAGCAGATAATTCTCGATTTGATTCTTCGCATCGAATCTACTGTGCCACGTTTCTTTGTTCTCAACATTTAATTACGATTACAACCACACACACACATATGGATAGCATAAACACAGCTTGTTAATTAGCGCGATAAATGCTGTGACAAGTTCCTCGGTCACTTATTTTCCCACTGCATCCGAGCGGGGTCAAATCTCAGCGTTAGAAATCTTGCTCCTTTTCTCGGTCTGTCTTGTTCGTTTCTTTCAGCCCGCTGCACACAACTCTCGCTCTCTGTCCAGTGATATATGAAGCGGACATAGACCCCACGTAGCAAGAGTTACGAACCTCCAAATTGATTCGAATCGTTCCTCAGCCATAATGCTGGATAACTAATGACTCTCACGCGCCCCCGATATCTCGACAGGTACGAGACCACCCTTCAACTTAGCCCGTCCACCTCCTCCTTCTTTTATATTGCGGTTCACCGACTCGCCAATACAATATTACAAAGCCCCTTCGATAACGCTTGGCAATCACAAACTTCTTTTATTGCACTGCCCAGAATCAATCGGATCCTATTTTTAGTTGAAAGTGCTAGTTGTTATTAGACGCCATTAATCGAGAAATAAGAGAGACCGAAAATCCATAAAGCAAGTAATAGCGATTTGTAGTTCTAGCAACTATTATAACAAGTTGATCATTTATTTTTAATAAAGATTTTAAACATATTTTAATATCGCATACGGGAGGCATTTAACCGACTAATTGATGGTTATTCGTTTTCTATTGACATTAACAATATAATACTTAAAAGCCCCTTGAATAATGCTTGGCAATCACAAACTTCTTTTATTGCACTGCCCAGAATCAATCGGATCCTATTTTGAGTTGAAAGTGATAGTTGTTATTAGACGCCATTAATCGAGAAATAAGAGAGACCGAAAATCCATAAAGCAAGTAATAGCGATTTGTAGTTCTAGCAACTATTATAACAAGTTGATCATTTATTTTTAATAGTGACGGGTTGCGTTTTTGAACATATATTTTAAAATCGTATACGATACACCTTTAACCTACTGATTGATAGTTATTCGTTTTCTATCGACATTGGCAGAGTCGTCAATACAATATTTAAAAGCCTCTTGAATAACGCTTGGCAATCAAACTTTTTTTATTACCACTGCCACTGCCCGGAGCGTTCAGTTAACAAGGAATAGCTTTGATGATTTTTTGTCCGAGCGGCTACTATAAATAGTTTAGCACTCGTTTTTAGTAGACGCGAGATGCGATTTTAACCAGATTTTAAAATCATATACGATGTAACTTGAAGCAGCTAATGATAGCTGCTCGCACATACGCAACACGCAGACGCCCATATCTGTCCATCGTCGTTAATCGGGAGTGGAGCTCAGGTTAATAAAAAAAAACGAGGCTGAAAAATGAAGTTAATGCACGAGAGGCCACATCAAAGTGGGCATCGTGCCCGGCCAGAGGGATATATCAAATTGAAAAGTAATATCGGCAGCCAAGTGTGACATAATTGGCTGCGCATTGGCTCACGTAGCCGTGTACGTTCGACAGGATAATTACAAACCTTGCCTCTCTGTGGTTCCTCCTTTCTCTCGCTCTCTCCTTCTCGCACGACACTCTCATCTCCCTTTCTCTTAACAGGCATCCCTGCCGGCGTGGCGTCGGGCGGCGCGGCGCGGCGCGGCGCGGCAGAGAGTGCGCGAACCTGCCATCGACTTTTAATAATCGGCCCCGCGAAACTTGTTAAGATTCCAGCGTTAATCGACGTAATACAAGCATTTCTCCCCTAATTGGCGAAATCGAGGTCTCAATCGATCGAGCCGCCACGACGCTCCGAGAATTTCGTGGTTCCTTTTCGAAATGGACCGACGCAACCAAGAAATCTTACGAGAAACCGTCGAGTGTTTAAACGAGAAACCGTTCGGATTACGGCAAAAAAGAAGGACAAGACCAATACTTGGAGAGACCGAACAAATACGTTATTCATTCACGAGAAACTTTTCAGGTGATTCCAATGATTGTTCAGAGCGCCGGGCGGTCTACCGGAATATTATGGTGACATGCGGGCATCGCTTAGGTTAGGCTAATAGTCGATGCGCTAACACAGCCTCGGCAAACGAAAGAAAGCCGTTCTACCTGTGCATCCCGCCCACGCGCTTCTCCTCACCGACTGACTCTCACCGATGGCGCCTAACCGACATACATACCAATAAATCGACGAGTTCGTTACCAAAGCCGACACTAATCGCTGATGCCGCTGGAATTAAATATACTCCACTAACAAAGGTAGGAAGTGTTATGTCATTAGAATAAATGGAAAGCGACTTTGGAAAGGTTTTGATTCATTCCTATACATACGGCATCCTCTCTTTCTCTCCGTCTGTCTTGGATATCCGTTCTACTAAGCAGAAGCTTTGGCTCTCGCTCTCGGCAGAAGGGTGGAAAATGGGAGCCGGTCGAAACGGTAGGGTACATTTACATGATATGAATATAATGGAGAGGGTTGGGTCGCTCCGACAAGCCCGGGCTAGGAGACTACGGCAGCACTACCTGTTGAACCAAGAGTTCAAGCCGGCTGACCTGCGGGATGTACTCCGCCAGGTCACCAACAACCGCTCCGACCACCGCACCACCCCCACCCACCACTCTACGAATCATCGAGAGGACCCGGAAAAATTATTTCGACCTCTTCCCCTCTTCTCCCCTTAGCCGCGACAGACTCTTCCCCATCCTTTTCCCTTCTTCGCCTACACTCCTCCCTCACAATCCCTGCATCCGGATTTTACTACACGACACGACACGAACCCAACAAGTATCGATGCGCGCCTTTATCTCTTAGTGGACTTCCTTCTAAGTATTTCTATCGTCGTCGAAGCATCTCCGCGTGAGGTCTCCTAAACCCTTGTAAGTACTTTCCCTTATGGAACCAAAGGTAAATCAGCAATCCTATAAATATGTATGTCTCGAGGATGAAAGTGACAAGTCCTACCCTCCTAAAGTACATCAGGAAATGGATTGTCTTAGGTTCCTCTCGATTACAAAGGGATCGAATGCGAGTGGGGATGTGTGTTGCCAGTTGACACGTGAAATTAGTATTGTCAGAAGCGCCGGCAGGCATTCCTTGGAAGAATTGTCGCCGCCGCCCGCCGCCGCCGCCGCCGGTCTAACAGTGAGAGACGAACGGCGAGAGGTGAGAGAAGCGAAAGCAATATAAAGGTGGAGGCCCAATAAAATCACGACAGTGCGACAATACGTGCAGACTTGGACCCAACAGCATCGCCTTATCCACTTCACCCGCCATTCCTACATCGTTGTACACCATTCGCACTTCATACTTTCCTACTAGCTTCCTCAATATCCCCTTTCCTGTCTGCTTCACCTCAATCTTGTCACAGCCAAACAATGAACTGTTCTCCCTCGGTCAATGTTGTATGTCCTGTTGTTATGTAGAAAACTCCCCTATCAAACTTACGAAATTCCAACTTGCCACAAGTGGCACGGGAAAAAACTGTTCGGAAAGGAAATAACTAAGTTCGAAGCGAGCATAGAAGCCGGTTCAAAGGGAACTTTTGTTCTCTACGTTCAATAACTGCTACGCTTTTATTACTTTTGAGTATCAATTATTGGCTCATCGGCCAATAATATGACTATTAAGAGAATTAATAATTACACCTACTGCTTTTAATTCAATGGAAAGTACAGTGTATGGAATGGCATAGAGGTGTTTGGTGCGAACGTACGCGAGAAGACGATTAATTTTAATTCTTGTCGCACCTTCACTTCCTACGAGACAGTAAAGGCCGATTTCAAAGAATCCCGCGAGAGCGACAGAAAGGGTAAATGCGCCAATCGAGAAGAGACGGGAGACTACTAGGGGAACAAGGCGCCAGTTCCCCGGCCCCGAGACCAGTTCATTCAAGTCATTCCAAGTCCGAGCACGATCCTTTAAGGACCAGTATACATATTCCGTCGTGTGTATATTAGTAAAACGTTTGTTATCCAAGTTCTGTACACGCTGCTATCGCGAAACTTAATTAAAACGTGGTAGAAGAATATAAACAGAAACCGAGTACTAGTTAGAAAAGTGCTCGTGACTCGTTGGTGTAAGTTGCTCCAAATGGGACGGGTTAAGGGTTGATAGTATAATCTAGGCCTAACGACCGAACATTAATGGGGCAGGAGCATAATGAGAGCCATAACTCTAATGTGATAAATGGTTAAATGGTGAGTGGTAACTGACCTTGCGAAGAAAGCAGCGGCAGCGCTGGCTTGCGCGGGTGTCCCGGGCACTCCGCTCACGCTATAAGAGTATTTCGTCTCTTGGTAGACTTGGTAAGCGCTCTGCGGTTTGACGTGGGAAGGTCTGTGATAATAGTGTTCGGCATAAAGGTTCTTCTCCACTTGTCGCTCGGCCGAGATTTTCCCGAGGCCGTAAGCCTGCATCGCTGACAGCGAGGAGGAGGAGGACGAGGAGGAGGTTTTCGAATGGCTCTTCTCGTGAGCGCTCTTCTCGCTCGGTCCATGCAAGTGGAACTTGTCGTGCGTGGCAAGGACCGGGAGCGGTGGCTTGTCAATGGTGCCGTACGACTTGAAGTCATAACCTTTCAACTCGCCGTAGTACTTGATGTTCTCGACCTTGAATCCGTGAGCGGGATCGTGGCCCTTCGACTTGCCACTCTCGTGTTTCGTGTAGCCGATCTCCTGGGCAGATTTCATTCTCTCACTACACTTGGCTAGTCCGTCGCCGGTGTGAGGGCCCTTCGAGGAGGGCTTCTCGATCTTGAGCATCGATCTCTCGCACAGCCGACCTTGCACCGCCTCGCTAACCTTCAGCAAAGACTCCACGGCACCCTTGTACTTCTCGCAAGTAGTAGAGTCGGGGCAGGGGAGACCCGAACCGGCGTGGCAAGCATTACTGGAGGTGTTGGTTGTCACGGTGCCTCCACAGGTGTTACCAATGCCAGCCGCCGATCTACCACTCGGATGTTGCTGGTGATGGCTGCTCTTGGAACTTTCAACGTGACACCTCGAAGTTACTATCTCCGAATCGTCGACTGCTGTCTCTTGATAGGGATCCTCCTTGGTGTTGTTGTTGTTGTGGTTGTTGGGAGCGGAGCGCGTGTCAGAGGTCTTGTGTGCTGGCCTCGATCGCGTGGTGGATACGCGTGTTGCTTCTCGCGCGGTTGACGTGATACTGGCGAGATTAGAGGGCGTCTCGGCGGCATGAGTGCCGGCAGTACCCCTGCTCGAGTTACCACCACCGCCGCCGACGCCGGCAATGACGCCGCCGCCGCCGCCGCCACCACCACCTCCGATACTACTACTACCGCCACCGCCGCCGCTGCCGCCACCGCCACCGCCACTGCTCCCGACACTGCTTCCGATTCCGATTCCGATCCCGACACCACTGCTGATACCGATCCCCGTCCCGGCGTTGACAGCTCCGCCTGTCCCCGTTTGCCGTCTACCACCCCTTTCTTCCAGCATCCGCTTGGTATCATCCTGCCGTCGAGCAACTTCCGAATACTTGGGTGGCGGCTCACTTTTCGGTATTGTTTCTTGATACTTGGGCGGCCGATCATATTGCCGATACTTGGGCGGATCGATGTAAGGGTTGTTCTGATGCCGATAATAGTTTGGCAGTTGCGATTCCGTCAAGTCGGACTGAGATCGGTTGAGAGGATAATTCGGCGGAGGGTTCGATCTTTGCTCTTGATGATTTTGTTTTGTATACTTGAAGGTGCTAATTTTCTCTTGGCCCGAATGCTGCTTATCCCTCCTCTCGCGACTCTCTTTGCCGCCGTCGAGCTTGGCATCCTTCGGTTTCTCCTGGCACGGAACCCCGTTGATCTCGTAGAAAGCGCTCTCCTTTTTCTCTTGATTCTTTTCCGCGGCAATCCGGTGAGCTTTCGAGCGGAGAATCTCTAATTTCGTGGGCGGATCTATTTGATAGAAGGTGAATTCTCGCGATCCTTGTGACTTGGAGCGCGTCTCGTGAGACGTGTGATGCTGCTTCTCAGGCTGCGAGTGACTGCGCGAGTATCTCTGCTCCAACTTGGTAATACCCTCTTGATGTCTCGATGATAATCTCGCGAATCTCTCATTGGAAGCGAGTCTGACCGAGTTTCGCCCGTACTCGGAATATTCGTCCCCGTACTTCAATAACTGTCGAGGCTTGTACTTCTCCTCGAACCGCGAATAGTTGTACGTGTTGAAGCCGACTTGATTAAAGTTCCGGCTCAAATTCGTAGAGTCGTAATCCGTGGATGTCACTGCTTCCATATTAATCTGAAACGAGAAAAGGGCATCAATCAGGCAATTGCCGAAGGCAGTGTTAGTAGGGCTGAGCGAGAAAAACAGGAGGGAAGCTCGCTCCTCGGTGAAAGCTACCACCAAACTGGAGGAGTGGAGGTTGGCCCAGTGGTAAGGCCATAAATCGCGCAACCTCTTACTCTAAATGCCCCGCTATTTACCGTCGGACAAAAAGCAGCCACCGCGCGATAAATAAAATCTGACAGTGGAAGGGCGGGGCGGAGTCGTAGCCACTACCGGAACCGGAGCCCTGCACGGGCCATCTCTATCTGCCCCCTGCTTCAGCACAAGTTTTCCACAAGCTTTCCACAAGGCGAATGAAACCTTGCTTCTTCTTTTGCTAGCTATGGGAAAAGTGCTCCTAGACAAGCTAGCACCATCATCCCGAAAGGGTTGCACTAAGCTTGACGAGTCTCGACAGCGATACTTTTCGGCCCCGAAAGGCAAGCAGCACCCATCTCGAAAATCAAGCTGCACTCCTGGAACCGGTTCGCACCTCCGGACCCAAAGACCTATCGGTATAGCCGTACATCGTGCGGCCCGTGGCCCATACGTGCCCATCGGAGGCTACTTTCACGATGCACTCGGGATCGCGCGTTTTCTCCTTTTTTTTCCCTCCCGCTCTCGAGCCCTTATCCTCGACGCTCCGAGGCCCGATCCCCCCAATCAGGATGCATGACCATCATTATACAGAGTAGCTTGCTGACCCCGAAAATCCCCATCCCAAGATCTACTGTTACCCGATCGCAAAGGGTTAATAGAGGGAAAAGGAGTGGAAGAGAGAGGGAAGGAGAAAGAGGGCGTTGCTAATTGGGGAGTAAATGAGCGGAAGAATTCGGATTTTATAGGAGATGTTCTCCTATAAGTTTCGAGTTACTCGAGAGTTCTAGAGCACCGGGTATGTCGGACTTCATAACGTCTTATAGAAGCTTAAGAATTCCCCCGAGGGCCTCAACAGTATACCGTAACCAGTAATAAAGACCATACGGCAGCAGACTACCGGTACACCTTGTTTATCACCTCACTTCAAAGATACAATTAACACGTTGAAAAGATGCCCGAAGTGCCTGTTACAGAAGCCTTTCCTTTCCTCTCTTGCATTTACTCTCTCCCTTATTGGACGTAGCGATATATATCGGGGCTTTTCGGCCGAAGCACTCTTCTCGTCATGAATATCATCCCTCGCCTATCTTTTAATCAATACTATTAAATGTTTGCATGGTGCACGCCGAACTTTTTGATACTCGTCCGAATTTGACGAGAGCCCTCCAACTGCTCTCGTGAAAAATCAATGTTTTTATTTTGGAACTACGTAACTGAATGCTGTTGAAAAAAAAATGTATATTTATTTGAATGCTCGCTCGGATCTTCTGTATCCTACTGCATTGAGCTTGTGTATGTCGTGGTACGAGTTATTCCTACCTGTACAGCGTAGTACTCTTATTAAAGATATTAGAGAGAAAGGCTGAGGAGCAAACCTTCCTGATAAGGTCATCGAGGATCACGAAGAAGTAGGCAACCACTTTTCTGCTGGTTGTCTTCAAAATGATCGTATAAAACATCGGCAAACTTGCAAAGTGCAAGTCGATATTTAAGAAAACAAGTCAAGAATATCGGCGAGTCTGTTATTCTTTAATTAATTGTAAAAAGGATCGATATGTCCATACGGTAATGTATTGTATCACAACGGTATGATCGATACAAACACCGTGAAGGTAACATACATGTAAAATAATTCGGATATATTATATTTGCGTTGCCTCTAAAAAGTTCCAACATATTTAATATGAGATCATGATTCGACATAACCTCTTTCGAATGACGTTCCATAGCTGCATAAACATATAGAATCAACATTATTTTGCACTTTTTAGCACATTTTGTATTCTAGTTAAATATTAATTACGTACTGTTTTGTTTTGCCAGTTTTCGAAGTCAGTTCACATTTTTTAGAATGAACTATTGAAGACTTTGCGTTGAAACTCGAAACATTACAATGATTACTCGGTTTGGTATACGAAAAAGAATACATGAAACGATATCGAGCAAAAGTTGTATGAATGAAATGTGGAACATGAATGCATTTGATTGGAATAACGAAAATAGCGAAAAAAATAGCGTAAAAAATAGCGTGTGAATGTGCGACGATGCGATTTTTGGACGTCATCGGGCAGTTCGAGCAATTCAAGCAAGAAGAGAAAACATGCTTTATCTGATCAAATCTATTTATGTGATCTGAATTTTCAATATCTCATCCCTTATTCGAAGTGTACGTTCAGAGTGGACAATGTGGAAGTTGTGCTGCATTCACGTTTCTCCTTTGGGGAATACCCAGTTATGCGAAGGCTGTTAGAAAACCAAGCCTGACCTGGCCAGGCTAACAAAAGTAACTTGGCAGCGTAGAATCATCGGTGGAGTACGCAAACTTTTTTACTTTGACTGTATTAATAGTAGTAATTGGTATAAAATTTAAAAATCCTTGATCCTCATTTCATATGATGCTCCCTTAATTCTAAAAGTTATCTTCATTTCAAAGCGTCCATAAATCCTCGCATCATGCTAAAATTGGTGCAGCTGTAAAGCTTTAACCCTTTAACTCGCAATTAGTCTGATATTTAATTTCCCCCGAGCGGAACAAATTTTGTTTGTACATTTTCTCTTGCAGAATTAATTTCACAGAAAATACATTGTAATGTAGAGAAAGACCTTTTTCATTCGTGTAAATTAGCAGGATTCAAAAGTGCATTTTATAAATTATGAAAAATGTTAACAAGATAAATTAGTTATTGCCGCACATCTCTAATAAACAATGGGCACAGCAAAAGCGTTAAGTCCGTGATTATAATATAATAACACGCCAAATATTGATAGTACAACTTGTCCGGCCACTCGGCAGAAAACTCATTTATCTTCATCCTTCCATTCTGCGTACACATCTGCGTCAATCGTCTATTTGCTTGTATCGAAAAAATCGAAGCTACTGTATCTCCTGAAAGTCCTCGCTGCCAAAAGCAATACGGTTTCGAATATGTTTCATGCATCATCCGATCGAACAATTCGCGGAATATTCTATTGGCTGGGATATCGATAACCACTAGGCGAGCGAGCCGGCTCGTGCCTCCATAAATATTAATAGATTTTTTGAAACTTTCATTCCCGGAGGCGATAATGATGTTGCTCGCATTTCCGGACACAGTAAGTAATAACTCTCGTCGCTTCTCTCTGTACAAGTACCACGCAGCTGTTCATCAACTAAATAACGAGACCCTATAATTACGACTTGCATTATATGTATTCACGAAAAACAGATTGAATAGGAATTAATTGGCTCCAAAAAGTCATAATCAGCAGGTTCAGCGGGACATTAAGCGGAGGTAAAGCCGGCCTAAAAGTACCAGTGCGTCTGGCCAAAGGATATTGTAACTGGATTTTCCACTCGCCTCGGGCTAGCCGGAATGGGATGTCCGATTTTCACGCAGCACTGACGTTTCTCAATGCGATCCTTCCGCCTCCTTCTTTCAACCCCAACCCAAACGCCCCGCCCCCCATCCCTGCACTGAACAATCAAATCAGTATCCGCATAAACCATGGAGATTTTAACCCGTATTGTTCTCTTTCCCGATCTACTCGGTTGCTTTATTACGAAGCAAGTCAAAGCCTCGTTTTTGGTTCTACAACCAGTTGCGTTGCATATCAATAGTACAAAGGATCTGGTAAGTTGAAAAATTGCAAAGGCACACATACGAGCCGCGAACGACTGGGAAAGAAAGAAAATGGCGAAGGTCGCGAAAGCACGGCAAAGGCGAGATTACATGAAACGGTGAAACGGTCGACTGTAAGGGATAAATAGTAGGAGAAGGGATGCGGGGCGAGCGGTAGATTTTTTTAATATCGAAACCAGTCGCGGCGGCGGCAGCCTCTTTCACCGTGCACGCTTAGAAGCAGCAGATTTGCTGATTGACTGACTGACACGCGATAGCGAGCGGAGGCGAAAAAAATCCAGACAAAGAGAAAACTCGGCCGTGCTTGGAGAAGCAAGTGGGGAGTGCGAGCAATCTCTTACGCTCGAGAAAGATCCCAGCATCATTCCGAATAATCATCGCCAGGCGCACTATGCCTTTCGACCATAACATCTCCACCAACACCACTGAAAGAGCTGACAATGAGTCACTTGCAAACATCGACATGCTAGGCTTACACAGCACCTCGAGATTTAGCAATTTCTCGACAAGAAAATCTTGTTAAAAAATCAAGATCTCCTCGGAGAATGAATGATCCTCCCACACGGCGTGTACCGGAACGCAAACCACAGATTTGGAGCCTAATCCTGTTGTTTCACGGATGAAAAATCACGCAATTAATAGATTAAGATGATGATCGCGCATATTATACCCCTTGAGAATGCCGAAGCACTGCTTCAACCAGCCATCCCCTTGAATTTCGGCACATTAATCCTCTTAAAGCATATTTTCTTTATCTCATAAAGACACGCCAGGTTTTGTTTAAAATGTTCTACATAAATATACTGCGGTACAAAAGGCGCATTAAGTTGGCGCCGGGCAGAGAATAATTACATAAGAATAACATTATAAAAGTAATAGGTTTTGATATTTACTTGGAAATTTCCGGTACCTTTATAGGATTCGGTGGAAAGCTTGGCTTGGTGTATGTTGAAAAAAATTTCAATTATCCCGCTATTTTGCCAAGTCGTCATCTCATCTCCTCGGCTTTCATTACTCTCTAACCGTGGATGCGGAATGTAGCAATGTACCGGAGTGTATCTACCCTAGCATGCAGTATAGAAGACTCGCGGACTAATTGAATAGTTAACTAGAAGCAAGATTAAAAAGCTCTCCCAGCAATGGTGCAGCAGCCCGCGTAATTCCACAAAAAGCTGTAAAAAGGTGGCAGAGCTCTTCTTGGAAATTGATAAAACGCCTGCGAGCAGGCATCGCACAGTGATAGACCTTTCCACGGCAACAACACACTCTTTACGCAAATGCGAAAGCAATAGAATCAGCCAGCGCGTTAAGAAAAAGGAACTTACTCACTTTGGAGCGCAACCATTTCACGGAATGAAGCTTGAATTATTAACTCTCCGAGGGAACTTGCCGGGGAAGCAGTTGATTAAAGGAAATTTCTTGTTAACCCTCGCGCGTTCTCGTGCTAGGTGAGCTCTGACGCGAGGGAAACAGTGTTCGATTGCGTTCAATTTCGACGCAAGCGCAAATTAATTTTTCGGGAGAAAGCATACGTGCTCGATGCCGAGTGACTGGTAGCTCGTCAGGCGGGCAAATCGAATTTGGAAAAGAGTCGGCGCGGCGCGGTGCGGCGCGTGGACCGGGACAGCTTCACGAACCTTTTAAAGCCCTCTGTTATCCTTGGCGGGTTCCCGGAGGACACTCTTATCTGACAAACGCTGTTTGCTTTGCGGATCTTAACAGGGTGACGCTCGCCGAGGCAAAAGCGGTCCAGGAGAACTTGCACATTGCCGGGTAAGCGGCCACTCTGGTGGCAACGGCTGGAGTGGGACGAGTATGGACAAGTAGTGAAATAACAAGAGCGAAATGCACAAGGGTGGCACACGGTCCGTACGCGAGAAGGACCAACTCACGCGGCACACCAACACTGCCAATGCTGCCTTTCGTCAGAATACATACACACCGTCGAGAGAAGAAGAAGACTAGCCAGGCCTGATACAGAATAGCTGAGAGTGAAAGGGAAAGAAGCAGAGGGCGGGTAACTCGGGGAGAGAGAGAGAACCAGGAGGAACGAAGTGAGAGAATGAAGCTGTGTCGGATAAGACGACAATCCGCAGCGCAAATGCCACCAGGATTTAGATCGGACGTCTCTAATGGCAGTAGGATTTCAATGGCAAATGGCACCTGCCAGATCCTCGCCACTTGTTTGGTCAAAGGATTTGTAAAGTCTGGCGAGATATCCACGCGGATAGCAGTGTCGCCCAATCATGAGATACAGCTACCTTCAAGGAAGACATTAAGACTGGAATAGAGCAATATTCTCTGCTAGATTCTATCCAAAGTTATAACCACTCTCTAATATATTTGGACTAACCATAAAGGATCCTTCAGTTCCGTCGGACGAGAGGGAAAAAAAGCTACGCTCCGATAACGGTATCTAATGACACGATAACGACGGAGGCTCTCACGGTCTTTTATGACCCGGAATGGTGGTTGAAACTGATCGCTTACAGAAGCCGATCGACAAAAAGTTTGTCCCCATGCAAGCGGCGGCGCAACCTCGACGAGAGACTGCGGAGAAGAAGACGAGCGCAGGCAGAGTTAAACCCTTCCCTGAGAAAAGGCCGAAATCCCAACCCCTCATCCGTCCTGCTAGCTACATCCACGCCGAGCAAACAATCTAACAAGCAAAAGTCCCTTTTACCTTCCCAAGAGTGAGTCGCCGCTCAATGCTTGTTAAGAGAAGCACCGGCGCCCGGCTGCCTCTTCGCTCGGGCTGCTTGGCTACACGTGAAAAGGAAATCACTGCAGGAGAGCTAGTAGAAGGAAGGAGCACACGCGATATGTCAGGGAAAGCAGCCGGGAGGAAAGAAGAGAAGAAGTGACGGCACACCCTCAAAAGACGAAAGACAAGGAATGCGAGATAAGGAAAGAAGCGGAGGATAGGGAAAGCGATACACGTGTCGAAGCTGCGTGCGGTATAGTGAAAGAGGGATGGCGGGGGCGGGGTGGGGGTGAGAAGGAGAGTGAGAGAGGGAGGCGGGGTGCGCGGGAGGTTAAGGGGGTGAAAGGGAATCGCACGAGGGGGTTGCGTCCTTCGTTAAGGGATGTTAGCCTGGCACCTGGTGCACGATTACGCGAGCACAGGATGCGCACATGAGACATGAGGTTACTTCAACCAAGGCGCATCCTCTCTCTTTCGCTCTGTCTGCGCGGTTTTGAAAGCCCGTAGGATAGCCGGCGACATATCATGACGGATGGAAACGCCAGTGGTATGTCAGCCCGGACGGCAGAGAAGCCGAAACAATAGCATTTTCATTTGAACGACGTTATCCACTTTCGATGCGACGTCCAATTCCCTTCCGAACTTTAGTTGCCATCGATCATAACCGGCTAACCGTCAAGCCGACTCTCTTCACCCTTCCCTTCTTCCCAATTCTTATTCCTATTTGCTCGACTATTCACTGCTTGTCATTAATCCTTTTTCCAAATATTACCGACAGGATTTCACCACTTGGCTCCGGACGCCGTAATAAATTCGAAGATATACGGTTCAAAAAGGAAAGCGTCGAGAAGCTTGGGAAATAAAATTCCGTTGCCGCGTTCCACACCGCTTCGTACGCTCGAGGAATTTGATCGGTGAATGTTTTTTTCTAATAGAATATAAAATACGAAAAAATATTCAAAGGAAAAAAAACTAGGAGTACATATATTGCCGCACTACGAATGAACGAAGATATTAAACACTCGAGAACAAAAGAACCTTCCGAAGATTTTTCATATACTACTTACATTTCTCGGATATATTTTTAATGAAAAATAGGTAGCAAAATGAAGCATTTTCGCCATAGAGAAAAATGCAATCGGGATGCTCGAGCGCTGAAGAGACAGTGACTAGACACACGAAACTGAAGAGAGCAACTTGATGGATTTTAACCCCCGACTGATATTCGATTACCGATCACCCTGCCCGCCGGGATAATCCATTATAGTTCTTGCATCCGTTCCCCAAAGCGACTAACCATTCCTGCCGTGACTGGAGTCTTTTCTGGAATTTATCAGGCCGGATTGCTCGGTAAATGGGATCCGCAGGAAGTTTTGGCTTTGGCTCGAGCCTCCAGTATAAAAAGCAAGTGTCTGATGTGCCTGAACGGTTACGTGATAAACAGTGTATCGATTCGGTGTACGTGCATCAATATTTCGGCATCTCATCTCGAGAAGTCGATGGAATAATTCTTGGCATTATATCGGTATTAGAGCGATGAAGAATTGGCCGATCGGGGGGATGAGTTTCGTCGGGAACGGGAAAAGCGCATAAGCTAGGAGGGATGAGGGTCAGCCTGATAAAAGGAAGAGGAAGAGAATGAGCGAGGGCTTCGGAATATTTAGGTAGGTGCGAATACCACGTGGTGTAGATGTGAACTGCGGAGAAGAAGGTGCGTAGGGTTGGTTAGAGAGTGCGTGGATAGTCTGGGACGAGGGGCAGAACAGGGCGGAGCCCCTTTAATCTTGCCGGATCAAAACGTCGCGGTGCGGCACTGCCGCACTGACGCATCAGAACAGCCGTGCCCGTTGCCTCCTTGCTTGCTTGGGCCACCCCTGTCTAGGAGGAGCTGATTGCTTCGGCAGTCTTCGAGTGGAGGCCTAACAGCATTTCAAAGGAGACTACGCCGCAAACAAAATTGCATTGTAATTAAAACCGGAGCGGCTCCTTCCTCCCCTTTTGCCGCCGCCACCGCTATACTTTCCCCTTCCAGAGGAAAAGTGCGCCTACCGCCCGCCCAAGTACTCTCACGTCCCACACATGCCATCTCCTTTTCGCACTACCTATGTCCGACCGCCAAAGAACCTCATTGCGGCCAATCATAATAATATACGAGCCAGTCAACTCTGCACGGTGATTCACTTGCCTTTGAATCGCTAGTGTTGAGCGTAGACTTCTATAGGGATAATTATTATTGAAATTTGTGAGCGTATTCGTTATTTATTTGAAGTATTGTATATTAATAGCTTAATGGCCAATCCATATAATATAATAAGTCTCTCGCTGTCGAGCACCTATATTGATCTGACACCTCAAGTCATTGAACATATCCGCTAGCTGATTACCTTTTGTTATTTTCAAGAACTATTTGCTTCGTTATCGATAAGTCTAGATCGAGTGCGTGAGAACGGCGAATGCAAAATTATTTTCAACAATTATAAATTATATGGTAACTTTAATTGTAGATGAATATTACGCAACTCGTCTTCGTATTGTACACTTTATACAAGGGCGTTACCTAACTTTGTTGTTGAATAACTCGGAATTGGAGGCCTAACAAATTTTTAAAGCGGCATCATCATCCCCGCCCCCTTCCCAACAAGATGTCTATAATGATAGTCGACATTTTTGGGACACCCTGTATACTATAACATTCTATTGTACTTTTAATGCGCATGGTGTGATATAGTCAAATATTCTCCGTAGAACGTTGCAATTGAGTGAAATGTTCTCTCCAACAAACTACTTTAAAAATACAATATATTTATTCTGATTCAAAGGCAAGTAAGTCAACATGTGTATCTTCGAAAGCAATTCTTATTTGAAATCTTTCAGGCGGAAACAAGGAAATAAATGGTCATCTCGGTGTCAATAATCAGGTGACAAAGTGAGGATAAGGCACGGGGACGCATGGGGGCGGCTTTGTATTTGTGCAGGGGAGCTAGCCAGTATGTATCAGTATTCATGATATACGAGGGATGCAGCCGGGCGTCAACAGCAAGAAAACGATCGAGCAAATGACCAGTATCGGAGCAGCCTGCTCCAAAACAAAGTTGAAGCAGAATATTGAAACAATAAAATTCTTTGTTAAATTCAAATAACACAAAAAAAAAGAATTTAAAAAGCAAATTCCACATCATGTTATTCTTAGACGCGCAGATTGATGTTGTATTTTGGAGTTAATTTATATATAACCTTTGATTCGAAATTGGATCAGTAAGAATTCAAATATTTCGCAATTTTTGCATGGACGTCTAATCCACTTCGTCCCAGTTTCCATTATGTCTTACATTCCTTCCAACGAGCGACAGGAAGCAATTTGATGGGCTACACATACATATGCATAAAGCCGTGCAACTGTGTGTCGCACGGTTGGAGTTTGAGCGTTTATGCCGAGAGACTGGAGTTTGTCATCGACACCACGTGGTAGCGAAGAGTAATTTGATCAGCACCGATGAGGGAACTGACCCTCGCAAGAGCAAGTCCACGAAAAGGTCGTAACCGCCCTTCGGTTTCATCGGAAGAGGCGACCCCTCCGGAATAATAAACGGATCGTTAGCATTGATTAAGGCACACTGCGAATGAGAGTGGTCCGCCGGTGCTGGGAGTTTGAGAAGGAGCTTCCTAGGAAGGCGAGACCCTCCGGCCTCCTGTGGTCAATCCCGCTCGGCTCCTGCTCCGCTTCCGAACGACCTATGAAACGCGAGTGATTTCTCCCGAAGCTCGCCGATGCTTTATGTCTCACACAGTCTGCTCTAGGAAATTGCTTCGGATTACTCTCGGCCGATCGAGGGTGAGCGGAGAGAGTTCCTCGCTCACGCTCGCCATAAATCTTAATTAAAGATTGCTCGAGAGCAACGAAACACCGATGCCCCACTAAAGTCATTTAGAGCGGAAAGGGGTCACGTCGAGTGCGATAACAGCGCCGCGATGACGGACAAATTAAAAAACTACCGATGATTTCGTAGCGCCTTACAAGTCCTGCCGGTGGAAACGAAATTCGCTCGCTCGACAGAACTAGGCGGTCGGCATATTTTTCCATTTGCCCCTCAAAGGAGAGTAAGAGAAAACTAAGGAGGTCGCGGCTCAGAACATCTGGCTAGAAAAGTGCGGATGGAACTCTAGCGTGATTGTCGACGGGTGAGCCGAGAGCTTTTCTTTAGGGCATTCTCGTTTCGGTAAGAACTCCCCGAGAAGTCCGTGTCGGTTCGAGCGGTGTCGCGCTCTTGCGAACTCGAAAGAAGGCCTTTTCATTTGCCTGCTACTCGCATCGCGCGTCACCACAACCAGCAGCCCCGGCATCGGCCTTGTCCCGCCACTCTCAGCCCGAAGGAGAGCACCCGGAGAGACGAAGCGAACTCTTCTTTTGCTCGCCCGCTAAGAGAAAAGACTTTCGTCGTGCATTATGTTGGCTTAACGCGCGTGGCCCGCGCGTATAATACCTAGAGCGAAGACCGAATGTCTTCCCGCGGACAAGCTCTGTAACGAGACGAGCTTACATACACGGCCAGCACTTGCCTGCGGCGACCTCGCGCAAACTGAAACAAAGATGAAGCACCGCCAGCTACGATGCTCTCTTAATTGCGAAGCTTAACAACCGCCTGGCATTTTACGAGAGTGTTGTCGAATCTTGCTCGGCGGGCATCCCAGCTGGCATCGCATATTCTCCACATGGCCAACGACATACATTTCCAAAAAGCTCCTGCGCTAGTAGAAAGTAAGACTTGCCGTCTAACTAAAAGATCGCTACTAGTGCCTAATGGCAGCCACGAAAACAATCTCATGATGGCGAGGGAGGGAGAGAGACGCGAGAGGAAAATACGACAAAAGATTCTAACACCTGTTTATTTTAAAAGATACCCATATGCACATGTATGTACACTCGGCCTATCTCATCGTGGCTTCTGTTTCTTTCAAGCAAGTACGAATGGAAAATAGAACTGGTGGAAGGCGCCACCGTCACGGCGGTGACCGAGTTCTTCTTCCGCGATGTGACAATTAATTATATAGACCGGGCTTCTACCACGCAATTCGGAGATCCATCAGGGACCGAGCGACGCGGCGATGGTCGTGCTGTGACCTGAAATCCCGTTAATCCGTATAATTAACGCATCGCGATCGCTAGCTGCATACTGCGGGCTACGCACTCTCATGGATTTGAACGGGCAGGATGTGCTGCAACGCAAGAGCGGCGCTGGCAACGGAATTGGTGAGCGACGCTGCTCGAATTTCTCAGCTCCGCTAATTACCTCTCTAATCTGATTAAACGAAGCGCATCAGTTCGCCGCTCTACGCGTGCCTCTAACCCTCTCTCCAAACCTTTTCGCCGACTACTTTCTTTCTTTGCCCGCTTCATACTGCGCCTATTTCATTCTCTCATTCTCCCTGACTGTCTATGTCAGGCTGGAAAGAGGGAGAAGTTCGCGTGTTCGCAGTCTATCACGTAAAAATGTCGTTAATGCGATTGAGCCTGCTGCTCCCTCCCTGCGATTCGAAACCGTTTCGAACAAATTGCCCCCTGACACGCAGTCCACTGCCTTTTTCCACCATTAGACTGGATATCCCCAGATAGCCCTATTCATTGGCCTGGGAATTTTTCCGATCCACTCGAAGATTCGTCATATCTACCAATATTCAATGACCCTTGCTGGCCCTGGGAAAACCGGGTTACCGGTCCTATTATAGTTTCAATGCATAGAGAAACGAGCTCTTGCGATGGCACGTCATCAAATATGGTAATGGATTTGCCATGCGCTCGCACTCACACTCCTCGCAGTCCGTCCCACCATCAGAGGTATTTTGTATTTTAGCGAAAAAGAGTCGCACGTCGGCAGCTGTGAGCCAGTAGTCCGAGGTTTTAATCAGGAAAAAACCAGGTCAGTGCTAAATACGTCCGGGAAAGATTTGACATTTCAGGTTGCAGCAGGCCTCAATATCGCCTAATGCTTCGGGAGACAAATACCAAGCTGATGCTGGCCATGGACATCTACTTTTGCCAGCATGCGAGTCCCTTTGCTCCCTTTGCTCTCCCTAGCTGCCGGGCCACGTCAACTCCCACCATTCGAAAGAGCCATCTTCTCGATTGGGGCAGCGCTAACTTTTCAATCACCAACTCGCCCCGACCCTCCGCCCGAGGGTCCCGTGACAATTTTGCAGAGCAGCTCGATAAAGGAAATTCGAAGTACTGATCGTCCATTGGGCAACGGGTGAACAGAGCAAATTCCACTGACGCCCCTCCTGCTTATCTCGCTGAAAGGTTACCTCGCTGCATAGTTGGCTAAAATCGCTGCAAATGAGACAGTCAACAAATTCCGGCAAAATTCCACAGCATGGAAATCATAAGGGCAGCCGCCCAGCCGTCGATCAAACCACAATATGTATATCGCGTCCGAGGAACAGACCTTCATGGCCTTTCCGAAAGCGTTGCGGAAGTTTCATCGATAGCATGTGACCACACTCCGGAAGCCATAACGGATTCCGATAAATCCCTGTGCACCCCTTAATATCGAAGCCGCGAATATCAGCGTAATTTTGTTAATATACAGCATGTATTATAATAATTCCTGTTGTTAAGTACTTAATGCGGATAGTTAAACAATTACTAATTATTATTCGGCATTTTAAAATTACTGTCGCATAGATTCTTTTCGAGAACTTTGTAAAATTCGAATTACACAGATTTATAAATCATAGTTACAATCTGATACAATTTAAAGAAAATTCTCTGCTCCAAAACTGAGGAAATCGCCGTCGAAGTGGACGTTTTTTGTACGCATTGCATATAGGAAAAATGTGCTAACGACGTATATCAAATTTTAGTATTTTATCTGTTAATAAAATTGGAATGAAACGCTGTCCATTACAGAAATCAAAAATATTCTCTGTTTGATTTAAAAGATACAAGTGTTTAAAGTAGGAAATTTGGAGTGGTTTCGCTGAACTTTTCACGCGATCGTGATGCCATCAGTGTGCATACATAAACTACCATGTGTAAGTCCGTAGTACAACTGTACTCTGCCAAAAGTGGTCATTTGACTAATATTATTTGAACATCTCCGCATACAGCGCAGCATAAACTTTTTGATGCTACTGCCGCGAAATAATCACCTTAATAGCAACGTTAAAATGACTGCTTTGCGCAAAATTTTTCCAATGATAAATTCCAATGCTGCTCTCTCTTCTTCTAGTGGGAGAAGCGTTTAGGTAAGTGGACACTGTTCACCAACAATATCCTGGAATTGCGTATCTTTCCGCCCGACTAATTTCAGGCTCCGGGAGAAACGAGCGTGAAAGGTCGTTCGAGGCCTGTGGACGATCGTTAAGTGCATTAGGAGACTGTTACCCCTCGATGGGAAAATGTTACATTGTAGTTAGCTGGCAAGTCCACCCTCTCTATGAGAGGCAGATACGCCTTCAAGAAGCATCGCACAACGATTGAATTGTGGCTTAATATAGATTGATGGACATTGCAAAACATACAATTTCGTACCAGAATTATTTGTGAATCAAAAAAATGCAGTTCGTAGAAAAAGTGGGAATCAATGCTAATATGCGTGAAAAAGTAAAGCGTTTGTTTAGATGAAAGAGATAATTTCTAATATTATTGAATAAGTTAGAAAACATGAAAAAATCATATATATGATATCGCTATATATATTAGTAAACTATAAAGTATAATAAGTATGGATATAAATATAGAAATACAGATTACTGCAGATTAACCGGCCTGCTCCAAACTCTTAATCAAGATGTTTTCGGGGTTGCAATATTTTTGGCACAAACGCGAATGTCAGTAAAAAATGTTAATAAAATCCCTAAGTGTCTATAAAATAGCTTATTATCCTTTAAATTAAATTAAATTCGAAACATACAATAGCAGTAAAACTTAAAATTTTAGCCTGACGCTTATTAATTCCAATGATTTAATTTATTTCCTGATAACAGCTTCTATTTTGAAAGTGAGATTCTAGTGTATTATAACAGCAAACGTATTATACTACAGCACTGCTGCATGCGTTTCCCTGATATTTGCTGGGAGCTGGCGAGTTTTTCCTTCATGGGGAATAATTTTTTCGCCTGTCTCGTGACGAAGTATTTATTAGCGGAACCGTGCGAAAAATCACGTTACATGATTCGACCGATGGATGCGGCGTGTGGGGTTTGGGGTGTGAAAACCGGCGATTTTTAATATTTCATGGAGCCAGTGCAGCCGCTCCCTATACCTCATAAAATCCACCGCATTGTGTCCCGCTGCTATTTGAACAATTCAAATAGCGCGGATACTCCGAGCGGGTTATCGCCAGCTTTCTCCGCGTTTGGTGTCCAGAAAATTCCAGGGAATTTTACGAGCCAGAGGCCCGAAAATATCCGGCACGGGCAGGAGGAGATGTCCTGCGCTTTGATACATATAGCCAGTGATTCGGTTGGTCGGGGACTAGACGACAACGTCCGTCGAATCCGATTAATCAAATCGAAAGATCCTTTCGTGAGGGGGGTGCGCCGTGCGCGTTACGAAGCAATTAAAGCGCAGGATTAATTGCGACCGCACGCCGGGAAAAATAAGTCCATAAATTAACGACGCTCGACGTCCTGGCCCGCTCTCGCTACTGCTCGTCACTCTCCCCATCATTTTCTTCGTCGCGCGCGCGCGCACGCTACAGCCACTCTCTCTCTCTTTTCCACCTTTTATTCCCGATCCATCCCACCCCTTCAACACCACTCGCTTCGGACTTCAGACCCTTTCCCCCTTTGCCGGCAATCTTTTCTCTTGCCAGGGATAACTTATTGCCCCGGCTACGCACTATGCATTTCCGAAACGATTAAGCTGCTAGTCCACTTTTTTTTTCACTCTCCCGCCTCCTTCCTCCGCTTTCGTTGGCGCCGGCGTTGCCCGCCCGGCGAAAGCAGGCCTCGTCCGCCGGGAAAACTTCGAGACTGCCCTCCACTAGCTACTTCGTATTCCTGCTGCACAGCTACATGAGATAACGAATTCGCTCTTTAACTAGTCTAAAGAAATATGGGTGAGCGCTAATACGAAACTTTCAAGAAGAATAATGCTTTTAGTCCAATGACCCGCTGCGCCATCACCGTCCTCTTATCTTTTTTATTGCTCGAACAATCTTTCCTTGTGTCTGGCAAAAAGAGGGTAAAGGTGAGTTTATATTTAGACATCGAACGCAGCCTGCCAGACGTGACAGATATACTTCAATTCGTAGTATGTTCACGCTTATAAAGACGTCGATATACCGTGCACGAGGGAATACTTGACGCGTCTCCAACACTACGTTCAATGTCTACAAATATAAAGGGATGCTGATGTTACTATTGGATTTAAAGATGGAACAGCACACTCTCAAATCAATGGAAGCCAGTGCGATATAAAGCTGGTTTTGCACGTGCTAATGAGATAGAAGTACCTGGTACTGGGAATCGATTGAGGGGCTCTCGGGTTATCGCTGAATGGAGCGAGTCAAAGTCCTTTGCCTTTTAATAAAGGAGAGTACGATCGCAGTAGGAAAGAAAGTCGCGTCGGCTTTTGCGTGGCTGCTCGTGAGAATCGTCTTGACGCGGAAGAAAACCACCCCGAGATAACAGGGCCGGCGCGGCGGCCTCCCTTGCCTGAACTTTCCAACTGGAATGGCACGAATTGGAAAACGCTGACTGCGAAATAACCGAGGCGCACGGCCCGTTGCGAGGGACGTCGCCGCTTTTTTTATGCGACACAAAGTAGCACTTTGCCAAATGACCCGAATCTTTTTAGGGCGCCGACACGACGTCGGGCGTCGAAAGAATCATGGAGCAGCACCGCCGGAGAATTCTTCCCGCGCGGGATTGCTCTCTTTCCAGCTTCATCCAACTCCTCTCCTGCCTCTTGCCCAACCAAATACCCCTTCCCTTCCTCTCCAACGCACCCCATTGCCCGCCGAATCATTTATTTCACTTTCACCCATCAAACAGCCGGAGACCTTCCACGAATAAGTTGTTCTACGCATTGCTGACAGGTTATATTTCTAATCGTTGTATCGTGCTACTCCACTTCATTCGGATGACATTTCGTCTGCACGTTAATAATACCTTCATTTATTTAAAGAGTATTTTAGGTTGTTTCACAAATTCTTTTAATAATGTGCTCTTTAACTTTTCTTTTGCTTTGTAATTTTAGAATTACTCTTGAAGCACCCTGCATAAGTAATAAAGATTACAATGTTTTAGAACCTGAAACTTCCTCGGATGATAGTTCGATGCTCTTTCAATCCGATTTGTAACGTATTTATGTTCAGCGCTCGGTTTCCTGATGTATAAGCGAAATCAAATATAGCCTATGTCTAGCGGGAGGAAATGAGCTTTCCAATACTAAGAGAATTATCCAAATCAGTTTCCCAGATCTAGATATCAGACTATCTATCAGATTAGTTTCTGAGATTACTTCGAACATAGACAGACACCAACTGTTTCCCGTGATAATATTAGTATAAATTAAATGTGAGAATAGGAAAATCTAAGAATAAATAAATTCCGATAAGTTCGGAAGTAAGTGGGAATAGGAGCAGGTAAGGAAGCAGAGGAAGATTGGCTGGGGCCGCGATATATTTGGTTTATAAATATTAAAGTGAGATCACGGCGGCCCAAGTGGCTATGATAACGCTAAGACGTCAGGCTGCACAGTGAAGAGGGAATCATAGGGATTTGCAGAAGGTATCCCGCCTTCCGCGATATTACCCCCTTATACTCTATGGGGGACTTACACCCGAGAACTCCTATACATCCTCCCAACCAACACAACCCTCCGCCCGCAAACTATTATCACACATTACACCTACCACTAAAGTCAACGCCAACAAAGAACGCAATTGAAATAGAACGAATAGCCGAGTTCTCTTTCGACAATCTATTTCTCCCAATAGAATTAAGCCTTTGGCACATTAATCATTACACCCTTCCAGGAAGTCATTCAAAGTTACTCCGAATCAAAGCTTTCCTATCAAACGTACGCTCGAAAAGCGACGAGTGTATGTTGCAGTTTGCGCGTGGCACATATTGGCTTGGCGCGAAAACTCCTCTGATTTTTGGTACATACACCTTCTGCCGAAACCACATAAACTTTTTGCTCGAGAAATTTACCACTCGAAGTGGAAAATTGGAGGGAGTGGTGTAATATCAATAAACTGTCGGCAAAGAAAATTATTGATATAAACGAAAATTTTGACAGGCTTTTATTGATTTTGGATAAATGTTTTGCTAAAAGAACATATAAAGTGCATTTATATTTACAGGCTTTGGTACGTGTCTGCACGTGCTTGTTAAATATTGCAGAAACCATTCATATTTCTCTTGTACCGTTTATGCCAACTTTTATCCAATTGAAAAGACAAATATACATATTCAAATGTACAATATCAAATATTTTAATTTCTAAACTAATAGTATGTAATTATGTTGTTTTTGAAAGACATACGCGATTTGGGGCACGCGTCATGTTAAAAAGTTATATGACAAATAAAACATATATGTACATAATGTCTTTGGTAGTCACACGTAATTAACAAATATCAAAGATGGTAAAAGCATTGTTAACACTAGATTTACCAAGATCACTAAAAATGACTGGGTTATACCTATTTTCATAGGCATAAAAAAATCCTGATACATCTAGTGTTAAAAGCGTAAGTATGTACTTATCATGGATACTCAGCAGAATCAGATCTAATATAAGCAAGCTTGAACTTGTTAATATGACATAACAAATCTCCATTAACCTAATAGTAAATACGTATACAATCATATACTATGCATTGAGAAATACTTATCTATCGTACGCTAGATTCAATGTCTGTAAATATAAGCAAAACCTAAATCAGTCGTCTGGCCGTCTGGCGACGCTTTCGAAACCACTATTCAGCGCCCCGGTGAGACTCAATCGAGTCTTCTGATCCTCGTTGCTTGATTCGTTACCAGATCACAGAGGTTTAACGTATTAGCTTTGCGATCTGCTATTATAGCGATATGCCCGCTGCAGTTTAATTATGTGGCTTCGGCCGAGCTAGTTTCGTGAAATAGTAGTTATATTAACGGGATCAAGGCACTCCTGGTGAGAGTAGCTGGATGGGGGTGGTATCGAAGCCTTCATTTGCATCCCTTGTGAGAGGCCAACTTAGCACCCTCAACCCTAAACCCCGAACCTTGTACAGGACTTCTCGTTATTAATTACTCGAAAATACGAGGCACGTCAACTCGCTCGGCAAGCAGAGTGAGCATGAAAATAACGATAATCAAGTTCGATCAGGAAAACAAGGAAATCTCGAGTGATCGCGGTAAGTGACGTCGGCACTTTTCCACATCATTTTTCAAAGAGTCAGCACCATTTGTCAAGTACGCCTATACAAGGTTGACTCAAAAGCGGGAGCAGCTTGAGCAATTTGCCTGTTAAAAAATTCCCAGCGCGACAGCCGAAGATGTTAGAAAGGGGGCGTGTCAGTTGCGGTGTCAAGGAATGAGAAATCCAGTGGGATAAGGAAAGGATGGGAGAAACTCGTATGGCAATCGAGTCGCAACTGATAACAAGGTCATCGATGCGCGAGAAAGTCAAGTTAGCGGGAAACAAGAGATAGAACGGACCGGGAGAGGAAAGAGTTGGTGGTTAGGGAGTAGGGGGAGAGGGTGGAAGACGAAGATCGCCGAAGCGGAAAGAGAAGCGGTGCGACGCGACGGTGGTGGTCGGTGCAATGCATGATCCAGGAAGGAAGAGCGTCGCCGTTGCCGGTGACTCGCGGCGCAAAAACAGGAAGAAAAAGCCGGCCGGCGGATAAGAGGAGAGACTCCCCCGGCCCAATTTACCATAAACTTGAAGGTTTATGAGAGGAAAGTAGCCGGATATTACCGGAAGGTGCAGGAGAAACGACGGTTGGAGCGGCGGATAAGAATATTAGAGAAAAAGGAGGAAAGCTGCGGAGGGAAAGGTGCGGCCGGATGAGAAGAGCGGGCTAGAAGAAGAGGGAAAGAAAGTACAACCGAAAAGAGAAGCTGCCGGCAGTAAAAGGCGCGAGGTGCGAGAGATTGAACAACGGAATTAAAATGCTGCCTTCTGTAGTTTCTCTTCTCGCGGAGAAAGCGTAAACCTGTAACCCCCGGGGCAGAAGTACAGACGCGCCCTCCGGCGAGAATTTATGAATGCTTTATTTAATTTGGGATTCGGATTCCGCGCGAGCCGGCAGATCCTTTTCTTTCGACTTCCGCTTCTCGAAGGCGACGGCGACGTTATGATGCGCTCTCCTCTTATGAGAAATAGCAGGAGGGCATGCCAGCCGCCTCATTCAAGCCTGTAATTCGTCGGCATAAGGAGCGATAATTAAAAACGCGCTGCTTTTGTCTTCATTTTCACCGGTGTAATGAAACGTTCGCATTAGAAATTCAATTAACGCCAGCCGGACCCTACTTCAACACACTCAGTGTTACTCAGTGCCACTTTCTGAATATGCGGGCCGATTTAAGGGAAACTTTAAGCTTCTTCGAAAGAGAAATATCCACCATATCTCTTCTCTTCGTAAACTCTATATTATCTTCATTCCGCACTTTCCTTTTCACTGGGAGAATAAAAAACCCGTGTTTCTCTTCGAATGCTAAATCGTCGAGAATCTGCTGCTTTAATCTTTTTATTACAAAGATCGAAAGAATAATAATTTAAAATTGTTTAAAATAAAGCATGCAATTTATTAAAGCAAGCCTCGACATAATAATACTTATTTTATCATTATCAATTAGCCAAAAATGCGCATTGGATGAAATTGTGAACTCGCTTCAACTTTCAGACGAGTTTCGTTCAACACCATAGACAGAGACGATCGACAAATCCCCTCTGAGGAATGAAGCTTTTCTTATAGCTAAGAATCCACGCAAAAAATTCCTCCGACATAAAGATGGGTGAGATGCGGATGCCAGGATCGGGAGTATAATAAATGACAATTTTTCACCGGCTGCAGAGACGGAGGACCAAGGATGCACGATGAATACCGGGAGATTGACAATCGGACGAAGTAACTTAAGACGGAGGAACTCTCCTCGGAAGAAGTCGCGGCGCAACCAAGCGGGGAGGGAGTTGAAAAATTAAAGAAAAACAAAAACAAAGGGTGCGGCACAATGACGGAAATAAGCAGCTATTGATAACGCTACGAATCAGGAGTCCGAGCTCCTCGACAATGGAATATCAGAATGGCTATTATACCCGGTATAGACTCAATTATTTTAAGCCACCTTTGTGCCACGCTAATGAAGCGAACAAAGGGGAATATTAAAGCAACCCCTTATACTCTCTCTCTCTCCCTCTCTCCGTCTCTGTCGCCCTCTCTCTCTCTCTCTCTCTCCCGCCGAGGTATCGCTTTTTGTACCGGCGATACCCCCGGTGCTTCCCTCCTAAATCTCGATTACGTCATACCTTGCAAGAAGAGTTCCATCATAATCTCTCGATGTGCCACGATCGCGTCCGATAAGAGTTGACTGCTCGAAGGGAAATTTCACGGTCGGATCGAACGGCATTGGTCAGAGCAAAGAACAAATTTGCACTAGATCAACTGTAAGTATAATGGATGTGAGAAGTGCGAAGACTCGTCGGCGACGCTCTAGAATAATAGTATTAGCTGCTCGCACTTAATACTACTTAAAGAGTCACGCTGCCTCGTAGTAATTCCTATCGGAGCTGACTCGGCGAATTCCTGCGACTGGGAGAGGACCAGTTTTCACTAAGTCATCGAGCTCTCTGTATCAAGTCAGAGAGTTCGATCGAGTCAACTTCTCTCTCTTTCTCTTCGGTGGTCGGGGCGGCGAAATCGTCAAAAGTCGAAAGATTCGAGTGGAGGGGAATGCGAGCGGGTTCAAGTTCCAATTCGGGGCCTAGCGGAGCATCGCATCGGCCGGTTACAACATTTATTAAGAGTCGCGAGTGAGTTCTTGGTGACAAGACGCCTTGGAGTTTGAAACCCCTTAGGAAAACCTTGTTAATTAGACGTCCGGAGGAAGACGCGAGCCGTGGGGCGTGAGACGGGCGGTGCAAGTGCCAAGACATAAGACACAAGGTTGAGGGAGTGAGCGGTGGAGCGGGGGAGCGGGGAGAGGAGGACGGGACGGGGCGGGGGAGGGGTTGCTTCGAGGAGAAATAGCGGAGGGTTGAGGGTGACGCGCTTTCAATGCAGCGCCGTCGTAGACATGACTTTCATTCCGCGAGAGGTGACGCCTTCGGGGATGATCCTTTTCTTCCACCTGCTAGACTTACTCTTCGTTCTCGCCCGGGCATAAGCGGAAGCCCGGAGAGGTCGAATAAATTTGTTTTTCTTTCAGCTGTCACACTCATTACTCATAGAAAGTAACCTGCCTCCTACACTCTCTCTTCGGGTATACTACTAAATACTTTAGCATCTGATAAGTGTAATTGTTGTGATTAACATCGATTCGTTCGAGTTGGCCGAAGGGGATAGAATTGGAGGTGAACGGGACGACTAAGTGGAAAGTGCAAATCGGTCGTGAAATCCAAGATTTAACCCTATCCCTATTCTCATCTTCTGTCATGGGGCGCCGAAATGAAAGCCCTCCGTCTACTGATATGATAAACACCCAAAATTACAGGAGCATCCACCCTATCGACTTTCCGTCCTCCTCGCTCCTGGTCCACCGTGCCAGCCTCCCTCTTCGTTCCCCAGCTCTTCGAGTTAATCACGTCAGGCAGGCAGACCCTCTGATTAAAACGGGCCTCCATCCCTTCTTATTATTATTGTTATTAGAGGAGTGAGCCGAGTGCAGGCACTCGGGGAATCGTTGGACAGACGAGAACGATCCCCGCTACTACTCTTACTGTTCGCGCTTCACTCTCTTTCTTTGTCTCTCTCGCACCCCCCCTGGCCAGTGTATACCCTACCAGACATTGCCACTGCACCTTCCTAATCGTCCGAATTTTCGGGATTATTAAATGCCTGATGAGTCCGGAAATGAATCTTGTTTCGGACCGCTCCTTAATTAACTTTCCCTCGGATACTATCGGAGTACTTGCCCGGATACCTTCCCATTGATATCCTATCCTGATGGGATACAGTGTTTCGGCTAATGGTAAGAGGAGAAGCACTCAAATCTATACGGTGAAGGCATTCGATAGAATAACCATCGGAGAAGTGGCCATGCCAGAGAAGCATAAAGAGCGATTGGCCTGATAGTTATTGTTGCACGATATTCAATTGTGCACTCAAGAAAACCGATAACTGTATTAGATTAAAATATGGAATTTCTTTCGAGTGTCATACTTTTCTATCCGAAACCCTAACATCTATTTTAGTGCTAAAATTAAAGCGATGTCACTTACTAAAAAGTATAATTTGTAATAAAAAAATCTATCTTTATGAATGATTAGTTAATAATCTGCTATACATTATCAAAAATTCAGAAGATTCATAAACAAATTTATATAGAATAACTGCCTTAAACTTGAAGGTCGACATAATATTAGGTATGCAAAGTATGTGTTGCGTTAGGCGAGCGTAAAAGTAGCGTGTAATGGCTAGATTTCTATTCACTCACCATCGATATTAGACGAGGATTGATCCACGCCTGCTGCATGTTATCGTCGAGGTACCGTTTCGCAATGCGGGCGATGTTTTCGTGGGTCTCTTTCTTCTGGGCAGGCGCCGCGGGCGGGGCACAGTCGACATTGGCATTGTTTCTGAAACAAACAGGCAAGAACGGAGCGTCGTTAAAAAACTTGCAAATTTGCCGGGTACACGTCGCCCGTGGGCGTGATTACAAGTGACGGGGGCAGTGATCGCGCTCGGGACTCTATCCGCTCTGCGAGATTGAGATTGGCCGATGATAGCGAAGCACTCAAAGGTTATTCAATGGATTAGAGGCGAGGTTCTCGTGATCTCAGGGGGCACATGAAGAGATATAATGGGTATAAGAAGGAGAATATGTCTAATTAGTGTGGATCGGGTTGAATGGCGCGAAGCGGAGAATCCTGGTAACAAGGGCCGTGCTGGCGAGGTTCGCGTTCTCCAGCCGCGCTCGGCAAATGCTATTATTTACTTGGCTGAGTTATTAACGTGAAGGACGTTTGACGGAGAGCAGCAATCCAACGCGGAGGTTGCTGTGGCCCAGGAAGGCACGAAATTAACGGTCTCCTCTGCTCTGGCAATGCATCAAACCGAATCTATTGTGCGACCGCCACACCATCACCACCGTCACCGACCATCACCGCCGCCAGATTGCACGTTGCACACCTACTACATGTATGTGCGGCCCAGCTATACCGACTATCTCCTACTCCACCGCGTACGCCGCACCACCGAGCGGCTACCACAAATTTCGTTCCAGCCACATGCTCCGACTGAAACTGTTGCCAGTTCCCAATGAGGAGGACCCGATAACAATACCTATCACCACCGGTAGAGATCATTACAGCCTGCAGTTACAGTTCATGATATTTTGATTGCACACGTGCTCTACACCACTGAGACAATAATTGTCCCTCTACTCTGTTAATTGCACCCAACCCCTTGCGCTACATGCTGCGCGCTGATACACATGTGTCTCTCTATTATCTCTCCTAGCTCCCATTCCGCTCCTCCAAATATCTCGAGATGACGCCGCCGAACGGATGACATTTTTCGAACGGCGCGGCCTACTAAGCTGACAGCGGACCGCATTATTCTCATGACTCTATCGAAAAGAGAATCTACGTGCCAGTTGTTTCGGTGAGGAAAGTTTCGCGGGCGTTGTGGGATGCCCGAGGGGGCTCTGTACAATGGGAGACTATGAATAATCGGCGTAGCAAATGTAGAAATGCTTACGCAAGAAAGGATCGTGCGCGTGCGCAGGTTCAATAGAGAATTTCCCGGCGTACGTGTAAAGTCGCCGTGACAGTTGACTCCTAAGGAGAGTGCTGGTGCGCGCGGACACTGGCGCGGCGCACGCTTATATGGCTGGGATATATCGCATGAGTGAATTATGAGAGTTTATCGTGACTCCGCGCTCTCGTGACCGCTGTCAGGGAACAGCTGCTGCCTAAGGCCTTCACTGAAATTATGCTCGGCCGAGGCCGAATCCCTCTCCCGCCAACTCTTGAGATTATTAGCCCTCTCTCGAGCGAGCCCTAGTCCTTCTCCCAAACTTGAGTTTCAGCTTTTACCTCAACTCGCCGCTCGCTCTGCGCGTTTCGCCTTCTTGGCAATCGCTCTTACTCCGACGTACCCTCCTGCCTAATTAGACTTCCTCGAAAACAATACTCTTGGATCCCCAGCATCTGTTTTGGTAGTTTATAGTTGAACTAGTTTGTTCAAAATAACAGAAGATATGAGTTAGGTTTATGAAAGCTCTTCTGAAGCGTCCGTGCTGCTGGAAGGGTAGCTTCGCTCTGCGCGTTCTTCTGAAAAGAGTCTTGCAGTGAAAAGAGTATGGTCGGAGTACAATGGAGTTTACAGTTTGGCCCTCCCGAGGATCTTTTTATCCCGACTTTCTGGAATTTTCTAAAGTATACTCGGATAAATATAGACACCGCTATTGAGCCACTGTAGCGTTGAAGGTCCTGTTTATTATTAGGACGGCTTGTAGAGCATGATTTGCATGTTTTTGAATCACAGTCGTAGTCCATTTTTTATCACGTGTGTTATATACTTCGTACTACATGTACAAAATATAATATTAAATATAATGTATGAAATCTAGGTAGAAATTGCGAGACGTTTGTGTATAATTAAGATTATGTGTAAATAATATTTAATAATTTTGTATATAGTTTCAACGATTTAATTAGTTTGTACCTATAATTGTGGTTGTCTAATAATACTAATAAGAAATCGAAGAATCTTGGGCTACTATCACCACAAGGCTACAGTCACCGTTCTTTCTGCTACACCTTTCCCTCGAGCCGAACAGCCTTCTTAAACGACACAATACACATACGAGGGGCTTGTGTAACCAACAAATTCCACATGGAGACTAAATCGCTGTAAAGCCGCTTCGCCCACTCCTGATAGACTTCTTCGGGCAGGTGTCAGCACGTGTTGCCAGCAGCTGCAGTATTCTCACGAGATTCTCTCTCGGTGAGAAAACGTATGCGGCGGAGTCGGAGGTGTTTGCTTGAGAATGGTTCGAATTTTTGAATTCATAGAGTGAAGCTTTCGGTTCTTTTGGTTGGATGCTCTTGTCAGCGTAATCTAACGCAAGTTCCAGATGCTCAGCATCAGCTGAGATGTCCAGCGTGGTCATTTGTTAGGGATTCAGTAGCCATCAAGGAAGTATTCTTCGCTGGACGATGCGCTGGGATTCTGATAGCAAGAACGAGAAGCCGGATTTCGGTTCGAGATATAAGTCAAGCTGTCAAAAGCCGTGGCGCGCCCCGGCGTGATCGGGAGCGAATGAGATTCCTTGCGCCGGATTTTACGATCTTCCGAACGATAAACTCGATAGTTTAACGGACATTCTCCCTCGCTGGCCGTTCCTGTCCTCTCGTTAAGAGAGCCTTTAACACGCCAGGTGAGAATAACAGCGGGTGCGCGCTCGAAAAATGTATGGCATGTGCAAATAAATGCCGACGTTAGACAAGCCATCACCCGTACAATCAATATCCATAAGATGCTGAAAGCCGGCTCAACCATTTTTAAGCGACTTTTAAGAGAAGGAGGTCTGCAATCTAGCGCATATGTTCCTGCAATTTTCTTATTTTTATGGTTGTTTAGCGATATATTCGCAACGGACGGCTAAAGAAATCGAATTTATCTAATATTAGTTATTATTGTTATTATTATTATGTAAGCCTGGGATAAATTGTGAACGAACCAGGTCGACATAAAAACATCTGCACTCACATGGACAAAGTGTTCCTATATTAAAAATTACTGAAATAATATTAGATTCCGCTTTTATTTTGAAAAATGTTTCGACCTATTTTATATTTACTAGCGCATTTTAATATTACTCATTTTGGAAACCGGGTCAAATTATTCTTAACATATTTATCTTCAAATTGCAAATACTAGTTAATACCCCTGTAATTTGCTTTCGAAAAGAGGTCCAGGAAAATTATAGGGATGAGAGTAGTTGGCGCTTATCTATTAGATCGATTATCTAAACGATATCGTTTCGGCTTCGTTTCTATCTTGGAAGGCTTGCCGCCGGAGCGGAGGCGGAGGAGCGAAGTATCGAGGGCAGAGAGGATGTCGAATCTAGGCGAAGGTACGGAATGAAATCGTAAAGCGATATCCGTGCGATCCAGGTGATGGGGGTGCGTGGTGGTCGCGGTGCCTTTGTGAGATAAGGCGGTCGTAAATCCGTTAAAAAGTATGATATCGATCTGCCATTGGAGGAGCGCTCGCCACCGCGATACAATCGGCCCTAGTCGTCAAACATACATACTTCTCCGATTGCCTTCTGATTTCTTCTCTCCCTCTCTCCTTAGGCCCGCTGCTATATCAGTGGCGTATTCATCGCACGAACCTGGTGACTCCGGCCGAGCCACGACAGAAATAACTCGCGGCCCGAGAGTACCTCTCTACCTACCTCTGAATCGGCGAATCTCATCGCTATTCCTAGTCCTCTCGAGTTCAAGTGGACTCGGACTTTTCCCCCAGGCTAGAGAATCATTCGCTTCCCATCTACCTATTGCTCCTGGCGGCGCCGCGGCATCAACCAAATGGCCCGGCCGCCTTTTCAAAACGATCAAACCTTTATCGATTGGAAGTCGGCTTAAATAGTATCTCGGAGTGGTGGGGCCGAGCTCGGCCCATCAGAGTGATCGGCACACTTTCTGAAAGGTAGTCAGATTCCAAGAGCTAAGCAGCGAGGAGGCTCTCTCCCAGCTCTCCCGAACAGTTGCGCCCGTATTCCCAACCATGAAGGATTGTAAGCACGTCGAATGATAAATAGGCTATCAGATCGTATCGTACTGGCAGCAGCCCCCAGCCTCCCCAACCTCCACTGCTCCTTAACCTCCTATTCTCCATCCTTCCCTTTCTCTTCCAACCTTACTCCACAACCCCTGCCAAGACTTCTCTTCTTCCTCCTCTCCTTAACTTCTACATCCTCCTGATTCCCTTCAATTTCCTGACGATGAGTCTATCCTCATCCAATCAGTACCTCTAACATCCATATACTTAGCTCCTTCCATTCGTCCACATTTGCATCGCCATTAGCAGTTACTAATCGATTCTTCATTGATAATAGTAGTGATGGTACAACGTAGTTTCATATTCATGTGATTACAGTGATTCAGTATAGTTTGCAAGTTCTTTTCGAAGTTTACACCATGTTTCAAATTTTGTTTCGTGACACTGTCTGAATATCTAGATAGACAGGGACCTTGGGGACTAGTCATCAGTTCAGTCTGTGTTTCTTCAGTAGGAACCCTTCAGAAACCACCTTCACATTCTCTCCACCCTAACTTTCTGCCCTACAAGGGATGATCCCAGGACCAACCGAGATAACACGCTATTGCCCGCGGCTGGAGCTTCCACTGGAAAAGAAGAGCGACGTTTAACCTTGATCAAAGGAGTCTGACTCTGGCTACATTGTATTCATGCTTTGATCTCAAAGTCCATGCCCCAAGAAACGGAGAACATGTTGCGGTATTGTACTGACCCGCCAGTATGATCTTCTCCGCGAACAAAGATCTTTAGCAGTTGGAGAACTGGCCCGATGATCAGTGCGTTGACGATCTTATTTCTCCTCCTCCGGTAAGAAAACGGCCGGGAGATAAATTCGAGGAAGAAAAAGCTTCCTCTCTATTGCAAGGATCGTTAAAGTTGGCGTGGTCGTGGCGAGGCGGGAGCTCGCGGGCCGAGATTTAGCTGACTCCATCGGTGATTTGTGAGCTATTGTTCTCGAGGAAGTATGTAGTGGTAGCATTAGGCGGGAACGGCGACAACGTCTGGGCCGAGGCACCCACTAAAAACCGGACTATCGAACTAATGGCCATTGATTTAGTTCCTTTGGCATAGCAAAACGCGCCCGAGGATTCTCCGATGCTAGCTCCGGTTTTTGCTCGACTGAGCCATGCTTACCTTCGACACCGCATAAGTCTTGGCCGGCAGGCACGCTAACACGTGCTACAAGTCCTCTTAAATGTATACTCGCTTGCCAAACTTTACCCCAAACCTCACAGTTATATCGGAATATCTGCTGCCAGAATCGATTTGAAATGCGAGACCAATTGATATTGCTAGAATTCGATAATTAGCTGGCACACCAATTGCTAGTCAATGTATTCTGACATCCGAGTCCAATTTGGAATAGCTTGATGTCGTTCTTATATTTCATTTTAAAGTATTCGATAAACTGTTAAGGGATGTTCGATCTTTAATATACTTTCAGATTGTAGAATGCATATTTATATATTTTAGAAGCTCATTTCTAAATTTCATACTGTGATGTAATTGAGAAATAGATGTTTAACAGTTCTTATCGATTAGATTTTCTTAACGCACACTGAAAAGGGTGCAATAAATTAGCGTTATTTAAATTTAACTTGGTAAATGATGGAAAAATGAGATAAGTAACAATAGATAAATATAGGCAGTCGATTGAGATGCGAATTGCATCGTCACTGACTTATTGCGTGTCGAAGGTCCGTTTCCTGTCGAAAGAGAAAGAAGGAGACAATCAATTCACTCGGCTATCCTACTTATCCCCTTATATCTACTGCCCCAGCAGCGAGGAAATTAAATTACTTCTATCATCTCACTCCTCTCTTATTACGCTTATAAAGCGCAGGCTACTTTATTATAAAATCTTGTCACATTCCACAAGTCAGGTGTTACAATTGCGATAAACGACTGACTTCAAGAAGATGAGGTACTCAGTTAGTCGCGCGTACTTGAATACCGCCAGTGATATTTCTACGACGGATAAACAGATCGGGACGAAATTTTTGTATTTTGTAGAGGAAATTATCGTGATGGTTCCATTTTCGCAACATTTTTTTTGCACTGAAGAGCTGGAAAAAATTATTTCGAGGAAATGTGATCGGACTTTAGAATGAAAACACATAAGTGTGCTGATAGGTACAAAATAGTTTTCATTTTGTGTGTATTTGGTATGTCTTGCTAAATGTCTTTAATTATTCTTAAACGATTCCAAATTTAAATATACAACATCAACACGACAAAACTGTTTATGACCAACATTTACTAAAACAGAAATAACACAGAAATTACGAAAAATAGAAACAGAAACAAAATAGAATTTATTTCGTACTTTTTAACGTACTGTATTTCCTGCTTTCGAAATCGCTCCAGATTTATCTCATCCAAGTAACCCGGCAACCAACTTTCGAGGGCGCAACCAGTGTCAGAGGCGTAACACTCGTTCAGCAGTTATTTTACTCGATCGACTCGAAACAGACGGTCCTTCAAATGACAGGACGCGGGGATAACTATTACGATTTCCATTCATACGGATCTCGTGAAAGTGAGTTCGTTCCCTCCGGAAAGCCGAGAGGATTTCGCGATCCCCTCGCAACCAGGCAGAAAAGATGCCACCCTCATCGCGATATTATGATAATACAGTTATATTCCTATGCAATGGGCTTTTCTTAAGAAGCGCGAGTTGGAATGGGAGCAGGGAGCGAGCGAGCGAGCGAGCGAGGGCAACGAACGCGTCTTCGATCTAGAAGCGCTAATGTAATTCGATCGACACTCTAGCCCCTACGTCCTACGTGATCGAGCGCCCGAGACCGGATAGAAATTGACGGCGAACAGCCGGATGACAGTGGTTGCAGATGAGATTGAAGAGCAGACTGGATAGTACAGAAAGACAGGGACAGAGCGGCACAGAGAGTGACAGAGACAAACACAGAGGGAGAGAGAGAGAGAGAGTACGCACACATTCCTTCGCACCTAACATTCCTCCATCAATTCCGCGCGAGTTTGCTTAATTGTCTCAGATTTCGATGCACTACCTTGATCAGGCAGTATGCATACAGTCACTCAAAATTAAATTTCGAATACACTCCTCATCGAGGGATTATTGGCGTCTAGATTTGTTTATGACAGTATCAGCTTGCTGATTGTTTTTTATTGAGTTAAAATGTATTTAATGCCCAGAGCTTTTACGCTGCGAGTAATAAATTGAAATATGTTCAAAATTTACGAAGCAAAAGTATTCAAAAGCGTGGTATGTTTAATGGGTATTTTAATGGAATATGGAAAGAGGGGAATCATTATTTGATATCATTTTTTAACTTTATCCCCTGAAAAATAATTCCCTTCTGCATCAGCTGAAGGCATCGCAATAATGTCACGTTAATAAATGGTTCCACTCGTCTCTACTTCATTTACAATATTAGATTTATATATGAAATATGCGACAATCTAAAAATTTATACGGGTCATTGTGTATCTCGAAGATTTCGGGGGCGAACTCCTCACCGAGAAAGCTCGATAAAATTCTACTGAGCATATTAAAGTGGTTCGACATCCCGAAGACGTACTTGGACGAATTGGGAAGCAGAACAAAGGTCGCAATCATCCATATTCATCGAGCGCTTACACGACCAAGGCATTCTGCCAAAGAAGCCTCACTCCTTTTTATTCTCCTCTGACGAGCAAATTAATTCTCCGACACGATTCCAATCGATCACCATTTACTCTCTTATCAATCCTTCCCCCCTCCTCCCGTTTTCTCCCCTATCTTGCTTCCTTTTGCCGCCTTCGAGGCAATTAAAGAGAACCGCCAGGAGGCATCGTTTCAAAATTCGATTGCTCTTAGTTAAAGCACTAGGAATTTCGAGCTACACTGACAGCATACTCTTTGCTAGAAAAATGAATAATATCAATTGGTATGGCTGTCAACCAAGAAATAGGAATATGCTTTAGGAAGGAGTTTATGAAAATGTTCGCCGCAGGAGGGCGAGAAAACCAAAGGCAGAAGTAACCTCGGCGGCTTGAAGGACGAAGCTACGCATATAGAATGTAAAGGCAGGGTACAGAAGCAAAGTAAGATCCCGAGGGTGCCTCTTCTAGCTTTGCTCCTCTCCTCGGCGCTCTCTGCCGCGTTCCTCTTGCATCCTCTTACTGGTGACGCAGCCACCAGCAGGCCCCCTGGAATCGTGCGTATGTCTCTGCCAGATATTACCGCATAATTTTAGGATATTTCATTCCTGCCGGATTCCACCTGGCCGAGCGGTGCGAATAGCTTTACGACCTATCACTATACCAAAGGACAAAAGCAAGCCAGCACCCCGAGCCAGCATGACTCCACGCTTCGTCCTTCCATTTCGTATTCCTGCCAAGGTCCCGGAGGAACGTCTTCCTAAATCATCTGTGTTCGTATTAATAATCTTCAGACTATGCTCATCAAAAAAGGTAGATTATATTTCGAATCTTCCTTTCATCGTATATAAAGTCTATAATATTTTAAATTAAAATTGCACCGAGAAATTATTATGAAAATCAGTAGATTAAGATCGAATCGTTTTAAAACTAAATTTCACTATGTTAAGTAATTTATTTCACACATCTTATGATCATCGTAAAATGGACTTGCATGCACATCTGAATAATCTACAAATTAGTATGCTCGTTGAAGAGAGGTAGAAGCTCTTTTACCTAAACCACATACCAAAGCACTGAAAGGTATATTCAAATTTGCTCCTCATAATAATGTTACGATTTAATTAGAATGAAGCAACAAAATATTTATGTTTTCTAATTGTCAGAATATATAATAGCCTAATATTGCATACACTCTGCAACACGAAATATGCAATTGTTTACATTACTATATATTAAGGCAAAACTGTCTATATTCTATGATATAATCGAGTTCCGAAACTTAACATAATGCAAATTTATTCGTAAGGTGCTAATGGGTTGAAATAACAAGCCAGCGGCATAAGAAAATCAATAAAGACAAATAAAGTCTTCCTAAATGATTCGCCGCAGGTAAGAATATGCTTCGAACCATGCGCTTCATTTTCCCTGCCACAAAAATCACCTGGTGAGAGGGAAAATGAAGCTCACCGTGACGTTGATAATCAGAGAGGGAAATGGATATCAGGAGATTAGAGCGCAATGGAAGATCCAACTACATAAATCGTGGAGACAATGTACGATGACAAATCGCGCATCACCGCTCGACCAGCCGCTTATCCATCAACATCAGCCGAGAACATTGGTTGTCCCGGCTTGCGGCCATTCCATGGCCAGATCGTTCCCGCGCGCGTAACATCGGCAGCAATGAACTCGAACTGTCCTGGAGATTCCTGGGACATTCGGCTAAATCACCGTCGGAAGTGACAATCGTCACTGCCGAATCAGATTTATAACCCACTCGTAACGGTGATAACCCTCTATTTCTCCCAGAGAGCCCCCAAATTTCTCCCTGATTGCTGAATTCCGGGGATCAGTGTTAGTAGTTTATAATTAACACAGGTTTATAGACATTTTTTTATACCTCTCTTTACGATTATTTGTTTGCTTCAAAACACTATTATTTTAATTTAAAAACAATTACACTCTTAACAGACGTAATATAACTTAATTGAATTTGTCACGGTTGCATAAATATTTGTCAGCATAAAATGGACAAAAATTAATAGTAAATCTAGTATTACACTAGTGCTTATTGGAAATGTGTTTCCCTAGCAAGTTTCACCCGCATTACATTTTGTATGCACGTTAATAATTATTCAACTTGAAAAATAATAACGTCGATGTATTGGTTAACATCAGTTATGTATTACAACTATCGTTGCCATAATTCGAATGGAATTAGGTATTGTTATAATTATGCAGGCAAAATTAGCATGTTAGTGAGCATCAATATGTATGCGTGTATTAGATTTGAGAACATGAATGTAATAGGGGAGAAAAGCCCATGAAGAGCAGTCAGTTGGAATTCGACATCGCGTAACGTCGAACTTATCCTCAATAGAGTCATAATTTATTCCCTCTCGGCCAATTCTGTTTTCCACGATAAATTGTAGCACTCATTTTTGATACCGTTCGAAATTTATATCATAATATTTTATAACCTATAGTGTGCCTGGATCATAATTTGTAATTATATAGGAGAACATTTTATACGAGAGAAAATCGCATCGAAAGTACTCCTCGAAATTATATGAAGTTTTCTGTGCGCAAGAAGCTCTTTTAATTAGTCTCGCTCACTGCTCGGTTCCCTGAGGAGTAAACGTAATTAAATCTAGCTTTCATCTATCAAGAACTAGAGAATATATACTTTTCAGTCGTCAAAGAGTAATCTAAATTACTTAAATAATTTCTGAGATAACCTTAGACACATGCATGCAAATTGTTTTTCTTTATTTTAGTTTAGAGGAATAAATAATGCAAGATGTGAGAGAGATTACAAAAATTTCTGCCGTAGCTGTACTGGCTGAATATTAGCTTCGTTCTGCACGTACCCGTAGGAAGACCGCTGCCGAGGGTGGGGATATTCGGAATACAATGAAACCTTCAGTTTGGGCCCTTCGATAGCCTGTTTATTCTGACTTTCTGGAACTTCTTCAGGTATACCCGAATATATACAGTGACTCTCAAATATATTTAGACGCTCCTGTATGGTTGACGTCGTAGCTCAATATTTCAAATATTTATAAACTAACTGTCTTACTTATCAGATTTGTTTATTCCTACACGAAATAAACTGGTTTTATCAGGAAGCATTAAAATACTATGTATATCACTTCATTGAAAACATTTGCTTGCACACTGTCACAATAGTTTTCTTGAGCGAAAATCAGGCGTTACATCCCTTTTTAATTATTACTGGGTCATGTGTATATATTTTTTGAAGAAATAAATTACGGAAAGAAATTACTTAAACAATAAATTACTCATATATCGAGCCATAACAAGGATAAACTATTGTCCGAATATTCCTGGGAATGACTGTACATGCGTCGTTAACGTGACGTTGTAGATATAATTGTATGTATAATTGTAACAAACTAACAAGGCTCTGATAGGGTGAATGCCGAGCGCCCGATAGAATCTGTCTTGCTCGGTGGAATGCCACAAGTCATTGGCTGGGGATTCAAGGTACGCGGTGCACGGAGGATTAATGCATAATTACTGGATCGGTTTCCTCGAGGACGACACGTGCGATTGGTCGGAGGGCAGAACTTGTGGCACAAAGGAGAGCCGAGGATTGTGAGCGGCGGTGAAGGGCGCCAGCCGATGAGAGGCGATGCGGGACGAGACGAGACGAGACGAGACGCGACGAGTCGCGGAGAAAAAATCAACGCATCCAATTGTTTGTACACGACACACTCTTGTCCGATCGTTGGCGCGGAAGGAGATTCGCGCGAAGTGGAGCGAGTGCGCGTCGATGAGAGGACGCGCCATATCCTCCGAGCGTGCAACCTCATCCCACACCAGATGCTGAATGTCGTACACGATGCATCGCCTGCCCAACACAATGCATCCACCTCTCGAAAGCCGCGCCTCTTACGTCTCTCGTCTTCCTCCGACTTTAGCTCTCTTCATCCAGACATGTATTCCATCTCTCATCCCCTCCCTCATCCTTCCTCCTAGGCGCACCCTCAATTTCCGATCTCTTCTCGCCTTAGCAGCATCCTGCATCTTCCTGCTTAACGCACCTCATGAAAAGCTTCCCAACCGCGCAAACGATAGCTTCCCGATGATATGTTGCCGAGTGATTTCCGCGCGCATCTCAGCCCCGCTGATTAATAAGATAATTTGGCCGGTCTCGCTATCCACGTGGATATCCTTGAAAACATTAATTATACATTCGTTAAGAAACGCTGGCGCGGCTCGCGAGTGAATCGGCGATAACGAGGCCAGATTCTTGCTGCAATTGCAACGAATCGAAGGGGATAAACTCGTGAGCGTCTATTTGTTGGCTCGACGCGATCAGGCGTTACCGCAGGCGCTCCCTGCAGCTCATTAGGATACTCGCTTATCCTCCGGCTCGACCACGGCCACGACCACGGCAAGCCTATCGCCGATCTACCTGCAAAGTGGAAAGCTCCCCTTGCTACAGGACAAATAAGGAGAAGGTCGATCGCCCGACACCCAGCGCTCATCCTCCACTCGCTCTCCGCTCCCTTCGCTGGCCTCTCCTCTCCTCTCCTCTCCTCTCCTCACCGACATCGCTTCTTTTCATCTCGTTCACTCGCAACTGCCTTCCTCCCTCGACGTCGATTACATTACACCAATGCGAACAAAGTCTGCGCTGCCAAGGAAATCTCGAAACTCTAGAATGCAACTTGCGCAAGCAGTTCATCGGGAATCATACCCACGACTTATTCCTCTCCGATGCAATCCAATCTCGATAGATGTTCGACCGCCGTATCGATTTCAGTCGTGTCGCGAGAGTTAGCGCGCCATGTTTGTAATAGCGATTTCTCTTGAAATCCTTGTTAAAGAATCGGCCCACACCGAGAACAGAACACTTTACGCAAGACTATTACAGTTTAGGAGGCGCGCTCCGCAGATTTAGTATCTTCTACTGGCATAGAATACACAGCCCTTTCACGCTTACGAAACAATATACCGGCATTGTGATGTCTTCTCCTGAGATCAAATCATTCCATGATCCGTGCAAGATACCCACGCTATTTACCTTTTCGCCACTTATACACCTACCCTTCTTTCACGCGGCTGATGCTAATGAAAAATGCGATTGTAAGTCAAGCGCACGTATTTTGTTAAAGATTACACTGTCGTAATGCAACAACGTTTGACCAATCCGTCGACTTAGATGGTGCTCGATTAATCTTTAAAATTTGTATAGTTTGTTGCGCGCGGGTTTCTCTGTAGGTGCGTTCGTTTATGTACTGCGAGTACTGGCAATATGAGATCACAAAGTGATCTACTGTGTGTAACGTTCGGCTATTCAAAAGTATACTTCCTGTAAAGATTACTACCATAAAACCAAACGGCCTTGCATTGAGCTGATCCTATTGGCGTTACCTTACCTCTGCAAGCACAATACCCGCAGTTAGAAGTAACGTTAAAATTGGTGACGTCAAAAACCATTGTGATTATTGACAAAAGTTTACTTCGGCCTATAACCAAACGGTCACTCGGTTACTGACACTCACAGATACTGGCAGTACTTGCAGTATATAAGCGAACACAACCTATAATAATTTCGGTTTGTGATGAGCTTATTAGTCTTTCTCTGTGATCGTACTTTCGTGTTTCATTCCTCGACAGACTATCAAAGAATAAAGTTCATCAGTAAAGATTCCTAAAAGTTTTCTTTAATTTATACGGTGGTAAGAAATGAAATCTTCATCAGACGGTTCATCATGGTGAGCGTCATCTGCCAATTCGTTCTAGCATTCAGAAAATTAATATTCTGATGGAAATGTTACGTCAGTCACCTACGTCTCACTTGCTCGCGACTTCTTTTCACTTAGCTCCTACGACCTGAATCTTCTACTTACTGTTACATTTTGCCAGTCTGTCATTCAATTTATATTAATATTATAACAAAAAAAGCAAGTCTCGCTAATCTGGGGTAATCTGAGAAACTACTCAATCGATTTGGATAATTCTCTTAGTATTGGAAAGTTCATTATTTTCTGATGGACGTATTCTACATTTCAGTACATTTATACTGGATTAAAAGAGCTTCAAAAGGATTTTCATGCGATTTTTTCTTCTGTATAAACTCATCATCCGGCCAAGTTTTCCGTGTCAATATTATAAATTCGAAAGTATGTTTGGATGTTTGTTAATGTTTGTTAAACCCAAACAACTATACAGATTTCCATGAAATTTAGTGCAGATATAGTTCATGACCTGGCTTAATACACAGGCTAGTTTTTATCTGAATGGATAGACCACTAAGGAGTTGGAATTAAAAAGGGGAATAGACTGAATTCAAATTTACTTATAATTATAAGGCATCGCATCGGACCCAATTAGCTATAAACAGTTAGCCATAAAACATTCGAAAATGTTTAAATTTCAAAGGAAATGGATAGTCAAATTTTACAATAAAAATAGTTGCAAAAATCTATTTTTCTTTAAATTCAGTTATTATTAACGTGTGAAATATTACCGTGGTAAAGCCAGCTAGGCCAATTAGTCTTTTCTCTTCGTTATTCCTACAAAGGACAACATTTTCCCAGTTACCTGTGTATTCGCGATAAACTGAAGAACGGGTGAATTGATTTTAATCCGATTTTCTCCCCCGTATAGAGTTATGATGCTCTAAAATATAAGCTTTGAAATATTGTTATATTTTCTAGTATAGAGAGCATGTATAGTTTATACAATATATAAACTATAGGCTATAAAATATTGCTATATTGTATAGAAAAGAGTTAACCTGGATCATAACTTTGTCGATCTAAAGAAGATATATTTTTTATTGGCGAAAGAATTATTCCGATCGGTAGAATAATTTTTCAGATTATCTCGGACACACGCACGTACAAACTCCTTCTCTTTATGAGAATACTAGTACAAAAGCTATAAGGAAATATCTAGGTTATTTATTCATTTCTAAATCTAGGTTAATAAGTCGAAACTCTGTAGAGAAATAAGATATGCAAATAAAAGAGATAAACTGGGAAAATTTCTAAATGGAGGTGCGACGGAAGGATTGCTCTTGTTGGAAAACCGAGGCAAAGCCACCCCATTATCACAATGCAGAAGTTGAAATGCATCTCGGAAGAGGGACCAGCCCGGCAACCAAAGCCCAGGGATGATTACACTGTGGCAACGCTGTCTAATTAACGTCATTAAAATGCAGGTATCAAATAAATTGTGAGTAATTGTGTTTCACGGCGTTAACGAGCATCCTAGCCAAGAGACGAAACCTTCCAAAGCCGGATTACAGGATCGATTACAGAGCTCAGCCCCGAACCAAGCCCGTCAATCAAACAAAGTCAAAGTGCAGCTACGGTTCCATTTATTTCACATCGTTAGTCTCATTGGCGGGAGTGTTTAATCGCCAACTAACGAGCAGATTTGCCCTGAATTCGATTGCCAGAAAAACCAGAGAAAGCAAGCTACGAGTTTTTACGGGGCTGCCGAAGTGGTCTTTCCGGATCAACCGCGATTACCACATCCTTTCGTAAAGGTAATCCCAGCCAGCTCTCTTCTTCCTCCTTCCCTACCTACACCTATAGGTATATGCATATACATACACATGCCTGCACCCGCGCTCTCCCAAAAAACTGTCCACCCGACACATTTACGACTACATTATCCCGGACATTAATCGTACGTTATAGAATTGATCGGGCTATTCCGGTGTTGTTGTGCGAGGCGAATTAGCATAATCCGAGCGAAAAAGCCCATCATAAAGTACATCAATCAACGCTCCCGAAAGCTATACTACCTTTTGCGAGGTTATGAAAAAGGAAGGAGAGGTAGCGGGAAGCGGGGTTACAAGCGGGGTTACAAGATGAGCAGGGAGTAACCTGTATCAGATCGATGGAGAATTTCTAATCTGCCGAAAAAAGATTAGGGAGGAGCGGGAGGGCGGCGAGCGGGAAGACATAAGTAGAATGGCAAGTGGCAATCGAGGCAACGATCAGCTATTATAATTCAACCAGCTCCATTAAGTGCGTTCACGCGCTATTAGAGCCGCGTGGATTCCCTCGCTCCTGGCTGTCTCGCACTCATACACCTCCTCCCTTTTCTCGGCGCAATTGATTTCATCCGGAATGACGGCGTCGCCAGCGACGAGGAAGGTGGCGAGGAGAACGAAGCCGTCGCGCCGGCAACGACGGCCAAGTGCACTATATCGATCCTCGCTCGCCTTAACGCCGTTTCCATTAGGTTAACGACCCGCGCCTGATAAAGTATTCATGATGCGGATAATTGCAATACGATTCGGATGGCTGCATAAATCTTTCCGAAATAACTGCCGAGTCCCATTAGAAATCGGGGGCCTCCCTCCAAGCCGACTTGCTACACTTCTACCGCCTGACTAAGAGTAACGGCCTCGACTTGTCAAGTTCTTTTATTCTTGAATCAGAGAAGTCTAATGTCTACTAATGAGACTTATAGAAAAAAGAAAATCGTATAAAAGCTGATGTGTAAAATTTGTGGAAAATTCAAGCAGCTTGATAGGAGTGTTAAAGAGAGTTTGGTGAAGTCTGCTTGATGCGGAGGGTGTCGAGCTTTTCAAAGAGTGAGCTGGAGTCGCGCGAGCGCACTCCCCTCTCGCGTCCAGAAGGATGGAATTCCGACGCCAGGCACCACCGGATATAGAGCGTGGCGCCTGCAAACGGGGACGCCGGCAAGCTCTGGCGTCCCGACGACCCTATTCCAAGCCTGGCTTACCATCAGCAAGGGAAAGCGAGGGAAGCGTGCGCCCGCCCGCCCGGCCAATCTGCTTGATGCTACAGGCGATATACTAGCTGGGAACGAGCTTTCCCGCTCCCGACGATACTAGACGTTCGGATCACGACATCGGCTATATATCGCGCGCCGATAAAACAGTACTATCGATTCCCCCGTAAATTCGAAGCACGTAGAGAGCAGAGCACGCCGCGCGCCGCGCCGTGACGGACACATCAAGCAAACTGGGACAAGATTGTAATGGTATTGGAACGCTATTCCCGCGAGAGTTATCGCCTGTCTCGGACACTCGTCTCGTAAAACAGAGTGCCGTTCTCGCAATTCTCCACGACCCCAGCCAGGGAAACCTATAAATTAAGGAGAATCGAATGAAAGTCCCGGTCGCCGTCTTTTTCAAGGCTTGCTCGACGCACCTCTGGAAAGACAGGTGTGAAAGACACTTGATATTGTTACTGTTAGACGTGGATGGTAAAAACTTTTAAATAGAAATAACTATTTTACAACATAGGAAATTAATTAATATGAATATATATGGAATAATACAAGAAAACTAATACAAAACAAAATTCTGTATATAACGAGAAATCAGGTGAAATTTTCTATCGTTCATAGATGTTGCCATTAAAACTACCCATGAAAGTAAGAAACGACAGACAGAATTATAAAACTAAACACGTATAACTACGATAAAAGCGAAATATTTTAAAATGTAACATTCTTGAAAACTGAGCAACAAAATATCATACGAGTTATTTTGAGCGTTCAAGAAAACACATAGCGATCGAATTGAGTACCTCCTCCTTTTCGAAGTCGGTAAAAAGTAATCGACGTTTAATTGCCTATATTAGTAATCAATTTCAAGATCTTCAATTAAGTGTTCAAAGAACACGAAGAGCTCGACACTATTATTTCGTATGATAGAGCAAGAAATAAAGGCCGCTCCAGTGGTATAATCGAATGATGCTGCAAGTGACGTGTGTGTACGAGGAAAGTTGCGGCAAATGTATAATTCCAGGATAGCTGTCGCCGAACTCGAGAGACTGGTCCCACGGTTCCTCTGTGTAAGCAGCAGGCACTTTACTCAACTTGAAGCAGGCGACGCGCCACGCCGCGCCGCGCCGCGGCGCCCACTCGTTATAGCATAACGGTTCGCCGCTCGACAAAGCCGCGAATCGCGGCAATCGAAAGCACGCCCTCGATTATCAACGCGTTCACAGCTTTCTAAAGCTCGCGACAAGCAGCGTGACGTAGGTCTGGTTGATAAGAGCGGCAGATAGAGCGAAAGAGGAGAAGAGCTTTCCGAGGACTCGCGAGCGGCGGGAGGGAGGGCTGTGCGGGCTGTGCGGGGTGCGCGGGGAGGTGGGTAGAATGTGGTCGGGACGGGCAGCGGCAAGGGGATGAGAGGGAAAATATAGAGAAAGGGTGAAATCGGTGAGTGCGGGGCTTTCGGCGGGTGGGATCGACGCCGATTGATGCCGCGTAACGAGGGTGCGGTTCAGAGGACATCTGACAAACACTTTCTTTCGGGATCCCTTTATTTTTCCAGGGAAATTCACTGTCACCCGCACCACCGGCACATGGAAATGCGAGTGGCGAGTGAGACTGGGGCTGCTGATGCTGGGGCTACTCCGCTACCGATTAACGAAGGGTCCACTCCTCTCCTCTCCTCTCCTCTATCTGCCCCGCGCCGCGCCGCGCCACGCCGCGCCGCCGGCTCATCATCTCGACAGAGTCCGTTCAGTTGACCACGATCAATCGGCCTGGTACACGCTCGCTATCGAAATCACCCGCGGTGATCCTGCGAATGAAAGCGGAAGTGAACACGCGGGACTAATAATTCAGCTTATATCATTCATAGAAACAAACAGGTCTTCTAAAAGAATTGTCACGTTGTATGCTGTGCGAACGACAAGAATAAGAAGTTAGCATTCCATAGATAGTTCCTAATCAAACATTCTAGCTAGGTTTGTGACTTTTGAAATTTTATACATGGAAATGTTGTACATATACATATAGATAGAATCGTACAATATAAACGGAATGATAATAGTGGTAATGTTCGAACTTTAATTTGGTAAAAGAATAGCATGATTTTTCAGAGGCAAAATGTCTTTAGTAAAGCGCCCAATAATTTTGAATGTTATCTTCATATTCATATCATACTCTTCTATAAGCTTATGGTTTTTATAGATGTCCTAGCATCCAATTTGATACTAGAACTAAAATCATGTCATTGACACTACATAGAGCTTTGTATTGAAAGGCTCTGTCTTGACAGACAGTTAATCGAGGTCAAACTTTAGGAATGATTAATTAATAATCTCTTCTATACGTGAGAAAAATGTCTGGCAACTCCCACGAAAGTGGAATAGCGCGACAACTACTTTAAACTTGTCTACGCCAACTTCTCGAACACAATTGAATACTGTTCTGACGACCACTTGGGGAGCAAAAGAGCAGGCTAAAATTAAAAGTGTGATATAGATCAACGAGTTCAAAGTTTACAAATGGTTATTAGCTAAAGGGTTACATACTGCCGGCGGGTAATTCAAAATAGCTCCTGTTAGAGTTAAAAATTTAAAGTTTTCAGAATATATCCTCAAAATTTGAAGGCACAGTCTGAAGTATTAACAATGTTAGACTTAACTTAGAAAGCGTAATTTATAATAAAAGAACCTGTCTGATGCGGGTTTTTCTTGAAATACGCTATTAAAAGTGGCTAGCATAGTTCGAAAACTACGTGACCGAATTTCTTGAAATTTATACCGGATCTTCTTTGAAGTATGATCTGGTGCTTACAGTAATATTCTTTTAAGTTTCACTCTTAGACGTTCACATTATAAAAACGGAATAAATTTTGAATGGAAATATCACGATAAAACTTCGAATAGTTACCATTTTATAAGGAAATACAGTATCCGAAATTCATTACAACAAATACTGTAAAAATTGATTAGCTTTTAAATTTCGTTTCGTTTCTTGATTTTGAATAAGTCGCTGGACTTCTACTTTGGGTACCGTCAAATGATATTTCGAAAACCCGGCGTCAAATCAGTATACATAACTTTTTTACTTATTAGAATTTTTAATTCATAATTTATTACAAAATAGAAGATAAAAGTACCTTTTCATAGAAAAACCTGGGTTTTGTTATCACATATGGATTAAATACAAAAATTCCCAATTTCCCTTTATTTTTTCAGTCTAACGTTATGTGTAAACTCTTGTTAATCCCTTTTACATATGCGTAAAAAAATTTCAGATAATTCATACAGCGCTCGTATGGCGCGAGAACGACTTTAAATCCGACGACCACCTGCGAATAGATAGGTGGCACTCTGATGGTAGATCGAAGCAAAACAGAAAGAACAGGATCGCAGAGGCTTTCGCTGCGTTGCGATGCGCGGCGCGTGATGCAAAGAAAAAGAGCAGACAAATATTTAGAGTGTATTATTTACACATGCCAGGTGTAAACAACGCGTGGAAATGGGAACTGCTTTCATAGCAAATCGAATTCAAACTTTACGAACAGCTATCCGTCAATAATCTCTACTGTACGTTGGAAACGTCAGACATTATAAAACGTCAGTTATTATAAAAGTCGGACAGCGCGATAACTAGATGTATTAAATACGTTCGTGTCAGTTTCTCGAGCGCAACAGAATGCCATTCTAACGATCACCTGCGGACTAAAAGGGCTGACTGCAATTGGAAATGTGTTAGTTGCATAACGAACGAACGCGTGTAAAAGATAAAGTTTTTAATTAAAGGAATCTGCTTTCATAGACGATCGATGTACATAGTTCAAACTTTACGAATGGTCATTAATCAATAATCTTCTGTATAAAAAAGAAAAATGATTATGCAATTCCTCCAAAAGTAGAAAAGCGCACCAAGGACCTTATATTCAATTATCACTTGCGAACACATAGGTAACATCCTGGTGGTAGATTATTGAAGCAGAAGAGAAAGAACAGGATCGCAAAGGCTTTGGCTTGGAGGCGATGCGCGGCGCGGAGAAAAAGAGCAGGCGCATGTGGCTGTGGCGAACGGCGAACATCGCATAGGTGGCTTGACGCCCCTTTCGCCGCTCGCCAGCATACAATGGCCGGCTTTGTTGAAAATTTCTGCGGGCTTTTGACCCCAGTTTCCCGCCCGCAGCGCCCTACTCTCCCTCATAACATTTTCGCCGCTGCATTTCGTTCCCCAATAGCGACCTGATCGGCGAATACGCCGCAAAAGCACGGCCCCGCAAAGAGCTTCGCCTTCCAGCCTCGTCCCAGACCAATCCCGCAAAATCCCGTAAAATCCCACTCATTAAATCGCTCGGCCTATCCCCTGACTAGTATAAGTCCGCGCGTCCGGCAAACTTAACATTCCCCGAAACTCCGACTGCACTGTCTATCTTGAATTTCAAAAATTAATCTTGGTAAGCTGCTTTATTCAAAACTACTTCTCCTATCCGGTTTGACCCAGATTTCGTTTTCGATCGCGTTTATTTTTATAATAACTTAATTCAAAGAATAATGGATTGTTACAGAAGTATCTTAGTCGCAAAAGTCTTCGTACGACGTATAATTTGAACGTCATTCTTTTGAAGTTTTGGAGCTATTCTTGAAACACCGAGTAGAAGCGTTTAATATCTAGTTGTTTCAGATAGCCTGAATTCTTCAAAGGTTCAAAGACGTACAAGCAGTGATTGTACTGCATCGACCACCTCTTTGTCGATAAGATACGCTTTACTTATTGTGGTCTAACAATAAGGGAAATATATAGTGGGCAAAAGATAGCAATATCTAGTCTGCGAATGCAAATGTAAATACGGCACAATTGTATTCTGAAAGATCCATAATATCCAAGAAAACCAAGCGAATTCAGAATTCATGTCGACTGTTTGCTTTAAATTAACAAAATATTCAATATTCCGCTACAGCGAGTACACTTGAAGACGCAATAACAGGATAAGTCCACAATTTAGTAATATTAACCGTACTAGCTCGAGAAATGGCTTTCACTGAAGAAGGCTTACCTTGATCGCAAAGTCCTAGCAGATAGGGTGCTAGTTGTGAGAAGAGCCTTTCGATATTTCATTAATCGCAAGACTTGAATAGAATTCGTTGACCCCCTCTGACCGGGGGGGGGGGGGGGGGGGGGAGAGACTCCCTGGCAGAAGGGACTCCGATCGTTATATTGATTTGTGTGAGCTAGCGGCAGCAGAAGCGAGCTTGATCGTTCCTTTATCGCGTGGTTAATAAGGGTAGGAGTGCTCAAGGAACAAGTAAATCAGTGATCGGAGTCCGTTATCGCTCGCAAGGCTTATGAAAGCCAAATCTCGTTAAAAGTAAGCGGGGAAAGTCGAGTCTATTAGACGAATGCGAAGTATCGGTCGAGTGGACTGGAAAGATGAAAACTCCGCGGGGAAATGGAGGGGGCGGAAGAGAAAGAGAGAAGGGTGGTTGATGGTTGCTGGTGGGGGGTTGAGTGGGAGTGTGGAGGGAGCCAGGCAACGAAGCGGAGGATATGCGAGCGGGTGAACAAAGATCGAACGCAAATAAAGGGACTCTTTCTCGTATTAACCTTACACAACGAGCGTATCTCGCGCTACAGCAGATCAATAGAGCAAAGATATCATTTTAATTCTACCCGGTGTAGAATGCCTTTGCGCCCTGCCGCCGCCGCCGCCGCCGCCACCGCCGCCGCACCACTCACACTCTAGCTCCTTCTGCATCTTTATACCGCATCTCTCTGCCTTTGTATGTCTCTCTTTCCCTTGCTCATTACGCTTGCCGTTATCTCCTATCAATGCATTCAACGAAATTAGTTGCAACACTCTGGCTAAGAAGGATCTTCCTTTGGAAGGAGCCCTTTGATCTCGAAGCAGTACCGGCAATACTGGTCCCGTATAGACATACACCAAAGAGACATCGTGTAATGTCTCATGCTAAGTACGCCACTTATTGCAGAGCTGTACACATAGAATTTTGATCTCTCTGTTTGTGCCGATTTTCAGTGGAGGCGAAATAAATGATCAAATTTGAAAGTGTCGTATTGAAGATTGGATATAGCACGCAAATCGATGCAAAACTTTGTAGTATAAAAAGCAGCAATATATTTCGTTGTATAATTCTTGAGACAAATGGTTTCATCATTTGGTCAACCCCGAAATTTTCGCCTTCTTGCTCACATGTCATGTGTTCCTGTTATAATGTCAATAACTTTTATGAATTTTGTTGGCAATTTTCAATTTCATTAAATCTTCAAAGTTAGTAGAAAATATTCCAATTTTGCGTGGAATTCTTTTGTACTTGTCCCCGCTAACGAAAAAAAAGCTAGTGAAAAAAAAACTAATGAAACTTTTATGAAGAAACCAGGCATAAAAAGGCAGCTTCTGTATTCGGTGGATTTTTGTAAAAAAATAGTATATGGTTTAGTCTTTCGACGATCAATTCTGACATTTTCTTTGATTTGTACCAGTGCATGAAAACAGTCAGCGAAGCCGCCCTTTGCAGCTTCACTCTGCCCTTTAAACCAGGGACAATTTCGAGGCAGAGTCTCCGTCTGATAAAAGAGACCAAAGCGGTTTTATCGATATCCATTAATGAGGAAACTCTTGACAATATAAGTCTTCCTTTTGAAGAATCTATTTAAGAAGCGGATTCCTACTTCCGGCTGCACCGCGACTGACGAGGCTCGGTGAGCTGCGTGGATCAAAGGTCCTTTATGTAAGTCAACAATACCCCGGTAATTTCATTGGGTTATCCTGGCCCCTTTGCACCGAAGGTTCGATGGCCACTGAAATTGAGTCGGAAGATCTTGCCGATAGCGGAATAATTAAATAACATTTCCCATTGACGATTCCCAGGGCTCGACCGCTTACCTAAATCATTAGATGCTAAATGCCGGTCGATCTTTGTACTCTGGGCTAGTTCTTTGATAGAAAGGTCCTTCGATTTGCATAATACACGAGCGAGCTATCCGCGCTCCGATCGATCGGCAAAGAATTCCGATCCGCGCAAACACCTACTAATGAGTTCCGACTTGGCTGGCAAAGTGTTTGCATTTCACGCCAAACGCCGCCAAACGAATTCATTAAAATTTGCCTTGGATGTGCTGTAGGTAATTGGCGGTACATTTCCGGAGAGGTGCTTCAGCCTTTTTGACGCTTGCCCCTTTCCAGAGGCTAATGCTTCTGCTGCTCTTGCTCGCGATCTCTTCGCATTTCAGCAAAGCACGAACTGGTCGTTATTCCCGGACTCGCATGCCACCGCATGCCAACCCAGCTTGATCAGCTCGACTTGCTAAAAAAGAGATACCACCGTCAGCAAGATGGGCGGAAAATATACCCACTGTATTTTCCCGTCACGGTCGCCATAGAAACCCATGATAAATCCGAATCGGCGGGTTGCCCGCGATAGCTAAAGCGCAGCCTGCTTTCGATTTCTTCGCTTTGCCGAATCAGTTGAAGAATGTTTTGAATGAGTTATGCGCTGAACGCAAGTAGACAGACTGGAAAGCAGAGAGCTAGAAAGAGTAGAGTGGAAGCCCTAATTAATAGAATACAGACCTATTCAGACTTATTAGTCGCGGAAGCTGCGCCAGAATCATATGAACACGCACGCGTGTAAGCCGCTTATGAGCACTTATACCAAGAGGCAAAACCACTTTTCGGGATAACTTGTGGATCCTTAATCCTCCTTGGGTATATGCCTTTCTCTTCCACTCTCAAAGCCGCAGCCCTCCCACTTCCTCCCTCTTGCGGCTTCAGCTGGCTTGGATTAAGATCCCCCCCTCTTTACCAACCGACAATGTGTTTCTTTTACGGATTTCTCGAATAATTCTCGACATTCGCAAATCGCGGCAGCTCGACTTTTACGAGATTCGCTGGATAAATGCGAGAGCTTTGGCTTGATGCCTGCTGGACCACATTGCCGCCAGCCACATCCCAATACATTAAACATCAACCCTGGCAAACCTGCCACCTCCGCCATACGACGAATCAAACAATACTCTTCTTTCTTTTCTTTTGTTAATAAAAACCCAGGCTTTTTCTACCTCTGAAAAAAACGACGCAGAGCAGCGTCGTTCTATTGGTTGGCAGGTCATGCGTCAACTGTGCAGAGACACATGTACGCAAACGAGCCGACATATTTGTGCGCCGAAGGCGAGAAAATACGAGGAAATACCAGCTGAGAAAAACGAGAAATACACGTACTCGGCACACGTACGGACAGGATGGTTACTCTCTGATTGTGAGTGTGGGCGGAAACTCCGAGCGTTAAGTATTTAACTCTCGGCGGCTCTGCGAAGCTCATTAAAAATTTCAACGACCAGACCACCGTGCCATCGATCGCGCAGTTCCGCACTTCTCTATTATCCGATTCTTCCTGCTCGCAAATCTCCGCCGCATTCCAGACATTTTCACTGCGCGCCAGTTCCTACTATCTTCTATGAGCATTCAAAATGGAGAGGCATATCGACATTCCGTGGATATAGTAGAGAACTCGGCTATGGTACATTGGGGAAATTAATGGAGCGGCTCGTAGCAGACAGTAGCTCAGTATTTGCACGTCAGTCTACATATACATATAGAGAGTCCACCTGGATTCGCAATTGGTTCGTAAACAGGGAACTTGTCGAATTCTCATTCTCGTCAGTAGTCATGTAGAATGTAGAACGAAGAATAGACGAATCTTGGCTGTTTACGGCTCAACTACTTTATTCAAAATCTGCACTTCTTTATGATAGCTGTTGAAAAATATTTAGTTATAAATAATTTCGATTGTGCACTTCCACTAATAAGAAGGCACATGAATGACAAATCAATAAATATCTTAACACTTCTGTAACAAAGATTGCAAGAAACAATGCTGATGAATGAATGAAAATTATGTATATGCACAATGAATACATATATTAATCGATATTTATATTTTAAGAAACGTTAATGGATAAAGCAGAAACATGTTCTGCGTATGAGCTGATTTCACGTAAAAAATAATAAGAATAACTTAATTTAAAGAATAATACGTTGATATGGAACTATTTTACTTGAAAAAGTTTGAAGCTCAATATTTACACGGGAATCACCATCTGAATTTTCAATTAGTCTGGGAACATAGAACATGTCGAATTCTCGTCCTTATTAGTAATCACGTAGGAGGAAGAGGACGATGAAGATTGCAATCATGGATCGATCTTGATAATTTATGGTTCCACATTTTATTCAAAACTAACACGCTTGCCTGGCTTCATCCAGCTAACTTTTCCTGTGCGTGATAACAGTAACTTAATTTCAAGATTACTAAATTGCTTTAGGGCTATCTTGGTTGCCAAAGTCTGAAACTCAGTATTTTCATATAACTCTACACGTATAAGATTCCTGAATTCGCAATCAGCCTATGGATAAGGAACTTGTAGAATCTTCATCCTCATTAGTAATTACGTAGAAGGAAGAGGTAATCTATAATTTAGCTGGTAACTAAGTCAAGAGCTCCTCGGTCCAATCTACCTGAGGTGCTTTGACTGAGTGACATCTTCAAATTGATAGATAAGCTAGAATCGGCCAACAGCTCGTTAAATAGAGATCACTCGACAGCAAACTTCCGAGTACAGCTAATCCCACTTACTTAGTCGAGGCTGACCCTTTAGATCGAATGGTCTCAATTAAGTCTAAAGGAGAGATTCAGCCGAGACTCGAGCGGCATTAGCAGGGCGAACAGGTGCTCGCAATCTCGTAATTGTAGGTGATAGACATTGAAAGCGTGAGCAGATGCTTGCCAGATTAAGCCCTCAACGCGCACACTCAAATGAACTCGAGCGGACGAAACGGGCTTTCAAAAAAGCGCGCGCTCACTCCTTAATTGACGAAGGAATAACAAGTAAAAAGATGGAGATTGAGTGGAAGGAGAAATTGGAAAGATTACTTGCTGCTCCGGGGAATGTTCGGGGAATATCGTTGGAGGGAGAAACGTAGCCCACTTACTTTGGCTGATTAGTATTGGCAGTAGGCATGGGAGTTGGTACTCTCGGTGGTGGCACTGGTATCGCTTTTCTTCGACCCCCACCTGCTTGATGCACCGTCGGAGTAACACGCCCGGTTGGCGCTATCCGCCCTGCCGTTCGTGGTCGTTCCGTTTTCACCTCCATCTTCGATCTGCAAGTAACAATAAAGCACACATTTTAAAGATTGTTACGTTAAATTTGTATAAATTACAATTATTTTTTATGAAATTTCAAATGTTTGTCAACGTGAACAAAAATGCGTATGTATTTTAACGCGAGTATACTCTAGCAAGTAGTCAACGTATTCATTTCTCCTTAAAAGCCTCGAAATCGTTGGAAAAAGTTGTTGGAAAGTATACTATCCAAACGACAAACATAAGAAATGGCTATTTCGCCGATGAGATTTCATAAAAACTTTTACTTAAGTTAGTTTTAAGTTTACTTGTAGCAATATAAACTGAGGAGCGCGCTAATGGTGGTAACGTCGCAACATAAGTTTGATAAGAAAACGTTCACGAAACGTTCAATCATTTTGCATATATTTCAGAATATTTGTATTGTAGTCCAGAAGTCCTAACATTCATTTTGATGCTAAAATTGAAAGTGTGTCATGTGTAGTTGCCTGAATAAAAAATCTGTACAAAAGGTACAGTTTCGAGTGAATTGAGTTTAAACTCTGTGAATTATTAATTAATAATTTCGTATATCCATCATCAACATTTTAAACAATTCCTCATGAATGTGGTATGACACAGAAAGTACCTTTACACTTTCACTGCGCTGAACTTTAATAGCACAGAATCGAATAGAATCGCCATCGAGTTGAACTGCGTTTTTTTGGCAAACTCGTATATTTCGGTCGATTCTGTTCTAGTATGTATGTATAATATGTGTATGTATCGCAAATATCATTCAACGTATCTACATCAAATATGACATGAGTATTCTTTGATGCCTTACAAAAAATACTATGAGGATTCCCAACCCTTCAACTTCTCAACTACCCTTAAAGTCCATCCCTTACTAATTTTGTACAATACTTCAAATATCTATTTTCAATAATCTTATGGGGGAACAAGCGAAGAAAATAAACACCACTAAACTCCAAAAATTTCAATTCCTTAAAAAATGTTGTATAAAGTACAAAATACAACCAGCTTTTATTCACCTAAAACAGCCTGACTAACCCGAGCAATACCAGGCACACGAAATACAACTAAAGTACTATAAAAACGTCTAAAAGTGCCAACAGCATGCACGACGAAAATTTCAAATCGCTTGATATCGCCTGTAGCAGTGAAACAGTTAAAAATTGCCACTGCATCGCATTGCAATAAGCTTACAACGAAGGAAGCGGTGAAAGAAAGAGTGGGGCCGCCCTAAAAAAAGGAAATTATTACGAGACACATTAGTGACTCGGTGAATGAAAGTGGCGTTTTTTCGTGCTTTCGGTCTCGCGATACTAGCTAGACATCAGAGGGAGTGGAGGGTGGAGGGTGGAGGGTGGAAAGTGGAGGGTGTGTGGACTATATCTGACTGGAAAGAGCGTACGAGCCGAAAGTCCCACACTACTATCAGACTGGAACCGGAGGCCGCCACAGCAGCCACGCAGACAAGCAAAAGCACCCGGCACGGCAAACAAGTGGAACGAATAACAAAAGTAAAATCGTAACGCATGTGCCAAAAAAAGTATCTGTCTTTTATTGCGTCGACTGGCAGTTAGCTCGGCGAGGTTCACGCCTCTTCTATTACAAACTAGCGACGCATACGCATACGCGGCACAACTTCAGTATCCGAACGTCGAAAGGAAGTTAATTATTTCGAAAATTATTTAATATCGCCGTCTGAGCTACACTCCTGCTGTTGGTTCATCATCCGGCGAGAAAAAAGCCGAGATGGAAAGCGTCTGTTTCTAATTAAGCCGCTTTCATGACGCTGGTTGATACAGCTCTCTAATAAAAACGATAGCGAGGCTAGAATGTAAGGAGCGCTGCCGCCGGCGCCGCTGCCAGAGCGGAGTCTAAGCGTTAGAAGTCTGGCTGGTGCGCGTAGTGCTTGGCAGCCGGAGCAAGCGCGCACAGGGAATGCCAGCTACGAGCTGCGAGCTGCGAGCTTACAGGGCCGTGTGTACTTGCCATTTGCGCAACGGAATCTCAATTAATGATCTACATATGTACGTCAAACGGTCGCGAGTCGTTTCAATGAGCGCTTTCAAAGCCCGCTGCTGCCACCAAAATGACTGCTTGCCTCGACTCGACTCGACTCGACTCGACTCCACTGCGACTTCTCTCTTTGCAACTTCCAGCCTACTCTCGCACTACCCTTTCTTCTTTCCTGATGCCTCAATCGGTTACACTTGCTTTCACGTGCCTCCACCGCACCTCGCATATATCCCAGACCGTCCTATTACACTTTGCTAACAGCCTGCTTTCCGATTACCTCATAATCGCCTATGTTATCCACTGCGTGTACACAGAGAGCCGGTATAACACGAGCTGCCAGCCGGAGCGGATAACCGACGCAAGATCTCAGATGATGGAATCAGAATCTCTTTGATTGCACATCCGAGTGAAATGTCCAAGTGGAAAAGTCCTCGAGAACCAAGCCAGTTGGTAAGGGAAAGATGTAGGATGTACATATGTACTCTTGCGATGGCCACTTTTCGTCGGCTCGAGTGGAATTAGCAACAGCTCAGCCGGCAGCTATGTTTCGCGAAAACTGTTGCTGGAATGCAAAAGTAAAAGGGAGGGATCGCCGAGAGCCAGGACGGGAAAGGCAGGAAGGTTGAAAGCGGATTTAAAAAGTAACTTCTTGAGAACGCAAGCGCCGTGACGCAACACTTGTGCGCGCTCCCTTCCTGCAATCAGTCCTTCGATATTTGACGGTCCCGCGAGCCAGCCGGCCAAACGGAACAAGTGCATCCTATCTCGAAGAAGCCCCCAAGCTCAAACTCGACAACCTTTTCCCTCCATGTGTTCCATTTACCCTCAATTTAACCCGCTCGGCCTCGATTTCTCCTTAGACTCAATTCTCACGCTTCCAAGTCTAATGGACTTGTGCAGTCGTGCCAACATATCCGATCTAGAGCGCGCTCGCCACCAGATTGATCGAGATCCATGATACCTTTTCAGCCTAAAGGGTTAACTAGGTGTGCCTGCACGCCACTAACTTCTCGATACCTCGAATGCCAACGAGTATGCCATTCGAAATAATCGGGATAGCATCGTGTATCACCGGCGGTTCAAGTGTCAAGCAACCCTCTCTTTCTCTGCGATCACACACACTACCAATCATAGTCCCCCTTTTATCCCACCATCAGTCCATTTAAATTGCTTGACAAATAAAAATACTACCAATGTTGTTTGACACAATAAAAGTACCAGCATTTAAATTTTAAATGATGCTTCCAGGATGAACTGCATGTAATCACACATAGAGAATGTGCTTTTATGGCACCATCACTCTATCAAAATTTTTCCACAAATGAGACTCTGCAAATATTCTTTGGTACATTAAAACTACCTGCTTTTAAAACTTAAATAATAACTTCCACGATTAATTCCACGCAATTGCACATAAAAGTATGTACCAATGATGTTTTCTTTTTAGAACAGCATCAGTTTATCAAAACTTCTCGACAACTAAAATGGAAATACTCTCAAATACTCGGCAAAGACTGCGAATATTCTTTGGCACAGTAAAACTACCTGCTTTTAAAACTTGCGCGATAACTTCCAAGACGAATTCCATGCAATCGTGCAGAGAGGAGCTTCCCAGAAATCCATGAGCAGCTCGCGGCGACATTCCTCTTGTTAATCGCGTCGAGCTCGCGCAGCAATTGAAATTGAAGCAGTGCTCTTTCAGTCGGCGGCTGCAATACGCCGGAACGGAAACATCAGGATTAACGACTTCGCGCCGCCAGACACAGGCGAGGAGGAGGGGCAGGGCGGTGGGGACGCCCGCTGAGTAAGAGGATAAAACAATCACACAGAACAATAATAGGAAACATCAGGTGTACGTAGTGGCGGGTGTTGGCAAAGCGGGAATTGGTTGCGAAGGCAACAACACTCGCATTCTCCGCTCAGTCAGCCGAGCAATCCGACTGTGAGTGGGCAGAGCGTGTTCGTCCAGCCAACCCAACCACCTTCGTACTTCCTCCCATACCTTCTCCTCCTCCTCCTTCTCCTCCTCCTCCTTTTCCTGTACAATTGAGGAAAGAAGCAGCTGGCTCCGCCGCAGGCAGCGCCAATCTCTGGAGCTTGGTGTACAACATATTGTTGGGTGGAAGGCTTCGTCCCTGACAAAGAGTGGAGTCTCCTGCATAGGCGAGCACGGGAGGAGACTTAATCCAGTGAGCGGGCGATACAGATAGGGGCAATGGAGCCAGTGGAAAAGGGAACGGGAGGATGTCGCAGGGTGCACCATCATTATTTCGCGACGTGTATTGCTCAGCCCCGCGCGCCACCCTTCCTCCCACCCCCCCTCTGCCAGAGAGGGATGCTAGTGAGACAATACGCGTTGGCAAGTTGGTTAAAATATGCAGCCGCCGGCGTGCATGGATTCGCGCGCCCGCATGTATATATATATATAGACACGAGCTTAGCCGAGGCGGGATAGTAGATGAGGCTGAGCCTGAGGATGAGGATGAGGCTCAGGCCGGGAGGAAGGCTCGCGCGCTCTCTCAGGATGGGAATGGGTGGTTGAGGGGGGTGGGTGCGAGCGATGGAGAAAGGTCGCATATATACGTGTGTACTCGCAAATAAACGCTCTCCTGTCGAGCCACCAGCAGCACCAACAGCAGCAGCAGTAGCAGCAGTAGCAGCAGCGGGGCTGCTGTACACAGGTGAAAAGAAAAATCTTGGTAGTCGACACGGCGAGACATGGGGTCGCGCGAGGGTTGAAAGAAGAGAAGAGGAGAGGGTGCCTCGGCGGAGCGCGCGAAGAAGCAGAAGCGCCAAGCGGCAAGCAGCCTGTGGAAAAGAGAGGGAATAAAAGCGCGCGGAGGGTGTACGCGGGCAGGCGCGTTGGGGGGCACGCGGGGTAGTTGGGAAAAAGAGCGAGATGGAATAGGGAAGAGGAGAGTGCAAACTCCTGGCGGCGGCGCCGCGCCGCACCGCGCGGTGCGGAGCGGCGCCGAATGCCGACACAATAGGGGCATCTGCTTAGCAAATTGCGAAAAATAATCACGTTTGCCCAGATCCGCGCACACGCGTAACACACAAGCCTGCTCCGCACGAGAGATGACGAGATGCGTCTCGAAATGCTACACCCTCCCCGCGGCCGCACAATGACTCCCACTCCCAGAGCCGCCGCTCTCGCTATACTCGAAAAAATGTATGTATTCGCACAGCGAGACAGAGAAACGAACCTGTTCATGAGAACAATGAGGACCAGATCGACATTTCAAGGCTCTCGCAACGACTCACTGAAGATATCATTAACACACGAGGGATACTCCTGCTAGCTACCGCCCAATCAGACCCAACCATTCTTCTCGGATTTTCATGGCGATCGCGTCGAGCTGTGCGACTGCATCAGCTGCGTGACATGCATCCAATTGCTTACCCCTTTCTCTCATCACCTCCTTCTTACGCACGCTCGAACGCAATCTGCCAAGATCGTAAATGCTCGCGACGTTCCGCCAGTATAAAAGAGAGCAGTCGGAAGTCTTCTCCGATTGTGAGTCTGGAGTTTAAATCGTGTAAACCTGCACGATGAAGCAGTCAATGTATCATTTCCAGAAAGATGGGGCGGCGGCTGTCGGCTTTATAAATTCGGGACGAATTAGTTTATCTTTGGCTAATGTTTGGTACACAGGAAAAAGCAGGCAGCAGGCCACCCAGCTACCAAAGAGCGCTCCAAAAATATAACTCGTTCTTCATAGCGACACCCTTCCGCCGCCCTCCTCCCTTTCGCATTTCTCCTCCTCTTTCTCCGGCTCCTCTCTTCTTCCCGACTTCTTCCGACTGACGCGAGTCCCTTTCTGGCACGAGGAGACTCATATACATACATATCCACAAAGAGCGCGCGGGGGCTTCGGCGTGCTCGTTTTAATGCACGCAACGAGCCTAGGCTATTTCGTTTGACTGCGCCAAAAAGGGGGTATTCGCGTTTTCAATCAAGCGAGAGTCCCCTGCTACCTCACTCTTAATTGTCAAGCCTACTTTGGCAGCGGGTGAATTTCAAGTGGGCCCAACCATTAATTTTTTACTGAAGCATTAAAGCGCACCGACGGCAGCGCGGCTCCGGCGGTGTCATGCTGGCCTGGCAGTCCGCTGTCCACCGTTTAGCTTAACCTGGAATAATTCGGGATTCCCGCTGTACCAGCGAAAATGCTACTCGTAGCTGTGCAAACAGCCAGATGGACCGGACCGCCAACGATACGCACTGGCCGGCCCAGCAAAGAAATAATTTACTGGGCAGGATAAAAAAGCGAATCTCGCTCGCAGGGGATTCGTAGCTTTACGAGAGATTTGAAAGAGCCGGTTTGATGACCCCGCTGCTCGCTTTCTCCCTCTCGCCCTCTCTCTCGCCCTCTCTCCTTCTCTCTCGGCTGGTGTACGTGTGTATATATTCATGTGTGGCTGTGGTACAAATGTCAAACAAGCCGAACTGCTCGCATCGGGAATGCCGAGCCTAGCCGGTCCGCTCGAGCCTGAACAAATACGCCAAGGCTATGCGTGCTAGAGGCCCTGTTACGAAAAAGCCACGGCAAACAAATATTTTAATAAACGCGCCGCCCGCCCGTCCAGCAGACATCGGAGATGGCTAGCCGGGGGAAAAAATCTCCACCGCAATTGCGAGTTACCATCTTGCCACTTGAACCGCCGCGCGCCGACTTTCACGTACTAGATAACTCTCGAAAAAGCGCGCGTCCTATCGAAACAGGCTTTCTTTCTCTCTTGGATCAGGGAGAGCGTGCGAGGGGATGGAATGAATGGGAGATCGATCGGGGCCCGAAACTACTCGCAGGAAGACGCTGTAAGTGGGACATATGGCAGGCAAATACGAGGCGGAGAAAAACAAATAGGTGTCGGTACGGTGTAAGTGGGGGCGGGCGAGCGTTCTTTCGGGGTCGGGGCCCCTTTAACCACGCGGTCACAGTACACATGACAATGCCGGCCCTAATGAAAGACGTAGGTGCTAGTTATGGATGCCATAACTCACTGATGGGGCTCGTAACACCGCCGAAATCAGCCTGCACTCTTGAACGCGAGATCCCCTCTGCACTCTGCACGCTTCTCTGACTTCTGACTCACCGAGACGCCACGGGGTGCCACGAGTTACGAGAAATCGAAAGCGGGGTTGCTGCGCCCGGACAAAAGCTTCTCCTCCAACCTATATCTCAGCCATTCGGCCGCCCCGAGAATCGCTAATCGGTAATCGCGCAACCTTTGTCCGCGAGCATCCGGACAGCCTCCAATAATGCAAAATCCTATAGGGACGCGTCCGAGCAGAAACAGTCTGGTTGCGTTTGGGCTCGTTTCCTCGCAAAAAGTATGTTCCAACATCTCACAAACACAGTCGCCCTTTCCCTGCATGCTCGTCGCGCACAATAAACCGGCTGTCGGATAAGAACCGCTGGCAGACTTCAAAGAGAAATATATCCTGTCTAAGGTATGCGACAGAGCAGGAGATTATTTTTAATTAAATTAATTAACAAGACACCGAATGCAGGGAAAAGAGAGAGAAAGAGAGTGTGGGTGCCTTGAAAGTTAGTCCGTTTGCTTCGGCGGGTCTTTTTGCTGAACATTTCCTCTTAATGAACAGCTACGCATCCTGGGCCACAAACAATAAGCAGTGCCACTTAACTCAAAACATGTAGCGGACAAGAGTTCCCAGTTCCTACTTCCTGCGTATGTCTTACCTTCTAGCGCAGCTAAGAACTCTCTTCGTCTTCTCCTTGGAAGACCTTTTGGAAGCAGAGCCGCCATCGTCATTCTCCCCGAGACACTCTTCCACCCCAAGCAGGGACTAGGAACTCTATGGCGTATAAAATGCCTCTTTCCCTCAACAGCTTCGCCAGAAAGAATTTCCATTCTTAAGTCTTGCGGAATACATATAATGCTATGTACGTCCGTCTCGAGCATTCCTTCCTCATTCTTACTCGCGACAGTTCTACCAACTGTGCATTTTATTGTTGGGAGGAAACTGCGAGGAACTAGAGCAGCCGCCACACTTGTATCAATGTTCAGTGACAAGTGCTCGATCACCGTGTGAAGAAATAAATGGAGAAAAGGAAATGAGGCGAGAGAAATAATAAAATCTCATTGCGAGGAAAACTGAAATGTCAGAGAGGATAAAAGTGAGAAGATATGAACTAGGATATAATGCGCTGCACGAGTGAGAAATATCTTTTCTATTCTTTGAGCCTACTGGCAACTAATAAAAGTGGATTAGATGGCGAATCGGCTGGGTGCCTTCGCGGAGAATCCCATGTGCAGGGAGGGGAAAGGATTTTATGATTCAAGGGGAGATCGGAGAATGGCTGACTCGCCGGTTTACTGACTGACTGACTGATATCGATGTAGCCTGCTAGATGCACTCCGCGTACCGCAGCCGAGCTCCCCCGGCCAACTAATAATAAACAGTTTATCTGTCTGTCGAGTGTAAGCGGATTATCGGCCTTTCCCTTTCCTGTAATGCGAGACTGCCGATAGGAAAGTCGAGATCTCACCCGCTCCGACTCTTATATCTTCTATCAACGTCACCCTTCTTCCTTCGATCTCCGCTCTGCTGCAGCTGCCCCAACAGCTCTAGTCTCCCCTTTAACCTATACTTCAACCTCGCATGCTTATACGCAGTGAACACGTATGCGTATGCGTGCGTCACGCATTCTTTTTGAATATTCATAAATAACCCAATTCAAGCGCATCGCCCTAATCCCCTTTATAAGATAATGAAATGTAAGACTATAGAGCGTCTCCAGTTGGAGTGTGAGTGCTCAACAATAAATGTGACTCGTAAGCGATTCAAATAAAAATGTACGAAATACAAATATCGGATTGGCAACTAAGTGATGGCCGATTTTAAATAAGAAGGAAAACTCAACATTTTTTGCTTAAATCGAGTTTCTTCACATAGCCAAACTTTATAAACTTTCTTTCAATGCATGTATGCGATTGCATTGTTTCTTTGCAATATCACGTTTTGTGGTATGACGATCTGAATCGATAATGACCTTGATATGGGTCTCATCGATTTCAACAGGTCGGCCAAATCGCTGAGCATTTTTCAGTGAAAAATCACCAGAACACAATCTGGCAAACCAATTGTGACACTGTCTTTCTTTCAAGGCTCATATGCGGCACATAACTTTTTTTGTGCTTGCAATGCATTCTTGCCTTTTCGGTAATAATACAGTAAAATATATCTGAAGTGCAGTCTTATTGTTCCATTTTTAAATTGGGATAAAAACAAAACTAAAGAGCTAATCGATATAATTTTTTGACTAAATTAAAAGTAGAAGTTCAAACAATAAGAAATAAATATGGGTTAGGCACTTTGAACACGTTAACGAAACAAAAAAAAGTGTAAAGGTCATCTATCAACAAAATCCGCAATCACTTAGTTGGTAACCCAATATATTCATATCTGAAGATCAATAATATAGTGATGCTTTTGAAAATCGCTAGCCGTCGAGTTACTTGTATCAACGTGGCCAGGTTTGGGAAGTTTATGACACCCTTGGTTTTCCCTGAAGGGGAGAGGTAGCCTCCATAACCTCCACGAAGCCTGATTTACATGCGAATTCCCATGTCTATATTCAATTTTTTTTATTGCCATTATTAAAGTCTTTAACTGCAAAGCGAATCAATTTATCTTGTCGTACAACTACTAGTATAACTTGTTATTTTAACTTAAGAGGTATAAAATTGTTCTAGTTAGTTGCTTGTAATATGCGAACAAATATTGTGCAATCAAGAAAAATGAATTACATTATATCGAGCGATTTGATGAAGTCGGAAAGTTTCGTTTAAAATGACTCGGACATAGATTTCAAACGTCTCGTCTGCAGTATACTATTCAAGAAAATGAATGGTCTGTCGCTGGCGTGGGCAGTAGTAGCTTTTATGAGAGCCTGCGTGTTCAGGCTTTTCCCTAAAGGGAAGAGGAATGCGGGACAACTTCCATGTTGCACGCTCTCTGCTTATATCCTCATACTCCGTAATTTCTAACACCTCCGCTCTCCTCTCTCTCATTAAAGTCTCGGCTTAATTTTAAGGAATCGACTAAAGAACAATCAAGTCGACGCATTAATAATAAATGTAAATGCAATTCCAATTGGTAGTGAGAGAAAAAAGAACAAGATAAACTGAAGGGAAGACTGAATGAACGGAATGGGGACGGTCTGTTCGTAGGCCGGAAACTTGCGATTAAAATCCCTGTGGTAACATTACCAGGCGGCGACGCTGCCGCTCCCGTTGCGGAAAGAGATATGAGCTTTGAGGGTGGACTCATGTGTTCGAACGGCGTGGCTGGTCGCGTTTAAACCTCGATCTGCATTTAAATTGGCTAGCATTTCGATTCGCACCTAATATATATGCCGCGTTATCTCGTCCTATATGTTTTCCTGCGATCTCATCTTCTTGCCCCTTTTGCCCCTTTCTGCCCCCTTTCCCAACACCCTCTCAAGCCTTTCGTTACACGATACTCCGCCCAACCTTCTAATTAAATAATGCATTTCAACCTTCAATGCCCCTCGCAACATCTCCCAAAGCTGAGAGCATTCAAATGAATAAGTATCTTTCGTCGACGAATGGTAATGCGAGCAGTCCCCGGAGACTCTGAGCAGACAAAGAAATCATTCAAGAAACGATGATGATTTGGCGAATCGGTTGGGATGAATGGGTCAAGGTCCAATGGCGATATAAGCGAGACATCGTTATTGTTCCGGATTGGGAGTTAGGAAGGAGAGGAAATGATTGTTCTGGGCGGAGTTGTCAGGTGATGAGAAGAATGGTAAGGGCGGAGGGAATTGAATGAGGTGAGGAGAACTTAATCCGAAGGATGCTGTGCGAGGCATAGCGCTTGGCGGCGAGAACAGTGGGCGCGCGGCAAGAGTTTCATGATTACAGAGATCAAAGCAAGCAATCACTAGACAACGAGAGGAGAGTCTCCTGAAACGAGGGTGGAGCCGGTGCAGTGGCTCGAAAGCGCGACATTCTCCCTGTCCCTTTCTCATATACTCTCACCTCTCACCTACCTACTTCTACCTATCCGCACCTAGCTACCCAGCTACCCAGCTATAGTATTCTTATCTGGACCCTTTCTCCCTGCAGCCTCTCTCTAGCCCTAGCATCCGCCTCTCTTACTTGCCGCTTGTTAAATATTTGCCACATTCTCTGATCACCTGGCTGCTTCATACAGGCTGATTCATCTGCCATTAAATCATTTGTGTCCTGTATACGCCTATGTATACAGGATAATTATAAATTATCTAGTAATTTAAATTACACGGGAATGTTTTCCAGCTCTTCCTGCACTCTGTATATTAAGCATAGAATTTTATTGTACATATAATGTTTAATACAATATAGTAAAATATTTTCTTCAGTGCCGCGCTTCCCATTTGGAGCAAATCATCGCAAAGTATATATTTCGTATATATATATGAAGCACACATATTTTTATATAAAGTCCATAAATATCTAATACAAAATGGGATATAACAATCCCAGTTGAAAATGAAGTGAATCGCCCTGTACTCATCACCTGGACGCGCAGCAGCCTGACGGACCACCCTTGTACTCTTCAACCTTCCCGTCTCCTTATTCTTCTCTGCGTTGATCCCGATCTCGATCCAGGCCTCGCTCTCTGCGTTACCTTGTGTTCTACATCCTTGATGTTGTCGCTTCTCCCGCGCCTCTGTCCCTCGCTCACGCTGTACTAAGTGATTCGGCCCTCCTCTCTTCTACACGCGTGCTCCTGCACTCCTGTGCTCCTGCCACTTCCACCTTCCAGCGACTCCCTTCGACCAGGTTCAAGTGCACCCTTGAGACGCTACCCAGCCCGCCGGAGAGCCCTTCCTTCAGCGACTTTTTTTTCTTCACTATGCGTTGATCCCTCTCTCTCTCTCCCTCTTCCTCTCCCTCTCTTTCTCATCTCTCTGCTCTACTTTACCCCAGATCGCCGACTATGTCGGTTTCTCGATTAACCGAGCATTTCGCACTGGAAAGGCTACGACATTTTCGTAAAGAAGGAGGAAAGAGAGAATGGGAATCGCTTAGTGACGCGCCTCACACTTAAACTTTCAGCGTGTTTCGAGTGGATGGAAAGCCGGAAGGGATCACTCGCTTCTCAAGGTAGACAGAGGATTACTCGCTTTGGGGGCCGCGGGAGTGGCGCGTTCAATAAATATTTCGCGAACCAGCGATATTTCATCAAAGAAGCAAGGAGCGGCCACCGCCGCGCCGCGCAGCGCCGCGCCGGCCGATTTCGATGAGTAAACTTTCGCCAAAGAAACCGGCCGTAAAGCATAGGAGAAGGAGTCTGTCAAGAAAGTAGAAAGGGGCAGAGCCCGGTCCGCCAGATTAAAAGCTTAGCGGATAACGAGAAAATGAGGGGGGAAGCAAAGTATGAAGTCTCACTCTCCCTTCCATCTCTTTCTCTTTCTCTCTGCCTTCTCGCTCTCTCCTCCCACTTGACTTCTCCTAGCCGGAAAACTTGAAACATAACAAATACAAACAGCGAAAGATAAATTTCAAGAATGCTCCTCGGCAAACGTTATTCCCCCCCACCTTGGTGCTGTCTGCGATCCGTTAAGCAGAGTGAGATCCGACAGCTTTTAATATTAAATTCCAAGCTCAGGTATATCTCACACTCGCCCTGATTTCCCCAGACATCCCCGGCGCACAAGCAGCGCGCAGAGCGTCGCTACGTGTGGGGATTTAAGAAGTGCTCGCAAGATATCAGGAGTCACTCTCCACTTTACTGCCCGGATGAATCCAACTTCATCTCCACCAACTTCTTCATCCTTCCTCTCGGCGCGATTAGAACCATCGAAAACTACCAAAATGACCACGTTAATTCACGTGTCTCCATTGGAGGTAAAAGGCTGTTTTAAATGTGCCAGAAAACAAGGCACGATTCGAGAAAATGATGAGGTTTGATGGAGGCGTGTTCATCTATAGCGCGCTCCTCAACTCCCCAGATCCCTAGACCGAACCTCCACTCTCTCCGGGGACACTCGACGTATGCTTTATCTACGCACACACGTCATCCGAATGCACGCACGTGCGTATGTACCTAAGCGTAGGTTTATGAACGTACGAAACGCGGCCTGGCATTAACTCATGCCTCGTTAAATCCTGCCGCACCGCGCCACGCCGCAGAAACGAGGAAGGCGGCTGCTGCCGTTGCCGCTGCTGCTGGTTCCCGGTTGCCAGCTACCTCCACACTCCACTAAGGAAACACGCGCCGAGATATATGCATCTGTGCAGAAGGAGAACAATTGATGCCAATGGCGTAACCCTGCCTCGCCGCTATTTTACCAGAGGATGATGTGGCTCAATCGCTTTGCAAATCCCGGCCACACTCAATTCCCTATACAATAAATTGTTGTGCACCTCCCCCTCGGCCTTCCACATATGTACGCAGACTTTTTCTCGTTGGATTGGTGTGGCGGGCAAAGAGGAAAAGAACAAAACCTGGCCGGGACGGTGTAACTGGCGCGAGAAGCGGTGCTATAGCTGCATTATTACTGAGACAAGCTTAACTCTATAAGGACGAAAGTTATGCCATTTTCTTGCCCTCCCGCTTCACATTACGCCACGATAAATCGCTCTCGAAAGACCAATCCATTGTTATCTGCCAGTCGCTCTCGAGAACGCTCCAACTCTGCTGAACGGTGGAGGCTCGCGAGGGTGGGGGGAGGGGGGAGGAGGCTTGCCATCTCGAAAGTTTCCTCGAGGACATTTAAAATTCAATTGAGCACGCGTATGCACGGCAAGATTGATTTTTTACGAGCAGCTAAGGTTTACGGGGCCGCTCGCAGCCCGGCGGATATGCACCAGGCCGGATGCTATCCGACCGGATGATATTCTCCGGGGTGAGAGACTTGCAGATCAGGTGCTGCGGAGAGCAAGCCGACGCGACGTACACCAGCCGCTGAAGAGCCGGAGAGGAATCAATGAGAGGTTCGCTGAGCCCCCGAGAGTTCCTTGATTCCAGCTTACAGACGACTCTATGCTCGCAAATATCGATGAGTGCGAGAGTGCACGCAATGATGAGCGCGCGCGCGCGCGCGAGCGGCTGGCATCAACCGGCCCGGTGCGCTCGTCATTCGTTGTCGATGACGACTTGGAGTGATCCGGCCTCCCATAAATATGCACGCTACCAACGTATTCCCGACGCGCGCCAACCCCCCGCTCGCCGTTGCCCGCCGCCCAACGATAACAGGGTACACCACATATGTATACACGTCCATTGGAACGTGATCGAATTTCAAATTTCACCAATTGTTTTGACCATGTGGCAACCAGGTGAGAAAGAAATCGCCATAAATCATAGCTCGCCGCCCCCGCCGCCCCCATCCGCCTCCACCGACGCCTCGTGCAACGCCGCGATGGGATGCGACGCGACGCGACGCACACCTGCCTGCTGCACGCCAGAAATCAATGCGTCTGGCTGCAGGCCAAAGTAACGCCGATGATTATTTTATTACCAGCCGACTATCTCGCCGCTCTAAAGTGGTTATCTCCTCGTTAGCAGTGTAACCGCGTCGCCGAAGACTCGTTAACCATCACGCTTGCGTTAGTTAAAAGGAGAGGCAACAGCGGCGCATAACGACTCTCGTCCCGTCTCTCGCTACCAACGACCGCCACCTCGCTAAGATAGTACTAACAAGAATCACTGGTTGCCCGATAATTGGAGGAAATGGGATACACAATCTCTCGGAAAAGTTACCGGTGAAACTGGTAATTTTTGTAGATTGATTATTCTTATCAGTCGAGAATTAAACTTCTTTCTGTGGGAAAGGTTTGCGGATGGTTTATTTGGATTAAATTTTAAGCTAGGCTCACATAGTGTGTTTTTGCCGACAAGAAGATGAAATAGTAGAGATTCATTCTCCATTGTACTGTATGCTATTTTAGTTTTGTAAATGCATGCGGCAGAAACAATGCGCGATCCTGGTTTTAGGGTAATGCTCCTGGAATCGCACCTCTCTGTCTACAAATGACTCAGTTGTCAATGTTTTTCTCGGTTGGATTATTCACTATTAATTCTTATTTTTGAAGCCACCCGTCTTTTTAGTTATCCATGTGCGGTGCTGCATAAAAATGCGTGGTGAATATTCCAGCCGACAAAATAGTAAAGCGCGTAGTCTGCCGTGTGCGTCTGCCGTCTGCCTAGTAACCCATATGGCTACTGACCGAATAAACACATCTTTCTCTTCTCAATCGACAATATGCGCTCCACGTTTCGGATATCACCTCGTCCTCCATTGTCCTCCATCCAGGACATTAACCACTCTAGAATTAGGTCCGTTTACATTGACAGACATTAAACGTAGCGCGGCAGATGCGACAAATATTTATAGAAATTATGTGCCCTCAATAAAACTAACTTTAATCCCCAAATAATAACATTTGCAAACCGCATTCAATCCATATTTTCTTACAATCAGTTGTTGGATTCCAAGGTTTATTCACGGGGAGGAAATTTCTACACGTCTTTACAGTCTGATGGTTGGCTAAATTCTGAGTCAAACGGCATTTCTTCGGCAGAAAGTGGAGGTGACCTGAGGCTTTCTACCCCAGCTACGCTGGTCACTTGGGTTTTTCCCATCCCTAGCTATACGAACTTCGTTCTGTCTACGATGGTCAACTATAGCTAAATCATGAAATTTCCTAGTTATCCGACAGTTACCACAGATGTACTAGGTTTCCCGATCGACCGATCTCAATTGCTAACTTCTAAAGATCAATTGGAGGAGTAGAGACTAATTCTAAAACGACTTAACGACACTGAAAGATTACGCGTGACAGGAGTTTCTAGATGGTAGCTGACAGGAGGGGAAGGGAAGCCTTTCATCCGTCGGCGTGACGCGATGGTGGCAGCCGGCGTGTCGTCGATCCTGGCGTTGGCCGGCGAGTCGTCTCGCTCGCCCGTACCCGCAAGTTTGCCGCTGCGAAGAGGAAAGGCAAGAACAAACTGAAAGCGTGGAAAGAGTGGGCGGCCGGCCGGCCGGCAGCCGGCTCTTCTCGATGTCTCTATGCGAAGGAACAAGCAAGCGAAAAGCGAAACAGAGGAATTACGAGTTACACGAGCATGCCCATTACTCTCGCTCCCAACCAGTGTACTTTCATCTGTAATCTCTGGAAACTTCTCGCTGCTGTCTTTCCACTTCCCTCTTCTCTCCCTAACCTCTCTTTCCGAACCGCAGCGCGATGTTCATACTTCATGCGTCTCTCTTTCCGTATCGAAGTCGCGTTATCGCGCGTCGCTTTTGCCACTCGAGTACGCCGAGTTCCCCACCAGCAAAGCTCCCCGAAACCACATGTTCCTCGCCTCTCTTTAATTCCCATTCTGTTGAAGGCTTGCCGTGATTCGACGACTCGAGAGAGGGCCAATATTAGAGCGTACCTATCTTCATTGAGCTGAGACTCGCGCGGAGAGAGAGTGCTGATGCAAGTAGGAGGCCGCTAAGTACCAGGAATAATCAGGGTGCAGGGCCATTAGAAGATCGGCATCGGCCGAGATAGGAACTCGCTGGGGGGGGAAAGGGGGGGCAGAGGCTGAAGAAGAGAGGAAGCGTGATAGGATCGGGAGAGTTGGTGAACCGGTGTGAGCTGGTGAGGTAGTGTACGCTACACTACGGTACTACATAGTACGTGGTAACTGCGCCCGTGAAAGGGAGGGAGAGACTAAGGACTTGGCCCTGGCGCCATATGGCTGCTGAGTTCCTTTATCCGTAAACTTACGGGGTACGCACAAGTACCTGCGTACCCACATATACCCTTGGTGTTCCTGCTGCATAGATTCTCCGCCACGGGAGCGGCCGAGAGTCTACTCTCAAACGCGAACGGCCGCAAAGCACCGTGAATGCATGGATTACCCATTGTTGGGTACTGATGTACACGTACTTACGCGTACATGTGCACAGGGCCCGGCTCAACATTTCCCGCTCTCTGCCTTCCTTCGCACCACTCTCATTCCGCCCGCAGACCCACACACTACGATCAACTAACGATAAGCCTATTTCAACTTCGCCCTCACGCTTACCAAAGACCAACAAACCGTGCATCCAACCGAGGACAAAATTAGCCAAGAAAAAAATCGTAAAAAAACCTTATAGATCGATTGTTAGAATTTAATGACTTGAAATTAGATGTAATTCCAAAGATGACGTGTGATACTACGAATCTATGGTTTTATAAATAATCACGCGGAATACTTGTAATCTCTTATATCTATATTTGTATGTAAATGTGCAGATATAATAAATAAACGTTATTATACTTATATTGTTATATTATTTGATATACAAAGTATGCATTACTTTGTGTTCTTGTTTATTAGTAAATGTGCATGCAGGCCAGGCCGTTTGGCTTTAAAGTTCGTAAACATTTTTGAAAAAGGGTTAAAAAGACAAAAAATCGCCTGGTGTTGAAGTTTCGAGGTGAAGCAGGGCCACTTCGTTGGAGTAGCTGGCGAAGCAAGCGCGACAGGTTGTGGAAAATACGTATACATACAACGAGGAGGCGGAAAGAGAGTGAGAGTGTATTACCGAATTTTTCGTGAGCGGTCCTCTATGCCGGTAACTAGGATAAAAACACTTAGGCCGCTTTGCGGTCGTCAACAGCGCCAACTGTACAAGTACAAACAGCCGGCAGCACATTGTACATTGTAGAGATGGTTTCCAAGGCACTCATACTCACTCTTGCCAGAGGGTTGTCGGCCTCTTCATTCTCTACGGGCACACTGACACCTTCTAACACAGTACCACGCTACCACCGCTGCCAAAGCCCCAGCTATTCACTGCGTATCTAATAGTTAATCGGCCATTGCTTCCCCATTGCCAGTGCGAGCACGAAAAGTACTGTGCGAGTAAAGGGAAGCATTCACCTTTAATAGTAGAGCTTATCGTTGATAAAATTATACATCTTTGTATTCAAAAATTTAAAGTTATATGTGTTGAAAAATCATGCTATTTAAAACGTGAAGATATATTTATATTTTTACATTGGCTCAACTGCGTTGCGATATAAAACTCTTATTATAAAATGTACATCATACATAACATGGAGGTTCATTCATTACGCTTCGCATGCTCGATGCGAAGCCTTATAGTTGTGACTGAATTTTAATTGAGTTTATCCCCCGTCTCGATTTCAACCCCTTACTGACCTATCCATCGGAATAAAAAGCAACCTATCCGTTAATTTGGGTCATGAACTATATCTACGCTAAATTTAATGAAAATTTATTCGGCAATTTCGGCTTGATAGCACAACAAACATTCAAGCACACTTCCGGATTTATAATATTAGAACATATTGCCTGTAAAAGACTAGATATTTTATTTTTTAGCAATTCATATTGTAGTTCAATCATTTCTCGAAAGCAAACAAATACATTATACTTTTGCATATGATATGTTTTTTATTTTTGTACCAGAGGAATCCCAAAACTGTCTGAGAAACTTTTGAAGTAAGAATGTTATTAAGGTTTACGTACATTTTATAAATGCTTAAATTAACGAGTTCCTGTACATTTAGTTGTATTATATATGCAGACATTATATGAATGAACGAGAAAAGAGGGAAACAATTTATATAATTGACCGTCTGCACATTCTAACAAAAGCCAGAGAAAATTCCATCAATTAAAATGTTTCACAAATGAGTATTAACTACGAACATCATGTCATTTTGACCCCGCTGGTAATTCCTAATCCTAACAAAGCAAATCTCAAAGCCTTATTCTCAGCGCATCAAATAGTTAATAAATATAATTGATATATAATGTTTCCTATGTATAACTGATTTATATAATTAATCGTCTGCACATTTCAACAAAAGCCGGAAAACATCTATGAATTAAAATCTTTGAAAAACGAGTATTAGGTACGAACAAGTGTTAAAATAGTTTTAATAGAACGAATCCTATAGCGCTATTCTCAGCGCATAAAATAGTTAATAAATAATAGATATAATTGACGTATAATTTTAATATTTTTAACCGTACTCACGTTTCTACAAAACCCAAAGAATATTTCATACCGTAAAATATTTATAAAAGAACTATTAAGTACGAACAAGTATTAAAATAGTTTTAATAAGACAAATCTTATAACCCTATTCTCATCGTATCAAATAGTTAATCGACCATTGCTACCCCATTACCAGCAGAAAGTGCAACAGACGCGAGGCGAATGAAAGAGGTTCCACTTTTGCGAAATTTATAGGCCTGCTCTGCTAGCCGCATGCGAAATGCTAATTAAAATCTGAGACGATCCTTATCTCAGAGTCGCGATCTCGCTGTATCGCGTATGCTCCTATCTGCGTACGCTTTTCTAACGGTGTGTTCTCTCGGACCTTCTTCCCTGCGTAACCAGATATTCTTGTGCAATCTACCACGCCAACAGTACATTCAGCCCGATAACACACTTTTGCATTAATCGCTGTGTAAACGGCGCACTCCACCTACCCTGGAAACAGGCAAGAATAATGTCCGTCAGCCGCATCTAACCTGATCTCAACACAACCCCAAAGTAATTGCACGACACAATAATTAGCGATAATATAAGTGAATGAGTGAAATTATTTCGACCCCCTTTCGAATTAGTCAGTGATAATATTAAATGGTTTCTAATGCTTGGATGGTAATGCTTGCGTCCTTTCTTTGTTCTATAATATTTAGCTTTTATTTTCTTATCATACAATGTTATACCATGTATGATACAAAACTGTTGTATTTGTTGCGGATAATTTTGAGTGGTTCCTAACATTTGGACAATAATATTTGCATCCCTCGACCTTCTACAATATTTTACTGTATCATATCTGTATCTGTCGTAAACACCCTCGCCCGGCTAGAATTTCGTGTGCCTGGGGTGAACTGTTGGGAGTGGTTGGAAGAAGCTCGCAGTATTTTTTCGAAAAGCGAGGTACCGAAAAAAACTGATGCCGAATTTGGTGTGGGTACGTTGAATAGTATAGAAGCCTTTGTGGAACATAAATATATATTTTAACTTTTAGTTGTTAAGATGTTATACTATATGTATATTTATATTATACAGAATGCAGATAACAGTTCAGAAGTACTTGTGCATGATAAAAATTGCTTAACAACGCCTAATGATCCTAAATACAACAGTGTTTATTCAAAGACGCTTCAATCATCTTGTACGCATTGTAGAAGCTCTTTAAAAATTGTGTATTGAAATAAATCCATGCGTGATCATGGAACAAAACACATACTCAGTTTACGAGATAATAATACTCATTCGCTTTGATAATGGCTGCTAACCACTTCTAAAGCGATATCAATATAACTCTAACGTAATTGTATGAAATAATCATTAACCAAAAAGCACTTTTGATTTAATCGTTGATAATGTTAAATGATCAATAACAGTTGGACAGTGATGGTTGCGTCATCTCTTTCCTCTCCGAAAGAGCACTCGAGATACTAGTTCTAGTAGTACTTGGCAGTATTGGGAAGGAGTACATAAAGAAGAGTAGACGTTGAAACCAAGATAAACAGAAAGGGAGAAAGCGAGTGAGACGACGGAGAAGGAGACGGGAATGGGGGAGCCTCCTGAAAAAGGAAGAGGCTAACGAAAACAATAAAGAGCGATTTTTCCGAGGCAACGGCGCAGCCCTTCTATTCTTCCCGACTCGTTGTCTTTTACCTTTTGACTTTCCCTCATTTCAGATCTTTCTTTTGTTCCTTGGGAGAACAACCGCCTCGGAACTACTCCTCAGAAGCATAATTAGTAGATATTGCTCGTTAGAATTTACGGCAGAGGTAACCTGTTACCACCCTTTTCTAGATAGTACTTCGCCTAACTGGGCATTCCGAATGCGATATTACTCAAATACCAACGAGCCATCTCCTTTCCGTTCCTTTATCTTTAGCTCCGTCTTTTTCCCTCTTGACCCAAGGCTACTCCGCGATTCCGACACAATTGCAAACTGAATAATTAAGGTAGTGATAAAGACGCAGTCCGATCGTAAAGAAGCAAAGCTCCTCCAGTAAAGGAAGTGGGAAAGTCGTCCGAGCATGCCAAGTATCTACTTGACTTAACGAAGAAATGATTAAAGAAATTCGGTTCCATAAAGTATTGTTATCCTGTCAAGCTGCAACTTTAAATCGAACATCTGGATTGACGATGCTGCACTTTCCCGTTTATGATGCTATTGCCTTGGTCCTTTCTTCCTTGTCTCCTGTGCATCGAGGAGATAAGGATTCGCCAGCGAGATCTCAAGGAGCCTTCGACTGAGCTAGTTATTTTCTCAAACGCTTTTTATGCAACCTACCTACAAATTGCGAATAACGTTATCAGTGCTAACATACAGAACGACTTTTTTTAAAAGAAACTTTATTTTATATTTAAATATAGTTTCATTATAATCAATTATTTCTCAAAAGCGAATAATAATATTAAATCTTACATAAGGCATAGTTTGTAAAATTCTTGGTATTATACGCAAAAGGCATTTCAGTGCTGGAATTCCAGGTCTTTGAAAGGAACTTTTGATTGTGAATATCCTGAAAATTTACTTACATTTGTGAAAAGTTCATATTACCGGTTTTAGTTTAACTGCGAGATATGCTAACTAGAAATCTTAGAAACAGGACTTAAGAGAGAAAGCCGCCTTAAGCTTGCCACACACTAAATTGGAATGAAACGCTCGGCACCGAACGAATTGCAATTCTTCGATAAGAAGCATTTCAATTGGATCGTTTTCATTCGGAAAGGTTCCGACTCTAACTGTTCCATACTACTTCGTTCCGTTCCAATTCAGTATGCAACAAGCTTTATACAATTAACCGTTTATGAATTTCGATAAAACCCATGACAAATTCAGTAAACTAAAATGTTTTCAAAAGACAAAGAAATATGAACCATCTTTAAACAAGCTTGAATCCGATATCAGGCAATCCAATTAAAAGATCTTGACTGACTACATGATTTCCTCAGTACGAATTTTCTGATGCACGCTCTACGAAAAGTGAAAACACGGCAGAAATCATTGGGACTGGAAAGGGGATGGGATGGGATCGAGGCCCCAAGGGGACATTGCGAATCGAGAGAAGAAGAGCGCAGACTGGAAACTAACGATAAGAGGAGAGCTATCGATCTGGCACCTGGGACGTTAGAATCGCGAGACGCTTTGAATAGCATAAAACGCGTCAGCAGCCGCTTCATCCGAAAGAGTCTCGTTAGTTCAAAAGTAAAACTGTAGCTTCGGTAATAGGATGAAAAGCACCAACCCTCACAAAAGGAGCGCTCAAAAGATAAAGGGAACTAAAGTGCACGGTGACTGCACTGTTCTGTCGGGTTGTTGAACGGAAATCGTGAGACTGCGAAAAGAGGACTGTCGGATTTTCAGGGAGGAGGGGTGGTTAAATGAGAGAGGAAGAGAGGGGGAGAGAGTGGGAGAGAGAAACGGAACGATAGGCGCGTGTGAGGGAGGAGAGAGTTGAAGCAGTTGGCGAACGGAGGAATATCACTTGTTGCTAGGAACTAGGATGATCCACTAGACAGGCGGGAAATCTCCACCAGAATTCATCAGATGCTTGGCTTGTGCCAACAAATTTCTCCTTGGAGATCAGCCATCCCCCTTTCACTCTTACTTGCCAAAGTCTAATTGGAAGCGAAAGCCGGAGTGATGTACAAGGTGATTACTTCCCATTGAATCGCTACAGCTGCAAGCTTACACTGCTATTACGTACTATAATTGTAAGCTGGCTAGTTTTTTTAATTAATCGTAAGTAGTTTCCAACTGTTGCATGTGGAGTGTAAGTTTAATATAACATAGTAAAGTAGTTTCTTCATGTATATTAATTCGAAGTGAGTTATAAGTTGCTAGTATTTAGTAAAATATTCTCTTTAGTACACTAAGTTATATATATAATATAGTTTATTATTACATATATTATATGTACATCAAATATGTATACAAGTTATCTACTAAAAATGGACTACGGCTGTCCTGATTGAAAGGCAAATAAATCACCCTATGCCTCTATACATACTACGGCTTCCAATTTGAACATACTAGTCGTTCACAAATATTCGATCCCAGTGAGAGGAGAGATTAAAGTGCTGGATGGATAAATTTCTATGTACACAAGCATAAATACACCAGGAGGGAACTGAAGGACAAATTAACTGAATGTGTGCTCGCACCAGTGTCAAACTACAGGTGAAATGGTCAATGGTTTACACATGCATGCAGATGGCCATTACGTTCACCGATAGGCCGGCTGTCTAGGAAGACAGAGAGAACGAATACAAAGTACACAGGCACAGGCTGACCAGCTCGTGGATAAACCCGGTAACCAGGAGTCAATATTTAGCCGACCATTAAACGAATGAACCGACGAAAGCAGAGTGAGCGAAGCACTGACAAAAAAGCAAATCCAATCGAACCAATTTATCCAGCGCTCACATTGGAAGATGCGACGACCCGCTCGCCCAAAATCTAATTGTAAGTATTGATTCGATAAGCTCCTAGAATTCACTGGCCTCGTCACCTAGCAGTATGTTTCGTTCCCGTGAGAAACTTATTGATTGACTATCGGACCACGGATAGTGTCACACTTTGGAAAGCAGAGTTGGGTCACGCCTGACCCATTCTAAAATGTATTCATCAATTCCTTAGAGAATCAATTTCTTCGTCAGATTTGGGGGAACTTTCATCTATTTCTTTGCAAAAAACAGGAAAACAACAGATTCGCAGACCTATGTTACTGATTTACTAAAATATATTACTGAAACGTATTGTCTATGCTTGATAGAGAGAAAATATACTTCCGATAACTTCTAGCATTTCGTAACAGACACCTGATATGCATTTGATAACTTAAATTTTATATCTAAATATATTTACACATAAAAGTCCTCTATGAATGTTATTAAATATAAGCTTTCATTACGTAATTATAGTAGCTGTGCTACCCGTCTTTGCCTGGGTATCATTCCGCACGACTATGGTAGGCCTTGGGGGTGGTTGGGGGGTTGGGACCATCATATTATTTTTTCTAAACTATCGAACAATATTCACGCCGAATTTAGTGTGAATCCATCGAAATGTATAAAAGTCATTTAGAAAGAGTGTATTTTAAAGACAATTATAGGGTGGAAATTTTGATAATATTTTCTCTAAGATATCAAAGAATATTCCTGCCGAATTTGGTATGAAGAAGTTGAATGGTCTATGTGTATATAGAAAATATAGATACTATAAATATATTGCAATAATAGACGATACAAGCCGGAAATTGCATTGAAAAAAAAGAAAACGGAACTAGCGCTGGTATGGGAAAATGGGGAAAAGTGTAATTCCAGTGATTCGAAGCGAGCAGAGTGAGGCATGTGCTCTCGACGTCGGGCAAGGCGGCTTGCTCCATCGGTTGCAGGAGCAGGCTACCTATAAATAAAACGGCAGAGTCCCTTTCGAAATCGTAGGTGGCGAGCTCCTCCACCTCCTCCTCCGCCTCCACCGCCTCCTCCCCCTCCTCCCCGCTCGCCCCTCGGCGTACCGTTGGTGGCGGTTTGTTTGGATTTACTCAGGATTTCCTGCGCGTGAAACGAAAGCGCGCGAGTCTCTGCTGCAAGAACGAGTTCTCAACCCAAACGGATTTATTTCCATTGGGAGATTCGCATGGGCCGCGCACCAGTTGGCTATCCTCGCTTTCAAATTCAGCGGAGCCTCAGCTAGTCCGCCCGTTCACCCGCCCGCCTAGCCATAGTTCATCCTGCTAGACTTCATGAAACTTTAAAACATTAAGCTCCACGTGGCACAAGAACACGATTCAGTTCCCTCTGCGCGCACTCTCTTACCCCTTTCAACTTTACGCACAATCCCTCTATCGCTCTCTCGCTCTCTCGCTCTCTCTCCGTATTCTCGGCTTAGCTGATAATTTGCCTCCCCGTAAGCTCGTGCTTCTTGATAGAGGGGATGGGAAACGGCTCGAAATTTCAAATACAATTCCTTGAATGATTGAGAATCGCGATAATTTGAGAAAATGATACTGTTGAATTTACTAGATACAATTGGCACAGATATAAGTTGTCTACGCGTATGTGTTGCCTGATGGGGATGGGAAATAGTTCGAAATTTTGAGTATAATTTCTTGCATGATTGAGAATGGCAATTATGATAATTTGGAACAATGATATTCGTGAATACTTTACAAAATATAAGATTTTCTTTGTTAGTATATTTTCTTTTCAGATCACTTTTTGGGTATTACTAATAAGTAGATTAAATTATTATACAATTATTCGGTATCATCACAACTAATACAATATTAGTGACCATATTATCATTATAATATATAATTTACGTCGTCATTTTCTTACGTAAATCAAGATAGGCGTATAATTGCAATGTGTCTGCAATTATGTAACTGAAACGCAATGCACGTATATTGTTTAGCAAAGCGAAATCTGCTCTACATACTGTATATTGCTTATCACTATTGATAAATCAATGTATGAAAACATTAGCTTTCCTGAAATCCGCAAATACATTGCAACTCATACAATGCAAACACTGTGTCATCAATGTACGATCTATTGGAAATGTACCACTACAGCCATCACTAATACTGTAATAACGAAGCATGTGACAATAAATGAATAAAATTAAAAAAACTCCTTATCACTTTCTAAGAGCTCCTGGATATCATTGGTCTCTACTGAATATAACAGTTTCACATCGAGAGAATATATATACACAAAAGGAGACACGATTTCCGAGTAGTATCAAATATAAATCGTGTCATTGTTTCCTCCGCACCCTCTACAAAAGTGGACGATATGGTCACAGTCCTTGTAAGGGTTTGCTTTTCTGACCCGTCTTTTCTCCCCCTATCTGTTATACCTCTTCTTCTTCTACCCTTCCAAGCATTGATCACTCGACGCTTAGACATTGAAGAGTACAGGGTGATTCGCTTGCCTTTGAATTGGCATTTTCATACTCCAATTTTACCAAACAAGTATGCGCATATTGTATAATATAGTTACAGAATGTGTTGAAAATAATTTTGTATTTGGCGTACTTGTTCTAAACTTATCAATAATAAAGCGAATAGTGGTTAACAAAAGGTAATCAACTAGCGGATATGTTCAATGATTTGAGGTGTCACATCAATATAGGAGCTTAGCAACAAAGCAGATATTTTATTATACGGTCTGGCCATTCAACAATTAAAATACAATGCTCCAAATAAACAACGAATACGCTCACAAATGTCAACATAATGTAATTTAAGTGTTGCAAATATTCAATCATAATAAAAATTATGAAATATATATTTTATATGCAACAACGTACACCTAACAATGTAGTTTCAAAGGTAAGTGAATCACTCTTTATGCGTCTAAAAAATCCTTCCAAAAATTATCTTTTGAAATAAACTTGTGACTACTTTCATGAAATTACAAAGTTTGTTTTACGGGATTACAATACTTGGTCAGCAAGATGCCAAGTTTAACTAGTTGGCGCCGAGAATCTACCGAATATTCCTGACGCAGAATATTCTACATTTTTATATGATGTTGGCAAGACAAATGGCAAGCAGTTCTGTCAATAATCGCAGGGAGTGCTTTCAGTTTGGAAGCAGTATGGCTCCGTCTAAAAGTTTGCATGGCAGTGGAGATTCGTCATGTCACTGCTAATGGCTAGCTGGGAACTGGAAACTGGGAAGGCACTTCCCAAGCAATCCTGGCCAGTGGCGACGCAAGCCGGCGCGACGAAACGTCTCCGTCAGGATGACCGTCGTCTTCGGCCATTCTAGTCCCATCTTCATCGAGGTTCAATCTCTGAAACGACCAACTACGAAAATACTCCTGCTCAATGGTCCGCGCCAGCAATATCTAATACGACAACTACCGAGGAGAGCGAGATCACGCAGTCTAGTTGAAATGGTTAAGACTGGCTTGGAATGAACTTGCAGAAAGATTCCGAATGTGAAAAGATCTCCTTCGCTTTGGAAGAATAGACTTGTTATTCTCCGTGGAGGAGACAATACCCTGGCAATGGTGGAAGATGAAGCTTTCTTTTTTCTAGCCACGCTGTCAGTACTGTCTGCTGAATCCCTAAGCTCAACAGCACGACCTAGTTTAAGCCAAGTGGAAGCCAAGAAAATCTTCCGCTGGAATTTCAAGGAATAATTCTTGATGGAAAGAGAGAGACTCGATCGAGCCAAGAAGCTGCCAGGCTTGAGGCATCAGGTTGGACGCGCGTCCAAAGTGCCGTGAGAAGACGAAAATTTAGCCTCCTCGTCCAGAACTATCCCTTTGCCTTTTCCCCGCTCCTTTTCTCCCCGCAGAACTCGGTGAGCCGTCTTCTCTCGTAACGAGAAGGACTCGTTAGTTACAGTCTGACTTGCCAGACAGTAGAAAGTGCCGCCCATTCAGAGGATCAATCCAGAAACGGCAAGCTCAATCGTATTTTTTACCAAAGCGATCGGATTCGCCGCGGCTAAGCCAGAATCGTATATTAAGGACTCTTTCCCATTGAAACGCTAGGAAAATATGAGTTCCCTGGGAATTTTTTCCAGACGAACCATCGAAGCTATCAAAGTGAAACTTGGCACGCATATTATAAGCATAGTTGCCATGTTTAGGTTGTCTATCCTATGAAATTAGTTAAACGCAAATCCTGTGGACAATCGATTAAATATGAAAGTAGGAAATCTTTTACTTTGACTGAAAGATACTGAAGAATAACAAAATTAGCACCACCCGAAAGAAAAACTATGACGTCTCCCTAAACATTTTCTATTTTCGGGCCATCAAAAAATAGTAATATTTGGTATTTGTATAGTACAGTGAATGGTGTCTTATCTAAACGTATAATCAAGATACAAACAAGATTTTATAACTATCGATTGCATCATTTCTAAGAAAATCTGCACACGACAAATTTCTTTCTTCATTATGTGCGATCCACACACAATAAAAAATGGTATGTATAATTTGTGTGTAATAAAAAATATAATACACTAAAAATAAACGTACCATGTTTAATTCGAATAGGCCTAACAGTTTTTCTAATAAAATTCCTTGGTCCGACTCAATGGGAAAGCCCCTTAAGCCAGCGGCTCCCAAATTATCCTCTCGTCCGCACACTTCGGAGTAAATTCATCAATGCCCGGAGTCGCACACTCACCACCACCAACTCGGTCTTTCGTGGGACAAGCAGAAACAGGAGTATGAGAAGCCATTCAAATTCAAATTTTCCTATTTCACGTAAATTCATCAAAACTCATCAGTGTTGTGTGTATAATGACAGGAATGTAAACAATAATACTATTTATAACTTAACTCTGAAATTTTTATTTGGAGGAACGTCGACAATAATATTCTTGTCGCGCAATACGCAATCTATTTGAGAGCCAGTATTGATTTAGATGCGTTAACACCTGTGATTGTGTACCTTATTAGTGAGCGGAGACAGGCGCGCTACTAAGTCAGCAGTGTTTAGTCAGCTTGATCATATCTGTGGAAGACGAGCCAGTCTATAATGAATCGTCTTGGAAACCAGACGTCCCAATCGTGCTTATGTAATAAACTAACCGAACTACCCGCTCTCCTGCAGCTCTTTTTATGTGGGAAAAGAAATGTTGGCGTGCGAACGAAAATAAATTATAATATGAGGAGAACAAATACTAGTAGCGCATAGTAGTTAATTATGAGTTTTCTTGAAATGCATTTGTACTAAATTTTTGTATTAAATTTGTAGTTACTAAACATTTAAAAAAACAGCATAAAAATTGGTGAATTAGTTTCTGAGTTATAACGTAACAAATCCAGAGACTTTCTTTTATATAGCACACTAGCATGAATGCTGCCCGATGCCACCCAACAAATGCAATGACGGAAGAGAATGTCATCATTTTATTTGTCATCAATTTCCTGCTTTCGCATAATGCAAATTCAATAGAAATCGGGGCAGTAATTTTCGCGCCCAATCGGAATAAACAAGCATACAAAAACCACGTACAGATATATGAAAAAATAAAGAATGTTAAGAAAAAAGAAAGGCTTGCCTACTTCGCCATTATCGTGTCTACAATCATTAAAACAGAAAATTCAAACCAATTTTCGGGATTAAACTGAACAATTGCGAAACTTAACAGGGGAGGATGGATGATTACAACGGCATCAGCGATGGGGGGCTTTTCTCCTTTATCCGGTAGCAAGTCGTTGGAATAGGGCGAACAGCTTCCACTCGGAGGAAGATGGTCGATGTGCGCGCGAGATGCAGAAATGCACGATCTTGCCTGCTACTCAACGAGCAACTACTAGAGAACTGCGGCGAAAGCGGAAAAACTTTAATGGATCTGTTTTCAAGGACCCCACCGTCCTCCCAGCAATGCTTCCACGTACGACTTTGCGACCTCTCCAGTGTGCAAAAACCCACTTGAGTGAATGCCCCAGTCGAGCCGGTTGCAAAACGAAAGCAGCAGCAGCAGGAGCAGCAAGGGGGCGACGAGAGGGGCGAGATGGATCAGGTGAGGTTGAAATCGAAACCGAAACCAAACCTAAAGGCGAAACTAAAGGCGGAAGCTTGAGGAAGACGAACGAGTGCCATGCACAGTATGTAAAAGGGAAGATGACGGATAATCACTGCTACTTAACAGATAACAGCATCCGATCACGTAACTAGCCATATCATCGGCCTCCTCGACTCCCCTCATAAGGGAAGGTAATTAAAGGGTTGTTGCGCACCCTATCATCCTCGAGAAGAGCGTGTGCTGCGCTGTCGCAGCAGTCTTCGGACTTAGAGAATCTATAGAACGAAACGGAGCCGTCCGCAGCTGAAAGCCCTGCGTGGAAAACAACGGCGATCGTAATAGAAGGAGAAAGAGAAAGTAAAATACTTTCTAGCCACGGGCGCAGGAAGAGGAAGAGGAGGAGGAGGAGGAGGGGGCGGGGGAGTGCCAGACTCCTCAATTTGGTAGAGTTGCACGGAGCATTTGATGCGCGGAGAGGCCGCCCAGGAAAACTTTCCGATATGACGACGAGGGAGTGGAAGCTTGCCGAAAGCACCAGGAGCTAGATCTGAACATAGTAAATGTGTACTAGGTGGGAGAAGACCGACGACAAACAGAAAGAGAGTAAGAGTGTGAGAGTAAGGGAGAGAGAGTGAGAGAGAGAGGGAAAGAGGAGCTAGGGCGCATTAATCATTCCGTGGAAAAGCCGACTGCATGCAATTTCGCAATGAACGTCACTTCAACAGATTTTTCATCTTCTTTGACGGCGAGCCACGTGGACATACCTGGCATACTTTCTTCCTTCCTTAGCCATTCTTTTCTCAGCACCTAACTTCCCCGACATCAGTCACCACCATCTAGATCTACACGCATACACACGCCGCCAGTCTACACGTTTTTGCTCGCGTGTTCGCTCGCGATGTCGACGAAATCCGCACGCCTTTGCCGCCAAGACTCGTCACTGTCTGTCAAAGGGGGGGAAAGTTCTCACATATTCTTTTAGCGGCCGAGGAACTCCAAGAACATTCAAGCCGCAACGGCCGCCCACGACTTTTTCCTCGGCAACGAATCTCCTTCGCGTCAATGAGCCAGGAATATCTTCTATGGATCCTCGACTGGCATTCCGAAGACTTAACAGCGTCCAATAAAATACGCGAAATGCATGCGAGCCCTCGAAATCCTTTCCTCCGTCGATGAAAAAAGGCACTAGTCGACTTTGTCTGGTACGTTGTTGGTGCGAAATGCGAATCTTTCTCTCGCCGTGAAGGCGCGCGACGCGTCCGCCAAACAGGCAAAAGGATCGATCGGCGTAAATTTCGAAGACTCGTTAGCAATATAAACGCATCAGGTGGGGCACTATAGGAAGGCCTGAGAATATATCACCGGCCATTCGGTCATTTATTGCTTGTATCTTATCGAGAAGGTACTCCGACCGGACGCTCGAGAATTTCCGTGGACGAGCGGCGCTGCAGTTTCACGCGATCGTAGAAAACCTGCGATTCTCTTTGACGATCGAGCGCTACTTCGGACTACCCACCATCCGAATTTCCATCCGCGAGCCCTGTCAATTATCACCAACACACGCACGCACGCACGCACACACTTCGCCACTTTTTACATGGGGGAACTCTCGAGGGTAAAAGTTTCTCTGTAACTCGTTAGTTTAAGAGGATTCCCACCGGTCCAAGGAAAACTTGCCAGACGGGCTAAATATCTAACCGGAATATAATCCGGCAATGAAATCCACCGATGAATGCCCGGCGAAAGAATACGCACAATAAAGTTTTGCGCGAGTGGATTGAAGCGATCGAAAGAGGAGAGTGTTGCGAACGATTAAGTGATAGTTGGGGTGGTGGAGGAGAGTGGGACGCACCCGACGTCGATAGAAAGCACGTTGCCTCAGGCATGATGCCACATGCCAGCCGAAAGGATCCGCTCTTGACAGGGAATCGATTTTCCCATCGCACAGGTGCTTCCAGAGGAATAAGGGCTAGTATGCCTCCTGCGAATCATCCCATCCTCATCTCTTCACGCTTCCCACACATGACAGTCTCTCTGTAGCCGACCTTTTTCTCGATTAACTCTAACTGCACTGACCGTTTATACATATATGTATTGCTATTTCTACTGTAAGCGGTTAAATGACCGGTTATGAAATAAACATTACATTTTTCCAATTCAAGTATAGCTAATTATTGATTTAATACAAAAACAAATGCACAAAGTAACATTTATTAACTATAAAGAAATTATAAATTCACAGTTTCATTTTCAACAAGAACCAAAGAAACAAGTGCATCATAGAACCGAAGTTTAAAACAGGTCAAGTGACCGCTTATGAAATAAATGTATTTTTCCGATTCGAGTAAAGCTAGTTATTAATTTAATACGAAAAGTAATGCACAAAGTCATACTTAACAAACAATAAAGGACTTATAAATTGACATTTTTATTTTTAACAAAAAGGAGAGAAACATATGCGTCGTAGAATTGAAATTTAAAAACGGTCAGTGGAGCGGGCGTTGGTGCGGTTAGCGTTAAAGGTGCGTTTATATGTATGTATTTGTAAACATGGGACGTTGCGTGGCAGACATGACAAATATTCTTCAATGCATATTTATATTGAACGTAACGTTACCGGATCAACGCGTAGAGACACTTTCATATACTAAGCATTAAAAGTATTTGTCGTGTCTATCACGCTTCGTTTGGTGTGTGTAAATGTAAACGGATGTTAAATTGTTAATTATGGACTCTTGTTTTTATTTTACTTTTAATCCCTATTTTTTTAGCTTATTTGATGTTTTGTAAAAATACATAGCGAATATTCCAACGGACAAAGTTGACGTATTATTATACTATTATTCCATATTTATTACTCCAATGGATAAATTATAATAACTCAAATTCAATGCATCCTTAAATATATTCAATATAAACAAGCAACCGAATTTAATAGCTTATAAACATGTCAACCCATTTCTACGATCATAGTCCGTAAAAAATATATTGTCTTAACTCATATAATATGTTACATTCATGTTGTATGTTAAAGCCCATTTTTGTATAGAATTGTTTCAAAGGCTCTACAAATGTATAGAAAGACTCTAAAGCTACTTGTTCTGTATAGAACTACTCCAAAAAGCTCTAGATCTTTAGAGAACTGGAAAATTTGATGAAAAAGTGCAAATATGCCAGGCTAGACTGAAAGTACGCGGCAACTAGCAACACCAACGGGAGAATAAATGAGAGAATTGCCTCTAGGTTTTAATCTTCCTTCGCACCTCTTTTCCCGTTTCGTTAAATGCTCGGCATCATAGAGAAAATTCCACAGGAACTTAAAAAAACTTTTGTGTGTATGTTAACAATAAGTTAATTTAAAAAATAATGGATTGTCAAAACTATTTTTGCTGTAGAAATCTTCTAACGACGTGTACACTCAGCTCTCTGAGAACCAGCGTTTATTAAAAATGTATGTTCTTCCTATTCACATACATTAATAATTATATAATTTAAACAAACATAAAGTCTTAGAATTATCTTTGTTGCAAATGCCTTCTAACAATGTCTAATTTTTGCAATTGTTCCGTTACTTTTAAAATATGTATATGTGAGAAATGTTGCAATGTTTAATACATTTTATTTATTAATATTTTAACATTTTATATATCAACAAGAAACCCACATTAAAATTCAGGAATTCTAAAAACTGTGTAAAGTTTGCTATCCGAAAAAAGCTCTTTTACTTGGTCTTGTGACGTAATTATCTTTACTACTCGGCTCCCTAAGGAGCAAGTGTAATCAAAAATAGCCGTCTGGACGAAATATACTTTCCTACAGTAAAAAATAATCCAAATAGCATCAGTATTTTCCCTGTTTCTATATTAGTATAGACTAAAAGATTAAACAGTTATCTTTATCCTCAAAATTTCGCATTAACCTTTTCGCTCTTCCTTTGATAGCTAACGAGTGATCTACAGAGGAGTGCCCAAGGAGTTTCAAGACATTTCTCACCAAATGAGCAGGGAACTGACTTTCCCGCTAACAGACGCGTACAAGAGGGCTCAGCGGTCTAATCGAGAATAGGCGGCGCCATTAAAAATAATCCAGCAGCGCTTTTAAAAGTTGGGCCCAAAGGAACGAGGCCGGCTTTTGCAGAGTGCGGAGTCAAGAAAAAGTTAAAGCGTAATGGTACACCGAGAGGAGCGGCGCCGAGGCGCGCGGCAAGTTGGACCGCAAGCGTGTCAGAAGCCGGCACCTCCGCTTTATGTTCGCCATTAACCACGAAACAGGTTCGGTTCGCAGCGACGAACGAACCACCACCGCGGCCACCGCGCCGCACCGCGCCGTCCGATTTCACAGAGTTAACCAATCTCATTGGTACACGCAAATTAATCAACTAAAAGTAATCAAACCCCAATCGTTATTGTTCCACGTTCACCACAATAAATTGGCCAGCAGCCCGCCCGCGCCTGATTTGATTGTAGCGACTCTGAAACGCAACAGAATAATTCATACGAATAAACGCGCTATCGTCGATATCATGATAACATCGATGGTAATATCCCAGTCACCGTAATTATGGATATCACAAATGGCGGGTATTAATGAAGAACAGACGTCATAATTATTACAATTAATCAGTGAGTAATATCTCCCGGAAAAGCATGCCGAAATCCTCGCAATATATCAATTATGCGCAGAGATCATTTTTAGAATGATTAGAGAATTGATGGATATAATTATAAGTGACTTCAACTAAATTTCACTTACACTAAGTTTACCAAATATTTCAATGCTGATTAAGATGATTATTAGATCTCTTCTTGAATCGGCGGAGGCTGTGTATATTGCACTTTACATACACATACGAGAAAATAGTATGTTGGTGTTAGGTAACTACAAATATATAATACATACAGTAACTCCCATTAATATTTGCACATCACTGTATTCATGAAATTACTGCCCGATACATTTATTTATAATAACCATTATTAATTAATCACTTTTTGCTGAATCCAAACTTACTTTATAATTTGTGGAGACATATTATTTATTTATTTAATGTCGACTGGTCTTCGCGCTGCAAGCGATAAGCTTAAAGTACGTGGAGGATTTACGTGGCAAAAATATTCGGACGCACGCTCTGTTTTAACAGAACGCAAGAAATGGAAGGATTATTTGGCGTAGCTTTAAATATTTTGCTGCGGTGTTAAATGCATCTTTTTCATTCTCCCTGCATTAGTTAGGATGTTGCAGGGAAAGAATGTTGACAAACGTTTTCGCTCGTCAGTGATTCATATGGAATGCCGGATTCACGCGTGAAACATACGGGTGTAGGAATATTTATACGAGTCGGAGAACTTAGAGGTAGTTGTACCTATAAACAGAGTCGGCAACGTCACGTTAACGCCACGTATAGTTGTTCGAGTATAGCGGAGAAAGTTCTGGAGAGTCAGGGTGAAAAGGTCGTTAAAAGACCACAACAGTAGACCACATTGTATTTCCGACCATCCCCTACTCTTTCCCGGACTATTTCCACAAAAACGAAACTAGCCTTCAGCCAGTTAAGACACCTCAGAAAATTTTTTTTCTTTGAAGGACAGCATTTTATAATTATGGAAAGTATATATTGTATGTTTTTAATAATTTCCCGAATTACTCCTTTCGTTAATGTCTCGTAATGCCTTTTTTATGCGATTTTCACATTTATACCTTTTACGACATTCGTAAGTTCATCCTTTTTTATTTTTCAAGTATCTCTTTTCATCTGCCATTTTGCGGTATTTTTAAACCGTCACTGTGACATTTTAACAACGACTGAATTTTACATCTTTTAAATGTTTTAAAAATGCGATTAATATATGGTTGTTCGGTAATTGCACATTGTTCCAATAATAGGTATAATTTCGAAATTAATTCTTTCCCTCAAAAAACTGTGATTTTACTGAATTATCATTTTAAAATATTGCTTTTAGAATATAATATAGTAATGTTTATTGAAAGTCCTATCATTCACGTATTAAAGGCGTATTTAAAACGGCTCCTATATGTCTTCTCGCACTTTGGTTGGAACATGTTATGAACGTGTTAGAGATGTACTTGTAACATCGGACGTTTGTGAAACGTACAAGAGACATTTTTTTTTATATCGGTGAACATCCCAAAGACGACGAAGATTTCCTTGTCGACGGTTTCAAAGACGTTTTTAAAACGTCACTGTGCTATCTGGATCCTCACTGCTGAAGCACTCTCAGTAGAATGGGACCTCGTGTTAAAAATCTTACATTTCCACGTCCACAGCGTCCAATTTTCAGCGTTTGGTGCTACGTCTTGCATTTAAATAACGCTAATGTAACAATGCCTTTTGAAATAAAAAAGATTTAAAGTCAAATAAAACATTTATGTATAATCTCCTCATAATCATTTTGCTACGTCTGGTGATTATGTATTGTCACCCATGTTACGTAGACGACGTTTTACGACCGGTGAAAATAGTCATCTGTTGTAGAGAAAGGGTTAAAGGTGGTATGAATAGCTAGCATACATAGTCAAGTACTAATAAAATGGTACATCTTTTATACTACCGCTTCTGGCATATAGCAAACCAGAAAGTTCAAGCGTTAGGATACATGAAGGCAAAAGTCTTAAAAGTAAAAGGTTGAGCATCAAGAATAAAACACCAGGCATACATTTATTCCTCCGAGTCTAACATCTCATATCCGGTACGCTTCAAACGGTAAGATGCTATCAAGAATGGACAGAATTTATTATACGTCAAAGAGTTAAACCGTAGTTCAATCTCGTAGCATCGTAGCGAATAAATGGCTTATTTGAATTACTAAAATCTGGCAAGATTGATTCCTGAATCGTATATTGCTTCGAAGTTGATAGAGCATTCGAGTTAAGAGCTTTCGAAGCAGTGGCCGTATAGAATTAGCGGCAGAAAGAAAAAAATGGCTGAATGAGTATTCCTCGAAATGGCGCTGATATTGCTATAGCACGCGGCCGACGAAATATCGACAGCTCTTCGTTATTACAGCCTCGGCATAATATCCGATGCGGCTTAAAATATTCCCAATTTACGTAGCCATCAGTGCTCTACCGTTTCCGCAACGAATCCACCCAAGGACAAAGTTGTCGGTGCCGCTTAGCAATTAATTTGCCAGCCAGTGGAGGCTTTTTTGCATAGTTTAATGGGCAACTTACTCCTTCGTAAAAGCTATCTTATCGGGACATGGGATTCCAGCAGGCAGAACAGATCCTTGAGATTGAGAGCGAGTGATATCTTCGATTTACGTTGCTTTTGTAATGAAACGCTCGATCGACAAAAGGTGAAAGAGACACTTTGCGGAGATTTCCTTTTATTCGTACAGGACTGGTAAGAGTTAGAGGTTTGAGAGAGTGCTTGGAGAGAATGGGCTACGTTTGACAGTAGCCTGGATTTAAGGGCGAAATCCCTCGAGTAGGGCGGACAAGACCCCTCTCTGCGGCCGTCCACCGGGAGGAAATCGCTCCTGACAAGGCGTCAAGCAAAATATTTTCTTTGCCATTTCTGCTCTCAAGAGGATTTGTCGCAAACGGTTTCGTCTGTTCTGGTGTGCGGCCAACCTTACTGACTTAAGGTGCTTGTCCACGATGCGAGTGTAAGTGCTTCCAGCAAGCGTGCTGCTTGTACAAATGCTACGCATACCATGTAATTGCTGGGAAAATGCACACATACAACTACCAGTCTCCTCTCCGCAAGCACTTTACTCGCCTTCCCGAGAAGCGCCGTTAGGCTGATGATAAGCATGAATCGCTACTGGCGGCAAACACATTTGTGTGCCAGCGACAAAATTTATAACTCTCTCCAGTATTAATAATTGAATTTATTACTTACTAATACTTGTGCAAGAACAGTAAACTTCCTGTTAGCGACTACGCACAGGTACCAGCCGCAAACCACACACCGCAGAAATAGCACATACTACAGTGACTCGAATTACTATTCGGACATTCTCGTGTTCGAGAAATTGTTCTCGTGTAATTTGTTGATAATGGCATTCAGTAACTTATTATTTTTCAGTGAATTCAGATACATATTATTACTTCTGGGAATATGTAATTTATTCCTTTAATATCCATGCTTTTATGGTGCAAAAATAATCGGACTTGTGCTTTTTCTTACAAGTGTTCTAACGGAATCGAAAGAAGCAAAGCATTATTCGAAGTGGGTTTTACTTAATTTATAAGCTGCGTTTTATAAGTTAAACGGAACTTTGTTAATACCTCAGAATCATACTTCAAATTCTCTAACTACAAAGAGCGATATTTTTAATTACTCGCTGACTACATGTAACCCCTTCGATTTATCGGATAAAATAAAGAAAAACTGTTCCCTCCTGCGCTGATTGGCGATGTCGTAGCAATATAATATTAATAATTCTTTTCACTCATTATATTGATTTATTTGAAATACTGGACATTCTCGTAAAACATCAAATTCCTACTTTAAAATTGCCGATGCAAGTTTCTAATAACCGATTACTTACTCTGTCACGAGAATTATTTGACCACGTTTAATAAAAGTAAATAAGCGTTTAACTGGATCAGACCACATATGCTTAAACTGCGCAAATAGGTCTCTTAATCAAAGAAAGATGGGAAGTCGATGGCAGTGAGAGTTGCGAGCGATCACGCCGAGGGACAAAGAATCTAACGCAAGGACAATAAACACACGTTGAATTGAATAGTTGAATGGAGCGAACAGCGTCTTATTCATACATCGGTCCATAGAAAGTTGAAAAGTTCGAAGCGAATCTGAATTGCCTAGTCTCATCGGGGCTCCCCAGAGCCACCCTTTCACCCTTTTGTCTGCATCTCCCCAACCCAGCCCCCGATTTGCCACTGTTCTCCACGGACGAATTTCCTCCACCGAATCACTTGTCGGTCAAAAGTTTGCCCGCGCCAGCGAACTCTCCTTGATTGCGTATAATTAGGCATTGTCTACAGTCGACACGGCGTGTAGGAGAGTCGTTTGGGCTTGCCAAATTACCAACTATCACACTACTCGTTTGGTCTTGAAAAAAAAAATATCGTGTAAACGAAAAGACGCTATAATGATGATTTAATGCGAATTGAAGAGGTTGGTGCCGTCAATAAAAATAATGAGATCAGATTGAAATTTAAAAAGAATGATAGTCAATCCTCACTGCAGCTCCCTTTAAAATTATAACTTATTCGTTTGTATAGTTTTCGAGTAATCGATGTCCAAAAATCCGTTCTTATGCATTGATTCTTATGGCGAAGAGGATAGAGATTACGGTTTATGGTTTGAGAATATGTAATCTAACAACCACACATGAATAAAAAACATTTCATGTGATAAATGAGACATTTACAAATAGTCAAGATAAGTTTCAAAAAGTTCGTCTATCCAGTTCAAGAGAATTTGAACAAAGAATGAAAAGGTTTCATTAGTAGAAATAACGTAATAAATAGTATAAAAATAAAAGTAACTCATAAAAGTAGGTGTGACCTAACCTAAACTTAAATGCAAATTGAATTTTTCTACTCAAAAACTGGTTTTACTGTAATTCAAAAGGCCCTTATGCTCGCACCAAATGATGCCTCAACCTCCCTAATCTTGAGCAATATGCAATTGATTTCGGAACTGGTACTGATCAGATGTAATGCCTGTGATTGTGTTGCTTATTAGTGGGCTGAGGAGGGTGTGCGACAAAATCAACAGTGTTCAGTCAGCTTGATAATGATGACGTGTGATTGTATACCAAGTCGTCTTGGAGACCGTTAGCCGTTCCAATCGTGCTTATATGTGTAATAAACTAATCGAATTACACGTTCTCGCATGCCTCCTTTTAGGTTAGAAAGAAAATGTCGCCGCATAAACAACAATTCATTATAATATGTATGATGTAAGCAGATAAGGAAACCATAGCCTCGAATTACGAATCGTATTAATTATTTCGCAGTTGGAACGTACTTAATATCGTTTATTTATACCTCCATTTTCATTAGCAAAGAACAAAGGCAAGTGACTCTCTGATAACAGGCAGTCTCATTGTCAGACACATCGCGTGTGTTGAGAGTGTTATCGTCGAATCTCTTTTAACGAATTACGTTTACTTATAATTAGATCTTCAATGATAAGTTAACAAAGCCAATGCACACTTAATTTATATAAAAAGTAATTATAATAATAATTAACATTGTGTAACTACTCTATTTCTTTTTCTATTTTCACTTCAAGCTTTTCCATTGCTATAATATCCTGAGAAACTGCCTGCCGTTGAAGCGCAATCACCCGTTTGAGTGTTAAATGTAAGGACACGATAGAACAGTGAACTAAAGAAACGATATCCGGTAGAAGCCGGATATCATTTCTTGTAGACAGTAGACTCCAGGGTGTCGTATATCAAAAGGAGCTGGAATGCATCGTATCACATTACATCTCATCGGATCGCGTCTCTCGGTATTCATATTGACAATGAGATTGCCCATAGATTGATGAGTCTGTCGATTGGAAAAATTGTTTCTCCTGAAGGGGGATTGCGCATTGAAGATGTCTCGCGCATACATTTACGTTGTGTCGTCAACAGGATGAAATGCTTCCTCTCGACTCTCGAACTAGAGATATATCGAGCTCGGGTGGCGTTTCCTAGTGGCGGGCGCGTTCAAGTAGAAATGTGTAGGACGTGCAAGTGAAGTGGTCGGGAGATCGCGCGGGGAGCACTGAATGGACGAGCAATACTACTTCGGAGTCCGATGAGAGCTGATATTAAACCTGTAAACGATTGGAAGTGCGAACTGCGCGAGACACTCACCTTGTCGGAGGTTGTAATGTGTCAGAGACGCGCCTAGCCAGCCAACGTACACACACACATACGCATAGCTATCCATAAATGTCTCTACCACTCGCTCGGCTCCAGGAATACATTAATGAGAGCTTGAAATTGGCAGCGTTTCGATTGCATTATTAACGGGAGCGGCGAACGAAAGCGGATAAATATGCAGACTGGGCCGCGGGATGGGCCACTGTGAGCAAGTATCATTACTGCAACAGGCGCTCATCCATTTGCCGCATAATTACTTCTCGCGCTTCGCTGATCGAACACGCTCGCTCCCTGCTTCGCTCATCAACCTATCTCCTCATCGATCTACCACCAAATCTCTGACTTCGACCGTTCAACCGTTTCGATCGGACCAACCCGTCCTCCTGAAAAGCCTCCTGCTACCCTCAATTCATCTTTCAACCCATCGATCACCTATTGGAAATCGCCCCTCCAATTAACCCTTACACTGAGATCTGCCATTTTAGACCGCCGCTCCTACATAACCGTTTCCGGCGATATTCCGCTTTTGTCTATCTGCAATTACAATTTGAGGTTTGTTATGCAAAACTGACTCTTTTCGAGAATAGTTCGGGAAATTAGTTACACGGCATCATGGTTGAGGTTTCCTTCTAATAAGACTTGTTAATGAGAATTTACTATTTTAGTCACCATCTCTAATCAAAACTTTCAGTTAGCTTCTCTTCTCATACAGCGTAAACAGAGTGCCGCGGTAACCGTTGCAACAATGCAACTTTAATTTCATACAGTAATAACATTCTTTCCGGCGCAACGTTTCTTTATCGAAACTGTCAATAATTGCGAATATATTTTTAAAAACTCGTAATTAATAAATAAAATATTAAAAGTGCCATCTGCACTTGTCAGGTATTGGAAGACATACAAAGAGTATGAATCAATTTCAAACCTTACGAGTGGTCAGTTAATAATTTTCCCAAAGCTTCACAAAAATTTTGGGCAAATCCTGAAAACGTAATATAACCCTACAACTATTTTAAATCAATCTGATGAACAAATTTGAAATTTCACAGCGAAAAGCCTTCGACAACTGTGAATGATAACCCCGTTCTATCTGGCATATGCGCCATTGAGTCGAGCTATGAGGAATACGCGTGCAGGGTACACACGTGTCAGCAGAATCGATCTCCCAGTTCTACGGAACGATTGTCCGTGTAATTTTCAGGGCAGCCTCCTGCGTGCAGGAAGAGAAGCAAAAGCGAAGCAGGGCTTCAGGACTGCACTATAGAAATACATGGTGCGCTCCCCTAGGAACTAGGCCACGTGACCGAGTAACGTGTGTGAATGAAATTCGTCGGGCACCCCTAAACAACCCGCCGCATGCTCCACAATTCCGTGCACCCATCGGTGCCGGGATGGATCGAACGATTGAAAAGCTCGGATTAGCAAGGAACTATCTATGAAGGAACCAAGCATGAACGCATGAACGCATGATCCATCAGTCACTGATAATCAGCGGGAGTCCCGGCGATCGGGAAGATAAGAAAAGCAAGAGCCCAGTGTCATCTTAATCATAACTGACTACTAGACCCATTGACAGTAAAATATTGCGCAGATTTAATATCACTTGACATGTGCAGCAGCTGATGTCATGTTACATCATTTTATATTTATTATAAAAACAAACGAATTATAGTGTTCCTACATTTCTAAATCGTTAATATTGTCAATTTGAAATTATAATTTCTACACTTTCTTCTGGATTGAACGATACATTATTACAAGCACGAGATTATAAAAGATTATTTTTTATTCTTGCTCCCATTTTTATGTCAGTACTCTACTCGACATCCAACTGAAGCATTTCGCACTAAAATCACCGGCTGTGAATGTATTCATTTTCAAAATACTAAGTTGTAACTATCTTTGTTGCAAAAATCTCTTAATGATGTATTGCATGATATCCTATTCCTTTTGAAATTTTGGATTCACTCTTGAAGCAGTCTGAATAAGTAATAATTATTGTTGCAAGTATCTTTGTTGCAAAAGTCTTTTAATAATCCGTAGCATGATATACCACGCCTTATGAATTTTGGAGTCACTCTTGGAACCGCCTGTATAAGTAATAAACATTGCAATAGTTTATAGGCTATAACTTGCCTGGATGATAACTCTATAGAGGTGAGAAAACCACATTAAAGTCCATCCTGTGGCACATTTATGCTCACTGCTGGATTCCCCGATGAAGCAGCGTAATCAGATCCAGTGAGAATTATTCTAATCTATTAAGTACTCTCTCAGATTACCTCGGACAAACACATATACACATTTCTCTCTTCGCACCTTCTCTTCTTCGCTATTAATACAGACGGTAATATTTCTCTATTTGTCTGTATGTTCGCGATAAACTCGTAAACGTCTGAACCAATTTTAATACGATTTTCTCTCCTATATAAAGTTATCATCCAGATGAACCAAAGGCTACCAAACGTTGTAATATTTGTTGCTTGTACAGGGTGTTACAAAAGTGATTGGAAAATTTTAAAATAATAGCAGATCAAATTATACGCTACTAAAAGGAACTTGTAATAAAAATAATTACAACAACTTACGTCTGAAATATATTATTCTTAAACCTTTGCAGTCCTATGCCAAGTGTGACTCGACTAAATTTAAAGAAAGCGGCATATAATATGGACCGCAAAGGATTAATGTACGTGAGAACTACCAGCCAGGCTGATCAGGTGGATCCAACAAATCAGGTGGAATAGTTAACAACATATAAAGTATTAACACATCACGATAAAAATAAAGAAGTATAAAGTAGTACTATTATAAGCAGCATCGCTCTTTAATTCATCGGCAGCGAATAATCAGTGAATGGAAATGCGTTGAAACTTGAAAGTGAATAAACGCTGGGTGCCAGACAGTTTGAAATGCAAAGACTATTGGTTTTGGGGGAGGAAGGTGGGGCGCGAGAAGGCGAAGCAGGAGAAAGAGATATGTGGAAAAGTCGCGCGGGGATTCCATTGTTGATATTTACGAGGCGGGATCGGCCACATTGATTTCAGATCAGCCAGGTGAATACGTAGCTGTGTAAATAATGAGACTCACCCATCCATGTGGAACGATGTTTTATTCATAAGAATAGCGGGGCCCGGCCCGACCCGGCCCGACCGGTGCATCCACAGGATGCGAAATTTTTAATTCCCCGTGAAATCTCGCGCCCGTCCTTCCGCCCGGAAGTTGGCCCGTCGAGCTCGATGAGTGCCGGTTACACCGATTACTGCGCGACTGTTTATTAAATGAACTGTCGGATTCCAAGGATACAATGTTCCCAATGATCCTTGTCGCTTTATTTCCCCCGATCGTTCTAACAAGTTTATCTTCGCACCCTTTCCGGAATTGACGAAAGGTTCTTGTTTATTAATGAACTGCTGCATTTCAAGGATACAATAGTTTCCCGATTTTTGAAGTTTTGCTTCCAACAATTTTTGTAATAAGTTTATCTTCAACAAGTTTTAGAACTGCTACAAAAATAATAAATTCAAGAATGCGATAGTTCTCCGATCTCTGTCACTTTGTTTCCCCCGATCTTTGTAACAAGTTTATCGCCAGTGGTTCTGAGAACTGCCAAAAGGTTCGCACCTCCCAGGAAAGCTTGGACTTTTACGATCTTTGGTTCTTAGAACCGTGGATTTTTTTATCGCTCCAACTTTAAAGTAGGTTACTTCAGACTCGTTTGCAGTTGCTTTCGGAGATTATACTCTTTCGAGCACCAATATTTATCGCACGTCCCACGCTTGGCTTGACTCTTTTGTAGAGTTAGGGTCTTTTAAATCTTAAGTAAGTCGCGATCTTTGCAGCTTTTCAGTCTCGAAAATGTTGCACAGATCTGGCGACCGCTGTACTTGTTAGTTTACTCAATTCAACTAAACTAGTTAATTAAAAAATAATACAAGATGTAATTGCGGTATAAAAAAGGCTTTGCAAGTGACGCTGTTAGCTGACTGAAGGCTAGCTTCGTTCTGCTCTCTGACAGAGAAACCTTTTGATGGAAGGCAAAGGATGCTTGGAGTAAAGTACAGAAGGATTCACTTCTCTTTGAATTATGTCTCTCGGATATGCGCTTCTATATATAGAATAATTATAAATTATCCAACCGTTTTATTTATACGAATGATTCCTAGCACTCTTCCGCATTTTATATTCTTCTGCACGTTCGCGATAAACTCCAAAACGGCTGAATGAATTTTAAAGCTGTTTTATCGTATAGAGTTATGATCCATGAAATCCGGCCAGGCTATAAAATATTGCAATGTTTATTACTTATACCGGCTGCTCCAAACCTAACTGGAAAATGTCAAATTTAATGGAAGATCAAGCAATATATTATTAAAAGATATTTGCAATAAAAATAGCGGAAACAATCTATCATTCTTTCGATAAAATTATTGTTAATGTGCCCACGAAATATCAGTTGTCTGAAATCGGGCAGTATAATTGGTTATAATAATATTGTATTATATGTATAATAAGACATACGCAAAGTATGATGAAAGTGGGATACAACACCACTGATTTAAAAGCAAGGTCATAACTCTGTACATTCTACAGTTCGAACCTTTTGAGAGCATCCTCACCCTTGACTATCTAAAACTGTCTTCAGTATACCCAAACTTGTACACGTGGTGCCCACACATGCATCACGCATGGATTCCGTCTATAATTACGTCTATCTCTGTATAATCATGATTGCCTAACAGAGTTGCTCTCTTCCGCGAAAGAACTTACGTTGAAATCACAGATGCGCTAACCCTTGCAAAGTGACTCGAGCTCGTTGGTGGTGTAATCATAAAGCGAAGTGATAGGTTGGCCATAAATAAATAAGTTGGGAATGATCGGGTGCGATTACTCCTCTTCTCCGGAAGTGAAAGGGCTGGCATGGCATTTCTTGGAAAGAGAAGCAACGGCCTGACAGCTTAATAAGGCGGTGATAGGGATGATTGATTTCTTGGCTGAGGGCGCGAGAGCAGGGGAAATGGTCTCGATTCTTTTGGCAGTTGCGATCCGGACAGCGGGTCACAGTCACAGTGGCAGTCGCGGGTCCTCAGTCCTCGTCTCGTCCGACTCTCGGACTGGTCCAATATCGAAACAGCTTTGCAACTCCTCGACGGGAGACAGGCTTCAAATTGCCTGACGATGGACAATATTTTGCGGCTATTGATATCCCTGCCGAGCTCGAGGAAAGCCTGCCCGCCTCTTTTTTTTTTGGATAACAATCGCTCGACACAGATACGACAATGGGAAGCATCTCGAATATTGGCGGTGGCTTCCTATTAAATTCGTCTGATGGACGAATTACTGGGAAAGGAAGGTGGGCATTCGCGTTCGTCCTATTCAATATCGGAGAGCCTCCCAATGCTCTCGCCACCCCCTAACCCCTCCAACCCCCTCCCTGCTCCTCCCTCCTCCACGCTCCACCGCGCCATTCGCTCCCGGATAAAGGATCATCGCCAATTCCTGGCGGAGCTAACCCGCGCGATATCCAAGCCAAGTAAAACTCCGCGGCTCTCGCGAGGACTATGATCGAGCAGCTGTCGTCCTGGATTCATATTGTTTGGGCATGAGCGCGCCTGATAAGGTTGTTCACGCTGTGTCAAACGCGATGCTTAGAAGCAGGCGCCCGTTTGCCTTATGTAACAACACGCGTCCGCTCCAAGTAACACCGTCAACCCTCTTCTGTCCTTGTCGGGTGCACCACCGCCACCCGCACACCCCCATAGAGCCACCGCCGCGCCGCGCCGCGCCGCAGCCCAATCCCACTGCCTACACGCGCTCAAAACATTTCCAGACACGTGACCAATTTCACGATCGAATAACAACCCGTACCCCATCATTCCTCCCGCCATCCGCCCCTCCAACCACCCCCTCTGGCCTAGTCGCCGGGGGTGAGAGCCGCCAAAAGAAAAGCGGGCTTTCATTAGGCGAGTATACGCGCTACTGTAATTAGAGTGTTGAGGAAAGCTCGCCGATCAAATCCATTCCGAGTTGAAGAAGCGAATGGCAAAGGCTGAGGAAAAAAGGGGATGATAGTTTCGTCGTGTTAAGGGTGGAGAAGAAACTAAACGATTTAAGAGATATGTATTACTAATTTCATGAAACACGGCAACCGGGAGGCAGACGTCGACGTCGACTCACTTTCCTCCAACTTTCCACATTATTTCCGTTTTCCCCGGCAGTTTCCGCCGGCTACTGCCATTATTATTCCCGTTGTGCCTGTTTCACTCGTATGCTCCTCTCGAGCAGAACCTGGCAACGGAGTGGACCAACGACGGGGGCGCCAGTGAGAGAGAGAGAGAGAGAGAGAGAGTGAGAGCAGTCGGTTCAAGTACTCGCTGGCGCCACAACCGTTTGCGGTAAGGCCCGTTTAATTTGGGGGGGAGGGAGAGACGGCGAATAACGATCGTCTCGCTAGAGAGGTGACTTATTAAGAGGAAAACGCAGGTTGCAACATGCGTAATACGAAGGAGCGAGAGAGATAGAGGGCCGTTTAAATTCTTTGATCGCTGCGGCAAATAAAATGTGACCCGACGTTTTTCCATACGAATCCTTTTCGCGGGAGGAAAGTTCTAAAGCCTTGGTTTAAATCACTCTACCGGCTTTCATTCCATTCGCATTGACGCCGCTCGACGGGTACAAAAGTTGATGCACAACGCCAGCTATAGCTACCCTTTTACGATAAAGAATCACCATGGAGTCTCATTGCGGGGTGGCAGGTGGAAAGTGGCTCTTAAGCCTGCTAAAGAACCCGCAGGTCAACGACCCCGATCTGTCTGTAAGTGAGGCTACCACCAACCAAAGGAATCGTCCTGTTTCACGCTGCGCGATATGTGACATGTCGCTGCCAGGAACGAGGAACATGCGTGCCTCGCCACCACCTTCTTCTTTCTGCTTTAAGTCGAGAATAACAAGAAACAGATTGAAGCGGAGGAAAGGCAAGATTTCGACAGAGAGGGGCTTTCAGAAGCCAAGTAGCCGGTGATATGAAAAAGGTGGCGGAACGCGTCGTCGAGGATTGAGAGTGGAAAGCGGTGACGGAAGCGTGTTAAGCAGGAAGAGTGTGAATTGGGCATAGGAGAGGGAAAAGTCTGAAGGGAGTGAAGAAGAGCTTAAAGATTGAGCGCACCTACATCTCGGCCTGAACGATGAACGCGGCTTGGCTCGGCTCGGCTCGTTGACCAACACTCGGTTCATCGCCGAGAGGTCCATAATGCATCTAACACCCTCTTCAGAAAAGCGAAGCGCCTTATTCAGCTCGAGTCCCGTCGAGGCTCGTAATATCCAGGAGCAACAAGAGCGAATTCCTTACCTTTGCCGCGCAACGTGCAACTTGCAACCTGCAACGTGCAACATAGTTCGACGCTCGGCAACCGGGTCCACCGGCACCACTGACACTCGCTCTCCCCAGACGTCCAGACTCTCTTCCGCAGTTATAATTACGAGACGTTAATTACGCCATGAATGCAGCCAAGGCATAGGCGGGCCACGCGTCACTCGAGAGCGGTCTCCTTTCAGCTTCAATTCAACGCTAATACGTCTACCTCCCAGCCACTCAGATGCCAGATGGCGTCGATTTGCACACTGTTATTCCGCCGCGCGTTACATCTCCACAATAACATTACATCTGTCTAATGGTTCAATCGTGAGCGAACGAATGGGGCCATCAATTACCAGTGTCACCGCTCACCGACACTCGCAAACGACACTTCAGAGAGACACTCGACAGTCAGCTGTCCAATGAGATGAGAGGTGATACACGGTCTCATATGATGCTAATTTGACTAGCTTTTTGACGCCACTGCTAATGAAGACTAACGCCTGTATACTATACCAAATACTTCTATGGGTGAAATATGGTTTTTATAAAAGAGAACGAGGCAAATGCAAAAGAAGTTTATAAAATTAATTATGTAGATATTGTAACGAAAGGTAGGAACAATTTGGGAAATAGAATTTTTTCAATGAGATGGCTGGTGATACACGTTTTCATTCGGTACTACTTTGATTAGCGTTTTAACGTAGATGGACTTTTATACTAGAGATGTATAATTTTTAAAATTGGAAATAGAAAAATTCAAGAGAAATTTATCAAATTAATCATACATGTATTTCAACGAAAGCCGGGAAAACTAGAAATACTATCTTTTAAAATTACTACTCGCAATGAAATATCATTCCAGTTATTTTTTAGTGTTAATGGCTTTCGAAAAGGGGAAAGTTCCCAATTTGTCGCGTATATTCTCTTTGTTCTCTTATTAAACTGACTTTCAAAGATTGAAGGCGAAGCTCGTACTAATGCTCCATAATTGAAATTTTAAATCAAAATAAAAATGTTCTCAAACATGAGTCGTTACTGGTCCAACAAGGAACTTTTCGTTGCTCGTTATTGCCGAATATTTCAGTATTATTCTTAATTACATTTACAGCAACTTAGGATCTTTACAAATTTTTCGGTAAAAATCGCCTTCTTTTTAAAAGAAATTCAAAACACAAGCAAAACATTGCAAGTGAACAACAACATCTTGTTGAAGAAACACGAAATATCAAGAAAATCCTGCTTCTTCCTTCCATGAAGACACAGCTTAACAAATTACGCAGAATTGTGCCGATCTTAGCTGGAACGCTGATTGCCGATCTACACTGAGGCGACAGGAAGCAGCGCAGGTGGGTAGAAGACGTGTGCCTGATTAATTAGCAGCAGCAGCAGCAGCAGCAGCAGCTAGTCGCTGCTTTTTCAATCCAGCGAATCAATGACTGGCAAAGTACGGGGGGCAGATTTGACTGAAGGAATTCCTCCTCGAGGACGGCTGATCGAGCAGCACAGCACCCAATATCTCCGAGGGAGAGTGGCGCCTACCTGTGCGTTAGGCTCCATCATCCTCTGAGCTTATTTATGCCTATGCCTCTCTCCAGCTTGCTATAAGCTTCGCTCTACCGCTGCTTCCACTCCGCTCGGCCTCAGCCATCTCCTCCTCCTCCACATTCTCTTTCTACCCTGCTTCCACTCTGCCTTCCCTCTGCTTTCTTGTCTGGCGCAACTCCTCTCCTCTTCTCACCCCTTGCTATATGGCTATTTCTCTCTCTGTGAGTGTATATGTGTGTATGTGTGTTAGCCGTAAGCGAGCCTACCATAGCCGTAAACCCGCGTTCTGCCTACTCCTATGATGCCTACGCGCTGCCTCTTCTCCAACACGTTGATAGAGCGCGGCGGCGACGGCAGCAGCAGAGTACTGACAGGAAGGAAAGGCAGACAGGTCGCGAAACGCTTTAATTGCTCATCCGGTTACGCAGCCTGGCTACCGGTTACTCGGTAATACTGATCCGTGGCAAAGACATCGATAGTCCAGGATTAATTTAATGACGAACAGTCGCTCTCTTGGCAGAGGATCACGTGCTCGAGCCGAGTATTGCGGCAGCGTGCAAACAAGGTTCGATCGCCACCAATATCGACGCTTCGGAATCGAGTCAACCGAATACGCTTGGCCATAGGTTCGCGTTCATATACTCGAAGCGAGCTAGCGCACGCTACACGACACACAATCGGCTAATACAAGCGAGCAGCCGAAATTACAAACAGGCTGCTAGCGAGCCTGGCACAGTTGACGGCACGCCAAAAGAGCGATCGCGCCAAAGGAAAACACGAGTGCGCGCAAAAAACCGGCCCATTTCTATTGGCCGATGAAAAAAAACAAGATATTTAACCGGCGCCGGCGGAGAGAGAAAGAGGGAGAAGTAGCCGTGTGTTCAGCCAATATTTCGCAGTCCATTTTGCAACTTTTGACCGAGCAATGCTTTCCGATCGAATCCGACCAATTAATTCCGAGTTTGTATTAATCCAGTCGACGAGATGCATAAAGGGTTATTAGTGTCCGATCGAAATAAACGGCGGCGATACAGCGCGGTGCGGCGCGGCGCGGCTCGGTGCGGCACGGGCGGGCGGGCACGATCGCCGCAAAGCCGAACCACCGATGAACAAACGGTTGCAATTAAATCAAGCTAAATTATGCGCAGCAAAATGAATAATTATCGGATCGGACGTGTGGTGAATCTGCGAGCGTGAACATGATGGTACTCGGGCGGCTTGTCTTCGCTGGCGTGGAATCGCAGCCGACTGCTGCTGGCTTGAATCGAGCCAATGCCAGCGCAGACCACAGATCGGTCTTGGCAAACTCGAAAGCAGAATCGAACGGTCGAATTATCGTTTCGGTGGCGAGCCGCCGCGCCACCCGCCGCCCGCCACTCCCAATTCGTTGCTCGTTTTCGTATTACCCGATCCGTTATTCAACACATTAACGCAATGTAATATGATTCGAGTTATTCCGATGAATGCGCGCCCACAGCATTTCCTGTTTCTCCGCGCGTGCCTTTCCTCGATTCAATTCGATATTCGAGCGGGCGGCTGCCCCTAACGAGATAGCTAATTGGGGCGAATTCAAGCCTCGTTCAAGTCCTATTGTTATAAACTTTTGTCGGAGGCATTGAACTCCCCGGAAGCAGAGGGACAACGGCAAATCTGCAAACATCTAGGAGCATCGATGACGTGGAGTGCTCGTTAATAGGTCAGGAGGGACACAACGCTCATTGTCAGAGGAACTCTACTCGACATCTGCGACGCGCGACACCAGCCGCTATGTTCCCCCGTCTGGGATCAATGACAAAGGGGAAAATTGTCGCCCGATCATTGTTTACGGGAAATTAGTGAAATTCGATGGGGTGAGTGGGAGCAAGCAGACAGGGGTTTATGTCGATGCGAAAGCGGCTGCCGAGCCGAAGCGATCACTTAGCCACCATCGACAAACCCCATGAGCTAAAGTCAATAGCTAATATTGCCCGTTTAGATCGTCCTGGACGAGCTCAGGGAATGTTCCTCGTTCAAAATGAAACTCTCTCCCCCTCTCTCTCTCTCTCCCTCTCTTTTGCAACCCCTCCGCAGCCGATGGGATTCTATCATCCCTCTCCGAGTTTCTCCGGCCTGCGCAACCTGTCCCTAACTCACACTACTCCTGCCTCGTCCTGCCTCTGACTGTCTGTGCCTGTTGGTAAGCCGAAATGTTAATCAAACGGCATAAACGCAGGTCCTCCTGTCTCCGTTCAAGGTTCGATAATTATTTATAAACATGGTGCCAGTGGCGCGACCAAGCTAATATTGTTTTACACTTAATGGGGAGGTCGGTGCTACTAGAACCGAGAGCGCGAGAGGAAACAAGGAGGTACATCTCCGAGTAGGTAGCCGTGCCCACCTGCACCTACCTAGCTAGCTAGCCCATGCAAGTTAAACATTCGCGCAAATGGCCCCGACTTATTTATTCATGGCGCAACGGGCTTATTTGCCAAGGCTATACACTAGATCCGTTTGTCTATTCCTGGCACTAATGCCAGATCCGATTCCACTTGGATGGGAATGACCGTGAGACGCAGCAGGGAGCGAGGATCCCTGAGATTTAGAGTGATTCCCTCCAAGAAGAATCCATCTCGTCGAAAGGTTCAACTGGTATTTTAACTTGTAATCGAGACGTGCGAGCCCCAATGTGAAAAAGAAGACTTTGAAAATTCGCTAGATTTCAGCCGTCACTCGGCAGAGCGTGAAGAAGCTTTCCGGCTTTTTTTGTATTCCCGGACCATCTTTCATCCACTTATCTCGCCACGCTCTGCAACGAGTCTTGTGGAAAGCAACCACCCGAAGGACAAGTGATTCGTCTTTCCCTAGTTTTATCATCCCCTTTTTACCACTACAGTTTACACCAGACATTCCGCCTCTCCCCCTCTCTCTCTCTTTTACCTAGTTGGAATTTGCAGTGCACTTGCGATGCACTTGTAATGCATCTTTGGACACTCGTAACTCTTCTCCTTCTCCCTTTCGACGACAGAAAGCCGCGCGCGCTTCCGAGAACGATAGAGAATTTCTGCCAGGCACGATTCTTCAAATTAGACTAATCTTGCAACTTCCATATCGAGTCAACAGCCCTTTACTGTTCACTACGCAATCAGCTCGATCTCATCTTCATCTCTCCGATTGTACTTGCTATTTTTTTTCTTTGCCCCCGAGCTATTCGTCGTTGAATAATCGTGAGAGCTTGAAGAGCAGTCGGAATACTGAAATGTTCGATTTGCGAATGCAGTTGCCAACGCGATTTTCACTTCTGTCACTGTGCTTTTAAAGATTTGTACTGTCTAATATACGTTTATGTGCGTACTTAATGCTGTATGAATAAAATTAATTCATTCGAAATTGAGTATTTCCATGCAATCTTCAAGATTGCTAGTAATACGTTTTTGCATACAATAGAGACTAAGATTACAGCTCCGGCACACTATAAAAATCGGAGCAAGCATGCGAAAATGTTCTAGTGATAAGAGATGTATTTATGAAGATGAACTGACCGAATGACGAGGGTCGCTGACCTCAGGCAAAATGAGTATGCGAAGGCGTTCGACAGGGATGCATCTTTCACCGGGTGATTCGCGATAGCTCTCTCCACCTGTTCGGTCACTTAATCGGAACACTGGATTCACAAGCCCGTAACATCTCTCTTCCTTTCCTGCCGAGTTGCAGTGCTCGTCATTAGAGAAGCGGCGCGTCGCGACGCGGCGCCGCTCTTTCTCGGTGGTTCGCCGCTGGTTCCTCGCTCTTTCCTCTCTTCGTTCTCTTCACTCTCTTCACTCAGTTCACTCAGTTCACTCTGTTCACTCTCTTCGCTCTGTTCACTCTGTTCACTCTGTTCACTGTGTTGGCGCGCTTCTCTGCTTCCTCGGTGAGCGGCACACAAGATCCTTCGGCTCGGCTCGGCTCGGCACGGCACGGCTCGCCGCTACTATACGCTACAACCGGTTTCCTTCGCGTATTCTTCTCGAATTTGCGATCGTGAATTCCACCAAGTTGCCGACTTTCTACCAGTTAGCAGTTAGAGCGCGCGAGCGACTGCCACTTTCCGATCGTTCGCCGCGCCGACACTCGCGAGATAGCTATCACTCATCCTCTCCTGGCAGCTGGCACGCGCGCTACCACCTTGCGACATCGCCGGCCACGCGGCCACGCCGCCGCCGCCACGCCGATTTACCGATAAACCGCAGCAACCCATCCACCCCACAGCTTCCAATTCAACAACCGCCACCCAACAATCCAACATAGTCAATCACACATCCAAGACAATCCAACCAACCTCCAACGCGCTTCGGAACTCATTGCGGAAGCGCGCGCGCGCCCGCGCTTAACATCTCGCCAACTCCGATCCGCGCTCTTTCATCAAGCACAACACGCTTCTATTGTCAATGTGCACGCTGCTATCCATTGAGTCATGTCAACCCGATCACTTTCCCACTTACATCACCGCTGATTCTTAACTATTAATTAACGATAGTTAACCACGATTTCTCTTGCGAGCATCATTTGTTTTTCGAGAATTTATCGCCGGGCATAACCGAGTACAGAAACGAAGAGAATGGAAAGTTAGTTGGATGATCGAGGGATAATTAGTTAAAAGCACGAGGGAGCCGCTCGCAAGTGGCAGGTGTCGGGAATGCCGAATGCAGTACACGTCGGATGACGGCTGCTTTGGCAATCGTGATTTCGCGGGCTCCTCTCCGGTGCGCGCCACTAGAACCAAGCGAGTACAGGCGAATAAGTGCGAATAAACGCGAATACACACGGGATGCGCGCGTCCCGGCGGCTGCGCGTGCACTGCCCGCGCGCACTTCGCCAGTTCGCCTTCGCCTTCTCACTTCTCATGGCCCCCATCGGCCCCATCCCATCCCATCCCGTCCCGTCCCGTCCCGTCCCATCCCCCATCACTCATCCCCCGTGCCGGTACCGCGTCCCCGACTCCCGCCCTTCCCGACAATCCCGACTGGCCCTTCCTTGCATCGCCGCTCCACAGCGCTCCACAGCGCGCCGAGCCCAGCCGACACCGCTCTTCCCATTCCCTCCCACTATCCTCTATCCGTCTATCCTGTCAATCCTATACCCCATATTCCCTTTCTCCTCCATTCTCTCCACTCTTCCCCTACTCCCAATCTCCCTGTCTCTCGCTCAGTCTTCCTTTCTTTCTTTCTTTCTACCTCTTTCTCGAACCTCGCCACCGCTCGCCTTTCCATCTCCAAGTCTCTCTCCCTTTCCCTTCTTCCTTCCTTCCCACTCCCGCCGATCCCTTTCTCGCCCTGCCGTTACTTGCCCTGCTCCATCTCTTTCGGCGTCGATCTTCAAATCGGCCCATGTGTACCCTTCTCCTCTCCCGCTCTTCTCGCTCTCTTTCTCTCTCTCCAGCTTCTTAACCAGTAAGCATATGCGAGCATCTGTAGCCAGCAGCACGGCAGCGTGCAGATAGGCGACGTACGCGCCGCGCCGCGCCGCGCCACTCGGACACTCGGACTCCTCGAGGAACGGCTTAAACCGGGTACATACCAAGGGATCGCTGCCGGACAATGTCCTTGGTGCCGAAGATCGTCCTGTAAAGAAGCAATGTTGAAGACGGCTCGTCCTTATGTGGTCGGCGCGTTATTAGCTTGATTAGCGTAGTCGAGCGAAGGATGCGTGTAATGCGTTGCGAATGTGCACGGCGCCGAGCCAGACAGCCTTCGCTTTCTTACGCGTACTTCCTTCCCTGTCTACTTATGCTATCGCGTATGTTTGTTTATAACAGTCTGCGGAGATTGATTATTTTTGATTCAGGCTAAATTGATATTATCGTTTCGGAGGAGGGATTTATCTCTTTAATATCTATTACTTTTCAGTTTACAAAGAATAAAGTACAGCATGTTGAAAATTGATAATTTATAATTATGACTGATTAATTATTTTTTATTGATGCATATTGTGGTGCCTGGGGAGAGATGTGTTTAATGCCCGTTGCTTTTCTCTTTGCAAATGATAAAGCAAAGCAAACTGAAACTTTATTATTCGCTCTTGTTATGTTTTCCAAATTTAAATAAACATTGTAGATGGTAGCAATGTATCATTTGATTAATGCTGATTACTTTTCGCGCTGCAAGCGATCAATTAAAGGATTCTGAAAATTTACAAATGTGTACGATGCGTCGCGGCGCCTCAGTCGAGAGCCTCCGCCTTTCTTGTACCCTGTAGTTACTCGCCTATCTACTTATACTCGCCAGGACTGGCCTTTGCCTCGCTCTCACGCCTTTTTACTCGCCGCTGAAACCCTACACCCTATTCCTGTACTTACTATCTGCACGGATATTCATTTCATACACTCTTGTCGTAGAATTAACTATCATTCACTATCGCACTGTGAGCACAAGCTAATTCCCTTCTATTTGATTCAGCACAGTCAAGCACACTATTATGAGTTTATTATGAATGATATAATCATTTATGTTGATTGCAAATGTTTCCGAATACTTTCGTAGAGTTTGTTATATTCAAACTTTATATTCCTTCACAAAAACAATTATTAATTTTTATTTATTATATTTAAACTGTCGCGCATGATGAAAAAGGATACGATTTATTAATCCACGATCAAAAACCGAAAGAGAGCAATGTTACAACACGCATGTTACAACTTCCAGTAAACTTGATTTAAGATTCTTTAAATGGATTGCCCAGGGGGTTTGGCAAATTCATTCACAAAGCGATCGAGTATCTCGTAGTTGTGTACTGATTCCTCCACCTCAACATTATTGATCATCTAATCAAAGTGATCTTACAAGGAATGCACCCATTAGGCCGCCTGCAATCTTGTTGAAACCTCAAATGTAGTTAACCAAAATCTAGTTCCCGAAAAACCATTTGGCACGTATTTTTCTAGCTGCCCAATTTCATTTTGACGGGTGAAAATTGGAGTTAAAGTTCCGGTGAAATACGTACATACAAAGTCCTCAGAATAACAACTACCACGAAACCTATTATAAACGAGTAAAAAGTACAAATTGCAAAATTTCACTGTTCAATCAGAGGAATCAAAATACACAACCAAATTTTTAGAATAACTATTACTATCCTTGAAAACGCCCTACGTATTCATTCATAATTAGACGCAAGAAATGTGCGGCGCATCTTGATAAATTAAGATCGAGCAGTTGATGTTGGGCGGCCTTGGTCGTCGCGGGAAGGCCTCGCCGTCTCGTTAGGCGACAACACCCCAACCCAGACAACTCGACACGCGTTCTTACGCGTACATCCCCGCGAGAAAGCTTGTGCGTGTACATACTTTCTCTCTCTCTCTCTGCACTCTTTGCTCCGCACTCTCCTCCTTCTCCTCCCACTCCCTCCTCTCTGTCCTCTCTGTAGCGGTGGCGGAGCCTCTGCGCCGCGCCGGCAGACTCGAGCGTTACCGAGCGTGTAACGCGTCCCGGCGTCTCCAAGTGCGCATCCCCTTTGCTTCACCCCCGTCAACCATCCGCGATGTAAGCTTCTTTAGCCCTGATTCCGAGCGCAATTTTTACTCACAACCCTCGTCCCTTCCCCCTTTCCCCGAACACGCCGCTACCCTTCTCTCCACTGAATTAGCATCATACATAATTTAGTTGGAACGCAGTGGGGGGCGGCGCAGGGGGCGCCCGGTGTGCCGCAGGCCCGTTGTGCAACTGGCGGGCGAACCCGCTCCAGAAGTTAGCCTCGACACTCAGGTGTCGGCTAAGTATGTATCGGGCACAGAGTGTGCCCTTCAGATAGTGTGTTACAGGGTGCTGCACTTACCTTTGAATCATCGCTGTTGTGTGTAAGCTATTATGTATAGCTTAATTGTAACTAATTCAGTAATATTCATTTTTACCGACTTCGAAAAGGAGGAGGTACTCAATTCGATCGCTATGTTTCTTTTCTTTTTTTTTTAGTTATCTTCCTTGCTTCCTATATTGTATATGCGTGATATTATTTTCACTGTGTAGTGTACAGGGTGAGTCAGATGCCTTTGAATCACCACTGTCGAGCATACACTGTTCCATAGAAAATCATTGTAATTAACCTAGACATTTCAATTATACTCAAATGTTTCTCAACATTTGTCTGCATTTTATGCATTTATAGTGTTACATGTTTCAGTTAACTCGCACATGAAATTTCACCCTGCAAAAGCCAATTATGTATAATATCCCCTTGTAAATATTATAAAATAAAATCTTTTCTCCTTTCGTTGCTACTCATTCGAAGGAGGTCGATGCTAAAACTTGATAAAATATTCGCTTCAACAGACTACAGAATTTAATACAGTCTATTGTTAAACAGAGAATACATAGTACAATTAAATAGATGTCTAGTAAAAATGGGCTAGGAGGATTCTGATTCAGAGGCAACTGAATCACCCTGTACGTAATGTGGTAGAATATTTTCATTGGTACTCTGCTCCCCATTGGGAGTAATAATTGTTTCACACATACATACATCACACATATCCGCGTTGAGCTGGGTTAACCCTTTGGCTACTATTAGCGCCTTTTACAGTTTGTATTGGCGTTCTGTGTCAAATTTCACCGTAGTTAAAGGGTTTAATTAATTTATCTAGGAATTTTAAATTTCTCTTTTTCTCTCTGTGCACTAATGTTTCTCAAATCTTCTCTGTTTCCGATATGTATTTTGTACAGCCGAACATAATTCGCATTTGGATCATGTATGTTATGTATAATATTATTTTGTATGTGTAATGCGAGTAATATGCCAAAATATTTTCATAAGCACTCTGCTCCCCATTCGCAGTAATAATCGTGTCACAGATATACATCGTATTTTATTATTTCCGGATACACGCACTTTCACGCGTATTTGGAATGCTTATGTATTGACACGGTGCAACACGAGCGCGTCAATATTATTTCTGTCACATGTGCAAATCAACCTCGGACGTCGTAATGCAAAATTTCTGCGGTATTTAGTAAAACATTGTTTCCAGCAGGCTGCTTCATTTAATATATATTTTAATTATTGTTATACATAATATACTATATGAGATTTACGTCAAATTATATAACTATGTACATGGATTTCGAAGAAAAATGGGAAGCGACAATCCTCATACAAAGACAAGTAAATTGCCTTGTACATCCCCGAACGTGAAAGCGAATGAATAATTATCAAGAATGGATAAACAGAAACATCTAGAGAAAGGCAAGATGGAATGTCATTCTATTCACAACTTTAGTCTTTACTCTATCAATCATACTTCATGCTTTCCCTTTTTCTTCCCATTCAACTATTATTATTTTACTCACTATTCCTGTCTTAAAATTCTTATAGGTAAACTACATACGCAATATTGCTAGTCTAATTTATAATCCTTCAACTCCAAGTCAATTGGAATTTCATCCTCTTGCAACACGTGAGACAGTATTGCGAGAAAATCTTGTAAAACTTGCAAAAATGTGTCATTCCAGAGCTCCGCTATCTTTTTTCTCTTCCAGACGAAAGTGGAAGACGCGAGAAATGAAGGGTTCCAACGTTACATTAGAGCAGCGAGCTTTTACCCAAGCATACGATAATTTGCCGGTGTTTACGAGCTGGAGAGCATACTACAACTTCCGCTTACCACAGGCTTAAAACCTTAAAAAGCCTGCTGCCCCTGTGAGAGCGTCTGCGTTGCGGCTCTCCGGTGAAATCGAGAGGACAACGGCTCGGAAACTATCGGCTTAGTCGAGAAGCTCGGGGGCGCTTTCACTCGAAGACAATCCATCGCCAAAAACCGCGCCAACTTCCCAGCCAATCCAATGGCATAGAGGCTTTCACCCTAGTTTGCACTCGGTAAATCAAGTGGACAGCGTTAAGTCGTGCGTGCGTCAAGTGTCGAGTTAAAACACGCTGAATTTCAGAATTCATCGAGTCTTAAAGCTGATCATCGCGACGAGAGTATCAGCTTAACCCTTTCCAGCCGAGTCTTCGCCGGCCGACTCGTTTTGGCTCGGTTGCGCCTGCAAGTGACACTTGTAGGTGTTTTACTTTCACAGCGCGCGGCAGACGGAATGGCGCGCACTGCTCTTGGAACGAGTTTCGTTACGGAGATTGTCCAGTTGTCATCGAGCCGTAGGCGAGGGGCGCTCGGCGCTCCGCGGGACGTAGCTAGGGGCGCGCAAATCTATCCCGGTTGAAAGGGCGAACGACCGCGGCACCGGCCAGCATAAAGAGAATGCTGGATATGCTTGCAGAATCCAGAGCAAAAGGCATCCTTATTATTCTCATATCTGACCGGGATTCCAATCAAGTCCCGCTGCTGCCGCAGCCAACGGGCCGCCGCAAATTTAGATAAACTTCTGTAATATCTGTGGGAAACCCTGAAAGGACGCCGGCGATCTTTAAACACTATTCAGATACACATATATATATATCTGCGTAGCAGATACCCAGGTAAACGGAGAAACAGAACTGGAACTAGCGAAGGCGAACAGTTTAACTCGTAAGATTAAGCCGAGTCTCATTCTCGCTGAATTTATGCATCAGTTCATGCTACCTGCTCGCTGCGCAGTAAACCTCCGCTCGGAGCCCGAGTCACGTAAGGTTCCTGCCTCTCTTGGATATATATTCTTTTCTCCGCATCTACGATTTTCATATCGCGTTTCTCGCCAGCTGCCTCTCCCGCCAACCGGCAACCACCACGTGGGTTTCTCTCTTCTCACGCATCAAGGGTCAGGAATCACCGATACAGAGATACTTGATTGCGATGAATACTTGATGACGTGCAATATGCGTAGTATAACCATTTAAATTGCTTCCTATTGAAAGGATACGTATTTCTCCTTGCTGGGCCGTTTCATTCCCATCCGGAAGGAGAGAAGATGTTGCGGCGAGTTCCCTGTTGTTCTCGAAGAAGTTGTAAGGAAAAAGATTCTTTATCTTTTAACATATGGTGACACGTATTAATATTTGAACATCCTCGTAGTCGAAAGATTATCGTGTATGTTTATTTATAATAGGAATAACTAATTAATTATTTTTTGTTTAATCGAAATATACATTGCAGTTTCTGTACACACGTTTATTTATTTGGTATCCACCGCTTTTCACGCTCCATGCGGCAAAATAAAGCATGTTGGAAATTGCGTGTTTTTAACAGAATTCAAATAAGCATTGTAGTTTATAAAGATATATCATTCATTTGTTTAATGCCGATTACTCGTCTGGAAATTTACGTTGGAAAAATATTCGGACGCATGTTATCCTTAACGCAATGGAAAGAAGGAAAGCAGTATTTAACACACCCTTTGCCTTTATCTCCTCTTATGAAGTTTATCGAGTAGAATAAAGAAAAGTTGCGTCCCCCTATATTAATTGAAGATATCCCAGCGATACAAACAAACCTCTTCATTCATCACTGATGCGTGTAAATCTTTAACGGTGGCTTTCTTCGAAAGTGTGCTTGTGTGCTTATCTGCTTCCGCAGTTAAAACCAAGTGAAACAAATGAAAAGCATACTCAATTTGTCACAACTGTAATCAATTTCTTTTAAATATAACAATATTTTTAAAAAATGCAAATAATAATTCACCCATTTAATTTCTTTATTCTAAGAGAAGAAACTCATGTTTCATTTGTCGCAATAAGAATGATTTTTGTAATAAACAGTGCTTTATTTTCTCCATGACGACTATACTCGCCTAACACTCGTTAAAACGTTACAACACATCTGAATATTTACGCGAGCCATTCTCCCTTCTTCACCAAATCCATCAACGCCAACTCCTTTCCCGTATTCCTGCTCTAATCGCACCATCCGAGCGGGTGCTTGTTAGCCTCTACTTATAACTTATAACTTACTACTTACGAACAAATCAAAAGCAATAGCTATCCGTACGGGGAACTAGTCGAGAGTGGAGCTAGTCCGACTAATTTCCCAGACATTCTTGGTGTTATGACCGAAGCCGATCGACTTGTAGTTATGAGTGTCGATAGTTGTCGGGAAATTACGCAAGAGCGCGCCCAGTAGGAAGCCGGCGCGGATCGGCGGATAGGTGGGAAGGGGGTGGCAGGAGCAGAAGCAGAGGCTGCTTTTGTTTGGTGGAGTGCACGCGTTTCAGCGTTAGTGGAACCGAGGCGCATGTGGGCGCATGTACAGGGTGATTCAATTGCCTTTGAATCAGAACTCTCCTAACCCCACTTTTACTAGATATCCATTTGATTATACTATACATATATTCTCTGTTTAACAATACACTGTATTAAATTCTGTAGTCTGTTGGAGCTAATATTTTCGCAAGTTTTAGCATCGACTTCCTTCGAATGGCTAGCAACGTAAGGAGAAAGTATTTTATTATATTATATATAACTGGCTGCTGCAGGGTGAAATGTCATGTGCGAGTTAACATAACTGAAACATGTAAAAGTATAAATGCATAAAATGCAGAGAAATGTTGAGAAACATTTGAGTATAATTTAAATGTCTAGGTTATTTATAATGATTTTATATAGAACAGTGTATGCTCGACCGTGGTGATTCAAAGACAAGTGACTCACCCTGTACGGCAGCAAGCAGGGCCAAGCCGAGCCAAGCCAAGCCAAGCCAAGCCAAGCCAAGCCAGGCCAGGCCAGGGGCAGAGGAGATGTTAGCTGGTGGTAGCTCTGGTACTGCTAGTGCTGCCGAGGAGGAAAGAGCCAGCAAGCAAGAGGAGGAGAGCGGGAAGGGTAGCGGGAAGGGTGGCGGAGGGTGGCGGAGGGTGGATGTTGAAGCAATATGTAGGTGGGTAGGTGTGTGCTGGCTAAGGGTGGCGGCGAGGTGAGAGAGGAGGCAAGCAGCCTCCGTCCATGCAAGTCCCAACACACCCCAGGCCAAAAGAAGGGAGTTCCCAGTGCACGTATGTGTGGTGGATGTAGACATGCGCGTTTAATAAGAATACGCACCCAGCGGAGCAGACAGTCGGTGCGACGGTGCAGCGCTAACATTTTATTTATCAACGCTGATGGCTTTCCCGTCCTCGCGAGGGTCGGCATTTTTTTTCAAGAAACCTGAAAGACTCTTCCCCCTTGACGCCCGCCGCCGACTTCGCCCACCCCGTCCACCCACCCCCGCCGACAATCAGATTCGCTTGCTACAACCACCTCCTACATTCCCATCCGAAATCTACCCAATCTTTTTCCCACATTCCCATCTTTGTACCCGCGATTCCCATTCCCGTGATATGCTAATGACCTCCAAATGACGTCTACCTGCCGTCGTGCAAATCCTCTCTTTCTCTCTTTCTCGCTCTCGAATTAAAGCCAACCGCCCCGACCCGCCAAGCCGTCATCCACTCTCTATTCTATCTGCATACTTTTGTGGCATAGATGCATTGGACTCTCGCCATTTTTTGTCTCTCGAATATCCGATCATTGGCATTGGGAAGGTTCGTTTACCGAATACCTCATGAAATTGAGCTACAAATCCTGTTAATTTCGTAGGGTTTCGTAGTTCATTTGGAATCCGTATGAGTACGTCATGTCCTTTCGTCCTTTCGCCTGTCACAGTTAAAGTATCACTCGTCTCTAACTTTGTAATTCTTTCATTTAAAAATCTAAAATATTGTAACAAAGATATTTAGTAAATATCTTCAAGTAAAATTGTAACAGTCCCTATAAAGTTACTCATTTTAAAAGATATAAGAAAAACGGTTTTCAATCAAAATTTTTATAAAAATTGTAATTTTTTGACGTTCCAAATTACGAAGTTCTAATTTACTGCGTGATTCAACGCGCACTTGACCGGTTTTTTTAATTAGTCAGCAGTTTTAATTAAACGCGAATATTTTCCAACTTTCCGCTACATCCTGTATATTAGACATGATATTATACCACATGCATGAAATATATAATACAATATATATATTACATATTGCGTATGTCTGAGAGAAAGAGGAATCGCACAGCATCGATTCAAAGGAAAGTGAATTACCTTGTACGTACATGTGTCACGTACTTATCACATTCTAGAAAAAGAAGAACCGTTTTCAGTTTAACAAGATTTCACTTTCGACACGATTTGAATGAAAGTTAGAATTTTCTGGCGTTCCAAACTACGCAATTGTTAATCTCACATGTTATCTCAATTTTCCAACAATCACGTGGGAATGTTACGATCGGATGCTGCGAGTGATTCTGACGAATGCCGCGAACAGGGAGTTGAAATATTACACCGCGCGTCAGACCACAAGAATTGCTGCATCGTCGACGATAATCTAGCCGCGCGGCACAGTCTGCCTGGCATCACTTATTTCTTTGTAAACGAGCCGCACGACTCCTCTTCTTTTTGCCGTGGGAGTAGCACTGGAGGGACACAATAAACTGCACGCGAGGGAACCGCAACAAGTTGAAAAAATTCCCCATACATCGCCAAAGATATTGTCATTGCGCCACTCCTGTTCCAATCACAAAAGGTTATCTAACGAATCTACATGTGCTTGCTAATTATAAAGAGAGAGAGGGAGGGTTTTGCATGCGTGTACCTCCGAGGTAAAATTCCAGAATTTACTCCACCGATTTGGATAATCCTTTCACCAATGGAAAATACGTTTCTCTCAGATGGGCATGGGTTATATTTGATTATACTTGCGCTTCGCGGGATTACGCTTACTACTCGGCGAACCGAACAGTGAACAGAAATGTACCGCAAGACAGATTAAAACAGCTTCTTATGCTCGGAAAACTTGGTAGAATCCCGAGAACCACCGAACGGATTATAATGCGGTTTTCTCCCCGGTATAGAATTATCATGCGGGAATATTATAGAATATAAAATCTTGCAATATGTATTACACGTACAGAACTCCTCAAAATTACCATTAAAATTTCCAACCTAGTTGCGGGTCGCACTATACATCATTAAACAATGCGGCAACCTATTATTCTTTAAATAAAATCACTGTTACTGTAATATATAAAACTTGAACTGAGAATTTCAATAGTAACTCCAGCATTTCAAAAGAAATGATGATCAAAGTATACATCATTAAAAGGTTTTGAAGTAAAGAAGAAGTTGCAACAAAGATAGTTGTAACAATTCGTTATTCTTTAACCCTTTGACTAGGAGAGACGTACATATACACCCTCACAAGACCATCAATATATACGAAAGTAAATATACGCTCTACATTTAATAATGCTCTCTAATTTAAATATGCGCGGCACAGCGACTGGCGTGCGAATAACCCGCCGTCCCTAATGATGGATTACTCCGAGATCGCGCCACAGTCAAAGGGTTAAGATAACTCATTGTTATAGCAATATCTATTACCTAAAATCTGCAGTTGGAAACACTTGGTAAGCAGAGAGAATTGACTGTACACGAACAGTGGTTTGGTTGCTTGAAACATGGGAAACAGTCAAAGTTCATTAGCATCGGGCTACAACTATATTATGTACAAGCCCTTTACCTTATCCGGAGAGTACATGAAGCTGTGGAAGATGGACCACTCGAGGGTTAAACTGGTTCATAACACTGGCGCAGCTTCTCATCTTACGAATCCTGGCTGTCGCTTCCGATTTCGCCGATGATATTCAAGGCAATAAAGATTGGCTAAATGATTTACGATGTGTGATCACGATCGTCATTAGGCATAAGTGAATCCAGTCGTCTGACCGAGATAGTGCGTATTGAATTGCAACGGGCGGATAAGGTAGCAAAGAAGAGGAGCAAAAGTGCAAGCTAATAGCTCACTGTCATCTTATATGTATGCCTGGTTGGCTTGGCTGCGTTCAATAAATTCTATTGGCTAAACGCTGATATACAATTCACAGATCGAAGTCGCAATTGATACCTCGCTAGAACCTACAGAGGAAACGCGATATCTTACTCGAATAACGAATTAATTATTAACAGGGTTTCTATCTGATGGAACTGCAGTGCACTCCTTCTTCGTAGTATGCACTGTCGTTCCTCCTCTCTCTCTCTTTCACCTACCCACAGACACACACCCGTGCGCGCACAGAAGCGGCTTTGCCCGTTGCACCCTCCCTCGCCTCATCCCTTAGCTAGAGTTCGTCTCTCTGTTCGACCTCGCCGTCGGCGTTATTTGCGTCCTCGTAGTTAAGGTTTCAAACGGACGGCTCTCAATGGTAAAACTTTATCGTGCAAGTGAAACCGAGAATTATTACAAGCCGAGTTCATCCTACCGCGTCATTACCTTTGGACGTTATTATTCCGAGAATACGTATTTCAATGAGACCGCTTTTTACCTCTTTCGTTCTCTCGCTCGCAGACTCTCCTAGTATGCGGCCTCCTCCTCCTCCTCCTCCGCCGCCGCCGCCGCCGCCGCTCGACCCCCCGCGAAATTTTAATCTCCGCAAATATTTTACGCTCGCTCCCCTTTTCTCTCTTCGCCACCCTTCACGCCAGGGAATTCCTCCCGCGCGGTAAAATCTCACGCAGCGCTGAAACTTTCACTTCCGGCAATCTCGTCAAACTCGATCCACCGCGATGGCAACAATGTTTCGCAGTTGCCAGCGCCTTAAGAAGCAAACAGGCTGAAATGGCCGAGGCAGCCAGCACTGGCCAAATCCAGGCTACGCCGGGCAGGGAAAGTAGGGAAGAGATAAGCGGAACGAGGAGAAATGACCATTTGGTTGGTGAGTCAGAAGTTGTTTCCGTTTGACGGACGATTAAAGAATAACAGAAGCAACTAGCGAGCGAACCCTTCAGCTTGACGTATGGTGGGTGCCGCGGCGAGCCGCCGGCATTCGTCCATTCGTCCATTCGCCTACGAATCCCGGCCGAGTTCTATCTCAAAGACGACATCGCTCACTAGTCACGGCAAGTGGCTCTCGCAATCTTTCGCCGTGAATGCCGCTTACCAAGTCCGCTCGACATTCACAGGATATTAAATGAAAACATTGGACGGCTCTTACACTCGGCGAGTGCGCGCTCGCGCAGCGCAACCTCGACGCACCGCTGGAACTATGTACCTAATATTTACCGAGAACGATATCGCAAAGGAACCATCAGCAGACGCGAGCTTCCTTTTTTCCACTGGCTCCGAGAGAGTACATATGTACTTAGATACCTCTTTGGCCCGCTCGCCTCTGTCTAACTTGTACGCTCAGCCGAGTGCAGTTCAAGTGAAAAAGGGCTCGGAAAGCACTGGCCGAGCGGCGCACACCGCCACCGACTTCCACGGCCTTGCCTGCGTCTCTTCGTCCAAGCGAAATCGCATAAACTCCGCTGAAGATACGCCTTAAAATAATCTTGCCATTTCGCTGCTCTATGCTTTGCGATCTCTTCCACCGTCCGGCTTCTTTCTCCTCTTCTTTCCTCTCCCGTGTCCCCCAATACAAACCGTCCTCCATTCCGCTGCAAGGACTTGCTGCACTTTTGTAACTCCTTTTCTGAATCCTCCTTTGCTTCTCCTGCTAATATAAAAAGCGAAGTTTGTATCTCTGCCTGTGCTTTAAATAAAGTCGAAATCGTTGAAAAGATTTTAGTGCGAGTTTTTGTATTGTAAAAAGTTTTGATTCAAGACCAACGTCAAAATTTTAAGGGGAATACATCGTTAGAAGAATTCTGCAACAATTATTCTTTAAATTTAATCATTGTGATTGCAATATTTATTACTTTTCGGGTATTTCAAGAGTAATTTTAAAATTTTAAAACGAATGGGTAGCCAAGCTGTACTGTAATGTTTATTAGTTATAAAAAGTGTGTCAAAACCAACGCGCAATTGTAAGGGTAATGCATCGTTAGGAGATTTCTGCAACAATCTATTATTTTTTACATTGAATCATTATGATTGTAATTTTTATTACTTTTGGGATATTTCAAGAGTAATTCTAAAATTTCAAAACGAATGGATAGCCAAGCTATACATCGTTAAAAAACTCTTTGCATTATTTATAACGTTCCAATGAAATATCACCTGACTGGAATCGAATAGGACAGCTAGTAAAGAATAGCCCGAGGGATGAGCAGATTTTATCGACATTAATTTACTACACATCCCCTTTTCTCTTTACATGTGCGCCGCACATTTTACAGGCTTCGGTTTCTTCTCTTTATCATCCAGAGGCGAAACTGGGGTACAATGTTTCATTGTTCGAGGCAGTGCTTAATGCATCGTCGCTCTCACATAATGATGATTCGCCGAACTTCTGCTTGAAAATGATTCCGGTCGGCAATGAAAGCAACAAGGCCGAGCCAACAAGGTATTATTGCAAAACAAGAGCAGACACAATAGGCCGACGTGAAAGCAGTGTCGGATACATTTATACTTCTGCGCCAATTTCTAAAGAAAGAAGTTGCTTCCGCATAATGATGATTCGCCGAATTTCTGCTTGAAAATGATTGCGGTCAGCAGTGAGATCAGAAACGCCGAGTTAACAAGGTATTATTGCAAAACAAGAGCAGCCACAAAAGGCCGAAGTGGAACGGTTGTAGTATACATTTATACTTCTATACTAATTTATAATGAGAGAAAGTTTCTCTGTGTGTGTGTGTCTGTGGAAATCTTACAAATTATTCAATCCATTTGAATAATTTTTTTTACCATTGAGAAGTATTCATTATGCACACTATAGAAATTTGTAGCAATGACCATAAATGCACGACAAAACGAATTGAAACAACTTACGCTCAGAAAACTTGATATAATCTCGAGAATCACTAAACCGAATTTAATGCGCGTTTCCCCCCTGTGTACATTTATGATCCAGATAAATTATAAGCTATAAAATACTGCAATATTTTTTTACCTATACAAGATGTTTCAAAAGTACCTCCACAAATTTAAAAGCAATGTCGCGTCGAGGTATACATTAATAGATGTTTACAACAAACGAAGTTGCTGCAACATGTTATTCTTTCAATTAAATCATTGTTAACATGAAATATCCGAATCAGGTCGCGCAAATCTGTTAGCAATAAATATATTAACTGGCTTCCAAATATAAAAACGAAAGGAATGTTGATCGACGAGCGAGCGAAGCCTCAAGGAGTCTGGTAAAATTTAAACAAGTCTCCAAAATTAGCTCGAACACGGAAGATGGAAATTTTATCGATGGGAAGGATCGGAGTTTCATTAATTTACCCAGTTACCAGCCGGAGTGAGAACTCGTAAACATTTTCGCGATTCGTGATTGGCGAGTCGTGAGCGCGCGCTCGAGTGGCTCACTTGATACTTGGTTAGGAAAGTTATCAGTGTTAACGATGCCGTCGCCACACACGAGCACGCACACGCACACGCGCACACATATAGAGGAAGCCCGAGACGATGAGTGGGAAGGGTTCGGCGTGTGGAAGTACGCTACTATACGCGTTGCGTGCAATTAAATCGGTGCGGCGAGTCCACCACTCCTATTACACGCCTCTTACCCGTTTATTAATTAACGCGTGGCGTAGAAAATGATTCCCCCGCGAGAGCAAAACCGTCTGGAAAGAAGATCGATGACGGGAACTTGGCCGAACTGATTAATTCCAATCGGCACGGAAGATCTTCAGCCACTTCGTCTCTTAGTCGAGCAAGGTTTCTTCATTATCTTGAGTTCCTACTTCTTCACCTGCTTGACAAATTCAGTCCTGCCTTATCACAATTCCTTTGTACCAACCAGTTGTTGGTACGAGGCATTATCGTGCACGCGTTGAACATATATCAACGTCGTATATCTATACATGTTAACTCACAATCAACACTGCCTTTCCAATGCAACAAGCGAGTAAATTGTCGCCCGTCGCTACGTACCTGTTCGCTCCGACGAGCGACTTTTGTCTGCCCCGTTAAGTTGATATTTATGCTTCTCCCCGGCGAAACTCACACATTCCAGAAGAGTCGGAGAAAGTAATTAAGCAGTAATTAAATACGGCTGGTATTTATTTTCCAATGAGATCCTAGACGATGTGTTTCGGAATCCGTCTATTTTGCGGGTATACTTTAACTGTAATCAAATAAAAAATAGCTGTCGCTGCGAACCAGACTCAGTCCCAGACTAGTTTGTCGTATGGAATATTCACGATGTATTTTTATGGAACAGCACACATGACTGACAAAAAAGACGGACCAGACAAAAAGATCAGCCAGTAAAAGTCTGTCGCGTGCAGAAGACCAAATGGTTCACTTATTTTTATAATAAACTTTGACAGTACAAACAGGTTTATGCTATAAAAATATCAAATTTTCTGATGTTGTAAATCTTTTCTTGTTCTATCATTGTTTAGTCGAGGCTTACAGCCAAGTACTCAATTAGTATTTGCAATACTTCTAACAATTATATCCAAAGATAGTCGTGTTCATCCATTAACGGTGCTGAAAGCGAATATTCCAATGGTCAAAATAGTCGACCACCGATAGTCTGCAGTGTGCACTAGCATTTATGAACATAACTCATATGCTATGGCAATGTCCTTTATGTAAGACTAGTTGTCCTACCTGGTTTCGCCCAGGTGACATTTCGTGCGCATACTAACATTGATTTCATTTGAAGAAAACTAAGTCGTTCCACTGCCATTCGAAAGATTTATTACATATTTTCACTGCTGGAATCGCTTATTCGAAACGTATTTGACCACACTCATATGCCAACTAATTAACGTATAATACTGCTAATAGTAGTATTAGAACTAATATTGTGTTTTTGGAATAGATTTCAGGATTGGTTTTGGGGTTGAAGACTATGATATTATTTTATTTAAGATATCGAAGAATACTCACGCTGAATTTGGTGTGAATATATTGAGTAGTATAGAATTCTTTTAGAGCGGATGCATTTTAGAGATATTGTAGTTTGAGGGTAGAAATTCCCATAGTATTTATTCTAAGGTGTCGAAGAATGCTCTGCCAAATTTGGTGCGGATATATTGAATGATATAGGAGCATTTTACAAGGGTTGGTTTTAGGGGTAGTTGGGGGGTTGAGAATCCCAATAGTATTTATTCCAAAGTGTGAAAAAATACGCAAGCCAAATTTAATGCGATTAGATTTAACGATATAGAAGGCTTTACGGAACTTACGCACATGCATATTTTGAGTTTTATATATTAACACTTGGCATGCGGGCAACGTATTTTTACGTTTTTCGCAGTCTGTCACTGGAGCGCGGGCCACGTAAAAATACGTATTGAGGAGATTTCTGCCGGAGAGCGAGTATCGTATAATTACGATGGACATTCCATGTATGCTGTTTGCGTTGTTAGGCAACGCTTTACATTGTTGCTTCTCAGATGTTTCGTTCCAGTGACAGACTGCGAAAAACGTAAAAGTACGTTGCCCGCATGCCAAGTGTTAAGATAGGAGAACCTTTTCTATCCAATAAATTAAACACATAGTGAATATTGCAACTAACGAAATAGTCAGGAACCAATAGTCTGTCATGGATGGTAATCTTTAACATCGTCTAGGCGAGGGATATTGTTTATGCACTTTTTCGCACTGCCCTTAGAAGCAGTGCCAATCAGACAGAGTTTACTTGTTCGTTTGTGCATTCGTTCCTTCATCCGTTTAGTCATTCATTATTCATCGGTTTATTCGTCCGCCCCACAAGTCGAAATGTTACCAACCTTCTCTTTTTTCTGCTCCTTGCCACGGTTTAAATTCGATTTTGAAATCTAGTTTCCTTACACATCTCAGTTTCTTTGAATTAAATCACTGTGATTGTAATATTTATCAATTTTGAGATATTTCAAGAGAAACTTTAAAATTTCAAAACGAATGGCTGGCCAGACATTGTCAAAAAGCTCTTACAAAAAAGATAACTGAAGCAATCTATTATTCTAGAAACTGCATTATTTACAACCTCTACATGAAATATCACTTGGCTGAAACCGGATAAATCCAATTTCATTAGACATCTTGTTCTCTTTGTATTAAATCATTGTGATTTAAATATTTCTTGCTTTTAGGATATTTCAGGAGTAACTTTAAAATTTGAAAACGAACGGATGGCCAAACTATACATTATGAAAAGATTCCGATAAAAGAAATAACTGGAGCAATCTATTATTCTAGAAATTGCATTACTTATAACGTCTACACGAAATGTAACCTGGCTGGTTTCATTGCACGTCTTGTTTTTTTTTAATGTGGATCATCCCTTTCGACGCAGTCGTTGCCACTACCAATATTGAAGAGGGATTAATATTAAAGCAGAGACATTAGTGGGAGTTTTGCGGAATCGGCGACGGATTCAATTTGTAAAATACTCCAACCAACGACCAGAAATCTCCTGGGTCGTCAACACTCAAGCCAACCGAGTATTTCCACGCAAATGATTCCTCTCCTCAGCTGCACCACTTGCCACTCTGCTCTGTCTGTCTATCGACTCTACCAATTGCCGATTGCATCATCCATTCCTACTTACCAAAGAAGATCCTAGCAATAAATAGATTCTCCTAGATTTCGTTTATCGAATTCCTCCTGGAGAAGCTCGGCTTTCATTCGAACCCTATTTTGCCAGGTGGGAAGACGGTTTCAGTTTCGACGTCGAGCCTCGTCGTCTCGTCTTACGCACTATCGCATGCTAACTCTTCGTCCTCCTATTAAGATTAGCTGTTCTATCCTATTGAATTTATTTAACCCAATTAAAGGAGTGCACTGCTTTGAAATTCGACATTTCACTACTCTTTGGTTTATGATCTCTGCAACGGCCTAGTTCTTATCCTCTTTTCTGAAGCAGTTCTATAACTCATTTTCCGAATACTGGTAATTATATAGAACAGGATGCCCTAGCGATTTCAATGCCGTTTATATATGTTATAGGAGGCATCATTCCGAGTATCCTTTCCCTATAAAAGTAACCGTCGGTCGGCTTTAGTTTTCGAGTTATACACAAGAATATTTTCTGTATTTGGATTTTTTATTATAACAGCATTTCAAATGAGGCGATCTAACTATGAAATAAGAAGAAATTCTATATATTTATCGTAGTCTGGGTTGGATAGTTGTAGCTTTTAAATTTGTGTTAATTCGCTATTAGGTCTCTACAAGATTTGGGGTGATGCCACAAAACCATAGCTAAGTTTACGTTACGATTTCTGTTGATACTCCGACTATATTTATCGATATATAAAATCCGTCTTTAAATGTGTCTAAGTTCTTTCCTATAAGTTTCCCCCACATATATGTGTATATGAATATGATCAGTTTAAATCACTCTATAACATGTATCAAAGTCATTAAAACCGGTAAGAGGTACCCTTTTCTACATAATCACTCGAATAATTTATTTCTTTTCCCGTTAATATAAAGGGTGAAGTTTATATCTCAGTTTGTATGTTTGAAATAAACTCGAAACTCAATCGATTTTAATGCTATTTCTTATAATGTTCTAGTTTCACTACCAGGCTTCGCCTGGGTAGCGCTAACATTGATTTAACTTACAAAAAAATAAATTGTTGCACTGCTATTAGAGACCTTTTTTACATTTTGTCACTGCTGGCATGATTTACAGAAAAGGTATTCAGGCACATACATATACCCAGTAATTGATACATAATAATACTAATATCATTACAGTTTTTCTAAGGTTTCGAAAAATACTCTCGCTGAATTTGGCGCGAATCCATTGAACAGTATAGAAGCCTTTTCGGAACATACATACATGTACATATTTTCATTTTTTTATACACATTTAAAGAGGTTGTACTAAGTCAGAAACACTCACGGACGAGCACACAACAACTCACCAAAGATTTATTACAACCGGATAAATGGTATACGAATAGGGTACATGCATACAGACAAACATTCATTTTTATATACATAGAAGACAAAATTGTATGCAGACAAATCTTAAGTTAGAAGATAACGCAGTATTTATTACTTTAAATTAAAGGAGCAATTAAAGGCGTGCGCTGCTTTCCAATCTCCGGAGGAGTGCCCGGCTGATCGAGAGTTACACGTGTTAATGTCAGCTCCCATTTAACACGCACCTTGTAACCAAATACGTGGACGTGAGACGCGAGCATGAAAGATCAAGAGGAGTCAGCTGGCTGACACGCGACCGTCTCTTAGAAGACGGAGTGGCACGAAATGGAAGCCCCTTTCGTCCACGAAGAATACTCACTGAGCCCGTGCCAGCCCTCTTCTTACGCCGAATCGGGTAAGCAAACCGATATTCTGTTTCAGGATCAGCCAACAACGCCTGATCGCTCCTCCCCTGCTTCACAGTTAATTAACGGTTACCGTAACCGGAGCCCCCTATCGAGATACCTCGAAAATGCCATAATCAGCTTTACCTATGAGAAGTTAAATCCAGGCAATCATCGCATATCCTCGAAATAAAATTGATGGGATCCGAAATAGTCATTTCGTCATCATTTTTACGATTTCCTGGATCACTGGGAACTGTAGGAACCCTTATAATTTCGTCATGATTGTCAGTCTGGTAGAGCCAATATCCCCTCACCCTATTTTTACATTCCTTTTATTTCGAAAGCTGAAATATTTTGTGATTAGAGTATTTAGTGTGTACTTTTACAGCAAATAATAACGGTTACTATAAAAAATATATATATGTAGCGGTTGAATTGAGTACTTCTTCCTTTTTAAAGTCAGTAAATAATTAATTTTGAAGAAAGAAAGAAAACGGACTTTAATTTGATAAAATTTACCTATCAGGTTTTCGAAATAATTTCAGTAAAAATTACAGTTGTTTTGTGTTCCAGAATATGGATCCCTACGTTAATGCGTGGCCCGACATGCACTTGACCGATTATACTTAAGTTCCTTTTTACATATTTCCCCGAAAATCCAGTAGAATCGTAGACACTTTATATTTCATAAAAATAATGACAAACGTAATATACGAAGTTGATGATATCCCGGAAGAGGAGTTGCTTTTCCTTCGTTTGTCAATTGAGGAGTTGATGCTGAATGAGCGCCTTCATAATTCATAAAGAAGCGATCTTCTCGAGGCTGCTCGACGCATGAACGGCTCGAATGAAGAGAGCCGCGTACGCTTGCCTTAATCCAGGATTTGCTAGCATACATGTACGTATAGTAATGATTCTGCGGGACTGAAGGGAAGTAAATGTGCAGGTGCCAGCAGCTTCGTATCCACGGCACTTCTCTCAAGCCGCAGCAAGCCACGCGGCAATTCCAGGCAAGGTATGCAATGGTATGCGTCTCGCAACGCAGAAACACCATCTCACTCACACCAATCGAGATGGATGGCGAGAGTCCGTCGGCGTCGCCGGTAATTCAACTCGGCAACTCGTCTCGACGACGATCCTTCACGGAAATCCGGGGAGCCGCTTTTCTTCCAGATAATAGTAATTATGCGTCAGCTGACAAGTTGGCCGCCGGCACTCTAACTGCAGCGTGCAGCGACCATTGGAGCGAGGGCAACTGATTCGTAAGTCGTAAAGCGAAGAAAAGAGAGAAGAGGGAAGATTCGGCGAGGCCGAGGACCCATTCACTCCAATTCAGACAAGACACAGAAGCATTGCTGCGCGCCAAGGTACTGCGGGGATTCAAATATTCCTGATTCGGAGTTGCAATGAGACTTTTAGCGAAGGGTTGCGACTGCGGGAAGTGCGAAAATCTCAACTGGAAGCTCGCGGCGGCGACGAGTGGTGGACCAGCTGAGCTCGCGGAGTTCATATCGATTCCAGGCTTCATGTATTCCCTTCATCATCGGACTGATGTGATGGCAAATGAACGAGAAAGAGCAAACCCTACCAAGAGGCACAAAGGATTCCCTGTCCCTCTGTCCCTCTTCCTGTGAGAGGATCCCGATAGACGAGAGCAGCGCGACTTTTGAATTATAACACGAAATTATGCGTAGCAGCGAGCAGACACACGGCACACATGTACACGCCGGCATGTGTAGTATGTGCGGTTACGTCTACGAGGACGCTTATGTACACGTCCTACTACATGTCCGCCGAGTTTTCCATTGCATCGCCCACTAATCACGATAAAAGCCGTACCTCGCTCGCGTTACATCTGTCATCCGGCTGTGTCTTGGCTTACTTAATGGAAATATGAGGACCGTTACACTCGCTCTATGACAGTCGCGTGCTTTTTTTTACCACGACAAATACCGCAACACGTCGGAGCTCACTTCTTCCCCGACAAGTAGGATTCACCACCATTCTTGGCCTGTTTAACATTCGCCCGAAATTGCAAAAGGTATCGCGAGAACAACATCTTTGGAAATCAAGCTCGAACCCAAAAGTTAAGTTGTGTAGCATGGTACACGTATACACTGCTGGACTCTTTCGGTATGCGGCTGAGTTTCACCCTATCGGCACAGTTCTTTCTCGTACTCAACGTCCCAAGTTTAAACCACCTCAATGATATTCCTGGAAAAATTGCATCGAGCTGAAATTAGAAATGACATACAACCCAGTATTCCGGACAGAGTGACGGACAGAAGGGAGAGAGGGAGTGTGCCATGTCTGTGTTTTCAGAATTTCTGTACCGTGCACTAAGGCAAATTGTGATTTATGCAGTCTCTCAGTTCACGCCCTCCCAAAGAGAATTCTGGATGTAACGAATTATGGTGATTTCCTCTTAATGCGAATATATGGTTCACCGGCGTATAATCAACATTTCGTTTGACGCGTCGCGTCCGAGCATCTACTCGTCAGTCTTTTTATACGACGGACCTAAGCCGCCTTTCTTGCGAAACGTGATTGTCCGGCATCGCAATTTCATACTGAGGTCCCGATTAAAGCAATGGCGAAACAATATGCCAAATGGAAAAAGTAAATGGAAAAGTGTGGCAGGATCAGACTTTGCGATAGCAACGGTCTCTCGGGTTGCGAGCTCGGGGAAGCAACCCTTGATAGGTGCACTTTTGGGAGGAAGGGGTAGCCATCAAGCCTACTCTAGTCAGTGTACTTGAAACCTCGAGTGCCCACCGAGACGCGCAAAACAGGAGGGCTACATACAGTGTATATCACGGCGAGCTATGTCCGAGATGCAAAATGCAATAAAATATAATATACTCAATCGTAGTCTCAAGATACAAATACGGTAAAGAAGAAAGAAGTGTCTGATTATAAAAAGTCTTTTATTTTAATTTCACAGAACATTATTTCGGACTTATGCTGCCCCACGCATTTGGACTTAATAGCTAGGTATAAACCTCTGAGGCTTGTAAGAAAATACGTTTTCTCCCTATTCAACAGTATTCTATAATCTTACATAATATACTATATAGAGTCAATAACATTAATACCAGTCGCATTAAAGTCGTACATGTACAAAACATCCAGGGAGCAAGAGAAAATAAAGATCTAGATGTGTAGTGAGTTAGAAATATGACTCAGTTTACGAACAATCAGTCGCATAGGTATTATCACTCTTTGTCAGAGAATTCCTGACTCGCTAGAATGTAGAAATATGAGTCGGTATTTTGAATTAAGAGATTAGGTTCGTCGAACTCTACAACCTCTCCTTCATTCATGACCAGAACTCTGAAATGAAAATGTTCTTCGTTTAATAGACTGCAGGGGAAGCCGAGATGGAGGGACTAGTCGATGCTTTACCTATCACAATGCATTATTGTTCTTATTCTATGAGCAATGGTAATCACTGTCGCACTCTGGAAAGACGATTTAATAGTGCTTTGGATAAACTTGTCTGTTTCCTGGTCGACATTGGCTGTAGCCTCATCAATACAAATAATCTGTCGGTGAAGATGAAAAAGTATGGAGCATAAAAGTTAAATAACTATTATTATTTGGTCCTTTTTACTAAATACGTCTAATACCTTGGCATTGTGCAAAACTGCACGTACTAAACAAAATAACTGTCTTTGGCCGGCACTCAAATTCCTGCCGCTCTCATCGAGTACAGCCCCGAGGCCACCTAACCGGTAAACCAACGAATGGACTTTGCATTTCTCCAATACTTTGTATATATGTAAATCTGGATATTGATTTAAGGGATCCACATTCTCCCGAATGGTACCAGAGAACAAAAATGGATCCTGAGGTATTATGGCCAAACGAGATCTGAAATATTCCGTACCCGAACAGGGGCATTTTTCTTTACCAGAAATAGGGGTCGTCATGGATAACAGTCATTATTGAAGATTACCTTAAAGCATTAAGCTGCAAAATTTGAATATCCACGTTATCTATTAATATACTGCCGGAGGAAATGTCCACCAACCGGAAGAGCGAAGCAAAAAGGGAGCTTTTTCCTGCTCCCGTTCGACCGACAATACCAATTTTTTCAGCCGGTCGCGTAGTAAAGGAAACTCCATGTAGCGAGAGTGCCACGTGCTCCCTGTAGTATTAAATCCGAAATGATCACCAGCCATGTCTATTATTTAAATCAAAACCCAGCACCATTACCTGTATTTCAAATAGACTTCTCTAAATTCAACAACTCCCTGACTCGGCCAAGCGTATGGAGGACTTTGGCCAGAGGTTGTTTCCATAGGAATATTTTCTAAATACTGTTTCACACGCTCGACTGCAATCATTTCTCTCTCTGTCTCAGTGAATGCATTTACCACCCCTGATAGTAAACCAGTTACGGACAAAGTGTACGTGATGGCTAGTCCTATTAAACCAGGGTCTGCTATATCGTACTGATGCTGTAAGACTGCTATAACGCTCACTCCGGCAAGGAGCGTAACTCCGATAAATTGTAGTCGTAACGCCAACCACTGGCTCACAGCGATGGATGCGAATTGTGCCTCCTGACTTGTTTCTAAGAGGAGTTCATTTTCCTGCTTGAATCGTGCAGCAGTTCGGAACGCTCGAATGCTACTTAAACCTCGTAGAGTCTCATTGAACTGTGCATATAACGGGGAGAGAGCTGTGCTAGACAATCGTTTCAGTTCCCTGGATGTCAACCTACAAAACTTACAGTAAATAGGGCATTCTGGGAGGAAATGAGTGTCACCATATTTGCGACTGGTCGATCAGTAGTATGTATCATGTACCTGTAGTGATTTTGTACCCAGTGGTATATTGGCACAAGTGGTGCTAATACTAAGAATATCCAGGGAAGACCATAGGCAGTCACAATTATAGTAGCAATAAGGCCAAACAACTGAGCGAGCAAAATGTTGGTAATGAATGGAAGAGTGTCATCTATCGTATATGTATCAGACGAAAACCTGTTTATAACTCTTCCAAAAGGTTGCATATCGAAAAAGACAGGCTTGGCCTAGAATTTGTTAACCGAAGGTTTAGCAAGCTGATACCCTTCAGTCTATGGCTTACTGCCGACCCCACTTACCCGCACCACAATTTTCAAGAGCTGCTTGTGTAAAACTGTTGCTGCTTCAATACCACCATACGCGAACATAAACGCTCTGATTAACGTAAAAACTGAGTTAACAGCAGCTAATAGAGCGTACACTGTTAAATAATAATGGGTATCATGGATATCATCATTGTAAAACACAGATTCCAACCGTCCTACATTCACTCGATCTGTAGCATTGATTGATGATGCATTAGAGCTGGCATGTGTCACCCAATATGACAACCACAAGTCTGTAATGTTCTTGGAACTTTGCATCAAGATCATAGACAAAAAAATTGATATCGCCAGATAGCGACCCACAGCTTTAATGTATGTACTATATACTCCAAATCGCACATTGCCTTTTTCGCTTGATTCCTCGGCAAGCAAAGGATCTCTTTCTGCCCTTTCGGAACAATCAAAATCTGTCGATAAGCCACTCATGGATGTTATATCCAAATCGGCATCAACTGATTCCGATGATAATAAATAATCCTCCAAATCGGGTAAAATTTCACTTGGCTTTCCTTCTCTAATAATTTTACCCTTTGACATTTCTACTACTAAGTCTGCATGAAGCAAGTACTGGGTTTGATGAGTGCAGAGTATTCTGGTTTTGTTCCTCAACGCAGTTAATACGACATGTTCAAATACATAATTTGCGACTTTTGGGTCAAGAGTGGCCAAGATATCATCGAGCAAGTAAATCTCTTTATCAGCGTAGACGGCTCTCGCTAAAGCGATCCGCGTTTTCTGACCGCCACTGAGTGTATTACCTGCCTCTCCCACGGGGGTCAAGTCTTTTTTGGGCAATGCATTTAAGTCTGCCATTAGAGCGCATGCTTTCAAAACATTCCTGTGACAATTAAGGTTCATATACTGCTACGTCATAAATTTTAGTTACTCATTTCCAACGACTGATCTAATGCTTACTTGTATTTGTTGTAGTCGTATGCTTTACCAAAGAGAATATTATCGCGAATTGTTCCACGTTGCAGCCATGGACTTTGCCTCACGTACGCAAAGCCATCATCTACATTACTAATTCCAATCGTGCCACTGACTTTCGTGATTTCCCCCAAAATGCCATATAATAGTAGCGATTTCCCACTACCTACTTTGCCCATAATGCCAACCAATTCGCCCTGAAATCAAATGCATCCAAGATAAAGTACTAAGAATAAACAAATTTGGAAGACTTTGTGTTGCGGAATGATTATTTTACCTTTCGAACGGTAAGATTTATATCTCGTAAATTGAACGCTTTATCATCTTCAAATGTGACCATTTTCTTGATATCTGTACTGGACGACGGCGTTGCCGTCAAATCTGTTGATTTCTCCGTATTCTCGGGTGTTCTCTTGGTTTTAGCATTTACAGTTAAAGTTACATCCCGAAATACCAAATCTACACCGGGCGGGCTCTCGGAATAATATGATCGAATATCTGCGTCTGGCAACTATATCCAATAGGATTTGCATGAATAACAACTTATTAGGAGTATCGAACATATGTTTAGCTTCTTTACCGCTACATCCTACTTACATCCAGTAATCTTTGGATTCGTTTGACCGACACCCAGGCCTCCGTGAGACCGTTCAACACCCACGGGAATGCGTTCAATGGACCAATCAGCATATTCAGCAATGCCATACTTGTGAAAACAGTCTTCGCATCAAGCTCATGACCCAGGAGCACGTACGTTGCAAAAGTCAATATTGAAATCAATACCGGCGTTGTAGCCCAGAAAAATACACACAGAGCGTCAAGATATTTTCTACCGCTTAAATATTTTAACTCATTTTCTCGCAATTCTGTTAAACGAACGTTCATGTCAATTTGTTATAGAATTCATACCAAAACATCGCTTGTGTACTGAAAGAAGCATACTAACTGAAAATATTCCGCAAAAAGTGTTCCTCCCATACGTTCAGTTTAATAGCCACTATTCCGCGTAAAGTTTCTCCTACCAATCGCACTCTTTGGTCCTTGTATTGCATTAGCTTGGTACTAAGCACCCCGATTTTATTTGCAATTATTTTATTTATCGGTATAAGAACTATTGCGAACGTTAGCCCTGCCAGGAAAGACACTCCAATTTGTTCATGTAGAAGATATAAAGTGATAACTAACTGAAAATATAAAGATGCAGAGGTATTTGATCAGTGGCCCACATCATAAATTGTAAAGGGGAGTCTCTATATATATTCTATCTATACTACTTCAACAATATCTAACTTAATATTAAAACTGTATAATTGATCGGTCTATATACTCGAAACAAGAATATACCACATATTACCTGTAATGGTATGCTCCAAAATGTATGAAAACTGGGGCAGCTATTTACGAGCCTATCGGTGTCGGTGCTCATGAAATTAATAATTTCCCCAAAATTAAATTGTTGAGTTAATTCTGTACTTGAGGAATGTAAAGTTTTCCTATACACCAGTGTAACAACAGTAGCTCTGATTTTTAAACCAACTATTGACATCCAGAATGTAAAATGCGCATTACAAAAGGAACCTGAAATAAAAAGATCTCATTTGTCTCAGGGCTCAGAATATTCTTTAGTGAGTCATGTTCTTAAAATGATTATAACTACCTATAAGAGCACTAATAAAAATCATGAACGCATAAAGATATCCGTACGACATCGGCGCACTCTTATCTTCGATGAAACCTATTAATTTGTTTAACATAATAGGGCCCACAAATGATGAGCAGTCTGCTATAAATTTTAGTATTCCAACGGCATAGAACTCCCACCCAAAACATTTGTGAAGTAAACGGAGTAACGTCGTTTTCCTTCTGACTATTATCACATCTGGGTCAACTTGTGTTCCTGACACACCGTCCGATCTGTCATTCTCGTATGTAGACTGTAAGGCATTTACGCCCGTAATTCAGTATTGGTCAGCTTTGTTAATATGCTTAATATCATAGTATAATATTGAATTTACCATATTGTTCAAATATTTATCGATATGCTGACTTATCGTGTCTGTACTAATGTTGTCTGGTAATTCAAAGAGATCGTCCGAATGGTTCAACTGGCCATTAATGCCTTTCTTCAACAGTGGATTTACCCAGTTAAATAGAAATTTCGAGGTTGCTGTTGCACCCTCCATTGCGGTCCCTAGATATGTTGGGTCCTGTTCTTCTGGGAATTGTACGTAAGATGAATTTGGTGTGCTCAATAATGCAGTCCTCTCTCCTATCTAAGAACAGGTTTTTTCACTCACTCGTGATATCTGTGTTTACTTAATAGTCCATGCTTTTAGATATCATAGTCAATTTGGCAGCACATTACATCTACTTGATTATACACATTCAAATCTGTCACACTGATAAGCACACATGGACAAATTACTGATAATACTTTGTGCCACTACATTGGAAGAGAAATACTTTAGAGCCACTTACTTCACGATATATGGCAGATCTTTGATTCCGTAAATTGGCCTCTCCTGGTATCAAAGTCACAGCATAGAGTACTAACAGACTGACAACACAAATGCTAAATGCCAATGATAAGTTTGGTAGAACATCATCTGCAGGCTTGTTATTAATGTGACTTCTTAAAAGAAGGACAGATATAACTGTCAGCAGAAGTATCAGTGCCCTCATTAAGACGGGCCCCCTTGGATTAGTGTTCCTTCCTTTTCTCAAGCTTAGTATAAAACATAAATGTACTACCCATGCTAGTCCCTCTGTACCTGCTACAAGATAGTCAATGGGTTTGGCTGAAGTAGCTTGATCTTTTAGCATTGTCTCACTATCATCCAAAGGAGGAGTGAATAAAAGGGATGACTGAGTCGTCTCCTCCATTTCTGGTGATAATACTGACTTCACAAAATTGGCAGTATAGTTCCAGCCATCCTTTATTTTATCTAGTATATCGGATGAATTTCCTAATATCCTTGTGTCTGTGTACAAAATAGTGCCTGGATCCGATACTCTCAAACTATTATTGGATGGCTCATCATTTGGTGGAAGAAGTGTAGTATTTGTAAGAATAATGTATGCTTTTACAATAGGAAGAATTACTAGACATGCCACAATCAATATTCTTACATTTATGGTAAGATTACTACTACATTGAAATCCATTATTTGTACTTCTTCTTCCACAATTATACGCAGATAAAATCGCAATACACACTAATACTGGAATCTGAAATTTGTGACAATAAACTTGTTAGTTCTAGTGTACCTCGATGCGAGCCTGATGAAATCTCATCCGACTGTTCTAGCCACAATATGAAGGCTAGTGATTTCAACATTACCTGCAGGCAAAGCTGTTGAAAGCAGACACTAAGGTCATGTGTTTCTGGATTCAGTGGCTTAATACCTCCACGGTGGCCACAAAATTCTGTCCAATTCCACTCCCATCTACTTCCACCACCATCGTTTAACCAATTACTGTCCATATTTGACAATGGCAAACAGTCTGCGAAGGAAAAAAGAACAGTCAGAGAACTCTTTGTCCCACGTATAACGAGTTTGCTCTGTATACAATCTTCGTCAATAAACGTAAAATAGATAACAAAAATGCGGTTACAACTAGAGCGCGACAACCGAGCGCGGTTTTAAAGGACAAGTTCACCAACAAACAACTGTGTTTGGGTACCATTCGATAGCAATTCTAATCCAAATTTTCGATATAATGCAAAGTGATACGCGTAATCAGTTTACGTATAATATATCCCTGCTGTCATTGTTTTTTGGAGTCCTGTTAAACCGCCCATAAAAGAATATGGAACACCGTGTAATCATTACCTGCTTTGCATGAATACAATATTTACGAATACTTGAAACAATCTCAGTTCGAATCATATGGCTTATGATCAATGACGTTTCTCTCGAAACATTATATATTTCCATTCAAGATCAGCATTTCAGAAAATCTGTGGGTTACGCTGGGTTATGCTTGCGATGACAGAGGATGACGCGTGATATGATGATACATGCATAGCACATATATACATACAGACGATACAGACACAATGGATACAATGACACAAGCGTGCATCCGTCGAACTCGTCGCTACACCGGTAGTTGATGACACAGTGGGATGAGGTCAATTATACTGAGTTATCACAGAGTGTTATATTGAATTCGTTGCTACATATATTACCCCCCGTCCCCGCAATTACATGTTGCGGGCACTACGTAAATGCAACATGAGTATTGAAGAAATGGTAGAAACTAGAGAGGAGGGTATGCAACTGAAAGAAAGCAAAAGCGATGAAAACGAAGAGGATACAAAAAACTCAATCTTGGAAAATGAAATGTTAAATCATTTAGTCACAAGCAAGGCAGTTTTCAAAAGTCAACAAAAAGACGACCCCGATTTGTCCGACAAAGAGAAATTGTCGATCGCCCGTAGTTTACTTTCGAAAAGCCATTGCCTATTCTTATCGAAATTCGGTCATTTTCTTAGACCAGAACATATGCGATACTTTGACAAAAGCAAGCAGGAGGATTATGAAGTGGCATATCACACAAATAGATTACAAAGGTATTTCAATAATTCGACAAGAAAGAAAGACGTCAAGAATAGAAGATATCAGGCACTTAAAACTCTAATAGAGAAAGGAGAGTACTTCAGTGAATGCGAGATGATGAAAAGAAACCCTCTGCTCTATGAGCAACTTGTCGGCCAATACATGACTGAGAAAGAAAAGAAAGCAAGAGATAATCTCGATACTACGAATATTACATTTGTCAATTTACTGATGGAAAGTATGGAGAGGGATTGTTTAAGACAAAAGCGAAAGTTGCAAGAAGAGCAAGAGGATGCTGTAACGGAAGAGAATGATTCGAGTAACGAAGATGATGATGTTAACGATGATGACGAGGATGATAAAGAATACCGATTAGCAGAAGCACTGCATAGGAAAGAAAATCCTAAACATTGGGGAGAAGAGTGCAGACAGGATAGTCCTGGGAATAAAACCATTACAATTAAGAACTGCAGCATACCAAAGCCACTACCAAGAAATGAGAAACAACTTTTAAAGCAGGAATTTATCACCAACATGTATCAAAGCTTTTTAAATGGCAATGATACAGAATTTGACTATAGGTATATAATTGGAGCTTCACCTTTAGATCTTTTATTATTTCAACAGCAGTTTTCTTATATTATTGTGCTTTGTTTGCAGTACTGTAGATGATAATGAAGCATATGATAATATAGATATAAGGACACAAGATGAGGAAGAAAAGTACTTTGATTCAGAGTCTCCAGAGACAGCAACAATAGAACATTCTGAGAACCAACCTTCAGATTCTCCATGTATAAAAGGTGACCAAGAGAAAAGCAAAGATGAGAATGAATCAGAGGATGAATTGGACATTTACATGAAATCTCTGAAGGTTAAATAACATTTTACACCTTACAGTCAATGTTGGTACTTGAAAGTTATCATTCACGTAGACATTGTTTATTTAATAGGACCAGATAACAACAAAAATCATCTCTTTGGATAATGAAACCTAGCTTTGTACAACATAAATATATATAAATATGAAAAGTAAATTATAACTGTATATAATTATTTTATCTGTGAAGATTATCTGCAGCAGATATAGCGAAAATTTTTAGCTGTCTCGCTGATGTTTCAATTTGTGATGTTTCTGCTGAAAATGCACTCTTCGACTTCCAACTGGTCATCATAATTTGCTTGGCTGTCATTATTTTTGACAAGAAAGATCTTTTTTTTGCCTGCCCTGATATTTAGATTTTTTTATTTCTCACAAAGGGTACGGTAAATTTGGGCCTTTATTATTAAAACAAAAGGAATCTCCGCTCTATATTCTAATAAGATTATTATAACAGTTTGAAATTCTAATGTCGGATGAGCAGTTCTTGTGTTGTAACTTATACTGTGCTACTGTATATGTTTTCTAATACTATTAAATTATATATATTTAATACTATACACTCACTAATCAGGTGACTCGGTATGAGTCTCACGTCACGTAGTACTATACGGTACTATGCATATAGTACGGCACGCGACAGCCTGCTATAAAGCTTTCAGCTTGATTTCCGAAACAGTTACAGCTCTAAAAGGCTTTATTTCAGAATTTTATATTTTGTCGTTTATTTTGCTGAATTTAGTATAATGAACCAAGAATTAAACAGTAATTCGGTTTCAGACGGTCGAGGTCTGTTTATTTTTCTAGTGGTAAATTATTTACTTGTCTCAAAAGAGAAACATCTCACACATTCCTTTTTAGCATCATTAGTTTCTATGCATTTTAAATGTTTAAAATATCATCGAATACTTTGCTGCTTATGATCTCCTGATAATTTCATAGCATCCGAGATCCAATTTCCCGCGTACTAGCAGCAAGTTTACGCGCGGATGTTGCCGCCCCCTCACTTTTCTTCTCTCTTCACAGAGCATATTTCTCTCACTCTTTCCTACTCACCTATACCAACTCACACGATTAATGAAGATAGATATGTGTAATATCTCTGGCGGAGGCGAGTGTATCTAAGTACCACTAGCATTCATGCATATGTCACTTGTCGTTGTTGGTTACGAGCAGTTCTACGAGGCTGCTTTTCCCAAGTGCGGTAAATAAGAGTTTCATCTTGCAAGAAGATGGTAAGTGACGATTTATATAAAGGGGAATCATGTACGCAGTCCTGTCCCAAGAAAAGAACTCCGCTTTGACTGTTACTCAAGTTCCAATTGATGCACTAACCCGACTCGGCACTGGTATTCCTCTATCTATATGTATACTAAGGTTAATTAAGACCAAAATTTTTATCTTTACACCACGCAATCCACGATGAAAGATCGCGTCTTGCCTCTGTTATTCCTAACGAAAAAGTAGATATTCTGGAACGCCTACCGAAAGCAAAAATACCTATCCGCACGTAATTGTAGCCGCCAAATTTATATTACTAGTGATAAGCACCTGTTACCTAAAGTAAACATTAATTGTAATACGTATTTTGTATCTGATTGCATTGTAACATTTGGCAGTGGTTGCTTTGTTTATTGTCTCTTTTATTTATGTTTTCGTGTAGTGATCTTTCTTAGTGTAGCAGAAACAGAACCAGTAACAAGGGTGATATCTGTGATATCCCGCTCTGAAATCCCATCCTTATAGAATGCATGCTCCTGTTGGAATGCTTACCTAGCATGGTACTACCTGGTACTCCTGGTAGGTATCTCTATTTTTCTCGCAGCCCATGACGCCATCAATAACTGGAGTGGAAGAGCAGGAAAAGCTCTTGGAAGATGCTATCGGAGTGGTTAAAGTTACAGCCTTCCAAATGAAGCACTGCCTAGATAATTCCAAACTCATGGATGCTTTGAAACATGCATCCACGATGTTAGGAGAACTCAGAACTTCCCTGCTAAGTCCCAAAAGTTATTATGAACTATGTATCCTTTACTATGTTCATTATCTCCATTGAAATTCAATTGGCAAAGCATGTTGGGTTCCTTACAAATACTATGACAGATATGGCGATTACGGATGAACTTAGGCATTTGGAGTTATATTTGTTGGATGAGTTTCAAAAAGGGAGGAAAGTCACAGATTTATATGAATTAGTACAATATGTTGGTAACATTGTGCCTAGATTGTAAGCATTGTCCAAATGTTTTATTGGTGAAAGAATGGAGCCAAAAAAAGCTGAGGATCCAGACATTATTAATGTTGTAAATTTTATAGATACCTACTTATCACAGTTGGCTTGGTATATATCAAAACAACTCCTGGGCTAAAACGGGACCTTTTAAGAGATCTGGTAGAAATGTGTAGAGGTGTTCAACATCCGTTGAGAGGTCTTTTTCTACGAAATTATTTGCTTCAATGCACTAGAAACATACTACCAGATGTTTCAGAAGCCGACGATGAAGATGGAACAGTAAGGTTTTTTAAAAATCAGGCAAATTCTATGGTGGCATATTCTTCCTATTCCTTTGCTTTTAGGTAAGGGACAGCATAGACTTCGTTCTTATGAATTTTGCAGAGATGAATAAACTCTGGGTGAGGATGCAGCATCAAGGTCACAGTAGAGACAGAGAAAGAAGAGAAAGAGAAAGGGAGGAGCTTCGTATATTGGTAGGGACAAATCTTGTAAGGCTGAGTCAACTGGAGTCAGTAACATTGGACAAATATAAAAAGGTACATTATAATCATCCTGCATCCATCCTAATATTATTGTTTTGATTCATAGTATCATGTCACATTTTAGCTAGTGTTGCCAGGAATCTTGGAGCAAGTAGTTAGTTGTAGAGACGCAATTGCTCAGGAGTACCTTATGGAGTGCATAATACAGGTATGGATGGTATTGACCTGTTTTCAGATCAGATCAGATCAGATAATTACATGAAATACAATTTTGTAGGTCTTTCCAGATGAATTTCATCTACAAACATTGAATGCATTTCTGAAGTCATGCGCTGAACTTCAGAATGGTGTGAATGTGAAGAACATAATTATTTCACTTATCGATCGCCTTGCAGCATTTAGTCAAAGATCAGATGGTGTGGGTGGGCCAGGAAGCCCTAATCAGGTGCCTGGTATACCACAAGATGTGAAACTCTTTGATGTATTTAGCGACCAAATCGCAACAATTATACAGGTACATCTTAATCAAACATTGTTTTGATTTAACATTTAATTAGAAGTTTCGACAATATGATGATGATAATACAATACAATTGACATGATATGATTACATACAGCAATATAAAATATCCTTACTCAACTAGTTTAAGTCTGACAATACTGCATGCATTTTTCATTGCCAGATATTTACTTATATTTTTCTGATTGGAGGCAATTTATTGTTACAGACAAGGCAAGATATGCCACCTGAAGATATTGTATCCTTACAAGTTGCACTTATTAATTTGGCACACAAATGTTATCCAGATAGAGTTGATTATGTGGACAAAGTTTTGCTGACAACCGTTCAAATATTCCAAAAACAAAATGTCGATAAGTACGTATTGCAAAGTTATAAAAGTTACTCTGGCAATCAAATATTACGAGAAACAAACTAAACTTTGTTGCAGGCTTGAGTACAATAGTGCTGTCTCACGAGAACTGGCAAGATTGATGAAAATTCCAATCGATAATTACAAAAACATTTTAACCGTCTTAAAACTCGAGCACTTTGCACCCTTACTTGAGTACTTCGACTACGAAGGTCGAAAATTGTTAGCCATATATATAATAACGAACATCCTTGAAAACGAAACATTGATACCTACCCAGGAACAAGTTGATGCTATTTTATCAATGGTGTCACCGCTAGTACAAGATCAGCCGGATCAGCCCAATATAGAAGAAGATCCGGAAGATTTTGCAGAGGAACAAGGGTTGCTTGGTAGATTGATACACCATTTCAAATCTGAAACGGCTGATCAGCAGTATATGGTGCTAAGTGCTGCGAGGAAGCACTTTAGTGCTGGCGGAAATAAAAGAATAAAATATACTCTACCTCCGATCGTCTTTCAAGCTTATCAACTTGCCTTTACATATAAAGCTTTAAAAGATCAGGTTAGTAGGGCGCCTTATAGTGCTGCTCGATAATATCCAATATTTCTCACACTGAACTCTTTAATTTAATGTATAGGACGACATGTGGCAAAAGAAGTGTCAGAAAATCTTTCAATTTTGCCATGCGACTATTACGGCGCTGATGAAAGCAGAATTAGCCGAGCTGCCTTTGAGACTATTCCTCCAAGGCGCAATTGCAATAGGAGAAATTCGCTTCGATAACTTTGAAATGGTGGCATATGAATTTATGAGTCAAGCCTTTTCGATATACGAAGACGAAATCAGCGATTCCAAGGCGCAATTAGCGGCAATAACATTAATCATCGCTACCTTCGAACAAATGAGTTGTTTCAGCGAAGAGAATGCAGAACCCGTGAGAAATCAATGTGCTTTATATGCCAGCAAGTTATTGCGGAAACCAGATCAATGTCGCGGAGTAGCAACGTGTTCTCACATATTTTGGTCTGGAAAATCGCTAGCGACTGGTGGGAAGGAGGTAAATACGTTTGGTCTTCGCAAGCTTACATTATATGCATAAGTATTAATTGGAAAACTTCCTTCAGATGCAAGATGGAAACAAGGTGTTAGATTGTCTCAAGAAAGGGATCAGAATAGCAAGCCAGTGTATGGACACGTCTGTGCAGGTGCAGCTTTATGTAGAGCTGCTAAATCATTATATTTATTTCTATGAAAAAGGAAATAGTGCAGTAACTGTGCAAATATTAGATCAAGTTATAATGAAGATTAGAGAAGAACTTCCAAATCTAGAAGTCAGTGAAGAAACTGACCAAATACAAAAACATTTGGCAAATACTTTAGAGCATTTACGAAATAGAATGGAGTCACCGGAGTCAGATGGCCTTACGTATCAAGGTCTTACCTTGTAATATACAAACAATTGAAAATTACTTTGTAAATAGTCAATCTTGTCAATACACGAATTATTAATAATACTGATACGACAAAACAGAAAAAATACACGCTTATTAGTTATAGGTGACTGAACAATTGTAAGTTTCTCTGGTCGGTTTGCATAATTCACATTGTTAAAGTTGTATCTATTAGGAGCAATGTATTAAGATGTAAAACGTTATACATAGGTTATTACTAAATTATGGAAAGGTGTCCATTTTAATAATACTTTACTACAACGAATAATTACAAACATCAGATTTATTTCTTCCTTCCCGTATGCTTCCTTTTGAAGATATCAGAGCATGACATAGAGGGCATGGACACGTGTACACATACATGTTTACCGTTTACACATGCATACACGTACACAGATTCTTATTATATATATATATGCGTTAATACAAATGAATATATGAATACTTCTACATAGATAAGTACGCGATACGAAGTGATACAGAGTATGCAGCACGGTATAAAGAATAAGTGCGATGGAATATGGATATTACTGTGTGTGGATACGAGATGAGCAGATGAGCTGGTAGATAGCACTGTGTTAGGCATCAGCTGTTTCATGGATTTCACGATGACAAGGAGAACAAACTGTCGCACCTCGAATTCGAATCTGCGGCACTTGTGCATTGTGACAATTATGTTAGAACCGTGGCTGTTTTGTGTTTTGTGATAAGAGAATACCCACCGAAAAGATGGCTACGAGAAATTTAACAGAACCTTTCGTTCTAATGCGAAATAATGCTCTGCAGAGCAAACATATCTATGCCGAACAGGTATGCACAATAAGCATAACCTAGCCTTTAAATAGAAGACATTAGAATGTTTGTTCTACCGAAACTTAAAAGTATAATAAATTACATCATCCTATTTGCTCCAGAATTTGTCAGATAGAATGGCCCTGGTCGGTGCCGATTCTGGGGGAGCTGACAGTGTCGAGCTGCGGGGTATCAATATGGAAAATGATGCACCACCGACATGGACGGATTCTTTGGAAGAAGCACAGTACATACTAAGTCGCCTACGAATTAAAATAGATACTCTGATACAATTGCAGTCGAAACAACTGACAAGGCCAACTTTAGATGACACACCCCAAGTAGGCTTAGTTTCTCCAGGCCACAATGAGAACCCAGATACTTATTAAATAGATCCTGGTGGTTTTAGGAAGAAAGACAAATGGAACAATTAACGCGCGAAATTGGCCGTGCGTTTTCTAGCGGATATAGACAAGTACAAAATATCAAAGCAGCAGCAAGGCATGCAACAAAACCTGCGGAGCATCGACTTGCAGCCAATGCAGTTTTAGCACTTTCTACCGCCCTTCAAGAGCATGGTCTCAGATATCGATCAGCTCAAAATGACTACTTAACACGTGTGTTCTGCATTAAGATTTACACATTATATCCAAATTTAAGATGAAATTATTTGTAAGGCATGGTAACTTAAATCTATGTTATGGATAATTGCAGAGATCAAATCAAGGGAAGAACGAAGTAATCAGTTCTTCAATGAAGACAACCGATCGTTCCTCAATAATACAGCCAATGATTCATGGCTAATAGAGTCTGATGATATAGCAACTGGTTCCTGGCAAAGGAATGACCAGCAACAAGATTCTGTTCTTCTACAAATAGAAGACACAGAAGACAGAGTGAGATTGGCTCTGGAGAGGGAGGAGCAGATTGGTGGTATAGTGCAAAGCATAGCAGATCTCAGACATATATTTAAGGTAATAGAAGCTTGCTGAATTTGCCAATAATTCCTTTTATGTGAAATTGCCTTTTATTCCAATTCGTAATCCAATTGACCTTTTTACTATACCCACAGGATTTAGCTCACATGGTGCATGAACAAGGCACAATTTTGGACCGAATCGACTATAATATTGAACAGACACAGGTGCAAGTGTCTGAAGGATATAAACAGTTAAAGAAAGCTGACACATACCAGAGAGCTAATAGGAAACTGTATTGCATAGTTATATTAGCAGCCGCTATTATTTTACTCTGTTTCTTGTTCATTGTTTTTAAAACATAAAGATACCCAGTCATGCCACAAAAATATGACTAGTGCATATTCTTGTTTATTGAAATATCTCAAGTGAGAAGTATTTGTGAGATATCTATATCGCGTGTGACGTGCGAAAGGGATTGGCCATTGTTCAAGAACCTTTAAGGTCAACAAACTGTTACCTCGCACCAACGTCATTATTTATTTGTATAGTCAATCTATTTCATGGTGAGAACGTATTAGTAATTCCTTATTCATCAAACCATCAACTCCCATCTGGTGCTAAGCTTTATTGTTGAGTCTATGTATTATTTGCGTAATTGTGAACTTCACAATGTGAAGTAGCTTGTGCTGTCGAAGTCTAAAAGTATTCAGTAACTACGGTTGCAAGTTGACGTATGACTGAATATATCGATGTTCAAAATCATTCCATATTTATATACAATTGACATTCAATTTTTCAATTAGTAAAACTTTATGGTTTCGTAGATAATTAATTTAAATGGTATTTTCCTTATGTGGATGATGCGCATCCTTTTAATCCCCTATTTTCTACTACCATCTTATGAAATAGGGTTTTGGAAAACAGAACAATTGAAATAAGTTACGTAATGTGTTCATAATCAAAGTTCTCCACACTTGAAATTGGACATTATAAAGATTCCAATCTAACGATGGTAATATATTTTACGAAATAATGTGTTGTAAAGAAGTCAAATGTAAAATAAAAGTATACTACTAGATCACCATATTATCAGAGTTTATTTGAAAAAGGCTAGCATCAAAGAGGGAGGGATGAAACTATTCTAGTCAACAATCTGGCGTTTATTCAAAGAACTGCGAATGCGTAAAAATGATTGTTACATACTTTCCTTATTCTTGACTGATAAGAGATTAGACTTGCCTCTATTACATGTATGTTATACGCTCCTAACGTATACGTTCTTTTATTGAGTAATTAAAACCCAGCCATAAGAAACTATGACCGTCTTTACTCGTTACTATCATAGATAGTATTACTGCGAAAATACAGTCGTTGTAACAAAGATCATCAGCCGTATAAACGCTGTAAGATAACGGTACCGTCAAAATGGTATTTAGGAACGGATACCATCTTGGGTGCTTATACAAAAATAACTTTAGATATAAATGATTTCGCGATAAAACTTAACCATTTATATTTACAATAGTGAGTCTCATACGGTAGATGTACACAAAATATGAGCGAGAATGCCAAATGCGCCGCCGAGGATAAAGCGCACAAAGTTATCTCCTACAAGTGGTCCCAGCGCATAGAGGCCTGTCCTCGGTGCTGAGATCACTTCGTACGTTATGTTATCCACTTCGATGGGATTTGATTTACTATCAATTGGTCTGTCAGGATACCTTCCCAATCCTATACCGTTGAATTGTAAGTAGGATAAGTCCGCTTTGTATCCTTTAATTAAATCCCATCATTAGTAATTTTGCTGATTAGAAAATCCTAATGCGCACCTAGAAACTACTACGGTAATACATACCAATCAGAATTGCCGCTATAGATACTTGGAAGGTCTCTAACTGACCATCGGGTGCACAGAGTGTAACAATTTTTTCGTTAGATGTGTTAGCACTGAGATTAGCCAATCTATAACCAGGTAGTGCCTTGTAAAGTGGATAGTTTCTACCTCCGTCTGCCATCATTTCGTATACTTTATGATATTCGGGATACATGGAGCTCGGAAGCCATTGCAATCGGTCGTAACTAGATTTTGTTTTTTCCGAGGTTTGTCTGCTCCACTCACTCGAGGCGTCTCGAAATACATGCAATACTGGAATACCGTGAAACCGCGCGGCCATGATTGCATCTGCTGCACTCAGACCTGCGCCAACTACTAAGACTGGCTTTATTTGATCAAGAACAGAATCACCTAAAACACCAATTATATTGTTCTATAAAGTTTTCCCAATACAATGAAGCACGCAACTGCTACGGGAAAAGCACGTACATTGTAGATGAGTGAACTGTTCTAATCTCGACTCTAGATCGTTTAGATCATGCGTCACCCAATCCAGTTGGGAATTCTCTCCTGGCACTCCCAAATTATTAAAGAGGTCAGTAGTACCAGAAGCAAGAACAACCCGTTTACATCGATAACGAAAGCGTTTTCCTGTCTTCTTTTCGATACCATCTACCATCCAATCATGTTTGTCTCTCCTTTCATTGGATGTAGTAATTGGCCGTACTGAAGTTACAACAGTCCCACTGCAAAATTCAATTCGTACATAATTAAAAAGACAATGAGGGTCAATAGGCTAAATTATGACTACGTACCATCGAAAATATTTCTCCAGTCCTTTTCTACGAACATAATCTTTGTAATAGGCAGCCACAGTCCCGACAGAGACTCTACCAGCAGTCTTGCAGGCACTTATTTTTTCCTGATGTGAATACGACTCCCTATCAGTGAAATTTCCTTTCTGAAGATGCTCTGATTCCACAAGCATCTCCCACTGCCTTAGATCTAAGTCGGGCAGGGACATCCATCGGCTCAAACTGATGGTCAGCACATTCGGATCCATGGACTAACAAAAATATTGGTAAATTCCAAAGCAACCCTTGAACGTTGATCAAGAAAAGAAAATTTGAGTAAATCGATTATAGTAGCATTTAAACAGCTACTACTGATGAAATGTCTTTGAAAGGGCTTAAAGCAGTGCGATTACCTGCCATGCGCCGCCAGGTTGACCTTTACCGAGTACAACATGATCTATAATTTTGTGCTCGGGATGTTGGTCGACGGACTTCCAGGTGAGAAGGGAAGGTATATCCAATCCGGTGTCAACACCTGGATGTTGAAGTTGGTCCATTAACAAAGCTAACGGGCGACCGCCGGATCTTCCTTCAATTCCAGAAGACAGGTTTTCTAATCTAAGACGCGTGCTGTAGGCCAATCCTCTTTTTTCAGTAACTTCAGTTCGACAGTCGGTCATGTGCGATACTTTCCGCTTCGTATTAGTCAAAGTAGCATCCTCAAGTTCGTTTCTATCTTCTTTTATGATATCTGTAGTTTCTTCATTGTTATTCAGACATGTGTTATACTGCAATCTTGCGGTCAGCATTTCATCCCCAGGATGCGGCTCACCAGTGTAGTACGGCCAATTCCCGGCGAGCATGTACGATAAGCATATACCACTGGGCCCATTTCCTACCGATTTCCATTTCAATCTGATTTACTTTTTTCCTTTTAATTCAACGCTATATGTTCACGGAATCGCCAAATACCATACCTATGATAACTACATCTTTGTATGTCACGTTGCTATCGTCGTCCTCGCAGCTAGTTTTCATTGTACGATCAACCTTTCGGATACCTGATGTACTTGCTGCTTATGCCGTTCCTCAAACTCGGAACAACAAGATCTGGAACAAAACATTAGAAAGTTATATACATTTTCAGAAAGATTCACGTAAAGCAAAAGAATTCCTATCCCTATAATTGAAAAATATGCTACGCATATATCTACATATCAACATTCTTTCAAAATTCAATAATTTTCCAGCAGAGACTCATTGTTTACTCAGCAACGCATTTTAATTATTCATTGTAATTACCAAAGCGTTCAATCAATTTTGTTCCAATCCAATATTGTAATGACGCGATTAAGTGCCGTGGTAATTAGTGTAAAGGCATGTAGATGATTACTGTACCGATTATTACTGCCAACACTACGCACACACACCACCAACCATTGAATGAGGCATCGGCTACAAAGTTACACATACACATCTATGTGGCGTTATCGGGACATTGCATAACAAGAAAATGGTATAGCGACGCGCCGAGTGCCGATCTTCTGCAAGTAGTGGGAGCGCAGCAGTAGCCTTTGCTTTTCGAATTGTGCCAATCATTGGGTAATCGTGTGGCATGAATAAGCGAAATGTTTATCCTGAATCTTGAGAGCCGTGATAGTATGCTGCAACCGATATCGACGATGAATGCCATTGCTGATTAAAGAAGCAGAGAGCAAGAAAGAGTGACATGCATTTTTTCTCAAGCACCTCTATTTCACGAATGACGCAATTAAGGTAACAACCGACAGACGTGCTGATTCGTCTACAATTTGCAAGAAACAGGAAAGAAGAGACAATCTTCTTCACTGACACGCAAAATCCTATGCAACATTTTCTTGTATGTTTTTTATTTACAGACGATTCCGATAACATTGAAAGCATTGCATTTGTCACGATATCGATTGATAAGTAATACCTGAATCTCGATCTAGGAGAACATGCAACAAAAGTCATCCTGTATTGATAACGATATAGATCGTTCTCTTCAGCTAATTGTAGTCACCATTAACAGAGGGGAACGTCATTAATGTGCATTCTCACACTCGCCTGATGCCCGGAAATAATTAAAGTCAGACAGAAAGACTGGTTCAATGCGTCTCGCTGAATAATTCCGTTTAACGGAGTAACGTATGTTTGTAGATGCATATGCATGTTAATATGCATTCTACTCGTACACGCGTGACCTCCGTAGACTTTATCGAGCGCATTAACATAGAACGGCTGAAGAAGGAAGAAGAAATCGATCTATTTCCGTAGTATAATGTATAATGATAAGATCTACACATATACACAAACATGTTTAAGAAGACAGACACATTCTCGATTATTCGAACTAATCGGAAGGTATAACTGTCCCAATAAAAGAATATTTCAATAATAGAACAGTTACTTTGTTAATATTGATCTTCATGCATTTCAAAAGAAAGATCGTAAATAGTGACAATAGCTATTATAAATTAAATCGGATTTGGTTAAAGATTTCTAGGTTTCGAGTTTCTTTAACTACTAAAACTGTGTCGCGACCGATTGTACTATCAGATAAGGGAAAGTTGCCAAAATCGCACTTGTCTATCATTTTCATTGGAAAAGTGCGATTCGGAGACCTGTACGATTTTGGCAACCTTCCCTTATACACGGAACCGTCTACAAAGTGATTCACTTTTCGTTGAAACACTATTGTCAAGCGTACTCTACTTTACTGCACATTGGAACACAAAATTGTTTAGCAATTTTAATTATACACAAATGTTTCCTAACACTTTCTTATACACTTCACATTACATTCAATGTCATATTCCAATTATACTGCATTTAATACAATATACGCGCATATTTAACAGAGAAGGCGTTGCGATAGTGGTAATTAACTGAAATAAATCACCCTGTAGAAGACGTTCAAATAACTAAATGATGCAACAGTAGATATTTCCGATAAAAGACATTCTAGTGTGTAATTCCTAGTAATTATGCAGAAATCCAGTGAAACCCGATTCGAAAATATGGAAGAACATGTCCTTTATGGAGGTCAAGAGATCCAAGCGGACACGTGAAGGGTGTCGCTTTGTGGACACGCGCAATTGCTCGTATCTATACTATGTGTACGACAACAGAGCGAGTAGAGCGGCTAAACCCTGACCAGCTTGACCCTACGTGTCCTTGATAAAGCACCTAGTTTTTACGTTCCCTTCCATTCATGCACATGGTAGAGTTGGAGGCGCTTACTTGGGCTCCTCGGCCTATAGAAACTTTCTCCGCCATACTCCACGCAAAGACCAGTAGACATTAACAATGCCCACGTGGTAGGTTACGTTAGAAACGTACTATGTGTACACGGTTATTCACTTGCCTTTGTATTGTAGGACACGTGCACTCGATACAGAAAGGGAAAATTGAAGGAAGAGTTCATATTTTCACAAGTCAACTTTTTTAAAGAAGAAAACATTCTGCTGTGAGAACATATATTTTCTCCTGAAAAGGAAACTGTCGTCTTTAAGAAAATTTGTTTCCATGAAAGTGAAAACTGAAGGAAATGTTCGTATTTTTTTAAGTCAATTTTTCTAAAGAAGAAAACGTTGTGCTGTGAGAACATTTATTTGCTCCTGAAAAGGAAACTGTCGTCTTTAAGAAAATTTGTTTCCATGAAAGTCAAAACTGAAGGAAAAGTTCGTATCTTTTAAGCCAATTTTTCTAAAGAAGAAAACATTGTGCTGTGAGAACATTTATTTGCTCCTGAGAAGGAAACTGTCGTCTTTAAGAAAATTTGTTTTCATGAAAGTGAAAACTAAAGGAAAAGTTCGTATTTTCTAAAGTTAATTTTTTTAAAGAAGAAAACATGCTACTTTGAGAATATTCATTTTCTCCTAAAAAGAAAACTGTCGTCTTTAAGAAAATTTGTTTTCATTTCTTAGAAAAGATGCTTCCATCTATAGCAAAATTTACACGAAGAAAAAGAATATGTGCGAGTACTTTCTTATGAAGTTACATTACATGTCCGATATACATGTATACTAGTTGTTCTATTTTAATCACCGCACTAGAATTTCTTGGGTCATACGCTATACGCAAATTCTGTTTTACGCGGTTATATATTGTTCGCAGCGACAAATTTTTGGCAAACAAATTTCGTCGATACGATATAACCTAGTAAAAGCAGGATGTTCGTCTGCCTGGCTATTTCCGTGAAATGAAAATGCATTGATCGAAATGAGACACCGTGTATAATGTGTATAATAATACACTGCATTATATGCATGAAGTAGCCTACTGGAGCGCATAGTTTAGAAAGTACCAGCGGCATCTTACTTTGCTGCGACTTACACCGAACAAGAAGAAGGTTACTGAAGAAAATATTTTATTATATTATACGACATACATTATGTACATAATATAACATTATGTAAAATGCATAAGATGTGGCAAACAGTTAGGAAACACTCTTGTATAATTAAAATTGATGATCTAGGATTATATTGCATATAACTGCCAATACTCGCCAGTGATGAGTCAAAGGCAAGTGAATCATCAGCCGGCACTGTGCCGCCTTTGAATACTAAAGTCGCTCGCATAACGAAAAGTCACTACGGCGCCGTTGAAAAAAAGTTGTGAGGCTAGTAAAAAAAAACAGAATCTGCAAGTCAGCCAGTTACCACGAATTTGGTGAATTACGAGATCCTTAATTATTAGTAGTAGAATGAAATAAGCAGTAATAGTCTCAAATCAGCAGACAGCAATGTCAATGAAATACGTTGTATCTCCCTTAAAGGTTTGAATCCATGCAATGCTAGCTTTGAGCGGCGTCAGCTTGGCTCTTTGTTTTGACTAACTTTCAACGTCCGCTTGGGATGATGAAAGTATTAACGTATCAAATCCACAAGAAAAGCATTAATCAGCTGACTTTTTTTTAACACCAGCATTGGAGCATCGTACGAAGAAGTATCTTAACACTTTGAGTGCCGTGTTATCCGAAATTACAAATTTAATTTCTTCGAAAATAATATTAATAAACATTTTTATCAAGCAGCAGTGGAAGAGTTGAAATGAATAAAATTGACGGTCAAGGTGTTAATAGCTCAGAGAGGGAGAGAGCCGAGCCACATATTCTTCTTCGTTTGAAAGTACATACTCATACTAGCTATGTGAGCGACATACATACATATATATCTGTACTACATACTCTAGTGCATACATAAAGCTATCGATCCGATAATGACAGCAGGCGTCTGATATTGACAGAGAGAAATTGACATTTCGCAGCAGGGCACGGCACGCACACCGAGTATGATGATTTAAAAAGGCCGGTGGTGATCGATTTGCATGGATTTCAAGGGAACCGATCGATATGGAAATGTAGTATTGTAGAACGAGTGAAACTGGTGCGCAGTGCGAGCTTTAAACTTTCAAGCGTGAGAAAAGTCACAGCTGGCCTTGATTCTACCAGCGAGCTTTATTCGTGGGAACGATACATTTCCATATAACTTCGTCAGACTCGAAGTATCATACCGCTTCTTGGACTGTGACCTGTAACTACCCCTTCCTCTTCCCGCCGCCGCTGCCGCCGCCGCCGCCGCCGCCGGCGAAGGTTCCAGTCCCATTCACAACACCGAATTCGAGGGACATTCCAAAAGGGATTGCCGGTTATACGAGCGGGTGAAAGTCAATAAATCAGTGTAATACATTAGCCGGTGATTAAGCAAGGCTATGACCAACTTGGAATAAATGAACTGATTCTGGAAATGTAGCATAATGCTTCTGAGAACAAGCTAGGGACTATCTAATGGCTAATGGCAAATCCTTGGCGGCCGGCAGTAATTACGCATTCCGGTTCCGGCGTAGTATCTTGACCGTGACACATCTGATGTGCTTTCAAAGGTTGTATCACTTGTGATATAATTATGACAAGCGACGGCGCCACCGGCAATTAATGGAGTCAAGCTATGTACAATTATGGATTGATCAATTCTCCAATAAATAGACTGTCTTCGATATTATATTTTATGGTGATAATGGACTATATTTGTAGAGCAATTCAGTAATTCCGATTCGTAAGTTATTTAACTACTCTCACTCATGAACCAACATTGCGCGCAATGTTGCAAATCTAGCATTCAAATGAGGCAGTCGTCGCTTTCCGAATCGGCGTGCGAACTCGTCCAAGAGTTTGTATTTGACGTTATTAAAAAAATGTGTTGACTCACGTTGCAATTGGATACATCTCTAAAATAACTGACATCATCCACTTAGATATATTTAAGTGGATGAATTGAATAATAAAAGCATGGAGAAATAAATTCTTAGCTGTAACTTAGCTTAACCCCTTAACCTACAACTACGGGCATAGCCCGTACGAAATGCCCGCTTACGGGACCCCAATCGTAGGTTAAGGGGTTAAATTATTTTGCCAGATACTAAGAAGGTTCTCTCGTTTCCCTCGAAAAGGGAAAGTCGACAGGGAGGATTACGTTTGGTATAAATAAAGAATTTTCCGAACTATAACAACTAATTTTGTAATACAAATCAATATATCTATTTTGAAAGAAGCGCGAAGCGAGGGATTATCGAGCAAGATCAGTTCGGCTCAACAGATCAGCGCAGTAAAATTGAAGTACCCCGGAAGAAACGGTGACTTATTGTTAGCCTCGAATTTACGAAAGCGGAAACGTGACGGGTGCCGCACGTGACTTCAAGTGCAATTGGTTTACCTTGTAATGTTCGGCTTCCCTAGTAAAACCTCGTGGGGCCAAGGCGCGAACAGATGTCGAAGATGGGCTTCGTTCACTCAAATATATCCTTTATGGTAAGATTAGTAATATACTGATAAACGATAAGAGTTGTGTCGCGGCAAACGGCTCGCGAGGAGGCAAAGTATCAATTGCTCCGAAGTCTGAACTCGAACTGAACCGCTAGACGGCCGGCGTCGTACTGACGGCACGGCGCCGGCCGCCCTCACGCTCGAAAGCGTCAACGAGACAGCTTTCGTCCTGCCTTTTTCCACGGAAGCGGATGTCCTATCTAGGAAGGTCACATTAAATAGCGTCGCGTTTTTGCTTGCCAATATATAACACCACTTTTCCGATTGGTGATCGATGTGCCACAGAACCAACCACTCGCCCCCCGCCCGCCCGCCCGCCCAGTCCCATTTGCTGACGCTCGCTCATTCTACACTATCACATCTACACGCTCCACTGTCCGGAGAGTAATAAACCAGTAGACTCTCCGCCGTGATCTTGGCTCGCCCGGCCTTCCTCCTCTTTTTGTCAAATCTTGTAAAAAGAAACCATCAGACTCATTCTCATTCGAGCACTGGGTGAGCGCGCGCGACCCTGACTTATAGGTCGGCCAGAATTCCGCTGGGCTTCCTCTCCTCTCCTCTCCCATCCACTCCAATGCTCTTCCAGTAGTAATTTTCCTCGCCTCGCATTACGCCAGTCAATAGATAAGCACATGCATGGGTACATGATGTCTAAGAAGTTTTGTGATGATAAATTAGTGTAGTTCAAACTCATCGACTGATCTATCCGCAGTTTCGGTAAGCGATGAGCGAACTGCTGACTGGAATACATGCGGTAGTGTTATCCATATGAATAAGGAATATTTGCATAGGAATGTTTCTAAGAACTGGTGTATGCGCTTGACATGAGTGCAGTATTCAAGGAATAAAGAAGGCTCGCTTTCTTTCATGCCTCTCAACTAAGCTCGAAAGCCCGCGCTGGACTCCCAAAGGCCCCACTGCGAATCACATTCCTACGCTTCTTTTTCGTATGCTCTCTTCTTCAAGAAGAAACTGGTTATAAGTCGGTCTCACGCCCACCTAACTATCTGTGTAACCCGATCGAATAATCCGGCAATTATAGAATCATCCCAGACAGACTGCGTAGCGCGCCAATATATTAAACGCCGTCTGAGAAATTGCGAGCGAGCCGATGAAGAAGCAATGATTAAAATTACGTAACACTAGTGGAAACACATATCGTTTTGGAAGCGGCGTACTACATATCAGAAATAGAACCAACGAGCAGCCAGTTGGCGTCATTTACCGGCCGCGCCGACTGATCCAGTAACGATCATTTCCTTTTATTTCTATGGGAAAAGGTGGCTTGTTCATTCTTTATGTTCGCGCGATCGGTTCCTTCGTCCTAAGATACATATCGAATTGCCGATTGTACTCTATCCATTTTGAAACAAGCCACATAAAACTCGCCTTTTATATTTTTAATTAACGACGTAATCAATGAGAATCGCTGATAAGCCGGCCGGTTTTTTAGCACAGCCAATTCTGCGCTAGGATAAAATATTTACAATACGATTGCGCCATTATTGCAGGAAGTGAGTCATGGCAAACTGCTGACTTTGTACACACACATATACATAGATATATAGATAAGGTGAATTCAACGGAATTTATAAATCGCTTTGATATCTAACTGATTACTGATTGTAAACCATTGAAGCGATGTGCACGATTACATGCTAGAAAACATTAAAGGTTGTCACGTGAAATCAATAATTATATTCGTCCTAGAATTAAAACTACTATATAGCACGTATGTACACATATGCGTCCACGAATAGAAAATACAGTTTAGGTTAAGATGCTTCTACACAATGTAAGTAAAGTATATACTTGTAGCGAACAGAATTGTACTCCCATTTGAAACGGTTCAAAGCACCTGTATGGCACCTTTGTCACTTGTTACTAGCAAAACGCTCGATCGGGAGCTTTACTCTCATCGTTTATGGACTCCTTTATGGCGGGTCACTCCAGCTCACCGTAGCAACGACCCTGATATTCAGGTATCAACATATACATACATACAGAGCCAACTCGAGAATTTGATAGTAGCGAGTGAAATGTCAAACTTTAACGAACACGCATTGCAATATGAGTGAGAAGATGTTGCAAAATGATGAGGACAATCGCAAAACCACTAGGGTCGTATACGTATATGATAGAATCTATTTACATGCCCAGCACCTCTTCTTGATGGCATCGGGGCGACCAGCCTAATCCGGGTTGCAAACCCTGATACGATAAGTCGCAGGGAAATTTTGCTGAATTACGACCCGAATTCGGCAATCTTCGCGTTCCTTTTCGCTGCTGCTAAGACTTCGGCTTATCATGTTCAAGTCGCTGGTGATTCTTACAGGGTTCTAGTCAGCTTTGCCCGATTCAGGCCGAGAACTCCACAACTCGATGCCGGCTCTTATTCGCCCATGCACCACTCACTTTTCAATTGACTCGAGAATACCGCCATATATTGGCAGAATTGCGTGAGAACAAAGTCGTGGCTAATTTCGTCGGGAAAATTCACGTGCAAAAGTGGTCCGATATCACTTGTCTCATCAGCGCACTTCACCGAATGCATTGATTTTCCTGAATGGACCACAGGTCACACCGTTACCACTATCTCACATCTCACCCCGTGCACCCCGAACTGCCCCGAACTGCCCCGGACCAAGTAACGCAGATACCATGCGCACAGCCGATAGATATGGATATGGATGCGTCAGCCGGAGTCGCCTGCAGTTACGTGACACATATTACACAGTCATACCGTTTGCTCTCAGCAAGTCCCTCTTCCCGCCATCTAGCGTCACATGAAAGGACTATTATGCGCTCGAAACAATTCCGATAGAACTTTTGCCGTTTTCGCATTTGATAATATATGTTCTTTATCAAATCATGGCTCGTTCTATTGGACGAAGAAAATTGTTTTCGTTCTTTACTACTATTTAATGTATATGATTCTGTTAAAACAGAAGAAGGACTTAGATATAGGATTGCTGAAACTTTTCTTCTTTTTTGAAAATTGCATATTATAAAATTTGAACTCGATTGAGCATTTACGATGGCAGATCTTTTTATAAGTACAGAGGATCCCTTGCTATATTTGGCAACTATAAATGACACATTTTTAACTTAGTATCAAAACGGTATTTGAATATTTGAAACTATATTGACCGTTTCGTGAAAGAGCGATTTTACCCCGGACAGAATTTTATATTACTACGAAATTGAAGTTGTAGCGATGCCATCATTGTTGTAGGAATCAATTTATATGTATTGTATCCTAATACTAGTATGCGATATCACTTCCATGTCGGGTTCAAGTGTATCAACCTTGCTAACAGTTTTTATTGGTGGGAGTGGGTGAGAATAGAGCGCCAATATAAGCTTACACTTAAACGGCACAAAAGGTAAGCAAAATACAGTTTATTAATATAATATAATTCAAGTCAAAAATTAATTAATTCAATAGTGTGACACTCCGCGTGATATGACAAAATTATATTATCTATGTGGTTTTCCTCATTCGCATGATTGCATATATCGACAATTTATTTTAAAATTTGTTAGCGGTCTAAAGGAGATCACTAAGTAGTTCAACTACTCAGTTGCGTACTCGCATCTGTGAGCGGTACATACGAAACTTGCATCAGCTTTTTCTTCTCAATTGTGCCATCTGCTCTCTTGTCAATCTGGACTAAGTCCTGAAACTGCTGAAAACCTTCTAGGGCAACGACTGGACAAACCAATCGTCCTCCAGGTGCCAACTGATCTATCAGCTGTAACAAGTTTGAAATTACATATTGATAAAATGGTTTCTTTTGGAAGCAACTTGTTTGGACTAAAAGAACTTGTAATTCAATGCCTGAACTACCTCTTGCGGCATGGTTTTCGCAGCAGCACCAACGTGAATTGCGTTGTAAGGAGCATCAGCAGCGTATCCAAGCCTACCGTCTCCCGCTAGGCGCATTCATAATGACCTGTCGTTAGTCTTCAGTCTATCATTTACATATACCGCAGAGTCGCACAGCTGACGGACTCTCATTCTGCCAACGTTCTTTATTTATACGAGATTCAATTATGAGTTCCTGACGGTAGAGAATAAACGCTTACCAACAAATTTTATACGCTCTTCTGTGAGAAATTGCGGTGAATCCTCGCTTACATTTTGCTTCGACACCTCGAGCAATTCAGGAATATGTTCAATGGCTACAACACGTCCGCGCGATCCTACCATGTGCGCCATACATGCTGATAAATAGCCTGAACCAGAGCCGACGTCGAGGGCTGTCGCTCCGTCAAATAATTGATCAGTCAAGAGAGATAGAGCATGTGCGTGCTGTAACATAAAAAAATATGATTTTTCCTTGCAATGCCATAATCTTTCCAACTAATTGCAAGCTCTCCATTTGATAAAATTAATATAAGCCTAACAATAACAGTATGACCTATCATGCTATGATCAAACAGCTGGTGATAGCCCCATTTTATTGATTATTTTTGATAAGCACCCCACATAACATAATCTTGCAGTTATCAGTGTATTTCCAATCGTCATTTGTTTGAACATTATCCATCCGCTCCAAAGAGAATCACTACTGGACAATGTATTTACCATGTGAGGTGCACTAATTGTGACATTGTAACCAATTCTTCGAGGTCGATCCTGGTACGGCTGTGACTCACGGCAGTACTTCGCTCTGTCAACCGCAAGCATAGCTGCTTCTGCTCTATCCGTTGCCAATATGCCAGCATCTGAAAAACATTGAGATCTTCCATTTAATATCTGTTCGGAATTATAACATATAATAGAACCACTTTTATTCAAGACTTCAGTTATACGAAATCTTAATGTTGAAGAACAACATTAAGAAACTGTTCTACTATCTGAAAATATTTTTACCCAAACGGACACACCCCCTGATTAGTTTGGATAAACAAGATTCTACTGTAATTGAACGACTACATTAATACAGTGTTATCACCTTTTAGCTTCGCCACCATCTCCTCATTTGTTTCTCCACTGCAGTGCCATGCCATGTTTTGTCCGATCAGCTACCCGATCTGTCAGACTTATTATTTACCTGCAATAATTGCACATTATAGTGTGTTATCGCACTCCAATATAAAGAATCCAAATCTATGTTTCTCATTTCTCAAAAAAATATATGATGTCAGTAACATCAATTCCATATAATTACAGAATCAAAAATTCAACTTTGATTAGCCTCTGAGAGTATAAAATATTATCGCTATGTATACAAAATAATGTGACATACGATCCGATCACCCCTAGCCAGTGGTAATCGGAGGAGTGATGAAAAATGTCGACCCTGATAACTCAGGAAACATGGCCAGTCTATTGGGAAGGGGAAATGTGAGAACATACCTACAAAGCTAAAGGAAGCTTCATTTAATGCGTATAGTCTGGCCAGCCTTTATACTCGGGGTAGATAGATACTCGGAAAGGTTTGCCTACTGCTTCAATATGGCCGTGATTGGTTATCTATCCACCACTGATGAGACCAAACGCGACAGCCATCCACTGCGGTAGTTTGTTCTGCCTACTGAGGGTATTCAGCACCCTGACCTGGTTCTGGTCTGCTGGCTGTTAGGAAGAGCCGAGGCAAAAGCCAGATCCACAGATTCTCTCGATCGCACTCTGCTTGATGCAAAGATTGCGACGGTGGGGTAAAGACTGTCAGGGTGCATTTCTGGAGGGGATAAAAACAGCTGACGCTTTGATATCGATTTCATTCAGGAGGCGGGATATACGTCTTATCAAGGTGTTTCTCCTATGATCTCACGCTGAATGAGATGATTCGCGGGGCGCAATTGGACGCGGATGGTCAGGGAATCCTGAAGAGGGAACATTACTTATATAACAAGATTTATACTGACCAGCTCCTAGTAGAAAAAATGAATAAAAATGCATTTTTTTCAATGCTCAACAAATGAGAATAAAAATGTTCTTCAGATTTCGGTAGATTTGATACAATTGTAGATTGTCGAATGCTTCGTTTGTTATTGGAGTATCAATAACATATGCACAAATTCGAAATCTCAATAAATTATATAGTGAAATTGCTGTTGAAAGGAAATTTCTTGTTAAAACAATCTATAGATGGATTTAAAGACTACAAAATATGTATTAGTAACCAATTGTGTTACAATTCAAGAATAAGTTCTCGCTGTTGGGGTCATCACGTGATAGGTGAAAGCGTGAGCGTTTGTCGGGCAAAATTAGCTTCTTCGACGACTCGTAAATTAATTTTATGTCAACGCCGTCACGGACGTTTTTAGGCTTTCAGCTGTAAATTAGTTGCTATCCTGGGATTTCGTAAGGCGCAATCACGGTAAATCATTGCCTCATATATTTGAGTACGTCTGCCACAATGAATTCTGATAAGGGAACAATAAACCAAATTTCGTATGATGGTGGTGTAATTACCGAAATTTCACAATACGTTTCTTATAGAAGACGGTGGAGAGAGCATTCCTTCATAAACACGCTTTGCAACGAAGTTCAGACATCGGGCGATGTACGGTAAATACAAACATGCGGGAGATGTGCGCTGCGAAACATGCTCGGTGCGTATCTTTGAAAAAGGGAGAGGCAAGAGCTGCCTATCTTCAAGCCGAGGGGTAGGACTTTGGCACATGAAATGCTTCTGCCTTTCGAAGTACACATGCCAGATGTGTATGTGTTAGGGAGAGAGAGGAGGGGGTGGACTGATAGAAGAAACGAATCCTTGCTGATGAAAACGGCGCAGTGGAAAACGTCCCCACATGTTTGCGGAGTACACAGAGGCTGCGGTAACTATGTCCGTGTGCATTCCTGTCGCACGAACAAGATAAGGCTGCTGCATCTAACTCGCACTCATGTCGCTCATAGCAGGTTTCGTCTCCACCGATCGGTATAAATTGAATAAAAGATCGTTGCAGTGAGCGCAGATCAAGGTTTCGCGCTCATAGCGCGGAGGTGGCCCCTTTCAAATCATCGGCTACCCATCCACTGATTCGTGTATAGTGCTTACCTCCGGAAATCCAGTTGCGGCTCTTTACCTTAACTGACAGCTATAAAAAACCAGAAGAAACGCAGGGGGCAATTTCGAAGGAGCAATATACTATAATCCGCTGGAAACATGGGGGGAAAGAAGGGGGCAGTCGTCCCGGGCAAATACCGGCAGCTTCTAGCTGCAGTTATCGGTAAGAGATCCAAGTCCTTTTTTTATATTCGGTGAACCTTTAAGCTTTTGCCGATAAGATGAGAGTGAAATTAAACGGATCTTTTATTGACTCATTTCCCAGCTAATCTGTCGGCGTTCTCGTATGGTATGATAATTGGGTGGCAATCGCCTGTAACGGCGGAACTACAAAGCGAGAATAACTCATTGGGTAGTGCGCCGATGACACATGAAGCAACTTCTTGGCTGAGTGGTGTTATGTGTATTTCGGGTACTGTCGCCACTGTCTTCATAGGAATGGCTTCAAAAAAGTTTGATCGCAAGATTACCGGCTCCACAATCGCCATCCCCTTTTGCATTTCATGGCTGCTCACCGTTTTCGCCACTAATCAAACGCATTTGTTTATCGGCCGATTTTTTGCCGGTATCGGGGGTGCAGTAGCTATTTTTATCGTTCCGGCATATGTCTCCGAAATTGCTTCCGATCATATACGCGGTATGCTCGGTAGCTTATTAGTGTTCGGAATAAATTTGGGAATCTTACTTTCATATATTCTCGGCGCATTCCTATCCTTTCACACATTTGCTCTCGTCGGCCTTGCTATACCTCTTTTGTACCTGGCCATGTTCATCTTCATGCCGGAATCTCCAGTTTACCTGATTCGCCACAATCGGCCTCACGAAGCGGCAAGGTAATAATTGGAATTAGAACTCTAGAATATTTATTCGATTCCGTGTACTTCCAACATTTTCTCTGAATAGTCTGATTTCTCTGCAGGTCACTTATGTGGTTGCGGGGGGGTCATAGCGCAACTGTCGAGCAAGACATTGTGAAAATCCAAGCCGAAATGAAGGAGTCGCAAAATGCAAAGTCAGTCAAGCTGTCAGATTTATTTCGAGATCGCGGTACAATTAAAGGACTGGCCATTACTCTTGGACTATTCGGCGGTCAACAGCTATGTGGCATCTTTGCAATGGTAAGCAGTAGTAAGAATGAATTGCGTGGTTCGCGATTGCGCGATTAATTACATGAAGCTTCCATTGTATTGTCGTAGATAAATTACAGCGAGATGATATTCAGAATATCGGGAAGCACACTGTCACCAAACATGGCTGCGATTACAATCGGTGCTATTCAAGTGCTTGGCTCGTATCTATCGACCTCTCTTATGGAACGGATGGGCAGAAGGCTATTGATACTGATATCTTGCCTGGGGATGTGCTTCTGCCACTATATTCTCGGAACTTTTTGTTTGCTTCAGAAACAAGAGTTCAATCTCGACGATTTCGGTTGGGTACCAGTAGTCTCTCTGTCAATGTTCATAATATTTTACTGTCTGGGAATGGGCCCAGGGCCGTACGTTGTCACATCCGAAATTTTTAGTCGAGACATATCTGGCATGGCTACAACTGCCGGCCTCCTTTTCGTTTGGATTATGGCATTTGTCGTTGCGAAATTCTTCCCAAATATGGTTCTTATCCTAGGAATCGATGGTTGTTTCTTTCTGCTGGGCACTTTTTGTGCCGCTAGCTTCTTATTCACATTGCTATTGATCCCAGAAACTAAAGGGAGGCCACGGCAAGACATTCTTGATGAATTGAACGGTGTGTCACGCACCTTTACTGAAAAGATGTATGTTCCTGCAAGCAACGCTACTGGAAATACCTTATCATCCACTGATCAAGTCTGACACCAACATGTTTTATTACTGGTAGTGACTGTTGGTCGACGCTGCAAATCTCACTGTCAGAGATCAAGAATCATCTTCAAATAAGATCTATTACCAGAATATTTTACATTCATCAGTACGGTGAAAAAGTGTACACTATCGGACGTACGTGTATGTTTGCCAGCTTTATTTAGGAATATTTGTACAATCAGTGGTCATTCTATGTATATTTATTTATTATTTTACACGATCTAACGTATAAAAGAGTTCACACATAATAAGAATGTCGAAACTGTATGAAATTCTGTACAAAATATCCTCTCATTCCACCATCATCCGAATAGTATCAGTTTTCATCGGAAGCGCAGAAGAGCCACATTCGTTGATAAAGTGTCACATTAGACGTTAATAGCTTCGTTCTCAATCGTCGCTTAATTTCTTCCGAATGTTCTTGTTACCTATCTTTCGCCTCTTAAAAGTAGTCGGAGTCGGCTTTGCGTCATCGTCACTGTCATCTGCATTAATCTGCACGATGCTTTTTTCCTTAAATATCCTCTGTGGTTTTGGGACTTCATGTTTTTCAAAGAGGGGAACCTGCACCTTGTTTTGCCGCGGCAGCTGTAAGTCCACCGGCTTCCTCACTCTGAAATGAACAGTCATGAATATGTATATGTAGTATACTGATGATGCTCTTCCGATTAGATTACATTGGATCACTTACATTGTTTGAACTGTTTTCCAAGGCCCATATGGATCAACCTTCTCGGGAATACTGTAATCTCTTCTATACGGTCGTTCCTCTTCTTCGGGAGCTTCAGTTTTTACGTCTACTTCCTCGACTTCCTCCTTAATTGTTTCTTGTCTCGCTTGCTGTCTTAACTCTTTCATCCTTTCTCTTTCTGCATTTGCCCTTTTCTCTTCGAGAATATCTGCCTTTACTACTGCTTCCTCTTTTTCGAGCTGTTCCAGCAGTTCTTCCTGCAATGCTTGTTCGCGCACTTCCTCTTCCTGTTCAGCGAAAGTCATGTAACCCTCTTCTGGTACTTCCCATACGGATTCTGTGATAAAAATCGATAGAGCGTTATAATAGTTGAATGAATGAATGCCGGTCGATAAGTATTATAATTACTTGAATAAAATATTGAATTGATGAGAAATGCTTACCATTTGTTTCGATGTGCCAATAATACGTGTATCCTTCGGGGGTACGAGCCTCATACCAGAGCTTCTGAGGCGGCTTACTTGGCCGGCCTTCTTCCTGACCTCTTTTCCCTTTTCCCTTCCCTTTGCTACCCTTACTCTTTCCCTGTGGTTTGTGCTCACTCGGGCCACGTTGTTGTTTGAATTGTGGCGGTGGCGGAACCTTCGGCAAAATTGGGTCGCAGGGATCGACGTCGGGGCCGAACTGGAAAGTTTTATCTTGTGGAATAAGCTCGTTAAAGCTAACAATAAAATAACTACCGACAAGTTATTGGTCGGTAAATTCTTACTCTGTGGTGTTTAAATCTGGGTGCTGTTTCTGGTGCAGCGAGAGGTCTGTGCTTGGACGTCGACGTGTTCTAGATTCAAAAGGAACTCATTTAGAAATGATTTGATTCAATGCGAAAAAAATTAACTGATAACTAATAGAACACTTACGTCCTTTGTCTCTGTTGTTCGGTTCAGCTTTTCCTTGATAATTCTATCGGCAGTCATGTCTCTCGTGTTATTTTCCACATCCTTCAAGTAAGCAGCCATCGCTGCCTAACGAACGAAATATTCGATTTATTTCGCTGGTTGTGCTTACGTAACTGAGTATCCATCACTTATGACAAATTACAGGAGAGAGAAAGTCACCTACGTTTTCCATTTTTTTCAAGTCATCCTCGAATTTCTTATTCTGCTTCGCCTGTTTCGTGCTATTCTTGTGTATTTCCTTGAGACGCTTGCTGACATTCTCTTTATGCTTCTTGCCACCCTCGTGGAACTCGATGCTCGGCTTGTTATCTGCGATCCAGCATTTGCAGAAATCGCAGAACTTGCGACCCTGCGATTTCCAATAGTCGGCCCTGCAATCCATTCGAATCGATACATTAGTGGTGACTAACGAGCGTAAGGATGAACGAGGCTGCTCCACAAGATAGCTCAAAGTCAAACTGTCAGAGGACGATCCTCTTCTGCTAATTAAAAGTGGTCGAAAGCCTTTTGGCGCATTGCTCCTCACCACGCAAGGGAAAGCAATTTAATTAAAAGATTCCAGCCTCTTCTGACAGAGAGTGCATAAGTATGACTGTGTGGTAGAGAGATGTCTATGTATGTGTTTGTGAGAGAGCGAAGTACAATGGAGGAATTTCTCAAAGATTAGTTTTTCGGTTTCCTTCTTTCTTTGAAGGCTTAGCACTTGTCCCTCCTTTTTGCGGCATACTTCTATCAAAGCTTTTGCGGCCCAAGGTATTCCTCCGCTTTATCTAGGTCGCGACGATTTAATTAGCAAGATACCAAGCAGAAGCAAACTCTGGATGACTTTAGTAATCTCTGATTGGTAAATCAATCTTCTGAACCGAAAGATTATCGTTATTCTGTTGGCGTCTGCTGATACAACAACGTGCTTATTGTACGATAAAGTCGTGCTACATCTACATAATACGTGCGTCTCTTTCCATACGACGTTTTCATAAGATTGACTTTTTAACCCTTTGACTGCGGCGCGATCTTGAAGTAATCCATTAATAGGGACGGCGCGTTATTTGCACGTCACATTTATATTAGAGGACATTATTAAATGCAAGGCGCATATTTGCGCCTTTCATATATATTGAAAGATTTGTGAGGGCGTATATCTACGTCTTTCGTAGTGAAAGAGTTAATTATTCATTATCTGTTTGTGTTATTATATCCTTTTATGCTACTGTATACTTTACGTCTGTTTGTTACACTGTATTTCGTACAAAGGATTTAGCCCAATAATTAAAATAACATTTTTTTAATTATACGTATATAAAAATAGCATCCTTGCAAAGGAAATTACCAATGTTATAGCAAAGTTTCATCAATAATTCGTTGCTTTCAACATTTTAATGTGCTGTTTCCATTATATTACCGTTCTATTTCCGTTAATATAAAAGCATATGTTTAAAAATACCTTTAATTATTATACTTCAATTCTCGATCTGGACACAAAACATGAACGCGAAGGTACATACGAGATTCAGGCTTGGTGTTAAATGAAATGAGGATAGCAGTGGCCGTAGGCAGGAAAGGCAATCTGTCTGAAGCATCGCGCGCGCCTTTTACAACAACGGGATCTTGAAATCAAATTTAAAGCATAAAATGAAACGTGCTGGGCTGGTGGGGGCGCGGCAAGGGAAAGCACTCTGCACCGCTGGCGGTCTCTTTGATCGAGATTATTGTAAAAGTGGGGTTGAGCTGGACAATATAACGCTCCGAGCATTGTTCTAACCATCTAACCGAAGGACAATGAAACTCTTCCTAAAGGGTCGAGGAATCCAGGCCACGGATTCGTTATTTCGCTGAACTTCCCAAATATTTATTATAAGACGATCAATCGCGTGATTGCAAAAATGTTCAGATTGCTCGCCTAAAAAAGCGAGCGGTAATAAGCAGGCGGTATCAAGAGTATGCTAAGGAGAATATGTCTTTAGCTTTAGTGAATAGTGCGACTCGTGGCAAGTTGCCCGTGCCGAGCACTCGCAAATTAGGTGATCATTAAGCACTGACCTTGCCAAGCTTTTCTACACCTCTCCGCTCGCTTTTCCCTCTATCGTTTTTCATAAAGTTCCACCTAGATTCTCATTTCAACTACAGTCACTCGCATTAATATTTGGATTTCTTCGTGTTACAAAGATTATTCTTCTGTACATTTGTTCGTAATATCTTTAACTAATTAATAGTTTTTGGAGGCAAGTAATTTATTTATTTAAAGCCCTCAAAGTATATTGAAAATATAATTCGCAGAGAATATTCACAAATATGCTATGTTTATCATATGTTTTAATGTAAGAGAAAGAAAGAAAGCATAATTATAACTTTTTGTTTTATCACCTGTTATTAATTTCATTAAGCAGAATAAAAAATAGTTGTTCATTAACATAATCTTTAACTTGTCAGTCATCACTGATTCATTGGGATTATTGAGAATCCCGGAAATACACGCGAAACATACATCTGTCCGAATATTCACTCTAAACAGTGCTACTCAGCTGCTTTCTTTCTCTGGAAATCACCCTAAATTTAGATGGAAATCTTATCCGTTGTCTTTTCAGTCTACCAAGATTTTCCGCCAACAGACATATCGAATCAACTGGTCAAATGCATAAATGCAATGCTCGAGGATTGGAAGAGTTGGGAGAATGAGAGATAGAAACTGTGGATGGCTGGCTAATTTCCAAATAGAAAATCTTTATTCGGCAACGCTCCCATTCGAGGCCAAGTCATCCTATCGGAGTGAATGATTATTAAATGTACAATGTGTATGTGCCAGAGGAAGTAGATCGCGAAGATACGAGCGCATGGTAAACCCTTCTCAATGTCTTTGAATGTTGTTAGCAACAGGTATGGTTTCCCTCAATCTTGCGGAATCCATAGCATTGCAGCAATGTACGAAGCCCAGACTAAATTAGTGGCAAATAAGATCACACTTTCGAACAGCGATTTATCGCTTTATATTGTGATATTATTATATTATATGACTTATTTATACATAGTATACGCTTTAGATCATAATATATTATTATAAGATTTATTTACACACAGTAATACAAAAGGCAAAATTAGTTTCACTGTATTGCCAATAACATCGGAAAAGGCAGAATCAATTTTAATAGGATTTCCTTCTTTTTTGTATAGAATTATGATTTAGGCAAACTATAAATTGTACAATATTGTAATCAAGAATAATTCCAAATTCAAAACATGGAAGTTAAGCTGCACATCGTTAAAAGACAGTTGTAACAAAGATAGTCGCGACAATCCATTATTGCTTAATTTAAGGGATCGTTAAACTCCGCACGAAATGTCATTCCTAATAATATAAATGGCAATGTTTCTCTATCTGTCACTGTGATTGCGATAAACTCGTAAACGGTTGAACAAATTTTAATGCGTTTTTCACTCCTACACAGTTATGATTCCACGAATTATAGACCATAAAACATTGCATTATTTGTGATTTAAATGGAGAGTTTAAAGAGTAACTTTAACATTACAAAAGCCATTGGTGGACGTGCGACAGATCGGCAAAAGATTTACATCAGAAAGTTAGTAGCAATAACCTATTATTCTTCAAATTAAATTATTGTTAACGGGCATGCGAAATGTCAGCGGGTGAAGCCGGCTAGGACAGCCAATATGTACTATAGGACACTATGATATTATTGTAACATAGTTATGTAATAGTAGGTTGACATAGTACGCGCGGCTAACACTCGGCCAAAGTACTCAGGCTCTTTAAAAGACTATGCCGCTATCCTTAGTTTTTTATAGACTTTATAAATTTCATTCAATTTTTGCAATTTCATTCTAAATTACATTTTAAAATTTCCATCTCTTCATTTTTATTCTCTTTATTTTACCGTTCTTCATCTTCCTTTTATTTTATTCTCTTTATTTCATTCAATATCTTTATTCTTTGACAGTTCTTAGGTAAATAAATAGATATTATGTAGATTACTTGCAAAGCTTGCAGTTCTGGGAGTACGTATACGTATTTATACATAGATTTGTCTTGCCAGTAATACGAGCTATTGCTAATAATAGAACATCCTTTATTATCTTACTCATTTCTGACTTCTTCTATTATTAATAGCAGCACATCCGACAGCTGCGATTTTTCCTACTCAATGGCAATAATACGAACTATGCAAAGTGTGAGATAAAAAGCTAAGGTAAAAGAAAAATAAAGACAATACGGATGCGCGTGAAATTATAAATTTTTCTATTGTAGTATGAAATTATAAAAATCCAAGCAAAAATTAACCAAAATAGCGAATCGAATAGCGAATACCCGCAAACTATTAAGCGATTGGATATTTATTCCAAGATATCTGCAGCGTTATTTAATAATCAACAACAATTACACAACGCTTTTTGCAATGATAAGGAGCAGTAAGGGCAACTGGCATATTTCATGATTGCTCCATCAATTACATTAAGCTTGCAGTTCATTGTCGCAGATAAACTCGAGGTAGAACTATGCGGCATTGTTGGGAGAGAAAGGGGAGGATTGAAAAGCGCGCGAGAAAGAACTAAGATGAAAGGGGAAAAGAGGCCGATGCAGATGTGCGTGAGATTATCAAGCTCCCGATAGCAGCGTACATTCTGATCCCGTTAGGGTACTGTTTGCCAGAGAACGTAAGGTTTCCAACAACAAGGTCGAAAACAAGCCTCCGAGTTTATATCTATAGTCTCTCATTCGTTTTAGAGGTCAAGCGTCTATGATGTACGTCGAATATCACAAGCCAAATGGGTATGTTCGGATCGTTTAGTGCCGTTGGCGTCGCGACGGCATCGTGGCACTCTATCAATCGAGAAAACGTGTCTCTCATAGCTGCCCAAACAATGAGCGGCACCAGTTTTCACTCGCTGAATCTTGTAACAGTGACTCCTGCCAAATTGCATCCACCAAATAGCTAACACACTGCTTAAGCGCTGTTTATCGAAATCCCTCGAATCGATGAACTCTTCGACTACCGAATCGCCCATCAATTTTCTTTCTCCTTGGTTCTTGAGAAATCCGATCAATCTTTCCTCGAATTCTTCTTTTCAGTCTTTTCAAATATAGTGGTCAATCATTTCCTACACTCTTCCAATTTTATCGCATGCATTCCTTTAATTATATAGGATTATTACTTTATCATTATTAAGTTAATTTTATTAATTATATGTATAGTATTATTCATTCGGCTTTTAATCAGCACTGTGAAGCATACACTGCTGAATTACTGATAATTATAAGTTATTTAGTGATTTTAATTACAGGCAAATGTTGCCAAATTCCTTTCCATATCTTACATTATATATAATATTGCGTTCTATGTATAATATACATAATATTATATACGTACAAATTGAATAAAAAGTGGGATTTGGGTGTGCTGATTCAAAGCCAAGTGCATCAGTCTGTGTAGTCATAAATTCTAGGTTGCGGTATAGAATGACATATGTGTGTTTGTGTTGGGATGTATTAGCGAGTGGCTGTCCAAGCCGATTACAGCCGATTATAGAAGTGATGATGTCTTATGTAAACTCGTCAACGAAAAGCGAACAATCCCGCAAATCGGTGTCGGTCATTAAGCATCCATAGCCTATATAAACATCCACTGGCGCTTTAAATTTAGAGGCAGCGTTCCTCTCTTACGAAATGCAAGTGACAATGACAGTGGCATCAATAAAACTGTCGGATGGCTCGAAAATACATTGATAGACGCAGCATGTAATACTGCTATATTTATTGAACAATGCAACACAAAAAAAGTGTACGTATTTTTTTTGGACCTAGAAAAAATATTATATAAATGATTGTAGATGCATTAGAGAATACGTACAACCTTTTTATATACATATTATTTAATAAACATAGCAATACGATGTTTTAGTGAAAATTGATCGATGTACGAATACTTTGTAGACCGACTGTTCAGTAAATAAAAAATGAGTAAATTTCATTTTATATAACTATACGGTTTGCAAAATTTATTTTCTCTTAAGAATACAATTTTTTTCTCCTGGAAATGTCTGCTTTTGTAGAGAGAAAATTATTTACCTTCAAAAGAATTTATACGAAAACTACTGGGTGAGTGAATACTTTTTACAGCGATCGTATTTGTTTGTGTAAATCAGAAAAATCTTTAGAAAAATCCAGGGTAAAAATCCTTTTGAAAGACTGAAACTGTTGTAAATTATTTTCAAACCTTTCCCAACCCCTTACGAGAGTTCTTTCGTCAGAACGAAGCTTGCATTTTTAATTATCCTAGATCTAAAAAAACCTTTAATATCGCAGAGCAAATCTTGTACAGTTCAAACAAATCATTATTTATATAGGTCTTGTACAATATGAACAAATACTCATTTGAACTAAATAAACCTGGGAAGAGTGATTGGAGTCGAAGAAGAGTAGAATCTGTCGGTAATAGATTAGGGGCGTATTAATGGCCAGTGGGAATGGGGAAACCTTGAAAGCTCGTCAGCTCGGCAGGACGGCCAATTGTTTGGTTTGGCAGGTATCTAGTTAGCGTTGAACGCATACATTCGGAGCTTTATGCCTCGATCTGCACGAGGATATTTCTGACAAGTTTACGCCACATCTTGCGCGCATCTTGTCTTGTTAGCCTCGTGCACCGAGCAATGTATATATTCTTCGAGCCTTCTGTGTACGCCAGTCTCATTTTAATACAAGCCCCGATCGCCTCAAAATCAGCGTCAATGGGATTTCCCATTCCGATAGGAAGAATTAAAAAGTGGTGGTGAATCCTTGGAAGTGCGTCCGTTCAGAATGATTCACTTGCTTTTGGATCAACACTTTTGCAGCTTTTTATTAGATCATGAATAATATAGTCTGCTTTGCATATACAACATATTATTATATATAATATGTAATATGCGAGGAAGCGTTGTGAAATATTCGTGTATAATTCAACGAAACATTACCAACAATATAAACAACACTCTTCCAGCTTTCTATTGAACCATTACACAACATATTATTATAAATATTATAAATAATATGTAATATGCGAGGAAGAGCTGTATAATTCAAATTATTAGATCATTTATTATTTTGCCAGGGAGTGCAAGCCAACCGTAATAATTCAAAGGTAAATGGATCAGGTTGTACTTCCAAGACGGCCAAGTTGAAGGGACTATTTTGGTGAAGATGCACCACGTGGTATTAGAAACGGATTAGGAATAGGATGATCTATTCGTCAAAGAGACATATACGCCTTTGCAAAGGAAGCTTTCCTCGGCGAGAGGTTTAGGTTTCTCGTGGTCTTCTTCTTCTTCTTCTTCGAAAATACATTGTTAGTAAAACAACAACGGCCGCTTAACTAGCTGCGAGTCGCGTTGCGCCAAAAAAAGCCTGGCTTTCGTTCTAATTTTAGCGGCCGAGGGTTGTAAAGACCTTCCGCCTCTCAATGCAGATCTCCGATGCGTTGAAAACCGGGCGAGGATGCGAGAATCCTCGGCAATTATATTCCGAGTGCGGAGTGAGAAAACGGAGGGAATACAACGCGCGCCAGCAAGGACACACCAGCAAAGACTAATCTTCCAATGGATTATACAGCTGCATAGACGCATCAGAGTCTACTATAGCATCACCTAGATTTGTTTTGCAATGTTGTCAGTGTGCCAGTGTGCCAGTGTTCAATCGATGCCCAGATACTTTGCCTTCCCTAGTCCACGTCTTCCTCGACGCTCCTTTATACCAGCGATCTTCACAGCTTGCGCGATATTTCTTGCCAGGCTTGCGCCAAATATTTGCGCGTTTAACGGACTCAATTAATCAAGCAGCTCCCAGATATACTCGCCATTTCTAATTGCATGTGTGTCGAATTATTATGCAATTATTAAAGCGCAAAATTGTTTGACTGTCGACAATACCGGAATAATAGTATTATTTATCCCATGTAAACAAAAGTAGTTCAAGTAAAGTTATTGAAAGTTGCTTAAATTTGAGTTATTTCCCACTTAATCATATAAATAGTCGATCGACACTGCGTCGACAGTTTGAATGATAAAGTGCTTGAGGGGAAAATCTGCAATTATTAAAGTGCCAAGTTGTCTAACAATACCATAATAATAGTATTATTTATTATAGTTCCCATATAAATAAAAGCAGTTTAAACAAAGTTATCCAAATTTGCTTAAACTTGAGCGATTTCTTATTTAATCATAGAAACAGCAGTTCAACACCGCTTCGACAGTTTGAATGATAAAGTGCTTGAGGAGAAAATCTATAACTATTAAAGTGCAAAGTTGTCTAATAATACCATAATTGTAAACAATATCATAATAGTATTATTTATTATAGTTCCCATATAAACGAAAGCAGTTTAAGTAAAGTTACGGAAACTGGCTTAAACTTGAGCGATTTATTATTGCAAACTTATCATACAAACAGCAGTTCAACACTGCGTGGACAGTTTGACTGATAAAGTGTTCGGAAAGAAAACCCGCAATTATTAAAGTGCAAAGTTATCCAACTGTCGGCAATAGCAGAATAATAGTATTGTTTATTATAGTTGCCATGTAAACAAAGGTAGTGCAAGCAGAGTTAGCGAAACTTGCTTGGGTGCGAGCGGTTTCTTATTTAATCATGCAAACAGCCGGTCAACACTGCGTTGACAGTTTGAATGATGAAGAGGAGCTCGAGGACAAGTAGAACGGCGCGCGGCGAAATCTCCGCCGAAATCTGCTAGTTTTACGCGCGACGACTTCACCGACGCCGACGCCGACGCCGACGGCAGGAAAGGACAGTACAGTAGAGAGTAGATTTTGCATGCAAACCTATTTAGCGGGAACTGCTCGTTTTTCCGCTGAGATTGTCGCTCGGTGTGATTCCTATTAGAATAAATTTCGCCGGAAGAGTGTTGCGCGCCGCGACGCGCCGCGTCGCGCCGCCCGAGTTGGCCTCGCCTTCAACGAGAACGAGGGTTACTCCGCCACTACCAACCGCCGCGCCGCCACCGCCACCATCCACCTGGCTAAAAGGAATTTACTACTATGACAAAACGAAATCCACCAGCAAACGAGAAGCACTCCAATAGAATTACCTTATCCTTTCTTTTTCTTCGCTCGCAAGTACGCCAATTTTCTTTTAAACTCTGTTTCATTTGTCATTAACATTTGGAGTTACGAGTGGATACAGGGATTTCCCTAGTAAAATCGTGCGGGTCGTTTTAGTGTGTTTTTAAAACAAATGTAACGCAAAACTCTCTCAGTCCTTTTTTTCTCCTCGCGTAAACTCGCCAATTTTCTTTTAAATTGTCGCATTTATTGTTTACATTGGGCATAATGAGTGGATACAGCGATTATTCTAGTACAAAAGATGCGAGATGCAGAATCCTGCAAGTCATTCTACTGTGGAATTAACCGTTTTTAAAATAAATATAAAAAACTGTTTCAAAACCATTGTCACGACAACTGTGCGTTCCAATTAGTTACGATGAATAAATATAGCGATTTTTCCAATAAAAGCATGCGAGATGCACAATGGTGCAAGTCGTTTTAGTCTGGAATTAGTCCTTTTTAAAATAAATTTAACAAACTGTTTCAAAAACATTGTCACGACAACTGTACATTTATATTAGTTATGATGATTAAATATAACTATTTTTCTCGTAAAATCGTGTAAAATGTACAAGTTTTAGCATAAAAGCAGCCGTTTAAAAAAAAATATAAAAACTGTCTCAAAAACACTTTTACGACTACTATGCATTTAAATCGGTTACGATGAGTAGACATAGCTATTTTTCACGTAAAATCATAGGAGAAACACAATGGCGCATATCGTTTTAGTGTAGGATCAACCTTTCCAAGATAAGCGCAAAAAACTGTCTAGAGAGTTCTTTTATGGCCGCTATACATTGAAATCGGTTATAGTGAGTGGACAAAGCTATTTTCCATGTAAAATCGCAGGCAGAATGCAATAGTGCATGTTACTTGGCGTGGGAAGAATCATTTCGAAGATAAATGCAAAAAACTGTCTGGAGAAGAATTTTATGACTACTGTGCGTTTAAATCGCTTAGGGTGAGGGAACAAAGTTATTTTCCATGTAAAACCGCGGCAAGAATGTATGCAATAATGCAAGTCGTTCTAGCGTAGGAGGAACCGTTTTCAAGATAAGCGCAAAAAGCAGGCTGAAGAGCAATTTTACAAGGACTGTACATTTAAATCGGTTATCATGATTGAATGCGGCGTTCAATCGAGAGACTAATATTCGACCTTAGCAAAGCAGGAAAATGACAAGATTAGATGGGATGATAGGAGATGATTGCCAGTAGCGAGTATTGCATGTGAGTAAACAGGCGGACTCTTACATTCTCGGAGAATGCTTCGATGGGCAGGAATCGCTGCAAATAATTGCCCCGCTCATGCCAATGGCAGCTGCTCCGGATAAATGGAAATAATCTTGCTTTGAAATTGAGATCGCTTGAGAATCGGATACCATCCTTCTCTACCTGATACTTCTTCCCCTTTCCTCTCCCAACCCTCTCTTTCGAATAGTATGTACGTGCTACGTGCCGCATACAATTCACACGAACCGAGCAGAAGCTGCTGCACTTTCCCTAAGTGGACCACGAGAGAGTACTTACCTTCTAAAACATTGGACCCTCCTAAAATCTTCTATTTCCGGATACAAAGATAGAAAAGAACCGCTTGCATGAAAAGGCTCTTTCACTCACACAGACGAATTAACGCACAGAGAAAAACACCAAGCTTTCCTTCAAATCAATCTCGACAAAGTGCGAGTTCAAAGGAGGAAAAAGAACCTCCAGAGAAGTAATGATCAATGTCGAATAATAATAGAACTTCATGTCGCGTCCATCGATGAATTCATGATGCAGGACGCTATTGCGCTCCCATGTAACGCAAGGTCGTCCACAACAAACAATGATCTAATTATAAATTTCCAAAGGACGACGAGCATGTGAAAGAGTCCCATCGCTATCAGCAGGGCTAATCCGATGGAATCTCTAGCAAGAGAAATTGGTCATTATTATAAAAGTGGCATAGGGGCAAATCGATAGGAAAAATCAATAGAAGCTTCAAAAATTTGAAAACATTTGCCAGAAGAAATGAATAATTAGACACAGGAAACAGCTGATCGATTGAAAATGAAGCTTAAAGCCAAATGAGTGGTAGTCCGTGATTGCGCGAGGAAGCTGGCTGGCTGGCAGGCTGGCTGGCAACGCTGCTACGAAGTAAACAGATGTAAAAGACCCTCCTGGATGAAGCCGTTTAATTAACCGAGCAGATAAAAGCCGGATAAATTTAAACTGAAGCGGCGTGGCACGGCGCTCCCGAGCTACGTGTCCTCCCGCAACAAACTGATTCGATGGGGAGAGATGGCGGGACATAAATACTATAAGGCGTGCTTAAAGAAAATGTACTATCGCCAGCCGACACCAATAATAACCTGCCTGCCAGATTCCTCGGTCTTCCTTCTCATTGTATTAGTAGACTATACAGAAACACATGGCTAAAGTCTTGCCAATACCTTTCAACATTATAAACAATAGGTACGATTTCATTCTATTTTGTAGAATATTTAGTATTTCAGCAAAGTAACTTAAAATTAAATAAGATTGTATAAGATATAAATAATGTGTGCTTAAGAAAAATATACTAAAATGTACTAGCACTTGCTGATACCAATAATAATCTGCCTGCCAGATTTCTCGGTATTTCTCGTCATTGTCTTAGTGAAATATACAGAAACATGTGGTAAACTCTTGCCAATACCTTTCATCATTATAAACAGTAGGTATGATTTCATTCTATTTTGTAGAATATTTAGTATTCAAGCAAAGTAACTTCAAATTAAATGAAATTGTATAAGATTTAAATAAGATATAAATAATGTGTGCTTAAGAAAAATATATTAAAATGTACTAGCGTTTGCTGATACCAATAATAATCTGTCTGCCAGATTTCTCGGTATTTCTCGTCATTGTCTTAGTGAAATATACAAAAACATGTGGTAAACTCTTGCCAATATCTTTCAACATTATAAACAATAGGTATGATTTCATTCTATTTTGTAGAATATTTAGCATTCCTGCAAAGTAACTTCAAATTAAATAAGATTCTATAAGATTTAAATAAGATATAAATAATGTGTGCTTAAGAAAAATATATTAAAATGTACTAGCGTTTGCTGATACCAATAATAATCTGTCTGCCAGATTGCTCGGTATTTCTTGTCATTGTCTTAGTGAAATATACAGAAACATGTTGTAAACTCTTGCCAATATCTTTCAACACTATAAACAATAGGTATGATTTCATTCTAATTCGTAGAATATTTAGTTTTCCAGCAAAGTAACTTGAAATTAAATAAGATTGTATAAGAAAGAAATACTATAATGCGTGCGTAAAGAAAATGTATTAAAATGTACTATCGTCTGCCGACACCAATAATAACCTGTCTGCAAGATTCCTCGATGCTTCCCTTCACTGTATTAGTGGACTATATAGAAACACATAGTAAACTCCTGCCAGTATTTTTCAATGTGACAAACAAACTATGAATTATGAATTAGATAAGACTGCGTAAGATATAAATATTGTGATGTGTTAGCGTTTACTGACACGAATAATAACCGGAACGACAAATTCCTCGGTGTTTCTCATCACTGTATTAGTAGATTAAATAAAAGGGGATAGTAAACCCTTGCCAATGACTTTGATCGTTGTTAACAACAGGCACAGTTTCGTTCTGTCTCACACCATTCCAATAATGTACGAGTAAAGCACGAAATTAAATAAGTGACGAGTAAGATTACATAAGAAATAAATGCTGTAACGCGTACTTAAAGAAAATGTATTATGGTTTGCTGACACAGTTAATAAGAAACCCGCCGGTTTCCACGGTGTGTCTCATTATTGTATTAGCAGGTTAAATAAAAGCAAACTGTAGACTCTTGTCAATATTTTTCAACGCTGTAAACAATGGGTATTGTTTCATTTAATTTTGTAGAATCGTTAGCACTGCAGCAAAATATGAAATCCAAATTAATTAGGATTGCATAAGAAATCAATATTATAATGTATGTACTAACAGTTGAAAACATTTAATGAAAAATATACTAACATTTTCCCGCATTAATAATAATCCGACCGTAGAATTCGCCAGTATTTCTCATTACTGAATTAGTAGATTATATTGTAGAAGCGCATGCTAAAATCTTTGCCAATGTCTTCGAATTTTGTTAGCAGACACGATTGTGTTCAACCTTACAAAATCCCTGGCATTGCAGCAATGTACTGCAACAATGCGCGAGATTAAATAAGTGATGCAGAGCACTATAATGCATAAACAAGACTACATAAGACAAAAGCATTATAATATGCGTTTAAAGAAACTATAGAATCGCCTGCCCACACCAATAATAACACGTCCACCAGATTCCTCTGAGTTCTTCGTCACTGTATATAATTAGTAGAACAGAAGCTTTGCCACTTCAGGTTAACTAGCTTCACAATCAATTTACCTTCACCGTGCAAGATACACGTGCAACCCACTCGTGCGGTCTCCTTTCCTACACGTACACATCCAACGATTTACAGTTAGAAACTTTGGACTTGGCTCGGCTTAATTGAAAATACTTTATTAATTTTTCAACTCTCTCGCATTATATACATACATTTCATCTGACTCAACGAACGCATGGCTATGTTTAAGTACGAAGGTACGCAATAATGGAAGTTTGGTAGGTTTGACTAGGCTTAACTAGATTGGTCCTTTGTGATACCTAACTGTTTTGGTAACTGGCACGGTCCCCATGGGCAGAGGTAGACGGCTTCTCGCCCTAGGATTGGCAAATTACAGCCGCTCCTAGCGCACCGCCATTTTAAGCAACTTAATTAATTCGCTCACCGCTCGCCAAAAATACGTAAATACTCTATTCCTGTCTTTCTGACAATGAGAAACCATCCGCGTGAGGGATCAGCGTCTGCTCAGGTTTCCGCATCGTATGTGCTTTGATTTTGTCCGCCGTTTCCCGTTGACTCTGTTGGTGCATCGCCGCGCCGCGCCGGCCACATCCTACTTCACGGCATCGATATTATAAGTAGGCAATTAGCGCGCCAGTGAAAATCCAAGCTGCGCTTTCATAGAAAAGGAAGCTTTCGTACGCTCCTGCAGTTTTTGGACCCTCGCCTCGCCGGCATAAACATTTCTATTCTCGTTTTCTCGTTAGAGTGCTACCTAGCCTAGTACTCGATTATTGGTCTTGCTTATGGCTCACTAGGATTGAACTAAGGACTTTTCCTCTAAAGATATCTATTTCCAAGTGGTCTCAACTGCGCGGCTCGAAACATCTTAGCTCGATCGACGATCAATATGTATCTGCGAAGCTGAGCTAGTGCTGGCAAGCATCGGACCCATTAGATCGTCATTACATCGTAGCTCACCGCTGACGGCCTCGTTGAATCAACGTTTAGTAATACTCTTTTCAAACAGTTGATCTCACGCGATTAGTATGTAGAAGGAAAGCGTTGCTACGTCTTAGGTCGCGCTCCAGCAATTCTATGCAAATCTTTTCACGTGGGAAGGATAAAACAGCGAGCTTATGAACGTAGAAGCTATTATAGGAAGGTTGTACGTGATAAGTAAAGACGCATCCTTCCCCTGCTGCCGTTTACACGACCAGTCTAAAATCAGGTACTCCAAATACTAGTATATGTGTGTAGATAGAGATAGGAGAGGGTAGAATTAATATTGAATGTCGTCTTGCGGACAGGTGCGTCGTCGGTGTGAACGCGTGGGCGAGTAGGAAACGCGAAGCGAGCCGCTCGCGTGTCTAAAAGAACCTCGGTAAAATTCTACCGAGCGGAAAGAGGGTATTTGAACTGGAACTACTCGAAGAAGAGTCTTTTCACCGGGACAGTGTCTATCGAGGAGGCAATTGATCGTGGAAGAAAAGCAAGGAGCAATCGGTGTCTGGAGAGATGCGAGTTAACTGTCCAAGGCGACGCGTCACGCTAGCCGGATAGAAGAAGAGGATGAAGAGTAAAGCTGAAGCGAAGGGATTGAATGGTGAAGAATGGGATATTAAGTGGAGTGCGACTGCACTCTTCGTCTTTCCCGGTATGCTTGGCATGTCCTTATCGGCGGAGACAAGCCGGATCATCCAGGCGGCGTTTTCTTCTGCTTGGTAAGTTCCAGAAGGAGCGGATAGTGCAGATCTGGACAATATTCCTGGCTGTGCTCCAACAGCTCGAGATGTCTGGACCAAACCTCGCCGTCGTAACGCTCGACCTGACGCGCGTTGAAGCCTCGCTCGATTGCGGCCTCGGCGAATCGCTGGAAAGTCCTACCCCGCCTCGGCGCCATCACCAGCGCGATACCTTCCTCCGAGAGCCAGCCGTAGATCGTTTCCACCAGGTCCAGCCGAGTTTCGTCGAAGAATAGGCAATCCGCGCACAAGATCACATCGTACAGCCTCTCGGTTAGTCGACTGCTAGCCTCATCCTCGATCCTCCAACTCTGCGCCAACATTAAAGTCACACCTCCACATCACATACTAGCTAAACCAATTCCCATCTCGCTTCCTCTGCGAGATGTCAAGCATTATACACTCGTTCTAATTAAAGCTAGGGAAAACTATGCTTGCCGAATCTTTAATAAGAATGTATCTCACACACCAGGACATCTCACTCGGCGGATAGGATGTAAGGGTCTGCTCTATTTCACAGGAAGAAATGAATTGCTCCATCGAAACGGAGCTCGAGGCAGTTGGCGAGGAAATTTTCAGCCTTCTGTTTTATCACCGCACATTTGCTCTCGTATTACGTCTCTTTTTATTATCCGACCGCTCCACTTTCCGTCCTTCTCCGCGCCTCTTTAAGCCGAGTTAACAGAGAGGAGCGTGACAACTGGTATAAACAGTGTATTGATCAACCAGGAATCAAGTCCGATATTTAGCCTACACTATTAAGTGATTGACCCCACCGGATAAACATTCGTTCTACATCTTGGACGACTGCTCTCTGTTGATACAAGCGATCCATCTACCGAAAGACTTCCGTTACAACAAATCCCGCTCTCGACGCGCAACCCGCGTCCTCCCGTCTCGCCGGACTCCCGACGAGAGCGAGACAATTTTAGAAAATTCGTCACTCCATTCCGGCCTGCCTATTCAAATCTAATCTGCCGAAGTTATGTTAGAAAGTTCGGATGATCTTCCTCGGGAGAGTTATTCTCCATCGATCGTTTTAAATATCCTCGAGTTTGGCCTGCTAGCCTTTTTCGATCGAGCGGCAAGATAAGAGAACTGGACTAATAAGATGCTCGGCTCTCCTATCAATGGCGATACAATACTGAGTGCATTCGTACTTGTTATGTAGTTGGGAAGGCTTTTGTCCTGCTAAGCTACGGCCATGGCACGGAAATAAATCTCCTGGCGAAGCTTTCAATCAAGAAGCTTTGAGTTGGATTAGAACGGAATAGAGCGAGAAAGAGAGAGTGAGAGGGTGTGAGAGTGAAAGAGAACGAGAGAGAGGTAGAAGTAGAGGTGGGTGGTGTATAAAAAATCACCTTAAATCTATTGGCGTTGGTCTCGCGATGTTTGAGAGCCCTGGCCGCCCTGGCCCATTGGACGACGCCGCACTCGACCGAGTCCCCGAGGCCGTTCCACGCGACGATGCATCGAACGTTGTCGACGCTGGTGACATTGCCATCTGTCAACGTGACAGCCTTTGACTGGCAGTATTTGGCGGCGAGAACGCCCGCCAAGCAGCTCATACCGCCACCGAGCTCGAGGACCCGTTTGTTCCGACAGATCTCACGATTCTTTAGCAAGTAATAAGCGAGGCACTCCTCCGATGGCCAGACGCACACGTTCCCCGTATTATTGAAGCCGATCAACTCGTTCGCCGTGAAGCTTCGGGCCACGTGGCGGATTTCCACGCTCAGCAACTCGCCCTCCAGCACGCTTATGTACTCGTACCAGCTCGCTTCTGGATCCTCATCGGCGCGCTTCTCCAGTGGCACGATCTTCACAAGGTCGAACTTGCTGAAACGCCGCACCGAGATCTCCTCGTCGGACTCACTGATTATCCGCTCCGGCGAACCGGTCAATGCTCTCGCGAGGATTCGCCACCTACGCTGGGCCATGCTGCTCTTCCGTTTCCTCGACAAGGGTTCCTCGATTCTCTCGCTAACTCGAGATTCCCGAATCATCAACACTTTCTCAGACATGGCGCATTTTTCACTTGAACTATTAATACAGCTGACTTTCTTTCGCAGGATTCTCGAAGTTCAATGCCGAGAACTATCTTCCTTTAGTGGTTCTTCGCTCTGTGATCGTAGTATGTTCACCAAGTTGCATCACGAGCGGCGCGTCTGACATTCGATGTGAGAGATCGGAGATCACGCGGAAGAAGATGATAGGAGCGGAGGAGTTTCCTCTGTTCGGGGGAGGAGAACACGAGTGGAGGGCTAGCCTAGTCTAGTCTAGCCTAGCCCAGCCACTAGTCACTAGCCTAGCCACTAGCCACTAGTCTAGCCTAGTCTAGCCTAGTCTAGCCACTAGCCACTAGCCACTAGGCTAGCGTTCACTACGCCAAGAGCGGCAAGGATCGCCGTACGCTCGGGCCAACACTCGGACTAAAAGCACCGAGCGCACCAAGCCAACTTTTAACTCGCGCCACGCGGATCCCAGCCGTTCTCCACGTTCAAGCAGCGCTTGCGCTCTCTCTCTCTCTCCTGATCGCTCTGCTTGCGGAGCGCACGCCACCCCCGACATCCCCTAACCCTCGCCCTCGTACACACTCATCCCTACCACCCTCTCGCCACTCTCAGCTCTCTTCCCTCAGAAGCTACCACACATATTTCTTCCTTCGACACCTTTCGCTCGCACCGTCGTCGTGTCACCTTCCACCCACCCCTCGCACGCAACCAAGACGTCGCTTTTTCTACTTCATCCCTCTTCTACTTGTATTCTTTATATATAGTTCGCTCGCTCGCTCTCTCTTTATAGCTGTGTCACTCTTTTCTCACCTAATTTCCTCGGCTTCCTGGCTTCCGCCCGGCTTTTATCCCTTCGCTTGACCCCACTTCCATACTGATAGAGTGCTTACGGCTTACGATTTTTCATAACACCCTCCAATACCGAATCTATCGTTTCTTTTATTGCCCCATTCGCCGTACATTCTCGCTTTTCTTGGCGTTGTCGTGTTTTATTGCCGCTCGCAAGTTTTTTCTTGGCGCTTTCTATTATTTGTCACGTTTCTCGGTGTACCATATAACTTGGTTAAGTTGTTTCCTCGGAAAATATTGAGATGTAATAAAGAATGTCATGTGTCCGATTAATGTTTTGTAGGAGATAACGTTTTGAATTAGATTTCCTAAGGAAAGATGTGTGGAAAAGTTAAGTTAGCTTTTAAAGGTATGTTGAATTAAATCGCTTGTTTAAAGTTGAAACTTAGCGTGCGGATGCTACATTGTGAAGTAAAAAATCAATGAGAAACTAATTAGAACTTAATACTGTTCAAAGATTAAATAGTTAATGTCAACTAATATGTGAATTTACACTTAACACTTTACTGTATATAATTACCTTGATGTGGAGCAACAGAGAATTTTTGCTGGCTCATTGTTGCTAAACATTCTGATGTTATGTATGTTAATATTTTGTTTACGCTGACACCGACATTGAGCTTGAACACGAGCTTGAAGAAATTCTCCTAGGAACCGACGCGTTTTGCCAAGAAATAGAGAGAGAATTAATATAGAGCTAACAAGAGCTAATGCATGACTCGACATTTAACATTTTATTGTGTAACTCGATGCGAGATTCTCTTATTTAATTATTGCAAACCTTAAGACTTGTCCTGATTGGAGCAATAACGAGGAACTTTTTATTCATTATATTAATATTTTATTTACATTGACGTATTAGCAATATGAGCTTTAACACTTTCGACGCCGAAGTTGCAAATTTTTAACTCTTGCGCCACACCTTGTTAAAAATGTTTATTAACGTTAATTTTGTCGAAATAAATATGTCTGCAAATAGATGTTTGAGTGTCACCCAAATATGGGTGATATGGCGCCGAACGTGTTAAAAAGTTCTCGGTAAGAACAAGTTTTGTCAAGAAACAGACAAAAAGAATTAAGAAAGAAATAACATAGAATTAATAAGAATGAATAAGGGCGTCACTTAATATATGAATTCACATTTAACATTTTCCTGTGTAATTACGCTGGTTCCAGGCTTTTTCTAGGTCTTTCTCGATGCTCCAGAGACCCCCCGGATAATCTATCTAGACACGTGTGACAATGTTTCTCTCGCTCTCGGAGCGAGCGGCATTACGCCACAGACATTCTTTCACGGCCCCCCTGCCTACTTACCAATGATACCGAACTACGTATTCAGAACTTTCCAATATGCGCTTGGAATTCTCAATGGGTTCGCGGCCGCCCCCGTCCTCGCACAGCAGACGACACAATTGGAATGCTAACGAAGAAGAATCGCATAATCTACATCTTCGAACTGCGGAGATCCGCGTTAAGGGAGCGTTTTAGACCATCTCTCTTTTCCCGCAAAATTGCATCCAACTCGCTGCGCGCGCACCGTTCTCTCCCTTTGCGGTTATCAGCTGCATGCGTCGTTTTAAATTAAAAATTGTATCATCTAAATGTTAACGAGTTAACTGCTGCTAAGTGTAATGCTGAGCGCTAATTTCAACCAACGGGATTTTAACTGTTACATATACAATCGCGATGTATTTTTAGAACGCTCATAGGCGCCAACAATCTATAGTGAGCGGAATTTCAAAACGCTTAAAGGCGCCAACTGTGGCGAAAGGGTTAAGGTTATCAAATATATGAAGTACAAAATTCATTTGTACTCAATGTTCTGTATCATCAAAATTCAATGTTCTGTAATGATCAAAACTCTTAGTTCGGTTCGTAAATTTTGAATTGTATAGAATTTCGATATGCATATACATATATGCATACACCCATACAATATAAACTGGGTAAGAAAACAACATTAGAAAACATTCATAACAATATTTTCTCTAGAATTCACATTATACTTTGCCTATAAGCACGTACTTTTTTGTCGAAACCTTAACATTTATATTGCTGTTAAAATTAAAAGTGTGCCATTTGGACTTGGCAGGCAAACGTACGCGTAGAAACGGTACAATTTTTTTATTGAAAGGATCACCTTTCATAGACGGTCAATTGAGTTCAAATTTTATGAATGGCTAGACTATGATCTTCGTATGTCATAAAAATGTGAGGCAATTCCTATAAAAGTGGTAAAGCCTACCTTAACCTTGCCGAATGGGAGAAAGGACGCGCAACTCGGAATAAAATTAGTATATGGTAATTGGCAAATGCTCTACGGAAGAGCGAAATGGGCCATTAGGTAGCATAAAGCTATCTGGGACTCTCTTCCTCCAACCCTTTATGACTTGAGCAGATCTTAGCGTGAAATTTTCATAATCGCTGTGAAGGTGATTAAAACTTTAATTGCATTTCGGAATTAGCGAATCTCATAATGTCGGATAAATAATTAAATTTTTGCGAAGGCAATAAGCAATTGTCGAACGAATTTTCATTCAACTTTTCTTTTCTTGTCATCGTCATCATCCATTGAAACACCGCAATCATTTATTTCGTAGGTTTTAGTGAAAATCTCAATGGAAGATTGTTTTTTGCTTGTAATTCAGTGCGAAAGCCATTTTCCCACTGATTTATGGCGAGACTGAGATACTTTTATGTTTTCTGTAAGAAATCGGGACTTTTTACATGTAATAACCCGCTTGCCACTTTTTCCTCACATTATTCTGAGAGAGCCAATGTCCACGATCGAGAATAATCCAAGATCATATTTTGATAACGGTCGAAGTCGACTGTTAAGCTATGTGTCTATTTGACAATAAAAATCTCGAGAATAATTCTCGGGAATGATATTTGCTGCTTTTCACTTGAGTGTTGAAGTTAAAGTGCTCCAAGAGTATTTTCATGTAATGTATATTGGCAAATATTACTTTCGGTAGCTATAAATGTGCACTTAGCTTTAGCAACAGACTGCGAGTATCCACGTTTTCCATTTGGAGTAAAAAAAAATGCTTGACAAAATATCGAAATTTCAAGCAGACAAACTTTTCCAAACATTATTACTCACTGTCCATATAACAATTCGAGTTTTATCCAAATAAACTTTCCACCAACCTTTCTTACAATGTTTACAAGCTTTAGGGTGTGTCCCTACTGGAGCAACAATGAGAAATCTTTGTTCATCATTGTTGACTTTCAACAGAAATATTAAGGAAGCTTTAAGAACTTTTTGACAACAATTGATGAGTGTTTTAAAAAGAAACACGATAAAAAAAATAAATGGATCTAGTTATTTCTCTAGCGAGGCCACAACTCGAGATTTTTGATCCTCAATACGATACAGCAGTGATCCATGACAGCCTCATCCGTCACATTTTTCGAATATAGATGATGACTGTGACATTGAAGTCCAATATATATAAATATAAATACCAAAAGTTCAAACATCATTTCGCGAAAGTTTTAAATATTGCAGTGAAATTTATATTGAAAAGTTTTATATCTTGCATTTATTACAAGTGTTAGTTGAAGCACTTCCTAGTTTGTATATGACTTTTAATATACGTATGCAATATGAGAGAAAACAAACAATACTTCAACGTGAATTTTCGTAGTTCCGCTAAAGCTTTTACTTTTACGTTTCTTTTACGACCATTCTGGCTCATGACTTTCTTACGACTGTCTTAAATCCGGCGCTCATGCCACAGATATACACATGCACTTCTAGAAATGTCATGTCCGCCTTGCTCTAACAAGCACGTTTTTAAAATTACTTTTTAAACTTTTAACGATGTTACATGAATATATTTTTCATGAGAAAAATAAATTACCTTTTACTATAAACAATGGTGACTATTATAACAAATGAAGAATGTGCTTCTGTTCTTAGAATAAACAAATCAAATGTGCCCATAATTATGAAAGTGGTCTAAGTCAAAATTTTACAGATATTATATAAACATAACTTGAAAATATAGGGAAATATCAAATTATTTCCATTATACACCACCACTAGACCAGTAACGGAAGAAAAACATAAAGATTTTATGTGTTTAATATCATACATCCCTCCAGTTTTTTAGGAACATTTTAAGAATCTTAAAAACTCGAAATGATAAAAATGGATTACTTTTTACAAATAATTAATAAATGTTCATGAGTTATTTCATTAAAGTTATTGTTTCAAATAAAACTCATAGTTCTTTATCGTTTTAAGTCATTTATAGGACATTCGATTAATTTTGAAAATGGTCGAAGTCAGTTCAAACTTTAAAAACAGCATTTTCGTATGAAATTCACACAAAATTTCATATTCATAATAAATTTCCATTAATGAAGATTAATAAAATTATAATGTAAAATGTGGTATAATGTAAAAGTATTTGTTAATTTATTCAAATGCAATTCATTAAATATCTCGGAACAAGAAACATATGACTTAGACGACTTTCATAATTATGGGCACAAATGAGCAATAGTTTCTTTCATTTTTATGACAATTGCAAGACATTGACGTTTCCTAGTACTTAATTTTTGTTACGCAAGCAAACATTTTGAAAGAAAGCCCATCGTTAAAGGGCTAACAGTATGTATAATCTGAATATTTCCCAACTTGCGATATAACAGATCGACACGACGAAGAAGCCAATGATGGTTTGATGCTCGCCTGAAATGTTTAGCATAGAAAAGACCTTGCCTCGATTATACTCAGAAGTGATTGTTCACTTTGGCGATCAAAGATCGCGGGGACAATCGTGGCGCGCACAATGTACGACGCGTGCTGCATTGCCAATCGAAAAGGGGACGCCTACATACAATGGAATCTAATCATTCCTTCCGTCGTTTCTGTTATTATACAACATCGAAACTCAGCGTGCCAATTGATCGACGCACAACCTGGAGAACCTCACCGAACTGGGAGTGAGGAGATCTTTGTATTGACAGTATTCTCATCGTTGAAAGCCTTCGCACGGAGATCAGGTTTCTTGATCCATTAACAATGTATCCCAATGGTGATGTTCTGCCTTCACATCAACTCAATGGTTTACGTTTCAATACTACCTGGTTTACGCTTTGCGTTCTATGCTTTTTGCCGACTTCGAAAAGGAAGAGATACTCAATTCGTTCGCTATGTTTTTTTAGTTTAACTTCAATTTAGTAAGCAATTTTTATTATTTCGTTTATCAATTCCTGCACAAGAAATTGAATGCATATGTAAAAACTTATTATCCAAGAGCCGTATTAGTTTCATAGTAAAATTGAATGTCATTCGCTAGTCGTTCAGTTATTTCCTCTTTAGGATGAGTAGAACTGTCAAAGGGCTGACACATTTCTCCTTCTGCTGATGCAAAAAGCACATGTCATGTGTTCAGAGGGATTCATTTGCCTTTGAATCACGACTGCGGAATATACGCTAGTATCCATACAGAATAATTAAAGTTCTGTAATTAATAAGGAACTCTTATAATTAAATGTTATCTTCGTTCGATCGTCTCTCATAATCAGTACCTCCTTTAAATATCTGAAATAGCTTCTATAAATAGTGTTTAGTGTGCAGTTTCTCAAGTAAAATTACTACATCACTGTAAAATTGTCCATTTTGGGGAAAAAAGAAGAAAAGTGGTATTCAATGTCATAAGGTTTTTCATACCACATTTTCGACATAATTTGAATAAAAATTACAATTTATTTTTGCGTTTCAAACTACGGAACTCCAGCTTGATGGGCGACCTGACACGCACTTGACCGCGTTTTTAAATATTCAGTCATTTTTTATCATACACGAATATTTCCCAACTCTTCTCTGCATTTTGTATATTATAACATAATGTTATACCATTCGCATAATGTATACAAATGTACCAGGCATATATGTTTGACAGAAAGAGGGCTTCTACAGCTCCGATTCAAAGCCAAGTGAAGGGTGACTCACCCTGTACATACAGGGTGAGTCACTTGCCTTTGATTCGCCACTGTAGGGCACACACTCTTCCATAGAAAATCATTGTAAATAACCTAGACATTTCAATTATGCTCAAATGTTTCTCAACATTTGCCTGCATTTTATGCATTTAGACTTGTACATGTTTAAGTTATGTTAACTCGCACATGAAATTTTAGCCTGCAGAAGCCAGTTATATATAATATTCCCCTATAAATATAATATAATAAAATATTTTCTCCTTACGTTGCTACTCATTCGAAGGAAGTCGATGCTAAAACTTGCTAAAATATTTTACCTTGCTAAAACTTGGTAAAATATTCCCCCCAACAGACTACATAATTTAATACAGTCTATTGTTAAACAGAGAATATATCGTATAATTAAATAGATGTCTAGTAAAAGTGGGCTAGGAGAGTTCCGATTCAAAGCCAAGTGAATCACCCTGTACATACAGGGTGAGTCACTTGCCTTTGAATCGCCACTGTCGAGCATACACTGTTCCATATAAAATCATTATAAATATACATTTAAATGTATAGATAGACACATTTAAATTATACTCAAATGTTTCTCAACATGTGTCTGCATTTTATGCATTTAGACTTTTACATGTTTAAGTTATGTTAACTCGCACATGAAATTTTAGACTGCAGAAGCCAGTTATATATAATATTCCCCTATAAATATAATATAATAAAATATTTTCTCCTTACGTTGCTAGCCATTTGAAGGAAGTCGATGCTAAAACTATTGTTAAACAGAGAATATATAGTATAACTAAATAGATGTCTAGTAAAAGTGGGCTAAGAGAGTTCTGGTTCAAAGCCAAGTGAATCACCCTGTACAGGGTGATCTCTATCTATACATTTAAATGTCTAAATCATTTAATTGTATATTTATAATGATTTTATATGGAACAGTGTATACTCGACGGCTCCGATTCAAAGTCAAGTGAATCACCCTGCACATACATGTGTAGGCATACATACTCGACATATCCTATTCCTTCGTATTGTTTCACACGAATCTAGCACATGATGCACACGTGCTTTCAACCACCCGCAACGTGTATGTGTGTCTGTGCATGTGGATTTTTCCTCCTCTGCGACCAATAGTCGTTCCATAATTGTTTCTGTAGAATAGCAAGGAAAATTCTAGGAGTGCTGAAATTACATCCTCATCGCCAGTCTTTATTTAATCGATGAAGGAAAGTAACATTGATTATCTCGAAGTTTACGGTAAATATACGTATGCAGCAATTGCCAAAGGATCTTTTGATTGATCTCTGTGATCAATGGTAGTTCCATAATTGTTTCTGTAGAATAGCAAGAAAAATTCTATGAATACTGTTATTCGATTCTCATTAACACTCTTTATTTAATCGATGAACGAAAGTAAGATTGATTGTCTCGAAGTTTACGGTAAATATACATATGCAGCAATTGCTAAAGGATTTTTTGGTTGGTTATATTAATATTTGTATACTAATATTTATGCAGGGTAATTCTGACTAGAAGTGTTAAAATGTAATCATGGATTTTCATGAATAATAACGTATAATCTATATATATTTCAGAAAATAGTCAACCGATTTTAATCATTCTTTCACCATTGTAAAATATATTTCCTCCAGGAGGACGTAAGTTATATTTAATTACACTTACTCCGCAGAGGGAGTATAAATGCGCTACAAAACTTAATATAATTACGAAAATCACGGGAAGGATGTTAGCGTGATTTTCTCTCTTGTGTAGAGTCATGATCATGTTATAAGTTAGTTGTCAAATTGTAAAATATTGCAATATCTAATCAGTTATGCAGTGTGCTTCAAAATTAACTTTAAATCTTCAAAAGAAATAACGGATCAAGGTAAATATCGTTAGAAGATTTTGACAAGAACGATGGTTGCAATATCCTTTTATCCTTCGAAGTAAGTTATTGTTATTGTAATATTGATTACTTATATAGAGTACTTGAAAAGTAACTTGAAAATCACAAATAGACTGGCAATCAAGTTCTTGTAACAAGTCTAGTTGGAACAATCTATTATTCTTCAAGTGAAGTTATTGTCGACTTGCGCACTTACTGTCACCCGGGTGAAATCGGGTTGAACAGCTGGTTATAGTATATTGGGGCAATATTGACTTAAAATATCTCTGGTGGGGAGGGCTTCTCTATCCAGATCGGATCGGAGTAGAGTGTATGCAGCTGTATGCAGTCAACATAAAATCTTGCTAACGTCAATCTTATCTAGACCCACGCAGATGCCCAGCAAAGAAAAACAGATGTTCCTCTAGACGCGCTTTGTCAGCAATCGTTAGCTCTGGCTCAAATTCAAACCTTCCCTCGAAATATTTCAAGTAACGAGAACCATCTTCGAGGATGACTTTGATTTGAAATGCAGTGGCCGCGATTCGGCCATATAATAACGCAGCCGAATGAAAGCTGCATCTGCAAATGTGATTGCAGCTGCTGCACCAGCTCAAATGACACTTTGGCTTTCTTGGCGCCTGGTCGCGAACGATCCAATGCGACGCGTTACCCTATGCCTTCGAAATCTCGGCGAAGTCCACCTTAATTGAATCCAATTATTTATTCATGCCTTCAAAGTACTAAACATGCAAAGTACTAAGTAATCATGTTGTATGATTACAGCACATGTCTATAATTATGATAAGAATTTATCAGGAAACAATCTGTTCATAAATTTCTTTGGGAATTTGTTTCTCGATTTATTTTGATGTTGAACCTCATTAGACAATAGACTCTAAATTATTAAGTGAGTGTAGACTCATTTGACTGCTCCGAGCAACATTTATATACGCTTAAGAGTCCTTTTATATTTTCAGACATTGAATGTAGCGTGGCAGGCACGATAACAATTCATTATTGCATAATATATGATCGTATTTTTATTTGCCGCAAGATAGCCGTAGCTAGCACCACAGTCATATCCATTAACACATACCATTAAGGTCCATACACGTGCATTAACGAATATTTTTCGTGCCTGCAACGGTACGTTCACTGACTGCAAATATAAATCGATTTTACTGGATGAAGAAGTAGAATAGCTATACAAGTCTTGTACATTGGAATTATTGGTTTTGTTCATTCCAATTTTCCATCAATTTTGATCGAAGCGATGGGTATAATCGAAAGTTTTAAATATTGCAGTGTATTGTATATCGAAACGTTTGATATTTTGCTTTTATTAGAAATGTTAGTTGAAACATCTCCTTGTTTGTATATGACTTTTAATATACGTACGTAATGTAATAGAAAACAAAAAATACAGTAGAATAGTTATGCAACTTTTGTACATTTAAATTACTGGTTTTGTTAATTCCAATTTTGTATCAATTTTGATCGAAGGGATGGGTATAATGGAATGCGATTGGTAGCGTTTAGTTAGCCTTATGAAGGATTATTATTGCCTAAAGAATAAAGGTCGTTTGCAAGTCATTCCAAGATAATTGTTCCGATCCATTTTGTTCTTCGCTGGTGAAGGTAAAAGGATAATCGAATAAGATTGGTGACGTTTAACTATCCTCATCCAAGATTATTTTTGGGTCAAAACTCAAAACGATCAGTTTGGAGTAATTAGTAACCTCCAACCGAAACTACGCAAATCAGACATGTCGATTATTATTGAAGTTGCCTGATACGTAGTTTCCAAATGATTATTAAACATGAACTTCTTTTTTTCGCTGGCATTGACTTTGAGTGCGTGGAAACTACAGTCAAAGTCAGGTATGATAATTATACGAAATCGAATAAAGTGAAATATCTAGATTTCATGTTCTGATGCGGAATTAGACTGCGCAAAACATTTTTTAGTGTTACGCAGAAGCCTAACCTAACCGTAGATTTTCCAAGTCGATATTTCGAATATTACCATCTACATGAATTCAGGACAAATTTAGTTATGCACAATGAGTCACTGAAAAATTCGCATCCATTGAATCATTATCTTGTGTTAAAAATTATATATTGTTATTTCTCAATAAAATTGTATATCAATCGAAAGCTCAATCAATGTCGTGTACATTCCGCCGAACAAAGATGTTGCAAGTTGTTTTAAGATTAAGTAATTTTTAGTTAAAGTCAACAATGCGAAGATACATAATTGTTCGGAGCCCCTACAGTTTAATTCACAACTATTCTGACACACAAATTTTATGGAAATTGGTGCATCTGGATTGATTAAACGTATCTCGTAAGAAATCCCTGTAATATTATTGCCACGAAGAGGTATATGCAAAAATGTAAATGTGTAAACATAAGTGTAAGTACATTGGAGAATTGTGTAAGCGGGGAATTTCTGTAGATATGTACAGTTCGGAAATATTAACCTACAAGCATTATGAAAACTAGGACTCACATATCTTTGCTTCTGTCGAAATTGGCTTGTGTGTTCTACTTTAAATACTTCGCAGACGTAGAATGCAGCTTTTCTTGGACGGTTTCATTCACTGTACAATAAGACGCATAACCTCTGACGTTCACGGTTCACTCAACCGTGCACTGCAATGATTTGTTATCCCTTTCGTTACACACACGCACGCACATGCGTCCCTCCGCACGGATTCAGTCGTTTATAGCACAAATCAAAGAAATTACTGAATGGAAAAGATAATTCAAATAAAATTGAGACACGAACGACGGAACGAGAAGCGGGAAGCTATCAAGAACAGCTGATCAAGAGCAATCGAGAGTACTGTGAAAGGAATATTGCGCGACCTCTGGTGGAAGACCTTTCGTTTTCGTACTCATTCATGTGTAATAACTGCAGTCGGTGCAACAGCAATAAAGTGTTAATATGAAGTTCAAAGCCAGCGTTGGTCTAATGCTTTTTTAATGCCCTTTTAATGCCTTTTTTATCGATCTACAGCCCTTTAATGGTAGCGTCAAAGGTGTAAAAGTATTTTATACGGTTCAATACAGAATTTTATGCTAAACAGAGAACATTCAACGCACAAAGTCGCGCAATAAGTCGAAATTAATTGATAGATACAGTTTGTCGTATGTTTCCAATGAAACATCTGTGCTTCTTTGAAGGAAAGGAAGCAGCCACATTTTAGGAAACCACACCACGTCCAATGGGCTTGAACATTCCACGGCGCGTTAATTCAAAATTATCTGTAATGCAATGCCTCCATTTAATCGGAACTGTTGATATGATTATCGTCATTTTTATAGCATACAGCTATGAGATCGTGCAATACAAACGTAAGATCCCCTAGGATATATAAAATTCGTATAAAACCGTAGCACGTTCACAGCTTTAATATTAGCTAATTCAAACCATAAAAAAACATTCGGTCTATGTAGGTCAACCCTAGCTTTGAACTTGTCCATTGAACGTTCAGTAAAGCTTAGACCACAAACTCGTCAGCGTGTTTCAGGCTCTCTTGCCATAGATGTTGGAATATTCTATGAAAGGGTACCATAAAGAGAAAAAACAAATAAATAAGAAATATAACAATGAGACTCGAACCCAGTAACCTTGCATTCTGGTGTTTATTTCTATTTTATTAAAGCCTTTTAATTCAATATGATCTTTAAAAAAATATGTAGATATGTAAACCAACATAATATAACAAACTATAGTAAAAAGAATTATATTATGGAACAGTAGAATAGTCGGAATTGTTTAAAAAGCAACAAAACTGGACGTAAAGTAGTGAGGGTAGTATGGAATGCAATGGAGCATGCGTGATACTGTGCGCATGCGCATCTGTGTCTGCAGATGGTGCAGAAAGTGCGGACCGATGCAGACTGATGCAGCGCAGTGCAGCGTAGTTTGCGGAATGGTAGTGCGGTACGGGTGAAGCGTGCAGTGATGTTAGTGAGTCTAGGATAGGTGAAATGGCTGCGGTTTATTCTCGGCCGAAGTAAAATGTACAATTCGTCGAATGAGGGGAAAAGTTGGACGGGGCGTCTTGAGTGGGAAATTTCGGGGAATGCAAAGCAAAAAGGCGACGCTGACCGGTGGAGGTTCTCGGACGGGAGTGTGGTATGGCGGCGGGCAAGGGGGCTGCGGAAAGGCCGGCACGATAAGCGTGCGGATCGGTAGGAAAGCGAAGCGTTCAGCCTATTAGAATTATCGGCGCGGCTTCGCGCCCTATGACGTAGATTACTAGCGAGGCCGAGAGCCGAGAAAATATCAGAATGAGCAAAGCTAGACTAGGGTCAGAGTACATCCCGCTCACGGAGGACGACATGTCGAAGCCTCGATTTCTTCTCTCTTTCGCGAGGCTGACATGGTTTACTGTCTCTCTCCCGTTGCTCGCATTTATTTTCTGTGTCGTTTGGTCTATTGCCTACAATTTCGAGCACTCTACGTCCACCCACTGCAAGGTACGTTGGTTTGTTTTCAAACCTTAGAATGAAAAAAAAAAATTGGAACACCAGTGCGAACCCTGCGCGTAACAGCCTCGGTAGTCACTTTCTCGCGGGAAGTCAATTGACCTTCCTGTCGCATGCACTTATCTCTATCAGGATAACTATCGTAATGATGATTCGGTGTTTTCGCATCAGGTGTATAATTTTCTACCGTCCGTTTCCGCGGCTATTGGCCACTACAGACCACAGCGAGATGTCTGGAAACTGGCAATTGCTACTCAAGCAGTCATTCGAATTTTGGTGCTGATGATGTATTATCGTTATTATAAGGAACACGTTTACAAGTGGGCACAAAGCATATGTAACATTGCTGTTGCTACATATGCCGTTGAGAACATATCCCTCGTTACATTAAGCTTCTGGACTTCAGATGAGAATTATGGTGTGTTCCGTGTGACTTAAACTTAGAAAAGACTAATTATGTCCTTGAATTCATTTTGCTATATATTCTTCCAGCCTTCCATAAATTGTCTTTTATAACATTTTTACTAATGTCATTTATACATATGTTTGTGGCATACTTTATAATGAGGAATTGTCGGAATATCACGAGAGAATCTGCAGAAACACTCTCATTGAAATGGAAACGAAGGTCAATGATGTTAAATGTATTTTCTATACTTTGTGCGTGTTATTTCTTCTATAGGCATAACAAGTATTGCGAACCTCTCGGTGAGTAGAGTACTTATAACTGATAAGCAGAGAGATTCCATGTCATTTACAATGAATGAATCTAGTCTCCTGACCTGGTATTTGTTTTCAGTCTATTCAATGTTTGCATTAAGCGAATATGGAGTTGTCCTCTCCAACATGGCATTCCACTCAACTGCGGCGTGGGACTTCCCTACCTCACATATAATGATTTCATCAAGCGGATTTAGAATAATTTAAAATATTGGGATGCCATTGGGATACTTTCTGGTTGTATTGGTGTAGCAGGAGATTAAGGCTAGTTTTATACACGTCTTCGGAGGCACTGAAAATACAAGTAGACAAAAGCGAAAGCCCTAATCTTAAGAGTCATGTAAATAGAAATATATTTTGAAAGAATATTTTATTTAATGCAAATGGTTTGCATTAAAGTACAGTGTATTATTTGAACGTTCTATTGGTATAGATCTTTGGGTCTGTATTTACATATCTGTTTTGTAATTATAAAACGTTATCAAAATAACAGAGTTTAACAGTAAGCTGCCTGTATTTATCATACGAATGTTTTATCTATCCTTGTCAAGAAATTTCTGAACAAGCTTACTCACATATGGCACGACACACATACGCCAACATCCGCGCTAATATCAACGAATATGTTATTACATAGAGTATGCGCACGGCTCCTTCTTTCTTCGAGCTCTCCGCTGCAAAGTACTGTAATTTCTCACCTAGCTAATTAAAATTTGAAGTCCTTCTCAAGCTTATCTGCAATAAATTTGGCAATAGCCATGCTACTAGTCGCAGCAGGTGATGGAGCGTTACGGCAGTGAACTACTCTACTGCCGATAGATCCTTCACCACCATCAAAGACAAAGTCGTCAACCAGCCTTCCCTCTCTGTCCATTGCCTGTGCTCGCACTCCCGCGGGACCCCTGCGAAAGGAAGGTAAAGGGAAAATTCGCCAATGGAATAATAAAAAATTGGTAACCGGCCGTTGATAAGTGGAAGAAGCCTCTCTCACCGTCTCACATCCTTATAAGTAAGTTCAGGAATGAACTTTTGTAAATCGCGAACAGATAATGGATACACGATTGATTTTATGGTCTCGTGGCACCCGGCAATGAAATATCTGTAACAAAGTTTGTACAATCCCGGAAACTTCAGCATATCAATGCAGTCTTGTATGTTGATATCGGTCCATCTGAAAAGGGTATGTATAGACAGATCAACAGTCGATGAGCAGCCTAATTTTGTTCTTTGCGCTCTCTGCGATCTCATTAGCGTACCGATAGCCTTCCCTGGCAAATGCTAGGACGGCGTTCGGCCCCAACCATATATCTCCATTCATCTTGGGTGTGAAGTGCACACCCAAGAATGGAAATCTTGGATCTGGCACTGGGTATATGTTGGTCGAACATAAATGCTGTTTGTTCTCATTCAAACGAAGATACTCCCCACGGAATGGAACTATTCGCGGACTTACGTCACAGCCAGTCATCACTGCCAGACGATCCGAATGCAGTCCGGCACATGTCAGCACATACTTTGCTGGTATGCACTGTTGGACCAATTAATATTAGGATGGAATTTGATCAGGCTCCAAATATTGAAGTGTCGATTAATGACACCAAGAAAAACGTCTGACACCTTGGTCTTGGATTGAACGAAAATTGGTGCTAACGGCGCTACTAGTTTCGATTCCATCATTTCAGTAAAGCCTGTCACCTCGAAGTTAAGGAAAATCTCGCCACCCATCTTTTTAAAATCTTCTGCGAAGTGGTTGCACATGAGGGCCCAATCAACTATACCAGTCCATGGTGACCAGAGTGCTTTCTCCCCCTAAGAAAATGTGTCTACTTGCCTTTAAACGAGAGATAATTGAAAATATTACAGGGCAAGATAGATTGTACATTAACTACCTGACATTTCGGTTCGTAGTTCGATATACAGTGTTTCTCGACCACCTGTAAATCCGGTACGTTGTTTTTTAAGCCGCGATTATATAACTCCTCGATGCTTCGTATTTGTTCCTTAGTTTGGGCAACTATTAGTTTGCCGATTTTTTTGTGAGGAATGTCATTTTTGCACATGTATTCGTACGTGAGCTTCATGCCTTCCACACAGAGTTTCGCCTGTAATCATTGCCTACCGGATCAAGATCTTCTTAACGAAGCGTTATTCCGTTACAATTATGACTTGTGTCCTATCTTGTGTCTTATTAAGATTCTGGATTACTTTCATACTGCCGGGTACGTAATAAATCCCAGCGTGCACCACACCGCTATTGTGGCCTGTTTGATGTTGAGCGAGAGCCGGTTCCTTTTCGACAAGAGCCATCTTCAAACTCGGATGTCTCAAAAGGATTTCCCGAGCAGTTGCACACCCGACGATCCCACCGCCGACAATAACGAGATCGTAAACATGGCCTGCCTCGCTACTACGAAGTCAGTTTTCCTTCATATATTACTTGGCATTCGATCTTTGCCGTATCTTATGCCTTGTATGTTATGCCCAACTGAGCACATCCAACAAAGCTACATACATACAGCACGCTAGCAAAGATGAAATCGAGAATGTTGCTAACCTGCTGGAGTATCCGCGCCCAGAGATATAATTGAGTTGCTGGAATACTGCCCTCCTCGACAAGGTCGCGATTATCTTCAGCATTATTGCGTTCGGTTCGAGTGATCTCAAATATAATCGATATCTAAAGAAGGAAGACACGTATACCAGATTTCCTGAGCGTCACGCACTCTTTCCTTTCCCTTATTAGCATTAACTGAATACTCCTTAATGAGCCATGCCAGCTGACTAATGGGACCACTGACATTACAACAGGATTACGCCCATGATTTGTGAGACTGATGATTTCTTGGAAAAATTTGTTATGCGCGTGAAAGCAGTTAGTAAATTCTACATTTCATGAAGAACCTATAAGTTAGTTCAGGCTGAAGGATTAGTAATGCCTAGAGAGTGAACACTGTGGTAAAAGAGGCCGCATTAAATCGAGACAGCAACATCAGGCTAATGTTTCAGTTTATTGCGAGAACAGTAACAAGTTCAGTACAGAATAACTGATTGGAGAGCGGGTCGCCTTCTGCTCAGGGCGATTTGATTGAGCCAGTCTGTTTCAAACACTTTAGCACGTGGCGATTTACGTAACAGGTAATGATTCGAGTGACCTTGCAGCTGTCACTGCCTTAGTTTAGCTCAGGTCAATTCGCCTATGCGTACGTACGACACCGACGATTAAGATTCACACGCGAATGACGGGGCTGAAATTTCTGTTAATACCTGCCATGCAGTACTGCCAAGCATCGAAATTTACGTTGCTACTGTCATGTGCAATGATGATGAGATCTATGATTATTAATGAAAAATGTAGATATCTATACAGCGGAAAGCAAGTCTTCCCCCTTACCTCCGACAATTAAGAAGCCTTCAACTGCATTATCCTCCAATTCTACTTTGTGTGCAAGAGTCGGCTTATACACGAAGTTATCGTGATGCCAACGTTCATGCCCGTGAGTCGTGAGGAATAGGAATGGACTTTCTCCTGTAATTGCTGGCAATCACACTATCTGCCAATTGACTGGATGTCGACCAATTGCCCCATGCACGCCAATGTCAACATCAGCTGATAATGTCGAGCTGGGCGGTCAGTGGCGCCTTCATGATATTCCCATCTTCCATTTAGCTCCACCGCTAATATCATATCTATATGTACATATGTATGCATCGTATTTATACTTCAAATTTTAAGGTGGGGCAGTTTATCTACTGTTCAACGGATAGTACGTTTTCCTTAGAGATGCAAACCGTCGGAAGTACACTTTGTGCGCAATAGGTGGTTTTGCAAAAGCTGTACATTTATGCAACACTAACTTGGAGTGTTCTTCGTTCGATACGTAAAATTTCCATATTTAATGCACATACTAATATTTTCACAACCTTGAGGCTACCATTAAATTAAGTACTATAGTTAAACAAGCCCATTAGAGAAGCACGTCTAGCTTATCGCGAGCTCTTTAGCCTTTTGTTTGTATGAAAAAATACCTTTAAACTTCTCAGAGAAGATTTGTTGCATTTCTTAGTTTTCTATTGGATTGTTAAATTCAATACTTTCCTTATATATAGTCGGTATATAAATACAGATACATGTCTATCTATTAAATCCATTTATTGATGAGTCGGACCTCCCCTAGTGATTCTAAGACGTCAGGCCGACTAATTGATTGTAATAGCTTTTATCTATTTCTACGAACACGAGTCTAGCAACTATATATGCCAATAAAACTGATCGCAACAGAAAGGAAATTGCATTTATTCTCTGTTTCAAGAATGAAAGCGTTGTTACATATCCGCTGCTACTGAAGAAAAGTTTTAAATATAGTATCTAAGCTAGTAAAAATGTAAAAATGTTAAATCACATGGTGGAAGAGTTGCATTTATTGGATTCTTATAAGAATGTTTAACTGGATAACGATACGTATTACAAACTGCTGTATGTGCAGTTGAACTATAAATAGAGGAGCAGTACAAAGAAAAATTTCTACGCGAATCTTTTTATTTCCACAGATTTGCTTATGGGATTTGATTTCTGTTGTATAAAACAGAGGCTATTCTAGATACGTACTATTTAATAAAACTAAATAAGATTAGACACTTTTATTTGAAGCTGGCAATGCCCCAACGCGACAGCAGTGTGTTTCCCATTCCTCTAAAACCCGCGCAGACGACTATTAGATTTCTATTGAAATTCCTGCTTCAGAGCTAGACTGAGTGCGATCCAAGTTTTGAAACTGGAAACTCAACTCGCCACTGCGCATTAGCTGGACTTCCATGCAAGTTGTTGGAACAGAACCTGTTCTATTTTCTTTTCAAAAAGCCGTTTCAAAAGCAATCACGTCTGTGTGAAACGCATCATGAGTGTAACGGATGTTGCCGGCGCTAAAAAAATGCGCCTGCTTTGGAAAAAGATAGTACGGCGGTTGGTTTGTATGATTGTGTATTGAAAATCTTTTAACTTACATTATAGGTGACCATTGGTCTTTCTGTAAAACTGGCAAAAACTGTGGTAATAAAATAACAACGTAATAAAATGAAAAATATATATATATAAATATGTTCTTATAAAAACATTTTATTATTATCTAAGAGTACATTCCCATAGCATATAATACAGTTTGAGTTTCGCAAAACCACATAACGCTCTCTTGGGATTGTAAATGATAGTATCGTTAGAAATTTGTAATAGAGTTAAAACCTAGTTGCATCTTAGCCTATTAATTTGAAATATGAAGTTTTGAGGACTTTTAGTTTTCTAGTATTAAGGTTTCTTGGACGTATCATAGTATTAGAAATGTATATTCTACCTTCACCGGAGCATTCTGTGTTCGATACGCCAAATTTCTCTGTCAAATTATAGTACTTTCACAGCGTTGACGCTAGCGTTGAAGTGCATTTCTTACTACAGTCCAATGCAGGGCAACGCCAACTTTCAGCTTTTGTATGTAAAGGTACTTTAACTCTAAACCGCGTACCACGGCCGGTCAAAAAATTGGTATTAACAAAAAATACAAAATTTCGTTAAAAATATAAATGAAAATATATCATTTTTATATAATTGTCTAAATGATATATTCAGTATTAGTTCTAGTGTTAAATTAAGAATTACCTACACCCAAATCGAAAAAATATGACCTTTATTTCATAACCAGTGATTTTACGGATTACGATAGAAAGAACTGTATATAAATCAAGCGGCGTACGTTTAGTATCAGTACTGGAATATTACATGTCGAACGGAACAGAATACTCAAAATCAGCGTTCCATGAACTCGCAGGTTAATGCAGGTTAATGGTAGGGCGAACCGAGGAAGAGGAGGGAGTGCGCGCGCCGATTCTTCGGAGCGTTCGAGGCGCTGGCGGCGGCTGTCGCTGGTGTCGCTTGGTTTGCCCGACGCCCGACGCCCCACCGTGCGAGCCGAGTCAGTCAAGTCGGTACCAGTCGGTACTGCTCGGTACCTCGGTGCCTGCATCTAGGCAGGTCATGTTCGCCTAACGACTCCACTCACTTTAGACATCTTCCGCCCGCATAGAGAGTTGATTGTTTCGAACAGCCTGCATCCAGCTATCCTCGGCTATCCTCGATTGTTGTTGTGTCCCGTGACTGGTGAAGAATGTAAGAGGGAAGTGTGAAGTTTGATGCGCTAAAAGTGCAAGCGCCGCGCGAGTGAGGTGCGTGGAGTCGAATCGGAGTCGGCTTGGTAGCGAAAAGCTGTGTAGGGCGGATTCCGAGAGAAAAGGAGCGATATCGGGGCTTGAGTGGGGCGTTAGGATGTTGGAAATTGAGCGAGGATGCGTGAACCACGAGGAAAAGTAGTGGGTTAAGTGCGATTAAGGGTGCATCGATCGAAAGGACGCTGGCCGAAAGGAAAGGAAAGCGAGCGAGCCAGCCAGTTGAAGGGATAGGCTAAGGGTGCTCGAGGGGAGAGGAAATGCGAGGGGTAGCAACATTGGAAGGAACTGATGCGGGGAACGCGCTTCTTTTCGCCAGATCGCCGACAGTTTGAGAAAGGGCTTCCCACTAGAACATAACATAACGCAGTATACACGTGCTTTCTGAGATTTGCTTTGATAAATTGAAATCGGCGGCAAGGATCCTCTGCCCAATTGCGTGCCACCGCTAAAGAGGATAGGAAAGGACAAGGACCTAGGAGGTCACGAGGAATATATCGAGGGGCCGAATTGTTTTAATCAGAAGAAAGTCCAGACTGAATTGAAAGAAGGATGGAGGATGAATTAAGATGCCCTTATTGCAAGGAATTGTTTGTCGAGCCGGTACTCTTGCCATGCTGGCATGCTCTTTGCCTGGCGTGCGCTGTCAATCTTCAAGCGCCGCCTGACTCGCCGCCGGAATCCAGTACAGATTCCTCCAATGCACCTGGCTCCGATCAGGAGGCGGATAAGCTATCTATTCTCTCGGAGACAGACTCGGGGGTTGTCTGCAGTAGCACATCGACCAGCTCTCGACCGGGAAGTTATGTCGGCACCCCCGGGAATGGTGGCTTCCCTCCGTCCGGCGGCACCCTGTGCCTTTCTTGCCCGGTATGCCAAAAATCGGTTTACTTCGACGAGGGCGGAGCGCACAATTTGCCTAAGTACAGGGCAATGCAGCACATCGTCGACAAGTTCCTCGAGTCAAGGAATACGAGAATGCTCTGCCAAATATGCGAGGGAGAACCCCGAGACGCGACCGTCGCTTGCGAGCAGTGCGAGGTCTGTCTATTTACTTACTTCTCTCATTTCTCGCTCCCTTCCAATTCGATTTCAGTTATGTACTTAATTCTCACTCTATTTCAATCCCAACCAAAAATACCCGTCCATCTCCACACTCTCGACAGCGAACGCCCGGTCCACTTTTAAATCTTCCAGAAATGGCAGCCGTCAGTTAAACTGCCATCGAGGATTTTTGCTTTCAAACATTCTGAATGCCATTGCTACTGTATAGTTGTCATGAATCCATTATTCATCTTTTATTACTTTTTCGCCCACTTGCTTCGGCCTTTTTGGATTTCACTGTGACAAGATTTGATAGTTCTACTGTTGTTTCAAGGAAAAGGATCGTTCTGCCGAGTTGTATCGATAATCACTCATTCCTTCTCACCTTTTGTTTCGCGCAGCTGTCACGGATAAACGGTTATGCGTTGAGTTGATATACTCGTAAGTCCGCGATTATGTTCATTCATAAAAGCCGGTCATTTCCTGAAATATTTTGTACTTCTTGTAAAAGGCATTAGTTTTTATTTTCTGTTTCGGTGAATTGCTTAATATTTTTATATCCATCGACCGAAGTTACTGCATGTTGCTCGTGTGTCAATGTTACTGTAGACAAAGTATTAATAGATATAATACAAGAATATGCAGCAACAGTAATTATCAGCAAGTTTTTCGGTATAGCATTTATAAGGACTTCTTTAATGTTAACCGAATTTTGATTATTCGAATGAATCAAAGGGACACGTTTATTCAGATAAGGAAATTTTCGAACAATAGAACAGTTCACAGTAGAACGATTCACACATATTTGAAAAGAAAAACATACTTATTACTAAAGAAACAACAAATAATCAAATATATTCCTTTTCAATCAAATAATTAAATATGACTTGGTTAGAGATTTCTAAGTTCTAAATCTGTTTAACTGTTGAAATCGCGTTGCAACCAATTACACCACTAAATGTACATTGAACTATGTGTATACAAGACGTGTTCGACGAACTGAGCGTTCGAAGAACAGAGTGTTCGGATAGTAAAGACTTCGGATAACGGGACTTCGGATAAAAGAGCTACAGGGATTCTACTGTACCTCGCTCTACAATAGAACCGCTACAAAAACGTTGTCTCCCGATTGAAAGATTGAAAGTGCTATATGCTTTTTTAAAGTATTTTTTGATATCTTTTTGTGCAACATTCTGTGCAGCTTATGGCACGTGCTATAATCTGCCAGTTGCATTTCTCACTTACATATCATATATTCGACAAAATGAAGCATTGTACGTATTAGTTAATGGTGCGTTTTTATCAAATAATTAATGTCACTGTCGATGTTTTTCTAAAAAAAGAATTTAGCCAACGTCACATTGCAGATGCAGCTTCTATGGAAGCTAATAATATTAGTTAAACACGAAGTCAAAAATATATAGCTGCTCTATCCGAGTCTACGTTTATATCATTTCGTGCGCACGTTAGCAATGATTTAATTTAAAGAATAATAACTTAGTCCATCGACGCTTAGGAATTGTATTAAACTTTTTCGATCATATCGCCGTTTGTGTAAAGAATATCATGATCGTGGAAATTTCTTGAATGAAAGTGCAGAGTACAACGATCAATTTATACTAATTTATACTTGTATGCCTAGAACTATACTTGTTATAGTTTTTACCTTACTAATATCTAACAATGACATGAATAGCTTGTTGCATTCAGGAAGAAGTAAGCTTTTACATAGTGTTAAAACTTCACGAATCTATTTAGTCATTTTAGGGGTTCCCTTTTACATTCAAACAAATACCTTATGTCTTTGTATATTATTACAGAAATGTAGACTAGTGATACGTGAGTTGGTATTACGCAAACCTCAGGAGAAGAAGTTGACGGGGAGAAAAAGGTGGATCGCGTTTCTTCGCCCGTAAAATTCGGGGAAGCACTCGTAGTGTCGAGTTCACATTTCCCTGGATTTATTTGTTTCCCTCCCTTGGTGCCAGTTAGCCAGCCCTACTTCCATTTACCGCCCTTCCCACGCTAACGATAAGGCCGAAAAACTAACTAGCCAGTAACTAGCAGCAGTTAGCATGATTTCTTCTTTTTTCTCCCGTCGCTCTCGGCTTCGTTAATTACTACCGCTTGGACTTTTTCCCAGTCCACTGGTCCAGAGCAGAGAGGTGTTCTCGAACTTTTATTTCTTATTATTTATTACTCGAGATGAATGCGGCTCTTGAATTGACTCCATCTCAGTTGATTCGCTTGAACAGCTCAAAAGAAATAGAATAGAGAGGCCTTCTTAACTGATACTACTAATAACAATAATAATGATTGGTAAAAGCTGCTATACTCGATACGCGTCAGAGTGTCATGACAGTTTTTGAAATAGCGTTATTATTACTGTTCCTCAATTAACCTACTAATGTCAATCACCTTGTCTCTACGCGAGGTTTACTTGGCTACGATCCGTGACATCACTCAAACCTGTTCAACCGGAGAAAAATTACACTTCTAAATAATAATAATAATAGTAATGCAGGATCCGACGCCGTCGCGTGCAAGCAACCGGGTGAACCAGCGGTAGTACTTAATATTCTCGGCCGGTGGTACTTGCAAGTACTTGCTTCTTAACCCGATTTCGGGCTTGTGCGTCAACACGGATCACGGATCACGAATCATTTGCTAAAGTTTTACCATGGGAACCAGGCGGCTCTCGCTCGTCAAGGACGTCGTTAGCTCTCCTCGACTCTCTTTTCATGGCGGTTCGCCTGCCGTCTTTCCACCTCGTTTTCCACGTTTATCGACCCTTCTCCCTCATAATTTATGTACGCCCTTAACCGAAAAATCACCGAGAACCCGCAGCCGTCCTTTTCTCCTAACTACACCAACTGCACGATAGAGAAATAGATATATAAATCTCATCCTCTATAATTCCTTCGGCAATGCCATTGCGCAATAAAATTTTTCAGTCCTGGTTATTTTAGAAAATTCGTGAAAATTATCTTTATTCTGTAGAAAGTCAAAATGAATCAGCAAATGTATGCGTCTCCTCTTTCTCTCACACTTTTCCCCAATCCCGTTCATTTTATCAGTTTCCACGCTGTAGAGAAAATTCGTGGTATTAAAAATATATGAAACTCCATTTGGAATGAAATCTGTTCCTGAATGAAGTTTCCTTATGAATGAACTCTGTTTGATTCGATTATTTGTGCCGAATTGAAAAGATTAAAGCGATGGACAGTGAATGATAACGGCGATTTTGTCGTAGGTCCTGTACTGCGATGCTTGCCGGGAATCTTGCCACCCGAAAAGAGGCCCCCTTGCCACACATAATTTGGGCCCACCAAGGGGCAGCTGGCAGACGAGCACCAGTAAAACTGCACGGGGTTTGGGTCCCGAAGGAAGCCCCCTTTGCAATGAACACAACGGCGAACTAGTCAGCCTGTATTGTGCCCTATGCAAGATTGCTGCTTGCGCCCTTTGCCTGCGTGATCGACACGCGGCGCATCCTCACGATGTTCTACCGCTGGCAGCTGCCTGCAAAGCGCAGAAGGTAAATATCCTCATCCTAATCGATCTCATCTCCTCAGTCATTTATGCTTTTCCCCAGCTAAGCAAACGTAGTTGCATTTTCTATTCTCAAGCAGCATCACAGATGCTTGTCAATCCCGCAACTTATGTTCCACTCGCCGAAGTATTCTTAGCTCACAATCGGTACTGTGATGCGTCAATATACAGGGGTTGAAAAATCGTATGTCATGATCCATAGAATTGATTTTATACCCTTTTTCCGGTGAAGATCTATTAAAAACAGTTGCCACGAATCAAATGTTAACATTGAAATTCGAAGATTATAGCCGGATAATGGGATCAACAAAAGTAAAATGCGGATTTTGTTTAACTATATCGCAAGGAATACAAAATCTTAAAAAATGCTAAGATCATAGTACCAATAATATCTACTTACACGGAAAGTAAATTAGCGATCTCAAAAATTTGCATGCACTAAGTTGGGAGAAACTGAGCAAAACATGATTTTTAATGTTTGCCTTTTACTACCCACCCAGATGAGACGTAAAGGTGAAGTTTATGTTGACTTGTTTGGCACAAGTCAAATTTGATTTAGAGGTTCTTTTGACCAGCGTCGTTTGGTTGTACCCCTCTTTTATTTTTACCGCATTCAAAGCACTTAAAAAAGCTAAAAAAAACACGTTCCCAAAACGGAGGATTCAGTCAAAAACTGGAGTTGAAGTTTCATCCGTTAACTCAGTATTAAAAGAAAAATTTTAATTGGACTTACTTCTATAAAATGTAGAAGTTACCTCCTTGGGTGTGAATTCTTTCTCTCGTTGGTCCGTCTGACACACAGGATGCCACAAGTTGGCATCGCGAGTATTGTCCGCTTTACATTTGAAATGAAAGCCCTGTAGTCCTCTTTTTCCCTTTTGTGCGGAGGGGCGACAGTGTGGAAAAGAGCTCGAGTGCCTTATTGAGGCGCTTATTCGGAAGTGGCTCTCTTCGCTTTGCGAGGAGAAGCGGCGGGGCGGCGAGGGAGGAGGCGGGGAGGCGGGCGGACGAACGGCGAGCTCGTTGCTACCGTCGAGACCGCTTCAATAGTGTACGAGTTCGTGCACGAAAATCGATCGGCGCTTCCATTTTGGCGTGCTCGAAAATGCGTCGCAATCGGAACAACAATAGCCAGCGGCGGAGGGCATTCGATCGACGCGTCGCGTCGTCGGCTGGTTCGGATATCGCCAGATGTGCCGACTCTACCCGCTCGCCGATATATATCCGCCATACGAGCAAACTCTAAATCGGAATCAGTTTCCCAGTGCTCAAGGAATTGGCAAGAGCAAGTGGTTTCGGCCCCTCCTTTGTGCTGCATGCCTCTCTCAAGTACTCGCCGAGTTGAATTTTTACGCTCTTTGGACCTTTCCGGGAACTCGCTGTCGGGAATAGCAGCCCTCCATCCGCCGGTTATAGGCTTCGTGATCCTTGCTACGGCGTCGCGCGCACGTCGGCAAACCAGCGGAGATTGGCCTCCTGCTATTTTTAGGGTTCCGTACTTCACTAGAAACCCTTATAATTTTGTCCTGTCCGCCCGTCTGTCACAGCAACAGTGTTTCTCCCGCCTACAATTTCGAAATCCTTTTATTAAAAGCTCGGATATTATTTGTGAAAATAGGGTTTAGCGAATAGTTTTAAGTAAAATTATAACTGCCGCTTCAAAATAATTGACGAGTTGACATTTCATTTATGATATAATTTCAATAAAAATTAGAGTTTTTACAAATTACGGAACTCCGCCTTAATGTGACACGCACTTGACCGCTTTTCCTCTTTCACCCTTAATTCTCGGTCTTTGGCTACCAGCTACCATGCAGCTGGTCACCGTTTTCTGGTACACGGCACTCTCCTCTGTCTTGATTAAGCTAGGTCCACATTTACGATTTTCTCTGGCAAAGTGCTCACAGAAATAGAAGCCATAGTTTCTTGTACAGTGTTACGACTATAAAATCGCAATCCTGTGCTCTTACAATTGTTTTATTTCTGCGGTGGAAAGTCGCACAAAACGCCTAGCTTTAACTCTTTGAAACACATGTTTCTACAAATAAAAATAAATTCCTTGTTCAACAGAAATTACCCCTCTGTTTCTAGCAATTTCACGATATACGGATAGAATGAATAATGTCCCTCCCTGCACGTTCAAGCTCTTATAAGTGGAACATTTTTTTATACAATGCTTCAAAAAGTGAATGCGATAAATAGTGTTTCATCAAAACTAACAGAAATCTCATAAAGGAACACAAATTTTCAGAAATTTCTGTTGGAATCAAAAGAGTCCGTTCTACTTTTGCTATTATTCCTCGTGAATGAATAGGTGGAAGGGCGACTGCAACCACCAATATGTATGAAATAGTAGCCGTGTCTACCGTTTCACAGGATACATTATGCGATTAGATTACCCGTTAATGGCCAACATAGGAGTCAACCGAGCCGACTCTCAATGACTCGCGTGGTTCACTGTTCGAAATAAGAAAAGTGGTCGCCTTGGCAGGAAAGCACGCTTTCCCATTTTCTCACAGCGGCTTGATATGTGAGCTATAGTTTCCGCTGTTCTGAGAAAGCGATGACCTTCAAACAATACCGATTCGATATGAATTGGCTGTGCCAATGTGGAAACCATTTAAAGGCCCATTTACACATATCAGTGAACGTGATGGGAAACTGCGGTAGCCTGCCAATACATACTCATATCGTTTACACGTGGGATTACATGTACTTAAAAACAATAGGACACTGTTTATTCGCGCTGACATGTCACGGTCGCTAATACGTCACGGGAAGGTGTGAATAGACTATTAGGGTTAACATATGCAACATTGTCCATGGTTAAACACTTTGGCCATTGTAATGTTCACTCTGTTTTATGCGGTATCATACATGAATGATTACAAAGATGAACCAGCACAGAAATCGAAATCTATAATGAACAATCTAATAAACAAAAAGGTCGACCACTGAATCTGTCGCCTGTGGTAGGCTTTGAGGTCCATTTACACGTATTCGAACACATGATTCGGCAGTGTCGAACCGTATCAATGGATATCCATTTCGTATACGTGTGTAAATACGTGCACTTAAAAACAGTTGGTTGCCAAATACAGTGAATAAAAAATTACTCGCACACGCATTCTTTTTGGAACAAATGTTCTTAAAGAAGAAAAGTATTCTCTCTAAATAGAAATACATTTTCTTGAAGAATAAACTATTCTTCATGAAAGATAATTTTTCTTAGAAAGCACAAATTGTTTCTTAAAATTATTCTACAAATTTTGGGTGTGGGAATGCTTTTGTTATCCATAGTAGATGTTTGCCAGCTTCACTGGTAAGACGCAGTCACTGATGTGTGCGTATTTGTATTCGTGTCATGGCAGCGCAGATGGCAAGTAACGTCCTATTTTTTCAAGTACAGGTACTTGCACACGTATACCGAATACATGTGTATTTACATGTTCCGACTCTGGCATAACACGTTCACTGGTACGTTTAAAAGTTCATTTGCACATACATAAAAGATATTTACACATGTCAGTTAACGTACCGTGTCAATACATGCATGGATCGTGTACATGGGTAAATCCGTGTACGTAATAACAATTGGACGCTATTTGTCATCCACACTGGAAGGGCATAATCACTGAGACGCCAATGGTGTGTGGGATTCGAGCATTTAAAGTTCTTTGAACTCTAAAGACGGCATCCATCAGTTGTTTTATCCTTGTTAATGTGGCATGTGTGATTTAACTTCGTACGCCGCCGCCCTTTAGACCTACCGAAACAGAAACTTAATCCAAACTTAAGACACGAAGTTTGAAGTTCCTTCTGCTTATTCTCGGGAACCTACTCCTTCCACTACTTTAATGGTTTTCGTAATTTAGGAATTTTCAACTCCTCTACTACACTTTGATAAACATATTTATTAACGTTAGTTTCGTGGAAATAAATACAACGGTCTAAAATTATTTGTACAGCGATCAATTTGAACTGCAATATAATATTGCTATATTTATTAAACAATGTCTGTACAAAAACTGTATCTATTCTGTGACGCGAATCGTTTATCGAATATTTTTCGAGGGTCATCAGAGGATATGCATAACTGTTTTGTTTTACAGACATTGTTTCATGTATAAACTACAATACTACGAGATAATATAAAAATATATATAGCATAATAAAAATATTCTCCAATCAATGAAAAAGAGATTCTCCAATAGAGCTTTTAGCACAGCTTTATTCTTATGTCAATTATGCAAGTGGAAAGAAATTCTCTCTCTACAATTTTGATAAAAGCTCATACACCAGAATATACACTGAAAATATTTATATTCTCTCAAAAAAGGAACGTTCCTTTTTAACGAAATTCACTCCCGGAAAAGGGGTTTCAGCGAAACCTTTTTTCTCCAGTGTACCTCGTCTGTAGTGTAGGCGTTTCGCCGGAAGCAGCCATTGACACTTAGGTTCGCAATTCGCAACGAACAGATTGATTGGGCCGGAGCTTGATAAAATCTGTAGGGCGCTTGAAACTGAAAGGCAGGCACGCATGCAGGCGGACAGGGACGAATCGGCCGCTATTGTTGGATGCTTCCGCAACCGAGAGGAACGGGAAGGGGGAAAAGCCCGAAGGAAGAGGAGGAGGTCCTCGTTATACATACAGGACAGACTCCACACAGGTTCTGCTCGCAGCGGGAATAATCGAGTATGGAGCAAAGCGATTGAAGTGTCACCACTGGTCCTTATTATATGCCCTTCCCTCTTCTTTCCTCTCTCTTTCTTTCTCTCTCCTGCTCCATTTACCGCTTCCCTGATATTTCCCGCCACTGCCAGCTCTCGCAGCCTGTAATCTCCGATAGCCTCTAGATTCTAGTCTCTAGAATAATCGAATCGCATGCCTGGCGCCCGCACCTCTTCCTTCGTTCCCACGGTACTTGCCTACCGGCTCTATTCTACCCTCCAACTTACTTCTCTCCTATAACTCTCTAGTTTCTCTCTCGCTTCTCTCTCTCTCTCTCTTGCTCATTTCTTTTGTTCCGCCCAGAGGATTTAGCTTCTGTTGGAGAGGAACTTTGTTTCCACGCTAAGGCTCCTCTTCATTTGCCAGTTGCGAGAAGCAGCGGCGTCGTGCAACTTAAGATAAATAAGAGAAAGTTTAGGAAAGCTAATAAAGAAGGGGGAGCGAGGTGAAGCAGATAGAAAGTAGCGAGGATAGAAGGAAGTGAACCATGAGGACTACACTGTACAGGGTCATGGATTTGGTTTCAATAGAATTTGCAATGGAAGATAGGCTTTCAATTTATGGAGTTTTTCGGTTTTTATCTGTGTCCAGTGATATCTTCAGCGAAAACATTTCTATTTTATGCAGGAAGCGTTAATACTATCTATTGTTGTTGTAAAAGTAGTCGGTTTTTCGTTTTGGCGTGGCGTGACTTTCGGACGAATGCAGAGAGCTTTCCGGCGATGATCCTATTTGTAGAAAATTGTTTACAGTAAAAAGCGCGGAAAAAAATATTTTGCTTTTTTTACAAATGAACGCGTATCGCGTGGCTGTAAGTTTTAATCTATTTTATTTGACAAACACAAATATTCCCACTATAAAATCACGCGAGAAATGCAATGATGCATGTTCTTTTTGCGCATAAACAACTATTGTCCACAAATGATTGCACTGTAATATATTCCTTACATTATAAAGATAAAATCCGGATGAATCAACAGTTAGTCCCAACATTAACACAAGTAACAAACGATAATAAACATATCAAGCGATTCTATTTGATAAAATAGCGCGAGGATGAAGATACTGGCTGTTTCCAAGGGAAGCGCATACTGAGAAGCAGGCTATTAGTTGGCGTTGATCCGGGAAAGGACTCGGTTCTATACCTGGAAAAGAGTGGAGAATGCTTTGAGTGCGTGGCGGGCGGCCGTGCGAAGATGCGAAGGCGAGGTAGTCCGTCTGGGGAGAGGAACAGTTAGCCGATGAAGACAGAGAGTGAGAGAGTGACGGCGAGAGTGAAGGTGAGAGAGCGAGAGGCTAGACAGAGCCGGTGGTAGAGAACGGTAGCGAATGCGCTCCGTCGAGAGCCGGATAATTGGCCCGGTACTAACAACCCCACCAATATAATAACGCTCGATGAAAGAGAGTCGTAGTCGTAGTTAGCCCGCTTATCGATTACCTATAAATCGCAGCGCACACTCTTCTTGTCAACTGAATCTCTGCCGAGCGACGATGGTAATTGGCACGCTCTCAGACCGAGCAGCAGCAACCAGCCGCGCCAGGACCTCCTTCTCTCCTCTCTTCTTACTAGGCAAACTTCCTTCTCTCTCTCAATCTTATCTGTGACTTATGATGCGACTGGCCCCGCTGATTCTTACCAGATTTAATTGCGGACTCTCCGAGATTCTACGCTATCTTCTTCGAGAGTCACCCCTGCTATCGCTCCCCTCATATTACCGCCTCGCTCTCACTCTCTTTCTCTTTCTCTTTCTCTTTCTCCGTCCTTCTCTAACGGCTATTTTTCCTTCCCGTTCGTCTCCTATCTCTTCCACCCACCTATTGCTAAAAGCCGCTTGCCTTACTGCCTGGTTACGACCCTACCTCCCCTCTGTGATTAATCATCATGATCCGGAGTCATTAATTTTGACGGGGATGTCCTGGAATATCTAATTAGAGGGAAGAACCGTCCAACCCAACATGCGCATCAGCATTGGGCTCGCACCGGGCAAAAAACACTAGTCTGTGGTTACTGATGCACTATCTTACTTTATTGAGTAAACTCTTAGACTGGTCGTTAATTAAAATTGATGAAATTGTTTGCGATAACTTCGGTGCAGAAAAATATGTGGGAAGTAAAATAATCTGACGATATGTTTCAAGCGGTACCTTTATTTTTATAATGTGTGAGTTCTACTCTTGATGAATTAACATTTCGATTAGAATGAAATGTAATTCGAAAGGCTATTCTCACCTAACGAGATTTTAGCGGTTAAAAGGCGTCTATAGGAGCTAAAGGGATTAAATTTGTTACAAAGAAGAGTATAACTATGAAAGAGGATGCTTAAACTAAGAAATTGAAGAGATGTTGGGTAATTTAGATTTAAAAAATTTAAGCTACTTTAAAAAGAATTAATCAATTCCTTGTGATCTTGGCGGAGAGTGATAGGCTTCTTGTTTCGTGGCTGAAGGGGTGGGCGAAGCAATCTCGGCGTTTTAAAAGGATGGAAGGGCATGTGACCTGCTTGATGGATTAATTGCTGGCGTGAATGGATTTGAACTCTGACACGTCTTCGCCGCAGGCAATAGCGGCATTTGCAATCTTAAATTGCAATTCCCATGAAGTTAAATCGCATATTCGGCTGGCGATGTGTCCGTCGTTCTCGAGCTCAAGAGAATTCTGTTTTCATTTCGTGGTCGGTCAGCTTTTTAGCTCTTCTACCCTCGAAATCTTTAAGCTTATTAAATGTTTGAGTAGTCTGCGTCCTCCCTTGATTCCCGATTCCCTTTGACGTTTAAATTAATGAGTGGTTATCGACCGGACTTCGCAGCCAAGCACCGTTTCAAGGACTTGCAATTTACGACAACTTTAACACTTTGAGTGCCGAACTTGCGGATTTTTCGAGTTCTGTAGTTCACTAGCAACCCTTATAATTTTGTCATGACTCTCCGTTTATCATAGCTAATATCTCCTCACTTTTAATTTTGTAATCCTTTTGTTAAAGAACCTCAAGTAATTTGTGAAAATAATATTTAGTGAGTACTTTCAAGTAATATTATAACAGTCACTCTAAAATATTTAATGTTGAAAAAATAAGAATAATATTTTCAATTTGATATGCATCATATTTCTGAAACAATTTAAATAAAAATGAGTTTCTTTGCTTTCTAAACCACGAAATCCTATCTAAATGCGTAGTCCTATGCGAACCTGACTGCTTTTGGAACGTTTCCCGTCCCAGGAAGAGGTTTACAGGTAAAAATCTGGTTTTTAGTGAAGTACTGAACCCTGAAAACAGCTCTGCCTGCCGCGATTTCTTAAAACCTCGTGATCCTTACCTTACAAGGTTACACTAACAGCCATCTGACCTGGCCGGCAAAGTTTGCCTAATTTTCCGATGGATAAGCTTATAGTAGATGTTTCCGGGGGGGAGGAAATTTTCCTTGACTCAGGCGGAGCGCAGAGAGGAGGCAAGCAGGGCTTTCGCGTCTTATCGGAACTCCGAGAAAATGTGATTTCAGGCAGACGGTGCTTTGAAGTTGGCTCGGCTGAACTGCTCGAGGATGATAATCCTTTTAGCCGGAGGTTCTGTTGAATATTCATAAGTTGCCGGCGTACCTACTCGCCGTGAAGCCTCTCGCGCACTTTTAGATCCATTAGAAAGAGCCCGAACCCCCCTTGTCATTCGATCCAGGTTTAATCCACTGGACTGACTACAGAAAAATTATTATTCTTCCTAACCCCACTTCCGTCTACTACCCCTTCGGCATTTCCTTTCCAGACCAACCCTGCTGATGGCACTCAACCTCCCCAGTTTAGTCGCCCCTTCAAACTTATCATGCAACAACTCACATTTCTTATTGATTTTGAGAAGAGGATTTGCTATTTTTCGTGTATATTTATTCACTTATTTTTTTAAATATTTACACAGCGACATCTCTGCGACGGAATAGTTGATCAGGATGAAACCATTTCTACCTTGTAGAGGAAGTTTTCAGAGTGGTTATAAAAAATTGTCGAATCTCTTTAATATTCACCACTCTTAGCGCATGGAAACCGAGTGTTCTACGTTTTGTGCAGAATATTTCCGTCGCAGTCCGCTTTGGAAAATGAATTTTCTACGCTGAAGGCGTGGCAAAAAATATTTTTAAAGAAATATGAACCAACATCGGAAATGGCAAACACAAAAATCCACTAAAAGTACAGAATAATTTACGTTATTTATACTTACCACCTTTCCAGAGATCTCCTTTTTCAGTGATGGCGTAAAGTAAAGACTCTTACACTAATATTAATGTACCGTCGCCGAAAAGGGAACTACATATTTAGCAAACACAAACAGCATGGAAATTGTTATGTACTTTTCAACGCTATTTGCAGCCACTTGAGATAATCCAGCTAATTGTAGGCGGAAAATGTAGACACGCAGAGGAACTAGGAAGTCTGGCAATGTCAAAGCTAGTGGAAAGGGAAGTGAAGTGAGAGGAGGGTGGTTGGGTTGATGCCTCTTGGCACGGCAGCTGATACGGATTTCCGAGCGATAGCGTCACTTGACCGAACCTGACCCTTGACCCGAGTTGGCAACAGCACAGTACCCAAGGGTTACGGCTCTAGAAAGTGCAGGAACGCTTTTAATGATCGCGATTCAAAAGGTGTTTAGGAGGAACTTCTCGCCGCAGACACACATCGCGGCTTTCTCTATTTACGTAGCCAACTATTTCAGTAACTCGAAGTCGATATTCATTTTGTCGTGGCATTCGCTTTTTCGACGGATAACAGATGATACTAATTAAGAGTTCTCAAGAATGCTGCTCGACATACATAAAGTTCGAGACAGAAATCGAGTTTGCCCTCGCTAGAGGTATCGCCGCACTTTCTAGACGGGTTGTACCATCGAATTCCATAAATGGAAACTTGCAGGAAAATAGCGCGAGCGTTGGTACGACATAAAGCACGCGCGAAGACCGAACCAACCGAGAACAGATCAACTCGTCGCTCGTATCTGTACTGGCTTGTAACTTGTTCAAAAATCAGTGGCGCAAGGAAACAAGTATTGCAGTGAAATGTAATGTAAGCGACTAATTGAGAGTCTCGTAATTTTCGAAGTTGGTGAAAAGAAAAAGCAGTGGGTAGAGCACCCCTTTGAGAAAACTTGCATTCGTTTACTCATTTCTCGTGCCTTTTGGGGGATGACGACTTACTAACAAAAGTTAACTCTTATTTTTTTCTTAAAAGTTTTATATATTAACACAGCAGAAATTGAGCGAACATATGATTTTTCATTTTTGCCCTTTATTGCTATCTTAATTGAAACACAAAGTTTATACTTCGCACACGTTGCTTTTCTTGAGAGGCTATCGAATGACCCATTGCAAGCCAAGTCTAATTTTGGGTCACCTTTTATACTCTTATCCGATTACACCTTTTTACAACTACATTTACAATACTCTATGTAACTAATAAGTATTGCAATATTTTGTGGTCTACGTAGGAAGGAAAATGCAATTAAATTTTATCGCAATTATACTGACAGACAGACAAACATTGCCTTTTAAATACACGAGTTTTGTTCTTTGCATAAACACAAATGTAGCTTGAAAAAGCTCCAATCTTTATTTACATCGCGGCTGGTTAAAGTCTCCCCATTTCCCTCTATAAATCTTTTTTTTTTTGTTGAGATAAAGACGTCTACAATTTACGCCACGTTCAAAAGAAACTGAGATTTTCCGGTTCTTAGCAACGGCCGAGTTACTTTGGAATGACAAATGGGAGTGAAATGTGCTTACTAAATATTTCATGAGGCATTGCAGGGCCGGTAATTATTCCGACTCAACGATAAGTCAGAAGGATTCATGATGGGGGATTCGTCTGTGGGAAATGACCTTTACCTCGAGCGCGAAGAAAGACCTTTTCACGATTTCCCTCCTTCTGCCCCGCCACACTGCCATCTCATTGATCATCGAGCAGATGTTAATCGCGACCTGATTCGACAAGAGTCCTTTCTAACACTCGCTCCACCAAAGAATAATTATGCAAATGGTTTATGGCACCAGTCATAAAATATTATAATTAAAAGTATTTCTTAGAAATATGCTTTTACAGGATAAATGTAAACGACGAAATACAGCCGGAAAAAAATTTCACAATCTTAATTTGTAAAAGTTCTCCTTTGAAAAATTCTTGTAAGAGAAGTCTTAAATTCTTTTATGAATTGGCAATATATATTTTTTTAATGTCTTTCGGTATTTTGAACATTTCAGTACGCTATTTCTTTTTACGTATTTGTAATGCAAACGCATATTATTAAGAGTTATTTCTTAATTATTATGTTTTATTTCTACCATTATAGTATTGTTTATTTGCATAATTTGTTTACACAGAACATTATATAAAAGCTTTATTTAAATCTTGAATTCCCGCTGTCCGTAATGAAGAAACGGAAGGTGCAAGTTAATATAAATACATATGTGTAGTAAAAAGAGAGCTAAAATGATATTGCCATATGAGAAATGGTGATGCGCTCTCAAAGCGAACAATAATTATTTGCGTTCTCTCTCCGGGAGTGTGTTCCAGAGTCGTTGCTTGAGAAGGAAATTATAAAAGCATGGATATTAAAAGCGCCTCCGCTTCTCATTATGCTTAATGTAACGATTAAAGGAATTCCTTTGGCGCGAGTGTGGGGAAGCATTGCGAACGACACGTGTGCGACATGTTTTGACCGCAGCCGGCGAAAATACAAGCCGGGCTGAGTGGAATTTTTGTAATTACTTGGGCTGCGCGCAGAATTTGAAACCTCCGCTACCCGGCTAGCCAGCCTCTCCAGACTCGCCACTCCCCACATTTCCGGGAAAACTTGTCGCCGAGTACAGATTTTTTCATATTCGGGAAACAAGAATGACAGGATTCAGCAGGGAAGCACTTCCGCTGCATGGCGCCTGAATATTTCTAGTTTTTGAGTGCAGTCATTTTTACAATCTCCAAGCAATCAGTGCTAAAATAGCTTTTTGCTTGATGTTTCCTGTGATTTGCAGAGACTCGCATTAATATTCGGACATTCTCGTCTTCGAGAGATTATTATTGTCTACATTTGTTTGTAATAGCATTAACTAATTCCCCTTGTAGTTTCTGGAGACATATATTTATTTACTTGAATATGGTATCGATATTGAATATATGACTTTATCAAGTACGATAACGAAAAACTTACCCCTTTTTGCGTTATAGTCAGAGATATCAGATAAAACCAATATAATATGCTAAGAAATTTGTTCACCTATCACTACTGATTCATTTGGAATACCAAAATTAGACAAAATGATTTTTTTCCCGTACTGTAGGATATTGGATTATGATTAACTAAGGGTGACAGTACAAAAAACCAAGAACATTTTTTTTCATTTATGTAGGTGTCTTTTAATCAACCTATCTTCATGATTTTCACTTCGCTCAAGTTAGACAGTTGCATTATATACTAGTAAACAGTTTATTTAAACTACCAAACTGCGAAGGAAAACTACCAAGATTGATCCCTGGGGTCGAACAGGGATTTCAGGTTGTGCAAATCACTTCGGACTTAAATAGTTCTCTTATCTTTTGATCAACCCATATTCATGATTTTTTCACTTCGCTTAAATTACACAGTAACATTATATACTAGTAAACAGTTTATTTAAACTACCAAACTACGAAGGAAAACTACCAAGATTGATCCCTGGGGTCCAACAGCGATTTCAGGTTGTGCAAGGCGCTTCTAACTTAAATAGGTTGTAAACAAATACCCCAGAATAAGTATTCCCCAATCGTTTGGTACCCCACCGATGTTCCTATACGATAACAGGCTTCCTCGCATCTTTACGATCTTTCGAAAATCTTGCAACTCGAGCAAGCATTCGGCACGTTGAACTTGAGAGAGGTGGAGTTGCGATGAAATTTCAGGCCAGAGCTAGTCGAGCAGTTGATAAACCTTCTCGGTTATGGCGGTGGTTAATGGGTGGCCGACGCAGCCGGCCCGTGGGAGAGTTTATGACACGAAAACCTAGAAGATTGGAGGCGAGAGCCTGGGGACAGAGCCTAAAAACGAAAATAGATCTTGAACCGCTGCCAAGCTCCGAAGGCGCGCTTATTCGCGCACGCACCTTCCTAGATAAACGCGCGCGGGCGCGCGCGCGGCCCTTCATCTCACCAAACAAACAAGCGGCGGCCTTTCAAATACTTCATCTACTCCCTGTGGAAAGGCAAGTGCTATTATAGAGCTTAGAAAAAGAGTCGCCTTGATGAAGCCTGATTGTATAATCAGCCTGAGTTCCTCACCAGCGCTACCTTTGATCTGATAAACCAACTCTGCCTTTCAATCCTAGCTGCCGAATTATCTAAACTGTGAAGAGTTTAGACTACGGCTCTGGTTAATCCTGATGATTGATACTCTGTGAATCGATAAGAATCATATGAATCATCGGTATAGTTCGCAAAGATTTTAACAAGTGTATGAACAAGACTATTATTTTGGCTACCGTTTTGGGTCACAGAAACATATGTCACTTGTCAACATCTGATCGAATAATCTGCGTGAGTTCCTCGCCAAGGTTGGATTTGATCTGATAAACGAACTCTGCCTTTCAAACCTGGCTGTCGAATTATCTAAGCTGTGGAGAGGTTATCATTATGACTGGAAGTATGTTTCCCAAAGATTTTAACAATATGGACAAGACTATCATTTTGTGTTTTATATCATAGTCACATATGTCACTTGTGGACATTTGATCGAATAATCTATGTGAGTTCCTCAGCAGGGTTGGATTTGATCTGATAAATTAACTATCGGTTTCAAAACCTGGCTTGCGAGAAAACAGATGAATTATTTAAATAATAAACAGTTTATGCAGTATTTCTAGCTGGTTGCAATGATCGCTTAAAAATGCATGCTTATATGCTATGCACAATCAATTATTACGAGAAACATTTTTTAAGAATTTTCACAAATGGTGACAAATGGCAAGTTTACCAAGACAATCATTTTGACTTTGACATTTCCTTCTTATATACTTACACACGTCATTTGTCAAAATCTTGGTGAAATTGGCCACTAATCGAATAATTAATGTCGATTCCGTAGGAGCACCACCTTTAATCTAATAAACGAACAGTGGCTTTCAATCCTGGCTGTCGAATTATCCAAATCTTGGAGAATTTGTGTTACGTGTCTAGTTAACCGCAGTGATTGATACTATCTGGATCGTTGATAATTGTGTTTCACAAAGATTTTCACGAGTGGCGACAAGTGACAAATGAAATGGTCAAGTCTAATTTTGACTGCCGGTTTTCATTATTGTTACATCTGTTACTTATTTAAATTATAGAGAGGTTATGTTATGTTTCTACATGGTCACAATGAGCGATATTGATTACATGCTCATACTATGTGAGCTGATCATTACAATTAATATTTTGCAAAGACTGATAAGTAACGACAAGTGATAAATGTATGGTCAAGTCTGATTTTGACTACCGGTTTTCATTATTGTTACATCTGTCACTTATTTAAATTATAGAGAGGTTATGTTATGTTTCTACATGGTCACAATGATCGATATTGATTACATGCTCATGCTATGTGAGCTAATCATTACGATTAATATTTTGCAAAGACTGATAAGTAACGACAAGTGATAAATGCATGGTCAATATTAGTAGTTTGACTTCTATACGGTGGTCTTTGAGCAAGACAAACATTCCGCGACTTATAGTCTCGAAACGAATTCTGCTTTCCTCTTCTACGGTAGAAACATTCTACGTGTATAGAGCGATTCAATTAACTTTGAATTAGGACTGTTGCACTCCGTTTTTAATCGTCATGACTATAATTATATAGTTACGTACCTTTTTGTTGGAGTTAATTTTGATATAGAAGAAACAAAATTTCTTTCTTGATAAAACACTAATTTTCTTAAAACAGTTTGCCCCATTATAAAAATTTACTTCAGAATATCTTGTGTGCGAATACTTTCTTTACCAACTGCATATAATGTGTGTAATAATACACTGTGCGCACGAGGAACTCGATTAATTCAAATCGATTATTAAGATCAATAAGAATAAAGATTAACAAGAATAAAACGAAATATATGATAAGACAAGCCGGTCTTACTTTCATTAAGCGTTTTGTGACGGGCTAACCGCAAAACCGCAACACTTTTACGATGAGTCAAATTAACCCGACAAATGTATGCCGCGTCGAAGCTCGAGGATCCGTGATTCAAGGGTTAAATACTAAATTGGGGCAAACAGTAATGGAAAATCTGAATAGCAGAGCAGAGCGAAACAGTCACTTTCAACTGTACAGCTTACCGAAACAGCCCTTCTAGCTTTAGCCAGTTAGAGATTTATTTTGATGGTGTGGGAATAAAATTTGTTAAATGGCCAGGAAGCCACTGACGAATCCTGTGCGCTACTGGCGGAACTTTGTTTCCGTCAGAAAGCAAGTGTTAATCTGAAGAGGGATTAGCAAACTGTTTTAGCGAACATCGCGTTAGAACAGGGAATGGTTTCTTTTTAAGAGAAAATAAATGTTCGCGAAGCAGATTGTTTGCATTTTTTAAAAAATTTATTTTAGCAAATCTGGGTGTGAGAATGTTCTTTTTACTCATTGCATATCTACTTCGCATAGTGAGTCAGTATTACTATTGGCACATTCATCTTTTCGAAAGATTATTGTTTGTTTATAGGAACCTTAACTAAATGATTATTTTTTATTGAATTCAAACGATCATGGTGGATGGCATCACTTATTTATTTAATAATCTAATATAAAATATACATAAGAAATTAAGTCTTTGTTGCTTCATCATCTTTCCTGAATCGTTTTTTGCGGTGACCATCCCAATCCTTTGCATTGCTGAGAGAGTCACCGATTGCGGATAATATATTCTTTTCCGAAATGTTGTTGTGCACATATTTTAAAACATCTAAAATGAGAATGATTGAAAATCTTAAACATTGCACGATATAATCTGAAGAATAAAATTAAGCTGATTTGCTAAAGTGGATTTGAATTATCATGGTTGCAGTGATTTTAATTATTAAATGGTAAATATCGTACTCGAGAAAATGTTGTATATTGGCATTGACTTCATGACAATTTTGTTGGGCATTTGTTTTTGTGCCGTCAACCTTAGAGCCACATCTCTCGACATGCAAAGCTTCAGTATTTGGCTGGTGGTTTTACCAATGCCACCACTGCCATCCGCACAAAATTTCAATAAGTTTGACTAAAAGAGTAAAAGAAAGCAGACTAATTACTCGATCTATGCGAAAGATATGTATTTGTTAAAAAGCTTAATATAATTACCAAGTCATAGCCACATGTGTCATTTTCCCCGAGCTTGTCGTTTAGCTCGAAAAACTCAATTAAAGTTTTGCATGGCAAACTTGTATTGTACTTGTTATCGAAACTGTCGCTTTCCTGGATTTCTTCTGGGACGTGGAAATGCTGGCGGAGGAGGGCTAGTATTTGGTTTTGAGTTTCCTCCATTGCACTCAATCGAGCTTCAATCATAGCTAACCTCATAGATGTTGATATTTCTGAAATAATGAAGAATTAAGTATTGTCGATTAAAGAGCTTTTGATCAAATGTAATCATTATCCATGTAAAATATCCTCAAAATTTTTTAACAACGAATTCTTCTATATTTTTTGTATTTACCATCTGATTGACTTCTATCATCGTTTTCTGCTTCTTCTGTGATCAAAATAAACAAACAGAAAAATAGTTTTATTAATACGAAATACTGATTCTTGTCTTCACTATTAAGTTTTTCTTTAAGTATGTTTGCAAAATTTTACCTAATGATTCAGATGTCCTTGGCTCACATTTAATTAGAACTGTATTTGGACTGCAAAACTGTGATTCATTACTCCCGAAGATTGCTATAATTATATCCAAAAGTCAATTTTTAAAAACAAGCCAATATTTGACACGTAGCGACAGCAGTGTTATAAAACTAATAAACATTCTTATTGTATCAGTTTAATAAACCATTTGGTGTCCCTACAATTCTGATATCGTATTAATCGAAATACATCTCTAGTTAATTAACAAAATTTACACAGACAAATGTACATTATAAAGTGACGGGAAGAGAAGAATTATAATTAAAAATAACCTAGCAGTGCAATACAAAATACTAAGGATGTACAAGAATAGGATTTATTGTGGCAACGAATAATGATACGATTTTCTTTACAAAATCGGATTGCCAACACAAATCTTAAATGAACTAGAACCTAGAACTTTACTGGCAACCTAATAACGATTAGATAACGCGTGGACGTCCGGTTTTCCTAATCGAATTCTCCCGTGAACAACCGGCGTCTAAATAGACCCACTCCCTGTTTTCTCCTTTGAAAGGCAACTCGCCATAACTCTTTAACAACGGTGCGATCTCAGAGTAATTCATCAATAATGAGAGCGCGTTATTTGCACATCGATCGCTGTCCAGTGTATATTTTTAACCCTTTGCTATACCATTTAGTTCGACAAAATCCAAGAAAACAGGCCAAAGTGATGCTGAGGAACAGTTGCAATTCCAAATTCCCAAAATATCGACAACAAAAAATGTAACAATGTTTACCCAATCTTTATTCCACGCGTCTGACGCGTGATATTCATGTTTGGTACAAAATTTGTATCACGTGGCAGACTTGCCAAAGTACGGCAAGGGATTAAATTAAAGGGTATTATTAAACACAGGGTTAATAGACAATCTCCTCTGTCAAAAATTTCGTCCTCTTCCCATTATTTAAGTGGCTGTGATTTTACTTTGTCCACTCCCAAAAGAAAAAGGCGCGAATAACGTCCGTGAACGCGACTTTTATACAAAGTCGTTACTAAGTAAGCCGAGCCAACGTTTCCGGAATCAACAACACGCGGTATCTAAGCATATGCGGCCCTGCCGATCAGAGCGTTGTCGCTGCTTTTCTCCGCCTCGAGAGTCCTCCAAAAGTATATTCAGGGCCGGAACAAGTGTTCCTTCATAACATGCATTATTGTTGTATATACATACTATTTGAGCCGCTGGCCAATGTTAGAACGCCTGATTCCGTGGAAGCTTCCGCTCGTGCTGATCTCTTACGAGAAGTTTTCATTTTCAATTTTTCTTTCGATTTCGTTCACTTTGTATTTAGACTTCCGCTGAGAGAGAGTTTTATATTTTTAACCGCATCTGAATAATTCAAAAGCAATTCTAAAATGCACAGCATGTTATAAATATATCGAAAATAAAGTAAATTGTATTTATCTGATTACTTGGTATTATCGAAGCACAATCACTCACCGTAATCCAGTGAGTTTAAATCGAAGTCGCAAAAACTACACTTTCCGTTGCACAAGATGAAGAATTAGGTTTGTAGAAAGGCACGATACTTGTCTTGAAACACAGTCTGTTTAACAGGAGATTCTATCCGCGTTACTACACGAATATTTAAGTGAGAGCGTTCGGGCAGCGTCCGTATGCCAGCAGAATTGCTGAAGGAATCCTGCTTCGATCGACCAGCTGGCCGTCGGGTACTGGAGGGGTCGCAAGTGGGGAATGACCGGGCAGATCTAGCCAGGTCTGCCCGGCCGGGCCCCCACTCGGTACGAGGCGGGGAAACCCGATTGGACGAACCGTCATATGTAGCAGACTACACAAAGCGGGCCAACCCGACCAGAGAAACCTCGCAGGGTAACCGAGTCGATCTACAGTGGATAAATAAAGTACCCTCTCACACTGTCGTTTTCAAATTCAAGTTTTTATCGAAGCAAGTTCTGTTTTTAAACTAGAAATACAGTATCTTTGTTATCTACTATAGATGTATTGCGTTGCTTTTAGCTGAGAAATTACAAATTTTAACCTCTTAACTGCGGAATTTAGTTTTAAAAATCCCCCACACAGTGCGAAATTAAAATTAAGCAATTGCAAGTACGACGAGTATACACGTCAACCGCGTCACAATAGAGATTTAGTTCGACGTGTATACACGTCAAACGCACTTAACTGCTTAACATGAATCTAATTATCAAGTTACATAGCTCTTTCCTTGGAGTTAATTTTGATATGGGAGAAATAAAATTTCAGGCCCATTATGAAAATTTCTTCTGGAATACCGAAGTGAGCGAACACTTTCTTTACCAACTGTCTATAATGTGTATAATAATACACTGCATGTGTACGATGAACTCTTTTTACACAAGTATTGATTCGTTCAATAAATGACAAACAGGGCTCGGTCTCGCAAGACCCAAATCAATTATTAAGATCAATAAGAATAAAGATTAATAAGAACAAAACGAAATATAATAAGACAAGCCGGTTTTGCTTTCATTAAGTGTTTTGTGATGTGCCAACCGCAAAACCACAAGACTTTTACGATGGGTCAAATTAACTCGGCAAATATATGCCGCATCAAAGCTCGGCGATCCGTGATCTGAGGGTTAAATACTAAATTGGAGCGGGCAGTAATGGAAAATCCGAGAAGTAGAGCGAAACAGTTACTTCACTCTTTGTGTTTTCGCTTCTAACTCCAACGAACTAGAAATTTGTTTTCATGCTGTGCGAATCAAAATTTTGAAATTACCGGAAGCCACTCGAGAATTCCGAATGCTACCGGCAGAACTGTACGTTTCATTCAGAAAAGAAATGTTAATCTGAGGAGAAATTAACAAACTGTTTTAGCGGAGGACTAAAATAGGAAAAAGTTTCTATTTTAAGAAAAAATGAATGTTCACAGAGCACAAAGTCTTTGTACTGTACGGTTGGTTATAAAAACCTTAGCTAATCCATTATTTTTTATTGAATTCAAAGACAACATGGTAGGGTTTATCATACATTTATTTAATAATTTAATACAAAACACATATACAAAATTAACAAGCTCCTTCCTCGTCTTCTGGTCTAACTCTTTTTCTCCGATGACCATCCCAATCCTTTGCATTATTGAGAGAGTCACCAATTCCGGATAATATACTCTTTTCCGTGGCGTTGCTGTGCACAGATTTTAATATATCTGAAATAAGAATAATTGAACATTTTAAACATTGCACGATGTAATTTGAAGAATAACATTGGGCTGATTTACTAAAGTGGATTTGAATGTGATCAAAATTATTTGAGTAATTATAGTAATTTTAACTATTAAATGATCAATATCGTACTTGAGAAGATATTGTATATTGGCATTGACTTCATAACAACTTTATTGGGCCTTTGCTTTTGTGCCGTTAACGTTAAAGCCACTTCTCTCGTCATGCAAATCTTCATCATTTGACTGGTAGTTCTACCAATGCCACCTCTACCATCCGAGCAAAATTTTAATAAAGTTGTCTAAAACAGTAAAAAGAACACACTAATTTGTCGAAATATGCCAAAGATGTTTATTTGTTCTAAAAATGTGATGTAATTACCAAGTCATAGCTGCATGCCTCATTTTCTCCGAGTTTGTTGTTTAGCTCGAAAAACTCGTTTAGAGTTTTGCACGGCAAATTTGTATTGTACTTAAGATTAAAGTTCTCGGTTCTCGGGGTTTCGTCAGGAGGACGGTATTGTGGACAAATCATAGCAAATATCTGCCTTTGATTATTCTCGATTGTTTTCAACTGATTTTCAATGATAGTTAGCCTGTTAAATATTTCTAAGATAATGAAGAATTAGGTATTACCGATTAAAGAGCTTTTGACAAAATATAATAATTATTCATGTAAAGGATACTCGTAATAGTTTAATAGCAGTTTTATTTACGTTTTTGTATTTACCATCTAATTCACTTCTTTCATTGAGAGTTGAGCTTTCGGCCTCTTCTGCGGCGAAAATCAAAAATAGTGAAATAGTTGTAGCAATAAGGAAAACAAATTCTTGTCTTTAGTATTAAGTTTTTCTTTAACTATGCTTGCGAAATTTTACCTAAAGGTTCAGGTGTCCTTGGCTCACTCTTAATTATAACTTTATCTGGACTGCAAATGTATGATTCATTATTCCCGAGAATTGCTACAATTATATCCGAAAGTAAATTTTTAGAAATGTAATACATAATGAACAGTGACATGAAGGTTATAAACATTCTACTTTTATTAATTCAATTAAACTTTTTGGTATCCCTTCAATACTGATACCGTATTAATTAATATACATTTCTAATCAATTAATAAAATTTACATACACAAATGTACACGCATTACTGTTGTATGTATACATACTATTTGAAGTACTAGGCAGTGCCAGAGGGTCTGATTCTATGACAGTTTCATTTTCTGCTGAATTCTTACGCGAAGTGTCCATTGTAAATTCTTTTTTGATTTCTGTCACTTTGCATTCAGATTTGACTTGATCATCGCTATTAAAATCAAATATTTTGCTTTCCAAAGCTTCGAAGTTTTCATCCCCCTCCAACTCATTCAAATACAATTCTAAAAAGTACAAAATGTTATAAATCCATGAAAAATAAAGTAAATTGCGTTTGTCTGATTACTTACTATTGTCGAAGGGGAAGTCGTTCATCCTGATGCAATGAGTTTTAACCAAACTCAGGAACACTACACTTACTGTTGCACGAACAGTGTTTTGATGACGCGCACAATACTTGTTTTGAAACAGTCTGTTTAAGAGGAGAATCTGGCCGCGTTACTATGCGAATATGTAAGTCACAGCGTCCAAACAGCGTCTGTACGGCAGCAGAATTTCTAAGGGAATCCTGGTTCGATCGACCAGCTGCCCGTAGGTTACTGGAGGGGTCGGAAGCGGGGAATGACTCCGCAGATCTAACCAGGTCTGCCCGACCAGGCCCCCACTCGGGACGAGCCGGGAATACCCGATTGGGCGAGCACTCTCGGGTAAGAGACTATAAAACGGGCCAACCCGGGCAGAGAAACTTCACAGTCAGGCAGAAACGTCGTACAGTGCAGAAATTAAGTACTCGTCCACACCGTCTCTCTGGAAAACAATTTCTTATTGGGGAAAACTCCTATTAACCCCTTAGTGCACAGTTTTTTTTAAAACGCGTGTAACGCGCTCGAATTAACTCGAGCGTACAAGTTAAGGGGTTAATAAACAGAAATACTTGAACAAGAACCAGAAAGATTTCTGTTTAAGAAAAAATAAATCTTTTTAGAAAAGACGTTTTTTAAAGAAAAATTATTTTAATAATACTAGGTGTGTAGATATTTTTTATATTACAACTAACGAGAGACCTGCTTAAGATACACAGTCATTTTAAAATTTGATAATTCTGTCAAATGCGAATTTGAAGCTTAAAGAAAGTTCTCTGTTGGGGACGATGATCTGTACCAGGATATTTGACCTGAGTCAAATAGTACATTCGCCAGGTATACGGAAGGACGCGTAAGGCTCGTCAGACGCCGAGTTTCCCGGGCTTATTAGGCGTCCTTTCGTCCCTTTCGCCATAAACCTAATAGCTATAATAAACCTTTATAGACTATCTCATTCCTTGAGACTTAAGACAGGTGCCTTCCTTTCCGCAGCTAACTGTACATTATAAGTCGGACTATCCAAAATGAACGAGTTTAAGAATATTTCTTGTGTTTGAAGTGAAAGAAGTTAACATAATAAAAATACACTATCAAGCACAACAAAGAAGAATATTGTGACAAGCAATACAGTTTTGCATTATTAGCCAAGAAATATATGTTAACATCGTAGCGATTCTATATACATCAATAAATCTCGATAACATTTTTTCATTTGATTCTCGGTTCAGGCAGAGACCACTCAAAAAATATTTGGAACGATTTTTAGTTCGTTACATTCTATTAGAATCAAAGCTTCTTCTTGACTATAAAGTGATTTGATTGTGTCAGAACCAAATAAGTATTTTCAGCTTGTATTAATTCCTAGGCTACTCTGGGCGCCTGTAGTTGCTTAGAAATTTTGTGTTTGTAACACTGAGAGCGCGTATGGGCGCTCCAAAAATCTATTAAAATTGCATTTATCATATCTAAAATCTGGTCAGTTGAAATTAGCGTTCTCCTTTAGATTTCGTCGTAGTAAAAGTGTTGACGATCGTGGAAGTAATCGTTTCGTAACTGCTTAGGTGACTCTGTGACTATCGCTTACATGTTTTACTTAAATATATAATAAACATTCTATTTGCGTTTCAAATAGCAACATAGAAACATTGCATTGTGGGGTCTCCTTCAGTTTTGTCGGTGTTACCGTCAGGTGAGGCTAGTCGCACTGATGTTGCTAACGTTCGATCATGTGAACGTCGTGAAGCTGTGCGCGGACGTCCCGCGCTGGTTTTCCCGGCGCCATCTAGCGCGCTGTCCGACTATAGCGGTACAGCATCCGACTAAAAAGGTGTCACGTTCTTGAAATTGGCTGCCGATCAGAAACGCGATGTTGAGTAGGTTTGTCTAAGATATCGTGTGGTTCATGGCAATCACATGGTCCGAAAAGACGATCGTCTATCAGCTCGGTAAAGAAATGCACGCATACCGGGTGTGCCTAAGGATATGAAACTGCGGATAGATATGACATCCGAGATTTGTTACAAGTACGAATAACAATGGGATGCAAATACAGAATATGGGCCGGAGTATTTGAGCGAAATAAATTATTTATTGAGGGGGAGTAGCAGACAGCGATATCTTTATCTGACCTTATTTAGTTGCCGTTATAAAATTGAGCGGCTTCTTTGCCTTTCCTCCTGCTTCGCCACTTTTTTACTCGGGACTTCACCAATGCGGGCATGATCGCTTTACCACGCAACCACTTCGATATTTCGTAAAAAACTATCATAAGCATCTGATAAATTTGATACTCTGGATTTAGATGGATTTGATCGGGCATCGCGAACAAACTAACAAGAGATACTAGTTATCTCAAGCACATATTTAAAAAGTGGCGAAGCAGGAGGAAAGGCAAAAAAGCCACTCAATTTTATAACGGCAACTAAATAATGTCATATAAAGATATCGCTGTCTGCCACTCTCCCTCAATAAATAATTTATTTCGCTCAAATACTTCTGCCCATATCCTGTATTTGCATCCCATTGTGATTCGTACTCGTAACAAATCTCGGATGTCACATCTATCCGCGGCTTCATATCCACACGCACACCCAGTATACGTGCATTTTTTTAGCGGGCTGACCGTCGGCCGCCTTTTCGGATCACGTGACCGCCATGAACCACACGATATCTTAGACGAACCTACTCAACATCGCGTTTCTCATCGGCAGCCAATTTCAAGAACGTGACATCTTTTTAGTCGGATGCTGTACAGCCGTAGATTGTCCCTACTTCCCAAGAAGGTTCCACTTGGATGGGCCTGGTCAGGTTAATTTGACTATTCCCTGTCGGGGCCCGCACAGTATTCAGATCCCCCAACCTCAACTTCTTCCAGGACTGTACATATTTGCAAATAATTTCTTTGAGGTTATTTAAACAGAGTTTGCATACCCACATTTTCTGAAATACAACAAGTTTTCTTAAAGGGCAGAACTTTCTATTTTAAGAATATTTACTTTCTGTTATGAAGGAAACTTTATACTTTAAACAAATTTGTTTTTTCTTAAAGTGAAATCGTTCTTCTATTATATATCAAAATATTTCACGCATGCGCTATAATTGTATATGGAATATCGGTTATGACTAAAGAAAACATGTTTTCAAGAAACTTCCATTATATGCTTGTAACACGAGCATATAATAGTTACGATTTTCTTGTTCTAAAGCTGAGATGTGAATTTTTAAAATAACTATTTTCATTTACGTCCTATTTTCTATTTATTAAAATTTATGAAGCATCCTGTACATAAACACATACCGAAAGCTAAAGTGAATGCCTACTTAAGAATGCGTAATCTCGCTCTCATATATTACATGGTACATAAACATCCTTATACGTACTTAAGGATATGCAGATGGCAATGCATCCTTTTTTACTTGAAAGCCCTGAAAGGAACTTTTTCCCAGTCTTGAATTGTTGGTTCAAGCTTCTCTTTCACTCTTTCACCACTCGCTTTCCTTATTTTCGTTTGAGTATAATCTGTTCCTTTTCTAGAGGGGTTGTTAATCGAAGGACAATAAGATCGGCTTTTTAGCGAAATTAATTGAAGATCTTTGGTTGAAAGTTGTATGCTTCTTTATTGCAAAATACGGAGATGTAAAAACTCGGAACTTAAGATTATCGATAATGTTTATTGTTCTGTTCCCTGTTTGATCTACTTCGATGTTCTCTTATTTGAAGCAATTATTGTATTATACCAGTTTTCTTTGGAGCTGCCTGAAATTTTCGAGAGATATAAAGGAAGTTATTACGCAATCATTTATAAAGTTTATACTCGATTAAGTGCTTACGAAGGTTTTATTTTTGTAGACGTTTTTTACACCTATATAAACTGCAAATTATGCACTTTTAATTTCCACATCAGCATGGATGCTAATATTTAAATAGAGAGCTTCGAGTTTTCAAAAGAGATTATTCCCTAACCTCACATTCTTAAAATACGATCTCATTGGACCGCCTACAAAGGCAGAAGCTCTCAAAAAGAGCGCGCTTCAATCCCCATCCCATTCTCTTGAAGATAGGTACTCTCGTTTACAATATTTATAAAACACTCTCTATAGCAGGCCATCTCTTCACCATTTATTCATGAGATAGATATTACATACTATGCTTACTTGGGGAGGAATGAGTGGAAGGAAAGGGGGAACGGAGAAGAGGATGGTGTGCAAAAGCAGAATTCGTGGTTGGTGGGAGGTGTGTGTGCGGTGTGCCGCTCCGCACACTTGTTTTCCATGTCCTATTATAATGCCTGTACTCACCGAGCTGCTGAAATATTTATGCCCGAGAAAATTAGAAGTGTTTCCTCCCAACAAACACGCGGGGAACAGCAGCGAGCGAGCATAGTCGAAGAAGAAAAATTCAGCCGCATCTCATATGCACATGCCAGTACACACACTGGCCTTTGTTATTGTTAGCCAGCGCAGCGGGGAGAATAATTTGCAAGCATGCAGCCAAATGAGAATCGATACATACACATCGTACTAGAGGCTGACGTGCGCACTGCTGGCCGGCATCGAAAATTTTCCCTAGTTGCAATTATACTGAATTCATTAAGGAAATACTTATCTCTTGCTCGCGGAAGATATTCGTGCACATGCGCTGCCATATCTGCGGTGTATCTTTATGTGATATTTATGGCAGTATGGCCGAGCTTAGTGGAAGCTTGTCAGATGGTTGGGGTGGTGTGAGTGTGTGGGTGTGGGGGGGGTGGCGATCAGTAGGGTCTCGCACTCCCAAGCTAGTAGATAGAGAACGGAAAGACATTACATAGTGCCGCCACGCACGACATATGTCGTGACGTTTACACTCGCCGTATAACCGGAGCCGCCCTCATTCTCCTTCTTCTATCTCTACAACCCTCTTTCATTTCAAATTTAATGGCAGAAAGTGCAGCCAGCCTGAACCAGAGAGTTCTCTGCGCCCCCCTCATCGATGCTCGGTCAGCCTTGCTTTTCTTTCTTTATCTTCATTTGCTTCGTTCGGCTAAGTGCGAGTACAAATTTCGTGCCTAACTTGCAAGTGTAATATTTGTTAACACTTTGAATGTCATTCCAGATGAATTTTGGGTCACGCCCACACTTCCATCCACATGTGTGTTTATTTCGACGATAATAATGCTAATACAGATTTTTCGCAAGGCGCAGCGAAAGAGCTAAAAATACGTATGTTGGAGACTCGAAGTTTTAATGTACACTTGAGATCGCAAAGAGGACTTATCTGAGAATATTTTCGGCTGCTATAAAATTGACAAACGTCCCTCTCGAAAGTAACTCTTGAAAATTTTATTTTGGAAAGGATGAAGCCATTAGACCTATTTAATATTTCACATCATACATATTAATATCATCTTTCGAAATTAATGGAGCAGAATTGAAGCGCCAATTGAAATATTAACTAAACCGTTATCCCTCTTTCTCGTTAACTTAATTGTCTCTGATTTTTTTAAAAAAATGTTTCATGCATTAAGATTAACGAAATGAAATAATAATGATATTTTTTATTTTTAGCCTTTCCTACTAACTTAATGGAAATGCAAAGCTGAAACCTAGCATTTTTTTTCCTTTATAAACTATCTAATTTAGTTTGGGGATATTTTTGTCGGCCTTATCCAGCTACACCATTTAATTCGCTGCTATATTTTCATCATTAAGAATGGCGACGATTTGATTCTGACATCCAAGATCGTCTTGGAATACGTGAATTTAATTGACTAAAATATAAGCAAGAAGAAGACAGTTTTTGCGTTTTATAGAGTGTTGTATATGAATGCTTCCTTGGTGTCTTGGAGTCAACTGTCCTGTTCTGCTGCACTCTGCGCTCCTCGCTTCGCACCCTTTCATCTTCCAGAAATAGCCCTGGGAGTAGCTTGAAAATCTTTTTTGCTTTCGCACTTCTGAAATGATTGCGAACGCTGCCGTATGAAGTAGAATTGGTTTGAGCGGCGCAGCTGTTTCTCATTTTTCCTTGCCATTTCTTTTCTCTCATTTCGGCTTTCTCTATTTGTCGTATGCATAAAGCTGAATCGCTTGCCTTTGAATCACTGCTGTCGGGCAATCACTGCTCTATGAATATGGGATAATTATAAAATAATTAACCATATTAATTACAGAGGAATGGTTTCCAGTGTTCTCTACAATCTAAATATCGAAATTTTTCGTCTAACGAAAGTTGGATACAACAATTTAATGCTAATTCAAATGCACTACACTATTTTTAACAGAAGCATACAGTTATATATTTATATGTTTGATTCATGTATAACATGTATAATAATACACAGTATTGCGTGTAAAAAATAGTCTATTGGAGTAAATATTTTAAGGAGGAGAAAAGTCACGGTTTCTTCGAGAAATGGAAAAAAGTTGAGAACAAATCGAGTATAATTAAAATTGCTAGATGATTTATAATTATCTTACATTAACCAGTAGTCTATACCCGAGAGTGATGAGTTAAATGCAAATAAATCATCTTGGATATGTTCAGCAATCTTGTTAACGTATTATAATTGCAATACATTATCAAGTCTTGTTAACACTTATTAATAATAATATTGTACCATAATTGCAATATCATTCAGTACGTGCAGTGTATACACAGTGGGTAAAAGAAATATTTCCACACTCAGATTTTCTGAAGTAACTTTTATTAAAAGAGAAAACATTTTTGGAGAATATTTATTCTCGCTTAAAAGGCAAACCTTTGTCAAAATTGATTTTTAGACTGAATGTTTACGAGTACTTATTTTGTCCACCATACATATGTACATATATATACAGCATCCGACAAAATAGTTGTCACAATCTGCAAAACGGCCGCCAAGCAAACAATGAAGTTTGATAGCATACACACCCAATATACAAGATTGTTTTAGGAGGTTGCAAGAGGGTGTCTTCCTCCCCTAAAAGGGGGCCTTTAAAAAGGCATGCATACAGGGTGTGCATGCAACTAAATTTCACTTTCCATCCTGCGTGTGTTTTCTAGATTGTGACAACTATTTTGTCGGATGCTGTACGTTCAGTGCGTACAATAACATACAAGCATTAACCCTTTCGGTACGGCGGACTTTTCAAAAAAGTGTGCTTAATAGAACTGAGTACTGTAGTAAAAGGGCAAGGGGTGGTATATAATAAACAAGGTTCATAACTTCTTTTGGTACGAGCTCCGTGTCCTCTCTGGCACTCCCGATGTACGAAGAATATCTCTAATAACGCATGCATAACTCACAGTCAGCCATTTTTTTATAAAGACTTTTTAAGCGTTAAAAAAGAACTATGTTGATAAAACATGTGCCGGATATATCCGGCACTCGTCCACACAGGTTATCAGATGGATGCCGGATATATCCGGCGCTCGTACCGAAAGGGTTAATAATACTCGTTAATACTTATCTTAATTAAAGTAAAGTAACAACTTTTAGAAATACTTGTTAAACATTCCTAAGTGGCTGATTCACAAGCTTGAATTCACCAAACCAATGCCGACTGCTGAGTTTACCCTCGCTCGGTAGAATTCCTATTTCCCATTTTCCATGAAATGACAGAAGATTGAGGATCTGATTCCGGGAACATCAACATTATTACTGCTGGATGCCAGTCTCCTCGCTTTATACTCCCTTTGCCTTCTGAGCCGCTAAATTTTACAGTCCCCTTAATTGCTCGACCAATTCCTCCCGATTAGATAACCCCCCGCCCACTTTACTTCTCCTCTCATTCCGGAACCCTCGCTCGCCAATCACTGCTCTCTTCAGATCCAATGCTTCTCTACTAATTTCCTCTTGTTGAGTGTCAAAGAGCAAGACGCACACCAAAAATAATGCGAACTTGTGATTTAAGGAAATGTTAAACAGAAGAAATGACTAAAAATTTGTAGATACGTTTATGTACTTTGAATTCTTACATATAGAAGTCTCATATATACAGTAGCGAAAAATAGTGTTGGTGCGTCCATGAATAGTTATTTAATAATTGACTTTATACCTCGTAAAAATCTCATTCATCAATATTTTATCAATGAACGTAATGACTTATTCCAGTATAGTTGAATATATTACGTAGAAATCTCGGAAAACGAACATAATAAGAAAAAATTGATTTATATAATTAACTATTTCTATATTTGAATAAAAGTCAAAGAAAATTTCACAAATTAAAATAACTTAGAAAAGGTACAAGTCATTTTGAGCCTATTAATAGTTCGAGTATTGCGAATATTGATATCAGATAATGTATTTTTATAAAATTCCCTGAAAATTCCATAAATTAAAGTGCCTCAGAATTGAGTAACAAGCATGAACAGACGTTAATCAAGTCATTTTGAGGCTGCTACTGGTTCTAGTGTTAAGAAGATTGATACCGTAACACTTAGTGTCGGAGTGCGGAGAAGAATGGCCGGAAAATGGTGTAACGATATCAGAGCGCAAACGCACGAGCATGAGCAGGAGCGAGGACGAGCGTTGTGCCGTGATCCCTTCGTCCTACAACGAACGTACAAGGAGACTGGAATATCCGGTTTTACGAGCGCGGGCCGCTTGGCCTCTCCGCTCGCCGCTCGCCGCTCGCCGCTCAGATATATCCGCCTTTCTCTCCAATCCCCAAACAAGCATTTGTAATCCCCAGCATCTCTTGCCTTTCTTTGTTTACCTACAGTGTGCGCTCGACCGCCATCCCGAACGCAATCTTTTTGACCGACCTCCAAAAAGAAGAGACACTCAATCCGACACGTATTTTTTGTTATGTTTGTCGGCGGGATATCTCTGCAATGGATGGACCCATCGAGATTAAACCCTTTCTATCTTACAAAGAAAGCTCGCGGAATGGTTTCGTTTTTCTATAGATTCGAATTTGTTTAACATTAATTATTGGTATTGCGTAAAAGTTGATATTTCACCGAGTTCACTTACGAGTTTAGTCGATTGTAACTTTGTAACGGATGAACTGTTTGGGATGAGACATTTTCTGTTTTCTATAGAAAGCTCCTAGAATAATTCCACCACAAAAAATTCGAATTGGTTTAATATTAACCATTGTTATTAAATTGAAGCTGATATTTTATCGACATCACTTACATTTGATTAACGACAACTTTGGGATTTTTCAGTATTCTAGGCGAAGTTTTCAGAATACTTTCTTTTGCCAAATTTTATTCTGTATCAGAGTGATGCACTAGATGGGGAATGACCTTTTTACCATTGAATCATCGGCAATATAGCAACATTGCGTAATTGATAGCCGTGTAATGTCACTTGTATCGTGTGTCACTGCACGGAGCACTCAGAGTGAATTACGACAGACATCAACGGTTTACTGATTAATTAACAAATACTAAATTAGGGTCCTAACATACCTTTATAGGGTTGCAAGCATTGCAAGACCTAAAAGGGCTATTAATAAGGCTATTAGCCGCAGAGTTATTAGCAGATCTACTTGGCCTAATATCTGTAGCCCTATTAATTCCCTTATTGGAACTAAAGTAGGGATCTATGCTTGCAAACTCAATACGGCCTAATAAGGCCCCAATTTAGTATTTGTTAATTAACGGATAAGCCGGTGATATCTGTTGTGATTGACCGCTTATTGTAGTGAGACTATACGGCTACTAAAACAATTGCGCAATGTCAGCATTATTGATAATTCGATGGTAAAAAACTAATTTCCCGTCTAGTGCATTACCCAGTAACAGACAAATTAGAGCGTGAAAAAAATCGCAACACAAATGTTTGTTAAAAGTAAGAACTAACTTTGAAAATAAACAACACACAAATTCGATAAAATGGACGAAATAATTCTCACCTTATTTTGTTCAACAATCTTAAACTTATGATAGTTCGAGTTGACTGACTTCCTGACTATTATCTTCGCTAAACTAAATTTATTTCGAAGCTTAAAAGGGGTAGCGGGGAGAGCTAGGAAAAGAATCATGAATGAAACTCGGGAAAGCGATGAGTCACTTTGGAGCGCATCAGCAAGTTCAAGCGCGCGTAACTAGAGGCGGAGGTTCGGTGTCGAGTGGACATGCATATGTATATGTGGTATGTAAATATCCCGAACCCGCTTTCCGCGCGATTTGTCAGCCGAGACGACACGTGCTCGCCGCGGTGTACGTAGTACGCTCGCTCTCGCTTCGAACCGCTCCCAAACCAACTTCTGCCGCGTGTCAGTCTTAGAAAAGTGGCGGCTTCTCTAAACTTAGTCGGAGTGCGGCGACTGTCAACTCGAGCTGCATCAGCTGCCAAAAAATCTCCCGACTGACAGACGCCCGCCCAGGCAATAAAGGAAAGCGAAGGCAATAGGCCAACGACCAACAGAAACGGGAACAGACCCGGTGCATTCTAAGCACACACACATACAAGATCCAACATGGTTTCGTAATGCGCGCTTTCAGAAAATAAGCACGTTTCCGATTACTATCTAATTGATCGCGCAGCTTTCTTCTGATCTGTTAGAAAATCCGAAATATTCAAATGCAGTTAACACGAATCGTAAATAATTGTTTGTATTATCATTTAAAGGATATTTTTTATAATCGTATTAAATTGACAATTACTTGTACCAAAATCGAAAAAACGTCACAGTTATTTTATAACCTCTGATTTTAACGGTTGAGGAAAGAATAAATATAGACATATAAAGTGGCCGTAAGAATAATGTTAAAATTGCTATAATTATAGACAACTTATAATTATTATAGCGTTCTATACTGTATAGTGATGATTCAAACTATGCTCGTAGATGGGTTGTTTTAACAAGTATTAACAATACAGTAAAACCTGTTTTTGTGCGGTCCTTTTTAATGCGATTTTGTTTTTGTGCGAATAGTTTTGTGCGATTTTATTTTTGTGCAATTTTTTTCGTGCGATTTATTTTTATGCGATATCATAAAATCATGTACATATACATACTTATTAATATATTATAATTGCAATATCAATAAATATATATATATGTATATACAGGATGGTAATTCTATTAGTGGGTCCAAAGATAGCGTGTGTACCTTAATGAGACTGGTGCCAAAAATGAAAATAATTAGATCGGATTGAAATTTGCAGAGAATGATAGTCAATGATCACTGCAGCTCTCTTAAAACTTCTTTGTCTGCACAGTGTTCGAGTAATCAATGTCGCAAAATCCATTCTTATGCATGGCCTCTTATGGAGACTCGAGCAGAGGTTACCGTTTATGAATAAAAAACATTTTATGTGGTAAATGAGACATTTACGAATAATCAGGCTAAGTTTCAAATGCATCATCCTTCCGGTTTGAGAGTATTTGAGCATAGAGTAAAAAGGAAATGTTTTCATTTGTAAAAATAGTGTGATAAATAATATAGAAATAAAAGTAATTTATAAAAGCAGATGTGGTGTAGCATAAATTAAATTGCAAATTGAATTTTCCTACTCAAAAATTGGTTTTACTGTCATTTAAAAACGCCCCAAAATTCTGTGTCAGCGCTTGCATGTTCCCCTCTTAACTAACCCCTTATAACTAATAAACTAAAAAAATCGGACCTGAAAATATGAGCTGTATCGCCTTAGAATTTTGGACCCTATCACCCCTCAAGAGAATGCGGGTTATACTGTTTACACCCTGAATACACATTATACGTATTGAACAATACAGTTATAATATAATTATAATACACTAAGAAATATTGTTAACTAAGAGACGAGAGCCTAGGGAATAAAGGGAAAGGAAGTGAATAGGGCAACGACCAACAGAAACGGGAACACATACAGCCAGGATTCATCCCGATTTCAAATGCACTACACTATTTTTAACAGAAGCATACAGTTATATATTTATATGTTTGATTCATGTATAACATATATAATAATACACAGTATTGCGTGTAAAAAATAGTCTATTGGAGTAAATATTTTAAGGAGGAGAAAAATGAGGGTTTCTTCGAGAAATGGAAAAAAGTTGGGAACAAATCGAGTATAATTGAAATTGGTAGATGATTTATAATTATCTTACATTAACCAGCAGTTTATAGCCGATAGTGATGAGTTAAACGCAAATGAATCATCTTGGACATGTTTAGCAATCTTGTTAACGTATTATAATTGCAATACATTATCAAGGAGAGTCTAGGGAATAAAGGAAAAGGAAGGGAATAGGGCAACGACCAACAGAAACGGGAACGAACCCGATGCACTCTGCACACATAGAGCCAGGATTCATCCCGATTTCGTAATGCGCTCTTTCAAAAAAGAGGCACGTTTGCCCGACGTCAAAACCGCCGGCTCAAACGAGAATCGAGAAAGAGAAATAGGGACAGCCATATATCCTTTCCCACTTACTTCCCCGGCGTCTCTTTCTTTAGTTCCTTTTACTGTTTGCTTCGCTCTCTCCCTCGGGGCGTGCACTCTCACGCACGTGCGAGCATCGCCTTCAGATTTCAATCTGACTCACTAGCTCACGAAATGAATGCCGCCGAACCAGACGTGCTTTCCTTTTCCCAAACTATTGTGTTGGCCGACCTCGCTCCGCTGATATTTCGTGTGCGCCATGACAATAAATTATTTCAGGAATAATAGCTTTTTGCAATTATCGGAGATGTGGAAGAGGTGGCCTTAGAACGTGACTTTCACGGGAATTTGAAGAATTTCTGTGATGTGTGAATATTAAAAATACCACGTCGCGTGTCGGCTGTTTTTATTAGAATGTTAAAACTCTCTCCGAATTATGCGGCTAATTTTCAAATATTTTAATAGGAATATGTATGATGTATGAAGAGGTATTTTCCAGACTGTGGCGTCACAGAAACGCCTGGAATTCACGGCTTTATTTTAAAATATAATATTAAAAATCAATTAACAACATATCTCAAAAACTAATTAACCGATTGACTTGAAATTAATATCAGATTTTCTAATCAACCGTTAGTGTCTCGGAAGATAAATCTGGGTTAGAATTCCATGATCTAAATATTGACAATTTCAGAATTGATTAGGTGGTACTATTTTTGCAAGCGAGTATTGCGAAATGATCTACGGTTTTGTTTATGATTATTTGTAAATATAAATTGAACTTAAATATTATAAAGAATATTAACCATTACACATATAGTGTTAGAAATATTTTTGTAAATATCTCGAAAACTAAAGCCGAACGACGGGTATATATATGTATAGGGAAAAGTTATTCAGAATAATGTCTTGTACAACATATCTCAAAGTCATTGAAATCGCTGAAGAGTACAATGTTCCCTATAATTACCCGAAATTCCTTTAGCTTTAAAATGACCTGTCATTTTTTGATTTTGGTCAAACTATTTCAACTACATATTAGTCGCCTTAAAATGAAGGCCTCTATTCCAGCTAATTAATGCGACGATTAATAATTATATTATTAAACATTACATGTTTGGTGTGTTTTCTGATGAGCCAATGAGTAGAAAGCATTCCTCCTTCAATACATGTTGTCACACCAGATTCAATACTCTCGCTTTCGAACACGGAACAAAAATTGCTCTATTATAATAAACAGATCAGCCAACTTTATGAGAATGTTGGAAACAATAGTCGACTGATGCAGTGATTGGAGTGTTAAGTATAAACGCACCATTTCTCTCTCACTGCGCGGCTTCTTCACAATGACACAATAGAAAATCGATTATCTGAATTATAACGGAATTTCCGGATGATAGAACAAATAATTACTTAATGTTACATTTTAATAATTCAACACAAATATTAATAAAAGCAATCATCAACACAGGAAATAAGTGTGATTGGTTAAAGATTTCTGAGTCCCAAATCTTCTTTGCTGGTAAAGCTGTGTTGTGATCGATGACGTGCAACTAAATATACACTGAACTGTGTCATGTACACGACGTGTTCGGATAACGGAGTGTTCGAATAATAGGGTGTTCGAATAATAGAGATTTCCGATATAAAAGAGGCTCTATTGTATTTAGATGCGCAGTTGGCAGCGCATCTGGCCATCTGACAGCCTTTGAGTAAGAGTGTCTTCCACCGTAGAACACAATATTCCATGCTTTTCAGAGATTTTCGGTCAAAACTTTCTGGTAAACTACAAAATCTTTCACGCTCAGACTTTTTTCTATAATTTCATTGATATTTCGAGTAAATAAAAACTGTTTTCTGAAAATAAGAAACTAAAATTATTATTTGTAAAAAGCGTTCAAGTGAGCTTGTCATAAAAAGAATTTCAGCCAATAAAACTACATGTAGACGTACAAAATGTTTTGTACTTTCTTTAGAACAATATCCCTAAAAAGACTTCAAAAATTGTTTCTGGACTCGAATAAAACTCTTCCGTTCAATTTTAAAAATTACGCTTAATCTCACTTTTGCTTCCATTCTTTTCGAGATAACTGTTACTCGCATTGTCAAGACAAAAAGGCTTTTAAAGACTTGTCAGTAAACGTCAGTTATGAACAATGCTAGACTCTCGAGATTTGAAAAAACGCCCGATGAGTTAGCGGTGATTCGCTCGGGGCCAGAAGTGGTGGGGGCTTTTCTGCACGTCCGAGCGGCGCGGCGTTCGGCTCTAACGAGACTTTACATAGCTCGAGTACGTGACGGACAAACTTTTAGGATGCTCGGAAAGCGGGCTGGATAACTCCTCGAAGAGGAGGAAGTCGAGGAAAAGAGAGCTTGGACCGCCGCGCTCCACGGTAGCAGTGTGCGCATGCTAAACCCCCGAAAGAGGGGTGCGAGCGAGGCGTGGCAGAACGCTCTGTGGAAGGGATGTATACCATGTTATGTACATTATGTATCTCTATTTACTGGTATACAGTGTGTTTCATAAATATCCTGTACTAACTGTCCTATGAAAGAGATTTCAATTCACCGCAATCTACGATAGAACACTCTAAATAATAATCGACTCAATCAACACTGAAGTAACAAATAAAAAAAACTAATAAACAACACGGACGACTTCTTCCAATACATTGGCAACAAATACCTAAATAGAAGAAACCAAATAAAAATTAACAGATTTATAATTGGAGATTCTAAAAGAGATTCCAATATACCACGATTCACAATACAACACTCTAAATAATAATCAACTCAATCAATCAATACTGAAGTACCAAGTACAATGAAAAGTAATAAGCAACATGAGCGACTTCTCCGAATACATTGGCAGCAAATACCAAAATAGAAGAAACCAAATAAAAATTAACAGATTTATAATTGGAGATTCCAAAAGAGATTCCAATATACCACGATTCACAATAGAACACTCTAAATAATAATGAACTGAACGAATCAATCCTGAAGTAATAAGTGGAACGAAAGCAAATCAAGAACACTAATAAACAACACGAGCGACTTCTTCGAATACATCAGCAGTAAAAAACCTCGACTTACCTCAACCACCTCGTGACTTTGTCGTAAAAAGAATTTACCGCAATATTGCAATTCATGCTCGTATTCTATATTACAAACAATTATCTGCACAACCCACCTATTTCAAATAAAGAAATATGCCATAATAAAGATAACATTCCCAAAGGACCAAATTTCATACAGAGTGATAAAAATCTCTATAACTCCATCTAAGACTATTTATTGTTAAAGTTACTGCATATTTGATCGCCAATGGCGTCAAAACAATATAAAAATAAAACCTGTACAAAAACTATTCTGCTTGCATTCGTAGTTGTCTTTTGATTCGAAGTGGTATAAGTTCTTTTAAACTCATTGCCAGACGACATTGCTTTTTTACAACATGACATGAAACTTACGGCACGTGTTGTTTTTTTACAATATGACGCGAAACTTACGGCACGTGCTGTAATTTATCCGTTGCATTTCTCAGATGTATATCAAATATTGCACGAAAGAAAGCATCGTCTAGACGTATTAATGAGCCGTGCGTTTCACCGAACAATTCATTGTCGCAGTCAATCTCTTTCTGAAGGGTGAATTTATTCGACGTCAGATTGCGGTTTTAACTTCAGCAGAAGTTAATGGTATAATAAAAAGACGAAGTCAAAGATATATCTGCTTATCTGACTTCGCGACTATAGCATTTCGTGTGCATACTAATAATAATCTAATTTAAAAAATAGTAAGTTAATTTCACTGTCATTTAGGAAGGAAAGAGATAGTGACAGTAGAAATTTATTGAATGTAACTTTAAAGTAGGACAATTAATTTATACTAATCTATACTTATCATATTTTATACTTTCATTTTGATTGTGTACTCAGGAATCAATAATTTCAGAGACTATATCTTTCATCCAAACAAACAACTTACGTCTATGGTATACTAACGTACTTTGTATGGGAGTATACATAGATAACGTTATCCACTTCATAAAAGACAAGAAGGAGATGAAGATTGCCTTTTCAAATGAGAAGGGGAGAAAATCGGTTACAGCTAAAAAAAAGTAGTTGCCTTATAAACCTCTGATTTCACCTGTCGGGAAAAGTATACGCCTAATTGGGATAGAATTGTTATGATTTCCTTGCAAAAGAAACCTTGAATAAGAATTTTCAAAATAACCATCATCATCTTCGTTCCGTTCTCTGCAAAACGGCTGTGGTCGTTTCTATTTTTGAGACACCCTGTGTATAGACACATAAGGCAAAGTGGATTCCCCTCTAAGAATACGTAATCTCACTCTCATGTATTATCCTGTTCGTATCTATCCTTATACCTACTTATGGATATGCACATGGCAATGCATCCTTCTTTCTTTAAAAGCCTTGAAAAGAGCTTTTTCCCAGACTGAGACTGACGACGCAAGCGTCTCTTTCACTGTTTCGACGCTCGCTGCCCCCTCCTTCCGCTTGGCTCCAACGTGTTCTTTTTCTAGAGCGGTTGTTGATCGAAAGTCTATTGCGTCAGTCTTCCGCCGGAAACAATCGGAGATCTTTGCCTGGCAACTTTGTGCTTCTTTATTGCAACACACTGAGATGAATAAACACGAAACTTAATATCATCGGCGATGTTTATCGTTTCTCTATCGATTCCGTTGAAATTTGCTCTTATTTAAAGCAGTTGCGCAATACTACTTTTTAGGAATTGTTTCAAGTTTGTTTCGTATACAGGAGGTTACTAATGAATAATTCTTAAAGGTGGAACTCGTTTAACCGTCCACGATGACAGGTCTTCAACCCCTTGGTGTACAGTTTAGTTTGACGAAATCCGGGAAAACAGAACAAAATGATGCTTAAGAACAGTTGCAATACCCAATCTTCAAAATATCCAAAAAGCAATGCAACAATGTTCACCCAATTTTCATTCCACGAGTCTGTCAAATTAAAAGTTGTACTTTTTATACGCTTTTGCTATACTAAGTAAGTGAAAATGGCACACTTTTGATTTTAACATCGAAGTGAACTTTAAGATTTCCGTAAAAAATTCTAGAATTATAGAACAATATGATACGAATAGTAGACAAATTATTCAGAACTGTTGATCACTTTTAAACAATTTTGAATTTTAACATTGAAAGTATGCAACTACCTGAGAGTTGGTAGTTGTGTTGTTCACAACCAAAACATCAAACAACAGAAATTACTATCTTCATGCATTTTCTCTCATCAAAACTGTTAATTTGGATTGAACACTTTCAACTATTATTCATAGAAATGTTACATATTGTTTCGCCAATACAATATACAATATGTAAGACTATGTATCCTGGTAAGTGTGGCAATGCTGCAACGTTAGTTTCATAAGAAACTAACATTTTCTCTACAATTGCTTACATCTCTTTATCAAAATGGTGAATAATTCGGAATATTCTTTCAAATATTCGTATCATGTTCTTCTAAAACTTTGGATTTTTATCTCTTAAAAAGAATCTAAAAATCTACTTTAATGCTAAAATTAAAAGCGTTTCATTTGCAGTTAGTGGATAAGAGAACGCGGATGAAAGATACAGTTTTTAATTTAAATGGTGTGAATATTTAGTTAATTATCTTCTTTATACATCATCAAAATGTCATGTGATTCCTATAAAAGAAGTGGAATAGGAGGAGGATTGCTTTAACAAACATCCACGAAGTGAGAGATGAAATGGAAAAGTAGCGATTAAATGAGAAACGGGGATTGGTAGTTAGTAGAGCGTAAAGAGCGGAGTGTAAAGGGTCGCTTTAAAGTTCCAGCACGTGTAATGAGTAATGAGAGCTTTAGAAAAGGTAAATTGGCAATCGGATAGCCAAAGGGATCTGCGGGCGATCAGAGGCGCGACGCATCGTTAGACTGGGCGCATGAGTTCTCTCGGATGTAGCATGGATATAATTGCAAGCAATATCAAATCGCTCGTACAGTTTACTTCCGACCAAATTTAACCTACCCTTCCAATCCCATCCTTTTATGTCGTTACTCTCTTCCCTTTCTCACCCTTTTATTCACCCTTTTTCACCGACACACATTCATCCTGCTCTATAACGACTTGAGTCTCACAAATCAGTCGTTCGGCTTTCATGTTTCTCTTCGATTGAAGCTTTCGCTCTGGGAGTTTCGACGTAATTTCACCAGTTAGTCACTCATCTTAACCTATTGAAGCCAATAAAGAAACATTCGCCCTCCCACTATTTGTGTAATAAATTTTCGTAAAAAGGACAACTGCAGAAGACATGTCTTCTCAAGCGAAATTTATTTTTGCTTATGGAGGGCACTTTCTTGTTTAACAAAATGTGTTATTTTCCAAAACTACTAACAATCCTTTAGGAATTCGAGGTTATAATTTGTAATTACAGTGAGCTTTGATTATCCAAATTAATTAGCAGGTATCTTGCTTCGGACAGTTGATAGTTCATTTCTGGATGTTGATCTCTATATATTTAGAGAAAGAAGATATATTGATAGTAGCAATTGCAAATGCAGAAAATAAGAATGATTGGACTTAGACGTTATTGTAATAATCAATCATCACTAGACTGCGGATTTGTATGCAATCTTACTTTTTATTATTTCAGAGATTTAAATACGATAAATATGACATCAGTATTAAATATTTTGTCAATATGAAGTTAGTTCTGAATGAATTCGTTTTTGTCAGATATAAAAATTTCACAAACCAAGTATTACTTTTTTGCATAAACATTTACAATTTAGTCATCACTAATCTTGACATAAATGAAGATATCAGTGAAAAAGTTTAAAGTAATTCTTCAATAAACTATTAATCCTGAAACTAAATCATTATACATGCGAGCGATATCGAATAATTTAATATATAAAAAATTATCATTAGATAAATTATAATTATTCTAAGCACGACAGCTAATTGCTAATGATGATGAAATTCTATAAGACGATTCAAAGGCAACGGAATCGCCTTTGAAATACAACGCACCCAAACAAGTGTTCGATAGTGCAGGCTTGTAATAAAACAAAATTTAATATATTTCAGGTATTACTTGTTCTAAGTTTAACACATTCCATGCCACGTATACCACCGATGGTACGCGCTAATGTATATATATTTAATGCATTGAAAACATATATTTTATGACAAATTTAAATCTGTAAGATATACTTCCGCCAACAGAATAAGGCATATGGACTGATGATGTAATGCAATGTTGTATGATAATATATCAAACTTTAGTCAAAACATCAAATGGCCCGAACGACAAGTCAGGCAAGAACGGTGTGGCATGGAACGTGTGTTAAAGAAGTTACATTTATTTGTAGGTGCGGCTATGCTTTATGGATGATAAATTTTCCACTAGAAACAGCTGACTCAGCCAACCCTCTGTTCTATATTGCCCAATGAAATTAAAGCGTGTCTGGGACGTGAGCACTGCCTTACAAAATCACTTTCATAGAGGCCCCAAGGGCATCATCATCCCCATTTCTTCCCCTCTTCCGTATCGATCCTAGTCCAAATTCAAGTCTACAATCGACACTCCACAACACCAGAATCTCCAAGTAATATCCTTCGATTATTCTGTTGGAGTAAGGTTTCAGTTGCCTCACGTATTCGCAAAGGACTTTATCTAATTCAAACACGCCGCATCTCGTAAAATTTCCTTCACGTAAATGACACTTTTCAAACAAGCATTGGATAAGTTGGTACTTAATTATTTTTTTCGGCAGATACTCAACTTGATGGTATTAAAAGTGTGGTCAAAGTTGCGATTAAAATATATTTATCAAGTTTAATTTCTTTGAAACCATTGTAACAGTTTGTTCTCTTGGTATTATTTGCAAACTTGGAAGATTCAGTTTAGAGGACGTTTAATATTTTTTCAAATTATTCCTCATTGAAGTTGCATAAAAATCAAGGTGTTTCAATTTAAGAATGGCTTGCGTCAGTTTTCCTTGTATAGATAATCACTCATCAGTTACATAAAGTTGGAATATAACGGATGTCGATTTGTCGAGTCATCGAAAGTAGTTTGTCGTGTCGATAATTATTGTTAATCGTCGTAGTTGTTGTTATTCTTGTCGGATATTAAGTAGGTCTTGTTCTTTTATTCTTGCGTTATAATACACTTTTGTTTCATTTTTAAATTAAAGAAACGCCATTTATAAACCTGCGACTTTGTCAAACTTTCCCAATTTTATAAACAGTTCTTCATTACTGACTCTGATATTAGTTTCGATCTACGAATCAGGAAATTATTAAAATTAGCCAAGTACGATTAAATCGGAATCTGATAAAATTGATTCTCACAGTTCTATTCTACTTAGAACTGCAATAAAAGTGCAATTTTTCCAATCTTTCCCTATTTTATGAACTCTTCTTCATCCCTCAGTCCGATATTAGTTCCGACCTCCGAATCACAAAAGTATTAGCATTCGCTGAGTTCGATTAAAAAGCAATCCGATAAAATTGACTCTCACAGTTCTTTTCTACTTAAAAATACCAGAAGAGTGCAATTTTGGCAAGCTTTCCCTATTTTACGAACTCTTCCTCATCACCCACTCCGATATTAGTTCCAAGCTGCGAATCACAAAAGTATTAGCATTGGCTGAGTGCGGCTAAAAAGCAATCGGATAAAATTGACTCCGGCAGTTCTTTTCTACTTAAAAATATCAGAAAAGTGCAACTTTGGTAAAGCTTTCCCTATTTTATGAACTCTTCCTCATCTGGCACTCCGATATTAGTTTCGAGCTGGGACTGAGGAAAGTATTAGCCTTCGCTGAATATGACTAAAGAGGAATCCGGCGGGGTGGACTCTTAGAACAAGAGGATGATGTGCGAAGAGCGTGAGGGAGGGAGGAGGAGGAGGAGGGAGGATTGGTGCTCGCATAGTCGAAAGTCGTCGGTGGAGCGAGCAAGTTGCGCGGCCGACTCTTTTTAATACTCGATAACTGGAAGGCTCGCTCGGTGCGCGCCACGACATTGTCTGCCAGTTCTCTTCTGCTCCGTTGTATTCTCATCTTGGTTGGGGCCTCGGAGTGGGAGTTTCCAGAGGCGTCCTCTCACGCTTCGGCCGCTGTAAAACAAGGGAGAAAACCGTGAGCCTCGCCGGCGCACCGCGCCGCGGCGAACCCAGTCGGAGAGAGGAACATCGTGTGGGGAAGCTGCCAGGCGGGAAGGGTTGCATGAAACAGAGGGATAGCCAGCCAGACAGATATGTTGGACGAGAGAGATGGAATGCCAGATGCGAGAAAGAGAGAGAACTAGTGGGAGAATAAGCAGGACGCGTCTTACCACTGGAAGAATACACCCCACGATGCGTCGAGCTTCCTCTGTAATGAAGTGTACGCTCTCTTCGAACTATTTCCCTTCCAACATTTGTCCATCTGTCGTCAAACAGAGGAAATCTTCAACGTAATTACTTATAATTACAATACTGTTAATATATATTTCAGATTTTTGATGTGACGTGTTCTCAATAGAATATGACAAATATATTGGAGAAGCGAAACGGAAAGAGAAACAGTGAGATAATGATTTTAACAGTGGATGTACTCCAGGATACATTAAATTTTTCAAGTTATGTCTCCTTCAAGATCCACGATTCTATCGTTGAAGAGATCAAATTTTTAATGGAACCAATAGTTTAAATTTGCATGCAACCACGAAAATTCGAAAGATTTTATATATTAAAATAGCAAACTATTAATAAATATTTCAGATTTTACATGTGATGTATTCCTATTACAGTATGATAAATATGTTGAGCGAACATGACAGTATTCAGAGCGGTAATTAAAATTGCCAGTAATAAAGTATTACATCACTTCTTGAATTACTCTGACTCCAGAATTTGCGGATCTATTATCTAAACAGAGTAAATCTTAAAAGAAATGTAAATACCAGATTTTTCTTGTCTTCGTCTTAATTAACCCTGCAACGATATTCAAGTCTTTTTTAAATATATTAACATATAATTAAATAACCGCAGTTGTGCTGTCAAAGGAAATGTTTCATAATTGTCACAGGCGTTTAATTCGAATGAAGAATCATATAACGTAACTTTACAGAATTCGACCATAAAACAAAAACTACGAATCTCGCATATTCGGGTCACTTTTTGCCCAAACATCCTAAGTGTATAATTAAACCGAACACCGCTTAAGGAAGGTTAAACTCAGACTTGTGCAACGCACTTAATAAGTTCTGTTGCCAATCTTTTTCTTCGACTGAACGTAATTAGTAATCTGAGATTCCGATCTCAATCTTACAGCGATCCGTTATAGTTAACTCGTTATTCAGTCAGACGGGTGCAATTGAACATGAACTTTTATTGTGAAACCTACTCTTGTCAAATGAAAGTCTTAAACTGAGTCGAGGGGACTTTTATCGGCCGCCTTAATTTATTTTAGTTGCTCCTAGCTCTCTCAATACCACTTCCTTCTTTTATACAGTGCTTTTTTATTCAAACTCAAACATTCGACTTGCTATCACCTTTAATCATTCGTGAACCATGCAGGGTTTATTTTATTCCAAACATTATCCATGTACAAATATATATCATTTGAATGCAGCGAGACTGATTAGAGTTTTAAGACCATTAATTTAATATCATCTAGTTCAGAGAGGGTTAAGGAAGTCTAATCAATTTTCGGTTTTGAACCCCTTGAATACTATTGGCGCTCTAAAAATGCATTAAGATTCCATTAATCACAGCTAAAATCTCGTCGATTGTAATTAACGCTCTCCGTCAGATGTTGCCGTAGTAAAAGGGTTAAGAAACACGAAATATTAACAAAAAGTTTTTGACTTATTACACCAATGAGAACACAGCTTTATATCCTTTATCCTAGCCAACGTCAACTTCATAATTCAGTAACAAATTCGTCCTCCGCACAACCAATAAAATAAAAACACATACACAAATATCAATTGTATTAAAATATACTTTAAAATAAATTGATTAGATTAACTCAACTCCATCTAATTCACATAGGGTTAAATGGATTCAAGTTTAACCAGGCGAGTACAGATTAATTTTCAAACATTCACACCTACACAGAAACTCAGTTATAACGCGCATCCCTCGAAAGGGTAGTGGTTAATTTATCAAAGGTAAACCGGTGTAAATGTTGCCGACGAAACAAGTCAAAATCGATATTACATACGATCGGCTAGTATTGAAGGGTGGTTTGTGGTTACAAGTGGAAATTCAGTAGCGAAAGCAAAACGCCGGGGGCCCGGAATCACGGAGACGTAGGAGGAGGCTTTTGCTATCATGTTTACCCAGGATCGTATTCGACATCCGACATCCCTTATGGCTCGATCGAAACCCGTGCTAGGGTTGGGTAAAGAAGCGGGTGGATGGGTGGATGGGTGGGGGGTGGTTTCGCCATACGAGAAAGAGGGAAACAGAGATGCAGGCTCGAGGCGAGAGAGGATGAAAAGGGTTCTTCGACTCCTCCCTCGCATTTAGTACCTCTACACAGCACTACATTCTGCTTGTGCCGGGAGAGCTCATTCACTCGGTTGGAAGCAGAGCAGAGCAGAGCAGAGCAGAGCAGAGCCTAGCTGACAATGACGCGCATGGACCAGCAGTGCGACTGCAGCTCTACGATAACAACAGCCTCGAGCCTCCAACGCTCTAGCCTAGCCCTTCTCCATCTATCACTAAATACCAACCACCACCACCACCACACTACCTACGAGTCTATAAACTGCACCCGCTCCTCCATTAATATTCAGCCCTCCTCGTATTCCAGAGATTATTGCCTTTGACGTTCGTTTATTGCTGGTATACATCTAATTTACATTCCTAGTTTAGTGTTATATGCTTGGTCCTAATTGAGTGATTCTCATTTAGCCTCTAATAGTCGACTGTCATTTTCGAAAAGTTTATCTCCTTGTGAAGTTGACATTAAACGATCATGAGTATTTGAGAAATTATTGTCTTTGACGTTCGTTTATTGTTGGTGTACATGTAATTTACATATCTAGTTTAGTGTTATATGCTTGGTCCTAATAGAATGATTCTCATTTAGCCTGTCATTTTGGAAAAGTCTATCTCTTTGTGAAGTTGACATTAAGCGATCACGAGTATTTGAGAAATTATTGTCTTTAACGTTCGTTTATTGCTGGCATACATCTAATTTACATTTCTAGTTTAGTGTTATATGCTTGGTCCTAATAGAGTGATTCTCATTTAGCCTGTCATTTTGGAAAAGTCTATCTCCTTGTGAAGTTGACATTGAACGATCATGAGTATTTGAGAAATTATTGTTTTTAACGTTCGTTTATTGCTGGCATACATCTAATTTACACTACTAGATTAGTGTGTGTATGCTTTATCCTAATAGAGTAATTCCCATTAATCCGTAACACTGGACTGCTAATTTGGAAAAGTTTATCTCCTTGCGAAGTTAACATTAAACGATCACGTATATTTGAGAGATTATTGCTTTTGACGTTCGTTTATTCGTTTATTGCTAGTACACATCTAATTTACACTACTTGTTTGATCTATGTATGCTTTATCCTAATAGAGTGATTCATATAAACCCTCTAACAATTGATTGTTTTAGAAATCTATTGTCATTTTGGTCTATTTCCTTACATAGCTAACAATAAACGATCATGAGTACACTCAATCTCTTGCAATTTTGATTCATTTGCTTTAAATATAACAATATTTTCATAAATATGCAAAAAGTTATTGTCCAATTTGATTTCTTTTTTCTGAGAGAAGAAACACATTGTTCATTTCTTTTAGTAATTACGATTTTTGTAGCAAAGGGTAATTTATTTCTATTATTGCTAAAGATGTATGTGAAAGATCTAAGTAATTATTTTGTCATTCTAAGTGATATTGTACTACACCTACTAATTGCTAAAATGTTATTAGCGTTGTGGTAATGCAATTTTGATTTGTCGGCAAGTTTAATTAGAACATAGAATTCAACAGTAACCGCATCCATAACACTATTGTCAACAGAAGACAATGAAATACACGACTACAAACGGTTCGCCGCGGAGAACTCAGCAATAGAAACATGTACCGCGATAACCAAATTCGATAACCAAATGCAAGGGATTGGAACGATCGGTTTATTCATTGAGTCTCTAACAAAGAGGAATTCGTTTTGCATGGTAGCCGCAGATCGAACTTTTGATCGGAGCGCCGTTTAGTTTGAAGATCGAAATGGAATAAGCGTGCAAACACCGCTAGAATACGCTCACTTCCGATACCAGGCCGGCGATATATGTGTGCTTTATAAATTGAAAGCGACTATTCGGCATCCGTTCGATGAAAAAGCAAAACGTGCCACTGCGACCGTTGCATTAATCTCGTCACACGCACACACACACAGAGACACTCGCACAGATACCTTCCGTTAGGTTTAACCAATGAAATTGGTTGGAATCCGGAGCTCTCGCATCCTTTTCTAATGCAAATACATATTTCCTAGTCCGTCGCTCTGATACTCATTTCTTATCCTTTCACTGCCCATTTATAAGACTGACTGCCAATCTAATTACAATCAGATGTTGCAAAACGTTGCAATGCTTCAGTAATATGAGGCATGCAACAGAAAAATTCAAGGTAGAGAATGTTACACATGTCGCAATTTGCATGCAATTGTGCATGAAAGCCGCCATCGTTTAAAAGCACCCTTAGGCTGTAACCTCACGGAAGTCCCTGGAATTCGCACAACACAGTATGAATATGATCTATTCCTATTGCAATATTGAAAAGTTTGTAGAATTTTTGCAGAATTTTTGAATACCTTTATAGGAAGCCATGGCATTTGAGGAGGAATTTTTCAAACTATGACATGACAGGAATTCCTTAAATTCGCGTGACCTCAGAGTGTATGACTACCACCTGAATAGTTTCTTTTTAGCAGAAATTAATTAGAAATTTCAGCTTTGAATAACCCCACGGGGTAAAGGAAATTTCGAATGGTGCGATAATCAACTTAAAGGACGGCGCGCCCGCTGCTTCTTTGTCACGAGCTGAAATCTTCAAGAGCCCTTTTCATGCTAATAAGATTTCATCAAGCGCATTCAACAAGCACCCTCCGGCCAAACTCGCATTCGAAATAGAAGGAAAGCTCCTGCGTACCTCAACAGGGGTTGGGCAGTCCTTAGGGCGACTGCCCTGCCAACTGCCTGCATTGCCTGTCTCCTAACTCACCCTCTCCCTTATCTCGACCCTCGCACCCCTAATTCGAAATTTTAGACCGCTTTTACCATTCGCCTACCAGTCTATTATACCCTCTTACTTGCCACTCCTTATGCACTGCAAAGTGCAATTATCTTTTAAACCGTCCTTTAAAACCCCCGAAACACACCCACGTTTTCACTTCTTCGACGTGGACTGTTCACTCGACGATTATGGCACTGTCAGTTTCCAACGAAACATGGCGCGAAGATTGGTTATTCAAATTTGGAAAGCATATCTGTTCGTATAAAATAACTGTTACTTTTTTAACCCTTTCGCTTCGAGCGCCGCTTATAAGCGGCATCCACGAAATAACCTGTCGGTACGATCGCCGCTTGAACTGCCGAAGCGAAAGGGTTAATGTTCTTGATGTATTTAAAAAAAGCATGAGTATTAAGCCTTTGACTACCGCGCAATCTCGGAGTGATCCATCAGTAGCGACGTCGCGTTATTCGCATGTCAGTCGCAGCTCCGCGGGTAATTAAGTTAGAGGGCATTATTAAATGCAAAGCGTATGTACATGTACGTCTTTTGAAGTCAAAGGATTAATAGTAAAGGACATAAATACTGAAATGAAGTATGGTTTGCTTGAAGATATCTGATTGCGAAATCTTTTTGTACTGAACTGTAATTTATCACGAAGTGCGAAATATGAAAAAAAAGTTTTTACTTGTTCCTTGAAGAGGGACACAGCTTAATTACTGCCGCACACAACAAACTCTCAGTCTGACCTTTTACGATCTTTCTATTCATTAAGAACTAGTGCTGACATAGAATTTTAAGACCTTCTTAAATTACAATTAAACCAATTTTTGAGTAGAAAATTTAATTTATAATTAAGCTTATGTTATGTCACACCTGCTTTTATAAGCTACTTTTATTTCTATACTATTTATCACGTTATTTCTACAAATGAAACCATTTCCTTTTCGCTATCTGCTCAAATAAACTCATAAACGATATTCGATCAAAGTTTAAAGAAAATCGTAAGAAAATGATTTTATAGCCCAACTGCTCTAAACTGTTCACTACGTATTATTTATTTCTATATTAGTCCGTCTTCTTAGTCATCTACGTACGTTGCAAGCAAATTTTCAGTATTATTTTCAGTATTTTACATAGTTTATATCTTGAATCGCGAAAATAGTCGGCTATTGATAGTCTGTCGAATGTGGCAGCCCTTAATCCAATAGATGGTAACTGAAAATAGATTACATTTAGAGCTACCGCATACGACAGACTATCGGTGGTCGATTATTTTGTGGCTTGGAACGTTCACTAGGTGTTGGAATGTTCACGCGGATAACTAAAATCCCCACCGATATAGAAAATAAAATCCAGAGTGAACAGTGTAACAGGCTGCGAATATTTGTCAGACATTCTCTCGACAACAATAGAGGTTCAGTTTTCAATTGTACCTGTCGAATAAGCTAAAAAGTTAATTACCAAGAAACAAAGATCAGTAAACATGATTTATTAAAAAGGTACATATAATTCTAGGGTCTATAAATTAAAGGTTAACTTCAACATTTTAAAAAATATGAAAAACACTTTCGTTTTACATTTTTAAAATATACGCGCAAGTGGGTGATTAAAGGTAAATTGCAAATTAATTTCAATCAATCAATCATCACAAATTAAGTAATCTATTTATAACTATATTGATTATAGTTACAAAATTATTGTCATGGATGTATAGAGGTTGTTTTTTACTAATCACGATTGACGGTGCCGATTATAGGTCTGATAATGTTTATCTGAAACGAATCAAACAAATTTTTCTAGAAGGTAAACACTTAAAACTAATGTGCGATAAGAGCGATTTTCAAAATTTTAGTATCGAAGAAACGACAACGTTTGAAATTGAAATGACTATAAGTTTATAACCATTTTTGAGTATAAAACACCGCCTTTTCATTGCAAACTACAAATTTAAAAATCGAGACGATGTGCAAGAGCTTTAAGCATCTACTTTATATAGCAAAAATGGTTTCATCTATTTATGATAGAAATTATCTAACCTATAAAGAATACCGTCAGTTATGATTTTACAAAAAAACGTCCATAGATCCATAATAATAATTTTGTAGTTTGGGCCAATGGATTATTGAAATTAATTTATAATATACCTTAAATTGTGTACTTATACATACATTTCATAGGCTTAAAACAAAAATGTTCTTTATATTTTTCCAAAATGTTCAAATTAACACTCGACTTTTGTACTCCAAGTGTACGTATGTATTCTCTTAAGTGCCTCAAATAAGTCCACATTTGTATAAGTAAATCTATAAAAAAAATTTCAAGAAATACGTAACAAAAGCAAACCTTCCAGCATATTCTTATAGTAAGAAAAAAGCATAGGTGACGCGTGAAAGAGCTCTGTTTGTGAGGAGAAGCTGAGAGGAGCGAGGAGTTAGGACTGGGCTGTCGCATCCGGCATCGCGTATCGATCCTAGGAGGAAGGCAGGCGGCCATAGGTTCGCCAACACACGTGTAGATCGCCTACTTGAGAGCAAGCGATACAGATTTTTCACCCACTCATTTGTCCCTGCGCCGCGTCTGCTCGCCCGGCAAAGGGGAAATTTTCCAGCCGCTTGGGAATCGTTGAACGCGCCGCACCGCGCCGCGCCTACCCCATCCTTATCGTAACTCCAGAAGCCCGACTATTCCCAGGGGATCAACCCTTCGGAATGGCACACACCACCCACTCTCTCCCTGCCCGCTTTTGATTTATTCCAGTTACTTGTTGACTTTTCTCAACACTCGCCACCTCGATAGACTATTTTCAATATTATCGAAACTACAACAAATAAGAGTTACTAATCCTTTAATAGCGAACTTTTTTAAAAAAATATTTAATTGCCTGTGTAGTTAAAATCAATTCATGATGAGTATATTTAATTTCTTAGTATTTTTATTCATTTGTTTGGAATGTAACAGTATATTCATAAAAATAGAAAAAGTTATCGCCCTTTTGATTTCTGTACTCTAAGAAAACAAAAGTTTTTTCTTTGTTATAATAATCGCAATTGTTATAGCAAAAGATAATTTGTTTTCTTATGACGATTGTACTCATCAAAGACCGTTAAAGAATTAATCGACTTTAAAAAGTAGGACGTTTTCAATTAATTGTTTATATATATTTTTTTAAATGTTTGTGTACTTACTTTTGGAAATAATTGTTTGTTTCTGATTGATATCGAGAAGGGAAAGACATTCAATTTGGTGAATATATTTTATGGAGGATATTTTTAGAATAATTTCTATCTTAGAACTCCTTTATCGAATGTGATTCGACTAAATTTCATTTACTGGTAAATCTATGCCGAGTTCAAATGCTACTTTTGACATAATTAGTAAAAGAATTTATAATGCGGCCGAACGGTGAACTTTCCCTATAACATAGACAAGGTTTCATTCTAATCGGTCCATCCATCTCAGAATTCTCACCGGACAAACATTAAACAAAAATTAAATATAGTTTTAACTAAAATACTATCCAAAAAATGAAATGTTTGAATTAGCTCCTATCAGTCAACCATCATTTGAATTATATAGAGTTCAAGTAAAATATTTAAACTAATAGGAAGTTGCCGAAAAGAAAATCAGAACACAATGAAAAACGTTACTGGTTCATAGATATAATAATGTCGACATTACTTTTCTGAGTTTTTCTAACGAAAAGGCATTTTGAATGTTACAGACGGAGCTCTCGCAGAACTTGCAGCAGTTGTCGGAACGAGCTCGCTCCACCACGGAATTCATTCAACGACTTAAAGGGATGACGGATAAAGTGCATGTAAGTATGCACTGCACACGTACGCCGTTGTCAGAGTAGCTCTTGGCGCAAGTGCTAGACACTTCTTTCATTATCTCTCTGAAAAAGAGGAAAGGAAGAATAATAATAAATTTCTCTATCTGGAACTGAGGGTTTCTCAGAAATCGCCGATAAAAAATGAGTGGAAAATGCGAATTTCAATCCATCGCGTTTAAAGTATACTTACATTTATTTTAGTTGAACTAGGATTTTGTTGACAGAATACAAAAACGAGAGAATAACCAGTCTGGGAATGAATTCAAAGTGTATGAAACATGCTAGTTTTCCCAGAAATTAGTTTTGAAATTGAAATTTTGATGACGTATAAAGGAGATTATTAATTAAGCATTCATAAACTTTGAACTCAATTGCCCATCTACAAAGGCTTTCGATTAATAACTGTATCTTCATCTTTATGGCTAATTTTGACATCAAAATGGATGCTAAAATTCGTGTTATATCCCATCAAAGTATTCATATATGTGGAGCTTGTATGTGCAAGGGTTGAAAGAATCTAGTTAAAAGTTTTGATCAAAGAGAATCGGTGCGGCAGTCATTCCTTATGTTTAATATTTGAATAATAATATGAATAATATCAAGGTTCTTGTGTTTAATATTCGAATAATATGTAACTACTATGAGAATACATAACTGAGAGAGACAAGCATCTTCTGCGAATCGAATTTCGTTTAGCAAGTTTTAATAGAAATATAATGTTAACGTCAAAGAGAGTTGGTGCGGCAATCATTTGTTATGTTTAGTATTTGAATAATATGCAACCACTATAAGAATACATAACTAAGAGAGAACCATCTTTTGCGAATTGAATTTTGTTTATTAAGTCTTACTCAAAATTTATTCATCGAAATTCAGTCATTTCTTATGTTTAATATTTGAATAATATATGAATAATAACAAGGTTCTTATGTTTAATATTGGAATAAGATGCAACTACTATAAGAGAGCATAACTGAGAAAGACAAGCACCTTTTGCAAATCGAATTTCGTTTAGTAAGTCTTGCTCGAAATTTGAAATGTGTGTCTGGGTGTGTCGAGTGAAGGTAGGAGAGAAAAATGGCGTTCGCCGCACCCACCTACTAAAGGAGAGAGCTTCAAGAACGTAGACTAGACTCGAATAAATGGGATTTGAATGTCATTTCATGCTCCCAAAGGAAGAAGCCGCGAACAGCGCCGACTTCGAACTGCTGCGAGTCAAAGTGAATTTGGTACAAGCTTTCCTCGCTTTCCACGAGAAATTGCTTGCTATTGGATTTACTAGCTGCAGTTGCCAGCCCAAACAAACATTGCAAATTCTTCCAAGCATTACTTACTTATTGCTGGGATGCTTCAGAAATTCTTTCAATCGTAATAACATTCCCAATTAACCTTCTGCGCATCCGGTGAAGAACCGTCCGACCGTAAATTATGTTAATTTTATCCAAACGTCGACAAATATAGCGCTTGAATGAAAATGTACTTTGAAATAAAACTCTGAGGTCAATTTAACTCTTGAGAGCAGCTAGAGTGCCTCCTAAAAGCTTCTAATTTCGTAATTCTTTCGTTTAAAAATTTGAAATAAATTGTAAAAATAGTATTTAGTGAGTCGTTTCAAATAAAATTGCAACAATTACAGCAAAAGTTTCGAAACAAATGAAGAAAAACGATTTTAAATTTAATAAGGTTTAGATTTTCAGTTTATTTTTAATCAAAGTTAGTCTTTTTCACACTTTCCCTTAATCGTTATCCACATCGAAAATTATTAACAACAGCTTCAAATATGAAAACTGCTAAAAGTAAAGAATAAACTTTCCATACGAGAAAGTACTTTTTGTAAAACTCTGTGTTTCGAAGAGTTAACTCGACTCGACTGAAGTAGATTTAATTGGCTTATATAATCGGCATTGGTGATAGATGGGTGATTGGTTGAGTTGGCTGTTTGCAGGAAGAGTGTGCGACCCTCGAGGAAGAAGTGGAAGAGAGGGTGGCGAGTCTGGTGAGTATGCTGGAAGCGAGGAAGTCCCGGCTAATTGAAGCCGCCAGACAAACGAGGGATGCGAGGGTGCGCTCGCTGAGGGAACAGGTGGCAAGGTGTGCCAGCCATCTGCAGGCGACCACCGCCCTCCTCACTTTCTGCATCGAAGCCCTCAAGGAAACGGACAGTGCGGCTTTCCTTCAGATCGGTGGAATGCTCTCGGTGAGGGCTGCCAGCGCGGCGGGCTCCTGGGGCGCAGCCGAGGGTGTCCAAGAAATCGCGCGCTTACCACTTTTGGATCTCACTTTGGATGACAAGCCTCTTAGAAGGGCCATCGACCAGCTCACCTTCGTCCAACTTAAACGTAAGAATTCAAAGTTATCCCAGTCTCCCTCCTCTTCCATCCAACCACGCGCACCCAACCAAACTGGTTGTCTTCCACAAGAATTTATAATCCTTACTAATCCCTACTAATAAGGACAACACGCTTCCCTCTATGCTTGTCTCGATCTTGCCGCTAATCTCGAAACGACTCCAACCATTTTAATCCCATCTTCTTTCCTTTATGGAATTATAATCCCGCCAAATTGTAGCCTGAGAAATATTGCAATGTTTATTAGTTATACCTGGTGGTTCAACAGTAATTTAAATATTTCGAAAGGAATGTTACGTTAAGTTATACAACGTTGGAAGATTTTTATAATATAATACTTACAACAACTTATTATTATTCAAATTAAGTTATGTTTAACGCGTAAACAAAATGTCAGTTGTATTAATATAAAAAACAATATTCGTGTTACTGTTCGCATGTTCGCGATAAACTCTAAAACGCCTGAACCAATTTTGATAGAATTTTCCCTCTTGTATAAAGTTATCATCCAGGCAAACTACAAGTTAGAAAATGTTGCAATATTTACCAGCTATACAGGCAGTTTCAAAACTAACTCCAACACTTCAAAAGAAATGCAAGGTTGCGCTCAGCATCGTTAAAAATTTTTCCAACAAGCTATTATTCTTCAAATGAAGTTGTTCTTAGCGTGCACGAAACATCTGCCGGATGAAGCCGGCTAAGACAGCTAGTTTGTCATAATTGGAAGCATGTACCTGACGGAACAGAAAAAGCGAACTTATGTCTTGTGAGCCAACCAGTGTTCGCTGGCTGCTTGTCTGGCTCAGTTATTTATATTATTTAATAAATGCACCTTGTACTTTTCTTGAAAAACTCAAAGAAATTTTCAACCAATTCACCTATTGGCAGGCACAAGCACTCACTCATAATTTCACTAATTAATCCATTAAATCGATGAAACGGAAATCGGGCAATTGTACCGATTACAAGCTGTTGCTTTCCGAAATAATGTTATGCAAAATGTAACGGAACATTTGGTTTAGTTACATTTGTAATTTCTCCTCTGGAATCCCCTAGCATTAAGGAACCCATTAATAATCAAAAGATATAAACAATTGTCTGGAATATTGGACGCAGCATCCGAAGGAGAAGAGCGATTCCCAACCGCAGGTAAATTATACTCGTATGTACGTGAACACGAGGGAGGAAGCACGTTCATGTCTTCTGTTAAATTGAACCGAGTTTAATCACCTAAACTTGATTAGTCAGGACTGGTGAATAAGGCTGAGATTGAAATGAAGATAAGAGCGGAGATAGCTCGGGAGATATATGCATATAAATTGCACATGTATTACTAAACGTAACGGCACTTTATATACATTTATCTCATAAATTAAAAAGACCTTTCTTCACTTCAGAATTATGAGAGGCATATTTTGTGCGAATACAAATTCTACAAGTAGATTAAAAAAAGTATTCATACCTGTAGTGTTTTTGAAGGAAAGTTTCTAAAAAATATAGCTTAAAAGATATATGCATATAAATTGCACATGTATTTCTAAACGTAACGACACTTTATATACATTTATCTCATAAATTAAAAAGATCTTTCTTCACTTCAGAATTATGAGAAACATATTCTGTGCGAATACAAATTCTACAAGTGAATTAAAAAAGTATTCATATACACAGCGTTTTTGAAGGAAATTTTCTTAAAGCAGACGATTTTCTTTTTTACGAAAATGTATTGCGAAAATCCTGGAGGTACAAATACTGTTTTTATTAATGTTATTGGTTGTGAAAGAGCGATTATCTTTACTGCTATTTTATCTACCCTAACATTGACCATGCAGCAACATGTACCAACTCTAGCAACAGAAATGTTAACACTTTGAATGCCCAAGTTGCAAATTTTCAACTCTTTTACTACATCTTTTTAAAAATGTTTATTAGCGTTATTTTCGTGGAAATAAATATACCTGTGAATGGATGTTCGTGTATCACTCAAATTCCTGTAACATGGCGCTCAACGTGTTACAGGATGAGATTTTAAAAAAATTCTCGGTTAGAACGCGCATATTTTTTTTTCAAGAAACGGGAAATGCGAGTAAAAAGTTTGTGATTGTTCGACGAGTGAGAACTCAGCTTTCTATCCCTTTATCCTAAGTATTACCTACTCCGGAATCCGGTAGCAAATCCACCCTCGGCACGACTGCTCTTCGCTCGCCCCTCTCTCGTCTGATCGATATCGAATGCGACGCTCTCGCGTCAATCGTCTCTAATTAACGAGCTCGCGAGCACGCAACTAATACGATAAGAGAAATACGACAGGCTCCGCTCTGCTGAGTAGAGAACTACGCATCAGCCCACTTATCCTTTCGCACTCGGACCTCGTTTCATCGATCCGCCTATTCTCCGGGGAATAGAAAAATACACTTCACTCAGCTACTATTCATTAACCTTTTTTTCTCCCTGCAAGTCACTTACGTGTAATGAAATGAAGTTTATTCTTGAAATTACTTCGTTGCGGAACAGGATTTCGTAGCTTAGATCTCAAAGGACTGAACTTTTTATTTAATTTTGCGCACCGTTTAAACAAAATTATTTTTATGTAATTTGTGTAAAAAATATTCTAGGTCGTAGCTTTTCGAATTGGAAACAGTTTTTATTATTTTTTCCTATAACTAATTATTTTACAATGACCGTTATAATTTTACTTGAAAGTACTTACTAAACACTATTTTCATAAATTATTACAGTTTTAAAAAAGAAGGAATTACAAAATTAAAGTGTTGTCACTTTGACTGTGACAGACGGATGGATATGGGGAAACTATAAGTGTTCTTAGCGAACTATGGAACCCTAAAGATTCCATTTGAAGACATATTTGGGTTTAAGTGTAGTTTCGTGTACTTTTCGAGCTATCGGGTTTCTCTGCATTGTAAAAAGGGACTAAAGAAAGGTGTGTGACAATGTTTGAGGAAGACGACAGACGCACACACTTCGCTTCATACTTTGTGCAGGATGAAGTTTTAGAAATTTATAAAATAGAATCCCTAGTATGAAAAGGTTAAAAATAATAAAATACAAATTTCTCTTCGCTTTCTCTTTATTCAACGTTACTCTCATTAATTAGCAGCCACTATCATTCGAGTCGGCATTTTTCTTAATGAATATTAACTATATTTGCGAAACAGCATTCTTTAAAGCTGAATCCCCACTAAACGAACATCGCCAGACTTGTTGTAACTGAATATTTCGATACTATCCATATTCATATTTTATCGCTGGTAACTTAAACACAAGGAGTTATCACATCGTTTCAATAAAAACCAACAATTCCACTGAAGGCACGTAGTAACGAGCTTCTTAACTTGTAGCTTCCAGTATAAGAATATAAGGAATCCAATTATCCTCACAGAGATAATTATCAAATCATCGAGTTAACTTCAGGGTCGTGGAATCGGCGGCGTGCTAAAGGAGCGGAAATGTGAAATTCATTTGAGGTTTTACGATGCCGTTAGAAATACATTTACGTATTCAGGGTTTCGAAACTGTAGACACTAGCTAAAACCAACTCCAACCTAGCATTAAAAGCAGACGATAACAGATTCAGTTTTCTTTCATAAAACTCAAGCTATCATTCTCCACTGTTCGAAGGGAATATGCTTACTTCTTTCGCCTCAGCGGACTTTATTGCTCTACTGGTCGCGTGCTCATAAAATATCTCACGCACATATGTTCCACATATGTGATTAACATGCCTTTGAATCAGCACTATTGCATCACACTTTTTATAAATACAAATAAAAAACTGGGTGAAGTATTTCCAAATGTTTGCATATAATTAAAAAGACTTGATTATTTATAATTGTCTTATATGTATACAAAAGAATATAGTAAACAGTGAGCGCAAGTGTCTACAAATCATTTTGTACAGTGTAGTTCACTTCCCTTTGAATCACTACAATTCGATATGTACACTATTACATGTGTGCTCATTATAAATTATTAAAACACTTTTAACCGTCACGAACGCTTCCCAATTTGCTTTTGATTTATTGCAGTTACTGATTAACTTTTCTCAACACTCGTTTCATTGATAGACTCTTTCAGATATTATCGAAACTACAAAAAATAAACATTACTAACTCTTTAATAGTGAACATTTTTCCCAAGCTGCATTTTGTTTATTATATATACTATAATGTATTATTCTACACTTACACACTATACCTGTACATATTCAGATACGATACATATTCCCTAACCTATAAACGTTACTTACTCTTAATAGTGAACTTATATTACTTATATTACTGAACTTAATAGTGAATCTTTAATAGTGATCTTTTTTCCCAAGCTCCTTTTTGTTTATTATATATAATATAATGTATTATTCTACATCTACACACTATACCCATACATATTCAGACACGATAAATATTCCCTAACCTATAAACGTTACTTACTCTCAATAGTGAACTTATATGACTGATATTACTGAACTTAATAGTGAATCTTTAATAGTGAACTTTTTTCCCAAGCTGCATTTTATTTATTATATATAATATAATGTATTATTCTACATCTACACACTATACCCGTACATATTCAGACACGATAAATATTCCCTAACCTATAAACGTTACTTACTCGTAATAATAAACTTATATTACTTATATTACTGAACTTAATAGTGAATCTTTAATAGTGATCTTTTTTCCCAAGCTCCTTTTTGTTTATTATATATAATATAATGTATTATTCTACATCTACACACTATACCCGTACATATTCAAACACGATAAATATTCCTTAACCTATAAACGTTACTTACTCTTAATAGTGAACTTTTTTCCCAAGCTACATTTTATTTATTATAGTATATGATATAATATACTATTCTACATCTACACACTATACTCGTGCATATTTAGCAGTCAGGAAACTGTAATATGTACACACATATCTGATAAAAAGTGGGACGCGACAGTTCTAGTTCAAAGGGAAGTGATTCACCGTGTACATAATGTGCATGCTCGTAGATCTACGCGTATACACACCCCGCACGTGGCTGAAAGCACGTGTGCATCATGAACTAGATTACTATGAAACAATACGCAGGAGTACAATATATCAATTATGTATCTGCGCATGTAAAGGGTGATTCACTCGCTTTGAATCAACACTGTGAGACTCCTCTTTCTGTATATATGTGTGAATATTGCATTACATTATATTATGAGCGTATGTAAGATAATACGGCGTCTTAAGTTGGTGTGCAGGCGTTCGAAATAAATGTCATTCGTCAGGGATTCAATGTAACAAAATGTAGAATATAAATTTATTGGGACCATAATTTCAAGAATACAGTTGTCAAAATTGATGTCAATCTAAGAGTGATGTTTTCGGAGATCGCTCACCGTCAGGTTATTTGTGTTAGTGCGGTCTGGTTTGGGGGGTTCATGACACCCTAGATTTTCCCTGAAGGGGAAAGGTATGCATTCTGCAGCTCCTCCACGAAGCCTGCTCTACACCTGCATTTCTATACCTATTTTGAATTTTCTAACAATTATGTATAATATACAAGGTCAATTTTAAGTAATTTTAGAAAGCAACGTATATTTGATGGACTCATTTCAAAAGGCAATGAATCACCCTATATGTAGTGTAGAGACGTAGATGCTGCGCTATATTTACTCGCAATCATATATAATATACAAAGTTATCATTATATTATACAATTATGTATAATGTATAAGATCAATTTTGAATGATTGTATATAAGAGTGTATATTTGACGGATTCGTTTCAAAAAGCTATGTATCATCCTGCACATACGTATATGCTCTGCTATATTTACTTGCAATCATGTATAATATACAAAGTTATCATTATATTATACAATTATGTATAACATACATGGTTAATTTTAAATAATTTTGTATAACAATGTATATTTCATGAACTCATTTGAAAAGGCAATGAATCACCCTGTAGATACGTAAATGCTCCGCTATATTTTCTCGCAATCACATATCATATACAAAGTTATCATTATATTATACAATTATGTATAATATATAAGATCAATTTTGAATGATTGTATATAACAGTGTATATTTGACGGATTCGTTTCAAAATGCAATGAATCACCCTGTAGATACGTAGATGTTCTGCTATATTTACTCGTGGAAGAATGATGTCTCGAGTTTCTTCATCGGAATATCGCGATGCCATCACTTTCGCCTTCGCTGAGAGCCGCGGAGATTCGAGCAGCTCCAATACTTATTTGAGACATTCTCCCTCCTTTCGGTTTGTTAATACGAACGGATTGTCCTTTCCCACGACTCATCGCATTCCTAGCTGATTGGTAACTATTACTTAACAGGATGGTCGATGTATTTATGGATCTGTTACATTAACTCTTTGAGGCATGGAATTTTAGAAAATAAAATAGGCCCGTGATGTACAGAAATTTGATTTGTTTTTAAATTAAACACAATTGGTTTATTTTCAGCTAAAGTTTAAATATTTCTTATAATACTCTTCGTTTATTTATATAGGAATAATTTATTACAAAAATAAACCTACTTTTACCATTTTTCACATAAAACTAGGAAAAAATATTGTCGTAATAAAAACTTCTGCTTGCAACAGTTGATGAACTTATACTGACATGTTGAAATTTGCCAACACATGTAAAACTAAATATAAACCTATGTGCGCATAGCTATTGCAATATTTTGAGGTGGGTTAAGCAATGTCCCACCATGCATATCCGTTCATCAAAAAGGTGGGACACGTTTAATACCACCATGTTCCAAAGAGTTAAACAATAGAATTTTTATTGTCCAAATTAAATCGGTAACATATCCGCTGGAATAAAAAAATTTTCGAATTATAGAACAGTAGCTTTTTTGATATTGATTTTTATTTATTTGAAAATGAACAACACAAGTATTGACAATTGTCACAAATAGTGAAAGTAAATATGCATTACTAGGTAGAGAAAAGTTGCCAAAATCGCGCTAATTGTCAAATCACACTTTTCTATTTAAAAATGATGGAAAGTGCAATTTGAGAACCACTGCGATATTTGAAACCATCTCCTATGCATTGAAATGTGTAAATACAAGGCATTTGGATAATGAATATTGAGGTTCATTCAGATAAAATAAATTCTACTGTACAGGATGATACAGATGCCTTTTTACCAGCATTGTCGGGCGTCATTTTAAACCGAAAAATTGTGCCGTTTATTTTGAAAGAGGTCTAATTCCATTTGTCAACTGATACCCCGTACGTACATTTTTAATTTTATTAAAACGTAAATTCTTTAATATCTCAATTTAAATATAAATGGGCTTACGGCACTTTCAAAATAGATGACTTAAATCTCTGTATTGCATTGAACGCACAATGCATATAATATTCCATTATTGTTCAGAATGTAGGAAACAGTTAGGAAACATTCGCGTATTACTATAACCAATCAGTAATTTATTATTATTCGATACACAACAATCGTAATGCAAAGGATTAGCTCGAAAATATTCGTGTATTATTATAATTAATCGACCATTTATAATCATTCAATATGGAGGAGTATTAATTCAACTGAATGATTTGAAATCGTTCATCTATTATTGTAACTAATTGGCCATTTATAATTCCAAGGGCCATTTATAGTTCCAAGGAAAGTGAATCATCCTGTATATCATAGCTCTCTTCTCTAGCGAGGTCTCTTTACTGCTGATGCACGAAATCGCCTCCGGTAGATCACATGCACTTTCAAACAGATCTGAGCATTCGAGAATGTAGGGCATAAGACATAATAGTACCGTTACACGAAAGTAAAACTTGGCCTTTTATAATTGAAACTTGAATGAAACGAAAGGTGTTTTGAAATTTGAAACTTCTCTTTTCGTGCACTTTTGAATCAATATTATTGTTGAAATAACAATATTAAGCGCAAATAATTAAAGTATTAAGTCTTAGCTTTTGGAATAACTAAATAATTGGGGCGGATAGCTTAATAAATTATAAAAGACACAGAAAGTAGTTAAAGAGTATTTGTACACCCAGTATTTTTTAAATACAATTTTTTAAAAAAGAAAATATTTTATAGTAACGCTGGAGGCGCGATCTCTTGTTTACTGCACAGTGCGAGTGGTACAGAAAAAGCATAAAAATAAAGGGAGCCGTAATTTGTTCAGAGTTGATTACATTGACATGTATATATTAGCCATTATACAACAGCATTGGTAATATTTATTCATTAGCAGTGTCCAGGGAATACTGGATTCCACAGTGTGCAACGCAAAAGGCTTTACTTTCCATTTAAATTGTATTGAAAATATGATAGGTAGAACCTTGTTAAATTACAAACCATTTTTCTGTTTGTTTTTAAAAATAATTATCTTACAGTGTCCGCTATAATTTTATTTGAGAGTACTCATCAAACCCAATTTAAGAAATATTTCATATTTTTAAACAAAAGAATTGCGAAATTAAAAGAAAGTCCTAAAAAGTTGAAGATTTTGCATACCACTTTGCTCTCAACAGTTAAATTGATTCTAGCGGTTTACTTTGACGTTCGCTTCTACCAAACGATATAAATTTGAAAAGAGATAATGTTGAGAGTATAATTAACGCCTCATGATTCTCTGTAAGATCATTCTTCGCCCAGTTCTCAAAGACTTAATTAGCAACCTTATGTAAACAGACAACAACAGCATTACAGACTCTTATTTTCACAATCTTACTCTATGAATAGTTTTGTCTCTCAGTGTGCACTGGGAATGAGTTGAAGGCTAAAGGTACCTTTCCATGCACAATTCCGTTGCTCGATCGCCGGCGATGCGAAGTCACGTGAACAATGCTTCTCTTATGGGTGGGATCACGTGACCACTTTCATCGGTCAACGCCAGCGATGAAGCTGCTCGAAGCCGAGCGAATTTGCTATAGTTCCGTATACGAACATTATGCATGCCAAGCTGAGATCGTTCAAAGTCAGCTATGTATGAACTGGCACCTTAAACATCCATCAACGATGGGTCGTCTCTGATCCTTTGTGACCCTCATTAATCTGCATGATTAGAGAGTTCATTCGATATCTAGTACGTGCTCTTGACACGATCCTCATTTGTTCGAGGAAGTTTTAATATAGAAGAGCCTCTTTTTGAGGAAGAAGATACTTTTTAAAGATAAGAATTTCCTTTTTAAAGCAACAGGATTCTGTAATTTTTTTAACGATTTGCAGTGAATATAAAAATAATTTGTACAAACCCTTATTCTTGAAGTAGATTTTCATAGGAATAAAAGGGTTTTTTTCTTGAGAAAGCACATATTTTTTAAAGAAAAGGGTTGTCTTGGTAAGAGAAAATAAATGTTCTCAAAGAAGAATGTTTTTTTCTTCAAGAAGATTTACTTCAAAAAATAGTGGGAATTCAAATTCTTTTTTTATTTACTGTATGGAATTGCATCTTAACTGGCCACTAACGAAGCTAGGTCATTGTTGACCCACAATAATTTGCACACTATCGCACAATTATTCAAGTTATTGTAATGATTTGATTCATTCAATTTTCTGAATTGCTCTTATACGTTTATCAAAATTTTTGGGAAAAAATTATTAACAAAGAAAACTATCTTTTCTCAACAGAAATACATTTTCTTGAACAAGAATTAATTTAGCTTAGAAAAGACAATTTTCTTTTTTACTAAGATTTATTCTAACACTCATTACTTACATACATGAAACTACTACTTGGTACATTTTTTATACGTTTTAATGTTACATAAGTCACTCTCAATTTAAAACGAAATTAAATTCGCAAAATAACATTTAGACAATAATAAAAGGTTACATGTTTTAATTATTATTTCAAATAAGAAGGAAAAACACAAAAACGTACATAAATCGAATTTAAAACTCGGTCATTTGGCCGGGCGTCGTACATCTAACGTTAAAGGTATTGAAACTTGTATAAATCGTATAAAATGATTCACTGAGACAAGTTGTAATTGGGAATTTGTAGCACCTGGCGCGCCGCTCTTGATACCGGAGGAGTGCAGCGCTGAAAACAACAGTGTAACAGTGGCCTGGCAAGCCCCACCAGGACATGGGATTATCGGCTGTGCTGGCCAAAGAGCCCCCGCAATCGAGGGCTATCTCCTCGAGCTCGACGACGGCTGTGGTGGAGAATTTAGGGTAAGTCTGCCCTATATAACACTTTTAAGGACCCATTTATGTTTACAGTCATTGAACCTAGTGAGCCAGACACAATAAATATTCCTTAACCTATATAACACCTTTAAGGGCCCATTTATGTTTACAGACACTGAACGTCGTGTGCCAGATACGATAAATGTTTCTTAACCTATATAACACCTTTAAGGGCCCATTTATGTTTACAGATACTGAACGTAGTGTGCCAGACACAATAAATATTCCTTAACCTACATAACGCCTTTAAGGGCCCATTTATGTTTACAGACATTGAACGCAGTGTGCCAGATACGATAAATGTTCCTTAACCTATATAACGCCCTTAAGGGCCCATTTATGTTTACAGACATTGAATATAGTGTGCCAGATACGATAATGTTCCCTAACCTACATAACACCTTTAAGGGCCCATTTATGTTTACAGATACTGAACCTAATGTGCCAGACACAATAAATATTCCTTAACCTACATAACGCCTTTGGGGGCCCATGTATGTTTACAGACATTGAACGTAGTGTGCCAGATACGATTTAATATTCCTTAACCTATATAACATCTTTAAGGGCCCATTTATGTCTACAGACATTGAATGTAGTGTGCCAGATACGATAAATATACCTTAACCTACATAACGCCTTTAAGGGCCCATTTATGTTTACAGACATCGAACGCAGTGTGCCAGATACGATAAAATATTCCTTAACCTGTACAGGGTGTCCCAAAAATGTTGGATATCACTATAGCCATCTTGTTGGGAAGGGGGCGGGGATGATGATGCCGTTTTTAAAAATTTGCGATAGGCCTCCAATTCCGAGTTATTCAACAACAAAGTTAGGTAACGCCCTCGGAGCGCTAGCAAATCCTGGCCGTTTATGCCTCACTCCTAGAAAAAGGGAGGTGACAGAAAAGATGTTGAGTGTGGGCCTGCGACAATTGCTATGGAGGACCGGCATGTGCTCAACCGCTCGGTTCCTTCCAAACCGGGGAGCAGACCCTTCCATGTGCCGTCTTGAAGACCCGAGCACGCCACGGCACGGCATCGCCCTACCGACACTCACTTTGACTTTCCTCTTGCTTTCCCTCTTTTCTCATACACGCTTGCGACAACTGATACTCTTGATTAGTTGTTTAGTGACACCGGACTAAATCCAGTTAAATCTGTCCAAATCCAGTGAAGCAAATTTATCAGGGGCCTATGACATCTCTTTAACAAGTATCGAAGTGGTGCTGTGACAAAACGTTAGAGCTGTAACCGTGAGGATTCAAGTTCGATTCTTCCCCGTCGCGAATGTTTTTTTTTTATTTCCTTGTTCAATATCCAGCAGTGGTAATATTTTCTCGCCTTTTCTCCGAGATTTTCATTTTCCCTGCACGTGCATGCGATACGTAAGGTCTCTGAGCAGTTGTTTAGCGACTCCTTAATAAATTGGTATGAATTTTAACTTTTTTAGCTACCATTGAGCGAACATTATTCGACTTGGATTATCGTCTTAAATTATGTTAAACATCAATTACTACCGGTACACATTTCCCTACATGTTAGAAAATGTAGTCAGTAGCTTAAAGCGATAGGTCTCTAACCTTGAGAACATGACTTCGTTTCTCTTTTTCTCAATGAGTATTTTACGCTTCGCGTTGTATTATTTTCATACTATTTCAATCGAAATTCAATCGGATTTTCTGATAATTTTTTTGCAAACCAATTACGAGTACTATCTGGAGAATTTGCAGTCTTGTCTAAATTACGAGGACAGGCCACAACGATTAACAATTAAACATTACCATTGGCTGAGTATTCAACATAAGGCAAAGAACTGTAAAACAAACAGCAAGGAAATCAAAAAAAAAAAATCCGCGACGGGGAGGAATCGAACTCGAATCCTCAGGGATCCAGTTCCAACGTTTTGTCACGGCACCACTTCGATACTTTTAAGAGAAGTGTCATAGGCCTCTGATAAATTTGCTTCACTGGATTTGGACGGATTGAACTGGATTTAGTCGGGAGTCGCTAAACAACTAATCAAGAATATCAGTTGTCGCAAGCGTGTATTAAGAAAGAGGGAAAGCGAGAGGAAAGTCAAAGTGAGTGTCCGTAGGGCGATGCCGTGCCGTGCCGTGCTCGGGTCTTCAAGACGGCACATGGAAGGGTCTGCTCCCCGATTTCGAAGGAACCGAGCGGTTGAGCACCCGTCGGTCCTCCATAGCAATTGTCGGAGGCCCACACTCAAGATGTTTTCTGTCACCTCCCTTTTTCTAGGAGCAAGGCACAACCGGCCAGGACTCGCCAAGAGCTCGGTGGGCGTTACCTAACTTTGTTGTTGAATAACTCGGAATTGAAGGCCTAACGCAAATTTTTAAAAACGGCATCATCATCCCCGCCCCCTTCCCAACAAGATGGCTATAGTGATATCCAACATTTTTGGGACACCCTGTATAGCACGTTTGAGGGCCCACTTATGTTCACAGATATTGAACGTAGTGTGCCAAACACGATAAATATTCCTTAACCCTTTAAACGTATTTGGCGTGTATATACGTCAGAAAGTGATCACTTTTATGGTAATGATGAGTATGCTCGTCACGAAAGAAAATGAAGTAGCTTTTACTATAAGAATTGTAATTATTATCAGAAATGAAAAATGTGTTTCTTCTCCTACAATGAAAAAAATGAAATGAGCTGTAACTTTTTGCACCTTGATGAAAATATTGATATATTTGACTTTTTATTTTAACTACGCAAGCAGGTAGATATTTTGAAACGGAAAGTCCAATGTTAAAAGGTTAAGGGGTGGCATACAGCGAACGGATAATTAAAAATTGCTTCCTTTGTAGTTACAAAATTCGAAGTTTTTATAATATATTCTGAAAATTTAAAGGCGTATTCTTAATGTATTAACAAAGTTAACATCACAATATTAAAAATCAGTAATCAACATAACATGAAAACTAATTGACCGATTGTCGTGAAATTTATGTCAAATCTTATTTGAATTATGTTTATCGGAATTTCTCTTAAAAAGGAAACTTTCGCGTTTAAAAATATGCTTCAAGAAAAGTGACAGCTGCGAATATTTTTCTTCTCCATTGCATCTAGCGTTATGTAGCCGCACCAGCATAGACAAGTTCTAAACTATGGATTAAACTTGTCGTGTCTGCCACGCTACCTTCAATATCTGTGAACACAAGCAGACTTAAGGCCGAAACACGCGGCTCCGCTCTGTCCGCATACACCAAATCCCCATGCTTGCAAGGAACATCCGGCGGGAATCCACCGTTAGAGGGATTTATGTCCGAGCGACACGGTCAGTACCAATCTATCGCTGGTATCGGGATTTAGTGTACGCCGATAGAGCAACCTTAGTGTTTCAGATCTAATTCTAGGTTTCTATGCCCATATTCTTTAATAATAATATTACTAAAAATTGGCGCATGCTCCCCAAGAAATTCCCCTAAGAAAATTAATTTTTTCTTAATGAAGAAAATGTATTTCTATTTCAAGAAAAGTGTTCTGTTCTTTAACCCCTTGCCGTACCATTTAGTTCGACGAACTCCGAGAAAATAAGCCAGAGTCATCAAGAACACTTGCAATACCCAATCCTTAAAGTATCAAAAAAACACAATACAACAATGTTTGCCCAATCTTCATTCCACGAGTTTCACTTGTGATATTTATATTTGGCACAAAATTTGTATCACGAGTCAGACTCGTCGAAGTACGGCAAGGAATTAAGAACATTTTTTCCAAAAACACTGAGTATGTATTTACTGTATATCTAACAACGGGTTCAAAATTACTTTTTTCGTAAAAGACAAAAAGAATCGGTTTATACAATTAACTTATATATTTCTACAAGGTTATATATTTGAATAAAAGTTTCAATTTCAGCCAAAGTCAGATAAAAATCCATAAATTCATTACATAATAAAACATTATAAAACATTATACAAGTCATTTTGACCTTATTGGTAGTTTTAGTATTAACACTTTCGCGATGGCGGGTAAGGTATTCCTACATCGTTTCAAAGTCTGTAGCTGAATAGAGGCGACGTAATCCCAAAAGTCTGCAGCCGAGTAGAACCACGTTGCTCGTATTCAGCTAAACGTTTTATCCGGCTATCGCCACTGGCGAAAGTGTTAAGATCCCCATACCAGCACGTACTATAGAAATTTAGCGTGTGCGAACAGTATGGAGCGGATCCGTATGGGCCGACCTTTGCATAGTGTAACCGGTTCAGGGAATGGGCTGCATTTTCTCTACGCTCAACATAGCTTCTCTTCTCAATATTTATCCTTGGCTCGGCGCGACGCTCTTCTCCCGAAAACAGTAGGAATTTCCCAAATCAGCCCGTCTATTACTTTAAACGAGGACATATGCCAGCGCAAGAATTCGGGGTTAACTTCAACATTTTGAAAATATACAAAAAACATTTTCCTTTTAAGCGTATAAAATGTATGAACAATATGCATCAATTAAGGTATTTCATAAAATAGCTGTAAAGATATAGTCAAGTTCAAAGGTGAGAAAGCAATTTTTGAATTTTAAAGGTTTCGTTGAAAATTAAAATATTGAAAATCACTTCCATTGCGCACTGGCTGTAAGTGTCTACTTTCAAGAATTTTGTAATTACGACCGAAAAATGAATGAAATTAATTTGTAATATACTTTGAATCATGTATTTACACAGATATTTTATGAGCTTATAACAAAAACGTTTTTTATATTTTTCTAAAGTGTTGAAATGAACTCTCTGTAATGTATATGAAAGGTTAACCTATTTTCTATAATGTCTCCAAGTTCCATTTTATTCTAAACATTTATTTGCATGTAACTAACATTTTTTTGTACCATGTTGGTTCTTTCTCTTTAATGCTCAGAAGCCCAGGTGTAGGGGACAGTTAGGTTCAGGGGAGGTTAAGGAATATCTGCCTTCTTACGATAAAACATGTATGTCGAAAAGAGCAAAGCTCTGTTTAAATTTACAAACACTGAACGCAGCGTAGCTGACACGACAGACATTCTAAAATGCATATTATATGGCTATATTCCTATTCAGGTTGTCGCACCAGCACATGCAGACACCTTCATATACGAAGCGCAAAAAAATATTTTTTGCCCATGCCACGTTACGTTTGATATCTGCAAATATAAACGGATCTGAACCCTTTAACCGCGCAATTAGTTTAATATTTCGCCCTCTTCACGCGCAAACCTGTAAGATTCGGAATTTTTTTATAGTTGATTTGAAAAACATTGTAATGTAAAAAGGAATCTTTTTTATTATAAAATATCAGGTTTAAAGTCAATCGCCAATAGACGATGGCAGCAGTTGAAGGGTTAAAGCGTTAGAGAACGCGATATTAGAGATATCGCTATTTTAGTTTGGAAAAAAGTTTTTCGCACATGTTGGAAAATCTAGGAATATAAAATGGTGCGATAGACGGTAAAAAGTACCGCCACGTGCATTTTTATTCTCGCCCGTTCCAGCTTTATCTAAAGCCATGGCTGAAATCCAATCTGAAAGAGAATGCCTGTATTGACCGCGTGCAATACCGGCTTGCGCTCTTTCAACAATATAGTAGATCCTCGATTATCCGAACTAATCAGAGAACACGTCTGTTCGAATAAAGGAAATTTCGGATCAATACAGCAGTTGCTATTTTGCTGTTGATTTTCATGCATTCGGGTGCTGTGGAAACAGATCCTTGAATTCCCATTCTCTTTAGATGCTTATATTACGCTATTATTTATTTGCGTGCTTTTTAGTACTTTTTGATACTAGTTATGTGCTATTTACTACACAATATTATGATTAACATTCTATTTTGCCGTTGATTTTCATGCATTCGGGTGCTGTGGAAAAAGATCCCCGAATCCCCATTCTCTTTAACTGCTTGTATTACACTATTATTTATTTAAATGCTTTTCAGTACTTTTTGGTACTAATTATGTGGTATTTACTACATAATATTATGATTAATATTATTTTGATTACTATCAAAAGTACACTAGACAGCATAATAAATTAAACGTATTCAAAAGTTGAAAGACATTCATCTATAATTAAAATTACCAGATTATTCATAACTATCGTCTAACGTATACCTGACAGTGGTTATTTAAAAGCAAACGAATACACCCACTGTAAATACAAAACGTTCTGATAACCGAGTGCAACAATAGTAAAAATGACCGACAATCGTATTGGACAGAAAAAGTTCTACTATGATTCAGTAGGAGAGTTATGCGTCATTCAGTGGAACGAATCATTTCCATTTACCATTAGATAGGAAAGTAGTGCAGAAAGAAAAGTGGCTCGAGTGAAATATTAAAGGCTGTCCGAGATGGGAAGGAGCGTAACAGATTAATGACAGTGAATGTTGTTGAGAGGAGAAATGTTGAATGGGAATGATATTTTGTGCAGGAGGTGTACTGCGGCCGGGAAACGATCTGCACGGTGGATGGACTTCACTTCAATTCGTTGTATAACGCGAGGGTAAGGGCATTCAACAGCGCTGGCGAAGGCGAATACTCCGAGCTGATCGGCCTACAGACCGCCGAGGGTCAGTATTCCCTCTCCCTTCATTCACTTTTGCCTCCGTTATATTATCGGTGACGCAATCGACGATTCTATTGGCCGAATAAAGGGGCGAGCGAGCTTTTAACCCACTGGCTTAATACCCCAAGCTTTCCCTTCCTTCCCTTTAGAATGATTTATTTAATTGTTTATATAATTATATGTGCAATTTTACTTCAGAGTCATTCGGACAATCGTTATGTTTTACAATTATTATTTTTACTCACTCCTATTTTTAATTAATTATTTAATTAACTAGTGTTAGAATGATTTTTTAACTCATCTGCTATTCTTTACAATTTGATTCTTGGTTATCAGTTGATTATATTTTTTCCAGTCTTTGGAAGTTTTTAGTACAAGTACGTATGTATAGTGACTCGTATTAATATTTGGATATCATAATAACGCTAACAAATTAATACATTTTTACTGAATCCAGATACATATTGGAGTTTATGGGGTTGTATCATTTACTTATGTGATATGCAGTACTTGTTTCGTTGCAAATGATAAAGTAGAGTATACTGAAAATTTACATCGGTAAAATATTTCAAAATATACTACGTTTAACATGTGTTTTAACTGAGTGGAAGTTAATCGATTGAATACGACAAAGAAAAAGTTGTTTCCTTCCGCAATTAGTTGCTGTCATCGCACCAACACGATGTCACCAAATATTTGTACTTATCACTCATTCATTTGGAATACCGGAAGTAAATAGGAAACATAGGGGTGAATATTTATGCGAGTCACTGTACATCTACAATCTTCGGTTTCACTATGCGCTCGTCGGTGCGGGTTATTCAGAATGCGGAAAAACTGAAACTAGAAAAAGCGAGAGAAGAGAAGGGCGCAGTGAGGCTGGAAAAAAGTCTGATATGAGGGGAAAGATTGTTTGCAATGGCGGGTGGTCCCGCCGCCGCGCCGTCTAGTCAGAGAACTCGAATATGCTTTCGGTTGGCTGAGAATCGGGAATTGGAAAGAATGGCCGAGTGCTTAAATATCGAGACGGAAGGAATCGATTGGCGCGCGCTCTGAACCTTCCTAATGCTACAGTGGCGTGGTTTTCCTGGGCAAGTGGAACGAGCGGGATACCGCAGGAGGTGTCCATTTCCGAAGACGCGATGAGCGCCTCCTGCGAAGGATACGAGCACCGGGTCGTCCTCTCGAGTGTCGGATTTTCACGGGGTGTCCACTACTGGGAGCTCACCATCGATCGATACCACAGCGATACGGATCCGGCCTTTGGCATCGCCAGGGCCGATGTAGCACGCGATCAAATGTTGGGTGAGTCAACCAGCATCCCCTTCTTTTTAACTTTAACACTAGATTTAACACTTCATCAAAATCACTGCATTTCTATTCTGTTCTAAATACAAAATTATCACAGGTTTAATTTTCTACCATTTTTCTTAGCTTTTACCGCAATATACGTATAGATGATTAATATTATACATTCGTTTTCCACTTTCATTTGTAGTAGATAAAAAAAGTATTCGCACAATGTTTTTCAAACAAATGGCCTTAGAGAAGAAAACTCTTTCCTTTAAACAGAAATACATTTCCTAGTATAGCAAAGTGTTCTTCTTGAGAAAAAGTAAATTTCCTTAGAACACATGGTCTTTTTAAAGAAAATTTCTTCTAGAAATATCTATGCCAATACTTGTTTTAGCCACTACACGTTAGTCTTTGGTAGTTGTAGTATTAACCAATCTAGCGATGGTAAAGCATCGGATCTGGTCTTATACTCGGATTACAAAGGACTTTGCTTGAATATGATTGGTCAGCTTGATGTTGTAATGTGAACTTTAGAAAAGCATGACCTGACCGCGCTTCATGGCTTCTTTTTACTAAATGTCTCCAGGAAAAGACGACAAGGGATGGAGCATGTACATAGACCGGCAACGGTCATGGTTCATGCACGGAGGTGGACACGCACAAAGAACAGAGGGCGGCGTACAGCAGGGCTCAACGGTTGGGGTCTTGCTTGATCTCGACAGGACGCACAGCCTTCGATTCTTCGTGAATGATCGGCCTCAGGGTGACATAGCCTTCCGTGATCTCTACGGGGTCTTTTATCCGGCAGTCAGTCTAAACAGGGGTGTCACGGTTACTCTTCATACGGGCCTCGACGTTCCTCGACACCTGCTTGCTCTGCACGAAGAGTGCTATTTGAGTGATATAGTTCAAAGCTAGGGGTACCTAAACGTCTTGAAGAAGGCTCTATTACAAGAAGCGTCAACAGGCTCTGAGAGGCCCAGGGAGTTCGAGAACTCGGCGCAGCTCGAGAAGATCGTCGAGGAGAACCTGACCGAGGCAAATTGATGAATCCCCCCTCGCCTCATCTTCCAGCCGCACAGCCAGAGCCCAATCCAATAGTTTTAGTCTCACCAATCATCCACGGTTGCACGCGAGATTTTCCCCACCAATCAATTCGATCTCCTTTTTTAAGTGGTTGCTTAGGCACTTTTGACGGTTCGCGTTGAAACTACAATAATCCAAGTTGGATGATCTTCCTCTGTAGTCTAGTTAGAGCAAACGTGTTATGAATCAAGTGTGCTGTGCATTGGCTCGAACGGGAGTAGCCAGTCGCACTTATAATGGACTGCTGAAAGTCGAGGAAACCACCGATCACTTTGGCCATGGAGATTTGTCCTTGAAAGGCATTTTCTAACTTATAACCAACACGTGGTAGCGGAACAACTCACTTAGTTGAAGTGTTGTCTACTTCTACTCCCTTTTGATGTGTCTGGTCTAACCTTTCGTCCTTTCGTTCGTTGCTATCTGACATCTTTTGTGTCATTTAGAGTTTCCGCGATTCTGACCAAGTCAGAGCTTCCAGCGGGTCTAAGAATTTACAAGCGGTCCCGCCCCGGCAAGCTCGGGAGGCGTAAACGCTTTCCCAAAGTACGTAAAGTGAAGTGTTCTCCGTCTTGCGATCACCAGATCGTACCCTCATCCATATCGACGACACCTATAAGTGTAACGATTTTCTAGGCATTAAGCTCCATTAATATACACGTATTAGGGCCTATCGGAAGGAAATAAGCGAGTTCGGTCAGCTTTAGTGTAAAATAACGAATCGAGTATACGGTTTCTAGTCCCTCGTAGAACTTTCCATATCGCGTCCTTTTTATATCTGATATCCACGACAAGCTGGATGCTCCCTTTTCTCACAGTTACTTTCGATAAAGCTCTAGTTACTGTCTAGATAAACTAGTAGCCACAATTCCCATTAGGACGATTCTGGATCCAAGCCTTTCCCTTCTATGAAATTCAAATGACACTCGGCTCAGTTCTGAGAGAAAGCTTTCACTGTCCTCGCGGTTACGCCTAATTATTACACGATATCAGATAGGTACGCATAGTACTTACATAGATGTTCCAGCGCGCAGCAAACTTGCACTGCCTATTTCGCGCCTATTCGTCACGGGGCAAATATGTCTCGCCGTTGTACATACTTGTATATAAATATCGATTGTATTGCCGATCAATTTACAACCAATTGTTCCATTTACAACTTATATCAGTCCAATAAAAAGCACGAAAATGTAAAGGTCTTCGTTTATATTTGCCCTCATCGCCCTTCCTTTCCTTCCTTTCCGCTCGACCACTTGGAAACACCTATCGTCCAAAAAAGAGTGATAAAGATAAAATAATCGCTGACTTGATAATTTAGGATGTCCGATATTATATCGATCCCTTCCCTTTTATATACGAGTGCAAACAAAATAACTCTCTGCGCTTTCATGGATGATAAAGCGGAATATTTAAAGCAATTCGAATTCATATTATCATGTCCGATCTTTATTTGTTATAACATATTAAATATGGAGAGGCTATTTTTGATTCCGTTTGTAGAAAGGCTCTATAAAATCGCAAGCGCATACACCAGCGCGAGTGCAGTTCAATTCGCTGCTCTTATTGGCTTAGTTAATAACGCTTGTAGTATTTTGCATCTCGCTAGACGATGTGTGCACTATATCATTTTAAAATTTCCCCCTCTACCACCCATGACAGCACAGGATGTTATTTCCTTTACAGCCTGTATATTATTATTGTTATTACATTAATCTAAAGAACAATATTTTTCTGCAGAACAGATTTAATGTGCAAATTAATGTCGAAAATCTACAAATTTTAGCTATGAACTTGTGCAATATTTATTACATATTAAGAGTGTTCCAAAGTAACTAAAAAATTTCAAACCGAATTAGAAAATGAACTATTCGAGAAGTTAGAAGTTATTTGCAAAGAAGATAGCTTCCAGAATCTAATATTCTTAAAATTAAATTAAACGTGCATAGAAAACGTACCTTAAATAAAACTAGCTATAACAGTTAGCTCCCATTGCATCTTCCCAGACAATGTCCTTTCTGTTATAGTCTAAACAGCAGCATATGTTTCACCATAAGGTCATTCACCGAAGAGACACTATCGCTCGCTCGCAGCTGACGGCGATTCGTCGATCAGTTCGATATTCAAATCGAGTTGAAACTTAATGTCTGTAGATAAGAGAGGTAAATATCCTTGACAGTAGAGGTGTCATTGACCGGTCATATTCACGTATACATTAATACTATGCAATACGTGATTCGCCCCATTTGACTGACGATCAATACATATTACAGCAGGCAGAATCCAACTTGATGAAGTGTAATAGGACGAATCGATTTATTTTTCCTTTACTTCTTTATTTCCTTGTTCCAAGAGACTGTTAGAAAATTAGAAATAGGCATGGAAATGCATGTGTAGAGCAGACCTCGTGGAGGTGCTGCTCGGTACCTCTCCCCTTCGGGGAAAACCCAGGGTGTCGTAAACCCCCAAACTGGCCACGCTGACACAGCTAACCTGACGGCAAGCGATGTCCAAGAGCATATCACTCTTGGATAGACTTTTGCCGTGACGACTGTATTCCTCAGATTGAGATTCGAATATACATACATACTTATACATATGTACAACATTGCTTTTGTATACCTGGCAAAAATGGTGTCCGGCGCAGGTCAAATTGTTTTCTGCTGGCCAATAGTAACAAGACTACGGGTTGCCAATCATAAAACCTTTTGTTTCCATCCCTAAGTACCGTCCCTAAGTAATTTTGAAGGAGGAGGCAAATTTTTCGGCAAATCAGAACCAGGCGCCTTCTTTCCAGTAACGAGCTGTACTTGAGACTTTGCTATTTGGAATCACCGGTGTGCACGTTTATTTCACGCGGCCACCAACACAACCTAAAACGCCGTATAGATGACACCACCGAAATAGCTAAAACAGGTGGCAGGAAAGAGGTATAGGTAAGAGATGAGGGGGACCAGGGTGGTTTATTCAAGTCAGCACTAGACGGGGCGGAAGCGAAATACGATATGTGCTCGCTTACCGGGATAATGCTGTGACGCCTGTGACAGATGCATCCTACAACAAAGCAGAGGCCAACGAATCGGACTGGAACAACAAAATAAGATTACAGGATGTTACGGCTTACGATCTTTTTCCTCCTAGATATACATAACATACATAATTATATCTTATTACTTTCCTGAGATACTTCATTATTAATATTCATTGAAACGCCTCTGATTAATAAAAGTCGCTTCAAAATCCAATACCACACGTGTGCCTTAGTGGTAAAAGTATGTCCTTACTGGCAAAACAACCAGAATCTTTTGTTGCTACTTGAGTTCTTGCAAAAGGTGTCACTTCTTTCCTAATGTTTCTATTGTAATGAAACTGCGTATTGTACAAGTATTAAAATTAGTGTAAACAAAATACCAATAAGAGGAAAATATTCACCAACAATAAGCAAGGAATGTTTCTCATTATTGCTGCAGTGTGAACATGTCTTAAGAGTTACAAATAAAAAATATAGGTATGGGAAAGAGGTTCGAACCTAATTTGGTAACAGTAAACCGGAAGGAGTGAACAGTTCGGGCGACTAAAAACGAGGATAAAAAAGGCTCTCGATATTTCACGGTTGTGGAGTAATCCGGTTTAACTCGATATCGCGCTACCAACTTCTTGTTTGCCTGTAATAAGTCCCTGTCAAAGCGATCAGGAAACACGATGGAAATTTTCGTGAACAATTGTTCAAAGAGCCTGCAAAAGCTAAACGGTACACAATAGCCGACTAGGCTAGCAAACAATCCCAGTTTACTTGTCCATCTAGTGTACCTGCTGTGCGGCATAGAAAAAAGGGATCAGAGGGAGAAGGTGGGAATGGAAAACAAGCATTCGACCAGCAAAAGCTTGCGGGCTTTTGTTCTTCGAACTCCAATTAAGAGCTGGTAATCACAAATCACTGGGTCAGTTTGTGTTTTTTCTAACAATAAAAGGACGGGCGAACACAAGCTTACTAGAATAATAGCGGCTTCATCAAACTCCGCCCAGCAAATTTGTCCGAGCATCCTTTCCTTCCATAGTTACTGATGAATAACAGTGGCTACCTGCTAAATCAACGTATTCGTTAGAAAAGTTGCATTGTACGTATTTGCGATATTAGCCCTGCATTGTTCGATCCAGCCATGACATTTTTCTCGCACAGAAATTTAAATCTCTTCTCTTCTTTTCTGTCTGAAGCACCCTTTATGTATAATACCCTCTATTGTATAATCTTGTTTTACATTGTATTTTTGTGGGCTCCCAATACGTATATTTTATTTCATAGAATTAACCCTTTGACTACGGCGAAGTCTAAGAGAGAACGATAATTTCAACTGAAAAGATTTTAACTGTGATAAATGCAATCTTAATGGATATTTGATGACTTTCAATTTCACAAACGCCAAATTTCAATAGCAACAGAAAATACTTATTTGATTCTGACACAAATGGAATAAATCCATTTATTTTGTATCAAACATATATACAAATATCTGATATATATATAATGTTTGCAATAATGCACTGTGTTATACATATGTATAAAGTGGTCTATTAAAGTGGAGATTTTATTAAATATCTACAGCATCTTATTTTCTGTCGAGCTACTCTGAATAGGCATCATGCTGAACAAAGTATTTTACTATTATTGTACTATTGAAAGTATTTTATTATTTTGAATATTTTAATATTAGATTTCATATAAATTATTGATGGAATACAATACGTTGGGAAAAGTGGGGAAATATTCTGCCAATCTAGTAATTTATAATGCAATTGATATATTATAAGTAATGTACAATTAAAGTACTAAATTGGAGAAATATTTCCCAACCGTCCCATTTAATGTAATGGTAATTTAATTTTAAATTCCTCATTAATTTATAAATATCCTGCACATAACAATCTATATGCAACAGCTGGCAGAAAGGCAAATGAATCATCTGCATAATTGGTAGCCCATTATTTTCATTTTCAAATCAGTTCATTTCCACTTTCGTATTAACTCTTTATTAGCAGTCAGTCTTTCGCAAGGATTGTTCGATAAGTACATATCTATCTTTCGCCATACTGAGTTACATACTTACTTAGATACTTGCTCGTCCTGAAAGACCCGAGAGCGATCGAGTTACTAAGCCGGTTGCGTTCCAACGTTCCAAAGCTTGCTTTCATCCGTCTGCAATTTAAGTATCTCCTCACACTGCTTAAAACGAAGATTAGCATTACGTAGCCCTAACTCTGCTTGTATCGGACTCTCTAGTGTTGAAATAAATAGAAAAAAAAGAGGTTTACTTTCCTCGAGATATCAGCTTTTTACTCTTTCGAGTAAAATACAATGCATTGTTAAGTAGAAACAGTTGTATCGACCTTTCTCTCTCAATCCTAGATTTGCCAAATAATCAAAATGATTGCTATAATGTTTTGCTCTGAATTCCCGCTTTTCATTTTGTTTTCCAAAATCCTGGTTTCTTATTGCAATATAAACATGATTAAATTTATAAGTTTCTCTTGCATTTCTCGTTTTTTTTAAAATATATATTTCTCTACTAGAAATAGATATACGGTCTTTTACGGTAATATTAATATTAGGAATATTATTTACAGAAAATACGAGCCAACTAATGCGCAGAGCCAAGCACCCGCGGTAATCGAAACGAAATAATTTTCCTGCCTACGTGTTTAGTCATCTAGTGGAATTAGAAACGCATTACCGGCGTTAATTTATGAGCGAGCTGATAATTAAACCGAATTATGTAGGAGTATTGACGCGCAGCATGCTAATCGCTGTTAATTAACGGGGATTATGGCCGCGTGTGGTTTAGTCGGGCAGGATATTCTACGTCCCCGTAGATGTAATTCTCCCCATATCTAGCCAACGGCAGAGAGGAGAATGCAGCCGACATACATATCCATTAACATCCCGTCTAATCAGGAGAGAATTCGTTGGAGCACTCTAATTAAATCAGGAGATTCCGAGGATGAAATGCGGTCTGACTTATCGGCTGAAAGAATAAGCCGCATCGAAGCCGCGAGCGGCTTAAGAATTAGCGGGGTAACTAACTTAAGGTGACAGCACGGCCGATCCACACTTTGCTTACGGTGGCCACCGCCAACATCTTTTCTTTGCTTTTCTCCTTACTTATGCTTGCCTGCTTGCTTGCTTGCTTGCTTGCTTGCTTGCTTGCTTGCTTGGCCCTGCGGTCACCCGCCACTGACATACACTGGGGGACAAAAGTATTTCTACCAAGAATGTGGAAATAACGACTGCAATGCACCAGTTGTGTTTTTAGGGTTATGTAGTTTATTAACTCTTATAATTTCGTTAAGTTAGCCCGTCTTTCAGACCTAGAGTCTTCCAACCACTTCTAATTTTGTATTTTTCTTTTATTCTGACATCGTAAATAAAAAATCTCATTTCCCTTACACACGGAAATGTTTGAGTGCTTGAATATTTATGAGCACCACTGTTAAGTGAACAGCTCAATTAGGAAGATTCATATGCGTTCCAGAGTTCATAGACAGATCGTGCTCTGTGTCCAGCTAGTCTTAATAATCGATGGTAATTATATGCTTATACTATGTTAATCGATGATAATTATACCCGTTATTATAATTATGTGGACATATAGAGTGAATAGAAAGAAGGCTCGCACTGTTTTCGAACAAAATGTTCTTGAAGAAGCACTCTTCTTTTTAAATAGAAATACATGGTTTAAAGGGGAAGTAATTTTTTCAGAAACTGGATACTTACAGCTAGTACGCAACGAAGCCTATTTTGGTAGTTTTAATTGTTTACGAAATGGCAACAATTTAAACTGAAAATAGCTCAAATTCCTCCCCCAAGAAAGATAATCAGCCTCTCGCAAAACGGCTTCGTTGCGCACTAGCGGCAAGTGACCAGTTTCTAAAAAAATTATTTAAGGTTTTTGGATCAAACTTGCCAGGTATGGATACAATCATGGTAACAACTTTGTAAAGTAAATTTACGATGTTTATTAAACCATGCACTTATATATATTTTTTCCGCATATCACTCAAATTTTCATTATATTTTTTAAAAATGTTTATATTAACACTTCGTTTTTGCCCTGCAAATATGCGTATCCCTTTAAACAAGTCAAAATTAATTTCCTTGTAAGAGTCAATTTGTTCAAAGAAACTTTCTTCTCAAAATACTCGGTATACCTATATATTTTTAGTCACTGAAAGATCAGGAAAACATTGATTAGTTTTCGATGCGAGATGATATGTTTCGAGACTTGTCCATAGAAAGCTTCGGATTCACCAGTAAGAGCCATCAAGTTGATGAGTACCATCAGCACATATTACAAATCTAGAAGCACTTCAGAAATTCTACGAGAACTTCTTCATTTTTAAAAGCAACTGAAAAAGCTGAAGCTTTTCTTTACAACTTTTCGATCTCGAAAGAGTTTAGTATAGAAGTATAAACTATAAATGTAAGTACAGTTATTGTAAACAAACAAAGAGAACAATAACCTTTCTAATATGATACAGATTAGTGTAGAAGTATAACCTAAAAGTATAGTAGCGTATGACTTACAATAACTAACAAATATTCATATAACGAACCCCTTCAAAGAAACGTTTTTTTAAAACAACTTTTTCTTGTCCAAATAATATTCTTATTTAGAGAGAAGAATTGTCTTCTTTAACAGCAATTATCCCAAAAACACTGAAACTGTGAGTACTTTCTTTTATCCATTCTATTTATAATCTGCCCTGATCGACATATCAAATAAATCTCAGAAAGTGACAAACTGAGCAGCATAACGATATGCGTGGGGTGCGCGGACAACGCGTATGCACAGATGCATGTTTACCGCTGTTGGGGCTGTGTATGAGTGTTAAGTAGGAGAAAGAAGGAGGCCTCGAGTTACCAAGCGTGGAATAGACTAGAAGCCTGGAAAGTGGTGCAACAGTAGAGCGAGCGGCAAGTTTCGTCTTTCACCGCAAACGCAAACCGAGCTTGGAGGAAGTAAAGCCTGTCTTCTGCCTAACCAGAGTTAGCGTGTGTTAGCCGATGTGACTGGGCTCGACTCGAGTCACCTTTCTTACTGCATGTCCCTTTGCCATCCCATCTGACAATGATCTTGACTTTCCACTACATGAACTTTGCACAGACTTCCTTTTTCCAAATTCGTGTCTTTGTAAAGATCGTATCAACTATTGTTACTGCCTTTGCTAACAAATATTCCCATTTTCATAAACAGCAATTTGGTGAAGTAAGTTTTGCGGATAATCTTCAAGTTCTGTTTTGTTAAGGCTTTCCTCTGTATCGTCTGGTATGTTGAATTTGTCTCGAGAGAAAGTAAAGTCTTGTTAATTTTCATGCGACTTTAATGAAGTGATTTAATGATTTTCATATCATTTAGAATGTGAAATTTATTAGCTAATCATCACTCTAATAAAATGATGTCAATAACGTAATACTCGTTTAATTTGAGAAATTATCAATTACTACACTTTAATTACGTTTAATTACGAGGTTCTCTGGAATAAAATAATAATATAATATTCCTCTCAGTTTTACTGATTACTAGGAATGATTTATGATAAATTGAAATAGCCGTATTGAACCAATCAAATCTACGAATCCCGATACTCGTAATGGTCGTAATGTGGTCGTAACGTAAATCGAACGGCGGTTGAACATTTGCTGTTCCAATCCTAAAACGATACAGTTGGCAGACAACATATTGCGCAAACGCCAGACATCCGACTTATTCGACTGATTGCAGAACTTACCGGAAAAACACCCACTCGCGCCACAACGAAGTCTGGTGCTCGCCACCTTAAAAATTGAAGTGCAATTGGCGTGTTCCGGCTTCCGGCGGTAGTTCTTGCCACGACTTAAATCGACTTGTGAAAGCGGTCATTTGCCCGGACTTTTATGTTAAAAATTCTTCTACCTGTCGGTCTATCCATCATTATAAATGACAAAACGCAATATAATAGCGCCGTTGAAATATATGTACAAATTTCTATCAAAGCGTAATTTATTTCTATAAGGTTTCCATTGCATTTTAATAAATAAATTTGTAACTTAGTACCTTCAGGTTAATTAGCAAGCAATAGCTGCTTTCATTTCATTAAATTTTATCAGGAAAGTGTTTGTATCAATTAAACTCTTTGAATAAAACTTTAATAACAATTGTGTTTGCTACCATAAGCTTTTGAGAGAACTAAATACAATCTAAAACATTCAAATATTTAGACTCGCACAAGATGCTTCAAAAGTCACAGCAAAATCTCAAAAGAAAGTGGACATCCAAATTACACATTATTAGACAATTTTTGCAAGAAAGATATTCGCAGTAATCTATTATTTTTTTAATTAAGTTATTGTTAGCCCGTGCACGATATGTCATCTGGCTGAAGCTGAATAATTATAGATGTCAATAAATTGAATTCCTACCTTATTGCTCCCTGTTGACAGTCGATAACACAGTGTTCTTTTGACTGTGGGGATGATAACATAGAGTTCTATGTATATTTAGCAAGATATATCGCACATCCGAAATGGAATGAAGTTGGTTCCTTGCTATCTGAGAGTTCAAGTGCTTTCGATACTACACAACTTCGTACGATAATGGTATATTTTTCAATGGAAGTGTCAAGAATCACTGTGTGATCAGTGATCAACGCGATAAATATTTTCGTGGTGAAGCTCGAGTAGAATTTAATGAAATATTCTCAATTCCTTCTTTTCCTAGTTTAGTCTTATATGTAGCGAGCAAACATGTTGCTGAAGGCTGTCATACTGATTGGTGGTCCTTTGAAAGGTCTGTTTATTACTCTAAATGTCGTACCGCCGTCAAATAATCTTTATCGTTGCCACGTAGCAAGATTATACTCGAGAACTTTACAACGAAATTCAGATTTTAATGAAACTCGACCGAATGACTGAGATAACAAATTGAAATTACGGTTTTGACATACTTTTGCATTGTAAATTAAAACTTTCATACTTGTACTTGTTCCATCACATTTGGTATTCCTTTTTTCAACAGTCCCAGGAAAGAGATTGACACTTGCTTAAATAATGTATAGCCTTTCTAGCTTTTGACATACTAAAACATGTTATTATTAGGAATCTTATGAAATCTTATATTATTCCATGTAACAAGTATTCTAAGTGAATATTGTGTTGTTCGCCATTGTATTAAAATAATACATTGTATTACTGAGCGTAGAATTGTCAATTTATCATGTAATAAACAGAAGTTTAATAAAATCTGACTACACTAACTCCACAAAGTATTTAGTATTAACTATGTAACCAAATAATTTCAGGTACCAGATTTAGACCTCTGTCCCTCGACATTCCAAAACCACTCTTCCCTGTTGCTGGATTACCAATGATTCAGCATCATATTGAAGCTTGTTCAAAGGTGGAAAATCTTAATGAAATCTTAATAATAGGATCCTACCTTGCCAATGAGTTATCGCAATTCATTCAAGAAATGAGTAGTACATATGGCATCACTATTAGGTATCGAATTAATAGACAGTTGAATAGTTACTATATATTACTGAAAAAATAGTTTCATTTTTATATAACAGTACATGGCAATCCAATTTTACCATTACTTTCTTTTTTCCACAGGTACTTGCAAGAATTCACACCCCTTGGTACTGCAGGAGGATTATATCATTTCCGAGATCAGATTCGCTCTGGAGGATCCACTCACTTCTTCGTGATGAATGGAGACGTATGCGCTGATTTTCCATTGCAAGAAATTATTGAATTTCACTCGGAGAAGCCAGCATTGTTGACAATCATGGCAACGGAAGCAACTAGACAACAGTCTACCAATTATGGATGCATGGTCTTGGGAAAGAAGGGCGAAGTCGCGCATTATGTAGAAAAACCCTCGACATTTGTCTCCACCCTTATTAATTGTGGAGTTTACGTAGCATCGCCAGATATCTTCACAACAATGGCAGAAGTCTTTTACGATGACCGGCATCATGAGAATTTCACGTATGGATTTTTCTTTTTCATAATCATAATCATATCTATAGCAAAGACAAAAAGTATCGAAGCACTAATTGAATTGAATGTTACAGGCATCTTAATGGGAATGGAAAAGATCCAGCACATATATCATTAGAGCATGACATTTTGACACGTTTGGCAGGCAGTGGGCGATTATTTGCTTTACCGGTATAAGTTTCATTCTGCTATAAACCTTAAGACTCTCATCTGCTATCTAATTGTCCCAATTGTAACGTAACTACAAATTTGACACAGGTATTTAGGTGGTGGTCGCAAGTTAAGACCGCCGGGTCAACAGTATACGCGAACCGACATTATCTCGCATTGTATAAAAGTAAATATCCTAATCGCCTGGCTAGTTCCACAGACGGCCTCTGTCAAATAATTGGTGATGTATATATTCATCCAACGGCAACTATTCATCCCTCTGCAGTTGTAAGCAATCTTTTGAAATTATGTTAGACAGAAAAATGTACATGTTGTACAATCATATCGTTTAAAATTTCCAGGTCGGACCAAATGTCAGTATAGGCGCTAATACGGTGATCGCGCAAGGCGTCCGGATAAGGGAGTCAATTGTATTAGCTAACGCACATATTCAAGCTCACTCGATTGTTTTACATAGTATTGTTGGTAAAAGCAGTTACGTTGGCGAATGGGCACGCGTCGAAGGTACTCCGTGCGATCCGAGCCCTGACAAACCATTTGCTAAAATGGACAACTTGCCTCTATTTAATACGAACGGCAAGCTCAATCCATCTATTACTATTCTTGGTAATTAGTATACTAATATATACAATAGATTAAATAAATGAATCCCTGTTCTATTATCATATTTCTTTCAGGCACAAGCGTGTGTGTAGCTGCGGAAAAGATTTTGCTCAATTCCATTGTCCTGCCTCACAAGGAGCTCACCAGGAATTTTAAGAATGAGATTATACTTTGAGAAATGTCTGTTTCATGATTTCCTAGGTATTTGCTACATTCCAAATACCTGTACACGCCCTCTATAAAATGATAACTATATTTTTACAGGTGTTATCATATTCTGTAAATTGGGAAGACACGTTTCTACTGGGAAATTTTTGATAATCTTTGTTACTGAACTATTGTTGTAGCTTTATCATGAATTCTGTTATTTATATTGCAGTAATTTAATTGTTAAACTTTTAAAAACTATACTTTTTATCTGAATTCAGTTTAATCATTGTCAATCATAATCATCTCTTAGATTTTGTAAAGCTGTGTTCACACGAAAGACTGTTCTTTTTACGAAGGTCCTTCAAAATCGCACAACTAGCAACAATTTTCAAAAGCATTTGTGAATTGTGATGTACATAATTCTCCGAGACCGTCGATATACGTGTAATATATTATAGGTTTCGTCACATAAAAATACATTTTTACAATTTGCGTATGTGTTCAAATTTACCCTAGAATGACCCACAACTGTTTTACTTTCACCTTCTGGCAGAAGACACTAACACATTCGCAACTATAATCTCGAATGTTAAATGTCAGCAACAACAATGATTACACGTGCTCCGCGGTAAGCTTGTCAAAAATCACGTCTGATCTATGGGCGCTCATGTAATCACTATTTAAAAGTACTAATCTCGGCCGTGTCTGTAAATATTATAGCCGCGCTTGGTCGGTAGAAGGTCCGATGATAAAATTATTGGTCAATCCCTAGTGCAATTGTGTGACGCAACATAAGCTACAATAACTCGTCTAGACTGTTGGTGCGTTCGGTTTCGAGCAATTACTAGTATCAAGTAGCCAATAATCTGTGAAGCGTGCAGAGGAGTGTCACCGACCGCTAACCCGTTCCTCGCACTTTGTACCCTACTCCTTCATTCCACTTGCTCGCGACCGCCACGAGTTGAGTCGGAGGAGTCTTTCAGTTTCGATCTTTCGAACGTTACGAATTTAGTCCATCTCTGTCTTTTTCTCTCGTCCGTCCCTTTCCCGCAGCTGTTGAAGTGCAAGTTGTGTGGTGCATCAAGTGTTCCTATTGCAGCAAAAAGGATGTCGGACAACGTGAGCCCAGTGAAATACTTTTTCAGCGGAGGCTTTGGGGGAGTTTGCACAGTGGTAGCCGGGCATCCTCTAGATACGATAAAAGTAAGGTTACTTCCTCCCACTATCGTAGATAGTATTTACGCGTGCGCTCGTATCACATTGCTGAGCGAATATATGTTTCCACTACATGTGTGTATGTGCTATAAGAGCCCTTGATCGTTTATTCCGATCGGGTTGATGCTTCTTTTGATTTTGTTTATGAACCATATCAACTATGAAGCATAAATATTGTAGAGAGTACAAGTTACATAAAAAATACTGCGAAGATAAGCATTCTTCCGACTGTTGTCTTTTTTCTCGACGATTTACTATTTACAATTTTGTCTGCCGGTTTTCAAAACTTAAAACGAAGCTGTGCATATATAAAATTCAATTTTAAATAATTTAGACTTTAGTTTTGATATTGTGTTACATGAATTTATCACCTACTTTTCGTCGGAAACATGTATTAATATAAACTGTTCTTTTATTAATGTAATATTTTTCCTGTAAATTTTGTAAATAGGTTCGTCTGCAAACAATGCCGCTTCCGGGCCCAGGGGAAGCGCCTTTATACAAAGGCACATTCGACTGCGCAAAGAAAACGGTTACCAAAGAAGGTTTTCGTGGTTTATATAAGGGTATGTATTTTTGAATTAAATTTTAGAACAAATCAATCGCGAGAAATACTTTTAAGCCAATATTCAAGACAGTCCCGATTATTTCTCTGTAAATATATTCTCAATAACGATGAAAATACTAGATATCTCGTGAAAAACAATATGTATCGATTTCCTTTTTCTTTGATCTCTTGAGACTTACACAAGACATCATCAATGATCATGTTACAGGAATGGGTGCACCGTTGGTTGGTAGCGCTCCGATTTTTGCGATCAGCTTCTTCGGCTACGGTTTGGGGAAGAAGTTGCAACAAAAGACGCCTGACGAAGTTTTATCGACAGCGCAGTTTTTCCACGCTGGCGCATTCAGTGGTGTAATGACGACGGTGATTATGACACCCGGCGAAAGAGTGAAATGTCTTCTGCAAATTCAACAGGGCGACGCGAAACCTAAGTACAAAGGCCCTGTGGACTGTGCGAAACAGCTCTACAGACAAGGCGGAATTACCAATATCTATAAAGGCACCGGCGCAACATTGATGAGGGGTGAGTGTGTAACAAATCTTTTCGCTTTTCTAGTGTCTTTAAACAATACATCTCCATAGGAAGCATCAGGCGAACCCCGTTGGAATGGTAATTGTACGTTTAGGCGATGCCTCTTTTTGTGTAACATGTCAAATGCAACAGAGGCATCCAGTAGAATATTTCCGTTGTATGCTTCACATTGCACGAAAGAGGCATCGACTAAACGTACCTTAATTTAACGAAGTTGCGTTATTTCTTAGTATTTCCTTTTCCATACATTCGCGCCTTTCTGCACGATTTGGCGGCCGATGGATGGATAGCTAGCTAGCAATGTTGTTATCTTCAAGATTGACTTTTGATGTTGATTTTCTTAATTGCCTCTTATGCCTCTTGCATTGGAGCCCACCCTTTCGCAGGGCATAAAAGACACCCCAATCGCGCAGCCTACTGGGCGTCGCGCACTTCGGCATCGTTTCTCGTACTTTCCCCACCTGTTTGGACAGTGTTATATCATTGATCGATAATTACCAATAGTAGATCACGAGTAATGTGTAGCGATACCCACCAAATGTGGGTTCCAAGTAATCATAGAGCAGGTGCAATCCCATGGATTGCCGTCGAGTCTGACTGATTGAACATGTGGCGGTTTGCCGGGTGCGCGCAGCATTTTGAAGAAATCCACTGGCAAGAAGGACAGTTTATTCTTGGACAATATAATCTCTCGCAATTTCTTTTGCTGTTGGATACTAAAAAGTCCCGACGGCAAATATTCCAGTTTGTTGTTTGAGAGATCGATGCGTCGCACGTTCTCCAGGCCGTAAAACGCGTCCATGGACAACTGGCGCAAGTGACATTCACTGAGGTCCAAATTCCTCAAGTTCGTTAGATCAACGAAGGCATCGAAATCGATTGCGGTGACGTTGCCGCGCATCTTTAACTCGGCGAGATTTGGCATGCCGTGAAGAATGAAGCGCTCGAGCAGCGTCACTTCAAGATTGTACAAATGCAGCACTTTGAGCTTTCGCAGCCCCAAGAAGGAATTCTTCTGAAGTGTTAAATTCGAGCCAGCGCCGCCGAGAGAAAGTTTTACGGTGGTATTCATGATCTCAAAAGTGCTGCAAAAAATTAGTTATGCATGAAGTGTGACTAAGTCAGATATACAAACTTTTTACCTTGGAAAAACAGAGTCCAATGGATTCTCCTGCAAATTTGCGTACGTTAGTGCTGGAAATGGAGGAAACGATAATTCAGATAGAAACGTTAGGTTGTTGCCACGCAAATCGAGATTCTCGAGCGTTAATAGGCCTGCCAAATCGAAACTCTTCAACGTAAGCAGCTCATTGTGAGCTAGTGACAAAGCCCGTAGATTCGGTGTACCGTAAAAGCAAAATTCCGGTATGAATTTCAAATCGTTCTTTTCCAGAGACAAGTAGGAAAGGCTACTCAGTCCGTCGAACATGTGCCAGGAGATTTCCTTGAGAGCACAATCATAAACTCGTAGATGCGTGAGGCTGCTTAAACCTGTGAAGAGGCCAGCGGTCTCTCTGTAACCCTCCATTTCTTGCTTGTACAGATCATACGGCAGAATTTCTTTGTCTTCCTTCTCGCCACTGTTTTGCTGACTAAGAAAAATGAGTCTGTGACCTTTGCCTTGAGCGACTTTAACTGTGCTTTCAGTTGTGCTCTCTTCGTTCTCGAGTATGCTATTCATAGGCTTTATAACAAGATTCGCACCCGTCCTGCTTGCAGGACTTGGACTGGTTAATCGGACGCGTTCGAGATTTAAGTACAGCAATCTCGGACCAAGCGGTATCAGTGCATCAATAGATAAAACAATCGCCCCTTGAGGTCGTTTCCTGTCATGATTTGCAAGCTCCGTATAATCTATGCCCTGAATGTCCAAGGAAATTAACTCGTGAAAGCGCTGGAACGTCGCGGATCCCAGCAATATATCCGTCTCACCGGCACCGGATTCGAGAATGGTGAAAACCTGGAATAATTGGGTTTCCTTCCGTCATACACTGATGATGACTGCGATACTTAGTGAACTTTTCTCACCTGTATATCCGAAGGCAGTTTGTTAATGATTTCATCTGGGTTGTCAGCAATAGCACACGTTGCGACTTTCAGCAGGTCGCTTGTTAGCGGGTGGTCGATGTTTGATAAAAATGCCATACTGCTCAGTACATTTTCCTGTCAAGCGACGATAAAATCATTACAGCAATTATTGATAGTAATATCCATGTCAAATATTAAACACTGTATAATGAAGGAATTGGGTTACACGCGATCGTACCTGATCATCGGTAGCTGCCCAACGGTGCAAAGGCAGATCGGCAAAGCTCTGGATTTCGCAGGAACATCCTTGAGGACACTTGATTTCCCAGACGTTACTGAGGTCGATTACTTGACCGATACATTCGTTCTAAAATAATTTCACGTTATACTCTGACCGTTATCGCGGCAGTGAGTTTCATAGAATTCAATGAAAATTGACGAGTAACAGAAAGTCACTATGTTCGGGATTTGTTTCTATTGATGAAGCAGTATTTCATATTTCGCACATCACAAATTCATCTGTGTTGGAAGGATAAAAGGTATGCAGCAATTAAAAAGGAAGAATCACATACCAAAACAAGGGCTACTAAACTGATGCAGATGAGCATTGTATTCCTATATCGATAGTAGCCGAAACAGACCAGAAAGAGAATAAATAGAAATAAGACAAGAGTCGAGGATACCGAGTAGCGACGCTGCACTGGCTTGGAGGAAACTGAATTTTGTTAACCATTATCTATCTGTCCTGATGTTTCCTCTCGGACAGGATGCTTCCTATCTGTCAGCCTACACGTATCGTTCTCCATTATTAATTATAAATACTCCTCGCACGAGGCTACGCGATAGGTCGGCTTCAGGTGGTCCGAAAGATTACCAAAATTTTATAAGAATTCCGGAATATTCTCTGCCACTATAAACTGTATTTTAGAGAGTTTCATAGAACTTTCCCCTGTTAGAGATTTGATAATATGTATTTGTTTTCACGATGTTTCAGATGTACCTGCAAGTGGAATGTATTATATGACTTACGAGTGTTTGAAAACGTGGATGACACCGGAAGATGGAAAGTTGGGGCTGTTTCCTACCATTCTGGCAGGTGGTTCCGCTGGGATAGCTAATTGGATCGTTGGAATGCCAGCCGATGTATTAAAAAGCCGTTTGCAAACTGGTGAGTATTATTAATAATTCTACTCATTTATTTCTTGGGTAACTATTGCGTAAAACTACTCTTAAACGATGCTTCTCTTCGTGTAACATGAGACATCGAAGCAGCACAATGCTGCGTGAATCGCAATATGGTAATATTATAGTTTGTGCGAAAACGGAAGGCATCGTCTAAATGAACCTTAAAGTTGCCAATTGTATTCATCGGTAATATTAGTTTGTATTAACTATTAAACAGAGGCGGACGAAATATTGATTTCCGTTGACTATAAAATAGTGCCGAAGTAAATGTTTGTAGAATACGCTCAGTTCCTTTAGAAGTATATTTTTACAACCATAATGAAAATGTTATAGCGCCTGAAGGAACCTACGAAAACGGAATTCGAGGGGTTTTCAAAGAGTTAATGAAACAGGAAGGACCACGAGCATTGTACAAGGGGATTCTACCCGTCATGTTGCGAGCATTCCCCGCAAACGCCGCGTGCTTCCTTGGATTCGAATATGCCATGAGGTTCCTGAACTGGCTAGCACCCAATTTGTAACAACAGTATTGAGTTCCCACATTTTTGCAGGCACTGACAACGATCTTAATTATTGCAATTGTTTTGTATAGTGTTAACTTTGTCCACTGCCTATCGTGAATACGCGATCACATGACTTTTTCAGTGCAATAGCGGAAGTAAAGTTTTAGAGTGTTTTGCGATGATCGTAACTCTTTCTTTTTCTTCTTTTTGATGAATTTCTTTAAAAGGCCAAAACTTTAGATCCTATAGATCAGCGCAAAAGCGTCACGCACGTTCGTATATGAATCTTGTACATACACGTAGATAATTAATCACATATCCTATATTGATATACTAGCAAAAGTTTCGAAGGGTGTATATGAAATAGATAGCCTTCACTAACAACTGGAAGAGTGAACGGCGAAAGCTTAATCTCATCGGCATCGCATTCTCTTCCAAGCAAATAATGTGCACTGCCGATTCTGCTTTCATTTAGCCTCCCGTCGGTAACAAAAAGTTGGTCTAGTTGCAGTTGCAAGAACTTAGTTGAACTGAAAATATTTGTAAAATAGTATAAATATAGGTATACTTTTCAAGTTCTGCATTGGGGTACTTTGAGCAACTTCGCCATCTGAGTTTATATAGCTTTCCTTTAAATCGTTATAAAAGAAGTCTTAGCAGAAGTCTGAATATAACAAACTTCAGTTTGTATAAATAAAAATGATTATATTTATTATAAAACCTTGGTCTATACGATCTAATAACTTAGTATGGTTATAGCGGGGTGGTGAGAAGTTCCTCGGACTTTCGTATCTTAGGGGAAAAATAGCAAAATGTACATTATGAGACTTTGGTACTTGAGATGTACTATGTAACATACATTTTAAAATGAAGAAATAATTGTAATAAAAACGATTTTTCTAACTTATTCTACTCCTGTTTTATACATTATATTTCTTTAAAAAATGAATAATACTTCACGCGGCGGACGTAAAAATAATACACTACATATGTCTCAAGCCCTTCTTTTCGATTTCTAAATCTCGCTCTTATTATTTGAAGCATTGCAATTATACGAGCATATTATTAAATTGGTTGCGACCACAGTATTGCCCTTACACCGATCATGAAAATGTAGATTCATCGGTTTGTACCTAGCTTGTATTATCAATTCTCTTATGCCTTTGAACTTAACTTTTATTAAGAAATATTTTTTATATAAATCCATAAAGTTCGACACACCATGATTTTTGGTTTGATATACGTTATCATATTCTATTGCGATTAGTTTAAACTGTATAATTTCAACCGTTGTTGAAAGTAAAATTAATAATACTACTTACGTGTCCCTCATTTCCGACTTGCTATGCTGATCAGCTTCACCCGGGTGGTATTTCGAATGTACGATAACAATGACGTAATTTAAAGAATAATAGATTGTTACAACACTCTCCTAACGATAGCTTGATCATTCATTTCTTTTGAAATTTTAAAATTATTCTTGAAACATCACTATATGTGAGGAATTGTCACATTAAAATCGATTCAAACATTTTCGGGTTTATGGCGAATATACAAACAAACATTGCTCTTTATAGAAATTAATATTTCTATTAGGGGACGTTTTCCCTTAGCAGAAATTGATGTTTTATACATCCAAAATTTTCTCAAAAACTGTTCTACTAAATGATGAAACCCGCATTAAAATATGCTCAGTGGTTTTCGTGATTAGTACGTTCATTGTTCATATAGACAGACGTTCGGACACTTATCTTTATACTGTCATACACATATACACTTTGTATATAAATATATCATATTGCAATAAACGTTATCTGAAATTCCTTAGACATTCGAGAATAATGTATATACACGATGGTGAAAATAGATTTTGATGTATACAAATTTAAAGCAGCTTTCTGTCGGCTAACCATTAGTCCGAGTGTAAAGCTAAAGAATGATTAAAAATATTGTATTTCGTTTTGCACGAGCATAAGTTATAAGAAAAATATACTAAACCATCCGAATGAAATCTGTAGCACTTTATTTTACAAATAATGGGAAACATTTTAAAGCTTTCCGCAGTATACAATTGCGATACTTAATTGATCTCAGTGAGACGCTATAGGAATAAAAGTAACAATTCTACAAAACGAATGAATATAGAATGTATAAAAATACTGTTTCATTGAAAATTTGCAAAATAATTATGTGAATAAGATATACATATACAGACATATAGAATCATACATGAATGTATATGCATAATTGTTAAAACAGACACTTAGATAAAACCAGAATTTTACGAAAATTCCAACACTTACTTCTTTTTGTTAACAAATAAGATTTTTTATTTAGAAGAACATAAATTGCTTACAAATTGAGTATTTGCTTTTATTTCGGGTTGTTCACTACGTTTCCGGATTCAGAAAAGGAATTTCGTGGGATGAGTCCGATATTCCTGGAAAGAAGTTCCTAATAAATAATTTATAGAAAGAATCTTTCGCACGTTCCCTATTACAACTTCCTGGATGATCAAATGAGACTAACGTTATTGGTTATCACGCGCATTCTATATGCTGCAAAAGTATGTCTTCAGAGCGGTGTGACGACGTCATGCATGGCGTATCTCCAAGTCCACGCTCGAGCAACCTCGTCAAATTTTTCACGATCTGTCACATACATTTCACCAAGTTCCGGTTCCATGCAAACCTAAAAGAAAGGTATAATTAAAAATTCCAGTCATTATACTAACTCGAACTTCGAAGGTATATTAAAACTTTGAGTGCTACGATGTTCAGCAGTAGCGACCATTGCCACTCCACTTATGTCTTAGCCAACATTCCTTTTTCATTACTTCTACCACCATCATTTTAAATGTTCGGGACAAAGTGCCGAACACTTGGATACTCAACACAACTGATACTTAATAAGTTATTAATCAACTAATTCATGTATAGTAAGGAAATGTTTCAGGTACATATAACAAACTGAACAAAGTTTGTGCAGTGGTCAATGTATTAATAATATTTTGAATATGTACTAACCTGACAATAAGGATCAGTTAATAAACTTTGTACACTGATCAGCACTTTCGAAATAGTAAGAGCTAGGGACCAGTTATGGTGTATAGAATCTATGCCCACATCGCCATGCCTCGATACATTTGGATGAAGGATTTTTGTGAGAAACCTTACGACAGGCGGACACATTGGGTAACTGTCGCAAAATTGTTTTCATTATATACTATTCCATACAATTAGCGGGTTACTAAATTTTAGTCGAAAAGTTGTCGATGTTTGAACTTCTGCAACTTTCGTGACAAGGAATCGTACAACAATCTGCGTGGGCCCATTTTAGCAGCTAACTTCCTTAAGCTTAATGGAACGTAATTTTGTTAAAACTTAACTTTTCTTTTACAAAACAGAGTAAGACCCACGCAGCCTTTTTCTTTTGAAATTTTTCAACTTCCAACGACTCTGCGAAACATAATTATAGCGGGAAGTCTCCTCTTCCCTTTAAAGCAAATCAGCAGCTCAAATATCAACAACTATTATAAAAATTTAGTGACTCAATGATTTATACAATAACTCTACTTAGATACAATAAAAAGAATGAATATCGAATTATACCTGTAGGGCACTTGCAGGTACAAATAAAACAAGCCACCTTCGTAAGGACTTCCTACTGGTCCAGTAATGGTAGCTTGCCAATGACAACACATTTGGTCCAATGGTGTAGCTTCAATACCTTCTGGTGGGTCGATTCTCAAACCTTTTAGTTCGCTTCGCAACCTGTTCCTCCTCCAAGAATTTTCTTCCATTTGTGGAGGGCGCGATCTTAAAGATGTTTGTGCTAGACACGTTCTACAAGGTGCGGATGAAGCTAGTTGATCATACACTTTGTACCAGTTGTTCACGATACCAATTGGCTTGTAAAGGGGCCATCGTAATTTGACATGCTGTTGCCACTGTTGTGGCGTAATATGGGTCGAAAGTAGACTAAACCACCTGCGGCAGACATTCGCAGCGGACCAGAGACTAACATCGTCCAAGTGAGAAAAGATCACCAATAGCACTTCTGGTGGTAATCTCTCTACTAAACCAGGTTCGTTTATAGGCTCATGCTCGACATCTTTGTAATTCGTTAACATTTCTAATCGTTCGGACAAATCATACAATCGTGAAGGTTCCCCTATTTCTTGCTGAGGTCGACCATTCCATTGATAGTGTCTTCCTGCATCCCCGTTACAAACTGGAAATACTTCGGCGTTTCGCGTGTCTTCTGACACTTCCTCTGGATTAAGGGCAAAGACATTACTCTCTTCATGCTGTGGACAAACATTGCCATTGGCATTCGCATTACCATTGCCATTGCCATTGCCATTCCCATTGCCATTGCCATTGCCATTGCCAATTCCATTCCCATTCCCATTTCCATTTGCTATATTGTGTGGTGCTGCATCACAAGGTATGCCTGCATTTTGACGAGAAGTCACGGATTTAGGTCCGTTAGGTACACCGCCATTACGGAAAAAGTGATAATATTGAAGAGCAGCAACATTTTCTTCTTGCAGCTGTGGCCTTTGAACCATATGAGAATTCTGATCGGCGACATTTACAGAATGTGCTATGTTTGCACTCGGATTTGGATTCTGCGGGGAATTCTGTTGCTGCTGACTTGCTCTCCTCTCGTGATTGTAGTAAAGATCTGTTGGTTCATCATTTCCTGAGTCTTCATCATCTGTTTTCTAAATGTAATGAAATACAATATATAGTGAAGTCTACGTAGATTTTGATCGCATTTGTATAAATTTCAATTACCTCACTAAATATTGGGACTTGCAATAATCCAATTTCATTAGGAAATAAGAAGGCATGGCATGTCGCACATACTGACTCCCCGAAGCAAGGGCCGTAGTAGCCATTGCAAACATAGCAAGCATCAGCCTAATATAAAAAATCTTAGATTTAGCAAGATCAAAAACAACAATATTTATCACCTTACGCTCTACATCGAAATTTCCATTGAATCAGTTGTATAAAGTATATTAGTTGCATAATCTAATAATGACAGAGTCTTTCTTCTCAGGCAATATGCAATTCGACCTCAGGAATGTTTATATATATATGCTCGAGGTGAATTACCATGTAGAAACAAGAGTGTATTGCAATCCTATAATTATCAAACAACTAATTCATGGTTGGCATTGCGTTTACGGCTATGCGTTCGATGACAAATGCGAAATACAAGTCTGTCATTGAAGGGCAAGCTGATTTTTTTAAAGATGTATTCGTATAAGCTCTGCTTATTAGAATAGATCGTGCGAGTAACGGAATGATGAACTTGCCGAAAACTGGAAGTCTGGGCAAGGGACGCATTCAACAACATCACAGAAATCGCCTTGCAAAGTCAGATTAAAATGCCGGGAAGTGTTCTCCGGTGCTTTCTCACCACTTGTAAACGAAGGCCCGCCGACTACCTTGTTGCCGGCCATTTTGATTTTATACATGTCATATGTGCATTTCCATTTCTACATATACATAGGCACAACGTTGTGTACAGATTGTTGTATTCTGTAAATAATCACACACATACAAAAAACACACAGGGTTTGAACACTTCACTATATTTTTCTGTACTGCGCATATGACAATGGATATAGCTACTTTAGTATGAGTGTGCGATTTAAGACAGCGCCGTATTAGAAGTCAATAACTAATCACAATATTTATTGCAATAATAAAACAAATGCAACATATATATGTATCACAAGAATTCTCTTTCCTCTACAAATGCTCCGTGTGGAAGTTCAATGATTGTAATCGCACTAAACATTAGAAACTATATAATATAATTTCGTAGCAACACTTTCCTGCGAGAAAGAATGTTTTAGCAAAGGTTATATATGGATACACATATCAATATTACACACACAACGTCACCGTATACTACACGAGATACTTGTAGGGCACAAGTCAAAATATGCTGAACGGCTGAAGTTAGGAGCAGCTACGCAGGGCAGCGTAGATTGGCGTAGATTTGGATCAGATTAGATGCGTTCAGCAAAACACGTCGCTGCCCAAGTTAATTATGATTTTCGGGTTGAACGGGTTGAACTCAACTTCCGGTTGCTTATTAGTGAAGGCGTTCAGCAGGCACTGCGCTGCACTGCAGCACGCTGCAAATGCTGCAAACTGCTGCAAACTGCTGCAAACCTGTGTTGCCGAGATAGGAATGCGCTGCGTGGCTGCACAGCGGACCATTCTCTGTCGCCTTTTGCTCAACGCAGCTTGACACCCCAGTTGTCAGCGTCAGCACACACACTAATTTTGAGTCTATGTATGATGAAAAAGTATACCTTTTTAATAAGTATTTTATTAATAATTTAAGTATGTTCCATTTTTTGTTTAACTATCGCTACAAGATTCGGCGGGCACCAGGCAATCGTTCAAAATTACTGCTCTGTTGATTGAAACAGCGCGCTTTTTAATTGCGACTATATTTATAGTGAATCTGAACACGTAGATAAGTAGATAACTATAGACTACAAATTATCTACGTGTAGATCTATAGTGCACTGCTATAGTGTGCTATAGTGCAATGCAATGTAGTGTGACGGTGTGGAGGTGGTGTAAAAGGTGTAGGTGTAAAGCAGTCAGTGTGTTGTGTGTAGATACTATTAAAGAGCATACGAGGGTGTATATATGTACAACTGACAGTGATATATAGAAACCAATACAGAGAACCCCACTGAACCCTACTCGACGTCACTCGACAGAAATTATTTATATAGATTTTCTATCTTGTTAGATCCTAAGTGTGTTTGCTTAGACGACAGTATTTATTTAAGAATTTCGAAAACCGTACAGGTACTCGCGCATAATTAGATTGTTTAACGCATTGGCGTGAGCATTCGAAAATATATATTGTTTATTGTCCGCAGGGGTGGAGTTGCTTGGCACGTAAGTCTTTAAACCTCACGACCTCTCCGTGGGAATGGTCACAATGGGAGAACCCCTTACTTTAGCGAGTGGTAGGTACAATATTTTTTTCCTGTATTTTCCATTGCTCATCATTCTTCAACATGCGAATCATTGTACTAAAGTTGTTACACGAAAACTACTGACTATTCATTCGGAATCGGTTGAAAACGCCGAAAAACAAATTTTACGTTGTTTGTTCCGACACTTCTTTTTATGATTAATTACTTATTTAATCATATGCTTCAATTAATCTGTAGTTAAGCACTTAGACCTTAACAGAGCATTTAACATAAGAAATCATTGTGCAATATAATTGTACATAGACTTACTAATCGCACTTTTACTTTTAGACGTGAAAAGAGCCATTGAGCTGTTAGACAAATTACAAAAAGGTGAGAAACATTAGAAGTCTTAGATGGAAAATGAAATTCTCTTATGTTGTTTCCACAGCCAGTAACAATAACATAAAAGAGTAATCAAGACTTATTACTGTCGATAGGAGGAGAAGTACCTGTAACAAAACTCGCCGCATTGCAGAAAGTACTCCAAAGTGATTTTCTGAATGCTGTACGTGAAGTGTACGAACATGTCTATGAGACTGTTGACATACAGGTACTATTAAAAATAGTCATATGCTTTGCCTTCTGTTTTGGCAAAGAATTTAGTCAAGATGACACGCAAACCTGATATTTTTTAAGGGAGCGCAAGATGTTCGTGCATCAGCCACAGCAAAAGCAACTGTTGCTGCATTTGCCGCGAGCGAAGGACATGCACATCCACGTGTAGTAGAACTACCAAAAACCGAGGAAGGTCTGGGATTCAACGTAATGGGAGGCAAAGAACAAAATTCACCTATTTATATTTCACGAATCATTCCCGGTGGAGTGGCAGACAGGCATGGAGGCTTAAAACGTGGTGATCAACTAGTGTCCGTGAATGGTGTTGTGAGTTTAATTGGATGCATTACTGTGACTCGATCAATTACTTATCTTAAAAATCAGCTTTGCAGCTTGAAATTTCAAGCGAATTATAAATCAAGTAGCTGGTTATGAATATCTATCTCTTTTCAGTGTGTCGAGCATGAAAATCATGAACGAGCTGTGGAGCTACTGAAACTTGCTCAGAATTCTGTTAAACTGGTTGTTCGATATACTCCACGTGTACTGGAAGAAATGGAACAGCGTTTTGACAAACAGAGAGCTGTGCGCAGACGCCAACATATGCAATAAATGACATGGTTGGCTTCCTTCATTGTGTTCTTGCGTGACATTTATTTTCACGGCAATATTTCGTTAATACAGAACTATTAATGTTTTGTTTGCAATTCAAATTTGCCAATTTTATAGATGACGCGCAACATCGACAGGTACAGATGAAAAGATGTGTTTATGGCTGGATATACTAATTTTGTGGTACAGTGCCAAATCAACATGTCTACATTTTTCAGATATATCCAAAAATGTCTATTTACCTATTGCAATACTAAAACACTGCTATTATAATTACTTTGTTAGGTATATATATAGGCATCTTTTTTTGTGATATGGTTTTTGTATTATGAAAATCTGTATGCTTTACTTTTCTCCTTTAATTTTATGCCTTTGATTATGACTCCAAAAAGTTATAAACGCTACTTGAAATTAATAACAGGAGTGGCACACCTCTTATTATGGCGATTATGTGTTCAAGTACATTTGCACCCATAAGTCAGTGTACAACAGTGTCATTTATAGTTCCCTGAGATTGACATGTTTATGTGTTTATAGTAATAACAATTGAATAATGTTTAGATTTTAGAATTAATGATGAAATCCAGTTCAGCATTATTAAAAGTATTACTCCCATTACACAAACAGTCGTCTATTTATCAGATCATTTAACACTGATCTATATGTACAAGAGAAGAGATAATAAATATTGTTCCTCTTCAAATACAAATTCTGTCTTGTGTTCTTCCTTCAATGGCTCAAAATAAACATTTTTTTATAGATAAATATATTTCTTCTGTGAATATATATTTCAATATCTAGAAATTCCAATATTACAATATAACATAAGTGGCTTTACTTATAATTTACTCTACTTATTTTTTATATTCAAAAAGTTAATAGTTGGCTGCACTGCTTGGAATGTTATAGCAATCTATCGTTGGTCAATTGAGTTGGTTTCGCGACATAATCGTATGCGTGTGTATACAGGCAATGCGGGCCTGGATTACACACACATAGGCACATCGATATTGTAATTTTACCATCACTTACCACGTGTTAGGATGCCGGCTGGCTGGTAAGCTGGCATATGATTGTGGGCTGACTCTGAGTGACTTTGAATGAATGAAGAGATTCGTGTCAAAATGGGGAAACAGCTGACAGAGAAGATATTAGAATATTTAGATGAAAGGAAAGAGGCTAACTCTCTTGATTTGAGCCGAATCTTTAATGAAGATCATCAGAAGATAATTGGAGCAATTAACAGTCTTAATACTATTGGTGATGTAAGTTTGTCAATTCAAACCAACATCGTCTACTAATACTAATTGTAGTACACTAATGTAACGATACATTTTAGCAAAAGTACTTGCTTTCTAAAATTAGTAATTAAATTTAAGTATAATTAGGTAAATTTAGGTAAATTTAAGGTAAAATTAGTCTCAGTAGGTTGTGTATTGTTAATTCCAAAGTCGAGAAGAATATAATCTGTAAATGGAACGTAAATAAAATATGTATTCATTCGTGATGCTTACATAGTCTATTCATTTCTTACAAAGTATGGAGCATTAAAAACTATACCAATATTGTATTATTTGATTAACAGTGCAGAAAACTAGTATATGCTTCATATGTCTTTAAGGAAAACGTCTTATATCTCGCAGTTACATGTATTAATTTGTATGTTAACAGTTAATCACAGCCAAACCACTGTCACAGAAGAAGTGGGAGGTTACATCCGAAGGGCAACATGTAGTAGATCACGGCAGTCATGAGGCTGCTGTGTATAAGGCAGTGTCCGAGTCAGGCACACCGCAATCAGAAATTATGAAAACTGTACCCTTTGCCAAAGTTGGGTTTTCCAAAGCTATCGTTGCAGGATGGATTGAGTTGGACAAATCATGTTCTTCGGGTCCACTCGTTAAAAGGAAAGTTGAATCGATTGTAGATACTACACAAGCTCATTTAAAAGATGTCTCGAATATACCTGACAATCTAAAAGCAGAATATAAGAAAAGAAAACTTCTTCAAGAAATGTAAGTCTGCCTGTTGTACCATGGGGAACAATTTTTATTTTGTTGAACTTAAACACAAATAAATGATTTGTCTTTCTTTTGGTTGCAGTGTAATAAAGACTTTCTTAATAGGAAAGGGGCCTAATTTCTCAACAAAACTAGAAAAATTAGAGGCCGATTTGACTGCAGATTTATTGGCGAATGGAACATGGAAGCAAAAGAAATTTAAGCCATACAATTTTGCAGCTCTAGGTTCCACGTTAGACATTGGTCATTTGCATCCATTGTTAAAAGTCAGGAGTGAATTTAGAAAAATCTTTCTTGAAATGGGGTATGTGGTTTGAGTAGTTTCTACAATATATGAAATGTCTTTTACCAGTCATATTATTGTTTAGAGAGCAATTAATATTTATAACTTGGAATATGCTTTAATAAAATATTTATTCGTTCCAGATTTACCGAGATGCCAACAAATAATTATGTTGAAAGTTCATTCTGGAACTTTGATGCTTTATTCCAGCCACAACAGCATCCGGCTCGTGATGCTCATGATACATTTTTTATATCTGGTATGTTATACATTTTGTTTACCATTTAGTTCTTTTTGTCATTTGCATGAGAATAATTGCAGTGTAACTGCTGTTGCAGACCCCAAGTTAAGTACGGATTTTCCAATGGAGTATTTGGAACGAGTTAAGAAAATACATAGTGATGGTGGGTATGGATCGCAAGGCTATCGATATAATTGGAAAATCGAGGAAGCACAAAAGAATTTGTTACGGACTCATACCACAGCAGTTAGTGCGCGAATGCTGTACAATCTTATGCAACAGGTAAGTTCTTTTCATAATAATTTAAATTTAAATGAAAGAATACAACTGTTAAAAATACCAATCTGTACTATTCTTTTCCTATAAACATCTTAGTTATTATTTGTTTGTTTCTAGGGTGATTTCAAACCAGTCAAGTATTTCAGTATCGATCGAGTGTTCCGAAATGAAACTCTTGATGCAACTCACCTTGCAGAATTTCATCAAATCGAGGGTGTTATAGCCGATTATGGTTTAACCTTGGGTGATTTGATTGGTACCCTTTATGAGTTCTTTAAGAAATTGGGTATCACACAACTACAATTCAAGCCAGCATATAATCCATATACTGAACCTAGTATGGAGATATTTTGCTATCACGAGGGTCTTGGAAAATGGATTGAAATTGGAAACAGTGGAATGTTTAGGCCAGAAATGCTCTTGCCAATGGGACTTCCAAGTGATGTAAATGTTATTGCATGGGGACTTTCACTTGAAAGGTATGGCTACTATCTTTGACCAAATATGATAAATGTATGTGTAACAAATTGAGATTAATACTATTTTTACTTACTTATAGGCCAACAATGATAAAATATGGACTAAACAATATTAGAGATTTGGTTGGTCCAAAAGTTGATATGGAAATGGTTTATAACAACCCAATCTGTCGATTGGACAAGTAAATATCTTTTTAACCAATATTCATGTAATTTGCATCTATTGTTAAAGTATTTCTCTTACTCTAGTAATCATTTAAAATGTACTTAAGTTTACTTTGTGTAAGGTACTTGTTACTGTAACACAGAGTGTGTAAACAAATGTGTATTCTTCAATGTATTTCCTAATTATTACTTTAAAGTGATTCATGCTGCGTGACATTATTAGTTGTGGTTGAAATGTACTATTCAAAGAATGGGACATAAAGGTGACAGATAACATTGCATAAAAAATTGTTTGTTCAGGACAAGTCGACAAGATCGAACGCCCAGGAAAATGGCCAATGGAAACGGGCAAATTCGTACTAATATTGTTTCTCAAGAAATCAGCACTGCATCGGACGTGCTGATTCCTGAAAAAATGGGAAACCAAAAACTAATACTTTACTGTGACCCTAAACATCCACCCTCTTTTCTGCAACCACTCTTTTCTCTCATCAAGTCCTGCCTGACAATATTTGTATCAACACACGTTCACTCGAATGTCAAAACAATGCCTAACAACTTATTAAAGTTTTGTTCAGAGTTTCATAACAAACAAACTAATTACAACGAGGTTGACATTGCTCTAACAATAATTTGGAAGGAAATTGGTATTGATCCAATACTACATTTATCATCGAAGCATAAAATAACAGGGCAAATAAACATTGCCCGCTACCTAAATCGCTTTGTTGAAACACGGCATCGAGACTTGTTGGTGTATGAGAATAAGGGTGCAATATACGCAAACCAAATTGATACACTTTTGGAAAAACTACATATGGAATTACATTCTGGAATTTTGTCGAAAATATCAAGGAAATCACGTTATGTTATGGGAGATTGTCTCTCTATGGTTGATCTGCTGTTAGAGAGCCCCAAATAATTATTGATAGCCGTAAACTCATTTAATAAGGTATGCTAATTTATACAGACTAATTAAGGCGATCTATTATCGTAAGCAATGGATACGGTTTAGTAAACAATTTATGAACATATACTCGATCATTCTGTTGAGAACAAATTGATTAATTAATATTTATATGTATGAAGTTGGTGTGACCCCTAGAACAATCTGCAACATTTCATTAAAAATAGCATATTTCTATATTAAGCGGCAGGAATGTTTAGACAATAGAGTTCCTATATACAATCTTCGATTCTCAAGTAACAACAAATTTCCAAAAACTATTTTTCATAAAAACTATATTTTCATATGCAAACCTATAAAACACACTATAAAGTATAATAATTTATATAAGGACAGTTTTTGCCTACACTTAACTATATTTTTCTCTTTAGAGTATTTCTGAAATACACTAGCTATTCCGATTCTTAACGACACAAAATAAGAAAGTTGTATCTAAAATAAATTTCATCCGATCATAGTATAGGCTGTATATTTGTAATGAAGCAGTTTCCTTTACAAGTAAAAGGAGTAATATGAAACGAAAATCTGTAGTTCCTCCATGGCAACCATGTTCCTTATATTTCCCAAAAAATCTCTTAGAACTCATTGCAATTACAAAAAGATATCACGTTTTACATGTGCATGTTAAAGAAAACGGAATAAAAGGATATGAATTAGGTTATGGGAATTTAAAATAATTTGTCCTATCGCTCAGGCATATGCACACTATATTTACAATATTTAGTATTGTCCATACATCTCACTCTGTTCTCATCCCAAATGCTCTTCTTTAGAGACTTAAAAGAAAAAACACTTAAAAAATAAAAAGCTAAAATTTCATTTCGATATTCGATATATTTTTGCGGCTCTTAGTCGCAGACATCTAGCGTACTACATAATTTATATTCTAAATATTTTAAATATCAATTCCTCACACCACTTGCAGCAATATAACAATACATCGATCAATTTAGTTGAAATAAATTCGATAAACAATGTTTGTGGAATTCATAATACTATATATCTATAAACATGGTAGATACTGTTGTTGCGTATGCGTCGTATGCGCGAGGCGCAACACTGTATCTAATACGATTAATTCCAAACGGCGCAATTAACTGATGCACTTTACCCAAGCTACTTCCGCTGTGTTACTTAATAATATGCCTTTAAAAGGAGCGTTTTAGATGTTTTAAAGAGAAAATACGCTGTATTTAAAGCCAACATATTCATGTATGAATGTACATATATTTTAGCTTTGTAGCCAAGTGGAAGGTCCGCAGTGAAAGAAACTTATGCTCGATTCACTGTTCATTCTGAGTTGTAGTAGCATTTATGAGAACGAAAGAGAAACTAACAAGAGGGCAATCGACGGCCGAATTGGAGTCAGAACGAGGAACAGCCGAGGTATTCTAAACTACATAGTATCCTAGACTGGCCGGCTTAAACTGAAAGATCTATATGTCAATAAGGTGTTCCCAGTGTGCATCCTAGTTTGTCCTGTCGCGAAAAAGTAGGTGCAGGTTGTAACCCGTGTTTCCTATTAGATGATGCGATTAACCAGTACTAAAGGAAAGTGTTAGCTTGAGCCAGCTTATAAGCTCGGAAGAGCGGAGGCGCGACGTACCGTCCGCGAGTTTGGCTGGTAGTTGGCAGTGCTTTCATTGCGAGAACTGGGCAAGAAGACATTTGCTTTCAGGTATGCAAGTGCGCGCAGCGGAGAAGTAGTGGAGGCGAGCAGAGGCGAGCGAGCAGGCAGGCAGCACCGTGGTAAAGGAAGTATACGATATCTCGGTGTCGCACTAAGGTCGAACGAACTTTCCCGAGCGGAATCGAGAATCCAGCAGTGTGAAAGCACCAGCGAGCAAGGAGGAAGCAAGGACACAGGAAGAAAGAATCTAGCGAAGGGAAAGGGAGAGAGGGCGCAAAAGCAGAAGCAGCAGCGGGCGGACGTAGCTCTCGGTGGGACGGACGGGCGAGAGAAGGAGAGCATCCAGCGGGGGAAGGTTAAGAAGAAGGAAAGGAAAGGAAGTTAAGTTCGCGGAGAAGAGCTTCGGTAAAATGGCGATGATGGCTGGCGGCGAGATCAGAGCCAAGCGATAGAAGAGAATTACACGTTCCCTAGGTTTTGTTTTGATCCATTTCCTGCCGCGCGAAGGAGAGAAGGAGAGAGGCTGCAGATAGGAGAGAGTGGGCCGAGTGAAAGAGACAATAAAGAGTGGAAGGAGGCGAGGCGGCGGGGAGGTGGAAGAAGAAAACTGGTGTTTAAGTGGAGCAAGGAAGGAAGAGGAGCTCGAGCGCGCGAGCACGCATCCTCCTTCTAGTGGCACTCCAGTCTCCTGCTCGTTTCGACTAGCCATCTCTCTCAGAGCCTCGGGATTGGCGACCTATTCTTCTTGTGAGTGCGATTGGTCATATCGTAGATAGTGAACAGTAACAGTTATCCATCGCTAAGGCGCAACTGCACGCGCGAATCACCGCGTATTGGTGTGTGTGCGTGTGCGTGTGCGCGTGCATGTGTGGGTGTCGCGGTGCGAGTCACCGAACTGAGAGAGCCAGTGCTAAGAAGAATAGAGGGAAGGCGGGTTGAAAGAGAGAGAGCAGAGTCGTTGAGCTAAAAGCAGGTGGCGAGAAGAACGCCGCCACGATTCGGTACAGCTGGATCGCGATGCCGCATCGCTCTGACCCCGAACTCTTCGAAGGCGCCGCGCACAAGGATCCTACATCCTGCAGGACTCTTTGTCGAGTCCGTTACGCACCAACGTAAGTAAGAGAGCAAGCTGCTACGCTCCCACTTGGCAGCCTTCAATTTCATCCTGCATCATTTGAATCCCCAAACGTCACCTTCCCTATACTCCATTTACGAGCACGCTCGCGTTTGCGTACCCTTTGTTATGATATCCCATCGCAGCCAATGAGGTTAGACCGCAGCAACCGATGACTTTGCAGATTGACTCAAGAACTATGTGCATTTAGTTACTGCATCTTTCGCAAGGAAGATTTAGCAAAGACTTTTCTAGAAGCTGTGCAAGCCCTCAGCGAAAAAAATCATGTAACCGTGACTCGCCCGAGGTAGTATCGACTCGTGCCATTTATCCCCGTGTTAGTGTTGTACCTTTTTCGATCATTGCGTGCGGGACGACCAGCTTTTTTTCTTCGTTGATCGACCAGTCTCATTGGCTAGTCCCTCTGCAATTGCTTCTTGATCCTTCAGCAGCCTATTCGTGATTCATGGTACTCTTGTGTATTTGCAACTTCGTATTCAGTTTTCATGATGTTCTCTGTCGCCTTCGCGGGTAGTTGTTGCGTGTGCTGCACCAGTAATATTTATCATTCTTCGATCCTCGCTGGCCTTTATTTGTATTTTTCTTAAAATACCTCTCGGGCATTGCGAATCCCGTGGCAACACGACGGGATCTCGCGACTATTTTGGAAATCAACTGCCTGTCGTACAATTTTTGCACAATGCTTCCGTTATATCGATTTTCCTCTAATGAAACACAGGCTATTAAGCGATAGCAGAATTAAGTGAATTGATGTGTGTATTCTGAGCGTACTATGACGACTTGGTCGATGTTAGCAAGGTATTGTCACGAAAATTTACCTCCGACAAAAGAAACCAGATTAAAGAAGAGGCCGCATACTTAACCAATAAGTGGCGAATGACTTAGGTAAAATTTCGCGTTGGTCGGACAGAAATTTCATCAATTATCATAGTGTTGCACAGATTTGAATTGCAATAAATAAATAAATGTTCTATGCAAGCTTATACATAACTTATCATATATAATCCCATTTGTTATGGCAATTTGAGTTTTTTTATATACTTAAATGAAATTATTTGCATGACTCTTTATTTGAAATTAACACTTATATGACAGTAGAAGTGAGACTAATATTCTTGATGATGTTTCAACAATACACTTCACTGTTCTCAATAATTGCATCATACTTGATATATTGAAGGTGATATCAGTAAGAAGAAAATAAAATAACACAATCTAATGATTTAATATTACCTTACAGGTTTTAAAGTAAGGAAGGGAGAGTTTACCTATCAAAATGAAGATTGATCGGAGTAAACTGAGAAAGTGCACATCTGAAGTGGTATGTAACATGTTTCTAATATCATACTTAACAATTCTTTTTTCTTAAGCCAATAACTTTTAACTTGCTTAATCTCCTCATAAATACTATTCCCTCTGCAATAAATATGAAATTGTTATATTCAAAACTGCTAACAGTTAAGAAGCATCATAGTAATTATAATTCAATGTTTCTCTCTTAATAAAGAAATATTTCCATACTGATACTTGTATTGAAATTTGTAGCCGGCCGAGTGCCAAGCACTGATAAACAAATTACGATCATGCACACATGCGGAGTTATTAGAAGAGTTGAAACAAATAGATGCGTGGACCTTTAGCAAATGTGAGCTATTCCACTGGATTGATGTACTCGACCTCAGTGACAGCATTCTTGAGGAAGCTGCAGCAAGGAGTCCTGACAATCCTTGGGAATTAGCATGCGATCTTCCCCAAAACAGACAGGTATATAATTTTGGCACATTTCTTTTATTTTCACTGTAACAAGATAACAAAAATTTCGCTGTGCAAGTACAAATATCAGATTCAAAATGTTCTTTCATTTATAGGCGAAAGAACTGTTACTATGGGTACTCCATTTTACCACACTATTAATCGAGCACTCATTTTCGAGGCATTTATACAACAGCATGGAGCACCTGGTGACATTACTCTCAAGCTGTGATATGCATGTGGTCCTTGCTGTCTTGAATTTGCTGTATATGTTTAGCAAACGCAGTAACTTCATCACACGATTGAATAGTGACAAGAGGCAAGCTCTCCTCAGTAGGCTCAATCACTTAGCAGAAGTAAGATAATAAACTTCATCGTCAACACATATGTTAAATGCTTTTACTAAGTATTAATTTTTTACTGCGTCACACGTTTCAGAGTTGGGGTGGAAAAGAAAATGGTTTTGGCTTGGCAGATTGTTGTAAAGAATTCCCAGATAAGGTTAGTTTGTGACAACATGGAATAAAATGAAATTTATAGACCTTTTATGAGGGCAATGCAATCATAATACTATAATTTTGTCCTTTCTGACCGTCATATTTTGTTATATAATCAAAATTGATGAATGATTTATTTTGTATTATCAGCCTTTTCCGGCTAGTGCCACAACCTTACACTTTGAGTTTTACGCCGAGAACCCAATGGTTGGCGAAGCTGGCAATACACCTAGCACCAATTCAAAGAAAGTTGGGCAAACCAATCTCGTTACTTATATTCATATAGAGCATATCGACAAACTCGGTAAGACTCCTGCACAGATCATGAACGATCTCTTGAAAGTTTTCAATGTACCACAAGATCGACAGGTAAGAAACAAATATTTTGCCACTTCAAAGACATTAGAACAAGACTTTGATCTCATATTCTGTAATTGATAATAGGTTCTTAATTGGTGTTATTAGTAAACATTGACAGTTATCATCTTATATTGCTGTAGATGGTACTACATAACTTCATTTTTGAATGAAATATTTGTCGATTTTAGATGGCCTTGTTAACACACATAAGGCTGGCACACAGCTTCTCAGACTACAGACGACGATTACAATGCGTTCAAGCGCGTCTGCAGGCTCTCTCGGTCTTAGTTTATAGCAATGCGCTTCAAGAGAACGCTCATAGCCTGTTGCATCCTGGACTTCTTGAAGAATTAGTCGAACTCCTTGAGCTACCACAGCCCCATCTTGTTGAAGTTCGAGCCGCGGCTCTACGAACCCTTACTAGTATCATACATTTGGATCGCAATCCACACTTCCCTAAGTAAGTAAACAATTTGTGCTGTGCTATCAGTCGTCATAAAGTTCTAAATCGCTAAGCTACATTTATGAAGATCTTATATGACTGTTGGTAAATTATTCTTATTCTTGGGACTTCCTTTGTTCTTATGTGCATTGAAAAATACATTTCATTTACAGAAAACCGGGATCGAGATTAAACATGATAATCGACGTCACAGGGGCAAGTTCTTATCACGGATTCTTGCCTGTGTTAATTCGCACCTGTATATCAAATTTAACATCGCCCCAACCCGATGCGCAGTCTTTTCCACTGCCACTTGCGACAGCACTCTTCAGCTTCCTCTATCACTTGGCAAGCTATGAAGCAGGTTGCCAGGCTCTTATTAGCTGCGGGATGATGGAAAGCCTTCTCAAAATCATAAATTGGCCTGGCACAGAACTGGAACACATTACTGTAAGTACAGTTCTGGCTTATTGATCGTATATCATTACTGTTTTTCAATTTTGGCAGAGACTTTCACATTGAATGCCTTAAATTTCTATTTGCAGTTTGGTACAAGAGCAGTAAGAGTAATTGACCTGATAACAAATATAAATATGCAAGGTTTCCAAGCTCATGGAGGATTAGCAAGTTTTATCAATCGACTGGATATGGAAGTGAACATTTGCAGAAAGGAACAGCCCTTTGAAATTGAGCCAATGATGTATCAAGAAGGAACTTCCTCAAATTCAGCATCAACTTCTAATGAAGAGACTAGTACTTCAAGACGCTCGCATGAATCACTTGAAGAGCGTGAGGATGCTTCAAATCCAATGGAATTTTCCGAGGATGAGAACACCAATTCCAAACCCGACGAAAAGATAGAACAGCAACAGAGAACAAGGGATTATTCTGCTGCAAAATCCGGAAAGACATGTTTACTACAACGGGGTGCAGTTTTGAAAGGACTACTAAATTTCATAAAGAAAGCTATACAAGATCCCGCATTTTCTGACAGTATTAGGCATATCATGGAAGGCACGCTACCTTCATCTCTGAAACACATCATTAGCAATGCAGAATATTATGGACCATCCCTATTCTTAGTTGCGACTGATGTGGTGACAGTTTATGTTTTCCAAGAGCCCTCTTTATTGTCATCCCTTCAAGATAATGGACTTACAGATGTTGTCCTGCATGCTCTGCTCATAAAAGAAGTAAGTAGCTTTATTCGTTCAAGAAGTCGTGTTTTTCATCATTTTACACATCTCAACTAGAATTTTTGTTGCAAGTGAGTTACAGAATAAGATACAGGAATACATTAACCTTTCGTTTACACAGGTTCCTGCAACTAGAGAAGTGCTGGGTTCGTTGCCGAATGTTTTTAGCGCGCTGTGCCTAAATCAGCGCGGTCTTGAAGCTTTTGTAAAACGGCGGCCCTTCGAGCGCTTTTTTAAAGTCCTTTTATCGCCAATCTATCTGTCAGCAATGAGACGACGACGCAGTGCTGATCCATTAGGCGACACAGCTACCAATCTTGGGAATGCAATGGATGAACTCATGAGACATCAACCGAGTCTAAAGCACGATGCCATAGCTGCTATCATTAAGCTGTTAGAAGAATTGTGTGTCTTGGGTTGTGATCCTCGCTACGTTTGCTGGCGAGCTGCCAGTAAATTTGAAAATTCTCCGTTCAGTTCAACTTCAAACAATCGCCAGTCATCTGGACAATCAGTGGGAGTTGGTGTAGGTGATTCAGGAAGTGGAGGTGGTGGAGGTGGTGGAAGCAGTAGTGATGAAGAAGAAGAAGACGAGGAGGAAGCTAGTACTAGCTCGCATCCACAGCGAGAGGAACAACCTTCACCATCTCCTGCGCAGCCTGGGCCACCACCACAGCCTAAAGAGAAAACGCCAATAGCACTCATGGAATACATTCAGAATGTCATGAAATTTGTTGATGCTATCCTGAGTAACAATTCAACAGACGATCACTGCAGAGAATTTGTTGCTCAAAAGGGATTAGTACCATTGCTTTCGATATTAGGTCTGCCGAATTTGCCAGTGGATTATCCAGTAGCCCAAGCCGCACAGGCAGTGGCTTCAGTGTGTAAAAGCATTCTAAATCTTGCTCATGAGTCATTAGTGTTGAAAACTGGTCTGGATCAGTTGAATGAAGTTCTCAACCTTTTGAAACCACTTCACAGTCACATGGAATCCCCTGGTGGCTCCGTTCTTCTCCATGAACTTGCATCTGCGCCGAACTTGGAAACAGCTTTCTCAAGTGATACAGCAACACCTTTACTGCACGCCATGAATGCGGCACATGGCTATGTCGTTATGTTTGTGCATGTGTGTCGTACAAGCCAAAGTGAAATAAGAAATCTATCAATGAATCATTGGGGTTCTGAGTTAGGTTTGACTGTTCTAAAAGGTTTGTCAGATCTATACATGTCTCTCGTTTGGGAGAGCACATTGTTGTTAGCACTTTGTAGTGAAGATATACCAGCTGGTTGCGATTTCGGAAAAGAGGATATGGACAAGTTGGTACCACCTGAATCAAGAAATGATGGCGAAAATTCAGCTTGGTCAGTGGCTACATCGTCCGACATGGGAAGTAATGGAATGACCAGTGCCATGGAGGCCCTCAGTACTGATCCACCACCAGTCCCTATGGAAGTCGATGATAAACCGACCACTTCCAGCACTGTTACTGGTGGACGCTCATCACCGAGCACTCATCAACAGAAATACATAAAACCTTTACTAGGTGCGTCATCTAGACTCGGAAGAGCATTAGCCGAATTATTTGGTTTACTTGTCAAACTTTGTATGGGTTCGCAAATGAGGCAAAGACGCACGCAACAAGTGCCTCTAACACCTGCGTTGCCTTCTCAAGCTGCACGAAGTGTCGCAACTGCACTCAACTTCCTTCTGGCTAGAGGCCTTTCTTGGGACAAGCTGCCACCGGCACCTGTGCCCAAATTTAAACTGACTTTCCTCATATGCTCAGTGGGTTTCACATCTCCAATGTTATTTGACGAAAAGCGACATCCCTACCATCTTATGTTAGAAAAATTTGTCAATCTTGGTGGACAGACTGCGTTTTTTGCAACATTCCACTGGGCACTTTCTGGCGGTGGACAATTTCATCTTGCGGAAGGATTGGAACATCCAAATCTACCAGATGGTACTGGAGAATTTCTTGATTCGTGGCTCATGCTACTTGAAAAAATGGTCAATCCTAAGGCGATTTTGGATTCACCTCATGTTATTTCCTCCAAGTGCTCTGGAATATACAAAGTATACGGCACTTTTGATCCCATAAAGTATCTCCAAGAGATTCACAAAAAGGCTTTTGAAGCTGTTATGCTTATGTGGGGCAAGAAACCTCTAAAAACATACGGAGCTCGCATGACGGAGTCGATTTTATCCATCTTGCGACACATTCTGCGTGGCGAGAAAATTATTAAAGAGCGAACAGAGAAAGAGGAATCCGGAGAAGGAACAATAGCTAGTGGTAGTGGAACTGCAACTGCACTAACTCGAGCAGGTGCTGTGACTGAACGTCGGGATGAGCCTGAAGCTGACGTAAACCCTGAACATTTACGGCAATTGATGGACATGGGCTTTAGTAGAGCACATTGCATTGAAGCACTGTTGCATACACTAACTGTTGAACAAGCGACCGACTATCTTCTGTCCTATCCACCTGTTTTACGTAGATTAGATGCTCCCAGTGGCGATGGGACTGGCCAAGGACTCATAATGGATCTTGAGTTAGTAGATGATGATCAGATTATGCACGCTCTTGCAATGTCTCTTGGAGACTCAGAGTCGAAAAAAGCTTCGGGACAAGAAGAAAATAACCGAGAAATTACCATCACCAAAAGTATAGATGAATTTACTAACACTGCACTAGAACAATGCTTAAATCTATTGGATCTTATTCCGGATACAGTCTATAGGATTTGTGATCTCCTTGTAACTATTACAAAAAGAAATGGACCCGAATGGCGTGATAATATGCTACGCCAATTAATCCAGGAAATTGGTGGCTTGGTAGATTACTTGTTTGATATTGCTGTCAGCTTAGATGAAAACGCAAGTGTTAAACTCGTTGAATGTGAAGAAGCGAACAAGGTTGCCGGCCGTATTTATCTGTACACGCTCTTTTTCGAGGGCACTTTCCAAGAAATGGGAGTTCCTTGCGCAAAGATTGTCGAGGAATGCGACATTTTAAATAAACTTGTATGGTTACTCGTAATGAGTGGAGAACCACTGACGGCAAACAAGAATAAAATACTTAAAGAATCGAAGGACAGTAAGGATGTAAAGAACGACAAGGACTCCAAGGATACATCTACTACAACTAAGACACCTAAATGGTTAGCACGATTGTTACTCCTAATTGACAGACTAGAGAAAGTAGCGACTCTGACAAAAAGGAAGCAACTGATGCATAAAGTAACTAACAGAGTCTGGAAGTGGTTCGATTTAAGTAGTGGGAAGTGGAACCAATACACACCAGCGAACAATCGAATAATTAACGACGCTTATTGGGCAGGCGAACCCAGTGTTAGAATCACATGCGGTCGCCGAAGGTATTTGGTGACCTTTTCTTGTATGACACAAGTGAATGAAGATACTGACAACAGGAGACCGATCACAATGAGCTTCAAGTCGAGCACAAATGAGGATGGCGGTTCCGATTCAGGATCAGATTCCAACATGGAAACCGACGAAACTCCAGTGGAGGACAAGAGGAATGCAGTTGTTCAGGGACTAGATCCTAGCAAAGCTCCTAGTATTGTCCGCGCGTGCGTGAAACTTCTGGCTATACCTGTTGATCGTGATGCGTTACACGCACTCATGAAAGTCTGCTTGAGGCTTACGAGAAATTATAAAAATGCGGAAGTCTTCGCACGGGAAGGCGGTGTAAAGTTACTGCTTGAAATGACACAAGCGAGCAGTTTTATTGGATGTATTAGTTTAAGTACTTTGTTAATTGGACATACCCTTGAAGAGCCTCGCACTCTTAGACTAGCCATGGAGAAAGTGATTCGTACGCGCACTCAGAGTAATATACCACCGGCGTACAAAGAGATCCTTTTCATGACCCGGCAAATTAGTAGCGCTGTATGTCGGGACCCAGAAGCATACCAGGAAGTGTGTGAAAATATCTTGAGAGTTGATATAAACGTGTTGAAACGAGAAGATGTTGATAACAGATTACTGGTGAAAGCATTACCTCCAAGTCACTCTCCGGCATTACCAATGGTGAAAGAAGTCGCAGTTTCAGTGGTGAGAGATTTATTGAATGCTCTGATAAAACCAGTGCCAGTCGTTACCGATGACAACTCCTCAACACCCACCGGAAGTCCAGAGAAGAAAACTCCACATTCTAATTCAAGTAGTTCTGGTATCACTGGAATTTCTGGGACTGGCGCGTCGGCTTCCACTTCTAGAAGAGATGTTGTCAGAAACAATGCAACGGCCACAAATGACCCTCTCGATGACGATGATCAAGTGACACAGATCATACCTCTTAAGATTTTTACAGAAATTAGTAGTAACGGCAAAGTCGAACCTGAAGAGGCAAAGAAACCTTTACTTGCGAAATCAGCAATTTTAAAGATTCTTGCTGAGGCTGTACGTTCGTATGGAGCAGTTGCTAGTCTTATTACTGAGCATGTATATAGAGCTGGTCAAAGTGAAATGGTAACAGAAGATACCTCTGCGTTGGCCTTCCTTTTGGATAAACTTCTACCAATGTCGCCAGAAAATTCAGGGGATAGACAATGCAATAACATGGCGAGAATGCTAATCGCTGCCATTGCCTCATGTAATCATTCGCCGGATGTGCAAACCATGCTTGTTACTGAAGTTAAAGCTGCGCTTACAAGAACTCTTGCTTTGTCTGAAAGTACAGAAAAACATGCACAACTGCAACTGCTAATAGGCCTGATTTCAACTATGATAGATAATTGCCCGCCAACTTTGTATAACCAAATGAGAGCTTCATTGAAAATGCAGCAATACAATAGTGTCAATTACATTGTAAGAATCATGTTGAGAAAAGGTATCATTACCGACTTAGCTAAAATACCACACAGCTTGGATTTATCAAGTCCCAATATGGCTGGTACGATAAACGCAGCTTTAAAGCCTCTGGAAACTTTATCGCGAATTATTAACCAACCAATGCCAGGAACAGTCAACAATAAATTCTCGAAGCCTAAGACCAGAACAGTACAAGAAGAACCCATTGGAGACCAAACTGGCACCACGACTTCCGAAACAACTCATGCAGTTGGCGAAGAGGCAAACGAGGACGCAGAAAATACAGAACACGACATTTCAGTTACGGCTGAAAGCCTTGAACCAAATTCTGAATCGCAGGTCCATGAAGAGGGAGACGAAGCTGGTCTCGAAGATATTATGGATCAGCTACTTGAAAGGTAACAATACATCAAATGGCTTCAGCAAAAATTCAAATAGTTCCTTTTGATGTTCTGCCTAAAATTTGCGTAAAATTCAATTAGTATACTAATAACTAGTAATGATTATGTCAGCTTGAAGCTACAGTACTTATAATCAAGCAGTGTATTATTTTCCAGAGACGGCTCAGCCGTAGCGGAGGAACAATCGTCCCGTCCGCATAGGCCAATGGACATTGATGAGGAGAGTTTAGCTATGAGAGATCCAGTAGGAGATTTTGATCATGCTCGTGATACTACAGTAAGACTAATAATATCTTTTCCCATTTTACAAGTGTTCTCACAACTTCTGTTGATACCTACGGATTAGTACTTTTCTATAAATAATATTCAAACCGCAAAATATAAAGATGTAATAAAGTCATAAGGATTAAGTAAAATATATTTCTACGGATGTATGTACTAACAGATTTTAAATCTTTCGTGGAAAGTGTAATTCGAAATTATGTAACGGCGTAATTGTTTTTGGGTATAACACTTCGATTTTTTGTAACCCTTGTGTTTTTTAGGAGGATTTAATGAGTTCCGACTCTGACTCAGATAGTAATCCTTCAGATGATAATGAAGATGAAGTTCAGGATGACGAAGACGAAGAAGAGGAAGAGGAGGATGATGGTGTGTATTCTCGAATTTATGCGATGCACTTGTTTAGATTCCTTAAATTTCATAGAGCCAAGTATTTTTCATACGCGTGATTTGGTGCAATAGGACTAGAAAATGAGGAGGAGGAAGAGGAGGAGGAAGAAGAAGGTTCATCAAATTATGAAGAAGATGGAATTGAGTTTTACGATGATGTGGGTGAAACTGGAGTATTCCGCATGTTCCCGTCATCGGAGCGTGACGGTGGAAATCTTGTAATGATTGAACACAATCTGGAGAATATGGGCAACGTCAACTCATCAACGCCGGTCACGTCGAGGCCTAGTATTGAATGGCATCATAGCATTCAATTACCATTTGGGGCCTTTGAAAATCCACCATCAGTTTCTGAGAGCAATGGTATCGTTTTTTATTCACTGTTGTTGTCCGAACTATTTGTAAGAACGTTTTGCAAAAACATTGCGCATTTAGTGATTTGTTTGATTTGCTTCTTAAATGCTACGAGCACGCGCAGGCCAAAGTGACATTCTAAGAATTATCGAATAATATAAAAAAGACTATGTACAATTATTGTGTAAAGCTATCATCAACAAAATGATATATGCTACAGGAATCAGTTCTCACCCGTTATTGATAGCTCACATTGGTGACACTACTAGCACTAGAGGACAACGGAGGTACGATTATCCACGTCAGCGAAGGTATCCACACTTGCAACTTTCGAATCCCCGCAATCCACATCCGCCAGCAATACTGCAAAGGTAAGAAGAGGGAATAATATATGTGGACAATACCGAAGTATATACGACGTTTAATTTATTATTCTTAGGCTTTTGGGACCAGCAGTGCAGGCTCTTCCTTTATCCACTAGCCAAGTTTTAGCCTCGAGTTTCCGCGATGCGCGTCTCGTCCTTATGGATAACCGGCTTAGTATATACACCAATGAAGAAGAAGAACAAATAGACTTTGTGGTATGTTTAAAGATGATTTAATATTGTCATACTATGACCTCATATGATAATATATTACAATATTTCGGGGGTATTGCATACAAATTTGTTTATGTTCGCAGGACCAGTCCGGTTATCTCTTCGGACCAAGTTTATCTGCCACTTTGAATAATATTCCTACCGCGTTACACTGGTGGATTGAGGAAAGTAAATTGTTGGATGGCGATTCCCAGCCCGATTGCTGTGTTGGTGAGTATACCAAGTAACATGCAATATTACAAATTCTATAACAGAAATGTTAAACTGTATTTTTTTGTGTTAGTACTTACTGACGTATGTTTATTATCTGAACAAATAGTACATTAAGATTGACTTTATTATTGTTCCAAAGGTGTGGTGCATTCATTAATTCCTGGATTGGAGAAACATAGAGATGCTGAAATAGCGGAACGTAAAGAGAAGCGGAAGAAACAGCATGCCACTGAAAAAGAACCGGAAAGAGATACTAAAGAAGAAAAAGATCGTCTGAACACAGAATGTGGGTAGCTTTTTACATTGCACTTTAAATAACGCCCTGGTTAATTACTGCATTTCTTTATTTAAGCTCAATATTAGTTTATGTAATTTTCACTTTTATTATACATGGCCATGCTTGCAGCAGCATCGTCCACCGCACTACCAGCGGAAGACCAGCGATCATCAACGCCGTCAACATCTCAAAGGGATGAATCAAGTCATCTTATTAGTGGAATAACAACCATTGAACCAACTAGACAAGAAAGAACACCGGACGAAGACATAATTGGTACGATTCTCTGTCTAATGTTACTGTCCTATCGGGTTCCATTCATGTAACAACATTTTGTACGCATGTTAACAATAACTTAATTTAAAGAATAGGTTGTTGTAATGATTTTCCTTCTGAAAGTCTTTCAACAATGAGCTCAAAACTCATTTCTTTAGAAATGTTATGTTAACTTTGAAGCACGTTATATGAGTTATAAATTTTGCAATATTTTATAACTTATAGTTTGCCTGGCTCATAAGTTTACAGAAAGAACTAACGCTTATATACTTAGAAGAAGACTATAGGAAGGACAAGCGTTACATTTTATATCAATACATAAGGGATTCTTTATTATTATTTGCATTGTTTGAGTTAGAAAAATAACCATGATTAATTGCGAACATATCTCACTTTGTGTAATTTAGATGTAACTGGTGAAATGGAGGTGACAGTGCAAGAAGATGAGGAGCGTCCACCTCCGCCACCACCTGAAGAGCAAGTATCCGAGCCGCGAGACCCAAGAACGGTCAATCGCAATCCTACTTTGGAATTGGCGCAGAGTCTTGTTGACTCCCTCCTTGGATCTTGTGCCCCAGAAGTTCGTAATAGACGAAGTACGTATTCTATCCTACACTTTTTTAGTATCGTCAGAACGGCAATTGTTCAAAAAGAAATAAGTTCAAATGATAATATTTTCCAGGAATACCCGATTATAATATGTATGGGTCTGCAGTAAGCGACGCGTCAAATAGGTCAAATGCGCCAATTGTGGTTGACTTTAGCCAAGAAGCAAATGAAGATCTCTCTAGAGAAAGCAGTGATTCATCAGATTGGATTCTAACTGACGATTCGCAATCTAATGTTGAACGAAAGTAAGTGACACACAACGAAATTAGTTTTCCAGGTTACACATATTACTTATACTTTCGTGTTCAATATTTACAATGCTAAAGTATATAGGATGCATTAAGAAAATCTATTAACTTTAAAGTGCAAACGTGGTCAACCAAGATCCAGCTTCGTCTTCTACCACTCCTGCTGCAAATCCCGAAACTTCGGCGCCACAGCAAGAACAGCCGCAACAACAACAAGAGCCACAACAACCATCTCAGCAGCCACAACAGCAACAACAGCAACCTCAACAACAACAAGTCTCAGCCGAGCAACAACTTCCAGACGGTGTTGATCCATCATTCTTAGCTGCACTGCCCGACGATATGCGTGATGAAGTAATAGCTGAACAATTAAGGTACAATTTTATTTAACAATATTTATTAATTTTGAGTTCCATTCATTTGCGTACGGATGTTTGAACGATTGTCTTCATTTTCCAGATTGCAACGAATCAGGCAACGCGCTCAAGCAACAGTTGTGGAGGACATGACCGGTCCACTAGAAGTAAATCCTGAATTCTTAGCGGCATTACCACCAGCCATACAAGAGGAAGTGCTGGCGCAGCAGCGATTGGAACAGCAACGACATGCTGCCGCTTCCGCAAATCCCGAAGACCCTGTGGATGCTGCTGCCTTTTTCCAAAACTTACAACCTGCTTTGAGACAAGCGGTTAGTATCTATATGAATCTACGCACACATACCCCTGTAATGATACCAGTTAGGTTCAATGAATGCTGAGTTGTTTTAATCTAATTTCTACAACGAGCACAGAACGACAACAAAACAAAGCCTTGAATAACAGGTGTTGATCAAAATCTAATATAATATTTACCAGAGTGTTTTAAACAAATAATAATTTTTAAAATCAAGATATAAACTTTTGTGCATCACCGTTACATCAACCGTACGCCGCATCGCTGTTTGGGCATCCATTGTCTGAGAGTTAATAACATCGTTTAACAACAAGTACGTTTCTGTTATAGATTCTCACCGATATCGAAGAATCGCAAATATCCGTCCTTCCACCGGATTTGGCACAGGAAGCCCAAAACCTTAGAAGAGAGTGGGAAGCGCGAAATCGTCACATGATGCAAGAACGGTATCTTAGTCATGTCAGCCAAGGAAACAATGCTCTATCTAGCATATTAAGAAATTCTAGTAGAAGTAAGTTCAAGGATAAATTGCCAACAGTACTATAAGAGAAAGTCTTTGTAGATTCGCAACGTTTCATTGTGTTTTCTACGAATTCTATATTTAATTCATACATATGACGGATATAACATTTTTATTGAAATAGGTAGGACAGGTGCAACACGATTTTCGATTCACACAGTAACACAGCAAAGAGCACATTGGGGTCAGTGGGCTCGACCCGAATCTAGCATTGCCCACCAAAGCGCGGGTATGCGTCTTCGGGGTAGACAATTGCTCGATCATGAGTCGATGGCCTGCTTATTGGTGTTATTGTTTGTTGATGAACCAAAAATTAGTACATTAAGGCTGCATAGAGTCATTAGGAATCTTTGCTATCATGGTAGTACCAGAGAATGGGTAGTTAAAGCCTTACTCAGTATTATGGAACGAAGCAATGATGAGAATAGAGATGTCGCTTCAGACATTGCGGGCAAATTTAAACGGAAAGGCCTTTTACCAACCACGGATTACTGGTAAGGTTTTGCAACCAAACTACCATGCCGTACTAATTCGAAAAATAGTAATGCTATAGTATATATTTTCTTATTGTATAGTTCTCCCAAGCTTTTTGACCAAAGAAGCAATGCTCAGTCATGGCTTAACATAAGTATCGACGCAGCATTGGGTTGCAGAGCCAATGTGTTTCATATCGCCAGACACGCAGGAAAGAAATCTGAAAGGCAAGGTAGCGCTATTGCAATTCATCCTCAAGCTGCCCCAACTGTCTGCCGGTAGGTTTTGCAACACATATTTCCAAAATGAATGCGCGATACGGGAAACTGAAATTATATTATAACCATAATTGCAATCTTCTTGGAACAATTTAGGCATACATTAGATTTGCTGATTTCATTGGCAAAGAGTTTTCCGGGATACTTCGTGCCAGTGAAAACGAAAGAATCCGATGATAAGGAGTCCAAGAAGGATAAGGAATCCAATGGCAAAGATGAACCAGCTGCAAAGAATAAGTCTGCATCTAAACCCAATAAGGGCGATCAACCAGATTTCTGGGATATTCTTCTGAAGTTGGATTCATGCGCTTCAAAGAAGGGCAAATCTGTGGCAAGAACTCACTCGAGCTCGAATCTTGGAAATGAACTTGAGCACGGCAGTACAAGCTTCGAGAATTCGCCGTTCGGTCAATTGATTTCTATGTTGAATTGGTCCGTGATTAAGCGTAGTAGTCAACTGACTGATAAGCTGCTGCGTCTGTTGTCTTTGATTTCCATTGGTTTGACTGAAGTCAATTCGTATCGACGACAAGAAAGTAACAAAAACAAAAAGACTGAGTCCACCAAGGAACAAAGTGTTGCTGCCCCCGAAGAACACCTTCGACTAGCTGTGCAAGTTCTCACGAGTAAGAGTTGTTCGGAAGAAGGTCTTGAAGATGCCACGGCTTTATTACTCAACTTGTCTCACTGTCCAGATCCAACAAGACAATTGGTACGTTACTTTCTTTATAATAAATCTACTTCTACATTTGAGCTGTTAAAAACACGCTGTTTCGCGTCTGCATAATAATTGCTTTATTTGGTTTGACACAGATATTAAAGCTGTTACTAGAAGGAGCAATGGAGTTAGCGAATATGGTGTGCGAGCACATCAACGATCTAATGATGGAATTAAAAGTCTTAAATCAGGAACTTAGTCGAAGAAATTCTATCGAAGAGCAACCTTCGACCAGTTCAGGAACCGGCAGTCGTGGCATTCTTTTGGACAGGTTTGTATACACGATTGTATTATAAGAGAAACTGGTTATTAAAATATTGCGTGTAAAAAATCTTTCGAGTATATAACTCATCTAAAATCCATTTATTCTGTATTATAAAGACGACAATATGTATTGATGTTACAGATTTACGAATGAGAGTGTAGTAGTAACTGCGCCTAGCAAAGTCAAAGCCGGAAGTGACCTTCAATTACCATCAATGGCTGCTCTTGTTAGCAAAACTTCTAGTCAAGCATTCTTCCTAAGGATACTCAAAGTAATTGTGCAAATCAGAGAAGCTGTGCGTTTGGCTAACACCAAAAAATCAGGTATGGTATACCTCTGACCTTAGTGTAACTTCATAAGTTTTCTATACTCTCCGATTTTCGAAAAATCTATTTAAACATTCTATATGGTTACTGTAGGCAATCAACCAGACACTGCGATGGATACCGGTAATACAAATCAACCGACTGAAACAGGTATATTCCCACCCTAATCGTATTAAGGGTTCATTAAGAGTATTAATATGTTGATTACGAGTTTTAATTGCACTATAATGTGACCTTCTTTCTCAGTGGACGAGAATGGTGATGCCGATGTGCCTATGGACATAGCTCAAGGAAATTCATCTCAAGCTGAACCTACCAAGTCTACATCAAATGGTAAGTCAACTTTCAGAAAACAAATTAGCCGTTTATTTTTCTTGCTGTCAAGGGGTTACATTGTTTCTACTATGAGTAGGTATGCTAAATATTCTCAATATTTACCAAATATTTGTCATTACAGATGACTCGTTGCCGCTTCTCAGTGAGAGTTTAGTGCTAAATCACTTATGGGAAACTCTTAGCGCCTGTTTATTGGAGTTAGAACACACTCCTGATCACCATGCCGTCCTTGTTCTACAAGTACGTAACTATTTGTTTTTTAATGTAAGAATTATTTCATTCATTAATGTTCGATGGGTGTCTTTACAGCCAGCGGTGGAGGCGTTCTTCTTAGTGCACTCATCTTCAAGTACCACGCGAGAGAGGCAAGCCACTACAACTGCAGCACCAGAAACGCGCGAGGTTCCAGATTTAGCACCAGTTTCGCCAATATATTCTGATAACGAAGCCACATCTCAATCTGAGGCAACAATTAATGCATCCTGGGACGTAACGCCCGCACCACACAAAACCTTACCCCCTGATCAACTTAAGTTCCTGAAATTCGCAGGTAATGATGATTAAAGTTAGCTCACGCAAAGTACTAGCTGTCCTGCACGGTCCATCTGGGTGGCAATTTGCGGGCACGATAGCAATAAATTAATTCGATTAATAATAGATTGTTGTATAAATCTTACAACACATAGCTGGAGCTACTGTTCCATTTAAAATGTTGAAGTTATTCTCGAAGCACCCTTTATAAGTAATAAATATCCCAACACTTTATGATCCGTAGTTTGCCAGCGCCGTAACTTTGTGCAGGATAAATACAAACAGATATTGCCATTTATAGTAGTAGAGATTTAGTGATTTCTAAATATCAGCAGTTTAATAATCACTCTTTAATGTTCCATAGAAACACATAGAACCGTGCTAAACCAAATCCTGCGACAAACCACTACTCATCTAGCGGACGGGCCATTCTCAGTCCTGGTAGATCACACAAGAGTGCTTGACTTCGACGTGAAAAGGCGGTACTTCCGAACGGAATTGGAGCGAATGGACGAAGGTATCAGAAGAGAGGAACTGGCAGTACATGTGCGACGTAGTCACGTCTTTGAGGATTCGTTCCGCGAACTTCATAGAAGAAATGCGGATGAATGGAAGAACCGATTCTACATCGTGTTTGAAGGTACGTGTTTCTCTTGGGATTGTAAACAAAAATTTGGTTGGAATAATTAATTAATCAAGTTAATCAAAATACAATCTTTTCATTCTTGTTTATAGGTGAAGAGGGTCAAGATGCTGGAGGCCTTCTTAGGGAGTGGTACGTCATTATATCGAGGGAAATCTTCAATCCTATGTATGCCTTGTTTACGGTTAGTCCTGGCGATAGAGTGACTTACATGATAAATTCCTCTTCACACTGCAACCCAAATCATCTCTGTTACTATAAATTTGTTGGACGTGTCATTGGTAAGTTTACAATTTCACTAACATGAGAAAATTATATTCAAAAATATGTTAATTACAACTACTTCTATATCTTTATAGCGAAAGCAATTTATGATAACAAATTGCTTGAGTGTTACTTCACGCGTAGCTTTTACAAGCATATCCTTGGCATACTTGTGAAACACACGGATATGGAGAGCGAAGATTATAGCTTCTACAAAGGACTCGTTTACTTGACAGAACATAATATATCTGATCTGGGATACGAGTTAACTTTCTCTACAGAAGTAAGTTTCTTCGTGAAATGAATTATCTTATATCGTTTAATTTTCTTACTTATCAACTATCATCCTCAGGTAAATGAATTTGGCGTGAATGATGTGCGGGACTTAATACCCAATGGTAGAAATATTGTTGTTACTGAAGAAACGAAATTAGAATACATTAGGCTTGTGTGCCAGATGAAAATGACTGGAGCTATCCGTAAACAGTAAGTATGAGAGATTAAAAAGACACCACATAATTGTTTGCTATTTTGACAGGCTGACAGTGAATGAAATTAGCTGTCATTAATAGAATACTTCCTTTAGTGATGTGATGACTCTTGCCTTTTCAGATTAAACGCGTTTCTAGAAGGTTTCTATGACATTATCCCGAAACGATTGATATCGATATTCAATGAGCAGGAGCTTGAACTGCTGATTAGTGGATTACCCAATGTAGATATTGAGGACTTGAAGGCAAATACTGAATATCACAAATACACTGCGACTTCTCTTCAAGTACGACTTTAAGAATACAATATTCCTGTCATGATAATATGAAATTAGGAAGCGTTCAAAATGGTTTAATATTCTTATTTCTAATTCGGTTATTTAAATAGATTCAATGGTTTTGGCGAGCACTGCGGGGTTTCGATCAAGCGGACAGAGCGAAGTTCTTACAGTTCGTTACTGGAACCTCAAAAGTACCGCTGCAAGGTTTCGCTGCCCTAGAGGGAATGAATGGTGTGCAAAAGTTCCAAATACATAAAGAAGATAGATCAACTGATAGACTTCCTTCTGCCCATACCTGGTAAGTATTTCACCCCAGAATCCAATACTACTGATGAAACTATTGCGGAAATTAATGGTTGTATTTTTCAGTTTTAACCAGCTGGATCTGCCAGTCTATGAAACATACGACAAGCTGCGTACCAACTTGTTAAAGGCAATCCATGAATGTAGTGAGGGATTCGGTTTTGCTTAAGGAAACAATGATTCAACTTCAAAGGGGTATTATACCGAGTCGTTTCACACTCCATTTTCTACCGAGTGAGCAAGCCAGAGATGAGAAATGGTCGTGAGGAGTCTGTGCAGCGGTAGCCAAGAGGAGAAGAAAGAGGTGAACGATCGAGACGTTTGATCTTCGCTCAAGATCCACTATAAACGTTTATTCTACTATATACATATTAAAGCTAAAGACGTATGTATATAAGTATGATTACCGATGTAATTAACGATGGTTCGTCGCTAGAGTTTATTTTGTTGAACAATCTTGAAAGGGATGCAGAGCTTAACGATAATTCCCAACGAAAGGAAGAGTTAGCCACCCAGTACTTTAGTTAAGACCTTTCATGTTTAAAGGATATCGAAATAACGATTAACAACTCAGTGTCATTTTCACCTGAGGAGGTTTATCCAAAAGTGAGAACAAAAGGGAGAGGAAGGAAAATGGAAAAGCCGGAAAAATAAGAGGAAAAGAGAAAAGGAGTCGATGTAATATAGTCGCACTAACGAGTCTGAGTCTCCTCGATATGCTTGCGTCTTTTTCCCTTTTTCTCTTTTTAGTCTTTAATGTCCTCAAGTTCGGTCGCTCTTTCATTCAAAAGATGGAGGATCTGCTTATCCCTCTTATTTTATCTATTTATCAGCTTGTCCTTACGTCTACCTGTGTTCATTTATGTCACACTCAAAGGTGTAATGAAGCAAAAACAAAGGATTTTGTACATGAAAGTGGAAATAGAATCAAGCAGAAGAATGAATGCGTGAGTAAGTGAGATACCTAAATGAGGAAGAGTGAAAAAAAAAGGAAGGATAGAAGCCTAAACACGAAAATTTCACGACGCTATTCTGCCCGTAAAAAAGTAATGTATGGTTGTAAACTATTAGTATTAATAATTATAAAGTAATTCTTAATCAATAGTAACGATCATTAAGTAATACCGTTTTAATATTAATCCTTCGAAAAATGTGATTTGTAAGCAAAACACTTGCGTACCTTTTCTCCTTTTTCATTTCCCCTACTAAAGCAACTACATTAAATCTTCTTAGATATCCTCTTCAGAACTGAATTTTCCTCGTATTTTATCCTATAATATGTTCGATCCTCTGAGCCTCCAGGAAACTCTAGTTTACAGATGTTAATTTTGTAAACACATCGAATGGGACAATATATCGGAGAAGCGTATATATCTGTCGGACTCCTTTCGCGATATCGTTAGGGAATTATTGCTTAGGAATTCGCAGAATAAACTAAATGTTGTATTTCTTATAAATTCAGTTGCGTTACTTTATTATATGAACTTGTACCTTGCTACCGCCTTTTATCCAGTTATTATATCAGTTCTCACGCAAGCCCTACTTGATGACACGCAGTACTTAGTACTTTTCCGTTTGAACCCTGTCCATTATCCATGTTTCAAGATTGCGCCTCTTTACGTAAATATTGATTTTTGTAACTTCGAATATGTAAATGTGGTTTATAAAAAGTATGCAAATGAAAATTTGGAGATGATCGTTGTCTATTTTCTATAAAATGGAAATATTTCTATTGAGACATTTTTTTTAATAAGACAATGCTGAATATAGCGTGGCAAAATAAGACTTCACATAGGGGTTGGACAAATTGTATTTTTATTGGTCTTATAACTTCTAAGTATATACAAGATCAGACACATGTTCTGTATGCATTTGGAAAAACTATGCTTTTAACTGCTGCATCAGAAACTGTCGTCTTATTTCGTATACGATAATTCCGACAGTCGTACCGGAATTTAAACTGTTAATGTCATTACAGAGTGGTATGTGCACGCGTTCTCCTGTTCTAGCACGCAAGAAGTCTTGCATATCCAAGCTAAACCCTTGAGTTTCACTACCGACAATAAGTACTATTTCGTTACGTGTATAATCCGGCATATAAAATAGCTGTACAGGAAGGCGTGACAAAAACTGTCGGAATTCCTGTTTTAATTTCTTATAATGCCGCATTTCTTCGAACTTCGGGTTCCTTTTGCTCTCATTTCTTTCAGGAGTATACTCATCATTCTCTTCCGTTGAGGACTCGCTCCGAACTTCATCACTGCTTCCCTTACTGGGCTTGAATTCATCAGATTCATCATTCTCCTGCTCTTCAACATTATCTTCCGCGCACACACGATTAAATAGTGTATACGTGCTATTGTCAGCAATATAAATTTGAGCATCAGGCTCAATCAAATTGTTGATTTCTTTCCAAGTTGGGTAAGTTTCAATCGGTAATCGGAATTGTGCGGTTGCTGCTGCTCGCTGTGTATTTGGATTCCATACATCGACACAGCCTATACAAACAAACAAACTGATGATGTATACAATGCTAAATTTTAATTAAACAAAATTTGAATTAATCTTTGTAATGGAAATTCTGTAGAACGTTTTTAACTTTTTGTACTTGTCATACCCTTTGTCAGGATCATCTTTTTGCAACCTACTGCAGCAACACTTCTTATAATGGAACCCAAGTTGTTTGGATCAGATATACCGTCACATATGACGGTAAGCGGTAGGGCATCACCAGCAGGTTCAGTCTTAGACAGATCAGGTGCATCAAAAACACCTAGATGCAGATCAAATATTTGTTTCTTAAAGTTGTAGCACCAGAACTTGAAATTATAACAACTCTAAAGTACTGCATATAGTGACAGTATATAAATAGAAACATTCTGTATTGATAACGCAAAAAATGTAATACTCTTACAAACACGAAAATCTGATAGAATAATTCTATTTTGTAATGTCATCTTTGTTGGTTCATAAGCTGACATTATTGATTCGTTCGAGAATCTTTCATTAATATGCTTAAAAAAACCTTATTACTAGACACTGAGAATAGATAATATTAAATTGTTTAATGTTGTGTGAAAATATATCTAAAATTTACAAACAAAAAATAATTTCAATTAAACTTTCCTATGTATTTGTGTCTATTTGTATCACCAATATATATCGTTCATGATTTGTATGGAAGTATTATACCTATTATCCCGGGAGAAGTAGCCAAGGTAGACCAAATCTGAATACTTCTGTATGGAATTTGGTATAACTCAACATCTTTGGGCAAGTTTAAACGATGCAACGAGTGTGAAATCTTCTCACTAAATAATAACTTCCTTAGTTTTACACCAGCTTTTATGGTGTCTCTGATAAAATTGAAACCTTCGACTATAACTGTGTCTGCCTTTTCCCTTCTATTTCTCGATTTGGCTTGAAGCATAATCTGGCTGCAATAGAAAAAAACATCCTTACTTTCAATTATCAATTTATACTCAGAGACAATTTAAGTTGGTGAATACTAAGCAATTAATGTGTAATTTATTGTTCCAAATTATAGAAAAAGTAGGGGAGTATCATACTTTATTAGTTTATTAGACGGCTCTTGTATTTTGTGCTCCTTCTCTCCTTGCGACTTAGCCTCAGGCGACTCTTTCCTTAATTGTACTTTATGGTTCTTACTTCTTACACTTTTTCTTGATAATACATTTCGTCTTTCATTGTCAACTGTGTTTTTTTCCTTCTCAAACTCATCCCTAAATATTTCACTCGGCCTACGATGAAGCCATCCTGAGTACTCACAATTCTGATAATACTTCGACGGTTTTACAGTACAACAGGGATACAAGTTTGTAAAATCCCGGAGAAGTATCGCTGGTCTTCGAACAATATTAATTATGAATGTCATATTTATCACCGAGTTTTATATTCCAGCATTCGCTTGGTAAGTGTTAATGGCAAATGTTAACCACATATGTGTGTTTCGAGATACTGGACTCCACAAAAAGGAGTCAAATCTTTTTTAATGTGTACTAATTTTCAGTATCAAAACTAGAAAGAATAAATAGTTTCACTATTGCATTCAAAGTTAATTGTCAATGTTATTAAGTTGTCGTTGCTATCATTGGCACATGGCTGTTGCGTACATAAGTACACATCCCGCATCGCCGTATCTCCGCGAAGTTTGCTCCAATAGTGAGCCGCTTTAACCAACGTAGGGGGAATTCAAACTGAATAATTCAGAGCAAAGAACTAGGAATAAGCTAAAAACAGGCAGTTGATGAGCGAGCTTCCCGTTGTGAACAATTAAGAATAGGAAATAAGTTCACGAAACCTGGTGATATTCCAAAGAAAGGAGCATTGAAACGAGCTCCGAAAAGTAATAATCATGGAAAGATAATACCGAGGAATTCCCTTTCTGATTCAATATATACTAATAGAAAAATTCATATCTTCCGACTTCACGAATCAACTTCAATCCTCGATATAAAACTAATATCACCAACTAATGGTCAATGAATACCACTTGAGAAAATAAATCATTTTTTTTGTGCTGTGCGATACTTTGAATATAATGCAGCAGTTTATTGCTTAGCCTTTATCATCTTCTAACGATATTATATTTTATAAATGAATATATTATTATAAGTGGATATAACTTGCTGATACAAGTGTCTATTGTCAGATGTTTAACACGTTGACGCCGGCATGACCCACCGGTGGGTCATATTTGCCCCATGAAAAATCCGCGCCGGCGTCCACGTATTAAAGGAAATAAGAAGACACAATCATTTGAAATATGTAAAAACTATTTACTTGCCCATGGTACAACAATGTATGTATTTAAATATCGATTGGTAAATAAGAAAACGAGAATTTGTTTAGCCATATACACAAGAACCAGGAGCATCGAAAGATATTGAACCCATGCCCACTTCAATTCCTCCCAAACAGCAGGCTGATAGTGAATTAAATGTTCTCTATAGAACAACTCACCACGAATTACGATTACTTCTTCGCTCAAATAGCCTGACTGCCATGTTACATGTTGATTAGATATTTTTGCTGAAACTTTTTGAATATGATGCTACCTCAGTTTTTATTACGTAGATCGATGAATGTTAAATTAGTCTATACAAACTATTACTCACATTTTCTATTAGCATTCAATGAAAGCAATTCAGTGAGGGAATATTCTGCCATGTTTATACTGTGGTTATATATTTCATGCAACCCTTCACTACGCAAGACACCTTTCTGGAGCAACTCAAGGTCTCCAAAGAATTCTAATTTCTGAATCTGGTGATTCAGAGAATAGTCGAACACTGCTATGGACTCGATTGTTGCTTCAAAGAGTTGCTTCATTGTGGAAGATACAAGTTGTGATTATTTCAATATTTATGTTGGCAAATCTGTTATGATATTATAAAGAAATTCACCTGTAACTTGAAATTAAAGAAAAGTAATAATTTCACTGACTTTATAGGCTGGTTTGTATAAAATTGAGCTTCAAACTTTAAAACATTATTTTTCCCATCAGAATTAGTATCTATTTCTTGTACCTGCAAATCCATTAAAACACTTAAAGTCTTCAACTTATATAATAATAGAGAAGAAATAAGAATGAAAAATTAATTTAACAAAAAGGTAGAATAAAACTGTTTTGAGATTAAACCTTTACTAATACACAATCATCTGGAATACGGTTCTGTTTATATGTGCTGAATGTTGAGCATATTACAGGATCAATATTAACATTTCTTTCTGCAAGCAGCAAATACTTATAGGAGAATGTCACATCTGGAGTTTCTATGTGTAATCTATTTCTAAGCCAAATTCCTGAATGTTGAAGAGTAATACATCAAATTTTATATTTGAATATAACTATGATGCAAGCAAATAATTTATAATTTCATTATAATGGTTGTAACATAAAGTTGTGCCCCTATTGGAAAAACATCAAAGAACTTTTTGTCAAAATATTGTGTCTTGAAAAAATACACAGGTCCTAGCACAAATTATATATTATGTTGCTCATATGTTGATAGTAGACTGGACAAAATACCAAATCGGATAATACTAAAACTTTCTGCAAAAATAAGTATAAACGAAATACATCGGTGCTTCTCCGATGTGGACACAGCTTAACACATTGACTGCCAAACTTCCGGATTTCTAAGTCTTACGTCTGGCAACAAATATTTATTAGTACTATATTTGCACAAATAAGTTTCCCTATGGATCGACATTTGCGTGAAATCCAATTATCCATAGAATTCGAATTATATGGCAGACAAAGTGTTAAGGTAACAATTGACAACCCATGAACTTTATTAGTAGCGTAAAGTGTAACTACGAAAATTAATACCTCCAGCATTATGTATAATGAAAAGCGGACTCAGTACTGACAGAACTATAAAAATCAAAACAACTAGCGAACTTAACGAGCATATTTTGCTTTTGTAATTGTAGTTCGCTGAGCTCGAGAATATTTCAATCGCTGTCATGTTTTTGAAGGGACTGACGCTAGTTTGGAATTATCGTTGCTTTGGCAACGGACATTGATGAAATAATCATATAGACATTTTGTCTGCTGTCGTCTGGCTCTGTTATTCTGCGATAGAACGAAAATTTCATGCTATTTCTGGTATTTAAATTGTAAATAAATGTCTGGTAACTTCATCTTGTATAATTTTGTCTTCATATTTCATTCCGATTGTTTAAAATCTGTCTGAATATTCTCTTAATTTTCAAATTTCGATGCTATTAGAGACTTTTACCGTTAGGGAGCGTTGTAACTGTCGGCATTTGTAGCGCTTAAATTTAATTCTAGAAAGTTATCTTATTTCTAAATATTAATTAAGAAACATTTATATAATATTTCAAAAGCGTTTACTTAATTTTGATTAAAGGCAAGATTAAAAAAGTTTAATTTCTTAAATAACGATAGATTTTGTACAACATAACATATGTGAAACGAATGCACTCAGCAATGCCGGTAATGCAGATACTCATATTAATGACTGACCGCTACAGGTAATAAGAATGCTTGTCTGCACATTATATGTTCTTGGTTCACCCCTTGTTTGAAATGCATTTCAAACTGTCGGAATGCCCGTTTCTGAATAACGGACGGTTGAAGTATCGAAAGCAAGGACAGGAAAAGAATACTTGTGTGTTTGTGTCCATTGGACAAATATATTTGCTGCATACATCTGCCTTTGAGGAACAAGCGTAAGTATTGCTCGCTATTTTCTATTACGACAGATTAAACACAATACCTTTTCTTTCATCGTTAGCTGGTGAAAGTATAGTAGCGCTTGGTTGTTGTTATTCTAACTCCTCATTATTCTCAAAAATTATATTGCGTCTGTAATATAATAAAATGCACGTAGAACTTTAAAGTTTATTTCTATAGTATTTTTATTGTACTACAACTCTATGCTTCTATTAAATATTGCAACCACAGACATAAAGAAAATTGATAGAATAATGAGATACAGAAAAGGATCTTAATACTATATTGGCAGAAATAGTAAACTTATTTTATTTTGTTCCCAAATGGATTAGAATGTGTGGCAAGAGCACGTTTCTATTTTTGTAAATTGATGCAATTAATTTATGCCAATATTTGTTTGCAGATGAGTGAGGATACAGTGCGTGTTGCGGTCCGTGTCCGTCCTTTAGTGAAAAATGAAATTAACAAAGGCTGCCAAATGTGTTTGGAAGTGATACCTGGGGAACAACAAGTGGTTATTAAAAATACTGATAAAGCATTTACATTCAACTATGTGATTCCGCCAGAGATTGATCAGGAGGAATTTTATGATACAGCTGTTAAAGATATAGTAAAAAATATTTTTCATGGTAAATAACACAGAACTTGCATTTATACTATAGAATAATTATTGTATTTTTATTTTGAACTGTACTGATTTATATATTATTTTATTTTATTACATTCAAACATACATTTAGATTCTTTTAGGAGCATTATTTCAATAAGTAATATGGATTATGATAATGTTTCTCAGATACTACAATTGATTTACTCTTTTAAATAAATGTTGCTCCATTACAAAGTAATTATCATTACTCAATATTATTTTGTCATTGAACTACTATTGTTTTAATATTATTAGTATTTAGTAATTTAATATTATTGTTTTAATATTTAGACTTTGAGCTGCATATATTGAAGATTAAAGAAAATTATAATTTTATTCCAGGATACAATGTTACTGTTCTCGCTTATGGCCAAACAGGCAGTGGTAAAACTCATTCAATGGGCACAAATTATGATGGCAGTGAGAGTTCAGGTGTCATACCACGGGCAGTGCACGATATGTTTAAAATAATGAACTCCAAACCAGACTGGTCGTTCAGAGTTGGAGTATCGTTTATGGAACTTTATCAAGAGCAACTATACGATTTGTTATGCACTAAGGAACGCAATCAGTCCATTGTGGATATAAGGGAAGATAGTAAGGGGATTCGAATCCCTGGTGTGACTGAGATCCCTGTTCAGAATGCAGAGGAAGCACTACAATGTTTGACACGGGGTTCGGCAGGCCGAGCCACCGGTGCAACAGCAATGAATGCTCAGAGCAGTCGCAGCCATGCTATATACACTTTGTGTATACAACAGCAAAAAATTGGTGACTCGTATGTTTATGCACTTCATTTGCAATCCTTTAGTTGAGAAAATTGTATGATAATGTTACTGATTTAAAATTGCTTCATTTCTGTTTAATAGGAATACAGCAACAACAGCGAAGTTTCATTTAGTAGATCTGGCTGGATCAGAGCGCAGTAAAAAAACAGGAGCGACTGGAGAACGATTTAAAGAGGGAGTTAATATTAATAAAGGATTACTGGCCTTAGGGAATGTTATTTCTCAATTGGGCGAAGGTGGTTCTGTGTCCTATGTTGGCTACAGGGACAGTAAACTTACCAGACTGTTACAAGATTCTCTCGGAGGGAATTCGATGACACTGATGATAGCTTGCGTCAGTCCTGCTGGTTAGTATTAATTTTGTTTAATATGTAATTTAGTTTATGCGACATTATCTGCCGCTTATGATTAGAGCAGCCACGCGCTAATGACCGACACAATTGAGCGCGGACGTGTAAACAAGGGCAATTGAAAAGCCAATTATTAAGCTACCGGTAGATAACATATTAATATATGATATGTATAGGAATTAACATTATTTCTCTTCCAGATTACAATTTGGAGGAAACCTTAAGTACTTTAAGATACGCGGATAGGGCACGGAAGATTAAAAATAAGCCTATTATCAATCAGGATCCACAAATATCAGAAATAAATCGACTGAACAAAGTTATCCAAGAATTGAGACTCGCCCTTGTCAGTCAAGAAGCCCTTGCGTCATGCCCCGGCGAACACAAGATACTTGAAGAACAAAATCGGGCCCTTCACCAGAAAATGCGAGACCTCACCGAAAGATTGAACTCCAATTTAGTTGAAATGTTAATGATGCATGAGAGGGCTGAATTGGCGGAGCAATCCAGGGAGAAGATTCAATCAGACATAGCAATTATAATTGAAGATTTCGAACACTTATTACAGGATTTGGTTTTGGAATCTGAACCGCGCGAGAAGCTCCAAGCTATACATTTAAAACTTCTTGGTAATATTTCTTAATTACTGTTATTACTAACATATAACGTGCAGTCTTGTAAATAGAGCACTCTTTCATAAACAGACATTCAGAACAGTCAGAAGAAGACTAAAGAAGACCTGATTAAGCACGGAATAACCATGGAGAACAATTCCAAAGATCATACTTCGATTGAGGAAGCTGATATATCAGAGGATGCAGCAAACGATATTGAAACCGAAGAAACTCAGAAATACTTCGACGAAAAGAATGAAAAGCACACAATGCGACAAGTAGAAAGAGTCGAAGAGGTTCATAACATTAACAGAGAGTTGGCGCTGAAAGAAGGGCTTATAAATCAACTGCTGATGAACTCAGTCCAGTTTCATGATCAATTGAAAGAAGTGCAGCAAATGGAGCAGGACTTGAAGACACTGAAGTCTGAAAAAGAAGAACTTTTGCAGGCGCTTCAAAACGCACACGCTAATAACGCTAGTTCAAAGTACGCAATTCTCCGCGCAAATGTATTTATATAAAAATAACACAGCAGCAACAAAAATCGAATGGTGTATTGTTAATGTTACAGATTGGCGGAGACACGTCGGAAAAAAGTGCAAGAGCTGGAGAAAAAAATTACAGATCTAACACGCAAATGCACGGAGCTGAATAGGGTATTGAAGACGAAGGAAAAACAGGATCAACAGATAAAGAATTTGTCAGGCGAAATATTATCACTGAAACAAACGAGGGTTAAACTTATTCGACAAATGCGCGATGAGACTGAAAAGTTTGCGAGCTGGAAGAAAATGAAAGAAAAGGAATTGATTAATGGAAAGGCACACGAGCGGAAGCTGCTAAACGAAATGACGCGTATGAGACTGAAATGTCATAAGCAGGAGACAGTGTTAAAGAGGAAGATAGAGGAAGTAACTGCTGTGAAGAAGAGGCTAAAGGTAACATTGCGTTGTTTTGTCTTTGCATACTTAACGCTTTATCAACGGAAAGGATACATTTAATCTCAAAGATACTACTTGTAAGAAGATATTTCTTTTAATTTTTCTTTTCTTGCTTATTCATTCATTCAGAGTTTCGTATAAATACTAATACTTGTTACCAATTTCATTTGCTAAACAAGTCCAGCTTTATCTCGGCACAACGGTAAAAGTATGTTTAATCGGCGTTAAAATATTTGAAGAAATTGGACACTAATTTTAGACTCATTCTGTTCTACTTATACTTTCACATGGAATATGAAAATGGAAAAAATGATTCAGCAAATTGGAGTTTGCACTATTGCGGGCAAAAAGAATGATAGTATATTTTTATTACAAATTTGTTTTTCAGGAAGCACTTGAACTACAAAAGACTGCAGCGCAAAGGGCTGATAAAGCTAGTAACCATAAAGATATCATACAAGCATGGGTCACGCAAGAATTTGAAGTTACAGTTAGCACATTTGAAGCTGAATACTCGTTGCAAAAGTTAATGCAGGAGAGATCGACGATGACCGCTGAATTACACGATTTAAAAAGTAGCAGTGAACCTGATGCGGAGCAGATAGAAGCAATTTCCAACTACCTGGACTTATGTAATGCACAAATTGCAGATTTGCAGGAACGAATTATGGAATCGGATCAAGGTATTTTCTAAACATTGTCCAAACTAACTTGTGTTAAATTGGTAAATCCATTTATACTATTAGAAGGAAATTGCTTATGCTACCAATATTTCGCAGAAACTAGAGCAAATACGAGAATGCAATCCATACGTAACATAGCTGATGCCAAAATCGCATGGAAAATTTTGTTTGATATCAGTGCTCAAAATCAAAGGAAAATGTGCTTCGCATATAACGATATTAAGGTTTGTAGAGCTCCAACTTACCAACTCTTGACTGCATATATGAACAATAAAAGATAAATGTTATTGCAGAAAAAATATGAAGTTCTGCAAGAAAAATTCCAAAAAGAAAAGCGGATTTCCAGGCAAATCATATTAAACAATTCAGACGATGATGCCGATAATGCGAGTAAGGAGTCTACGACTGACTTGAAGAAAGAATTGGAATTTTTCAAAAAGAAATGTGCACAGTTGGAGCAGCGAGTCCTGGCGGAGATAAATGAGAATGGGAAAGAACTACAGGCACCAAAATCGAAACCTCCGCGAACACAAAGTCGTAGTTTCAAGGAAGAACAAGAGGAAAATTATGGACTTCAAAATCAGTCCATTATGTCAGATGACAGTATTGTCATGGAAGATGACATAAAAAGGGATCCTGATTGGAGGGAGACTCCCTTGTACAGTCGAATACAATCCTTATGGGTAATAAATCTAGTTGAAAAGCGTAGCCCTGTATATGCGTAACATTCGAAATTGTACAATGATTTGTATTTTAATATTTCTAGAGAACTACTAGAGAATCAACAGCCGCTCGCACTACATTTAAACGTTCGTCCGACGGTAATGTAAAGTGTGCTTGTAAAACCAAGTGTGCAACCCGCATTTGCAGTTGCCGAAAAAATGAAGTGACTTGTTCGAATTGCGGTTGTGACCCTCTGCAATGCCTGAATCGGGACCAAGAAAATGTAAGACTATAATTCCTCACCTTTAGAATACTTATATCACTATGTATAACAGTATCATTGGTTTTGTTTATTTTTGTTTAGGTCGTACGCACATTATTCACGGATGATCCAAATGCAACATTCGTTACGGATACAGGAAAAAAGCCAAAATTAGCATAATTTTGTGAATCTCATTGGTGTTGTACTTACATACAGCAAGTAGAAATATCTTGCGCCTGAGACTCCTTCCACACTCTATCATCCCAACATTATTCGCTTTCATATCACGTTTATATACATAGATTGTTTTCTTTCTTCTTTATTTTACGTGAAAGTATGTATTACAGATATGTTATTTGCAAGTAATTTATAATGCATCGCAGAATTGTATATAGCTTTTGCTTTGAGTATTTCCGATAGTTGTTCTTAGGTAGCTAATCTTATTGTGACAATATTGTTTTATAGTTTTATTCTTTATTGATTTTTTATGCCCGATATTACTCAAGGAACCCCAATTGTAATGACATAACTCTTCAGACATAGCTGTTGCGTTAGCCTTCATATAGTTCTCAATTTCTAGTTTTAGTCAGTGATTCCTAATTTTAGGGTATACCGAAAATTGTTAGTTCCGTTTATACGGATATTGTATTCAATTGTTGTAAATACACTAAATAATAGCGATAAACAGTTAACTTAATGACAATATCCATATTTTACTCGTTATTATTTATCACCACGGTACTTTGATCATTGTACATAATCAAAAATTGCCGAAAAATACACAATTATTTTCTACGCATAGAAGTATATATTTAAGGTGCACAATGTCTTGCAGTAATCTTCCATTTCAATATTGGGTCTAATGTTGTCTTGCTTTCGAGATTTTCTAACATATTTATAATCGGATCTGCACAGTCGTTGCCTGAAAACGTAGAGGGTTGCAATTCATTAGGATGATGCTAATAAATTTTCACTGCTACTGAACTTGGTACAATAGTTACTTATGTTGCAGTCGCGCACGTTTGCCAGTCTCTCCTCTCGTATATTTTTTCTCGGCGCGATAAGAAATTTTCTTTTTACGCTATGTCCACCATTTTCCCGAATCTCTTGAAAATAAGGGCCGTCGTCTTGGCGTGCATGTTTACAAAGTTCCTCAAACTTGGCAGATTTGTTGTGATCCGACGAGTATCGACGATTTTGCTTGTTAATCGCATCGTATTCCACTCTCACCGGTGCGACAACGAATTTACTTTTCAAGGTAGGAGTTGCGTCCTTCTGAATCTCTTGGAAGCAAGATGGAGCAGTCAAGAAATTCGGAGTCTTTATCGATTTTGAGAACAACGACGTTTCGGAATTCAGTGCCAGAAGACTTTTTAGGAATTCTTCTTCTGGTGTCTTCGTGGCTGCGCACTCCACAAATTTAGGATGTGATCCACAAACATTGTTTTCCTTCAGCGTTCCAGAGTTCCTACTGTCCCTTGGAGTATTTTGGTTTGTGTTTGTTGGGCTGGCGTAAGTAACTGTCTTCGTGTTTCCCGAAGGTCCTTGACTGGGAGCCGTTCCCGAGTGCAAATTGCGTTGATTTGGACTCGAGACGGCTGCACGCTGTTGATCGCTCAAAAAAACATCATCTTTCCTTCCCTCGTTTATATCACGAGGTATTGCGAATAGACCAAGCGGTACACGTTTCACAAGTAGCTTTTCTACGATAAAGTCGTATTCGTCTGTAATAAATGGCAAAGAGTCGAGGCCCCGATCGTAAGAAGCTGTAAAGCAGCAGCTGAATAAGAATTTCAAGCGACTACATGCCGATGTTCCTGTTGGATCGTTCCTCGCATTTCTTGCTTGGCTCATATTTACTCCTCTCGGTTTCATATATTTGAAGCAAAAATTTAGGAAGTGGCGCCTAGCATAATATATGTATGTACGCGGTTTATAAAATTATTTAGCAAACTGGCCTACAGCCAGTGTTATGTTGGAATAAAACAGATTGCGTTATTTATTAGTTTCAGAAGAGGTAATTATGCTTATACGAACATTAAAAAACTGACTGTTTGATAATTGATTGTTTCTCTGAAAAAATTCGATGTTCATATACAACATCATCGTATTAATACATATGTATGTACATATAGCACCAATATCAACATCCCACACAAAATTGTTTAAAAGGCAATCATTATATATAGCGGTGTTAAATTAAAAATGTTTCTCCAATTAAATTATTCGAGAAACGAGACATTAACGGGGGTAAGTATAAACCATGTGTCAGTACGGTGTCGCAAAAATAAATGAAAAGGGGCGAGACTTTTTTTTATCAATATTCCCTCACCGCTGGAATTGCGGTCTGTGACTATAATTGCGATATCGCAAAAATAAATGAAAAGGGGCGAGACTTTTTTTTGTCAATATTCCCTCGCCGCTGGAATTGCAGCCTGTGACTATAATTGCGCTATAATTATATCGACTGATGGCAATTCTGATTAGCGGGGACAGCAGCGAGCGCTGTCACTGGCGCGAAAATCAGAATTCCATCCAGCGCGGGCGAGCTTGGCAGCTTCGTACATACATACATACAACCTCGTGGTTATCGTTTACGATTATGACCATCATAAAGGGTTATGGTTCGACAGCTGCCGCGAGATATCCGTAGAGTGCATCGAATGCATTATGTGAGATTTGATATATCGAATGGCCTGACCTCTCCACCCGACGGCACGTTGACTCTGGTTGCACATTGTACTGCGTATATTATGGAGCAGTCCATTTGAACTGCTTCACATTCAGCACTCTTCGTTACTAACTTGCATTAAGTAATAACAGCAGCGTTTGGCCCTACCAGTGACAACACGATGGTGGGAACAATATTGGTATGGTTATGCCTCGGAGTCCTCTGCACCGGAAATCATGTGACACGCCGCAAGTTCTTTGGCCGCAAGAAGATTGTAAATGACTGCAACAAGACATCCGAGAATTGCAAGGTCTGTGCCCCAGCACCACACACCGGTAATCGCGTTAGCTCATGCAATCCATCACGAATGAATTCTGCTAGCTGAATTATATACATCTTCTTTCACTCTTCGAGTATTCAACCATCCTGTTGGTGTTATTTTTAAGGAGGGTACGTACAGTTACTAAACACGTATGTCCACTCATACTGTTACCCACAGTAATCGAAAATGTGAATTCCAAGGAATAAATGCACATAAGTGCGAAGACTGCTACTGCCATGTAACACGACTTCCTACTGTATTATACGAGAAGATCTTTGTTTACACTGAAACCGCATGGTTTACTGATACAACTGATATCATTTCCCTAGCAAAATTTTGCATTCCCATAAGAAAAAAGTATAAAATATGAAACGCGTTTTATTTCACGCCGAAAGCTTGGAGAAAAGGTGTTTGGTGCACTAGCGCTCCTTGCTCTGAGCGGTAAATTGAACGCGGTTTGAGCACTGAGGAAGGGAAGAGGAATCTTGGTGCATGCGGTTCTACGCCTAAACTGTGTGCCTTGAAGAAAAGTCAGTGCGCTTCCGATACCAATTAGTTTCGACTAAGTTTTCTTTCTCATGTATCCAGTAACCCCCATAAATTTTGTATGGACTTACAGAAATTTGGGGACTGTAACTCTGTCGGCCTCGCTCGCCTCGCTCATATATGTATTCTGTTATACTTGTTGCGTACTCAATTATGAGCCGGCCGCTGAGAAAATGAACTCGGTGGGGGAGAATAGTCAAGTGGACCCGTCCGGGCTTTCCCCTCTCCAGTTACATCTCGGGTGTTTCGTAGCCTGACTTCCTCTCATGTGTTGCCAAGGGAAGTGGTAGTGACTACGCTTGGGAGAGGGAAATCTATTCATTCTCTCGCCGGCCCGATATGACTACTGTGAAACTATAAATTATAGCTTTGATAATATAATTTATAGGATATAATTTATAGCTATTTACGATCGCGATGTTCTCCTTAGTCATCCAGCCATCCCCTGAAAATTGTATTACTTAGTGTACTTAGTGCTCGGACTGTGGCTTTGCGTTTCATATTGCACTCATTTCATCACTTCAATTTCTTTTGATCGTGCTTGCTGTACTATAATGAGTGGGATATTCAAGAATCTTAAAGTACTATTGCGTCGTAGTTATGGGAAAGGCTACGATCTCTGTGACTCCGCGATTTCAATAGTGTTTTTATAGCAGAAAGTTGTGAGGATTACGAAAAAAGTATTTAAAAAATTGCAGGACCCTCCTGCACTAAGTACGAATGGGTTAAATCTGTACTATACAGTTACGATTTCTGGGACGTCATTATTTGAATAGTACAATTTATGAGTTAGACAGTAAAGACAGTTTATCTTAAGGAAAATTTATCGTACGTACAGGGTGAATCACTTGCCTTTGAATCAGAACTCTCCTAGCCCACTTTTATTAGACATCTATTTAATTACACTATATATTCTCTGTTTAACAATAAACTGTATTAAATTATGTAGTCTGTTGGAGCGAATATTTTACCACGTTTTAGCATCGACTTCCTTCAAATGGCTAGCAACGTAAGGGGAAAATATTTTATTATATTATATTCACAGTGGAATATTATATACAACTAGCTTCTGCGGGGTGAAATTTCATGTGCGATAAATGCGTAAAATGCAGACAAATGTTGAGAAACATTAGAGTATAATTTAAATGTCTAGGTTATTTATAATGATTTTATATGGAACAGTGTGTGCCCGACAGTGGTGATTCAAAAGCAAGTGACTCACCCTGTACGCAGAGAATATTACATATATATATATATAGGCATGAATATAGACATTTTCTAATGATAAACAACAATTTTAATCCACGAAATCTGCGTTAATCGATAGGAATTTGTTTGTAAATAGTCCTTGAAGAAAGGAATTGGATGCCGCAAGTCCCAAGCAGGCTACGCGTAGTTGTACGTTTTTACCTTTTTTAAATAATATCTGTAAGTGCCCCTTCCCACAACTACCACCAAACCAACTCCGAATGTATTTATGTATTATGTATTACCTATGTTAAGAATGTATTACCTAGCATAGCTCGCTCGAGAGTAGCAACAAGTGTATACTATAGTTGTATAGTACAGATCTGACCCATTGGTACTTGGTAAATGGGGGGTCTTGAAATTTGTAAAATATTCTTTTTGTAATCCTCGCAACTTTTTCTTGTAAGTACACTGTTCAAATCGCGGCGTCACAGAAATCGTAGTATGCCTTATTTATGCACCATCTCATAGACAGTTTAATGCAAACATTGTCTAGGATTGTGGAATATTTAGGAGTAATTTTCTGTTTGATAATTGATATCCAGCAGGATCGATATTTGGCAGTAACGTTTAATTTTGTGACTGTTTACTTTCAGTCAGAGGACAGCGACCATTCTCTTACCCTCTACGAATATGATCAGTGAGTACTTTTACTTTATGTTCATAAAATAGTTAAAGGGGTTCTATGTGATTATATTATTTGAAGTGTATCTGGATAGTTCTATAAGCAATGATCTATTTGCAGTTTATGCTATTTCGTTTCGCCTTCACGAAACATGAGTACTGAGAGTTACATTGCTCTATTCTCATTTTAATATGCTACAGTGGTAAATTCTTATTGGCAAGTATTTGAGATTGTTATATATATTAATAGAAAAGTTGTTATGTAAATGCATATTGAGAGTTTGTAGGGGCTGGAAACCAAAAGTTCGATTTATATAGTATCAAAACATAGATATTCAATCAAAAACGTTATATAGTTACTAATAGTAATTCTGTAATAAAAAGTCAATGAATATAGAAGCTATTTTATATACTCCAAATACTGAATATGTTCTTTGATTTGTAACTGACAGTACACAGTAGAGTGTATGGTTAATCAATGAGACTATATTTAATTAATAGCCTTAATGAATTTTTGTATTATGTACAAAGATTATTAGGATTTCATCAGCAAATGTACAATCAATTCTTTCGTCTGTTTAGTTTGATTAGTTGCTGCTTTTTCTTTGAAGCCTTTCGGTAAATAAGAATACATCTTATTTACCGAACATCGGTAAAGAAATACATCTTATTTACATCGATAATTTCGATAGTCGGAAATAATGTTGTTGCATCACACTGTCTTAGCAGCTATTTCCAAGGACGGATTGTTTCATTGTACATTCAAATCAATGATTTTTTTTCAGATTCAACTTTTGTACGGCGAACAAAAGCTATACGCCCTCAGAAAATCAGAATCAAACTCTTTCTCAGAAGGGTGCACGACCATTTTCGTATAAGGTAACTTTTCAATCGTTTAATTAATAAGTTATATGTACTTACATATGCTGATCTGTGTTTTTATTAATACTCCGTCATTCAAGCGACTGTACCTGCTGTATCGCAGTCGATCAGTTCTCCTGTACCGCTTCTTACGCATTTCTTTCCCCTTCCATGTGAATACTTTGGCCGCCTGCGGTGGTTTATCCGGCGTCGCAAGAAGCGGCAAATAGGAAAGAAGAGCGCGGCGGGAAACCTATTTGTACTCCAAGCACTCGCATACACTCTCATGTGCTTTGTATTAAAACGACTTGATTGAGCATTGATCCTGATTCTAATACCAAACAAAAACCTACTTAATTACAAATCCTATGGATTATAGTTTTCAATTGCTCAATGATTATGCTTTTCTGATTGAACGTACTTTTGAACGGATGAACTAGATTTCTTAATCCATTCTGCAAAATATTAATATCGTTCAAGTCAATGTTGATAGTGGCAACCGATTTTGTTAAATCGGCAGTTGGAGTTTTTGGAAGACGTTAATTGCAGAACGATGTGCCAGAAGGTGTACTCTAGTAGCCGTAATGAAACGATAAATGGATTAGAATTCCTTAAAAAAGGAATGGCATCGAACTACCATCATTTCTGGACAGTAGGTAAGTTTTCTGATCGCGAACAGTATTAATATCAAAGAGATGTGTGATATATTCGATATATTACTCGGTGAAAATCATGTTAGGCGATATGCCTGTGGAATGGTGTCCTAAGCTGGAGGAATGGTCGCCTTGTATTTCCGGTACCCCAATGGGTTGCTTCAATATCAAAGAAGAGACATGCAGGAGGTTTGTAAGTATGCTTCTACATACGTATCCATTGTATGGCATTAAAGATTTGTGTTCACCCGATTAATACAATTTTATAAATAAATAGGGTACGTACAACAAACCAGATACATATTACCTATTCAATCACGTGGATCTTACTATTACGTATCATCGTGTTAACGAAAGCTCCCCGTACTTATTCAAAGAGAATGCTGGACAAATAATAGGTAAATATCATTGAGTGTGAAAGAATCAATATTATGACTGTTGTATGAGATTATGTTATTAATAGGCACTGTTTATTTATTGCAGACGCGAAGGCGGTTCCTCGCAGTATCAAGCATGGCAGTAATCCCGATTGCGGAAGCAAAGTGCCGTTAGAAATATCGAATGTAATACTTCCTTCCGATCAACAATTAGCAGTCACTTACACGTTCTCCGTAAAATTTGTGGTAAGTAATCACTCGAAGATCTAATTCACTGCCAGAGGAATTTTTAAGTGTTTCTTTCATATTATGTAATTTGTTTTGGCAGGAAGAGAATGGATGGCCAAGTGGATTGCCAGTAGAAAAAAACTATCGGATGTACGTCATTCCGTATTCCTTAATAATAGCGCTGGTGGCCTCAGGAATAGCGGCAATGATAATGATCTATACGTTACCCATTACTCCATTAAAGAAGGTATATTCTAAAAGAGATCATACCATCGTTAATCGGTAATTGGCAATCATTAATAATTAACACGTGCCTCCAAATAATATACTTATCCCTTCCTATAATCCAGAAGAGTGTCCCGCTTGGCGTAAACCCCAAACCCTATCATGTTGTTTTATCAATTTTAACGCAACTAAGGTTCATTATTACTTAAAGTAATTTATTAAAACGCGTAAGATAATATATTAAACATATATTAAATGTAATATATTAAACGATAATATTTATACGTCTGTTACTCAGTAATGGAAACCCATTTGCAGATGGTACCAGAAGAGAGGGAATCTGGCTGGCAAGTACTTCGCGGTGATGTGTTCCGACCACCGCGTAACGGACTGTTGTTATCGGCTTTTCTTGGATCTGGCGCTACAACATTTTTTATGTCTTTCATTGCCCTTGGTGAGTCGAGCGACTCCAGTTTTGAGATAGTAAATCGATACCAAAACTTAAATAAATATAGTTTCGTTTTGTAGCGTTTCTTTCCATGGGTTCCACCGTCCCAGCTAAGAATAACAAATTTATGACCTTCGCTATGCTCAGCTCCGTTTGTGTTTACTCAATCGCCGGCTATGTGTCAGCTCTAATGTATAAGAGTTTCTCAGGAGAGAAATGGAAATGGAACATACTGGTTACATCTATGTTAACCCCTGGGTATGTCAAATATTTGCAATTATATTTCTATCTAAAATATCTATCCAGTACTCGGTGATTCCAATATTGTAGAATTCCTTTTACACCCATACATTAGAAATAATACATATAAGAACCTACGTGTTGTGGTTCCCATTCTTATTTTGCACCCCTATATGTTTTCAGTGTTATCAGTACCTGCTTTTTCTTGGCAAACTCAGTGTTCCTCGATCAAATTGAGCAAATAAACGGTATTTCGACGGTTTCGATGTTGCTAGCCTTAGGAACGACGCTTGGACTTCCTATTTCGATGACAGTCATTGGTGCATATTTTGGATTCAAAAGGAAGGTAGGTTTAAGATGATGCCAAATGAGAGCCACGCACCTTCTTTCGAGAGGCAAACAGTACTTATTATATGTATTGCTTGTTGGGGAGCCACGTAAAATATCACAATATTTTGTTGCAGCCTCTAAGATACCCTGTTGCGGCTAATGAAGGAGATCCACGTCCGATACCCAAGCAAAAAGCCTTATATGTCATAATGCGAGATATTGTACCCTTCGTCTGTATATCTATACAATTATTCGCTTTATTAAAGGATTTTCTGTAAGTTTTAGCAATGAACCATGTATGAAAGGCAAGAGAACCATATGAAAGGCAAGATACAATTCAATTTGAACAACTGTATTTTTCTTTAAGGTTAAGACGCGTGCCTTACACGTTCGAACCGCTCATGCTATTTTTTATATTTATCATCACGTATTCTGAAACAACAATCCTAGTTTGCTACTTCCATCTTTGTGCAGGGGTAATCAGCATTCACTTCTGACTAACGCATAACAGTCGAAAAACTTCACGTCAATCCTAATTGGGAATGTTCGTTTCATTAATCTACGTTTAAACTTATAGAATTACCATTGGTGGTGGCGTAGTTTTTTAACATCCGGTTCCACTGCCTTTTACATGTCAATCCGTTTCTTCTACGACACCAGGGGGCTGTGGAAAGCATTAGAACTCCAACTAATGTTCCTTTACTTTGAGATCTTCTGCATCATAGCAATTTCATTCTTCTTTCTTACGGGTAATAACTGCTTTTTAAGATCTACAGAATTCTATGAACTATATTGATTTCTTCTAATAATCTCTATAGCAATATTAATAGTCGGAGATATGATATAATATATGCAAACTTTTATTGCAGGTTCAATAGGATTCTTTGCGTGTTTCTGGTTCGTGCGAAGAATCTACAGTGTCAAGCAAGATGTACATATTGCGATGATCTCGTTTCAAAACAGCTGAGTGATATGCCTCATACAGGAATCCGCCATCATTCTTTCTCTAGTTTCCGTCCAAGAGGACTCCGAATAAAACTAATTATAACAAACATTTTACGAGGAACTTTTCTATGATAGAGAACATAGTACACCATGTCGGATCTCAGATAGCATTTCAACTCAGTTCTGCTCAGGTTCCTATTCTCCTGCTAACCACTTCTCGCTTACAATGAGCTCCAATAAGATTGTCCTAAACTTGAAGTCAAATCTTGCTATGGTTTGACTAAAATAATTTGGATGTATTTTGTATAACTGTATAACAAAAATATAATGAACATCTCAGTCGATATCAAATGTTATTACATAAATCTTATTACGAGTAAGTTCATTCAATATTACGAATTCAACGGACAGAAAACAAACGAAAGAACTATTATTTTTGGATGTATATGTAGGGTATTTTGTAAATGCTTCAAACGAGATTGACCGACAGACCTTCGTCGACGATGACACTTTGGAATTTATCATTTACTCAAAACCCAGTGAAAAGGGGGTATGGAAGATTTATGGGGACCCCTTAATAAGTATTGCAAAACTAGCGAGCTAAAATTATTGAATCTGCACGGGAACTAAAGGAGACAAGTATTTTGCTAAAGATATGTAACAGATAAAATAAAATAATATAAATATTTCATCGCTGTTTTATTTTGCAATTTAATATAGTATAATAATAATAATAATAATTTAACAAGCTCATTGAATTGAGAGCATTTAAATTAGAAATAGCTGAGAAAGCAGGATCTTGTGTATCAAACTTGCATTGTCCTATCAAAATAGCATTCAAATTGTAGAGTCCCAAAATCCTTGTAATTTTTCTCTATAAGAACGCGAATCAAATCGGGGCGTCCGAGAAATCCCCACGGCATCAAGTTAAAAACGTTTGTCCAATTAAATTGTTCGAGAAACGAGATACTGACAGCGGTAAATATAAACCATGAGTGGGTAGAGCGTCGCAAGAATAAACGAGAAGGGACGATTAGCAATTGCCATTACCGAAGATAGCAGCGAACGCTTTCGCTGGCGTGAAAATCAGAATTCCATCCAGCGCGGGCGACCTCAGCAGTTTTATACATGCCATCTCGTAGTTATCGCGAGCGTCTATGGCCGTCATGAAGTGAAGTGTCATGTTTTCATGCGCAGTCCATCGAGTGTATTATATGAGATTTGATAAAATGTGTGGACGTTAACCTCTACACCCGGTAAGTTGACCCCGGTCGCGCATCGTACTCTGTGTGTTATGGGACAGTTGATTCCAGCTTCTGCACAGTAAACACTCTTAGTTACTGTGTTGTATTAAATAATAGAAGGAACTTTCAGTGGCATCGGTGACAATACGATGGCGAAAAAATTATTCCCGTGGATTTGCCTCGTCATCTTCTGCACCGCTAATCCTGTAACGGCTTCTTCCATTTCCGGTATGACGCCCGTGGATTTCTGCAGCGCCAACGAGACATTCGAAAATTGCAAGGTCTTGTACCACTCGTACACCAGTAATCGCGTTTATATTCCATATAATCCATCACGAATGAATTCTGGTAGCCGAATTACAGCTTCTGTCGTTATTTAATCATCCAATTACTGTTCTTTCTAATATCCTTTCTATTATCACTTCTATTTCTTTTGATCGTCCTTGCAGTGCTATCAGGTGGGGCATTTAAAAATCTTGAAAGCACTCTTGTGTCGTATTCAGCCACAGGAGTTAGAGTCTAACCCCTCCACACTCGCCCTCTCCTTCCACCCCCATATCTCCACCCCAAAGCATAGAACCGTTCACACCGTTCACACTAGCGTGTCGAACATCCAGAGCCTCTTCCTTCAATCCTCCCGAATCTGCTTTCACCCAACGCTAACACCTTCCTGATCCCTACTTCCGTCCTTTTTGCTCTTCCTATCCCCGTTTTTCTGGAAAGCACTCAAGTAGTACACATACTCAATTTTTCTTATCTCTTCTACTTCTTTCTTCCCCCACCACCACCTCCCTCTTTACTTCCTGCCACCCCTCTCCTAAACACCACAACCTTGGACTTCCCCGCCTTTAATTCTAGCCTTTTCCTCTCCTAGCCCCCACTCTGCTTCTCGTCACCTTTAGTATGTTCTCTATCCTCTCCACGAATCCCGCTTAGCATCCCTTTTGTATCTTCTCTATCCTCTCCACCAACCCCGCTTTGCATCCCTTGTTCTTTAAGGCTTTAGAGTACGCCCCTAACCATCGTGTCTAAAGCCGTCTTCAGATCCATGAAGAAAGCACCACCTTGCCCTTATTCTTTCCTAGCTATCTATTTACTACCACGTTCAGCACGTATAGTATATTATCTATCGTACCCATGCCTTTTCTGAACCCCGTCTGATTCGGCGGTTTCCATGCTTCCATCTCAGCTTGCTCTTTTAACACTAGCTTTACCGGGATTTTTGTATGCCCATGCAAATAGGTATAAATGAGTCATTTTGACTCGTTTCGGTAAATCTAGTGTTAATTGCCCCTCTAGTACCGACGTATACATCTTATGCAGTGTCGCCATCAGTGTGACCCCCCTCTAATCAGCCGCTTTTTCGCCTCCTCCCTTTTTAGTACCGTCGCCTCCGCTCCTTTTACCCAGTCTTTCGGTCATCGCTCCCTCCTCCATGCCCTGTTTCATAACCGTCTGGCCCACTTTCCTAAGTTATTTCCTTTGTACCTCCGAACCGCCCCGTCCTCTTCCTCTTACCACTCTTCCCTCCACGGCCCCCATCATTATGGAATATTTGGGAGCAATTTTCTGTTTGATTATTAACCCTTTGGCTACTATTGGCGCCTTTAGGCGCTTTTCGAGTTTCGCTCACTGCAGACTGTTGGCGCCAATAGGCGCTCTAAAGATCCATTAAGATAACATTTATCACAGCTAAAATTTCATTGGTTGAAATTAGCGTTCTGCATTAAATTTTGCCGTAGTCAAAGGGTTAATATCCTGCAAGATCGATTTTTTCGTTGTGACGTTTAATTTTGTGACTGTTTTCTTTCAGTCCGAGGTCAAACTATACGTTGGGAAATTGGCCAGCTCGGAATCTGATATCGAGTATGAATATAAGGAGTGAGTACTTTTACTTTATGTTTATAAAATAGTTGGAGCAATTCTATATGATTATGTTATTTAAAATTTATGATGCAAGTACTTTGTGTTACTTGACAAGATCTGGATAGTTCTTTAAGCGACAATATAATATGTGTACTGAGGCTTACATTGCTCTATCTTCATTTTAATATAATACAGTGGTAAAGTCTGTAAGACTATAGGGCGTCTTAAGTTGTGTTGGTGGGCGCGTGGAATAAATGTAACTCGTCAGGGATTTCATGTAGCAAAACGTAGAGGACAAATGTATTCAAATATCAATCGAAGTGTAGAGTCGTGTCGAGGCCAAAGTCTATCCAATAGTGATGCTCTCGGACATCGTCCGTTGTTAGGTTACCTATGTCAGCGTGGCCAGTTATGGGGGTTTATGACACCCTGGGTTAGATATAATTATGCACCAACCCACTATAAGCAACAATATATATGCGTACTAGGACTTGCATTGCTCTATTCTCATTTTAATATACTACAGTGGAAAACTCTTATTGACAAGTATTTGAGATTATAATGTATATCGATAAAAAAGTCGCTATGCGAATGCATATTTAGAGTTTCTAGGGGCTGGAAGTCGAAGCTTAGATTTCTATAGTAATATTAGCAGGACTTTCGGTTGTCCGCACGCGAGCTTGATTCGGGCGCGATCGGCTCTTCATGGAGGCCTCTAGAACGGAGAGAATGGCGATGAAGCTGGCCGACCAATCAAATGGGAGAGTACAGGAGTACTACGTGGACACCCGCGGTCCGTCCCGATTCGAATCATTCTATATACATTGTTACGAATGTTGCGCGTCGCGGTCGTAGAGCGCGTAAGCGGCATAAAAAAACAAAATTACAGAACGAACGAGATGTATATTTGGAGATCAATATAGTATACATGCACAAGGGACGGGATTCGGGACTAGACTGTCAAAAGTAGCCCGATGTTATTCAGACGAAGAGCACAACTTCACGCCAGGGATGTCGGTCGTTAGGTGCGAATAGGGTAGCAGCGGAATCAGGCCCGTAACGATATATTACTCTACAAAGGGGAGTTCACTCATTTCACGCGAAATGAATTAGTTGCTAACATTGCCGTAGAAGTGTAGAATCATGTAATTAAATCGCACTTCGAATACGCAAATCATGAATGCAATCTGTAACCCTGAAAATTCCGTATTCCTGTAACATTTCCTTTTTCCAATAAATCCAAAAGTATTTCGTTCCTCAGAATCCTGTGTTAAATTTTATCTAATTCATTTGATTACTTGATGCTTCTTCTCTGATGCTGTTCGGTAAATAAAACATATCGTACGTTTTTGATAACTTCACCATGTGATTTCGATTGTCGGAAATAACATTGTTGCACTACACTTTCTAAACGGCTATTTTCAAACAACTTAGTATTTCTTTATGTCAACATAGCACCCTTCAAAGCAATTAATTGTTTTCAGTTTCGACTTTTGTAAAATGAATGAAAGCAACATTCCTCCGGAAGATCTTGTTCAGGCACCTTTTGGGGAGCTTATACAACTGTCTCCGTATAAGGTAACTTTCCAATCATTTAATTAATAAATTATATACAGGGTGTAAACGATATAACTCCCGGCGCTCTGGGGGGTGGTAGAGGGGGGAATTCTAAGGCCATAGAGGGATCTCTTTTGGTTTAGTTGTTATTCAATCTTAAACTTAGCTGTAAGTTATTGGAATGGATAGTAATGAAACGGCAGGTCGGCGGTATCGGGGGGTGGCTGAGGACCCCCTTTACTTTTTTCCGTTTTTGTCTTAGCCCCTCCCGGTGATTCGGCGATGTTGACCCATTGGGATGTGACTAGTATTACTATATCGGTTCGAATCGGAGAACACAATTAGGTCCAGCCAATTCTAAAGAGAGATAAGGGACTGCCCTTCAAGGGTGTCACGTTACATCCCGCTAAGGCACCGACACTTGGCGGGGACCGTGGACTATCAATTCTGCAAACATCCTTCACTCGGAGCAGAAATACTTTATTAATTATTATCTAAACCAATCACAGTATCGAATCGCCTTTTTAGGTGTTACCTCCAATCGCACCGGAGCACAGATACGCGAATTTATAGGACGATTCCACCAGTGGGATCGAAGATAGCCTCTCCACCTTTAATATGTTATAACAACCAAACTAACAAAGATCGGATACCATAATATGAGCTTGAATTGTTTAAATTTTTCCCCTCTACCTTCGATTCGATTGATTGTATCTGCCGTATCAAACTAAATCAGATGGATCAGACCAAGATCCTCCTCTTCAGGCAATTCTTTCCCCTTCCAAATTAATATTTCGGCCGTCTACGGCTGTCTATGCAGAACTATGACCCTCACCCTCTCATGCACTCCCATGTGCTTTAGATTAAGACGACTCGAAAATTTTAATATTTGAATCCCGATTTTAATACCAAACAAAAACTTCTGAATTGTAGGTTTCAATTACTCAACGATTATCTTTTTCTGATTGAACGTATTTTTCAATGGATGGGCTAGATTTTTTAATTCATTTTGCAAACTATTAATATTATTCAAGTCAATGTTGATAGTGCTGATTGGTTTTTCTTAATCGACAGTGGGAGTTTTTGAAAAACGTTAAGTGCGCGACGGTATGCCGGAGGGAATACTCTGGTAGCGATAATGAAACGATAAATAGATTAGAATTCCTTAAAAAGGGAATCGCTTTGGACTACCACTATCACTGGACAGTTGGTAAGTTTTGCGACAGCGAACTCTATTAATATCAAAGAAATATATGATATATTCTGTAAATTACTCAATGGAAATCATGTTAGACGATATTCCCGTGACATGGTGTCTTGAGTTGTTCGAGTGGTCGTATTGTGTCACCGATATCCGAATGGTATAAGTATGCGTCCACATATTTCGTTATTTCTTTATGGTTCGTTTAATAGTAACATGTATATGCATCTACATGCATATCCATTGTATCGTATTAAAAATTTGAATCTACGTGATTAATACAATCTTATAAATTAATAGGGAAAGTACTACAAACCAGATACATATCGCCTATTCAACCACATGGATTTTACTATCACATATAGTCGTCTTAAAGAAGAATCAAATTCCACATTCAAGGAGAATGGTGGACGAATAATATGTAAATATCATTGAGTGAGAAAGAATCAATATTGTGACTGTTGTTCAGATTATATTACTAATAGGCACTGTTTTTTCATTGCAGCCGTGACAGTGGTCCCCCGCAGTATCGCGCACGGCAGCAATCCCGACTGCGAAAGCGACGTGCCGTTAGAAATATCGGATGCAAAACTTCCTCCCGATCAGCAATTATCAGTCACTTATACATACTCTGTCAAATTTGTAGCACGTATTTAATTACTCGAAAATTCAATTCACTATCACTAGAATTTATAAGTGTCTTTTTACACTATGTAATTTGTTTTTCCAGGAAAAGAACACGCTTAAATGGTCGTCCAGATATGATTATTTCAGACAATCGCTGATGCTAGTAAAAAGAATTACTGGCTGGTTTCTGAATACCTTTGTAACACAGCTGTTCCTATCAGGAATTGTTGCAGTAATAATGCGTTGGACGTTACCCATTACTAGATATAAGCAGGTATATCTCACAAGAAATCACGCTATTTTTAATTGCTAATCGTTTTATTTACATCACGTATCGTTTAACACTTGCCTCTGAAAAATATACTTATCCCTTTCATATAATCCAGAAAAGCGTCCCCCTTGGCTTAAAACCCAATCCTGTCATGTTGTTTTATCAACCTTAACGCAACTATGGTTTATAATTACTTAAGGTAATTTATTAAAGTAATTTATTAAAAGGTTTCAGGTAATATGTTAAACTAGCGTCTTAGGGATTTGAACTTTGGTTTGATATTGTTGAATAATAATATTCATACGTTTGTTATACAATAATGGAAATCCATTTCCAGATGGAATTAGAAGAGGATCCAGAAAATGAATCTGGCTGGTGGGTAATCCGCAATGACGTCTTCCGACCGCCGCGTAATGGCCTGTTGTTATCGGCTTTACTTGGATCCGGCGTTATAATATTTTTGATGATTTTCGTTATCCTTGGTAAATTCAGCGGCTGCTGTTTTTAGACGCAAAATCTGTACCTGAATTGAAATAATTATAGTTTCGTTTTGTAGTGTTTGTCTATTTAGGTTTCCGCTCCACGTCTCACATGACAGAATTAGTGCGTTGTGTTGTAATCAGCTACGCTTGTCTTAGCTCAGTCGGTGGTTATGTATCAGCTGTAATATATAAAAGTTTCTCAGGCAAGAAATACAAGTGGAATATGCTGCTTACATCCTTGCTTACTCCTAGGTATGTCAAATATTTACAATTATATGTTTATGTGAAATATCTATCCAGTAATCGGAGTTTTTAATATCATAGAATTTTTGTACACTCATGCATTAGAAATAATACATATATGAACTTACATATTATATTTCTCAATTTTATTTTAGCCCTCTATATGTTTTCAGTATTGTCTTCAGCTTACTGTGCCTCATAAACATAACAGTCTGGATGACCGGCCGTTACGATGCGTTATCTATCTCTATCTTTATTTGGTTTCTGGAAATATGGTTTGGTGTTTCTGTTCCAATGACACTCGCCGGGGCATATTTTGGATTCAAACAGAAGGTTGGTTTAAATCTTGCATATACTCATTACATACATTGTATGCCGGGGAACCATGTAAAGTATTACAATATTTTTGTTGCAGCCTCTAGAATATCCTGTCGCGGCTAATGAAGTTGATCCACGCCCGATACCCAAGCGAAAATTCTTTACACAGGCGGTCGCATATATCTTAATGGGAGGTGTTTCACCATTCGGATTTACATTTTTGCAATCAGTTCTTGCATTGTGGGACCTATGGTAAGTTTCACCAATGCATCACTTGCTTTTACAACAGTGTTTGTTAATTTTCTGGAATGATAAACGAAAGGCAAGATACAATTCAATTGAAACTATTATATTCTTCTTGAAGGCGTGACGAAGTGTATTACATTACAAGATGTTTCTTGACATTTTTTATATTTGTCATCCCGTATTCTGAAATCACAATTTTACTTTGTTACATCCATCTTTCTGCAGAGGTAATTAGCAATCAGTTTGGACTTTGGCATAACATTAAGAGGACTTACTGTTAATTATAATTGGGACAGTTATTTAATTAATCTATGTTTAATTTTACAGAATTACCATTGGTGGTGGCGCAGTTTTTTAACATTCTGTTCCACTGCGTTCTACATGTTAATGTATTGCATATACTTCGCCATTATGACATGGGGCGTAACAGATGCCACATCGATGCTCGTTTACATTTTGTTCTCTTGCATTATGATGCTTCCATTCTTCCTTCTTATGGGTAAGAACAGCTTTTTGAAATCTATATGATTCTATTAACTATATCGATTTCTTCTTATCAGTATCCATAGTAGAATATATATTAGAATATACGCAACCTTTTATTGCAGGCTCAATAGGATTCTTTGTCTGTTTCTGGTTCGTGCGAAGAATCTATAGTGTCGAGAAAGATTTCAAGTCGGCCCAATCTATAAAATTACGATGGTTTCGATTCAAAACAGATGCGTGACATGCTTTGCACAGGAATGCGTCGTTTTTGTTTCCCTTAACCACGTCGAGGAGCATCGTGAATAATACGAAAATAAGTATTCAAGCAGTTAGAAGTCCAATTGGCTATTTGGTCATTTGCAGTTCCACTGTGGCTTACATTGTTGAAAAGCTTGGTCGTCGCAATTATATGCTTATAAACTGTAACGGACATATATACCGTATACAATTAGAGATAGAGGAATGCTTTAAAAACATGTGGTCAAAGGTTTGCGAGGCTTCGTAGCTTGTTGATTGGGTGCGCGAGTTTAGTTACGAGACAAAATACATACACCCATATATTGTCTGGCAGGCAATATAGTACACCATCGATGCTCGTGGATTTGAAAAGTACAAAGCTTTGCTTTGTCTAAACGGCACAGGAGAATACAGGAACTTGCGTGGGGCTGTTTCCGAATCAGGGGACAATCGTTTTGAAGCCACTCCAATGCACTGATACAGGTGGTTTCACTGGCCTGGGCGTATATATATATATATATATATATATATATATATGTATATATATATAAGTTGGGTCGCTGAGAGAATGAACCCGAGATAGCCCTTGGGTAGGCTGTTGACCTAACGTCCTAATACTACGAGGCGCTTGAGGGGAAGTCAGGCTACGAAACTCCCGAAACGTAACTGGAGAGGGTAAAATCCTGGCTAAAGGGTAACGCCTGGCTCCCCTGGACACCCTCAAGGATTTGCCTGGGTATCCTCTCTCAGCGGCTCTACTTTTTTTTTTAATGCTGTCAAGATACGAGATCGACTGATGCCCCACATCACTTCAGAAATTGCCTCACCGTATATTTAGGATCAACGAGCATGAAAGAGTGTCATTCACATGGTAATTGTGTAGAATATGTGCTTCAATAAAATTTAACCTAATATACCTTATTGTATGTACTTATTTTTATCCGGTGAATTGAATGCTGTTAGTTAAAGTTGGCGCAAACAATGTTAAGCTGCCGAAATCGTTCGTTTTTTGCAAATAATCTTTTGGAATTGTTACGCGGGCTTTGGTTGTCCGATGCTTTTAAGTTTTATGTAAAAGAAGTAACCATGAAGGGGCGAATGAAAATCAATCACCATTCAATAATAAGTTAATCAATCATTTTCACCCATCTGGTATTTACAAATAAAAAAATCTAGGTTACAAAAACGTGTGGAGCAGATCTCGTGGAGGTACTGCAGAGTATATCTCCCCTTTAGGGAAAACCCAGGGTGTCATAAACCCCCAAAACTGGCCACGCTGAGACAGGTAACCTGACGGCGAGCGATGTCCTAGAGTATCACTCCTCGATGGATTTTGGCCTTTACAATTGTATGCTTCAGACTGAGATTCTGATGCATTTATATTTTACGTTCTGTCAAATTGGATCACTGACGTGTTTGAACGCAGACCTACCCAATCAAGAACTACGGTGGGTAAGAACGCTCTCCACGCTTGATCGCGATAAAATTATCACAGACTAACTTCGATTATGTTGAAGACTTTAGTCAGACGTCAACCACCCCCAGTTTTAACCGATTCGAAATCGTATGACGCACATGTGTTGAAATTACTGCTTCTGGTGGTACCAGTTTTAACCATAACTTTCGAACGGGTGACAATAATTGATTGATCTTTTAAGTAATTTGTACTCTGTAATTTATAATTGTTTAATTGAGTAATTTCAACGAATGAGTTGAATACAATTGTAGGAGATGTAAATATTATACCCAGAACGTTGACCCCACGCGATCGCCCATGCGTCGAGGCACCGATGTTTTGGTCAACTGTCGCGTACCGGGCGCGAAAATCGCGAAAGAAGTCAGGCGTGCAACGCTTTTTAAGACGTTTCAAAACGACGGGACAGATCAAAGGGCAGTTGCCACTAAACGTGTAGACGAGACAGAGTTCACGAGCATACGAGACAGAGTTGCCGAAAAGCATTGTAAAGAGAAAGAGTTACGGAGAGAGTCACGGAAAGAGTTTCGAGCGACGTATTGAGAGCGAAATAAGAGCTGTATACTGAGTGTATCCGAGAATAATAAAGAGTTCTTATTATTAACACCAAAAAAACAAACACCTTAAAAAAACCTACACAATGTTTACAGAATTCTTTCATTTTTTACTTTCAGGAGAAAGGGTAGAACTTAACAATCAGGGCTTTGGAATTTAATTTAATTTTTTGTTCTTAATTTATTGTTAAATTATTCTTCCTTGCTAATACGAGTTAAATCGAGGTATCTTTGAATAAGAACCTTTCTGTTGGGATGCTTGAAATTAAATTCACCAAATAGGAGTCAGGAAATGATTAAACACTTGGTTTCCTTATCGAAAGCTAAAACAATCTAAATGTATTTTGCATAATTATATAGCAAAAATACAATGAAAGTTTCAGCTAATATGAACGTTATTGCGAGTAAGTACGTACAAAGATACGAATTGGTCGGAGAGACAACAAAAGAAAGGACTGTTATTTCAGGATGTATATGTATATTGTATTGTTGCGCCTCGTGGGGATCTCAAGATGAATTTCTTCTGCGTCGGTCTTCAAGGCAGGCTTCGAGCGGTTCTTCGGCTGGATTCGTGCCCGTGGAACGCTAAAGCGTTCTGCTTATGGATCGCTTACGATCACCCAAAGGTAATGGTGAAAACGAGGACTCGAAATTAATGTAGACTGAGATTTCAAGTTCAGAGAATAACGATATTTCCTTTATTGCAGAGCAAACTGGCACGTGTGTACTCTGAGTGGTCTGGGCGAAGAAGAGAGTAAAACTGTCAGATGTGTGCTCTAGGTGGTCCGGGCGAACAAGAAGGAACATTTCTTCCTCCTCGTCCCTTTTACTAGAGAGCAAGAATTGAACATCGGGGTTCGCGCTGCGTTGATGTTTGTTTGGTCGATGTAGATCTTAGCAACGGAATAAATCGATTATCATACTTCGATTGTACTCTTCCTTATCCTATCCAGTCGGTATTTGAATTACAGAGCATTCTGGTCGAGCTAGATAAGCTAGTTACTGGTTCAGATAATTCGGAGTAGTCCGAAGATGGATTCAGATACATTTAGAACATGAAGCTGACGCGTACGCAACAGTATGCGTACGGTATTTTGTAATTATTTCGAAGGAGACTGTCTGACAGAGCTAGGCTCGACGATGACGCTTTGGAATTTATTCCCCGGCTTTCCCCTGTAATTTAAGGGCTTATAAACCCCCAAAAACCCAGTGAAAAGGGGGCACGGGAGTTCTATGCAGGCCACTTAATAAGTATTGGAAAAGTAGCGAGATAAAATGATTAAATCTACGCGGGAACGAAAGCAGAAAAGTATTTTGCTAAAGATATGTAACAAATAAAATAAAATAATATAAATATTTCATCGCTGTTCTACCACAAAATTTAATATAGCAGAGTCATTCTAATAATATTAATAATCTAACAAGCTCATTTAATGACGAGCATTGAAATTTGAAATAGCTGAGAAAGCAGGATCTTGTGTATCAAAATAGCAATTCTCCTATCAAAACAGCATTCAAATCGTAGCGTCCCAGAATCTTTGTATGTTTTGCCTATAAGAAGACGAATGAAATCGCGGCGTCCGAGAAATCCCGATGGCGTCAAGTTAAAAATGTTTCTCCAATTAAATTGTTCGAGAAACGAGATACTAACAGCGGTAAATATAAACCATGAGTGGGTAGAGCGTCGCAAACATAAATCAGAAGGGGCGATTAGCAATTGCCATTACCGCTGATAGCAGCGAACGCTGTCGCTCGGGCGGATATAAGAATTCCATCCTGCGCGGGCGAGCTTAGTAGTTTCATACATGCAACCTCGTAGTTATCACGAGTGTCTATGATTGTCAAGTGTCATATTTTCATACGCACTCCATCGAGTACATTACATGAGATTTGATATAATGTGTGAACGTTAACCTCTACACCCGGCAAGTTGACCTCGGCCGCGCATCGTAATGTTTGTATTATGGGGTAGTTGATTCCAGCTTCTGCACACTCGGCACTGTTAGTTGCTCTGCTGCATTAAATAATAGTAACAGCGCTCGCTCGCACTGGTGACAATATGATGAACAGAACAATATTGGCGTGGTACTGTGCCGGGTTGATCTGCAAGCCTCATTCTGTACCAGATTACTGGATGCCCGTGAATTACTGCAAAGCCGGCGAGACATCCGAGAATTGCAAGGTCTTGTACCACCTACACACCAGTAATTCCGTTTGTTCCATATAATCCATCACGAATGAATTCTGGTTACCGAATTACATCTTGTGTCACTATTTAACCATCCCCTTACTGTTCTATTTCCTTTGATCGTCCTTACAGTGCTGATAGGTGGGACGTTTAAAAACTTTGAAAGCACTCTTCCGCTGTCTTTAACCATCACCTCATGCAAAGTTTCGCGCAAACATTTTTCAGGATTGTGAAATATTTAGATTGATTTTTTCGTTATGACATTTAACTTTGTGACTGTTTGCTTTCAGTCGGAGATCGAACTGTACGTGGGGAACTTGACTTCCGAGGAATCTAACATCGAGTATAAATATGACAAGTGAGCACTTTTACTTTATATTCATAAAATAGTTGAAGCAATTCTATGCGATTATATTATTTGAAATTTATGATGCAATTTATGATGCTAGTACTTTTGGGGAAACGCCAGATAATATCATTTAAAAACGCCTGACAATTATGCACCAACCCAATAGAAGCAAGAATATATATGCCTACTGAGACTTACATTGCTCTATTCTCATTTTAATATACTATAGTGGTAAACTCTTATTGAGCAGTATTTGAGATTATAATGCATATCGATAAAGAAAGTTGTTGTGCAAATGCATATTTAGAGTTTCTAGGGGAAGTCGAAGCTTAGATATCTATAGTAATATTAGCAGGAGTTTTGCTTGCTCGCGCGCGGGCTTGATTCGGGCGCGATCAACTCCTCATGGAGGCCTCTAGAACGGAGAGAATGGCGATGAAACTGGTCGCCCAGCCAAATGCGAGAGTACAGGAGGACTACGCGGGCACCCGCGGTCCGTCCCGTTTTGAATCATTCTATATATTGTTACGAATGTTGCGCGTCGCGGTCGTAGAGCGCGTAAGCGGCATAAAGAAAATAAGATTATAGAACGAACGAGATGTATATTTGGAGGTCAATATAGTATACGTGCACAAAGGACGGGATTCGGGACTAGACTGTCAAAAGTAGCCCGATGTTATTCAGACGAAGAGCGTCAGTCGTCAGAGACACTCTTCACAACTTCATGCCAGGGATGTCGGTCGTTTGGTGCGAATGGGGTAGCAGGGGAGTTCACTCATTTCACGCAAAATACATTCGTTGCTAATATTGCCGTAGAAGTTTAGAATGATGTAATTAAATCGCACTCCGAATACGTAAAGCATGAATGCAATCTGTAATCATGAAAATTCTGTACTCCTGTAACACTTCCTTTTCTCAATAAATCCAAAAGTTTTGTGTTCCTCAGAATCCTGTGTTAAATTTTATCGAATTCATTTGATTATTTGATGCTTCTTCCTTGATGCTTTCACCACATGTTCCGATAGTCGGAAATAACATGGTTATACCACACTTTCTAAACGACGATTTCCAATCGACCTATTATTCCTTTATGCCAACATAACACCCTTCAAACCAATGAACTGTTTTCAGTTTCGACTTTTGTAAAGCGAACGCAGCCTGCATTCCCTTGGAAAATCTCGGTCAGACGCGTTTTAATGGTGAGGAGCGTGTACCACTGTCTCCGTATAAGGTAACATTTTAATAATTTATTTAATGAGTTGTGTGTATGCTGACCTGCGTCTGTCTATCCGCCGTCGCAAGTGGTAAATAGAAACAAAGTGCGCACGACTGAGGGGAATCTTTAGACTCTTACGCAATCCCATGTGCTCTACTCTAAAACGACTCGAAAATTTTAATATTTGAATTATGATTAAGTATTATTCCTGTTTTTAATACCAAACAAAAGCCTGCTTAATGACAAATCTTCCGAATTGTAGTTTTTAATTACTCAATGATTATACTTTTTTGATTGACCGTAGTTTTGAACGGATGGACTAGACTTCTTAATCCACTTTACAAAATATTAATACCATTCAAGTTAGTGTTGATAGTGCTGATAGACGTTTTTAAATCGACAGATGGAGTTTTTGAGAGACGTTAAGTGCGCGACGGTATGCCGGAGGGAATACTCTGGTAGCCACTATGAAACGATAAATAGATTAGAATTTCTTAAAAGGGGAATCGCTTTAGACTACTACCATCACTGGACAGTTGGTAAGCTTTGTGACAGCGAACTGCATTAATATCGAAGAAATATATGACATATTCTATAATCTTGTCAATGAAAATCATGTTAGACAATATTCCTGTGACATGGTGTTATGAACATAACGGATGGTCTTATTGTATCACCGAAATCCCAATGGTATAACTATGCTTCCACATATTACGTTATTTCTTTATGGTTCGTTTAATATTAACATGTATATGCATCTACATGCACATCCATTGTATCGTACTATAAATATTTGAATCTACTTGATTAATACAATCTTATAAATGAATAGGGCACGTACTACGAACCAGATACATATTACCTATTCAACCACGTGGATTTTACTATTACATATAGCCGTCTTAAAGAAGAATCAAATTCCACATTCAAGGAGAATGGTGGACGAATAATATGTAAATATCATTGAGCGTGAAAGAATCAATATTGTGACTGTTGTATGAGATTATGTTACTAATAGGCACTGTTTTTTTATTGCAGCCGTGACAGCGGTCCCCCGTAGTATCGCACACGGCAGCAATCCCGATTGCGAAAGCGAAGAGCCGTTAGAAATCTCGAATGCAAAATTTCCTCCCGATCAGCAGTTATCAGTCACTTATACATATTCCGTCAAATTTGTAGCAAGTATTTAATTACTCGAAAATTCAATTCACTATCACTAGAATTTACAAGTGTTTTTTTACACTATATAATTTATTTTTCCAGGAAAACAACGCGCTTAAATGGTCATCCAGATGGTATTATACATCAGAATCGATGATACCAGTACGAAGAGATACTGGCCGGTTTCCGATTTCCTTAATAACAGTGCTGTTCCTATCAGGAATTGTTGCAGTAATAATGTGTTATACGTTACCCATTATTAGATACAAGCAGGTATATCCCACAAGAAATCACAATATTTTTAATTGCTAATCGTTTTATTTACATCACGTATCGTTTAACTCTTGCCACTGAAAAATATACAATGTACTTATCCCTTTCATATAATCCAGAAAAGCGTCCCCTTTGGCTTAAAACCCAATCCTGTCATGTTGTTGTATCAACCTTAACGCAACTATGGTTTATAATTACTTAAGGTAATTTATTAAAGTAATTTATTAAAAGGTTTTAGGTAATATGTTAAACTAACGTCTTAGGAATTTGAACTTTGGTTTCATATTGTTGAATAATAATATTCATACGTTTGTTATGCAATAATGGAAATCCATTTCCAGGTGGAATTCGAAGAGAATCCACGAAAGGAATCTGGCTGGCGAGTAATCCGCAATGACGTCTTCCGACCGCCACGTAATGGCCTGTTGTTATCGGCTTTACTTGGATCCGGCGTTATAATATTTTTGATGATTTTCGTTATCCCTGGTAAATCTAGTTCTTAGTGGAAAAACCTCTATCTGAATTGAAATAATTATAATTACGTTTTACAGTGTCTATCTGGATGGGTTTCTGTATCACATATCGCATGAAATCATTTTTGCTATGCGCTGTGGTCGGCTATGCTTGTCTTAGCTCAGTCGGTGGCTATGTCTCAGCTGTATTATACAATAGTTTCTCAGGCAAGAAATATAAGTGGAATATGCTCCTTACATCCTTGCTTACTCCTAGGTATGTCAAATATTTACAATTATATCTCTATTTGAAATATCTATTGAGTAATCGGAGTTTTTCATGTCGCAGAACTTTTGTACACTCATACATTAGAAATAACACATATATGTACTTACATGTTATATTTTGCACTTTTATTTTGGTCCTCTATGTGTTTTTAGTGTTATCTTCAGTTTGATGTTCATCATAGCCATATCAACCTGGATGACCGACTCCCAAAATAGACCATTTACTTTTACTCTTATTGCGTTCGTGGGAATATGGTTCGGTGTTTCTGTTCCAATGACACTCGCCGGTGCATATTTTGGATTCAAAGAGAAGGTAGGTTTAAATCTTGCATATACTTATTAGATTGCATGCCGCAGAACCATGTAAACTTTACATTGTAAAGTATCAGAAGATTTTTGTTGCAGCCTCTCAAATATCCAGTTGCGACTAATGAAGTTGATCCACGCCCGATACCCAACCAAAGCTTCTTTTCAGAGACGTTCCCATACATGATAACGGCAGTCATTGTACCACAAGGGTTTTCATTTATTCAATCATTCTTTACATTACAGGACCTGTCGTAAGTTTCATGAATTAGTCACTTGCTTTTTGCAACAATGTTTGTTCATATTCTGGAACGGTATACGAAAAGCAAGATACAATTCAATTGAAACTATTGTATTCTACTTTAAGGTGTACCGAAGCGTATTACATAACAAGGTTTCTCTTGACAGTTTTTCTATTTGTTATCACGTATTCTGAAATCACAGTTCTACTTTGCTACTTCCATCTTTCTGCAGAGGTAATTAACAGTCAGTTTGGAGTTTGGCATAACACTAAGAGGATTTAATGTTAATTATAATTGCATCAATTATTTAATTAATCTATGTTTAATCCTACAGAATTACAATTGGTGGTGGCACAGTTTTTCAATATCCTGTCCCGCTGCGTTCTACATGTTAATGTATTGTATGTACTTCATCATTAGGACATACAGCATAAAAAATGCCACATCGATGCTCATTTACATTTTGCTCTCCTGCATTATAGTGATTCCATTCTTCCTTCTTATGAGTAAGAATTACTTTTCGAGATGTATATAATTCTATCAGCCATATCGATTTCTTCTTATAAACTTCAAATCAGTATCGATAGTGGAAGATATATTAGAATATACGCAACCTTTTATTGCAGGTTCAATAGGATTCTTTGCCCGTTTCTGGTTCGTGCGAAGAATCTATAGTGTCGAGAAAGATTTCAGGTCGTCTCCGCGTATAAAATTACGGTGGTTTCGATCGAAAACAGCTGCGTGATATGCCTCGCACAGGCCTGCCCCATCTTAGTGGCCCTGATTCGCATTGACAAGCATCCCGAATAGAACAAATGGTAATAAATATTTTACGAAGAACTCGCATTCATCTCTTTTGAAATAAGTATTTAGGCGGCAAAAAACTCAAGTGACTATTTGATTATTTTCAATTCTACCGTGGCTTACATTGTTGAAAAGCTTGGTCGTCGCTGTTATATGTTTATAAACTGTGACGGACATATATACCTCATGCACATAGAGGCAGAGGAATGCTTTAAAAGCATGTGGCCAAAGGTTTGCAAGGATTCGGAGCTTGTTGATTGGGTGCGCGAGTCTAGCTACGAGAAAAGATATATATCAGGAGACTCGGTAGAGTCTCCGCGCCAAGTAGTGAAGGCGTAGCCGTACGGGCCAGCGAGGCTTCCGAGGCTATATTATCCCGACGTAAAACGATTTAACCCATGCGAATCAGGAGACTCGGTAGAGTCTCCGCGCCAAGTAGTGAAGGCGTAGCCGTACGGGCCAGCGAGGCTTCCGAGGCTATATTATACCGACGTAAAACGATTTAACCCATGCGGAAAATTGTCTGCAAATTTCTTTTCCGAATTTCTCAGAGATTTTCTGCACGAAGTAATTCTTTTTGGGATATATTTTTCTGTAATTTTTTCTGATTCGTATGACGTAAGGCACAATAGAATCGGTCCATTAGTTTAAGAGATACAAATATTTGAAATATAATCAAGTTTCCTCAAATGTCGCTTTCCTTTTTTCGCCGCTAGGTGGCTGGCGGCGCCCTACCTGCTTTTGGACGGGCGCTTGGCATCAGAATGCCTCGGACCGTCAGCCAGGTAGTGTCAAACAGGTATCGGATATCATAGCAGATACATAGTGCTAATAATAAGCGCGTCTTTTCCGCGCCCGACGACATACAGTGAACGCTCTTATTAATAAGAATTAATAATAATTATTAATAATAATTATCTGTTTCATCAAAGTCAGTGATATTTTCGAATATATGTGTTGTGCTCGCATTTTATGAAACTTACGAACGTTTCAATGATTGCATCTGTCATGTATATAGTGAAACAACTGTCTCATTTTGCTCAAGTTGTACTGCGTTAATTAGAAGAATCAATAGATTCTCAGTGCCAAGCAGTTTACAAATTCTATGTGATGAATATTATTATAGATATATGACAGGATTTCAATTTTTAAAGAAACATTACAATTTCTTTCTTTTTAAATGTTTACTGCAATTTGTCGTTAAGCCATAGTCAGGTCGTAATAATATTCATATATTATTATTATATATTATTATAGATAGATATATGACAGCTTTTCAATTTTTGAAGAAAGATTACAATTTCTTTCTTTTCGAAAGTTTATTGCAGTTTGTCGTTAAGCCATAGTCAGGTAGCTCCGTTTTATGACTGGGATCCGCATGATGGAAATAAGGGGCGGCGCGGAGCGCTCGAGCTCCAAGCTCACACATGCTACGCAAGCATTAACTCAAGTATTTCCCAATAGGGTCAGGTACGGTCAGGTAATAATTGACAGACTGAACAAAACTGTGACAGATGGTGCGCAATCCCACATTTTACTCCAGTATCTATCCCGTCATTACAATGAATGGTGCATAAATAACAACCGGCTGATTCTAAAACATAACCTACAGTTGACTACAGTTTTGTAATGTCGAATTATCGATAATACCAACATCGCGTACTTCTTTTGGTGGCCGTGTAGTGTCACTTAGGTCTTGTTTCGCTGACCAGTAGGCGGAGTGAATCACGACAGATATCGGGAGCCAATCGGTTTTTTTTATTTATTTTTTTTTTTATTAAAGCTAGTGATTCAACAGGAATCAATCAGTCTTACACAGGAGAAAAACAAATACATAAAAGAAACAAAAATTAATCAAAGGGGGGGTATAGAACAGTAGAAGGACTTAACAAGACTTAACCGCTAAACTAAGGACATAGGTTGTGAGATCGCAGGTGAGCCAATCGGTTAATTGATAAATGCAAAATCTCAAAGAAGCGTTGCTTATGAACTTCGATAAAACTATTTTATTTTCAACTCAGAGTTACATGGTAACTTTATTAATTGTGTCATATAAAATTCCTATGAACTGAATTTCGGGAGAGTGGGCTATTGGGATGAACGCTTGTCACTTTCAATGAATTCAGTTAAAGTAACAATAGCAGTCGTCGTGGTAAGACGCTGAAATCTAATTTTAATTTTATCGTTCCAGTTCTATTGCAAATATCTGATATTTTTTACTATTTATGCAGGTACAGAAATGATATATTTTGTTATCGGCAATAAACTCATTTCACAATTACTCTGCGACTATCAACAAACAACGTTTTAACCGCATTTATATTTTATTATATGTCAGGACCAGGTGCTATGGAAGTGCAAAGGCACCATTGACTGTTAAACAGGTAGGAATATAAATAGTGTGGTCACACTATTCCTCCTAATTCGATGAAGGTGGATATTGTGCAGCACGAGACAAATTCATTACTAACATCGAAATATAATTTTTTCATCTGTGTAAATAACAAGAAATTAAACAAATATTATGTATTTGCAATAGAACGGGAATCATAAGATTGCAAATTGAGCGTCTTACCAAAACTACTACTATTCTTACTAGAATTGTATTCATTTAAACTAACAACCATGCATTTTAACAATCATAGCTTACTCTCCGGAAATTGTTTACAAAAATTGTATACCCCCACAAAATGTAGTGCAATTCGCCAAGTAGTTTTGCTCAACCTACTCCAAACATTCTTTGTTCCGCATAAGTGTTTTGGATTTAACAAAAATCATACTCCGCTTTGACATTTTAACAAAAAGTGTTAGACCTGTCACGTCGAAACCCAAATCCAATTTTTGTTATAAGCTCTGGATGTGATGTAGAACAAGTGTACAAAATTTGGTTTGCAATGGTCAACTGCAAGGACCCCCCAAAAATGCCAAATGTGCCAATTTTTGCACTTATGGCGCTTTAAGGCATTTATAGCACACCCGCTTCATTTTATTTAAGTCCATATACTCGCAGTGCACTATTACAGCTAATATTTTAAATATGTGGCATGCAGCCTCGAAACAACTTAATCCCCTAAAAAGACATTAAAAATGTTAAAAAAATCGCCAAGTAGTTTTGTTCGACCTCCCACACAAATCTTCTCCCCCACAAATGTGTTTTGAGTTCAACAAAAATCATATTTTTCTTTAACTTTGGAAGACAATTCTACTAACAACTACATATTTCGTTGCCTTTGCCACATTCACAAAAAAATTAATGAAAATCCTTGGAAACTAGAGCCAAGGCACTATTTAATTATGAGATATTTTTAAAAATGTATCTGAAATCATCAAACCATTTCATCGCAATGCCGAGGCGATTACGGGTACTCAGTCACAACACAAGCATGATATACTTTACAGTGCTAGATAAGGGTTGGTTGCAGTTTTGGGGTAGAGAAACGGCATAGTAGAATTAATCATCAATAAAACATCTGATACTTGGCCGGCCCGGTTATTCAAAAATGGAGTTTCAAGCCTACACACAAATTGCTGGGTAGTTTGTATCGTTTAAATGATTCATCATACCATCACAGATCCTTGGTATATTGTTGAATATACGACAAGCGATGAACAATATTGGTTATGGAGTGTTCATTTTTTACCGGGGCTATTGTACGTTCGTGTATTTGGCTGTTATGTAATGGAAAGTAGTGTGAAATTTGCGGCGTTTTGCGCGCGTGTTTCACATTTTAGATGTTTTGATTGATTGCTATTGTACATGGATAAATTTTCTATGTATTTGTCGTGTGAAAGGCTTGAAACTCCATTTGTGAATAACCGGGCCGGCCAAGTATAAGATGTTTTATTGATGATTAATTCTACTATGCCGTTTCTCTACCCAAAAACTGCAACCAACCCTTATCTAGCACTGTAAAGTATGTATATCATGCTTGTGTTGTGACTGAGTACCCGTAATCGCCTCGGCATTGCGATGAAATGGTTTGATGATTTCAGAACATTTTTAAAGATATCTCATAATTAAATAGTGCCTTGGCTCTAGTTTCCAAGGATTTTCATTAATTTTTTTGTGAATGTGGCAAAGGCAACGAAATATGTAGTTGTTAGTAGAATTGTCTTCCAAAGTTAAAGAAAAATATGATTTTTGTTGAACTCAAAACACATTTGTGGGGGGAAAGATTTTTGTGGGAGGTCGAACAAAACTACTTGGCGATTTTTTTTACATTTTTAATGTCTTTTTAGGGGATACCCTTGTGTGGCAGACAACATGGTACACCATCGCTGCTCGTGGATTTGAAAAGTACAAAGCTTTGCTTTGTCTAAACAGCACAGGAGAATACAGGAATTTGTGTGGAGCTGTTTCCGAATCAGGGGAGAATCGTTTTGAAGCCACCCTAATGCACTGATACAGGTGGTTTCACTGGACTGGGCGTATATATATATATATATATATATAAGTTGGGTCGCTGAGAGAATGAACCCGAGATAGCCCTTGGGTAGGCTGTTGACCTAACGTCCTAATACTACGAGGCATTTGAGGGGAACTCAGGCTACGAAACTCCCGAAACATAACTGGAGAGGGTAAAATCCTGGCTAAAGGGTAACGCCTGGCTCCCCTGGACACCCTCCAGGATTTACCTGGGTATCCTCTCTCAGCAGCTCTACTTTTTTTTTAATGCTTTCGAGATACGAGATCGACTGATGCCCTAAATCACTTCAGAAATTGCCTCACCGTATATTTAGGATCAACGAGCATGAAAGAGTGTCATTCACATGGTAATTGTGTAGAATATGTGCTTCAATAAAATTTAACCTAATATACCTTATTGTATGTACTTATTTTTATCCGGTGAATTGAATGCTGTTAGTTAAAGTTGGCGCAAACAATGTTAAGCTGCCGAAATCGTTCGTTTTTTGCAAATAATCTTTTGGAATTGTTACGCGGGCTTTGGTTGTCCGATGCTTTTAAGTTTTATGTAAAAGAGGTAACCATGAAGGGGCGAATGAAAATCAATCACCATTCAATAATAAGTTAATCAATCATTTTCACCCATCTGGTATTTACAAATAAAAAAATCTAGGTTACAAAAACGTGTGGAGCAGATCTCGTGGAGGTACTGCAGAGTATCTCTCCCCTTTAGGGAAAACCCAGGGTGTCATAAACCCCCAAAACTGGCCACGCTGAGACAGGTAACCTGACGGCGAGCGATGTCCTAGAGTATCACTCCTCGATGGATTTTGGCCTTTACAATTGTATGCTTCAGACTGAGATTCTGATGCATTTATATTTTACGTTCTGTCAAATTGAATCACTGACGTGTTTGAACGCAGACCTACCCAATCAAGAACTACGGTGGGTAAGAACGCTCTCCACGCTTGATCGCGATAAAATTATCACAGACTAACTTCGATTATGTTGAAGACTTTAGTCAGACGTCAACCACCCCCAGTTTTAACCGATTCGAAATCGTATGACGCACATGTGTTGAAATTACTGCTTCTGGTGGTACCAGTTTTAACCATAACTTTCGAACGGGTGACAATAATTGATTGATCTTTTAAGTAATTTGTACTCTGTAATTTGTAATTGTTTAATTGAGTAATTTCAACGAATGAGTTGAATACAATGTTTACAGAATTCTTTCATTTTTTACTTTCAGGAGAAAGGGTAGAACTTAAGAATAATTTAATTTTTTGTTCTTAATTTATTGTTAAGTTATTCTTAATTGCTAATACGAGTTAAATCGAAGTATCTTTGAATAAGAACCTTTTTGTTGGGATGCTTGAAATTAAATTCACCAAATAGGAGTTAGGAAATGATTTAACATTTGGTTTCCTTGTCGAAAGCTAAAACAATCTAAATGTATTTTGCATAATTATATAGCAAAAATACAATGAAAGTTTCAGCTAATATGAACGTTATTGCGAGTAAGTACGTACAAAGATACGAATTGGTCGGAGAGACAACAAAAGAAAGAACTGTTATTTCAGGATGTATATGTATATTGTATGCGTACGGTATTTTGTAATTATTTCGAAGGAGACTGTCTGACAGAGCTAGGCTCGACGATGACGCTTTGGAATTTATTCCCCGGCTTTCCCCTGTAATATAGGGCTTATATACCCCCCAGAAACCCAGTGAAAAGGGGGCACGGAAGTTTTATGCAGGCCACTTAATAAGTATTGGAAAACTAGCGAGCTAAAACGATTAAATCTACGCGGGAACGAAAGCAGAAAAATATTTTGCTAAAGATATGTAACAGATAAAATAAAATAATATAAATATTTCATCGCTGTTCTACCACAAAATTTAATAGAGCATAGTCATTCTAATAATAGTAATAATCTAACAAGCTCATTTAATAAAGAGCATTGAAATTTGAAATAGCTGAGAAAGCAGGATCTTGTGTATCAAACTAGCAATTCTCCTATCAAAACAGCATTCAAATCGTAGCGTCCCAGAATCTTTGTAACTTTTGCCTATAAGAAGACGAGTGAAATCGCGGCGTCCGAGAAATCCCGATGGCGTCAAGTTAAAAATGTTTCTCCAATTAAATTGTTCGAGAAACGAGATACTAACAGCGGTAAATATAAACCATGAGTGGGTAGAGCGTCGCAAACATAAATCAGAAGGGGCGATTAGCAATTGCCATTACCGCTGATAGCAGCGAACGCTGTCGCTCGGGCGGATATAAGAATTCCATCCTGCGCGGGCGAGCTTAGTAGTTTCATACATGCAACCTCGTAGTTATCGCGAGGGTCTATGATTGTCAAGTGTCATATTTTCATGCGCACTCTATCGAGTACATTACATGAGATTTGATATAATGTGTGAACGTTAACCTCTACACCCGGCAAGTTGACCTCGGCCGCGCATCGTAATGTGTGTATTATGGGGTAGTTGATTCCAGCTTCTGCACACTCGGCACTGTTAGTTGCTCTGCTGCATTAAATAATAGTAACAGCGCTCGCTCGCACTGGTGACAATATGATGAACAGAACAATATTGGCGTGGTACTGTGCCGGGTTGATCTGCAAGCCTCATTCTCTACCAGATTACTGGATGCCCGTGAATTACTGCAACGCCAACGAGACATTCAAAAATTGCAAGGTCTTGTACCACTCGTACACCAGTAATCGCGTTTAGTCCATATAATCCATCACGAATGAATCCTGGTAGCCGAATTACATCTTGTGTCGTTATTTAACCATCCACTTACTGTTCTTTCTAATATCCTGTAAGATGAACATGCAATCGCGATTTCTCATACTATCACTTCTATTTCCTTTGATCGTCCTTGCAGTGCTGATAGGTGGGACGTTTAAAAACTTTGAAAGCACTCTTCCGCTGTCTTTAACCACCACCTCATGCAAAGTTTCGCGCAAACATTTTTCAGGATTGTGAAATATTTAGATTGATTTTTTCGTTATGACATTTAACTTTGTGACTGTTTGCTTTCAGTCGGAGATCGAACTGAACGTGGGGAACTTGACTTCCGACCAATCTAACATCGAGTATAAATATGACAAGTGAGCACTTTTACTTTATATTCATAAAATAGTTGAAGCAATTCTATGCGATTATATTATTTGAAATTTATGATGCAATTTACGATGCTAGTACTTTTGGTGAAACGCCTGATAATTATGCACCAACCCAATATAAGCAACAATATATGTGTGTACTGAGACTTCCATTGCTCTATCCTCATTTTAATATACTTCAGTGGTAAACTCTTATTGACAAGTATTTGAGATTATAATGTATATCGATAAAAAAGTTGCTGTGCAAATGCATATTTAGAGTTTCTAGGGGCTAGAAGTCGAAGCTTAGATTTCTATAGTAATATTAACAGGAGTTTTGCTTGCCCGCGCGCGGGCTTAATTCGGGCGGGATCGGCTCCTCATGGAGGCCTCTAGAACGGAGAGAATGGCGATGAAATTGGTGGCCCAACCAAATGCGAGAGTACAGGAGGACTACGCGGACACCCGCGGTCCGTCCCGTTTTGAATCATTCTATATATTGTTACGAATGTTGCGCATCGCGGTCGTAGAGCGCGTAAGCGGCATAAAGAAAATAAGATTATAGAACGAACGAGATGTATATTTGGAGGTCAATATAGTATACGTGCACAAGGGACGGGATTCGGGACTAGACTGTCAAAAGTAGCCCGATGTTATTCAGACGAAGAGCGTCAGTCGTCAGAGACACTCTTCACAACTTCACGCCAGGAATGTCGGTCGTTTGGTACGAATGGGGTAGCAGGGGAGTTAACTCATTTCACGCAAAATAAATTCGTTGCTAATATTGCCGTAGAAGTTTAGAATGATGTAATTAAATCGCACTCCGAATACGTAAATCATGAATGCAATCTGTAATCATGAAAATTCTGTATTCCTATAACAATTCCTTTTCTCAATAAATCCAAAAGTTTTGTGTTCCTCAGAATCCTGTGTTAAATTTTATCGAATTCATTTGATTATTTGATGCTTCTTCCTTGATGCTTTCACCACATGTTCCGATAGTCGGAAATAACATGGTTATACCACACTTTCTAAACGACTATTTCCAATCGACCTATTATTCCTTTATGCCAACATAACACCCTTCAAACCAATGAACTGTTTCCAGTTTCGACTTTTGTAAAGCGAACGCAGCCTGCATTCCCTTGGAAAATCTCGGTCAGACGCGTTTTAATGGTGAGGAGCGTGTACCACTGTCTCCGTATAAGGTAACATTTTAATAATTTATTTAATAAGTTGTGTGTATGCTGACCTGCGTCTGTCTATCCGCCGTCGCAAGTGGTAAATAGAAACAAAGTGCGCACGACTGAGGGGAATCTTTAGACTCTCACGCAATCCCATGTGCTCTACTCTAAAACGACTCGAAAATTTTAATATTTGAATTATGATTAAGTATTAATCCTGTTTTTAATACCAAACAAAAGCCTGCTTAATGACAAATCTTCCGAATTGTAGTTTTTAATTACTCAATGATTATACTTTTTTGATTGACCGTAGTTTTGAACGGATGGACTAGACTTCTTAATCCACTTTACAAAATATTAATACCATTCAAGTTAGTGTTGATAGTGCTGATAGACGTTTTTAAATCGACAGATGGAGTTTTTGAGAGACGTTAAGTGCGCGACGGTATGCCGGAGGGAATACTCTGGTAGCCACTATGAAACGATAAATAGATTAGAATTTCTTAAAAGGGGAATCGCTTTAGACTACTACCATCACTGGACAGTTGGTAAGCTTTGTGACAGCGAACTGTATTAATATCGAAGAAATATATGACATATTCTATAATCTTGTCAATGAAAATCATGTTAGACAATATTCCTGTGACATGGTGTTATGAACATAACGGATGGTCTTATTGTGTCACCGAAATCCCAATGGTATAACTATGCTTCCACATATTACGTTATTTCTTTATGGTTCGTTTAATATTAACATGTATATGCATCTACATGCACATCCATTGTATCGTACTATAAATATTTGAATCTACTTGATTAATACAATCTTATAAATGAATAGGGCACGTACTACGAACCAGATACATATTACCTATTCAACCACGTGGATTTTACTATTACATATAGCCGTCTTAAAGAAGAATCAAATTCCACATTCAAGGAGAATGGTGGACGAATAATATGTAAATATCATTGAGCGTGAAAGAATCAATATTGTGACTGTTGTATGAGATTATGTTACTAATAGGCACTGTTTTTTTATTGCAGCCGTGACAGCGGTCCCCCGTAGTATCAAGCACGGCAGCAATCCCGATTGCAAAAGCGAAGTGCCGCTAGAAATCTCGAATGCAAAATTTCCTCCCGATCAGCAGTTATCAGTCACTTATACATACTCCGTCAAATTTGTAGCAAGTATTTAATTACTCGAAAATTCAATTCACTATCACTAGAATTTACAAGTGTTTTTTTACACTATATAATTTATTTTTCCAGGAAAACAACACGCTTAAATGGTCATCCAGATGGTATTATATATTAGAATCGATGATACCAGTACGAAGAGATACTGGCCGGTTTCCGAGTTCCTTAATAACAGTGCTGTTCCTATCAGGAATTGTTGCAGTAATAATGTGTTATACGTTACCCATTATTAGATACAAGCAGGTATATCTCACAAGAAATCACAATATTTTTAATTGCTAATCGTTTTATTTACATCACGTATCGTTTAACTCTTGCCACTGAAAAATATACAATGTACTTATCCCTTTCATATAATCCAGAAAAGCGTCCCCCTTGGCTTAAAACCCAATCCTGTCATGTTGTTTTATCAACCTTAACGCAACTATGGTTTATAATTACTTAAGGTAATTTATTAAAGTAATTTATTAAAAGGTTTTAGGTAATATGTTAAACTAGCGTCTTAGGAATTTGAACTTTGGTTTCATATTGTTGAATAATAATATTCATACGTTTGTTATGCAATAATGGAAATCCATTTCCAGGTGGAATTCGAAGAGAATCCACGAAAGGAATCTGGCTGGCGAGTAATCCGCAATGACGTCTTCCGACCGCCACGTAATGGCCTGTTGTTATCGGCTTTACTTGGATCCGGCGTTATAATATTTTTGATGATTTTCGTTATCCTTGGTAAATCCAGTGGCTCCTGTTCTTAGTGGAAAAACCTCTATCTGAATTGAAATAATTATAATTACGTTTTACAGTGTCTATCTGGATGGGTTTCTGTATCACATATCGCATGAAATCATTTTTGCTATGCGCTGTGGTCGGCTATGCTTGTCTTAGCTCAGTCGGTGGCTATGTCTCAGCTGTATTATACAAAAGTTTCTCAGGCAAGAAATATAAGTGGAATATACTCCTTACATCCTTGTTTACCCCTAGGTATGTCAAATATTTACAATTATATCTCTATTTGAAATATCTATCGAGTACTCGGAGTTTTTCATGTCGTAGAACTTTTGTACACTCATACATTAGAAATAACACATATATGTACTTACATGTCATATTTTTCACTTTTATTTTAGTCCTCTATGTGTTTTTAGTGTTATCTTCAGTTTGATATACATCATAGCCATATCAACCTGGATGACCGACTCCCAAAATAGACCATTTGCTTTTATTCTTATTGCGTTTGTGGGAATATGGTTTGGTGTTTCTGTTCCAATGACACTCGCCGGTGCATATTTTGGATTCAAAGAGAAGGTAGGTTTAAATCTTGCATATACTTATTACATTGCATGCCGCAGAACCATGTAAACTTTACATTGTAAAGTATCAGAAGATTTTTGTTGCAGCCTCTCAAATATCCAGTTGCGACTAATGAAGTTGATCCACGCCCGATACCCAACCAAAGCTTCTTTTCACAGACGTTCCCATACATGATAACGGCAGGCATTGTACCACAAGGGTTTTCATTTATTCAATCATTCTTTACATTACAGGACCTGTTGTAAGTTTCATGAATTAGTCACTTGCTTTTTGCAACAATGTTTGTTCATATTCTGGAACGGTATACGAAAAGCAAGATACAATTCAATTGAAACTATTGTATTCTACTTTAAGGTGTACCGAAGCGTATTACATAACAAGGTTTCTCTTGACAGTTTTTCTATTTGTTATCACGTATTCTGAAATCACAGTTCTACTTTGCTACTTCCATCTTTCTGCAGAGGTAATTAACAGTCAGTTTGGAGTTTGGCATAACACTAAGAGGATTTAATGTTAATTATAATTGCATCAATTATTTAATTAATCTATGTTTAATCCTACAGAATTACAATTGGTGGTGGCACAGTTTTTCAATATCCTGTCCCGCTGCGTTCTACATGTTAATGTATTGTATGTACTTCATCATTAGGACATACAGCATAAAAAATGCCACATCGATGCTCATTTACATTTTGCTCTCCTGCATTATAGTGATTCCATTCTTCCTTCTTATGAGTACGAATTACTTTTCGAGATGTATATAATTCTATCAGCCATATCGATTTCTTCTTATAAACTTCAAATCAGTATCGATAGTGGAAGATATATTAGAATATACGCAACCTTTTATTGCAGGTTCAATAGGATTCTTTGCCTGTTTCTGGTTCGTGCGAAGAATCTATAGTGTCGAGAAAGATTTCAGGTCGTCTCCGCGTATAAAATTACGGTGGTTTCGATCGAAAACAGCTGCGAGATATGCCTCGCACAGGACAATGCCTTCGCATTGAGGAGCATCCCGAATAGAACAAATGGTAATAAATATTTTGCGAAGAACTCGCATTCATCTCTTTTGAAATAAGCATTTAGGCGGCAAAAAGCTCAAGTGGCTATTTGATTATTTGCAATTCTACCGTGGCTTACATTGTTGAAAAGCTTGGTCGTCGCTGTTATATGTTTATAAACTGTGACGGACATATATACCTCATACACATAGAGGCAGAGGAATGCTTTAAAAACATGTGGTCAAAGGTTTGCGAGGCTTCGTAGCTTGTTGATTGAGTGCGCGAGTTTAGTTACGAGAAAAAATACATATACCCATATATTGTGTGGCAGGCAACATGGTACACCATCGCTGCTCGTGGATTTGAAAAGTACAAAGCTTTGCTTTGTCTAAACAGCACAGGAGAATACAGGAACTTGCGTGGGGCTGTTTCCGAATCGGGGAGAATCGTTTTGAAGCCACCCCAATGCACTGATGCAGGTGGTTTCACTGGACTGGGCGTATATATATATATATATGTATATATATAAGTTGGGTCGCTGAGAGAATGAACCCGAGATGCCCCTTGGGTAGGCTGTTGACCTAACGTCCTAATAATACGAGGCGCTTGAGAGGAAGTCAGGCTACGAAACTCCCGAAACGTAACTGGAGAGGGCAAAATCCTGGCTAAAGGGTAACGCTTGGCTCCCTTGGATACCCTCTTGGATTTGCCTGGGTACCCTCTCTCAGCGGCTCTACTTTTTTTTATAATGCCGTCGAGATACGAGATCAACTGATGCCCCAAATCACTTCAGAAATTGTCTCACCGTATATTTAGGATCAACGAGCATGAAAGACTGTCACTCACATGGTAATTGTGTAGAATATGTACTCCAATAAAACTTAACCTAATATACGTTATTGTATGTACTTATTCTTGTCCGGTGAATTGAATGCTGTTAGTTAAAGTTGGCGCCAACAATGTTAAGCTGCCGAAACTGTTCGTTTTTTTTTCAAATAATCTTTTGGAATTGTTACATGGGCTTTGGTTGTCCGATGCTTTTAAGTTTTATGTAAAAGAAGTAACCAAGAAGCTCCAAGAAGGGGCGAATGAAAATCAATCACCATTCAATAATAAATTAATCAATCATTTTCATCCATCTGGTATTTACAAATAAAAAAATCTAGATTACAAAAACGTGTAGAGCAGACCTCGTGGAGGTACTGCAGAGTATCTCTCCCCTTTAGGGAAAACCCAGGGTGTCATAAACCACCAAAACTGGCCACGCTGAGACAGGTAACCTGACGGCGAGCGATGTCCTAGAGTATCACTCCTCGATGGATTTTGGCCTCCATAATTGTACGCTTCAGACTGAGATTCTGATGCATTTATATTTTACGTTCTGTCAAATTGGATCACTGGCGTGTTTGAACGCAGACCTACCCAATCAAGAACTACGGTGGGAGAGCACGCTCTCCACGCGTGATCGGAATAAAATTACCACCAGATTAACTACGATTATGTTAAAGACTTTAATCAGACGTCAACCACTCCCCAGTTTTAACCGATTCGAAGTCGTATGACGCACATGTGTTAAAATTACTGCTTCTGGGGGTACCAGTTTTAACCATAACTTTTGAACGGGTGACAATAATTGGGTGATTTTTTGAGTAATTTGTAATTGTTTAATTGAGTAATTTTAACGAATGAGTTGAATACAATGTGTACAGAATTTTTTCATTTTTTACTTTCAAGAGAAAGGGTAGAACTTAACATTCAGGGCTTTGGAATTTAATTTAAGTTTTTGTTTTTAATTTATTATTAAGTTATTCTTAATTGGTAATACGAGTTAAATCGAGGTATCGTTAAATGAAAACCTTTCTGCTGGAATGCTCGCAATTGAATTTACTAAATAGGAGTCAGGAAATGATTAAACGCTTGGTTTCATTATCGAAAACTAAAACAATCTAAATGTATTTTGCATAATTATATAGCAAAAATACAATGAAAGTTTCGGCTAATATGAACATTATTGCGAGTAAGTACGTTCAAAGATACGAATTGATCGGAGAGACAACAACAGAAAGAAATGTTATTTCAGGATGTATATGTATATTGTATGCGCACGGTATTTTGTAATTATTTCGAAGGAGACTGTCTGACAGAGCTAGGCTCGACGATGACGCTTTGGAATTTATTCCCCGGCTTTCCCCTGTAATATAGGGCTTATATACCCCCAAAAACCCAGTGAAAAGGGGGCACGGGAGTTTTATGCAGGCCACTTAATAAGTATTGGAAAAGTAGCGAGCTAAAATGATTAAATCTACGCGAGAACGAAAGGAGAAAAATATTTTGCTAAAGATATGTAACAGATAAAATAAAACAATATAAATATTTCATCGCTGTTCTACCTGAAAGTTTAATATAGCACAGTCATTCTAATAATAGTAATAATCTAACAAGCTCATTTAAAGAAGAGCATTTAAATTTGAAATAGCTGAGAAAGCAGGATCTTGTGTATCAAACTAGCAATTCTCCTATCAAAACGGCATTCAAATCGTAGCATCCCAGAATCTTTGTAACTTTTGCCTATAAGAAGACGAATGAAATCGCGACGTCCGAGAAATCCCGATGGCGTCAAGTTAAAAATGTTTCTCCAATTAAATTGTTCGAGAAACGAGATACTAACAGCGGTAAATATAAACCATGAGTGGGTAGAGCGTCGCAAAAATAAATCAGAAGGGGCGATTAGCAATTGCCATTACCGCTGATAGCAGCGAACGCTGTCGCTCGGGCGGATATAAGAATTCCATCCTGCGCGGGCGAGCTTAGTAGTTTCATACATGCAACCTCGTAGTTTTCGCGAGTGTCTATGATTGTCAAGTGTCATATTTTCATACGCACTCCATCGAGTACATTACATGAGATTTGATATAATGTGTGAACGTTAACCTCTACACCCGGCAAGTTGACCTCGGCCGCGCATCGTAATGTGTGTATTATGGGGTAGTTGATTCCAGCTTCTGCACACTCGGCACTGTTAGTTGCTCTGCTGCATTAAATAATAGTAACAGCGCTCGCTCGCACTGGTGACAATATGATGAACAGAACAATATTGGCGTGGTACTGTGTCGGATTGATCTGCAAGCCACATTCTGTACCAGATTACTGGATGCCCGTGAATTATGGCAAAGCCGGCAAGACATCCGGGAATTGCAAGGTGTGTACCACCTACACACCAGTAATTCCGTTTGTTCCATATAATTCATCACGAATGAATTCTGGTTGCCGAATTACATCTTGTGTCGCTATTTAACCATCCACTTACTGTTCTTTTTAATATCCTGTAAGATGAACATGCAATCGCGATTTCTCATTTTATCACTTCTATTTCCTTTGATCGTCCTTGCAGTGCTGATAGGTGGGACGTTTAAAAACTTTGAAAGCACTCTTCCGCTCTCTTTAACCACCACCTCATACAAAGTTTCGCGCAAACATTTTTCAGGATTGTGAAATATTTAGATTGATTTTTTCGTTATGACATTTAACTTTGTGACTGTTTGCTTTCAGTCGGAGATCGAACTGTACGTGGGGAACTTGACTTCCGACGGATCTAACACCGAGTATAAATATGACAAGTGAGCACTTTTACTTTATATTCATAAAATAGTTGGAGCAATTCTATGCGATTATATTATTTGAAATTTATCATGCAATTTATGATGCTAGTACTTTTGGTGAAACGCCTGATAATATCGTTTAAAAACGCCTGATAACTATGCACCAACCCAATATAAGCAACAATATATGTGTGTACTGAGACTTCCATTGCTCTATCCTCATTTTAATATACTTCAGTGGTAAACTCTTATTGACAAGTATTTGAGATTATAATGTATATCGATAAAAAAGTTGCTGTGCAAATGGATATTTAGAGTTTCTAGGGGAAGTCGAAGCTTAGATTTCTATAGTAATATTAGCAGGAGTTTTGCTTGCTCGCGCGCGGGCTTAATTCGGGCGGGATCGGCTCTTCATGGAGGTCTCTAGAACGGAGAGAATGGCGATGAAATTGGTGGCCCAACCAAATGCGAGAGTACAGGAGGACTACGCGGACACCCGCGGTCCGTCCCGTTTTGAATCATTCTATATATTGTTACGAATGTTGCGCGTCGCGGTCGTAGAGCGCGTAAACGGCATAAAGAAAATAAGATTATAGAACGAACGAGATGTATATTTGGAGGTCAATATAGTATACGTGCACAAGGGACGGGATTCGGGACTAGACTGCCAAAAGTAGCCCGATGTTATTCAGACGAAGAGCGTCAGTCGTCAGAGACACTCTTCACAACTTCATGCCAGGGATGTCGGTCGTTTGGTGCGAATGGGGTAGCAGGGGAGTTCACTCATTTCACGCGAAATGAATTCGCTGCTAACATTGCCGTAGAAGTTTTAGAATGATGTAATTAAATCGCACTCCGAATACGTAAATTATGAATGCAATCTGTAATCATGAAAATTCTGTATTCCTGTAACAATTCCTTTTCTCAATAAATCCAAAAGTTTTGTGTTCCTCAGAATCCTGTGTTAAATTTTATCTAATTCATTTGATTACTTGATGCTTCTTCCCTGATGCTTTTTGGTAAATAAGTTATATCGTACGTTTTCGATAATTTCACCACATGTTTCGATAGTCGGAAATAACATAGTTATACCACACTTTCTAAACTTCTATTTCCAATCGACCTATTATTTTTTTATGCCAACATAACACCCTTCAAACCAATGAATTGTTTTCAGTTTCGACTTTTGTAAAGCGAACGCACCCTGCATTCCCTCGGAAAATCTCGGTCAGACGCGTTTTAATGGTGAGGAGCGTGTACCACTGTCTCCGTATAAGGTAACATTTAAATAATTTATTTAATAAGTTGTATGTATGCTGACCTGCGTCTGTCTATCCGCCGTCGCAAGTGGCAAATAGAAACAAAGTGCGCACGACTGAGGGGAATCTTTAGACTCTCACGCACTCCCATGTGCTCTACTCTAAAACGATTCGAAAATTTTAATATTTGAATTATGATTAAGTATTAATCCTGTTTTTAATACCAAACAAAAGCCTGCTTAATGACAAATCTTCCGAATTGTAGTTTTTAATTACTCAATGATTATACTTTTTTGATTGACCGTAGTTTTGAACGGATGGACTAGACTTCTTAATCCACTTTACAAAATATTAATACCATTCAAGTTAGCGTTGATAGTGCTGATAGACGTTTTTAAATCGACAGATGGAGTTTTTGAGAGACGTTAAGTGCGCGACGGTATGCCGGAGGGAATATTCTGGTAGCGACTATGAAACGATAAAGAAATTGGAAATCCTTAGAAAGGGAATCGCTTTGAACTACTATCATCACTGGACAGTTGGTAAGTTTTGTGACAGCGAACTGTATTAATATCGAAGAAATATATGGTATATTCTATAATCTTGTCAATGAAAATCATGTTAGACAATATTGCTGTGACATGGTGTCCTAAACTTCACGGATGGTCGTATTGTGTCACCGAAATCCCAATGGTATAACTATGCTTCCACATATTACGTTATTTCTTTATGGTTCGTTTAATATTAACATGTATATGCATCTACATGCACATCCATTGTATCGTACTATAAATATTTGAATCTACGTGATTAATACAATCTTATAAATTAATAGGGCACGTACTACGAACCAGATACATATTACCTATTCAACCACGTGGATCTTACTATTACATATAGTCGTCTTAAAGAAGAATCCAATTCCACATTCAAGGAGAATGGTGGACGAATAATATGTAAATTTCATTGAGTGTGAATGAATCAATATTGTGACTGTTGTATGAGATTATGTTACTAATAGGCACTGTTTTTTTATTGCAGCCGTGACAGCGGTCCCCCGTAGTATCAAGCACGGCAGCAATCCCGATTGCGAAAGCGAAGTGCCGTTAGAAATACCGAATGCAAAATTTCCTCCCGATCAGCAATTATCAGTCACTTATACGTACTCCATCAAATTTATAGCAAGTATTTAATTACTCGAAAATTCAATTCACTATCACTAGAATCTACAAGTGTTTTTTTACACTATATAATTTATTTTCCCAGGAAAACAACACGCTTAAACGGTCGTCCAGACGGAATTATACATCAGAATCGATGATACCAGTAGAAAGAGATGCTGGCCTGTTTGCGAGTTCCTTAATAACAGTGCTGTTCCTATCAGGAATTGTTGCAGTAATAATGTGTTATACGTTACCCATTATTAGATACAAGCAGGTATATCTCACAAGAAATCACGCTATTTCTAATTGCTAATCGTTTTATTTACATCACGTAACGTTTAACACTTGCCTGTGAAAAATATACTTATCCCTTCCATATGATCCAGAAAAGCGTTCCTTTTGGCACAAAACCCGATCCTGTCATGTTGTTTTATCAACCTTAACGCAACTATGGTTTATAATTACTTAAGGTAATTTATTAAAGTAATTTATTAAAAGGTTTTAGGTAATATGTTAAACTAGCGTCTCAGTGATTTGAACTTTGGTTTCATATTATTGAATAATAATATTCATACGTTTGCTATGCAATAATGGAAATCCATTTCCAGGTGGAATTAGAAGAGAATCCACGAAAGGAATCTGGCTGGCGAGTAATCCGCAATGACGTCTTCCGACCGCCACGTAATGGCCTATTGTTATCGGCTTTTCTTGGATCTGGCGCAACAGTATTTTTGATGTGTTTCATTACACTTGGTGAGTCAGGCGGCTCCTGTTTCTAGAGGATAAGTCTATACTTGAATTGAAATAAATATAGTTTGGTTTTTTAGTTCTCGTCTCCATAGGCGTGGTCTCCACAACGCGGGAGAAAGAATTGACGTTCTGCGCTATGCTCAGCTATGCTTGTCTTAGCTCAGTTGCTGGCTATGTGTCAGCTGTAATATACAAAAGTTTCTTTGGCAAAAAGTACAAATGGAACATGCTACTTACGTCCATGATTACCTCTAGGTGTGTGAAATATTTACAATTATACTTTTGTCTGAACTATCTATTCAGTAGTCAGAATTTTCAATACCGTAAAACTTTTGTATAAAAAAAACTCATACATTCGAAATAATACATATATGAGGCTACATGTTATATTTCTCATTTGTATTTTAATCCTCCGTATTTTTTCAGTATTGTCATCGGCTTATTGTTCAACTATATCACAGACTTATGGGCGTACTATGCTTTGAATGCGCAAATTCTCACTAGGGTTATAGCGGCCGGAGTAATGTGGCTTGGAGTTTGTGTTTCAATGACATACACTGGTGCATATTTTGGATTCAGGAGGAAGGCAGGTTTAAATCTTGCGTCTATTTATTACAATGTATGTTGGGGAACTACGTAAAGTATCTCGATATTTTTGTTGTAGCCGTTAGAGTGCCTTGTTGCGACCAATCAAATGCCACGGCAGATACCAAAGCAAAAATTCTATAAACACCCGCTCCCATATATCATAATGGGAGGCGCTTTACCATTCGGGTGTATGTTTGAGTACAAATTCTTACCATTAAATTACTTGTCGTAAGTTTTACTAATGAACCATTTGCTTTTGCAAGATCGCTTGTTAACGTTCTGTATATGAAATGTAAATGTTCAGTATACAACAGACAAGATACAATTCAATTTGAACAAATGTATTCTTCTTCAAGGTCAACTGAAGTTAGTACACGTATCATATTTCTTTTGAAGTTTCTTGTACTTGTCATCACGTGTTCTGAAACAGCAATCCTATTTTGCTACTTTCATCTTTGTGCAGAGGTAATTAGCATTCACTTCTGATTAACGCATAACAATAAAAGGAATTAATGTTAATCCCACTCGGAATGTTCGGTGAGTCAATCTACGTTTTATTTTACAGAATTACCACTGGTGGTGGCGCAGTTTCTTAACATCCAGTTCGACCGCGTTCTACTTCTCAATATATATTCTTTTCAATTTCATACAGCCCAGAGTAAATGCCACACTGTTCCTAGACGTCGTGACCAATTGCACTGTAGCGTTTCTATTCTTCCTTCTTACCGGTAAGAATTGCTTTTTAAAATCTGTTAAATTTTTAATTGGAGGGCCACCGATTCCCACGGAGGTTCTGGAGGAAGCGCCGTGTTCTTTTTGCAACAGTCGGCTTACCCAGAAAGCGTAAAGCTTTCCCCACCCTGTGGCCAGATCCTCTTTTGCAATCGGTGGTGAGAGACAAAGTCATTTAACTCCGACTCTCCGCGGGATCAAAGTGCATCCGTGACGAGTGATTGTCTTATATTGTCTTTCTTATAAGTGGCTGTCGATGCCGCTTTCTTGCAAAACTGAGAAAAAAACGGATTTACCGTTTGACCGTAAAGTCCCGAATAGCTCGTCATCACTTATGTACTCCATAGCAGTATCAATAATGGAAGATATGATATAATATGCGCAACCTTTTTTTATAGGTTCAATAGGATTCTTTGCCTGTTTGTGGTTCGTGCGAAAAATCTATAGTGTCGAGAAAGATCGTACATCGTCTCTATCTACCAATAACGACGTTCCTAATCCAAAACAGTTGCGTGATATGCCTTACGCCCACTTTGACTTATGTGAAGAGGCGTCAACTTCTCAACAAAAAGAAGAGACTACGAAAAAGCATCCAAATACCGCTGACACCAAGCTATAAAATAACAGCGGAATAAGAATTTCAGGTGGATAAAAATCGATATAGCCCACGCGACTCACACTATTCAAAAGCCTGATTATCGGCGGTGATATATATTTATAAATTGTGACTAGACGTACATACTTCTACACTTAGAGATAGAGGAATATTATAAAACCATGTGGCAAAAAGTTAGCAATGATTTGGAGCTTGTCGATAGGGTGTGCAAGTCTAGCTAGGAGGAAAGTTACATATCCCTATATTTTGTGACAGTAGAGAGCGAAATACACTATCGTGTGTTTACAGATTTCAAAGGTCCAAAGCTTTGCTTGGTCCTTGGCATACACATAAATCGGAAAAATAATGCGTCCGATAAATACTAATTTGTTCAGCTCAACTAAACAGTTATGTGCAAACTCAGTTAACGAGTTAGACTCGTCAAAGTCTACAGTGGCACATGAAATAAATGACGACCTGAACTTGTCATTGTATAAGCATTTCTCTGGGTTTACTTATATCCAACTGGGTATATTTGTACTTATATCTATACATACTTAGGAATATAGCGTAGGCTTTGCAAGAGATTCCCTGAGGTTGAGAAAGTACGACGATGTGAAGTGACACGCCCGAAAACAAATGGTCCTGCTACGTATAGGGTAAGTCAATTGCCTTCGAATCAGGTATTACCGATCGTCAAAGCGCGATTAGTAATTACTAATCTGTCTACCCCATTGTGGAGGAACGAAGCTGTGCCGGGGATGGGCTCAGACGGTTCGTAGCGGGCCGAACCAGCTAACAACCCAACTTAACTATAATATATAGACTATAATATATAGACTATAATATATTAGATCCTAATGTATTCCTAGGATCCTAGTGATTAGGACCTCTCTAGCTGCTCGTCGTACGGGATCGAACATGAGCGTTTAAGGGAGTCCTGTGGGTTTTAAAGTTGGGTCTCGAAAACCCTTTTTACTGCGGTATTAATGACTTTGTACCGCCCACTTTATGACATCGGGTCCAATATGAGCGAAAGTTTATAAGTTATGGATTCTATATTAATAACAATTGGTTTATCAAAGCCTTGACATTATTCACCTGAGTAAAATGATACCAAAGACGATCCAAATTGATTAATTGCAAGATATATGGACATAGAAATGTTGTACTGTAAGAATTTGGATGTGACATTACCCTTAATACTGATGTACGTATCTTGTAATTCGTCGAAGTCGGTTGTGTTTGGTACCATTTTATTCAGGAGAATGTCAGCAATTTGTGAAACAAATCACTGCTATACTATATACTATAAAATGTTAAATTTAATCATTTTTGTTCGTAGAAAATGTATATGATTTTTATAATACTAACACGTCATTGCGACGGCCCCAAGGGGCCAAAAATGTGGTCCGAAAGAGTCATAAAGATGGAATTCATAATTAGTGGAGGGGATACACACGAGCAGTCAGAGAGGTTCCGAGCGTGAGCACTTAGAGAGGTCCTACTATAATATCAGAAAATGAAAGCCATAGTTTTAAGGCTCGAAAATTATGAAGGAAAAGTATGTATAGGAAAATTAGCGAGCTAAAATTATTAATTCAATGCAGGAACGAAAGGAGGGTCGTAGTCTAATAAACATGAATACGTATCAGGAACAATAAAAGAATGTAAATACTTTATACCTATCCTATTTCAAAGTTTAATATAGTATAGCCATTCTAATAACACTAATAATTTAAGGAGCTCATTTAGTTGAGAACATTTATAAAAATAGAATATTTCTATACAAAATAACATTTAAATCATAGTTTTACCCCAACTCCGATTAACATAGTATACACTACAGATTTAACCCATTCGTGTTTGCTAAACAGAGAGTCCTGAAATTTTTAAACATTTTTTTCGTAACCCTCGTACCTTTTTCCCATAACAATACTATTGAAAGCGCGGCGTTCCAGGAATACATAATAGTATCCCCGCGGTATAAAATTAGTCATATTTTTCCAATTGAATTATTCGAGAAATGAGATATTGACAGTGGTAAATATAAACCATGAGTCGATGCAGCGTCGGAAAAATAAAGCACAAGTGTGACACTTGTTCTATCTCTCACCCCTGGGATTGTAGTGTCAAACTCGGTATCGATAGCGCTGGGACTGATACCGACCGATCATTCACCATTGTAATTACTGGAGATAGGCTTGAGCGCTGTTGATGGCGCCAAAATCAGAATTTCACCCTGCGCGAGGGAGGTCGACTGCTTCATAGAAAGCTCGTGGTTATCGCGAATGTTTATGACTGTCATAAACTATTGTGTTTTGACTGCGCTCGCGGGATATGCGCAGTCCAGCTATAGAATTGATATAATATGAGATTTGTGTGAACGTTAACCTCTACACCCGGCAAGTTGACCTCGGTCGCGCATCGTACTCTGCGTATTATGGGGCAGTTGATACAAACTTCTGCACAGTAAGCACTCTTAGTTACCGTGTTGTAAATAATAGAAGCGACTTCCAGTGGCACCGGTGACAATATGATGGCGAGAAAAATATTCGTGTGGATCTGCCTCGGCATCTTCTACACGGCTAATCCTGTAACGGCTTCCCCAATTCCCGGCATGACGCCCGTGGATTACTGCAAAGCGAACGAGACGTCCGAAAATTGCAAGGTCTTGTACCAATCCTACAACAATAATCGCATTTATTCCATACAATTGTTTACGAATGTAATTTTGTAGATGAATCGCATTTAACCATTCAATTACTGCTCTTTTAAATATCGTGTCAGATAGACATGTAATTGTGATTTCATATTTTAGCAGTTCTATTTCTTTTGATCGTCCTTGCAGTGCCAATCGGCGGGACGTTCGAAAACCTTGAAAGCATTATGAATATCGTGTGTAAAAGTTTCACGCAAACATTGTTCAAGATTCTGGGATATGTAGGAGCAGTCTTTCATTTCATTATTGATATCCTGTTAGATCGATTTTTTGCTTGTGACATCTAATTTTGTGACTGTTTGCTCTTAGTCGGAGATCGAACTGTACGTGAGTCAATTGACCAGCAGGGACCCTCTTATCGTCCGCGAATATAATGAGTGAGTACTTTTACTTTATGTTCATAAGATAGTTAGAGCAGTTCTATGTCATTATATTAGTGGAACTTTATGATGCAAGTACTTTGTCTAATTCGATAAGATCTGGATAGTTCTATAAGCAATAATATCTTTGTAGTTTATTCCATTTCGTTTCACTTTTACGAACGATGTGGACTGAAGCTCACATTAGTCTATTCTCATTTTAATATATTATAAATACGATAGAAAAGTTGCTGCGCAAATGCATATTCAGAGTTTCTAGTGACTGCAAGTCAAAACTCAGATTTATATAGTAATACTTGCTGGAGGTGTTCTCTCGCCTAAGTGAGATTGATTGTTTACATTTGCTATTATTATAATGATTAGCTTGTAACTTCCCTTAAAACTGACGCTACACTTTAGTTATTAGATAGTTACTAGTATGTCTTAAATAAAAAATCAATCAATATCAATATGGAATCTATCTATCTATATAGTACCTTCATTCGATTTGCGATCTGCTATAAAAATTTGTGTAGTGACTATTTATTATATTTGTAATTTGTGTCATTTCGTGTCACTTTCACGAGAGATGCGTACTGAGATCTATATTGCTCTATTCTCATTTTAATATACTACCGTGGCAAATTCTTATTTGCAAGTATTTGAGATTATTATATGTATTAATAGAAAAGTTGCTGTGTAAATGCATATTCAGATTTTCTAGAGGTTGGAAGTCAAAGCTTAGATTTATAATAGTATATAAAAAGTTAATGAATATGGAAGCAATTTATACTCCATTCGAGTACTTTATACTTTGATTTACGTTCTGCAATCTAAATTTATGTAGTGGCAGTAAAATTATTCGTTGTGTTTCAACAGCAACTTTTTACACATGTTGCTTTATTCTTTCGAGTCAGGCCCCGCGAGTTCTAAAATATGCTCTAAAATCGTGCTAAGAGCTATTTCATCTTATAAAGAGATTACATGATCTGGAACTTTTCGATTTGGCCGTATTCTAGCTCAAAATTAAAGACGCGAATAATTGAGTCGTAGAATACTAGACGTCTTATATCAAATTTCTTCAATATTTAGTCTATGTTCTTATCGAAACGGACTGAATCTGAAGTTTTTGAAAGCTTGTACTTTCCGTCCAAATTCGAATTTCGGCAAACGATGACTCAAATCCCCCTTAATCTGGCATAGAAAACAGGCTCATAAATTTTCATTCAGATACAAAAGCATGCGGGAAATGAGTGATCGATTTGGCATGGAATGAGCCGTACGAGAAAAATAAGCAGGAAAAATTCATATCTCTTGAACGACTGAATCGATTTCTTCGATTTTTGGCTAATTAGATTCAGAAAAATTAGCAAAACAATACAAAATTCAGAAATAAATCATTGCAACTGTAACTTTTTTATAAGTCGGAGTGAACATTTTATAACACATAAAAACCGCTACATTTCGGGATAAGTATTCATGGCTGTCGCGCGCCGTACTGTAGTACTATTTGGCGCGAGTTTCTACCGAGACTCCTAATTCGATCGCACTCCGAATACGCAAATGTAACAATGAAATTACCGTATCCTTGTAACACTTCCTCTCCTCAATTAATGTTTTGCGTCCTTTAGAATCTTGTGTTGAGGAAATTCTTTCCAAATCGTGCACCCAATCTGCCCTACAGATAGGATTCCATCAGCAACTGCCCAATTAAATAAATTTCATCTGATTAGATTAATTAGTTCATACTTCCTTGCCTGATGCTTCTTGATAAATAAGACATATCGCACATTTTCAATAATCCCGATAGATAGAAATAACGTTATTGCATCACAGTTTCTAAACAACTATTTCCAAACAACTTATTATTTCTTTATGCCAACATAGCACCCTTCAAACCAATTAATTATTTTCAGGTTTGATTTTTGTACAACGAACGAGAGCTACATTCCCTCGGAATATATCAATGGGACTCCTTTTGGGAAGCATATACTACCGTCTCCATATAAAGTAACTTTTCAATCATTTAATTAATAAGTTCTATGTATGCCGAGCTGCGTATTTATTATTATTCCGTCATTCAATTGATTGTATTAGTCGTATCAGACTAAATCGGCTGGATCAGACCAACATCTTCCTCCTCACGCATATCTTTTTCCTTTCAAATCATAATATTTCGGCCGTCTGCGGCTGTGTATTCGGCGCGGCGTCGCAAGTGATAAATAGGAAAGAAGTGCGTGCGGCTTAGGGGGAACCTTTGCACTCTCATGCACTTCTATGTGCTCTACACGAAAAAGCCTCGAAAATTTTAATATTTGAATCATGATTGAGCATTAATCTTGATTTTGACACCTGACTGAAAATGAAAATAATGAGATCAGATTGAAATTTAGAGAGATTGGTAGTCAATAGCCACTGCAGCTCTCTTCAAAATTTCAATTGGATTGTTTGTATGTACAGTTTTCAAGTAATCAATGTTGATGAATCCATTCTTATGTACTGTGGGCTCTTATGGCGACGAAAGCAGAGCTTACCGTTTATGGCTTAAAAGTATATGATATAATAATGGCGCATGAATAAGAAACATTTCAGGTGGTAAATGAGAAATTTACGAATAATCAGGCTAAGTTTGAAAAGCTTCGTCTGTCCGGTGTGGAAAGTATTTGAGCAGAGAGTGAAAAGGAAATGGTTTCATTTGTAGAAATAACGTGATAAATGGTATAAAAATAAAACTAACTTATAAAATCAAGTGTGACATAACATAAGTTTAATTGCAAATTGAATTTCCCTATTCAAAAATTGGTTTCGCTGTAATTTGAAAAGCCTTCAAAATTCTGTGTCAGAGCTCACATGTTCCCCTCTTATTTCTACTCCAAATAACGGCATCAACCTCCTTAATTCCAAATCATCAGAGTTGTAGTATTCAGTCTTTCATCCATTATGCTTTTCTGATTGAACATATTTTTGAATGGATGGACTGGATTTCCTAATTCATTTTGCAAAATAATAATATCATTCAATTGAATATGGATAGTGCTAATTCATTTTTATTATTCGGCAGTTGGAATTTTTGAAAGACGTTAAGTGCGGCACAGTGTGTCAGAAGGTATACTCTGGTAGCGATAATGAAACGATAAATGGATTAGAATTCCTTAAACAGGGACTTGCACTTGGCTACTACCATCACTGGATAGTTGGTAAGATATATGATAGAAAATTGTATAAATATCGGAGAAATGTATGACATATTCTCTACATTACTCAATGAAAATCATATTAGACAATATGCCTGTGATGTGGTGTTATGAGACCGGGGAATGGTCGCACTGTAGCTTGGGTTTCCCAATCGGTTGTTTTACTGCCAAAGAAGACACGATATGCAAGTTGTTTGTAAGTATGTATATTGCTGCATACTACGTTATTGTTTTATGGTACATTTAATATTAACATACACGTGCATCAACATACACATCCATTGTATGGCATTACGAATTTTAATCTACGCGATTAATAGGGTACGTACGACAAGCGAGATACATATTATCTATTCAATCACGTGGATCTTACTATCACATATAGTCGTCTTAAAGAAGAATCCAATTCCACATTCAAGGAGAATGGTGGACGAATAATATGTAAATATCATTGAGTGTGAAAAAATCAATATTGTGACTGTTGTATGAAATTATGTTATTAATAGGCACCATTTATTTATTGTAGTCGTGGAAGTGGTCCCTCGCAGTATCAAGCACGGCAGAAGTCCCAATTGTGAAAGGAAAGTGCCGTTAGAAATATCGAATGCAACACTTTGTCCCGATCAGCAATTATCAATCACTTATACATACTCCGTCAAATTTGTAGCAAGTATTTAATTACTCGAAAATTCAATTCACTATCACTAGTATTTACAAGTGTCTTTTTACACTATGTAATTTATTTTCCAGGAAGAGAGCGAGCTTAAATGGTCGTCCAGAGGGAATTATGTATCAGAAGCGACCGTTTCGCGTCGATCAGTAAACACAAATACTGACCCGTTACTTTCTCTGAATTTCTTAATAATAGTCCTGTTTCTATCAATAGTGGTGGCAGTGATAATGCGTTGTACGTTACCCATTACACGGTACAAGCAGGTATATCCCGAAAGAAATCATTCTATTTTTAATTGCTAATCAGTTTATGTACAGCATATATCGCTTAACACGGGCCTCTGAATAACATCCTTATCTAATAATGGCCTAATAATGGCTTATAACACAAACCCCTCTTATGCTCTTTTATTAAGCGTAAGGCGACTAAGGCGGGGAAATTAAACTTATTTTCATATTATTGAATAATAATATTCATACCTCTGTTATGCAATAATGGAAATCCATTTCCAGGTGGAATTAAAAGAGGATCCACAAATGGAATCTGGCTGGCGGGTAATCCGCAATGACGTCTTCCGACCGCCGCGTAATGGACTGTTGTTATCGGCTTTACTTGGATCTGGCGCAACAATATTTTTGATGTGTTTCATTACACTTGGTGAGTCAGGCGGCTCCTGTTTCTAGAGGATAAGTCTATACTTGAATTGAAATAAATATAGTTTGGTTTTTTAGTTCTCGTCTCCATAGGCGTGGTCTCCACAACGCGGTACGAAGAATTGACGTTCTGCGCTATGCTCAGCTATGCTTGTCTTAGCTCAGTTGCTGGCTATCTGTCAGCTGTAATATACAAAAGTTTCTTTGGCACAAGGTACAAATGGAACATGCTACTTACGTCCATGATTACCTCTAGGTGTGTGAAATATTTACAATTATACTTTTGTCTGAACTATCTATTCAGTAGTCAGAATTTTCAATACCGTAAAACTTTTGTATAAAAAAAACTCATACATTCGAAATAATACATATATGAGGCTACATGTTATATTTCTCATTTGTATTTTAATCCTCCGTATTTTTTCAGTATTGTCATCGGCTTATTGTTCAACTATATTACAGCGTTATGGGCGGCCAATACTTTGAATGCGCAAACTCTCACTAGGGTTATAGCGGCCGGAGTAATGTGGCTTGGAGTTTGTGTTTCAATGACATACACTGGTGCATATTTTGGATTCAGAAGGAAGGCAGGTTTAAATCTTGCGTCTATTTATTACAATGTATGTTGGGGAACTACGTAAAGTATCTCGATATTTTTGTTGTAGCCGTTAGAATACCCTATTGCGACCAACCAAGTGCCACGGCAGATACCAAAGCAAAAATTCTATAAACACCCGCTCCCATATATCATAATGGGAGGCGTTTTACCATTCGGGTGTATGTTTGCGCAAAACTTCTTTGAATTAAATTCGTCGTCGTAAGTTTTACTAATGAACCACTTGCTTTTGCAAGATCGCTTGTTAATATTCTGTATATGAAATGTAAATGTTCAGTATATAAAAGACAAGATACAATTCAATTTGAACAAATGTTTTCTTCTTCAAGGTCAAATGAAGTGAGTACAAGTTTCATATTTCTTTTGAAGTTTCTTGTACTTGTCATCACGTGTTCTGAAACAACAATCCTATTTTGCTACTTTCATCTTTGTGCAGAGGTAATTAGCATTCACTTCTGATTAACGCATGATAATAAAAGAAATTAATGTTAATCCCACTCGGAATGTTCGGTCAGTCAATCTGCGTTTTATTTTACAGAATTATCACTGGTGGTGGCGCAGTTTCTTAACATCCAGTTCGACCGTGTTCTACATGTTAATATATAATCTTTTCAAATTCATACAGCCCAGCGAAAACGCCCCACTGTTCCTAGACTTCGTATCCTATTGCACTGCAGCGTTTATATTCTTCCTTTTTACCGGTAAGAATTGCTTTTCAAAATCTGTTAAATTTTTAACGGGAGGGCCACCGATTCCCACGGAGGTTCTGGAGGAAGCGCCGTGTTCTTTTTGCAACAGTCGGCTTACCCGGAAAGCGTACAGCTTTCCCCACCCTGTGGCCAGATCCTCTTTTGCAATCGGACTGTAAAGTCCCGAATAGCTCGTCATCCCTTATGAACTCCATAGCAGTATCAATAGTGGAAGATATGATATAATATATGCACCTTTTTCTATAGGTTCAATAGGATTCTTTGCCTGTTTTTGGTTCGTGCGAAAAATCTATAGTCTTGAGAAAGATCGTACATCGTCTCTATCTACCAATAACGACGTTCCTAATCCAAAACAGTTGCGTGATATGCCTTACGCCCGCTTTGACTTATGTGAAGAGGCGTCAACTTCTCAAGAAAAAGAAGAGTCTACGAAAAAGCATCCAAATACCGCTGACACCAAGCGGTAAAATATGTTGAGAAATAGTACTTGATAATACTTTGTAATTTCGAATTATGGCGTTCAGACAAGACGGAAGAGTTTTTATATAATAAATGAAGGGAAGCTCTTCCGTTCTGAGTTGAAGCGAGGAGAAATGTTTTATTGATTAAATAACTTACTTTTGTTCTGTGTGTCAAGCAAACGGACGTGTTTTACTATACTGTGTGTAAATCATAAAATACAACAAAATAACAGCGGAATAAGAATTTGAGGTGGATAAAAATCGATATAGCCCACGCGACTCACACTATTCAAAAGCCTGATTATCGGCGGTGATATATATTTATAAATTGTGACTAGACGTATATACTTCTACACTTAGAGATTGAGGAATATTATAAAACCATGTGGCAAAAAGTTAGCAAGGATTTGGAGCTTGTCAATAGGGTGTGCAAGTCTAGCTAGGAGGAAAGTTACATATCCCTATATTTTGTGACAGTAGAGAGCGAAATACACTATCGTGTGTCCACAGATTTCAAAGGTCCAAAGCTTTGCTTGGTCCTTGGCATATACATAAATCGGAAAAATAATGCGTCCGAGAAATACTATTTTATTCAGCCCAACTGAACGGTTATGTGGAAACTGAGTTAACGAGCCAGACTCGTCAAAGTCTACAGTGGCACATGAAATAAATGACGACCTCAACTCGTCATTGTATAAGCATTTCTCTGGATTTACTTATATTCAGCTGGGTATATTTGTACTTATATCTATACATAGTTAGGAATGTAGCGTAGGCTTTGCAAGAGATTCCCTGAGGTTGAGAAAGTACGACTATGTGAAGTGAGACGCTCGAAAACAAATGGTCCTGCTACGTATAGGGTAAGTCAATTGCCTTCGAATCAGGTATTACCGATCGTCAAAGCGCGATTAGTAATTACTAATCTGTCTATCCCATTGTGGAGGGACGAAGTTGTGCCGGGGATGGGCTCAGACAGTTCGTACCGGGCCGAACCAGCTAACAACCCAACTTAACTATAATATATAGGCTATAATATATTAGATCCTAATGTATTCCTAGGATCCTAGTGATTAGGACCTCTCTAGCTGCTCGTCGTACGGGATCGAATATGAGCGTTTAAGGGAGTCCTGTGGGTTGTAAAGTTGAGTCTTGGAAACCCTCTTTACTGCGGTATTAATGACTTTGTACCGCACTTCTAATCTTCTTCGTGTATCCTACAGCACTTCAGTCCTGCATGTTCTCTCTAATCGAGACTCTGTCATCACTATAGAATAACTATTTCCCGACAATCGTATTTCACATCAAGTTTGTTATGTTTAAAGTTGTATTGTACTATTGTTTCATAACAGTTTGTTAGTGTGAAAAGAATTGTATAATTGTATGATTAATCGAACTTACCTAAGTGAAGTTTAATCATAATTGTACAAAGCGCCTTTTTTTCAAAGAGCTTTTTCTTCAAATAACGTTCTTCATTTTCCTTGTTTTCGCGTAATAAGTGGTCGTTTACCCATATTGAAAATTATTCTTTCGGAGCAGGGAAAAACCAGTGAGACGCTCATGGCACAACAATAAAGAATTAAGAACGCCACTAAAGCGAAGGCGACAGACGGACTTGTTTTTTAACTTTCAATCCTTTAAAAGTGTTAACGCATCGGCTCACCGATGTGGTACTACATTCTGATCTCGAAGGAAGAGACGCGAAGTACAATTATGGTATATAATATATTCAGTGAAAATTTGAAAATTGCGCCACTTTCTTCGTGAGTTTATCCAAAACTTGGTAACATATATTATCCACATACTTCATGCTGTTGAGATACCAACACCAACCCGAGTCCCAAAGTGCTGATATTCTCTGTGTATTTACATATAATACGTCACAAATACAGAACAAAATAAAAGCCTCTCTGTATACCCAGAAACGATGAACACGAAAGGGAGTTATTAATATTATATATTTGAGAAAATTAAAAAGTTTACCTAATGTTTCCACCTGTCTTGCTTTCTCTGGAATAAAATGCCAATGACGACGCTCTACATAAAATTACCACATGATTGTTCCGAGCATACTTTCCTCAAGTTATAGTCTGTTTTGATTGACACAAAACTTTATTTGTCATTTCTAAAGAAAAGTACCAAATAATACGTTTAATGAGCTTTATATCAAGTTGTATTTTTAATGCAATGATCTAGATAACGAAGGAAATAGTTTATTTGTTTGGGAAATATATGAATCTTTCCGAATGTCTTACACTTTTTTCATACTAGAGGTAAAAACTGAACTTTCAATTGTCTGGCGATGTCTCTGCGACGGATTGGGTTGAAACATGTTCTATCTTATAGACCCATTAAAAAGTTAAGCAGAAATTGTTGCAAATTTGTGCCTTTTATTTTAGATTGGTAAAAATCAAGTAATACGTAAAAAGCGGCTCGAGTGCTATGAATATTAAAACACGCTCGGTATCCCAGTTTGAACTTCAAACCAAAATATTTGCTGGCTGTAATTCTAGATACCTAAAGCGGGCAGAGGGGGGCAAAGATGGCTACCAGGTAATTAGGGTAGTCAATACAAGTACTTACAAGTATTTACGTATATTTACCACATCCCTACTCTGCCACAAAACATAACAAAGTATTATGTATCCCGCAGCTTCTGATGCTCTACATTTTCCTTCAATTTGTTGGCACTCTAAACTTTATTCCCAAACATCAAAACTCGTAACCCCTGACTGTTGGATCCGCGGGAATTTCCTAACCCCCTACAAAACACGCTGTAGAAACCTTTTACTGATTCCGATCATTCGAGATTCAATGCGACAGCAAATTACAATTGAGGATTCACAGGTCAGGTATACAATTTCAATTTCCCAAACTCTGTGTCGTAGCGCAGGTCAACCCAGAGTGTAAGCCGACAGACCGAGTCCCTGCAAGGCCCACACGCATTCCCAATACATTTATACCTACACATTTTATTGTTGATTGTCTGAGAGTTCTGGCAATATGGTCACGAACCGTTTACTTGTCTGTCCAGTAAGTTGTTTATTACCAAACGAAACATTTGATTTTATTACGGTAAATACCTGAACGGTGAACGGTCTGTCTCGCTTATTTTGTAAGTCCCAAAGTCGCAGGCAAATGAGGGGCCCTTCGCGCGGTTCTTTCCCTTTTCATTACTGGGTAATTTATTTGGGGAAGTGAGGGGTAGTTACTACCCTGACTACCTGGTAACCATCTTCCCCTCTCTGCCTCATTCTAGGTGTCCAACAATACAGCGCGCGAATATTTTAGTTTCAAGTTCAAACGACGATACCGTGCGCATCTTAATATTCATAGCCTCTTTTGATTTATTACGATTTCAACCAATTTAAAACTAAAGGATTATGCCATCAATTTTATAAATTAAGTATTTAGTTTTTAGAATTTGCAACAATTCCTACTTAGTGTAAGGAATTTATGTATTACACTTGTGAGTAATGAAAGAGCCGGGAAAATTAATATTTATTTGGTGATTGAACACTGTTGGTATTGACAGTCAACGTAAGAGTGTCTAAAATCTAAGAGTGCCTGCCTTCGGTACTCTATTTTTTTTAAAAGGTCTGCAGGAAAACCTCCGGCCAATGCAGTCCACCCGTAGTTTTTCTACCCTAAGTATTCGGGTTTTTACTTGAAAGGGTTAGGTACGCAGTGCAACCTCTGAGTCGTCCGCATTGTACTGATCACTCATCTCAAATTTCGTAACATTAGCTTCTTAATGAAAAAACTATTTCAGCTTGTTTCATGGTTTATACTTGATACTGATACTACTACGTGCTTATTCATAGATCCAAGACAATTTGTCTATTACGCGTTAATGACACTTTTGTTGGTATCGTACGGCAAATGAGAATTTTAATACAAAGCACAGCAGGTATTAAGAGGGTTTCGTGAGGGGTCCGCTCGGTGGAGATCGGAGTTATTTACCGCGCGTGAGGGTACAAGCAGGTAGAATAGAAACGTCCTCAAAATTGGCAGAATGAAGGTGCCAATTAAGCTCGCGAGCCTAATTTGGAAGGCACTGCTATAAGTGGGGTTGCTGAGAGAATGAACTCGGTGAGGGACGGTAACCAGGCGGACCCAGCCGAAATTTTACCCTCTTCTGAACGCTTTAGGAGTTCTCTAGCGTTTCCCCTCACGCGCTTTCTACCCACACATGCTGCGCGCCTTGTAGCCGCGCTCTGTGTCTGTATTTGAGATTTCAAATGAGACGACCACCCGCCTCTATTCACTTTCTTAATACAGAGAGTGATCCTAATTCTCATTATACGTATGTGTCGGCGCGAGGACGATTTTGGCTGCGCACGGCAGGGGTTGCCTACCGATGCGAAGCAGATGTCGACCCACATGTGCCGCTTTACCTGCGGACCCCTTTTTCCCCCGAACACCCACCTGTGGGGCGGGTGGCGATTATGTGTCTTTTAAGTTTTCTGATTTTGCACAACGCGAGTTAGTTGTCCGGGTGAAGCCGAACTGGACGCATCGCAGATTAAATAATCTTGTGAAAAGACCTTTCGAATAATGAATACCCCTCCGACACCTCTTCCCGCTGGCAACGAAAACGCCGACATATGGTTATATTTCAAATATTTATATCTCTTAAACTAATGGACCGATTCCATTGTGTCTTACGTCCTACAAATCAGAAAAAATCACAAAAAAATATAAACTCAAAAAGAATTACTTCGTGCAGGAAATCTCTGAGAAATTCGAAAAACAAATTTGGAGATAATTTTTCGCACGGGTTAAATCGTTTTACTTCGGAACAATATAGCCTCGGGAGTCTTGCTGGGCCGTTCGGCTACGCCTGCACTACTTGGCGCGGAAACTCTACCGAGTCTCCTGAAAAACATACATGCGACATATTAGGTAGATTTTTATTTTACTTTCATCCCCTTTGTTGAGCTCCATGGAATATTTATAGTAGTATTCATACCAGATATGTAAGTTGTATGTGGTAGGCAATGTTCAAACCCAGCATATAGCTCCCGGATTAACAAAGTTTATTTACCGGGAACAAAAAAAAGGTGCAATTGGGTCTTTTCATATTAACCCTTTCAGCGCTGAGTTGCCCGACGTTAAGCGTGCGCCGTAGACTGCCCACACCATACGAAAGAAAGGTTGTTGAGTACGCATGTATGGGTTCGTAGCCAAAATCGAATGGTTGTGCGAGGACGCATATATGGGTTCATAGCGCTGAAAGGGTTAAGGATCGTCCTATCTTTAATAAGAGATAGACAAGTGCTGCCAAAGACGATTCCCACTCGGATCTTAATGATTTGGGTCAGTGCCAGCCAAGTGAGGGGCCCTTCACGCGTTTCTTCCCCTTTCTACTACTCGGTACCCTGCCTGAGGAACTGAGGGGTACTGACTACCCTGACTACCTGGTGACCATCTTCCCCCTCTCTGCCCCACTCTAACTGTCTAGCAATACAGCGCGCGAATATTTTAGTTTGAAGTTCAAACGAGAATACCGAGCACATCTTAATATTCATACCACAGGAACCCCTTTTTATATATTACGCGACTTCAACCAATCTAAAACTAAAGGGTTATGCTACAAATGTCATAAATGAAGCATTTTGTTACTCAAATTTGTAACAATTTCTACTTAGCTTTTTAATGGAAAAACTATTTCTGCTTGTTTCATAGTATCTCAGTATCTCATAGTATCTAAGACAACTGGTCTGTCACGCGTTAATGAATTTCGCCAGTATCGTACGGCAAATAAGAGTTTTAGGACATAGTATAGCAGGTATTAGGAGGCTCTCGTGAGGGGTTCACTCGGCGATGACCGGAGTTGCCCATCGCACGCGAGGGTACAAACAGGTAGAAACATTGTCAAAATTGACAGAGTGGGGCTGCCAGTTAAGCTCCGGGAGCCTAACTTGGCAGGCGCTGATTTAGATGTACAGGGTGATTCACTTGCCTTTGAATCAGAACTCTTCTACCCAACTTTTACTAGACGCCTAATTAATTTTGCTAGTTAACAATAGACTGTATTAAATTATGTGGTCTGTTGGAGCGAATATTTTACGATGTTTTAGCATTGACTTCCTTTGAGTGGGTAGCAACGTAAGGAGACAATATGTTATTACATTATATTTACACTGAAATATTATATATAACTGGCTTCTTCAGCGTGAAATTTCATGTGCAAGTTAGCATAACTGAAACATGTAAAAGTATAAATGCATAAAATGCAGACAAATGTTGAGAAACATTGGAGTATAATTTAAATATCTACGTTATTTATAATCATTTTCTATGCAAGAGTGTATGTTCGACACTGGCGATTCAAAGGCAAGTGACTCACCCTGTACATATATATTTCCGGTTTTCATAGAGAGTAGCCAGGCGATTTTGGCCGAGGTTTTACCCCCCTCCAATTGCATTTCGGGAGTTACGTAACCTGAATTCCCCACACAAGCTTCATAGTGTTGGGCCAGCAACGTACCCAAGTGTCCCTAATTTCCTTACATTTCCCATAAGCATAGCATTGCCCCTGTAGTCGACTCTTCCGCAATCCAATTCCGCGCACTGACTTCCGAGATGTAACTGAGGACTGAGCGCAGACAATTCGAACTATGTACAGGGTGAGTCACTTGCCTTCAAATCACCACTGTCGAGCATACACTGTTCCATAGAAAATCATTAGAAATAACCTAGACATTTAAATTACACTCAAATGTTACTCAATATTTGTCTGCATTTTACGCATTTATACTTTTACACGTTTGAGTTATGTTAACTCGCACATGAAATTTTACCCTGCAGAAGCCAGTTCTATGTAATATTCCCCTGTAAATATAATATAATAAAATATTGTCTCCTTACGTTGCTATCCATTCGAAGGAAGTCGATGCTAAAACTTGGTAAAATATTCGCTCGAACAAGCTACATAATTTGATACAGTCTATTGTTAAAGAGAGAATATATAGTATAATTAAATAGATGTCTAGTAAAAGTGGGCTAGGAGAGTTCTGATTCAAAGGCAAGTGACTCACCCTGTACATATTTGGGCGTTGAGGAGGGAGACTATTGTCCCTAATTCTATTATCCTTATCACAGGCCGATTGCCGCGGCGTCACCAAGGGTTAACCTAGCGGCCCCGGTTCGACCATATGCTTTCCCCGTGCACGCGGGACTTTCAAAACCTGGGAAGTTTTACCTTCCCTAATGAGGTCGATCTTGGCCTCAGGTAGATACACGCATCAACCCGAGCTCGATGGCTTATAGGCCACGGCACGTTTTCACGTTACCGCGCACTAGGAGGTCGCCCAACGGGAACCCAAAAAACTTCAGAAGCAAGACATTTCGCTCTCATAGTCTGCACGCATCCCTTACAAATCGTGATAATTACACTTACATAATAAATGCGACGACTTTCACAATAATACATCGTCTTTGGTCGTCAACGCAATAATTCTTTGATTATACAGAACAAAATGGGCAACACTGCACAATTATAATAACAACATAGTCTATCCACGCGTAACAGCCCCACCACCAAAACCCCCACCTAATGTGGCAACCGTCATGTCAAGGGAAGCGGCAGTGACTGTGCTTGGGAGAGGGAAATCCCGTGTTCATTCTTTCAGCGGCTACACTATAGTTGACCATGGTGCTTCCAGGTAAGTTTAGTGAAACGGGACGTTGGTCATTCGGTAGTGTATTCAATACTTGAAAGGTATGTCAATTCTAGGTAATTCCGGTTGCGAGCGTTTCCCCCCCACTCTTTGTGAAATTCACCGAATCTTACCTGCCCTTCAGGGAGTACAGCCAATTACATAGTTTCTCTTCCCTTGACCGGGGTGAATTTTCCCATTCCCTAGTCGCTATAGCCAATCAGCAGAGTCGGATTTTCAGCAACGGCAGTTGCAGACACTTTGCGGAATTGTGTGCAGCGCGCAAAGTGTCCTTCGCTGTTGGAAGATCAGTCTTCCTTCAGCAGCCTCATCAGTCAGTCATTAGTCTATCATCAGTCGTAGTCTTCGAGTGCCTGTGTTTGTGCGTGAAAAATGAATAGCTATGATAATAGCCGCTCGGATGACAGCGATGAGGAGTTTCTTCTTCTACGCGAAGAAGAGGAGGACGTGGAAGAGGACTGGGATTATCAAACCGATCAAACAACACAAGTAAGTTTCTACATTTTCCACACATTTAGTAGCGGTTGTTTGCGAACATTTGTGCCCATAAATATGAAAGTGGTCCAAGTAATATTGTATTTCTTGTTTCGAGATATTGAATGAATTGCATTTGAATAGATTAAAAAATATTTTTACATTATGCGCCATTTTAATTTATAATTTTATTAGTGTTGATTAATGGAAATTTATTATGAATATGAAATTTTATGTGAATTTCAAACGAAAATGTTATCTTTACAGTTTGAACTGACTTCGACCATTTTCAAAATTAACTGAATGTTCTATACATGACTTAAAGCGATAAAGAACTATGATTGTTTATTTGAAACAATAACTTTAATGAAATAATTCATGAACATTTAATAATTATTTTTGAAGAGTAATCCATTTTTATCATTTCGAGTTTTTGAGATTCTTAAAATGTTGCTGAAAAACTGGAGGGATGTATGGTAGTAAACACATAATATCTTTGTTTTTCTTCCGTTACTGGTCTAGTGATGGTGTATAATGCAAGTAATTTAATATTTCCGTATATTTTCAAGTTATGTTTATATAATTTCTTTACATTTTTTACTTAGATCACTTTCATAATTAACACTAAATGAATTCCATATAATGTTGAAATTACAACCATTATCTAATGATTCATTTTTGACGATATCGTAAAAATTACAATGAATATATTTAGTTTAACATAATGTGGTGTGAAATAACTGATAAACATGTTTTTTAAAAATGTTGACTTAGACCACTTTCATAATTATGGGCATATTTGTACCGATGAAAATGAATCGTCCCAACTGTTCAAAAGTGAAATATTGAACATCATAATATTAACTTCAACATTTTTAGGAGCTCGATGAATACCATCAAAGCTACAATTCCACGAACTCTGATGATTCCATCGATTCTGCATTCGTGAAATATATTGTCGCGGCGCTCAAAGAGATGAGCCCGGTGAACCAAGCAAGGCTGATACTGAAAATGACTACCTCATTGGAGGAGTGGAAAATTAGTATGAAGGAGAAGGAGGAGGCTGCTAGAACAGTAGAGACGAAAAAGGAATTGGGAGAGCTTTCAACACAAGAAATATAAATTTAGTTACAATCATATATTCGCATTAAGGCATTATTACATTTTAAGAATAGTTTATAATGTTTTTAGACCGTTTAAGTTTTGTTAGTATTATCTTTAACTTTGTTTCTATTTTTAACGCACAGTCATCTTATTGTACTATTCTGACTTTGTTTTTTAATAATAAGATTATGTCACTGTGCAGATTTCACCTATTTATAGAAATTTTTAATTTCCTTAATCCTCATGGTTGCTACTGCATTCTTTCCAACTTGGATATCTAATTGCTTCAGTACTTCCGATTTCCTAAATTTAAATTGTAGTGCCGGTCTGCGAATTTTCGATTATAACTTGCTGCCACATTGAATCTCAAACAATCGGAATCAGTGAAAGGTTTCCACAGCGTGTTGCGTCGAGGCTTAAGAAATTTGCGCGGCAGCAGCAGTCAGGAGTTACTAGTTTTTATGTTAGAGTAATAAAGTTTAGAACACTAACAATTTGAAGGAAAATGTAGAGCATCGGAAGCTACGTATGTAATAATACTTTAAGTAAGAAATTAATACGAACTGGTTTTCGAGTTATATTCATTTGTTAAGCCGCACTACATTCATAGCGTTTCGTTTTGCTCTCGACTCTACGAACGAATGCCTGCTTATCAGACTCTTCGCATTTCATTCTCATTTGCCAAAAGACCGTCGCCACGATGCCGAGTAGCGTCTCGGAATTGTTAGACAGCTGGTTATCATCGACAGAGTTTCCTACATTTATGTTTTATCGCAGCATAGGAATGTGGTAATACACGTAAATACTTGTAAGTATGTACTTATAAGTACGTGCACGTGTCGCAGTCGCGGAACACGTAAGTTTTGTTAAGTTTACATTAACAAAACGATGTTAGGGATCTCAGGCGATACGTATTATATATTTGGGGCGATACAAAGAACGTGTATTCAAAACGGGATCCGGGATTATACCGGCTTATTATTTAATAACTCTTCTGAAACTCTAAAGTCATCTGAAGTTGTTCTTGCCAAAGAATAATTCATCTCAAACTCTAAAATCCTCTAAAGTTATTCTTGATAGAGTAACTCTATTCTACTAAACTTTAGCAACTCTTCGCAACTTTCGGTATAACTATAAAACGGTGCAAGAGTTACTACAGAAATCTTATTGTTACTATACAGGGTGAGTCACTTGCCTTTGAATCACCACTGTCAAGCATACAGTGTTCCATATAAAATCATCATAAATAACGTAGAGATTTAAATTGTACTCAAATGTTTCTCAACATTTGTCTGCATTTGTCTGCATTTATACTTTTACATGTTTGAGTTATGTTAACTCGCATATGATATTTCACCCTGCAGAAGCCAGTTATATATAATATTTCCCTATAAATATAATATAATAAAATCTTCTCTATAAAGGAAGTCGATGCTAAAACTGGGTAAAATATTCGCTCCAACAGACTACATAATTTAATACAATCTATTGTTAAACAGAGAATACATAGTATAATTAAATAGATGTCTAGTACAAGTGGGCTAGGAGAGTTCTAATTCAAAGGCAAGTGACTCATCCTGGACAGAAAGTGGCTGATTTCCGCACTCTAATCTATATTCATTCTGTTACTGCACATGTGCTGAAAATAACATTTTATTTAATTTTATTAATCGCTTTATCGCATTGATACGGAAAGTAAATTTGTACCAAAGTAGTGCAGTCATGGGAGACAAATGATTATTTGTATTATATCACATTTTCTGCCAAATTCAAAGATGTATGTCAGTTTGTCGATCTAGCCAATAATAGACATCATACGTTGTTTCTAGTTGATTCACACAAAGTGAACTTTCATAGCATTCGTTGCATAAAATATAATGTTCTACTAGTGCGAAAAGCAGCCAACATTCAAACGCGTGAATTTACATCATTCACCTTAACGTACAATTATTCTCCGCTTAATTTTGTATTTAAACTGAAAATTACGATTTATAGTAAGTACACAACATTGACAGAAGAACTCGTGTGATTATTTCACACTCGTCCTCCTGTTAATGCCGCTACGCCTTCGGCTCATGCAACAAATTTATGCATCTGGAAATTTGCCACTTTCCGCACTTGTATCACAATATAACTATTCTAGTAGTGTCAAAGTTTACACGAGGCTTACAACCGAGCTCTCAATTAGTATTGGCAGTACTGACAGTATATATCTGAACGCAGTCATTAAAAGACAGATTGTGATGTCAATTTAATTATGAAGCAGGTCAGATTACTTCACCTGGAATTCCCGCAAATCAAGTGAAGTCATCAAAGAGATTTAGATTACATGTTACTTGTAACAGCAACGCTTTTTGAGTGCCGAAGAATAAATGTCGCTGGATTCGTCAAGATCGAATTTTATTGAATCCATTTATGTACCGCTTTTAATACCGATGACTTCGTCACTAAGTAAGGAAATGAATAATTTTACAGAAGTACCGCAATACACCATCTCGCGACCGACTTCGTTATCAACACCACGTCCCGTTTTACCGCCTGTACCGATGGCTTAGCCACCATCCGCTTGGATCTAGAATCAATAATCATAGACGCGCAATATATTTTCGACGTACAGCGCAGGTTAGGAATTAATCCTTTCATAGAACGAGACTCGCGCCAAAAGTGTACAGATTTGTAATAAAGTATTTTGTAACGACGTAATACTGAAACTGCAAGTCAGTTTGAATACGAAATTTTTGAGCGGGCGATTATAGTCCCTCGTTGTATCGAAAGGGTTAAATACAGAGATTAACCAGAGGAAGACCCGGAAGAATATTTGCTCTGGATAGCAGAGTGCCGGAAATCTTACCGAACCTTCACGTACTGTTCAACCTGCACTGTCTTTTTTAGAGAGTCTCGTGTTCCAGTGGTACAACGCGAACAGCCTATTATGGCAGTCGTACGAAGCTTTCGCATCGACTATGCGTGAGCATTTCGTGGACTCGAACGTACAAGAGTTAAAACGTAGCGTATTTTACCGCTTTCAAAGGGAGTAAAAAGTGGTGAGAGGGGTCTATAATGTAGTATATTTTTACAGCGGCATTAATATGTTAAAAAATCATAAATAAAGATAATAACGCGCGTGTAGAGCAGGCTTCGTGGAGGTGTTACGGGGCACATCTGCTTTTCAGAAAAAAACAGAGTGTCATAAACCCTCGGACTGACTTCAGCCTTGGCTACTGTACTTTTGATATTGAGATTCCAATGTACAGCATCCGACAAAATAGTTGTCACAATCTAGAAAACGTTCGCTCAACAAAAAGTGAAATTTTGTACCATGCGCACCTGTTGTACATGACTTTGTAAAATCCCCCTTTTAGGGGAGGAGGCTTTCTGTCGCAACCCCCTAAAAAAGTTTTGCATATCGTGTCTATATGCTACCAAACTTAATTGTTTGTCCAGTGGCTGTTTCGCAGATTGTGACAACTATTTTGTCGGATGCTGTGTGTACAGGGTGAGTCAGTTGCCTTTGAATCACCACTGTCGAGCATACACTGTTCCATAGAAAATCATTATAAATAACCTAGACATTTAAATCATACTCAAATGTTTCTCAACATTTGTCTGCATTTGTCTGCATTTAGACTTTTACATGTTTCAGTTATGTTAACTCGTACATGACACTTCACCCTTCAGAAGCCACTTATATATAATATTCCCTTATAAATATAATATAATAAAATATTGTCTCCTTACGTTGATAGCCATTCGAAGGAAGTCGATGCTAAAACTTGGTAAAATATTCGCTCCAACAGACTACATGATTTAATACAGTCTATTTGTTAAACATAGAATATATAGTATAATGAAATAGATGTCTAGTAAAAGTGGGCTAGGAGAGTTCTAATTCGAAGGCAACTGAATCACCCTGTACATACTGTGACGTGGCATTTCGCCCGTCACAAAATTCAGCGTGCTTCCGGGCGCGCTCGGGGTCGGAGGTGGGGAAGTACGACTCGCGGGCTTGCCCGCAAGCACCAGCATTCCTAACGTCGTACATGTTTTTCTACATGAGATTATCGTTACTCTATTTGAGACTATTTCAGCTACGTTTCCGCTTAAGACTGAAGTACCGAAAACCTGAGGATCAGCGGGCTACGCATCGCCGCGTAGCCAGGGCCGCATTTACCCAGGATTCAGCATTTTTGTGACTACCGTATAGGCTTCTCGTTCGCTATTGTGGCTAGCCATCAGGACCCTCCGTTTTTTCGGTCGGAAGGGCTAGAAGGATATTCACTTGCCTGCTCCGGACAGGGCTTGGGGGTGCGGAAGATCCGGCTCCGAATTCCTTCAGCCCTCACCGTTGAACCACCGTTCTGGCAACGGGACGGGGTTCCTGACGTTTCTGCTTTGTATTTTCCGTTCGCGAAGCACACCTTAGTGCTCGCTTTAAGAACGGCTCTTGGTATAATAGGCTGGCGGAGGAATTGCCAGCCTGAAGGATTCCTCCCTTCACTTTAGGGCAGGGTAATTAAAGAATACGTGCGGCCCTGCCAGAGTTTTCGCGGCCGCGAAGACTCTCTTTCCGTCTTGTTCCGGGAAACGGCGGATTTTAGTCGAGCCGCCGCTTTCCCGCGAACTTACGCCGCAAGGATTAGCGGGTTCGCGAGAAGGCCTATGTAAGAGCAGTAAGTGCTCCTGGGCCAATCAGGGGGTGGTTGCACGTCATGGGGAGCCAATCCTCGAGCCCTCGGAGCGCCAATCACGAATATAAAAGTGAGCACTTTTCGGGTGGAGATTCATTCTCCTGACTACGACGAAGGGTATCAACGCGATTCTAAGTGCTCCTGCAACACCGAAGAAGCTACCTCCGAAGGACTCCGAGTGTGCCGAGGACGGGCTGCCTTCCACCCCCTGCTACGGACTTGGTGAGTGGAAACTCTCGTGTCTTTGCTGAAGTTGAGTCTCTTCGAGGCTAACCTATCTCGTGATTCCGGTATTGTTGGATTGATCGTGTATTGCATATCGTTTGCCGTACGTTCCACCGGATTTCTTGTTGCGATAACATTTGAATATCGCGGCGGCCTGCGGCCGCCATTTCGTGAACGCTTGGCGACTAATTGAGCTGCGGCGACTTCAATCATATTGTGTGACTATCGTTTGGATCCTGAATGACTATCGTTCTGGATATTCTATGGATTATCGCTCTTTTCTGAGTCGTGAACCTCCCCCTCTCTGCTGAAGCTAGCCAGCCCTTGAGCCTAATGGTTGGGGCCCTGAGAGGGTAACTGGAATTATTATCGTGTCTATCATTTCTATCGTTTGTGAGGCTATCGTTCGCGGCTACCGCTCGCGCTTACCGATCGGGGGCTTACCGTCTGAACTTCATCTTTGGTGGCTATCGTTCTTTCTTCGTCAGTCGTTAGTGGTTACTGTCTCGAGTGGCTATCGTTCCGTCTCGCTCTCGCGTTCGCGTTTACCGCCTCGTGTGGCTATCGGTCCGTCTCGCTCTCGCGTTCGTGTTTACCGCGTCGTGTGGCTATCGTTCCATTTCGCTCTCGCGTCCAGGGCCGTTCCTAACTTGGTGGCCGCCCAGGTGCAAAGGCAATATCGCCGTGCTTATTCAGCATTACTTACTTAAGAATCGATACGCTGTGTTGACTTTTCTATCTACATATAGGAAGAAAATGAGAGATTTTTTCATTTTTGAACAATTTAACAATCTAACTAGTGGTTCAAAATAAGTCTGTATTGACAAAATGAACATGTCTTTAGAAAGTTCACTATATTGCCATGTGAATTAATCAAAGTATATCTGTAAGACTAAGCTTTCGAAATAGAAATTCATTTGTGTAGATGACTTAGCCAAATAATGATTCTGTGTCCCTGTTATTTCGTTTAGATAAAAACATATTACAATTTAGTAAAAATCGAAAGACATGGTGCCGAAAAAAGTGATTGATTTCACGTGTAACTTCCGATAACAAAAGGTCTGAGGCCGCCCCTAGATTTGGCCGCCCAAGTGCGCTGGCACTTTTTGTACCTACGTCAGGAACGGCCCTGCTCGCGTTTACCGTCTCGTGTGGCTATCGTCCCAGTGGCTACCGTTTTGTCCGCGTCTTGCCAAAGAATAATTAAGGGTCCACTGGACCGTGAAAGCGTATGTTAAGGAGGAATCTCCCAAACCCCTCCTTACGGATTCGTGTACAATCTCGGACAGCCCACCTCTTAGGGTCCCTGGCGAAACTTTCTTTGCCCCGACCCAATTTCCACTAATTTGGGGGTCCACCACCTCACACCGAGCTTCGGCCTAACGAAGTTGGGTCACAATACATAGTACTTGTATTCTGTATTTCGTTACATTTACGTCAAACGTGTCGCAATTATTATAAGCATTCTCACACTTACTCAAGATTCTTCCTACCCTTGCAATTGCCTTCCCGGTAATCGTGGTCTCGGCCCTGTCAGACTATAATTCTATAGCGCTGTCGCTGTCGCTGGTTCTAAAGAGACTACGAATAAAGATCTGACAATGAAACATTCACCGGGCGTACTCTGAATCCTGAACACCCCGTTCCCTCCCTATCGTTACTGTTCGAAAATCAGAAATAGAAATAAGAATGCGTGGAGGTTCTGCAGTGCACCTCTCCCTTCAGGGAAAACCCAGAATGTCATAAAACCCCTAACCTGAGAGCATTACTCTTGGATGAACTTTGGCCTTGACACAGCTATACAATTGTCATTCAGAGTCCAATAGACTTGTACTCAACAGTTTGTTATATCGAATCCCTAACGAGTTACATTTATTTCGAGCGCCCACTCACACCAACTTAAGACCCCGTATAGTCTTACATTAACGTGTATCCTCCACAATAACATGTCTTCAAGCACTTTTCACCCGGTTATGTCCCGCTTAGCCATAAACTTCAGAAATATACACTCCATGCAGTATGTAGTTACAGCAGGAGGCAGTATGGACCGAAAATGATATTGATACCGTGATATTCGTACTGGTTCAGTACCTCACGAAATTAACGCCGTACCTCGCGGCATACAGCACTTCAGTACTGTGGGGATTGTGGTTTGGAAATAAGGCAGAATATCGTGATAAACGGTTCTTTATTCTTTAACGCTCTGCTCGGACTCTGTTCCGATTTCACTCTGACTTCGCTCTGTAAAAACTCGCTTAACACTCTGTAGACTCTCTCTCTAAACTCTGTCTTGACTCTGTGCCGACTCTGTCTAAAACTCTGTGTCTCGACTCTGTGCTGACTCTGTCTGAACTCTCTGAAAACTCTGTCTAAACCCTGTGCTCCTCCCCAGGAGCACATCTTATATTTGCTCTCATACATACATCGCATTCGTACAGACGCATTCTCACATCTCCTTATACTCGAACCCTTGCATCCCATAATTCACCCTTCTTTAATTTGACACACGCGACAGGTCAGTCTTACTCCATGTACACTCTTTTCACAATCACTCCTGCTCGGACACTCTGGTCATCGCATCCGTATCTCATTCCACTCGCTCGCCTATCGCTACCCACTTGACATCTCATACATTACACTCTTTACGACCTCATGCACCCTTCCTACTTTCGTACTCATCTTTGCAGTCACTCCTGATCATCTTTCGTACTGCTCCCCATTCCACTCGCTCATCCCTCACACCACTCTTCACCACACTCTGCATCCATACCTGCCGTCTCGATCTCTCTGCACACACACACTCACTGTTCAACCCTCTTACATTCCGAACTTCCAAACGCTGTCTTAGATTCATTCCCACAGTATCGAAGACCAAGGCACGCAAGGTTGATACCTTGTGATCACTCTTAGCAAGTGTAATTTTGGATGGTCCTAGAGTTTCAGAAGAGTTATTCTTTAGTAAGAGTAACTTTAGATTTTAGATGATCGTGAAGTTCTACGTTGTATGAAAAATGAAACAGACGAGTTTTGTTAAGAGCTTCGATGAAGGTAAGAGAATGCTAATTTATCGCCTTAATAGATACCGATGCATCGCAGTTCTATGTGTCCTACCGTCATAAAACAAAACGGTAGTAACATAGTGGTGAAACCTTTAACCGTCCCGACCATTCTAATTACCGAGTGTAGGAAAGTGCATTGCGCCACTGACTCAGTAGAGTTTCGTTTAACGATCGAAAGTATGTCGACTTCTGATACACGAGGATTACAGCACGCTGTCTAGCGTGAAAATTTGCGGAGGGGGAGGCGTCTCGCTTGTAGGAGTAGGCAACCATCCGCCTAGTAAATAGCGATATCATTCTGTCTCTCCAACGGTGCAGGAGGCGATTTATCAAGAAGTAGATCGTCTCCTAGCCGAGAATATTACCGAACCCTTCAGCACCGAATGGTCAAGACCAATCATGTTGGCGAAAAAATCAAACGGGTACCGTTTTTGTCGCGAATTCAGATAAAGGTTTACGGATAATTTATCGTAAGATAATTCATTATAGGGCAATTTATGGTATACAATTTGTCATAAAATAATGTATCTTATCAACAATTTATCGTCCAATAAATTATCATACAATCAATTTATCGTAAAACAATTTGTGGTATTAGCAATTCATCGTATAACAGCTTATCGTAAAAGCAAATAATGTGCATAAAACTCGTTACGCTTGTTTCCAAAAAAACTTTCATCACCCCCAAGATGGTTGAAGTTAAGTACTTTAAACTTTGCAACTGAGACTTTTAAACTTAAGTCCTTCGTAATGGGTGAGCTCACGCGCCTCATCCTTGGAGGTGTGGCTTTCACCCTTAGAAACTCACGTGTGTTGGACTGTAAACCCTAACCCAAATCAAGACCTGACCCATAATTGCTATTAAAAAAAAGTTTAACTTAAGATGTACATTTGTTTCACGGTGAACTTTTTATCGTAGAAGAGTTGTAAAGTTATTATAAAACAAATAAATTGCTGATACCGTAAACTATTCTACAATGAATTGTTTTTACGATGAACTGTTAGTGCGATAAATTGTCGCACGATAATTTACGATAAAAAGATCGTCTACCAAGTAAATAGTGTCTCCAACTGCGATGACTATCCTCTACCATCTATATCAAGTATGTTCAACAGGCTACGCGCCGTCCGGTACATTACGACGATAGATCTGAGTCAACCCTATTTCTAAATATCCGTGGAAGTTAACACCAAACAGTACAATACAATAAGTATCAGCAAATTATCGCTATCAATTAGACAAGATTTTTAATCCGATGCAGTCTCTAAACCGTTCTATGTCTATCAAAGTGTTGTCACCCGTTATATACGAGTTGTCTCCCTCCGACGGTGAATCTGTGGAAAAATCACATCTATAAGACTTAAAAGCTATTGTTACATGAGAAACGTGTGCCTTCCGCAGCATATCGTCCTCACCGAGAGAGAGAAAATGACCAGCACTCCAAAGAATCCGTCATCCACTCGCGGTTTGGCTCGGCTCGCTCGTTTCGCAGAACTCATGGAATACATCGGACGGACCAAACCGGAGTTTTGGCGGGATTTGGCGAAGGCGATCGCCCAAGATACGACGAACCGCCAGACAACACGAAAGATCTCCAATCCTCGCACGAGAGATGTCGGGGTGCAAACTACCATTACCACTGTCGACCAGTGGACTCAAACGGGAGAAGATCGAGTCGTGAACGCGGGAAGCGTACGCCGCGAGCAGCGGCGGGCAGAAACGAACCCCTACCCAACCCCCGGAACATCGACACCACGGAAAGAGGCAAAATGCAATCCAACTCGAGAAGCAACCAGCCGCAAGCAACAGAGCGCCTCATCCGTGCCCGTGCGAGTCACGACTCAGGCCGAAACCTCAATTCCGAAAAATACTGGAACAACGGTGACTTCTACTGTCACCTCAACCACCGACGGATGCTGGCAATGTGGCCAGTCCGGCCACAAGTATTCCACCTGTACCGCCCCACGAAAGCGTGACTTCTGTTATAAGTGTGGCGCCCCAGGTGTCACTGTGCGAGACTGCTCGCATTGCTTCGCGGAATGGAAGCAGAAATGGGCCGAGTATAATCGCCGACACCCTCAATCATAAACAGACTCTACTTCATGTACTGCTGCGGTTAGCGCAAAGGCATAAAATAAAAATCAAAGACAATTTCGTTGTGTTACTTCGTTCCATTGATGCACCCGTCCCTGCGTGTACATTAAGGTACTTATAGAAGTACATTGTTGAAAAGACATTCAATATGTTGAATTTTTTTCTTACATATCAATTCTATTCTCATAAATTTATTGTATACATATTTAAGTTGCAAGCTATATATCCTGTAAATTTCATTACGATAGTTACAGTAATTAGCGCGTTTCTGTAAGTTTCGTGATTGTCGTTCGTGATGTCTATGTTTATGTCAGTAAAACATGCCTTGCAGTGACCGGTTTACCACCGCTATTTTTTATCTAAAACGAATCACATTTCTTTTATTTAGAAGGTAGATAATCCTACTGCACTACGGAAAGGGATTTTTTTGATTTCATTTTTAGCCCAACACATCAGTATTTAGAATCATTATGTCAACTTTTGTTATACAATTCAGCACTATATATTGATGCAGAAAATAAACTGGAATAGGTATTCAAAAAACAGGTATTCCATTAGGATTATCTCTTTTCTAAATTAAAAAAATTTAATTTGTTTCAGATAAAAAATAGTGGGACTAAACCGGTCGCCGCAAAGTATGTCTTACTAACCATGACACCACGAAGGATATAATCACGAACGTTGCTGTGGCGCGCTGTGTACTGCAAATATCGTAATGAAATTTACATAATATAACCTGTAATGCGTACTTAAATATGTATATAATAAATTGTTGAGAAAAGAATTGGTGTATAAGAAAACAAATACAACATTTTGTACGCTTTTTAACAAATTTAACTTGTATGTGGTATCTTAAATGTGTTACAGATACAGGTCCAGAATATCTGCAATGGATCGTCTCGAAAAAAGAAACCCCAGCACCTGGGCAAGGTCTTTCAGTATTTCTAATTGTTTTGTCCCATGACCTGAACTGGAGAAGCTTTAAGTTGATGTCCAAAAAGATAATTGGTTCGTTACAGGAAGTTTCCAGTCTTTTGTGAGTGAAGGGGGAGTTTATGACGAAGTATCCTTCCCTAGCAAGTATAAGACCCAAAGGTTAATCACGACCGATGTTAGGGAAAAACGACATCGCCGCCACGTAAGTTCGTACATTTGATTTAGTAACAAAAGTTAATGTTCCGCTCTTAATACTCTTTGAATTTCGCGTGAGTTATTCCAGCATCGTTGGTCAAGAATGTCACATGCTTATACCTCGTCATCTACACCTTCAATTCCGTCACGACATGGAGTTTCCACAGCAGACGACAGCAGCCCTCGAAGGTGCCCCAACGCAGTAGCGGCCTTACCGCAAGAATTATCGGCGGTTGGGTAGGCCAATCTCCTATTTTTGCGTATTAATCGGGCAGGGGATTGTCCTGCTCCGTGTTTTGCAAACATCTATTTTAAGCTTCTCCGTACCGAAATAGCGCGCCGCAAAGAGTCCGTGAATTAGTCAGAAAATGACCTTCTTGGAGGGCTCACGCCCTCGCTATGAATGACTCACTGCGTCCAGTAGTCTAAGTTATTTTACAATTAGACCATCGTTAGAGCTATAAAGTGCTCCTATTTAAACACGAACAAGTATTGAAATTAAGGAGGGGTGCCCCAACAGGCATCTTTTGCTGAAATTTTAGTCGCTTTTTAATTCACACATAACTAAAATTGTAAGAGCTACTAATTAATTTATTGTAACAACTTCTTTTAATATTGTTTTGTCGTGATAGTGCATGAGATTTCCTAGGACCCTGTCACAGTCAAATTTTATTTCGTATACTCCAGCTTTTTTATCTAAATCAAAAAGGAGCCATTTTTTGGCAAACCGTTAAAAGATGTAATAAATTAATTAGTAGTACCTACAATTGTAAGTATGTTTGAACTAGAAAATTATGAAAAATTCCACAAGATTCATCGATAACATACCTAAGGTTCTTCAACAAATAATCCCGAAAATGTATCTATTTTTAAGGCGATCGGGTGGGCGTCACCCGTTAATGCCCGTGTGTGCTAAAGATGCCTGATAAATCACGCGCTCCAATTGTAGCTTGGCTTACAAAAAAGCAATAAACTACAAGCCAAGAAAGAATCGGATCGCGCGCTTTTGAGGATTCACTCGAAGTAGACGATAGTAAACGAAAGAGACTTTTAGTTGTTATATATTCAGAAAGCAAGTGGAAATTTATACCTCTGTATATGCATACATCTATGCATTTATACGATGCAACTGCGCGGCACTAACGTTCGTCTTTGTTGTTACTCGATACTTTGCTCACATCGCCGTTATCCTATCGAAATTAATATGCTAATATTAATGTATATAGGAATATGCGCCAGAAAATCGTAGTATAATAGACCAATAATTATGGGTCGTAATTTCTTTTTCTTTAAATTTGTAAGTAGGAGACCTTCAAGGAGGAATCAAATTTTTCGCCAATCGGCGCCAGGAATATCTTTCTAGCTACGGTCTGCCTCCCAGGGGCCAACATTTCAGCTCTCAGCAATATATATATCACGGATATTAAGCTGTGCATACTCCTCATAGCCATTTGACAGCAGATTGATGTCCGATTGGTAGCAGAGGTAGCAGAATTTCACGCCAAATCCGTATCCATCTGTGACCATATCAAGTTTGTATTTTTAGATTAGAGTCTGACGTCTGAATCAGGCAACAGATTGGCAGTGCAGGAACACAGTGGATTGGTGTACGGAACAGAGTCTGCTGCATTTCTGCTGCGTTTCTGAGGCCAATCTGATTCCAAAACTGAATTTAACAGATTCTGTATTAAATCTCATAACTTTTTAACGATAGATATCTTTAACAGATTCTGCAAAAATCTGTTACTCGCGGGTTTGGCTATCAGGGACACAGTGCGTCCGATAACATATAAGATAGCGATGTGCATGCGAAGATTATAGTATAATCTGCAACACGATTTGTTAGATATTGTTTATGATTTTGCAATAAAATACTATATGTTACGTATAAAGTCATCCATTTTTTATATGCATTTGATCGCTTTCCTATCATTCCAGTATGAACAGAATTATTTTCTCCAAAGTGTCGGCGTTTTGGGACCATTCTTACAGTATTTCTGACGCTTAGCAAGAGCGTGCCGGCATTCTACTAAGTCTAGTGCTTTACGATAATGAGAGGCACGAAAGATCGGCATTTTAGGGTCATTTCTAAGGAACGAAATGCCGGCATGATGTGCCGGCATGATGTGCCGGCATACTGGCAAATGCTCAATGCACCATTGAACCTCTTATGAAGAACGGCAGCCGCATAGGATCCCGGCATAATGCCAGTAAAATGTTGACATGTGTCTATCTGATTACGCACTAGTTATAATCGCATTTGTGAACCTTATACTTACACAGCTGCACGACCGTAAAGCTAACAAAACGCCGCCATAAGTGTACTTATATCCACTTATATCTATTGAAACAAACCTATCGAAACCCGCGATAATCGGCGGCAAACTTAAACGGCGACTTGGCCGATGCGACAGAGGAGATTCCTTAGTGACGAATCGGTAAAACAGGAATACGAGCGAGAGCACGGCTGGCTCATGACGTGTCATGGCAGCGATCGCGGCCTGATATGCGCCGTGCACTCTGACGTTTCGTGTGCTGAACACCGCACCCGGCAATAAGTTGATATCCCCGTCACGCGTCGTACGACGTGTATTATGTGGCCCTCCGCCTGACCCTTTGCATGCTTTGCACCCTTCGCTGCCGAATCGCATTAGGTAATAGCGAGCAGCGTCCAGTCGAACCAGTGACAACACAATGGCGAGAACAATATTGATATGGCTCTGCCTGGGTACTCTCTGCATGGTCAACCCTACGACGGCATTCTACTTGCCTGGCCTGGCGCCCGTCAATTACTGCAAGAAAGGCGAAACGTCTGAGAATTGCAAGGTCTGTGCACACAGCCGTACACCAGTAATCGCTTAATCCCAACCAATCCCCCACGAATGGGTTATGGTAGCCGAGTTACACCTGCTTTCATTCGCCGACTATTTAACTACCCACTCAATCCTCCCTTTATTCTCGCCTGCGATGCAGATGCAATTACAGTTGCGTACTTTGTCGTGCCAATTTCGTTTGATAGTAATTGCTCTGCTAGTGGGAGGCACACTGTGCAATGGCTGGTGGAGACATGTGTCTCATGCTCCTCAAAAGTAATGCACCCACTGATATACTGTCTTGCATACTAAAAGCATTTTTGTTCGAAATCTGTATTATCCAAATGCTCAGTTATCTGCATATATCTTGTATTCTCATCTTAGTGCACTTACTAGTATAACCAGTCGCAATAGCTTTAACAATTAAATAATAATAATAGTTACTAGTGATGTCAGTGAACTAACAGTTCTTTTATTTGGAAGTTCATGCATCAAGCTTGTATCGTATTGCGTAACAGTTGTTATAAACTTATGCCCAGATTTTTTTAACGGATTTTGCTGCTCTTAAGGAATTAGAGTTATAATACAAAATGTTTTATCTTGCCCTTCAAAGGATAGTACAATCTGTATAATCTTTATAGCAATATATTATAGAGTTTAGATAATCATTTCGCATTTGATCCTTGGTACCCAGCAAGATTAAGTTGTTGGTTGACTTTTAATTGTGACTATTGCTTTCAGTCGGAGATCAAACTGTACGTGAATCGATTAAACACCGAGAAATATGTCATTCCATACGAATACCATCAGTAAGTAGTTTTACTTTGTATTAACAATATAGCTATTTCTGTAGGAATGTGTCATCTGAGATTTGTTATGCAAGCGTACAACTTTTTGTCACTTAATACAACCTTACAGTGATAGGTCTGTATATAAAAATTACTGTTTGTGATTATTTTGTAATTTACATTGCTTGTTTTTCTTTAAACAAAGTAGTATAAATGATCTTGGAACTACATGTATTGACAGTACAAAAGCTTTAACACTTTAATACTATACATGCTTTGTTTTAATGCATTATAATCTTAAAGTATTTCTAATGATAATTCAAAATTATAATATGAACTAATACAGAGTTGTTTTATAAAGATGCGCTCAGAGTTTTAATGGTGTGAATGTCAAAGCTTAAATGTATGTTCTAGACAGCCATTGAAAAATGTCCTATAGCTACTAATACTTCGTTAATAACATTCATGAATGATTCATATTCATTCAATGGATTCAATGAATATTCAATTAAGGTAATAAGTTTTAGTTCTACTGTCCTAATGAATGTCTTCTTTATCTCAAGTTCTACAGCATAAATGTATGTAGTGATAGTAATATTATTCATTGTCGTTTCATCTCAATGTTTTATTCACATTTTTTTCTAATTATTACTCTGAGTAGGCAGCGTGTTATAGTACAGTTCGAAAATGAAAGTTTGTGTAATTAATAGCTTTGGCACTTTTGAACATTTTTAATATGTGATATTTACAATAAACATAATGTATATTTTACAAGCAACTGTGTAATCAATTTAGTTTCGTCTGATTAGTTGTTTCTTCTCGTGTGCTATTTGATAGATAACACATATCGCATATTTCCGGTAGTTTCGGTATCCGGAAAAAACATTTTCGTAGTCCTCTTTCTAAAAGACTATCTCCTAACGGACGGGCCATTTCATTGTGTGTACATAGTATTCTTTAAATGTATCATGTTTTTTCAGCTTCGACTTTTGTACATCGGACGAAAGCCAGTCTCCCGTGGAGAATTTGGGTCAGGTTGTTTTTGGGGAGCGTATACGGCCGTCTCCGTATAAGGTATTATCTTTTTGAAATCTGATACGTAATTAATAAATTGCAAATATACTGACATGTCTCTTTATTAATACTACATCAACGAAGTTACTAGATTGATTCATTACATACAGCATCCGACAAAATAGTTGTCACAATCTGCAAAACAGCCGCCAAACAAAAAGTAAAGTTTGATAGCATTTACACACGGTATGCAAAGCTTTTTTCGGGGGTTGCGACAGAAGGCCTCCTCCCCTAAAAAGGGGCTTTTAAAAAGCAATGCGCACCGGATGTACATAATACGATATTTAACTTTCTGTTCGACGATCGTTTTGTAGATTATGACAACTATTTTGTCGGATGCTGTACATATGTTAGTGGCTAAATCTTGATTGAATATCAATCCTGATTTTATCAATTTAAACTATAATTTGATTAATTATAAATCCCCGCAACTCAGTGTTCGCATTATGCTTTTCTGATTGCACACACTTTGAATAAGTAGGCAAGTGAATTTCAAATGGGTAGATTCTCTCATTCAGTTTATAAAACATAAATATTCTCTGAACTAATGTACATAAGCTGCATTGAATTTTCTTTATTCCGCAGTTGGAGTTTTTAAAAGACGTTAAGTGTGCAAAAGCATGCCAGAAAACATATTCTGGCAGCGACAAAGAGTCGATAAAAAAATTGGAATTCCTTAAAAAGGGAATGGCACTCAACTACCAACATCACTGGATAGTCGGTAAGTTTGACAACCACCAATTTTGTTAATATCAAGGCAATCATAGTAGATTCTATATATTAATCAACGGAAACCATATTAGACAATATGCCAGTCACATGGTGTTATCAACTGGAGGATGAAAGGCAGTATTGCAGTACTGGCTTTCCAATGGGTTGTTTTACTCGCGAACAAAGAACCCAACAAGATACTTGTAGTATTAATGTGAGTATGCTTCTACCACATGTTAAGCTATTCTTCAATTTTTTAATATTAACATATATATTTGCATATTTGTACATTCATTTGTCGTAGTTAAAGTTTTAATATAGGTAATTAATACAGTCTTATGAATTAACAGGCTGCATACAGTAAATCAAAAACGTATTACCTATTCAACCACGTGGATCTTACTATTACATATCATAGTGGTGCTAAAGAAGAATGGGGTTCTACATTCAAGGAGAACGGTGGACGAATAATATGTAAATATCATTGAGTATGAAAGAATCAATATCGTAATTGTTGTGTGAGTTTACGTTATTAATATGTATTGTTTATTCATTGTAGCCGCGAAAGTGGTCCCTCGCAGTATCAAACACGGCAGTAGTCCCGATTGTGGAAGCAAAGTGCCCTTGGATATATCGCATGATATACTTCCTCCCGATCAGCAATTAGCAGTCACTTATACGTACTCTGTGAAATTTGTGGCAAGTACCAAATCACTCGAAGATCTAATTCCTTGTTAGAGGAGTTTTCGGGTCCCTCTTACGTTATGTAATTTGTTTTTCCAGGAAAATAACACCATCAAATGGTCGTCCAGATGGGATTATATATTAGAATCGATGCCACATACAAATATTCAATGGTTCAGTATTCTGAATTCCTTAATAATAGTTCTGTTCCTATCAGGAATGGTGGCAATGATAATGCTTCGTACGTTGCACAAAGACATTGCACGATACAATCAGGTATATCCCAAAGGAGATCTTGCAATTTTTAACCACCAATTGTTTAATTTTTTTATGCCTCGCTTAACACGTGTCTCTAAATAATGTCATACCTTATTCCTTTCCACATTACGTATACGAGCCATCGGCTTGGCTTATAATCGAAGCGCGTATCTTCTCATTTTATTAACCGAACGAGGGAAGTGGCATAACGTTCTGTTTCGAATTATCAAATGGTGATATTCCCACGTCTGTGTTGCGATAACGCAGGCCTACTTCCAGATAGAATCAGGAGAGGACGCACAGGAGGAATTCGGCTGGAAGCTAGTCCACGGTGATGTGTTCCGACCCCCGCGGAAAGGGATGCTGTTATCGATTTTACTTGGATCCGGTGTTCAAGTATTTTTTATGACACTCGTGACCCTTGGTGAGTTCAACAGCTTCGGTCTTCACATACATTTGCACCAACACAATCGTACTATGTCATTTAGGAGAAAGCTAATACCTAGATTGAAATTAATATGTTTTTCTATTGCAGCGTTTGCCTGCTTAGGTTTCCTCTCTCCAGCTAATAGAGGAGCTCTAATGACCTGCGCTATGGTCCTCTACGTTTGTCTTGGCACAACCGCTGGCTACGTGTCGGCTATAATATACAAAAGTTTCGGCGGCGAGAAATGGAAGTCGAATGTTCTACTTACATCCATGCTCAGCCCAGGGTATCTAAACCACTTACAATTCTATCTCTACTAGATTCTAGAATGTCTGTACACTACTCAGAGGTTCCAGTAACTTTCGTATTGTTATGCATACAAAAATGTCACATTCATGAAATACCATATGTTTCCCATTTCTAGTTTATTATATTATATGTTTCAGTATCGTCTTCAGTTTATTCTTTATTATGAACCTGATCTTCTGGGCGAACAGTAGTTCAGCAGCGGTACCTTTTAGTACCCTTATTGCTCTGCTAGCACTGTGGTTTGGAGTTTCGGTTCCACTGACGTTTATTGGCGCATACTTCGGTTTCAAAAAGAGGGTAGGTTTGTTCATGCATGTACTATTACCCTATATTCTCAGGATGGACAGAAAGTTTTAGAATATTCTTTTATTGCAGCCATTAGAACACCCTGTTAGGACTAATCAAATACCACGTCAGATACCAGAGCAGAGCTTTTATACACAACCGATCCCTGGTGTCGTAATGGGAGGTGTTTTGCCTTTCGGATGTATATTTATACAACTATTCTTTATATTAAATTCCTTGTGGTAAGTTTTGTCATTAAATCACTTGCTTTCTGACAAATTTTGAATGAATATATTAGTACAGTACATAAAAGGCAAGTCACTATTCAATTTCAACCATATTGTTCTTCCATAAGGTCAAGCCAAGTGTATTACATGTTCGGATTCCTCTTCTTGGTATTCCTTATACTTGTAATCACATGTTCGGAGACAACAATCCTACTTTGCTACTTCCATCTTTGTGCAGAGGTAATTAGAATTTACTTCTGACGAACGTATGATAGTAAAAGGAATTAATGCTAATCTTAATCGGAATGTTTGTTCAATTAATCTACATCTGTTCATATAGGATTACCATTGGTGGTGGCGCAGTTTCTTAACATCCGGTTTCACTGCGTTCTACTTGTTGGTATATTGCATACACTTCTTCATGACGAAGTTAGACATAGAAGATGCCACGTCGACGTTCCTTTACTTTGGCTACACCTGTATTATGGTGTATCTGTTCTTCCTTCTTACCGGTAAGGATTACTTTGTAAAATCTATACAGTTCTATCAATTATATCGATTCCGTTTTATTAGTAGCATTGGTAATGAAAGATACGATATAATGTACACATACCGTCTCTTACAGGTTCAATAGGATTCTTTGCCTGTTTCTGGTTTGTGCGGAAAATCTACAGTGTCGTGAAGGTTGACTAACCAGGTATTCATAAGTGACATACATTTACAAGCTAAGTCAACCTAAGTTGAACGACACTATAAAAAGGCTGAAGGGCAGTTGAAATCATTGCCTCTGACCATCATATAGTGATACGAAAAGTAGAACAGTTATTACTCAGTGAAGTCATGAAATCACTTATCACTGACTACCTTTATCCATTATCAAAGGGGGATCGAGCTCTACAATTTCGTATCCTACCAGTACGAAAAGGAATCCCGTTATTATTGAGTTCAAAAAAATGTGCTAGTTTTGTATAAATACCGTGATAATCCAAGTGGTATGCTGAAGCATGAAGGGAACGTGTATGTCTTTGCTAATTTACTACTTCATCGGAATGCAACGTCTTTTTACACTTTAGCTGATGCTACAGGCTACTTATAGCCGTTATAGACTTCGGCAGTTTCGATATTCAGATGTGATTAAACTTTGTCGAAAGCATACATTTTTCTTTCACAAATCTTCGGCATGTTTGTCTGGTTAGCACGTCACGACTCTGAAAGCATAGCTTTGTTTTTAGTGCTTGGCCTAGGAGCAACAGTCATGCCAGAATTAGTGTACGCTTGGTATCCCTGAACTTTCTTTCCATAAGGATCTTGGGTGTAGCGCGCATAATTGTTTCGTCTGGCTGCATTATCTTCTACACATAGCCGAGAGATGTTTGAAGTTTACGTGTTACATGGAATTACGAACATGTCGATTCGTGTGTATAGCAGTTCCCTCGACGCATTTCCATCAGTCAAGGAACTACGGTGCACCTGGCATCATTGATTACCGAACGCTACTGTCATATATTATATATACATATATATATATATATATACACTCTCACACCCAGAACTAATCGCAGAAACAATAAAATGTACAAATTGGTAATTAAGTTAAGTATCTAAATATGAAAAAATACCTTCCTTTATTTCTCTACCGATAGTATTCGTGACTGTGAAATATTTTATTAGTAGCCGAATATGCACATTCTGTAATTCGTGACTTTTGTAAATTAAAGTAATTACGATGTTAGTGTTAATAATGTTATTAATATTAATAAAAATACGGTATAAATTTCAACGGGGACATGTTTTGATAGGCCAAATGCGCTCCTGCTTCATTCTTGATAGTTTTTCTTCGTCGAGCATTAATTTTGTGTGTTATTCCCTATCTGTCGCTGTCTTGTTTCTACACTCCTGTGTAAAACTGCCGTATGTGTATGTATAGTTTACCTGTGTGTTATATAAGTTAGTCGGTTTATCAGTTATGTAGTAGTACGTAAAGTACAGCCCGATATTGTATCAACAGATTATTTTTGTTAATAACAAACTTGTAATAATACTTCGAGCATAGCACCGTTTTTTTCGTATTTATAGCAACTACTGTTCTTCGTGCTTTCAATCCGATCGGGAGGAGGGCGGAGTTTGCGCGCCGGAAAAGTAGAATAAATTTTCGTTCTGTACAACTGATATGTTTATAAAATATCTATATATATTTATAAAATACATGATTGTATATTTACACGTATATACACATCGCGCATGAATTTTGTATGCTATTCGAAAAGATCCCATTGGTACATTAATGAATGATTTCTCTTAGTAGTCTTCCACTTTCATGTCATTCAATCCAAGCTCTTCATTCTGTTGGAAAGTTCTCTCGTACTTGGTAATTTTCAATCTATCGTCAAGTCCATCTTCCGCAAGGCTTTGAATGTAACTGTTCCCTGCTGCGTCGTCCAATACCAAAGTAACTTGCAATTTCCCTTCTAACACGTCGTTTAAACGTGCCACAAAATTTGCCATTCGGTCCGCAACTTCTGGGTTAGCGCTGTCCCCAGTGAGAGTCAGTGACGATGATAACTGATCCCTCACGGCTGTAATAATGCCCTCAACAGTGGTGAAACGACCGCCCAATGTGGTTTCACCGACCTCCAATTCGAGTTCTGGTATTAACATGCTGCATGTTTCGGATTTCAGTAAATCACGGCTAAAGTCCTCCTTTCCCGATACCACTACTTCAATCCTAATTCCATGTGGTTCGATACCCCCACCACTCTTCACTTCGTTCGTTTTATGACCACAGTGTTCGCAGACTGTCGCCATGATCACGACTTCCTTAAAATGCGGTATGTCTAAAGCGAAGTGTTAAGGATTTTTCTGTTCAAAGGAGGACGTCAGGCACCTCGATCTGTATTCCAAATAAAGACTTGGCCCCTATATCGATTAAAATTCGGACAAAATTAATTTCGAATTCACTAAAGCATAAGAATAGTGAGTGGCATTCGAAATTGCATGCTCGAGTGAACATGGGGAGGGCAATGTTAGTATTCAAATATAATAAGCAAATTATTGTGATACAGAGCAAATATAGAATAATATCTTTTCTACGGTTCTCTTGAAAAATGGTAAATAAAGGAATTAACTAAACGCCAAAAGGATACTCGTCAATTTCATGTTGGTTTCACATAGATTGTTGCACTCAGGACAGTTTGTTTGGAAAGTATGAACTTCTCCCTGGATATCTTCATAACTGTATTCCCCTTCTTTCAATGGTTGTAATAAGTTATTCTCATTTTCCTCAAATATGCCCAACAATTCATTTTGCTCCTTTGTTCTCTTGAAGTATGTTACTTCGCATGTTTTATCTTTGAGTGGTGCATTGGGATTCTCTATATGGCATTCTCCAGAAATGTCTTCAACAATAATAGTAAAGGCCTCTTGAACATCTTTTAGGAGTGCTAACTTTTTAATAAATTCATCGATCTGCATTGCAGCAGTAGGGAACTCGATTCTCCTTTTTTCTTGATCTTGCTCTAGACCTGTTATAGCTCTTTGTATTATTCCTTCTATAGTGGTGATTTCGCCTTTCTGCGATTTTGCAGGAATCTCAAAATCCAAGGATGGTATCCTGATGCTGGTGTAATCGGACTTGACAACTTGCCGATTCATATCCTTGGGAGTGGTAACTCTAAGTGTTATCCTAATCCCTTTATCCTGGATCCTGCCACTGCTTTGAATTTCATTGTTCTGGTATCCACAGAACTCGCAGTCAAAAGACATCACTACTACATCCTTGTAGTGAGGTATCCTGGTCAAAAGAAGCCTGGTAACACCCTGCAAATTTCAGCAATACTCGTGAATAAAATCATTAGTGAAAAGTGAAACTAGGTCTTAACAACGCTCGACGTAAATACTCAACATTCTTTCCGCAATTCATGCAGAGGCTTTCTATCTGCGTCGGAGCTACGTCAGCGTCATCCGCTGTTAAGTCACGAAAAATAGGCTTCACCGCCTCTGTCGCATTAGTTTCATTGATTTCCTCCATTGTCTGATTCCAACGTTTTTACTGATGCGTCAATATACTACAATTTGACAATTCAAAGCATGGGTTTCGAAAGTTTGTGAGGTTATGACCACGGCACGGATACCAACTGCGCGCAGCACCAACAGTTTGTTTCAAAATCCGAAACTATGTAATCACAAGAATTGCGCATATAACGACGCAAAAAGTATAAACGGTAATTGGAAATTTGAAAAAGTAATTTTGATAAATACAGCAACGTAACGGGAAAATACAGAGTTTAGATAGGATCCTCGTTAATCAAACCCCCAATATATGCACTAATATATATTCTTTTATTCCTTAAATCAAATAAAACTCGCGGCAAATATGAAATGGGCGACTCATAATAAATAGAAAATGCACCTTTTGGCTATGACATATGAGATATTATTTCCATCGAGGAAAGTGGACAAATAAATAACATATAGGTATTTATCTTTTAATGCCGACACTTGTGTAGTGGAGTCAATTGCGCGTAATAATGGAATACATGCATTTCTGTACTGATAAACGCAATTTTGTAGAGATGAGATTATATGATTACAATTATCTCGCTCTTATTTTTATACCATAATACATAAATAAGATACATAAGTGCCGTGCTGTCTTTATCTATAATGTGCATGGCCAATATTAAAATAACACTACTTTCGCCGTGACGTGAAAACTATATAGTACTACAATTTCCAAGAATCTAATACATATAGCTTGAATGCCGGATGTAGCAGTCCATTTCTGTATAAATACACGTCATAAGTGGCCACCAAATATGGATCTCAAAGGACGTAAAAAACCATGCCAGCGACTACGAATATATATAAGAAATATTCAAAAAGGTCGTGCGTAAAAATACAATTCTCCAAGCGTAAACTTATGTCGAATTTTGGAATTTTGCACTGAGACCGCTGATAAAGCAGTTATCTATCCATCTAAGAAGTTTCAAGAAGGAAGATAAGAATGCGATTGAATATGTCTCTCATGTCCCACCGGTCCCACCTTAGGAAGGACATTCTACATAGCTCTGTGTTCAATGACTCCGGCTGACGGAGGGAGAGCATGAATCGTCAATGAAAATCGAACGACCAATGGCTACAGCGAACCGGTCTCGCTTACTCGCACACTGTTCATTAGCCGATCTAGGAGCGCGCGCGCGCGTCTTCGAGTAATCTAGCATTGAAAGAACTGACGGCGATCTTCGGTAGAATGTCAAGCCGGCCAAAGAAGGAGAAGGTTCGTCGGTTATGATAATATTTCTCTGCGCTCTCCGTTTGATCGAGAAACTCTCGGCGAGGATATCGGTGTGGTTCTGCACAGTCGACACTATCCGGTACAGCTAGTGTGCCTATAGAGACACGCATACCTACCACATCATACACACCGCACACCGCACATATGTATGTACGATACGGCCGCGTCATGTACTATGTTTACCCTTGCCGAGGACTAAAAGGCTAAAGAAGGATAGCAGGGATAGCAGTGGATAGGAGGAGGCGAGGCGAGAGAGTAATGTATCTGTAGTTGGTTATCGTGGGAAGCAGCGGCAAGTTCGGTCTCGGTACGGGGAGGCATGAAGTAAGGATCCGCAAGGAGTGAGGAATATCGGGTGGTACTGGTGGTAGAGAGACAGGGGGTGGCAGAAGGCTCGGTAGATCGCACGTAGAAGTCCGGTGGGCACGGGGGCCGATGAGAAGTGGGAACTTGCCGGCGGTAGGAAGGCGTTTCGCAGGCGGGCGGCTCCGGCAGAGTTGAACGGCGGGCCGACTGGCCCCGAGCAAGGATAGAATCAAGATCGCTTGCTGGCCCCCCTGACTGGCCCTGACTGGCCCTGACTATACCCACTGACTGCCACTGACTACACTGGCGGGGAGGGGTTCAACACGCGGCGACGGCAGCGGCAGCGGCGGTGTTAGCGACAGAGAACCAACACAGCACGTCAGCGACGGCTCGCACGGCTAGGCAGACAGCGAGGAAGGAAAAAGTGAGGAAGGGAGCTGCTCGCGCGGAGAGCGGAGACCACAACCCCGCTGGTGGCGGTAGTCACTCTCATCCAGTTGGAAGGGTGCAATTCTCACGAAATCTAGAACTCTCGTTGCAAAGTGTGTGCGCTCGATTTTCCGCCAACTTTCCCGACGATCGAACAATGGTACATCCGTCAGCCCTCTCCTTTTCACCGTGACATACACCGCGAGTGGCCAACTCCGAATCCGTTATCCAAACTGGATTATGCTGTTGTGCCTAGTGGCTAGATAATAAGGTCTACCTTCCCAACTTCTGTTTCAGGACTCGGCCAAGGCGAATAAAGATAAAGGGAAAAATGGCAAAGATGAGCCTACCGAGGAGGTAAGGTTATATGACATTTCTACTTCCTGCATCACTCTCTCCACTCTGTTTACTAGCAATCTGTGTTTTCTTATTGTCAGATCATCTTTCCTCTTCTTCTGCTAATGTATTTGGAGTTCTGGGAGAACTCTACTCTCTATTGACAGTATGCTTGTCGAGTTTCCCATTTCCATTCATAGGGAGATAGTAGAACTTTCGGACAATTATTATCATCTTGATATGCTTGCCATCGAAGCTCGTACTAGCGCAGAAATTTATCTTGCAGATAAATAAGATTTCTACCGGTCTTCCATCCACCAGCGTGCCACCTCCGCCCACCCTTATCAACAAGATGAAGTACCAACCAGGTGGTCCTGTTATTAAGAAGGACAAGCGACAGAGCAGTTCTAGATTTAATATATCCAAAAATCGTGAACTCCAAAGTTTGCCGTTGTTGTCTGGTAAGCGATATTTCTTTCTTCGATAACCATCTACCATAGACTGTAAGCTACTGCGAGCAATGATATCGAATTATACAGTTTGTTCTAGTTAATGACAAGAGGTATTAGTTACGTTATTGAGCTATTGCTATCAGGAAATGATTGTCGATCGTTGATTTATAGATTTCAATCTTCACCATTTGCACAAGCTGTGGTAAATTTTGCGTTTTAATTCTTTAGAAAGCTGTTTGCTGAAAGATTTTTTTTGCGATCGCCGCGGCGCAATTTGCGTCGTGCCGTTTGCCAAGTCGTAACAGTCGCGACACAGAAAGAGCATCTTCAAATGTGTCACAAAACTATCCTGTAATTAGATTAAACCATATTCAGTCCTTACTTTCTGGAATTAGTACCTTTAGCGCAAAGAAATAATTCTCATATTTGAAGAGTATATTTGATATCCTCATTGATATTTGTAATAAAAGTATATATTACGTAAATGCAGATATATAAATGGTCATGCTCAATTTTGCAAGGTCCATTCGTGCAATTTGTAAGAGACTGCAAAACTATCAATTATTAGATAAACTTTTCTGGTAAAACGTTTCTCTGCTATTTCTAAAAATGCTCTTTAAGAAAAGTTTCAAGCATTGTATTATGATATCTAAACACTATTGTATGCCAACATTTTATTCGGATAAGCATGATCTATGCTGGGCTGTTTTGCTAATTATATGTTTTGATTTAAATCAAAGTATAATCATTCCTTAGCTGTCAATTGACATGTAAACAAATGGAAATTTCCACTGTCTCAAGTATATTTTCTTCAAGCAAAGGTCTTCACTATAGTCCATACCATTTTGGCAGTAGTAAAAAAATTACTAAAAATACCTGTGGTCCATGAACTATTGTACGTTTCTAACACAACATAAGTCTAAAGATTTATTTCTTTGCAACTGGATCTCAGTAAGGAATTCCTGAACAATACGAAGTGGATGAAAGTCATAACAGTAGGAAAAATATATTTCTTAACAATCAATCAAGACTTCGAAATGAGTCCTTGAATCGCTATCATTATTTAAAAGTTCATTCGTAACATTGCTGTATCTTTGCCAACATTATTCAGGGACTCCCGCATTAAGTGCCATAGAGATGTAGCATTCAGTGTTCAATTTGCAGAAGCGCAACAGGGCAGCGAACGAGAGGAACTCTTTGTGCAGAAACTCCGACAATGCTGCGTGTTGTTCGATTTCGAGAAGGACCCACTGTCCGACTTAAAGTGGAAAGAAGTGAAAAGGACCGCGTTGCAAGAAATGGTTGAATACATAACAAAAAACAAGAATGTGATTACCGATGCTATTTACCCAGAAGCTGTGAATATGGTAAGTGAAGCATGCTGAGATGAGAGATAGGGCGGCAAGGCTCGACGCCAAACGACGATCCCAATAGAGAGAGACGTCTTTCTAATGTGACCGAGCGATTGCAGTTCGCGGTGAACCTTTTTCGAACGTTACCACCGTCCTCGAATCCGAACGGTGCTGAATTCGATCCAGAAGAGGATGAACCTACTCTGGAAGCGGCTTGGCCTCATCTCCAGCTGGTGTATGAATTCTTCCTACGGTTGCTGGAGTCCCAAGACTTTCAACCTCCGATCGCTAGGCGTTTCATAGATCAAAAGTTTGTACTGCAGCTCCTAGAGCTCTTCGACTCCGAGGATCCCAGGGAACGTGATTTCCTTAAGACTACGCTTCATAGAATCTATGGAAAGTTTCTGGGATTGCGTGCATATATTAGGAAACAAATTAATAACGTCTTTTACCGCTTTATATATGAAACAGAGCGTCATAACGGTATCGCCGAACTTCTTGAGATTTTAGGAAGGTAAGGCATAGAGCTCTCTTTGATTGTTGTCTAAAGTATAATTCTTTGTACGGTAAAATGCTCAATCGCTTTGAAATGTTTCAGCATAATTAATGGATTTGCTCTGCCACTGAAAGATGAGCACAAAGTGTTTCTATTGAAAGTTCTTTTACCGCTGCACAAAGCGAAGTCGTTATCGGTCTATCATCCACAATTGGCGTATTGCGTGGTACAATTTTTGGAGAAAGACGCCTCGCTTACAGAGCCAGTAATTAGGAGTTTATTAAAGTTCTGGCCGAAAACGCACTCGCCAAAGGAAGTAATGTTCTTGAACGAACTCGAAGAAATCTTAGATGTAATTGAGCCAGCCGAATTCCAGAAAGTGATGGACCCATTATTCAGGCAACTAGCTAAATGTGTATCATCTCCACACTTTCAGGTACCTAATCAATCTGAATCATTTAGCAATTTTACATGCATTTATATTAGCTGTCGTACAAACAGTTCCTTTCGTACTACATAGTAACAGTGTCGCGTTGCAAATAATGTGTTCCTGCGATTGAATTTCGGAATAATTTCAGGTGGCTGAGAGAGCCCTTTATTATTGGAACAACGAATACATCATGTCTTTGATATCCGAGAATTACTCCGTCATATTACCCATCATGTATCCAGCGTTTTATAGAAACTCTCGAAATCACTGGAATAAAACGATCCATGGACTAATTTACAATGCTTTAAAGTTGTTTATGGAAATGAATCAAAAAGTATTTGACGAGTGTACTCAACAGCACTCCCAGGTAAGCATTGTTCATGATTAAGACTTGTAAAGCTGGTTAGGAGAAAAAATGTTAAGTGTGTCATATGATTTTTACGGAGATCCGTAGGATCGTCAAAAGGAACGTAAGCTTTTAAAAGATAGAGAAGAAGCGTGGATGCGCGTTGAAGCTTTGGCAATGAGGCATCCAAGTTATAATGTAGCGGCCAAAGGTCTCCTAAATAACGATTCCTCAATGCAACAAATTGAAGGCTCGCCGCCGGACGACGAAATTGAAACAGATCAATCGCCGTTAACTTTGGAAAAAATCGAAGCCAAGGCGAACGAGGTACACAGTTACCATGATAACTTTTTGTTATTACTTTGTCTGTTTTGTACCAATGCCCTTTTGTCACCAAGCGAATCTGGCAGATATACGTCGTGTAAACAAGAATTCCTATTTGATGCAGGCAAAGAAGATAACAAATTCCAACAAAGTGAAGCCACTTCTACGGAGGAAAAGCGACTTGCCCCAGGACACTTACACGATTCGGGCACTTTCCGATCACAAGCGCGCTGATGAGTATTTGGTTACACCACCGGATCCCAACAATTGCTAGTCGTTACCACCGTTCTCTTCCACCTATCTCTCTTTCGCTGTAGTAACTATGGAAGTAAGCTTCTTTTCAAAACGTGAAACGACGATAAGTATATCAATACAGTTTCGTACTCGCAGTACCGGTGTACGAAAGCTACCGTTATGATATGGAGTCCATTCGGCACTGCATGTTTTTTGAGAATCAACATTGTAAAATGCGTTTAAGAAATTGCTCGCGGCGTAGAGTGGCACCGCGAGGGGAGCGCCGGAACACTTATTATATATATATATATAGCTGGTACGCCTCTAGCGCGTACAGCACGGTTGCAATATAATAAAAAAATTTATTGGTCCTTTTCGCATAGATATGCCTACTCTGCTATGATGTTTGTCTCGCACACACACAGATCTGTTAAAGTCAGTTGCACAAAAGGGGGATGCCGTCGTCGCTGTTTCGGAGAATTGCAATGTATCGACTAACTAAATGGTCCTAAGTGTGTATGTGCATGTGTCTGCAGATATCATGTACATCAAAATGCGTTTCTCCTGTGCTCTCGTTGCTACAGGATTACACTCACACACACACACACACACACACACTAAAACACACATTCAAACATACAATGCTGTGCGTGCTGTGCTATTATTACCAAACGCGCCTACTTGCACACATGTACATTGACATTCCCAGCGTAAAGGCAACGCCTGCGTTTCCTTACTTCCGCGCTGCGCGACTCATAAATTGTTCCAATGTTCGTCGGTTGGCACGCGTTTCAGTTGGGCTCGAAATTTATTCGCGACTCGTTGTAGTCTTCGTTTCACTGTGTACCCTCGTGTCATTGACAGTGCCGGCTTATTTTGATTGTACTAGGCGCGCAATATTCACTACTAACAGCATGCTCACACTCGCTCCATTGTGCACAATAACGCGCCGGTTGTGGGCTCCTGACTTTTCAGGTGGTTAAATTATGCGGAGTGTATGGCATACACATAGTATTGGCCCTGCACCGTACGAGTCAGGTTGAGTTGTAAATGTTTAAGGGGAGGTACGTTTTTATACGCGAAAGGCAAAGTCTGTTACAATTATAATTTTCTCCGTTTAAGCCTAACGATGCGAGCGCGCTCAGTTATTTTGTCTTCTAAATACTGTATAGAGAGTTTTGTTAGACGAGAAATAAACTAAGAAATCAGTAGAAACATAGTCTGCATGGGGGACGGGGAGTGTATACTTTAATATGTTGCGGCGACAGTGACCGGCCGCAAAGTCTGATTTCATGATTCAGCTCGAGCAGAAACAGGGGGGAAGAAGGCAGGCAGGCAGGCAAGCAAGCAACAAGCAAGCAAGCAAGCAGGCAGGCAGACAGACAGACACAGTTCACAATGGCAAGAGGCGCGGTGAGAGTGTTATTCATGTTAAAAAATGGGGTCTACTTCCACAAATGGTGATAACGATAGTAGTAATAGTAATAATAATAATAAATAATAATAATAATAATGATAATAGTAGTATTAGTAGTAGCAGTAGTAGTAGTAGTGTAGTATTAGTAGTGGCACACGCTGATGATACATTGGTACTAGCAATTTACGTCGCTGACAATGGTAGCAATAACCGATAGCACTAATACTCATTGCTACTACCGCTACTATTCCTGTTGCCAATGATGATACAGTAGTGAAGGGAGAGTTGGGACACAAGAACTTGTATGTGTGACGGTGGTGTAATGGTGATGGACGATAATGTTATATATCTAAAAAGCGATAGTCTCGAGCGGCAACAAAATGCACAGCACAACGGTTGATCACCACAATTAAACAAAAAAGAAGGCAAGAGGTGGCCCTCTTGCAAAACCTCGTATGCCAGTCCCGAGGCCCTTACGTACACCTAAAGTATTAAGATTCGCAGGGGTTGTAGATTACTGGCTATCAAAGACCCACTTCGGCTACTTAGACTACAGTAAAGTACATTGCCACGGGAACCGCCTGTCACCTAACATTTCCTTCGTACTTGGCGCAAAGTGCATCGCCCGGCTGACAATCGGAAGCTATTTTACACATGTTTATTGTTACGTGCGGTCGACAGTTCGGCCAAGTCTAAAAGAGATGGAAGGTCGACACGCCGGACGGTTCCACGTCAAAAACAAGCGTATGTAACACAAACATAACGACGAATACAACTCTAGGAGTCAATGATAGATGCTTCGAAACTAGAAATGTGTTGTGTATCAACTGCAAAACTGAAACGACTTTAAACAAAAAAAAAAGACACGCATGAAACGACGAACCACGTTATCGTAGAAACCCATGCGACGACACTAATTTAGGATAATCCATTGCTACGAATTTGTAAAACACTTATGAGCGTACGACTTTTGTATTTGCCGTGCCTGGGTACCCATTTCTCTGTTGGTGGTTGGCTACTTAATGCGGGACAAGACGATTCGGGCACAACATTGCGAGACACGCGTCTGTGTCTCGTCCACCGAGTGTGTTTAAAGATGCCTCTGTCGTGTGTGTGCTGTTACAATTTATCCTGTTAAAGTACACTGAAGAACGTCATTGATATACTATGTCTTATGTTTTCGTTATGTTCCCGAGATATGATCGAAGGATTATTCGTATCGTGCAGTTGTCATCATTATTATCAGTATTGGCGCTGCTGGCAGGCTGTTAAATTGTCATTATTATTTTCATCCTCATCCCCATCATCATCCTCACCATCGATGATCGTTATTACCGTACTATTCATCATCGTGGTCATCATTATCATCATCATCATCATCAATATCGCCATCATCGTCATTATTATTCTTATTCTTATTATTATTCTTATTATTATTACTATAACGGATTCTCTGTTGAACATACATAGATACAGTAAGCATCTTATATTAAATAATGCAAATTAAAGTTGCGAAGGAAAGGAATTGCCATCAACTTATTTGTTCCCCTTATTGAGCATGTAAGACATGGACAATTCTGGTAGAAAGTAGCTTTATTTTTCTTAATTGTAAGACAATGATTCCCATGTGAAGAACAGAACTTTAATAATCATTGACACGGTTACTAAATATATCTTCATTGCAAGAATTATGATTAAGTTCTGTCCGCTTGGTAAAGCCACCGCATCAAATTATTAAAATGAAAAACCTCTATGAGTGAAGTTATTTTTAGATTTCAAAGAATCTTTTCCCAAGAACGAGAATGATATAGAACCTGAATTTTTCCTACGTTTAGAATGTTGAAAATATCTATAAAAAATGTTAAACTATATAAAATGAGGCAAAAGTCCATATCATCTATGACCGGCTGAAATCCACCTTTCTCTAATTCTCAAGTCTCGCTATGCTCAATATAATTTCTAAAATCGGAAATCGAAACTAAGAGGTTTGAATTGTGCCGAACGGTGCAAAATATAACCAGTGAAATTTAAGGAATACCGCAAATGATTTTGCGCATTCAACATTTATTTCGACGGTTCATTATTCGCGTCATTCAAAACTGAACACCGAACGCGCTACGCCTGTGGTCTCAGTTGTAACCTGGCGAACAATTCTCCGATTGTTATCGTAAAACCCAACATGGCTGCCAGAGTGTTACATGAGAGAGTCGAGGCCGTGAAAGAGTAGAGCCCTGAGTGTGAAGCACTGGCGAATCTTTGGTCGGTGGTGTGTGTGTACCCGCCTAATTCCACTGGCTTCCTCTGAATGCGACGTTGACGAGAGCACCAGGCGCTGCATCTCCAATTGCTTGTCGCCAACTGGTGTGTCGCAGCCAGGGCCAAGCTCGCCGAAGAAGTTCGGTGAAATGGCATTTCCAAAGTTGAGTTGACTCCCGAAATCACCGAGCGCCGAGCGGGGGAGATGATTGCCGTCGTGTTCGATCGGTTTTCTCTCTGATCAAGGTAAATTCATTAATTGCAACTTCTTCCTTACTTATTTCCTTCCTTTCCCTGTTTGTTGTAACTCGCAACAGTTATCTTGCTTTGGCGAAATCGGATAATGCAGTAATCGTCCCTGAAGCCTAAGATCGCATGAGGTAATCCAGACTTGTTGAAACTGGCTCTGTTTACTGGAAAACTCTGCAGCCTTTCATCCAAGCAACATTCTTTCCATGCGTCTTTATATATTTTCCAAGAGGGTTTAAGAAGTGTCTCTTTTTGCAAAATAATCAATTCCAATAATTCTTGTTGCAACGAAAGACATCAGATTGTAAAGAGTAATGGCAGTGATTAAAATTTCTCAATATTGCTGTTTGAACATATAAGATATATACATAGAAATCTGCTTGGTTGTTCTGTATGTTATCAGAAAGGCAGTATTTGAATGGTTGAAGTTTCTCTGTGTCACAAATGTGTGTTATTTAGAGAAGAACGTCCTTTTACTGTGAACTACAACAACTACATAGAAGTATTCCACATTGGTTAGACATCTAGTGTTTAAAATAGTATATGTTGGCATTGCAACGCTACTGATTCAATGTACATCTTAACTCCATAAAGTATTCTCATATTACTATTAAACAAAACAATAAGAATATGACAGAAGGAACAAATACTTATGCTTTTCCTCCAAAGTATTTCTTCCTGCGAGTTTCCAATGTTTTATAATTGCTTGCCACATTAATTATTCGCTGTTATAAACTTGCCGTACTGTTGTTCCATTGTTGGCCCATTCAATAGATCAAAAAAATACATAATACTTTGTGATAAAAGAAACACATCTGGTTGCAGCACGAGTCGAATGTCAATTATGACTTCGGCTTCAGATCGCAAGCGTGGGTCGTCGGTGAGCTTCACAAAAGCGAAGGACAACGGCGAGGATGGAACTGGCGAAATTCACATATCTCTGGCGCCATACGTGCAAACATATTTAGCGCATAGCGGGCAAGGTCTAGGATGCTGCGGCATCAGCCTGCCGATACCCTTCGAGCGCGCGGCACCAAGGTCTTGGTGGAACCCTAAATTTGATTCTGAGATACTCGAGGAGCAATACAAACGTAGTGCCTTCCTTCAAATTCGCCTAAGGTTCCGGTGAGTAGTACAAAATCCAGCATTGATACTAAACGTGTAAATATTGTTTACAAAATCTGATTGATTGTTTCTTAATGATTGTTTCAGATACGCCCTAATATATATCTTACTGGTTTCTTTGTCGTGGTTGGCCTATTTCGTAGTGATTGGTATCGGACACGAAACCACGACGTGGCCGCTCATAGCAGTTGTGTTCAGCGTTCTCGGGCTAATAGTGTCGTTGGTTTTCGTCTTGACGCATACGGATTATTATAGGCGCTATGTTCTGCCGATATCAGTGGGCGTGGCGGTCATGCTGTGCCTGCTCTCGCTACTTTTCCTCGCTATCGTGCCACCCTACGTAGACGGCCTAACTTTGGTAGGGCACTTCGCATTGTGTACAGAAATTCTGTTGCTGATTTATACTGTCCTACCGATGCCATTGTATGCCTGCGTGGGGATATCGGCGCTATACTCGTTTGCATTTGAATTTTTGACTGCATATATGTACGGCTCCCCAGACGCGAGACGACGATTTTTTAGCAACTACAGCTTCCCGAGGCCGATTAATGCCACTAACAATTATAATCGAGTAACGACTGAAGCTAACATAATACCTGGAAGAGGATTGTCGTACGGCAGTACCAATGATAGTGGTGCTACCGATACAATGACGACAGCGAGCACTGCAGCTGCTGTAATGCAGTCCGCTCGTAATTCAGTACTATTCTCCGCTCTCGGCCTTAACTCATTGAACGGAGAGAACGTTACTGAAAAGCTTGCAAGGCTTTCGAGCGATCCGAGCATACTGAGCAAATTTAATACCAGCGCCTTATCCACAATCAGCAATGCAACGATGAAGACTATAAATGCGTCAATCCACAATGCCACTATGAGGAGTAACAATTTTACTAATTCCTTCTCGGGTATGACTGATCTCTTGCGCGAAGAGTCAATGAACTATTCGAGTAGTGTCCACAACGAATCTTATACAGCTTGGAGCGATGACCTTTCGAGCAACTTTTTTATCCGGATTTTGATGCAAATCTGTATCCACCTGATAGGAGTACACATTTTAATAATGACGTTCGTAAGAATGCGCGGCACTTTCATGAAAGTCGGCCAATCGCTGTTGGTCCGACGACAGTTGGAGATGGAGAAGCAACTCAAGGAGAAAATGATTCACTCGGTTATGCCGCCGAAAGTAGCTGACTGGCTTATGGAAGAAAGCGAGCGTGAACGAGAGCGCGAGGACTCCTTGAAGAAAGGGTCGATACCATCGAATAACACGGACATACGCTCCTTGTTTCGGCCGTTTAATATGCATTCTATGGAAAACGTGAGCATTTTATTCGCCGACATTGTCGGTTTCACACGAATGAGCTCTAACAAGACTGCCGAGGAATTGGTTGGGATTTTGAACGACTTGTTCGAACGCTTCGACGACCTCTGCGAGCAGCACGGCTGCGAGAAAATTTCTACGCTGGGGGACTGCTATTACTGTGTAAGCGGGTGCCCAGAGCCAAGACCCGATCACGCAAAGTGCTGCATCGAAATGGGCTTAGGTACGGTCCATCGTGTCCATCATCCCCGAAAAGCAAACGTCGGGGCCAATAGATATCGGGCCAATCGAAAATTTGGTTAACTCTGATTCTTCGACATTCTTTGGCAGCAATGATAGAGGCTATCAAGCAATTCGACATCGAAAGAAGGGAGGGCGTAAACATGCGCGTTGGAGTGCACACCGGAACAGTGCTGTGCGGTATCGTCGGTACCAAACGTTTCAAATTCGACGTTTGGTCGAACGATGTGACCCTGGCAAACAAGTTGGAGAGCACTGGGAAACCAGGAAGGGTGCACCTCAGTGAACAGACTTTGAGTTACTTAAATGACCAATATATCACCGAGGACGGGGAAATTATTTCTGGTGAGCGAATATTTATATAATAAAAGATTCAATACGTGCATGACATTGACGTCGTTTGCATGCATATAAAGTTTGAAATGCGCGGTAAGGTAAGTTTCATTATCGCGGTTGAACATTTTTCCCTGTTTTAGGTGTTAAAACGTACTTCGTGAAGGCCCGGAAGTCGGATATTGTGGGACAGTTCACGATGAACTCGTCCCCTAAGAGTGTCTCGCCGATAATGCAAACTCGGCATCGTTTGGCTTCATACAATAACCAGTCAAAGTCAAGACACCATTACCTTCATATGGTGACTAACGCGAACACCTACAAAATGAAAGCTAATTCCTTGCCCAGTATTTTAGATTCAGAAAATGATGGGGATACTGCAGATGAAAGGGAGGATGCCAGTAAAAGTCCGGTGTCTGTTAGCAGCTGTGGAAAGAGAAGAATGTGCCAGAAACCGTGGAAATATTTGCAGCGACAGCGAACGACCGAAGAAATGACACCTTTAGATCGCGAGGAAGCGCGTCAACTACAGAACGAAAAGTTGAAATCTGAAGTTCACTCGTTCGAGGAACACAACGGATTTAGACGTGTCAGTATTTACTTCATCGCTCTAAAATCTATTTTGCAGGATATATTAAAAGCAGTATTATTAGTTTGGACTATGGCACCTTCTTACAGAATTCCTTAAAAAGTGATGTAGAAATGGATCCAAATCCTTTACCATCAAGTCCATTGCTGAGTGGCCAAGAACCAGCAAGTTGTACTTCTTCAGTATGTAGCCGAAAGGATTCGGGGATTAGAAGTACGAGCAGGCGCAGTAGTATACAGCAACAGGTACTTACGACAAGTATACAAGTCAGAAATGTAAATTCGACATCTAAATGTTTGAAATAATTCAAAGTTGGGTTTTAGTTATTCCTAATGAATGGCATGGCACAGGGAGACTTACTAACACATAGAGTAAGCGGCTATTACACATCTAGTTCAACGTTGAATTCTGCTCAAGAAGGCACTTGTTCGGCTGTACCGCCATATCCCTTTCCACCGGTAGTCACGGATACCTTCGGAGCTTGCTTCCATAAGTTAAGAAAACAATCGGACCTCCAATTAATTAGGTACAACCTTCAACTAAGATTAGTGCAGGGTGAGGCGTTCGCTTTGGCATCGTCGATGTCAATTTGTACTGTACATTTGCATACCACGTATCTTGCAAATTATACACATTATAAACGTGGAATGAAGGATATCAATGATTACTTAACAAGTCACACAAACACAAATAAGGCAGTAATAAATGTGATCAAACTGTTTTATTCCAAAAAATTAGCTGTATGTGAAAATCCTTATAGATTCCAAGGGAAACGCATTACCCTATATGTATATATTGTATCTACATCATTCGACTGTTGTTTGATCTTATAATGGTATTTTCTTCACTTTAAGGTGTGTTCAAGACAACGTTAGTTCCCAACGCTCGTACTTCGTGAAGCCTCCTTTGTCCGGAGTGACGCTCTTCTTCAAGAACAAAGAAATGGAAAAGGAATACCGAGAGAATGCTCATAAAATCAATGAATGTAGCAGTGATAATCCACCGACGTTGGCTACGTCGAGATTCAATACGTACTTCGACATTTTGATATCAGCGTTAGTCTACACAGCCATCACTGCCTCTCTGTTTCTGCTCTGCGAGCCGACATTGTACTATTTGATCTTCTTCGGCGTCGCCACTCTGATCCAAGTGATCGCAGTGACCCTCTGCGTGCGGCAACTTCTTCATCCGAATAGTACTCACGCGACACTCACGCAGAAGATCTTCAAATTCTTTTCCAGATGGTACCCTTGGCATATCTGTGGTGCAATGTTAGTAGGCCTACCGATAACATCGATTCTCTTGAATTTTTCGTGCAACGATTCTCGCGGTTTGAGCAACTTCGAATACCATTACGGATACCTTGTGTTTGTGAGTCTGGTGCATTTCTGTAACTTCACCCAAGTGAATTGTTGGATGAAGAATCTACTGGTGACAGTTGGTGGTGCATTATTCCTATGCTTAATTGTAAGTCGTACCTCCCCAGAGAGTGTAAGTCTGCCAATCGGCCAAGTGGAGAATACTGTGGTGCCTGGTTTCCCGGATCTGTATTCAAAGAGTGTGATTACCAATGGGGACGGTTTGCCAAATAACATTAGCTCAATGGCGCATGATTCAGTTCTGCAGTATGCCACGAAGTCGGCTATGAGCGTTCAACGAGAGGCTGAGATTAAGTACAAAGAAAGGCTCTACAATTCCGAAATCTTTTTAGATATGATACTGTTGGTCCTATTAGTCTGGTTCTTAAATCGGGAGTTTGAAATCAGCTATCGCCTGAGTTTCCATGGGAACGCTGTGGCGGCGCGCGATAAAAGTCGCGTGCAATCCATGAAGAACCAAGCTGATTGGTTGTTGCACAACATTATTCCAAAGTACGTAGCCGACCAGCTAAAAACCACCGCGAAGTATTCACAGAACCACAAGTCCGTGGGGATCATTTTTGCGAGCATAGTGAACTTCAACGAGTTATACGACGAGTCCTATCTTAGGGGTAAGGAATACCTCCGTGTACTAAATGAGCTTATAGGTGATTTCGACGAGCTCCTGGAAAAGCCGGAGTATGCGAACGTCGAGAAGATCAAGACGATAGGAAGCACTTTTATGGCAGCTAGCGGTTTAAATCCACAAGTCAGACAACAAAGCGACCACGAGTACACTCATCTCTTTCAATTGATGGATTTCGCTATCGCGATGCACAAGGTTATCATCGATTTTAATCGCGATCTATTAGGATTCAAATTGATTCTCCGGATCGGTTATAATTACGGCGACGTTACTGCTGGGGTAATTGGAGCGACGAAACTCTATTACGATATTTGGGGCGATGCCGTCAACATAGCGTCGAGGATGGACTCGACAGGTGTCGCCGGCAGAGTACAAGTAGCTAGTAATACATTGGAAGTACTGTCAGAGAGATACGAGTTCGAACCTCGCGGCAAGGTTTACGTCAAGGGAAAAGATGATATGGATGTATTTTTATTACTCAGGAAAAAGGGCGAACCCGAAGAAGAATGCGAAGTGTTGAGCACATAAAGTCATAAATGATATGGCCCGAGGCTCGAAGGTCGTTATACAGACATTTTGAGGGCTCGATTTATTTATTGAGACTATACCTTGTACTAAATAACTTTCTTGGATGATGTCTCGTATAAATGTTACTGTACTTTGTTGAGACAGGCTTACGTGGTTGTAAGCTTACTAATATTTCTGTCGATCGATATACAGTAAGGCTGCATCATTTGCAGCCTAATCTTTCACTCATTGAAGGAAACTTTCAGGTATTACTACGTACCTCATACTACTTTTTGCGAGCGTTCGTTTATGCATTATCAATGAATCTGAAGATTCATTCGTACTTTCGCGTTGCAAAAACGCTGAACACATTCTTGGAAACTTTGTATACGACGTCTATAATATGCGCTCGCAGAAATACTACAGTGAGATATTGAAATTTGATGTTACGGCAACCGCGTATTCCGATCACGTTTTTACCAGTAAAGTTAAGAGGAGAGCCATTCTTCAATTTCTTCTAGTTACAATATTTATACTGAATGGATCGTGATATTAAAGAAACAGATGTTAGGGTAAGCGAGAAAGCGGAGTGGTATAACGACGAAGTTCCTTACGAGAGAGGGAGAGAGAGTTATTAGTCAATTTCATGTTACGACGTCGATTTTACGGCTGGAATTTTATAGCACGTTGAGCGCCTGCCTTACGGTTCGGCTGCAGTCATGCTTTTCGAAGAAAGATACAAAGATCAACGCCAATTTTTCGATATAGATTCAGTCAATTCGTTCGAAGCGGAAGGCAAACTTGTAGATGCTGTTCTATATGTGAGTGTATCTGCGATAAAAGTGTACATAGCGTGCTTTCATTGATACGTCTGCTTTCTGTACAGAGATTTCCTTGTTCACTGAAAGAAGTACGTTTTGCATTTTGCAGTTGATTCGGTGCATCCTTACCGGGTCTCGGATCGCTGGCATTTTGTGTACAATGGGTAACGGGCTGTGCTTATAATGACCTAGAATACAGGTACTGTTAATGAATATCTTACTCTCGAGAGCAGATAATCAGTTTTTGACAAATCATTTAGAGCTCAAATATTAGTAAACTGTTGATGACGATATTAAAAACGTGTCCGTTCGATGCACATCAGGCCTTGTATTATAAGTCTGTGATGATGAAGTATCGCAGAGTTTAGTAAGGTGTAACCCAATAGTTGATAGGTATCATTGTTTTCCATTTGTGCTTGGAGGCTTGCGCGTTGTTCCGCTGAAAGAGAGATCTAGTCGATAGTACACGAGCCGAGAATACTGCTCGCTATGTGTGCGAAACACCTTTTCATCGTGGCACAAGGAATTTCAGTGATTTCAGTTTCCAAGTGGCAGGGCTCGAAAGTTTGGCGAGGGGTCTCTCCGTTTAAATGTATGTGATAATCGTGTAATGAAACTCGTTGTGGCGCGATATTGTGATGCATCGTCGAAGAGCATGTATGCGTAAGCGTAATGTCAAGAACTGTTGTAAATGAAAATAATCGAATTATTATTATATACGCCAACTGTTCTCCTTTCCTCCCCTTCAACACCTTCCTCCTGATTCGGCGTGAGACCTAGATATGTACGGTCACGTACGCTCAATCTAAAATGTCTTCTTTACTTATAAAACATATTTTGTATTTAACGTCTCAAATGTACAGACTTACACGAAATTGTCAACAAAATCGAAACGACTGACGATTGAATTCTCTCGCAAATCGCTCGCAACGTAATTTCGAACAAAATGCTCACGGGTACATAAAAAGTGGGGATCAACATTCGCACATAGGATACAAAAGCCTCTCCAGTTTGTTTTTGTTGATGGTTATCTTCCATTCATAGAAGCATTGAATCTTTAACGATTAACAATTTCTACGGGGCGCGGATTTCGCCCGATTATAAAAGATGATGTACCTTCGTTATTCCTAGTTCGGTGAATGATCGTCGCATAGCAGGTTTTCAACTCATTTCTTATTTAATTCGGTATTTCGATATATTTTACAAATTCATCGTTATGCGGAATGATCAGGTAGTACGCGCACTACACTCAACTGTACCCCAACTTTGTTCGAAGCCTTTCGCGCCTGCGGGTAAAACTTTTCCAAACATCCTAAATAAAAAAGTAACGAATTAAATGCCTATAAACGCAGTGAGTTTTGCCGGGCTACCGTAAACGGGATGGCAGTTCTGTCGAGCAACTTTAAGTAGCACAATTGCAACTCAACGAATAACAGAACAACAAAATTCACTGTATGTGACTTAAGAGGCAAACTGAGTAAATGTACATTTTATCATGCATCAAATAACGACCGTGAATATCGGACCCTTCAATTTTGTTTCTAACCTTGTCAATTCTAGTTCGTTTTTACCAAAGAACTGTATGCATATAGTGCGAGTTGCAAAGTCTATCGAACTCAAGTTTCAGACGTATGGCAGATTTACAATGGAACTCTTTGTCACCTGTTCTCACAAGTACTCGAGCGCTTAGCACAGTCACAATTCATTCACTTACGCAACTCTGTGTAGCTTAAACCAAGAAAGTATTCTGCAACTTTCCTTTATGTGCAATTTACCACCAAAAGATCACGGTTGCACGATGACATAACGAAGTAAATCATGCATAAGATCTGTTAAGTACTTCGCTACGTAGGCCCGGCGAACAAAGTAGCAAAACCAATGTCCACTGAATTCTTCGAGATATCGTCGACCCGAATCGATTGGGGTTTCCCGCGAAGTTCTATCCGTGGCAGGTTGTCGATTTTCACCTCCTTGCGGAATAATTGACCAACACTTCTGCCAATCAGCTTTAAAAACAAAATTCACGTACGCGTGATTACGCTTGCTGCATGAAGCAAATAGTATACGGTGTCATATGGAATGGACTCTTACTTGATTTGTGATTTTTTTGAATAGATCTTTCTTTCCCTTTTCGACTTTGTTCCCCTTCGCACTCACCACAGCCATCTTCTCGTCAAATCGTTGTAAGTCAGCCGGATTAACGCCGGGGATTTGTTGCATGACTTCCACGATATTGGGGAACTTTGGCCGTAAGCACTCGTAAACTTGTGCTCCGAGTGTGATGAGAGAACCTTGATTAACTTCGTGTTGGCCATGTAATTGTAAGCCTTGCAAAATGGCAACCATTATATGAGCTGCCATAGCGGGTGTCAGAGTACCATCAGCTGCCAATGCCCGTACTATTGGGCCTGTTAATGTCGTAGCTTTAAGGCTCGCATTCGAATCGTTCCACGCTAGTGCTCTGAAAACGCAATTTGATTAAATTTTACATGAATCATTAATGTTACAGCAACGGAATACAATAGAACATGCTTTAAACAGTTGTATCCATATCTAATACCGTAACCGGTCAAAATATAGATTCAGCAACTAAACAGATTCAGGATCCACACATTTTTAAGCAAATAATACTTAATTCTAGTTTTTAAGATTGCTTTTGTGAAAATCTATTTTGTTCAAATGTATGAAGATCGTCATCGAGAAACTAATCATTTTATTATCTAAAAATTCTCTGATCCGAACAGATATGTATCTTCGGTTAGTTAGGATAATCCACGCTTTACTGTATTTATTTTATAGAGAACCATTTCAAGAAAAATAAAGTAATTAAATAGTGATGCCTTACCCTAAGACACAGAGCACAACACTGTGGCAGGTGGATGGGTGGCGAAGGATAAAAGCGCCTAACTCGCTAACGACCTCAGCCACGATGCTATTCCCACGAGATGAAGGAGGATCAACGGCCATACCGTCCTGCTCCATAGTATCCGGTGGTTTTGCATCAGAAGCTGCGCCACCAACAAGCGCTACTTTCAGAACATCCACAAAGTCCCTTGTTAAGTTTCTATTGAGCATATCATCGATAACTTCCTGCGCGTTGGTGTTATCTTCGTCTAAGGTACCGGACTCGTAAAGTCGTGTTATGTATTGCCACTTCGTGCTTAACCTTTGGCACACTGGAAAAACGGAAGACGAATAGTTTATAGAAGACCCTCCATTATTGTAATTTTTCACAAGTCGACTATTCTATTATTAGAACGTTGTCTTACTGTGTGTTGAAACGTGCGCTAGTACAGGAACAAGCACACTATCATAAAATGCAGGAGGACAAGAGTAGATGAATGGTTTCATGAACACACGAATTATGGGTCGAAGCCTGTAGTCTGGAATCACCTAAAAATGCATGAAATTAGAAGATTTTATAAAAGTTCTGTATTTTTGAACGATTGTTATTCTTGTGGCATTTGAATTAATGTTCTACCTCCATATTAGAGAAGACAGAATTAAGAAGAGCCGGAGCTAGGCCAGGTAATTGATAGAAGTCCCTTCCAATCATGTGACAACCACTGCCTAGCATGTGATAACATTGATCGTGAATTGTGCTGAGGAAAGATTGCATCCGTGTAAGCGCTGTACCAGAAGACTGGTCAGGTTCCGTTGTATTGTCGTTTGTTACATTCAGGCCCATGAGATTAGCTTTTTCCGTTTCCAGTAGACCATGAGCATTTTTGTAGCCCTATAGAAAGAACAGTTGAACAATAGATTTACAAGAACTGTTCATATTAGTCATAGATATTTAGTATGTATTAACATTGCAACGTACTTCCGACAAATTTGCCAGGGCTTCAGGTGTGAAAAGAGCGTTCATTGCTCTGAGAAGAGCAAAAAGAGTTGGCAATACCGGTATGACGTGAGGGGTGGCAGGATTTCTGTAAACTGGATTACCACTTTCACTAAGGGCAGCAACGAAGCTGCCGCGCGCGGCGCGATCTGGATCGTCCGGAATTGAACACCTCTTTACAACACTGAGTACAGTACAAACGGAGATCATAAGGTCAATGCGATTCTCACGCACTGGATCCTCCATCATGCCCTCCACAGGTGGCTGATCCAATCCGATAAATCGCATGAGTTCGAGGGGGCCTTTGAAGGACTCCGCACCGAGTGCTATGAATTTGGCGGAGCTCTCGCCAATGACTTCTGCCACGAATCTAGTTTGTCTCTCATAGTCGCAGAAGTGATTCGATATAAGGAGCAGAGCTTCGTAAAGCATGATGCTTTCCATTCTTGACAAGACATTCGGCTCTCTGACCAAACTTCGGACCATCGAGTGTATTTGATCGAAGACAGGAAGCAATAGTAAGGGATACTTCAGACTGATCTTCACCATAAGGCTTGCTGCGTGACGCCTAACGTTTCTCGCCGCTTTGGATCGGTTGGTTTTCGTTTCTCCAGGCATTTCGAATACCAGAGCGGCGAAAATCTTCTCGAGCACTCGTGGCAGGATTGCCACGCCAGGCATCGCCATTGATCCAGTGGACATCGAAAGGAAAACGAAGAGGGCACTAATACACGAAAGAAGAGCAGATAATAACCAAGGATCCCGCGGCGAATATCCAAGACAGAGTTCCAACAGTTGAAGTCCAGTTTGCACACTGGGTCTCTCGTTGAGTAGCAATATTCGTGACACTACTGAATCTAATGCTTGCGCAAGGGCTTCCCACTCTAAGTACTCTGGATCGTTCTGACTGCTCTTATATCCGAGATCTGCCATGCCTTTGTTAATCTTCGCCGTCAACCATTGTTGCACGTATGTGAAAGTAACAAGAGGTGCTACCATGGTCGCCTGTCTGAATCCTTCTAGCAAGTCTGTTCTGAAGCGATGAAGGAAAACACTAAACTCTTCTTCCGAGTCGTAATCTGTCAAGCTGAAGGCACCCATTCCATTGCTTTGACGGCCGTGGGGATAAGCAACTTTTATTAGTTTCGGGGCTGTCGTTTCGACATACTTCGGCACGTATGTTAACAAGAGTGGATCGGATTTAATCTGCTCGTGCTTAAACAGCATTATCCAGATGGCATTCGCTTGGTGTGTTAATGTTAAGCTTGAATACATAGTGAATGTCAGAACCGTGTCTAGGAACAGGTTGAAGTGCGAAGGGCGTATACTGGATGCGTCGTCTTTTCCCCATAGTGTACATAATTGTGTCGCCATGCCAGTTAACACCTATGTTTTAATTAAATAAAATACTATTAATGTAAAATAGGACATTTTAAGAATCACTTTATCATCAAATTAACACGTTCCCTCCTAGGCCAATTTTTAGTGACTTTCCGTTTACGCTATCTGAGGAATTAACGAGCCGCGACAAAATTGCATTTAAATTGATTGAGTGATTTGCGAATTTATCGCGAACATAGAGATTGACAAACATTGTAATGTTTGAAATCACCACCATGTGTATAAACTGAAACGTGATCGCAACACATCCATGGCTTGAACGGAAAATTGATTATGGAACGTATGTGGCACACGCGGGAAAGAATGTGTTAATAAACATCAAAGCTAATGTAAAAAATCAAACGAACCTGAGTAAGTTTTTTCAGGAACAAGTAATGATTCTCATGGAATTCATTTGGTCTGCTGATAGGAGGTGTTGTGGTTGCTGCTGAATAAATGCATTGCAGAGCATCTTTAGAAAATAGGACCATCAATTGCTTTCTATCTTCTGCCTTTCCCTTGCGATTCACTATTTGCAACAAACATTCAGCTGCCGGGCATTGAAATATCGGATCCCCCAGGAGTATGCACAATATTTGTAATAATCTGCCATCCTCGGCCATAACATGAGTTATCGAGATCCACTCTACAAATCCAGCCAATGTAGAAAGTACTACCTATCCAAAAGGAAATAACACAAAAATCCACTAAGCATCTATAAATGTTATAAATGAGAATTTCTTCTTCTATTATTTCATAAAATATACCTGTACAACTTTGCTATGAGTTGCAGCTTCTGAGCTCTGACCAAGATTACTCTTTTTCTGAAACTCAGAGAAATGCTGTTCCATCAGTCTTAGGAAGAAGCTAAAGATCTCAGCCATGTTAGTGTTGAGAGCTTGATATATGTCTTTCCTTCTCTGATTCGACTCCAATGTCTGCAGGAGCGCAACATCTTCCACCAATCTTAGAAACACTAGTAGCACCAGTTCGGTCTGACTCTCACCCCTTGTGCAAGCCTGACTGAGTTCCGTGAGTAAGGTGGGCCACTGCTGAGGCCATTCGCGCTTTATCATTTCTACAACCACGCGAGACAAAGCATCCTTTATATGTGCCTCCTCTTGGAGAAGCGGCTCTGTTCCTTCTTGCAGTAACTTCATAGCATTCTCTTTTATAAATATCTTTTCTGATTGTGATATTTGCGTCCATCGATACTTCACACAGTGCTCCATGAGTTGCAATCCAAAGTGACGTACTACTGGACTCCTATTTGGAGCCCTTTGTGCGAGATATAAGCCACACTGGGCACACAACGGCGATGACTCTTTGAATCTCTCGCATGCATTATATACTTCCAAGCGTTGCTGCTGTGGCACGTGAGGTGACATCATTACCTCTACCACCCGTGCCAGTTCGGCAGAGATCTGAGCAACATCACCTACTTCAAACTCCATGGCGTGCATGTACTGGAAACAGAATTACATGATGTATTATGCTTTCCAAACACAACTTTTCTATAGTGAGATCACTAAGAGAATGTGACTGAAATATCGCCCGTTTCTTTAACCATGCTTGTGACATTGTCATAGCATATATCGCATGTACATCAAAAGTGCAAGAAAAGAGAAACAAGAACAAGAAACAGCCAAGGTGATAGAGGAAATCGAGATAGAGTAAACCCTCAGCCAGCTCCTGGCTACCGTGTCTCATTGGTCACATTCTCCCAGAGACACAACTACATCTCAGTCTTTCTTAACACTCCCAATAATAGCTACACTCTTTCAATAATCCTCTACAAATTCGAATCAAGCAATCCAATAATACACCGAATAGAGAGACAATCCTAAGGACCGAACCTAACAAAACATACAGACGATCTGGAGACGGCCTCGCATGCGTTTCGCAGTTACTGGCATACACGCTTTTTCGAGGTGAAAAAACTCTGGGAATATCGGCGGACGGCACAAGGACGTGAAAAAAATTCGCTAGCAATAGAAACTGAGAGAGGAGAGAAAATAATGTGAGCGAGTCGAGCGGGTAACAACGTGGAAGGACATAATCGTGTTACGTCAAAGATAAAATCCGAGCGATAAAACGTTTGGGGTACATGTTAGTGTCGAGTGCATGCGGCCTAGCGGAACGGCTGGCGAGCACGAGCACGAGTTGCAACGTGCAGCGAGCAACAGCCTGTAGGACGAGCGCATGCAAACTCGTAACCATGCCTTGACAGAGAAGCTAGTCACCTCAAGACGCAATCGTAGGCCGGGATTGCGGTAGAGAGCGATGCGTCCGGCGTAATATGCTTTGGTGCGCCTTGTCAATTCATATCCGGGCGAGTGACGAGCCGGAGGTGCGCCGTGCGCTCGTCGAAAATCGTAGAACTTTATTAAAAAGGTCCTCCTCTACGATCGGCGGAGCGCTGCGGCGCGGGCGGCACCAGCGGTACATTGAATTGGCATCGAATCGCATTGAATATCACGCATTACCGGCGCCGCCAGAGACCGACTACGGCCGACTGTTGCCTGAAGTTGTTCCCGCACAACATATCGCTCTTCGATCTATCATTTCGTGTCGGCGCCAATTCTGGTCGATATATTTATTGTATTCCATTCACCTGGAATATTGCCATAAATATTCACACCGACTCAATGATGAAACGCTCCATAATACTCGCGAAAGCTTTGTAGTTATGAAGGAAAGGAAAAAGAAATCTCAAATCAAGTAGTCAACATTAAATAAAGTCAAAGTTAGCATTATTATAGGTTCAAAAACTATAGTTTTCTATTGATTCTTTTTCCATGCAATGGAATACGCACACGTCAAGTTTTAACATTGCGGATGCGCGTTAATTTGATGTATTTTTGTATAAAAGCTTGGATATCTCGTATGATATCTTTTTTGAAAAACGTAGTTCAAGTTATCATTTTAATATTTTTGGCATAAACTTACTGAAATAGAATATGATGTTATAGTAGATCTGAAATGTAGCTGTAACTTAAAGAAATAGTCTTTAAGAGTGTAGCTTTTAGTTTCAGTGCAAGGCCGTGTCTGGAACGCGGACAATTGGAAACTTAACTCCAGTGAAAGCATGCTAACAAACTTCCTGTGTAAGGCGTATATTGACAGTATAATGAAGATGTGCAAGAGAAACGGCTTCCGTCAGATATATTCGCAGTTTAAGTTATTTTTTGCGTGACTGTATTTACAATCCGGAAGCAAAGCGAAATTAATGATTCAACAGTTTATTTGAATCAAAAACAAATAAAGTTCGAAAAGTTTCTCCTCCAAGAATCTTCATTGTCATTAACAAATTAATTTAGAATTAGATAAGATAAGATAGGAAGAGATATGATATGATAAGATATTATAGTAAAATAAGATAATAAAATTTAGAATAAAACTAAGAAATAATGTTATTAAAAAATTAATGAAAATCAGTATTTGCATGTAATAACTCTTGTATTCTTAATATTTTCACTGTGTAATTCACTTATATATATGCTATACACTTAACAAAACTGCTATGAATATAATATTAACATTAAAAAACCTTTTACATCTAACTAATTATTACAACTCTATTACTAATAACAATATTACACTGTAAATAATCCTGAAATAGAGTTACAAGTGTAGGGGTTTGTTATAACATAGCAAATACTCCACCATTGCATATTGTACATATTTGCAAAAAAATAATTGCGACGAAAATTGTTATTACTTAAACAAATAACACATTCTTCCTTCCTTCTTTCATGGAAGCCTGATCTTTTCCAAATCATATTTCATTTGTCATTTACGAATATCTCTTATTGTTGCAAAGTTATTTTGGAGGAACGATTTGGGGAAGCCTGCGAGTGAACTTGACGTGGAACCCATGCAAGAGTTCGTATATATATGTACATATATGTATGTACATGCACGTGTATGTGCATACATACTAATGAGAAATGCAGTGGGAGGCTCCTTTCTCATTTCACTTCGCTTTCGAGAAATTAATGCCGCGAGTCGACTTTACTAAACAGTAGACTATGGTTGAGTGCAGTTGAGTCGGGTTGATTGCTGCACTTATTCTTTGCTGGATCTTTGACCGGCCAGAAATTCAGCGCACTGGTTGGCCGATAATTGTAACCTTGAGAGGCGACTTTCTTGCCTAATATCACGGTGAAAGGGCGGAGAATGCGTGGCCATTTGGAGCACGAATTCGAGTGCCGCAGCGGTGCAGCAGCACTTTTGGTAAGTCCTGGATGCAATCTGTGATCGAGACTTTCAGTTCGCGGGCGTCGCTCGTTCACCGCGCTTAATCAGTTGCACTCGATGCGGTGTACGAAACTCGTCGATTACGGTAAATAAAAATGCTAGCGTCCGTTTCATTTGTTTGTTGATAGACTAGTGTTCTTTTTTTCTTTCTTGGATTGTCAATGACCCATGGAGTGGATTTTTAATGGAATTGTTAAGTCTTTTCAAATGTTAAAGCGATATAAAGCAAATTTGTGACTTGGAAAATTATAAATGATTTACGAGCTTGTAAGTCCTTAAACAGATGAACGTGAAAAACTTTGAGAAACTTTATTCCACTTTGCAAATCCATAAATTTATAAAAGTTGTACATTTTTAATTCGTATTAAGCTCAGGTCGGAATTTCGTTAAGGGAAAAGTTATAAATTTGAAATTTGAACAGTTTTTTTAATAAGTTATACATTCTTGTTTTAAATGGTTAATGTTGTACTACAAATTCCACGGTTCACTGTGTTGAAGAAATAACAATTGGAAAGCCGTTCGAAGGATCTTTGCGATTCATTCCTTTTGGGGATTCTTTTAAGTAAGATTTACTGCCTTTTCGAACATGTGGCTCATCGTTGTTTGTGTGATGGTGATGTTAATGTCAAAGATGTTGCTGTATTATCATCGACCGTCAGGTTTTCCGCCAGGTATTTATCTGCACAATATTTGCAAATAAATCGTAATGCTACATTTATGATAGATCCTGATTTTTAACCCATTTTTAACACGTTTCGTTTTGCTCCAATTTCATGCGGTTTGCCATTTTGCACGTGCATCTCACCGGTGACCATGCTCTATTAATTTTACGGCATACGTACTGAGTTTCATATACATGTTTGCAGTAATTTAATTCACGATGATCGTTATCGTAAATTAACAATCTGTTACGCTACGCTGTGAAAATTCTCTAATGAAAAATGATCTGTTAAACTGTACAATTTCAATGAAAATTGTTTTGCTTTTTCTTGATTTTATTTTATTTTTCATTTCGGTGCATTGTATATAAAGGGTAGTTAGACAAGTATGAAACAATTGAACTGCCTAACAGAATCAAAAATGATAATGGCATTTTCCAAAATTCGACTTTATTAGTTATACCAATTTTAAAAATCGTGATATGGGTAGATTTTCAATTATTCCAGACTCGATCTGTCTCACTTTATGTATGTACATGTATTTAAATTTACAAGTATAATCAGGTATTTAAAACTTTGTTATTAAAATATTTGAATACTTAGCTAGAAACTTTAAACTCCATTTCGAAGGGGAAATACTTATGTTGACTTTACAGCTCGCTTCAGATTTTTTACCGTCCCAATAAATCGAGCCGGTTTACGAAATAAATTTTGTTGATCTTAATTTCGATTTCGATGTTAATAGTGGATCGATTTTCTGATCACGGTGCATAAAATAACATACTCATATCTGCATCGTATCATTTCTCGACACCCTATATATTATAATAATGCGACCACAGATGATACCAAGAAGTATGTCACAATTTTGTTCTTTTTTGTAACTTAAACGTAAAGCGGTTTGAACGGGAAATTCAGTGTTGGTCGCCGGTGCCCAACGTAGCATAAATTGCATTAAGCTGATTATTACGCAAAATTAGTTTTCTTACAAATTTTCTGAAATTTTGATGACTAATTACTAATTGATGATTAATTGATGACTAATATCTAATTGATATTAGTTTGAACTGGATAAATCGTCTACGAAAACGCACAATTCTGATTAAAAACAGTACCACTTGTACACCAAATGACACATTATTGTTCTACTTTTTTTAATATTATAATTGTCTATTATAGAAAGATAATATACGGATAAAAAATATGATATATGATTTTAGTTTCAAAATAAATTCACAACTCATATAGAAAAGTACGAAGTCATAGAATAATATAATATGAATATTAGAAAAAGTATTTAAAATTATTGCTCGATTTGTTCAGAAGATATTGTTCGAGATTTTGTTAAGGAGATGTTGCTACGGTTACAACTTAGTCTTTATTGTTCAAGTGTATCGAAATATAAAATCGACATATGCATATAATATTCTTATTTATACATATTCAAAATTTATAAATCTAGTTAAATAGTACTTAACTTCTGGAAAGCTTAGTACATGATAATTATTGTAAATGGTGCCTTATAGCCTAAACAAAAAGTCATATATTACTGGTTAATCGTTATGTTAAATTACTATCTTAAGTGCAAATGCAATTACGCTCCGTCCAGTTTACAACTTTCTCTCCCACTTTACTCTACATTAACTCTCACTCTCCCGGCTTTACTCTTATTTCTTGCACGATCTTTCATCCTGTAGGCGTCTTTTCCTTTCGTTCCTCTTTCCTTCTCGAATTATTATTATATTATTAATACGATATCGTTACTTGTTATTAATCCAGTTTTTTTCTCACGTTCATTTTGCAAGATATTTGCCTGTGGTTTTTGCAAATCAACTACTCAAAAAATGCCAACTTAAATTTGATGTTTCTACTATTTGGGAAATAATGCATTTGGTCAAAAGAAAATTGTATGTTAGTTTGCCAATTGTTCATTAAGCAGCACGTAACTTTATTTCTAAAAGCGTTAAATTTAGTGTTATTAATAGAGTTATTAGTTTTTACGGATTTCGAAAAGGAAGAAATATTCAATTTTACCGCTATGTATATTATACATATTTTTTAATGTTTATCCGGTGATATTTCTGCAATGCATGGACCGATCGGGATGAAACCTTTCACCTTATAGAGGAAGCTCACAGTTTGGTCCCATTATACATTTTTCGAATTAGTTTAATGCTAATTATTATCTTTCTGGATAATAAATATACAGTCTATGTAATCTGAGTTCCGTAATGCATACATGAACTAAGCGATGATTGTGGGAGTTTTACATTTTTTGTTTCTTCCAATAATGACACTTTTTTCGAAATCTTCATCTTTTACTTTCTATGACAAAAAAACAACAACTGTTGCGTGCCAAAGGTACCATTTTTAATCATAATTATTGAGCAGTATAGTAAACATTACTGGTAATATATATTATATAATATATAATATATTATAATATGTAAATATTACAGTTTAATAATTGTTACACGGAATGCATATATGTAACGATTATAGGAACAATTGGCACACTCAGTATTTTTAGAATAAATTTTATTAAAAAGAAAATCGTCTTTTTGCGGACATTAGGTCTTAAGAAGAAAACTGTCTTGTTCAAGAAAGCGTGTTATACAGAAAAAAGGGTTTTCTGGTGTAAGAACATTTTTTCGAAAAACCCTGGGTGAATGGCTACTTTTTTTATTCACAACATTGGCATATCACTTTCATTGGTGTCTGTAAACGCAAAGTCACCAATATTAATTGGTCTTTACTTAGGAAAGGGGAATGATTTTAGGGCCCCAAGGTTGGCCTCTCGTCGGAAATATGTTCGACGTCGCGAAGATTGTTCGCAAAACGAAATTCTTGGATGGAGCTTGGTGCGTCTTAGCGAAAAAATACGGTCCAGTGATTGGTCTGAGATTAGGGCTCTGCGAGCCGGTGATACTGGTTTCCGGAAGGGATGCCGTTGTCGAGATGCTCAGTCGACCAGAATTTGATGGTAGACCGAAGGAATTCCTCTTTCGATTTCGAAGCGGTGGCGAGCGACGAGGTATCATATTCACAGATGGAGAATTATGGACCCATCAGAAAAGGTATTAAAATTCTATTAGAAAGGGATTAAGAATCAGAAGTATTAACCCTTTCATGGTGGACTTTTTTGAAAGTGTCTGCTTGCATAGTTGAAATCAAGTGATAATGAGTATACTCAATTTCTTGGAAATTTAATTCATTTCTTTCAAAAATAACAATATTTTTATAAAAATGTAAAAAGTCACTTTGATTTCTTTATTCTAAAAGGAGAAACACATTTTTCATTTGTTATAATAATTAAGATTTTCACGGAAGAAAATTATTTACTTCTTCTCATGACGAATATCCTCGTCAAACATTAATTAAAGGGTTACGACTTGCATTAAACTGTATCCTGATTGGGTGAGCACCTAGGAATTTTTTGTTGCTCGTTGTTCCTCGCAATTTTCGTTACAAAAGCCGTTACTGACTTATTAAAAATCCTTAGGTTATTTATAACTAATTCATTTTGATCAGCTTTAAAATTCGATCCAACTATGCGCTTGCGTTTTCGTTTTTATTAAAAATAAAAACAGCAATATTTCATTTTTAAGTTTTGTATCCAAATGTCATTTTCTGCATTTTTTCGAATTAAATTGGCAATTATTTACACTCAAATCGAAGAAGTATTGTTTTTATTCCGTAACCGGTTATTTGACTGGTTATAATAATTTTATTATAGTATTATACAATTTAAACTAGTGATGCTTTAATTTTAAATTAAAATTATGACATACATAACTTTACTGTAATTAGTTAATATTCTAATAAAAAGAAGATCGAGACATTGAACATTTGAGAATCTATCTTTTCCTACAAAGATCATATTGAACATTTTTCCAGATTTGTAGTGAAGACACTGAGGTCATTCGGTTTCGGCAAAATGGCAATTGAGGATTTCCTGTTGCAGAATGCTTTATCCCTAACGAGAAGTATCAGCAAAGTTGCAAAAGAGGGGGGGCCGGTTAAGAATTTCCAGTTTCTGAATTCCGTGGCTATCTTAAACACTTTATGGTTCATCGTGGCTGGTCAGCGGTGAGTGGCACATGCATTATATAATAAATTATTATAATTATTAGTAGTAGTACAATTTATTGCTTATTCTTTGAAATTATAATAATTGTTGGTTTCAACGTCGTTTCTTAAAGCTCATTTATCATATCGATTTCTTAATTTAGCTTAATTCCAAATTTTGTTATATTTATTCACTACCGCTGTCTTTCTTGTAAACTCCCTCCATTTTTAATAAATAATTATATATATACAATAACTTTACACACAATATATAACAAATTATATAAGTATAATAACTGTAAAAAAAAGTGTAATGAAGTACAGAATCTAGTCATTATCATTTAGTTTGGTCATTTCAATTTACATCCACTCTAATCATTATAATGAATTGAACTTATTGCTTAGGTAGATTCTGTTGATTAAATTATTATGTATTTATTCGGAAACTGTGATCAAGTAAATTACAATTAACTTATACAATTTTAATTCAATGTTGTAATCATGAATAAATTAAGAAAAAAGCAAAGAAACTTCGAACAAGAAAAAAATTATTAATAAATGTGGAGCTATGTGCTACGATATGTATAATTTCCAATAACAGGAAGCTTCAAAATGAAAGTTGACGAATATTTCGTTTCCCCTCGAACTGGTTATTTCCAAATTTGGTAGGCAAATAGGGGAAAGTAATTACATACGGGAAACATGTGTTTTCCATTTGCGAATATCATGCGCGCAGCGAGGCAGATGCCTGTCTTCGGTACTCGTTTGATACATATTTTACTTCGCTTTTGCGGCACAAGGACATCGAGTGACTTTTACTTTCCAACATTTACTGCATTGAAAAAAATACCAAGCGCATGAGGAGACTGTTGCGAGCGTTAAATTCTACGGAGCAATAATAATTTATTTAAAGTAGTTGTTGCGCAAAATCACTTTTCCTATGAATTACGGATTTACGTGTCATGTTTTGTAAGATAAATTATTAGAGGTATCAAAATGAATCTTGGCGTGTTTATTATCATTGACATGTTAGATTGTATATATAATTGGTTTATTGCTATATATCGCATAGCTTTTACGTGATGTAATAATACATAGAATAAAAACGTAGGATAATAAAAATAATAAAAACGTAGGAAACGAAATTGCGACATGCCAATTATTTCAAAAACAATATCATGAATTATTACGAAATTTTGCAAACATTTTTGCAATACATGCACTAATACTTAAGGTAGGTCATCATCCACTGTAGTAACCGAATTTAAAAAATTACTATTTTTGATCATCTGAAAATAAGAAATCTTTAGCAGAAATCTTGGCAGAGTCATATTCTTTTATCTTAAAATGGCGCCGTTTTGTTATTCTGTTGTATTTATTAACTAAAGTTGATGATTCTCTATCTACATGTATGATGAAAATGTATGTAAAATTTCATTATAATTCCTGGAATAGTTTTGAAGAAATCCTGCATATCGCAAGCACCATTCGTACAAACATTCCGTGCGTAAAAACTATGCGGTATTTGTCAATACGAAAAATTATACGTATTACTCAATATGCTAATGAGATGTACGCTAAATTGTATTCTAATAACACTGATAGTTTCCCTGAAAGAAATACGCAAAAGAACACACATTTTAGCCGCATCAATGGAAAAGGAAAAGAATCATTTAAATGATCAAAGTCGGTGTAAGGCGTATACACACAAGTTTAAGTAGTTGTGTGTTACACAGGGCCGTTCCTAACGTAGATGCAAGGGGTGGCACCGCACTTGGGCGGCCAAATCTAGGGGCGGCCACAAACCTTTTGTTACTGGAAATTACACGTGAAATCAATCACTTCTTTTTGGCAGCATGTCTTCCGATTTTGGCTAAATTGTAATATGTTTTTATCTATACGAAATAACAGCGACTGGCTAAGTTCGCGATTGGTTACAGTTGCAATGTATACTAAACAATATGACATTCGTCCAACAATCAATCACCTACACAAATGAATTTCTATTTCGAAAGCTTGGTCTTACAGATATACTTTGCTTAATTCACGTGGCAATATATTGGGCTTTCTAAACACCGGTTCATTTTCTCAATACAAACTTATTTTTAACCACCAGTTAGATTGTGAAAATTGTTCAAAAATGAAAAATCTTTCTTTTTCATGATTGCTGTCTAAAAGTATTTATACTCTTCCTATATGTAGATATAAAAGTAAACACAGCATATCGAATTCTTAAGTAATGCTCAAAAAGGACGGCGATATTGCCTTTGCACCTGGACGGCCACCAAGTTAGGAACGCCCCTGGTGTTACACACTCATTGTTGGTAATTATTAACTATGATATTCGCAGATTTGACTTGGAGAAGGAGCATGCCGAACTGGCGGCGATCCTGAATATCTTCCACGATCTTATAAGGGCGGGCAGTGTGTCTGGTGGAATACTTAATCAGTTACCATTCCTGAGACACGTTTTCCCGGAATCAACAGGATTCAAAGACTTTCAACAAAGATTGTTGAGGGTTGCTAGTTATTTCAGGGTAAGTTCAGTTGAGAACACATTCCCTTCTTACCAAGACTAACTTAGCGGACTATGATTTTTAAATATAATTATATTATAAATATAATGTAATTACATAAATTTTCATTATTTCGTATAATATATAAATTTTTAAATATAACGATTTTCAAAAGAGTATTAAATATTTTGTTAATGCAAATTATATTGTGAAAATGATTTCTATATTCGTTAAATCTTGTGACATATTTTGAATTTTTCACGAGGCAAGTGTGCTATATTTACATAACAATCCACAGTCGATTTACTGTTAATAATAGGATCTACTTATTGTAAATAAGTAAACTTCAAAATCGCAATTGGGAAAATATTTTCGACTCGCAGAATGTTGTAGCACAACACCGAAAAACCCGAACGGAAAACGGTGAGCATCGGGACTTCATAGACGCCTACCTGTCAGAAATGGATGCCCAGAAATCGCAGTCCAAGCTATCCCATTTCAACGGTAAGGTTCTCAATCAGCGAGAATCCGAAGGACATTAAGTATGTTTTTTGCAAGTATCTTTGCCTTGGGTAAACTCGTAGTCCTTTGTATTTCACATTAAAAGTTGAAAGCCTATTCAAATATGTACAGCACCCGACAAAATAGTTGTCACAATCTAGAAAATGTTCGCTGAATAAAAAGTGAAATTTTGTACTATGCGCACCTGTTATACATGACTTTGTAAAAGCCCCCTTTTAGGGGAGGAGGCTTTCTGTCGCAACCCCCTAAAAAAGTCTTGCATATCGTGCGTACATGCTACAAAACTTAATTTTTTGTCTGGTTGCTGTTTTGCAGATAGTGACAACTATTTTGTCGGATGCTGTACAGAGTGATTCACGTCCTTTTGAACCATTAGTGCCCAGTATTGGCTTGCATTTGCAGAATAATTCTAAATAATTTAGTAATGTTTAATTATAGACGCATTATGTTTCACTACTTTTTTCTGCATCCTATCGATTATATAATTATTTCGCAACTTTATTCGTATAATATAGTGCATTATTCTACACATACATGCATCAGATATGTGACTAAATAATGGCATATACATCCGATAAAAAATAGTTTATACTTTCTGTTGACGATTGGGATTTTAGATGGATCGTTTATAACAGAATTACTATATAATTATAGGAACAACTAAATTACTATATTTTTTGGAATTACTATATAATTATACTCAAAACTGCAAGAATCATCGGACGGAACAAAAACAGTGGCATAAGCATAGAATTCTTATGAAAATATGATATAATATTTACTTCAGCATTTTAAAGAAATGCTAAAGAAATAATAAAAACAAATTTCATAATTAAAACTTCTGCAGCAAGTTTCATTGTTAAAATAAGACATTTTTAGTGCTCGAGCGTGACTAATCCGAGGATTAAAAACGTCTTTGCATATTCCAGAGGAGCAGTTGGTGAATACGATCAAAGATCTGTTTGTCGCTGGTGTAGAAACGACAAAGAATAGCACTGAGTTTGTCGTGCTGTATCTAGCTGCCCACCAGAAGGTTCAGAGCAAACTTCATGACGAGATCGACACTGTGTTTGGTAGGAACGGGCTGCCTTCTATCGCTGAAAAATCACGGTAAAATCCTGCAGGGTAAAGACACATTATCAGAAATGGCATCAGTATATCATAAATACAGCGAATTAATTATTTATATAATTACAATTAATTATTCGCACATTCCAAAATTTGCACAACAATGTTTATTGTTGTCTAATCTGCAAATACACTCGTCATTCTTCCTACACGATTCTGTTTAGATTGACGTGTTTGCTTGGTCAAAGTTTGAAATCAATTTTTGATTCACTTATACCCAATCGATTTTCTTGAAATTTTTGAAATCTTCCACATATAAGTATTTGCAGTGACAATGCAACATTTCATCAAATTTCAGTCGACTCCCTAATAAGACCAGCTTACAATGCTCAATGATCGGGCAGTTCAGTTAAAGTCGATGAGACCCACATCAAAGCCATTATCGATTCAGATCGTCATAGCACAATATGTGATATTGCACAGAAGCAATATATCGCATACACGCATTGAACAAAAAAATAAAAAATTTAAATATTTTCCTGCTTATTTAAAATCCGTAATCACTTAGTTGCCAATTCAATATATTCTACATTTTGTTACATTGGATCATTGACGTGTTACATTTATTTCGCACGCCCACAAACACAAACTTACGCCCTATAATCTTACACATACCAATAGAATTCACACGGTTGCACAGTCTCAGCAATATTCATCTTTTGTACTGTTATGTATTTGTTGTGATAGGATGCCTTATTTGTCGGCGGTTTTGTCGGAAGTATTGAGAATGGTGAACATTGGGCCTACCACACTTCCACACAGAGCACTGACAGACGTCGAATTCGGTGGATATAGAATACGAAAGAACTACACGTTACTTGCCAACTTGAAGAGCGTCCACATGGATCGTGAACACTGGGGGGATCCCGAAGTCTTTCGGCCTGAACGATTCATCGATTCCCAGGGAAAATTCATCGACGATCCTTGGCTGATTCCCTTCGGATTAGGTAAACCTAATTGTATGCTTATTGTTACGGCCCTGCGCGCCCTGCTCGGTTGTTCGCCACTAGGCACCTGAAGTGCAACCCTTTGAACTGCCCTTGACGATCACTATCAACTGGTAGCAATTTGTTAAACAAGTCGTTCTCGAGATCCCGAACTGTACAGACGTGTCATCCGCCAAATAAATCTATTCATTCGTGTCCGACTACGTATTCCACATGATTACGCGTTCCGCGGATGCAACCCGCAACATTATTAAGCACAGTTGGATTTCTATCCATTGATGTTGCAAGAATCAGTGTTGTAAAAGAAATTTTAAATGCAACATGGTTACAAAGCTTTTCTGCAAGCTGCGACATGTCGTTCTTTTTAATTTAATGTTTAAGTAGGTGCGCAATGTGCTAGAAAAGCATTTGCAGGATTAATATTGACAATAAATTAGTAGTGACATTAATTTTGTACGCAAACTTTACAATAGAGTTACTAGAAAAACAATGTTGCACAGAATCATGATAAAGTATTTGCAAAACTGATTTTTGAAAAACTTAATAGCAAGACGAATTTTTTACGCAGCCTTTCTAATATGTTCATTAGGAAAATTACTGTCGGAAACATGATAGAGTATTCACATTTTAGGTTTAATATTCAAAACGAATTAGTAGTAACTAAATATTTGTTTGCAGGCCGCAGGAGATGTATGGGGGAAAGTCTTGCGAGGAACACCTTGTTTGTATTCGTTGCCTGTCTTTTCCAGAAGTTTCATTTTAAGTTGTCAGAAGAATATGCGAATGTATCGCTCGAAGGCATCGATGGGTTCGCGATTACGGCACCGAAGGCTGACTTTATCATCACGGAACGATAATTTATAAAAAGATTTCGCGAGAAAATACCTCAAAAAACACAGCAACGTGATATTGTTAAATTTTTTGACGTACCATTATGTAGGAATCAAGAATGTTTTATTAAAGATCGGTTACAGAGTTCTCTGAGGAGTTCGGCCGAGTTCCGGCAAGGACGTCAGGTCTTTTGCTTCGCACAGCCCTTTTTCACATTTCTCGCTCTTTGTCTTCTGCTTGTTTCGCCGTTTTACACCCGCTCTTTGTCTTCTTTCCTTCCTTCACGCATCGATCGTGCATCGTTCCCTGTACGCAATCCCACCACCCGTAAACAAACATGAATCTTATACATTGCGGTGCTTAGGTTAGTTTATATTATTTATCATATTATTCGACTTTGCTGTTAGTAATAATTTTGCATCGCGTCAGTTTGGAGGCTGATTTCCATTACTTAATTGTGTTGTAATCAGTTCAAATCAAAAGATATACCTGAAGACCTTACATGTAACTATTTTTCAATAGGGCATTTATACAATATCGAAAAAACAAAAACAATGATATTCCATTATAATTTTCATACATGTTCTTTGGAAATAGAAGAGAAATGGGAATGTGTTGAGTTGAAAAAGACCCGACGAATCGCAGCAGGATTAGGAGTTTCGATAGTCTCACGCCAACTAGTAGTATATCTTCGAAAAACGTTAAAATGTAAAAAAATGCGCCAAGTAGCAATTTGATTTCCCCACAAAATTGCTTTTTAATTCCGTTTTCTGAAAAGAATATAGATGTATTCTTTGTATCAGATGTATTCTGATTTTTTTAAAAAAGATATAGATATCATGCAGGGTATCATACAAGAAAGCTAAGTTTTCATTCAAAGATACCTCGATTTAACTTGCATTCGTAATAGGCAATAAATTAGCACTAAGTTAACGATGAAATAAAAAAAAAACATTGCGTGTGCACGCTTCATTCGAGATACTTGCTTTGGTAATATTGTTAAAAAAACTTTTAAAGAAATATATACGCGATGAAATGCACTTATAACAAATTATATGGCACTGGTCAATGCTCATGATATCGGAGAATACTCATGTATTGAAGGGAGAAAGTTATAAAACAAGGGTACTATACGATATAGTAAATACGATTGAAAATCAAAAACTTATTAGGATTTACTTGTATTGTAGTAAAGCCATTGTTAGGGTTAAATTAGTTTCTCATTGATTTTTTACCTCGCAATGAAAAGCTCACACGCCAAGTTTTTTAAATTGCTAATTTATTATTAATCTATTGTTAGTTGCGAAAACAGCTAATGAGAAAAGTGAGTCGAAAAATATAAAAGTGTCATATACAAAGCGGTGAGATCAATCTCGAACCTTGCAGCAATTGTCGCACTCGACGATTCGATGCTTTTGCACCTGTGCCACTTCAATACAATTCAATACAAAAACTTGATTTACCTAAATAATATGTACTACAGTTATATATAGAAGTGTGATATACATGATAGGTTTTGATTGCGAGACTCCAGCCTGAAGGTCTATTCTCCGAGAGTGTGAGAAGTAGAAAAGTTAGTGCTCTAATTGATGGATGCTTGAGAATACAATGAGGTCGGACGGCAGGGAAAAGTTTACTTGTAAAAAATCCTGACACTTCAATTATTACACTTACAACAAAGTTTACTAATAGATTTTATATACAATTTATATATTCGGGTTTGTGAATGACCCTTATAAGGAGACAATGTGCTGTAAATGTGCCTTATGAAAGAATAACGAGGGAAATATTCTATAATTCTTAGAATTTTCTTCTACATTATTTGAAGCGAATCCAGGTTAGATTTATCAGTACGGCTGCAAACTGGACACCCATCTGTCATCACAGGTTTGATTACTGCTTTGTGGAGTAGGATTTTTAACTGGTTACTGAGAACTTTAGAGCTTAGGAAGTTGAACAGCCTTGCGAGAATGTGAGCCTGTTGTTAATCCAGAAAGTGTGGATCATTCTGTGGAAGACTTCAATAAACCTTTTCACGGCATAACAGTACTATGATGAGGTTTGGTAGGATGGTTTCCGATTGGTTGGTAGCAGGGATGGGCAAGTATAAATAATATAGGGTCATGGTTACTCATAATCGTGGAGAAAAATTCGTGATTATTTATAAATTACAAATAATCACGAATTCGAATGATTCAAAGTGAATACTTCGATTTCGAATGATTCAAAGTCGAATACAACGAATCTGAATGATTCGAATTCGAACGATTCAAAGTTGAATAATTCGAATTCGAATGATTCAAAGTTGAATATTTCAATTCCGAATGATTCAAAGTTGAATATTTCGAATTCGAATAATTCAAAGCTGAATACTTTACTCATTCGAATTTGAAATATTCAACTTTGAATCATTCGAATTCGTGATTATTTGTAATTTACAAATAATCACGGATTTTTCTGCACGATTACAAATAATCGCGGATGTTTCTCCACGATTACAAATAATCACGGATTTTTCTGCACGATTACAAATAATCACGAATTTTTCTCCACGATTATTATTAATCATGACCTTATATTATTCATGCTTGCCCATCCCTGGTTGGTAGTGCTGTGGTTCCCATTGAAATTGCCTGCAATGATTACTGTTTGGATGGTGGGGGAGAATATGTGTGAGAGGTCGAGAGAGACGTTCAGGGGGTTGTAGGTTGTATACTGCTTAGATGTTTGTTCAAACTATAACTGCAAATGAAAGAATAACACCCATCCCTTTTTCTCCGAGTGAGTGTCAAATCAAAGGGTGTACCCTGCAAGTCTCGCAGGTTAGTTTTCCCTCTGCTCATAACTATTATAGTCGGGCCTGACGCACCAACCTCTCAGTGTTCGATCAGAACGTGCCGCAGCTAATTCTAAGTGATTCTGCATATCAGCGCTCTCTTTTCTTTTCCTAATCATGCTTGAGGACGAGTAAGCCCGCGTTCGCAAGGTTAGAGTTCTACATTCACGTTGTGCAGCCCTAGTGCGCCCGCTTGCTTACAACACACCTTGCGAACCTTCCTAAAGCACCTCATAGCAGTTGATTGAACGCTTCTCATTGTCATTCCTTTATCCGGAATAGGTAAATAATTGGTCGATGGCCATCAATTATCTCTTTTCACAAACGTTATCTCACAGCTTGATTTTGTTCACCTATTGCAATTGCTGCAGCCTCATAAACCCGCGTAACAATGTTTGTAAATTTGTTATTAATGTTAATTTGGTTGGTAACGTATTGGGAGAGACAGAGCCGTTCCTAACTTGATGGCCGCCCAAGTGCAAAGGCAATATCGCTGCCCTTATTGAGCATTACTTAACAATTCGATACGCTGTGTTTACTTTCATATCTACATATAGGAAGAGTATAAATACTTTTAGACAGCAATCGTGAAAAAGAAAGATTTTTCTTTTTTGAACAATTTTCACAATCTAACTGATGGTTAAAAATAAGTTTGTATTGAGAAAATGAAATATATTGCCACGTGAATTAATCAAAGTATATCTGTAAGACCAAGCTTTCGAAATAGAAATTCATTTGTGTAGGACGTAGGTGATTGATTGTTGGACGAATGTTGTATTTGTTTAGTACGTTACAACTGTAAGCAATCGCGAACTTAGCCAGTCTCTGTTATTTCGTATAGATAAAAACATATTACAATTTAGCCAAAATCGGAAGACATGCTGCCGGAAAAAAGTGATTGATTTCACGTGTAATTTCCGGCAACAAAAGGTTTGAGGCCGCCCCTAGATTTGGCCGGCCAAGTGCGGTGGCACCCCTTGCACCTACGTGAGGAACGGCCCTGGGGAGAGAAATAGGAGATCGTGTGGGAGTTCGGTGGAGAAGAGAGAGGATTTGATGGCTGTGCTGTAGCTACACCACCTTTTATTCTGATTGTTCTATTTTGGCGCTCGAAAATGTATCCGTGTACAGAAACAAATGGGAAACGGGATTTTGGTGATGCGAGGGATTTTGCTGAAGATTCAGTGTGTTGTTCCTGAAATGACATAAGGAGAGGAGGGGGGTGTCTCATTGTTTCTCAATATTCGTCTTTCCTTGGGAAATACAGACCGCCAAAATCGTCATTTTCGCGTATCAGTGAAAATAGACCATTACGGGAGAATTTTTTCTGAAAAAACAACTGATCGTATTGATATGTTTCACATTTTATTTTAGACGGGAATGACCGCCCTATGCAACTATATTTTCTTAATGATTCGCAGATTTATTGTCCAGTACAAGAAATTTGCATAAACTTTTGGCTCTAAACTAAAATATCGAAGGTAACGCTCGGCCAATTTAAAATGTATTTCAGAATATATCTTGGACCTTCGTATATCGAAAACTGTGTTCTCCGGAATGGAGAAAATGGTCCAGGTGGGTGTCATTCCACGCCAAGGGAATCTTCCCATTTTGGCGACGTTTCATATTTACATGAAATTTATTTCCATTTTCGACAATTCGTAATTGTTTAAAAAATGCAGACCGTCAAAGTAGACTATTTTACCCTTTTCGCTAAATGAGACCGTTACGGAGAATTTGTTTGCGAAAACCGCTGGTCAAAGCAATATTACTTTTTATTTTCATTTTATTTAGTAAGATGCGCATTTTATAGCTATTATTTTTTCATGGTCCGCAGATTTTCCATTTAATACAAGATATTTAAAAATAGTTTTTATTTGTAAATAAAATAATGTTGGAGTAAATAAACCACTCTAAAACTGGTTGCAAAATAACACGGAGTTTTCTCGATCAAGAATTGTTTCATTCAGAGTAATCAAACGTTGTTCGCCAGAGTCGTGCGTCTTATGTCATTTAAATCAGAACAAATTGTAGAAAAATATAAACCCAGGAAGAATTACTTCGTGCAGCAAACCTCTGAAAAATGGCAAAAACAAATTCAGGGACAATTTTTTGCACGGGCTAAATCATTTTGGTTTGGGATATCGCTGGGCCGTTCGACTTCGCCTTCATTATTTGGCACGGAGACTCTACCGAGTCTCCTGATTGCTGAAAGGCAAGCGCAAAAAGTTGGAGGGATTTGCACTCACACTTAACTTAACTTAAGAATTGCTCATTTCTTATATCTATCTTCTATACGCGGACGATGTGGATGGTTTGGATGGTTCGAATCTGTTGAATCGCTCTGACATTTCAGATACTTTTCGCGATTTTTCTTTTTCCTCTCTCTCATATTTTAACCGTTCCAGCTTTTCCTTATCTCCATCTAAGACTTCTTCACTCTGCGAAGAAGTTTTTGGGAAATACTAAAATGGACAAATTCTGTATATTTTTCAAGCCACTGCAAGAACATGGCATCAAAATATCTTACCTTACTTCCTTGGAGTGAGTCATGTTCATGATAATTTTCTACGCAGGCTTTGTATTTTTGTAAGACGGTCGCTAATAGCTTGTCCTTAGGTGAATTTAATCTAGGTTTTTCCCCCGTTAAATTTGGTTTAAACTTATACAAATCATTTACCCCGTTATATCTGTAACATCGTTCGTTTTGTTCTTCATCCAAAATCCTGGCTGAGGGTGACAACTTTGCGACTTCTTGATTGTACATTTTCTCTTCCATCGTACCAGCTGCCAAAAACCGATAAACATAACATGGTTTCTTTTGGCCAAGCCTGCGGAAGACATTAATTAGGAGCTGTGTAGTTAAAACAGAATCTATGTCTGCTTCCACTATCCTTTACTACTGAAGGAGTAACAGAAACTTCTTTCAACAGAATACTGACCTATAAATACGAAATATGTTTTGCATATCTTTTAAGGGGCTACAACTTGCATCAAAAATTATTATGCGATTTGCCGCAGTCAAGTTCATCCCTGCGCCACCAGCTTTAGTAGATATTAAAAACAGCCGCGCACGTGTATTTGATGGACTATTAAACGTTTTGCACCAATTGTTTTTATCTCTGAGCGATGTTTTCCCATCGAGTCTAAAGTAATCTAACCCATGGACCCAGTAAGTCCGGTTATCATTGCACTCAAACAGATTCAGTGGTTTATCGTTATTGCACGATTTAGATTGGATTTTTTCCAGAAAATGTTCTATTACCCGCAACGTATTCAACGACTGCGAGGAGATAAGCCTAGAAATTCAAAGATAACATTACTAACACAATGATTTGTAAATAAATATTTAGAATGAAAAAAAAAATCTGATAAAAATTCTAATCAAAAAGAATGAAAAACAGAATAAGAGTAATAGGCAGATACAAATAACATACAGTTTATCTCCAATTTTCTGGCACTCTTTCAATATGCCAAAGAGGAGCATTAACTTTCCCGAGACATGCATATCTTCTAAATGCTCAGGGTTTACGAATTGTTCCCACCATGTCTTACTACTATCGTTTCTTTCCTCGGATTGAGTCTTTTCTTCTGAATATTAAAGTATAAGTGAAGTGAAGAATATCGTATGATTTTATAGAGACAAATTATGCCTCGTACCATCTGCATTAATCATTTCATCTACGGTCACTTTCTTGACTCTCGTTCTATGGTTTTCCCGAACTTCCAATTCATTCTCCCCGTCACTGCTCCAAGCACCGGAAGATCCATCTGTCTCTGAATCTGAAAGCTTGCTTTCATTCAGTTTCTCCAATTTTTCTTCATTGTATTGCAAGGCTAGCGGATGGGACCATATCCTTTGCAAAGTGTGAAAATCGGAGAAAAAGCATTTACGATCGACACTGAAACAAACATCATATTTACATACCGCACGAAACAAAAACCGGTTGCATTGTTTAATAGATTCAATAGCAGGATTGTGTGAAGAGGTAGCAGAAATTCTCACCGTGCGAAATTGTCCAGGTAATATTGGCACAGTCGAATTTGTACTTTGGATAACAATACGATTATCACGTATTCTTGTTTAGGTGGCAAAAAGGGCATAAGCACAGAGTCATCAAAGCTTTGGACGAAACCTTTCAACATTTTGTTGAGTATGTAAGCCTGTTTTTCCTCGAGCTCTACATCATATGTTCCTAATAATTTTGGTTTTACAAAATGGACCAAGCAGCGATCTAAAAGCATAATTGCATATCGAATAATAGAAATTGCAGGGCAGTGTTGAATTTGATGCAAACACTCTTTTTGTTTTATTCGTGATAACTACTTATTGTAAATGTTGCAATAATGAAACCTAGTAAGAATACTTACATTCCATTAAATTATATGGCAGTGGTGTGTCAGTAAGTAGGATTCTTCTGCGAGTTTTAATTCTATTCATACATTGAAAAAGATCTCCGTCTTCATTCAGTGATGAATGGCCGTTATCGCAAACGACAAGGTCTGGCCCGGGGTCTACCAAACACTTCACCATATTCTTCTTCACTTTTCTACTGATATTGTCGGTAAAGTCAGCTAAGTCCAAGAACATTTCATAGCTTATGATAAGCATACCACCAGTTTTTTTCCAGCTTTGAAGTTCATTTATCCTCTGAACTCTGGTTTTTATTCTGAATATAAATGACGTAGCTCAAGATATAAATCTTCAACTAACCATTAATATGAATATTAATAGGGTAAAAAGTTACTTTGTTAGTTCATAGACTCTAATATCATTGGCATCCCCAGTATCTTTTAACTATTTCCTAATTTCTTCAAGCCACTTGAAAACGACTCTGGCTGGGCGAACTATCATGACAGTGTTAATTCCAATTTCATCGTGCATTAAGAGTGTATGGACCAAACCAATAACTTGAAGTGTCTTGCCAAGGCCCTTGTAGTGGGCTATAATACAACCTGATCCTTCTGAAGTTTTGAGACGCTCGAGAGACTCGAAACACGAGTTCCACATAAATCTTATACCCTTAGCTTGATGAGGCTTTAAGTGCTTTACTATTTCTTTATGGACACTCACGAGTGGTTGCTTAGTTTCACTATCAAAATCAAGAACCAACTCTTCCAATTTTTCTTTAGTAGCTCGCCTTTGTCCATATAGTTCGTTATACTGAATGAAGAAAGTTTCTTACATTGTTACTAATTATACAATATAGAACAAGATTAAATTGACGAAAATAATATACTCACCAATTTTTCACGCTCATCTATGCGTTTCTGTCTCTTCTGCTCCTTCCTTGCCGCTTGCTCCATGTCTTCTGCGACCCTCGCATCCCTTAATACCTTTCGTTTATTCTTCCTTTCCTTTTTACCTAAGCTGCTTTCTGAACTGTTTAGATTATCGCCTTCTTCACTATCTCTACCATCAATGTATTCACTATCACTGTCACTATCTATATGTTGGACACGCTGTCTCTTGATTCGTTTTTTTCTATCAAATATAATCAGAATACATATACTCGTTGTAAAGCCCATGTCACTAAAAGACACTCGTGTAAAAAATGGCGCATTACTTGTTTTCTTCTTCTGAAGTATCCGCGTCACAGAAATTAGTAACACATCTCTTTCTCTTCTTCTGCTGCTTTTTTTTGCCACTACCAGAGTTGTCTGATGATTCAGCTGGAGAAAAAATTATGTCGTTATCTAAGTCTATAATTAGTGGTTCCTTATTAACAGATGGATCACTTTTAGATGTCTTACCGGTTTCTTTCTTTGAAGATTTGTCACTGTTTTTGTCAAATGTAGTTTTCTTTTTCTGTTCATGTTCCTTTTCTGATTGAACATTTCTATGTGCTATATCCTCTTCTACTATATCATCACTACTGACTTCGTCATCTGTGTCAAACACCTCGTCAGAAGAAAGGTCATTTTTAGTCGAGCATTGACGAAATTGTTCTAATTTTGTACACTGGTCTTCCAAATCAACTCTAAACTGTTTGGCAATATTTGTGACCTTAAGCAAAATATTGTTTGCAGGTTTCAGTGATTTCATATCCTTTCGAAAATACAAACATTTGATTTCATCCAATTTATTTTGAAATTGCCGACATCGCTTTCTAATCTTCTTTAATACTTCTTCACACTGTGTGACATTGGACTTGAATATAAAGCTTTGCTTTCCACTCGAACTGGACTTGCTCTCTTCATCCTTCGCATTTCGACGAGAAGCAGCGTTGCTTTGCTTTTTTCTTTGTGTAATGTTAGGTAATAAAATGGAAGGCCATTGCTCATTATCGTAATGACTTTTACTGGAACTTGGCGTGGATTGCTTCTTCCGTTTGGTTTGCCAACTCTGAGTATCTCTTTCATTCTCTGTAGCTGTATCAGAACTATCTGTAGTAGTATACCTGGCGAAAGATAGTTTAATACGAGCTGGCGTGTTAACTCCGCGCATTTGCATATTTTGTTCGTGTATCCATAAATGCAGCAACACTTAGCAATGTCTTTCTTCGATGAACTAGTTTCCTCTTTATTCGTATAACATATCTCTAACAAATAAGTAAAATATATGACAAGAATGCTATACACATTACACTCGTATTACAAAATGCTAATTATTGGATGTGCAAATACATTCCGCGTCTTAGTATTAAGTTTATTCCCACAAGAGCACCAATTCAACTGTCAGCTTTTCCGAGCTCGAATCTCTATAAGTAGTGCGATTCCAGATAAGTAATTTCTAAGATTTCGCGCAAGGACAGTAAATACTGTACACTTGCTAATAAAGATATAGCTCCGTTTTTTAATTTGTATTCTAGTCTCCACGAATCAGTTTTTTCGTTACCCAATTTAAACTGATTGCAAAATAATCTTGAAATATTAGAAAATGTATAATTCCCCCGAAGTATGTCCCATATTAATTAAAACTCGTAAAAGGATATAACAAGAAACATACAGATATCATACAAGAAAGCCAAGTTTTCATTCATAGATACCTTGATTTAACTCGCATTAGCGATTAGCAATAAAAGAAACTTAACGTGCGTGCGCTTCATTGCGAGCTAAAACCGTAATGGGAACCTAACACTAACTTTATTACAATTTCATTTCTTCAAAAGTTCTTTTTAACAATATCAGCAGAGCAATTGCCTCGAATGAAGCGCGCACACGCCAAGCTTTCTTTTTATTGTTAATCGCTAATTTATTGTTAATTTATAGTTAATGCGAGTTCAATCGAGGTATCTTTGAATGAAAACTTCGTTTTCTTGTATGATATCTATAAGTGTTTCTAATCTATATCTTTCTTAGATTAATCATTTCGTTGCTAAGGGCAACAGTTGCTATCATATTGTTCATGTGTCGATACAAATCTACGCAAAATAGAAGCACTATTGCTCACGTAACATTCAGTAACAATAAACAGCAAAAAGTTTGTCGGGGTTCAGGACGCCCCTTTTGAAATTGATTTTTCGATTTTATTTACAAAGAAAGACGATGATCTTCATTACATTCGCTCCAACAGTCACACTTGCCGATGGAATTCCAATTAAAGACTGATATGTCACGCGCATTTTGTATCTCGTAAATAAAGCAGACTAATTTTTTAAAGCCGACCGCTTTAATGACGTACTGAATCCCTCCTTGTATCGTGTTTTCATACCTTGGAATTTCGCCGACGTCAATATCAGGATATAGTTTGTTTATTGCTCTCTTCAAGAAACTAAAAGTCACGCATTAAGTCTCTGATTAATCAAGATGCGGTTCGTACCATTATCTTATTTTCAAAGCATTGTTACAAAAACTTATTAATGCACACGCCAAAACTAAATTGCCGGCATATTCCGAAGTGTTCAAGATTTTAACTTTTTAATGCAGATATACATAATGTATCATCAGGATTTGCAGAGTAGCAACGGACCATTGGGAAAGCGTGACTGTGCCAGCTGAATGTTATCAGCTTTTGTTTGAGAACAATGCCCGTTTATTGAAAAACTGGAGCACCTTCTTTCCAGGAATAGTTATAGAAAGCGACGCAGAGTGGGGTGGATCACGAAAAACACGGACAAAATTATTTCTCCGGGTGTTCGTCAATTTAAAGTATCAGGAAACGCTTTAATATTGAATTATAAAAGGTACAAATATATTCAATTGAATGATGAACAGTAAGAAAATTTTATTAATTAGAGCTAGTATAAATAATGTGAAGTAGACATATAATATGGCATTTTTCGGTACTTGATCGATTATTGACGTGAATATATTATAAAGTGCACAATTGATCGAATAATCAAAGTAAGACGATTTTATCAATTATAGATAGTATAAATACTATAAAATAAACGTATGCAATCACTTTTTCGATAATATTTGTGCCTATAGATGAACTGTCAGCCCGCGTCCCACTGGGCCAGTGAGAATTTGACGGGCCCTATTTAAAAACCTGGCATATAAAGTGCTTGAGGACGTATTGGACCTATTTCAAAACAGTACCAAATCATTGAAAATTGGTCACGTTATCCTCTTTTCCTTTTCAAAGGGCCACAAAAAGGTTCAAAGCGATTCGTTGAACCATTATTGAGTTATTACGATTTGAAATGCATTGACTTTATACGCGTCCTTCCAGGGAAAGTTAAGAAAAAGATGTGCTTTCTCTTTGGCCTTTCAAATCAGAAGGGGACTGTCAAAGAAACGAGAGGCTCGGAAGCGGATCCCGGTCGGACACCTTCCATTGGTTTATATTATAAAGAAGATGGCGCTGCGCATATCCGTCAAACATTGAACGCGGCTTATTCAACAAAGACTCATAGAAAACATAATGATTAAATGTGAAATTAGGAACTATTAAGCATTTTATATGCGTGATTTTCAAATTGGGCCCGATGAATTTTTACGAGCTTATTAATGGGTAGCAGACTCGAGTTCTAATTCTGAAATTGATAGAAAGAACAGTTACGTTCGATTCTATGCCTGCACAAACCTGTCTGCCATTCTAATCAAACAAGATTCAAACTATAAGAATAATATAAGGACAACGAAGTTATTAAATTCATATTCAACGTGTATTTAATAATAATTTAACTCGGTTTGGGTGCTGCAAGTCATATTTTTAATATGCCAAATTATAAATTCTTATTGGCCTAGTGGATAGCATGTCTGCATTCGAAATCTGTCATTGGTAGAGACAACAAAATAGATCAAATAAAGAGATTTTTTATTCATTATTATATAATATTTCATTGCTCTTTTTATCGAACAGTGAATGATACCAATAACTTTAATGATCACATTCCTATTGTAAAGAGGAATTTAGAAAATCATGCCGCCGTATTTGACACCTCTATAACGGCACATAGAAATCTGCTTGATTTTGTCCAAATTATTCAAAATCTCCTAAACGTCACAAGAATTGAAAAGTAATAGCTGTTACAAAGATTCGTTCCAATAGTTTCATTCCTTGTACCTAGCGATCCCATTTTAATATTTCAATTAGAAAGCATTTCACCGCCATGAAAAATGGTATGCAAATATTGTAAGACACGGTGGTGGAAGAAAGGATTGTGGAACACTTGTAAACTGATGAGGTTCCAGATTTTCTCGTAAGAATCATCCACCGTAGCTTCACCGGAAGTTCGGATGTTAGGATGTTCCGTCCGGATATTCGGTGTTCTGTAACCGCAAATTTTGTTAATAGAAACTGGCCGTTATAATGAAATGTTCTAGTGGAAAGGAGCTTTTACGGTGAAATATTTCAGCGGACACGGGCGCGGTAACACATTCTAGTGGATACGGGCCTTAACATAAGAACTATGGAACACAACAGGCTATCGGTGGCTGATTATTCTATCAGTTGGAATATTCACAACGCATTTCTTCGCAGAACCATACGTGGATGGTTAAAAAGGAGGAGCTAACGCAACAATAAAAAAAAGTCCGAAAGTCTGTCGTGCGCAACAGGGCTGAAAGACAAAGAATTCGTTGTATCCCATTAAGGGTGTATACAAAGTACAAGTTCGTCTTATTTAATTAGAGAGTATTGCAGTAAATTCAGTGATTAACGAAAACATTCGGGCACTAATGTATTGCACTGATATATGACTTGTTATTTCACTTATTATTAAATAATAATACTAACTGTTACATAATAATAATAGTAACTCATAAAGTAGTTCGGGCACTACGCGTAAACATTTGTCCTGGATTAATTATAATGGTTCACATTTAATTGATTGTTTGATTAACTAATTGTTGAGGAAAATAACGGAGAAGGTTGCTTTGTAAACAATGAAAATACGAAGCTGTAATGATTTCCATGCACTAGACTTTATACGTAGTCTGTACTCACTGTATATTTGAACAGAACGATTTAAGTAACTCAATTCTTGTTAATCTTATTCTTGTGAAGACTTGCTTTTCTAGCCATAAAAGAATTTAGTAGTTAAGTTGTTATTACAAGTTAAATAAAGAGTTTACGGAAAACATAAGTGTAAATCTTGAATTCTATCTCAGCGAGAAGATCATTATTCATTCATTTTGCAGCAGAAATATGTCAGTTGACAAGAAGAAGCTCCTACGCCTGAACGAAAGGAGAAATTTGATCGCATTCGATTTATTATAAAATCTATTTGTTAGTACATTTGTGTTCTAACTTGCATTTTGTAACTTGTAACATGTAATTAATTAACCGTGCTCTAGCATTAGAATAACTATCGTCGATAGAAAAATACTCGCACAGTCTTTTTCGAAAACATTTTCTTATAAAATATAATTTTCTGTTTTAAAACTATTACTTGTTCTAAGATCTCCTATAAATTTAAAGGTGTAAGATGCAACGAACAATACTAATGGCTACTGTTAAAGAATCGATTGTAACAACAGACACATCGTATGATAACTGAGCATCCGTCATTCATGCAAATACAAAATTTTGCAACACCTGACGATTGACCAAAGTCATATTCAGTAGTATGAAAATATATAGTCTCCCGATAAGAATGTGCACGCCAAATTTGAGATGTAAATTAATTCAAGGTTCCGTCACATGAAAACTTGGCTTTTTAGTATGATATCTATACTTTTTTCTCGAAAATCTTATTTAGCAAGCTATTTTTTACGGAAGAATAAACTATTTGATATTTTTGAACAGTTTAATGTTTTATGGATTATGTTTATTGAATAGTAACATGCAATAGTTTAAGTAGTAATACCGTAAGTTTTAGTTTGTAAAGTGTAAAGTCATGCTTGAAACGCGGACAATCTGCTACAGGTAACCAAACGACAACTTGGCATTTTTTACATTTGAATGGTTTTTAGAGGGTAGACTAATACAGACTTGCGTAGATATCATTATAGAGATTGAAAGTTCAACGCTTTTGTAGGAGTAAATTTTGATATGGAAGAAAGTCTCTTTTTGCAAAGAAAAAGTAAATGTTGTTAAAGCCGACCTAACTAAAAGCTTTATACATGCATCCATTTTCGGGATTTTTTTGCAAAACCTCACGTATGTGATCCATCAATAATTTTTTTGATTTCAAGAGGCATCATTCACGGGAATTTTTGTATTTTTTAAATCACGTGTAATTAAAATTGTGTCTTATAAATTAATTTATTAGATAGAAACTGAAATTGGAAACTGGATTAGTTAAATCAAAAATGATACCTGCTTAAATAACATACTAGATTAACTATTGACCTTATGAAGACCAGTTTTTTGTATGCTAAAGAGTTTATTCTAAATGAAAATGGAGCAACTGTTTCGCAAAAAAAATATTTCTACTCCGATATTCTACTCCGATTTTTTGCAAATATATGACTCTATCTATATAGAATTTTAGGAAATCTAATATGCTATCCAAACACACATCATTTGTTGATTTTCAATTGTACAGCTACAAGCAGCAGTTGTGACGGCAAAACAACGTTAAAAGACGATATAACGATACATTAATTAGTAACACTTATAATATTAATTGTATACGAATAAAAAAATTACTTAAATTTCTGTAAATGATGCCTCTTGAAATAAAAAAGAAATTAACCGATGGCGTCACGTAAGGTTTTCGATAAAAAAAGTCTTAAAGCTTCCGAGTAAGTGTTTTCCCTTAAGAAAAATGATATCGAAAAATCCGGATGTACGAACACTTTTTTTAATCACTAGATTTTTGTTGGTCACTGTGTACATGAAAATAAGTGTCGAGGATCTTGGGCGGCGCGGCGGTGGCCTCGCAACCACCGACGGTTCACGTTTCGCTACTACGAAGCCGACGCTCCCGCATACGCATACGTATACGCATACGCATTCCGCATCATGCGTCGCAGTCTGCTGCTTCTCAGTGGTATGGTCGTTCAGTCGGTTCAGTCTCACGCCGACAGTCACCGACTGACCACCAGCCGGCCGCGGTGAATGATCTACGGTAACCCCGGAGTGATTCTTGAATTGAGGTTGACTAACCAACTGCTCGACAAGTAAATACCCAAGTGAGAAACGAACCTGTGAAGCCTTCGCTTTTTCGTTGGAACCAATAGAAGGAACACTATTGATTTTAGTAGAGTTCGCTTGGATTCGGATTTCAACGCCGTTCGAGTTTCGTGTAAGTTAACCGGCAGAACTATTAGTTCCCTTGCAGAGTGAGTTATGAATAAAGTTGTAAACGAAGTTCTAAACAAGCTCCTGAAATATTCTTTGGTTTTAAACGATTTCAAAAAGGGGGAGGTTCTCAATTCGTCTTGTACAGTCTTTGTCAAGAACAGGAGTGCGTCTAGTATTGGTCTTTTTTAAAGATCATTCGAATTGGGAGTTCAACGTGGTTCGAGTTGTGTAACTTAACCGAAAGAGTTACTATAGTTTCGTAAGTCTCAAGGTTGTAAAGGGCGCTATTCATGGTGAGATATGAATCGATATATGTATATCGCAATCATTAATATCGAGATGCAAATGTCGACACATATTTCACTATCTTAGTGCCGATGAATATATTCCAATAGGAATGGCCGCTCGTATCAGCAACTTGAAAATTTCGTGTCATTAACTCCGAAGAGTATTTGCATACTCGAGTGCGTGTGTTCTTGTTTCTTCTATCGCGGCAACAAATAACTTCACTTAATTCTTAATTTATTTACTAGTTGCCCTCTTTTTAGGTTTAATGCACTAGTGTCTTGAACTGAACTGATACCCTTCGCCATTCTATCTCAGTTGGTACTTACATACAGGGTGATTCGCTTGCCTTTGAATTAAAATTGCCGAACTTGATTTTTTACTAACTTCGAAAAGGAGGAGGTACTCAATTCGATCGCTATGTTTTCTTCTTCTTTTTCTTGGACATGTACAATCAGGGTATAAAGTATTCCAGAAGCGTTCACTTTTAACTAACGCGTAGCATTTCTCTGATTATGAAACGGTGCCCGTAAAATGAAATAATGGTAGGATTCTCAATGCATCAGCCCTCAAGGAGCCCTCTCAATACGCTGGGAACACTCACAAATCACTCACATAATACATGAGCTCACAGGGAGCCCTCACTGGAAAATACACAGATACTCATGACACTGTTTTGCTCAATATAAACTCATACTTTTATTAATATTCGCGAGAACACTTTTCATGAACCACTTCACCAAAACCGTGCACCAATTACTCATCTATCATCGTTTGTTATATATATACATATATATATACTTACTCCTATATTCACTCTCACACTAAACATAAACGCTCACACTTACACTCTCACACTACGCTCACTCACACTCTCACATAATCACAATACATGCATTATTCAAGTTTTTTCAATATTCACTTTGGAGCTATCAGAGAATATGTAAATTTGGTTTAATGATCATTGCACCGTACAACACTAAAACTACCGACGATTATGATGTGCTAGTGAGTCACGTGGAAACGAACCATTTTTACTCGTTCTAGTGTTAATACACATGGCAGTATTGGAATTGTTAAAATTGCTTAATTATCTTCCTAGCTTATTGTCAACAATGTTGTGTTAAAGGCAAGTAAATCACCCTGTGTGCGCTGTTTGACATTTAATGCAAATGTCGAATACATGATTGAAATTTTGCATCGACTCACGTGTCGTGGAATTTTTGATTGCGCAACAAACTGAATGCAACTTTTTGATTTTGTGACTGTATTGTAATATATTCGTGCGAATCTGTCGCATCTACTTGATGGCTATTGTTGACTAATGACTCACTTTACGCCAATTTACTTGACTTTGGATCCTGTTTTTTAAACACGTGAGTTTCATGTATTAATGCCAAAAGTACCGGCACTTTATATATGGTTATTTTTGTCATAAACTGTAATCACCAATTCTGAAATGAAAACCGTATTGTTTGGTTTCATTATACTAGATAATTGCCAATTTATTACTAAAACTAAGGCATAAAATGACACTTAGACAATAATAACAAAATTATATAGTTGATATAAAATATTGGCACATCTAGTACTTTTTAGAATAAATTTTCTTATTCTTAATTATCTTAGAAAAGAAAACTTCTCCCTCTAAGAACATTTATTTTCAAGAGTATGTCTATTTAGTGAAAAGAGTCTTCTTCTAATACTTTCTCGAAAACATGACTTGCCTGAATCCTTTCTTTATTCAGTGCACATTTACGTATTGGTTTTGAACAAGAACGACTTTGGAGATCCGGCATTTTCAAGCTATAGTTCAAAACTGTAAGAAAAAGCATTGGGGAAATGCAAGGCAATGCTAAAGCTTTAACGTTTCTATAAAAAGATTCCTTTACATATGCCGCTTTCCGACCGAGTTAGTAAATAATTATGACTCTTTGATCCACCGTAAAAGCATCACGTTCGCGTAGAAGTTGAAAACTATAAAAGTCTCTAAAACAATCTGTAATCATCACAAATATTTAGTTACGCAATCAAAAATTCCATATGAGCGCCAAGAATAATCTGAATCCATTTATGAACTAATTATGCTCCGCGTGGTATAACATGCAATGCATCTTGGAACTTCAAAAGCTTCATACTTGACTACATTTACACTTAATATGTGTTTATCGATTAACGATAGTATTCAGAAGCCCTTAGAATACTTATAAAACAAAAATAGGATGCACAGTTACAATTCGATTTAAAAGACAGTTGAAATAACTGGTATAACAGTTTATTAGTTTATTATAGCTACTCATTTTTCGAAAATTGTATTTTCTAGACATTTTCCGCACTTTTATTGCAATCTTTATTGTTCTCTCTTTTATTTTCCCACCAGACGTTGTAACCGGAAGAAACAAAACTTTCTTATCTTACATGACTTCGGAGATAATTAAGTACGGTAATTAAACCAAGACACCTTGTGGTTTATTACCAATTTTAACATGATTACTTTTACAAATAGTTTCCCTGTTCTTTTTCGAAAATTCATATTTCTTCGGAATCAATAACAATACATACATTAGCCTTAGGTAGTTTTAATATTAATGAATCATACTGATTTAAAAAATGAGCGTCTCTATTTGACTTATATTTACGTCTGTGAAAATGTCTACGTTTCAGAAATTACTGAATTGTATCGAATGAAATTTTTCAAACTAGAATTAATAGTCAATACATTGATCCACAATTGAATGCGTATATTGTTAAATTACGAAGTTCAATTTATGTTGGAATGAAAGTTGCAGAGTGGCAATTAAAAGAAGAGTGGCATACTGTGGCGGATGGCTCGCCGTGCTCCAGTTAACGATCTGTGCTAATTGAATGACTGACAGGTCGCTAAATTGTGTTATCACTGCACTACCGGCGGCAAAGTGAAGGACACAATGAACGGCTCGAAAGATGACAACATCAGGCGAAAAAGCTTCTGTGCAATCGTACTGTTATCTATTGTCTTTTCCACGGAAGCTTTCTCCCTCATTCCTACGGACTTTGCCAATGAGATCGACTACATAATGAAGATTATTTCAGTGGGTCGTCGTACATTTTTTACAGAGAATGCTGTGCTTACAACAGTAAGTTAGTTTACATTTTTCCTTTTCCTTCCAAATGAAACTCTGATATTTTACAAGCATGAGAATTTGATTGTCAGCGATTCACGTGTCTACGTGTGAAGCGCTGTATAATACAATTCAGTTTTGCATACTTCATATTATTTAGATCGAGCTTCAAAGATCGAAAATTTGAAAATAAAGGAATATCTGCATTAGCGAATTTCGAAAATCGGGGTCCCAACTAATGAGAGATTGAGCCTTTATAAATGTAAGAATAGAAAAATCCAGGATTAAAAGATCCAAAAATGTAAAGATTAAATTTTGAAAGTTGCAACGCTTTAAGTTTGAAGAGCAAAAAAGTCTACACTAGTAAAATTTCGAAGTGAATGATAAACAATGTTTAAAAATCTAAACATTTTAAGATGAAACTTCCTAAAATAAAATATCGTAAATTTGAAAAGAATAAAACACTTCTATTAAATATTATAACTTCTGAAGCTTCAAAGCTTTAAAAATTGAGTGAATAAATATGGCAAGATCTTAATAATTAAAGATGAAGTTCTGTATACTCTGCAGTGCTAAGCTAAGTAGATTTAAAGTTAAAAACACTGACTTCCAGACTTGAAAGTTACAAAATCTTTGGCGAATAAATGCATCTGATAATCACACAAAGTGTCTTAGTCAGAATTAGTAATGATCATTCAAGTACTAAGTTCGGCCACTGATTATGATTAATATGTAGAGAACATTCATGCATCATCGGCGATAATGTGCGGACCGAAATAGATCCATGCTTATCGAATATCAATTACGCATACATTTCATTTCCGTGCATTCAATTAGGAGTAATCTTTCCAGGTTTATAATAAGAAAGAAATAAGAAATATATAAATTGCTTTTCGATCGTGAAATCCATTTTGTTGCTACAATTATATATTATGATTTTTTTTCATTTCCATATTACTTAATTATTATACTAAAACAAATAGAAGGACAGCCTTATTTTCTGTTATTGGCTGTAGAAAAAGCGAACAAAAGCTGCTATTTTTTATCCAATATATACATACACTTTCATAGGCAGTCAAAGTTGTAGTTTAAGCTTGTATAAATAGCTTCAAGACTATATTTGTTGCACAAAACGGTTGACTATGACAAATAATTTTCCTGATATTCATATCATAGTCTTCTAACATTAACAATATGACATTTACACGTGTCGATCATAAGAAATACCCACAATAATTATTGTTTCTCATCCAAATTATACACTTTCATAAACGGCAAAACAAGTTCAAACTCATATAAATAATTAATTAGTTAGAAATTGCAAAATTTGTCGGAAAATTTGTCGCACTCCTTTTATTTAACTCAATACACATCTCAAAAAACACACACTTATTCACTTTTACCAATTGCCGCTCTTAAAATTCTCTTATTCTCCAATTATGAGCTATTTAACAAGTTTGCTACCGATTCGTGAATTATTTTCAGCCAGAATTAATTCGGGCAGCGGGCTACCCGGCGGAATCGCATACTGTCATCACCGATGACGGTTATTTCCTGACGATACACCGGATTCCCGGAAATGCGAGCTCGGAAGTTGTCTTTCTGCAGCACGGCTTGTTGTGCAGCTCGGCCGACTGGATTTTCCCTGGCAGGAACAAATCCCTGGGTAAATAATTACAATTCTTACAGAACCAAGTTAGCATTATTCTAAGTTTCCCAAGTTTTCATTTTGTTTCTTTAGCGTAAACAATTATTTATTTGTAAAAATTGTTAAATGAAAAGATACTAAATGACTGCGTAAGAAAGGCAAAGCGTGAATTATATGGTAATTCTCTGACGCTTTGTTTCTTCCGATCTTTGCAATAAGTTTATCGCCACCAGTTTTTAGAAATTCCAAAAACAGATGCTATCAAGATTGATTGCTTGAACTCCAACATAGGCACAATTCAGATAGATATCGTACTCCGTCTTTCTTACAAAGTTGTAGGCTTCTCAGGAAGCCTGCTTGTTTTACAGACATAACGTTTGTGTCTATTTTTACACATTTAATACGTGAGCTATCGCGTTGACACCCATGACGCAAAAGGGTTAATGCAAGCATTGAGTCACTAATGTACGACAAGTTATGAAATTCTTAGCAAATGTAAACAAAGCACTAGCATTGTGAAGAAGAAACCTTGTTTATCCGTTACCGTCAGCGTTATCACACTGACGGCTTCCGTAATGAGTGATCGTTCTATAATGCAACACAAATTCTGGATACGCGATAAGAACAGTGCAATCTATATTGTTGAAGCGCAACAGCAATGCAATTGGCTTAACGCACAGATTAATATATAAAAGTCAAATTATGTACAGGGTGATTCACTTGCCTTTGAATCAGAACTCTCCTAGCCCTTATTTTTTTTGGTGGACTTCGCGATCTTCCCGGGGACTGAAATTTGGTGGAGAATGTGCCCTTGCGTCAAGGAAGAAGTGATATAAGTTTCAGAGCCCTAGCTCAAAGTTTAGGTTTTCACCTATTTTCGACCCTTGAAAATGGTGAATTTTTTCAAGTTTCTCAAAATCGGCCGAACCCGGGATATTTTGATTGTTTTCGTATCAGGGTGGATAGAGAACAAAGAATCCGTGAAAAAAGTCCGGGTCAATGAAAACGGGTCGAAAAACCGTCCAGAAAAGTCCATTTTTGCTCATTTTTAACGGTTTTTATTTTTTTTGGTGGACTTCCCGACCTTTCCCGGGGCTGAAATTAGGTGGGTAATGTTTTTTTGCATCAAGGAAGATGCCATAAAAATTCCAAAGCCCTAGCTCAAAATTTATTTTTCCCAATATTTTTGGCCATCGAAAATATCCAAATTTTGGTGGTGATTCAAAGGCAAGTGACTCACCCTGTACAGCATCCGACGAAATAGTTGTCACAATCAACAAAACGATCGTGGCACAGAAAGTGAAATATGGTATTATGAACATCCGGCACGCATGATTTTTTAAAAGCCCCTTTTTAGGGGAGGAAGTCTTATATCGCAACCCTCTAAAAAAAGTCTTGTATACCGTGTGTAAATGCTACCAAACTTTATTTTTTGTCTGGCGACTGTTTTGCAGATTGTGACAACTATTTTGTCGGATGCTGTATGTATGTGTCGCAAAGGCTCATATACCATTCAGCGTGTCCCCACCAAATTTCACACGAGTATGCTTGGACACTTTAAAACAAATATTATGGCGGTCCCAAGTTCCCAACCATCCCTAAAGCCAACCCCTTCTGAGAAGATTCTATACTAATCAACGTACATACACGGACCAAATTCGGGTATATGAGTATTCTTCGACAGCTTAAGAAAACTAATACGGTGGTCCCAACCACCCCTAAGGTTCACCCCAAGCATTAATACTGAATAATATGACAGCCAATAAAGAAAGGCGACACAAGTGAAGACATAAAATTACTTAAAAATAGAGGCAGAGAGAATTGATTTTAAATTATTGGAATTGAATTGGTATGTGGTTTAAAATGAACTTTTAACAGGACTGAATACAATTCGAAGATTGAAAATTTCGCCTTGCGTTACTTTTCATCCGACGTGACTTTACAATTACATTTTAGTAATTTAGTTGTTGTGCGTCTACCTTTTTCCTATCATATTTCTTAAATTCAACCCTCTCGTACTTCTTTTCATTCATGGACTGTCTATTGATAAAATGATGACGGAACGTTTAGAAGTTGATTTCTGTTGACCTAAAGATAAAGACAGCTGCAAAATAGTTATCCGTATGAACTCAATAGTTTTGACACTTTTGACACGAGCAAAAGATTATTAACAGTTGAAGCAGAAAAGAAGCCAGTATAACTGCTTTTGATTACTAGAAGCTAATTGACAGGAGATAGCTTATCAATCTCTGAAGTTTCGCAAATCTACGTTTGGATTGATCCTGCACTTATACATTATCACAAATGTTGTTCCACTGATTAGCTTCTAATTGATACAGCATTAATTAACGCATAATCTAATGACACTGTCGAAACCTCAAAGAATATAAAGGTAACAATTTTATTGAAACCGATTCGGGAGTATTAAACATTAAACCAGTGCTGTCCAAGAGCTGCTCCCGGCAGCACAGGTTTTCCCTCACCTCTGGCTCACTCGGCAGCGTTTGGAGAGGCGAATGTGATGAGCGCCTGGGCCTCCCACTCTCCTAGCACGTGCGCTCACCGCCGAAGAGGCTACAGAGCAGTGCTGTTCAGTAAAGATCTCCACTGTACAGAGGAATGAATAATAAGTGCGCTTCTCTTCGTTTTTCTTCATGCGCACGTTTAGCAACCAAGATTGTGCTTGGCCATAAAGGAACGTAAAATGAGCACGTTTGTCTTCCCATTTTGTCTTCCCAAATGTCTCAGATGTCAAAGGAGAATTTCAGCCGAACCACAATAACGACGTAATAAAGACGAGGACGACATTTCAAACCATGATGATTTTTAATTCAATTTAAAAATAAAAACTGAGTACAATTATCTTCTACATATATTTTTTTACTACTCAAAATAATTAAAAACAAGCTCCCTTCGACAGATAAATACAGAAGAGAATAATGAGCACAGTAAAAGTTTAATTGAAAGGTATCATTCATTGAAATTTAGTAGGCGGCGTACACACGCAAGTAGAGCGGGCCGCTGTGAACAAGCACGAGAGAGTACGGTGGTAGGGATAGCGCTGCCGATTCGGCCGAGTAGCGTGGAAAGGGAACCTCAGTGCAGTAGGGAGCCCTTCACTGAACAGCACTGCATTAGATATTGCGTGTAAAATAACTTTACATCTATACATATGTATACGATTGACATGGAGTTGAAGCTGTGAACATTATGAATTTATTACTACAGAATATCATGAAATGAGAATTCGTTTCAAAAACTAACCAGTTAAAGCGGCTAAAAAATATAAACCCTCCTAGTATTTTTAAAATAAATCTTCTTAAAATACAAAAGTAGTCTCCTTTAAGGAGAGTTTTGTTTTCAAGAGGAACACTTTCTTCTTTCAGAAAATGTAAACTCTTTAGAGAGAAAAATTGTATTCTTTAAGAACATTATTTCCAAAGACATTGGGTGTGTAAGACCTTTTGTTGGAGTAAACTTTGATATAAAAGAAAGTGTCTTTTTTAAGAGAACGCAAAGTTTCTTGAAGAAGAAAATTTCCCTTTTAAAAGAAAATAAATGTTCTCTTCTTTAAGAAAAAATACTTCAGAAAATCTGGGCATGCAAACACTTTTTTTACCGTCTATAGGTTTTCTATTTTTGTTTCAGCCTTTATATTAGCGGATAAAGGGTACGATGTGTGGCTTGGAAACTTTCGAGGAAATACCTATTCAAGGGCGCACATCAAACTCCCAGTGACCAGCACGGAATATTGGAATTTTAGGTAATTTCGAGCAATAGCGTGCAAAGATTTACCCATGCTCTTCAACGTATCATATTTTCAACACGATTTTCATTAAAATTACAGTCCTTTGGAGTATCAAAAATTACGCAACCCTACCCTAATCCGTCATCCGACACGCACTTGTTTATCCAAATGTTCTGTGTTCCGAACACATTGTTACATTACATTTCCATTTTTATCCTGATGTTCATGTATTTCCAGGAAGAACATACTAATAACACAATAGAGTGTTCGAATAGTAGAAATTTCCTACAAAAGAAGTTCTATTATTGTATAGAGTGATTCATGAGAGAGAATGCGTGTTACGTTTGTGAAATTATTGGATTGTTGATTAATATTCGATTTATAAGACATAAAGTTTTATCTATACCCTTGAAGGGTAGTATAATACAACCTTCTCGCTATTGGAACATTCCGTTATGCTATTTTTAAGGTTTCGCAGTTCACAGGAACCTTTATAATTTCGTCATGACCATCCGACCATCACAGTTAGAATGTCGCCACTGTTTGTCACAGTTAGAATGTCGCCACTGTTTAAAAATCCAAAATAATTCGTGAAAAGTAGTATTTAGTGAGTGCTTTCAAATATAGTTATAAAAGTCATAAAATAATTATGAAAACAATTATTTAGTTAAATTATAAAGTTTTTGAACAAATTTAAAAAATGCTTTACATTTTGAGAAAGCTTTACCTGCCATATATTCCACGCAATTTGAATAAAAATAACAGTTTTTTGTGTTACAAATTACGGAACTCTACCTTAATGCACGGTTCTACGTGGATTTCGCTGCTTTCATACTATATGTAAGGAAGGAAGAAAGAAAGGAGAAAGGATAATGTACATGCATACTAACAGATTTTTCTTCAAAATTGCTAGTCAATTTCTTTAAGAATGAAATTATTGATTTAGCTGGCACGAGCACGGCATATACGATTTGCCATGTATGATTTCGTACGTGGCTCAGCTACGAAATCGATCATTGACCGCTTACATTGGACATTCGATGGGAACGACAAGTTTTTATGTAATGGCTAGCGAAGGACTGAATGCTACGAAGTTGGTGCAATCAATGTACAGTCTTGCTCCAGTGGGTTTTATGAGTCATCTGAAAAGTCCTCTCAGATACTTAGCACCATTCGCAAAAGACATTGGGGTACAACATTATGTTATCAATCATTCACAATAGATGTAACACTTTCAACGTTTAACACATTCCGTGCCACGTGTACCACAAAATGCTGCCATACTTATTTAATGCGCTAAAGACCACTCGGCACAGAACGTGTTAATGACGAGTATACTACTTATGTATAAGTTTATAAGTTTCTTTCTTAATCTTCTTTATAAGTTTGTTTACTAGTAAAACGAATTACAAACGAAGTATAAAGGAATTAAACGAACTAAAATAGTATTGAAAATATACTATGTTCTGTTCTAGATGCTAATCGATTTATTAGGCGATGGCGAGTTCTTACCACAAAGCAGTTTTCTGAAGTTCCTTGCACGCCACGGATGCGCTGCTGATCAGTTTGAGGAGAAAATCTGTGCCAACTCAGTTTTCATCCTTGCCGGATTTGACAAATCGGAGTTCAACTATGTAAGTCCTTAGAACTGTGTCCACGCACTCAAGGAACACCAAGAAACTTTTTGTTACTCAATGTTTCTCAATGTCTGTGTTAGATTTTAAGCTCTTTCTGGTTTTAATTCCCACGCAACGCCTATAGAGAGGCAGGAAACGACAACTAATGCTTGGCAGTCTTACTTGCTGCGTAGCTTCTTTCTGAGCTTCCGTGTCTTTCAGACTCTGATACCTGAAATTTTGGATCACACTCCTGCGGGCACGTCTTCGAAAACGGTGATCCACTATGGCCAAGAAATTGAGTCTGGCCGTTTTCGGCAATACGATTACGGCCAGGACAAGAATATGGAGATTTACAATAGTTTGGAACCACCAGATTACAATTTGTCGAAGATATCGGTGCCAATGACTTTCTTTTACGCTAAGAATGACTGGTTGTCAAGTCCCATCGTAAGTATTCAAAAAGCTCCAATATACAAAGAGAATAGTGTTTTAACTAAAGTAAGAAAAATTACGAACAAACAAGTAAATATACGAGAGAAAGTAAATAGTTAAAAAAAAATTCAATGAACAAGAAAGTCGTTGTTACAATTTTGCATACTAGAAGCACAAAATATAGTAATAAAATACGTAACGCGATTGTAACTCAAAGAAATATTTTGTTTTGAACGTATAAATAGATACAATTCTTTCGGAAAATTTAACAGAAATGATGTTTTGTTTCTTCAGATATATCTTTACGTAATATTGATTAACGCTACATATTCTTTGAATACCCATTATATAGTTTTATAAACACTTCCTTCCAAAACAGAATAATATTGTTGTAGAAAAAAATAATGCATATTGATGTTCTCATGGTTGCAATAATGTCTAAACACATCGTTTGAGTCGATTTCCTTTTGTTCTTTTTAATCTTCTGTTTTTAATAGTATGTGCAAGATTATTTAAGTTACAAAATAAAGAGTATTTCAATTTACATAAAGGGGTATATACATATTATTATAATACATAGCATACAATAATGTGCAACAAAATAAAAGAAAGATCAGAATTAAATATTCATACTAACACATAATCAAAACAACACTATATGTTATTCTTATATGTGATATTTATTAAATTTTATAAAATATATATATTTTAACGATTGACAATCTCTTATTAATGAATTCTTTCTAGGATGTGTTGCACTTATCGAAAAAAGTGGGCAGTAAAGTGAAGATGAATAAAATTGACTATCCCAAATTCACCCACTTGGACTTCTTATGGGCGATAGATGCACCCAAAATGCTTTATAAAAAACTTGTGTATCTCATAGAACAACAGTCCCGTAAAAATTAGCGCGTTTTTATAGGTTTATATTCGATCAATAAAGATCCACTTACGTTGTAATTAGTGTTATATTGTTCAATCTGCCTTGTCCTCAGTTCCCTGCCAGAAATTTTAATTCAAAACGCACCATATCACGTAAGTAATTTAGATAATAAAGCGAATGTGATAGAAGTTAATAATTGGATCATTTATATCAATTGTTCATCCAGTTTTTATCACTGATAGCTTATTCGTGTTACTTAATACATAATACAAATTTTATCCATCCAAATTATTATACATTAGGTATATCAAATTAAACTTGAAAACGATTTTTCGGCCAATTTTCGATTATATTAATAGAAACGCATCATGTCATGCTAAGAGGTATTTTTATACCGTGACGACACCCGAATTCTAAGAGTATCTGACATCATAATTCAAAAATAGCTCCCCACATGGAATATCAAATGTATTAATATTATTAATAAAATCATTAAAATGTGTTTCAAAGTCATCAAAAATTTTTCGTCAATTTCAAAATAGAACACACATACGGGGAGGTTTCTTTATACTGTAATGTTACAGATACTTCTGAACTTCGCGGGCTTGTCTGACAATGAAAATTCGAAAAAATATTCTACACACATTTTAATCCACCTGCTACATTTTCACAAAACGAATTTCAAGCTTTCACACAAGCACATAGATACGGGATGAGTTATACGTATACGTTTTTTTCAATTTGATTGTGGATAAGTAAGGAACCTCGCATTAATAATACAAATAGTATCGTAAGTACAATATGCGTAATAAATTAAAGTACCGCGAAGATGTATTTCAAAATCATTGGCCGAAAACGGCCCAATGCAAGAAACCGGTGACTAACCGCGTGTTCCGTTTTCGAACAACCAACAGAAATAATCATTTATAACTAGCTAAATATATAATGACGTAAAACAATAAACACCGAATCTCGTAATATCGTAAGCTGTCTAATTATAATTTCTATCAAAACGTTGTTTAATCAAATACTCCAATCATAATCCGCAGTAATTTTTGGTCATTGTCATGTGCCGGCAACCGGCTTTTCGTCACCATCGTGCACGGTTATGCATATAAAAACAAGCAACCTGTGCAAGCAACTGCGCTGTTATGTCTCACGTGGATGTTTGGCTATAATGCATTGTTACTGAGTTATGATTTTCGCATATATAACTTGTGAAATAATAGCATCTTAATCAACATTGACAGTTGCACACTGAAGCTAAGTTACAACGTGAGGAAACTAAAGACGTTGATAATTAATAATCGCCACGAAGAGAGTTCATGTGCACGAATAACAGAATTTAACCTTGAGAATTCGCAGTGCATTCTGAGAGAAATCAGAATACCACTGAATTCGAGTGTATGAGAAAAATAGAAGATAGCACAAATGTATTAGTATCGAATGTTGTTTACTGAGATCAAGTTACAGCGCGAAAGAATTAAAGTTGTTGTTATTTAATTAATAATTAACACACACAAATAGCAGCATTGAATCTTGAGTATTCACTGTGCATTCTGTGAGAAATCAGAATATTTTAGAATTCTCGGGCGAGAGAAAAATAGAAGAGAACGACAATGAATGAAGCTACATTGCCACCTTCTCCCAATTGGTATCTAAGTACTATTCTGTCTTGTGCCGAGGATGGCAGTATCGCTTGGGGTGCCAGAAATGTAATCGTAATCAGTAAGTGCGAGAATGATAAGTCTGGCAGAAAGTATTCCATAATCAGAAACGCCCACAAGGAGAAAGTTACATCGGTTGCCTTTGAGTCACAATGTGCCGCTGGTAATCATAGGTCACTGGCATCAACCGGTGAGGATGCCATTAGAATTTGGAATACAAGTTCATTATCCCTTGCTCACATCCACATTCCCGAGCATGTAAGCTTCTTTACGCAAAATGCACTTGGAAATGATTTATACGTAGCTGGTTTATACATGTTGTTTTGCTTTTAGGGTAAACATGCTATCACAGTAGAATGGTGTCCCCATGAGTCACAAGTTCTATATGCTTTGACATCCGATGGATGCTTGCTGATGTGGAATTTACGCTTCGGTGCGATTTCCACCTTCTCCTTAGGAAAGATATCCGCAACATGCTTATCGTGTTGTCCCCATCAAAAAAACTTACTCGCCGTAGGTTCTAAGAACGGGTTAGTTTATATTGTTAATTTTGGGAGCAAGGGCTCCGTTATTTACAAGCTCAGGGGACATGACACAGAGGTAGTAAGTTTATCTTGGTGCCCTTCAGATGAAAATGTAATAAGCAAAAATGGACAAAGAGATCTGCTGCTGGCCTCAGGAGGAAGAGACAGGTAAAACAATGTTGTTATGGTTCATGCAATTCTATCATCCACAAATTATTTATATAAGTATTACTGAAACAGTAGAATTGCTAGTATTCACAATTTCTCTAGAACATTTTTCAAATAAATGTAAAAATATTAAGGCACTTATACTATGAATTATCCAAAAGCACTTTCTACATAGAATCTAAATATGTCTTGTATGTGCACAGTTTGATTAATCACAAGACAATCTTCAAGGGCAATGAAACCTGTCTATGCACAGATTATTAATTTTAACTGCTTCCATTCTAAATTGAACACTATACTAAAGATTTCATAAGCCATTATCCTCTCTCCTGACTTTTGTCAATAGCTGTCTTTGCTTTTTATTAATATATGGATATAATACAGAAACATCTTCATCTGGCGAGCTGGAGGAGATGGTCGTTATGAAAGTCAAATAACAATATCGACAAATCCTCTTGGAACAAGTCAGCATAGAAGTAAATTGAATGCTGCGACTGGAGACTGGATCACTGTTAATTGGATTGAACCAAATCTATTAGTATCGAGTTCCACTTGGGGTGAACTAATAAGTTGGGACTTGTCTAAGCAGATGAAAGGGAAACCATTCTGTAGATTGATACATTCCAACCATTTGAGAGGTTTATTCTGTATAGCAAAATGCCCAAGCATTCATTGTAATGCTGATGAAACTGAGGAATCTGACAACAGGTCAGTTATGTTACAATATTACAATTAGACTGCAAATTTTCATTGAATATGAAAAAGGGTCTGTTGGTAGATATTGAAATATTATGAACATAAAATCAAAATCCATATCTCAAATACAAATTTTCAGGGTGAATTAAGTTTTTGCCTAATTTTTTGTACTAAATTATATGCCTAACGAATACCCTTTTCTAAATCATATATAAAACATGTATCCTGTGTTAGTAAAACTTCACAACAAACGAAGGAAGTGTTACTTAAACATTTGCAATCTAGTTATGATAACAAAAAATCCAGGGGATATAATCTTATAAAGCTTGTTTTTCATTACAGAATTACATTATGGACAGTGGCACAAGATCGGCAAATTATTTGCTGCAATATGTCCGGGATCAACGTTGATATACCATACAGCATACCGACCCAGGGTGGATATGTTTATTGCATTGCCGCCTGCCCCTTTGATACATCACGTTTGGCTTTTGGCGTAGGCGATGCTATGTTACGTACATGGAACCTCTCAGAGCCACATTGTACAACTTTCAACGTAACTGCGGTCTGGCAAAAGATTAAAGGAAAAATACGAGCGGTAATTCATAAACTTCAAAACTTAAGATTACCACAGATTAAGATTAAAATTTATTTAATTTAAGCTAAATATAGGATTACGTGTATTTGAGTAAAATGAAAGCAAAATTATTTCGATTTTTATATACTTTCAGGTCTCCTGGCATCCAGAAAAGGAAAACTTACTAGCATACGCTACCGACGAAGGTCGTGTGGGGGTGTTTAATGTAAATATTAATAAGCCGCCTCTTTTATATAGGCAATATCACAGGGATAAAGTTTACGCTTTGGGCTGGGGCCCCTGCTCCGCTTTCAAGCAGCCTGTCCTTTATTCGTGCGCGGAGGGACAACTTGTATATTATGATCCAGATCAATTAAATCGAGGTATAATTTATACATCACGATCATGAATAGTAGCAGTACATATATCTTGCTAACGAAACGCATTTTGGTTCACTAGAAGCAATAACTGTTGTAAAAAAAGATTGCACAGAGTTTTCTTGGAAACCAGACTTTTCCTGTTTAGCTGTGGGTCTTGAAGATGGGTAAGTTATAATATCGACATTATAGCTATAGTTATATTTAGAAGAATAGTGTTAATTATCGTTGATTTTTAGATCAATTTCTTTCTTGAACCGAAATTTCGAAGTTCGGGGAGCAACGAAACAGAGTGCAAAGAAGGTGGTTCATTGTCTTGCATGGCATCCAGAAAGTACTGCGGCAGACCTCGAGTTATCACCTTTGCGAAATTGCATCGCTGTTGCGTATAATTCCTCCTCAGTAACAGTATTCGATTTATCAAACTTCATAGATCATATGAATGAAACGGATGCAAAGAATAGTGAGACTACAGCTCCATCATTTACTTTGTACAATGTACATGAAGTTGTTGCAACATTGAATGGTCACACGGACAAAGTGGTTTGTCTGGCATGGAGTCCACATTTAACCGGTCATCTAGTATCCGGTAGTTACGACAATACTGCACAGGTATTAATTATGTTTCGTAATACTTTTTTACAACTGTCAAATTAATCACGCAGTTCTACTGTTTACAACACGGAAAGTAAAACTAAAATGATTATTCGTAATTCAGTTTCCGAAATCAATAAATGTTTATTATCTTAAAATAACAACTTATACTAGATTAAAGAAAGTTTTAATTGAAAAATATATTTATTGATCGGGTTTAATTATTTATTGCTGTTAGGTTTGGAATGTAGAAACGCAAGAATTATTGGCGACTTATACGGGACACACCGGTCCCATTCTTTGTGTCTTGTGGAGTCCACTGCATCCAGATTTTATAATAACTGGATCGGCAGATTTTACACTACGAATATGGCATACAAAAGAGCTAGTTCCAGTAATTCCTACGGGGTCCACAAAGAAATCAAATGCAAAGAAGAGTAAAAAGAAAGCGGAAAATAAGTCGACTAAAGTGGAAACGAATGTAAATGTAAATGTCATTCAAAATACTAAGGATGCCGCTACCCTATCAGCATCATTAGCAGATCTCACAATAGACCAAAGTTAGTTACTGTTTGTTTTTTACTTTAAGATATTTGGTGTGCACATTAACAATAATAGGTTGTCGTATCAGCCTTTGCTACAAATATTTTTTAACAATCCATAGCCCGATTTCTTTTTTCGTTTGAAATGTTGCAATTACTTTCCCATGTAAAACTGACAAATGTGTCCATATTTCGTATCTTACAATTTACCTCAATCGTAACTGCATACAGAAGGGAAAATCCCATTCAAATTAGTTCACAAATTAGTTCAGACAAGCAAAGCATTGCCTTTCATATTAGCAGGGATTAGTGAAAACCTTCCTCAGAAAGCATTATCTAGACAATGATAAGCCCCGCAATGAAATATATTCATTAATTCCAGAAATTTGCGCGTTTATACAGACAGACAAACATATGAACACTTTCTTTTATACAATGCAGAGATGAATTTATGCAAAAGATATTTTACTTTCAGACGCGAGTACAGTGGCAACGAAAGGAACAAAGAAGAAGAAGATTGAGCGTATATCATATTTTACTAAAACCTCGAAGTTATTAAATGATACTGATGTCGCACTGAATAATCTTTTGAAAATTGCGAAACATGCACCAGATAGTACAGACCCTGTTACTGAAATACAAGAGGAAGCAAGCATCAATGATCATGGGATCTTACCACTCTTTGCAGACCATGACACTTTCCTGTCGTACATAAAAGATGAGAGTAAGTATGTATTGTGTCATATTATTAGTTGTGTCGCTCGCGGATCATATAAGCGATGTAAGAATTGAGGTAATAGAAAAGGGAACAGGATTTATTCGGCAATTCGATATAGACCTTCGTACAGTTAAGGATCTTGAGACAGACTCGTTACACAAAAGAGTTTCGGGATAATTTGAAAATGATGATCTAAGAAAAAGTTTATCAAGATTGTAAAAGTATGAATAGCTTCTTTATAAAAATCAATTCCACACTTTCATGTTCTCTTTGGCATCGTGAAGAGAAGAATCATACGATAGAGAAAAGGCACGTGGTGGCAACAGAAATGAGTGTTTGGTACGACAATCTAAAGGAGGAACTTGAACAAGCTGCCAAAGAAAAAAGACTGAATGACTTCCTCATCTCGCTTGCTCCTAGTCTATCCACAAAGTAATAATCCAATTTTTACTGTAGTTAATTACCGAAAAGAAAGGGGCAAAGTTTAGCAATTTTTTCGTTGCCCTTTCTTACGATTGAAATTGTATAAGGTATTTTAAGAACCAAAAGCTAGACAAAATTGTAAGTGTATTATTGCATTGTAGGATATGGAAAGAGATGTGTGAAGCATATGCGAATCAATTAATTACGGAGGGTAATCCGCAAAAGGCAGTGACATATTTGCTTTGCATACATAAAACGTACGAAGCAATCAATGTGCTTGAAGATGCTAATTTATATAACGAAGCATATGCAGTTGCACGCTGCAGGCTTGATTCTGATGATCCTATAATAAATAGTATCTTAGAAAAATGTGCCGATTACTATATATCATTAGGCCGTTTTGAACACGCTGCCCATATGTAAGTCAAAATGATTCATTCATTTTCAAAATTCCACAAATTCTTTTGCTGACCTTTAACACTTATCTTTATTTTTCCACAACAGTTATGGGAAGTTGAACAATTTCGAGAAAGCGATTAAATATTTAGCGCGACGCAAAAACGCCACTATTCTAGCAACCGCTGCGGACATTGCGATGTTGTACAAAGAATCCGACTGTGCTTTGTCGCTGGCCGACCAGTCAATTAATATAGCATTGTTGCAATCAGAATATGAGGTAGCTCATCGTGTAATTGCTAAGTATCCACAATTAAAGGTACAAAACTACAATACCTTAATATTATGTACTAAATTAACTGTCCTTCCTGGTTTTACCGGGGTGATATTTCGTATACATGTTAACAATAATTAAATTTAAAGAATAATGGGTTGTTTCAATTATCTGTATTGTCGCTAAAATCATCTAATAACGTAGAATGGTTCGATTCTCCTTCCATTACTTTTGAAATTTTACTGAAAATGGTTTAGTGGATTTCTAATTATTGCGAACATAAGGCGGCGAAGTGTTGTCCTTTATATTTGTAGGAATAACTCTTTAATTTGTGCTTTATATTCCGTAATACTCTAGTACAGAGAGGTTCACTTAAAATGTCTTGAAGAGTTAAAGAAAGTTATTGGAAGAAAGGCAGATCTGAACACAATTCAGTCTTGGATAACTGGGAACTCTGAATACAGTATCTTAAGTATCTTAAAGGTCCGAATTGGAACGCTTGAGTGTGACTATTACTCGGATTTGTATCGAAATAGTTTCACCGACAGTCAAGAAAATGAGGAAATGGTACTCGCAGTAAAAAAGAATATTGTATGAGTAGTTTGATACTAAATGAAAAGGAATGTTAATGAATTTCCATTATTACAGTTGTGGATGTCAGTTGCTCGCGAAATTGCTATGGCGATGGTGTGCGATGATCAGGAAAAGAGACTGAAGCATATTGTTGGCGGTGTTGGCCTAATTTCTCAATATGAAATGCTCCGTCGACAAGACTTCGAAAACCGCCACAGTCCCTTAATGACATTAATTGTACATCTCGATGCTACAAGCCCAACCAGTACTGAAAGTATTTACACGCAAACCAACTTGCCCGCCTCTTCAAGTTTGCGTGCTTATTTATGTTACGCTCTCATTCACTGGCTAGTGAATAACAAAAATAGGACACAGGAGCAAGGCGAAGAGTCAAATGAATGTGTACCAAACGTAATAAATATGATATTAGAGTCAAACTTACTTCAAGACCTTTTTAGCCCAATGGCGGTGAATCATTGGTCCACACAGGGTACGATCCCCAAATTGGAAACGCAATTAACTTCAGCATTGGGTAAGTTTGACACTTGTTAACGAATTAAACACCAAATACTAATATAATTCAAAATATTTAATTATAGAAATAACTACGTGTTATTTAATAATAATTTCGCAATAATTGCAATAAGAATACTTATAAAATATCGGTTTACACAAGTTTGTAAATTGCTGAACTGCAGAGATGTTTTGTGCATAAACACAATTTTGTCTTTCATTGCAGCCAAACCTGAAGATAACAATGGAGAAGTGACCCTCCTGAAAGAAGAGCTCAACAAATTAAAAACTACAAGGAAACAATTTCTCGACGAATACGTATCTGTTCCAAATCCTATAGTCGCATATTTTACAGCGAACCAATTAAAGGGTTCAGTTCCTAATACAGAGACTCTTTCTCAGAAGATTGCTGAGTTGTGGAGCAATGCGATGCCACCAACACTGTGATAGTTCAGTTAAATAACAAACTGGGATTGTACTTTACAAATGTTTTATTACAGAAAAAGACACATTTTGTTTAAAAAAGGAAGAGCTAATCTGCGTTCACTTGCCAGAAACACAATTCCCTATCATTACCGGCGCAGACATAAGGCAGTTTGTAGTGCCAAGATATACCACCAAATAACTTTACCTTGGACGATAAGATCACTTGTTTTGTTTTTAGATTTACCACTTTTAATGTGTTATCTGGCCTGCCGATTGTTGCTACAAGATTTGCGCTAAATGGTGAATATCTGACGGCCAATCCTCCTTCCACATATAACGTTTTGTACTTCAAAGGTTGACTGTAAAACATTAAGTTTCATGTACACATTGACAATAACTTGTTCTACAAAATACTAGAATATTGCACCTATTTTTTTGCAAGAATCTTTTGATGATATATAATATGACATGCTATTCCATTTGAAAATGTCAAGTTATTGTTAAAACATTCCGTATAAGTAGTAAATATTGCAATATTTTATAGTTCATAATTTGCCAACTAAGAGAGAAAATCGTAGTAAAATCGGTCCAACCATTTCCAAGTTTACACGGTGACTGAGAAGAACATACCTGGGTGCGGAAACATTCCATAATAATAGTTCACCCATAGCCAAGCAGACTGCTTTCAAAGGGTCGGGACCCCAATCTGCGGATATAAGTGGCACCATTCCCGCATCCAAAGAAAGAATCGCCTGTTGCGTTCTAATATTGTACATTCGAATTAAGCCATTCTTCTCTGCTACAAGAAGCTTCCCCGATTCCTCGCTATGGAAACGAACACTCATTCCAGGCGACATTAAATGAAACGTTGAGACATATTTTTGTTCCTCTTTCACAGCCCACAACTTACAAGTGTGATCGTCCGATACGGATGCAAGTAACTCTCCTTCTGGCTCATAGCAAAGAGAGTTTACATAATCCCCATGGCCTTCTAAGATCTGGAAAACAAAATCAGCGTGACGTTAATTAATTATTCTCTCATTACTGTCAAGCTCTTCTCTTCTACAGAGAGTATATTCTTTGTATCATACTTAATAATGTTATAACTAGACTGCAGACTTCTATACAAGTATCAGTTTTCATTGCTCCATTATGCATTTAAATATAGTAGCTGTAACAAGAGGATTATGTATTTTGTTAATACAAAACACAGAGTAAATGTGATTTTGCAGAGTCCAAGTGCGCCCTTTTTGCATAAATATCCACAGTATAGTAGTTATAGCATACAGTAGAAAACTGATTACCCAAAACCAATTAAGGACATGTCTGTTTGGATAAGGGACTCTCCAGATAATAGAACAGTTACTTTCTTGATGTTGGTCCCCATATATTTTAAAAGAAAGTATATAAATATTAATAATAGCAATCACAAATACTGAAATTAAATATGATTTGCTTAAATACTTATTGGTCCCAAATCTTTCTAGCTGCAAAAGCTATGTTATGATGTACTACTAATGAAATAACTGAGGATTTGAATAACAAAGTGATTGGATAGTAGAGATTTTGGATAAAAGAGGTTCCACTGTAATTTCAGAGTTATCAAATGTTAAACATCCAAATATATTCTTTTCTCCTACCGCAACAGTATTTACTGTGTTAAAAAAAAGAATTCCTTTACTGGTAACCATACCTCATAAGTGTTAACATCATTTAGATTGCTACTGTACAATCTGATTTTGAAGTCTGCTCCAGCGACACTGAAGGAAAGAACTTTCGGCACAACGCTCAATGAAGTTTCAGGACTCCATGCAATAGCATGGGCCCGTGTATCATGATGGAATGATCGTATAGGATTATAAGCAATGTTTTCCACTGTCTCATCTTCATCCTTGGAACATCAACGCACACCACAAACATAACATAAATTCAATGGAATACCACATTTACACAAGAGATATTTATATTTATTATAACAGATATTTGTTCAGCTGATCGAAAACCATATAAAGTTACCTGGAACTTAACGCTGCCGACAATAATCTCGTCAGCAAGTGCAATGCAAACTAAATGCTGAGACCACTCATAAGGTGAGAACTCCACGTGATAAATCTGATTAGAGAAGGTCAATTGGAACATAGGTGCGGTGCTCAACGCTTCGTCCATCCTTGCTTTTTTTCAAGAAACTTTGTGTTATCCCGTGCACAGAATTTTCAGTAACAACAATAACATTACGCATGGGGCACCGGCATAACCTTTCAGGAAATCACCATTTACGTTATTTTAACAGGCAGTGCAGAATCTGTATTTATGAAGTCACTTCGGTTGAACGTAGAGTAGAATTAATAAAAAGATGGATTAACAATTGTAATATAACTTGAGACAGTTATAAGTTAATAATTCTAGGCAGTGTTTACGCGGGTCATCTGTTTACCGCGCGATTTTGTCTTCCATTATGGAATGCTGTCACTTAAATTCAAATAATGTGACAAATACAAAATACTATAATACAGAATGTATAACAATGACACAATCATTATGTTCCATAAACAGATTTAATAATGGATGATGATATTTGTGATGTCAATCTAAATTTACATAAATCTGCTTCACATACTTAAACTTAATTAACTCATACTTCTAATAAAAATGGGGTGTGAAACTCCAATTGGACGATTATTATTAGTTTGTCGGTCATTTTTTTGATTCATTTCTCACGAGAGTAAACATTTTTACGAATGCAAAGACTTTTTGCTTTAAAGAAGAATTAAGGTACGCAAGGATAACATAAATTAGAGTGTCAGAAATCAAGCGAACATGGAACAGGAAGTCTGAGTTCTTGACAGCCAAAAACTAACGAAACTGAAATTATTATTTCCAATTGCCTGAATAAACGACAGATTGTCCTTTTACTCAATGGACATTGTTTAGAAATGAAAATGTCTCTCCAGTTCTCGCACATAAATGTGAAAACAATGTGTAGCGTGTCATTCATTGATATATTGATCAATATATATATATATATATTCAATGTATATAAACAGTTCGAAGCAGAGTTCCGACAATAAAATCCTCCCTTTGCATTAAACGTAACAATAATGGGTATGTGAATGATATTCGAAGTTAAATATCGGGAATATTACACTTCATTTGATGAAACATGTTTGCATTACGATCAGAACGCGGAGGCGAAGATGTCTGCTACACCACTTTTGGCACAGCTTCTCAATGAATGAATCTTCGACATAATATGGGAGAATATATATGTAATTCGTCTTACAAAAAATGCATTTTATATACATGCCAGCAGAAAGCATTTTCCTTTACGTGCTTTTCTCATGTGTCTGCTATTTGATGCTTGCGGTAATTGCAGCAAATGAGTATCAATAATTCACATAAAAAATAAAAGGTGTCCTGGTCTTTGATGTATGAAGAATATAGAAATACCAAATAATAAAAATTATATGAAAAATAATCGAAGTATAAAATAATATTCGAAACGTGTTGACTTAAATTGCAATACAAAAAGAGCTGCTAGGTCATTATTTGGAGCCTAAAAGAATTAAGTGAATACTGTACTCAACAAAGACTGACAAATATTAATGATACTCGATTGCAATCATGGTAAAGCATAAAATCAGAGAAATTATGAGTTAGCGAGGCCTTTGTACGTAAGATTACTTGATGATTCTTCAATGGAGAATTCATGCATAGTGAACTATAGCTGCGGGTGGAGTGTTTTTCGCATGGATGAAATCAATTCATTCCTGTTATTAAAAATTAAAATATTGTTTATGAGCACAGATTACACGTATTCGACTATTTACAGTTTGGTGTCTTAGCTGTTAATGCTCCTCCATAGCTAGATGCGTTTCTAAGTCTTCATGCTTATCGAATTAGCAAGTAGTACGAAAAGGCATTACATGCAAGGAGATGAATTGCGTACCACGCGCACTGGTAAGCACACTGATATAAACTTACAGAGCTTGTGTGCAATGTCGCGCCGGATATTATTCTTCTTCGTGTATTTTACAATATATTTATGAATTCAACAATCTCATTCTGTCATTACTTTCCTAATTGGATAACAAAAGTCGAGGACATCAGCCGGCAGAGTAACACCTCTAGTACGAGTGGTTTCACGAAATTATCGTGACTTTCTTACAAATAAATACTTCTAGAACTAATCATGCCACACGCACGTTTGTTCACCCCCCGGGAGACCGGCGCACGCTCCTTCACAGAGTCGCATCTGCTCATGCATACATTTTCCGGCATGATGTTTGGCTCTAATTAATTACGATACTGTGTTCAACTACATATCACGTTAGTCACAAAGTATCATCACTGCACCATTGTGTTCCATCGCACGATTAATTGAGCCAAGAAGCTACGAACAGTCGGTGCTACTCTCGTCCTGACGGCTCCGATTTCTGACAATAAATCTCTCTTACCATCCGATAAAATCTTATTCCGCGCGTACGTCTATGTATATATATAGATTTATGCACGTATATCTATGTATACAATATGTATACCGCATTCCGTATTTAACAAACTTCACCTAATGTTAGACATAAAGTGTAGACAAGAATCCTTTCTGAAAAATATGCAGTACGTTTGTGATGAAGGTTGCCATAGCCATTACTGTACGCGAAGTAGATGCTGCTGAGTGTCTTTGCGGCTGCTGATTAGGATCTGTTTAGTTGACCGCAGCCTAAGGTAGGAATCATTAGTTGCAAAATAGAGACTTCAGTTTAAGGGCGAACGTTATGCCAGAGCTCTTATGATTTCTTCTCCTATCTCTGACAGTAACGTGTTATTGTCTCCTTTACCCTCGACAACCAAATTCCCGGTTGATTTCTATAACAGAAATGTATTATAAAAGTGTTAGTAAAGTGCAATGCCGTAGTTCAGTGGTATTACGCTGGGACATTGTTCGTATGCTGTGCATATTGTAGTGAGGTTGACATATTGACATTTTTAAACACGTTTCACTACATACAGCCACGAACAGACGCAATGTTCATACTCACGTTATGTTTCAACAAAAGGCAAACGTGGTGTCCTTTCAAAGAATGCCCGTAAAGTGATGCACTGTTATTGACTTGTTCGACGAGCGTTAAATTACACTTCTGACAAATGGTAGTTAATATCATATCAAAATCTTGCGAGGGTACAATGTCCTTGCGAATTTTATGTACTAACTGGCCACTCTTCAACAGCTCTGTGAGAATGTCTTTATGGGAGAGGTGGCCAACCATAAACTTGCTACACGCTAGTGGCATAGTAAAGTCAAGTTTCTCTTGCAGCGTGCCTTCTTGACTCTCCAACATAAATGTAACAGTACCCTTCAATCTCTGAGCAAACGTTACATCGGACACTACGATAGTAAATTCAGTTTCCTTGGCGTCCTGCGGAGGCAGTTGAAATGGCAGTTTTACTCCAAATTCATCACCCGACTGAAAAAAAGATTCCATCACTGTTACAGGTAGTAAAAACAGATTTCGAAAAGTGGATGATTACAGTAGAACCTCAGTTATCCGGCATGTCCTCATATTTTAATACGGGGACATGTCTATTCAGATAAATCAATCTTCAGATAATAGAAAAGTTAGTTTCCTAATGATAACAATCACAAATGATGAAATTAAATATGATTTGGTGAAATATGCCTGAGTCCAACGTCTGTTTAATTGCCAAAGGGGTGTTGTAACCGGTTATATTATTAAATATACATTGCACTGTGTACAGAATGATTCACTTGCTTTTGAATAATCATTGGCGAGTATGCACTGCAATCTACAGAATAATTGCATAAAATATCTCATAATTTTGAATCGAGTTGACTGTTCTGATTCAAGGACAAGTGAATCATAGTCTAAATATTCAAGACATACCAGATATTCAAGTAAAAGAGGTTCTACTTTTTCTGATTGCTATGATGCTCTCAATTTTAAAAACACAAATACTTACATTCCGTACTAGCTTCAGTGAAGTCGTGTCTGAAACGTCGAAGACTAGTTCCTTTATTAACTTTTGACATGTGTTTGTCATGAGTATTGACACAGCAATTTTATTTGTTTCCTGCGGAATTTGCTTTAACTCATAGGTCATGGAAAGCATTTTGTTTTTGGCTAATTCTTCCAACGAAGATACAGGTTGGACGAAACTGTTGTTCTCTTCCAGGCTTGCAAAATCATCCTTCAATTCTGGCAATACTTCCTTCGAGGGCGTTGAAATACCTGCTGTCTCTTCATAGTCGGATGATTTCTTCTCTTTCTTCTCCTTCTTATCTTTCTTCTTGGATTTCCGATGTTTTGTATCGTGTTCTTCTGTCTTCTTGTGCTTGTCATGGCTCTTCGATTTCTTTCGCTTGGAGTCTTTTTGTTCCTTTTCCTTTGCACCAAACACTTCAGTATATTCGTCGTTAGCTGCAGACTGAGACTTTTCGGGTGAAGTATTGTTCTCTAGCCACATGTCAGCGACTTCAGGCTCATTGTCTCCCTTCCTTTCTTTGACATCCTTAGACTTCTTCTTGGACTTTCGGTGACTCTGTTGGATATCGTAAAAGTCGAAGTTAAAATAACTTTTGTTAACGGAGAAAGTAATCTAAACGAAAGGTGGGGGTAAGAAATCAAATAATTACCTTTTCCTTCTTTTCCTTTGCTTCTTTCTCCGGCGTTTGTGGAACAAAATTGTTTTCAATGACTCTATGCTCTAGAACAGGTAATCGTTCGTCTTCTCTTAAAGGCATATCTAAATCAATATTCAAAGCTCTATGAGGATCATTCGCGTCGACATGATCGAATTCATCACTATCGCTTATTTCTGCACCCGGTGGTAATTCTCCTATACCCGTATTAACAACTTGTATGGGAAAACCATCTTCTTGTTCGTCCTCCGACTCAGATTTCTTTGCTAAAGGCAAAACATACATTATAATTGCAAAATGTACGATCAAGAGCATCGCAACAAATAATATAAATTATATTCTCACATTTCTTAGACTTCTTTTTCTTCTTGCTATGCTTCTTATGCCTTTTATGACTATTGTCATCGCTCATATCACGATATTTCAGTGGTCTTGTGTAGTTGGGAATTTTTAAAGAGATTGGTATGTCTAACTCAGCGATAGGAATGTTCTCAAAATCGTCCGACATATTCGACGAATTGTGATACGACGTGTTGTTCTTAAACGAACCCTTCAAGTAATGGGGATTGTTTTGTTGCTCCAATTTTCTCGCCTGGCGTATTTTCCGGAGCTCTTCGTGGGATGGTTCAATCGTGTCTCGTTTTGAATAGGAATCATTTGCTTTTTCTGACTTAACAAAAATATCATTCATGTCTAAATCCTCGGAGTCTGAACTCTCGGATGGCGGATCATTTATCCAGGAATCTAAGTCCAAGTCCTCGGGAATTGGTACCTAATAAATCGCAAAAAGTTTATATTACATTTGGAGTCAAAAATATGAATAAGCTCCCAAGGTTTATTAATTTTGCACACCTTTCGTTGAGCTTTAGGAGCAACAGGATTCAATTCCCCCTCGAAAGCTTCCATAAGTTCTTGCGCTAACCCAGGATTTTCTTTTAAACATTCAAGCAAGACTAATGCTGAGCTAGATCTTTCTTGAACTTCCAAGTCACCACTGCATACGAATGCTCCTATTTTATCAGTCAACCTATACACCTAAATAAAAATTGAAGGGCAACGTTAACTTTAATAACCATCATCAAATTGTTTATGAAGCGATAAGGCAAAAGGTAATGCAAAACACTTGCAAACAGTAATGTAATGCATTTTGAGTTATTTGTCTCACCTCTTCCATCTTCTTTGTATCTCCTTCCTTTTCTGCTTTGCACAGCGTTGCTGTTGCAAGTTTTAGGATATTGTGGACATATACAGCCTGGATATGCCCTGGCAAGCTGTAAGCTTGCGGCGGTAACATTGATTGTAATGTTGCTATAGGATCTTCTAGTTCACTATCAAGTTAAACATTGATCAGTATGACACAACTTAAGAAACTCTGTACAGCATAACAGTAGCGCATTCTAATACCTAGAAAATTCGCCGCAAATCCATGCTGCAGCATATAAAACTTCCGACATGGTAGCTCTAGGTTGACCCGTCAGAAGGTATGACTTTTCCAATAGTAAGGCACATTGCTGGACTGCACAGCTTCGTATCGCTTGTACGCGAATAGCTACGTCGAGTAATTGAGTTGCTACTAGTGGCCCATGCTTGGTGCCTTCCATTCGCGTTAATTCCACCAATATAGATATGTACCTGAAAATATACCAAATACTTTAAACAAACAATTCTTGCATACTTGTAAATCATATCTCGAAAACGGGCCTAAGGATCTTCACGAAATGAAATGAATCTACCATTTTTTAGATTTTATTTAGCTAAATCCCAATTTCAGAGACAATCATTTAGATTGTTTGAATAAGCAGATTAACTCTTTATATTCAGAGTCCCTTTATCCAGCAATGCTCGACCATCCTAGTACTAGTAAACTAATTTCCAAATCTGCTACTGTAAGATGCCAAAGACCTGTTGTTTAATGGAATACGTACCACTCAAAATACGTAATAAATTGATAGTTATTTTGTGAACAAATCTGTATAATCTTGGAGAGCAATTCGTCCCGATAAGTTGTACCCTCGGCTTTATCCATGTGCACCATTAACTTTTTCACTATTTCCATTAAGTTCTTCTTGGATACCATGCCGTACAACAAGTCCAAGGCACGCAGTCTTATACTTTCATCTTTGTCATCGAGACATTGCATAATGAGGTCTTTATGGGCTTGTACGCTCTTCGGATGCGTTCTGAGGATCTTAGACATCGCCAGCAAGCCCAGATACTTCAAGTTTTGATCAGAATCTTCGATCAAGATTCTTAGCTTTTGAACACATAGCTGTATCGAGTCCGAATGATTTGGCATACCGGACGAAATCGAAATCAATACAGCTATCACTGTATTAATGCATTCATACAGTAAAGACATTGCCGATGTACTAGAAATCAGGAATATCACATTATTAATCACATTAATCGTTAGCGTTGTCTAATTGTACTGTACAAATAGAAGCAATTTAACGAATAAGAAATAAGTTGTACTATTTACAAAAGCGAATTTCAGGAGACTATCTCATATGATATAGGAAAGTCAAGTTACATTAAAAGCAACTATCGAATCTACGCATGCATTAAAAAGGAAATAAGAATGAATAGAGTACTTTAAATACCTGTGTATCAAATTGGTAAGGGGTTCTATTAACTTTTTGCCAAGCCTAGGTTCTAGAGGTGTCAACGCGCCAAACTGGAAATACACGTTAGATTGCGATCTAAGAAATATGGTAACGCTTAACGCATACAAATGCCCAAGTGTAATGCTCGATTCACACACACCCGTGACATATTAATTTCCACAGTACACTGATATGTTTATCTTGTTTGTATATACCTTCTATTTTAAATTATATATGAATTAATTGTACTAAAATTCTTAAACTAGTTACAAATGGAACTTCAAACTTATTCATAGCACATCAGTATCTGTATTCTGCTAGTACAGATTGTAAATAGCATTCTGCTGTTGTGAAGTGTATGGATTTAGACATAATAATACAAGTATATGTTAATACAGTGCATTGTTACTTAATTTTCACTGGTATGTGCAAATGGACCTTAAGTCAGCATTTGTATGCAAATAATACCCGCGCAGAATTCAACATTGGTAAAAAATGGAAAACGCACTACAAATATATGCCTACTGTTAATATGCTTTGCGGTACTATAAAGTCAATGAACAAAATATTTAACTAATACAAAAACCTTGAAATCAGGTCAATTAGTGGTTGGGTAAGGCGCCGGCCCATTTTCGGCTCAATCAGTGTTATTGTGGAGAACTGAGCATGTGAAACAAGACCAATATTACTCGGTTCATATGAAAACAAAATAAATTTTTGTATGTACAATGATTCCAGTGTCGAGATTACAGTTTTCCACTCTCTTGAATTTGCAAATCTGCGTTACAAAGCACCCACTGACTTACCAGTTTAATAATTTTAATTAACATCCAATTGTTGTTGGAGGTCGTCATTAGCTTAAAGAAAACTGGTGCAAGACTGAGATAGTTCTTCGGATTCTTTCTTGCCAACTCACACACTACATTCACTGCCGAGCTTTGTACACCGGTGTCTGGATCCTCCAACTTTTCCTTCAATCTGGGAAACGCAGGCCTTAAAGCTTCTGGGAATCGCAGGAATACCTTGTACATCATTAGCACAGCTTTCTTGCGAAGATACGGCTTTGTCGATGTTAACAGAGTCATAATGTCATTGACTAAGTCTCGTGCAAGATCTGGGCTTATAAAGCAGGATAAACCACTTAGTGCCAAGCCAGCATCATATTGGTTCTGACTGTTTAAGTCCTTGCGAATCATGTTTGTAGTCAACATCAAAAGCTGCAATGAATATCATACATGTCAGTGATTCTTATTGTTTTCCTTGGGAAAACCAACCTTTGTGTATTAGTAACCAAAATCACACAGAGTATTGAATATTAATCACTTGCAACTTGCGTACGATTTACATGCGCAGAGACATTTCACAATTAAATTTATAGCAATTGAATTTTTTCCTGTTAATTGAATAAGTTATATAAAAGAAGCATATTTGTATATGTAAATTATGGTGATCAAATACAAGGTAACAAATCCAATTCTGAAAAGTCATAATTGCAATGAAACTTAATAAGATTTAATTTCAAGACAATCGCTTTGTATAATTAATACTTTTCATTTAAATGAAGATGTACAGTTGGCATACAAAATTAATATAATTTCTCCAGTTCATGAGTGAGACATACTTCCAGCAACAGAAATGCTGATGACAAACTACTAACTAATAATATAAGATTTACATGTTTTGAATATAACTTTAGAGTTATACTTTGTGCAACATACAATCATAGTAACATAAAACTTAGCTATCACTTTCTTTATCTCTTTTATCAGTACCTATATGAAGGCAGTGGAATATATATATCTAATACTGTAATTGGTCATAGTGCAACTTTAGCAATTAAATAAATTTAGGGAAATCTTCGAGCAAATCGTATTTAATATCAATATCTATAATTGCTATTATTAATATTTGTATTCCTTTCAAAATATATGAAGATCTGCATCAAAAGTAACTCTTCTATCGTTCAAAAAAATTCCTTTATCTTTATATAACTTCGACTGTACTACTATAATACTAGAACAGAATCATACTTCAGTATCAGCATGGAAACTCTGGCTGGCTGCTAGGTAACCGATTCTCTTGTACGTGAATTTAGCGGACGACATCACTTCTATTATGTTGAAGCCAGCCCAGCTAATGTCATATCCCAACATTTGGAGCTGCAACGCGGAAAGATTTAACTATAAAAATTCTGTACAAATGACTGGGAGGAAAGTGTAAAGGGACTTCTCAGTAATCGTACATATGTCAATTTAGCGACAGCATTGGCTTTAACAGCGACATTGTCCTGCCGCAGCTCCTGCTTGATCTCTTCGATGCACTGTGCAATATATTTCGCCTGCAACCAGAATAAACAAGCATTGTTTATACAACGCCGTAAGCGATGGTTATCGAAGTGGTTAGGTTATGCCACGACGTTAATTCCCTAATTGAGGCGGCAATCAACGCCTACTCATTTACCTCGTTCTCATTGTTGTTCCGAATTCCACGCACAAGATCCGTCAGGTTCTTGTCGAACAATCGCTCGAAATTGCCTTTCACCTTGCGTAGAGCCATGATGGCATTTAAAAAGTGGAACCTGTCGCTCGCCGAATACTGTTTAAAGGGCTCGCCGCTGCATGCGTCCGATCGTCCGACAAGTTAATCGGATAATTCGCCCCGATTGCATTACCGTATGTTGCACGGGCCTTAATCTTCAGTCACACTCGCTCACTGGCTCCTCGCTACATCTTTTGACAGATTAGCCGAGAGTGGGCCGTGAGAAAGTTCTGCTCCAAAATTGGACTGCGAAGCTCTGCACGAGTTAGATAGATACGAGTATTGTATCTACCTAAGATGTTCCAGCGGGCAGTTTGTTCGAGGAACATGAAGTTTACAATCTACCGTGGACACGCATGCAGAGCTGGCTGAACTTCACTGCACTGCGGCACGTCCCGTTAACTTTGACTCGCTTTCCCTCAATAAAAATACGATTAATATATGCGAAATGTTGAGCAATATATAGTCCAATGATTAAAAGACGATTATTCACGGTATTTCATGCATTATGCGGCAATGCACTACGAAATCGCGATTTCTGTATTCACCAATGAAAGCGCGCGTGCTCCAATTTTCTATTGTAAAACGTTTATTGCAATATCTCGCATTCGCGAATGCATCTTTCCTATAGTAATTGTGGCCAATCCGAAAATAAAGTAACCAGAATACTTCCCAGCTATTATTGCAGTTTATTTATTTCCAACGAAACATTTTTTATGCAATTTTTATGTCGTAGCACGGAAAGGATTAAGTATTAGTGTGTGATAAAATCCTGCTATATTTCATCTATTGCTATTGCCAGTGCTTGACCAAATTATCTAGATACATATCTCAATAGCGTTCTGTAAATTTGCAAACGTTTCATATTTATCCCTTTCGCTAAGCAGCAAGTTCCTTAATTTGTGCGAGCTCTTAGGAGTTCTATGCGACTTTTCTGTGTATTGACCCGTCTATAGCTCATTTTGGCCGATTCATCGAGTACGCTAGAATGCCCGGTTCACGGGGCTTCGCTCAGACTGCTCTCAACCACGCTCGGCTCTCGGAAGGGAGGACGGCCGAGCGTAGAGAAGCCATTGAATAAATGGCCGGAGAACTAATCGACAAGAGTCCCAGCGTGGCTGACGGTCCAGCTTGTTTGGAATGACACGAGTGACGTTCTTTTGTGGCACGCATATCGCCAAGAGTTAGCGCGAAGCTTCCTCTGGCAAAACTGGGAGACGCTGCATTGCGAAATGGAGTTATCGCTCCGTTCGCCTGGGCATCACTGCTAAGACAATTCTCTCAACATCTTGGATGAGCCCGCACCTCGCACTGCGCACGGCAGATCCGAAGGTTGAGAACCTCGCAGTTTTGTACATTAATCTTTTCTCTCTCGGCTTTTAAAAACAAGCGTTTGCGATGGACCGCCTCGGCTGGTATGCGGAATAGCACGTATGTCGCTGCCAGCCTGATATTGAACTTCGCATGGTGGAGCCTGTTATATCTTCACCATGTAGCAGTCAGGACGATATCGTACGCACGCTTTCCCCGAAATCCTTATTTTTAAATCCAAGTGTCTGCTTGCACTTGTCAATGTATGTTATTGTACCACTTTTGGTTGGGTACTTGCATACCTGTTTCCTCACTGGATGGACTTGTTGTTGCTCATTATTGCTCAATGTTTTGGTATTATTGGTATTTTCCTTATATCACCATCAACATGTAATGGCAAGCATATAAATAGGAAGATTTAGTTTTATAATTTCACAATTTTTATATTGTTAAAGAGGAAACAAGAAAGCCGGGCAAAATGATACTCCTTTGCAATGTTTCGCCTGTTTGTTGTAAATTGGTATAATTGCTTCATCAAGGAAGCTTTAGTTAATGTTGCTTCAAAGTAATTTCGGCTGAGCATTTAAATATGTACTATTCATTCCTAAATTAGTATTATCTTGATGTGGACCAAAATATTCATAGAAATTGTAATGAGAGCTTAAAGAAGTACTGAACTGATTAACATTGTATAAAAATGTATCTAGCATTTTTAATAAAAGTGTTAAAACTTCAGTGAAATTGTTGTAAGCACTTGTGCCCATTTAAATGCTAGCCACTGTATGGGCGATACACAGAACATCCGAAAAACATAAAATATCAGTTCTTCCTCCAGCAAGGATATAGTTTATGATTTTCATTAAGTATACTATAACATGAATCAGCAAATTATAATGTTTTTGCTTTGTATCAATATTTTGGGAACTACATGTTTGCAGGTACTTTGTGACAGATGAGTTTAGTCGCTCTGGGAAACACAATGACCGAGGAGTACTTTGAATTGCCACTCAACATGGACAGAGTCTGTAGAATCTGTCTGACAGAGGCTACCAATTTGTCTCCCATCTTTTGCATTGACCAAGAAGTAACCGATTACTCCAGCTTGCCACAAAAAATACAAGTATGTGGCGCGATCGAGATCCATGAACAAGATGGTCTACCTTCCCTCATTTGTGACGTTTGTGTATATAAAGCAACGGTAGCACACGAGTTCCGGCAGCAGTGTCAGATTTCCGACACTAAGTTAAGAATGTATTATAACAAACCTCCGAGGAATTCAATCATGGTATAAATGCATATCGCTCTTGTGTTAATTATGTAAAGTAGAACAGAAGAATAGAGCATCCTGTAACTTTTTAGGAGTGCAGTACACAGACAGATATAGACAGCTCTTTATTATCGAAGGAACCAGTGGAGACGGAGGAACATTACTTTGTAAAAGGAGAACTCCAAGTAGCAACGAACAGTGCACCTGAATATACCCAAGCAGATATTCAAGTTCAAAGTGAGACATATGTCAGAGAGGAACCCAGCTTGACTACGGAGCAAATAGTTATGGAGGATGGCAAGCTGTATATGTGTTCTATTGGTTTTGAGGGTGAAAAAGAAATGGTGAAAGAAGATGATTGCATGGAAGAATCTGCCCCTGTGACGGAAGAATCCATTGTCGGCCCAGCTAGTGTAGATATTGATGAGCAGATGGATTTAGAGGATAAAACAGACATTGAACATAGCATGCATAAGTATGCTGAGGAAGAATGCACTGATCAACAAGAAGAATATCTCACTGAAAGTATTGTCTCTGAAGACATGGTGGAAGAAGAAGTAGTACCACAAAAACGAACATCGTCCAGAAAAGCAAAATCACTGGTCAATAAAACATACAGCGAAGAAGAAGTGGACGAGACTTACTATGATGAAAGAATTGATAATCAAGGATCTGAGGAATCAAAGTTCCAGTGCAAAGTTTGTTCTAAACACTGTGCCACTTTGAAGGGACTGAAAAAGCATTCTCTTGTTCATGAGAAGAAACACAAATGCAACGTTTGTTTAAAGATGTTCTACAAACAAGAAAATCTAGAATTTCACAAAAAGATTCATTCGTTCAAGCCTCACGCGTGTCAGTTGTGTCACACCTCATTCTCGAAGCCGCAAAGTTTGGTGCGCCATTTAAAATCGCACACGGAGAAAGTCAATGATATGATCAAGCAAATTAATACTGACGATCCAAAAGATCCGAACGAGCCGAAGAAGGAGATGAAACTAGAGGACGACACCGACGACGACACTGGCGGGAGCAACGAAGTTGACGAATTCGAAAATGCACCTGAATTGTACAAATGCGAAGTTTGTAATAAGTATTGTTCATCGCTAAAAAATCTAAAGCGACATGCTTTGGTGCACGGCGACAAAAAGTATTCTTGCACCGTGTGCAAAAAGTGGTTCTTCAGGCCGGACACTTTGAAAAAGCACGCTGAAAAACACGGGCATGGTTTACTGGACAATCTGGTGGATGACAACAATCTGTATGACTCAGACGATGATGCGTTACCAAATCCAAGTACCGCGCCTACGGAACCGGAATCAGGCAAGAAGGACGACAGTGACGAAGACGCTACGGGAGAGTACAAGTGCCAACACTGTGACAAAGTAATGGCAACGAAGAAAGGGCTCCGGCGACACGTATCTATGCACAAGCCAAAGAAATCAGAGCCGGTGGCATGCGAGATCTGTAGGAAAGTTTGTGCTAGTCAGGCACGTCTCCTTCTTCATCAACGAACACACAAGCCGAAGGAGAAAGTGCCGCGGGAGTACCTATGCCATATCTGCAGTAAAGTGTACCCGAGCAATTCGTCTCTGACGTATCACATGCGAACTCACACAGGCGTGAAACCTCACGTATGTAAGACCTGCAATAGTGGCTTTACAACGACCACCAGCCTTGCCAATCATATTCGCATTCACACGGGTGATAAACCCTTTGTCTGCCATGTGTGTAGTGCGGCTTTCGCCGTCAGTTCAGCATTCCGGCGGCATTTAACGCGTCACACCGGCGAGGCGAACTATCTCTGCAAGACGTGCGGCAAGGCTTTCAAAAGACTCAGTACTCTGAAGGAGCACACTTACACGCACTCCGGCGAGAAGCCATACGTCTGTAAAACGTGCGGTGCCGCCTACAGTCATAGTGGCAGTTTGTTCGCTCATCAAAAACGTTGCCGTGCTCAATACGGTGAGATGGTCGTGGAGGACCACACGGTTACGCACATTCACGTTACGAACGTGCAATCTGCAGTGCGGTCGCTTGCTGTGATAACGCCGATGTTCTAAAGTAATCTAAAGGATCTAAATGAGTCCGTAAAAGACAGGCACGCGCTAAAGAGCTATAATTTCGATGTCGCGAATAGACGGATCGTGTTTCATGAGATGGACAATATAACGCATAATCATACGATTCATATATCACGTGTCTATATGAATAAGTCAAAATGTAAATAACTGTGCGTGCCGCTCTTTTTCTTTTATAAGAAAAGTCTTATAATTTCGATACTCACGCGTAGCTAATCAACGTGAGTAGACTAGCGCTTTCTTTGAATGTCTCATGTATTCAGTTATCGAAGGATCATACCATGTATTTCAGCGATTCTTTTAGCTACGAGAATACGCTGCCCATGGAATGAATCACTCTGGATAATCATACACGCATCCACTTTTCGAAAGTCGTTGGATGTTTAAGCCCATGTATATGTTATCATACTTGTAAAAACATATATATATATATATTTTTGTACACCATTCACAATGATGACTTCAACTTAATTGTACAACCGTATGAAAAATCGAGGGCGCGAGCAGTATTCCTAAGATAAGTTTTCACTTATTATAGCCTGCATAAAATTGCCCTTCAATATCCACATTAAACAGTACATTGGCATACTAGCATGTGAAAAAGGGCGCTCTTCATATACTGTGTGGCATACAATACGTGATACCCAATGGAAATTCTAGAAATATTTGCAGTTACGTCTAATTCTTATACTTGTATAAGATTTTGTTAATATCCATTTACTAGAAAATAAAATAGTAAAACTAACTCCGTGAGTTCTTTATTATTTATCGAGAAATTATATCTCTGGATGATCGGTTCGAAATATGTATATTTAGATATGCAAAAATCATTGCTGTATTATGTTTTTATTCTTTTATTCAACATAATAAATTTAATTAGTTACATTAGTAGATTTATGTACAATTTTTACTTTGGGGACTATCTTCCATCTTGTAATTTCAATACAAGTAATGAGAGCAGACAGTTTGCACCATGTTCTGCTAACTCCAGCAAGATGATATCATTAGAAAAATATTAGGCATATCTAGATTACAAAAGTTTGTGTAGCTTTTATAACTGTATGTACTATGTAACAGTACTATTCCAGGAACAATTAGACAAAGCTAAAATATACACTTAGTAGATACTCATTCATTCATTCATTCTTCATACGCTTAGTTACTAGTAGTCTATAACGTCTCCAAATGGACGTTCTACTTCTTTTTAAAACCGCAGCCAAATCTGCATATTTTCGTTTCTCGTCCAAATTTGGATTGTTTTCAATATGGGTAAGTATCATGCGGTCTTCTTCTGGACTGTATCTATAAACAACAGGTAAGTTCAATTGTTTCTCAATTACACTGTCAAATGAAAATAAGATTTTAAATTATAAAAAACAATTCCCGCTAATGTAAAGGACAATGCTTGTATGTTGGTCTGTCCATGTGTTTGTGATAAAATGAAAATATAGGAACCGATTTTCATTGATCTTCGCATGGAATTATTGCTATTATGCACACAAGATGTTACCAGAATGAAATCAGATAGAACATCTGAGTAAATCTAAAAATTAGTTTACACTTTTGGACTTCCAAACTTTAGTCTTTCAAATGCAGCTTTTTCAATGTAAATTGAATGGTTATTTGTCAGTTACACTCTGATTACACTGTGCATCTTTGCTTCTAAAAGAGTTACAGTTTAAAATATTAGATAAAATAGCAAGTATTCAGTATTAGAGTGTTACCTTCCATGTGAATGTTTGAAATACAGGAGTCTGAATCTATGGTAAACACTAAACAAGGTTCTATTCGGCAACCCATCTGCTAGAAATTGTACAAATTTTCTTCTTTGTTGTTTACTCCTGATATACGATTTGGTGGTGGATTGTCGTAAAAGTAAAAATGGCTTCACATTCTTTGAATTCCATTTATGCATCTGTAGTATAAATTCCAAATGTTAAATAACAAGATGTAGACACTTAAAAACTTTTATTATGAGAACAAGTCGAAGGACCTTGCAAAATGCTTTCCAATTGCGGACAATGATGTCATCTTCCTCAGCACTGTATGAACCACGTTTTATTGGGACGTACTTTGTAAATGCTTCCACTTCATTGTGAGTGAGTGGTCGGGAGCCAGCACGTTTCTCTACTTCGTGCTGTGGTGGTACTTGATGTCTCAAACGTACTTTTAAGTCATGTAGGATCTAAAGTTCAAATTTTGTTATTAACGCGTTGTAAATATATCAAATATTTGTATAGTTTTTTATATATTACAAGAGTTTGGAAAGTCGTATTACCTGAAGTTCCTCTTTCGTTGGTTCCTCAGATTCCTTAATTAGTTTTGCTGTGTGCGCAACATCATCAGCCATTTCTTAGCTTGATTTGCTGGTTTACAATAGCTACAATGAATGTTGTGTAGAATGACCAAAGGTAAAAGAAGAATTAAAATTGTACAAACATGGCTGTAAATTGCAGCCTTTATATCATACAAGAATTTCTTGTAAAACGATGTTTTAATGTATACAATATACAATAGAGTGTCTTATGAAATATCTAACAGCATGTTTTGTATCACTGTTTAATTTTTATGCTAAAGCATTTGACTATAATCGAAATTATCAATCAAGGGCTAACAAGAATTCAGAAAACGTTGTAATAATGAAATGTTGATCAAAATAGAGCTGCATACGTACTAGTTGTTATTAGCCATACAATACAAAAATGGATAAACTAAGGCACCTTTTTTCCTCTACATTTGATATTTTTCCAGAACTTTCAATTTGTTAACATTAATTACTCGGTATAAAGATTAATACGAGTGATATATTACGATTAACTTTGCAGTGAAAGATTGACATTTCATAAACTGCGCTCCAAATACACACATATAGCAATCTGTTTATGTGAATGCACTAACCTCCTCTGTACATGAGCATAAAACATGCACGAAGCGTGTCCAGTCAACACTCTGCCTATGATACAAAAGAAAGTCGAAAAATACAAAAGCAAAATGACAATCACAGCACAATCTGTTTTCAAAAATAGCAACAGTTTTCGCGTTTCCCTACACCCTCTATACACCCTATACACTTGTTTTGACAACACGCGGGTGCACGCGGGCGCTAGCAAAAAGCAGAAATCTTTTAGATTTAGAATTTAGATGATGCAGATACTATCTAGTTGATGGTAGCTGATGGTAGCCGATAACGCGACTTGGCGCTGATTGGCGCACTTGTCACAAAATCAGAAATCAGCTGACCAATTTTTCAGTTTGATGATGCAGTTGATGCAGTTTGATGTTTCCAGCGAGCTGTCACTTGCAGACTCAAATAAGATATTACAGTAAAATACAGAAATACACTTATTGCTTATAGCACAACACATTAACAGTGGAAACAGGAGATTAAATTATGTGAGTTGGATGTAAAAGAGAATTGCATGTTTCAGTGACATTTCAAAAGTATAGTCGAAAGAACTCCAAACATCATAACCGGAGTAACAATAAACAACAACAAGTATGTTTTTTAATCGTAATTTATAATTTTAAATATGAAAAGCCAAATGTTTCGAATTATCATCTTTTAGACCAAGTCCGCCGTCCTATTGACTCGAAATCTTCCGCGGCCGTTGTTATTAGTTTATAAGCATAGAGTAAAAAGCAAATTTTCTGATTTCTGCTTAATGCCTTTCCGTAGGTATTAAGCAGGCTTTTAAGTAGGCATTTTTGGAAACTATTAGAACCAGAAACACAAAACCTTATATGAGTGTTTTTTGTTGATGGTAAAAGTGTACATGTTCAAGAAAAATTTAATACTTTCATCTTAGGGCTTTAAAGTTGGAAATGGAAACTGGAACTATTGAAAATGACAATTTCTTTTTTCTAGGAGCTAGAATTAAGGGCCACTTAAAGGCTCAAATTACACGTGGAAAGGTGTACGTGTTATCATCAAAATTTACTCACGAATTAATGAAAAACGATACACAATGGCCTCCGCATCCAGCACAAGTGCACGTAGTTTATTCGTGGAGTCGAAAATGCGACTAGCTGATCGAGTGCAAGTGAATGTGAATAACATCGCTTCACTGGCTAGGCAAATTCAGAGAGGATCCAGAAGCAATGAAGTAATACTTTGATTTATTACTCAGATTAGATATATCATTATTGCACAAAAAGATTTATCTAGATCCTTAAATAGTAGTACAGACTGATTCCTCTCCATTTGAATTGGTATTGACATAATCTACTTTCTGATATTTTTGGTGCGACTGAACAATAATTTAATGCAAACAACAATAAGTTATTATGTTACTTCCAGCAATTACTTACTGTTCCTTTTGAGACTTTGGTGATACTTTTGAAGCGCATTATACAACCTAATAAATATTGTAATATTTTATAGTCTATATAATTTGTCTGAACTATAACTCCATCCAGGAGACAAAGTCATATTAAAATCAGTCTGATTGTGAACATACAAACCACTAGACAAGCGTTACCTTTTATATTAGGAGAGAAAAATATTTTGTATATCAAAATCGTTCTCGAGCATCATTTTGTAAATTGCAGAACCCTTCATTAAATTGCATTCAGCGATTTTCGCAATTAGCGCGTTCATATAGACCGACATATGGACACCTCTTTTTATACCATTTCGTAATGCATTAATAATAAAGTAATGATGTAGGGAAGAGTTGAGAAGTATCTGTGTATAATTAAAATTACTAGATAATTTATAATTATCTTATATACATCAGTGTTTGGCCAACACTAATGAATCGTGGGCAATTGTTACTCTGTACATATCATACAATTTTTGGGACAAATCCCTTTAGTTTTGGGACAAATCCCTTTATCTTCACCACAATCTGTTGTTAATATACAAAACAATTGTAGATCTTGATGCATGCTGCAAAATCATTCGCTCAGCAAGAGCACGGCCTCGAGATTGCTGAGGTGAATCTGAAGAAGCTTGCTCTCCTTACAACTAATTTGGAGTATCAATTGGAATCCATCGATAGAAGCGGAGTTATACTGGAAGATGTGACTGAAAAGGTGCGGGATATGCAAAGATGAGTGGAATGTTATATTTAACGGGTATTAAATGTGAAATATGTTAGAGGAATCATATGATTTTATACTGAAACAATTCCAAACTGTTATTGCACGAATGTATTGGGACAGTGTTGCATTCGTCTCTAGCAAAAGTAAATCCTTGTTCTCGTTGATTTCTTTTTCTCAATAATTCAAAGCAAAAAAGAAGCAAATGGTTTGGAAAAAGCTAATAATAAATATTGTAAATAGCACAATCGAAAGTTGGGTAATTATCACACGTAATTATTTCGTATGATTGAACCACAGCTTGTACAAAGCCGAATGACTGAGAATTTTCAATAACACTCGGGCGAAAGATTAAGAGTTGACAAGTCCCTCGTTAACAATATGTTAGTTACAGATAAGAAAACAAGGCTTCAATATATTATAGTATCTTAAAGAAAATAAATAACGATATACACAGTATTATGTCAAATTACCCTTCGTTTATTCCATCCAGTTAATTCATAATTCATTCAATGATTAAAACGGACCGTCACAATTTACAAACAAACGTCTTCTCCGGTGAGATCTCATCAATACCACCTAGTTCTCACGCGAGTTCATACGAAAGACAAAACGTGCGATCTAATATACCTATTGCCATTCTTACTCTGTTATGTGTTTTTTAAATTGCGCGTGTGTACCCGTACGCTCCTAGCAAAGTGTATCGGAGCGTACAGTTACATATGATTTGACCAGCAAAAATAGTTTTACATCCCATAATCTTACAACGTATTTGAAGTAAAATCTGCTAAACATCAACTTTCTTGAAACAGAAGGATAAGTGAAGATGTTTTTTGCGACGGTGATTCATCAAGGGTAAAGAATGTCATAATGGCCGGGACGATATAGCAAGTGAACCGCTGGTGTAGCACCTTCGGGAAAGTCATGGGCTGTTACTTCCGTGCCTGCACCTCGGTCCATGTAGCGAACTCTCACTCCAGTTCCTAGAGCAGTGCTCATTGCTATTATATGAATGTGATCGGACTCTTTGTACATTGGTTCGACTTCCTACAAACAAGAATCATCAAATTAATTACACTTCCCTTGGAACAGTATTTCGCGAGTGGAATACTCTTGATCAGAATATGCACATCCTGACATTTGTTTCATTAAACATTTAGTATTACAGTTATAACTTTGGCTCTACAATGATGAATAAAAGGTAATAATTCTAAGCTGTGATTACAGCGAAATTTGGTCATGTATTATTAATCCATCATTAATTGGATTCAGAAGTGTAAAAGTACATTTTCTATAAGTTTCAAATGATTTGTATGTGTGTTATCCTAAAGTTATGCTCTTCAGCAGGGAGCTTTTGGTTGTTTATTACGGCTGAATGCTTTGGTGTTATTTATGTTATTATATTGGTATTTTGTTTACACTTCCACCAACATATTCAGAACTTCTATGAATTAGAAAATAGAAACAGAAATATCACTGTTTTGCGAAGCGACAAACAATTTTCTTGAGGCATGCAAAATGTCGCAAAAGAATGCGTCATTGATCTCTCGGTTAAGACATAGTTTCAGAATTGTGATCCTATCTTCTTGAAGAAACAATTTTCACTTGACTAGAAATATTTTCTGTAACTTTGTTAATATAACAAAAGTAACTGATGTACAAGTAATAGCAACTTAGATTAAGATTTAGTTCTTGAAACAATATATAAAAAAAATGTTGAAGATTTGTAGCTAGAAAAGGGTGCAAAGCTTTCATGGTATGTAAAACCATTGTGCAATAGAAAATGAGTAGTTAAATCATGGTTATTTTCTCTTGAACAATATCTTAAAAAATTAAAGATGGACCTAGCCTTTAGTGAAAACAGACTCATTAAGAGACAAAAAATATTATATCAATATTTAAAAAGGGGACATACCTGATGGCAAAACTCTGTAATCGTGCGATCACCTTCGATGAAGTGCTGATAGAAATCAGCCTCGCGTTGTAATTGACCAGATGTAATTAATCTAAGATATACAACAACGTAATCTGAATAACCCTGTTCATTGAAGAGCTTATGTAATTCCATGTAACTTAATTCCGGATCACCGCCTACTTTGTCGATCACTTCCATAAACTGAGAAGAAGAATTGGAAAATTAAGTTTGGTATTTGATATACTACAAATACCATTTACTAAGTACTACTTACTGTATCATGAAAGTCCTCAACAGTAAATTGCGGAAAACCTAAAGCAACAAGGCTGTCTTTACTTTTTAAAGCCAGCTCCCGGAATTTATTATACTCCTCTTTGTCGCCAATTAACTTCTCGAGGTAAGCATAACTGAATGCTCTGAAGAAGCAGTTTCCATCTGGCCTGGTCCTCCTAATGTAAGAGTACTTTTGAGCCAAGGCTTGCGCTTTCGACAAGTATACGTCATCTTCAGTATACTCCTGCTCCAAAGTCTTGACTGATTCCTTCTCTCCAACTAGCGCTATTGATTCTGAAATCTGAAATGTGAGTGGTACATCCTGTATGAGTATATATCTCATATATATATTATAATAGTAGCAATCCTAGCCTAAAAATGATTTTTAATTTAAACAATAATACATTATTTCACTGCCGCTAAGCTTTATTGTTAAATGGTTTCACTGTTATTATTGTTTATGTAAAAGACATTGTCACTCCAAAAATACTTTCGAAGTGTATAGAAGGTGAGTTAATATATATTAATTTATAGTTCTTATATTTATACATTTTGATATATTTATGACCACCAAAAAAAGTAGTTTAATCAACTGTAGAACATATATTTTGTACAATTCCCAAAACCTGAAAGGCTACAGTAACAAGAATTCCGTAAACATTGGTTTGATAATTCTAAAGATTACTTGTTTACAAAACAACCTTACCTCTTTCTATATTAGTATGGATGACGCATTTGGAGAGTAAAGCGATTAAAGGATTACAGAGTAACAAAAGGATCAACAAAATAGTCATAAAACATAACATGAAAAAACAAGAATGGTAACAAACCTCACTTTGATTTCACTTAAAAGTTTAAGCATACTAAGGGTACACATGAGATTAGGTTCGAAAATGAATTGAAAATTAAGAAAGATCTACGAATTAATAAAACCGAAGTAACCTGGGATATTAGTATCTAGCAGGGTATAAAGGAAAGCAATGGAAGTTAATAAAGCGAACGGTTGAATATGCGTAGGTCAATCAATAGGAAATGATATTAACCTCTTTCTCGATACGCCTCTGTTGCTGAAGAATCAACTCATCTTGATTGACGTCTGCAAGGAAGCGATAATTAAAAGTCGAACGTCGAAGTCAATTGGATGTGCGATTGAATTTCTAAACCTGTATTTTCGGGCGGTTGCTCTTTCAAAGGTTTCTCCTCCATATCTCGGGGGATTCTCATATATTTCGGAACAACTGTCAAATCATCGGTGGCAGCCAGTCGTAAACAAAAGCTGAATGTCCATGTGCAGAGTGGAAAGTGATTTTACGGCGTGCATTCGAGAACTTTAGATTGGCAACTGTGCACCATGAAATGCAATGGAACAGCCGGTGTATTTCAACTTGTCTTTCACATGACTCTCGCGAGTCTCGGAACTACTGCCTGGAGGCCATCTATCGAGGGGTAAAACAAAATCAGGGGGTAAAGTGGAATATCTAGAAAGCGAAGAAGATGACGAGCGTTAAATTCATTTGCGAGCAATTGTGTAATACAACTTGTGCTATCAACAAAAATGAAAAGAGTGATTAAACTCCGTATTTTTGATGATTGGATGCACACTTCCATTTGTGATAAAAGAATCACGTGTTAAAGTGGAATGTCTAAAAGGTTTCAAGAGTAGATATAACGCATTAACTTATTTGCGAAAATCTTTTATTAATGGTTTCACTGGTGGCTCGAACTTTTTGTGATTTACTACGCCGAGATCATCAGAGAACGTGAAGTTCAGAATTGTGTAAAATATTTAAGTTTTGTTATTTTAGTTTTGTATTTTATTTTAGTTAATCTATATAAAATAGAATTTTAATAGAAGAATTTGTTTATCACATATTCATTGATTCTTTATTTCCGAAAAAGTTTTGCTAACAAGTTTAAGATTGACATCATAAACGTAGTACAATTATCTCGATATAACAAATACACATATTACGATTTTTGGTTTACCATTTAACGCAATCGTAACAAACGAATACTAATAGATATTATGATATTATTTGCATTCGAATATTTTTGTATATCATTTTTGGGCAACCGATCAATTGTTTTTATGTGCTTCTCCCTCTTCGCCGTCGTCGTCGTCGTCGTCATGAATTTCTACATAAAGAATTTTCAGTGTTTTAACCAGAAAATTATGTCACTGTATAAATACATATACATATACCAGTTAATATCACGGAATCATTCTTGTTCTCACTTTCCGGTGACCGAAGGTGTTCCGGATATTTCACCGAGCCCAGCCTCAGCGATCCTGAAGATTGAAGCAATAAGATTTACATACCTGCGCAACTTATGTGATGCAGATTAACACAGTATTTATACGATATAATTTCGTCTTATCGCAAGAAATATCAAACTACTCCTTTCATTGCAAGAAAATGAAAAATATTTTTAAACAAATTCAGTTCTTTTATGGCTGAAAGTGTTTCTATTTTACCTATGCCTTTTGTTTATTGCTAAAGATATTTTAATGATTTGTCCGAGTATGATAAACGTTGTAATACGATATGCATTACCACATTACCCATACTTGGAAACAATATCCTCGTAAGACTTTATTATTTATAAATAAATAATAAATAATATATTTGACGTTAACAAAATTGTGCCATGTCGTGAAAAGAAAGTACAACGTTTGAGATTACTAGGTCACCGCCACATACAATTGGAAAAGTTCCAAATTTTTCAACTTTCACAGTGTGATCCATCCATGCACATGGTAATGCCTTGGAATTAACAATGTCAGTATCGTATATATTACGATATTATTAAAAATCTTGGGATTGTTGATGGTCATCTAGTAGTTTGCACAAACAATAATAATCGGCAGCAATAGTTACGATAACATTGACTTATTTTTCATTTTGAAAATTTTTGCTGATGCTAACGCAAGTGGACCACCCTGTATAATTTGTTCTATCTAAGACTACACACTGAAAACTTTTTTTGCTTTGACTGTACTTTGTAAGGCTCAACAATATTAATCCTTCTCGACTTGAATTAACTCTTTCTGTCCCACCTTTTGCATAAATTGCTAAAAAATATCTTTGTTCTTTAGAAAGAAGAGAGCTTTCTGCACCACAAAGAATGACGATTATATTTTACATGTATGAAACTCCATTTGAAAATATATATACAATCTTCTTACCGGGACTGAAAAGGTTAATTTTGAAAGAGCCTTACAAAATGAATATAAAATACTTAATAATGCATCAGTTAAGTACCCTCGCCGTGACGCACGCCTTGGTGCCAGTTTCCAACGTAAGAAATCCTCTGGGAAGGGTCCGCACTGTTTTTCCAAATGTATTCGCCATATCTGATAACGAACGTCAGTTTTTATTCGAAGCATTTTCAATAAGAATAGTTCACATAATATTAAATCTAGAGGATGATTGTATAGATATAATTAATGTAATAAATTTGAAGCTTAAAGATAGGGAAACAGAAGTAGTAATTAGAAAGAAGAGTGAGACCAAAAACATCAATGAATAAAAGATTAGAAGAACAAGAGGGAGATAAAAAGCGGATTAAAATGATAAGGATTAATACATTATGTAAGCGAAATCCATTCCATGACTAATACAGATGGTCGGAATTAAAGCAAATCCTACTATACAAAAACGTATTTCGTAATAATCATAATATGTAAAATTTATTTAAATTTAATATCTTCAATTTTATAAGTTTAGAAAAAAGGCGCTCATGTGCATGTTCGGCAATGCGTGAAGATAGTTCCGTAGTTGGAATAAAAAAAAATTGCAAATTTTAATCAAATTGTATCGAATATAGACTATTATTCTTGTATTTTTCGAACTAATTGTTATACAGCGACCGTTATAATTTTAGTTGAAGGTACTCATTAAACACTACTTTCATACAATATTTCTGATTTTTAAACAAAAGGGTAACAAAAATAATCGACCGAACAGACATGATGAAATTATAACTGCTTTGAAAAAACTACGGAACCTTGAAAATATTCAAGAAAAATTGAAACTCTCCTCCACAGGATTTCTCGAAATCTAGCGGATAATTTAAACACAACGCAACTGTGTAAATATATATTGAAGCGCCTCAAAAGATGCAAACCATTAAAAAAATTAACCGTAGATTTTTCTTCATAATGAATAATATATGGCGCCATAATCAAGTAACTAACCCGTGCATGTAACCATTTGCCCATTCCCCGTAATAAACATCACCATTCCTCCATGTCATCATTCCAATACCATGACGAACGTTGTTCTTCCATTGTCCGGTATATTGTTCTCCATTCGGATAATTGCGTGTTCCTATACCGTCCATTTCATCCATTGCCCAATTTCCTTCGTACGAATCATCATTTCCACGACAACAATATCTTGCATATTACAAATATTATGAATATTTTTCAATCGGATTCTTGCAGGTCATCGTCATGCAATGCCACGCAATATTGTGCACTTAATTCCATGATTTATAAATTATAATATCGCCATGAAGGTTGCAAAAAAAATTTGTACTTTCATTAAAAAAAATCCAGTAAAAATAGTTGGGCGAAATCGGTATGGTAATGGAATTTCATGGGTAAATTTTCGTGTTAATGTATTTATAGTATACTCTTAGAAGATGAAAATTGCTAAATGATTTTTTACACCCTGTATATTTTATTTTCAACTTTGGAGAAGGTTGATCTCATCTTACGGGAAAAAAGAACTAATGAAAAATGCAATAAGGTTGAATTTGTACATAACAGTCTATATGCACAATGTGGAAAATATTCAGAATTTAATTGACTAATGTACTAACGAAATAGTAGAGGTCGTTTCTAGATACTTGCATTACATGCGTTATGTATGATTAAAAAACGAAAATAACAATGATAATAACTAAAAAACTGAATAATATCAATTATTAAGTACAAACAAAATCAGAACCACGCGTAGGGAATAAGTAATATTAAATACCTTCACGCGAAAGTTTATTAAATCAGGAAAAAATATTCAAACGCAATACGACTCGACTTTTGAACAGTCGCTTGTGTATTCTTGAAAACATGAATGCTGCTTATCATTAATACCGATTTCTATGAGTTTACCCTTGTCCATGCTTCCGGCCGAAGTGCCAATCGCCGGTATACATGAAATGATTGTTCGGATTGACAATGAGTCCCTTGCCATGTCGATAACCGTTGAGAAAATCGCCTTCATACCAGCAACCATTATTCCACTCGAGCATACCTCTATCTGACATATGATTTTCGTGGAAGTGACCCTGTGTGGTTTCAAATTCAAAAAAGCTTATCTAAAACGTCTGTTATCAAATAGCGATAAATATAGATTGCAATCATCATCCGCTGCCAAATCGGAATTATTTTTATTCTTAACTAGATGAATTTGATCTTTAATTAAAATCATTACTTTGTACGTTTCACCGTTGTTCCACCAATATTCGCCGCGGCCCTCCAGCATTGTTCGATCCACACACCCCTTGTAAGTGTTACCGTTCACGAATCTTATATTCATCATTTGCGCTTCGGTTAAATCGGCTTTGCTCTCTTCAACGTGGGTCATTTCGTTCCCCTCACTATTCATCATTAGACTGTCAAGATCTTGTTGAGAGAAATCTTCTGTAACACTCTTATTAGCGTCAGATGTTAACACGTTATCGTTATTTTCACATACACTCTCTTCCTCGGAGTCTTTCGAAACTTCCGCAGTCGATCTGTGAATTAAATTTAGTGATATCCTTCAAATTATTTCCTTTTGTTTGAAAATTTATGCGCAATTAGTTAGTTAATTATATTAAGGGTTATGGTTTTTTCTTATACAGTGTATATGATATTTTATATTTATGATAGCCGATAATTTAAAATTTGTAGACTAATTCATACCCATTTAATTGAATAGGTAGTTGACGGTGTTACTTATTAGCGCAATTATAGTTAATTATAGCGTTAGGGTTTATGAGCATTTACCCTTTAATTATGAGGTACGGCAGTAAGTCGTTGTACATTAAGGAGACAAATTCCTCTTTGGCAGTACGATTCTTATGCTGTTTAACTTTATCTTCATTTGAAATTCTGTTTATCCAATGTGGATCCGTTATAGAACTCTCCTTTTTTGGGTAATCATGCATGTCCAAGGAATTTTTATAACATATTTTTTGTATTACATCTGGTAATTTTCAGTGTCTCATCAAGAGCAGATGTATATGCATATATTCATTCCAAAGTTCTATGAAAGCGACTAATCTTTATCTCCATTAATTTACTATTCATTTACATATCTTCACTTAATTACCCTCGTTGGTTGTAACTCATATGCGATTCGTTCCTTGTTGCGTCAAGGAGGGAGAAGAAGATGAGTATTGTATATCCTGTACAATTTTTCTTTAATTTCTATTCACAAAATACATTTTTCCAAAAGTCGTATTTGATTAGTAGAAATGGTTAATGAATCATCTGGAACACCAGGCACATTTGAATTGTAGAAATCTTAGCAATTGACTATGAAAATTTGTGGCTCTTCTTATTTCTTATCGTTCGAGTCGAGCGACGTCGCTACACCTGACTAAGTTCAGAGCTACAACAGCACCGGGGATAAATACTTTTTTGTCTGTATGTACATGAAGGGTTAGTTATCTAATTAGACATCCCTCGAAAAAATCCAGAATTCTATTTAAAATCGTACTAACATAATACTTTTGAATGGCTTGGGATGCGTTGTTGGTGTGGGATGATTCTTAAGAGCAGAGCAAAGAAATTGGCAACGAATGTCACATAACCTTGCAGTAGTCACAATCATATTTCAAGCGCATAATTGTCGGAGACTGCCATAAAGTGATAATGACAGTGATTCTGATGAACAATCTATTGTTGCGCCACTCATGCTTTCATCCGTTCTCACGAGCAGCTATCCTTGAACATTTCTTCTACAGGCGATACAGCTGTCCAACAATACGGATAAAGATGCACGAGGCACACATAGACTACGACGAGGCGGAAAATCGGTTCTTGTGCTCGTTGCACTACACAAATCCGACGTTGAAAGTGGATCGAACGTTTAACTTCAACAGATCGCCCGATGAAACTATTGCACAGTTTCTTAGAAGGCTCGACACGAGTATACGTAATGTAGCGTTCAAGAAAGTAAAGAAACGCAAAAATCCAGAAACGACGCTGCTCAATATTATCAACAAGGATAATGTAAGGAACGACAAGATTGTAATAATGAAGGGCAAGGAGGAATTAGACGGCATGCTTCCGTGCTCCAAGATCCTTACTTACCCGGATCCCACTCTGAAACTGTGCATTTTCGGGGAAGAGTATACGATTAAGTACAACGTCCCAAAAATCACCCTACTTACTTTGTCTGATCACATAATTGCTACTTTTCCAACTTATCCGGTTAAGCTTGAAGGCAAGAATATGTGCAAGGAGAAAAGTAACTTCACCTGGTTCAAATCCTGTAAAAACAAGAATAAAGTGGAGTGGGTGCAGGTGGGTGAGGGATATGTGTATACACCGACAAATGCTGAAATAGGATCCCTGTTAAAGTTAACCTGTGAGCCTAAGAATGATAAGGACTCTGGTGCGATTCTAGAACTAGTTGCTAATGAAGCTGTGATTGCACCGCCAAATAATATACCATTCGAAAGGAGACACGAATATACTAAAGAGAAGTTGTCCGGTGATAAGCACGTATTATCCTCACTTTCATTTATAAACTATGTTATTACATAGCTTTCTGATTATAAACATTATTGTCACAGGTTTAGAGTTGTAACTTACAACATACTAGCTGATATGTATTCAGATTCAACGTACTCCAAAAATGTCTTGTTTCCATACTGCCCTGAGTATGCCTTGAACATGGATTACCGCAAGAATTTCATTATCAAAGAATTGATGGGTACATAATTTGTTGTATATACACTTCCCACAAAGTGCCTTTCGCTAAAGTACTTATACTTGTTCGCAAAACAATGGCTGTACGATCAGAGTTAAGAAATACAAGATAACTATTTGCTTTCAGGATACAATGCTGACATAATATGTCTGCAAGAAGTTGATAAGAAGGTATTCGCGAGAGACTTAAACATTGTTCTGTCACTGGCCAGCTACAAAGGGATTTACAATAACAAACCGAATGTCGAAGAGGGGCTTGCAATATTTTTTAACAAGACGAGATTTATTTTGTTGTTCCACGAATATAGTTTAATGTCTGAGAATACCAATAGTTTAAGTGATTTCAAGGAGGTTTGGTCGCAAGTACAAAATGAAAAGACAAAGGCAGCATTTCTCCAGAGACCTAATATAGTTCAGGTTGGAATTGAAACCTACTAATCATCGTTTATTATGTTCCATAACTGTTCATAATTGTAATACGATTTGCAGGCAGTAGCATTGCAATCTAAAGAAGATCCGTCAAGGATACTACTAGTCGGAAATACACATTTGTATTTCCATCCCATGGCAGACAATATACGACTGTTGCAGGCGTACTTCGCGATAACATATTTAAGAATGAAAGCGAAAGAAATTAAGCAACAGGTAATACCCGCAGGCTGTAATTATCAAGCAAATTCTATTCAAAGTTTATAAATTGATTGGTAATCCCTAGATCCCGGATGCAATCGTGAACCTCGTATTCTGTGGAGACTTCAACAGCTCTCCAATAGACGGCATCTTTAAATTATTTACCTGTAATTATCTGCCAGCTAACAGTGCTGATTGGAAAACAAGTAAGATTCGGTCATCTCGACTAAACTGTTACCCGGAAAGCATTTTGCATTTTTCTCCTGTAATTTGTAATAAGTTAACCATCCCAACCCAATTATATAAACCCAATTATACGTAACAGGTTTTTTTGCGTTGTGACACTGGAAATATTAATTTCTTCTTCTAGGTCAAGAAGATATCGTTGAGAATATAAGTTTGAAACAGGATATTCGCTTTGGCAGTGCGTGCGGTACTCCGGAGTACACGAATTTCACAACAATATTCTCTGGATGTTTAGACTACATATTTTACGATCGAGACAACCTAGCAGTGGAGCAGAGTGTACCGATGCCTACGCTCGAAGAACTAACGAATGCCACTGCGATCCCATCCCCCGTCTTTCCAAGCGACCATATATCTCTATGTGCTGATCTAAAGTATGTAAAGTAATTTATTGTTGCAATAAACTTTACTATTTTCTAACGTACGACTTCTTTTTTTACAAAGGTTTATTTCTCTCGATTCTTAGGTAGAGATACATAATTCATGTTCTGTAAATTTGGTAAACATTTTTGTTACTGTAAACTGTAGACTTCTTAGGAAGTGTGTACGTCGAGAAATCCAGTGGAGACATTTTCAAAATATTTCGCTATATTCTTGAAAAAGTTAGTGCAGGAAACGGGACGTAGTATTGAGAGTAAACACTATCGATGGTGTAGTTCAAAAAAAGTTAATAGAAAACCGAGATTACGCATTTCGGACGAGTTCGTCGATAGTCGTACTTTAAATTACATGAACGCCATTTATAATTATGAAAATATACATTCGTATTCTTTTAGCGTCAAAGTACAGCAAAGCATTTCCTTACGCTTACAAATTAGAGATATTCATTTACAAAACTTATATACAGAATCATGACTTGAAGACATTTATCTTTTTATAATAATTAAGGTCTACAAAGTCGGCGAAAGTGCACTAGAGAGTCTTCTTCTAAGCGATGTCGATTTCTTTATCGAAAGTTTATGCGTTCATTATCTACCACCTTACAGAATTTGTACAGTCCTACTATATCGATGAAATAAGTTACAGATGCGAACTTTCTTTGAACTCTATTCAGACCACAGAAATTCTTGAAGAATTATCACTCTAGGTAAATGTATACAATATTTCGCAATTTCAATTCACGTATTACGGTAACAGTGTTACACAATGGCAATTTTGTAAGGCCTTTGCATTACGTTTTACTTATCAACGACGTAACGTATGAACACTCACATCGAGTGCAACCGGCCAGAGACAGGAATTAAGATGGATGAATTGTAGATATGGCTAAAAAATTTTATTGTACCTTTCCGACGAAGCGTGTAGAAAACAAGAATCACAAGAATTTCGGAAGCCAATGTACATGCGGGTAATACTAGCTATCTGCAGACCAAGATCCGTTTTTATTTACAGGCGTTGAACGTAGCATGATACGCAAGTCTTCTTTAATGCAAAGTATATACTCGTATTCTTATTTAGCGTAACGGAGCCGTAACAATACGTAACAATACACACGGACATATACTGTGCATTGAGGGATATTTGTCGTGTTCGCTACGCTCCATTCAATGTCTGTTAATATGAACAGACCCTTATATGTGCTTTCGTGACTCGTAACGTGTGTAATGTAAGAGAGTGATGCATTTTCTCGGAACAACGTCTACTTACAATCGTTTAAATTACGAGTAGTAGCAAGTCCCGTAACGCATACGTATATATGTACATACATATATGCATCTTGTATCGTAACGTAAAGCTGTGTCCTCACTGATGGAACATCCTGGAAGTTTTTGTTGCTGATTGTTGCTAAATGATTGTTATTGCTCGTGCTGGTATTTCACCTACACTATCAACACTTGAATTTTCGGTAGGAACCGGCAGCTTTTGTTATACATGTTAAGAAAAATGTCCTAATTGTTCCTTCGGCGAGGACAGCTTAATGATAACTATTCATTTGTGTCGCGTGAAATCGCGATGACCGATTGTTTCTGACTCTATGTGGATGTTTGCACTTGAAAAAGATTTTATTCATAGCTACATTAAAGCGCATTGATACGTGGATACACGTAATATTCTCACGTCATAGTACTCCCCTTAATAAATAAGTTTACATTCATCGAAGAAAAGATCAATTTTGTGATCGCCTTCAAAAAAAACACACCTTCGATAGATCTTCATGGATGTCCGTGCTAACATGCACTGGTCGGGTTTTCATCATCATCCGCAATTTCCGCCGCCAGCTGTTTCGTATTGAATTCAACGCGCAAATTAACATACAACGCATAACATGTTTTTACGAATTCAATTCAGCATCGTGTATTATTTTAATATTAGGACGTGTTTAACAAAAATGTGTAGTTACCCGACACGTGATTATGTCAAACCACTTTCTGTTCGCCCAGGAATTGATAATACGATGTAGTATCGGATAGTCAAACATTCCAACCCTCAGATGCTAAACTTCTCATTTTTACCTTTCTTTCCGTCATGCCGGGTAATTAAAAAATCGGTCAACATACATCGTGAAATCTTATTCACAGTGCTGAACTTCCATTGTGCAGATTTCATATCCGACATACATGTATCGTAATCGACGCACAGACATAACATACGATTCCACAGGATCTCGTTCACTCGTTTATCAATATAATTGTACTTTCTCGCGACGACTGTAATTGAACGTTTTACAGAAAATCACCGTAACAGCTTAAACTAATACAATCACGAATGTAAGTTTTTCCCTCCTTCCTTCCTCTCTCTGTCGATACGATATTCAACTCATTCGGTGAACGCACCAAGTTGAGTTCACAGTGCACAAATGACGAAGAAAGCATTCCCTGTTCAAATAGGCGCACAAACAGATGGTCGCTGGCGCGTTACATCGGGAGTGTTAACGAAGATGGACACTAAGTTCAGGCCTTCGTAAAAGAATTCTACACTTCACAAAGCGTGGTGGACTCCTTCGCGTGACCCGTTGCGTGGTCCATGTAATTGGTAAAAAAACGTAATACTACAAGAATATACAGGTTCGCCCTTCATTTGGTCATTGCTTGCGATCACATCCCTCTTCTCGGGGCACTCGGCACAAGTAACTGGAGCGCGGTCATTGCATCGGGGAAGAGCGAATGGTAATTTACAACCGGAACGTAAGCCGCGGTGATGACACGACCGGCGAACCAGCGACCGTGGAGGGAATTCACGGCAGCTACTGCCGTCGCGATTGATGGACACTTCACATAAACATTACCCTGGGGTGAAGCTTGATCTACGTATACGTGTAAGACGCCACCGTGCTTGTTACATTCTTCGATTACGTCATCGCGGATTTCCTTTGCCCAGTTTGGATTTGTCTCGCTGCAAAAAGAAAACATTCTTTATTATTTCGTTTGTACAAATTTTTCAGAGCTAATGTATTTATAAATTATTTTATTACAAAGCTTAAATGCGAAAAAAGGGATTGACTCCCAATTCAATTTTTCGATCTCTTATGTCGCGGAATAGCAAGGCAAAGTTTCAAGTGTATGATTTTGTATGTTAGGTTATCACTGTTTCGCATGTACACGTAAATGTATAGGACGACCATACAGTGACAAAATATTTAATATAGCATATACGTTCCCCCAGTAATGAATGGAAAATCTAAGACCGGGTCTACTAAAATATGCCGTTGCCTGTGTCAAGTTGACATAAACTTTACATACATGAACAAAATATGATCTTATAAGTGCATCTTACTACTTACTTTTGTGGATCAAACATGTTTGACAACATGAAACACTGCGTTGCTATAGGAGGCGCCGCTTGTGGAGGAGGTTGCGGTTGAGACATAACTGGAGCCATGTTTAGTGCATTGGCAGCTGCTTGTGGAATTTCAAGACCTGTTCCTTCTGCCAACTTGAACATCAATTGCAACCTATAACATACAATTCCAAATCAGTGTTTGTTCATCATTGACCCTTTGTGTACGAACGCCGAAGAGGTCATTTTGACCCAATATAATATAATATTTTGTTAAATATTTATACTGCTTATGCGGTTGTTCTATTGCGATTCGTTGGTAGTTGGAGTAGTCTGCAATTGCTTACCTTCCAGTTGCACCAAGATCAATACCGCTTCTGTCAAGTTCGTCTGTGTCAAGAAGCGAAGGTCCCTGTATTAAGTCTGTACGCTCTGTAACATTTCCAACTTTCATCGGTCTCCCAGCGAGTTCAAAGCCATTCAATTGTTCCAATGCTTTCTTCGCATCATCCGCATTTCGGAACTGTAAAACAATAAGCAAATAATAAGAAAAATTCAGCGGTTCAACATTATAATACACAATGAAAATACCGACCGTTAAGAATCCGTAACCTTTGCTTCGTCCTGTCTCAGGATCCATGATTAATTGAATATTATCGATCTTGCCAAAGGGTTCGAAGATACCCCGAAGCATATCTTCTGTGATATTAAAGTGAAGGGATCCGACATATAACCTCATCGGTCCAGTTTGTCCCTTCGGCATGAGATTGGGCATAGAACTTCCCATGCGATTCTTCTCCGCTTGGGTATGTTGTACTACTATAGGAACACCAAGAAGTTTCTGTCCTGACAGCCCAAGTGCCTATACAACAAACAAAGCAACGTAAGTAATGGCTCGTACATAAACATTTATAGTCCAAATGAATGAATATATAATTACCAGTGTAACACTCTCTGGGTCCTTAAATTCGACGTACGCGATACCTTTAAACCTCCTAGTCTTGTTGCAAGTGATAAGCCGAACATCTTGAACCTTTCCAACGCTGGAGAAAAACTCTTCCAGATCGCGCGCTCGAATGCGTTGACTTAGTTGCATACAAAAGACTGTGCGTGCATCGCGTTCCTCTGGTGTTAATTCATCGTTTCTACTGTAAATATAAATGAACATGATGATTTGGAATATGGTAATTGTTAAGTTATACTTTGTAATTAACAGTATGCCTGTACGATACCAATGTTCATTTACTTAACAACAGAGTTAGATAACAATGTGAAATTGGCATCTTTTTGCTTTTGCATAAACATATCCCCCTTATCAAAGATGGTATCTCCCTGATTGGGTCTAGTCGGTTTATGCCCAACTGATTGCACAATTATTAATAGATTTATCATCTCGACCAGCGCCCGGCAGCAATCCAAGGATTGCCGTAGGGATTTTAGTATGTAAAATTGTTGCTGTACGACGTAAATTAAACACCCACACCGAAAGAAATTGTGTTCGCATTTTAAAACGTTTATGGCGATTGTGTGGTCTAGATGTCATTTGTTACAAGCAAAAGGATCCTCAATCCTAAAAAGATAATTAATTATACCTAGCTAAATGCAGTTTAGCCTTTGCAAATTTGAATACAAACTTTGAATACTGGCATCTATACACACTGGTATGTTCCATCTACTTTTTTATAAAATAAAGATATTTTTGAACAGTTTATCAAAATGCTCGGACTGAAATAATTAGACTTGAACACAAATAGTTTAAAATTAAGAAGGAAATATACGACTTGACTTACATTCCAAGCGGACTGACACCTTTTCCAAAGGGTGGTCGTGCTCTGGGAAGAGTGATGGGCGTCAGCGAACGCTTCCGTCTTCGATCTCTGTCACGATCTCTGTCCCGGCGATCTCGATCCCTATCGCCGCCGCCATCCCTGTCTCTGTCACGATCTCTGCGGTCTCTTGATCGTGACCTGCGTCTACGGTCGCGATCGCGATCTCTGTCTCCTCGATCGCGCTCACCCCTCTCCCTGTCTCTGTCGCGATCGCGCCGTTCTTTGTTGTCTCGACGATCTCGAGACCGAGAGCGGGAACGCGAGCGGTGTTTGCTCTTCCTAGAAAAAAGAAAACACCAAGAATAAGACAAATTGTCAATGTCTTACTTTACCTTTATATAGTAATCGTGTAAAGGATAAATTAACATTAGCGTGGATCGAGATTTCTAATTTGATTGTTGAAAAGGCACTATGTATGCAGATTGCGTGCCCTGCAATATTATTGCATTTTTAGATATTCAATTTCTCGGGGGAAGCAACTTTTGCAATAATTTATTGGCGCGCGTGAAAAATAAATTTATAATATATTGTAAATCTCCTGCAAATACTGCAATTTTGTGTTGATATAGCCCGATCTTTTCTTCTTTACGTCTACATGTACCAAAATTGGTTTCAATTTCTGACATGAATTTATGTCCGCTTAGCAAATCCATGATAAAATACAATCTACAATTCATAGATTTTATGAGATAAAAACTACGCAAGAACGCTCGCTAGTTCTAGGAATAATACAAATTTGCAATACACCTGCTATTAAGTTAATATGAATTGGTAATCTTAAAGAAACAGCCATGCTTAACGTAAATGAAAGAACAATAACTATCCAATATACATACAAAATGAATTGATGATGACGGGAGTGGGAAAATTTCAACTCGTATGTTCTCGCTTCTATCGTTGCATGGTAAGTGTGATGGCAATTACTCTAAGTACATATCAGATTCGCGAAAAATCTGTAGTACATATATTTTTCCTAGATACTTACCATCTTCACGTCTAACCTTTGGAATTATCAAAATAACCAGCATTTACACTAATTGTATGGGGTCTATAACAAAGAGAATATAACTTCAAATGGCTATTAGGAAACAACTAGTTGGAAATGTTCGTGTCTGAACCACTATGTGTCATTACACTTGTATTCAGTAGCTCATTAAGAACTCGATATTGTCAGATTAATTCATGAAATTCATTATCATTAATAAATTCAAAACTGGCAACTTGAGTTACTAATATTGAATAACTTTTGACCAATGTTCAATTGACTTCTAATGAGCAGTCTTACATTCCTTGGAATAAGAGACTATAATTTCCAAAGTCTAGATTTTCCTCAGGGTTGAAATGAAAGACGTGACATTGTACAAAATAATGTTTCTCAAAATAAACGACTTGACTCTCTATTGGGAAATATCTTTCGTTGAAGAAGAAATGATTCATACTGTTAGACATAGAACGAACGATGTTACTGTAATTTGTTTTTACAGTTTTAAGGCTCTTTGTAAAAGGGTTTCGCACAACCCAAAGAAACAGGACCTTCGAAGTGACTCGGTAGTTTTCGTGAGTGGTCGTGCGTAAAGTTTGAGAAACATAGTTGTATATCTAGTGTTTAAACATCAGTGCAATATGTAAGTTTCAAAGACGTAATAAGTACGTAATTAAAGATGGTATATGAGAACAGGGCTCTAAACCTGGTTCGTTTCTGGGCTCACGCAATGTCTAATCAAGAAGCTATCGAATGCTAAGAATGTAGGTGGACTGAGTAACGTGTTAATAAAGTATGTGTAATGTAAACCCATGAGACACTACGAAGACGCCACCATGTAAACGGACGTAACAGTTTTTCATTCATATTCTTCTACTGAATGAGGTCGTAATTAAGAAAAAGTTGACTCACCCAGACGATTTGCGGCTAGACCCATTCTCCTTGAAAGATTTGTCTTTGGTTGAGGAGTCCTGCTCCTACGAACAGCAAACAGTTGAATGCCATGCCAGCCAGCCAGTGTGGCAGGGACGCGCGAACAAGGGGACAAAAAGCGAATCGTTCAACGTTAGTAAAATTCGGTAACAGTAATATATGCATATATACGTGCTTACAGTTTACAAAATCGAACAGTAGCTTTAAGAGTAGAAACACATTCATGGCCGAAGCACTGTGTTCATTGATCTTTACGATTATGTATATGCACACGTCATGTAGAGAACTCTCCTGTGAGCACAGTGTCTTATTCGAAGGGTCTACTTTTCTCTGCTGGTTTCTCGGTGGTGCGACTCTCGTGCTCTTTCTCTTTTTCAGGTAGATTGTGTTTTTTTAGCCGTATGGTCTGAGGGGGCTGAGATGGGGGAGACAGAGAAGAAAGAGAGAGAGAGAAAGAGAGAAAGAGAGAGAGACGGGGCGAGCCTTGTGTCGCGACGCATTTGCGTACACTTGGCTCAAACTTACCAATCGTTTTATCGGGTTTTAGGAAAGCATTGCAATCTTGGGTTGAGCATGCCTTGGTCTTAAACTACCAATGGCCAACCACACATCCTTTTTCTTCTGCAAAAGAGAGCCCTCATCAAAGACAGCACGTTTTTAATGTAGCGCGTGATGTGAACCCTAATTGCTAGCCTACAACCTTTCCACTCAATCCGGCACAAAACTATCCGACGGTCGGAACAAAATGAGCGAGGAGACCACTCATACCTCTCTTGAGCGGGCTCGTTGCAAGAGCCATCGCTGCCCAGAGAAAATGTTTCAAGCGACTAGATTGAACGAAATTATTGCACGGATGTAATGGAGCATGAATGATAATAAAGGCGTCAAGCGAATGTTTATGGTGATATGCTTTTCTTGCATTTTCTTCGCCTTAAGATGCTCAGTATAATTACACATATATTTGGATGCACAGACATGACCAAGCTTGATTCCAATGATTCACAGTGTGACTGAAAGGTATGTTCCAAAACATTTTCTCATGTAAAAATGTGTGTAAATGATGCCTGATCCAATCCATCCTGCTCACCGGATTACCATGCATTGCTCTTATAGTATACAATTTCAATCACCAGGAATCAATTTTTACAGAAAGTTTCCTGGTTCATAAGGTTTGGTTATAAGATGGAAGCTTTGTTAAAAGAAAACTTTTGCTCTGCACAAATGAGTTATATTGTTAATCCTAAGTGGGTAGAAATACTTCTTGTGACACAGCGATATCCACTTTGGAGGCCTTTAAACCATACTTTGCTTCTTCCGGCATAGTTTTCATTTGCAAACTTATCCCTACAATTATAATTCTGTCATTCCCTCGGAAAATGAAATAGAAAAGATAAATGAAGCATGGGCAGTTAATTAAGTGATAAATTTAGCCATCAGTTGTGTTCAAGCATATACATGGAACAGCGAATATTATAAAATCAACCTGCGGAAAATACTGCAAGAACTCTTCTCCTTCATTTATAGACTCTTATCTTTAAAATGTTAAGCTTCCCCTCTACTTCAACATTATATCATAAATTCATCTTTCTAAAAGTATCATACTGTATAATGTTCTTGGAAGGCCTATGCAAAACTTTAATGATTACGCATATCAGAGTAGATAAGGGGCCACAATAAGTTGTCCATGGTTCAAAAAACACACCGAAACTTATGCTGTGTTTACAACTGTCGAGTCTGCTAATGATACAGAAAAACTTGGAGTGCCTCCAAGAGGCCTTGAATTTCGGAAGAATGATTTCTCGATTCAATCAGCCATATAAGATATACACCAGTGAAAAAGTCGTCGAGCACGAAGTAGAAGTGATTCGTCCGTGCACCGCGTGTCCAATAATCACGCGAGAGCCTTTTACTGAATTGGCGCGCTTCGAGGATGCCCCGCACGCCGATTGGCAAAGTAATTATCTCGGCACATGGTAAACGGTGGACCTAGAAACCCCTCGAATGCGGCAATCGTGTCAGACTTGTGCACGAGGCAGCTGCGGCCATTCCTCCTGCAGTTTCGTTTTATCTGCGTTAAGCACTGACGATATACTCTGTCTCTCTATCTACGTGTACCTAAGATAATCAACGCCAGCGCGCGTTTCCTTCGCTCGGCGCGCACCAAGAGCGGAAAGTGTGTCTTATGCGAGAAAACAAAAAAGAAAGAACAGTGGAACAGAGTAATAAAAGTAGAGAATGATGTTAGTGATGGCTTTTCGTAATACCTCGTATTTCAAGTGCATTCTAGGAACTCGCTGCCGAACATCCTACGAGCGCGAGGGTACATGTTACGTACCATCTATAAGTACAGAAAATGGAGGTATTGATCAATAGTCCGGTATGAGAAAGTAGCGTACTTTGTTCTACATGTATATACGTGGGAACAGAAACAGAGAGAGATAGATAGACAGAAAGAGACTGTGTGCGTGAGAGAGATAGAGAAATAGATAGATAGAAATAGACAGAGAGAGAGGAGGGAAGAAGGACGTTCTTCTCGAACGCGCCGTCGAGTACGCCCAGAGGAACTAATTAAAGCGTACCACCGGGTGAAAAGGAGATTCACGCGCGTTCACTAGCTAGGAACAATGTTTTGTCTTTTCTCCGAGGGAGAGAGAGAAAGAGAGATATACATACATATATATATAACTGGGAGACTCTTAACAGGAAGTGGGTTCGTAGGAGAAAAACGGCGAGAGAGAATTGCGTCTTACCCCTTTCTTGTATGGCGCCTCCAGCATCGCCTCGACATCCAAATCCTCCGCCATTGTGCGAGCCGGAGAGCTTTCTGAAAGGCCAGGCATTAGCACAGGGAATGAAGTCAAAGGCGATGATGCTTCGGTAACTAGCTCAGAGTAATAGGATGCAACGTACAAATCGACGAACCGTTCACGTATGTTCTCGCTCGCTTAGAATCAAAGGGAAAGCGCAACTGCGAATCGGTGGATTCGTGCGCGAGAACGAGAGCGCGGCCCCACGCAACGATGACCAAAAGAAAATGGATGACCGGATGCAAGGCTTGCTCACCGAACCACCGACAACCGGAAGCGATGCGGCGCTGAAGTCACCGCTATCGTGAGTTATCGCGAACACGTGATCAAATCTCGTCTGAAAGTGAAATGTAAATGTGTAAAATATATCATAAACTTATTAAATAAAATCTTCCCTTTTTTGTACTGCTAGTATTGTTAAGCTGTGAACAGTATTATTACTGCTATTATTGTTTACGTCGTTGCTTATGACATAGAATAACGAATAGCTGAGACTGGAAAGCGACAAGTGAAAGAGAATTTACTGTCGGCAGCGCTCAAGCGTCGTAGCGGTCGGCCGCAGAACTATAAGAATTGTTTACAGCTCTTCAGCGCACGACTGCTGAATTATCCATGGAAAGCGCGCGGCATTTAAATTTGAATTATGATCTAGTGCGTAGCGGTAATTCAATGGGAGCTACCCTTCTTTGATTGACTGCCTGCCTAGATAGATATGAATATCGCTCTCTATACCAAAGCGTAAAAAGCAACAACAAATTATCAATTATGAATTATGCAATTATGCATAACTTACTATTGTCGGTAATGCATTATCAAACGCTTATATTGCTTCGAAATGTCTATATCTATTATAGTGTCGCAGCAAACCCTGCGAGTATACTTATACTTCCGATTATCAATAGTTTAATTGTAGAGGCTTTGATCATAAAGATAATCTAAATTTTTAAGCCAAGAATGCCTAGGTGAATTATAGGTTAATTCCTCAACTATTAGAAGTGACTTTCTTGAATGACAATTTGTTCTAGACTAAGGTGAGGGGGAAATAAAGAACGAACACACTAATTTGAATTGAACAATGTCCATTATATTATATATTTTATTCCCACATACACACGGCACGTTGTGAACCTTCATCTTAAATATTAATAATATTATCGTAATAATAATCATAATCGTAATCATAATAATTCATTAATCTTCGTTATCATTGCAATGATAATAATAATTCTCAATAATAATACCATAAACAATAATAAACATAATAATATGAATTCATATGAGATATATTTATATTTATATATATATATATTTATATATATATTCATGTATATATATTTATAATAAATCATATAGTAATAATCATCGTATTATTAATATATATTTATATGTACAGAGGGGTACAATATTGTATATTCTTTATTAGTTTAATATTTATAATCGCAATATTATATTTTATTTTTTTTGTTTAATCCCTTGTCTGTATACATACACAATGAATTAGATTTATCGGCCCTTTTTCTCGCGCCACACTGCGGCGGAATAAATTCACAAATTTCTATTTCATTTAGTTTTTTTCTCTACGCGACGGCCACCCCGTGCTTCTCTCAAAAACGGTGGCCCAATCGTATCCCAGGGACCGAGCGCGAGCGTCTTCTTTTGCTTTCCTTGCTTCCCTCTCGTTCTCTATTAGCGCAATCATCCTCACAAAATCATCTCATTAATCGCGATCGCAACGCTCGCTAATGTCGCGCGCTTCCCAGTCGCAGGAAGAAGAAAGAAACACAGAACAGAGAAGAAGAAGAAGAAGAAGTAGAAGAGTTGCCGTGACGTTGTTGCTTCACTTTCTTGTCGGCGGAGAAAGGTATGTAATCGTCAAGCGCGGGCGATTTGCAGTCGAACAATGAGGGTCGAATCCGCTTGAGCGAACAAACATTTCTCCGCGACACACACATACTACCGTCGCGCTCATTCATCCACGCATATTCTTGAGAGCGCGATTGACGTTTTGGGGGTTTTCTTACAAAACGTCCGCCATAGTCTCGGCCGTTTTTGGATAGAGAGTCGCCCGTCACATGTCCGCTCCCTTAACATTCCCTGCTTTGCTTTCTTCGTGCGCGTCTCGTGCATTCTTTCGGCCTTCTCTCCTCTCTCGCTCTCTCTCTTCCTCTCGTGTCATCCGGTTCATACACAGCACTCGCCAATCACGGTCTCCCGACGGACGCATTGCTAAGCCGGGGTCACCTGCTCGCGCCGTCACGGCTAAATTTGAAACTGAACTTGTTGTTCGCCAAAGGGCCACGGTATCGCCTCCTCGCGGCAACAACACGCTTTTGCTATCACGAACACAGAAACGTGCGGCTCTTTCGCCAGCAGCGCGCCTCTCTCATTAAATATTCTGTACAATGTTATAATTATTATAAATCATTCGTATATCCTTATATAGTCTTATGAATTATGTCATTATTATCGGTAGTGTGTAAAATTGAAACCTTCCATCCTCTTGCCGTTTACGTACTTATGTAAAGTAGAGATTCCCACGACCTGCCGGCGAGCTTCGCATTACATACTCGCTCGCAGCCGCCGCGACGCTTCGCACAACATGCGCGGCGTCCTTCTCTTTCCGATTCGCCCACGCCCTCCCCTCTCCCCTCCAAACACAATCCTGCTTACCGTAGTATGTACCGTAATCGCTTTTTTTGTTATTTCTGGGTTTGCCGTTATAGTCGATAATCGCATAATTCATCATTATTATTTTTCATTTAGTGTTATGTCGCTATACGTACTGGTAAATCCATTACGATTAGTAAGAACATGTAAAATTGGTATTTTCCCTTAGTTCTTGGCTCGCCTCGTTTATAATTCAATAAATCTCATTAAGCATCCACATAATTGTTTAATATACATGGAATTAAAACGTCGGCTTATTTATTGCTTGTTATATTGCAAGTTTCCTCATTGCAAGCTGCGCCACACCGCCGAGCCCCCTCCCCCCATCCTGCCTCCCTTTCGCGATCAATCCCACCTCTCCAACCTTCCTTCTTTCCCTGTTCTACCACCGCCTGGCGCTGCCGGGCAACAGCTCTGCGTACAAAATACCTAGAGACCGTTTTGCGCTCTCCGCAAAAGAACTGCTTCTATCCATTTATCCCCGCTCTCGTCGCTCGCACTCATCGCTTTCCGCTACGCTCCCGATGCGAGCGGCGACGATTCCCACTCTTGGGGTAACCACAACGCCCAGGGATATGTACAAAATCTTTGACGCTCCAGGCTATGCGCATAGAGCAGATCCCCTGCCGATTGACAGTTTGGTTGGCTTGGAGCCCTCTGTGAAACTGTCTGCTGACAAAGCATTTCCACTATGCCCGGGCCTCATACCATTGCGCATTTAGTGTCAGAAAGCATAATTAATCGAACTTGCTCGAAACGGAGGGTTAGCAAGACGAAGGGTAACAGTGATACGAGGTTCGCGATAGTTAGCAAAAATTACTGTAATAATAGATAGGAATTATCGTGTTTCGAACGGTCACGAATCATTCGGTACAAATTATTGAAACTAATATTGAATAATTATAATGAATTAGCTATCGAAAGTAAGTTAACACCTCGAAGACAAGTCGATTCATATCCAATTACAACACTTCTTCATGTCAATTTACAGATGAAATTTCAACAGATTTTTAATAGATTTGTTAAACTTTAAACGAATTGTCAAGCATTGAATATGAAGAGTTGTTAGTTGGAGTTCTAGGTCCTCGAGGTGCCAAGATCGCTTGCTGTTGGAAAAAGTCTTTGAGGGGAAAGCGATGCGTTCGTGTCCACAAGAATCTGACGTTTTATCATCTTAAGCTCGCTCGTGGCGTGTAGCGACCCGAGAAGCACGAGAACTGAAAGGATGCTCGAAATTATGGTTTACATTTAGTTCGAGAAGTGACTGCTTATCACACTATACGAACGTATACTTAAGAACAGGTAGGTACCCGTCGAAAATAGGTAGGAACAACCGAGTACGATATGACAGAATAGGTCCGGGCTCTTTAAGGTCTATTCATTAGCAAATCATCAACCGTCAGATGTTACATTCTCTTGATTCGGTACTTTTGCTTGGTTGATGCTTTTCTTCTGAGCAGACCTTGGCCAGGCCCGATTGAACAGGAAAACCTAGAGTACAATTCGGGTTGTACCCCTAAATAGCTACCAAACAAGTTTTAGATCTCGTAGATCGATTAGGACATACAGGCATCGACAAAGAAAACGAGGGGAACGTACCCTAGTGTTACCGGGCTTCCGTGAACAAATAGTAAATCTCTTTCACGAATTTCAAGAACCTTCGAGATCCTTGTCTACGACCATCGCTTGACGAACTGTCGGACGTTCCAATTGGGCCAGCATTTCGTCCACCCCGTACAAAATAGTCTCTCGAACACACTTGCGCGTGGGGATGTCGAAATGTTGCATAAGATTAAGGGGCCCCATTAGCAGATATAGAAAATTATTGTATGATATGAAATAATACAAGGCTCTATCAAAGATGCTGGCTCTCAGTCATGCAGTTTAAGTGATAATCACTACACGAAAATGTATTGCTTTCTCATAATTGGGAATCATTTTACTTTTAATAACTGAGAACCGACGACTTCAAATGAGAGTAATATATTAATTGATAGATATAGATTCTTGCGAACTGGTTCAAAATCTCAACCATCCGCAATGGGGCCTCGTATTCTAAAACAAAAGCTAAGAACATTTTGGAACACGGTGTTAACTTCGGTTTTGGTCAACCTTCTAACGAACATCTATCGTAAACCTAAGACGCCGACAATTGCACAAATAAAGAACAGTATCAGATTGACAGGACAGGCTCGTAAAAGTTTGTGGCGCTCTGACAATCAGCCTGGGGCCGAACCGACTGTTAGTCATCGGAAGGCTAGCTCTTAAAGACGAAGTCATCATTCAAGTCGTCCGCCGAACTAACAATCGCTTCGACCAGCTTGCAGACAAGTTATAAATATTTTAAAAATAGGTCTTCGTGCTCGCGGGAAGTGTGTGTGTATGTGTATGTGTATGCATGGGCCAATAATCTTAGCAATTAAATAAATAATAACACGGTCGAAGTTCCCTCAAGGGCCTTGCGAGGTCCTCGCACTCACTAATGGCCGCAATGCTTTGCTCCGCTGTGTTAATTGTTAATGAATCTCTTTCATGTACGTAATAAATCATACATGTACGTGTCGCAGCCCCGCAAGAAAACTGACGCAAGTTGAAATTGTCCAAGTTTCGTGTTAAGTGCCGGTGATGTTGCAAACACATCATCATACATCATACTTCGCATCATAGACGACCCAAGAATACGTTTCTTCTTCTCTTTTCTGAGTAATTTCCTGCCTCGTGTCACTTTTCTTGTCGTCGTGCTTGCTCGCGTGTCTGTGTAGATCGTGTGGTCTCACACGTGTGCTAGTAGTAGAGTGGTCTTTTGTAGAGTGGAAAAGAGCTAAACATCGTTCGCAAGTCTACCGATCATCGAGCCGTACCGACGAATCGTCCACGCATTCCGCAGGCACCAAGGAGAAAAATAATCGCACATAGCTAGGTTATGCACGTAGCCTCTGTAACAATGACAATTCTACTCGGGTTTCGTCGGGTGTCTACATGTATGTGTGTACGGCTTACTTACAAATACAATGCCGCCTCACTGCTTTACAACACGTGGAGTACGTGTGTGTATGTGTCTCGTGTACTACGACGGTTGGCAAAACTTGATCGGAACCGGCTGGCGGATGTCTGCGTAGACCCAGTGTGCTCTCAATGCGAGGAAGAATATTAACAGTTCTCTTGCACTGCTGATTACATGCTTTCTTATATCTGCGCATCTGAACGTGTGCTCGGCTAATTACATGATTATAATACTTATGTAATAATAATGTATGCCATTACGTGCGTATGTATGCCTCTTACGCGCGCGCATCCGTGCACATGGTTCTCCATGGGTGCGTGAGTGTGGGTGTGAGTGCACAACATGCGCGCCGTATATGGGGTTTCTGTAGTTATGTTTATATCGAATATTTAGGCGCCCTCTGCAAAATCGACCAGCTCCGTTCAGCGGTCGCTGCTGGTAACAAACTAGTATTAGAGTAACGCTTGCGCGCGGCTTTATGAATTACGCTAGGCCCCCGAGAATTAGTCGATTAGCGGAACGCTTTGCTAGGTTCACATTTGGCTGAACAGTCGCCTGAGTTTCTGTTTGCTTTCTTTAGGCTGCCCGCACACAGGGAATTCACCCTCCGAATGCTGCTCGTACCTTTTGCAGTCAAGTCAAATTGGAATATTTTCCTTGACTTTCTAAACTTTGTGACGGGTTTCGCTTTCAATGGTAAATGAAGGATTCTTTCCAAAATCCTTGTTTACTCCTGAAAACTGGCCACGTCACAATTAGGAAGTTACAATGTGTATTTTTTGTTGTGTAATCTTTTGAAATTCTAGTGTTTATTCTCGTAATAGGAATTGCCCTTGCAGATTCGGGGGAAAATCCCTAGAATGAAGCACTGCCTGAGTGGGGTTCTCCGGTCAACGTGTACAGGGAGAACTCGTCGATTTTCCAGAACGCATACGTCGGTCTATATAAAGAGAACCGAAGAAACGAAGGCTGCGCCTCAACCATCTCGATCATATCATATGACGATGACATCGAATGAACGAGTACACGCAGTTGTCACTGAACCGGCAATAATAATGACAGCAACAGAGGCGATGCTCCTCACGCAATGACGACGGTAACGCTAATCATTAGAACGATAACGCAACAAAAATCGATGAAAAAGAAGGTTTGCGCGAGTGGCGCCACTTGTTCCCATGACGCGCGAACGAAACAAATCCTTAGAATAACCCTGCCCGAGGCGTCGCACCCGAAGGCCGACCCGCAAACTCCGATTCCCCAATCGGTGGGTTATATTACACTGCCTGGAAAATCAAATCCCGAGGATTTGAGTCTTCGCCTTCCTCCCCGATCCAGCGATCCGTTGCGCTAGTTGACAGCGGATTGACAGGATGAACTCTAGATCAGTGTCCCCCAAACTCTGTGTCTCCGTCGATGCGGATCGACCCAACAATTGCCGGCTCGGACTTAGCACACTCTCATTCCACGAGAAAACCTTCAGGATCCTCTTTTTAATCGGAATTCAATTCTATTTAGTAGTTCGCTTTAGCGGTTTGGTATTGAGCTTCCCTAAAGTGTGTGACGCACAAGTGCTTAGTAAAAGGGGGTCGCATCGTGGCTGTCGAGGAGTTTGGGAATCGCTGGATCCAGAGGAGAGTGCGATCGGCCCGCCAGCCTTCGGGTCGCAGCAAGACCCGGCGTACGCACGAAAACGATCTTCCGAAAATTGTCTATCTACCTACGGACTCGTTGCGAGGGCTGTACTGGACGCCCTCATGTCGGCCCATTTACACCACGCGTCGAGCGCCGGGGGTGTCTTCTCTCGCCGAGTCCTTCCACCTTCTAACCATTCGCTTCTAATGATCTCTAACGGAAGAGCTTGAGCGAATACCGCAGACCTATCGTACATTGCGAATTAATGCTTTATTGCAGTGAATTTATCTGATTGATAACGAGAAAGAGGGCGCGCGCAGAAAGTCGTTAAACGCATTGTGATTCTGTTTCCTTAGATTTGAAGAATTTTAGCGTATGTTGAGTGTTCACGTGAGCATATGTCGAGTGTCATCGTCTTTGAGTTGTGTGGATTGCGAATAAGATATTGCACATTGCATTGGAGGCAGTTTCGGAGGACCATTGTTTTGTAAATTTCCGTTATAGGTTATAAAACAGTCTTTGAGAGCTCATCTAATCTTTCTTACAGCCATCCGTGAAAAGGAGTTTGTTCTGCTGCTTTTGAAACTAGACAATATTTTAACGGATGTTAATAGGATGTGTCTTATTGATAAAGCCCAAAGGGAAACAATTAATAAACCGTCCTCCTCCATGCCCGATCTATTGCACTACCGCTCCACACAAATCGTGATAACTCCGATGATCGCATATGACTTGTGTATATGTATCGTGTTTCTGTAGAATATGTGTTATGAAGAAAATGTATCAAAACCTCGTGTTAAACTAACTAGGCGATTATACCCAGTGTCATTGTTTAAGTCTCAGAATCGCAATAGTTCGCTCCGACTTTCGCGCACACCCTTCACATGATTGGTTCATTATTCCTTGTTAGATTCCACATAGGGAAGCAAGATCCAACATGGACATTGATGTCTAATGAAAATAACATGAACCTAGTGATAAGTGTGGTACTTTTTCCAAAGTGCAGTGCTTAGTCTAATTAACTAACGCACTCAACGCGATTGGACTTTGAAAGTAAGTCCAGGTAACTTGTACGTAATTACGAAAAGCACTTTCTCAAAAATTGAAGAAAGTGGTCCAGCTTCCCTAGACGTAATTGAAATTTGTAAAGTTTGCGGATCTCGCTTAAGCCCATTCCTGTGAATTCAAAACCGATTTCTATGAACCAGCGTTCTATGGTTATCAAGCATTCTTGTCCTCTCTAATCTGTCACGCAATCTGATTCGCTCTTTCTCCCTCCTCCTAGCATCTGCCTTCTCCCGCCAAAGCGGTGCTTCCCCACCCCCTGGCCGCTCACCAATCACAAGCGATGGTGATCGAAAAATTTTCAGTACAATAGTATATTAGCTTTTAAAACATCAATAACTATATATATATACAAATGCATAAAACAATGCCTTAATATATTTATCGGTATTCATCTCCATAATCCTCCCGCACTCTCCGCCTTCCTCTCAATTGTTTATATATATCGTCATAATATATTTCTTGCCTTTCTTAATCGTTTCAATATGTATATTATATTTATATATTTATATATATATTTATTTGTATTTATATCTATATTTATATTTATATATATATTTATATGCACTAGATGTAGATATAGAAGTAATATTTCAATTATTAATGTATTCCATATTTATAAATATAAACGCGTGGACTGTACTCACATATATATTTGTTTTGCTTTTTTGTTTCATACACTTCTCCCCTGCCGCACGTAGTACCGCCGTACCAGAAACCCAATGACATGCTCGCCGAATCCCTGGCTTCACTTGCCGCCCTTTTTTTGCAGTAACTCGCTTGCATATGATCGCATTCTCATCATCATCTAATTAATAATTGATCATAGACCTCTTTCCAATATGTATATATTTATATATGTATATATAATTCTCTCTTAAGAGGACCCCCGTTGAAAGCCTTCTGGGTTCCCACACGATTCGGTACGGCGCTCCCTTTTCATGCTCGCTCGCTGCGAATTCCCCGTCCTCGAGGCTAAAGTTTCTGCGAGGGACTTCTGGCCTGTGTGTTTTGTGCTGGCTCGCGTGGGTCGCGTGGGTATCGTGATTCTTACGGCGAAGAACTGGCAAAGTGCTCTCGGTTAATGAACTAGTGTGTCGGGGTAAAGAGGAACAACGGTTCACGGTCGCTTGATAGTGTGGAATACGGTAATAGGAGCCCAGAATCCTTTCCGCGCGTCATTCCGCCCTAATTCTGAATAGTTACAACGTTGTACGGTTTCATTGTGACTTGTTTCCGGTTGCCTTGTGAGTGCGGTCTGGCCCGTTGCCCCCTTCGATCCTGCCATCTCACGCGCGCACTGGAATCCCTTAAACCTACTATGTGTATGCTGACATTGTTCGCTATATTTTACGTTCTTTGAGCTGGTATTATATCCTCGTGTAAATAAGTTTCCCATTCCACTTAGACTCGGCCTCGCCGGCCCTTCCTTCACTAATCTCAAATAGCGGCCCGCGCGAATCTCGAACGCCTCACGGGAAATCATCCTTGTTAACTGCTGAAACGAGAATCGAGGATGCTAAACTGCTGGTTTTGCTCGCTAATCGAATTCTAGCCGGCCGTTCGTGCAGTTCGCGCAGTTCGCTCGCGTGCGAACAAAAGGAATCGCGAATTCAGTCGTATGTATGTGTATGTGGAAAGAAGGACATTCGTGGGTCGAATAAATTGGCTCCTCTGTGTGTTTCGCGTGTTTGATGTAGCGATCTTTTCGTTCGCGGTGCCACCTAGCATGGACCTCTAGCTCAGCTATGCTCGCGCTCGTCTCACAACTCCTTTCTATTCAAATGTTTACCTTGGATACCAATTTTGGTCCGGGTACAGGTCTACTCCTCTACACGCGCTTCACTGTTGTTAGTTTCAGAGGGCGCAACGAAGCAGCTATCATTTTATTTCGCCCGCAAGACACCGCAAAAGTACTGTCGCAAAATTGCAGCTGCAACCGCCAGGGACACTAACGCCCGCAGCTCATGTCCGCAGTGGCAGCAGCGTCTTTCCAACCGCGTAGCAGCAGCTCGTCTCCCGGGAGAGGAGCCTCCTCACATTTCACGCACGCAGAAGTGGGCCACGAGAAACTTAAGGATACAGCGGCCACGAGAATTACTTTAGCCTTCCACTATCGCTCCGTTATTTGCCATTATACTCTTTTGTAATCATGACCAAGTATTGCTAACGTTCGTAAGAATTGACACGGTTATAACTCTACTGCTCCGTTCATCTCCTCGTTCATGTTTGTCCGGCTTGCGTGCACGCACATCTCCGCACAGGAAAAAAGAAAACGGGCCGCCGTTCGACGTGGCACGCCTACCAAATGAACTCATCGACCATCCCATTTTTCTTGACCTCCCCCCTGCTTTTCTTTTGTTGCCCCCCTCACCTCCCCTCCCCTCCCCTCCTCCCCTTCCTTCTTAAAGGTTACCCTGTTGTCGAATACAATAATAATCACGCTCCCAAGTTTCTCTCTCTGGTACTCTCTTAGTATCGGGTCAAAGTGTTCTCCCCTTTTGTCACGGTGTCTCCCGACGACTCTCGAATCGCGCCTTCCTAATCACGCTGGCATTGGAATAGCAAGGAGACGGTCGTTCTACGCACTGCCAATTATGCCGCGGACTCCTTGAGTCACGCACGCCTGCGGTCTCTCCTTCTGCGGAAGCAGAGAAGAACTCTGGGGGGAGAGAGAGAAAGGAAAAAGGCGGAAATACAGACAGAGAGAGAGAGTGAGAGAGTGAGAGAGAAAGTGCTAGAGGGTGAGTGGAAGACAGAAAGACCAATTGACAGAGACTTGAAATGTCATAGAGTAAGTTGGGATTTCAAGATAGGACTTGAAGATGGGTGAACATGCACGCATTTGCCCCCCCTGCCCTTCTTTCCGATCAGACGAATCCTCTTAAAAGAGCCGAGTCCAATGATTGTGTAAGCTTAGCCCAATCCACTCGTGAGCCTCAGTCGACAAACGCGCTCGACAGTGAGAAATTCATCGCTGAACCGTTTTTAATTATTGCTATTTGTATCCTGTGTGTTTTCATACTATGATCCCGCTGCTCTTCGGGGAGTCTACGTTGGACGCGTAAGCGCGGAGGAATGGCTGATAATGTTAATACAGCTAACAGTAAGAGAGAAGTGATCGCTCGCTTTCTTCCTTTGCGTGCACCCTCTTAGAACCTGGTGTCTTTCTGTCTGCCACGCACTGTCGACGCGCGTGCACCACACGCGCCCACACAGAGTCATGCACGGCCTTGTACTTTCGGGGTGAAACTGCTAGTAACTGGCGATCCAGGCATGCGGTGATCTGGGTGAAGAATCTAGCGCAGCTCCTTTCGGACTGAGTCCCACGGATCTGGGACTCATTGACATCTCGCAATTCATTTAAGCGGCCGGCATCCTGTGTGGGTGCGTGTATCAGTGTCTGGTCTCCGGAGCAACGATCACATATCATCCCAGCGAGGATGCATGATGATTCGGGTGGGGCCTGCGTGCACGCGCGCATCCGCCAAGCTCGCCCGCATCTCGCCCGCATCTCGCCCGCATCTCGCCAGTGGCTTCGTAGGATCATGCATATATGATGCCATTATGGTAAATCAATTATATAATAAGTGGCGCGTTTCGCGCAATATATCTCAGTATGTACTGCGATTAATGCAAGTGTTATTGGATCCGACGGTTACGCATGCGGCCGATTATAAGTCAACGGTGATCGTAGTCGGCAGCGCCGTGGGCCGGGGTTTCAGGCTAATATTTAATATTGCTTATCGTATCTTATACGTTACTTTTACATTATCGTCTCCCCCCGGGTGCTCGTCGGCGTTCGCGCGAGAATTAAAGTGTATTACTGCTCGTTAGTCGCATTGTATCCGAAACAATCGACCCGCGGCGCCAAACCCTTCGCACGCTGCGCTCTCCCTCCGTGCACCGAAGCACAACACTCTGCACCACGTGCGATTGTGTAATAACACACACACGCGCGCGCGCGCATCCTCTCTCCTATATACATGCAGTGTACGCAACACATCTCGCCCGGGCTTTTTTCGGTCCTCTCCTTCGTCCGCTCTTCTCTCGAGCCCCTTTTTGTCCGCGCCGCGTTCCCTTCCTCCCTACACCAGCAGCGGCGTCGGTGGCGGTGGTGGCGGTGGCGGCGGTGGCGGCAGCAGCAGCACGGCGCGCACCCGGGAAAAAAGAGAGTGGAGAAGAGAGAAGAGAGCGAGTGGTTTTCGACGACGGCGCGGGGGTGTGGGTGTGGAGAAAGAGAGAAGTGCCATTCCGGCCTGCCGTTCAGTCGGAAATGGGATGGGGACAAAGAGCGAGAGTGCGGGGTGAAGGAAGATGAGAGGGGGCGCTGAAGGAGGAAAGAGAGAGAGAAAGGGGAAAAAGTGTGGAGGAAGAGAGAGAGGCAGAGGAAGAGAGTGAAAGAGTGAAAGTGAGAGAGGGGGAGACGGTGGGAGTCAGAAAGAGAGGAACAAAGGAAACGGGCGATGCCACTCTGCAGCCACCCTCGTCACCTCCTCGTGAGCCAACCCTTTCCCGACTGCCTCATCTACCCTTATCCACGTAGGCCACTCTTTCGTGTCGCCGTCGTCCTTTCGATCCTTCGGTCGTCATCCCGGATTCTTGTTCTTTTTTTTGTCTCTGCTTCCGCTGGGACACTCCGTACTCAAGAGCCCACAGAGAGAAAAGGAGAGAGAGAGCGAGAGTGAGAGAGAGAGTGAGAGATAGATAGATAGATGCTTCCCCGGGTGCGAAAGTGCATGCATATAATAACATACTTATATATACATACATGTATATAGACTTCACATTTGTGTACGCTGCGTATCGACGCGCCTGTCGAACTTCTCTCGCGATTGCATCCCTCGCCTAAATACGTATATACACATATGTATATATACCTATATCATATCAATAATTGGTAATTAATAATAATAATATTCGTATGTGAGATGGTACTCTTCTCTCTCCTGCGAGCAACTGCACTTACACGCTAGGGATCATATGCGTTACCGTCTAATAATTATCAATTATTTATATTATATATATATAATATATTTATATATTTATATTTATATATATAGTATTTATATATTCTAGACTTAATCGCTTAATTGTTTAGCAATTAATAATATTAATTTAATTCATTATTATTATTATATTATTCTTTTATTAATGTTTGGAGAACGGGATGGCGTTACGACGCAGTCTCGGCCGTCCCTCAGCCGTATCGCGACTTCCGACTGCTCCTCTTCCGCTCTTGTTCTTGTCCCTTCCTTGCCCTCATCTCGCAGCGCGCGCGCGTAATCATCTCGCTTTTTTCTCCCTACCACCGTGCATCCTCTCTCCCGATACGCCATTACGTACCATTTTTTTCTACGTTTTTGCCCTTTTTACCGGTAACCTTGAGCGCTCCTTTGTTTTTTTTGTTTGTCTAGCTCGCTGCCTGGATCGGGGATCTTCGTCGGTCGGTGCTGCTGTCTGCTGTCGTCTTATTATACGCTTCCGCTTTCGCGTGGGATCGTGTTGTGTCGCTGCGTTCGCCTAGTTAGTGCGGATGTTCCTCGTCGACGGTGAAAATTGTGGCCGAATACTTGCTGCTTCCTCCTGCTGTTCTTGGTTTGGTTTTTATTCTGCTGGTTTTTTTTTCTCTCTCTCGAGCCAGGGGGGAGCCGGGGGAGGGGGAGGGGGGAGGGGGGGGGTTAGGGTGTTTGTTTGTTTGTTGTTCTCCTGCAGCCAGCGACTGTCGTTGCGTTGTGTGGTGGTGGTCACGTTCCATTCAGTTTCAGAGATCGTCAGGTGCGATAGGTGTCCCCGAGGCATTAGATTGCTCAATGTACCGTCAATCGACCGTGCTGCGTTCTGCCCTCTCGTCCATCCTGTCACAAAGAAGCACCAGCCTGTTTAATACTTGTCACACGCGATAGCATAGAATTTATATGTTAGATAGGAGAATCTTTACTCGTAAACCTGACATATCCGTGATCGTGACTTCGTACTGCAGATGTTTCATTCTTTTTAAGTACATACATTTATACATGCAAGCAAAGTAAATATGTATTGACAGGGTGCGGTATTTATATGTCATGATTACGGATATGTGGAAATGAATGTCAAGGTTTTATACGTAGAAGTAGTTATAGAAGTGTTTATGATTTGCAATAATTTAAATGCTGAGTTAAAAATGTACTTTCTAGTTCAGTGTGTTGTTTCGAAAGACTTAGGAAGGAGTGAAAATAGTCGCGAATATATAAATTGGTAGAAGTGCTTAAAAGAGTTTAACTGAAATTATTTTTGCCTGGATTGTTGAGATTCATTTTTAAATATCAACATATAGTTTAATGCTGTGTGTCCTTTGAATATTCATGACAGTTTTCGAATATGAATTGCTAGTTATAATTTCAGATTTCTTAGAAATATTAATTAATGCTTCACCATATTTTTGGATTCTTGTTTCTCTTATGGATTTTCAATTTATCAGAATCTTTCAGTTTATATGCTACCCATTATATGTGCAAATTGGAGATAATACAAATAATTATTTTAATTGGAGCAATATATTCATAACTTAGAAAGAGTCATTAAAGTCGAAAGCATTTTAGGCTTCTAGAATAGTACTTTCAATCCTTTTCCATCATCGAGATAGGTATTATGAGAAATCTAATATTCATCGGGTCGGCGTAAGCGTAATCAGAGCACGCACTCTCTGGAGCAAGTACAAAGGCATTTGGTCGAAAGGGTAATTTCTATAGGTAACGCATTTAACGCTTCAACGATGCCCATACTGAAGAGTATAGAATATCCAAGTTGGTGATGAAAGGCTTGAGTGCGGGTGTCGGCGCTGGTGGATACGTACCTGTTATTAGGTCTTAACAAGGCTCAGTGGTAGCCATTAGTGAACGCCGCTGGTATTAGAGGGCCCTGGAACAATATAAACGAGGCCATAGTCAGTACTTCCTCACGCAATTCTCGACGATGAGAATGAGAAAAATTAAGATTTATATGCCCTTTTGGAAATCCGAGTCGGCGCTGAAGCTACGTGCAATTGCAGTATGTATGTACTTGGCTCTGGAAATGGTTGCACTGTTGCGCAACTGCTTCTGCGGCTCTTCCAAAGTGAATGCCTCAAGGCGGCAAAGACTCGTGGCAATAAGATTAATTAAAACCTCGGCGAAAAGTAAGCAGAGATCAGTAAACAGCACTTTGTACTAGAGAAAAAATGGGCAAGCCAAGGGAATCAGCGTTCAAAGCTAATCGCAGTTGAAGCTTTCGCAACGAAAAAATGAAAGATCCTAATGTTGCTTTCACTACACTTTGGATCACGGACATGACTTTGAAGTATGTCGGTCACGTTGGCACAACATCACAATACAAATCGGTGGTGTCAGTACTGTTAGTACTAGGTTAGGTTAGCCGCAAAGAAAACTAGTCCAATCACATGGATTTTTCGAATATTTCGAGAAGACTAGCACGCGTTTCTTTCAAAGAGCTTCCTTTCGCTTCAAATCCTCGACTCTATTCACCTTTGTGTTCATCGAGTATCGTTGCAGAAAAAGATGTTTTAGAGTGATTCATATCTTACCTTCAAGTCATCAGTATTCATCCTAAATTCAGGGATGCGTATTTCACATAGTATTTAAGACTCCCATGATTACAATATCATTAATAAGTCCTCTTCCCGCTTAAATGGACATTCCCGATTCTCCCTTACTTGCCAGAAAAATTTTTCCGTTAACTATCGAAACCCAATATTACCGGCATAGTAGGATAATATTTCTCCAGCCTTAGCTAGCCGTATTATATATTTTTTCCAGGGTTAAAACCAGGATCAATTCATCTTATTTGACACTAAACGTATCAGCACACAGTGGGTCGGCATTAGAAAATACTAGGCATTTGACAGAAAACATTTCTTTCTTTCTTTATTATTATTATTATATATATATATTAATGTAAACATAACAACAATTGTAACCGGTTATCGCAACCACAACGGATGACCGCTGTGAAAAATTTCCGCACGTGCATAAAATTTACGCATATTCATCAAATTTTCTACATATTTTCTGCACATTTATTATATTTATTATGTTCATTATATTTATCATAATTATGCTGCCATTATGTATAATGATCAAGAAGTAGAAAGATGGTCTCTGTCAAACACCTAATGTTTTATGATTTCGATCTACTGTGCGGCACTTTATATACACCTATTTCTACCATAACCGGTCAAATGTCCGCTTATGAAATAAATATTCTTCTTCGCTTTATACTTTCATTTCACATACACTTTTATTTTAATAATCAACAATCTGGAAGACAGACAAGTACGTGGTTGAATCGAATTTCAAAACCAGTCATCAGACAAAGCGTAATACATTTAGTGTCAAACCATATCTCTTTCATATCTTCAAGAATCAGAATAGAATCCAGGGAGAAAAGTCTCTGAAACTAGAGGCGGGTGGTCGTCTGCTTTGGCGCCAATTGGGGAGTTTAGTTCGGGAATGTCCGCGGGAGCGTGGCGAGGGCGGTGGTGTCGTAGGCGAATTCGGGCCCATAGGGGGCGGCGTAGGGGTTCCGGTAGAGATTGGGGGGGTGACTCTGAGAGAATGGACTTACGGGACTGTAGTTGAGCGGGGCGCGGGAGACGGCGATCGCGGGGAAGGCGGTGGTAGGGGGCTGCGGGCTAGCTGCGGCCTGGACGTAGCTGGCGACTGCGGAGTCGGCGGCTGCGGCTGCTGCTGCGGCTGCGGCGCTCGAACTGTACATGTCGATCGGGCCCGGCGAGTTGGCCGCGGGGAACGAGCGGCCTTGCGGACCACCATGGCCGCCAGCCGCGTGCGGCGACGCCGGCGGGAATCCGGCCTGCGCTGCGGCCGCCTGGTAGTTGTTCATCACTGCAACGAACCCGCCCCAATCTTTAACACTCCCCTCTCATCATCCCTCTTATCTCTCTCCTCCTCCTCCTCCTTTCTTAGTCTTTACACTTTCCATCTCTCAACCAGACACTGACATGCAAGTTTTTGTTGCGCTAATGTATAGTTGTTTATTGGTTTCATAGTTACAGTTATGATTGTATAGTTGTTTATGGTGGCGCTTAGTGTACAATTCTATAGTTATGTGTAGTTGTAAACAGTGGACAATTATATAGTTGTACATACTGTTGGTAAAAATAATATTCGGACAGCCAAATTTTTTGAAGTAAATATTACAGGTATAAACATTCTGCTTGAAGAACATTTGTTTTGTCTTGAAAGAAAAACTTTCTTCTTTAAGAAATGTTCTATTCTCTCAAAAAAGAAACTTTCTGATATATCACATGTTACTCCAAGAAAAGGGGTGTTTGCGAATACTTTCTTTATCTTAGTGTAGCGATGGTATGAACCTATTTGGTAGCGAAACTGGAAAGTTCTTGGCTTAGTAAAGTCTTGGCTTGTCTTGATATAGTAAATATAAATACAAATATTTAATTGTGTAAGTTTATTGGAAACCTATAAATTCACGAAAGTAACTTTGAGGTACCTTTTGCTGCAATTTCGGAGCCTTTTATCGTCTATTTTGTTAATTTCAATGTTTTGGTTGATAATGATAAAAGTTGCTCATATAGCGATTTAAATTAGAAATATGAGCAATATATTTGATATTCATCTTGAAACTACCGATAACGTCCCATTGTTAAGAAGAACAGTGAGCAGTAATTGAATGATAGCCCAATAAAAAATTACATGTCAACGTCTGGCATTAATTGTCCGCATGGCTTTATTGTCTATGCGACTCTTTAAAGTCTGTGGACATTTAATGAAAAAATATATGCTTAACCACCGAAGTATGTAGAGTGTGATGCACATAAATCTGAATCTACTATGCTAATATTACCTTTGAACGATTTTTTATTAATTAATTTATTACAAACACTTAGTTGATATTTTGCGTTAACAATAAACAAAGTTTGATATGAATGACATTTCACGTGGATAAAAAAATCACTTGTAGTAATATTGGCATCGTTGACTCATATTCATAATTCACAATATGATCTTGTGGATCATATTAGGCATCACTCTTTACATAATTACTAGTTTTACAATTAACATTATAGTTTGGCCAGGGGTTTGGAATGAAACACCTGATCCAGAGACGTAGAACCCAAAATAGGATTTGTAGACGTGAGGAATTTGGTGTTGGAACTGGTGGTTTTCAGATAGACCAGGGAATACTGCAATAGATCTACTTGGTATTCTAGAGTTTTTGCTGTGTGCTTAGTATTCACTTTATGTAATATTCACCTTATGTAAATTTCATATTTTATGAATTACTTAACCCTTTCGTTACGGCAACGAATTGAACATAACATCACGGCAGAGAAAAAGTAGCAACTTTTAATCTAAATCTGCATTGATTAAGAAAACAATGAAACTTTAACACAGACTGGAGGATAAAATAGTAGAAAATGAACAAAAAATAGAATATAGTTATCAAACATAAAATATTAAATATAAAGCATGTTTGAAAGAAAGAATTACTAATGAAACAGTTGTTGTATTTGCCACTCTAGTGGTCATTCTTCGAAGTTACATCTATAACTGCCCTTTATAGCGAAAGGATTAAATCAATATTAAAAATATTGACAAGGTCAATATTAAAGTCAAGTAGTACTGTTTAAAGCACAGCAATAAATTGTTGATGTCTTTCTACTGTATTCGAATTCGTAAAAGTTTGAATGCTTATTCCAGGGGAATACGTTCTTCGAGTATTCTTCTGGCGAAATAAATTCCCGAGAGTTTTGACTGTTTCCGAAAGCGGAGACTGTAACATTCAAGAAGCGCCAGGGATATGAATGATGTCTTCCGAATTTACATATGTGTGTAACTATCAAAACCGTTTCAAGAGGTTTACACAATTCATCTCCAAAATATGACTTGGTAAAAGGCTGCCGCCTTTTATTCTTCATGTTCTTCAAATGTACATTCGTCTACATCATCCTGTACAAGTGAACAACGACAATTTGGATTTATGTATCTCTGAGTTCTTCAGGGTGATACGTTGGTAGCAAATTAGTGATATGCTGCATCCCATATTTATAATATGTTACATCTATCATATGTATTATAACTATGCAATGTAGCATTATATGTAATATATTATAGATTCTTGGAATTTTATTATGGATTTCAAGAATCCATAATATATATTACCTTGAAATTTCCAAGACGAACGCATCGCCTTTTACGCTTCTGAGATGTATAAAGCTAAATTGTTGTTGTTTATCGCGATTATAACTGCGATAACTAGAAAACAGTAGCAACCAGGTCACATTACTCAAGAATATAAGAATTTTCCTGTATTTTATAGTGCGGTCACGCACACTAACACAGAGGTGCTTTTTGTTGCTGCTCATTTTTTAATACTTTATTATCTGTATTGGTATTTTTACACTATTATGGATATGACAGCAACACGCAGCAACTTTCCTGCTGGCAATAGGAACTTTGAGAAACGTTTAGTAGGAACAACTTTCTCAAGGGACTCGAATTGTCAATAAAAAGATCGTGGTTGTTCCTCCAATGAAAACACAGTTTTATACTTATAAGAGGCAGGTTGCAATAAAAACTTCTTATTGCACTATTGCACGTTGAATGTTACAGTCTCAGCGTAGTAATTGAATTGTTCGGTCATAATGTTAACTGCGACTTCGAAGAGTTTTGTACGAACTAACATGTGCCATTTTGTACTGTGCGATTGCACTTTATTAATTATTTTCGTAGAGTATTTATAAAATAATTGCACTGAGAAATATTAATTGCTGACTGTCATTGTGTTGTTTGTGTGCTTGTGGTGTGTAAAATACGTAGAAACATTTCATTTTAAATGCACAGTAAATCAATAAAGATCACGTAGAACACGAATTACAAATAACACCGAATCACGCAAATCATTCTTTTCATTTACAGAACTTATAGAAAATATTCTTTACATACAGTAACATTACATGCCTTATAATTTTCCTGAACATGCTAGAAGCTTGGCGACATGTGCTTTTTATGTTTATGCGTTTCCGACGTTTTGTTCAGTTTAGTTCCCGAAACCTTTCTTATTATTGTTGACAATATCATCGTCAACATTGTATTAAAAAATAGCAATTTATCTGGTACACTATATTTTGAGTCAATGAACTCGTAAATCTCTTGAAGAGAAAATATAAATTTGAATAATCCATACGAATTTATTTAACACATTAGAATTCTATTTTCATTCTTTTAAAAATTCCTTCACATACATTGGCATTGTAAAAAGTGACATTCTCCTTTCATATCGATCAGTTAATGTACTTGAGTATAAAAATAGTAATATTAAGCAATGCCAACTTGTAATTAATTTATTCCTGAATAAGTTGATACTGCCATGTGTCAACTTGCAGCGTGATATTATGCACTATTAATTAGCCTCTCTATGAATTCTTACGATTCAGTATTTCACTGAGACACATTAGAATAGTTCTGGGTGACCATTCTAATTCGTCATTTATTGAGTAATGGCACATCATATGTGTCTCATAGTAAATGAATTCATATTCACCAGGCGACTTACGAGTTCATCTGTGACTCAATCTGGTAATTGTGAAATATTTATAGTCATTACATTAAACTTCCGATTAACACGGTAAGCCTTTTATTAAATTTTCTTTCTTTCTTAAAAAAGGTCTTTTAGCTGTCACTAAAATAATTCCATCGACACATGAAAGCGTCTACTTCGAACACTTTGCATTCCATCAATTCGTTCCACATGTGCAAACACAATGTGTCACGTTGCTTGTACACAAAGATATAGTCACGGTATACAAGATTTTTCAAAATAGTACTGCGAGCACCATCCAGCAGAAAGAGTGATTATTTTGCATGACTCTTCCAATTAAAAGGGAACAGCATTCAATGGTTTGTCAGTCTCCCAGTACATTTTTGAAACGCCCTGTAGAAAAAGTTCTTGTACTTTTTCTGAAACGGACATAAATACGAACGACCATCGAGTGGGAAAGAAGCAAACAAAAAGTATGTTTGCGATAAGCGGATTTCATGGCAGTCCAATTGCGCACCGGATACAGGCTTTTCCAAAAAAGGTACTGCGAACGTGCGCCTTTGAGCGGAAAGCATAATTACTCTACATTGCCTCGTTGTCAATTAAAAGTGACCAGTATTCAATGGTATGTAAGTTTCGCAGTGCATTTTTGGAACGCCTTGTAAAGAAGGTTTAAAAGGCAGAGACACGAACGACCATCGAGTGAGAAAGAAGCAAACAAAAAAGTATGTTTGCGACAAACAGATCTCACGGCTGTCTAATAAACTCGCCCAACATAATAAAACCAACTGAAGTTAACCTTATTTTAGAACAGTTCTAGATCTGCTCGCCAGGAGCATCAGCCAATCAAAAGTTCCGAATATAAGATAACGAAACATTTGATTGGATAATGATTTGTTGACGTGGTAGACTTTTGACAAACCGACCTTTCTTGCATTTGTACGAAAATGTAAAATGTTGCTTTTCACAAGCAAGAAAATAGTACGGTTATGTTTGACACAATATAACTAGAATTTATTCTTATGCATGTGTGCGTGTGTGCATTTCACTATTTTTGGTTTGTGTGTTTGTAAGGGACCATTGGAACACTGGCGACATCTAGCATAAGCGCTCACTTGTAACATCTATTGCCAGTTTCTCCTAAACGTAAAACCAGTGCAAATTGGGTGAATTTTTCAGATCTTTTGCGATTCTCAATTATGTTTTCCATTTTTTAATTTAGGATTAATTTTGAAAATCACATAATCAAACTGAACGAAGTATTGCGATTTACCTTGACTTAGTGAAAAAATTAGTTTTACTAGAATTTTCCTAAAACACATATCGATTGAATTCTGGCACGCAAATTATTCAATTTAAAGTCTCAAAAATCATGCGATCAATAACTCTTTATGATTGTAAGTAATTTAAGACGTTTGGGAATTATTGGTGTATTGTATTAGTTTTGTTACCAACATGCTGCGAAATCAACGGACGTGGCCAAGCATATTGCTGAAGAAGCGTAATGGCATATTCGTAGGAACCGGTGGAGAATTCTGTGTTAAGTATTGATTTCTAAGTTTATTGTTGTATTTATTTTCTGACGATATAATCATTTTTCGAAAACAGTTCACTATTGATGGAAGAAGCAGCTATTAGGGAAGATTAATACTTTTATAATTTTCTTGTAATAGCGTTAAAAATATTTTTTAGTCTGTTTGTAAAACTAAGGCGAAACCTTGTGTCTTATCAATTACACCAAATTTTTTTCTCTCACGGAATCATAACACGAATAAACAAGTTGTTCAGACCATTATTTATAACTGATTATAAACTAAACGTACGTATTTAATTAAAAGTTAATAATTCTTTCAAAATTACGTAAGTCTTGAAGTGGCAATCATAGAGCATATAATCTTTTAATATTCAAACTTTATTGCATCTTTCGCAGCTTTCTAAAGATAGAAAAACTGGACAGAGTGGAGCGCAAGAAATAAAGGAAATATTAATATACGTCTTCCTACTGCAAACATAAGTTTGTCAGAAATGTAATCTTTTTGTGCCATCTACCCTTCTGCCGGCTGTACAAGCGGGTCGATTACTGGAATTATTAAAAAGCTCGCCAGATTAATGCGACCATATGTATAATCCATGAGTCTCCTTTGTGCGCTTCATCGGAAGACGCATGGCTCTAGAGGGCGGTGCGCCCAACAAAAGCATCCTAACCTCGCCGGGAGAATTGCGTGGCGGCAGTGCGTCTTGAAAGGGGGAAAGCGGAAAAAGGCCAGGGAATAAATCATCGTTTCGTCATCCACACACTAGTTGAAAAACCGCTCTCCCAGTGTACGATTGCTGTGCGCACCGCCACCAGGAAAACCGGAATGATTAATGTCCACGATTTCCCCGAAGACAGGCCGCACATGCTTTCTCTCAGTTGGTAAGTGGATTTCCTGGAAAACATCCGACCGGCCTTTACACCCTGCCTTTCCCTTCGAATCAGCAAGTATTTTCATCGATACGGAATTTTGCGAAATGGACCATTCCTCATATTTATTTCTCACTATTATTGATGTTATTGTTTGCAAGAACTGCTCGGTAATCATTAATATTCTCAATTGGAAAATTGTAAGTCAGCATTTTTTTATTGACAAAAACAATTGCTCTTGTTCGGTTTTCAATGATTCAGTGAATTCTATGGTTCAGTAAAACTGAGGGTTCAAGAAAATAAATAAAAACAGCCAATGAATACTAAAAAAACTCGATGTACTATTAATTGGAACTGCAAACTGTCGGGGTTTGGCGGAAACCTTTTTAACTTTTAAAGCGGAACCTTTCGTTTTACAACAATTGTCAACCAAGTTAACAGTATATTGATTTCTCACAATGCTCTTTCTCTTCGATACATTTATTGTTATTGCTTATAAGTTAGAACATTTGATATCCTGTTATCAAAAGCATATTTCATTTATGATTTACATTCTCGTGACTTTAAAATAGAATTAGTCGAAACAAATTGCAAGCAATCGACAAAATCAAATAAATGTACGATTCTGAATGATTGAGAATTTATTTTCCAAATGCCTAGACATTCTGCAGTTCTTGCAACATCTTGTCAGTATTAGTATTTCTTCAGCGGGGATACGAATCGTGTTTCTATTCTGAAAGCAGGTTGATATTGCCGGGCGAGCAGCTTGAATATTTCCCAAACTGTTTATGATAATTGATTCGATTGCAGGAATACTGCTCGACAGTACGTTCGGGACATTTGAATCCAATTTCCAATTTCGCTACGACAATTCTCCCACTGCGACTTTTCAATGGCGAAGTTACGGACACGCGGAGAGAAAGAGAGGGAGGGAGAGAGAGAGAGAGAGAGGGAGTGGGCGGGGAGCGAAATTCCGTTCAATCAAACTGAATCAATAAGTAATTCCAGTTAGTATCGGCGAAAGTTTCCTCGAGGCAGGAAGCAGAGGAGGAAATAGATAGGAGAGCGGCGGCAGCGATTTAACAAGAAAGAAACTTCAAGGATGTATCATACACAAGAATCCGCCTACTCATAACTCTCCTCGGCACGCAACTATGCTATCATCGTACACCCGGCATAGTTTCGATCCCTCTCAGCCTACTCCACCCTCCCATCTATACAGGGTGGTGGAAAAATCCCCTCCACTCATTCGTCGATTGATATTCTCTTTAAACTTTCCTATTCATTCCCGCAAAACGTGATTTTTACCGATAAAGTGAATTACAATGGCTTATAAACTTCACATGAACATGTAAAATGTAGCGCGTAATCCCGTAATCTAAATGTGCATGTGCGAATATCGAAAAGTACCAAATGGATGCGAAAATCGTACTGGATGAACGGATTATTATTCGAATTGAATTTCAGTAACAAATAAATGAATAAAAGTGAAGTTAATTTAAAGCAGTATTGATAAATCTGGAGCTTTACAAAGCACAAACTGTGGCATTTACATTCTATTAATTCTTTAGCCTTTGCAGGGGTCTTTTCTCCAGTAACGGACAGAACGAAGCTATCCTTAACCTTTTCACTCTCGGGAAGACGTTTATATGTAATCAAATGGAGTTTATCCTAAGAAAAACTTCATTTCAAGATAGATTTCGTTTCAAATGGAGTTTCGTAAAGTCTCAATATTATCGTCTTTCTTTGCAGTGAAAAAATAATACATTGAAAAGGACTGAGACATGTCTGGCAGATTGCGTAATACACCGTAAGAGAAAAAATATACACGCATCCATTCTTTCCCCATTCGATTCTGCTTTGTACATACTAAACATAAATTTCAGTAATTAATTTAGAAATTGGTAATTTCGCGAAACCTCCATTTCACCCTACAAAGTTTGTAACCGAATAAACCTGTTTATTGATACACAAACTGAACCATAATTCCATGGACTCCAAGAATCGTTCTAATGAACACTTGAAGGGTAAAGAAGTCTAATTCTTGTAATTATACAAGCATTTAACGCATCTAATTGTGTAAGCATTTAGGAATAAAATTTACGAACACAAGGTTAAAACACAGTGACTTAAATCAGGAAGAGATTTTCTAAAACACCCTGTACAGTATTAATTAGTAATCGATTAATAAGTGTTTAGAGATCGAGCAGCGGGAGTCGAAGCAGATAGTCGCGTGACATGGGGTGTGGAAGCTTCAATAGAAGAAGAAGAAGAAGTCGACGAGGGAAGAAGATAAAAGTGTGCCAATATTCCCTTTTTTTATGTATCACTGTATAAGTACGTAGGAAAACAAATAACGAGAAAATGATTAAAATCAGGAAGTGAATTTCTAAAACACCCTCTACGTTGTCGACAAGTAGTCGATTAATAGGCACTGAAAGGCCGAGGAGCGGAGGTCGTGGCGTGGAATCGCGCGGTGGTGGGGGGGTTGGAAGCTTCGACAAAAGAAGAAGTAGGAGGAAGAAGATGAAGGGGTGGCTGAAAGGGGGTGGTGGAGGAACGCGAAGAATTCGAAATCCGCTCGCGGCGATGATGGAGGGTGGGGGGGTGGGGGGTGGCGGAGGAACGGGCGAGTGGATGACAAACCGAAAGCGCTGTACAATATAAAAACCCATTCGGCTTTTAAACTCCCGACAATGGCGGCCGCTTACAAAGTTTTCCGCCGACTGGTGGAGAGAGATTCGACGCCGGGGGCACCGGGAAGCTTTGAGGCGATTCAAAAGTTTGATTTATTTGAGAGGAGATTGCGGACGGCAGCGGGGTCGACGCTACCGGGCGAGAGAGTGAGAGAGAGGGAGAGCGGGAGAGAGACGCCGGCGTCACTTCGCCGATATGGGGAAAGCGAGGAAAAAATAAAAGGGAACGCAAGCGTCGCTGCCGCCCATTTCGCTGACGACTTCGAGGCGTTCCCTATGTGTGACACTTTTTCCGACGCTCTTTGCTTCGGCTTCCCTTGGCTCTGACATGTACACTGGACTCAAGTGATCTTGGCATCGCGGGGTATACAGGCCGCGTCAAAAAAGGTTGACTGATTCCTTCGAGAAATGAAAAGCGCAGTAACGAACTCAAGAAAAGCGAACAGGCCGTCAAAATTATTTCATTCGGTTGGAATACATTTTTGGGATAGTTTGATATAGACGCGCATAACTGTTGTTTTAGCCCTCTTGAAAAAATATAGTTTGATTGGTGACTTTTTGGATTTACCGGCAATTAACTTACTATAATATTTTGATTATAATATACGTGTTATACGTACTACTTAAGTAACTTGTGCTTTCCAAATTAATTAATCATCCTCTTTTTTGGTTTTAAAATAGAAAAATGTGTTAATAATTGTAAATAATCCCATAGCTGCTTCTACCATTATTATCGCCACGTTCCACGAGATTCTTATCGGCGTCAGGTCATTAAACTAACTTCTTGTTTTACTGCGTAGTTTTACGTTCCATGTAACTTAAGCCAAATTAATATTAGTGGACCGAGTAAATTTCACCTGTCAAAAATATAAAGGTTCAATTTAGAAAATGAAACTGATCATTAAAGGAGACATTTTTGAAGATTTTCAAATTTTAGTTTTCTTAATTTTTACTTATTGTTCCACTTATGTTTTTGTTGTCTAGAACGATTCGGAGATATACTAACTTTTGAGCATGAATCGTTACTTTAATAGTAAACGTCAAGTGTATCATACACCCACTGCATATATTAATATGTTGATCCCAAGATATGAATAAGTTGTGCATGCATTAATCGTCGATATATCTATACATCTCCATACCGAATAATTTTATTGGTATATAAATGCAGTCTCATTACGCGAAAGATTCTTTTAAAAATTACAAACTTCCATAAACATCGAAATAATAAGAGTTGGGTTAATTCCTATGAAACACTTATTTAGAAAGCGATGCATTGATAAATCTGTTACATCAATACTTCGGGAATGACACATTGATTTTTTACTCTCATATATTGATATATCGTGGTATATGTAACTGTGTTTGTTCAGTGTAGCAACTACGAGCTTAACGAATGTACACGCCTGCTGAAACGACAGCTCGTTCTAAGGGTGTGTTTACATTAATCATGATAGCTGATCAGTTGACTTTGTTCATTTAACATTTATCTATGTTTTATATGAACAACTGAGGTGATTCATTTTGTTTAGACCTTTAAAACGTGTAAATATTGATTCAATTCAAGCCGGTTCATCATTTTATCTGACTAATGCAAAAATCTTCCTGATTAAAGGTAGGTTTACATTGGTCAAGCAAACTGTTGAACCCATTTGAATTCGTTTCTCACTTATACGTATTTTGTTACGTATACGTATTTATTTAAACTTTATACGTATAACAATGAATATAAATCAGTTGTATTTGATTGTGCAGGTTCGATACGTATGCCAACTATATTAAAATTCAATTGTTCACATGACTATTGTGAACCCACCTTAATGCAATAATCACAGGTCTAATGCCGCGTGGCGAATTGCTTATCAGAAACGCGTGGCTGAGCAGACCAAGTGCCGAAGAAGCCGAATTAGGCCTACAAATTGCCATTACACACAGCGTAACACAAAGCCGGCTGTCGATTAAAGCTAGCCAATCGAGTCACGAACTGAATTGAATTACATGAAATCAATCCCCGCCGTGGTGGCGCTACTGTTTCGATCCTTATTCAATCGATGTATTTAGGACCCCACAACGTTGAAGATCTTGTTAGAAGCGAAGTTATAATTATGTAACTGTCTTCCTGGATTCTATCGTGACATTTATTTTCGTTACTGCTAATATTTATTTTATTACTTATATCAACTCTTTGTTAATCCAATTCGAAAAAGGAAAAATTCATAATTCGAGAAAAATATATGTTTATGATACTGATTTCATATTTTGTCTTGAATAATATGAATAACTTTACATTACTTAAATTCGTCTTGTAATAATAATAGGTAAGACGGATCAATTTGGGGAAAATTTAATTTTTGGAGTCACACATTCTTATTAAAAAAATTATTTAACGTGACAAGCATTCATATATCGACATATCGATATACAAGCAACTTTTTAATGTCTCGACAAATTCCAGGAATAACGTATTAAGTGAAATCAAGTCTTTCCAGTGGAAACTTCACGTGACTCGATGGTGGAGCCTGCGAAGATGGCAGCGCAAAGGCCAAAACACACAACAAACACACACACACACACGCGCGCTTAAAGGCCTTGGCGTCAGACACTGGCACATAGTACAACACGTGGTAGCAGACACGTGGGCCGGGCGAGGTTCGAGTGGCCATTAGGAAATGCGAGAGAACTCAAAGGAAGCGAAGGACACGAGAAGCCGAAAACATAATGGAGACAGAAAAACATTGATAAAGAGTGAAAAAAGAATGAAAGAGAGAGGGCAACATTGGACGTACCAGAAAGAGCTTGCGTGAGCAAGGGCGTGTTGTTGTTCGGGGTGAGTTGTCCGTTGGTAAGATCCACTGAAACATAAAGCTCTGATCACAACTGTTCCGCACTTCGTGCCCTGGATAATTTGTCTCTATGCTCTTTTGCCATTAGTTCCGTCCCGTTCACCGGCCGCTCATTGCCACTCTCAAGCACCGACGCCATTGGTCAGCTCGAAAGGAAACCATTAGATTCATGAGACTTAGAAATTGCGAGTTCTCGTGTGTGCGTTGCTCCCTCGTTAATTTGTTAATGCCAAGCCACTCATGTCCCCTGTTAACTCGTTGCGCAGCTTGTTAAGATGTACATGAAATCTTTTGATCAGCGCACCCTCACTTTTCAGTCACTGGGTTTTCCTTCAATGATTAATTAATCCACCTTCACGCCACCATCTCTGGTGAACTGCATCACTTTTTCTTAAGAGTACGACAGCTTCAATATTTAGTCTTCCCATTGATTGTGCAATGTTAAAGAAAAATATTAAATTAAGTCTTTAGTTCAACTTATCCAGATCAATTGATGGTATCAATAATTGGGCATGTTAATAAAATAACGAGATTGAATAATGGATAAATTAATGAGTCATCAACACAAGTTAAATAAAGATTCCAATTTTGTAATCCTCATCAACTTCGCGTTATTGACGTCTCTAGATTTGGTACTAAACATCCACAGGGATAACTTAATACATTATTAATTAATCAAATGGAGGATATACGAACTCGTGATTCTCGAAAAATCAGAGGTATTAATTACTAATATAATTATATATTAGTCTTTGTCTAATTCAAGCGAAGCATTAATGTTTATAAAGTATACAGGCAGATGGTGTGTTAATTGCGCGAATAAAAAGATACTTAAAGAGATTGTTAAAAGTAAAGAACGTATTCTTTCTTTTAAATTATTATCCAATAAATTATAATTGTATAATGTTAGTGAATTAGGCTAAACTCGAGCCTGCGATTACTTCGTACTGAAATGTTAGAATCCCATAGAGGCCAATGCGTGTCCTTGTCAATATTGTGTACCTTGCGCCCAGCACCGTAGAAGGCAGAAATGTATGAATCGCGTGAGTAATGCGGAATAGGAAGCAGAAATGAAATGGTAAAATTATAAATAAATATAAGCAAGAAATTATGGATTGAAAGAACGGCCAAGGTGAAGAGAGGATTGAAATAATACAAAATTCTGGAACTACAGGGTGATTCAAAAGTTTAGCGCGGGTCTGAAATCGTGAAAAATCTTGAATACTCTATCATTGAAATATAATATTAATTAAGCCGATCTTTATACTGTTAGAGAAAGCGATAATTGATTGAATGGTATGAAGAGTCAGTGTATAGAACTATTAATCATGAAGTTTTCAATATACTTATTTGGATAAATGCAACAGTTTTGCCACCGACGTTACTAATTTTAAATAATTCCAAAAAGTAGGAAGTTCTACATTCATGAAAGCTATGTCTTTTAAGTTATTATTAACAAAGTAGAATAACTCTCTCAAAATTAATCAGCGGCCAAGTTTGTATGCGAAAGAAGTGATTATAGTTTCGCAGTATACTTTCAAGACATCCTGTACGTTGCCGTAAATTCCAAACAATTCAAAATTGAATGAAAAAAAGGCCAGGCGGAGTGGCAGGAAAGTGAAAGAGAAAGAATAAGGAAGAAAAGTAGACAAGCCTTAATCTCTTAAAGTGCCCTGACACAAGTCCTTGACGTATCAGTGTCGCAAAACTAGTTGCAGGGCTCGGTCAGTGTTCCAGCATCAAACTAGTAAAATTCAGTCCAATAACAATATGGTTGCTACTGGTAGACTGCGTTAAGCTTTACATGTTTGGATATAAAATGTCGGAACAATTTCGGTACATTTCCGGAATAGTTGAGATATAGTTTCTTTGAGCATACAACATTCTATGCGATGAAACAGTCTTGAAACACAAGTTATGTGTCTAACCTATTCTACTTAAAATGAGATAAATATAATATGCTGATTAATTTTTCTGCTGCGAGATTTGACTGTAGTCGAATTCCTCAATTACGAATAAATCAACAACACAGTAGCAGAGACTGACTGAAAAGCATATATTTTCCACGATTTAATTTAATATTTCATTATTATGATTTTACTTGGTGGCTTAATGTAATAGTCATTTGATTTAATTAACCAATTTCATAGCCTCGTGCCAAGTGGAAGTAACGTGAGACACCCGATGTAACATATAAAAAGGTAACATTGTTTGATATATGTATAACAGATAATTTCTGAAAGTGCTAAACCAATTTTGATTAAACATACTGTTACATTTTTGTCACATATTATTCTGCGCTATTTAAGATCTCAGCAGTGATATAAAATCATCAAAAGTACTGATAAACATAGAACGTTATATATTATAAGAATAACCGCTCTGCTCGAAATGACAAACGTATTTTCATGTAAATCTTTCGCATGAACGATGATTTGACTACAGAATTTTAACAAAACTCCTGAATAATGGTGCAAGAACTTATTACTTTCCATATGAAACCATTGTTAACGTTCATACAAAATGTGACCCGGGCGAAGTAGGATAGGACAGCTAATTGTAGCTATACTATTCCAATACAAAAGCGTTTCAAACTATTTCAAACCGTCCAAAAACGTCCAAGACTGATTGTTCCGACTATATCCAAGTATGTACTCAGTTTGACAGATACGTCAGAGGCACATGTGGCTGGAGCTTTGAGGTGCGAGACTATCAAGGCAAGTGAATGTGTCGACTTCATACATTTCTTGCGTAGTGCGGTCCGCTGGACGTGTTGAATCGACGGCTCCGTGTACGCGCGGCTCGCATTCTCAGTTCCGCTTCCGTGGTAGTACACCGCCGGCACTCCTGACATTAATAAAGAACAAGAAGAGAGAGCTGAGAACGTGTGCGACGCAATAAACCAAAGGGGACCGACGGGAAAACGAGCGAAGAGGGTGCGGCGATGCCGAGATTACAGTGCCAGTAAATAAAACAATCCGGCAGAGGCGCTGCGCGCGCCTGAGAGAAACTAAAATCTAGATAGAACCCTTCAGAACAAAACTGGAAAAAGATTATATTTCATGTGTAACTGAAACTAAAAGTAAGCATTTAATGAAATCCTTGTGAACTAATTGGAAAGGCTAAAAGTAGATAGTGCAATAATACTATAAGCTGAAATAATATAACTTGAAATTGCTGAAAAACAACTTAAAATATATAATATAATAAATAAAAACAAATTGAGAGATTCGCTTTGTTGTAGTAATATAACAAACGAAAAAAATCCAATGTAGTTATTACGATTCAGTTTTTGCTACAAAACGTAGACGACTGTGCTATGCTCGGTTTTTGCTATCAGTTCTCATTTCTTTTGCCCGGATTTCTAATATTCCCGTGGTAATACACTGCCGGTACTGTTAACATGAATAGAGAACAAGAAGAGAGCTGAGAAGATGTGCGACGTAATAAACCCGTAAGGGCGCGGTGGAGCCGAGATTGTAGTGTCAGTGAATAAAACAATCCGGTAGAGGCGCTGCGCGCGCGCGGGGAAATTGAAATCTAGGTGAAGCCCATTAAAACGAAACTGAAAGAAAAGCCGAAGGTATTACACCACGCTGCTATTGCTGGCTGATGCTTTGCGTTGTTCCTCCAGTTTCTCACCTCCTGACGCTTGGGATTAATTCTTAACTGGATTTCACTTATCCTTCACGCATCCGGTTACTTTCGGGCTCCGGGTGGAACCCGAATGTTGGAAAAGTTATTGCAGGGTAAATCTGTTGTGTAGCAGTGTCTCGATTATTCGATTATTTTGGAATTTTTATTCTATTTGAGTGTCCTGTGATATTCACGCTTTCTGTTCTTCCGAATGAATTTGTTTCAGGATACATCATTGCTGACTATCACAAATATTTCCATCGGTTATTCTTTGGAAGTTTTGCAGGAATGAACTTTAATGGAATGAAATAACTAAAAACTCGATGCAAAAATAATATTCTGTTTATTCTGTTAATTTATTAACTGTGTATCTATCTGCCTCTCTTGTGTGCATTTATGAAATAAAAGAGATTCTATTATTCACTTTTCAACTACATGTTTTAACCTAATTCTGCAAAAAAAAACAAGTAAAGTTGTAATAATGAAAGGTGGGGTGGCCAATGTTTTAGTTACTGCTTACAAAAAGTTTGTTAGTGGTAGCATCGGCAAAAGCTTCTGGCGTTTGAATATGCGAGGCATGGAATGTTAATAGAAAAGTAGAAAAGATACGATCAAAGCCAAAGATTTCGATATAAACACGACTTACAACAAAAATGAACAAATACAACAAATTTCTTGCATATCATTTGCTCAACCCATATACGAAGTTTATTAAACAAAACATTTAATTGTATGCTATGTTTGTAATAAACATACCAAGTAAAACAGAATAAACTATATTTACTGCGGAAACAGCTATTATCATTCGCTATTGGTAAATTTAGCCGAGCAAATGGAATAGAAGGAGACGGTAACATTAAGTCATTTAATGGAACAAAGCGATTTCATATTCGGGACAACATTCCGCCGTTGTGCTGTTTCTCAGTGCGCTTAGCTGGAAAGGCGCGTTCCACGGGAACAGCGTTACATTAGAGCGGGATATTTGGCGTGGAATCAAAGAAGCCGCGGTACAAAGGAGCGAGCTAAATGATTTAATGTCCGCGAACACGTGTGTTTTGACTGGGGCGAGGGAAATGCCGGCCGGGATGAAATGTCGGCCCGCTAGACGACAGGGCGTAAAACAGAGCGTGCGAGTAAAGCGTTGATGTACGAGCTGAGTGGAAAATGCACGGCGGAGACCCCGACATCTCCCTAGGAATACGAGTCCCGTAAACTTTCGTGCAGAGATGCAGTCAAGGTTTTGCGGATATTTTCTAGTTGCGAACAAACTTGAATGTCCACAGTTTTGTTTCTTGAATATTGCTAATAGAGTAGTAATTGTTTACTGTAAGCGTTACTGGATTACGCATGGAAATCAGGCATGATGACAATTAATTTTTGCTCACGAAACTAGATTATGCAAATAGAAATATAAACGAGTTTGGAAAAAGGTCTGAGTAGAATAGCAAAAAAAAGAAATGTGGAAGGGAAAAAGTGTGAACGTTTCATGCAACGATAAACGTCACAATAATTTTGTTAAGGCAGCACGTTTTCATTGATGAAATAAAGGAATTAATTTTGTAGGATTCGATTCAACTGTTCGTAAATCAAATTTACATGGCTGTCTTTCAAATGAATGATGTATTCTCTTTGACATACAGTTTCGTGTCGTCGAAAATGTAGGGCGGAGATTCTGGAGCCTTGCTCGGAATGCAAATCCCTATCAATTTTGTATGTAGAAATGCAGCCGGGATTCTATGAATATTTTTTGATATTTGGAACGCCATCTGAGTGCTAATTCTATTTTATTTTTTTATATTCACTAGCGAAGTGACAGTTATCTATTGAGGAACTGAGAAAATCGAAAATAATAGAATCACAGAAAAGACTAATGCAATTATTTGAATCGAAGTTTTAACCTAATTGGAAAAGGTAATGGATTGAACCAAATATTATTAAGTCTCAATTTTCCGATAATTTCCCAAGCCATCTTTTGAAACAGTTTAATTTTTTAAGCTTTTGAAATAAACACAGATTGCTCGTTTAAAAAATATATAACTGGTTCCACTAGATTCTAAAGCGTCAAACTATTTGGTGTCAAACTGAAGTGACAATGCAACAGTTTAAAAAATAATGACAAATTCTTTCTGAACATTTAATATTTCTGGATTAAGTGGAAAATTCCTAGCTATGAGATGGTCAAGTTCCATATAACATTTCGAGATTATCCACTACGAATATTCCAACCTCAAAGCACTGAGAAAGAATGCACAATAGCGTGGTTAACGCAATTTAATCATAAAACCCAATGCAATTCTAATACATATATAAGGCTAACAATAGATTTGAGCATACAAAGCGTCCGCCAAAAAAAAAGGTTAATTCTATTCAAAAGCACTGTCAGCGTGAAGCGCGGCAAATGCGCAAACAAGAAATGGCCGACTCGTGGTGTTGGTAGAGGAGGATTGGCGAGTCTATCGCAAAAGTGCGAAAGGGCGGAGTAATAAAAATGCCTCGCATTCAGGGAGAAATTAAAAAGCAGTAGGAAATGAAGCGGCGGCTGCGGGGGAAGATAATTCGGCTGGGGAGTTAATAGGAGTGGCAAGCGGTGGTCGGCGCTGGCTGGCACCCGACGAGGACATTTCCGCTCCGAGATTTTCCCTGGCAACGAGGAATACCGAAACGGCGTGTACGAGCGCGGAATCTGATAATACGATAGCGCGGCTGTGCGGATGAACGCAACCATAAATCGAGGATCGACGTGATTTGTACGGGGTATCATGGCGGTTAATGGTGCTTGTCTCGATAGAGACAAGCCGGCTCCCACCGGAAGTTCGCCGTCCGCCATGACTATCGACGCGATCGCACGCGTGCAGCGCCACCCTAACGCCGATTTACGTGACTTCGTTATTCCATTCTGCAGGATTCAGGGCGTAACAACCGGCGCGCGAAAATCTCCTCTGTATGCGTAGAAAAACGCTGTGCTCTCTGGATTAAAAAAACAGCAGTTGAATTGAACGAGTAGGTAAAAGAGAGGTTATTCGTTGCGAGGATAACTGAGGAGTTTCTCGTTGCCTATTATATGTGTTTGTAAAAAAAAACCACTAGTGGAAGCTGGACAAAGCAAATACGTTCACTATTTAGAAGGTATTTCTTAAAAAATAATTATTTAACAATAAAAAAATACAAAATATTAAAAAAGATTTATATTAAGATTTTCTACTTGGGTTAAAACTACGACAATAGTTATTATTCACTTTAGTCGACACTTATGTGCAGAGTGAATGATGGTACGAGAAAGAGCAACAATTTCTTGTTTACAATTAAAAAGGGAAATAATAAATAGTATAACAATAACATGATCTAAAATAATGCAACTTGGAATTGCTGACCAATGAGTAAAAACAGATTCATACATTCAATTGCTGGAGCAATAGTAATAAACTAAAAAATTCGAATTTTCTTAGTACGACTCAGCTTTTGATACAACTACATGGATCAAGTTGATATATCATCTAAATTTAAACACACTTAATTGCCACAAGAAAGATCATCCGAAGTACATAAACTAACAAATAAACTTAAAAGTGGAATCATATGTGAACGAACAATCTGAGACCCAATTAAACAAAGGATTGAATAAAGCGGGCACGGCGGGTTTTCGCTGGGGCAGAAAAGCGTTATCGGAATGTACATTGGACTGGTAGCGTGATAGGATACCGATATCGATATCGATGGTCCGATCGGTCGCAGGGCAGGGCATGGCAGGGCGATCGTGCGAAGGGGAGTAATAATAATCGAGAAGAAAGGCGCGGCGAATCCGAGTTGTGTCAAGCTGGATGACGAATGAACCGGAAGTCCTCGGGACTGGACTTTTATCGGACGTACCATAAAAAGAAAACGAGCTGCTCGGGGCGGTTGGAAGGGGTGGGTTTCCGGGTTTCACGGCTACCGATAACCCACGGCTTCGTATCTCGATCCGGCCAAACATGCTCCCATGTGTCCCCGCTACATCTATCCTAGCCTTCTATGGCTTTACATGAAACATGTACATAGACCCGGCTCTGTTTGTCCTACCACTACCTAGGAAGTACACAAGCCCGTAGAAGTGGGTCGTATGTTATAAGTTTCGAAAGAGTGCGCCTTTTGTGCTCGAAACACTCCGATATTCCGTAGTTAACCTTCGACATAAACGGGAGCGACATACCTTCCTTGAAAAATATATTGTTCGACATTTTTACACCGTTTTATTAAACTAGTTTCATCGAACTATGAAAACACGATTGATCAATAGATAGATCAATAAAATTTTTATACTTTTTTATAGCGTAATGGTTTCGGAATCAAAGTAGTAAGCAATAATAGCAATGAGAATACATATTATACTTCTGCTCCCCTTGATTGAAACTAACAAGATAATAAAAATAACTACTATAATGAATAGTACACTTTTCTATTAGTTTCCGCTATCTATAGAATACTGAAAATTCATGTCAACAATAAAAATTAGTCTTTTGAAATTGAAAGGACAAAAGGAATTTTCTCTAGGTTCAAAGAATTCGAAATAAGAAGCTTGTTGTTTCAGCAGGTATTCTATGAATTTCTATAAAAATACTACATTCTGAACGAATGCTGAACAGTAATTAAACATAAAATCTTTGTTTGATTATGCCTGGTCTGAGCCATTTGCAGGGCTATAAGAATAACATGTATTTCTCTGCTTTTTACTTTTACTGGAGTTCTTCTCTTTGGTATCCTTCAGGAGTACATAAACGTGAGGCGGGCGCGGGTGTGTGTAAGTACTTGTATTCGGGGACACATGGATGTGCGGTGTAGCAGGTTGTACCTCTTATTGGCAGGGGTCTGGCCGTCGAAACGAAACGACGGACGCATAAAGATCTGGGCCAAGAGTTCATCTATTTCGAGTGTGCACCTCCAGCTGACGTAAACGCGATCGCGGCTCTGGATAAGGGTGGTCGGACGTAAAATCGAGCCATACGCTACGAAATCTTGCTCATCCGGAGTTCCTCCCGTTCCTTCACGGCGAACTGACATTGACTCTCCGAGCTTCCACTAAAATACAGACTCTGCAATCCAGTGGAAAAATAGGAACACCCAGATAGACTGCATTATCACGCCTTCCGCTAAGACCGGCACTTTCTACTTTTAACGTTAACATTTCTCTGTAATGAATGATTTGTCATATCGTATTTTCCCTGTTATACTTCAATTGTTCCAGTTGATTGAAAGATATTTAAATATGAATTCTATTTTTGTTTGGAAAATACAGACTTTTTAAAGGAAAAGTGCTTGCTTCAAATGTGGAATATGTGGTATTTTCCGTTTCATCCGAGAGTTCAGCGAGATTAATAAAAAAAATAAATAACGTTTCAGAAATACAATTCCGCCGTCGTTCAATAAATCCTTGAATATTCGCTATCAGATTTTATAAAAGCAGGATTTAATTCCAGCATATTTTAAAAAATAATATGCTGCTGCGAAGCGATGCTTTAAATTTTAAAGCTATCCAGTCGATACTTCTCATTACAGCCAATCTGGGCATTTATGAAAAAGAATTTCGAGAATCTGATTTCATGAAGCCGATAACTATTTCTTTGAATTGATGTCGTGTAGGTGGAAGTAACTTTTTGAAAAAATAACTCGAAAACTGAGCCAAGTTTATGTCCGTTTTCTTGATGTTTCACGTGGAAATATGGGGACATCCTCAAATGGTCAATAAAACGCACCTGCTCTACTTTGGGGACATTTGTACGCGTAAAATGTGTTTACCGTGGCTCTTGCACTGATTTACTGCAGCATGTAGGGCACTCAGGAGATATATATACCTTACTGATATATGGATATGTATATATATATATGACATTCTCACGTAGAAAACTGTATTATGGAAGTAGAACTACAAACGAGTCCAACAAAGTGTACGCGTTGAAAAAACATAAATAAATGCCATTGACAAAGAGTAGAGAAACAGTCTAGACATTGCATGCAGTGCATGTCCCAATAATTTTGCCAAGAAAGAGCGTTGTTTTCGCTAAAATAAAAGAACAGTCCTTAGAGTCCTCTGTTTTTCAAATAAATATTAAACTCTTTCTCTCACTTGCGCTTATGTTTTTATACAACTTATAGTTCTCATTTTGCTATATCAATATTTCAGTACTATAACAACTGTGTACCAAGGTATACAATGAAAGTTATGATCTTATGCAATTCCGTTGGAACTGCAGAATTCCCATGGTATACGGTACAATTCAATTATTAGAGTACTCTGGTCAGTGTAGTTACATGTCGATGCTGCTGTTACTTTATTGTCCCATCCCAAACCGTTTGATCACTGATGAACGAGCCGCTAGTGATCGCCCAAGCCTAGAACCAAAAGCAATCAGCGGCTCCAAGGGAGCAACACACATACACAGTTCGATGTTCGATCCGATGAGTTCTATAAATCAGTGATTCGGTGGAGAATGGCATCGGTGGTGGAAGACGATTATTGGCGGCGTGCTGCCCCGACGATTACGGGGCTCGACAAATCGAGGAAGAGTATGTCAGCGTGGTAATTGGCACATCCTAAACTACACACACGTATATATCAGTAGCGAGTATCGATAAATGGACCGTCAACTCCACGACGCATCAATCAGGATATACATGTAGTAGGCACATAAACATGTATATAATATAAGTATGTAAAGGTATATAGATCATATCGTAACGTCGAAATCTCTAAACTACATTACGCGAAAGTCAGCGTCTTACTCGGCTAGTCTAATCAGCGTTCTAGCACTAATTAAGAACTCCAACGGCACTCATGCAGACTCACCCAAATAACCCAGTGCGAAACCCTGATTTCTTTAATCGAACATCAAACACTGATCAATTTGTCCATCAATTTCTGTAAGAAATGATCGTCCGAATGTGGACTCAATTTCTCAAAATAAAGGAACACACGTCACGCCGCTCTACGACCATGAACGAAGAGAGCAACATAACCTTGTTAGATTTGGTAGTCCACTTTTCTTATTCTGCCTTCAACCGAAAAGGGCAGTACAATAATTGTATCGACACTTTTTTAAAAATAAAGTGTGCTTTACACAGTGAGGATTAATCAGTATTGAAGGTCCGATTACTAAATGGGGTTTCGACTTTGATATTTGGATCGGCCTGCGTATACTTATGTAAATATATATAACAGTGGTTATGTCCAGGTTCTGGGTAAGAAATACGCTAGTGTCAAAGTAACTAGTCGCAGATACAGCTGGGTGGTTGATACGATGAAAAGGAGGTACGTTTTGAAAGATCTGTGTATATATATGTATATACGTAGATATATAGATATATGTGGACAATTAACTCAGCGAATATACACACGACACACAAAAGAAAGGTTCCACTCTCATACTATCTACGGACTAATCTACTACTGATCTATCACTTGAACTATGAACTATGAATAGGCGATTACGAAGAGCCGAGTGAATCGAGCCCGGCTGTCGGGTTCGATTCGCCTTGAGACCCTTCGAGCCCGCCTCTTCTTTCACTACTTTCCTCTAGGACCATTTAATAAAAACTCAGACGACACTGAAAAAATCTCCTGCATACGTGAAGATACTTTTTACGATGCGTCGTAACTCGTTCTATTGTAGCTTAATCTCATGTAATCACTATTACTTAAATACTAAAAACCGGGGTTGCCAAATAGATTAATTTGCGCGACCATTTTCTGCCTCTCTTTTGAAAACTGAGTTTGCCATTTGTAATGCATTACGAATGGAAGTTGAGTTTTGCATTTGCAATGTATTACAAATGGAAACCTTGTTCTCAAGTGGGATGTTCGTGTTATTAGAAAAGGTGGCTTGTTGGCTTTTAATTCAGTTGTATAACATTGGCAACTCCAGCACTATCTAAATTACTGCGAACGTTTAATTACAAAGGTTAGTCTGACAACGACTTATTTCCACTACCAACTCTTTCTAACCAGAGACTATGTATGTATATCGGATCAGCTCGATTTCTCTAAGTTTCTACACTCAGATACCACTACGGGACAGTCTGATACACAATAAGTGATATTTATTCCATAGTTTTTTGGAATACTGTGAATACATCAAACAGATTTCGCCAATTTATCATTTTCGATGTTATTAGGAATCCAAATGAAAAAGTAGGCATACAAGTTCTTTTGAATGCCTCTTTCTCCAAGTATTAATGAATTTTAATTTACTTAAATACTTCAACTGTTTGAATTGGAAAACGCTATTAATAGTACAATTACGTTACTGATTTCGGACATGCGTGATAGTTTGTGTAAACTTAAGCAAGTCCAGCATAAGAATCGAGGACGATTTGAGTGATCCCGCAGTGGTAGTACTAGCTGGCTTACTATGGATAATGTATAACAATAAAAGAGTCACTTCATAATACGACGACGTTTCTAAGAGACAGTAGGTTTAGGTAGATGGTAGATTACTCGCCCCTAGGTGACAGCATCTTGAGGGAAGAAGTCTTCGTCATCGGTCTCGGCAACAGTCCCGTCCCCGGATGCCTCCCTTCCTCTTTTCCCGATACACGTACTTCACCCGAATCTATTCGCTTTGATCATCTCGTCTCGCGATATACTTAAGAGTCTCGGTCGCCCATAGCCGTGCAAAGTCATATGAGCCCGCCATAGATTTTCAGTGGCAATAGCTCTCGATGCGAGCAAAGTCTGCCAGCATCGAGCAGCAATCGAATCGATTCAGCCAAGGTGCCGAGTGGGAGACACTCGGCGAAAATCATAATGGAATGATCGTTCCGGGTGAGTTGGCTCCTCACCGACTTTGGCACTTCCGGTGAGCTATGGGTCCCACCGGCAATTCAAGACCAGGAAGAAGAAGAAGAAGAAGAAGAAGAAGAAGAAGTACTCTGCTCTTAGCGCATGTTTGTGCCCAGTTTTCACTAGAACTACGGAACGTCGAGTACACGAGTTCATGCATGGAGTTTTTAACGGACGCCACATCTCGTGTACGCCTTTCTCGTCGGAGCAATCTCAATCATTGTCCAAGTGAATTGAGGTTAGGTCATCGTCGCACGCGGATGACCCCGGGCGGATTTGTCCCTTCACCGGCGAACATCCTCCCCGGAGGTACGGCAAAAACCACGCGAATACCTCCGTTCATGCTACTTAAGACGGCAAATACACATACGCAGAGATACGCCTCTCGTCGGTGTGTTACATTGGTCCAAACGGGTCTACGGACGATAGGCTAAGTGTGTTCTAGTGAAAACTAACGGTAGCAGTAGGCTTGAAGTACTCATTACGAATAGTAAAAGTGGAAGTATCTGGAAGTATCTATGTACTATGAGCTAGGCAGTCATCCAACACCAGTGCGAGATACGGGTTTTAAATATTTATATAGATGTATATAGTATGTAAGTAGAGAGAGATATATATATATATATATATAGTATAATATAGTATAGTATAGTATAGTATATACGTGTCCAACCAAATAGATCTCGAATACATTACTTGTAGACTAGTCTAATTGTATACTAGAAAGAAGATAAGTACCATATACATTATATGACGTTTATTAAATTTCACGTCCCTCTCATTACTTGGTTGCACAGTGTGCTTCCCTGATTATTTTCCGCCGGTGTTTCTCATGGAGTCCCGTAATTGGTAACACTTTAATTATCCTCGTAACACGAGGGAAAGTATCGGTTATTAATGAGGGGTAGTGGGTGCAGCAGTGGGGGGGTTGCTTGGCGAAGAAGAGGCCAAAGAATAGAGCGCGCGCGCGGAGGGGCGGAGGTGGGCAAGCCGAGCGGAGACGGCACCTTTTAAAAGTTCTTTCGAGCTCTCATTAACACGGGAGTTTCATCCGTCGGCTAACCTAGTAACCGTGTCAGAAAGGGAAATATCGAGGAAGCTTAACGAACTACGAGTCGGTCTCATTGTACATCGAGAATCACAGGGACGACAGCATGGTCCGCGGGTGGGTTGTGCCGGGGGTAGAGACGGGTGGGTGGGTGGGGGGACGCTGGCGTTTAATGAGAAAATTCCACGGATCCCCAATAAATCATTGTTTACAGATTCTAAAGTAGAAGGGGCCCGGTGAAGTTTGTTGCGCGCCGAAAGTACCTACGAGATTGCGTCTACGAACAATGAGAAAAGGAGCGAGCGTAAGAAAGAAGCCGAAAAGGGAGCAGCGGATGAGCAGGTGGTGGAAGAAACGGAAGGGGAAAGTGGATAGCGGGAAGAAAGAGGAAAGGGGCGGTGGGAGACTCTGTGGAAAAGTAATTCCAACTTTCGATTCAGAGATTGCTGAAGGCTACCCTGCTCTAACCCAGAACCCTCCTACGCTACTTACCCCTTTCCCACCTCGTATACTAATTACCCTTGGTGATTAAGCCCTCCCCGGTGACACACGTCACCTCCTTCCCTTCGTCCCACTAATCTCCGGATAATTTGATGCGTCAATTGATTTGAATCGTCGGATAGTCCGATCTGCGTGCGGAATTCAAGCAGAATTCCTTCCTTTTGATCACCAGGTTATATGTTGATATGAATCATCTAGTAATTTTATATAATATTATACAAAAGGTAGAGTATGATAATATTGATTCAAAAACAAGTAGCTCTACATTTCGATTGACGATGTTAACTGGTTCTTGGTAAAAAGTTTAGGTTTGGGAAGTTACTAGGATTAGGCATGAGGAATTAGGTTAGGTTTAGGCCGAGACTGGGGTGGGGATTTTACGGTCGGGATTCGTCTGCTGTTTCTTTCGCGAAGAGAGGGGGAAACGAAAGTTCGCGGAAGGTTGCCGGGCTATTAAGAGACTTCTTTCTTCGCGATCAATTCCTTCTACTTTAATAGGTTGGTATTAATATCCCCCGGAATCCCATGAGCTTTCGTCGACGAGAATATATGACCCGTTTTGCTGGGATTCCGACCACTTCTTGCGGGCCGAATATAAATCAGCGACCCAACGACTTCACGGACGTAATCCAATTACATTGACAAAAGGTGTGGAACCCTCCTCCTTCTGTTTTGGACATGTTACGATGGCAATGATTGCTTGGTTAATTTAGTGTCAAGAATTGGATCGGGCCTATCGAAATGCGACAGTCACTGTAGGGTCTCGATCATTTTTTATAGTACAAAAATGTGCTAGCAAGAGAAATACACAGTGACAAGTTGTAAATAGTTTAGACTGGAAAATTACAGAATTTTCGATGCCTAAAAGCAGGAAATTGCTTTTCTCATCACAGCAGTAATTAAATATTGGCATACTAGTTTAGTTCAGAGTAATAGTATGTATATTGATATATAAATATTTGAATATCTGTCAAATCTTCCTAGTGTTTGGAATAATATTTCTGAAAACTTGAAATCCTACTGGAGACTTCTATGACACGAAATTCGTATAACATCCGACCCGATCTTCTTTTTTGAAATTTCCACGATTTTCTATACTTCATCACTTCTAGACATGTAATATTGTTTCTAAAACATGAAGAACATCGTAAATTTACCAGTTCCTGGGTATATAGCACCTCTTTGTCCAATCCATCTCTGTTTAGTTGGGAATACTCGAACTATAGAAAGTAGAACTGGTTGAATACATAGCTTTCGAATGATGTCAGGATTGCACGTTACGTTGATTGAACCGTCTCGTATGTATTGATGGAGCATGATCATTTCCGAATGAAGAAATGGTTACAGGCGTAACAACGAACAACAGATGCACAACTAACATACGGCGTTCTGTTTCCTAAGCATTCCCAATAAGAATGATATGTATATAAATGTATAGATAGTATATATATACGTATATGTGTGTACCAAAAATTCAACCAATCCAGTAAAAAACACTATCTGCAACAATGCTTGAAACTATGGGTACCTAAGATAAACTAATTGCCAACAATTGCAAACGTATTGTAATCCAATAATCGGGTTGAGGTTATGAGGAGGGAGTGTGTGGGAGTTATGGTTGGATTTGTGATTGATACTGACAACTTTTCTTCATCCCTCTGTTGCTTTCTTGCAACTTTGTTCTTTTCTTCCCCCAAATTTGTACCGGCTTTTTATAATGGTCTAATTCTAAAAATACACGGAAAACATATTAAGCACTGAAAAGTCTTGTTATCTTGATCTCAAACAAAAATTGATTTATGATTGTACTTTCTTTATCATTTTCACAGAACTAGCTTGAAGGAGAATTTTCACCACTTTCATTTCGTATCAATCTGTCTAAACGATCCATTTATAACCTTTTAACTGGCCACACTGATGCCAGTTTGTTTTGCACTCTTACAGGGTATAACTGTGCATTTTATAAACTGATTATTAACAATGTATCCGTTAATGGTTAGCATACTTTACTGTAATAACAAACATCTCTAAAAGGAAACACTAAAATTCTGCAGCCAAGATCGTTCAACAGGATTAATAAAAAATCGTTCATATGGAAACTTTTGACACCAACAATTCCGCTTTAACTGTATTCATCATTAAATCCAAAATAATTCCGCTGCAGAAACCTAGTCCGATTATTAAAATTTCAAAGCTGGTGAGTTATTCAAAGTGGGCTTTTACAACATTTAGCCGGGGTTGTAGTAACAGCGTCTACATATCAGGCGGCATGTCTGTTAGCCAATATTCCAAAAACACGGAAGCCAACAGAGATTTCGGGATGCTGGCGAGCGGACTAGCGTGAATATCGTCCCTGCCAATCTAATGTCATCAGTGATACACGTGGCGGGTGTGATATGCTCCAGGATGTGTGGCCTTGTGGGGATGCTGTTACGGGGGGGGTGGGAGTTGTGGGGGTTTCTGGTGTTAGGGTGTACGGAGGGAGTCGGGGTGGTGTACGTGCTACGTACTACGGATTACGGTTACCGTCAACACGAGCGAGAACACGAGAGAACTTGGCGGAACAACCTGGCACTTTGGGGTTGAAGCTTACCAGTGCAACCCCCGCTGGGGCTGACAGACACTCGGCCCACCCTTGGCCCCACTGCGCGGTACACGACCGCTCCTACCCAACAAGAGACATTGCCCATCTTACATTATGCATACTCTTTTCTACTCCGCACTAGCACCAGTACAGGTGCCCGCGCTCACACTAACCCTCGTCGGGAGGAAGTCTGGGCAAGCCGGCTAACCCGGACAAAGTGAATAAGGTCTAAGCATAAATATTACGTCGCTAAAGTGAGAGAAATATGGCTTCTGATACTTGATAGCCTTTCTCTGTGTCATGTTAGTTTCATTCGCGGTTTTCTAAAACTTTCTAGCAAAAACTTGGTTATAATATATAAATACGAATTTTTGAGTTTTCGGACATTATTTCTAAAAGATATGTGTCTCGAATTTAGTTCTGGTGACAATACTATTTACTACGAATTTCAGTAATTGTATAGAAGAAATGTTGTTATCTATTAATGTTTCGAAAATAACTTTTAGTAGGATTCACTTTGCCTGGATGGTCAACCAAAATGGATAACTGGAATCGTTTTAGAGTTTGCATAAACAGTAAATCTTAATATTACTGTTTTTTCTTTTATAAATCGATGATTATTTAAGATGTAAAAGTACCATAGAAGTTGCAATTGTAATGTTTTGTTAGTTTGACTGATATCTTCCGTTAACTTATCCGCTTTGCCCGGGCTTCCCCACGTACAACATCTACAAATGATTCTGTCGTGCAAAAACGGAGACGTAATATTTTAGCGCTGGTATTTCTCGACTTAGGAAAAGGTCAGAATATGACGAGGCAACTGGAAAGTCCAAAAGAATTTTGAAAAGTTGATTCACAGTTTTCCCTGCATTTACATATTCTTCATATATACATAGGAATGATTTGAGTTCATTGCAAAAAAGCTCCAATACGTTTAATAATGAAAAATATATGACTGTCGAGATGCTTGACATTTGTAGAGCACATTAGATAAAATTGAGAGATTGATAGTCATTTAATCAAAAATAAGTATTTCAGATTACTTGATTCGTCATTATCGGTATCGAAATATATGCGACTCGATATTGCGTCATCTACGTTTTTGGGTGCTCAGAAACCTTTGCGGGAGTACCACGAGGTCATCAAATCTTTAATAACTGTCATACTGTGAGATCCTTTCCAATGATGGGACTTCCACAGCATAGTGCTGGATTAAGGCAAAAGTACTTAGCATATATGTACTATGGTATGACTAAGTTAACATGGCTTCAAGAATGTGAATTAATTATTAAGTCCTTGATGCACGCTAAATTTAGTTCGGAAATCGATAATGCCTGATAATGCCCAGTGCACTTAACTAGACATGGCTTAGCCATTATAAATTTTGTTGCAGCACATATGGATTACCCTTCCGTTGTTGGGTACAAACAAATTATAAACCTTAAACCAGCACCACGTGTTTTGTGATCCGAATTGATGAGTTATTTTATAGATTTTAATAGGATGATATATGTTGCAACTTGAAAGATGACATTGCAGGCTAAATGAATCGAAAGGAATGATCGTTTCAAATTTTCAAAATATTTTCTTTGCAAAGAATACACAGATTCTGTTGCATTTTTTCTAATTGAAAGATTCATGCTATAAAGTAGATTATATTTTAAATTTGGTGCAAGAAGTAAGAGAAACTAAATCATATTAAGAAACAACTTTAATTTAAATACTCTTATTACAGTAAAGTAACAAGATTCTATGTCATCTTACCTTGACTACTTGGCAAACAAACAAACTAAGTCATTATAATTTGTTATAATAGTCAAGCAATATTTGTAAACATATATCATCCTATTCGTAGTGACTAGATATTTGTTTAATTGTCTGTATGAAGGGATAGTTTTGATACTTAGGATTTCGGATGATATAACCTCTTTCAACGGGTACTTTCTGCTACCTTTCATTCGTGTAGGTGTATGAGTGCCAAAGCTGCTAACCGAAACCTTACTTTTGCTTAGGAAATTGTAATAAAATATGTTTGTATTTGAGCATTTGGATGGCTCTATTGATAATTGGATCCTTTTATCTGAAATGACTTTAGATTGTTTTTACCGCGCAACAAGATGGTTTTGGTGACTCCTAGCTCATAGTATATGCGTTTTACTAACTTTAGTTGATCCCTTGCCAAAAGAATCGAGTAACAATCAGTTCTTGTATGTAACGAATGACAATGAATATGTAAAAATTGATTAAAACGAATCTCTCTATTTCTTTTGGCACGAGACAGCGGGTAATTGCTTTCTGTTTGCAACGCAGGTCGTTTTGCGTGGTACCTTTTTTATTTATTACAGACATTCATTATTTATAATCCTTAGTCGTTATAATAATAGAGCTTTTAGCGGATCGTTACATTGTGTTCGTTAAATATGCACGCATCGTGTAAATAAACTCACATTTTGCTTTTTTTGTGTTTTTCCTCTGCCTTTTTGTTTTTGGTTTCTCTCATTGTTGGCTCCGGAGCGTCAGCTCCGACGGACGTCGAGTGTTCGCGTTTCCTTAATTATTGACTGCCCGTGACAACACGTTTACAAAAACCCTCTCTCTCTTTCGAGCGATTGCTGTATTATATGCCTTTTATATTTGGAGTTCGTTTCTCGCCTTTGTCTCGTTGGCATTTTAATAGATTGCCCGAATCCTGGCCCTGGATGCTTTTGGAGCTCGGATATACATTATGCCATAAGCATCGTTTCCAAGGCGCGTCACTTTCGACAGTGCATAAAGGTCAGACGAAGAAGCGTTTGCCATCGAGCAATGAAAATATTGGCTCACGACTTTACACTTGATACCATATTGCATAACTAATTAATATCATAAAACCAGTAGTCGCAATATTTGTTAATTTCCAGAGTCATTTTCGGTAATTACGAATATTACATATTCATTAGGGAAGGTTGTACGTCAATCAGTAGCAAAGAGAGTAAAATTGCAATTAAAAAATACAATCAATAAAATACCCAATTAGCAAAAGTATACGTACCCTTATTACAAATTTGTAATATTGAGGGTTTGAAAGTAACTTTGTAATTACCCGCTAAATTAAATTTCGTTCGGTATATTATTGATTTACCAATGCTTTCAAGCATTACGAAAAAGTTATTAACGTCATCTTCTTGAGTTAATGAAACTGTTTACCAATTCGAGAAGTGGATTTTGTGATTGGTCTAAAGAAATTAGGTTATAAAATTATAAGAACAGTTAGGTTATGAAACGATAAAAAGGCGAGCGAGTGTTTTCATCGCTCGCTGGCGCACAAGGATATTCGCATGGAGAAAGGCATGCTGTTCAACATTCCGCCAATGAGTCGAATGAGCCCATAATCATTAATGCAAGCAAGGGCAAGAAAACTTGAAGTGGCTTTTCCTGAGAAGTTTTTGTAACTGTCGATCGCCCGCCGGTGGCCTTGTTGGCGCGGCGATCATTCGCGAAATCAGGCTGCATTAGAAACTAATTGTACCTTACCGACAAGTGTTGCGAGAGGCGATAATGTAATCGAGAGTTACAATCATAAAATTACGAGTACGCGCACGGCGAGCGTAACTTAGTGCGAAGTCGTTTACATGTAATATCACAAATCCAACATAAGTATTGCGTCATTTAGCCAGGCGTGCGTGCCGCGCGCGCCCCCTAAAGTACGCGACGAGTGCTTTATATTCCCGATTAAGACCGAGTTCCAGCAAAAATTCAGCCAGCAAAATAATCTGTCCCGCATACTGCACCCGGTTGCCCGATGCCTCCATTTTTTGGTTATTGGATGGATTGTATCAATGATCATTGAAAATTAGTCTACGTCACTTTATCAACACTGTCTAAATTATATTGTTCTTAAATAATTCTTGGTATTCATCAGAAGATATTAATTTTTCATCACCATACGGTGTCAAGGTATTAATTGAATAGTTAATGTTGATGAATCTGTAATAGACTCATGCTATTGGGTAAGAAAGATATGGTTAAACTAGGGTTGTAATCACACATAGGCTTGTAGTAAACATTGTTACATTAACCCGTACATGTGAGTTGTTTAAGGTTCGATGTATGGATGAATTTGAATTAATTCCATCACTATACAAACTGGCATTATTGAGTATGTGTATCATTATTTTGATATTGCTGAAACGTTGAATTCCGAACAGGCAACAAGACTGTTTTCATGTACTCACAGAATTAATTGATAATATCGAAATTTAGTTACATCAGTATGTACTATACATACATCAATATAAGTAAAAGCAGTGATTCTGATGCAATCCTTGCAAAGATCAAAGAACAGGTTGATCAGGCTTCAGGCGAAGTACACGTCGAATTCATGTTCATAACCTTTAAACCCACTATACGACCATTTTTTTTTCCCATAAACATTTCAACATTTCTTGGACGGTATAACACTTCTGAACGTACTCCAATTTCATTTGCTCGTTTCTCGTTCTAACTTATGCAACGTTAAAGCGCGAGAGAGTAACAAGTGTACGTGTGTGTCTCGTGTACGTGTAACCGTGTCCGTGTGTCTTCAAGTATTCTTGCGACCGCCACTGTGTCCGGCCGATCGACGGACACGCTTGGTGCGCAGATAGTCGACAGAAATAATTCGGTGAGTGCAGGAAGGCGATTGATTGAACGATATTGTTCTTTTTTTTATTTACTGGCTCTGCAGGTCGGGCAATGTATTACGTAGACCCACGCGCGATCACAGCGATATAACAACAATTCTTACGAGTAGCAACAATCGGACCATAGCTCGGTAGCGTTAACCATTCGCCCGTTCTAACCTCTCTGGCTAGATTACTGCCGATATAATAGGGAAGCAACGATATATCGATAAAGATCGCCCATCGAAATCATATCTTCCAAATAGTGATAACTCCACGACGGTTTTATATCCACCATATTGATAGATCGATACTCCTCATTCATTCTATAAGTATAACTTTATATTATGTATAATTTTCCTAGGGTTGTCTTCGTATAGAACATGATTCAGAATATTGAAATATCGGTATATCGCGCATAAAACTGTTGGAAAAGCATCGGTATTTATATGATACCTGGATTCTTGGTGTATATCGATATATCGTTTCGCCCTATCCATATTCTACCGTTAACCAGTGAATTGAAGTATGCCGCTAAAGCGATATAATGCGAAGCATTGAAGTTAGTAATTAAGCGAGCTACACGGCCCAAAACGCGGGCTATGCCTTTCTAAAATTGTAAGTGTGCTACCTAGGCACATTCTGTGTCCGTATGCACTAAGCCTGTCCCGGTGGCGTTAACGCGAACGAACTATAGCCGCGCATAAAAGTATCAATAATATCATAGTTTAAGCATTGTGTCATGTTAACATATATACGTATAAGCTCAGGACAGATGTGTGTCTCCTCTTTGGCATTGGCTCTTTCCAGCGACTCCTTCGCACTTTTCTCTCGTCGGCTCTTTTCCCCCCGTTACCTCACTTAATACGCAAGATCCTCGAGATTATCTAGGCTCGTGTCGGTCTACTAGCTCTGCTTCCTGCTCGAAGCTCTGGCGAGTGGCGCGCTATCTAGCGGGAGATCGGGATTCGCGAGGGCCCATTTCCTCCCTGGCCATCATCGCCATCATCGTTGGGCTCCTTGCTCTTCTTTCTTCTTCCTCCCCGGCTCCTCCCGGCCGAGAGTCGGGGGCACGATATTCGGACGGACAACTCGAATCGTCGTCCTCGTTTTCTCGTCTCTCGACGGAGCGCGCGCGCGCGCGCGCTACTTATTCTGCACTCTCGCGTAACCTCCTTCCTAGCCTCACTCTCGTCGAGTTACAGCGCTCCGGTTACATCCAAATCACCCGCCATTAGATTACCGAGTCCGATTTCCTGCATTTTCTACGGTGATGTCGCTCTTGGCGCGTTGAATGCAACTTTAACGGAGATTGTGGTCACCGTTGACCGGCGCCAAAGAATTTACCTCTCCTAGAAGAGTCTGAATAACATAACTTTCGTGCAAGTAGTGTAGTCCAAAGAGACATAGAGGACGTTCGTTGAATTTGGTATTTATTATTGGTAGTTAACTAAGAGAGTAGTTGACGAAGTAGGGGAAATGAATAGACTTCGCGTGGCAGTCAACGCGCCTGTCTTTCCTAACGAATATATTGATTAATAACCCGGGACATCTGTGTTCTTGAATACACGAGGTGCTCGTAAATTTCGATAATCTATTACTCCAAGGTGGCGTCAAGTAGCTGGAATCCGATTGGCAGAGTTTCTCAATGCAAGAAGCTTACTGATTGGTTAAACCTGACGTGGAATAGTACCGATCGACTCTCCGCTGTCGTACTGGCTGATGATTTCGATGTAACTCGTATCGTACAGAGATTTCATCGATATTTCATAAACGATGGCCCGACAACACTGTGAAATCGAATGGTAGCTATTTTCCTTCAGCGCAACTGGTGCGACGTTTTCAATTGGAGAGCGGGAGAACTGATTGTTGACGGCGGCGTTTTAGGTAAGCGAGGCAAAACGCATTCGAATAACTATGTCTCCTATGCCCGGCGGTGCCGTTAGATCGCCATTAATTCTCGACGCCAGGCCACGTGGCAATTAAATTTTATCGTTGACCCCGCGCACCCCGGCCATTCTAGAGGTTGCGCCGCTTTCATAATTCCGGCTCGCCAATTGGCTCGTTTACGGGACATCGATTACACTATTATCGCGGTTAATGCTCGCCGGAATCCTTCGATTTGCGAATCGCCCGCTCCTGATAGCTCATGGAAAAACACGGGGATTTCCTCTTGTCCTCGAGCGCAGATACGCAAGCTTCCGTGAGCGCTTCCCTCGGGTTTCCCCAAAGGAAAAATGGTGGGTTCGTTTTTCGGAAGGTGGGTGATGGAGGTGGTACAGAGAATGAAGGGCACGGAAAGCAGAATGCTCTGCGAATGCTCCTTTGGGCGGCTTTTTGCTTCGATGCAGTAATCTCTTCTCTACGAGGGTCGGTACTCTCTTTCTTGCGCTTTTTACTGTCGCCTAATCTGGCGGATGCCTTACTCTACTACGTTTAGCAATATGTTCGTTCTTCTGGATAAGAAATACTGGTACCGTCGCGTCTGCATCCTGCCAATTCACGCCTCGAATCCTCGACAATGACTTCTACACTTAGGTATGTATACCTAGTTGCTTACACCACGAAACGTTGAAATTTGGAGGTTATCACGGACTCGAAAGTCCGGACTTCGGAAGTTACGATTCACCCTTAAGATATATTAATAGTAGTTTACAATCTACCCTTTTTCTGTCAACTTTCATCTAAATCAGAGAGTTTAATAATTAAATCAACAATCATGAATTATTAGTTTAGGTTAAACATTATTGGTATTATCGATTTGTTATACAAATATCGTGATATAGATATTCTAGTTCGGAAGCCGATGTAGCGTTTCATCCATGCTTTCCACATCTACATATTCTTTTACGAATAAATGAATTACTTAACAGATTACGGGAAAAAGTAGTTTACGTCGTAACTCTTGATAATTGGAAATTTAGTCTCAAATACTGCTCGACTGTACTACTCGACGACTATCCCTCTGAATTATTGAGAGTTTCTAGCGTACTCTATTCTAGTAGCTGCATAAAGCACTAGAGGCCGGCAGGATGCTTCAGCTTGGATACCCGGAGACGCCTATACTCGTTATATCTATAAGACCTACCGCTAAGTGTCATCGATTAAAGTGTTTCCTTTAGCTTAGAGATTACATAGAAACGTGACTACATTTCAACCACTACGAAGATCAATGTCTACTTGAGAGAGAGAAACACGTCGAGACCTTTAAGACTAGTGGAGAGAAAGGGAGAGGAGGAGGCTCGTGGACCAGTCGGACAGATGGAGCGTTGGGTTCCGGATGCTGGACTGAAGGAAAGAGAGAGAATGGCAGAAACTATTTATCCCGGATTTTCGTAAAACCCTTTCCCGCTTTACTAAGTGATTGTGTCTGCGCGACACAATATTCAATCTTCTATTCAATCTCCTATCTTTCCCTACATACGCACATTGTTGTGGAGATAAGAACAAACATGGCGGTTTGATCGGTCTTCCTGGTCGTCGCTTTGGGTACCAATTAATGGCTTATGGCGAGGCGTCCGCGCATTGTTAAGTTTTTCTGATGAAGCAACGGTTCAACTTTTCACCAATTGTAGACAAACTGTTTCAATAAGTGAAATAATTCTATAGAGATGCCTCTGTTTTGATAATGTCATCACTCAGTGGATTCTTTTGAAATTCCGTACATCGTTTTTCGCGAATATTCATCGAAAATTTGAACCGCAATTCACATTCGTATTTTATTTTTCAACGATTGGTATTAGTGTTCCAAATCAATTGTATTTAATCTTTTCGTTTGTGAAGTTAATGTATTTTATTTCGAGAAATATTCTTAACGAGCATGTGGAGAGCCTCGCCATTGGGCATCCTAGGTTCGGACGTGTGTTCGTCTGCTTTTCCCTGCGATCTCGCCGAGAGCAGTAGATTAGGGAATACACATGTCGATCTACCTCTACCGGAGACACTCGTTTGAGTGACAGGGACGTGAAAGAACGAAAGGGTGGAGAAAAAAGAGAGAAGCTAACCTCAAAATCATAGAATGCCAATCGGGGCTACTTCAAATGGGTGCGTGTATAATTCCCGCGAATACATTGGGTTTCTCTCTTTTTCCCTCGGTACACTATTCCCTTTGTACCCATCACTTTAAAGACTAATTACTTCATTCCTTTCCCTCTGCCTATTTGGTATCCTGGTCGCTCGGGTAAACGCATTTTATACGTGCATTCTCGTACCGCTTGCTATGTCTGTGTATATGTGTATCTCTATGCGCGTGTCTCTGTGTGTTTATCCTCCTGCTTACTCGAGCGGAGAGTAGTCTGCGTGCGCGTGTACTTTTGTTCGGTTTCTTTGCGAGATTTCGTGTTCTTTCGTTTCGTTTCGTTTCGTTTCTTTTTTTGGTTTTCGTTCTTTGGCTTTTTTGCTTTGTTTGGCAGTACCTAATGGAATGGGGGTAGAGGCAGGCGACGCTTCGCTTGACGAAGGACCACTGAGTTTGCCAGCCATGCGTCTGTGAACATTTTCGTAACTTCCGGTCAAGAAATTCACGTGAGAGAACAGACTTCTAGCGTTCGCGCAGATAGTCGAGCTGACTTTGCGGATTTCACGTAGTTATCATGTTACAGGGTGATGTATTTGGTGATCCTGCAGTGTTGGGAAAGGCGGCTCTTGTTCTGGTTTTGAGTGGAGACTGTTTTCAGTGTCTTTCAACTCACACAAAGACTTATTGTACAGAAACTTGTATGCAGTACGAATTGCATATAAGTTTTTGTACCTTAATTTGTTAATATTGAAGTACAAAGTTATAACTGTGTACTTTGTTTGCTTGAAAGTTTAAACTTTTGTAGGAGTATGCTTTAGAATTTTGTGTAATGCTTAACCATCGTGTGCTATGGATTTTTTACGATCTTTGCCAAAACATTTGTACTGCCCGATTTGTGAAACATGTATCTCAAAACAATTCTGTCCCAACACTGCTTTGTAAAGAACTATCTGACATGTCGACACATGAAACCCGGTCGAGAATTATATAAGAAGAGCTGTCAACATTAATTGTTCTTTTTGAAATTTCGAAATTTTGTATTGTTCCAGTAGACCAATGAACGATTTCATGAATCGACTGGTCACTCAGTAGATGCGATACGAATTTATATTTGATAAAGGTAGAAAGAAAGTCTTAGAAATGAAATGATGGAATGTACGATGACAAATGCGCCCGTTGCATAAGAACAACGGGACTTATAATAGTACAACGGATTCACGTAGCCATTGGTCGAGATTATGTGTAACTGAAGAAATAATAGTGTTTCTTCTCTACAAGCAATTTACTTTATTGGAATAATATGCTGGAAACCCATCATGCTACGTGAATTGTTTCAATTATAATTGCTTAAATTTTCAAAAACTTCTTCCGTCTGGTGCAGATAATATAAATGCGAATGCATAAATATGAAATGTTTCGTAAAAAAAGAAAATCTCACGCTTCTTTGGTTGCCCACATACAAGACGCAAGTACGTATCGATATATCGTCGCAAATATCATTAATTTATCAATATTTTTTTATTCGATGTACGAATGCAGGTATCAATCGTAAATCGATATTCCAAATTAATTTTGGAATCGACAGCCTCATTGGACGTCTGCAATTAAAACTTACGATATCGAAACCTTTATTTGTTATCGATAAAACTATTTCAGCACCAACTTCACGTATCTCAATACTAGTTTAATTAACGCGCTAACGACTTTTCTATTTTTTTCAAAAGTGGTGGATGATAAAATCATATTCGGCCACATAAAAACGATCATTATGTGGAACTTTCTCCACATACTTTCAGATCTATCGATATATCGAATGTAAAAATAGCGATAAATTAACGATACCAATCATGTTGCTGTGCATGTTTTCATGCACCTTCAAATACAAACACCGGATTTTAGAAGAAATTCTTCTCGGGTTTCAGTAAATTTGAGGATTTCGGGGGTTTTATAAGAGACGAGCGGAAATCTTTGTTTGACCATCATAACCTCCACAATTTCATGTGTTTCGTTCATTCTTTTTCTGTGTGTTGGCTTAGACCGACTGCAAACCGTGCTCATCATTCTATCTTGCAGCACTTAGCAATGCAATATTATTGCGCAATATGCAGTAATGCGTTCTCGATATTCTCGATTTCATGAATGTGCAATTAAATATTGCGAGATATGAAATCAAGACAAACTATAGGTGTTGTTACTGTACGACTTTTTTCTACCCTGTGTAAGGGTGTTTCATATATTAACTTTCTATGCCGTCATGTAACTTTGGTGTCAGACACTGATATTAATATTCTTTTACTCCTAGTTCCTTAACCTCCCTTTGTACCCAAAAAATGTATTCATCTCGATTTCCAACTATTATTTCACACATCTTGTTAGAATAAAATGTTTAAAAATTCCAAAATTAATTGTTAATATCAAATATAAAGGTTAATATTTGCTAATTTCACGTTACATACTTTTTTTCTAAAAATTAAAACCGAGTTATTGAGGGTTAAGGAAGTTAGCCTTCAACAATTAATACTCACTCTGTGAAACCCTTTTTTATACACCATGAAGTATTGTTTATTATCGAATAAATGCTTTGATTTGACTGCAAAAGTACAACAATCATTGCTTGGAGTTGAAGAGCAGCCGGTGTGCCGCCAGTCTAAAGCGAGTCTTTTCCAATTGCCAAAGAACAGCTGTTCAAGCAGACACAGGGTGATTGGTGGTAGGGGAATAAGAGTGTGTAGTGCGGGCCAGTTCGTCCGAATGTAATCGTGATTACTGCGATTACAGGCGGTGGGTCGTCGCTCATAGAAACGAACAGTAATCGATACTTCGCCAATACTCGTAATTCGTAGCATTTCGTATCTCAACAAATATGAACAGCTTTAATGTACATCGTATATATATTATTTATATATTTAGATTTGTTTCTCTTAATTGTATTATGAATATAATTGTATATTTGCGTATCTTCGTATATAGTATGTATGTTGTGTTTCTGCGTTCGCATAAGTGTGCATGTGTTACTGACGCTGGTGAGAAATCACGGTATTGGGCGAACACATCACTCAGAAACCATTGTATCGTTTATTAGAATTAGCATATTCATGCATGTATTCTCCAAAGGATTTACGAAGCATTATGAAATTGATCATTCCACTAGGTCCTTTCATTAGTTACTGATTCCTAGCCAAAACCAATTTCTAGTTAGGACTCATGTTTCAAATTTGTTGTAATCAACAAATCAACGTACTATTTCCTAAATCCTTTGGAGCTAATACAAGTTTTCAACAATCATTGTTTGAAGTAATGACACATTATCATTTTTATTCTGTGTGCAATTTATACCTTCAAATGTTAGGATCTTATTGCAGAACCCTTTCAAAGTTGTCAATTGTGGGTTACAGTATCTCATTCATGTAAATCATTGACAAATACCAATATTCAGGAATTTTTCCTTAAGATATAAAATATCTGATTAGAAGCTCATCAAATACTTATTAAAGTATGTAATTCGAACTAACTGTCCTGTAAAGTTCATTTCGATATTCGCAATAACAATTGTGTTATAACAATATCGGTAAAACGGTACCTATTATAGTTTGTTAACCAAAGAATCCATTCAATAGGAATGGGAGATATTTTTTTATACTCCTCTTTAGTTTCTTTCTATATAAAAATTGTGCTCAATTTTGCCAAAAAAAACTTTCACAGAGATATCATCGAGTGAAATAAAAATAAAAAATCTGCACTGCAGTCAAATAGCCTTATCTATCTCTCAGATAAAACGACTTGCTTGCTTCGTTTAAGATAAAAACCAGCGATGGCAGAGTGGGTATGTTTTAAATCATGTTCCAGCGACCATGGTTTTATGGATATTACTGTAGCGTCCCACTTATAAAAAATATTGTAATGAAACTTCTAATACATTTGGCCTAAACAACATACTTTAATAAGTACATCTTACCAATGAGCTAAATTTATAGATCTACTGTAATATTTTATTCCATAAATTGAATTCTATCGATAAACACAGGATTAGTATAGAAAACAGACTTTTGTGTATAAGTAAAAAATTGCCGAATAAAAGAAGAGCTTTTCGATTCTATTTGTATGCGATACTTTAAGGGATTCAGAGTGGCAGGTTACACCCGTTACCGTGGTAGTTACGGCTCGGTGCAGTTTCACACATCCTTAGGCATAGGGAGGGGGCGTGGGGGGGAGCTCGATGTCTCTCGGAAACTTATGACACTCGCCATTAATGCATAGCCGTGTGTGGGTGTCGATGCAGGCTCACAGAGTATAGTTGGTGGGACGTTCGCTCGCTCCAGCGGGCCTCCGGGCTTCGTGGAATCTATCGGTTTGCGTCAAACGCCCTCCCAACGATGTTGGCTTAATTTCGTAATTAATGGCTCGAATTAAATAGCACCACATGGCCCGCCCGTATTTATTGGCATTACTGGCCTAACACGACCACGCGCAATTTTGGATTATTAGCACATCGGCTATTTAGCATTGAACTAGTGGAATGTCGATTGTTAACCTCGGAAAATGAGCAATTTCCCAAAAATCTGGTGGTTTTATTCATTCAAGCTCTTTAATCGAGTTAGGTTAAAGTGACGGTAATAAAGGAAAATCGTTATCGTTACTGCTATCGATTTCTCTGTTTTATAACCTTTTCTAATTGAATAGTGATGTGGGCGATTAATTTGTAAACGTCTTTGACAACTAATAATTTAATACAAAATAAACTGTATTAGTTTGTAATTTTTCCAGTTCTTCAAATATTTTCCGAAAATTTTAGATAGACATTTTCAAGGCTTTAAAATTGCAATAACCCAAAAATCGACGCTGCCGACCACCTAGACTCTTAAAGCCCCATGAAAATTGATTCTTTCGTGGAGTGCACTGTTATTGGTGCGTTCAATCTAGCTCTTTGACAAGATGCAAACTATTCCGGGCACAAGAGGAAGCGAGTATACGCTCGGGTGCGCGCGGCTTGGTTGCACTTTAATTCACATGGGGCATGTTCGGAAGCGTATAAACGTGCCCTAGATCATCCCGTGTAGGTACTTAGAGGCCGCCAGTATTACTTGAGCGCGCACGTGCGCCCTGTAACGGCGATGTCATAAATCTCTCAAGAGGCAGCAGGCTTCCTCGCTCTCGCCCGCCCTTTCATGTTAAGCTTTTCGGGTATTTCGGATTCTTCGAGCGGAGTCAAGGTTTTCCTTAAGTTACAACGTATTACTTTACCTTCCCTTGCCGCCTGCTGCCAGAGCAATATGTACAACGGCTTAAATGTATATGTATGGTACATGTGACGTGAGATTCCTGTGGCTCCACTCTCCTATCTCGAGAGGCCAGCACATTTAAAAGCCAACTGTTCAGTATCACTGCCCAGTGAAATCGAACCGCCAACTCTCACGTGGTTAGTTCTCTGTTTGAGATGGACCAGCGGTCGACTAACTTTTTCGCTGCGTCATTAATTTCTCTCGATCGTAAACATTTTTGGACATTTTCAATCATTGAGGAAACGACATTTTTTAATGTCGAACTTTCTTCCGTTATTTGTCTTACCAACGTATTCTGCAGTAGTATACAGCTTCATGTTTATGGAAACTGTAGTACTATTTCGAGTGTATTTTCATTTTTGTTAACTTATTCGTCATTGGAAAAGTTGATTATAATTGAATGATGCAGCGTAAAGGTTAAGGAGTGTTAATTAGTAGCGCAAGATTGAGGCAGCAAGTTGTGGTTTATGTTTTTATCGTTTTACAGAGTGATTCTTTTGCCTTGGAATCAGCGATGTTGGTATTACCGAACGCGTGATTAGGCCGCATTGTATTACATATATTGAAAGTGAGGAATGTGGATCGTCAATGGTTATATAGCATCATACAAACAATAAGATAAATAGTAGACAGCAATAAATGGGGCACAATTGTTTTATTTCGTAAAATTGATTGTGAGTGAAAATACTTGCTAATTCTAAGACAAATGTGTCACTCTGTGCGAAGCTGAAATTTTATTTCAATCCAAAATTTAAAAAATTACATTTGTATTAAGTTTTCCAATATTTATCAAGCGTCCGAACTAAAGAAATTTTGGGAATTTAGACAAGATGTTTTTATATTTAATTGTGACTCTCGATGTTCCATTTCGATTCGAATAAATTCTCAATTTATTGGTCGGCTCGTATATTTGTTATTGATTTATTTCGTGCCCGGTGGAGTTAATATCAGGTGAGCATAACGAGAGTTTGCGTTGCTGACAGGTGCTATCAGTAGTTCAATTTCAGGTCAATCCAATAGAAGCTTAACGGAATTGCAATAAAAGAAATAAATAAAGAAGTACGTTACAATTTTGGGACAAAACAAATTTACAGAACTTTCTAACAGCAGTCTGGTAAAATAACACAAACATAGATCAATAGTTTACGTTAAATTGTATAAAATTAATTCATGATTATAAACAAAAATGAAAAAAAAAAATTGAATAATACAAAAGCATAGCAGAAATTTGTTAAATGCATCCGTGTGAAAGCACGCACGTAGAAGATTTTTCACGTTTTGAGACTGCTGGTTGCTTGTAAGTACTCATACTACTTAAGTAGCACAAAGTAAGTAGAACGTAACTGGAATAGTAGATCACGTCAACCGTTGGTCAGACACCTACGTTGATGTCTATTTTCAGTTTGATTTCAAGAATTATTAACAAACACTGTGCGTAAAAGTTATGAAAATTAGAGCGTGGAGCGGCAGGTATATAAATAGGTACAATTATTTCGGAAACCTTAATTGAAATTATTTGTTGTTTATACATTGTAATTTTTCGTATATTTGCCGTTTATAAGTATATTCTTTGTAGACATCACAGATTAGCGAATATTTCCTTCCACACCATAATGGGATATAGTTAAATGTTTTGCGAAATCAGCGAGTTATAAATAACTTGAAATTTCTTAGAAATATTAAGCAAGCTTTATTCATTGTAGCATGAATATGAGTTTTTAGTTAACAGGCAGAATATTTGGAGGAAGCATCGTTTAATCCGACTTTCTATAGTTTTTTCCAGCGTAATGTTATTTACGTTACGTAAGCAGTATGCACAACTCTTCAGTTCCCGAAACTCAACAAATCCCAATATTTCTTCACGTGTAAACCACTTCTTACCCCGAAATGCCGCGCATTTTACAACCAAAATCCAACTCCCATATCATTTCGAATAATCAGTACACCCGAAAACAATCGTAAGCTCGTTGACCGAACACCCACCCGGCAGCGGATTCCGAAACGAGAGGTTTCTCTCTCTACTATAAGTGAGGGTGTCCCGTAATCAGGGGCTTTTAATGACGCGGCCGCGTGGGCGAATGCCTCAGCAGGCTTCAAACATCGAGATTTCGGCGAGGACGGCGTGGAAATCAAAGCGCAAAACGCGTGCTTCGGTCGACGCTGAAAGGTGACTCGGCTGCGAAAGGCCGCGATAGATACGAAGTGCGGAGCGAGAAAGAACAGGTGAAAGAGAAAGAGGACTGGGAGGGGGGAGGGCGGGAGGGACAAAGAGAAAGAAAGGGGGAAAAGGGCGAGAGAAGAAAAGGACGCGAGAAAGTGAGAAAAAGGGGGTTACGATTGTTACGGCGGGTTGGCAGGCGTACCGTACCGGTAGCCTCGAGGGCTGATACGAACGAGGCGCATGGGGGTTTGGGCTGCCACAATAACCCACCCCTCGCCGCCCCTTCCGCCGTCACCCCTTCGCACGACCCGTACATGCTAACGGTAACCGACGATTTATTGCGTGGCGCAACGAGCGCGCGCGCACGGTAACACGTTACGGTAATGACTGTGAAATACGATGGTGCACCTCTCTTCTGGCGTGCCAGCCGTTCGTTCGTTCGTTCGTTCGTTCGTTCGCTCGCTCGCTCGCTCGTTCGGCCGCTTGCTCACGTTGCAATGCCGTGAACGCCGCTCGAACGATCCAATGAAATCGCGTGAATTCGATTCGAACTGCGTGCGTACATATATTGGGCGATCCAGAAGTCTGGTGATTGCGGTTCCCAGCGCTTCTATGGACATTGAGGTTATGGCAGACTGTCTAGTGCGTGTATAGTATGTGAAAAGTGAGGCTGTTGGATTGGTCTGCACTTTAAAGTTTGTGTAGTTTGTAGAAAGTCCAATGCTTATAAAAATTTATCCAAATTTTATAACTTAATTTGCTTGAATTAAGTATTGGGAGAAAATTTAGAGATTTGATCTATATGACAATTGATTTAAAACTGCTTGATGATATTTACTTTCGTAGATTATGCTAATTTTTTTACAGCAATTTACCCTTCTGAATTACCAACTAATCGTGAATAAATTGTAAAGCGTCACACATTTTCAACAAGACTATTGTACCGTTACAAAAATCCAATGCCAAGAACAGTACAATATTTAAGAGTCCTTTTTAACGAAAGAAGGAAATAAAAATTCAAGAATAACATTTTTGCAAGAATAAATGTATGTATAATATATATTAATTATGAATAACGATTTTAATGCGAGAACTTTTCAGATGCAGGGTATAAGCGAAACATTCCAAGAATCCGCGAGCAGTTTCAGTATCACCCGGTACATGGAAATCGATGTGGCCGTAGAAATATCGCCAGTCTGAAAGAGTGTTTTCAGAGAGGCTCGCCCCATCGATCGCGAACGAACGAACGAACGAACGAACGAGCGAGTCCGCCAGTCCATCGTGACTGATACGAGGAAGCACGTGCCGTGCGCCTGCACCCTTCGCCCTCCCCCATGATAAATAATAATGCCTAAACATCGGTGATGTGCACCAGCCGGTAGCATCGAGCGACCTCGATGTACCGAGACCTCCTACGCTACCCCTTTTATCTTTTTCCATCCTTCCAACCCTATCGTTCTCTCTTCCCTCTCCCTCTCTCTCCCCCTTTTTCTTCCTCTTCCTCTCCCTCTCTCTCTCGTACTTGCGATATGTCGCAGCGGTGATTTACCGTGGCAGCAATTAATGCTGACGTTGAAAATTGAGCCGTTCAATTGCTCGCTGAATGTCTCGAGATTGATTACGAACGCTGTCGACCACCCACCCACCCTCCCGAGTTCCGGAGATCCAAACGCGATTACGAGTGATAGTCCCACTGTTCCTTTCTCCGACTGATTCTCGTTTTACTCGTGGAAATAGGGGGATTGGAGACCTCGTGGAAGAGCAAAGTTTAGAATACTGAATTTCAATTTGGATGTTGATGGAAAAGTTGTGTGTGGCATCGCGGGAAATTCGATGGTGTAAAAAGGACTGGGAAATGGTGAAATTGATCTTCAATATTGAATACCTTGTTTGATTCCGATGATTAAATTTCGTCGTTGACCAAGTGTAAATTGGAGTACTTCATTTTATTGCTCGGAATCCACTTGTTCGTTTCGAATAAATGACAATTTTACGTATGCATTTATCTGGACTTTGGAACTTTATTTTGAAATTTTCAATTTGGTTCGCGTTTTGTGCGAGCGAGTCATTTAACCAGAGTTCTTGCCGCACTGTCCCTTTATTGGTTCGATAAGCGGCGCCGCCAGTTTCCGTTGTTTCCCAGCCTGATAAACCGAAAACCCAGCCGTTTCCACGAGCAGTTGATTGCAATGCGCTCTGGGGGTTGGCGTGCGACTTGATATTACGCGTCGGTGGGGAACAAACAATGGGGTCGAAAATGAATCTTCCCATTGCGCCGGAGAAATCCAGGCAGTCCCTTTCTTCGCCGCCCCGGGAAATCGATGCGTGCCCTTTATTCCATTTTTCCATTATCTAAGTGAAATTATGCCTCGCCGCCACCGTTATTGAAGAATAGTTCGCTGACACCGTTCGCTTTATCTGTGTTACATTTTCAAGAACAGTGTGCGAATGTTGCATTTGGTTGAGATTGTAATCCCAAGTGAAGAACACGAGACCCGATTTCCTTTTTCCAGAGTTTATAAAGTTTAAAATTCATTAAAACTCAGCTTTTTAAGATTTTTAAGATGCTTTTCAACTCCCACGCTTTAACGAACAATGTTCCAGTTTATTCGAAGCATCCGGTAACTCTCCCGGGGGCTACTGTATAGGATAACTTAAAGGTGATATGAGACGTGAAGGGAAGAAATTATGCAAAATATCAGAAAGAACAATAATTATATTGATAACATGTTCAAGTGAATCAGACAGCAAACGGGTAACAAGAAATCTTGATTGACATGTACTACACGATGAGAACGGCACGAGGAGGTCCGCGTCGCCGTGACGTCAGGGAAGTCGTCAGCTAGCGCGATCACTAAGAGGAGGAAGCGGGAGAAAAGTTGGACGCGCGTTTGACGCGATCAAGTAACTCTCGTTCGATTAACGGTCGGCCAACGATAAGACAGGTAGCTTATGGAACCATCGAGATCGAAGCGAGATCAAATGTGACCTGAAAGACTACACTCGACTATAAAACGAAGAGGAGCCCTTACGACGATGGCTTACGAGGACCGGCGCGGGTCACACACTGGCACGAATATAGGTTGGAAGGAGAGAAGCCAGTGCGATGTGGTCGCCGACGCGTCTCATTTCTCACATCGCAAGAAAGAGGTCACCGGGAAGAAGCAGCAGCAACATAGAACCGCGAACTAATATCAGTTTCAAAGGCGAAGAAACGTGCGAGTGCGAGAATTCCCGACTACGAGGCACTCTATCGGTGTAAGGGGACACTGCAGCCGGCTGGAATCACGTACCGCGCACTAATAACCCAGTGACAAGGAGATATAGGATCGCAACTGGTATTTCCTGCTTTATTTTCGTTCCCCTTTCGAGCGCGCCTACCACCTGCACTCTACTGTCGCATCCAACAGATGGGTCTGATGATGATAGCAAGCACGAGAGAAGATCTCCGGGTGGGACTTTCGCCGACACTCTTGTTCAGGCGAAACCTAAACACGTTCGCTCGGTTCGCGTCGTCCTCTTTCTCGTTCGCGCTCTCACGGCCTCGGATCCCGTTTTCGGTGCTTTCAAGTTTCGGGGTCGGTTTCGGCTTTTCTGGTAGGGTGGGCTTAGGGGGCTGGGTGGTGATGGAAGTGGTGTTCAGGGGTGTAGGTCGGGGGCTCATTGCTCGGGAATGATTCTGTACTCCGCGGCGGAGAAGCCGTGTAGTGAGGTGTCTCCGGCGGCTGATAGGGGCGGTAGTCCCAGGGCACCTGAAAGTACCACCAAGCCCCTGAGTAGAAGTACTCTTCCCTGTCTCGAGTAGCAGCGACTGCTGGCCGCAGGGGGTGTGCGCTTTTCTTTAGCCACCATAAGCAGCAGCAGCAGCAGCAGCAGTAGCAGCTTTCTCACTCTCACGCTCCGCGTAGGGGTTTGCTGGTTAGTCCTGCTCACCCGCTTTCTCTCTGTCTCTATGCATACTCGTGCACATCGTTACTCACGAGAGTGCAGTGCATTGTCGAAGTTAGGTGCACACGTACGCCACACACTGCAGCCTGCCACGCTAAGGCGTCGCATTAGAGGGCCGAACTATCTAGCGCTAGCTGCAGCTGCCGGCTCCTAACGGAGAAACTGCGAACTCGGTGCCCCACGTCCGCGTAATTTTCGGCGAATTGATGATTATCAGAATTTGTCTCGACATTCAGACCTAGTACAGTGGTCCGCACTATCGCGGCCCCTGTAATTGCCATTGTTCAGAGGACCACTACTAATTTGGCTACAAAGTTTTCTGCATCCATAAACTGATTACAGTAGCTACAGATTCGGCCGACACGCAATGCCACTGACATCTTATTAGGTTTACTGTAAGCAAACCATGCGAACGTACGGAATTCATAATTCGAATTATCACTAGGAATAGAGTAGTGTCTTCCTTAGCTTGTTGCTTCAAAGCAGGGTTATCAAGGCCTGCTGGCCAGAGAAGCGTTAGCCAATCAAAGGTCCCAAAGCAAGACAATAGGACACCTGATTGGATGACGGTTTGCTCGCAAGCAGACGTAGGGGAGCCCTGTTTTAAGGACCCAGGCCAGCAGGAAGTGCCTAAACTGTCCGATATTGTCTAAGCCACGACGAAAGGCATAAAAAATACTATCTATCAATGAAATGACCGTGGTGACTTCGATAAAATATTTTCTTTCATCACATATGGTGGTGCCATACTCGAAATGCTCGGTAGAAAATCAGAATCGGGCAAAATCAATTTATCCGCCACGTGCGAAAACAGCGAAATCAATTTTGCGTCTTGGGCAAGGCAAGAAAGCGCGGACGTGTCTGGGTTAAATCTCCACTGGGTGTTCGATATACCTGCGATCCCGCAATCCCGTTCCCCTCCGACGCTCCTTCCAGCCGGGCCAAGAGGAAGAAGGAAACGAGTGCGAGACGTGCATCGAAATATCTGCCACGTTTACACGACGAGTTCCGGTTCGCCAGGCTCCGCTTGCAATGGCGATCGCAGGGAGGCTGGCGCAAACAGCCGAGAATGTTTTTCGGACATTGGGAATATGTATGCGGAGGGCAGCAGCTTGGTGGGAGGAATATCTCGTATGCGATCAATCATTGTGACCGGTTTATATATCCCCTGTCCTTTCTACCGCCATGCCTCGTGAACCATATGCAATAAGAGGAAGATGGAGAGGGAGCGTTGCTCCCGCACCGGCCCCCGGCACTCTTATTCAAATGCGTTAAATAGCGGCCGTCCAGGGAAATTGGGAAGTGATTCGGTAAGCAGGCGCGCCGAGGCGGCTCTGTGTCTCTGGAGGCGAGGAGAGGAATCCAAGGACACGGGGGTTCCTATGCAAAGGAACATCCGGTTGGTACAAGGAGGATTCTTTTTCTGCTCAGGGATCAGTCAACGTCCGAAAAACATTATACATTATTTATGAACCCAGTCGAGCCACCCCTTCTCGCCCGAATTATTCTTTGAATTAACGCATTCCCAGTGGAGGTCAACCCGAAGAAGGAAGAGCGCGCAAAAAGCCGTTTACCGATCTCAGCTGGCACCGTGTACTCGTCCGAGCAAATTCCCGGCTGGCACATATTCCTCCCGCGGTTTTTTTAGCGCTTTCCGTCGCTAGCGCGGAGATAAGATAATAGTGTGGGGCACCTGTCGCAGTTTATCCTGTTACTCTTTGACTGCCTCGGTGACATGCTTAGCGCAGGATGGTGTGGCTTGCCGAACGCAGAGGTGCACGATAGGATACAAAGGGTGAAAAAGAAACCGAAAGACCATCTTGTACGGTTGGTGAGATTTGCCCGGAGAGTGGTCAGTGAGAGACAGATAGAAAGAGAGAGAGAGTGAGAGAGTCGGGCAAAAATAGAGACAGAGAGAAGGAGGAAGACAGTTGCTGACGGGACGAGCCAAGCGAAACAAAGGCCGAGTGCAAATGGAGAGGTTTGGTTGAAATGGGCGAGCAAACGCGAGAACAACAGAGAGAGAGAGAGAGAGAGAGAGCGCTATCTGGCGGACGCGTAAGGTCAGGTCGAAGTTAAGGGGGATCGCTGGAAGCTCATCGGGAACAACTGTTACACCTAGGGAGGCTCGCAGGGATTGGCCATTAATGTCAGTGTTCCCTCGGCACACAAGCGCTTGGGCGCGCGCGCGCGCGCACACACACGACATACGGGTCGAGCTACTTGACCCAATCAGACATAACCTTCTCCCATTCACATTTGATTGTGTATTGCAGAGAAACACAGGCGAGAGTTAGTGTGCAAAAGAACTGTAAGCAAATTAGGACAGATAAAGGAACGTATTAATGAATGAACGAACAAACAAAGTGGTTGGGGAATTCGGACCGCGGACTCTCGCTCGGATTATTATGCAGCCACGGTTGAGAAGTATTATTCCAGGCTTCTTCCGTCTCTCAGCGCGCACTCGGGATTTTCATTTCGAGTTCGAATTCAAACATGGAGGATGCTTGACCCCAAAAACTTCGGCCGCAACTACCTCCAATCAGTCGCTTCGATTTAGATCGGCCGATAGCGGCCTATGAATGCGTTCATTTTCGAAACGTTTCTCATTAATTGCTGCGCCATGCATATGTGCGTATCTCCGTATGGTTTAGTCTCCGTTTCCATACATGTTGATTTGTCTATGTGTGTGTGTCTGTCTGTGGATGACTATGCATATAGAGCCGACCGCGATGCGGTTCGCCCCTGTATCGTTGGCAATCGATACACTCTCGTTATGTCCCCTGCCTGATATTAACAATGTCATTTTTCTCCGAATTGCGGCCGCGTGATTAATCTTAAATTGCGATCGATTTCAGAAACTGCGGATTCCAGTGTATCAAAGTTCTATTTCATTATTGAGACTTTTCTGAAACTCTTGCAATTCCCCAGAGTTTATAAAATGATTTAAGGTTTCAAATGCATATTTGTGGATTTTAAAGATCTCAAAGGAAATAATAATAAAATTGTAACGAATGATTGTGGAATTTTGTAGTTCCATTTCTTAATTGTGTTTTAGTTATTCAACAGCGCGAAGTTTAATTATGCCCTTTTGTATAGCACAGAGAAGTTTCAAATTGAATACTGTGTTTCGCTTACATTTGGGTAATTCGTGAAAATACATTTTGGGATCTAAAATACTGACAGATCCTTTTCCAATTTCAGAAAATGTCAACTGTCGTGTAATTATTTATTAGTTCAAAGTTTAATTACTTCGTTCTGAATTGCGTGGAGAAATTTCAAATCGTTTCGAATTTGATGGAAATTAAAATATTCTACATTGACCCGTTGAATATAAAGAGAGCCATTCATCTTTCTGGTCAAACGTTTTTGATTTAGGACAATTTTATTACTAATTTTATTGCCAATAAGAATATCACTTTCCGCGACACTTTCTCAAACTTTTATCTTCCCAGCATGCAAGGGCAAAGCCGTTGACGTAATATTATCCGCTACATCCGATGAAAGACAGTCTGGGAAAATAGCGTCGACCCATCGTGGTAAGTCGAAGCTCAAAGTGCAAGAATTTCCGATAAAATTGCAATTTATAGAATGTCTGTAAACTTTAATGACTGCCTATACAGGATAGAAGCGCACTCTCGGCAGCAGTCTCGACGTTTAGCCACTCGGCTGGCGGAAAAGATGTTTGTTATTGACAGTTGGAAGTAGTCGGAGCGCAGTTTGAAGAAGGAAAGTTGGCTTAACGACATAACTTTCCCGATATATCAGCCGCGTGATTATCTTGGCCCAGTTTATGCTTTGAGTTTCGGTATATCGCTTTTAAAGCCGTACGTCACGCACTTAGAGCCGACATGTTTGCTCCGTCCTCGGCATTATAAATCTCGCTTGATCGTACTCTGCTGAGTACCCACTTTTTTCTTCGCCCTTTACACTCCACTTTCTCTAACACTGTGTCCTCACGATACCAACCGCAAGGTATTCTTTGTTGCTATTTTCTGTTTCCCGACAAACTTGCCGGTTTTTACCAAAAATTGTTTAAAGTTCCTTCATGCTTGGTTTGTCAGTGATAAATAGTTGCTGTGTGTTGCTCATAGCAAAAGAAAAGAATGTCCATAGTTGGTGTTATTAAATTTAATTACCCGTCAGACACATTAATTCGCATGAAAAGTTTCATGAAGGGTCTTTCATTTTCTGAGTACGAAGTTTTATTTTAGTATGCTACCAGCAATTAAATGTTTAGATTTCAATTTATAACTTAATCATTTAACCTATAAGCACTCATTCGTATCCTTTTAGTTTGTAGAAATTCATAGGTTTACTGATAAAAAATGTATGGGCGAAGTATGAAATAAGACATTCACCACTGCTTTCTTAAAGTTTTATGAAATTTCTTGCCTCAATTTAGCAAGAGTGTTTGCGTAGTATTAATTGCTGCCTTGCAATCAAGCGTTACGTCGCGAGTTTTGGCTCCGTGGAAAAGCTCAGTAATATACAGACTCCTGTACGGAGACATAAAGTTAATCCCAGCGTTCCCCATGAACGTGGACCCGCGGAATGTAGGATTTCTATCAGCCGATTTGACGGAACAATTTAAACCACCATTGCATAATTTCACTTTTCCGCCAACTCGGCTGCCAAGTGTCATCCACTTAACTTTTAGCAATACTTGATAGAGAAATTTAGTTCATTCGATCTGAAGCGATCCCGAATTCATCATAATGTTCCTTCGGCGGAGCGCTACTAGCCAGGAGAAAATCCACTCGAAAAACTCACGCGCTAAAGTTATATTACAATTTCATGAGATTTTTCACTGTTATGTATTGGGCAGCGGGGTACTTCTCGATATTAGCATTCAAGGTCGATTGAATCGATATCAAAACTCTCAACTTTCATTCCGAATAACGTTTATATTTCGATTATAACTCTCAATATAAACGCGACTAAAGGAAGTCAATTAAAACGGGACATATTCCAAAAATACTGAACTTCCCAAATTCGTCAACCCATTCAATCGACATCTGAACGTTCCGTCGTTCACCAGTGCCAAGTACCAACTGTTCCAGAGAAAAATCTATTTAGTTCCTATGAAAAAATACCGAAAATCCCTTTGCTGGAAACATTGTCAAGTCGTCTCTCTGAATTTACAAATTCCAAACTGACGAGGTAAGTTCAAAGTTCGGAGCCGAGCATCATGACTTCCTAACAAGTGGGTGAGTGTTTCTTCCCGGCTAGATGGTGGCGCGGCAAACCGTGAACCAATTGTGATTCAGGCGTGCGTCTGCTTTGATCGGAGAGTTGTGGCGCGTTCCGGCAATGGGAGCTGGTCCTCGGGTAAAGACGGTGAGGACAGAGACAGGGGGCGAGCAGAAACGTTAGCGACAGCGCGTGGTTAGTGTGTCTGGCGATATAGGTTAGAGTGTGCGCATAGCTCGAGTCGCTGACAGATTATACTGTTATACTGCTTGACAGAACGGTTAGAGTGGCGAGAGCTATCAGTACCGCAGAGAGAGTTAGTTCACAGAGGCATGGCGTTGTAGAGGTCCAAATTGGGATGGTAAAAGAGCGGTGTCGGGGTGGGGGGGTTATGGTGGGGTGCGGGCTGCGCCTGTATCAGGTTCAAGTTCAGGTTCAAGGGCGCGATGTGGGCCGCATTATGGTGGTTAAGGTGGTTAAGGCTAAGGTGGTTACCTGTCGGGTAGGGTAGTCCGAAACTAGGGTACCCAGAATAGCCGCGGCCCGCCGCGTATGCCGCGTACGCCGCCGCTGGGAAACCTGCGAACACACAACACAACACAGATTAACATCCCACTCCGACACTAGTGCAACCGCTCCCATCATTTTCTTCTCTCATCGCCCCTCTACAATTGGAAAGGTTCCTTTCGCCACCGAAAGGGGTACTTGTAAGGACTACGTGATAATCTCCTTTAGACTTATGAGCAGATAAAGTGCTAGTTCCGTAGCTACCGGATTTCGTGTATACTAAAAATTGCTTGATCGATTGATAGTTAATAACTCGAAAACGACTTCTTAAGTTATAGCAATAAGATATATTCATTGATCTAATTACAATCTACACTTTGACTTGTTATGAAAAGGTCTGCGTATGCTAGAAATATCTTGGCAATGGGCAATTTGATTGATGGAGTGAATTAGACGGGGTCGTACGGGTGCGTTCGTATGCGACTGGGCTTAAAGCCTGGTAATAATAGTCTTTAGCGAATGGCCCCTTACGCACACCACCTCGAACATGGCACACGGAGCATGAGAGAGGACTCTGTCCAATGTCCTGAAAGTAAGACAGCATTAAAGTGATACATTAAAACAACGTTTGTCAATCTGGCAAAACTGCGGAATAATTTCTATCATTCAAGTTTGATTCAACTTTGTGTCACTAGAAATAATTATCGTATTTGTATGTTTAATCCCTGCTTTGGATATTTATTTAATTCCATACTTTTGTCAATTCTCCAACTGATAATTCTAGAGGGGATTGTAGCTCGCAGGAAGTTCACAATTTTAGTCTCATATTTATCAATATTGCATTCATTATCAACGCAAAGGTAAGTTGAATTTGCTTATTGCATCAATTTAGCACTACGTTAGATACTGGAACTATTTTTAATTGTTTCAAAATCTATACAAATCTAATTACACTCAATGGCGTAGCACATTGCCACTTGCAGATGGAGACTACATTCGAATAGAAACTAGCAAAGTATTTGTGAGCGTCAGCCACGTTATAACACAGGTTTTTTTAAGGACAGATTGAGAAACGTTTGAAGCAAACCGATTGAAAGATACGATAATGTTAATTTGTATTCCGAACGTAAGCCGATCTACATCACAAACCGATCTGGATGTCCAACTAACTTCATTAAAATGCTATTAATACAAACACAGGATCGTGTTTGACCAACAGAATTTCAACGAGGGCCATTTGAATTCAAACCCCCGAAGTAATTGAAACCGGCAGTGGTTGTAATCTTGGCATGATCTACAAATGTAATTGATCGCCGTGACTCTAATAAGTCAAATAATATATGCGAACAATGAATATTTCATTTGAATTTACGGATGTAACTCGTGCAACTGTGGCCTCATGAATATTACATTGTCGAATTTGCGTCGTATAATGGAGTCTGGTTTCAAAAGGAGCCGATGCGTCATTGAATATGTTTCTATGGTTGGTGGATGTTCAATACTCACCATCAGGTAATGCTCCCAGGGACCACATAAAATCTATAAGGAAAAACAGATCATATTAATACTTGGACAAGACAGACTGGTGTTGTTTAGATTTCTTTCTCAATCTTTTCCCTCCTTCCTTCTTACTTCTTAGTTTGTTAGTGCAACGATTTAGAGAGATTCCATGGAAATTTCTGCAACTACGCGCGGAGAAACGTACTGTGTTTGCGTTAATGCCAGGCTCGATCTATTGCAGGGTAAGTTCCTATGTCACGGAACGGCCATATTTAAACATGGCGGTCCCTTGAAGTTTCCAGCGTCAATATTGGGGTTATGTTGCGACAAATTGTTTCTCCAATAGTTCGTTCAGCACGTTTCTCCGTGCAGGCAAAGGTAGGCATCGACAATCAAGATATGTACATGGAGACAAGTTAAATATGAAGCGAAAGCGTTGCAGAAATTCATCAGGAATAAATAGAACGGTTCCAGTGTAACGGATGGCTAGGTTCAAACAATGAATAATAAGAAGTTAGAGAGGAATCAAACTCAGAAAGAGGACCAAAAGCCTTCTAGGTTAGGCGAAGAGAAAGAAGAGAAGTGAACATAGAGTAAGATTGATAGACAAGTATAGAGAGACAGACAGAGAGAGAAAAAGAGGTAGAGAGATAGAAAAAGAGTGGCGGGATAGATAGAAGAGAATCTGAAAGGTAGAGGGAATAAGTAGATAGAGGGGTGGCAGAGTGGGGAAAAGAGAAAAGACAGAAGGCTCAGACAGAGAGTAAAGTAAAAAACAGTAGAAAGAGAAGAGGCATCCATGAAATTTCATAATTGTAGACTAATCCAAAAGACCACACAACTAAGTATCTCACTATTGATATATATATGTAGATCGCATTGACTATGTAGCGCATCGACTAAACTGTGTGACAAGGTACTAGTAACTACGCGCGAGACCGAGGTATCTCCAATTCTACGACAAAATAAACCCTCCTATGTTCTATGGTTATTTTAGCCTTTAAGGTGTTGGTTAATTATTTACCGTTAAGTAATATTTGCTAGGCTGACTATGTAGCTTATTAGATAGTGACTAAGGGCCACCAGGACTCTCATGCAAGCCGTTAAAACGTCCGTCATTTTCTTCTTCTTAATATAATCAATATTGGCACATCCAATATGGCAATAAAAAGTTGTCAAATTTCCAATATGTACGAAAAATTCCGGCAATTTTAGTTCAAATTGGGTAAATTAATTTAGGGGATGCAGATTTTTCTGATCTTTTGGATAGAAATATTTGTTAGGACTTCACTAGAATTTCAACGGCTGTCAACAATCGATGGGAACGGATTTTCGAAAAAATGGAGTAGAATTCATGCGTTTCCCGGTTGCAAAGGGAGTCCAGCGGCGCCACTACGACATTTAGATTGACGATACAATATCGAAAAAAAAACACCGACCACAATACTACACTACTGTCTCACTATTCTATTCTCCATATCGACTCGCTGCTTCTTACAGTATTACGCAGATGGAAAAAGTATAAGAGCGTTTATTCTAGCCATTAAAATACACTGATACATATTAATAGTATTAGTGATATAATCCGTACCTAAAGTCTCTCTACCGGGCTGGTTTTGATTACATCAAGCGCGCAACAACATTTACTTCGTCCGCGCGAGTTCGAGATATCGTTTTGTTCGCTCTTTCTCTCTCCCTCGCCCTTCTCTTTTCTCCCGCATATCGCGATACGTAGTCTGGCATTTAAGAGAGCAAAAGAAACCATCGCCATTTCTGCTGTTTCTCCGAGCGTTGCCTCGTCTTTTATTTGTATACCATCGATCTGATATATATATATATGTATATACGTATAGATCTAGATATAGACATTTCCATTTATATAATATGTAAATAGATTCCAATAATATTATTAATAATAATAATAATATAGACGTGTGTATGTATATGTATGTATATAATATATTCGTATATTTTCATAAATATTCGCAACGAGTGCGTGCACTGACATCGTAGTATGTAATATCATTTGTGTATGTATGTGCATTTGTTATATATTTATGCTCGACATATTGCTGGCATGTACGCGTACTTTTTGCTGTTCCAGTAAATTGACCACACGTAGAGCAAACGTTCGTTCGCGGCTTAGTAGATCGAGAATGTTCGCGTAAGACGACGAGAATTCTGACAGAGGTTAGGTCGTCGATGACGCGCTCTCGCCGGAGCGAGGGATCATCCGGCGAATCCTATGGAGCTCCCGAAAATCCAGCGGCCCACATTTCCTCCCCCCGCCCGGATTCCGCCGTTAACTCGCTGCCGTTGACTGCTCCACGAGAGAAGAGCGTTGCAAAACATTTTCACGAGCAAGCAAACACTTGGCCCTCGTAGTTTCGTAGGAAGCGCGCGCGCGCGCCCTCTGTCGGCGAGATGCACTCTCTACATCCAGCTTACGGTGACTAATACGTTCTATTGGACCTGGTGCGTGCACAGGATCACTCGGAACTCTCGCACGTTGCATCGGAATCTTGCGGAAAATTCGGTTCTGAGCAATTTTTGATGGATAATGTGCCCGGGCCTTGAATTTTGTGGCATGCGGCGATGTATACTAATGCTTGATTCTTTATTTCCGAAAGCACATGGCAATTCCATTAAAATACCCGCCGTCGTTAATACAAAATCAAAATAATTTGAAAGCTGTGTGTGTCAGCAGGATAATGTATTCTAGTCATTAATAAAGACGATTCAAATTCAAAATATTCAATTTCGTTTGCAATTAATTCGATTTTTAATTATTTAGAAACTCTAGCCGAGGTATTTGGGTTGATTTGGCGAACGAAACGGTTTATAATTATTTGGAAAAGACAGTTTGTGTCATAAATAAATGTACAAGGTCTTGTCACAAAGAAGAAGCCGTACCACTTGTACGTTACCCGCCAAAAATAAATCTGCTTCAAATTTCCCACAACTTCGGCGTCCGGCGCAATACTTCGGAGTGATCCTGCTTGTGTGACATTAGGTGGCGGCTGCTGCGCTACATTCCCGTACAACCAAAATCCGGCCCAACAAAGCAGATTACAAGGTATAGGTGGTAACAGAAAGAAACCGCATGTTAAGATCTGGTCTACTTACGAAACTGACAGTGTTGCGCCTCTCGGGCAAAGTACGTACTTTCTAGGACACACGTCTCACGCATTATTATTAAGGTAAATGATATGCTATATAGCTTAGAAAGAGTTAAGAGTACTCTATAAACGAGTAATTAAGGTCTGGGTACGAGGGTACAGGTGGCATAGGTATAGACGGGTAATACGCACGATATATATTTAGTATATCTCCTATTGAAGAGGTATAATATTACGTGTAAACGTAATGTAAACGTACTATGTAAAACGTGGCTCGTTAAGTAGTAGGTACAATGTAAATAGGTCTCTCTGAAGCCGCTGATAATTTACATTCTTCGCGGAAGACACCTTCGCGCTCTACCCTCGCTCTACTTTCTACCACATACAATACATATTATGTAACTCCGAGCTCGTTCTCTCTCGAGATACACCGTACAGGGTGACCTAAAACTGACGCGCGCCACTTCAGCCACTGCTAAGACCTTTCGCCCCAATTAGTTTTTTCGCACATAACCTACTATGCGACATTCGTTGAGTACCCGCCAATTACGAAAGAAAGTCGTTACCGTCTGGCAATTAACAATTATTTCCTAACATAATGACATAGTGAAGTTATTTTGAAAATTCCGAAAGTCGAAGTGCGTTGTGGAAAAATTCAACACTGAAATGGATCAAGAGTTAACTGAATAGTCATATTAATTAAATATACGAAATCTACACAATAAGAAAACGCGTAGCAGGACGTATAGGTCGAAATTTTTTAGGCCATCAGGATCAAGCATTTGGGTATCAATGCTACATTTTTCCCTGTAATATCCATAATTTTATATTGCAAACAGCATTGAGAAATAAAGTAATACGTCGGTTATACTCTTCACACGTTCCTACATTTTTAAAAAAATTAAATTTGTTTAAGACATTTTCTTCCCTTTTAGTGAAGTACTTAGATACCAGTGCGCCTAACCCCACATACAGAGGGCAACACAGGCAGCACAGGTGGCGCCAACTACTAACTACCTCTCAAAACAGCATCCCCTCCCCCCTCCCCCCTCCCAAAGAAACCTGTAGGCACTCCACTTTTTGATCACCCAATACACTAGATAGACGCGCATACGCGATAAAGTGCGACGTACGTATTCGAGATACAAGCGAGAGAACGCGCAGAAGAGATTGGACGTTGTGGGGGATCGGAGTGAACCCCGGCGGATGGAAGAAGAGGCGTGAGCGCGAGGATGAAATGGGAAATGGACCAACGGTCTTCCGCGAAGAAGCGCCTAATATATATAGATATATGTATATTTCTAAGCTAACGGTATTCATAGTGACTTGTCAAAGAAGCTAGAGAGTCCACTAGGTTATATCTCAATGGTATAGGAACGTATACAGTAGTAGAAGTAATTCGCCAAAAATTATTCGCACACTAGCTAAGTCGAGACCTAGAGATCGCCTAAAGTGTCTCGTCAATAAACTAAGGTCTGTAACAACACAAATCTTTACCTAAGTTTTACCTAGATATGTATAAGATAAGAGATACATATATGTATATATTTATATATATATAGAATCCTTTCGATATGTACGTATACAGACAATCTGTAAGGTCTATTGCAAGAGAAAGTCTACGGAGGTGTAATGCGGCTCTCACAAAATATACATATATGTATATAATAATATATTGATATCCAATATCAAATACTATGGCGTTACCAAATGGATACAAAACAATACGGTAATAGTAGTAGTAGTAGCAGTAGTATTTATATATATATGTGTAGACAAATTGCCGTTTATCTAGCACGGATTTCGTAGTACAGCGCACATACGTTCCCCTAGATATATGTATACGGGACCCACTCCGTCTCCCGTCTGTGTATACATATAAATAGTTACGGACACGTGTTCTGTTACCCCTTTTCCTTTCCGTGACTCTTTCTCAATCCCTTCCTCACCCCTCTTTCTCTCTCTCACACAGTCTCTGTGTGTGTATGTGTGTTTGTGTGTATGCGTGGGTGAGTGCGAGTGGCGTGTGTCGAGTGTGTGTCGGGGCAAGGGTGTTTCACCTGCGCCACTCACTCTCTCACTCACTTTCTCTCCCCTTTCTCTCCCTCCCTCTCTCTCGCTCTCTTTCTCGGCATTATGAAATTTCATGAAGTTTCATTACGAAAAATACTCTGAAAAGGCGCGACCCGGTGTGAGAAGTGCTCGAACTTGCCGAATCATTTGCCACGCACTCTCCAGCCGCTATCCGCCTTGCCCGTTATTATTAATGCTTTCTCTTTCTCTACCCCCTCGACTTTATCTCGATTTCCTTGTCACTTGTGCTCCCTTTTCATCAACTGGCTCGCGAATCGTTAAGTTTACACCTCGTTCCGGGCAATACACGGCGTGCCGCTACCAGGGAATGTGTTTCGCTGTGCTAGGTTATGTTGGACAGGGCTGCGACGGTATATCGATATTTAGGAAATAACGAAACGTCGTCCATCAAATGTCGATAATTCTTCGTTGTTTCTATGTTGAGTATATCGGCAGATTCATATTCTGAATTAGGTGTACAAACTGATGAATTAATAAATTATTGACTGTTGGGGGACGAAATTCAGTGTATAACGATATATCGTTGCATTTCTTTGGGCAAGCGGACTCAGTCACTGATTGTTATTCTTGGTGAAGTCGTAAGCAGAAACAAGGATTTATCATTAATTACACAATATATGAACTTGGACATTCGGTGTTCTGATAAGACATATCATATTGAAATCGTCTAGCGAGCGTAATATATTGCTACTTAAAGAATGTATCGACATAAAAGATCCATATTTGTAGTTATTTCCCGAAATCCATACTACAATTATGCAAAGCAAGTCAATCTTTGTTGCAAACAGTGGCAAGTGCTGTAAAAATTTGGCATATTGATGCAAGTGAATGGGAGAATCCAATGTTCATAAAGCGTGAATTAAATACAATATTGGGTTTCTGCTTCATCATTGTTCCAAGTATAGCTATCATTGCATGAGTCGCTTGTTATGGTGTTCATTGTTCATACTGTATTTGGCGATCAGTGTTCTCGACGATGGGCGCCTTTTCCTCCCTCTCCCGGGAGCAACTCGACTTTGCTCCCACATTGCAGAAAATAGAGGCTACTATAATAATCGAACTCACGTAGAATGTCGATTTACTTGGTCTTCACTACATTGACTTAATTTCTCTTTAGTTTGCTATGTTAACTGAGTGGGTTACATTGAAGGCATTGACAATTATTTCGCTAATAACGTTTTTATGCACACTATTCCGCTTCCTGAAGAATTATTAACGGTGTGAATTAGTACTAGAATTGCTGTAATGTACATATTCAGTGTACAAATACAATTGAAAATGTTAAAAATTTTGACTTTTGTTGAATGTACAAAAATTGGAAGTTGGGGAGTTTTTCAAAGAAGCAAATCTCGAAAAATTAAGTAAAACTGTAAAACGCTATTTTCATTGTTTTAGAAAAGATTTTCTTTTAATTTGGTGAAAGAAGTCGAATTGGATGCATGCCTAACCAAAAGTTGATGAAAACGTTATCAGTGAATTAATTTGAAAATGTTTTCCATGTAATCCTAAATGAACACTCTTTGTCTTTCTACGTATAAGGCGAGTCCTACCTCAGAGCTTCGTTCAGATTCACTAACTTTGCTACGATCTACGCCATCTACATACTGTGAATTGACGTTTTGCCAGGAGCACGTGTTCTCCGGTCGCGTAATTTCCGTTGCCATTATGCAACGAAATTGCTCGGTCACCTGGTTCCGATTGCAGCTTTTGATTGTCCAGTTCACTGCTACTTTTTTTAGTTTAGTTTCTCTAATTGTAGATTGGAAGTTTTCAATGGGTTTAGCTCGTATTTCCAAGAGGAGTTCCGATAAAGTTTCTCCGCGAGAATTCTAACTCAATAGAGTATTGTCGACTTTGCTTTCGCTGTCGTTCTATTTATACAATATGTACCTGTGTACTCGGAAACTGTTTGACATCTAACTCACTATTCTAGTAAAATATTGCAACTTCAATATATCCTATCTCTTTTATGTTACCTGCTACTTTTCAGGTTATGCATCCTGTTTTCGATCTCTCTCTCTACTGACGCTGTTCTCGTCCGCAGGACAGAACGTAGTGTTGAGCATTAGTCACCGGAAGAAACACGTTTTCTTTCTTAATTTGAACACTTTTTCATTATTGTCCTACTACTTGCTCGACTAGTTCACTACGAATTGACTACCAGTCTTTTGAGATGCCCTCGTTTCGTTGCTGAGATTGCCAAATGATTTGTTGCAAAATTTCGTATTCACAACTCACATATTACTTTCATAGGCAAGTCAAAATTTGAAAAAAAGAAAAACAAAAAACAGTAGCTAAAGTTGTACGGAAAGTTCAGGTTGTAGTTTGAGTAAATTCATTTAGTAAGTCTGTAAAGTTTAGTTGCCGGAAATAGGATGAAGAAAAATATTAACCTTAAAAGTATGAAATTTAATGTTTTTTGTAATTTTAATATAAACTGGCAACCCCATTTGTTACTATATGTATATCTCTTTGACTACGTGAAAATTGAGGCCCCATAGGTATCTATCAGGTTCTGTCGAACAGACCTATGAACCACTACAAGTCTACGCGGAATCTTCTTTTCCTCTCTTTTACTACCATCACAGTTTTACTGAACTGAGCTTCTCGAGCAGTCTCGCGAGAATTTGCTGCTATTCCCTATTCGGGAATCAAGGGAATGAAAAGAACGAAGTTTCTAGTCTACCGAACTACGCGACTCTCGATATGTATTCGATCCAATGGCGATTTTAGGTTATGTGGTAACTTTGAAGTCGACTTTCTCCTTCCTCAAGTTTCAGATATCTTATAAACTTTCTATAATCTCGAAAAAAGTCTGGCAAATTTAAACTTCGGTACTTTGGTTTAAAGACATTCTTAATTTAACATTCTATAATACTAATAAATTAATCTACCATATTTTAGGTGTAAAATAACAACCGATCGCTATTAGTACGATTTTTCAAAGTTACCTGGTTATTTAACAATCTTCTACAAAATGAGCCTGTGCAGTATCTGTTGACTTTATCATAACCTCTGCTCATTGAATCCGCCATCGATATCTCATTGTCGCCCGGAAAGTATAGTAACTATTTACCAGGAAGGTTAAAGACTAATACTTTCTCGGCAAACGAAGGCAACAACAAGTCCTAACTGAGGAATGTGCGAAGTATCGTCGAAAGGCACGCGGGTATCCCGTATTTGAGGCCCGTTTTGCATTTCCTTACTCAAGGAATGTTACCCGATCTTCACACCTTTTACTATTCTCACCTTTATGCGTTAACATGAGAACCTGTTTGGCAAGTCTCTGGCTCTATTTGGCTCTATATGGAAGGAAGCAGACATATTTGATACTATTGAACCTTGCGATACACTTAACCGCTGAGGTCAGCTGCAATTGTAATATCCAAGAAGAAATAACAAATCAATGACCTATAATAATAATTATAATTATATTAAACAATGGCAAAATAATGACACTGTCCTTAACAGAAAATGACTATCGTAATAATGAATTAACGGAGAATAATAAATCAATTTTCCCAAATACGTTGCGTTATGGATCGAATGTTAATTGCCAATCAAACGCGTGTCAATTATTATCATTGAAACATGCCCGTCAAGCGGGACATAAAATATTAAAGGACTCATTTAGCAAGTAATATTTCGATATTGAGGTTGAAATCAATGTCATGGGGAACAGTAATGTTCGAATCGCACCGTGTGTTTCAATGAAATACCAATCTGACGAGTGCAATTTTGCTGTTAAATCTTAACAAAATAGACGAATATGGTGTGCAATCATTACTGACGTATTGGGATTGGACGTTTATTCGTATTAAGTGTGAATTAGCGATGCTTACATCATTTGACGTCATCAAAATGTCATTCCTTGCAGTTAAAAAATCATTATTACACGTTTTTATAATTCTCAATATTTTATACTCAACGGTCAGTGACTTAATTTTTGGTTCATTTTGAAATAAAGCACGCTTCTATATGCTCCAAAACTTTAAACCGAGCAATTTGAAAGCATCTCTTATGCATTTATTAATTGTGATTACGTGTTTGCGTTATTGGAACCAATAATAATTATACCAGCCATTACGACTAGCTGGCGACTAAGTGTAAGTAACAAAACGATTTCGAGTTCAGCAAAGCCAAAACGAACAACAATTACAACCGCTGGATCCTACAAGCGTCCAACCCGAATACATTCTTATGACGACAACTCGTGTAATTCGGAATTTCGTGGGACGCGCGTGAAATGTAAGTACTCGCGATCGCAGGAAGAGGATGTTCTTCTGCGACCATTGTCTTACATCGGGAACAAAGTGTCAACTGATACGTATCCTACTCTTACTGCAGGCTACCTAAGCGCATCTACGTGATCCTAAACGAAAAAGGATCGCTCGGCAAACAACGGTCGGCGGAAACAATGGTAACCAAAGCGTCCAATGGAGGCAACACCTGATAGTGGGCCAAGTTGAACGCGCCCTAAAAGCCAGCCACGTTTACTTAGAGCCGGAAAGAATAGAAGGGAAATCGAGCCCCGCGCTCGTACTCTTTTATAGACGCTCCCGTCGGATTTCGAGGATTTCATTGTCTCCGCGTGCTCCCGAAAATCGCAAGCTAGCTAGTTTGTTCTTCACTGCTAACGCAAGTCGTTTATTCTTTACATTTTGACACTGAGATGTGGTAAAATTTCGTGGTCATAAATAAGTTAACAAGAATGTAAAAAAACTCGAAATAATAACAAAATATTGTCATAATAATACCCGGCGTAAATGTTCAACCGTTTAAAGCTTAGTGGTAAATTATTTATAAATACTCAAGTACAGCTTACTAGAAATATTTCTTTGAATAGGTGTGATTAATTTTTGGTAATTTTTGTTTGTTACGATACACTTCAACGTTGATATTGATTAAATAAGAAAATTAGAAAATGTAAGAAGTGTCATTGCAGAGAAAGCTATAATATTATAATACTAAAATGGAATGGTTGTTCGTATTAAAGCTAGAATTTTAGGTATGTAGACTGTTTAGATTAAATATGTAATAAATAAACATTTAGTGTAACTGTTGAGTAAAATAAGTAGAACATAACATAAAAATGTAAAAGTTAATCTTCCCGGATAATTGGTAACTTAAAAAATTACATACTACTCTTAAAACTGGCATATTCCGAAATTTACTTTTGTTTTTCTCATTAACACTTTGCCCTCCCATAAATTTCCCTTCTGCACATTCCCGCTTTTGATTGCAGTGTTCCCCATACTATTTTCCTCAAGACACTTTGTGTTGAAATGTACAGAGTCAAATAATCTTCGAACTAATCTAAAGACGAAGTATATTAGCTAACCTGTCATTCAATAGTATCTATTAACTCTTAGTACGCAAGCTAAATCTTTCATAGCCGAAGGTTGGCGGTAATTTCAAAATTTCTTAAGTAACTCTACGTCAAAAGGAAACACTGGGGTCTGGGAGGATGTAAAAAGATAAAAATTGAGGACGCAGGTAATTTGGGAATCAGTGTCTCGTACGTCGTCCTCTGTAAGCCGATCTCAAGTATGAGCGTAAATGTCGCAAGCACAATTCCCAAAACATGTGCAAAATCTCGAAACCAGCTCACAACGAAGGGCATACAAACATCCCGCTGGAGGACTCAACAAAAATTGTATTAGAAACGAAGAAGTTTGGGAACAGCTACATCTAAATAGTATTAGGTACTCTTGCGTCACGGTATACCAGCCAATTTTACACGCCCAACTCCAAATTTATCTCAAATCAATTCTGCCGGGAAAGAACATCAAACCTACAGATTTAGCGATGGGCCACAAAAATTTTAACAAATCAGTCTTGAAGTCATCAAAAGGTTTCGAACGACAAGAACGGCCCAAGTTCGCGAGGGGAGTGTAAAAATGGCTGGTTTGGAACAAGTTCAATATTTTCTCAAGGGGCAAACTACTGTGGTCTGGAGAGCGGTGTAAGGATTGTCGGTCATAGGCCAATCGTAGGGATGGGATGGTAAACGGCGCCCATGTCGAGACCCTGCACTCCAAGAAGATCGCTCATAGAGTAAGTGAGTGTGGCGGCCCTAGAGGCTGCGGCCGCGGCCACAGGGTGGGGCCTGTAGGAGGCCGCAGCGGCAGCGGCCGCCGCCGCGGCCAGCGCCCTTTTTACGTCATAGACGGCGGCTGTTGTGGCCGCAGCCGCAGCCGCAGGCGCACCCGCCCCGGCCGCGTACTGGTAGCTGGCCGCGGCGTTTGGTGCGGCGGCGGTAGCGACGATCGGAGTGAGCAAATGATGGTGGGGAGTGCCGCTTGCGGTGGCAGCCGCGGCCGCGTGTGCGGCCGCTGCGGCCGCAGTCGGCAAGGGATACGGCGCGTAACGATAGGTGGTGGGGGTGGGTGTCGCGACCATCACCAACTCACCGTATGCGCCTCTGCCGGCCGCTCGCGTCTTCGCCAGATTCGCCGGGAGCATCACTTCCTTCGGCTGCGCCTTCTTGCACTCGACCTTGAAAGCATAGAAACATTATTGGCATCAATCCCAAGTATTCATATATTGAAGTCATATAAGGTAGTTAGATAGACCTGAATTGAAACTAATTTTTACTGCGATTATATGCTTTAGTATTAGCTATAACCTCCTATTTTTATTTCACACATATTTATACGTATTTCCCACTGATAAAGAACTAAAAGTATTTAATACCGACATTGTTAAAATTCAACTGTGAGAGTTTGATGAATGTTCTCTGCGGCGAACGGCCATAAATCCAACTTTAGTGGTAACTTTAATCGTACCATGAGTAAGTTTTAGTACCTAGGGTCTGACGAAATGTGACCGGAAGTATTCAACACCGAAATGAATCGACAGAATGTAAGAAAAACATACGATTATCATTAGCGTAAATATGTCTGCAAGATAAAACAGATAATATTAATGTCTTTTTATGAAGTTGTATGACGACGATGTACAACTTCATATCTTTTTCATCATTGACTGGCCATGAAAGGAGACGTAGAGGGGTCACGATTAATGTCTATCAATTAGGCGTTATCGCTTCACGGGGAAGATGTTTTATCTGCTAAGCGGGTTAATGCTTGGCGGAAGCGGCGGCCAAGGTTATTGACAGGATTCCCATGGCATCTAGGGCCTAGATGGATTTATCAGTAACGAGAGGCGGCATCCGGTAAATCCTCCCTCTCACTCTCTCGCGCTTTCGCTCTCTCTCAGTCTCTGCCGATGTCCACCGTTGACGGGAATTTCGGTGGAAGGTAGACGACAAACAGAACTATCTATTGGTCCGCTACGAGTCGTATAATCTCCCCATCCTCACACGCCACTAGCTATCACGTGGCACCCTGAGTACCCGTGTGTTCCCTTCCCATCTTCTCACCCCTAATCCACTTTACCCTGCGGGTATAGGTTATGTCGAACATGTGCAATTGCAGATGGCACTGTTTAAATTGCTCTTCATATGTACTTCTATATATTCGCAATGAGAATTCGCTGTTCTTCAAAGTTTTACTATTTTGTTCGGTATCACTAAAATAATCATTTTCGAAATATGATTTGAACAAAGTATTGTTGCGACAGGATACGAGTCAATTTGGTTGCTAGGGCAACGTGAAGTATGTGACAGTAAGAATTAGAATTAATCTAAGATTTTTATGTTGATAGTAATAGTTCCACATGTATTACGGCAATCTAGAAATTTATCAGAGGTGGACTATTTATTAAAACGAATAATTAGGTCAAACATGGTAGAACGAGTATTTAAACTATGACCTCTGTGGATGTACGTAACAATTTAACCTAACTGAATCAGCAACCAGCGAAAATTGACTCTTCTTGGCAAAAGGTCCGAGCAAAACATATATTTTTAACTTATTTCAAACATCAATAAAAGTGTAAATGAAATTCGGAATGTAAACGACTCTTTTGCTTGCTCATAAAGATCCTGTTCTATAAAATTTCCTGAATTTCTAATTGACGGTTGTCTCTGCGATTGTGTTGTACTAACTTTAGTATAAATATAATAAGAACAACGAAAACTGCAACGTGGTTTTTTTACAAAATTATTATCGTATTCTATCGATTGTAATCCGGTACTCCAATTGATTTAAGCCAAAAACGAAAACTATCCAGCAATCCTGACAATTGCTATCAAAATTTCAGTCTCAATATTCACTTGCAATTTTCCACTGGAAATTATTTAACGGTTTATTAATCGAAATTTAATACATTATACCGACTTTCCTTGCCAGTGTTCGCAATTACCCTAACTCTCTTGCTAAGTAGACGCTTCCGGCGGCTGCTTGGTTCGCATCCGTGCGTGTTAAGCGCAAATAACAGCGCGAGTGAACCCCTCCCTGATTATACGCAAAATTAATTCCTGCCGACAGAAGGGTGGGGGTTGGCAGCAGTGAGTGAGAGAGAGTGAGAGAGGTGGGAGGAAGGACGAAAGGTAAATACCGTTTGATGCAACCACTGCGGGTTCCTGGCGCTCAGGTTAGAGTGGCTCTTTCCCGGTAAACACTGATACGATCCTGACTGAGCTTTATTGCTTGCTGCACGGGACATGGGCTTCAAAATCCCCAACCTTTTTCTGCAAAGCACATCTGTCCATTTTTCTTAAAATAACCCGCCTAACCCTTTGCCGTCCAATTTATTGGTAATGTTATATATTGCCCTATTATGTTATATAAAATTGCCCTCGTCTAGGGCAATTTTATTGTCTGTCGAATATATGATTTATTGTTAATAACACTAGGTCACATATTTTTGGATGAATCATATTCTAAATGCTATTGCTTTAACAGAATTTACGTATCAAATACTAAAATCGATGTATGACTTGCGACCATTGTCTTACTTATTCTGATACACGATACATTCTTAAGTTGCTGTTATTAAAGTGCATGAGCGCGTTTAAGCATCCTGTTGAAACTGTTACAAACATTAAAATGAAATCATTCAGGAATATTTATATTTGCATAAATATTCGCAGTTTAAATATGATATTTTGAAGAGGCCGAACTTTATAGGGCACTTACCATTTTGTTGTTGATTTCATGGAAGTGAATCTCGCAGACTTTGTCGACCACGTCCTCGCTCTGAAACGTGACGAAGCCGAAGCCTGGAACAGAAAAAACAAGGACCTCTTTAAGTGCTGCTTCTGAGTACTGTTATGAATTTTCGTACACAAACACGACTTTTATTGACTACGGCTTTACAACTATTCTTCGTCGGTATTTTAAATCTACCACCTGCTCGCCTGTTTGTCTACTTTCCTAAGAAAGTGCATTAAAGATTGTATTGTTACCATTTCAAATATAAGCGAATTTCAACATTTCCCAAGCTTTTTGATCGAATCTTATGCATAGGTTTATTGCCACAACAATGCTACACTTTTCTTCATGAAAAAATTATATCTCTTCTAAGAATCTCTTTAATAAAACACCATAATTTTGAATATGTTTACTAATATTTATATCATACTTTTCTATAAATTTGTGGTTTTTATTATGTATGTATGTTATATTTCCATCATATGTTGATCTATTTAAATGTATTTTTTGTGTTTTGACGTTTTATATATGTTTACGACTTCCATATGCTCAATTTTGGATATACATTTCGCAGTCCGTGAAGAAAGTGTGGTTAATTTCACTCTTAACATTACCCAGGAACAAATATAAAATTTCAATAAAAATGTGCTTTAAAATAAACTGCTGAATTTAATGTAACCCCATTACGTTTGTAGAAAAATATACGCGATTGTATTTGATCGAAATTATGTGTTTTCGAATTATTGGAGTTCAAAATAACACGAATAATCAAATAGTAATTTCTTCTACACGTCAGAAATATTTCATTCAATTCCTTAAATCACCTTGCCAAAGATGCGGCGCGGAGGAACAGTAAACTAGGTACAAAATATTCTGGAAATCAGGTCAAGAATTCAGGAGCTCTTCAACGAAGCATTTGAGATGAGTCTCGAACGGGTGAATTTTCGGTCGAGAAATCTCGGGCGAGGAGAAATAGTGGACAAGATCAGAGATCAAAGTATATGAAGAACTTCGTCGCTTTGCGAGGAGCGTTTTTAATCTTGCTCCTTCGACGGTCGGGTTTCATGGTAGTGGTTCAAGAATTCGGAGCGGAGTTATAGAAATGCAACGCCTAATGTCCCTTAATACAACCGAGGATTTATTGTTAGTATTAATTAGTTCCTGGTTGAGACTGTCATTGCTATTACCAGCAAAGAATCACCCCCAACACTATTCCATACAGACTTAGTTCTGCATCAAATCTACATAATTAACAGGTTTTAAATTAACTTCAACGCCTTATTCTAAAGTGTATTTTTATATAAATAATATATATTTGTAAATGGAGAATGTTCGGGCTAAAATTAGGCTTTATGGTTCACGAAGCGTTAAATCCACGCGTTTTTTAGATAAGCTTTTCAAAGATTGTGATGTCCCTTGAGTTATTTTGTGTAAATCTAAAATCAAAACTCGCAAAAAATCTATAGTATTAAATTAACTAATAAGAAACCATTAGCAACCTAAGCTATTAGCTCACAATTTCACATCATTTTATGTGACATCAATTATATTATTACTACGCATAACTATACTTCTGCACTGTTTTTAGCAGAAAATCAGTGTTCAAAACCTAATAATAATAAGTTAAGAAGACAACAAAGCCTTCCACAAAGCGCTGCCATTTCCTTTGCTCAGCTTACGACCAATTAAATGAAACAACTGGCATTATAACAAAGATAGCATGGTGCTCGGTTAACTTGATCGTACATTTGAACGGAAGTGGGAATTATTGCATATTTTATATCCAACTGAATTCCTCTGATGAAGAGAGGGTAATAAGTATGGTGAAATAACAGTGCTAATCAAAAAGCGTGAAGGTATATGCGATCAAACACCCCGAGAGAAAGGCGGTCCCGAAGTTATTCAATTATTCAGACTGCCAGCTTTTATTCCCTCATTCATCTCGGCCGATACTCTGCCTCGCATGCTGTTCTTGCCTTCGTGCACATTTAGCTCATACATCCTGTACAGAGTGGACCGAAACTAGAACAAATTCATACCTTATTCAGAACACAAACAGTTGCAAAAATCGTCTATATATAGTACGAGTTTGTGTTCCTTCGAAAATTTCGAATTACTCTTGAAGCATTTCGTATTAGTCATAAATATTGTAATAATTTATAGTTACAATTTGCCCGGATGGGAAGTATACAAGAGAGAAAACCGCATTAAAATCTATGCAATGTCTTTTGAGATTATAGCAATAAGTTTTCAGTGTGTAAAAAGTTGTTTTAACTCGTCTTTTCACACTTTTATGTCCACTGCTTGGTTCTCTGAGGAGTAAGGGTAATAAAATATGGTTTATTCCCATCTGGAGGAAATGTACTTTCCAGTAGTGCAAAAATTATCCAAATCAATTGAATAGTTTCTGATATATTACGCGGGATACGTGCAAACTTTATCTCTTTATATATTAATACTATGTATAGATGAGTATTAATATTAATGTGAATACCAGTAATACTAGCAATACTAGTAATTATTACTAGTAATTACTACTAGTCATTTTCATAGATTGTGTATTATAGATTATAGATTAGAACGTTAGTATCACTATCGAACTATAGATTTCCTCCGCGTTTCCGTCGTGTTCCACACTCCCCCTTAAAATGATCTTACATACAGCAACGTATACTGGAGAGTGGTGATTTCACGGGAAACGCATCAGCCTGTAGAGTGCAGGCCATAGCTATGGGGTGCTCTCGCTGCTCTCAAGGGCTGTTCTCTCTCTCTCTCTCTCTCTCTCTCTCTCTCTCTCTCTCTCTCTCTCTCTCTCTCTCTCTCTCTCTCTCTCTCTCTCTCTCTGGCGTCACAGCGAGCACGAGTGATTAAGTTATAAACTTGGCAAGACGTCCGTTTGAGTAAGGAGGGGAGCTTACTTCATTTATGTAATTTATAGTACTCTGCCAGTCAGCTAACTACGGGCCACATCCACCTTCGCCGGGCACAAAGGCCCGCGCCACCCTGACACCGGTAACATTTAACTACTTCCCGTCGCAGTCTACTCTCAATAGCGCCACACCCACCCCCAACCCCTTTCTCATTCAGGCCGTAACGTCATGCATAGACCGAGGAACATTCCCTGTCCCGATCTTATTCCTCCTCTAAAAGCGGACTCCAATATCCGCCTGGATATTACAAAGTCCTCCTCCTTTAAGCGGCATTAAAAAGTTATGACAGCCCGTTCGCGCGCCGCGCAACCTCCACCCCTACTCTCGCTTCGCCCTCGAATGAAGTCACGTGGCTCCAGGTATCGGAACAATTGGTTCCAAGACACTTGAGAATAAAGGGAGCGATCGTCTTGCGTGCTAAGTAGCAGTCTTTTTTCAATAGAACTAGCAAATCAGTAAAATGACTAGTTTTAAGTGGTAATAAAGTGTTACGAACTAGTAACACTAGTGTTAATAAGAAATTATTTTTTTGGAGGAACTAGTTGTTGTAATCAGGTTCATCTGGGCGGTATTGTGTGTTTGTTCGTAATAACTTAATTTAGAAATTAATAACTTGTTGCAAAATGTTTTAACGATGAATGGCATGACACCTCATTCCGTTTGAAACTTTGATGCTACTCTTGGAATATCCTTTATAAGTAATAAATATTGGAATGTTTTATAACCTAGAGATTTCCTAAATCATAACTCTACAGATGTGAAAGAGTTCGTATTAATATCGGGTGAGTCATTTTTGAGTTTACGACGTTATCCACATTTTAGTCTGGGAATTCCAAAGTTGAACAACATCGTAGTTGGAATATTAAATATTAATCTTTACAATTGAGCAATTCCTGTAAAAACATCGAACGATTCAGCAGGTATGCTTGGAATACTTAAATTCTACGAAGACTAAAACATTTCTTGCCCTAACATTCTCTTAATTAACACGAAACAGTCAAAGTTAAAACAGCCGAATAAACCAAAGGGAAATAAAACGCCAACAAAATCCTACATCTGTCACTAGGAAATAAATCAAAATTCCCTGATTTCACCGAGCTATAAAGCAGAGCGGCGCAACTTGTACCAGGGTTAGTATTATAGGCCATTCTAAGCGAGGGTCAAACGCATTTCCTCCTCGAGCACGTATCAACTATAAAGGTTTGTTTCTATTGTCGTGAAGATCTCACAGGATCGGAGTATCTAAGCCTCGAAGACAAGGATCGCAGGGATTGGTCTTTTTATGGCTGAAAGACGGGGGGAAGGGGCAGCCCATGAGAGGGGAAGGAAGGATAAGCCAGAGGAGCTCTCGGCTGAAGGTTATGTAGGCGGGACGTTGGCCTCAGCGATTTCCGGAAATGCCAATAAATTGCGCAAGAAAAACTGACTGGCCGGGTTGAATTTTCATAAGGGAATTTATTTTCCTCCCCAGCGACGTCGCTTTCCCGGACGCTCGACAGCCGCCGGACCGAAACCGGAGGTTGCTTCGACCAGTCCACCACCATCGCCCCCTCTCGCATCGGACCAAAGAAGTGCGTGTTCAGCTGTTCCCCGCTGGCGCACAGATGCGCTCATTTCAATGAAAAAAAGACACTGGCTCGAATATTCTTTTGCCCTTGGCTGCCCTGCGACCCTAATACTGTTAGGTTAGGTATCTGCCTTTTAGTGTGGAGTTTCTCAAATGACCCATAAACGGTCCCAACGGTGCGAGATTGCTATGGAGGGTAACCGCTTGTCTCTCTGCCTTCTACTGCCCTTGCCACTCGCTTCCCTTGAATTAGACGGCTCTAACCCTCCGTTAACTCGTACAGTTCTAATTTAATAGACACTTGAGTCGCTACTTTCGATTTAGCTTCAGTTCTTTTTACTTCATTTTATCAATTCTGGTTCCTAGTAGGTTTAACTGACTGTTCTCTGTAACTAATTTGATATGAATGAAATAGTTATTGTGCTGCCTAAGATTCTCAATTAGATTAAAGGACTCTGATCTTACTCAGGATACAAGCTATCTGACACTCTTGTGATGTTACTTAATGTTAATTAATAACCCATTCATTTTTCCACCCAAGCAACCGAAGGTTAATTATCATCAAATTATCAGGAAATTAATTATCAATAATAAAACACTGTGTCATCCAATGTGCATAAATCGGAATTTTTGTTGCAATGAAGATCAAGTTGTTTTTAATTAAATTAACGATAAATGAGATATTGATTTAGCAATTTGTAAAGGCGCTTTCTCAGCAGTGCATTAGATGTAACATTTTGGCCGGCAAAGTTTTGTTGTAAGAGAGTATTGCATAACAATGTTTCTGTTGGCGAATCATACTCTATTTGGTTTTGTAACAAGGGACACGCCTGCAAGCGACACGATCCAACAAAATACTTCATTGCTAAGTGCTGCAAGACAAAATATTGCGCTCGATATACGGTTGGCCTAACAGAATATATGACACTGTAACTCATATCCTGTGCAATTTATTTGCACTCTTATTGTAGGAATTTTACAGAAAAAATATAGTTTGGTCATCATCTTTTGAACTTCCTTTATATTATTAACTTGTATATTATATTGCAGGTCAGAACTGTAGTTTTAGTAATAATGCATTAATTTGCTTTGAATTATTCATTAATGAACTGTTCTGCTGTAGTCGAATATCGCAACACAATGTTAAAGTACTTTCAAAGTTTATACAATGAACGAAAGAATTATTGGCACACCAATCTTTTCTGGAATAAATTTTCTTAAAGAAGAAAACTTTCTCATTTTACAAAATGAGGTTTTTAATAAAGAAGAAAGTTTTCGCGAACACTTCTCTACCCTCTGCATAACTTATATTTTTCGAAGAATCTGACACAATCAAATCATTATTAAAACTCTGAAATCTGTAAGTTTTCTCAAGGTAAAGCCAATCCAAAGTAAAACTTAAACTGTCAAAGATACACAGTGGAAAAAAAACAGTAAAAAAAGGACTCGCATATCCAGTGTTTTTGGAAAGAAACCTCTTTCCTTTAAATAGAAATACATCTTTGTAACAAAAAAGTGTTTCCAATAAACAATATATTTCCTTAAAGGAGTCAGTTTTCTATTTTTCGAAAATTTATTCTAAAAATGCTGGGTTTGTGAATACTTTTTCCAGCCACTGTATTTCCAAGTTCTTACAGGCGAGTGTGCAATGTCGCAGTAGCGAGTTGCGAGGGGCATGTGGGCCAACAGTAGTTATTAAACTATTTCACTTTCAATGCCGACTGAAGGAGACCATTGTGCGTTCATTGTTCGGAAGACGCCCAGATGGAAAAGCGGCCTGCATTTCCGATGGGAAGTTGCGGCCTGGTACTATTACTGACTTTCTCGTTTTAGGGTTAAATTCTCTTGGTGAGAGGAAAAATGGAGCTTGACGGTTCGAAGTGGCAGTGAGAGGGAGCGCTGCTCTTCCCCCGCCATCTACCGACTCCACAACCTCCACAACCTCCACAACCTTTGCCCAGAGGCCTCTCTCTCACCTCTCTCGCCAGCCACCGGCTGCTCTTCGCATTCGTTCGACGTTCGTCCCGCCGGTTCTTCCACTCTTCGAGCCCGGCATTCTCTCCCTTTCTTCCTCGGCTTGGCGACTCTCTTGAGCATAATGCGATCTCGCCATTGTACCGAGGCAGGAGACGACCGTGTTAACGTTTAAAAGCAACGCTCCTCCCTGCGACCCCGCGCACAACCCCCAACCCCCTCCCCCTGCCCTTCCCTGGCCACCACCGAACCCGAAGCCTGTTTCAGAATGTGAGCAAGCCATTGAGAGCGAAAGAGAGAGAGAGAGCGGTAAAAGGTTCCAACTCTCAAAAGAGCAAAAACGATTTGAAACTTGTAAATGGATATGGCTTAGATCCGGAGCCCTTTTGCCCCCTCGACTTGTCCTCACTTTGTCGGCCACTTTCACAAGCAGGTGGCTCGCTTGCGTCTCGTTTTTTTCCCCCTCCCCCGTAGTGCGCAAGCCGAGCGTTGCAAGCGACGCCTGCCGGATTTATGCGAATCCCCTGACTGCTCCTTAATGCGCTGCCATCACGCACTTTGATGTCAATTGTCTTTTGGCTCGGGACGCTTTAATGGGCTATTAACTTTCCGCCCCACTCAATTTAGCTCCTTTATTGCACGGAGGCCAGAAGCCGAGGTTCCCGTCTGCTTCTGGCCTCCTTAGTGGCTGATTCTTTTCTAATTGTAGGACGGAATTTGTGCTTTTTTTTGCCGGGGTATTAGGGAAGGTTGCTGTAAAGTTTTGGGAGGTGTTGGTATTCAAATGGACCAGCACAATTCCATCTAATTCAATTTAAGATAATTTAAGGAAGTTTAATTGAAGATAATTATACGGTTATGAGTTTGCGGGTGATATACAATTGTAAACAAAGAGGGACAGGCAAGATAATTCTCAAAATTGAGAAAAAAGGGATTGGTTTGTTATTGAAAAGTCTGATTCTATTCCAGTTACTAGACAGAGTTTGTCCTCTTATCAGGCAAGTTGTGTGCAAAAGCTTGTGAGATTTTATTGTCTAAATGGAGCATTGCAATTGCATCGAATCCAGTTTAAAATAATTTACGAAAGTTGTAATTGATCGAGGATAATTTTCTATGGTTTAAAATTGAGAACGGAGCATCTAATTAATTTCCTAAAATCTCTTCTAAAACGGTTGTTTATGATATATTTGGTATATTTAGTATTATACTGTTATTTAATATTTAGTATCACACTATTATTCTACACGCAGGCAGTTCACTGCGTTTGGACGTTCTTAGCGAAAGGGTTAATTGCACCCTTAAATTTACTTTATCGGAGGATTTTCTTAGATTACACGGGAGACACTGAGTCGACCGGCGAGAGACTTAAGCCGGCCAACTAACCGATACACAGTCGGGCAGTATTTTCGCGCATTACGGAAACTCGATGTTGGGAAGCGCTCGTAACTCATCGACGGGGGCAGGGATGGCAGGGCCGGGTGGGGGGATGTTTGGCGGGGTGTTTTAGGAGTGTGTGGGTTGAAGGTTACTAGATGTAAGGAGATAATCTATGATATGCAGATTGCCAGGGCAGCGCACGCGCTCCAGCTATTATTATTATAGATTTACGATCGCGCCAGATTATTGGGATAACTGGTCTAATGCGTGGCAACCCAATTACCGATTACAGTACACACCGATAAATCAGGATCCCCGGCAAACTAATTCCTGGCGTGTACACCCAACCCATCTACCAACCTCCTCTCTCTTCTCATACTCGCTCTCTCTCTCTGCCTTACCCAACGCCATCTTGCCTTCGCAGGTAATCACTTCCCGGCGAGGTGATGATGACCTAAGTTTGCGATAACATCCTCCACCGAACGTTCCAACCATTCCACCAGCAGGCGGCTCCGGTAGCTTTCTTGAACTCTGGCGAATGCAATTCTATTCCGAAATTGATGATATCGCCAGGCAAAGTTGGCCGATAGATATTTAGCTGTTAATTGCTTTCCTCCGAGAGCACGGATCGGCCGGCTTATGCCAGGATAACTGCGATATCAGTTCGACTTGGCGAACCGTGCCGCACTCATTCCGGCCTGTATTCGGTGAACCATCATTTATGGCGCATTCGGTGATAAGTGTCGATAGCGGCGAACATATTGCAAGTGTCTTTGACATTTACAAATCTCAGAAGTTTATTGCTGTCTTTGCAATTTTTTGGGGGTAGGAAATCAATCGGTTGGTTTGAGAGTTTAATTGGGTGGACTGGAAAGATAATATTTTGAATGATTGAAACCCGGGATTCGTCTCTTTCGTTAATGATTATTTCCATACAGCATTAGCATTATTGCACTGTTTGTATTTTAACTGTAATATAATTCTATTAACATATTATTTTCAGTACTGAAGTTTCCTGGTTTCCTAAGTACTTCAAATGAATCTCTGTTCAATTTTCAGTTTAAATGATAAACTAGAAAAGAATTGACCCTGAATTATTAAAGCATGGAAGTTCGGTACTTTTTCCAAGGATTGATAATCGCTCACGATAATTAGTGAAACAATTAAAGCACTTTCTTATTCTTGAACGCCTTTCGCAGCTCGAGATTAGCAAGGCATCGCCGGCAGTGTGGACGATAAAACTTTCCGGACGATAATCCGCAGGGAAGGTCCGTTCTCGGGCGTCATTGGTTATCGAAAGAGTGGCTTCTTACATTGGAAATTTGGAGGAGGCACGCGGAAGATATATGCTCGTGGGGAGCGTCTGGGCCAGGAACGTGTTTGGCTGGGTAATGGGGAAATATACCCGTAGCATGACGCCGACGTCGACGTCGCGCTAAGAACTTGGGGCGAGCGGCCACATAAATTTCACGAACCGCCGTTCCTGAAGATGATATTCTCATCCAAGACTCCAGACTCTCTCTCTTCGAGAGGGGACATTTTTCATCTCAATTTTAAACTCGCTCTGGCCGTCGGATCGTCCGGATTATGTACGCAGTGACCCAGAAATGTCCGTGAGAACCTCGCAAGCCACAGGTCGTACGCTCTTAATCGGAATTGCATCAACTTGTCATTAATATTCTATTAGTTATATGCTATTAAATCTGCTTTTCATTGTGAATGAATCTAATCATGTACTTCCGTGTACTTCTAGGGCATTCAAGTACTACTCGCGGATAAGTAAAGACTTGTTAAAGGTACAATTGCAAATATTTTTACAAGAGATTTAGAATGTATTAAGTATACCAAATATCTTTTTCCCTCTCAGTGAAGATGAGTATTGTGATTTAAATACAATATTGTTTCCCAAATGGCAATCTTTTCAAAATTAACTGTTAATGGGTGAAATACCAATCAACGTAGTATGAATTTATTTTAAACAGCAAAAGATTGCTTTTAGTAAACATTGAAGTGGGTCATTGTAATTATTATTAAATGCAATCAAGTAAATTAATATTTCTCTTCACTTACCATACCCGGTTAGTTCCGTAATTTTAATTATTTTGCCACAATCATATGTAATTTTAATTTTCCCGCAAACTTCCCCCTTTTGTTTATTCGTATTTTACTGAACGATGTGTACATTTTGTTTACAAATATCACTGCTCTGCGAAGCAGTTTGTTTTCTACTGCAAACTTATTACAAATGGCTTTATATTTGTTAAAGATCAATGCGCATATTTGTTTAAGGTATTGTATAAATTACGGTAGTATTAAATGAGAAAAGTAGAGCTTCCAATGAACGGCATATCGTCCTTTGAATAACGGTATGAAAAATATAATTTAATTAAACTAAACCTGTAGGTGGCAACATCGAAAATCCCTTTGTTCCTGGGGCACGAAATTGCTGCATTGTATCAAGGCAAAAGTGTTTCTCTATGAATACACAACGATTTCATTATCCGAGGTACAAGAAATTCATTGTGGGTTCAACTTTCGAGTGGATACAGAAGGACAATAGTTTCGTAGTCGCATGTATTTCACTTGTAAAAGAATCCCGGGCGTTTTGCTTGCCGCGGTGACCTCAATTCCTTCAAAGGTCCGGCCAGCCGGAAAAACTTCATGCAGCTGACGACGTTTCACAGGGCTCACACTTTAATGTTAATCCGTGTCGTTCTGTTATCATTCCTGCAAACGCGCTACTCATTCTCCCACGCGATTCTCCATTGCACGCCAATTTTAGCTTCTGATTGACTTCGAAAAGGAGCTACGCAATTGCACGCGTATATTTTTTTAAATGTTATTTACTTTTTTGAATATTACATTCATAGTAGTGAATTGTTCGAAAGAGTGTCTTTACAGGATAATGCACTTGCACTGTGCACTGTTCACCCAATTCTACTTATTAATTTCATTGCAATTGCGCATTAAGTGGGTTTCATTTATTGTCAGAATACAGAGTGGAAGTTGGATTAAGAAGAATTGATTTCAGTCAACTTTGCAACGCCTTTGGTAATATAGTGGTAACTGAAAATTGATTTTTATATTTTATAAGATAATAGTTGAAGGTAAACAATACCTTCACTATAATGAAATAACTAAATATGTTAACAACCCTTTATAATTAAACGAATAAGTAAATGTATCCAAGAATAACCAAATAATAACATTAATTTAAATTGAAATAAACAGTGAAAGCAACAGAGATCCAAATGGTCATCAAGTGAGTTTCGTTTATTGGTCGAGTTCAGAGTGAAAATTGGTTTCAGGGAAATGAATTTCAGTCAACTTTGCTTTGATAATGTGTATAGTAAGTAAGTAAATAGTAAGTAAAGATTTATTTTTATATTTTATAAGATAATAGTCGAACGTAAATAATACCTTCACTATAATGAAATAACTAAATATATTAAGAGTTCTATTATAATTAAACGATTAAGTAAATGTATTCAGGAGTAACCAAATAATAACATTAATTTAAAGTGAAATAAACAGTGAAAGCAACAGAGAGCCAAATGGTGACCAAGTGAGTTTCGTTTATTGGTCGAGCACGGGGTGAAAAATCGTTTACGAGGAATGGGTTTCGGTTCTCTTTGCAACAGTTAATGGGGTTATCCTCTTTTCGGTGAACCAAAACCTCCCGAAAGCGCGCGATCGGCCATTATCCGAAAGTCAGGCAGCACTCGTTACGCTACGAGTGATGCGGTCTTAGCTCGCTTGAGTAACGGATATCAACTTGTTGATTTAGTGTGCCGACCACGAAACTGCGGTTCCTGGACGTCCGAACTCCACCGGTGAGCCATCACTTCCTAATGGCTGCCCTAAAACTCCAGTACCCCGTCGATGCGATACCACATTCGCTCCTCCATGTATACGACGCCCCAATTGCGCGCTAGATTTTCCCCAGCACCAATCAAACGCCTCGGAAATAGTCTGTGATCATTATTTTCAATTCTCATTGGAGAAACTGCGCCCTTTTTAATTGCAAACTACTTTCGAAAAGTTAAGAAAGTGTTGAAGATAATGATTTGGTTCACAATGTGGTATAAGTTGAGTAAAATTTGCATTACGGTAACTGAAATATGTGTTTTCAAACAGTTAAATTTTTACATTTTGTTGTAATAGTTGCCTGCTTATACAATCTGAGGTATTTAGACTAAATTGTGAATGGCAACAGATTCACATGCATTCACATGCTCATAACCGGAAATTGACTAAAAAGATTAATATTTGCACCCATTTGTAATTTTGCTTTTGTATAACAAACGTTTACTTTTTCAACCTTTTTGTTATAAATCAGTTTTCTGCTACGATGATTCGACTGTAAGGCTCAATATACATCTCAAACAAGTGGTTATGAAATAAAAGTAATATTCTTCCGATACGAGTAAACACGTAAAGTATCATTCGGCAAATAATTTAAACAGACATACATTTTCATTCATGTCCAGTTTTCTCATTTCACGGTGAATTTAATCTTAACAATCAATCAAAAAGCAAGTTCAGTAATGAGCAACCACAGCCATCTTCAGTAACGAACGGGTTGAAAGATTCATTTTTCCTTATAGCGGACTTCAAAGAGTTGGTTGGCATTATTCGGAAGACAGAGGATGAGGGGAGGCTCAAAGTTAATCTAACTTGGGTGGCGTGAAAAGCAGGAGCACAAAAGTGACGAGATCAGAAGGAAAAGTTTTTCTGCCGTTTAGCCCAGTTCGAGGAGCTATCACTAGTGCCTATTGGGACGCCACTGAATAGTGCAGCTAACAGGCCGAATTTCGTTCGGGCGTGGAAACTTCTTGTTGCCGCGCGCGCGCGCGCGCCCCCCGGTTTCATCGCGGATAATGGCCGATAATGGAGTCGATCGATTAATTATCCGGAATCCTTCGCTGCAAATAAATTAGCGAGCGGATTACGGACCATGCTGAGGTTCTTAAGCGTGATCGAGCGCTGCGAACCTGTCACGTAGAGACTTCGCTTCCCGTCGCAAATCCCCCGCGATGGGATTATTGCTGCTTCGCTCGCGCGCCTGTTAACATTCAATGCAAGTTTAACGGCCTCCTGTAGTTTTCTGGCCATTTATGTTTCGAATACGTTGGAGATGAAATGAAACTACAAGTTTATATTAGCTAATGTTTCTGAAATTTTGCATATTTTAAAATAAATATTAATATGGTACAAAGTAAATAGTTTTATAAATGAATACTTTTAAGTATGTGCACATTGAAATGCTAATTTGGGCATTCTAAGAAGTTTTAGAGTGCCTGTAGTGACTTTCTTTTCATTTATGTGCCATCTGACGGAGGCAAAATTAAACTTATGAAATTAAACAATCGTATATCAGCCGACCGATATTTTTGAAGTGTTACTTAATCTAAAATAAATTCATGTATAATGAAATAGCTTTAACATACGTAAGCATCGCAACATTAGTTTAAGAATTCTTAGATAATTCAATATGGATCTGATTAAAATTTGTATTATTTATAATGGCTTTTCCATCCGCAGTCGTCATAATACTTAACAAAAGTTCAAGGAATAGGCATTATTGCCTTTGTGTTTATATCCTGATGTTACTGTAGTAACATTATTAGAGGACAAAGCTGGTTAAGTCAAAGTAAACTTTAGTTCTGAATCATCAATATTATAGGAATTAAATAATTGCATAGCTCTGGCAAACGAAAGATTAATTCAATGATTGCGTAACAAAAAGCAGAACTAAATACGAACTTCTCCACGACAAAATTATAATCTCCTTTGTATATAAATATTATACAAACATGAGTGTTCAATTCCATAAATCTTCCACATAATCATCACCAATAAAAAGCTAGTTTTCCAAGTGAATCCTTTGGTCCGCACACTAAATTCCAAGTAGAACATAAACGAAATTTGTGCGTCAGCGAGAGTATACCGAAATGGGAGACACGAGGATGAACTGCGTGTGCCGGAGATTTCAATTAATCAGAGTTGATTAGATGCGAGTTTCTTAGAGGTGGTTTGCCGGGCTTTTTGCCTGGCGGTTGACAGACCCGATAGATGGCAGCGACAGAGACAGAACGAGGGGGATGGGAAGGAATGAGCGAGGAAAGGGGTGGGGTGGAGCGAGAAGGATGGAGAGAGAGAGAGAGAAAGGTTGGAACTGCAAACTGCACTTTACTCGGTGCCGCAATTCGCTTAGCATGCAGCTTTGCGGAGCGTTGATTCCAGTGCCTTTCGGGAAGCGACGTACGTCTCTTGCGCGATTTCTTCCTAGCAACGAGGGCGCTCGTCCGCCCACCCCCGCCCCGCCCGTCATCCCCAGCCCCTCCTCAAGGGGGAGGATTAAACGCACGAACCAAATTGAGGTACTTAAGTCGTCAGGGGCCGTGCGAGCGGAGGAGAAAGACGAGCGGGATGTTACGGAGATTAGGGAAAACTCGCTCTCCCGTCGCTCTTATGAACGTGCCCATCTGACGCGCGAAACTTCGCCGAGCTTCTTTCCTAATGATTCTACGCTACAAGGAAAAATGACGGAAATTTCATCAAGAGGATTTTACGCTCTAAGAGGCTTTCTTTTCTCCGTTTAATTTGATGAGTGAGCCAATCGGCTGAGATATTAATTATATTTGTGGAAGAGCTCAGTTTGATGTTAATCCGATTTTGAGACATTTATGAAATATTCCGTGTTCATTTTAATTCGTGTGAAAACTTATTTGACGGAACATAGATTACATGGCTCAATTGTTATGGAAACCTCAAATTACTTATACATTTATTTGTTACTTTACTATTTCATTTTATTGATCAAATAGTTTGTTGGGGTTTTATAGAAACCACATAGGAAAATATCCGACGCTCATTTCGATTAATGTGCACTCTCAATAGCGTTTTAACTGCTTTAGCTTATCAGGAAATTCTATAATCTCTGCTAAACCCCAGCTACTAAACAGCAGCGAGGTCCTTAAGGAAGTCCCGCAAATTAACCAGCGGCGACGGCGAATAATCAACGTCATTTATCCTTATTTAATTGTCCCAATAACTTTGTCAAAGTAATATTTCTCGGCGCGTTTGTAATTTACTTTTGCACGCTTCGCTGCTCAGGCGAAGCGCCCTCTTCGCCGGAGGAGGAGTGATTAATTAGAAGTTTAGAGCTGTCGCTGCTGCCACTTGACAGTTGCTGAGTCGCTCCGGCAACGGCATTGTCTGACCACCGAGCACTTCAATCCTCCTCCTGATTTCGAAGATTACCGCCCCATCGAACCTCCTTAAGATCCTCCTCTCTAAGGTCGGATGCACACCGAGCACAATATGCTTCTTCCCAGCACTTTGCAATACAAGATTTTATTGGACCGCGTTGCAGACGTGTCGATTCTTATACAATTAAATGTAGGACAGTACTTCTCCGATCTCTTTCGCTTTGTTTCCCTGGCCTTTTGTAACAAGATTTTGAAACTGCTAAAAAATACATATTTTCTAGCAAGCCTTCCGTTTTTATGATATTCGGCTCTTAGATATATTTTTTTCTCGATTCTAATTTGATGTAGGTTAGGTCACATTAGGTTGCAACTGCTTTCGGATTATTCTCACTCAGTTATCAACGTAATTTTACGTGTCACGCGTAGTTCGACTTAGTTATAGGGCATCTAACAACGACATCTAATAACGCATCTAATAACGACTTAGTTATAGAGCCTTTGCATCTTAAGTAAGTTCCGATCTTTGCAACTTTCCACTGGTGAAAAACTTGCTGAGATCGGGGAACTACTGTAAGACAGTAGTCGCCCGATTTCTGTGACACTAGCGGAAGTGAAAAGATGCAAAGATCGAAAGTTACGGTACCTTTTCCGTCCTAGGGAGACAGTTGCACGTAATCAAAGCGAATTTAGTCTTTGAAACTCTATTTGAACACATGTTTCAACAATAGTTATTCTTTGCAGTGTAGAAAGTTACAGAATAAAAGAGGTTAGAGAAAGAAGGGGGAAAGATGGGAAAACACATTTTCATATACATATATTCAGTTAGTCTGGTTCACATTTGTCCCTGCTTGCCACAGAATAACGACGATTTTCGGGACTATATAACAAAAGTGTCAAAAGTGAAAGTGGTAAGGCAAGTTTTTATAGAACGTTCAAAGTTTGCGTTAGAGTGCGAAGTAAGATTTTCTCTATGGTTTCTAATTATAGTACTTTAATAAAAACGCCAAATTGTGAAACTGCCACAATCAAACGGACTATGCTCAAAGTCGGTATTGCATGAAGTTACAGCTTTAAGATGTATGATCGCCGGAGTTACAATTAAGTGGAATTAAGCGTGAAATATGAGATTAGATGGGCATGCAAAAGAGATCATTTTCTAAAATGAATTCTAATTTACCCCGAGGTTTATGTTTTTTTAATTGGGTCCAGTCAAAATATATTTCTATGAGTAAGTAAGTATCTCATCATGAAACCTAAATCTCAGCCGGAATTTCCAGATATTAAAGAGATTTATATTTCTAAATATTGAAAAATGGATCTTGTTGCAAAGATCAAGAGAGATAAAAGTGCAAAAATTGGAGAATTACTGCGCCTCTCTGTGTATTGGGCCCAATCAAAAAGGATCTAACATTTTTAAAAGCAAGTGTCACTTCATAAAATTTAGATCCCTACTGGCAATAACAAATTTGTCAGTCGTTTCAAAAAATTGTGGGGTTTAATTTGTTGAAGAAGTTGTACTAGATAAAATGGCGCAGATTGTAGAACTTTTATATTACCAACAAAGAAATTGTTCCGTATCTGGTGTGCAACCGGCTTAAGACTTTTTTACTGGCCCTTTTCCCTCACTTTCCATCCCACTCGATTTTACATCGCATTGTGCGGTTAAAATGCACAACTTCCTTTCGATAGATAAGTGTCTCCCTCTCGCCGGCGAGCTACTTGCCGTAATCACTTCTGGGCGCTGCCCGTCACCCTTTCCGGAAGCTGCATCCTGCAGCTTCCTCTCTCTTAAGATCGCAATCTCGTTCCACTCGATTCAAGGGCTCAGTGGGGTGAATAAGGTTACGCTGGCATTAAGGCCATAAATGATAATATTCAACTCACATTTTTGACGGCAGTATTAAAAAAATTCATAACTTGCAGACTCATTAATACAGTGTGGTTAACCCTCATAATGCCTCATCAGTTTCTAAACTGGGAATATTTGACGAATTTCAATTATACAGGAAATACTTGTTTAATCCTTACGTTTTTTTCCAACTTTCTTCTTGCTAGGTAATATTTGGTAATAAAGAAGTCTACTTTCATCGCTACTTTACTGTTATTCCAGCCTGATGTTGTATTTATAATACAAAAATTCAATTATAGTCGAATGTCGCAGTGATTCGGCATTTTGTTACTGCCGCGAAAAAAACTTTCACTTAAAGCAAGGTGATGTAGGAATTAATATACCCACGCAATTCCTGCAAAAGTAAAACTCCCTATTTGAGGTAGGGAAATATTACTTAACCCTTCAGGAATCCAAATCCTAATCCGCAGGGTACTAGAAACCCAATTGAGTACGACGAGCGATTACTATATCACGGTAGTCCCGGGAAAGCCGGTGTTGCCAAAATCGGCCATATATCCCCTGGGAAGCTAATAGTACGTGATACCAGCTTCCCGCTGAAAAGCGTGGCAAGCGTGTCGGGCGGCGCCATTACCGGACGGGAATGGCGCCATAAGATATAATTGAAGCGAATCCCTCTCTATTAGGGGTAGCCATCATTTTCGCGGCTACAAGCCGACTACCAGCCATTCTTGGCTTCTCTCTCGCCGCCTCGGGGAGAGATTCCAGCATCTTCCATGCTCGATCCCGAGTATGGTGGAGGGCGCCGGGTCCTCCCAGAGTTCCTAGGGTTCTACCGACGCTCTGAAGTGGTAGCCATGTATCGTATTTGTCAGCCTGCCGAGAAAGGGGGAGCGAAACAGCATTTCGTATGTAAGCCGCACCGCAGGCAGCGCCCGCAGACGAAATTGTGCCGATTTATTATCCCAGCCACTAGACGAAAAGTGCCTCCTGCGATCGTGAACCCACCGGAAGCACACACGTCACTCGGGAAAGCTCGCAACCACTTGATAGATCCTCGCAGATTTTTCGACGCCTCTCTCTCTCACTCTCTCTCCCTCTTCCCTACTGTCTCCTCATGTGCAAAAACCTCCAGTATCGGCAGGTGTATGTCGCACTTTTTAAGAAAATCCTTCTTGCAAGTCCACCAACGGAGCGAGCCGTAGGACGAGTAGTTAAGAAACGAAGAGTGGAACATTAAAGGGTGGAACAGAGTGTATGTGTGTGAGAAAGAGAGAGATAAATGATGTGAGAATCGTAGATCAACAGAGTTATTATGATTACCTATCAGTAAGTTATCCATGAAATGTGCAAAATAGAAGAGTAGTCGACTGATTTATGAAATTACAATAAAGAAGTTGGCATTTATAGGGGAATTACTTGTAATAAAAGTTGCAGATACTTTTCCATTACCGAATGTATAAATTATGTTCTGTTGATCGAGGATGAACAATGGTCTGCCGATCTTTGTAATAGTGTTATTCTCTCCTATTCTTGAAAGTGTTGGAGGGTTCACAGTGTTCAGAAGGAGCTTTTGTCATAAAATTGTGTTGGCAATAAAGGTCTAAGACTGGTGAAGTATTCGGCATCATCAAAGGGCAGAGGGATTTTACTAGAGCCCTAATCGTAAGTGACTCATCTTTTCGAGTGACCCTCAATCTCTGCAATTTGCCAGTCCTGCCTAAATTGCAAGGATCAGTGGCATCGCAGTCCCTAAATAAGCTTTTCCAGTAAACCAAATTTATGGTGTATATTTGCCTCTAAAAGCTCGCAGTTTACGTAATTTATGTATTTTTAGCTTGGCCTTGTAATTCACGTCATCCATTGAAGTATTGATCGACAAAAACTTATTTATAGTTCATTAATAGTTAATCCTACAGTATTCTGATTTAGAAGCAGCCATAAATATTTTTGAATAATAGTGCATCAATATTGGCATAAGGATGTAAAGATAATACATAGTCCCAAATACTGCGATGTATTACAGAGGCAGCTGAATAAGAAAACCTTTTGGTATAAAGAATACTTTGACTATACCAAGCAGTTAAATAAAAAGCGTGTATAATAATGTTCCAAATGTTGGGATGAATTTCAGAAAGTCAAGTAAATAAGAGAATCTATTGGTATAATTATTATCTTGACTGTACCAAGCAGTTAAATAGATATACCAATAAAGCAATAATTCAATGGCACTAAATATTCCTTGAGTACGAGCTGCCAATCACTCGAGATTCGCTCAGCCATCAAAGTCCTCTATCGATTCTACATCAGCCGGCCGATTTTGCCGCTCGATCCCGAATATTCCGATGGAAAGCGGGGCAGGGCTAAACGGAAGGAAGAGGACGTCGAGTCGCAGTGGAGAGCGGCTGAGCTGACGGATCGCCGCCCCGACGTCGTAGCCGTCGCTCGTTAACGTCAATTGTAAACGTGACGGTTAAGTCTCCGGGAGGCGTTTTAAAGGGCCCGTCGTTAAAGGAGAGCGTAATTCGCCGACGCCTGAAAGCCTGAAAGGAGTGTCTTCCAGAAAAAGATCAGGATGACGGTAAATTCCAGGGAGACGAGAGACGGGAGAACATGAAAACAGCTGCGAAAGCTCTTCCCCCACTATTTGGCGTCGGAAGCACCTGGTGGAAGGGATGCAACGGAGGAAATTGGGGATGGGTGTGAACCGGAAGAGTGAAGGGGTTGTAGGGATTTATTCGGATATGGGGCTCCCGTCGGAAAGCGGGGGCAAAGAGCGCCTTCTTCGATGCGAAATTATGCGACGTCCTATCATCCGACGCCCACCGTATACTACCAGTATTAAACAACTACTCCGACTGCGAAAGAATGATGAACTGCTAAATATTTCGGGGAATATCCACCCCCCCTTCCACTTGGCAGCTTGGTGTAGAGCGTCGCAGTGCCGCCTTGATTATGAGCAATAATGAGAGGTCCCCTGCCCTTAATCAAGGCCTCGACGAAACTCTGGCAGCGTCTTCGAGTTTTCGACTTCCTCCCCCTTTTCTGACAAGCAGAGCCGAACGCCATGCCACACTGCGCCGCCGGATCCTCGGCGCGCGCAGTATTTCCCGATTTGTAGGTTCCACGAAATAATGAGTCTCGCAATCAGCGCCTCGGGGAAATGTTTACGCTGCAATTACTAGATACCGGCCTCCCACCATCCTGCGACAACCTCGCACCGATGCGGCAATGGGAGTGAAACTAGGTGCTGCTCGCAAATGCGTGGATCGAACAGAGGTGTAAATATGCGGATGCAGCCATTTACCATTTTCCTGTTTTCTTTCGTAGTTATGGAGTTAATGTAAATTGGCGGTTGGAATGTGTTTGGTATTATGTATATTCGACTTAATTATATTTGATTGTTCAGCTGAATGTGGTTTATAATTTCTGGAATTTATTAGGGAATGGCAATCAAGTAATGATGTAATTACTTGAATCTTGCAAATGTAAAGACTACGAATCATATTGTTAGAACAAGTGGGAACTTTGATACATGTATGTAAATTTTGAAGAACATTGTTTGCTCAAATGAAGGAATGTCCGTATTAAGAATGGAAAGTTGTCTCCACAAATACTTTTGATAAGCGAATGGGGAAAATCGTTGTAAAACTCGTCATTCTAACAGTTGTCCTAACATTTGGATACTGTAATATATTAAAAATTATAGACCAGCTTTTTAGGATCTTGGAATATTGTGTAGGTGGTGCTGCCTTAAGCATTATTGGATCAATATCCTTTTCTGAAGTTACCTTCGCGTTAATAAAATTCGAAAAGACCTCGAAAATGTCCTAATTCATAGGAAGCATAAACTTCACCTTGTTTTTGAATCCGGGCACGTTTCATCCAGTTCTTTAGTATCGATTGACTGACAATGAGAACCTGAGCAAGCGGACCTCTTGGTGACTGGATCGGCAAGGATATAGCTATCCTACTTTCCATCCTTAAAGCTGGAAGTCGCGCGATCGCCGATGAAAAGTTACATTCCTCCGGCAGAGTGGGGAAAGCAGGGACTGGCTGGGCACGGGAGCGAAAGGAAGAAAAGAGAATGGTCGATTCGTTTCCTCATGAGAATATCGACAGTGGAAACGGTTGGCCGAACTTTTCCGTTTTGCTGGGACGGGAAAGGGTCTCCATAAAAGAGAAGGCGGGACAGGGACGAAAATCAGCGGAGTATCTTTCCGTCAGATTTGTAAGATCGTAAACTCGTACGGCCCGCTCGCGACTATAACCTCTCTCCTATCCTCCAGGAGCTCCCCACTCCCCCTCCCGCCGCTCTACCCTTCGACCCATGGACCATTTCTTTCCTAGGAGGTACATGGAAGCGCCCTATGCTTCAACTTTCCTCGCCGGAAGAATCGTCTCGCCTCCACTCACTCGTTCCTCCCTTTCCTATCGGGATTCTCGGCGAACTTTTATTATGAAACAATAAAATATGTGGCGGTCGGAGCGCCCGTCGCCGCCAATGTACACTAGCGCCACGACGACAGCAGCGCCGCCGCCGCCGCCGTCAGGGCCTCCCTGATTTACAGCCCAAGTTTTATCGCAATGGGGCCTGGGACGCGGGGACGGGACTACAGGCAGTGCGCTTCTTACGCTCGGTAATATTGCGCCTTGCATTTTACATTAGAAAGTTCCAGCCATTTACTGACTTGTCGCCGACGTCGACGACGAAGCCGAGTGCTGCTAGACGGAAAACAGCGCGACAGATCGGCCGCGCACGAAGAAGCGATAGCCCAGAATATCGGACGAAAGCTCCTGCGATGAGTGCTTCCCGTCCGCTGAAACGCAAGTGCTCCGGACTTTTTATGGCCAAGCCTGGCGTGAAAAGATAAAGAGCGCTCGAGAACTACTCGAATAAGCTTCTGCAAGTTTTTCACCTCCGCCAAGCCGCTCGTCAATACTTTAGACGAAGTGCTTGGCCACGAAAGCCTGCAGAACTCGGGAAACGTTTTAGAAAAGACTCGGCAAATCTGCTAGCCAAATTATGCAAATACATGTTTGAAAATGTCACTTGCACTGCAGTCATAAATCAAATGTTTGAAGATTGTGTGTTAATCTTATGCCCGTATATTAAGATGCTTGCACAAATGCTCCAAGTATTCTTGAATGAATTAAGCAGTAATTGGTCCACAATGCAAGAATTGTTCAATCATACAGCAATATTAAAAATATTTATGCATTAGTATTTTCTCAAATTAGTACTCTTAGAGTCGACGACAATATAAGGCCCCTGCAGATCAAGCCTGGCATTTATTTTTACATTTCGTCTAGACACTACAATTATTCATGGGAAGGTTGGTGGAGTTTACTATAAAATCGAACAGTGCCATGTGAAATTGTCAAAAAGTGTGATTTGAGGAGCAGCGTGATTTTAGCAACGTTTCCTTACATAATTGAAGTGGAACCTTTCCTTATATCCTTGCACCCAATCAAAAATAAAAATACTTAAGTCGTATTCGAGGAGGTTCGATCTTTTACTGTACAACAGGAGGAATCGAGAGGAATGTCGGGACGATATAACCGGGGGACAGACGACGTTTTACTGTCGCTTTCTCAAGAAGAATGAGGTAAAAAGGCTGGAGAGGAAGGAAAGCAGAGTTGGTGGCACTTGGCATACACCAAATTTCGGGACTTCGAATCGAGTGTAGAAATGGTCGATGAAACGCCAAGATGGAAGGGGGCGCTGAAAGGGCGGAAGGGTAGCAAGTCGGAGGGTTGAGGGGTGCGAGTCGCGAGTGGTGACCTCTTTTGACGTGGCATCACAGTATAAACGAGAGAGCTTGCTCGTCAAGTATGAACATTCGCGGTCTTGCACGTCCGTCGGGCGTTTTTGAAGTACGATCTCTTACAATAGTGCTCTGGCAGCGTGTTACTTCAGGCAAAAATTCTCTCCGCCTCTGACTGCCGCTTCTCCTCTCCCACCCCTTCCTCCGCCCCGCCAGAAGAGACATCCAACCCAAACGAGCCTCATGTAATATTCCCTCAGGAATATGCTGAGACCTTCTTCCCAGGATTTCGACGCGTTTCGACTTGCAAATCTTTTTGCGCCGTCGTCGGCCCGGACGATTATGACTACTACTCCATTGAAATTGTTAATTTTTCGAAGTTGAATGTGAGGAAAATCTGTTTTTTGCTAGTAATACTATTTGTCCGGGGAAAATTTTTTGTGAACGTTAACAATGGCGTAATTTAATCAATAATAGGTTGTTGCGTTAATCTTTGCTGCAAAGATATTCTAACGCATCTATGGCTCGATCTTCCACTCCACATAAAATTTTAAAGGGATTTTTGAAACATCCCATAATAAATATTGCAATATTTTGTAGCGTATAGTTTGTCTGGGTTATAACATAATACATGAGAAAAAGTCGAATTAAAACCAACTCAATCAATTCAGATAGACAGACAAATGTTGTTCTTTACATTAGCAGGGAAGATTAACATAAATTGCAGTACAGGTGTTCGCCTGTTCTACGTAAATTCGAGGATGTTTACAACAATAGAAAATAGAATAACTTCTATATTTTACTCTACCACAAAGGAATTCTTAAAATAAAAGTATACGAATTATTCAATACGCATTAGAACTATCTTTTTATCTTTGCGTTTCATCGAGGCACAGACGCACAAATTAGAATCAATCAAACATTTCGTTGACATTTGCTCGATCTATCAGCGGCAACTACGACATGACCAGCGAGACTTGTTCGCTTCAGCAGTAGCCGCAAACGCCCAGAACGAGGATTCAAATCCACGCGATCAGAATACGCCATCGCAGCCAGAATGATTGATTGTTTCACTTGCCACTATTGGATTTATTTGCATGACTCTTCCGAGGAATATCTGCGTGTTTGGGGGGTGACGTGCATGCTAGAATCGCTCGAGCGTCTACGATTTTTCATAATTCCATCCCCGTCAGTCACAAGTCCCTCCCTCATGGCCATTGTCAAATATTAAATGAGCAGTGAATTGTATTTTTTTAGTCATGGATCCTTTGATTTATGCGTCATTCTGTATTACCGTGGTTTATTAAATATTATGGAAGTATATGCAGGATTTTGGACAATAAACTTAGTATAAACATTATGTGAGTGATGGGATGAGCTAAAAAAATGTTATAACAGAATGTACTTGGTTGATGAGTACGACAGTAATTAAGCAGCAGGGATCTTTATATAGCTCTTGCTTATATTTGAAGCAAAATAGAATTGTTTAACTAAAGATGGTAGTGCACAGTAAGAATCCTCTCTTAGAAACATTATGAACTATTTGCTATTTAATAAATCTGTCGGTTTACTGGCATGAGCATTGGCAAAGCGGAATGAAGATGTAATAAATATATGATGAATGTAATTATAAGGCATTGATTGTAAGACTTAATAGCATCAGTAGAAGGCAGTTGGTATCAAAGAGAGTATTCGTTAACTTATCAGAAGGGCCGTCTTAACAGGGCAGCATCATTCGCAGCGCACGTCGCGGCCCCCGGGAACCTTGGAGCGGTCCTTTCATCAATCGAGGCTTTATCGCAAAGTTGAAAAACTTCTCGCTTTCGAATCGCCGGTCGAACGCAATGCCATATAACTCGATTACACTGCGCCGAAGGAGTCCTGGGGAAGTTCGGGCGGTCCTATTGCTGTTGCTTCATTCCCGGACTCGAAGGAAAGAAGAAAGCAGACTGGCCACTCGCTTCAATTATCGGTTCGCGCTACCTCGGGATTCCCTCTTTTTCCTCGGCCTTTCTTCTTTCTTTTTTCGAGGCCGGCCTTCCTTCGCTTGCTCCTTATCTCTGCCGGCCAGGGAATCTCTGGATTGCTCACTCGAAACACGTTATACTCTCCTGCCAATCAACAGGAGAAGCGTGCAATACTCGCGTGCAACCCCGCTACTCGGCTTTGTTCCCCAAGACTAGGATTTCTTGGCTAAGGTGTTGCTCTTTTTGCTTCTCTACCTGGTCCATTGTTTCCTCGTTTTGCTTATCCTTCCTTTGGTCCTTGGTTCATATCCAGCTGTTCATGGTAAGTTCCCTCGATGCGCATAATTTTCACTTCCCATGATACGATTTGATATATCGCTATTATGTTATTTTAATTCGGGATTTAATGAACTAGGAAGTTTGAGTCGATTAACCAATTTAATTTAGTAAACTATGATCCCATAGGGGGATCTGTACTGGGTTATACTGAGATATAAAAAGGGAACAATATTTTGCATGTAACGAATAATGTCTGAAATAACCGAATGAGGATTGCTGTGTTATAGGCCTATTCTTTACGTAAATGTGTGCGTCTACATGAAAATGCTACATCAATTAGAGATTAAGAAGTATGGTATGAATACTTTTGACTCTTGCCTTTCTTGACATAACCTTTCTTGAGTGGGAAGGGTTACAACATAAGCGTTTAAAAAACTATGGTCCTATTTAAAACAATGATATTGTTTAACTAATGCCACTATTTTAAAAGCAAAACATGTACTCCTCAAAAAGTTTTGAAAATGTTTAAGTGCGTTGAGTGAAATGGGATACCCTGTATAGCAGTATGCATATATATATCGGATGGAAAATAAAGTCCTAATACTATTTTTGCTGTCGTCAGAGAACTTTTTACCGCAGGCTCAAATGTTCTTGCGAGAGATGTAACTATGCAAACGAGACTAGGGAGAAAAGAGCCATAAGAAGACAATAGGACGTAACCCTTATAACGACTTTGCATGCCGGCCCTCTTTTCCAAGCCGTCCCGACCTTGACACCGGCAATCAAGGTCATTCTTTAAAATCAAAATATGTCCTCCTCTCAAGAATATAAGCAAGAAACAGATGTGAAATATCTCACACGGTTTCGGAGATATTCCAGTGCGTAGTGTTGAACGGAACACTTTGTATTCTCTCGAAAGGAAAATGAAGTGCCAAGAATATTTTTCCTGTCATCGCGCAACTTTTTACTTCGGGCTGAAATGGTCTTGCGTGAGATGTAACTATGCGAACGAGAGCAGGGAGAAAAGAGCGATAAGAAGACAATAGGAGGCCACCCCAGTAAGGACTTATCCAACAATAAACGTGGAGACGTGTACCAAAAACTGGTAAGATATTGCCTGCTATAACAACTGGCAGCATATCCAGGCCACACTTTTTATGCCGGCCCTTGTTTACAAGCCATTTCGGCATGATACTATTGTTATTCCGGCGAGCAAGCAGGAACGAAGGCCACCTGAGGAACACTCAGTGATCCCGGGCCGAAAATCCCTGAGAGCTGCCCCGAGGAGGTTCCTTTCCCGTGCTGCTGCCGCCGCCGCCGCCACCGCCGCCACCGCCATGCATCACCGAAAGTGGCTCGTAAAATAATTCAAAAGGGCAGGAAGTAGGGAAACTTGAAAACCGAGGCTCGTAAATAAGGAAAGTTTGTTGCGATCGTGCATTCCACGCTTGGCAACGCACATCGCCCGGACTTCGGATAGGAGAATGTGTTCCCGACACGCTTCCTACTGTCTGGCCGCTTGCACATCCGCTCCAGTATTCCGTCTAGCAATGTTTTCTAGCCGGTACAGGAAATTCTGTAAAATTCTTTATAAGATTAAGAAAAGTATTCTGATTCTTGGGGTTTTTTCTGCGCAATGTTTTCAAAAATGGTTTCCTTGTACACTCACATTATGTAATTCTCGCGAGAATACACAGATGTAATTACAATTCTACTCGCTGCAAATATTTTACTTGGGTCGTGGAGAAGCACGTTTATAAGAGATTATGTTAGGAAACTCGAGACTCAATATAAGGCGGGCGATGCGAAAGATGTCTCGCGTACCTTCTTCCCTTTTCTCTGCCTTTAGAAAAACGCAGGACACAATCAGTCTTACCTTGACTGCACAAATGACAACAGTGAACTGTGTTAAGGAATATAAGTTCAAATCCTGAATTATCTCAAAACAACCTGTCTCACCAGAAATCCATTTCTGCTTTGAAGAAATTAATACTGCTTTCCGAAAATCATTGTCTAAAGAAAGAGCGAGTATCTGAATGTGTTCAAGCAAGCATATACTTATTTTTTCTATTCTTCTTAAAGAGTACCTACTGGGCCTTCAGATTTACGATTTAGCTTTTTCGATTCACTTCAGGATTAATTAATATACTTGTATTATCAGTTACAACATTTCTGTAAAGTAATATTGCAGTATGGAATGGCAAGTAATCGGTTGGATTTGTCATGCGAGGCAGTTTCCAATCAAGTATATGGTGCTCTCTAGCGGCTAATCCAGTGAACGTCTTAAGCTGCTTCTACGCCTGCTACACTATGCGTTTCTAGGGATTCCGTTTTGAGAGGGAAGCACGTGCTGTCCCCGAGGACATCAGCCTAGGGAACCTTGGGAAGCAGAGCCTTTGTGAAGGATGCAGTAGGAACGCGAAGTGTAGCAGCAGTCTTATCTATAATTAGAGCGGTGGGGTAGTTCGCGTAGTCTTGTCTAGAGACAGAATAGAAGACAGAATGTTGCAACCAGTGCACGAGCGGCATCGCACTACACTCATACTCGCCGGAGGATCAGAGGAGGAATATCGAAGCCGAGAAAGCAATCCCGCACATCTTCATTCCAGAGCGTGAAGATGAAGAGAGTGAAGTAATGAAGATCTTAAGGAGAACGAGGCGCATACACAAACTCGCAAATTCGTTAACCACTTTTTTTTAATAATTATCGAAGGATTCATAAACTTTAAACTCGCTTGATCGTCTGCGAAAGCGAATCTTTTCGATTAAATGTTGTGTGATCTTTATATATCCAGCAAGGACAATTAACACACTTTGGTTCAATTTCATACATTTCCAAAAATTATCTTCATTGGGTACAAAACGGAGAAGGCAAATAGAGGGGAGCAATGCACGAGACAAAAAGTACGCGTGTTCTTTACTTAATCTCACGTTTTTCCCTAGCCTTTTTCATTCGGTCACTTTCTACATTGCAGAAAATAACGATTGTGTTTGATGTTGGCGAAATTCCATATCAACACAAATTTAAGACCTTCTCGAGCTACACTTTTCTTGTTTAAATAAATAAGCTCCTTTCTGGGGTTGAAACGGTTAATGCATAGTATATGGTAGTACGTGCTGTTAGAGCTACGTTATACTAAATAAGAATACAGCTACATACTATGCATTAAACAATACTTATCGTGCTGTTATTCTTCGTCCATTATTTTTAACCAAAAACAAACATTTTCCATTGCACGTAAGACTTCTGCATGGCATAACACCTAGTTGCATGGTTCAACCACGTCAAACTGTAAACTAGTAACGTGAACGAATTTGCCAGTCACTGGACGTAAAAAAAGGATGTATGAGGTGTTGTATGGAGTGATGAGCCGGCGAGAATTAAGGGGCTAAAAGGAGGTAGGTTGAGTGAGGGTGAGGGGGTGGAAGCCGAGGAGGGCGGGCGAGGTAGGAGAGTCCATGGGGTATTCCGAAGGTAATAGAAGCGGGTACTCGAGGGGCGCGCACGCATTATTCTCGTTACCGGGTTCGGGCTGAGGTTTATGGCACGGATGGTTATAGTCCGTGATAGCGGTTTATGCCCTAGATTCTTGCCCCCAGTGCTGACCGGACTTCACATCGCTCGCCCTTCTTCATTCCACACCCTTTTTTCTCATACCTCACCCCATTTTCCTCTCTCAACTCTCTCACTACACTTTTACAATTTAACGTCTCGTTCATATCTAGCTTTCGGCAACTTTTTTCGTCATTCTTGTTTTAGGATGTATAGGATAACACGCCAACCCTAGAATCAATGACGCGAGTGTTGAATAACATATTAGCTGCCCTTGTGGCTTTTTGGGTGGCATTTCGTCTGCCACAAGTGTGAAGTTTAGGGATGGTATGAATCCGTTGAACGATACAGATGTTGGATCAATCTTTAAGATGTATTCGTATGACATTCACACGAGATTGTATAGTTTGTTGTTTGCGAATTTCTCGAGTTTGCATGTTTATCAGTCGTTTTCTATGATCACACTCTCATGTTTCATTCTTCGACAAACACTCACGGAATAAAGTCCATCGATAAAGTTTCCTAAAGGTCTTCATTCATTTTTACGCGGATAAGAAATGAAACTTCCAACAATAGAAACCTTTGTGAAACATACATACGAATTTCGAATTTTCATACTTTTGATATTTCATACATTTCGAATTTTATATGTGACATGTAAGACTACAAATATTAAAAATGTGGGAACTATGAACGGTCATCTAGCAGTTTGAGCTAACAGGAGAAACCACAAAGGCTCGTTATTATATAATAAAGTAAGTGCAAAGGTCCTAAAGGATTTTCAAATATTTTGCGCACAAAAATAAATCAATATACATCACTTTAAATGATTGCTTGCTGGTAAAAAATATTGTTAGAGATGTAATGGGCGTTACAGCAGATTCTGCTTTCCTATTCATCCAAACACTTGTTTTAATTTATGTGGCTATTGTGGGCGAACAATTGCAGTCTCGGTTACATATTCACCGATTATAATGACAACTTGCATTGTTAAATACTTGTATTTCCGGTGCATACAATTCAAAATATAATAAATTACCCATATAGTATGGCCCTTCTGAATATTAAGCGGCCATTGAATTATTTAATATGTTGTTAAATTACTCTATTAAGGTGGTTCGATATCAGTGTATGGAACACATTAATTTATAGACAACGTGATCTGGATCAATTACGGCCGAGATTCAAAGTGTTGGTGTAAACCTTTTTGGCAGAAAAGTTTGATTAAATTCTGATGTGGCATACAGTTTATCAAACACTCTTTGTACGCAATCATACAATGCATATTATAATATATATAACAAACATAATACACAATTGAATGTCATCAATTAAAAGCCTTTTGTTTTTCATAACAAATAAATAAACAAAACCGATTCACAATTAAATTAACAATTTTTACCGACACACGGTCGAGATGGGTAGCAACTTCCTGCCACGTGTAACGTTAATCCCCCCACGTGCCTCTGACCCCCCCTATCACTTCATCCGAGCATTATTGCCATTAATGATTAAGCGGCGATGCAATGAATTATTCTGGGGAAACGGATCCGCCGCATTACACCCTGCTAATTAATACAGACGGCCGAAACATATACAGAGATCGGCCGGTTGTAGTGAAGGGACAGGCGAGGGGTGTGGGCGCGCGTGCCGATAAAACAGCAGTACGTATTAAAGAATTATAGGAACACCGAATAAAGTGGATTCCCGCGTGCTCTTTAAACACTTCGGCCGATTATTAATTACGCCAGTTCACGGCGAGATTACGAGCCCAGGATAAATCATCGGCCGGCAGAGAGAACGAGGGAGAAAGAGAACGCGTGTGTGCGTTTTTCCCTTGCATGTGAAACCGATTAAAACGATCGTCCTCCGTCTAGAATTATGATCGGGTTTGGCAATAAAGCTAGCAGTGTAATTTGTACTCGGGAATTCCCCCATTTCCGAAGATAATACAACTAAACTTTACTGAATGGTGAGGAGAATACGTATTAACCCATTAGCCATACAAGTTATTTAATTTCTTCTATAATAGGTTGCTTTAGGTTTTTAAGAGGCACGAATAACTCAATGGATAGTTTGTCTAAAGTTTATTAAGATGCACAAAACACAGCATTCTAAGTAAAACGTATAAATACGCAGACACGAAGAGTAATGCGTTAAACAATTATACAAAATTCAGAGTGTAACAAGCAGAACATCAATAACGCTAACATAGGTTAAATTTGCGTTATCGTTATAATATTTAGGAGTTGAATTTCAGCACTTTCCTATGTTATTTGCTAGTAAATTACTCTGATACACGTGTTTACATTGTAACAGTTTCATATAGCAAGTTAACAACGTATGATGTATAATTTTACCTATATTTGTTCAACACGCTACGCTACAGATAACTCTAACCTAAATAAAGTCTGCGTTACTGCATTTGCTCTTTGCAAGTCGAAGATTTTTTTGGTATATCCTTGATTTATGTATGTTTTTTGCTGCATCAGAGATCTGTCCTGTAATATTTTTCAATACATTACTGCATCGCACATATTTTAAGGTTAAGTTGGTATACTTTTTAAAATTTGCACTTCAGGACATATATTTCACAGTTTCATAAAGTCTTTCGCGCTTTGAAAGTTAAATATAAAACAAAATGTTTCTTTGAGACAGATATTTATTATAAATAGAAAAATGTGTATAAACGATCACAGCGCTCCGCAAGTCAGTAACTAAATGGGGGGTGGTTTCATATCAGTATCATGGAGCCTTAGTAAAAGTAATATCAAACAGGAATTTCACAGCAAAGCCACTTAAGCACAAAGAGCTAGACTTTGACATGAACCGTGTCAAAGCAGCAGCGTGTAAAGGAGCCAATTTAACGGAGCTGTAATGTAAGTCGGTCCTTGGGGAATGTAATTTTGTGCAACTTATTCATTTCGATGAGTAACATATGCTTGGGTTTACGGAATCTATAGTGTGACCAAATTGCATTTCTCTGAATTGCAACAATACAATTGGATTGTAATTTATCTGTCCTACACTAACCTCTCAAGGTACTTTTGTGCAGATATCAATGAAGAAGTTTAACAAAACTCTCCAATGTAAACGTTTATGAATCAGCACGGAAATCATGAAACTATTAACCATGTGACGTTCATTTTACTTCAAGCATTATGCATTTATATATTATTTCCCTATTAAATTATCGCCATAATTTAGCCCCATCTGGTACACGGTGGATTAAGCAAAATCGGTTCTTTAAATTAAATCATTACACCTGCACGCGAAATGCCGCTTGGCCCAAGCCATGTACATGCTTTGGTACATTAAAAGCCCATCATGTGACCTTTCTCTGTATATGGAAACTAGAAGAAGTTTGAATCAGTAGTGGAACAGAGAAAAAGTGGTGAAATGCGTGTCCGATCACATAATTTGATTATTGAAATTCTGTTGAAATTATGGTAGATAAAACCTTATGAAATTAAAACATGTCTTTTGTCTTTTTCTAAAATTAATTAGTTTACAGTAACCATTATAATTTTGTTGAAAGAACTAAGTAAACGTTATTTCCACGAATTATTTCAGCTTTTCAAGCACAAAGATTACATAATTAGACAGAAAAGTTATATGCATCATCTTTATGTCTACTTTTCCGCCGTATTCTTAAAGCGTCGCAAAGAGCTCAAACAAAAGACGTTTTAACAACGTTGGAACTTTACATCTTTTGAACGTTTTGAAAATGCCTTTAATACTATAGAGTTATTTGGTAATTGCACATTGCTCCAATAATACGTATAATCTCATAATTGGTTGTTTTCTCCAAATCAAACAATGATTTTACTGAATTAGCACTTTGAAATAGTACTTTTAGCAGTCCCATCATTCACACATTAAAGACGCATTTAAAACGTCATCTTGCAGCTTGGTCAAAACATGTTCTAGACCTATTAGAGATTTATTTATGACGTTTTTTATATATCCCTTCGATCGTATTGCGGACGCCTTCAAAAGGCTCCATTTCGTAACATTCGATGTTTGTCAAGCGTACATGAAACATTTCCGCAAATATCGCTATCGGGCATTTCAAAGACATTTTTAAAACGTCATTGTACTATTTCGTTAGAAGATGCTTGCAAGTGTAGTGAAATAGAGAAAAATCCGGCGAGCACACAGCGCTTGGGACGCTTCTGTGGCGAGGAGTGCTTTGAGTCGCGAGCGTCTTGGTGGCCGGGCGTCGCTGTAACATGCCAGGAGGCCGGGCATTACATTAGGCCATAGTGGCCGCAGTAATCTCAGCTATGTGTATCCATTTAGCCCCGGGGGCACATAGTACGGCCTATCCAGTGTAATCCGAGCTTAATTGCCCGCCGAATCAATGCCAGGCGCAAGCCCCACGTCCGCTTTCCTCCTGGCGGCCGGCCACTCCAGCTCTCCTACTTATTACGCATTGTGCGCCAAAAGCCCCTTCGCCCATCTATCGATTAAGCTCGCCGGGGCCGCAAGGTATCATCCCACCAAGGATACCTGCCATCGAATATCGACCGGAAACCACCATCCACCTTCATGGTCAAAGTCACCGATGTCGGCTTTGCCAAAATTCTCTATCCTAGCCAGCCGCGTCTACAACCAGTAGTGATTCACTTGCCTTTGAATTACTACTGTTACATGTACATACGTTCTTGTATGTGGGATAATTAGAAATTATCCACTAATTGTAATTATAGAAGAATGCTTGCTATGTCTCCCTTGCATCTTACGTATTATATATGTATAATGAATGTATTATAATATAGTAAAATATTCTCCCTAACCTGCAATTCGCCACAATATAGTTTTAATGGCTAAAAAGATTTGGAACCACACATTTTTAACCGAACCATGTTTAATTTAACGTTATGGCGTGCAAGTTATTTGGCGCTATATATCTTGTCAAAGATGGTCGCTAATATAAAGTATGCGAAACTTTTCAATTGGCAAATTCGATAGGTGGCGCAAGCAAGCGTTATTATCGCGTTTCTCCTGTCGGATACTTGATAATTTCCCTGAGGTAGAGCGGGTAGCTCATCGCTCGGTATTATCGTGCTTAAAGGATCGCATCACCCAAAGGGGTTGTTACCATCTTCGAGGCACATCTCCCTTCCGGGCACATCGGAAGAGCCATTAACGACCACCTCTAACCTCTAACGCCGCCTTAACCCACCTTTTTAATCAACACTCATTTTCCCTCTTAATAACGTTAACATCCGAGCCCTCCACGTCCACCCAAACCACACACAAAACGCACCACACTCCCCACGGGAGTTTTCAATTATTCCAGACTTCGCCGCACCGCAATCTTGTTACTCATAATTTTATGTAGTATAACATTATATTGTATATATATAAGGTTTATGGTATAACGTAGTAAAGTATTTCTTTTAGCAGACTACATTATATATATAATATTGTACGTTATTATACGCATAATATATACAATAAATATGAAAGTACATAATTAGATAAGTATCGGACAAAAAATGGTGAGCTTCAAGTCTCTGATTCAAAGCTATTGGATTAGTCGAAATCAAAACATCTGTTTAAATCCCCGTTAGAATTCTATGTTATACATAAATGTATTATTCATTAACTTGCGCAGGCTGGAACAGGCAATTTATATTGGACGTCAAAAAATTGCGGGGAAAAACTTGGAAATTTTTATTATAAAATCTAGAAGGGAGTGCAGCGCGGATCTTTTCAAGGAGTTTCAGTGCAAAATAGATAATAAAGTCTAGGGAGGGTGCGAAGAAAAAAGGCGAACAGTGGGTTGAGGTGGGTGGGTCGACTTTACGAAGTTTAACGCGAGATGCGCCTCCAGCAGAGGCTTTTTGCACGTGGAGTTCACAGTATCGCAGCCGGGCGTTATGGGCCGAGCAGTTTTATCGCTCGTAAAAGCTCGGGAAGAAATGAATGAAAGTGTCAGTGAAGACAGAGGCTGCATCGGGCCGGTCACGTACGCTCGCTTCTTCTTTTATCGTTCCTGGTTTGTCGCCCCTCGTGGCCGCCGTTTAAGAAACTCCCGGGAATGTCTCATCGTCCATAAAAAGCGAGCGACTGCTATTAGACGGCAGCGCGAAGAGTTTCGGGACGCCGCACCGCGCCGCGCCGGCAAGTTCTAAATTTCTCCAGCAAGTCAAATTAATTTTTGAGGGCCTCCCACCCTGAGCCTGCGAAAATTGCGTTGAAAGGAATGCGATGATGAAGGGTCTGCTGAATAATAGTTAGGAATGTCAAATAATGTTGAGTTCATTAGTATTAAATGGTATTTGATTTTGTATGGATTTACCGCAACTAATGATTACGCCTTTTAACTAATAGTTCATATTTCCCATTACAAGTGACTCGTTCTTTGCATCGAAGAGCTTTTGCTATCTAAGTACTGTTTCATGTTAAATCCATAAGTGGTACTCTGGTTTGAAATGCAACCATCTTTGGTACATTTAGTACATTTAATACATTTCTAAAAAAAGAACTTCGAAGATGTAACTCGAATACTCCAAAAACTCGTTCCCATCTAGTGCCAACTGAAGCAGTAGCAGATTAATAACTGGAAACTGCCGGGACAAAGTGGATGAATCTTTGAAAATTCCCCTCTAATTTATTGCATCAGAGAATTCGGTTTCCAATAATTTCAATTAATTGGCCCCTCATTCGGCAATGAAAGTTAGCAATAAAATACATATATCGAAGGGGTTGGGAGGAATATTAGCAGGAAGAGGAGAAAAAGGTGGATCAGCGCGAAAGTCCAGTGGGGATCGATGGCGGTGGTGAAGGGGTCGGCCGCACGGCTGGTTGGCAGTCCGCTACGCTTTCAATTAACCGGCACGGCAGGGCCAGTGACGGACTAACCGGAATTCCAGCCGTTTCTTGCCGCACCTTGACAAATGGCCCTCGAGCAATCAAGCCTTCGCCCCGATGTGCGTTCGGTGCGCCCCCGCACACACAGCCGGACCTCTACCGAACTAGAGAAAGAGCGCGGGGGGGGTGGTTAGGGCGATGGGGTTGGAGGGTGGTGGGCACACACCACGCAATATCGCTACTATAGTTTAGCCCGGGGCAAAAGCACCTGCTAGCCACTCTACAGAGGACTCTGCTCTCCCTCTCTTTCTCGCCCTCCCCCTCTCCCTCTCTTCTTTTCTCTCTGTGGGTCTGGCTTTTTCGCGTTTAAAATTGAGCCCGAGGTATTTCGGCGGCACGGTGTTGCAGAAGCCGTCCTCGTGAAATGCCGTTCGCACCACGCCGCTTGGCTGGCGAGCGCTCGCTAATTAGTGGGCTTCATTCGTCTTCCTGAGGGAACGAGTGATTACGTCCTGCCGGGGAATCCCGAGCGATTGGAAGCGAACGCGCGCGCCTCCTCCGCCCGCCGACTCAATGAAATTCCCTCCGAGCTTTGTAAGCTCCGCCGCTCGATTCTTTCGGACTTTCGGTACGTTGCAGACTGTATTATGCTCCTGGTGCGGTGGTTCCTTGATTTTTGTAATTCTCCGCTGCGCCATTCTTGCGCCAGTTTTGTTTCGTTGCCTGTTTGGGATTCGAAGGTGTATTTGGTTGGAGGTTGCTGGAGAAGTTGTTTAATATTGATAAGTATAAGGTACTTTTAAAGTTGGAGAACTAAATTTTGTATTCTAAGTGGATAGTGCGTTTATAATAATTGTACGTTAATTTTTGCAACTTTTCAGTCTCGTCTGGTTGTAGAAATCGATAATACTATAAAGTACAGGTACAGTATTTTTTTAGTTACACTACGAACTATAACAAAATCAAATATAAGAAATGACTATCTTCTGTGTGCTCGCTGATCCAGATTTTTAACCACATTTGTTCACTTTGGACTTTTTACATAAAGAATCCTCACGTATATGGACACACCTATGCAGTATACACTTGGTAAACTAGCAATGATTGTAACACTGCAAGTTTAGTGCGTATTTAATGCTGCAAATCGAAAGTGTCCCATTTGTATTTGGCGACTCTATACGAAATGGATATAAAAGGTAATGTTTTTCACAGAAATTCAGAATGCCGCATTCAAAACAATGCTTGTGTTGTTTTAATAAATGGCATTTTGAGTGTGTGCATAAACACAAAATTCGTTTTAATTACTGGAACAGTATTGCTTTTCTCGAATGTCGATTTCCGGCGATCGCCGAAACTTGTCCATGTAATAATGTCAAACTCAATTGTAGATATTAAATATAAACACACGAATTATAAATGAACGCGGAAAAACGCGGCTGGCACGATAGACAGAGTTTTCCAATTAATATCAATATTTTCAGTTAATTCGGTACACGCATTTTCAATTTTATTACTTATTGTACAATTGACTGCTAGGAAATCGAGGCAACAAAGGTTGTCTGCATTCACCTTGCATGCTTCAGAGTCATATTATAAATATTCAAGCACTTCATAATACATAATAGACAACTTGCACTGTAGAAAGCAGTGTAGTGCTGGTAACGGTAAAGTGACAAAAATAATAAACCGAGGAAAGAAGAAAGTAGATTACAATTAGAGTTTTTAACATTATTTCAATCCCTGAAGGACACGACGAATTTCATGAAAACTTGCCGGCCCGATAAGGGAATCTGTAAACGAAGTTTGTGCGGGAATCCGTGTAATGAGAGCGGGTGAAAATAATTATTTTTTAAATCCGGCGGGAAGCGAGGGATAAACTAATTAACCCACACTCGAAATCCGTTTCCCACAAGGGCTGGCCGCATTTCTGGAGGGGTTGGATGGATCCTTCCTTGCCGGATTCGTGTGCCTGTCACCGGCACCCTAAACCACCCACCCTTCCTTCCATTCTCTCCCCTCTTCTCAGCCCCTCGCCAACCAACCCCACAGCCGTAGATTCATCACAGCTCTTTTTCCGCCGAGAATAAAGTTACTTCCGCGTGACTTGCCTCTGATGCGCCGCCGTCTCCCTCTCCTATGCGTGACAGCGATACCACCATTTCCGGCTTTTAATGGGAACTGATCAATAACGATGCCGAGATACCGATTTCCTTGCACGCTGATATTTCTCTTCACTCGTACAAATCAACCTTTCACTCTTTAACCATTTCCGTTCGGCTATCTTGTCAACATCGACATTATTTATTGTTTATGTGTTTATGTTCTTAACATTCAAGTAGGTTTTGAGAAACAAAATGTTTTGAATAGTTGTTTGAAGGATTTGGAAAGTTGAGCTTAATTTTATTAACACCTCTTTTTATAATCTCTGTCTTGTTAAATAAGATTTTTTTTCTGATATCAAATCTCCAAGAGCTGATATCATTTTGTAAGTACGTTTGTGAAAGCTATGTTGCACCTGGCGCAAGTAAAAAATTATTCTAATATTTAACGGTTTATAATTTTCCGGCATGATAACGCTTTACAGGAGAGAATAGCGCATTAAAATTTTTTGACTGATTGCTATGATAAAATCAAGCTTTCTTTGTGCACGAAGCTCTTTTAATCCGCCTGACGTTAATGCTCACAACGGCTTTATACATAGAATAAGCGTAATAAAAATATCGCCAGTGTCTTTTCCTGGTTTTAGTTGGATCATTCCCACTTTATAGAAATTGGAGCAATTTGTGGCGCTTAAAAATACTGGAGTTAACGATAGTTTTATTACAAAAGTGTAATGCATATTAACATTGTAGTTTTACAATCGCGTATAATTTCCATTACCGAAAATATGATCGAAATTAGATTAGTGGAGTTTCAATACTATTAAATAAATAATTTGTCTAAAATTTTATAGATTAATCAGACAATTTTAGATCAGAAATTCGTCTCTGGCTGAATGTAGCGCAAAGGTTAAACATACGGTATTAGGAATGTGAAAATATGTAGTTGTCGAGTGTGAAGAATAGGCTGGTGCATCTTCTAGTGTCAGACAGTGGAATGCCGGAATTATTCATGGGTTCGAAGGAAGCGGTGTCCCCGAGCAGTGCCGAGAAACACGTGACCGAAATGCTCAAGCAAATTGAAATTCGGTGGTGTGCCGCCTTCAGGAGAGACGCGGACTCTCTTCCCGCTGGAAATCTGGAGCACGTACGGGCCCGCAAATGTCCTACAGCTTTCTCTAACAAGACGTGCGCGCCCATGCCCCATCGTCACTCGACCTATCCTACGTCCCCGCGCTTTCCCCAAAGAATCAACCGGCTATTTTCATCCAAACCGTATTAGAAATCGCTTTTTAGATCGTCGCATTTCCCCCAAGCTTCGAATTACGAAAGCATGTTTTGTAAATTGGTAAAACTTCAAATATTTTCGATAAGCTTTAATAGACATCTTCATAAGAATTTTAGAGAAGAAAGTATTTCGGTCATATATCACATTTGTCATGTAGTATTATTCTAATTCTAGTATTATTTGTCTTAGAAAAAATATTTAATGACTTCATTGTTTGTGTGAGATTTAAGTAAATTTTGTCATTACGTTTTCGAGAACCGACGACGACCATTCATTGGTTTCTTGTTTAAACTGCGTTTTAATATCCATTCTATGTTCCATCCTGTCTGATAAAATATGTTGAATGAAAGAAAACTGTTTTCTGTACTTAAAACAACTCTGTAATACTTAGATGTAATATCGATATTCGATAATTGGTAATATATTGCGTCTTTGTTAATGGTTCACTGTAGGGAAAGCAGAGAGTTATCCAACAAAACATATCGTGGATTAACAACGTAATGTTGAGATTACAATTGAAAAAAGGGAGTCAGTCATACGACGACGACCATTCAGCCGCTTCATAATAAAGGTGTTTGCTATAATCCACTCGAGGCGCGCATAACTTTACTTCGCAACTCGCTCGAAGAGCCCACTGCGTGGATTTCACGTCTCTTTTGACGCGCATGGCATCACGAAAGGGCAGAGAGCGTGCGTGTGACGAGTATGTGTGTATCTAACAGGGAGATAGTGCGAATGTGTGTGGTTTGATGGCGCGGTCGCGTGACCTCAATTCCCCGAAGAAAAGCGTTTTAGCCTCTCTCTGCTTTCTATGACTCGAAAGAGGATTTAGCATCGACATCGCACAAATGCAAGCTAATACCAGCGCTGGGAAGTATTGAAATACGAACTACCCGAAAGCGTCTTTCAAAATGAAAATACCAAATTATTGCGAAAATCAAATATTTGCTAGAACTTTATCGGTGGAACATCCAGAAATTATTTCGAATAGAATTTTAAGTTTTGTTTATCTTAGTTACATAAAATACTATTTGAAATAATATTATATTTGATTCGATAAAACGATTAACATTAATTTCGACTATTCAAATATTATACACAGAACTTTGAAATTAAAGTGATCGATAGTAAACTAATTAGTGTATATGTGCTTATAAATATAGTTCTCATTTCAACGAAAATAACTGTGAGTGACAGTAATTTATAAATATTTTTATTTTCCGGAAATCAAGGTGAAAATTTGGTGGCAGACAAAAGTCGCGGTAATTCGTGATAAGTTACTTCGGTTCTGGTGCTGGCAAATACATACAGCTATAACTACTTGACACGAGAATCTACCGAGTCTAAATATATACATATAACCAACGATTGACTTTTTGGTTCAAGAATGAAATGAACACTTATACATAGAGTCGCGAATTGGTATATTTAGATCTTCGAAATTGAAGTGATGGGTGGTAAAATTGGTGTATATGGACTGCTTATTTCGACCAAAATGTACCCGCTATCCTATATGTATGTGGAAATGAAAATAACTGAAAGTATGTTATGTACTATGTACACGTCTAAATGTTACGCATAGTGCTAGGTTAGTTTATTAGTATAAGAAATCTAAATGTAGTCATAGATTTAGTGATTATAAAAAGATATATTTACTATATGCGTTAAAAAGTACACTGCAACTCTTGTCACCTATTACAATTCGATTTCCACAAAATCCTGCATAATCTCATTCTCAATTACGATATGTTTTCAATATCATCGTTGATCCATCAGTTACATTAAAAGTAAATAAACCGTCGTACAAATTTAATGAGTTTTTAATCTGAGCCAAAGTAAAATAAATCCCGGTAAAAGCAGCTTAAGAATTGCAGGAATTTCAAACAAGGAGAAATCTGGAATCCGTCTTTTTCGACGAGTTTTGTTGTTGCCGCCTCGAACGTTAGGAACAATAGCGGCTTCCACGGCCACAGTTTTGCCGCCGTTTGCCGGGTGGGAAAGCAGTCTTTTCGCAGTCTCCTCCCTTTAATCTCATAATACGGGAATGCGTGGCTGCCAGATGGAAACACGCTGACTTCCTTTAGGGTTGGATCCAATTTAGTGATGGAGATACACGTACTTCGCGTGTTTCCCAAGGTAGGATTCCTTCGGATGCTTCGCTGGTGATATCGCTTTACGGCGATTCTGTTGCCAGGGAGAAAAAGCTGCACGCGTGTGTACGTGCGGATTCACCTTTTATGGATTCACTTCGCCAGGCAGCGTGCGCCGAAAGGATTTATTCTTTCACGTGTCGTGTAATGTAATAACAAATTTGTTGCAGGATTTTTAATTGGGTTTGGAAATGTGAAATAGCACAATAATAGACTTTCTTAGTTCGTAAAGTATTTTCAATATTTGAAGACGGTTTGTAAAGTGTTACGGAAATTATAAGATTAAATAGTAAAGGAAAAAGTCAAACGATATTCTTCTGATAAATAATTAATATTTCTATAGGAAAGGAATATATAAAATTCTTTAACCCTGAATTCGTAGCGATATGTAATTTTCACAGATTAAAGAAATTTAGTTAATTTTCGATTGATAACTCAAAACTGGAGTCACATCAAAATCATTGCCGGAAGTAGACGATAAGACAATAACTCAGTATGATATAAACGCAATGAATACTCTCAAGTATATTAATATCAAACTACAATAAATCGAAAATAGCTTTATACCAAAAGTAAAACAAGAATATGATTATATTAAAAAATACGCTGTTTATTTATTCGGAAGGCCCAATTGGTCCTTCCATTTAACCCTCCGCATTAACTAATAGTTGCCAGAAAATCGTGCGCCGCTATTCATTCAGAAACAGTGCATTACGAGTGTTTCGGTGCGCGTAGGAAAGTTGTAGGCGAACTTTGCGCTGAAATTAGTGCATTAAAAGTACGCCGTGGCTTTTCTTCTTTTGCTTACAGCTAAATTAGTTGGCTGCATTAACCGGCCAGTTTTATGTTTGGTTCGCAACGGCGCGGCGCTTCGTGTACGTGTATGCGAGTTTGTTATGTAACGGTGCGGGAGTTAAACAGTTCTAACTGTTCGAAAAAGTTCCACCCGCATGTTCGGTCGGTGCGGTGTTTGTTTATGTGCACATTAACAGTCTCACATAATCCCATGGCTCCCTTTTCACGTAATTAACGAGCATTGCACTGACCAGCGAGCTAATTCACTGACACCGAACTTGTTGATACACAGAACTTTTGGTGTCGAATGTAGTTTACTAATTAGATTTTTCTTCAACAACCATTTGAAAGTGAATTTCATTCACAATATAAAACTCCCGAATTGGCGGAGACTATTGCATTTGTAGAAATTAAGTAGCTCTTTATAAATTATTCGGTGACTTCCTTCGAACTAAAAAACTTTTTGTGAGAACATTAGTTTGAATATTCCTCCTTTCTATTCTAACACATGGAAGAAAGGAATCATAGTTAATAATGACTGACCTAACTTGTATTGATCCGTGGTCTGCCAGTTATAGATACCGCAATGCAAGAACTGTTCGACATTTCTACATTTGTCAGACACAGTTATCAGATCGCACTTTACAGTAACTTCCAAAAATATTCAGATAGAGATCAGGGTAAAACAGTAAAACCAAAGGAATTGAAAGTTGGAGGTGGAAAATATACTTCCATAAATATCTTAGAAGCTATTACACCTAGGATAAAAGTGGAAATTACAGTATTCGATGTCTAAAAAAATATAAATTGGAGTATTTAAGACATGATATATTGCAATTTACACTTTTATCCTAACTGCAATTGTTTCCGTAATATTTACGAAAGCGTATTTTTCATCTCTAACTTTTGACGTCCTTTAAAACTTCTTGAAATAGAAACAGGCAGCTAACAAAATGACACTTCAAATGATGTTTCGACCTTTATAATTTGACACTTTACTCACTAAAATTGGTGTGACACACCCAGAAAGCTTTTCCCATTAGCCGCAACAAGTAATTCGAATATATTTAAGAGTCACTATCAACTAGTCAGCTTCGAGGGATCGTTGACGCGTACCGATAAGAGCATCGTCCAAGTTCATGCGGGGAATCAGTGACTGGGTCTGCGGGGATCCAGCTGACAAGCCACAAATCGGATGACGGCAGCGTGACGCGTATCCCACAAAGCTCGCGGGACAAGCAAGCCGGCAAAAGTGGCGAAGCTCGGTAAAAGCTTTGAGAGGAGGCCTGAGAGCAGTGCAGATGGTAGAATCTGGCGAGATGTTCGGGTCAGGCCGGCCACTCTGGGCAAGCCTGTCTTGTTCTCAGGCCGGTTTCCTCTATGTCATGTTCCAGGCAAATGCGAGGAAGCATCTATACATGCAAGGGGGACGCCCACTACTCGATCCTGTCTTCCTAAGCGTGCCACCTCGAGATCCCAGGATTATGCGCGTCCGACACGAGACCTTACTCGAGAACCTTACTCGAACCGGCTATTCCTAAGTATCCTCCTCCTCCGATACAGTCTGCCCGAAAAAGCACTCTGATTTCTATTCTCTCTAATAAAGTATGTTAAGTAAGTTATGAATGACTTGTTCACTTAAAACAAATCACTCATCCTTACAAATTATTTCGATATAAGCAGAGTTAATAGGACTGTCCATGTTAACGTTTGGGAGAATGTAGAGAAACGTTTTCTTCATTTATAGTTTGGTGAAAGAACTAATAAATAATAAATAATCCTGACTATTACAAGAATGAGTTCCATAAGTCATGACATTTTCAAGCACAGACGGAGCAAATTTATTTATTTCTTGTTTAAACTCTTTTCAATATTCACTCTATGTTCCATTCTGTGTAATAAAATGCGTTAAGTAAGAAAAGAATGGATTGTTCACTTAAAACAAATCTGTCATTCTTACAAATTATTTCAATATAGAATCAGAAGGATTGTTCGCGCTATGTTTTGAGAGAATGCAGAGTAGTCATTATTTTTAATACTCATTATCAAAGTAGCGTCATTAAGAATGATACCTAGGCTTACATTGTGCTGTCGGCTATATAGATAAGTCCTGATCGTTTATTCTTCCAGCTAGGCTTTATATTTATGACATGAAGGTTCCTTCCCTTTATAAGTACAAGAAAGATCCTTAGTTATCCGTATTTAGATAAAGGAGATATCTAAAATATCATCATTAAAATGATGTCGAGTTCTATAGATATTGTGCCAGCGGCTTTATGAAGAGGTCCTTGTCATTTAATCTTCCCCCAAGGCTCGAGCCGGATTGGCTGACGCTCTTTTCAGGACCAGGCTTTGAACAGCTCTGGTGTAAACCTTTATACAATACAGTGAGAGCGAAATGTATCCGCACAGTAAAAAAAAGTGGGAATAAAGGAACTGAAATTTTTTCACCATTGATTATATTGACATGCATTTAATTGCTATTATACAGCGGCAATGGTAGTATGTATTAACTAGAAGAAGAAAAAAAGTAGTTAAGGAATGTCGAACAAGCCATTAATGTAGAATTCTATCGTATGGAATGCAAAAGAACTGCATTTTTCCTAAACTAATTATTTTACAGTAACGAATCTAACTTTACTTGAAAGTAAATTCACTACAATTGTTTGAGTTTAAACAAAAAGATGACAGAATAAGAGTGAATAAGGGGACACTGCAGCTATGATAGATAGGCAGGTGGGCATAACGAAATTATAAAAGTTTTTAAAATGTACGGAATCGTAAAAACACAACAGCAGTTCTTATTTCCCCACTCTTATTGCACGGATACTTTTATTCCTTGCTCTATACAGCAAGGAGCAAGATTATAATTGCATTTTCCCGATTGTTACCACGTTGTAAGTAACAAAACGGCGGATTGGAGGTGCGGGTGAGATTCCAAGCATTAGATACCTCGAAACAAGAGCAAATGGACTTATACCACTTTCAAATATAACTGCTCATATGAAGGTAGATAGGAGCGGGATCGAGGACACTTTAGCGAGCGGAACACGCCAGTAAATCCCACGGGATCACGCGACGGCTTCCCAAAAACATGTCGTATCCCACGCTGCGATCAGAAGCATGTGCAGGAGTGTGCGCCTAGCACACGTATGACCGTCGTTAAACTGGCTTAGAATAAGCACTGCCGAAAATCCCGTCGGTTTCGGGCTAATTACTTTTATCTACGCCCTACCTCGATCAACCCTTCTTCTCCGGGGTGAGACTTCCCCCAATCCTTACCCTCTTTAAGGATCTCCTTGCCAGGATTGCGTTAGCCGCATATTTACGATAAGAGCATTTGAGGAGGTGCTTCTTCTACACGCAACCTTTAAAGTGAGAGATGTGCTTCCGGAAATTAACCTGTCAGCGTAATTGTTTCATTTTTACGCGGGGATTTTCGACTATAATTAAATTCTTTTGTCATGAATAACTAAAGTTAGATATGTGATTTCGGAATTAAGATTCAGAAATATAATAATAATATATTATAAGTGTGGCGATACATTCTGTTTCCTCCTTTTAATAACATGGAGTTTATTAAATTACCAACCCTGTGGTAGCAATATGAAGTTATTATAAATACAATTGTGTGAATGAGTAATAATAAATGGGAGAGAGAAAGGCGTTCAACTAACAAAATAGTCACTGGTATTAATAACCAAATAAACAATAACTATGCGCATACTTCTAAATATTTATGCTAAAAACTACCATAAACTATTGCTAACTAACACGTACAGAATATTGTACTATCGAATTGTCGAATTTTCTACTACTGTCAGTCCTGTCTTCGCTCCGACTCTAAACTGCCCGAAACGTGAACGGCTGTTAGATAGAGAAGGCTATCGTAGCAAATCTAGCAATTCTCCATCGCTATTAGTCCCACCTTTGTCCCCCGAAAGCGTTAAAGGCTTTCGTAACAAACGGCGGTATTTAAGCGTGGCGGCGGCTTTAAATAACTCAGCGAAATACCGGTCGTTTTTCGGGGCAAGTAATGTACTCCATTCGGAAAGGGAACCGCTGTCACGACAGCTGCGACAAAGGCAGAAAAGCCGAGTGGAAGGCTGCTGCAATGCTATTCCACGAACTCGCGCGAGTAAGCCAATCTGATGGGACCGACCTGCACCCTTTTCTCTTCCATTCCATTGCTCGAAAACTCGATCGCCGGCCCTTTGTATTTTTCACGCTTACTTTAAAATCTTAATTGAATCTCCATGCGTTCTCTCACACCGAACCAGTAATTCCCTTTTTGCTATTGCTCCCTGCACTGGCTCTCAAAGATCCGCCACTTTTTCATGGTTAATCCCAGCTGGTTCATTTTCTTCCCATTAGGAGTGTAAATTAAGTTTGACGTTGCTTGAAACGAGTCTGCAGGATGGTTAAACAGGATTCGACCAAATGAAATATTAATAGAATAATGGATTAGAACATTAGAATAGAATTAATTGGTTCCATATTGTTTTGAATACTGCTATATTCGGATGTTATTAAATGCAGGCATCTTTCTTGTAATAGAAATATAAACTATTCAGCCCTTTTGGATTGTTGCTTTGAAGGAAGCAGAAAAGTGGAAGTGAAAATATCGTCTGGCTCTGTAATTCCCAATGGTAAAATTACCACCAGAAGTGAGAAAGTTAATTACGTAGTGCAAGAGTGAATTCTATACCATTAAAAGTCAATAAAACGCAACTAAAAAAACACTACCACTGTTCACCTTTCGCCTGGGGAAGCATTGCTCGGAAAGTAGTTAAAATTGCATAGTGTTATAAAATTCCAAAGGGAAAGGTAACGCGATGCGGCAGCAGCCGGCATAAACAGCGGCGGCCGACGAGCCGGGGAGCGAAACATGAAAGATTCAGCCCATAATTCGGGCAGCGCAACTTTTCGCATTCCGCTATCTCGAATTCCTGTTTAGTTTCTGGGTTACAGGTGTTCACCTGGCGCGCGAGCCTGCCGCCGCCGCCGCCGGCATAATCCGCAGCGGCAGGATAATGCGAGGAGGTCGGCGTTTTATTTATGTGCATCCGCAATGTTTGCCCAGTGATGGAATTCCTGAGAAGTTCCATAAAGTTCCGCGCACGCTATCGGGTGCCGCTTTCTAAACCTGATCGGTTGGTGGTGTGCACGCGCGCGGTTGAAACGCTCGCCAGCAGAATTTTACGGGGCATTAGGCGAATCATTCGGCAGCTGGCGCTGGCGTCTGCGCCCGGTAATTTATATCCTCCGGGCGGACGCGTCGGCCTCTCGCTTTTCGCAACGGTGTGCACCCGGCAGTATGAAAATTAATTAATTTTAATTAACGTTATCAATTTGCGAGATCCGACCGAAGTCACCGTCAAGCACCACCCACCACACACGTAGGCGCCCTCCTTCTGTCGATACTCTCTCCTCGAACCCCAAGCGAATATTCCCTTTCCTCATGGAGTGCGCCGCTTAACTATCTCCACTAATTTCATTTTGAATATGTACAAAACTGATTTCGCATCTTTTCGATGATGAACGAATTTCAGCTATTAATTTTGCCGTTTTCAAATTAACTTGTGCTTCGTTTTCGACTAATTACTAACTGCGACTCGTTATTATTTATTGATTCTTAGTCACTTATATTTTGAACGTCCACCACAATTAATGAACAAAGAATACTTTACAATTATTGAAAACTTTTCTTCTACCACAAACAACCCAACTTTCCTATTTATTTTCAATATACCGAATATGCCGAACTCAGATCCTGTTAAAAGCAAACGTTGTCACTCGCAAACTGAATCACGTTAATTCCTATTATTAGGAGAATGGCGCGTAGGCATCGGAGGCGTAGCATTCGAGGGAAGCATGAAGCATCAGGGAAAAATGAGGGCCAAACTCGGACAGCGTCACGTCACGCCGGGGGAACGAAGCAATTCGCTCGGCGTGGTTACTCTTTTTTCTCGTGGCGGCGCGGCGGCCCTCGGCAAAGCAAACAAACCGAGGCGCACGCTATGGGGAAGAAACGGGGACAAACAGAGGGCGACAGTGGGCCAGTAACGCGCCGGAACAGAGAGCTGCTGGATAGACCCACAGAGAGAAAGAGAGAGAGGGGGGTGGGGGAGGATGAAAGTGACAAAGTGAATGAGGAAGAGGGAGTACTGGCCATCGATCTCCGGGCACTTTAGAATTAAATAAATTCGAGCTTTGATATCGCCTGCACGCGAACGAGAGAGAGAAAGATAGAGTGCTCTAGCATCAGTCAAAGAGAGTTAAGGTCTGCTCACACTAGGACCCGAGAGAGAAAGAGAGAGAGAGAGCAGAATTGGCTCCAACGCTGATGAATCTATTCAGTGATACGTGTAGCGCGCACCATTCTGATTGGGTTGAAAGAACGGCTGCTCGTATGTGTACAAGAAAGCAAATGTGCTGCCAGATTTTTTGACACAATCGAATGACAGTGTTATTTGTAGACGCAGACACTTTTAGATTTCGGAAAAATACTTTATTTAGCTTCTGTTTTGAAGAAACGTGTAAATTTTGCTGTTGCAAAAATGTAAGAGGTAAGCCATTTCCAGAGAGAAATGCGTTTTACCGAATGTTCATTTCAATTCTGTAAAAGCTTTCATTAAGTAGCGGACTACGTTCGTTCAGCGCTATGTTTGCATGCCTACTTTTTGTTTGGAGTGTGTTTTCTACACGCTCAACGTAAATGTAAAACGTAAGTATGAAAGAAAAATGAGCAAATTTAACATAGTGCTGCAGTTAGACTATTCTACAGAGTGAAAAACTTCATATGTTAGTAATTTAAACCAGCAATTCTTCACGCTAAGGTAAAGTATATAAAAAATTACACGTCTCATTGATGTTTTGATTAGATGATTTATATTGAACCTGACAAAATCGACATAGATTTATTGGTCCAAGTATTACTTGTACAAACAACAAGCGCCAAAACAACTCTACAAAAATACCTAGTTTGAAGCATTCAATTGTTATATATTTCGTCCGCCATTTTGAAAAGCCACAGTCGAATATTGTACATTTCATTGGTGTCAAGCTCCGGTTCGATATCATGCAACCACATCCCAGCGGTACGTAAAAAAAAAAGTAGTGATCATCAATTGCTGTGGACGATAGGCCAACAAGCGAGGGTCCTTCGCAAGTGACACGTGTGGCAGAGGCTTTAGTCAAATGGTCGACACTGATTTATTGCTCACAGTCTACTATGCAATTTGTATAAACTATACTTGAAATATAGAATTCTCATGTATTTGCTATGCCATTTTAAAAGGTTACTGTCGGACATTGCACGGAATGAATCACTAGCCTTTGAATTAGTAGTGCCGCACTTCACTTTTTATTAAATTTATACATATATTATATTGTATGGATTGTAGATGCATTATTATGTATAATGCAGAGCATATAAATAAGTGTTGAGAAACATTCATAAACAACTAAAACGGCTGGATAATTTTCAAGAATCGTACATGCAATAATGTATACTTGACAGTGGTGATTTGAAGGAAGATGGATCACCATGTATGTAATATAAAATACATGTATAGTACGTAAACAAAGTATTCTCACTCCTAAATTTATTAAAATAATTTTTCATAACGGCTAAAATATGCTGCTTTAAGAATATTTCCTTTACTATCCAAAGGGAAACTTTCTTCTTGGAGAAAATTTCTTTTTGTTTATAAATAAAACCATCTTCTGTATGAAAATTTCTCCAAAGAAAGGGGTATGTGCGCGTATACTTTTATTATCTACTGTTTGCTTAATGAAAAGTGAATGGGGGTATTGCTAATTCGAAGGAAAGGGAATCCCCTTGTATATTTTACTGATGTGAAGGCAGGTAAAAGGTACAATAGTTGAATCGCGAACAATGATTGAACAACCGAGAAGCCTTTTATATTGTATGCATTATATATACAACATAGTATTATATAAAATACTCAGAATATAATTAAGCGATGAAAAAGACTCAAAGATAAAAGAAAATGTCTAGATAATATATAATTATTTCCAGTACAACAATGTAAGTATAGCCAAGAGTGGTGACTTAAAGGGAAGCGAATCAGCGTATCCATTTGGCTAGTGTCAAGAGCGATCCAAGTATTATGTAATCGAGAGCGGGGCGGCACATAAAAAAGACAGCGATCATCAATTACTGGTGAACGATAGTCGAGCAAGCGAGGAGACCTTGGCAAGTGACACGTGTGACAGAAGCTTTAGCGAGATGGTCGACAGAGATTCGGAGTGGGTACGAACTCCCGGGAGTCCATCAAACGAAATGACGGCCGTATCGTGGCAGCCGAGAGGGAAGGTAATCGCTCTTGGTATCAGTGTGCAATCCAACGTCATTTAATATGTTTGTCGTGCAGTTGGGATGCCGCTGGGGAGGGAGGGGAGAGTGAGCGAAGTCGGTTACTGCCTTGTATGGGAATTACACTCGCAGGATAATGCGAGTAGTCAGCTGTTATGGGTTAAAGCCCGGGGCTTTATTGCGCGGAGCCCGCTGGCTTCGATAGGATAAACAGTGCCCTCCGGCAAACCGAGGACCAGGACGATGACGATGACTACCACGTCGCCGACGACTACCTCCAGGACCTTCACGACCGCGCTTCCCTCTTTGATAAGGGAACGCGCGATAAAGATTGATTACCGCCTTTTTCCTTACAGCCGCCACCACGGAAATCCCTTAAGCAGTCCCTCACGAATTCGTTAAGGATAAAGATACTTTCGTAGCCCCGCCGGGTTATTAATCAAGCTTATTTTTATTGGCCGCGTTAAACGACGCTTCCTCCCTGCGTGCGTGCCATTTCTGTCTGGGACACCTGTTTCGACGAGCAACTGACGAGCCGCCCTGTGACGAATGGCTTTTCCGGAAATTCATGAAATTCGCGGGATACGTGTGAAATTCTACGTACCATTTTTCATATGACGAGTTGTATTTAATTAGTAAATCCGGAGGATCGATAGTCCACTTTACATAGACGGACATCGTGCATTTTTTGGACATTGAATTGAAAAGCGAAAGATTGATGGAATGCGTGTGTACCCTTGTTAAGTTGTGCAGATGCTCTTGGCTCTAAAATTCTATAATAAACTATTTGGATTATTAAGTTGCTGTAACTATGTTTTGTTGGAAATATCTTGTAGTGATTTATACTTCAACATATTCTTCTCTTAAAAATTTGGTAGTAATTTATGGAACACCCTGTAGTAGTAATGAATATTGTAGTATTTGATAATCTATAGTTTTCCTGAATTATAATTCTACACAGGAGAAAAACCACATTAAAATCGATTTAAACGTTTTCGTAGAGATTTAAGTTATATAATGGTCGATTTCACTTGTATATTGTAATACAAAAAGAGCAACTTAATGGTAATGTTTTCTTGAAAAAAAGTATACTTTGAGGATATTAAGTATTGTACGAGCGATGTATAGTGCATATAAATTCTACTAGATCTTGCACAAATGACAAAGTTTGATGCTAAATGACCTCTTCAGCTTCTGATCTGCGCATCATTTTATCATCTCGAACTTCTAAGCTGTATTTATTCCCTTCAACAATCTAAGGTTCCTGCCGAAAGGCCCACTATATCTCCATCATGTTTGCAACAATGACATGCACTTTGGTGCGCAGAATACAACTTCCTCCAAAGGTCTCGAAAAGAGAAATTGAAATGGAACGAGTATCAAAACTCGCCGAGCTTAGTCAGCCATCTTTTTTCAGGAAGTGCTTGCATCAATCTTCCTTTCATCAGAGCAGCACAACCATCTTATAGACATCATATACTACACGCAGATACATACACATCGATGTACATTAACGCACTAATGCCTCGTTATTAACATTCCCAACCGAAATGCAGCCATGCGTGGTTCTATCTGCTTCATGGTCCATTAAGTCAGGAGAAAAAAGGAAGTACGAGGATCCTGCTCGCAGGATTCTACCCGGGGAAGCAAACTGGGGGCGCTATCAACAAACTTATACCCGGAAGTGAGTCGGGGACGGAAATGTAAGAACGTCACTTGTATCCGAGTCTGATTGCGTAGGAATAGTAAATTGCCGAAATGGCATGGAAATAGTATAAGAATAGCCTAATTAACAGAAAAGAATAGGATATAGGAAGTTGTTTGACTACATCACGTCTGAACCAATAGAGTGCGAGCTTGGAGGGATTGGGAATACGAAACAGAAATATAACATAACATAAGGTAGAAGCATCGTCTCGGCCATTTATTAACACTAAACATAGTTAACACACCCAGTCAAGTGACTGGATTCGAAATTAGATTCAATTATGCATGTTTGTTCGTTTTTGTTGAAAATAAAAATGAAAACGTACAAAATCTCCTTTATTATATAATGTTATTTTGCGCACTAATTATCATATTAAATTAACGATTGGCTATCTATGCAAATTTGGACAAATATGACGTTTGTTTTATAACCAAAGAGGAGTAGGTATATATAAAATACTAGTATGTTTGGTGTTAAAGTCAGAATTAGTACATAAGTAGATAATGCAAATGGTAATTCCAATCAGTCTTTCTAGTTGTATAATAATCTCCTCCACATGTTCTAAAAATTTGAATCTATTCACAAAAAAAGTGATTTTACAACTACTTTAGAAATGAAGTATATGAGAATAAAGATGTTAAAAAAGTTTCAAACTGTACCTCCTACATTCGCTACATTCTACGCATATGAAATGTGAGGTTATGGGGCTTACAAGGAGGCGGTAAAAGGCGCCGAGGGATGCGGCGATACATCTGTATCGCGGGGCCGAAAAGAAAGGAGGCAGGAGCGGCGATAATCATGGTGGCGAGATGGAAGGGTCGCGATAAGAAATAAACAGGAAACTGCTGAAGCGAGAAATCTGTCTGTGGAGACACGTGCGTGCGCGCGCTGGCGATGGGTGTCGGCCTAATGCCCAAGGCTTTTCTCCCGTCAGCCGAGAGTGACGAGGGTAGCGGTTTCCAGGAGGCCGAGGAATTTTGCGAGACTCCCATCCCGTTGAGTTGAAAGTCCATCGCCAGACTTGCTCACTCAGGCTACCGCACGCATTCTCCCTCTTTTTCGAAATTGGACGAGGCCTAAAGAGTCCCCCGGTACGCCGAAGACTCGATGCAAAGTGCTTTGTGGATTAAAAAGGAAGTTCGTCTGCCCTTGGCTGCAGGTGGACTATTTTCTTACATGGCATATGTTAATCAGTTTCCCATTTATGCATTTGCAATTAGGGACATCCCCGAATTTAGTTGGTGTCGACTATTCCATTAATAATGCGATAACCTTCACTTAGCTAAAGTGAATGTTCTAGTAAGAATTGATTTATTAAATATTCATAAAGGACTGCGAAATTCGACACTTTAATCGTTTTATACATGCACTTTATATATGTGATTTGTAGTCTTCCAAGTACAAAAATGAGGTTGTTGATAGTCAGCTGACCTTCAGTTGTTTTCGTTTTTCCATTACTTAAAAATTTGATTAATTTAATTCAGAAAAAACAATTCTAAATCCTTCTTTTAATTGTGTTTCTTGAATTGGACGAAATTGAAAATAACAAATGTTTTCGTTTAAAGACCTTACTGATTGCTCCATATAAATTGACGCATTAGTAATTTAATTCTAGAGCTGCTCCCACAGGTAGTAACGCTCTGTTTAAATGGCATTTGTTAAACTCTAACGCCATTGTTTGTCCCGGACAATTGATTAACACGTGGGATGTGCTAAACGAGTAAAAGTGATGGAATGTCAATAGACAATTAAATGTACAAGTCGTTAAGAGTGAACAATGTATTAAATTCTAAAGGCTATGAAGTGAAAATTACGCGCGTAGGACGCATAAAGTATTTATCGGATGAAAATAAATTAATCATATGGGATATTGGACGTTAATTAAGCGTCCGTGCATGAATGGCAGTTCGGGCTTGTAAATATATGGGAAAAATGATATCTAGATTATAGGCAATAATTTTATCGCATCCTAATTACCCTGGGGGGCATTATTCATATATTACAAAAATGAGATTTAATAATATGATAGTTTTGCATCATTATATAGAATAATAAGGCTGTGTAAAAGTCGTTATTAAAATATGTCAATAGATTAATTTAAATTTTGTACTATAAAAGTATGTCAATATTAAATTTTTAATTAATTAAAGCATTGGAGTACTCCCCGTTCATATTGTCAGTAAATGTCACGCATCAAAACACAATGCATTGCATGAAAATTGTTTTTACTCATACGCATGACACGTTCATTTTCATACTTGTTTTTTTAACATAACACATAAAAAATAAACCTGATAAATTCTATTATATAAAAATTGTTTATTACGATTTTCGTATTTTATATTGGACCGTAAAAGCGAATGTAAAATATTTGGTATTCGATTCTGCTGGATGAAATAAGATGCAGGACGCACCTGAGCTTTATTACGGGCAAAGCAAAAAGTTGTTTCCGTTTCAGAATTGACAGGCTCTGCCAGTAAATTTCTCTATAGCGCAAATTCCATAAGCGAAGCGAGTCTTTGTGAAAAGGGCGAGGAAGAAAGAAAAGGGTTGTCAAGGGAAAGTAATCCAAAATTTTCGCGGTTTACTCGAACTAAGCTCGAAGCTATTTCTTTACATCCTTGGTCCACTTTCCCTCTCGTTCTGTTGTTTGGAAAATAGTTCGCTTTCGTGAGAACGGCTTATGAAGACAACAACAGTGATGCCGAGCTTTTGTGCCAATAGGCTCCCTTCCAGGAGACACTAATAAATTTATCTCATCCTTCTATCTTAATACTAGGTTTACGGCATCCGTCATTTTGACGGATTTTAGACCTCACGAACAAAATTACAAAGCTTATTTATTTTTCTTTCAATTTATATTGGCAATTATTTATGCAATCCTGCCAGATTTAATTAAATTATATTATGCCTGTCAAAATTGTAATTGTCTTTCAATTAAATTAATAGCCTTTTTTAATGCAAATAAGTGACCATAAAGAGAGGTATAAAGAAATGTCCGAGAATGTAGTATTAAGGGATATTTAATTTTACGTATTTTCGAATTTATGTTATTTGTTATGGAAATTGACTCTTGTTTCAATATGTTTCAATCGTTAGATCTAGATTATAGAGCAGTGTACAGAGTGATGCACTTGAGTTTGAATTAGCACTGTCAAATGCCTTTCATTAGTATTTTATATTACATACACTGTATGTAAGATGAAATATCATATACTTACAGAGAATGCAGAGAAAAAAGATCGGAAAAATTCCTAAATAATTAAAATGACTATATATTGTACGATTGTTCTGTATACTCTCATGCAAAAACAAGTAAATCGTTCTGTACAAATGTACCCTTCAATTTTATAAGTTCGTTTTCACACGTTCATAAGTTATTAACATTGTTAATCGGTACTAAGCGAAAATCATGTGCTGTTTATTTAAGATTATTTTAAAATACGCATGTGACAATGTTCCAATTTCTTTATAATTGAGCACTTTTTTTATTCAACTATGATAATGATTACTGATTTTCGTTAGTTTTTTCATAAAAGAGCCGATCAACAATGTGGTTTAATTGCTATAGATTGAATAAGATTGAATAACAAATTCGAATGAAGAAATTATAGGCTGACAGACTCACGGTCGTAGAACATCTAGTCGCCCGGTATTTACAAACATTTACCTGTAACAGAAAACAAGGAACACATTAATCAAGTGTCATTTCATTAAAACAATCGCATTAATATTTTTCTGTGTATCGAACGAGGACTGTTTATAGAAGTTAGTTGGTGCGAAACTGGAAGCTCGGAAATATTTCTCTAGGACTGAAGGTGATAGATCGCTATCCGATGAGATGAGAATCAAGTCTTATTTCATTAAAATTGCGGCGTTAATTTCCGCTAGGGCAGTTTTTGCGACCTGTTTATCGAACGAGGACGGTTTTTAAAAGTTAGTTGGTGCGAAACTGTAAGCTCGGCAACGTTTCTCTAGAAGCCGTGGTGATAGATCGCTATCGGATGAGATGAAAATGATCACGTATCGCACTTAGTATGATTAAGCTCCATGGCTTCATCTGGGTACGTATTATCTGGGAGGGAGTGTGCGCGCGTGGCTGACCGAGATATCCTTTTCCACTAGGACATTGTTCGCCCCCCCAATAGGATTTGCGTCACGCCTCTTTCACTTATCCACCGTAATTATGCTCGCAGAAAAAGTAGGAGAACGTCGGGAATTATAAACAACTCGCATTTAAGTCCCCAATGTAATGGTTAAAGCGTTAATATTCATCCCCGTCTGGAAATTGATGAACGTTACAAAATTCAAGTGCAGACACGCTTTCGAAAATATTGAGGAGATACGAAAGGAGGCTTGAAAATTAATTATTTGGGTCAATTTCACAAATAAATTAATTTAAATGTACGAATAAATTAATCATTACATATTCCCTGCAAGTAACATGAAGATTAATTCCAGCATAATTCGCGAAATCTATGTTCGCCAGCTGCCAAAAATCCATTATGCCGAGTAAAACGAAATAAACGCAAATTCGTCCCAATAAATTCAGCAAATTCTCCTTACTATCACGCGCGCATTAAATTATCCGAGATTCAGTGAATACCGAGGAAAATTATAAATGTGCGCGATCGTCCCAAGAAGATACAGCGCAGCCGTCGGGGCTAGTCTGATATTGGAAATAATTACTGGCTAATAGTTCGGAGAGAAGAGGGGAAACCGGCGAGATTCGGCCGCTAATGTCGTTTATTCAACATTCCGCAGCAGCGTACATAACGATAACGAGTGGCTCGGTTCGCCCCCGAGATATCGATTATGTAATTACCGTAACGGAGGAGCGCGCGGCCGCGATGCCCATTGACTTATTTCGCAAGGGGGTCACTTAATGCCTCCGAACTTGCAAGCATAATATTTCAGGCGATTTCCGCTGAAGCGGCCGCTAGCCTGGTTCATTATACTTTTGCGAAATAAGCAAAATCGATAGAGCCGAGCCCCAGAACCGCCCGGCCAGAAGCCGCGCAACCTCAGACATCTATAACCTCACTCTTGACATAATTAAGGACTGACTCTGTACTAATGGCGTGAATTACGTGCTTCAGAGAAAACGTTCACCGTGATCGATGCGACCGAACTTTAACAAATTCCTAAGTATCCGACCCTTCCCTCCCACTACCACTACCGTAACCACCCTCTCCCACCCCCGCCCCGCCTCGACGAATCAACTCGATGAGAATAGTGAACTTCTATGAATTTCGCGAAAACGCTCGCCACTGTTTCCGCACTTTTCGACGAGCATTATAGGTGAAGTTCTGGAAATTTGTTCTAAGAGGAGTTTTAAAAATGAACTTGCTATGTGAATGAGTAGGTAGACTTGTGGATATCTGGGTTAACGAATCGTTCGTGATTCTTGAAATTAGAAATTGTTCGACCAACATCTTCTGATTCTCGTGATGTAAAAGAACTTTTTCTATTTTCGGTTCGCGATAAATCGAAAGTTCATTGGCTAGGTTTTAGATTATTCATTAATTAGACTAATAAAATGATTGTATTATTTCGACAAGATTGGACACAATTAGCATTGATTTCGGAATTTGGTAAGACTACGATTTCTGGCACGCCACGATTTGAATACTGTTCTTATAGGAAAAAGTTGCGACGATTACGAAAAGAATAGTTGGGTTCAATTTTTACTGTACTACGCTGAACGATTTTACCAGTGCCCACCAAGTTTTTTCGACACATGATACGTTATCTTCTCATATCATATTGTTCATTTTTTAAATACGCTGATTTTATGTAATTTGAGCTTTAACTTCTAACCCAATTTCAAAGCTAAGCCATTTTTTAATCAATAGGCTCGCTCGCGATTGTTATAATCACATGCCTGATCTTTAGAGGCATGACCCTACCCTTGGAAACACGAGTGTTTTAAACCCTCTGTTCTAACTCATGCGTGTGAAAGTATGTAGTATATAGTACAGGTTGAACCCATTCGTTCTTGATAAATTCTTGATTTTTTAAAACTATTGTTTATAATTCTTACAACTTTTCCATACATATAAGAATACCTTTCAAATCGTGGCGTGCCAGAAAACGTAGTAACCCCCGGGAACTCTAGAAATGTATTCATTACAATCGATTTCTAAAAATAGAAACTTTTGTGGTTGCAAGTTATTGTAAATCACAGCCAGGAATTAGAAGCTTATTAATGATCAACACAGTGGTGAAAGAAATTAGCAATCAAATGAGGTTCCTTTCGATCTTAAAGTTTTTACATTCTCCTATTCGTCATTGTCTACGTTCCCACAATTTTCACTTTAACAATGCGGAAATCCATTTTGAAGTCACGTCGGCGAATTTTACGCTTCTCGTTGATAGGAATCGGCTAGGTTAGAAGCACAGCCTCGAAGGAAATTTCCGAGGATTGCGTGCGATTGGGTGGTCGCGCGGTCAGGGTTACCTCCATTTCCCTATTGATTTCTATAATTAAATAATCAATCAGCGCAACGAGTGGTGCAGGTTCGCCGCCAACAGCGATCCCACCAGCAATTTCTGCCAATCGTGATTCAATTAAAAATTAACGAGCGAGGCATCCCACTCGCACAACCAGCGTGCTTTCCTCTCGCACAGCTGCAAGGAGGAAGAGTGTTGGAAGATATGTACGTGACAGCTGCGTATTAAAAACACTCATTACAATTAGTTTCAAAAGAATGACCAATTATACGTTTACTGCTAATCACAAAGGAATCCAGACAGCTCGGAAGACTACGGTAATAATTAACCACGTATTTTCCCTGCTTTTATTTTGCATCGATCTTTTTATATCCATTTTCTCCGCATGTACGTTTATAATGTTTCATTTTCTCGGTGCTAATAAATGTACGGTTTGCAGTTTTCACAATATAGAGCTGCATGTATTTCAAAACAATTATTGTCAGTATATTTTTAAATCGTGACAAATAAATTCGGAAAAATATGTTAACAACTAATCTGCTGTTATTAAAATTTTTATATTTCTTTTTACATTATATTTTTATCAATGTGGTTGTTAATTCTTATTTTGCGACGACTGAAAAGAACGCAATAGGAAATCTGAGTAGCGAAGGTAAAAGATCAGCCATTATTTAAGCAAATGCTCATGCTCTAAAAATAAGCAGTCCCAGAACACCGGTTGATTTAATTAACTCTTACCTTGCGTAAATAGTTACACTTTTGTACCAATTTTGTAAATATTAATTTTTGGAGCAAAATAAGCATTCATTAATTATGTGACTTTCCTTTCTGTACAGACTGATTCAGTCATCTTTGAATGACCACTATAAAATATATGCTCTTATGTATAAGAATTATAAAATATCTAGAAAATTTAACCCATCAACTACTGTAGAAGCCATTCGGTGTTTTGTAATTTTGCTCAGTTGTTATTAAAGTTTATGGGTGCTCTAAAAGTGCAGTGCAACTGCATTTGTTGTAATAAATATCACATTATTAGAAACCAGCATTCTGTATTATATGTCGCGGTAATCACAGGGTTAGACGAACGAATATTTTTGCGTCTGTATCTGTCTAATATTTTATATTTAATAAAACTTCCTAGAATTTCATTGATTGTACAATATTCCCCACAACACACTGCTTCCTATTTAGGTATATTGAGGCAAAGCAAGATGTCGATAGAACCTTGCCAAGTATTCTCTCCAACAGACTACATTATACAAACATTATAGTATATAATAATATATATTATAAATACGTCAGATTCATATCTAGATAACTATTCGTAACGCATTTGCGTTCGAAGCAGCAACATTTTTCTCCTAGTATATTTATTGGTTGTGTTACTAATACCAAAAGTTGCTAGATGAGCATTCATAGTTTCCACGTTTTTAATATTTGTAATATAATATATGAAAGTAAAAATATGTATATATGGACTGCAAAGATTCCTACACCGTTCAATGTATTCGCAATAAATTTGGCACGAGTATTCTCCGATACTGTAAAGTGTAAAGAAATACTATGATGGTTCCGACTTCCTAGTCACCCTTAATACACACTCCCACTACAAGATTCCTGTAGCATTTATCGCGTTCCCACCAAATTTGGCATGAATATTCTTTGATATATTAGAAAAAATACTATGGATATCCGCACCCTTAAACTCCATCCAGGCACGCGAAATGCCACCGGGGCCAATTCAGCTAGAACAGCTAGTAAGATGTACAATACCAAAATCGTTGAAGCCAAGGCAAACGTATCATCCTGTAAATGTTTCACGAAAAGTGGAGCCGACAGTTCTCATTCAAAACTAAGTGAATCACCCTGTACATAATTATATAAATGTATAAATATAAACCGAGCCAAAAGTTTCGATCAGAGAGCAACGGAGAGACAGTTAATTTTTCTATTTGACTTTCAATAGTCTACAACACAAATACTTTAAGTTGACGCTAAATAGAACTTTCAGCCGCCGCCTGGAAACGAAGACAGACGAGCTTTGTTGATTACCAGCTCATTAACCGCACTTCGCTGAGATTATTGTTCAATTGAGTTCCGATAGAAGTCGGCCTGCCCTTCGTCTTTATCAAGGAGATATCCCGCGGAGAAAATCTGATTTCAGCGAGCTCGCAGTTGAGGGCTTGACTTAATGCCCTTACGAACTTAATGCTACTCAAAGACCTAGTTTTCTCGTTTTGCACGGCTATTCGCATTGATGTTTAGTAATTTGCTTAATCAGGAGACTCGGTAGAGTCTCGCGCCAAGTAGTAGTTGTATATATAGGTCAGCACAGTATATATAGGTCAGCGCGAGACAACCGAGGATACTTATCCCGAAGTGTAGCGGTTGTCGTCTGCTAGAAAACTTTCACCTCCATTTACGAAAAAGTTATAGCACCAAGAATTTATTTCTCAATTTTGTATTTTTTTTTCGATTTTTCTGAATCGAATGGGCCAAGAATCAAGCGAATCGGTTCTGTCATTCAGGAGATATGAATTTTGCTGCTTATTTTACTCGTCAAAAAGGCGAGTCGGATTACGATTCATGTCATTCAGCAATTCCTAAAAATGTGACTTTCACTTTTTTCATGGGAGATGGCACCATGGCGAAATGTCGCATTTACGTTACCGATCTATAATCTGTAATCTGTGTGATACCGATATGACAGTCTGATTTTATCATTTTATTTCAGGTTCCATGCTTTATTTAGTTAATAAAAGAGTCTACTATCCTTGCCCTTCTCCTTGCGATCTTGTCGTTATTAAGAATTATGAAATGTTGAAAGTGTTAAGTGTGCCACTTGCAAGTCCTTATTTTGGTAAACAAGTGTTGATTACCAAGAGTTAAAATTGTCAAGAGTGTAGTATATCAATCTTTTAAGCAATATGAGCAATTATTTATAATTTAAAGGAATGCTTGTTATTGATAATCAGTACTTGCTTAGACCAATTTCAACACTTTAAGTTTGCATTCTGTGAACATGGCACTTGATAGTCAGGATACATAAAAAAACTAAACTGGCAATCAGAGAGCCTGTATATATAACTTATCAAATATAATTTGTAAAGTGTTCAGTCAAATCATTTACAGTTTTTACAACGATCTAGCTATTGGGAATCTCTCTTTTGGTACTGAGAATTATTGTTTGACTTAACGCTTTATAATTATAATATATAAACCAAGCAAAATGCTGATACACAGTTTAATTGAGATGTATCTTGATTGTCAAGTTCATCGCTCATGGAACACTTCAACTTAAGAACTAAAACAACTTAAACAAGCAACAATTATCAATCATGTGTCATTTAATGACATACAAGCTATTGGGAATCAGTACCTGTTTAAGAAATTTTATTACATTGGATTGTGTACCCTGAGCTATGCAATTGGTAGTCAAGATACACCAATGTTAGAGTGCATATAAAGGTATAACTTATCTAATCTATAACTTAAATGCATCCTAGCTATTTGTAATTCGTCCTTTGCAAATGGGAATCATTAAGGAAGATAAATAAGAGTTTATTTTTTTAAAATATTTATTATATTATAAAATCATATTTATTTAAATATATAAATTTTTGCACCACCACCACGGCCACCACCACGGCCACCACCACGGCCGCCACGGCCACCGCGGAAGTTGTTATAATTATTAAGGCCGGCACGCCGTCTTTGGGCGGCAGCCCTGCGCCCCTTTCCGCCAGACGAGGAACGTTCTATAACAGAAAATTTTAAATTAAATGAAGAAAGCATTCTCTTGAAAGTTTATTTAATCAATTCATGAAAATAAACTCACTGTGTTGCCTTCGTGGCGCAGCCTCTGAATTTTGGGGCGGTGCGGGCGGCAACGGTTGTGGCGGGGGTGGTGGTGGTGGTGCGACGACGCCGACCTCCTGGCATGGTGGTGGAGGCGGAGGCGGAGGCGGAGGCGGTGGCGGTGGTAGTGGCGGCTGATGGGCGGCCAGCATTCGTAAGCGGCGAATCTCTTCGCGCATTTCTGAAATACGAAATTTTCATCTCGCGCATTATTCATAAAGATAAAAAGTCCAAGAAATGGAAAAAAATTACAGTAGCAAAAGGAAGAAACAGGCAAACTTGTGGTCACACTTACGGTTAATGTCCCCAGACTCGAGAACGTCCTCCACCTCCATTACGTCTTGCGATTGTGACATTCTATATTACATTGATTATATAATTATATTAATTTGAATCAAACAGTCGTAGACTGATTTTAATTAAATACTTACGTGTGGGCTCTTTTGATGGCAGCTATACACTGTTTTCGCGTTGCTACTCGACCGAGCCGAAAGTGGTGGGGTTTCGCCGATTGAGAGAAGGAAAACTATACGGAGAAATTATGCGTCAAACAGAAACGAACTTACTAACCGCGGCTGCGCATAATACTGGTGTTGTCGCGTGGTCGTCTTTATACACGTGCGCCGAGAAATCCCCGTGGCAGATCTCAGTGCGTGAAGAATGCGTTCAAATGAAATTAATAATGTATATGTATGTCATTGTATATATGTTGATTTTCTCTGCATTCGCTCTATACGGGGAAATCATGCGTTAAACAGAAACGAACTTACTAACCGCGGCTGCGCATAACACTGGTGTTGTCGCAGCATTTTCTCAAATTATAAGTAATTGCCAATTATTGCTTAAAAGATTCATATGCTACATACTTAACAATTTGAACTATTTGTAATCAGTACTCTTTTACTAAATAGAGTGTTTTGTGGGTTACGCACTTAACACTTTTGACACTTCTTTCATAATTTTTAATAATCACAAGATCACAGGAACAAGGGCAAGGGGAGTATGCTCTTTTATTAGCTAAATAAAGCATGGGATATAAGCATGATATATAATATAAAACAATAAAATGGGACTGTTCATCAGCTATGGCATAACCGGCCTAACCAATCTGTTTAAACCAATGTGTCGGTAACGTAAACACGGCTCAGCTCGCAGCATTTCGGTAAATGTATTCTGGACTCTGGGGCGCGATTCCGTAAAAATTTGCTAGCGATACTTATCGATAGTAGGGTAGGCGTTTGAGAGAGACGGCGCTATTTGTAAGAGTGAGATAACGACTATCGATATCGAATTAGTAGCGCCAAGTATCGCTAGCAATTTTTACAGAATCGCGCCCCTGAGCTCGTCAGCGGGGTTGCCAAGTTTATTAGTTGCAGTCGGCGGTGGGGTTGGGTTGTGAAGTAATGCTAGGCTTATAGGAAGTGTATCGATGGTAACGATATCTTTAAAAATCTGACGAGCTTGATCCGGCACACTCGCTCGGCAGTTGACGACTGACTTTTCAGCGAAGCGGTTCAGGAATCACGGTTCAAGTTATAATATTTTATCTTTTTCTTATTCTATTTCCCGTTTCTTTTTCCGTGTCTCTTTCTTCTTGCTCCCATTTCTCATTTCTACTTTCTCTACCCTATTTTCTATAATTAGTTATTAGTTGTTTTTTTTTAAAATGAACGCAAGTATCCCGAAATTTACAGAGGACTTGCAAAGCACACTTTCCAAAAACGGGTGGTTGGAGGATACCCACATAGATATTTTTCATTGCCTTTTGAGTCAATATGGGTATGCTCCTTTCGCCGTAACAGAACACCGAACACCGAACACCGAACACCGAACATCCGAACAGAACTCCAAATTTCCTACGCTTTCTTATAGGAAAAGAAAGGTTGCCCATATCGTATTACCGTCTCCGAGCCTAGCGAGGAGGCAGTCGCCCCAGCGATAAGTGGAATGCATACCAAATTTTGTTACGGAGACCACTTGAGGGGCCAATCGCTCAGTTGCCAGTTTTTCCACGACGCATCATAGGAAACGGAAAGAAGCCCGGTAGCGGCCCGGTAGGAACTACCGCGCATAGGGTCGAGTTTGAATTTCTTGAAAGGACGCGTCCTCGCAATTGCAACTCAAGAACAAGTAGGACGATAAACTCTCATTGATTAGACTTTGCAATAAGTAGTGGTCGATTTCGATCCTGTGAAATGGCCGACAATGGAAGCACTCTACTTAATCCACGATCAGCAATAGGAAAATTAAATTTAATAATAAATTGTATTGCCAGACATTGTCGATCATTTTACGTGCAACGCCGTTTCCGCTAGCTACCTGTAGCGGACACATTGGCAGTCAGAAATGTACTCTGTTTTGTCAAATTATTCAAAGTCTACTAAAGCTTGCAAGAACTGAAAAGTAATAGCTATTGCAAAGATTCGTTGGATTTTGGGTTTGGTGTTTGAAGTTCTGTTCGGATGTTCGGATGTTCGGATGTTCGGTGTTCGGTGTTCTGTTACGGCGAACTGTTCTGGTGGAAACGGACCTTTAACTGAACGACCAAAAAGACATGGAATCCCTCCAAAAACATTAAAATGTAAAAAAAAAGCGCCAAGTAGTCCTGTTCCTCACCCCCCAAAAAACCGTGTTCCACAAAAATAACAGTGTGGTGAAACCACCTTATCAAATTGACCAAAAACGTAAATCGATATCATTGGAAAGCCAAGCCTTGATTATATACTCTATATAAGGCTAATACTTTAGTACCACAAAAGAATTAATGGCAAGGCATGGAATGCAAATATTGTGTTTAATTGAATGAATATTAAAACAAAATTTTAAATATTCTACGAACAAAGAAACAAGAACAGGGACAGGATGTGACTGTGGAAACCAAACCTTCAGTTAGGAATATAAAACGAAACATATGATAAACAATCGTGAAAATTAAATTAAAAAATATATCTCTTCTCTTCGTTCAATTTCTCAAAGGAAACGTAATACTTGGCCCGCTCGGCTCTTCACAAATCGAGTTTCAAGGCTTTCACACAGCAAACAAATGCGGAGCTCGATTCGCAATCGACAGATATATTTGTCACTCATTCATTGATAAGTATGATCCGAATACACTGCAGGAGTAGGAAACGTGGAATTTGTATGACTTTGCTAATTTCACGAGTTCAAATGGAATATCAGGCGACTCTGCAGAGTTTCACGCCAAGTAGTAGTATTAATTAAGAAAATTACGTTTCCTAAAAAATACAGGCCATCTTACATCCTAACATTAACTGTACAAAAACGATTTGCGATGATGAAAGGTATCATTGGAATAATAATGTACCATCTGAGCTATCGCTAAGAAACTTACTGTTTCCAAAAAAATACAGGCCATCTTGCATCTTAACATTAACAATACAATAGCGATTTGCAATGATATAAGGTATTTGAATAATAAGGTTGCATCCATTTGTGTGTAGACTTGAAACTCGATTTGTGAAGAGCCGAGCGGGCCAAGTATTACGTTTCCTTTGAGAAATTGAACGAAGAGAAGAGATATATTTTTTAATTTAATTTTCACGATTGTTTATCATATGTTTCGTTTTATATTCCTAACTGAAGGTTTGGTTTCCACAGTCACATCCTGTCCCTGTTCTTGTTTCTTTGTTCGTAGAATATTTAAAATTTTGTTTTAATATTCATTCAATTAAACACAATATTTGCATTCCATGCCTTGCCATTAATTCTTTTGTGGTACTAAAGTATTAGCCTTATATAGAGTATATAATCAAGGCTTGGCTTTCCAATGATATCGATTTACGTTTTTGGTCAATTTGATAAGGTGGTTTCACCACACTGTTATTTTTGTGGAACACGGTTTTTTGGGGGGTGAGGAACAGGACTACTTGGCGCTTTTTTTTTACATTTTAATGTTTTTGGAGGGATTAAAGTATCTAATGCAAGAAGGGATTTCTGGTTGCAATGATTTAACGTTTCTCGGTACGGAAACCATTTCAATTAGAGAAATAGTTCACTAAAATACACTAAATAACGAAATACACTAAACTCTCGGTGATCAATTGCTTATAACATGCAAAGAATACAAAAGGCTAGTTGTACAAATAAATTGAAATTTCGTGTAATTAAAATATTAAGATAAGAAATAAAGCCAAAATTCTAGATGATTTTCAAATATTTTAATAAGAACATATAACATGCGAGAATAACGTTACGCGAATTGCAGAAATTTCTGTGACGCCAGAGTAAGGATTTTAGGTTAGTAAGTGGATTTTACTTTCCTAATGTAGAACGTAGTACCTACCGCGTTCTAAAGTTTGCCCATATCCAGACAAATCATTAAAATCTTCTAAGCAATACACAATCGTACAATGTACAAAACACTTTTTCTCGAGTCTCTATCATAAGTAAAAGTACTTCAATTCATAAAAAAGCGTAACATTTCTTAACTCCTTCTCATCCTTCTAGCTGACAGCGAAAGGATTAATCAAGATTTTCCGGAGCGGAAGTAGATACAGACGGAACGCGTAGGACAGACAGGTTGAGCTGTGGGGAGCGGGTTAAGTTTGGCAATACGAAGCGGTGTGCCGTCAGCCATTACCAGCCGATATAAAAAGTCGACCTTAACCCGGTGTTAAGCCGAGATCGTTAACGAGGTTACGTTATAAAGCAAGGTCGCGTTACCGACGGCAGAGGGCTCGGGAGTTGGGGCTGAAAGAGAAGAGTGGCGTTTCACAATGTTTCTTGGAAGCTTGGGGGCCGGGAAACGTTGCCGACACGCGTCAATTAGCGCTGCTGGCCCCAGTACGAAAAAGAGATAATGGGCAAAACCTGAAGGCCTCCGGGGAACTATCGACCTAGCAACCGGAGAGACGTCGGATGTCAATTATTGTAACGCTGATTAAGTCCATTGCTCTCCTTCGACCCTGCTGCGCCGCGGCATCACCTTCCTCAAATCATTCTCCTTGGTTCGATGGGACCCTTAGTTTTTCCCTAATTAATCAACAAACTTGCCGCGAGAAACTTCGCAGTGCTAAAGTATATCACGCCGCATACTTGTGAAGTCGTTACAGAATTTATTGTCTACTACATTTTATAAAGTTGGATTGCTTGACAGTAAATGGTATGAATTTTTGTTTCTGCTTCTGCATGTGGCACTTGTTCATTAAGAACAATACATCTAGAAACAATAACATTCTGCATAGGTATTGTAAACATATTGCTAAACTGACAGGCCATTCATTTGATTGGAAATGCCCAAGGGACAAAAAATAATAACTTTTTTATAGACCTGCCTATATTATAAGATATAAAACAATACAAAAGTCATAACAAAAATTTTGAAAGATAAAAAGGTTTTACGTTTAATCTCACGTGATCGAACATCGAAGTCTAACTAATTGAAAGATTAATTTCTAACAGCAATACAATTTTATATTACTTTAACACAAATGTTATCCATGATTATTAGAGTGAACAATTCACATAAGTTGCACACGAAACAATTTCGATGCTACACGGAAGAAAAACAATATCATACGCAACGTCATGCGCCATGTCTGACTAGTGGTAAACCAATACTACTCCTGATCAGGCAACCTCATACATCAGCGCCAGTGTTTACTCTGTTTAATTCCAGTCGCGAATTACCATCGAAATTGTCAATTAAAACGTAGGAAGAGGCAGCCGGGTAATGCAGGAATTCTCGCAGGCTCACGTGACTTACAATTAGATAAATCGGACGCGCGAGGCTCGGGCGCCAATAACGTTCATTAACGTCACACGTGCTCGTTAATTAGCATTGTCGGGGAGGGAAGGATACGCCAGAAAGTCCATTGTGCTCAGACGAAGCGCGACTTCAAGATCCCTCTTACCTGAGCTTTAGCCGCTCCGGAACTCATCGGAGGCCATCGAGTTACGTAATTAGCTTTCAATAAGGTGGGGGGAGGAACGGAGAGGGCGAGGGGTGGGTCGGGGACGGGCAGGGTAAAGGTGTCGTCGCACTTCTCCATTGTTCGGGATTCGGGTTTTTCGCGTGCGCTTCGGCCGGAAAGCCACTCCAGCTGATTATACCTCCGATTCGGTCCAACGAAATTATCTGCCTGGCATACATATATGCATACCTGCCTGGCAGCGCCCTCTGCCTCCGCCTCCCACTTCTACTCCTCCTCCTCCTCCTCCACCTCCTCTAGCGTTGCTTTGGCCTCGATGCGAGAAATTACAATAAGCCTGTGTGGTAACGAGCGCAGGGGATGCGTGGGGCTCCCGATCGAATTTTCGAAAGCTCCTCCATTCGCCGCTCTCGCGTGGAAGTCCTCCTGCTCGCTTCGCTTTGTGACCGGCTGCGCTCTGCCTGGCCTCGTTATTCAAATCGACAAAGCTAACCTATCCTTTTGGAGAGATCGTGTGTGTCGAGGCTTACTTGCTTCGCTAGTCAAGCCAACCGTCTACTCACCCAGCCAGCCACTGTTCCATATTTCTTTCCTCCCATCGCGCAGACACCGAGATACATGCTTACTGATAAGTGTCGAGACACCCGCCGTGTTCACGAAATTATCGGACCGCTGCCAATCTTTAGAGATACCTCAGTTCCGAGAAGCGAGGATCGAATTTGACAACACAATAAAGTCAATTTTTAATGGTTATTCTCAGTCAAATACTTCAATCAGTTATTTAATCTGAGTTTAAGAAAATGTATATATTTAATGTATATTATTATTTTATGGTTCATAATGCTTTATTCTGGTTTACTGGGAATAATTTCACATGGACAAGCAGCTTGTACCACAAAGAAGATGCCGTTATATTTATTTTAATGGATTTTTTCTACTACCTTCTTATTATTTTAAAAGTCAATGTTATAATTGTAAGATGAATCTGGTGCCAAACTGTTATAAGACGAATATGGATTCTCTAAGGGAACACGTATATGTGAATCAATATTTACATTCAATTTACTGCATATCTTATTTACTGGTTTGCGAAAGTTTTCTTTTACAAATGCAGTAACATGACAGCATGGAATTGGAACCAAATGTGTAGAGACTGAAAATAGCGTTGGAGGAAAGCAGCGAACGACAGAGAGTCACAAAGATTATGCCACAAGGCAGAATGTGTATTGGAAGCATTATAATTGTTCCCGGAGGCTGCTACTTGGTAATCAGTTAGACTGAATACTTGTTTCGCCAGAGGGAAATGTATCTATGGAAATCCCGGTGCACATACATATATGTAGAATAAGAAATTCATATTTTCCAGCGACAGGTGACCTTTGCGAGCATGGTGGCTAACTACCCCACCGTTTATGTGGCTTTATTGACATGCGGGCTTCGAGTTCCCACCAGTTTCCAGCATGTGGCAATATGGGCGCAGCAAATTTACATAAATTCTATATTCCCGCCCACCCTCGCGATATTGCAATCCACCGGCGTAACGGTAATACCGGCAATAAGTGTAAAATTGAAATGCACATATTATTCCGTGAAGCCGATTGTCGAAAACTTTTCAAGAAGCGCGTATTGTTGCTGAAAAGCTTGACGCTTTGTTAATGACCCCTTTTTGCTTTCTCTGAAATGGCGTCTATTCAAATTTGAGAAATCATGAAATGGACGTAATTTATACCCTGTATGCACCAGCGCCCCTGGTGGTGATATTGAAGTATGATCTCTCTGACGAACCACCTTTTTGGTTAGGTTAATATTAATTGTCACAGCTACTTCTAATTATAAAATAACTACACATTGTTTAGTAATTTTAATTATACACAAAGATTGTTCTATTTCTTTTCGGAATTCTATATATTAGACCTAATAGTGCATTGCACGTGTAATCTTTATAATATAATGTGATATATTATTATCTACATTCTATAAATATCCAGTACATATCTGCTTAGGCACATAGATATCTAAAAGGTGTAATAACATTGCATTGTACAGTATCCAAAAAAATAGATGTCACAATCTACAAAATGATCGCCGAACACATAGTGAAATATGGTATTATGTACGCCTGGTACACATGACTTTTTAAATGTCTTGCATATCTTGTGTGCATGCTACCAAACTTCATTTTTTGTCTGACGGCTGTTTTCCAAATTGTAACATCTATTTGTCGGATGCTGTACGTATAATATGCATGTTATAATGCGGCGTATTATTATCTACACTATCCAAACATCCGAATGCACATAACTATACACAGATATGTAACGAAAAGTGGACTAGGATTGTTCCGATTCAAAGTCAAGTGAATCAGCCGGTAGATGATATCGGCATTATCTGATTTTCAAATTTGATAACTGTATTCCAATACTGGAGGCGAACCAGTGTGCATTACACCGAGAATTGCCAGATGGAGAAAAGCAATAATGCCATTAGTGGAATGGCCCTATTGTAATCTGGTTCAGGAACTGTTTGGAGAAAGGCGAGCATTCCGGCGAGCGCGGAGCGGCGGCGAGTGGAAGCGCGAGGAGAGGCTGCTGCCGTGAATTCTGGAAGCCCCGCATATCTGTTCGCCCACTTGAGAATTTGCGGTGGCGGGCGAGCGGTGTGATCCTACGAGTCAAGTTTGATAATTGGTCTTTTCGCAAAATAACTTGGAGGCCGCTGCGAACCTCGCCGGAATACCATCGGAGGCCAAAGTGCCCACGTAATTTCGCCGGCTCTCTCCTGCCTCTGCTCTATCGACTGTAATAACTCTTAATGAGTTATGGAGCACCCACTGCAATGAGGCTTCCGCACATCGAAAACGTATAATCGATTGGTTAACTAGAGTAGACTCAAATCATCTACAGATTATGTGGCCTGGTGCAGTCAGTGATGACGCACATCGGTTACCAAAGAGAACATTGAAAGGACAAATCACTCAAGGGATTCGAGTGTGAAGGCGGTTTTTGAGTTTAATGAATTGCTCTATTTTGGTAAGAAAGATAATGATTTATCCTGAATACTCCGTTAGATTCAGTAATATTGCAATGTATCGCTGCAGTGAGGTTTCCGCTAACCGTAAACGTATAATTGACTAGTTAATTAGAGTAGCCTCGAATCATCCAGGGAACATATATAGCATGGTGCAGTCAGTTATAACGTGCATGAATTGCCAAAGTGCAAATTTGGAGAGTAAATCGTTGAAAGGGTTGAAGTTTCGATTGAATGAATAATTCTATTCGAGAAAGAAAGGGGATAACTTTTTCCGAATTCTTGAGGTTTAGTATTATTGGAATGTATTACTAAAATGAGGCTTCTATTCACCGGAAACGTATAATCGATTTGTTCTCTAGAGTAGTCTCGAATTATCCACGGAATATTTAGCCTGGCGCAGTCAGTGATGACGCACGTGAGTTGCTAAAGTGCAAATTGAGAGAGCAAATAGTTCATAAGGCAATTAATTTTCGAAACAGGCCCTGATTGCGACTCAGTCATTTCTGTATCGTGTAATCTTCTTCATATCTAGAGTCAACTAAGAAATTATTAATCTCATTATCGACCAAAATTTCCTAATAACGTGAAGCAAAGCATTTACTTTCGTTATTGTTCTTATATATAAACTTGCAAACAACTACTTCATAATTGTTGGTTAGCCAGTGTATTACATTACTCAGTACATTCAATGTACGCGCATACAAGAGTAACAACCATTTTGATAAGAATCAATCGGTTGCCAGTCGTCTTCCGAGCCGAAAGTTAATAGACTCTAACGCTGATTTATTGAATCGTCGTATTGCGTCATAGTTGTCGAAGTCTTCCAAGACACTTTCGAGTTATAATAAATAAGGATTGTCCAGTATTACTATTCCCTGTTTGTTTTACCGTACATGATACAAATAACTATCTAATTAAATATTCATAAAAAAGACTAGTTTTTTAGTTGGATGAAACAAAGCCGAAACGAATAGTTACGAAAGCGGTTCAAACATGCATTAAGAAAGGATTAATTCCAGTTGAACGTCCAGGGAATGATGTGTCGGGAGCAGAGCGGTTTAATCTCTACTTAATTACTTTGAGCTGTAATCGCGGTGATTAAACTGATCGAAAAGGAGAGGCGAGTGGGGCGGGAAGGGAAAGTTCGGGGAGCACGCGATGCCCCAAGGGTGGCCTAATGTCTTATCGATGGCGAATGCCAGTACTCAGCGATAAGCAGCGGAAGTTCGCGGTATTAATCGCCAGGTGGCACGTGATGGATGCGATATCACACGAGCCGGCAAGGTGTCCGGGTACAAACCCAGATCGACGCCAGCGCTCCCTCGCCGGACTAATTACAATGGCGATCGCCCACGTCCACGTTATGGCTACATTCGAGCCAGCGCGTTATTAATCTCCAATTACTCAAGCTCGATCTAATCTAATCCTCTGCGCCTCCGGACTCCAAAGTCATCGCCTTAATCTTTGCGCCGCGACATTCGACTCTGCGCGAATTTTTCAATTATGGGGAAGTAAAGGTATGTCCAGGTAAATCTGAGATCCTAGAATGATTAGATTAGACGTTTTTAGACATTTTAGTCTAGTGAAGTGATATTTATATTATAATTTCTAAACAGTTATTGTATATTTGTATTCTGTTTCTCTTCAAAGGGCAAAGTGTTGCGAGATTGGACCACCGTTGTATTTTTCAAGAATGCATAAGTCGACAGAACAGAGATAAATCGATTTAATATTAATAAACATGAAATTGTCTACTGCGATATATTATATACGATATTATACATGTTAGTAACATGAAGAAAAGTTGAGGATTAAATAATACCTTTTTACTTTAAACTTGACACTTTCCGAATTCATACAAGATAATGCAAATGAATTATACAGCGTAAAGCAGTTATCTTATATTACTCTTTGAAAATGTTGTAAAAGAATTCTTTCATGGTGCCATAAGACTTTCTAATATGTTAAAGGAGGATGTATAGTTTGCCAGAACGATATACTCGAAAGCAGCAACACAAGAATAAAGGAAGCGCAAGGCGTGCTTGAGCAACTAGGTTAGGTAGTGATTCGGAGCATTTGGCTGGCAAGCTGGTGTTATAGAGTAGGAGCCGCTTACACGGCGAAAGGAGCTGCCGAACTTTGGAACTATGATGTTCGAGCGGCTCGACTTGTTTGATCTGCCAGCGATCACTAGGCTACGCCATCTCATTCACGCGCACTAATGAGACTCGAAATGCGGCCCCGCACTACACCCGACTCGAGCAAGTTTACGTTTGAGCGGAGGATTTCGTGTGTTCGTCGCTGCGCCAAGATCTTGTCTCGCACGCAATTATCCCGAAATGTGCTCTGCAATATCATCAGGTTCGTTCGCTAGCTTTCAAGGAGGAAAGCATCTGCGTATGGTGTAAGGTATCTCGTTAATATCGGAGGACACATGTTGCAGCTAGCTCAGTTATTCCAACTTTAATTAATTCTTAGAGCTTCCTAATGTACCAAATGTCTTATTACACTCTTATTCAATTTTATCAAATTCATATAGTCGGAATGTGGAATAAATTATATTCATATCGGAGGACGTTTCCGGATGACAATTGAATTATTCGAACTTTAATTAATACTTAGCATTATAATTAATCGGCTAAATGCCTTATTACCCTCTTATTGAATGTTATCGAGTCTGTAATGATGAAGTGCGGTTAATATACATTTATATCAGAGGATCCGTGTTGCAGTTATCTAAGTTAATCGAACTTTAATTACCGCCTAGCATAGATTAATAAAAAATGCTTTATTACACTCTTATTTAATTTTGTAACTCCTATATCAGTATTTTATCTACGCTACCATTAAATAATATGAAGCAACTTTTGTCGCTGGCAAAAGAAAGATTAACGATCTTTAAGAAATTGTCGGTGAGAACTGGAAACTTTTTGAAGAAAACACAAGATCATAACAAACAATTCATTATTATTTCTAAAGTAGAGGAATAGCACATCGTAAAATAGAAAATACTATCAATACTAATTATCAAAGAACCTATGCTGATACACTGAAAAAGTTTCTACATTGTGATTTCAAATTATTAGAATATTATATTACTAAAATATTATTACTGTATGTATAAAAAACAGAATATAAGACACAACTCTGTGTTAAGTCAATTCGATTTCATGGAGATAGAACATCATTGTAATCCCATCAAACCAAAAATTAACAAGTGTAAAGTAAGTATGCCAACCAGTATTTTGCATCCTGTCACCTCCCCCTTGTTCCCTACTTTACCTTCTCTATTACGAGCTAACCGACTAATTCAATTCACCAAATTAAAGGTGAGGAAACAGTATCGCAATAAAGAATTCTGGTCGTATTCTGGTCAAGAGTGATTAGATGGCTCCCGGAGGACACTAGCAAGCCCAATCTTCCCTCCTAACGTGTCTGTAAGATTATCTATTTAGCGATGGACTGGGGCGACGTGTCCCCAACCGCCGATGAATAATAAACGAGCTATCGGAAAGGTCGGTCACGAGAATAGAAGCGTGCTGGTCGACGAAAAAAAGGAAGCCGCGTTGACCCTGTACATGGCGGAAGTCCTTAGCGACCGCGATACGTCATACGAAAGCCTACTGGCCGCCCTGCTCGTTTATGATGCATAAACCGATCCCATTTGCCGGTGACTTATTCAGGCTGGCCGAGGGCCTGGAACGACGACGATTATGACAACGTTTCTAAACGCTCGGTCCGCCCGCTAAAATCCACCGAGAAGTTTCGTGCTTTCAATGGAAAGAAAATCTGGCGATTGTTCGTGGCGAAAGCATTGTTTCCGGACTCGTTTCGCCGCCCCAGCCAACGATGAAAAAGCCTCTCCCCCTTCCCACCCCACCGCCCCAACCCCCGCCGAACCCCTCCGCTGCGCCCCCACCCCCCACCCCCCACCCCCCAGCCCCCAACCCTCGTGGCAAAAGCGTAATGAGCGCCCGGAGAAGTCGAGAATAAAACAAACTACTGCTAGCCTTGAAAGCGCACGATTGTCCGCGCGCATTAATTTAAGTTCGGCAAATTACTATTGGCTTTTAGGGGACGCTTCGCGAGGGCTTGAGAACCCCAACTAATTTCGAACGCTTTCGCCCGAGTCCTTTAATAAACCCTGGCATTCAGCTGACCTTATGTACTAAAGAACCTTGTTCCTTTAACTCTGAAGTACTGTGTACTCTAAAAGCTCTGATTTCGATTAGTTGAGGGAATTAAGATTAATTAGCGAATGATGAACTCACGGTCTTAGAAAAGCCTGGTAAGGTGCTGGTATCAGCGAATATTTACCTGTAACAGAAAAAAGACGATGCGTCAGTTAATTGCTCTGGTACGATAGAATTGTTCGTATCACTTTGCATAGAATTGGTTATATTTAGCAGTAAACTAATATAAATACAGATATAATTATAGTAGAAGACAGTGTCTGTATCTATAGAGACTATCAAGTCAGAGTCAGGTAAGAGCATCATGGACCATTCTAGAAGGGCAATCGGCCAGAATCAGCCACCGACCGCCCTGGTAGAATCAAGGAACTCCAGCACGTAGACAAATAGATTGTGGCATCTAATCGATGCAGAGCCAAGAAGGCAAGACGTAGTCGTCAATGGCAGTGATAGCGGGAGGAGGCAGTGGGATGATGATCTAGTTGGCAGTAGATGGTTTACGTCGCCTTGGAGCGCGGGCAGCTGGTATTTCCGTGCTGATTGGTAGTAGCAATTAACGTCCGTTGCCGATCCGCCGGTGCGAAGCAACATGAAAGCTGTTTCAGCTACATGGATCATTGTTACGCGAGATACGGTGGTTAGAGGTTAGGTTAGTTCCTTCCTTGTCCATACGGTCCACGTGGTGGCTGCGGTTGCGAGAGATGCCCGAACGTTGTTGCGGATTAGCATACTGGCATCGGGCCTCCTGGAAACTAGGTTAGGTTTTAGGTGGCTCATCGCATATCCAGCGAGATCCTGGCAATTGGAGTGAGCCAATGACGGGAAGAAGCGGGATGCTAGCTGCCGCTCGGCCTTATCACTGGATAACGATGTCCTTTCTCCGAAGCTCTGCTACTTCGGCCTCTGTCCAGTGGCCGAGGAGAGGACTCCTCCGCTTTTGCTCCTTCGCTCTAGCGGCTGCTCCAAATTGGCGCTGGAGAATCTCCAGATATAACTGGATCGAATGCGAGGCTTGGTGGAGCGGCGGAGCCCTGCGAGAGAGATCCTCCCGCTTCCAGAGCGCCTCCTCGCCTAACAACGTTCGTGGCTTTTGAATTGCGGCGCATCAGCGTCTGTCTTTCTCGCACAGTTGAAGCTGAGAGGAGAGCTGGCGAGGCCGTCCCTCCAGCTGTAGCCCCCATTTGCATCCCGCCTTGCATCCGATATCTCCAAGCGTGTTCATACAATTCCGATATGCTCCTTGGTATTCAGAGCACGCTCGCTTCTTCTTTCCGGCCTCCTTTTTTCTCGGTAGTCGCCCCTCCGCCCTCCGCCCGCCGCCCGCCGCCTGCCTACCCGCCAGTAATTGGCTTAGGAAGGAATACATTAATTATGCCGGGGCTATTAGACCACTAGGCAGCTTCAAATGCGGAAACCATGAACGCCCTGATGCCATACCACCTGACGCCCACACTTCTCTTCTAGGATTTTCATCCGGCCAATAAGGCAACTACGCCCTCTTGTCTTTTCTTCCTTGAGGCGCTCTCGTTACTGCTGCTGCTGCTGCTGCTGCTTTTATAAACACGCCAAAGCGTTTTCATGTACTCCCTGAATACGTAGTAATGCTATAATGCTAACAACCAGCTGCATTCGTTTAGACACTCTTTCACGGTGCAGCGGTTTTGTTCTAACTATTTCCTTAATTAGAAATATGCCCAGCATGATAAAAGTTGTAAACAAGATTGCGATAACATTGCTCTGACTCGGCACTGTTATGTAAGTAGTATTAAGACGTTAAAAATAAGAACTCTACGTTTCTGTATGCCCGGCCTTTTCAGTTAAACAACCTCAAATGATCAGTACGGATTCCATAAAAATCCGACCGTCAGTTTTCGCAATACATTGCGTCTCAGAGGCGGGCCGCATCGAGCTCAAAGACTACGTCTTCCACGCGATCCATGGCATTAAAATTCCAAAAGGCAGGAGGAAAAATGCAAGAAAGGCGGAAATACGGGGACGATTATATTTATACGGAATAACCCGGCGCAGTAATAAAGTCGAAAGGACAAGGGTTATTTGAATTGGGAGTCCAAGCGTTGGAGGAGCCAGATTTCCGGTGGGAGAGGGCGGTCGGTTCAAGGGGTTCATTCCGGAGGTGAGTGAGGTTAGGGTAGTCAGAAAATCACCGTTTTTCGATTCAATTCTTCAGAGGCCGGGCTTTCCCGGCTCGGGCTCGGCACTAACGAGCAAACACAGCTCTCCTCTCGTTTGTATGCAATCGCCTGACCCACTGACATGCCTCGGGATCCTGTGGACGTGTCGCCGCGATGCCTGCTGCCGCAGCTTTGTCGAAGGTGAATGGGGACGGGCTTCACTAATGACGACAGTACTTAGGGAGGCCGGGCTTAACCAGTCGCTGGATATATCGAACGAGTTAGCGATACGTTAACGATTCCCGAGGACTCGGCCTTCCACCTCGTTCCTGTCTGCGAGCGTACTCCCGTCATCTACCGCCGATGATAATGCGAACACTGACTGATAATGACCAGCATCCACCGAGATTTAGTGACTCTCTCATCCACTCCATCAATGTTTCCACTCTAGTTTCCGATGTCCGAATTCAGAGGAGGGAAATTAATTATTGCTACTGCTTCAGCTTCGAATACATATTCAATGTGGTTCGGGGCAAATTTCGTGAAATTTCGCCGCATTGAGTGTGCCGTATTTGGGTTTATGGCTGAATTGCAATCGGCTTTCTTTACAGGTTTGCTTGCAGAATATTAAACTAGCCAAGAGAATAGTGGAAATTTCGGAATGCTATTATTTCAGACATTTGATGTTGTATTTATAAGATTTTACTTTGGGGATAATTACTATTCTACTTCGTTATGTCTTATTATTATGTGCGCATAATTGGTAAGCAATTGTTCCTCTGGCCTGATGTTCCGTTAGCATTCTGTTTTATGGATGATTGCATTCTCACTTTGTAACATATTCTGTTAGTACACGCTTCATTATGCTTAATATAGCTTTGTGCTATCTTTATTCATCATCTTATTATGATCTAAAAATACAATTCATGAACGCAAATGTTTACCTGAGAACCTTAATTGTTTGGAACACATGTCTCCGGAGAAATGCAATTAATCGATGTCTTTCATGATCCCTTATTATTCCTGAAAAGTAGCAGCGAGACATGCTTAAAGGAATTAAAGGAAAACAGAGCAATGGCAACATAAATCCGATACTACTCTGCAAGGAATATGACACAATTAGAGAAGTTGACTTGAGGAATCACTTAGTTTACAAATTTGCGGTAATTTTTCTCGCGTATAAAGATTATTATCCAATCGTGTATATCAGTTTAAACTTGTTTGACATTCTACAAAGGAATGCAAATGTTGTTTAAACTATATTACTTTCAGATTGTTTCGAGTAACTAAAAATATGTTTTTAGACGTTTGTATGTGTATGCATTGATCAAAGAGGAAATGATAATCATATCTATCTACTTTTCAAAGATATATTCTACCACAATTATCTTTCACTCTCCAAAACACAGAATTTTACATTAAGAAACAAGGCCTCGTTGCACACAAATCACGTCTACGTTTCTAGTAATTTAATGCTTTAAAGGTGGCATTATACATACTTGAAAGAGATGAAAGCGTTCGTTTTGAATGAAGATTTAAAATATAGTTAAGGGAAAGCGCGATAGGAGGCGCAGTATCAATATAGGCGAAAATATTTAAGAGCCGCTTTAAGTTCAGTCGAGTATAAAGTTAAGCTGAAGCTGCAGTCATCTGCATTATAATAGGCAGCCTCTCAAGCTTCCCGAGCTGTGTCACCCCACGGCTTTCTTAGGCGCCCCATTCGTTGCAAACTTTCTTGCCGCTCTTCTGTTTCCTGACCTCAGCACCTATCTCCAACTTCAGCCAGTGAGCACAATAGGCGGATAGACAATGTAATAGACGTTTCCGGTCCCTTAATTGCTTCGTCGTTGCATGCCGCTACTCTGGGATATTCAATGATCCATTTAAACGAGAAATTTCCAAGGTTTCCATACACGTTCTATACAAGTTTAACCTTTACGTTGCGACATTAGACTATAGGCGAATTTTGCAGCCATGAGCAACTTGGCAAAACCCGTAGAAATAGTAGTACACTACTTATGATAAATATGCAGGTGTGTGCAACGGTATATCTGCTACTTAAATGCAAAATGTAGAAAAGCCTTGCTTGTAAATTCGCAAAAATGATCTTTATTCTGTTCACTTGTCCCTGGGCCATTTCATTTTGTCACCTTCTATAATGCAGAGCAACGCAGTAGTATTTAAGTACACGGAACTCAATTTAAAACCAAAGATGTACTCAAATGGAGTTTTCCAAAAGACAAACTCTATTTCATTACATGTAACTCTCTGCTCGGGTTTGAAAAGGTTAAAGTTTGTCTTCTCCTCCATAATTGACCCTTTTCAACACTGTTCAAGATGGAGAAACTAATTACGTTGTGTAAAGGTAGAAGCTTCATTGACCATTAATTCAGACTTTAGTTACAATTCGTTTCAAGAATAGCAGTAGGTTTAAATTAATGCCATACGAAAGTTTACAGCTTGTATAGCTTGAGTGGAGAGACTAGAATTTCAGGTATCGAAAATCAAATGTCTGAGCTCTGTTTGTAATTAGATGGATTGACGAGAGCAGGAGCTGTCAAGGCAAGGCCTTCGGTTTCAGTGGGAGAAACTGGGAATTTGCATAGGGAGTGCGGTGCGCGTGGCTCTCAGTGTCGCCTTGACCGAGCTTATCGGGTGTGTGCGCGCGTGAAAGGGGAAACTAGGAAGCAGAGCAGTGGGATGCTGGGAGACACGGCTCGAGATAGATGGATGGAGAAAGGACTAGCACAGCTGCAATAGCGGAGAAGCTGGGCGATAGGGCGGCTCCGACACCGTGAAGGTAATCCCTTGCTCGTCTAGGGCTTAGCGATACGGTGTATCAGGTGAAACGAGGTCTGAAGGCCGAGAGAAGGCCGCCTGCAAACAGCTGAAACAGCAAGCGACAGCCTACCACCTCCCTCACTCCATCACTTCTGAATGACTGGCGGCTCTGACCTCCTACCCTTCCCATAACTTCCGCTTTCCCGGCCCCGTCACCATCATCCCTTCTGATCGCTCCCAAAATGGATATTACTCCGGCATTCTTTCCGCCCGAGTCCCTCTAATCGTCCCGCTAGATAAAGACTTCCCAGAAAAGTTCTGCCGCTCCCCGATAGAGCTCCGCCGGCACACATCTTTCTCGAATGCACTTCCCTGATAGAGTTACTCTCGCCCGACTGATTCCTCCCTCGCAGACACCTCGTTAGATTTCCCCATCAAAGGAGCACACCCGCTGTAAGTTGACTCGTGTAACTGTGTTTGAAACTAGTCGAATTATCCTCCTCCTACCGACTGGAACTAGTTCTTCGCGAAATAGCTTTGCGCCTCTGCTGAGCCAACTATCTTAGTAAAAATCTGCCATTCCATTTCTGAACTAAGTCAAGTGAGAATATTTTTACTATGAGAGCTGCCAAGAAGATTTTTTCGAATTTTATTATAAAAAATAACGTAACCTATTAGATCACTGTAAACTAGTTTTGTGCTTTCTAATAAATACTAAATATGACAATTTACTATAAACATTTATGGTGCTTGAGCAGTCATTTCAATGCTACTCACTGTCAATCTTAAGGCGTGAGAAAAATGCTTGAACGAATCGCACGCGGCGAATGCGGTGAAATCTAACTAAATGGACGTTGCAAAAGATTTCAGAAAGTAAAATTTATTAATACTGATCATCACAGTGTATATTTTATATAACATATATTTGATAATATATGAAAATAGAATTTCGCGTGTATTTTCTAGTAAAATTATAATAGGAGCTCTAAAACAATTAGTTCTGATAAAAAATAAGACACATAATCTTCAGTTAAACAAGGTTTTATCTACCACGTTTTTGACATAATTTGAATTAAAATTATTATTCTTGCTTTTCAAAGTACTAAATTTAACCTTAATACGTGGTTACGTTTGTGTCGCGCTTGACTGCTTTTATTAATATTATGTATGTTCGCTATACAGACAAAGACAAGCCCCAGACGTCAGTTCCTCGAACAATCTTACTGGAGGGAAGACTTATTGGCATCTGTCAACTGTTGTCGCGTTCGCGCAGAGGTTAGGGTGCACTGACTGGCTGAGCCGTTTATAATTATGGTCTATACAGCACGCGGAATGGGCCACTGTTAGTGGTTATAGATGGTCAATGTCAGCCGAAGCGACCGGGTAATTCAGTGATCAGATTCACTAACTGTCGCCTATAATTTACCCCCGAAATTCAGGGAGGCAACCTCCATGCGTGTAGAGTTAATCGGCTCTCTCTCTCACTCTCTCTCTCTCTCGCTCGCACTCGCTCTCTCTGCTCTCTCTCTCTGCTCTCTCCCGTGAGCGCCGAATTTGCAAATCATGTGTCAAGCGTAAATTCCATGAGGAAATTGTTAATAATTATATTATGATTTCAAATTGGACTGTCGGAGATACGGAAAGATGTATTGTATGTCATGCAGTTGTAAGAAAGAGCGTGTTAGGTTTGTGACAACGTTAGCACCTCAAAATAGATATTAAGTTTGATTGAATTTGCAATGGCAATAGAAAATCAGATTTCCATATTACACACTCGTATCCATATACGTCTAATAGTATTGCTGTTAAGAATACAAACAAGTAGAAGGCAATCTAGAATTGTCCTTTATTAAGGCAGTCTTAAATATGACAAGAAGGTCATTTTAATATTACTTTTAATTGTCATATATTGACTGCAACATAATATCGAAGTGATGAATTGTTACTTACGAAATTTGGCTGCGAAGATTTTTAATTTTACCTTAACGATATCGAGAGATCTGAAATTCCATTATAATGAGCCGAGTAATCGCTTAAACCAAAAGCCAAGGTAATAATTCCCGGATTTGAAACTGAATTTCGTTCTCGCTAAATACCGGCTGGCGCTGGACCGTCAGCAAAAATCATTCGCCAACAATTCAGCAACAAAAGCCTGTTTAACCGAATGGGCCATTATGCATTCTGCGGCGCGTATGCCTGCTGTTCCGCGTATCCGATTTCAGACAAAACTAATCTCATTAATTCTGCTACCATGTTGCCTGGTTTCACAGCCGGTGCCCATTGCCACGTCCCGCACAATCGCACCAGCTATTTAATCATTTATTGCAGCGGACCAGGATCCGCTGCGATGAAAAACACCCACGAATTCCCGAACCCATACCTACGCAACAACTGACGCCTAATACGTTACTTTCTCATGATCTCAAGTCAGTGAAGTGCTGCCCTTCAGAAGCACAATCTCAACCAAACTCAATATGACAATAATTTCACTAATAACTTCTATTTACTCCAAATTGTAGAAGAAATTGAAAGAGATCCGGAAAAAGAATGAAACAAATGCATCTTGATTCTCATCCAATCGCGTGTATCAACGACAAAACTTTTATATGTTAAATAAATAAACACGGATACGAATACAGTTCGTATTAATTTTTCAAGCAAAATATATTTACATTATTCTTTATTGCAATAAAGAAAATCTAAAAATCGGGCAATTCGCTCGAAGTACCCATAAGACTGCGAATCAAACATCAGCACAGTACAAATAAAAACTTCATATGGCAGAGGCACATATCGGATAAATTAATCGTGGAGTATTAAAGGGGATTATTACAAGATGGGAAGGCGTGTGATGATAGAGTAGAGGAGGGTGGTCTTTGGCCAACAAGTGTCGTTATTGTATGATCTCGGGACACATATTGTCACACTATGAGGTAGGTGGTGGCGAGTGTAGTTGGCGAGTGGCGTATGTCGCGATCCTGAACAGGGCCGCGTGACACGGGCATCGGGTTAAGGCCTGTTATCAGGCTGGAGGCGCGTGAACACGCACATTACGTTTAATGTTGCCGGGGAACGTGCGTACGATAACTGGTGGGTGGGGGCGGGGGTTGCTCGGGGGTGGCAGGGATCCCAGAGGCTTGTCCCACCGGCAATACGTTGGCCCAGCACGGCACGTACACGCCACGATAATTGGCCAGATGCACGTACTCACGCGCCACCGTGCCCCCTTCCCTCGCCCGCCTCGCTCCCTTATTTATTAACGCGCGATCCCACTCCCTGATATCGGACACTGACGACTCAATCGTGTTTAATAAGTGCCATCTACCGGCAAATCTTGACGCCGGCCATTACGCAGCCCGTGTTACGCCTCTGATTATATTAGCGCCGATCACGCCACCTTGTTAATTACTTCACTGACACCTGCTCGAGCCCAGGCATTCCCTCCTTGTCATTCCTTTCAATTCTCATGAAGCTCCCCACTACAATTTTCACCTTTGTGCTAGTTTCGTATTTATGCTGTGACATTCGAGTGTACCCCAATGTTTTCATTGCGGAATAGTTAACAAAAGCAAAGATCTGCCGATGGAATGTTGATAAATATCAAATGTGAAGAACGCAGAAAAGTGTAATGTCAAAGACAGTTTTCTTTGTGTCACTAAGATAAGAATGGAGGAAGTTGAAGTACGTAGAGTAAAGCTAGGTTTAACGTAGACGAAGAAATAATGTGAAACTCCCCCAGGTTAAAATTCAGGTTATTTACTAACCACTTTTATAGCGTTATACGTTGATATAGTGGAACGTTTAAATATCACATCTTAGAGGAAGAATTTATTCATAGTCGACCAGTTTTCCGTAATCAAAATGTACTATCAAACATTCAAATTAAACGAAACTACTATTTTCGGTATTTGAATCGTGCATTGTATAAACTTGGTCAGGCATACCTTTAATATTCCCCCAAATTAATTACTCGAGATTCATTAAATTCTTAAAACAATTCCAGGTACGCGAGCAGTTGAAATAGTCCGGGCGAGCGGTTCAATATTACTTAGCCAGCAGACGATATATCGCACCTCTATTAAGGAGCTGAGGGTAAAGGCGATACTACTGCTGCATAGTTGCCAGAGACAAATGAGCGTCAGGATAGACTAATGTGCTTCGTCTCTGATTAAAAGAATTTCCTCATGTTCCGGGCAGTGAGTTCGGCGGGGCACGCAATTTTTAATCACCCCGGACGTCCAGGCCGAGTACCAGGACCGAGACCGAGACCGAGACCAGGAGCAGGATCATGAGCAGGCCTGCGAATAAGGCGAAGGAAACGCCGAGGACAATTTATGTTACAAATAGGTGGTGGGATGGCGTAATAGGTAACAAGAAGAAAACTAAGCGATCACATTAATTGCGTCCTGGGGGAACTCAGCCCTTACCGAGGATGGTGAAACCTGGAGGGGGAGGGGCCCGCGGAAAAAGAGTTATTTCGGCTGGCTGCTGATTCTGCTGAAATTAGCCGTACACGAAACCACCGGGAAACAAAGGGACCCATTTGTTTGGCCGATTTTACCCAGGAGCCCACTTACGACCCTCGAAGACAGCTCGCTCTACGTAACTCGCTTTTACTTAACGCGCCGCTTGATGACGCTCCCATCTCTCATTAACGCGATCGATATAAACTGGCATTACGTTGTTAGCGTCTTTAATACGGCCGCGCGTTATTAGAGAAAGGATTTATGAAACGTGCCAGATGCTCGGCAGTCAAAATCCCCGGAATCTCCCGTGGAATTTCGCCGCCCGAAATTCTCCCTTGAAATACCGCTGGCTCGCATTGTTTAGCCGGTGATGCGATCTCATTATCACTGGAATAATGAAGTCGGCACTCCTGCCTAATTCCACCCAGGAAACGTATCATTTAGTAACCAACTGCATCACTAACTCCCAAGTTAATATCTCCAAAAGTGGTTGTTATCTGGAATTTTTACGCTCCTATGGTGCGGTTATTGGATTCGCAAGAACTATTCCGCGCGAAATAAGATATCTTAAAGATTCTGCAATGTTCTAATTTCAGACTTATGTGAGTAACACATTTGAAACTGTATTAACAAAAATAAGCAAACACCAAATAATCCTTTGCGACACTATTATTTTACACTCACATATTCCGCCTACTTCTTTTTCTAACTTCTTTTATTCTGTCGCTTCCCACATTGCAGAGAATGACTACTATAATTGTCTTTAATGTTGAAAAAACTCCATTTGAAGATAGCTTACGCATATATTTGTACTTAAATGGTATTTGTCAAAGAATGAACTCCTCTTGATTATACATATATGAGAATCTTTCAGGAATTAAAGAGGTTGAGCAATCTTCAAGGCTTCCATTCATCACATTTTCACTTATTACGACGAGTGAGCAATGACAACATTACATACATATATATAGTTGCTAAGAGAATGTGAATGGTGAGTGGTCAAGCGGACCTGACCGGGATTTTACTCTTTCCAGTTACGTTTCGGGAATTTCGTAGCCTTACTTTCCCTGACGCGCTTTCTACCGCACATGATACGCGCTTTGTAGTCAAGCTATGCATCTGTGTTTGAAATTTGAAGTGAGACAGGGAGCCGCCTCTGTTCACTTTCTTAACATAAAGAGTGAATCTAATTCTCATTACATTGCATTTCCTGGGTTTCCGACCGGCAAAAGGCTATCATAAAATATTTTAATTTATACCTTGTCTTGCCCAGAATCAATGATCACTGCCGATCACGGAATGATCCTTTATTATTTTTATTATTTTCTTAATCCCTTTAAAAGTCCGCATTGAATACTTGACTCGCCAACACGCAGCGTGCCTCAGCAAATGCGTCCCCCCAAGTAATTGTTTTTATTCAATATTTGAAATCGCTTTGCCACCCTGAATGAAACAATGTTCGGTAGATGAAAGTCCGTATTATATTTTGAAATCAGTCTTAGTGTGGCTAATCTACCCCAACATTACTTTCAATCTACCTCAATTACGAATTGCGGGAAATGAGACTGTGGCCTATATTTATTTTCTTTCGGGAAACAACATGTGTGGATTTCAGGAAAACCTGGAATGCCTGTGAAGTAAATCGACCCGCTTGCCTGGAATGATCCTTTCCAGATTGGCCGTACCTGGTAGGAAGTGTTTGGGCAAAGCATATACCGTCCGGCTCAACAAAATTTACTTACTGGGATCAGCGAAAAGGTCTTCTCATATTAAGGATTCTCCTGCCTTTAACAAGGGATAGACAAATACTGCCAAAGAGTCCGATCTTAATGACTTAGAGATGCGTGTATATTTTAGACTTTCATTTTTGTGGGTCACAGGTAACATAAAAAAGGGGCTAAAGTGTATAAGTGATCTGGAAGGTGCAGTAAAAACTCATTTCTGCTTACAAATATTGAAAAATGTGGAGAAACAGCAACCCTTATAATGTATCAATTGATCCTGATCCCTAAGGAACCATAATGTAGAGTCACGCTAATCTCGTGTGATGAATGTATTAATTCATTTTAATCTAAATCTGCGATTTGACGTAAAAGAACTGATCCGTTTAAAGAAAAATGGTACCCAACCCTGGCTTGTGAGTCGTTCAAAGTGTCGAACTAAGATGACGCAGCTTGTCTTTATCTAAGTTAGGTTGACCTTACTGGTTCGGACAAGCAATAGCGACGCTGTAGAATCTACAGCGTAGATGCGTAGTGCTAGGACTACGACGCACCCAAGTGTCAAGGGAAGTGACAGTGACTGCGCTTGGGAGATGGAAATCTCGTTCAGATTCTCTCAGGGGTCCGACTAGGAGATCTCATAGCCGACTACATCTTGGCACAATTGGAATCATGCAAATCGATTGGGGGCTTCATATTCAATGAGGCAATTAACATACACGCGGTTTCACATTGATAGGTTAGGAGGCAGGGGCAAATGGATGGCCGGAGCGTCATGCGCGGGCGCGCGCGCGCGCAAGGGAGATAGATGCCGCCGGTATTGCCAGGCTGTTTCCCATTGAAATATTAATCGTAATGCGATGGGATAGCCAACAGCCAGCGTGAAATCCATCGCGTGATTCCTTCCAGGGCTTCCAATCGCGGCGCGCCTCTCCCTGGCAGATCGATTTCCATTAAAGCGCCATTCCCGCTCGATCCTACGGATACGCCGGGCGAAGAAATCGATTTATATTATGCCATCCGCCCTCACCTCTAAATGGATTCGGAGCCGAGGGAAACAGTTCGAGTATTGCTGCCTCGTAATCGTTTCCGTGTCACTACGGCGCGGCGACGCGCTGCGTGCCGAGTAAGTGCGCACTCAGACGGCTCCTGCTATTTCTCCACTTTCTTCCGTGATTTCTGCTCCAGCCGCTTTAAGGCTCGCAGGAGTTTCAGCGACATTGGAAGTGATGTACTTGTCCTATCTGGTCGATGTAGCCATTAGGAACGCTGTAAGAGCACCGACATCCCAATTCCATTTTCCCAAATATTAGGTGACTGAAGCACAACGCTTTCTTACTTTAGTCGGGTTTAAGGCAGTTTTAACGTAAATCCACTTTTACAACGAAAGTGCTGAGAGTTTTCGTCGACTTCGAAGGGAAGTTGACAGTGAATTTAACGCGTGTATATTTTATTAAATGAAATGTATAGATGAGATTCTTCAAATCGCTCGTAACAATTATCTGAGGTACAACGCTTTCTTATTTTATTTATGTTTAAGGTAGTTTTAACGCAAATCAACTTCTGTGAGAAAACTGTTCAAAATTTTGACTGATCTCCTGAAAAGTAGAAGGTAATTCTTAGCTACTCAGCAAACAGCAGAATGTACCCGAGAATAATTATTTAAAGACAAGTTAATCAGCCTTACAATCCAAACATTTGGTACAAGGTTTTGATATTCGCTAGCATTCTATTTTCACAATAAAAATAAACTGAAGTTAGTATCGACAAGATTAATTATAAGAAACATTCTCATAGTTTTGTACAACACTCGAGACAAAACTAGCTGCCTCATTGAGTGGTAGTTCGCATGACTTCGTACACGCAGCACGTGTGCCGAGTGAAATTACTATGGTTTCCTGATTTTAATCCAAGCGGGAGCGCCCGCAACCAGCCAGCTTTTGCTGTCACGTTACTGAGCGTTACGACTGACGTGCGGAGCGCGCGCGTGCGTGCGTTCCACGCTTAGGTGTGCGTGGGCTGTGCTCTCAGTACACGCTTTGAATGTGTGCCTGTACACGGAGGCCAAAGCCGCATCGCCGGAACGATCCGCATTCCGCGGTTCGCAGAATTGAGTTGAGAAATTACCCGCCACTCGCACGATCCGCCTTGTAATAATCGCAACGCTCCCGTTCCAGCGCGTCCCCCCCTCTCCCACTCCCAGCGCCAATTCCTCTTTCGCTAGTTCCGCTCGCCACCGTTTCTGGGAATGGGCTGCTGATCCATGTTCCCGGATAGAAACTCACGGCAAATTGTTTGCTTACCGTAAAGTCAAGTACACGTTTGCATGCATGCTTCATTTACGCCAGAGTCGATCTACATGCCTTCATAGAACTGAATTTTTAGTTAACGCTTTCAGTGCTCTAATTACGGTTTTTTACTCTTTCGCTATAACTTGCTATAAATATTTTATTAACATTATTATCGGGTAAATACTTATGTCTACGTCAAGGTGACAGCACTTGGACTGTTAATTAGGTTTCAAAGCACTTGCCATGATAGAAATTATTCACCCGATTTAGTATTACTATTAAGGAATGCTAGATTTGTACAATTTTGAGAGATCGCAAAAAGTGCTAGTTTTAATTGGAACCCCTTCTGAAGACGGACAGTCCGATTGAACCTAGTATGAATAATTAGGTAATCTCTTCTACGCCCTATCTGAGAAGTTCAACTTTTTAATAAATCATTAGCTCGTTTGCAATCGCACTTTATTATAATAAAATTTGAATAAAAATTGTAATAATAGTTTAACAATCTTTGCGTGAACCACTTTGCGAAAGTACGAGGGGACGAAAGATTGCCAAAACCAAGGCATAAAGCGACGAGAATATTGTGGATCGAAGCGCTGACATCACTGGAGTCACCAGAAGATAACAAGGCGACAAAGAGACGAATATAGAAGAGCGTGGGCCGTGGTTGAAGAAGATGAGAGAGGAAAAGGGTGGAAGGACGATCGGAGGACGGGGTGGGCGAATTGTTTTAATAAAGCGGCTGCAGAACGTATACCCGGCGATGGTTGAATCCGGTAATTGACTTGGAAACTTGCATCCATCCGATGGTAGTGCCGCCGCGGCGCGCGATGGCATCCCGAACTCCCGGACATTAGAAAAAGAGATGCGGCGACGAGGATTCGCCGGTGAATGCTCGGAGCGGAGAGAAATATTTAAATTCCTTCATTACTCGCTGAAGGAATCGCCAGGAAGATGGAATCGTACTGGATATTATCATTCCACTATTTCATCGAGCCAGGGACGCTTGAGCTTTCAACACTTGGCGAGTGCGGGGCTAAGAACGCTCGCCTTGAAAGAGAACGGAGACGTTCTCGAGAAGGAGGTCCTCCTCTCGCTTGGTTCCTCGGCCGGGCTGGGCTGGGCTGGGCTCCTTTGCTTTTCCATCCCGGAGGAAACTTCGTAACACCGAGGCGTATCTCGGCTGGCACGCTGAGTAGGAGATGCTCGAGGAAACCGGGTTACTCCGAGTGGCAGTGCTCTCCAGCGTTTTACACCGGTCCTCGCGGAAAGTCAAATTGTTGGCGTTAATTGAACGCGCGGCGAATTCGCATCTTCCACCTGCTTGTCCCGCCCGGCCAGCTCCCTCTCTTACCATCTCGACTCGTCGTTTGTGGCTCCCGCCTACTCGCCGAGCAACCACTCGAACATCTTTCAAGCGAAAATCTCACTGCCAGTCCTCCCCTCTACAGAACGATCCCTTTACCTTCGAATTAGCAACTATTTTCACTCACAGCCAATTTTAGTCGATTAAAACTATTCAATCACGTTTATTCCAAAATAGTATAACGACATTTTCAAAACATCTCTAAAAAGCTCGATAGAGATATTCGGGTCATCTTTGGAATGCCCACTAAAGACCCGAAAACGTCTCACGTACGTTTGTCAGACGTCCAAAATTACAAAATGAAATATTTTAAAGGCATTGAGTTATGCTTATGAGTACATATTTAAAACGTCTTCGGCAGAACATCTTTAACATGTCCTACGGATGTTGTAAGACGGCAGATTTTTCATATGTTTGTATGTAACATTATACAGTTCAACGCTGTACATTCGTTGATTACTAATCAGTGTTTAGAATATTTCATAATAGTGCATAATAATAAATTACTATTTTTGGTTACTTTCACGTTAATATTTCGATTAGTGCGAAGGAAGTTACTTTAAAGAATCCCATTAGTGATATTCTAGATTACATAATGAACATAACCGAAAACTACTTTACCATTTTTATCAACACTTTCTTTTCTGAGTGTGCTATTATTGTCATATTAATAATTGTAGCTGCGAATATTTATCCAAATAAATTGAAGAGCTGTAGAAACAATATTACGAAAGTAACGCGTGCAATAAGAGCCAAGTAGCCTCATCAAATATCTCGATATACAATTATTTGGATCATTTGAGTCGCAATTTCGCCGTGTCCCGCTTCCGCATATAGTTATAAAAACCGCAGGCAGCCGGGGATTGAATTTTGAAATGCAGCAGCGCAGAGATAATACAAGCGGCAGTTAATGGCACCGCAAACATCATGGGCCGCGTATGCGTGTCGCATTACGGAATCCATTTTTGACCGGTATGTCATCTCATCATCGAGGTAATTACAAAATTCCGCATTCACCGCAGTGCTCGGCATGGAGTGCAGGCCGACGGCGGAGAGAGCGCGGGAGAGAGCGGAAGAGAGAGTGGCGGATGGATGAGGAGTGAGAGAGAACGGGAGAGGGAGAATGCGTCAAAACGTGATGAAAGAGTGGTGGCAGCGTATTACCGAAAACAATAATGTCAGCAATGAAATCCCGGGCACAGTGTCCTGCACATTTACGGTAAAAATTGCTGCTCCACGCGTGTTCGTCCTTGGTAACTTCAATGCTGCCCGAATTACTAAATACTAAAGGCGTTAAACGAGTATTTGGTGTAACAAAAAATCGGTTGGGTGGTCGAATGAAATAGATCTATTAGATTTGATGTAGCAGGTATAAACGGAATTAATATTGTTAATAGCACATAACATGAATCTGTTAATGACAAGTCCGTTAACCTTTCAGTGGATTCTCATCTACTATTGGCATATTTCGTGTTTGAAACTTGATCGGAACTTTTATAATTCTTATTTAAATTAATATATCGATAATTGCTTTGTGGAAACACATTACTTCGTCGAAGTACCATATCCAGTCCAACACCATTAGCTATTTTAACTTCTACGCTCCGATATTAGATCAGAGTCGAAAGATTCTTCCAAAACATTATGTATTTTGTACTATCTGAAAACAATTATAGCTTCCACTGTCGTAGCATCCATGGTATAACTGACATTTTCCAGGAATAGTTAGCGAAAATAATTTCGTAGCGTAAAGGTTAACCCAAAAGTCGACAATATTGTATGAACGTCAGTTGTCGAATTTTCTCCGGTGTATGACGCTTACAGGTATGAAAGTCATGCTAGAATCTCGGCCGCGTGTTTCGCTGGCTGTCGGTGCAGGTCGATGAAAATCTATTACTGGGCGAAATCCGACGCGAGCGCGACAAATTAGAGAATTAATTGTATAAATCCCTTGGCCCGCGAAGTAACGCAGGCAGAGAGTAAAAGGGAGAGGGAGAAGGGGAGAGAAAGAGGGAGTGGGTGGGGGGCAACGGGCGGGGGTGGTCCGGATCGAGCTGCTAGGGAGCAGTAATCCCCTTTCGAATATCCACGAACGCGCTCTCGCCCGCAAATTGCCGTACAAACTGTCGGAAATCGTTTGCGAAGCGTTAATAATGCAATTTAATTTTAATAACCAGCTACCCCGAAAGCCCGATCCGCCGCCGCCGCCACCGCCGCCTTTCCCGCGTAAGACGCGTGGCTGCTTGAATTGTTTATTGGGCCGGGCCGATGAAAAAATCCAATTAGTGGAACCCGTGTGACTTTGGATTGCAACTGAATTCGATATTTTAGGAGCTCAGCCTGCCACATCCATATGTATCGCCCGGATTGTATGTGGGAGTTGCAATTTGCAGCGGAGTTACCAAGCTTCGGCTTAAGGGATTAGGAGTTAGTTAGTTAGTTGAGTTAAAGTTAATGGCATAGTATTATGTGGTGACACAGTTTGGCGAATTCGAATTGCTTAACCAAGATATTGGTTCCACAAGATGTTATTATATTTTCGAGGCAAAAGTTACGCGTGTCTAACGTTTGCTGACATTTGGCAAATTCATTCACTTTCGTTACAGACACTGACATTCAATATCATTATTAAATACTTAAAATTGAACAGAAACTAACATAACTCCTGATGTTTAGAATCAAATTACAATAAATTTAGAATTATGAACTGTTTGAGCTTCAAAATGACTCTCTCCAGCTCGGTATAAGAAGTAATATGTACGTGTTTCAAGAAAACTTAAATATTTCTTATGTGTTTGAAAGCTTATAAATAACTTTCAATTACATAATTTAAACAAAATTGGGTATCTCAACAGAATGCGCTCAACATCAAAAGCTGTAGCTGAATTACTTTTAAAGCTAGAAAGCCATTAATGCAAGTATCATAAAGTAAAGCTAGACTTCTGGAATGCAAAGAGTTAGCTGCATTTACTTAATAGGAAGTCAATACTATTCATTAAGTTAAATCCTATTAACCTTTGACCTAAGAGATCCTAAGCTGGCACGCCTGAAGCGTGAATTCCTAGTCTCCTCTCACGGAGTATCGAGGGATTGGCGAGAATGACCGCGACATAACCTCAAAGGATGGTATTCCGACTTGGCGAGCTGCGGTAAGCGCGCGTCGGCCGATCGTCAGTAATCAGTGTGCAGCGTTTCCGGATTACGTTGATGGAGGGAGGACCAGCACAGAAGGGTGGAGAGCCGGGTCAAATGGGTAAGGGGTTAATTTGAATTAATTCGCGTAATTAGTCGGGATAATTAAAGCCGTCGAGGTTCAGGCATGCGGGAGGCATAAACGCCAGTAATCCCGAGAACTCTGCCATCACAAGTGTCGCCAAATTTTCGTGAAAATCGCTAAATTCTAGGGTCCAATAATGCTGTGTGTCATTCGTACTTAATTCAAAGACAGTAGCTTAAGCACAGAAACCTCACGTGATAAATAAGGGTTTTATTTGTCACCTACTATTTTGGTGCCTAGTTTAGGGATCGACCAGCTCGGAAAATTAAAAATGTATGATGTGAATATTTTCATTAATGAAAAATGAATTATGTTCGCCAAATTGTCCTTCAAGGCACTAGTGGCTGTTCTACCACTGGTTCTACCACTGGTTTAGGGTTCAACTAATCCTATGAGGCGTATAAAATGTAAACAATCGGACAAACTGAATTGAGATGTATGAAGATGTATGAATGCCCTATTTTGGCATAACATAATTATAAGCTTATTGCATACAACATATTGTCGAGTATTATGTTGTTATGTCATCTACACTCTCTACCAATTAGAACCCACTTAGGCCCAAAATAAGAATTCCATCTAACCCTAACACATATTTTACACATTGAATGAATTAAGTACGCATATTCGGGAAATTTCATACTTTCAGATACGTCTGGTGCACTAAACATCCGCCTTCCAGTATTTGGCATGCTTCCCTCTCACCCCGGTAGATTTAAAGTCTTTAAAAAAGTCATCGCGGCCGTCTTAGCTGAACCACTGCGCTATAAAACATTGCGCGACTAGAAGGAGGAGGGGGGGGGGGGGGGGTGTCCGGCTGCGAGAGGAAACACGTTTCTCGGGCGGGCTTTTGTTCCACGATATCTGGAGCAAGTGTGTCCCTTTTTCCGCGAGTGCGCTCGACTTTCCCTTCAACCGGACACACCAGCCTGCACATGTACACTCGCTCGTCGCTGGAGTGCGCTGCTGCATGAGCCGCTGTGTTTCGCACAGCCACGACAAAGACGGGGTGAGAAAAGACCGCAGAACTCTTGTGCCAGCTGGAATTCTCAGCTAAGTTGTCCCCTGAGTTACTGGATTTGTGGGCCACAGCTCTGCTACTCCAGCTTTAGTTTCCACTCCCACGATTCTGGGCCAGTGGGCACTATTTGCATTTTGTAATTGCAACCGAATGAACCTACAGCTCATGCACCTGCTGCAGTAATCCGTTGTTGCATATAATTGTGAGGACACTGTTTGTTTTTAAAAAGAAACTTGGATAGGGAAGCCAATTTTTTTAATTCAGACTTTTTTATTTGCTTCTTTCCCAGTGACTTCGAATTTATATTGGTTACGAATGTAACAATCACTCGATCTAACATTTTTTACCTTTGGATTTACCCGTAGTGCATTACAAATGTTAGTATTTTATACTTTAAATTTAGGTATATTTTGTACTTTTGATTATGCTTGCAAGGTAATTGGTAAAATTGATTATTGGAAATCTGATGTATCAAAAAGAACAACGCAACACAAGATTACTTCAACAAAACTGTTATTAAAAGGTAATATAATGAATCATTGTTAAAATTCTGCATAAATACTATCACTATATTGTTGTATTATCGCGATCCAAACTCAATTATTCACTAATTCATATTTATACTGATAATAAAAATGCAATCTTTCAATACAGAAAAAGCGTAGAAGTGGACGTTTCTCACTAAAGACTGAATATCGTGCATTTGCAACGAAAAATGTTAATAAACACGAGAAATGTTCGGTCGTCAACGAAGGCTGAGGATCAATGTAAACAAATGTTGGAAGACTTTTCTCATCTGACGCGGGAGTCACTTAAGAACTCATCAAAGTATTCAAAAATGTGCAGAGCGCTCGAATTTAATTCAAACGAAACTGGGTTAAATCTCTTCAGAGTTAGTTTGCACTAAGCGCACGCATTACCGGGAAGGATATTTCATGCATATAATGCAGCCAACAAAGTTCGGTAATTCCGGGGAAATTAATTAATGGGTAATAAATTACATTTTATCCCCTACCAATTATTAATAACAACCTCATTAGCCATTAACAAACCGATTAACAAGTACGAGTTTCGTTAATTCTTACTCTTCAAGTTATATTTGAATAACATTAATTATGAAAGTTTGTGTAACATGTAATGATCCAGACATACAACTTGTATGTATGATACAAGTACTCGTTGAATATATGCTTGACTCTCCTAGAAAGCTTTGAAAAGCTTATCAAAACATAGTGTCTTCGCACTCAAAACACTACTTCCCATTAATTCAAATAAAGAAAAGAAAAAAGTGCAATTAGAAATCTGGTTAAAAGAAATGATTCGCTAACACGTAGAATTTGTGGCGAAAGCGAGAAACGGCTATCAAAACCGTGGAATAAAATGTAACATACTTTCTATGAATGGGTCCGTGACGAAAGAAATATTTCCTTTCTTAACCTCGTTTTATGTGCTCGAAGCGTTAGGCGAGAGAATGGAGCAGTGACTTTTGCGGAAATGCCAAGTTGAAGTGGGTCCTGAATATATAGGGCGCCCGAATGGATTTAGCATAAGTGTCATTCGGGGTGTGAGGTTATGTCTGGATAGGAGTGTGCGGGGGAAGGTTCGGGTGCGTCGTTAAGTCGACATTATGAGTTAGGGAGAGCGACGGAGTTAAGGGAATTAAGGGAAATCGAGTGCTTTAAGTGCGGCATTGTTCAAGGTAGGTGGAAATTTTGTGACCACGCGAGCATCCCTCGGCCATTACGCCCGCCGTTTTAGGGCGCCCCGGGGAGGCGTTGCTTTCCATGCACGTCAGTCGAAAAAGTATTCTTTGTGCTCCCGTCAAATTTCACCATTGAATTTCAAATGTCAGTGTGCAATATCGGCCGAATGCTCGAGAGCGAACGTGAGAACCGATCGTTTAAATTCACCAGCCAGTGGGAATCCTGCCGATTCAAAGTTAATTCCCATAATCTCCATCCATCCCTACTTGCTCCTCTCGATTCAAACTCCCTAGATAGAACCACAGTAATCCCTGAAACTTAAGCACAGTTTAACCTTGTCGCTGTGATATGCAACTATTGTCGGCGGCGCGATATTTAACGTTTATCCAGATCAATTGAAAATTTGAGGGTTTCCCTGGAAAATCGACACTTTTGAAGACTGGTGGGAGGAAGTGATTACGGAGCGTAATGTTTAGGGCGAGTTCACTTAAAAGGAACAGTTGACTTGATCCTGGTGAATGATGAAGGGTCGCGCAGTGTATAAACATAGAAGAGTTCGTGAGATAAGTGTTAAGCGTGCTAGCCCAGCATTTCGAGGAACATCTCCCTTGCTGATAGTGCGCCCTGATGGGGGAGCGGGGAACGGGTTCAACAGCGCGCAAAAATCCAGGAGAGGGATCGGGTCAGAAGGATGAAGGCAGAAAGAAAGGGGAGAGGGAAGGAGAGAAAGAGGTTGGGCACATAAGGTTGGAACAGTGAAGCGAACTGAATTGCTTCCGCGCAGACGGCGTTCCTGTAACTGATAGCTCTGTCTTCATTTCTTCCTGACACGACAGCCCGCTTTCGTTGTCTCCTTTGACTCTTTTCCACTCGGCTCGTCCTATTCGCCCAACCCTTACCCCATCTCCTCCACGCCACTTCGTCTGCCATTCGTACACTATCTCCACCGAGCACTGGATCCCGATCCGTCGGAAAAGAACCGAGCCAGCCACAATGCACCGCGGACTCCGCACATGCGAGCAAGAACAATTTCGACTCGGCTGAAATTAAATTTGTCCGGCGATTATCCGCTTCCAATCGCGTTGCCTGCGCTGCGCTGTCCGCGCGCCCACTCAGCTCTCTTGCATCGCTGCTCTACGTAATCTGACTGTACCCTTTTCAAACTGGTTTGCTAGAAACGCCATTTATTTTACTCCAATCGCTCGCTCAACTATACATCTGTTTAAAGAGATCGGCAAATAAAATTAGCAAGTCTAGATCTGTCTAAATATAGTGAAAGCATTTCTTGCTATTTTTGGGAGAGAGCGCAGAGAGTAGCTTTTAGACATTTCTTTATTCACGTACGAAATTTTCCATGTGAATCAGTGTTTGTATGAACCATAGTTTTTCCTCCATAGTTTTCTTAAACTTTGTGCAATTCATTGTAAAATTAAACAGCTGTTTTTGAAAAGTATCGACTATAGATGTGTACTTACAAATTTAGCTATTGACTACCAAAAAATTTCTTCTATGCATTACAATTTGATGAACTTAATAAGAACTGCAGTTTACTCTATACTTTTTCGCCAGATGCAGTATTGTATTCAATTGACAAGACACTACTTATACTTTTTCTGCAGGATTATTATTAGTATGCAGCAACGTTCATTAGAATTACTAGCCACTCAGAGAAATCGGTCTCGTCACTGACGGAATTAATAAAGTCGCCCGAATGACGAAGGTGAGAGCAGCTGTCGAAAAGTCAACTAATTAAACGCTCAAAAAGGCTTGCCTCGAAAAAATGCCGACTAATTAAATCCTGAAAAAGTCCTGCAAACGATTCGAAAGCGAATGCCGGGCGCGCGGGAGTTGGCCTGGCAAAATGAACAGGGGGAAACTGGAGCGTATTCCGGGATACGCATATAAACAAGCGTGTGCGAGAAGGTGTGTGTGGGCGTCAGGGGCTTAGAAAGGAGGCAGTGGCTCGGATGTGTATTTAATATGCAAATTGAAGAAATGGGATTGCGCGCGGTCGCCGGGGTTGCTGGTGCGCGCCGAGCGATATTTCGAAGCCAACACACCACCGTCAGGATTATATCCTTCCCGACTACCTATATCGCTATGTATTATGCAAATTCCTGTGCGTGCATGTATCGAGTGCGTTTAATGTCCCCTTGTCTCGAGCTCTCAAACCTAAGCCGTCCACACGTATCATCCCTTTTCCACTTTTACAACTCCAGCGCTGCGTAATTAATTTTCTCTATTCCAGTCTGCATTTTGAAATTGTCACTTTTACCGGGAAAAACTGTGTTTAATTTGTCCTCCTTTTGCGTGTTCTATGTTATTAGTGTGTAGTATATATTGCATTATTCATTCTGGGAAAATTCGACTATAGTTAAATGTTACGAGGTAAAAGTCTCATTTGGAAAAGAGCAGGTTTTTCATTCGCAGCGTAGATATTTTCCGGTGGACTGTGAACGACATACTAATGTATTTCAGACTAGTTTAGTGCGCCATACTTAACTTGTAAGTTAAAGGAGAATTCCCTTTTAAGTACGCCAAAACATGGATTGTTTTTGAGAAAGGGAAGCTATACTTTTTAAGTCAAACTGCATATTTCGCTAAAATAGCCACTTAATTATTACAGCAACCCTGTCCACATTCGTTATAAATTTTGATTGCACATTCTTGTTTCACTACACATTTCGCTTAATTTTACAACTAACATGCCCGATTTGAGTTAAGAGAGCTCACGGAAAAAAGGAAGACATCCTCGAAGGTAATGCTAACTGTAAATCCAAACTAAAGGGGGAAGCTTTTGCAGAGCAGTCACGTCTCTAGGCGGGTCTCGTTTACTGATAGCGATGGACTCATGTTTACTTGACTGGCGCTACTTGAAACAAGTCGCACTAAGATCCCTGATAAGCAGTATCGGCCGGCTTCGAGATACTTTGTATGCAGGGACCGCTCGTAACCGGCTAAAAGGCGATCACACTTCCAGTAAAAGGATTTTATTTAGCAGCGCGGGAAATCGAGTGACGCTCGTTAAAGATCGTAAAGCCCGAAATGCGTCACGCTCGTTTGCCCAGCAGAATTATGCACTTGGCCTTTACGATCCTTAAGTAACCGAAGCACTGGCTCTTTCGGAACAGTAGTAAAATTTCACTCACGATCGACGTGTATCACTTTGCCAGTCGTTCCTCTCAAATGCACCAAGAATAATATTATTCTCCACTGAATTACTCTGAAAGAGTTTTTCCAAGGAGGCCATTTGCCTATGTTAGTGAAGGAAGTCTATTGTTGCAGGGATATTTACACTGTGCTTTCGGTGCTTCAGAACTAACCTCAAACTGTACATGCTGATAGAAAGTCAGAGTTTCGTAATTCTACTGTTAGGTAATTTATTAAAGTAAGTATCAATAATGAAAGTTGCGATTATAATTTCAATTGGATGGTTTCATGTACTTTAAACACCGTCCTAACGATACGATTTAAAATGCAAGCGTGAACTCCTTTTTTTGTGCCGCAAGAAAGGATATAAGAAGTCCCCCAACTTGAGCAGATATTTTCACTTAAACCGAGTAGTAAAAGCGCTGGGAAATAGTAGACTCTGAAATTCGACAATTTTACTCTTAAACATTCTTGATTTCGGCAATGCTACTTATTATAAAGTTTAAAAAGATGGATAGTGTGACACATAGGACGTACTATAAGAGCCTGTTAAGTCTTTCGGAGCTAAATACCAATGCTCTATTTCTGTAGTCAGACAAACTTCCATTCTATTAAACAATTCTAGCTTTTCTAATACCGCAGTGGTAAAAAACTAATTGTTTCCTTTCTAGTCTACACATTCACAAAGGCAAAGTGTTAAAGTGGTATGTGAAAGTTGAATTACTTAATTTTGACTTGTCAAAGCGAGCGTCTGCCAGTTGTGCATTAAAATTGACGTTCACGGTGAGTGGGCATCGTGTGTCTTAGCGAAGCGTGATGAAGAGTCATCCCGTGGCGAGGCGAGGTTGCTGCTGCTGCTGCTGCTGCGCTCGGCCACTTGTGAACTTAATTACTCATGGCCGCGGTGCACGCGACGCCACTTGAATTTCGTTCCCGGCGTATCATCATGCGGGACGTGTGCGCCCGCGGACAGACATCGTGAAGCTCGTAATCAAGCCTTATTAAAGCTGCCGAGGCGCCGGCAAGTTCGAGCGGAAAGAAGCGCGCGGGGACCCTGTAAAACGCTGGGACGTGCCATGGGGTTTAACCCTTTCGTCATGCCGGCGCCGACCAAATAGGGGTTATGAAGTATGCTAGCCTGGCCCGCCAGACTTCCCTTCGAAAAGACAGCGTTAAGGGATCCTGTGATGCTGTGGGGTTAGCCCACTGCTTTAACTTTTTACTGATGGCGTTCCAGAGAAACTTTTAAGGATAAGCATAAAACGGAATTTTCAATACTTCAAAACCTCCTATTTATATCATAATTTTCCTTCATTAAATGTAAGATAACAACCCATCATTTTTTATTTGAATCGTACGATCCATTTTGACCCTTTAACTACGCAATAAGTCTGATATTCTGCTGCCTCCTTTCCTCCCAAACTCAAAGGAAAATCTTTTTATAATTAAAAAATATCAGGGTTAAAAAATGCTTTTTTTGCAGTCAAAAATATTTCTTGTAGTACGACGAGTAATCTGCTACGTATGAACTACTACAAATGAAAATAAATGGCAATAAACTAATAAAACAAACGTCTTATATCATGATACCATCAGCATACCAAGTTTGGCATCTTTTCCGAGAATGAGTACTGATAAAGTCTCTGTCATAAATATGTTTGGTATCATCGAGCAAGCAGTTGCTGTCTTCAATCTACAGCGCGCCACAAAGATGCAAGAGTTTTTAGAAAGTTACAAGGAGCTACGATTACCAGAAAAATATTTATGACAATGATAGCAGTCAAAATGTTAATGATAAAATTGAAAGTGTGCAAAAGGTACTACAGTTCCTTGACTATTCAACTTAATTACACGACACGTCAGCCCGATTGAGGAAATTTTCAGAGAATGAAAGAACTTAAAGATTAATAATAGGAGTGATATACGCAAAGTTTAAATATAATTTAGTTAAAGATTTACAGATCTTATATCTTTTTTGCTATTGCAATTATGTCGTGACTGATTATACTACTGATTATATACAAGATGTGTTCGAATACCTGAAAGGAGGTGCGAATAGAAAAGGTTTTACTTTATCAAACTCTATAATTAAATCGATACAAATTCCCTACTCCTATTCAATTTGCCACTTTCTACATTGCAGAGAAAAATGATAGCATAAAAAACTGACGATTCAAACTGTATTTTCCCAAGGACAAACTCGAGCATTAACATTAATGCAGAGGAAAGGGCGCAGTCGTTCCGAGTGTGTCCGCGTTCAATCACACACGCCACCCCAAGTTGAAGGGTGCAATTTGTCAGCGCAGAGTGTAACAAGCAGGACCGGCCAATTTCCCTGGGACGTCCATAGGCATCAGAGACGTGTGTCACTTCGCATATGCAGCCACTTCACTCAAAGTGGCGGCACGGCTCGACTGACTCGCGTGTTTTCGCAGATATGTCACTATCGTCCAGGGAGGCTCGTAATCCGTAAGTCCCCAGGATCTGGGGACGTGAGAGCGCCACCGTAGATGCCAGCGGAATTTCTGTGCCGGCCGCCGGCTCGTAAAGCGGAATCAGCCGTAATTAAAACGTAACATCCTTTTCCTCGCGCACACCACCATCTAACTCACTTGCTCGAGCACAATGTAGGATGAGCCACTACACCCACCGACACTTCAAGCATTTCCGCATGCAGTTCTTCTAACATCATTCCCGTTGGGATAAAAAATGATGTAGCGTAAAGTAAAATAAAAAATAGCACATCGAAGGTGCAATTTTTGATGTGGTATTTTTGATTTCGTGCAAGACGAAATGTAATAACTAATAATAGTTTAAAATTTTAAGTGGTAAGTGAGGTTGGTTTCCGTGTACAGATGAATACTGTAAGACACAAAGAACGAAATTGTTTAAGAGTTGGTGACATATTACTTGACTCGTAGTGACACTTGCTAGTGCGAATCAGTTCTTTGACGTTGGTAGGAAAAATATTTCTGTGTATGGTTTACGACAAAAGTGATTAACGTGAAGATTTTGCAAAAATTCAATAATTATCTTACAGAATGGAGTTGAGACTTTTTCTGTAGACACTCGTCATTCTTAGATAGAAATTTTTTGCCTAATTTATTAATTTATAATAATTTGATATATTCTTTCTACTAAGAGATATGGTTGTTTTTCTTTCGTAAATCGCAATATCGAAGTTAAACACGATATGTTTGGTGTATGTTGTAAATCGTAATATTAATTTTCAATACAGTGACAATTTATGTCCAAGGGATGATTTTAATTTGATGTTTTAAGGTAATTAATGGGTTTTCGAAAGAGCTGGGCTGTTGCTTTTGGTCGTTAAATGGAGAGGTATCAGTGAATGCATGGTGGAAACATGTACACTGTTGCATCCCCGATAGGCCCAATGCTTTATAGGACATCGTAAAACGGTTCTATCAGTAAACACCCTCTGACCCATTGAACTGTGAAACGAGGTATTCGGTCTGGTCGAGAAAACCGTAACGTAACACGTTCAAAGGCGTACGTGATTGAAACATCATTTTGCTTAGGAATCAGGGTGCTAGAAACTTTGCATTCGATTCACGCCTGTTTACTTTCACATTGGTCAAGATTTTACTGTTTTCCGGTATTTAATATTAATCACTAAGAACGCAGAACTGAAATACTTCGTCATTTTTTTTTAATTTGAATTTATTGAAGCAACTACTTCGGATTTTGCATACGAACTTTAGAATTACTCACTATATTTGAATCATAGATCTTAAATTAAATATAAGCACGTGTTTCTGATTCTTCCAAAAGCAGTGTGAAGTCTTGTTACAATTTGAATGGTCACTAAACAAGCTTCAATTGTACATTTCGTTCGTATTTAACGGAAAAGGAAAAGAGCGATGGTATCCGTTTAACCGAGAAATAAATTACTGGTGGTGCGTTTAAAGTTGGGGTTGTTTCAGAAGGAAAGGATGTGTCACCCTTGGAAACGCATGCCATGGACAGGCTTGCGATCTCTGGCGCGAGCTGTGCGGGAGCAGTCGTGCGAAAGCCGACGGAATAGTTGCCAACAAAATTGTGGAATGAACGCTACATTTTCTACATATATATCTATGCAATCGTGAAGTCAAAGGTTCTCTGGTGAGATGGAAGTCAAAGCGCCTTAACTACATAAAAGTTAAATAGAAAATAGTTAATAAATCATTAGTACTAAGTATAACTTTACTAAGTCTATATTGGCGAAGTTGCCGGAAGAGTTGACAGTAATAAAATCAACAGTCGGCGAAAACAAAGTTAAGGAATGACCACTGGATTTTGTGTACAAGGAATCGCAACGAAGTAGAAAGAGATTCAGTAAATATTTAGACGGAAAGTTTTCCCATCGCTAGTTCTGCTATCCAACTATGCAAAAGTCAAACATAAAAACTTATAAAACTTTTGTGTAGATTTATACCGGTGCGCGAGCGCTTGATTAACAGACTATTTGCATAGTATAGATTTCCAATGATGGGGCTACAGATAGAAGAAGTTCTATTGTATTGGCAATTGAAGCGATATGCTTTTGTAACTGGTCAATCGAATTTAAAGTACTGCAAATGATCAGGTAATAATAATCTATATGCTTTATTCTTGCCGGTAATTCGTAATGAAAGTGGATGTCTACGGCAAGTACCTTAATTGTGCTAAGGGCATTTTGAAATTTTCCTCACTGTGGACTCTTGATGCTTAGCGATGCTCTAAAGTTGCATTGCGATTGTATTCGTTAGAACTAAAATCTCAGTGAGGGAAATTAACGTTCTGCATTAGATTTGGGTGGAGTGAAAGGAATACTGATTTTGACGATGAAGTAGTCTGGGCATGACGATCTCTATTTACCCGAACCACACAATCTCGCAGGTAGTGTACACGCGCTTTTCCCATCGCACTTTTTACCCTCGATTTCCATCGCTGTCGTTCCGAGTCTGTGGTTACCGGGAACTTGTGCCGGCTCACAGTTGAGCCGAGTAATCCGAGAATAATGAACAGCCAGCTGTCACTGGCAATAGCCGCCCAGCAGGGGGACGCGGGAGCCAAGGGGAGTTTGCGCAACTTCCGGCCGACGCGACGAGGAAGCATCCACCAACCGGAAGAGGCGAATGTTCTTCTCATCCCGTGAAAAGGAGCGAGCGATCCTCCAAGGCCTTGGGCATCAAATTTACTTCTCTCTCAGGTGACTTCCGAACAAGCGCGAGCTCGCCTACTGCACCCGACCAATTTCCGGCCGGGCCATCTTGCGCGATATGAATCTGCCCAACTTCCCCGGCGCAACACTCAATTTCGCTTGAGTCACTTGGCTCACCTATATTGACTAACTTACTCCGCGCGGTCGCCTCGGAAAAACTGCTCGCTTCATGAAATTGAGAGGAAACAGAGTCCCTCCAATCTTCACCTATGTAAGACGGACAACTTTTCTAGGACGTCATTATGTTTAAAAACAACGTTGGAAGGACATTTAATATTTTTAGTTGTAATTTATCCTCGGCTGTCACGCGCTAGTACTACTTGGCGCGAGACCCTACCGAGCTTCCTGATATGATTCCCGCACATACACTTTCAGCAATTCTTTGACAATGAGAAATAACTTCATTCTGAAAATTAAATAGAAGTTTTCCAAGGTATACTTTCAATTTTTTAATTATATTTTTATTTGAAATGAACTATAAATATTTACTTGTTTAAAGGATTTTATCAAAGCGTGTATGATATGCGTTTCTATTTCTAGAACAGTCACTTTCATCAAAATGATTCTTATTTTTGGTTTGAAATTACAGTACCCTTTAGACTAATTTTGTAAGGATTCCTTTACTTTTTTGGCAATACAAAAAATGAAATTATATATACTAATTTATTCACCGATAATTTCTGCAATTTCGTGATTATGAATATGTTATTTAAATACGCGAAATCAGTATCAGTTGACTGTCTTAATTAACATTTTTGAAAATGATTCGCTTTAATTTTGTCCCATAGAATCAAGATCTATTCAGAAAATATTAGACATCCCGTGTCAAAGCTACTCTTCTGAGTTCTAATTTTAATAAAGTTATAAAACTTCAAACATGGGCATCGATAAGATGTAGACATCGACCACAATTCCTTTCGATCCTTTTGGCACGTCACGCATCGTGTTCAATTTGTCCCAACAACAAACCTTCTCTTTAAGAATCATACTTAAAGTTGACGTTTGCTTAGATCAAGGAAACCAGATGCAGACTTTATCCTTTGGCAGTTATAAAATTCTATTTACATTATCCGGATAGGCGGTAAATCCGCAGGAAAAATATAACTGAAAAACGCGATCGGAGAACGCGGCGCGCTGTGCTCCAAAAGTTATCGCAGCACGGCACTGCGTTCAATCTCCCAGCGAGCTCGTCTCGGCTGTATTAAAAAACACTTCGAATGATGAAGGCAGGCGAAAGATAGCCGGAGAAAAGGGTGAAGCATCCAGCTGGCCACACACGACGATGCTCGGAGGAGTCGCGTGCAAGTCAGCCGTGATTTCCAGCTGAGGAATCAGCGGTCGCTTATCAATGGGAGCGTCGGCCATGAATAGCGGTCGGCGTTATAAAACAGCCCATCACGGAAAATCCGCTTGCCGGCGTTAACCCATTATGGCTCAGTCTCTTGTCTGCAGATATACGCACTGCATTATATTTTCAATTTTTCCCTCGCTCATCCCTCTTCCAATCTCGACAAATAATAACACCAAAATTACCGCACGCCTTCTATACTTTCAATAATGAAGTTTTAAATATTCAGGTCAGTCAGTATTTCATGCACATTCAAGTCCTCAAAGCGGACAGGTTAATGGAATACATGGATAAAATAGCAAAGTATTAGAACTGTAAATCACTTTTGTTTTATTTTCGCTTCTTAAATAATCATGTGCTAAAAAATATAGAATATAGAACAGGAAATATTCAAATTTTATGTGTACCTGTTAACGTATAAATGCAAATCCAATATCAAAAGAACAAGCATTTGATAATCTTGATTCCCAGAAGCAACACTTCTGACACTCCTTCCTGTTTCCATACTACGTACAGATGTTCTATTGCGCTACTTAATAATAGGTTATATTGCTATACAGCATGACTTTATAGAATATAAAATTTTACTGCAAGGCATTACTAGATTTTATTTGAAATATACAGCTATGGATTACTATCGGAGGGGAGAGAGGGAGGAGAGAGGCGCGTTGACATTGCTGGAAGGAAGACAGTGCGGCGAGCAGATGGCCGTTAGAGCTCGATCCGAGTGCCGAGTGCGGAGTTACGACGTTGTCATCCCGGGCGTGCGAAGCGAACGACTGATCGATCTACAGTTCGACTGGAGAACATATCCCGAGCTCAGCCGGCGGATATCCGAGAGCACACTTTAACGAGGTGCCTCTCGAGTCGCGATGTAATTCTGGAAAAATCTAGTTTCTGCGCTCGACGGCTCCGCCCGATCGGCGCTAACTACATAAGCCCCGGGCTTGGAAGCGGGGAGTGGCGGGAACCCGCTAGGTTCTCGAGTACTCGCGACTCCTATAATGAAGCGTGACACATATCGAGGACGACGAGTTGATTCAATAAGTGGACCTGCTAATAACTAATAGCGGAGAGCGGGTGGGCGCGCGCGAGAAGCGAGCGGACACTCGGCGCGACTGGGGTGGCTCGGATCGGGGCAAAAAGCAAAGACAGGCCTCTCGAGGAGGTCCATAATGAGAGACGAAAAACGCTTGCCAAGAGGCCGATAACAATCCACGGGGGAAAGAGTGCTCGAGCGCGGCAATCGATATTGCGGGAGCAACCAGAAAGAGAGGGAGCGAGGGAGCGAGGGAAGCGAGGGAAGCGAGGAAAAGGGAGAGGGAAGGCAGAGCTGTTGCTGAGGGATCAAGTGTCCTCTCTGCCGGCGCTCCTCCACCAGCCCGCTAGACTCCACAGCAGCCGCGCAGCCGGGTCCGTCCGTGCTCGCTCGCGAGCCGCAGCACTGAGTCGCAAATTGGATCAGTGAATAATCAGGAAATTAATTAACGATTCGCGGGAGAGCCGGTCGTGCGCAGCCTAGTTTCGCCTCGTCGCGGCACATTGTTCCGTGCCGAACAAAAAGGACGCTCGCGCGCGCGCGCGCGCCGAGGCGCCACACGCCGCACCGTACCGTGGTGCCCGCTAGGCTTCCCACCAGACGAGAGAGAAATACACACACACCCACAACCCCAAACACAAACATACACTCATCGAGCCTACGTGCTGGAAGAGCGAGTGAGGATTGCGCTTATTTAGCCCCCCACTCCGGCCCCCTCCGAGTCCCTTTCTCCGCGTCGGGTGGGGGCTGCTTGTCCCGATGCCTCAACAACGGTTCCCTCTGCCGCTTGACACAGATAGGGCCATTCAGCGCACTTTTTTTTAATTCTGTTTTAAGCTCCGAGTTATTGCTACTACAGCGGGAGCGAAGCGCGCCGCCACCAAGCTTCACCGGTCTGGTGATGGTGATGGTGGTGGTGGTGGCTGGCGGGGTGCGAGTGCACACCACGATCGTTGTCGGTGGGAGAGAGCCGCCGGCATTCATTCGACCACTTCGAATGTGCGGCGCATGCATGATTCCGCGCCGAGGATGAGCATAATGGGCCCACGCTGCCTGCTACGTGCGCCAGCACCCACCCCGCCCGCCCGCATAATGGAGTCATTCGTTGATACAAATGGTTACGGATGCGCGCCTACCCTCTTTAAAACTCTCTTCCTGCCTGCCGCGCGAATTTCACCGCGCCAGCCTGGCCATTCGGCGCGAGCGATCCGCCTCGGCTCGCTCCAGCCAGTTCTCCCACACCCTCATCATCCACCAACCACCCCCACCCCCCCTCGACTCCCTGCTCCAGCCTTTCCACCCTCCCACGTCGTACTTTTTATTTGCGCCGGCTCATTCGCCTTTGATTTCATGGTGGCACTGCGACAGGGTATTGTAATTCCATTTGGATGTCGCGTCACGTGTTAGAGACTGCCAGTTGTGAGAGCTGTGTGGCGTTGACAGTCGTAAAGTTTATTGTGCGAGTGGGGGAAGTCCAGGCAAAACGAACAGCAGCTAATTCTGATGCAGGGTATTAGATTTAGCGGTTACACTGGGTTTGTAGAGGTGAAGAGCTTTTTCCCAATACTGTGTTGTTGTATCCATTTTTGTCTGTATTACTTGTATCTATGTATCTTGTATCTTGCTCGGTCGTAATAATCAAAATCTAAGTTTTCAGTGTTTTTTTATTTTTTGTAAAAGATGGATGTTTCATAGATTTGACTTCATGTTGTCCAAGTTTCGTTATTTCAGATGATAATAGTATTGCAGTACCTATAGTTAGCGTTTCGAATAAAATGAAAGAAATTGTTGCACTCTGTTAATGATGAATGTAATGATTAAGTACTAATTCCCGCCATTATTCGTTTGGCTGGTCAATCAACGTGGATAGTAAGTACCGTCTTAGTTTTTGCGTAAATATTAAATTCCGATGTTTCCATTATTTCATTTTATATTCTTTTATTCGTACCCGATTATTAACGAAGTAAAAATAGTGTAGAAGTAGTTCACGATTCTTATATTTTTTTATTTTCCATGTACTCCCCTAATCTATTCACGTTGCCCGGGTTTTGCTTTCTAGGTCAACCCTCAATTCAGAGATGCAGATTGTTCGTTAAAAATGGTGAGTGTCTTTGAGTTGAAAATGAATATATGTATTTGGGAAAAACCAGTGTTCTATGACCTTACAAACTCTGCCAGTAAAGGTCAGCGCAAAAGTTCCTTGCCTGGCTACTCCAACGTGTTTAGGTCGTCCTTGCAAGTATTGCGCACTTTTAACTTTACGGCACTTTCAGTGGCTGTTTTTCTCACAAGGGGAGAACCACTCGACATTCACCCAGATACTTCAATTTTTTACAAAATGGCGTTGTAAGTATCACGGCGTATTTATAGGACAGTGCAGGTTCATGAGTTGGATGTGTTGACATTCGCCCACTACTTGCATAACTTTTTTGTTCGGCTTTGCTTAGTATAAGCACCAAATTATTGCTTTAATAATAAATTGATTCATGTATACTGCATAATCGTACGTATCCATATTATGACTGAATGCAAGATCGAAGTATAATGTTTTTATATAAATAACACGAATGAATTAAAAATGTATATTATAGATGTAGACGTAGATGTAGTCACTTGTGTCTTAGTCGGTGCACAAAAGCAAGCGTCAACATACTGATTCGCTTTACGGATCACTGGAAACTAGGGTGATCTGTCACGTGCCCTATTCTTAATTTCATCCCTTAAAGTCACACAATCTGCTAAAGTGTATAGCGCCATCAGGAAAGCAGGATTGCCAGATTGGCAGTAACTTTGACTCTTGTCCATAATAATATTTTACCATTTATGGACACGTGACATCCACAATAAAGAATAGAATCTACAAGCAAAATTTGTGATTTCGAATTCTTTCATCTTTATAGAACTTGATGAGAATATAGTATTTAACTTACTAATTGAGAATACATCAATTTTAACTGTTATTTCTTAGCTTCGAAAGTGAAGTGAAGGTTAAAACTGATAAGGAGATATTTGTAACCCTTTCTGTTCAGCATCCCCACACACAGATTTTCGAATGCCGACTACAATCGATGCTAGGACCGAAACGGTTAAACCAAATATGAGTAGTTTTCAATAGCACCATCGTTCCTCTAGTTGCATGACAGAAGAAAAGCATCAATTAGGAGTTCAGTTAACCCCAATCGTGCACTCCCGATTGAATAGGCTGAACACTCGCCTATTTGTTTCCAAGTCAATTAAGACATTACTTCGTCACGGTTATCCCAGTCGCGTTAGTTTCTGCGCCAGAAGCTTTCAGGAAGTTCTCGCGGCGGACACCATGAAATCGGTGCGCGCCGCTACGATTACATTGTTCCAGCAATGTAGTCACGCTCAAGCACGCTTCTTCAGAGCCTAGTGTATGTACATACATACATAGACACAGACCATACATATAGGCAACGGCCGGAAGGCATGGTGCTCGCTGACAGGAGTTTAAAGCCTTCCAATTCCGGGCGGGCGCGATTTCCAGGGGGAAGATAAAATGCAGTTTTGCCGGGGCAAATTTAATAGCGGACGCAATAACACAGCAACGGCACTCGGCGCGCGCGCGCACGCGCGCGAAAGAGAGAGAGAGAGGAATACATAGAGTGGTAGAGGGCGCTCGCTCCTCTCTCCTTGGCGTCTAACCCGTGGCGTAGCAAGCAAACAGCACACATCCACTCTCCCAGCGAGCAGAGCTGCCTGCAACCCTTCTGCCATGACATTAAATCGCTCGCAGACACGTAGACGCGAGGAGCACTTTAGACTTCGATCAGGCGGCATTGCCGCCGGGGAGGAGGAGGACTCGTGGCGCTCGATCGGTCGAAACGCTCGACGTTTAAGCGAAATGCGATCGGCTGAGTGCGCCAATCATTGTCGGCACTTCGGCAGCCCGTGTGCGTACCTGCACTAGCGAGTGTGAGGCTGAACTATTGAAAGAAGAGAGAGAAAGAGAGTGAGGGGGGGGGGAGGCTCGAATGGAGCTTGGATTTTCAAATCGCATCGTCATACCCCATCGTGAAATTACGAGGCGCGTAGGGGAGATGGAAGATTCAGGCTATGCGAGAGAGCGAACAGCAGCCAGTCAGTGAGAGAGAAAGTGAGGTTAGGGTGGCGGGAGGAATGGAAAGCTTAGAAAATTGGTGGTTTCGCAATTTTATCCGTGCGCCAAGTGCGCAAGATCACGTGATTATCCTTAGTTCGTTCGTTTTCGGAAAATGGTGAGAGAAATTCGGGCTTCCTCCCATTCGGGGAGCAGCGGCTCCCATACGGTCGTGCTGATTCGATTGGCTCACTGCTAGCTTCCTCCGAGATATGAAAAGATAAAAAGACTCCGCCGTATCCTCAGACGTGGGATTGGAATCGTAAAAATCTGCCGATAGAGGTCCTCCCGCTATCTATGAACGTATTCCGTGCACTTTGGTCATTCGATGGCCCTCGTAACAGTTAAAGTCGAGTAAGGATCTGTGTCTCTCTGCTTCCTTCTTTTAGATATCGCTCTATATGCGCGATTAACACTTTGCAACTAACCCTGAGCGTCCTGTTATTTCTCCAGTTACGACCTTTCGGAGGAACTCGCACGCTACTCCAGTTTCCAAGTTTCTCCCGGTGTTAAACAGGAATGTCTTCCGCCGAAACATTTCTGTGCTATTATGGCAAACGCTTTAATATCATTATGGTCTTGTGGGAGAGAATGTTAAATACCTGGCGTTGAGCATCGTTGCCTTATTATAAAACTGTTACTTCAACAATGCAAGAAGTTATGTTAGAAAGAAAATGTATTGATCAAAAATCGTGCAAGTTGCTGCTGTTTTGAAATGAATATAAACCAATTGTATGTCCAACATGAAATAAAACTAAACAAATCGCACTGTTATCGTAGAATGCTGATCCATAAACATTAACGTTTTCAGTCGTGGAGAATCGTTTAGGCAAACTCCGTTTGTGTACATATTTGACAGTGACAGAGTGATAGCAACTACTAAAAGTCAAGGGGGTGAGTGTGGCGGAGCATAGAAGCATGGGTGCACACACACTTCTGTTTCTTTGTGCACAGAATAAAGACAATTTTTGGAAATTTATTAAGCAAGCGTGCGAGTTCAAGTTACCGACAAGTTGGGGGAAAGTTCGTTGTACAGCGCATTGCAAATCCACCACATTAAGTCTTAATGGAGTGGTTAAGATAACTAAGGATATAACATACAAAGTTGTGTAGTTAGTATGTGGCCAGAGGACTTATCGCCTATAACTACTGTGTAATAAAGCGAAATGTCGGTACTGATCATATTAGCATCGAGCGGTCCAAAATGTTAAAGCAAAGTACAGGCTTCTGTTAGGCGAACTCGCTCCAAGTCCGAAGTCGAAGGATAGCAGGCACATGTACTAATCCCATCGATCCTTATCTCCCTTTATCGAAAGCACGGTTCGGCGTGTGTTGGAGACTGGTGTCCCATGGAAGTAAGCCCTCGGCTACCAGCCGGACACAGCTAACTGCTTGTAAGCCTTAGTAGCGGCGAAGTCCTTTTCAGAGGCTGGAAGCCCGATCGATTCATCGATTTGATAGAATAGGAAGCGGGCGGAGGCCGAAAGCGAGTCTAAAATCCCGGCAGGTATAACGAGGCTGGGTACACGCGAGATTATCTCAGTCGACGGAAGTAATTTCGCTCAGCGGCGCGATTGCTAATGGAGCCCATCGACGAAATCACGCGCTCCTCTGATTATAAAGGCGAGAGACATCTCGAGGGCTTCGCAGATGTTAGCGGCGCCTAGCCGCGCATCGATAGCACTAATGACTGTCGGTTAAATCAGCGCGGAGACAAGCTGCATACGACTGGAAATAGCCGATACAGAGGCTTAATAACGCGCGCGCCCTCATGTCCGCTATCGATGAGAGCGTCCTCCGCAATTCTGGCGAACATCCGGTCTGTACACAGCACAGTATGTCACCCTCGACTTTCTCGATAGTCGTACACGACCTGGCTTGCAGTTCGATAATGAATATTTATTGTTCTCGAACTTAACGGAAGCCTCATTACGGAGCCTAGGATGCGCTTCGGTTAGCATGTTCCACGGTAACAGTGTGTGCGCTCGAGTTTATGGATTTCCTGATGAGTATTGAATGCTGTCATACGACTGCTTCCTAATTACCCAAGTGCATATCACTTCTTTCTATGTCCATTTGTGCCGGCTATCGAACACTTTCACTTTTCTTATGATTTCCCTGACATTTCCCTGAGTGCCGGTTTAAACTTAATTGATAGCTTACGAAAATGAATTACTTCGTCAAATGCAAATGGCATATTTTAAATTTTAATACCAAAATGAATCTTACGAGTTTTTTTTGTATGTAAGTGACCTTTTATTGTGACTTTTGAATCTCACTTGGATTTCTAAAACTTATTACTAAATTCGCTTTACGCATTAATCCATTTATTCCCGACCTCTACATACACTTATAGTTAATTAAACATATACAGAACCTTGCAATTGTGGAAAAAGCAAGGCTACCCGATTTCTGCTTCTAACCATCGACTACGCTACTTTCCCGATGACGAGAACGCGTTCCAATTCGCATGCTGTTCAGAAAAGTGTTCTTGTTTGAATATTCAAAGTACCCTGGTTACAAGGAATGCACAAAAAGCCCATTTTCCATGCTTGGCCCAATTATTAAAAGCAGGTCTCTCTCATTAAAGCACTGAATTATTAGGCAAATTTGCACCGAACCGACACATGCTGCATTTTTCCACCTCTCTACCCTTTTAACGCCCTTTCTCTTGCAACAGCCGACTTGGAGCCGGGCGTGTTTCCCTTGGCTGAGCAGTGTTGAGCTGTGCGCCTCGGGAATGCTGGCCGAGCGCGGGTGCGAGGTGCACAGTGTGTTGCATCAGAAACTACAGGCATCTGGAACGAGGAAAGCTCGAGGGCGCGGGGTGCTCGAAAGAGAGAGAAAGAGAGAGAGAGCGAAAGAGGAGGAGGAGGGCGGCGAGTGTACGAGGCAAGAAGAGCACGTCGACGTTGACAAGGACGAGAAGGACGACTAGCGTGACGTCGAGAACGGTGAGCCTCGAGGCTCGAGTGGGGCCACTTGCGTTTGAATTTTAAATTCTCCCCTCCGGACGGAAGATTTCCCCGGGAGACGGCGGCAGCGGCAGCGGCGGCGGCAGTGGTGGCGTGGCGTGGAGAGCACCAGAAACGAAGGAGGACACCTCGCCAAGGGATTAAGCCCGCCGGAGCACGAACGAGACACGAAGGGGTCAAGTTGGCTCGGCTGGGATCAGCATTCTGGATAGCGCCGGTACACAGGCGCGCCCGAACCACTGCCAGAGCCAGTGGAGAAGGCGCAGCCAAGACTAGGGAGAAAGGAAGCTGGTGCGAAAGAGTACGAAAAGAAAGAGTAAAGCCCATGATAGGTGGGATGGTGGAGTGTAGGAGGAGGCGAGAGAAGAAGGTGGAAGCGGTAAGTAGAGACACGCAAGCTTCCCGCTGCCTGCATACACCGCTCAAGCCGATCCTCGCTCGCGCTTTTGCCCTCTCTCTCTCTCTCTTTCTCCCGCTGTACACTACGAGAAATCGACGAGGCCGTTCTCGCCTAACCTCACTTCTTCCTTCACTCGCACATCTGCCCAGCCGGAATCCCCTCTTTCTTCAGGATACCCTCGAACCCGCCCGCTCCTCTTTTTAACCCCCTTTGAAGGAGCGGCCCGATAGATGGGCGCGGAAATTCGTCGAGCAGCTTCGATCGCGAGTGAGCGAGCGAGCGAGTGAGAGCTGCACAGCTTCGCAAAATTGCAGTCGGAGCGGCTCAATTCAATCGCGCGAGAAACTCCCTCGCTCCTCATCCACTTCTTCCCTCATGTGAGGTTATGTAGCTGCGTCGATCGAAGCTTGCCGGCTGCCAGATTCCGAGAAGGAGCGATGCCGAGGAACTGCGCTGAAATGCGTTTAGCTAGGTCCACGAGGAGCGGATTATCCGGCGGGGGGAGGACGCGGCAGATTCGATAATAAATATGTGCCGTGTTCAGGGTGCTGTGATGGAGGAGCGCGAAGGGCGGATCGGGGGGTGGGGGGTGGGGGGAGATATGAGACTATCACACGAAACGGCGCTCTAAGAAGCGAAAAACAGCCGGAGAAGCAGGACGGATGAAAAAGTGGAACGGATTATGGTACATCGATATCACCGGCTGGATGCAGCCGAGCAAACAAAGGAACCTCCTGGCTGCCTGGCTCGCCGACGACGACGACTGCGAGGACGGCGACGTGAAAGTAAATAAAAAGCCGGGAAAGCAAAGTGCTGGAACGCTGCAAAGCTCCTGTGTTACAAAGCTTAGGAGACTACAAAGAGTTGGGTTGTTCCGCGACAGTGGGAGATTGCGGCTAGGCAGTGTATAAAACCTCATGAATCTCTGATTGTGAGAGGGAGGCGGACTACCTGATTCAACCGGCGAGCGTATCAACCGAATGTAAAACGCACTTGCGGATTCTTTCAGCGAGCAGCGCGGCTTTAACATTCCACTTTATCAATCTTCCGTATTCGTTTACGCTAATGCGGTTAAGCCACGGCGACTCCGCCTCCCTCGGAAATCTGATCCTCCCAGACTTTTTTTCGCCTCGGAAGTTTCGACCAACTTCTAACTTCGCGCTCCGATTCAATCCCGTAAATTGCTGCGGCGTGAACTTCTGCCAATTCCGTGGAGCGGCGCAGTCGAACGTGAATCATTGTTCCATCGAACGGTGTAGTAACTGTTTCCGGTGTACTGAAACAATAGCTCTGGAATAGACGTGGGTACGGACAATTTTTCTTCCACTGAAAGTCATTATTTTGACAGTACCAAGCTGCTCGATGTGTGATACTGCGTAAGAATCAAAAGGATGGTAGAACAAGTGTGAGCTCCATTTTATTCTTTGCTTCCCCGCCGTCTGAATAACTGCGTTCTTTGTTATTCCACGATAGCTATTTCAACGAGCTATCTTCACCTGACAACTATTTTCGTAGATGTAAATCTGGATTTATATTTAATTTTGTTACTCGGTATGAAATAAATAGAATGTGATAAAATCCCACATTTAACAACCTAAGTGTGCTTTCCTAACTATGTCATCAATTAACCTAACAGAATAAGTTATATAGCAGTATAGAAAGTTTTGTGAGGTTTTGTATTCTTCTGCGATGCACAGATTATTGCTGAGGAATAAATCGAAGCAGTCGGCGGTGGAGAGGGTGAGTCGAGCGGACTGCGAAAGGTCAGGAAGCCTTTCGAAATCACAATAAGGAAATGTCGCTCAGGAATGCCACTAAATGTCACGGCGATGAAGAATGCAGTGCAGCTGACAGTTGCTTAAATCGGCGTGGTGCCAGTCGAAGATGGGTGAGGAAAACGCAGGAAGGAAGGAAGGAAGAGGGAAAGAGTCATGCGGGGGCGGCTGAAAGAAGTGAAAAGTGCCTGAGCCGTCTGCTGCGTTTCAATATTTTAGATACCCCTCTTCGCTTACCCTCGCGAGAACTCTATTTCATATATACTATAGGATCCGCACTCTCGATCCCAGTGACAATTGGAGCGTGTCGATGCGTCGTTTCGAGATTTCCATAATAGAATGGAAGAAGCGCCATCTCTCTGTTGAACTCCCTTTTACTCTTACACCGGAAATCATTCGGATTATGCTCTGTATGGTTCGCAACTAAGGAGACTGGCTGTCGCCTTCCTACAGATTGAAGAGTCTTTCCAATGCTCCTTCGTAGAGAGGAACTCGCAGAAATCGCGAATACGGAAGTATGCGGTCACCGACATTCGCGAGTAAGCTTGGCCTTCGTCTTTGTGATTTTAAATTAGACCTGCTTTAAAATAATTAAATGTTTTGAAGAGATTTCAACCCTTCAAGTTGCGGGTTTTCTAAGTGTTGGTCTATTCGTTACCAGTTACGTACCCTTCTTTCATAAGATTTCAGCTAATTTCATTTATAATTATTTGAACGTTATCAGTAACGACGTAACTGCACTCCAATTTATTTACAACACAGATTAATAACCTTATCGTATAACAACAGTTTACGAATAGTAAATGCGTTAAAACTAAGTGAGTTAAGAGTTAAATTTCATTGAACCACTAAATTCCAAACTATGAATTCATTTACATCTAACTATTACAACAAGCATACCTGGCCTGTTGACCGTTTACTAACAACTCTAACCGGATATCTACTGAAGTCTCGATATTAATAAGCGGCAAGATTCCCAAGGCGACGGAAATGGATCCAAGTTCTTATCAGTCAGCGACTTGGACTTGCGCTGGCGATTCACTCATAAATCGCAACAGCCTTATCATCACATATGATCAAATATACTGAGCAAAACAGGGAGAAGGATAGTTGGAGGGTGGGGAGGGGGCGGAAGGCGGGCGTGGTGGAGGGAGGAGAACGGTTGAAGTATGGGGAAACTCGCGAGAAATCGTGCGATTCTAGGGATGCCCGGGCGATAAGGTCCGAGTGAAATGAAGTGCAGCTAGCAGCCGCATATTCCTACCGTTCGAAATCGGTAGTCCTGGTGGTAGCCAGGATCTAGCATGCTCCTATCCAGGTCCTACGACCTGAGACTATCCATCGTTCAAAAGTTGTCGGACAAGTTGCTCGATGGAGTTCTCGAAAGTTACGGCGAAGCGCTGTAGTCGGATGGTGAACCAGCCGACATTACTGTCTTGCGAAAAGCAACGTCTTGAGTTCCTTCGCTGGCGCCGAGACGCTCTCAGAGATCGAAGATTCTACTCGCCACACAAATTTTCATGGAAAGGCACAGTGTTTTTAGGAGAGTCATTGATCAGCTTTGATCGAATGCAGCTGAAACTTCTTATCACGAATCGCAGGAAATGATTAAAGTCAAGCTAGAAGTACGTTTGAACGATGCCTCTTTAATTCTGGCACACTCGAGATTCAGAATGCCAAATGAATTATAATACCGAAGAAAAAAAGAAAAAAAATACTGAACAAAAGATATTGTTTAAATGTACGTTGATTGTTGATGGAGGATTTGAATTACCGTTTTGTATTCTTTGTGTATTTGATACATATTCTAAAAATTATGCAAGGACTAAGGCAAAATCCACGAAGATATGACGTTGGAAATGAGATCCACCTTGAGATGATAGCCAGTGGAAAGTTCGATCTAAGCAATGCGCATGTATTCGTTATAATACGTTAAAAAATTCAGTACGTCAGAACGCGGTTCGAGGCCATCGAGTGCAAGATTTTTCCGAACCTAGGCAATATTACTAAGAGCTTGGAAAAAATAGGTTGCGAACCGGATACATTTTGGGTGGGGCGAGCCACTGTAAAAGTAGATCAAGGTACTACATACTTCATTTCCATATTTCCCAGAACTTATTTCGCATTCCTGTTTGCCCCTCGTTGAATTGATAATGTGTCAACGTGTATAATTGATAGCACACCGAAAAATAGACGAATTAAAAACGAGATACGCAAGAAACATAAAAACCAGACCTGTTGTATTTTAAAAGCAAGTACTATCAATAAAAGGCCAAGGAAACCACAGTAGTAGTACTTCAACCTTTCAATTGACTCTACGCCAAACTTTACCACTTAATACTACTATTTCAAGCAGGTAATTTTTTCATTTAACCAACCTGCTGAGGAAATGTCTAAACAAACTGAGGCTAGAGTTACGACGCAGATCAATCTCGACCTCCCACCCTAGTAATCATGGCAGCCTGATCCGAAGCAGTACTGGCTGGTCTAGGAAGTTTCGTGGAGCGCGGAAGCATGCGCCGCGTACAGAGAGGAAGCAGCCCGAGCAGAAACCGAACTGAGTGGTAGAAACGGTGGAGAAACTATTCGAGAGCGATCCGCGAGGAAGTTGGTGAGGCGCAGCAACTATTCAGGAGGCAGAAGCAATAGGCGGCGTGCACTGTGCAGTATGCATATGCTGCTGAAGTTCGAAGGTAATGGTTTACCGCGCGCCATGCGAGTTGCCTCGACCCTGAAGGGAGAACCTCTCTCACACATACACATACACATACACATACATACGTACATACGTACGCGTATAGAGCCATTCTGAGTACGAAAGTCCGGAGGCCTGTGGAGGTGGGTAGGCGGCCATTCGTCTGACGTTCCGACCCGGAATTACGTCAAACCTGCATAACACATCCGCCCTAGTCGCTTCCAAGTTTCCGGCCGAGACCCTGTCAAGATTCTCCTTGTCCAGCGGCAAGGAAACCCGCCCATCCCTGGGCAATTGCACCCATTCGAGTCGCTGCCCATACTCGGAGACCCTGGATTCCTGGCTTCGTTAACTCGTGATTCTACCTTACCGCCTCTTTCCTACAGTAGCAGTCGCGAAAGCATGAACCTGCATCCCGGAAGCTTAACAGGATTTCTGTTTAACATACGCGGAATATACTCTGAAAGAGCTTACATGAAGTAACGGCTCGAAATTGTTATCTTAAATGAATTAACTCGAGATCGACAAAGATCTTTGGGTAGATATTGTATTCTTCGGTCTTCAGGATTTTATCAAATTGATATCGTACGTCGGAAAGTGTCTTACTGTATCTAAATAGATTCCACCTTAGTGGGAAGTCCCTGAGAATTATGTAGACGTATCCTATTCAGTGGATTATAGACTTAACGTTAAAGATAGGCCATTGCCAAGTGTACGACAAGTCCTTTCTTAATTTCAAGAAGGCAGTATCATCCATAATCGAACGATTGTCGAAAAGTCGGAGGCCCATAGTGGAGAGAAAGGCCGATACCGGTAAGCGGAGGATCAAAAGGGCAAGGGCGGTTGAAGGTCGATGCACCGGCTAGGAGGAAGCAATAAACGATCGAAAGCGGAGGTGCCTTTGACGTATGTTCACAGGCGGCTGGACAAGTCCTCCTTTCAGATGATCACCAGTGAGCAATCACGTGGAGGCCAATCTTCAAGGAGGACATAAGAACGCATGGAGTGAGGCCCGGGGCAATGTGCCGTCAATTTATGACTACGTAGATGTTCGATATACGTGCGGAGTATATAAATAGGCGAGGGTCTGGCCCGCAAGGAAATACATAGCCAGCGAGCAAGTTGGATGTGTTTGGCTGGCGGCGCGGCGGCTCTATGGGTGAACGTCTGCCCCGCATCGAGGGACTGTTGTTCCTTACCGCGCCTTATACGTGGCGCTGTTCTCTTGGCCGGGACTGGAGGAGCACACACCAAGAGAAAATCCTTTGGGCAGCCAAGCTTGGATAATCGAGCTTCGAGCCATAGTCGCGCCTCTTCAGAGCCCGACTACCGCCTCGCCGCGCCGCGCCGCGCCGCCAGCGGGGAGGGAAGAGCCGAGTCGAGCGGAGCCGCTTTGCTGCAATTGCAGCATGCCCATCCACGTGGAAATCATAGCCCGCTACGGGTGCCATCGGGACTCGAAATTGTCCGGAAACGCTTGCCAGCGTCTTCGCCACCCGCTACTCCCACTCTCTCTCTCCCTCTCGCTCTCTCCGTTTCAGTATCTCCAGGCGATGCTGGTCCCGGTTTGCCAAACACCACTTCTTCGGGAACCTTTTTGAGGGGGGGGCGAGAGCTCTCCTCTCGAAAGATCGATAAGGATCTCTTTGTAATTTTGGTGTGCGATCCAGCTCGTTTCTGGGTGGCCCGGCGGCAGCCGTGTACCACCAGATTCGGATCTAACGGGGGCTAAGGGAACGAAACGAGCTCGGGGCAGCACGACTCTCGATAGTTCTTGCCTATCAAAAGAGCGATCTTGCTTGCGTAAAGGGTGTGCCGTGCTTTGTTCTCTCGTCAACATCTTGTTCACGCTTCGCTTTACTGCATGCGCTCCTCTGGAAGCGTGCTCTCGCTTCGCAAACAGATTATCGGTAAGGAGTTGGTAGGTCGATTTTCTTTCAATTATGGATGAAAACAATTTGAATAGGTTGGCGTAAGAGTGTGGGATTCAAGTTAATAGTGAATTTCTTTAATATAACACTTATAGAGTGGAGAAAATACAGCCTGATTTTGTTAATCAGGCGAGAGTTCTAATACGTGTGTCGTACCTCCAGAACACTAATAGTTATTTTGCAACCGGGGAAAGTATCAGGAACTGCCAAATGATCAACAGCATTAAGAATCGATACTATCCCCGAAAATTCTAAAAAAACTATCTAAACATTACATGAGAAAAACAAACTTAAAGAAGACTTGTTTGCTCTAATAGGAAGATACATTGGCAACTGTTAAGACATTGCGCGGGGCCAGCAGGAGAGGATATATTGATGGGAAGTTGGATTTTTCAGAGGGCCACTAGAAAATCCTGCAGTGACGTGCTAAGGGGTCAGAGACCGGTTACGGAAGTGCCATATTGTGAAATCTGCCAGAGAGAGCAGCTCGGCTGGAGGTTTGAGGTTCGCAGACTGGTTGGACGGGGATGGTATTGGATGTCATCGCGAGAGAGATTACGTGTGGCTTTGAAAGAGGCCCCCTATCTCACTCGCTCCTCGCTCGCATCTCCCTGTTCCTTTCAGGCCGTGCCACCCTCCACTCTCACCATTCTCCTTTTTCTAGTCCCTCTCTCAGTCGCTCGCGTCCGCCTTCTTCGCTCCCGTTTCTCCCAGCCTCTATTTCACGGACTTCTCTCCCTCTCTCTCTCTCGCTTTCTCATTCGCCGGCTTGGGCTGCCGGCGCACTTCTCTCCCTCTCTTTCTCTCCTCCGCCCTTACGGGGGCTTTAGCAAGTTGCATCGACGCCCTGCCAGCCAGCCAGCCCGCCCGTCGGCCACCCTTTCCTTTCCTCGGCTCGGGCTAGCGAAATCCCTGTGGCATTGATGGGAGCCAGCTTTCATATCCCATTTGCCCCTATTTTTCATAAGCGATATTAGAATCTATCACTGAAATCCTCCGCGTCGCTCTCACGGCTTAGGAGGAGAGTGCGCTAGCGGCGCGGCGTGCGGCTGCTCAGCTACCCTTAAAAAATATAGAGAGGGAGGGAGAGGGAGGGAGAGTGAGAGAGTCTGTCGATTATCGGGTGGGTGGGGTACTTCGATCGCTGACGATTATCGACTCCATTGAAGCTCCGACGTGAATGGATCCAGCCGCGTGACAGCCGGGGACCTATCCCCTGCAACCACTTTCGACCTCCTTCTCACTCCTTCCTACTCTGTTATCCTCTCTTCCTCGCCGCTGCCAGCCCCCCCCCCCCCCCCCGCCCCTGTCTTTCCTTTGCGGGTGGCAGGGGATGAGAGTGCAGGCCTGGCCTATATATTAGCGTGCGAGTCCGATACTTCATTCATCGCTGTCCTCCAGGTCTCTCGACCGTTCGATGGGTTTCCAATCGTGCGGCTCCCCCTTCGCCCTCTACCGCCAGGAACGTCAATACTTTTCTCTATTTAGCGCGGCGTATCACTTGAAAAAGCTCCGGCTAATGTGCGACCAGGGCATATCCGGCTGTTCGCTTTTTATCGAGAAATTTTAATTTGTGAAATGAGCAGTCTCACTGGGATTTCCAGGGCTCCGGCGGATCAATCAGTGGCGCCCGGTGACCTCGACGTGGTCTAAGGCGGGTACGATAACCTAACCCACGTCCCGGTTCCCGCCATTTACATTAATTCTGCTCGACTTTTTTCCTTTGAGATCGGTGACGCGCGGAAAATTGCTAACAGCAGATAAACGGGAAATTACGAGAGCCGAACCAATTAGTCGGGCAAATATTTATTTCCAGCATTAACACGCGTTTGATATTCTCGGGGGGGTAAGATGGCATCGTTTTCTTCGTCGGACTGTTTCGCTCCCCGGGGATTCTGGCCACTTTTCTCAGCCTAGCTGCCAATCGGTTTCATGCAGTCGACATCGTGATTAACGTTCCGATTGAATGCAGCTTCGAATTAATGTTATTTATCTTCGGCTATACGGAGGTCGCATCACCCACGCGAATTACCGTAATTGCTAATTATAGTTTCAAGCCGCGCCCCGTTAATTATCCGGTCGGCTTTCGATCTACGGGAGAGACGCCGCTATGCATTATTGACTTGCTAAACAGAATAGTCTCGACCATATTTTCAGGATATTTGCCCGAGCGAGAGAGCGCGCGCGGCTGCTCGGATTAGATAGGATAGGTGGAACGGCCCAGCCACCGTACATTCAACATTTTCGCCGTTCGAAGCGCATCGTCAGCACTCGTCGCATTTTAACGATGATCGTCGATCAAACAGTAATTACTCCAAGCCTGCCCCATCTCGCATTATTATATCAGGAGCGATCTATTCGCTGGGAAATTACGAGTTCCACTCACCTCTGTGCCTGTTGGTCTGCTTGTCGAACATCAGCATGGCGTCCTCGATCTGAAATTTCAACAAAAAGCTCTGTTCAGAAAAGTGCTCACCACTCGCCCACTTATACTCTAATTAAAAGAATTGAAGCATCCTTCAACCATACATCATTTTGTATTAAACGTATTTTCAATTCGCCGCACATCAATTATTTGAAAATGATACGCGGTCGGCTCATTGAAAACAAGTAACCTGTATATTGACTGCTTATACTATAAAATAAACTAGTATTTCTACTTTTCAAATCGTAATCATGGATTAAGCTTACATCAAAGAAAACCTTGATTGACTTTTTGTACAGTTTAATGATGTGTTCAATACAATTTCAATCAATATTATCATACATTTCAAGATACTCAATTGTCTCCCAATAAACCTAACATTATGTTTGTAATATTTGTGTAAGAATACACGAAATAGTTCAGCTAAATGAACAGCAAAGTGATCTTTAAAACAAGATGATTTGCTGTCGAGGCCGCGGTGGTACTGGTGTGTGCATGTTTACGCTCTACTGTCATACATTTGTTGATTAATGTGTAGCTTTTCAGACATTGAAACAGAGCGCGCTTCGCAATTGAGAGAACATAAACACGACGTGTGCATGCGAGCACGATGACCGTCTTCGTCAGTAATATAGCGGAAGCGAGGCAGATACACCGGGTGAGAAAGTAGTGTTCACCACATACACACTTTCCTGTGACAATTCCATCAAGTGACAATGGTTCTGAAATTTACCTTATCCTTCGTTCAATTTGGTTTAAAAGTTAAACTGAATTGGTGACTTCAGTAAGTTGTTTCGAATGTTGATGAACTTTTTAATCTTGTTTTGCAATATTTTTTCTGTCAATCGGTTCAACAAATCGATAGCTACACTTAGTACTTTTGATAGTGATTTAGTTCAATTCCTTTTCGAGGTTGTTTTGTGAATTCCAATTTGTTTGAAAATTTTATTAATGAGCATAACCTCAAAAAAATATCAATTACGGAGAGAAAGAAATGCATTATTGTATTGTTCCCACTTCTCATGTTTCTGACATGTATCACCTCCACATGTACTAATATTGCATCATTATATCCAGTTTCTTTTGTCGGCTTATTAAAAATTGTAGCAGGGTAAAGCTTGATCTGAGTATAACTCGCGTGTAGTTTAAAACAAACGATTGCCACTGCGAGTTGATAGCTATACACTAAACTGTAACTGTAATTGGTGTCATTTGTTTGAATTTCTCGCGGCACAAAAACGTGGGAGTCCCTTTGGAGCGTAGAGATGGCACTCGAGTGCTCCCCAGAATGCCACGGGGATCGTAAACATTGCGGGGCCGGATTGAAGCGGCACGCGTGCCGTGTGCTAACGCAAGCAGAAACTTGAAGTGTGCTCACTTCGGCATGACAAATTTTTGAGGAGTGGCATGACGCAAGTAGGTCATTACTATCATTCGCATGTTAGGATTACTGAGACCAGTCGTAATGAGGTATCCCCAGGCGATGATTCCAATTAGGGAGAGGTAGCTCCTTTCTCCACTTTTCCCAAACTAAAATCTTAAATCCTTCACATTCACTACACGAAAATGTTTTTTTTTAAAAACGTATATGTGTAGACTTTTAAATTCTTGTTAATAATTATCAATTATATTATGTTGATAACTTTTTGTACTGTCCTGTTACAATTTTTTAGCCAATCTAATGCCAGTACCAAGAAAGTTTTGCCTGAATGTTTATGTTAACAATTACATTTTAAATGTTTTATAATAAACTAAATATGGGATTGGCTCAACACTTACACTGTTTACTTAATTTTCCCAGTTATTTGTGAAAAGTGTCAATTATTGGCGAAAAACGGCATTCTTTGGTATCGATTCTTTGCTAGATTCTTTGTTGTTACAAGATATAGTTACTAATATATTTTATAGTTCACGATTCTTATTGATTAACACTGTATTAGTATAAATCTATTATTACGCACATATATCTCTAAATCAAGAATTAATATACTTTAATCCACACACAACCATCACTTCAACTTCTCGTAATAAATATAATACTAACTTAAGAGATGAAGATTAACTCTGGCAAGAACCACCAACCGAGGATACAATAACAGAGGAGCGCCCCAGTCACCAATTAGCATAAAAGCCAGTCGATCGAGGTATCCCCTGAGTCTAGGAGGCAAGTTCTCCGAGCGAACATCACCGAACCGCAAACCCCCGAAGCTTTTACGAGGCAGCATTTCGGCAACATGAACTCCCAGCATGGACCCCGCTGGACGATTTCCGCGCGGGAATGAAGTCCGGCGGAGCCGGGCGAGGGCGCCCCCTCTGCGGAGAGAGGCAGAGGTCGCTCGTAAAGCACAGCTGGACCAAGATTTACGAAGCATGTCACCTAGCCCGACGCACCCGCTGGATAGAGAATAGCGGTTCCCGGCGGCTGGTGAGGGAGGCGATTCGCTCGGAACAGGAAGTGCGAGCCCGGCCCTGGAGAAGTGTGCTGCAAGGGGGACGCTTCGATAGAGAAGGATAGTTAGACAGGAGTGTGTGTGGGGGGGAATGGCGGCGTCACAGCTACTGCGATTTATGGGACGGCAGAAACAATAGGGATTACCTTTAGCCGCGCGCACCCTGCAACTCCTCCGCTCCTTTCGTCGGCCGAGCAACGATGGAGGAGGAGTATCGGTCGCGTAAATACGAATTGCTGTTCTTCCGCCGGAAGAGCGTACGAGGAAAAACGCGCCTGGTAAACCGCCAGGTCCACCGAGAGTCAATATTACATCACGGGATTAGTGCTCGCTGAACTACCTTCCGACTGTTGATTCTGAATAGAACTTCCGCGACTTGTCGCTTGCCACCCCCCTCCCCTCCGCCCCCTTTTTCGCCCCCCTCACCGCCTTCCTACTCTGTCTACTTCTAGCTGTATCTCCCTCGGCGGCTCAGCTTCCTTCAATATTTAAACTTTGAAAGGGTAAACTGCGAGATTTTTTAACGAACGTCACTTTCACAAATTACTGGCCGGATGGAAGTTGTTCGTCGGCTTGCACACATTTGACGTCGAGATGCTAATCAGTGCGAAGTGGCAAGCGAAATTCATGTTCAGCAGTCATGGCTGGTAATTAATTCTGGGGAGGCTTCTTGTAAGTAATGAATTGCAGTAAACAATAAGTGATTCATAAATTAAAGTTTATGGTTGCTTCGTAATTAAATGAAATCGATCCAATACTCAAAACGATATCTAGAGAACTGTCAAAGGACAAAAATAAGAACTAAATAATAACTTGTAAAGTATTTTAAAAAAACCTTTAACGCGAACTCATCCCCAAATACATTTTAAAATGGTTTTAATAAATCTCCAATAATATGTAAAGTCGGGCGATACAGAAGCAAAAATTGCTAGTCTCATCTTCTAACTGAAACCCGCATCAGAGAAAAACAATAAGAATAAACCAACACTCCCGCAGGATATATTTTCAGTGAATGCACAGTGACAGAGAGTCCGGCACGCGTGGTGGGAATGTCGAAGCGTTGCGCCATGCTTGGAATAATTCGGCAACGAGAACGCAGGGGGACCTAGGTATCGTTCAAAATGGCAATTAAAACTTTCGGGGATGGGAGTCTATAAAGGGGGCGGGCGGGAGAGAAAAAGAGTGGGGGGTGGAAGAGCGGCGGTAAATATTTCCATTTGCGAAATGGAAACTTTGATATATCGGTTTCCGTCCCCGGTACCACTGTCGCCACCTGCATCTACGTCCATACATGCGCTTCTCACTGTGTAAGCACGCGTGTGCGTGTGTAGGGGCGCTTCCCACTGTGTGTTAGAGATTGACACCAGAGATATTCGTATTTCCATTTGCGCTATCGTTCGGGATTTCAAACATGCGTGCTCTTGACAGAGGCGCGTTTGTTTGAATATCGTTAACTGGTCGGCAAACGTAAAAAGAGGGTCGCGCTAGCGCCACCGCGGGGAAGAAGGAGGACGAGTGACGCTTCGACGTCCGGGTGGATCCGGCACGCCAGGACGTCAGGGAATAGTACGTACATATGTATACATACATATATATATATGTATATATATGTATTTCTATATGTATATATACATACATGTGTGTGCATACATACGTACAGTCGAGTAGAAGGGAATTTTTTCGGGCGACGGGGAAAGAGACGGAGCGGAACGCACACAGTGCGGCGTAACAATCAAGGAATGCACAGCCCGTTTAACTGGGGGCAGACGAATCTCTGTTTGAAGGCAAATAGACTCGACAGCCATGCGATGTGAGCATATTTTGCTACGCGTATCGTTACGATTAGCATACAGTGAGTAACGATAATATTCGGACACTTGTACCGTCGGAAACGTTATGACCTCATATTTCAGTTATTTGCTTGGTTATTTTTTTTAACAATGGCACATCTAACAAAATGGTCTAGTTACGACGTATTAATATTAAAATTAGTGCACTATAATTGATAGAAGACAAATTATTTGTTGTAGTGTTTAAATATTTTTGTCACATAAAGAAAGCCGCGATTTCCTTTATCAATTGTTATTAAAAATACATTAGTGATCATCTATTAATGAAGTTTGCTGCATAATCTTAAAATAAATGTTCCAAATAAAGGAACCAGATCAACTCCGATCTTTGTGTGCAACTGTTTGATAAAAATATAGCTTTTTAACGATTTCAGCTACTTAATTGTCACTTAACATCAGATACTGAGTTTAAACCGAGACCATCATGACATTCCCTCGCAAAAGCAGCTAAAACCGATAGCGAAAAAAAATAAATAAAAGTCGAACACAGAACCCATTTTCCCAGAGCCATAAAAAAATGTTTCCTGGATTCCTGTGCATTGCACGCCCGAGATTATTTATCGGGGCGCGCATTTGAAAGTCCAACGAAACACAACGCGCAGAACGAGAGATAGATAGATAGAATAGAGAGAGGGAGAGAGAGAGTGAGAGAGAGTCGGCGTGACGGGTTGGCAGGAATTGAGACCTCTTAGCCAGCAGTCGCTGGCTACGTTCTCCTTCTCAAAAGAGCGAGCAGTATTACGTTGCCGGAGACAACGGGCGAAAGGATGGGAAGTAGCGAGGCTTTTAATGAAAACAGAAGAGCAGAGGAGCGCGCTGCTGGTAAGGCAACCGGTGACACCGCTGGGGACGTCACGCCGCCCCATCAGCAACCTCTCTTTAGCTCTGCTCACTTCTTTTTTATGAAACAAAGTCTATGTCCTTTCATTATTTGCTCGTATTACGCCTTTGTCGCTATATGTCACTCCTTTCTACGTTTCTCTCCAACCCCCCCAACCCCAACCGCCCCCTCTTTTTTCAGTTGACAGCTGAATCAAAGTCAGGGGATTTTGTTTGATGCACCCGTGTTTGCCTAAGCCCGTGTCTAGTTCGTACGGCTCTGTCGAGAATGGCTAACATGTTTAGCTCCGAATTAGCAGCGTGTTACGCAACCGCGTAGTTGGAAGTGATATGGTAGATGTACAGGATAATCCGTCTGCCTTGGAAGCAACGATGTTACTGTATAACGTATTAGAAATGTGAAAACTTGGCGAGTATTGATCATCAGTTTCTGCAAATAATAAGATAATTAGTGGCTAGTAATAAATATGATGAAACTGATTTATTTCGCGAAATTAGTAAGGGAAATATTAGTACTCCAACCCTTTGCGAAGCAGGTGGGATTAAATTAACTGTTTTAAAATTGCAAGCGGTCTGCTTTTATGCAAATCTATATTAATATAGAAACAGAGAATATTCGTCTGTGTGAAGGGTCGCAGGGCAATCTGGGAAACTATCTAACTAATTTGGATATTTTTGCGATTGGAGAGTACATTTCCTGAAGATGGACATTGGTTATATTTTATTATCCTTGTCCCTCTGTGAATCAGGTAGAGGAATAAACTTATTATTCCTACAGGGTGCTTGAAGAGTAACTTGAAAATTTCAAAGGGTGTACAATAACGAATAACCAAAGATAGATGCAATAATCAATTATTCTTTAAATCAAATTTCAAGGCACGTACATGCACGTATTCCAAATATTGTGGTCGGACGATGCAACACTGCAATTTCAACACTGAATAATTGAAGAAGGAGGTATAAAACAACATTAAAATTTGTTTTGACAGATGTGGAATAGTTTGGAAATACTTAAGATTGCTGAGACTTATTGAACTTTGAGACTGTGGCGTCATTAAAATAGCAGATGATTATAAGATCTTTATTGGTCCTGCTAGGCTTGATTTCGGAAAGTATCGGAGAACATGATAAAGTTCGAAGGTCTAAGACGCGAAGCTCATTTAAAATGAAAGAAGATACTTCAATTGGTAATGCGTGATTCCATCAGTGAGAATGTCAGTTCGCCGAGAAGGAAAGGAAGCCGTGCTCGGGTATTATTTCAGCTTGCCGATTTCTTCGGCGCTCGCTGGTTTACTGCGTAATATCCTCGGGGCAAAAGTGATGGAACGGTTCTTGATGTACTTCGATCCGCGCCAGTCGCTCACTGGAAGTGCCCTTCGGCGCTGATCCCTCAAATCGATATTAATATTCCTACTCCTCGCTACTTTTCCCTGATTTTCCTTGAGCCATTGCTATCGCAACTCTCGCCACGTCCCACCTAGAAAAACCATTACCCTCGTATCCTCCTCTGCCCAAACCTGTCCTGCCCTATTTATATGTATCTCTTCGAGAATAAGACTGGCCTATATACGCATCTGCAATACTATTTTAGTCCGGAATAGAATCCCGTAGAGAAACGGCGAATGCTTTAGTAAGAAGGAACAAAATGTTTGAAAGAAGATTACTGAAACGAAAGAGATACGATCTTACTCAAAGAGGTTTCTTCTAATGCTGTGCTGTATTGGAAGCTTGTTATATGTATACTTATTGATTGTAGTTAAGAAACAAAATCGCAAAGCCAAATATTAATGCATCAGTCTTTATAGTTTAATGCCATGAAAAGCTATTGAAATTAGATGCAATTCGAAGCATCTTTACGTTTTTAATACGAGATATAATAATTGATTATGTTATTGTTCACGTCTTTCTTTACGAATCATTGGAAACTAAGAAGGTTTATGCGAAGAGTTTATATTAAATTTCAAAGAGTTAGGTTTGCATCGCTATGTTTAAGTTAGTGTTAAGTGACTCAAACACCGATACTTTATAAATTACACAACGTACTTGTGCTGCCAACAACATTTTTAAAAAATGTACTTGTTCTCAGCTTTATAGAAAACAATCTTACATATTTATGCACTAACCTAAGAGTTCACGGATGCTGACTTTGTGCATAGTCCATTGGCCATGAAAAATTCTGATCTTAAACCACAGGATTTTCATAGTTTTGACGCTAGCTTGGAGCATTTTATGAAAAGGTATCTTTAGTACACTATAATATGTACAATGTTCCTTCCGAAATCTGTGCATGTTAGGAAGACTCTTTCGCCGAAAGGAAGGATATTCCAGCAAGGTAGTATCCCAGCCAATAAAAGTGGCCGAGGGAACGAGCCCTCGTAACATACGCGCGCGCGCTTTCGAAGGCAATACACGTAAGTACATGGGTGTATGTGTGTGTGTGTGTGTGCGGGGGAGGGTAACATCTTTATTTTCTCGCGTGTCTCTCGGATCGGGCAACCAGGCATTTAAAGAGCATTTAAATACGCCGCGAATGGGCGGCCGCATGCGAGCCCTAGGATCGCGAAACACATCGGTGCACTCGGAGATAACACTGGGAGCAATCGCCTCCAGCTAAATTATCAGATTCCTCCTTTTTTTTCGGGGAAATTGAGCAGATAGAGAGCCAGGGAGAAAAATACTGCGCGCGTGGGTGTATTCTCGTGGATGTGTTGTACTGAACGGTTTATACAGCGTGTCCAAAAATACAGTACGAGTTTCGACGGGCTTACGGATTATTGAGATATTTTGCAATTGCAAAAGTCAGAGTTGAGGATCTGGTTTATCGATATTTTCTCCTACAAAATACAAAAACTCGAAGATTATTATGTTTAGTATAAGTATTTAAAACAAAATTACGATCGTAAGAATAAGAAAAGTTTCAAGGAAAAATATTTTGTGATGATTAAGTTAATGTAATATTGGTATGGATATGCAATTATGAACCCCTTAATTTCTTTTTTTCTACATTATTTATCTATTGTCGTACCTCTATCTTTTAGAAGATTGGCGACCTCCTTTAATTTCTGTTGTTGAAAAATTGACAGACTCATTTGAATATTAAATGATCAATATGCCTGTACTGATTTTTATTGTGATTCGAAAAGCAGAATTGTAATAATAACTGGGCATATATGTTGTTATTCCATTGTAATACTGATGAAAGAAATTAATTCTAATATACATATATGCTTAAAGACTATGTGTGCTTAACCATCATTATAGTAAAATAATAATCATACAATTATTACAATTCTGATTATATTCAATAATCATGTACAGATCTTTTATTACGAACTTTATGCATTTCAAATAAGCAGCAAAGCATTGCACGTATTTGCAATGATTTCAAGATTATGACAGGCTTTTGTATTCATGTCTACCAAGTGCTTTGAAACTGAATCCCCTTGTATGATCTTCTTTTCTTATCTCCTAATATAAAGGGAAACGTTTGTCTGTCTGTATCTTCCGGATAAACTGGGAAACCGTTGAATTGATTTTAATGCGATATTCTATTCTTATAGAGTTACCAACGTGGCCAGTTATAGACTACAAAATATCGAAATATTTATTACTTATACAGAATGCTCTGAGAGTGATAAAAAAATTTAAATTTAACTTCGAGCTATTATATTGTTGAAAGATTTGCAGAACAAAAATAGGTGCAACAACTTATTTTTCATTAAATTAACCAATTATTACTATCTACACGAAATATCTCTAAGGTGAAGCCGGGTAGGGCAGTTCATCATAAATAAAAGAGATTCATTAGAATCAGATTTTTCTTTCACGATGTCAAAGTATAGTACAAGATATGAAAAGATGAAAGTCATCGAGCAGTTGATGGTGGATTTGCTGGCCACCTTGTAGAAGCAAGCAGTGGGTTGACGCGAGAAAGAGATGGAAGCAGGGGAAGCTTGTTGTCCCAGAGGGGCAATCGAGTTCTGGTGAGTGGGCAAGGCGTACCTTATTACAAGTTCGATTCCACCGGTGTTACTGCTCTCGACGGACTGAACTGTAGATTGCTGTCTTACTTCTCGTGGCCTTTACACCACGTGCCAGCCCTCCACTTTCCTCCCTTCGCCGTGAAGAAAGCCTCCGTCATTTCCCGCGGCACTTTTCTTCGCCCCCTTCTCTTCCTCCCTTTCTCTCTCCCTCTCCCTCTCCCTTTTTCTCTCGCACACCTTCGCCGCCACGGCGCTCTTTTTGTTTGGCGAACTAATTTAAAAGGGCATGTGAAACTGGGTCGAGTGCCTACCCTTTTGCGGAGGCAGCCGCCATTGATTGACGGGCGAGGGTGCGAGCACCGTGGGGCCGCGTACCCCCGGAAACACATTACGCACCTGAACACCATAGCCTCGAGTTAGGACCTGTTTGTCCCGGCGGATTGTCACTTTCCCAGGCTCGAAACTTTTCCATGGTGAGTCTTGCCGCCCCCCTCTCAATTCGCTTTTCTTTCACCCGTCTTCGCAATCGGTTTTCCTACCGCTCCAACAATATTTCTTCGCATTTTCTTAGTAATGGCTTCGAGTTTGATACTTTGACATGCTGATACTTCGTTTTACTTTTGTTTTAAAGGTGTTTTGTGAATAGCATATTTTCGAGTTTTGTAGTTTTTATTGTTTGATCTTGTTTTTATCGTTGGGAATGATAGATTTCATAGCTTTTCTGCAATTGGAAGCTTTTGAAGAATCATCTCCGTTTTTATTTCAATATTACCTTTTACAAACAAATGATCTATTTAGATTTAGATATTTACAGTAAATAATAATTTGCATTATTCCTCTAAATTTTAACATGATATTTGTTTAATGTAGAATGCTCTTATCGAATTATTTCGATTCAAGGAATCTTTCAGCAAAAACTTCGGTCCCTCAGTAGCAATGTCTGAAGCACTGGCAATCGTTAAAAAACTCTTTTAATTCTAACTTGAAAATCGGCGTCTATTAATAATACAGCAAAGATGTATGCACTGGCGATGTACCGGCAATGCTATAAAATTCAATTGCAATTTCCGCAGCATCTCTGGGCATAATCGGGAAAAATTATGCGTCACGGCTTAGCTTTCTAAGTTATCGACGTGATAAATGCGCAAAATGTGTATATTGCATTACTCCAGCTCTACTTATGCCGGTGTGGAATTAACGACGGTGCCGGGGAGGATTTATCTAGCCTAGGAAATTGAGGGTCGAAAGAGCGTGGCGCGGAGTCGGGCGGCATTAGCATAATTATCAAATAGCATCGACATGCGAAGGAAGCCAGGTAAGATTTATTGGGTGTTCGATGCCGCTCACTCACTCACTCAGTCGGCGAATTCTCGCGCGGCAGGAAATGTTGGCATTTAAATCGGCTTGTCGCCCGCACGAGCGGTGCGCGGTGTGGTTCGCGCTCCAGTCGATATAATGTACCGGTGGCGCTTTACGAGATAACCTAACGCGATAATCGATTCCCCCAAGAAGAGAGCGTAATTACATTTGAGGAGGCGAGAGAGCGAGAGAAGGCAAGAGCGCTCTGAAATAAACAGCTCGCTGCTCTCTCACTAACTCGCTCTCGAAAGGCTTCTCCTTCCTCCTCCTTCTCCTGCTGCCTTTTTTCTCACCCTCCCTCCTCCTTTCTCTCGCAGCGGCGCGCCGTACACACCGGTAGCTCGTAAAACGGTGAGGATTTAAGCGAGGCGATACCGATTTAGCCCTCCACTAACACACCCTGCACTACTGCACCTCTAGGATTTCCAAAGAATTTGCCCCCTCCGGCGAGCCGCCTCTGCCCTGCCCTGCCCTGCCCTGCCCTGCCCCCCTTACGTACCCTCGCTTCTCCCAGTGCGCCACCTTTCTTCGCGGGATTTTCTCACCCGCTCTCTCTCTCTCTCTTTTCCTCTGTTTCCACTCACCATTCCTCCGGCTTTCTCTAGGGGTTCTGTTCTCGTTGACGTCGATCGCAAGTAAAACGCACGGTTTGCTGGAGACTGCGGCCTGCCGGGGAGTTCTCTACCTTTTTCGCACAATACTCAGCCCCGGGCCCAGCCAGCCACCCTCCTCGTGCTTCGTCCTCAACCCCTGGCCACAGACGTACCGTCAACCGGCGAGGAGGGAGGGGGGGAGTATTAAATTTCTGCCGTTCGAGGGATTCCTCCGACGCCACTTTGGTTTCGCCTCTGATTACACCTCACCGCGATCGGAATACCCCAGCGGATGGGGTGCTCCGCCGACGCCTGTTGCCACTTCCTCGTTTCTCTGATAGGTTTGGTGAAGCTTTCAATTCGAAGGTATTATTGTCACTGATGTTGTGATCCTCAAAGCAATATTTAGCGGTTGGGATTTTTAAGCTTTTTCGAACTATTCAATTTGAATGTATTTAAATATTTCAGTATTTTGTTTCATTTTACAATGGCTTTTCTTTATGGAAGTTTTGTAATTCGTAACAATGAATAACAATGAGAGTCGGATAATAAATAGTCCGCCGGCGCGTGTTGCTGGTTCGTCGTTTCTCCGATGGGTTTGGTGATGGTTCTAATTCGAAGGTATTATTACGACTGGTGTTGTTATCCTCAAAGCAATATTGACAGGTTGGACTTTTCCAGGTTTTGTAGAACTATTTAAGTTGAACGTATTTAAATATTTTAGCATTTTGTTTGTGTTTACAGTGGCTCTCCTCCCTGGAACTTTTGTAATTCCTGACAATGAATCACAATGAAAGTTTAACAATAAATAGTCTGGTGACGCCTGTTGTCAGTTGTTCGTCTGATGGTCACGAAGTTTTCATTTGGAAAGGAACTTTTGGTACGAATATTGCAATGCCTAAGGGAATATTTACCAGTGTGTATTTCTAAGGTTTTTGTAAGTATTCAATCTGAATGTATTGATCTATTTTAATACTTTGTTTCGATTTCCCTTGGTTCTTCTTTGACTTATGATGACTTATTGAGTTTCTGAGACTAACAGTAAGTTCTATGGCAATAAACCTACCGTTTCTGGCCTGACATTTGTTTTTGTGTACTTGGAAACAAAGCATAAAACATAGGTGGTTTCCAAGACGTACTCGAAGTTAAGTTAGAGCGGTACATGGAAGTGGTAACTTACTTCTCGCGTGCAAATCATAAATTAAAGCTACGTCAGAGACTATGGGGGCGATGAGAGCGTGGGAGATGTGTGGGTGCGAGACAGAATTATATCAAAATTGCGCGAGCAAGCGAAACTCCGAATTTAGTAGAACACATCTAGGCTAATATACTGGGCGAATTTCCCCGTTGAAAACTAGTAATACTTGTAACGCGACTGAAAAATGTCATGCGCGACAGATTAAATTTCAGTGAAATTACAGCTGAAGGAAAATCCTTCTCGAGCGGGGCTTAACTCGGAATTGGATTAAAAGCTCCTGGAAAATGCGAGCGTTTTTTTAATGGAACTGCGTAACTCCCTTTTCCACGCGTGGATCCTAAAACATCAGTAAATAACATTCTATTGAGTACGAAGCTCGATGATTTGCGTGATAATTCAACGCATCACCCGCTTTCCAGCCCTTTCTCTCTCTCTCTCTCCCTCTCTCCCTTTGTCTCTCTCTCGATTACGCTCTCAGAGGCAGTGGCGTTGAAATTATCTGTGGGAGGCAAAAATTTTCATCGCCCGGCTGCCGGAGGCCAATTGGATTTTCATTAGCAGGATCGGCAATCACCGCCATTTATTCCAATCATAATTTGCCGAGCAGTGACAGGTGTACACGCTCAACCAGCCCTGTGAAATGCATATGCCCCCTTTAACGCCTCGCTCTTCCTTCCCCGCCCACCCACCACGTTACTTTCTCACTCGCATTTCATTTCCATATTTTCCGCCGCATTTAATGCACACTTTCTAAATCGATGGTGGGAGGCGACGTGCAGCATTCGGCAGGTGGCAGCAGCAGGAAAAAAACGTGCGAATGCATAGTGGCGGCGTGTGGAGAAGGGGGAAGGGGAGCAGGGGAGTAGGGGGTCCGGCTTAAACTCGCGCGATTCAAAGGAGTTTAATTAAATCTCGGAGGAGCGTACGGAATATTTTAATTAGGCCGGCTACATTCGCACCCGGCTTTACTCTCCTGGCCAGCCGCTAGTCACTCAAACATAACCTCTCACACTTCTGTATAACCGGCCATGCAAACGTGACTGTGGAACGGCGACAATGCACCGAGGTCAGCCACACAAAGGAAGTCTGATGGTTCCTTGCTCTGCGCGCCATTTCTTGCCCTCTTTCTCCAGGCCTTTTTTCGCCAGTATGAATTCATCGAGCAGCGAAAATCCGCTGGCTTCTTGGCGAATTATTATTGGCGCGCGGCACAAACCGGTTGATTGGCCGACGGTGCCAATAATGACGATGAGAGCGGCCGCAGCGCCCTCTGGGAAATGGCGGGGCTCAATTAGAGCTGGAAAAACAGTGGGAGTGTTGCTTGGAATATCGCACTGGCGCGCGCGCGCGCGCGCTCGCCTACTAACTCCAGCTAAAGCTAAATTGAGTCGCTGCCTGCCAATTTTTCCCACCGCGACAATTGGAAATAATAATTATATCGACGCGGAGGTCGAACCGGTGGGCGCTGGCAAGTGGTCGCACTGAGGCCTGGAACTGGTGGGGGAACGTGAGTGGGGGGGGTGGGACGGTAGGGTACGATTGGCGGAGGCTGAATAATAATTGCCAGGATGCCAAGGAGCGCGGCCCCCGGGTTAATTTAAAGCCGCGCCAATTAGAATTTGCTTGACGGCTCGCTGCTGCGGAAGTAGTGCAATAATAATGCTGCAATGAAACTGAGGAAACGGAAGCCTGCATAATTTATTGCATTCTACTTCGCTCGCCGCTCGCTCCCCGCTCGCTCCCTCCACTCGACGCTCCTGCCAACGCTGGCATTCCCGTCGAAGCCTTGCCTTGTACATACGTACCTTGTAGCCTGGGTACCTTCGCTCCAAGGGAAAAGCAGTCCGGGGAATTTTTCCCTCCTTCGCATTTTCTTTCGAAAGCACCAGTCAAAGGGTGGCCCCGGGCGAAAAGGTGTACAATGGGGATTATGTTTTTTTCGAGATGGCTATGAGCGACTCGGATATTCTTGAAGCTCGTTTCCTTTAATACTGCGCGCAGTAGCCGGAATGAGCGGTGCCGGTGCGCGGTAATCTTATGGAAATGGGGAGTGATGCCTGAAGTGTACTCAGTGGCCCAGGATTACCAGGAGTAATAGCGCGAGTATTAAGCGTGATCTTATTCCTTGCCGGTAGCGTCGTGCAATATAACCGCATTGGAAGCACGGGCGGTAACTGCGCGAAGCCAGTTTCTTAAACATTAAAGAGCCAAATGAATCCACTTGAGGGCCCCTTTCCCCAGGTAAGACTTGATACCACTACTTCATTTCTCACCACCCTTCTACTGAAATGTCTCGGTCTCCTTCTCCGGCGGCTCTCTCCTCTATTCCTGTTGCACATTCTGATTGAACTTCTCTTGAAATATCGCACAGTTTTTAATCTACTCAAACCACAAATTCAAGACTTTGAGCGAATCTTTTGTAATTTGGGCACATTTTCGCGTCCTAATGGATTTGCGTACTTGTACTCTCCAATTTGGAAGTTTTTAAAAAATGTCAATTATAAAAAGAAAAAGATAGTACCATAGTTATAAATATTTCACTAATGTTAAAAGTTTGTATCCATTCTTGTTAATTATTTCATGATTGGCAAAATAAATTAGAGTGGAATGTTCTAGAGGGAAAATCTCAACAGAATTTAGGCGATATTCGTTTGACTGTTCGTTTTGTAGCAGCGGGACTTTCGAAATTCCAAATTATAAAACTGCGAGAACTACAAAATATCTACCTATTAGAACAAAGCACGTAGGAGAAACGAGGCGCTTCCCTTTCCCAGCCTCTTTTCCCTAACACGACACACCCACTGCCAGGAGAGAAAGCATATATGCGGACTTCGCATAATTTTGCACAAACTTTTTCTGCCGAGATGCAGAGAAAAAGAGGAGCGGGGACGGAAGATAAAACCGTGAGACGCATGCTGGCTTGGCTAAATTCGCTTTCGAGAGGATAGGCAGAGCCACGGAGGGTGAAGCCGGGGGAAGGCAGAGGAGGGTATCCAGAACTGCGTGCAATTCGTTTGGCCGTATTTTCTTTGTGGCGCTGCCGGCGAGGCCGAGTTCTTCAAATGGTATGCGTTCGTTTTCGTTCCTCCAAGTTGGCAGGGTTCTCGTGTCGCGCTGAAAAGGCGAAGCCCGACGGGATCGAGCGACCCGAAAGATTTTTCATCGAGGCCACGCACGCGATGCCGTGTTTCCTTTCTCTTGGCTAAGGAGGAGGAAATTCAATCCAGATTGCTCGTGTTTTTGAAGTTTTCCGCCTGGCACCGAAAGAGAGAGAGAGAGGGAAAGAGAGGGAAAGAGAGGGAAAGAGGGAGGGAGCGCGTTCGCACGATGGAAATAGGTTTACTGGAGTGCACTGAGTGCTTCGGCTGGAGTTGCTTGTACATGTTCCAGGGCTTCATCGTATGTGCTCGCGAGGGCACTCCAGTCATATTGATTCCAATTTGCAATCGGGACTACCGCTTGTTTTACGGTCAACAATCGCAGCTTTTTCATTTTAGCCCCTCTCGTGCCAGCCTGATATGCTGTCTCACCGCTTGCTTCCCAATGCTCGACCATTTTAACCGTGTGTTTTAATGAGACTATTTGTTTGCTAATTATAGGAGTTAAAGGGAATCTTCGTGACACAGGTCGATAATAAACAGGGATGCTGTGTTTTGCATATCGCAACTCATGATGTATTGCTGAATAAATTACCTTCGACAGTTCTGGTTTCCAATTCGTAATAGTGAAGCTATAGGGTGTCAATATTGTTAACTAAAACAAAATCTATTTTCTAGATTGATATAAGCTTTGCTCTTCTAATTTTAGTGTATAAATTTAATTGCAAAGCATAATAAAATGAAGTATGTTGTACATATTACTTCACTAATAACAATTGGCAATCTTACTATTTTTTTTGAAAATCATTGATTAACATTAGAACTACCAACGATTAATATATTCTTTCCAGTCGAAAGGAATTGATGAAGGTCTCGAACAATCAATCAAAGTCAAAGAATCGAATAACAGGAAAAGACGTCAGCGTTGTTTTAGAAAACGTTTAGCAAAATATTGTTCTGTCTCCCGACAATTAATTATTTAAATAAATTACAATTAAATACTATTAAATATAAATACTGTATTCATGCAATTTCTTTATCACATCACGTCGCCAAGAAATCAACATTAATCCGGTAGGAACGAATTAATGAAGGTTTCAAAAAATCAATCAATGTCAAATGTATCGGGAAACCCGTCAGCATCGATTTACGAAACGTTCAGCAAAATATTATTCTCTCACCCGACAATTAATTGTTTATACAAATTATATTAAATTAAATACTATTAAATACTAGTAGAGTCCCATTGATGCAGCTTTTAAGCGACTGTATTAATTAATCCGCCGCAAAAGTAAATACTGTATTCATGGGCCTCCTTTGTCACTTGACGTCGCGAAGGAATCAACCTCGATTCAGCAGGAAGGAATTAATGAAGGTCTTGAAGAAATCAATCAACGTCAAAGGATCGAATATCAGGAAAAGACGTCAGCGTCGTTTACGCTCGGGGGGTTTCAGGGTTGCGGATAGGACTGGCGGGGGCAGAAAGTGCAAGGCCAAATCCACCTTAACAATGTCCCCGACACTAATGCGGTTTCCCCTCTGGGCGGGGGAGAGGTGGCTGTCCGCCTGTCTTTCGAGGGAGTCGATGAATAATGATGCGGAAGGACGAGACGGGAGCAAAGAACTTAAGTAGCTCGCTAGTGTACCGCCGCGCCGCCGAGCGTAGGGCACGAGAGCGAGAGACGCGCCGCGCCGAGAGGGTTGATCCGTTTATTCAGCGACACGTAAGCCGACTCCGCCTTATTCCTAGGACACACCGTCTCTCTTTCTTCCTACGGTGGAGGAAGGGCTCCAAGGGGAAATTCGATGTTTCTAGCAAACAAGCTCGCCTAAAGGTCTCTTCACATTATGCAACATTCATTGCGCTAGACGAAACTTCCACTTTCTTGTCCAGAATTGCTCTTGATGGCTCGTTCGGGCGGTTCCGTCGCATCGCGAATGTAAAGAACGTTTCACTTCGCTTTGCTATGTTATGCCCATGTTTTTGTAGGACATTTATGTATATTATATTTTATATTTTATATGTACACTATATATATGTATTAATAATTATAGAAACAAGTATATAATTTATAGTTATTTGCTCAGATACAGTCGCGCGTACATGATTCTGTCGGAGACACGGCAGTTTCATTTCGGCATTGATAAAGTGCATTTTTATTTTTTTTGAGTGATTTCTTTGTTAACTTAGCCATTGGATATTGTTGATAATATGCGGAATCAGGATTATTGGTTTTTAGTATATGTAAATGGCTTTATTTCTGAAGAATGATTCGAATATTTTCTAACCCTTTTCAGTTTCAAACAAACTCCAAAAACATTTGTGATTTACAAGTTACGAAGTTCCAATAATATAGCAATTAATGTATATACATTGGAATTAATGTTTAGATAATAAACAGAGAACTAAGTCTACTATAAAGTAAACATTGCTCAACTAGTGAAAAATACTACATTCGCAGGAAGTCAATGAAAGCAACTGTCAAACTGTTGAAAATTGAATTGAAAAAGCAATTGAAAATGGGCAAAGAGGAAGATTTCACAGTCCAAAAGCATTCTTCATTCGTAGCTAATCGAAGTCTAATAGTACTCACATTAGTGTACACGTACATTGAGCTCAATCTACCACAAACTATTAAAAAACTAAATTCGGTATAAGCTAAACTTTGTGTAAATCATAAAAAACAAACACTGAATTCATGAGGTGGAGGGGGAAGCGATATTCTGAACGGGCCTTAACGCAAGCATCGTCAAGACTATCAATTCACGTCAGTAATTCGATGGTAGATCGATGGCCGCGCGTCATAGCAGGAAAAAGGCAGCTCGCCACGCAAAAAGTATCCTTTTTCTCGGGCAGATTACTTCGCCGGGAGGAAAAAAGGATCTCGGCCCTCTTTCTCTGCTCGTGCGAGGGACGGGAGGGCGGGAGGGCGCTCAAGCGTCGTTAGCGGAGCTTCTTCGAACGGCACCGAGGAGGCAGCCGCTCTTGAGGCGCAGCCACCCCAGCCACCGGGTAATCAAGAGCCGACTAATTATTCCGGCGTAATTCTAAAAGTTTATACGGCCATTTAAAGCTACAGCTGGCCTGGCCAGTCTGGCCAGGGGATCCCCGATTATTTCTCATTTCCTTGGACCGTAAAGCAGATCCCGCTCCGTTCGCGGGACGCTCACTGGGAAATGGTTCCGCTTCAGGGAAAATAAGGAGATGAGACTTGATGAGGGAGATCTGAGAACGGTCTTGGGAGCGCCGGACCAATCCAGCCATGGGATTTCAGTCATGAAACTTCCTGATTGTGATTATTAAGTTGCGATAGTCCTTGCTAAGTCCTTCGAAGCAACGTCCACCAAACGGCAGTTGAAGAGAATAGCTAGAGAATTGCAGGACTTAAAGTGTCCTGGAAATGGTATTCGGTAAATTACGGAGTGTAAACTGCAAACCTCTATCAGTAACTTTCCGTAAACCAGACGAAAAACTCTTCGAACTGCAAACCGTGTGGAGTTTGATTTTGATCCATCTATTAACTTATCGTTTGCATGTAAATGTTTTAACACTAGAACTACCAACAGTGAAGACGAAGCTATTTCTACCAAAATCAGTCAAAATGATTGGTCTTTACACAATACGTAATAATAGAATGTTTTTATATTTATTGATTTATACCTATCTCACCAAAAGAATTCCGCGGTATGAATTTATAACTACTATATAATAACAAATATAATAACTATAAAGTTCAATTTCATTTTCTTCTAATTCAATTTCTTTGCTCATACAATTCCCCAATTCTGATAGAATTTACCATCAGAGCATTCCATGGGTATATTGTTTACTTTTTGCAACAGTTGAGAGATTTTCAACGGTTTTGTCATTTTTAGAGCTTGTAAAATATTGTTATATAAAAAAGAATTAGATTTTATTCCAACGTTTATGATATGCGGAATTATAGCGTGAAATGGCGTCGATAACTATGTTACGTTACATCGCGGCTATGTTTATATTTATGTCGTGGCGCCAGAGAAGGTGTCGCGTACGATAAAATTTCGTAAAAACATGGATAAATCCACTGAAATATCTTATAAATAATTTCGGGTTTGAAAAGCAGATTATAAGACACTATTCCATTTTGACAAGTAGCAGTCAAAATGACTGGCATTGGTATAAGTAGCGATGATACAAAATTATTTTGATTCTGAATCAATAAAATAACAATAAAATTTATTATATTACACGTTTAGTTATTGTTGCCAAAATCATCGTATCATTGTGGGGGCAAAAATGTAACATGAAGGAGGAGTTTTAAAATGAAATTGTAAAACCAGTCATTTTCACTGGTGTGGTAATTCTAATGTTAACACGTTTCGTACCACGGATGGTACATGAGCAAAAAGGCTTCCGGGTGGAACGTGTTAAAATGAGCTTGCGAGGTTAATTTAACTCCACCTTATTCACGGTGGGTTGATTGAAACATGTGATTTTTTTAAAAGCTAACATAAGTAATAAGGATATTGCTCACGTCCTAGATTACTCAGTGTCTTTTTCTGACTGAGAGCAAGTAACGGTAAATTAATTGAAAAGGATTTTGACATCAGTTTCATACTATTTATGTAAACAATTAATTAGCCATAAAGTTATTCTATTCCTCTGAAGCCAACTATATATCCAATGCATCTGAATTCTAATCAAATCCCCTCCCAAAAAAACACTTTATTTACACAAAAATAAGAAATAAAATTGCAAAAACTACACGCAAAAACATGAAAGGAAACCAATGACGATGCATATCACATATATTCTATATCACTAACAACTATGTGGTTGATATATCAACAAATATATAAATAAAAGAAAGATATATAACTGTCCGAGGAGCGGCGAAACGTTCAGTGTGAAATACGGGGAATTTAGATCTCGTTTCGGTGACTTTCTGGCGAGAGGCCATTATTAAGGATATCTGTCGGGACGAGGGGGAAGTGGTGGCTTGGCGACAGGCGGGAGTTGGGGGGGCGGTGTTCGCCGGAGGCCGAGGACAGCGATTTAATATCGCCGGCGGTGGCATTGGCGGGCTAAGGAGAAAGCACGAGGGTAATCCGGCCTCATATTTCAGAGGGCTGATACATAAAAACTCTATAACACGCCGTAGGCACCTTCGTCTTCCAGGTGGCGTTACACTCCGCTATTACCATATTTTTCGAAGAACATTGTAATTGCCGCGAAACGAGAACAATCGGCCGAAGGCTTGGGGGCAGGATTAAATGACAAGAACCTCTTTAGAAAGCTGCTCACGCAATATGTATAGAACTCGACAGCATTTTAATTACAGTATTTTTGATATCTTCCTTATAGAAATGATTTATCTTGGCGATAACTAAATATCTGTCAGTGTGTATAATAAAGGGTGGAGACCTTCGTGTCATTAACGTAAGGACCTAAGCGGAAAGATTAATGACAAGTACCACTTCCTAAAGCTGACGGCGCAATATGTATAGAACTTGGCATCATTTATAATGATGTTAGTTCAGATATGATCTTTATCTAAATAGGGTTAACTACGCTTCTCTAGTGTGTGTATAAAGCGGAACTGTCCAAGTCTTGGTCATTCTCTTGACTAGAAAATGGAGCATTTTTTTGAATAATGATTTCCTCCTACTAGACAATTCCAATATTAAGGACAGGCTCCTTCATGTCATTAGTATAAAATCTAGGTGACAGAATAAGTAGTCGGGACTTGTCTATAAAGCCGACGGTATAATCTAGGCCTTGTCATCGTTTTCAATGACCCTATTTTAATATCTTCTTTACTTAAATATTATTGACTGAACTTGATTTAATGCCCACTAATTATCTTACGCGTCTTCTCCCAGAGATAGAACATCGCGTGCATCACACAATGATTTAGTGTAAAGAATAATAGTTTGTTGCACCGTGGCTATTTAGTGACATGCCGTTGTAGTGAAGATTTTTGTTAAAATTTTACACTAATATCATCTATTGAAGTAATTAATTACTGTTGCGAGACCCTGTTTAGTAAAAAATATTGTAATGTTTTACAACATGTAATTAGTTTGAATGTTAACTGTAAGGGAGAGAAAACCAAAATAAAATCGATTCCGCCGTTTTGGAGTTTATCGCGAACATACAGATGGCCAACAAACATTGCTTACGTTCTTTAAATTAATATAAATAAAAAAATTGCGGTTTTCGAGTTTATCGAGAACATACAGACAGGCAAGTAAACATTGTCCTTTATATTAGTAGGAATATAAAAAATAAAAATGTAAAGGGTCGAAACCATCATGTTATCATTAATAGCGTAGGATTCCAGAGGCTAAAATAAAATTAAATGACCTCGCAATCCCCGCGCGCATGTTATTCATAACAAGTATAGGTAAAAAGCATCAGACGATCTCACCCACTCTAACGAGGAGGAAAACCACGCGAGTCGTTTCAATTTGCGTGTTCCAACCAATCAGCGGACTTCATTACGAAATCGCGGTAGCTAACATATGAAATTGAGTGACATGTATTTGCAATGCTCGTGCGAAGTAACAGCGACTGCTGTCTCTTGTATAAACAAATCGCCGGCATTGAAAAACACTGGGGAACCAGTGGGTATTGGGAGGGCGAAAGTGAGGGGGTGGCGAAAAAACAGAAGCCCCAAAGTGTGGGGTGCGCGTCGAACTAGGCCGTCGTGGCAGTCGTTTCATCCCCCATCATTTTTCCTGCATTCTCGCCGGCCTGCTGCGAGCGTTTCACGCACAGTTTTCGTCTCTCCTCGCTGCATAAATAACAGGCAAAATGCGAAAGGCCAGTCTTTGCTTGCTGGCTGCTCTCAAAGCCCGCCGGGACCGGCTGGCCGACGTCGCCGCTGCCGCTGCCGCTGCCGCGCGCAAACAGCATATTTGCATGGCATATGCTCTTGGAATAATTTTACTCGCTGGGCTGATACAGTAATTGCGTCAAGGTCTCTAATAAACAACAAGTATTAACCTAACGCATTATCCTACAGTATTCTGTCTTTTAAAAATTCCTTTGTTGCAAGGTGCTAATTCAATGGCATACCCTGTTAGAATAATTTTACTTGATGAGGCGATAAAGTCATTGTGTCACTGTCTCTAATAAACAATAAGTGTTAACCTACGGGATTGTGGTTCGGCATTCTCTCTTAAAAATTTGTCTGTTGTAAGATGGAATTTATTATTTCATTTACTTTGATTGTAAAATATAACATTAGAAATATGGAAGATTACGGTCTCCTTCCCATGAATGCATGTATAAATGCCTGACATAATAACGTAGTACAGAAATTTTAAAAATAATCCACAAACTGTTCATTGATAAAGATAAAGAAAAAGTCAGGTCATAAAGCTACAAATAAAAGTAAAACTAGCAAAACGAACTAAAAAGAACTTACTAATTTAAAATGACTTTATTTTGGTAAAATTGAACATAGCATAATCGCTTCTGCAAGGTAAGGTTGCATTATAAAAGGAGATGTTTGATAATGTCTCGAAAGGTTGCATGATACATCGCTTAGGTAGAGATGGCCGGTAGTTACTTTCACGGAATCCGGGCGGAAGACAGCGGGACAGAGGCTCATCAAATATCGAACAAAGTTGCTTCTGAAGCTTTCATAAGTGGAGGCATTATGAGGTCGACATATGTCGCGTGGCCTTGCAATGCGCCGGGCAAAATTAGAGATGACGTTGACTATCCACTGTACAAACACTCGTCCCTTTCAATTTTGCGGGATGGCTCGCTCGTTCTCTCTCTCTCTCTCGCTCTTTCCGTCTCTCTCCTGGCGGCGCAGAAGCCCCGTCGGCTTTGCCGGATTCTTGCCTGCTCCACTGCTGGAATGCCGGGCTACATTTCATAAATTTTTGGCCCTTTTTCCCTCGCATTTCCCTCTCCCTTTCTCTCTCTCTCTCGCACTCTCCCGCTCTTCCGGTCTCGTTTATTCTCGGGCAAAGAGGGAAGAGAGCGTCATGCGCTCCAAAAATCAAGGACCCCCTTTTGCGATTTCGACGACGACGGACAAAAGGGAGAGAAGTGAGTATTGTGCTCGATTTTTAAGTAATTGCGTTCTGAATCTTCGGTCCGGCAATGTCTACCGTCCATTCCCTCATTTCTACCACCTATCACTTCCATTTCATACTTAATAACAGCTATTATTGATATTAAATTTGGTCCTACCATTCTATTTGGATTTTTCATCCAATTTTCAACCACATTTAATTTGTGGATAGTTTTCAGTAGAATAAGTGATATAAATCATGTCATTAGTATGACGCAAATTCTGAAGTCGGCCACTAGTCTAGACTATTAATACCATGAACACTAATCAAATATCACTTGTGTACTCGTGCCTAACAAACTTCTGTGGCAATGGATACAACTTTACCATATTTGTAACACAATTTCTTTCCATTCCAAAGAATAAAACTTTGCGTTAAGATATTTGGTGCCGTCATTTGGGGTAGAAATAAGAGGGGAACATGTGAGCGTAACACAGAATTCTGAGGCCGTTTCAAATTACAATAAAACCAATTTTTGAGTAGGAAAATTCAGTTTGCAATTAAGTCTGTGCTACGTCACATCTGCTGTTATTTCCTGTTCACTTTCTGCTCAAATACTCTCGAATCGGACAGACGAATCTTTTAAAACTTGGCCTGATTATTGAAAATGTCTCATTTACCACGTGAAAAGTTTTTTATTCATGTGTCATTATTGTATCACATATTTTTAAGCGATAAACGGTAATCTCTGCTCTCGTTGCCATACCATCCCATGCATAAAAATGGATTTTTGCACATTAGTTACTCGAAAATTGTACAGACAAAGAAATTGAAATTTTGATAGATGCAGTGACCATAGACTACCATTCTTTGTAAATGGCAATTCAAACTCATTATTTTCATTTTTGGTACTATTTCCAACCCAACACGCACTTATTATTTTGTATGTATATTATACTTGATATTATATTGTACGTATTAGGATTTTGCACAGATTCAAAGGCAAGTGAATCAGCCTACACATTTTTCTGTCGGGCTGTAGGGTTGCGATGAAAGATAGAAGCAGAGTGAGTGAGAGTGAGTGAGAGAGAGAAAGAGAGAAAGAAAAGTAGAAGGAAGGGAAAGAGAAAGGGGAGGAGAGAGACAGAGGCGAGACATGGTTTGCGAGAAGATTTACGTTATCGGATATCGTTTTCCGATTGGCTAGCAGCTTAACTTCCGATGTAAAGTAATGAAAGTTTGTCAGTATGTACTCGGGAGCGCAGTGTCATCCGAAAGGGCCACCGCTTTTCCGTAGCCCCGTCCACCGACGCGCGGCGCCGCGCCGCGCCGTTGGCCGGGTTAGTTCGGGATGGTGAGGGGCTGAGCGGCGTAATCGTGAGTTTTTCCACTCGATTATCGACCCCGCGGCTAGCTGGTTTACGATGTTTTCTACTTATCTGTGCGCAAAAAGTGCGGCTAAAAAGCGTTGGCTTCCGGGACTAATACGTACCGATAGCAAGAGCGTAGCGACGCTGGCGACGCCGGCGTCGTTTGCATTGCGTGATTTTCAGGGTGTTCCGTCGGAAAGCGAAGCGACGGGCGAGAATTGCGTATCTACTTTTACAGTTTCTTGGCGTTAACAATTCAGATGATTTCGCAGATTTGAATCCGAGTAAGGAGGAAGTAGTAATTTTGCGCAGTAAAACTATTCTGATCTCACATTCGTACTTAGTACTTTACGTTCTACTGTAGCAAGTATTGAAGTCGGTGAAGTTTTTATAAACTTAGTATATCTTTCATGGAAATGTCTGAAGCTTAACAGTACCAATCATCTACCACGATTCTTAATCAAAAAGCGTTAATTTGTATTACGTTTCGCATTGTTCAACTTTGATACTGCGACATTGAATTATTCTAAAGTTGCAATCAGTGAAGAAAAATGGAGATAAACCAATACAATATTGATAAACAGGGAATTGATTTCGCCGATATAAACATGTGTATACGTACTCTTACAATTAAAAATATAGGAAAGCTTAGGATTATAGTGTTTTTTATGGCAGAATTAACACTTTTAAAATTGACACAATGATAGTAGGCCTTAAGCCTACAGCATCAGGATTAAAGTGGAGTTGCTTTATTCTCAGTAAAATGAAGCAATTACGAAACCAATCGTGAGAAGTCTGTCCGTCCAGAAACGCATTTCGGCGAATATGGTTTGCAAGTCGGAGGTGTCGGGTTTCTATAAATACGCGGTAACACTGCAAATGAAAGGCACAGGACACGTGTCTGCCGAACTTGGGCGTATTAATTCGCTTTGCTAACGGTTCCGTTACGGTTTTCCAGGGTGAGATTAATTATGGACTTTGAAATAGGTGGCCGTAAAGTGGACCGGGCGAGATCGGTGAGTACCGCATGCCTCGTCGGCCAGGAAACTTCGGTAAACTGTTTAGCCAATGTATATTAAGACGCTAACTTTACCACCAATTTACACAAAGTGGTCATAAACTAAGCCACGCCACTGCTAGGACTGCGTCTCCAGCCGATACGTACGAGGAGCTCCAATGTGATAATGTTAAAGTTACATTTCGACCCGTTGACATTTGTCAACAAATCAGTTATTCGACGCCGACAGAAAATAGCCGCGGAATGCCAGTGTTATTTTTCTTGGTAATTAAAATAATGTTACTTAAACTAACAGCAGTATAATGATTTGTACTTTCTGTGATTACCACAGAAAGAAAGGTTTTTAAAAAGTGTACCGTACAAATTTGTTAGTTATAAAAAATTTAACTTCAACAGAATGGCTATCATAAAAGATATAACGATATTATGGTGTAACTACTTATTTAAAGGAGTCAAAAGGTTATAAAAATTATACAAATGGTTTCCAATTTTTAAATGTTTCCTATTTTTAGAATTTCATGCTTCACGAATTCTAGAAACCCTGTAATTTCGTCATGTCCATCCCTCTGTTGCAGTCAGATTTATTTTAACCACTCTTCTATACGTTTGTTTAAAAATCGAAAATAATTAATAGGAAATGGAAAAAGATTATAATTTAACTAATGCGTTGCTATGAGCGAAACACGCAAGTCGGACGTACTATGTTGTGGGAATGCGGGGTTAAGGTGAGAGGAACAATGTCGATGGTCAGAGAGAGAGAGAGAGAGAGAGAGAGAGAGAGAGAGAGAGAGAGAGAGCCGTAGGCGGGAGAGTCCGAGTGGTCTGTCGGAGCTGAGAGAAGGCCGAAGGCTGGGGAGAGGGTTGACAGTTAGGCGGCTGCACAGTCTCTTCGCTTGAGGAGCTTCTTAATACCATTACATCTAGTTTCGCCCGACTGGCGGCACTCCCCGCACGGCACCTCGCCACGACCGAGAGTTTCCGATACCCACCCCCCCTCCGCCTATCCCCCTTCCACCCTTCTACCCTTCCACCCTTCTACGCCACTAGCTTCACTGATCAGGCAGGCTGTCAGTAACTCCGTTTAAACCCTAGACGGTGCGCGTCTTTCTTACTACGCCGTGGACTCAAATTAAATCGTGTCCGCCTTGAGATCGAGCCAGTGAAGCCGGAACTAACCACTGCCGGAGCTTTAGCCGAAGAGTTATTGAAACACTAATTAATACTGATGTCGCACCTTTTCACGAGGAGGATTTAAAGTTAGCAATATTCGAGGGAACATGTTAGCAGTATAACTATTTGAAAAGTATATACCGCACTGGAGAACTTTTTAGTGTTAGTAACTGTAAATGTTTATAATGTATAAAAAAGAATTAATCAGTGTTAAACAGTTTGAAATTGTTAACATTTTCTTGTTTTAACGATCTAACATGGTAGTAAATACTGTCTTGCATAAATTTTCAAAAATGTTTTTTGACAGTTTGAGTAATAAATAATCTATTTTTAAGCCGTCATTATTGCAAATAGTGTGAGATACATACATAAAAATATTACTTGGAGACTAGTTTTTTTGCTACGGATTGTTATCATAATTATTTGTCATATGGAAATTAATGTATTGCAATATCTTTACCATACGATACGACCAATAAAAATTGATCCAATAAATAAACTTGAAATTATTGATCAAGTGCAAAAGATTGAATATCTAGAAACGAAAAAATCTAAATTTGCGTTGTTTTACCAAATGAGAAGCGAATGAATATTGAATCGTTGCAAAGTAAATAGTTGCACACTATGGCATGTTCTGATTATACTCGCATTTTTGGCAATCCTCTACTTCACATCTAACAATAATAGTGCCGAATTGTTTGAGGTTTAATGGAGAGCATATCAATTTCCCATATTTAGCGCTCTGCCAATCATTGGTTTTGTTGTTACACAGCGTGAGCGGCCGATATTTTGCGCGAACACGCGAGAACGCCGTCGAATGTCCGGTGGACTCGACATTGTTTCGAGAATTATCCCGCGTTATTAACCGAATTTCGGAGGACGCAGCCGCCGATTATAACTGTATATGTTGGGAAATTGCTAAGCCCGCTCGCATAGGCGAACAGCGGTGTTTTCGAGTTTGCCGCGAACTGTTATCGGATTCCTGTCAAACTTCCGGCGCAACGCAACATGCACAAACACGCACACGCGCTCTCTTCCTCTCTCTCTCTCTCTCCCTTTCGGCAATGCACATGCATCGGCCAAAATTTGACAATGGAAAATTGTACTAGTGGAATGTCGGGCTACGAGAGATCAGTATCTATTTAAATTCCCATCGATACACTCGTTGCGATCAGCCTGGAAAAGCGCCGCCCGTAAACGTCACGCACGCCTTCTTTTTCCAATCCGAAAGCTCTTGGTGAATGGACGATTTTAAAAATTCCAGTTCCTATGTATTTTTAATCCTCTACAATTTTATAGCACGAAGAGTATTCTTTTTAGGTAATCATAATTTATGGTTTGTTCAACGTAAAGTGAAATAACTAGACAGATCAATTAAGGTTAAATGAAATATATTGCAGTCTAATTTCTTAGCCCCATATTTATACACCGAGAATGAGTTTTTAACACTTCATAAATAAGTGGCCTCCGGATTCCCTCGAGCAATACACAACCGCAATCGTATACATACACAATTAATTAAACAGCCGCTGAAATTAACGATCCTAACCTATACCGCTCCAGTACTTCGATGATACAAGGTGCACTGGGAATTTACAGTTTGTTCTGGGCGGCTGCATTTGACACCTCTTGTATTAACATTGTTGTACGCTAATAACATTCTGTTTGTCCCAATTAGCCAGTGGCAGGGTGTATTCATTTATCGGCGGCGCGTATGATGGGATATTAGCAACATGAATGCTACGGGGTTTTGTAATCCAGCAGGAATTCGAACCGCCGGCCCTCCGAATTAATTACAAAGCTTCGGAAAGCAGAGCCACCCGTATAAATAATTTTCCTCCCGCCTTGTTTATTATTGACACAATTCATACGCTATCTTCCCGCATATTTGCATTCGTTGGACAAACTAGTTTCGATCGATTTAGTCCCACAGGATAAAATTGCTCCGTTGGTCGCTGGGGATCAGCGGCCATTTTAATCTTTTCAATAATCCAAATTAATTTCCCTTTGCAATTAAATGAGGTGCTTAAAATATTACTGTTGTACCCACTTCCGTTTCAATTAATTTAAACTATATTCATGTTGTAGGGATCGTCACACGAAAGTTTATAAAGCTTGGACCATGTTGGGAATATATTTTACTGCGAAACTAGAATTAATCTATTAAATCAATATTGAAAATTTCGTTGGAAATTTTAAACAAAACTAGCGAATATTTAACCAGCGAGGGTAGAAACGGGATAAGCCTGTGTTAGAAAATTCAATAAAAAACCAACCTTTCATTTGTGACAAATTGAACATTCTGTGTCACACATAAACGAGACAGAGGTACAAACTTATTATTTCTTTGCTCTCCGGTGAGAAAAAAATCATATAACTGTTTAAAATTTACATGTTTTGTTGATCCGATCGCATCTGTCAATTTGTATGTTTGGCCCTTCGCACGGTACACTTTACATTTTTTCATTGTGCGTTGAAAATTGCGGTACGATAGCAGCGAAGCTATACGCGAAGCTCGGTTCCCGATGCATCTACCGGCAGGTAGTAGAGAAGGATCGTTCCAAGCCCAATTCCACCCGGCACTCTTCAATTAGCCGTTCACAGTGCATGGGATCGGCTGTCGATGCCAGTGGCGAGGCACGACAATTCCCAGACGACAGTCGAACACGCTCTAGGAATCGATCGATCGTCGTGTGCTGGAGTCACGACCGTAAACCCGTGTGATCGCGTGGCCTTCTTCCGCCTCTCGTTTTCCTTCCGCCAGTACTATGCCATACAGCCGGCTAAAATGCTTTATTCAGCATACGTCAACCTCGTTTTCTAGTCCCGTGAAAGGATAATCGTGTCCTTCGCAGTCGTGGCTCCCCGCCGATTCCCTCTCCTCGCTCGCCCCCCCTCCATTGGATACGTGGCATCAACTATTCAATCTGCGACGAACGCCGTATGTTCGATCCTCTGATCGCTTAAATAAAGGGTATTACGAATACGAGACTTCTTGACCAATTCCCGCTGAGCCCTCCACCTTGCCCCACCCTAACCTCACTTCAAACTCAGGTTTAATCTGATGTGCTTGGCGTTGATGTAGAACGCATAGTAATAGTATGTGTGCGTTTAAGTTTAATATACTTGCCCGTGTAAAATGTTTTTCGATGATGTCGAGTTATCTTTAGTTACGTGAAAGGTATAGATAGATACATAAAAAAAAAAGAGGAATTTGAAATTGGTTATTAATAAATTGTTAAGTTTAGGATTGCTTCAAACTTTAAACTCAGGTTTAACTTTAAATATGGTTTTCTATAGTTAAACATAAATATTATGTGAAATGTAGTAAGACGCACTTTCAATACATTTAATGAATCCCTCTAAAGTTAGTAAAATGATTAACGAATTTTGTTATTTTTTAATAAAACTCCCGCACCTGGCTTTAAAATTACGAATGCGGTTCTTTAATTAATTTATGACTCGAACATATTTGACTAAAGACTTGGTGAAAGTTATAGCAACACAAATTTCAGAATATAAATCGTAATAATGAAATGAAGCTTTAAGTTAGTAAGTCGGTGAAAAAGTACAGCCTGTTTGCCACGAATTTTTAATAATAAATGAGGAAAGCCCTTCTAATTTCATTAGAAGTGGAAGGAGGATCAATGGCGACGTTCGATGAATAATAGCGCTTCCAAGTGGCATAGGTACGCTGTGGAAGTAGCATAGGTCGAGCAGTGGGTTCCGGCGTCGACCCCTACTACTTGCAAGCACCGAACAACAGGCAGAGAGTCACTATGAGCGAGCTTTCGGCCGGTCATGCTAATACTGGCTCTAACTTCTCCTCGAATCGCTCGTAAAGCCGCTGCCTAAAGTCACGCTGGATCGATAAGCTCCCAGGTGCACACGCTCACGCTCCTACCCGCAGACACGTGGAATTATGTATGTACGTTTGTTCCGTACAGGTTCCCCCATAAACGAAGCCCCTCCACGCTTTCCCTGCATCGCCGCCGGATGAAGATCAATTTAGGATTTTTACGAAATAAACAGTTTGCACGTCAGATTGATTACATATTTAGAGTCTTCTATAAAAGCATTTCCAGAATTACAATATTTTTACCGGATTTTTATCCTAGACGAAATTTATCATTGGTCTCAAATGTTTAATTCTAGATAGACCTGTAGGTGACCAGTGATAATAAAGATTATAAATTCTCTTTAAACTCGTATTATCAGTCGTATATTATTTTCATCTTACATATTTCGTATAATTTTGGTTGTGTATATAATGTAGAATTCTCTAATGATTCCAATGATTCTACTGACTCAGTGGTTCTTCGTTACCAGGCTTAAAATTTACCATCAATACTCCGGAGACCTCTGTTATCTTGACTACATATTTATTGAAGGAAGAATCTTGTACTCGCTCAGGGAAATGAAGGGTTCAATATATCAATTTAGAAGTTTTAGAGCGCTCGATTACAGTCAGTTAACACTGACATTCTGTTTCGTCGGTTCGTTGAAGAGGACCAGTATTTGTGAGGAGACCTGTAGCGCAGTGCAAGCACACTCGAGTGCGCCGTGACTCGGCATGCAGCGAGTGGCTCGAGCTGGTAGGCCGGAAATCAAGCTGCGCTAATAACGACAGCAATGGTAACGCACTCGGTGCGTAGATCTATGCGCGTGGCTATCGCGCGGACACGGCGGGCATTGTGCGAGCACGTTAGCCGCACAATGCAATCGCGTGATAGGTAAATCGTGTTACACCGCCGGCTAACTTACGACTCTAAGAACACCGTTTGATGGCTTTATTAGCTAGTAGAACCGCCATCGTTCCAACACTTGCTATCTCGACCTCCTCCGACCGCCAATTTACTACTACTCTCCTGTAGAACACGTTCTTCCTATCGCCTCCAAGTAGACGTGTAGAAGCACTGCCCTTTTTTCCCTCGTTCTCGGAAATTTATTTAGTTTCTAACTTTCTTCTTTCTGTCCGTTTTAGTTAATTAGGGTCCTGTACTTCACTGGGAACCCTTATAACTTCGTCATGTCCGTCTGTCAGTGTTCCCATGAGTGTGAAGTACCAATTATAAAAAGAGAAACTCGAGTATTATCGATTAGTTAACCCTTTCACTACTGTTCGCGCCTTTCGGCGCTTTGTAATTTCGCTCGCTGCAGACTAGTGGCGATTATAGGGACTTGAAAAATACATTGCGTCCGTTTCTGTTGTAACTAAAAACGTCGTAGTCAAAAGGTTATATCTTCACTCAACAATTTACTCGTTCTACCTTTGGTATTTGTTGTTAATTTACATCGAGAAGCACATATTCAGAAGGAATGGCAGACAAAAACAAGGAAAATCCCATCAGGACCCAGAGTGCACTAAAGCGAGACAAGAATCCAGATGGCGGTACCGTCGTAACGTGTAATAAAGATGGGAATGAAACGGGAACATGTTAATTCCCAGTGTGCAATTGAATTCAGCGACCGCGATGAGAAAAGAGAGTCCGAAGCATCGCACACAAAGGAAATTGCATAACGCAGTTTCCCTGAGACTTTTCGAAAGGAAATCCCCCGTAAAGTGTTGCCCTCGGAAACTTCGGGCTCTTGACGCGCTCGCTTCACAAAGGCGATCTTTAACTCACTTTCCATATCGGCCCTCACTCGATTAATCCTCCAATTTCCCATCCAGTTTCCCCGTTATTTTTTGATAAGCCATCGTGCGCAAGGCCAAAGCATCCCTTGTTGTTATGAGAGCCAATTACGCCATTATACCCACGCACGCTCCGTTATAATCGCATTTTTTTGCGGTAACTACAGAAGATGAAAGCAGTATGGAAGCCCGTATTTGCTTTGGGTGGTTAACCCTTTCAGTCCACGAGAGACGCTTATATATAATCTCTTGATGATAGTATCCTTTGCAACTACGTAATGTCTTGTTCCATAGAGACTTTTATCATTTTTGTAATTCTTTAATCCTTTGCTGCCCATTGCCCGATTAGCGCCAATGTTCTCATAATTACTTCCATACACTTCTCTCGAAAGAGGACCTGAACATGTTCAAATAGACAAAAATACCGCATATCACCAATATCCAATATTTGTATTATACACGTACAAAATAATCGTTATGACCAAGCTAGCAATTACATGGCTTATAATTTACCGTGGTCCGCAAAGTTCTTCTTGCGCCCCGTTTCCCGCACAAACAACCCAAGACCGTTCAAAGAGGCACCATAGAACTTTACGAGGGTGGTGGCGCGAAATGGTTGGAAAAAATATTCGCCCACATTCTAACTCTACAAGAACCCCCTTACTTTGCGCGTTACGTTAATGGCTAGACCGAAGAAATCGACGCAGGATAATTAAGTACAGGATCAATACCTAGTATTGTTCTATTGGCGCGTTGTACTCTGTCAGGAGGAGGGAAAAAAGTTTGATTTAGCACCGAGGGGTTAGGCGGCAATTGCAGGGCGCGCTCGAGCCAGGAAATCGAGCTGGGAAAACGGGGTGTCGGGGGGGCAGTGGGGGCAGTGGGGGGTGACGTGGAGGGAGAACAATGATTTCCATGGATCAGCAATAAGTCAAGTAAGATAAATGTCAGAATTCGAAGTCGATAGATTATCAGAGGCTGCGAGGAGAGGAGCGGCAGAGGAGGCCGAGGGGGAGAGGAAGTGTTCGGGAGAGTGGTTCACGCTGCCGTATTCAGGGAACTATTCGGGAACAGTCGGCTATAAGTGGACTCGAGGGGATGGTACAAACGGGAATTTGGTCTGGCTCTGCACCTCATAAATTTGAGTTATTCCCTTGCCCTTGCCCATCCACCCTCCACCCTCCACCCTCTCGCTCTCTTCGCTCTTCGCGCCCAACCAACCCCACCCCCCAACCCCCAACCCCCTTTCTCGCTGGCGTCTTTAAGGATTCTCCGGCAAGTAAGTTATCGCCTCTACCTGAAGATCCTCTTCTCCATGGACCTGCCAGAGCCCGGACTTTCCGATGGGAAAATATTATCAATCCTTTACCCCATTCCGTATTCCACACGCCCTCTCCCTTCCTGTAAAAATGATTCCCGCCCGCCTCGTAAATAATTCCCTTCGTTGAGGACTTCTCGCGCATCGAAAAACATTTCATCATTTCGTGCTCGGTAGCTTCACAGTCCTATTGATAATTGTAGTGGAAGGAATTATTACGATGGTAGCGATAGACTTAGAATTGGAATTGATTCGCCATTCTAGTCCCGTTTACTTGTCCTCTTAGTGTTTCTTACAAAATTGATAATAACTAATTTTCGAATGATCACAGTGAAGTATGTTAAAGGATTTCATGAGAATCAAGAAGAATGTTTTTGAGTTATAGGACATTTTTTTACGAAACTATTATAATTTCTATTGTTTTCTTTGTTTCAATACTTTCAACCTACGACCTTTGTTGTGATTTTTGACAATTTCATAACATTATCCTATATTACAAATATCAAATAGAATACATCGTTTTAGAAATTGGAAAAATTTGTAATATCTGCGAAAAATAAGTCAATCCCGACATGGTTAAAGACGGTTTCGGTCGAGGTCGATCCCAGACAGATGAATAAGTCGCAAGCACGACTTCTTTTTGAAATACCTTGCAGATATGTCACATGTTCAGCAGGCCGGTCCAGCCCGGCTGGCTTCTGGCGTGGAGTGGGGGTGGGTTGGGCCAGGCATTTAAATATGAAAGAGCGCTCCTTGAAAATTTCGAGACCGATTCCCAGGAGGTAGACCTCAAAAGCGAAACGTTTCGCGGAGTATTGGCCCACCGAATCTTCCAGCAGCCGTTCGAACCAGGAAAATACCTCGGCCTCGAGTATTCTGCATTCGAGCGCATCCCCGCCAGCACTCGCATCTCGCGTTGTTCGACAACCCTTGCAAATCCAGTTTGCGAACTGCGAATAATGCTGATACCTCGCGCGACACCAGCAAAATGAGGTACTTCTCGCCGAGAGATGCCGTAATATAACTGTGACTGGAATATTAGTTTCAGCCACATAAGAAAGTCCTTGCAGTAGCATTCGTTTGGCGAAGTGAGGTAACACTATTTTTGTATTGAATTATTCCAAATTTGTAGAGTTATTGCAGTCTCCAAATATGCAATATGATCAGGGAGTTGGATGTTTTTGTTGATTTCTTTCTGGTTAAGTGTGGCTTTGTTTATTTTATATAAATATTTTCTAACATATATTTTGCTCGAGTCATAACTTTATACAGTAAAATCCATTCAGTAGTTCTCAAGATTATATTACGTTTTACATGTGTAAGATAGATATTTCTTGCGTAAGAATGCTATTTTAATTCGTCCTGCCGAGTATGCATGCTCACTGCTCGGTTCCCACGAGAGTAAGCGTAATCGAGTTTATCCATTTAGAGGAAATGTACTTTCTAATGGTGAAAGAATAATCATATTTGTTGAGTCGTTTCTGAGATTACCTTGGACAGACACTCACGATCTTCATCCTTGTATATATTCGTATAGAACTATAAGTGTTTAATGTCGACAGTATAGAAACCTAACTAAAAGTTTAAATCGGAGACTAAAAATAGCACAACTATCGTAATTCAAGTAATTTGAATTCAAATCGAATCAGATTTGCGAACAACGGAAGTGGAAGCTGTATTCGACATTCTAAGAAAGTAGTAGATAAGTGGAATGTAGCTTAGCAAGCCGGTCGCGTGCTAACCGAGCAATCAGTAGATTAAAGAGGAGAAAAAAAAGGGGTAGAGAAGCGGGTATCTCTCATTTTTCGCAAGATGTATTAGCTCGTGTGCGGCGCTATCAAGTTTCCGGCTGCAGACGTCTCAAGTATGAGACGTCCCTTCCTCGCGCTCCCTTCTCCGCCGCTCGAAGAGAGCTCGAAGAAGGCTAACTTCACGCGAGCGTACCGCTGCGTTCGCGCACTCCGGCCGCCAGCAAACTTTCGCAATCTTTTTAATTGCATTGCCGCGGAACTCTCGGTGATAGGAAAGTTCGTCCGGTGCGAAGCCATTCGTACCACTCGCCCCGACTATTTTACCCTCTTACTCGCCCTGAGCTACGTGTGCCCTCAACCCCCCCTCAACCACCCTCAACCACCCTCAACCACCCACTTCCACTAGTCCCGCTCATTTGGACCACCTGCCCGCCACGGCCGCCGCGCCGCCGGCGCTCCTGTAACCGGGACTTCCTGGAAAAATAGTTATTTGTTCCTTAGTTAGCCCGCGATACCCTACTAATGGTGCCGCTGCCGCTGCCGCCGCCACTGCCGCCGTCCTCCAACTTGCAACTGATGGTTGCGAGCACCGATTCGACTACACTGTTACTCCGCGCCTTGGAACCACCACTTCCTGTAGTAAAGTCGTTCCTGCTGCTCGGATCCTTTTCTTGCTTCCTTGAAATTTTCTTACTTTGTTTAAATGAGCGTTGAGACTTCGAGTTGCGGGCGTAACGGAACGGAGAGGTTTCGAAGTATGAGAATTGCAGCGGTAAGTGTAATTTAAATATACTTTACTGTTCTCATTTCTAAAGGAAATAATGGTTGCATTGAACTAACTGTAAGTTCATGCAGTGTTAGCGGATAATTCGAGGAATATTTTGAATGGTATGAATTTTTATCATGAAATAACCGTAGTGGAAATCGTGTTTATTGGAGTTAGTTGAATTGGCGTATGTGTGGATATGATTCCCGTTTCCTATAAACGTTGCGAGTTTTATACCATTATTCGGCATTGTAATGTGCAACACCAACTTCAATTTCTCACTATTATCGACACGCACGCATTCCCCCAGAGTGTTATGTAAACGCTCAAACGTGTACATTCATAGCCAATTATACGATGTATTAATTGAACTACGTAGATTCACAAAAATATAAAAACTCGTCGGAAAAGCGAATGCGTGAAATTAATTCTTTTTAGTCGTATTGACATTAAAAATAACATCAACCGTTTCACTACAAAATTCCGGAAACCCAACCAATATACAATGGTTTTAAAATAAGTAGTATTTACGTTGGTAAACCATCGCCTGCCTTTAATGCTCATCTCTGATGTAGTGGTTGGCTCGAGTGCCTTTTTCTTCAATTTCGTTCTTCTGGAATAAGTGTAAGCTCAGTGACAGAGTTCCAGTCTCAAGTTCGTGCTAGTAGATAAACCTCATTAGCGTGGAGCGACAAGAGGATGAGAGATGTGTCTTGTACCTTTGGCCCGGTAGAGTAACGAGAGCCGGAAGACGGAAGAATGGGGCCCGGAATCCAATCTAGGTGGATGCAAAAGTACCGCTTTATGGGATAAGTACCTTACGGATGAAACTTAACGGTGTCTCTCTTTGTCGAGAAGCCAGACGACAGAAGTCTTAGCGAGCGACATTATTTTCTGCTGTACTTACTACCGGTGATCTCTGCCGCTTTGCATCTCACCATGCACTATCTAGATAGACAGCTTCCTTTTCTTACTTCTCCTCCCTCTCGATAATTCTCTCTTTCGTTCCTTTACTCTATCTCCTTTTCTCACCGCTCGCTTTCCCAACACCTGTCTCCCTTGGCCGTCCTGTCACCGGCGAACAATTTTACCTTGCCGTATAATTCTAAATCAGCTTACGTTAAACTTCTTATATTAAGTTTGGAACTCCCGGAGCCACGGCATTACCACGGCGAGCGGGCGAGTTGCGCGCCTCTGCACGCCCGGCGGCGCCGCCAACTTCCGGAAAGCAGCGCGCCAAAGTCCTTTTATGGAAATTATTGGACTTAACATACGGCTTGAAAAATGCCGCGTCGCATGGCCCTTCTAAAAGTCCCACTTTCCGCTGCCAGGAGATAGTGAAGTTGACGGAGCTCGAGAGATATCTCCAGCCTGACTTGCAAAGTTTGGGATAATGCGCAAACGCCGGTGAAGGAACTTTATTGCTAATTAATTCTGGTTTAGGTGTCAACTATAGTACGTTATATTATAATTATTCGAAATGTGTATTGCGAATATTGTAAACATAACGATATTATTAAAAAGTCAGAGCAGTTTTACTCTTAATTTGTCATTAAGTGAACTCTTGTATACAAAGTGAATGGTTCCTATTTAACTTTGAAGTAACTCATTTAAAGATACGATCCACATACAAATTTAAAGATCTTTTAGCACGATCTTCTGCAGTATTTATACTACCATTATTCTATTACACAATAAAACTCACAAAAATAGCTTTTATTTAAACAAAGGATCACGCTCACTTTTCTTTCCGGCATCCTCTAGAATATCAGACATTATACTTATCAGCCCAACATTACTAATAATATGCAAAACGGTGGACACTGAAGTTCCTTTCACACCAACGTTTCTCCAACTAACTCAGCAATGCGAGCACAAAAAACAATAAGCCTGAAAAACGCGCAATAACATAAAACTCTCAAACACGGTCACTTAAAGCAGAACATAAAAGCGGAGCTAAAAACCTCGAAAAAAGCGTCAGCTAATTTTGAAAATGTCATCCATCAAGTGGAACCGATTCTCCCTGGGGATCGCCGAGCGATAAGCATCGGATGGATTGAGGAAAAACGAAATCTCGGATTTTCATGGTGCCAGGAACGGTGTGGAGGGTTGGCGGGGGCGGCGGTGACGGTAGAGGAATAGTTGGGGGTTGGCGGGGGTAGCGACTTGGAAGAATGCCTCGAGCGATACATCACGTGGCAATTACGGGGTGAGCCCTAGCGACATTTCGTCCCTTACGCGCGTTCGACTCACTCGTGCCAGGACGGCCCACCCTTCCTCCGAGTACTATTGCCTCTCTTCCACCCCCCCGCATCTTCCGCGCCCCCTCCCCACCCACCCTCACTCTTGCCAATTTTGCCGTTCAATTTATCCGCTCGTGAAAGTCTCCCAGCGGCGGCGGCGGCGGTGGCGGCGGCCCGATTACACGGAAGATTCCTGCAGTATATACTACACTCTCGTCTGGCAACGTCCGGGAAAGGTGGTGGGGAATAGCAGAGAGGAGAGAGAGGAGGACCACGTTCGTAATTCGTTTTCAATATCGACTGCTCCCCGTATTGGATTCCGGCGCCCGGTAAACGCTGACGATACTGCACCTCGTAATTACCGCTGGTTTCGCCCGGATATTGGCGAATGAGCGAAGTCGTTTTTGTTGTTAGGCTTGAGGCCGACTCGCAGGAGCATCGCGTGCGAGAGCGCGAGCGGCGCTCTCGATGTTGAATTTGTTGTGGAGGGTGCGGTTTTCTTGGGAATTCTGATAATGAGATCTTAGTGGAGGTTGTAGTATAGAATACTATTTTTGGGCTTCGTTGAAACTTGGTTTGAGTATACGTGAATTGTGGTTCTCGTTAATATTTGGATATCTTTGTGTTTGAGAGATTATTGGTGTGGGTATTTATTTATAATAGCGTTATCTAATTGATTACTTTTTACCGAATCCGAACGCATATTGGATTGGCTGTGGAAAGAAATGATTTATTTATTTAAAGTCCATTGCTTTTTACGCTGCAAGTGATGGAGCAAAGTATGCTCCAAATTCACGTCACATAAATATCCTGACACGTGCTATATTTAATGTCGTGTTTTAACGGAATGGAAAGAAGAAGGGCATTAATTGAAAGAGCTTCCTGCTTTATCCCCTGTTATTAAATTTATCAGATCCAATAAAAATAAAGTTGCTTCCTCCTACATTGGATGGAGACATCGTAGTGACATAATGACCCAATATTCTTTACTAGGTGACCGCATTTTTAGCATGTTAGGATTAATATCATAGAAAGTGACAAAATTTTGGACAGGAAGCATCCTACTCCTAAAGTACCACTACGTTAAACTGTCTAATCACGATTCTTTAAATTAGCTTGTATTAAGTCGTCCCAAAATATTCTCTATAAGTTCACAACATTAGCAGCGAAAGAGAACAGCAAAAAGTAATAAATTAGTCAACGCTATTTCAACATGAAATATGTGTAAACTATTCTTCCAGTATTTGACATTAACACTATTATACTAAGGAAAGTTACCTAATAAAAATAGAGCAACTCTCATTATGCAGGACGAAGCAACATTATCTTTATCGCACCCAATGATCTTGATAAACAAGAGAAAGTTAAAAGCTGTGTCAAATAATACTTTCGTCTTTCCAATCCCGTTAAAGTATTCGTTAAACATTGCACATATTCAAATATTTTTGTGTCGTAAATTTTGAAGAGTGCTTCAATTTATGGATCGAAGCATAAAAAGCAATATATATTACATAAGTAAATGGTATGTCTCGAAAAAGTAAAGTGTGTTTCAATTCAGTAAAAAATATTCAATTAATTAACACTACTATAAGCAAGCATAGACAGTTATTATCTCTCAAACACGATACTGCCCGAATATTAATAAAAGTCAATATGTTGAAAATAAGTATAAACATGTACTGCAGTGATATTCATACTTACTTATCAGTTAAGTTAATTTCAGTTTACGTTATATAAATCTTTCTTGTATGATTGCCAACTAAATCTTCGTACGAAAGCTTTAAAATAAAGTTCGTGTCAACAAAGTCTACTGTCTAAACAATAACAACTATTTCATTAATTCAACACTCGAATTTACAAGTCTTCGCTAGAATGTAGGTGAGGAATCGGCGATTCTAGCAACGCAACAACTATCCTAGTTGAAACACCTGTATCTCATCGACACCTGTAGCGCACCCCAACACCGGCGTCACTCGCTCTCCCTTTCCGTTCTTCGGCGTCCCTCCCTTTCCCAACGCAGTGGCTCTCTTCCCTCGCTCAACACCGGCGAACAGCGCCGCGCACTTTCACCAAAGGGGGGCGCGAGGCGAGGCGAGGCGTGGAGGGAGGACGGAGGAGGAAGGGGGGGAATATAATAAATTGCGACCGCAGGCAGAGGAACAACAGGATAATGGGGGAATCGCGCTGGTTTATGTCCTATGCCGAGGGAGGCGCGAATAGCTCGCTCCTAGTATACCTTTTTCGATCGAGTGTTCTTTACGGCCTCTCTCCGCTTATGTAATGCGCCTATCCACCCACCCCTCTGCTTCTCTTTGTCTTCTTCTTTCCTGCTTGTTCCTCTGCATATACTCGATTCGTAGCCTAGGTTCGTATCGGCTCTCTGACGCGTGCCTTTGAACGTTTTTTAAGGGGGTTAGTTAAATACGCAATGTGTAAAGAATTATTGTTATTTATTGCGGGTATTATTTTTGTGCAGTAATTCGCGGCTTAGATTTTATTGATCCTCTCATATAGAATTATTGTAAATTAATATTGTGTATACAAAGTGAAAACTGTAGTAATTTATTTAAAAATTCGGTCGGCACTCGAACTTGGTGATCTTTCTATGTGCTATAAAACCGTTAATATTCAGTTCACTCTAGTTTCCTGATCCACTATTACTTCAGATATTATATTTGTCAACACTATTTTGAGAATCATGTTGAATAATGTGATCTTATAAGTATCTTTCGCAGCTACTGTATTTTTCGATATCCTTCAGCAGTGAAGAGAAAGGCAACTCCGAAACGTATGCAAAATTTATACCCTCGCGTAAACTATTAAGCAAAATAGAAAACCGAAAATACCAAACCAGCGATCGTCAATTATACTGTTACTAGAAACAATTTAATGATGAATAAATTAAATCTTTTGGAGAAACTAGCCGAAGCTTTAAAGTTTAAAGGGTTTGATAGAAGTATCAAACTGCATAAAAGTATGTTGAAATTCTCATTATAAACACTATTTTTTACTGGAAAGAGTATGCTATCAGTATTGTTTAAAAATGTCTCTTATTTATAATGCATTCGGTTTGAACCTTAATTTAACGAGTCGTCTTTATCGCAATAAAAAGTAAAGATAATTACTTCGTAAATGAATATTATTAACGTCTGCGATATTAACTATACTGTCTGCAATTCGCATCGTGTATGATGGTAAACTAATTGTTGGGCATCGAAAATTGATCGAATTGGGAATAAAATTTAAAATTGGGTAAATTAAATCATTAGTATCGCACTGCAAGTTTTGTATGCACAATTTGTCGAGGTTCGGTATTCACTTTATGATGTAATGATTTGATTCGTTCGAGCCGAAAACACTTGAGAACATGAAATGCACATCGTGTTTTTGAAAGCACATTACGTTTTCGTTTTCGGGTGAATGCGATTTTCAATGGAATACCTGAAAATGATAGCATCCCTCATTAAAGCTCAATAAATGCATCGGAAGAATTGGCGGCCTCGTGCGGCCACGCCAATTGAATCAGCATACATTAAGCCGGACTGGTTATTTGCATACCAATTTTCAAGCTAATTTAATGATTGGATTTGCAAAATCGAAAAGTGGGCCAGAGCGAGTGCCAACGAAGCATAAAGTACACCACTATGCTTACTATACATGTGTTAGTGAATTCTCTCTTGCAAAGTTTACACCTAATTTCAAATAAATTTCAAACGAATATGACTTCAGATTTCTTTCCGTTGCAGTCTACTCGTTTCGAAATCAAATAACCGTTAATCCTACATTTATGGCAAAGATATAAATATTCTCCCAATTTCTATAAATAATTGTTACTTCATTCAACTTCCATGCACAATAAATATTTCTCCTTACAAAAGTGAAATAGTAATTGCGTCCGAATATCAAACACTCTATTACGAATTCGAGAAATCGATGAGGCACTTTTTTAGAATATTATCGTTTTTAAAAATAAAAACTATAAATATGTCCATTATTTCTGTATATACTTCAATTCGTCGCGACTCTAATAATTTCATGTACCCAAATACACAAAGTCAATATTAACTGGTAATCAATATTAAAAGCCCACTTCTTTAACATAACCTTTAAAGATCTGAAAACGATTACCCAAAACCCAAGAACATTCTGCGCGTCAGTAACTTTGCAGTCTGTCGCAGTGAAGGTTAACGAGTAATCGAGGAAGAGGAGGAAGTGGAGTTCATCGGTTAGCGTAACATCGCTTGGAAACAGAATAACAAATCATAGCGTGACGGGGAGGGGGGTTGGGGGGATTGGGGGGATTGAGGGGGGGGGGGTGGTAGGGAGGCTATATGGCATCGGCGGTAACCATTGGCCGCGACGGATAATAGACGGGCATGCCTGGTATCTCGTCCATCGAAACGCTCGGACAATCGAAACGAGGCACTGCTGGCTGCATGGAGCGTGAAAGCGAACTTTGCCCGCTATATCGCCAACTCGATCGAGAGCATCGGGAAACAGGATGGGCTGTGGTCTACAGGGTGTCTCACAAGTACGCCCGGGGTGTTTCTGGGTTTGAAATATTTAGAGACTGTTCGATAAACGAGGATTGCATAAAGTACTGCTCCGGTGAAACGAATTGTAATGGTTTCGTAAGAATAGAAGTAGTCTTGTGGGGTATTTTTTAAGTGGTACAGGTTCACGTTATTTGGTTGTAGCGATATTTGACTTTTCGTATTTTAATGGGAATATTGTAAAGCATTGATTTCGATATTGCTAATAGTAAAGTATTGATATAAAATTTAATTAAATTATTTTAATACTATATTTGTAGTCCTCTGAAAAGTAACTGTTGAAATGTAGGTTGAGAATAATGGCAGTTTCTGGGGTATCAAGAATTTGGATTGCAAGAATGCAGAATACAAAGGAATGTAGCAATTAAATGCATTTACATTCTGCATAATATGAAAATTCGAGGTGTGCGAGTCACGCAGAAAGAGAAATCTAAGAGTGCATTTAATTAACAGGTTTAGCGAAGCGAATGCTCTAAATACAGACGGCAAGAATGTAGGTTAACAATTTTCAATTGTTAATCCACATTTTCCGAATAGAGTGAAAATGTGTCAAGTCTCCGAGAGTGGGGATTGGGAATTGGCGGCAGGTGGGCGGGGCGCGTTTACAAATTCTGTTTACATATATTCCCAAATCAATTCCAGACTCCAAATTTGCAGGTCCGAGTCGCAAATAGCGACTACGTGAGAGGATTTCGGCGGGAGTGGAGTCGTTTCGGTGGATGGTGGAGGCCGGGCTTGGCCGACATTTATCAGACACCCTGTATTCATCGGCTCCCGGCAGTACACACGGCGCACAGGGCGAGCTCGTCCTCTTTCCACATGGGACACGATTCGATTACGAAACGCTACTACTAGCCGGTATCCTTCTCCATCGGTCAGTAACTATCTCTCACCCAGGAAATCCTTTTCCCCGCGGTATTAAATTTTTTGTCGACCCTCGTCTAGCGAACCTCGGCGGCGGAGAGACTTCCAATCGGAAATTCATTCGGATCGCTCCCGGATACACACGTCCTCAGTCACGGCGCGACACGTCTCCGTCGATTCGCCGGCCTCCCTGTCACCTCTAGGACCGATCATTCCCGCCCCCACCCTCCCCGAGACTTCAGCCCTCACCGTTCTTGCTAGATCTGTTAAGTAGTACGCGTTGCAATTAATCATCCCACTTAATTACAAAATCTTACGTATCTGCTCATACGTACAGTTTGTAACGATGGTATTTGTTCAAAAGCTTCTAATATAAATAAATTTAATATTTATTGGCGATACCAAGAGAGTAATTTATCTGTGGTTCCTGATCACCAAATTTGAATTTATCTGATAATTCTTTCATCTCAATTCCTGGCAAACAAGTGTTGTAAAATTTATTTAGTTACTTAATATTTGAAACAAATTTTAATTTCTCATTTGCTTAGCTAAAAGTTTAAAGACTACTAAAATTAATAATATCTGTAAAATTCGTTCTCTGTATGCAGTACACCCACTACTAAAAAAGTAATTTCAGAGGGTATTACGTAAACTGCGATAGGGATCTCGAACCTGAATGAAGCAAGTGGAACTGTATCCCCGAGATTCAATAGTTCGGAAATACTTTGGCAAAGCGGTTCTTGAAAAGGGGGACTGGGGCGCACGTTCAAAGGGCAGTTCCACTTATTCGGAGGTATTGAAGTCTGAATAGTGTACTTGGACTGTGACGCACGTTGTTTGCGAACTCGCAATCGGATAAACCGCTCGGGGATCAGCAAGTAGTACGCGCATGTAAGTGATGGTGCCAGCTGATTAAGCGGCATCAACGGGACTTAGCAGGCTAAGAACTGTTGCATAACGGTTTCAGGTCCTCTCGCAACTTCATCCTGTTCATTCAGGGTGATACATTTGCCTTTGAATCTGGACTGTCTTCCCCCACTTTGTATTCGATATCAACAGTCTATGACGAGAATATTCGAATACTGGCATATTGGAAACAATTAAGTTTCCAATCAAACTTCCAAATTGATTGGAAAACGATCAATCAGAACCTGATGGGAACCAACAAAATATCCATACCAAGATTGGACATGATAATTCGATCGTTTATAAATCAATCGTCTTAGTTAGTTTTTCCAACAGTGAGTTTTCAAACAAAAGCATTTTGTTGTATAATCCTCAACTACTTTTGTCGCCCCTAAATAAGGCATTGTTTACTGTATCAATTATTAATATATGTATAACGCATATATTTTGCTTAAATAAATTATACATAATTGTTGACAACGTTAAATTGCTAAAAAAAAATCACTAAAACCGCTGCTGTATGAACAAATAAAATATCGAGTCATAATGATAACAGTACACTAACGAAAATTTTTGTTATTAATTTTTGTTGTATGTCGTTCTATACGTACATACATGCCTGATGCATTTAGAATGTATTAATAATAAACTGTATTATATGTAGAACGTTCAATGTAGCTAGAGAGATTGTATTATCATATCATAATATATGCATTATACATATAAAATAATGTTCTACAAAGATTATACTGTACAGAAATGAATTAGAAAATAATTGTGTACGATTAAAATTCCTACATAATTTAGAATTATTCTGTATGTAGCAGCCTACACTCGCCAATGTTGTTTCAAAGGTAAATGAAATATCCTGTACTCACTTGAGTACTTGATAGATCCACTTGAGCTTTCTCGAGCCAATCTACACTGGGCCCAAATGATGCTGACGCGTGACAGAAGTAGATGGCGTAACTAGTTCTACCGCGTAATCTAAAGTTGGTGAATTTAATGGTCATGAACCGTCGACAGTTTTGATTTGATACGTGAGTCTTGTCTCGGCAAAAGTTGGATTAATACGAAGCATTCTTGTGCGTCAATATCATTTGTGTCGAGTGGAGACACTTACTCACCCTTACATGCCACAATTGAAAATAGCGCTTACCTGTAACAGAAAGGGAAAGAAATCGGTCAGTTTAACGTCTAATGTGTTTGAAGGAAGAAATGTATACATTAGCATGATTAAAATTTAATTTTGTTTTAAAGAGCATTTTGTTTAAATGATACATTTAAGATACAACCAATCCCACATTATTCAAGACGTGATAATTCTTCACCTGATTTACGGAGAGTTAGGGAAGCCTTACAACTCTTAATTATTTTTTTTTAAATAAACAGTATTTCTATAATCATGGCTTCGCTAAAATTCGCAGCAGCACAAGTAATTCGTTCAAACAGCAACTTTGAATGCCATACAACAATTTACTTTCTCGGCTGTCTTAATACAATAATGAAAACTTAACGAAATTACCAACATGAATTATACTCTATTCACATAAACACTCGCAATGTGCCAATTTCTTTTATCTCTCTCCATGTCATTATCACAAAGAGCTCAATAAGACTTTGTGCTGCTTGGGAATTGCATTCGCTCATCGCAGCTTGAAAAGCTGCCAGTAAAAAATGGGCGTCATCTGGATGAATCATGAAACGGAAGAGTGTCATGGGAAAAGTGACAGAGCGCTGATAGACGAGTTTATAGGCGCGGGGGCCGAAATATGCAGATGTTACGTATCAAACGCAGGTTACGGTGGAATAGCGGGCATAACTTTCGGAGAGGCGGAAGGGGGGGGGGGGGGTAGGTTGAGAGGGTGTCGCATGGCGTGAGGTCTGCCGGGGGCGATTCCCCGCGCAACCGGTTACCTACGTGTCATTCGTTGCATGATTAATCGTTTAATTAGCAGCAGTGTTATGGCAGCACGGTTTCGCTACCATCCCACCCCCCAACCCTCCTGCTGATCGCCCAACCGCCCTCGCCCCACCCCACCCCACCCCGCCACTTCCTCCTAACCGCAATGTCACTCTCTCGACCGGACCCTGTAGCTAACCCTTAATCTGCGTTGGATACATCGTCCATTTAATCCCCACTCTATCCACTATAAGCTGATTCTAACCTCCAGCAGTCATCATCGGTCCGAGCAGTTTTGTATAACATTGATTTGCAGAGAAGCTCTATTTCTGTTGGCATATTGTTTTTGATACAATAGAAGTTCCCTTACGAGAATTATGTTATTTGAGATTTCCACAATTCGAACGCTATTATATTAATTTATACTATGCTAATTTTCTTAGTTTTTGTGATACAGAAAATTTTATTGTATCACAGTAGTTCTTTGGTAAATAATTGTAGACATACTATTTTTATGACTTTTCTCGAAATTTCCGAAAACTGCCGTAAAGACAGACGATAAAAATAATAGAAAAGAGTATTGAGATAGCAGAAAATTAGAATAATATGATTCGGATTGCAACGTGTTCTACTACACTACATTTATCTTTATTTGTATAGTTCAGTAGAGTAATTTTAGGTCATATTAAAATGTAATTTCTGATCTAAGCGAGTATAATAACAATATCAAAACGAGCGCAGTAAATTGTAAAAATTGATTGAGGCCATAATTTCCTATTCAAAAGATGCATAACTGTAATAACTTAAATCTTGCACTTCAAAATGATTTAACACTACATTCAAACTTATAAGATTCAGATTTTCATTGCTATTTTAACTGTGTGTATAAGTATGATTTTATTCAACGAGCCATTTCAGTGGCATGTTAAATATTGAAGTAGTTAATACAATAATAAATTCAGTAATATTCATGATGGCAGACTGCTCTTAACCTTCTTTTATAGAAAGCTATTAAAGATTGTAAGAACTGCGAATACAACGTGCTTTCGATTAGAAGGGGATTGCATTGAAATGGAAGGTGGAACACTAATAATGCTTAATAGATTGCTAGGAGAGACAACGATTCCTCCAGGAGTTAGAATTCCAAGCAGTACAATCGATCGCATAAACCGGCGATTAAATGCCTGAACGTGTACTCGCACTACGGTGAACAGTGTCCGTGCTTAGCTACTTACTGTTTGGAAACTTATCACCGCAGCAAGGGGAAACAACAACGTCAGCTAGTAAGCCAGGTGTTGCATATCTATACATACATTGCGGCGAGATGGAACCTTGACCTGTCCCACAGATACACCGATCGACCCACACTATACTACACACAACACACTCCCAACAAATGAGCTACTTATAATTCCTACAGTTCTGGGACGCTCCTGGGAACCTGTTTTCGCACTGTTTTATTAAGAATTTACATAAATACACAGAACACATGCCTCAGTCCCTTTGGAAACATTCCAGAAATGGGAAGATTTTTTATTTCCACGTATAAGCGGATTAGATGTGTAGGAAACTGTGGATTGGATGCGGCATCCAACGATTCCGAGGGGTAACAGCGAAAACTTTATTGTAAGCGAAAAACTGTTGGACACTCTGTGAATTTCAAACATAGATAGGGGAAAGAAAAACTGCGTGTGGAGGTACTGAAGAGAGAGCATGTTGTCGGATGTATATTGATCATGGAACAAAAGGAATCGCCGTCGTTATTTCTCGTGTAGTCACGAACAATTCCCTGCTGACGAAGTGTCGATGATCATTTTGAAAAATTGTTGGTTATTTATTCGTATTCTCCTATTTCCGAGTCCACGATTACTTTAGGAGATTTAAGAAACTAATGTATAAGTATTTGAAGATGCTTCCAAAAGTGACTAACATGGTCATATATTTTTGTAAAAATTTATTTTTCTGATTTATTTTCTCTCACGTATTGTAAAACCCTCCTTCCGCTACACTATCGCCATTCCGTCACTTCACTTTTAACCACTAAAATGTATACACCACAGAATTTCCAGTTAGAATAAAATAATTGTGGCTTAGAGATTGCCAGACGAAACGTTTTTTATCTTCAATTACGTTTTATTATCTCGGGCCATTTTCACTGTTGTTTAATCCATTGGGCCTAATATGGCAAAAGTATAACTTTTTAAAAAGATAACGTTACAAAAAGAAAAAAATCTAGTATGTACGAATAGTCACAGACAACTCCCAATGATTATTAATTCTTTATTAATTCTTTGGATCAACATTTAAATTCTAGAAGCAAAATTAAACAGAAATGACTGCTTTATGACGAAATTTATTTCAATATTCAGTCTTCCAACATCTTTCAAAAACTGAAAAACGAGAAAACTTTTTTATCAATTCCAAACATATCAATAACACGTAAAAGCCATGTCGGCAACACTAAAGTATTTTCATTGGAAAGGAATGTCCATCTCAATGTGCTAATGGCAAAACTATTAGATCGACGAAGGAATATGTATAATGAAGTATGGAAACGGACGATTCGATGAGAGGGAAATGGATATTTTCACTGGCGAGGAAAATGGCGATGGAGAGTGCGTCAGCCGATATGAATGCGCGCCCTATGCAAAGCTTCGGTAAAATGCCAGGCGTCCCTTTGAAAAATAGCCGAGAGATTCGTCCGTGTATATTGTTCCGAATGCGCTTGCATCGACAGGAATGCGCATTGCGCCGGACTTTATATCTACATATACAGAATGCCGTGATGCTAATGGAAAAGCTTGCTGCAGTTATCTCTTAGGTTGCTACGTGCCAAACGGATCAGTGGATTTCGGCGATACCGCTGATTTTTATGAAATTGAGATAAAGCACACTTGGAATAAACGGACCGTCTATTCAAATCTTTAATATTCAAATATTGTATATTTTTTATCGTGTTAAAATAAGTTGCCATCTTTGCGTATTACATCAAATTATTATGCAAAAGAAGTTCCAATGTTGGATCTGATAATGATTAATAAAGAGGAACTTATTAAACTTTAATTTAATTTTCTGTTCCATTTTGCTTCATCTAATTTTAAATATCATTTCCAGAAAAGCCAACTTTTAATTTATTTGAGATCAATTCAAAGCGACCATTTCTTAAATCAAGGTTTAAATTCATACTGCTTTGCTCGTCAATGAAGACATCGACTCATTTGAAACGTTTCCTTACCACATTCTCATATTCGGGCTTTTAATTGAATTAAAATGTGCTACATGAAGCTTCATCTCGTACTTCCGCGACGCTAGGTGGAATTCGTGTATTTCGAGGTTATGAGATATAGCTTCGACTTTTAGTACGCTCTTAGGATCAGAGTGAAGGAACCTCTTTAAGTGGAGACATGTATAGCAGTGGCTATACATACAAGTACTCACTGTCGGGGCCCACACTTTCTGAGATTAAATGTTTCGCAGTGTGCAAAGCGTGAAGTTCAGTACTGAGTAATAGCAAGGTGACCCTGTCGGAAATCTGTTAACCTATAAATTCGCCGCTTATTACGTACTTGAGTGCTATTTTATTTTTAATCCACATGCATTTCAACAGTATTCTCGCGAAAGCGTTCAATACAAACTATTTAGCTTTTTTAATCACAGTGATTTATGCATATTCCTGCAGTTGATTCCTTTTTCAATTCAAATGGTTTTCACAGGAAAAAGCAAGAATATAACCTGCCATATTGAATGAATACCTATTTGCATATTCCTACCTTTTCAACTGCACCTCGAAACGTATGGAACATCACAATCTCCAAACAGACTAACCCTCCCATTTACAATTAACTAACTAATCAGCTGACAAAAATAATAATTTAAAAGTTCTGACATAAAACCACGGTATCTCAATCCCTCAAACGCCATCCTCGAATTTACGTGCATTTCTATTCTCTCAGTTACTCCCAACAAAATCTGACATTATAAACAGACAATTATTTTCGACGGCAGTCAAAGAGATCTCTCACAACATAATATAGTGCAACATCAAATTCCATTATTTCATCCAAGTTCCAAAAGACTCGACGATAAACACCCTGCTGATTAACGCGTTCCGCGACGCAACATACCGAGCGGAGCAGCAAGAACAAGCGGATAAGAACGGTCCATGATTCGGGGAGTCGGATTGCCGGATTCTAGCCGGTGGGAAGGAGGGAGGGGGGGGGGGGGCGAAGGACTAAATGAAACAGGCTTGTCAAGCGGCGAATACTCGTGGAGAAATTAATTCGCATGTAGAACGTCGTCACGTAAGCCGGGTGGGCGCGCACGCTGGATGTATGGGCTTTTGAGTAAGAAGCAACGCCGCTGGCTGGCAAAGGAGCAGAGCAGCATCCCCCTATCCGCCCCCCTGCGCCCCCGCCGACACACACAGAGGGCACTGAAAAACGGGGACGAGCTCTCTGGCGGCGGCAGCAGCGAGGAGTAGGAGAATAGGAGGGGAGGAGGAGAGGGCAGAGTTGTCGAATGATGAGAGAAAGAGCGGGGGGCGGGGGGGAGTCGGAGGAGGTTGTTTGGTGGGCGCTTCGCGGTCTGCCAGAGCGGAAATTCAATCGACTTTAAAATTTGTCTGCGGGAGCAGGCAAAAAGGAAGAGATAGCACGCGCGCGGGGAGGACGAGTCGCTAGACAGGAAAGGAGGGCTCAAAGTTTCCGTCAACCAGTTCGCCGATCGATTTCCTCCCCCACCCAATGGCAGTGGGATAGAAAGGGGCGGAGTGGGTGGGTGGGTGGGTGGAAGGATACAGAAGCGGAAAGAGAGAAAGGGAGAGTAATGCTGGACACGAAGCACTTGGAAAATGCGTGGGCCATTTTTCCTTCATGAGAGGAGCGGAGCGCGCTGATAATAACGAGGATGGGAATACGGACAATGGCGATCGGGATCGTCACCGACCGCACCATTGTGCGTCGCTATTCGGCCGGGGCTGCGCGCAAAATCGTTCCATTTTCGTCCTTCGCCCGGTTATCCGTCATCCTCTTTAGCTCCTCGTGTCCACTCGAGTAATCTTGCCCGGTTTCCTTCCCTTATGAAAGGGGCCGGCCATTGACGCATATGTCTTCCGCTCCCTCGGCTGGATAGTCGAGAAGGACGTAATCCTCCCCGCCGCCTTCCGCCCGAGGACAGCGCTCCGCCTGACAAGGCTCGAGAGGGCTCGTGAAATACGAGCGGCAAATCCTCATTTTTAACACGGCCAAATGCGCCAACATTCCACCTAACGAGCATCCCTGCCTCCTGCCTCCTGCCGCCACCGCCGCCACTGCCGCCACTGCCTTTCTCAATGGACTCGTTTTTGCCCTGCTTGCTTGCCTGCCTGCCCGCCTGCCTGCCTGATGCATTGGTAGTACTACGCCATTGTGTAGACGGGATCATCCGACGTGAACGAGGCCAATGGGCTTTCTACGAGATGAAAGTTGTACAAAATCCGCAAGTTACATGTATCCAATCGAAGAAGTGCGCGTAAATAATAAAGTATTACGATACATATTGGTTCGCAATCAGTAGACTCGGTAGAGTAGTGTAGCGTCGGTTGTATTATTGACAAAGTAGAACAAATCCGATAACCGTCATATCACCGAGGTGTTATAAAAGAGAATAAGAATGTTGTCAAGATGTTTTTACATTAATTATTGCGAGGTTTGATGATAAATGAATGATATCTTGACAATTGTATTACTAGCCTTTTGTTGACGTGTTAACATGCCATTTGTGCTTTCAGTTGTAAGTTATTTTAATTCCTTAAATATGTTCCTGTTTGACTGTCATAACTGTTAATCTTCTACAATAGTGAATCGCACACCCTCGTGAAATAGTATCAATATACAAATACAGAAGCTTACTAATAAAAATTAATTAAACTTTGAATTTGGAACAGAAATTTGGCAGTATTACGAAGTTTGGTGGAAATATGAACACGCATACTCATAACGAAGATCCGAATTTTTTGTGTATCAGCGTCGTTTCGGTTCGCGGCATTATCTTAAAAATAATGGCTTTATATGCACTCAGCGTTCTTCATTGATAGCCAATAAAATCCTTTTGAATTTTGCGTTCCACAACAACGAGCGTCACACCCAATATAAAGCAAGGACTCCCAGTGGAGATAAGCGAAGTTTTATAGAACCAATTAGCAGAAGCAACGCTGCGTTGATTGGAAGGCCATTTGCTATAATGTCTCCTATATACCGAGTGACCCAAAAAATGAATCCACGGACTTTGATATCCCGTGGAAATAGCAGTTCCTAGCAGGGTTTGGAATGAACATAGCGACGAACCAAAATTCATTTCCTAATGGCGATTGATATTCTTGAATGCGAAAAACTGTACTGTTCTAGATACATTCACTAATAGAATAATAGTGGGCCACCCCACCCCAGAATAACAGTTATGCACCAAATAAAATAAATTGAAACACCTATGATTTATTAATTTCCTCTAATGCTACGTAATTTTGAAGTTACATGCTAATGTTCTTTTAGCATTACCATTAAGTTCATTTCTAAGCCACAACGTGACGTGCACATCTTCTTTATTAATCAAGAAGTTTGCCGATCGCGATTTTCAACTCCAACTTCATCCATTCTTTTACGATCAAATATTTGAAACTTGTAAACTAATTCTTAATTCGTATACGCAGGTTAATATTTGCTAGTTTCACGTTACACAGTGCTTTTTATTCATGAAAAAGAATTGGATCATAAAGGATTAACATTCTGAATAGTTGAGTGCGCTAGAATCTATGAATTTTGTGTAGAGTTCGCGGCATAAAAAAGAATGGCACTAGAGGCAACAGTATAATTCACAGCACTTTGTAGCTTTTACAGAGGAGCATTTTGCACTCTAACATGAAAATGGAAGCCGATCGGACAATATGTCACACATTAAAACTGAATCGGTATTGAAAAGACTATTAAACAGGAAGGGCTCCGGGATATTTTTCGGTGATCCGGTATAACCCTCTTCCATTTGTCAGGCGATCCGGTGAAAGAGAGGGTGTAGAGGATTGGACCTGGTTTTTGCATATCTGGAGGGCTCCACCATCGATTGAGGCCGATTTCCATAAGTCGGAAATTTACAATCCGAACTTTTATCGTGCAGCTCTCGGTAATTTCCCAGGCGGTGGCATGTCCGCTCGCTGGCAGACTAGGAAAAAGGCTTCGCACAAAACGATAAACCACTGGTCGATAGAGTGGAGCTTCGTAAAAAGGGACACGAGCGGAAGGTGGACATGGCTGCGGCTGAACGATAAAATAACACCGCTCCGAAGAAGCGTATTGGAGAACGAGCTAAAAACCATGTCGGTGGATCCATTTCTTTGTATGTGCTTAAATGTACAAGTGCATGGGAATATATGGCAATTTTTTTCATCCCTACATGGTTGTGAACTCTTCAAACCTATGTTCAAGATTTAACCACTTGTTTTTTAATAATCTAACGAGTTCCAATTTGGTAACAATAATTATATGGGGATATATGACATTTTTTCATCCTTACGTAGCTGTGAATTATTACAACGTATGTTCAAAGTTTAATCAGTGCTTTTCGAAATAACTTTGCTGGCATCACCTTGCTAATAATAGTTATATTATCGGATACAAAGTAAGTAATAAAGTAAATATTACCAGGAGTGGATGAAGTTCTTAATCTCCAAACATTGCCATTCTGAAGTGATAGACATAAAGCATTCCGTCGTAGATGCCTCGTGTATCGAATACAACATGAAAGTTATGCTGCATCTCATATTACAAACATAATTTTTGCTGCCGCAACAAATATCACACCACAAAGGTCATCGCGTCACATTCGATGTCATGAAATTGCAAATCGTAATGCGCACAGACATAAACTGGTAGAAAAATCTGAAAAACAGGAAAGAAATGCCAGAAATTCCACCGGTTACTTTTTCGCCGACCACACTGCCATCTGGTGGATCTAATTATCGGGATTGAAGCGAGAGCGATTCTCTCATTTCACGCCCGCCGGGTGCAACGGAGAGCAAAAAGTGTGCGTGTGCATGGCTGAGTAGGTGGACAGGTTCACCTGGCAACTCGGCGTTCCTGCCCCAATTTATGTCAGCGGTACAAGCCGAACTAATTTCGGTAACAACCGCACCGGGTTGGATCCAATGAACACTAGCGACCTCCTGGGACTCCTCGACACTGCCCTGTCCCATGCAACTGCCTGCCAGCCACTTTCAACTGATATTTTCTCCTCCCCCCCTCGCCGTGTCAATCCCCGCGCATCCTCTCACCCATCTTTTCACTCTGTTGCTGTTTATCTTCTCTTTTATATTGACCGGTTGGAATGACATGCATTTCTCTGTATTTGTTGTATTACAGATGCGGAATAAATTGCAAGGCAATACGAGTGATGCGACAGTAACTAGTACGTTTCTTAGTTCGATTCACTATGAGTTATTTTATGTTCTATCCTTTTTATTGACTCTTTCGAGAATTAGGCTGGTTCCAACAGAACTTACAATCTAAAAATTACGTAATTGTTTTCCCATATAGTTATGCACATGCTTTGTCTATCCAGCCTGCCTCTCGCATTCCTCTGATCCATCTTTGACACTCTCTTACAGTTTATCCTTTATTTTATTAATTCATTTACATGTGTTGAGTTGATATTAAAATGGTATAGTAAAACAATAATTTAGTTTAAAGAGTAATAGGTGTTGCAGCTATTTTTCTTGGAAATATCTTCTAACAATGTAAAGCTCGACTTCCCAATTCTTTTGAAATTTTGAAAATACTTTTGGAAGACCCTGTACAAGTAATAAATATCGCAATATTTTATAATCTATAATTTGTGTGAATTATAACCCTATACAGAAGGGAAAATCGTAGTGAAATGTGCTGTCACTACCTCAGCAGTATCTGTCAACTATTACTATTTATTGTATTACGGACTCGGTAAGATGGGTGGCAAACCTCTCACTCGAAATAGAAATATACCAATTAAACTGATTAATAATACCCGAAATAGGCAGGGAAACTGACATAACTCGAAGGCCGAGGGATTGAAATACATTGCGGAGTTTTCGGACGTCGCGCGTCGGTCGGTCTCGTTGACAATTTCTATTAAAGAATCGCGTGCCAATTTGGCAATTGGAGATTCTCCAAAAGGAAACGTGTCGAGCTTCTATAGTTAAAGCCGGTGGAAGGGAACGAGTGTGGCTGAGGGTCAATGAAACAGACTCCTGCCGGGGACAGCGAGTTCCAGTAAATAAAAAAAGTTGCTGGGGACGCTGCCGAGACGGCGGCGGCGGCGGCGGAGACTTTGGGATTCGAGGGTCGGCGAGGATTGTATACTGTGGTACAGTGGAATTGAATAAACCTCGAACGAGTGGCGATAATCCTAATTACAGGCATCAGTGGGAAAGGCACTTGGGCGGGCAAGGACGATCCAATTTTAAGTTGGAGGGAAGGTAAAGTGCGCGGCAGCTGGCTCGGCAAATGCACAGTCAGCATGAGCCAAGTGCTACTGGCGCCGGCGCTTCCCTGTACTCTTCCTACCTTCGAAACTTGATAAACTCGTTGCTCGATTATTACGTCTCTACCGCTAATGAAGATCAATGATGTCCGGGCGCGCGCTGCACCAGCCAACGTTGCCTTCCTATGCAAATTCCCAGAGATTAGCCGCTCCTTCATTTCGCTAAATTAATTAACTCCACGTTCCCAGCCCTTTTCTCTTTCTCTCTCGCCCAACCACCCTCCCACCTCTCTCCCTCTCTCTTTCTATATCGCTCGCGCTATCTTCATCCGCCAATTTTCAGCGAATTTAACGAAATCCCTGATTAACTGTTATGTATTCCAGTGATTACTCTGGCGTCATTACGTATTCCGTTAATACCAAATCATGATTTCTGCGTTTCTATAACACTCCGATCACCATAAATCATTGGACTAAATAAATTTGCAAAGCGGTTCAGCGAAATAATGCGCGAGACTTGTAAGATTTGCGTTAACGTTTACGTTATCCCAGAAGTTATTACATGTCACAGTAAATTAATTACTCGGGAATGAATACGGAGTTTGTTTTTTCCGGAGACTTTGCATTCGTGAAAGAATTATTGTTTGCTTTGTAATTGTGTTGCTTCAAATATAAAACAATGCAATTTTTAAAGAGCAAGGTTTCTCTATCCGTATGTTTACGACAAACTCGATATCAATTAAATCGATTATATTACGATTTTCTCTGATGCGTGGAATTATAATCCAGATAAATATTGTAATATGTTTTTCTTATATATGTTGCACGAAAAGTAATCATAAAATTTGAAAAAAATTAGGGACGAGTTAAACGTACATTAGAAGATATTTGCAACGAAAATAAATGAAACAACTTTTTACTCTTTAAATCAAGTTACAGTCAAGATGCACACGAAATGTGAGGCAAGTGAAGCCGGGTAAGGTCAGCTAGTAATAAATAGAACAGTGGCTATTAGAAAATCTATTGGAGTAGCAAGCGAGTTGCCGCACCAATCCGCACATGCAAAGCAAGCGCTCGCTTTACGAAGTTTAAATGATATCACGCTGAAGCGGCACTTGACCCGTTCGAGAACTCGATCATTGAGTATTAGTTCAATCGCTTAGAGTCACCGGGCGGAAGAGGTTCGAGTGGTGCGCAACCGCAGCGTCGATAGAGGAACGATACTTTTTCAATGTATGCGGCAGGAAGAAGCGGAAGAAGGCTGCAGCGAGTGCATACATATTAATACCGGCTCACAGATTGAACTTAGTAGTTTCAGTCATAATTCGTCCGCGCTGCTTTTTGCTCTCTATGCGAGCTGAATCGCGACTAGTATCGTTTTCCTACGTTTTTGCGGCCCCGGCTTGATATTAATGTCGTAGCAAAAGCACTCGTATATTCATACGTTCTTATTAACCTCACCGCCTACTGCGCTCTCTCGCAGCCCAGTCCCTTTTTACCCCGGGGATGCCTAACTCTCTCGGCGGACTCTCTGAAGCATTCCTAATTAAATCTCATGCGCGATGCGCTTCCCGCGGGATCAGCATCAGCAGTCGCCGCCTTTTCACTTACTCGCCTTTCTCTGGTGCCCGACAGGATTCGATAAAGTCGCTTAGATGCTGAACAATTTTCAGGAATTATCGCTCCTACTCTCAAGCAGGCCATCTTTTCAAAGATCCTGTTTTAGTTGAAAAATAGAAATGTAGTGTTTCTGTTGATATATGTTAAATTAAATATGTAAGCTTTAAGTTGAAAGGTTTGCTTATTGCGATTATATTATATATTTCGTATTTGTTTAGTTTAACTTAGAGGAGAATATTTCTTATACTGCATTACGGGCTATTACGAAAATTAATCAACATGGAAATATTCAGTCGACAAAAGTATTGTAGATACTTTGATAACTAGTTTGTTTAATATATTTTGCGTATATGAATATAATATTTATTTAATCATTCAGTATAGAGATCCTTATAATATTATTTTTTGAGATAATAGTAAATGCCGTGTTTAATTATATTAATAGTATGATTTCGCAGCGTGGTATAGGGCATATCGTAGAGTATTACCACTGTCATTAGTGCATTTAATTATTACTAACAGGAGTGACGACGCCGACAAACAATATCGAAATCAAACGCCACTGTAATTCCCCATTATAGTTTCTATCGTTTCCATCAGGGCAGTGGCCGTAATTCGATTATGCCTGTTAGCCCACCAATTGAATATCGAATTACCGAATTTCGGATTTGATAAATCGAGCTATTTTGCGGATATTCCGACGCGCTAGAGAATTCCCGAGCAATTATTGAATTATTAACAATCAGTTGAGCAATTTGAGGGGGCGTGCGGTGTCTGGGGCGCTGTCAGGTGTGCAGTTTCCCCGTCAGTGGCAACTAATCAAATTACCCAACTTCCTTCCAAGTTGCCAGGAAATTATTATCAAGCGGTAACATTTCCCCGGCGCGAGTGTAAATATCTCTTAATCAGCTGTCAGGTTATTACTGCGTGCGTGAACTGGCCCAGGAAATGCGTGTTGTAGCGGTGCCGGTGGTGCCGGTGGTGCCGGTGATGCCGGCGCCACAGTACACCTCGGCCTAGTATAAATAGTGGAAAACGCTTAAAAGGCTACTTGACACGCGCTGGCTACGTGATAAGCGTCGCTGCCGGGACACCGGACTGCCAGCTCGTTAGGAACTAAGCTCGAATGGGGTGACACGTGTCATACGTGTATATCGCTCATTGCCGCTCCACCGAAAATAGGTGAACCGAACCTCTATAGCTAGTAGTAGCTAATTATTGCATCGCCCAAAATGTAACGGAAGTGTAATATATTGGTATGATGGCGAGCGCGCGAAATAGGATTGAATTGGCGCAAAAAGCTTTTCATCTTGATCACGTTACGTAAGAGACAAAATCGTTGTCCTGGTTCTCGTTTTGAATCCACGCATTAACGGCATTTAGTTTTAATGAACAACTTATTTTTGATAGCGTGCGCTAAAGTATTTAAAAAAATTCTAAGTGATTGCCAAACTATTTATGCTTAAATTAAACTTTTGTGGAAAATGTACACCTTCATAATTACTTTATTCAATTTGCACAATTATTTGCATTTCCGATTTTCATGGTAAAAATTGATCCCGGGTCTCTACAGGACTAGAGACGGGTTCCCTGTTTTAAAAACGAATGCATCTGCAGAAAAATTTGCCCATCTCCTGGGACCCCACCATTAACCGGGATTGCCCGATTCAATTTTTACCAAGGTTCCAGAAGTAACTATTTCAGTGATACATACAAACATTCGAAATGGTACAATTGAAGCGTTAGAATCGACTGCTATGCAAATATATATTTGGTTGTCGTTGCAATGAGAACGTTTACAAAGATGATAACGATGTTTCGAAATAATGAACGCGTGATTTTCTCCACATAAGACATTTCGATGAATCTTTTCACTGATCCAATTTGTACCCATTAATTCACCCAATTTCACTCTCCGTGGAATCAAATCCATCATAATTAAACATGCTTTACTGATATCGAATTTATAAATAAAAAATGAACATAACCTATACATAAGAGGCTCGAAATCGCTCTACAGAAACCGAGCCAAGGACCTGTACGTCATACTGAAAGCTAATGGGAATTAAATTCCTTGGTGTGATAAATTATCAACCAAATTACTATAATAATTAAGAAATAATTAGAAAATAATGAATGTTCGGGGCGAAGTTGGTGTAAATTTTTAGGTTAGCAGGTGTAGGTGTGGGTGTATGTAGTCGGGCCGGGGTTCGAAGATTGATAAGCACCGACACAAATTGGACGGGGTGGCTGCAGTGTGCCGCGGAACGACTACGTGATTACGGGTTAATCAGAATTAATTAAGTGGCCCGGCATGCGCGTCGCTACTTCGTTACTGTGTGACGTGTCAAGTGGCAGTCAGGCAGTGCGAGCCTGCTCCCTGCGGTCCTTCCATCGACCTAGTGCGCTATCCTAATGAATGATATGCGCGTGCATGCCTTCGCCTAACCTTATCTGCCAACAAATCCTTTGGGGGACTCAAGGAACACCGGATACCTATTCTACTGGGATATTCACGCGTGGGAACTGGCCTGTAACCTTCGACACGTCCACCACAATTGATCCTGACAGCTAACGTTGGAAATGGCTAAATTTCAAAAGCAGTTTCCGAAAATATTTGTTGAATACTGTTGTTTGATAATAACGTGTGACAACAAACATATTGTTTCAATATGTTTGTTGAATGCTGTGGTTTAAACTTTTGTAATAAAAAGCTCACTTGTTGACCAAGAAAGAGATTTGCATTGAATCATGAAATATATTATGATTTATAGGACTAATTTGCTGTGCAAAGGATTTGATATAATTATTTGGTGGACGGACTGTATTATAACTTGCTTTTCAAGAATTTGCAATGTATTAAAGTTTGAAGAAATTAAAGTATTCATTAGCTTCTTGCAGCTCAAAAACTGTCCCGTCCATTGACTTTTCAGCCAGATTATGCACAAATTTGTATATTCATATAAAAGGCAATCATCAATGGTGCTCGAAATACAAGCAGTTAAAGCAATATTACGCCAGATTCAGAATTGCATGTCCTATATTCCTCGTCTTTGGCTAACAATTTCAATGGTTGGTTAATAATTCCCTTGGGTTTAGATAGTTTGAAGCAATTCGAAATTCGGAGTTCCTATCGAATTCAACTTAGAACTACTAACTACCGTTAATTTCAAAGATCCTATACACATACTACAGTAAAAACAAATATTTTCAGTTTATGGATTAAGTATATCGAATATTAATAAAACAATAGCAACAACAAACCGGTATCATTTAACAATCGTTTTTTTAGGCAACCGTATCATTTTTGAGTTATTAACAGAGCGTTATAAAGCCAAACATTGGTAGAGATACACAGTCATGATAAAACTCGACAGTTTTCAGGATTTATTGCGAACTGCATCTCATCCAAATAATTCTGTCACTCCTCTTCGCGACTTGCGAAGGCTGTCATGTAAAGCCAAAAGCGTGTACAGTCAAAAAGTCTGACAGGTAACCCCTAAAATGCTTCGTTTGCTAGTACAAGGTCGACGTGTGCATTGCCAGTTACTGCATTGTAACACACAGACAGAGTTCCACTTTTAAATTGACCTGATTTTATACTCTACCCGTTTTTTGTAAGTTATTGGATAACTTCTCTGACTACAAGTAAGTGGCGAAGAAATTGACAATTGCTTATAGAAATAAACACAATTATTGCAATGTTAGTACTTATAGTATCAATCGTTTTTTAGAAAAGATAATCCAACTCTTTAAATAGTTCTACGAGAGAACCACTCGTATGAAATAACGTGACAAGTAATAATCTTAATCACTTTCCTAACAGTTTCGGAATATTTCAAGAGCTATGTAACTAGAATTTATTGGAAACTGTTTTTTTTCATAGCGTCAAATATGCCGTTAATCTTAGGGAATAAAATAGCTTTGATAAAGGGTAAAATTAAAATGAACACCAAATCATCCGAGAAGAGTTTGGAAGTGTGATCTTTACCAAGCGTACCTAATTTCCATTCCACTTTACCAATATCGATAGGATCAGCCCGCAAAGTCCAAGGAGCTAATAATCAATAGGACCGTTAATCACAAGGGACTTTTTATCTCTCTCTCTCTGTGGAAGTGGCCTTAATTGCGATAAAGAGCGTAATATGAATCTCCGTACCCTCCTCACTGGCATGGCATATCGCGGACTAAAGCCACCGAATCCCTGGCTCACTTTTATCTCCCGCTCTCTTCTTCGGCGAAGTTGGCTCCAACGAGCAAGTTAAATTAAGTGACAGAAAATTTGAGCCGCCATATCTCAGTTAAGTCCGGCAGTCCAAAGGACGGATTAGGGGTGGTATCGGAGTAGTGGGAGGGTGGAAGAGCATTCCGAGGCATTACACTCAGGGAAACAAGACGCGCTAGATAGGTGGTGGTGGTGGTGGTGGTGGTTTGCGGTGGCATTCTTGGGAGATGATCCGCCGCAATTCTCGAGATAAGTGGAACTCGCTTCTGTAAAATGGGTCTCGGCATGGTGGCTAGCAGCCAGTCTCTATGGGGTGTGTATGTGCACGCGCTCCGGACAACGGGAGATAATTGCGTCTGAGATGCAGGAGCAACGCCGCCGCCACCACCGCCACGCAGGAAGCGCCCTCCTTGCGCGTTATGGATGTTAACCACGTGGCGCTGCTCGTAATCAACTCGGCTAACAAGCGAACTGTTGACGAGCTCCCTCTATGTCCCTCTTGTGTCCTGGCCTCCTGCGCCCTGATTACCCGAGATATCCTGCATTTCATACACTCAGCATTCGGCGCCTCCCTGTTTCGTCCATTCCCCCTATCTTCCGTGCGCCGCCCGTTCTCTTAATTTATGCCAATTTGCCCGACGGAACGGAAGCGGCGCCGCGTTCAACGCGCTCGTCTCGACGAATCTCTCGCGGCAAAGCCTTCCAAGCGAAAACTCGCCGACGAGTCTGCCGAGACACTCGAGATCCGAGTGGCGTCAGATAGTGTGAAATAAATAACCCTGAAATTATTTATAATAATAGATTAGTACTCTGCTCGTTGCCCCGGAAGGAGATAGGAGGAGCGGGCAAACTTTTTTCGAGATGTAGCGTGATTGCTTCGCGCTCGAGACAAGCGCGGCTGCACTCGCCGGAAGGGAGACAGAGACACTATTTGTGTCGACGTTATCTATCCGACCCAACGAGCCCCCGAAACTTTTTCAAACTTCCTAGACGCTAAATTAAACCGGCCAACGATAAAGCAGATTAATATTTCCGCTTATGAAGAGGACTCACGAGCGTGCAAGAATTACTGTGCCATAGAACTGCCGGCTCGACCAGCAAAGGGTAACGAGCTCGGCAGCCACTTTATTATACGGCGAAGAAATCCAAAATCGACTTGGACTGCTAGTCTCTTCAGCGAAGGAAGCGCTGCCTCGAGTACCAATCGCGCGTTCCTCGCACGGATCCACTCGCCGAATCACTGGGATTCGAGGGGCTTCGGCATTGCGCCCCGCGCCAAACCTGGACTTCCTTCCTCCGGGGTCAAGAGTGCTCTCTCGCCAGCTGAAAAGTACGCTTCCCGTTCTAGCTGGCCGCAGTAGCATCAACGGAGAGAGAGAGAGAGAGAAAGAAAGAGGAGTTGCCGGGTTCGGAGTGCGATTAGAGTAAGGAGATGACTCCCGAGGCATAGAGTGGCTAGAGGGGCGGCTAGAGGGGCGGCTAGAGGGCTGGCGAGCCGGCTCTAGCATTAGATTGCATCGAAAGGATGAAAGGATACGAGGCGATCGGCATTGCGCTGCAGAAAGCAAACGCGGGTTTCGAGGGAAGAAGAGGGGCTCTGGCGGGGGTTGGGCTGGGCTGGGGGGAGGGGAGGGGGGTAGACAGTATTCTCGGAAAGAAGTGTAATCCGGAGTTGCTCATTGGCCGGAGGCCAACTTGAACACGTACGGTCCCGCAACATCGGGGACATGACACACGGTGCAGAGGAGTAGGGCGTGCACGGGTCGGCTCGACGATGCCTAACAATGCCGTCAAAAGGCGTCTAATTAAATAAGACGTCCGGAAATACGCGGATCCCGCAAATCCCGGGCTAACAAGCCCGCTCCCCAAGTGCGCGCTGCCGACGCCGACGGCTGCGTGGCCGCCGTCGACGTCGACGCCTGCCTGCCTGCCTGCCTGTTGTGTTCTTGACGACTTGCCCGTTGGCGGGTCAACCGAGCAGGAGAACGTGGAGGGCCATCCACGTGGAAGCCAGAAGCTTCGTATAATTGTAGTGTCTACGCTTAGAGGCGCCACTGAGAGCGGGTCTCACTGCTCGAGTAGGTCTGACGCGCTCCACCGTTCGAGTTTACTCATTTCTACTAGATGCGTGTCTGCTAAAGTGCAACTCCACCGATCGCTGACTCTAAACGATCATATATGAATCGAAAGAAATATTTATAATGAGTCTTGGAGACGTAGTATACGTGATAAATACAGAAATTTTGGTAATGTATATCTATATACAAGATTGTGTCATGCATCTTCCTTTCATTGTGTAATTAAGTTAATATTTCATTACTTTTATGTTTAAGTTACTCTCATTGGTATTGAACATTTCCATAACTAAAGGTTCGCGGTTAATGATGAGCGTCAGTTGTCGAAAAATGTAAGTATCAAGAAAATCCAATATTGTCACATTTAGCACCGTAATCATCATTAATCCTTTGGCGTGAAAGCATTAAGGGGAAGATCAAAAAGGTAAAAATACCTCTCGGCCATGAAATTAGTTTCACGAGAGAGATAAGCCATTGTTGATGGTCGATTTATGTTGGTGGCCCTCGTGTTTCACCCTCGGATTAGCATCGAACGAATCTGTTATGACTAGGAGAGGACAGGTGGCGGGTAGATTTCGAGAGGGAAAGCGAGGCCGCTATCTCGATCTCTAACAAATTGAAACTACCGTGGAAAATGGTAACGAGGAACTTTAATATGAATGTCAGGGGCCCCCTCGCTCAGCTGGGGACCTTGCATCGCCGTCGAGAGACAAGCGTGATGGCGACGAGAACGATTCCTCGAGGGGTGAGAGAGCATCACGACATTTCAACTCCCCTTTCCCCAAGGGCTACGCACACTGCTTAGCCCTTGTCGGCTCGTGTCAGCTGATACACACAGTCACGCACGCAATCACGCGATCCTCCTGTCTGCCTCCTCCAAGTGAAATCACGGTCACGCATCCACTCAAATCTCTTGAGGACGGATTTACTACTAGGAATTTCACGCAATGGAAAAAGCTAACATTACTGACTCTTTTTCTTTTTCAATTTTATCAGTTATTAGTGAGTGTGATAATATATTAATGAAAGGAGTAGTGAACGTTATTTCTCTTCTCATTTTTAGAGACCTGTCATATTTTGTAAAAAAACGTTGTTTCGTACAAAACATTATGATGCCGTTGTTTCTGGTTCAATATTATTTCAAAATTAGTTTTCAAGAATTCTACGACATTTGCCAAGGGAAACGACACACGCAATATTTTGGAATTAAAATATAATAAAAACGTGCTATGCATTATTTGGCAAATATGCACATACTTGTGAAAGCCAAACATGTAATGTAAATCTAACGATTTGCAGGAAACCTGAAATAAACATTGGAGAAAGTAGAGAGAATGTGGACACAACGATATTTCCACTATCGATCATCAGAATGGACTATTTATGTAATCCAAATTACAGACCACGTTCTTTGGCCGCTCTCAGTTACATTGGCCTCCTCTTCCTGAGGGCTTACAACCAATCGTTACTTAGCTGCTACCCAGCTTCGGCTTTCGCCCTCGCATATAGCAGGCTTAGTCGTCACTTTGCTGAATTAGACCCCACCAAGTGCCCGTAACATCGCAGTTCTTTCACCAGTCAAGTCTTAGCCTCCGTGACTGCTTTTCGAAAGTTATGTATACTCCTTTAAAATTCGCATCTCCCGTCACCCAGCCCCATTCCTTTTTCCTTTTATCGCGTCACCAGTAAAGATCCCACTCTCCCGGCACTCTCGCTGTCGTTCTCGAGCCGATCCTCCAGTTACTGATCTCCACACTTCGCGGAAAAGCTCAATCTTCTCGCCTTTTATCACTCTGCTTTTATGAACTCAATTATTTACGCAGTTTTTAGAATGGCGTAAGTTTAAATCGAACATTATTTCCCTGGAATAATAAACCGTACATAATGCCATTCCCATTCTAAATATTGGTTTCTCAATTATGAGTTTTCGCGTTGCATTTTTCAACCAAAAGATTTGGCTTCGCAAAGTTTGTTTTAATAGTATTAATATTAAAACTTTCTTATGGATCACTTCAAACTACAATGGAGAACGAACTAGTGTAATGTGATTCATAAATTCTTATAAATGACTAATGGCTGACGTGTGCCGTGTAGTCGACCTCTAATAGTAAACGAAGCAAGAATTGTGTTGTTCGTAATTCTAACGAATTATCAAAGATCAACCTCGTAACCCAATACTTTACATTTTAGTCGACTTCGTTGTTATTGCGAAAGAACAGGAAGAGGGTGGAGCCATAGTTAGTCAAATGGGCGAGTAAGGTTCGCTCATAATTTCGATAGCGGAGCACAAGTACAGCAACAATAACAGCTCGCGGTAAAGGCTTACTTTGACTCTGGCAATGTCCCTCGAGTAATTGGCTGTAAGTAGCGGGTAGCGCTAGAAAAGCGAGGGCGACGTTTAAGAAAAGCACAGTGACAATGTGGAAGAGTGCAGTAGGGCAACGTGGGGAGAGGATGGAGAAGCGGTGGCGGCGGGGACGGCGGGGACGGCGGCGTCGCTCGAATTTGCATACATAGCGACCACTGGGGTTATTGTAATTTTCTGAAGAAGCGGTGGGTCGGCCGGGCTCGTGGCGTGCTACGGCGAGCCAATCTATTCAACGAAGCAACGGAGCCGCCGTACAAGCAAGCCCCCGTGAAAAATTCTCGAGGCCCTAATTTTCGTGGCGTGCCTCCAAACTTTCTCGGCGGATTACGGGGCCGCGAGGAGGAGAAGGAACGATTCGAAAGAGCCCGGCCGCTCGCCCGCCGCTCGCCCGCCGCCTCTCGCTTTGTATGCATGGTATTTTGGGAAAAAATTTAAGCCCCGCACGTGAGTCGAATTCATCGGGTCACATCGACGCATCCCTCTCTCTCCCTCCCGCCGTTTGTTTCTCTTTGTCCCGGACCATCATCCACCCTCTATTTCTCTCTTTCTCTCTCTACTGGCTACTGCGTAACCACTCTTTGCCAAATGCTATTTGTCCCCCGGCCGGAAAATGCACGAGGAATAACAACTCGACCGCAACTGCCGATGATTTTTACTCGCCGGTGCGAGCCAGCCGGAAAGACTCACTGCACTTTCTGCTTCGAGGTTATGTTGCTCGGGATAACAGACTCATTGCCCGGAGTTACGAGCCGCGCGAGCCAACGTGGAAGAGTCAGCGAACAAAAGTGCTCCCCCGCGGGGAGAAATTCCCTAGCGCAGCCTTTTGAAATGCCATGCATCCGGTAAATACGCTGAAGGCGTCGCCCTGGAATTCAATCGTTATATGTGTATATGTATATGCAGGGCTGTCCTGCCTTGCTGCTTTACTTCCTGGCCTCTGTGTCAGCCATCGCGTCCTACTACTGGTCATCCTTGGGATACGTGCTTCTCTGCCAGCTGATGTTGCAGAACTATCCTGCCAGATGTCCTCGAATAGCTCGAGCTGCCCTCGCCTAGTTCGTTTGGCATTCATCGCGCCACAACGCCCATATTCAACTGACCCCTTGCAATACCATCGCGCTCCCATACCCTTCCCTCTTTCCCTCTTTTAGGTCACCTTTTCTGCTTTTATTGTTTTCTCCAACACTTTCTCGCTATATCCAACTCTGTACACTTGTACTTGCGGAATTGTTATTCGCGTCGGTTTCGTACGCATGGGAGGGTTAATGTAAATTATTCTCCTAATGTAAAACAATTGAAATTGGTAAGTTCCTGGTTTTTACCATTCGTATGTAATATTTGAGTTAAAAATACGACTGGTGTGATTTATATTTGAAACAATTATAAGTAACATAATCTAGTTTTCTCATACGATTTCACAGTTAGACTATGACAAGCAGTTTTCCGCCACCAATAAATCAACGAAAGTGCAAAGAAACTCGAAATAATACTGCAGTATTGACAGAAATGAATGTGCCAAATATGGAGAAACGAAAATTTAAGATTAAAGCACATTTTACCTTGTGTGACTCACACCTTCCAAAACTGTTCAAGTCGCAGAAACTAATGGCATCTAGCCTCAAGGCTAATCCAGAAGAATTATTTTCCGTAGTGGCTTTATCCAGGTGCAGTGTATGCGAGGGAATAGTTACCGGCAGTGGGGAATTTATTTGTCTGATACTGCTGTTTAAATTTACGGGAGCTGGCACATTGCTCGGTGTTCGGCCGGCCCTATCTGAGAAGAACGTGTGCACGATTAACGTGTGCTTCCCTCCTGGAGTGGGCTGTGTTCCAGGAACGCCTATAAACCGCGGTTTACGGTGAATCCGGCACGCGTTCCTGGCAACATCCCTCTCAGGCCTGGCTATAATATACATACATTATAAGGCTCCGCGAACTGGCCGCTACCAAGATGAGCAGCATATTTTAGTTGCCTTTTTTCGCCCGGAAACCACTCCTGTCCGCTCTAGTTTGCCCGGCAACGCTGGCCCGGCCATTCGCGGGATGAAAGCGACCACTGCTCGGCCTTAGAAACTCTAGCGACTCACCTCGCATTTGCAAGGCACACACGCTACCCTCCGAGAAATTTAGTTGGTACACCGTAATAATTAGAGCGTCGACTACGCGGCGCACTTCAGCCGCCAGTCTTTCATTTGGCATGTATAGTGCACGGAATGCCTGGCTACTCAGCGCTGTACACAGGATTTCCACCAAGCGATTCGATGAAACTTTTCCTTCGAGCTTTAGTGGATGCTGCGTCAACAAGCACTGCAATACTTCAATTAACGTATTCTGCATCAGAGTTGAAAAGCTGTGTCCGCACCACTTCTTCTCCAGGAGTAAGTCGAGTGAGAAAGTTTGAGGAAACAGCTGAAAGTGTGTGTAGTCAACGGTGACTCGCCCGATTCCTTCCATCGAATGAGGCCAACCATTGATGAACAATACCATTAAAAAAGCTTGTTGAAAATATAATACAACGTAATTAAATAACGATCCGACGAAAAATAGATTTCCATTCGCGATCCACCTATCATCCAAGTGAAAGACTTTCCACCATTCGACGGTTAACGGAATCACACTTGCAAGAATACTTTCATTTACAAGAAGACAATGCTCATCATAAAGAAGCCAACAGTTCCACTGAAGCCTAAGTGGAAGATTATCCACTCATCATTCAGCCATACACACAACCATAGAGAACCAACGACCCAGGAAGTTATGAAATCACAAGACATATACAGTATATTCAATAGACTGATACAGAAAAGCTACTGGAAAAGTCGCGGAGCTTTTTCTCCGGATGTTGGTGAAAGGCAAAGGTATCAGTTGGAAGGACGAGATTCAGGAGCAAGGTAGCCTTTATTGAGAAAAGGAGATCTTGAAGAAGGTTGAGGTGCCCTCGAGACAGTGAATAGCGAGCGAGGCGTGCTGGCTTGATCCAGTGTATGCAAGAGGGAATCATAGTGGCGGGAGGTCTATTGGCAGTGATGGGGCGACGAGTGGCAGTGATGGGTGCTAGGTGGGCCTCCTCGGTGTCGCCGTGAGGTAGCGAGGCTTGTACCGCTGATGGCGGTTAACGGGGGATAAGGGAGGAAATGGAGGGTGTTGCCAAGTCCCGACATGCCTCACTTCGATTAATCAATGGGAATGGCATTTCGGAGAGGTGCTAGGCAGAGAGGTGACGCCGGAGGAGGTGACAAGAGACAGAGAGAGGACGCGAGAGAGAGAGAGAGAGAAGGAGGTGGAGGTCGTTGCTGGTAGGAGTGACTACCCCTTAGACGGATTGAACGCCGTAGAAAAGGGAAGATGAGTCGGCGCTGGACACTTTTGATGAATGATGCCTACGATGGACCCCCGCTTTAGGCTTCCGGTTTCCTCGGCTCCTCCACCCTTCAATCTCGTCCTCCTTATCTTTGGAGCGGGCCGGGCCGGGCCGGGCCGTGGCCCACGCGCTTCGACTTCGCTATTCAGAGGCAACTACTGAAACCGCTGAGACATCAGCCAGCTAAGAAGCCGTGACGTGAACTGACTTCTCCAGTATGCCTGGCAAACAGTGCCTTCCTCTTGGCATAGATTGAAGGGTGAGGCTGGGCTGCGGTGTACCGGCAGGTACGAGGGGGTGCACTGCATTGTCTGTGGATGCAGGCTACTCCGGATTACTAGGATAAATACCTAGATATACTGCCGGTATGATTACACCTTTTGTATTGCCGCGCGGTTATTATGTCTGGGAAGAGAGTATCCTGGTGGAATCGAGGAAAACAGTACTACATCATGGAGGTGGAAATGGGGCTGTCCGTCGGTCGCTCCAAGTGGTCTTGAGAAATCGTGCGCGATAGTGCTGACGCGAACTTTTTCCAAGTTTGACAGGTATGAGGGATAAGTAGTAGCTCTCTCGTCACCCCGGCTATTTTCGATTGGCGTTGATAACACAATGAAGGAAAGTTTCGGCGCTTCCCCGAAGGAAGCCGGTGTTCTTTAGCTGGATGCCTCTTTGTGGAGTAGGAAGGAGTTCTAATTCTTCGCTAATTAATGGGACGACATCAGGCGCCACGTAAGAAAGGAGAAGGGTACTCTACGCTTCGAGAGTTCGCTGAAAGGTGCCCGCCATTTATCACTGTCTAGGACAGAAGTAGACGGGAGGAAAATCGATCCCTTACGTGTCATCCTTCTCTCCTTTCCACTTGGTTTCACCGAGCCGGAGCAAGAAGCTCCCACGCGACCCTGATATAGCGCTTCCTCCCCCGGCACAACTTATTTAATATAGATTTTATGATAATTGTACCGAGCGTTGCGCCCACCGATTCGACACCACGCACTCTTTTGTGTCAAGAACGTGTTAGGTTGGCGTTTTCCCTTTAAATTTCGTTTCCCTTGTATCCCCTGCTGTCTCCGGAACATTCAACTACGACCATTGAAACAACATAGAACCGGAGGGTTCCGCGATTGAATCTATTTTCGAGCAACACAAGCACATGTCACTGAATCTCTGTTATCTCTTTCTTATGACTTCCTTACAATCCACTGCAACTAGCAGAGGTTCGAATTCGGTTCCTGGTACAACTATGAAAGACGCTTTAATCCATGAGTTTCCAAAGCCATCGAGATCGCCTTGATGATCTCCCGGGTAATCTGTCCCTAGCAATAAACCTTATCCGAAACTTTTAAAGTAACTTTGAGATTGCCCTTTCCCCGATGCGCCCACCGTACCATCAAGGAGCATCCGCGTATCTTTCAAGCTCAACTCCCCGCTTGCTATCAAGCCAACCAGTGAGCAACCGAGTGCATTCTCTCCGGAAGCGAAGCATCCAGCAATGGCAAACAAGAAGCGGCGGACTTCGAGAAGGAATAACCCGTCGTCGCGAGACTGGACTGGCAGAAATTGAAAATGAGTCTGAAGGCGACGGAAGACTAGGTTAGGCGGGGCTAAGTTAGTATGTGAACGTAATAAGACTAAGAGAGAGCCAACGGACTTGCTATCAGGAGTTTTCCGAGTTTTCCAAGAGTTATCCTGGCACAGACCAGTGGCGGGAGGGGGGTGTTAATTACTCGTCGGTGTTCCGAAAGGGATGGAAGGACGAAGTAGCCTGAAGGTGTGGGAGCGGGTGAACGCGCGCGCAGACAGGCGGACGAAGACGGACTCTCTGGTAGGAAAGGATGGAGGCACACCGGGTGCGAGATAACGTTTTCAATTACCTGCAGGATGTGACGTAGTTATGAGTTAGCTACCTAGAGAGAGAGAGGGGGGGGGGGGGGGGGAGAAGGAAGGAGATCAAGAAGGAGGAAAGTGCGAGTGAGAGAGAGAGAAGTGGTAGCGAAGGTCTAGCTAGCGACCCAGCGACCCGGCCAACTGCTTCGAGAAGATGATGAGCCAAGATGGCCTGAACGGCCTGGAAGCGAGGAAGGATGACGGCAGAGGGAATAGACGTAGCTAGCAAGTAGGTGTACACCGCGTGTCCTTGCGAGATAAACTAAACCCGATTAGAGCATAGAGTGCTCGAGTATACCTGCTCGCTATAGGACCGTTCCCATGAGCGATTACAGATCACCCTTTCCATCTGGCTGGTATCGGCTAGTAATACTTTAAAAAGTTTTCACACGCTCCGCTTTTCCTCCTTTTTCATCGGCGACGAGTTCGAGCACATGGAGCACTGGGTGGGGGAAGAGGAGAGAGGGTCGAGGAGGAGGAGGCGGTGGGTGCGCAGGAGGAGGAGGCGGTGGAGAGAGGGCTGAAAGGAGGGCAAGAGGAATCCGGGAGAAAAATGAGAGGGAAAAGAGAGCGGGTACCGATCCAATTAGCGGGCGACTTTAATGTAGGAAAAGCTGAAGAAAGGACCGCTCGCTGATAATCCTCGGGAGAGAGAGAGCGGCCTCTCTCCTCAGCGGCTCGCCGGCGAATCCTTCGGATCCTTCTTCCCCCCGGTCTTCGAGAATCTTGAGCGCCATCGCAAGTGAATTCACCGGCGGTAATTTTACGGCGACTACCCCTGGATGCATTTTATCCAAAGATAAATGCGTCACTGCTGGCGAGAGGGAGGAGACAATCACGCCGGCTTTTCTTGATGGCCGCGACGTTTTGATGCCGTCCCTTTTAGACACTAACGATTTAACGCTTTAAATAGCGCTAGGTTGCCACCGCCGTATCTTCTTGTGTTATAATTCGCCTAGTTGAAAATCGTATTTAACGTTGCTTAAGAATTTGCTAGTTTTACACCAAGCGTTCTGAATTTAAATCATTTTAGAATTCTCACTCTCGCTAGTTTTGGTTTATTGCATGTGTAGTAAAGAAATATAAACGCAATATTCGTGTCGTGTAAATAGAAATCGATGCGAGAAATGCAAGTAACTTATGCACAGTGCGAGTGTAAAAATAAACAGAATTGTAATACTCCTGCTAAAATTTGTCTTGTCTTTTCTAATGAATACATAGTATCAATATTATTGTATAATGACTATCAAGTAGAGTAGGCACAAATAGTACTTGCACGTTCAGATTTTCTGAAGTAATTTTTCTGCTATGAGAATATTTATTTGCTTCAAAAAGAAACTTTCTTCTACGTCAAAATTTCATTCAGAAAAAGAAGTGTGTATGTGAATATAGTCAGTGGTAACAAAATTGCAATCTTTTTAATTTCACGTTCTTATTGTTTGAATACTTTCAACTCTCGCTGTGGTCTTGATAAACAAAAAACGTAATGATTGCCGTTTAAGAGTAGAAGGAAACCACTGAAATCAGTGTCATTAAATGTCCAATTTGCTGAAATGGTGGGTGGTTCTTTTGTTCGAGAGATGCAGGATGCATCAGCGTAACGGCGGTACTTGGACAAACAGTAACTTAACTGCGAGGGGCGAGATATACTTTTTCTTAACACGCGCTGCCCACGTCGTTGGCTTCTGTCACTGACGTCATATTTATCTCCTTAACTGCGCGAGCATGGCGTAAAAACTGGCAAGCGAAGAATGTCGTGGCAGCGCTCGTTCCCGCTCGCATAATGTATTATAATGCATGCGACGGGGAGTTAAAGCCGTTTATAATAATGCGCCGGAGAATGATGCATGGTGAGCTCAGCGCCACGGCCTCCGTTATTAATATACTCGCTCAAGATAAATTTCGAAGTTGGTAAATATTTCCGCGCGCTCGACTCGTCCATGTAATTAGAATTTCCTTGCGGAGACATTTCTGTTTTCATAGCCCGAAATCCTCCTCTCCTGACACCGCCATCATCCACCAGCTCTGCGTGCAACTTATTAAACGATTGAAACTGTGCCAGTGTTCGTTAACAATAATTGCGTAGGAATTAGTTGCAACTGCAATGAACAACTTTTCCCTACATTCCAGGTGGTTTGCTTTGGTCTCGTTTTCTGACAGGCAGTTCCAATGCGAAATTACTGGAAATTTTAGAATTTCGTTTACCATTATACGTGGTGAGGTGGAAATGACGACGCGAGTTTTGTGGTAGAAACAAATTTAAATCGTGTCTCTGTTTCTGCCTCATTCTATGTAACTAAATATCTCTTTTCACTATCAGCTTGTCAAGAAATTAACAGATATTAACAGAAATTGGCCGAAATTAACTGACAAGAAGGAATTAATAATCCCCCAATAGTTTAATACGACCGAATATTATCGAAAGGTCCCAAACTATATAAATCTCAAGAAAAAAACGTATGATTAACGCTACCTGTATTCATTCTTTCAATCACGCCAAAGGTAAATCAATATCTTTTCCCAGCGGTCTCCGTGACAGGATCTTTAAATGTCAGAGCTTTTTTATTGCGAAGATTTCACATTTCCCGGGAAGAAGACGGCTTTATTGGCTTTAAAATCCTTTCCTTCGCCGAGTTGAATTCAGAGCGCGAACGGAAGGTTTCAAAGGCTTGTGGTTGGGAGTCTCGGCGAAGGTCAGAATTTTTCGAATAATTGAAATCAGTCAGTATCCCGTGGATTCGGCCATGTGGGTCAGGACCTTCCGGCTGCATGCATCTTCCAGAGCTTGCAGGGGAAGCGGTCCGCTCGCCTGGAGATGGATCTGACTCCTCGCTTATGATAAAGAGCCTCCTGAGAGAAGAAGAGAGGGAGAGGGAGAGAGGAGGAGGGAGCATCAAGTATTTATGTCATCGAATCCAGATAAGAGAAACTCCGGGAAAGATCGAGGTCAGTGGCGGTGTGCGCGCTGCCTCTCGGCGTCCCATGCAGCCCGCGTATCGCCTTAATCAGAGAAAAAGCGACGAGAGGAAGAAGAGAAGCGTAGTGTGTGCCTGTGTGTATGTGTGTTGATGTAGAGAACTGTAGAGAACTGTAGAGAGAAGGCTGGCGAGCACTGACTCTCGCAGGTTAGGTGGGTTAGGTAGCGATGGGCAAAGGGGAACACAGTGTGGCGGCGGTGGCTGCTACCACTGCTTCTGCTTCTGCTGCTGCTGCTGCTGCTGCAGCTGCCTGATGTACGAGGGAGCTCTTTTCCGTTTTCCGGCTGCGCGAGTTTCGAGTTACCCCGGAGTACCAGCAGAAAAGTTTTGCCTGGCCTTGCCCGAGGGACTTCGGCTCCGCGGGCTTTCGCAATTTATAACCGGGCCCTAACTGAATCCAGCGGTGTCTTCTTAATTTCGCTCTGCATGTTGCCCGATTTTAATCCCATTTAACGTTGCTAATATCTTGTATTTCTCCTGGCGCGCGCCGCCCTCTTAGACGCTTCGATGTGCCTCTGTGTCTGTGCAATTAATCTAATGTTGCACTAGGCATGATTAATAGAATTCAGTGAAATGGTGTATGAGCATTCGGTTCATTAAATGATAATAGGATTATCCAGAATGAATACTTTAGCAGTTGGATACTGTGAGGTCTCTTTTTAAAATAAGAGTAAGATTTACACACTTTGTGTTTGTCTCTCATCCTTTATCAACGGTATTTCCAAAAATTGCTTCATGCTTAACAGGCGTCTTTTGCGCGAGTAACAATAGGTTGTCGAGTATTTTTGTTTTAATTGGCGACAGTAGATGTCACGTTTTTCGACTTCGAAACAGTCTTTACATCAACCAAAAGCTGGAAACCAAAATGCATCAGAACAAAGTATAATGCGATATAGAGTGAGTTTTTACGGGGGTCGAGAGGTGTACAAAAGCGGACATAATCATACACGTGTTCCTCACATCACTGTCAACCCAAATATGCGAAAGTATAATTGGAAAGACAAGTGAATAATAAAAAACGTGCTCAAAACGAAGCCGACTGGGTAAAGAGGAGTGTCGAAAAAAGGAACGGCGGCGTCAAAACAATCGACGTCACACGGCGACCGGGTTCCAATCTATCAAATTCACTAATTAAAACTTTCGCGCCGCTTTCGCACGCGGCTAATAGAATCAATATCGGCTGGAATCGTCTCGGGGCGTTTCAGAATCAGCATTAATACAGGGGGCGCACCGCTGTAATCACACTGTCGCGTAGCGCGCGATCCGTGTTTCAATTAGCGGCGGCAGCTACTTCGCGCATTCGAGTTCATTAGGGCGGACATTTTTAGAAAATACAACCAATTAGGAGAGGATCGTAGTTAACGCGCCGGCATTCCCACGGTGTCGTGGCCGCCGGATCCAATAATTCTAACCCACTCGCTTTCCCCCCGATCGATTCCCTCCGAAGAAACGCATTCCCACCTCCAGCTACCTTCACGCCGCCGTATACGTCGCGCACATCCCTCCCAACTACTGCCTTCAGACGCGCAAAAACATTCAGGATCCTGCAATATCACCGACACTTACACCGCAGATAAAAAGGATTTGCACGTACCTCTTTTCATCCTCTAAATTTTGATATAGACGCAAGTTTCGTTTTTCCTTCTTAGGGAAAAATAAATTCTCTTAAAGAAGAAAGTTTCCCTTTTAAGAGGAAATAAATGTTTTCAAAGCGGAATGTTTTCTCCTTTCAGAAAAGTTGCCTCGGGAAATTTGGGCGTGGACATATTTGTTTACCCATTGCCAAACCTATCAAACTCACAATTAGAGAATACAAATTTCAAAGATATTTAATTTGCTATTATAAACAAGTGTTCAACACTATAATCCGCTATAAAAGCGCTGTAATAAAAACAGTTTATTGATAGTTGTGAACATATAATATTAGAACATTATAGCTTGTTTAAAGATAGATAGAGTTAGTTTGTATATACAAAAGAAGAACAAAATATTCCTCCAACAAATCCATTCCAACAACATACGAGGCAAACAAGAATTTCGTACACTAATTGGAAACCTTGATGTCGGATTAATCCGAAACGGCGGCGGCGGGGCGCTTTCTGGGCAGTTGGGTGGGAAGAGAGGAGAGAGGAGAGTGGAGAGCCGAGGGAGAATCCGGACAGGCGTATTTACAAATATGAAGCCGCAGAGCCGTAGGTCGCGCTGGAGCCGAAATGGCCCGTAACCGGGCGAAGCCGTAGAGGCGGCGGCGGCGGCGGCGGCGGCGGCGTGGCTGCGTGTGTGCGGCTTTCCCATTGTATTATTAGACATGCCAGTTGGGACAGGGGGCAAACAGAGTTCGGGCCGCTCGAGTTGGAGAGCGCTGGAAGTTCGCGGTCACACTGGACCACCGATAGAGATCGAAAGGGTGCACAGCGAGGACAATCGCAGCGAGAGAGCTGCGACCCAACGTTCACAGAGCGTTGCAGAAGAGAACTGGCGTAGAGAGAGGCAGGAAAGAGAGCAAGAGAGAGGGAAGGATAGAGGGAAAGAGAGATGGAATCGACGGCCTGTGGTTCCGAGACGGAACTGGGGCTCTGTCTCCCTGTACTCTCTCACGCCACTAACAACACGAACGCTAATTACCTTTGTTCGAGGCTACAAATTGCGAGGGTGCTCCGGACTTAGTCGCTCGACCAGCGACACCGCCACAACCGACCGCTCGCTCCGCCAGACCAACAAACCGATCCCCTCAACCTGCCATTCTTTTTTGAGAGTCCCTGATCGCCCACTTGCGCACCATTCCCCTCTACCTCTTACAGTAGTTAACCCATCTTTCTAACAAGTTGATCACCTGCAGTTCTTGTAATTGCTCGACGGTAGAAACCTCCTGATGGATCCTTCAACTTCATTCGTCGTAGGAGCATAACCGGTTCGCGCATTGTAATCACATTGAGCGAGGGGGTACCATGCGAAAGTTCAGTTAATCATCTAAAGTTACAGGTGCGAACATATTTGGCAATGTAAGCTTGTTCTGAGCAATTGTATGAGTATTGGAGAAATATTGTGTGAACGAAGCGGAATCGATTCGAGTAGCAAACTAATGAATTGATTTCGAAAGCGTATTAGAAGCGTATAAACGCTCCTAACTGTTACTTAGGAACTGTTAGTAAGTGACTGGTTACGTCAGAAGTATACTACCTTCAATACAGTTCAGATCACGAAATCTGCCTCGAACAGTAAATACCAGACACTCTCTAATTATAACTAACTCTTCCCTTTCAACTGGTCATCAATCCCAACAATTTTTAGTCCAGCCCGAGTTTTAAGGATCGAGGAACAACTGTATTCGAGATGGCGCAGCAGTCGAAAGATGCTGGAGGAGCGGGGAACGCCGGAATTCCGTGGTACGCGGGATCGTGCTGGCTCGTCGCGCTGGAAACCTGGCGACGGAGGCGGACCTGCGAAGGAGGAGCGCGTCGTTCGAATCTGCATATTTGGCCGAGGCTTACGGCTAGAGCGGCAATTGGAATTGCAAAATCGCAAATTGGACTTGTTCGTGGGCCAAGCCCTCGTTGTACCAGTCGGCTTGCAGTCGCGCTGTCGCGCGAGCCTCCAAGTTTTCGAATTAACTGGTACGCGTCGTTGCGTTCCACCACCAACTCCCACCACAGAGGTCGAGGCGTTTTTGTCGCCCGTGGCTTATGGCCTTTATTGTATTCACTCTGCCCTTGTTCTCGAGAATTCCGAGTTCCGCCGCATCTTCCTTCCGCACAACCACCGACAAAGCCAGTAATGGAATAGCGGACTATCTGGGCCAGACTCCGCTAATTATAAACATCCAACGAAACTCTAAAGTAGCATAAAACGCTGCTAATGAATTATGCGCTTCTGATGTAACACTTCGGCCGAGCTCGAATTACTCTTTTGGAAGATGACGTAATCTTGGTTTGAATTGAAACTCGTGTGATTAAAATACGAATTTCTCATTCATCCGTCCAGAAAGAGATGAATTCTTAAGTTGAGCTATCAAAGTCTTTCTCGGAATAATGTTTCAGAACCGCGTACTTCGCAGTCATCTTTCCTTCTGATTAAAGCAGTCCTGCCCTGGGCAGTGATGATTTTGCAAAAAGTGCAGGTATTTCACTAAGCGGCCTTGCCGCGCTACTAAACCGAGTGCGCAGTGAAACAGATTCGGGTCAGACACACAGTCACAATGCAGCGTGTATGCATCCAGACTAATCACACTTTGGCCTACAACCTCGAATTTACAATAAGCAGAAAATCCGAGCTAAGCATGCCAGTTGTATGATTCTGGGGAGATGATCGCGCAATGGCGAATGAGGGTACACCTGACCTTAATAGAGGGATCATCAGTCGGGAGGGCAGGTTATTCCGTGGAAAGCTGCTTCGAAAAGCATAGGAGCTCCGAAGAAACGTGGTTGCGGCGTGCGAGCTTGTCCCCCTGTGCAAACTTCGACGGGGATTTATTGAAAACTTTCCGGGGCGTCGGCAGGCTCGGGAACAACCTGTCTCTCGCAGACTGTCTCTCTCTCACCCTCTCCCTGCCGCTCTCACCCTCTATTTCACTTTTTGGGTGCTCGAGCTGCGGAAGTGCGCGCTCTCCACCAGGACGAAGTTAGCTCCGGTTGCGACAAAAAGTTCCAACTCCCGAACTTCCTTCTCCGCGTACATAACCTCTCTTGGTACGCGCGCGCGCGCTCGCTCCTCCTCTGTTCTTCGTGTGGAAGCGCTCGCTACGATGTGTGAGTGCACGCGCTGAAATAACGGACGATCGGCAAATCCGTAATCACCGGATGGAACGGCAGTGCTGGCTTGGTGATTAATTTTGCATGTGGCCCGAGCACGATATTCGGACGTCCTCGCTTCGTCGCCGGACTCGGCCATTCATTGACGTCCTTAATGATTAATGGAAGAGCGTCGCCCAGCTGAATTGAAACATTCCGCGCGATCTATGGCGGTAAACATTGACGGAGCATCGAACGGCAATTACGGATAATCTCTTTACGCACATATGCACTGCCATACGTCATCGCCGCTGAAAAGTTGCTCGATTTACTGCTGCACCGAGTTACTTCGACGTGAGCGCACCAGGATGTGAGCGACACCTTCAATGAGTCCGGCTGCATTTTCCACAAGAGCTTGCCAACGAGCAACGTTATTCCGATATCCGGATGAAATCTCGACTGGCACTTATCGCCTCGCATTTCATAATTATTATTAGAATTAAACAGGATCTCGCGAAGAGCAGAAAATAACTTCATTCGGTGCGCGACACAACTAAACAAACGATGCTCTAAATAATAAATGAAAACAAATGTCAACGTGAACTTAACACTCTCCTACAACAATTTCTAGATTCGTTCCCCTTTCAAAATAAATTATCTTCCTTCTTTGATTGATGCGACCATATTGACACATTCACATCTATTACTGACACATTCATACTACATCAGTACATAATATCAAATTACGAAAGCAGCCGATCCTACTATCAAACTGAGCTGCTATCAACTAGCGGCCCAACTAGGAGGCTCAAACTAGCCTCCTATTTCCAGCGATTCCAACTCACCGAAGGGGTACAATACCGCAAGTCCGTGACATTCCAAAACTAACGTGCCTAGAAAGGCCTTAAAACCGAAGGTAGGAAAGACGATCAGGCCGATTTATTCCAAGAGTAGCCGAAAGCAGTTGCGGACAGGCCATGTTGAGCAAGGCTTCCGGGGGGTTAGCGGGCTGGCAAAGAAAGTCGTGGGTGGCGATGCCAAAGGGAGAGGGGGGACGAAGGGGTGGAAGGGGTGGAGGCCGGTCACGATCGGGCGCATGCGGCAGCCTAGTTATTCTTTGAAAAACAATAGATATACGACGCCGGCCGGAGGCCCCGTGCGCTAGGCTTGATCGATCGATCGCAAACACGAGCCAGCGGGTTAGCTGGTTCTCTAGCCATTGTAAAAGCGGGCGAGCGAGGAGGACGGATAGGGCAGCAGAGAGGGAGAGAGAGAGAGAGAGGGGGGGGAGGCGGAAAGCGGGAAGCGGCGGGGGTGAGTTTCGCAAACGCGTGAATAATGGACACCAGTTTGATAAGAGAAGCGTTCGCGTGAGCCCGCTCGATTCGCCGGCCAAAAGGAGCGGGAGAGGCCAACTGAGAGCAAGTGGGAGAGAAAGAGAGAGAGAGAGAGAGAGAAAGAGGCAGGAACGGAAAAGGGGAGGAGAAGGATGCGAGAGTTGGGAAGAGGAAGAGGTGCCTAGCGCCGAATTATTTATCGACGGAAAGGTCGAAGCTAAATAAACGCCGGGATGACGGCACCGATTTCCAGGGAGCTTATCTGCCGCATTGCCGATCTGCTCGCATCATTTCGCGCTTCATGAATCACCATTACCCACCTCTCCTCTGTGCATACTGCACCGCCCCCCCCCCCATCCTCCTCCCCCCTTCCGCTGGCTTTCGGATTATCAGGGTGTTCGCCGGAATTAATTGCTTTTGAGGCTTTGGCTAATATCCTTGGTATTGCATTAGATTCAATACCACGCGACAGGTCTTCGTGATGATCGAACACGCCTTGTGAGGAATAATTAGAGATAGTCTGGTTAATTTGAGAGCAGGAAATGTGAAATACATGTTCATTTTTGTATGCATATGTGTGTTACGTGGTGTACAAGTATTTTAGTGAATTTCCAGAGTTCTTCGAAGTTTTTTATCGCTTTGATATACGCTTTGGTTTTGTGTTCTTGATATTAAATAAAGAAGCAGAATTGTGGCGAATCTTATAATCGATTTAAAATGTGAGGTGTTTTAAGCATTAGCATTTATATTATTTTTATAATATAAAATCTTAAAACCTTGTAATAATGTTAACTGCGAAGGTTGAGTCTCATTTCAAATATATTGATTTGTTGAAACCTGCTTTCCTTAGAGATTATTGTCTTCTTATAATTATTAGGAGTGTCAAATTTAATACATGAAACATAAACTTAATTTCATATATGGATAAACTGCTCTACGTTAAGAACAATCCCAAATTCAAAATCTAAGTCGGTTAAAAAACAATGATCAATGAGGAATATGTAGAAAAAGATATCGACAATATTTCATTCAAGCTACAGTAGACAAGTCGAAATGAAGTAGCCTAAAAACGTGTTACGTTGGATTTAATACGTTCGGCTACAAACTTTGACCTTTCCTACGAAATTCGGGTAGGAGTGAACTCCCTTGTCGCCAAGCTCCAGTTAGCCGACCTGGAAATGTCCTCCTGTCAGGACATCTCCTTTCCTCTCCAGCACTCCGAGGCAAGCGGCACGTAGCTCTGCTGGATTTATGAAATATCCAAAAGCGAACACGTGATGTCAGAATTGAACTTGCTTTGTTCTCGGCGCCGACTAATTCCGTTGCATTTACCCACTCGGGTGCTGACAAGATTAGAATGTCTCCTTGCAGACGTAATCAATGACAACTACAACCAGCTAAATTGCGATAAAGCGGCAAGTGGAGACATTTTGAAGTTCAATAAATCGTCAGTGAAAATTGGAGTGTTCGTGTAACTTGACATCCGCATTGTTACAAATTTTCCGCAAATTGGATTCGCTAGTTATTACGTGGCAGTGAGAACACAAGCAAATTTGGTGAACCACGTATGAGAATCGCATGTGGTTAACTTTCAGTCGAATTTAATTTACCAGTATATAAACTGAACCCCACTAATTCGCATATTGGGTGAACAGGTTAGTTAAAAAACAGACCTGTCCGAAAATAGAATCTTCTCGACAAACTTTTGAAGCTTTAAGGGTATTCCACATAAAGCAGTAAAACTTAACGCATTATCTATCAATTGATATCTTACTTTAAGACCATGGCAAGATTATCATTATTAGAGCTCAGCATATTGATTCTGTTCATTTCATACGAAGCATGACTTACAAAACTATGAATAAGTTACACGACAGAATGATATAATTGAATGAAGCTCATAATTCGTCAGTTGCACCATATAGCACATTTATACGTTTATCATGTATTAGAGACGCAATATAAACTATATAATTGCGATTATTTCATTGAAAGTTAACTAAACTCTTTTAAAATGATACATATGAAAGTCTTAATATATAAAAGTTAAAATATGTGTCTATATTCCGCAAATGTTTTATATCGTGCAAGGTATTCGCACCAAATTTAACACGAGTATTGTTCGGTACTTGGGAACAAATACTATGAGGGTTTCCACTCCTGAAACCCACCTCAGACACGCGAAATACCACTCGGGCGAAGCGCCATACGACATCTAGATAGTGTTACATACATTATAAAGTAAACCCCAGTAAAATACGTTACTAATCTTGTATTATATTCAATCAAATAGCGATATTTATACTTGTCACGTAGATAACACGGAAGGACTGTCGTGCTGCTCAGATATTGAAATTGCACCAAGTCCTTTTCGTTCGGCGAATGCAAAACTTCGTATTGTAAGGATAACTAATCGAATGTGCTATTGGCGTGACTGTTGACAAGTCCAAATTGGTTCGAGCGCTGCCAGGATTCAAGTTGTTCCTGTTTGTACTTCTTATATGGTGCGCGGACACTCGGAATTGTTCGGCCAATATTGGCGAATGCCAATATTCGCCGGGTACACTTCGCTATGAATATGAATATTGAAAGACGCCGCGGGAAAGGCAAGCGGCAGAACCAACAAGCATGCTGGCCTGCTGGTGCGCTCCTACCGTCGCAACTAAACTTACAATCCGCGTGTTTGCACTGTCTAATTGCCGTTCTGTCGAGACCAAACAGTATGGAGAAAAAGTGGGAAAAAAGGAAGGGGAATTGCACCCTAGTGTGTTTCATTAACGTCGAGACCCCTCGGGCTTTGCGACGCGATATGCAATACAGCGAGGAGGAGGGCGCGTCCTGCCCTCCTCTATTCGCAAACTGACCAGTATCAGTATTTGTAAGGCAGTGAAAACACCAAACTTGCGGCTCAGACAGGGTGGACTTACAGTTGTTAAGGTGGATTTCGAACGAGACAAGTCCTGTATCGACTGGCGCCTCGATAATTGCGATTCACGTCCTTATCTCTTTGAGACACTGCGCGAGTTCAGAGGAATTGCATCATTTCAATTTAATGGAAAATTGCCGGATATTTTAATGGTGGTATTAACAATATTTAACTCGTTATACAGTCGTGTTGCTTTAATATTAGTATAACCAATATTAATTTAGAGTCCTAAAGTATCATGCTTACAAGTTGGATGTTGGTGTGGTTCATGCTGAGAAATTAATTTATATACTCGTAATTTTAACTTGATACGAATTCAAGAATCTTTCTAAAACCACTTTATGTACTTCTTTAATTTCGAAAGAAGGGATCTAGAACCCGGCTTTTTTTCCGTGTCAATAAATAGATAATATAATACAACAATTAAATAAATAACAATTGAAAATATTAGGGATTTCTTGTGTGTAGCGTTCACCTATCCGGAATTGATTTTACAACCCACCAAATAATAAGGCAATATGCAATCAATTCAAGGGAAAACACAAATACACATCGCACACTTTAACCTTCTACGTTCTACTGTATTTTATTTAGTTATATGATAGTTCAGGCTCAGGCTAGAGTAATTATTAGAATATCAGGCCTCATCCGTCAGAAGAACGTAAAACTTAATATTTTACAATAAATACTGGATTAAGTTAGTCCGTTAGAAAGTGATGCGCGCATTAAATCTTAGTACTCAAGACAGCAGAAGAAATTCAGGGCCGAAGGGTAAGTTTGGCGGAGTTGGCGAGTAGTCTGACAGGGATAGGAAAATAAGGCGTTAAAGCGTGGCCAGCGAGCGGAAGAGGGTGCAGAAGATTTCCCGAAATTTCGCCAGTGTTCTTCTGTCCGGGTGTCCGCCGGCCGGGTGCCACGGCTTTTCCGCTAATATTTCATCGTGGCCGCGGCCGTCGGCCCGGCGCGCTGCCGGCCATCTTGCTTCCGGGGCCGGGTGCGCCGGAAGCGGCCGGATGTGCCGCGACAAAGCGTCCTTGCGGAAAAATCACGGGACTATGAAGCGTGGATAAACAGAGAAGGAACTATCCAGCAGGGTGAGAACGACTAGCAAGCTCAATTCGCAGCCCGACACCACCCGGCTGACTGAACCATTCATTTCGTTGTTGTTTCAGGGCGGATCGTCGCCCCGGAAAATACACACCGAGCAAAAAGTCTACAGCGAAGGCACGTTATCTACTTGAAAATGTAATTCGGGTCAACCACTGATACATACGATACAGTATGTAAACATTTATAGGTAATTAATTTAAATTAAATCGCACAAATAAATGTGGTATTTTTCATAAATCTGTAAGATTTTGTGTATTTGGTTCTGTCGTACTACTTCCACATATGTTTATTTTTGGAATTATGAATTGTATTATGAAAAGGGTCAAAGAAACTGAATCGTGTACTTGAAGCACATTTGTAGAGAAAATTGAGTTTTGTTTTCATTGGGAAATTAATCTTTAGTCTGTGTATTAATTTACCTAGTTTTGAAACGTACCCGTTTGAAAGGGATGTATCAAATTCTTTAATTTTTGACTTTTTAATTCCAACTCTTATTGACTTATTCTTGATTGATAAGTTCGATAATATTTAATTTTCACAGGAAAAAGGTTGAACGAATCTTGAAGCTGTCATAACCATTAATACTACAGAATTTTACAATTTCGACTTCATTATGTTATCTTCAGTATATTAGCAGTATAGAAGTAATAAGCACTCGGTTGTCATCAACTTTCTCGAATTGGGAAAAGTAAACAATTTAAGTTCTTACGCACCGTTTAATTACAAATTTTACATTTTGTATGAAAACACATTTACTAATCGAACTGTAATGTTTCAATAAAAGGTTGGATTGATTGACCCTTTGCATAGAACATGGAATGGAACAATGAGAAAGATTAAGATGACCGATAAAGAAGATCATTTGGAAATTGAGGTCTGGCAGATATAATGTAAAGTAGATTCCATTCTACCAATATCGGTTCCCGATGGAAAGTGTCGGTGCTAAGTGCAAGAGCTTATCTTACCTTTGAAATATTCACTAATGGAACCACCATCGTCTATGTTGAACAGAATAGTAACAAAAGTTTTACAATTTTTCTCTAGTGGATGAGATTTAACCTTCAAGATGATTTACTACGAAAGTGTAGACATTTGATGTAGAACGGAAATGCATTTTCCCTCCTATACGTTGTATTAAATTGAAAATTAATTATCCGTAGAATTTCAGTTGTCGAAGTCTTGCAATATTTTTTAGAATTCAGCACATCACTGTGCGTTTCAGTGATGTATATTGAAGTTTACATTATAGTCAGGAATGGAATTTTTCAAAAATTTTGTCACTGAATCAAACAACGAAATACAAAATATTGCAATATTTCTAAATGCACAAGAAACATCACCCGAGTAAAACTGGCTAGAACAGCTAATATTAGTATAGAGAAATACGTAGTTTGGTTTCATTACATGTATTAAGGAACCCATCTAAACATAGGTTATGTTCGCTGCATTGTTGGATTCGAGGGAATCAATTTTGGCAGTTTATAATTAAACTGGTTGAGTGAAAATAACCGGAGTTATAACTGTAGTTTACATGAGATTTCCTAAAGTGTCCTTACTGGCCGAAGACTATAAAGAGTACTAAGACTTTATAGTTTCCTCCAGACAATAGAACCTTGCAGAGGATATGGAATGATCGGGAATCCTCTGAGCGTACAATTTGGTTGTTTCGAAGTGCTTTTCACTTAAACTCCGCAAAATGTTATCAGGGATTCCCAGACACATAAATATATACGTGTAGGCAGAATTAATATGACGTTGGAGCGACTGGCTATAGTTAAGGCCACTGCCAACTATCTATTATTGGAGCCATCCAACAGCGTATTACCCACCATGAAACCAACCTATCAAAATAAATAAACCAGTAGCCACAAATGTTACATCCACCCCAGACAGTTTTTGTTCCAGGACTAAACAGACCTTTTGCTGCCCTCTACTACTGCGAGGGGTATTCACATGTATGTACACAATTTCGGCCACGCGCGATTCGGTGAGGGAGCGAGCGAGTGAATCGCTTGAGAAGAGGGTGGAGGAGGAATCGCCAGGAAGTTTTCGGCGGCGGCGAAGCCTTCGTAATCCGAGGAGATTAATCGCCCGGCAATTTGCGAGCGCGAGAGCGTTTCTGTGTCACTGGCCGTGTCACGGCTAAAAGAGATTAATTATTCTGCCAGTGCCGCCCTGTAAGAGTACATCGTGCTCGACTGGAAGAGAGGGGAGAAGAGAGGAAGGTTGTACGGGGAATGCCGTTCGAGCAGAGTGTCGATTGGAGAGTGATGGGAAACGTTGAAACGTGATCGGGCCAATCATACCGGCGCGGCAGTGGCTCTGGCCCGCACGTTCCTAACCTCTCTGAGTGAGGTGTGTGCGCCTGTGCGGCCGTGGCCCGAGTCCTGTGTGTCCAGAGTGCTATAATTGAGACTGCATGGATGTACACAGGTGGCAGTCATTACGCTTGAGAACTCAAACACTCGGGCGCAGGGCTTGAGAGAGGGTTGGGGGCGGTGACGAGCATGGGGAACTGCTTTGTTTGCAGGGCGAAACTTAACCCGGCACCGGCAACTATATAGTCTTAAGGAGATTCTCCTGCGGGCTGACTCGCTCGTTGCTAGTCCTTCTCAAAGGACGCCAGCATAAAGAACTACTCCGGCTCCCTAGACAAAATCGCAAGTCTGTCTTACGGTAAATACGCCCGAGATTAAACGCTCCGCTCCGCTCTCGGCGCTGATTCTTTCGCGAAACTTGTTTTACTTGCATCTCGGCGCCGACTGAAACTCCGAGCGGGGTTATGGCGGTACTTTAACAGAGAGAACGACACTTGTACACAGCCGGCAAATGAGTCTCCTTTGCCGTATCAAATCAACTGGGTAATGCCTGCAACGCTTGGAGATTGAAGCGCTCCAAATGTAGATCTTTCTGTTACACCAACCTAAAGACGTTAAAGTAACAAACTATTAAAATTTTAATTAGCGTCTTTTAAATTTGAGCGGACACCGGTAAACTTTCTTACTAATTGCAGGCTCACTTCAAGCACTTAGTGGGTTACACTTTACTGAAAACTAGCTTTTATAAGCTAATATAGTACAGTAAAATATAATAAAATATGCTTGCAAACATTGCTTGTTTACCAAAAACAAAAATTAACCGTAAATAGAAATACACAAACAATAATCTATAAATAAATAATAATACAAGTTTAAGACTAAATTAAAGCCACCAATTTATATTGAAAACCGGAGGTTACAGTGTGAGGCATCTTGAAGGAATCACCTTTTAATAATGAGCGTTCAAACAAACAAGAGTATTACGGGGCACAGCAAAGGAACGTGCCTCCATTGCCGATCCGAAACGGTGAATCCAAGAAAGAGGAGTGCACGCGGAGCTAACAGAATAAAGGCTCTGTGATTGAAATAGGAGAAAACGGTAAAGAGAAGGATGGGGTGGGGGCCGAGTCTGACGAAATCGGATGGAGTGGCACCGAGGATGAAGCGTAGCGTAGGCAGGGTCGCTTGGCCGTCGTTTAAAATCAAATAAAACAGCGGATGCGGTGGTTCGGTCGGCGCTCGGCCAAGAAAATCAAAATTTCGTCATCCGGTTGTAATTGGAGGGGTGCGAGTCCCTTTCAGTTGGGGCCCCGAAGAGTACTGCGAGCCAGAAGAGTGCTGGGGTCGAGACTATTGGATTTGAAGCTCATCTTCGGCGCTCGCTTCGATTTCGCCTTCTCCTGCCTTTACTACGTCATATCCCCGGAGGAAACACTTAGACCCGAAGGGTAGGCTTACAACTAAATCGAGCGTGAACCTTGCCAGAAACACTGTTTTCCTCGTTTACAAGGGCCATTGCGGCCTCTTATCTTTAGCTCTGACAATGAGGGGAATCTCGAAGATTGTTTAGTGATGAAATTCCGCAGTTCTAGCAAAAGGGTATTAGATACTTATATTTCAGAGCAGAACCACTTGAATCCTGGAGTGTTTCATCTTAAAGCTGGGATTACTTTAGTCGTGCGAGGAGATTGACTCACTTGAATTCGTTTGGTATACGAATTGAACTGCTAACTCAATAATTCATATCAGTTTTTTTGTCGTTTTTACATTTTATTTCGTTTATCGTTGATAACACAAAACGCGGAATGAAGACAAGCGTTTTTCACTATATTGTAAATATGCAGTTGGTGTAACAGACATTAATTTCAATATGATGTACAATCATGATATATACCAAAAATGAGAATAGATGAACTAGTCAGATTTTACGTAATGTATGTTATAAACGTTAAAATTAAACACAATACTTTTTACACCGACTGTATATCACTGCAATTACGACACGCTTTCTATTCAAACCAACGGTTAATCATAATAGGATCATAATAGATGCCATTATTTTCCGAAAACATTTTGCATTCTCAACGAGCAGAGTATAGTTCCGCCCGTTTTTCTTCTGGAAGCAGAGTTCTGCCCAGCGGACTAATCACCGCGGTGTTAATCTATTCATTAGCGTATGACAGTTTCAGCACCTCGAGGCGTTCTTGTTGGCCGGGGTGTGTCAGCGTTCTTGCCCGGGCCAAATGAGCACCGCCAGTTCCCGCTCACCACGTGAAACTCTCCCCGGCATGCCTGCCGTTCTAAAAACTCCGCGCTGCTTTTATATGCGCGTCTATTCGAGACGCCTGTAATTCCGAACTAGATGCGCTCCAAAGGAATGCGAGCGCAGTAAATTCCAGTGAAAAGAATGTGTTCCGAAAAATTGAAAACATGTTTTTTCTCTAGCGCTGGAGGGGTTATATGAGTATGATGGTTCACACAGAACACAATGGATCAATCGAGAAGCTGGAATAAATAAGTATCAAGAATTAACCTTGATTTATATTTATTGTACGTCTCACGGGACGTAAGCCCATATTAATATAGTCAAGACCGGGAATTCTCGTTAAGTTTGTTAATGGACACAGATGTCTCAGATATTTCTCAATTATCTTGTGCATCCCCTGCACTAAAAATAAAACTTGATTGTATAGCTAATGTGTACAGTTTAATGTATATATGTTTGATAAAAACTGGGTTAGCACTTGTCTTGAATCAACAGTATTTCATCCCCAATTCTTTGCTAAACCCATTTGTACATTATATTATATGCATTGTATAATAAAACATAACACATGGAATATTAAGAATAGTTGAGATGCATTCCTGTATAATCTAAATTACTAGTTAATTCATAATCGTCTTGTATAAGTTACTATATGTATGTCCGATGATGGTGATTCAAAGTGGAAGCGAATCTCCGAGGGTTTGTAGTGGAAAGAGTTCATTCTGTGTGGCAGTGTCCATTCGAACGAAGTGTACACCTTAGAGTAGCAAGGCGAACTCTTCTGCTTGGCGGGAGCTTTATCCCGAGGACACAATTTTCTCTGTCATGAAACCATAAACATCCCTGGAGCCATGGGCGTACCTCTGCCACAGTTCGCCCGGTAATCTGGCCGGGCGGTGGCCGGGTGGTGGCCGGGTGCGAGCGAGGCGCTCGCGTTCCTAGCGCCATTTAGATAAACTCGTAATCTAGACTACGCCATTTCGTAGGGTGAAATATTCCCTAGGGGTTGCGACTCTCTCCTGCGTCCCAGGAGCACGGACGACGACGCGGACCTTTGCTTTGCCTCGTGCCTTCACTTCGCACCTACACCACCGGACAAAATTCCCCGAAACCCCGTGGCCTTCCTCTCCTAACATTCCGATGAATGCAACACTCTTTCTCACTCTCTCTCTCTGCTGCGCGCACCTCCTCAGGAGAGGAGAGTTCCTCTCTCCCTCTACGTTCTTTGTGCCAACTGCTTTTAATCGAAATATGCGCCACAACCTGAGATTCATTAACCTAAAAACTGTGTAGGACTTCTTCTATACTTTTTTAGGAGATTAAGTTGGATAGCTGAATAGTACTGTTATTAGCAAGGTAATCATCATCGAAACACGCGCCAAAAGACTGACATACAAGAATATAAGAAGTACGAAGTTATATATTGATCAATTTTTTTTTATATATCTTTCAACAATTTGACCTTCAAAAGGAGATGCCATCAATTATGCAATTCACCAAACGAACTATTCATACGAATACAAAATTATACAAGTAAAAAATTACACCACTGTTAAAGTAGATGACTAGCACATTTAAAGTAGAAAATGTTCATCCCTGTCGAAGTAAAATAAAGCTCCCGATATTTCGATCAAATAGGGTTAAAGAAGACGCAAACCTGATTGAATAGTATCACTTTTTTGGCTAAAGTATGTATGCTGAAGCAGCGATATACTTGCAATGACAAAGGGTGCGAAACCTAACCCGTAAGGTTTAGGCGGAGAATTTAAAAGCGGTTTGGTGCGATCGCGATAAGCTCCGGAAATATTAGCTCACGGTGCAAGCCGTGAAGAAGTGGGCTGGTGTGCGAGTTAGCGGTCAGGTGGGGAGCTCGGTGTTCGAAAGAAATGTTGAAGGGCCATTCCTGCATTGATCCTTTAAGAGAGACGTCCCAGGGAAGACGAGGGGTTCCCGGTAAGGGGAATCTGGCATAGCAACGGGCCAATGCATGTTTTATGCATGCACCATGGAATAAGTATGTATGGAAGGGAGTAATTTAGCGCAGCGAATACTATCCACATCCTGCAACTACGTTCACAATCTATTTTTGCTCCTTTTTCGAACCCCTTCGCTTTTCTTCCTTGCTCTCTCTCTCTCCCTCTCTTTTGGGCATCCGACGAAAATGCATTTCTGATATTCCAGTGACGATTCGACGATTTCGAGGACTCTCACGAATGCGGCGAATTCGAGGGCTCCTGTTAAAATTTCAACTTTCCCACCGTTCTACACCGTCCAGCTCCCTCGCCCCCCTTTTTGCCGAGCCCGAGCTCGGCCCGGCCCATCCCACCCTATGGCCCGGTTGCACGAGCAGGAGCGCACGGCCGCGACTCGTTGAGAGCGAATTGCCCTATTTAAAGCAGTGCCTCGCCCGTATTATTTCGTCGCCCGGCTACCAGAATCGAAGTGATACTTTATTGAAACAGCACTTTTTGAAGATACACTGGGCTACAAATGAACAAATGTATGACTTTGTGGAGAGGCCCTCAATATTGATGGGAGTGCTTGTAATTTTATAATTCAGGGCTATTAGAGTGGTAGCGGACACGTACGGTTATTTCGTGAGAGAATTTATATTCCCAGTTATCGGAAGGCACACGAACAAGTGCGGAAGCCGGTTCAAATATGTATTGTGAGCTTGCCGTGTTATCGTCCGTCCCTCCCACGAATCCCGAATTATTTAGCAGCCATTGGTTTTTGGGACATGATATATTGCCAGATTGGCTTTGTCGTTGCGCTAGCGAATAATAAACTTTCCGGACAGTCCATCGCGTTCATCAAACAAAGCCTGTCAAACAGAATCCTTTACATTGTGGTAGATGTTCTAGTCGGCTTTGCGCCGGTTCCATATTCCGTGTACGTTAACAGTATCTTAATTTAAAGAATAATGGCTTCATGCAATCATCTGTGATGTAAAAATCTACTTTTATTTTGCTTTTGTACTTTTGAAACACCTCGTATAAGCAATAAATGTTGTAATACGTTATAACCTATCGTTTGGCTGGATCATCACTTTATATGGGAGAGAAAATCGTATTAATATTGGTTCAAACGTTTTTGTATTTATCGCAAATCTGCAGAGGGACAAAGTTTTTCCTTTATATTAAAATAGAGATCAATATTTCATACATCGAAACCTTCCTCGAGAAATGTTCTACATGTAATGTGTTTTACGTGTTGAAACAAAAATACAACAGATACACGCAAACTCATTTTATTCTATGCAGTGTTTACGTTAGAATATTACTTTCAAGATTGGGTAAATGATTCGATTTGGTGGGTAACGTTGGAAAGAAGAAGAATCGGCGAAACAATGATCAGACATTCCTTTTCCCCGGCTTCAAATTGTAATCTGCATGGCCAATGAGACGCGTCGCTGTAAGGCGGAGGGTTAAAAATTCGTCGGAATTTCATTTCCCGCAAGACTCGAAAGTCTCGCGGTACAATTTCGCGGTGGGGTTGTAGCGCTTCAGTTTAATACGAAAACAGAGGAGATGGATGCGTGGAAAAATATGACTTCCTCGCTAGCTCTCTATTTGGTGTGTTCAGGTGGACAGAGGTGCGGCGCGGCGCGGCGCAGGCGGCACGCTGGAGAAAGAGGAAACATAGGACGCAGTTCCGGTGACTTTGTCGCTGCGCTGAAGTATTTGCATAAACAAATTTCGTCGGGAGCGAATTCAACGTAGTAGACTGTTTCGTAGTTCTATCTACGTGGCGCGCAGGCTCGCTCGGAAGCCCCGCTTCCCTCGCTTCCTTCTTGTTTCCAAATTTACGATGATTTCTGGCTTGTTACCGCGCCCGCCTTTGTAGGAACGCCCGCTCGCTCGGCATACAGCATTTTCCACGCGTGAAGTATTCCCAATATTAATAGAAATGCAGCAAACTAGTCTGCACTTCGCAAGCTCCAAAAAAGTCTACTTTATCGACAAAATTTCGGTCGTAATTTCGGGGAACGCTGCTCCATAAAAATGATATACAATTATAAAATTGCAAGGCTAATATGCACATTTTTGCAACAAAATTATTAGAAACTCCAGTATTTCCAAATGGCATAAGTTGGCCCAGCAAAATTGATTAAAACAATTATAGATTGGTTGGAAATATTCGAATTTTCGGAAAAGGTCTGACGAAAATTGGTGTGAATTGGCTTTAGAATGCAACGTCTGGAAAAACTGCATCGATGACTACCCATCCAAAAAGTTTTTCAATGATGCATGCAAATGGATATGCAAATAAGTTATATGCCGAGAACGAATCCGGATTAAATAACCAATCAACCACGACCGATTCCACTGTAGATTTCCCAAGGACCTTCGCATAGGGCAATTCAATTGCGAATCGCCCCTGTCGGGTGTTCAATGCAGTATGCACTTGTTCTTCTATACTTCTATTGATACTAACCTATAAAGACAGAAAGTTTGTATTTTTGTATATCCGAGATAATCTCAGAAACTAACCCAACCGATCTAAATAATTCGTTCATCACCGGAAAATATATTTCTTAACTCCCAATTGGTATGAACTATATTGATTACTCTTACTTGTCAGGGAACTAAATAGTGCGCATAAATATATTACAAAGCGCATTAAAACATCTTCTTACGCACTGCAAACTTCAAATAATCTAGAGAACCATTCAAAAAATGTTAACACGCGTTTGTTTGTCCCCTGTGTAAAGTTATGTTTCAAGCAAATTGTAACTATAAACTATTCTAATATTTATTATCTATAGAAAGCACGTCAATAGTAACCCCACAGTTTTAAAAGGAACAGAGAAGTAAATATCGCAATAGTCGCAGCAACCTATTACTTTTTAAATTTAATGTTGTTAATGTGCGCACGAAATGTCGCCTCGGTGAAGCCGAATAGACATCCAATTTTATATCATCACATATAATGATATATTATAAATATGAATCATATTACATTCTGCTTACGTACACAATATAACCGACGTACACATATCTGCTAAGAAGTGTGGTGTTACGATACCGATTCAAAGGTAAGTGAATCACACGAATGAGGAGGAAAGTGTGCCCCGGCGAGCAGCGGCTCGCCGAGCAAGAGATAATCCTCGGCCCCGTGAATCGAGAATAATTTTATCGGATTATCGCGGTCAAAGGGCCGAGGATCTTCTACCGTAAAATTGCTCGTTTAGAAGGCGGACTTCGGTTTAATCGACCAGGATTCCAACGTTGTCTCTCTGTGTTTTTGGCTCCGGGCGGCGGCGGCGGCGGCAGCGGCAGGGGCGCAGGAGGAGCGGCGAGGAGCGGCGAGAGGCAGCGATGGACGTGGCGAGTGGTGGTGAGGGGGAGGGAAAAAACGTCGTCGGAGAGCGGTCAAACGCAACGGGCGTCCGGGCCAGACGCTCGAATGGGCAATCAACGATCGAATGCCTCATGCGGACCGGCCATTATTCGCGTCCAATCGGCATTGCAACATGAAACACCGGCAATTGCCCGATAAAATCATTATACGCCTCATTACTTGTCAGCTGCAAACGCTTGTTGTCTGCCTTTTAATTTACGGCCCACCTAGCCCGCTGCAATTTCACCGCCCCCCCCCCTCTCTCTCTCTCTCTCTCTCGCCACCGCCCAACCACCACCCTCTCCGGCCTTCCTCTCGACCCCTCTCACCACCCCTCTTTGTCAACCGAGTTTTCTCGAGGCTTCCGTTGATAAAGATATTCCGGATTTTTGTTGGCAGCCGTCTGTGATTTCGCACGCTTGGTCGATTGCAATCCCGCGCCGCTCGCGATAATTGCATTGCATAATTTCGGGAGGAGCCGCTTCGAAATTATACACGTACACGGTACAGTGGTTCCGGCCGGGTTGTCATTTGGCAATGAGGTTTTCAGCATTTCCAGTATTTTCGAGGGCGATGAGTTGCTAGAATCTCTCTGTAATATTGGTAAAATCGGCGCGGCTGGAAGAAACACGGTGGTTCTTTTTTGGTAACAATATGTGCAAATGTGTGTATCAGTAAATTCTACTGGCATTTCATCATGAATTATATGCTGTACTTTTAGTATTTCCTTTTTGATACGGTTCTTTATATTCTTTATAATATAACTAGCAGTGAGAAACAGGTGGCAGATATAGTTTAGGGATATAAACGTTGAACAGTGGCGTAGAAGTGATTGGATTCTTATTGTTCATTAGTATCTGGGATTCTGTAGAACAGGTTACTACTAAACATTGAATACAATATGGTATACATAACAAAGGAAATATAATTTTGTTCGTGGAAATAAGTTTCGATCAGCCTTTATTTTCCAGTGTGGAGGAGAGCGTTCAGCCGGCAATAAACAGAGTGACGGAAGGTGCTCGAGCGGTTCACAAAGACAGATCATTAATTCCACAAAGCATTTAATAATCGGCGCATTACCGCCACGGAGACAATTGCGGCCGTTCGATTGCGGGCTTCGAGGCTGGCCTGATTTGCACGTAAGTGACGACACCCCCATACAAAGAGGTTGCCGGCTCTCTCCTCCCTCAGAGAGAATGACTTTCAAAGAGAGAGGAGAGAACAGGCTGGCAGCGTGGCTGATTGCCGAGAGGCGGCGCGGTGCGGTGCGGCGCGGCAGCGGCAGTGGTTCTTCGAGGTGTTTCGAGTGCCGATAAAGCGGCAGTTAATTGCCGAATGAAATTAAACAGCAGTTAAAGCCGCGGCTCTCGAGTAATTATAAGAACTTATAAGATGCTGCTGCCGCCGCTGCCGCCGCCGCTTGTAGCTCAGACTCTTGTTCGGTATTCCATCGTTTCCGGCTCTCCTCCCCGTCTCATCTGGCCTCTGCCGGCTCGGCGCTGATTCCCTACTTCATCAAGGCACTCGAGCCGGCTGGGAGGAAGCTCTCCTCTCTCTATCCCTTTTAAAGACACTATCCCTAGGGGCCGTTAGCTGCAATCAAAGTTAACCCGAAGTTATGGGGGAAAACTGGCGAGCGCCGGTTAATGTTTAACGGCACTGTTAAACGCAGCCTTTCTCTCTCCACTGTTTTCCAACCCTCTTGGACCGCCTGCATTGCCCTCTCTCTTTCTTCCCTTATCTGCCGAGGGATCCCCTCGCTCCGGATAAATAAGTGATGCATCGCACTAGTCGGTTTCGGTTCTACCCGTCGCCACGCGTGAATGAAATATGCCTCGGAAATCGAATGCGTTTCAATCTCCGCTCCGCTCCGCTTCTGGATTCTACATTTCAATCGGCCGTAACTTTATCCGCCCCCGCCCCTCTGCAATTTTTATCTCTGCGCTATCGGCTTTCCCACCTGCATGCTGGTTCTACTTTTGGGTGGGATCGATGCATTTTTGCATTTAGTGCAGGAAGATCTTCGTGCTCGGAATATGGGATTTTTTTTTATCTCTTGCTCTCTCTGTAGGGTTGCTGGCTTTTGAGCGTTGCTCACTGTTATTTATTGTCAGCGATATAGTCGCTTGTAATTGGTAGTCGTAGTTTTTGAGGGGCAACTGTGTTCGATCTGTTACTGATGGATTGATTTTTATGTACGTGACCTTTCATTCATGTTTCATTTTAAGTCTATTAAATTAATTTATTAGGAATCATTTACCATTCACATTGTTGAATATTCCCATGTTACTAATTTTTAACGATTTACGGTAGAAAAATTGGTTTTGTATGCAGATTTTACCGACCAATACACCGAAAGCGATTTATTAATATTTATTGGCTGTATTATTATTCAATCTAATAAGAAGAAAACGCTTGGAAACACATTAATACTTATTCTTTAAAATAATTCTTAAAATATATGAGATATCAGACATCCCATTTTAATAAAAGCTCATACATATAAAACAATCACATAATAATCAGGAATGCCACACTGTGCTGGCTTAGTTTGCCTACAATGTATCGATTTTCCTCAGAATTGCTGACATAAATCTACGATTCCGATAAATTGAATGAAAAAACCAGTGCTTCGCGTATCGTGATCTCTATATTATCTTTGAATTACGAAAGGACATATCGATACATCAGAGGATGGCTATCGGGGTGGGTGAGGGAAGCTGAGCACATTTACGAGGGTGCTCGGATTCGAGGAGTGGCCGACAACGATTCAGCGATGCAAAATTAACGAGGGAATAACGGTCACGATAAAAGTGGCCACGCGTAAGAGCTGATAAAAGTATAGTTTTCTTCTTTATACAGAAAATCCTGAAGGACTTAACAAGACATCGAGCACATTCTTGTAATATCTCATACAAAACAATAGCATGTCAATAATCAGGAATGCAATAATGTGTTACCATAATTGTCACCGCAATATATTGATTTTATTGGCTATTCCTAAGATAAACCTACGATTCCGATATAACGAATGAAGAAAACCGGTGTTTCGAATATCGTGATCACTACATTATCGTTGAATTACAAAAAGACATATCGATACATCGGAGGCTAGCTGGATAGGGGTGGGGGGGCGGAAGGGAAGCGCATTTACGAGGGTGCTTGGGTTGGAGGAGAGGCCGGCGACGATTCGGCGATGCAAAATTAACGAGGGAATAAGGGTGGCGTTGGGGGTGGCGGGCACGCGTGAGGGCTTAAAACGGCACGAGTTCCGCGTTAAAACGGCACTTGGCTGCGGAATGGCCTCCGCCGTCGCACTCCCAGAATGGGCGCACGGCAAATACTTGCGCGACAAACTGTTGCCCGAGAATGCAAATGTCCGCCGTTTACGCTTTACTCAACTCCCGGCGGAATGGCACTTGGATTTGAATCAATTTTAAGCAGATTCCGCGAATGGCTCCGTATTCGTTGATTGCGCCATTATCGTCCGCCCAATAAAGTGTTTAAACGCCCGAGCCCAGTTAAATAACTATTTGGATTGACGCGAGTGAACTCCAAGTGGCTGAATATTTACGGGACTCCCGCCTCCTCGAAAAGCTTTCTTTCCGATGTTTAGGAGATTCTGTTGGAATCGAACATAAATTTCCGGAAAACCAATGGGATCCGAGTAAAAACGGTGCTTCGAGAAATAGGTGCCGTATTCGAGAACTGTTTTTATTCAAGCGTGAAAGAATTGCTCTCAAGTTCTCGTATTCGAATACAAGAAACTTGAAGATAGAAATTCTATTGTTTCAAACAAATGAAACAAGAATGTCAGACCTGAAATAGCAAAAAAACATCGAAATATCTATATACTAATATAAGTAATTAAACCGCCGAATTCCAATTGAATGAAACGTATTCCTTGACGTCAGTGTCCTAAATGTATTATGGTCAATCGCATTCCTAGAATTATATTGTCTATTATATATTGCACTCTTGCAGGCCGAATTAACAGTTGCTAATTAACGGGTCGATTGTACCGCGATTGAATATCGAAATAGGAGAATAACTAATTGAATGTACTTCATTAAACAGGCTGTTGATAACATTTATCTCTCGTTCTCACGCGTGCACATCGCGAGGTGTCCGAAATCAATGTGGCCCTCGACGCGTTCATGACATTAATTCTGAAAAAACGGCCAATTAATTCAATCGCCTATCCTCTTATATCGTTAAACTGGCCGATTGGTCGGCGCGGGCGCCCTGTCACCGAAGGTAATTGCATAATAAACTTAGCAATAAACTTAGCTTTGACAGGGGCGCACGCCTGGTGACACGCAATTACAAATCGTCACCGCAAATAATTACGGTATTGCCCAACTATGAATTACCGGTAACATACGGCCGCGCTCGCATAATTACCGCGGTAATGAATCTGCTAACGGACATGACTAATGTAATGGATTTTCCGCAGCGGGCGCGATAAATGCGTAAATCTGCGCGGTAATAATCAGCGCGTTTCAGCGACCGCATTTCATGAGCCACTAATAAATTGTAATTTAGCAGAGAAGCCGCCGGCTCGCCTGATTTATGGAGTGGCGGAATAACTATAAACGCGCGCAAAACACCGCACCCTGTAGACGCTTGCTTCCCTGGCGAGCGCGCACCTACAATAACTTTAGAAGCTTATCCCGCTTTTCCAGTTATCATCCCTTTGATCTTGTTCATTAACACGCTGGTTCTACATATTTCATGATATTTAGTTTGCATTTTCAAAGGGAAATACTTGAGGCATAATTTGGTTCTTGTGCAAACCGCCGAGTTAATAATAGTTTGTTAATTGTTAATGGATGGACTCAATTGACCTTAAGAATGCTTTGCCTATTTAATGCAAATTTAATGGTTAACGAATCTATATAAATGTTCTTAAATCTGGGATTACGTATAACTTTAAAAATAGTCTCGATTAAACAGTAAAATTTGGTCATAAATAATATCTCATACAAACTATCAATTGCAAGCGCTAATAGATTTCATTTTCCTCGTGTATATAAAAGTTCTATTTCATTTGAGACAACTTAAAATGGTAAACTAGCAGGTTTTTCCCCCTTCAACCTATCATCATTCGTGTAACGATTCATATATTACAACCTTCACCATTCGCACAACATCAAATCTTATTGGACAAGACGTCTTTACTGCTACGCTGTTATATATTATTAATTCCGATGAAGTGCGTGGAGCATAACAAATAACATCTGTGTAGTAATAGTGGCGGTGACGTTACATTGGTCGGAGCACTCCGGCGGCGCGGCGTGGGCTTCGCAGGATCGTTTAACAAATCGTACTTCGGGGGAACTTACACTTGAAAGCACAGCCCGTAGATCACGTCGTTCCAGTACTTCACATGGCCGGCAATAATTCACCCATAACTGCTCGGCATCTGTTGAACATCTCTAAGCGATGGTTGCGATAACTCCGCTCGTGCAACAATAACCACGCCATTCTCGCTCATCGCCCTCTTCCATCCATTCTTGCCCTTATTCCAACCGATTCCACAGGCCCACACCCTTACGCAATCACCTCGCTCTCCTGTAGCTTCGTGCAAAAATGCTCTCCTCCACTCTATCGTGTTTCACGAGTCACGTCATACCGATTCATGTTTGTTAGTAATACAGAAACTAATATGTTACTGTATTATTAATATACACTCGAGAATGAAAGTAAGTGGACAATTAGTAGAACTTGTAGTGGAGACGTTTACTCATAATAATAATATTGTTATAAACCTAAATTTTATTCCGTATGTATCTTTACGCTATATGAATTTATTAGTTAACGATTATAATGATTAATTACATAGGTGTGTACGTGTGCTATGTTTAGCGAATAGGTCAGCCAATTATGCAGCGAGATAAATAAGTGCACACATTATTGCACACGTAATTCAGAGAATGATTATTTTAGATAGCAAATAATTAATAATTAGTACTTTATGTTGTCTCACTTTGCTAGAGTTACTGGCTCCAAATCTCGCGGCATACAATTTATAAGGTTCTCGATGTAATCTTTGCTAATGCATTCAAAAATTGATTGCAAATTCATGTAACCACAAAATACAAAAAATTATATAGTATGAAAGAATAATTATTCGAGCAAATTTTTGTCATAACCACTCTTCCTATTAGTCCACTTACTTTTGTCCACGATGTATGTATGTAGGAAATAGAGTAAATGGTGAGGAGGATGTATTTAAAACTTAGTACAATCGCGCTACACTCGCTCAAGCGATCAACACTTGCAAAAATTGCAGAAAACTGTTCAATACTTCCATCCCACATGTATATCATGAACTGTGGCGCTCGAATAATGTTATTTGAATGCTACACGAATCAGGAGACGATACAGTAACTTGAAAGTAAACAGGGCAGGAAGATACATCTTTAATTTCAAAACAGACTAAGAAATCTTGAGTATTTTTCTTTAAATTTTCTTTTTTTCTAATCTCTAAATTATTATACGAAATACAAGTTTTGTGATTCTGATATTACAGGTGCATATACAATTTTATCGTAAACTTGAAGAGGAAAGGGCTTGCTTTTCTATACTATTTTATTGAAATGCTCAAGTAATGCTAAGGAAGCAGAATACATCTTCCAAGGCCATATTAACTATCTAAATTCTAGGTGGTAAATACTGAAGTTAATACCAGGGACTCTAACAGCAGATTTCGCAAGACCTTCTGTGCTACAAGGTCTGCTGACTTTTTCAAAGCAAACGAGCCCGTGATGAATAAACCTGCGAGTTATTACAACGGCGACTTTGAGCGTTGTCCGTTCGGCTCTTAAAATTCTTACATTAAACTATAGCACTTTCACAGCTTTGATGCTAGCGTTGAATTGCTATAATATCCGACCAATAAGAAAAGCATTCAGCAAATGAAGGTTAGCTTTGAGCTTTGTATGAAAAGGTACTTTAAGTTTGTTACAGCCTGCTATTCCAAGCACTTTGACTGCTTATTCTCTCATTATTATTCCGGAACTCTCACGTTTTACTTAGGTACTTTTTAGAGTTAGGTAGTTCACTAAGAACCATTATAATTTCGTCATATCCATCTGTCTCTTACAGCCACTCTTCCACTCTTCTTCCTCTAATTTCGTAAACCTTTTGTTTAAATATCTATCACAATTTCCGAAAGTGTTTAGTGAGTTCTTTTAAGTAAAATTATAGCAAACACTGCAATTAATTTTGGGAAGGAATAAGAAAAACTGTTTTCAATTTGACAAGGTTCTAAGTATCTAATATAGAGTAGATAAAAATAGTATTCGTACACCTAGTATTATTCAAATAAATTTACTTAAACTAGAAAATTATCTTCATTAAGAAAATTTATTTTCTCTTAAGGAGAAAATTTTCTTCTTTAAGAAAATTTGCTTCAATATATTAGGTGTGCAAATACTTTAACTGTACAGTGGTGATAAACTGTTCATCATTAGATGAGAGAAGTAGTGGAATTGATCGGAATTATGTTCTAAGAAGGATGTTAAGGGATCGCGGCATGTTCTTGGATCACCCTGTATACGGCCGTGAATTTTTCCCTATGCATACGTAGTTCCGCATCCCTAACACCTCCGGCCCTCCTCGCTCTGACGTCGCTATCTGCCTTTAGCCAGGTTTCCAACGCGAGTTGCTGCTCCTCGGGCTGGGCGGCCCGGTCGGCCGCGCAAGCAACGACGGTATGCTGCTGCGTTGGTGATTAGTGTGCTCATTACGCCCGGCGCTAATGATGCTTGCATCGTCGAACAAAAGCTGCGACAAGCAAGCGAGCTGCTAGCAATGCAGAGGTAAACCCACCTCCCTCCATCTTCCGTCATTCTCCTCTCTCTCTCTTCTTCCCCGGGTTCTCGACGCGACATTTTTTCTAACCTCCTGCCTACTGTGCACGCGCGCGCGCGCGCGCGCCCACTTTTTAGTTCTCGAGGAAAAAGCAAAGGGCGCCCCGTGAACTCCTGGGTAAGGACGTAGCATGACTGTCTGTCATCGATCACGGCCTGCTGACAGTCGCACGTCTCTGATTCGTCACTAGTAACAATGAATGATTCTGGTATAAAAAGTTCAGGAAATCAATCTTTCGAGTACCGAACATATGTAGAAAGATCGTAACGAATAAATTATCGTTAATGTAAGGGTGGAAATATTGATGTATCGTTGAATGGTTGTTGGGGGCCGAGGAATGGGCATATTTACGAGAGAGCCCCTGCGCATGGTGGCAGCCGATGATTCGATGATGCGAAATTAACGATGAAAAAAGGACAGCCAGTGGGCTTCGGGGTAGGAACGCACTATCACTGTATCTCATCGATCACGGAGCAACGACAGTTGCATGGTAGTGATTCGTCGCAACAAGCCGAATCCATGGAACGTGGAGACAGGCCCCGGGTACTAGGTTAAGTCGCACTTGACCCGCCCTCTACCATGTGCAACCAAGCTTTTCGAGGATCTCGAAAATGCCGGCTGAATCCTCGCTTCTGATTCTCTCACTACTGAGATCAAAGTATGTGTAGCTCGAGCCACCGTAAAGCGTTCGCCAACTCTATATGCTCCGCTCAGCGTTGTTATTTACCCGTGATCGACCTGAGCCGAGCTACGCCAACAGAATTGGACATTGTTTCCGGTTATCCTTCTGTTATGTCGCAAGGATTCAGGAAAAAACCCTTTTCGTCTCACATAACCCGGCTATTTTATTAACAATCAGTTGTCCTAATCGGTTTCACTCGGGAGATATTTTGTGGACATGTTGACAATAATTTAATTAGAAAATACTGCATTATTGAAAACATCTTCAACGCATGATTTACGACTATATTGAAAAGTTTGAAGTCACTATTGTAATACTCCATGAAAATAATAAGTATTGCAATATTTTATAGCCAACTGTTTGCCTGAATTATAACTCTATGCAGAGAGGAAAATAGCATAAAAATTGCTTCAACAACTTTCGGGCTTGTCGCGAACATATATACAACCAGACAAACTTTGCCCTTTACAGTATTAGGGATTGCGAAGGAGCAATTGATAGCTCAAGTATTTATTGAGACTTATCATGAGACGAAAAAGACCCTGGCCCTGACCGGGACGGGAACGGTGGGCGTTATATCGATTATAGACTAAACCCTTGAACGCACAACAGAGTGATGCATTTAAAAAAATTCTGCATCACAGAAGTCGATCCAGTTGTTTATTTCCAATATACATATATACAATACGTATACATATGTATATAATTTGCATACCACGATTCTAAAATTGAATTGAACTTTGCACTTGTTTTCCATTGTTATTCAAAAAATGTATAACTGGTCATTTGACTAACTATGGTATTCTTACTGTTAATTCGAAATTATTTTATTTCCACACAAGTTGTAAAATCTTTGTCGGGGGGAATGTATACGTCATTGGTTAAGATTTCGATTGACGTAGTTCAGTGGATATATTTCTGAATCATTATAGAGCGTCTCGTTAGCCTGCTCGGAGTTCTAAGTAGAACGGGAACGCGCGAGGGGTGAAGGGGGGCAAGGGGGGGCAAGGGCAGAGTGCATCTGCCAAACAAATTGGGGCACTGCGCCGGAATTAATTGTCCCGCGGGCTGGTAAACCCTGGATATTAATTATGGCGCTGAGGTCTCGGCGTTTGCGTAAGGCTCCATTCAGATCGGTGAATAATAGGTCACGCGCTGAATAGGGGGCGCTGGCGAACACTTAAATTAAACTGTCCACTTTCCCGGACTACTCTCAGGTTATGGATGAAAGAATAGCACGTGGATGGAATTGAAGAAGGCGGTGGCTTCGGCAATACTTTTCATTTCTTAGTGTATACGGTAATGCACTTGTTTTCGAATTAGCATTCGAAGAGGGAAAATGTGTATGTGTCCAATGTGTTCAAGGTAATTTCAGAAAATCGAAACCGATTTTGGTAATTTTAAATAAGTTAAATGCGATTACTCTTACTTCTCAGCGAAGTAAAGAACGTCTTGTGCATAGAAAATTTGATATAGCCTCAAAAATTCGATCGACGTAAATTATAAACCATAAAATATTTATCATTTATACAGGATGCATCAAGAATAACACCGCTATTAAATTGTACAACCACAACAAAGATTGCAAAGATTGATTCTTTAGATGTCTTTAGTACCATCTTGCAATATTTGAATCGCCAGTTGTCTAATCTCCGCCACTTGATCGTAAATTAATTCTGTTGTACTATTTCTTGCTTTATATACTATTGCTTCAATATTTTCTTCTGAAACGGATCGCGTCCGTGGATTCATAAATCAATCAATTAATTTTGAAGTCCGCAATGCTGACTGGCAAGAAGAATTTGAAGAAGAAGGAGGAAAGCCGACGTCGGATGGAAGTATAGGAGCGGTAGTGGTAGGCTGATCTCTTTGTCAAAAGGAGGTGGGGTAGACGCGTCGCCAGGGTCGCGCCCGAAACACGGGGAAATTAATAAATTGCTCAAACTTAAGTCGACCCCCTAAGTGCTGGAATAAAAGACCCTCATAAATTTCATTCCACGCGCTCCACCGACTCCCTTCATCTCCGAAGAAGGAATGCTCCCGCTGCTCCTAGCACCTGGCTTTCTTCCTGGAGTTCGTCACTCCCTCCCGTGCAGGTTAGGACTGAGAAATTTTGAAAAAGGGACGGGAATTTCTCCTACCCTCGTCCAACGTCACTAGTGAAACACTGATAAATCGACTTTCTGCTTTTAAAAAATGGTCTAATGGACGAGCCGGCAATTTTAGAGAACGTCTACGTTGGAGTGCCTGCAAAATGATTGCTCGGCGATATAACAGTAACCAACGACATTAGATTCACTTTATCACAGAGTTCCCAACATTTTACCAATTTATCTCTACGCATATAAATCTGCTGGTGTTCTCTCAACCGATTTCTTTGGAGTTTGCACTGTTCGAAAACAGAAAACTGAGTAGTGCGCATAAATAGGTGACAAAAGAAACTTTATACAATCTCGGAAATCGCTGAACAAATTTTAATGGGAATTTGTCACTGCTGAGAGTTATCATACAGTCAAATAATAAGGTACAAAATATTGCACTACTAATTACATTTACAAGATGCTTCAACAGTAAGTAATTCCTAACTACAAGTAAAGAGGTTTTTCCAGCAAGGATAGTTGCATCACACTCCTTTTCTTTAAATTAAACCACTGTGAGAATGCACACAAAATGCCATCTGGGCGAATGCAGACAGAACAACTAGGTTCATATAAACTGTTGTGAAAAACCCGAGTGTCGCTGCATATCATTTATTCCACATAAGCATTGGACTTGTATAGCAATGCGCACCGGAATGTTAGTGAACGAAACGAAACACGAGCGCTCTTCCTGCTGGCAGACTTCCCTCTTCGCTGAGTAATGTGCATCCATTTATCAAATCAGATTTAGTATCCCGATTTGAGGCGGCAATCGGTTGGTAAAAGCCGATATTAATAATAAGCGAGAGGAGCGTTAGGAGAGGCAGGAGAGGGAGGAGAGAGGGTGGGACATTGAGCGTCGGTAGATCCCATCGCGGTCACGTTGGGTGCAGCTGGCAATTTCCGCAAATAACGCTCCGATTGTTTCGAGCCTGCCAATGAGAGGGGTGGCGCAGGCCGCGGCCGCTTCGAGCGTAAGTTGCAGGGGCTGCTGCTGCGACGGGACAATGGACGCGCACCATCATTCGCGCCTTATCAAAGGGCCTTAATTGCATTTTTATCGGGATAAAAAATGAAGGCACGCATCGGACGAGGGCGGCTGGTTGCTATCTGGAGGGCGTCGTCGGTGGTGTTGGTGGGGTCGGTGGCGTCGGCGTCACTAGGAGTAGAGTAACAGAGTAGCGATAGAACGGTAGGACTAGTGGTTCGGGTGTTGGTCGAGGATGATGGTGTCGGCGGATATAGAATGGGTGGCGTGGCGCGGGTGCGGCGCGCACCATCGCTCGCCGGGTGCGGAGCCTCCCCGGGATGAATAGCAACGCGAAACAAAAGCGCCCGGTTACAAATGGCGTGTATTCGCGACGGCATTGTTTTAAATGGCTGTCAGGCGCCCGGAATTTATCCCGTTTTGCTACGTGACAAGCGCCATTAAATTTATTTATTCAGCCAGGCAGCCGCGAAACGCGCTCCAGAGACATCCCTCTCACCAAGTCTCCTGCTACCCTGCGCCCTACAGGTGAGAGAGGATTGCCTCTTCAACAATTATCGGACGCGAATGTATACCCGCCGCGCCGCCCCGGCCGCCCAGGCCGCCGGGCCAACCGTTCACGGGATTAACTTCCCACCGGCCTTCTACTAAATAACACAATGAAAACAGCCCCTATACTTCCCCATGTATTAAAGGAATCTAGTACTGCGCTAACCATTTCAGTGAAATGAAGTCTTTCTGCTTGAGCTACCCATCATTAACGTAATCGTAACTTTTCAAATTTACGTAACAAAAATGAAACCCTTTTCCGAATAGCCATCACAGTTTGGTTCAGTAATTTGTAAATAAATAGCACATGTTTAAAGGCTCGATTAGATTCGACAGAAGCCTGCTTTAGTCTGGCAATAGTAGCAGCTCAGAAGTAGCTAACAAAACATCGTTCTATCTTTGTTTTGTTTTTAACAAGGCACATAACATTGTTTGAGTTACGAAGCCAGAGTTTTGCTATGTATGTGCTCATCACTGTAGATTTGCTGTAGATAGTTCTCAAATCAAAGCAAACTGCACTACATATCATATACCACACAGAGTTTTCGCCGAAGTTCTAGAATGCGTTTGTAGATGGTTAGCAAGCAATATACGAGAAACCAAACCAGAAACTACATTCTGCATGCTTTTTCACAGCGATTATGACTAACAATTGTACTTCCGAAGCGATGACACAGCGTTTCAAACGAATCATTACACACTAATACCTACAGTTTCCTTTTTTCATGGGTTTTACAATTTGTTTTGAGAAAAATTCGGTAAATTATTATGACGGGTGAATTATATCACGTATTGTATCAATTATATAACTATACGAATGATATATTCAAGTCTTGTAAATGTTTGCTTTTTAGCCTTCTGTAAATGATAAGTGACATAGATGTGAGACTCTAGTTTTTTTATTATTTCTTTTTAATTTGCGGCGCGTCTACCAAATTCCTTGCAAACACTTGGGACTTTAAAGTCTTCTCGATTTTTTCAGGTGTCGAACAAGTGTATAAGGAAGTTATTGGGAAGAATCTGAATTGCGGTGCATCTACTAATTCCCTCGCAGACTCTTGGGACTTTGAAGTCTTTGCGAATAGGTGTGTAACGAAATTATTGGAAAGAATCTAAATTGCGAAAGGTCTAATTTCCTCGCAGTCACTTGGGACTTTCGAATCTCTTCGATCTGTTCGAATTTCGAAGAGGCGTACAAGGAAATTATTGGGGAGAATTTAAATTGCGGTGCGTCCGCCAATTTCCCAGCAGACACTTGGGACTTTGAAGCGTGTTCGACCTGTTAGAATATCGAAGAGACGTACAAAGGAATTATTGGGCAGGATCTAAATCAGTAGAGGAGTAGTGAGGCAATGGTATCGAGGTTGGTGGGAGCGGAGTGTAAATTTTTAAGGAGGCCGACGATGAGCGATGATCCGAAAATAAAGTTTCCTTTGCGCCGCGGGAGAGAACAAATCCGCTGAAGGGATAGTTAGAGGAGAATAAGTGGTGGGCGGCCGAGTCCCTGGTCGCGTTAATTCTTAATTTCTTAATTTCAAGTCGGGCGTTAAGCACCGCGTCAAAGAGGTCTCGACCTTCGGGCGGCGCTGCCCCGTAACCCGCTCGTCCCTTCTCCGTCTCCCTAACCAGCCGTCCACCCCTTTTTCCGGCTCTTCAGCCGCTGCAGCAAGGAAGTTGGAAGTTGAAAGCGAGTGCAATTAAGCTCTTGCTCTTCGGGGATCCATTCATTTTTCAAGTAACGTCGCCGGATACCCTCATTTAAGTTTTAAATCGCATGCTGCTGCGCGGCAACCTCCGCGCCCACCCAAACTATACTCTGTCCAGTGCAACTCGAAACATCGCCAGGCGTCATCGAGTTATGCGCTTTGCCCTACTATTTCCCAAGAATATTCATGTATTATAGTCGGGAAAAAGTATGACGCACACTGGAACATTATGCTTTATACCCCACAAATTGTTTTATCCTATTGTTATGTGTCACACGTATTCTCTTTGAAGACTTAGTACTGGTAGTTTTTTTTGTATGAATGTTCCATGAACAGGACCTTCGTCTGATAACCGATATTGAGCTGGTTGATCTTGCCCTCTTCCGTGTTCGGAGAATACCATATGGTAATAACTATGAATAATTACAATAATAAAGCAACAGCGGAAAGATGAAGATCTGACATGAAGATTTCCATTCATAAAATAATAAAAACTGATCGGAGAAACATTATAGCATTGAAGAATAGGCAAAGAAAAAGACCGAATGTAGATCCTCGGATGTAGTTAGAAATGAGACATTTTGCTGTTTCCTTCCTTATGCGGTTTGTAAAAGGTTAATAATTAAATAGGTTTTACCTCTGAACTTGCTGAACAGTTAAAAATAACTAGAATTTTCTTTTATGGCAATATATACACGAATAGATTTATAAATTCGATTTTTGTTTTCCTCTTTCAGTTTTCCGTTTTTTCTGATTTTCCTACTATTCTTAACTTCATATTTCTTAGTTGAAAAATATATCTGTGGTAGCTCTAATGTTAATTCGTAGTTTTAGTGTAATAATTAATGCTTCTCCAACTTCTTTGATCGAAGCAACGCGGAACTGCACTCAGTGCGTGAAGTTAAGGCTGGCAGACTGTAGATTCGCCCTCTTGTCTGACAGGGAACGCGATCGAAGCCTCCGCGGTGAATTTATCGGCAGGACATTTGCATCGCACTCCAGCAATTATCTGGGTGTAGGTGTCAGGCTGTCCTATTGACTTTCATTGATACACAAATCTCCAGCTCTCTGCCAGAAACAATTAATCCCCCAGCGATGCCTCAGCCGCGGACGCTGATTTGTCACGGACACTATTGACAGTGTATGCAATCGCGAAGTGTGTCTATTGTCGAGTCGAATAGCCCAAATTGTAAGTATTGGAGCTAAGTAATTTAATGGTAGAAATATGAAGAATAAGGTTATGTTTTGGGAGTTATTGTTTTGGTAACGGGAAATCTGGAATGAAACAAAAATTCTAGCTAGCTGTTCAAGAGAATGATCAATTATTCCTTCTTATCTCTTAAGAATAAAAATTCTCCCTGAAAAATTAACGAATTCTTCTAATTTTGAACTTAGAAGCTTTGTTAATGTTTCTTATTGGTGTCGTCGTTTATGTAAAACATATCATCACTGTGGAAACATGTTGAATGAAAGTGTAGAGTAAGACAGTTAAACAAATTTTTCAAATCTGTTCACTAATTTTGGAGACTATCCTTTACATTCCAAGAAACACCTTAGATCCTTATATATTATTATAGATAACGCGATACTGAACCATTCTATCGATTTATTCAATTTCTCTCGATTAAAAATGAAGAAAATATAACCAATTAAACTTCAGTTGATTCAGAAAATACATTCTTGAAGACTTCGGGGACTTAAAAGCAGTTTCCACTTGTTAACCTTGAACGATGGAAGGCTTTCGCTCGGGCAGGTTGGACGATGCAAATAAATAAAAGTGTGGTTACTAGTAATACCATTAGCGTTATCGGGCGAGTCATAGTTTCGCCATTTGGTCGATAGGCATCTGTTTCCCCGTTTTATCAAACGCTGCCGAGGTTGCGATCGAGTAGACGGAGCGAGATACATATCAGAGAGGATAGGAAAAAGCACTGCCACGTCGGTGGCCAGGCTGATATAAGTCTCCGGTTGGGTCAGAGCTTGCTCTGCACTTTGTGTATTTGCGATTCGGCAGCCGCGCACAGATTGGCCCCGCCGCGCCGGGCCGCTGTTTGCCAATATCATCGAAAGCTCCTGATTTACTGCGCGGATCCCTTAACGGATGTAAATGCGGCCCCGGATTATTTGGTAAGAGAACCCGGAATTTTTAAAGCGATCTTCGTCCAATTCCAATGGCAGCCGGCCGACGCTGCCGAGATTTATCGCGCGACTCTCCAATTCCAGACGCTTCTGCTGCGTCGCGCCATGAGAAATACTGCGAACGTCCACACTCTTCCCTCGGTAAACAAAATCTCTTAATATCCCGTTGAAGGACTTTGTCCGCGAGAATCTGTGAAATTCTTGCAAGTCTTTTAGGGCATCCAGCAGTGCCATCTTCGCAGAACCTTCTGGACGTTGAATATTCTGGATACCAGAAACTAATCTTGATAGTTTAGTTACTTCGAAGAAGCAGAATTATTTAAAAATAAAATGACAAGGTTTAACTGTTATGTATAAGAGGCTATCTAAACGAGCACACTGATTGCAAAACTATAGCCATGTACAGTTTCGGCCTTTCGTAGGTCATTTCATCTTCACTCTCTAAAACTCTGCTCGAGCGTGTGGAATTCACGTGAACATAGTTTTCAGGACTGTAATTATTAGAGCCAGCCATGTATACAGTCACCCTCAGAGATTAATCTGACTACAAGAAACTATCAAAGAGAAACTCATAGGCTTCCTTTAATCAGAAACAGTTTAATCTACGATTATTCTTAACATTAGAGTAAAGTTTATCAGTGAAGTCAAGAAATCCCTTTCTTGAACCGACTTCAAAAACAAGAAGTATCTCAATTTACCACATAGATTTCTTTATATTGGCAGGCATTTCTATCCTGGAATATAAATATTCTTAAACAAATTACTTTAAAATTATAGTTCAATTGAATGCAACGAGTTGACTGGCGATAAAATAATGCCTTATCAGTAAGCGGAAGGGGTCTCTCTTTCATTGACAGGCATTTCTAAGCTATCCCTCTTCTGGTATCTCTGGTAGGTAAAGCACGAGCACAAGAAAGCGGCTGGGCGGAGGAAAGAGGAAGTATCGAGATAGGAATCGGGCCTGTGAAGAGCCGGACTGACCCGGAACGCTTGCCCGGCGTACGATATAAGGTTAGGGCAAGCAGGGGGCTTGCCGTTTCCGTGCCACGTTCCCTCCTCGTGCAAACCTGCTGCTTGTTTGTATACCTGCACACGCTCGGCTCTACGCCCGAGACTGCTGCATATTGACCGAGTACATCCGCGCAGCGGCGCACGTACGTTTCTGTGTCATTCCCAAGAATTGGAGCCAGAACCAGCCTAGGTATACCGGGCTGCCAACTACGTTTCCGATCCTCCGCCTCCTCTGATTTCGATTAGTTAGTTAGTCTCCACCAGTTTATTTTTGGTAACGAAAATACGAAAGCTCAGTAATTGTGTCTTTATTGAAGGATTATCGAAGAGCTTTCTTGCTCATTGTTGCTAAATGTTTTCATTGGGCTACAAACAACGTTTTCCATGCCACCTTCTCTCATTTCCATTAGTTCGTTAGTTGCCACAAGTTTATTTTCGGTAACGAAAATACAAAAGGTCAGTAATTCTGTCTTTATTGAAGGATTATCGAAGAACTTTCTTGCTCATTGTTGCTAAATGTTTTCATCAGGCTGCAAACAACGTTTCCGATGCCACCTTCTCTCATTTCCATTAGTTAGTTAGTTGCCACAAGTTTATTTTTGGTAACAAAAATACGAAAGCTGAGTAATTCTGTCTTTATTGAAGGATTATCGAAGAGCTTTTTCCTCATTGTTGTTGAATGTTTTCGCCGGGCTGCCAACAATATTTCCAATGCTGATTTCTTATTACTTAGGTAGTCCCCAGACATTTATTTTTATTAATAAAACTTAGAGAACCGCGTAATTATGTCACTGTTTGACCATCAACGAGGAGCTTTTTGTTGTTCGTCGTTACTCTTTATTGCTAAACGTTTTGGTGCAACCAGTACTACTATTTTATCGACTTGAGCATTGATATGTGAATTATGCACAGTAATTTTTATCGCCGGTAACACGTCAAGAAGGTTTAAGAATTTTCGGCAGGAACCGATAACTCTTTAAAGAAACGCGAAGTATGAATAAAAAGTTCGTTGTTATTCCTTTAGTAAAAGCACAGCTTTATTTCATAACACATGAAAAGACTTCTGACTGGCCGTTGAAGGCCACCCTAAAAAGCTCAGGATCACTACTGATAAGGCTTTATCAGCGAAAATGAATAAACCTACATAAATCAACAAAGTTGTATTCTACCTGAAACTGCGTATTTTATACTTTTATAAATAACGCTCATAAATTAGATTGATTTATATGACAAAGGCCAAATAAAAATTGGATGACTCTGGTTTCGATTAAAACGCGCGAATGTGTATCAGGTGCTCGCTCGAATAAACTTACCCTTCTAATGGGCTGCGTGTTCCTGAAAAGTGACATTAATTGCCGCTTGGCAACCGCGTGGTTATTTCGAAACTTTGTGCTGGCGCTAACTTTGCACACGCATCACGTGTTACGCAAATAAAGTAGTGGGCTATATTGTAGAACTAGAAACCCTTTGAGCAGTTGGAACGGATATTTACGTTCTACCTTGGCCGACCTTCCTACCAACTGCGAATCTACCTGCACGTTTTCAAACTCTATTTCTAGACCAAAATTGTAGAATTTTTATTCAAATTTAAGGAAGAATCCCCGCAGAATAATGCAAGTAAACGTTCCTACATTATAAGAGTTAAAAATTATCTATGCACGAACTATTCAATGGGAACTGATATTTATTGCTTTCAGGATTATTTTAGGAATGTAACGTTATGTCATATTAGTGAAAATGGTTCTCGAAATAACAAACGAAGCTATTTCCAATATGATGAAACTGAGATGTACGTATTTATCAAGGTTTAATTTAGGAGCACTTTCTCACACATAAATTACAATGTATTTATTAAGCTATAAAAAGTACCGTATTTTCTATTCCATTCCAGGCGAGATAACAGATTCCGCTATCGTCGACAATTTGTTTAAAATTCCAGCTTACCTACACAAGATAAATTGAATAGATCTCGATAAACATGTTTACCCCAGATTGGCCGTGTTCTATTATCTGCTACTTCCGCACGAACCAGCGCTTCTCAAAGGATTCCATACTTCAGCAGCAAACATCCAATCAATAGGTCTGCCGGGAGCAGATTTGCTCAAAAACTATCTTCAAATTCCATTACAAAGAGCCGATTGCACTACTAGTTTCCGCGAAAGATACTGTGGAGAAGGCGAAGGAGAGGCAAAGGGGGGGTAGGTGCGCGCGGATAATGTGTACACTCGATCGTATCTCCGTATGTGGGTCAGACATACGTAGGGAGAGGAGGAGCTCAGGCCAGTGGAAGCCGGAAACTCTGCATTCAGAAACGGACGAGACTTTCAGTGTAGAAAGAAGGAGCCTGGAGAAGAAAGAGAAGAGACGAGCGGAGAAGAGAGAAGGGCGAAGGGGTCGCGAAAGAGAGGTTAGGCCGGAGATAGCGGCCCACTCTCAGATATCTTAAATCCATTTCTGGCTCGTGCCACGGAGGGTGGACAAACGTCGTTTCCCTCGATCCCTCCTTACTCCATCTTCCACCCTCTTTCTCTCTTCTTCCCCTCGCGAAAGATTGTGCTCCACCCGTTCCGCACGTTCGACAGCTAGCGGCGGCGTGGCGCGGCGCGGCGTGGCGGGGCGGGGGGACGAGGAGTTCGCCATGAAATTGTCTCGTATCGCCTAAGAACTAAACAGATATATACTGCCGCCATGTTCCCGGCAAGTTTTCCAATAAATTTCGAAGCCACCGATGTATGTATCTGCAGCGGACGGGGACGGCCACCTTATTATGCGCTGACAGTTGTTCCGAATTCCGTGCGATTACTTTCCAACTCCGATCGGCTGGTCGAAGCTAGTGTCTCGGTGCGGCGTGGCGTGGCGTGGCGTGGCGTGGCGTGGCGTGGCGTGGCGTGGCGCGGCGCGGGCTGCTGTCTGATATACTGGATGATGCCCCGAGAATCTCGAGTACGTGCCCGAAGTTCAGAATTCAATGCCTCGTGGAACAGATCGCCGGCAGCCCCAACCATAACTGTTTTTCATGAAGTTCGCCGCCAGTTGGCGAATACGGTAATTGACCGAGCCCTTTAATTCGCCAGAGTTTTCCTTTGATTTTGCAAGGAGGTGCGGGCGGTCCCGTCCAAGTTAGACAGTTGGCCACCAGGGGAGGAAAAAGACCGCCACTTTCTATGCTAATTTGCATTTTTTAGTCGGTAAAGTAAGTGCCGAAGAAGTTGCTGCTGGTTTAATCGCTCTCGTTTAATCTCCTGGCCGGCTTTATGTGTTGCTGCTCTCGGCGGAAAGTCATTTCAGCCGGGGGAGAAGCCGAGCCAAAGTCGAAGTTGACGATCATGCATAAGCGGCATTATCTGTCGCGCGCACGAGAAGCCGATGAATTGCGATGACTATTATCGGGGCGACAGACCCTCGAGAAGTTCCCACAATAACGCATAATGGGCCGCGCGGCTGTGGCAGAGCTCGATAAAAGCTAATTAGTAGAAACCCTCGTCTCAGGTGGCCCGCCCTGCAATTCCTAATCACTTAGCCATAGATGAGCGTCTCGAGTATTCCAGATCCTTGCTGGCTTTCAGCTTCTAGTTTATTATATCTGACCACAGTTTAACGCTTCACTGCTCCACCGACTCAACGCAAGTGTTATGCTATTTGATCGCCTTTCCGATAATTCTCTCGCTTCAACCAGCAATTTCTCTTAAGCAAATGATAATGTTCTGCGACGATCGTAATGAAACAATTAGAAATTTTAGTCAGTGCAGATTAATTTGTTCTTACACTGTTGGGTCAGAAAGGCTTACATATTTTCAGTTTCCTACAGTCATTTTAATGGGAATGAGATCTCGTTGAAGATGTCATTTAAGCGATTTTTACTTTACTTATGCATTTTTCTTCAGTCATTATAAATTATAGACTCTACAAATATGGAACTATAAGAATACAACTACATTGTACTATAGTATTGTTAGATCATGACAAATGAAGTGTCACAACCTTCAATCGACAAGAATGTGCAGACACATTTAAAAATGTATGTAAATGGTTTAATCTATAATAAATAAGAAAATGTCTCTCCACGTTTATACATCTGAAATATTTTAAAGTCCGAATCTCAACACGTAGAATCCAAATGCATGCGGTTATACTTTTAGCCAATTTTTATATTGAACATCATAGAACGTCCAGCCAGCACCATAGTCAGTAATACCCAGAAACTTATCTCAAATGCCGCCACTTTACAAACCACTGAACATTTTTAAAGACGAAATCGGTAAGAATAAAATGATCTGAAGTAAATTAAAATATATAATGGACTCCCCACGTTTAAGAGACTACAAAATTTTAGAATCTCAACCGAATTCTAAACTCGAACATCATAAAACGACGAACCGAAACCGTAATCAATAACATCCATAAACTTATCGGAAACATCTCGAGAGACCCAATACTTGGAAAGATGAAAATCGGCAAAAATAGAATCGAATGAAATGGTGGAGGGCGGAAAGCGAACATCAGCAAGTGCGATCGGGCGGCTGATCAAACGAAGGGGCTGGCACATTTACGCGCGGCGAAAGCAATAACCGAAACGGCCGCGTAGCGCATTAAAATCGTTGAAACAATGATCAATGTAAATTGCAGCAGGTTTGCGCGCGTGATTGCGGCGATTTCGCATTCGGGCTTCACTGGCACGGAGCGGACAGGCGGCGCATAGAGGGCGCCACGCGTTTTGCGGAGGATTCGACGGAAATAAGCGAAATACCGAATACTGACAATGGTGACTGGGTGTCGGTGGCATCCCTCTGTCACACCGACAGACAGGCAGGCGCACACAGACACAGCCCTCCACTCGGAGGTTCCAAGGCTACACGGAATGTGCATTTGACGAAAATAATGACTAGGTGGTTTCGCGGCAATGCTCATCGGTAATGTCACGCGGACGCCCTCGGCCGAGAGAGCAGCTCGCGCGAGCGTGACGGCAAGAGAGGAGCGGTCACGCCGATACGATTCCGCACTGACAATGACGGCCTGCCTCCAAATGTCGACCACCATCGCACACCTCCGTGCGGCCCAGAATCAGAGAGCATGTGTCTGCATGTGTATGCGTGAGACAGAGTGGGGTGTCAATGATGTCACTGTGATTTTCATCCTGTCAAAAAGCGCCGACGCCGAATTCGCCGAATGAGATTAATGACAGTGGCATAGGACTAGCAACACTTACCGGGCCGAACTGTTCAAAGTAGTTTTTGACGTCCTCCAGCGTCGTCGGCGCCGATAGACCACCGACGAATATCTTCTTTGTCCTCGTCACCATCTGCAACAAGAAAAAGATGGCCTTCGGTTAAATGCGTTCCTTCTCCGACGTAACCTTCGTTTAAGTAAGGGATGCTATTGAAGGTTTCCTATCTGCGAAATCGATTGAACTTGCTTCGGGAATAAATAGGACTTAATACTTTCAAGGATGGTATTATTGTGTATTATTGGACAAGGTGGTTCAGATGGGAATAAACGAATCTAACTTTCTCCGGAACTATGATAAATCATGCCATATAAGGAAATTCTTCTTTCACACTGATGCTGTCAACAAATCTTATGATGATTTCAGAGAAATCCAAGTACGTTATTGAAAGAAACGTCAATCTTATCTGCTAAACTGCTACACCAACAACACACTCTCACTCTTCTCTTATTCACTCCTTTCTGAATTTAAAGTGTAAACGTTATTTTAATTTATTATATCGCAGATATGTCGTTTGAAATACATATATTAAGATACACACGAATATGCTATTACTAAAACATAAGGCAGTACAATAGCAATGTTTTACAAAGCTGCTATTGAGTTTGGTAAAAATAGCTCGGTAGTACTAAAATGTATATTTCAAGGACCATAGAACTGGGTTCGGAATCGGGTAGAGATCCACCCGCTCGATCGGCGAAGCATTAGGGTCGAACGTTCCTCGGAATTATTGTCGACGTATCGCTTTCGCGGAAGGGTCGAGTTTCAGTACAAACTTTCGTGAATAGAAGCGGGAGACTACTTCTAGTCCTCCCGAAAGGATTACAGTGGCCCGCAAATTGTCGGAGTGGATCGACAAAAAGGTCACGGCTAAAGCCGGAAGACGGTTCCGTAGTTGAGTGCAATGGAATCCCTTTACCCCCGGTGCTCCGGAGCCCTGCCTGCGGAGCTCCGCTCTGTCGCGAATCGAGATGCAGACGTGAAAGAATATACCGAACGCCGGTGTGCAAGAATAAAGGGTCCAACGTTCCGCTCCTATATTGAAAAGTTTGCCGCGAATGGGAGCGTACAAGGGTGTGTCGGGCCATATCCCGAAAGAGATTTCTGAAAGTGCATTCGAGGGAAATTCGATGTCGCCTATCTCCAATATACTTCTACCCTCCCTCGCACGCTTCTTCCTCATATTGATTGACAGACTTCATCGCTCGAGAAATAATGCAAAGGACTCGCAGATGCTTTCGATGCTTCCCCGATTCGAACCTCCATCCCTGCGCTGCGCGCCTCGCCTCGCCTCGCCGCGCCTCGCCTTCCCCTCGGCAAACAAAGTAGTCAGATTTATGTATGTTGGAAGGCACCGCCCGTGTATTATCATATATATTATATCTGCGGAAGCGGAGCTACCATTCCCCTTTGCCAGCCGAGCTGTCAAAGTAATCGCTGTAAGCCTCCTATCATCTAGTAGTCCTTTTCAGGAATAATTCCGGCAGTCACGGCAACAGCATCAAAACTTCTTTTTCTTTTATTCGGTCACTCCGAACTATTCTTTCTTGCACAAGAGAACCCTCAAAGCTGGCCAAACCAGATATGTACATATCTCTAACTAAAAAATTTATAGTAGGTTTGACAAGTTGCTACAGATCTCGGAATTCCTATGTATATCTTATGTGTACACCGAAAATCTCCGTGAAGCAGGTGAAATTAAATTAAGCAATTCTGAAACTGCGAGTGATATTTACAAAGACGGTATTCCGCCCCTTGTTTCAGACTTATAGAACGCCATGAGTCAAGCTGGATAAATAGTTAAGCCTATCAATTAAGATAAGTAAATGGTTTTACATTTAGCTTCTGAAAACGTTACCAAGCAAGGTACCAAAAACATTGCTATGTCGTTCAAATTTTAGTCAGACTTAATGGTTACCAGTGGTGCTTCAAAAATAACACATCAATTTTTACACAGGATAATTAATGTCAGAGTAAAATCATTCACGACATCAAATTTAGTGCAATAAAGGTTAAACACACGGACTTATGTTATTAACATTTCTTCTCCGCCATACAGCTATTGTCGCCCACTACTACACGCCTACACACTGCGATCTTCGACTACGTTCACACGAAGTTAAAATTTACCATTACCCCTGTAAAAATAGAGTCTTCAAGAATAATTGAAGAAAGTAATCGCGCAGCGTAAAGGTTGGCGCAGACGACGAATAAGAAGTAGAGCGACGAGCAATTCTTCTGCATAAATACAGGCAATCGGGCGTAGTTTTCCTGGCAGGAAACGTCTTAAGCAGTCTCGAAAGAGACGGCAGGTGGGTCTCGGCGGGCGGGGGGAGGGGGGGTCGGAGAAGGCCATTACCAATATTAACGGTGTAATAACGCAATCGCATTGTAGCAAGACAGTAAAATGACGAGAGTTGGGTGGGTGGTTGGGGGGGGGGGGGTTGCAGAGGTAAGCCACGGTTCTCGCTCCGGAGAAACGGAGAGAGAGGAATCCAGGCCCGAGCAGGGCGGAAGGGTGGGGGGCGGAGGGTAGTGGAAAGGCGGATGGAGGAGCAGCGGAAAGGCCAGAGGAGAGAGTAAACTCTGGCAATTTCAGTGATGGCTGGGCTTAGACCTCTCCATATCCGGTGAGCAACGGGAACCCCCTGACGAGCGAGTCCTACCTCGCGTTACCCAGCTCAAACCACCCTCTTTCTAATCCCAGCCTCCAGCGCTCGGCCAAGCTCACAGCACTCCTCGCCCCTACCACCCCACCACCTCCTTTCCCTCTTTCCACTACTCGTTCTCCACTACCATCAGCCACCGGAGAATACACACCGCCACAAAAAGGCGGCACATGTTGCACTTTTGCCGCTTTTCTCCCTTGAAACCGCCCAATTTCCATAATTGTTAACTTCTGTAGTGCTGTTCTGCATACATGGCGCGCAACGAACGTCTGGTTTCAATCACTTTTTCCAATTGCAAATTGTATTTTATGAGACTGTTTATTGTATTGAAATGTTTTAAAAAGTGCTGTGGTACTCACGAAGAGTATAGAGTGTGTTTAGTAAGAACATTGTAGAATCTAATTTATCTCATGAACAAGAAATTTTGTTTTCGAAGCGACTTAAAGATGTATTTAATATTATTTAACTGTTTTATGCGTATTTTGTTCGATAATGATTGTAAATAGTATTTCCGTTACGCAAGTAGAGCTGGTAAATTTTTATGACAATACAAAATCTTTTAACATTGACGCCACATATAAACTTGTAAATTATTTATACTACTTACAGAGATTACATACACTTCTCACTTATGAGTAAAGTTTCAACTTGTTTCAAGAAGCAACCCTGCATATCGTATTGTTTTTAATTATTGCGTTAATTACGTCGGATCCGGATATCTCGTGCATTTCAGAGCAACGCACCGTGCGGCCTGGCGAATAGTAATTAACATGGTTCACGCAACATACCGTTGCATTACACTGCTGAAATATGATAGCCCCGGAGGAAATTGAAGCCGTATGCCCCGGCTCCTGTATCATTTTGCCGTGGACTGTACTCAACGGCCTCGTCCGCGGCGCCGGCTAATCAGCGAAGTGTATAAAATCCCGGGATGAGAGTAAAATGGTAGGATCTCGAAAATTAAATAAATGACTCGCCTCGATTTCCCTGGTAAAAATGGCGAGCTCGAGACCGGAGGAAAGAGCGAGGGAGGGAGGGGGGAAGGTGGAGGAGGAGGTGGAGGAGGAGGAGAGAGGGAGCGAGAGTGGCGAGGAGAAGGGAACGAGCAGTGGATGGATAACGAAAGGGAGGAGAGAAAGGTGAAGTCTGGACCACTTATTCGAATGAAGGTGCAGCACAGCGCGAGCCAGCCAGCTCGGCCGGAAGTGCCGAAAGAGGGAATTGAAGTTTCCTGATACCCGAAGAGGACTTAAGACCCGCCACTCCCACCTCCCCCCACCCAACTCGTCGCCGCTCGGACTTTGCAGAAATTTTATTACGCTCCACCACTCCCGCTTCTCCGTCTGTAATGAGCGCATTGTCGTGCAAACGAGACTCTTCATCTGCCGCCTCCGCACACTGGACCACCCCCAGCCGCCGCCTCACCGACAACCGGCAAAAAAGTTTTTATCTCGCTGAATTGACTAGCGCGTGACATTTTTGCGCGCAACGGTCTACCCTTTTAACGGACATCTGTCGCTTTGGCAGTTGCAATTGGTCAATCTGTCGGTCGCCCCGTTGTAATTTGCCTCTGTCCGCTTGACACCGATGTTGAACAGCAGTCTGACCCCTTTTTCGATCGAAAGCTACTACCAAGTTTGCTATTTGAATGTGACTATTTTGCACCAGAGAAACCTATTGATTGCTCAAAAACGAGCTTCAGGAATATTAATTGTGAAATCATTAATGATAGTTACGAACTTCGGGTACTTGAGGGTCAACTGAAAAACAGTAGAGAAGGGCAAAATCGATAGAAAATTTAGCGATTGTTTGTTGCAGTACGGAAAAATTACAAACGAATGCTCATTGAACAGGAAAATGTAAATTAAAAGACGTAAATACATCTAATTTTATGTAAGTGTTAGTATTTTATGAACGATCTGTTTCAATCGAATTTCCTCCACTTTAGTGTAATCAAACAGTATGCAATACTGCCTACCACTATACTTTCATACAGCTCAAAAACCAGAGAATAGCAAACATGGACTGCATTTAATACACGAACACCTTATTCTAAACCATGAAAGCTGAATATGCATGGAATAAAAAAGCGAAATACAGTGTTTGAACAAGTGGTCCATTTCAGGGTGGGTGGTGGGGTTTTCCCCGATCTCTATGACCATCATTTTAAAGCCAGGCCACTAAATCCGTCGGTTTTAGGTTATATGTGTGACATTATGCGATTGAAAGACGAACAACAGCGAGTTATCCTCCACACTGCGGAGAAGTATTGTGGTTTTCAGTAGGAGTGGAATAGATTTTCAAGGCTCGGCCCCGGAGGAACCGAGGAAATTCGGCTTCCAAGAGGTTCTTCGACGGAGAAATCTCGGCCAAGCATGGAACAAAGAGGCGGGTGGGAGGGCGAGTTAGGGCGTGTCGTCTCTTTCTGCGGTCACCGACGGGGAATAAGGTGGAAAAATATAAGTCTGGTTGGGGTTTGGGGGTCGGTGGGTGGGAGGAGGTGAGCGCGAGCTCGGGTCGTTAGCGGAGATAAGAGCGGATAGCGGCGAAATGGTAATGGAAACTCGAGGAGTTCCACTTATTATGCCGTAGCATTATGTAAATACCGGAAGGCTATTACAATTTTACAACTTACTAGGAGTGGCTTTATAGTTTCATCGCCGGAGGCTCGAGTCCGCCTCGTCCCGTACGTCTACCAAGCGAGAGGGTGGCCAGCCAGTAGCAGCCTCGCTTTTCTCGCCCGGCCGGAACTGCAACTTAACGCCGCGTACGTCTACCCATCTCGGCTTTACTGTTCCCCGCTTTCGACGAAATAAAGTCTCCCTCCCCATTCCCTAGCCCCCAGAGACTGGACGCATCAATTGACTCCAACTCGTGGAACCTTTCCCTCTCCAAGTTATGTGCTCCCTTTGTCTCCAAATCTTGAGAACGAGGTTAGGAACGGCTAGCTTGGAATCTGATTGTCTGCATATCACGTATATTCAACTCGTATTTAAAATTATTATCGCCAGTTAAATGTAGTTAAATTTACGTATTCGAATTTAGGTCATTTTTGTAAATATTACTTTTGCGATTGATTTAAATAAGGTCCGCATTATAGTACTTCTTAATTAGATGAGATTGTTTGTGGAACGGATATGTGTGATATCATTGCTAGTAAAGATATTTATGTGCTACTAATCAAGTGAGTTGAATCGGGCTCTCTAAAATGGACATGCAAATGAAACTTTACTATTGGAAAGCAAATTTCAATATGAAATTAAGATAACTGTTACTCTAGGATGACGAAATTTTATAAATAATTTATTTAAGACAATATATATGGAATGGCCTATTTCATTCTAAGTGATCCCTTTTGCCCTAGTTTCTCTTAAGATGGCAAACATGTTAATGCATTCAATGGTTTAATGGGTATCAATATTAAAAGTAAAGTTTCAGTCGGACTCTAAACCAGGATTATATTACGTAAAGTTTGTTAAGTAAATTAATATTACCTTATAATCAAACAAAATTATATTACAGTTCAAATTAAACACCGCAATTATTTTACTCTCAACCGAACTCCAGGACATTAAAAGAAGTATAAGCGACAGGACTCCGAGCATAAATAATAGGAAAGATAAAAATATAATTTTGACCTGCTATACATTATTACACTCCCAGTTGATCTCTAAAGAACCAATTAAATGCTGTCCAGCATATGAAGTTGAAAAGTCCATTAAGCGTGTTCTAACAGAATGCCCCAGATTGCAAGCAATGCGGAACCGATTGAACCTTCCTAATAATACATATACCCTTGCTAACTCAATTCCATAGAAAACTATAAATTTATCAGCAGAAATTTGCAACTTGCAGATTTATATAAAGATATTTAGATCAACGAAAGCTAACCTAACATAAAATAACTCTCTGAAAACCTCTAAAGAGATGTATAATGTGAAAATAACGATTGTACTTTTATACAATATTATGTGAACACCAATGGCGTTCCTGTAAGACCACTGCTGTGGTAAAGCAACCTAAAATTGTTACTAACACATGTATGGAAAGGACAACGTTGATTTGTTTGTCGGTATGTTTGCGATAAACCAAAGCACAACTGAACCGATTTTAATGCGATTATCTCGCCTCCATAAAGTTATCATGCTGACAAATTAGAGGTTGTAAAATGTTGCAATATTTCCCAATTATACAGGCAGATCCAAAAGTAATTACAACACTTCAGAAAAAAAACGATAAATGCTGTAACCTAATATTCCGTCAATCCGATTACTGTTAACCTGTTCACGAAATGTCATCCGAGTGAAGCCGGCCAGAAGTGTCAGTGAAACTATATGAAAAATCCACGTATTTAAATAACTCGAACTCCTTCAAAACTAGTACTCACAGTTTGAGCGTTGTTCACTATCGATGAGTGACTACACTGTTTTTAGCAATTGCACTGTATCGATTACACTGTTGAGTTAGTAGACCGGTGAATTGAAGGCGATCACACTCCGAGGTTAGTACAGTAGGATGTGTTGCGTGTTCCTTTTTCGCAGGCCGATTATCTGACGCAAGTGATGCCGCTACCGATTATGACTCCTCGCAAGTGCGCGTCGGGACACACACGCGCAGTAGCTTGCAACACACATTTAATTACACGTCCTACTACCAGCTAACGGAACGCGGGCTTGCGCAATTTAAACGGCCCAGGAAATTAGTATCGTAAGCGTAGTTTACATCGTGCTAATTAAATTCCCGCCCGCCGAGGATTAATGGTGTCACCGAGTGTTTTCTCCGCACCTTATAATTCAGCCCGACTCTTCACTTGTTTTTTCCCTGCGAGCCGAGGCTACTTGATGCCATGTATAGTGCAGCATTCTTTGTGAATAATGGCGGCCGGTAATTTAGTAATTAGTCATTTTTGGGTTTAGTAGTTTAATAATTTTCTTTAGAGTTGCTTTCGAATCGTAATTTTCCTTTGCGTTCTACGTTATTGTAAATAAAGTTGTACTTGTTTGTTTTAAAGAAGATTAATACCTTCTAAAGCATTGCAAATCGGGCCTTTCTTATTTCTAATAAATTTAGTGTTACATAAAATCTCTGGCATTTCCACTCGGACTTGATTCAAGGGGGGTTGCCATATCGGTTCGGATTTGTTAATTTTAGTAATCCAAATGATACTGGACAGTGCTTTGGGGTTAATGATCAGCTTTGGTTAATCTACACTTACAATTAGAATTATTCTACATTCGATAACACCTAAATGGAACTAGTGGAATACGCGATTAAATATATTAATCTAATATTAATATCATTTTGGTTCAAGCGGATTTCACTCATGTTTCATTTCACGTCAGACTGTGCAATCAAAAGTTACATTAACACAGGATATCCCAATAGAATATTAGGGTGAGCAATGTTAATTTTAAAACCCCTTTCCTTCATTTCTGAGATTCTTTAAACAAACATAGTGTGTTTGATGGGCATGAATATCTTGTGAACGAGTAACTTTATCTTTCTCAAGGTCTTTGAAAAACTGATAAAAAACTTAGTTTTATGTATACTGAGCAGTCTGTGGAAGTAGAATACTAATTGTACGTTTTAAATGATCGACAATTACCGTGGTTTTATGTGGACGATAAATTCAAAATTGCTGTATAAACAGTTCTTGAAGAATTCAAAATAGTCAGGAATTGCAATAAAGTGAAACTAGCAGTTTAGTAGGAAAAGTGCTCATGATAAAAAAGCTTACAACGAACAATTAATATTGTTGTTGTATACGTTACATATGAGATTCAAGTAAACTTACATATACGTTTTTCTAAATGCTCTATTTTGGAGACATTACAAATCTAAAAATCTTTAATTATCATAACAATTTGATGTTATTGAGAAAAAGTTAACAGTGCCATTGCACCCAATTATGGTACTTAAACATCATTTGAAGAATGAAAGCAATTTGCAACGATATGTCAGTGATAACTAGTGAAAAAGACTAAAATGCGTGTAAAGAAGTGACAATTAGTTTAGAGACAGTGCACGCTGTTTCTCATTAAATATGGTCCCAGTACAACAATAGAAGGTACACCAAAATTACAGGTTCCAGTTCGCTCCCTGTATAAAATTGCAAAAGTTTCAATTTATCATTTTGTAACTCATTTATTGACTCTCAACCACTCCAATTTCGGAATTTCTGTCTTCTTCTACGTAGAGTGTTCCATTACACTGACAAAATGTTGAAAAACTGGGTTTATGAGGGTCATTTAGTGTTACTGAGAAAGACGTAACGGTCCTATTGGAGAAAATTATGGTATCCGCATGCCGTCTGGAACAATGAGAGAGCTTTGCATCGATACGTCACTGATACCTTACAGACACGTACAATGGACCTTAAGTCGACGTTCCAATCGGAACTGCCAATTGGCATTGGTCGTTCAACTTTTATCAGGTACTCTCAAAACTCCGCAGAGATAATACGATGGGAAGAACGGGAGAGAGGAGACTCGTCGGCAAAGTTGTCCTTCGTTCCTTCCGGAGTCCGCGGATTCGCGTTCGGGAAATAAGAGCCGATTATAGCCGGTCGTGCCGGGTTTCAAAAACTCAGATAACGACGCGAATGTTTATCGCCACTCGTTACCTTACGTCTTTGAATTCCGCTCGATTCCAGTCAGTTCATTTCGTAACTAGCCGAACGTTCACAAGTGAGCATTGGGATAAGACATTTAGTCCACGATAACTTTTCATCAACAAGACGATAATTATGTTTTCAATGTTCCATTTTGTTGGTTTATTTTTCAAGTTCTAATATTATTCGCATTTATTAAAATTGATTTTTAATTTTTTTGCGCTTTTAAAACGAATGTTTATAAATACACAATATATTTTTTTTTTATTAACATTTATTTATAGTTGCTTTAACATCTGAGGTCTTTAGCAATACACAATATATGTTGAGGAGAATAAGTGAATAAGTGAAGAGTACTATAAAATTCGTTATTACAAAAATTATAAAAGAACGCAGTTGACAGCTAAGTTCTCGTAAAGTGACCTCGTACTATTTGGGAAGTAGAGAGTTAGTAAAGAAAGTGCATGCTGACCGAGTTCTTACTAAACATCCTGATGACTGACAACATCCTCGTTCCCTTTTATTAAATAAGCATTTAACCGATTTGCTAGCATACGTTATTTCTTTGCTTGGGATGACACTTGCATGCAACCAAATGGAGTTTATCTTTAGAAACACTTCTCAACTGACGAGAGAGAACACAACCGTCCTTTTCCGTATTTTGCAGCCAATAAAAAAATGTTTAAAATTTTCTATAAATGCCTGGTCTGAAAATTTGAATTCCGTCATCATTAGTAATAAAAACCGCTAACAAAACTCAAACCTGACTGCAAACCATCGCGATGTTAAATATTTAGAAAGTACACGGATAAATGCAGCATAAATTATAGATAGAGTCTTCAACACAAGCTAACGACAAATATTCTGTGTATACATATATTGGTGGAAAACGGAGAAAACTCTGGTGAGGGTAAAAAAGCCCTCGAAATTGAAAATTAGTCTTCAATGAGCCACAGAGAACCTTTGAATTACTGATCAGACCGTGAACAGTTTCCCCGAATTAATACTTCTTTAAATCCAGTAAATGTGCCAAGATTTATTCCCTGGAATTAAACAGTAGGACGGAAAAACATTACACACAGAGTGGATAAAAAAAAGAGATATTAGCACATTCTGCAGTTTTGGAACGTGTTCTTAAAAAGAAAACTCTTCTAGAGCAAGAAAGTGTTCTTACAAAAGACTACATTTCCTTAGTGAAGACAGTTTTTTGATTTAGGCAAATTTATTCTAAAAATACTGGGCGTGCCAATACTTTTTCAGCCGATGTACACACAACGAGAAGCTTGCAGGCGTACAAGTCGGGAGTTCTTGCGCGCCACGCGGTAAACACATTTGTCAGGCGTGCGGTGTGTGTGCACGCACGAACCGTGACAGATGCGGCAACGTCAAAAGACAAAAATGCGCCCAACTGCGTGGCGGCCGGATGTATAAAGCAACTGCAGGAGCAGCCCCGCGAAGATTAATTCCTGCCGATGATTTAAAGGCGCGCAAGCAAGCCCTCGGTGGGTGGATAGCGTTCGAGAGACAGAAGGGTTGCGCGTTGCTGGAGGGATGCTGACGGATGTGTTTCGCCCCGGCGGCGGTGGCGGACGTGCGCGCGCGCGCGCTCCTCATGGAAACTGGGGCAAAAGGGCGAGGGATAGGTTGTGCCGCTCGGGCGAATCGGTTATCACCCGGAGGTTTACGAGGCTTCGTCTTGGGACACACGCGGATTTCCCAGCCTTCCTTTTTCTTGCTTCCTCGCCCCATTTTTTCCCCATCACCCGCCTATCCTTCACCCTAATCTCCCTCTCCTCCCTTCCTCCTTTACACTTTTTCCCTTCCCTAGTCGCGCTCTTTCTCTTTCCCTCTCGCTCACCCTCTCTTTCTCTCTCTTACTCCCTCGGATTCAGAACCCAGCACTCCTTCCATACTCGCTCCGCATCCTCCGCGCGCTTCGTTCACCCGTTTCTGCCGCTCGCTCTTTTGACCTCGATTTGCGACAATACGGAATTATCTCGCCTCATGCGATATCAGTCTTTTAATGGGCCTTCCGCGAAAATGATTTCTGCCTCTTTATTACTTCCCTCTCGTTTTATCGCTCCCCGATGATCGCGCACCGCTCCGACCACCCGAGTCAGCTCTTCCTCGGATTGAAAGCGGAATCAGGTGCGGCGGTGTTAATTGAAATTTTAATTCGAGCGCGCGACCTCTGGGTCTTCGGTAGTCTGAGCGCCGGCAATTTTCACCCCTTCCTTTATAATGGAGAGTCTCGCTCGCCCTCATGCAAATTACATTGCTAAGATGAGAAAGGCGCGTGTGTCGCGTTGCTGCAACGTAGCTCCTCGGATTTGTCTACTCCGAGGGGGTGTTCAATCTTTTGACATCCCCGGGTTAAATTGAGTGAGGAGCAGTTATCTTGGGCCGCACATAAATTATTTTCACGTCCACGCGATATTTCTGTGTTGAAGCATCTGTTAGTTAAACAAGAAATATTTACTCGTTTTTACTGGGCTTCGTTACGATAATTTTTTTCAATCTGCGATTAGTCGGGGTGAAGAGGTGTAAGAGTTAACCTATGAATATAAGAAATATATATAGCAATGAACATTTACAAATGCATAAATTACGAGAAATTACAATTGTGACTTTCCGAACTGGATTTATGAGTTTATCGAGTACATTTTATGTTTACAGATTTGTTTAGTTCAGCATATTGTTACAGCCCGTGTTACGCGTCGCGGTCGCGGAACGCGTACGAGGCATTAACGAATACTGATTATGGAGTTGCGAAGAAGCGTGTATTTCGGAGCTTTAGAATGAATGTCTATTCGAGGCGGGATCCAGCGTTAGACTGACAGAAGTAGCTCGCTGTTATACAGACGAAGAGCGTCAGTCGTCAAGGACACTCTTCACAGCTTCAAGTCAGGGATGTCGATCGTGTGGTACAAATGGGGTAGCAGGGGAGCCAGGCCCGTAACAATATCTCTATCATAGTTGAAACTTCAACCTTTACCTAACCTAAACTGTCCACGTGGACTGTTATTGTAATGTAACTACTGATATAAAGTCTTAAAGACAGTTATACTTGCATATGTCTTGTAGAGAAAGAAAGTAACTAACTTATTATTTATACTGATAGCAGACATCGATGGGAATAACATTCGAAATATAAAAAGACTAATAATTAGACTGACAGTCAACTTTTATTGATATTTTTCTAATGGTAGAATATTCTTGCACCAAGTTATCATTCTTTAAATTACATTGGTATTAACGTGGGCAGGGAATATCATTGGCATCAATACAATTTACATATTGTCGGATTCGACAGGGTCGCTTCAAAGAGCACTGTATCAGAGTGAATGTATGCGTATAAAATAGGAGAGAGTGGCAGGCTGGCGTATAATCTAGGCGAGAGAAGAGGTATAGGAAGAGGAGGAGGAGGAGGGAGGCGAGTGCGGCGAAATGGTAGAATGGTAGTATAACAGGCGGTCATGTAAAGCCGAAAGCCGGCTAGAGTGAGGTAGGGTCGGGAGTGGACAGCGCGCGATAGCAATAGCAGCCAGCCGCGGGCGAACGCTGAGCGCCTTACCGTCCAGTTACTGATAACTCCCCTTCCTCGCCATAACCTTCCGCCGCTATTTATGACCAGCCGCGCTTAAATCTCCGAACGTCCGCGCGTGAGCTCCACGCCGAAACTCCCCACCGATATTTCTCCCACGGTACAACCAAGCCGACAATACCTCTCCTCGAATCTTTCCTCCTGTCCTCTTCGCTTTAAACTTTTTAGCCGACACTCTTACGTGTAATTAAATAGAGTTTATCAGCGGAAAACCAGCAATCTCTATATGGAAAAGTTAAAGTATGTATGTGTGCTCCAGAAAGGATCCTATATCGTTCAACGTATTCACACCAAATGCGGCGTGAGTATTTTTTTGTGCCTTAGAAAAAATACTACGAGGGTCTTGACCACCCCCGAAGCCCTGCTCAAGTACGGCAAATGTCACCCGAGAAAAGCTGGGTAAAATTATATGTTTATAAAATAGCCAAGTTCCGTTGTTTTTATATTTGCAGGTAAAGGTTAAGAAACGCTTTACGTTTTTAGAGTGATTTTATTAACTGTTTCTTGCGACCTACGAGTATAATGTATTGTATATTTAGTTTCAAATTTAAATATATCTACTGGTACTCATTATCCCGATAATTTTGCGAGAGTGCTGATTTAAAGGCAACAGAATCAGCCGTGTACATCCAGTGTGTGCATTTTAATCAATGCACGTGGGTTCCTGTGAAAGCGGCAGGAGATTTGTTTATTAAAGTATGCGAACCGCTAGGGGATTTATTTATTAAAATATGGTTCGGTACAACCTCGTGAAAACAGAATGCCAATACATCGTCTGGTTTATCATGGTTTCGCAGAATGTCGAGTCCGCTTATTGAAATGCGACACTCTGTATACATATACAGACTGGAATGCCCGCTGGGCCTCACTGCCGAAGCCCTTTTCGCCCATTTTTTATTTGCTAATCGGACTAATGCTCGCGTCGCGCCGCGCCGCGCCGTCGACTGCCTAAACCGATCAAAAATACAAATCCTCGAGCGGCGATCGTGCGCAACCGATAGCTGCGTGTTTACCTTTTTGCTGATATATTGACTTCCGCACTGGACAAACAGCCACTGTGTCAGGTAGATGTGCTGGCTGGGCAGTGCGGCAAATTGGAAAAACATCAGTCGCTCTACTTTCGACGCCCGTCACATTGCAGACAGACGCTGTTGATTGAACAATATGTATGTCGCTATTCCGATTTTTTTTTTTTTATCATTTCGTGATATCTTTCCAGTGTTCAGAAGCATAAAACTGAATTATAATTCGATTATTGTAAACGTATGTTTTTTTGTTGTTGATTAACAATTTAAGCACTACTGGAACAAAATTGATATAATGTTAAAATAAAAAGTTTCTGATTTCTTCTTATGAAAGTGCAGGAATTGTTAAAGTAATTTGCTGGAATAAAAAAAGGTCAATGTACGAGAATTTATTACTTTCAACGACTTTAATTTTGAAATTCCGTTCATAAAGTCTGAATGAAGAAAATTAATGCTGATTGTTTTGAACTGGTACAAGGCCTCGTACGGAAGTATATTTGTCAGCTATTCACGTATTTACCAACTCGATGAAAATATTCTTGCTTGCTATTTGACGGAGGGTCGAACAACAGCTATTCAAATTCATTGTAAAATAAATTGAAAACAAATCTGTAGTATGCAGTTAAGCTTACATAGCCAGTTCTTTGTAGTAACTTTACTCGAAGAAATAATCAGAAAATTACACTGGTGAAATTAAAAATAATACAACATCGTTATATTCTATCGTTTCACTAGTCTGGACGAGTGTACTAGGATACTTTTGACACAAGAATTTCTTTTATCAACGCAAACAGTAATAAAAAATTTGCGTTGCGATTTCTAATAAAGAAATAAATGTCGACGAATCATAATTCCTAATTAAAGACAAAAGCAACTTTAATGGAAAGTAGAAAAGTAAAAACAACAAAATCTCATTTCATCCACCCCAGTTATTATTCCAAATGAATTCGCACGGTTTTTCAGGACAATTTTCATGGCATCGTCGCATGTCAGTTTCATTTAGAGTGACTACTTGAATCGCCTTTGGCATTCATCACAATTCCCGTTTATCCTGGCTCTCGCATATATCGGCGAGAGTATCCCACTAGAGTCCGTGAATAACTCCTTTTAAGCGGAGGGCAAATAATCCATCTAAATATTGTGTAAATGCTCCGGCGTTCCCTTTGTGCGGCCAACTGGAGATCAACTCGATCCGATATCAGGCTTGTCTCTGACGTAGTCGATCCTTTTAATTGCCGGCACAGTGCAACATGAATGCACCACTGCAAGAAAGGATTTTCCCGTCGAGGCTGATTCGAGTGCAAGGAGTTCAAGGTCGACTGGATTGAGACCGACATTTTCACGGATAATCTAGTCCGATTCAGGCCGGCTTTTCAGATTCGATTTAATTCTTTCACCACTGCGCTCCATTATAGTTATTCACGTTACCAGGTCATTAAATGCTTTGAAATGCTCCCGCTACTGTTTTCGTACGACAAATGCCCCAGATTTTAATCATCTGAGAATTAATAGTATAGTTTTTATGTTATAATAGTTTTATAGTATAGTTTAGTGACTTATTTAGGGTGTAAATATTTCTAATATCTCTCATTCGAAATAAAACACTAATCGAGTCATTGGCTCAATACATGGTTCAATAAATTCGAAGTTGAATTAAATTTTAGTGAATTGGAATTACTATCGAAAGACCAATCAAACGGGCTTACACTTATATTTCAGTTAAAGAAGCACCCGAACGCATTAAACCATGGAATGGTGGGATGCACCAAGTTTACATTTTTCATTGCCCATTTCAGGTTATTTTAAAGCATTAAAATAAGAACCGAGTTGGAACATGCATATCGCTCGCACGTATCGGATTACCTATAAAATTGATGCATATACTAACCCAGGATTAAGTGAAAAATAAGCGATATAAAGTATTTATACATTGTTTATCCAAATTTTACGAGTCTATAAAACGAAGAGTTATGGAATGCTCGGTGAAATGGACGCAGGTGGCGCACACTGCTCCTCTACGTTTCGTTCTATACTCTAATATAATATAATATCCTAAAAAAAGTAGAACTGTGCGAGATATCTAGAGTATTTGCAGGATCGGAATGGACCAACGCTGCCGAATGGCTGCCGGGCAATGTTCATGGGATTCCGAGCGCACGTAATTCGTGTAATCCAACGAATGGCCTAAAAGAGAATCACATTATCCCGGGAAATCGGATAAATCCTCAGTGCGGGTGGCTAAAGAGGCGTGCAGTTAAATTTAATAAGCGAAAGTTCGATACGCCTTTCGCCGGCGACGTCCTAAATTCGAAGGCCATTACACTTGCGGCGAGTGCTCGCAATTTACCGAGTCTTTCCTCCGGCAACCGGCTGCTCCAGCCTGCCGGAGTTGCGACTTTACCGGATTAGGACCAGATCTACCGAACCCTTTCAAACCGAACTTCTACTGTCTAAACTTCCACTGATTATTTCGAGAGTTTCACCCTGTGTCCGCCCACAATTTTCCTGCCAACTCTTACGTCCTAGGAAGACGATGTACTGCGCGCGACTCCACTTACTCCCTCTTCATAATTGACTACATTTTCCCATAAAGAGTTTAGTTCGTTTGAGTTCGGCCAGTGAATTTTTAAAGGGGCACAGGAGTGTATTTTTACTATCTTTGTGGTATTCAACGTTTAAAAATTTGCCAGCTTGTGCAATCTTGGTGCACAGCCATACATGCAGTCACGTACAAACTATTTGTAGTGGAACATAATTGTTTTTCTGAAAATGGAGAACGTCAATCATTATTTGTGAACTGTAAATTAGTTATTTGAATTACGAATTAATCGTTGAGACTTCAACTTTTGGGGTAATTGCAAAAGAATTACCGACTAAATGCTTTTGCTAGAGTTGTATCAATTCATAGGGTTATACAAAATTCTGTTATGAATGCCTAAATATTAATCATTTTTGTAAAGAAACCCAATTTTGAAACGAAGTAATTTTCATATTAAACTATAATTGCCGCATTGCAACTTTCAATTAGTCTACTCTAAGAGTATATCGATACATGTTAGGTTTCTACACACAAAAATCCAAAGTTGCAATAAAAAACCACATAAGAGAGAGTCATATCTCAATTTTTATTTTCGAGCAGAATGTAACATAAGACTACTTCAACGGATCACTTATCCGACAGTCCATCCAAATAACGAAGGACTCAACCCCATCGTTTTGTCTCTTCAAAGGGCTAAGAAGTTCAATGACGCCGGCATCTCCAACAGAGCGGCATGATGATCAACGCATTCGCTCGTCGCTGGCAAACAGGATCTACACCGCTTCTTTCAAAATCAACGGCTCGTGTAACAACGGGCGGAACACGTGACCCCGCAAAATTCCACATTGTTGTCGGGGCGGCGGGGGAGGAAGGGCGGATCGGTGCGGCGCGGGGGAGATGTCGAGAAAAAGAGAGACGCAGTTCCATTCTACGGCGGGATTCGATGCCGACGATTCGGCTTTCAGGCGGCGTGGCGGCTCTCGCGATACATTTATTGATCCTGCGGCATCAAACGTTTACGACACGCTCTTTGAGCGCGCGAAGATGAAAGCATGGACGCCCGACAAGTGCACGCGTGGCTTAAGCACGCTCCTCTATTTTTGCACCCGCTCTCTTTCTCTCTTTCTCTCTCTCTCACGCCCTCTCTTTCTCTATTTCTCCAACCCCCCCATCCTCTTTTTCCCGTCCTCCCTTTGATGCGCATTATCACCACTCGCCTTTTATTCGGACGCCCGAAATGCTCGGTGCTCTTTTAAATGCGTTGCCAGGCCTGAAACCACGCCTATCCTGTTCGTTGGCTTGGCCTCGCACCTATTTACGCGCCCATCTGTGTATACCCGCCGCGAATGATACTGACGCACCGCTGATCATGCTGACGCACATGTAAACGCCGGCCAAATCATTGTGACGCGCTAGCAATGCCCACTCTCTGCTCTTCAATCGCACACACCTTTCCGGCTGATCAGAGAGGAAGTATCCTCTTGATTGAATGGTCTTAAATCTTTTCGATTTATTTAGGATTGAAGAAGAAATAATCTTGTCTTTAAGGTATCACACGCATGAAGATCCGCAAGGAAGATCATCAAGTTTGGTGAATACTATGATACAACAACTAGTATTTGAAACTCATTATATTATTTGGGTTGACTGTTCTGTAAATTGTCTTGGAAACTCGCAACAACAAACACGTTATGGGAACATCTGTCAAACTATTGTAGTTGAAGCCCAGTGAAACGTGTTAACTAATGGATGAACTTGGCTAAAGTTTATACCAAATCTTCCTAGTGAATATCGCAGGTTGAATTTGTCAAAAGTCAGAATTTGAAAAATTGGATACGCTCTGGTCTACGACCTACGGTTTCTGGTATAACAACTTTTCCAATCATGGAAAACAGTATTATAAATAATAAATAATAATGATATACTTAGTTTTAGTATAACCCAGTTCGGTGCGCTTTCCAATAAAGTTCCGGACATTATCTTTGCATGGAGATTATAATAATCGAATAAAGCGGAGGAGAAAGTAAAAGAGGGAGAAGTGGGCAGAAGGGTACTTGCAGCTTCAGTATCCGATTACAATCAGCCGGCTGATATTCTGTTGAACGGCTAATTTCAGAATCAAGTAGCGCGCTCGGCATGTCGGTATTGAGAATCCCGTAGTCGCACATTTTCTGCTATCCTATCTCTGTCTGGCCCCTCTCTCTCTCTCTCTCTCTCTCTCTCGCTCTCTCTCCTAGCACATTTATGCATAAGTGATCCTTTGATAGACGATACTGAGGGCTAATCGAATCACGGCAGTCGAACAAGGAGGATCTGGTGCGCCATTGGAGGAAAGTGAGCGGAGAGCGAGGAAAATAGAATTCAGATAGCCTGGTGACCGAGTCTCACGAGGATTAGGCAATAAAAGAGGGTGCTCGACCTGCTGCGGCCTGTTTTTCATGCGGTCACATGCCTGAGATTTCGGTAGTGCTCGTAAAAGCCCCGCTTCTCAAGCCTTATCCCCCTCTGGGGGAATCCGCTGCCGCCGCCACCCCCTCCTCTCACCTCTCCGCAGCACCGAATGCCTTGAGCACCAATGCCCCATCGAATTATTACAAACGCCTCCCTCGAAAGTATAACAACCCGCACTTACTTTCACGCACTTCCGGAATTCGATTTCGTCCGACCCTCGACCGTATCTCTTGTATCAATCCGATACTTTAAAAGGAGGTACATGTAGAACAGCGGTATGTGATACGCCTGGCTTTGTTGTTTACTCGAAGTTTGAAAGGTTTCTTGCATAAATACATTCAAATTTCAGTTTTATTGTTTAACCCACGTTTTTTGTTGGATTTACTATTTTAAATATTAAACCCGATGCAGGCTGTGCTACTGTTTACTCTCACATTCGCACCTTTAACCCTCAGTATAACCGATAGATAAGATAAAGTGAAAGCTAAATGCAAAGTTTATAATAAGAGAAACAAGTTCAAACGTGAAAGAAGTGCATACATTATAACACTGTTAACTCGCTAATATTATCGCCAAATCTAATAACTTCCAAGTAAGTAATCATTAAATAAATGAGCATAAGGTATTTCAATATTATACATTAACACAATACACAGTATTGCAGTGCTGTTTCTTACGAAATCAGCATAAGCCCTTTAACACCTAACACCAAAGTTTCAAGAATCTAGGAACTAGAACATTAATCATTTCCCTGGAGATTACGCGAGCGATCGCCCAACGAACCCTCGGAGGAACTCCTCGGCGGAGTCTCATCGAAATCAAAGAGGCTTCGTGACACGTAGGAGAGTGGTGGCGTGCGCGGCGCGGCGCGGCGGCACACGTAGCGCAAATGTAAAGCAAGCAATCTCAGCTGAGCGAGGGATCGAGAACGTGGAGGCTGAGCAAACGCTTTTCAGGTTATTGATCTAATGTGACTTAGCAGTTAGTTCGACATCGGTCGAGTCAACAGGCCAGCAATTCTTTGGAGGAACGTAAGCCTCCGCCGCGCCTACCCTTTGAGCCCACGAAAGCCTTTCTTCCGGCGAAGGGACGAAAGGCGCCGCCTCGTAAAATGATACACACACGTACCACACACACGCGCACGCACACGCACACGTGCAGAGAGGTAATCACGTGGCCGCGCCGCTTAAGCACGTAGAAATTCAATACACGATCCAAACTCGATCGCCGCCACATTCAGACCGGTTGGACCAGCGTCCGGAGCCCGGAGAGCCTAAGGGCGGCGCGGCGCAGCGGCGGCGGCGGCGATGGCGGGGAGGGAAGGAGAATCGCCGGTGAATAGGACGGGAAGGCAGTGTGTAGCCAGGCATTGTGACGGGCCATTCAATCGCGAACAACAGAAACACCATTAAGGCCAGTTTGCACCGTTGCCAATTAAAATGTAAACCAGTTCCTCGAACGGCAACGATTCGACATCCTCCCGTGACTGTTTAGGCAGCGGATAGACAGGAGGGGCGCCGCGCCGTGCCGCTGGGGGAGTGTTGTTGTGGGGAGGAGAGGGGTCGGGAGCAAGGAAGGTGGGGTGGTTCCACCACACACCATCGCGAACCTGCCCGGCGATTGGTAGAGCACGATTCAAATCGGCTAAGAATAAACGGCGAATCCATCGAGAGAAACCTGAATCTCTCCGGCGATATCGATTTCCAGTCGAATCGCTACTTTTAGTTTCGTCCTAGATTAGTCGGGCTTTCAGACCGTGCAATTTTCCCTGGCTGTCGCATTGTGGCTTCGCAATCCAGCTGGCCAGATACACCTTTTATAAGTTACCTCCCTTTGACCCCCGATCCCCACTCCACTTTCGCCCCGTCAGAGTCATTTGCGAGAACGTAATCTGGTTATTCGCTGCTGCTCTCTATGTGGGTTGCAACGCTCTCCCTTGAATTATTCATGGCATTGGTAGTTGTCGCTCCTTATCAACGTTTTCGTCATTGGCCAACGCCGGGGCAACAGAAATTATTGAAAAGTTTGCTTTTCTCGTCGGCAAATCCACTGATTGGTTTCCCAGAAGATTATTGTCGTTGATGCGTTTTGTTTGGATAGAAGGACGACATCTTTTTAGTTATTAATACGGGCTTTGCATTGAAAGAAAGTGACAGATGAATATTGAAGAATACGAATTGATAAATGGCACGTATTTTAATTCTCCTTGTAATTAGCGAGGGTTGTAAAATTACAGGGCTTTTGGAGTTCTGCCCTGCCTGTTATTTACCAATCTAATTTTATTGATTCGTGTTGTACACTTTAATGATTATGATTTTCTGGTTTTACGTTTCAGATGTATCGAAGCGGGATTTCGATCCGATGCTATTCCTCACTAATTCGTGCATATAACATTAATAAGCACAATACTTCGTTACTGGTGTGGGGTGGTGGTGTGAAGCAGGCATAATACTTTGCTACGCGCAATTCGACAACAATTATCCCATGTTTTCTTCCGCGTTATCGGCCATTATCAACGATTTCTCATACACAATGCAGATTCAATTGGCGGCCAAACAGGAAACTCATTTTCGTGCAATTGTGCTGTGCTTTTCGTTCCGCTGGCGGCGCTAATGTGCTCCAGTGAAATCCAAAATTTTAGCAAATAGACCAAATGTACCGGTCGATTAAGCAACATACTTTCAAGTCGATAATTCGATGAAAGTGCTCAATACGTTTAAACAAAACGACCTCTTCTTTTCTGCAAGCATGATTGAATTGTTATATCATGGCGCAAAGTCACTCATATTCCCGAAACTACTATAAAATGTTGAGAGAAAAGTCCAAGCGTATAGCTCGATTACTAAAAAACTACTCTTTAAAAATCACTGAAGACAGAATACAAAGTTGGCTGTTAGATTAAAATCTAATTTTTGTGAGCTGAAAGTAATGGAAAGTAATGGAAAGACCAGCAGTGAAAATAAATCGATGTTAAGAAAATTTAAATAATCATATTAAATAATGTGATTGCCCCTTGCTTGATTATATAAATCAATACAATGTATACCTAATTTATTGGCTTTCCACAGTAAGTGAGTAACAACAGCGTTAAATTCCAGCATTAAAAATGAAATCCTTATACAGAAATTGCCGAATGGCGTAAATTATTGTCGGGGTCCTTCAGCGATTTGCTTTGCCGTTGATTTATATTTCGATAGAAAAGCCGTGCGTGTCATTTATTATTCATCGCGTGTGTTCAACATCATGCAAGAAAGAACAGGCGAGCAGTGTTACTAAAAAAGAGGCTGAATTCGAGTGAAGGAGGGAAAGGCGAGCAACTCGAATTGGGTGCGGCGCGCATTTTCCAAGCGCCATTACGCGCAGGCGAACATGCTTGCGGGCCGTTAAATGTTTCCAGTGAAATGTAGAGTTAATTCCGTCGCATGGCGGCGCACACGCGCGCACGCACGCACACGCACGCGGACTTAGTCCTTTGGCGCGAGCAGTAATCACAATCTACGCCGCCCTGGAAGAACGAGATTTACCGACGCCGCTAATTAATATCGCCAATACACCTGATTGCACAACCCAGCCGGAATATGCGCGTGAACACACGCGTGTTCCCTCTAAAGTACAAGCTGTTGTTACGACTGGCAGCTCGGCTGTCGATACTCACGCACCATTCGCTACGTTCAATTAACACCGCCGGCGACTACAGCGCTCCCGGGCACTCTCACTGCTACTTTTGTTATGAAGCTTACCGTTCTATTTCCCCGAACAATGCCCGCCTCGATTACAGTCGTTTGCTTTAGTAATAATCGACCAATCTTCCCTATCATTCGCTCTAACTATGATTTTTTGGCGTAAAAGATGGGTCCTTCATGCTGCGCGGATCGTTTCATTTCAGACATCCCGCTAATTTTAATGACATTCATCTTTTTTGGTTCTTATATAAAAATAAGATGATTCATGTTTTCCGTTTTTCGTTTCCTGTGTCACTGTTTTCTATCGTTTTCTCTGAATCCAGTTTTTATGAGCTGAACACATTAACTAGACAAATTTGCTTGTAAACTCTGTAATAAATAACTATTACACTGTTTTGTACTGCGTATGAAAGCATCGTATTTATCGTCTAACTTTGTTGCTATAACTCTTACGGTTTCAGAGTTAAACGGTGGATAAGAGAAAACCAACTATCCTTTAAGGGATGATTTCGTAGCTTTAAATCATTTTTGGCCGGCAACTAGTATTAAAATTGTTCTGTGATTAGAATGAGTGTTTATAGATTCCCTCAAAGCTTCAACATTCTTATATTTTCCGGGTTCCTCAATATCCTTTGTTTCAAGATGAAAATCAAGAATCACCCTGAAATATTGCTGAAAATATGCTGGTAGGATATTAGGGGTAGCTGACTGGCCATTTTTACCGAGAAGAGGGTCAAAAGTATTCTAATTAGGATACTCATCGCTCAATCTCTTGGGAAAGCAATTAGTCTCACAATTAGGCTGTCAGGTTGCCGGTGGATTTTATAAAGGGTGTAAATAAAAGGGTGTAAATATCGATCAGAAACGAAGCAGCGGTAACAGCCACTTGCGTTGATCGTTAACTATTGACACAACATTATTTGGCACGGGCCAATCGCAGTTGCCCATATTGGATAGGCCAAACCATGATTATTAATCGTGCCGTTTTATTATTGATCGGGTAATTAAGTGACCAAACTGGCAGCGGGCCGTGGCTTTCGTGACGACGAAAATTTCAGCGCGCTTATCATATCGGGATATAACGACGACTGTGATGCATATTGATGATGTTCCCAAAAATACTTGCCGATTCCCGACGTTCTACGCCAGTTAAGTGTGGCATTAGTCGCCGCAGGCTTTAACACCGCGGGCTCTGCATAATTTAAAGGGCAACCCTTGAAGGGCCATCGTTTTATTGGAGTCACTCTCAAAACCCCGACCCAACAAACTCACTTTATTGATTACGTCCAACAAATTGGCTTAGTTTTATAAGTTTCGCTTTAACTAATTATTTCAGTAATGTCTGATTTTGACTTCGGTAAATTATTAGACTCCATAAATGCTTAGATGTTGAAACTTGAAAGAAATTGTGATTTATTTGGAATGTTTGTATGTATGTAATATAGAGAAATTTAATGGCAATGATATGTTTCAGTGTTGGTTTATGCGATTAATAGAATGAAAACTCCTGAGGATGAATTCACTTAATTTCATCGATAATTTAAAAGAAGCACGTTTCTAAGTGAAAACTGACGAACAAAACTGATCCTATATCGATAAACTCAACATTTTATGCTTTAAGTTGTACTTATACATTGTTGTATAATATACGTATACGCACATTGTTGCGTACTTGTACATTCTATACATCTTAGTAACATAAAACACAGAAAACAAAAGAAAACAATTTTTCTTAATACTTTTCAAGAATAATGAAAGAAATTATACTCCACGTAAAGTAGAAATATTGAATACTTTTTTAAGAAAATTTGTCAAAGTTGTGAAAGTTCCTTTCTTGATATTCTGTGTTGGCGAGGAGGAAGGATTGGAAAAGTGGTTCGGTTGACGAGTCACCTAGTTCGGCATTTCGGGCGCTCGTCAATGCTAGGGTGGTCCAGGGACTTACTCCTCTCGGGAGGGAATAGTTCGCCGAGCGATTTCGACAGCCGGGATTTAAAAGCGTTTCGATGTAAACAGCTGTGTTACTCGCGAAATCGGCCACCTAATTCCTTCGATCGGCGAAGCACGCGGGGGCGCCCTTCTTTACTTTTCACGCCCGGCGCCAGTTGCGCAGCCCAAACTTTTTAAGCCCTTGTACGACTAATCTCTCTCCTGTCCCCGAACGCCAAGATAACCGGCGACTAATCGGATGTAGCTCCCCTTCAAAGCAACCACCCCCTTCATTTCTCCCATCCTCTTCCTCTTAACGTTCTTCTCGAGTGAAGTATTGCGCAAATGAACTTTCAGTATACACTGGCGGCAAATGGGAATTTGTCGTAAATAACGGAAGACATCCAATGGTTTCGCATTAATGTACCGCTCCATTACTGCGTAGTGTAAAAGGGTGTGCCTGAATGCGTGCTTGTGTGATGATGCTAATTTGGGGTACAAATGCATGCGGTTTTAATGAGAGTTTTATTAGTCTGTAGAACCTTTCTTGATCAAGGTTTTAATGTTTGAGACATTAATTTGAACTAATACAAATAAGTGTTGAACATATTTTAATATGATTTGCTCTCCTGTGCAGAGTCAGAGTAGCCATGGGCCACAAAGTATTGCAATATTTATCGATTAAAGAATGTTCGAAAAGTAATTGCAAACTTTCAAAGGGAATCAGAGCTCGAAGTTATTATTAGTGTTTGAAGATATCTGTAAAATCTTCTCCTTCTTTAAATTAAGTTATCGTTAACCTACACGCAAAATGACATCTCGGTGAAACTGGGTATGTTAAACGAATACAATTCCTAGTTTCAAACGAGTTGAGAATGCGAGAAAGAAAAAAATGTCAAAGATAGGATAATAACGGCAACTCAAACTTCCCATGAAACAGAAGTTATTACATTACGACATAATTATTCCACCTGCAACTAAAAACTTGTCTTTTCTACTTAAAATTCCGCGCGCGACAATGTTAAGTAGAAAAGGCAAATTAAAGAGCAGATTAAAACAGTAAACCCGACAAAGCATAACTCAATGTCTGGGGGTGGGAAAAAAGAAGAGAAGGCCAAAGTCGCCGCGCGCGCGCGCGCTATTTTAATTCCCTGTGCATGTGCGCAACTGTTTACGGATTATTTCGTGAAGCATCCCGTCGAATTCGCCCCGGAGTTCTTGGAAAACAGGAGAGAGGACGTTCCTCTGGCGTCGCTTTGCAGGCTTACTTTTATTTCGCCAGCAAATAGCCAGCCAGCGTCAACTTCGACGGAAGTTTGCCTGGCTCGAGGAGCTTTCCGGAAGTCGCGGCGGAACTCCGTTGTCGCGGGGATCCGCGTAGCGAATAATTATGCCGAAAGCGGATTAGCCGTCTCTTCTGCTTCCTCTACTTATGACTGGAAGCCTGGCAAGATTGCGGCGAGCGTGCAAAGAGATCTTGATCTCACTGATTCCGTAGTCACCCACTCGCTGAAATATTCGGCTCAGCGAGAATTGCTGGCCGGAAGTCACGCGTCCCTTGGCGCTGCTTTAATTTTGCCGCCCGTTAATTGGCCTTCACTTGCTTTCACCACTGTTAGCCACTGCTTCGCTCAACAGCTACTTTTGGACGCAATTTTCTTGGACGGCTCCCCTTTGCCTAACCACCTTCACGAGAATACAAAAACACACGAGTTTCCTTCGAAACTCCAGCGAATATGGAACACGCAGCGCCACCAAGTGCTTATAATTTATAAGGAAATTAATCATTCCTATTCATAACCATTCACTATTATTCATTATGGTAATAGTATTTACTGCATCGCGCATCCAGTAGTGTCGAGTGCTTCTAATTTACAGCAAAATTTATTACCGTTACTCATTACTATTCGTTATTAGGTATTGATTTTGCTACTAATATTGTATTGTTGTTGCTGTTATTCTTTGACACCTATTTTACCCTCTCAACATGACGGATGGCGAATCAAATCATCAAGAATTCTTTTGTATTCATCGCTTGGTTGGGGGAAAGTTTCATCCACGAATATTAGTTCTCGCATATTTCGGTATACCGCGACAGAACATACCAGAGAAACCACAGAGTCACAGATCACAAAAGCCGTTTTCATGCCGCCGAATAATTTCACAACAGCACACTCGGAGAGATAGCCGCAAATCACAGTAACCATTTTTTCAATCATAGTCGTTTTAAAGTGACGGAGAATAAATGCGAGAGATGCCAGGTCACTTCTTCTCAACATACTAGTATTATGCCTGCATTAGAATAGAATTATTTTAATAGAAATCCTTATTTTTTGTCTTATTTACGTGTATCAAACATTAATCCGTTACGATGAGCAAACTAACCCGAGCGAAGGAAACTCAAGAGCGACTAAAGCAGCGTCGAAGAATTGGGGAGAAGAGCGAGTTGGCGGACAATGAACCAGGAAACAAATCGGGGCAGAACGAGTTGAGACAGTTGGGATAGCGTAGAGTCGCAGCAGCTTCCCGAAAGATGAAATCCCCGTAAGGAATCGAAGAGTTGCGTGGGTCGGAGTGGGGCCGATCGTTTTGTTCGGAGCTGTCGGGGCGCTGGCGAAAAAGGTTGGCACACTCGTCACGCTGGAAACTTTGCTGCTTTACTTTACGGTAGGGGTCCGAGAAGGCGGCCTTCCATTGTACAGCCTCGTAAGAAAAAGCGGGCAACAATCACTGGCTCTCCCGAGGAGGTATCGCTCGCCCGGGGGAGCTCGAGGGAGCCCGAGGGAGCCCGGCCACCAACTTACAGCCCACTATAGTTTAGAACCCACCGTCCTCCTCCTCCTCCTAATAATACGTCCTGTTCCCGCAACGTTTAATCAGCTATCCTCCTACACCACCAACCACCAACTTTTCACACACTCTAACTACCAGAAAAACTGTTTATTGCGTAAGAAGTCGATTTACTCTTGCGTGACCCGGAGAGCCTGTACACTTTAGTGATCGATGGTTCTGGATCACGAAACATGGCGCTGAGATAAGAGCCGCTTTTATCGACATTTCAAAGTGCAAAAGTGGCGAATTGAGTGAATATTCAGTGGTTTCTCGAGATCGGATTAGGCGATTTTCACTTTAACAGGGACGGAGATACGTACGACCGACAAGAATCGCAATGCTTGCTTCTTAGTCAGTGGAACGTTGTCTGATGTTTAAACATTTATTCATTAGCATAGATAGTTTTCGTAGAGAAAGGACGAACTTCGGATTTTAAAGGTTGCACAGTGGCTTTTACTTTGCGGCACTTTCTTTTACTTTAATGGCGTAATTAGCAAGTGTATCCATTTCAAGTGGAAGAACGTGGTGACAACCGTAAAGAACGCAGCGCACAGTAAGTTAACGGAATATCTCACAATTTGAATTATATTCGAGGATTCGCACTTTCTATTAATAAATTCTTTACACTGTTTGTAAATAGAGTGTAACACCAAAGCGTAATAGACTCAAATGATTTCGACGCACGAAAGATAAAAAAAGATCGCAGCTCAAGAGATATATCCGATTCAACGAGTAGCACTTCAATTTTGCGAAAGCCAATATTAACCATTCGAATTATCTCAAATCTTTGCGAATATTCACTTGAACCATCAATTTTAGCCACTTAAAGCTACACACGCTCAAAGCTACAGAAGCAATCACATTCTTCGCCTTTCGAACCCAATTGTACATGACGGTATTTTGGAATGAAGACACCTGTTTCACTGTGTATATCGGTGAAAACGAAGGGAACGTGAGTCCGGTGGTGCAGCTGATCTGATTGATTCGGGAAGGATTCCGGGGTGCAGAACAATATACGCGCCCACTGACTAGTCCTCCATAATCAGGTTCATCATTGAATTGCCAGAGGTAAATGATGATACAGATTAAGCCCTCTATGGAACTTGATACTGACAAGAGGAATCATTGGAAAATTCGTGTTTCCGCTTTAAACTCTTTCCGACAGCACTCCTAATTTGACTTCATAAATTCAATAACTCGATTTCCTCACGTTTCATTTGTCATCGAGATAAAAAATCCATCGCTCAATCTTATTATTCCGATTGCTACGCATACGATTATTTCTAGTGATGACTTTGGAATAAGTAACAACTTCGGCTTCATTACTTCTTCATAGCTATGTGTCCCAACAGAAGAAATAATTGCAGCAATTAAACGACTCAATGACTGTTCTAGTTTTTCAACAGCTTTTCAAACCATAAAGATAATGGAACGTCAGTGCACCAAGTCAGTGAATTAGTGAAGCAATAATTTTCCCAATTTTTGAAGGAGAGCTTTCTAAAGCAATAACCACTGCTTTATACGCGTGATGAAAGAGTTAATGATAGTCAGCCTATCGGGAGCAATGCAACCTCACTTGGAAAGTATTATCGTACAAAAAGTCACATGAGTTATAATAATAGGGAAAGTCGGCGCGGACTGAGCGGAGGATCGCGGGGGCTTAAAGTCGTCGTTAAAGGATCGCCGTGCTCGCTCCGTATTTCAAAACGATAAGATCCCGGAATAACAATCGCCGGTTGTATTACGGAGGGGATTAATTGAGCTGCGTTTTTCCCAGTAAATTCGACAAAGCCAATTTAAAATCCGCATTTAGCATTGCCGGGACGAAATTGGTCCATCAATCCGAGGAGTTTACAGGTAATCACGAGATAAAGCTCCGATACCGGCGTGATTAAAGCCAGGAGGCGGGCGCGCGATACATTAAAGCGCTTTCGAAAGCCCTATCCGTATCCCCGTGACCTCGATGTTTATTTTATGAAGACGTATTACGTTCCCGCCCGCCACACACTCCCACACAGCACACAGACACAGACACAGACACCCAAGCGCACACAGGGACACACGCGCGCACCGCATCCATGCCGTAGCACACGTGTATGATCTAATACGACAAATTCCGCCCGCGTTTCCGGCGAGCGTCGCAGTAATACAAATCAAAACGGCAGGCGACGCCGCCGTCGCCTGCCGCCAGCGAAAGCGTTATCATCTCGAGATTCAAGAAAGGATTTTCGCGCTGTGACTCGTAAATTTTCGTTTCCGAGACGCGGCCAGCCGGCCGTGCGGGCATTCCTGTTTTTATCTTCGCGTGATGTACGAGCCAGTCGGACCGTCTCCGCGGCCCAACTCGCCTACCCAATGCCGACGCGCCTCCTCTATGGGAAAATATGTCCGCGTCCGCCGCCACCGTTGGGGTGATACGTGCCTAGCAAAATAGGGAAATAGCGCAGTGGCCTGGCCTCGGCTGCGAGAGGCCGAGCCGAATGGAGCGACGGACGCGGCCAGCGAACCTGTCCACCTGTCCGGCCGGGAGTAGGCCGCAAATGGGCCACAAAGGCCGAACCAGTCCCGTCTCGTCCTGCTTCAATACAATCGGTCCAATGAAGCTCCATCCCCTTCTCGCTCACTCGCCGAATGGCTCGTTTCCGAGCGGAAAAAGAGCGCCCACCGAAAGAGGCCGTGCTCCGGTACAATAAAAAATTGGATAGACATCGTTCGAATCGATCGAGTGGTAGAGCAGGAGGTGGAGGAGGCGGAGGCGGAGGAGGAGGAGGAGGAAAGCCCTGAACACCTAGCTGCGAGAGACACGGGAGAGAGGTTATGCCAATAAAAACGTCGCGGAACATTTCCATTGGATAAATCGAATCCAGTTAGCCGGCTGGTATTATCGAGACGGAGGCTAGAATGAGAGGGAGAGAGGGAGGGGAGGGGAGGGGAGAGCGGGAGAGAGAATACTGTTTCCAGCAAAAGTTCGCTTAAAAAGGCATTAACGGGAAATCGAAGGTGGTGGGCTGAGTGAGGGGTGCCTTCCGGATGGGGGTGAGTGGGTTGGGTGGGTGTGAGGGGCGAGGATGACGGCGGCGGCTAGGTAATTGAAGAACTTCCTGGCCAGTGCTGAATTCTATAAAGTGGACCGCGAGCTTCGTTAAGGACCGAAAGAGAGGCGCGCAAAGAGATTCAAAGGAAGTAGGTTAACATACTCGGGGCTAGATACAAGCGATAGAAATGGATGTGCCGTCCGAGAAAAGCTGGTAGAGCGCGGATGGGAGGGCGGGCGGGCGAGAACGCTCCTCTCCTTTCGATGGGGCTTCCGGCGGGCGACCGTTCGACTAACTCTTGGAAAAAGTCTCGAAAGTATCCGCGGATTCGCTCGACTGACCCTATGAAAGGAGAAAATAATAATTATCGAGCGGCGGCCGCAAGGCGGGAACTTCGAAAGTAACGATCTCGTTATCGTTTCGCCTCTCGAGGCGAAGGACTTAAGATAATAAGTTTGCTTGGTGAGGCTGGAGAACGTAATAAGGAACTGGAGTGCGCTCTCGTGAAAGAGAAATAGAGCCCCGCCGCTCTCTTTCTCTCTCTCTCTCCCTCTCCCCATCCCCCCCCTCTCTCTCTCTCTGGCTCTCTCCCTCCCTCCGCCGGACCACTCAACTTATTAATTCCATTAATAATTCTTTCATCCGACTTCGCCGACCAATATAATCGTCGTCATTGAAGTGCGCGGCGCGCTATGGCCGGACGAAAAAGAGATAGCCGTTGGCAAATTTGCCGGGCGTATCGTAATCTGAGAAATGAGGAGGTGGTCCGTTCGGCCGGGCGGGCGGCGAGCGCGGTGCGGTGCGGTGCGGTGCGGCGCGGCTGTTATCGCTCGGAAAACAGAGTGTAATTGAGTAGAAATTTATCCGCGGCACCGTTCATTTCATTCGAATTGGAGTGCAGGTAGCGGAGCGTGAGAGGCTGAGTGAACTCGGCGATTGGGAGCGCGCAGAGGAATTACAGGCCGAGATTCGGCGGAGGTAACGGAATAGCTCTGGAGTCGGTGCATTCCCGGTAGGGGGGAGGGGCCAGTGCAGTGTCGAGCAAGGATTTCGGGATTCCCTCGGGAGCTCTTAGTCGAAGTCGCCCTACATCATCTACGCGAAACTTTACGGTCACTAGCCATTGTCGTGAGAAATAAACGGTGCGCGGTGACGGAAGAGGAAGAGTAGAGAAAGGGTGACACCGAGCTGGCAGATCCACCACCCCGGCTGATCCGCCTCCGTCCGACGGATGACGTCTAGAATCAAGCTCCACCCACACACATGCCCGCAATGCACCTACACACACGCTCACAGACAGCCCCACGTATATCTCTGCCCATGTATCCAGATATGCCCGTATACCCTTCGAAGCACATACACCTCCCACACGCAGCCACAAGGACGCACGCACACACACAGCCACGCCAGCAGGAGAGAGACGCACAGGCACATACACACAGAACAGAACAGAACAGAACAGAGCAGAGCAGATAGAGAGAGAGAGAGAGAAACAAAGATAGGAGAGCCGGGTATTTCTTGAAGACAGAGCTGGAACTTGATAGCCAACTGGCGATAGGCAAGTCGATACGGGGTTACACCATTCAATAGATTTGCAATTAGAAGGAACGGCGTACCTTCTCAGGGGTAATGAGCGGCGTGATGTACGTGGTGACCGCCGTCGTGTACACTTTTCGATGACTGGTGGGCACTGCAGGTCACTCAGTACCGGTGGGAGTACCGAGTGCCGTGCGATCAACGCTACGGCCTTCCTCCGCGAAAGTCGAGAGGGACGCTCGGGCACGGCCCGCGGCGACGGTACTAGCGGCGGCGGCGTCAGCGGCGTCGGGTACACTCGCGGCCTCCTAGCACACGCGTGTGTACCTGTTGTGCCCTTCGGCTCTCGAGGAAAGTGAGCGGCACACTCACTGCGTGCCAGTTTCCGTGCTGGACTCACTGATCCCCTTGTCGGCGTACTCCGATCACCGGTTCGTCGGACCTGCCTTCGAAACACGAGGACTAGCACGCAAGTAGTACCAGCAGCAGGATCGAACCTGGGTGCAGGCTTCCTCCTCTCACTGGCCAGTAGTAGATCCGCTGCTCACCCGACGGACGAGTTGCATTCACGCGCGACGGACACTCCGGCTTATATCACGGCGGCACTGGCTCTCACAGGGAAGTGGCGCACGGGCGAGCGATCGAGGGCGAAACCGTGCCTACTAACACACCAGGATACTGCCGATCGTCTTCGGCGGCAAACTGCGAGGAGCGAGCTTCCGGCGGCGTACTGCTGACAGCTCGGCTCGGCAAGGAGAGGTTTGGCGCGTCTTCGAGAATGGAGGACACCGCGTGTTGGCCTCCGGGAGACTTGAAGGAGGAGCACTATTAGCAGCAGCAGCAGTAGCAGCAGCAGCGACAGCAGCAGCAGGAGGAGCAGCAGCAGCAGTAGTAGCAGCAGCAGGTAGCTCTGGTACGAAGCTGGTTGTCCTGATGCAGGAGTGGTTGCCGCAGGTGCGTGGTGGCGCGCGGAGGGTGTCGCGGGGTATCGGTGGGTGGCCGACGGGCGACGGGCGACGAGCGTGGGCAAGAGCGCGATAGAGAGAGAGTCAGCAGAGCAGACAGAGGGGCTATCCGTAGTGCACAGAGAGGCAGGTGGTCGTCGTCGCGCTCCTCGTCGTGGTGCGTCGCTTTCAGTGCTGTACGCTGTGATGCCGAGAACGGAATGGGGCGACCGTGGAGGCCCGGGCAGTGGAGCCGTAGCGAGGGGAGGTAGAGGAGAGCCGCGCTGGTGGGCTGGCGATGGTGGGGTCTCTCTGATAGAGGAGCGAGGGATAGTATCCGGGTAGGGGTCCCTTTCCCCTGATCCGCGCTTTCTCCACTCTATCGGGCGAGCGCTACCCCTCCGAGGCGCGCAGGCGCCCCCGGGGCGCTGCCGTCGCTCCTCGAGGGGGATGCCACCCCTTGGTTTCTAGCCGGAGGAAGCTCCGGGAGAAGCGGAGGAGTGAAGTGGCGGGTGGGTGGCTGGGTAGGGGTGGTGAGTGGAGTGGAGGGTAGGGACGAGAAATCCAGAGAGCGAGAGACGCAGATAGACCGATAGATAGATAGCTGGATGGAGAGCGAGAGAGGGCGAGTTCGCGGGGGTGGGAGGGTGGAAGAGAGAGAAGGAGAGGCAGAGAAAGAGAGGGTGGGTGGTGTGGGGGGGAGCAGTGTGGCTCTCTCGCCAACGCTCTCCTGCTCGCGCTTCCTTCCCTCGCTCGACAGCAGCAGCAGCCCAGCATCGACCGCGCGCCACGCCGCGTCACGTCGCGCCACTTCGTGCTCCTCCGCGCGCGCCACGCCGGCCCACCGGGAATACTTAATGCTGCCACCGGAATGAGAAAGAGAGAGGGCCGTGGCGCGGCTCGGCAGGCGGTCTCACTCTGCCTGACTGCTGCTTGACTGTGTCTTCCACCTTGCCACGCCACGCTCGCTTGACGTCGGCTTCCAGACGCACTGGACGGAGACAGGGATAGGCGGCGCGCGCGAGAAACTCTCTTGAACCTTGCTTGGGAAAGGGGGATGCAGGATCCTCTCCTACGAATACCAGCCACGCAACCACCGATGCATCGGACCACTGCATTTTCGGTGCATGACTACTTGTTACGCGCCCCCAAACGCTGAATCCTCGCGTCATCCGATCCCCTGAATGAAGTGCTTCTTTACCACGGCGAGCCGGGGGTGGTGCGAGTCTGCCACCGCCGCCGCCGCCACAGCAGCCGCCGCCAGCCGAGGGGTGCATGTGACACCATTGATGAGACGGCGGGGATTACGTCTACATCGGATCGCGCTCGATGGCGAGCGGGGCATTAATGAATGACCGGAGAAAGTCGTGGGGAGGAGGTTCGATTAAGATTGTGCGTGATGGGGACTAGGGTAGAGCAGAGGATAGAGGGGCTCGAGGGATTAGGAGGAGTATGCGCGAAGGATAGAATTGTATTAAGAGCGAGGATGCGCGTAGTGATAGGCTCGCCCGTATGAGTCGCCTCTTGTTGATATTTTATCGACAGCTGCTAGATAGTGGTGTGCGGCTCTGACGGAGGTAGCATTCAAGTAGTATAGATCTATGCTTAAGAGCGGCCCGGCCTGACCAATATTGACCAGCACTACTTGCGATGGGCCCTAAAGCCAGCTGCTACGCCGAATCTCCCTGCCTGGCTGGAGGCCAGCCTCCACTCTTTCGTCTAGCAACTCGGTGTAAACGTATCCTACGCTTAACGCGAAAGGAAGGGGCTAACCTAACCCAGAAAGATTTCATTGAGCCGCAACGTGACTTGGCTCCCTGCCAATACTATGGACGCTACGCACACGCTCACAATGATCGCCGCTCGCTCTCCAAGTATGAAGTGGAGAATCGGGAAAAAACGTTCCTTAAAGGAGTTGCCGGCACGTGCCAATTTACTCCATCTCCTATTTAAGTCCTGCCGATACTACGGCTAACTCTGTATTCTCTTATTTCAATCCACTTTAAAGTATACTTTCTTATTAAAATACAGCAGGCAAAGTTTCGTTTCCTTACTCATAGGAAAATATAAAGGACATAGTGTTTGCCACCACTGTTATTACTATTCAAGTTTAGATCAGTTTTTACAATTTAATAACAAAGAGCAACGGAAGATTGATTATTTATAAATAAAGATAAACTGGAGAAGTTGGATAGTTGCGGACCGTATTTCACCAAGGACCCCATACAATTCATATCGATCCTCGAAAGCACTTGAAACGCACATACAAACTTTCGTTGAAACCAAAACCGAAGAACTCGAACAAAATTACGATCCCACTGCCTAAAATCGAATCGCGTTCGTAGTGAGCAATTTTTCGTTCCACCCAAATCACGTCGACGCGCAACTGGTGACTCTCACGATTTGAAATCCAATACGCCTTTAAATCGAATGGCATGCAGCGCCTCGTAAATCCTCGACTACAGCCCAATCCCTAAGAACTGCAGGCTAACGGCAATCATGATCGATCGACAATCGAGGAACATCATAATGGTCCGATATCATAGACCGAGCGGCCCGACGTCAGCCAGGAAATTCACCGTGAGTAATACGTCCAATAACTTGGGGCGGATTTGACTGTCGCGTCGCTTCCTCGCGCTAATATCGCGCGCAATTGCTCGCGAAATATTGAGTAAAAGGGCAAACGTCCACGACCTTATTAGTGCGCAGTGCTTCCTGTCGCATAAGCCAGAAACAGGCCGAGGAAGGTTCGGTGCCGCGGGGAGAGGAGGAGCGGAGGAGCGGAGGGTGAGGCGGGCATCAACTTGCAATTCCGGGATGATAACGGCTCTGCACGAAGTAACGAGGAGAGTCCGGGTGTAGGAGAAGCGAGAGCGCGCGCGCGCGCGCGTTCTCCACTTGGTGTACTTGTGTGTACGTATTTGGCTTAGATCCAGACTGAGACGCTGAATGAACTTGGCGGGAAAACCGCACTGGAGCGCGTCAACCTCTCGTCCCACCGCCGCCGCCGCCGCCCTTCGCCACTTCCCTCTGCCCCCGCGGTAGCAGCACCGGCGCAACTACCATTGACGCAAACAGCGCCGTGTAACCAGCGCGGCCCCGCGCGCGCGCGCGCGAGCGCACCAACATTAGCGAATTTCGAGACGACTTAATAGGTCGGTTTAAGGGTCTTCCGTTAGCGCTGCGGGCAATGGAGACACTCAAGATTCTTGATACCTTAGCCAGCGACAGGCATTGCGCTACTTCCCTTCGAATCATCGAAGAACTTTGGTATTCTGTTAATATCGCTGCGTCAGCCGATCTACTTGAAAGGGCTGTGGCAGGTTTTTAGAGAGGTTGAGTTGAAGTTAGTTTTCACTGCGAAATTGATGGTTTCTTCTTACAATGTGCGATGTTAAAGTTGCCGAATTATGTTATCTTTATCAATTGGTCAATACACTTCATAAAATTTAATGAAAGCATAAAATAGAAATGAATATATATCGAAAAACAAGAAAACTTACTAACTGCGCAATAAGCCTTTTCTGGATAAGACAATTTATTGTTTGTTACTTTCTATTTATATCAGAATTTTTCAAGTAGTGTGTTGCTCATGTATCATTAAAAAAATTATAACAAACCTACACAAAGAAGCAAAGCCATCAAATTGCCGAGAGATGCGGAGATCTGCCTGTTTCGTCCGTAATTTCCAAATAATTGAAAAATTCTTTCGAGAGACCAATGGAAACTAATAACTAATAGAGTTAACGATTAGTGCATAGTTAGACCGCACTAGCCAAGATAACTTTAACAAGGTACATAACTGCGGCTAGCGGAGAAAGTGTAGGACGGAGAGAGGTGGGAATTATTTACCGGATTCAGGAATTGAATCGATCAAGCTGATCCCGTAACCGCTTGAACCGCGCCACAATAGTCATTACTCCTGGGATTGTCGACTGGCAAGGATGACGTGTAATCATGATATTGGCACATAACCGAGTTATCGCGGTGGAGGAGGGTCGGCCTTTCCTCCAGGGTCCCGATCGGTCAGTGTTCGTCGTACATGTTTCACGAACACGTCGACGCTGTGTTAACGCAGTTGCATCGTGCTGCCTCTTCCTGGTCACACTAAAGCAGATAGCGTACACCGACCTCTACGAACTCGCCGCTCCAAGATTCGTCGCCGAAAGCCACGTGCAAACATTCCTCGTCAAAAGCAAAGTATACTAATATATCAAGAGAGGAAGCTTGTACGTGTATGTGTATGTGTATGTGTGTCAGGAGTAATCTTCGAAATTACTCAACCAATTTGGATAATTGTTTCGTTGAAAAATATGTTTCTTTCGGATCGATATAAGTTATATTTCATTTCGCGTACTCCTCAGAGAATCTAAGGCATTGAAATAACTTCTTACGAGAATCAGTGAACGGCTTTTAATGCGGTTTTCTACCCTACAGAAAAATCTCTTATTAACTAATTCATATGATTGTTTGGTTGTATCTTTTGACACGGAATTAAAGAAAATTTTAAATACAAATTACTTTGAAGTTTTATAGTTTGATAATTATTACCGATGGCTCAATGATTTAATACGCTGTGAAGAAAGAATTTCTACTATTAAGTTAAAGCCAATATTGATAGACGATATTTTCAACATAAAAAGTTCTTAACAGTTGGATTCTCACAGGTTATCATAGATTTATCACAAAGCTTCGATGATTAACCCATTATTTAACACTAATATCGGCGTGCAATGATTGTGCGTATGTTTAGCAGCGACATGTAATGCGAGATCCTGCGGTTAGTACTCGTCGAGTTGGCTCAGAATCAGATTGACGAGTATATCGGAAACTTTATCCTGTGCTTGCCAGCGGAACAATTGATGAGTCAAGCTCTCTTATCAAAGAACGAAACCAGACAGGGGTCCGTGCGAAAACCGTATCAGTGGCTTACGCAACGCAATCAATAGCGCGGCGAGTCACAATGTCGTAAGGATCTCATGTGACAAATGAGAGAACAGTGGAATGTTCTCAATCGACAAAATCGGAATTACAGGCGTTGAGAACACCTTGAGTAATTCCGGTGAAACATGACAAATTGAGAGATGCCGAGGGAAAGAAATTGACAAAGGATGCCAAGTAAAAAAGTAGAATAGACGTATTTTTTTTCTTCAGCCCGGAATTGACCACATACGCATTTAGGAAAATTCGTTTCTATTATCCCTCATATTCCTTGGTTTTCGGATTTTTTTAAAATTAAGCTCATAGTATTTCGACCTACAGTAAAATTATTAAATGTATTGTGCAATTATAACGCTGGTATATATTGAAAATGATAGTCGCCATAAATCCTAGAATTAGCGAACCAGGAAAAACAACTGGTTGTCCGCCCGGTTAGAAATTGGAATCTCATAGCTCTTTAAAGCACAGTAGTATTAAAGAACGTCCCACTGTTTTCGTGCTTGAGCGTGCACAGCGGAACACAATCTATACTACCTTTAAATCGTGAAATTACCGAAAGCACGGAGATAATTTCTGCAGAACAATACAGCTTTTTCTTGTAAAATTCAGTACATCAAACAATTAATCGTTGCCTTCAACTTCAATAAAGCTTGCATATCCGTTAAAGAGTACAAATGTTTGAGAGGCGAGCAAAGGAGTAATTTTTGAAATTACTCAACCAATTTGGATAATTGTTTCATTATTGAAAAATATGTTTCCTTCGGATCGACATAAGTTATATTTTATTTCACCTGTCTTTATTGAACCTGATCATATAGGTGACTCATCAGGTATCAGTCTTATACGAAGAACTTAATGTTGTAACCATGAGGAAGAAGAACAACAACTTCTTTCCAGTGTTCTGGGAATACGAAGTGACCCTCGACCTCCGAACGGACTCTCGTTCTCAGTATTCTCTCCGACTCTCAGGAGTTTCGAAAGGTAATGCGTGTGGTGGTGGCGAGGACGGTAAGAGCCAAGCGAACAAGCCTTCGGAGAGTGAAAGAGGTGGAGAGAGGAGGAGAGGAGGAGGTGAGGATAGAGAAGAGTGGTTGAAGGTGTGAGGTAGAGGTAGAGGGAGAGAGGGTGCGGAGGGTGAGACGCGAGGCTGCTGGCCAAGAAAACCAAGGCTGGATGGGCAAATAGCTGGAATCACGCGAGCCGTTGCCTCGTAATTAATAGGGCGCACGAAAACGAGCCACCGTGCCATCAGAGGCTCTCAGGATCCTCGACTAAACTGCAAAGGAGCTTTCCTCGATCCGTCCTCTTTAGTGTTTCGGGGGGGACACTTACTCGGATCGGCATTATTTTATGTAACCCACCCGATAGTCGCCCGACTGGCGCAGAAACTGTTTTAAACAGAGCTCCTTTACTGAACTTCCCGTGGTAATTACGTTTACGCAAAATGACTCATTATCCTTCCATTTAATGCACCTGCAACAATACCTAATTGATGTTTTTGAACTTATGAAGATGAAGGGCCTATTTCAACAAGATTTTAATGAACAGCGACAAATGATGAGCGCATAGTATGGACTTTTATTTTAACTGCCATTTTATGGATCATAGTCACAATTGTAACATGCTAAAATCTTTGCGAAATAAGCATCTTACAGCAATAATTAAAATATTGATATTCTCTCTGATGTTTCATTTCACTTACTCGAATCGATATTATTGATGTTTGCCAATTTTTATGGGAAATGATGTTTTTCAACTTGCGAATATATATAATGAGATATATAATGAGTTTTCAGCCATTTTTATACGAAAATGTGTTAATAACCACAATACTATATTAATATTTACAACAACGAGATTATTTGTTGTTAATTCCTATGACTGAATCTCTGATTATGGTATGTTATTTATACGGTAGAGGTTGTAATATTAGAAGATAATGCTATTTTTATCAATCTCATAAAATCTCATTAATGTTATTAGTTCATCACTTTGACAGTGACGATTACATCTGTAGACGAGTACAGTTGCGAAATTTCTACGTTGAGGATTTTGAATATTGTAATCCGAGTTGTCTCGTTCTCTAAAGGCCGAATCGCTGAATATTAAACTTTTCAGAATGAAAGTATACATTTTAGATGATATTAATTTTTTTCAGACATACGTTTCCATTTCAATAAACCAGGTGAAAAACCGTTACGCTGTGAACAATGTGAGGTTAATTTTTGTCGGCACATTATCCATCTATAAATATATATCGTTGGAATATAAAATGTAAATGTGGAATTCATTTAAAACTAAGCGGCACCATACCCGGTCAAATTACTGATTTTACAATTCATTTAAAATATTTGTTTTTTTCGTTAGTCTTAAAACTAAAACTAACAATACATAATTTTTGTATGATTATCTAACGTTATTTTGTGCATTAGTTTTCGTATTAAATTGACAATTAGTTATACCTAAATTGGTAAAATATCACCTACATTTCACAACTGGTTATTTAATCGGTTACAGTAGGAATATTTATGTTAATATAATTATAATATTAATAGCTACATATGTATACGTAAGTTTCTGGTGCATTTAGTGTTAATTCAATGTGGTTCACGGAAGGTTAAAGTTTCGTATGAGAAGGAAGTCTACTTGCTTATATGGCAATTACCAAATTCGTAATCGGCATTTACATCGTCTCCTAGTCATCGTAACGGTAGGCAAAGGGTTTTGATGACGTCCCATATCAGGAAGTTCAGTTTCCATGAATGCATTCGCGGCGGGATAGTTATTGGATGCGAAATTAATGGAACGTAGTGCGGGGGAGGCGATCGTACCAAGTTCGGAGTTAGTATTGCAGTCGCGTCATTTGTGTTTGCTCTCAGCCGGAAGAGGAAGCTCCGTTAACTTTGCACAAATGTATACGCAGGTGTGTGTCCTCCCTGTATTTCTCGGCTCCGAAACTCTCTAACGACAGTCGTTCGTTGGATTAGTTTACACTTAATGACCCAACCCACTTTTCCCCAGATTGGTTTACAGGACTCTCTTTAGTTTATTAACCCTTTGCACTAAACTATCTCCTCTGAGTCACCAGAATGAATGGAAAATGGGAAGTATCCACTGCAAAGGATTAATAATTGCAGCAATTGTATTTAAACACTCCAACTTGCCACTAAACTATAGTCTAAAAATATATTTTTTTCTACGCATACAATGAGTAAAGAATATATTCGGACACCAGTAATACGGAAAACCTTATGACTTGATATTTCAATTGTTTATAAAGCAAGTATTGTTCGTATTGTTTCTTACAACGAGTCCGCAAACCACATGGCTTTGCAATTACATGTTAAAAACAAATATCTACTATTATTATTAATCCAGGCAAAATTATGTATGGCAACCTAAGTGTAATGAGTGTGAATTGCACATTTATTTATATATATCTTTTTGAATAAAGATGACTACTCACAGCAACCTGCATTCTACTGAGGTTTGCATGTTTGACGCAGGTAGTACGCCCTTTGTAACGTTGCCGCGGCAACTTTAATATTTTAAAACCGTTATTCTTAATTCTTGGATGCGCAGTGTAACAACAAATACACTTTTAATGAACAAAAACATTCATTACGCAGACAAATGCTTGGCTATAATTGTCAATTAATTTCGCGGAATTCTCGTAGTTTCTTTGCATAACCAGGAAGCTGTTAGTGAAAGTAACACAAAACGCTGTTATGCAGCACAAGCGCAAGCAAAAAAGCCCAAATGGTTAAAGAACATTTCAGTATCGTAAGACAGAAGAAATATTGCAGACTTGCTCAATAATGTTATACAGGGCGGGGCTGTATAAACTTTTCTTTCTCTCGATTGTCCGAGAATTTCGATTGCCCGAAGGGTAAAATAAGCACAGCCGGCGCGGCGTGCACGCGATACATATCGTTCGCATTTTTATTCGTGGAATTGGCAGAAGTAATTAATAGCCTGTTATTATGAATCGGCGGGATCGCTGGCAATTACATACTTCCTGCAGCGTAACGGGCGCGGGTTTTCGTGAATAAAAAGTAATTATGTCGGTGAGCGGGTGGGTGCTAACGCTCCGGGGAGGGGGGTGTATGGGGTCGCGCGGGGGGTGCACGTCTAGTCGGGCCCATATTTTTAATCCAGATTTAATGAAACCGGTAGTACATCAACCGTGAAACCGATGGAATCAGCCTAAATCAAATACAGCCCGGTCATAATTGGATCTATACATTTCTCGCGCACGGAAACGCCGAAAGCGGGCCAGCTGCCGGTGAAACATCAATCCTGCTTTAATTCATCGTGGTTCTGATCACCCATAACAATGGTCTTATAAAAACCACTGTGTTCCTAACTGTGGAATCCCCTTCACTGACTGCACGTTAATCTGCCACTTGCGACACTTTTCTTGCTTCACTTGCATTTCTTATTAGGTTTTCTTGCCTGCTCCTCGTAACGATAAGTTATTGCGGTAGTTGCATTTTTACCCTTGACTAACTGGGAAATTGTGTTTTTAAATTCCTTTCGATGGAGTTGGATTGTACAATAATCAAGAAAAACGTTAAAAGTTGAGAAATGTTAATATTAACAAGTATTTCTTTGATGTAATTCTTTAACAAGTAATTCGTTGATTTAAAAAGGAATTCGTAATTCTTTCATTTGTGGCCAGTTGAATCGAAACAAAAATACTTTTAGTCTTTGACTTGTGCAGCACTCCCCCATGGTATATAGACTGATGGCTAATCTTTTAAAAGTTTTCGTCCGCCATGAATGTTTGGTTTAAAAAAAATATATATATATTTTTGTTGTATTGGATTTGAAAAACCTAAGCTTTCAAGGATAGCATTGGTAAATTATTAAGTGATAGAGTGAACACATACTAAAGAATAGTACAGTGTGCAAAAGTATTATAACATAATTATCGAACACAACCTTTGTCCTGTCCAAATGAGATAAATGAATTTCAAAGTTGTTTTTTTGGTTATTCGTTATGTTTCAAGAAGACGAAAGTTATATTGTTCCGTCATATCCTGTACCCATAAATTCCGCGCCGCTCCACATGAAACATCCGACTTTTACCAGTAATTAATATTGCAAAAACAAACGCTTTCACTAATGACTCTCGCAGGAATTTCTTCATCAGCGTTATCACCAAAATTACCTTCAATGAATAAATCAACTATATCGGCGCATATGAAATGCTCAATCTCATATCGCAAATTACCGCTCAAAATGAGAACCCGATTTTGCAATATAAATTGCAATGAAAAACGGGGCATTTCGCAAACAGCCATCCACCAGATTTATTCATTGAATCCAATTTCCGCGATAGCATTGATCAAAAAATCCCCACCATCGACATTAGTGATAGGATAGCGCAGCTGCCAGCAAAGTTGGCCTCTTCCAAGGGAAGTCACGCCTGACCTTTGCTGACACTTGGCGACTTTGCCTCAAGGATACCCCAAGCAGGCAATGTCAAAAGGGTGCTCGAGCGAGGGTCAAGTGTGGAATGCACTATTTATTACATTATAAAATAGGATGAATCTAGGAGAGCCGCAGTGTGCGAAGCGCGCACGCTTTGGAGAAAAACTCGAGCGAAAGAAGAAAGGAAGAGGAAGTCGCGTCTCAGTTCCTCATGGGTGCTCTCGTCTCCGGTTTTGACGTACTCTGGTCTCAGCCTCTCGAAAACCTTTCTGCCCGACACAAAGGGAAGAGAGGGTGGCGAAGGGGCGGGTGCACGGGAGGGGGGGGGACCAAGAGGGAAGGTATGGTAAGGGAGGGTGAAGGGGGGTGGGTGGGTGGGCGAGTCGGATAGAGAAGGAAGTAGGGACGAGCGGGTCGGCGGGCCGGGAGCGGCGGTAGGGGGCGCAGCAGAAGGTGGGGGGCTTCTTTTTTCGTAAGCGTAATGAAACTGCCTAGTAATCTTAGAAGCTGTGTACATCCAGTCTCACCTCGGCGCGGCAGTCGGCCGGGTTAAATGTCTTGAAATGGATATTCCTGCTGATAGCAGTGCACCGGCATACCCAGACGACGCGGCGCACTCCTAACGCTCGCACTCGCTACCGCTGTTTCAGACATTGCCAGCATAATAGTCTGTGCATTGTGTATGACGTTCCGTTGAGAACCCAAGAATGCTTTGTGTCGCGTAAACTTCCGCAGTATATTTATAAGAGTGTGCTAAGGTCAAGGAAGGTCGAACGCAATTAGGGTAATCATTCTAAGGTCTGTGGCATGGCTTGTCTTGAAGTTAGCGATGCGGATTTTACCGAACGTGTAACTCAACTGTAATATATTACATGTATATAGTATTTATTATAGAAAGTTGATTGTCAATGATTCTCTAGCAATTCATGTAAACAATAATACCGTTCTTTTGTTAATCAGCACTTAGTTTGCGAAGTATCTGTTCATCCTTTTTGAATCGACAAATTAGCAAAAGTGCTAAAGTTAGATTTAGAGAAATGTACTTTTTCAACTTAACATTCACCACACAATTCGTTCAACTAGGTTACATTCTTTCAATAAAAGAAGTGAGAGTAATATTTTTGGAAAATACTATTTGAAGGTTAGAAGTTTGTCAGTGCTCGTTATCCGGCAAGCGAGCTTATAAATACCTTCGGTTTCAGAAGGTTCTAGACTAGAGGGACAAAGAGGAATTCATCAGGAGACTCTAATTAACGACTGGTTGATGAGTCACTTGGGTAGAAAAACTGCTGGAGAGTGATCCCGCTCTATTAGAGGAAGTGAGTTGAATTCTTATCGGTAAGATAAGGAATTCAATAGTTGTCTGGCCGATTTTTGGCCAACCCAAGTTAATCATTCACGAGTCCCTCAATATGAATTAGCAGCGGTTAATGGCATTAAATTGTTTTATTGTGTAAAATTGGGTTACGCCGAAAATAGTTTCTAATTCCAAAGGAAACGCATTAACTTGCTCGCCGACGTTGGATTTCAGCTAACACCGGCACTGCCGCCTAAAGCTGAGCGCATCCTCAAGAAGTGCGCGGCAAAGCCCTGTGCTTTAAGCGAAAGGTCGAGCCATTAATAACTCGCCCCTTTTCGAGAAAGCAGCGACCGCCAGCTAGAAGCATGCCTGGTCCAAGCCGATCGATTTCCCATACGCGTTATAATTATCGTCTGCCTAATATCATCGTTTTCATAAATTCCAAGGGAAACGGCCGGCTTTAACTGGGGCGGCGCGGTGCGGAGAGGTGCGGAGAGGTGCGGAGCGGCGGGCCCTTTGCCATTCTTCGTGGCTGCTGGCCCGCCCGATTCAATATCACTCGCAATTCCAGTCCATTTGACGTGGCCGTTTTAATTAATGCTCGAAAGATGTGTTAATCAGCGGGAGATTGCTCGCTCCTTCCTCGAACGATGTGTGATTCAAGCCGGCGATTTTAAAAGCGATTTTCTACCACGATCGATGCAAACTGCAGTTCGCAAGCTTAAACCGAGAGTTTCGAAATACTGCCGACTACGAGCTTTCCGAAACGAACGTCTCGAATGGATTTTCGGCTCGAACATCTGGAAGTTTGCGAGTCTCGAGCATCGCGTTTTGAAGTTCCCAAACTTGAAATTCATGGACTTTATAATGCCGGATTTCTAGGAACCTTCACATATCCGCACTTTTCGTAATTTCCTAATTTGGCGTTCAGGAAAATTCGGGGACTCGAGTATCCGGGAATTTGAGCAATTCAACATTCAACCGAGCGTACGTGGTGCGCCGAGCAGCCGATATTCAAGGGAAACGAGCTCGCACTAGGAGAGTTGAGAACGGCAGGGTGAAGGCAGTAAGGTGGAAGGGTCCGGTCCACGCCCCGAGCCGTTTGTACCACTTACGTCAGCGTAGATAAGCGCCAATCTATTTCCAGGATTAAGAATTTGACTGACGCTGTATTTTCGTCCCCATATACCCGGTTATCGAGCCGCATACCTGCCAAGAGGGCTGCCGAGAGAGTGCGAGGGAAGGAGAGAGAGAGAGAGAGAGAATAAAGTTGGGATCAGAGAAAGGCAGCGAGGAGCCGAAAGTGCGGCAACCCTCCGAAAAGGAAAGCCGTCCGCGGAGCATTATTTCGAGGGCGAACGTCACGCGGCGGACTCGCGCCAGTTAAGATCGATAGCGAGCGAAAGAAAAACGCGCGGCTTCCGCCTTTCCAGCAGCGAGGAACGAACTCGAGCTGTTCCTACGTATGGAAACGTCTGGCCCAGTGACATTTGGCAGTTGCTATCTAAGCGGCGCGGCGCGCCGTCCGCTTGCTTTCTCCCGGACGGTGCCATCCAAGTGGAAGGGTCTCGCCTTCCACGGCGAGTGCTCTCGCCGAGATTTAATCAGAACGGCCCTGTCGCGACGAAAAACTTGTAATTAAGACACCGGTTACCCGGACGCCCTCTCTTCGGCTCTCCGCAGCACCCCCCCAACCCCTTTCCACCGCCCTTCAGGGTAGCGGGTTTCATCGTTCAATTTGATAAGGCGATCTCGTGGCAGAAGCGACGCGCAAGAAGCCACCGCTATTGATTTCGCGTTCGAAGCTCCGTCGGAGTGACTCACCGAATCGATGAATAATAAGGCTAAGGCAGAAGGATGTACTTGGCTCTCTCACCTGCAACAAAAACGCAAGGGAAAACTTTAATTAAACTGTTCCGTGATGGAGATGAAAAAGGAGCGCCCTCCCTCCCTCTCTCTCTCTCTCTCTTTCTCCCTCGGCGAAATGAGATCCGCGCGTCACTATCGCGCGCGCTGGTTATTATTCCCGGTAACTAGTGCGGGGATTATTTTTCATTTTGATCCTTAATTAGTCCGTATGCTGCAGCTGCGTTATATATTTCTTGACAGCGCTGGGAAGACTTTTGACTTTTAAGAAATGATAGACTCGAATGCGCTTGGGATGGGAGCGTTAGTTATTACTCGCGACGTACTAGGAGACGCACTACACATTTATTTACAGTGGAAACTTTCTTATCCGAATCACGTTAGACGAACTTTTTACAATCTGAACAGTCTGGCATATTCTTTTATGGACCCTTTTAGTGTTAGTTTTAATTCATTGCATACTAGGAAAAGTACTACGGAATTACAATAGAGCCTCTCTTATCAGAGCTTCCCACTATACAAAGATCTTATTATACAATATTCTTTCGCGGTTTTTCACACTAATCTTCTTGTATTTAAAGAAAACACAAGATAGTGTTGCGATAGTGGAAAAATCGGATAAAAGGGATTTTACCGTAGTTTAGTCTACGACAGATGTTTGATAGTTTAATGGATTTGACTTTCCCACTATTCCGTATATTCCCGAAAAGCCTGGTTTGTGGACAAATGGAGGTTTACAAAATAGGACTGATCGTGAACCTTTAGGAAAGTCGTACTTGTGTAAAGCGTCAATCTTTTCCAGGACTTCCCTCGAGGACCCCAATCCCAAAAACAAGGTGAATCCATCTATTGGCTAAACAACTTCTTGCTGGCTCCAAGAATGTATTGAATTACAGATTTTGGCAACCTCAATTTTTTAACATGGATTTACAAGAAATATACCTTAGCTTTTGAAACTCTCGCAGAGATTTAAGTGATGATAAGAATATTTCCTTAACACCACTTTAAATTTATTTTGAACACCACTTTGAGTTTGAATTTTAAATCAACTTATAAGTATGGACGCCATCAAATAAGCGCCCGATAATATTCACTCACAGTCTGTAATAAAACAGTTTGAGCGTTTTTATTACTGCCGATTATTGATTCACAGTTCGCGTTACATATGTTATAAACATATGTAATATACATGTATAATACCGCCATCACTTGGGCTCAGCATATCTTTTCACCTAAATCCAATTATTTGAAATGAGAGAGACTTGGCCTTATTTATTACTAATTATTATTTATCTTACTGCTTGTATGAAGTGCTGGATAATCAATGATAGCCTACATCTGACATTTATAATATACGTACTGTACGATACAGACATCACTGACTTTATGGCACAAGCACTCGTTTATAGCGCTTCATTGACGATACCGGAATATTTTATGTCCCATAAATTTTTGAAGTCTATAAGAATGTGCTAAGGTCAAAGTCAAATTGAACAATAGAATCTTGTATCGTTTACTGAGTACTTCCCTGAAAAGCAATTTTTCCGGGATGAAAAATCTGACAAGTTATTGCTGCCTAGCATTTATGTTTGCATGAACTAACTATTAATGTATCACAGTCAATATCCGAGGTTTATAACATCCGCAATATATTTCAAAACGACACCTACTCGGTAATAGCGACATCAGCGATTCTAAAGCAAATGTATGACCTCGAAAAAAATTCACTTATACTATTTTTAAATTATTACATAAGGTATGGTGCTTTGTTCCAAACACGCGAATATTTTATGTTGTATAAATTTCCGTGGTCTATTTATAAGAATATACGAATGCCAACGATGTCCCAAAAACATGATAAGGCAACAAATAAAAAAAGGTATTTTGGCAAAATGAACCGTTGTTCATATTTATTTGTGTTTAATATTCGTACTATTATTTGCACAAACTATTGGATATCAAAGATTCCATATGCCGGGTTTATAAGATCCGCAATATATTGCAAGGCGACAGACGCTCGGTAATAGCAGCATCACTGATTCCAAGGCAAACGTATCACCCTGTAGATATATAGGGCGTTGGTGCAACAGAGCGTGTGGGTCTGCTGATCTTGTGCGAAATTTAACCTTGCCACGACTGGCAAGGAGCGATCCGCACGTCGCGCGTGACTCGTGCGAGCATCTATATTCGGTGCGACGATGGCAAAAGTGCATCGGGCCGAAGCGAAGCTCGCCAAAGTGTGCTGTAGCCAATCAATCCGGTAAACGCGCGTATTTATCCGCGCCCGTCCTGCAGACGACGTCGCGCTAGCCGTTACGTCTGCGAGATAAATTTGGCGGTGTCGGGCTAATCTGACCTAACGGAGCGTCGGCATTCAACTAGAAAGTAATTGCGACAAGCCTTGTCATTTGGGTCACGTAGTTTCCCATTATCTCCCTTTTGTCGGCCCTCATAATCTACGTTATTCCAGTGTAATCACCTCCCGCTCACCGCGCCGCGCCACGCCGCGCCACGCCGCCGGCTCGCACTCTATTAAATTATGCCAGATAGCACGCCGCCGCACCACGGCGTAACGTGTCACTAAACATCAACGGAAGGCTACGCCGTTCATACTTAACTAGCCACCCGGCGACAACCGCTAACCCCTTCGCAATTAAGTGTAACGAAAAAGATTGTCGTTCGTCATGCGAGCTTCCTCCCTCCCTCCCCACAGGCTGCTCCGCCTGGAAAGCGGTTGCCGTGTGAACGTGGGGAGGTTAAGCTAATGGCAGTGGGTGCTAAGATTAGCCGGTGGCTCCGCTCGGAATTCCGATTACCCAATAATATGGAGGGCACCTATCTTTCAGGGGGGTTCTGGCTATACTCGTAGATCCGAGGAGTACCCGGAACCTGTTCCGGATAATCCCAGCTGCATTAACTTGATGAGCTCGGCACTCCACCTTCCACGCCTCTAACCAAGATTCCGTCTTGGCTCGTCTCCTGGCGGTAGGCGCGCGTACTGCACTTCGGGAGCATGAGACGCACATCCAGGGAGATAATAAGATGGAAGGGGAGAGGGAGAGAGAGAGGGAGAAAGCGGCGCGTATACAGGCAAATGTAAATGCGGTAGAATGCCTGTAGTCGGATCAGTCTCCTTTGTAAAGGAAGACTGGCAGAAGCAGCGAAGGAACGACGGAGGTTACAATAGATCAGGAGGTGCAGGTATAGGAGCCCCATGAGACGTAGCCGCATTCGGCCCAAGCGAGAAAGGGAGACTGAGAGCGAGAGAGAGGAGAGAGTGGGAGATAACGCGCGGTGCACGGCAACCGGCACTCTGACAGAGCTAATTTATCCTGTATTGCTACTTAGCGAACCTACACAGATTTCGGTATCCCAGCCGGAGGAAGGTGGATCGACTTCCACTCCGGGGTAACGTCTCCTGGGCATTTCCCGCGGAAATTACAGCCGACACCGAGCACCGTCGGCAGCCGGAGCCCACTCGATTCGAGGGACAAAGACCGGTTGAATGATTGAGCGAATACATCGGCCCCTCTGCCCTCCAACCGACCGTCACTGCCCCTCTGAACACTGACTCGAGCGAATGAACAAGCCCCCGGCTCAGGAGGCCAGTTGGCTCCTGTTGATCGCCAAGATGAAGTGACGGCTGAAAGAAAGTCCGTGAAACGCTTAAGCTAACGACTTCCCACTAAAAGCACCGAGAAGTTTATCTGCGGTCAAACTTTGATCCGGAAAGACGCGTTGGCCGCTGGCCGGACCACGGGGCTTCTAATCTTGGCGAAGTACTGTCTCGAGAGGAAGAAAGTGAGAAGGTCGAAAGTTAGAGAAAGGGTGGAGGAGGAGAGGCTGGAGGGAGAAAGTTAGCGGGCAAACGACTGGGGTCGAGGCGGGAAGCTGTATGCCTGTGAGACTACCCTAAGTAAGTAAGAGAGAACTGGTGGGTAGCGAGCTCATCTTAGTTGCTCGACTAAGTCCTTCCCGCCCCCTCTAAGCGGACTAAGCAACCGCCACTAGCAATTCGTAACAACTATTAGCCAACCAGCATTCGTCTCATTTAGCACGAGTTAGCGCTTCTGTTGCGTAAAACAGGTTCCGCAAGCGCAATTCTGTTACACTCTGCTAACGCGAATGGGCCCACAAATTTGTACCCAACAATGTAGCCCATTCGAGATGCTGCGCCGGCAGATTAATCAATATCCTGTTACTAATCGATATCAACACGTGGGAGCACTGTGATACAAGTTACTTGGCAATATTATAGGAATTGTATTAAAAAATTCGAAATAGGCGTAGAATGCGTAGGTAGAGTGGACCACATCAAGGCTCTGCAGGGTACCTCTTCCCTTTAGGGAAAACCCAGAGCGTCAAAAACCCCCCTTCGAACTGTCTTTGAAAGCATCACTCTTGGACTGACTTTGGAACTGTGGAACTTCAATACATCTCAACACGAATTCTTAACTTCTAACGTGTCTCGATTATTTCAATCGCTAGCTCTTCCACCTTTCGGCATTTCTCACATTTAATCAGGGAAGTTTTGGCGTGGCTTCGCCAAATGGGGGTGAATATGATTTAGCTGTTTTAAAATTATTACCCCCTTTATTAATAATCTGATCCTTGTCTTTTCTCTTTGTACGACCCTCTCTCTGAACTCTCGAAATTGCCATACTCTGACTTTCTACTCTGATTCGCCAGCACTCTTGACTCTGCCACCTTGGCATCCTCACGCTCCATAGCGCTTCATACGTCCCCATATATCTTCGTTCTCTTGTTCACATCGTCTCACACACCCACACGTAACAGCCGCTTGACGTTCATTCTCCGAAATCATTTCTCAGTCACTCGAACTTCGAACCATGAATTCTGTTCCAACCGCTATTCATCCAGCATCTTACTTTGTATGCAGATCCATTCACACAGAGATATAAGGAAATTTGTATTTGAAACCAGTGCTGTCAGAAAATAGAACAGAAAAGACCAAATAATTAGTAATAGAATATAGCGATGGGCCATGCAAACCTGGCTCACCAGATTTGCACATTATTGATAAAGGAAGAACTGTAAAATTCGAATATTGTAATAATTAGAGGAGGGCAAACGGACTGAACAGTGATAATTAAGGGTTCCTAAAAAGTGACAAACAGTGCAGAGTAGTACTTGGTTTGCTAAAAGATACAGCGTGTCCCATTTAAATAAATATAGATTGACTTCAATTACACGCGTATCTTGATTTTGTAAGTAAATTACAATATAAAATGATGTGTAATAATGATAAACTAGTTAGTAGTAAACTAAATGAAAGGTAAGAGTATTCATTTGCAACCGCTATTGCTGATGGTTTAATTAATCACTTGCAGCTCTCATTGTTACAATTCTACAATAAGATTTGTGCCAGTTACATACACATCTTATTACCATTGAATGCCACCGTTTAAACAGCTTGGCACATAAGCCAGGATATTTTAAAAATTCCTCGTAAATTTTCCATTGGTTTCCAGCTAATTATGTGGTAATGAGCGCTGTTAATTGGTATTTTCAAGTAGCGCGCCACTTGTTCATTGTGCGTGTTCATGCATGGTAACTCCGATACGCAATAATTATCTTCTCTTCCATACTGAGACAGCATTGAAATTTCTCAATAGTTATTTACAGTTTCTAGATTATAATCGCATCGTATAATGATGTTAATAATTTATTATGTCCTGTTAGTAGTAGTAGAATTAATAGTAGACTGTAGAATTAATAGGACTGTATCAATATTTAATTCTAATGACGTTGGCTGGATAGACTTTACACAATCGTATCATGTACTTCAAATATTTATCATGGGTTACATGTAATCAATATGAATATCGACGTTTACAGTCGCTGATATATTTTTCGGCACGATATATTTGCGGCAGAAATGGACGACTTTAAGTCGATTTCAAGTTTAAGAAAATCAATTTTCGAACGAAGTTATGAAACAATTTCAATATAAAAATCAATTTATTTGTTTGTGTGTTCTATACAATGGCTAAGCAATGCAAAATACAACGAGCTTAACCAATACGTTGACTCGAACTTGTTAATTCCTATTTCCATTGGTATTTCATACCTCACCTTGCGGTATTCGAGTATAAATTTTGGAGAATTGTTTGCGTCATTCTGCTGAAGCTCATGCGTCAGAACTGTTGGCTGCAAAATTATTAAAATCGCGGTTCACTGAATCAGATATTACGGAAAAGTATAAAAGTGATAAATGTTAACATTCTATATTTTCTTACTATGATATATCAATCATGGTGCCTCGGAAAATCATTGAAACATCTTTCCACTTGACGCTATCACAATCAGAAGGACGATTACGTACTCAACTAGCAAGAGAGCTGCCGATGGACGGCACTTATCAGACATTTCTCTATCAATCGAGAGTTTAATCGATAGGGTGAGTATGGGCGCGTTAGTATTGATGCGCGCATACTTGTCAATTGTTCGTCGACACGACAAAAGGATGCTGGTACGTCTGCCGACAATAGGCAGAACAAAGACAAGCTCCAATCCACTAAACTAGCAATCGGCAGGCAATCAGCACTACTCGACAAATCTCGCAATCCCAACATTAATTTACGAGATCCTTTCCGCACAGGACAACAGAGCAAACCCGTCCTTTTTCAACCAGTATCATCCGGCGCGTGCTGCCACTTTGCGTATGCCAAGCCTCAAAAACAAACATCAATCAGTTGCGGCTGGCGACGTCCCATTGTCAGAGCCGACAAGGGAACGAGAGGCAGAGAGGAAGCCAGAAAGGGAGCGAGAGAGAGAGAGAGAGAGAGAGGGGGGAGGAAGGAGAAGAAAGAAGGGTCGCACCGCCTGGCAAGCTAATTTTCCTCCAAATGCTCGGCGTTAGCGGGGCGAGATATCAAAGGGTAGCAAACAAATGCAAGCGTGGCACGACCGGCCAGGATTGCACGAGTACGGATTGTGCACGCTGGACATGTCCAGCTCTCTCGCATTATGCCATTATCCAAGTCAACGAGCGTAAAGCGGTCAAAAGCGGTCACAGAACACCTGGAGAACCTGCTGGCTCTCTCGAATCACGAGCGTTGTGCCGGTGGTCAGGGAGGGGGGGGGGGGGTGCGTTCGCTCCGGCGGGGCAAGGGCGGGGGGGGGGGGAGGGATCGGGATGGGTCGGGTTGGGGTGGCGGTGGACGGGGTGAGGCCGCGGTGGGGGGGACAGGAGGGGGGGGGGGAGATAAGCTCGTTAGTGAATAAGTAGGGTGCTGGGTTCAGCGAACAAATTGGGTAAAGTAAACGAATAAACGTCAAACGACTTTTCACGTAGCAAGCAAGCCGGAAGCACGAGCGGCGATAGCAGCGGGCTCTGTCAAATATAAATGGCGACGGTAAAAACATTATTCGATGCTCATCCGACGACTAAACTAATTGCTCGCGCCACCAAAGGTCGTTAAGCTCGTTTTCCTCCGAGGCAAACACTGCCGATTGTAACTGAGAATGGCGCGCGCGCCCTCACACGACTGTCCCGTAATTACTCGTGCTATTATCGTCCACGTTAATTTCGCACCTCAATTATGATTCCTTTGCGCGGCCGCTCTCTCGTTGGAAGCCGCTATGTTGCCTCGCACCCCCGGATCGAGTTTAAGCCGATCCGAGCCCTCCTCCGGATCTGCCTCTGGCAGCTTCAACCCTTCTCCCTTCCAGCTCCCCCCCCCCCCCCCCCCCCTCAACCCACACCCGTGACTCGTGACTCGTGACTCGCGACTCGCTCCCACCGAGGAGCCAGGACTTTTCCTTTCGAATCTTCCTCCCAGCCTCCGCCCTTCTTACTCTATTTTCCTGGCTGCAACCCCTTCAACAATGTCCCGAGGGGGCGCCAGTAATACCAGGATTATGTAAACGTCCTGCCACTGCGACACCGGTTTTCCTACCTGACAACTGTTTCAAAGCGTGTCGATCGCGTGACTTATTTTCTCTTCCGCCCTTACTTTAGAGATGCTCACCCCCTGACACCATTAACGCTGAATTTGTGCCATCTTTATTAGATGCTTTAAACAGTAATAATCCTGCGTGAATCGCGTGGTGCTAAATTGAGCATGACTCAGCTGTAAATGAACGTGTTTATTAAACAGAACCTCTTGTGGCTCACGGTGTGGTAGTTCTACACCTGGCGTACGGAGAGTTAAGAGTCTAATATGATAATGAATGCCACGTGACTCTGAAGATATCGAGTTGAAACCAGAAAGAACCAAAATTAGACATTTTGATTCAAAGGTGGAAGAAGAATGCTGTCTCTTATGTGTCGTAGTGATATATATTCTCCCAAATATCATATTTTGATATCAAACTACGTTTCATCACTTTTTTAATACTACTTAACGGTATAAGAATTATGAAATGTTTGATAGAACCAATAGAGGCATCTCGTTAACAGCGAATAGTAATCTTATTGACTTTCAATGATCCTTGGCGCATTTATGATTCAATATTTATCGTTACTTAGGCCTATTATTTCCACATGAACAGTCAATAAACGTTAGTAACAGTGATCCAATACTAACACGGAAGAAATCCTTATTATTATATCTAACAATCTCATCCGATTTTTAAATTTTCTATTTTAATAAGTTAAACTACGATTAGGCAACAAAGGAGCAGGTCAATCAGTGTTATTATTGCAGCGTCACTAACTTCCTAAGTAATTAATTAGAATAATGCTCGTTCATCAATAGTCAATCAAGGCTAATAACCATGATCCAACATTAATACCCAAGGAACAGTAATTATGTTCAAAAATTTCCATTGGGCTTTTAAACTTGTATCAAAACAAGTCAATTTACGAGGATGCAATAGAGAACTAGCAGCTCAGTTAGTGTTGCTGTTGCAGCGCCACTAACCTCATAAGTGATTAATCAAAACGATGCTCGTTACTCACGGTTTTACTGCCCGGCAGGAGCGGCGCGGCGCACTGTTCACTATTCGACGAGAGTCTCGTGGAGCAATTGGTTCGTGCGGAGCGCAATCATCAGTAGGTTGCGATCTCACGTCACCGCGATAATTAGTCGAGCCACTTAGAGGGCGGTTGTTTGGTAGCGGAGCGCGTTTGAGCTGTTGCGCAAAGCCTCGTTAGCGCCGGCGGGCAGCGATCAGCGTGCTGGGACTGGAACTTGCCCAGCGATCGTTCGTAATAACAATATCGCCGGGATATACGTGGATGGGATGCGATTCTCGATAGCCAGCGTGCGAGCTTCCAAGCCGTTTCGAGAACGTTCGTGCCGCGGTTGTTTCTTACCCACTAAAGGAACCCTACCGTTCACACCCACCCAACCAACTTTATCCAATTTATCTAATGATTCAGTAAATTCAATAAATCATTTTCCCCATAACTTTCTCCTACTGAACATGTTTATCGTTGATGTTATCGATGAGTTAGAATTTAACTTGGTGACTTCACTGTAGTAGCACTTTTTCATATGACTGTCACTTGGAAGACCATTCTCTTAGCTGTAGTAAGTGCAATACATAAAAGTTTATCGTTTCATAGGTAGCCTTTCTTAGGGTTTTTATTAAACTTTAAACTGATTGCACAATAGGATCCAGTCTATATTTTAATATAAAGAACAAAAAAAGGGATAAGAACTTGATGATAATCCTCAAGCATGTTGATTTTAGTATATATAGAAATATTGCTTTATAGATTGAACAGTAAAGCAGAATGAAATGTTTTGAACATCAAGCTAAATCTCATAGACTATTCTCTATAGTTGTTACACAGTAACACAACAATTCGGAAATACTGTTATATATTACATCTACTCTTAATCTGCTGTGTAAAAGTTAAAATACGCATGTATGGTCCGCAAAAGCTCATGGACGGCTTAATGGATTTTTTAACGAAATTCGACAAGAGTATTCTTTCATATCTTAGAAAAAATAATATGGTAGTTCCAACTCCCCAACCACCTCTAAAGCCCATCGCAGGCACACGAAATTAATAATTCTCACTGAAATGAAATGGTTAAATCGTCACTGTCATGAATTGTAAGAGAATTTAGAACCAAAAACGATATATTTTAATGACAGTAAATGTATTATAGCCAAGTATGAAAATCTTGCGGGTGAGGAAATTGTATAGGAGCGCAGGAATCAAGGAGACCGAAGATATAGCTGGATTTCATAGATCCTGTCTCCAGCAGTTACAGATTAAGACATTTTCCGTTGCTTGGCTCGGAGTCAGTTAGGAGACTGAAGCAAGATCCGGGAGTCCATCTAACTCCTTGTAATTGGTCGGTATTTTGCGGGATGGGAGGATTGCCGGGCGGCGGCGGTATACAGCCGGTGGCCCAATTTCATATAACTTATGCATATTCAATAGTTGGGTGGTGGCGACGTGGTGGTAGGGCAGGCGAGATGGCGTTGTCGAAAGTCCCGGCATGCACTTGGCGCCGGCAGGGCCGGGACGCGTCGCTCCGGAAGAACGAAAGCTGGCCGCACTCGAGGATTTCCTACTTGCCGGGAAAGTTGGCGCGCAAAGTTTGCGCCGGGCCAGGCCAGGCCACGCGGATGAGAAGATGACGATTCCGCCGCAATCTGCCGCGACGCAGCAGCCTCCGCACTGTCAACTTCCCCGGAATGCCGGCTCCAACTGAGACTTCCGACAACAACGGGCGCCCCCTAATGCGAATGTCTTTCGAATTAGTTTATTAACGCCGGAAGACGACCGCCCGCTGGGACGCGGATGAACTTGCTCCCGTGCTCCCCGAGACTGATGCATCGCCGGATTGTGGTGCCACCTGCAGCCTTGTCTATTTGCCGAGGGGAATGCATACTACTGCCGAGTTTGTCTAGCGGGAATCCAACTATTGTACTTCCATTTCTCGTTACTCTCGAGTGCTTGGAAAAGAAAGATTGTTTGCAACTGTCAATCGATGATCACATTCTTACTTCACAGCTAAATTGGCATTCCCTAGGAAAGCCGGAGAAATACTTTCGGAATATCGTCCTTCTTTTGGATCCTGCTACCCAGGAGTCAGACAATAAACAAAACTATAATTTATACTATGCCTGCAATAGTGATAACATCAGCCGCATTATATACTAACAATACGTTGTCATCGAAACCCGTTCATTCAAGCTGCATTCCATTCGCCCAACACTTGTTTCTCTACTTCGAATTGGAAAGAAAAGATTGTTTAAAACTTTCAATGAGTGATAACAGCGTTAATTTCCAAATTCGAACATTCTACCTCTTCAGAAAGCTTTCAGGAAGTAATCGGACAATTACGAAAACTGTAAATTACACTGCGCCCACAATAGCAACCGCCAGAATCCTACACAAACAATTCTACACACTGCAATCGAGACCCGTCAATTCAAGCTGCATTGATTCACCGCCCTCTTATTTTCTCCCCCCGTAGAAAGTTATTCCGCCAAACGGACAAGGGCACAATGCTAAAATAAAGTGACGATGTATACGAAGACTAGATAGGAGCGGCGAAGGAAAGTTATAATCAATAAAGTACACAGGAGCGAGTCAAGGCAAAGACAAAGATATTAAGAAACAGAGAGGAAGAGTGAGAGTTCCTGATGATAGTATCGACTTTTGGAGGAAGCCGTGGCGAAGAATATAATATCGCGCGATGCGTGCTGCAGCGAGGAGGGCGGAGGAGGAGGAGGAGGAGGGGTGGACCGCGGGGGGTGGTGGAAAGGAGTGGGCGAAATCAGGAGGACAGGGAAGGAGGATGAGGCCGTTCAGTAACTTCTCCCTTTATCCGCTCATCCCGACGTCGTCTGCCGGGGCCCGACAATGAATGGATGTCAAAAACGCAGCAATTAATTCAGCCCCGTGGCGAACAAAGGCGTAAGAATACTGTCGGTCGTCGTGGTACTCGAGAGAGAACTTCTTCCTCGGCTAGGGACTTCGCCAAGCCGTGGCCTAAGGGCGGGCGGTGCGGGAGGGGTGGTTGGAGGGGAGCGGGAGGGGTGGTGAGTGCGGAGGGATGGGACGGTAACTGGCAGTGAGGTAGCAACGGGCTGTAGGGCACAATGGTTGGATCATCCAACTTTACTTTGCTTATTGTAATTCAATTTCACGGGGGCGTCTGCCTGTTCCTCTGCGCGCTCGCTTCTGTCTTTCCGTTGCACGCGCGCGCGTGGGCGGCTTCCTCTTTCGACGCTAGTTGTCCTCGCCGCTTTATAGAATCTCCGTCAGACCGTGCTCGGAAAGGGTCTATCGACCGAGAACCGAAAGGGGTGGACTTGACAACTGTTTAACATCCACGCTTACTGTTCCGATCTTCGCTTCAACCCTCCCGACTACAATCCCTCCCCTCCCCTCCCCTCCCCAAATTATTCTGGCTTCCGTAAATGCGCTTCCTCTGGCTTTACTTACACCGCCACGTAGAAATCTGATTTGACGACGACGAATTCCGCGGTAACGCTTTTACCCCATGTTTCGGGGAGTGTTGAATCATTTCGGTTCGTAGTCGCAGAAACACTTGAATTGTTTTGAACTATGCGCGTAAGTGGCGGAAGAGGTGGGATAAAGAAGATAGACGATGGTAATAGTTCCGTTCTTAATTAAACCATATATTAAGGGTGACGGACATTATACTTATATGTATTCTGTTTTATATCCAGCCCGGTGTTGTGTCCGATTTCAGTGATTGTAATTAAATTCTATCTTCTCCTTACACGTATGAAAAATGTAATGCATGAAGTTAATCAAAGAAATCAATATTGAGAGTCATACGATAGACAATTGATTAATTGACAATCTGAATATAATACACGATAACACTCCAAAGTTGAAGTTAATCCGACCCAGAGTGTGAATCAAATGTATCATACGTCAAGAATGTGAAAATAAAAAGAACTGTAATTAGTTTACCTTTGATTACATTGACATATGATTGATAACCACTATCTAGGAACACTAATATTATTTATTCACCACCATTTGTACAATTGGACCCAGGATTAGTAACAATAAGTGCAATAACAAAAAACTGAACTGCAGTATTGCAGACTATTTTATTTTTGCATTCCTGCTATACGAATACTTTTTTTTCTCGTTGTCCGTACAAGATACTCCGGATTTACAAATATTGTTCATGGGCAAAGGAATAACTATGAGAATGGTATATTGGAACTCGATGTCCATCCAGGGTGGCCCGAGGGGAGTATTAAAGTTACAACGATCCGGGAATGATGGGGAGGGAGAGGGGGGCGAGATAGGGAGAGCTGGTGCGTGTGGCGATGCATGCAGAATAAACAGCGGTAAGCGTCGGAGGGTGGGAAAGGGTAAGGAGGTCGCATTCCGTAGCAATATCTTGGACCAAATTGTGTGCGGCAGCGATCCGTTCGTCTCGTTTCCGCGGCGGTAGGTAGTTCCGCCGCTTCGCCAACTGGGCTTTGCAGCGATGCCACGGCAAATACGTGAATGTTGACTCAGCCAGCTATCAGAGCCGGCGCGGTGCGCGCCTTATTCGAGCTGACTAAACATACCAACTTAGATTGCCATAACACCGGGCCGCGTATACGTCCTGGGGAATCTTCTATTTCCACTTGGCGGCGATCACCTTGCTCTCGCGCGCGCACCCGCGCGCGATCGCCCACTCTCTTTCGCAGTCTTCCTCCTTACGAGAAGCGCACCGCCGTTAATTCATCGATCTATCGAGCCAGCCGGTATTAAAGCAGCTGACTCGACGCCGATTGGCCCTCTCCACTCAATCTGTCGGAGGATAGGTTAGGTAGTCCTCGGCTCAGTTCGCCCGCAATTCCAAAGATAATCGCTTCGAATGAGCAAAAGGAATGTCTCAATGGGCACCAGTTACGAAGTTCCTGATTTGCGGGCCCGAGCGAATCTCGACCAAGTATCGCACCCTTTCCTCTCCGCTCCTCCCATTGGTCTCTCGGTGTAAGAGGCGATGCGCTTTCAGTGTTTCAGGATAGCCTTGATTTATCCGGAGAAAGCAGCCTGTTATCACAAGTCGTTTCAGGCTAAATTCAATGTGACAATTGTCTGTGGAGGTGGCCGGACATACTTGGATGGTCTCCAGCCACGGCAGCATTATGTAAACAAAGGCGAGAGAGGTGGACATAGTGGGGGTTGGGGGTGTGCGGGTCTGGCGGCGCGGAGAGCGTGCCGATATAAATCACGTACACAAAGCATTATACGCCGGGTATTACTCGAGCACGTGACCAGCAGAAGATCGAACCGGTCCGTGACGGATGCTCCAGCGGAGCGTGATCCTTTTTGAGTTCGCGCAACTCCATTACGCCCTTTGCTAATCCCTCTCTCCACTGACTCGTACGCCACCCGCTCGCCCGTCCTCTCGCTCGCTTCCTCTTCCTCTTCCTATTCCTCTGGCTCCGTGCAAGTGCATTCTCTGCTCCGCTGGCCAGGCCTCGAGTTATCTCCGTTACACTTCAATCAACATCGAGATCAATCTGCGCACTCGGCTGCGGTCTTCTCTCGCTCGTCGATACATCGCCGATGCTTATCCCCCGACCGACGCGTTTCCCTTCCGGTGATTGTGTGAGAATACCTAACTCAGCCGTCGTCTGCTTCCCGTTGCACACCCAGTGAGATAGGATCCAGTGGTTTTCCTCGCATAATTGGGTTTGGCAACATTTTGCGCTTCGAGCGCCAATTTCGCTGGTTTATGCGTGTCGTAATATTCATGTCGACATAGATCTGGTACCAACTGGCTAATTAAACTACTTGGTATATTGATAAATTACTATATTAAGAGAATGCCTTGACCATTTTTCGTCGCTAATTATCCATATGTAATGCTGTGTACTGACTGGTCCAACAATTTTTAGTTATTGTTGTGCTGTCAGCGACAAAAGTCACTACGTGCAGATAACACCAAAATATTCAGCACCAATAAAATGTTTTTGATCATTCTCCGACGATAGCATAACGTAATACTAAATTTAGCATTCACCTACATAATTGTTTTTGAACTTGGATCACGATCATAGAGAGCGACGACTATTAATCAAGCAGTCTCTTGAAACGCAGCGTACGAGGAGATGTGAAATATAATGGCAAGCGTTACTTTAAATAGAAGTCGGCTGACCGAGCGCTCCATCTCCATTGCGGTGCTCTCACTAGCATTCACGTGCTATCACGTAATCAAGCCAGTTGAATAGTGCCAAGAAAGAGAGCGTGATGTGCGCGCTATGCCCGTTGGATGGCGTGCATTTTATACGCAGTCCTTGCCATAGGAATTATTGCGTCCGTTACGTTCTCAGGGTGGCTTTATGGCTTTCATTTAGAGGAGGTTGCAGCGCGCGACGGTGGCACTAGTGCCTGCTGACTCGGTGGCTGCTCGGCTCTAGATTTATACGGCGAGGCTGCGGTCACTCTTCGTCATGATTCCGTGCTTGCGCCTCGGCTGGCATCCCGTGGGAAAGAACGGTTAGGGTATCGTGCTAACCCTAAGGTTAGGGTGTAACAACGCGGCGAAGCCAGTGGCGTTATGATCGACGGAGGGCGCCTCGAGCCTCCAGCCCACCGATATAAGACGCCTTACGGGCTCCCGTAAAACCGTTCAACACCGCTGGACCTTCCCCACTTTATTATCAGCTTTACTACTTTGATATAATAAAATTTGACCAACGCCATCGGCAGCCTCGCGCACTCCGTGAATCAGGACTTTATTGAATACGCCATTCCTCCACCGCTCCCCACCGGCTTCGGCCTATTAACCCCAGCAACGCGTTCGCTGAGTGGGAATCCATTCACTACTCCGCTAAGAATACAATTTTTATGATGTGCGCAAAGCCTGTTTAAATTTTCGCATTAACAGTCGCCAAGGCACTTCGTTTTAATGACAGTACTCTATAAAGTGTAACGTATGTACGTCGAATTCGACAGCTTGCACTTTTATTCAAAGTACTGTACATAATACTAACAATAACCCAATGCTATCGTATACTACACAAATGTTTAATACAACTATCAAACTATTTCATCTTTTGCACGAACGATAATATCACTGGAAAAATCTAATCAAACTCCTTCCTCATAGCACAACAACTTATTGTATTATTGGGCGATGTGAGGTAATAATACAGTTCCAACTACAAATATCGGAAAATTCACTGCAACTACATCGGTCTAAGCTTTGAGATGCCAGGAGTCCGCGCCCTGATAGCCGGCCGACTTCCCTTAACCCAATAATCTTGTTTGTAATGCTTGTAACACTGCGCCGGTTATTAAGAAGTGGATCAACGTCGGTTATGCCGGTGGCGGTTTTGCCAGAGGGGGAGGCTTCAAGTCCAGAAAGCCCACCTGACGTTTCACACGGCGGGTGAGAGTTCGCGCGAGATCCCAGACAGTTAATTGCGGTGTCCCACAGACAAAACGCATTCTATCTAGTTGCTGTGGCCGACAACGTAGATCGGGGCTGAATTTAGACGCAAGACCACGCGCACAGTCGGTGCGAGCAAGAGGAAGGGAGAACGAGTGAGAGAGAGGGCGAGAGAGGGAGAGAGAGCAGACGGGTTATCTAGCCAAATGTTTCTTGTCCCGTTAATTACTACCGCCCAGGGTTTCTCAAGATAATGGGCCATTCCTTCCCTCTTACGGCTGATCTTATTACTTAAGGTGTTTTATGCCAAGTGCTCCTACATTAGAGCGCATTCTGCCCGACTTAATCACCTGTGTTTTCCACCTTCATAAGTATCGCCATTAATTCCTTGAAGTAGACATTCAGGGGTTAATAGGATGCGATTCGCAGCGACGAAATCGGATGCCTACACATTTGCTGCGAGTTAGTTTGTCCTACTCAATGATAAAGAAATACACTGTTAATGAAATTAACGAGGTAAACAAATACTCCGGAGTTTACACAGAGTCCTTTAGACATTGTGCAGCGATATTTTTTCTGCAGCATACGCAATGCTGTGTCTTAAAAAGTTCATTCGACGTTCCGGTCGATTCAAACACATTATTTTTTATTTCCATGAAACAATGTTTTTTACATCAATAGTCAATTAAGTCTCACTCAGACCTTTTATATGCGATGGTTTACGTCTATGCCGAATTCGACATAGTATGCAAATTTAACTCACTCCGCGGGCCGGTTCTACTTTCATCGCGCTCTTTTCCCCCCATTCGCAGCGCACGGGAACCGAAACTCCCGGAGATTGGCAGTGGAAACGGCAGGGTTGCTAGCTATCTTGCTATCCCGCAGGGAAATACGAAGCCGGGCTCAATTAATGCTACGAAATCGGTATCTTACGTACACTCGGTGCATTTGCGGTGCCTGCCTCGGCTGAAAGTCTGCAGCCCTCATCCCTCCCCCGCCCCACCCGTCTTCCACCTCACCATTCACGCTGAAGGAAATCACGAATGAATACGTAATGCATCCCGCTGGCCCTCCGCCGCTGCCGACACGCTCCACCTCGAAGCAGCCAACTCGAGCGCCACGCTTCCCAGCCGAGACAAGAATCGGACGCGTTATTTTCTGCAATACATGCGCGTCGTCCTTACGCGAGAGTGGCTCCCTCGGTGGCGCTTCGCACAAGTGCATTTCAATGGAGATAATGCTGTCCATGGAAAATAGCGATTTAATCGGGCGTAGCCCTATCGTGCGCCACGCTGTGCTTTCGTGATTCGAGGGGTGCCTCAGAGATAATCGTGAATGCACTGAAAGATTGATGCAGATGCAAGTGCGTGTATTAACTAATTGTAAGAGAACAGTGCAGTCTTAAGGAAGTACTTGAAATAATATAAGTTCTTTGTTTCGAGGACACAAGGGAGGGGGTTGCGTTTCACGTCGTGAGTGGATATTAATTACACGGAAGCGCCGTTTAAAAAAGTTGTTTGCTGAACTGAGTATAAGTTCTAGGTTATGTTTAATAGTTTTAGATAAAGGAGCCACAACGAAGGAAGTTGCGAGGGAACTTTCATTCATTAAGGAAGACTGAGCTATTTAGAAAACTTTCATCGCCGTCTTCATTTTTAGCTTTGTGGTGAGCGGCCGTTGGAGATTGAAGTGTTAATTAAGAAAGATATTTTTCTATTAGTTTTCTTGGGAACATACAGTTTGGTTACGTAGGCATAGTAAGAATCTGGCTTTGGTTTTATCAATTACCTAAATGAATTATAAGGACTTATGGATGTTACAATTTGTTGGCACAGTTGCAACTCATTTTACCAAGAACCCCAGTTTTCAGTTTTCAATTGCACCAATTTCCAATAGTTTTTCCGTCTGCTTGAGAGTTTTAAGTAATGACTATCTGTCGGCGAATATTTCTCGACCGTAAAACCGTGAAACTTTAAAAAGTAACAAAAAGGGAAGGTAAGCAACACGTTACATTTAAAAGGAGCATTATTGTACTGAGAAACGGGGGATATATTTGTAATTTGGTTATTATTGTACGATAGATACATTCGACAAGTTTAGGAAACTCCCATCCCTCATCAGCGTACCCTCCACGCTCGTGGCAGTGCTTGCCACCCGCAAACAATAATGCTCCCAAAATCGCATTTACTATTCCGCAGAGGCATCGCACTAGCCACGAGCTCCTGTTCCACCCTCGGCCCTGGAGCAAGTTCCGGCACGAAAGCGGTTCGCTTCTGAATCCCTTTACATTTTTATAAAGCAGCAGCTTAATTCAGCGGGCAGACGGGACGGCGCGCTGTCTCCTCAACGCGTCGAGCGAAACGGAAGTGAGAAAGAGATTTCGCGCGCTGAACGGAACGAAATGGAACACTGGTGGGATGCTGCGCGGCAAACTACGCTCGCTTCCAATTCCCTCCCCCGCAGACAGCTATCTCACGCCGCCGCGCCGCACCGCACCGCCCGATTCGCCAGGACGCTTGGCACCCTCGCCACCGAAAATTTTGACGGACCATCGATCATTTTTTCATATTCCGACATTCGTGCTTTATCGATATATTCTTTCCTTGTTTTATTCCACGCATTTGACTTGCAAATTGTAGACTCGCTTTTTCCATAAATCAGCGGCCCTTGCGCCCACGATTCTTCTCCACTGACGCTGAGCTGCCACCCACTTGGTTTACCCTAGGATTTACCAGAGCGAAGATCTTGATCTTAGAAGATTGATTTTAAGTGTAGTGTAGTCCCTTCTACTATTGATTGCTATTGTTATTGCTGGCAGCTCGAGAGATAGACTCTAGATTGTATTCAAGAGAAGTTCGTATCCCACTTCGAAGTTTTTTATTCATCCATAAGAAGAAAAGAAATTATAATCAATAATCATAACTTGTGTTTCTATTGGCTAAAAAATCAACACCAGTGCTAGGTATTTTATGAGTGCAATCCAATTTTCTAGGTTTAATCGAAAATCATATCATTAGTATCATGATATTCTGGCATTCTCTCTGAAACCTGATCTTAAACATATCGATTTTTATATAATCGACCAATTCCATTCGATCACTACTACAAACTAACAAACCCTACAACAAATAATCTCATTACCAAACCCTCCAAACTAAATACAATTTCCAACCATGCAACCTAAACATCAAAGTATCAGAATAATCCTTCTCTCTACGTTATCCAGGACTTCGAAACTATTCCGTACAAAAGAAGAGGATAATTTCCCCCGGTCGACCATATATCATGCCGGAGTACCACCAGGCTCTGTCCCGAATTCACAATCGCCAGATCCCAATGCGCTCCTTAGAGGACAGCGGCGCGCAAGCACGGGGTCGCGCGCGCCGCTGCACACACGAGAGGACTATAATTCCCGATAGTAGCGAGGGCAGTGCTAGATAATCGCGAGATAGGTGAGCAAATGGATCGAGCATGGAAATATCGAGGGTGGGTGGTGTGGTGGTGTGGTGGCGTAGGTCCGGTGGAGTGCAGGGCGACAACAGAAGAGAGTGGTACCGGCATGGGATGGCATGGCAGGGCAGGAGGCTAGAGGCGAAAGGTGTGCCACGGGACGGGAAAAGGGAGAAGTGCCTGCGGAGGAGTAGGAGGGGGTTGGATGGGTGCAAAGGGGATGGAAAGAGGGGGGGGGGGGGGGGGGGGGGGGGGTTTGAGGGTGTGGGATTCGGCGAGCGAAGCGCGAATGTGGGCATGATAAATCGTGGCCAGTTAGGTGCGTTAGCTACATACGGCGGCGCAAGGAGAGAGAATTATGATTGGAGAATTTATTTCTCCGGCGAGAAATTATTGCCACCATTATGCCGGCGAGCGAACACGTGTTTTAACTGGTCCCCGTGCCTTCGTAGTTCCGGGCTTGCCGCACATAAAGCTCGCAACGCCGAATTCCCGGCTAGCTACGATTTCCCGGAATGCGCCCCCCTTCCTGTACTGCTCGAAATGAATCGTTCATTTGGGAAAGTTCGCCAGAGATTTTCTAACGTCCACATTACCACCGCCGGCTTGTTAGCTGCGCACTGTAATGCGTAGCTTGCGGCGGAGAAGCCCGCCGATTCACGGCGATATTAAATCTGGCGCGGAATAATTGAATTTATTATAGAACCGAGTGGAACTAGCACTAGCCTGCCACTACTTCCCTCGTTGCGCTTTGGGATCGCCCGAGGAGCTGTTAGTATTTCGTAATTGGTCGAGTACTGGGAAGTTGAAGATTAATGGAAAGTAGCTGCGTACGTGAGATATTAAGACTTCTACCACTTTATATGCTTTCTAGAATGTACAGAGTAATTCACTTGCTGTTGAATCAGCTGTTTAACCATTTTACCAGACCTATTTTTTTTTCTTTATACGTACAGCAATAATATTATAATATATGTAATATAGAGAATGTAGAAAAGAGTTGGGAAGTATTCGAGTTAGTATTTAAATGTACAGGAATATTTAAGCATTCTTTCCCACATCCTACATCCCGTGTGTTATATGTAATATTAGATTGTGTATACTATGTTCAGCAAAAACTTAACACAAGGTCTAAACATAATTGTATAGCTAGGATGCAACGGGATCCAACGAGTAAAAAATAAGAAATTCTTCATTACAGCCAACATATAACGAAAACACGATCTTTGTAATTAAAATAAAAATCGTATACTTTCAGAAATATTAAAAAAATTTTAAATTTATGTTGAATGACTATCTCAATATAATTTATCTGTCAAAAAAATTAAAATGTAAAAAAATGCGCCAAGTAGCAGCTTGATTCTCCCACAAAATTGAGATATAACAAAAAAGATATAGATATCATACAAGAAAGTCAAGTTTTCATTCAAAGATACCTCGATTTAATTCGCATTAGCAATCAACAATAAATGAACAATAAATCAGCAATTAACAATACAAAAAAAGTTGGTGTGTGCGCGCTTCATTCGAGGCACTTGGTCCGGTAAAATTGTTAAAAACGTTTTTAACAAAATTAAGTTGTAGCAAAGTCACTGTTAGGTTTAAATCAGTTTCCCATTGGCTGTTTACGTCACAATGAAGTGCACACATGCCAAGTTTTGAAATTGTATTGAAATTATAGATAATTTGAGTTAACACTTTACAAGTTATTCTTGACTGTCAAGGGCCTAACTGATGGAGCACAAGCTTAAAGTGCTCAAATTAGTTTGCGCAAGCGTTGATTGCTAATAGCTGGCTTTCCCTTAAATTGTGAATAAACAACTCGTAATTATTGCTGAAAAGATTGATATGCTACACACTCAACAATTTTAACCATTGGTAATCAGCACTTGTTTACTAAATACAAGGGGGCTTGCAAATTACGCAATTTAACAATTTTTTCATTTTATATGTAATTCTTAATAATCACAAGACCACAAGGATAGGAGCAACAACAGGATGCCGTTTTATTAACTAAACAAAGCATGGAATTTAAAATAATATAACAAAATCGAGCTGTGTCACATAACCTTTATGACGCATAACCAACCGCGGCATAACCGGCTTAACCAATGCGTCGGTAAGGTAAACACGATACAGTCATATTGTCGCTGCAGCCCGCAGCATTTTAGAATGGTGTAGGATCGTGTGACAAAAGTGAATGCCACATTTTTTAGAAATTTAGGAATTCTATAAATATAATGACTCTCAATCTACCTTGGCTTTACCACGAGAAAAATTAGCAGGAGAAATTCATATCTCGTGAACCACTGAACCAATTAGGAGCTGCATCTTTATCATAAATCGAGGTGAAAGCTTTATAGCAGACGAAAACCGCTACACTTCGCGCGCTGTTATTATGCATACCTACTATTTGGCGCGAGACTCTAGCAAGTCTGCTGATTGGCCACTTGTTCCAGTCGTGTTCGATTACAGATATGAATTCTACGCACAAAACGCGACCTATTATTTACGTCTAATTAATCAGATATATCACACTTCGCGAATGAAACTGATCCACGTGGCATCGCGACGCTGATCAATTGTACGGAGTTGATGATGTAATTAAACCGCGCGGACAAGCAGGCCCCTCATATTTCCCATCAACAGGAGGGAGCCGCGTACTATTTCGAAAGCGCAAAGCACACGTAAGTGATTACAAGCGAGGCACATTTGCACGCGTGCGCTTGATACGGGGAGGCAGAGGGATCTTGCGTAACAACAATCCGATGCGCCCGCTGCACGCACGCTACGCGGAGCGTCGAGTTAATTAGTCACTTAGATAACGGCGATCGATGGCGTTATATTAATCACAAGCGAGCGAGTAATGGGATTAATATTAATCAGTAGCCCGTAAGAGGTCGGCCTGCGCGGGGCGAGATTGCACGCAGCGGTGGAAGGCGAATAGTCACGCAAGGGGGTGGAAAGCCTATGCAACGCGCGGTGTACCCTGCGATTCTAATTACCGATTAGACGCTGTTCGCACTCGGAACTGATACCGTGATAGAAGCATTCCCCTACGAGACATCTAGCGTGCTCCACGATTCCTATCAAATAATTGTCGCCGAACATTTGTGCTGTAACAGTTTTGGAAAGCTTCGAGTGATTTGCAGCTTGTATTAATATTATGTCGATCGATCGATACTGTATAATGAGTATGACACAAGATTAAAGGTCAACGTATTTTGGCGTCGAATGGCAAATAAAACGCAACAATGCAAATGCCTGATGAAATTAACATATTTGCTAAGGGCGCAGTATTGTTGTTCTGGTAACACGTGTATCAATGCCAAAAAGATTATGCGTGTGTATTGATAGGATTTGCGGCGCATGTGTTAATGTCAGGAAAATGATATCATTCAACACAGAATCAAATATTATTATTGCCATTAGCTAATACAATAATTATTTTACCACGAATGGTATTTAGTTAACTTTTCTTTGCAACAGTATACATGACATGACTAGTGAGAAGTACATTAGTACAATAAGTAGAACCATAAGCCCACAGGTAAACTTTTGTCGAAAAAATAAGATTTCTGCTAATGCTTCAACAATTTGATATTAGCTATACACTTAGTTCACGTAATTTATCGAATACTTACAAATAATTAGTTAAATATATCTTGGGGACATGAGAATATAAACTGAACTACCCATTTAGTTTCCAGTAGCGATTTTCTATTTCTATCTTTCTTGAATCTGGTTTTCGCGTATACGAAAAAATTAATGAACATAATGTAACAGTGTTTGCTTCTTCTTGATGCAAGTTTCAGGTGTTTCAAGAGAAAACGCAGAAACAATATAAGAAAGTTTGCTTGGGCAGTAGATCAATTGGGATAATGTGGTTCGAATGAGAGAGGGCTTTGCTGTAGGTACTTTTTGTAAGAAGCAAAAAAAGTTAGGCAAGCCTAAGTTGTGGAAGGGCGTGGGGGGCAGGAGGGGGCAGGGTGGGCAGGGTGCAAGAGTATAGAGAGAGGGTGGGTGCTCTTCAAAGGAGCGAACAGTTGTCTAGGTACGACCACAGGGCCGCAAAGTGGGGCCGGAGAGTAGATTTGAAACTTAACCGAATTCACTTATGTATTCGGTAAAGTGTATTCGACGAGAGGCGGAGGCTTTCGCCGGGGGGTTCTGGCACGGCGCGGCATGGCGCGGCGTAGCGTTGGCCTCGGTTCTTCGGTGCGCCGGTTGGGTTCGGCCCCGTTCGGCAGTCGCGGTTTTTGAAAGCCCTTTGCACAAAACAGACGCGGGCTTGCACACGAGCGTTGCTGGGCTATCCGCAACCGACAGTGCAGTAGAGACTGCGGTTAGCAGACCGCAAGCTACTACCACCCACGCGCCGCCGGATCCGCACGGGGGCCCCGGCCGCCGCTCCGCTCCGCGCGGAGGCACCGCTCATGCTCTAAACCCTCTAACGAGCTTACTTCCCCGTAATATCTGGCCGTTTTAGTTTAATCCGCACCGTCAAAGATAAATTCGTTTGCGATTAATTCGCCTCCCCCCACCACACGCCCTTCGCCACCCCTCTCCCTTTTCCCTATCCCTCTGCTGCCCCTTCGCCGCCGCCGCCGCCCACGCCACCACGTCCAATTGTAATTTCGCTACTCACTGTCCCGGCAGCTGCCTCCGGCGATAGTGTTGCCTTGCGTACGCCCAGCCAACCGTCGAAAGTGTGCGTCATACACCATGATCCTATTTTCTATTGGTGTCGGACGTTTGTCCCAGTTAGGTTCTTCGAATCAATAGCATCGATGTATTAGAACTGCATAGTGATGTTCTACACGTATGCGATATATAATCCTGGGCGTATGTGTATGCTACAATGCTAACATCGACTTGGCCGGAAGTCACGTCGCTCCGGGGCATTGTATAGAAAGTTTGACTTTTCGTAGAAATATACAATAACGCGTATATTGAGCGATAATGCTGTGATATAATTATAAAGGATTAATATTGGTCATCGGTTAACCCTTACAGGGTGGTCTTTTTTAATATCCATCTGCTACCTAGGAAAAATCGGACATAAGTATACTCAATTTCTTGCAATTTACATAAATATATAAAAAGTTATTGATTTAATTTTTTTCATCTAACAGAGCAGACGCATTTCTCTTTCATTATAATGATTACGATTTTTATAGCAAAAGGTAATTTATGTTTCTTTGTGACAAGTAAACTCGTGAAACACTGTTAAAGGCTTAACGATATTATTATGCATGTATGTATCAAAAGTTAATGTACAATCGCCGCATTCCGCGCCCAAACTTCTCTTTGATACTGATGCTGCAAGCCGCAGTGATATAAACTTCCTTTGATCATACAGAACTGGTATTCACATTTATAACTAGAATTATATAATGTATACTTCTACAATTCTGATATAAAATTCTAATAAAACTATTGGTTATTGCTAGAATATCTGTGTTGAAACGAGTAAATTGAATTTTATAATATTGCGCATTGCTTAACAATTTGGTTAAATGTGTATGAAAAAAAGCTCGTGTACAATTACCACATTTCACGTTTAGACTTCACTTTGATGTAAATTTCCCTTGATTATGCAGAATCTGCACACATGCAACTCGAATTATGCAATATATACTTGTTCAATTTATTTATTTATTTTCAATTTATGTGAAACTGTAATAAAACTGTTGGTTGTTGGGAGAACATTAGCGTTGAGCTTTTAGCGAGATTTTCTATCATATCTTATATAATTTAATGTCATGAGTCTGGAATAGCAAGGCTGCTGTGGATTTCCGACCTTTACCTTTTGCAACTGATGATGTTCTGATAATATAAGGTCAGATACCCGAACGATATTTTCAGCCGTCTAAAATCCTAAGTGGAGCAGAATGCGAAGTACCGTTTTAGCAGGAATTAATTCGTATTTAAATCTAAAATCCTTAGCTGTTGGCAACTAGTAGAAGCATTGCATTTATGTTTGCGAAAAATAAGTAAAAACTCTATATAAAAACGCTTTTGCCCTTGAATAAATTGAAATATCACCTTTTTCAGGAAACGAGCTTAGCGTTGGAATACTGCGCCATGGGGAAGGTTATTTAGTTCCAATTAATCATGACCGAATTCAATATTGAGTAATTTGCATGAAAGAAACCATTCAATTTTTCAAATAAGGTCGCCTAGAAAATAAAATAAACTTGGTCTCGCAAGAATCAGACTTCTGTCCCGACAACTTATAAGGCCATGGTTTATTTTCATATCGGGCAGGATAGCCCGAAAATGTTCTATATTGTCTAGAGAAGTTGGAAATTACAGACAGGAGCAAGCGAAGTGGAAGTGTATGCCGGGAAAGCAGCCGGCCCCCGATAAATCACGCTCTCGATACTGAGTCGGTATTCAGGGCGATAAGAACCTTATTTGTTCGACTCCATAGGCGCGCGCGATTCTTTGCCCGGGCGCGCTTTCCACCCGGCGAATTCAGCGATAGGGCGGTGTTCAAAAAAAGCGGCGCTAGTTCATCGACAATGGCTAGGCCGGAAGTGGTGGATAGGGGATGGTGGCGCGGTGAAAAATGTCTCCGACGACGTCTCGGCCCCTGGTGTAGTGGTTGGGCGAATCGGTCGGCGGCGTTCTGTTCGCGCGCGCACAACGGGAAATTGGCCGTAGAATATTTACGAGCTGGTCTCACCTCCCCCGACAGAACACATCAGGCGAGCGCGCGAATAGCGCCGCGGCCAACTACCGCGCAGCTAGACGGCACCTTTTGTGTCCGTCCAGGGAGATCCCGAATGACATAGCACGAGACGAGCACAGCACCGCCGACGAGCAAGAGACAGAGGGAGAAAAAGAGAGAAAGAGGGAGGGTGGGAGGGTGGAGAGGCGCTGCGTGCGCGTACGGTCCGTCGCGCGGATTCAAGATTTTCTACGGCCACTACGGGAATGCAGGAAGATAGCGCAGCGAACAAAAGAAGAACTCCCATCTCTTGTGCAGGAGAGGACACATGTGTGCGCGCCGGAGGATGGTACACACCGTCAGACTGGCACCCGCCGACCAACCCTGCGCAAGTAGACGTCGTTTACTGCGTGGGCAAAGGGGAAAAGTGGCCGGCTAGCAAGGGGTTGCAGGGGCTGGAGGGGCTGGAGGGGCTGGAGGGGGGCGTTGGAGGATGAAGCGCAAGAGAGCCAAGAGGGTCCGCCTGAACTAAACTTACCGGCCAAGGAACGCAATCGAGTGGGATTAAACCTTCTCGATTGCTTCTAACTTCGACCTCTCTACCTCTCCCTCTCTCGCCTTCTCCCTCTCCTTCTCTCTTTCGCGCGATCTCTCCCTTTCGCGCGTCCTATCATTTTTCTCCTTCTCCATTTAACTTGCTGGTAACCTTCTGTCGTGACCCTTTCTTTCTTCCTGCTCCTCGAATAATCCGCTGCTCCCCTGAATCCATCCTAGCTGCCCTTTCCTCTTCCCTTCCTCTATCTTTATCATGCTCCCTCTTTCACTCTCTGTCTCTCTGATTCACCGTTGCGGTGAAAAGACGCCCGACGATGGTGCGCTGTCGTCTCGATCTCCCGGCCGTTTCGATTCTCGCCGTTACCCCCCGGGTTAATTGGACATTTTTTATTGTCAATTTGTGATTGAGATCGCGGCGGCCTTTGTCACGCGGGGCTGGCTAACGGGGGGAGGGGGATTTCGGAATGGCGCTTTGTCCGAAGACTCGCATTAGGACACCTTTTGTCCCTTATCTCTAGCCACTAGTGCACTCCTTCTTCCACTCACGCCAGCTGCTCTTTCGGTCAGCAAAATCGGATCGTATAGCCCCTCAATCAAGCCACCGCTCTTAGATAACTCTAATGTGCCAATGATACTTTCGAGAGACCATCCTCGCATACTCATCTTCCTTAAAAATTCTAATCCGTCTATCGGCCACAAATGTTATTATTTCCCTGGCGGAAGTCTATGGATTGTAATTAGCTTGCAAGATACTTATGTTCGATGTAAGATTCTATAAGCTGACTGGTATCTAATTCTGTTGTCGGGTATGTTGCAGGGCGAAAAGGCGACCCCGTGAAGTGCGAGCATTCAGCTTGTCAACCCGTTGACTATCGTTCTTTGACTAACGTTTGAGAGAGAGAGACGGCCGTTTTCTGTGTATTGCAAGCCAAACATATTGTTGCAAGCTGCACTCGCAGAACGCGTAATCATAGAGGACGACTCGGATCGGGGCACGAACAGATAGATTTATTAGACAGATGTGGCACGTCTTTACAGCTCGGGATCTCTGGAATGACTCTCTAGACAAAATGCTACCAAGTTGATAGTGGTAGTCAAGGGTATTTCAAAGGGTGGCACTTCAGGTGATCTCAGTGGTGTCACTCTTCCGACGAACAAACGAGCAGGGTGCATGCGGGGCGCGCAGGGCCGTAGCTATATTTTTAAAGACACAGGGCCTTTTTTCTAGATTTTCCCAATTTTGAAATAAAGAAAGGGTATATGTGCATTAGAAGATTGGCCTGTGAATTTGATCTTCAACTCCTTGCGCCATCTTTACATAGAAACTGTGAAATAAGTTTAAGAATATGAGTGTAGAGCGGGTAACGTGCAAGTTGTGGAGGGCACTTCTTCCCTTCAGGGAAAACCCAGGGTGCAATAAACTTCCTGAACTTCGCCATGCTGACGGAAGTGACCCGACTACAAACTGTCTTCGGAAACATTACTATTCGCTGACTTCAGCCTCGAAAGCGCCTGTGATCTTTGACGCAATTATCAATACACAGGTCACGCGGATTCCTGAATCCTGAAGTCTCAAGGTTATTTCTTGCGTCCACGCCCTCCGTTTTCGAGCATTCTTACACTTCATAATTTAAAAAAAATATAATTATATGTATTAATTACGATTTATACGATCAGCTTAGTCCACTTTCTTTTTAGTAAATCAGTTTATGTATGAATAATCGCAGCTGAACGTTTTTTGATTTGAATGAGCGAGCAGTTGTTTGAGGAACCGCAAAATACTTTAATACAATGCGACCATTAAAGCTATGAATTAATATCACAAACCGTAAAACTATTCACAGATGCTCCATTCAGATGCAAGTGTGTGTATCTGGCCAGCGAGAGTCCGGTGATGTATAGTTGACAAGAATTCATTCATTAGAGCCAAGGACGAGTAGAAAACCGGCGATTTGTGATTACTTAAACCGTCGCATTTTTCCGCTCCGCTAGCTGTCGCCGGGCGAGGGACTCTGTAATCCTGCCTCGTGCCATCTCGGACAATGCTCGAACACTTTTCCACTGGTTCAGTTTACCGAGCGCGCGCGCGTGTATGCAGCGGGTGAAAAAGGAAGACGGGGTGGTCCACCGAGTGACGATGGTGTAAGACCGTCGGTGAAGAAGAACGGGCTTTCGCTTTGCTACTTTCGTCAGATGTATCGCGCAAGCAAACATCAGCAAGTAAGTGTGCAGGGTGAAAGGAGAAGAGGGTGAGGACAGAGAGGGGGTGGCGGCGGCTGGGGAGAAGGAGAGAGAGAGGCGAGGCGAGGCGGTCCGGAGTGGAGGCGGCTAGGTCCCTCGACTCACAGGGCTAAATCGTAGACTTTTTTACATGCTTACACGGAGAAAGCCCTGAAATATTAAGCGCGCAATTACCAGAGCCATTCAGCGCGATGCAACGCTGAGACACGCGTCGGTAACGCACAGAAAGGCGGATCAGCTCGACCGGAGCCGGCGGGGCCGGCATGAAAGGGAGTCGAAGGAGACAGATAGAGCGTAAAAGTGAGCCAGTAAGAGAAAGAGAGCATAGACGCGCAAGGGAGGAAAAGAGAGAGAGTGCCAGAGGGGTGGGGGGTTGGGAGGAGCGGCCAGAAACACGCACACCTTTCGTCTCCCTGCGCTGCGCCTCTTTTTTCTCTACACGTCGACTGAATGCGATGATAAAAAGCATGCCGGGCAAAAAATGAAAAGCTTTTGAGCCCGACCGAGATCCAGCAAAGGGGAAAGAGAGACGGATGGCGCGCGCGGCGCAATGTGCACGGCCACATTGTTTCGAGACTCGCTCGCTCGCACGTTGCCCCGACGTCCGTCATGTGCATCGCGCATCGTTCTTCAGTCGTCATTAAAGCTGGGGGGCTATTAAGTATATTAGACTGACTGCGGATATAAAAATCTGAGCATTGCCTCTTCCTACGAAATCGCGGCCATGACAGCTGAGAGCACTCGGCTGTAAACGAGGTTAGAACAAGCCCCCTGCGCTCTGAATAACGGGCAAAGATTTAAGAATAATAGTATAAATAAGGGCGAGGTGGTGCGTTCAACAGGTATACTGCCGGCTTTTTGAATATTCATGAGGTATCCATTAAACACGGCATGATTTGTTCTCATTGTACGGCTCTAGGCCGTACACCCTCGTCGGGCGTCGGCGGCGTCGCTGCCGCTGCCGACGCCGCCGCCGCCGCCGCCACCGCCAGATTTGCATGCGGGAATGCCCGCATATAATGCATTTTCCCTTTTCCACCGCGCCCGCTGGAAACACGCTCTTTCATGCCACCGGCTATCAAGATAAGTAACGTCGAATTAGCGCCGCTCGCAATCGCAACGACACGCGAGACAATGCCTTTAATGACCTCGGCGACCATTAACTAAGCGGCCCGCTTGACCGAAAAAAAGTGACGTCGCGCGCCTACACGCATACACACGTACATACACGTACACACTCGCATAACAGCGATAGTTTACAAGGCGATGTTCCTTTTCGCAGGTGATTCTGGCTGTATCTCGACTAGCACAGCATGGAGAAGCGTCGCTCCGAAAATAGCCGGGCCTCCTCGGCTTAGTGCATGGAAACGGGGTTGAAGCGGGAACGCCGGTACACGTCGATGGGAGGGGACGTGTGAGTACGTGCAAGTGACGATGCCAGCGTAAAAGTAGCATTGCCAGCCCGTGCACTTGAGCGTCTGGGTGTATAGGTGTATGTGTCGTATGTGGCACACGGTAGGAGGGGGGAGGTTGGGAGGTTGGGAGGTTGGTTGGTCGGATGAGGAGGACGCGGAGAAGGTGAGTAAGGGGTTGAAAGCGCAGCGCGTATACCTATATACATTATCTAGCAGCCATTTCGGTGGCATCATGGCATCGCTCCCCGAGTTTACGGGCTGCTCCATCACGCGAGAGCTTAGCTTATCTCAATGCGACACAACATATCTGAGGCTTCCGTCTCTCCCCGTTGCTGCGGGGAAACTACTGTCAGCAGCGACAGGTGGCAGGGCCCCTGTAATTCGCGGTCAAACGATAGCCCGGCGTCCCCTGCCAACCCCAGCCCTCTCCCAGCCCTCCCCCAGGCCTGGCCGAGCCGTCGCGCACCGACACGCCGCGGTTTAGAAAGTTCTGTCGAAGATTAAGCCGGGGATTTATCGCGCCACCGAGGGACAGTACATTCTCCGAACGAGCATCCGCCGCCAGTGTACACAGCCGCTCTGCCCCACCGACGTTATTGTGACCGCTTTATGCCGAGACCTTCGGACAACAGTTAATCGAGCGGCACTCCGATAGCGCTTAGTCGCTCGGTTAATAGAAGCTGAGCTTAATCACACCCGTCGTCTTCTTGTACTTCCCTCTAGAGTGACGGATTCTGTGCGCCGACTACGTCTTCTTCAAGCTTTCACACTAACTTGTCGAAATCGGTTTGCAGTAGTACTTGTCTTATCTAGTTACAGCTTCTTGGACCGGAAGCATAGGATGTTCTGTGGATTGATTGTTTAGACTACATTGTCCTTGTTCGACTTGTTGATAAAAATTGAATGCGCATGCTTTGGTTGTGTCGATGATTCAATGGAAAATCCTGCCCGAACATGTAACATTTTTGTAAGTTTCTGATCTCAAATACAGTGTTCAATAATCTATCGGTTGGCAAGAATGTTTAATAGTTTCATATTGCAGTGTTACTATTTGGATGGAATGATTTCTTTTTTTACATGTTCACTGAGATTTGAAGAGTCAGCTCTATTACTTTGGGGATTTTCGTCTGATGAGTTGAACGAAAAAGGGTATTATTCCGTCTGTGTATTGCGCATGGAATAAAGTAAACGATCTAATGCTTTTGCGAAAGCAATTTTGGGAGTCGTGTGGAAAGATTAGTGCGGTAGAGCAGGCAGGGCAATAAAACTGATCACTCTGAAATTCGAATGACAAAAGAAAAGGAAAAAGAGTGAACAGGGTGGAAAGGCGGAGGGCATTAAAGTACTTTGCGCTTGGTCGGGCTACGAATTTCAATCTGGAGTCTCGAAACGATCGTTCCTCCGGTAGAAATGGAGTGGGATAAAAGAGAGATTATCGGCTCGAACCTTTTGAAAACGGGGGACACCGCACTCATATCTTCCAACTGACAGACTGCTAGTGCTTTTAAATACCCGCTCTTTGAGGGAAAAAATCCTTCGCCCTATAATATATTATAAAAAAGCAGAAATTTATAATCGCAATAGAAAGTAAGATTCTAATAAATAAAACTGTTACACTGAATTAAATCTCTCCAAGGTTGAGAGAAGTGTAAAGAGTACTACAGAGAGTTTACTCCGTGTCGGGATTCGTGCTAAAATAACGATTTTTCAAGCATGTATTACAACAGTACTTGATTCGCCACTTGTTTCCAAGAGAAATAATAATCGATCAACCATTTATACAATTAAATGGTGGAAACCTTGCAATAAATAATTTTTTATTTTTTCACCCGGCACAAGATTTTCACACTCGAGTGGTGAACTACTTGGATTAGAGGAAGAGGATCCGATACCCCACGATTTGTACGACCACTAAAGCTTCGCCGACGCCGATTAAACCTTCGGATCGTACATCTCGAGGAGAATGTAGTATTTTCCCATGGAACGATAACATTACACCTCGAAGCGCAGTGGAGCCGGACATCACGTTCATGGTCGAGGCGGATTGGTTGAGGCGGATGGTGGATTGGAAGAGGTGCGCCATAAATGCACTGGTGATCTTGCGGTGTCTGCAGCTGAATGACGTGTATGATCCCTGAGTCAGGCTGCAGGGACCTTCAGGAACGAGGAACGACGTTGTACAGACACTGGACGCCACTTACGCCGTGCAAACATTAAGCCCCCTTGCTTCCCTCCCTCCGAGTCGCTTCGCGGGCTCCTCGCCCGTATAGCCGGAAGGTCTACGCGACTGAGGCGAAAGTGGGTGCGTTAGGCGCTGCGGCATGGAAGAAACGAGCTAGACAGAGAGAGAGAGAGAGAGAGTGGGCGAGCAAGAGAGGGAAAGGGGGAGTGAGAGTGAGTCCGATGTTTCAGAGGAAGGTTGCGGAGGACCTCGGGCTTGGACTGTGTCCACAAGACTGGCCGTCGGCGCGCACGGGGCGCAGGGTGTCCTAGAGTACACACCCGCTATAACCAACGAGCCGTTGCTCGGAATGACCTAGCCGCGTATAAAATGCATGGGATTTCGCTCTAATGCCGGCCAGAGAGTTTGCCCGGGAGCGTATTTAGTCCCAAAAGATGAATGTAACAGGTCTCTTTTGACCCGCCCACCGCGAGAGGAAATGGGAGCCCGAGTGCCCAAAGGATGTATATCTATAGCCGTAGTCCTTGCTCCACTCGGAATCACAAATTGGTCTTTTGGGAGAACCCTTGCCACTGTCACGTGATCCTTAGCGGCCCCCTTACAACCTTTAATGCTTTGACCTCGGGACTTAGCAGGGAATAAATTTCTTAGAGCGGAAACTCACTGATCTATTGAGCTGTCCAAGCTAAGGTTTCCGTTGGTGTAACTAACTATGAGTGTAAGGATGTTGGACACTTTCGGGATTGAACAGCCATTAACATCCATTTCTATCGTAACAAAAGCGCGAATCATTATGGTCTTTCTTCAAGACTTTCTCTTGCTTTATTTCAGATCGGATTTCTGTGTCAACCTAAGCAATAATCCAATAATTAGCCGTCGATTGATTGATGCTTATCATCCCTGATTGATGAATTCATCAAGCATAATCTTCTCATGAAAAATGTCCAAACTATTGCGATTCGTCCTCAGCGAAAGTCTAGTTCTTACGCAAACCCCATAGCGAACTTGCGGAAACACGATTCCATTATTTATCGAGTCGGACTCGGTCGAAAGGGGTTAAGTGCCAATTGGTGTGGACAGTTTCGGTGAAGAGAAACGATGGCTCCATAGAGACAGTGTCAATCCAAGAAACTGAGTCTTGTGTAACCGCGAATATCTGAAAGTTCAATTTCTCCTTTCAGCGGGAACGCGGAGGATTGAACGGCGAGAGAAGTAACGAGGACAAACTGATTGCCGGCTCAGCGAGTGTCTCGGCTCGACTCGCCCGGCCCGCCGCCCGCGCCGCTGAATGAAAACAAATGACGGAAAATAACATTACCAGTTAGCAAGTTGCACTTGCAGCCGAAGGAATGGGTATCGACGATAGAGCCGGTGGCGGTACTAGATAGTCGAGTGGGTGGATACCACACGCCTGCGGAGGAAAACAAAACGAGTCTTCTGAAAGAAGGTACGTACGTGGCCGATTGCGAGAGCCGAGGGTAGAAGAGGCTCACTCGAGAGCTTTGGTGGGAGAGGGAGCGAAGGAAGAGGAGCTGAACACCCCGGGGAGCCGGCAGCTCGTTACGCCAGATGTGGTGCAAGCTCTCCACCCCCCAACTCCCAACCTTACACCCCCCCGCCGCCGCCCACTTCTCCCTGAGCCCCTTCCACCGCCGCAGCGCCGACTCTCACCCTCTCTCACCCTCTCTCGCCCTTCCACCTCCTAGCAGGCCAGGCTCTGCTCCCCTCTTCATGGGGTTTTCTTCACCGCTTCAATTCTTATCGCTCTCCTGGTTCCTTGCGCGCATCCATCTCTATCACCGTTATTGTCCCACCCCTTGGAGCCTCACGTTTTCGAGTTAGCGGCGGTCTGAATAATGTCCCACAGTATATCCCAGTCCTCCCTCTATGTACGCATCGCTGCTCAGTAACAAGTGGATCCTATAGCACAGCACTATCCGTCGCACTGTTGCTACACTGCGGGCGACGCTCTCCTCTTACGGGTTAAGGAGATCTGTCGCGCTACCGATCCCGATTACGCACTATCTAGTCGTGGACCGGAGAAGCCCTCGCTACTCCACAATAGTTCTGTTGCTGCTGCTGCTGCTGCTGCTGCTGCAAACCTCTGCTCCTTTTCTCTTTTCCAAGGCAATAGATGCAGAATGGTTGCTTGCGGCTTTATGGTTTGCGGCGCGTGTCATAGATTTATTTCTCGGCTAGAAAAGCAACCGCGGATGTATCGTTGATACACTTGGATACCTGAGTGTCTGAAAGTGCAATTTGGCCTTTCGTTGGGGTTTCTCTATTTTATTGTGTGTATTTCTGGATTATATTGGTATATGTTGGAAATTTCACCCTGCAACAAGCGACTGTTGTTGACATCCGCTACATACATGTTCGCTAGGGCAAGGATTCTGTTCAAGTTAATATTTATGCTTTTTTTTCTGTAAAATTGACAATTTTTAAGAATATTTGGAGAAAATGATAAAGCAGTGTAGGGGTTACTTTTTAAGATATATTGATTTAGATTTTAATAATTAAGTAAACTCGCATGAGATGAAATGAATACCATTGGTCTATTATGCAATGTGATACAGAGCAACATACATATTACAAGCATTCTAGGTATGAATGTTCTCGGATTTCTGCAGAATCTATACATAAGCTAACTGGTTCTTTAAAACTATTATTGATATGTTCTGGCCTTTAAGCAACTGACTTCAATTCATTTTCTATCAAATAGATATGTTTTAGTCCTCATTTAGTGGGCTTGGTTACCCGAAAATTCCAGCAAAGTAACTTTTAAACTCTATAAACTCTCGTCGTTATTTATACAAAATTGTTTCTGGGCAAACAAGATTAAAAGATGTAGCGCTTAATTCAAATTTTAGTGGTCAGAACATTGTTGCTACGTAAGAGATAAGAAAAGGTTCAGACATAAAGAGGGCCCTTATTACGTAATTGCGAAGCTGTCGATCGTTTCAAAGCAACCTTGAAATTATTCCTTGCTATTACAATCTTGGACCGCTTGATTACGTTTCTTTGTTTCGTGCATTTGCAATTGGTACTATGTAGAATGGGATCAAGTATAAAGAGCAGTAACTGAAGAGAAAGAGGATGACCAGGCTTTCCTGGAGGACTCGGTAATGACTGTCGCTACTTTTCCACCGTGTCGGAAGCGCATTGCGCCATTTCCGGTAGGCCGGAAGTGCGGTAACAAAGCGCTTCCGGCAGGCGGTCTCGAGGAGGCTGTTACGGCGAGCTCTAACGCAGGGGCACTCGGTGACATTTCAATGAACTTTGCGGCGAGGCCATTTTCTCGCCAAAGTTCACCTCCTGCGTGTGTGTTTCGGAGGTTGACGAACTCCCTCTACGAAATTTCTAATTTTCTACCAAGTGAAAAATGTCAACGTCAGCTTAACTTAAGACGTTTCTACTGCCAAGGTGTCAGAATTGCGAGTAAAACTCATATTACTGCCAATTCTAGAATAAAGCAACGGATACTGTATATCACCGGAAACAATGAATATTCACCAGTAAGATTTAGTAACACAATGTGTTAGAAGTTTCATATAAGCGTATGCTTGTGTGTATTTAACGGGATAATTAATCAAGCCTTTTCACCCAAGAGCCGCAGCTCTTCCTGGAAGAGTGAAACAATTTCGGCGAGGAGCAACTGGTAACACGTGGAAGAACATTTGCTTGGATTCGATTTGCGTAATCCAGTGGGGTGTACGTGTCGACGACGTCGACGGTGGGTTGAAGCAGGCGCGATTAAGAACGGAATCACGGTAATCGAGCGATTCGGATTCAGGCCACGTTCTTAAGAGGTGGATGCATGCAGGCCCGAGGAAATTTTTCAATCGGCCTGCAGGATGCCCGAGAGATGCGCAGCCTCCGCTACGCCGCTTTCAATCGTTGGCACCCGCTTAAATCCTTGATCAGTAGTTCCGAACTGAAACCCATTAAGCCGTCGTCACGAATGTTTCGCCGTGGAACCAAAAAATTCCCTGAAGAATTAATGGATTCGAAGCAAGACATACAGGCCAGAGATACGTTTATCGGATTTCCTTTCCCGTTGCTCTCTTCGCCGCGCTATCCAGACTGATACTTCAGGAAGTTAATGAATTTTTCATGCTCGCCTTAAACTCGTGCGCTTCGTCGAGCCTTTCCAAGTTCCTTTTATTTCAGCAGGATTTTCACGTGTGCAAATTCAAAGCCGATTTTTCCTACTGGAGCAATGTCATCGCGAGAAGTACTTAACACTTTTTACAAAGTATCCTGAAATATTTTAATGTTCTTCTTCAAAGTTTTGTACATTGTACAAGGCACGAACTGTTTTTTTCAGCTTTAAACATGTAGTGTACATCGACCGTAACTGTTGCTTTATGGTGCGCCACCGAACTTCCCAGGACTATATATATGTAGAAGTCGTGTTCCATATTTCGTAAGCCTTACAGAGGCAAAGTCGCGTGACAAATCGGATGTTGCTTTGGCCTAGATTTTCGTTTGCCGATTTTTCATTTCCCACCCTTTCAGAATAAATTTATGGTACTCGAGCAATCCATACGATATCTTTGAGACACGATAAACTATCGATAGGTATAAGTTAACGAAACATTTATTTGAATATTTTTTCATTCAACGTGGTTTTAATTAGTTTCCTACAAATATCATGTGCAAGAACACCAGACTCGGTAAACTGATAGATTTGCTTTAAAAACAAAGAATTATAGATTTAACTACAAAATTAAGAAATGCATGTATAATATATTGGAATCGAACATTAAAATAATAAGCACGAAGACGAATTATATATAGAATTTGAAGTTCTGTGCAATAACAACAAATCGTAATAACGGGGACTCTACCAACATACGCACGTACTTGATCACATTCAACATTAACTACGTGCGATGACAAATTTTCACGCTCACATATCGCAATCTTTCATTTTCCTGAAAGATAAACATACGACGGCCATATAAATATCCCGGCACTCGTTAATCTCCAATAAAAAGCAGGAGGGTGCAAACGCTTCCATTACTTTCACTACAAATCACAGCCCGCAACTGCAAATAAATTCCAACCGAAACGCGTCCATTATAAAGTTAACACGATGCGGATAATTCTCCGGGAGCGAGGTGATCGTCTTCCTCGGACCGGTTGCTTTACCACAAATCACTCGACATTATCGTAGCATAAATTCTAGCCGTAACACGTCCATTACGAGGTTAACACGCCGTGGATAATTCCCCAGCTACGACACCAGATTGTCTTCTTTACGTCGATTGGGGAGGTGCGCGGCCGGCCCAAGGATATTTCCCGTCGGACTAAGGAGAATCCCGTTAAAAACGGTTATACGATGACGTCTATTATAGTGTCGAGTTATCGGGTCGTAGATCGTGCCAGACGTGCCAGTATCTCGGCGCGCGGAGGGGGTTGCGGAGGGGTGCTGCGGAGCGAGCGGGCCGGCTAAAGCCTCTGCTGGCAGAGCTCCCAAACTCCGAGCGGAACGCATGCATTCGTATTACTTTTTCGAACGAGCCCGTGCACCGAGGTGGCAATAGAAGCGGGCGGGCACGAGAACGGGAACGGGAACGAGGGCGAGGGAGCGGGGGCGGCGCGGCGCGGCCCGCTGGAGGTACGGCCGTTTTATGAAAATTGCAGAGCACCCGTTCCAGCTGCCCCGAGGCGAAATATGTTGCTCCCATCTTGCGATTAATGGTCGTTATTTTATTTCGAATACGCGCCGCTGAACACGTCCGGCCCGGAACCCCCGCACCGCCCCGCGCCCCCCCCCCCCCCTGTCGGCTATGCGCCCAGAGAGAGAGCAGCTCATCTCGTCTTGCCCCTCTGCATCCTAAACCCTCCACCAGCCACTTGTGCACCAGGACTCTTTCACCGTCGCCAGATATTTGCGCCGAGATCTGCTCTGATTTAACTGGGTAACAGCAGACATTTTTGCGATGCCGTTGGTAAAACGAGGAGGCGGTGACGCCTTGGTTGTTGGGGGTAGGAAGGATGCGCCTAGTTTGTCTTCTCCGTCAGTAGAGGCAAATTTAATATTTTCTGAACAATAATCATAAGTGAGAATTATATAATAATAATATTTTCGATAGTTAAGATTTGCAACTGCTGTTTCAAGTGGGTTTATAAAACCAGGGAATTTCTTGACAGAATGAGTTTGAAAAGTGGAGAAAATAAAGTTGAACTATAGAAAATGTACATGTTAAATAAATAATAAGTCTGCTTTCATGAGAGAGCTTTATAAAAATCAGTGGTTAATATTACGCAATAACATCCGTTAAGAATAAAACAATTTACATATTATAGGTATATTAATAATGATTGGAGTATTTGGGATTCGTATGAATGCGCTTGTAACCGCAGAGCGCGGAGATTTTCATTGGTAGAACCAGCGAGGGATATTAATTGTCAGAGGCGAACAAAGTCCGGCCATAATGTGCAATTTTACGTGCGCATACATTGGTTTATGAAACTCCAAACGTTTCCACCAATAAATACCTTATGCCGCACGTCAAATTACAGGTTTGAAGTTTAATACCGTTGTGAGGTGCGAGTGGAAATATCTTTCGGTGGGTATTTCATTACCGAGTGGAAATATTAAAAGTCACATAAACGACAGCGGGGCAAAGCGCACTGAAACATGATGCTGCGCGGATCAACATATTTTTCGCGAAAGTTTCAAAAGCCCATTCGAGAAATATTCCGGCGCAACATGCGGCCACACGTGATAGTACGCCGCACTGACGTACACTTACAGTTATTTGGAAACTTGGACTTCGAGAAAGGAAAATATTTATAAAATAGTGACATCGAAGTTCTGAGAAACTTTGGGGAAAAACTATCGCAAAGGTATTTTACATATTACTACATTTCAGTAGTATATATTTTTGTCCGAATATTCCTTTATGACAGGGCGAAAATTGAAATTAAAAATCCTCTTACTGCAAAATGTGGAAGTTATTTCATGTTGCTTTATTGGAGACATGTCACCTTGAGTTTACTAAGAGGCACAAATAAAGGCATACGGAATAAGATGTGTCAACTAGCTGACACATTCCAATTTTTCTTTCTTATATTTAGTGTTATTAGTTTTATACAGTTACTCTTCGTTTTAAAGTGCATCGAAATAAAATGATTCCTACGGTTCTTCAATATTATTAACATTATGTTACCTTAATGCCTTTTCAATAGATATTGGAAACGCTTAACTACTAAGAAGAAGAAGTGTCACAGATATAACAAATAACCACTAACTAACTGACGGAACTTTCATTTACCCATAAATATATTTAACACTAAATGAGCCAGGAACAATGTTCACACAGAAATTCCTAATCACAAACATTTCTCCGAAGCCTATAATGTCCTCTTTTATACGTAATTTTAAGTAATTTCCGCAAGCCAAGCAAATAAGACAAGTCATTTGGGAGGTCTTCCTGGTCGTGTGAAATTTTCATAATTCCCCTCTTCGATCAGCCAATAGGTTAGGTAGGAGTCACAGGGAGCCGAAAAAAAATCGAAATTGATCGGAGTTGGGAGGGTGCGGAGGTGTTGGCTCGTACGGTGGCTGGTGGTGCTCCCACCTCCTCCTGGACACCATCAGCACCACCACCGCAATCCTGTCCCTCTTCCACCCGGTAACGTTAATAACCCGAGCACGCGATTCCTCGGGGCGCTGCTGAATCGCGATTTCCCGGCAGCCGCATCATAAATTATGCGCTTCCGGCTTTTGACATCGGAATGAAATAAAATTGAGAGGGCCGTGCGAGCAGCAGTCGGCCTCGCTCGGATCTGCCGTGATGAGGCGAGCGCGGGGGGTGAGGGCGGTTGGCCATGGGTGGTGAGCGCTACTGGCTGAAGGGGGTGTCGAGGGGGTGGCGGCGAAAGGTTGAAAGTGCGCGTGCGCTATAAAAATGCGGAAATGTCGGCGAGCGCGTGCGAGAAGAGCTTCGTCGGCCACAGAGGGAACGAACGAAGGAACACGCGCGAAGGAGCGGCCGCTTGAAAAGGGCCACGGCGTAGCGCCGCGCCGCGCCACGCCGCGTCGGGGACGAGAGAGAGTGCCATCCGAGGTTGCATTGGTTCCTGGCGCGCGATAAAGTCGTCGCCTGGTTCGCCGAAGTGAGACAGAAGCAGAGGGAGAGAAAGAAAGAGAGAGAGAGTGCATGAGTGATAGAGAAAGAGTGAAAAGGGGGTGGCGGGAGAGGATGTTGGATGGCGTGAGAAAAGGAGCGTAAATGAGGGACTCGGGGTGGGAGGGTGGCGAGTGGGCGAAACGGGAGGTGCACGCGCGTCGGAGCAAAAGAGTTAGGCACAGGCAGAGAAAGCGAGAGGGAGAGAGAGGGAGAGAGAGGGAGAGAGAGAGTGACTGAGTGAGTGAGAAGTGGAGGAGGTTGGTAGGGGTAGCCCATGGGAGGTAGAAGAAGGGAAAGGGTACAATTAAAATTAGCGCAATTCAGTCACTCACCGGTAATTCGCGTGCCCGGCATTTATATTATTAAGCCGGGCAAATTTCTCTCGCCTCTCCCCTGCGGACCTAACTCGCGCGCTTTCTCTCTTTCTCTTCTCTCTCTCTCTCTCGCACAACTCTCCCTCACTCTTCCATGGTGCAACCGGTACGTGTATGTACTTTTGCACCCCACACCGCCTGACGCATTTGAGTTCGGCCGGCTCTGCCTTCCGCTCTCTTTCCCATTCTCTTTTGATATCATCCTATTCGTTTGCTCTTGGACCACCCCGATCCTCGACACCCTCCTCCCCCTCTTTCCCTTCCTCCCCCTTCCTCCCCCTTCCACCCACCTCACCACCCCGTACAAGATAAGGCTTGAACTTCGGCGGCGAGTGCAGCGGTAAGAAAATAATTCTGGGTTTCGAAGTGAATTACATTTAATTGCTCTTATTACCGGGACGAGGTCGCTTTATTATTCGCTCTTCAATCCTCCTCCCCCTCCCTCTAGCGCTCCGCTTCCACGTTCCGCACATCCGCTGGCTCGGCGCTTTTTATCCGCTACCATCTTTCCCCCCTGGTTCGCTACACGTGATGTATTATTCTCTCCTTGGTATTTGCTAAAGTAATCGCCAAGCTCAGCAATTGCCGTTTCGTGAATTCGAGAACATTCGATTTGTCTATCGTTATAAGGAGGCAGTGATATCATACTCAAGATATGTGTTGATTTATTGGTTGTAATATAAGCTTTTTTAGTGTCTATGATTTTTGTATATTATTTTATTTATACTACACTTGCCCTTGGAAATGGAGCAAGAGGCGATAGCTTTGAATTTTTACGTTACGATAAATAAAGATACGGTGTAGTAACAGTTATTTTTATAACGTTATAATTAAATGTTAAGAAATCTATATGCTGTCCTTCAGCAACCTTGAACTTAAACGTTTTAAATCGTTCATTTGCAGTTCTTTGTATTGAATTGAATAGAGTATATGCCACCCTCAAGCCATTTTTAATAACAAACAAAGAACATCTTTTGCAAAACACGCACTTTTCTGTACAAGTCATGCAATGACAATTGGCTTTTAAGAAGAGCACTTTTCAAAAATTACAAAGGCATAATTAATAGTGAAACTCTACATGTTTCAAACGAGTTTAAATTGCAGTAACTGTTTAACAATTTCTTATTACAAAAGGAATAATATTAATATAACGACTTTATAAATCATACTTTCGTTGAATGAACCGTTCATATGTTTAAACATCTTTAACTGTACTTTTATTGCTGGTTGTGGTTTCAATTAGATTCCGATGTTCGTAGGAGAGAGCGATGGGGGTGGCGACGCCCGTCGAGTTCCTGGCACTAATTGAATTCAAATGTAATTCGTAGTGGGGACTTTGAGCGGCCGTGTAAATCAAAACGTACGGGCGATGTTTCCGGGCTCCGTCAAGCCGGAATTCCCGGAAGTGTTGAATGATGCAAGAAACGTATATTTCTTACCTTTGGATGTGTTCTCCTGGGAAATGCTACCTTCGGGTCGATCTGAAACAAAGGGAAAGCGTGCTCATTAATTGCTGTCTGTTGCCCGCTCGTACAAGGCACATGCATCACGAGCACATGAAACAATTACCGACACGTTTCATGAAGATAAATAGCGCTGTGCTGTGAGCTAATTCGATAAAAGTATAATGGACTCCCTTTTCGTGATATAAAGCTAACCTAAAGGTTGACCTAGAAACGCGAGGGCAGACTCTGATATCAGCCATTAATTCCGAAAATAGGGCCAGTCGAATTTTGTTAAAATGGTTTACACTTAGTTTTCACTGGAGATTAGTGTACATTTTGTATTACTTACAATTACAAAGGTGAGAAACTATCCTTATAAGCTATAATTGGAAGTTTAGCTGTTAAACGCAATCTCTTGGACTATTTTATAACATCCCTGAGATCAAAACTCTACTTCGGATTACCTTAAGCTAGAAAAAGGATACCATTAAAATTAGTTTGGTTTTTAAATCGGTTCATCCATTGGCTGAAGAGTAAACAGTAAGAAATGCGTTGGAAGAAGAGTTTTAAAGGGAAAAAAGCGGATCGGGAGGATCGGAGGGAAGAGTAGCTCGACTAGTTACGGGGAAAATGGAGCGAATGGAAAAGACAGCGAGCTTAGAGTACACGGGCGAGGCAGCAAGCTCTGTTTTCTCAGTCGGAGGGCCCATTACAATTAATTACCGAGTAATAAAAAGTAGGTGGTACTTGAAAAGTCCCGAACAGAGTCGGGATGGGCTTGCGAAAGCAGGAAGGGATTGCCTGGCGGGGTAAGCGGTGGCAGTCGACTAACCGAACTCTTAGTTCTCCAGTGGCGTTCGCCTCCGCCCTTGCAGCTTTTCTTCGCAGGAACAAGTAGGAACAAGCAGGAACAAGGAAGGAAGAAAGGAAGGAAGGAAGGAAGGAAGGAAGGACGGACGGAGGGGCGAAAGGGAGGAAGGAAAGAGGGAAGAGGAGAAGGTAGAGCGCGGCGGGAAGGTAAAGTCGCCCTCGGATGTAACCGCACCACCACCTTGCGCTCTACGTGGCTAAAAAGCAAAAAGCCATCGGCGTGCGGCGCGCACTCGTTGCCGCCGCAGACCTCGAAGCCCCAAGGAATTCCCAAGGCAGCGCGGCGAACCCGTAAATTTTGCGCCCGCTGAAATCGACCCGCTCGAATGCGTTCGTTTCGGCTTCCCCCGTGACCTTACTTCCAAGTTACGTGCGTGCAGCTATGTGAGGACGTACGTACGTGACCGCGCCGCCCGCCGCCCGCCGCCCACCGCACGATCCTACTTCCTTCCCCAGCCCTCAACAACCCGACACCCAACACCGTATTCACCGGCTTCCAACTTCGGCTTTTCTTGCCGGGCCAAGCCGAAGCTTTAACGCTGTACTTGTCTCCGAGCTCTTAACTAGTGCCTCCTTCGAGAACCTTCCAACTTCCGGCAGCTCGTGCAGGATAACGCACTCGATTAGGGGAGAATCCGCGATAAATACGTGCATGACGCGTCGATTTTTGGATGGATACATTGTTAATAGTTTGATGGAGTGGAAAGATTTCGTTCATATTAGATTGAATAAGTTATTGGTCGACTTGAATCGACAGAAATAAGTGAGGTCGACCTGTTTTAATGGGGTGAATAATTTTTGTTCGTGTGCAATTGGATGTTGTTTGAAGCTCGAAAGCAATTAGCTTCGAATTTTCAAATCATGTAAACGACAGATTGTACGAATAAAATATTAACAGTTTAATGGAGTTGATAAGGTTTGTTTATATTAATGAAGTTCGTTCAGCTAAAATAATGTGGAACATACCGAACGGTCCTAGAGTCTTTGTAATTTGTCATCGTTTGCAATTTAAAAGCAATGTGAAACCATTATTCCAGTCAAATAAATGATAAGTCGATATTCGTCAGATTTTTGCAAGTTGATTGAATAGAAGCAATTAGCAAATGCAAGCGAGTTTGAACATTCGAATCATTAAAAATGAGTGTCTTATGATAATACATTTTTCGAAGGCTTAATGTGTCCTGCGGATAGAGTTTCTAGATTATTCCACTGGCAACTTTAAGAAAATATAAAAGTTGTACAATCTATTTAAGCACAATTAATCTGAATAAAGGACTGTTTGTATAAAGTTCTTTGGTATTGAGCAATACATGTACTGCCTTATATTTTACTCATATTTTCCCAGATTCAATTATCAATTACCAATTTAATTTTATTATCTAATTAAGCTTGTTAAGTAGATTTAGCAATATTAGGAGGACCACTTAAATTTATGGCTACATGTAATGATTAGTGTAAGTTTTATATTTTGTACTTAAAACGTGTATTCCTTCTTAATGACGTTTTATGCAGTACAGTGGAAACATTTAAAGACTCGACTACTGCCGCGGTCTGACCAGTTTTCGACCTGTTCTACTGCCGCTGCTTTCGAAACAAAGACTGTATAAATAATGACCCCAACCAGGACTTCCAAAGAAAATAAGTAGTTTATATAAACTATAATACACCTAATTTCGTAATATAAAGCCAATTTCTAGTATTCCGGCAAGTTCAACAAAACAGTAATTAAACTAATTTCAGAATGCCTGAAATCTTCAAACCATTCGACCGAACGTTTAGATCGTTTTCCCCACGTTTGACTTTTCAACAACTCATAATCGAGTAAATAATACTCTGCATAATGATGTAGTTTCTAACATTTTTCTAACATTTTATATTTTACTCCCATGTATTCTTATACCGGAAGATTAGACACCTTTGCGACGTGAGTGTTCTCAAGATTTACATACATTTTGCGTTTTGAAAAAAAACATAACAGGAGATATACCACAAAAATCAGAAATATACCACAAATTAAAATGTTTTAGTAGTCAGTAATAAGCAAGAGCTAATATTACAAAAGTCACTTTGATCCCGTTGAAAGTTGTAATGCTATGAAAGGGCACAAATTACAGATGCCAGCTAATAAAGCGCTTAACATTTCGGTAATCAAAGAGCGAACTAATTCGAAGTGGCGAAGATGCGTGCTCGCTTCACCGTCCTCATTAATGCACCGAATGAATATGCATCCGGCGAAGAACATTTATCCCGAGCGCGTTATTTCTGTCAAAGGGGCCGAGTTCGTAATGCGAAAGTACGCGTCCCATAAACCAGCTGATAATACACAGCTTTTCAGAGAACGTCTTTTCCAGAGCAATGGGCTCGGTGTCTTTTCGCTGGAATTCCGATGTCGCCGGCGCGCCGCACTTTATTACAGAATCCAAAAGAGCATCCACGAAATGAACAATCGATCGTTACTCATTACGATACCGAAACAGACCAAAGATATATTTTAATAATCTCGCGGCAAAACAACTAAATGAACCATGCGACGAAAATAAATTTTAAATGCAAAGAAAGAAACCTAATGATGAGAACGAAATTTAAAGACTTAAACAACGAATGCTATAAGATTTTTGAATTAATTAAGATAACTAACTCTGTCTAGTCAATAATAAATGTTAACATTAAAAGATGTGTTAGTGAACATGCTAGCGAATATAACAGACTGTAGTTCGTATGTATCCAGTCTGTATATTCATGATAAACGCAAAAGCGACTGAACTGATCTTCATATGGTTACTTCTCCTGGGTTGAATTGTGATCCAGGCTATTTATAAACTATAAAATACTATACTATTTACTACTTATGGTGTTTTAAGATAGACCGTAAAATTTCAAAAGGGGTGGCAAGTCAAGTTATACATTATTGGCAAATTCTTGCAACAAAGATAGTTGGAACAACCTATTATTCTTTAAATCATGTTATCCTTCACTTAAATCACATTATCTCACTGGAAACGTCTTCCAGGTGAAACTGAGTAGGACAGCTAGTTAGTAAATAAGCGTAGGAAACATTGATGTGAAGTTACAGTTTTGGCAGACATACGACGTTAATGGACAGACAGCAATGTAACTTTGCTAACTCGGTCGGAGAAGTTGAAGTTCCATGTACTGTGAATCGGTCTTTAATGTCTTTTGCAGGGAATTCATGGAAGACTTTTTCGAAAAGGGTAGGCCAGTGTGCCGGTAGAGGCGCGTGCATTTAGAGTAGCAAAGAGCCTTTGAGAGCGGCTGTTAGAGCTGTGTTTCTCCCTGGCGAAGGTGAATCAGCATCATTGTGCCAGCGTGACGAGGCGGCCGTTCTCCCTTTCTATCGGGCGCTCTCGACTCTTTAAGTAGGTCAGCTTCTTGTTTTGATCGCCGACATCGCTCTACCAAGTCGGCTACTTTTTAGACGCCGGCTCCTACCACTCCCGGACTTACAGATTCGTTTTCAGGAAAAACTTCCCGCGCGTATCTCTAACCTAAATCACGAGGGCGCACGTCCTACGTCGGGCCAAGTGTCGAAGCGGAATTCCCCTTTGACGTATGAATCCGCAATAATTCAAGAAACTTATATACACGATTTGACACACTTCGGTCAGAAAAGTAATAGTTCTTTTTGTTTCTCGATCGCTGTCCAGTATGAAAAAGACTGAAACTGTTCCAATGTTTTTCAACGAACAGCGCAAGTATGGTAAACTGTGACAAAAATAAGCGGGCGTACGAGATTTAAAGTTGTGAAATAAAGCAGTTGTTGTAACATAATACATTACTTTGTAGACGGAGTTTGTTAAATAGTAAAGTGCTTTTTACTTTTGTAGCACGCGGGTAATTAAGTTTATACATTTCAAAAACATTGTAGAAGCCATAAAAAGATAAGTAGTCCCACGTTTCATTTAGCTTTTGTATGAACAGCTAGGAATAATATGTGCAGAGTACTTTTCTAGTGTATTTTACATTTGAATGTAAACGCAACGGAAATGTAGATGGACTTACACATCCAATATGTATTCCGTAATATTTGCTTTCTCAATAAAACTCAATGTCAGTACTGAGTAATCTTATAGGATGACAGAAACACATTAAAGCAGTTCAACATTTCACAGTTTTTGCAGCTTTTAATTTTTCAAGGAATTAGTTCTTAATATTACAAATTAAACTAGCTAAAACTACGTTAGTTGAAAATGAAATCAATTTCGAGGCTTAAAAAATTAAGCAATTAGCTTTTAACATTAATATTGTTTGCAACTAATCACTTGGTTTTACAATACATTACCTCTCATGGCTAATAGTTTCGGCCAATTCAAATATTAAAATGAAACAACTTCGTGGAATGTACGTTTATAGAACCAATTAAGTATATCTTTTCATTTATTAAAATGTATTCCAGGAATTAATGGTATACATTTTTAGAATGTATCCAAAACAAATGTCCGTAGTCAAGATTATAAATTTTATCCACGATATGAGGATGTTTGCGATTATATGGATTTTCTACCAGCAGAAGATGCCCCAATTACCGCCTAGCCATTCATCGCGTGCGAGTGGCTGCAGTGCTTTCTCCCACGCCTCAACATAGATAATGAGTAGCATCCATATGTTTATACGGCAGCCGTGAATATTTCAAGTCAACACTTTAAACTTTATACAGTAAAATGTGCTTTTGCATCTTGCCACGCCCTTCAACTTCATTAGGATGCACAAAAGGGTTGTTCTCCACCGTGAATGCAGTTCAGTAAAATAGTGCGGCACAGACGAAGAAGTCGAATATCCTTTGCCAGGAGAAAAAACACTGCCGTTATCTTTCAGAAGAGTTTTCCTTTGTACTTGGCAGATATCGAAGTCTCTCGAAGCAGAGGAGAGGAGAGCAAGTCGTAACATGAAATTTATCCAGCTGACGGGACTCCGGGAAATCCATTGGGTAGTACTCGAAGCATTTATGCTGATTAACATTGCCTTTGCCCAGAGAACTTTGTTACCAGCATTTCCAACACCAAAGCGGCAAAGTAACTCGCCCAACACTCCCAATACCGATTCCATTGTGTCCTCGATACGGAATCATGTTGATTCCTTTACTAGCAATCCGAGCGCGCGCATTCGACGTTCTACTTCATCCGTAAGAGACTAAATAACGCAGCTCTTCGTCCCTTCTAGTTTCATTCATCTTTGCCGCGACAATTTTACCTACTGAACACCTCGCAATTATACGACAGATCGCAATTCTGCTTCATTATAAATGGATAATTAAGAGTGGCTCGTTTCCTTTATCTCTCGGAGCCTGTAACTTTTCAGTTGCCGATCGAATTGGAGAGATCGAAGTACTTCTGTTCAATCCATCACTTGAAACGACATTACACCCCACTCGATTTTACAATCGTATGAACATTCAATTCGTTCCCTGTCACATTGATCGAATTATTTTAACCAGATTTAACTGTAAATTTTAATGACAGTCGCTGCCGCCACATACGTGCACATCTGCGTGTCTATTTGGGTAGAAATTTGTTGGTTCGTTCTGAGCATCAAGCAATTGGGTCGCGTGCATTAAATTAGGGCTACATCAAATCTGTACCAATTGTAATGCACAAATTCGAAATAGTTGAATGACGCAAGTCTACTTAACAATTTAATTAGAGATTCGTACAATTTTGAACTAACAATGACTGTAGCAAGTGAATTAAGATTTCGATAGTTTATAGAGAATGATCTAAAAATGTACTGAGATTTTGGCATGTGTTCATGTTCCTGTCGTGCCTTTAGTATGAAAGACTGGTTTATGATCGCCATATATTCTATGATTAAGTGATCTGCAATCAAACTGTATAGTTTGCCACCTCTCTACTCAGTCTTTGCATATACAGCTAGATATAAATAATTAAATGATTTCACTTACTTCTTTGCATTGGTTAAGATACATTTTTGCATCGGTTATTCATTTCATTTTAGGAGTGTACTTTACAACAATACGTCAAGTGTTAATTTAGATAAATCAAACAAGAAATTAAAAAAGTCTAAAGTCTAATATATACATATACATTCGGCCTGTATCAGATTACAACTATAAAATGAGCGACCTGTTTCTCATTAGAGTTCATCATGAACGTCATATATGTCCATTGCTGTCTCATTCGAGCTTGGTTTTACAAGCTAGCGCACTAATAGTTGAGAGTACATCAGATTCACCGGAAAACTTTGTCATCTGCTCTCTTTGATTTTATCACTTCCTCTTCTGAAAAAACTAGAGACAGTTCGCTGGGATTCGTCGTATATCCCAGAAATACTGTTTACATTATTATTGAATAACTTGAAATTAAGGGAGAAACGAAAATTTTGAAAATAACCTTGCTCGTTTCCGCCTTATCCTGTGCAATGCGACTTTGCTCATTTACAATATTTATGAGACCTGTATGAATAGAATAAACATGAATTGACAAATTTGCACGGAAAGCGGTGAACGTGAAAATGATAGTGCAAAAGGTCACACTTCAAAAGTCATCGAGGATCGCGAGTACGAGGACGGAAACTGCAACGTTTCTCTCCTGCTCTCTTCCTTTTTGGACTCTCGAACCTGGGTGTGGGCTACGTTTGCATAATCCCCTACGGCAAAGTTCGCACCGGTCGTTCGCACGGCCCCGGACCCAGTCAGCTCGTCGAACAACCTCAGAGGTGTCGACCAGCCTATGCGGAAAACCAGCGAACATAGTAGGCTTTGTTTCGTTTCGCAACTAGTTTTCCTAACCCAGAGTTATGAATGGTAAAATAATGCTTCATAAGTAGAGTGCGGATGTATGTGCAAATATAGAGCGAATATGTGTCCGGTATTGCTGGGAGAAAAACTACTACAGGATTTTCATTTTATGCTCCAATTCTGTTAGTTATAGCAAATTCAAAAATCAGAGGAATTGATTTTATCTCATACTTGACTCGACTTTGGCAGTAGGTCATCCTAACCTATAATACTTTGTCATGCCTATCCGTCAGGGCACAAGATGGTTTACATAGGAGATTGCTTGCATTGAGGGGCTTATCGCACTAATTTTTAAACTTGCTATAATTAAGAAATGGAAGCGTAAAATGATAATTTCTCTGACACATTTTATCGCCTTAGCCCTTAAATTCACCGCCTACACAAAGGAACAGGTATATTTGAGTAACTGACGAATTTGTTCGAGTTTGCCGATACTTTCATAATTAATTCTGTACTATAATATTTACAATAAACAGGGCTGAATTCTCTAATAGTTACGCACTTTCGAAGTAGAACTGTTTGTGAGCACCAGACGTACAACACGACTATTTTAAACTATTTTATAGACATTTTCAGATTTTACGAGGTTTGGGAAACATGCAAATCTATTCTCCTTCAGTTCCCTAACGGTCCATTAAGTGCCAGCCGTAACCAGATTGGCGCTATTGCTTTAATTCCACTAACACTAACAGATGCTTCGAACCCAAATACTTCCTTACTTCGACAGTGATGAAATCTGGTTTCTCGAGTGAAGATGTTCCGTTTGAATTTCCTTTAATTAGCACCGCACGCGAACTCGATAGAACAGCGATCAAGTTTCTTCACATTGTACGAAATGTACTTCCGCCAGTCTCCCAAAGTTTCGTGTACTTCTGCATACCGGGTTCCCGAGGACGGCAACGGCCACGACTTCTCTCCAGCTCAGATTGGTTCTACTACGTTTAATCTGCTGGAAACTCGAGAATACACTGTGAAGACTTGAATGGATCATGGATTTCCTGGGACGATTGCATTGTTGGTCTGGCTGTCGCGTTGCTTGATGGGAGCTTACTTAAAAATCAATTGCGCAGACGTTTAAAGTAGCTCTTGTGCTACAAACTACTTTAATGGCGAATATGGGAAATGATCGCCTTCGGCATGCGCTGTGATCGGAACTTTCGGCTAGGTTTGTACACTTTGAACGCTTATAGAAGGCATCATTGTGTGCTGATATAGTGACAACAGTACAATTTCATTACCATCGGAAAATAGTGTTTTACTCCAGAGAAACAGTCCTACAACAAAACTGTGAATAACTTCAAATATTTGTTTTAATATTTGTATCACACTTTTCTACAACTCTGCAGTTTGTTATTTGAACCATAAGGTTGATTTTCACACAACAATTAAGAATATGGTATTTGTACTTGTCAGGAAAAAGTATTACTTTTAATAGTATTCTTAATTATTGATCCTTGTACAAATAGTTGCATAATCTCCTTTATACGTAACCAAAAGGCAAACCGTAAGAAGGGTGGTTTTACGTGACAACTAGCTCCATTACCGTAGAACAGAAAAGAACTGTTCTTATCTTTCCAAAAATATCTCTTACATATTTAGCTTTACATCACCAATGCGGCCTCAAAGGTCTCTTTTTTACGCGACGGTAGGAGAAACTTGTGCCGGCCGGAAGGAGAGAGCGGCAATGTTAATCGGCACGTAGTAATTTCCTTCTGCCGGTGTGAATAACACAGTAAGAAGTTCTGTTTGTGGCAGGCAGTGGCAGGGCGTCTGGTTCGCAGGAGCACCGAAGAAAGGGCTGCGTCGGCCGGCGAAGTTTCCCGGTGCTTGCTCTTCAACAACAAGTTACAACTCGGCATCCCGCGGCGCAAGTTGCTGAGCAACCAGCTACGGGAGAGAGCGCCGCGCCGAGATAAGATTAATAGTTTTCTGACACGCGCCCTGCCCTATACACGTAGTTAATTCCTGCGTGAAGATCTTAACGTCGCTCATAGGGTGAACGCGTTCTACCTAACCTCACTAGAGCCTCCCTTATCCACCGGAGAAAAGGCTTCACTGTCAACTATCTTTGTAATCTGTGGCCTCTGGAGGTTTATGCAAATCGACTACACTTGGGTTCTCTAAAATATACAACATCCGACAGAACTCGATGAATTCACAATTGGAGCCTACTGTTCGCTTGATATTAATAAAATGTTCAATATACCTGTTAAATGTACCATATTTGAATGCGCAATGGAATAATGAAAGACTTGATAGCCATTTGTGGATTGCAAATGCTTCTATAAAAGACAATACTTGATTTGTAGAAGATTCATAATACCTCGCAAAATCAGATGCATTCTGACTTCATGTGAATTGCCCGCTTTGTATTAACAAAATATTCAATATACCTGTTAAACCTACCATATTTAATTGTATGGCAGGCTAATAAGCAGTGATAATATCGATGGGTAAATTGTTGTGCGGTTGCAGTGAGAACTTAGATGCTTGTTACTACTGATTTACAGAAATACTATGAAGTAAATGAAAAGATTAATTTCATGAAGTATTCGTTAAAATCCTGTTGAAATTCTTTGATCATTCTTAAATTGGATTCAATTTGGTGTCATGCCTCCAATATGAGTGATTGCATAACAGACACACATTTTATAATCTAAAATCAGTTACATCCGATCGATGCATTAACGAACTATTGTCAGTTCGTCGAGCGATCGGAGAATCCATCAGTAAAATTGTTTTCGACATATCCACCGTTTACTCGATTCATTTCCGAGAGTTCTATCCGTAGAATCGTAAAGATGAAACAATAAAGAAGCGCAGGCGCCCTCAAAGCTCCGATGCTTCAGTACGACCAAGACGGGCGCGAGAGTCACGTGGTGCGACATTACGGAGAAAAATCGAGAGGCTCCGGGCCATTTTCACAAACATAACCTAGTTACGCGTTATCTGGCGAAATGATCGGCCTGCAAGAAGCGTGAGAGTTGATCGAGAAGGCGTCGACTGGATCACGCCGATAGCAATTCAATCCTGACGGCACGCCTGGAAATTGGAAGTGCCACCTAGTTCGTTGAATGACGCTTCCGCTAGGTAGCGCGTCAGTAGATTCTTACGGAGCAAGTATGATTGTTCATACTCCTAACGTTTAGACAAATATACTATACACCAATCTAATAATAAGTCTAGTCGAATCTATCCACTTTCGCCGAAATGGGAAACATGTCAGATATATCGTCCGATATACTTGTTATAGATATTTGTTATACTCTATGCGAATCTATCGTGTTGCAAATCGTTTGGATATTGTACTTAGGTGTACAATAGTATACAAATTAGTGAAGAAGGAAATACGACAAATGCGAATACCATCGTAGCGTAACTCAGAAGATGCAGCTAGTGCAAAACAAATGATTAAAGAAACGCGCAATAAACACGTAACTAATTCACGGCGGGCATTATGTCCTCGCTGTACACCCCACTTTTTGTCGTAGTTTAATAATATATACTTATGATACCTGGGAAGAAGAAAGCCACTAAACAGTGAAAATATGGTCTAAATATTTTTAGTTGTTTCTGAGATTACGTCTCATGTGTAACGAAACACCTTATGGGTTTATATAGGTAAGTGCATATTAGGTTATGTGTGCTATCTACTATGTACGCATGGATAGGATACATAACCTATAGAATAGAGCAGATAGTTTCCACGCTCTAGTTCCTTGCAAGAAGTGGTTGTCCCGACGAAACACATAATATATGTTGAACATCTAACTACAATGTTTTATACCAATGCTGATATAAATAATTCAGAAAATGGCTTGAAAGTAGTGCTATTTCCAATCACGATTAAAATGAAAGCTCAAATATGCAAGAAACGAAATCCAAGTGATTGATTACGAGAACCTACTTTGGAAAGAGTTGAACAAATAGGAAGCTATAAACAACCCAACGATAAATGAAATTGTATTCGACAATGAAAAACTTTAATCAACTAATGTGAAAGCTATCACATAACTTAATGCTCGATAAATAAATACAGGAAAAGTATTTTTACCAATATAAAGGGCAACGTTTGCATAGACTGTAAAATATTGGAATATTAATTACTTAAACTTAAAAAAATAGCGAATCGAGTTACACGTTGACAGAAGATATTTGCAATAAAGATAGCCATAACAATCTATTATTCTTTAAATTAAGTTATTATTAACGTGCATACGAAATGTTACCACAGTGAAGCTGGTAGAGCTAGTCTCGCTTGATTAATTACATTTTAGGAAAAGTTTCTAAGTGTGAAATAAAACGTTTTCTATTATCCAACTCAGTGTTTGCGCCTTCGCCTATTCTTCGAATTGCAATTTCGCAGAGTCTGCAAATCCTCGGGGCTGTTAGAGGAAGCGGGCAGGTGGTGGTGCGATTTGCGCTTGGAAATCGGCCGCGGCGGGGCAGCATATCCGCGGCTAATGCCATCGAGAAATTTCACACGTGAATTCGCTCTACTTCTCCCGTGGAATTCGAATGGGCTTCCCAGCCTGGACTAGTTAAATTGATACGAGCTGCGTGGCTTTGGGGGAAGCCACGCGCGCACAGGTTCGAGTTTCGCCAACACAGAGGGATCGAGAGAGTGAAAGAGTGAGAGAATAATTTTGGAGTTTAAATTATGGAAGTAACAACGAATGATTAAAGCTCGGGGTACCCACTCCCCCCCACTCCCCACCCACCCCCCTCCAATCCCCAATCCCTTTATATATTCGTGTCAGGGGTGTGAATTTCAGGGAAGGATTAGAAAGAATATGTAAACGCGATGCTCCGCGCAATGCTCTCTGCCGGGCTTACGAGTACTTTTCGACTACTCAGCCTGCATTCCTGATGGGATCCATAAATAATTAAAAGCTTTCACTGAGCTCGCTCCTTCGCTCGCCGTTTTGGCTGCTTCCTTGTTTGCACTTGCTCGCTGGGTTTACTTGATAGCTTTCTTTCATTGTCACGGTGCATAGCTCATTGCCAGTTTTCCGGTGTTAAGCTTGAATTGTGGCTTCTCGATCAGAGATTAAGCAACGCTGTTCTACTCTCGGTGGAAATTGATGACGACGAGTATTCTACTACGATGTATATGGTTAGAATTGGTCAGTCCTTTAATATATGTGAGGATGTGTTCGATTCGTTAGATTTAACGTACAAACAATAGATATGTATTACTACCATTGTGCCGCCCTACTGGAACGATCGTAGTAATAATTTGCTGTCCAAATATTTGCACACGGCTTGAGTTTCAGCTGCTATAGATTTTTATAATATTTGTTATCGGCGTATTCTACTAAATATGTCTGTGACAATTTTGCGCAATAAAGAAGTTTCGTAACATAAAATGTAAAGTGTTAAATCCAAATGTATAAATCTCCATTAATCCTGTTTTATCCAGAACCATCAACTGATCTTTGTAATATTTGTTATCGGGATATCGACCTAAACATGTTTATAACAATTCTAGATAATAAAGAAGTTTAATAATATAAAGTATGAAATTAGGTGTGCGAATGACAACGTGTATCCCACTACATTTAACACCCGGTCAATTGACCGGTGTTAGAATTTGATTCTACGCTGCACTTGTTTTTTTCGTTCTTGTTAAAAACAAAATATACATTTATAATTTAGTATTATTATCTAAATCATACTCTGTGCGTTTGTTTTCATATTAAATTGAAATTAGCTATATGTAGGCGAATCGGAAAAATATAATCTTTATTCCAAGAAATAGTTATATATGTATAAACAACCAATACGGTTAGTGTTAATGTTGGAAACATATATGTTATTCACAAGATCAACGAGAGTTTTGTATGTGAGAAATATTGGCAATAAATGCAAGCATAGAGGGGAGAGTAGAATCTTGCGGCTTCTCTCATTTTAAAAGGTGGCGTCGTCGAAATTGACTGGATCGGGAAGTGGAGGGCGCTCCAACACTATAAATTCGGGGTTAGGTAGGAGGTTGAAAGGAATGGATAGAGAGAAGGGTCTAAGCGTCACTCAAGATTTAACTCGGCACTCGGTAAGATCGGGGTAAATATCAGCGAGCTACAAGTGGGAGATTTTCCCGCTCTCGAACAATTCAGCGAGCGTCCCCAGCCTTCGTCGTTCTCCTCTCCGCTTGCGCGTTTTTCACCCTCTTCCTGCCATCCGGCCACCCTCTTCCTCTCTGAGCTGCATTTTCCCTCCCTCGGCGTCCGGTCCACCTCTAATTCGGCCTGTCTCCGCTCTCCAGCCTCGCTTCTTCACTTGGCAAAGTATCGAATAGCTCGGCGGCGCGCGCGCGCGCGCACGTACACACTCATACACCGAGAGAAGCCGAAAAGGTTCCTAGCGACTGCGGGAAAACTTTTGATTGACGTATCTGCCTTGTCTGCTTCCTCCGGGCCGCAATGCCGCCCCATGTTCCTTTTCTCGGCCCCCTTTTTCTTCCTTTGCCCTCTTTTCTCAGCTCTCGACCCTCCAGACGCGGAAACAGTCGGCGGAAACGATAACGGATTTTTCATTGGGTTAATTAGCAACGACCTAGCTCGCCGTCTGACAATGAATAGTTTCTCCTTCCCATTTCAGGCGGTCTCTCTGCCTTATAAAGCTATCTCGATAGTGTCCGCGCTATAAAGTAATCTGTTGAATGAAAAAATTCTTGCCCGCCTTTTTCGACTTTTCTTTAAAAGCACAGTCTCAGTCTTTTCTGTGAAATTACGAGAATGTTTTGTGGATTTTGTATTCGTGCGTTTAATGTCAGAAAAGCGAGACTTGGGAATGTGCGATTTGATTTAGATCGGAAAGAAATGCTCTGCGGGAATATTTGTTTACATTTACATTGTCCGATTTTCATTTACATCTGTGTCTCCATTCTCATATGTGTGAAAGGTGAATGCTTTTGTAGGAAAGGAAGGAAGCCGTTGAGTGCGCGATGAATGTGAATTATAACTGCGTGAAATTTGCTGGAAATGAATTCTCGTTTTTGAATTGCTACTACAGTTGCTAACATCATTCCGTTTAATTAACAGGAAATTGTAATAAAAGTTACTCCGGATTCGTACTACGTAATATAGCGTAAATAGTAGCACAAAATGACGCAATATAAAATTGCACGTCGGGAAAACATGTGCAAATACGCATTCCCAAATTCACGTTTGAATATAACTCGAGTGTAGGCGCCGATCAAATTGGCATCTTGCAGAAAGGACAAAATTGCCAGCACCATTCTGAAACGAGTACTGTTGAGATTTCTACCGAAACTTCGTTTCTCTCGTCGAATCGGGAGTGCCGTTGTAAGTTGTCCTATTGTTAGATAACCCTAACTATAGAATTCTCAGAATCACGTGAGAGGGCCGCATGACCAAAGGCAATATCCGAAAATCAGGATAAAGAGGCTTTCCAATGGCTCAAACTATACATTTTCCTACCTCCGCAGGCCTTTTTCCGACAGCAACGGTCAGAACGAGGCTAGCTTCCACCCAATAATGGTCGAAACCCCTCCGAAACTCATACATGAAATATTGTTCTATTGAATAAATCTGTCCATTTATACACCAACATTCAATGATAATTCTCTGTAATCCAACACTGTTGCCGAAGATGTGAAAAATGGTGTCAATGAGTAGACGAACAGCATCGAGTCTGTCAATTATCAACTCATCAAATGAGAAGGCAGAAGGTAGTCGCGTCACTGGAGAGCCACAGTTTATCCCGTTGAAAGGCGCCAAGGAAGGCGGCATCGATCATTGTCTAGACGTTTAAAGCGGCGCTGGCATCCGTTTTGCCGATACAGCACGCTCGGCGAAAACAGGCAGGAGTGGAAGGCAACAGAGTCGAATACATGGAGTGCGAATCCGTGGCGGGGGATTCCTCACGTATAACTTAATCCGTGATTCCCACGGCGTCGTTCCCCCATTTTCCGTCGGTTTATGTCAATGACGTAGACATTTCTCGGCCCGGTGAAAACTCACTCGAGCTTGCGCCCGCACGCACGCTGAATTTTAATCGGCCCGGGAGACCTCCTCTTATCGCCGAGAATGCCGAAGTAATGAGCTCCCACCTTCCCCTCCCACTCCTACTCTTCCTACTCTTCCACCTCCTCCCGCCGTCTTTGTTTCTCGCTCCCGATCTCGCTCTCGCTCTCCTCCACCATCCCCACCAGAGGCCACCCCTGACGCACGTATCCCACTGGAGGGAAATGTAGGCTACACTGTTGTAGGACAGTAAAATTTTTATGGTCTCATCGTACAGAGCGCCGCGCCACGCCGCGCCACGCCACACCAACTTGCCGCTCGAGTGGGTGGTAACTGGTGCAACTCTCGCGATATAATTCATTTTGAAATATTCAAGGGACTCCATATCCTTGTCGACTGCCTAGTAACTTGAGTCCACGCGCCGCCTGACGACCATGGCCTCCAACTAAAAACTCCCCACCAACAGTAAAAGGCGGAACGATCCACATTGTCGAGTGCATTGAGAATTATTAAAGCAAATCCACCCACTGATCCCACATATTTTCAGCTTCGGGTCCCGAATACCTGCATGATGAAACAGTTGGAGCATGAAAAAAGCACCGAAAACCGAAAATGCAGTGTTAGACGTTTTGTGTTAGTAACTTTTGTTAACATTGCACGGGGTTCGTGTTAGTAACTTTTTAAAGATAGAGGTACATTGTTTGTATTGAAAATTCTGTGGTTCCTTAGTAGTAAGTAATATTGGATTTTCTGTATTTTTAACTTCTTTATAAATGATTTCGTTATGTGCTAATTAGAATTAAGAGTACATAGTATTTCTACGAATATAGTAAAATCTAGTGTTTTTTATATGCAAATCGTAATCCATGAAACTTTTAAACCGATCTTGATGAAACTTTGGCTGCTGCGTTCGTTATGGTTTCAGTCTAATTAGGGTTGAACACTAAAAATACATAATCAAATATAAGTGCAACAGATGCAGAGTAGTGTCGATTAACTGTTCTGCTTTAAACTTTCAAAATACGTCCCACTATCACGTTATCTTTTACATAAACAATGATATCAGCGATAAGGTTTACAAAACTCTTCAATGACGGTGCAACAATCTATCACTCATTAAATTAAGCCATTGTTAGCGTGCGCATGAAATGTCGCTTGTGTGGAGCCGAGCGCGACAACAACTAGTCACTGATAAAAAAAAGCTGCAATATATGTCTTTACTACCAACGCGGTCGATTTTGTAAAACAGAAATTCATTAACCGTACAACAAGGAAAATGCATTCCTACTATTAATGTATATATGTATTCACGCAGTCTTTTGCATTACTCATAAAAAGTGGCATTACGGCTATAGTTTCAAGTACTGTTTCACTCGAAACAACTAAAAAACACTGACTGGACCGGCACAAAAAGGTTAGAGTCTCGGTAAGCGTATTTGTGTTTGTTTCAAGAATCGCGGGCGTAAATTAATCACAATAAAGGTTTAGAGGCTGTGCAAACGTTATTACGACTTTTCCTTTACACGTCCGTGATTACTGGAGTTTCGTCTGTGCCGGGCATTTCCAGCCGTTCATTTTCAACTTTCGAGCAACAGTATGGGATTGGCGGAGGCTCTCAGCGGCTGCTAGTTTTTGACTTTCTAATTCGTGTGCGCGGGAATGAGAGACGGGCGGGAGCAAACACACGCGCGCGGATCTCCGTTTGTCAACTGGAACATGCCACGAAATCACGCTAATCCGGCGGACAGCGAAGGACTTCAAAGCGCAAACAAATACAGTGCATTTATTAGCGGTGCCGGTGTCCGAGCCGAAATTCGAGCGGCCGAGAGAGCGACGGCGGTGCGGCGCGGCGCGGCGCACGCAGAAGCGCGCAAAATGTATAATTCATAGGAAAGTAATTCGTGCGGCGCGCACGAAATTTCAAGGTATCACGCGAATTATCGTTCATTCTCGAACTGCATTTCGTGGCGCGTGGTCGATATCTGCTGCGGGGAAATTCGGCAATCGCCATCGCAATTATTGCCGGCTTTAAAGCAAATAGCACCGGCGATCTGTATTCCGCGCGCGTCCCATCGAGAACTCCTCTCCTTCTTTTTACCCTCTTCATTCTCTTTCCCTCTTCATCCACCCTCTTTTTCCACCACTTTCCAGCTCACGGTTTCGCTTTTTCTCTAGCTAATACTCTCCGCTCGATGTGCGTTTTCCTATAGATCGGAAGGAAGGAAATCGTAGAGCTCGCAATGAACGTGCACTACATCTGCCTGAAATTTGTTTAAAGTGAATTCTCGTTTTTGAATCGTCGCTACAGTTGGTAATATCATTCTGCTTAATTAACAGAGAATTTTAATAAAGGTCGCTACGGATTCCTACAACGCAATTTTCCGTGACTAGTGACACAAAATGACACAATATAAAATTGTAGATTGGAAAAAGGGGTGTGCAAATAGACATTTCTAAAGTCACATTTGAATATAAGTCCCATCGGGAACTGCTTTTCTTCTTTTGGGTCTTTCTCTTTTTACCCTGTAAATTCTCTGTCCCTCTCATCCCCCTATTTTTCCCGCCCTCTCCAACCCTCAGTTTCGCTTTTTCTCTTCCTAATTCTCTCCTCTCTTTCGCCCATTATTTAGATATCTTCGTCTGGCACGCCATTTCTCCCTTCCCACGTCGCAAGAAGCACGGCACACAATGCCGAAATTGGCCACCGAGATTTATCTTTGCTCTCTGTTAAGCCGTTTCTCGCCGTCGCGCTCGTTAGTTATTTAAACATTCTGCCCTTATAATTTATTTCTCTTTGACGCGTACCCGCTGCACTGGACAACATTGGCTTCGAGATAATTTCTCGCAGAGTTATTTCGACAGACAGGTTTCCATACCAATGTACGCTAAATATTACAAGTTAAAAGTTAGTGAAAAATACAAGATTATCTAACAAGGAGAATGTCAGACCTGTTAGATTTTAATCTTTGCTCATTTTTTTATTAGTTCACAAGCCAATGTAGAAATATTTCTCCAAATAATCGGCTGCCATGTTCAACTATAGGTATTTTTTAAAAATGATCGAAACGTCAAATTTTATCTACTCAATGGTGCTTAACAACTACGCCTGCCGTTTTTTTACGTAAAATATACAATGACACCTGTACCTTTGCAAGTTCTTTCTATATCAGATCGTGAATAAATACCGAAAATATCATAGGGGATTTCTAAGCTGTATTTCGTTCGTTTAAGTGATCACAAATTTGTTTAAAAAAGGAACGATGAGCAATAATAAAACTTGAATCTACACATCAAAATTTACGATAAAGAATTTATAATTAAGAGTTCAATACACTTGTTATCATCAGTCTTTAACATAGTACTTTCCATTTACCATGACATAGTTGTGATAGGGCGAAATAACATAATTCAAACATTCCGAAGTAAGACGTTGACTCTAGAATCCGCGGACATTTAACACTTTTACTACTCCTTGCTCGAAATATTTATTAGTGTTATTTTCGTAGAAATAAATATGTTTGTGGATAAAACAATATGTGGTGCACCAATTCAGGTGATACGGCAGTCAAACTGTTAAGGACATCTTTAGATAATTGTACTTACAAATGTGTTAATTACGATTCTAGACTATAGCCATATTATCTTTGAATTTTTAACTTGTTCTAATTAGCAAACTGAGATACATCATGATCTTACGCGGGAAATTATAGTAAATTTATCTTGAAACTTAACCTTTTCAGCCCTAAGAAGATGGTTACATACAATTACTTAAATGGGGTCAAATTTTAGTACGGTCACCATTGTTTGCAGTGTATACAGCAATAGATTGAGAGGGATTAGAGAATTTTATTTGATTTGCGTATTCTTCTTAACGTTTTATAAAATAAAGGTGAATTTTAAGAAGTGATAAAAATTCTCGGTCTCAAGGGGTTAATATTAACTCTAAATTAATATCAGATGAAGGCTTACTGGCTGTATACAGCGAGCCATATTCACTTTAGAGCCGAATATTTTCTCCTGACACGCGCGTAGTTTCAGTTTTGTTATTTTGTTGCGACGTCATGTTCGTTTTAGAGAGTATACGAGGTAATGGTCTCAACAGAAGGGCCCAGTGCGCGGGTGTCCTGGAACTTGGCCGTAAAATGCTAAAAGTTCCTTGAGGTGCGAGATGAGCGGCGTTGTAACAATGTTAATTAAAACAGCAGTGTCGTAACGCAGTTGGCCGCTTGTTACAGTTCTAATGTAAATCTGAAGGCGCATCATTTTCATGCCCGGCTACTAATTCATTCGCGAGGGAACTTTCGGAATAGATTATGTATACAGAAATAACGAAAGGAGGTCTGATGATAAAAAAAGGCCGGCTCCAGCTCTGAACACGCTTATTTCCCGAGTTACTCTCCTAACAAGCTTTTGCCGCCGAGCAGCCGGCGCTCCTCTTACATGGCTTCCGGGAGAATTTCCCGCCGCTTCTCATTAGCACTTGATTGCGTTTCGTAATTATCGAATGTACTAATGCGAACTGAAGAGATAACATTGCTGCTTTCGCGCAACCAATACGACGCAACCTGCTGAAGGTTTTCGTTGATAGCTCAAACTCCGTTTTAGGTTAACTCTCTGTGAACTAGATAAAGAAACAACACGCTATGTGGGGTTAACTTTACCACAAATATTCTCAGTATATACAAATATATGTTATTTGAAAAGAATGTACTTTAGAATAAACCGCAGGAGTTAATTTAACTTCATCTGATTCACCGAAACTTAAGGTGACATCTTTCTCTTCTCCTCTCCACCATGGGAAAGGCCCTAAGACTACAAGTGTCTCAATAAGTGAGAAACACAAGCAAAATGTGAAAGTGATGAAAGTAATGTTGTAACACATCTCCCGACTCCCCTAAAACATTGCTCTATTAAACCAGAAACATTTGCTCTTTCTTGAAAAGGGAGTGTGCATACAAAAAAATTATAAACGAGAGTAACTGCTGCTAAGGCTTCCTCACCTATAGAAAAATGTCTATTAAATATGACTCTTCATAGTAAAGAAGAAACTCTACGAAAGATTCAGGTGGATCGAATATCTTTCAACGAACGAAGCTTTCATATCCCGCAAATACAATACAAATTAAACGTTTCCTTCTACACAACCGTCCATTTTTAAATATTGCTTAACGCTTAACGTCCGCCGGATGATGTTCCGAGATAGCAGGTCGAAATATCTCCTTACAGCAAGGCAACTCTCTTTCACTGACACCGAAGCACTTGTCCCTTACTATCTAAAGCAGCGCAAGCACAGCTACGTCTCCTCGACATGTATGAACGGCGCCACCCCTTCGATAAAGTAAGCGTGTACACTTTTGCGATAGGACTTTAGAGAAGGGAAAAAAAGGCAGCAGAGTGTCGTAGCTCTTGGAAGCGAAACATCTACGGCAGTGGCCACGCGAGTGCTCTCTGCCGATAGGAACAGCAGGAGAGCATGCTGCCCGTGTGCTCTCTTTGACTGCAAAAACGTCTTTGTCACGTGCGCTTTTTGCGCTGCTGTTTCCACGATGACGAAACTTCGCCTTTTTCCTGTGACACTTCTACCCCCACCGCCCCACCGGGGCCGTCCTTCCCCCCACCACAACCCCCTCCTGCTGCTCCCTACCAATCACTACTGCCCCCCCCCTCGCCCCCCTTCCCTCGCCGGCCCCACTCCACCTGTTTCCCTGGCGATTGTTCTAGCACTTTTCTCCGTCGTGCCTCTGTTTGTTTATATTCTCAGCCCCCCCGTCCCTCTCACCCTCCCCAAACCCCCCAGAACACCTTTACCCGCCCGGAATGCCTAGATGCTCGGTGATCGTCGCCCTCTGGTGAGTCCGTCGCACAGAGTGGCGCAAAGAGTGCTGCTGAAGCGAAGGAGAACGGACCGGCGGCGTGGGAGAGCGGGAGTGGGGGGAGTGGGGGGAGGGGTGGGGAGACACACGCTCGCCTCTGAGATGGATAAGTAAAGGGAACAAGGAGTGGGACGGAGACATGGAAAATCCCCTGATACACGCGGGAGAGGTGGGAAACGGAGCGCGAACCGGGGGAAACGAAGCGTCGAAAAGGGAATCGGACATCGAAAGGATCTACAAAGGAGAAAAAACGTTGACATAGAAAACCAGAAGGGAGGAAGAAAGGCTGGACAATACAGTCATTGCTTGAGAACTGGGGCGCAGACAATAACCCTCAGCTCTCCGCCCGGAGAATCCACCTCGCCACCGTTGCCTCCTCGTCTTTTTCGTTACGTGTACTTTCCCTTTAATCAAAATTGAATCGTCTCCGCCCACCTTCGCCGCTATTCCGTACTCGATACCGAATCGTCGTTACGCCCTTTTTTGCAATGGTGATGAAATGGTTTTTAATACGATTGGCTGGCTTCGCGAGCTGGGATTACCCGGATTAAGTTTCTTGCCCAGGATCATCAATTGTTAACTAAGTAATAAATTAACCTTTTGAAGTCCAGGTAGAATGGTTGTGAAAGATTCGAATGGCTTAATCTGTTTTTTAGTCACGGTATTAACTAGAGCTGATGCAAGCAACTTTGGAGGTGTAATTCAATTCTCTTTGATTCTTTTAGAATTGATTTCTATTTAAGTAATTAGATTTTTTATTTTGTAGATATTGTAACTTAAGAAATTTCTTTCTAAACTGTACTGGCTGAAAGAATAAATCTGTTTAAATACACTTTTCAGGAAGGTTACAAGCGCCTCGAAGACTTCACATCATGAATAAATTTCTTTGTTAACTGGTACATATAAGCACTTGGCAGAGTATTTACTTTTAGCGCTCGTAGTCTCTCTGTCTTTGACGAAAGACACACTGTCTTTCCAGCTCGCTGGAACCTAAACGCACTGAGGACGCCGGAGAATGGATTTGAGAAGTTCCAAGCAATATCCGGGACGAGAACGAGCTGCAGCTACGCTCAACGCATGCAGGGAATTAAGTTAATGGCGACAAGCTCTTTTCCGTAGTAGCGGCGTGTACTCGGAGGAAAGTAGTAGCGGGCAAAACGTTGTTTGTTACACTGTTGTCTCGAGCGTTCTCGTAAACTTTCTGGGCAACCAAGAACTGGGAAATGTTTGCTCTTTGGTCACGCGGTGGATTCAGCTGGGACGCGTTACCCAGCCGCCCCTTGACTTTTAAGTGGTAATTGTTGCAAGAGAGACCGCGGCCTTAAAAACTCTTTTAAGGCTTCGTAATGGCCACTTACAGCCATGTTACGAGAACATTGATTTTGTAATACGTTCGAGATGTTTGAAATGACGTCTTTACTGTTAATAAAACTGCCTCGATGTCCTTTTAATCCCCCGATACCGCTCGCAACAATGGCCATTAAATCACTTTCGGGCGCAGCTCGCCATGTGTTCGACTACGCAGTCCCTCTTTCGATCATATTTCGCCTTCTCGAACGATCATTACCCGAATATTCAAATAAGCGTAATGTTAATGAAACCATTCATTAAGTAGACTATCGAGTGATGGAACAGTTGTCTGTCGCGCAAAAGTTGGGGTATAGAGAATCGATTTGAGAGTTATTTTGTTAATGATATGACTGCGTCATAGCATCTCATTGGGTTTGTTTCATTCTGCGACCTGAATTTTCAGTTTTCTCGAAATTATGCAGGGAAGTCGAGTTTCAAAACTGAGTAGTGGATGCGCATAAGTAATGCTTCGCCACCGCCGCATATTAATGTTACATGAATAATAATACGAATAACATCGGACTTCGCAAAAGGGTGTGAAAAATATACTACAAAAGTCAGACGGATATTATTAACTTTTTATATTGCTTTTGCCTATTTCGCATTGTTCACGCTTGATTTGCATTCACTCTATTATAAGTATGCATGAGAGATTCCACTAAAAAATTGCATTTCGCAGTGAGAATACTAATTTCTACGATAATTTATGCCCCTTCATTGTACATAATGAGAAAATGTCGCATTACGTTCCTTTTGTCATTCGTCGTATAATACAACAGCAATGATTTTGTTATTATAATTCGTTCAAGATTAATAGCCATGAACATATTGTAGAATGTGGCAGGTTATAGCGTCTATCTTTGTTGCAAATGTCTTACTACAATGTATAACTCAGCTTCTCAATCCTTTTTTAAATTTGCAATTATTTTCGGAATGCTAAGTACAATTGACAAACATTGCAATACTGTATAACCCATAATTTGGGTTTATAATTTTCTGATCATAATTTTATTAAGCCTGGATGATAATTTTATACAGAAGGAAAAATTACGTTAAAATCACTTCAGTCATTTTGAGACTTATTGCAAGTCTGTATAAAAACAGACAAACAAAACCCTTTATATTTTTTATTATGTGAGCGTAAGTAGTTTGTTAGACATATAATAATGAGAATGCATTGCTACTATTAATGTCTATGGTTGTTCATACAATTTTCTGCATTATTCATATCACACGAAGTTTATACTATATAGTCATTCGAAATGAACGCATTTTTAAACTGTATTGAACCTTTTGAGGGAACTGAATGCGATATGATCTAATGAATCATTTCCTTGAATGGACTTTATCCCCGCACTGCTGCGTTACAGATCAGTCTGTGTGGAGTTGCATTTTTGGGGGTTTTGAGACTGTCAGAATCTATGTGTTCTTCCACTGCGTGAGTTACAGGCTAACCAAGGTATACAAAAGATACAATTGGATAACTTATACAAATGTATAACTAACTATAAATATAAGAAATAAGAATTAAAACAAGCACTTTTGTCTTAGTATGTCACATTCCTAATCAGTGCGGAAATGAAATATTTAAATATAATAAAGAAGTCGCTGAAAAAGTATGTGACCTACAGTATATCCACTAATACCTTTCTAAAAGTCATACAGAACTAAAACAAACACATAACTAGCCTACTAATGGAAAATGGAGTAATCCGTACAAAAACATTAAAATGTAAAAAATGCGCCAAGTAGTTTGAGTTCCCGACAACATTGAAATATAACAAAAAAGATAATAAATATCATAAGCGAAAGCCAAGTCTTCATTTAAAGAAAAATCGATTTAACTCGCATTAGCAACTAACAATGAATTAACAATAAATTGTCACTTAATAATAAAAAAAATTGGCGTATGCACGCTTCATTTGAGGCAGTTGCTCTGGTAATATTGCTAAACGAACTTTTAATGAAATTAAATTTTAGTAAAGTCAGTGTTTGGTAAGTCAGTTTCCCATTATCTTTTTAAGTCGCAATGTAGTGAGCACACGCCAAGTTTTTTGGCTGGGAAACGAAGCTGACCACTCGTTATCAATAACTCTTAAAAAGTGATAAGCAGTGGAAAACGGTGTTAAATTTCATAAACGAGATAGGTGCAACGCGTCTAATTTAAATAAATATAGACTGAACGCAACCAACAATGCAGAATACTGATATATGAATAACAACAAGATCCGGTGCATATGAACAGTGATGTAAGATAAAACTAACGTGGTCACTAATACCTAACAGGCGATGTGACATTAAATAAATAAATGAAGTAAATAAAAGTATTACTATAGACTGACTGTTCTATTCTAAATTTTCAAAATAAAATACTTTCCAGTATTACGATATCTTTTGCATAAACGATGGTACAAATAAATAAGTTTAACAAAACTCTTGAATGACGGTGCCACAAACTGTCATTCGTTAAATTAAAGTATTAAATGTAAACTCGGCTTTAGAGGGGAAGTGTAGCTAGTTTAAGCTATGTAGTAATTCGAAGAGAATGCTTTTTTGAAGTACAATATATTGAAGCTTTCGAGAGTACTGAATGCGTTTATTCTCGCGGTGGTGCGTTAGAGAGGAGCGTGCGCGGAGTTGGCATGCTCGATTCACTTAGCCCGAGTCACTTACATGAGGGCACATTCTTCAAGGGAAAGGCGTAGATCGCGAGGAAGCCCGTAAATTAAAGCTTGCTGGAGCGGGGCTCTGCGAATATTTATTGTATGTCGGGGCAGATAGGGCGGTCAGTTATTACGTGAACTGAGCGATCGCTTTTAATATTCGCACCAGCTGCGTTCACCGGGCTCTCGGCTCGGCTCCGCTCCACTACTCTCCACTAAGATGTATAGCCGATAAAAATGGACTGCCGTTTCGATCCACACTCTCGGCATTATTTCACGTAAGCGACGAGCGCAATATTACCATTTCTCCGTCACTAAAGCTGACGATACACCAGCAAGGAACTCTCCTACATCACTGACGAGGAACCATCCACCGACTCTGATCCAGCCCCGATACTTCATTGACTTCTGACCCACTCCATTTCAGCTCCATCAGTTTTTCACATCTTGTCCTTCTAATTTAATACTAAACATCTTGTTTCGTTCTTGTTAAAAGTAAAAATGAAAATACTTTTTTTACATTATTATCTAAATGTATCTTGTCTATCAGTTTTCCTGTTAAAATGAGAATTATTGATGGGAGAAATATAACCTTTACTTCGAAGTGAATTCGAAAACTAATTGCGTACACAACTGTAGAAAATATAATAGCATAAACATTTTGTAAGCGCTATCGGATTCCTTTCCCAGTTGGTGTTAGTTTGGGTATGAAGTTAATTAGTATGTATAAATAAATACGTTTCTAATGGATGTTTGAGAATTTTTTTCTAATTTTGGTTGAAATGTATGTGTCGTTTGAGTTGCTTCTATACTTAGTAAAAAAGAGTGAAAAATATGCAACACTGTTATTTGTTAAACGATTTCAACCTTAGAAATATAACATCATGAAAACATGACTGAATCTTTTTCATATTAATGCGCTGCTACCAAAACGAAACATACTTAGCAAGACATTTCGCAAATATAAATAATCTGTTAGTTGCCTTACTATTTACGGTCGCCAAATAAATTTCACCCATACAGGAATGCTAACTTTACCAACAGAGTAATTTCAAGCGGGTGCAGTAGCAAGCGGGTAGAGGAGCATCCGGGGCATGCAAATCTCGCTGGCTCGGGTAGACAGGCAAAACTGAGATAATGTTGCTGAATCCCGCTGGAGAGGGGGGGCGTCGGGCGGCGTCGGGGGCGTGTTACGCGTGTGCGCAAAAAAAAGCTAGCGGGTAAGCTCTTTTTTGCCAGCTCGCTGCCGAGCTTGAACCCTTCCGGTACATGTTTCGTGTAGGCGGCTGTCCTCGTCGTGCAGCCACTTTGGATTCAATCGAAATTGGGTCAGCTTCATCATAGCAAGTTATCGTGCAGCGAATACACGTGTGAGCGCGCTCGCGCGCCACCACGGCAATCGCGAATCCACGTAATGTGCACGTGTGCCTGTCATTATCAGGTCGTATATTTCCGATTGGATGGATTGCACCCGTCTGCCAGAACAGCCGTTCACCTAACGCCCCGCGACAGTCAGCCAACCCGACGAGATTACCAAACAGTCATCTTTAATGTCGTGCAATGCCGAAACACATTCGTGATTCGCCGATGAGCATTCGGCAATGGGAGTGCTGTCATTTCTATCACTCATTTTCAGTACTTTAAAGAAGTGTAAAAGACATGTATAGAGTGATTCAGTTCCTTTTAAATCGAGATGGAGGAACTCCAATCTTTGTTGGACATGTATGTAGCTATATGTATTATACATTTAGATGCCTGACGTATACCTGTATAACATCTATAAGAATACACATAAAGTATATGTACATAGTGGAGATTCAAAGGGAACTAAAATACCCTGTAAATTGAGCGATGAAAATACTCGGATACTTGTATATGTATAGGAAATAGAATGATTTAATGTTTTAGTTGTTTATAAAACTATCATTTTGGTTATTCTCCAAAGAATGGGTCGTCAAAGAAGATGAATTTGTGATGACGTATCAAAATCAAATACATACAATTCAGTATAATTAATTCAGAAAAAATCTACGCACGAATCGGGATTGCAATCATATTCAAATATTTCGTGTTTTAAAACATTGATAAACAAATATAAGAGTGTATTATAGATATTCTTCGTTACTCTTACAAATCACTCGACAATATAGCTATCCCAGTTAGGACAGTGACGTTTTAAAAATGTCTTTAATACGTGAGTCACACGACTTTCAATATATCTATACTACTATAGTACAATACATAAAAAAAACATTATGTCACGGTGGTAATTCAGTAAAATCAACGCGTGATTTGAAGAAAACAACCAATTTCGAGAGTATACATATGTGTTATTGGAACAACGTATAATTACGAAACAACCGTATATTAAAAGCATTTTTAAAACATTTAAAAGTAAAATTCAGGCTTTGTTAAAACATCTTCATGACGCTTTAAGAATACCGCAAGAATGCAGATGCAAAGGTGCCATGTTGAAGACGTTTTAAAACTGAAAAAATTGGGACATGTTTGACACGTCATCGGCACAACATCTTTAAAATGTCTGACAAATGTCATAAGACGTGCAGACGATACAATAGGAAAAAGAAGAGTCTTTAAGACGTGATGTGCTATTTGAGTTGTAGCGTAAAGGTAAGTCATAGTTCTATCCCGCATTAGAAAGCCGTCTATCCGGTGTTGCGAAGGCGGCCAGTGAGCGGCGACACTATCGAGGCATGAGATTTTTTAATAACAACGCTCGGGAGAATTCGTCTCGACAGCGTCACCAGCATTCGGCGCCAGCCAATATCCCGACAGGCAGTTATACGCCAGAAGCGCTTTACCAGCTGGCGTTCACTGACACGATGAACCGTTTCCCGAAGGACAAGTGGCAATGGCGGGCAAAGGACACCACAACCGGAAGTGCATGTCGTTCAGTCAGACATGGCAGCTAAGCCTCGACAAATCTACGATTAAGCCTGCTATGACTTTCGATTCAATTCTTTTCAATTTTCGAATAAGCGAAATTTGTATTTTTAATTTTATGTTCGATTATGGACGATAAGTTGTTTTGTGTTATTTATCATCGCTCGATTCTGTTGTCAGTTTTCATTTCGGAATATTTAATTTTAGAGAAATATTTCTATAATTTAATTGTGTTTTAATTACCTCATAACAGACTCGAATACTTTTATGAAACTATTTTGATGTTCAACACACGATTTGACCGTGGCCAATAGGACGTTAGTATATTGTCGACTGAACAGAAACAGGTATTTTTATCATAATTTCAACACATATTCTTCGGAAATAATACAGTTCGTAAAGAAATAAGAACATGTTGGACAGAAAGACGATAATTCCCATATAAAATGGGCATTGATTAGTATTTGAACTTTTTCAAACTCGGTATTTTTATAAATCCTTACAACCTTATTCTGTGCAAAATAGAGAGACGCGAGGAAGTATGTGTTTTCCGATGAATTAAATAGTATTGCATAATCAAATAAATTATGAATAATCCCATCTTATGATGGATCGTGCAAGTACAATGGTTTCATCGTCCGGCGGTTAAAAAGTATTGATCCTTTCGTTCCAAATTCACATTGCTCCAATCCTAAGGACTGTGTGTGCTAGTGCCCAATGTACGCCGCCGTGTACGTGGAACCCGGATTTCGAAATCGTAACAAGCACCGGACAGCCCGAAATGGTAATAAAGCACTAATTGGAGTATAAAAAAGTTAATGCGGATGCTGTAATAAGCGCGGGCGAGGGAAAATAAAAACGAGTGGACGGGCGAAAGAGGAAGAGGAAGAGGAAGAGTGAGGAGGAGGTGGCGGCGGTGGTGAGTGTGAGAGAGGGCGAAAGGGAGTAGGTGGAAGCGTTGCTCGTATTCAGAAGACTACACGTTTCAGTTGTCTGGATACGGCTCATAAAATCCCCTGGATGCTCGTTCTCTGGAGCACCGGTTGCTGCTGCTTCGCTGTTCTTTCGCCGCTTTCCCTCGTCCCTGCCATTGAATACCCTGGCAACACCCGAAACACGTGTTGTTTTTCCAGATACAATTGGACCCACTTATACCATTAATTGAAGCTCCTAATGGTAAAACTGTTTTTACCCAGTCGCTTCTTTTGTCGGGTGGCCGGACGAGCATCTTGCCATTGCGTTCTCGTGTTTTACAAGTGTGAATACACTTGTCTTATACGTTGGAAAGTTATGTTAGCTATTGCAATTTATATTACTCACTTTAGGGACGACCTTTAGAAGAAATAAATATTTTATTCTCTTATTTTATTCTTATTATTATTTAAATTATTGTTTTCGTGTCTAAGGCCATTTCCTGTAATATTTTCATTCCCTATTAATAAATAAAGTAAAAGAGAGTAAAGATACATAATACTGAAATTTCGCACTATATTTACTAACATAGTCTTTTGAAATTGGTTGGTTTAAAGAAAGGCTTCATATACATGTGGGTATCTAGCTTATAGAGCACGCCAGTTTGAGGAGTAAAATTAAGAAAAGCATAAATCCTCGTCTTTTATTCATATAATCGTAATGCAAACTAAAGTAAAGGGGTTGAACAGATCGTAAGAAATTTAATACGGCACAAGTTGGCATGTGAAAATGAACAACGCCATGATAAAAAAGACGAGTAGCTTTAATATGGAAATAAAGAACACCAATAATTTCAAATAATTCACAATAAACTCGCACACAGTTACACGTAACAGACCAGAAAGAGGCCTCTGAAGAATTGAGAAGCAAAAGAAGAATTGAATATGTCGTTAACTTTTATTTGCCGGACATATAAAAACCGCGCACAGCTGAAGTGACTTCTAGCGTGAGAATCTTCGGTGCGGAAGGAGCTGGCAGTAACCGACAGAGGCGATAAGAGAATTTAACGAGCCGGCACGTGGACAGTGCAATCATCAAGTATTGAGAAAGCGAGTGAATTAAGTGGGAGTGAAAGGGTCCTTCTAAAGGAAGATCAGCGTTACGGCATTTGGTCCCGAACAAACAGGACAATCGCTTTTAAAAAGTCATGAAAAGCGGCGGGTCCGAACGAGCCATTCAGAACATTGATTTCCACTTACTCGGCGGGTACTTCGAAATGTCGACTTTCCGTGATTTCCGCGCTTTTGCCCCTCTTTCCCGGGCGAGCGCCGCGCCGCGCCGTGCCGCGTCGCTCGCTACGCTCTTCGCCTAGGTTAAATGAAGCCCCTAATATTCCTCCCCTTGTACCTCATCTAGATTTTAGCATCGGTAGCGGCCGTGTGCAGAGATTAAAGCGGCCACTACAAATTACTAATTAATGCCGACCTGCCCACCCCCGCTGCCGTTCACTTCGCCCGGCGAGAGGCCGCAGCCGCCCATTTTTCTCCTTGTTTTTTCCCCGTCATCGTAAAAGAGCCCGGTGTTAGTAGTTAGTGGCGCTAGAGGTGAGTGGGGGTAGGAAGGCGGAAGGGAAGGGGGAAGGGGGGTATGAACATAGAAGGGGATGTTCCGGGGAAAATAGGGATTCGACTACTACACCCTCGCCCCTGAGACGAACACAATGTTCTCAAGTATTTCTGCCTGATTCTAAGTGATACTTATAATTAATACAAAAATGAAAAAACTCAGAGAAAATTCCAATTTTCCTACAAAAATCATCAACTTTATAAATCAGAAATAGAACTGCTTGCTGCTCAATAATACAAAACTTCATGGTCGTTCCATACTTATAAAATCTGACAGAATCCTTTACTTTGTGCTGGTCTTGCTTACTGTTATTACGAGAATTTTCCATTTATAGTAACACTAAGCTACGACTCTTTGTTGATATTACGTGTTATTTGAAAAAGCCCCTTATACCAAATTTTTTAAAGCTGCTTAATATTTCTGTTGCCAAAAACCATAGTCTAGGCATTGCTCATATGTCGGTGAGAGTACAGGCAAAATACTGTAACAATGGGCAACAGTATGGAACATACAATCGGTATTCCTCTAGCAAGGACACAGTTTCAGATTTCTCCAAGCATCAGGTAGGACATTTTTTGTAATTACACTACTTAAATTATTAAACAATGAAGGACAGTCAAGGACTAGCAATCTATTAGAAGAAAAACTGCACCACAAGTGGTTTTGCGATGCAAGCATGCAGCTGCACAAAATTGATGTAGGCCTTGCAGGTTGCGTAGTGTGCCGGCCGCTAATGACAACATCTGTCAGCCGCGTTAAAAGTCCCCAGCGCGCAGGGAGGCAGTTCCCACCGCTTTCAGCCAGTGCTGGCAGAAGCTAAACAATACGAGCAAAATGGTGTGGAGAGGAGCCCTATTGATTTTGCTAACGGGAGAATCGCGCGGATAACTTGTCAAGGGGTAAGTCGGTACCATTCCGGAAGCGATGCCGAGTATTCGAGGAACTCGGCGACAGGATTGCCACGACGGAGCACACAGCAGCAGTAACATCGTGGACGACAAGGCCAACGAGAGGACCAGGAGGCAGGCGCGCGCGCCCCCTCAGCCCTCCAATCCTGCCCCTCTCCTCGACCGCCAGGACGAGCAGAACGATGAGGACAGGCGAACAGTGGCAAAACAATTAAGCAACTCATAACTGCCTCGCACAAGCGTCCCCTGGACACTGCTTTCTCTCTATCTCCCTCTCACTCCCTCAGCCTCCCGCTCACTCTCTCTCTCTCACTCTCTCTCTCTCCCTCTCCGCCACTCCTTCTACCGAGTTGCGTCAAAGTGTCACGGACAACAAGGTCCGCCAGACCGAACTGAAATTGCAGCTTGCCCGGCCCGAGAGTGCACCCGGCATAATATCCCCTTCGCCAACTTCCGCCAGCCCCATGAAGAAACGATACCGATTTCGATGCTTCCTGTCTGACCGTCGCAATACCCCCCCAAAATGCCCCGGTTAAAAGTTCAGTCCAGCATGCCAGTTGTGCTGCCGTGTTGCATTGGTTTGTGGGAGGACGGGAGGGGGGATTAGTCCGTGTTTCGAGGATAGTGACAAAGTAGATTACACACTGGGGGAAATCAAGGTGTTCAATTGTCAAGAGGCACTTTGAAGTGCTAAATGAAATCAATGAGAGATGAGTAGTAAGTGATAAACGAGATAGAGATTATTTTGTACTTTGCAGCGCTGTTTTGTTACGTATTTTCGTAAACATTTTATATTTTTTCAAATACTTTGTTCGTGCATTTTTAGTATGAAAAAATTGTATTGTGAAAATCACCACAGGAACAGTTTTCAGAAAGTGCAACAAAAGATTTCCGGTCAATTTCAAAACACTTTATTTTGCAGCAATACTGGGTTATGTTAAACAAATTCGAATGTTTTTAAAAATGAGGTCATTCTGGAACCGCCTTTTGCAGGATAGAAAAGGTTTCATCGCACTTCCTCCAACTTTCCTGATTGCTGCATTGTAACTAATAATTAAACAATGTACTTCATGGCAACATTAAAGCAAATGGAGTATTATGGTATCGTTTTCTTAACAGAAGCAATGGCGGAATCACGCCTTGATAATCATTAGTGCATCAGATAGCAACAACAAACACACTATTTCAAAACTTTGCAACCAGATGCATCGAATATTAAAGCCTTACTTCATATTAGTTTTACTGTCGACTGCTATAGTTTACACATTTGTTAAAAATTTTGATAATCGGCAGTTACTTACAAGGAATTGTATGTTTGGTAAATGATAATCTTTTTGCAAAAATGTGTTTATCTTATATTGGGGTGCAAAGAGTTGACTATTATGGTATTTCCGGAGTTCTTACAGGGGCGCCGTCGTAACCGGCGAGATTAAAGTCAGCGAAATTTTATGGGAATTCTGGAAAACGGAAAGCCGAAATGAAAGTTGGGATTGGTGGGAGGCCAAAAAATGACCGGTGCGGTTTCATACTCCTGGAAGTCGGAGTCCCCCATACATTGGCTGGCGGTATTCTCGAGGCACGTCAGTGCTTTCAGGCGATAAAGTGCTTTTCTTTACGAAACCACCATCCGTCGCACAAGCGCGGCCAATCAGGCGACAATGGATCGTAAATTCGAGCCAATCAGAAGGGAAGCCGAAACGTGACCGCGACCGCCCGGCGATATTGCTTATGAATTATTTAAGCGGCCGGAATAACAATATCCTTCCTGGCGCTCTTTCTCTCACTCCACTCCTCTCTCCATTTAGCTCTCCTTGTTTTCAGTACTTATCTGATTGTTTTTCGAGCAAAGTCCTATTTCTGCATTTTCTTGTCGTCGCCATTCAACGCAGCTTGAAATGCGATTATTTATCAACCGAAACTGGCTTTATTCCAGAAAACTTGTTACTAAAATTCTCTAGAAATTCTAATCAATGGTCGAATGTATAATAAATAACTTATTGTTACTAATTGTAAGCAAAGCCCCTATTATTATCATTAATTTTTTATACGTCAACGTTATTTCTTACAAAATATTTATATGAATGGGTAATCTTTTTCTCTTTGATGTAAATGTTATTATATTTCTCATGTATCCTTCATAGTTTTTTCATGCCTTTCATTATATATTTATATACACGTGTTGACCTCAATTATGTGTTAAAGTACTATGTCAAATAATAAACAACCGCATACTGAAATGAAAGCTTGCAGTGTTTTTTTGATCAAGTAGAAATTTTCTTAGCGAGTGATTCGAGGGAATCCAAGGAACTGTGCGATTGGTCAACGTGCTCCGACTTAGGTAATCGACAACATACTATCCGCTTTCGAGGACGCGTTAGTAGACCGCTGTCTGATTTCGAAGTCCTTAAAACCGTTTGCAGCGTGAGAGAGCGGACACAGTCGGTCGACCTTATTTCGATCATTGGGGATTCTGTCCACCTCGGAGAAGTTGCTCCCAGTCAGCACACCTCACTCAATTAATTTTCATGTCACCAGCCATGCCTCATTGCGGCACAATGCGTTCCCAGCGTGCAATGAGCTTCGCAGCAAATTCGTGGCTGCCAAATCGCGGCGGTCTTTCTTGCCGTCTAATTGAACGCTGGACAAACTTTCGACGCTCTCTGTTGAAATGTCCGATATAATTAGAACGACTGCATTAACCGGTAATCCGTTTGGACGCGAACGTTGAATTTCCCGGGGAATTAGCGTGTCTCGAGTGTAGAGTAATCAGCATGCCTGGTAAACCAGTTGCCTTCTACCGAGCGCGCGCGTGTTCGTGTGCGGGAGAGTCCGCGCACACCGGGATAGCTCGAGCATAGTTCTGTCATGCATGCATTTGTCCCACAATTTTCCTGAAATCCGCCCTCGCTCTCGAAACTTCGAGTGCATCCGCAACAGTCACCTGAAAAGCATAATGACGTTGGCGAGTGGGTGGGGGGCCGATGTTTCCCGAGAAAGCGGGTGGAGCACCGGCTCCCGCTGAGCTGCGATATCCTGTTACCGGGTCCTCTTCCAATAGCCGCAACGATCGATTCGAAAGCGGCTCTATTACTCAAATTGGCATAGCTTACCCGCGTGAATCTCTTATTCCTATTCCTTTTCCTCTTCCGCCTCCTCCTCCCAGATCACTCCTTTCATTCACTCCCCTGTTCTCGCCGAGTGCTACCTAACCTGAAAGCGTCCTTCCACGGCGTCCTTAGAGGAATGGGACGAGTAGCCAGTCAGTCGCCGGTAAACGAAGCGAAAGGAAAACACATATACACAGCCTGACATAGAGGGAGGCACGTGCGCAGAGGGGTACAGAGAATGTAGGAAGTGCACGCGCCGCTGATTACATTCGCAATTATGACGTGTTAATACGCGCCCCCTGCCGCTCGTTCTTAATAGATCCCTCCGCACGAAATCTCAGCCCTCTCGTGACGCTTGCTGCAGTGCTCGGCGGCCACCAGTTCTCGCTCGCTTCTTTAAAACATCCCACCGTCGCAACGCATTGCGCGCACCACTCGCCAACCCCCCCAAACCCCCAACCCACCCGCCGACCGCCGCTCACGGCGAGTTTTGCGCTTTGAATGACTTCTTTTTTTCCTCCGACTCGGCTCGCCTCGCTCGCACCGGCCTCTAGCGCCGCTTCCATTTCTCGCAAACCTTTTCGTCTCTTCCTCACGATTTCCACGTCGCTCTCAATGTGCCTGAGCGGGAGAGAAAGAGCTGCCGGGGGCCGCGGGGTGGAGAAGAGACTTCTTTTGTCACTCGGACGGCTTTTTGTTCACGGATGACCGGGCTACGGCAACCCACCCACCTCTATCCGGCGTGTCTCATTAATGTCGTTTCGATCCTCCTGCCTGCGTCGCCCTTGACCCACCGACTCCGCCGCTTTCGCGCGCTAATGACTCCTACCTCCTATTTTCCTTCGTGCAAGCTGTCGTTTCTCTCCGCTCGCTGAATCTGCGTTTCCACCAAGTGACTACTTATCCCCTCTGCCCTCATTGCCTCGCTATGCGATATTCGCTTCGCCTATGTAATATACCAGTCTCCGCGATTAGGAAGATTCTAATTTACGAAAAAATTCGAATTGAACTCTGTTTCTAGGTGGATGTCGCAAAATGCTACGATTTGATATTGTGCCACTACAAAATGGTACGTAATAGAATAATTTTATACAGCTGCTAAAATAGTAAATTTACCAAGCCTACGAAAATAGGATGCTCGTCATATTAACACTATGCCGTCCGGTGGCACCATATTGGTGCCATACGAAAACTATCGGGCAAGCGCCGGTGGCTCCAATTTGGTGCGATGGGCAAATTATTGGGCAAATTTCCGGCGCCACACGGAAAAATCTAGATTAGACGTGCGGACGGCATAGTGTTAAGAATAAACACGCATATCGCGTTGAATCATCAGTTTCCTTGAAGTACCACTTCTAATAAAGCATAAATTCCTATGGATACCACAAGCCAACTAAACCTACGCCTAGCGGTGCGGCCCCAGTTTCCCTGAAACCCCGATTCCAAAAATATCCAGGCTTCTCATTCCATCAAGGTGGAGCGTGCGCCGGGGACTTTATCATGATAAGCGAGGAATATAAATGAATTCCCGAAACAACAAAATCCATCCATTACGCGTGGTTGGGCGAGCCGGTGGTGGGGTCTGTGGTAGAAGGTGGTGGGGATGGTTGTTTCATTAAAAGCCGTTGGTGGCACTAGCGCGGCGGCGCCTTTCCGCGCATTTCTTTCATCGGTAGCGCACGCGGAAAAGCGATTAGAAAAAGGCTTTCTTGGCGCGACGGATTCACCCCGGTGAGTTTTTGAGCAAGCGAGATCTGCGTGCTGCACGAAAACCATCCGCTTTTTCTGTCAGCGAGCCAGGCAGCCAGAGCAGCCAGAGCAGCAGGGTTGGCAGCACTCATGCGCAAAACGGGATAGATAAAGCTCTATATATTCCGCGGAGGCAAGAGGAACAGCAGGAGCTGGCGAGCCAGCCAACCAGCCAACCAACCAACCAACCAACCAGCCAGCCAACCAGCCAACCAGCTAGCCAGCCAGCCAGCTAGCCAGCCAGCTTGCCAGCCAGCCTGCCAGCCAGCCAGCCAGCCAGCCATCCACCCGCCGAGAGGAAAAGAGTAGACCGCCATGCTCTTCTGTGTACCACAGCGGAGTGGAGTTTTACGCGTGTTTAATCTGGAAATGGATCACTCGAGAATGTGGCTCTATGAGACGGTCCGCCCTCCTCTGCCCGCCAACCCTTCCTCCCGCCCTCCCAGCTACCTCACTCGCCAACCTACGGACCGAGAGCTCGGAGAGAGGAAGCCAGCATCGCGCGTGGCTACTGTGCCAGTTAATATTCCTCAATCTGTCTGCCGCTCTAACTACATACTACTTTTCTTTCAGCGGCACGCTAACACTGCCCAGTGCGCGTCGACAGAATGCACTTTAAATTACGAATTCCTCGTGGACGTCGCATGAATACCTGTTTACTGGCTTGCCAGTTACAAGCACCCGACAAATCGCACGTCCTTGTGATTGTTTTTATCCCGCTGAATATAATCTTTAGAATTGTAGAGGGAAAGGTAGTACCTGATTATTCGAAGCACCTTCTATTAACAAACAATGTAAACACTAATGTAAACATACCCCTAACAAGCTGTTAGGGGTATGTTTACATTAGTCGGTAGAATTTACTTGATGGTTATACGTAGTTTACATGATATGAATCATTGGATTTAGATGTGCTGTTCACGCGTATGTGGTTTGAATTCAAGGGAGTTGATCAGTTCATACGATTAATGTAAACCCGGGTTTTGCGGCGTAAGAACATCCGAGAGTGGAATTAATTCTGTTACTAGTTGCTATATCATTTACTACAACGAGCTCTTGCAAATTAAGTGTAAATAGTATAAAATTGCAAGTCTTCCTTTAACGAAAAACCAATATTTTCCCTTAATACCTCAAGAGTAGCCTGAATATCTCTTCATCCGGATTGCACGTCGACTGTCGTTTTCTACCAACTTGCACTCTCGACAGACTTATCTCATACCCGTCGATTTGCAATACAAAATCGTGTATGCACTCGGCAAGGTACATCGGGCACGTATATTTCAATAAAATATTTCGAAGCTAGAACAAGTTCTTCCTGGACGGGAAAGCGATCGTATCGCCGGTGAATAAGTTGCCTCCTTCACTTCCATCCTTTCAGAGCGGGGAATGGGATATTAATACGCGGTGAAGTGGAAAACGCGTGGAATAAGAAACAGTGTTTCAATTTTGTCCTTTCTTCGTGAAAACTTACGTCAGCAGAAAAGTAACTCTCCTATCCTTTCTCTTCCTAGCCTACAATCTATGCCGATCCTATCAAGTATAGAAGCTATCATCCGATTTTTAGTTGTCACTTTGCTTTAGTTGTCAGCGGGTCCCTTTTATCGGGGCCAAGTTATCGCAGGAGGGAGAATCATCGGGTTGGCGCGTAATTCCGACGGAATTTGTCAAAAGAATTTTTGAAAGAGAGCCGCCGGGGGAGAAGTAGACCGAGCTGCTTGCTGTTGGCCTGGAAGTGGTGGGGGGTTGAAGCGGGTGAAGTGGGGTGGCTCCGGGAGCTCGCCGGCGCGCGGATGGAGGGGGGTGTGGTTGGAGTGTGCCGGGGTTGGGGTAGTGGAGGTGGAGGTGGAGGTGGAGGTGGTGCGGGGTGGTGTGGGGTGGTGCGGAAAGAGGGCAGGCGTCACACTTCTCGCGCATTTCATCCAGCTGACGCGAGAAATCTCTGAAAGGGTAACTCTTTCTGCATATCTGCGTCACACGGCAGCCGACAGGGTTTTTCCGTGAAATTCACAAGTCCCCGTTTTCATTCAGAGCGAGCGCCCGAGCCAAGCGCTGGAGCGTCGGCGTCGTGCTCCGCTCGGGATCGCCGATTTGCCGTGTGAATTTCTTACGGCGGAGTAAGCATCTTTTCATTGTCGGCGCGCCCGAGATAAATGAAGCTTAACGACCTTTAACAATTCGATGGAGTCGCGAAGCAGCCCGAGAAGGATAGGTCGAGGGTGGCGCGCAGGTACTACGTCGGGGACAATGACAAGCAGTAGGTCCGCGTCAAAACAATAGGAACCTTCTGTCGAGCGTTTCAATGCGTCGCACCTTCCGCCCTAACAAAAAAAAAGAAGAGGAACTCTCGTTCCAATAACTAAGAACAATCGCCTGGCGCTTGGGATCGATTTAAAACTAGAAGTACCGAGCGCGCCGAAATGGCTTATTTGACGTGATATTATAATTACCACTTCAGCTTTTCACACCTTATTTTTCCTCTCTAGTCCTTCCTTTATTCAGAGCATCATATGGCAATATACTGGGTGATTCATTTGTCATTGGAACGGCTTTATCAGAAACGCATGCATATTATATTATATACATTGTATGTATTGTACAATATCATACTACACATAAAATACAGACGCTCGAGAAGAAATGAGGAAGATTCAGGTCTATTGAAAAAAAATAGAGTTATAGGGAATTTTTTTTCCAACATTGCTCAAGAATGTTCTCGAATAAGCAACGTGGCCAGACTTCGGGACTTTTATCCTCAAGTACAGTCATATAATAAATTAGATACAAGTAACAATTTAGACGTACAGTACCGAAATAATGAACGTATCAATTTTATCCCGTTTTTCCTGACTGGTCCCTGAATAAAGTGGACCCTTACTCCGTTCAGTACATACAACAGGTTGCGGTCCTATAGAAGCGTTCTCTTATGTTTGTAATTCTTTATAATTAAAAAGCAGCGGCAAATGGTACGTTAGTAATAAAACTCATTACATATAAGCTCTTTGATGTGATCTGAATTCTTCTATAACTCACAAATTACATGAAGCTACAAATTACCATGTCAGACTTATTATAACAGCATAAATATTGTACGGGTTTTGTCTAATAAAAGGTATTATAGAAATAATATATTTCTATGGTTCCTTAGACTTTTGATTGAATTGTAAAATTATAAATACAAATTTTGAATGTTCTGGTAAAATTTTACACAAAGTACTTAAGTGTATAAACAAATCAAAGATTTAACGAGATGGAGAAGAATTACGTCTCAAAATTTCAGTAGATGGAGGAACCTTTCGGCGGTTGTCAGTGGGACTCGAAGTCAGGAATCAAGAAGTAGGAGTGTGCGTCAATGTCTCGAACATTATAGCGGAAGTATGTCGAGAAATGCTTTTAGGCACTCTGTGCGCAATCGAAACACGATATTGCTTCCATTCCGTGTGTTTAGACTGGCGTAACCTCACGCATACACGCACCATTGTCTGCCTCCCCTACCGCAAGTCTGCCGCCCCACACGCACTCCCTCCCACCCTTTGTTTTCTCGGTGAAACGCCGATCTTAATGCACGCACATCTTCGCCATCTCATTGTGCGATGTGGGTCAGCCGGTGAAGCGTCACGCATAAGAAAAATAACCGAGATTCTCCGACAATAACTGCCCTCGAATACGAATCCCGCTCTAGTTCATCTGCTGCGGTGAAAAATGATTTGAGCAATGTCTCCTGCGCGCGTGAACAATACTTCCCTGATTGCACTCATTTTCCTCTCTGGCTGAGCGCCAAGCTTTAATATTGCATTCTTATACCACTGGAATACAAATAACTCGTTGATCTAAGCTTTAACCTTTTTTGTAATAAGGACGCATGCGTTTAGACATCTTTGAAATTCAGATACTTCTCTTAGGACAAAATAACAGGCATCAATGGGCAACCATTGGTTGAGATCTTTTAATATTTTTGCTTTTTTTAATTGATATCATTCAAAACGAAAAAAATAACTATGCCAAGAGTTGTATGCTTCACTTTTAATTCTATGTAAATCCATTCACTGAAGAGATTGAATTGATTAGTGTTGGTTTGCATTTCATGCATTGAATGCAGGTCTGCGCGAATTTAGTGTCTCTATTTTCGACGAAAAAAGCTTTGAAATTTATTTTTCCGACGCTAAATACTTTAGTTCGGAGCAATATAATTTTAACCCTGCATTGGGAACATACATCAAATTTACGTAATTGCATTCTACTAGCACCGTGATTTAAGTTATATTTTCATTTGATTTTATTGTTAATTACAAGTAATTTCGGATAACGAATGGTTCAAATATGGCTGTAACCTGGATCCACTCATCCCACAGTAGTGAAACTTTCATTTAAAACGTACATGTAAAAATTACCTTTCGGTACTAATTACGGCTTATTGTCGGCGGAACGTACCACTCATTTACGGTTAAATACAGAAATTTCATATCTATGTACCTCAGCGAAATTACGTTACACAAAATTGAAGACTCGAGTGGGTTAATATTGCGATATTTTCATTTGATCTAATTTGTCTTGCATATTCTATAGGTCACACGTAGCACAGAATACAACTCATATATATAATACAGTCTATCAATAAGGAGTAAACCGACTAACGTCTTCAGCAACAATTCTTTTCTTATGAAAAAGCTTATTGTTTCTGACTTAATAGAGTTTATTGTTTCATTATTTTGTCCCGAACTGGAGGCAAAGAAGACAGCTCGAATACGCACTATACGATTAAAGCTAAAAACTGTACATGGAACGAAATTATACTAAAAAATGGCCGATTAGAAGCAATTATAAACATAACCTTAGATACGAGGAGTTCTGAGAGGTTTGAATAACGGTAGGATTTGGAGAGGAGGTTGCAACGCGCCATATGCCAAACGAGGAAGAACGAGCGGCGAGGCTCATTTGCGGTGCAGGCTGGTTCAGTGGATAATGAGGGGGCGAGGATCGAACGCGCTGTGTACTGAGGGCTCGCGGGAGGCTTTTTAATTTGGCCGGCAGCTCGCCGTGACAGTGGCAGATTATCTATTTTGCCGGCAATTTTCTCGAAGCGAGAGTGACATAAATCGTGGCGACGGGGAGGGCTAATTTAGCGGGTAAAATGTGGCCGCTCTCGAAATAAAGCTGTGGGTCACGTCAATATATCGCCGGCGGCGCACCGGGCTGCAACGTCGGCTTGTATATCGTACTAATTATTTATATTTCATGCAACCAGTACGCCAGCCATGCACCCGCTCCCTGCAGCGCGTGTACCCTCTATTTTACGCTTCATGATACGTCGCCGTATACTGCTGGCTACCACGTGCACCCTGCCGCTCGCAATCCAACGATATATCGATATATCGCAAATATCGATATACCATCCCCTCCACCACAATATCGACATTTATCCAACTTTAAAGCTCGATGTATCGATACATCTGCGCTCCGAAATAATCGCTTATTAATGTCGTTTTATGACATGTAGTTTCTATATTGCTAACATTTCGAATTACAGATGTCCAATTAGGTGAGGTTTCTGCATCGGGGAAATTAATTAAGCAGTTGGATTCGAGTTTGCAGTAAGAGATTGGGAAAGAAAGAAAGAAATAAAATTGATTTTTGCATGAATCGTTTCATATTATATGCTTTAAATGAATGCTATACTAATAGAATAGGAGTTGTGTGCTGCAATGTGTACTAGTAATATATAACCTAGTATTATTAAATACTCACGCGAAGTTGAAAGACCAAAAAATGCTTATTTAATCTATAATTAACACTTTTACAAGATAGTTGAAGGAATTAATTACCCAGCGGAAGGGTTACACGAAAATATTAATTGAAGATATTAAATATAAATTATTTGGATGAACACAATCGCACTTCCGTCGAACTCGTAAACCATTGTATCTGCCAAATCAATTGTTAATTCCAAAATCTTTCGGTTTTTTTATTGTCAGCCCCAAAAATCGCTGGTTTAATTTAATGAATCATAGAGCGATACAAATTACAAACATTGTCGATATATTATTGCATCCCTACGTACGATATGGTTCATCTACGGGAAATCCATTTTGCAGAATGCCAGGTGTAAAGAATTATTAAACTTTCGGTCGCTCGAGAATAGTAACCCAGTTTTAATTTACTTTTGTACGCTGAGATTGACATTAGCTATTCTTCCTCGTTAAGTGGAAAAATTTCCCGTTATGTACTTCTCAGAAGGATTAATCCTGTGCCGGGTGTATTACTGGATGGTTCATTCTTTTTCTGTGTCCAAACTTTCTGCAAAAGCTTGTAAATATCCGCGGCAAATAAAGAAAGCTTAATTACGAAATTTTGGCCGTAGCTTGTGAAAACACTTGAACCGATTGACTTAACCTGCTTTTTGATTGTACCACAACGCACGCTTTTAATGACATTTTATTTTCGGTGTTATTTGGAAGAGTATTTATTATTCAATGTTTTACGTATTGTTTTACCATTTTTACATTTCCGATACTCCAATATCACGCTTATTCTTTGTCTTTAATTGTTGGTCCAAAGCAATACGAATTTAATACTATAACAGAAAACATTTGGATAAATAACTTTGATTTTGTTTATTGAGGTGTCAAAAACAAATTGAAGATTACAATCTTTGATAGAAATTAAATTAGGTTGTATAATCAAATTTCAATATAAATCAACAAAAAAAAATCGACAAAAGCACTTTAACAATTTTAAGTTCTGTTGCTCTAACACAACAAAAGGAACAGTAACATACATATGCGGATTACCATACATCTGTTTATCATACCGACGGTCGACCTGTTTATCATACCGAACATAATGAAGCAAGGGCGCACCGACACCGTTCCCCTCGGCACTTCCCTTCAAATCGAAGCACAGCCAGGCGAAATATAGGCGCCGAAAGGCGTCGCCGCTTATCGAAGGGTGAAATCGGAGCCGAATAATCTGGGTTCCTTTGCGGCACGATAGTCAGCCGTCAACAGATAGTCGCAGGGGAAGCGGAAGTTTCGCCCGGCGAAATATTTAAGTCCCTATACCCCCAGGGCGTGATTTATAACTGGAGATAACTTTTCCGAGACGACGAGCGACGAGTTTCCCATTCCGACTGCTCGACTGACAGCGACAGTTCGTCGGGTGACAGCGCGAGGAATTGGAGGGAAAAGTTGGCCTGTGTGTTGATGTTATGCGCTATTAAGGGGATCGTGTTTCCCCGATGCTGGGAAGCGAGACCACCGCGGCGAGGGGGGTGGGGGGTGGGGGGTGGTGGGGCAAAAGGGAGGGAGGGGAGGGTGAGAGCATTAAAGCCGTCGGTGGCCGCGGGGGAGAGAAAGAGAGAGAAGCAGGGGGTTCCTCCTCTCTCCTCTTTATTTCGCGTCACTTACCAGAAACCGACGAGAATCCCCTCAAAGTTCCCTTAACTACCGGCTGAATGCCCCACCCATGACTAATGATTATTTGATCGACTGGCCGCGCCGAATGGGCGACTTATTGGAGCGAGTAATCAAACGCACTTGTCGATACCTGCAGTCTTAGAGACTTTTCAAGGATCCCCGAGAAACCTCGGCGAATAAATTTTCAAGCTCGGGAACCAACTTGCCGGTAAGTTCTTTCATTCTGAGCGGCGATCGTATCGAAGGATTTGCCAACAACGATATTTAATTTAGAGTGTACGGTGAAAAAATCGGTACACCTGACAAATTATCCTGTATAATATGAAGATTTAGCAGGCTTGGTGAATAATGTGTTAGATATAAGTTCGTGACAGGAACAACATTATTCTAAAACTATAACCGTTTGAACTACATTTTCTAATTTCTATAATAATTTTTTTGGAAGTCTGTTGAATTAAGGGTTTTTGTTAGAAACTGCTAAAGATAAATCTGGCAATGTAAAACTATGTTAGCCTTTCATGATGAACAATGTGATAAAACATACAGCATTGATACAGAATATAAAAAGAACAGTTGTCTTAACAAAAAGGAAATTTATATCGGATCAACAGATGTATGTTATGAGTAGATAAGTAATAACAATTAGTCAACTATCCCTAATTAAAATAATTAACCAGCATAGTCTTCACATTGCCTATGCATACTAAGTATAATAGTTTAAATTGCATTTAACAATAGGTTACAGAGTCTCAATAACAAATTTTTTGAGAGTCCCTTAAAAGGAATATCGGCATTAAATTTATATAAGAAATGATTTTTCGTATTTAAGGGCAACAAACATATTTTGTTTTTGCACTTTTAAAACAGAAATACATTTCTTTAACAATGATAGGTCCAAAGCAAATAAACAATAATTTAACTCTGTAATAATCGAGAGCTGTTGATCCACTTAAAATTAACAAGAACACCGGCTCCACAGTGATTCAAAGTTGAGGAGTAGGGTGAAGGGAGCTCTCCGGAGGGCGACAGCAACACTCGGTCTTAGGGTAGAGTGGGCCGAGAGAATCCTCCTTAAATTTTGGATTTCCCACTACACTCTCCAAGAATAGCAAATAAAACGATATATCAGAGGCGTGCCCCGAGGAAAGCCACGTGCTCACGCGAGCCAGCCAGCCAGCCAACAAAACGTGATGAAGACACTCGCTCTCCTGTCTATCCTTTCTCCGGTGCAGGCGCGCGCACGTGTAACGTTGGGTACACGCGTGTGTCCGCATGTCGCGGCCACTGCAAAGAAAATGTTACAGGCCAATAAATTTCCCCTCCAAGTGCACGGGGTCGCGTTGCCTGGCGTCGTAAAAGCGTCACGTATGGAAGACAAAGAGTGGCGCCAGTGTCGCTGGTGATGGTGCGCGAAGGTGGGGGAAAGCGAGGCAGAATGAACTTGCCGGTAAATGAGACTTCTCGAACTGGCTGACGTTTAATAATTATCGGCACATCATGTGCAGCGGCTGGCGGCGGAGTCCTCCTATTGCAAGTATGCATGCCAATTTTTCCGTAATTCCCGCTGGCCCGAGTGGCCGCGCGATCCCGCAAACGCGTGCGTCCTAGTTTTCGACTTGTTCGCCTGTTTCGCGCCCGATTCCGCCTGGCACAATGGCCGGCTGCAAACGGAAAATGAATTAAACCGCTAGCAACAGATGCTACTGCTCGCCGTTCAGCGGTTTAATTCGTCTAGGTTGTAAACGACGTTGCCTCCGAAGTCTGGCGAACCTGTGTTTGATACATGGAGATGAGGACTTGCTGGAATGTATGTGGTACTAAATCCTTTCTGAAGAATATCCTTTATATGCCGGTGGTTGAGATATTCTCGAGTAAATTTAATCGGTGAAAGGATGTTATATTTCTTGGGGTGTACAATGAGTGTCCTTATTGGGAATTCATCACGCAGCGCTGCTCAAAATTGTCTCTATTTTTAGATACTTGAATGATAAATTTATATACTCCAACGATACAGATGCTGATTACAGAATCCTTATTTATGACAATTTTAAGACATCTGTTTTACCCCGTCGCGACGTCTCCTAGTGAATACTTACTAACATGACTGCAATAAGAATTTTTCCAATTAATGTTTCAACTGAATGTTTCCACTAAGGCAATTGTTCTCATTCTACTATTTCTGGATCAGGACCAGAGATTATCAAACCGTTTCAAGGCGCACGGCTCTTGCTACTCAAAATACGATGCTGTCAGATTCGTAAAGCCCACTAACACAGAAAATTGTTCGTACTCGCACGAGACACATGTTCCACGCGACACGAAAGCGTCGCCGGCGGCCTGGCACTCTCACCGCGTGAAAAGCCATCAGTGCCCCACATTCGCACTTTTTTCCGGCCTTCGTCAGGCAAAAACCATCTTCTTCGATTTTCACGCAAAATCGAACTCTGCCCTAATAAGAGCCGCACTGGAAAACGCCCTCCAACATAAAAGAGGGGGTAATAGAGATCCCCAAAGAAAGGACAGTTTGGATGGGGCAGAGGATCAAGGAGTGGTGCGGGGGGAGTAAAATGTAAAGTAGAGGACGTCGTTTTGCAGGAAAAACGCGCATGCACGCTGCCATTGATAGGTTGCGAGAGAGTGGGGCTTGTCAGGGGGGGGGGGGGGTGGAGAAGGGGGGTTAGGTGCCGGTAAGGCAGACGGTTTGTATTTCAAATTTAAAAGCATTCGACAATGGATGCTTCTGGTATTGTTGACACGCTTAGAGCCTCTTGCTCGTGTGTCGCGTGTATGCGTGATACGTATGCGGGAGCGCTGCCGGTAGGAGGGTTGGAGAGAAAGAGAGAAAGAGAGAAAGGAAGGCGGCTAAGAAAAAGGAGAATGGGGAACATGTGCCGGCAGAAGGGTAAACGGAGAAGCCTGGCAAAGAGAGGAGCGGCATCCAGGATCAAGGGGGAGAAAGCAAGGATGCTGCACTGGCAACAAGGATTGCCAGAGTTTCGTGAAGGATTGTAAACCATTTCAGCAAAAGTGACTGGTCGTATCTTCTGGATTTGCTGAAGCCCTTGACTCGACAAGAATCTTTTAAACAATGAAAAGAAACTGCTATGTTTTTCTTATAATTTTATATTGATTATATTCATTAGAAACTGATGAATCTTGCTGGAAATCTTGAAAATCCTTTGGTTCACATTAAATTTCGATTTGAAGGACTATCATTTGTATGAAAAGTTCGTTTATCCGAAGAACTGATTCATAAAACGATGTGCCTTGAAAGACTATAAAAAAAGCCAATTGTACTACTGAATTGTAAATCGCATTCTTGTTCAAATTGTAAATGTACTCTCGAGACCACTTTTATTTCAATTATTAGTAGATTACCAGTTCATAGACATCAATCTGGTTATTTGATCCTTTCGTTATAACAAGGAGTTTTACCCCAGGCTCGGTTTACAGAGACAGGTGGTATGTGTAATAATCTGAGCCTCGTTACAGCAAGATTCGTAGCAAAAGTGATCCCAATTCCGTCTACTTCCTTGATCCTAGTTCGTAGCGACGTTGACTGATTTGCGTCGATTTCTTGACACCGATAGGTGCTTAAATTGCGAAATCGTCAAGGTTGGCAAGTTAGAAAAATGGCGTGGCAAGGGGTTAAATTCGTTATTCGAGTCGAAGGAGTAGGTGCGGGAGTAGGAACGGCTTGCTCCCGGCAAATCCGGAACACTCGACGGAAGACGACCGGGGATAGTCCCGGCTGTATATCACCTATCGATCTCCCTTCTTTTTGCGCACGGCTTCGCTCCTGATGCTCTTTTTTGCGCAGCGGCCGATACGTGAAAAGTGAGTCAAAGGGGTTAAACCCTCATTCTTCTTTCGAGCAGTAGCTACCCCATTTATTCGCAGGGAAAAGTGGCGCCACACCGATCGCACACTCTCCCACAAAAGGTTCGAATGATTCCGACGCGCAAAAAATATTAGCCGCGCAACCGCTTACAATTTTTCCACTAACGATTCCACTATCTTTCACTTGATCTTTTGTGATTAAATTAACGTTTATTACATAGATCGAAAGGGTTAAGGAAGAAGAAGCGGCCCCTACAATCTACTTTACCTTAATATTGTGTGAAAACTCGAATGTTTTAGAGAAAGTTCGCAAAAATTATAAGAAACTCTGCCAGTAAGAATAATTTCTAAATAAAATATGCGTTGTCGGATTAAATCAGTGATTGTTGGAACTAACATCCACGTATTTAATTTGGCCCATACGACAGATCATTCAACTATAGAAACATTTTTGGATTTATGGTTTGGTATACAGATCTAAAGCAAATGCAGATTGCAAAATCCTTCTATGACGTATGAAGATTGACTCCCCATATGTATGTGAATACTTCAAGTAACTTTCTGGATCAACCGTTAAATTACCCCAAGCATTGCAATAAAAAAGAGCTCTATGCCCAATTTCCATATTTCGACTATTACAGGCAAGATTGTTTAAATTTACAGATAACTAAGCACCAATACGACACTATCCAAAGAAACTTAGACCTTCTTCAACATTGGGGAATGAATAAATAAACAAATATATAAGTAAATAAAGATGTCGAAAGTAAGAAACGGCAAATACCAAGCATTCAGTTTTGTTCAAATTATAACATTGAAATTATTTTCGATATTAAAAATGAGTCGCACTGTGTTTAAGACTACGCTTTCTTTTAAATGGTCTTACACTACCCGCTATTCCCTGATTTTTCTATACGAAGCACGTCTCCGTAATTTCTGCAGCCTTCGGGGCAATGTTCGTCGACACAGTTTTATTAGAACGTTCGATGTATGATGGTACGAACGCTGATAATACCATTGGTCTAGCGTGCATCAGTGGCAGTCAGAAGGTAGGCGCATTTACCTTCGGACGTGACGCGGCAAGGAATTGGGTTATATTCTCAGCGCAACTTAAATTTTCCATCGCAGAGCGGCCGACGTTGCAATGTCTCCCTGCACTTCCCTCCATTATTGTCCATTCTTCATCGCAAATTCGATAGCACGATCCACCGACGATCCCGCAGTCATTAGCTACAATTACGCCCGCGCGAATAACTAAGTACCTGCCAAGATTTCAGGAGCACGTTCTCCCGTTATATGACGATGCGACTGCACGTGAAGAAGCAAAAAATACACCTCCGCACATCCATAATTAGTCAACTTAATTTTTCCATCCCTTCGAATATGAAATATAAAACACTTTGAAACGGTTCCATCGATTTCAATGCAGTTTTCTCTCGTCTGTGGAGTTGCGATCTAAAGAACTTATAGATTATAAAATATCGCAATATTCATTACCTATACAGGGTGTTCCAACAGTAACCTTAGAATTTCAAAAGGAATGGCGGTCGTGTTATATATTGATAAAACGTCTTTACCACAAAGGCAGCTGCAATCGCCTATTTTTTTTAATTTTCTTTATCAATTTATTATTCATGTCCGCATGAAGTATTCCAAGTGAAGACCGATAGGACAAGTATTGTGGGACTTGTGGTGATGGTGAGGATCAGTGGGTGACGGCCGCCCAAGAAATGTGTTTGTTACAGTTCGCCTCTTTATTGAAACTCTTTAAAACTCTTTCCCTTAACTCTTTACACAACGTCCTCCTTCTAACTGTCTCTCTGACTGACTTCACTGAACGAGTATTCCGACGAAACGCACCTTATATCGGTTCATGTACATCTTACATTCGTACATACATGCATACATCATCATGTTTTCCGGCTACCGTTACTCCATATTTATTCTAAGAATCTATCTCATCCATATCGCATCTACTCGCCTAACAATGTTCAATCAACAGTCTCACGTAGTCATACGACACTTTTTAGGTTACCCTTGCTTTTTCCATACTAATTCTCACGCATTCTCGGATACTCACTCATTCTTCATACCACTTGTTGACCCAACAGTTCCTAGTCTTAAGTTATGCTACTACAGTATGTACTCATTATAAGAAACTCTTATATTTTTAAAGACAGCAGTTTTAGATCTTCTGCTAGAAGATAACATTAAAAAACACTTTAGACATTACCGCTCAATTAACAACGTCACGTGATTAAAGATAAGGAAGTTCTTGCCTGCAGTCGAGCATTAGCCTCCTTAATTAACCGGCGAAAACGCTCTCAGGCCCCGCACTCCTCACTGTGTATTCAAATTAAAACTAATTGAAACAAATTAAACTTGGTTGAAGATCTCACTGTTTCAATTTCTGTGAGTACAAGGAAATAGACCGGAGTAAGTAAAATATAACAATGTGTCCCTGAATAACTAAATGAAGTAAAAAATAGATTTTCTTTTAAAGAAGAATGTACAATGTACAGCATCCGACAAAATAGTTGTCACAATCCGCATAATGGCTGCCGGACAGAAAATGAACCTTGGTAGCATGTACACTCAGTATGTGAGACTTTTTTACAGGACTGGGACAGAAGGCCCCTCTTCCCTAAAAAGGAGCTCTTATAAAGTTATATCTACCGGGTGTACATGCTACCAAATTTCACTTTCTCTCCGGCGACCGTTTTGCTGATTGTGACAACTATGTTGCCGGATGTACATTAGCCATTCATTCAAGCACGTATAAATGACAATCAATTATATAACTCTAAGAAAAATATATTTGGTCCCTTGAACACAATGCTAAGAACTAAAAGTGATTTCGTTTCTAATCCAGGCAGCCATTAGTAAAAGGAATCAGGATTCCCTAGCAGCGGTTACACAGGGAAACCAATGGAACGCAAAAAGTTAACTGGACTATGGATTACCCCTTTCGTTGCGGTTGCTGAATAATCCCTTGGGAGACGAACTTTTGACACTAGTCTACACTCATCATGATAATGTTATTAACAGATACATCAACAATAGCCATCATTATGGATTTGATCCATGTTTCAAGATTAAGCGTGAATAATTTTGCCACGAAGCAGCCCTAATTATTGTGGCCTGCTGTTACTTCTGCAATTGGTTCATACAAATTACATCTTGTTGCTGTGCCAGAGGACTTGCCCGCTCGTGCTCAGGGAAACGCGGCGCAATTTTCTGGTCGACTTGACACTTTCGAGGTCCAAATCATTTGGCACGGTGGATACGCGCGGCGGCAGCGCTGCAATTGATCCGCCGCGCGGTAACTATGTTTGGCCACACTGTAGAGAGTATTTAGGGTGTCAGGGTGAAAATAGGGCGCCGCGGCGAGGATGCTCGAATGAGAGCCGATTCGGGACCGTCGGTCAAAATGACTGCCAGAAGCGTTAAATGGCGACCAAATGAGGATGTGCGGCTCGGCGGCGCGTAACCCGTGCATTTTTTAATCAGGATCCAGGCCGATTAAGCGCAATCTGACGGCCATTCTGATCGGGCCGGCAGTGGCATTGTAGCGCGGCTGCGGCTGCTTACGCAGCAGCTTGCGAAATCATTGTCCCGGACAAATAGAGAGAGGAGCAGCAGCCGCGGCATAGCGCCGCCAGGGTAGCGCGCGGCGCTGCACGCTCCACGCTCCACGCTGGCTGTTATCAAGCTTTACAACAGCCTCGCAACAGTCTCGCGGCCTATCGATTCGCAAAATCGTTCTCGCGTGCGCGCGCGAACCCAGCCCCCTCTGATTTTCGATAATGTAACGTCCTGCCTCCTGCCGCTGACACACGTTAAACCGCCCGACAAAAATCCCGCCCGTCCTGCCGCCTCCTCTCCAACCCTCCTCCTCTATCGCCGCCACCTGTACCGCCCGCTCTCACCCACCATCCGCCGCGCTGCGCCGCGCCGCCCGCAGCTGACTTTTTCTCTTCGCACGGCGGAATAAGCGCACCGCAATGATCCCCCTGGCTAATTGCTTTCAGCTCGATGTTCATTGGATGCTTATGCGGTGACACGCCACAATGAGCCACTGCCCGTCGTTTTGACACAGCCTGTGACTCGTATTCGCTGCCGCTACGAGCCACCAGCTTCCTCCAATATCGGCAGCCGACCAACGCACTTGTCATTTTAATTCAATGAGGAATAACATTTCCGATGTTTCCAAGCCGAATTTTGTCAGTTGGATATTCGCAGCGATGCTCGATTCTGCGTAGGAGCAAGTATAATGCGTGTGGCGGTACACAGCAACGGTGCGGAACGAAGCACCAGCGGATCGTAAACATTTCTCGAGTGTCTCGAGTTGAACTAGATAGTAGCATCGTCCTGATTGAAACTTAGATGGTTGGTGCGCGAGGCAAACAGGGACGCGATTGTTTGATTGTTTTACTCCCGCTGATTAAACTGCAGGATGATACTCGTTTATTAAACAGCGCGAAGAGAGGCTGTTGCGAGGGCAGATGCGAAATGAGGGCAAAGTGTCCTCGAGCGAGGCGAAACGGGAGTAGAAGGGGCACAGAGTGCTCGAGGACAGGAAACTCGACGGCACAATCTGGTCTCTCTGTCTGCGCGGCTGACTCTCTGTATCCCTGTGGCTCTGTGTGCCCGTGTACGGCTGTGTCTGTGTGTTTTGCCGGCAAGATTCGAACTACGGCGCTCTTGGTGTTGGTCAATAGACATCGAACGAAATATGGAAGAGGAGGTTCGCTTGGAGCGGCAGGGTGACTTCCGGTTGCCAAACTATCGCGCCTAGTCTCGGTGCCCTTTGTCTCGCTGGTTTTTTCCGTCTCGCGCCCGGGCAACGCGGCCCAAGGGCCTCTCGAGAATTGCACGAGAGGGTTCATTAACGCGAGCCAAGAGAGGAGCGATCCGCTAATTAATGTGACGAGACTTGTCAGTGGACGAGAGGAGCCGCGTGTACACTCGAGCTTCACCCTCGTCTTCCGTTTCTTGCGAGCGCACCAGCGCGCTTCTCCGCACCTTTCGCACCTCCTTGCGTCACCGGCAACATCTTCTTGCCAAGAAGGACATCGGACGAGAGAGCCGACATAGTGAAAGCTCTGCGGAGTTCTAAGTAAAAATAGCTAACTGCTGCGGACGTACAATCCACGACAAAAAGATACCACTCTTTTGTTATTTTATTGCTTTTCATCGGAATGGATTTTCTCAATTCCCAGTGCTGCGTTGAATTGCATCATTTCAAATTAATAGTGAGATAAAATATAATGAATTTTAAAATATGTCTCTCAATTGTTAGTTTTACATTGACGATAAGATTAACTCATTTTAAAATGGGATAAAAGATTAGGGAAATAGTATTTCTCGGATTCTTTTTCATTTCTTATTATGAGGTTACTATTTGCATGAAACGTGCAGTAATCTGTCACCTACTCAACGCACTTATGTTTCTTTGCACAAAATTTATTTCGTATAAGTAGTAATATAGGAAAATAATTAAGACGAACAGTACAGAAGCATATGACGGTTTCTGTCAATTTTAAACATTATAAAAGATAAGTGTAAAAAATCTTTTTGCCCAACATATGTCTATATTGTATTATGTGCACTGAACGTACAACATAATATTTATTTGTGTGTTACTATAATTGTTCAATATGCAGCAATGCTGATGCAAAGGCTAGTGTATATCAGTTATCATAACATCGTTTTCTTATCATTATGCTAAACAGAAATGGATGGAACGAATTTAATTAAGGAAAGTCAAGAGTCAAATGTGAGCTAAATGAAGCCCTCTTTAGGATAAAAAGAAAAGTTTACCGAAAAAGTGAATGTGCCGAGACGGTATTAACGAAAGGAATCCAGTAAAGGTCGGTTGAGGTTAGGAACTGTTAAATGGGAGGACGTAAGGTATGCGGCGTTACTTGCCCACTATTTCAGCGCGCTATCGGGAATAGGTTAGAGTAGCGCGGCCGGCGCTATTTGCATTAGCCGAGCGAGTTACGAGAAATTTATGTAAGTCTGGCTATATACTCATAGGAAGCAGCGGCGGTACCGGCCCTTCGTTTGATACGTATTCGAGGTACTTAGAGGGCGCTCGCCGCCCGGTACTTACGGCGCTGCGGACAGCTAATGTCCACAACTATTTCTCTCTGTCGGACCGCACCGAGCTGTCCTGTCCTGTCCTAGCCGGCTGCCCGGCTGCCCGGCTGCCTTACGATATTATTCCCCGAGTATTGTCTCGACGGCGCGCGCTCGACAGAAGCGCATTTGCCAAACTGTGACGCGCTGATATGGGACAATTAATCTGCGTCAGGAGGAACGTTCCGGTCAGTGCTACGAGGCAGCCAGGCATGCAGGCTGATTTGTTAGCCGGACTTAAGGAAATATCGCAAACCTTTTGTGTCCCCAGCTCCGCCTGGATATTAGCTCACTTTGTCACGATCGCTGATAAGAAAGGAGCACTCTCGTCTATTTGGGCCACCGCTCGCCAACCGAGAATTTGACCTACAGACCAACCTGAATGGCCTCAACCATCTAATAACTTTTTTGATACACGGAAGTAACTATCATTGCTCCATATCTTTTCGTTGAAAGAATTAGCGAATATTGATTATACCCTACAATCAAGAAATAATTTGTTCCCCTTAGTAATCGTACTATTATTAAACTTTCTTTGTGGCATTGGCAACTTGAGTATTTTCAAATTAAATTTATTGTCACTTATGCAAAGTTGAAGATTAATACAAGTAATTATTGTGCTGTTCTAATATTTATTTCCTACATTATGATGACTGCTCTAAGAATATCGATTTATCAATATGCGACTTTAAAGTTACATGGCGTTTTAGATGGTTAATTAATCCAGACGCATACGCCATGTTGTGGCCTGAGACTGAAGCAAGACTAAAAGAATATCAGGAGACTCGGTAGAGCCTCGCGCCAAGTAGTAATGTACTATATAGTAGTACTATATAATGTACTATATAGTAGTATAATGTAGTATATAGTATGGTGCGCGACAGCTGGAAATACTTAACCCGAAGTGTAGCGGCTTTCATCTCCTATAAAGCTTTCACCTTGATTTATGAAAAAGTTTCAGCTGCAAGGATTTATTTCTAGATTTTGTATTTCATCGATAATTTCTCTGAATCCAATGAACCAAGAATCACTTCAGTCGTTCGCGAATCGGTTCAATCGTTCAGGAGATATGAATTTCTCTTGCTCATTTTTCTCGCGAAAAGGCAAGGTGGATTAAGAGTCATCCGGTTCCGGAATTCCTAAAAATGCGGCATTCACTTTTCTCACTCGAGCGGGCACCATTGCGAAATGCTGCAGGCTGCGGAAAAACTTTGTTAATACTTTTTGAAAATGTTGAAGTTAGTCCAGAATTTTTGCGCTTTAGGTGTATGTGACCAGTTGAAAACCCCCATTTATATATCGCAATAGTTTCGGGAGGCCGCCACGACGACTATAGTTATACCCCTGAAGAAACGGAGTGGAGCGCGAGGCGAAGCGAGGCGAGGCGAGGCACAGAGAGTAGCGGCAGTAATTTGTCTTGATCCGACAGGCGCGATTTTCCGTCAGATTTTCCACTCCTTTCACGCTTCCCATATTCTCCGGGCTCCCAGGGGCTGTCAGCATTCCGGCACAGGTGTGTCCCCGCGCGCCACTCTCGAGTGGATATCGGCGACTTTAAGTGGTCGTTAGGTACCGCGAACTAACGATCCCCTAATTAGTGCGTAACAGAACGCCGCTGCCGGGGCGAGCAGGAGTTTCCCTGGCCTAACGACCTCCGTGTCTTCGATAACTATCTCGCGGCAGCCACGCTTTCAGCTGCCGTGTTAACTCTACGCGACGAAAGAACCTGCCGCAGTGTAAAACTGCCAGTTCTAAAGCCGGAATTGATCCTGCCAGTGTTCGCGTCACGCATGTCTTCTAGGTCGAACTCTGTCATGTATGAGCTCGCAGTTACTTGAGATAGTTGTACTATAAATTATGTAAATGTTAATACGGTAACAAACACTTTAACAGAATAAGAATTATTGTTTTCTTTTAGTCTGTCATCGAAAGCTTTGACTTGGATTGGATCCTTGAAACCTTTACATATAGAAGCGTCTCTGTGTATGAATATACTTATGTAATATAAACCAAGTGACACGATAATAGATGCAATGATGAAATGTCAGTATGACCGGAAAATAGTATTTTTTCTAGGGGCACATTTCTTTTAAAAAAACGATTAATAACTGGGAACATTTTTCTTATTTTCCTTAAATTAAAATTAAAAATGTACCGTTTAGGTTATATGAAATGTATACAATAATAGCCGTTCTACAAAAAGTAAGGTATTTGTGCACGCTTAATTTATATACCTTTAAGATGGTCAATTCAATTCGAAATAGTTTGAATTATTAAATAATAATCTCGTTTATATGATAGAAAAATTATAGACGACTCGCGAGAAAAGCGAATCGGGAAATTTGTTAGTCGCCTTTGAGTGCCCTATCATCCATAGGTGAGTGATCCATATAAATATTTACAAAGTTCACACGGATACTTACCGTGCACGAGGATGTGTAGTAAATATAAATAACATGTTTACGAAGCAGCAGTGAAACTACTAAATATACTTAAAACTCAAAGTATCTACACTCTACAGTATGGGTGGAAAATGTAATTTAGGTAGATTTTCTGAAAGTTTAGTGGATCACTCAAAATGTTATAATAATTTTCCCAAGAGAGGTGTAAAAGATATTGTCATTTTTCACACGGGAAATTAAAAAGGATAAATTCTAGATATTTCGATTCAGTTCTCTTCCTCGGAGGTAATTTGTATACTACGCGTCACTCAAGGGTTAATTAACTCTTTGAGCAGAACGAATGCAGATTTTATCTTCTCTAGTACTTACGAACTTATACGTATATTTTGAAAAAATGTGTGCCTGTGGTATTTCATATTATTACTAATAAAAATAAATTTCGAAGCAGCGAACGAAACTGCTTGCAATCTGATTTTAAAAATATTCCATGCAAACAGGCAAAAACTCACGCAGGATCGCACTGCGAAAATTCATACCACGTATATCTTTAATTAAAGGTCGAGGGATATTTCACATCGTAATTTAAAGCTGAAATTTAATCCCGCCTAGTTTTCTCCGTAATACTGTTATACGATTTAAATCTTGATCCACGCATGTTTATATGCATGTTAAATTTGAAGTAACCAAGTGCTGGCGTGAACTGTAAATGGCATTAATCCTTAGCGAGCGAGCAAAATTCCATATGTAAATAGATTTATATTTATAAGTATTCATAGGGTATGATTATATAAATAACTTACTCAGTTATATTTACAAACCGTTACAGTGACTCATTTATTGAGCGTTCTATTGTGTAAGTTTAAACCAAATGCTTGGCGATCTCATAGAGTGAGCTTTCGTTCGTTGAGGATTAAAAATGGACTTCATGCAAGCAAATTTGTATTCTCTTTATTTTCCCCTTTTAACAATTTTATTTCCCAGCGCTTAATTTAATTGTCTTTGTTTTATAAAGGAAATGCCGGAAAAACAGTCGCGTTAATGAAATATATGAAATTAATGACAAAATATTAGAGTTACGAATCATGTTTCGTGTATTTTCACCTCTTGAATAATCTTGTAGCAATTCAAAAATACACGTTTGAGAAACGGAAATATTAAGATTGAGCATTTAGGCAAAAACTAAAATAATTGTTATTTAATGTCGTCAACCACTCAGACAAACTACACAATGTCAAATGATTGTACTTAACTATCATATTCGTAATTGACAGAACGCAATGATTTCTTAGAAACAATTACAGAAACAAATAGCACGTACTGAAACAGGGTTATCATCAGAAATAACCCAACTTTGAATTAGCAAATTATAACTAAAAATAAAGTGTGTCACTTGACTTGGAATAATGGGAAAGCAATGAACTATTCAAATTTACTTATTTGAACGAACTTCTTGCTACAAAAGACATCAGGAAGAGAATTTTGTACCGACAAAATATTATAGTATTTTCGAATTTGCCTGACTTTCCTTTATCAGTTTCATCCGAAATAATTATGGGGAAAAGTCATTAAATACAAGTTGAATTTGTAAAGTATTGAGTACTCACTTTCTTGCCGTCCAACTCGTGGTTACCCTGCGCCAGGACTTTATCCACGCTCGCTGGATCTGCAAACGTGATGAATCCGAAACCCCTATAACAAAGGAAAGAAAAACGTTAATGATACTCCAACTGAAAACTGGAACAAACCACATCATAATCGCCAGTAATATCACACGTAATATAAGTTTAACTTGAAAAAATAACACGTTGGTGTTTTAAACACTCAGGTATTTTAAATATACTACAACATTATTAATACCAAAGTTTTAACAAGTTTTATGAATAGATTTCTTAGATGCTTTTGGGAATTTTTATTGAAAGTTCGTGAAAGTTGATACGTATGAAAGTGAAGGGTTACAATTAATTATAATGAAAAGCGTTGAAGGCTGTCAATTCATTGGTTATTCAAAGTCAGCCTATTACGTTTATGGTGCAACATGTGTTTCAGGTTGAAGCAAATACTATTTTGCGAATCTGGCACGGTACAGTAAATATAGGAAACTATTAATCTTTTCGGGATGTGCTGCTTTCGGGATAGGCGCTTACGCGCTTATAAGAGGTGCTTACATCGTTTGGTTTAGCTATGTAAGGGCTTACGAATCGACATAGGGTGTTGTGACGCAATCACCTACCCTTTCAAACGTTTAGAGAGCGCGTATAAGCGCTTACGTATCAAACCGACCGACGACTATAATCGCTTACAAGCGTCTTAAGTAAGCGCAAATATCATTAGATGCGCAACATTTTTACTATTTACATAATCCGACAAAATTAAATAATTTTTAAAAAAGTCTCATATTTGATATTTTCTCACATTCCCGAACAAAGAATTGTCAAGAAACCTAAAGCGCACGTTTACCTTCTAATTCTATAAACTTGAAATCAGAAGTGGACTGAAATCACTGCAAATGGATGATTTATAGTCGCCCGCACGAATACTATTTTATTTCACATCAATGAACGCTAAATTTCGGTTCGCAGATTGCTTCACACAAAGAGAGGAAATAAACTGTAATTTCACAACGCCGAATGTGACAGAAGTCTTTGTTTGCGGGCAAATATTAGTGGCCGGTGCGTAGTTAGAATCAGACAAACAGAGTGAAACAGTAGCGCAGAGAGGCTGAATAGAAGTGCTCTCCGTTCGGCCGGTCCGCAATCGAGCTATTAGCTTGCGCGACTCCACCAGTTCTCCTATCGCTAAACACACTAATTGTAAGTCCAATTAACTATCCGGTAAAGAAGACACGGCGTGCTCGGCAATCCCGAAAGCCCTTCTCCAAAGTGCGGTATTTACGACTTACCGAACGCGCTATAATTAACAAACCTGACGGGCAAACAAAATTCCTGCCGGCATCAAAACGATCCGGGGGAAGCGCGCGCCTGCCGCCGCCCCGGTGTACCTAGTTTACAAAGCCCCGGGAATGCGCTCGGCGCGGGGTTAAATGAAACAAACATCGGCGGAAAGCGTAGCACCATAAATTTCGTGAGCCTTACGGCGCGCATGGAGATATATATTAAAATATAGTTTGCGGAGCTGCACACTGGGAAGGCTACGAAGGGGGTCGAAAGGGGGAGCGAAAGAGGGGTGGTTGGCGATTTCAAGAGGCCCACGGGGGATGCTGCATGGACGTCTCCGCACTCCCCTCACCCTGCACGACTTCGAGCTCCCTCTGGCTTTCGCTCGAAGCGTGTAGCACTCGGTGCGACGAAACGATACCTCGTGCGCCTGGCGAAGCACGCCGAGTGCCGGACGCAAAGCGGTTTGCATTTTTCATGCAGGCCCTGCCGCGGCAGTTATTGAAAATATTTACATGTTATTTATGGGCCACACATGCTTCACGAACCAAACGCGCCAATCCCTCCCGACATGCGGCTTTCTCAGTCCCTTGCACTATCTCCGGCTTCCGCTCCAACCGTCGCGCCTCTTCTTTCCTCGCGCGCAACCACATCTTCTCGTACTGCTTGCTTTCCTCCTGTTCGACTAGTCGATGTAACGAAAGTTTTCGTGTAACGTGACTTGTTCCGACGTTGGTAGTGATTTTTATTTGGGGAATCGAGAGTGAAATCTGAGAGTCGATTTCGCGGACTGCACGAAAGTTGGTGATATGTGGGATTAATTTAAGTAGTTTAGACGTATGCAACAACTGTATTGTGCAGACGATAATATTTTCGTTACATTCAGGCAAGCCCATATTATGTTACATTATGTTTTTTTCTTTAAGAACCGATTTAATTATATTTAGTAGTTTTAATAACAGGGTTTTACTTGTTTTCGCACTATGGCATTCACCTTTTTTATTACTATACCAAATTTGCAGTTACTCGGAAAACATTAAAAATGCGAAATGAAATTGAAGCCATTCTTAAACAAAAAACCAATATAACATCCTATTTTTCTTTTCAATATAACATCTTTGAAAGAAACGTAATAAGTATCCACGGCAGTCGCACCCTGCAACATATTCAACTACTTAGTGGGAGGGAAACCTTCTAAATGAATAGTATGCTAGTAAAATTAGCATGTATGTTACTTACAAAGAATTTCACGTTGCAATTCCTTACATTGCTATTAACATATTTTGACATATTTAAGAAACTTATTTTAGTAACGTCTGGATATTTTAAATTTTTAATTGATTCATACGAATGAAAAAATGTGCAACTTGCAAATTCCTAGACTTGTAATACTAAAGTAATAACATTTGAAACTTCCCTTTACGATCCTGATGTTTCATTTATTCCTTGCTCCACCGTTTTGCAATCCTTCGCAATACTTTTTGCTAGCTTTAGAAATTTCGCCGAGTTCGCCGCTTCCAGCGTGTAATGTTAGCAGTCGAGCTCACGTTTGCGGCGCAATGCAAAATTCAGGTCGCACCGAACAACAAGAGACTAGCAGTATGAAAATCCCTACACTTCATAAACCAGTTTCGCTGGAACCAACTCTCGACTATACACACACGCCGATCCACTTGACGCGTCGTGCAGTTCCGGGCGCCGCGCCGCGCCGCGTCGTGCAGTCCCAACGAATCAGAACAATACGAGCGAGCAAAAAGGTGGGCGGAACAGTTTCCACAAATTTCTCAAGTTAAAATCAGCCGTCTGCGGGGCCGCCGAGAGTCGAACGCCACCGGAATATGAAGTCCCCGAACACTTAGCTAACAACTTTTCATACCCGGTGCGTGAATCGAGCCGAGTGGCTCGAGTGCAACAGAAGGTTTCGGGTTCAGAGATTGGAGGAAGACTGAAGCGAGTAATGGGGAATTTCTAGAAGTTCAGACAAAAGTTCTAGGAAATTCGTACTATTAGAATTTATTTCTAACTCATTTCTACTACCTATTATTAATAGAGTTTGGTTTCGGAGAATTTATAGGAAGGTTCAAGAATATATTTTTTGAAACTCGTGTGAACCTTAATTAAAAGTTTGAGTAAATTCGCATGCGCCAAAGCGGCCAGAGTGCTAATTATAATCAAAGTTAATAAAGGCTTTTAACATATACTTCATCATTCAGTTTCACAGTATTACGCTCAATAATCCTCTCGACGATCGTTTGCTTGCTTCAAAATATGGCGAACCATAACTTATAAAAACGCGTTGTGCCGAAGACTACAAAAAGCAGTCCAAGTCGGTGAAATTGGTAACCCTTTCTGGATGAATGGTACACAATCAGGCTACCCAGAATACGACGAAAGTCGAACACCAGTGGAATATGAAGTCTCAAACCACTTAGCTGAGAACTTTTCATACCTGGTGCGTGAAGAGGGCCAAGTGCAACAGAAGGCTACCCCTTACTCTCTCTCTCTCTCTCTCGGAGGGAGTTGACGGCGGCGTCGCGTCGGCGTCGAGAGAATTCGACGAAACGTTTGCAGCTCGACCCGACGCTCTTCCTTTTTCCACGGACGCTTTCACCAAAAGACGAAACAACGAATGCTCGTACGGATTGAATTTTTGATGGGGCCACCGAGGCGCGGCAGGCTGCCTTTTCCCTTCGCCCTTGTCCTTCCAGGGCCGGGAAGGATGTGTACGCGCGCGTGTGCGTGTGTGTATGTCTTCGCTCGCTCGCTCGCTCGCTTGCTTTGCGCGCGACCAGACTCCGCGGCCGTTTCTCCGAGAGCGTCGTCGAATCGCGATCGAAAGCGACGGCTTCCGTCGAGTGGTGCGGGCACGAGAAATATGGGATTCCACTTGGGCTACTAACGCAGAGACACGAGTGGGAAATGTAGTTTGCCTACACAGAGAGGACACGCACCACGAATCTCTGTCTCCCGTTCCAATTTCTCTTTCTACTTTTCTTTCTCTCTTTCTCTCGGGCTTTCGCTCGCTCGCTCCCTCTCTCCCTCTTTCTCGTCGCCGCTGTGCATCTGCGACTCTCGATGGAGTAAAGAATACTGAAAGCACGATATTCATTGGACTTTGAGGATGGCTTTCGTTCGATCTGTTTGGTACGATTCCACGCCCGAGAGGGAATACTTGTGTATATAGCCGCACGCCTTTCGAGCACCCTCCTGTATCACTAACTTTCCTGAATTCGTATAATGTTGTTTTCCATGGTTCCTCGTAATTTATTTACTTTCGAGCCGCATTTTTATGTACCTGCTTTTCCAGCATATCAATACTGCTCTGTGTGCTGCGATGTATATGACATGAAAGAGTTGCTTTTAAACCCTTTGTCGTACGATTGTCCCACTATTTAAGTGTACCATTAAATTACTCATTCTGTAGTTAGACGATATTGATGTGAAGTGAAAGCAGGAAACAAACCCATTGTACAAATAAGTTTGTTAAGACATGTTAACGTTATAGCGAGTTGCACTCGTATATTTCCTATTTTTGCATTATAATTTAGGTTGCCAGTAGGTTAAATATAAGTATTTAAAATGAGATCACCTCTAAAATTGATATTTTCAAAAGTAATCATGTATCGGGAAAACGAAGTTAAAAGTATAATAATTGAAGTAAGTGTTTCCCTCCAGAATTCACTCTTTACAAGAATTATTAAAGTTTCAAAATTCGCAAACTTGAACACTCCGATTTGTATGAAATTTGGTTAAAATTTATTGAGCTACTAATTAAAGGTAAGTAAATTTTAGCTACTATTTATTTCTTGATTTGAAGGAGGAAGGACGGGTACCATTATAAAGCCTGTATTTTGAATTGTAGATAGATGAAAAATTGAAGTAGGAAAATGTCATGGCGTGACATGTAGAACAAATCTGTCTTAACCGAATTTCGGAATTGTTGTTGGTTTTCGCTATTCCTTTATTTTCTCTTTTCCCCTTTTTTATCTATTTTTTGTATAAAAACAATGCAATTTCATTTTCGTTCGGAACATGCATATGACAGTTCATATCACAAAAAACATATATTTTCCGAATTCCTAGACGCAGTGTTCATTCTCAGGTAAGAAAAAAAGGTAGACCAGCGTTTGCGCGTATCCGTGCCGCCTCATCAGCGTTCGAAGTCGATCTACACTTGTAAATTTCACGCACGAAGAGATCTCATTTGGATTAAGCGCGATAAATTCGGTGGCGTAAGAGCGGGCGCGTGATTTACGTGTGTCGCTTACAAGCGCGATCCGAAGAAGTGCGAGGCGGCGCATTACAGCCGAGCGGAGATAAATCCAGCCACGTTTTCGGCCGCCGTGATTTATCCGGATGTGATTACGCCGCTTTAGCGCGTACGTGCCGAATTTTCAAAATTCCCTCACTGCTCCCACCGACGCCGACGACGCCTCCGCCCCGCTCAGCGATCCGATTGCGATCCAGCGACGCGCGCCGCGCGTCAAAACAACAATCACGACAAACGAGCACCCGCTGAATCGGCACTCGCCCAATCAACATTAAAACCCCAGGAATACATAGCCGAAACAGCCAAACCTAGCCAAGATGGAAACGACAGGGTTTACATGTGCGCGCAACTGCCTGGCAAGAGCCTCGCTTGTCCGCCAGACGTATTTGCCGCGGCATTGTCTTTAGCCAGTCGAAAGAATTTTAATGGGCCTGGCAAATCGCGGCAAATTGTACGTAACAGTGTTGAACGAGGCAAAATGGAAGTTGAAATCAATATGACCAGGATTAGTAATGAGAGTAACAAATAGAGTGATTGAGATATTTGAAATTTTAGGTATATCCCAATTGGAGCAATAACTAGGAATGCATATATAAGAAATATTCGGTAACAACCCAGTCGTAAGCTTTGGCAAGAAATAGAATATCAGCAGAAAGTTTCTGGTTGTTCCTTCAGTGAGGACGCAACTTAGGAATATGCATGTGTGTCGTTTAAAGTTGCTTCGCATAGCATTAAGTTCGGCGATTCAGTTGTGCCGAACTGCAAGTTGAAAACATGAATGAATTTGCGATTCATTGTATTCTGCAACCGACTTCAGAATGAAGCAGATTCTCTTTCGTGATCTTCTTCTACTCAAACTTAAACTATTGCACATAAATGCTAATTCGAAACGTATGCAATAAGCAATACAATTGGCAAAAAATAATTCCGCGCTCATAATTATTACACAGACAATAGGTAAGCGCGAGAATCGGCGCGTACTTGGCGATGCTCGGCGTAAAATGCTTCGAGATAACAATGTTAGTCGACAAAAGTAGGAACCGTTCAAATCAGTGAGAGCAGCATCCCGGAAGAGCTGCATTATGCATCGGCGGAAGCGGCAAGTGCGCAGAGGGCGATGCAGGCAAACAGCGAGTTTATAACCTAATTTCTTTCGACAGGACGGAGGAGGTTGATGGCGCGTACGAGGGAAAAAAAGTGTCGGCGAGATTTTCTGGAGGTTCGCGCTAGGATAAAGCTGGTGTCGGGTGGGAGGGGGGGGGGGGGGGGGCGAAAGAGGGAGGCGAGGGCGAAGGCGAAGGCGTCGTTCTAGCCGGCGCGGCGCGGCGCGGCGTTGCACTGCACCGCACCACTTGACACCCCGGCCATTGTACGTGAATAATCTATAAAAGGCTGAGTAGAAGGATGGCGGCTGACGTGTCCCTTGTCTACTTGAGCACGCCTTCTACGATCCTCTACTTTTCATCCTCTTGGATCCCCGGCGCACGGCACAACTCCCTGCGCTCCCTCCCACCTACCACCTACCACCTCCCCCGGCCACCCTAACCACCGCTCGAGCTTCACTCCACCGACACCGAGCCGACTCACCCAAGAATGTCAGGGCGGCCTGACGCCCAGCATTTGTTTGTCGCGTCCCTTGCCACCCTCCAAACTCTTCTTCCTTCTTTCCTGCCTCCTTTCCCCCCCTTCCGCTCCAAGCACCCGACGCCACCGATGCTGCCGACGTCGCCAACGTCACCGTCGTTGCATCCTCCGCATAGAGCCGCTCGCCGGATGCGAGCGGGTACGCGTGCACTCTGAAGCAATGTACTGCGAAATCGGACAATAGGCTGTGCTTGCTTATGCACGGACGTTCACGGTGCACGAAGCACTAGTTCGCCTTTCGAAGGATTTGTTTTCCAATGGGGACAAGGGATTCGCCGAGTGCGCCCACCTTCGATCGCTTTCTCTTTAAAGGTCTTCGGCCGCGCAACCCGCAACGTGTATGATCGAGTACATTGTGCTATGGAAAGATCATTGGCCCCTCCATACCAAAGAATTACTCGCTGGAGCAAGAATTTTAGTTAGGATTCAATCGTTATTAAATTAATTATCGCAAACAATTATAGTAGTTTTGTAAATTTAAACAATCTGATGTTATGTGAATGAACGAAATATTCTCATCAATTCCTGGATATAATTAAAGGATAGAATTGTTTAAATATGTTAAATTTAAGATTTTAAAAATGTGCTGAACTTAAAATAGTCTGGAGAATAATAATAATAATCTGTACAATTTTGATTAATTCTTCATATATTATTGAGAATATTCACTATGTTAAAGTAGTATTAGCAATACTGCAAAATGCAAGAACAAAGTTTTATTATATTCATGTAATTCATTAAGCAAGAACTATACGAAACTTCGACATTGCGCAGGCTTCGTATTGATCTATTAATAGAGACATTTAAGATTACAGTTTGTGATGCTCGTTTAAATTTACTCGCATTGCTGTTCAAAAGCATTTATGTTTCAAGTGCGAACTGGCCTTGGCTCTTTGGTCTGTTTTAAGTACGATTATGGTCCGAGAAAAGTTCTCGAAATTGCGCCTTTCAAGACCTCTTTATACTCGGCATGACTATGGATACGACACTTTGCGCACCTATAAACCTTCTATCCAACTTCACTTTAATATTCGGATTCTGGCAAGCCGAGTTCTTCGGGAACATTGAGAGCAATCCCGAGTGTGAGAACAGCCCGAACGGTACCACCGCCTTAAATTGTGGATGCCCGAAAAATTGGAGCAAAAGAATAAAAGACCCGTAAATATAATCGAATAACTTGCGGGTATTTTTGGGGTCGAATCCCGACAGTTATTTCTACTTCAAATAGTTACTTGTCGGCGAAACTGGCTAAATTCCAGGGTGTAATAGCACTTGTTTCTTTTATCGACAGTTCCAGCCATAATAATGTAGCTGCTTGAGAATCGCCGCTGAAAAGGAAGTCGAAGAATTTCACCAACCAGCGGATTTAACTAGATGAACTCAGTTGTAATAATCACATAAACTGTACTGAACAGTATGTAACGGAATGAACAAAGATCGGCCTTCTGAGTACATCTTCTGAGTATCTTTACTTAATTCATATTTATCTGTTACAATACATCTAAGGAATAAATTCAAGATTAGAAATAAACAAGTTTCATAAAATGATGTGAAGTAAACAGCCGTTATAAAATATAACCTATACACCCATTTTTACTTAATGTATCTCAATTCATATCACTTCCCATTCAGTACTAACTCTTACGTTAAAAATATATACTTTTCAATAAACAGTAATAATACACCTTACAGATATCAATCATTGGGAACCTTCACTTAAATTTCCAGGTTTGCCTGACTGAGATACTCTTGAAAACTTGTAGCATCATTCAAGGCGTGGATCTATCTTTGCAAACAGTTTACATCATTTATATTGCCGGTAATTCACTAATTTAGAGATTCCCAAGAGGTTCCGACTCTCATACTTTCCCAGGGAAAGTAATCAACAAAAAAGGGCGCAGAAGGAGTTAAAGGGAGGTCAGAAAGCTCGGCAAAGGGATGGCGTGAATGGAGGGTGGTGGGAGAGGGTAGATGCGGGATGGTTGGAAGGGAGAGTGAGGGAGAGAGTGGGAGGGGTGGGGGGAAGACCAAGTGTATTAGGTGTATTTATGTAGGCGGTCTCATTGCGCGCGAACTTACAGTAAGTACCGGCAGTTACTTAACTCGACAGTTTCTGCTATTGCAGTTACTGTGTGTGTACCGGCAGTGGCGGAGGCACACCAGCAGCGCCGCCAGCAATATACCTCCACTCGAGGAGGACTGCCTTCCTTGCCATGGAACTGAAGCTAGTTATGGACCTACTTCGGCCTGGCAGTCGCCGGGAGAAAGGGGAATTCTACGGTGTTCCTGCCGCCGTGTTTCAAGAAACCACCTCTTGTTCCAACCCTTAGCCATTCGGTTCGTTCGCTCCTTCCCGTAAGCGCCTTCGCCTTCGCCTTTGCCTTCGCTTGGGTTCCAAGCCTCCTATCCCCGTGGCGCCACGCCGCGCCGCTTCCTTCGCTACGTGTATGGTAACTGCTCTTTAACCAACCGCCTTAATCCGTTTTTCCCTCCTCTCCAACCGCCGAGACAATCGGCCTGCCGGCGAAGCCTTCGCGACCAATTTGACGTTCTTACAGAGACATGTCCTACCTACCACCGTTCTTCTCCTCAGCCTCTTGTTCCAATTCTCGCGAGTTTAGTTGTTCATGTACTATGACTTGCTATGAGCTCCTGTGTACATTCCTTTGCACTTGGATGAAGATTTAGGCTACAAAATTGTCGTCGTTAACTAAAGTACAGAAGTTATTGTATCTTTGGCAGATTTCGAACAAGAGGGGAAACTGATTTTTTGTGTTATTTTTTTTATCTTAGTTCAGCAATATCTTTGTGACACTTGAACCAAACGGAATAAAACTTTTTTTTACTGTGTAATGGAAGTTCGCTGAATGAATACTTTACCAACAATTTCAACTTACAATCGAAATGCAATTTTTTGAATTTATTGGAAGGGAATCTTGTAATGGCCCTTCGGGACGATACGAAATGAATTTTACATTATTATTAAACAATACTAAACTTAGAAACTCAGATACTATCAAGATAAGACTGCCTCTTTCTAATATTAATAATTCCCCTTTATAAAGGGGAATTATTATATAAATAAAAGGAAAATTATTTTCACTTTTTGCAAATCTCTGTGTTACTTCTGTTCGAAAGCGGTTCCGTTCCTATCATAGGTAAGTATATTGTTATAAATTTAGTAAAAGCACAAATAAGAGCAGATGAGTTTTAGGAAAACGTATAGATATATGTACAGGGATCATAATGTCTTAAGTAAAATACAAATTAACGTTTAATTTGAAATGATTATTGGAACATTCGAAATTACTATGCAGAGTCTGTAGTTTGATGTGACAATGGCAATGAGAGTGTCAGAGTCGCTTTGGGACATAGGACACATATGCGTTTGGAGAGAATGGATTTCCGCTTTGAACTTCCCTTGAGTCAAGAGTACGTCGGAAATCCATTGTCATCTCGAGACGGAGAGTTCAATAGGTTGAGTATCCGTGTCTAGCTGGCTTTATCAGCAGCCAGTTATCGTATATGCGGAATACAGCTACTAAAAATAAGTTAAAAGTGTCAGTTGACGAATTTAGTTTGCAAAAATTAAAAGGAACACAATTTTAGTTCAGGTGTAGCTCGATTGCTGTTTTAATTATAGACAAAACTCTATTGACTGTTTGTTGCCTTATTTTTTATCTATCTACGATTATTTGTATTGGCCAGTTAACCGATTGTTAGTTAATATTGATATTCGAGAAGTGAATAGTGTTTTCAGACTGTTATCGATAAAATATTTATGTTAAAATTGATTTTGTTCAATTACTATACTTAAGATGGAATGATATTGAGATTGAGATTGGATGTACTCTTTAAACCAAATGTGGTCGAAAATATTCAATACCGTTTTTTAATAGAAGCAGAAAAAGTAAATAAACTGCGTGTTTCTAAGTGTCCCATTTCAGAGAACAGAAATAGCAAAAAGGAAAAACACAATTGTATTTTAGTTTCAAACCACTCCAACATCACGCACTGCATGTACGTACGTTTGCCTAAATAAAACTAGTTCATTGTCAAAAATAGGAAATCATTATCCTCTTTAAAACATCGTGATTATAAACACAATATTTAAATCTGTGTAAACTTTCTTGAAAGTTAGTTGGTTGTAAAAGTTTCAATCGAATAATATTTGTTACATACTGTTGCGTTGGTGTAGTGTGATAAACGCACTGTCAATCGTAATATTAACCACTAGTTTCAATTAGAAATACTGCAAGCTCAACAACTAAAAGGTGAAGACTTTTTCAACACGGCACCTTATTTTCTCGAACACTTCAAACTGAGAAGCCATTCATGTATCATTTACGAAGAGTCGGTAGAATTTTTTTGACAGATTCCTGGGAACAATGCGTTTTGTCTAAAGACAAAACGGGATATGCAGGAGTCATGAAACAAAAACCCTGTTGTTAAGAGAAAACGGGGTCACATGTAGACAATTCGGGATCAAATTACAAAGAGACGCAAGGCAGAACGAGAACCAGAGTCTTTGCAGTTGTTAGAGTTGTTACATGCATCATTTATGGCATAAACAATACTGTAACACAGACTGCTTTTTGTCTTCTCGCGACGTTTTGGGATTTTTTCACATTTAGAATTAATCGAAGGTCGCTTTTGTGTTGTATGCGCTTTTAGGGTTTTAATTCTTCTCATTTTTGTCGGCACCTATTTATAAATGATAAAGAAACATTCTTGGCACTTACACCAAGGCATACAATGAAAGTAGCGTGAATTAGAAAATGTGATTATTTATACACGCATGATATATACATATATCATTAATCATACACAGTGTTACCACAGTATTTAATTAGAATTTATTGTTAATTCATAATGCTAACTATTTTGGAATAATCCTTGTCTGTCTAGTTAGCAAAAAACAAAGATGGATCCGCGTAGCTTATTCCATCAATAAAACTGCGTAGACAAAGATTCTGTGTAATGTGTGGCACTTATAGTAATAAAGGTTTTTTAAAACAGTGAGTTAAGACAAACCAAAAGTTTTTGAAAGTCAATCGAAGCAGAGCAACTACAACAGAACTCCATTTATAGACCAACGAACAATTGGTGCGGCATAGCCCAGCAAGTATTATTTACGAAGGAATATTTCGCAGAAGAAAAGCATTAGGAATAACAAAGCAGGAGTTTTCTTTCGAAGGTGAAGTTTTGGCTAGAGGGAAGAGTTACCAAAATACGTAGAAGAAACTATTTTGCGTAGACAGAGTGGCATCCGGGCGGAGTACGGTAATCCAGCTAGTTCCACATATAGTATTCCTCCTCGACTTGTCCCTTTTTCCCGAGCTCTCGGCCTTATCCTTGTTCCCTTTGAGTTCCCTTTTGGTCTCTATCTTGCTCGGCTTAATGACCGGCTGAATATTTATAAATCGGGGGATCGTCTAGGTGGCCGGCAGGAAGGCCGTGAAAGCCACCACGTCCCATGAAGTTTCATTGTAATTGCCCTGTTCTTCTTGACTTTTCCTTGAAACGGGATCCCGTTGAATTGCATTATGCAAATCGCAATCTCTCTAAGTCACCCCGTCCGTCCGCTGCAGGCACTCGCGCCAGCCGGCCCGCGTCCTATCGCCGCAAGAGAGACGACTGGATCGAGTAGGAAAAATGAGGGAAAAATCTCACTGAACCTTCTTACCCGCACCCCACCACCTTCTCCCAGCTTTGACGCGATAACCATAGAAGCTATCCTGAGCCTATCCTCGCCCGACCTCTTTCCTTTCCTGCTTACCTTTGCTAATGATGGGATTATGTCTCACCTACAACGATATCTTCTTTTAATGTGACCTTCTAGCCACTATGCCCTCCTTACTGCATAAGCTTTTAGTTTCCAGCTCGAGAATTTAGAGTACATTTACAAGTGGCTTTCCACGCGAAATAAGATAGGAATGGGAGAATATAAACATAGGAGAAAAGAAAGATAAAGTTCAAGAGATACATAAATGTGAATTGTGATATTTTCACGAGTATTAATGCTTTTATTAGCATTTGACTTTCGGATCGACCGGAATTCTGTATGAGACTTGTATGATTAAGATAGTTATAATGATAATCATATCTGAGATATGAAAGAGATTATATTTTAACCTTGTCAGTTTATAATTATACAACCATTATCCATCTACAAATATATATCATTCGAACAAAAGGAGACCGCACGCAGTTTTAAAAGCGCTTGAGTTGACCCCACTTATAGGTGACAAAGGGTTATAAAGAAGTGGAATGGTGCTGGTCAGCAGTGAGCACAACGCTCTACGTCTTAATTGAAAGGTCGGAGAGTGCCCGAGATTTATGATTCAGGTTGGTACGAGTTCCTTTCTATTAATGAAACAGCAAGTTGGCAGGAGCGAGGTGGCGAAAAGGGAAAGTCCGTAGGAATAAGCGGACGCTCGAGGAGGGAAAAAGAAGCTGGGGAAGACGAAAATTCGTAGCACTCGGTCGGAATGATGAGCGAGCTTAATTTTCTAATTCTATTAAATTTTTAACTGGCGCGCGACAACTTTTTCCTGGCGGCCTTGGCCGAGCGCGCGGCAGGTGTGCGGCTGCGGCCGCGGCCGCGGCCACCGGATAACGGAGCTGGAATGGTGCGGCCAAGGATATGAATATTCATCGGGCATTTAGGCCGCGACGTAACTCAATTAGTGGCAGAATAATTGTCCGCTGTCCGACACGGGGAGCAAAACGAGCTACTACAGGGAGAAACCCATTCTCTCTCCCGCCAGTATATCTGATTTGCCGACAAACTTCTTGAGCCAGAGAATCAGCAATGCAATTTGCGAAAAAACGACCCGCAAACCTACCAGATATCTTATTAGAATCGCTCCTTCTCTATATCTCTCTCCTCTTCTTTCTTTCCTCTTTGCGAATAAACTTCATTCTTGATTATTCAATTCTTGGCTATTCCATCTAATCATCATATATTATCCAGGCTGCAAATCAACGCTGTCCAAGGGCTACTTCCGGCAGTTCAGAGCTTCCCAACCCATCTTTTCATCTCTGCTAATTGTACTTTTATTATAGAAAATCATTATTATAGAAGTGCATGAACGTCAGAAAGAACACATTCATGTGAGATTCATTGCAGTGATAAAATTGTTTACAATGATTTAATAGCATTAATTTAATTGGTGGCAAGAATTATAGTGAAAGTGATAGCATAGATAGGAAAAGAAATACATGTGGCGCTTAATTTATCCCGCTGGACAACTATGGTGTGAGCTTTCATGTCATTAATTTATTGGAGTTAAGACTGCGATAAGGACATGAATGGCTTTTTCAACAGACAGGTCCGTTTAAGTGGTCGTATATGTCCGGTTTGACATCGCCTGTGAACTGACAATCTAGAACTGTCATGCCAGAACTGTTCGTTCTGAACTAATGATGTTACCCGCACGCATTCGTGCCAAACTATCAGTTTTCTAGGAGTCATGTGCTGATCGCTATCCTCTGCGATCGTTACTCCTGATACACAGAAACTGTATTTCGATGTAGGTGTATCGAGTTGGAACTTCGATATCCTCGTTAAATGATAGTTTGGAGTATTATTCTACCAATCCAATGGCACGATTAGCTTTGTTATATTTTCAGTAACTAATCCTGTATTGAAAGAGCTATTTAAAAATTGTATAGGAATGAAAAATATCAGTGATCACTGTTATTTTCAGATGCTTCAATGCCTTCGTTAAGTGGTAGTTTAGAGGATTAGTATCGAGCCAATTTAATGAAAGGATTAATTTCATTAGATTTTGAGTAATTAGTTGTTTGATTAAAGACCTGTTTATGAGCCAGGTGTGTTTTGAGTTAACGGATCCTAGAGGGGTTAATATATCCAAGTTTGGATTTCATTAATATTCCTTCCTTATAAGTATGTTTTGTCTCGTTATCTGATTTTAAAGTGTCGTTAACGAGATCAATCAATAAAAAACAGTGATCCCCAAAACTTGCAACTTCGTTGTCATGCATATATATTAACCCTTTGGTTGGTTTACATATAAGCCTTATGCTTGACCCACAAGTTTAAACAATGTAACAATGAAAAATCTCAGTAATCAGCGTTGCTTTCGGCATTAATCTCTGAAGCCACAAGGTGGGCGATATGCTTTTAACAACCGATTAAAGGCGAGAAAGCGAGTGCGAATATGATCGAGTGTGCAGATATGCGATGGTGGCATGCGCACTTGATGACTGTACTTGGTCAGTAGCCAAGAGTGACTGACTGGTCCTTGATCATAAATGATCATTTATCACTAGTATAATGCACTGTACGTTAGCATCATATAAGCCTATATAATTAAAATAGGAAAGCAAGCAGATAAATTCTATATAATATTAAAAGTGTAAGTTAAAACGGTAGCGATATCAATTCCTACGTAAATCAAAGATGTCATAATGGCTCTTTTTACTTATACAAAGTAAGTGATAATACGGCGTTATAATTACCCTTACATTTCATAAATTACCCGTATCATTTCATTACCATTGTAGATGTATAATGTTTTACCGGGTAGTTCTGTGCAAATGTAGTCGGATAGACTTTGAGAATATTATCTCTTAGCTTAAGTTCAATCTTCAGTCGCATTAAGCGTAATAATTTTATAATAAGACAGTGTAAAGTACCTTTGTACGTTTTGGACTGTATATATGTATCATAAGTGTATTCAAATCCTTGGAATAAACGTATCTATAAAAAAAGTGTACTACACGTTATACAAATTTAATCGTTTTTTCCTCGAGGTTTTGCTCCCTCAAACCATACATAAATGTTGAATAGAAATGAAATTGTGAATGGTAAAATCTTTTGACACGTACATTTATTTTCGCCTTAAGAATCCCTGCATTAAATTAATAACACAGGCATTTTACACCCTCCATATAAACAGGATTAAAGTATGCACTCCTCCAATCCCTTTATCTTTTCCATTCGATTTCAATACATCACATTTATTCCCACACGGTCGCAAGTTCTCCCAGGTTACCGCGGTGCTTCCTTCGACCATAATTAATAAATTTCCTCGGTTAAGCGAAATTTATCCGGCCAAATTCTGCCAGTGGTCCTCGAACGCGCTGAATTTTAATTACCCGGGTTTGCCGGGCGACGCAACCGCGAGTAAGATAAATCCGGGCCAATGGCGCGTTATATATGATAATCCATCTTTAATCAGGTTTACCGGAATATCGGGAAAAACGGGCGCGCATTACCTTTTTGACTCTGGTTGCCTGATAGATAATCATTTAGCTCGGCCGAAGCATTACAGGACTTGGTGTGTCTATCGGAAGGGTAGAAAATTAATTTAATTCGGAAATTGTCACGCACACAGAGAAAGAGACTGGGTGACCGGTGGGTTGGTTTATCCGATCCCTTTCAAGTCTTGTCCGCCGCGCGCCGCGCTGGAATTCGTTAATATTCATAGCTACGCCAGGTGGGGGCGGCGGGGAAGGGGTGGATGCTTGGCTCGGATAACGCTTATCTCCTCGCTGAAATAACTCGATAGCCGCGTGATCCTGACGCGACGCTTTCTCCCATCCCCCATCATTCTGTTCTTTCCCTCGCTTCCAAACAACATGCTCGCCATCCACTGCTTCCTACTTCTCTCCTGAGCCACAAATGCACTCCGTGCAATCGATGACGCACTTAAATTGCATTTCAAATGCACTTAAATTACTTTGCTAGCTATACTATAATGTCCAAGGTAAGATGGGGCGTAAGAGTTATTTCCTGAATATTTGGACAAAAGTTGTCTACAAACACATATATCTACAAAGTGTGCAGCTTTAATCAATGCCCTTAAGCCTCTCCGAGATTGTGTGCTGTATGGAAATTCTAGGTTTACGAAACTGTATGGTGTCGGGAACAGTGCATTTTGATAAACAATACTTCGATAACATACAGCCAAAGTAAAGTATTTCTATTTCTCAAATGACATCTTCTTATTATAATAACTAACGTATGAACTGATAAACTCACTGCTGATGTTATTTGAGCATGACTACTACTTTTTGGAAAAGTGATGAAATATCTACCAGTGGTACAATACAAGTGTTCAACGAATAATAAAATCTGGAAGAACTCCAGCATTTGTTAATCGTATTAATTTTGCGCATCACTCATATATTTGTAAAAAGACTCACTTGTTTGCGCGAAAGAATTACTGCAAGAGTTTATCTTTATAAATCATCAAACAGAGAATCATGAGCAACACATGTAGTGCACTGAAAACGCTAGCTGCACATACTATAATAGTACAATCATCCAAAACAATGCAACTTAGGATTAGTAAACAACAAGTAAAAATAAATAAAGACATTCACCTCGTTGGAGTAATATCAAAACGCTGAAAACTTTAAATTTGCTTATAACGTTTAAGCTTTTGCTACAAGTATACGAAGCAATGTGGCATTGCATCGTGAACAAAATTCTTTGCTTTTAAAGTTGCACCGTATTACGCTACTTACTGTCGTACTTCCGAATTAGCTTAATTCAGTTCGTGCGGACAAATTCCATTTACGTAGTAGACATTTTGCAGACGAATTGACGAGCGAAAAGAATGCAGTTGCAGGGGGAGGAACATAGCTGGGGATTCCTGCTTTCCAGGGACTAGAAAATTCCAAGATTTTCAGGCTCTATACGAATGCCGTGGATACCAAACGGGGGACAAAGGGGAAGAAAGGGGCCAGAAAAAAGCAATGGATGACCACCTGTTGATGCGCTCCTGAATATTCGTCGTGCGTCTTCCTGACTGATTATCGCACATTTTTTTCAACCAACCGAGAGAGTCCTGGACTCTATCTACTGCGATCCAGCTTCCTGCCTGCAAACGACGTAGTCGATAGCGCTCGCCATTCACAAAAATTGATTTCATCTCATACAAATGATGCAAAAAGTAAACTGTATTAAACCAGAGTGAAATTGTGCTGCCATTTAGACCGAAACATTTCCATGATACATTTATAAAATACGCCGCTTAAGAATGAACGGAAAGTACTTTCGGTATACCAAGAAATAATTAATCTTTGGATTTATGCTGTGTTTGAAATAAGTCTCACCCCTTTTTTGTACTTCAGAGTACCGAAAATTATTTATTACCTGCCGTAAAATGCATCCTCTCGTTATTGTGTAGCTAATGGTGAAGATAGTTATATAATCAGAGTTAAATACAGAGTCCTTTAATCCCTTTGTCTTCCCATTAGATTGTAGTATAAACTTTTTATCCCCTGAAGGTATAAACGTTTAGTACACACACGTACATAATTTTTTTAAGAATTCTTGGGATTTAATTAACGACACAGGCATTTTTGCACTCTGCATATAAGGAAGATTAACGTTTAGTGTCTTTTAGTAGTTTTATCGTTCCATTTGATTTTAATACATCACTTTAATGAATACTAAAGTGTGTTAACCAAGTGCGAAGTTGTTATACCAGACAGACTGATATACACTTGCTCGTTACAATTATAAAAATATCAAGTAAGTCTCAACAAGACAATGAGACATTGACGCTATGCTACGTTTCAAATAAATCATCTGAAATCCCTTTCACACTTTAGAGACATTCATTACTCGCAGTAAAGAGCATCCCCTTGTTGTTGTTTAATTGAGATCACGAAGATAGTCGCCACTCGGTAATAAAGTAGCTAGTCGTTCTAAAGATAACGTGAAGAGGCCGGGAAGGATAATAAAACAAAGAAAGAGCGAACACCTGGATAGTTGAAGAGATAAGAGTAATAGTCTCTCATCGTTGGTAAAACTCTACTTAAAATGCAATTGACTATTTGCGTCGAATTTTCTCTCTCAAGAGCGTCAAATTTAAACTATCAACGAACCTATCAATTTAAGTGAAATTTGCACGAAGACACAAGTGAACCTCAATTTGGTGAATGGCTACTGCACGAAAAAAGAAATCAGAGCAAACTGCAATAGTGGAAGATATTGGAATAGAGTGAATCGTATGTTAGGAGGATTAAATGAAGCCCACACTTTTGGAGGGTTTGTCTAGCGCGATTCGTGAAGAAGCAACGGCAGCGAAACTGATTTCGGATGAATGCAGGTGTTTCTGTTGCTTCTGCATTACGGCGGGAGCGTAATTTGATCCGGCCGCGAATGCTGGAGTGGAAGCAAAGGATTGAGGACGCTCCCTGGAGTATGGTCGAGTGGACGGATCGTTCGCTCCATCCTTGCCTTTCTTTCCCTCTTCCCAGCCTCCTCTATCTTCGAGCCGCCCTCTTCAAGTCTCGAGCAGACACCAAGTAGCCACCCTCCCCGGTGCCACCCTTCTTCAGATCGAGCCACCCTCCTGGCATCGCTACTTTGATCTCAAGTCCCTCCTGCGAGCTCCACACCTTCCTGGCGCGACGGTCCACCGTCGCTTTCTCTTCCTAATTCTTCACTCTTCCATCTGCGCTCTCTTTCATAATACCACGTCACCCTATTTCTACCACCTAGTCGACTCAAATTATTCGAGAAAACAAATATTTCTTACGAACTGTGCACGCATTTTGAAAATGGGCGGCACAAAGCTGTGGTCAAAAATATGAAATAATTTGTACCTATTTATACTTACTAAATATTTCCTGTTTTTGGGATGACGTACTAATATTAGAACGATTTGATCTTGTCTTAATGATATTATGTTTCTCGATTAGGGATCGTTTAATAGCAGTATTTGTTTTGCTCGTTCATTCATTGAGTACCTTCTCTATTTCGAAGTCCGTTAAAAATTCCGGAATCTAGAGCTGCTGAAAAATACGTTTCGGAATTTTTATAGATTATAAATTGTAGTGTTGTAATTGTTTGCTATATTTTCTTACAATATTTTGTTATTTATTTGATATATTACTTTCCCGCATTCTATTTTCGTTACTTACTTTAGTCCTGTCGTATAAAACCTTGTTTTTCTTATCGGAACACTTTAATTTATTGAATAGGCTAGTCCGTATGTCGTAAACTTCGAACGTCTTCTTTATTCACATTTCTCCCTTTAAGTTAAATTTATTTGGGAAGTATAGCGCACAAGGGTGTTTTACAAATTGGTATAAGATGGATATCGTTCATGTGATAATATATATCCCCCTTTTTCAGGGGTTGGAAATGCTCTAGTCGGATTCCTTTCAACGAAACTAGACGACTAGAATTGAATTATAACTCTACTTGTAGGATATTACGTTACATACAAATTTTTGATTCGATGATATTTTTCTTCATTACTAACACAAACTTTAGCTAGTTTAAACTTTACAGGATTGTTGATTCCTTGAAACTGAACGCATGACAGGGTCAGAGTAAAGAAAACACGCACTTTGCATAGGAAATGAAGACTCTTCCGCCGGACTTATTCGTAAAAATTTAGAAAATGCTCAAACATGACATTTTTGTTTCTATTAAATCCTCCTACCTTTACAATTTGACCCTGGTGTTATTTGGTAAATTGGTACATTAATATTGTCCAAATACTAACACGCAAATGTATTTCGAGGGAAATAGCATTGGTTGAAATAGAGGACGGGAAAGGATCAGAGTAAAGAAAATTCGTGTTCCGCATCGAAGGTAAAGGCTCTCCCGGCAGGCTTACCGACAAATATTTAGAAACATGCTCGACTATGCCGCGTCGCTTTCCATCGAGGCGGCTGGAGTCTTAGGAGCGTGGCCCGGAGCAAAAAGCATAGAGAGTGGATGCTGAGCCGGGCGAGGGTAGGCGCGAGGGTATGTGAGAGGAGGGAAGATGCGCGAGGACGCTGACTGCTCGGGACTGCGGCTCATGAAGTGAAGAAGACCGGTCGGGGCAGACTGGCTGACGTGCGGAGGACAGAGGGAAAAGAGTCCGCGCAGGGGAAAAAAAGGGAACGGAGAAAAGCGAAGGTAGGACAAGAGGTTGCAGGACGGTGCAAGAGAATCACTTGACGCAAGAGCGCGGGAGGGAAGCGCGGGAGGGCGGGCGCGGCGGGCGCTTGCATCCGGGTGAAATGGAAGGGTAGGATCTGGCTTCCGCTTGTCTGTTGCCATAGCGACAACTCGGCCGCCCTTTGCCTCAAGAGAAGGGCCGGAGGCGGTAAATCTCTTGTACGTACAATAATCCTGCGTGCCTGCGGCGAGCCGTTTCGCAAAGCGACCTTGCATCTCCACCTACCCTCCGATACTGCGACATTTCCTCCGGCCCGATTTCCTCCACCTTTTCGACTTGTTATCGTCACTTCCCCGAGATATCGCCTCGGAGCCCTTCGCCCGCGATTACCACCACCTTCAAAGAAATCTCCGGTAATAGCGCGGCCGCCCACGCCCTTTGATCAAATGTCAACTGTATTTCGGCCCACTTATCCAGCTTTTCTTTCATTTGCCACTGCCAACGCACTTTACTATTCTATCCACTAAAACCAGCATCAAACAGTTTTCAGGTTGGCTATTTGGGAGACTTTTAGCGTAATCGTAACTAAATGTCCTACACAACGTCATCCGAATAATATTTCATGTACATTTTAATATTAACTTGGTTTAAAGATTAATTGGTTATTGCAACTATCTCTTATATAAGAATCTTTTACCGATGTGTAGCCCGACGTGCTATAACTATTAAATATTGTAGTATTTTATAGACTATAGTTCACCTAGATTATAACTCTATGCAGCAACGTAAATTCTATTAAAACCGATTAAGCTGTTTTTGAAAACTCTCGCTGATACACACGCACTAACAGACAAGTGTTACCTTTTATATCCGCAGAGATCAATATTCTGATCCCTGAAACTAACCTGTAGCAACACCAAGCAGCTTTCAAGTTTGTAATTTGATAGATGTTTGACGCCCGTAAAAAAAATGGATCGATAAACACTGTTTGCAGGTGCTTTTGAGGATAAAGCGTATTCATCGTCAGAAGAATAGTTGGACCGGAAGAAAATGTTTTGAATGTACACTACACGTCCGCGCTGATAATGAACATCAGCGAAGTGTTAACCATATCACCAGAATCCTCCGGCTCAATTCCCCCATGTGCCAGCAAAGAGTACATCTGCATAAAGGTTGGTAGTCGACTGACATAATAACACCAGCCCGAGGTTGGGATTTATTTCGCATGAGATTAAAGCATCCCTTAGTAGTCTACAATCGCGGCGAGAATTAGGTCGCATACATTACCTGCAGCCTGCTGGAAGCTCAACCGGCCAAATATGGAAATCCACAAAACATATCTTTCAGGTCGGACCATTAATAATATGTACAGGGTGTCTCATAAATGTCGTAAATGACCATTGTCGTTTTGTAGAGAATATGAGGCAGAGATAGATGGCTATTTTCAAAATTCTCATTTGAGTCTGCCGTTGCAAGAAAAGCAATAGTTAATCACTTGCCATTTACTAGCTCATTATTTGGTAACACAATATTAAATCATTGAATGACAAAGGGGTGGAGTTTCATTAATAATGCTTGTCTGTCGAATAATCGAAACGCAAGCTATAATTATAACACATATTGAACCGTTACGTAGTAACAATTTGGCGATAATACAATAGTGTACAATCTAAATAAGGGAAAACTGAAATCTCATTCGAGGTTTTTTTTACATAGGAATCATAACAACGTTATAACCGGTTCTCAGCAAAATTATTTCTTTAGCTATAACCGACTTTGTCATCTCCTCCTTTGAAGAAGAAGAGGATAGTCAACTTAAAGTCGCCAAGTGTCCTAAAGTCAGTGTTTAAATGATTATTGAATAACTTTGAGTTCAGTACGGGTGAGAAGATTGAAAATCATCTCCACGTCTATTCCATTCTCTGTGGAACGCTGTGTACAAGGTGATACAGATAGATGTAAGTCAGTTACCTTAACATTACGAACTGCTTACGTATTTTACTTGACCGTTCCGTATTCTACTTCAAAGAACAAACAAATCACTATCGAATAATGAATTAACTAATGAAACTATAATAAATCTGCTAAAATGAGATTTTTAGCGTCTAATACCCGGGTAGTCGATTCCCCTTCATTTGTATCACTCTGTACATCCAAAGTGAAACTGTATCATCAAGTTGGATTCGGGTCCAGAATAATAAAGAGGGCAGAGTGTGCGATCGGTGGTAGAGGGCATTATAATGCAAGGTACGGCCGCTTAAAGCGAGCACGAATTTGGCTCGGGCGACTTGGCCGACTGCACTTCGCCAGCTCGAAATTCGTTTCACGGATGGGTTAAAGTTCCCAGGGCGGTAAGGGCGATTCGAAAACGAAGCAGTGCTACGCGCGTACGGGGGGGGGGGCGGCGGCGGATGAGAGGAGGATGAGGAGGATGAGGAGGATGAGGATGAGGAAAAGGAGAGAGCGTCATGGGCACACACAACCCAATTCGGAAAGTTGGGGGTGGTGGATGGGTGCAGGTCCGGGATAGCCCGGGAACGGTGCTATCTAGTGTGGGCAGGAGCGGCCTAAGAGAATCGAGTGGAGGAGGGCCGAGCCGTTTACGAGAAGCGGGTGCCAGGAATGCAATTTTCAGATTCTCGAACGGCAGCGCTCCTACCGGCTGCATAAGCGCTCGCATAGATTCGGATAAGCGGGCCGCGCGTATTCTGTCAGCGGAAATGGCCGACCCGCCGGAACTCCGGCGAACTCCCGCTGGAGCTACGGGCTCTGCATTAGCGCATACTTGCGCTGAGATCGTTTCCTCCCGACATTCTCAGAACCGACGCGCTCTCCCCCGCTTCCTTTCACCCAAGGAGCAGCAACAATTTCGACCGCTTCACGTGGCCATCCTCTTCTCCCACAACGACCAATCAGCCCTGACTTGCGAGCCCCCTACTCCCATATCTATACTACCACCATTCACCAATTCGTTCAACCAACCGTAAAGTGTTTCTATAAACCTTATACATCATATATCATGAGGTGTTAATTGAACAGTAGAATGTATTAGCATCTTACTTGGAATATAATAAAAATTCAATATTTCTTTGTCATTTCTTTCATACAGGAAATTAAAAAATCGGTCACAGAAAAATGACCTTTTCCTTGTTTAAGTTTAACTTTTCACATTTAAGGGATGACGTTTGAAATTGATTAATGGAAGTTATCACGTTTAGCGAATATGAATTTAATTGTGAATTTGATGCAGTAAATACAATTTGAACTACATTTTGGGAGAACTTTATAGAGTGCATCTGGCTGTGGATTTGTGAGATGAAAAATACATGGTGATTCTTATTGAGGCAACATAATCCTATTATTCGTTCATATTTGAATAAAATAAATCACTATAAGCGATAAAAGCACTCTAAATATGTATAAATATTTAGCTGTAATTTGTTTTAAATCGGATCACTATTTGCAAAAGCAGGGTTAGATGATGATTATAAAGAACAACTATTTAATTCCACCAAGAGTTGTAAAACGCTTTAAAAAAACCGCCATTGAATAACAATATTTCTCTACACTCCCATCGAAAGGATAAACATAAACCGAGATATTGGAATTTAAAGGGCGAAAGTACCAGTGAAAAGTGAACCGCGCAAAAAGCTGATCAAAAGTGCAAATGGCTAATTGTAGATCGAAGCAGATTTAAGATAAGAGCCCTATGCTGAGCCGGACAATGTCGATTCAGGAAAAATGGAGCTTCCAGTGGAAAATGGGCCATCCCGGTGATATTCATAAAGCGAGGATAATAGTCGACCGGCATGCCCGATCCCCCCTTTCGGAAAATGCGATAAGGGAGTAGTAACCTGCAAAAAAAGCTGGGACGATGTGGTGACGCACGAAAAAACCACGACGTGGCTCCTTTCGCGCTCGAATGTCCGTGCCACGGACTTCATGGCCTCTTCCTTATCGGAGGCAATAACGCTCTAACCTATAAAACGGGTCTTCGTGTCCCTAGCTTTGTCCGTCAATGCAAATCGACTGACACGTTATAAACGACACCCTTAACACAAGGGGTCCGACTTCATTAGCATCAGATTACCAACATCTGTCTTCTGATAACCATCCGTTTGACACATAACCTTCAAGAATCAGGAAGTAATATGATTTTACTGGTTCTGTTTGAATTAAACTATAGATATCAATGCAGTAGAAATTGGAGTAACTATTGTACGATCTATGCACTGTTGGAGGTACAGCATCTTCCGAATGCAAAATTAATGGAAAGGAGTAGTAAGTATTTGAAAATTTCAGCGAATCATATTAAGGGTAAATCCAGATAATTTTCTTTATAGATTTGTCTATTGATATACGTATGACGAGACTTACATTTTATTGCCCAATTTTTCAAGGAATAAAAATTAATAATGTAACAGAAAGTCCGCATCAAGAGTTTAAACAGAACTTGATTCTAATTAAGAGTTCAAAATAGTTTCGGGACAGCTGGTCCTTGTCACCTGGCTCTAACGTGTACGACGATTATTTTGGACGGAAAATTATTAACACCTCGGCAGTTAATAAAATCTTTAATCACTCGGCCGGTTTAACAAGTAGAAGGCGTAATTACGGCTGGCACTTAATTCCCCATAATTCAGAGAGCCCAGGGACACGAAACGGGAGAAAAGGGAGAAGTAGAAGCGGAACCCCGTTAATCAGAGCGGCGCCGACACTCAGCTCGGCGAGAGTATGGCAAAACGGAAGTTTGCTTGGACTGAACCATAATCGAGATTTGCTGGGCAAAGGCGATAAGCACCCCATGTTTCCACGGCTATCGGATACTTCGAGTTATTTTTTAATTATCCCCCTTCAGAAGGAAGTCTCTTTTCGCCGCTCGTTGCTTGTGTACTTCACTAACACAGAGCGTAATAGAATTTACTCTGGCTTGCTATTTCAGAAGAGCATCTTCATAATCATAACTTAAAGTTTGGTTTAAACTTTGTGACAAATCCAGTAGCTAAATTTGCAAATGAAGTAAAAACTGTTGTGCTTCAGAAAATGAAGCATCGTTAGTCGCGATTATTTGTAGACTTTCTACAGCGTTGTAGGGTTTAATGCATGAACATGTTAATAAACAAACAAACGAATATGTACATAAATTGACGGTGCATCTGAAAAGTCTGTAACAATTCACTTCTACATTTGAAGGTCAGAGATTGTTTGATTTTCATCTTTACATTGGTGTTATGTAATAATTAGGCGAATAACTGGAATAAAAACTGTGTACATTTACAAAGATGGGGTATAATCATCAAAACACTAATGTATGATAGAATTTACTGGATCTCGTATTTACAAATCTGACTATATTCCGCCACTTAAATATGCATATGAATCTTCCTATTTACATGGACCTACAACAGGTTACCCCAATAGCAACGAAATACCATAATGGAATAACTACAGGGATAGTTGGATTGGAAAATGTATACATTCCCAGAGATAGGTTATATGTGTGTGGTTATGAAGATACTACTACATATACAGTAGATTACCAACAATTCGCGGATCACAAATTCTGGTACACCCTGTGCATCTCGAGCACACGTTTGTTCTCTATGGGAAACTCCACTCTACGGGTGTACGGTTCACGTGAGTGCAACTGTTCGCCATGTTTGTTCCTGTATTTGTAGACTCTCTCGAACGCAGAGACCGAGAGGGAATGTGCCGGGCTTTGCGAGGAGCGGCAGCCAGCAAAACTCACCCTGTCTGCTGCGGTATCAAGCATTCTATTTGCATTTTATTGTTTAATATAAGTTTATGCCGCACTCGGCCAACCAGCGACCGTGACGCAGCTAGCGAGTGCGCGCGCTTTGATGCTTTTCTTGGAAGCGGGCGCCACTGGCAACGTGTTTCTTATCTGAGTGTGATTCCCTCTCTGCCGCAAGTAGCGCGGCAGTCGCTCGTAATTCAGCTGAACAGTCACGAGTCTCTTTTGGTTTTAACTTCTTGACCGGACGCGCTCTAAAAAGTGTAATCTCTCTCCCTCTCTCTTTCTTTCTCTGGCACTTCTCATTCTCAATGGATACTGAAACGGACGTTGGAGATGCTTGATAGTAAATTGCACGATCGCGGCATTTGTGGACATTAAAAGTGGTAAATCAAAGACGTAAAGTAAATTTACTATCGCGATTCTTCTTGATACTCGGATGTTAAAAGTATTTCTACTTTTGGTGTAGTTTCTTACACCAGAAGATTAACGTTTCTCAATGAATAATGTTTCAACGTTTTGAATTTAGATTAAAGTTGGTTTTAACGACTATTCCGTATTATCAGATTTTGATTCTTAACTTCCCATATGACATCCATTTAGAGAATGAGATTTCCGATCCCACAAAAGCTTCAGAACCTCGAATGCAATGATAATTTTGATTCTGCGAGGAACCAATTAAGAATACTTAATTGACATAATGCGTTTCACAGAAAAGGATATAATAGTGCGAGGAATCCATCAACTCCGCGAGAAACGTCAGCAGCGAATTCGCCAAGTCAAAGATTAATAACAGATGGGCCGAAAGTTAAACGGTAGTTTGTCGTGGAAAATAGATAATAAAACTCTCACGGTAGATTTACTTTCTATAAAAGTTTAATATCCAGTCGACATTTGGAATCTTCCCTTATATCGATCATTAGGTCTCACTGTCCCATTGTAACCCTTGGAGCGAGAAGTCAGGGGATGCCGCTCGAGCCCGACGGGAAATATTACCGGCCCCCGAAAAATCGCTCGCTCATACTAATACTGGTGGGCGCGGGCGCAAGGAGGCAAGCAAAGGGGAGAAAAGGAAAGTTTTCAAAGACTGTGTGTGCGCTCGATACGTCGAACATTCTTCAAGTTTCAGAGCGAGCGGCGTATCTTAGCACGCGGGCAACTTGGAACGGGAACGGGGGAAGTTGGCTGCGTCGGGTAGCTTTGATTTCAGCTAGTTACCTCAATATGGATTTTCATACTTTCGTGAACTTTTAAAGGCTGCCGGCCAATGGAGGCCAGCTGCGCAGAAAGGATATCTCTCTCTCTCTCTCCCTTTCTCCACGCCCATACGATCTTTAATAATAGCGGATCCCTATGAATGCTGCCATTTGACACGCTGGACAGTTTATTACTTCCATTGAGAGGCGCGTACACGTTTCAATGTAACCGTTGAAGAACAGCCTCACTTTTATGCATGACCTACTTATTGTGCATGCGCGCACCTACACCGTAAAAGGGTATCCCTGATCATCCTAAATGGAAGCCCCTCGTATCAGAATAGGCAAATCGTTACAATCACTTTTTTTAGAAGCGTTTCAAACAGTTTTATTCTAACTGCTGGCTATTAGCTTATTGAGATTGTTGGAGTAGGCGAGGAGTGCTTGGTATGCTAGTTACCACGTATAGAAAATTATTGCATACATTGCTGCGTAAAACTCATTTGTCAATGAGCCCATGGCAGCCAAATATTCTAAGATGAACTACGACCGATGAGCAAGAAGAAAATATATGAATTGTTTTCCATGCTACTTTCATCTTCTACCTATATTACATTGGATGTTTTGAGTAAAAGCTAACGCGCACTTTCAACTACTCTGCTAATCCAATAAAATGTGCTTGTGTAAACATCAACATGAACAATTCGATTTGTACAGAATTCATTTAGAAAGACTATCCATAACACTTTCGACTTTAATAACAGCATTAGCTGATGCATATGCAACCTCTACAGTATTCCTATGCCAGGTCCGCAATATGCCAAGAGTGCATACATTAACTGATGCCCGGCGCAGCAAAAATCCCAGGCATCGAAAGGCAAGCGGTAAATCCGCTTCAACTTTTTTAATCCTTCACAATTTGTCTGAGTATCCATGAAGGATGGCCCAAAATGTTTACCGGTTTTTACTCGGTTCCTATCACCAGAAATGGCAGAGTTACCAGTATCACCACGAGCGCAATAGGAAAGGAGAGAGAGAGAGAGGCCGAGAGAGAAGTAGTTGCAGCCGCTTCGGCGGCAGAGTTGGCATCGCGAGAGATATTAAACCGCAGAAAAAATATATCGGCACATTGAAAGAGGTATGGTCGGCATGGAGCTGCGTCGGGCTGCGGGCTAGTGAAGCCAGGAGAGAGCAGGCAGTATCAGAGCGGGATGATCCGAAAGGGGCACAAACATAGTAGAGGGAGAGAGGGTGGGATAGTGGAGGGAACGAGCGAATAGCAGGGTGGCGCGAGTCCCGCTGGCGCGCGTTGTGTTCGCCGAAAATTGGTGGATTTAGCCCGCTCTTCCTATCTAAATCTGCCAATTTCCAATGGATGCGCCGCTCCCGCGAGCTCGGATGTTTACTCGGCGCGGCCGGTGAAAAGCGAGGACGACGGGAATACAGGAAAGCAGAAAGCCAGACGAACAGAGGAGCCAGAGTGACTGAGGAGAAAGAGAGGTTAGGAGCGAGCGTGAGGCGGCTCTGCTCCTGGCGCTATCTACCCGGAGAGGGAAATAGGAAGGCGGAGCAGGAGGAGGAGGAGGAGGAGGTGGAGGAGATTTCAAGGAGGAAACGCGGACCTACGGAAGCCGGAGAAGAAAGAAGAGAGAAGAAAGTGGATTCGAATCTTTACCAACCACTCGCCGAGACACCTGCGGGAAGGAAAATCTCCTCGGCCTTTGAAAAGCGAGGAAGTGGAGAGGTTTATTGAGTCCTGGGACACGTAGTCTCCCGAGGACATGCCGGAAAGTGCGAGTGAAACCTTTCCCTTCAGGCGCTCCATCGTGCCTTCTCTGGTAGGACGCGCGCGCGTTCGCCCCCTAGCACATCTATACGGGAGAAAGCTGTGAAGTCTATTTACTACTCGTTGTCGGCTAGGGGATGTGAGGAATTCCTGCTCCCGGAGTCTCGGGATGCGCAGGCCCTCGTTTAGTCTGCTTTAAAATACACAGAGAGCGGCTTGAATGCAGTGAAATTTTTATCGGGCAATTTCCAGACGGGAGTGGAGCTCGAAATACAATCTTATCGCCTGGGACATACATTTCTCCGGGAGTCAACCTAATGTAGTGTAAGATGTGGAAATATGACGCGTCTTGATGTACCATGGTGTCGTACGTGTTCCGTTTAGTAAGCTCAAGCTTACTTCACTCAAAGCGAGCGAATAAATTGCTTAGCTCAACATAAAACTCGTAATAAAGTAATAGTACCATAAGAATTATAACGATTTGTTTTTCAATTTTTATACTATTCTTACAGGACTACGAACTCTATGAACAATCAAGGAGTCTAATAATAAATTATTTACATAACCAACCATTGTTCAATGCAACTCAAAGTCTAATTCATTGATAGCACGAAGCTCATTTGCATGACTCTACCATGAGTTCAAGTATGTGAGAAATGTTTTCACAGTTTTGGAAGAACAAATGGCTGGGGAGGTTCGCAGTGTCCCAGGGCACTAGGCTTGTTAGAGCAAACGAGCATCGCCCTTAGCGAGAAGAACATAGAGGTTCGCCATATCATAGGGCACCATGACTCCCGGTTCGTTGGATATCCCGCTCTCCCCATTGCAACGGTGATGACTGAATTCCGGTGGCATTTACGAAATCGGAACGTCCCGCAGGGCAACGGCGTGGAAGATAGTAACCAGTCTCCTGAAACTAATGTCTATCCAAGTAACGAAGGGGAAAAGGAGTACTCGCCGCGGACCGCAAGGAAGCAACGCTCTCAAGACTCAACACTCCTCTTAATCTAGTCCGCTCAGCGCAAACGACTTTGACGTTCGTCGTCAATCCCAGTACGATACCTATCTGTTTCTGTACAACGTTACATGAAGAATACTGACAAGTCGTGTCTGCAAAGGGCTGGAGTGTTTTACGCTTGTAAAACTCTGAAAAAGGAGCAAGAATTTCATAACTATATTGCAAATATCACTTTAAAAATGTGTATATTATTATTATAAAATTGAGAATGTAATTGAGAAATAATTTGGAATGTACGAGTCATTAATAGCTATTTATACAGGGTATGAACTTTAAAATGTTTATACTGCATTCATTGTCGATGTATTTCCATATATTTTAGCAGAATCTTTAATTAATCCAATATTATTTACTTATCAAAATTTCTAAATCTGTATCAATAGTTAGTTATAACAAGCAACGCTACGTTATATAATGATATCTTTTCTTATTCTTCGTTCTTCCCAATTATTATCATTTTATTTCAGTACTTTATTACTATAGACAAATGGGAGTCCGTCTGGATTTGTTATTTCATGACAGAAGAACTAATTAATCAATTTTCATACGATCTGCTTTAATGCGTAGCATAATTCTTGGCGAAGGTTTAAGGCTATTTAACTTTATCGCTTTAATAGTGAGCACGATCCTAGATCTAAATTACTGCTATTACCCAGAACAGCCACCGCGACAATATATGCTCTTTGGCGGGTTTTGCCAGGCGCATATTCACCAACGCATATACATACTCTCAGCGGACACGTGTCCGAGCCTGTTAACTATACAGGGTGATTTGCGTTTGTTCTTGGCTAATGAAAGGTAAAGGTATAAACGACATTAGGTGTTTTTCAAATACGAAATAATTGGAGGGTGAATATTTCGTGCGTGGGTGTGGGATGTAGGTGTGATATTTTAAGTCCTGCAAAGCTATTCGTCTGTTCATATTATGTTACAGTTTTCTTCTCCAATTTCACCCGTTTGTATGCAAAATTCGCCGTGTTGAAAATCAAGTTTTTTCTACTAATTTGTTTTTGATGCTATTATAATGAAAGCCACACTTTATTATTTCTTCCGCCATATTCTGAAATGATACATCCCATTAAAAGAGTGTTCTCAAAAATTACATTCTGTTCGAGGAATATATTGGATAATTCTTCAAACCAATTAGTTCATGGGATTAATCGTTCTGTTGCAACTATTACTGCCATAGATTGCAACAATTATTTCGTAGATAATTAATAAAGTTACTTTTACGGAGCAGCAAGGGAGCCTAAGTAAGCATTGTATATCATTTCATATTATTTATGCTGTTTTATGTTTTAGTATTGTTATATATATCGAATACAATTTTTCCATCGGACATTTTTTTCTTAAGTTGCAAGAGGATGAATTTGATTTACAAAGGGATGAATGTGATACCCAAAAGAGCGAAATTCCAGTCAGCGCAATACCTGTATAACATGTGTCGTTTACGTGGTGATATTCTGTTTCTAACATGAAACGTTTCGCGCCAGTGCGAGTAATTCGTACTTCGTCATATTAACTTTATTTCATGTACCACCACATAATTAGCTACGTTGGAAACCCTCAGATGAACGAAACAACACTACAGCACATAACGAGATACTCCTAAAAGACATACGAAAGCTGGATTCCCTCAAACAAGTTTCTCAAATGAAGTTCGCGTAAGATCTTGCTATACTGTCCCCAGTGGACGTTTTGGCGATTCCTAACTGAGAGCTTCTTCGAGCGAAGATGTGAGTTGTGCGTGAAGTGGCGCGGCGAGGCGATCGCCGGGGGAGTAAGAAGGCCGAGCTCGGGCAGCGGAGATCGACAAGCCGGAAAAGTGGGAAGCGATAGAGAGAGGGTGAGAGAGAGAGAGAGAGAGAGAGAAAGAACGGGCAGAAAAATACGGGGGTTGCGAGGCGGCAAACATTGCGTGCTGAGCGAAAAGTTCTCCGGGGCAGCGCGAGAAGAGAAGGCAGGCAGGCAGGCAGGCAGCCTTGTTGGTCCGCGGCACCGTAATTGGATATAATTTTTGCGGGCCGACTAAACGAATTAGGCGGCGGTGTGTTTGCGTTGGCTGACGGCGGTGGCTTCGCCGGCGGGCGTCGGCGGCGGGCGTCGGCGGCGTCGTCGTCTCCGGGAGGCGCGAGGTGCGAGGAAGACGGAGAGCCGGCCGGCAGACAAAGAGGAGGAGGAGGAGGCCGAGGGATGAAAAGCCCGCAGGGTCAGCAACTGCGGCGAATTATTAACGGAAGCGGCGCGTCCCGGCGCCCTTCCATCGGCAAAGTAAATCAACCCGCGGCGATTACGTACACGTACATTCGGCACCCGGCGCGAATCCCCTCTTTTTCTCCCGAATGAATCGGACTATCGCCGACGGATCGCTCTCTCCTGCCCGCGGGCCACTGCCTTTCGATTTCGCCCTCTGCCAGCCTTCGCTGCGCAACTCCAAATTTATTCCCGACACTTTACCGCTCTAAATACTGTTAACACTTTCCGGCCCAATGCTATGAGTAGCTCTCGCCACTGTAAACAGTTGCTCTACATATTCGGTTAGGTGTATCGCGATCGGTTTACACGCTTCTTTATCTCTCTATTGACCAATATCGATATCTGCATATGTGTATTGGACATTCGACATAGAACCGCATTTTTGGCGACGCGTTAATTCCCGCTGAATTTTCACTTTTCCACTTTGCAAATGATACTGAATTTTCGCTGGAACCCAATTGCGTTGACACGGAATACAAGAAGCGTAGATGGCAAAATCCTAACGGAATCTGTGATTCACAGTTTTCTTCCATGTTCTGCATATTATTTTGTTTGACACCGAAATACATGTAATAACAGTCTCTTATTAATGACACATAGATTTTCATAGTTAATGTATATCAATCCTTCTTGGATGTCACTAATTGCTATGAATATAAATAGGCGCGAATAACGACCTCGGCGAAATGGAGTTGTAATAGAAGTTTAAAATTTTCGTTAGAGCATAAATTGGTATCTGCGTAACAGGCGTCACCTGACGCTCCCTGTTTGCTGTAAATGCTTAAACTAAATAGTGATTGGATATTAAATATTTGCATGGATATGTCCATTGAGCTGTGTTTCAGGATTTTTTTAACCTAAATGTGCCCCAATCTATTCCCGGTAGTGAAATAAATCTTCCTACTCCTGGGCAAATTCCATTGCCACCAATAACAAATAAAAACAATCGTAATATGGTCAAAATATAATGTCAATTGTTAATTGCATTTAAGAAAAAGAATTTGTAATGCCTATTCCATGATAAATCCTTCATTTTTCTGGAAATACTACATTGATTTAGACACAATGATGAGAAATACTGTAAAATCTAGAACAGTGCCAAAGAGTACAGCCATTACACGAATAATGAACGAAAAGAAATTAGAGAGGCTAAACGGTCACAGGGTTTGAAACGCAGTAAGGAAACTGGATTCACGTAGCGGGTCGTGGACATAAAATTGAATCAGTTTATGGCGGAGAATTAAATCCTCATAAAACGAAATCGTAATTTGTGCAAAGCCATTCGGCGGCTTTATTACCGAGAGAATACAAATGATCCAAGGAATTGGGAAACTTATTGCATGTCATCAACAGAACGTTCGTCTTGCAAATAGGTCCTTAAACTTACGAATACTTCTGCTCTAAGTATGCTCCGAGTTTATTCCGAGATAGTAGGTAGTAGATTGTAGATAGTAGATGATAGATAGTATATAATAGGCAGTAGATAATAAGTAGAAAGTAGCAAATGGTGAATAATAAATGAAAAATAGTACTTAGAAAATGGCAAGGCGTGATAGCCAATAACAAGTAGTAGATAGTAACAGGTCAGATATGATGCAAAACGAAAACTGTGGATTGCATTTACCTACCCCACTTCTTTATTAATAGTGCTAAAAGTCTTAGTTACGTAGTACTATACTTTCAAATATTCCAGTCGCTAATTAGATTATTTAATGCCGATTAATGTTTATTATGCGGAACATGTATATCCCAATGTTTTTTCTTCGTCGTTTTGTGTTAGTATCTATTAAAACTCGTAGTCGAAAATATCGAGTTCGTCCAAACGGACACATCGAAACTTGTTTTGTGACTAATTCAAACGATCATAACGCCATTACGATTCAATATCATTCTCTTAGCAAATGTTTCGAGCTCAGGATTAGTATTTAGAAATGAACTAGCATAGTCGGTGATGTTGCAAGAACCGTACAAGATCTCAACAAGATATTGAACGCTCGGCAGGACATTTTTTTAATTATCCTCAAAGGTCTTTAAATGCTTTTCAGAACTAAAATATAAAACGAGATTACGTTAAAGTAATTTGCTTTACATTCTCTCGCTTCTGTTTACTTGCATGGAAGTAACAGCTAGGACACATATTAGACACAGAATTGTTGTACAGGGACTAAAAAAACATGCAGCTACCAGTTTGCGTAAACAATTGATAAAAGGATATAGTGCGTGCAAACAGTGGATGGCGAAGTGAAATATAGAGTTTCAACACAGAACTAAGGCTTGATTTCATTTCCCAAGAGGACGTAAAAGGTATTTCAAAAATGTCAGAGTTGGTGGACAAAATCTAAACGAACTATGTGATCTCGATCGCATCCTATTTTTCAAACAATTTTTTAATTAAAACATTAAAAAACCTGCCATTTGGAATAAGTACGATCGACCTTTTCATAAAATAAACAAACGATTAATTTTGAATTCAAACCCATGTCAAAGTACTTAGAAGCGAACGCGTACTTATATGTATATTGTTTTCACGTCATTAAAATTAACATTACTTTCACATAACAAATAACTAGTAATTTATTTCGAATTTTATATTCTTTTCAAACTTTCAAAATGATGTAGCCAATAACAGGCGGACAGTTTGCTGACAAATCGCATTGCCAACAATTCAGAGGAGATTCTGTGTTTCAACATCATTTGTGTCGAGTATGCTGCGAAACTTTTGATTTCGAGCTCGGATACACGACTTTTGGGAATTTTCTCCCTCTGCGCGCTCCTCTTAAACCCACCCCCGCCGCCGCCGCCGCCGCCGTTCGGTGAAGTGGTCTCGCTCAGCAAAAATTCAATTACGCAGCACGCACGTACTAGCATAGCCAGCTGTTTTCAAGCTCGCACGCTCGGCTCCCTTTCTCTCCTTCCCTTTCTATTTGTCAGGGCTTCGCTCCTGAGGGTGCGATCTGTTGATTAGGAAGAGTCACCATCGGCGTGGATTTCAGCGGCGCGTCCCTGCGGCAGTGGGACCTTGGCAAAGGGCCCCCGGAACGCAGCCGCCTCCTCCAGACCGCGCTGCGTGTATCCGTCATCATTAATCATGCAGGAATAATTAACGCGGGACGGACTCCTAATTAGAAAGTTATCGCTGCCGATGTAGGCTGCGGCCACTTCAGCAGAGGCTGTCGACGCACACCGGCACGCCGCGCCGCGCCGCGCCGCGCCGCGCACCGCCGACAGGAAATATCGTATTACCCCTGTAATTCTATCAATTCGCCTAATTTTCCAAATGTCACGTACATTTCGACGGGACTCTGCTCACGTCTAGTATCAACTGAAATCAATTTCCGTCATAGTTATTATCTACTCAACGAACATTTGTTCTTCAAACCGTGACTACTAACATTGTTTTTAATTAAAACATTACTGACGCATCTGACCCGTGTGTATTAACTGTAATTAAATTTGAGGAGTAATAGGTTGTCGTAATTATCTTTGCTTCAAAGACCTCTTAACGATGTATAATTTGATATTCCATTATTTTTCACATTTCCAATTTACACTCGAAGCATCCTGTACAAGTTATAAATATTGCAATATGTTATGACTTATAATTGAACAGGATCCTAACACGATACAGAAGGGAAAACCATATTGAAACCTGTTCAATAGTTCTGAAGATAATATCAAGTTTTCCGTGCGTAAAAAGCTCTTTCAATTCATCTTGTGGTACATCTGTACTTACACCTTGGTTCCCTAAGGAGTAAACATACTTTTCAACAATGAAAGAATTATTCAAATGAGTTGAGTACTTTCCAAGATGACGCCGAACGCACGCATGTAAAGTTTCTCGTTTAATTTAGTGTTAGTATGCAGCTTTGAATATTAATACATTGTCAACCGGCGTTGTACTTTTACGTCATTTGAAAATATGTAGTGCATTTCATATTACATGTTTCTAGGGCATTGTAAAGACTGTAGCTGGTTGGATGCAGTTTTACATCATTTTATGTTTACAGCTAGTAGTGTGTATTCTTTTCAATTATTTATATTTAACTGTATGTTATCTTACATATTCATCATTGTTGGCTTACTTTTCTCCTTTCGTTCACGTGTAGATTCAATAATTTTGGCTCACTAATTTCCCACATAGAATTTCCCTGCGTACTTTTCAACCCTTAAAATTGCGACATTAATTTTTCCCATCCACGTTACCTCTTTAACATTCAACCGAATTCTTAATAGGGGTGTACTATGCAGCTGCGGACTCCCTTCTCCCATAAATTCTTAGACTACAAGCATAGTCAGAGCCCTGGTGCTCATAGTCGCACCGTACCCCTGTTTCATTGGGTTTTTTGGGGTATAAGCCCTACATTTTAGTGGAAAGTGAGACAATCAGTTCCGAAGTTTCATTGTCACCCAACTTCTGTCTCTCGGACCAGCGAAGAACACCGTAGGAGTTTTAACACCAGTCATTGCGAATGACAGCGATTGTTAGGTAAGTCACAGTTCTTTTGTTTGTTTTGTTTCCGTTCAATTTGTAATGTTAAATGAACTCACAATAAGGTTTTTTTTAATAACATTTCATATCCACTGAAACTCTCATTCTGTTTTGTGTTATATTATTAGCCAGAATTCATTGAATTTAATTCCAGTTTTCAATGAGGAGACCAAGTATTTGGTGATTCCTCGGCTCCTGTTTAGTGAACCACATTCGTAGTATTCACAATAAACGAAAAGAGTAATAAAAGATCTCACGAGAATACATCTTTACTGCTCGAGATGTATCTGGCAAGCCATAGTGAAGTTTAACTTCAAGCTTAGGACATTCTTATTGGTGGTAATTAGTGAAAAGGAGTTAATAGGAGAATAGAAACCTATGTAGGACTGAGTTGAAAAACACCCTTCACTATCCCAGGATTGCGCTAGGGCTGATTGGGCAACAAGTAGTTTCGAGTTTTGCTAAGACGTACTAGTCCTTAGCACAATCTTTGAACATATTTAGGACTCGCGAAGCCCGGCTAGTAACAATGGCATGGAGCTAAAGTTCCCATCAACAAGAAGCCAGCGAAAAATAATTGCGCTAGTCTTGATTATACTGAATCAACATATACAGGTACGTTACATATATGGAGAGTAATGAACACGATTTCACAATTTTGTACATGTTCCAACATATTCAGGAAATTCACATATCACGGGAATATCATTAAGTAAGTGAATCGTAATGATCCAAAGTTTGTTTGACTTTAAATCTATTTGTTGCTACAGGCGAGTGCCCATCCATTGGAAAATAATACAGATACAAAAACTTGTGTATTGTATGGAAATGTAGAATAAGAAACTGCGAATTGGGATGATAATAAACCAGATATGTGTGATTGAAGATCAAAACCTTAGTTGCAGTCAAGAATCAATTATAGGATAATATCAATAAGAGAATAAAATAAGTTGCTCTATTGCCAAACAAAAGTTAAAAATCTACCCCTTATTGCAATCATACAATTCAGTCGAAAAGATATATAATCGGTTTAACTACAACTTGTAAATTGCAACAATATACATTTAATATTACCAGGTACATACGAATATATAATTCTGTGTGTGACGCATGACTTGGAAAGAGTATGTAATTGTATTTACCTTTCCCTTGAGCAGAAACTATGCAGGTGTATAATTAGATGTCCCCGCAAGCCTATGTCTGGGTTTGGTAAGCCGAGTGTACCGAATTTCCAGCGTGTCCTCATTATACCGCGCCATCGCGTATTAATTACGGAGATATTGCTAATAGCAATCAATGACCGAGGGCTAATAACACCCGTCACTATCCTACCGTGTGCCACCGAAATGCCATCAGATTGCAGCATCCCCGTTTGATCAGCAAGAAGGTAAGCTCCCGTGAGACGCTAAATCAGCGGATCAATAATGGAAGCTAAGAGTTGGGCGAACCAACTGATAAAGATAGGGCCAGCAAGGATTAACTTAAGTGAATCCGAGAGGGCCATTCGGGGTAATTAGCGAGGTGCTTAAATCACCGTAGTGGCATTGGCGGTTGGCAGATAGGCCATACCGCCTGCGGGTACCATGATGTTACTCGTACTGGGGTGGAACATCACGACTAGGCACCCTAGATGAGAAGTCGATCTCAAGAGGGAATCCTTCGTCCCCAAATCTGATTCCACTCTACGCTTCAATGTGCATTGATTGGACAATGGTATTCGAAGGGCTGCTCTACTTTCTTCCTCCCATGTTATCAGACGTCGATTTCATTGTTATGTCCATTTTGCCGATTTGAGAAACATCGAAAAATACAAACTGGATAAGTTAAACGCACTATGATATTTCGTATGACGATTTGAACAATATTTCCTATGTATAATTACGCTTTCCCACCTTAATCATGATACAATAGTTCTAACGTGTATTCTCAAAAATATTAATACATAGTTGACCGATTCTCCGACCACACAAACCGATTCGCGTCTCTTATAAGAAATGTTTTAATAGAGCATTAATGGTATAAGACTAGCAATGTAACAAACTATTATTAGTTCATAATGTATCAACACACAGATAAACTGCTCCAAAATTTAGATTGTTGTTCCAGCAAAGCAACCCAGTTTCTATCTTCACCCGCTTTCTTTCTTACTAATTAATATTCTTTTTCGCATTTGACACGTTATGAAATATTCATAAGAAAATCACACACCGGTTATCGTCAACGGAGAATCTCCCTTTTCTTAAATCAATCGAAACTCCTCAGTTTCTTATAGAAAAGCCAGGGTAAATGCAACCAGGAAGTTATACACGCAACTCTTCGGACTCCACATGTGCATGGGGTCGAAGATCCGAGCTAAAAGTCCAAGTGGTTCGAGACGCACCTGTTGTAAGCAGCCATTAGATAGAGGAAGCTATAAATCGGGGAAGCGCGAGCCAAAGTGGCCAAGGATTCGCAGAAGACTGTGTGCATCTATCGGGGCAACGATAGCTACATATAAATCCGCATCCCCGCTATATCAGGTTTTATGGGCGCAACCGAGTTATTTACGCAACGGATAAAAATGCACGCTGAAAGTGGTAGTAAACGCGCCGGCCACAACGAGAGGAGGGCGCAGAGGGCGTTGGTGGGCAGATAGGGAAAGAAGATCGGGGGTGCGTGTGTGAACGGAAGAAGAGGACAAGTGGATAGAGAGGTGGGCGAGTAAGAGAGGCGAATTTTTCTTTGCCCTGAAACAGAAGGAAGGAAGGAAGGAAGGAGTGTGTGGGATGGGGTGAGGGAGAATGGGAAGGTGGTGGCTGCGGCCCGGGGGGCATAGCCACGTACGAGTTGGTGGGTAACAAATTTATACGAGTTCGCCTGATTTATTGCCCGCAAGTTTAACAACGGCCGAGCGCGGGCCAGGCGGGCTGGGCGGGCTGGGCGGACCGGGCCTTTCCACCTCAGAAAAAGGGGTTTGGTGAGAGACTGCCTGCCGATAGTGAAATTTATGACGCGCTCGCGCGGCTTCCTGCATCTCCAAGTGACTCGACGATCTTCCACCGGGATACTTGATACACTGGCCCAATCATTGATTCAACTCGGATATATGGATTTCGCCGAAAACATTCGAACCTCGTGAATGTTTTATGCGCGACGAAAAACGCTGGAGATTTTTCATCTCGCCTCGCGGAAGCTGCGCAGCTTACACTCTCTGGAGGTGGTGCTCTGTAATCGACGTGCCGGGACCCGGCGCTCGCTTCCTCCCGCTAATGCTGATTTATTGTCCGGTACTTTGCGTCATAATAGACTCCGCAACGAGATACAAGTCTATTTCAGGGAAAAATCGAGACCTGCATCGCCGACTCTTTCAAGGGAAATCGGAGCTACCTTCGACTTTGGTAATACTGGTGCACGGTGAAGCCAATGCAAACAATTTGGAGGGAAGGGCGAGTGGGCGGAGGATCTCTTCCAAAATTAAGCGGTTCTAAGTTGGTGGCGGATTAAATTGCTTGTTCGCTCTCCCGGCAGGTGCAAAGGTAACGCGGCGTCGCTAGGCATAAAAAGAATCGGCCGGCCGAGTTTAAAGGGTGAGAGGGTAGGATGGGTAGGGTGGGACGAGAACGGGGCGAGAAGGTGAGGGAGCGGATAAGACGGGGCCGAAGCGGGACGAGGGCAGGGATGCGAGTTGTTATTTCAGACTCCGGGACGACGCCGAGGTTCCTAGTTAGGAATTAGTAAAGTAATTAAGAGTCAGGAAACGGAGCAAAATAAGGCTGGGAGCTTATATCGCGAACTTATACCGAACTTGCCGGAGAATGAGTCTAAGTTAGCACGAGGAGGGGAACAAGGTATAGCTCTCTATTCCGTTCAGCAATCCGGCAAGCTCTCGGCCTTCCTCGCTTTCTCCTGCGTCGCTTTTAACGAATTCCACTGACATCCAAGCACTTTCTGCTTGCCTCGCTCAGCCCGGCATCCGAACCTTCGACCGGAAATGCGCGGCAATTTCTCTCAAAAAGTCCAACGGACAACGACGTTCGTCCGGGAAGCGATGGATGAGTGACTGGGCAACGAAGTTAACCGGCGGCGCGGCGCGGCGCGGCGCGCACTGGACTTATCTTGACTGGGCCGTTTGTCACCTTAATCAGCGACATCTAGCGAATGCAGCTTAAGCTTGCGCGCTCTTTATTCCGAGGTTGGTGCGCCCTATAAATAGTCGTGCACTTGAATCGGGACAATTTGTCACGCTTATTCGTCGTAATTAACCGGCTTTCAAATGAATCGCTTGGCGCGACAGTGATTACTCTGTCGGGGGCTGACAGGTTGCCGCGGGCCAGCTGCGAGGTCAGCCTATTACAGGCGGCGCGGCGCGGCCGCGCGGCGGCGAAGGCGAGAAGCGAAGCTAGCGAGAGTGGACATTCGTCGCAAAGGAATAAAAGGTAATCGGGAAGTACATCGGGAAACTGCGGCAAGACTGTCAAGCGCATCTGCCCGCTTTGTCTTCGGGCCAAGAACCGCCTCTTCTCCAAGAGTTGGCTTAGCTTTATAAACGCTTTCCTTAAAGGCAATCGGCTCCTTCCGCGATTTACAGTCCATCGAGGGCGATCCTTGTGCGAGACAATCCGCAGGATAGCCCGTCGTCCTGCGCACTTTCTCCGCCAAGAATGTCGCGTGCTCGAAAAGAACGAGCGGCCATTCGCCGCAGCAAAACGACGATGACATAACTCCCTTCGAAGGGAGAACCCACCAACCACATAGTCTTCTTCTCTACACTACTCGCTGCAAATGACTGCCGGTTGGATTGTAGCGTAACTTTATTATGCCTGCCTGCTCCTTGTCTTCTCAAGAGAATACTAAGAGGATATAGGGTGCGAGGATGCATTCCCACTCGACCAGACACTGAGTGATGCGCCACCATGATTGCACCGCCACCGTTACCTTTTTTGGAAGCTTGATAGGTAGCTTGCAAATGGAAATGGAAGTAATCAAGGAGAATGCGATTCTCATTGCACAATCACTGCATTGGTAGTAATTTAAGTTGCCTAGTTACGAATTTGTAATCTATGAAGACTTCGTGGGAGACGAAGGAGGAAACTTCGATCTAAGAAGCGATCGATAGTAAAGATCCCGAAAGATCAGAAGTTGGTAGGATTTTTTAACTTTATTTCGCATAATCCCTACAAATACAACGTCTGTTTGTCTGTCTGTGTATCTGTGATAAATAAAAAACGGTAGGACTGATTTTAATGCTATTTTCATCTAAACAAACTATGGGCTATAAAATATAGCAAAATTTATTTCTTACATATAAGGTATTTCAGAGGCAACTTTATAATTTTAAAGGGAAAGGGAATCGTTAGATTTGTACAACAAAGATAGCTGCAACAACCTATTATTCTTTAAATTAAGTTACTGTCAACGCGCACACGAAATATCATCCGGATTATCCGTCCGGAGCAGCTAACACCTAGCGAATTCTAAAAGACTGACATAGCACCTTTAAGTTGGGATAACCAAGATGGATGATGCAGCGCTCGGCGAGACGCGCACTCTGTTGCACTGGGCATAGCACGTGTGTGCCAGAGTGTGAACTGACCCGTAGACGATGTGGATGAACCTGGTCGCGCGGTGACTTCATTGGCAAGGCGAACCAGGCAATTGGCAATATAGCGTCTCCTTTATAAAAGAGAGTGTCGACGAGTGGGAATACTGGCGATATTTGGGTATGACGCGACGCATACGTCACTACTGCCGTCAGGAGTTCCGGAAGGAAGCATTGTGCCGGTGGTTTTCTCCGGGCCGTGTTGCGGGCGGGCGGCTCGACGGCGCGGCGCGGCGTGAGATCGCTTTCGGCCGTTGAGATGATATGTCGCATTTTTCGTGCATGACTTCTGAAATTCGGCCAAGTTTGATTGAAATTTGGCACCATATTTGGCTGCGGGGTGAGGAATCAGCCTCGTAAAAAAGAGTGTTATTGCGAGGGGAACTCGAGAGAAGAATGGCAGTGGAGGAAGCGTTCGATTCCGTTCCGCGCGACTGGCCAGATACTCCGTTCCAAAAGGCGGAATGCAGGAGGCCGCCGGGAATGGGATAAGGGGCGTAAACAACTCCGACCGGGGAGCTGTAATGGCCCCAGAATTCAGACGGCAGTGAACGAATGGCTTTCGAGATTTGAAAACGAGCTGCTCAAAAATCCGATTACCCCACGGAATACGGCGAGGCACGCGAAGGGGCCAAGGACGGAAATGAGGGCGCGTCTTCTGATTGGTCCAGCCGAGAGGAAATCGCCTCGAGATTGGTTATTATTACTCCGTTAACGCAGTTACCGTTGCCACCAATCGTGCTTTCAATCATCTTCGTTATCGAACCCTTCGCTACTCGCGACGAAATCGCCTTCTGTCCCCTTTCCTGCGTCCAACCCCCCCACCTCCTCCTCCACCCCTTCGTTCTCATTCCTCCACCCAGCTACGCCTTCGTCTGTCTGGCAAGAATTACTCTGTTCGCCCCTGTTTGTCTCCATAATTTTACTGGCTTGATCACAAACTTATTAATTAACTTCTTCAGCGTACCGTCTTCCTGAGGAATAGTGTCTGCCCTGCCATACTTTTCCTCCGACTCCTGCTTTCATGGGTACAATAAGACCTACGTCATAACTAATCAGGGGAACATGTTTGTTCTAATAAGATAATTTTCGGATAATAGAATAGTTACTTAATTGTTAATCGTCGGGTATTTTAAAAACAGAACAAATATTAATAACTGCAATCATGAACGATGATATTGAAAATGATTTAGTAAACGATTTTTGGGTTCAGAATAATCACAGTTGTTAGAGTTGTATTATTATGACAAGGCAGACTACCAGATCTAAATTGAATTGTTTACATATAAGGCGTATTCAGGTGAATAAGCATTGGAATAACAGAGTGTTCGAGTTAGAAGGGATTGGGTAGACAAATTTATTAAGAAAATTATAACTGTCGAAATAGATTGCACTACAAACGTGAAATTCATTAACTCTAGAATTAGTAATCGAATCAATAAGAAGTTAACCTAGTTTCCGGTGAGACGATCGGGATGAGAATCTTCCAAAGATCAAATATAAAAGATCGAATTTTATGTTCATTTACGATTTATTGTTTTAAATCGATATCAATTAACCGAATGAATATTATGTAGACTATTTAGCATATTTTCGCTTCATTGTATGAAAGCCATTTGAATTTACAAGTGTACAAGTTGCTAGTATCCCTGAAGAAATGAATACAACATATATATGGAAAGAATAATTTAATAAGAATAAAAAGTACAATAGAAACACTTAAATCTGACGTAAACCAGAAATCCAGGGTTAAATTTCAATCGTGCGATCAGAACAAGCCGAAACTCGGCAGTGGTTATTCCCACGGGGATGCAAGATCCCGGAGAGCAACTGGGGAAGTTTAGCGCGAGTATTCGTATTAATATCGGGAATCTTAAGTTTTCATTTGACGGGAGAGAGGCAGAGAGGCAGAGAGGCGGAGAGCATAACGGAAGGAGTGAAGAGGAGAGGCTGGAGCGAGCGGGCGCAGCATTGTGACAGAAATCTGAAATATTCAAGAAGGGTAAAAGAGGTGTACGCGTGGGAGGTGGAAGGTTGGCTGCGCTGCGCTGCAGTGCGCTCTCTGTGTAATAAATTGAAAGCTGCATATCTCTCGAGGCAAAGCGTCGTGGTGGTATACCAACACGAAGCTGGCGGGCGTAGATAAGCAACCGGGCGGTAATCCTCGGACACAATGTGTAAGTTAGCGCTGTTAGACCTAGCGCATTACGTTAACGGCCAAAAAGGGAGGGAAATTCCCCGGCGAAAGAACCGCTTGTCCACGGGAACGGAAGGTCTGCGGCCCCGCGGAAAGCTAATGTAGCACTCTCCACCAGAGATGATATTCCTCTCGAGCGAGCAGAACAACCTGTCGTTCAATATCAAATAGCGAAACTGGGCCAGATTTAATTAGTCCTCAATTCATAGACTCGAAGAGCGCAATTCAATTTGAACCGCAACTTTCAAGCAGCGCGTATGGAATAATCCCGAGGGAATTTGCTGAGTATTCCATCGGGATTTAATTTCCAATTATGTTCCAGATGAAATTCGAAATATTAGATTGTTGAAGTTTAAGGGCATGTAAAATACAAAATTCTCGGATTGGACTATTTAACCAACTATAATGCAAGAAAATTCCAAATCTTTTTCACTGTATTGAAGAACCGTTGTGTGTGATATATATTTACGTGACACAGTACGTGACAAGTAATGTCAAGAATATTTGAATCTTCTTATACCATTTAGACATAATTTCACCCCAAATATTATCCGTCTGTAAATGATATGCAACATGATCATAAATACGGTTATCATTTGCTTGCCAAGATATTCCAAAATGACCCAACTAATAACGAAACTCCTGATAGCTTCTATATTCTTCCATTCCGACCGAAATTTCTGATTTCGTACTAATTTGCAAATAGCTGATTAACAATTTGCAGATGGCCGAGCTATAATCACTTAAAGGGGAGTTGGCGGGAAGCGTTCAAGAATCATTGGACCATTCGCCGAAAACGTCCAGTTTAATTTGGTAACTTAGTTAGCCCGATGTTCGGCGGTTCACATGTGCCTCGGGACAGAATTGCGGCCAGCTTCCAAATAGAAGGGACAAGCGGCCCAGTCGAATTTAACTATCCGCGTAGCAAATCGCCGAGAAAATTACTCTTGGCACTGATCGCATCGATTAAGCGGAGATCAAACATTTGCGTTTCTCCGATCTCTCTCTCTCTCTCTCTCTCTCTCTCTCTCGGTCTCTCTCTCTCTTTCCGATAATAATCCTCATGCAAACATATGCATAACCTTCTCGAGGCTCCAAATAAACTGCTGGGGATATTTTCGTTATGATAAAACGCTAATTATCCAAAGTGACATTATGTCGGCGCGCCTGTGATAATTAATATCGATGGCAATATGTGGAGATAAAGAAGAAAAGAAGAGTAGAATTAATCCACTGTATTTCTATATATGCACCACAACCATATAATTAGGGATTTCGAATTCTACATACATAATATAACCATTTTGTGTGTGGTTATGAATTAATTGCTATCAATTTTTGCAACTAATTAACAGTAACCGTACCAACGCCGAGGCAATAGACCGGTTTTAAACTTCAATTCTAAAATAACACCTGTTTCTTTCGTTCTTGTTGAAAATAAAAATGTAAATTTATAATTCTTTTGCATTATATAATTCTCAGCGCATTAATTTTCGTATTAAATGAACAAATAGCTATACCACATTCAGCCAAATATATCCTTCTTTTAATAACTGGTTATTTGACCGTTTACGGGAGAAATAGCTATATTAAATAAACAGCTTATCCGGTTAATGTTAATGCTAATGTTAATGGTAATGCTAATATTACTGTTTACGAGCAATTTGTGTGAAGAGTGCCACATGCTTCGAAGAAGTTAGAAAGTGCTAATCATAGATCTCGCAACAACACAAAGGATCTAAGAAAACTACGCAATTGTGGGCGTTGAATCGAACATTAACAATTCCGATACAGTTTGATTGCCGGGGCTAATACACTTTTTCCCGAGGAATAATCCATTTCAGGCTCCAGCCGGCTGCTCGGTGGAAAAAAGCATGACTAATGCCTCGGTGTGTCGTGCGCTTCTCGACGCTGGGGCGAAAAAAGGGCGCCCTCGTCGGGCTGTACATTGGCGACAGCTTAAAACGATATCCAACTATGCGGCGGCTTTTCCTCAAGGTGAGCTCGAGCTAAGAAACGCCCAGAGAGGAAGGACAATTAATCATAGGAACACGCCGCACCGCTGATAATAAATGCTAGTAAGAGAGAGAGAGAGAGAGAGAGAAATCGAGAAAATTTCAGGTTACGCCACCGGGATGGAGAGGGACGAAAGGAGTGTCAGCGACAGAGAAAGGAGTGTCAGCGACAGAGGGAGAGTGAGAGAGAGGGAGAGAGAGAGAGGTGTTAGTGTGCGTGAGCTACGACAAGACCGCAGGCCGCTTGACATTTCCGGCTAGGGTGACAATCAGAATGACGCCGCGTATCCTTTGTGCGCCAGTAATTAGTTTCCTCTACTCCGGCGTGACTGTCCTCCACCTATCTACTTAGTTACCTGCAAACCCGCCAGCCACCGCCTGACTGACACTACTAGCATGAGGGCGCTCTCTCGCCGCTCTCCCGCAGCTCTCCCGCCGCTCTCTCCTGGCGTGAGAGTCACGCGCCAACTTCGTCACTGCTCCCAACATTCCCTGTAATTCCGCCCGTTCGCAACTGATGTGTGTATTACATAATATCTGGTAACATGGAAGGCAACGTTTCTCTGACTGGGCGTTTGAGATAAACTCGGAAACGGCTAAACCGATTTTAATACGATTTTCATTTCTGTATACATCATAAAGTGTCGCAATATTTATTTTTGTACGAGGTATTTTAAGTGTAATCCTAGAATTCCAAAAGACATAGGAGGCCGTATTATATTGTTTTATTTGAATTATTATCTTGTTTTAATTATTATTATGTTTATATTGAATTATTATAATCGAGTTGTGACTTGAAATCAGTAAAGAATAAATAAAAATAAATTGAAGTATTCACCTTGATGGAACAATACTAAACCAACAGAAAAAATTGAATTTGCTCACAGTGACTAAATTATTGCAACAAATACATACATATATGAAATTTGACATCATGTAGGGCAAAAATGCTTTGCATCTAATATACCGCACTATTGCGCTATCTAATATTGTGTTTCGGAATTAACCCTTATCCGCCTGGGCAGGACTTCCCCTATTTGCATTATACAATCCACAACACATCGCTCTAGTGTTAGCTAATCAAGAGAAGCAGAACTGATGATCATCCAAGATAATTTGATTGGTGCAGTTCTGTAGGAAAGCTCGAAGGAGGAGACAAATTTCTCGGGAATGAGAGGGGCGGGCGACAACTTTACAACTCTCCGAGTAATAACTATACCGGCAGGAGTGAACAGTGGTGCTGTTGACTTTTAAAATTGGACCAGCTGCCGCAATATCTGCAGCGACACGCGTATCCCGATCCTCGATCCTCGGCCGCTTGTTTATTTCGAGCGGAAAATTGCACGCTGCCCGCCGCGCCCTAGCTACGCTACCGGATTACGAGCCTAGGGAATTATTGAAGCAACAATTACCGGTTTTTGCTAAGCGCCGCGTAACGCCCAGCCGATTGGACGTGTGAAATGTTAAACGGGGCTGCCTCAACGCTCGCCCGGCGCAAATAGATGGGTCTGCGTGTGCAGAGGGATGCTCGCGACGAGGATGGATTATTCACATTGGATTCGAATGATTCTGACACTCGGCGTACGCGGTTCGCCTAACCAATGGCACGCGCCTCCCGAATTCGCAATTGACGAATCGAGCGCTCAATTTGCAGTCCAGTACGATTTTCTGTCATTGAAACCAGCCTGGTATTCGAAAGCAAGTTTCCAAAGTGGGGCAACTTTAGTCGAAATATTTTATTTATTATTAGCTGCTTTAGTTGGTTTCGCCCTGGTGACATTTTGCGCGTACCCTAAGAATTTTACAATTTGAAGTACAGAAGCTTGTTACGAGAATCTTTTAATGATATACAAGTTAAGTTCTATTCCGTTTGAAATTCTATGAAACTTTATACAAGAAAGATAATTGTATTAAAAGTAATTCAGCTGTTTCCGAGTTTGTCAGAAACAAAGACAGGCAGAAGTTGACCTTTACATTCTTCAACATACTTTTACTACACCCCTGGTATCTAACAAATACTTTGTTATTTGTATTAACTTACGATTTATAATCACCAGGACTATCTAAAGTATGCTATTTGTCTGAGAAGAACAAACATAGAAATTGGTTGGCCTGTCGGTGAAATTGGGATGTCAATGGCCAGTTTAATTCTTGCGGAGCGGTTATCTAAATGAGCGGCGAAGAACATGTAGCCCTAATCGGCTCACGTGGACTCACGGGGAAAGCAATAATGGGGAGCGCTCCCCGTACGGCCATGAATTAATTCCACGCAGATAATTCTCCATTATTCAAGCCGTGGAACGATATTCCGATTTGACTGCGGAATCGCACCGTGTAATTACGGTGGCGCTCTTTCAATTTTCACCCACCGCTTAACACAATGTACTTTTTTCACCCCCCCAAATGCCATCGACATTTCTGACAATTAATAGCGGAATGCTTTAAAAAGTAATAACTATTTTATTTTTCTTAATCATACGGAACGACAATTCTTGAAATTAATATTCCTTATTGAAATTTGCGACGAGAAATGTATGTATACCGTTTTTAAAAATCGATTTGTATTTTTACTTTCATAATATGGGTTTAAACGGGAACAAAGTGTTCGCATATTTGTCACCCAAAAATCAGGCATTATTGACTGTATCAATTGTGTATACATATTTTTTTAAGCTCCTTATATATCTTATCAGTGTGAAGGATATTGTATGGCATATAACATGACAATTTGTTAATATAGTTGTTGCTTATTAATTCCCAGAAAGTCTCCTCTTAATTGGAAATCCAACAGGATATTTCAGAAAGCATATTAGCAATCATGACTGCCTATCGGTGGGAAGGGCGACATACGAGGACAGAGCTCGAACAGGTAATTACCAGGCCGAGGACAAGGGAGCTGATAGCTCGTTAGGATGGTACGAGATAAATCCCAGAATTTAATATCCTTCGGAGGAAGTACGTAATATTCTCTAAGCGACCTCATCCTCGTACTGGCAGTTCGCATGTGCTCATTACGCCAGTTTCGTATTGGATGAGTCAACGAAAAATGTTCGAGCCCTTGAAGAGCTATCGCTTAAATTCCCTTTAATATCTATTATATGCATCAGGCGTTAAAAGCCGGACAATTATTCTTTTATACGTGTTTCATTCTGTTACACATTTTGTATCAATATTGATATACAATTATCACTGAATGGAGGAAGAATTACAGTCGATATTGTCGAACGATGAGGGTAAAAATGAATAAGTTGCGAAGGACGCAAAGTATATAAGGTTTAGCGCGTATACTCTGAGTTAATAAATAATATAAAAAGAGGCACGATTAATATGTAGTAAAAGGACTTGAATTAATATATTTGCGGACATTTTTTGAGTGTGTGTTAGTCTTGGGACATCCTATACTAATTCCGTAGTGACACACACTACTAATAAAATTAATTTAGTTCTTGATACCAATGAATATCAAACGGTAATAAATCATTATGATGATCCTTTAATATTAAATTATATCGTGATAACAGTTATAATAAATGTGAGCAATTAATCTGAACAACCTCGAATAATTAATGTTTTGGATTAATTTCATCGCAGCTATTGAACGACTAAGATAAACAGCAGCGCCTAATCGACTCGTACCATTTTTCCCGGATATTTACACTATCTATAACATACCGAAATCGATTTACACACTTCCTCCTGAATAGTGATGGTAATTATTGCAGAGGAATACTGCGGGCGGAAGCAAAAAAAGGCTATTTTTTCTTTTGTCAACATAGGAAATATAATGATGCGTGCTAAATAATTTATTATCAATCATTACAATTACAAACTCCTGTATTTGATATTAATGTTGGTTATTCTACTCTTCATACTTTGGCAGTCGAGTCAAAAAGGTGTTTGTACTTCATACTGTAAACTCAGATTCCAATAAATTGATTGTGGACGAATTTTTTCTCGATATAAACGAATATTAAATGAAAGTGAATCATTACGATGATCCTGAACGGTTAAATGCGATAACACTTCCAATAAGTGCGATTAATAAATTTGGGGAACCCCAAACAGTTAAAGGATTGGATTAATTTCATTGCATCTGGCGGAGGAGCTGAGTAAACAGGAGCGGTTGATCGACTGGTCCCATTTTTCGGGCTATTTACGTGAGCCAGTGGAGAAGAGGAAGGCAGGCGGGCAGGCAGGCAGGCAGGCAGGCCAGGGTGGCCGCGAGCGTGTAGGAAAGATTATTGATGGGCTCCGATAACCAAGATGAAGGCGAGCGAATCACTGCCGGTGTAATTACGAAATGGCTGTTAGGAGGAGAAAGCCCGGGACGGCTCGGCTCGGCCGGCGTTATTCCAACGCGGCAACCGATCCATCATCCTCCGTCGCTACGCTTGGCGCTCGCTCTCTCGCACGCTGCCCTCTTCTAAAACCCCCTCGCCACTTTTTTCCCCCGGCGCACCGCTCGCTCGCTCGCAGCTTGCCGGCTGATTTCATTCGCGCGGCCGGCCGAGAGCGCCTTAACGCCATCCAGATGATCGGGGGATCGTCCATGTAATTACCATCAAGTGCCTTCCACCGAGGTGCGCCCGTTTTATGCTCTTAAGGTGAATCCATTGTTCGACGGGATATGCTTTTATCGGACGCTCCGATCGTAGATCACCGACGACAGTGGCGTGCCAGGCCACGGCTCTGGCGACAGCTATTTTTATACTAGACGTCCACTTCTTGATAAAGATAGATCCCGGCAAGCGTACTTCTTCCGCTTAATAAATTATAATACTCGATAGTACTTAATGTATTAGGTACAGGATGATTTGCTTCTCCTCGAATGGGCATTCTTCCACTTCATCTTTTATCAAGCATATATGTAATTATACAGTGAAAGGGAAAAGGTTTCGTAGTCCAAGAATGTGAGGAGAGAAATAATTGCACCACAGTACTTCTCGATGAAGATAGATCTCGGCGAGCGTACTTCTTCCGCTTAATAAATCATAGTACTCGATAGTACTTAGTCAATTTAGTACAGGGTGATTGATTTCTCTCTAAATGAGGATTGTCGTATCTCATCTTTAGTAGACAAGTGTATAATTATAGAGTGAGGGATAAAGATAGGCATATATTAACAATATACGATCAAGACGAAATGTAGCATTGACAAAGAAAATGTTTAACGATTTCAAACATCTATTTACCATAAAATAATTAATATAATAATTGCTCTCGGTAGAGAAAGAGTAAATAGACATGTGAAATTAATGGATTCTGCTTGTTAAATGTTTATTCACATTTCCCATTGCTTATAAAAGCACGCGAGTCTATCATTACCCAATAATCTTCTCACTGTACCAACTAACAGTAGAGGAGAAAATGCTATTAGTTGTTGAAAGCAGGCTGTAATTTAGATTGATCGCTGGTGGTGGGTGGACGCGAGACGTCGGGGTGGGTAGGTGCCGACAGTAAATTTAATTAAAGTCCGATCATGTTTTGGCCACCCGGCTATCTCGAGTCAGAATTGGCCGTTCTTCCTCTCTTTGGGGAAAGTAAAGGGAGAGCTGGTGTCTAAGATTCTTTCTCTATCTCGAGAAAGAGGAGGCATCGTCAGCGACGGGGCGGGCGCTGCAAAGTAAACGGAATGGCGGGTGACGTGTTATTTACCGGGTTGCTGCAACCTCAGTTCGTCGCCTACCCGCCGATTTCTTGCCACCAGCTACTCTATACCACCTTCCACCTTCCTCCTCTTTCCAATGGGCTGCCTTACACTCTTGCCGCTCTTCTCACACTCCATCCAGGCTCATCCTTTTGCCCTCGCACCTCCCTTCCTACTATCTGCCTTGTCCTTCTCGGCCCTTCATCCACTTCCGGCGGCAGGGCGCACCAGCTCGCTTCCGTGAACTCTTGCATCTTCCACATCCCGCTGACGCGTCCCGATGTCCCATCTCGCTTTCGTTCCAGCGCTTTCGTTTTTCTTCCGACTTTCAGAAACAACAGAGGCGACCAGCGGCGGCAGCGACGGTGGCGACGGTGGCGGCGAGGGCGATCGCGGCAGAGGATCATCCGTACAGGCAAGTGAAACGCTAAGACCGATGGCTGAGCAGGAAACTTTTCAGCGTACTCCCCGGCAAGTATCTAAGAACAAATAATCCACTACTCCCGCTGAAAGAATGGCTTTTGTTATCCAAGCCTTCCACCGTGGATTGGGATCATCTCATCTTCTTATTCTTATTCCACGCCGGCTGACTTCGCCTTCATTTCCTTAATTTCGGCCTCTCGACTACTTCCCCAGTCAGCTCGCCCCACCGTAATAAGGTTCGAAGGCCATATTGTTTTTCGCCGGCAATTTCGAGAAAGATCCTCCAGAGATTTTCTTCTTCTTATACATATTGATATAGGCTGTCGGTTATTCTGCTTGGAATTGTTGAGATTGAGATTGAAACTTTGTTTGAACGAAGTAGTACTGTAGAACAGGATATTTTCAGATAGTGAAAAGAGAATTACTTGATATTGATTACCATAGGAATAAAAGAAAATAAATATTAATAACAGCATTTACAAGCATTGAAATAAAACATCTTTTGGTTAAAGATTTATGAATTCCAAATTATTTTTACTGGCAAAGCTGTGTTCTGACTGATTATAGTCCTAGACACACATTGAGCAGTCTAAATGAAAGATGTATTGAAATAAATAAGCGTTCGAATAACAGAATGTTTGGATAGTCTAAAGAGGTTCTACTGCATTTAGATGTTCGAATTTTCCTCTTAATATAGTAGGTACAATAATAAAAAGAATCTTCCTATGCATACGGATTAAAAAAGTTCTTAAAGCGCTCCATTCAAGATTATCTTTTCTTTCTTCTGTATATAAAATGTGATTATAGGTGCTAGTTTATTGGTTATTAATTGCTCTATTTACGAACTTTTCTATTTAATACCAATTTTGTTCGTTCTATTCTTCACATTTTGTCAGCCATGTTACCGGAATTTGTGTGACGCGAGCTCACCTATACCCTCGAATATTTACTTCTATGAAAATAATGCTAATAAACATTTTCAACAAAATGTAGTAATAGAGTTGAAAATCCGAAAATTTGAGAATGTTTCAAAAACACAAGTAAAAGGTAAAGGCCCCTTTCTAAAGTCTTGAGACTGCTCAGAGAGAGAATCTTCATACATCCCGAAGTATATACTAACCAAGCTGTATATACTAACCAAGAATTTATTTGTAAAACGAATTTATTTATTCTGTAAGTCTACACAAAGCAGATCTGCATACATGGTTGATATTGTATATGTATTACCTGTTACTGCAAGTGTTGTATAAATAAGATATAAAGTAAATAGTACCGAACGTGCCGTAGCTATTGTGCTATTCCTACTGAATACCATTGCGTATCAAACATCATTATTACAGAATTGCTATTACTAACAACTTAGGGGAAAGTTGCTAAAGTCGCATTGTGCGATTTTGGCAATCTTCCCCTACCTACATTGAGGTTAGATGACTGACATCTAGCGCGATTTTCGACAATGTCGGGCACATAACCTTTTAACTCGCAGTAGCACTTTACTGGTTCACACTTACCGAACGATCCTTGGAACGTTCGAGTCGTCCGTAAAAATATTCCGATAAAATCGCGCCGTTATTGTTATCCCGCGAAGCGTTAAAGTCCATCGGCTGTACTACACAACAAGCTCGAACTGCGAGGCAAGCGTTGGTTTTCAACGGTTCGGAAAATGAATTCGTTGCCGCTGATCGATTTTTATGTCTCTCGTTCTCTCTTTTTTGCCCTCTTTCCCTCTTTTCGAGTAGCCGGCCGAGCTCCGACGATTTTAATGAAGTTAAAATATTCGCTACCATCGTTCCGAGGAATTTTGCTGTATCGCCGTAACAAGGAGAAGTGTTTTCCCGCCATAATATCCGTTTGCGCACTGCTTTCGCATTTTGCGATGTTTATTAAAGAGCCGCTTGTGCTCGAGTAATTGGTGAATCAACAAGCCACTCTTGCGCAGCCGCGGCTCACCTAGATGACTAATTAATAGGATGCAGTGTATGCGTCAGTTCTAACTACGTTTCGCCTACGTGAAAATGTTCATCTATTTTATGTTTAATGATCATTAAAGACACTATTTTGAAAATTGAAACGAAAATGGTTCGCAAATACAGACAAAATGGCCTGATGATGCGTAATTATTTTTAGGAATTTGCACTAAACAACCAATATTAGTTGTCGTGATTCGTACTTCAGAAAGAAAATCCCCATTGGAACAGCTTAAGTGCAGATTACAGTAGTGACGTGAGTTGATCAGATAACTTGAATTCGTTTTTTGAAATTTATATGTCCTTCATTTGAATAACTCATATGAACTATTCGATGTAGTCGAATTCATGTCAACTACATTTCGGCCAGTCGATCAGTTAAAATTGTTATTGTGAATACTGCTTTAAAAGTTTCGCCTGTTTCATACGCGAAGAAATGTAAACCCTCTTAAATATAAACCTTGCTAACATAATAGGAATCGAAATAAAAAAGACCTTCATGTGGCCGTTTGTGCCTGGATATGGAGTTTGCCACGTCAGTGTAAACGAATATTAAAAAGTAACAGCTCTCTTTTCATGAATATCGTAAAATATCGTTTACAGTCGCGCAAAAGAGGGTTTTGCGGTCGATCGGCGTCATTTCAAGGGAACAATCTCACAGCAGGGTTACACCCCCGCAGTAAATTAATCGGTGATCTCGCATCGAGGAAAGGAAGTCCGGGGAAGCTTTCAAGGATACCAGCAGGCCGTCGGAGGAGCAATTATCCTCGTATCGAATGTAGTCCTTCTGCGGCTGATTGCACGCGCACCCGCCGCCGAGATTTACAACCCCTAAATCACTGCCCCAGAGAAAGTTGGAGTGGCCAAGTGAAAGCCGCGCAGGGTGAAGAATGGCGGTTCGGCCCACATAGCATACTACGATCTGCCACGTAGCCACAGAATATTCACTGCTTTCCTTCCCGGCAATTTCCTACTGGCTTGTAATTATCGTCGGCGGGTTTTTCTCTTGCATTATGAAAGCCACAGTCAACCATTTTTCTGGCTGCCTACTAATACTGTCACGCTTCAGAGCAATCTACCGAAAGCTCTCTATTAACAGCTGTAATTGTTTCTTGTATCTGAATAAAAATTGCAGTCAAAGGACCGCAATAAAGATTCCTGTTATAGCGCTTAACAAGAATGAAATAGGCGATCATAAAAGTTATGCAAATTGCAATGGAGAGTTGAAATTAAATTAGGAAAGAAAAGGGGAGTTCAAAACATTAAACGTAATAAATAACGAAAAACTTGCATTTTAAAACATTTGTTCGAAAGCATAATAATTATACTTTTGCTTTCCTTTCATGCTTCTGGTCCATAGAACCAAATACAAAATTTCTATGTACGCTCGCATGAATTAAGAAATTTAAAAAACTCTAATATTAATCATAAAAACAATCGCAAAAATAGATTCAAACGCCCGTAAAAATAGAATGATTCATGTTTCGGGATAATCTAATTTCATTGAATGCTATACGTTGACATTGGCAATAGATTACTATGTAGACCAAAGAGGTGTGAAGAGCCTGATCGTACGAGATGAAATATCAAACTTCAATAACGTATTGCCTTACATCACGTAGATCTAGAAGTTAACCAAGAGTTTCTACAGAGGCACATCACTTTCTGACTCCCATGGACTTCAAAAGTCGACTGAAAAGGGTGCATTACTGCCGAGCACTCAGAACGATCTGAGCCTAATGCATACCTGCAAATGCAGGATGACGAAAGAACATACTCTGAGACTTCGACCTTCGACTTTCGACTCGAAATATAAGTTTGATGCATTTCCGCTTTGCGCTGCACTGTGAACCCAACATTCATCAGGGGACTCAGTAGGGTCTCGCGTCAAGTAGCATAGCAGAACTTTTTTGATCCGAAAACGAATTTGCATGAACGTACAAAATATCACTTGCCTTTCAAGCAGAACTGTCGTACCCCATTTTTTAGTAAATGTGAATGTAGTTTATACATGTTTGATGTATCTATAATTTATATAATAATATATTATATTATATATGTCTAAAATACTCTGCGGGAGAGAATATTTTACTAAGCATCAGTGGCATTTTGCTTTGCAACAAACAATATCGAATAATGCATGGAATCAAGAAAAATGTTGGGAATTACGAGTGTATAATTATAACTACTAGATGAATCACCTTGTAGATAATTCAGTCTACACCTATGTATGTAGTAGTGTAACCGGTCTTAACATAGCTTTACATAGCTAAACGGTTTTATAATAGTTATGCTCCGTTTTAAATATATGTCCTATTATCTGTTCTATTATCTAATTGTAAGAAGTCCCTTATTCGAACTTTGGAAAAGATTCAGATTAAGTGTCGTGTATTTTCTATACTCTAGTTGTTCTCTGTAATGTAAAAAGCAAGGAAAAGGAAGTTGCCACTTTCCTGTTGCTTCCTCCTTTGTGCAAAAGGAAGATAATTTTTGTGAGCTAATAAAAATTCCGGCACTGAAAGGGTTGGAGATTAAAATGATGGCTAATGTGAGCGGATGTTAGGTGTGCCGGAATTAAAGGAATATTCTATTCGAAGGAATAAAGGAATAGGCTATCAGAGAAAGGCGCCTGGCAGTGCATTCCTGGAGCACCTTGTATTAATTCCACGCCTCGGAGAGCTTCTCCTTCCTGGGCTTCCACTGACAAAGCCAGGGCGTCTTTAGCGGGGCATTGGGCGTTTATCACCATCGCTTGTTCCATGCCGGCACTGGCGCACATAAGTCACGATGATTAACACGCGAGGCCTGCGTGACTGGCTCCGAGCGACTCGAATTTATTCACTTCTCCCACTCCCACGCCCTTTCAACCTGTAGACTTCTGCCCATTGCCTCTTCGATCTCTTCCGGTCTTCCTCAATACCGCCTACCACCACTGAGAAAACTCCGTACGGGAGAAATGTCAAAATGAAAAAAGTAATATTGCAGTCATGTTTTGATATTGCATTTCCTACTATTAATTATTAAAATCCGGTATTATTGCAAGGGATGTATTATTGTTACAGAGTTGCTACTGTAACCCACCGCTAACAACTTACGAGAAAATTGCTAAAACCACACAGATCCCCAATTCCACTTTTCTAATTAAAAAACACGAGATCTCCTACATTGAAGATAGATAACTCAAGTTCCCTACGCTGAGTGATAAAGTAAAAATGGGGAAGAAGCAGTGCTGCAAATCCAATGTTTCATGTAGTTGTAAATCCAATATTATAGTCACAAAGTTGCTACTATAATCTACCGCTGACAGCAGAGGGGAAGGTTGCCAAACTCGCACAAGTCCCCAAATCGCACGTTTCTATTACAAAATGGCAAAAAGTACAATTCGGGAACCTGAACGATTTTGGCAACCTTTCCCTATACTAAAGTTAGATGATAGACCCTCTCATATAGTAAGAGACAAAAGTATTCTGGCAGTAAATAAAGGACAAGAAAAAGATCAGTCTTCTAATCAAGTTTCTTGGTTGTATTTACTACTACTATTATTAGGCCCAGTATATACAAAAACACTAATAAATAAATACTACATGGAGAAAGTTAGTGCTTTCGGTAGTAGCTTCTGGATAGCGTTGTTCTAGACCTCGAGTTATGGAGCACTCTCATAAACCATGTACAATTTTTCGCATTCACATTTCTTTTAAAAAAACACGTTCTATTATATTGTGTTACAAAGAGTTTACATAGACACAGTTATGCCAATCATAACTCCTATATAAAGATGCCAAAAAGTGCAATTTGGAAACCTGTACGATTTTGGCAAGCTTTCCCTACACTAAACTTATTGTGAGATGATAGGTCTATTTTATAGTAAAGGACAAAAATACGGTTACAGGAAAAAACAGAAAATAAAGAGAACAGTACTGTAATCAAGTTTTGTAGTTGCATTTGGTACTACTATTTTTAAGCACGGCACATCTGGAAAAATGTTAATAAACCAATACAATCCATGTTGTTGTGCTTAAATATGTGTTAATATACTCGACATTCAATATATTGCAGTTCTTTTTATTTTCACTTTCACACTGCACGAGTACTTTTGACCCTCACTGTATTGTCTGCTCGAGCTGAACTTGACACACTAGGAGTAGTGGAGGGTTCGTACGACAAATGAAGGAAGAAGGAAGGCACAAATCCCCACGACCGATTTACATCTCACCCTCTCCCTTCCCTGTTCCACCCCTCTTTATATAGACTAAAAATAGATATTGGGAATCTACAGACATGCTGGGTTTGAACTGATTAATACTTGAACTATTGAAGATTAACGTCCTCCTATATTTCTACTGAAGGTGTTGAAATGACTTGCTTTCGCAAAAACACATTATTCAACAAGCGAATGCAATTTATAGATATTTTTATATTGATTTAACAGAAGCTGTACGTAAGTTAAAATGGTAACGATTGATATGGTGTAGGCTTTATGTCATGCAGTTAGGTTTTCAGATTTAAACAATTTTAGTACTGACACTTTTGTTGCGTTTTTCGGAAGCTCAGGATGAAGATTAATATTGTTTTGAAAACAACTAACAAATCGTGTCAGTTAGTATACGTCATGTTTGATATAACACTCTACGTGTTTCTGTTTCCTTGTCAGATTCTCTCTTCCCCACTCCCTCCCGCAATGCCTGTCCTTCTCCCACTTGGACTCCTTTATCGGCTGACACCGATGGAAGCAGCGAAGGTCATGAAGTTTAAATTGCCACGTGCTCGCAGCCCGAACTGGCAATTAAGGGCTTCTCCATGTCGAAGGTTCACGGACGCCCTGGATTTTCCAGCGCAAGCGGATGAAAGCTCAGCGCGCAAAACGGTGCGTCCTCAATTTCTACGGCCGATGATCACTTTGCCGATGCTGCCCCAGATTCGATGGCTTTGATGATTTGCAAATTATAAGTGCTTTATCAGAAGCAGCCGCCTCGAAATTCGCCGATGCCGCGACGCAATAATAAAAGCAATTAAATCGAAGTTCAAAAACTTCGATTTCCCGTCTGACTGCTTTTATATTGAACTCGTACCTTCACCGGAACGATTCGATTTTCGTCCCAGATAAATGTTAGCATAAATTTTCATCTGGCACGTTTGATGTTTCGTTCCGCTGCTGCGCGTTTTCCGAAAACACGTAACGTAATTTGTTGGAGACAATCGGGTTAGTAAATAAATTTCATAGGATATTGGAATAATAGTAATAGGTGTTTGTTCTATTTCCTTTTACATTGAAGGACATATTGATTATGTTTTAGAGAATGAATTTCATCGGCATTAATGTGAAGTAATGTGAGTACTTGTGTTAAATATTCAATTTTCATTTTCTACTATCTAATACACTATTTCGAGGTAAGCTTTTATACTGAACTCTGATTTATTCTCAAAATATTAACTAATCGAATAATGAACGGCCAAACCGAAGTTCAACCGCGATCTATGCTTAATGCCATGACCTTTGCAGTTTCGGGTAATTATTTACAAAGAGATACTCATAACCCATTTCAATGATTTTGATACATGTTATGCAGTACTCCCTCCTGATTATTTTCGTATACATATATATGTGGAGGAAACTTATAGGAAAAAATGTATACACACTTAAAGGTGGATTTTATATAACTCAAGGTAGAGCAACCAGTGAGCTTACCAAATAGTCGAATAATCAACACGAATCTTAACGTAAATATATATGTGGCCTTATGACAGGATTCCAAATACCTGCAGAGACCTAATACAAATGTAACATAGACTTAAAACCGAGAACTAACTAATCTAGACTCAATATGGCTCATTTTTCATGCTGTTAACAGCTCAGTACACTACACTAAATACCTTTATGATAGCTTTTCAAATAAGGCAATTCGACCATGAAATTAAAAGAAATTCTATAGATTTGCCGTAGTCTGGATTGGTTAGGTGTCGGTTTTAATTCTGTGTTACATCTGTATTAGGTCTCTACAGATATTTGGAGTAATGCCACAAGACCACAGCCATGCTTACGTTAAGATTTGTGTTAACTTTAGATTCTTCGACTACATATATCGATATATACGATCCGTCTTTAAGTGTGTCTAACTTTTTTTCTATAGTTTCCCCACAATATATATGTATACAAAAATGATGATTGAAAGTCATTGAAATCGATTGCGAGCGGGTCTTGGTCAATAATTACCCTAACATATCAAGCCCATGAAAATTACCATACAGGACACAATAAAATTAGGACCATTCTTAAGAAAGACATCTGACCGCATTCTCGCTACCTTCCGAGGGTCATGTAAACTGTTCGCAACGACTGAAATGTTTGGCGAACGTCAAACTTTTATCAGATATCGATTAAGCAGATCGAATACCGCGGCAGGGATGTTTGGCATATTCGCAGGAAGGCGGGTTGTGCAGGGCAAACGGGATTGCGGCGAGCGTGTGAAGTAACAGAGGCGAGCGGATTCGGATTTCCAGGAATAAATCGGCTGGATGGGGTGAGAGGGGCAGGGCGGAAGGGAGGGAGGGCTGGCGGAGGGTGTATTGCCGGTGTTTTCTCGGGAAATGAAATCTCGCTCATAAAGGCCGCTTGCTCTTCCAGCAGCCGCTCCCGAGTGGATATGGAATTTTTTCGACGGCCATTTCGATAACCGTTAATGGCGTACGACGCTGGCGGCGTACATTCGTTTCCAAACGGCGGGCGCGAGCGCCCTCTACCACCCACTCACCCACCCACCCCTATTTTCCCCTATGCATGGGAACGATAATTTTTCTGGGCACGTACGCTGGTGGTCACACGTACATACAACATTGGCCAGCCAACTCTCTGTCGGGCCAGCATCGCGCGACTACCACCCCCCCCCCCCCCTCTCTCTCTCTCTCTCTCACACCCTCCCCCCGTATTATCGAATCACGCCCGGCTCCGGAATAACTGTTGTTTTGACCACGATTTTATTCCCCGGCAGCTGTGAAAAAGTGCTGCTGCTTTGAACGTCGAGCATAAATTGAGCAGGGAAATTCTGGTCGTGCAGTTCCGCGGATTCCGAGAGCGCGCATAGAGTGACGGGAAAATCTGGCAGTGGATTTTCACGCTGTTGGTGATGCCGACATTTGGAAAGTGCAATTGGTCTCCAATGGTTTTCATGTTGAAGTCTAAACCTTTTCAACGTGCGAATTAGTTAAAGCTTTATAAAAAGGAATGAACTTTATTTAACTAGTTCACTGATGAATAGACAGACGTGGACTGATCAGATGAGTCGTCGATTGCTAAATCGTTCGAATGTTACATATATGAAATATACTATGTCGAACATTTCAATCGAAATTCATGATTCAGTTTTGCTGGTATGATTCTCTATCACTAGCATTAAGAATTTTTGCCCTATAAATTTATGATGTCATTTCTTAATTCTGATTTCTGACGTTTGACAGTTAAAGGGGAGCAAATGAAACATTGATAAACTTGTGACATGCTGCTACAATAAATGTATACGAGAAATATATATCCTACTAAAGATTAAAGGTCACAGAAGGCTGTTTTGTTTATAATTCACGAATTATTAAAGTATGCCGACCATCAATACATAGATTAATAATAATCATTCTGAAATGATGAATTAAATACAGTAAATGTATAGAGCGAACACTTATGTGTGTGGGAAGAAAAAACATAAGTTTAGGGGAAAGATGGTTTAAAGAGATGGTTAAATAGATTGATACGGAATAAAAATAACGAGAAAATCTGATTTGTTATTATCGCAGTCGCACGGATTGGTTGGATACTTTTAACTACAAGATCGAACTTAAAAAAAAGTATATTCTTCTCTGAACTGAACAGTTTGGATGTTATGATGCGTGCCCCAAGCAAATTAATGAGACTCTGTTGAGTTATTAGCCGCTGTTGACAGCGTATCGTGCAAGGATACATAAACACTGCATAAAATTTATAGTTGCCTTGTGCTTTATATTCAACAGATAAGTTTTTACGTCCCTTTTTTATGCTAGTTTTAGATGCCACCGTTGGTCGAAAGTACATGCACACTTTCATCCATGTTATAGCTGCTATTAAACACAATGTATATAGTTTCGTTAAATGCAAACGCAGTCACTAATATGCAAGTACCGGTTGATCTATGAAACACGCAAATTTTATTATTTGCCAAAATACGTAAACGGTTTTCCTTTTGCTAAGCATACTTGACATTTCACTCTGGGTACATTTTATGTTCCTACTTTTTAGTACTTACAATTTCAATGCAAAATGCATTAGTTCAAACCTATTACTTATTCTTTGCGTGGGTTCCGAGGAGCTATTTCAATGCAGTAAAATGAAGTCAGAATAATGAAGACGGGAATCGGATAAAGGTGAAGGGTGAAGATTAATTCGAAAGCGGAAGTCACTGGTGCCAAGTACGAAATCTAATTAAGTCGAATAAATGATAGCCCGTCAGGAATTAGTTGTAATGAACAAGTACTGAGTGTATTTCAGTTGAGGGTGACATGATCCGAGAGCGAATTCAGTGAGTGTTCGCGACAGATAGGTGCAATCTCATCGGGCTCGAATATCTGTCTGATATTTGCTTATAATGCATAAGCAATTTCCGCATCGGAGGCGCTTCAGACAGCTTCCTATAATGACCCACTTACCGCGCCGGGGATGAACTATTGTCGTCACTAGACCAATCGCATTAGAATTTTTCCCACCCAACCTCTCTCTCATTCCCACCACTCCTTCTTTCTCTCTCCCTCTCTCATACACACATACACATACACATAATAGCTAGAGGCTTGGAGGCGCTCGTCGTAGAAAATTTTTAAGGCGCTTTTCAGCAGGAATTGAGACGCTCGTATCGACGTCAACAAAACGAGGTACGCGCGGCACAATGGTGCTCCATTTACCAAGCAGATCACGGCAACATGTGACAGTAGTGCTACGCTCGCGCCGAGGATATGTCGGAAGCATGAGATGTTAGATTGCACAGTATGGATGCATGTGTATAATGGAGTTTAATTGACATCAGACAACAGGTCAATTGGCAACGGCAGACTGGCTTCGGGCTACGTGGAATTCGAACTTGATTGCATCGATAGAGATGGCAGAACCCATTTTTCACTCGAGAGCTTCCTCTCTTATTATGGTTTTTCGGTTTTATTCTTAAAGCTCATTTTTTATGAATCGTAATTGCGCATATGGAAACGTCGTACTTAAAGTTCTTCGATAACAATTTTGTAAGTAGTAACAAAAAGGTATGTAATGATCGAATGTAGATTCTAATTCTCTAAGTACCTCCTTTGGGCTGTGTTCATGAAGATTGTAGACCACTTTGTCAACTTTATCAAGTGTTCTAGTTAAAAAATGCAGTAGCAGTGGCATGCACGCGTTCGAAGCATACATTCCGTAGATAGTGCTGACAGTCGTTACGCGTTCTCTACGATGAGATGACAAATAACAAAGGAGGAAAGAAGAGTGGCGAGAATTGCTGCTGCCCCCGCTTCCGGGAACAGCTTCCCGACACCGCTGTTTTAGACTATGAGTAATGGAGTACTCTGGTAAACCATGTACAATTTTTCGCAATTGTTCATTCACGGTTATTTACATCCTAATATAATGATTAGTTCTTTAAAAAAAGAATTTTTTATTATATTGAATTACAAAGAGTTTTGGTATTGAATTCCGAAGATATATATTACTCATATTACAATTTTTCAAATGGCAATAATTATTTTGATTCGGTTTAGCATGAACAATTTATAGTGTAATTATTTCATATTTGGTCAAAATCATTGTGTACCGAAGATCTTTTTCTACCGAAAGAGTCAGAATGACTTATTCTCGAAAATGTGCGTTACTGAAGAAAGAAATATATATTTATAAATGTTTTTATGTTGATTTAGTGGAACTGAGAAACAAAATTGTTACTTTAAAGAGTTAAACATTTACCCTACTAAGAAAGTGTAATTGTAAACAAATATATAATACGTTTTGCTTTTCAACAACACCTAATTCAATCGTTCCTTTAAAGCAAGTAATAGCATTATACTTTACATGTGCAGAATTTCCTAATAATTCCTATGCTATTATTACTTCAGTATATTCCAATGCTGAAAACATTCTAAAAATTCGTACGAAACTTTTGACATCAGGTAAACAACACAGAAGTCACAGGAGAAAATGCACAAACACAAAATCCGAGTTATATACAATTAACCATGTGAATATTTCAATAAAAGGTCAGAAAAATTTCACAATCTAAGATACACACGTTACAGGAATGAACTATTGACAAGAACCAAAATTAAACAAACCATTTTGACTCTGTTGGTAGTCCTAGCGTTAACAAAGTCTCATTCTACTCGAGCTCAGGTTGATTACAATTCGATAAATGTCACGCGCAGCAGGAAAAGAAAAGCAAGATCACATTTTCTCGAAGCAAGAGAACGCGGTCCAGTTGCAGGATATCGCATTGCAGCATTCGCGATCACGGCTTGTTGGGTTCCATAAATTGGCCGTTGCATCGGTCTGGGTCTCATTGGCTCGGGCAAACCTAAGTGACGCGCGAGCGAGCGAGCGAGCGGAGCTGCGTGAAGCGCGTTCGGGCGCGCCAGGCCCGAATGGTTTTATCCATTTTAAGGGGGGGAAAGACGGAAAGGAAAAACGAGGCTAACGAGGGGTGCGCGGGGGAGAAGCAGCGGCGAGAGTGCCAAAGAGCAAACGGCAGAGAGTGTAACGGAGAGCGGAAGCAACCAAGCGAATAAGGGGAACAGTGAGCCACGGAATCACGATGAGCCGGCGTAATCATCGGCACTCTTTACATATCAAACCCGAGCGACCATCCATCCCTACCCCCGGTGTTCATAACGCATGGCTAACTCATCACGTAAATGTACGATCGATACTGCGCGCGGAATTGCAACTGCTATCTAATAACCCTGCAAATATCGTATCTTAACCTCCGAGCCCATCCTCTCTCTCACTGATCGGCTCAGTTCTCTCTCTCTCTCTCTCTATCTCTCTATCTCTCCCACTCACCATCTCTCTCGCCGACCTATTCTCCCCCTCTGCGTGCACGATCCACCGAACATGGCCATCATGTTTGCTCGACCGACGTGACTCGTGCATAAAGCCTTCCATAGTCCGGCAACCATACCCCTTACCAAATCGATAATCAATAAATCGACAGTCGGAATGACATCGCTGAGGGTATATTCATCCACGATCTTCCTATTACGCAACCTTGTCACAGAATGCTTCCGGGCGGTTTAAATGTTCCGTCCTTGTGCAGTGTACATGCGACCGTGTGTGCATGTGCGTATATATGTGTGTGTGTGTGTTTAATGGATTTCACCCCTTGATTGCGGTCCATTACAGTCGCAGTCGTCGCAATTGCGAAAGTACTTGCCTGAGGGTGGTTGAATCACTTTTTTTCATTGTATAATCATAATTACTGGTTTTGTATTGCCTATTCAATACTTTTAAGATCAGTTGAAATGGATGTACTAATGGGAAAATAAAATTATTGTTTTAACCTTTACATTGCATTACTTCTCCCAACGTTTAAGTTTTTTGATGAAGAAAAGAAAACTGTGTTCCAATTAACCGATTTCTCGAAGTACATTTTCCTATTCCAGTTTCTCTTTTCTACAATTCTAACTGGGTAGACTATTTTCGAAACAACAGAGCATACTATCACAATGTTGTTTGCAGGTTACTTGTATTTCGATTCGAATGGAAACAGTTCGGTTCGACGTCCTGATAAAGCGAGAGATAAAAAGATGTAGCGCTATTACGTCTAAAGCTTCAAGATATTGACGGAAGCAAGAGGAAGAGAAATGAAAGAGAGAGAGAGAGAGGAGGGGAGAGGGAAACGTGAATGGGATCACAATTTTTAATACACTTTCTAGCGGCGGATTCGAGCGGCAGGAAATTACCGGTCGTCCCGGGAAGCAGATACATGAGCGATAAACGTGAACCGGCCGAATCGAGGGCTGCCGCAATTTCGCCCCGGCCGATGAATCATGACAATCGCGATACGGGTAACCAGAAACGTAATCAATGAATGGATAAGTTCCTAATAATGCATTGTACACGCTCGAACGATTGACGGGGTGAATAGTACTAATCGCCGTCGTAATAACAGTCGCGTCATCGCGTTAGCAATGCTGAATATTATCCGACGGCAATCGCACCGATGATTGTGGGGTGGATTCATTTTCGAGCTTAATCGTCCTGTTCCCTTCATGCCGACAACCCGGTCCCGCCCTGTGTTTCGCAATTTCTAGTCGAGTTCTTCGTGTTTCCACTCGTCGAGCAGAGCGCTCCCAAGCCCAGCTACTTAACAACGAAACTATCAAAGCGCAACTAACAAAACGTTGCGTCAGGTGTGAAAGGGCTAGAGGTTAATGTTGCAAACCATTAAGATACTTTGCCTCGACAACGGCTCGGTAACGAGCTGGGAAAGAGGAGGCAGTGGGGGGGAATTTAACTGGGCATTAGCTGCGTTGAGGGCGCGACAATCTAGGCAGGTAACTCGCCGGAAGCAGGAGGGTGGCGCTGATGCGATGGAAGGAATGGACTGACTGGCCGACTATCAATTCAGGCAATAAACTGCCAGGGAGAAGCAGGTGCGCAGGAGTTGCGCGGAGTAATTCGTGAATCTCGTGACGAGCGCCGAGAGGCCCAGGCTATCTATGCGATATCGTTTTGTTCGGGGGTTTACGGCGTCCGAGTTCATTACTGCAGCCGGTGTAACCATATCGCATATGCTTTAACGTCGGCCGGAGTCAGGACCCGAGGGAGCATGCAGAGGACGGCGCGGCCGCCCGTCCGCCTGCCCGCGCCCGCCGCCCGCACGCGCGCGCGCGCGCGTCGCTCCGTGCCATTCCCGGTATTCAGTGTCCACCTAGGCAACGAGTACCGCAGCCAACACATTTCCCGGCGCGCGCGTTATGATATTGCTATATTATGCTAATTACGCACTGCCGACTGGCGGTCAATGGTGCATACTAATGGCCATAGCCGCGCAACGAGGTGCCGTTACGATTGATCAAAGCTGCTTTGGTTATGCTAATTCCGAGGTGGACCTGGCAAACGCCCACCGGAGGGAGCGCCCGCCTGGAACAGGAGCACCGCTCGCCGGAGCACCCGGAGGCTTCGGAGTCTGACAGAGCCACTTCCTTCGATTGCCGGCCCGCGCGGCCCGCGCGGCCCTACCACCCTACCACCCTACCAGATAAACGCCACTGCGCGATGAATAATTTCCCCCCCGATTTTATAGATAACACCGCCTAATCCGATTAAAAGCCAGACAAGCCTTCCGCATTTATCAAACCAATCGCATCCTTTCCCTCTTACACCTTTCCAGCCGCCTTTTCGGCTCTATCTCGACTTGACAATAGGAATACCGGTGTTTGCCATTCTAGCTAAGACACGCCGTTGCAGGAAATTGAGTCCTCAGCCGCTCAATCTACTATATTAGAGCGCAAATTTTGTTTAAGCACACGCCACAGAGCGGAGGGGGAACCGGCCTAGGTGGATGCGAAGTTGGTGCAACGGGGCGCGCCGGCTTTAAAGAGGACATAATGACCGAGATGATAAATAATCGGGATTTCATTTGTCACGAACGGGAGAAAGGTATAGAGAGCAATAAAGGGGTGAGGAGAGGGCGTGGGAGGGGAGGGGGGTAGGATAAGGCTGTGCGGGACAGGGCGAACGAGGGAGAAGTACGGCAAGGGGGAACGCGAGTTTTCCAAGTTACTCGGTACGCCGGCCGGGAGAGGAGGATGACATAAATGGAGAGCGATTCAATGCACGAGGAACCGAGTGCTCCAAGCGTGCTTTGTGCAGCGTTATTTGAATTTTTAATTAACGTAATACGTGGAGTAGCTTAATAATTAATAAGTCAGTGAGTCTCATCAAGCGGGAGTGGGGCCGCGCTCTTTGCCCCTCTCTTTCTCGCCCTCGTCGCCGGTTCAATAAGCGCCACGACACTCAGTCATTAGGGGCTAATTGAAAATGATGATGACAACCACTCAAGTCGAAACAATGCGAAGCACCGTAACGCGTTTCGCTCCTCGCCGGCAACCGAGAACCGGCAACCCCTCGGCATCTCATTTCACGCCCCGTTGCTGACGGCGACGCTGCATCCTCCGTGCGGAGCAGCAGTTGCCGAACAACCCTCCAGCGCGTCGCGGCGCCGCGCCGCGCCACGCCGAGCGTCCCAAGCCTTTCTTCCTTGTTTCTCCCGAGAAAAGAAACACGAGCAGCCAGTCACCGAACAACAAAAACAAGACGCCTGCTTCGGACAATAAGCCCGCTGTTGCGAGCGATGTGTTTCGTTCCAAGGTAAACTGCAGTTGCGCCTCTGCGATTCGTGATGCGAGGCACGGCGGCCTTTCCTTTGAGACAAACTGCAGCCGCTATCGACGCCACTGTGTGCGACCCCGTTTAACTATGACAAACTGGTATACCGGGTGACCTGACAATGTACACGCTGATTCACTTGCCTTTGAATCACCATTGTTGAGTATAGACTGCTTTATTTAATTGTCTAACCATTTCAGTTATGCACCAATCATTCTCTACGTTTCTCCAGATTCCATTCATTTTACGTAACATTATATTGTATGTATAATGTATATATATATGTGTAATACAATGTAGTAAAACATTTCCTTCAGCACGCTCTTCCCCATTCGGAGTAGGTTGTTGTAAAGTAAGATACTGCTGCTACCTGGTAAAATTGTTTTTGCAGTATATGTGATATAATGTATTATTACTAGCATAATACATACATGGAGGATGACATTATACACAAATAGGGTGCGACAGTCCAGATTCAAAGGCACATGAATTTCTCTCTACCTACATCCAATGAGGCAGCGAGGATTACACGGATCCGAGGCCAATCATAATCTACAAATTTCAAGAGATTTGCGATTAAGTATTTTCGGTATATTTCGAGGGCGGGATCGATCGATGGCTGCACTTATAGAGATTTCTCGGCTAGTATAAGCGGCGGGTGGAAGGTAATCGCATTTACGGGCGTGGTTGGAGCTCGCGGAATCGCACGGTAAATATTTGAAACGACCCGTCATTAGGCATTAGCTAAACTCCACGGGTCAGACGCTCTTAAGCTTCCGGCCTGAAAGAGGAAATCCCGGCTTCCAGTACAGACACCGTAGATCCCGGGCTAGGGCCGCACGTGTACCGAAGTGGTCAGCTTCGCTAATGTTGCTCTGGTCGTTCGGAAAGGTTACTCGCTCGAGAGAAGTCAGCATGCAGCTGCTACGAAAATAATCACCCCTGAGTGTCTAGTATCCCCTTGTTCCTGAGAACGAGGAATCGGCTGAAGACAGCAGCTTCTGAAAAACATCCCCTTTTTCCTTCCTCACTGCACGTCAACACTTGCATTGCGTGAACTTAATTCTACTTAGGAATTGTTTTGTTTAAAATTGGGAATAAAGAATCTAATCAAACAACGGTATATCCTTTTCTGTTCTTTTCTACGCGCAAGTATTTATGTTTTATTAACTTTATACTATTCGGGAATGTTTAAGATGGTTATATTTAACATTGGACAACATAATTCCTAGTTTAGTTGTGTTTCATTTACATTGAAGTAACGGCAGTCAAGCAAGCCGGGAATGTTGAAAGATATATTGAAGTTACTTCATTGTAAGGTGAAGCAAATTAAGCGCATGAGTCGACCAGGTATCTAGAAATATAATATATCAGTCAAATTTGACATGATCTTCTGTTCCTCGAATAAGACTAAGACTGCCGTAACAATTGTACTCGTGTTGTAGCCGTATTCAAACAAACACTCAGGAAAACTGAAAAAAATGTGCCTGCATTATAATTGTTCAAACTATTGATTGATGAAAATGAATCGTCCAATGTATACATATGTACCATATGTTCCCATGCTACGATTGGACTTTCATCTAAGTTTGAACTCGTTATAACTAGCAAAAGCCCAGTGGAAAATCCGCTGGTAATTGTTCCTGTCTCAGCCTCAAGATACACTGGTTCGAATTAATGGCACATGAGAGTGTACACCGCGCATTATCCCGTCTGCTTAATTACTTCGCAGCGATTCATGTGAATCGACAAACTTCCTCATGCGTAATTCCCCGGCAGGAAGGTGGCTGGAAATACCCGGGGATAATAGATGGCACTGTTTGGAAGTACTCTCGAAACTTAGAATGAATCTCGCGGTTCGGCATTCGAGGCCGCGCGCGCCGCAGCCTACGAAGAAACGGGTAGATTCCTGTTGTCAACGGGCGCCAACGGAAGTTTTGCTCGGCAAGAACAACTTCTATTATCTCGAAATTCTTGGATTCGAAGGAAGAAGAATGTCGATGGTGAAACAGAGGTTTTCGAGTGAGGCGCAGCCGGCAGAGCCCATTGCCGAGAGAGAGAGAGAGAGCGAGTGAGGGAGGGGCGGAAGCGGGGCGGATGCGGAGCGGCGAAGGTGACGAGCCGAGGGTGGAAAAGGGAAGGGAAGGTACATGGGAAACGAGAGCGTGCGGAATAGAGGGCAGGTTAGATAGTTCTTGTACTGTCAATAACACTCCCCTGGGGCGTGATAGATTGGCCCACCCCCGCCAACCAGCCACCATTTATCTACTTTTTGTCCCACACTTTCCTTCGGTGGCTACCGTACCGATCGCCCACTACTGTTTACTACCGTCCAGATGAGAACAAAGGACATTTGACCGTGCAGAGCCTCCTGCCCATTCTTCTTAGCTCATCCTACGCAACCTCAACCTATGGATTCCGCTTGCCTTCCCTGCTTCCTCTGACCCCACCAGGTACTCTTACAATCTGTACTAGTCTGTACTTCTCTCCCAATCTATATTCTATTTTAAAAGCCTAATTAATATTCCAATATTTTCGCGTTCGAAAGATTTATTTTCGTTATAAGTTTCTATCTGATAGTGTTAACTAATTGATTGCTTCTTAATCAATTCAAACACACTTTGTACATTTGTGGAGACATATAATTTGTTTATTTAATGTCTATTGCTTTTAACGGTATAAGCGATAGACTCAAATTTGCTCTATCGCAAAAATATGTGAATACTTTCTGTGTGAAATGTGTATTTTTACGAACTATGTCGTAAAATCGCAGTGGCAAAAGGTTAAATGTTGTACGAGTTAATGTATGTAAAGAGAGAAAGTTTGTATGAGTGTGTTCCAGGTAATCTCAGATACTACTTAAGAGATTTAGTTAATTCTTTCACCACTGGAAAGTACATTTCCTTCAGATGGGCATTTTTTATATTTAATGACCTTTGCTCCTGACAATACCAGGCACAAAGTATAAGTGCGCCATAAGACGGGTTAAAACAGCTTCTGACGCACAGAGGACTTGATGTTACTTATACAGAACGCTTCGAAAGTAACTATAAAATTACAAATTTTCGCAAAAAAGATACCTGCAGCAACTTATTATTCTTTAAGCTAAGTTATTGTTAACCTGCACACAAAATATCACCTGTATAGTGCTAAATAGGACGGTTATAAGTTTATAAGAACATCCATTTGTCTTATTGATGGACAATATTGTAAAACGAAAATCTTTTTCTCCGAACCAAGGAATAATCGTCAATGTTGGAAAACCATTTAATAATATTACATGCAAGTCATCAAATACGTTTAATACGACCACAATCACTTACTGGCTACGTCAATTGCACGTTAATCTCGAAGGAGGAATCTCTGGTTTCTCACTGGATGAATATTACGCGGATATCTGGGGCGGAGCTTTTGCATTCTCTTAAAATGTATGGCCTTCAATGATCGTAGACGTATATCTCTCGTCCTCCCAGTCTCCGTCCGTAAAGTAGGTCCCGCAAAGTTTTTCAATCCCCGACTTTGTCCAATTCAAGAACCCAAATGCTTTTGAGAAATATTTGGTGAGATTTCTCAGCATCTCGCAAAGTTCTTTCCCAAGAAGAATACGATGGTAATAATAATTATGATTATAGTTGTTGTTTACATTATGTAAATGAGACACATTAACTTTTATTGCACTTTGCCGAGATAAAGAACTGTAGAAGACACCTAATAATGTAGATTAGTTGCGTTGTCAGATCAGTCGTGACGTTTTAATAATTATTTCCCTGTACTAGTCTTGAAATTAAAGTGGATCCGAACAAATATAACTTGATGAAATAAACTTGACCGCAAAAAGTTAACTTTTTCAGTCCCGAAAAGATGCTTACATGTAATGCAATGGAATTGATCCTTAGAAAAGCTCCATTTCTGGACATACTTGGTCTCAAATGGAGTTTCGTGTACTTTCAATAGAATTGGCTTTCTCTGTAGCGTGGAAAATGACAGAGTAAAAAGAGTTGGTGAATGGTGCCAGAGAATGTCTAGGGATCCATGAGAGAAACGACACACACTTTCCTGTCCCTTCCTACTTTCTGCAGAATAAAGACAATTTTTGACATTTTATAAAACTGCCCAGACTGAAAGGGTTTAAACTCAACTTGAGTTTCAATCTCCGGTAAAGATATGCTCAATGATAATACATCTTTTAACTCTACGTGACTAATGATTTCATTAGTCTACTGAATTATTGCTTACAGACCAGTTATTCCTTCAGTGATTAAAGCTAAACAGTCAAATTAAGTTCTACACTTATTGCTAGAGTAAGCCAGTGAAATGATTAGTTTTCACGGTGCGAAATCCTCGGCGTTAGAGGGGAAGGAGGGAATCGGGGAACATTCATAGGGCAGAGAGTGAAAACGGGCCGGTCGTCGTCGGCGAAACGCCAAGTTGATAATTGGAAATTCATGAGATTCCCAAACTAAGTTGTTTTAATCTGCTCGGAGCCCCATAACCACTTGACCTTCACGTACGCTCTCGGCCCACGGGGATTAACAGTCCGCGTATTTGAATGCCTGCGATTGCTATACTATGCATGAGTTTTTATGCTTTGCAAATACTCCATCGAGATATCGGCCTACACCTACGCATGGAACAGTCTACACATATCTAATCATAAATGTTTTGTTAAATTTATACATTCGTAAGTGATATTCGCATAAGTTAATTTCTTTACTCCAGATTCACTATGTGTGTGTATTTCCTTGTTTGCTGTAATCATTTATTGTTTGTTTATGATGCCTAGTCCTTGCTTACTCCTTGTTACTGCCTTTTGGTGTCTAGATAAACCTTTCCGCTATTAAAATTTATAGTTGAACTCTGCGTATCGCGGTTACGTTATTTGACTTTTTAACTGACTTTGAAAAAGAGGAAACTATCAATATCTTCTGTATATATTTTTCACGTTCGTGTTCAGTAATGTGATCAGAAATGTTTAGTAATATCTCTCTAACGGATGCACCGATCGGAATGAAAGCTTTTTCAACTCAACAGAGACGAATTTATAAGTTGAATTTATTCAGCATTATCTGTTGTCATTGCAAAGCTCCTTATTTTTGTTCGATATTCAATGCTTTCACTTTGGGAGACACCAGATTACCATCAAATTAGACTATCATGGTTTTCAAAGCGCCATCATCATTGTAGACAGATGTTGAATATTTCTAAAACAACACACGTTCCAGCATGCGTGACTTTGTACCAAAGAAATGTTTTATATCAAAAACAATAAGAATTGTCTTTCCACAAGCATCAAATCGCACAAATCCTGCAATTCACATTCCGGTCGTTTGTATTCCATTGAATCTTAAAATTTATTCTCCGCTTTAACGATTGGTATTTTATGTCGGCATTTATTGGAACCGTTGGCACGGAACCAGAAGAGTATCAAAAGGGGGGAAGGAAGAGGGGGATGGGGAGGCGGGGTGGAAGGTGCCAATATATCGCAACAAACGGTGTATTTGTATTTCACGTGTCAGCAAGCCGTAAAAGGGAAAATATAGTTTCTGGCTGGGCCGAGAATGAAAATCTTGGAGGAAACCATGCAATAGTCAGCGATACTGTCAGAGATAGTGAAGGGGTCGAGGTATGTATTGCGGATGTCTCAGCCGAGCCGCTCCGCAATCAAGAACAATAGGGCAGCTTTGGTTAATGTCCAAGCGCTGGAAGGCAGCCGAAATTTCGATAGTCTGCTGGATGCCAGTAAGTAAAGTCAGGCCGGCTTGGAATCGACTCGTGGAGGATCTTAAAACTCGAGTAGTTCCCGATATAGGCTACATATAACCCGCAGACGCTGGCTGCACCGACCAATCTCGCCCCGAATGAAGAAAGGGCAAACCGACCAAGAGAACGGAACCAGGAGAGAATGGGAGTGAGAAAGTTCTGTGTAATTCCGCAAGATAAATCTTGCCGCATGGCTGCATAGTAACGCAGACCGTTGATAAACTTAATTAGGACTTTTTCAACTACCCGGCTGCATTTGGATTATCGTAATCAAGTTGCAATGAGACATCTTTGTACAGGGTGGGCAAAAAGGTCTTGCGAGACCTTGGCATCTTCCCGAGAATATAATGCGGTGAACTTCTGCTACTATAAGCTTCCTACTGCCATGGGACACTACTTCATGCATAATGTTGTGGATTCTTGTTTTCTACATTACGTATAAAGCATTGTGTTTGTGTTATATCCAAGTCGATATAATTCAAGACCTGGATTTACGAATCAACATCTATTTCCTGCATTTCTGACATATTGGAATCTAAATATATTTCAGGCATTTGAAAAATGATGCGTTCTTGAGATTTTTTTCGAGAAATTTTAGGTACGAATTCGATCAACATTTGTTTATTGCAAGAGGCTACTTTTGTCTAACTTTTAAAGTATAACTTAAAGTATAACTCGTGGTCGGTAGTATTTGCCCATTGATGATAAGTAGTAGGCTATAGAATCAAATGTTCTTCTACTCTTGAAACAATCATTTACGATACGGTGATTAGCCAATAATTAGTATGCATGAGAGAAAAAGAGCATTAATATATTTCTTCCGAAAAATGCAGGAACCTTGACAAAGAAGTTAATTAGTTGCTAATATAAAAGGAAAGAGCCCCCACAGCGTAAAACGTGCAAAAGTTTTAGGGACAATAAGTTATATATGAGAATGGAGGAGCCAGTTGAATTTTTCCAGGTGACCCTGTATATTGAGGACTGGGTTGACCCAGATGATAGAAAGGCTCGTTCTATGCTGAGACTGCGAAGGATTCTTGTTCGGAAGAGATAGCAGTGGTGCAATTAAGCATTTAATCTGGAAAGTTCGGAGTTCGGGATGAAACCAAACCGAGAGCCGGGACCGAGCAGTTGGACCAATTACAGCGGGGTTATCGTCACGGAGCTTCGACAGAAGGATCCATGAGTCAGGTACTCTCCTCGGCGCATCCTTCGTGTCGAACGGATCTTCCGGAAGGCGATGGTCCATTGTATGGAAACTTCTGAAATGAAGCTGGACAGTGGTTGAAGGGCATGCGGCGGGAGCGGAGAGGGCGCGGGGGGATTTAATTGAAGTACCAGGCGTCAACCCAATTTTCTAGGAAGAAGCCACGAAATCCGCAGCGTCGCCTCCACTCAAGAAGTGGTTAGCGTTTATAGAGCGCGCCATTCCCTCTTAATGTCCAATGACAGCCTCGCCGGAGTACTCATGAAAGTACAATTTACGGACGCACATTCACCGGGAGACCTCGCCTGAGAAACGAATGTTCCCATTCTCTTTCGCAGAACTTTCTTCCGGCAGTTTTATACTCTCGCTTACGAACCAAGAAACCGTAGCAGCGGCCATTCGCGGCAAACATTGCTGCAAGTGCAGCTTATGTAATACACTTGACTTTGTAAAGGGGAAGTTTTGTATGCTGTTCGAGTAGCGAGGCGAGCGGAACTCGAAGAGAAGCGAGTGTCGTAATGAGGGGACAAGGACTGAGAGATTTCAGTTAGGATCGGAGGCCGAATGAGTAGAGATCGGTTGGAAGGTCGAAGTGACGGTGGAAAAAGGTGAGCAGCGCTTCTAGGATATAGGCGGAATGGTGGTCTTATTGGTTCATCGAAATCGGTGGGTGCGCGCGGCTGTAAAGCGTGGCATAGGATCGCGTGTTGTAACGTCGATTCCGGAGGGATGGAAGCGGGTCTCGGTGCCAGCCGGTGTTCCTGGAACGGTTCGGAGTTCCTCCCAAGCCATTGGGTATTCATGAAGCCCCCGGCCGAAATTGAGAGACACAACGAAGCGTTACCGGGATGGGCGACCTATCGATTGTCTGGCAGTTACTTCAACGAATGCGCTCGTTTATTCATTCCCCTTTCTCCGCCGTCGATTGCACTGACACCGCCGAGGGAGAAAGAGATAGAGCCCGGGAGAAAGGGAGAGAAATGGTGCGCCGAGACTCGCTCTCTTCCCTCTCTACAGCCACGACGGGATCGAGGCATACTGCGTGAAAACGGCCCCGATACTGCCTAGATCACCATTCGAACGATGCCATGTAACATACGGAAATTCTCCACTACTAACTCGAGAGAATCGTTATGCCTTAAATAATATGGATGCCATGCAAAATTTTAACTTGTGATGTATGATTGCAAGAGATTGGGAAAAAATCGCAAATAATCGAGATCCGAGTTTCATTGGTCGATTAGAAAAATTATTGTAATCAATGAACATACGGAACTGAAAAGCAAAGTCCTAAAGTTAATAGAAGAACGGTATTGCAATCCAAGGTATTAGATATCCACTAATCCCACGTGGCCCACCGCTATTTCGATTGTGTAGTCGGCACAATAGACTACTAATTTGATCAAATCGTTATGCCTTTAAATGATATGGAGACTATGAAAACTTTAACTTTTAATATATGATTGCAACAGACTGAGTATTGCCAATATTCGAAATAGGATTTTGATTAGTCGACAATAATAATGTTTAAGGTTAATAACAGAAAGGCCTGAGAACTAAGGTCCTAAAGTTAATAGAAGGAAGCTATTGTTGTCCGAGGTATTAGATACCCAGCAATCCCATGTGGTCTCCCGTTGTTTTGATTGGATAGCCGATTTTGCGAAACACAAAACGGATCAAATCGTTATTGCCTTCGATAATACGGATGCTATTAAAATGTTCAGCTTCTAATCTATGATCATAAGAGACGGTTAGAATTATTACAAATGCTGAAAATGGGATTTTCATTGATGGACCATGAAAAGACGAGATTAATTAACAGAAAGAATTGGGAAGTATGATGGTAATGTTACCAAATGGAAGTAATAGTAATCCGAAGGGAACTTGGAGATCCTCAATCTTGTAATCCTAGGTATTAAATGCCCGCCAACCACTAACAACATTGATTGGGTACTCGATACAGTGGGAAGTAAGTGCTTACTAAAGAGGATTAGTCGGACAGGAATATTTGCAAGGATCTCAGCACATACAGGTCGCAGTATAACATTGTCTGGGCAATGTTAATTCCAACAACAATGGATATCGCTGATGCTAATCGAGATTTGAATTCAGCCTCTGTTGCGACGATCTTTCAATGGTTTATTGAAACTCTGAAAATGGAATTTTTTTCGACTACGTTTAATCCCAATCGCTCGAGAATAAATAAAGTAAAATATAGTGGGAAGCATTTTACCAATTGCCCATCATAGTCAGAGGATTGTATTTAGAATGATATTATATTAGAAATTGTGGACTTAATCTTCATGCTGCCTAACTTTAAAGTTGCCGAAATGTGTGATTGATAGAATAGCAAAGATGCCTCAACCTTCAACTTTTTTTACATTTTACCATTACTAGCATATATGTATACCGAAACATACAATTGTAAGCTATCAACATTTATCAACAATGCGTCTTTATTTAGAGTTTCTTTGTATTTATGTCAACTTCTTAGTGATTGGAATCTACTGTTATCGTGAAATATCGCAGAAAGTAGAAAACAGGCTAACTAGGAAGTTTATAGAAGTCGCTTTGAAAGGTAGTCTTTTTCAGCAACGAAACCACATATTTATTATTTCTGTCACAGGTGGTTGATGCAACGGAGATATTACTGCACTGGACACTGTAAAACGAGTGCACAGGAGCTTGCAAAGTAGCAGGGCAGATAGATGAGTGGGAGAGACATTCTGGTGATAAGAAGTAAGGTTGCCGAGTGCCGAGTGAGGCGCGCTGGGAGGTTAGGGTGACTGCACGCGTGTACAGCGACAGAGTTCGTCCGAAACAGTTCATAAATTATTTCCGGCGGTCCCCGTCTTCCGAGGGAATATCAATGTTCCGGAATTACGAGCGTCAGCAAGCAATGTGACCGACGTTCATGCTACGCCGAGTGAGCGACTACTAAGTGATTGCTGCCAGCTGGAGCTTTCCCACAGGAGGGCGGTGTTCTTATTCTGCAATCCGGATGTGACATTTACCATCAATTTACGATGTCGCGGCCTGTTAAGCACGATCTATGCGACGACGCATTGACATCCAACTAGCTTTCTGCCTAAACCTCCCAGGTACATATCTACAAAGTCACCTTTCACATATTCATTGTAAGCTGCAATTATTCTTAATAATGTTATTAAAGTGAGTGCTCAGAATTCGAGGTATATTTGGATGACAAGTCTGTTTTCTTGTACGTCTATTCCTCTTTCGTAGAATGCAGTACAAGCAGTTAATTTTTACGGGAGATTAAATTGCTTGGCGATTTTTGCAGTTTAAGATCATTTTAAAGCCATGGACAGAGCACTTAACCATTTCCCCGGTTCCAACGCATGAGTGTACGCTTAGTTCCCATGCAAATTCAAATAGTTGTTATGCAAAAAAATTATGAACAAATAATTCAATGAATATTGCAATATTCCTTTTTTGTTTAATTACCGTAAATTCCGAATTAATATAATTGTGCTAGACAAAATATTGTAAGGTTGATTTTTGATTCTAGAATAAAATTTTTCTACAAGTGTATAATTATGGCAAGTTTTTTCATAGGTAATCCATAATAAGTTTTACTTTTTGCAGTAGTTTGAAATGGACATTTGAGTGAAACTAGCGGATTTAGTTTGAATGAGTAGTACCCTTATTACTACTAAATATATAAACATCCAATTGTCATAAACTTTTCATTGCTGTATTATAATATTGATATGAATAACAAGATATTATAGTTGTTATTGGATCATTAATAAGACTAATAGACTCCGATTTCCTTTCTACTTTATTATTAAAAGATGTGTTATGTGCGACGAAGACTGATATAAAGGACTGAAATTTCAGCAATAATTAACAATACAAAGCAGATGGTTCAATTTGTAAATCTGTGCGGTAATCTTTTTGTAACCGTTGTATAATAAACTTTACAATGCACGCTACATAAAGTGTGCAAATTTTAATACTAATAATCCAAAATGAACACTTGCAGATTAAATATTGGAGGAATACGTTCATTATAAATGTTCAAATATTATAACAGATTTAATACAATGTACCTATTTCCATATCTTCAATATGTATTTCTTGCTATTACAGAATTAGTCACTTCCAAACTGTACGAGTTAGCAAAAATTAATCAACTGTTTGCATTCAGCAAGTTATCGGAGTCTCGCTTTTATTTTACGACCTTACAAATGCGCAGACGGTTGAAGGTCGTATTTTTCTAACTGAAGTCGAAGCCGATGGTTGGCGGTGGTTTTCCCTTTGACGGGCGGAGTCTTAAAAATGTCATGGTTTCAAATTTACGAGGACTCCTTTGGGCTCGAGTTGTCGGGTTTAAAGTCGTCCGGTACTACTTATTATAGTTTGAGACACCATTCAGGCCGGCTGTATTAACTGCGGCGGACGGCGTAGATTTCCTGCTATTGCACTTGTGCATAAATCAAGCCCCCAAACCGACACGGGATATGCAAAACGACAGTGTGTAGCAGAGAGTCGGTATCACGCTGCATGGCTACGTGCATCCTGGCATCTTACCGTATTCGAGCTGGTAAACTATACACGCCGTAACGTCAGCAATATTCACATGAGGTACATACCTGCAACAAAAAAAGTTACATCTCTTTAGTCCATTGCCCAGTGTATTACAAAGTCGTAATTGTATAATTGACAGAATGATTCATAGATGTCATAAACAATAATAGCCACCTTGTAAAGAAAGCGGTATTTCATTTCTCGTATGATTTCACATAGGAACACGATTAATCCTTTAACGATGGACTTTTATTAAAAACAAGTCTCTGTGTTAGTTGCAACCAGGCGATAACGGGAATACTCGATTTCTTGCAATTTCAATTCATTTGTTTCAAGTATACTAATATTTTCATAAAAATGCAAAAAGCTATTGCCCTTTCGATTTCTTTATTTTACGAGAAGTCATAATAATTATGACTGATACAGCGTTGTTTACTAACGACGACATTTAAATTGTAATGTTTACAAGATTTATATAAGAATTCAAGTAATGCATCCTTTCTATGAACACGTATCTTAATTTCAATAATGATTAGCTTAAATTTACGACTCAAGAAACTTTACACCTCGCATACCGATAAAAATCACCTTTCCACAATTCTCGAATAAACTTCTGTAAAACTTGCAAGATCGAATTAACGGATTGCCAATCACAATGCCAACGAACTCTTACTGGTTTCACATTCTTATTACAGCGCAAGCATAATTCAGTATTAAATTAGAAGTTTCTTAGGTCCGTTGAAAATTACCGCAGGAAGTAATATGTAGTTACTAAGACAGAGGGAAAATGGCATTTCGTGGAGAGGAAGTGTGGCGCGCGCGCGCGCCCACGCAAGTAGCGGGGTAATGCAGCTAGTAAATAATATAAGCTTGTTCTGCCACTCGATTATGGAGACCATTTGGTAAAATGGCGTTCCCATTTCTCGTCAATCCACTTTGTTTGCCGAAGCAATTTCAAAGCCGCGGGGCGAGGCCACTGCAGTAGCAGCGCCAGCAGCAGCACCACCACCACCAGTAGCACCAGTAGCAGCAGCGATCGCGCTTAATAACCAATCCCATATAAACCGCAGCGATATTAGCATCAAATGTCATCACTGGCCCGGCGATCTCAATGGAACGTTATATCGTTGTCACTTGATTAGTTAAATTATCTCGAAGCGAGAACTGCGCGCGGACCCACCGGCTCTCCCCGGGCGAATCTCTTGATTAACGCTATCGAACAGACACAGCCACACTCCCAGGAATAAACACGCGCCCACACACACACGAGCGCGCATACATACAGGGGGCCGGCTGCTATGTAAATGAGGACATTATTGCGATTAATAATTTTTCGAAATTAATTATCGCCTCGGCAGCGCCGAGCGCTCCTCCTCGGCGCGTAACTGGCGGGCACCCCGGTGATTGATGGGACTCCATTATGAATCGTGCTGTGAAATTAATCGCCTACCCATACCGAAGCCTCTTCCTCCACCCTCCTTTGCCCTCCTCCGCCACCTGCCACCCGTTGCACCCGACATATCTCGCTACCCTTCCTTGACCACAGAACGGGTTACGAATGGAGCTGCGATGAATACGTGATTTCCAGCGTCCCCCCGCCCCCACACCCTACCCCTGCTTCGCACGTCCCACGCTTTTTTTTCAACATTAAACGATCATTAGTCTCACCTGTATTGTTCCCGCCAATTCGGAGAATTAGGTTTTGTCCTTTGCGGTCTAGTTTCCTCGAAATAGGTAGCGAGAAAAATATAATGCAAATTCTCGTGATCGAATGTGGCCGGTGAGATCTCGCGCTCCTGATGATTGATGCTTTTATGAAGCGTACAGGATGGAAAGTTGTATGCGTCATTAATTTAAATCAGTAATACTTGAAATCAAGGTAGTTAGATTTGTCAGAGCATTTAACGATGCGCGCAGCTATTCGTTGGTTATAACGTGTTAAATATTGGTACAAGATGCAACTATAATCGTAATTCGATACGTGAGAATACATTGTGATGCAATTGACTTGAAATCAGTAAGTATTTTTATCCACACTCAATTTTAAGCCATAAAATACTTTGGTGATATTTCGATCAGGAAATAGTCGAAGAGAAAAGTAGACTGAATTTTCAAGCTATTATTATAACTAACAAAGAAGAGATATACATTGAAACACCCTTTGTTATTTTAGTATATACACTACCTATCTCGAGAATCGACTGATCAAATTAATGACGCATGAATATTTCCATCGTGCCGAGGAAAAGTTAGAAAGCAGGTCGAAAGTGCAAACGACTATGCTTCAAATTTCCAAAAGTATAATCACTAACGGAAAGTGGAGAAAATAACTCCTTTATTTACTGATCGAGGTCATGAACCATTATTGTTCGAATCTTTCCGATTCACCGGAAATTTCAATATACCACTGCATTTTGTGCTTTTCAGTTATAAAATCTCGCGGCCAATTATAAGTAAAAAGTTTGTATAACAAAAACTGCAGTATATAAAGCACGTTGCTTTAGAATATAAAACCCAAATACTTGCAAGAAGAACAAATTTAAACTTGGGTCCATATAAATGTAACAGTGAATACGATAAAAATATGAAGGATTTCAATTTATTTACGTGAAGTATTAATATCTACTTTAAGTTTGAAGAACAGAAATTGAAAGTTTAAATCTTTAGTGACCATTTATGACCAGTTGATAAATTAACAGGAAACAAAAAATTATTTGAAGGTATAAAATTATGTGTAAGTATACAATACTAATAAATGGTCGGCCACTAATAAAAAGTGAAGAATTGATCAGCGTAATTACAATCGAAATTCGGAATTAAAGTTTTCGATCAATTTTGGACAAACAGGTCACGCAACGATAAGTTGGAAAGAATCGGTTCGTTTACCGCAACGTTCCTATGATTAAACCGAATGGCCTCGTTCGCAGTTAATGCGGTCCCACTTTTCCAGTTTTACTTTGCGGAACTGCTTTGCTGTAACGGCTTGATTGACACAGGTATATTGGACATGGGTGCGCGCTTAAAATTAGTCAATCGATAAATCGTTCGGTGGAATCAGGTCAAATTACGCTCCGCTTGCCTTATTTTAAACAGTGCTGCCGAACGGATGGTGCCATTCCAGTGCTTGTAAGCCTCGGGGGATACCAATACTGAAAGCTTTTTATCTACTCTGTGATGACGATCACATGTTTTATTTTGTTGTTTAATCGTCGCGAATTGCATCGCTAAATACCATATTTCCGCTGAAATAAAAAGCATACAACACTTGGCACCTTTTGTACTTCTTATCAAGTGCTTCGTATAATACAGATACTCTTATCAATTGCTTTAACAAAAGACTAAAAAGCTTGCATAAATTTGTACAATACTCATATACTTTTTTCAGTCGCTCAAACGTAAGATTAAAACCTCGCATAAATTATTACAAATCTCATTACACCTCGCATGAGTATTTCTTACTGAATATAGGCGTACCATCATCGCGCAAGCTTAAACAGACAAAAAAAAGTGCAGGCAACGAGTGTGCAAACGTTTCTTTTGTCCGCAGTACGTGTCCGCCGGCGGGTACACGCAGTTCGCGGGAGTTTTTATCAAATTTTTTATAGCCGTTCGTTTGTACTGCTAACGATAACCCCATCCCGAAATCGGGAGGGGCTCTCGTTTTTGGGTGGAACGCTGCTCGATCGCGATACACACATATCCAGGGTATCCTGGCCGGACATTTGCAGGACATCGAAGCCCCTGGAGAGTGGCTGTCCGTCGTGTGACGGGACGGCGTGGCGCGCGCGGCGGTCCAGCGGACGGGATAGGTGGCTGAACATGGGTGGCTCTCGTTGTAGGGAATTTCGGCGGCGGGGTGGCACCGAGCGGGAGCGGACGAGCGGCGGAGAGGGGTGGAGAGGGGACGGAAGGGCGGAAGGGGCGGCCGAGCGCGGACACGAAGGGGTTGCGGGACTTCGGGGGACGCAAGAGCATTTAAGCGTAAATGGTTTTTGTAACTGGGAGAGCGTAAAATTGCCTAACCGCCCCGTGCACCTCCTGGCGCTTTTGGACGAACTCATCCGCCACCGCGCTCGTACACTCGCCTCCGCGCGAGACCCAACGTCCTTTCACCCTCCGCTCTTGCCTCCCCCAAACCGCCCAACTCACCCACCCAGCCATAACCGAGTCCCCTATCGCCGATTTCTGCCCAACTATTTTGCTCCTGTGGTCGTACGCCGGACAGATTGGCCAGTATTTTGTCGCTCGTAAAAGCGGCCATCGGCGGCGGCAGCGGCGGCAACGGCGGCAACGGCAGCGCCGGCTCCCGACGAGAAATGGATTCCGAAAAAAGGGAGGCGGGCGGACGCGTGACTGCGCTGCATGGAGAGCGATGCCGCTTGAACGGGAGCGCGCGAGCGGCCCGCGCGCTCCATCCTAGATTGACTTATTCTACCGACCTAAGAATGGCCTCGTTAACTTCTTTGTCGGGCTTCTGATAGTTCGACGCAACAGAAATCGCCGATCCACTGGGACGCGCTCCACCTCACCTCGATAGTGCTGAGGCTATTGCTTTTTACGACATCCCCACTGACGTGCATCAACGCTTACAACTAAATCGACGCGCCACCTGTTATTTTCAGAAAGCTCACATTTTTTTAAACAAATTTTTATTTACCAATATTACTTGACTTATTTGTTCTCTGATTTTCTTCCAATTTTGATGCTGCTACGTTTGGTTATGATCGAATATTTTAATTACAAATAAGCCGAAAAAAATGAGAGGACACTCGAAATGATAAAGCAATAACGATAAATATTAAATTGTATATTATAGCATGTATATTTGGTAACATGGAAGACGCAAAGGAAGATTAAAGAATCTCTTTCCTTCTACAATTGGCACTTTTCAAACACATTCAAATTTAAGAAATTAATGATATTCTGTGGAAAGATTAAAACGCTGTAATAATACATAATATGACATAAATGAAAAAAAAATTGATTTATAAACAACAGTCCTTTCTAATTCGCACCCTGAATTTCTGAATTACAAACCGTATCATAGACCGAAGTTAAAGCAGAATTAGATAGCCAATCATCCAGCGGACTTACAAAACACATTTGTTCTCCATGCAAACCCTAGTTATTCCCCTGTAGATTCGTTCTTAAACTCGAGTTGAAGTTACGGCGAACTTTTGGCGCACGCGACCGCAGAAGCAATTAATGATCGCGCGGGCATATCTCCACGGGAATTCAGGCCGCCCATGTGGTTCAGTCGCATCGCCAGATAAATTCCAATCCAGGCAGTGTGCAGCGCTTCCGCGCGGGATTACGAAAGGCGGCATTTCACGAGCCAATAGGGAACATGATGATCGGGCATTACGAATTGCAGGCTCGTCCTGGTACGCCGTACGGCTCGGCAAGCTCACGCGAGATGAAGGAGAAAGGAAGGAAAAGAGGGTGGGAGCGAGAGAGAGAGAGAGAGACAGAGAGACGGAGAGAAAGAGAATAGGAGAGGAGAGTACGGGTTGGAGTGCACTCAAGCAAGCGCAGCGTTGCGCGGGGGCTCTCCTTTTCTCGCAGGATAATCCGGCCGATTACGTTATGCTTAAATATTTATCGGGCTGCATTAGGGAAACATGAGCCCTCTCTATGCATGGGAGCGTAGCACGTGGGATCGTCATCCCTTTCGCGTGGTCCCACCGCCGAACAACGCCACTACGCCACCGGCATTCCTCTCTCTCTCCCGCTCTCTCTCCCGCCCTTTCTTCAACTCCACGCGCTCCACTCTCTCTCTCTCTCTCTCCCTCTTTCTACCGAGAGAGCATCCTCCTGCAACCCACTCGGAGCTTCCTCACTGACACTGCCGCCAAACGGTGTGTGTATATGCCTGCGGAACCAGCGACGACGACGCCTGCAACCGGCGTCCACACACGCACACGTCAGCCAGCCAATGCCAGCCGGAAACTAAATTCTCGGCAACGAGCCCGCCGAGTATACTCCCAATTACGCAGTACTCGGCCTGCGAAATTGAACGGCCACGACGTTTTTCGTCTAGCACACCGGCGCCTCACCTAACAACACCCGCCGAGCAGGAAACGTATTTTAAACTGCCGCCCGATGAGCTTCAGAGCATTCGGCTTTAAAACGTAACTGGCGATCACCAGTTATAGCTTAAGGGCTACTTTTAAACTCTGAGATGTGTTGAGATAATGTATGATCTTTACGGCTTAATATTGGTTTGGTTCTGTTGCGGCCTTCGGATCTTTTTTGACCTGTAATTTACTTAATTGAAAATTGTACAATTTTCAAGAAACGTGTATCCAAAGTACGATGAATATGATTGTTTTTGTTGCCTTTACATTATATTAAAATCCTCCTATTCCTGGTCAAATGATGTGATAGTATAAAAACAGTTAAGAATGTATAAGGCCTTCTGGTTCTTTTTTAATCGACACGTTTTTAGGTCGTTGTTTAGGTGTTTTACAACATGCGTATTAAATTGCGGTAATTATGCTTGTTTTTGGGCCCTTAACACTATACTGAAGTTCCATTCTTCCTAGTTAAAAAGTGTGTTAGTAATAAAATTAGCCGCACATAAACATTTAGGTTTTTTTACCATATAAGTAATCAAAACGATGATGATAATCGTTCTGTAAAGTGCAATATTTGAAAATCGTAACCGAGAGCAAAATCGAATAAAATGATGAATAATGTAATGTAACTAAGATAGTCTTATTATTACCCAAAATGTGAATTACTAGTTAGTAGGATTCAAATATTGCTGCAATTAGCAAATCATACAAATCTATCGTATTACCATTCGTTCTTACGTACGCACAGAATTTTCAACTAGAAGCATTCAATTTCTTACCTCCACGTAGAATTTGAATGAATGAAAGGGTCAACTAATTGCCTAACGATTTAGTTACCAACCACGCCAATTACCATTGCGCAGAACGCAGACAGAAAAATGTAATTGCTAATTAAATGAGCCGTTCCACGAAGATATTTGCCTAGAATTTGATGCTGCGGAAGGCGGACCCTTAAATCCTAGGCGGAGAATTGAGAACGCGCCGACAGCCGCAGATAATTCATTCGGATCTCAAGCGTTCGCGTAGCTGAATGTAGCTCTGATAGGCCAGTGATGTATGGCGTAATGCAAAGTGCACTTGCATTAAGTTTCCCAGGAAACGAGGTGGCCCTGGGTAGTTCATTAAGCGCGCCATCCGAGCAACGGTATTAGAGTCATTCTGTTGCGCGAGCACAATATGAGTATTGTTCTCCGCTCGGGACAGTTTAGCATGCGACACGTACTCTGTGTATTTAGCGTGAATGCAACACTGTCTCAAGACGACGGACGAACATCGATTACTTCGCGAACGAGTCCGTCGCCGCCGTTGGTCAAACAGCCAAACAATGGGCATGAATGAATTCGACATCTGGACTTCTATACTAATAAGAAGAGAGTCAAACCTGTTACGTGGAAAATATGGACATTTTTTAATAAGTTCGTAAACCAATATAGATTACTAGTTCAAAGAATTGTTAGAAAATCAGAAGAAAGCTTGGAAATGCGTGTGTAAAGCAGACCTCGTGGAGGTGCTGCAGAGTACCTCTCTCCTTCAGAGAAAACCCGGGGAGTAATAAACCCCAAAACTGACACAGGTAACCTGACGGCGAGCGATGTCCAAAAGCATCACTCCTCGATGGACTTTGGCCTCGACACGACTGTGCTCTTCGATTGATATTTGAATACATTTACACTCTATGGTTTACTAAATCAAATCCCTGACGTGTTATATTTATTCCACGCGCCCACCAACACAAGTTAAGCCGCCATATAGTCTTACAGAATGGATTGCCATGGTCAACAATAAGCATTTTAAAAAAATTAACGAAGAGCCGGAGTTTCATTATTTGATGACGCTTGAGAACAACTTGCATTAAAGATCGGGGAACCGGTGTATAAGGCGTTAAAGGTACCAGAGGCGAGAAAGTGTGTATGCATGTGTGAGCAAAAGCTGAGAGCACAAGAGTCAAAGAGTATATGAAGGGTAGCTGCGAAGGGAAGAATGCGTAATGTGAATCTAGGGGTGTGTGACAGCAGTATAAAATAACCAACTGATAAGAGAAATAAAAAAGAGCGTGTGTGGCTTGTAATGTTAAAGTAAAAAATATCGCAGGATGTCAATTGTGTGTTATTTATTGCAAAAATAATATATTGTTACATCGCGCAAGCGCCGTCTAACGATGTCAACGTTCAACAAGATTTATTGCCAGAACCTTGCAGACGTTTCTTAAATTATCATTGACTAACTTCCAATTAAAACAGCCCACAAAATGGCTTTAAACAATTTGACACTTGAACAACTGATCTTGATTTCTTTCCCTCATCTCTTCCCTTTCATTTATGTCTTCTTCCTTCTTAACTTTGTGAAACGTTGCTCTTGAAAATTTTAGGAGCCCGTGAACATATTCATGGGACAGCCTGTGTAATGTACACAATATAATATACATTATGTCTGAGAGAAAGTGGGGTGCGAGAGTAGCGATTCAAAGGCAAGTGAATCACCCTGTACTTGAGGTAACTGAGACACCGAGAGACCAGACGACTGTATGATAGGCGCAGGGGGGGAGTGGAGGAGGGTGAGAGAGGGTAGGGTTCTCGGGGGTGTCTGGGAAGCGGACTGGGAAAGAGCTCCCTAACTTATCGCTCCTCGTAAAGGAACACGGGGAACGATGCAACGCAAATTCGGAGCACAGAGTGACGCCATTTCCCGGATACCTTCTTACTCAACTTGAATCAGCGCAGTCTCTTCGTTCTACAATCGTTGGCAAGTGTGGTTACGTGCAAGTAGCTAGTGTATAACTGAAATACTTCAGTAGCGCTGTGCTAATTGCGAGCTGCGTGTTTGTAGTCCTCAGTGTTTGGATATTGCAGTGTCTTGTTTGTTATACTCGCAGTGTTCTGTTTGCATTTGGGTGAGGGCACGCTGTGCTATTATTGTAATTACACAATTGTTATAATTATATTGCATTAATGTGCTCGCGATGTCCCGCTGCATGAAGTTGACAGTATATTCAAGCAAGGAAGTAAACTTTGAAAGCTTGTTTGCTTTGCATTACCATGCATTGCTTGCCAATATTTGTAGTTGCCACTTTGCTATTTTTAACTTTGATTTTGTACAGTGCATGCATCAGCTTTAATCTGTTCGAGCGAGTTAACCTACATTCCTATTATTACTTTAATTTTACGACTGATGACTTAAGGAAACATAGAAGTATGTTATACTATCTTTTACAAAAAAGCAATAGAAAATCTACAGTGTTCGAGAAAGTCTTACACACGATTTTGGTCTGTGGATCGTTGTAAAATTTAAATCCCACCACCAAACAATTCACGTTTTCAAGAAATAAGACTATCTTAGGTATGTTATATTATTTATCATTTCATTGGACTTTACTACTAATCATGATTTTATGAATTACTCAAAGTGAAAAGAGAGTCGGTAACGCTCTATGTAGTTTGTTCTATTACTCACACACCAATTTACCTGGGATACTGCAAATTTCGTACAATGTTAAGGGAACAAAAGTTTCGTGAATCCAGTAAAGTTCTCAGACAAACAAGAACATGTAGTTTAAAATAAAAATTCAAAGACCAGAGGGTTAATACTAAGAGAATTCTTCAGACTTTGGGGCTAGAATCAAAGTTACGTAATCTCCGGGATTGAATAAACCTACATAGATCATGAAAATGAGAATATAGGAGGGACAAACCCGAAAGTGCTGCGGAGGATCGAAGGGAGAAGGTCGGATCTCTCGAACTGAGGCATAAGTATTCGCATTATTAAAAGTAATGCGCTGCACCGCGAAAGCAAATTCCTCGGTAGGGCTGGATAGAGGGAAAGGGAAAGAGAAAGGGAAAGGGAAAGGGAAAGGTGAGAGGGTGGAGGATGAGAGACTGGTAGGATGGTGCCAGGAGCGGTGGAAAAAGGGAGACGCGTGCTTTGACCGTAGGTATTCATGAGGGCAGGCAGCCTGCTGGATTAGCATGTGAAAGAACGCTTTGCCCGTCGCTTTCCACCCCCTCGACTCACCCCACCGCCCACCCAACCCACCCATCCAACCCCCACGTCCTTCCACCACCGCGCGTCCTACTAGCCGTCTCTCACTGGCCTTTTCGTCCATCGTCTCATATTTTCCACGACGAAGCTTTCTACGAGGCCCCGCAGAATTGGGGCCTCGCAGAAAGCTCGAGCCCTCCCACGTTAATCGAATGGTGCTCCTTTCCTACCTACAAAAAAACCGGCGGGGTATTCCACTGAATTCCAATCCTTTAAACGCTCTCCCCGACTTTCTCCGATTCTGTATCCACAGTGCCCAGCAACCACGCAGGGCACAAGAAAGTTTTAATGAATTAGGAAGCTATCCGCAGGAATGGTTGACGTTTTTTTTTTTATAAACGATCACTTATCTTAGATACTGATATATTAAATGATATTTTGGTCATAAGAATGTTTGTAATGATAGGTCTGCGTGTGGTTGTTACATTTCGGAAATGAAAATTACATGTGAGTTAATATACGTGTGTAGTATTTACTAAGAAATAGCGACGCCCATATTTGTCTCTACACTATGTTTCCGAGATTCTTTATCTCCGCAACTACAACGATCGATTTGATCCGATTTATTGAATACCGTGCTTAAACTGGATTAGCATGTGAAAGAACGCTTTCTCGTTGCCTTCCACCCTTTGCCCGCCTTTCCAGAGCCCGCACCGCCATTTCTCACTGGTCTTTTCGCCCATCATCTCATATTTTCTGTAAGCTCGAGGTCGGCACGTTAATCGAATGGAGCTCCTTTCGTACCACGAAGAAACGAGCGGAAAGAACGCGCGTAATGTCCGCCGCTGCGAAATTCCTCGCTTTGATTATCCATCGATATATATCTCGCCGATATTGATCACGCGTTGTGTGATTCTTCGGCCACGCGGAAAGCATGTCCTCCCTTTATGAAGGAGTAAACCGACTTCGTGGAAGCAGCTGAATCCATTAAGGGGAGTTCGCCGCTTCCAAGGGATAACGTGATGGCTTCGAGATTGCAATGGGATCTGAAATTACTCCATTTCGGTTATATGCTCACTTTTATTTTATTTTATAGCATTTATATTGTAATTATATTTATTAGTAGTTTTTCTATCTTGCTTCAATCGGGCGATACTTCATAACATCATTTAAAGAATAATAGGTTAATGAAATTATGTTTATTCCAAAATACTTTTACGAATATATAGTTCTACATGCCTTTCCTTTTAAAATTTTGGAGCTAATTTATTTATAAGAGATTATGTTATATAAATGTTTGTAACTTATAATTTTTCTTGATGATTGCTCTCAACATGACAGGAAATGGAATTAAAATCTATTTAATCCTTTTCAAGATTATACCAATATGTTTACTGTACATAAGAAGCTCTTTTAATCCGTCTTTTAAATAAATGTAATAAAATAAAACTTTTGCCCATTTGCAGAAAATATATGTTTCTCTATAACTGTTAATGAACGCATTAACGTTAACCACTTTCGAGTTTTTCGAGGCAGACAGACAAATATTGGTCTTTATATTGCTGAAAATGTTTGCGCACGTGGTGTCAAACGAAAGACTTATCTGTAGATTTACTCTAAAGGTTATCCTTATTCTTTTACGCTTATCGATTGATTCGACCAATTATTTCATTTAAGTAGGTGAAAAAGATCACCGCCACATAGGATTATTACATTATTAATTAAGCAACTATTAATGCATTAATAAACAACAACGATATGTATAAAGCGTGTAAAGTTTGACGTGTAATTTATTAACCATACAAATATTGCTCTGCCACAGACTTACTCGATGCGAACATGAAAACTGCTATCACGTCAATTCTATGTCCTTCCGGAGAATGATCATGAAGACAGACAGGTGTGGCAGAATTCAATTAAATTTCTAGCGGTCTACTCGCGCCAGACAATTCCAGGTCGGCGAGGCCGTCGGTACGCGAAACGAGCGAAGTCAATCAGTGTTACCAATGAAAAAAGTCTTCTGTGTACCGGGGCCTCTACAATTACAAGTGACTCAAATATTAAGTACCTATTGAAATACAGATCAGCGCGCATCGCTCGCTAATAGCACGAAGACTCGGAGGGCTGGAGTTAGAGAGAGCGAGGGAGAGCGAGGGAGAGAGAGCTAGTTGGGGAAGGAAAAAGAGAGAAGGAGTGGAAGAGTGGATAGAAAAGAGAGTAGAAGGAGGTGGAGAGAGGAAAAGGTTGGTAGGGAATAGTGACACGATTATGAGGCTTCGGGTGGTCGCGGCGCGGCGCGGCGCGGCGCGCCCGACAGAGCACTCGACTCGAGGTTGACGCCTACGAGCACCATCGGAGTGTTAATCACATTAGCCGGCTCGAACGGGCGAGCGTGTCACTGAGCTTTTGCTTCGGCCTAATCGAATTCGAGAGAGGTCTTGCTGCCAGAGACATCTTGCACGCTCCGCGTCGCTTGACGCATCAGTTCGCACGCGCCCTCTTGCGGAACCCTCTGCCGGCTACACGTGTAACTCAGCGACACGCAGTGATACACGTAACACGCGTCTAGATAGGTCTGACGTGATGCTGGTTCGCTTGGTGAATTTCGCGACGACGCGACGCGATGGCGGCGACGGGAGCGGCGACGGCAGTCGACGGAAGAGCGCGTGCAGGAGTGCGAAGCTCCGGAGCCGGAACGGCTGGAGGCACAGCCGGGCTGTCCTTTGAGGATATTCATGAGAGGATTACCATGCGAAACGCCTAGCTGAAGCTGCTCCTCTTTTCGCCACCTCTCCACACCCTTACCTGTACCAATGCTCCAGCCCTCTTTCAGGGAGCGCGCGCTGCAGCCGTTCTTTCTTCCCCGAAGAGCCCTGGGAATTTAACTCGTTCAGTTACCGAGACAATTTACAGGAGCCTGCGAGCTCCGGCTGTTACGGTTAGTCCTTTGAACGGCCGCTTGAAAGCACTCGACTCGATCGGCCCGATAAATCGGCGAGTATTTATCCCGGAAAGAAAGCGCGATCGCTCCTTTGACTCGGTCGAGCTTTCGAGGAGAATGGCTTTGGGGCTTGAGCCGAACCGGTCCGGCTTGTCTGCCACCCGGAGAATGCAGGAATGGACTGGAAAGAACGTAGAGCGGGCCGAGCCGGGCCGGGCCGGGCCGGGCCGCACTGGCAAACCCATCGGAGGAAGAAAGTCATTTCCGAATAAGCCGATCCTGGCGCCCGGTGGCGATCAGAATTGAAATAAAATCGAGGAAGTATATTCAATATCCATCCAATAAATAGGAGAATAATCCTGGCGATGCCGTCTTCGCCGAGCGGGCGAGGGCCAATCGCCCGGATCAAATACACCCTTTCCCCTCCAAGTCCTCCAAGCCCTCCACCCTTTCCCCTTTGTCTACCACGAAATTCTCACCCCTCTCCGGCTGACTCCACCGCTCGCCGACACCATTACGCAAATCATTCCGCATCCAGGTGCGCCGCATCAGCGGCGATTCCCTATTCGTTAATCCAGCCCCGAAGTACCTTGAACACGGCAGAGCACTATCCTTGCAAGTTGGCGAAGGCAGTGCGGCGCGGCGTCGGGAGTCCATACTCTGGGTATATCGGCCGTCCCGGCTGAAGTAGCTTTTTACGAGGCTGTAATATTTCCGTTATCTTTAGGGCGCATTAAAGGCGGAATTTCAATTCCACGTTTACTGGTGTTCAGAAGAATCCATAAAGCGAATTAGAATGCTGACATTGGTGGGAGTGCAGCGGCGGGGGTGGCGACGGCGGCGGCGTCCGTCGGTTGAATAGTGGGCGACTTTAGCATTGCGCAGCAGGGCGAAGGTGGCATCGAGCCGCCACGTCGAAAGTATAAATAAGCTTTCCCTCATTCTTATATGGCATTCTCCTTTCTATGCTAATAGAGTGGTCCGCTCGCTCTCCCGGCACGGCACGCAAAATTGCCGCAGTGGCCCATTTTAATCTCGCAATGTCAGTGGTAATTCCGCCGCGAGCCGTAAAACCTCCCGGCGCGATATTCTCCACCTAATACCATCCGCTGTTTACGTTGGCGTGTTAATTTCGCCCGGTTCATCTGCGCGAATATGATTACCCGCGCCTATTGTTCCGCTTTGCCGAGCAATCCCGTCGCGCCAAGTGGATACGTGCACCACTTTCGTATTAGCCTTGTTTCTTTGGACGGGCGTGACCGAGAGAGTCCGCCCGGCCAGAGAGAAAACGTCGAAGGCAGGGTGAAAAGGGGTGAAAAGGGGCGAAAGAAAGGGCTGGCAGAAAGCCTCGCCAGGCGTTTAGTCGATTTGACTCGCGGCTATGACGAACGAGGAGTTTTACTCTTCCCTTATCAATATGCATTAGGCAGGCTTGCCCGACTTACCCAGTACTCGTCGAGCAATTCCCCAGCCACTCAGGAATCACGCCATCCCTTTTCTCCACGAAATTCCTGCCGAACGTTCTACCACTACTATTATCTCGCCGAGTGGATATAACGCGGCGAACTTCGACTTCGTTAGCTCTCCGGTTCCTGCACCAAAAGGTGGACCGATATTCCCCTGTCACGATTTATTCATAGTGAACTCCTACTCGGATTTGTTGTAGTGAGTAAGCGCCAGCTATTCGGATACGATTATGGACGTCAGCCGATTTCAAAGCTGATAAATGGGACATTCTTTAACCATCCCCACATTTTAACCTTACGCTTCGTCAGTCGACTATAATCGCATTTTTTAACGTCAATTTTTGAATTTAAGTAAAAGACATTATAACAATGAATTAACTAATCAACAAGGAACTGGACATTACATTATGTATGTACTAATCGGTAGTAATACAAAGGGGAAGGTTTATTTTTCTGTCTCTATTTTTGCCATGGACTCCAAAACCGCTGAACCGATTTTAATGCGATTTCTTTCTTGTATAGGATTACGATCTCCGCAAACTATTCATTTTTTTATCTGCGGTGTGATGTAAAATGCTTGAAAATCCATTCTCAAACACATAAAACTATTGTATGTTCGCAATCCCTTGGAATATAAAAAGCAATAAAACATAATACATTTAAGTTTAATACTTTCTAAACACTCATACAAATAAAACATGGATTATTATACTTTAAAATGGAGTACAGTCAATGTGGTTTTTTCAATATATTAACAAGTTCGTACGCGATATGGAGAGCGTAAAATCTAAAGAATAAGGAAAATAAATTAAAAGTAGGACCAAGTATTTCCTAAAACCTTTCTTTGCTCAAGCAGCATTAGATAGGAAACCGAGTTTTGCGAGTGTCCCGACCCTTATTAATATGCATTAGAGAACTCGGATCGATTTACCCCCTCATTGTCCGCACGCTTTACCATCCGATCAGCCCCTTTGAGAGTTCGATCGGCCCTTATCACTCAGCTACCCCATATTGCCTTTTGCCTCAGCCCCTTCCACCACATCCATCAGCTTATACTCCTCTTCCTCGGAGATCTTTTTTATCCGCGGTATTCTCCCAGAAAGAAGATATTCCCACTATTCTGCAAGACTTTCGAGAAACGAGGTCACTCTCATTGCATTTAGTTATGTAAATGATATAGTGTTCTAGCTAACCTGCCACTTTGTATTCCTCTCTTCATCAAAGTATTACAGATCCAGACTTAGGAAAATTAACTGTTGTAAAAAGAATCCGAAAATCAAACTGTTGTGCCTGATTTTTCCATTTTACTAGCATGTATTAGATAGGTTAAGCCATCACAGTGCATAGTGTGATAACAAAGCTTTCTACATGGAGGGAACTGAAAGTTTCAATGGATTTGCTTTTATAAGAATAGGCTTTTGAGTTGAAACTGAGGGTTGTTCATTTAAAAACTATACTATATGCTAATTTTTTGTGAATATCACCAACGGACGTGTACTTATTCCTCATATGCGTTCAACGTCCGCTATTCATTTATTTGAATAATCCATGCATATCGTAAATAATTCAAATGCTGCTGTTCGAGTTTTAGGAGCCTCTTTTTCATAAAAATGCAAGTGCTTTTAACCTTTTTGTCGGTCGTGTAGTTGTCAATGCAAGGTATTTTTCTACCAATGTCATTCCAGCGAATCTCCATTCAGCGCGGCATGCATGCCTCCACGCAGCGCAAAATCATTTGAGCCCGTAATACGTGATATAAAAGCATTTCGCGCTACTTTCAGCGGTGCTTTTTTTTAAGCTGCCATGATAATGGGGCTTGCATCGATGGCGCCCGGTAAATCACGCTATGCACAGCGCAGCCCCGCTAATAATTCAGGTGCGTAATTACGCTTCGATAAATATTATAGAGCGTGCGGGAATCGCGCGCTGCCACCATCGGCACGCATTAATTATAGTCCTCAATTATTAACACTCTTTGGATTCCCTTTATTAATATTAACGTTCTTCGACGCGCCCCAGCATTTTGTGAACCAACCAATGCCCGCGGGAGCTGCCATATTTCAGAAAGAAAAACAATTTTCTGCATAGCATTGGCAAAACAAAGATGATTTAGCTCCGCGTTGCAGTTTTCACCCCTAACGAACGAAGGGCCACACTGGCTGGCTGCCACATAGATTTGCTTTCGAATCGAAAAATTTTATAAACAACAAATAGTAACCCCTTCAGTCCCAATTATTTGTTGAATTTACAATAATACATTTGAACGCCAGGATAGGAATGCTCGACGGAATCTCGTACATGTTTCCCACGATCCCACGATCGTACTCTTTCATTACGTGCCGTAGTCTTTCTCATTCTGCTTCCTTTTACGCAGCATAAAATAAGAGGCGTTTACAAAGTTTACAAAAAACCGTTATAGACACAGAATTGCAATGAAATTAGAAATTTCAACAGCAAAATCCATTCGATCACACATATATGAGTATTTTACAGGATTTTAAAGGGCTAAGTAAGGAACTTGACACACAGAATAATATACCAAATCCTTAATTACAATGAAAGGCAAATGTACAAGAACAAAATAAAATGTATAAGAAACTTATTGGTTCAACGATTAGACTGTTACGCGTCATTATAAGCGTGAAAAAGTGTTCGTGATTCCGATTGCACGGTAGAGGAGAGTAAATAAACAAATAGGAAGAATGAAAGCGAACAATCTACGAATATCTGTGCTCCAGAGGAGAAAGGTGGGTGGCTACGAGTAGGATAATTTACAGCTTTGACTATCCACTGTTATCGAGCGTCTGCGTTTGATAGCGATGTGTCTATTTATCCTGGGCACTGATAGGCTAAATTTCGCGAAACGCTGTAACACAGCGGATCCTATCGGATACGCTTGACGCGTCAAGTTGTGTTTAACGGATACACAATAGCTGTAGAAGGACTCGCTACATATTTGCGTTGGCTGATCAGAGCTAAGCACGGATTGAGAGTGATCAGTGAGAATTCTCTGAGAAAGGGCTGGATAATCTGGAAGCTGGTCCGAAGTATTTCGTGGGGACCAGCTGGGAGCCAGGAAGCGTACACCGTACATTCGAGCTCCGGTAACAGTTTCATTCCGGGCGGCGAGCTAACGATCGAATTCCTTTTGTTGGTCTCGTGAGCGAGCACGGCGTAACCGCATTCCATCGCTTTGCCCGGACGACCATTCAAGCAAAAAGATCCCAATCCTCCGGGAAGCAGTTTTCGCTAACGAATTCCTTTTCCGATCGCTTTCTCGCTCCCCACTCTGCCGCATTGTCCTCCGCCGTTATCTAGCAGAGTCCACTCGCTCTCCTTCTCCTCCTCCTTCTCCTTCTCCTACATTTATACCCTCTTCTGCTCGCCTATCGTTTTCCTAGTCCCTCTTCAGCAGTCATTGTGCTTCACGGCCCTCGAGAAGAGAGTGCTGGATTAAAACGTCTCAACCTCCTGCGACCGACTACCCAGATACTTTTCTCTACTTTAATCTCTCACTGCTTACTCAATCCTATCTGTGGTATTCTTACTGAACATTTATGCATTTTAATTACTTCGCTTTCTTTCTAATGTGGCTATTAGGCATGCTGAATTACGTATGGTTTTAATGAGCTAGTTTGTTGCTTAACCCTTCTTGAATCAAGGTAGAGAATCATCGCTTCGTGAATCATGTGGGATTGTGAAAGTTAAATAGAGATATATCATTTGAATAAAAATGCACTTTAAAATAAATCTTTCAATGCTAATTATTATTGAATGTTTTTGGACTATCCGTACTTTTATTTCATCTACACTATCATCGGCGTATAAATGATACACGGCAACTTTTATTGCTGGAACAGAGACATTAGGAAACTTCAAATCATTATTCGAAGAAGACACAAGTTTATATGCTTGACTAATGGTGGAGATAGATAACCGGTACAACCGAAAATCTTTTTGTAAGTTCTTGTTCTCTTTCGGAACGCAGCATTTTATTCATTCATTTCAAATTGACGACAGAAAAAGAACGTGCTTAACGAGGCAGAGCAGAGAACACCTGAAGAAACCTGTCCAAATGGTCTCAGGAGCAACGTAAATCCAGCAACCAATAACGCATTCCTTTCCGTAAGAGATAAAGAAGGGGGAGGGAGGTGAACAATGGGAGAAATGAATGGGATAAGATACACCTTGACCTTTTACACGATCTCGAGGGAGCAGGAATCAAGAAGGAACACTCCGCTGGGAAGAGGGAAGATGAGATAGTGGCTGGATCGCCGAGCACTGCTGGAAAAGATTTCCAGCGTTCTTTGTCAGGTAGCGAGTGGTTGGCACGTGTGAGCCGATCGCGAGCTGCACTCAACTCTCCTTTACACTTGGGAAGTATCGCCGCGAGTTTGATACAGCGCCGGTCGCCAGGGTGATAAAACAAGTTTGTAGTTGGAAAACCAGGCAAGAAACCCTACTATATTTTAGGTTATGGAGCTTTCTCCTTCCATCGTTCCGCCTCTATCGAACTGCGACTACCTGTTTCTGTACACGGTAACCTCAAAACGTATTGGGAAACTTCGACAGCTCACTGGGAATACAAATCTGATGAATCGTTGATATCCATCGATCATATTCGACATCTGTTTTCTCATAGTCAGAAAATGCTTGCAAATATAAAACCCGCGTTACCATTAACTATGTTTTAATTGTGTAATGACGAACTTGGTCAGTAGCGCTTTAATTTTCAACGTAACACAAAATGAATTTTTTGAAAGCAAATATACTTATTTAAACAGGAATATTTGTAACTATCAATTACATTATTTCGAAAGGTATACGGGAGCAGAGTTTTCTACGTATCAAGGACTAACGATAGTATGAATTCAAACTTTTTGGACCATTATGGAAAACAGCATTAGTTATTTCACAACAAGTCTACCAGAATTCCAAGGGCTAACGGTATAAGAAATAAATTACAACGAAAGCGTCAAGTTTAGAAGTTACGATTCATAGTTTTATCTTATTACATGCAAGACATACAGGCCATAAATGCGGGTTGAAATCTCTGACTATTGCCATTTCACTCAACAAGCCGAAGATGAAAGGCTGAAGTCGAAAACCCACAAGGGTTTAGTTCATAGACCAATAGGCTGTTAGCAAGTAGCACAGATGTTTGCGCAACGCGCGAGCTCTGAAGGCACGGCTCATTGACAAAGCTTCAACTCAAGGAGATTAAGTTTTATTCCCCAGGCAGGGAACTTTCCGCTTCAAACTCGGATTAATCTTGCTAGGCGGAGGGCCGGGAGGGGGCTAGTGGAGCCGAAACGGCGGCAGTTTCACAAAAGCAGGAAAACTTCCGGGTGTGCTCGTAGCCGACGTCATCGCGCGTCCGCGAAATCCCTAGGAATCTTGGAGGGAAAGCCGAGGCAAAGAGAGGAAGAAGTACTCGGAGAGGACCCGGAGAGAGAGTCCTGGATATTTATGTGTGCGACGGGGCGGCGGCTTTCGAGTGTAGGTGTATACGTGGGAGGATTCCGGTAGGTGCACGAACACGCCGATACAACGGTGGTAAACGGTGGCAGGAATATAGCCGCGCGGTACGTAAGGTCAATCCTGCCGAATGGTCCCAGCAATTTTCACTTTGCACCGGTTATGCCCACGTACGTTTACACCGGCCTCTTCCCGTCCCGGCTTCCTCCGCTCGCTCTCTCTCTCTCTGCCTCGCTTCTTTCTGGCCCCTTGGCACGAGCCGCTCTCTACGTGTACCAGGAACTCTTGGCCCGAGAAAGAGTGAGGGAGAGAAAGAGCCAGGACGGAAGGAGAACGAAGGAAATTTACTGACTCCAGGAACGTCCTGATTTTCGTCCCCTGCGAAATTGCCCCGTCTGCTCACCTTCTTCCGACGATTGACAGACGCTCTTTCGCCACCCCTCCGCTTCTTCCTCCATCTTTCCTCGCCCCGTTCGAGAGACGGCCTCCTTGCATTTCTGCTGCGCGAACGCGCGCGAGAGAGAGAGGGAGGGCGAGAGGGAAAGAGAGAAAGAGATCCTCGTCGTGTGCTTCCTCCCCTTTAAGTTACCCATTCCTGCCGCGCCCTTTGCCTCCTCGTTCCTCCGAAATTGGACGATGCAGCCAAATTTGCAGTTTGCAGCTTGCTCCAAGTTATCCCCCACTCCAGGATCGAGGCTTGGAGCCCCCGCACCAGCAGAGCAGCCAGGGCTGATTCGAGGCTTTTCGGCCTCCAGGTCCCAGCGGCATTCGCGCACGCCGCGCCGCCGCCGCCCGCCTCTGCCGAATTTAAGACGGCAATGGCCTCCCGACGATATTGTTTCTGGACCACGTGGAAGCGCGCAGCCTTTCTCGTCCTGTCGCCTAACTTACGGAAGCCGTTGCAATTTTCTCGCGTGTAAAACGTTTATTAAGCCTCTGCGAAATGAACCCGCCCGAGGGAGAGCGTGTTCGCCGGGGCCAAGAAGTGCATTGCATATACATGCACCCGCCGGCTGACTCTCGCCAGATCCTCAAACACTTCGAGACTACTTTCGAGGAAGTTTTAAGCGTTACTGGAACGCCCGCAGTTGGAGTTACTGAGTAATTAGTTCGCTGCGACCAACTTCGCCGCTGCCCCCAACAACCCTCCATCGCCACTGGCTTGGCGTCATCAGTAAATCATGTGGGAAACAAAAATCTGCTGGGAACTGTCCCGCAGAATTATTTGAGGATAAACAGCCCGCTGTAATCTCTTGATTACATCGGAACTGTTCTAGGAAACTTCTACAAGTTGAAATTTTGCATTTCTTTTCTTGGCATAAGGACATTATTAACAGCTAGACTACTTTCTAATAACTTATTTATTAAAAATTTTTGGAAAGAACTTGTTAAGGATTTCTCATTGAATCTAAATGAAGTGGAGCTTGAAAAAGCTGTATACTTTGGAGAATTCGTTAAAATATAATGTTTGGTTTCTTTCTCGTTTGAATGATTTTTCTCTTAGATATGTATTACTTTGTTATGTGGGCAAGATACAAATTCGTACATCGAGATTAAAATATTCTATATATGCTCCATTTCACACAGCAGGTGGTTAGATTGTCCTTGTTTAACAGGGCGCCAACAGTGTACAACAACCGAAATTTCAAAGCGTTTAAAACTTCTTACAAGAGCGGAAGGATTAATAATTCTTAATAAAGCATCCTATGAAAATTATAATTATTGTGTCCAATTTTTGTCGAAGTTATTGATTAGTGCAACCTTTCTTTTTTCAAAATGAGAACCTTTCTTTCGACCTATACTCAACACACTATATTCAGGTCATGTTCATTACTTCTGACCTAGAAAAGTGCTTAATTGATAATGATCTACTTGTGAAGAGCTGAGAACTGTATTAAAAATTGAATCTAATTACTTGGATTCTATTTGGATTGGATTTGTGAATAGTTCAGATATATTCACATTATTCACTAAGAAGAGATCTTCGTCAACATTCATTTCAAGCAACTGGCTGCACTCAATAATTAGTAGAGCCGTATTGCATTTCGGTATTTATAATGGGCTAATAAAATTATCAAATTCTCTGAACTAATTTAACCCGAAGTTAAGTTTAAGTGTCTGGCGTTGTGGACTTGTTATGAATTCAATCCTATTTGAATTTTAACACCATGGTACAGTTACAATTCTTAAAAATCCGAAAGTATGTATTTAAAAGCTTATAAAGCGTTCGGAAGTACCAAGAGTACTAAACTCACCCAAAGACACTCAAAACCTTATGATCTATTAGAATCGAAAGTAGCCGCCTAAGTTCCTTCCGTTCTTCGGGAAATCACCTTTTCTCCCTGTGTCCGGAAACTCTCGTGAAATCGTGGCAAAATGTGGCAGAAGTTTCTCGAGAACTTTTTAGCATCAACATTCAAATACCTTGATAATGCAACTGTTGGAAAGTAGCAACTTTTAATGCCAAGAAAAATCTGTCGGAACTCGCCGACGAGACGGGGCGCTCTTCGCAAGATGGAGCTGAAAGTTCCAAGGGAGCAGAGATGGGCCACGCAGGAATAGAAGCCAACAGCGAAACCTTGCAGAAGGTGGTCTTTGAAAACGAGATAATTTCCTTGAAAGTGGCAGGAGAAAGAGGGAGAAGGAGACGACCGTCAATTGTTAGAACATCAATAGAAAAGAGAAAAACAGATAAAGTTGATTTCCATAAGAGGGGATTTTTCCCAGCCGCAGGAAGCAATTCCTCACTAGATGAACACACAACATGCGTATCCCCAAGAAGGAACTGTCTCGAGCAGTCCTTGAACGTATCATTGGACCGGCAAACCAGAAAATGAAAGAAAGAATACAAGTTTGATATTAATTCTTAGTAAGCATTTCATATCTACACTTGCAATTAGTAATTGATTTCACAGTTCCAATCATCAACCAAGCGATACTCACAATCACTTCAAATTAATAAAATACTATGCGGAAGCCCAATCCTTTTTCTCGATTTAAAACTCTTTTAAGGAATCTTGCAGCAAACTGTGAAATGCAGATGATTTTGTTGAGAGGCAAAGAGCGAGAGAAGAAGACAACCGTGAATTCGTGGAACATCAATAGAAAAGAGGAAAGCAGATAAAGCTGATTTCCATAAGAAGCGAATTTTCCCAGTCGTAGCAAGCAATTCCTGACTAGAGCAGTCGACAACATGCCTCTCAAGCAGTTGTCGGTCATTTTATTGGGCTGACAAAACGGAAGACGAGAGACAGGGAGAGTGCAATAAAGAGTACAAGTTTAATATTAATTATTAGTAATTACTTCTTCATGGTAAGTTAAGCCTACGTCGTCGAATTACCATTGTAAAGATTACATGTTTAAATTTACTGCTGGGTTTCCAATTTTAGCGAACCAACCAGCTATATTCGAATGACATCCTTCAAATTAGATCAATGTTCCACTTTGAAGGAGAATTATGAGGAGGCTCAATTGATTCCCCTACTTAAAATTCTTCTACGTAATATTATAGAAACCTTAAAAGAATAAAGTTCAAAGAAAGTAAAGATAGGCCAGGCTGGGATAGAAGCCAAGTGGGAACCTTGTAGAAAGCGGTCTGTGAAAGCAGATAATTTCGTGGAGATAGAGAGAGGAAGAAGGAGGGAGACAACAGTCAATTCGCAGCACGTCAATGGAAAAGAGGAAAGCAGATAAAGCTGATTTCCATAAGAGGCGAATTTTCCCGGCCATAGGAAGCAATTCCTCACTAGAGCAGCACACAACACGCGTATCCTCGAGGAAGTGTCTCGAGCAGTCGTCGGACATTCTATTGGGCCGGCAATACGGAGAAGCCGGGAGGGAGGCTGAGAGAGAGAAAGAGAGAAAGATGCATCACGTTGGCACCCTTGGTAGGGAATTTGGCCGATGGAAAAGAAGGAAGGCGGCGGGAAAGTGGGTGGGAATGGAGGCGGAGGTGGTCCGGGCGAGCAAAAGCGTCCTAACGATGCCAGTCTGGGAAGCGGGAAGGCGACGCGAACGGTAGCAGCGAAGGACAGGCTGGATCCGGTGGCGCTGGATAGAAAGCGGCAGCTGGAAGGAAAAGGAAGCGTATTACCAAGTGGACGTCGACGACCCGCCGTGTCCCGGGCATCCCTCGGGACGCACGCCCGCCAGGAATACGGGCCGGTAATGGTGTCGGCTGTGTGCGCCGTCCAACGCGCCAAGAGTCTGGCAGCATGCCCGGACACACAGGGCCCTTCCTTCGTGACGAGCTTGTTAAATTTATCGAAAGCGTCAAATTAGGAGAGGACCAGACTCGCCGTCCTCTTGCCCGACTCCTTCCACTACCTCTTACCATTTCTCCTCTCGCCCTCTATCGCCCCCCCCCCCCCCTCTACCCCCTTGCCACTCCCTCCCTACCGCCGTTCTACCCGCCAACCCCTTCGACCGAGCTTGCGGCTACCACAGCTTCGCACGCTCCTTCTCTAAACCGGTCGGAAACGCGAGATCACGCCAAACGTAAATACCTTTCTCTTCTCTTTCGCACAGGATGGCTCAGAGATATCTCCGGACCTGCCTTCTTCCGGTCAATTTTAAAAGAAATATTAGAAAAGGATATAATATCTCCGCGAGAATAATGCGACGGGAACCCTTGAATAATTGCACATTGTATGTGAGTTGTATGTCAGAAACGAAATGGAACACAAAGACTTTTGGAGCAGCGTAGAAACACTAGAAAAGAGGTTGTGGAGTAAAAACACTGTAGAATAAGGGCGAGTCTGGATTTCTGTAGAAGCGAGCGAAAAAGCAAATCTACCGATTCGTTTACGCACTGGTAAACAAGGCGGACAATGAAGTGAAACGCTTCTTTTACTTAATATGATAGTATCTCTGACTACTCCGGCACCTACGGGGAATCCCGTGGACAATTCGAATTACGTAAGGTCTGGTGCATCGAGGGAAAAAGGATTATCCTCGCCCTGGGAAAGTTGGATGTAACCTTCCATGCAAAGAATAGTTTTCCAGCGGTGGACATTAGGCACGCGCATCGGCGAGCAATTGCGCCAAGTGAATCAATAAAGATGGCCGGCGCTGGGAAATTCACACCATCGGTGAATGATTTTTGCTTTTGCGGGAGGGCACAACCGCACCCGCATACCGTGACAGCTAAATATATGTGTTTTGGAGGGACGCGTCCCCGCTGCACTGGATATACCGTTAAAGTTGGAATCGCGCGGTAACTGGAAATATAAAACCGTTTTAAAGTTTATAAAATATACGCTTGCCGTGTTAATGTCTCGTTTCACGTTTCGCTAACCATCCGCGACAGCTCGGTTTTCACCGCTGATTTATGAATACGAATTTGTCGGGCATCGCCATTCTATTAATTAACCTCGCACACTTTGGATCTTAAATTCAGCAGTACGTCACAGCCAGCTCTTACCGAACGCATTAGCGGCAGATGCACCGAAAAGCCGGCCAGGTTAATCGCGAGAATTTGTCGGCACTATTAAATATCAATTAGTTTTTATATTATTACTATTACTATCAGATTTTATATTATAACGCGTGGCAGACTGTTTTACAATATGTTCGTCGCACAATTATGCCAGGAAACGTTGAATATAATTGAGCTTTTGATTGATTGCGAGTCTCTCCGACCTTCGAAACACTTTTTATTGGATCAGTAGTGAGTGTAATATCCAATCGAAATTAATCAATCACAAATCATAGGTACAACTACTCGCAGTCAATCTTCGTTGCATTTTCTTCTAATGTTTAATTAGCTGACAACACACTTTATGTCAACACTTATTTCATAATTAATAGAGTGTATTATAAGTCTCAATCAAAGCAATTTTTGCAACTCTCGTCCCTCATCAATTGCATCCTATTAAAAAATAAACGTCGAGCCGACACAATGTGTTACCGCGGCAATTCATCAGAATTGTCCGACTATTACCATTCCAAAAATTCTGAAACTATTCCCGAGTTAGCCCCTAGAGCGGCACAGGTAGCGCCGAATGTTTTCCATACTTTGGTTTAATCGTTCCACGCATTAGTGTCAGGCGCAAGGCTGAGCGTTCAGATTTATAATTGGTCGTTACTTTGTAAATGAAAAAATATCACGAGTCGCCGGACAATAGGAGGTCTAACGGGGACGACCGTGTCCGCCGGCGGCGGCGCGATGATTTATAATAATAATTACAGGTGCAGCTCGTCCATCAATTTCGGTGTCGCTCTGTATTTTTAATGCGGATGGCCCCGTTCCAGGCACTGCAACTGCACGGCCCTCGTATATCAACGACAGTTTTGTGCAAGCTGTTACGAAGCGGCGCTGCGAAATAAAATTTTCCCTCCACGGAATCCCACTGTCGTAGAATGCTCGTTCTCTCCCCCCACCTACGTCCATTCCTCCCACTCCTTCTCTCTCTCTCTCTCTCCCTCGCCCTCTCCCCCCACTCTTGCCGCCCGTTCGCCGCCCCGCTACCACGATCACCAGCCGGAACACTCGTTTTTTTTTCGTTTTCCATCGCGTCGGCTGCGTTGCATATTTAAATTCAGACGGACAATAACTTTATCGCGAAATCAAGGAGACTCGTCAGCCAGTCTGCATTCGCAATGCACCCCTGTATTGCAGCAGTTATTTAACGATGGTTATTACTTCCCCCATATTTCACGGGGAATTGGGTGGGCCTCTTAACGCGACGTGACAGCCCTCTTTAAAAATGCTGTAAAACCCCGTTGCACTGATGCGACGTTATAGCCGAGAATTGCTTGGATCGCGGCTGAATCTCCATTACTCGGACTAATGAAGAGGCAAGCGCTCTCTGATGGGCCTGTTGGGCGAATAATAGAGCCACAGTTTTCTGCCGTTTAAACTGACACTCTCGAAATGCCGCTACACAAGCAAATGCTTGGACCGCAATGTTTCTTTGACGCTAGTGTTTTTGACAGGCATTGACGCTGAACTTTATAGCAATATCATAGAGTATAAAAATCTGTGGTTCTGTCAAGCTTCGGTAAATCGTTTTGATATTAGATGAAAGGAACGAATAAAAAGGAAGATAGTTGCAAGAGTTTCAACTGAACCCTCAACAGCTACAGTGACTCGTATTAATATTCGGACATCTCATCATCGAGAGATTATTGTTGCATACATTTGTTTATAATAGCATTAATTATTTGATAATATTTTACTGATTTCGGATATATATTGTGATTTCTGCAGACCATAAGCTAATAAATGTTCAATATTGATATTTCAACCATATTTGGATACAGGCTGCGTTTAATGTGAATTTTGGCATAATTGCAAAAGGAAGGTATTATTTGTCACAGCTTTTAGTTTTATAAGAAAAGTTGTTTCCTCCTACATTAGTTGAGCACATTGCAACGATATAATATTAACAAACACTTTCATTCATAAGTGATTAATTTCGAATACTAAATTTTTTGTGAAACATGCGAATATCCGACTATTTATGCTAGTTATTTTACCTGCTTTCACGTAACACGTATACCTGCTAATTTGAATTATATTATTATGAATTATGTCAGTTGTGTAACTACATGTTCATCTTGTGATGACCTTTAATCGCTAAGTAAATAATAATTGGCCTAGAAAATTAGTACTGCGATCCTGCAAATGTTTAATTAATTAGTAACACACTAGTAGTACACCAGTTAATTAAACCTTTGTAGAATCGCAGTACTAATTCTCTAGGACAATTATTATTTACCTGTCTGCTAAAATTAGTTTCATATTAATTATTAATAATTAGTTCCTCATGGTGGTTTACTCGTGTCGTTAAACTATTATTGTAAACATTGCAGGACCTCTTTGGTTTCATAGTTCTCGTAATTAAACAAACCATATTTAGATGACATACTCTGAATTATATTTGCATTGCAATTTTTAGGAACACTAAAAGCAAACCCAATTATTCTCCTTATTTATAATGCTTTTACAAAACATTATTGGAATGGTTAAACACCCTTTTTTGTGCTTTAAGTAAATTAATAGCGACCGGCGTACTTGAATTAATACTGGTTAACAATTCCGATTGCCATATCCGATTCTAATAAGCAAGCAATTTTTGTTTGACGGAAATGTAATCTTGGAGGAAACAGGTCTAATGATTTCCATAAAATGGGGCGAATCTACCATCTGCATGTACAAGAAAGCGATTTAGCTTGGTTTCTACTTTGGGAAAATTTATTTACGGGATTAAATAACTAGATTGCTTCCCACAAACTAATGATCTACCAGTAATAAAAAGGAAACAAACCCATGGGACACATTTACAGCTCGATGAAAAAACGACCACGAAGCAGTAATGTATGAATCAATCCTGGTTCAATCCCTCTGGTTCTGCCTATACGAAATGTACATACGTATAAATGTCTAAATCACTACAGTCTACTCTAACATGTGGCCAGTCTAAATTCGCCCATGACAATGCCAATGTATGGCTGGTGTCATTGAAGCGTTAAGTGAGCTTCAAGTTCGATCGAGGCACGAGACACGTCCAATACATCAGCGCAGGAGGCAGTGTCGTAAATATGTCATCGAGCCGAAGAGGGCCGGATAAATGAGCAAATATCCTGACGACAGAACTGCCTAATAAGCTGCATCGCTGACAAATTGCTCGATCGTGATCCGGTGGTATTTGGCGGTGGCGGTGGGAGCGGCAGCGGCGGTGGGGAAGTCAGAAGTCAAGAGCGGCGCAAGACCACGAAGCGGCTGATGCGAGGAGCGCGCATTGAGGGATGAGTCGGCTAAAGGATTGTTGTGTTACCGGTGCGGAGCGATATACATCACGGAACCAGCCATTAGGATCGCGGTCGGGCTTCGGAACGACAATAATTGATTTTCACCGGCTGCCTGTAAGCCTCCAGCTGGCTGGCTTTCGCGACTCTCCCACCTCTCCTAGCCTCGTTCACCCTCCTCTCCTATCCTATCCTCTCCTCTCCTCTCCTCTCAGTCCGCCCGTCGAACAACCAACCCTCTACCACCCGCTTTCGCCCGTTTTCACCCGCGGCTCCAACCGCCTCCTCCGCCACCGCCGCGCCGCGCCGCGCCGCAGCCGCCAGCAACGCCGCGCGCTGGTAATTTCATGCTTGAACTGACAGGGTCGATGGAAACCGCCAGTCGGAAGGATTTCCGGCTAAGGTGACGGCGCGTCATCTTTTATCATCTTCAACTATGGAATAACACCTGCTGCTGCTGCTGCTGTTGCTGTTGCTGCCGCTGCTTTTGCTGCTGCTGCTACCACCGCGGACGCGCGATCCACTTAACTGCAACACCGTTTTGATTTCGAGTAGAGATTTCCTTGATGTCGGATGGAATTTCCGTTCTCTCACCGCGTCGGGCATTGAAATGTTTCTCTGACTGAATGGAGCGAGCAAATGGGAGTGTGTTCGTATGGAATGCTGAGAGGACCGGCGCGGCGCAGCGGGTGCATCGTATTTAGGACTGGCACTGAAAACGGAGCAACGTGACATACTTTTTTTGCTACATATAGTTTTTCCTTTGCTGCATTTTGAGTCTGAATTCGAGTATGCGACGGTGTTTTTTTGCTAAGATTTGTGTAACCAGTGTGTAAAATATGAGGTTATGTACGAATGTCAACACTGATTGTGGTAGCTAATGTATTGATATAATTGTGATGAAGTATTAGTAAAAACACATAACATTTTCAACTCTTCTCGTTAACATTACCAACTTCTCAACAATCATATTTTGCTATTAAAATAAGTGTTCGGAAATTAATAAGTATTCTAATAATAAATAAATTAAATTACATGTCAATTATGAGAATATGCATAATATAAATGATAATTACTAATGAGAAATTATAATCAACATTCAGAACACCACTTTGTACAATATAATTGAAAACGGCAAAATGCTTTGTAAGTATAATGTGCAGTTAATGTAATGTCATGAAATAGGAAAACTGTTTAAATAGTCTGGAATAGTTAGTGAACGTTGGATAAGGCATCACTGTGAAGCGCAAGATTCCTGAACTCCGCTGCCGATTGAAGGAGTCGAAACTTTCCTAAGGGTTCTCGAGGGAAACCATAGTTCTGTGAGTCGCGAGTTAGTTAACCGTGTCGGTGATACGCCTCGTTACACGAATAATTGAATCCGGTATTTTTCCGAGACAATCTATGATGACAGGATCACGTGATTAACTTGTAGGAAAGGCTCACGCATGGAAGATCAAACCACTGCAGAAGCAGAACCACTGACATTGGATACTATTTGTGGAACACCCGAAATATTGATTACTTATGAGTCATATGTAACATGACTGAGTAAGTGGACTCTGTGATTACCAAAATTGGAAAGATGCTTGCGGTAATAACACAATATGGAATTAATATGAAATTATTTACCACGGTATACTTGGAAGCGATATAAGAAATATAAAGAAATTGAAGGTTAAGAAATGTCCTTTCCTGTATAACTGACATTTTGGAAGAATTTTCGAAATAGAGAAATTAATTATGTAGTATGAACAAGTTGTTGAAACGTACAACAAACGAGTACTATTCCATTTGTAAAATGTCTCCTGGTTAATTTTCAACACAGTGTAATTCTTACCACTTTTACGTGAAAAGATTATTAGCGATCCATAAACAATACTGCTTTCTTTGTACATATACGTAAAATGTATTGAAATGTATATGTATTGAAATTATTGTAAGAAGTAGTCGAAAATATAAACAAACAACATACAAAGTATTAAATCCTGTGCATTAAAGTACAAAAATGTAGTGCTTTGAGAAATGTTAACAATGTTTGATCACTTTACAATCACAGTTAGTGCATAGAACAGTATGTACTAACAATAAGCATTCAAACTAATTGTAAGTTTACAGACGGAGCGTAATGAGAGGTAGAATCAGGATCGGTCCAGTCTTAACCGGAAGGATCGTCAGCCAAGAAATAAGTCGGCCAGGCGGCGTGCGAAACTTTCGCGACGGCAAACATCGAGAACCGTTAAAGCCTATTAGGGTCCACTTCCAAGCGACGGGAGCGGAAGTGAAGATGGAGAGATACTTTTATTAAGAGACAAATGGCGAGGTCCCGGCAACTTCGGCCGCTAAACAAGTGGGCAGTAGGTCGACGACACTCGTCCATCAGGAGTGGGAAACCTATTGGAGGTAGAATGAGAGTAATATCATTGCCTCGATATAGAGGCATCGAGAAAAGGAAAAAAGCTCGTTGATCGGCGACGATTTCTAGTGAGAGCCGTTCGATTGGGTTGGGTGCGTTCCCCGAGGCACATAAAATTGGGTAAAAACAGTATTGGGACACCAAGTATTTTTAAAAGAAAGTAAAGACTAAGGAAATTTATTTTTCTTTGGGGAAGTGCACTTTCTTATTGAAGAGAATATATATTATTTCTGTTTAGAGAGAAGAGTTTTCTTCTACAAGAATATTTTTTGTCCAAAAACACTAAGTGCGTGAGTACTTTCTTTATCCGCTGTAAGTAGCGTTAAGGATCTGCCGGTGCACTTTATGATGCACACTTTGATGGACTTGCTTGAGAACAATGAAGCCAGAGTTTCGTACCCGTTACATTCTCGAAATTGTAGTGGACAACCAATTGCTTGTCTACAATGTTTCTTTGACGTCAATATATTAAACTTTCCCAGTGTTTTTAAAAGTGTTAAAAGTCCGTGTTAGTTTCTGTGTCTGATAAGAACTTCGACCACTAAACAAGTAGGCAGTATATCGATGATATTCGACGATCAGGAGTGGGAACCCTATTAGGAGGCAAAACCAAAGCAATATCATTGACTTTGGATTGCAGTATGAAGAAAGGAAAGATGGTTGGTTGATCGGGGAGGATTTCTAGTGAGTGCGGCTCGATAGGGTCAGGTGCGTTTCTCGAGGCACATAGGTAGCGTCAAGGATATGCCAGGGGAGTTCCATTTTACGCGTATAATACGTCCCAGCGTGTTCGTGATGGCGGTCTTCTCGCTTCTACACTCGCTTCCCGGTTCGGGGCCAATACCTTAAAAGCATGTCTCCTCGCCCCGCTTAACCTCACGCTCCGTCCCCTGGCGTCCCGGTCGCCTCCCGAAAGCATCCCTGAACCAGCCACTATCAGATTCGAAGCCCGGGCGCAAGATAATCCTTCTCTTACATCTGCCGCGAACGCCCTCTTCCTTCCTCGTCTATCGCCCATCCCACCCGCCCGCCCGCCATCCTTCTCCCTATGTGATATCCCTCGCATCCACCTCCCCGTCCCCGTCCCCGTCCCCTTCACCCCTTCACCTCATCGACCTTCGCCCTCCATCCCTTGCGAGGCGAGTGCGAATCGACGGTTTTCGCTATCATCCCCGGCTTACTCGCCGCTACGCTGCTTCCCGGTGATTCCTAGCCCTGCCAGACGCGTATCGCACAATTTTTCTGCCCGCCAACCTGCCTTCACGGACGATCGCTTCTTGATGCGTCTGCCCCGTTCACCCGCCCTTCCTACCACCCGGCTTCCTCATCTTCCTCTTCGTTAGATCCCTTACCACCCGCTCGCCTCTCTCTATCTCGCTCGCTCGATGCTGATCGTGTAAAATGTGGGTTTACATTGTGGGACCCGAGCATTACTTTTTCTTTCGGGATTTCATGTGTGTGTTGTTATGTGGATAGACTGCCGGAGCTTTTCTCAGGTTTTATTGTTTTGCATATAGGAAGTCTCCTACATACTGTAAATAGTATTATACTAGTAATAGTACTATAATCACGTTGTAGAGAATGAGAGAAAGTTGAAGACGGCCGTCTTCAAAATTGTTGTTCTAGTCTCATTGTCAAATTATTTAATAATTATTTAGCCGACCGCCCTATGATTGTACAGAGGAAAAAATGACGAAATTGGCAATGGCTAAAAAAGAGTGAAATACGGCGAGATGCATCTTATTCGCATACAATTGTTACAAATTTGTTTACACACGAAGTTCGAATGTAAATTTTGAGAATTGACATTTTCATGTTTATCTATTTAAATACTAGACAGTTATGAGACGTTTTATACACCTTTTCCGGTAATTTGCGTATGTTGCTAAGAGATTTAACATGAAATTTAGTTTGAGATGTTTGTTTTCGTTATTTATATTATGGAGATTTAAAAATAAGAAACAATATTTCTTAAACTTCTTACTCATCCAATCATTCTGTATTCTTTTATCAAAATAATGAACTAGTAAACGAGAAGTAACTAATTCTTCTTTTGCTTGCAAAGGGAACAATGTGAATGTCTGTAAATGCTCCGAATTTTGTAGAAAAATGTAGTATTTTTCGATATTCCGCTAGCTGGTGATTGCCGAGCTGCGTCAGTGCACAAAGTTCGTGAGCAACCCGATTAGAGAGGTTCATCTAGTCGACGATATATATGTGTATATAGATAGATATAGTATATATCGCGAATTAGAGTGATTGATTGCAATGGTGAAATGGAGCGGACTGCAACGAACATTTTCCGGCCTCCGCCCAATCCACCTTAAGCCAAGTATAGTTAGATAAATTATCCTCGTTCTAGATTGCCAGTAAATAGTTCGTGCAAAAGATCAGAGGTCAAACGAAAACTTTTATTGACGTGAATGAAAGTGCTTCAAAGTACTTGGGGAATTGAGGTGCCAACTGATGATGACCGAGGGGAATTTTCGGTAATTGCGACTAATTTACATTGTGTGATGACTTACCGCACAAAGGCGACTTCATTTACAACGGGAGTTTGAATTACTCACCTGGAACAAAGAAGAGAAAATATTAGTAGAGTTAATGAAGCCTGAGTATACGCAATTCTATTGCTAGAGAGAATGGAAAAAAAGGTAATAAATTTACTAGTACTGAGTTAACCTAGATTAAAAAGACTCATTCGCAATGTTACAATACTGTTTTTAGATTTACTAAAATTGTAAGCCAGTAGAGAATTAAATGGAATATAGCCGCGAACAATGAGCAAATAATTGTCCCACAAGTGCATTTTCTTCATTCATATTTGGCTCATCAGTCTTAAGTATTTTCACAAAGAAAATGGGCATATTATATGATCTTTTAGTTGAATTACAAGAAAAATCGCATAAACAGTATTAGTTGATAAAGAAAGTTGATATTAAACTTTCACTATTGATTTTAATAAATACATTGGCTACAATTAAAACCACTAGAATTGCATATAAGTAGAGAATTTAGCCGAACAAAGTCATAAATAAAGGGTAAGTATATATTTTCCTCATCACTTCGCAGGGTTTTGACTACTTGGTGACAAATTATATTCTTTAGTTTATTTGCAGGAAGAATGACTTATCCACTTAAGAGTCGTGAACTATTTATCTTAAACCTTCGTATCATATCTAAAACGTTCTTGATCTTGCTGTTTCTAAGTCAATTCCTGTGTGTTTGGGCTCTCTTATCAATCTTTTATAACGAGTGTAAGCTTGAAAGGGAAGTTGCGGGTGCTGCGGAAGTATAATGAAGAAATATCGTCCTGCTCTTCCAAGTGAATATCTTTTGAGAAAGCGGACTCTCGGCGCATTATCCTGGCGGTGGGTCCACAGCAGGAGGGCGGCGGGTGGTTAAAAGTGTTCGATAAGGTTGGCATAATGACGAGACATACTTCGGCCAGTACAAATTTAGCTTTTCCTTTTGATGACAGCGGGAGGATCTTTAGCCAACTTGGTCTTGAAGGCAAGCAAGCAAGCGCGCCGAGGCTTGCGGCAGCGAGAAAGCCGGCGCTATTTTTGTCAAAGCAACGAGGAGGCGAATGTCGTGAACGATAAATCATTCGAAGGTTCCACCCACTGTATCCACCCTTCTCGAGCAGCAGCGTCCTTTCGTGGCGTGAAGTAACGAGTACCTTTCATTGCTCGCCAGCTCTCTCGCGCAAAACCTCCTGAAGAAGGTGCGAACGATTTTTCTCCGTTAGCAACACCTGCGCTAAACGAGTACGAATTGATTCGAAGCCCAGTCGCGAACCGACCTGCTTTATTTTCATCCTCCCAAACTGCTCTCGCCGCCCTCTCCACTCTTCCTAGTTGCGTCGTCGCAGTTTTCTTTCCACGGAGAAATCCTGCAAGTTCTCATTTCATCTTTCCTCAATGGACCAACAATTGCATACCCGGTGCACAGTACAAATAGACGTTCCTTGAAAGATTTAATTGACGTTGTTTGCTGTTTTTAAATTTACGATATATTTTACACATAATTCAACGCTACGTATTGTTTAAAAATCCATAATAGGTTTACATACATTTTTACATGAATTATCGTACTTCGGACAGGTGAGTGCGTTAAACAACACAAGTTTCTTATTCGTATTCGTATGAAGTTTTAATGTGAAATTTGTTGTTAATATTTAATCGAAACACTGTGGTAGACATTATGTATTATTTTTGTAAATATTCCATTTTTCATGCAATTGTTTCGTTACATTTCGGATATCATTGTAACGGTTTCGCTGAGCGAGGATTAAATATTCCTAATTCTTGAAAATACACTGCAAGAAAAGATATAGTTTGAAAAAAGCAAGTAATAATACATATAAATAACATTGAAGTTTTATACTTCAAAAAATGTATATACCTCAGCAAGAGCGGTTTAAAAGATAAAAACGAAGAAGCCACTGGTCAGTGAAAGTATTCAATATAACAGAATCCTTTGTCTGTAGAAGCACTGTGCAGACATATTTCATTTCCCTTTCGATCTTTGTACAGGTAAAAGTGGAAAGCAACTGCTTCTTTGTCCATATTGCCATTACCACAAACTTCGATAGGTTTATACGTTGAGCAAATTCGAAGAGCCGCGGGGAAACGGAAGCAAAGCTCAGATTATAAACGCACTGGCCACAGGTGCGCCATCTATTCGACGCATTAGTGCGGTGCGCGTTCAGCTGTGTGCAGGCAAAAGCTATTCTATAATAAAATTGCTTGTATTTGCTTTTGCGGCTTATTCGGTTTCGAGTGCTCGCGATTACCATCGACTATGCCGCCGCATAGCTTCTGGCGTAATTTGTCCGGGATGAATTCCTGGTAAAAGCAAATGCTAATAATTCCTATCGAACATTAGTGCTACAAGCAATCTGTTGGCAAAATCAGTAAGTCGTTATGAAATATTGATTCAATTTTAAAATGTTCCAGTTTATTATACGTATATTTCTAATGTGAATATAAATAGAAATATAAGTGTTACAAAATTTTAAAGCATTTTATAATATTTGTATTTTTATTTAGATGAAATAACACTATGTTAAATATAACAAATGTACGTTCTTTTTAGATCGACTGCGTCTTATTGCGTTAAACTGAAACCTTTAAACAAGTCCATCGTTTCTTAAGTTTTAGATTATTAAAAAGATCACTTCATCTTTCACCGTTTAGATTAAAATGTGTCAAAAGGTTGATGCTAAATTTGTAATACTCAAAAGCTCAATCACCAAGTGATTTGCTCAACGACCGTCCTATTTTTCTTACAAAACTCTTAAGCAGGCTGCATTCAATGGCCGGTAATCCCACCTTACATCGAGGGCGATATATTTAAAGGGACGTGTTCAATGAGTCATGCCAGCACATAATCTTTCGATAATCGATTACGTCGTCGCGTAATGCTCGCGACGTGCCTAATGCATGGATTCATGCAGACCTGCCCCGCTGGCCCATAAATCATCGTGACACCTATATAAATATTTCCTAAGCCCGAAACCCGACAAACGAAATAATTTGGAAACTAATGGCCATTGGATTGCCAACCTGAATGTGTGCAGGTGTGTGTGTGGGAGGGCGCTGGTGCGGCCACAAGAGTATGGAGAGTTTTCATCGCGAGCTGGCAAAAGGATACACTGAGAAATGGATGGATCCATCAAGCTCGGCTGGCGCATCTCGAATTCGGTTGTCATCCGGGGGTAAAGATGACTGATGGAGATCGCTTCGAGACGCTAATGACGCACGCTCACCATCCGTGCTAACCGCTGGAACATCCCTTCTAATGGTCACTGGACCACCACTGGACATTTGCTTGCCAATGAAGCAGCGTTTTTGCGGTAATCCGCCAAGTGGCTCGACTTAGTTCCAGCTTGGTCCGCTGGGTAAATACTAATCCTGACCTCCGGCAGCTCGCGACCAATAGGGATCGCCTAACTTACAGAGAGTGGACTTGAGATACTCGAGAACTTGCTGGCATAACTTCCGTCATAATGGGCTAGAGGGCATGAAGTTTGTCAACGAAGATAACGCGCTTCTGCCACTGTTTAATCATTGCTTCGGGCAAATGAGCTTCGCGCGTGACGCGGTTGCCCATTCAAAGATGAGGAATTCTAACTTCTGCGTCTGTTTCGCAAGGCGTCGAGTTTGTTTATGTAGATTCTTAGTTCTTCCTTTTCACATAAGAATTTCTCTAATTTATCGAGTGTTATACTTCAAATGTTACGTAATCAAAATGAGTATAAATTATTACTACAAAAATCGTACGACTCTTCTATGACACGGATATAAGGTAATCATCAATCATCTTTCGCATTGCAATATTGCAATCTTATTGGAACCCTCGATATATTTGGTGTACTTTTGGGCTGGTCACACAATGTACGGCGAACTATGTGTTTCTAAATCCAGTCTCAATGATGAAGAATTCATTTACGCAGACTGTACCTATACTTGCTTCTAAAAACTTATAGCTTTAAGATCGCTATCAGTGTGCGCAGCAGTTTTTCTCTCCGTGGAGACTTTGGAAGCTTAATCGAAAGTAGTAAAGTAGCCGTGTCATCGGCAGGATGCGGGGGCTCGAAAGTCATATTAACGATGGTTTCCGAGAAGGCGCTCGGCTAAATAATGCCGAGGATGCTCTGGCCGAGAAAACCTATCCCGGCGTTCATGCACATTATAAAGTTATATCGAAAGGGAGAGGACGGTGGCATGGGCGATCAACCAAGGAATAAAGACTTATGAGCGCGCAACTTCGATGAACCTCCGGCATGTGGGTGGCATAAGCACTTCGACAGAAGAGTTTCGGGTGTAGTCTATTAGGATGGAATTTCGATAAAGGGCGCGCGCGCTCAAAGGACTACGTAGCGGGTAAGAGAAACTTCCTGCGAAGGCAGGCGATCAAAGTCGGGTCGAACCTAAGCAAAACAGCGATTGTTTCCTGATAACGCGGTCGTAAGAGGCAAGCACAGCGACTTGTACCCCCCGGCCCGGCCCGGCCCGCCCCGCCCCCGCCGTGAGGTTAGGTCTCCCAGACCTAACCCGGCAAGTTTCCATGGATCTGATGCGGCCTGGCGCAGAATCCAGCGGAACCTCGGGCTCTGCCTGCCTACTTTACACATTCATGAAGCGATATCAAAGGCCGTCAAGATCACTGCCTCTCTCCCTCCCACCCGAACCACCCACCCCCATCCGCCCTCTTCCACCCTCCCCGCAAGGGAATTGAACCGGAGCGTGTCCCGTGTGTTTGCGGTAACCCTAAAACGATCGATCACTGGCTGTGCTCCGAGCTCACGAGATTCTGACCCAGGAATCGATGTCCCTTCACGACGACGCTGCTACCGCACTCTCCTCTACACTTATACACGTGTATCGTTGCCAATAGTCTGGCCGCAGTCACGCTCCTCCAGCCTTTTGATTAATTGCGCTTCAATAACTCTGTTTGTCTTCGTACCCCGAGTCTACCTGATACCCTGTCCCGCCCACTTTGACCACCTTCACTCATGAATACCAGAAACCACGTGTCCTCTCGCGATACATTCTTACCGGACGCCTTGTTCACCTCTTATCGGGCTTCCTGCGGACACACTCATGCATGTTGGCAGCCGACGAGCTCCACCCCGGCTCTGCCAATCGATTTCGTGTCTCCAAGGGGAGAAAAATATAACGTTTCCATGTCACCAGATTCCCTGTTTATTAAGCCTGATTCGCTCTCCTTGCTATCTTTCACGTATCACTGTCTTGGGAGTAATCTAATTTCGCATTAGTGATATGAGGCTAGTGAAATATACTTTTAAAAATATAGAAAAGAATTGGTTACTATTCTTAGATGAGATTTATATTTGGATTGACTTGATGATGGAAGACTACATAAAAAAGATCGAAACAATTGTAATAGTGATTTTAGAAATTTCACACAAGTTAATGCATTAGTGAGGTTATGTACTAGCAGCTCTGGTACACAAGCTCACTTTATTAATATATTAGTTAGCTACACTTTTATTCGTTTCGATATCAAGCTACTACTTATGGAACACGCTGTGTAACTGATAAATATTAGAGTTTGCAAAGGTTGAAATGGTTGAAATCGATTCAGCTGCTTTTGAGTTTACCATTACACACAAGCAAACCGACAAACGTTGCGTTTTACGTTAGCAGGGATTTAAAAGTCGTAGTGCTAACATCTCTAATAGCCAATAACGAGATGTGAGTGCTTTCTAACACGAAGGTAGATTAATAGCTCTGCGTAAACTCGATTTTCCTAAATCATTCAGCGTATTGCTATCGATGAGCGGTGATCTGACTCATTTCCTGGTAGCTTTTACTAGAACAGCAGCTTGGCTGGGGTATCTGTTGCTACTGCTGCATCATGGCCCAACCGAGCAAATGTTCAGCCGTCATAGTGAACGGTAGTGGGAAAGCCCTAATGGTCTCACGTCGAATCCTTTATTCCGGTTAATCAGGAATCTTTCGAAAGCCACACCTCACCGACCACTCCCACCTTTTACTTATCTCTCTGACGACCCCACACGTCCAGGACACACCGAGCAGCCGAAAAAAGTGTATGTGCACCTCGCACGAAGCGATCCCCAAATTTATCAAAGTTGTATCGTCATAGAACATATTAGGTCCTAACTGTTTTTCAGGTGATTGTTAATCCTACATTTTATTTTATAATATTGTTTGGTCAAATAGACGAAAATCCCTGGCTTTTGTTTGCCAAAACATGTTTCATCTTAAAATTCATAATACGTGTACTTTCTGCAATTTTCAGTTTAACGAATGTTACCATACAATCTGTGCAATTGGTACACAATATACTTTGCGCAAAATGGAAGCAAAAGTATGTATATTTTTATTGAAAACAAGTATAGAAATTCTTATGGCACTGGTAGAAATGTATGATACTAGTAATTGTTTTTATTGAAGAAAAGATTATACCATCCGACCAATTCAAACTAGCTCTGAGAACGGAAAATTGGCCTGAAAAGTCAGAATTCCACCATAAAATAATTGCCCCACCCATTTGTTTGTCCACAAACGTATTCAATAAAATGAGTCGGCCTATGCGCATAAAAAGAAAGGTACATAAAAAATTGCGGTATTGCGCGTCGTATACATTTCCCTTTAGAAACTGCAAAATAAGCGAACCTGTCATGCCCGTCCACGTTTCTAGGCCGCGAGTATTATCCGATATCATAAGTCGTCGTGCAGCCCGGCAAGCGAGATAATTAAATTCAGCGAGCGCTGGCAAGAGGCAGAGGAAGAGAGGAGGGTAAAGGGAGGCCGAGAAAGAGGGCAACAGTGGCCCAGTGGGCCGTGCAGAAAAAGCAGAACGAGCATCCGTAATCGCATTTTTTCGGCCGCAGTCGAGCCAACTGAGGAATTTCTCATCGAAAATTCCGCGGGAGGGGAAAAAATTACAAAGGAGAAGTTAGGTTCGCTCATACGTTTTTCCTGGAACATTAACAGAAAAAATTCGCCGCTTGTCGGTGTCAGTGGAGAGAAGCGTGCTAGCGAGCTGAATGGAGAGGGGCTGGGAAAGAGAGAGAGAAAGTGAGAGAGAGATAGGTGGTTGCCAACACCGACGACGGCCTAAAAGGGCGGCCGGTCAGGCAACGGCGGCGCTCGGAGAAGGAAAAAAAGCCCGGCGAAATTGCAATCGCGCTTAGAACACTATCACGAGGCGGTCAGCAAAAACAAAGGCATCTCGGTGCCGAGGAGATGCCTGGAGAGGGATGGACGCCGCCCGTCGGACGCGTCTCGGCTTTAGAAATGAAAGCCGGTGACAGGGGTTGCTGGTTCCGGCGACTCTCCCTTCCTCTGAGGGAGAGAGCGGACCTTGCAAGAGCGGGGCAACGGATGTGCAGATAAATGGACACAAAAATTCGGACAAAGCAAACCAAGCGCAGCATACCAGGAATACCGCCATCCCGTAGCTCGATCCGTCGACGCCGCCGCCGCCGCCGCCGCCGCCTGTTTCTCGCCACCCTCGTTTCTTTCGATGTTAGATGGCCGAGCGCGCCGTTTGCGACGTAACAAACAGATCTGTTTTCAGGTACATCTTAGAAACACTCGTAAGTAAAAACTCGGCAGAAACGATCTCAATAAATAATGCCGACAACAATGGAGTGCTACAGATTGTTGGTCGCACAAACCAGGATATAGCGTGAAAACCGATAAAGTAAGAGCTAAAGAAACACCCATTTCCAAGATGAATGATTACCGAAAATGAAACATTGAACTCTGGATTAGTATTACGTGTGGTTGAACCTGGTAAGCGTAATTAAAGCGTAAACATTCTAAGTTAAGAGTTTGTCTAAGTAGTAATTAACTTGGGATTAAGTAAATTGTAATTAGCACAAAATGCATGATCAAAAAATAATCATGAAATTCCGAGTATTGAAAGAATGCTTGCAATTAAAAGTCGAGTATAGCTGATGTTGAAGCGAGATGAAAGATCAGAAAGGAAGGGGTTCATGGGTGATCGGACACACTCAATAAAATGCTCGTGCAGGGCCAGTTGGACAGTAACGTAGCGAGAGTTACAGGAAATCTGGGTAAAGTGTAAACGACTGAGTTTTATATTCGGGGACTTGCAATAACGTTGGGGAGACAGTCTGTAATCGATGGTGAAAACGTATACGCGTATCTGGTGGTGGGAGGGAGACCGCGGCGGCAAGGGCATAAAACAATTTCCGAACAGATCGCATAAACTGTAACCCAACTGCCATAAATTTCTTTCGCTGCACGCGCGCGCGCGCGCACGCTGCAATGCTCTTCCAACTTTCAACCGTTTCCACTAAAACCTTCGAGCCCCCTCGAGTACCGTGAGCTCCTTCACGCTCCTCTCGCTTCCTCCCCCGAGCGGCCCAGAATCGATCTTTGAAGCGTTCAAACAAAAATTATTTTCTCCGGAACTCCCCGCAATCGCCGATGAAGCGAGGAATCTCAAGGAGGAGAGAGCTCAGCCGCGCCGCGCCGCGCCGCCTCCAAGACCTGAAATTCTAGAACCTCCAACCTACGCTCTTTGTCTACCTAAGATCTAGAGCGAGATTCCAGACTTCACGCAGACCTAACTCGCGTGTAAGTATCGACTGATTTATTTGTCTTTGAATCAGAACTGTTCTACTTCAATTTTTGCAAGTAGGTACGTAGTTTAATTGTTTTATGGTCTGATGTATAATTATAAACTGCGTACAACAATGCACTATGTTAACACTAGATTTACCAAAACCAGTCAAAATGACTGGTTGATACTTATTTTCATGGACATAAATAATCCTGGTAAATCTAGTGTTAATTGTATGATTTGAATCGCAGACGAATATATTTTACTAAGTTTTAGTGGCATTTTTTTGCGATGACTTATTCCGAACAGGGCGCAATGTGTTGAAGCAAATATTTTACTATACTATATTATATACATATTATAGAATGCAGCGAAAAGTCGGAAAATGTTTGTGTATAACTAGATATACAAGATAATTTTTAATTACCCTATACAAGTCTATACTCTACAGCGGTGGTTCAAAGACAAGTAAATATTCGTAGACTCTAAGTAAACAGGAGGTTACTATTTACTACAGACTATTATTGGCGTCGGTTGAGTAAATGCTGTGGTACTGGATTTCGACTGGTTAATAACTAGTGTAAGCAGCTATGATCTTAGTTCGGATGAAATTGGATAAAATCTACTTAAACTTCGTTTTAGGTAGTACCAAGGTACTACATAGGTAAAAACTAAGTAGTACCTATGTACTTAGGTAGAACTTTACGTAGTACTTTAGGTAGTACCTAGGTAGTACTTTACCTAGTATCTAGGTAGTATTTAGGTAGTATGTAAGTAGTACTGTAGGTAGTACTTATGTAGTACCTAGATAGTGTTTAGGTAGTACTTATGTAGTACCTAGGTAGTGTTTAGGTAGTACTTTAGGTAGTACTTAGGTAGTACTGGAGGTAGTACTGTAGGTCGTACCCAGGTAGTACCTAACAATAAGACCTAAAACCTTGGTGGAGACAATATCGTAAACTCTGTCTGATCGCGTCGGAACGACACCCGTCGGCGGAAGCCAGACGTGATCCATTCAAATCCACTTGGCATGCGAAAGGGGAGAGAGGAATATCGAAGAAGACATAGACAGATTTGAAACAGTGGACGACCTCTCAGTAGCGATTAAAGTCGCTCGAAGAAATCGGAGAGTTGCTCGTGAAATTAGAAGTTATTACCGTGCTGTTTGAAAACGATTCTGAGCTGGAATGCCTGGCGGCCGGCGGCCGATTGCACTCCTATAAATTTGCTTGGAGCATTTTCCGCCCGGTCGAAGTGTAAACTGTGTCTTGGCGACGAACTTTCGTGGTAAACACATCCGTATAAAAGCGTACTTACTAGTCGCGTTATCGCTTTCTAAAGCAAATAAGCGCGGGCTAAAGCGCGGCCAATTCCCTTACTGTTCGCCGATCACAATGCGGATTCCCTCGATAGCTTTGGTAAGCTTGAAAATTGCCGCGGCCGGCAATTCTTTACGCACGACCAGCATAGAATGTTCTCCGTACGCTAATGCCCTCTGCCCAACTTCCCCGATAAACCATCGCCAAGGGTTCAAGCTTAACTTTGCCGGGCGGCCGATTCAATAATCGTCCAACTTTCATTTTGACTGGTTTCCTTGTTGAAACCGCGGCCCAACTCTTTCTCCTCGGCATTTTTATTGGAACAAAGAATCGCCTTTGTGTGCTCGATAGTCTCGTGCCAAAACTGCGGTTATCCATTTCATGTTCTGTCAATTTTTACATTTTTAAAAAGAGCTAAGTATTATGGATAGGAAATGCGGAACAGTTTAATCCTCGAACTTTCAGTCCTTTAATTTTTTTACTTGTTCGTCTATAAAGTGGTTTATATGCATAAGTTCAACGCAACGTGCATATTTCCTTTAACTAGATCCATGTACTTACATCAATCGATTGGATCCACAATGCACATTTTAGTCCATGTAAAGCAATTCGCATTGCGAGTCATGCAAGAACTGTATGAAAAGTGTAACAAATCTGCTGAACTAAAGTACTTCTGTTTTTCGAATCTTGTTTGAAGCTAACAAAAAGTAGGCTTTAAAAAAACAACTGATAGTTTGCACTTAACTCGAACTTTCACTTGAAATCAGTATAAAATGCTAGTAGACATTACTCTTCTCTGATTTTTGTATTCATTAACAAAAGAGCTTTGCTTCCGAGGATGGTTTTAGAATAAGAGCTCGGTTTCGAATGAGTTAATCGTGGAGTACTTTCATGTCGAGAAAGTTTCGAATTAGGGCATTCCGGCTATAAATCTTGGGCTGGGTCCCGAGGACGTCTCTTCATCCTCAATCTTCGCTATTCTCCTTGACACTATTACAGCAGAAAGCCGGGGCTGCTATTTCGCGAGGCGTCTTGGGAAAGACCTCGTATTCCCCGGCAAAGAGAGATATTTACATAGCTGAAAGCGCAGAAGAAGACTCTCACGTAGCTCCGCATTCGCGAAGAATTGCAAACCGATGCAAATTTCGCCGTAACCGCGTTCGTCAAAGTACATTCTTAAATGGGATCGACGCTAGAGCTTTCCCTCGCGATAAATCATTTAGTTAGAAAGTCAATTGGACGGCCCTTCTGCTGCCTGCTTGACTCTCTTGGCAACCATAGGCCGAGGTGTTCCATTCAACTGACTTCAATTCTACTTGCCGCCCTCCTCAGCTGCCACTTCGAGACACCTCTTTGCAACGATTGACTTTTACGGATCGATCTATACGAGACGCTTCATCTTCATCGAATAACTCGAAACAGACTTTGTCCCTGATTCGTCGCTTACTTCCACGAATGAATTTGTCCTTTGTAGCTCGGTATAGCACTATGCTAGAAGACTATTATAATAGAAAAAAAGATGATTTAAGTTGCAAAATCAGTTATTATACATGAATAGAGAAGATTCTATTTGTTTATGCAAGATAACTGCTGCATATGATTACTTTTAATATATGTACAATAGTTTCATTCTTTTCTTTCGAACAATTTCATATTTTTCGCTGCGTGTCGTATTTTCTGCCAAGTTCTCAAGCTATACTTGACGGAAGCATCAATAAAACGAGGAAGGATATTTCAGCTATTGCGTTGGCAAAGTAATCAACTCTCGGCAGAAATAGAGCCGCGCGGCAATAAGTTTTCAATCCAATCGATCGGAGAGTGTCGCAAACACTCGCTCACTCCAGCTGACAAGGAGTTAATCTTTTTTATCTTGAGCGCGGCAAAGTACTCGCTCACCAGGAGGAAAATCCTCTCGACGTAGGCTTAATCTGGCCGCGTGCGCCCACTACTATGCTGGTCTTAATTTCTCCGGCGTGGCTCTTTCTCCATCTTGCAAGGGTGCCGCGTGGCTGAGAGTAATACTGCGAGAGACTAACGCTATCACGATTCTCGTGGTTCTATTTATCCGGGGCGGTCGCAGGTGGGTGGGTGGCGGGCGGACGGGCGGCGAGGATAAAGAGACGCGGAGGAGGTCGGCGACGACGTGGAAGAGGACGAGCCCGGCAGATAGCACGCCGTTTGCGCTATCAGTGCACTTAAGATCTTGCGGCTGTCGACGGAAGCGGAGGACAGGGTGGAAGCGAGCAAGCGACGGATCCACGTGGAAGCCGGCGAGAGGATTGGAGGATGGGAGGAAGAGCGAGGGATAGGCTCTCTCTCTCTCTCTCTCTCTCTCGTAGCTGCGACGATCCCGTATTCCTCGCGGTGGTAGTCGTCGTGGAGGACGATGGTGCAACGATAGGAAACGGCGGTGATGGTGCCGATGCCGATGGTGGCAGACTCGTGGCAAGGTTGAATATTCATTCGTGTTACATATGGATCAGCCTCGGGCGGCATGCCTCCACCGAGCTAAGAGGAAGAGAGCCGGCGAGCCCGCTTAAGCGTCGCCGAGGGTATGTGCTGCCTACGGTTTTGAGGTAAGGGCTTGAATATTGCGTCGACGAGGACGACGACGGCGGCGGCGGCGACGACGACGACGACGGGTTCGCTCGTCGTACTTGGCAGACCACCATGACAAGAAGAAGAAAGGGATCGCGCTCTCGCCGTCAAGCTATGCAAACGCACGCCTGATAAGAAAGGAGCACTCGTTTACTTCCTCGTTAGCCTCCTATCTCGAGTAAACCCTTTCTCATTGGGAATTTTGGGTACATTTGCTCAATGATTGACTTAACTTCCTGTAGACCCTGTCAGTCGAGTTTCACAGGTACATACAGTGACAAAACCATAGCCATAGCAGCTCGTCATACGTACAAGATATAACATATGATCCCCATAGTGAAATTAATCCAACGCTGTACAAAGGAAAAATGTAAAATATCACAAGTTCTATCAAATGGCAGTAAACAAATCTTAAATGGACAATGCAAAATGTATAAGTGAGAGTTAAGAGTTAAAAGGCGCCACAGGCTCAAAGCTGACCAATAAAAAAGTGCATACAGTGATTCTCGTATGTAATCAGACATCTCAATGTTATGCGTATATTATATATGACATATATGCGGTATTCCAAATGGATCACAGATGAGTGAAAACACTTGTTAACACTTTGTTGGCGGGACATTCCCGACTAAATAGAGTGAAGTAACTGTTCTCCACCACACCCGGTAAACTTAATCACACAGGAGGATGCTAAAAGCTGCGTGAAATAATTCCGTCCTTCCTCGCATTCCGTTAAAATACACGTTAAACGTAGTACGTGTCCGAATACTTTCGCGACGTAAATTCTGAGCGTACTTTAGTTTATCGTCTAAAGCGTAAAAAGCAGTGGGGATTAAGTAAATGAATGATACGCGTCCACAAATAACAGCGTGTGTTTGGATGCAGTAGAAAACAATCAATTATTTAACGCCATTATAAACAAACGTACATAACAATAATTTCTTAGCTCAGGATGTCCGAATATTATTGAAGTCATTATATATGGAACTGGAATGCTTTTTGTGTAGTTGTGTTTTCCTCCCGAAAACATAAAGCTTATAGTTTTTCTACCTACATAGAAAAGTAGTTAAGTATTGTTTTTATATTGCTCCCTTCCTATGAAAAAGTATATGATTTGACATTATTTTGGTTCGTTCATAAAAGAAATAAAGTTGAAAGTTCCATTTCTTTCTTTCCGTTGCCCTTTGGCAGAATCTTCTTCATTAATTTTATCCCTCTTTTATTTATTATTACTATAACGCAGGACGTGAGGTTCATGTATAATATGCGGTATTTGTAAGAACAAAATTTGCATTTTCCTTCTAAATAACAGTGAAATACTAACAATGTAAGTAATAGAAATAATAATAAAATATACGATATCTCGCAAGGACGGAACTTAACTTTATCTCCAAAACAATAAAAACGAAAGATCTTTAGTATGGTCTGATATCGCCAAGAAATCTTTAAAGTTCATTTTTCCCGCAGTCTTGCTGCAGTGGAAATCAGCAGGAGTAATTACAATTTACAATATCCTATCAGAAAACTCCCAGAGGGAAGAATGAAAGCAGTGCAATTAAGCTAGAATGCGTGGGTCCGAAATCAGGAAGGATAGAGCCATATAGAGAGGAGAGACTGTTTTTGTTTTGAACCTCGCTTACGTGGGCGCGCGAGTTTGTTTACGGGTGGAAGTGGAACGGGGCTTTCGAGCGGGCGAGGTTGTCTGTGCACGCAAACAAAGTGGAAATTCCGCGCGGAATAGTAAAACTTGGCGGACGTCGGGGCTCGAACGTCGCGATACAGTAAATATTGTTTTGTACGTCAAGTCCGATGGGAAGGCAGAGCAGTCCGCTCTCTGGACGAATGGGCGAGCGTGCCGGTTGTATCGTAAATTTCATCAGGGAAATGCAGAGAGAGCTCTCTGTTGGTTTGAAGAGCGAGAGTTCCCGGCCATTTGGTTACAGGATGCTTAATAGGTACGCACACACCATGATGAGCGTGACTGCGGCTCAATAACGATGGGCCAAGTTAACCGGTATCAGGAGGAAGGCTAAGCCTCGTGCGGCTGTAAAGGCAGCTCTAGCTCGGCCGCTGGTTGGCTCGCTGGCAATAAAGTTAGTGCGCTTAACGCCTTATAGAGGCGCGGAATGTTTAGAGCCCTCCGCGGCCTGATCCCACTGCGCCACCAGCCCTAACTTTATTGCTTACGAGCGAGCCCCTGTCTTCCACATTGTCTTCATTGGTTCGACCTCTATCCTCCCACTCCGCCGAACCTTCTGCCCAATCCACCCAATTCCATTTTACATCCGCCAATTTCGACGAAGACAAATTCATTTGCACGCTCCTCTCCTTGCCCAACTCTTACGCACCTATACACTTTCCCTTTACGACATAACTTAATGGCAGGTTTATGTCACAATTATACAGCTCTCTTACATTATTTTACTAGTAAAATACTTCTATTAATCTGTTAAACGTACGATGTTTCAAGAAAGGCACTTAATTTATAACCAACACGTAACTGATTCAGTATAGTAGCACTTCCCGTAGTCGAATTGGCATATCCGACTTTTCTAATATCTGAACTCTCTGATATAGTATTCTTATGGCATTTCTTCAAATACACGGGGGATAGCATGAAGTAAATCATAAAAATAATCTAACAAAGTATTTGGATTATAGACGATTCCGATAAGAGTGGTTCTACTGTATTTACATTACAATACAATTTCTTACTACGTAGAAAACTTTGTGCTTTAGTGCTTGATTCGTCTTTATCATTCTTCAGTTTTCACTTATGTAAAATATGAAAATTGCATAGTCGTCAACGTTAATTTCGTATCGAAGATGTTAACTTTACTACAATAAAACATAACAATATTATATTCCGTGTATTATATTCCTTCATGTGACTTGTACCTATCAATCTAACTGCCATATACCACAAATTATTCCTCAAAACCGTAGTTCCTAGGAACGTGTACACTCTGACACTTAACACAGTCGATATCAGTGAATGGCGCTGATTACATTTGCGGGGAGTACTCGCCATTGCCGTAAACGTAACGCATAAGCTTTTGCATGGCACTACATTGAATTCGAGTGTACCGAGGCTCATCGAGGATAATCACGGCTTCAATCCCCCACGAATCTCGGATAGGCTTTCTGGTATAGCAGAAGGGAAACACGCACAAAGTGATCCAATGGAGCCGGCCGCGTAGGACCGGGCGCAGGTTTGTTTCAGCAGCTGCCGCTCAAATTGGCATGATTAATAAGTCGAATTCTCTTGTAATGATTATACGCAAAGGGATAGGCACTCTGGCCTGCACTAATATCGCGGGGACAAATCGGGAGAGGAAGGGAAAGGACGAGAGGGAGAGTGAGGGAGAGAGAAAGAAAGAGAGAAACACAGAAGGGTGGATATGGTTAGGGTGAGTTGGAGAGGGTTGCGAGATGAGGGGTGGCGCCCTGTCATTAACAGCCACCTATTGACAAATACGTAAGCCATCGTACTTGACACTAATGCCATATCATCTTCAGGCCTTATTGTAGTCATTACTTCCCCCTTATGTACACGTAAAATACGGCTGGTGGTATTCCTGGGGAATGAAAAATGCACAAGCATTCCAGTTCATGGGCTTATTGGTCAATATCGGACTCTACGGGAATGCGTAAGAGCTACCGTACTTCGAAGTCGTTACTTCCGATCATCGGCTGCTTTTTAAATAGTGGAACGTTTACCATGAACATTTAGTCGCAGGAAAATGTTACGCAGATTAAATCATTGGTTGTCTAGTGCTTCAGATGAAAGTGATTGTATAGTAGAGTAAATAATGTCCTTTTTTTACTGTGCAATAATTAAATCTAAATTATGGTTTATAATTCGAGCAGATATGGGCAGTATTTCTTGTGCATGAACATTGTTTTCTTATTGAATAACCGATGTTAGTTTCAACATTAATTCACACATATTTAAGTTCAATAAAAATGGGTTTCCATAATGCAACCTGCATAAAAGTGTTAGTAATAGAAAGTTGTAAGAATACAATTTGTATCGTTTTCTTTTCGAATTTTCATTTAACAAACTTTCAATCCATTTTACTTTATTTAAATATTATGTTAATTAAAAAACTCTTTAGGGGTTTCCTGTCGAAAGGAATTCACAAATGACTTAGGTATTGCAACTCTCAATTACTGGCGAATTATATCACAATTAATCATTCCCGCATCAGAATTGAAACCCATACTTCTAATAACTAGAAGCATCGCTGGGACAATTCGATGAAGCAAACACGAAATTTAGTTTTAAGTGTGCGAACATCGTTGGCCACGTCCACTCGAGAAGTGTTCGATGGGCCAAAGACTGGAACCCTTTTCGCTTAGCGGCCATTTCGCTCATTTCCGGCGCTGGGGATGCCGAGGAGATCCATTTGCCAGGAGCGGCGGGTCCTTCTACCCGCTAGCTTCCAGGCATCGAAAGCCATTGTGTGTCCCAAGCCCCTTTTCGCTCCCTCCTTCATCTGTCAGTCAGTTTACATTACTTACTGTAACGCCGAACGAGAGAGCGAAAGGGAAGGAGCACCGCTCTGTATTTAAGGCGACCATTAGGCTATTGTAATTATCGCTTTTCGATTCCAATTTAATTCGTAAGAGCTTCCGCCGCGCCGCACCGTCACCGCCCCCGGCGCTTTGACCACCGTTTAGACTCCAAGTGAACCCCGTGTCGCTTTCCTACGGGATACACTCCAAGGACTTTTATCCTAAGTGGTTCGAATATCACTCGATCATTTTTTTCGAATAGCACTCCTCTTCCTATCGACACTTGTCGGGTTCTGGAGTTCAATATCTTTAGCTTCCAATACTCTTCTCGCGTTAGTGTTACCGACAGTTGAAGTATGATGTTGGCTGCAAAATAATTTCAAAAGAGGTGGAATAATATATTTTTTTAAGATCCTCAATCAAATTATTCGACATGTGGAATACTATCCAATATAAAACATTCTAATTGGAAATCCCGAATACAATATAAAAAATCAACAATTTTGCAAAATCTAGTAGATAATTGAAACATAGTGAAATCCTGCAGAAACTCGTTGAAGATTAAAAACTGAAAGATTGTAAACTGTTCAGCCAAATCTAATTTGAGTCTTGTTAATTATATATCCGTAGATGCGCCAATAAAAAAGATCAATTATAAGAAATAAATGATATTTTATTTTGTTTCTTTATTCAATTTTTACGCAGCACAATTACTATTTCCTGTATTTATTTAACTACGACAGTGTCAATTTCTGATCCATTTTGAAAAGAGAGAGGTATTCATTTGGACGTGCATCACTATTTATTTGTTTTGACGCCTTTTGGGTATTTGTTCGGTAGTATGTTTACAATGGACGAACCGATCGAAATGAAACCTTTTTTGTCCTGTAAAGGAAGTTTTGAGAATTTAGAGAATTTGTTTTGTAATAACAAAGATTCGTTAACCTTCAATATTTTGGCGTTCTTCATTTTTATAACTTTTATGCACATCGTGGCATGCGATTCTACATTTCTCAATATCGCATTAGTTTAACTTCACTTTTATTGGGTAATTCATGATTCAGAAAATAAGCTACAGTCGAATATCACAGCGCAGTGATTATTAATGATCGTATTAGTATTTAATCCTTACTAATTAGCGTAGTTGAAGCACTGTTTTTATTGTTTTGTATTTAGACTGAATATATTGGGTTACAGACTTACATGTTTTCCAGATTACACAAATTTTTTGCAACAGGTTATTGTATAGGTTTTGCTTGATTTGTCGGAAATAGCCGTGATGGTTCGTTTCTGGTGGTATTTGGAGTATGGAATAATAATATATTTTACACGCGACTAACTATCATCAATCATTCAATCATACCATAATAATAATTCGATTATAAATATAATACAGTCTATTAACATTTCAGTCTGTGTCACTTTGTCTTCAACAAATTTGAATTAATAAAATTATATGAAATACTATAAGTCACTGGATTCTTATAAAAATGTTTTCACATTTTGCACACAAATAGTTGAAAATTATTTCGAGTTGAAATTTTTATCAGACTTAATAGAGCTCTATTCATAATACTTAAAATACACTAAAATATCATAAAATAATAACATAACAAAAGATCTAGTAAATCTAACTACCAAATTAGAAACATAAAAATACTCGGGCAAATTTCCACTTACTTGAATTACCATGGGAAATACCTCTTTCATGCTATTACGAGTAAAACAAGAATAATTTTAACCCTCGAGAACATCGGCTGACATCAGTGTGAAGGCGAACAGAAATTATTTTTGGATTACACGCGATTGCTCGTCAGGCAATGCCTTCAGCGGACAACAGTACCACCCAGAAAGAGGCCTGGAGATGAGTGACAGGCGCGTGAGAAATAGGTGGGAGAAGTCCAGGCAAAGTGAATAAGCGCTAATTTGAAAACGCGTGATCAGATAACGCAATACACTGACATTTTAGAGGTAAATAGGTTTCTTTTCGGCCCCGTACTTCTTTCATCCATGTACTTTTAGGCCCAATTTAATCGCAGTAAGCAAATTCAAATTCTTAATATTTGCTTTTATTCGAACAAGCCGAATCTCTTCATTTATTTTTTTTATTATCATTTAAGTATGTATAACGTCGCTTCTTCTTGTAATTACATTATTCCAGAAGGTAATATGATTTTACTGTCTACAATTAACGTTTACAATTCTACATAAGAAATTGTTAACATTTGTCACTGATAAATGTGATGATTACTAATCTTAATAACTTTTAGCAATATCTATTTTGTCCGAATAACTCGCTAAAGTAGACACCACGTAACATTTTAATTTTTATCTGAATACTAAATCTTAATACTTGCGTTCCTCATTTTCTCTTTTCTTTGATTATGATTATTTCAAAAGACAAATATGTAGGTTACCTAGTATATTACATTATCCAGCATGATCTACTTTTTTATACACATACTGTATACATAAAAGGACGGCAACAACCATTTCACAAGATTCAACAGGCTGCCAGTTGTTGTTTGGAGGTAATAAATAATCTGCTCAGTGTTGATGTTTGGAGTTCCTTATTTATTCCGCTGTTCCTGATATGAATAATACAATAATATGTACGGTAGGTGTGTGTATACATGGACCATGCTGGATAATTCCATATACTGGGTATTGTAATAGTATCCGAGAGCTGGATGTGTGAACGTTTGAAATAATCGGAACACGTAACGATTCAGAAATACGAGTCTTGATGTGTTGCAGTTTTAAAATACGAATTACAGAATGTGTTAAGGCTGAAGTTAATTCAAAACAGTGATTCTTTTGGAGAGAGTTGAGTTAGCTGTATCAGCTACAAGTTTGACGTTTTATGATACATCCTTGCATTTTGCTGCCGGTGACAATTACCCCCCACAAATTCCACGTTGCCCGTTCTACGCACACATTCATACACTTATTTGAAAATTTCTAACAGTATTCTGTAAATACACTACTACACAAAATTAGCGAGTCACTAAATTTGGAGGGAAAAGTTGTCGATATTTGAGCAACTGATTCATTTTAAAGGGAAGGAGAGACTTCCCATTACAAATCCCTCTTAACAAGAATCAAGCGACACACTTTTTATATTCCGCAGAGTCGTTCAAAGTCATGAAATTGCACAAGAAAAAAAGCCGCGTAGCTTTTGCTCTGTTTTATAAGAAAAAAGTTAACTTTCGAAAAAATAACGTTCAAGGGCGTGAAAATGGAAGTTTCTGTTGTTAAAATAAGTCCACGCGTATCGTTATACGATTCTCCTTCATCAATTTACAGCAGCTCAATTATCGACAACTTTTCGGTCCAAATTCATTGAACCTCTGATTTTGTTGTGTATCACATAACCAAAGTAGGTCGCGATTCTGACGGTTCTCCATTTTCCCATATATTCCATTAGCTTACTCGCCTTTCTCCGGCTTCCCCCAGGTGAAGAGGGCAACGACCGGAATGCTAAAGTGAAAATGACTAAATGACAAAGAGTTTAGGGCGGTGAAAGTCGGTTGTTATTCTTCGATATCATTGAGTATCAGTGAGCAGGTAGGTGCTCGAGAGGAGTGCGATAATCTAGTGGAGTGAATGGGCGAGCGGGTATCACTCCGGGCTGTATATACAGGCCGGCTGTAAATTCCCGGCTAATCTTTTCATCGATAACATTAACCCGCGGCCTTTCCACCCAGCTGTCAGATTAGCGCGTTACATCAGGCACCCTTGTCTCCAATCGACGCCATTTGCCGACTTATCTTCGCACTCTCACCCACCCACCCCTCCAACCGCTCGTCCGCGCGGACTAATGGAAATTAGAGTACGGCATAACATTTTCATTTCACACCCCCTCCCCCTCCTTTACTCGTGCCCCCCGGGGGGTGGATGGGGGGTTGAGGGGGGTGGCAGCAACGGGTTAAGCAAACACGGAGCGTCGCGGAGCTCGTAAATCGGATTGAAGCGTATGGCACACCGGCTTGGCGTGCTTCCGAATCGGATTTCGCAGGACGCGCTTCCGCTACCGAAATATAATTACCAGATTACGATTAGACGGAAGTCGCGCGTTGCTTTCATTACGTAAGTAGATCTGTTTGATTATTGCGCTTGATAAGTATACCTGCAGGCACTGCTATTTATGTCGTGTGAGATTATGCTTGACGGGGGATCGTAAATAGAGTGGATGAAAAAGGTATTTGCACAGACCCACCTCTTCTTCGCCCTAATTCTCATCTTTGAGAACGTTTCTTTTTTGAAAAGAAACGAATATCGTTGATCGTCTAACAGTGTTTGATGGGTATACGTGTCATGGAGAAAAATGGATTTAAATATGCACCCTTTTACTATAAAAATCTGAATTATTATAAGAAATGAAAAATGTGTTTTTTGTCTTAGAAAACAATAGTCAGATGGCTCAATAATTGCTTCCACTTTTAAACATGCCTTTTGTGAGTCCTGAATGCGGATATATATGCATATGCGTTTGTGACCTATTTCCAGAGACGAAGATCCAGTGATTGATTGTTAGTCAAACTGATCAAGAAAATGTTGAAACCGGAAGATTGTGAAACCGAAAGCATTGCACTAATCAATTATATTAGCCATGTTTCACTACTAGATAAACGCACACGATAATGCACTTGTATTTCAAGCAGCTCAGTTATATCTTACTTTTAACTATACACGTATGACGTATATGTGCGTTCTATACAATAATATCTTATATGCATAAATACAAACTACAGACGAGACTAATTATTATATTATATTCTATAGATTATCCATACAATATCATGGCATATTTAATATACATACACGGTGCAAGAAAGACTTACAAAATCTTCATGCATGATTAAAATAAGTAAATAACTTATAATTATATTAAATAACAATGTATGTAGGGTGCGTTTATACATATTATATTATTGTGTGGTGTGTGTATTTGAGAGGACCGAAAGGATGCGATGATAGAGTTGTTTGAATGTGTGTATGTGTAAGCGAAGAAAAGAAATCGCGAAGTGAGACTTGAGCAAGGCGTTGCCCAGCGAAGAGTGCGAAAAAAAGCGTTGTCCAGCGGAGAGTGTAGCAACGTCGACCACGAACAAAGCGTTGATGAGCGTAGTGTGGTATTTGTATGACAATTAATAAACCATCTATTTCTGCTAAATGTGAAGTACGACAAGGGATTAAGTATTCCGATCGAAATGATTTCCTACATGTATGCCTATCAGTAGTAATATAAAGGCAAGAGAATTACTTTATACATATTACAGTAATTAGTGGGTGCAACATAACAAGCGTATTCACAATACGAATTTGTGATTTATATATTATCACTGGTTGTCCTACTAGGCTTCACCGAGGTGGCATTTCGTGTGCCTGAGATGAATTTTTGAAAGTGGTTAGAGAAATTGGGAATTGTAGTATTTTTTCTTAAGTATCGAAGAATATCTTGCCAAATTTGTTGCAGGTACGTTTGTCGTTATACGAACCTTTATGGCACACATATTTTGACTTACATATACATAGATAGACAGATAAATGAATTAGAAAATTCAATTGCTCGATTTCCATATTTCAGGTACAGTTAACGTTCTAGGCTAGATGTAAGAATCCGAGTGTCGAACATGTAGACATAGCACGCTCTTAAAAAGCAGACGATCGTCTCATAATCCCAGGTTCCCCATCGAAACCGAGGGATGGCAGCACCACCCCTGGGAAGCCGTGGCTTTATTTATAGACTCTCCGAAAGAAGAATTGATCACGTTTCCCTGCCGCCTGCGACAGAGGCTGCTGGCCTAGACTCGAGACGGGGCGCACGTACCACCTACTTTCTGTTGCGCCCTCCGCTTCTTTTGATTTCGCATTCCATATCATTCTTCCAATTTCACGTTCCTCGCTCACCGCTTCCTAGTACAGCTGGGCGGACGGCCGCTCTCTTCGGGGAAAATTCTCGGGGAAAGTGCTCAACTTCCTAACAGATCCAGCTCCCATTTCTCCGGGAGCTGTTCCGCTATTCGAGCTGAAGGCGGCGGCGTAAGAGACACTTGGCGATAGTGGCTGCGGGGACAGCCAGTCAGAACGAGAGAGTAAGAGAGAGGGAACGAGGCAGCCTCCAAGAGAGATAGGAACATAGAAAGGGAGGAAGATAGCGCGCGGGCGCGCGCGAGCGGAGAAGTCGGGTCTCGATGGTCTTTTTAAGGGTGGTAATGCGCTATTTAAATGTCCTCGGTGGCCGAGCAAGTGAGCTAGCGAGCGAGCGAGCGAACCAGGCAAAACAGCGCCGCGCCGCCGGAGAGGATAAAGCGGAAAAGCTCGATCCCTTCTCTTTTTGTTCCCTCTCCCCGCGGAGGACGGTCGCATCGAAGGGTGCGCCAGAGCGAGAGAAAGAGCGAGAGAAAGAGAGAAAGAGTAAGTGTAGCGTATCCCACTGGCGTCGCAATTTCGGAGCTTCGCTACCACTCTTGACACGCGCACGAGCACCAGCGAAATTGTCTCCGCGACGATGCTCTTTCCGCTTGTGTTTTTATATTAGTTTAAACATACGCCAAATGGACCGGTAGACTGCATGCCCTGCTATTTGCACGCTCGCTCACCCGCCCGACGTAATTCCTTCCTTGAGGAGCGAACGTCGCGTCGTGTCGTTTGCGCCGCTCTTTACACTAGATCCACGTCCACCACGAATACTCCCCACTCGCGCTTCCTCTCGCACTCTCTCCAACTCTCCCTCCAACTCTCTCTGCTTTGCACGAACGTTCCTCTCGTGTCGTTTCGCTGCTGGCTGCACACTCCGGATTAGATGGATCCCGCTTTGCATATGGACCCCGACAGCCTCCCGCCGAGGCCGCTCTAAATTGCACAAGAAATAATTCGGGCAGCCGGGAATTGTCGTGATGGAATTGCGCACCGGAGGAACGAAGTGGCGATGAGAATCCGGCTATTTTACGGTCAATTTGAGCGTGTAATTAATGCAAGTCTGCGCAATGATATCGCAACTCCTGTTAACGATTCATGCCGGCTAAACGTTTCGGCTTTACTCGCTGATGGTTAATAGACAACCATGAATAGTAGAGAATGATGACAGGAAAGGGATAAGCTATATCAGATGCTCTAGATTCTGGAACATTCACTGCTCACTCTGGCGGCTGTATTTTGGACTACAGTCTCTTCAATCTGTCAATCCAAGTTTATTGTAAGTACATAGCACGTGACAGTTTACGTTGGTTACCAGTAATAGAAATGGTTTCACTAGTGAACGAATGTTTGTTAACATTTATATTTACGACATGCGAGATGTACAAACTTATATAAATGCATGTATGACGTATGTATAATGTTTTTAGTAATATATTATATTATATGTATAAATGTAGCTTGTTGGAAAGCATGTTTACTTTAGCGGTATCTTTGTGGCAATGGATAGCAGTAACAACAGTGATTTCTCATTGGCGAACAATTGTTTATCAAACTCATTCAAACGTCTCAAAATAATTCACGAGAATTAAGGAATCGTCGTTGTGCCAGTGAAATCACTGGGAGTTATCGCGAAAATTAAACGTTTCATACCCGATCATATAAGCGGTTTTAAAATTGAGTTTAACTATGCACTTTTTTCTCATTCTTCCTACACAGAAATGTATATCATTTGTGCGATGATTATCTAAATTTGATTTCGTGTGTTACTTTTCATTTTAAATTGAGAACTTACAATACTCTAATTGGAAAAACATAACCTTCATTTCATAACCGGTGACTTAACCACTTACGGTACAGATAACTATACATAAAGTGGCGGTACGTTTAATGTTAAACCCCGGGTCAGTGAATAGCGTCGTTAGAGCGTTGGGCATTAGCAGCTTCAACTCATTTACCGAAGGTGTCACTATCCTGTCTCATGTATCACCATGCGGCATCGCCGGGCGAAAAGAAAAAGACTGGGAGGAGGTGGATTCCTTCCTTAGAAAAAGATAAGTCGCGCGGGAGTAGCAGTCAATGTCTACGCCATTGAGGCAAAGGAGCCTGATCGCAGGGGATGAGCTCGCGTGGAAAAAGAAGGTGGTGGCAGTGGGGAGGGCGGCGAGGGGGCGCGGGCAGCGGAGGGAAGAGGGAAGAGGGAAGAGGGAAGAGATCTGAATTCACTGGGGTCGGACGACTCTCCCTTTGGATCCCAAATTTATCTCTCGCACATTTCTTGCGATCGTACTTTCGCGTGGATTATGCGCATTTATGAAAGACCCGGAGAAAACTGAAGAGTGAGCAAGAAACGGCTGGTTCGGCGAAGGAAGGGGGGGCTGGTCGGGGTGTCGAGTGGCTTTCGAGGATGAGAGCCCGTAACGGGTGGCCGGACAGCATATTCCCGCGGAATGCGAGGGATTTTCTCAAGATGAAACGAAATTCCTGGACTTTATTACCACGCTCGCTGAAGGTTTCGCAACGGTGCCGATTACATTAGCCGGACTAAAAACAGAACGCTCTCCTACTTAGATACTAGTGCGAGTGCACCGGCTCTGCATTCGCCGAACCTCTCTGCTTTTGAGTGTTACTCTTTCCACATGAGTCAGTCAACTCGCAATGCAAATAAGAATATCCTCTGCTTTACGGTTATATCCTATATCGTTCAATGAAATAGTTCGTCACCGAGATTGGTGGACTGTTGATTCAGCCAGCCGGAATTAGATGGTTATAGTAATGTGGACATCGTATGGGATAAATCAGGATAGAGTGTGCAGTTATAGTTCTAGCGCTCTTTGTACTTGGTAAGTGTCGTTAATTTAAACTGGCGAGTCTCGAGAATAAGATAAATACGTGTATAAAAGGATTTTACAATGTCTATGCCCGTTTATTAGTTTTAGCGAGTTAAACCTTTCTATACCAGATTGTTGGATTGTTCCTTTCACTTACGGTCAATTAGCTAATTTCACAACAATACTTATCCATAAGAAAATCCATTAAGAAAATTAATGGATGAAATAGACTTGCATTATGATTGTTGAATTAAAACAAATCAAAATCAAACAGTTGCTAGTTACATGTATCACAAGTCCTCGAATTATAATTCCATTTTCCTCTAATATTAACATGTTTTAATTATGAAACACATATATGGATTTGAAAATCGTTTGAAATACGTATTTGTACTCACTCGAAGACTTGCTGATTCAAATGAATGGCACAGAGAGATTTACAGTGTGCGGAGAGAAAATTTTCATCTTCCTTACTGAGATATAAGTTTGTCGTTGGTGATGTTTCCACGTTCGCGCACATGATCGCATTTCTAATTCAGCCAAGGTCTACAAATCACGGGCACTACGCGCACTACTAAATTAAATGTAAAGTATGTCGTAATGCATGCCGCCTTCCGACTTCCTTTTCAGCAATTCCCGCATGCTTAAACAAAATCGCTCCGCCGCGCCGGCCGGCCCGACAGAGACAGTGGTTTCGGCCGTTAAACGCATCCCGAATGCATAATCTGCAAGCATAAATCATCGGCGCAGCCGTAGATCAATAGTGCCATATCCGCGTGCCGGTGCCCTCTGCGAGAGCCCGTTTATTTACTGCGCCACCTCGCAACGCTCGTCGCCGTCTATTGCCGATTTTCCGGTAAACTGGAATGCGCCATACTTCCAAATCATTCGCGCGTGAAATTATATTTGAATGGGAATTTATCAGGGTGCCGCCGCCGTCGGGGCGCGGCACGGCGCAATTTCTGGGGCTCCGGCCATTCTCGAATTCCGATGGGGCCACTGCAAATATCTGCACTTGTAATATTAGTTGTATGTCAGTTTTTCCGGAAGATGTCGCTGGCAACTCACAAGAACGTGAAATGTATACTACATATAGACTGATGACTATATGAAGAACTAGAAGTGGAGGCTAATTCACTTGCCTTGAAAGTAGAACTGCGGAACCCCAATTTTTATCAGATTTAAGTATACGTATATGTATATTAAGTGTGTGTGTATCATATAATATTATTGTAATAAAATATGTATGTATATAAATGTATTTATATAAAATATAGAGAATAGCTATGCTGGTGGATTATCCTGTATATTATTCTCTAACGTAAAACCCCTCTTCAATAAACTTATAACTTAATCGAAATAAACTCATACCTAGTTTGAACACAGTTATTTCACTTTAATGCACAGGGCAATTCTTTGTTTTTTGTATCGTCACTGATTGGTATACGCTACTATATGTAGAATAACATATCAACAATAACATGTATAATAACATTCACTGTACAACTTGATTCTATAATTATTATCACTGCTTTATAGTTTAAGTGTCGGAAGCAACAGAATAAATCTACTCATAAAATATTGATTAATGTTAACTGCATACTTCTTCTCTTTTTATGCACTTCTAAAGTTAAAAGTTGTATAGCAATAGTAAAATATCCGATTCAAATCACATAATATATTAAAGCTATAGAAAATTATAGGAGTAATACACAAGCAAATATATTTTCTGGATTTTTTTTATGAATTCAAATAATATAATTATATCGCACAAGGAATGCGTATAAACTAATGCATATTTTCTAAGAAAATATGGGGGCTTTATTGCTAGTATTCTAAGCATATGTAAGTGTATAGAAGCCAACAGAGACTATTTCAGACAGTAACATGACGGACGCATCGAACCTTGGAAGCTGCAGTTGTCGCAAGGCTTCTATGGGAAGTGGAATGCGAACAAAAGTCACGTGGCGAAAGGGTTCTCGCATCTCGTACACGGCAAGTGTGAGTGACAGGAAGAAACTTGTTAAAAGCCTATAAGGGTGGACAAGTGGAACTTCGTTCGACAATATCGGAATTAATAGAAACAAATGTGCAAGCAGGAAAGATATCACAAATTACTGTCTATTTTTTTCTGGGAAAAAAGGCCTCTAATTCCAACGCTCCTTTGCTTTGGAAAAAGCTTAGAATATTTGCTATGAGACGAGCGCGTCCTCTTCGATCGGAAATAGATATGACACGCAATTTATAGCAAGTACGGGAGAAGTACTAAAGCGGTATATTTACAGGCTATGTTGAAGAAGGTTGATGGTTGAGGAAGGTTGACGAAGCTCTGAGGGGAAATCACTAGTGGGGAAAGCGTGTAAGAATTCGCTACAATCAATTTCGCAAAGCGACCCCTCGTAATCCGTGCTTTCGACCCTTTGCATGAAATATTAACTTCCCCCAGCGATTGCACCCTAGTTTCACCCTTGACGGGCACGAGCCTCGCCTTAGCTATACATATACAGTCGCTGGGGGATATCCCGCGACGACCTGTCTCTTCGTCACGAGTGACCTAGATTAAGCATCTGCACAACTGCACGTGTCCCCAATCGCCATAGAATCAGCGAAATATTAAGTCGCGAATCATTAACTCCTCGGCTATGGTAACTGCGTTCGATAATATTTCTCTTTCGAAGAGCATTGCTGTTCAGTACATTTATAAACTTTCGAATTCCGTTTATAACTGCCAACTGCTTTCAACGGCTTCAATTTGTCTTGTGAAATAATAAATAGAGTTGTTCAAAACTATATGTACTATTTGAGTTTACGCCGGCGGTATTTCGCGTGCACTATAGCAATGATTTAATTTAAAGAACAATTCGCACTTGCAATTATCTTTGTTGCAAGAATCCTCACCGCGCGAATGTAATAAATATTGGAATATCATATTATAGTTTACTTGAATGATACAACCAAACTACATAGTATACAGTAGAATATGTAGAAAAGAAAATCGCTGTAAAAAGCGGTTGTGCCGTTTTCGAGTTTATCGCGAAGATACAAACAAAAATACAAACTTTCCCTTTTACATTAATAAAGAAGAGACTTCAATATTCAATCATATATTTCAGGCAACATCAAATAAGTAGTAAAACGTACACTCTCTTAAAAGGTACTAAAATTACATCCCTTCCGACCCTTTGGCGGTTCGAGAAATTGAAAATAGGGTAGTAAATCCGACCCAGATAAACTTGAGAACCACGAATCTCGATTTGTACAGAGAGAAAGGCCGAGGATAAAGACAGCTAAACTCCCAGAAAACTGATCGATTCAACCATTAAGTATTTGTCAGCGCAATTTTTCCCTGACTCGACCTGCCACGACAGGATACTCTCTTCCCTCTCTCTCGCTCTCTTTTTCCTCTCCTTCTCCCTCGGCTCGTTCTGGGGCTTTTGTTTCGCGCTCGTCCGCGTGAATCGTTAACCAGGATAATACTCGCCGGGCGCGCATTGTCCGGGCGCGAGGATGGTGCGGCTTTCACTCGGCTCATCAAGCGGAAATCGTGCGCGACGCGACGAATAATTACGCCCGCTTGCCAATAACGCGTCCCGCCGGCAGCGTCGCGGCGCGCACACACACCTCCCCCAGCGCCACTTTTACCTCCCAGAGTGGCGCTGCGGCTCTCCGCTCCCTCTCACGCTCTCGTAGACCTCCGCAACGAGATAGCCACATGCATGTATAAACATACACACACATTGACACTCGCACACCTACTATATATATATACAGAAGGATAGAGCGCCAACGCGTCAGGCGCCATTGTCATAATAGAATTATTAAAATAAATGATGGGTCGCGTTCTCGGCCGACTTTTCGCCAGGCGCTCGGAGATAAATCTTGCGACGCGCTCCGCGCGCTTTAACAGGCCCCGTGCGTTATTCCCGTTTTCGAGAATTATTCAGAGAGAATGCGCGCTATGGGATTCCTATAGGGGATAAGGGAGGGCGTGTGGCGGCGCCAGTGTAGCGTCGGTCATCCAAGAGTGGCTGTGCTGCCAGTGTATTCCCGCGCAAACAGAAGAAACGGAATGAGACGCCCGCGGATTATTTACCCTTTCTGCTTTGCCTCCTACTGCAAGATTAATTGCTCCGCCTGGCTGTTTTATCGCCGGCCGAGCGACGATCCACCCTCGCTCCTCGCTCCTCTAGTCGCGCGCGGGCCAATATAATGCGCTGATTTATCCTTCCAGTTTCGTCAATTGGAATGCTAGTGCTCGCGCGCCGGATGCACCGCCATCTAAATCAAAGCTTCGTTACGATCACGTTCGCTTCGAAGTATTCCTGGGTGTAAACCCTTCATGCGTCATTAATTTGGATCGGTGATTCTTGTGGGTGAACTGGCCGAGGAAGCCGATGGGGTTGGTTAGGATTTCCTAGTCTGTGTCTGCGTTGGTAGGTTATGACTGCTGAATGGCTCCTATTGATCAAGGAGCAATCGGTAGAGGCGAAATGAAAATGACCGTAACGAAGATATTCAGAATCGGTCGGAATTCGCATAAGAATCCAATTTCTATATCCCCGAGAAAATTAATGGAACGACTAACTGCTTTGACGGATGATTGCTGACTGATGTCTAATTAACTCTTTCTCTACGGCAGTGTCAGCCGCCAGTGTGCTACCGCTGTGCGGGACACTCGAGCAACGGAGTTTCAGTTTGTAAGAGATTCAACGTAATTGCGCACCAGATAAAAGGTACTATCGTTTTAATTCAAATCTGCATTTATTAAGAGAACTAAGAATCTTTAACATCTGCGGAATCTAAAATAGGAGACCGTTAATAAACTAAATAAAATGCAATAACAAAACGAGTTATGACATTAACAATGAAAAAATTTCGCAACGCTAACTTCGATGGAGGTGAAAAAAATTCTCATTGATTCTTGATTCACATAATGTCATTACGGATTATATTATTTACTGCATCATGTGTTAAATAAATACATGTTATTGTATGTTATAAAACCATCTTTTGTTGCAATCATTAAAATCACGATAAAACTAATGATTTAAATCATCTATCGGACGAACACTATATGTAGTGGGTCAACTTAGAGACACACAATTTAATTCGGAAGTGCACAATTACAATGAGTCAATAAGAATGTCAACTTTGTATTTCCTAACACAAATATAATTACTACTATTTCATTATGAATAAGTTATGAATTCTATCGTTGGCAGAGAATTTTGAATGTTAAAGAATACAGATTAAAATCGCATACAGAAGTTGTTGAAAAGTAAGACAATATAGAAGGTTGACTAAAAAATGAATCCGGTAAATATAGAAGTCACTCTATAACATTGCATCAGTTAAAGAGTTGAATGGAACCAACTGTAAATTCATTTGCGACCTTTAAGCTACAAGAAATACAAAGGTGAATTTTACTGGGTCGTGTGACACGCTTGGTTAAAGAACCGCCATTCAGAAACATTGTTATTTTTTACGGAAATAAACATTTCCACGTTGCATGGTAATCGGCCAGTGTGAGCACATACGTGAGACACCAGTCTGTATTGACATGTCGGAAATATAAAGGGCTGTTTGTTATACGTTCCGAAATAGTTCACGAAAATTTCAGAAAAGTTGCGCCATTAATCTTCGTAAAGCCTAATTCAAATAAGCAAGACAATCACCTTTGTAATAATTGCTATCTGTCTATCCGATTCTTTACTATACCCTGATTGAATGTGGCAAATATTCATCATCAAGAATAATTTAAACAAGAACAATTTAACTGTTAATCTCCTTAGAAACGTAATCAAATTCCTAAAACGAAAACTTCTGTTTCGCAAATATAAATAGTAGACGTACAAATGGGACATTCGTAGGATGTGCATGTAAGAGCAGATAAAAAATATTTAAAAAGAATACAAATACAATATCTATGATACGAAATGCATGTTTCTAATAACCATATAATTGGTGGGGCAATAAATAAATAAATATAAAAGGAATAGTCGGAACGAACTTTGTCATGACAAATGTTGAAATGGTTACTGCGGTCACGGGGAATAACTAGTTTTAGCGGGAACAATAGAGTTGTCCTCATTTTTTTCCTCATCGATACGATTGGAGTGGAGAATAAGGGGAGAGTGGGGCGAAGCCACACTAGAGAATTCTTTTGTAGCAAGGCAAAGAATGTTCAAAAGACGGAGCGAGAGAAAAGGAAATGTTCCATTGGAGGCGATAAGGGTTGTGTAAAGCTCCAGCCCATTTGCTGGAAACAATCGTATTCCGCGGACGATGTAACGGGCGTTCGAGGAGTTAGGATTTACGTTCCTTACGTCACAAAGGCGAGACGAGCGCAATCGTGAACAGACCAGTTCCGGTTTCTCTCGTCGGATCTTGCCGGAAAGGAGAAATTCGAGTGTCCTTTGTGGAGGGTCTGCCGCTTTGAGGATTCTCCAAACCCGGCTATACACGTCATCAAAGAGGGTTAAACGCCGAACGGAGCATCGGAGAGACCAGCTTTTATTTATGGATCCGAGAGGAATACACCCAATCACTTCCAGTCCCGGTGCCTCTCAACCACACCAATTATCAAGTATTCTATAATTGTCTGAAAGAGGACTCTTAAAACTAACCTTGGTGTCGTTCTTGGATGAACAATTCTACCGCAAATATTATTATATGACATGCGACTTTCTATCTAAACAAGAATTCTAAGCAAAACAACTTAGTCAGTTGCCCGGCACTTCGTTGAAATTACTTTCAACATAATGTCATGCCTCATCGAAAATATGCTTACTCTCTAAAATAAGTAACGACCCTCGGCTGCTCGCTTGCAAACTGTAGCTTCTAAGAACTCTACTTCCAGCGCAAAGCGAAGGAATCCTTTGACAAAGAGACCTCTTAAGATATATACCATGCCCGACATGCATCTTGGCCATTTGGCCTCTGAGAACCTGATAGTCCATAAGCTGCGGCAAAGTTGTTATACTCCTCTGTGCGAAGTTTGTATGTTGTTACCGAAACACAGTGTCAAAAACGGTAGTATGTTTCAAACCAGCAATCGCACCCAACATCGCTCGGATGTCACTCGAGTGATGTAATGTTTTTGAAATTTTTACTGGCCGCCATTTTTAAACGCAACACTGTAGTGGACCTCTTTTTTCTTTATTTGCTCGTTTTCATTCCATTTTCAATTTTTGTAAAAGCTTTGAAATACTCTCTACCATTAATAAATATCGCGATACTTTATAGCTTATAATTTAGTTGAAGCATAACCATACGCAGGAGAGAAACGCGTTGAAATGGATTAAGTTGTTTTTAAATTTATCGGGGACAAACAGACAGATAGCCAAACTGTTTGCCCTTCGTACGTATAAGGACAGAAGAGAAGAAAAGTAGGGTATAGGCAAAGTGTAAAAATATAACGGGACGAGCCTCTTCCATATACTAAATAGAGATGAGACGCGGTGGTAATAATGCAAGATAAAGATGTGTTTTATTATAAAATAAATATAATTGCCGGTAACCCGGCACAATGATGAAATAGTTGTAGATTTAGAGCAACTGCATCATCACTTCATTACTACGTAATACAAAAGGGAGTATTCGTATGTATTTCTATATTAAAACCCTAATCTCGGAGAACCATGGCATGAATTTTAATGTAGGTTTCATCACTCTATAGAATGTTTCTTAAGGAAGGCTTTGATATACAAAACATTAATTCCTGCTTCTATATAAAATATAAAAGACTCATTTTTATTAAAATTGTGTCGAAAACATAGTAGACATCACCTTAGAAGTTCAAAACCGTTTATACTATTTTTTCCCCCAAAACTAATTATTTTACAGTGATCGTTATAATCTTTCTTGAACTTCTGTGTGCTTAAATATACAAGTAATCATTTCCTTTGCGTATTAACTGATGCACACAATGATTGTTAACATACAAACAATTTTCATTAGAAAAGTATATTCTCGTTTTTCTTCCTCTTTATCTTCTTTTTTTGAAACAAGAGACAAATGTAAGTAAGTAAACATTATATGTAAGGTGAGATTGAAAGATTTAACTTCTCTAGAGACAAGCATATGTAGCTCTGTAACTAGATGTTGATCAATTCGATCATACAGCACACGTCCCTTTATTATTAAACGCCATGGGCATCATGAAATTGCTCTGAAGAGATCGGCGCTGGATCGCAGCTGAAGGGCATAAATCAGTACCGATTTTACGAGTTGCACTCTGAAGCAGTAAACAAACAGCTCTAAGAGATATGGCCGAACTTTGAAGGCAGTGAGCACCGGGCTAGCAGAAACGTGCACGCACAGAAAGAGTTTTAGAAGAAGTTCGCATAAGTGTGCGCGAGCGTGTGTGCATGCATGTGCCATGTTACCGCGATACAACAGCGCCTCGAGAAACGGGAAAGAGAATCAGAGGAGTCAGAATATCCGACAGAGCGAAATGTTGAAGATTACTTTGAAAGTATTCTCTCGCCCTCATAAAATATTCGGCTCCAGCGATAAAAGCAATAACTCAGCTAGTAGATTGTTTTACTGCAGCCGCGGATAATGTTGGGAATAATATAGTCGATGTATCTGTGTATGTTGTTGGAAGGCAGTACATCGCATTGGTTTATTCCAAGTAGTATGAGAATTTGTGTCTTCATCAAAGGATAACTACAAGACTTTCCGACACTCTTCATTGCGTTTTCAATCACTATACTTCGCATCATCATTAAATATTAATTTTTAGAGTACCTAATTTATCGAATACTAAAGTCTTTTTAGTTAAACTAAGGTGATCTATTTTGTTTCTAAGAAACTCATTTTGATTTGAATTAATATTCTGTATCTAATTACTATTTTTATTCAAAGCAATAAAAAGTACCAGTTCTGATACAACACGCGTAACGAATTATTCAGACGGGTCGCAAAAATCGTTTATATGAGATAAACATTTCAGAATTATTGCAGTTGTACTTGTTGTACATATGAAAGTATTAAGATGCGAAATGTGGCAGAAGTGCCAGTGCATACACATTCACAGATTCAGGGACGTAGTGGACCCATACGTTCACATAGATATGATGCTCAGAATGGAATATGCTGGACCCGTAGTATACGGGACATACATAATACCATTAATAATGTCAGTTCGAAACGGTGTGACAGGTGGCGGAACATGTGGAACACCCTGTATATTAGATGCCATCAACTATTCAATTCGCCGTGTACGTCTGTAGTAAGCAGACTGAGCTGGTCGCTGCCTGGAACGACTTGGATCCCCCGGCATAGTGCGTGTACCACCGGAGCCCTCTACAACCACTGTGGACCATGCACAATTCATGACTGCATAGAGCAAGTTTCCCAGTGAACGATCCGCGGCATTGCGGTTGCCCGGCCGGCTTGGACGATCAGTGCAACCTTATCCCGAGGTCTCCATAGGGCTTCCAAACATTAACCCCTTCAAACACAATTTTTCTTAAGGTGAAATTCAACATTATAATGTTTCGTTTCCTTAGATATATCTTATTAATTTGGAACGATAGTATGTTAATAAGGTAAACTTGTGTAAAGACACATTGAAATAGGTATTTGTCTTTGGACTAGGCACAATTCATGAATAGATCGAACAAGATACCTAGTGAACGATTGACACCATTGCAATTGTTCAGCTAGGTTGGACGATCAGTGTAACTTCAAGTCTGTGTTGGACTTCCAAATATTAATCCCCTCAAACACAATTTTTCTTAAGGTGAAATTCAACATTATAATGTTTTGTTTTGTTAGATATATCTTATTAATTTGGAACAATAGTATGTAAATAAGGTAGGCTTATTTAAAGACACATTGAAATAGGTATTTGTCTATGGACTATGCACAATTCATGAATACATCGAGCAAGATTCCCACTAAACGATTGTCACCATTGCAATTGTTCAGCTAGGTTGAACGATCAGTGTAACTTCAAGTCTGTGTTGGACTTCCAAATATTAACCCTCTCAAAGACGATTTTTCTTAAGGTGAAATTCATCATTATTATAAAATACATAATATATTACATTTGGGACGTGTCAATCGGTGCCAGTCGATTTTCAGAGCCGAAAGTTAATAGGCGTTGTGGCTGATCTGTCGAACCATCGTATTCCATTGTAATTGCCGAAGTCTTTATCGTGTCTTTTAGCGTTTTAGGTTTACAGTTACATTTTCAAGTTATATTAAATAAGATTTGTTAGTGTTTGGTGTCCCTTATTTGTTGCGTCGTTTCTGACACAAATATTAATTTATTATTAATTGATAACGACAGAGTATAAATAAAGAAGATTTGAGTAAACTCATTGAAAAAAGGATTAGAATATTTTGTTACTATTTTAAGTGTCATTTCTACTTGTAAATATGTAAAATTATAAATCTGTAAATGGTCTGCATTTTATATTAGTTATATTTCTCCTAGTTTTCACATTTCTGTGAGCCATATTCCACATTCGGTAATCGGAATTAATTTGAAGATAATAACAATTGTACAGGGTAATAGATTTGATGTGGAATCGGCAAGTATATTTACACCTAATTGTACGATATAAAGCAGTTTAACAATATGTGTTACCATCTATTATTTGTGTTATTGTTGGAATGGACTGCTAGATAATCACTGATAATTGACATCAATATTTGACAGTTGAGATTAATAACGGAGCTATCCGCTCCCTATATCACTGATTGCAAATCAAACGCACCTTGTGTGCACGTATCTATATGTATGTACATACATACGCTCCATATGTACAAATTCCATGTATTCCGGTAGATATTCGCAGTACAATTCAATCCACAAAAGATAGTCTTCCATAGAAACCTTATCCGAACTAATATTCAAAATAGTGCATAAAAGCAATAACATCTGAATATAACATTGTATTCACTCTGGGCATTTCCTCTTGGCAAGGGGTGCATGCATTTCTTCTCCTATCTTTTCCCGCATATCGCTGTTCTCCGAAACACACTTTCCAAAGACACGTTACACGGTGATGATCTACAATAATAAAAGGACTGGTGGAAGTGGCGATAGTGTGTTGCGGAAATTCAAAGTCCCAGCTACGCACCTGGGAAGCCAGCGAGCAGCTTCTCGGGCGCATTATGCGTCCTTTTCACGAATGCTACACTTTCCAAAGATATTGAATATGAAACGCACACCGGTGACAGAGCTGTTCCGCCGGTGGGTGGCGGTACCCGGAACTCCCTTAAGAAGGTTAAAACACGCATCCGGAATGGAGAAGAGCGGCCTAGAAGAGCAGCACTGGTTCTCAGAGGGGTGAGAGGGCAGGGTGCTTAAATTTTCAAGCAGCGCTGCTCGCAAACTTTGCCATTTGTGTGTGGAGCGGCCTGCTGGCGGAAGATTATAAGAGAGAAGAGCAGCCGGTGGTAGGACGATGCCGCCGTGGTGGTGGTGGTGGTCGTCGGTGGAAATGGCGGACGGCTCTCCATTCTAAAGAAATTCAAATCCCTATCTGATATGAAAGTTGGTCGAAGAGAATCCGTGTCGTGAGTGGGTTGGGGGTCGGAGTCGGCGTCGGCGTCGGGGTTGGGCTGGAAGGGTGGAATGGTGGAATGGTGGAAGGAAGGAAGTACAGGGCTCCAGCGGAGAACAAGCTACAGGGGAAAGAAGCTGACGCTGCCGAATCGCGGGGCCAATCGGATAAGTGCATTCCTACAGATCCGAGACGTCCCGTCCAATCAGATATACCGTAACCTTTGACGTTTCTCATGCCCTATCACTTGATCTCCGTCGTCGTGCTTCCTCCCTCGACCGCCGCCGTCGGCCTCTTATTCCTCTTCTTCCTCGTCTCCTTCTGCTTCAGCCAGCAGTCTTCCACATTGTTACGCTCGGCTCCGACACCAGGTCGCACGCGGCCCCAATGCTTCCAAGCAATTCGCGGGGATCTGTGTAAAATGAGAAGAAAAGCCGCGGGAAATGAATCAAACGAGCGGGACGTTTCAATTATTTCTTATAAGCACGCTCGACGTCGTACGACGCCGCCCGCTACTCTCTCGCTTCTCAGCCTCGCTGGCTTAACGGCGGAAAACCCAATTTGACGTCGCTGCTCTTTTCCCATTTGAATGAAAGCGCCTCTTTTAGTCGGCTTCCAATTGCCGGAGGTGTTGCCGTCTCCCAAGTAAATAGAACAATCGCTCCGATGAATTCCGGGTGATAAACTTATTACTATTTACTGACTGGTACGGACACGACAATATTACATCCCACGGCCTGAGAAGAAAATGCACGCGCCCTTACTCAAATTACTCTAATGTACAGGGAGTCTTCAACGTGCGTTGAATCATTCCCTTGATTTTCTATTCATTCCTTGTCATTTTGTATGCATTACTTGATTTAGTAGATGTCGTAGATATATAAGCCGGCTGAACCAAATTAGACGTGTTACTCTGTGATATCCTTCGATCTTCCATAGTGCAAAAACAGCGCGGATAGTGTGGGCTGAGTTGAAGGTCCGAAAGTCTAATAAAAGGGGCAGGCTTTTCTAACGAGCAGTAGACCATTGGATTATACGTTGGCAGTTCTTGCCGAGCGAAAGCTGGCCAAGCAGAAAGAGAGTCGATGGTAGAGGCGAAATTGGGCTAGGGAGCAAAACGAAGAGGCGACGCCATGGATTGGAAGGGGATTGAGAATGCGCCCGGTAGGTAGACTAATCGGATAATTAAGTCCGGCAAAATGGAAGGCAGCCGTGTGCCGAACACCGAATGCTCTCGGGCGAGCGAGCGCGCAACGCATCATCGCTATTCCCTAATTAACGTCGGTATAATCAGAATCGGCAAGGTAACGTGATTATCTCTGGTACGGCCGCTCGGTTCTCTCTCGCGACTCTGACGTGCCGCTCAGCCGACTAATTGACTGATTGTGTGTCCGCGGTACCCAGTGACGTCACCCACCCGCCAAGCGGAACCAACTATCTGATCGTTGGAATCGTAGGATCCCTCGCTCGCAATCGTAGGTCTCGACCAACCTGCCTCATCTCACCTCACCTCGCCTCACCTCGCCTCACCACCCCTTGCCTCCTCCAACCAACTGCCAATTGCTAAATGCGCATGGTCATTATCCTCAAAAGCATTCATGACGCGCGTTCGCCAATTGCATGTCTGCGGTGCACATCAACATCACCCCCGTAAAAGCTCTAATCTCGAAAGTACGCTTACCGTCAAACGATCCTCTTTCATGTACCAAATGGACGCGAAACTCTCTGGTAAAAATTGCCCTTTTCTATATCAAAAGCTTTTGCGGGTTGGATAAATATCTATTCTGATAATCTCAAGTGCTTTATTAGACATTTCCAGCGATAAAATTAGTAAAGATTCCGCGCATAATGTACATTTATTATTTGCACACATTCTGTTTCCTGAAGTAAATTTTGAAATATTAATGCTCTGTAATACTGAATTACTTTTTCGTGTATCTTTAATGGCGATATTTAAGTATTAGTTATTTTTGATTTGATGTAATTTAAAGTCTCCGCGAGCAAAATAAAAGTGAAACTCATATGGCAGTTCAACGAAATGCGCAATGGTTAAAAGCTTGAAGAATTTCAGAAGTAGGAGAGATAAAGACAAAAGAATTAATGATAAGTCGGCTGCTCTTGTGGCTCATCGATCTTGAAGGGATGAAAACCCTGATCCTGCAGATATGCTAAACGGGACTCGAGTACTTTATTCTCAGGTCTGCTTGAAAAAAGGCCTCGCTCAGCCCCTTCCTACTACCGTGTGAACTGCTCTACTGATATGAAACGATTAAAGTAAAATAGCACCTGCACTTCCTACTCTGAAAAAGGCGAGACATTTCACACGTTCACTTAAGTATTATACGTCTGCTATTCTAGATCTGACTGAATTACTTTCTACCATTATTATCGTATCGCAATAGGTCTGTTCTGCTCAACCTGCTCTGTTGAGTTCGTGCATCTAATTTAAATATACTAATAAAATACTGTAAAGAGCTCTCCTAGAATAGAAGACATTAGTAGTCGAAATAGCGATGAATCTTAGCTTGCGCAGAATTTACTTGTAAATAATAATATGTCAACAATTTCCAATCGTCAACATCGACTTCCGATTTCCTTAAAAAGTTTATGTAAAAAAAGTTGTACTAAAACTCGTGTGGTAACTAAAGTTCTAAAAAGGTCGATACAGTGGCATTAAAATATATAAAACAATTGTATCATTATTACCACACTGTAACAGATATAACAAAAGGATTAACTGTACAATATGGGGAAAGAACGATCGCTGGTAGAATTATAATCATTTAGTGAGACGAATTGTCTGGTAAGAGATTTAAACGATCATCCCGCAGCAGATTATTAACTGAAGGAAGAATCCCTTCGTGTCCAACCCCTCAGCACAGCGGGCATTCAATCACGATGAAAGGATAAAGTACTTTACAATTAACATCATTGCCGCGTGTGTTCATGAAAGCTAGTCTAGCTCTTGCAAAAGTTCCCTTTGAACTTTTAAACTAATTGTATTAGTACAAAAGTATTATAGACTATTAACTTCGATATGTTGAATTTTTTTAAATTATGTGACAATTTTTAATGGAGACACCTAAAAATAATACTGTTCTTTAAAGTTTCCCAAACCCAGATGAAGCATTCAAATATCGTTAGTAATACGAAAAAACATATGCTATGTATATGTTTCGCGTGTTTTTATCTCAAATGAAAGCACTTTTATAAATAGAAAAAGTCAAATATTGTTTAAATTATTTGCGATCTTAGTTGACAGCAACTGGGTTAAGTAGAGTTAATATTGTATTTTAAATCGAGATGATCACTCATGAGGAGGTAAAATATTGGTAAAACGTAACACGTCAAGTTTCGTAGTTTGCTGTGAGGGAGGCGAGGAGTTTCCAAGCGTACGATGGGAAGATTCGCTTGGATTGAGTAAAGGCTGAAGGGGCTGGTCGGGGGCTTAGCGAGGATGTGTTATGACGTATTACGCTGTGTCGTTGCTACGAAAACAATGTGATTAGTTACTGTAATTGTACGCAGCGTGGGTTTATGCACATTATCCAATGCCGTCACGCCACCCCTTATCCACCAAATCTCTCTCTCCCTCATTCTCGTGCGTATCATCTTCCTCGGCCGCTCTTTCCCAGTCTCTGTTTTCTTTGTCCTCTTCCATCCCCCCGCGCTTCTCTGCTTCCCGCTGTAGAGAAAGCTTATCCATTTCCGCTATAACTTTGTTCGTTTCAACGCGCAAAGCTTCCCTTGCACGCTTTGATGATGTGAAACTTGCCGCGTCCAAGGCGTATCTAATGACGACACAGGAACTCTGAGCAATGTCTCTTCGGATCAATTTAACCCAGACCTAACCTCTTACTTTACGGCCAGTCTCACTCCTAGTGCAAAGTGCTACTAGAAGAAGGGAAACATTGCCTTGCTACTAGAAAATATGCGCTCAAATTGCAACGAAATTCGATTATAATACTGAAAATATCGAATAATAAAGGTTTCAGGTGCATTACCAAAATTATCGAAGTTAAGCCTGTTGTCTTTATTAATACGTTCAGCAGTTTCAAGTAATTCTGATAAATCTCTTCAGATTTATCTTTGATCGCCCAATGTTAGTAATTCGTCATGCTTTTCTTCAACAAATCTCAAACCTAACCTCTTTTAGTCCAAGCTATATTACAAAGATGGGGAATGTCACTTTTTCTCGCTATTGTAACACATGTGATCTTAGTTCTTCGCTTGAACATTGGTTAAAGCTTACAATTACTAGCACTAGAAAACTTGTACTGAGAAAGTTTCAACCTGCTGTATTTGTTAATATATTTAGTAGTTTAAAGTGTTTCTGGTAGTGACATTACATCAATCGTCCAATGCCACCAGTCTATCACATTTTCCGTAACGAATCTCAAGTGTTACAATCGCCATTATTGGTCTGCAAAGGATTTGTTACGTGCCGTCATAACAGTTTCTCATTTTCATCCGCTATTACTCTTTCCTGGGACGCATAACGTCTCCAATAAGATGAAAGCCATCAACCCTGGCAATGACCATAGCTCGTTAATTCACGTCGAGGAATGGCGATCGCCTGCAACATTCGGAGGACAGAGATTCACCGGAATCATGACATTCGGTGCTCGACATCATTACTCATAGAGCTTGCGGGGAAGGTGTAAGGATTCGGTTGGTAGTATTGCGGGGGCGCGCGCAGTTTCGCGTGGCCGCTGCCAGTGCTAAAACAGTGGTGTTCTCTGCCAAAAGACTCATCGGTACACGGCACACGTAATTAAGCGCGGCACTACACACAATAGGACTGGCTCATGCGGATAGACAATAAACGTACGGGCAAATAGAGGCCGTGGCAGAGGGAGAGGGAGAGAGAGGGAAAGGGAGATGGCGCTGGGCTGCGGGAGGACGAAGCCAGGAGAATGACTAGGAGGCCGGACAGGGAGAAAAAGAGTAGAGGAAGGGCGCACAGCGATGAACCGCCGAAACTAGTACCGCAAATGCAGACGCCAAAGTTTCGATTACCATTCTCGCGGCTACGACCCCATTAAAAACTAGTTTGCAACCGGTGGAACAGGGGTAACGTGTGGCTAGAACCGGCCTAACCTTCCGATCTCTCTTCCCGGGGGATAATTAAAAAAACATTATCCCCAACTTCACACGCTGTTTTTCGCGATATCTAACCCGGAGCGCTGGCTCCGCACCTGCTACTATCGCTTTTGGCCCGATCATCCGGCACCCAGTGACATCGACGAATAACGAAAATTCTGTTACACGTTTCCTGGGCTGGTGGTGGTGGTGGTGATGGTGGGTGCAAGTGGGCGTCGGCGCCGAGTGCCACGGGAAAATGGAGCATTTTTCAACCGGGTGGTCGGTCCAGGCTGGCAGTTCTCGATTTAATTAGCAGAACTGCTCCCACGACAGGAGGGCGCGGAACACGGCGAACTAACTTAACAACGGGTCAGCAGCGATCCATCCCACGTACACAAGCTGGTCCACCAGTATACACGCGGTAAAGCTGGCATAGAGGTGGAGCGTCCGAGCTGTACCTATACACCGAGCAGTGGCTGGCCGGCGCGATATGGTCTGTAGGCAAGTTAGTTTGCAAACGCGAGCCTGCAGAATAGTTCTGGATAGCGGTTCAGCCGCGTAGACCTGTCTCTGTATATGTGTGCGCCGCCCTGTGTGGACGCAGCAGCACCGCTGTACCAGCGGCAGAGCGAATGATCGGTGGGCTTTCATGCTTGGCGTGCTACGCTTCCGGGTCAATCACGATTAAAATGTTGAGCCAAACTACTGCGGCTTATTTTCACCGCCGCGCCGCGCCGCCCGCGCCGCCCGCCCTCCCGAGTTCCCCGTTGCCCGCTCCTCTGCTTCGCTTTGCTTTGCTCTGCTTTGCTCCGGGATTTCGGCCTCACTGGCTGTTGCTGGGCTCGATGGCCGACCGGCCGGCCCGTCGGCCCACCGGCTGCTAGACTAGAATTTATCGGAGTTCGGACCTTGTGTTTGGTGACCGGTTCTCTACGGCCAACCTCATGGGAATGTGAAACACCGTAAACACTTGCGTTCCACGGATCTTTGCCCCTCGACATTCTTAAGGTTGCCGCGCAAAATCCTTCTTTTGGAATTCCATGAGTTCTTGATCACGTGTAAAGGACATTATTATATACTAGCAATCCTACCCGGCTTTGGCCGGGTGGCATTCGAGTCGTGTAGTATTTTAGACAATTTTACTGCTAGACAATTTTATGGCTGTTTTCAAACGGAGAACCGTAGAGAACTACTTTTTTTAGATTTGCTAGTTTCGAAAGACTTTTCTAACGATGTGTAGCTCAAAACGCGATTCCGCTGAAAATTTTCGCGATACTTTTGAAATACCCTGTATAAATAATTCGTACTGCAAAATTGTATAGACTTCAGTTTACCCGGAATTATATATAGGAGAGGATACCACGTTAAAATGGGCTGACCCGTTTCCGAGATTGTCGCGGTCATACAGACAGACAGACAGACTGTTTTCCCTTTATACATATATAATCTACAATAATAAAATAATATAATAATATAAGTAGAGAAAAGAAACCTCGCATTCGATAAATTATTGTCGTCTACATTTGTTTATAATACTCTTAACGAATTGATTAGTTTTTACTGAATTCATATATGTATTATACTATTATTATTATTGTATTATACTTTCCGGAGATACGTCAATTATTTATTCCAAGTCCATTGCTTTTCACGTTGCGTGAAATTAAACTGCATCAACTGTCACTAATTGAAACTACATATCTGAGGATAAAAGGTGCATAAAGGGTGTTAGTGAATAAAATACAATTTTGAAATTTGGTTCATCGCTAGGTATGGACTTTTAAAGTAATTATGTAAATCGTTCTTGGAATAGAATGGATAAAATTTTAATGCAGAGCCTGGTCATGTAACTGATTGTGAGTGCTGTCATACATATTTTTTTTGCAATTAAATGTACTAACATCAAATTTTCGCTGGACGTGTCATATTATAAAAAAAATTTTGAAATGCGAATATTCTCTGTTCCAGTTTTGTTAGAGTAAGACAATGTAGCATTATTCGATCCACTAATACTTTATTAAGATGAAATATCACCCTTTCAACAGCTTTAGTACTAATAGTTATAGGTGCTTGTTTTATAACAAGTTAAAAATCTTTAATAGTATTATACTGATTTCAATTGAAATGAGAACAATAATGAAATAAATTATTCACGGAATGCTTTTTCGAAAATTTTCCGATACCGCAATTATCTGAAGCCAAATGACGAACTCAATAGATTTATTCGCGTTAGAGACTCGTTGTTGTTGTCAGCATGTGTGTAAGTAATTGGGTAATTTATTAATGAATTCAGCTTTTCGATTCACTTTATTACTGCACGTGAATTATTACATAGATTAATATTTCTTCTAGTGTGAGTCTATTTTTTCTAATTCTACTAATAATTGTACGACCCAAAGAGGATTTATTACATTTTCCAGAATTCATTCTCTTTTCGCTAATTTAGTTTTGCAAGTGTGCATTTCGAGGAACGGAGGAAGCACTCTCCGTGTGATGTGTAACTCGAATTGACAATATTCTGGCAACGAGAAAGCCCTTTTAACGGTTGGATGGCGGCATTACTTTGCAGTTTCGTGGGTCCAAATTACGGATCCCAGGATCCACCGCAATCGATTCTGGCCCATTCGGCGGGCTCTGCATTGGAAAATATCTGAATTGGCCAAGCGTTTTCCGCAATTCAAGGAATATAAATCTATAATCCAGCGGGCCAGCAGTGGCCATCGAGAAAATGAGCGATGCGAAGAAAAGAGCCGACCTCGCCGGTGGGAACCACCCAATGGAAACTGGAAGCGACCACGCTCGGCCAAGCGAACATCATTAAATTTCAGACGAACCAATCGGCATGATTTACTTAATGACGTTGGTGTGCCTGCATTCTCTGCCAAGCGCATAAGGAGTTCATTCATTGCAAACGATGGTCAAAACAAATTTTATATTATCCTGCCGTCTATGTTATTTCTGATACTAGAACAATTATTTTTTCTATCCAATTTTTGTCTTCATTAGGTTATTCATTATAAATTTATAATGCTTGAATCGAAGATCGTAGCAGATTTAAGCATTTTTGCAAAATTGGAAGCGAAACTAAATCTTACAAATGTATATTGTGACACTACTAGAAGTTTCCTTCTGTCAAACAACAGCTCATTTTTTTGAATCTGATTTCACTACAAAGTTCTGTTCCCCGCAAAATAAGGAGCAGTGTGTGCGGCTTACTTGGAAAGTAGCGCGGCTTTATCTGTTGTTGCGTCTAAAGCGGCCAGTTTGATATATGAAATAAGTTCGGCAAACAGTGACAGTAGTTTTTTCTCGGTGGCGAACCACGGATCGACTTGCACCAGTTTCCAAGTAAATGATTCATATACTTCCCGGGAACTATTCGCATGGCGCCAGTCGATCTTTTGTCAGTAAATGTTTCGTTTACAAAGTACATGCGCTGTGGAAACTTTTGCTCCTGAGCCACTTCCACGGTTTGTGAGCGCAGTTTTATTTTAATGGGACTGCAAATAAATAAGAAATATATCTTCAGTTTTCTATGACGTAACTCAGCAAGGTGACTTATTGATATTTTCCCGACAACATGTTTACTGCCTAAATGCAAACAGATCTTTTAAACCAAACATTTTACTTTTCTTTTGTTATATTTTATCCATTCTATCCAGATAACAAATAAAACAGAATTAAGAGTTAGCTATTACACTAATTCCTTTGCCACATTTAAGAACATTTTGTAAAAAAGTGCTTTGTTTATGATTGCTATATGTTAATTAAATTGCTACGAAAACTGTAGAAGTAGTTAAGAAAATAATGAAAATAATTGTTGAGATAGTGATTTTCAAAGCGAATAACAGAAATGTTTTTAAACTTTTCATTTCCGAAAAGACATTTTGTATACTTTCACTACTATCGTCTTTCTCTTCAGTGCTGGGCATAATATGGCGAAATAGAAAAGGCGAACACACACTCACTCCTATACCTGTCTGTTCTTCTCCACTTTGTGCAAGATTGAAATAACGTTTAGGAATTTAAAAAGATGTCAGAATCCAAAGTGGTAATGATGAACTGTCAGCAATAAATATCCATACCAGTAATTATATATACTATTTTGCATTTTTTATATGTTCAATATATCTAGCTTTTGAAGACTACTGGTACAGTAACACCTATACTATGTTAAACTGCGTTATGCGAAATCTTGACTGTCCGAATCCTCAACGTTTGATGTATAATATATTTGATGGGACATATAATAAGTTACTATGTACAACGTCAGTAACTAAAAAGATTCGGGACCCATAAATCTTTCACATAATTATAGTGTTTGTAATTGCTGTTATTACTATAATTTGTATTATGCTGTCCATAAATTTCCTTATCGGGGCAGATATATTCCCCGATTAGTCCGAATAATCGAGATTCTGTTGCACTAATCGTTCGACCAGCTACAATTCGCAATATGTATATATGACCAGCTAACTTTGTAAATGTTCTAAATACACCAGACACCAGTTTTCGTAACTAATATTCTCTTAACTAGTGGTAGTATCAAAGTTTCACATGACCCTTTTTCCTATAATTGCCGGAACATCAAGTTGTTTGCGCGAAAGTTCCCTTTCAATTTTTCACGGGAACTTTATCAAAGTGCCGGTGGAAAACAAAGTTTCGCCATTCGGAAGGAGTATCCGCGAATATTCCAAGACTCTTTCGGTGAACTTCCATTCGGAGATCCTTAATTTATAATTGGATTTGCGGCGTTTTCCGCCTTAGTGAGATGTCGGGGGTATTAAGGTCGGCCGGGCTGCCGGCCCCTCTCCAGACTTCCGCTCGAAAATAACCAATGGCATTGCCCGACAACTAACGGCATTCTAATTCCGCTTAATTACTCGGATCTCAAAACCAAAGCCAGCCGGGATGCGCGCCACCGGCAATTACAGGCTCGAACTTTTCCCCGGTGCGTGCGCCGACATTCATCCGGCTGCTCGCAGGCTGCTCGCAGGCTGCTTATGGGCCGAGAGTCCATCCGCTAATTAAATCCAATCCCTTTCATCGCTGTATCACTAAAGCGCATTTGTTGCGATCGGCTTGAATCGCCGCCCTCTAATACCACCTGAAAGCATGAGAACTCGCCTTTCTTTCGTCGAGGCCGGCCCCGAACTTCCCTCAATGCCGGCTCTGCTTCCATGCAGCGTGTTACCTCTCGACAAAGGAGTCTGCGTGCAAGACGCGTTTCCACGCTCCCCCCACCCAAACGGCTATCCTGACAACACGCAATTTCCCGCTTGCCTTTCAAGAGCGCCACCATCCAGTTGGCCGGAATCGCTGGAGGAAACGGCGCGCCGCGACCACTGCGAAGAAGAACTCGGTCGTTATTGCGGTGGTGCTCAAAACTTGTCATCCGGAAAACAAATCACCGCCGTCGCCGTGCCGTTTTTCCAAGATAAGGGAGTGCGCGCGAATATATTGAGTTTACGGTGGCGCTGTAACGTATCCTTGGGGGCCCCACTATATTATGTAACGCTAGGATTACAGAGCTCCGCCATAAAGGTCTGCCGTTAAACAGCTCGGCAACGGTATATGTAACGGGTTTCCATAAAGCTCCCCTGTCCAGTATCTGCATACATACTGCCTATGAGAGCCTGGCTTTAACCGGAAATATTACGGCGATCGCTGCTCGACGTACCGGGGATATGAAGAAATGAAAGGAGGACTCCATTAGGGGAATTAATGCAGTAAAACGGGAATACTCGTACCACTCCATTGAAACATCGCGTCGATCCTCTTTTTCCCCGTCGCCCATTAAATGCACCGCGCAATTGTCACGGATTTATGCTTCTGCAATAAATTAGCTCTCCGCCACTCCCTCTGTCTTCCAGCTGATATTAAGGATAGAACAAAGCTGCTCAAATAGCTTTGTGTAGCCTGGGTTAACATTTAAACAACACACAAGCGCGTGAGATACAATAAATTGAAATTACATATTGTTAAAAGGCCCGCAAAACTGCATGAGCAGTTATTAAATTATTATTGGCTATGTGTAATTACATAAACGTTAAATTTTGATTATTCCAGTTGATTGAATGGCCGTTGATCGACGGTCTAAATAATACGCAAGGTAGTAGGAATATTGCGCTTAAGTTACAATAATTAATTAAACTCTAGGCTCCGTTTTCCAATATCGAATTACCCCCAGACGCGCAGATAATATTATTACAGCTTCCATACAGGATGATCTCTACCATATCATATTTACTCAAAGAATGTGCGCTCAGTATTCTTACGATATACAAAAGCATAAAACCAGAACCGCATAACAACGAACATTTCACAGGTCACGATAGACCAAGGCACATTCTTGAAATAAGTGGTAGATTTTCCTCTGTGTGTGTTTACGCATAAACATGCATAATCAAGGCTCTCAGCTATCGACTCGTTAGCCCGTGTTGGCGTAGGAAACCGACGAAACATTACAATGTGCAGTGTACACGTTAACGTTAGCCGAGCAATACTTCCTGTATGACGGAGGCAAACAAATCCAATGGAGCGATTCGCATTTAGATCGCACGGCGAGATTCCCGTCGGAATAAAGCGCGAGCGTAATGCACCAGCGTCAAACGGCACGAAGCCATCCCGGAATCGCGTGCCGAGTGCTTCTTACTGATTTGCCAGGGTAAACTCTTAATTTCCAGAGCGGTAACCTTAACGCGCGGTGCGTGCGCGCCTTATTAAACCAGCGGGCGAGAGAGGATGGTCGTGCACCTTCACGCGGAATAAATGGGGTTAGGTGAAGGCTCACACGCACGCACGCTTGACTCCTCGAGACGTGATAGCGGCAAGGCAGCAGAGTGCGCTCGTGCGACAAAGCGCACGCCTGCGCTCATACACATGTACAGGCTGATTCAGTTGCCTTTGAATCGGAACTCCCCTAGCCCGCTTTTACTAGACATCTATTTAATTATACTATATATTCTCTGTTTAACAATAGACTGTATTGAATTCTGTAGTCTGTTGGAGGGAATATTTTACCAAGTTTTAGCATCGGCTTCCTTCGAATGGCTAGCAACGTAAGGAGACAATATTTCATTCTATTATATTTATAGGGGAATAATATATATAACTGACTTCTGCAGGGTGATTTTTCATGTGCGAGTTAACATAACTCAAACATGTAAAAGTATAAATGCAGACAAATGCAGATAAATGTTGAGAAACATTTGAGTATAATTTAAATGTCTAGGTTATTTATAATGATCTTATATCCAACAGTGTATGCTCGACAGTGGCGTTGCAAAGGCAAGTAACTCACTCTGTACAGGCTGATTCATGTGGCTTTGATTCAACTGTTGAGTGTGAACTATTATATACAGGATAATTACAAATTATACAGAAATATTTGCAATGTTTTTTTTACGTTCTCTTATATTAGTAACAGTAGCTGTACTACTCCGATTTGTTCGGGTGGCATTTCGTATGCTGGGTGTCGGTTTCAAGGGTGGTCGGGACTTTTATAGAATTTGTTCTATGATATCGAAGAATACTCGAGCCAAATTTGGCGCAAATGCGTGGAATAAAATTTTTTATATATTAAGATTATATACCGTGTATAATATTGTATAGTAAAGTATTTCCTGCATACTTTTTTCCCATTGGGAATAAGTCATTACAAAATAAGATACTGTTGGTTCTTAGTAAAGTATTCTCTTCAGCAGCTTTTATTACACATAGAATATAACATAATTTTATATTATGTCTGCTTATATGTACATAGTTGCATACATGTCCGATAAAAAGTAGGGCATGAAAGTACTAATTCAAAGACGAGCATTTTACACAGTGCGATGTTGTACCCCATTTTTATCAGACACGTCTGCAATTGTATACAATACAATATATTATGTGTGTAAAACAACCTGCTGGTGAAGATAAGAAAGTATTTTGTTATATTACATTCTACACATTATGAAAACAATACAATATTGCATGTAATGTATAGGATGCACGAAAGTTGGGAAGCGTCCTTGAATTAAATTTTTTACACCATTAAAATTACTAAATCATTTTGAATCTTGCTTATAATAAAGAGGATGGAGAGAAAAACTGTAACACATTGGTGAATGATTAAAATCAGTACATATGTCGGAGAGTGGTGATTCAAAGGGAAGTGAATCAGCCTGTACATAATAGGAGATGGCTGTGGATTAGGAGGAGTTAAGGGCTAAGGTGGGTAAAGGAAAGCAGTGCTGGGAAGAGTAGTGAAGAGTTGGGAAGGGTGGGAGAGGGCGACGAGGCGAAGCGAGGCGGGTTAATGCGAGTCGGCGCGCGAGGACACCCGCTGCGCACTACGGGAGCTAACGCGGCAATCGCGTGTGTTGCCGGCCACTGCGAAACACGGAAGAGCCGCTCGAATGGAACGAGATCAGCCGGCAATGGGTTACGGACGCCAGCAGGGAGAAGCGCCGATAGAACTCCCAGATAAGAGGAACAGAGCCATAAAATGTAGCGTCGATCTTTCGGGATGCCCGCTTTATTCGCTGACGTCCAGCCGGCTTTGAGATTTCCCTTACGGAAATATCCGCAATAGGAGAAACCGCCCTCCCACCGAATACCTCTCCTCTACGAACAATGCAGAGAGGATAACATATGCAACTAGCAATGTGTCTTTGGCAAGGCACACCTGCTGAGTATCAAGCGGATATTCTTAATACTGAACCAGTAGCGTATGCCAATTTAAGATTTTACATTACACTGTCGAAATTATGTAAATTATATTTCCATGATATGTTTAATGTTAATTAGTTGTATGTTGCTATAATAAATAAATGTGTAAGATAGGCGTCGCACTGTATAATATCTAAGCAGCAAACATAACAAATTGCTATCTCAACACTAATTTCTAATCAAAAGTTTTAACTAGGTTCGTACACTTTGAGCAATTACGTACTGTACAAGTGCCACATACGTAGATACACCTATATGATATAAAATGAGCGGCGCGGGAATTGTAGCAACGCTGTAACTTCAGTTTCATAAGAAAATAATATCCTTTACTAGATTAGGTCTCTTTAACAAAGCAGTTAATAATTTAAAACATTTTTTTTATTATTTATATCCTCTATGTATACGTATGTATCATATATCATAAAAATGCTCTTCCATAAACCTGAAATTTTTCATTGAAATGTTAAGATCCGTTTTAAATTAAAAGTCTGCTGTTAATTGTCAGGCAATTCCTAAAAGATATCATGGCGCGACAATTACTTTAAGTACCAAAAGAATAAATGAAAATTACTTATCGCTGTCAGTTATAATGAAATGAAACACCCTGCTGGTTCAAGGTTAAAGGTTGTCGAGTGTTGGCTTGGTTAATATTGACAAGTGACGGGTTATAATTGCAGTCGACCCTTAGCGCTTTCTGTACATCGGAATGATTCGTGTCTGCATACTGTGGGCGGCTAGGATGTTGGCTATGTCGTTTCCTGATGAGGGGCCGCACCATCATCACCCGCACCTTTCAGGCAGCCTGACAAATTACCGGGTGGCATTCCCACCCATCGGAGGGGGATCGTAACTGTGAGCGTGTGCGCCAGGAACTATCAAGCGGAGAGTGGCTTACAAGCACCCAGGTACGCGTGACCGAGCTACCTTCGACCTCATTCTTGCGCGACCAAGCACGGAAGCTCGAAGACACTCGAGCTAGATAGTACGGAGTCAAGAGGTAATGCTGCGTCGGCCATTTTATTAACACTGATGTAGCCCGTCTACTACTCCAATATTCTCTTGAAGCACAGCTCGCGTGAGTAGTCTCGGCAGCAGTTCTCGAGAAATTCTCTTTTCCTCGACGATCCACCCAGCCAAGGAATCGTATTCACGAAAAACGCTCCCAATCCTTGCAACTCTCCAATCGTGTAAATCGCTTGTTTAACATGTGATCGTACTTATTCCACATTTCAAAAACATTTTAATTCAGGAAATTTCTCTAATTTTTACTGAAATATATAGATGGATATTTGTATAAACTGGGATTTTCTTTTTACATTTTGCAACTGAGAGATTTTTGTGTACTCTAACTAGATATGGCGGTGTGAGTCATTTTGGCTATTCACAATATGAGTCATTCAGTAACAGAAATCGTAATTGCAGTTATGATAGATGCCAGGAAAAGAAACACAGTACATGATTGAAAGAAGAATTTCCTCAAACTAAGGAATTAAAAAAGTGGAAGCAGAAGGCCAATTCTCAAGAAGTTGGGTGATCCATATTATCGCGAGTTAGGAAGCAATTGATATCCTTGGGAAAAGGAAGGGTCGGATCAGAGATTGATCCTAGGCATTTGAGAGGGCCGAGAGCATTGGATGCAGAGGGATTCACGAAGACAGAAGGTCTCAAGTTCTCGACGTCGGCCTTTTCATGGACGGGCGGCACGAGTCAAGGAGCAACAAAAAGGTGAAGAAAGATGTATGATCTACGGAGGACCTTAATAATCTCGATTCATAAAGTCTGGTAGCTTGGGGCGTCGATACCTTGCGGTGTCGGCCACCACTGCTCTGATAAAGAATGACGATCGTAAGGGAAGAAAGTTGCAGGACGCTTATCGTCCAATAAATTCTACTTCAGCCGCTATCTTCTTCCCTTCACCGCGCCACGCCGCGCCACGCCGCCAGTGACTCTTTCTGATTCCTTCCGGTTTTGGCCGCCCAGTCTCTTTCCCAGCTCTCTTTCGAACCCTCTGCTCACGCCTCCTACAAACTGCGTAATTATCGCTGCTAAGTTCAAACTAAATTTCCTGCTAATAACGATTTACGAGCGAATTAACTGGCCAAGGGCAACGGAGGTTTTACGTGGCTTTAGCTCCAGTCATCAATCTTTCCCATCGAACATCGAAAATATAAATTGCTGGGAGGACACTAAAAGTTACGCAAAATATTATAATGTACATGATATTCTAATTTAAATATAGTGTTCAAATGGACTTATCGTAATATTTATGATCTCTTCTTAATTACCAATGGAAGTTCGTTGCCAATCGTTTCAGACTTCTTTTATAATCTTTTTACATGTTCATCCTTATCGAACTATTTTTTTGATTTTGTACACGCGTAGATTTAATAATTTTAGCTCGCTAGTTTTCCAACATTTTATCTTAAGTGTTAAACCGAATTCCTAGTAAAAGAGCATGTGCAGCTGCGTGCACTTAGTGTACCCGATAAACTCTTAGATCTCAAGCACAGTCACATCCCTGACATTTATACTTCCATCTTACCCCTTTCTCTGGATTTTTCAGGTATATAAGCTCTTAGATTCTAATAGCTGATAGCTGATAGATCCGTAGAATCTGGCGGGATGTCACAGGAACGGTAATGGAACGGGTGGATGCTTAACAAGGTACATGGTCAATAAGCATGATCCTTAGACAAGTCAAAGTTTGTTCGTCATTATTCTTCCAGCGCAATTCGTGAGATTAAACGAACACGCACTAAGATTTTTTAACGAAATTTCCAATCCACTGATATTCTCCTAGTGTTTTACTATATAATTATCAAAAATATACTCACATTTTATGTTAGTTTTCAAAGGAAAGCAAGTGAAGAACCGTTTTATGACTCCTCTTTAGTGTAATCATTTTCAAGTATTCCAGCATGGAGGAAAAGAGTAATAAAAGATCCCACGAGGATACATTTTTACCGCTGGTGGTGTATCCGGCCAGCCATAGTAAGGTTTAACTTCAGCTTAGGACATTCTTTCATAAACGAGGGGCAGCCTTGAGTCTGGGTTAGGTGAAATAGCTTTTAGCACGATCTCAGAGCATATTTAGGACTCGCAAAGCCTGCCTCGTCACAATCTCATGAAAACAAGCACTGCTAAAGCTGAATTTAAAAAATACTTGTAGCAAACCAAACTACGAATAAAGAGCATGTAAAAATGTAATATGAGAAATGACATGATACATTAAAATGTTTCTAATTCAAATTGATTTCCTTTATACATATAATGCTTATCGCAAATAATATGAAGAAATAATGCGACTAATAATGGTACCAAATGATGTAGCTTTTTTAACTCGTCCTAATTTCAGATATACACACGCATATGATTTCATTTAAACAATTCATTTTGGACAGTACCATTGCCATATACGACATATATCGATCACTGCATAACCCAGCAATTTGTACAAGAATAGTGTCTGTCAGATAGTAGATATTGGTAGTTTCGACAGCGGAGCGATTCGAACTTGCTCCAAACAAACATACATTACGATTAATGTGAAGAAGGTCGGTCAGTTCGAAAGTAAGAAGAGAAGCAGAAAGGAGAGGGGTTGGAAATGGGCAGCAGCCACCACGTATCCGTATCGGATACATCGGGCTGGAATTGAGATTGGTTATCGAAGAGTTGGAACTTTCAATAGGAAGAGAGTGGCGCCAGTGGCGAGGCGCAACGCGCTGCTTGGCAAGGTTGCACAAGGCTCCAATCGAATAGCCTGTTCATTAGAAAGATTTTCCTGGTTGGTAGGGCGGCAGAGGAGGAGGGTGAGGGGGAGGGGGGGTGAGGGCTGCCGCCGCCGCCGCCGCGCCACTGCCTTCTGGATGGAGTTAGGTTAGGGTGTTCGCCGTGAATTTGTCTTGATATGTTCGCGGCAGGAAATGAGGCTGTCGATAGGAAAGTAGACTCTCCTCCTTTCGGCTCTGCCGCTGGTAACGCCGCTCTTCTTCGGCTCTAGGAACTCGTCGCACTCGAGGGACGCCCAATCGCTAGGAGAATGAGGACTTCGATTCATTTAACAAGGAGTAACGTCTAGCCCGACGCAATTCGGAAGCACTGCTCCGGCATCGAAGTTAACTGCTGGCAGATACGATTATACGCCGATAGTTCGCCGATCCCCGCGGATGCTCTGGCCATTCGAGGAAACCGTAAAAGAACAATTTAACAAACGGCACTGCCTATCTCCGCCACCGCCAGAAAGATCAGAGCCGGAGGTTGGGGATACCGCTCAGTCAAAAAATGCGGAAGGAAATTAGAAGGTCTGTTTACCCCCCGATTGGATAGATTCGTGGAGCATGGGAGGATCGTTCCCGAGGAGAAGAAAGTGGAAGATGGCCACATAGTGTCGAATCGATCCAATAGACGAATCCCACTCCGATGTCCCCTGAAAGGTCCGAAAGTACTGACCGGCTATTCTAAAGTTAACTGCTCTCAAATACCCGCCATTATGCATCGATCCTTTGCCGGATTTCCCGTTGATATTGAGAAGCGCTCGCGGCGATCGTAAAAGAAGGGCTCAATCGAGTGCATCGCATTACCCCCACGTTCCCCCGGCAGATGCAGATAAGGCCGGGGGTAAATACGATGAGCGCTAACTTCACGAATAGTGATTGCGAGATAAATATCGAATTAAATGGGGCGCGATAAAAGAGATTTAGATGGGCCGATTTCAGAGAACGTACCATTTCCGTGTACAGTCGATTCGAGGGAGATCTAAGAAAGGCGCAAATGGGAAAGAGGGATGCAGAGATGCGGAGAAGAGGAGACGCGAGAGAGAGAGAGAGAGGGTGCGATGAAGAGTGAGAGGGTTTTCGCGAGACTGTCGTATCAGTGGGCAAGACCCGTTTGACCTAGCACACACGCCGCCCATAGATCAAGCAGAACCCTTAGGACGAAGCCCCGTGCCACGGGCTAACCATTAATTTACAACCCGCAGAGTAACCCCATGCCGCACCCCCTGCATACGGGATCCACGTCCCTTTGCGGCAGATATGAGCTACGACGTGGCGCTGAGGGATTCAACCACCCTTGTTCCCCGGCCCTATCGCCTCCTCCTTCTCCCAACCTCTACCTTCCCTCCCTACCCTCTCCATTCACCCCATTCTCCTCCTCCACCTCCTCCCTATATCCTTCGCTCTACCCTTTAAGCGGCTTCCACCTGCCCGAGAAATTCTCCGGCCCCTCTCCACAGAAGAAATTTAAATCTATCGGGGACACGTTCCAGTTAATGCCGCGTGACGACCCGCAGATGTGAGCATAATCGTTTCCGCTGCACTCAGGAATTACTGATGAAACTTTTTCGACAACCTTTCACTGCCGTAATATGCCCTTCCGCCTAGACATTTCGTTCCAGGAATTAACTTCAGCAGTTTTACGATTGGTTAATGTCTGACAGGAAGTGATTTCGTTTTTACTTTTCGGCGCGGTTCAGAAAAAAAGTTGGTTGAATACTTTGCAGATAGTAGAAATTTAACCCTTTAGTCATTATAAACGCGTTTAGGCGATTCAACATTTTACTCGCTGAATATAATTGACATCTGCGGGCGCTCCAGAAGGACACTGCGATTACATTTGTTACAGCTACAATCTCGCAAGTTAAAATTAGCATTCTGAATTAAATTTCGCAGTGGTGAAAGAGTTAAGAGTTGTAATACATATTTTTAAAGAATTGTATAGAGAAATGTTGTTGAAACTCAAGGACTAGCCGAAAATGACGGGCTATTAATCACTGTAAATAGATCACAGATATAGGAAACAACCTAAATTGTTAACAACCCTCGACAAACATCAATGGATTTGTCAGATTTACAATTGCAGTACAGTGTCTATAAGCATTGCATAATAAACAATCTGCCATTTTCTACTGGACTTAAATTTGAGATTAGTAAAAAATAATGTGTAATTGCAGAAGCGATTATGCCAATTCAATAAAACAGTTTTTAATCGTCAAAGTAACGATATAATAATGTCTAATCAGCAATAGTAATTATTTCGTCTGGAAACTTTGCCGGTGTACTAATGACACTGAACTAACCAAATACTCATTGCAATATACCAACCGTAGGAACAACCTAACTACGAGCACAAGAATACCAACAACAATTGACTCAACAATAACTCGTGTAGCAACTTCTACCAAAGAGAGTTTCGCTTGTTCATGAAATACATGTGTTAGCTAGAAGTTTCATCCCGGTCGGAGCACGTAACAACTAATTGTCACTGGTCTTTGATGGTAGTTGGGCTGCAAGAAAGTTTTGGAAAAGAGGCTGGTATGTATAAAGAGCGTCGAGAGGGCGCTAGAGTTCGATTCGGTCGGCTTAATAAGCGAGGTGTGAATAGGCCCGGCTGTTGCTTCTCCTTTATAACTCCTGGCAAGTAAGTTGTCCTGTGTTTCGTTTCGTTGTCCTGCACCGAGCCTGCCGGCACCCGCCCGGAAAACCTCTCATCTCCTTCTCCCTACCTGTTTGAGCGTACTTCCTCCCTCTCCCTCTTCTCTTACTCTCTTTCTTGCCCGCGCGCCCTCTCTCTCTCTCTCTCTTGCTCTCTTGGGAGCGAAAGGAATGAATAATTAGAGAGAGGGTTGGGGCGAGCGGCTAAAAGTTTCTGGCCAATTAATTAAACGGTCAGGGAGAAGAGAACGCCGGGGAGCGCGCGAGAGCGAGTGAGACAGGAGTTTAAAGAGTTGAGTGACAATTTAACTGCGATTATCACTGTACAATCCTTTTAACAACGCATCGTTATAGAAACGCGCTAATTAGTGGTACAGTCCACTCCCAATGGAGTTTAATTACTGGACCAAGGAAACGTAATCACGCGTTTTCGTGTCTTGATGAACTATTAGCGTTCCTGTCTTCACGATTAAAGTATTTAGAGTTGAATTAGCATAGAGCTTCAAGCATCGGGACTCTGATAAAGTTTCTGTGAAAGGAACTACTGTTTAAACAGCCACTAAAATTTTATAAATAAAAAGGACGATCAGCTTTCAGAACTAGTTATGTGATTATTACTCTTTTAGGTGGATGGCGAAGTACTTTTAGTACTTTAGTGCTAACATATTATATTAGATAAATAATTTACATCTGCTTTTTATTGTTACAAAATTCGGCTATGCAAAATACATGCAATGTTCTCTCTGAAATTTGTACTGATAGAATGTTAATAGGTACAGTACTGCATTGCTATAAATGCTAATCGCATCCAACAGTATAACAATTAAATGGACAAATTGTTACTTCATGACATCATCGCCCGATAGATAATCGGTTCACTAAACTAAATAGATGGAGTTGATCTATCATTAACACGGTAGCTAATTGCAATTAGCAGAATTGGGAAACTTTAATAGAAATGTCAGTTGAACATATGATAAAATCAGAATTGTAATTAAATTCATAGAATCATTAGATTAGCTTCTTTTATTAACGATAGTAGAAAAAACTGCAAGGAAATAATCTATTTTCACGAATAAAATTTACATTAACTGGCAGTATTAGTCTAAATAATCGTAGAAAATTACGATATAAATGTTTCTTATTCGCATACGTTTTCAGAATTAAATTACAGAATTTGTTGCTATTATTTTTCTTAAATACTGTAGTACATATTTTATTATTTGTGCCGTTATTACGTAACACTTTGGCAATCGCTACAGCAATATTGTGCCAGAATCTAGTCCAAACTGTCTTAGCCCATATTATTTATTTACATATCTGTAAACACAGCCATATGTTTATTTTGCTAAGATTAACTTGGAAGCCTAATTTAAAACACACTCGACTCATAATCAAGAATTTCTCCAAACAATTCTCTATTATCTTATATATCTTATAGGCATTGTACAAATAAACTCTTGTTTCTGATTTATCTTTTCCACGAATAATCATTTTAATCATTTCTGATCGACCATATTAAGGATTGATCACACTATGCCTGCCAGACTAGAATCGCACAGAATTGCAAGATAGTTAAATCATATTAATGGATAAATTTGTTTATATTTCAGGCAAATCTATTTTTGCAGATTTGGTATGGCCAGGCCCTTATGCCAGAGCGTCGCGTGGGGTATGTGGTATCGCAGCTTGTGGTAGCGGTAGACAAGAAACCAAAAATGACAGGAGCGAGCAACGGAAAAGTCGTTCAGTTATTTATAACATTGGAGATCTTCGGCTGTCAGCGTTCAGCCGTTGCCGTCCGCATTTACCTCCTTCGCTGCCCACCATGATGAGGAACAGGAAAAATAGGCCTTGCTTACACGTGGCGATGCCGTCATCGATACCCACGTGGAGCTTACTGATGGTTATTTTTACTGCTTGTGAAGGGAATATTGACGAAGCAATAATTTGTGGAAAGAACGTCCCAACGACGTTGATATCATTTAAAAATTTCACGTACATCTTCAAAGAGTATCCGAAAGTGTATGGGAAATGTGCCTGTCTAACATTGCTATTTTGACTCTATTCTTTCTGAAGTAATACATCTATACTAATATTACTAAGAGAAGGAAATTATATGTGCATGAGTCCGAAGTAATCTTAGGAAGTACTGAAGCGATTTACATGATTCTTTCACCATTGAAAAATATAGTTCATATACATGGGCATAGGCTATATTTTAGTTTGTTTACTCTTTAGAAAATCAAGCAAGGAGCATAAATATACCACAAGACAGGTCAATGCGATTTATTAAGTACAACAAACTTGATATGATCCCGAGAACCACTGAATGGACTTTAATGCGGTTTTCGCTTCTGCATAGAATTATGATCCAGGCAAATTGTAGACTATAAAAATATTGCAATACTTATTATTTATACGGGGTACCTCACGAATAATTTGAAAATTTCAAATGCAATGAAATTCAAGGGATTTATCTAGTTGCAATAATCGATCATTATTTTAATTAAGTTACTAATAAAAACGAATGCCGTCAGGATGAAGCTGAGTGTTCCTCTTGAAATTTTGAATTTACTTTTGAAACATCCCGTATAAGTAATAGATTAGAGATTATATCAACTTCTCTGTGCATAAGAAACACTTTTAATTCGTTCTACGCGGCAGTTAAACTTATTGCTCAATTCCCTGAGGGGTAACCACAATAAAAAATACTTTGTCTCCTTGTGCACGAAATATACTTTTAAATGATGCAAAAAACATCTAAATCAGTTGGGCATTTGCTGAAATTACGTTGAACATACACGCGTCCAAACTTTGCTCCGTTAGACAGTACCGATCGAAAGAGAAGCGGATGAGGCTACAGAGAAGTAGAGAGCGAGTGCGTTAAACCGGGAAAGTTGCGGTGCGCGCGAGATCTATTTCAGTGTCGGAGGCGTTAATAATGAGACGTGCCCTTATAGGCGCGGTGCACGCAGATCGCTCGCACTCGAAGATGGCAGGCGGAGATGCGCGCCGAGAATAGACTTATCAGGCAGATAAATGTGACAACGAGTGCGAGAGCGGGCCTCTAACGGTGCGCCACATGTACTTTCCCGAGCGCCCATTATTTCCCTCTGGCTATCTAGCGCGGATCCATTCCACTTACAAACCCACCATGCACTGCAACCGCTCCCCCCCTCTCTCTCTCCGCCCTGATAACCCTTCGCATTCCTAGCGCCGATGCGGATTTCGTGTACGCGTTATCCCAGCTTGCAATATCGCAACCACCGCGCCGCTGCCGCCTCGAAAATAGCGCGGTGTGTTACGCTGATCGAATAAATGCACTTCCCGAGATACCCTCGCGCACTCCTCTCAATGCTCCTGGCCCTTTCACTGAAATCCATTGCGCCCTTTTAAAAGCACTGATTCACCTTCCGTGTTAACCTATAGTTTGCTTCGATGGAAATACGGCTTTTCCTCCAATCGGATGGTAACGCGCATTGACAGCCTTATGGAGCCACCACCGTGTTCCTAATTTTAACAACATTTGATCAATTAGTTGCTCCTGTGAATTACTGTGCGGTTTCGTGGAAGTAACTTTATTACAATTAATGGATATTTTGTTTCTGTTGAGGATAATAGTATTCATTGTTCATAAAATTGGAATCATTTCTCGTCAATTCAACATGAATTTCTTTTACGCTTTTTATAAAATTGTCAGTATGTGTAGTTCGGAAGGACTTGTGCGAATACAATACTCTGTTCTTCGCTAACTTAGTGTTTTTTGAGTTACAAGGAAATAAAGTTGTCTGTACAGTTATTTCAGAAATCTATATTTTAGTAACTATTAAAAATAGCTACGTGGTTCAAAGATTAAAAATGTAAACGAACTGGAGATCAATATAAAACATATCTGACAACCTGCAATTTGATTCGATGAAAGTACGGGCTTTCTTGCAAACGAATGGTGATCCGTTGACAGCATAGCACCGGATTGCTAATTTTAATACACTAATAAATTACCTATTCTTGCGGGTAAGAAACATTATTTATAATTGACAGACGCTCTATTTCTATTCAGGTTAATAGTATTCATCATTGGCGAGAGAGGTTAGTGCGGTATAAATTTGATATTGATTGTTAATAATGATATTCATAATATAAACGAATATGCGATAGTTTATTGACCTGTAAAATGATTTATTTTGCAATTTCTGACACGTTGTAGAATTCTTGTAAAAAATGTTCTTCCGCTATTGAAATAGCTTTTTTCGGGTACTTTAAGCGCCAGCAAGTCGTTGATAGATTTAATTTATAATGTTGTATCATATCTATTCAACAGTTGTAGAGACACAAATTAATCACATCGTTTTTAACACTGAAAATATTATTCGAAGTATTAAGATCCAATTTGATGCAAAAGTTGTGTTATTTGTACTCGCAAGTCAGACAAGGAATGCGTTAAAAGGTATGTACACTTTTTTATTGGAAGGATCTATGTTCGTAGACGGTCAATAAACTTTATATTTTGTGAAGGATTTGTTTTATTATCTCCCAATTCGTTCTGAAAATTTCGAGTCACTCCTAGAAATGTAGAGTTACGTGACAATTATCTTAATCCAACAAATATATCCACAGTAATTGTGCATCTGACAGTTAAGACCCGATAATAAGCAAGTTCGGGTTGCTGCGATATAATTAGCTAAAGCTTATAATTCAGGGATCGACCAGTGCGGTCTCCTTCTTGAAGCGAGTGTCAGCAAGTGATCATTAAGCGACGTTCTGGATCCTTAAGAGCGACGTTTACGCGCTCGTTATCCGTCGGATCATCGTTATTATCGTTATTAATGAGCGGTTGACCAGATGAATCAGTGGTAAGCAGTTCCAAGAAATTCCAGTTCTGAAAGCTGCCGCTTGGTTGGCATGCCGATTATCATAATGCGAGTGTTCGTTATGCGGCTTGCGTGCTACCACTGATGAGAAATAGGAAACAAAAAGCAGATTCTGGCTATTTTGCTAATAAGGGGATCCATGCAAAACGTTAAAAGTTCGAAACGTTTGCGTGCTCGCTTAAGAATTGCAGATCAAAAATAAAGAAAGGGGCAAGGAGAATTATATATTAGCGTTTCGTTAATCAGAGATGAACTATCGCGTTATGAACTGTGTGGGGCTAGTTTTACCCAAAACACACTCCATCTAGTAATAAATAACATGTACATAAAAATGTATTTTAAAATAAATTGCGAGAGTCAAGTTTATTCGTTCCCCTTCACGGATTATTGAAAAAAGTATCAAGGGCTTGATTTTGATTCTATTTTTATAACACGGTTTAACTTCGACGCCGCGACTTTCAATTATAAGCTACTCGTTCAATCATGAAAAGTGAAGGTTGGTTGATATAGTACGATGAATAATGCAGAAAGGTACAAGAATAAACAATACTTTTACTTTCTTCCGAAATTGATACTTTCAAAATGTAGAAATGACCTTCATTTCTGTCACAGTTTCAGCGTCCAATGTCCAGATATTTAAAGTAGATGTTTATGTTCTCTTCAGGATTTTATCAAAGTTTCATTACGCTAAACTTTAACAATCTGAAGTAATTAAGAATCGTGTGGATTGTTTACCAAAAAAACGTGTGTATACATGGTTGATGAAATCAGATCGATTAATCACTAAGTTTCGGTTCTTTATTTTAAAATACATTAGCTCGTAAAAATGTGGTAACGCTGAGATTTATATATTGATTCTCTGACATTTCGTTAACAATAAATATTTAAACTTTCAATCAGTGCATTGGCTTACACTCGTAGCTTATTAAATTTTTATTGCAGTTTATTCACGAAGAAAACAATGGCAGTATCGTGTCACTCTCAGATTAGTTATCGATTGACACTTACCTTGACCGTCGCGTAGTGGGATCCTTCATGACCATGACTTCTGTGATGTCGCCATACTTGGTGAAGTACTCCCTGAGGCTCTCTGAAATATCAAAACAACATTCGTAAATTATTCTGTTATCTCAATATATATTCTGTATTAAATTTTTAGATTTTCTTATTCTATTATTCAATATGCTTTATCTATTATATTTAATTGCACATGTGCAATTCGAGTTCTTGACTGATACATAGTATAACCGCTCCGTTACGCTCGGAATTTCGATTCCATTGAACTGAATAACTAAATTGAAAGAATAAATATAGAAGACGGATATTTTTCGATGTCGTTTAATTACTTCATACTCGAATAATTACATTTAAGCTTTAACAGAAAAGTGCATTGTAGAATCGAAGTTTAATAACGTGTACTGTTAATAACGTAAAAAACTCTTTTCTGTACAACATATTGGGGGTATCTCCTTCGTTCTAGAGGACGAACAATAGTGACAAATATTCAAGTACATACAACTCTGCTTTAATCGAATTTTTCATTCGTAAATTTCTCGCAAGAGTCTATAGTATAATTAATTTTTGGGGGATATTATGTAATCAATTAAACTAGACACATTTGCGGTTCTTTAGTTGCAGGAATAGAACCCGCACTTGCTTATGACTCGTAAACCTGCAACTAAAGAATGACGATTTTGTTGTCGCAGTAATAAGAAATGACAAGTGTGCGGTAAGCGTTACACTCCGATAATACACTATTAGATAATAGGGCGCAGCGTGAATAAGGCTGGGCAGATTTCAGTCGCGAAGAAGGGGATCTTTGCCATAAATCAGGCGGAATGTAGACTTAGGTGGAATAATGCGATAGTCGAAATCGCGGGATTAGCCGGCGACCCAACTATTCGTTAACTATGATTTATTGGTAGTGGGGCACTATTCCGGGCGGGGGTCGGAGCAGGTGGATAGCGGCTTCTCGGCGGCTCGGCCGAGTGGGTTAACAATTACAGGTAGCGCAAATGAAAGCTCCAGACCATTCCGTGAATCATGTGATACCGAGAGAATTTACGAGTCGACGTTTCCTGCCTGAGCGGACTATCGGCAACACCGTGCTCGTTAGTTCCTGCCCGAAGAATAATCCCAGCTCGAATCAGTCCCCGACGAATTTTCGTTCATCAAGGAAAGTTCTGGCTTGCGCAACGCAAACACTGCGGGACTTGAATGTCGCGGCAAATGATCCTGCCGTTTGTGTTCCGACTACTTTCCATCGGCTTGACAGCAGCCCACCCCCAACCACCCCCGACCGCCCCACCACCACCTTACAATCCGACAATGAGTAGCATGCCTCGCCTTCCTACGCGCGGCTTATGTGCCCAATTTAAATGAACCTTCGACGCCGCCAATTAACGCGTCCGCTCCACCCCGAGGATTGCACACTCCGCTTGATTTCAAACTTACTTCAAAAAGGTATCACGGACCTTTTACTCCGAAATTAATGGACATCGATCTCGTTGTTTTAGAATTGTTCACGACAATTGCCCAGCCGTTTCTAGTGTTTTACACTTGGAGGTCAGACGCAAAAGCAAAAATAGTAGATTCAATTTAAGTAAGTTTTGTTACATTTCTCTTTTGAACCTTTACTTGCAGTTTTTTCTGAACGACTATTGTACAAAAGTTGTGAACATGCGTTAGGTAACTTTTTATTTTGGTGCGAAAATATTTAGTACTTCTACTTGTAGGTATAATATATATCACCATTCGATACAATACATCCAAATACCCCAAATTCATAACTCGAGCTTGTGGTAATTGGATACTAATGATTGGCACATTGTAAATGAACTTATCACCGTGGCGAGTGAAATTTAATAACTTACAGTTTTTCACTGAATTGCTATTATAAATGCTTTCTATTTAGCTTAAAAGCCTTACACTTGCGCGTGCAATCAATAGCACGTGAATATTATCAAAAAATATAGTAATCATATAATAATTTAACATCGTGCTTTGAAGTTTTGGCTATTTCACAAGTGGTAAAATACAGGAGGCTAAAGCATAACGATCCATCCAGAAAAAACGGCCGTCCCTAAAATAACTTATAACATGTAAATTGTCTCACACATTGTTTCACCGATTCATCTTGCACAAGTAAAATCAACAAAACGGTACTAAAAGATGCCGTTGAAATAATTATTATGGCGCAGAATTTTACTATGAAAAAACCTTCTCTAATAAATCCGTTTGGTCACACTGTTTAGTACCTTATGGACATTGTAATGATGAGGATTTACCGTCGGCGTTCTCGATATTCGCATTCTACTCTTACTATTAGCAACTCATAATCGTATTAACATGTCGGTCTACCTCAGAATTTCGATATACAATTTTCCGACAGTGACAGCTGGACGTCGCGTGTAGTTGTTGACAGTAATTGGGATTAGTAGATAATAACACAAGTTGACAGTTAAGGCTAATCCCCGTAGCACCGAGAATATGGTGCGTGCGACCGAGGGAGAGCTTTAGCTTAGCTTGCCTTGTTTTAAAGCTGATTTCAGAGAGCTTCGCGTATTACGCCGCTGACACGTTTAACTAATATTTATTTCTGCGCCGCCACCTGAATTGCTCGATAATTGATTACGAACCACTGATGCTAAAATAGTTGGGTTAAAACATTCCATCACGTTGGTGCCAAATCAGTTAAAACACATTGAAAGAAAATAGCATAAAGTACGACAAACGTGCCCGTCACGCGGTTCTCGCACAGAAGCGTAGAAGCATTCATAGTTATTAATTATTATTGTAAATTCGTCTGTATCTAAATGTCAGCCCATCAATCATTTAGTTATCTTGAATACATCTAATTAAGTAATTATACTGACTACAAACGTTTAATTGTTCTGAGCACATATTCAATAAGGTTCAATGTAGTTCCAGTGAAAATCACTTGTGAGCGTGTAAGCGTGAATTAGATTCTACAATATTACAGGAGTTTGGAATCGAATTAACGAGTCGGAAATTATATTCAGTGTTCCTTTGCCTATTCAGTGATTAATAGATTATTATATGCAGTATAATATGGTTCACACAGTGAAACATTATTAGTCCATTTATAATACAAAAGCCCTTAAGTATTAAGCTCACCAAATGGCAATTCTACCGGGGTCCCTGCAATGTCATTGATCAACCTAACAATACAATAATACCCTTATCACACCGTATCATTTATCAAACCATAACCTCTACTCCCAGCTCGATGTCGCAATTGCGTAGTGTCGAAAAGAAAACTAAACTTGTTGACTAAAGAAGAACATTAGGGCGCAAGTTTGACTAAAACGTAGCATCATTTATTAGAGAGCCTCGGTGCCGGGCGCATCGACCAAGCGATAGATTTTGTTTTCGAAGAAAACATATCGCAGCAGTCAACAGTGGTGGCGCGCCAGTCAAAGAACACAATCCTCCGCCGTAAGCTCCTCCCGAAGGCGTTATCAGGACGTATATCACTCGAGGAACTCGAGGAAAACTATATTCCGCCAAACTTTCCATTTTATCGGGTAGTTCCAATCTCATTTCCATAAACAGGCGAATCCAAACACGGGGACCGAGGGTGAGAGAGAGAGAGGGGGGTGAATGGAAGAAGAGATAGAAGTAGAGTGGGAGTCCGAGTGAGAGAGAAAGAGAAGAGGGCCGGTCTCGAAGCGTGCGCAACGAGGATTATTAAAAGCTCTTCAGTGTAATTCTTGCAATCGAGAGGAGAGCTTGTAGCGTATTTAATCAGTCTGCAGGGTGTACAACCAATCTCGACTACATCCACCCTATCCCACGAGCCGTTACTGGCGCGAACGGAAAGGGGGTGGAGTGGGGGGGCGGGGGGGATAGGCCGAGGGGCAGGAGGATTCGGGCAGGGGGGACGAGGGGGTACCCTCTTGACCTCCTTTGCAGGTGTATTCACCAAAAGGGTGAAGGCTGGCTGCGCGCCAACATGGACGCGCTCCAAGTATATCTTGCACCCTATCTAATTATACGCTGTTTTATCCAGACCGCTCTGAAAACCTCGTAATGTTTCGTAGTTACTTGCCTATTCGGGCGGGCGGGCACGCGCGCGCGCGCGCGCACGCTCCTGCGAGTGTTCCACGTCTCCGATAAATTAGGGATGCGCCGTCTCGTGACACCAGGAAGAGAAAGGAGCACTCGGAGGGTGAGGGTAGCCTGCATTCCGAGCAGGCATCGTCGCCACTTGCTCGATCCTCCTCGACGCTAGATAGTCCTACAGCCCTAAGCCAGTGATTCTCGGGACGTGGCGGAACAAGAGCAATTAGTAACCAAGCCCTGACACCGCCCGACATCTCAATAATGTATTGCAACGGCGCACGGAATTTTATCGCTTATCGTCGGCCAGCTTTTTCATGGGAATCCTTTCCTAGAGTATGAGATCAAGATGAACTAGGTTTTATAGTATTATAGTAATATCGAATACGCTAGGGAATGCAAATGGCTAATGCGATGTGTTCGTTGCGAAATTCTTCAAGTTATTAAACGGAAATTTATGTTGTACCATTAATTAACCATTAGTGAAAAGTGCTGCTAAAGATTAATATGTTATGTATAATTACACAAATATTCTTAGATATTCTTAGAAGGTTATTGGTAAATTTAACAATTTAATATCTTTAGTAATATTACACTATATTATAACTTTACACGTGTCAGACCATAACTTCTACTCCCAGCTCTCTCCCTATTATAGCACAGTACCATTCGTTAAACGGATCACTAATAGATTTACAATCCCACAGTCAAGGATTACCGAGACAGGGCAGAAGAACAGTTAGTAACCAAAGCCCACGCGGTATCTCATTAGTATGTTGCAGCGGTCGTCAAAATTTTATGGTTATTATTGCAGACAGTTTTCCATGAGAATCTTTTTCTGGGGTATCAGATCAAGGGGAACTATAGTTTCTATAGTATTACAATAGTATCGAATAGACAAAAGAATGGAGTGATAAGTATAATGGCATCCACTTTGAGGTGCTTTAAATGAATAAAATGTAAATTTATATTTATCGTATAAATTATTATATTTAATTTATATTAAATTTATATTATACCATTAATTAACTAACTGTTAAAAGCGCTGTCATAAATAATTATATGCGCTGGAACATAGTTTCTATATCTGCAGTATTATTTGATTTTTGCAAAAATGGGTAGGCATCGGCCTAACAAAAAATCCCTAGGGTACCGTTGGTTAACCTAACAATACGATAACCCCCTAACTCCGGGGCGGGACAAGAGCAATTAGTAACCGAAGCCCGGCCGACATCTCAATAATGTATTTCGGCGGCTGACGAAATTTTATCGTTATTATTGAAGCGGCAGGTTCGAGTGGGGGGCAAAAAACTTTGTTGCTTATTCAGCGGGTAGCGTTAATCAATGAATTATTGGTATTCCGCGGTCATTAGTCGGCGAATGCCACCTGTTTGGTAACGAGCGGCTCGCGCATAAATTGCGTCAGCCCTCCGAATTAATTAGTAGGATCCTAAGTGGGTATCGTTGGAAATTACTGCGCTCCTTTCTTTACGATGGGGCCGCAATGACAAACTTCCGCGCGTCGTTAGCGCACCCACCCACATGCATGGACGAAAGTTTCAAGTATATAACTATGTACTACGCTCTCTATTTTCCGGCTTCCAACGCCGCGCCGCGCCGTGCCGGCCCAGTCACTCCTCCAGTCACTTCGCGCTCTGTTGATATTCCAAGTTTAAGCTTACATTGTTCTCCCCAATGAAATTTACGAGCATTCTTTTTAGCAGACATGCACGTATTTTGTATAATCGCGAATATCATATCAGATGCAAAAGTTAGTATGATAACGGAGAGTTAAGGAACAATGGATACTTCAAAATTCAAAACAATATTAATTAAACTTTATATATTAGAGTTTTAATTAAATTTTCAGTTAAATAAAATAGTAAAAAGTAATGTAACGCAATTCCTACGTTGTGTTGGTGAACTAAACAAAAGTTGTTTGATAGTAGTGTTAATTAAATGTTTCAAATTCATATGGACAGCAAAAATGGTCTCATTTAGTGCTGAAAATCGTTTTTGAAGATGAAGCTTAGTAGATTAAGGGGCATACTAATAAACACAAAAGCAAAGTTTTAACTCCAAGCCTCGACTATAACTATAGCATCAAGAATACGCCACATAACATCTGCTTCCGAAACTAGTTTGTTCTTTACACGAAATACACTGTATTCTGGCAATCTACTAGCATATTCAAGCCAGATGTTTTATACCGAAATTTGGGAGACACAGATCAATATATCCGCCCTTCCAAGGATAAGAGGAAAGCGCAGGAAAGCTATTGCGCTCTCAAACGTCAGAAGCTTGAATATCGAAGCGGTGCGGAGTCGTAAAGGAAATCGGCGATCTTCTTGAAGGGACTAGAAGCGCCAAGTAATGAAAGCGACTTTTTGTCGAATCTCTCCATCCGGTGAGATCCGGGGGCGGAGGATACTTCTCAGTTTGAGGTATGAAAACGTCGTTAAATCGAAGAGAAGAAAGAGGTAGAGTGGCTCTGGGAGAAGACGAGGGGGGAAGGCGGTGGACGTTGAAGCGTGGCGGCGCGTTTGCCGATGCTTCTTTAATTTGTCTCGGTGCGGATTGATGGAAGCAATTTCGTCGCCCGCGAGGAGCCACTCTTAAAACGTCCCCTCTCAAACCCACGAAAATTTACGACCGTCATTTCCTTAATTGTTCCCTGGCACGACTTATTTTTCACACGAGAATTCCCGGCCCGTTGCCTTCTCCCTCGCCACACCGTCACGCTGCTCTTCTTTCTTGCATGATTCCACTTTATTCCAGTATGGCGGCGGAATACGCGCAGTGATTCGCTTCCTCACCAGAACCGCTCTTCTTACTCGCATTCGCAAAAAGATACCAAGAACCACTTTGGGATAATGCGCGCGCGCGCGCGCGCTGGTGCCCTTTTGCGGTGAAAGAGGACGCTGCAGCGTTTCACGGTAGGTTCAGTTGGAAACGTCGAAACAAACGGTTCACGATGTCCGTGTCACGTTTCGAGGGCTGCGCGCCACTTATTCTGTAATGGCTCGGCATTTAACATTTTAACGATTCATGAAACCACTGCGCGCTACAACGGTATTCCGTTGTATTAGGCGGACAAGGACAAGTGTCGCTTGATATTTATGGGCAGATTCGACGCCTCACTGTAACTGTAATGATACTTATTTCTACATATAAGTATACTTCAGGGTGAAATGGCAGGATCAAACTTCTGATGCAGGTAATAAGTTGTTGGAACTATCTTTGATGAAAGAAGTTTTAACGATGTCTAGCTCGATACGGCTGCGCCATTTGACAATTTAGAAATTCTTTTGAAGCAATCTTTACAAGTAATAAATATCGTAACATATTTGAGTCGGTCTCACAAAAAATTGATTTTTCAATCATGAAAGAATTTTCTAAATCGGTTGAGTAGCTTCTGAGTCTACCACGAACAGATAGAAGTATAAACTTTCTTTGGATATGTATTCATATGGAATATAGATGTATCGTAAATCTATGTGCAAATTGCACACGTAGAGTGCAATGTAGAATCTACGTGGAAATTGCAGATGGATTCGACTCTAGAGATCAGGTTGCTGGTGCCTTCGGTTAGAGTTGGGAATGAAGCCGCAGCGCTTGCTGCTGATGCTTATTTGTCAGAACACGGTTGACGAAGTGATTGATCCTCTTTCAGCAATCAAGCCTTGATGAAAGGGATATAGGAGAGACCTGTGTAATTCGGTACACTCGTCTGTGTACCATGGAAATTATCACGCTTAAGCGTGTGTTGAAATTTGCAGCTGAAAGGAACCTTTCCAAATATCGGATTTACTTAGAATGGATAATATCAAGTAGAAATTAAAATGTTTAATAATTCTACCCTTATCCCTCGTCACCATTTTTTCTATAAGATGATTTTGAAAATTTGGGACATCGGCTTTAGTGCAATTTAGTATATCTTTTTAGTATACACTAAAAAATATTTACCACACAATTTGAGCTGTTTTGGCTCACGGTATTTTCACTGAAACGTTTGCCCTTGGAAAAACTATTGCAAAAGGTTGTAAGAAAAATTCAACGTTATTCGTAGTAACTTAGTTTGTTGACTCGAGACCAGAAAGGGTCTACAATAAGAATAAATTAACCTAAGAGTATTAACTATTCATAGACATTTTTTAAGAGATTTCGTAGAATACAAGAGGTGTTTTCAATCTAACTAGTTAAGTTGTATTACAAACTGAAGTTTCAAATTGTGCACCATACAGATTAAGGTTTATGACAATTTGAAAAGCATGATTTTTATTGTTTGCGGGAGTATTTCACAGAATTCGGAGAATCTTTCAGGCGGTGATAAAGTTAGTGCTAAAGTGAACAAGCGTGCGTCTTGGAAGTTGAAAGCAGCACGCAAGTGTTTACGACAAGCGACACGCACCCTTGCAGATCGCATTTTCATTCGCGCGACAAGCAAGTGGGAAGGGATCTCAAATCATTAATCTTCCGCGCATTAACTCAGACCACTCTCACTGGACCAAGACTTGTTAGTGTTGAGGAATTCCCGTTAGATATAGGAGATGTTTCAAAAATAGACTGAAGCAGTTCAGTGACTGACAGGTTATTTGGTGAAGATTAATATTTGGCATATAACGCGTCGGATTGGTTTATTTGGTGAATTAGCGCGTTATAAAATAATTGGACTAGGATAGTTGTATTAATCAACTGGAGCAAGAATAATTTGACAGTAATAAAGTTTGTACTTAGCAATTAATTTCGTTAACTATTCTAGAAAAATGTGATTTTTAGAAGCGACAAGACACTCTTTAACTTTCAACTTATTTTGTATTTGTTATGTCAATATACATAGATTGCACCTGTACACACACTAAATACTGAAAATTGATAGTGCTATATAAATATCCACACTTTTCAAAAGTATTTACTGATCATTTTCAAAATTATCTAATCGTGTAATAAAATGTGAAGAAAATTCTCTTAACACACCACAAACAACTAACCAATATATTATTTCTAGACATTCATGTTTAAAACTAAATATTCTGTGGGAAGCAGCGTGCTGAAGAACATATTTCATTATATCGTATCACAAATATTATGCATGCAGCACAATATATAAGGCGGGAGGTATTCATGTATAATTAACATGATTAGAAAATTTATAATTATTCTGTATCGTATAACAGTTTAGATCGAGAGTGGTGACTCGAATGCAAGTAAATTGCCCTGTACGTATGCACAATTACATCAAAAAGTATCCGGTCGTATTCTTATGATGTTTACCTTTGAGGCGACCGGACGTTTTTAGCAGGAAATGTACAATCCGCTATTATTTCAGTACGGCGAGTGGCGATGAAAATTGGTGAAATGATAGGCGAGGAGAAGAGAATGAGGTGTGTGGAAGAGCGTAGACCGTCAAAGTCAATCGTGGTAGATCGAGTGAGCCAAAGCGATAGATCAGAGCTTGTTGTTACGGGATGCCAGGATGAGGCATTCATCAACATCTATCAGGCCTAGCGGCGCTCTCGGAGCCGGGTCCTTTAAAGCAGCTCAACGGCCCGGATGCTGCGGCGGGCCGCTCCCGAAATCGTAAATTTACCAAGTAAAACGCTTGCCGGCGAGGCTCGCGCCCGCATCCGCGACGAGCCAAATGGTGCCAATTTACGCCGACGGGAAAATTATACGGCAGGATACACTGGCCGAATATTTTAAGACTGTCACTGGTTAATGTTACGTATCGAGCTAATTTTATACCTAAATAGAGCCGCTATTCGTGGAGCCTCCTACCATCACGTTCCATTCACTGAACTCGTTATATGATCTTACTTTTTCTTCCTAAATGTGTCCATGCTTTTAAATCCGGCAGAATTTCACTACAAAAATGTGCTTTTGCTAAAAGCTCTATCGAAATAGGTGCCACGAATCGCTACCGTTGAATAGCGTTACATAAGTACAGTGTTACATTATGTAAATGACTTTATACGAACTTATTCAACATCTTGGTACATGACCATAAGTAATAGGTATAATGCTATATAAAAAAAAACTTTGGATAAAGAAATCTATCACTTACAAATGTATATATATGCTGGTAAGTACATTACCAGATCATTCCATATGGATTAATTTGTACCGATTGCAAACCGCAGAAAGTGGATTGATGGGGAGCTAGAAGAGTTTGACACTAACGATTCCCAATACTACTATAAACCAATCATATTTCAAAAACTTAAACCTAAACTATATTTGCTCCCTACATACAACTGTGTAAAATTTTAGTATAAAAATGCGGTTCTACGAAAAGTTCTATCGAAATGGTTGCGAAATGGCTTTTCCCGTGAATGTTTGAATTAACGACTTGGATATAGGAATATGTTTGACTAAGGCTTTCAAAGTTTTTACGAATATGTATCATATTGGCGCATGTATAAGATTTTGTCTGAACAGTAAAAAGAAATTGATAACTTGGAAATAAAAGTGGACTGATAGGGAACTATAAGAGTCAGACCTAAGGGACCTGTCATACCTAATGAATGATGAGTCTTACGATAATAACAACTAGTACAATTTCATTGTACAATCTTGTTACATTACGTTATACGTAATATAAAAAGTACCAACAATTCTATAATTTTGTAATAAGTAACATAATCTATAATGATTTACTGCATGAATCACAATGTGCAGACAAATTTCTATAAACACTGAAGAAACTTGTACACGCGCTTTCCATTTGAAGGGGATATCTGTTCTCATAACTGAAGAAATACTTTCTCGCAGACTGGTTCTTCACAGTGTTAACGATATTGCGCTGGTGCGTGCGGAAGTGAGACGGTTGCGAAACTGAACGTGGCTGTAATGGTAACCGCAAGACTATTGTAGCCATTGCGAAACGAACGACGGATCCGGTTTCACTCGCAGCAAAAAGCGGAAGCTAAGACAACGAGGTTATTCTCGATTCTACGTTTTGCCCCAGTGGCACTGTTATTTTAACGAGGGTATTGCGTGTCGCGCCGTCATTCCTTTAACGTCCGCGTGTCCTTTTTCACTTTACGCCCCTGCCGGCTATCGCTCCCGCTCGTTAAATATGTATCTTTTGCTATCAGATTCGACCTTCCGAGTACCCGCTCTTTTTGCTCCACCCGAAATTTGTATATCGTTTTTAAATATTATTTTTGCTCTTGTGAGGTATTCCATACAGCTTGTATTATTAAGTACAGTACAAGTATAAGCGATGAGTAATACTAAAATAACAATAACTATGACTGGCTTCAAAATCCTATTATGATAATTAAAAGTAAATGGTCAACATAATTAGTTTTAAGGTAATAAAATAAACTAAGATATCTAGTGCTAAAGAATTACTACGCCAAATCTGCATCGACACAAAACAACAAGGAATCATCCCTTAAGAGGTAAAGTATTCCCCTACCCTTAGATATGATTCTCAGAGATCCGGAGAGTATATTACCAAACACCGAACTGTAACACAACGCCATTGTATTCGGAAACTCCAGAATAAGAACACGGTGTTACCAACAAGAGATGCCATATTTCAAGAAAGCCACGTTTTTGGTAACGAGTCAAGTTGAGTTTCCTAACACTTCTTTTTCTTCTCTCTCTTTGCTTTCCCTTCGCATTTGTCACATGCGTGCAACAGAGGTGGAAATATACGACTGAATGGTCAACAATAGAAAGAATTACATTGCTGTGGTATCAAAAAAGAAGCAATGCGAAAAGCTTTCAAATATTCAAGAAAGGCGAATCTGGTATGTAGATAAATGGCTAAATAAATAAAACTGTTATGTTTCATATTAAACGTCACAAGAATAGATTAAAATATGCAATGTACAGTATTCTGGAAAGCTTGTTCCTTAAAATATATTTATATTCAGGCAGTCACCATAAACAGGGCTCTGAAACGCGCCAGGAAAATGCAAGGCCAACGCCTGTTTCTCTTGAATTTCAAGAAGTAAAGAAAGAAACTGACATAATTAAGAAAACTTTTGAAACACAACACAAAAATTCTCCCATGGAAACTTCGCTGATAGTAACGTGTTTAATTAGACAATTTTGAAAAAGACTAAATACTTAGTAGATGTTTTATTAAAAATAGTAAATTTCAAACGCTTCACGAGTACCAGTTTAAAGTAACGCATTACAGCAAGATTAAGAATATCTTTAGGAAGAGTTGAGTAGCGGTGGTACGAGCATACATTTAATACGATTAATTTACTAGGCGGAGAAGATAAGCAGAGAGGTGCGCACAGAGGAGGCGTTAACATTTCAGCGGGTGTCAAGGGGAAATTTTTAAAGCGGCTCCCGCAGCCTTTTCGCCCACTGCCTTTTATACTAATATCCGCGGAGGTCTGCCGTAGTTCGTGCAATTTACAGGCCAAGCGAGCGAGCGGCGTTCATTTGTAAAAGAACGGGCATGGCCAAGGTCCCATTTCCGCGCGTGAACTCGTTGGAGTAATTCATGACGGTTCCTTGCGGAATATGCGCCTTCTTTCTCAAGGTGCGTTTTTTCCTTGAAAGAAAGGTTACTTGTACAGTCTGTCGGGTGGAAGTGCGCGGATAACGCTGAGGTTCATGGAGGTCTGCGTATCTCTTGTTGAATCGCAGTAGAAGAGAAATCCTTTTTCAATGGCAATGCTTAGTATCCGGTTTTAAGAGTAATTTACTATTAACCCTTCCTGACTGAATAAGATTACAGTAATTCCTGCGATTTATTTGAAAGTGCTGATTTAATCAAATAATATATATTTTTCAGACGGATCATGTTTCGACATAATCAATCTCATAGAGCTTACAAATGATCAAATTCAATTCTTGTTTTTGAAATAAATTTGGTACATCTACGCTGCAACATTGAGCAGTCCAATTTTTCGATCTTGAATAAGAGCACTAAATGCGAAGCTACTAAAAACTGGGCTTTCTTTCTCAAGATGCGTCTCTTCCTTGAAAGAGAGGTTACTTGCAGAGTCATTGAGGTGGAGGTGCATGCAGAAGAGCGGGGTCGAGAGGGAGTCGGCGGCGTATCTCTTGCCGAATCAGAAGCAGAGGTGGAATGCCCTCTCGGTGTCGGCGACTGGCCATACACGATAGCCGTGATTCGTGAAAAGAGCGGCACTCGCGCTATTTCACGTCGCTTCCACGCTGAAGAGCGCGGTTATCAGCTGGAGGGTCTCTGGGAGAAGATTGCCCAGTCGAGCAAATTCAGGGTTACCGTTCGAGCCGAGAATCCTGGTACAATCCTCTTTCAACCTTCCTTCCTGCCTGCCTTCCTTCCTTCCTTCCTTCCTTCCTTCCTTCCTTCCTTCCTTCCTTCCTCCTTTCTCCCTACACACACTTGCTGGTCCTCCTGGCTGGCGGCTTCCTCCTGGGAATCTGGCGTCTCGCATCACGGAGCCTCGCCGCGTGGAATCGAGTCCTCGGCGAACATATTGGTTGGTACTGTCGGGAAGTTGGAGCCCCGATTGCCGGGGTGATGCTGAATGGGAAGAAAAAGAGAGGCCGACGACGGGCGGCGGGCTTCATTCAAATGAGATCCAAGCTAGAGCCGAGCCGGAAGAGGCTGGGACTAAGAGCAATAGCGTAGAAGCGTCTCCGCGCAGGGGAACAGGAAGATGTTAGCCCGACACGGTGAAAGCGAGAGCGAACCGCCGAGTGCGGGAGAGAGCAAGAGAGAGAGAGAGAGAGAGTCGGCAAAACCGGGCACTGGTATCCTCGAGTGTTTTTCTATTCAGAGAGGACGCGCATAAAGTTCTATATACCGAGTTCTATCCCGTCCTATAGCATGACGTCGATCCCCTAGGAGAGCAGGGATGAACGTAGCGCCGTGAAGGAGCAAGAGGGTGGCTGGCTCTCCCATTCTGGAGGGCCGTTCATTGAAACGAATGGCCTTGTCTGCCTTTACCCCCACACTCCTCTTCACTTTATCCCTCACACCCTCTTCTTCCTCTTCCTTTCTCTATCTTCCTGATTTCACTTGAAGCCCCCGCGCGATCTTCCTCCGGGCCTGTTGAAGTGCGCCACCGGCTCACCCCGTGTCGCCCTCGGCCTTTATACCCGTGACCCTCGAACGCGTTCACTCTTACCGCACGATCCTCCTTTCCCTCCCTTGCCCCACCCCCCCCCCCCTTTCCTATCCCCTTCCTTCCTTCCTTCCTTCCTTCTCCTTCCACTCCCACCCCACCCCACCCCACCCCTCCTGGATTACTCCTCTGCTCGTTCTCCCTCTACTACCCCTCACACCCACACCCACACACCCTCCGTCTACTCCTCCGATGCTCCGAAGGACGCTTCGGGCTCCAGCTAAAGCATCATTTGAATAAATGCGGAGTTACGGCGACCGCGTTACGAGGCCAACGGAAGCGCGTACCCAGGCCAGCAGCACATTTCGCAACTCTATTAATGTCCCCGAGCTACCTTCCGGCAACTGCCGGTTATAGTGTTGTTTACTGCCTTGGAGTTGAGCTGACAGTCATTAGAGGTGGCAGCGCATCTTCGACATTGTACGTGTAATCGATGCTAACACTGTCAGGGAGGATCATCTATCTTCGTCAAGTTTCACCATCTCAAGTCTTTCGCACTATTAATATACTACGTATCGTACTCGCGCACGAACAGTGGCAGAAGTTAATTAAGAAAATGAAGGTCTGTGTTACTCGCGGGAAACTTACGACAACCAATTTGTGATTTTAACTAAGTTGACTTGTTGTTGTGATTGTTTTGAATAATCTATTTTGAAACAAAGTGTTTTCATAAGTTGTTCTTGAACAATCTTGCGGTTTTCACTTGTTTCGCTTTTCTTGCTCGTTCAGTTTTGCTATATCTTGAGTTGAAGTAGTTTGTTTCCTAGTTTTAATTTTATATCAATACTTGCACGCAAGATTTTCACTACTATTCTATCAGAAACATGTAAATAAAAATAACATACTTTAGTAACTCTAAGTATTCTTTTTGTAAATTACGTTTTTTGTTATTATATTTTTTGGGGCATTTATTTCTTTCGATTTGTATTTCGAATTTCAGTTGGAGGGAAACATTTGTATAGCACAGACAAAGGGATAAAAACGTCAAATGTATTTTCGATCGAAACGTATTAAAAAACTTTCCATTTTGCAGCTGTGCTTTGTTCGAAGATATATAGAAACAGTGTTAGATATTCAAAATAGTAGTTCCCAGAATATGCTTGTGAATTTCTCCGTTGACATTTGAATTACGGGCAGATTAGATTTTACCGTTCCTTGCTACTCTCCTTGCCGGCGGGGAGACACCGGCTGCGCTCCAATATTTGCGTTTGTCATATCTTCTTATATCCTCGTATCCTTAAATATTTGACATGCTTATAGCGATGTGGAACGCCTTGTAAGGCGCTCGCTGTTACAGCCGCTCTCTTAATCATACTGTTAGGGAATCTTTCAAGCACTAAGTGAAGTTTCACACTGAAAAATGAAGCGCTTTGTTACTTTAAAAAAAGAAATTTCCGAAGGAACTTAACAAGTCTAATGGATTTCAAATTAAATATAAAAATGCATTTGGTGCGTTATAAAATTAATAATTCCATATTTGGCATACCACTTGTAGCATGACATTAGCATCACGAGTGTGATATTATTAAAGACATTAGCATATAATGACTCTGTTAATTAAATAAGCATTTCTACCGCTTAAAATTGCCTCTTGTATTCTCGTATCCTTAAATATTTGATACACTTATAACGACGCGAATGAAAATACTATACTAAATATGAAAATGCAACTGATTCTTTATAAAACAAGGCTAATTTAACTCACTTGTTGCATAATACTAACAATATCTAATTATTTAACTAGACAACTATTAAATAACTCTGTTACATATATAACCATAATTACATTCTCGGTCTGGCAATTGAACTTGTTGACGTTCTAACTGCAGAGTGTCTCAAATGGTACTCCGTTTTTTCATCACATTGCTGCATTCAGTACTGCTATCATTCAGCGTGATTGCAACATTCTATTTTTTCTGCACACATACGAGTATGTACAATGCAAAAAGGGTGAAAATAGCGGCGATCTGGCGTTCCCGGTGAATCGCAGTGTTCCGCGAGCGAAGTGAAAGTTCAACAAACTCGAGGAAGCCGATGCGATGGACATCGACGGTGCGCGGCGCGGCGCGGCGCTTCGGTCTCGGCTGGTGCGCGCCTGAGCTGGACGACGGCAATTATCTAGCCGGCGCTGCTCGGCCGTCGTGTACTCCGAATAAACAAATAAACATTGCCCCGTTGCCCGCACCAGAAACGTGCCAGGCTATTCTCGCGATCTCTCCTGCCGCCCCACCTAACCCTCCGCCGGCCCCTCTTCGTCCCCTCCAACCCTTCTCCAGAACTATCTCTTCCTTTCTGACTCTTACGCACTGCATATATCTTCTGCGGTTCATCGGTCCGCTTCTATGTATTTACAATGTACAGCACCTGACAAAATAGTTGTCACAATCTAGAAAATGTTCGCTGAATAAAAAGTGAAATTTTGTACTATGCGCACCTGTTATACATGACTTTGTAAAAGCCTCCTTGTAGGGGAGGAGGCTTTTTGTCGCAACCCCCTAAAAAAGTCTTGCATATCGTGTGTACATGCTACAAAACTTAATTTCTTCTCTGGTGGCTGTTTTGCAGATTGTGACAACTATTTTGTCGGATGCAGGGTAACAAACTTATCTTTGAATTGATAAGCAACCAAGTAACTATGAATGAAGTTTACAGATTAAGGGGTTACATATAGCGAGAAATAAATTGAACATCCATTTCTTATGAATTAAAAAAGTTTGAAGAATATATCCTGAACAGTTGACAGCTTATTTTCAAGTATTAACAAAGTTACACTTAACTTACAGAACGCAGTTTAATTGAAGGAACTTCAAATGTCACGGGTAATTTTTTGGAAGTACGTTATTAAAATCAATTGACCGATTGACACGAAATTTATACCAGATCTTGTTTTAAATATGATTTAGCAACTCAAGTTCCCCTTTTTTAAAATTTCTTTTCTCAGTCGTTTACATTATAAAAAATAGTATGTATTTTTACCTAAAATGTCAAAATAAAACTTACGATGGCTGTTTTTTGGATAAACTGTTTGGATAATCTGTTTGACACCTTTACACTGGTCACCAACAAATAGTGTTTTGAAAACCGGGCCCTAAATCAGTATGCAGGTGATTAAAACAGAACAGAGGAGTGAGCCTTTTCAAAGAAAAAACTTTACTTTGGATGTCACGCGTTCTCGGTCAGATGTTGAATGAATTAATAATAATTTTGAGAGGTTCTTCCGCAAAGACAGGATGAGCTGAATAATGTTGCACCAAACAGTTACATATATATGTAATTAGCAGCATGTAAACTGATAGATTGGGAATAGAAAAGTGGATTATTTAAGAAAAAGTCGTGAAATTTTTAAATTAGAACTGTTGTACTCCACTTTTATCAGATATGTATATGGTTATATGCATACACGTGTGACGTATTAAAGATGTCGTACCTGGTTTAACCTGAGTTAAATTTCTAGCGTGCATTAATAGTGACTTAATTTAAATAATAGGTCGTTGTAGATGTTTTTGCTATAAACATTTTCTTGATATACACTTCTCACAAAAATTAATGCATCACTTTTTTTGACCGAAAAATCACCGATTTTTGAAGCGGCATAACTCGGCTCTACAAAATCGTACAGCAATTTTTTAATACTCATTTTAAAGCTTGAAGCTTCCTCTTTCAGATCCTGTATCGCATTTTTACTTACAATAATTTGTCTCTTATTAAACAAATGAAAACTCGAGCTACCTTTTTTCTTTTCGAATTACGCAAGTTCAAGAGAGTGCACGGAGTTGGAATTTTTTTTTGGTGAATTCACATTAATGTTATCTTGTAAAGGAAAGCTTCCTCTTTAAAATGAGCTATTGGAAAGTCGGATACGATTTTTTAAAAGTTGTTTATCGCACTGTTATTAAAAAGTGTGCCGCCGGCACTTCTTGCTCATGGAGGATAACGCTCAGCCCCATAGGGCAATGCACATACGACAATTCCTTCGGAATAGCAACATTCGAACAATCAAGCGAGCACCCACTACTCACTCCAGATCTCAATCTTATTGAGCATAGGGATGTATAGGGTGGCAGCTACGACATCTTGCAAAACATCCAACAATTCTGCAGGAATTAGAGGCTGCCACGCACGCACGCACGCACGCACACACAGGCACGCACGCACGTACACACACGCGCGCACACACACACGAGGAACAAGTCCGACCGAGCAACCTCGTCGTGGTGTATCTTGGGTAATTCTAATGCCGGCGGCACACTTTTTAATAACAGTGCGATAAATAACTTTTAAAAAATCGTATCCAACTTTCCAATAGCTCATTTTAAAGAGGAAGCTTTCCTTTACAAGATGACATTAATGTGAATTCACCAAAAAAAAATTCCAACTCCGTGCACTCTCTTGAACTTGCGTAATTCGAAAAGAAAAAAGATAGCTCGAGTTTTCATTTGTTTAATAAGAGACAAATTATTGTAAGTAAAAATGCGATACAGGATCTGAAAGAGGAAGCTTCAAGCTGTAAAATGAGTATTAAAAAATTGCTGTACGATTTTGTAGAGCCGAGTTATGCCGCTTCAAAAATCGGTGATTTTTCGGTCAAAAAAAGTGATGCATTAATTTTTGTGAGAAGTGTATATGTAATGAATATTATGATATGTTGTAGCTTATAATTGGCCTGGATTATAACTCTCTAAGGACAGGCAACCACATTAAAATCCGTGGAATGGTTTTCGAGATTACATGAAGATTTCTTTGCGCAGGAAGCATTTTTATTTCGTCTTGTGGCGCATTTATACTCACTGTTCGCTCCCCCGAGGAGTAAGCGAAATTAAATATAGCCTCTATCCATCTGAAGGAAATATACTTCTGAACGCTGCAAGAATTATCCAAATCAGTTGGGTAATTTTGGAGATTACGTCAAGCACACATTCATACAAACTTTCTTTTTTCGTATAAATAATTATACACAGACAGATAATAGATATAGATTATAGTAAATAATGGAATACATTAATTATACATAATCTATAGGATGCAGTGAGGAGAGTATAGAGAGAATAATATTCCTGCATAATTAAAATTACTAAATTATTTACAATTCTTGTATAGCCGCGCGTACTGGACACTGGCAATTCAAAGGTAAGTGAATCACCCTGTAGAGTGCAGCTGCTCTACCGTGCCGACTATGTATTATTCTCCGCTCGACCATTAGTTCGCGCGACTATTATTGCCGTGTTGCTACTGCTTCTGCTGACGTACCAATAGTTTTCCCTCCGAGTTCCAGTGAAATACGCCGGGTTTCACTGAACTTTCTCTCAAAGGCACATCAACGTGTTTCGTTGTCATGGGTTTGCTTGCTCTGATTAGAGCAATTACATATTACACAATATTTTATTAATAGCTCAACACATTGTCTACCACTCATGATTAAAATTACAACACACTAACGACCGACTGAGTTAGCCGCGGGCATGTAAATGTGGGCAATCGAAAAGCCGATTAATAGACTACCGATCAATAAGCGTTAGCATCAAAAAGCCTGTTTAATAGGCTTCCGGTAGTTACATTATTCATTTTAATACTGATTTTACCATTAATATTTGGATTTAAGATCAATTTAATATTAAATTGGATTCTTGTTTTTTAAATAAATTTGGCGCTTTACCTCAACGCTGTTGGCAAAAGTGGAGATAAATCAATTTTAGTAAATATGGAGCTTCATATTACAATATATAGAACTGAATTTAATATTATTTGTACAAAGTTTTATTAAATCGTATTGGTGGGAATAAAAAGAAATGACGGTTCATTTGGTTCACGTTTCTGAAGACATCACATCGACTAAATATCGATCCTAGAGCATGCGCGTTCTTCGTATTTAAACATGTGAGGAATCGTTCAATTAATAAGGAGTATTTCAACAAAATAATCCTCTAGTATTATACCTTTGCTCTGAATTCCTACTGTATTGCGTCTAATTTACATTCCATTGCATTTATTAGTATATCCAATCTAAACACATTTTATATTAGATCGTCCCAAAAATTCTTTTCACTTCTATACCAGAAATTAAAACATAAATATTCCACTATCATCTAGTGACGTATATGTGTTATATAAGTCATTGTTTTCCAGTAGCTTCCTCACATTTCTCCAGACGCCTCATGATAATATTTTCGGAAGACGTCTCTAATTCAGTACAAAAATATTGATCTAGATGAATTAGGATTACGGAAAGAGCTTTCCGGTGGAGCAAATAGAATGTGAGGCAGTCGGAAGTGTATTCGCAGAGGTTTAATGGGCTTACTACTATAATTAGTATATACCATTTAAATACACTTTATAATAAAACATTCTAACGGATCTTTTCACTTGTGTACTAGAAATTAAGAGTGTAAATGTTCATGAACTCAATCATTTACTGAAGTATATATATCATATAAATCATTATTTTCCAGTAGCTTCTGCACATTTCTCCAAAAGCTTTACGCTGGTATTTCGGACTATGTCTTTGGAAAAGTACTGATCCAGATGAATTAGGATTACGGGAAGAGCTTTCGGGAGCAGGAAATAGAATGTGAAGCTCTCGGAGATGTATCCGCTGAGGATTAATGAGCATTAGTTAGGTAGGCGGCTATTATTTATCTGGCCGGAGCGGTGTTGGTCGGACTGGGCAGATGCGAGGAGTGGAAGGCCAGCGGCCGAGAGCCCTCTTTCACGTTGCTCTCGTTCGCGTGCCGGTCTATTTCGGCCAAGGCACAGCATCCCAAAAAGAAGGCGCGCTACGCATTCGCGGCAGCTTTTACAGCGAGCCATTAACTGCCGGCCCGTAAGTATAAACTTAGGACAGACTCTATCACAGATGGAACACAAGAGTGCAGCCCGTTATCTCGAAGAATTTCCTAATTCTCCTTCTGCATATCCGGACATAAGGGCAAAGCGGATGGGCTTATGGAATGTATCTTTACTTCATGTATAATCATATGTCAGTAGAAACAAGTATTTTTTAAAAAATGTGAACGGACTTGAGAAAGGGGCAACATAAAAATGCGCAAAAAAGTACAAAATAATTTCTTTTTGTACTTACACTTTTGTGTTGCTTACTTTTGAAGTCGGTTCATATTTTTTTACAAATATTTTGATTCGCCCTCTTCAGTGTCGGAAAAAATGTTTACAAAGGGCAGCACTGCGGGAACGTTCTCCGCGGAATGTAAAATATTTTATTTCCATCGGAGCTCTCATTCAAAAGTTATTCCACGACAAATAAAAAAAGGGTTTTTATGCAATGACAACAACTAATTTTAAACAAATTCAAAAAAAATGTACAGGAAAACCATTGAAGGAATTTCCCGAATAAGATACAAAAGCTCTCGTCCTGTTGGATCGGAGAAATATAGCTAGACAAACGTAAAAACGGGGTGTACTGAACGAATTGAAAGAATCCCGTTCTTTCGAAGCCAGTGAAAGAACGGAATATAGAAATGGAACCATTTAGATTTAATATTTCGGCAAAATCCACTTAACCATGTTACCCGGAAAGAGTGAATAACGCTAAATTTTAGAGCTTAATCATCATGGATAGAACGCAACAATGCTTTACATGCAACAAAAGAAGTTAGTACTAAATAATACAGTTATCATCTAAAATAATGTAACATGGAATTAATGAGCAGAAAATGAAAATAAATCCAGACAAGAAACTAAAAATGTTGAATTTGCTTATTGCAACAGTATTTCTACTACGAATATGTGGAGGACAGTAAGTTTGTGTCAGGAAGAAAGCTATTTGCTTGTAAAATGGCACCGATGTCATCTTTTAGGTACATTTAGGTCTGACTCACTATGCTCAGACTTCTCGCGCCTATACTAAGTAATTACACCGATTGGCAGTACAGGGTGCAAATGTTTATCAATACCAAAAAATTTTGCAATTGTCGCAATTTGTTCGTTCCTGATAACGAGTTAAATGTACGAGGAAAGTGCAACTGTAACTGTACAAAGTTTGGTACGTAATGCTTGAATTTGTATTAATATAATAATAAAAGTAGTATTTGGCACATAGTTCTTGAGCATACATACTCATTAAAACTTTTGGATTAAGTATGTCAACAGACATATTCCAAGTGCATTTTTCCATTAGCTCTGATATGCTGGTAGTTCGTATGTGGCGCAAAGCATACGCTAAATACTGGTCACTGGAGTGCACTATAAGTCTAAAGCCAAAGGTGCTTTCGCTGTAAACTGAGAGAGTCAACAGTAACAGAAAAGAAAAACACATTTAAACAAAATATACGCTACGTATTGAGAACCTCGACCGTTGAAAAAAATAAACCGAATAGATTATTAAAAGTAGCGTACTTAATCTAGAGGGATAATGTTCAATGTATATTATACTTTTTGTTGTTGTCAGCTCTAACTCAAGATTTGTTAGAGTTCCTTGATATTACTGTTTCGAGCAACAAAAATTACGAGTTGCTTATACATCGGTGGCAGTGTAGGCAAAATATCAATACCGATAATACCGAAATATTCAGTTGGAACGAGCAACAAAAAGTACCACGATGTTCCTCCAGTGAAATTCCAATATTGTAGATGATTTTTGAAGCTGTGTGATAAATTATGCAAGCTCGAAACATACAATAGCTTATGGAAATCTGTTTTGTTGGCTGCATCTCTTTCTCCCACTCGGTTCTCATCTCGGTCATTGCTGACATCACGCGCACGCGGCGAATTTATCGCCATAATTTATCGTCACACACTCGTCGCCATCATTTTTTGCGCCAAGGTTTGTTTTCATGTGTAAATATTGTTACGTCCCAGAGTGGCGGGCCGCAGCGGCGCACGAAATGACCATATTTCTCCCGGGAAATATTTTAAACAAGCTGCTACCGCCGCTGCCACTGCCAAACAGTTCTTTCGGCACAGCAGCACGCGAATGTATCTTTTTGAATGCCGCGATTATAAATCAAAGTAGCCGAGCGCCGGCGAAAAAGTTACAGTTGGAATAACAGAAAATCCTGCACTCCGCGTTGCTTGAATCACGTTGTGTTTTACACGTAATTAGGTATTGCTCGACTTTGCGTCGCAGGAACGCGCTACATTGCTTTGGATGACAGACGATTTAAGTACGTTTTACCTTTTCGTTTTTAAAACTGTGATAAATGTAGGAAAGTGTAAACGCATAATTTTAATTGTTTTGCTAGATCAAAGCTGAAATTACTTTTTGATTCATATTGTTTTCCTTTGATCAAAACTGGTAACATTACGTTACGATTGTTTGGGTTCAAAAACAATGTGCTTTCGTGAATGGGTCAAGTATTTATAAGAGGGATATAACGATGAATTATTTTATAGGAAATCTAACAGAATTATATTTTCCATCCCTGTTATATTATATTTCAGAGGGCAGACTTGTACTTAGAGCAATATTTAGCACTTCCATTAATCTTTGTTCAAAGTTTTAGCGCCATTTTTGTATATGTAAATAAACCTATCTGTGTGGTATAAGAACACAAATCACTTTTAATCGACTCAAAGTGTTAACGGCATCTGACACGCCCTTATCATTTTAAACACCGAAACAAAGATGTATGAAGCCAAATTATACCAATTTAAGAAAGTCCCGAAGTTCAGAATTTGCTTGAATAGGCAAACGTTACACAAACGACCCCCTCTTCCACTTAGAGACATGAAGAAAGGTAATCTCTTCACCGCTTTCCTGACGACGATTCTATTAAGTCTTTGTACAATACCAAAATCCTCGTTTCTTATTTAAACAACCAACGTATCACTATTTTCATTAATTTTACTCCACCGTCGACACAAACAAATAATACTAATACCTAAAAAAGAAAGATGCAGGCCTCTAGGCCGATAGGTATCGAGAAAGACACATCAGCGGCTGATTTTCCCGGAGCGTTGATCCGCATAGCGGGTGAAATAAGGCTGCAGGGGCGGCGGGAGGAGGGGGTGGGCGGGTGGTTGGTATAAGAGGGGTGCGGGGAGGTTGCTTGATTCCTAGAGTGGATATAGGCTGGAACACAGTAATGTAGGAGGGATGACAGAACGGAGAGCCTACCTGGCCGCGAGCCAACCCCTCCGGTAGGACTGACGATAGTGCATCGTCGGTGCATAGTGAGAAAGAGAGAGGCACTCCCGGTGCATAGTGGGTGCCGGGACTACTCCCTCCACCGGGGCGAATAGGCGCCCGCATTGCAGCTATGGCCCACCATCCTAATGATGGCAACCACGCAGGTACAAATCTACCACCACCCCCCTTCTGCCCCCTCCCTCCACCCTCCGCGCCCTCTCGCCCTCCCGCCCTCCTGCGCCATCGCCATCCCCCTTGGCACCCTACCGTTCTGCTTCTACTCCTGGCTGAACCCCTAACCAACCGCTGCCTCCGCTGCCTCTGCCATTCCCGTTGCTATCTAGCACGTTCGCGATTTTCTGCTGACACTTTGCCCGAATGCCGCTATTTGGCACCGCGAGCCTTCCGCTTGCGCTGACCGGCCGATTCCATCTATGTACCACACTCTTTCCTTCCTTTTCTTCAAATTCCCCCTCGCGCCCTCTTTCGCGAATCAAACTCTCTTTCCGTTTCCCCCCACAACCGAGTCCCCCCAACCACCACCCCTTGCTTCGCCCCCCCCCCCTCCCCCTCCGCCCACCCGCCACAGTTCGCGCCTGTTTTGCGGTTATCCGGTTTCGACCTATTTTACCGTTCGCCCGGCGCCAACTGATGACGGATACCGATGCAATGGCCCAACGGATTCTGCGGCGGTCCTCCTCTCCTCCTAACCCTCTAGAAACCGCTCCCTAACCCCAACTAAGATCGGACCGCTGTTCCTTTTTTCCTCCCTTGACATGGCGCACTGTTAATGCTCGGGATCCGCTGCAAATAGGTTACCGAGTTCTATGCGAGCTTATGTCAGTGCTATCTGGCGGTTGGTGCTGTTCAGCGGATTAATTTGTTTCTTGAAAGTTCGGGGGAAACATCTGCGCCCGATGTCAGTGGGTACTGTGATTACGGGGGCACGGGAGAGAGAGTGAGAGAGAGACGAGCGGGCGTAATCATTACGGCTGCTTGGTATTACTAGATGGTGGGGGATGCGGAGGGGGTGGCGCGAGTTACAATGGAAGCAGTTACAGGGAAGTTGACTCGGACTGCGGCAAGTAGTACAAGTACGGGAGTGCCGCCTAAGCAAACTCGGCGAGTAGCGCCGCACAGCCAAGGGCCGCATCTGCTCGTCGCTTTATCCATTGGAATTCACTTGCCCCCGAGCTCAATTCCTGTCTTGGATAAAATCCCACCAATAGCAGATGACAGGAGTTAATCCCATTCGTAATGAGACGGGTAAGTCCGCCGAGGTGACTCGATGGAGCCGGGAAGAGCGCTACCAACCGATAGAGAGACACCAAGGACCAGGAGTGCCAAGAGCAAAAAGGAAGCGGCTGTATGAGGGGAAACGGGACGGAGAGAGGGAGAGAGGGAGAGAGAGAATGCGGATGTTGGAGCGAAAGAGAGGGGGAGGGCCCGGGCTCCATTCTTGTTACTCTTGGCGACATCTTTAATTCATCGAATGCGGATTGCGGGTTGAATCCTTGATGAGCTTTATTCCACATCCGCGCGCTCAAACTATTGGATCCGATGAGAGATTCTCATACGATAATACTCCACGCTAAGCCACTGTTCCACGTCTCACTTATACGGCCTCCTTCTCCTTCCCTGTCTTCCTCCCCTGCCTTTCACTTTCAGCCTGAGCTTTTGCTTCCGCCCCGAACGCCCCCCCGAACGCCCCCCACACTCCCGACGCTTGCGTCGGCACCGACAGCGCGGAATCCAAGCCCTGGTCGTGCCACCCACTTAAGAAGCTCTAAACGGGCTTTTTCGACTTTCCTCGAGTCTCTCGATCCGTTCCTCCCTCTATCTCTCCTTCCCCGCCTCTTCCTCGCTCGCCTCGGCTTCCGCTTAGCAAGCCAGCGTGGTGTTTCGTTCCAATCTCGGAGCCTCAATCCTTTCTCGTTTTCTCGCGGGAAATCGCGCGGAAAACTAGCCAGTAAGGATCCTTCTCAGTCGGTCTAGCTTTCTCCCTCTCTCTCTCTTCCATCCTCTCTTCCATCCTCTCTTCCTCCGTTTCCTGTCCGTCTCGATTCCCGGCGTCCATCCCGCGCCGCTGGACACTATTAAGGGGCCACATCCACTTTAAGACAGGGGAACTTCGACCCACTTTGTCTTACCTCGGCTGGATAATAGTGTTTCCACGGAGTGCTCGCATGAAAGCTCCCCCGAAAGAGGATAAACGAGCTTGTCAGGCCGGAAAAGAAACGCCGGAATTCTCGGATAACAGAAGTATCTCGGGCAGCATTGCCGAGCGGGCAGGCGCGCCCGCGCGCCCGCGCCCACCGCCTCGCGTTGTACGTGGGATATAGATGAGAATTGAAAGAGAATTGGATAGCGCTATTCATCGGGGATTATACCAGCCGCTTGAAATATTATTGCGCCGGAGGAGAACATGCTGCCGCTGAATTGTACCCTGCTCCTTTCTGCGCTAAACTCTCCGCCTCCATTGAGTCTATATACATTTTAATGGAACCCGCCGCTTCCTCCCATCTGAATACATATTCTGCCAATAGTAGATAATGGCACAGTTATAAAGGAAGATCAAAGTGCATTAAGTGAAAATGGTAGTGCTGTCACTCAGAATTCTCCGCCCCAATCCAACCACTCCAAAAGCTGTGTCCTCTCTGAGGAAGCAAGAAGTTTTTTCCCGAAATTTCCTGACGCTTGAAAATGTTCCCGATTTGTATTAACCCTCCGTAAATCAGATCGGGTTAAAGTAACTCCAGAGATTTTTAGTGCATTTTTATTGGAACGATATATGTATATGTCAGAGATATTTGAAATTCAAAACTAATCTGTTCAGGATGCCCTACTACCAGAAGGAGTTTTTATCTTCCCCACTTCGTAACTAGATTCACCTTTTTAAAATAACGATCCTAAAAATTATGCAGCGCTTAGTGCATCCGATCTCAAAACCGATCAATATCTGAGCACCTGACAGTTGCATGTCATCAGATAATATGACGCCTGTTTAAGAAGGTTGGCGCTGAAAATGAAAATAATGTGATCCGATTGAAATTTATAAAAAATGGTAGTCAATGGTCACTGCATCTCTCTTCAACACCAACCTCCTTAAAAGATCAACGAGTACCTAACAGACTACAACTATTTAAGGAAATTGTCGCGCGACAGCAGCATCGAAAAGTTTATGGTATAATGTGTACGGAGATGTATACTACGTACAGCTATACTACGTACTTACATAGGGAAGTTTGAGTATATGGTCATACGCATGCATACTAACGATGAACAATGACGGCGCGACAATCACGTTAAAAATTGAGCAAAACTACTGCAAACAGAGAATGTTCTTAATTGTGTACTAATTGGTAGTTTCTAATTCAAATCCTATCAGCAGAAAAACTACAAAAACAAAATACAAAACTTCGACGGTGGTTGTTTCAAGCTTGGAACAGAGCATTTCCTTCAGATTGTGCCAAATTGTAGATATGCTTGACAAATATATCTAGTCCAAATTTTACAAACTTTTTAAAAAATCAAATCTAAGCGACACCCACCTTACTCTACTATTTCAACTTTTTTGGTAACTTACATTTATATATCGTTAATGTTTGAAGTAACATTACTCTCGTATGGCTTACTACGTGATGGTTCTGCGATTGATACACATTAATCATCTTTAATGTTTCTATTGCCAGCAACAAAAGCTGTTCTATGTTTCTCATGTCGATGGTAGTGTTAACAAAATACTAACGCGGATGTCGAAATGTGAGTAAGAAAAAGCTTCTCGGTATTCGTCCAACGAGGGCACAACAAACGGTCTGTCACGAGAAAATATTAGCAAGTGTTACACTTTCGTAGTAAAATGTCTGCGATGGTTTCTGTCGAATTCTTCTTCAGTTGTTAGCGTTGACATGTATCGTTCGGTCGCTTACGCTCGAAGCGAGAAAAACAGCTGCCATCTTACAACTATGCAGAGTTTATTTATGTCAACTGTCCGTGTTATTTAGTAAACTATCTTGCGACAATTAGTTGCCGTCTGCAAAAATTGTGTTCGAAAACACACAGACAGGTGTAAATTACTAGCTAATGCGTCCGCCGAATATTGCACTGGTGTGCCAAGTTAAAACTTTGTCGGAGGACCACTGGCATGATCCCAGGATGAAATGTTCCCGGCGTGTTGACACACGGTGATGATTTATTAATAAGTTTGGTGTTTCCACTTTGGTACTGAGTAGCTGTTGACAGACTATACATCTGACTCTATGTTGTTTCTTTTGTTCTTTACTTTGAGCATTTCTTCACAGAGAATGATTGACACTCTGTTTATAAGATTTCTCCTGCTACAAATTCTGGCGAATACCCTTTTTATATCCTTCCAAAGATCTTTGCTTCTTTTCACAAGAGATTACGTCGAAATTAAGTAAGTTCTGATTGGAAAACGAAGTTTTTCTGATTGGTGATTTTCTTGGCGACCAAGAGAAGGAAACTGGAGGTGGAACACATCTTGTTACCGGGGGTTGATAACGACAGAAGAACTTCATTCGGAACAATTATTACCAATTTTTGCTACGTTGACAAGTAAAATATTCCAATCAATATTACGTCTATGTCCAATCGTACATGCAAGATGTAAATCTGCAATTGTAATTAATTGAAACAATCGATTGTCAGAGTAAAGATATCTATATCGAACGACAATAAATTTTGCAGTCAATATCTTCTCTTGATAGTTATAATATCAAATTAAACATTCTATATACTCGAGAACTCTAATAAGAATATATGTTTGCATTAACCTTATCGTTACTGACAGATACATGATCGAAAGGAATAAGTAAGTACTGTTACGTATTTCAAAATGTTTGGATACAGTTGCATTCTGTTCCAATTGTTAACCCGTTACAACTAACAAGAGCATCTAGGGATTCCAGAATCCAGTGGTAGATTCATATATCTTAGCTTCAAGAATAATCGATTTAAATTAATGACACATGAATATTTACACTGTGCATGTAATGTCCTGTGTTTAATGTTGCGCGATGGTTATAAAGAAGTTCTTTGCAAACCGGCAACTATAGTTCAATAACACCTCTACCGAGACGAGATTGTATTAGTGCGTGTGTAACACTTTACAGTAGTCTTAGAAATAATGTTTATAAAATGAAACCAATGCTGTCATTAATTAAATAGTGCCTTGAATTATATTTCCAAACGATCATAATCTCTTAATACGTTGAATACGCTCCGTAGCAGAAATGAAATCCGGACCCTGACCAGGCTACGACTCAAACTGCCCGTTTTCAAATCGGGGCCTGGCCGGGAAGTAAAGTTTGGCTGGTAGACGCTAATCTAGTTAGCATCTAACCGGGCAGCCCCGGTGGGCCCCAGCCGGGCACCCCAAGCAGGCCCTAATCGGGTAGCCCTAGTGGATTCCTGTCAGATACAGTAAGCAGTTCATCAAAAGCCATATGTGATATTCTACTTTTCAAAACGCAACAACGCAAGCTGTCTTCAACATTTTCTTCTTGACTCTTGTCCATATCAACCCTATTGTCGAAAATATTCCTTCTACCACTCTCTTCCGCTACACTTTCAAAACTATCTCCTACGTTGCCTTTAGAGCAAATCTAGAAAACAAACCGGGCATACCAGACTTAATTTCTATCAGGGTTAACAATTACTTAAACATTCAATATATCTCAAACATTTCTGTATACCTATTCTAGATTTTATATAGCAAATATAAATATGCAGAATATTCGAATGAGGAAGCGCGAGCAAAGGCGATAACACTTGAGGCAGGCGTCTAAATAGAGAGAAGAGAAAATCGGAGGAGTGTGACTGCGGTAAAAGTTGGAAAGAAGAGCCGTTTCTGATGACACGCAAAATCGTATGCTGAGTGGCGGGTGGAAGCACTTGAGAGAGAAATAAAGGCCTTGAAGTGGACATCGGCGGAGCCGATATTACTCCGGGCGCGCCGCGGGTTATCGTTCGACGAAACATTTTTTCGATTCGAAATCTCTGAATGAAGCCGCTCGGGCCATCGAAGGTGAGCCGAAATTCGATGCCCGCTCCTCTCTCCAATAACGGAGTGGCCAGCGTGAATTTTGTACGGGTCGACAATCGTTCCCACAGCCGGAGCGATCCTTGATTCCATACGGCCTTCGCTCACGCTATCATTTCCGATAAGGCGTTATATTGTTACCAAAGCAGCCGAGTGTAAAGGGAGGAGCCCGGAGAAAGGAAGAGAGCACAAAAGAGAAGGATCGAGGGATCGCGCGCGCGCGAGAGAGAGAGAGAGAAAGAGAGGCCAAGAGAAATCTGAAGGAGAATGGGAGGTTCGGAGAAGAATGGCCGAAATAAACGAGAGGGAGGAGGGCGGAGAAGTTCATGCGGGCGCAGCGATTTCAAAGAAAGTCTCCGCACCGTGTAGGGCTTAATAATTCAAATCTCTCAGTACTCGAAAAATTGAATTTAATAATTCAATCCAATAGGAAAGCTAGGGCCGTTACGAGCCACCGAGGCCACTCGACCGGCAGAACCCGATCAAAAATGCAATATCCAGCTCGATTTCTTAATCCGATTTCACTACTGCACGCTTCGTTTTTATTATTCGTTGCTACCACTCCCCTCCCACCCCTCCGCCCCCTTCCCTCCTCCTACCATCCGCCAGTCCCTCTCGCACTTGAACGCCGCTGCATAATCCCTCGCGCTTGATCCATCTTTTCTCTCAACTTGTCACCATCCGCTTTTATTGCTTGGTTATAGGTAGTCGATTTTTCAACGATGTCCACTTCATAATTAGATTATACTTACGGAGCTAACCGAATTCCGATATTCGCAATTTTTCTTACGAAGATTATCGGTCGCAGTCTATGCCACTCGTAAAGCCAGATGACTCACAGGGAAGCACGGATTTACGGTTATGAGACGAAACGCTTTAAGGTAGATGTCGCGCTGTGTACTATTCAATCGTCAAATGTAAGAAATGACTCTTGTGCTTCCTCATTAAAACTTCTAGCTAGTTTCGTACACGTTGAACCTTTATTACACTAACCGTACCAATCGCCGTGCAATTGGCAGGTTGGAAACTTGAATTCTACGATACACTCGTTTCTGTCGTTTTTGTTCAAAATAAAAATATCAATTTATCCTTTCTTTACTATTACCTAAATGTTACTTTGTGTATATGTTTGTATCAAATTAACAATTAGCTATGCCCGAATTGGAAACATGTAACATTTATTTCATAACCGGTGATTTGATCGTTTATATTAGAAATAGCTATACATCTATAAACAGCTGGTACGGTTAGTGTTACACATTTATACAAATGACAGTTTACAATTTCTGCAAATAACTTATTATTATTGCTTTCATCACTAAGTTTATAAGGTTCAATCATGTTACAAGGAATTGGACGGTAAACTCACATCATGTTTTTGTATAGAAAACTAATCAGAATCTCGGCAAATTTGAGGTATTGTTGAGGTAATTGTCGCAATACAAACAAATCAAGAGTCAAATATAATACGTGAGTATCTCTTTCATCTTTTCTGACCAAAGCTTTTAGCCTAGTTCGAACACTTTCAATTCTTACATGTACAAGCATCACATAACTGGGTGTGCTTATAAAATATAAACTGAATATCATAATATTAGTGGCAATGCTTCAATTTAATAAGAGACTAATATTTTCTGGGTCGTTAAATTTTGAAGATTTGTTTGTTTTATAGTCTTCTATAAGTCTGTTGTTTTTTATTAGAATCTTAAGATTCATTTTGATGCTAAAATTAAAAATGTTTTATTTTTGGACTCGCTGGCCGTATAGGCAACCTATATAAATGGTAGAGTTTTTAATGAGAAGGATCTGGCTTCGTAGACCGTCAATCCAGTTCGAACTTTATAAATAGTTAATTAACAATTTCTCCTATATGTCATACAAATTTTAACCAACTCCTAAAAAGCATAGTATAGCATAGCAACTATTTTAACAATATCTGAACTATATTTTGTTGAAACAAAATATCGAATATGAATCGAAATTCTGCGTTATAGTTTGTTATAACATAAAATGATTATAATAGACTGACATGTTCACTTGAACTTATTTTCCCTTGTGACTTTTGAAGCTTATTATTTAACTCTCTGAGCCCCGGTTCTTTTTAAACTTTGCATAAATGATCTTTATCAAGTTAGTAGTGACAGACGGAATCTTCCAGTTCACACATTTCATCATCACACATTTGCCTAACTTTTCTCACTTTGTCTCCTTTTGCACTTCTTAGAATGACCGTCGTTTTTAAAGTTCTTGATGATCCTGTATAAATATATACAGGGTAATTGTAGTCTTGGCATCAGGTAAGTGGGATTGGAATCAGCTTTTTACCGTCGAATTATCGATAATACCGATATTCGTGTAATTGTTTCTAGCTGTATAATGTCTCTTGTGTCGCGTATCGCTGATTGCTAGATAAAGTAAATCATGACAGATATCGGCAGCCTTTTGATTAATTGACAAATGCAAGATCTTGAATGCCTGTCATCTCTCGGTAACATTATCTCTCAACAGTTTTCTCTCTGTAACATCATCTCACAGCTCCATCACATTCTGCCACCTAGCGTGGAAAGTATGTGATGAACGTTTTTTGTCCGAATTTTCTTCTGAATCTGTTTTTGCTCGAGAAAATAACAGGAGGAAATTTATATCTCTCGAACACATAGACCAATTTCCTTGCTCTTTAGCTCATTTAATTCAGAAAAATAAATAAGACTTGTTCAATTTATAAGTTATGGCTGCGAGCTGTAACTTTTTTAGAAATTGAAGTGAAACTGTTATGATCCGAGTAAGTTGTCTCGGCTCTCGCGCTGGTATATACAGCTAATTACGTGGCGCGAGACTCTGCCGAGTTTCCTGGTATGGTTACCATAAAACTCAGAACTGAAAATAAAACAGTTTCATTGGAGTGTATAAGTGACGTTTCCTTTTAGCAGCATTCACTCCGCTCGAGTGACCAATGAAAGCGGCTAACAAGCATCGTCTTAGTTTCCGTTTCAACAATAAAACGACTGCAATATTAAATCTAAACATTTCTGTTTCCATGGTAAATAATTCTTTAAGAAGTAAGAATACAACAAAAATTATTAGAGATCTTAATAATTTTGCCATGCTTATTTAATTCGCTTTGCTTGTACTCCAACTAATACCCGCCAAGCCTTCTATAATAGTTGTACTTTATTCGAGATAAGCATAGTAAGTTGGAAATGACGACAACAGCAATGGGAAACAAAAGCGAGAGAGAACTGGAAAACAGTTCCGAAGCATGAAGCGTACGTGTGGAGAAGTGCGAGTTAACCCCCGTTAACCCTGGATGCCCCGTGAATTCAATATATCGATGACGTCAAAACGCTGCTTTAATTCCGGCGTAGCTACAGGGACGCCTGCAGGCCCCATTAATGACGCGCGTACAATGCCGAGGCGATCTACGCGCGTCGGCATTTTCCTCCAATTGGAATTGGAATTTCCGCAAATCCGATCAGATCGTTTTGCCTTTAAATAATGGGAACATCATCTGGACCATGGTTACCAGGCGGAGCTCCCGATCATTACGACCGGCGGAAGTCATTAATCACTACCAAGAAAAATAAAATAACCGCCACGCTGTAACGGAAAATGCGGGATATAAATGGTTCAGTTTTGAAACACGCCGGAATGTCGGTTACCTCGTGTAATTTGTGTGAGAAAAGTCCGCTAAATAAAGTTTTCTAACGGTAAAACACATTTCTTGAGAGTGCTAATGTACACGATGATTAACTTGCCTTTGAATCGGAACTGTCTTAACCCACTTTTTATTAGATATGTAGGCAGTTAGATACATACGTATATACCTGACGAATATAAGATATTTTCTTCCAAATTTCTTCCAAATATCTCATTTTACATCATTATACTTTATAATGTATCGTTTCATCGACTAATTATATAAAATTGAAGTTAATAATGCATATCTTAAAGTTAAATAATATTAGTAACTCAGTTCAAACAAAGTCTATCGGTGTATTCAGTTCCCTTGGTTTATGTTATTGCCTCGAAAATATTTAGACGGTACAGTCCGAGACGAAAGTGCTAGCAAATCGATGCTTGTATACATCTGCAGTTTGCAAGTTATAATTAAAGTCATAAGTGAGCCGTATGGTTATTGGATTCCAACATATAAACAGAATGTTTTACTAATATAACTCATAGGAATACCACTTTCCTAGTACTTCAAATGAAGAGGAATGCGCCGAACAAAATGCTTTACCATTATCATATTATGTATATTACACACAATGTAATGATACATATAATGTGTAAGATGTAGAGAAAAGATTGGAAACATTCGTGTATAATTAAAATTACTGGATAATTTATAAGTATTTTGTATGTAGCAACCTTTTCTCGACAATGGCCACCCAAAGGCAAGTGAGACACCCTGCACATTTAATTTAAATAAACAAGTATTCTTCACTATAATGACTGGTACGCAAATATCAAATTAAATTGATGGATGATGAAAAGTTTTAAAATTCTAACCTACAAATTCTAAAAATAAATTTAGAATGTTCATCCAAAATCTCTAGGAATAAGGTAGAAGGTTCCCAATAAGTATCGGTAGTTTAAAGATTATTAAAAGGTTATCTGAAATTCGCATTATTATTTAATTTTGCAATTAGAGGAGCAAGTGGGCAGTGAAACAGCTGTGCATTGCGCGAGGAGTGAGAAAAAGAGTACTGTCAATGCCAGAAGATATCGGTGGGCTGTCCAAACATAGATGATATATAATTAGAAGCTGAGGGGACTCGGTGAGTCGGTGCATCGGCACACGGGACGATCCATCGCGCACACACCACTCTTCGGATACCGGCCACCGATCGGCCGAACCCATGCCAACCTCACTTGTGCAATATACATATAGTTCCTTTCAAAAGTTTCTCACCAACCTAACTACTACGATAGCAATTATTCCTTTGCTTTCATAGTTTTTCTTCATATTATTCTCCTCAACACTTAAACTGTCAACATGTATGCGTTACACTGTTCCAATTTCCATAAATTAACAAAAATTCATGGAGATTCAACAGATTAATACAGTATTAATAAATGTAGTGTTGCATGCTAAGGAGAACGTGCTAGTAATAGGAAAGCTATGGAAAAATTTGAATATTAAGACGTGTGTTCCCTATTTCTAATTAATACTTTTGAAAACGAGTCAAGTTGGTGGAAGTTATACAAAATTCCTTACTGTCAAAATATAAAGCAAACGCTCATAGTGCGAATAACGTAAAATATTATCAATGCAAAAAGGCGATGGTCTAAAGTAATAGGCATGAAATAAAAATAGCTAAAATATCTGTATACAACTGTAACTGTAATTTCTCAAGTTGGCACGACACTTTTGTAACCAACCGTGTGTGTAATTAGCACTCCGCTAATACACACTTAGAATGTATACCTCAATTATCATGAGCCACACTCAAACCAACTCCATTAATTTCCTGAGTAGTATTACACTGATGAAACCGCAGGTGAACTATGTTTTGCTTATTAGTAGGAATGTGGTATTATTGTAACGGTGAATTGTTGACTGCATTTAGGTCAGTCATCACATCGCGCGCTCACTTAGTATAGTTGGTTTCTTATTGAAAATTTCGAAGAAGAATATATTATAAGCGCGAAAATGTAGAATTTTTAATATACATAAAAGTATACCAGAAATAAAAATTTGCAACAAAAAAAGACAGTATCTGAAATTTTACGGTTACTCTTATTGACTTTCGAGTGAACTTGAATAGGTTCACTGACTCTAAATAATAATTCAAATCTGTTTCTGTTGAGGAAATAATTTCTGTGTCTGTGCTCATAGCGAAAGGATTCAAGGACAAAGATACTTATAGTTAGGGTGATGGGCAGGTTTATTTTCGTCTTGAATAGGTCTTGCCTTTCTTGTTACACTACCATATGAAATATATGTTATGTAGTAAAAACTGCTGTACATAATGTATGTAAATATTAGAATTCAAATTAACAAGCAATAACAATTGACTGGGGACAAAAACCAGTGATATCATTTTTAAAAGTATCATGTTCTAAAAGTGTTAATTCCTAAATATCATTTTAATTGTATCTCACTAATAAGTAAAGGTATTAACTTTGTATACCTTCTACTTTGTATTTACTGCTTATCTAAAACCTTCGTTTTTAGGTGAAGATGTGTCTGCGAATTGCACGCAATTTTGATAGCATAATCACGTTCTTTGGTTATCGATTTGGACAATTGACACTGCTATTATATTCTCGATGCCATGACACATATAAATATAAATAGACCGCTTGAATGAACGTAACAGGACCGATGGATACGCAGCAAATAATATGATTTATCAGAGGCACATTAGCTATGTCGCCCACGTAACTCAGACTAACTCGTCTCTCTCGCTAGAATTTGACGGTTTGTTTTAGTATTGGGCTAAAAGTGTTATGAACACTACGTATAGTGGCGCCAGATATTTTCGGGCAGCACCGCGAAGAGCACCTATTCGGGTTTTCAGGTTTTAAGGTCGAAAAATTATAATTATTTAATTGAACCTCTTTTACAGCTTACTTTATTCATATCTGAATATTGTCAGAAGATATAAGAAATGTATAAATTTTCGTGCTAGTAGAAGTTTTACTTCACTTTAATAAATCATTTTATTTAGTACTTTTTGCAATTTCCCCACTTCATTTCACCATTCCCTTGCTACTATTAATTCCTATGAAAAGAGATATATAGCATTTAGTTTCAATAGAATTATCTATATAGATTTTTTTGCCAGCTTCGTATTAAACCAACTTTATAACACGGTGAAATCTACGTTGTAAAGCTTATCCAAAATATACACCTACTTCTCACCTATTACCTTTATATTTTGTAACATTTCTTTCTTACTCTGTTAATGGATATTTTATTCATGCTGAGGAAGTTGGTGCTCAGGCCAAAAGCGAATGTCAAATTTATAATATATTACGTTCAAAAAAATTAATTAAAACTGTAATCTATGCAAAATGCTTAAAATTCAGAAGGTGCTTTTTTATCGACTTCTACCGTTATTATATTCATAAGCGTTATTTCCAACGTAAAATGCACTTTCCTGGAAAAAATCTGCGAATAAAAGTCAACAAAAATATCCAACAATTCAAAGTAGCTCCGAAAATAGTTGCATGAAAAATGAATGAAACTCATTGGACCGAGAGGCCTTCCGAATTGGCAGCATTTATTCTCGATAATGCTCGCTGCGCGTGATGCTTTTGGCACTGGGCGAATCACGGCCTTTATATATAGAAGCTGAGATCCGTTGATTAAGAATCGTGATTAGTATTTATTTCGGTCGTGTTTGGGCTGGATTCCACGCTGCTAAACTTGGCGTGGCTTGGTGCCCTGGTGCAACCTACTCTATTAGCCCCGATAACCTTTGTACGTCGCCGAAGAAACTACCTTCCGATCGGCACACCTATTTCACTCGTCGACTTTATTCCACATGTTTTGTAGTTTATTCCTTTTTTTCATATGAAATTTTCTCGCGTTTTATATGAACATTGAGTTATGAGAATGCTGTAGACAAAAGACTAAACTAATGAGCTATCCACTTTGCAATTGTTATGTAATCATTGATAATCATGAAAGAAACTAGAGAATCTATTTCTTCTTATTTCTTTATTTATTATGATTTGAATTACGATGATATACAATGCACACGATACATATCAGCATTGGTTATTTTCATATTGTTTTTGATGTGTTATGTGTACTATTTGCTCTATTCGTAAGAATGCCATTTATACTTTGTGAAACAGTAGTTTCTTTAAGAAGTTACATTATGCCTGTAAATTTAAATAATGAATCTATTACCTCGAAAATACAAAGTTTTTTCAGTTTGGTAAATCAGCTTATATATTGTATTGTTATGATATTGACCCTTATCAATGTTGATGATGAGAATAATAACACAAAGTGGTTTTCTAATAAGAATTTCAGTAGTGAATCTAATTATTTTCTTGTAGAATTGCCGAAAAATCAAAGGTAATGCAGAATGGCAAGCAGATATATTCAATATAGCATGTTGGTTCTATGTGCAACACTTTTGAGAAAATGTAGGTTATATTAGCATTTGTAGCTGTGCAACAATCTGACGGAATTAGCTCATCGGCCTGGTATTTCTGAAGTTGAAGTAATCCGTGCTTCAACCTCCACTTATTCCGTGTTGAGTTTCCTCGAAATTAATTCGAAACAAAAATAAATGTTCTCAATAATCGTAATTGTCTTCCTTCCTTTCCGCTTATTTATTTGATTATCGATTTGCTTTATTTTGCAATGTCTGGTACCAATTTTGCAAAGCATAAAAAATTGATATAGGTTGATAATGAAGACATTTATCAGGCTCGATTGTACAGGTGTACATAGCAACTTCAGTATTGAATAATATTAGCTTTTTAGTCTTTTAAACCCCAACATAAGGAACTATATATTTGTAACTCTTTCGACACGAGTGCCGGACATATTCGGAAAGAGTTAAACGGGTAAATAATCGCAATACAAGTAGTCGTAGATAAAAATCAATTACACGAACTGCTTCGTGAACAACAGAGTTATTTAGTTTCACAATTAGCAAGCCACAATTGAAAGTAATATTTAAGTTCGGGACAAAAGGTAAAGAAAGAAAGACGTGATTTAATGAAATTTTCACGTAATGGGAAGACAGTGTCCAAGAATTTAATTAGGGTACTCAGACTTTAATAGACTTCTAATGACAGTGTAGTGCCAAAGGTCAATTGAATGAAGGGCGTTACCGCACCCATTTGCTCGTCGGCGTGTTACATTCTCACCTGAGTTCCGACCCACTTGCCTCATTGTTATGGGTTTATTTGTCTTGGCAAGTATAATTTCGAATCTCCAAGAATGTAACCCATTCGCAACACATTGTGCATCAGCATTTTCGTTGAAATTTTGTTAAAATACTTCGTTCAGTCTGGTAACATAAATAACGTTGAGACATAAATGAAGTACACAAATAAAATTGAAGTGCGTCGTATCACATGAAATTCACTAATCGAAAGGAGTATTTATTTAGAATTGTCGCGATTAAATACTCTATCGAATTGCAAAATTATCATGGATTTCTATTATTGAGAATAGTCTGACCCACTTCGCAATTGGAAAGATATTATCGCAATAGTTTTAAGAAAACTTGATTGAATTTTGTAAAAATATTGATATCTTCACTGCATCAGAGAATATGCAATATACTCTTCAAATGGTCGATAATAACTTAGCTGGTTATGCGACTATAAATAAATAAACAACAAAAACAGAATAGTCTTCTACATTGTACTTTTAAACTTGTGTCCACTCTGAAAGAACATGAAAGAAAGTTTTACAAGTTTTACAAGTTTTACTACATTTTTCCTCGCGCAATAAAAATAATCATGGGCTTTAATCCTCCGCAAACCACATTGTGTTAAATTAACTTCAAAAATTTATTTTAAAGTCCATTTTCATGCAAACAATATGTATTTGTAGATGGACGACATTTGGATTTGTGAAGTTTTTGCCGGTAAAGACTGCCAACTTTTTCAAGAATTACGAGCCATCATCGAATAATTCCTCATTGTTCATCGAGAGGCTCCAACTTGCGGAGGGCAAACAAAGAATAACAACCAGAACAGAAAACAATACATCGGATTGTGATGACATTAATAAAAGTTACGCTATGAATTTAGAACCTCTTCCTTTTCGAAGTCGTAATAGAATGGCTTTCATTTATATTAAGTTATTAGAGGGCGTCTGTTCCGCAGTGCGGGCAGAACCAAAGCATTATTTAAGGGCAGCCGTTGGAAATACGTCCTTATTCAGGGAGTGGAGTCAAAGAGTTATAGGGCAACCTCTTTAACGTTTTTCCTTGATTCAGCCGGCCTCCTTTGAGGCTTGGCTCGTAATCTGCCGTCGCCTTTTGGCTTCGCCGGAGAGAAAGGAAAGGAAGCGGCAAGCACGTTTCAATAGCCACTTGCAAGCTCTTAGAGTGAGGTGTGACGTGTAAGATATATAGGTGACTGACTAGTCGAGACAAAAGTGGGATGGCTCTCGTACGCCGCCTATTTTAAGTCGTTCCGAGCGTCTATTCAAAAACTTGCTTTGGCTGTACGACAAAATCTCGCAGGCTACCAATCAGCTTCGACACCGCTAAGATTCGAATAGCGAACTCTTTAGAACTTATAGCAAAAACTTCAAAAAGGCTTGCTAGCAGAAAAAGAATTTCTCTAAGCTGGCACGTGCAGCTTTGTCTCATTAGAGTACAATTAAGTAGAACAAGCCATCTCAAAAGTATCGGATTCTTTATGTGAAAGTAAATTTCCGTATGCTCCTACAATAATTACTACAATTTTATACTGTGTTTATATGTAAATATTCTGTATCTATAATTATTATGTAAAAATCCGATACAATTATTATTTGCAACTGAAAAGAAGAAAACAGAGGTAAATTTTGCTGTCGATGCAGTAATAATATTCAAGCAATACTTGCAGAGAATGTAACATAATATTGGATGATATTTCCCAGCGTATCTACAATAGTGCTGAATATTCATTCAGTATTATGTCATCAAGAATGCACATGTGACCAATTAATTTACCTACAAATTTGGCTTTGCTAATCACAGCATTATATTTCTATAAATCAATGAGAAGATTATTTATTTCGAGAGAAGAATTCCACTTAGATATCAGGCTACCTTGAGCGAACGACGATCAGGATAGTCGGTAGCAATTTCCGCGTATTTGATAGGCGTGTGGGGCGAATTGCAGTTGTGTTCAGTCGGAATTGGGCGCGACTCAATTAGTATTATGACACGGTGTCGCCATAGTGTGGGCTCGCAAGCACCGTCGTTTAATAGGAGGAAATGCTTAAACGGCTTGAATGAACTGCATCGCATTCTCCAACCTCCCATAGAGGACGTTACGGAGGTGTACCAGCAGTTACCTTTCCGCTTCCAGCAGGAGCAGATTGTTAGGGAGAAGTAGGAAAAAGAGGAACAAGCTCGAGTTTGCGTACGAGCGGCCTTAATTTTCAGCGTATATTTAAACTTCTTAAGTCCTCTGCTTTTTCCTCTCTTCCCTGTCTCTCGCTTCCTCCTCCTGGCACTCTTCATTTGGTGGAACGCTCTCTCCTGCTACACTGCCTTGTCCCTCGCTTCCTCTCTGGAAGGTACTTGCTGCCCCCCTTTTTTTCCTCGGGTTTTTGCTTCCTGTTTGTCCACGTCGCCCGGCACTGAACGAGAGGCAGCGAACTCCTCTATAAGGGAGAGGAAACTTCTGTCCTGCCGGCGGAAATGAAACGTCCAGCCTCGCAAACTCGTCGACGTAAATGGCACTGTTCATTTCTTCCTTTGAAAATTTGATGGCCGACGATAACTTGGCTGGCTTGACCTACTCCTTCTTCTCTACGGTTCTCAATAATACCGGTGATGAACGATTAGTGAAACTCGAAATAATTACTGGAATATCAGAATTGTACCTACTTCTTTTTTTGACAAGTTTGTTCCGAGTCTTTTCGACTGTTTATAAATTATATTTTTCAATTGTTTTTTGGAATCGTATTGAAAAGGTTTTGCGTGAAACTAGATGAAATTTGACTCAAACAATGAAACGACGTTAAACCCTTTTTCAATATACATATACTAATCTAACGAAAATCTTGGCAATGCTTTCTTTAACTAACTTAAAATCTCTGAAGTTCCCAAATATTTGCGTCAAAGCTGAATCCGACAAAGTCACAGTTTCCCTGCATTTTATCGTCGTTCCAGGGATCCTGGATTCGAGGGATTATTCAATGGCGGGATAAAAGTTAGCCAGACGCAAAGTGCACATTCCTAGAACTAGAAGCCGCAGTCTGAGTCTAGAGATGGAGCGGCGCTTGTTTACAGTCCGATTCCACAACGCGGAGCGTCTTTCGCGGCACACAAACACGCTGAAAGGATCGTCAGATTGCTGGGTGGACGTCGCGGCGGCGCTCATGACAGCCCGGAGCCGTGAAAAAATAATTGGAGCGGGAGAGAAAGCGGCCAGCTGAGATGGCGAGTCGAGGTAAAAGGACGAAGAATCCAGAGAAGCAGAATAGGAGCAACGACTAAAAGCCAGTACCGCGAGTGTAGTGTGTTCAAGAGGTTAATTCTTTCGCAGTGGCTTCAGCCTGCTAGGAAGCGAGGCGAGGCGAGGCGAGGCGAGTCGTAAGCTCCAGACCGCAAGTTCGAAAGCTGCGGCTCTCGAATAATGCAACAATCGTGTTCCAGGCACCCGGATCTCGTGTCGCTGACCGAACTGTCAGCCAACCTCGCCTGTAGATATTCCGGAAACACGTGGATGCAGGTGGCAGTGTGCAACCTAATGTAACGACCTTTCAACTAGCTTTGAACGCGCATCCTCGACGCCATTGCCATTCCTCACCCAGGAATCCTTGTTCGCAGAACTTGTTCTTCGCTTCAGTATCCAAGCTTAACCCTTCATAGCACTACTTCACGTACCTTGCTGTCCTCATCCTTGTTTAGTTTTCCGATTCTCTTCCTTTCACCCTCCTTCGCCCCTCCGTAAAGCACGCAGGCTTAAATTAACTCTAGCGGTTTGTTTTAAAATGTATTTTACTTCACACGAAATACATTTTTTTATGGTTAATGTTTTGGATGCATTCAATCACATATGGTTCACGACGTGATGGTTAACATTACTGAGCGTAGTGATCCCCAGCTAACTTATTGTTAACCCTTGACTACTAATGGAGTAGTTTAACAAATGTTCATCCTAAGATTTGTGCTTTCCATTCTTTACGTAATATTTAAAATTAGTAGCATAGTTTTGCTTGTAGTCTGCCAGGCACCAAAAATGATACAATGCGGATCATAAAATGAGCATTATTAAGCAAAACAGAAATCTCCATTTGACGCTTTCTTGGTAATCATTTGCTTCGTTCACTCTTGAATGCATTAGTTGCTACTGAGTATACATATAACTCGACCTTTGAGTAAAGATAAATTATAGTATGCACTGCGGTATAACTGCACAGAAGGAATATGGGATCAGAGGAATTTTGGTTTCCAATGTTTAACGAATTCGAACCCACTCGGTATATTTACCAAAATCTTAGTAATTTATTGAATGTTATAATTAGACTGTTGACTTCTACGCAAACTTCAATTTTCACTGTTCTTTGCCAACTTAAATAAAGTGACTGAAATAAAATTTATTGATATTGTGGATTGTTAAAAATCTGTCATGTGTAAAATACGTCTTGGACCACATTTACATAAATATCTGCAGTCTAAATATTACTAATATATTTTAGATAATAAGATGAGTCTGTAGTCACTAAGATCTATTTGTCACAGATTAATACTTATGTACTGTGCGTGTGTGAGAATGCGAGCTCTTGAATGAAGGAGTCCGAATAGAGAAGAGTTGTGCAGAAGGTCAGTGTAAGAAAAGGCGCGAAGTCGAAAAGACGAGAAGATGATTCATCTGCATCTGTGTTCTTATAGTTATAGCGGTGATCAATCAAAGTTTTTCCCTAACCATATATACATAATTAACAACCTAACGTACAATACTGACATACAGAAACTAACTAGCAAGAATACTCTGATATCATTAGTTCGAAATCTGAGTGGCGATTTCCTGATTAGGAAACGGTTCGGTAGTTTTATTGGAAGAATAATGTTCGTTTCGTACGAATTGCTGGTTTTATGAAGTGATTTAGTATCTCGCAGTGATATGTGGTTGAACCACATTCTGTTCGCCAGATTATTACTTTCTGGCTTTGCACCATCTTACAGTTTAAGATGTCCGATACTTGATAACGAATGGGATAATCTAGAAGATGTATTACCACTTGGGCATAACTAATGAATGAGAAGTGCTATTTTGATGGCAAGTCTTTGACAGCCTGGCTGGATGAAAAATGGCGACTGTCTTTCAAGTTTACGACAAAAGGAAAGCAAAACAAAACTTTCGCCCGTAGACTGCTCCGGAGACGTTTGGCTGGAAATGCAAATGAGGATTTCTGGAAAGTTTTATTTGCGCATAGCGTAGGCAGCCATCGGTTTGGCCAGGTCTCCGGTTTTTCTCCTTATTGCGGAGCATAGGTAGCGGTAGCGGTCCAGTGGGGATCTGAGCCAAGCAGTGTTTGACCCTAGCAGGGGCCGAGGCTCCGTTTCAGGAAACACGCGAAATGTTTCCTCATGACCTGTGCAACCCTCGAACTACTAGCTAGTGCTTTTCGGGGCGGTGGCTGCGCCCACAGTTTTTACCGGGCACGAAACCTCAAACGTACAAAGGCGGTAGTCGAGCAGGAGGATATCCGAGAGCAGCGTGGCTTTGACTGCACACTATGCGGCCCGCAATTCCGCGGCCGTCCTCCTCCTCGCGGCCACGGCCCACCCAACCCCAACCGGCCAACTCCGTCAGCACCGGCGATTCCGGATAGTCTGCATTTGGCCGGCGCTCCGAAAGTTTTTCCAACTTTTGTACCCGTCCACGCTATGTTGCTCCTGCGGCCCATGCGGAAAAACACCGGCCATCCTTTCCCTCCCTCTCTCTCTCGCGCACCCTCCCAACCCGACCAGAGCCGACCCCACTGACTCAACTACTCCGAGTCTCGTCGGGACAACCGACAGTAAGGGGATCGGCGGCAGTGTGTTTTCGAAACTCGCTTCTCGGCCTCCGCTAGCCGGAGCTACGCTTTCATTTTTCCACGGAGTTTGATTGCAGATTTATTTATTGGCCGAGGGCTATCGCTCGAGAACTTCTGTTTCGCGCTTGCTACTCGTTTACCTTTTTAATGCGACTTCGCTCACAACATCGAATTCTGCTTCCGCCGATAGCAGGATAGGTTCCGCTGTTCTGTAACTTTCTTACCTCCGATTGTGAATAAAGTTCCTGTTTCGAATTCTGCTTTTAGTTATTTCCCGATAGTTTCTCCCTTTGCATTACCAAACCAAACTCTCAGACCCATTTAAGGATCTCCGATGAAAAGGTAATTCACTGTCTATCTCTTGAATATTTCAGTTGGTCCACATAGTCAGATGTAGTCTCTTTCAATAAAATGTTTTTATATTATTGTTCCTATTACTGGATTCGTCGTAAATAGAGGCAAATGCATTGGCTTGGAACAATTCGAATAATAATCCATTTCTTTAGCAGTGTTTTTAAATATTTTGGAAAGTAAATAGTCTTAGGGAAGTGTACGCATTTGTCCTCCTAAGAGGCTGGTAAAGTGGCGCACGTGTCGCTGTCATGTGGTCCTGCGTACACGTGTCCACTAACCACCTAACCGGCAGTGGCCGCATGTCAGTGTTTGCGTGTAGCACGTGCGTAGTTTTACCAAAGTAATCCCACTGTCGTCGGCTGAGCACACACTTTGACACGGATTTCCATCAACTTCTCACTCCTCTGATTTACAACAGTTTATATATTATGTTTCAACGGTTCATAGTAGGTACTAGCGCGTGTGATAAATAGGATCGAAAGTATGAAGCAAATTAAGATGCAAACAGTTCTCAATAAGTGATTCTTAGAGTTCATTCACACTTTAAGTGCCGTCACACCACCCTCGCGCGGCACACACGTTCAAATAAAATATGAAATCAATTTAAAGACTGCTCTCAGTCGCTTTAAAGACTGATCCCGTCTGACCGTTCAATATAATGCAAACGCGAAATTGATATCATAATACCAAAACTATAAGCTAGCTTGTAAAACAATTATCTCAAATTGTTAGAAAGTAAAATTTGAATTGCTATAAACGTTGTCAGTTCCGAAAAGAAGCTTATATTTAATCCAGGGATGTATACTCATGCAGAATGTTTCAAAACGGGACGGTTCAAATTAGTAAGAGAGTTTATGTTCCGATTCTTGTCTCGTAGCGTTTCTGTACCATCCACAATGTCTGGATCGCTCCGATCCTGTAACCCCTGTTATACCGCCTTGCCCTGACTTTTTTCCGATGGTATGGTCTCCGAACGGAACCGTTTTTGGAACAGCCGGTACCGAATCTTGTCCAAGACTGTTTCTACTGCCTTGCCCGAATTTCTATGACGATATAGATTTCTCCCTGTACCTTCTCCCAAAAATGGGGAAAAATTAATGGTTTCGCGTCTGTATAGAATGTGTACGTGGGTTTGTGATTTATACATCCGATCTTATCCGTTTCGAAAAATTCAGAAAAAATCGGTACAGCGTATAGGAAAATACAATACGGATAGTAAATTTGTATCGTGAATTTTAAATGCCATCTTTATTTTCTGCAGTATAACAAGCGATACAATGCAAAACGTTAGGGAGAGGAATAAGAAAGAAAAGTGCGCACAACATATTCATTCTCAATTTGGTTCACGTCATCTCTCTTTGCTTTATAAGATAATCTTATAAATCAAGATGATTGTCGGAAATGTATAAAAACGCTGTATTTAAATGAGTTGACACTCGTATACTATTAACGGCCCAGCCTTTCGTCCAATGTATATTATTATATAATTTCTGTACAATCTTCATCAAGTGTTGGCAGGAAATTGCATGTACCTTAGCAACGCTTCTCGGACATACGTCACCTTCTATCATTCAAAGCAGTTTACAATGGAAGAAATTAGCAGTTGAAGTGACAATAACCTACGCAATACAAGGCCTCAGCATACCTTGACAGTCAACGCGTCAAGCCATTCAGTAACATGCGTTTTCCGTGTTAGTCCGAGGAGCACGCGCGCGCACGGAGATGGCCGTTTTGTTAGCGGGCCATTTACACCCTGTACATGGATGGTACAGGTGTCCGATACTGGGACGGCAATGGGCGCAACAGCAGCCACGAAAAGCGATATTTAAACGACAATCTGACGAGAGACTAAGCAATGTGAGGGTAAAAAAGGTTAAAAGCCGAGTATTGCGTGTGTGACACAGGCGAACACGAGGCGAATGAGTAAGCGATTGAGTGAGAAGGAGAAGGGAGATGATTCTCGCTGGTTCGATGTCAACACGTAACTCTCTTGCCTGCTAGCAGCCCGCCGAACGAAGCTCCGTTGTCGCGCGGATATTCGACTTTTGTTCCGTGTCCGAGGTCAAAGGGCGACAGGGCGCCCAGATGAAAGAGGAGAAGCGAAGCGGCCGCTTGATCGGATTAAATGGCGTTCGATAAATTCACTCGCTAGTTCGCGCGCGCGGGCGTGCGGGCGCACGCACGCACGCACGCTTCGAAAGGGTTAGATCGAGAGCGCTCGGGCGATAATTAAAACGTTACGACTGGAGCCACCCCTCTGGATATAGCTCTTATTACTCCGCACCCTCACCCTTCAGCTCCCGTTCGCTCGCTCGCTCTCTCTCCCTGCCACCTGGTGAGCTTATCTGTCGGCTTGCTGCTTTTTGCATTCTCCCTTTGAATACAAACGAATATGAAGCTCGCATGTAAATGGCCCGCGCGCGGCCAGCAGGTGTAACGCGACACGCGATGGGAATGCGCCATTGAAATAACCGGCGCGGCGGGTGCGAAGGGTTTTATCCGGATTTAAATACTGCACCGCCGTCCGTCTGTAATTCTGCTATCGAGCTTCTAGTGGGGTTGGGATATAATCGACATTGCCCAGAGTATATCGACTATTTTATTTTTCAGCTTTTATAAACTGGACTTTTATGAAATTCTTATCGGCATATATGCATTTTAGGTTATTCTTCATGTTTCAAAGGCGCTAATGAAAATTTGGTACAAAGCTAACGATAGTTAGCATCACCGGCTTTCAAATATTAGTTTTAGTTAGCCGAATGGATGTTCTCAAAAGAACAAGGTGAGTACTGAGGACGCATTCACTCCTCTTTGGTGCACATCGTTGCTTTTATGGAAGCTAAATCAAATAGTATACAAAAATGCAAAGCGTAGAACGTACAAACATGTAAATGCAGTCCCTGGGGTACTTTCCATCGTTTTCCAGCGAAATACGAACTAAAAGAGAGTGGCAATCCAACCATGCTGCAGAACTGCAGTATGCAGCACGAAAACTACCAAACTTTTTCCCTGGTAAATACGAAACGGAAAATGCTTCGTGACGAACTTCGATTCAGCATTACCATGCAGCATTCTACCACGGCTGATTTTTCCAGTCATGAATAAATGAATAAAAACGTGGACAGCTTCGAAATAATAATGAAATGTTAATAAATATTTCATTCTCTGCTACTATCATGTTATATGCAAAAACTGCAAGATCAAAGAATTTCTCTGCCCCTATAAATCAAAGCGTGATTTTGAAGAGTGTAAAGGCTAATAAAGTACACGTAAATCAAACGCCATTCCTCACAATCAAATCACAGTTATGGATTTAAAACAAATATCTGCGAGCGTCGATCAAGTATCGGCTATCCTCATCCCCCGTCAGATTAATAAGTAGCCGAAGAAACGACGAGGCGATCAATTCAAATTCAAGGAACTGTAATCAAAAGTCAACAGAGGTTCTTTATCGAGGAGTAGCAGGCGGCAGTTAAGTTAAGGTCCGAGGAGCAATACAGTTTCTTCCCAGTGAAACTGGACCGCTTACCAAAGGCTTGCCCGAAGCCAGAAAGCAATTACTCGTGGAGAAGCCGGCACTCGCCGGTTAGGAGGAGAACGACAAAATTATCGGTGGTCGGCGAATGAGAAGAGAGCGAGGCTCCTTTAGCAGCCCTGGCCAGGACACGAGCACGTGACCACACTGGGCCATCGACTAATCGCATGTAAATGCGAACCGAGGGACTGCGTAACCACAGGCCAACCGTTACATCCCACTGACCAGTAAACTTTTAAGTTCGCATACACCGAACCATGCACATCAGCGGTTTCTCCCTCTTCCACCCTCCACGCTAGCTACTTCGATAATCACAGACCCCTGCTGACTGATTTACTGCCACTGCCGACCTCAAAGAGGAGAAATAAACCCACGAAAGCTGCGCGCGAATTCTACCTCTCTCCTTCCATTGTCTGTCTGAGATATATATTGGGATAATTCTTCTCGAGCAATCGATCCTCACCAGTGATTTGTGAGGTCTAAGTTCCCATAGTAAGTAGAATTTGCAAAATCGCAATCGGTCTTGACAACGGTGATATAACGTTGTTTCACTTTATAAATGTTAATAATTCTACATGGCTAAAAGATTTTGCACTGACAGGGTTTTGTCGGAGAAAATGCATTTGTAGATCATGTATAGCGTTCTACATTTATCTAGTCAAATTAGACCCGTACCTATGATTTGTGAGTTTCTCTAGTGAGTAGAATGTGCAAAATCATAATCCTGTTTCGCTAATATTCGCAGCATTGCTTCGTGTTGTAAATGTTGTTAATTTGCCATTGTTAAAAGAAATTGCACTGGCGGGGGGTTCAGGAAAAAATGAATTTCTGAGTAATGTGCAGTTCTGTACAACCATTAAGCCAAATAACATTTCCTAATTGCAAGTGGGATCATTCGTTTTAATTAAACACCCATCCATTCCTTGTATCAATTTGACAAATATAACAGAGTAACTACGAAAATGTTGTATGCTATTCTACCATTCGCTTTATAATCTGGAATAAATATGTACAACCTTGCGCATACGTAGATTGAAAATACAGACTTATTTTGTCAATAAAAATGTTTCCGAACCATTTAGCTCTTCATCATGTTGAGTTATCGCCATTATATCAGATTGACGTGTAATGGATAACGCAAGCTAGGAAAGCGCGGGACAAATTGAGTTGGGAGGATTAATCACTCAGTGCAATAAATTAAGCTGCCAGCAAGAGTAATGTGCGATAATGAGCACTAAGACGATTACAGGCACGTCAATTAAGCGGCGAATGACTGGACCGTCGGTGTGACTTGCGGGTTTCTGGTGACTCGATCCCACCAGCGAGAATCAGATCTGTCTAACGATCGTAAGTATCTGGAGCAGCAGTGAATCTATGTCAGTCGAGTTCCAATCGGTCGTCTCCTCGTTTATCCGAGGGATGGATTGACACCGGCTATCTGTCCGAAAAACGGACTTGTCATTCCTGAAGCAGTCCGGCAAAGGGTCGAAGAACGACTTCGAAGACAGATTGGCTTGGAACAATCCTCCAACTGTTCAAAGTGCTTCCATTCCCGAGATCTGAAGGGCGCATTCTTCGACTTAACGTATCAGTGTTACGAGTCTAATCCAGCCGGGGCCCTCTACTTTTGTCGAAGGGATAGCGGCTCCCTTGCGACCCAGCAAATGAAAGAGAATTCTGCTTCGGCTTCCCAGGGGATCCTCAGAATTAATCAGGCAACCTCTAATCTCGATACCGCCGATAATAATATCATCGACCTAAGATGAGAGTTCGAAGATCTCCGAATAAGGATCCACGTAAAAGGCAGATTTCTTGTATTAGAGACGTAGTTTCTTTTAATTAAAACTTTTCAACCATCTTCCATGACATTTTAGTATTATTATACCAAATTACCGCCCACCGATAAATATAAACAATCACAATCCTTTTAAATACTGTCTTTCCCATTTTGATAATTCCAACAAAAATGTTCTTAATCCACCTGCGTTTAAACTCAAACAACTTTTCACAGATGCTCCAATTGCTCCTACTTCCCACAGTTGCATAGAAGCGGAGACACAGTGATGAGCCTGTTATGAGTGAGAAAACAGTGGCACAAGAGCATCAGTCGCTGAGCACGGTGCCGAGATCACGTACTGGCTGAAACATCACACTTCTCCATATTAGCCCTCGCTCTTTATTAGGTAGGCAAAGTTGTCCGCAGCATGTACGGTGGCGGGAGGAGGGCTAGAGGCAGGAGCCGATCAGTATGTGTCGCCCGGAACATGAGTGGTGCGAGCACGCACGCTCTCAGTCAGCAAAGCTCTCTCAAGCACCGATTGTCTGCACGCAATCCCCGCGGCCTGTCCCGGCTCCTGGGGGCGGCGAGGGGGGGACAGGGGGGTTGAAAGAGAGCGAGAGAGAGAGGGTGGAAGAGGGTGGGAGAGGGTGGGAGCGTTGGAGGGAGCAGCAGTAGCAGTAGCAGCAGCACGTGCCGGGAATACTCGAAAAAGAGGATAGCCCACGCGACGTCGCGACCGGGATGAGTTCAAAAGAAATTTATAAAGGCCTACGTGCTCTCCGGGCCGCTCCGGCCGTGATACTTTATGGCAGTGTTTTGTTTCCACCGGCTGGGGCGATGGGACCCTAAAGTGTCGCTCGCACTCGGTTTACAGGGTTCATAAGACGCGACGTGAATTCACCATGACTTCCGTCCGTGTCGCCGGCACAAAACCGTGCTCCAGAGAGGAGGAGAGAGAAAATGAGGGGCGAGGGGGAGGAGGAGGAGGAGGAGAGGAAGAAGAGAGAAAGAGAGTTGGAGAGAAGGAGAGCGGGAGTGAGAGAGGAAGCTTGAGGAAGGAGTAGAGTTTATTACACGTGCAAGATTCTTTGGGCTCCGAGGATGCTCGTTTACGTCTACAGTGAAAAACAGCGTGCTGCATTCCTTCGGGCATGCCTGTAAATTAGGGAGCTCTTTTTTCTCCCGGCTACATCCCCGTAAACACGCGGCAAACATAATTGCGCTGGAATAAGCGTCCGGACTAATGAGACCGAAAGTTGTTATGGAAAGCGTGTCCGATCTATTTGCCTGGGCTGCGGGAATAACAGCCAGCCAGCGATTTATAATGCGTTCGGGGGAATTTTGGGTGGAACTGCAAAAAAGTTTTAACGCACAATTCTGCGGGCCGATGACCGAATTGGATTCGAGATAGCAGCATCCCAACAAAAATGTGGATATGTAAAAAAAAACATCAAGTAGTTTGACTTCTGCGCAAAAAATAGCGTCTCAAATTTCATTTTGTAAAAAAGTTATAGACTACCCTAAAAAATACTTTGTGTTCAACAGAAATCCTATTAAAAAATTATGTAATAAACAATGTAGAGCAAAGTTATAAATTAATGTTGAGTTTGCTACGCCATAACTTTTATTTTGGAGGAAGTAATCTTTTACAATACTGAAATACACATGGTAAGTTTTTGTTATTGTTAGAGCCGCGAATTAAACTGAAGTATCTTTGAATTACAGCTTGGCTATCATCTTTTAATGGCATGCATTTATATTTTTAATAAACTTGATGATTAGTCAAACAAGTAAGTTAATAGTTTTCCACGTATTGAAGATAAGAGAATCGTAATAACTTTCCATTGTTTATCTGGGATGGAAGAAACTGGAAATAGGATTCAAATAATCAAAGTAGGTGGCATTAGAGTTCGGTGCAGAAAGCGTATCTACATCGTAGGAAATAATGCGATGTCTCATCTTACTTCAGCGTGGTATACGGCTTGCACTAACCGGCGAAAGTGCCGGAATTTAACCTTTCCTTCTTTCCCGGCCGTTGCGAGCGTGCTCGGTGTACGTCCGAAGTAAGCTTAACACGGGTTATAAATCCCAAGCTCTTTCTCATGTAAATACAAACCTAACCAAGCTACGGTCGGGCCAAAGCTCTCCACCCCCAAGTGCTTCCTGCACTCTGCATAGCCCTCGGTGAGTCGGACCCGACGCTTTCGCGCTCCGCTCTCTCTCTCTCTCTCTCTTGCTCCACTCCTCTCTCGCCCCCTCTCCCTCTCCCTTGGCCCGGAACCCACAATTATGCAATTTAACCAAGCATTAAAATGATCCACAATTCCCCAATCTACTTAACTTCGCTCGGGCGCTACCGTCAGATGGAATCCCTCACCGAAGCGTTTCCCTCCTTTTCCCAATGCGCCCACTAAACCCTACCCTCAAACGTTTCTATCCTCCGCCGTCCGCCCTTCAGCCAGGCTATCCCCTACCGCACGCCCGGATAGATTGGAGATAGACTCACCACGAAAAATTGCAGGAGCCAGCAAACGCGCAAGAAGAAGAACGAAGACGACGGAGAAGAGCGATAAAGGTGAGTGGATACGACTACCCCCCAAAATGAACCTCTTTCCTATAATCCCATTATCATTGATTATAATGGCAGGCGTTGCTCTCTCGATGAAAGCGGCTGTCATTTGTTCCGATAGATTCTTTGCTGAAGGAACGAAATGAGAGGCAGACAAATTTTTAACTTTCGCGTTACTGATCTTCTTTTATCGAACGCTAAAATAAATAAGCTCGGAAATAAAATTGTAACCGATGGGAGCAAATTATCCAGTTTTATCTTTAAGAGAAGTTATAATTTTGTTGTGTCAACAGATTTATTTGGATAATTGTGATTTTAGTAGCGCGTCGCGGGATTGATGGTTCTTGGCAAAAAAGAGGAGTTTTGTAGTATTACAATCCTTTTATTCTCTGGAATTGCTTGTGAATGTTGTTTAATTAGTTCCCCTTCATAAAAATGCAGTCTAAAAAATAGATTGTTTCATTTCATAGATAAGGCTAGTGCATTTCGTATAATTTTTTTTTAATTGTGATATTTGTCGATGACTGAATTAATCAATCAATTTTGCTAGAAAAACACAACACTACATTTTTATATACTGCAAATTTAAGGGACAGTTGGGGAAAATTCTGCGATGTCCAACAGAGAATTCTGTTAAAAATCCTGATGGATATATCAGTACAGACCAGGTACAGAATAAACCGGGCAAGAATGTACATACATGGGATTGAATGGCCACGCCACTGAATTTCCGATGGAGCCAAAATGCTGAGTTATAGCGGTGCACTCTATCAGTATAGAGCGGTGAAAGTAGGAACTGTAACGGTATAGAGTTGTCAAATCATACAAATTAATCTCGAGATTGGCAATTTTTGAAGTTGGCGGGACTGCTCCATTCCAGGCTTTATAGTCCAGTGTCAGTGATAACGGAGATCGGTTTCCTACACAATATGAATTGTCCTTTAGTCCATTTAAAGCTACTATAAGTTCGGTTAGCAGCACGGCCCATAGAAATCCATGGAAAAAGAGCTTATCAACGCTTGAATATTTTAAACATAATATGAAAACTAAACCGTACCAAGAAATTCGATGTATTTAAAATTTAAATCTAAGAACTATTATTATATTGAAAATTTATAACGGTATCATTTGGAAAGAACTGCGAATACTGAGATGGAATTTATTACATTTTTTTATTAACTGCTACAAGAATAGTGCGGTATGTTACTCAACATAATTTGAAAATAATAACAGTCAAGAAGTAACAAAAGAGCCAAAAATACCAGAAAAGTTGAGAAACTATGAATCGAGCTCGTATCACAATTTTGAAACTGTACGCCTTACTGCTTGCACCATTAGGACATTTGTGTTTTTGACATGGGAAATTCAGCAGCTGTATGTATGAAAAGTTATTCTGCACTCGTTATCAAATATGGTTCCTTTCCTAAAGGAGAAATGCGTTTTTCGTATTATTACTTTGTAATCGCCTCGAAGGTGACGATAAGCATTTCTGCTTTCCAAAGGGTCAATAATAACTGCAGATAATTCCCAAGCGAATCCTACTTGAAAAAGGTCGAGCAGATAGCCTCCGACGTGGTAATAATTAGCTGGGCAGGTGGCTTGCGGCGCAGCGCGCTCCAGTGGCATATTTTCTTATATTTATTTAACTATCTAAGTTTCCTGTTTTGCATCTTTGTGCTACCAATTATACTCGTTTCTTCCTCATTAAAAAAGCAGTATTTGACAGAAAAGTGGAAGCTAAAATTTATCCAATAATATAGCAATTTACGTTATTCTTTCTAAATACAAATACTTTCTTTCATTTTATTTGTGCAAAGAAACTATGTATATATTTATACTGCCATACTGTTCGTTATCATAACTTATTGAACTAATCAGTTATTGTAGTTCCATGCGAAACACAATCTTGTCCAATTATATGGAATGAATATCCATGATATTATGAAATATATTTACGTTAGTGATTACGTATTTGGAAAAATGCAAGAATGTTAGTGTATGCCATTCAACTTTTATCGACATGAATTATTAGTAAGAATATGGTATAGAATTGGGAATTCTATACTCCATTCGTATTAAGAATGGGATTGTCGGTAACACGGAGCGCGGCACTGAAATGGTAATGGTAATGTGCTAGAACCCCATCGCCGGGGCCACTTGAATGCCCAGCTTGTCCAGCCTATTCTGGACCTGATCTCTGATATCAATTCCGACCGATCGATGGTAGTGAAGTTGTGGTGGCACCGTTTCAGTGGTTATAGATTCACAGATCTTGCTATGGCGAAATTATTATTGTAAATATCCAAATGAAAATGAATCAATAGTTAGTCCAAATTATATTCTTTTCTTACCAAATATTAAATTCCGAATAATAAATTTCGCATATGAATAATATCTTGCTCTATGTATTAGCTTTTCAAAACTTGCATTTTCAAACATATTCTTTCCTTTCTATTACGATATACATATAGTTGATGAATTCTATAAAATTGTTTTCGGTTTTCCTTTATATTTTTGTAAACTTTATGTTTCTCCAATATAAGTGCATATACGTTATCTTCATTAATTTTAGTGCTAAAGGATGTAGTAAAGATAATCTTGATATATCAACACTAGAAAAGAAATCTTGCATTCTCTTGGGCTCCGCAGACTACCTTTAGTTGAAGCTCTATCTGCAGGAACCTTTACAGCTTTAAGGAAGGAGCTCTCGGGTGCGGGTGAATGGAAAATGCATCCCCCACGTGGAATCGCCGAACTAAATTGCCTGGTTCTACGGTAAATTGCGGCGCGTCGCAGTAGAACTGGCGCAGGTTTAAATTATTCCTGCGCGGAATTATTTTACGCTCCCGGGGGAATTGGAGCCGCAGAATCGTCGATATCGCTCTTACTGAGCCAATAGTGCGCCAGACAGTGAGGCTGCGCAACCTAGATGAAGGAGATTCTGTATTAGCTGTTTGTAGAATGCCCAAAATATCATTGCGGCTTTAACCAAGGCTGCGTGTAATTAGTGGTTGTTGAATAATTTCATGGTTATTCGCGGGGATATGCTCATTGTACGTGCGTCTGCGTTGATTATCCTAGACAAGGTAATTAACTTCAATGCAATTACTGCCAGACAGAATTTAAGGAAAGATACTCTTACTCCGATAATAGAATTATTGTAAATGTTTCCGACTAAAACAAGCGAAGATTCGTTACAATTAAAGTACAAAACATTTGAGATCCTAATGAATTTAGTTATTGTGTTTATCCACGTGTTCTGCACTCGGCATCTGCAGCATGGCTGTTTTACGATGACAGCTAGCCTTACTTTATTTAGTTATTCATTATTAAAACATAGTTTGTAATTAACTTACTAATAGTGTTTCACTAGATGATTAAAGGGAGGAGGACAAACTTGTAACGTAAAACAACGCTGACACAAACTATACATACAAAATCAACTGGTATTTTCGTTAGAAGATATTTTATAACCAGAGCTTACAACATATTAATAGTCGAATGTCCGAAGAATTGTTTAGATGAATTAGCTTTTGCAAGCGTGTAGAAGCATGTCGACAGCGCTAATAACAAATTACCTCTATTACGGTTTGCGTGTTAACAGTTAATTTACGAATCCAGTAGCATTCTAACGGGGTGTCCATTTCAGGAAAATACATAGTATTATCTAAATTGCACACGGAATTTGTGATACTGATTATGCAATTGTTAGAGTAAACTTATTACGGTATTGGTTTATGAAATAACTCAGTGAAACCGAGTCTGCAAATATGATCCAAAAAATCTTATTTCTTTCACTCTTTTGCCATCATACGAGAAACATAATCTGTAATGAATATAAGCTATTTATAGGGCATTAAAGGATTAATATGAGCTTTGGACTCTAAATCACCGAAATCCCTTGAGTCAAAATTTGTCAACCTCAGTCAACCGGTCAATCTCAGTTATAACCTTTCCAGTCTTGGAAGGACGGTTATACATATACGTAAATATTTGATAACCATATACATATAAAGTTTTTCAGAGGTTAGCTCATATTTTTGTTCAAATAGAGGTTTAGATTTTAAATGCAGCCGTCATTTTCTGCAATGTTAGAAAGGACATAATGAAAAACATTAGGTAAACGAGTGGATGAGTTGGTGAGTTATTCATGTAAGGATCATAGTTTTATGAATTTGCAACCAATGAATAAGTGACATTAAGACGATAACAAAAAAATATATATATTATTTTCATTGTTGCATTTAACAAGAAGGAAAAACCAGTGAACAGTTGAATGGAATTTTAACACCAGTCATATAACCGGTCGTGGCACATTCAGTGTCAAGTAAAAGGTGAGAATTTATGGGCGTAATGAATGTCTTAATAGACAGAATGGGGCAGTTGATGATGAAAGTCCAGCTGAAATCAGAGCTGAGAAGTTGCGCTTGGCTAAAGTCGGAGTCCCTGGAGCGATGTCGTTCTGTAGTAGGTAGTTCTTATGGGCAGTGTGTTCGTGGCCCTGGAGCATGACAGGTTCCGCTTGTGGCTCTCTTGTTTCCCTTGGTGAGTAGTCCCATAAATACGCGCTGCTCGAAGGCGCGAACACACACGCTCGCCGCCGAGCCTCCCCACCGCCCCACCGCCCCACCTACCAGGAGAACATGTCTCGTAACTCTACTCAAGCATGGACCCGTGGAGTATACACAGCTACTGCCAGCCCGGAATTCACCGCTATCTGTCATCGAAGCAACGCCCACATGCCGGAGCTTCCGCCAAAAAAGGCCCATTCCTCTTCAAGATACGCGACAAACCCCGTAAATATCGCCTATCGGCACTAACCCTTCCTCCAACCGTTGGATTAATAACCACCTATTATCTACTCCATTTATTTACACTAAACACTTGTCGCAAGATATTCTTGGAAGTTATTTACATCAGCGCCGAATCTCGTAAACATGCTCTATCGACTCTAAACCTTACTCTCCTATTATCTAATCCATTTATTTGCGCTACATACTTGTCGTATATTCTTGCAAGTTGTTTGTATTAGCAATTCTTAGTTGTTCTTAACTGCAAAGGGAATTTCTAATCCCTCTGCGAATTCAGGAGCTTACTTTAAATAGTTTGTGAGCTTTTACTTTTTAATTAGGAAACAACGATTTTTTATCATAAAATCGCCCATCAAATTTGCCCCTTTAATAATTGAATTATTTGGTTCCATGGCAATAACTGACTCGGACCATTTCTTATTCTTTGTATACATTACTACATTTTCCAACTTTAGATATTCCTAAAAAGACAATCTTCATGACAAAGAAATTAATTTTTTGCTACTGAAGGATAAATTGTATGCGAATATTTTCATAAATCAGTATTGTACCAAATAATTGTGGAATATATTTGCCGATAAGAGGTGCGAATTTTTGCAAAACGGTTTACAGTGTAAGTACTTATAAGCAGTGGCGTTTTAATAGAAAGCCTTTCGTATTATATGCAGTCTCTTCTAACGATAAATTTAGCATAAGTTGATAGCTAAGGAAAATTGGTAAAATAATGGAATTTCTTCGCAATCGGACTTTTGAAATTCCCTAATCGTTCGTACCAATATAATCAAGGCGCGGTGCATTTATACTATTTAAGAGAGGTCTGTGGAGGTAGAACAGTGTTCAAGAAGACTAGGAAGTGAAGCCGCAGGCAGCGCGGCTGACTAAGAGTGATGATACCAAGAATTCGCAGGTAATGAGCCGACAGGCACTAACAGGGCGCAGGGCATAATTAGAAATTGCTGCGAAGTGTAGCGCGCATGCCGACGTGGCGTTGAACTCGAGCGATTCATTTGAACACCTGAAAACAAATTAATGATCGCCGATTCAGCTCTTTTGCGCCTGGCAGCTCATGTCGCCATAAATTCACGCGCACGCGCTACCATTAACGCAGTGGTAGCGCGTAGATTTCGTGTCCTTAGCGCAATCGGTCTCACAACCTTGCACTGATCGGCGCCAGCGACAATGACATTGATTGAAAATGCATCCTCGGCGGCATGAAAGAGTGTTTCCAAGAATAGAATCGAACAAATTGGACTCCTAATGAGCCCCCTCGAGTACGACGCGCGTCAGCTTGCAGTAAACATTTTCAAGGTTTTTCAACGACCGATTTCTCAATGTATATTATTACGGTTTCTTGTTAATACTAGAGAATTATTAAGTATTACACTTTGTTACTGTAATACAAGTGTTCTGTCGTTGTTATTGAAAGAAGTGAAGGATAAGTGTTGTGATTTATTGGAAATATGGAGTTTATGGTATGTAATTCCTGATTAGTGTTATATGAACTTAATGGGAGTAACGAATTTATGCTGAAATTTGTAGATTATCACAATAGGAAACTTAAGAAAAGCATTGCAATTACGGTAATCGTTTCCCAATCATACAGACAAATTCGAGGTATTAAAAAAATATGCTGCGCCTTTGACAATTTCTAAACTTCGTAAAAATTATAAAACAATACTTGAGAAAATGGTGTTAATAATGCTCGCAGTTTTTCAAAGAAGAAAACAGAGGTCAAAAATGTGAAATTGTACAAGAGAGAGAAACAATGTATTTTACTTTGCAATTAATTATATTGAACAACACCAAACATAACGAAATATAATCTAAACTTTATTAGCAATACGAATTAAAGAATGTCACGGTTTCATATGTGCTAATATGTAATAATAAATAATTGGTTGATTATAAAAGGAAAGGTTTTCGAGCCTTTAGATAAGCAGGCGAAATGCGTGCAGAATAGTTAGGATTGGCGAGCGATGCGGACAATCAAACAGACTTTAGAGCTTTGTTGAGGAAGATTTGGCTCGGACATAATGGATCTCACAGGCTCTGTATCTAACAGAGCGTATCCACGGCTACTTGTTGACCGTATTCCTGGACACGCTCGGCTTGACCACTGCGGCCCTACGCGACTGCTCCGTGAATTATTGTCCGGCTCTGCAGAAGCCTCCCACTATCTCGCCGCCAAATCTACAAAATTTATCGCCCAACCCCGTGAACGCATCCGATTATGAGTCTTTCAGGCCATCGCCGATTATCTTCCGATGTGTATGCATACCATCACATGAATATCGAGGGAATTTTGCATTTCCTCTTTCGGAAATTGCATTGTGAGTTTTTAATTTGAAGAAGATAAGTGTCGCTTCATATTTACGATTCTTAAACTGTCCTTTCTTTCACGTTTTGAATGAGTTCTGCATGAGAAACAAGTTTTTGTGAGAACTAGTCAAAGCTTGTTTGCATACTTGGAAAATACTCACATCTTTCTTTGAGGCAAACTATAAACGAAACGAAAATTCAAAATAAAAAGAGGCAAAATGAACTATTCCGACAGAAGTTCATCAAAATGAAAATTAAAAAATTTAACAACAAAACCCGCTTTAATTAGCAACATTTCATAGGAGAGCATTTTTACTGACTTACATTTAAAAAAAGGATTTATTTACAAGATAAATGTAAAATAATCCACTTTATCTTAGTTGGCCCATTTTGTCATTTGTTCTTAATCGTTGTTCCAAAAATTATTTTTACGTGCAATACTAATATACTAATGCACTTTCAAAACGATATACATCCACAGTACTCGAAGTGTTACGACAAAATTTCGAAATATTAAAGCGTCTAGGTTTTCAGACAAATTAAGCGAGTTAATTGGTAGAGCAAGCGAGCGAGGTGAAGTCAATAGTTTTCCGGTGAGAGGCTGTTCACCTTGGTGGGTGAAATTGCGTCTACATCTGGCGAGAATTCCGACAGCAATTCGTGGAGTTATTCAGATTGCCCATTGCGAGAGTGGGTGGTCGGTGGTTGAATGGAGCGAGCAGGTAAAGTAGTCATTATACGTTCTTTATCGGCGGAGAACAGCCGCGGCGGTATCAGGGGCCTCGCGTCGAGCATAATAAAACCAATTAAGCGTGGTGCGAAAAAGGCCGCTCGTATCTCGGGGCGCAGGGAGCTCGTCGAGGAAGGATTAGAGAGCGAGACGAACGAGCCAGAAGAAAATCGGCGGCCGATTGGCGGCCTTCCAAATCAATTTGAAAGTTCACGAGCGTGCCCTGCCAATTCCCATGATCACGCCCGCCCCAATGAACCCCCGGAACACGTATGCGCGCCGACTTGCTCTTCCTTCGGTTCCGGGCCGCTCGGGGCTCCGGCCTCCGCCAGACCTTCCTAAGAATCGCTGGAATCCCGGCCCTGGCAAGTCATTATCACGGATCGGCCGCTATAATGACAAGTGGAAAGGGCCAGTGCCAGAAGCGATAGGCCTCGCCGGTATCGCGTGGCGAACAATTAAACTCGCTTCATAATTCCAGGGCGCCACGGCGCGCGGCCGCGCGGCCGCGCGCGCCCTCACGGGCCCGGCTTAATGAGAAATGCGCGTTTCACCGTGATGGATCGATCGACGAACTCGTTTCTGCCGACTGACTCGACCGACGGCTTCAGCCGCCCGCTCGCTCGCGTGCGAACCCGCCGAGAGAAGCAATACGACACGGCAATACGACATGGGAGGAGACAAGGTTATGCGATCTGCCGCTGTCAGAAGTTAGAACGGCAGCTGCGAGCCGGCCCGTATGCCGATCGACAGAGAACGAAATTTCCTTCTAGTATACAAGTGCGCCTCGAAGCCAATTTTGTTAGCATAGCGTGTCAGCCTCTACCAATCCTTTCAGTCGAGTGAACCAGACTTAATAGGAACACGTGACAGGTGTTAATATGCCGACTTAGCTAGTCTGGCCTGTCATAGCAGTGATTTCTTGCTGCCCAAGACAACCATAGAACAATTATCACGTTACTCGGTGTAAAGCGTTCTCAGTTAGTCAGAGTTCAAGTTTTTAGTGGACAGTATTTCTTAGTTAGAACACTTTGAGTTATGTGTAACCAGCCGGTGTTAATCGAGTAACGTGTGTACTTAAAGGACACAAGGTTACGACTAAGTGCCTCACTCTCACATTCCGCCCCGTCATCCTGCCTCTACATACAGCGTACGACAAAAGTATTCGGACACTAGCTATGGTTTGATATTTCAGTCATTGGTAAAGCAACCGTCTTCCTCTTTTTCCCTAACAATGAGAGATTCAACATTGTTAAGAAAAATACATAGTTGATGTAAAAATAATGAATACATTATAAAAAATTATTTTCCCAATATTAATTATAGTGGTATACATTTGTTTTAGTACATAGTTCTTCGAGGATTTATTCTTAGAAGAAGCAACAAAAACCATTGTCTTATAAATATTTAAAATATCAAGTCGTAACGTTCTCCGAATGTCCGAATATTTTTGTTACTCCTTGTATATTGAATAACCATGTTGCAGGTGCAGGTTCAGGTTCATCTTCGATCTGGGAGGAGATGTTTTTCTGAGAATTCGCTTTAGGTGAAGGGGGCGATATCGATTGCTCGGCAAACCACGAAAACAAGAATCGAGCAACTAGTCGCAACGCACTAAACATTGAATGTTGGTTTTTTTGTCTCTGGTTATGTACCATTACGCGAAGAAGTATTCGCCACTATGCTATGATCTGAATCTTCATAGAGTAAAGACAGTAGTACCAATAAAGTTCATGCCGGTGTCATAACCCAAATCGTTTTTCGGCGCTGCTCCGTTCATTCGGCACTCGTAATTCACCACAACAACGATAAAATCTTTTATGATGTCCCATATAGTCGTCACTGCAGTTACCACTGTTTTAATGAGCCATTATCATCCTGTTTGATGACCTCGCAACGATAAACGGAGTTCATCCAATTGGTTCTACAGCTGTTCGCTGGTAACGCTGAATATACAAATGTTTCGGCTGCAACTTTCTAAGAAAATGTAACCGAGTTTGTTTCTTTATTGTTATAACACTAAATCGAACCTTTAAGGTTTTTTGGGATTTTAATTATTCGCCAAATTCTTAGTGGGAATATAAAGACTGTAATCCGTCATATTGTCATACTTTTGATTTAAACTAGAAATTCTGAACCATAAAATAGACACAACTACAAAAATTACACAGCGTAAGGTTAAATGCGTAAAATTCTGCATGATTGTTGTTCTTTGGACTCTCACAATGTCAATGTACAAAAAAGGATAGATAGCCTACCAAATGGGACTCGCAATTTCTAAAAGTCGAAATTTACGAGTCGATTCTTCGAAAACCTTTTAGAGATTCTCGTTCGCTAACTTCGTTATACTTGTTCATTTTTGCCTTTGGAGAGGCACATATGAAAAGATATTGCACTCGTCAACATTTCTGGTATGTTACGATCGTTTGCGGTGAGTGTTCTACAACTGCGCAGTGTGAATGTGGTTGCGGGCTTCTTGGTAAAAGGGAACGAGATGAAGTGAGCCCTTGAAGAGGAATAATGAGTAACGGAGAACGATAAGGGGGTGGGGGGAAAGAAGGCAGTGGGCGAGAGAGTGAGGGGGGAGCGAGCGAATACAACAGGAGAATAACGAAGAAAGAGAAGGTTGCCAAAGGGACAAGGGAGTTAAAGCATCAAGACCACCGGGAGCAGTCGACCGCCAAACAAACCAACCAGACAGCCACTTCGGCATGATGCTGCTCTTGTACGGGCCTCAGTTTACTTTGCCGAACTTTCGTGCGTTGTTTGCCGCTTGCTTCCTCACTCACGCTATTTTACCTTACTCCACTTCCCCGAGAGGATGACCATTGACTCATATCTGATGGAACATCGTCATCCTTTTAAATGGATATTTCAAAGCACAGTTCAGAATAACACAGTGCATAGTTGTACGGGAAATAGATGTTGTTATAAAATGACTCCATGTTACTTGGCTATTTCAAATTTTGAATGCTCATAAAATGCAAGTTCTTAACTTTGTCATTAAACCTTGTCAAAAATGGTTATTAGCACTCTTTGAGAAATAAGTATATTTGTAAACGAATTTACGGATGTTATTTATGTTCGAATCGCACGGCACTCAAGGAATTGACAGTGTAATCATTTCTATAATGTTTAGCTTCTTAACAATTAGTCATCCAAATTTATAGACACGAATATATGTGACGTGTGTATTTGATACTTTTAATAAAGGAATGGCGGTTTAAAGTTTTCATCGATATTATGTTTCAGACCTGGTAGTACAGTGAGCAAATTAAACAAATTTGAATGAGTCAAATAGAAATTTACTATGAAAGCAGACACATATTTCAATCGGCATCATTAATGCTTTACGGTTACGGTGGCATACAATATTAGAACATTCAAATTTTCTTTGTATGTAATAGGTAAAAAAGCTAGTTATAACTGAAACGAAACGAATCTCTTACCAGAAATCGAAAACGTGTTTCATACTATGTGCCTTGCTGATCGGAAAGCATATGTATGCGCCTAGTTAAATTTCGAGGACCATCAAGCCAGTGGCATTGCCCGGAACAACTTCCTGTCAGACTAGATATCTGAACTTTACAGAATACTGTGATTTCAAAGGGAAGCTTCCAACTTGAAGTTTCTGATACCATAGCGAATAGACGGAATAGAGGATGCACGAAGAAAACACTCGAATTCAGGAAACCGGCGATATTTTGTTTACCCACTGCGGGGATTCAGCGGTATCATAGTTCCTTATTCACTTTTCGTGTACACATTCCTACAGTCGATCGTTATTTTCAACAATGGTGTATCGGGGGTGTGGGCTCCTTCCAGAAATGGAAGCAAATAATAGTGAAAATATCAATGACTAAGGGTAGAGCTGAATTCTCCGCTGAACAACAACTTAAAAAAGTGGCTCACGACTATGCGTTATTTAAGGACTTGATTACTATATACTTTTGCCATGTAAAGTTGAAAGTTCCCAACACAACAGCATTAAAATAGAAAAATTGGCTGCAAGTGACCCGTTCTAGAACTAGTATGGTATTAAAGATTGTCTGCTTTAAAGTTGCCAACAAATTACAAAGTGAACAATACTCAATCATAAGACCGTCACCCAGCGGATCCTAAATAATATTCTCTAAATTCCTAAACTATTTGTACCTTTAAATATTACCCGACGAAATCATTACGTTGTATGTATTTAAAAGAGCGTTTATACATGCATGAAACACCAGACTAGCTAAATGAGTTTCCAATTTTACCTTGAGCCCGGTGGGCCCATTTTGCCGCGGTCTCCGCTATAACTTTCCACGAAATCATTAGATTTTATGAGCTAGAATCATGCGTCATGATCTGAATGGCCGTAGCCAGCGTTACCTAATTTCGTGCCGTGCATACGCGTTTTCAGCCGCAATGCTTGCAGTAGCTGGGATCCACTCTCCGCAGTGCAGCACCGCGCGCAGGCAGCCATAAAGTTTATTGCGGGAATGCATTAGATCGAATATGTTACACACCTCCCAGGCAGCTGCGTGGGAAGGAGCACTAAGGGCCCAATAAACCCAACTGGGTATACCAACTCGGGAGTTAACGTAACCCCACTTCTAAACGCAACCGAGGCATAGGAAGTCGCTTGTCTCTTGGCAATCCTAACCTCCCCTCCCCCACTCTCTTTCTACTTCTCCATTTGGCCCCCTTCCCTCTCCTCCCAACCCACTACGACTCTCTAAAACGTTATCCCGCAGCCTCCTTAACTGCCAGCACTGCTCGACAATGCCGTACTACTCGTTATTTGCAAACCAACGACTAGGATTACCAAGTTAGGGTCGGCCCAACTGGGAGTTTGGTGGCTCCAAGGCTCGCAGGACTCCTTGTAATTATTTCCTCGCTAATGAACTTTTCTTTCTGCCGCGCATGCAGACGGAAATTGCCGGATGCCAAGGCGACCCATAATAAATATCGATTTCCGATGAAGATGAACGCGGGAACTGACTGCGGCGTGGGGTGGGGTGGGGTGGGGGTGGGGGTGCAGTGATTTTGGGTGAAGCCGAGATGAACTCTTCGCTGCTCCATCGTAATTCTTTTGTCACCTCGTTATTGTCTGTGGATAAAGTGGCCGGGAAAAGCGGGATCAGGATAACTGGAGTGTGCAATGAGATAAGAAGAAAAAATTTGCAGAATCTATGGGTGTTTCGCGCGAACCATATTTCTAACTGAAAATGGTGTAAATGAACGGAAGTGAAGCAGGGATCCTTAATCATTTTTAAATGCAGTTTACCTATTCACAAACTTCATATCTGCATATGCGAGTTTATTCCAGGTATTCGTGAACTTCAAATTGCGATAATCATTAAATTGTGCAGTATACGTAGAAGGAAATGACATGAGAAAGCCTGGGACAAGGAGTGAGAGACTCTTGCACTCTCTCGCTCATTCATTTCATTTCTTTCTTTTCCTATTTTGCCTTTTCCTGATTTCCACAGAACAAAGATAATTTATAGGAGTTTAAAAAAGCGTCGGGACTGAAAGGATTCACAGCTACAGTCACGCTAATCACTACAAGCATCAATGGCATTGAGCGTCCGAGTGGCGATGAATGATAAAAGTAGGCACTAGATAGAAACAAGTGAGAAAAAGTGGAAGGATGAGGTGGCGATGGGGAAGTATGTAAAGGGTGTGCTGGGTATTTGGATAGGTGGAGGTAGGCACTATGTCCTGGCATAATAGAATAGATAGGGAATAGGCGGGAAGTCGGGGCCGGCGGTGCTTCGGGAATACTTTACCGAGCGTATAAACGCTATTTATGGCTGCATAAACCAGCGATAGGGGATATATAATACAGTCACATAGCTACGGCCAGTCTGCACGGTTCTCCAGGTCGGCCTGTATCTCAGTGTATCTGCAGAGAACGATCGACAACATGTTCCGCCCCGCCGCGCCGCGCCGCGCCACGCCGCGCGCTTAGCCCGCACTGCCACCCTGCATTGATTTGCATGAGATTTCAGCCAGGCTTCCTTCTTATAAATCTACCTCCCCTGTCCTCATCGACCGCGGCCAAAGGAAAGGAATCAACTTCCATGCTCTCTCTTTCCATCGGCTTCTACTCTCCTCCTCCTACTCCTCCTCCTCCTCCTCCTCCCGCTCGACGGCAGCGCGTTTCGCCCGCCCTGCTAGGTTAGGTCTTCTTCCTCTTCGGCTACATTCTCTTCCCCCCTTTGCTCATGGAAAGACTCGAGGGCTGGCTGGCGTTGCAGCTTCCTCGGAGAGCGCGCGGTAACCCACTTCGCTGTCTCAAGGTATCGAGGATTCGGAGTGGATCGCTCGATTTAATTTTTCGGCCGATAAGAGAGCCCGATCCGCCGTGGAAGGAAGCTCGATCCGGCGTGTAATCGTCCCGCATGACTGACCGATCTCAATCAGTGCGTCCCCCGCACACCTTGCCTTCCGCCTCCTCCTCCTCTGCCTCCACCACGGCATTTCGATAAGAGTTTACAGCGGCGCGCATCCCTCTGTTCTAGGCGGACCGAAGGAATTTTTCATGACAAAGGCAAGGCAACAGAATCGGCGGTAATGAAGGAGCTTCATCCGAACGATCTTAACTGCTGCTGCCGCCCACTCCGGAGCTCCGGCGAATTTCTCGAATTACACGCTACAGTCGAAACTGATGACGCCGTCCGCGAGACGTCACGCGCTCATGATCCTGTCTAATGAGGGTGAAATGAAACCCTCTTACCTAGAGAATGCCGCCAACGAAGAAACCCTTCGGCATTGTTTCTCCGCGCTGGCGACATTGCCGCATGCTTCTCATCACATCTACGAAAATTAAATATTCGAATGAGTTTGATAGAAATGAGAACACGTACGGTGCGGAGAGCTTGAACGATAATAGAGGAAAGCATAGTTAATAATTTGAGTTTCGTTTATAGAAACAGTGTTCGCAGATCTTTCAAGCTTGGATTGTAAAGACAATTTTTGATTAATTATGATCTAAATATTATTCTTCCATAAGGGAGTAGCAGCAGGCCGATGAAAAAACTAGAGTTTTCAATTAATTATATTGCTTGTGTTTTCTAAGATAGGCTGTAGGTTGCCATACAGGTTATTATTTCTCTACTGGCCAAAGCTAACTTCCGTTATACAATTATGTGTACTATACGACATTCAATAAGGACGGCTCATAACATACGATTTTGCTCAATATTTTTGCTAATTAGTTATTATTTCGAAAAGTAGTGATACAACCAAGAGAAATGTCTTCCATTGATATGTTGAATGGACAATTTGTTCACTTTTCTATTACATAATTACTTCATTACCGCAATAAACATTCATAACGCTGTAAAATTACTTTTACGCTTGCAGATACTTTCACCGTTAACTAGTTATTGTAGCAAGAATAATTATAACAAAATGCCGGACAACAAATTGCGCAACAGGTTAATAAACTCTAGCGAAGAGCGTTAGTGAATTTCTATCATACGTCTGACTCGTAACTGTTTTGTTGGCAAAAGCCACAGCGTGGAAACAAGCAAACTGTTGAAAACGTTCTCAGTGGTAAGTTGGCAGTTGGCCCACTTGGAAATCAGAAAGCAATTTTCGCCATGTTACGATGACAATAGACGGCAAACGTCTACGAGCTGAGTCGACCTCTTACGTCGCTTGCAGATTAAGTCCGCATTGTTATTGACTCACTTGTCTGACAATTTAACACAATAGCAGAAACTGAATATTGAAATAGTTGGGGTGATTGTCATGCTGTAGGTTGTCCAAAAGTCAAACTTAACAAATGACTGTTCTCCCTTTGATCTCTCATTGAAGCTTTTGCTCATGTTTCTATGTACACTTCTATTCTTGCATTAGGAGCGTTAGCTGTATGGCAGAATTCACATAATGCAGACTCAATGGCACAGTAACCGTGAAAATACTTTATACAATTTCGATTTCGTAAGAAAATTACATTCTTCGTATTCTTCAATCTCTTTAATAAAACTAATTATGCGCTTACGTAGCCAGTCAATCGTGTGCAAACAGATACAAATGAAAGATTTCAAGCAATTCGTAAGTCTTTGAATTTGCACTTCCGCCTGGAAAATATGAATTTTATAGAAAAGCAAAGAGAAAAACGGGAAACAAATTTATGAAAGTAACCGTATATGGCAATAACAATCAGGAAAGTTTTCGAAAATAACATCTTTGAAAATTAGTACCTGCAATCAAATATCAATTCGGTCATTTTGACCATTCGGAAAACCTAATTTAAAATCTATTAGCGATCTAGAAAGTAAAAGAAGTCGGAGGTAAGTGATGGAATTTGCAAGGAAGATTGACGAGGTTAATCAGTTTCGGAATGGTGATATTAACGAAATAGATAGGGCATCAAAAGTGATAGGCCAGCAGGAAATGGCACGGCGGGGCGGCGTTCGGAGCACTTGGCAGTTTAATTCTGAAGGGATGGTACGCATTAGTGGAGGGCTCGCCGGAAACGAACGAGGGAGTTTAAGTTCGGCACGCGAGTGTAGCACTCATCAATCTATCTCTGGGACCCGCTGCCTGACAGTCGTTTCGAATGCATTTAAGCCGTGGAAAGCTTGCGTACGCTCGGCTGAGCGTTACTTGGCTCAATCCTCCTTACATGACCGACTGGACTGCTCTCGAGGAAATTACACCGCCCTCCTTCTCTCCCCCCGCCTCTCTCTCCCTCACCTCTTTCTCCTCTCGCTCAATCCAGACAGACGGCTGCTCGATGATTTGGCAAAAAATCCTTCGCTCTTTCCGGCATATTCGATCTCTACACTTAACACTAGAACTTCCGAAGATTAATCTCTGCTTATTTCTACCGAAAGGCTCAAAGTGACATGCTCTCAAAATGTTATATTATTCGACAAACTGAGGTATATTTATATTGATTCAACAGAGATATAACATGAGATTATTATTTGAAAAAGTAAAATATATATTATATACTCTTTACTAAGAAACCGTAAAAAATGTATCTATATTTTATTTGCCAATAACTTGCAATTTAATAATATCTCGAGATACCCGCTGGTAATATTATTGTGTAACCCGGGCAATCTTGTGTAAACTCAAAGGAAATTTAGAGGGCTACTAGGGAACACCCCAGTGGGTCGAACAAGATAATTTCAGAAAAATAATAACATGGTTATTGCAGATATTTATATAACGCAAAAATGTATATTAATATTATTATTCTGTCAAGAATTGTTATATCAGGTTTTTTTAATGTGAGTCTTTTTAAATAATATGCTGCTTTTCAGTTGTCGATATCTCTCGTAGTTGCGGAGCCAGAATTGTTGCGGAAAAGAACATTTAGAAGACACTATGTGCCTTCACTGTAGTGATTTATAATTGACATGGAAACGTCGGTGAGACATTCTATCAACAGGAATTCACAGTGCATCAACTACGTCAAGAATTTTAATTAGAAGCCATGGGGGAAACAATGATTTTCTATATTTGTCTTTGGCATAGTTTATAACACGAGATTTATTAAAACAAGCAGGTCAATTTTCATTCCATCACGGGTGAGAAATTCCTCTCTGTAAGCGCGTAAAGTTTGATAGATAGGGAATTAACGGGAGGCGCTCGGGGTGGGAGATTAATTTAATGTGGCGACGGGGGCTAACGGGGGCGCTGCATATCGGGCGATTAAAGGCTCACCTTTAATTATTCAGAATAGGGGATTATTCGGAGTCGGTATTCGAGGAATGGTTTAGCGGTGTACTTTGGTGCCCTGTCTCGCGACTCAATACCGATTCAACGCCATTATAATACCTAATTAGCCACTCGCGACTCCTGGGGTATTAGTAGACGATACACAGGGAGCGTAGTTCCTCCGCGGCGGCAAACTTCCTCGGAGGTGCCGGCCTCGTTGGCAATTTAATTATTTCACGTCACGCTCCTGCTACTGCTGCGATGTTTATAGATACTTAGGCAGCACGCTCCAGTGCCTCGTGTCCATGTTACCCTCCTCCCTTTTATTTATACTGCTCACGATTCGCTCCACTACACCGTCTACCTTCCAAATGCTTTTTGCCTCCACGTACAACCTCCGACAAGAGAATGATACATCGATAGTTTTCTAAAAACTTTCGTCCTACTAAATCTCGAATGTGCCTGATTAGCAAGCTGTCGAGGAATGGAAGTTTAAATGCTTTACTGGCCGGAGAAAGTATTGTCTTTATGCTTTATAAGCACCTTTTTCAGAACGTAGCGCTTTAATATGTGTTACTTTAATGAAACGTAGTTTTAAAAAGTTTGAGGAATGTATTAATGTAAATGGCTTCCAAAGCTTGTGTTCACGCACAAATTCTATTACACAACATAATCCTGTAAAGGATTTATTGTATCTACAAATCATAACAATTCATTATTTAAGTCTGTACACTAAAACTACGAAACATGTTAATTCGAATAATCTCGAGCATACAAAGACATATGTTATATTCAGCTGTTATTTTCAATAATGAATTCTTATGAATTTAAGTTCTACCAATATCAAAATTTCAGTATGAAATTTATGCTGCGAGGAGCGGAAACAATGACATTATTTAAATTCGATGCTGCTCAAAATTCCTGTCGTTGCTCTCTTCCGCTTTGTATTATATAACAACTCCGTATTGTGTCGCAATGATATTGTCAAGTGCTAAACGTTCGAGCGGCTCATTCACATTACCAGCTGTTGTCCAGGAGTTGGCACTGGTCAAGTGCCAGAGTAACACGGAAATCTCGGATTCCAGGAAGACTTTCGTTCGAACAAGTGTCTCGTCACCGCTTACCTGGAACAAAAAGGCGGAAATCGGGGGCTCAGTACCATTAGAGGGAAGAATCGAAAGCGGAGAGCGACGACTGCTTGCTATTCAAGTGTTGTCTCTCGAAGAACGTGTCCTGTCGAGAGGAGCGTAGGCCACTCAATCCGTCGACAAAGGACAATTATAGGACACCTGAGATTGGCGAATCAATTGTTAGGTAACAACTGGAGCACGCGCGCGCGCGCGCGCGGGTACGCCAGCGCTGGTCGGATAAAACAATGGGCCGGCCGTAATTCCGGCAAGCGGTCCTTTTAATCACAATTCCGGCGGGCTCAGCGGGATTTCAAGAAAGTATGCGAGCCGGAGGACGCTTTAATTTCGCGGCCACTTAGAAAGTCCGGGCATAGATGCGCCGCCCTATCTCGTTGGCTAGATCGCCGTATTCCGGCAGGCGGAATAAAACTTCTATGAAATTTAATAAGTTCCTTTGGTACAGCAGCCTCATAAGTTGCAGGCTGGCGTGGCTGGTGTACGAGCGAGAACCCAGCTCCGCTTGGCCTTTGCGAGCGCGAAGCAAAGCTAAGTCGCTAAATTTAGGGCTCACCCCTTTGCATCACGGGCGGACTCCAATTTACCCAGTTTAGGGAACCTATTAAATCGAGGGCGCGGTTACCCTTCCCAGCCGCGTCTCAACACGACCCCAAGCACCCCCTGCGGACCACACCGATCACCTCAACACGCGCTGACCCCTCCCATTATGCTACAACAACTACTCCCGAGATGATACTTCCAACAGCAACTCTTCTTTGGCACTCTCTTTGATACTTCATTTCTACTTAAATGCTAGAAAAGGCATACAAGAGATACAAGTAAAATAAACCCTCAAGGGAAAAATACCACATTAATTATGCCAATTGCATTTGCCCTTCGCTTTTTCCTTGATTTTAAACAGGGAATCATTTAAACAGCTTCATGGAATAATTTCGTGTAGACATAAATTAGTTTCTAAATAATACTTCTAGCAGCTATTTTTCATGGAGAGTAGACACTTTGATACTTAATCTGTGCTTAAGTTCTATATAGGACATAGAAGCGATGCACATAAAATAGATCTTCAGGAGAAAAGTACCACAGTAATTGTATCGATGGCATTTGCGGTTCTCTCTTTTGTTGCTCTTAAATTCAAAATCATTAAAATAGCTTGATGGAGCAATTTGGAATAGACAAATTGGTCTGTAGATAACTAACATAAATTAGTCTGCAGATGAAATAAGTCGGCGACCGTCGGAGCAATACGGTTTCTCTGAAAAAAAGTGTCATAACAATTCCGTCAACTGCATTTATCCATAACTTTTTCTATTGCTCTTACAGACATGATCATAGATGTCCTTTAAGGATTGGTACACATTATCAAAGATAGACACCAATTTTTACTTTATGAGAAAACCTTGTGACAAAGTTTAAAACAGCATAAATTTAACACTTTTGGCGTTCCACTTTATTTATACTATAGTATAAACTATCATTTTAATACACACATATATTAATCATGTTGCGGGTTTAATAATTCTGTCAATAATAAAATACACACTAATAAAAGTGACCCATGATTTGTATTCTAATACTTCTTTAACACTAGGTTTACGGAACCGGTTTACGGAAAATTACAAAGCCTATTAATTTTTCTTCTAATTTATACTGACAATTATTTGTGCAGTCCCGACAGATTGAATTAACTTATATTATGTCTGTTAAAATTTTAATTGTCTTGAAATTAAATTAATAGCATTTTTTAATCAAAAGAAGTGTGCATAAAGAGGGGTATACAGAACTGTGCGTAAACCTAGTGTTAAAGAGTCCAAGCATTTTTGAATAATTTTTATACAATGCTTTTGTGCTTCGTACTCAAATGCACTTTACATTACTCTAACGTATCCTCGGGCAACCTTTTATAGAATCCATGGCTGCCAACACAGCCACAGATGCACGCTCCCAATTGATTTCTATGTGCAATAACAGAAACGAAGAGGTGGAGGGTGGCGCAGCTGGTAACTCCTTAAAGAGGTAATAGCGGCGTGAGGAAGGGGGTAGATTCGTCGGCCGGACGCAAAGTAATCGCGCGGTGTAAAGGTCCATCGACGGTAGGCGAGGCGGGCGGGCGCGCGGGCAGCTGGGCATTCCACGGGAACAGAACCTAATCCCGCAGGAGTACGTGAGCGGAATGGTTGTCGGGCCATCGAGAAAAGAGGCCGGTGGCGGGCCATTGCCACGGCTGATTTCACCCTTGTCGCGGCCCGACTTCCCTCTTTTCCCGGCGCCCTCCTGTTTCGCCGAGCTCTCCCCCTCGCTTCTTCTTGCAGAGTTGCCTCGTTCCCGGTGCCCACTTCACCGCTTCCTTCCCCTGGCATCGCTCTTAGCCAGAGCTTGCACCCTCTTCGCTGTGCGGCAAAATGCGGTGTTCTACTGGCGGTGGGTAGGTGGCTCGCTCTGCCGGGAGAGAGGTCGAATCGCCGGCAAACGAGTCCTCGACCCGGACTCCTCATCGTTATTAATCGCCCGCCGCGATTACGCTCAACGACACGCCGCGCCACCGCGCCGCCACCGCGCCGAGATTTGTATTCCGGGCTGGGGCGGAGGGTGAGGAGAGCTCGGAGTTGGATCGGGGCGGAGATAAGGCTGGAAAGAGAGCCGAGCCGAGCCGAGAGGAGAACCGCCGGTCCCTCGACTCCCCCGGCATTTGCCAGACCTTACTACTCGCCTACTCGCAGCCTCTGCCTGTCTGCTTGCGCGCTTGCTTGCCTGCCTGCCTGCCGGCAAGTATGTACCTCCGCCACGTTAATATCGCAACGTTAATTCCTGTCTTCAGAGCAGCACCGTCGTCTCTCCGCGAGCCCGCCCGCCCGCCTGCCTGCCTGCCTGCCTCGAGGATCCGGGAAATTCGCACCACTGGAAAGCTTCACTTCCCCATGTACCCTCGTGTTTTCGGCCGGGAAATTTAGATGCTTCGGGGAACAGGCGACGCCGGCACTATCTGCTAGAGGCAACTGGCGGCGCAGCCGGCTACCATTCTGGTTAAGCAGCGATAGAAAATGAGGTCTTCTGATGGATCGTTTTGCTGAATATTAACTCACCTCTAAAAGGCTGCGGTTGAAATTGCCAGTGAGAGTAATGCTGATCATTAGAAACAGTGGGGAAAGATGAGAAATTCAGTATTTTAAATTCGTGCTGCCAATAATGATAGCGGAAGAAATTGTAGGTTGGCAGAATGGTTATTTCTCTTTATTAAGGGACGTAATATTGCATTCGGGTGCGAGTATGTGAAACCGGATGGAAATTTATCTTAATGAAATCCCTTTTTAATGCTTATTTTACAATGCCAAAAAGTCTTAAAAAATTAGAACATTTTTCTAAGTCAATTTTGTTAATTTTAAGTACTTTATCTATTTCAGTACAACAAATAATTGATTTTCTGCGACGGCGACTGCGTTTCTTCTTAACATTTATCTGAGACTAATCCAAGAAATAATCTACTTCGCCCTAGAAATTCTTACCTAGCAAAGTCCAGCATCAAATTTGCCACAAAATGTTTCAAAGGGGCAAAAAGCTCTGTCGGTTGTACACTTTGAATTTACGATAGCATGTAAACAAGCGTCTGGAAACAAGACTCAAAGGAAGCACGAAACACGAAGCACCAAGTATGCGAAGTGTCTCGCAGGGAAGTCGCCTTTGCCTTCGGCCGAGCACGCGCGGAAGAGAGAACCGGGAGAAATGCGCGCTCTCTTGGCTCAGGACCAATCGTCACATCGCGATAGAATTTCCACAGACAAGCGGGTTCCGAAGCTCCGAGGGTAAGCTGTCGAGTTATTCCGAACATCATTCGTCACTTCCAGAAGACGCTTCCAGACAAGACGCTCCTGTCACTTTATAATCGCTCCTTCTCCCACTTTCCCTCTCGAAATCTCCGGAGATATCGCATCGCTTTACTAGCATACACAGTTACCCGTTCGATGCACTGTCTTCTTTTAATCATACGCTTCATGTCAGTCTAAATCGGGTGTGCCATACACCGCGAATGCGCGACGGGAGAAGACAAAGAAGGATAATGAGAGAAGGGGGAGGAGGAGGGGAGACAAATGGTGCATTCAAATCGAATGATTCTATTTATTAAGGCACCGCGTGACAATGGAACTGCTTTGGACATCATAATGATCATAATCAATGAACAGTGCCTTTTCAATGATTTGCAGAAATTGCAAATTGCTACTTTACAATGTAAGACAGAATTATCAGTGCACAAACAATAAAAACATATATTTAAGGTTGTAACTTTACATATTCACAGAGTCCGAGTAAATATGAATGCAACTGATTGTCGATGTTGGGGCAACGCAACAACGAATCACAGTCAACAAATGGGTAAATGGTAGCAACGTTACTGACCCATAATCGGTTTGACACGCTCTTACCGTAGATCAAGTTTGGAAGTTCTTATTTTAACTTGAATAATTTGACAATACAATAGTATCCCTTAGAAAGAATTAGTTTTTATTACTGCCAGCGGTAATTCTGAATTGGGAGCGTAGATTTTCGTGATTCCTCTATCGAAACGATATAAACTTATTTTTTAATACATTCATAATATACTGTTGAAAAATGGGTAAAATATTATTCTATTGTATCCGAAACTGTTTTTTAAAAACATATGTATGCGACACTAATTCGAAATTTAATAAAAGACGCGATCAATTTAATTCCAGCAGGCGTGCGCACGTGTTTGTTTGAGACATTCTGAGTTTTCTTTGTCTTATTATTTGTCTTTCCTTTGGGTTGTATATTATTAGGAATACCAGTTTTTGTAGATTGCGTTTTTGTTAATATTTTTTCGGCTCCCATTTCTTAAAACATATTAGAAATGCGATTATGAATTTGAGTAAATATAATTATCCCTTTTAGAAGTCTTACTATCTGTTAAACATATGTATGTGTATATTTATACATATGTGAATTTCTTACTGAAGATCAATGAGTTGTGGCAATGTTAAAACTATATTGGATGGATTAAAACTGGTATATATCATGTGTATCTGTACTGAAAAGTACGTCCGTCTTGTAATTGATACATGCATAGCACGAATCTTAAGCTTCTACCCCCATTTATATACTGTTGTGAAATTTTCTAGATTTTTATACGAATTTATAACTGTTATATTTAATTGATAGGAATGCATGAAGCTGCATATTAGTACAGCATGCCATTAAATTTAGATTAACCCCTTAACGTACCAGTCCAGATAACTCAGACAGCGTTCGTTTTATATTACTATGATACACGAGCGTATTAATCCGGGCATGAAAAATTATTGCGCTAAGGTTATTTATGCATTCTCGTGTATATTACATCTTGCTTTATGATTTATTATGCAAAGAAACCTTTGTCGTTTATTATTTGCGTATTACTGGGGAAACCAGAGCGAAATTACTGGAGAAACCGGAGCAAGAAACAATTCGGGAAAACGGAAAACTCCAAAATTTGTCTGTCAAAGTTTTAAAATTTGGTAAAATTAAAGACTGATTATATAAGTAGAGCACGACAATAATTGCGTGCACCAATAGAATCTCCTTCCTTAAGGGACCTGTTTCAGTCGAATGACCTCTTATAATTGTAGCATAAAATATTTGTCCTGAAAAACCAAGTTATTATGCGCAAGTATTCAATTATTAATTTCACTGGATAAATAATCAGACATTTTACTATTTCGGTGTTGATAAAAACGCTACGTTAGTCTCCTGCTTCAAACACCGCACGCACTCGCATTAAAAAGTAGTTAATTCCGGGTCGGATCACTCGGTTTTCTTCCAGAGCGGAAGGAATATTTCACAGAAAGTTCTTCATTGGTTAGGAATTCACGCGACCGTAACAAGCGGTGCGTGTTTCGGGGGGTGAAAAAGCTATATTTGGCATCCCTGCCAACGAAGTTGCGTGATACAATGACCACAATGTGCATTCTCTGTCACCTTATAAACTAAAGTTCTCTGGAATCAGTAGCTTTAGACGAAGTAGGCAAATGGGTAGTTACATACGTAATGAATGTTCGCGAATGAGTTTAGTATGTGAGTCATTATATAGTCTTGAGACAGCTATTAGATAAATCTATAAATTTAAGATATGTTTCAAAAAAATAATAATAAATTATTATAGATATGTTATACGTTATAGTTAAACGCTTAGTAATCCTAAAGTTAATCATTTCAAGGCAAATGCATCATCCTGCTTAAATGTAATTATTATCAAAACTGGCATTTCGTTTACTATAATTTTCCCGTAATGTAAATACTAATTAATCAGGCGTGTCGTAGCTACAAAAAGGGAGGAGGTTAGCCCAAAATTCCCGCAGTGCTATGCATATTCGCTCCTAAACGTCAAGGCTCTGAAGCTCCCACTTTCGAGGCTGATAAGTGTGCGATCTAATTGCAGGGAAAGCGGTGCAAGCTGCAACGGGCTGAAGTCAGTCTCACTTAATATACGAATTCCAGCTTGATTTATCGATGGCCTCTGCCACGGCTATTCTAAAAGCACACCGGGCCAACCCGAGGTGGAAGCTGCTTTATTACATGGCGAGTGAAGTCGCTCCTTAAGACAGTCGTACCTAAAAAGGCTTCGTAAATTTTATTTAAACAGCCCGCCGGCTAAAGCCCACTGCAAAAAGTTGTGCTTTTCGCCAACACGCATACCTAACCTTGCTTACTTAAATGCACTTACATATATTTCCCCGGCAGTGTAATATTCTCGAGCCTGGCTGCTCCATTTAAAGTTTAAATTTGAGCCGGCAAGTTTGCTCGCATTTAAAGGTGTTTAGCCACGCGCTGTGTAACAACTGTGAGCATTAAAACGAATTTCTACAGGATGATGCGAAACTTGTCATCTGGTTATCATTTGTCTGAAATGGTAGTGAAAAAGGTTAGGAGCAAAAGGCAACCGGCCACTGAAATCAATGATTTACTACCAAAATGTTACAAATTGCTGCAAAATATTATGCAATAGAAAAGAGCTACATGGAGTTTTGAAAAGTGTTGTATGGATTCACGGATCGATTGTTTTATATGCTAGTTTCTTTCAAATTAATGTTAGATGTAATTTACACCTTGTACTGTGCGACAGAATCGATCCGCGTACATTTATTAATGTTGTAAACATCCCCGCGTTTATATGTGGCACACGTTTTTATAGCTACTTACACGCAGTAAAAGATAATTTTTCCGTTGGACATTGTTGATAGTAAGCATGTTGATTCGAACCTAACTCGCTTACCTTATTATAACAAGTATATGTATCTACTACTCTAAATTAGTAGTATGTTTCACACACTTTTAAGTTGACAAAAGTAAAAAAACGTCGCAAGTCTTAAGAATATGTACTATTTTAAACAAAAAGAAATTTACAATGTGACATTTCGGGTTGGTTCTTCTAATGTTAATGGTGAGTGTGCGCTTTACACTAATGGAAAATAATTTAAAACAACATAAGAGTTTACAATGACCGAATATTTTGGTATACCAGAGTTTTCTCTTTACTCTATCTTTTAAAGCTCTACTTCGTATAAAGTTAAACACTATACCTATCAGATAAATTTCAGATATAGTTTCGCTGTTAACAACATATTCATTCATTTAACACCACTGTGAGAACATCGCAAACTATGCAAATATATTTCGGAATAGGCAAGAAATACTTTCAAAGCGGGCAAAAATAACGAATGAAGTATTAAGGTGGGAATTCCGAATGTAAAACTATCTTTCGCGCCGACAATGGAGCGACGGTGTGGAGGGGCAGTTGTCGATGCCGAAATTCTTAAGCATGGTTTAAAAAAGGATCGATTTCGAGGAAGCAGTGGCGCGAAGAATGAACTCCAATGAATGAGAAGCGGGCGTTAATCCGAGAACAATCGCTCCTTGGCGCGCCGATCGGATGGCGAGATTGGTGAACTTTGAATTAATTAAATTCCCGTAATTTCATATCTGCCTTCTGCACACATGGCTGGGCGGCCAGCCTCGAAAGTTCAAGCCCCTCGAAAATAATCGGGACGAGCGGAGCGGGCGAGCGACGCGCTAGCAAAATCTGCGAAGCTCTGAAATGAAAGCCGCCTGGATTCCGCCTGAGACCGAGTCGTGCTCGTGGAAGGATTCCCCCGGAAATACAATCGGATAGCTCAACGATATACAGGCTTGTTCAAAAGTCTTTTGTCAAACTCTGCCTGTTTAATAAGTTCTTCAATGTCAATTAATCTGTTTCGGAATATCAACGCACACCTGCTCGAAAGTTTTTTCATACATAACACTAAATTAATAATGAATTCTATGGTATATCACCGTGGTTCATTCTTTTAATTGTTCTTGGTTGAAAACAAGTGGCACATAACTAAAACCAAAAGTCAGATGGTTTTCTTCAACTTTTAGAAATCATCTCTGAACATGTCATGAAACGGTATTTCCAAATTTCTTTATTCAAGTTACGTTGCATACGTTGTGCAGTCTGCGTCAACAAAACTCTATGATTGTTGTTGTATGAACGTGCACTCTACACAATTGATACTCTGTCCTATACGAAATGGATCAACTTCTGTTACCATCTATACCAAAAGTGGTATTCTAAAAATAATATTTTCTAAAAGATAGCGTGGTTTCGTTAACAAATCTATATAGTTTATTACTGTGTTTTACCACCATCACTACGACATTCAGTGACTCAAAGAAGGAAAAGGTTTTGTCCCAAAAAATGGATAACGAACCGGCAGAGAGGTAAGCTCAGACTCGACAATTTTATTTTCATCCGAAATATGAAAGTGCGGGAGAATCTGCATTCTTGAATCACCCTGTAACAGCAGGCGGACTGTAAGCGAGACAGGAGGAGCGCAGTCAGGCGTATAGACACTAGCTGCGAATGGAATCTGCGCGACACAATCTCCGAAATTTGCGATGTCCACCACCGGAATTGAAATCGTGACAATTAAGCGAAAGTCCGAAGGAAGATCCAATATTGGGCGATGGATCGGGCAAGCAGATGTGCATATATGGATCGGGATCGCCTAGACATATTGTAGAGGGAAAAAATGCTCGATATTTGCGGGGTGGAAGGCCTGTTCTTCTGGCGGGAACAATGAGCTTCCGGCTGAATGTGGGCCAGACGAACGGCATAATGCATAATGCACCCTCTAATGGATACAGATACTTGGCCTCCATATCACGCCAAATTATTAGAGCGTCGCCGACATATTCTGCCATCACGGCTGACGGTTTATAATTTTATATAATCTAGAGCAGACCTCCACTCCAGACCAGCATCATCCAAACAAAAGTTCCGAGTCAAAAGAATGTAACATCTAATTGGATGGGCTTCTATGGTGAGTTTTCTATTCTTTCCAAGTTTTTTAATTCGGAATAATAATATGTAATTGTCAAAAATGTTGTGAAATTTTGCAAAGTGGACAGCATCGCGTATCGATATTTTGTATAAATTAATATTGCACAGGGATTTACAACTTATATTGAGGAAAATGAACTACTTAAGATTTTATAATTTAGCACGTGTACGTTTACTAGTATTATAGGTAAGCCTGTATATGTTTGGGTGTAGTAAAAGGTAGTATTCTGTCGGATAGACTCTAATGAATAAAGGTACTTGGCCTCCGTATCACGTTAAATTATTATTCCGCCGCCAACGTATTCTGACGTCACGGCAAACGATTTATAATTTTATACGATCTAAAGGAGACCTGCTCTTTAGGACAGCACTATCCAATTAAAAGGCCCAAATCAAGACAGTGGATCTGATTGGATGCATTTCTATGGTGTGCTCCCTACCATTTCCATGTTTTTCAATTTGCAATAGCAGATTATATAATTGTAAAATTGATGTGGGGTTTTGCAAAGTGGTGTATAGAATCACGACTCGATTTTCTTACAAATAAATGTTCGAAAAATAAAGAAATTCAAGTGTTTCGAAACCTGGTACGTGTACATTTATCACTGTTGAAGTGTTGTACAAATCATCGCTCACTGCCGGACCGTGACAGTGAACGTGTTGGAATCTTAATAGGATGCAGCGCATCTACTCCAGTCATTTAATTTCAGCGAATGATGAAGCTGAGCATATTATGATAGGAGAGTTGAATGGGAGGAATCACAGCAGGCAGTGGATAATTTAGCTGCCGCTATTCCCCAGCGGCTCTGAGTTTTATTACCGTCCCAGAAATTACAGCATTGCCAGAAGCACTTTCTTTCTTTCCACTTGCTAGGAAAAAGCTCTGTCTGCCGCAAAGAGCTCAGCCACATTTTTACTTTCTTTAGACTCGACCGATCCTAATGCGTTGCTTGGTAGTAAATAATCTTTAAGCGGTTATGAACCCTGTTGGTGGCGTGCGCAACCATCCTTCATTCAAATCGATGGTCTTTATGTCTCTCACGTTAGGCCCCTGCTAAATTACAAATAATTTCAAATGATCTTACAATGATTTGAACCACTAAAATAAAATCGACATAGATATAGAACACAGTAAAACCACTCCTATCCCAATCACGAAATTTGGGATTTTTTTACTATTGGAATACTCTATATGATATTTATCTATTTTATTATACTCTATACTTTATTGTATTACTGTTATAATAATAATCAAATCTATTAAACCATTTTTACGATAGTTTAATAAAAATATTGTTTTAATAGTTTCTCGTGATGCCAATCTTCATATACTTCAAGAAAAACCACAAAAATAATGTACCGAAGTGTTATAATTTTTAGCATAGTTTAACATAGTTCGATATAATTATAATTTTATTATGATAAAGTATAGTGTTATAACTAATTTTAATAAGCGACTCGCTAGTCCGCTTTGCGTCAGTATATCCTATCATGGACAAGAAATGCCGAGTGAGGAAATCCTCTCCTATTTCTCAAAGACTTTACGATGAGAAATGATATTGTTACGTGCCTGAAAGCCTCCTTTGCTTCAAGTTGGTACGTCACTTATTTATTATTCTGAGTGTATCAAGTAGCGAAATTGGACACGAAATTCTCACAGAGGCCACAGTTATCTTGACAATAAGAAATGTCACTGATTGGAGCTCGAGTCTCCTACAAATCAACAACCGCTTCTACCTTTTGTAGTATGGTTTCCTTGTTTCCGCATGCAGCAATATCGTATTTGGTTAGTTTAACCTTTATGTTTCACAAGAACAAGTCTCAACGTATTTCATAAATCGAATTAAAAATTACATTTTGTGATTAGTAAATTCATTTGGAATTAACAAAAAGATCGTGCACTTTCAAGTAAAGAAATAGAGTGTAGAAGCTGTCATTTCTCTTTTTGTAGTATTTCAAAATGCAACGTTTTTGTACAACATTTCAATAAAAGAGGGGCCCTAAACCTTTCTTCATCATTAACGTAGTCAATTTGCTATATTATATATTTACAAATGTTTATTCGAACAAAAATAAGGAATTTCTCGAAAGTTTAGGTATCTACATTTTCAGAAAATCAGACGGCAAAAATTTAAAGAGATATAGAACTTTGCATTTTATTTATTCTTCGCTCAAAGCTTAATGGTTTAATTATACATTTTGGTCATCCGTTTAAAACGTGACAACCCCGTTTATTCTAACGCAGAAGTTAAAATAGTTGAGGCAGTTTTTCTGACGAGCGAGGCGCGTGGAAGTGATTGCCGCGCAGTGCTGTAGGGCAAAACAAATTCTGGCATCCACTTTGCCGCTTGTGGCTGCTCTCAATCTTGGCCGAATAAAAACTCTCTATGAATTTGTCAGTGACGTGAACGCGATGTGCCAGCAAAAACTGCATATATCCAGTTTCTTTCGCGGTATATGGAAATGCACTATTCTGATTGAAGCAGACGAGCCGCGTCGGCAAAGGGCTTCAACAATACCGCAAACTTCTACTGATATTTGTTCTCTGCCGCCAAGTTATCTGGGTTATCCAAATTACTTCTGCCATCTCCATATCACACCATTACTTATCCACGTTCTTTCGCGTAAATGCTTTCATTTGATTGATAATCTCAACTATGAAACGCTTACGATAAAAAGTAACAAATTCGCGTTCTTATTGATTTATAACAAACGCGGTTTGTACAATAAATCGCATGTTTTGTTGTCCTCTCTTACGGCTATCTTTAACGAAGTATTTGTAAGGAAGTGATTATAGTTGTTAAAGGTATATTTGACTTTGAAAATGTAGTGCAATTTTATCAAAACATCAACTGCTTATAATGTTTCTTAACTTTTCCATTTTGTTACGTACGTATTTATTCGTGTACTGGTGGTTTCGCACTATTACTATTAGCAACATTGCAATGTCGCATCAGTATTACCTATATTTATTTACCAGTTGTCTATTGCATTGATTTGTGATAAGCTTTAAGTTCTCACTAGCAGACAATTATAAGCAACTGTACATCTCATCAAAATATCCATCTCGACAATTTATGATATAATGCTGAAATTCTTTGGAAAGTGAATTGAAATTAACTCAATATAAACACAAGCGAACGCAATATCCAAGAAAGAGTCGATCATGGATCAATCAGATTAAATATCAAGACAATTGTCATAAAAATGCTTATCACAATATTGCGATATAATGTTGACATTCTCTGGAACGTGAATTGAAATTAACTCGAGCTAAACACGAGCAAGCGCAATATAGAAGGAAGAGTGGATTCTGAATCAATCGGGTGGCCGAGCGTTCATTCATCCCGACGAGATCAGCCATCTAGCTGCAAAACCGCGCAGTTCCCTGCGCCACCCAACAAGCACACAGCCTCCTTTGTCACTAATCTTAGAACATAGTGCAAGTTTCCGCAACAGTTGAGCACCAAGCTGGCCAGCAGCGAAGATGGAGAGTGAGTCTCGGAGCCAAAAGTGTAGCCCAATATTCCCACCGTCCACCCAAGCGACGCTAACAATAAGTCCGTCAACGGACGGGCGACAGCAGCGCCGACGTGGCATGAAGCGGGAAGTGCGCGTGGCCGCACGCAAGAGTCGCGTGAGATGCCGCCGATTCTCGGTGGAACGCACCATTCTTGAGTCGTAAATATAACCCGGCAAGCAAAACGAAGAGTGAGAGTATGAAGTGAAGGAGCGGAGTGTGGCCGAGGATGCCGATGTCCAACAGCGGGAGTAAGAAAAGGAGGCGATGGTTCGAGTGAGAGAGGGGAGGGGGAGAAAGAGGGGGGGGGGGGGAGAGGAGAGGAGAGAGAGAATGAGGGAAGGGAGATCATACGTCTCAGGTGGAAACTGAAATTGAAAACGAAGCGGTATTTGCCGAAAGTGCAAAGAATGGAAAAGTGAACGAGTCACCTGTCCGCGTCGCTCATCTCATTGAGATCCTTGTAACAGCTGCACCGGTCAATGGGGAGATCGTAGCGTGGATTGACCAATTGTGTCGTCGGTTTAAATTAGTCAGCCCAATGGCCGCGCCGCCACGGATAGCCGTTAGACGCGCGCTGGCCATACACGACGAGATCGTTAGGAGCCCAGTGTGCCTTCTACTTCTCTTCGTCTAATCCCCACCGCTCATCTATCCACCCTTCCCACTCCCCTCTTCACCCCGAGATAATTCATCGTCATGCATCCAACTCTGTACCGGGTGATTCACTTACCTTTGAATCACCATTACACTGTCGAGAATAGGCTGCTATATGCGGGGTTATTATAAATTATCTAATGATTTTAATTGCACACGAATGTTCCTTAACTGTTCCCCACATCCGGTATATTATCAATAATAGTGTATATTCCGAATGTAGGATACAGGACGTTGAGTCTGTGTTAGAATCAGCAATTATTTTCATCCATTATTATTGTCTTGATATATAATGGTATATTGTGATACAAGTGCGGAAAGGGCCAATTTCCAGACTCGTGAAGTTGCCGCATGAGCCGAAGGCATAGCGGCATTGACAGGAAGACGAGTGGATGATTACAAGAGCCCTTCTGTCAAAGCCGCGCACGCTAAGGCGAATGATCTAAATTCGCGCGTCTTGAGGTTCGCTGCCTTACGCATTAGTAGGACACTATATTTGAGTCAATAAATGCTGCGAGAGTTTATGTCGAATGAACTAAGAACGAACGAAGTTTTTAACAGATTATTAAGGCGGAAATCAATAGTAAACATTTTTCATAATGAACACTGTAATGAGATTAGTGTTATAGACATTTTGAGGAATACCTTCGTTGCTAGATATGTCTCATTTAGTGCTTCATTAATACACCCTTCTACGTTATCTGATGTTAAGATTTTAGATATTTCAGTTGAAATCTAGTAAATCTTCTTTTTAAAAATGCTACAAGTTTAGTGTAATTCCATTTCGGCAGATAAATCTATGATTTCTATTGCTGGTTAGGTCGACAGATTGACATACATCCCTGAATTTGGCAGAAAATGTGACATAATACCATTAATCATTTGTTTCTCATTAGTGCAGCACTGCGGTAAAGCGATCGATCGAAATGAAATAATAGTATATTATCGCATTTGTTGATAACTGGTAGTTATGTTATTGTTTTCAGAAATCGCTTGATGACCTCTGATAGTCCACATTTTTCAAGATTTGTAATATATTTACAATGTCAATATCGTTGATTTCAAGGCAAAAGCATCACACTGTATATAATATGTTTTACAACTGCAGTTGGTAAAAAAGTGTTCGCACACTTAGAATAAATTTTCTTAAAGGATAAAGTGTTCTGCTTCGAAAACATTATTTTCTGTTAAAAGAGGAATTTTCTTCGTAAAGAAATTTTAATTTTTCTAAAAGCAAACTTACTTTGCAATCAAAATTTACTTCAAAAAACGATATGTACGAATACTTTCTTAAGCCACTGTGTGCCTGATAGAAAGCAAACTGAAATAGTGCCGATCTAACGTGTAGTGAATTACCCTGTACATCTACTATATTCTATTCATTACGCATGCAATACAATAATGCGTACAATATAGTACAAGATATAGGGCAGAGTTGAGCAGCTTTCATGTATAATTAAAATTAGTACATAATTTGCAATTATCCTACATACATATACTGACGTAAACTTGACAGTAATGATTCAAAGGCGAGTGAATCACCCTGTATAGTGTTCACCACCAGCTTGGCGTCTTCAACTCCTTAACTACTTTGGGTTGCAGTATAATCGTAATACCGAACTGCGTGCCTCTAGCAATCCCGCCTAAGCATTTACGAGCACCCATGATCTCTTCGGATTGATATTGCCACTAAGCCCGTCTGAACCCGGCTTATACCTTCGAGGGCAGAAAAAATAGTTATACAAAAATGGGCCCATTTTCGATTTCTAAAATAAAAGTGTGTATAGATTACTTTTTCAACATTTGTGATTTGGCGAAAAGTAATCGATATGGATTAAAATCCCTGGTCTATAAAGGTTACTCTAAGTGTCTATCTATGAGGCTACTAATTTATATTAATTGCTGATAATCCTTCAGCGGTAATTCTTAATTCTGCACAACCTCTGATTATTTGATGCACACAGCTTTGTAAATAATTGTTTATTACAGTAACGAATTAATATTTTACATTATATATGTTATATTAAATACAATCTCCAAGCTTGTGCCAGTCAAGAGTCGGACAGCGGTCGCAAACAACTCGCATTTTTATTTCGCTTATTACAGACTGCCGAAAAATTATCGTACATAGTTGGGCGTCAATCTAAAAATTACTTTTCCAACAGTATCCATAGGGCATTTTTTCGTATTTGCTTTCGTTGAATATATATTCGTTGTTTACCTAACCGTGTGGAGCAATTTATGAGAATCTTTTGTTGACTAATGTCTTGCAAATGCTTTAATCATGTTTAAGTAATATCTACAGAATGTGTAAAAAAAATAGAGATATGCCCTACCACAGTATTCCAATGTTCAATTACGAAAAATGGTTTCACCTCAAAACCAGGCAACCGCTAATGAAAATAACTCAAAGCAACAGTTTCGAACCGAAACCACTAAAAGCGAAACGGGAATTAATTCCTCAAAATACACTGGAATGGTTATAAAAAATATTTATGGAAGAGAATTATTTAGAATGTTATTCTTGTAAGCCATTAATATATAAGCACTTATCTACGCATATTTATACGTACACGAACTCCAAACTGTAATAAATAATGTTCGCATTAAACTTGCATTGCGTTTTACAGCTCGCACAGCACCCCCGTTCTATTTAAAGTAGCTTAAGATTATTACAATGAAAGAGTTTCATAAAGGAAATTGCGCGGCGTTGGGGTTTTTCATAATATTTTCAACTGCGCCGAGGAAAGCCAGTATTTAGTGAAGCTGTGTAAGCTAATTATAATGTTCGAGATTACCAAGTGCAAGCGCAAGCAGTAGAAGAAGTCTCCAGGTTGAGGAGAGAGCGAAGCCTGAAAGACTCGGGCGAGCCACGCACCGACAACAATCCACTGTGAGCTTACTTTCCATTAAAGCATAAGCGGATGAAAAAGCAGGGCACACAGGAAGACAGCCCACCCTCGCAAACACCCTAAATGTTTCACTTCAAGCGACGCAATTCACTTTCGGCCGAGATAGCCGCCGACAATCGAACTCTGCTTTTGAAACTGGACCTCGGCATTCGCAGGACGGCTTTTCAAAGCCACTACGTGTTTGTGTGTTCGAACCAGCGCGTGCTTCAATTGCCACAATAAATCTCGTCCACTTTTTCAGAGTAGCCGGTGAGTGAAGTTTTCGCCTGCCGAATATATAGTTTAGATTTGCAAGCCGGTGGGAAATGAAACTGGCTCTTCTGCTTAGACGAAAGGCGGACTTGTGAATTATTAGACAATTGAATTAGCTCTCTGTGAACCGAACGGGATCAAATTAACTCAACCGGTTTAGTTTAAACATCGTATTTATTCAAATGTATAGTTAGAGATAGATAATGTTTGGGGTAAAATTAACCCCAATTGATTCACGGCCTAGTTTCGCGATTATTCACCTGGTTTATGGGGAATTAATCGAAGGTCATGAAGGTGAAATTGACAAAAGGTAATGTATTATTTCTATTTTTCAAATATATATTTTAACATTTTGGCGCATATATATTTAATACTTATATTTACATGTATACTATGAGGAATAATATATAGTTATGCTCAGAAGTTTTCGACTGCTATTATCGTTACCATAAATTCGTAAGGTAAGCCTTAGGAAATGGTGGCGATAGATGTAAGACTATGTAAAAAGTAAAAAATATGTATAACAAGACATCAGGAAAGGAAGCAACGTAATTCGAAAGAGAGATATTAAACAAATATATGCACCCGAACAATTTCTATAATATCTGTTTTTATTATTCTTTTTTCTGTATTTGCAATCTTATTTCTTAGAGCTATTTAATGATTAACCATCATAATAAACTACCCCGACCGCACAAAGAAAATCATTCATAATAAAATCGTTGTGCAATGTATATGCAATTACATACTGCGACGCTATAAACTGCATGCTCCCCAGTGCGCAGAAGATTAATCATTAGTAATATATAGGAAGGAAGATTTAAAACAATTCACGGAAAGAGTAATGGCGGAAATACTCGTTTAGTCATTTCCGTAGTTTCTCAAGCTAATTTGGCGAATTTTGAAACCTAACTCTACATCAATTTAAAGTTAAACTGACAAGAGAACATGTAGCAACATGCAGCAGACCGGAATAATTTGAGAATAGAAAACTTTTGCGTTTTTGTTGAAACAGTGGGCATTGAATGAATATTATTGAATGATTGCGAGAGCCAACCCATGCAATAAATCCCGTAAAATTGCAATTCAATTTGCGAGCTTAAATGCTTAATAATTAACGGAGGTTAATGTCGAATATATTACGCGTGATCAAATGGATCCCTCTTTTACGTTAGGTTTAATGTTCCTCTGTTGAAATGACGGCATGACGCCGCTGCTCCAAATAATTATACTGTGGTTAATTTCTCATTAGCAGTGGAGTTCGCTGCTTGCAATAGTTGGTAATACGTGATTTTCGCGTATACATTTTTAATACGCTGCCTCTCGTGGTGGTTACCGGTATTTGACGTTTCAGTTATAAGCTCCATTTATTTCTCTGCTCAAATTCTGAGCGTTATGATGACTATAAAAGTGTAATACGCAAAGTCCATTACCGAACACCCGGACATTCTGTTGAAATCATATTTATTTTGTAATAAATTAAATAAGTACATGTAGTATAGAATGGTTTTCAGGCATGAGCGTTAAAGTGGGCACAGTTTGTGTGGCAGGTAACGTGGTAGCACTTACAGCACAATTCTTAAATATTGTCGAACTTTTCAATCATGAATAATTAACAAAGATGATAAATATGGATTATATACTACAATATTTAAGCTAGTAACACCAAAGAAGCTCAAATTTAAAGAAAACTTTTCCCTTTATAATTGACCTTTTTCACGAATATTCCAATTCGAGAAACTAATTATGTAACGTGAAGGTTAAACGAGAGCCTAGCCAATGTCCGATGGTAGAATTGGAACAGACTCACATTCACATTACTTTTTATAAAAAAACATACCTTTAATTAGCATGAAACATATTAGGCAGGATGGAAAAATAATCTAAATTATTAGTGTGACGCAAAGACGTAAATCTGACTTACGCTACCAAGCGAGGATTAAGCAAAAGTTCCTGCAGATGGTTATGTGGAGAACGGAAATAAGTCAAAAAACACTCGAGGAAAGCAGAATCCGGCGGTAAGGTAATGCAGTGCTGCCGTATAAATGCAGCGTTGCTAGTGTCGAATCGCAGCCGCCCTGGTAATTACATGCAAATAGCACCAGGCAATGTTTAACCAGCACACTGCTCGCCTCCCTTCCTCCTTCTCTGCTTGCCCCTCCCCTTCCATCAGCTGATTCTCGTTTTCATTCCTGACCATCGAAACAAATCGCTGGCACTCTGGCGCCGAAAAATATTCTCACCGCTCTCTTTCATTTCGATTGCTATTTCGACCATTTACACTGCATAATGAATGTACACCGATCATTATTCGAACTTCAAACCTCTTGCTAGCAGTGTTGGTTACTAACGTCGGCAACGAAATGACCAACAGGGGAGTTCGTGGCAAGATGCAGTAGCAACGATTAAGACGAGCACCGCCTGGTACAAATAACAACAGGTTGTACTGTTTATACATAAACGTATCAACACCAGGAAATAGTATTAGTATAGAGCAAACAATGTTCGCAATTAACCGTGTCGAATGGTACAGAGAAATTTTTAAATTTTGCAAAGGTGTCTTAATTCTTTGTAAATTGTGCAATAGTATCATTTAGCTTACATTTGCAGTTCTGTTTTCCCCCATATTTATTATGTCATTTATTTAAGTCCACGTTTCTATTGATAAGATTGTTAATCTGTAAGTTTATAAGTCAATATATATAATTCCTGGACAATCTTCAATCAATGATATCTAAACGATTTTTCTGACTTTATCTATAATTATCTTCAGCGTTTCCGTCTTAACTCGCACTTCCCTAGATTCTGACGCCACCCATATTAGTCCAATAGTTATTGTGAACTTCAGGTTGTATTCGATGTATATATATATTATATTTTATGCAGTGTGTATATTATTTTTATGAAGTGTTAGAAAATGTTTATATACAAATAAAAATGATTAAATAATTTATATTATTCTCCTATATATATGTATATAACATTGTATACCCAACAGTGGCTATTCACAAACAAGCGAATCATTCTGTACATTATACACTTGCTGGGTGTAATAAAAATATTCATACATCAATAAGTTCTATTTGAAACATTGTATAATTATATTTGCCAAACAATGCCCCTAAGACAAACAGCTGTATATACTCTGACATTCCTAAAACATGTAGATAAACAAAGTGCATTATTGGAGTACCTATCAACAAAAACTCATGTGCTAATAAATATTTGTACAAACTTTTAAATTACGTTTTCTCAAAACTTATCGCTTTCGAGATGTGTCAATGTTTTCTGGGTTGGTGATATAGAGTACTCCAAAAGAACTGGTACCAAACAATTTCTGACCAACCCTAATTTAACTCATTAAAATGGCAATTAAAAGTGAAGGACGACATCATCACCTCGAGGTTCTAGCGTTAATGTAATCAATACTTATCGACATGTATGATTCACACAACGTCCAATATAATTTCAACACAACTACGCGTATGTGTACATAAAATACTTTCATAAATGCAGCGAAATAATTATCGTATAATTTGGAACGACATAATTAGGTTATGGCGCTGCATGTAACTGAATTACCGGTGTAACCGAATTAGTAACGTATAAATGAATCGGCATTAAATATCCTTACTCCCGTTAAATTTCGCGAGTGACAATTTGATTTATTTTGCTACCCTGAACCTTTTTGGATAATTGGCTTGATTGTACGGGTTTGTTCGCGAAACTCCTGTGGAAGAATATTTTCAGTTATATGAAATTATGATAAACGAGTTTTAGTAATTATTTTCTTGTATTCAATGTGTTTCATAATTGAACAACATACAAGTAGACTGAGATTCATGTAATATTATGTATGTTGAATATAAATAAGCTACATTTGTTATTAATTACCACATTGTACTTCAACTATCTGCTGCAAAAGAACATACAAATAGAAACCAGAAAGGAACTCGTTTGCTTCTATTAGCCATACTTACGTGACTTGTCGTATTTCATTGGTTTTGTTAAATGTACGAATTGTCATTAGTGCATGGAACAAAAAATTATAACGAATGCGCTTACCAATCGAAGTTTTAGTAAGAGATCGAAATCGTTCCAAATGCGATGACGTATTGAACAAGGCGCCATTGGACGTGGCACAAGAAGAATGTTTTTAATGAGGTGCTTAGTACTAGTTACAACAATTTATTAGCACGAGAGACAAGGCGATCTTTCTCGCGTAACGATGCAATCGTGAATGATTGTCACATCGAATGCCAAGCCGCGGTTTCGACATTGCCCGAAATCGGTGCCAGGAGTATATTAAGAGACTTGGAGGTATTTTTTGATTTTGATTAACAGCCACGACACGCACCATGCGCAATATCTCCTCTATTTTCCGTCCATTTTAAAATAGTCCGACTATAATTACACCACCCAGTGGTATTCTCGTCCCGGTGCATTACCACCTTACAGCCGAGATAATATCCACTTATGCATGCTTTCCTCACTAATCCTTTGAACCCGAGCGCGAGATAGAATGTGCTTTAGAATTCAAGCATTTATTGCAACAAATATAAATACGTATAAATAACTGAAAGGCAGGTGTTTTAAGGATAAACACCGGCTATAGTTATTTGAGTCACTGGCACACCCGAACATGGTTGTCAAGTAAGTGATAACCTAACTATAAAATGATTTTAAAAAGGAAAACATTTAGCCTACGCACAACTACCTATAAAAAGGTCTGAATTATATTTTTTCAAGTAGATTTCCTCTTCTTATCATTGAAATAACTGACATGAAAAAATACTTTATTTTAAATGAACAGAATAAAAAAAATCATTAAATATCTACTACTCGTGATACATGTATATGCGAATAAACTTATTTACTCATAACTTTATATAACTGTTATAAATGTACAACTGTGCTATGAAAATGAAGAACTTGCTGGTTATGATTTTTTGTTGCATTTCCCATAATGGAAGAATATATTTAAATCGTTGTGCATAGCACTTGATAACAATGAATGTTTCACAATATCTGTAGTTGTATGTTAGAAAAATTCCAAACCAATCAATGACAAATGAGTACCATTGAGAAAGATATAACAGATCCCAGAAAAAGGCAATTCAGTATATGATTTTTATAATAACCATTAATGGAGTTCATTATAAAAATTGTATTCAGAATTTTTGGAAACGAATTTTCGTTTCTGTAGAAAATTTACTAAAAGTATTGAAATTAATTTCTCCTAACCCAATATAATCATGAACTGGTCTGCGATAAAACATGATAAACTTTCAAAAGTGTTTTATTCTCAAACACGTCCAACTCATACTGCAAATAATAATTCAAGAACGGATGCTGGGAAGTATACAGAGCTATGAAAAGGCGGAAGTTCAAAAGAGATTTCCTTATGATTTCGCAATTTCATATCCGTGGTTTCTACAGTGTGCCGGTCATTTTAGCGGTTACGAAGCGTTTCCAAGCAATTTTGTAGTCTGCCTCACACCTCCGCCATAATTATTTCCATCAACTTTGTGCGTGCCCTTTGTGCCGAGTTGCCGTATAAAGCCGCTAAGATATTTACTGCTCCAGCCCATTCCATGCACCTGAGATAAATGTATACCGACCAGGCGCCAACTTAATGTTCCATTCAGTATTTATTTCTCACAGTCCGTGTTGCTTTTTCACTCTAATTATCTATTTTTCCACCTCACATTGCAGGAGTCCAGTGTATACAAAATTTCTAAAAATCAGCGAAATACGAACAATACAATATACGTGAGTAGATAACAATGCATTTCATTAAATAATGAACTGAACACTGTAATACCCAAGAACAGAGTAATTAATTCTTTCATTCAGTAACACCTACAAATAAGTTTAGGCGTAGAAAACAAGTACTTCCGAACAGCATAATAGCTATTTATAAATATAAAGAAATTGTTTAAAAATATTTATTATGCGTGGTGAACAGATCTATAACGCGGTACTTTCTGAACACAATGCAATACCAACGATACTTTGGTAATTAAAATAATTAGAGGTAATCCTTCCATAGATAGTGAAATACCAAGGAGTAAGTTTTAGCGTAGAATACAAGTGTCTCTGTATAGAATTAGAATCGAGCACATATTATGACCCAATTATTCTACATATGAGACCACTGAATATAAAATATATCCAAATTGAATGCTCTGGATACAAAAGATATAAAATAAAGTGGAAAATTGCAAAAACTGTAATAGACAGTTTACACACAGTGAACCCTTATAGATCCACATTAGAGTAGTTTAAAGAGTATAATCTGATGAATCTAAAAATGTATCTAATCAATCGTACTAACTCTGCTTTTCAGACCAAGGATTTCTTATTCTAGTCTGACTTATAAGTAATAAGAATAATTATTTCACAAAATGAACGTTAATTATACATGATAATTTAACGTACTATCATCTTTTAATTAAAATGTATCCCAAGTAAATTTTTGCAGGACTTTTCAGAACAATATTCTTAACATTGTTATAGTCAAAGAACATCAACAAAGACAAGGGAACCCAACAAAACGTAATAGGACAATGTCATTAGAAATTGCACATGTTAGAAGCGAAGCCAACATAATCTGTTACTTTACACCTTTAGAACGTTTATTCCAACTTCATTCAATCTGAATAAATTGACCATTCGTATTTGAGTTCTATGATGATGACGTTCTGCTTGACGCGCTGCAGGCGTACAATTACATTAGTTTAAGTAGGACCTTGACATTCTAGCCTCGCCTCGCGAGAAACTTGACATTAAGCGTCGTCTGCGTCCGTGCTATTCCTGACTGCTCCGTGTTAAATTGCATCCTCTCCTTGCGAGAGGCTTTTCCACGGTAAGGACTATGCAATTTTCCAAAACTTCGATTTCGCATAAAGTGGAGCATGCAAAGTGGCGTGCAACATTGTGACCGCATGAATACAAATGTGTGCATGCTGACATTTGATATTCGTGCGCCTAGCGCATGTATGCATACAGGGTGCTTCAGCTTAAAAAGGCCATGTGGATATTTTCTCCGTTTTTAATACTGTCACAAATGAAAAAATTTCTTTATGCATGACAAGATGAATTAATTGAGGTGGATGTGAGTGTAACAAGAAAAGTTGTCAAACTGAATAATTCCAAACCTACATGTCAGTCTTTCCATGACTAATACAAGCAGTACAGCTAAAATGAGGTTAGGACACGTGGACTGCCTTGATTATAAATATTCTGTTTAATAAATACCTTTCAGCAATTGATCAGATAGCAAACATTTATTGAGACGCCAAAAGTATGATGCTCAAACAACATGTGTTTTTGTTCTGCACATAAAGAGTGATGAATGGAAAGTGAGAGAGACATAAATATTCCGCGAAATATACCTTAAGGCCTGCAAGCTTCTAAACTATTTAATTTTCGAGAAATGTGCAATTAGTTTATTAACACTGTCAATCCCGGCATGTCTATAAATTTGTAAAATAAAAAATAATTTATGAAAAATTATCTTTATTCTGTACAAAGTAGGAAGTACAAAGTAGGAAAAGTTTAGTGTGTGTGTGTGTAACCGATTAATTCCATGACTTTCTATACTGCATAGACAGGTGATAGAATAGAAAGTTCACGAAACTTAATTTGAAACCAAATATCTGGTCAAATAGAGTTTCTCTAATAATTAACGCCTTTGATTATACGTAAGCTTCTCTAAACTGAAAATGTTAAAAACTAGATAACAACAAGTACAGTAGACACCGAGATTCGTAGATAACATTCGACAGCAACAAAATATTCGAACCTGTGTGTTTGTCCGACTTTTATAGGAAGCGAGAAAGAGTAGAGAATAAGACAAAAACAGTGGCTGTGAGGAAAGGGGGGAGCATCGAGAATCGCAAAGAGCGAACGCAAACTTGCAGAAGTGCGAAAGAACAGAGAGAAAAAGTGGAGTGTCGGGAAGTTACGTGGCACGCGGCAGGCTAGGTTTGGCTAGGGTGGGCCCAATGGAATAGAGCCATCCCCGCCGCGCGGGTCGTAGAGTAACGGAAATTTATAGGCGCGATGGCGTCGCTGCGGGTAAACGCGATATTGGCAGTGAAGCTACGCCAAGCCGGGCTAAACAAATGGACAATATCATCACCCTCGTAAAAATAATTGCTTGCTGTGAGTTCTGCTTGCGCGTCAGCGATTATTGCTGGTTGCAGCAATTAGTCGTTGCGGCTTGATGCGCCGCATAACACTCTACTGCCGCGCTTCCTACGCCCGTGGTTTTTTCTCTCCCTCCTAACCCCCAAAATGCACCATCCCTTCGCTCTCTCATACTATTGCTGTAGTTCACTCATACGAATCGTACTGGCCGTTGCATCCCCAAAACCTCAGTGCACAGTAGCAGAGTTGCCGAATTTTGCTGGAAAATGTTGGACAGTTGGACAATTAAGTGGACAATTACAATTCTGTTTCAACAATTGAGAGTATTGCACAGATCTGCAAACGTGAATTGCACCATTGTGTATAGACTGATTAAAGCTTTTAACTAATTTCTAAATTAGAATGCATACGTGGCAACTGAATTGATGAGGGCGTTACAATGCTGAAAATATGAGCTCGGAAAGTAAAAGCCTGGGTTGTAATAATTTTGAATTTCGTTGATGTCGCTTTTTAAAAATTCGAAATTTGGTATTGGTTTTCATTCAAATTTTATGGTTCTGCATATGTATAGTTTATGCTAACAATAATCCCTCGAATAACAAATGGTTTCACTATGAGCCACATCCTGACCACCAACTGACAATTAATTGCACTCGTTTTTGGAAATATGTATGTAAAAAATATTTCATTCTTAACTAAGTATAGCAAATCGTGTTACTTATGCGAAACTAACAAAATTTACACTAAAAATAGTAAATTAAATTTGCTGACTGCGAGGATTCAGAAATTGCTATGTACAAGTGTTTAGGTGACATTGGAATCAAAATCAATTTTCATGAATGTTGCATAACCCATTTTACTGCTGTATATTTCATTCCGAATTTCTTGAAACATCTACTTGGCAAGTCTACCAGCGTTACGCTGACCGCTCAAAACCACAATGTAGAGGAAAGCAAGGTTGCCAAATTGCAGTGGGAAGCACTAAACTCAATATGCTAATACTCGAAGATGTAATTTATGCGAAAGCCCATTTTAGCGCAAACTGGAACATTTTTGAAATCTTTAAACGTGTTGACTTTCAACTTTGCAGAATAATCCATTTTGCAACGTGTGCTGTGAGTGGCGGCGATGGTGATGCACAAAATTGTTTGCAGAACAACAAATAACGCTTGCACAAGATGATGTTGATACATCTGCATTATTTATATCAATACGGCTGCATTTTCATTAATTTCCCATAAGCAGAAAGTTATACATGCAGAAAGTAAACTTTGCGTATCAAATAGGAAATTTGTGGCTACAATTAAATAAATTTAAATATAGAGAGAATCGCTGTATACTTGAATCCTGTTATACTTTATCGTGTTTACAACAAAACGGCTTGTATCCTACTGAATTACATTTCCCTGATATTTGGTTCTACTCGAATTTTTCAAACCTGAATGAATAAATAAAACTGTTTACAGACAACACCCATAAGAATTATGTCATGTACTATGATATAGATATGTGGCAAATAAATGGAAAATGCAAAAAAGTTGAAGATTGAAGACTGCTTTTTCGCTCTATAATTGATGTTTTTCAAGAATATCTTGAAAAAGTTAGTAGTTATGTAACTATAATAGACGTTTACTTATACAGAGTAACGATGAATCGATTACGATGAAATTGATTAATTATAAAATGGAAAGATTGAAAGTATATATCGAGGATATTAAATAACGCATACCAAAAACGGACCGCGATCGATCTTTTGAAGAATATTAGAGCTTCGAAAGATATTTCTGTGCACCCTGTACATTCCTAGGGCTCTCGAACATTATTACAGTGACGAGATTTCATGAAATGATTTGCTGCTGGTGGCTGATAGCGAGCGGTGTATCCGTTTGTCAGCTTCCACGGCCATTCCCAGTTCCCTCCCCCATTTCGACGCGACATTTCGATCTGACGTGCGAAAAAAGAGAGTGACGATCGTCGACGCGCACGCACGAAACCGATAATCAAATTCCCGGCTGATTATCATATCATCAATCTATCTCTTAAAGCGATTTGTATTCATTAACCTGCCCGAATATAAATAATGTATTTTAATCACGCCCGCATTTATTTCCATTATTTCGTGCCGACTGCGTTCAATTTCATTTGGAGTTGTAATGTTGCCGTCAGTCATCGCAATCATGCGAAATCGCATTCGAATTAAGCACTCGTGAATAATCCGATTTGAAGTTGCGTTTGATTTTGCAAAAGTCCAATTATATTTGCAATAAGAGGAGTAAAGGGCAGTTTTCAATTCTAGTATTGCCGGCAGTAGTTTTCTATGGGATGTTAACAATCGTATTTAATACATTCAGTTAACCATTAATTTATGCTTGCGATTCTTGAAACTAATACAAACCAGGTTTGTTAGTTACAAGTTTAAAATTCCAGAAAATACCAACCTCATTTTCTTTCAATTAGCCGTGCTTGTTTGTTATTTTAAGTTCCGACGAAACAAAAGTATTCTATTTCGTGTCTTTGTTAGAAAATTAAAAAAATAACTATACAATCGATACCAAAATGTATTCGTACACCGATAAATTTTAATTAAAACGTAGTACTACTATATTTATTACACAATGCTCTATGATCAAATATTGCACATATTTATTGACGCCTCTGGAACAAATATTCGATAAGGGAAATGAAAATACATATACTACTCCCGTTTCATCTGCTATTTGTTCTAAAAGTGGCAATAAATACGTACAACCGTTTTGTTAATAATTGTTTACAGTTATATATTAAACAAGTATTGTTTAACGAATATAGTAGTGTAACGCTTTAGTTGAAGTCGAACGTTGTATCAGTACTTATTACACCAATTCAATATGTTGTTATACTTCTAAAATAGAAAGACACTAATTTCCTTTCAACTTCATCATTAGACTGAACCTTTGCATCTTATTAACACTTTACCGACCGCATGCGTTGTTCGCTGTAACACGATAGATGTGATTTAAAAATAGTGATGCGGTAGTCATCAGTTTATCCTCAGAGTGAGACGCTCGAGCATCGGTACGGTGTTCGAATGCCTTGTCATTTTGCTCCAAATTAAAAATTTCGTATTTGCATGCATATGCAAAGTCTCAAAGTGAAATTTAAGGCTATTATTTCGGCATAATTCTATAGTGAATCTTATGCAACATTTTGATTAATTATATTGTTTATGCTGATCTTCTGCTACATTCTGATGATGGATACAACAATTAAATCGAAATTTCCGCGCATTGTTCGAGCGAGAAATAACAAACTGTGTTGTCATATATTGAATCGTGAACTTAATAACAAAGAGAACACAATAAACATAAATTAATCTTTTTAAGCAAGAACTCTGAGTAAAACAGCTTAGATGGATCCTTTGCCCTTGTTCAGGCTTCCAGACTCCCGACTTAATTCCCATATGCGAAATACTGCGAAGCTCACTTCCTCCGATAATTATTTTAGCAGTAACCCGCCGTCATATGCCTACCAATTGTCAAGCGCACATCGGCAGAGGCTAATTGCCCTTCTATACATTTTCTCCTCTTCTGAGTCTCTGCGCCTTTTCTAATTTTATTGCCGAAATCCTCCGCTACTCATCTGGCATGCAGATGACATTTCTCACCCGGCTAGTTTTCTCTAATGACTTCTACGAAGTCCATTTTATTGCTCAGGTACGTCCAGGCGGCGAGCGTCTTCACCTCTCCTCCCTGGCGCAGGGAAAAACCCTTCCTCCCCCTGAAGGGCACCAAGACTCTTGGTGCCACTTCTTCCGTTTCCTGCTCTCCACTCTTTGCTAGCTTTTTCCCTCACTCCTTTCCGCTGGCCAATCGGAGCTATTCGCCGATTTTAGGTTCGACACGATTTTCCTACATATACTACCGCACTTAATTTCTAAACTCAGAACCAATATTACTGTGCGAACCACTACACCTAGAATCAAAGTCGAACACTTATTTTCGACATTTCAACGTAGATTCTCTGTGTGGATCAATTAGCGCAGGGATTCTCCCGCTCAAAATTAAGCGACTCAAATATTACAACTTGTCGCGAGCGGTTATCTCGAGTGTCTATTACACTCAATTCAACATTTGTAAATACATGTAATTTCCAGTCATTAGCCATACAGGCTTATGACTGCTGATTAAAATATTACGTTTCACCCGAAACACATCTGAGAGCATACATCCTTTGAGGCCTTACAACCCTCACATCGAGGAGCTCTAAACAGCCCTATTGTCTAATATTCTGTCCTGTTGGTAAGAGTCTCAGTCAGTTGGTTTGCTCTATTGTCTGATATACTGTTCTGTTTTTCCGTGTATAAGACAAGGGCTATTCCTCTACCTTGTTAGTCACTCGTACCCACAATTCCAACACTGTCTATATAATTCACAGCATCCATCATGCTGACCAGTTTTGCTCTCGGCGACTTCTAGGAGCAAAACCTCTGCCATATTGAATAGATAATCTCGTGATAGTTTCATAGAAATAAAATACAGTTTTCCGAGTGGAAATCAACCCGATGCATGATGGGGTCCGAACTGGGTCCACGTTGGGCTGAGATCGTGGGTATGACTTGAGGTGATTTTTTTAGCCGGGATTTGATAAGAAATACGTAATTTTATTCTTTTAATGTTTCTCTTTGTCTCTGTGTATTCTTTTAATTTCATTCTGTGCAATGTGTCTTGTTTCACACTCGAACAATTTCCAGGTTTGAGAGTAAAATTTTGAACGATGGCAAATATCGTACCAAGATAGTAAATAATAAAGAAATTAGAATTTGCATAAATAATCATCAAAACTATTTGAAACAATAGATATTTATATTTTGTATCCAAAATTTTCCACATATTTTCTCTTATTTTTTCCCGCTGTTACAAACTTTTTGTGAAAATAAAGTAAATTACAGCCCGATCATTCGTAACTGGAAGCTTATTGTCGTACAATCCCTTGCATTTCTTGTTCGTTGCCGGTAGCCGAGGTATAATCTTAATCGCTCATAATTCAATTAATTTTTAGAGACCGCTATAATAAGAAGTACGCGTTGCGAAATTCTGTAGTCTAATTTTTTACGAATTTTGTTATAACAAATTCTAAGAATAAGAACCGCACTTTTACCTGATCAGAAGTTAGTAAGAATGTTCTAAGAAATTCCGTAGATCAGTGGTTATAATCGCAGGATCTTTCTAATATTGCGATTCAAGAGAATTTAATGAATCGTATTCAATCCCAGTTCGGTCGAACCCCAAGTTAATTAAAATAATTGTAATATTGAGACTTTATAGCACATGTTCCATTCCTAAGTCACAAGTAAAATTCATATAAAAACTTCCTTTTCTGATACGATATAAAAGAGAGATAGTCTTTCAATTTTTTAAATAATTTTTTTCAACCAGTACCCAATCACTGCTTGATGAGGAAACTGCGTTACACCCGACATAAAGCCCTATGACTATCTGATCAGTACCCGGCCACATGCAAGTCAAGAGCTGATCGGGACTTAATCAGATCCGTTTCTATTCAGGATATACACAATCCGTCAGCGATCTGTATTGGCAAGAGGGACCGTCAGTACTAAACCTGAAGACTCATCGAACAATCAATAAGCCGGCGGTCTTATGGGCTCACTGTTAGTTGAAAATCATGTAATGGGTGTAGCGACTAAAAGCGATCCCGGTACCAGGTGGACAATGTCGGTGGACTATATATCACTAACGGATCAAACGAGCCTCCTCTCCTTGACTCGGTGGACGTAGCAGACAGCAGTTGCCGGAGCGTGGCACACTATTGTAAGTCCGGCAGTACAGCAAGCTGGACGCCGCCGCCGCGCCGCGCCGCGCCGCCACGGGACAAAGGATAGAGGGTAATGGACAATGGTCACCATAGTTTACTTCAGGTGAGCTGAACTCGTGCCAGCTGCGGTCGCTATTCCCCTACGGTTCTCGTGAAATCAGGTGGAACCGAGGCCACGCACATACTATAGCTGCGCCTCGTAATCACGGAGATTCCTGAGGTTTCTGCCCTGCACGAACCACACCGTAATAAGACGCACGCACGCCCAATATGAATCTGTCGACAACAGGGTGTGGCCCACTCCCATTCCTTCCAAACTCTCTCCCATTAAAGCCTTTTAACCGAAAGTGTCAATTAAATAGGAAAAAAGGTGCCATGGGCTTTGATTCTTTCTGCTTTCTATTTGTTACCAGGACATTGTGGTATAGAACTTCTTATTTATTAATATCGCATTCTTATTACATGCATCTTTGTGTTCTTGATAATATAGTTTTGATTGAAAAAGTCGAGTGTGGTCTAGTGTCATAGCATGAAGATTGGAAAAGAAAGATAAATGCATAAAGTGAGTATCGTCGAACATTTTGCGACATTGGAAAAAGTCAGTTTACAATAGTTGCATAGATTGCACGAGAATTGCATGAAAAATTCGCATTACTTCTTTGCGACTATATTTTACAAATAAAATTCCTTTCCGTAATAGAATGCGAGTGAAGCGAAGATTTCAAATTGAAATTCACTCCCCTGGAAGATGCACATTGGCATGTGCATCGCGTGGCCAAATATCTTGTTGAACATGACACATTGCGGACTTGCTTGGCAAGATCAAGATATCCGACATAATCTTCCAAGCTGGCGAAGAGCGTGCTTGGTCGGCGAAAAACTTCTCCAATCGCTGCATGCCAGGTTGCCCGCTGAACTTCGTCGAGAGAGACTATGACGTTGTCGTAATTCAGCTCGGGCAGACAAGCAGAGCACACACAGGCACACATAGGCACACACACACATACACCGTGACAGAATGTAATTGGAGGTCAATGACGGATCGCATAGACGTAGAGGGTAGTGAAGTCAGCGGATCCCCCGTGAAAGATTACAGCGTAAGGGAAATAACGTTGCTGACGGGATGGACCGGAGGAAAACGATGGCGGCGCTGGCTGCGGTGCAACGGGATATAATGGGTTAAGTTTCATCGTCGTGCTTCGACGAATTTCCGGGTCGAGCTCGCGCGCTAACGCCAAGCTTCCAAGGCAGTGCATATCCATATACCCATACCCGCCCGGTACCCTCTTCTTGGCTAACCAAGTTAAGTTGTTAATTTCCACGTGCATGCCTCATGCTTGGCTTGAATTTCTTACGGGGCTTTAATACACCAGGCCGCCACACCGCGCCGCTATCGCCTCTCTCTTGCCAAGAGGAAGCCGTTCGAGCGTCGGATTGGGTCACGGATCATGTAGGCGTATGTATGAATATCGGTTCCGATGACACTCGGATCACTGCTATGATCCGGATAATACGATACTCCATGGGAGCGTAATGTGATCGTGAGAATGTTAAATCACCTGCGTTATTGAAGCGAGCGAATCAAGTTTTCTTTTTTAACGGAAGAAGGAATGTCCTTGATACCAAAGATTTTAAATTGCTCCTTGATTGCAGCTGCAGACATATTTAAAAGTGTTTTCGACGAGTTTCTTTATTTATATTATGATAAAAAATATAATACTACGCTAATCTATGACAAAAAGCACTGTAAAATGTGATATGTATCGAGAAAGAAAAATAAGAGGTCAAGAACTTTGTATCGTATTGAATTAATAATGCATGGGTCATTTAATCTGCAATAATTTTACGTAAACTGAAATTACACTTTCTATCATTATAAGACCGATAATTTATATGACATATGTTTTACACGTATTTCCGCATTAGAGTTTAATTGATAAATACTTAGTTAACTTACGCATAGTTAACAACAAAAGTTATTAAGAAAAATAGAAATTGGTGTCAAATATTCCTATCATTTATAACTCTACAAATAATATAGACGCAATACAAGTTTGTATTATTTATAACGAAAAATTGCAAAGATCGAGACTTACTTCAGATAATACAAAAGCCCTTAACCCTACAACCAAGGAGAGTTAGGCGTGACATGTAGAATTATCGTGATATATAAACAATTATAACCTCCAAAAGCAACTACAACTTAGGCTCAAGCAACCTATTGTCAATCAGAAACAATAGAGAAAACTACGTTTCTGAAAACCAATGCTCATAAAAATTTGATTCCCTGTTGAGCTGCGTAATTGTTTTGGTACATCGAACTGGTGTGCATGAATTGACAGCAATCGGCAGAGCTCAGAGGATCACTCTACTAGATTTATCCCTTTGCTCTTGTAGTATAGTATACTTTGAGAAACACTGTTTCAAAGGCCAAGATCACAAGTGCGCATGCCGACGATATAACGTGAAGAAGACGGAAGTCAAAATAGTTAGGGAGCATCATAAATTTCCATATACGTTTGTAATACACCTTAATCATGTTCGATGGGAGGAGGGCGAAAAAAGGTGTGGAAGTGGGTAAGCGCCGGCGTTCCGACGGCGCAGCTGAAAGTCGGAACAGGTTTCCCGGGGGGCCTCTACCGGTTCTTCTCCACGTAGTAGAGGCACGCATGATTGGAAGCAGGTTCCTCCGCCGGCTCCACCTTTTTTCTTTCTTGTCCCGTGCTGCTACTTCACCGCCCGGTGGCAATCCTGACGTCGTCGGCGTTGTGCCCGCTGTCAGCGCTGGTGGGCAGCTGTTACGGTCGGGTTATGGGCAATATTTGTCACGCCTTATCGCCCTCGCGCATCTTAAGTGCCGGGAATTAAACGTGTAATCGCGCTCTTATTATCTTGTTAACGATAGATAGGGCCGGGGACGCCCCCGGCCACCTTTGGTGCCGCCGCGCCGCGCCAATCCTGCCCGATTACTCACTATCTACCTCTTCTTGTGAGGCGGACAGGTATCCCCCAGTGGGACAAGCTTCGTAATCGTTCTCTTCTCAACCTCTTTTTAACACTCCTCCGTGTATTGTTGCGTGTCTACAATGGCTACAGAAAGTATTCTCACTCTTCTTCCCATTTCCTGCTTTAAAAGCATTTATTTTCTGACAAAAGAAAACTATTCCTCTTTAAAAAAAGGTTACAAAATATCGGAGGTACGCGCGAGTACTTTTTTTATTCGCTGTAAATCTCTAAGGCGATGCATCACTTCCTAGGTGTGAATTAAAATATTCGCATTTTGCACTTAGCATTTTTCGAGTAGGCATAACATGTAGACAAACAAAGTTTAGAATTTAAAAATATCCTTATGTTCAAATGAAGTTTATCATTCTTTCCAGTGTAGGAAGGCTGAGTATGAAAGAAGCTAGGAAATGGAGGCTATCATAACAGAAGATGAATACTAAAATGCCTTAATGGAAATATTTACCTTCGCGGACTTAAATGCATAAACACACCTTTATTATCGTGTTAATGATAGATACAGCCGGGGACGCCCCTGATACTTCCGAGTACCCCGGGATATCCCCATCCTGCCAGATTATTCATTCTGACACTCCGATCAAACGGGTTTTCTTACACATCTATAAGGTTAGGTTTTTAACTAATTTTCCATCACAGTAAAGCATACTGTCCAGTAACAAGCGCATTCATCATAGTCATATTGCAGTGTGTATACTAAGTGTATACTATTGTTTGCTGATCGATTAGTTTTTACTAGCACAAACGAAACATTTACCAACGCGGGGAAGATACAATATTATCTGTAAGGAATTCTATAATAATAAAGCCCAGCGGATTGTTTTTATACATACACTAGTTATCTTACTTCGGCTTCGCTTGCGTGATATTTCGTGTGCTTCGGGTTACTCGAACTTGTTACAAGCTTTTTGGTGACTAAAAGCCTGTTGTACTTTGTACAATAGTTCTTAAGGAATTTACGTCTTTGGAGTTTGATTCCATTTATTTTCGCCACATGTTCCCCCATAATTTATTGAAAACATATTATTTAAGCTATTGCATAATGTTGCTTTGCCGTAAATTAAGAGGGGGCGTTAAGGCTTGAATAGACGCATACCATTCTTTCTAAGCTATCCAAGAATGCTCGTACCGAATTTGGCGGGAAGATGTTCAACGGTGAGTAGCCTTTGCGGAACATACATGCTCGCATACATACTTGAAGTTTTATATATTAAGATACGATGATAAAAAAGATACCCGCATACTCAGTGTTCTTGGAAGGAAGTTTCTTGTAAAAGAAGACGCTTCTTTCGAAATAGAGCTTCATTTTCTTGAACAAGGAAGTGTTCCATTTAAGAAAAAATTAATTAGTTTTTTTTGAGAAAGGTTATTCTAAAAATACCGAATATATGCCAATACTTTCTTAACACTGTATATGTATGTAAGGAAGGATTAGTACATACGTATTGCATTTACTTAAGTTTTTCAGTGTAGGGATTGTGTATACACGTAATCAAACAGAGTTTAGAATTGCAACCCATATTTGTCTTCGAATAGAGTTTCGCGAACTTTACACAAAATCGTCATTCTCTGCAATGTACAATAGAAAGGAGGATACCGTAATGAATAAAGTTGCTTTACTGAATCTTGAAGTACCTTTGTAGAAATATTTGTCTTTACTTCATACATAACAGGAGTTTCTACATATAAAGACGCTTTGATATGCGCATGAATGTCTCAGGTACTTTAAATACGAAGTGCAGTTTTGGAAGTTATACTTCGAATATGAAAGTCCGCGAATGTCTTTATCCATATGTAGATGTATGTACTTTACAAACATATTCGCGCATATATTTAAGGTTATGTTTAAGTTAATGTTCCTACTGAACGTATTGTGCAAAAGGATATACTTTATTAGTAGATTTGTTCTCTCATTTTGGAGAAAACAGTAGTGCAATTTAACGCTAGACGTACCAAATCCGGTTAAATGACCGGTTTTAAAATTCAATTGAACTATGGACTTCTTTCTTTTGTTTCATGTTGCAAAGAAAACCGACAATGCAAGCTTTCTTTATTATTATCTAACGTTACACGCATGGATATGGTAGAAATAGTTATACATTTAAAATGCTCGTACGCTTAGTGTTCAGTCTCTGCAGAATGTTGGAACAATCACTTATACGTTTAGATCTTTAATTGTAGTACTTACAGGTCTTAATGCTAGTTATTTCAAAACAAACCACGAAACCATCATTTGCAGATAAACATGTGAAAAAATTGGATGCAAATATAACATAGACTTTACAAATCGACATTCCAGTAATAATATTTAAGTACAACGGCTTATTGTCTACGTCATCATCTTATTCCGTGCTCTTTAGCAGTTGCTATTCATTCGTGATCAGCATTCTTAAGGAGCAAGCAGCGAATAAAGTTAGTGCGCATTATACACATCATTTGTGCTGGCGAGACAGGCCAAGATGCAGAGTAGCAATTTCAATTTCGCATTCTACCACCAACAGTTTCGCAGTAGACAAACACTGGCAAACGAATGGCCGTCTAATCAACGGATGCTTTAACTCCCGTTGCAGGATATGGAGCACGATCTCGTTACTTCTATTTATACCCAGCAACAAGTAAATATGGTGTCACGTAGCAAGTGGACTTAGTCTATCTCTTTCCAGTTGAGCTTAATGTTAGTATATTTGTTGAGGTATTCCGTTAATACTAGAACAACCAACGTTCTCAAAATTACTTGTTTAGTAGTAGTGCATATTTATTACAAATTTCATACTTATTACACATTATCGAAACATCTTGATCTACCGGATTTTTTGTTTAAGTTTTATATAAAAATATAAAAATGTTTAATTTTTGAAATCGGTTTTGTCTTTTTATATTTTTTATTGAGATTTTTATGTAGTATACCTTCATGTACTGCATGGGTCGTTCTAGCCACTCATCAAACGTAGGTAAACTTTGATGCAATTTTCATTCCAAAAGATTGTCACAAACATTTAGTATTCTTTTAGCACTGAAATACCTAGTTATAATTCATCGAAATTTGAGGAAATATGCCATATTCAAGCTGTGTTGATATTATTTCCTATTACTACTAATTGCAATACCTGCATTTCTTATTATTGCTAATATCAATAAGTGAAAACCAAAATATATAGATATTTTCTTATATTTCTGTTTCCTTATTTAAAGAGGATATATATTATACATGATTTACTCTTTAAAATAGTTGTCACATTTCGTACTTCCAGTAAATGAAAGTCAAATTTATATAAATAACATTTTTCAAAATAAGTCATTCTGAGCCCGGGATAGAAATAAATGTAAATTAATCTTCGATAATTCATTAAAATCCAAAATACCAAAGCTTTCCGTGGAAGCAGGAAACACAATTCAATGACCATGTCCAAGCTCTTTCAAGACGAACCATCTAAAACTATAATTTTGTTAGAAAGTATTAGTATTTTCTTTTTTTTCAAGATATTGTTTAAGAATTCGGAAAGTAACTGGGTACATACATTGTAATGCATTGCAGATAAATACTGTATATGAAGCACCTCGCTTTTAATAATTACACTATATAGCTATGTATACAGTTTAAAAAAGAGGTACAGCTGATCTGAGAGTTCGACAGCTCTACTATTGGATTATAGGCGACTTTTTCAATCACGAATAAGGTCTGATAATTATCGAAAATGCCGATGCTTGAGTAAGAAGGAAAGGCGCAATCCAATGTCTACGAGAGATAGAATCAGACAATGTGTGCCAAAGAGAGAGAGAGAGAGAGAGAGAGTGAGAAGGGGGGGGGGGGGAGGAGGGGCGGGTCATCTTAATTGGAAGGGAGAAAACTGAGAAAAATTAATTTGTCGAGTGGTCACTCTGTGGAGAGCGCGGAGAGTGCGGGTCTTTCCCCGGTGGCGATAGAGGTAGAGTCGAAGAGAATGCTATAAAGAGCGGCGGCGAAGAGCGGAGGCACGGATAGGAGCTTCCATTGATTATGAGGCGACGCGAGCGTCGTTAATGGCCGACGGCGACATTTATCGCGTCAATGGACGCCCGGCGTCTATTCCCACGTGACGATCTCCTCTACTCCCTATAAATATGTCCCCTCTCCTCTCTCCCACTCGAACTAGCTACCTCCGGCGAGCGTGCGAGCATGCTCCTCTTGGACTCTGCCACCGACAGACACAGCCTCTTCTGTCGCCTAACATCTCCTTCAATATACGCGCTTTCTGCTTTCTACCTCTCTGCTGTCTGCATTCAGAGGATGCATCAGTAGCTAAGGTGCAAATTCATGGAACGCTGGCTTTGAACGTTCTCAGTCAGACACGCATAGTTATTCAGCAGGTTCTGTACTCGAGAATAGCTTGTGCACATTCAGGGTCCGCCAAAAGTCATTAAGATTAGTTAGTGACGCGTGTTCACTGCTTTCATTCTTTTTATTAGCTGCAGAAATTGCTTGTTACATTTCAGAATTCTAATACCGTCCTCAATTCCAAGTGATACGCTGATGATAGTGAGCAAGTCTGTTGTTTATTGGTATACTATAATGTTCTTGTGAAAGGAAGCTCGAAAGAGAATTCAGAATACAGCCGTTTCCATCTACATTCCATTCTATAGAACACGGCTAATCGCTTACGACATTTGTGAGACACTTTGTACTACCGAACTATAAATACAGATAGTTTCATGGTTGAGATTCTGCTCTGGCCAGCTTTGATGCTAACTTCTAGCGTTGACATTAACTACCTATCTGCATTACCAATCGACAAACCTGATATTTTATATTTGAAATTTAATTTTTACATACCACGATACTTTGAAATTCGAAAGTCGATAAGCAGAAAAACAAAATGCGGCGTAATGATTTTTATTAAAAATTTGAAAATGTCTTGGCGTTGAAACCAGGTATATTATCAAATGCAAAAATAAAACATTAATCACATGACTTACGCGTCGTTAGTACTATAGTATCGTAGCATGTATGAAAAGGTGGCTGACACTGGCTGGTGCGTGCGTGTCTGCGGTACACGTGAACGTGCGATTGCGATTTTCGGGGAAGCAGGGCGCGGTGCGGCGCGGCGGCTTGAAAAGTGCTGAGGTTCACTTTATCATGGTGTCAGGGCAGAGCCGGCGAGAGGCTTGTCGAGTTTGGTTGCAAAACTGCTGCTTCCTTGCAGTCGTTATTACCGGAATAATTGGGCCAGGCGTTCGCTTCTTCTGATCTGTCTGTCAGAAGGTTCGTTGGCTCTCGCTTCAAATAGCTGCGTCTTCGTTACTACAGTAAGACTCGTCGCCGGTGATTAGTGTAATAAGCGCTCGCAGTGTCGTCCCCGAGAAGTCACGTGTTACCATTAAACCAGACGGCGCGGCGCATGATATCGGAGTGAGGCGTTATTTTACTGGAAAAATCCCTGCCAGCTTCTGCCAGTTGTAACGTTCGCTTATGCGCGACAAATCGATTTAACGTTCCCACGAATTTTTGCAAAATTGGCTTCGCTGATTTCAACGGTGGCAGAGCCTCGTTAGTCGGTTGCATCTGGTGTGCGTCGGAATCTGTCGAGACCGGTGTATGAATATGCAGACGAGGCGCATTATTACATAAATCAAACAGGATGTTTCAATTAAGTGGATGCTCTACTTACGTTATTAATAGAACCGCTCGTAGGAATACATGTGGGGTCAGTTTCCAGGCATGTCAGTAATAACAATAAGCGGACAGCACTTTCAAGGTGAAACAACTGAAGCTACCATTTAAGTAATTTAAAATTTGTAGTGTTTTATTAATTTTAACTTAAGTATAACTTAATTTTTTTAAAGTAATAATGATAATTGGTAGAAAGTTCTTTTATGGTGAAGTTCTTCCGTTTTTAAAATGTATTTATTAAAAAACCAAAAACTGACAGAACACGTCAGATATTCAATGGCTTTTATGGACAGCTCTAGAATACATTTGTTTCCTTCTATCATACTGATGAATGTGGTTGTTCTTTTATTTAAAAATAATTGTTAAAAAATGGGGTAAAAAAAACATTAGTGTAATAAATCTAGAATGGCGCGTGCAGAATGAAAAAACCGTTGCCTCTCGATTCGTAGCGTATAGCATTTCATCTTTTTTAGCTGCTGTACATTGTTTTTACCGATTGCGAAAAGGAGGAGGTACTCAATTCGACCTCTATTTATATATATGTGCATATATATCTTTTGAAACGTTTGTCCAGCGATATCTGTCAAATGGATATACCAATCAGGATGAAACCTTGTCTATCTGCTTATGGAGGAAGCTTATAGTTTGGTCCCATTATAATTTTTTTCGAAATTCTTTCACGCCAACTATTGTTGTTGCAAAAAAATCGATGTTTCTTTTGTTCGACGATAGTTTTCGGACGGCTTATACGATGGGGATGAAACCTTTATTGTCTTTTAGGGGAAGCTCTCGAGGGTTTTCCCTTTTTAATAATTTTCGCAATGCATAAACGTTTTAATGCATCGATGAAATTCCAAATGAAACCGACCACAATCCATCTATTCATATCTATTCATCTCAAAAATAAGCAGCACAAAAAAGTGCCCTGAGAAGTAAACAATAAATTCCTGTTTTCATGTTTACGTAAATTTGCAGTCGTAATGTGTGATTTTGACCCGCGTTAATCTTCAATATACTGCATCTTTTCGGAGGCGGCGCAAATATAAATAAAATATTACAAAAGTCCCGAAGCTTTTACACTGAAATCTTCTCGAAATTTGAACTTTTGTGCTGCCTGGGAAGAAGTGTTGTCTAATATTGTTAATATTAACTAGCCTGCATATCATTCTGTCTTTGTCTATCATTAATGTCATCCTGTGGTTGCATAGATAGATATATAGTGATAGAAAAAGATCGAGAGAGACAGAGAGTTGCGGAAGGGAGAAAATGAAAGCGGGAGTGCGGTGGTGAATGAACGTGAGTAACTGGGACAGGGAATAGGGCCCGGGTACGAAAGGCATGATTGCCACTAATGTTTTATTCATATTCACTTATATTTTACTTATATTTGCTGTTGGATTAAAATTTTGCAGTATGTGCAAATTAAATGTGGAATGTGGAACATACGTTTCTTCGTATTGTAATTGGCACGTACAAGGTAATGCATTTGTCTTGGACTTGACGATGTCAGTATTGCCAAGCGTGTGGCTAGGTTACCATATTCTTGATGATCTGGTGTCTCTATTACAGGTGTATTTAAATACATATTTTATTTTAGGCAACTTTTACCACATATGGCTGCTGTTCCCACATCCAGTAGTTAAAAAAAATACTCGCACACCTACAGTTTTTGGAATAAATATTCTTAAGAAAGAACACTCTTCTTTCTAAATAGAAAGACAATTTCTTTAACAAGAAAATGTGCTTCTGAAGAAAAAATCAATTTGGTTACAGGAGACAGGTTTTCGTCTTTGCAAAAATGTATTGTAAAAATACTAGTCGCGCCAATGTTTTCTTTTAGCTACTGGATGGTTCTTCCAGTCTACCAATGGCTTTGAAGACGACTATAAAAAAATATGCATTGAACTTCTTTTTTAATGTCGGCTGTAAAACATTGTAATATTTATCATACATACAGGATGTTCCAAGAGGAATTGCAAATTTTTAAAAGGAATGAGAGTCGAGCTCTACACTGTTAGAAGATGTTTGCAACCAAAGTAGCAATAATCTATTATTCTTTGAATTAAATTATTATTAATGCATAGGCAAACTATCAGCCGCGAGAAGGCGAAAACGTACACGTCAATTCAATTGTTCACCAAAAATTACACGAATTAAAGTAGCGATAACTCCAATTTATTTGCATATGTAAGTACTTATACACATGTGTGTTTGATACAAGTTCAAAATCATAGCCTCTAAAAGAACCTATTACAGCTTCCTGTTTCACCAGTTATGTAGGTAAACTAATTATCCCCTTTAGTTCTTTAAACACTGTGTTAGTAAGCAGCTTGTATTCCATGAGGGAGAACACGTGGGGAGTGATCACGTGAGTTCGAGTCCCGACGATTCGATTAATAAGAGATTGCAGTTAGTCACGAAGTGCATGAAGCAAGAGATCGCAAGTTATGTCGTAAAACAGTCCCGCTGGAATTCGCAGGAGGCGCACGATGGTGCATTCGCGATGGGGAGAAATATACGTGCGCGCAGCTGGCATGCATATTCCAGAAGACTGCGACGTCAGGGCAGGTGGATATGGCCGCCGCCAGATAATGTCGACAAGTATGTCGGGCCACCCGCACCCCCTGCATTTTCTCGATAACATTTCTTCTAATTTGATTTGTCTGCGTGTGCAAAATTAGCAAATAACGTGAGTCGAGAGGTTAATGTTTTGAAGTATAATTTCTATCCATTTAAATTAAGCGTGTCTTAACTTTATTACGATGTAATGAACCTTCGGAAAGACTGACGTTAAATGATGAACGAGGAATCAAGAAACACACAAACAGTGTAAGAAGGCGATTCACTTGCCTTTGAGTTCCTACTATCACTCCCGATTTTTTGTCGGATATTATTATTTTTGATCGTGAACGTTATAGACACAACACAATATTACCATAATATGTGTAGAATATGGGTGAAAGTTGGGTGAATTTAAACATTCATGTTTAAGTAAAACTGTATCATACGGTGATGATTCAGTCGCCTTTGGATGACCACTATTGGATATATCTTCTTGTGTATGTTTACTACTATTTTAGAGCACTTTGGGTATAAAAGGCATATTTCCATTAACTCTGAGGTGCTAATAGCGGGGCGTGCACTTCTACTGGGATTATTCCAGAATTTGTTGACTATTTCTATTTCCAACAAAGCAGAAGTATATTAGCAAGGTACAATGTCTAATAAGTAACGTTTATATAACGGTATATATAAGTTAATTCTTACTCACAATAGACTGGAAATTTACTGGCGAGACACGTTGTTTATTTCTCGAGTATGCTTTCTATGCTGTTTACTATTAAATGCTGACTTTCATTCCCTTAGGACATATGATTTGTTCGATGATTCCTTGCAATTTCCCGTCTTTGTCTCTCGTTGCAAATTATCATATTCAAATCAATTAACGAGAAACGCACACTATCCTACTTCCTCAGGCATGCGGTCAATTTAGTATGTAACCAACTTTGATCGGCTTCAGCTAAGTACCCAAGCACGTTTGTATGTGTATGTACTGCATCCGACAAAATAGTTGTCACAATCTGCAAAACAGCCACCAGACAAAAAATTAAGTTTTGTAGCGTGTACACACGATATGCAAGACTTTCTTAGGGGGTTGCGACAGAAAGCCTCCATCCCTACAAGGTGGCCTTTACAAAGTCATGTATAACAGGTGCGCACAGTACAAAATTTCACTTTTTATTCGGCGAACATTTTCTATATTGTGACAACTATTTTGTCGGGTGCTGTACAATAATAGCTTCTTTTGTCTCTTCCCAACCGATGCTTGGTCGCCGCCTCAGTCTTGGCTTTTCGGACGACAGCGAGCGCGACTTACTTTACCAAAAATGTACTACCTTTTGTTTATTGAATTGGGTTAGAGAGAACAATACTGCCTAATTGAACATGGCAAGCAGATTTAAAAAGACAAGATTAGCAGGCCTTCGAATTTTGCAGATGATTCTTTCAACTTGCTAAGAATCAAAGTTTGGTCAGATCATCTCGAAAGAGCGAAATCCAAGCTATAGGTGCATATAGCATTTGCAAGGTGTAGCTTAATGGGCAGGGTGAAAAACACGATTATAAAGGGTGGATGATGGAAGCGTGCTGATTTTTCGATGAAACATACGGCCTGACAATCGCCTTTCCGTGTTACCGGCGACGATCTGCCGTTCCGAGCAAATAGCGCTAGCGCAGTGAACGACCATTTGTCGAAGTTTTAAGCGTGAAATAATACGCGTTCCGTATTTTACACTTTTTCCCAAGTTCACTGCAAAATTTTGTTAGGGAAATAGTACCGATTGAATCAGTAAATCATAAATCTTAGATGCGAACAAAAAATTACTCTTACAATGCAAAAGTTCTAGCGGCATCTTAGTTTGATTACACGCCAGTATTGGTCGCTTAGCAAGTCTGATTTTCCGATCCGATGTTTTGAACTTTAGCACATTCATGCTAGAAATCCTTATATCCACTTCTCCTTACTTTGGAATGTAAACTTTAGATTATTCTAGCTAGTTTTACAAAACTCTGCAATATGTTCATTTTAAGTGTAAACTTCATCTTTACTTGGCGCTGCATGTGGCATTGTATCCATGTTTTATCCATATAAAGATACAGAATGTAAAAAATTGGATAAATAACAATAAGATTGTTTGCGTAAACTTTTGTCACGATCATTAATATTATTTAATACACGTCGTCAAATGCAAGTGCTTGTGCAATCCGTGCGAATGCCACATTTGATATTGATCAGGTGAAGTAGCAAATAAATGAAAGAGACTCGCGAGAATTAAGGCTCGGACGTCGTGAAACACGTCTGCAGGTAATCATTGGAGGGAAACTCATGCTCGACAAAGCTCTAGGTTAAACAGCGAATGACTCCTGCATGTGGAATTACCAGGAGCAGTGGGGACTTGAGTTCCGCAGTACACGCGAGCCCCCACTTTATTCGCTGGCGCGACAGCAGTTTCGAGGGACAGGAGGGTATAATTCAAACAGTGGATTCGTTACGATTGTTTATTCGAAACTGCGAGGAAACAATCACGAGAGTCACTCGACAAAAGCGTGCGCGCAACGGGGTAGTTTCGTGGGACGTCGAGCGCCAGAACTGGGACGCTTTGAAAGCCAGTTCAGCTCGACCTTCGAGTCATGTCAGCAGCAATGCCGCTTTTTAGTACTTGCCTCGCTCGGATTCCAAGATGGTTTCGGAGCAACGTCGCCCCCCAATTCTCCCTGGTAATATCTCACACTTGTGCTGGTTGCGCCGCGCCGCGACGCGCCGGGCGCCGGGCGCCGCTGGAGAGAGAGCGAGCGAGCGAGCGAGCCTTTGTCAGGGGACAGTCGCAGCTGGCGGCTGTCGGGATTTTTCTAGCTTCAGTCTTACCGGGCCGAGTCATGCGTAACGATGCTACAGTAATTAAAAGTAACCCTTATCCCCTGGCCACCGCGTCCCACCGCGCGACCCACCGCGCGACCCACCCCCTCCAGCCAGGCCACCGCGTCGTGTGTCTGCCAGCGCGGCGGCGGAGTCAGCTCGAGGTTTTTAATTGAAAAAATTTCCAGGCCAACTTTTTTCTCGCCGCATGCTACGTGCTCTCGATGTCGCCCTTGGCAGGACGGCCTTGGCAGCGGCGCCGATTAAAAAACAATAACCCTCACTAATTACTACTCTCGCAATATGTACGCTTCCTCTCTCTTCCTTTATACACATTTCGCCCGTCCACCCCCCGCTGCTCTTCTTTTCGCTCCCCATCCCACCGATGGCGTCCGCGTCAGTTTGCAAGTATTGGCAATTCGTGTTTTTCAGCTTCATCAAAGTTTTGCGAAAAATCGCAGCAATCGCGCGCGCGCGTTTGAGACTTTTGCTTTGCTAACGGGATCGAGGCCGGAAAATAAAATATCCCCTTTTGCCGGTTCATGCCGCCAGATAAATTGATACCCCTCGATATTCCACATGGCCGATTATAGCTTGTAAAAATTAATGCGCTTATATGAATTTTAATTGAATTCAATCGACAGGGATCACGCGCATCCAGCGGAATATGGCTCGCTCGCTCGCTCTATGTGTAGGTGTGTGTGTGTGTGTGTTTTCCGCTTCATTTTTTTTGCGCGATTCATCCCCGGCGACTCCGCGGCCTTTTGAACTGGGAGGACGCGCGAGCGCGAGCGCGAGCCTAGCTTCAATTAAAAAACAATAACCCTCGCCGATACAAAATCGCAGCCGAGTGCCATCGAATTCTGCACTGTTCACTGAACCCCGGCTGAACACCGCCACTGAAAATAGCAACAAGTTACGATTACACAATGTGTAATCTATCGTAGGACTCGTCGATTGAAAATATTGGCTGGTTTTTGTTTCGCGTGTTTGGACGTCCAGCCCGTTGACAAGCCTAGATTAAACCAGCCGCGGTCACCGCTCTAATTTTTGGGACCAACCCTCCCTTCGTTCCCGAGAGTTTCGCGCCTCGTTATTAATATTGAAATATTTGCAAAGTACAAGAGAGATGCAAGCCTGACAGATAGTTTTATTAATTAAAGTTTTTAGTAAAAGTGATTAACAAAAATATATGTATATGTATGTTCACCCGAAAGTTTGGTAGAACAAACATAAAAGCGCAATAACTATGAGTGATGCAGTTTCATATACACATAACCTATTTGCGCAATGGAATCTAATCACAAATCATTGTTTATATTATGAATTACTAATAGAACATCTTCACTAGAATAATACTTCACAATACTTGTTAGTTTTCAGTTGGTACCAAGCTACGAGCAATAGCAACAATAAATGTTCACCAATTACGATCGATTTCAAACTTCAAACTATTCGTAGAAAACTTCCGAATGAAATTCTCACCTTCGAAATTTGTTCGGAATATGTCTGTCGAAGTTCGAGGCATACCATCCTACAAACCGATCGCGCGAGCCGAGTGGTTTGTGAAACCCGAAAAAAGCTATAAATCGGCAAGGATCGTCTGCGAAGTGATAAATTCTCGATCTGTGAAAGCAATAAAAATTGGCGGAAAAAAGGCGAGCTGGAATTAATCGATTAGAGGATTAAATGCAACCAGGTGAGCTAGTATGGAGGGTAAGCGCGCGAGGGAGCAGCCCGTCGGCAATCCGGTTTCTCTCGAACAGCGTACGGCGCATCCGGTGCGACTCGTATTTCAGAGTCGAAATGAATAGAGTCCCGGCCAGCGTACGCCGAGTGCACGATAAAATTCACGATAGTGTTGAGCGCACTTCATACTTCATCGGCACACAGCTCCAGTCCGCTCCACCCCGCTCCACCCCGCTCCGCACCGCGCTAATTTGACATCTTGCCGAAACAGTTAAGATGATACTTCACGCGAGGGATATGCTGCATGGATGCCGTGCGCCATTATTGAATACGTAAATCCCCCCGCCACCTTATAAAGTGGTGGATTATGAAGGTGGCAAGCGTTTTATTGGTAAAGCTTCGCTTTATCGCCCCGTTATAGTTGTTGCGCTACGCGCTTGGCGAGAAAAGGATTTATGAAGGGGAACGAGCTGCTCTTCAACACAGTTTCCGACATTGAATCGCTCTCTACTGATTTTCTGCTTAAATCGTTATATGTAACCCGAATGCTATTTCAGTCCTTTTATCGAATTATTTGGACTAATATTTCGGCTTTATTTAGGAAGATATTAGGTATTGTGACCTGTCATTCTAGCGGAAAGGTTTCTATAAAGGTTTCTTATAGTAAGAGCGTAAAATACGACTTTTTTTAACTCCAATATTCTTGCAATTTTTTTATGCTGATATTTGGTAAATTTATTGATCATAATTACAAATACGCTGAAGTACTCCCAGTGGTGAGGTATCTTTCCAAAATACGTATCGTACAACGGGTTATGGTTAACTCGATTCTTTATGCGTGGTTAATTTTATGTTACTCCAAATTTCCAGAGAATTATCTGTACTGTAGGATAGAAGTAAAGTTCTTGCTAAAACCGCTAGGTGCGAAAGCATTAACACCTAAATTCCACGCGAACTAATTTAATTATTATCTGTATTAGCCATAATACGAATATGATGATGTTGTTGAAGATAGGCATAAGTACTTCTATACACCGAGTAATTCACTTACTTTTGAATCTGAACTGTCGTACATTTTTTACCATTTCTTGTCCCATTGTTACACTATTTTTGAGATTTTTCTTGAAATACACGAAGACTAGCATAAAAAAACTAAAAGAAATAGTGCAACAGAGTGTTAAAATAATAGAAGATTCAAATAATGTGATTCGGATAAGAGTGGTTCTATTTTAAAGGTAATTCATAACACACACACATGTATATAATTATGTACTTATAGGTCTCATGTACATATAAGGGATAACACAGTACATTATATTGTGTGTATAAAATTGCCTAGAAAGACCGATTTGCTAAGTACTACAGTTAAATAACAGCCATGTGCATACTTGTATAATAATATACAATGCTATATGAATCAATATGCATAGTGATTATAAATCAGATATAATTAATAAGAGAATACAAGTTGGGAAGTATTATTGTATAATTAAAATTGCAAGATAATTTATAATTTTCTTAGGAAATCAATAGCTGGTGTATTTTATTTCACTCGTGGTATTTATTATTATTTCATTAATTGGAAGTTGAGAATAACAAACATATTATTGGACGAATATTTGTGTAGGTATGAATTTTCACGATGGATTAGTGTACTCGTGAGAATTGAATAATTGCAGTGTCGTGCAAAAATATAGAATATGCGAAACGCATATTATGAACGTTTTTGAACGGCGATGTGCCTTACTTTTGTAAACATCCGCGCTTTCGTTGATAAACTGTTCTAGAATCTCAATGCAATTTAAGCGGAGCAAACAAGCAATTAAACGAACTAAATATTGCTTTCCCCCAACAAATATTCTGCTCAGTATTACCACGAGGAGAATGAAATAATGTACACAGCGATATATGTCATTTCCGTGTTTTATATTTAAAATCAAATTTACACGGAGTTTTAATAACAAATGAACGAACGAGTCCTAGTATTGAAAACAAAGTAAATCAAAAACCAATCAGTTGATCACGAATCAATCTTCCACTCGAATTGGTATTGAACAAAATCTTGAAAGTTCTTACATGATCATAGCTCGAAATAAAGTAACCTACTAGAAAGCCTTTTCTCGTAAGCCCCACCAACATCTTTGCGCTGATTTGCTCCGAATGAGTGCACAAGATACAGATAAAAGTTGGAAAAGCTTCGTGCATAATTAAACATACTAAATAATTGAAAATTACCCTATATCCTTAGCTTTAGTAGCTCATGTTCGACAGTGGCGATGCGATATGGCGTGCACATATGAGTTCGTCTACAATTCCTGATGTTTCAATTTACTTGACTCTAAGTGGAACTAGCTTTAGCGGTACACGCATCTATAACTATGAAAGGGGGAGCCTATTATTCGGGATGTCGGTGGAACTGCGGCGAAAGAGAGGAGTGGTGGATCGTGTTTTTCGGAGATAAGGTTTTAAGGTCCTAATCCGGGCTGGACGGGCGAGGCAACTGGTGGGGGGCTTTGACGCGGCAACAACAAACGAAGAGGGGGTGGCTTGAATATCGCAGGCGGTTGATAACCGATAAGCTCCGAGGTTACTTTTGGCGATTATAGCGCGGGGATTAGAGAAAAAGAGATGGAAAGCGGGGCGGGTGGTGGGAGGAAGAAAGTGTCCTGAAACGGAAAGGTCACCGGGACAATTGCGCCAGTGACGCAAATGCTATATCTTTCCGTGAGGCGAGCCACCGCTAAAGAGCATCGTTTTATTTATCGAAACGGGACGCGGCATTCCTCTATTTTCCAGGCGCATTAACTCTATCTGGTATGCGCGTCAGGAACAGATTTATATCACGGCGGATAATTCTCGTCCTTTGTCTGGCGGCCACCGGCGAGCTTGCCGCTCCAACTTGAAGTAAATTGTACCGCTTTCTGCTCTTATACACACAGATTTGTGTCCGCGGAGGTATATGCCATGAGGTACGGTCTTAATAGTCTTGTAAATGTAATGAGCATTTAAGCCGCAATCGCATTGCCTCCGAGCAGCTTGTTGGATACTATAAATATGTACTCCAGACCTATGTACTGCAATCCTGGGATCGCTTTTAACAGCCATCCAGAACTGCATCATGCGTTATTCGCTGAGTACGCTCGTCCGAAAATAATGTCAAACTTAAATCTCTCCGTGAGATTTATTTTGTAAATTACACGTTTATGTGAGTTTCTATTTTTAGTATTTTTCCCCTATTTTCCCTTATGATGCTAACACAAATTATGTTTTAAGTTCCACGAATTAACGTGTCCGCAAATATTTTGGTTGCGGGAAGTATTTCGTTCTCACCGGAAGCAGTTTTCGGTATATTTATATTGCAAATTATCTATAGGTTTCTTTATAATTATTTTGCACCAATTTATTTATACAGGCAAATTAATTTATATGTCATACAAAATTTTGCGTGTAAACATTGGTAGACAAAATTATACGGCTTTCAAAAACTGAAACAATGAATAACTTATTATTTCACAGGTATTGTTAGAAAATGCGAATACCTATTTGTTTGACAATTAACACTTTCATTAAAAAGAGTACTTCAGATGTGAGTTTTTCCTACAAAACGAAATCTGTTCAATGAATCAAGACTACTTTGTCACCGGAACGCTTTGGTTCTTTAGACTTCTACGGTCCAAGCTATATGTCGCTTTTCTTAAATTTAGTCGAGTCACACTCAACATAGGACTGCAACGGGTTAATGTTTCCGCTGTGATATTCGACCATAATAGAATTTTACAATTATGAATGCATGCATAAAGGTAAAAACCGAATTAATGAAATATTAATAAATGTGGTGTTGTGTGGTACGATATACGTATATATTGCTAATAGAAAAGGTGCCCTGAAGGTAATTTTAGTCTATAACTTTAAATGAAGTCATTTTCAAAGTTAACGCAAGAATAATTTTGTTAAAATTATTGTATAACACATAATGTCGTGATTTCAAAATTGTTATTGAATATTGAGTGTTGAATAATAATTGCATAGCCGAATTGAATATAATTATGGAATAGTATTAATAAATGTAAGAAAAACAAAAAAGTTAGACAGGCCATGCCGAAAGAAAGTCCAAGTATTTCCAGGATAAATTTGAAATTTTTCACGACGAATGACGTCAACATTATGGCCAAAGGTATACACAGTTTTAAGCCGATAGATTGTTGACCACAACAGACAGCGTCGTTTGTCAGTCGAGCAGCGATATAGCAGGGTAGGCAAATGCCAGCGATTAATTTAATTAAATTAACGTAATAATAAGACAAAGTATTTACACCGTTTCTTTTAACTTTTCTAATATTTGTTATTAAATAATAATTCAATAATTGAATTCGATATAATTATACAATAATACTAATAAATATAATAATAATAAAAAAATTAGAGGAAGAATGGTGAAAGGGAGTTCAAGTATTTCGAGAATAAATATGAAATTTTTGAGCACGTGTGACGCGAACGCCATTGTCAGAGCTCTACACATTTTTAAGCCGATGGATTGCCAACCGCGAGAACACAGGGCGTCGTCTGTCAGTCGAGCGACATAGCTGGGTAGGCAAATGCTGGCGATTAATTTCGGCAGCTGCGCGTCAAATCAATTGCTTTCGGTGAATTAATCTATCAGGAAAAAGCGACAAGGGCTGCCGCACTGACACGCTACAGGCTGATAGGAGGGCGCGCTCCAAAAACCGGGGAAATTAATGTTCGCGCAAACAGGACGCGCATCAAGGGATTTGCTACACCGCCAAAGGCCGTGTGTTTTTTTCGAGCCGCTCTCGATGATCCTCTCGGGCTTGATCGATGACTACGGTGCCGGATGATCTCGTGCCAATTCGTAGCTGGCTGCGCCCCGTTTACGGGGATTTCCCGGGGCGCCGCAACGGGAAAAGTGCCAGTGGCACGAAACGCCACCTAATTTAAACCCTTCCCGCTGGATTTCTGACGCGTGATTCACCCTCGCTAATTTTGCAATTCGCTTGACCCTTTCGCTCCGCCATGCTCTTTCTGCGAAGGTAATATTTTAAATGCCTATCTTCATCGATTCTGAGTGTAATGGTCTTCAAGCAGTTAACATTGGGTTTATCAACTCTCAAAATTACTGGAATGTTTTGTTCCAAGTCCTAGCGTTCTAAAGACTTTACTTCCTAATAAGTTTTTCGACTTTCATTGTAGATTGTACTTCGTTCCTTTTGTTAAATTTATGTTTTTGTGGTTAAACTATATTGTATTTTAATTGTCGGCAGATTTAGTATTACAGCGATATTCTAGTGCACAATAGAATATTTTATATCTTTTAGGACATTTTTTAAATCAATCTATAAAATCTTTAGCATTTCAACTTTTGTATAGAGTTTTATTGATGATTCAAGTAAGTAAACAATTTTACTTAATCTTTCATGCAGATACACCGTAAATAATGTCCCGATGTGTTAACAATATCACTAGTTTCTGTTTCATCGTAACTTCTCAGTGAAATTTAGGTATTGAAAGATTTTCACTAACCGTGCATACTTCCCAGTTTGAAGAACAGCATGAATTACCATAAAGAACTAAAGATTTTCGAAGTTTCAATTCGTCTGTCCTTCGCACAATCCAACTAGGTTTTACGTCAGAATAATTTCAATCGTTGGCACACTTTTAGCTGGAGCAATTTTAGTGGGCGAAATGCGGGGTTATCCCATTACGCGGTCAGATGCATTCAGTAAGAGCTGGGATTGGCGAACCAAAAGAATATTCCAATCGGAATTCGTTCGCTTATCGGGTTTTGGTTCAGACAGAACGCATATGAGCGCCAAATATTCCGTCACTCACTTTTTCGGTGCCACCGTCATTTTAGGCCACTCGGTACCCACTGTACCATTAAATGGACCAATGAGCAAGCATTCACGTTCTTCGCTGAAAGCTTTTTCATTTGCCGATCGTCGTTAATCTCTTATTTATGTGCTGCGACTTTTAATTTTTCGTGCAGCCGTTTAAATCGTAGCCGCTAAATATGCACCGAAGCAGCGTGAAAAACCAACGAAACCAACACGCGCCGCTGGCATTGAAATGGTGTTAGTGAAAATGCGGGGCTAGAATGCCTCGTAAGGATTTAATTATTTCGTCTTTCAAATGGAAGCAGTATTCACTCCGACAATGCACCAAGAGAAAGAGTACGAAAAGAGTGCGCGGCCAGAGTGTGAAATGCCATTAAGAAAATGCTAGCAATAAAAGTGGAAAGATGAGAGTCCAGGATACAGTCGTAGAAGTTAAGTGCTCAAACTTATCGCCGCAAATGCAAATACAGTAGAATCTTTCTTCTCCAAATTATCGTGCCCTACAAATTATCTATCCTATTACCTCAGTACTCACTTATGCAATTTGATAAAAGTATGTAACAAAAAGCTCACGTACTATAAAATTGGAGGAAGAAAATAAGCTCTACTACAATATCGTTGGGATATTACTTAGACTTCAATATATAAAATGTGTAGTGACAGAGATTATTATATAACAATACGTACCACTTTAAACTCGATTGAGCATCTCCAGTGATATATACTTTCAATAAAAAGAGTACTTTTAATTATACTCTCCGTTCCCAATAATAATTGTAATTTTAGCCAAGAACTATTTTTAGCCAAAACAAAATAATAACGAATATCATAAAAGTCTGGTAATTCATCGACTCATCAATAGCAGCTGCTATTTGAAAGAAAGCACATATTACATCAGAAAATCTCTTACAGTGATTCCAAATTCAAGTTAGAGTGTACCAAGAGTTTTTCGAAGTGCAATAATTCTACCAATTGCAGGAACTATTCGGAGCAGCAGTCGCCTAAATCAATTATACAAAACCATTGGCAATTGCTGGACGGCGTGGCAGGGTTCAATTTACGGTCTTAACCAAGCGACGGCGGCGGCGGCGGCGGCACGAGGGCCGGTGAGCACGTAGATCAGGCTACGTGATCTATTTAAAGCGCATCTACATCAAAGAACGAAATGTCGCTCGGCCTATGATAAATAGGAGGTCGGCCCTAATCAATTTCAGGAGCGAAGCAGGCTAGACGCAATTTTCGGCGCAGGACAGGTCGCCGTAGAAGCCCCACTCACCGAACGGCAAATATTCTTGCAAGCCGGTAAAGTATTCGCTCGCATCCTATATTTCATCGGAGTTATTCGTGGGCCATTGCGAAATCCCATTGTAGGATGACCGAGTTTCCTGCATAAATATTTGATGCTAGCGGGCTTCCTCGAATATTGTTCGGTACGAACGCGGACGCGTTCGCAGCAAATCAACGGGTCCACGTATATGTACATATATTTACTGAAATTGCACTTTACTGTTATGTCGCAGGATGGGCCCGGTGAAGGGCACAATGATTGTTCATATTTGAAAATCATTTTAAGCACAACTTAGATTTTTTTTCTAACATTAGGACGATCAAACCATTAAAAACTACTAGTTTTAAATGGTAGAAATAGGGGTACATTAATGGTCGTTAGATTTAGGGTTAATAGCGCATAAGCTTGGTACGTAATTTACTCGTGTTTATTACAAGGCATGCATTTACTTTGCAGTGTTCAGTTGTATCACAGAATAAGTTTCATGAAGAGGACAATGATTGTTTATAGTTGGAACCAGTTCTAAACATAATTTAAGTCTTTATATTGATAGTATAAACAAGCTTCATTCATAACCTACACGTGTATATTAAAATGCAAATGATCTATGCTCTGTGCCCTCTTTGTCCCGAACTCTAACTTTGGGAAGGGAAACCCAGCTACTGGGGTTTATGAGCTCCTATCGGCTTCGACAAAATACAATAGAAACCACCGGAAATAGTGGGTGGCCGGCATTCGCCTTAATGATACAACCATCCAAGCATCCAATCAGTTTTATTCGTCCTTTAAGCTTTGTTTTAATCTTCAAGTTGCCTGGTAATTTTTACACCCTCTAAAAACGCCTCTTTTAAACACATTTTGAAAATTCTATAGTAGTTCCCGAATCTTTGTTATTCTTACAGGAGTGAGGAGTTATAATTGTGTAATTGTGGCACAATGGAAAATGTTAGTAATAAAAAGAAACTAATTTCTGAATGCAGCTACCGCTTTGTCTGAAGCAACCTACGTTTGTCCGGGTGCAATGAAAAAACCTTTTTCACGAATTAAACAGCGTAAAAGTCGTAGCCGTAGGGAAATGTGCGAATTTTTTGGCAGCTTGAAAAGCTGGTCGAGAGAAACTTGTAAAGATCAAGGGAAACATAGCGTCTGTGATGAAGGGAACACTGTAATGCGGAATTTTTTATTAGTGTTTCTCTGAAATACTATAATTAATATTATATTAGAATCACTGAGCGTTGCTTATTTTCATGATCTGCTGCAGGCCTGCGATTCTTATAATTGAAACAATGTGACCCTGCAATAGTTGAGTGAGGGCGAACACTTTTGAAAATTCATGCACACGTCGAAGAATTTTAAAACCGATAACTTGTTAGGTAACGAAACGTTTAGCATTAAAAAGGTACAAGGACTCAAAAAGTTAAGTTCATTTAATTAACCTTTGAAAAACATACTGTTGATATTTCTCTATCGGTACACTTTTTTATTATGAAGATCTTAAGTGAAGCTAACTAAATGACTCACAAGAATATGGTTTACAAGTGTTCGCAGAAACTCAATCCTGACTTCACTTGGCTGTGGAGTGGGATTAGTGAAAACGAGAGGATGAATCTGTAGAAGGTAATGGAACAGGATTCAAATGTGTTTAAATGGAATTCAATTGACTCCTAAGCTCTGATCACATTAGTCGGCTTACTTGAATAAAAGCTGCTTAAATTCAAATTAACGTTTATATATCCTTGAATGCATTGGAGGCTACTAAAGCAAACTAGCTGATCATGATAAATTGGCGATCAAAAAAGATGAATGGATTTACTGGAAAGCAATGTCATTCATTGTGCTCTAATTATCTCTAAGTCAACAATTAAATTGAGAAACACGTATTTCACTGGTAGCTCGAACAAAACTTGAAATGGCACTATAAATGTAATAAACAATAAATTCACATTTATAAAATACTTTCAAATTCCATTCACCCAAGAGAACCTTGATGAAAAAGAATGGAGCATTGGAATCGAACCTAAATTTATGCGACATCATTAGAAGAATAGAAATCTTTTACCTTTATGACATGTGTTGTAATGTATAACTCTCTAATTTATTCCAATAGAAAATGTTAAGTCCCAACCTGTAATGTCGTCTACAACACCTTTGCAAGAACCTGCTTCAACTCAAACAAACATTCTCCCCTTTGTAATTCATCATTTATTTTGATGCTTGAAAAGTTGTTTCTTTTTCCAATGAATTGAAACAATTGATTAACCAGAGAATTACCATCGGATAACGCGATCTCATATTCCTGTCGTATCCAGTGCAACGTCGGCGATCTGGACTGTTGTACTTTATAATTGCTACTGTGCCGATGCTGCTGTAGGCAAAGGGTTAACTCGAGGCCGCCCACCGCCCGATATCCGAGAGGTAATTGTGTCACTTGCAATCGTGTTTTTCCAGCCACGTGCGCGTACCTATTTCACACGGTCGCCGCGCCCTAGGTCCTCCCATCGCCCTGCGGCGCTACCGCCACATTGTTGGAACATCAATAACAATGCTCGGCAATCCAATTTACGTCCCGCGAATCCATCTGCGCGGTTCATTAAGAACTCTTTCATTGACATTTGAAAGTACCTCTCTATTGAGTGCTTGCTAATTCGGAAGATATCAGCAATTATGTGAAAAGAACTCTCATTAAAATAGACTTTCTCTTATGTTTTAATAACTCAGTTACTACGTTTTCAAAATTGAAAGAGTTGCCAGAGTTTAAACTTGCAATTTGAGTTTTACGTTAATTACGAATCGCACAAAATTATTTAAAGGGCCATCTACCTTTGGCAGGAGATTATGTCACTTTGATTCCTGATAGCCAATGAATGAAAGATTATTTAAACAAATCTTTGTACGTATGGTTTAGCAAAGAAAGGATAAATTGAATGGACAAACAAGTAAATCACTGTAACTGTCACAAAATAATGGAAATATTCATTTTTGTTAAATTGTCATAAGTGAGGATCATTCGGACACGCTGCAAACTTAAGAACATATAAGTTTTAAAATTTAAGAAGTACATGTAGCAGGTATAAAAATATAGAAGTGTAAACAATTTTTTTCCGCTGAACTTATCATTCTTTTTTAAAATGGTAGAGGTTAGTTTTCTTTGCAAACCATAATGAAAATGAAAGAATTGTGGATGTTTGAACGATGGCAGAATAGTTTTATTTTATCAAAAAAATGATGAAAACATATGCTTTCGTTGCAATGTTCACACGAAGCAGAGGAGACTGAGGAGAGACAGGAAAGTAGCCGCAAGGGGTTAGTGTAAGTGGATGTAGTAAGAAAGCCACGTACTCTCTCCACAAATTGGCAATGGAATATCCGGGGTTGCCGATCGCTGACGAACAGTATCTTGGTGATATGAACGGGCTCGAAGCGAATGCCGGGGTTGTAGAAGGGGCGATAACGAGAGGGAGAGTGAGAGGGAGAGAACAAGGGAATCAGGGTTGCTGGCAGATTCGAAGAAGGGGTCGAGTGGATGCGGATACTGCAGTTGGCCAGGTTCGATTTTGCCTTAACGGCAAGTGGATACGGCCTGATCCATGGAGCCCCACTCGTCCGGGCGTCCTCACTCCCAGTGCACTAGCCTCTCCCAACTGTAGGACTAATCCGGGGTTAAACCTGAGCCAAGAGGGGTTGAGAGAGAAAGAGACCGGGAGGCAACGTGCCGGCAACAGAGCGAGAGCCTTCCGAGACTACAGAAAGAAAGGGTGAGAGAGTGAGGGAGAGAAGGAGAGAGAAGGGGTGGCTGTGGAGGGTAAAGTGGAGAGGGCGGTAAAAGCAGGCTGAGGTCGCGACGAGGAAAGGAACAGCCCGAATTAAGCTCAGCCCTGACGCGGATTCTGGACTCGGCCCATAATCTAACTCGCAGAGTGTACACCACGACGGCGGCGCTGCACAGGCCTAACTCCACTTAAATTAAAGCAATCTATCCTGCGGAACTTTAGCGCTAAGCTGCCGAGCTAAGCGACTGTCTGTGCTGCTACCTAAGAAGAGAGGAGAGGCCGATGCTAGCCCTCGCTCGCCACCATCACAGGTGTACGTGTGCAACACGTTTCCCGAACCTTTCCTTTACTTTCCACGTGAGCACGTTATCGCCTGGTACTCAAGGATTTGCGGCTCTGATCCACGGCCACCTGTCCCTTACCCTTACACTCTCATTCAACTTCTGTTCCGTCCGCTGACGCGACGAATCTAACCTAGAAAGCGTGTACTCCTAGAAAGCGACCAAACTCCTGTTTTGTCTTTCTCGGCAGTCTGATCCTTTCTTTAATTCCGCATGTGTCCAGTTGGTCTCGCTCCACACATGGATTATCCACGATTACCAAGTGGCCAGCGATATTTTTAACCCCTTTCATTTGAACGACAACCCTCCCCAGTAACTGGTTTTTAATTTGGCAGCTCAAATGGATACAGAAGGAAAATATTGACAGTGTTATTAATAAGGGTTTCTCTTTGTCTTTTGGATAAATTTATATTTTGGGATAAAGTTATATTTTTGGGCCTTCATTTGAACCGATTCAATTTGTAGATGAATACTGTTTGAGTTAAAATTAACCCCATATGGTCCGCAATCTGATAACTATTCATCTCGTTCACGAATGGTTAGATCAAATTTATAACATTTAGTCTCCAATTGTTTGGAAGAAATTTTATTAATTGGAAGGAATGGTCAAATGTTATGGATTACAGTGTTTATTCTACCAAAGAATTTAATTCACGAACCATTTAAAAAGCAATTTATACGTAATAACATTTTGGAGATATATTGCATATATGAAAAGCTTCACTACATCTGTTTGAATTCTTACGTCTGAATTTATAATAAATGAACAAAATCCTGTAACCTTTTATTCATTTTATTACTCCATTTATGCTTCTAATAAAGAGAGTCATAATTAATCATTTTGCTTTACGTAGTTTCCTTTACAACTTCTAATGTTATAAAATCAGGAAAATATGGCACCTAAACAACTTCAATTAATTTCTTGTTGTTGTTCCACCGAGCTAAATTTATAGTTGACCAATTTATACTGAAACCAGATCTGCACAATGTACAATCAAATGACTGATTTTTATAAAAAACTTCTCTAATTATCATTTATTCATTGACATTTATGTTTCACTAGTGCTCAAGCTACAAATTTGCCCAGTCCTGATTACTGTCGAGGTAGAAATCTGTGCAGCAGCACATTTAATTTATTCACTGCGGAGGTGAATCTGACTGTATTAGTAATAAAAATCATATATTTATTTGTTCGTCTTATTTCTCTTATAACATCGGGACATAAAGTGTGATACTATCTATTTTGATTGGCCCGATTTCTGACCCAGTTAGCAATACGTGCGAGACCGATCCTTGAATTGTTAAAGCCTTATCATTTTCGATAGATGGCAAAGCGAATATTATTTAATGGGTTACATGTATCGTATGATACACATATCTGGTTTATTCCTACACGCAAAACTGACGCTTTGAAATGGAACATCAGCCGAAACTGCGATGACGCTGATACGCTTGAATATTTTAGTTGCATTTTGAAGAGCGATAAAACACGCACGGTATTGCACGATACTCATATCGAAGGCACGTTCTCGAATATTGATGCATTCGACATGGAGCTTTGAAGGGAATCCGAAAAGCCATTAGATTTTTTCATATCCCTAAAGGATATCATGTTGCGTTACTGAAAAGCCTGTGAAATTCCTAATGGACCATTTGTTGTACGTGAACTAAACCAGGCTTCGTCAGGTTAAATAAATCGTATTCCACGCTTACCATGCAACGGTTTTTTTCAAAAATAAAACAGTTCAGTTAACTTATTTGAGCGTAATATGAAACCTTGTGAATCTATCAACAATTTATTTACATATTTGTTCCCGGCGAGACCGTTATACATTTGTAATGAAAGAAAATTTAGTTGCCGTAAACTAAATAAAGCAAATTTAAATTATTTAAACACAAATATATTTTCAATGCTGCTTTCGTTAACTTTAACCCATGAACCAAGTATTAATTTTACCGCAAACATTATCCATCTATAAACATGCGTATATTATTTGAATAAAACAAGACTGCTTCCAGTTTTAAAGCCATTTAATTCAACCGAACTTAGCCCACATAGGATTAAATACAATTACCAACCTTTACAGTGTAGAAAGTGTCAGAAAAAATAAGCTGGAAAAAGGAATGGGATTGTGAGAGGTGTTCTAATTAAACTGCTTTTCCCTTTTGCTGTTGGAAATTCATAAAAATGCCAAGACTGAAAGCGGTAAGAGCGATCCATTGGGCATACCATGTGCTACAATTACTCAGCCAGACAATCAGTTGCAACAAGTAGAAGTGGTTCTTAATGATCGGCCAGTTCGAGCGTACTAGATGACCGAGATAAATATTCCGGGCTGACCGTAACAAGTGGTTCTTTCCGCACACTTCCTCTTTTGCCAGCACATATCACCTATTTGTGGCTTTAACAGGTTTGCGCTGTAAACTTGTTTTTCGATATTAAAACTGAGGTACTATAATATGTCAGCTGTATACAATGTATACAATGACATTTTGCACGTATGCATGGTGATTGACTTCACTTGGATCGTTTCGATTTCCATATGGATTTGCTTTTTATGCGTTTATACGGGTTATAAAAATTTTAGACAGAAGGTACAGCACAATAATTAATTTAACATTCCAAGATTGTTTCAAGGATACATATATTTAAAAGATTTTCTGAAAAAGTAAAGAGGGCAGACGGTATATTTACCGGTGGCAAATGGCGAGTGTCGGTTGCTCTAGCGACTGTCAAGTACCCGATTCCCCAACAGTCTCACGTTAGGTAGACATTATCATTGCTGCATATTGTTGTGCCGTCGTTCGGTACCGCGCAGAGCGGCAGCAACATAGATGATTTGAATTCGTAACCGGTTGAAAAATTGCAATTCACCAAATTTTGTCCGACTTTTGCGCGTGTATTTGTAAAATTGAATGATAATGTGAAGGTATCAACACGGTTGATATTACGTGTAATGCAAGTAATAGTTGGCCATTTTCTGTGCCCTTTCGGGCATTGGCTGCAATTCTTATATTAGGTAGCGTGGCAGTGGCTTTCCTTCCTGTTTGCGGGCATGCCGCAACCTGGCGAACAAGCGATGTCGCCTGATTCTTCGGACTTTGTCTCATGCTACATTAGTGCATGTTCTTCCGAGCGGTGTTATTCAAAGGATGGTTATAGTTATGTGATGCAGGGTGTGTGCTGCATATTCGCGAGGGGCACAACAATACTACTACGATGTACATACGAACATCGGTGACTAATATGATCAGTCATATTGGAAGAATCACAGAGAATTCCGAAGAAAAGTAGTAGAGCGGAAGAACTAACGAAAGATTTCAAGACTGATTCATGGGCAGATGTACCTAAAAGGATTTCTGAGAAGGTGAAGAGGGCAAGCGCGGGTGGTATATTTACCAGTGGCAAATAGCGAGTGTCGGTTGCTCTAGGGACTGTCCATTAACTGATTCTCCAAGGGTCTCACGTTGCGCGGCGAAGCGTCGTCGTGGGACTGGAAAAAAGAAAGGCGCGAAGGAGCAATGTCTGGTTGTCGGGCGGCCATGCCGCCTTGCTGCGCCTTCCTTAGCACGGCTCGGCTTGGCTCGGCCCGGCTTGGCTTGGCTTGGCTTGGCTTGGCTTGCTGCGCCGCTCCCTGTTCTCTCGCCGGGTGTCCTGTTCCCCGTATTACGTTCACGCCGCGGGTAAGACAAGTAAGACAGAAATGCAGCCGTAACCCGAGACGACACGATCCAGTAATGCCGGGGCACCGTGTGTAATTTCAGATCGGCATTTGCCCGCGATTTAATCGGCTCGAGCCGAGCCGAGCCGAGCCGAGCAGAGCTCTGTCGTGCGCCCTCTCTTCGCCAGCTCGCCGCCCTGCCCGCTCACATCCCCAATTCGGTTAACCCGATTTCCCGATTTCCGCGTGCGGTCGGAGCGCTTCGCGCCTCGCTTATTACATTCACATTACACTCCCACCAACCAATTGCTCCCTTCCCTGCCCAATTCTACATCGCTTCTCTACTCTTCCTCGCAAGGTGTATCTTAGAGAATTTGAAATGGCTCACGAATATACAACTGATTTTCGAGTTACAAAAGTATTCGGACACTTGTGTATTGCTGCTGTTACGACTCAATATTATTTATTTGAAGATTGTAGTGTTGTGGCACCGTTCTGTTTCTAGCCTTTCTTTCAATCCTTCTTTTAAGTAAATTACATTCTTAGAAATGTTGTAACTTGATTCTTTCCATAAGTTATCAATGGGTTTTGCTTTATGCTTTATGCTTGGAATCGTTATTTTGACGAAACTTAAAATTATTATTAATGCTGATTTATTTGAATGCCTATTGCCGGACTTTGAAGTTATTTGTTCTTAAAAACGTTCAAATAAAAATTGTCATTCGTAATACTGTTCAATATAAATGAAGTTTCCTGTGGTAGGCTTTGGACTGAAGACATATAATAATGTCTAAATATATGTATGATGTTTAAACACAATCTAAATTGTAAGTTTTTTAGAGATTCTGATTCAATAAACTTTGATCAGTTTAATATTATAGAGTTTTTGCCAAATATTTGGTTTGTGTAGTAATGTTAAGTTAACTAAAATTTATATAGTTATTCAAAGTTAGACTCTCTCGAAATAATTGCATTGTATACGTGCAATGCAAATAATTGAATTAATCTTTACGTTGCAACATTCGATTATAGTTCAGTTTTTCGGTCATGCATATTTATAAAACTGGAGTAGTATGGAAGCGTACATACAGTGAGAAGAACAGAACAAAAGAATTTGTACAGTAACAATGAGAAAGTTAAAAGAACTGCACAACTACAATTAAGTTTTTGTATTTAAGTATTTGTAATATATGTTTTTTTATTAGTTTTGTGCCATAAAAAAAGTAGGAACATTAATTTCAGTTTGTATTTGTCTGTAGATCTCTCAATGGCATTGAAAATGGAAAAAGGTCTTATGCTATATTTTACTGTTAAGATTCAATAACAAAAGTGGATCATCTTGTAGTAGCAAATGTGAAGATAACGTTAACTGGCTAAACCACACAAACGTAACTAGAACTACCTCGAAAGAAAAGAAGAGTCGTGCGAAATCACGAGACCTTGTTTATAATTAATAGGAGCCATAGTACTCAAAGAATAGCTGCAATAAAGAAGTTTGCTCAACAAGAAGACCAAAGAAGATCAATGAGAGGCTCCCTTTTTTCCAAGTCGCAATTAAAATTACACGAGATCCTTAACCCTCTTGCTTGGAGTCACTCTGGCGCAGCCTCTCTGGCAGCACGTCTCCTTCAATGCGCTAACCCACTGTGCCAGATTAGCCTGCTCTCGTCGCAGCACGGATTGCAGTCTTCCGATTTCAAGGTAGAAAAATGAAAAATCCAATTCTTCCATTATCGTGTCCGAAGCCGCATGGAAGCTGGTGCCGCGCTGCGGCGGCCGGCGGAATTACATTTCATTTTGCAGCGTCCTACGGGAAAGGGAATTAGGCGGCAGCCGGACGAGTGGTGTGCACTGTTTGCACTTGAGGCCGGCAAAAAATCCCGACTGGCAACGCCAGCGGCACCGGCGCAGAACTTAAATTTCATTTTCAGCTTTACGAACATTTATGACGTGCGTGATGCGAGCGTGAGAATGAGAGGGAGATCAGTGCGCTGGGAAAAGTGGTGCTAGGTACGCCCGCGCGCGTCCTCTGCACGTCTCAAATTTGGAGAGTGGGGGAAATAAAATCCTGGAGCCCCGCTGCAGTGCTACCGAAAATGCTGCGCCGCTTTGATTTACTCTCGCTAGGACACGTTCAAGCAACTAATCGGATTCTGGAAAAAGCGCTAATGAGACTCCCCTTAGCAACTTTTAAATATGAAATGCAGAAAAAAATGATGAGCTTTGGGTATACAGGAAATTAAAATCCTGTTCCTCGTTGCTGTAACGATAAAGTTAGCATGCAGTTTTTTGTAACTTTCTCTCTCGGCTATTCGTCTGTTTGACGAAAATCGTAAATGTTTCCGGCTACCGCGATCATTACGGTACCAATTGTTCCTTTACTTTCCTTTTTCCTATTTCGTATCATTCCCATAAAACGGGTTCTCCGTCATATGTATAGTGTTATTTTTCTAATAGATTTACCATTACAATAAAGTGTACCGATCAGTAATAAGCACGTTGCTAGTCATATTACCATGTGTGAAACTATATATCGCACAACTACAAACTGACACTCATGAATATCGAAAAAATAAAACATTATCTATACTCTATACCAATCTGAAACAAAAGGAAGTTTGAACATGTGTGTTTGAAGTAATCTGAGAAATCACTCAACCAATTTGGATTGTCCTTTCATCACTAAAAAGTATATTTCTTGTAGATGGAGATGGGCAGTATTTTATTATACTGACACTTTTATCTTTTAATTACACTGAGCAATTAGCATAAATGGTGCACACGACAGATTAAAACTTCTTCTTAGGTACAGAAATCTCTGTACAATCTCGAGAACCACTTAACTGATTCTAATGCGATTTTCGAAAAATTGCAATATTTATTACTTATACAGCCTATTTTATCCTTTTAACCACGATGAAATTTAATGTAAAACGCTAATTTTAATAAATATGAAAATACAATCGCAATGTACTTTTTACAGCACTTATCATAGGCATTAACAACCTACATTGAGAGAATTTTTAAAACGCCTGCAGGTATCTGCAGTAGCAAAAAGATTAACAGTAGCTTTTAAATTAAGTAATTGATAACGTATGCAAAAAACTATCAAATGGGTAAAGCCGAATAGGACATTCAGTCAAAAATATGGAGGAAAGACTATGTAACACAAAGAGATTCGTAATGGGAAATAAAAGCAGCAAAAAATGTATGCCGGTTACAACCGAAATTTTTCGTTTGAGCTACATAATTTTGTGACTAACTGAATTGTGTAACGAACATCTGGGTACATACTTTTACTAGTAAGTAAAAAGTATTTTGCGACGTCAATTTTCTTACAGGAGAAAAGTTTCTGATTGGAGAACATTTATTTTCTCTTAGAAAGCTAACTTTTTCTTAAAAAATAAACTTTTTTCAATAAAAAAATGTACGTCAAGATAAGGGTGTGTGTGAATACTTTTATTATCCACTGTACGTCGAAGTCTAAGTTTCCTTCAAAATGCGAGAAATCTCGGAGCCGTTAAATCATAAGTTTTCAAAACTACTCGGTTGTCATGAAACTCTCAATAGCTTGGTCACTTTGTCACGAGAATTATTTTGTTTCTGGTTAAATAACAAAAACAACGATAGGACAGTATGTAACTTGGTCTGCACTGAATGTATAGATTTCCATCCAAAAAAACAAACTAAAGCTATAACAGCAAGAACTTTGTCCCCATAAGTATGGTATGTTACATATCACTCTCGATAGCTACTTATGTATTTCCTTAAATATGTAAGAGTTAGTTATGTAACAGACAATGCTTAGTGCTAATTCAAATGGAATTTATCTCCACCTAAACGGACAGAAAATAATCTACCGACAGAAATCAAAGAAAGTTTCATTTACCGTATAGTAAAATCTGGTAAAATTAGAACAGCAAGATACTTTCTTTTTCCAATTAAAATAAATGTTTAAAATCTTATTTTCTTTGCCGTAAAGCTGATGATAATGTAGCTGGAATACATTGCTTTCATGAATGATTATATTGATGCACTCGAAATTTAATCCCTAGGCTACTGTGGACGCCTATAGGCACATAGAAATTTGTCGTTTGTGACACCGAAAGCGCCTATAGACTCTCTAAAAATCCATTAAGATTGCATTTATCACAGTTAAAATCTCGTCAGTTGAAATTAACGTTCTCCCGTATATTTCGCGGTAGTCAAAGGGTTAATAATACCAAACTTAAAGTACTTAATATCAATGTAGTACAATAGATTTTTAAATAGTGAAAGAGCGAACTCTGGCGACATATGGGAAGGTTGCAGAATTTCGGTGTAATCAATAATGCAAATTCTGATTTGCAAAAGCTTGGACCACGCGCCTACCATTCCATATGGTAATGCTGCTAATGTCCAAATCGAATGTGGATGGCTGTATATGCAGAGCTATACATACGTATGCACATTCCCACAAACATACTCAAAGGCGTTTATGCATTTAAAACAGACGACAAACACAGCAATGCTCGGCTGTTAGGTTGATTATTTATCGGCGATCAATCGGTTCGTATCGATTTCTCCAAATATTATTCCACTAATTTAACTTGCACCATTATTGCATTACTTCCGCATCATTAAACATGGTGTTCAATATTACATTCGCCTATTCCGGTAACTGCGGTGATGACTATTTGTAATTATTATTTTGCTGCGCACCGAAATTAATGTTTAAATCATATGGCCAAACTCATTTGAATGTCATATGAAGTTCGCATACTACAACTGTAATGTTTAGTGTGCTGTAATTTTAAAAATCACAAATGTGTCGTTTACCGAGCTAATCTTTTTCAAAAAACAGATAAGTATTTCCCGAATAAGGAAGAGAATCGATTCTATAATGATAATACCAGGTATTTATTGGCTATAACAAAGCGATATCATTAAAAATGTTGAATTAAAATATCAATATAAATTAATATCTCAATATAAATATCAACATAAGTTAGCATTTTTTATACACGGACCATATCAATAACATAATTTAATAAAACTTCAATCGGAGAACATAAGAACTCGTCCTTTCTTGAAGTTGATATTTGGGAAGTGTCTAACAAGACAATTCCTTTAACCTTTTTTGATGCCATGTAACTTTGTAGTCACATACTGACTTGATACATCGACGTTCTTTTAGTTCTAATCTATTTCGTTCATATTTGACCACCACTGAAGAGAAGTCCATCATGCCAAGAATACAAATCTTTGCGGAAAATTATAGGTCGGCAAATTATTGCATAGATTTCTTTTTATTTTATATTGCTGGTAAATAAATAAACGAACAAAAATATTTTAGCCAAAACGTGGTAAATACATCTTGTTCCTGAATCTCTCCTTTGTAACCATGGAGTTTGTTTATCGCAATTTGGAACACCTACCTCGCTCACGTGTTTAAAATAATTGGTAAACTAGTTCTTAATTTATAATTAGATGTTAATATTTACTAATTTTATATTAAATCATTTTTTGCACGTGAAATAAATGGAGTTATAAATAGGAGAAATAGAGGTTGAAAAGAGTAAAATAGAAATAATAATGTCGTAAAGATGGCCCGAATGTATTCTTGAATGAATGTAATTGGGGCCGACTGTAATATGAATCGGCCTGCTCTCAAAACAGAGCAACGAAAGCGTGAAGTGTAGGAGAACGCGAGAGAGTAAGTCCGATCGGTGAATTAAAAAAGAACGCAAACTTGGCGGACATAACAGACCCCCTTGATGTACAATAGCAAACGAATGCGGTTATAATTTCCAGCCAAATCATGCCAGTTCTACTGGCACGCCGGCTTCACTCTTCCCTCGATGATTCGGTAAAACGGGACAGCATTCAAGCAGGGTGGCTGCAAGTGAGAGAACTGCATGTACAGCACAACGCAGCACTGCTCCGGTCAGACCAAACGAAGCTCAATCGAATTAATTATTGAGCGTTGTTAATTATTGGATTTGGGCAATAAAACGGTGTGCTATAGCCGGCCGGCTGGCTCATTCCGAAGCGGTGCAAACCCGGTTATCGCCGTGCGTACATGCCCCGCTGCGCGCGCGTGTGTGTCTGTGCAAAATTTGCAAAACACCAAATTTCAATTATCACCTTGCGCGATACCTAAATAGTCTGGCGGGATAAATCATTATTCCAAATGAGCCGACCGAACCTCGCCAGTTTGTCAGTGGCATTGCCGGACTGCATGTCGGTACACAAATGCTAGCGTTAGATTTGCTAGACACAAATATGACGTGTGTTATTGGGATAGTTGTAAAAAAATATTTGTACCGCGCACACAAATAATGTCAATGAATGAGAACGTCGATGGCGTAAGAACTATTTGGACAACATTCACAATTTATGACATACATTATCCGACTTAGTAATTGAAAATTTTTTTAAATGTTCTTACATGTACACTTACAGTTGCTAATTTTACACTACACTTGGAATAAGAATATTCTAGCTCATCTACCCAGCTTTACCTTGACGTCAATACATGTACGCGTTAACAACAATTTAGTATATAATGAAAAATAGGTTGTGGTATTCACTTCTGTTATGAATATCTTCTAATAATATACAGCGTGGCTTGTCATTCATTTCGAAATTTTGTTATAACTTGTGGAACACCCTGTCTAAGTGATAAATATTACAATATTTTATAAGCTATCGTTTGCCTGGAATATAACTATATGCAGGAGAAGAGCCGCATTAAAATCGGTCTAGCCGTTTCCGAGTTTGCCGCGAACATACACAGAAATGTTCTGCTGTTTACATTAGTAGAAACAATTAAAATGGATAAATAACAAACAAAAGATAATCTTGTAATACACGCTGACATTCTTGTAAATTCGGCTTTCCCCCATTCTTCAAGAGGACAAGGTTTGTGTATATTATTTACATAGTATAGTTTACAAGGCATGCACGAGTTTTGTAACTCAATACGCGTATCGCGCCCAGAAATCTCCATTACAAAGGTGCTATTACACCCATACCTACGCAACCCGTTTTATCCAATTAGCCTAAGCGCCCAGCAACGCCTTTGCCTCCGACAAAATTATTTCATTAATTCCAGTATCGTACTTGTTCGAGTGTTCTACCAAAAAGCTGCCAAGTATGCTTTATAAAATGCGCATACAATACAACGTTATTAACTATTTTACATCTACTCGCATGCGAGGAATCCAATTTGACTAGTATATGTACGTTTTTAAATATGTATAATATGTTGGCCATCAAGTAGCTTATAAGTATGGTATAGTATTAGTTTAAACTGCAAATTATGCATATGTAAATGACTGAAGGGTTCAGTACTGCTGTATTGTTCATAAAAGTGTACATAAAGGAAAATAAAGGAAAGAAACATTCTTCAACCGTCAACTTTTCTGCATTCTTCAAGTAGTTAGTGTACAGTGAAAGTCAAAAGTATAAACCCTAAATCAGCAAAGCTCGTCCTAAACCAAAATGGTTTTCCTATATAGAATGTAAATAATATGTGTTCCACTGTAGTTAATGCGGAACATTCTCGTTTTTTATCGTCCGAATCTCGTTAAGACATAAAAGTCAGAATGTATCAATTTTGGCATTACTAAATTGCTTATTGTTAGAAAAAATAATCAAGGCGGCTGACAACTTATAAACAACAAAAATATCGAGTCATAACATTTCATCAATACAAACAACCGTATATTAGTGCTCCAACTTTCACTATCGATTTTAATAATGTTGAAACAAATGTGAAGTAAAACAGTTTTTAAATCATGACGGGAATTCAAGAAAAAAATTGCGCTAAGAGATGCCACTTTATCAATTCTTATTACTTGAATGTACCAATTTTGTAGTTGAAGGAGACTGTTGCCAAGTCAAATATTGTCACAGAAACTAGCCAATATAGTTGTTTTTTAAACAACTATAATATCGAGTCATAATTTATGCACATTTCACAAAATCAGTTTTATATATCTTTGTTACCATCGATAAGTCTCTTATTGTTAGAGAAAATGAGCAAAGCGGTTGGTTTAAAAAACCCAAAATATCGATTCGCAACCCAAAGTTTTATCATCGATTGCAAGGATGTTGTTGAAAGAAGCGCGAAGTCGAGCAGCTTTTAAATCACGACACAGATTCAAGAAAAAAGCTCGGCGCAAATACGTGCCACTTTCCATTGACGGCATTAAGAGGATCGCCAGGGCCGGGGAAGAACAGTCAGCGGTCTAATGCCGGCAATTTTAGTGCGGCAATGCGAGAGGGCGAATGCGGGCCAGCAGTTCCCTGACAAAGGGAAACCAGATTGACTATCGTAATCGGCGACCTAATTGCCGCGCATTGTGCGCGCGCGAGTTCGACAGCTCGATATATCGCGCTGCAAGCACCCGAGCCGTGAAAATCGCTCCCGCCGACAGAGTTTTTCCACTGATCGCACGCCGCTCGAGGAAAAAGGCACGTGAAAAAGAGCGGCGCTCTCTAACGCACCGCGGCTGCCAGAATCCACCAGCGGCTTTCTCCCAAGTGCTAACAATGTGTGCGGATAAAATTCATCCTCGTTTGCAGCGCAATCCTGTCAATAAAACGAGAAATGCTTCATTATGAAAACACTTTGCGAGATTCGGATAGCTGCCGCCTCCATATTCGAAACGAAGACTGCTTGCCGTGTCTACGTGTGTACGCGCGCGCGTGTGTGTGTGTTTGTGCTCTGGATGTTGGGAACTCGGGGGAAAAACTGGCAGCTCAAAAGCCCAACGTCAGCGGCTTACACTTCTTTTTTTGCTAGATACACACTGATCGTCGATTCCATCGGCTAGCACTCGTTTCAGTTTGGTTTCTAGCACACTCCAATTGATAATAGTTCTGTAGCAAGCCACTCTATAGTTTTGAATGGCAAGCTACTTTTACAGAATCAATTGGTCTGTAAATCAAGAATGGTAACAGTTGCACAATCGAGACACGTCTATAAAAACATTTTTGTTACAGGAAATAATAAACGCTCCAAATATTTGTATTTTGAAGATTTTTCAATTGGAAACCATACAATATATTTCTACAGCAAGCAAGGTAGCACAATAATATTTTAAACCCGTCTTTGGAAGGCTTAATACAGATATTTGTACCGTCTTTGGGGTGCCAACCAATGTCCCAAAAACGTCTCACGTACGTTTGACAGACCTCCAATGATATCAAATCGTACACTTTTAAGACGCTCACAGCAGTCTGAAGAGACATATAAAAGACGTTACAAATACGCCTTTAATACGTGTAGAACACGTTCTGGCCAAGTTGCAAGAAGACTTTTAAGTCTTTAAAAGCAGTATTTCAAACTGTTAATTCAGTATAAACAACGTTTCGTTTGAAGAAAGAGCCAATTTCGAGATTATACAAGTATACTGTTGGAAAAACGTGTAATTACCAAACAACCGTATATTGAAGGAATTTTTAAAACGTTCAAAGGGTGTAAAGTTCGAACGTTGTTAAAACGTCTTTCGCTCGACGTCTTTGTAACGATCTAAGAATGCCGCAAAAAGGCAGACTTAAAGATGACGTAATGAAGACGTTTTAAAGATGAAAAACTGTGGACATCTTCGAAGTGTCTTCGGTGGAACATCTTCAAAACGTCCTACAAATGTTGTAAGACGCGGAGACGGGAAAATCGCATAAAGAAGAAGTGTTTAAGACGTTATGTGCTATTTGGGAACCGTTTTCAGGTCAGAGCATACAAAATTTGCAGAGATAACAAAGTTGCAAGTGTTGAATCACACACCAACTGTACGAGTACGCCCGAAGCCCTGAACTGTAACGGCCGCGGATCCAAACGCACAATCGATTATTTGCAATAAAACTCTCGACCTAATAACGGGACGCGCGAGACTGGGCACCAGCGCCACTTCAAAGTCCCCCCACCACCGCCGCCAATCGCTGATTATTTTCCCCGCAGCGAGGCAGATCCGTGCCTAGTAACTTCTCGCCCTAGATCCATTTGGAGCGCGCGTTCCTCTTGCGATTCAATTTCAGAAGAAGGCTATGAAAAGCACACACGCAACATGCATAACGAGGAGAACCCTGAGGATTCGCATGATCCAGGCGCGGGGGGGAGTGGAGAGGGGGGTGGGGCCGGGGCTGTGCGGATGGAAGTAGCTGCATTCAGCTTGAGAGACAGTGCAGCGGGGAATAAATCGGCGCGCCGCCACTGGCACTGCGTTGCCGTTGCCGGCGTCGGCGTCGGTGTCGGCCACGCTGGAAATAAGGCCACGCGTTGGCGGCAGTGAGCGAAGGGAGTGGAGTGGGGTGGGGTGGGTGGTGGTGGAAAAAAAGGGGATTTCAGCAGGGGCTTTTAAATGCAAAACCGTATGCAGCTGCCATCTACGCGCTGACGTACAAAACTGCAATGCAACGAGTGCGATGGAAGCAACCCACCCCCTCTGGCCTTATACGTATGCATGCTAGGCGCCTCAGAGAGCTCGAGGGCAGAGTCGAGGGCGGAAGGGAAAGAGGCGGAGGCGTCTTTTGTCCGCAAAAGAGTCCGAGATGCGAGCGCAAAATCGTTAGTCCATCAGGGCATTGAGAGCAAGGGCTGTGAGTGGCTGCTGCTTCGCGTCACCCTGATTATCCCTTACGCCATTTCTCCACGGACCAATGCATCTGCCCGATTTTAATCGACTGGTCTCGTAACCTTCGCTCTACTGCAGAATTACCGATCCGTTACACTTTTTTCGTCCATCACCCTTTTGCCCTCTTTCTCCTCTTTTCTTAAAAGTAGTCATTTCTAATGCAGCGCTTTTATGCAGTTAAAGTAGTAATGGCGCAGATTTGTTCTTTTAGGAACTTTTTGAAATTCATATTATATATATTTAAAAGACGTGTTCAAAAGCTCGCGCAAATTAAAGAACATTCTCTGTTCCAAACTTAATATACTCGCCGTCGAAGTGTACACTTGTGGTGCATATCGTGTATGCTAGGAGTGTGTTAATGACGTGTATTCGATTTTAGTATTGTATCTACTAGTATCTAGTACCACAAAAATATAATATAAACATTTACAAAAAACATCAAAAATATTCTCCGTTTGATTTAAGAGATGCAAGTGTTGAAAGTATGAAATCTGGAGTGGTTTCACTTATTTTTTTACACAATCGTCGTGCTGTTAGTGTGCATCAGTATGCATGAATTTAGACATACTTATATACAAGCTTCTGTGTAAATGCGGAGTATGACTGTACACGACCAAAAGTCTACCCTCATTTGACTCATATTATTCGAGCTTCCATACTATCGCTTTACACCATACTATCAACTGTTTGATACTATTGTCGCAAGACAACTACCTTAAGTGAACTATATCCGAGCAATAGGTGTGAACAAGACTCGGGCGATAGGCGCTATTTTATAAAATAAGACAACTGATATTCCCAGCCTGTCAGCCGACTCTGAAATGTTCCCTTGAAAGTACCAGCTGAATATTGTATCCTTCCCATTGCATTTCCTTGAGTAAAAGCATTCACTACACTTAAACATCCACGCGTTCACTGAAATTACGACAAATGCTTTTCTCGCAATGTCTTTTAGTCATTATACGGGTTTTGCCCGCCAATTTCACTCTTTAGTGTCTCAAAATCACCTTCTTGCACTTAAAATTCGTCTCTTTGTAAATCAAATTCATTCTATTGGAAATCAAGATCTTCGACAACAATACAATGTCCATTGTAAAATTTGTATTACACATATGCAACAATACTTGAACATAAAACAATATATAACCACATGAAGTGACATAAACGCTTATTTGTCATAACAAATATTTATGTATATGTACAAAAATTCATTTGCAACAGTTCTTCTGTTGCTGCGTGGTGTAACTTTATCCATATATTCATGAAATAATTACTGTAATCTATAGGAGTTCTAATTACATCAGGACAAGTCAATCACATCAACTGAATGATGATTGTTTGGAAAATTAGCCGTAATATTCCTTGCGTAGAACTTTAGTTTTGAGAATACTTCTTTAATAAGGTTTATCAATAGGAGAATATGATGGAAGAAATAATAAAGTATGAATTTCACTTTTATTACACCAGCTTAACAAAATAAATCTGTTAAAAAAACTTGATTACCAGTAGGGTGAATTTTATTTACGAAAAGATGAATTAGGTTTACAAAAGTGTGAAATCATCTTGCTGTATTTGTTGAATAACAATATGTGATCCAAATATTCCAAGGATTAATAAAAATGATGGGTTGAAAAATATCAACGATTGATGCGATCAAGAACACGAACTTGACTTGAATTTGTCAGACATTCGCCCTGTAAAATTAATCTCTCTACTATCTAAAACTGTTTCTGAAAAGTCAAGTGTTTTATCTAAGCTCTCAATCCTCAATAGTAATACTTCATGTTATTCGATTCATGATATTGGTGGATGCAAATAGGGGGATTTAATTGATCTCTTGAAGTACCTGTGCGTGAAATATCGATTGCTCGAGTTTAGCGCACTGCGGAATATACCTACCGTGATGGCAGCACAAACCAAAATGTAACATGAAAATCCGGAGCCGAAACAATTTGGGAATTCGGGGAGTTCAAGTGGCGTGATGTTATTTGATTGGAACGTATTTCTGATATTAATCCACCTCTGCGGTACCAAGAGCGTTAATATTAGTTAACAGTTTGCGTTCCAAATATTCTTATGGTATGTTAGATTCGACTGTTACGTATTCCACAAATTGAAATGGATCGTTGTAATTGTGGCGATCTGTTACAGATCAATATTTTAATACAAGTGTGTCAATGGAATATCAATGTTGGCAAGTCGAAATAGATGCATATTGAAAGGTAAAATATTGTCACCATAAATACGATAATTGGTTCACGGTTACTCGGCTGACAAATTGGACGTGTTGTTCATTAAGGCTTAGTGATACCAAAACACTGTCAAATTGGATTCTTTTAAGTAAGTTCTGAATTCGTTAATCTAATTGGAAATCTCTTAGTCGTGGCATAGAATAATCACTTATTTTCTCCACCAAGTAACGAAGTTGTCCGTACACTGATTTTGTATGCAAAAACGATCGTAGCCGGGCTAATGATAAGTAGTTTACAAATCAACTTGCTTAACTAAAAGGTTGCAGATGAGCAGGATAGACGAAAAAGCTTTGAAAGAGAATTAATGCTGATAAAGTAGAAAGCTTTAAACTAGACGAAGACAAGAAGAGGATGTTAGAGAAGATTGTTCTGAGTAAATTTTAAAAATATTATTATTATTGACAGTCTCTTAGTATGCACAGTAATATCACTAAAACTATGATGTGTTGTGACGTGTCACTCATCGGATAAACATCAGATAAAGTTCTAGGATATTTTGAGGTCCATTTCTTTTAGATTATGCGCAGTACAGTGCAATTAGATTATGTATAAATGTTTTACTTCTAAAGCTTTTCATCTTACTTGGCCACAAGAGATATCCGCGAACATACGTGACCGCAAATAATGACATCACAATAATTTCATGTCACCATTCATGAACATTTAGATTGCCAAACTGGTGTATGCGTCGCTGTTAACGCTTTATATGAATAAACGTTCAATTCAAACGCACTCCTAATTAATTATAATACTTTTAATTATTGGACAGTAAAGGTTTTTTATTTGTCAGTTCATTGAAAAATCTATTTTTAACCCAACAACTTGAAGTACATTGCATTACATACTTTAACAATATTTTTAAACAATTATATTCGTTAATGATTGGAAGGAAAAGTAGCGCACTGTACAAATCAAAACATCGTTTTCATTCTACGCAATGCGAAATAGGTCAATTTTTTCTTGCATTAATTGTGCATCGAAGGATATAAAATATTTCTCCATGCTCATAAACAAAAGATAATTTTTTTAAAATATGCTTTTGCAGCACACTAAATGAAATATAGTGTACCAAAATGTTGAATTCTTCCAACCAATAATAGCGCGACAAACGGGCAGGAAATACGAGTTAGAATAAAACCATATAATAACTTACATTTTTCTGCAGAGTGAATGTGGGAAACGCAGCTTACCGACTAATATTATATTCTGACAAATGTAGCTTGAATGCCTTACCTGAAACGAAAAGGAAGACGAGTTATTATTACATGTTTTAAATTTCCGAAGACGCAAAGAGAAGCAAAGAATTAGCGTGGTAATTGGGTAATAATATAATTTTATTAGATTAAAATCTTTGTACTGTGACATTCGCCAGTGTATGATATTTTAGATATTAAAAAGGTATATGACAGCCACCGAGTTGTCATAAAACCGTCCACTGGATTTTTATCTCTTTCTAGAATCGTACTGAAAGTATGCGATCATCCTCAAAGATCAAAAATAAACGGTACATAATCGGCTGAACCTCAGATAAAGACCGTTTAAGCTCTGTTTTGAACGAAGCGCGTGCCTTTTTGCGACCAACTGTTGACCCTCTATTAATAAATACTATTGTCAAATTTACGACATCGTTTGAAATAATAAATAACCTAAGTGAGCGTCAAAACAAAGAGCGGTAGTGATTTTCCGAGGGAGCCAACTATCTATCTCCTACGACATAACAGTACCATAAAACAAATTGATGGTACAAAAAATTGAAATTAATCACTTTGATGGGGCTCGTTTCTTTAAATATTAGAGAATGCGTAATTAATAATACAAAAATATGATTTGTAGACGCACGAATAATTTTCCAATTCTGCCTCTTGGCTTATAATACCGATTATAATTCACGGATGAGAAATGTGATATTCCTCGTAATCTACTAGTGTCTCTTGGTATCGATGACGGTAGAATTGAGCTGATTTATTGAATATGATATTGCGAAATCGAAATGCTAGCCGTTACATGATATTACAAAAAAGGTTCCCAATTGGGTCTAAAATTATCATGCGAGTAGTTGTTTGTAGTAAATAGAACATTACAAAATGACTGAAGGAAGTCATATAAATTACTTTGAACTATATTTATGTTGTAGATTTATTTATAAATTCAAACTTTATTTAGGCAAAAAGTGACTGCATCTTTTTATGTTCAATATCAAGCAACCACAATACATTTTGGTGCTTCGGAATTAAATAAATAAAGAATTGTTAGATACACTTCCCCTGCGATGTAACAGTATCTTTGTGATACTGTTACATCGGATATACATGCACGGATATACAATTCTTATCGTTGGTTCACATACATATCAGTCTTATGTTTGATTTACAAGTCTAAGCAGATGGAGAGTGTGAAAGTAGCGAAAAATAATTCGGTAATTCTGCACCGCAGAATTTTCGGGACTTTCGTGCTAGTACTCATACGAGTCGTTCAGTAATATTATTACCGAGATTGATTGAGCATCTTATGTTCTATTATTTACATGCATTAGTATTTAACCAGCTTAAATGAAATAGATAGGAGATTTTTCCCGCTCAATGTGCAACGGTCCTTGTTTCCTTATCTCTCGGGCAGCGTCGGGCCAAACTCCGGGGGTCAGGCAAACTCTCTCACGCAACACAATAAAACGCTTCCTTTATGTCTTTACGATATTTCGTTTACAAGGCATTTGCCTCGGGAAACAGGGTCCGGTAAAAAGCAGAAGAGGAAGAGGCAAGAGGAATATCGCGGGGTATCTCCATGAATTTTCCCCGACACTATCTTCAAAGTGAAGGAGCCCGCCAAGGCTTTTTGCTGGCTGTCGAGTAGGAAGGCGAAAGAGCAGCGAGACTCCTCGCCGAGCTGAGCGGAGACGGAGCGCGGCGAGGAGCGCGGCCAGAAGCGCGGCGGGATGAGCGTGGGCCGGACCGTTTTCGTAATTCACATCCATCGAAATTGTTTCGCAACAAGAACGATCGCTATCGGTGGATTCCTCGTAAATCACGAGTCGATCGGATCTGGAGGCGAGGGGAGTCGGCGTCATCCGTCTCTGACAAAGTATAGTCCTGCCGGGCCAGCGAGAAGAGATCCTCCTCCGGCATCGGCAGCGATGCCGCCGCGGAACTTCCGCTCGTTATTTACCCGCCAGATCGCCCGGACTTCGACCGAGTTTCGGCGCGAAACGTGAGGTCCAAATCGTAAATTGATCTCTCCTAGCTCCTCCAACTTTTCGCGATATCGACGAACCTTGCACTCTCATCCCACAAGATTCCACTCCTGATACACGATTCTACCAAGTGGAGGTAATTTTCTTAGTCCACCGTCTCCGAGTGTCGCGTAAATAATGCACTGTCAGCAACGAAACCCTCGATACTTCTTATTTCCCTTGGTCTAACATTCTGCTTCCTTTCCGCCAACGGCAAACTGAATGCACAGCCATTGCGTGTATGTGCTCCAGTAATCTTTAAAGAGGAAATAGGAGAGTTTTCATAATGCATTATTTATTTGACACGGAAGACGGCAACAATGCATTATAAACCACTGAAATATTAAACGATTGATTAAAGGTCAGCATAGTTTTTATTTCGAAAGTATGCATAAGTGATGCTGTACGTCATATATTCAATGATGATTGCCGATGATTTTCAATTTATTAATGAAAGTGTCATTGGCAATCTGATGGAAAGCACACGAACATATTTCAGAACATTAAACTTGTACGAGAGAAGAATTACGTTAGTTATGGCAAAAATTGACTGTCACTTTAAAATCGCGTTTTCTCAAACTTCACTCTACTAACTTTTCATAGGTTTTCCTCGAATGCAGTGATATGTGCCAATTCACCTTATGCTACGACCATTTAAATCTAACTGATAGTACCACTCGTCAAACTCTCGAGCATTTAAACGCCGTCCACCGCGGTATAGTTAATCGATAAATCCTACAGACAAACCTTACACACATTCTACTGAAAACAGAGCAGTCGGCATTGCTTTTATCAAGTGATTCCTCAAAGAGCGCGGAAATAAAACTGAGTAATTCACACGAGCGGTTCGGGTGCTAGCAAATCCAGGGAGCAGGTACAAAGCGGCGTATCCTTCAGATCAAAAGTAGGGCCTGCCAATAACTTTCTACCCTCCTGTCGCTTCTTCTCTCTCGATCTCCTCCTCCTCCTCCCCCCTCTCGCCCTCTCACTCTGTCTCTCTCCCTTGAATCACTTGGGCGGCCTCTTAAAAAAGATTTCAATAAAGCTGAAGCGCGGAGAAGCGCGCGGCGTAATACTGCGGGCTTTATCCGATCGGTGGCGGTTCGATCGATTCTCCCGTAAGGCAAAATGCACGTGATATCGTCTTCCGATAGAGGTAGCCAGTGCCGGGGATATAAAAGTTTCAACAGATCGAGCGGGAAGAGGCATACATCCCCTGCGACATCCAGGCCGTTGCGCCGCGTCGGGCCGCGCCGCGCCGCGCCGCGCCGTAGCCATCGTCGGAATCGACCTGCCCGATTACGGGCGACAGCGCCAACCGACTTCTTTCCCTCTCCCACCTTCACGAAAGCCCCTTCGCCCTTCCACGTCCCCTATCACTCGCTCTCGCTCTCTCTATCGCTCCGCTGGAAGAATGCCGGGCCGAAATGAAATGCTAAAGCGATTATTAATCGCAGAAAGAATACGGAACGACGCCCAGGACGTTGTTCCCTTTGCCTCCCGCGCTAGAGCTTCTTCTCTAGGGCTTCGCGACTCGGCCCCTAGCTGAGCTCACCGCTGGTGTAGGTCAGCCATGAATTCTTAATACCCAGTGGCCCGACTTAACCGCAGACATCGGCCCTCCGGACTCTGTCGCAGTTCCAGTGCTGCCACTGCCCGCCCTGACAATCCCGCACTCTGTTAACGTCACTCTCTCCGCTTGGCGAACTGTTGCCGCGTAAGGCGACCTAACCTCCCCTGCAATTGATCCGCACCTACACCTGCATCACGCAACAAACCGCCACGTGGGTTCCGTGCCGCTCTCTATCGGGACACGCACATCGCCCTCACGCAGGGGACCTTGTACACGCTGAATTTTTAATGACGCGTCCTGGCATACAGGAATCCGGTCACCCTTCCTCGCCCGCTCGCTATTGTTCGCACCTCCGCGCGAGAATGAATGTGCTCGCCCGATTGATCTGTCGATATCTGCGTCATAATGCAGAGACCCCTCGTGCGGAAAGGAACTTCTGACACATGGGGCTGAGTTAAGCATGCAAGGTGCGCTGTACGTGGCTAGTGAATGAATCAAAGTCGAAGAGCGTCGACAGTTGCATATTAGTAATTATCTGTTGTAGCCAATCTCTGAAATAGCCAATTGATATTAAAAAGGTTCGTGACTTTGGAGAAGACTGAAGAATATATACAAACGAGACCTGGCCATTACTTACTACGCGGCAACATCTAATGACTCTCTTAACACTTTATCTGCCGGTAGCTTAACAATAAACTTTTTGGTGCAAACACTTATTGATTGGTGGCTTATTAATCTGCTTTTTAATTGCCAACGATTACGTATACGCGTCGAACTGAGTCGGTCATTAATGAATGGCAAGTCCAATTATGAACGGTAGATAATGGTGTTCAAATTTCGGGATCAACCATACCATGTTTTGAATAAAGACACTGCAAACAAAAAGGAATCAAAGGTTATGATTTAAACTTTCGGACTGAAGTTATACCTGTTGCGAATAAGTTGTGAGTAAGATGTAAATAAGTTATATCTGTTATATTATTATTAGGAATTATGCAACTTCAACACTGGATACAAATTTCTTCTAGGTAAGTGAAATGCCTATTGAATTTCCAGCGAGATGAGCCGAGTGTTCAATGGAATGCAATTGAAAGGACATAACCTATCATTGCGGTGGCATGGGCCGCTGCGACAGAAACAATTCGACGATATATCGCCGTGGGAAGGAAGCAGTGAGGCAGAGGAAGCGGCGATACAGTGTGTGGCGCCAAATGTGCGATTCGATTGATTAGAAGTAGCCGTAGATAGGAGTGACATCGGCGCAGGCCAGCAGGCAAACGAGCGAGCAAGCTGGCAGACCGGCGGGCTGGCGGGCAGGCAGGCAGGCAGGCAGGCAGGCAGGCAGGCAGGCAGGCAGCGGGCTTACGACGACTACGTCAGAAGCGCGACTGATCTATTATCGCGTTTGCTCGGACCACGCAATTGGCCCTGTACATTTACACGGCCGTTGGTCAGTTGCGCGTTTGACTGCTTCGCCCCGAAATGCGGAGGATCGCCGTGACGATCCCGTTGTGCCCGGGCAGAACTCGGATTATCCTCCGAGCGGAAGATCAGTTCCCAATAATCCACGGCACGCGCATTTACATCGGGAACGAGGCAATAAATACGATGCGTTTACACAGTGGCAGCGCCAGGAGGAGCCAGATATACAGAGAGACAAAGAGGGGCGAAAGCGCGAGGGAGGACGGGAGGGTGGGAGGGAGAGAGTGCGAGAAACAGGCTGAGGAGGATGGGGAGAGCGAGAGAGAATGCTCGGATCCAGCTGCAGTATAGATGAGCAGGCAGCCAGAAGCGAGACAGCGGGGACAGCTAAATTCCTGGCCTGAGTCCAGCGCTTTCGGGTTCCCGATGCCGTTCTCCTCGATACAAATGGACGACGCTGGCTCTCCTCGACACCAAGAGCCCGGTAAACTACGCAACTATCCAACTACCCAAGTGAGCGAGGAACGAACCGACCAGCGTTGTAATGCCGGCCACCCTCGCAAAAGAAAGACACAGGTGCTGAAAAGCCCTGACGATTGACGAGCCTCTTGTTCTTTGCGGCTTGGGCGCGGTTTGTTTATCATCGCCTGCACCACCCGGCTAGTGTAATTTTCAGCTTATGTTGTCGTTTTTGACCTCGCACGCAACGGAAGACACTCTCGAGATATTGTACTACACACAGTGACAAAGAACGGTACGGTATCTCCTTTGTGTTCATGACTATCATAGTCACAGTGTAATTGTAATAGCTCTTCCTTCAGCCAGGTATTTTATCAACACTGAAACAGAGCCAATGACGACTTTGTTTCCAGATGTTACCCAAAAGTCTTCGATGCTGAAGAGGCAATAGTAAAAAAATTAGCATAAACAATGTTTCCTAATCGCAAGTTTTGCTTGAACTTATTAAAAATCATTTTTTGGGGCATTTGAATAGGAACCCATTATATAATTATACTTTTATCGTGGTAGAAAAGAGAATTCGAGATGCGTTTCTAAAGTAGAAGAATAACATTTAGGCCAACTATTTTGATGGGTTTGTTTTTTAATATTAAAGAACGCCTAATAAATGATACAAAAATAAGATTTATAGATGCACGAATAATTTACCAATTGTGTCTATAGGCTCATAATACCGATTATAATTCACGTTTGGGAAATGTGATATTCTTTGTAATCTAGTTTCTCTTGGTATCGATGTCGGTAGAATTGAACTGATTTATTGAACATGATATTTGAAGACCGAAAAGCATGCTGCTAGATAAAGTTACAAAACATGTTTCAAGTGAATCTCAAATTATCACGTTAGTAATTGTTAGTAGCCCGCCAAGTATTACAAAATGATTTAAGAAAATCATTTAAATTAATTTCAACTACATTTTATGGATTAATTTGTAAATTCAAAATTGATTTGAGGAAAAATTGACTATATTTTTTCATGCTCAGTATTAGGCAATTGCAAGAAAATTTAGTGCATGGGGATTAAATAAATAAGGAATTGTTAGATACACTTATTCCACCTTTTACACCTCTTACACCTCTTACACACAGTGACAGTTTATATTACCGGCACACGCTTGTAACAGAGTGAGCTTTGAGGTAATTTCTCACGCTTAATCAAAGTTACCCTAAATGGGAGCACATCAGAAACGCGTGTCGCCACTAAGGTCAATTACCTACTAGTAAGGATAATACCTTTAATGATAGTAGACGCCTTGGCGTGCGTTAGTAATTGAGGGCGAAACAGCGATACTACATGATTAGAACGCATTAACCGTGAAGGCACTTAGATACATTGCATTCTACCTTTCATAGATCAATTTGCAGGTAGATAGGGTTCACGTATCACATATCCCATCCCTTTAATCTCTGTACTACAATCACTACAACAATAAACGCTCTTCCTCTGTAATGATACTTCCTGAAGTACTAATTTCGAGTTTTCAATGTTAACTGACAATATACAGATTATTGCCACTTAAAAAAGCTAAACGTCAATTCAACTTTTCTTTGCCATTTTTGATGTATTTCACAAATAATTTAGTTATTCGTTGAGGAAGAAAAGTTTTCGAGCAACAAGAATGTGAAAGTAAGAACAATATTACAATAGTTGAGGGCTTCCATGTTGCATTTAATACTCCTAAGGTTGAATCCGATATAGACCTCATAATTGTATTAGTTTAGTTTCTTTTACGGATGTCCCAAGATTTTCTTAGTCGCATATGGCTAAAAATGTTGCAATAGTTAAACAATTTATTTTCTACTTTTTAGTGCATTCTAATAAAACTATATAAATTAAGGAAAATTTGGATTTATTTTTCATTAGCGAGGAGCTACCGCAGGAGGTAGGCCAGGACCGCAACAGGGCTAATTATACTTATTGATTGCAGGAAAAATACTGAAAAAAGAATGTTTACAACTGTTAAATTCAGCAGTTAAAAGTTGAAACCCAGGCAGAAAAGCGTGGAAGCAACGAGCTCGCCGCAGGGGTCTGGCGCGAACGTGCGGTAATTAAAAAAGGCATCGTTTATTCAGAGAGGTATGAAAGAGCGGAGGATGGCGAAGTGGCAGTCCCTAAATCGAATGAGTTATATTTCTGTGGCCTGACAAGGCGACATTACGACGCGACGGGACGGGAGCGTTTGCTGCGGGAGAGGATTACCGTCGGTGTCAATGGAGAGCGGGGCCGGGACAAATCGCGTCCCGCTTCAAAACTCCACAGGCCATTAAACGCGGCCCTTATCAGCGCGTAAAAACAATGACACCCTCGTATCACACCCTTGATACCCCAGCCGCACTCCACTTCTCCGCTTTCGACGTTAGGGCCTCGCGTGTCGACCCCGCTATCTCTTTTAACGCGTGCGTCACACTAAAATAGCTCTGCAAATCAAGCGCCGCACCGCCGCGCACTACGCCAACTCAAAGACAAATCGCCTCACCTCCCTCTCACTCTAACCAACTTAGAAAATCACAGAAAAAATCACATTTCTCCATTTTCTTACCATAAGAATACTGTTATGCGCCATTCTATTTACTGATATATTTATTAGATCGTTTATTCTATTTCCTCGAGTTTTATGGGCTTGACTTTGAGTTAGTACTTCACTAATTATCAGCCATTTGCGTACTCATGTATTATCCCAGATAGCACAATGATATTTTAAAAACGTTTGAAACGCCCTAAACGATAAAAATACTCGCGTCGTCTTTGGGATGCCCGCTAGTGACCAAAAAACATCTCACGTACGTTTAACAGATGTCCAATGTTACAAAACGGAATATTTTAAATACATCTACTATATGTGTGAGAAGAGGCATATAAAAGACGTTACAAATACATCTGTAACATGTCCAGAATACGTTCTGAAAAAGCTGCAAGAGGACACGTAGCAGCCGTATACGCCTTTAACATTCAAATGGTAGTACTTTCGATACATATTGTTATACTGAGTACTAAAAGAAGTATGTAAAAATATTAATTCAAGAAGAAGCAATAAGATAATTAATACAACAATAATCTTTACCTTATAGTTCATTTCACAAAAACCACGTACATTAAAAAGTTCTTTGTATATATTGATATATCCTTAAAATATTACTTGTACCGAAAAATATTTATCCATGATTTTCTAAGAATAAGTAACTGACAAGACTAGACCCATATTTGAACATAAATAAATGTGAATTAAATATTGCAACTCATGTCCAAAATAACATTTAGATAATGATAACAAAAAGCTGTAGAGCTTCCTTTTGACTTTTCACAAGAACAAAAGACGCGATTGCATAATTAAATCGAATTTCAAGACCAGTTATTTAAGGGGCGTAGTACGTTTAGTGTTAACACTTCTCGGGAGCCGATCGTCTCTATCGCTTGACAAAGAGAAGCACGTTCTCTCCTTAAGGTTGCAACATTGGCAGTCGTTGGGTCGACTTCCGTTCGACAGAATCAATCCAGAATCCGGCAGATAGGGGAACTAGAGTTCCTGAAGCCGATGGGCGAGAGGGTTGAAAAATGCGCGAGAAAACGAGGAGGAAATACGTCGGGCGGATTGAAGGGTCGCGCCGTTGGACGAAAGCAGAAAATAACACACAGTGAACAATTTGAGAGATTACAGAGGCCCGTCCTGGTTTCCAATCGGTTAAACCCGTCGCATGCTACAACCGCTGCTACTTTCTCTACACATACATACATATATAGATACACACATATAGATTTTTCTCTCCCTTTTCTTCCTTTATCTCGCAGTTCTTCCCCCGTCGTTCTGCGTCTCCCCTTTTCCAGCAGGATGCACGCTTCCCGCTGGCGCAGCGGCAGGCTGGCTTAGCATTTTGCATTTTGTATTTTACATTTTGCGTTTTGCCTTGGCGCACCCAGCAAATTTGCCGTAAATAATGCGAGCATTTACCTCCCGAAAGCGTGGTCGGTGCACGCTGATGCGCCGTTCATGTCCGGCATGTATAGCCAGATGTTACTCGTTCCACCTGTATGCCGAGACACGTGTGAACCTAGTCTTCGAGAGCGCGCCCGTCCACGATGCGGTCAGTTAGAATTGTACGTTGCTACTAATTGTTAGATGCTTGTAATGTGATATGTTTGAGAGTTGCTTTCAAGCAATGCGGCTCTCACTCATTACGATCGGAACAGTTAAATCTAGTTCAAGTCTCAATTAATTTATTTTATCTAGTCAGGAACAAAAGTATTCTCACAGAAAAACTATAGTACTGCTTTTTATTATTGTATTTATTAATATGAATGTTCGATCCGGTACACTTGTGAAAATACTCGTACTATCAATACTGTTACATACTGGTTACCAAATATATGTCTGTATAATCAATACTAACCAAATTGTATTTTTTTAAATTATTAATTGACTCGAATCAATTTTGCGATGCGCTTGTTTCCTACATTCTTGTTAAAAATAAAAATGTAAATTTATCATTTTCTCATTATTGCCTAAATGTGACGCGGTACATTTGTTTTAACATCAAATTAACAATTAGTTACGCACAAATTAGAAAACCACAAGCCTTATTTCATAATCAGTTATTTAACCGCTTATGGTAGAAATAATTATTGTATAAACAGCCGGTGCTGATAATGTTAATCTGATTTGTGCTTCCTACTTGTGATGCGGCATGTATTAATTCCAGTGTGTTTTAATTTGTACACATTTGTTGACTAATTTCATGTTAGATTATTTGGGAAGATATTATTGTACTGATTACTTTCAACTTTTCCAATTGTATCAAAAATTGACGCGCTTTGTTGAAGTTCAATTGGTTGATTAAGTAGCAATTTAGTGGCATTGCTAGTATTATTCAATCGACCGATCAAATTCGATCGGCGAAAGGTGATAAGAGATGTCATGTTAGTTGTTTATCAATTAGTAAATCATAATTCTTCTGGTTATATGTTTGGTATTTTATTTGTTGTCACCTGATTATTTAATAAGTAAAAATATAAGAAAACTAGTTCACGTTGTTAATATTTAGCTATTTTTCACATATATATCGTTAATCTCTCCGTCTTGCTGGGGTTTCTCCGACGAATAGTTATAATAACACAAAGCAGAAGTAGATCATCAGCAACAGGTCTTTTGGTTTGTGCGACACGTTACAATATTAAAACAAAACTTTCTCTTTTGCACTATCATTACTTTAAATAATAATCACGAAACTTCAGTGATTGGTGGCGTCAAAGTAATGCCACTCTGATTACTACTACTCTTGACATAATTCGAAGTTAAACAATCTTACATTGTCATATTGTTGTGAACAAAAGGAAGTTGAATCGAAAGACACAATGTTTCATTTGCCAGTTGTAATTAGGCATTTGTATAGAGTTTCATGAAATAGGCATATATCATTATAATATATCAAAATATTACTGTTGTATCAATGTATCAATTGAGAGAAGACACTACAGACTTATACGAAATGGTACATTCGACAAGGCATTGAAAATCTTGACCGTCTGTTAAAAGGATCTTCCACCTAGAAGAAATATGGTCCCTAACACATATGTGTAATATATCCATTCGTGTATACAAAAGGTGAAACGTACGAATTTAAATTTTTGCATTGCAAACCGGGAAACAATGTCGAAGCGTCGATTGTACGGTCTCGGGCATCAAAGTGGTCGGCGCATTCCTCTCCCAGCAGGGATTCCTGAGCACGACACGCGCGCACCCGAGCGAGCGCGCGAAGGCAAACGCTCAAAGTAACCTACAACACGCGCGTATTTCATCAGCAGCGGCGGCAATATGCAGTAAGTCATGCGAGCAATTCCCGTCAGGCAGTAGGTGAGAGAATAGCCGGGGATTTGTGTGGCAGCGAGGCGACGTGGCCGAGTTGTTCCGCGGGAATGCGAAACAAGCGGGAGGAGCTTTAGTGGACATTGTAAGTATGTACACAGTCACCGAGGATTCCTTGAGCAAGCTTACCGAGGGACCGGAAGAAGGAGGAGGGGGTGAAGGAAAGGCTGGAGGAGGAGGAGGAGATGAGAGGGAGAGAGAGAGAGAGAGAGAGAGAGAGAGAGAGAGAGAGAGAGAGAGAGAAGATGCTGTGGCAGAAACAGATTGGGAAAGGGGTGGAAGGGGATGTGGACGCGAAGGCTGCATGAGAAGTAGCCCCAGCGTAGCCAAGGGACAGTCAATTTGGAAGGTGATTTGAGGCGAATGCTTGAAAATTTGACATTCTCCACGACTTTCCAAGAGGTAGCCACTTTACCATCTGCTTACATAACACCGTTCCCCTGGGAGCCGCTTACGACGACGCGGCGGGCGGCCCCTTCCTCGGAACCCGTCCAGTCCAACTGGCAGATTGAGTCTTGAAATATCTGGACACTCCTTGAACCACTCAAATTTCCCAAAAGTCACATGCTTTCCTTTCGGAGTGAATTTTGTTTCAAAATAATGAAATATGAAACGTTTTATAATTGGTACTTAAGTCGTGCAAAGGTCAAGATTAACTAATCAAACATTCGAAATTTTTATCGGGAGTCACGCAATTTCTCAGTATGTTCTTTTAAAAGACGGATATGGAAATGGTTTCTATATGATTGCATCTGATTGACATATGATTTCTGCTCAAAGTAAATGTAAAGGATTTTAAACAGTGTTCTTGGACAATGTTCTGTATGAGGGGTACAAAATACTTGTAAGTTGTTAACTGTTTCAAAAGAGGTATGAATATTATATGAAATGCATTAGAGCATTTGCTGGAAGATTTTGATTTAATGTTGGAAATATTGTACTTAAGGGATCCTGTTGGACGTGCCTGAAAAGTACGCTGGTGTTGTTCCACGTAGAATTATAACAGTCAACACGTATACATCTTGTTTAATTTTTGTGAAACTTGAGGTTATTCTAGTTTTCAATGATTGACACTAGATTGAGGACGAATACTCATTGTTCAAATTTTGTATAGTTCAAAATATTTTCCGCATTTAATTTATATATGTATACGTGGAGTATACAAGAAATGTTTCCATGTTCCTATTTCTTTTTGTACAATTTATATTTGCCTGCTTGAAATGTATATACGTTATGTTCTTTTAAAAAATCAAAAATCATAATTATGTAACTACGCATTTTGTGTAAAATGGGACTGCCTTTTAAAGACCGAATTGTATATCGCTTTTCTTTTCTTTTGTTTTATTAAGAATATTTCTATTAAGCCGCACATGGTTTTATTGAATTTCATTCAAAATATTGTTATGGTTGCATGTACAGTATCCGAAAAAATAGATGTCGCGATCTGCAAAACGGCCGCCAGGCAGACGATAAAGTTTGATAGCATAAATACCCAGTGTGCAAGACTGTTTTAGGGGGTTGCAAGAGGGTGTCATGTTCCCCTAAAAGGGGACTTTTAAAAAGTCATGCATACAGGGTGGGCATGCTACCAAATTTCAACTTTCTATTCGGCAAATGTTTTATAGATTTTGACAACTATTTTGTCGGATGCTGTATGCTTGTGCTCGTTTTTAAGTGAAATTGTATGTTCATCTACAGCAATTATAACCGTCTTCATGGTATGAGGGTAAACACGCATCAAATATTCTTATTTGCTCTCTTTGAGTAAATATAGAACATTTCCCAAATGTGCACAGTACCAATTGGCCGTTATATACGATAATAGAAAGACAGGATTAGCATTCGACGTAGTTGGTCTCGAAAGTTTCCGTCCACCCGGATCATAACATTTGTTCTTTTGTGTTCGCTTGTCTAATTTTACATTGCGCTTACACAGTCAAATACGCTAGCACAGTAAAGTATACTTGCAAGCAACAAAAACACATTGACAATAATCATTTGGCAGTAAAACTTCAAACCAAACATTCATCGATGCTGAGAAGATATCGCAAACATAGACGGTGATGTATTTGCCTTTCAGTTACTAAAAATAAACGTAAATTACTAATAATTTTAATTGCACACAAATGATTTCAATTTTGTTCTACGTCAAATTTACTATACTTTTATATTTAATATGGTATTCTACGTATAATGTGTATCATATGATGCATTTGCCTTTGAACCGGCACCGATGTTCCCCACTTTTCATCGGATGTTATATCATTCTATATTTATTCTATGTACAATACATATTATGCCACATATATTATAGATAGAATAAAAATAAAATAACATTTATTAAAACCTTTACTACGAGTATGCTGATTCAACGGCAGGTGCATCATTTTGTACATATGAAGAAAATAGTCGAAAGCGATTCATGCGCAAATACTCGATCAACGTTTACTAGAATTTCTCGAGCTGACCGAGTGCTTTTGTGGCCGAGTGAATCCGCATGTAGAGAGATACAGAGCGGCCGGCTGTCAGCGAAGTATCTAATTTCGAGATGGGCGCTTTCAAACATTTATGCGAAACGGCTCAGTGGGATGCGGCGCGAGTGCGAAATGCAGCGGGCCGTTTGATCCGTTGGGATGCCGATTTGATATAATCTTAGCGCGCGCCGCGTGTAAATTGAAACGGGCCGCGCGGCCGCCCAGAGGTTTAATGATCTCGGCGAAGAGGCCTCTTGACCCATTAGTTCTTTATTAACGTGCAATCCAGATGTATTTCGGGGCCGATTAATCCTTCCGCGCGAGAGAGCGCCGGCCACAGAAAGAAAAGCACACCTTCGCGGAAGTCTGTCGTGGCCGCCGCGCATTTATAGCAGCCCCCCACCCCTCTCACTCACTATCTCTCTCTCTCTCTCTCTTTCCGCCACCCCGCGCGACACATTAGTGCCAGTGTTCCGTCGTGTTAGAGCCCGGTCACTTATGCGGAAACTGTGAATGGAGCAATAAATAGAACGGTTTCACGCCCGAAAGAATTGCCGGGTAGAAATGAGAGAGCCACGAGCCGGACATACTATAAATTAACCCGAATTACACGCTCGTCCGCTTAGCCAATAATACGAAATAAAATTGCAAGCCGTATCCGCTCTAGTTGACCAGTTTGATTATTCACTGATGTACCTCTGTATATTGCAATAACATATAGGGATTGTCGCTTTTTTTCCGAACATGTAGGAATATAATGATGGCGTTTGATCCCTTCTCGCATTTTAAGGAGGTTCGTGACGAAAATGAAAATAATGAGATCGGTCTGAAATTTATACAGAATGGTAATTAATAGTCACTGAACCTATCTTGAAAATTCCAACTTATTTGTCTGTACAGTTTTCGAGTAGTCAATGGGCAAAGGTCCATTCTTATGCATGGGCTGTTCTGGTGACGAGAGCAGAGAGTACTGTTTATGGCTTAAAAGTGTGTGGCACAATAATGACACGTGGATAAAAAACATTTGATGTGATAAATGAGACATTTACGAACAATCAGACTAAGCTTCAAAAGCTTTCTCTGTCCAGTTCGATAGAATTTGAATAGAGGGTGAAAGGGAAATGATTTCATTTATGGAAATAACATGATAGAGAGTACGGAAATAAAAGTAACTTATAAAAGGAGATGGGAAATAGCAGAAGCTTTGGTACAAATTGATTCTTCCTATTCAAAAATTGGGTTTATTGCAGTTTGAAAAGATTCTCATGTGTAGAATTAGAGGATTATAGTTATTAATACAGGTTCATCACCACGTTCATCAAAGCTTTACTTGACGCTGCAATGCTCGACACGCTCTCTACATATACTCTCCTCGCTGGGCAACGCTCTTTTCGGCTTTTATCGCTCCTCTTCTTCTTTTCGACATACGCTCCTCGACCTTGCCCAGTAACGCTCATCCTTTCTTCGGTGCTCACATACACTCATGTACTCACATAACTATGCCCTCTAACCTCGCAGCTCTTTGATACATACAGGGCGAGTCACTTGCCTTTGAATCACCACTGTCGAGCACACTCTGTTCCATATAAAATCATTATAAATAACCTACACATTTAAATTATACTCAAATGTTTCTCAACATTTGTCTGCATTTTGTGTATTTATTGCACATGAAATTTCAGCCCGCAGAAGCCAGTTATATATAATATTCCACTGTAAATATAATATAATAAAATATTTTCCCCTTACGTTGCTAGCCATTTGAAGGAAGTCGGTGCTAAAACTTGGTAAAATCTTCACTCCAACAGACTACATAATTTAATACAGTTTATTGTTAAATAGAGAATATATAGTATAATTAAATAGGTGTCTAGTAAAAGTGGGCTAGGAGAGTTCTGATTCAAAGGCAACTGACTCACCCTGTACATTCCCGTACGCATTCATATTCGTATACACATTCATGCTTAATGCATACTATACACATTATGCTGCTCGTTCGAAGAGGTCTGCTGGCAAGTGAACACCAGAGAATCTGAATCTATGTGGTGTTTAGTGGTAGGCAATTAACCCTTTGACTACGGCTAAATCTACTAGAGAATGCTAATTTCAACCGGCGAGATTTTAGCGGTAATAAATGCAATCGTAATCCACTTTTAGAGCGCCAATAGACGCCAACAATCCGCAGTGGGCTAAATTTAAAACGTCTAAAGACGTCAATAATAGCTAACGGATTGAGATGGTTGTTGCATTACAGGCCTTTTCTTAGGCATTGAAATTTGTATGGTGTATAGCGGAGATTATTATGTAACTATTCATACGCTTTGTATGAATTTAAAAAACTGTAGCTTTTCAATGTATTTGTTATACGATTGGTAACTATGAATGACGTATTTTGAATGATATATTTTGAATGACGTATATAACAGTAGAATATGAATATTAGACAGGGTGCTCAATTTCGTTAACGATTTTGTTAAAGAGATACAGCGGTGGAAAGAATGTTATTTATTTATGTCACAAAAATGCAGCATTTTTGAAGCAACGCTGCAACTAGACAAATAAATTTTATATTTACCAAAATATGTAAAGAATAAATAATTTGTTAAGTGTAGGAATTTGCTAAGTACGACAGATAACATTTATTGGACTTTTGGAAAAATCAAAAAGAGGATTCTTCGTTTTCACTAATAAACTGTAGACTCGCGTTCACCTCACTAAGATACATAAAAAGCAACAACGTTTTCATTAATTTCTTTTCTTTTTAGCTTTGGTTTTATGTTACTCAAAAGCTGTCATATCATTCGTCCTCAATAAACAATGGAGATCTGTCAAAAACTTCACGCTTTAGAAATCTGTTTTATCTGACAACACGTCAAAAGTTTGAATAGAGATCACCGTTGACCATATTTCACGTATGAACCTGATGGTACAACCATCCCTGCACTGTGTCCGACCCTTCGCAACATTTTTACAGATTTATTGTATATTACAATAGAGGTAGATTCAGAGCTTCGCAGTTGTTCGCGAAATCGTTCAACAACGTGTTTTCATCAACCATCATTTCAACAAAACGTTGGAAAGTGCTCAAAAGAAGAGAAATGTTGTTAACACTTCGACTATGGTCAAATCTAGTAGAGAAAACTAATTTCAACCAACGATAATTTTTGCTGTAATAAATTCAATCAAAGTGCACTTTTAGAGCACTCGTAGGCGCTAATAGTCTACATTTTAAAGGCGCCAATAGTAGGCAAAGGGTTAAAGAAAATTTAAGTTAAAAATATGCGACTTGTTGCGGCGCTGGTTTAAATTGAATTAAAATTTGACAGCATTTAACATGTTCATGTTTCGAAATTCATGCCGGTAGTTTCACTGTGTTAGTGAACTGCTATTACACATTCTTTTTTCGCCTTGATGGCAATTTTCAGTCTTCATGCAATATCGTTTCGGACGGCATAAATTGAAAATTTGTGACCTCCGACGACGGTGGTTGGCGGTGGCGGTGATAACGCGGAAAATTGCCTAAATTGTTATCGGCCTTGGCGCAAGTGGCGCAACTATGATTGGCTGCGCTAGAGACTCGGGTCATTACCACCCTTGACACACATGGCTATTGTCATATAACGACATTATCGGTATTCACCAGGCTCATCCGCCAAAACGAAATGAGCTTCCTCATGCATTTTCATCCACCACTTACTTTTTCCCACACACCCTAACCTTCAATCTAGCTGATCGCTCCGATATTTTAGAATTTCCCGCTCAACATTATCAAATGTAGCAAGTTTTCGGAGATGCACGCATTAAGACAAAGCAATGACAGTGGATATACCAGCGGAAGCATGCCTCGTAAACATACATATGTGCGAAATTTGTACTTCGTCAACTGTAATCGAAATAAATTAGAAGATGGCAATCGATAAATCGAACTATGTATATTTGAAGTGTAAACATTAAATATATCATTATTTTAAAACAGCGAATCTAAATGTTGATAGATACAATCTATCAAGGGAATTTTTTATACCCAATCTGCTTGTAAATCACAGGGTAGTAAAAATTAGATGAAACACTTAAAAAGATTTACTTTCAATAACGCTGACCATAAAAACAGTTTACTAATATCGTTTATTGCAATACTATTTTGTATCCTTTCAAACTGTTGCATAATTTAGTTTTATTTGTATGAAGAAATTTTATAGAAGTTTTGCATTTGGCAAATTGGTTTGGCAATTTGGCCAAAAAGGTTAATAATGTTGATTTGCAGGTCGAGCATAGTATTAAATAGTATCTAATTGCTTATCTGATGCATGTTGAATAGTTGTTTATGTATATGTATTATGTGTACATATTTTTCTCGAATATAATATTGTATTGCAATGTCCAATAGTCACTTTTGTACTGTACTGCTTCACTATTTGTTAACAGCGAAAAAGAGTGTTCATTAAAATCGCCAAATATTTAGAGAAGACATGCATCTATAATACATATTACATGTAATTATATTTCAATATATAATTACAAAATAGAGAGTCACACTTATTCTTTTAGACATATATTTGTACTGATTGGCACAAGCTTTCATGTAAGTATTAATGATTAAATAGTTGATTCAGTGACTATTTAAGTAATTGAATAAAGAAACAACACACGCAAAGATCACTCATTTTTGTAGTGCGAACGGGAAAGTATTGAAAATCTGTTTGGCAGTGACAGCGATGATGCAATTACACTGTTTGCGAATATTATCGAATTTTGCTGCATACAGGAAGTTAGTAGGAGTCTGTTTATCCTCTAGTGTGTTTGCCCACCAGTCTCCTGATTTACCCGGGCAAAATCATCAAGCCGAAATGTCGATGTTATGAGTACTTTTCGCATTAAGTAAATAAATTACGAAATGTTGGCGTCGCGTCTCCCGAAGCACATGCTATTCATAATCAGTGAAACGATCAATGATGATTTGTAAATCCACCAATGACACAGCGATACAGTAAATTTTCGAACACAATCCACCGCAGTTGTTCCAGAGATGTTAGCTTTGGTTACATTTAACACGAAAATACTATTACGTCGAAAGCGTTGTCAGAATTGGACAACAAATGGCTTTCATCTGGAATCTTCCTATGTTATACTATATTAATAAGACTTAACGGAACAACACATACTGCGCGCTTTAAAAAACTGACACGACTAAAGAAAAATCATGTAATAATCTTTATAGAATTTCATCTGGTGGTACAGTGAATTTTAAGTTCTTAGGGGATATTGTAAATAACTAACGTAGAAGATGGTGAAAATATGATGATAACAATTCAAATATTTCCACGGCAACTTGAATTCACTGACTCTAAATTGAACAAGCTAGTTTCGAAAGAAGTTATGCTAATGCTTATGTCTCTTGAAAATTCTTTTGCCTCCACATGCACATTACCGAACTAGATCTGTAAGAGTTTGGTATTAAATTTAGTACAATGCAAGAATCCTTTATCCCGAAATGGCGAACGAAGAATGAAGACACTTAATAATATGAAACAATGGAAATGGAGCAAAGGCACTTTTAAAATTATACCACACATGTACGCTTAACATATCCGCAGACAGTGGAAGACGGCGGGGCGGGGATAAAAGATAATAGAAATATGCGTGGCTGCAGCTTTCTTTTGACGCAGTCTCTTTGCAGAGAATAAGCCGCGCTGCAATACATGCTGGATTCTACTAACAACTGATACATATATGGATGTGCGTAGATTTTGTATGCCAGAGATTTTTTACTTGAAATATCAGTGGTAGAAATTCATGCGCACGTTTCTCTGTCTGAAAGCACCGTCGCCTGCAAGTATCGAATCCTCTGGTGTAGAATGCGAAATGTTCCATCGACGTCTGAAGCAAATCCTGATTTTGCAAATGCATTGAACTTTATTCCCGATATAATCCCGTTTCCAAATCGTAAGTAAAATATAGGTAATTATATTTGGGAAAGAAATAATATCATAATACGACTATCAGATATATTTACAAGTAAGCAAAAGAAACTAAAATTGTTATTTTTTTAATATTATGTCATTGAAATCTTTTTATAATGTTAGGACCATTTCCGGTTGTCGATATCTCTCATAATTATAGAGTTATGATTTTTTAAAGAAATCATAATTCTATTTATTATTTTTCACAACTCGAAAAATCTTAACACTTTTCACAAATGTTTTTGCGCATTTTACTTTACATATTGGAGGGTACAAGATTTTCAAACTTAATAGAAATCTTAAGAAGGGTACACGAATTATGCTAATTTGAAGTATCTTAGACCAAATATATATGTATAAAATTATATACGTAGAACTTTTGCATATTTAGGGATAACGTTTTAAATCGAATAAAGATTATCTTTAGTACTCCAGAATTAACTGGCGAGCGTCATCGATATCTTAACTTTGTTTGCGTTGAAAGAAGTTATCCACTTGTTGCTGGCCGATTGGTATCAAATAAATTGCTCAGTATAATCTGATTAAAGTTCAGTCATCGACACATACACACAGCAATGTTTAGCGGCAATCGAGTACGTAGGTTTCAGATCAAAGGTGTAAAAGACTTTAATAGTTATTTCTAGCTGTTCCTCTCAGCCTTTAATTAATTACTGTTCAATTACTTCTTAAAATACAAATTTACGATGTTGCCTTAACATTGTTAAACTATCAAGAATCAAACAATGTTTGTACATTTTTGGTTTTTAATTTTTAATAACTATTTCAAGCAGTTCCTCGCAGCCTTTAACGATTGGTATTCAACTACTTTTTAAAATAACAATTTGTAATGTTATATAAAATCATCATGTACTAAAATGATTTTGATGATTTTGAAAGTGATTTAGCTAGGTTTCGAATTTGAGAAAACTTATTTGCGGAGTATAATTGTCAGATATTATTCAGGTAAGTACCATTATTATCTTTGAGGTTTATGTTCAGAAAACAATAAAATTGTGTTTGAAAAAATCTTGTTACATTGCAAACCGAAAACCGCCCCCCCTTTATCGAGCAATGCTTGGTTTTCTGGGCACTTTCAGAAATATAAGGTTATCCACTTGCCTTTAAATCACCTATGTCAGGTATACTTTAATGTACACGTGTGGGGTAATTATACATTCTCTAGTAATATTAATTATACACGAATGTTTCCCTTAATTATACACTGTCCGGTGAAGGGTGGGATTCGAAGTGTTGATTTAGAGAGAAGTGTAGTACGCTGTACGTGTGCAATTCTGGACTGTAATTTCGAATAATACAATATCTACTCATTTTATGGCATCCTGTAACTTTCTTGCAGCTAACTGTTGTTCAATATATGTGCGCATATACGCTCTATAACAAACTGGAATTTAGTTTAGTTACTTTTTTCATTCGATGTCGGCTAACATTTACACTGAATCGTTTGAAGAAACTGATGGAAGTTCGACCGATCTGTAATTTCAAAGTAAGTTATTCCAAATTGCGGGCTTTCATACACATACATTTACTGTGCGTACATAACTAGCATTTGCGGGAGAGTAAACGTATTTTCAAGCGTTAACTCTCCAACTAGTTAAACAGAGTTGCGACGGCGTTGGCGGCGGAGAGACGATAACCCAATTGAAAGTGGCTTATCGCCGAGGTTTACTCCAAATACTTTTCGAGACTGAGCCGCAGCAGGGCTTACAAGCATCATCGTGAAAGCTCGTGCCTTTACCCCCTTGGTAAATATTGATTACTATGCAGTGCATGGAAGTGCATAGTGTGCCGATAAGTTTCGTCAAAAACCTCCCAGAGAAAAAAGGAGTATCCCAAGCTGCCATCCAACGGTGCGATATTCAAAAAAGCAGTGCAGAGCCACCCCCTTAATAAGGCTGCAAGAAACGCCAACACTTTGTCTGGCATGTCACCCCAATTCGAGCAATACAAACACATCGATTTATACGTATTCATATTTATTTCTACAAAAATAATTGTAATAAATAATTTTGTTGGGGTACGTTTCGATTATTATCCAGTGCGTGATACTGTATGTTAATCAATTTCATAAAGAAAGCTCCCAGAGAGTACTTAAAAGAATACTACAAAACTACTCTCGCAATAAGACTGCAAGAAACTTTATTACAATACTTTGATTGCCAGGTTATAAGCTTGTTTATACACAAACATATTTATTTCGACGAAAATAACGCTAATACTAGTATATTGTGATTCAAGTGCGTAAAGTGGCTAATTTCCAGACGCGTGAAGTTTGCTGAAGTTTGATGAACTGAAGACGAATGCAATAATCACAGGAATCCCCCTGTTAATAGCGTGTACGCTAGGGCAAATGATATAAAATCACGCGTCCAGAGACCTTACACACTAGTAGGACACTATATTTTATGCAATGAATGCTGCCAAAGTTCACTTTGAGTGAATTCACACAGAACGATGTATGATTTCTATAGCTAGTTAGATCGACCGATTGACATAATACAGTTAATCATTTGTTTCTCATTACCGCACTAGTGCAATAACAATTTACCTTCCGCACTAATGCGGTAAAGTGATCAATGCACTGAAATAAAATGCTACTTTCTGCACTTGTACAGTAACAGAATGAATATAGATTAGACTGTGAATATCACTCACTTTCTGCGGAAGACACAGGCCTCGAAAAGTGAACTTTCGCACCATGCGTTGCATAAAATATATTGAATTAATCAAGTATGTACAGAAATAAAAACCTGAAAAAGTGTTAGAAAAGTATAATCTCTTAGAGTTAGTACTTGTTATGACGAAGACTGGATTATTCGGTGAAGTTAGTGTTAAAATGATTGTCCTATTGCAAACCATTCAAAAGTGAAATATAAGAAAGTCCCGTATACTCTTATTAGCTTTATATATACTTTGGTTACTTAAGGTACGTTTAAAAGATGCGTATTTTCATGTAACATATTAGACAAACAATAGACAAATATACAAGACACAGAATGCTGCCGCAAATTGCATGTAATATTGGGCGAAAAGTGGCCCCGCTCTATCTTAAGCGTAGTCTGAAGCATAGAAACGTTATATCTATGTATAAATACGCCCATATAATGTAGACGTAGACTAAGTGAAGGTAATCGTGGCAACGCAGCAAATTCAGTTTCACGAGAAGTCAACGTTTGTTCCAGGGAAGATCTCATTAACAAAATGGTCAATAATTCTCAATATTTTGTCTAATGTACATATATCATATTCAACAACTAGTTTGTTATCTAAACGATTGCAATATTAGAGTTATTTTTTTTCTCATTGTATTCCTTTCTACTAATGTTAGGTCCAATACAACTGCGAAACTGCTACTGCATAAATATTATTAATATTCTTGAATAATGGTTATGAAATACATGTCAAAATAATCAATGCTGCACAAACTGCAGTTCTACTTGTTTTCACGTTCCTACTACATGAATGAAGTACATGTCAATCGAGTTAATGCTGAACAAATTGCTGTTGTATTTATTGTTATCTCCTGGCGGTAGGAATACTTTTGACTCTCGCTGTACACATTCCCTAGTATCTGTGTATACGTATAGCGTGGCTCGAAGAGCGGGCACCCGGCAAAACAATCAATTATCAGGGAAAGTTTGGAAAGCGAGTTCCGTTTGACTGGATCTCAGCTTGAAAGTCTACTTCTGCCGATCTGTTTTGAGGAAGAAGAATAAAGCAGGAAAGGGGTTGAGAAGGGAATCGGCTACTTTAAGGGAACTGAGGGAAAAGTTCTCCGCGCGGACGGCGACCCCTCATCTCTTCTAGCCTGAAGCTTTCCCCTTCCTAATCCTCGCTTCTCTTCTCCCTTATACCTTTGCCTTCTCCTTTAGTCCCCTGCGACCTTTTAGTCAAGCGAATTGATTCGTAAACCGTACCACTTATCATTAGCCCAGTTACCATCGCCCTTGCATACCAAATCAGAGTGCCGATAGCTTTGCTGCCTCCTTCAGAAGCGTAACAGTTGCCCTATAAGCGGACTAAGACATTAAGTATGAGATTATTAAATTCAGAGCTTACGCCGAAGAATCCTATTTGACACGCTTTTGTTGTCACTCGAGAATAGATTCATTTTGTTACCGGAGCAGTTGAAGATATTTACAATCCAATAATAATTTTGATTGTTGTATTAAATTCCTGTAAATTTAAAATGTAATATAAGTAATGCAAACAATTTTGTCTGATTTATCGACTTTACACCCCATTCACACAACTATAATAAACTCTAATTTAGAATTATAGAGTTATAGTTGCAGACTTCAGAGCGATCCCATTCATTTAATCTTTTTCATTCCGGTAAAACATTTATATATAGAGTCCGCCAAAAAATCCCGTAATGGTGAAATATCTAAAAAAAGCAAAGCGGTTTTTAAAAAAAATGTTTCAGTGAGATGTTTTGTAATCAAAAATGTTAAATGTGTATATTCAGCTGACTCTGTGTTAAGGGGTGAAGGTCATTTCCAGGTCATTATAATGACAATTGCCTAAGTTGTGAGTTTTGGAAGAAGTAGTGCCGCTAATATCTGTGACATTAATTAAGTTGTAAAAGATTTTTATTTGCGGTGGCCACTGCCGCTTGTAGTTGGGTCATTTAAGATCGAAATTCTTGCATTTTTCGATAACATATTACATTATCTACAATCCAAAAGTGGCGAAGTTTTAAAAATTAATTTAAAACAAGATGGCAGTTGGTAAAAGTTGAGTCCCATTGGTTTTCAGCTACCTATTACCCAAGCAATACACCCTTGCCAATTTGTTTCAACTGAATCTTTTAAAAATTCGGTTCTATAAACTGCTAAACAATTGAAAGAGTTATCAAAAAATGCGATAACATGTAATCCCTTCCACGTCCATGAATATCGAGTCCTAAAACTTCCAACTTTACATGATAAATCGGGTTTTTGCATCTCACCGCGCCTCTCAACTTCATTACGACGCGTAAAACGTTTACGCTCTTATCATGAATGAAGTTTAGTTATTAGTTGAACGATGTGATACGAGAGCCAAAAGGGTCCAATCGCGCCTCCTACTTGGAGTGGCCAAGAAATCTGCGGAGAAGCAGCGTCAGCGCTGAGAAAACTGGAACGCCTTAATTAACGCGGCTGCGTAACCTGGCCGGGGATTTCGGCTTAAAACTTTCGCCAGAGAAGAGGCTGGCGTCGAAAACGTGTTAACGAGCGGGCAAACAGCAGCGATCCGTGGGGATCCATGCTAAGTGGTGCGCGAGAGAACCAAGTTCGGTAAGCGTAATCAGACCAGGATAGACACGCCGTTAACAAGTAAGACGACATCGAACGGCACATCACAACCGAGGTAGTCGAAGCGCTCCGAAAACTGGATTTTTCAATATTTACGTTTCCTCTGGCCCGCGACCTGATTCACTTCGTATTGTTAGCAGAGTTCCGGTTACTTATTCATTGTGTGGAAGTAACTAAGTACCGGAATAAATAAGGGGAAGGTACGCAGTCAATTTCGAACTGAATATTATAATGTTGTGAAAGAAAATATTCTCGACACAGTAATAAGAATTCACATACATAGTGTCGAATTGTATAATATTCGATAAGAATATATGTGAAATTCATAACCAACAAATAATTTCCGTTAAATCTTCTTATGTATTTATACTTATGTAAATGTTTAGCACTGTACATGTTCTCAGTCTGAACGATTATGGAACCAAAAATATTAGTTACGTATTTCGGCTTCCACACTTTCAGTAACCCACAGCACTTTTCAGATACAAAAAAATTGTCTAATACTTGAAGATCCAATTTCGGTTTTGAGTAAGGTACACTAATTCTACGAGGATAGACACAGCGCCGCGCAGCGTTAACAAGTAAGACGACATCGAACGGCACATCGCAACAGGAGTTGAGGAAGCGCTCCGAAAGCTGGATTTTGCAATGTTTACATTTTCAGCGGTTACTGACCTGGTTCAGTTCGTATTGTTTTCACGATGCTGGCAGCTTATTCATCGCGCGGAAGCAAATAAGTACCAGAATGAAGGAGGAGAAGATAAAGAGACGTCTCTTGAATGGAGCACTCCTAAATCCTTTGTATTAGTGAAATACCGATGTTCATTTAAAAAGGGTGCACTTGGATTCTGCATATTCTATAACATCTAATAAAAAATATTCGAGGTCGATCAAAAACTGGACTAATCCTGAGTTCATGTTTACTATGTATGTACTTTTTATTAACGCAATATTTAATGATTCTGTTACTGTCACAATTTTAGCATTTTATTTCAAAGTATAGTTCACTCATGTTGAAGGAGAAATAACATTACTAGTATAAACCATACGAATAATATTATTGTGTATTTATTAAAAATACCAATATATGTCGAAGTTGGTGAGTTTTGGTTTGCCGAGTGTCCAGCACACATTGGTTTGACTCACTACTTGTAGCTCATTCCTCTTCTGTCCGTCTTTTTCAGCCATTAATTACTTTATTTTAGTTTACTAATTTTCATTGCTATCATTCTTTATATTAGGTTTGTGAACGATACGATGCTGTTGAATTCCTACTAATACAAAGGGTAACGGGTGTCTGTTTGTATATTTGTAATAAATACGAACACGGATAACCCGATCTTAATATGATTCTCTATTCTATAACCAACTGTAATTCAGGAAAACATACGTTACAAAATATTGCAATATTTACCAATTACAGTCAGTGTTCCTAAAGTTTATGAGATATTCCAAAAGGAATGGGAGTTTATGCAATACCTTGTTAGATAATATCTTCATCAATTATAGCTGCAATAATCTATTATTCTTTACATTAAGTTATTATGATCGTACACATGGAATCCTGCGGATTCCGAGTATATTTTAAAAATAACATCATTGGAATAGTATTCTACGAAACACTAACCGCGAAATAAATATCAGCGACAAAATCATTACTAATTGCTGGTCTATCTAACTTATTCATCGGTTTCCTCTGTTTTGTAGGACTGAATTTAGTTAGTTCGCAATGTAGGACCCGGAAACATTCTCAACGAACTCTCCCCCTCCGCAAACAAACCTACTTTCCCGCGCGCATTCAGCATTAAGTGATCCTTATCTGCAAAATGAGGCGCACGCCACACCCGCCATCTAGGCGGCCGGCAAGTTTCCGGCGGATATGTACAGGTAAATTTTTCAGCGAGCCAGCGGGCGAAAGGAGAGTTTTCGCGCGGAGAGCAGCGCGATCGCGCGTTCCCGGTCCTTAAGCCAGCACTTTATCAGCGAAATTACTTAACTTTCCGAGAAACGGCTGCTCCCGCGAGAAACTCGCCCGGTATTAAATATTTCCGCGGCGGTAAAGCATTTCTAAAAAAAAAAGTGGGAGGAATGGAAGTAGGGGCGTGCGCGCGCGCGCGCGCGTGCTGCAAAGTTTTCCAGGGCATAAAAGCGCCGCTCTAAGGACTTTAGTTGCGGCTGGTGGCGCGCTGGTCATGAACGCAGGAAGATATGCAGTTGGATGCACTTGTCCCGGGTAACAGCGCCTCGTTACAGGCGACGTGTCCGAGACGAAATTTCGCCTACGTGCCCGAACGAGCGAACGGACGAACGTGCGGGACGCGCCGACAGCCGAGCACAATGGGGGCTACAAAATCACAGATAAGTGGTAGCCCGCGACGGAATTCGAGAATGCCTTACCAGCCAGAGACAAGGCATTTAATATGCGGAGGAGAAACGCCAGCGCCCGACATACCCTCCGCCTTTACCCTCTAATTTATGCGATTGTCGAGTGCCTCTATCCCCCCACCTCAACCCCCAACTCCCACCCTCTATCTGCTCGCCCCGTCACCCTCCCACCCGTCCCTACCAGTCCCGCCACTCCCCTTTCGAGCATTGTACGTTGACAATAACTCAGGCATAGTTAGTATTGATTGTGAGCTTAATACGCATGATTGCGCTGTAATGCCACTCGCAATCCCACAGACCGGCCAGATCGAATCCCAAGCTTTTCTGGCTCAAGTCGCTCCCTATAATCCCAAGTTAGCTTTTCCACCCCTGCTAAGTCCTTTTCGCCGTAAGTGAATCCAGCCAGGAACCAACTGTTTACGCGGCATTGCAATGAGCGCCCTCTTCTCGTAAAATCTGCGAGAGCGTGCTATTGTACCGTTGAGTTGCCGTGTTCTGAGGAATACGTGCACTCCAATTACCGCGGCATTGGGAGAATGGAAATTCCATTAGGAGCGATAGGAATGGTAGCTTTCGGGAAAAACAGGGAAATCTTTTGGAGCCTCGGCGGAAGCGGATTCAAGCGCTAGTCGCTCGGGGGAAATATATAGTTACAAATCTCGGGAAGGAAGGGGGAAGGAAGCATGAGAAGTCCGTGGAAACAGCCCGGAAACTTTGCACTCGGATGCGATCGGTTCAAAGAAGACGCGAGCGCGAGCGCGCGCGCGCCCGCGGATTCCAGGAGAGGTGGACGGAAAAAGAAAAGGAAGGAGAGGAGGAGGAGGAAGATGGTCGGGAGGAAAGGTCTGTAACGGGCGGAGTAATCTCGCCTCGTTAGAGAGGTAGTCGAACGAGATCGAGAGCACGCCGAGGAGAAGAGGAGAAGCTGGCTAGCTGGAAGTGGCCGACGATCTTTCGAACTGCGGACTCGCATCAATTAACGCCAAAACTCTGAAGGGGACTTCAAAGGAGATGGCTGGTCCATTATTCGACGATTCTGAGCCACCCTCGCCGACGTCGTTTCCGGTTCGCCTTTATCTCGCTGAATGCCATCCACTCTGCGAGAGGAGAGTTACTTCAGACAATAATCCGCATCCGCGTCCTCCTGACACCAACACTACTTCGATCGCCCTCTTACCTTTATCCGATCGTCTTTATAGAAAGACACACATAAAAACTATGATCACCCTGACAGAAGCTAGACCTCAATGGGCCTCTGCCCGCTCCTTTCTATAGGGTCATTCACTTGCGCTTTGTATCAACATTGCGGAACCTAACTTTTTATTATATACCTAATAGTGGGACCGAAAAGGAAAGGCAATTAAATGGTTATAGTTTCAATTTATTACTCATACACACTCGCAACATTCACGGCACAACAACTCTGACAACATTACCATTCTCTTCTTTCACAGCTCTCCTGTACATTTCATCTCTCCGTCACTTCTTCATGACTTTGCTCTCAACACACTGCGACTCACACTGCCCCTCTCTCACTCACTCTCATTCTCTCTCGCCTCGAAACAAAAGATTAGCGCTGCCGCCGCCAACCGTGCATGCTCCGACCGCCCGCCACACTCGCGCGCATACGCATACACACACACACGTTCACACCATGACCTAAAATAGTATCCCACATATATGTTTGCTATAATACGTTCACTACATATATAACATAATAATATTATCTCTACTTGTATAAAGGACAAACAGTTTAGCTGCCTGTCTGTCTGTATGTCCCCGATAAACTCCAAAACGGATTAATCGAATTTAATACGGTTTTCTCTTGTGTGCATAGTTATGATCCAGGCAAGTTATAGGTTATCAAATTTTGCAATATTTGTTATTTATACAGGGTATTCCAAATGTGTCTAAAAAATTTGAAACTGATGACATATTGGGCTATACATCGTTCGAAAGGTCTTTTTAAAGTGAGCAAATTTAAACTAGAGTAGTAAACTTTGCGTTTAAACACGGCGGCCAAAGTTTCAAACTTATTAAATCACCCGTGTCCCAAAATATGCCGGACAATGACGGGTAGGAGGATTGTTATTAATATATACAACTAGCTGAATTACCCGTTTTCGTGCGTACCATTCTTACCGTTATACTCATTATAATATAATGCGAATAGATAAGGAGCACATAACCTTAAATTGTGTTTACTAATTATTTAACGATTTTAAAACATCTAATATAGTTAATTTATATGTTTCCCTTCCATTAACACAATGGCCTACATAAATCAAATTAATACGGAAGAAAGAGAATTGTGACAAATAATTTTTAATTATTCTACCTACAGTAGTGTATGACCAACTGTTATGATTCATAAGCATGTGAGCCACTCTATGCATTATAGTGAAAGTTTCTAAATTAGACCGGCTGCTTAGTTCGTTAGAAGTGCCGTGGTGTAAATAGATTTATTTTTACAGAGATTTCGCATCGTGCTTGTGACACTTATGAAATCTATGTAAAAGTATCTTCAAATTATGCTTCTGTATGTCAGAACCGCGAGAAAGTTCCGTGCTGGAGCCGGCATTTTTCGGCCAAAAAAGCTCTCCGTATGTTGCCACCTAGACAGTTCTGGGGTAAGTGGCCGGCTGTCTCTCACAGTCCTCTTAGCAAGCATCTCTGACTTCCCCACTCTGTTACCAGATCCGATGAGTAACGAATTTCCAGTAACAAATTTAAGGTAGTTGTCGCATACAGTTGTTTTTCTAAGAATTTTGTACAATAAGTTATATCTGCAACCTGGTGAAATTTGTGGAATATTTTCTGTTCCCAACTTGAGATAATCACTGTTAAAATTCGCACTTTGTTTACCTATTGCCTATATTACAGGCATCTACTATTGGCGTATATTAAATTATAGTGTTTTATCTGCTGATACAACTTGATTGAAAAACAGCCCGGTGATAGCAGCACATGATACAAACAGTTACAAAATAAAGAAAAATATCTCTGTTTGATTCTACCGTCGTTTGTCTCGTATTATTTGAGCATCCCCGCATACACCGTACCATAAACTTTTTGATGGGACTGTCGTATTACTTCTCGTCTCTCGCCTGCCCAGACTGTTCAACAAAATAGAATCCTCTTGATGGCCGCCGGGTGTCTGGTCAAAGTACTTAGTTGCGTCTGGGCACCCCATTTCTACTCAGAGCCCTTGCACACCGCTGGTTCTTTCAAAAATCTATCATCCTATCAATGTATCTGAGTACGGACCCGCCAAGAATCCTAATTAACACACTGAGTGACTAAGTTGCGAACTTTCAATACTTTCGCTAGACTTTGTTCAAAAATGTTTATTAGCGTTATTTCCGTGGAGACTCGCCAGAGTGTCGTGTTAAGTTGCGGTATATATATACATATATATTACGGCGCGTGACAGCTGAGGATACTTATCCCGAAGTGTAGCGGTTTTCGTTTGCTATAAAACTTTCACCTCGATTTATGAAAAAGTTACAACTCCAAGGATTTCCTTCTAATTTTTGTATTTCATCTCTGATTCTGCTGAATGCAATGAACTAAAAATCAAGCGAAACGGTTCAACATGGCGTGTGCGCGCTTCATTCGAGGCACTTGCTCTTCTAATATTAGTAAAAAAACTTTCAAAGAAGTATGTACACGATGAACTGAGAGTCTCCTTCTTTTCAACGTCGGGTAAGAATGATCTCGTTGTCAATTACGTGGCACTAGCCAATGCTCATAAAGTCTGAGGATACTCGTGTATTGGAGAGAAAAAATTATAAGAAAAGGTCACTATATACAATATGTATGATTGGAAATGAAAGATTTGTTGGGTTTTACTCATACTGTAGTAAAATCAGTGTTAGGTTTAAATTAATTTCCCATTGGTTCTTTATCACGCAATGAGACCTGCACACACTAAATCGTTTTTATTGTTAATTTATTGTTAGTTGCAAATGCGAGTTAAATCGAGGTATCTTGAAATGAAAATTTGAATGAAAACTGTGTCTTTTTTGTTATATCTTTTTAGGTGTGTTAATGAATATGAGACATTTCTGGCGTGAATCAAACTGCTTTTCATGCGAATCTACCTCGCAGTCGTCATTCTATACCCAAGAACATTAAGCATATAGCTGAGTCGAAGTCCGCAGCAAGATTAAACTTCCAAGAACACAACACGCATGTACTTGGCACCGCAAAAGTGGCACTTCACGCGCGGCACTGTATAAGTTAGCCTTTATCTACAGTTGAATCAGCGAGTGATTAAGTTGGAGAAAGAGAGCAGCAGAGGGTGAAACAAAGGGATAAAGGCATAGAGACGCATAGATCGAAGGAGAGATTGAGAGAGGGGGGGTGGATGTTGGGAGGCGCGGCGTTGGACGAGACGAATGAAGAAATGCGCCGGGGATATGAGCTGCCAGGAAAATCGGCCCGGCGAAAATAAGCTTAATCTCGCTGAGTGAAATCGCTGCCAAATGTAATGCGTCTCCCGTCGCTTCAGGAAAAGAGACGCAGAGAAAGGAAAAGAGAAACGGCCGGGCCACCGTGAGCAAAGCAACCCCTTTTTTGGTGTGCCATCAACAACGCGGCCGCTCGCTCTCCTATCTAGCTCCGTGGAACCTAGCACGAGCAATCCCGCTTCCAATTTCTCCCGCTTCCAGCCTCTATCTTCCTTCACCCCGCTCTTTCGCCGACCTTACCACCCCCCCCCCACCCCCTTCCATCCAGATCTCCTTCTTTCCAAGAGCATAGGAATCCGGAGCGTAGCGGAACATCGGTGAGCGACCTCCTATCGACGGATTAACGGCCGTCTAATCGTCGCAAAGCACGAAAAGAGGATTGAAGGCGCGGGAGTATGCGAGTATCAAGGGAGAACTTATGCAGTGACGCGATGGGCAGACACAGAAAGAGTGCCAGTTACAAGGTCTGGAAGGGGGGAAGAGAGCGCGAGAAAGGGGGGCGTGGGAGGGGTCGGCGGGTGGGAAAGGGTGGGGATGAAATAGGAAGAGGTGGAAGCAAAAGAGGAACGCGTGTTTCAAATATTTTATTTCTGCTTGCGTTGGCAAAGCCCGTCAATGTGGTCGCGTCCCCGCTGCCCGACCGAATCTACTTCGCTTTCGGCGGTACCAGCGCCAATAAAATTCAAGCACTATACAGAGAACGGGCAGGCATAGTAGCGTCGATCTTTGATCGGGCAAAATCTCGCCAAAAAGGAGCGAATCGCATCACGAACTCTATTTACGTCCTATTTCATTCTGCGTACGGATACTTTCCCGGAGAAAATATACTATATCGCGAACACATACCAGCTGTAGATCTGACAATTCTCGAACTGATTTCCTCACGGAAATCTACTAAAAGATGCAAAATAATATCCGCCTTATTTATATTTACCAAAAGCGTTCCGTTTCGAAGACAGTCCATTGATATTACTAAAAAGTGTGGGTCTTGTATTGGTGGAGTGCCTTTTTTTAGTTTGCGATCGCTTAATAACTATTGTATTCATTTTGCACCCTTTCTGAAGCGGGAAATATTTGGTATCAATAGATGAGATGTAAATTACTTTGTACTCTCCAACGCACTTTTGTGATACCTATTTTGAAAATTAGTCCACACTTTTGTGAATTTTTTTTTATATAGAACAATTTCGTTGTAAAAGGGATCACTGCTGGAACGACCTCCGCAAAGTACAAAAGATACATGTCGATCTCATTGATCATTTTTACAACTTGTGCTACAGGACAATCGAAAAATCGGTTTTTATATAATAACAATGGTTAATGTTAAACAAATTTTGTTTTGTATGACTGATCCAATCTAAAAGCTTCTTCTACAAGGCAGGAAAGATGTCATCACTTGTGAATTGAAAATCTACTCTTTTTCGGGGTCTGTTAAAAATAATTCCGGTTAGACAGAAATAACTTGGGTTGTAGAGGATTTTCGTCTTGAAGAATTAATTAGCAGATACTGCACAATGTAACATAAGTTTAAACCAGTTGTCCGACAAAAGTATTTATCGATCTTTGGAAATGTTTCGAAGAGGGACAGGATGTCCTGAGTAGGTCCATCGGTGGTAACTCGCTATACTGTGATTTAGAAATGGACTATTGCACTCCAAGATACAAGAGGAAGGACTGCACATTTATGGAACTGATATTTTCCGATAAAAGGTCAAGCAGAAATTGGAGGATATTTGAACCACTTGAGACTTGGGGAATTGAAAAGAAACATCACACTAATGAAAACTAATACAGATACGATTTTCAATTTGAACCCCAAGAACGACAACATCGTACATAGTGTTACATACGTATCTGTACATATTTGCGCCGTGTTTTACTACACTTTGGACAAAGGTTGTGTGTACATATTGATGCATTTTATCTTTTGCACAGTGACATTCAACTTCACTTGAATTTTTTAAATCTAGACAGGACAACGAAAATTAAAAAAATAATAATGATGATGTAATACTGATAAATATCGATTCCTACTATACACTAGTAACATGATAAATCCAAAACAAGGTAAATATTAAAGAATACTTGTTCCTCTCTAAAGGAAACCGCATTTTACAAATGTTTGAATGGTAGAAATTAGTTATGCAGGGTAAAGGTTAATAAACTTCAGGAAATGGTTGTGTGCTTATTTATGCGTATCGATAAATTGAAGGAAACATATTTGCAATAAAGCAACATTTTCTGCCCGATGACAAAGGAACTGTTAGGAGGAAAAATATCGGTCAATAATGCATTAACATACCAATAACAAACTGAAAAACCAAACAATACTCAGCATTATTATCGAAATTAAACCGAGGCACTACTACCATCCAACAAACAAAGAAAGGAAACAAGCAATGAAGAACATTCTTGCGAATGCCATTAACTCAGCCACAATTTGCGTTGCACGGTAAATCATTTTAAAAAAAACCTAATTACATGCACTGTATGCAGGAGCATGAATAGTAATTGCAGGAATAATTCGAAAGCAGGGCGAAAAAGATTTGCATAGAATTCTTTGTGTCGGATTCAACAGCAATGCGGGTTGGCCAGGGAGATTGCGCGAGTGATAATTGCCAAACGGTTGCAGAGAATATAATTAAAATCACAGGCGTTTAAGCGGCGAATGCGTCGCGCTAGAGTGGACTAATGCTCAGCGGCGCACTCAACCAGCCATAAAGATTTCGTCGGCTTAGCTAAATCGAGAGCGCAGCGTTGCATCCGATTTCCGGCACTTTAGCACTCGCCATGGCCTCCGGGAAATCGACAATCGCATTACGCCCTTCTTCTCCACTCTAGTCCAGATCATGGCCGCGTCGACATTGTATAGCCTCCCGCTTTCCATTCACTCTCTACTCCCGAATGCAATCATACGTTACACTATTATTTGCACTGCTACAATGTCCATCATTTGCCGCTGATGAACAGTTATTGCGTAGAGTGAAACATAGCTAAATGGACAAACACGTCGGCGAACGCAAATTCGTAAGTATGGAAAACAAAGCGGATTGGTTCACGTAATATGTGAACAAACAGATTAATACTAGGATCATAAAACACTTTTGTTGTATTCTGATTTTTTAAACAATCATGTACTTTTTAAAATTACAAGAAACTACGTCACCGGTTGCAAATATACATATTAACTGTATTATCAATGTATTACCAATTTTAGATTAGCACTGTTGTACTCAAGTTTTTGGCCAATTTCGAAAAAGAAAAGCTTCTCAATTGGTCACGCATATTTTTTTAAATGTTTGTCATGTGATATCTCTGCGACAGATAAACGATTGAAGTGAAAGCTTTTCTATCTTATTCAGAATATTGACAGTTATTACGAAAGACAGAATATAAACAGTTATTACGAAATACCATATTTTCCTGTGTCCTAATCCAACTTTTATTCGAATATGCGACCGATATGAAATCTTTTGCACTTTCTCGAAGATATTTCAGTAGTCCGTTTGCCAAACAATGTCCTACGACAAAAAATACAGGAACTTCTGTTGAAATATTTATGTATAGTAGTGTAAATTGACTTCGAATCTACGCATCAAAAAGAGTTTTCATTCTAGGTCGATTGCGAAATATTTAGTATGTATAAATAAGACGGACTTAACCTTCCACTGTTTACCGCATTTTTTCTTTGCTTATTTTGGAACTCGGATTACATTTCTTTTATTAGATATCTGTATGTATTATGTTACATTATAGGATATAATATTGAGAATCGAGAGTTAGGAAACAATCGTATATAATTAAACTTACTATACAATTTATAATTATCCGAATCTATAGAACAGCATGTACTTATCAAAGGAAATCGAAAGACAAGTGCATCACCCTGTAGATTGTGGACTCACGACACTATCCGGCTGTACAGCTCTAGTGTACTATAGAGATGTCGCTACTACTTGGCGCGACCGATATTTGCATTGAGCGACTATATGCACCAGGAAACAGTGCTCTTGCAACATTCATAGATTTACGTCGATTGGCGATATAAATACTGGACGAGCCCTCTAGAGACACCGAGACCTGCTCTACACACAGCTATTTATGGTCCCATACACTGGTGTGGACATAGAGAAATAGGATCGTCACTATCCAGCTATGAAGTCTCCTCCTGACCTCGATGTACACTCGGACGATACTCGCAAAGCTTTGTCCAAGAAATTGCTCTACGTCCCATGCACTGTACTTTACTTATATCTACGACTGTTAACCCCTTGGCAGAGTCGAGAAAATGAACCTTTCGTGCTACTTTTGTGTTACAAAAAAAAACCTTTGCTTGATTTATCGACTTCAGTGTTAACGTTTTTAAGGTCACTGAAGGGAATATGATTTTCAAAATTCAATACGAAAATGTGTATGTTTTCACATCTGAAAACAAGACAGCAAGCTTAAAGTATCACATCGTGCGCCCTCAAACACTAAAACATACAAGCTTTCGGCGAGATGCATCTATTTTTCTAATTTTCTTCTGGCATATTGGATTCGCTACTTTTGGAAAAATAGCACGAGTTTTTTCCCCCGACGTGTGCCACTCAGAATCAACGGTTTAAATTAATTTTTTCACTTAATGTTTTTTCTATTATAATTGATATTTTTTAAATATAGTTAAGGATTTTAGCTACGCAACGTAAAGGTTTATTTAACCAACCGACATCATCGAATCAATGTAAAACTAGTTAAGCTGAAGAAGTCATTAGTACTTAAGCTACCGTCACAAGTATTAGCCGCCTGACCGCTCTTACAGAACTAAGTGCCATATTATTCAACCCAAACAACATAAAACGCCATAAAAATATCTTCTTTATGCCATTTTCGCGTCTGTACGTGTTACGACATTTGTAGCACGTCTCGAAGACGTTCTACTGAAAACATTTCAAAGATTTCCGCATTTTTTGTATTCTTTAAACGCTTCCGACATGTCATTCTTATGCCTGCCTTTTTATGGTATTCTTAGAATGCCACGAAGACGTCGAGCAAAAGACGATTTAGCGACGCCTGAACTATACATCGTTTAAACGTTTTAAAAATGTCTTTAACATGCGGTTGTTCGGTAATTGCACATTATTCCAATAGTACACGTGTATAATCTTGAAATTGGTTCTTTTGTTCCAACGAAACGTCGATTATACTCCTTTAATATTACTACTTTTAGAATATGTATATTGAAAGTCCTATCATTCATTTGCAGCTTGGTCACAACGTATTCTAGATGTAATAGAGATGTATTTGTAACGTCTTTTCTATATCTCTTCGAATATATATTGTGGACCCCTTTAAAATGTTCCATTTTGTAACATAGGACGTCTGTCAATTGTATGTGAGACGTTTTTGGGACGCTGCGCTGGGGGCATCTCAATCAAGACGACAGAGATATGTTTATTCGACGTTTTAAAAACGTTTTTAAAACCCCATTGTGCTATGTGGGAAGAGTACGCAGTGGGCGACTTTAGTCGCCCGTGGTGTGTAAGGAACATTTTGTGGGCAGCGATTATAATCACCCGTGGTAGCGAAAGGATTAGCACTCGTTAGAATTCTCATATGTATCCAATGTTTGTACTACAGTTGTAAGCCAAATAAAAACAGTTAAACTTCAGACGATCAATATAGCCGAAGGGAAACGACAATAGGAACAGACAGGTAAACTCATTAGTCCTTTGTTCATCAATGCTTTTAAACTGCAGTTTCCACGATCTATTCGATTTTACAGTAGCATATGACGTTAATGAAACTCTGTTTGGGAGATTCTACACTTACACTATTAACATAAGTTCTGTACAAATATAATTAATTAAAGTATTTTATACAAGTAATATTAATTAACAGTAAACACACAGGAGTAAATTGTACAAGAAGCGTTCAGGCAAATGAGTCGACTCTGCGCTCAATAAATTCACCCAGGCGCGGTTTTTCATTATATATGCGTACGTCCTTAACACTTTGTTTGGTAAATCTTTCTGGTCACATTAATAGGATAAATGTTTCGTACGTGCCGGTATAAAAGAAATTAAAATTCGTTCATTGTGAAAAACGATGTTTTAATGGTAAAAACAACGGATTAAGTTGGGTAAAAACTGGTGAGCGAAATAAGTCGAAATAAACTCGTTGATTGCCTTGCCAGCACTCGATAAATTCACTCATATGCGACCCTACATGTATGGATGCATGTATGCCGGCTGCATCGAAATTCCCGTGAATTTTCGATGGTATGGGAATTTTATTTAAGCGATAGCTCTTCATTATGGCCTGTTTAAAAGGGTGGCGATAAAATTACAGTGAAAGGAACGGTGGGCGGATTGTAACATTAAAACATTTTAGCAGCAGCTGCGTATAGCGTGTACCGAGCATTAATTAAAAGCGGCGTTGAAGCGGGATGTAATATGTAAATTGGAGGCGGGCGTGTATATCAAATAAAAGATCGAATTCCGCGAACAGTTATTATGGGATTTGCGCGTGAACGACCTCGCTCTGTATTACGGGCATGCGTGCTGCACTTTAATCGAACCGAGCCGATAAATAAATTCGGTTGGTCAAGGAAATCATAGCAGCCATGTACTTTTTAATTTGAAAATGAGATACTTGTGGCGTAAAGTTGTTTTTTTTCAACAATTTTATCCAATTCGGACAAAGATAATTGAGGAAAGTAAGTGGACTAATTGTCCACCTATAAATGGTTGTAGAAATGCTTCTGATAAAAGTTCACACAAACAATATTATTTTTATATCTTTGTACCTTTACGTTACATATAATTATTAATTAACAGTTATAATTATTAATTACATAGATGTGTACGTAAAGTATGTTTAGTGAATAAACCAACCAATTTTGCAACAAGAAAAATAAGGAGATACATTATTGTACACGTCACACAGACAATTATTATTTTAAATAATAAGTAATTAACTATTAATACTTCCGGTTGTATTGCTTTGCTAGAATTACTAGTCCTGGCATATACTGTTTATAAGATTCTCGATATAATCTTTGCTAATGCATTCGAAAGTTGTTTGCAAGTGTACGTAACGTAAAGATACAAAATACAAAAATTATATACTATGTAACAATAATAGTTTCGAGTAAACTTTTGTGAGAATCATTCCTACTATTTGTCCACGACTATATCACTGTTTTCGGCGACGATGCACGAAATCAGAGTGACAGTCATGCGCATTTTCTAATTTTCTATAAATACTCTAATATAAATGCCAGATAGGGATTAGGTAGATAGAAAGATCGTAAAGCAGGGGGTTAAAAGGCGAGTTGTGGTATAGTTGAAGCGCCGCGTACAAAGTCGATGCTATGTTGCGCAACCCAGTTACAGCAAGAGAGAAACGGTGGCCCTATATACCAGTTTTCCCAGTAAAGTATCGATTTGCCTCGGTAAGTACACGATGATACTTGTCTTACACTTTAACAGCATTTATAAAACGACGGCGCCGTGAGGCCTCCGCTACGAACTTTTCCACTGACAAGCCGGCCTTTCTAACGGCCTGTTTATTAAGAGTTTAACAAGTTGCCCGCTTCCACCAAACAGAAAACTGTCCTTCCTCGACGAACATTGATATAGCATATATATATATGTAGTTGGTAACAAAAGTAGCTAGCCAGTTCGAGGAATTACACTACCAACTAACCGGTTAGTTTCGAAACTTTTTTTTCTCATCAGTCTCGTTAGACTGTCATCCTCTTGCAGTTTTAATGTTGCAGTTTACTGGCAATGATGAATGTTTAATTCGTTGTTTATTTGTAGTATATAACTCTAATTTCTACGCTATGAAACTGTGAAGTCGCATCCGGAAGCATTAATATTTTTAGTGTCACTTTATTTTTACGTCATAATTTGGCAGAAATACAGCGCTTCTTCTTCGTAACCTCCTCTTCGTAATGAGGGACCAAGTTTGTTTATTGGGTTTTTTAACTCCTTTTTTATAGTTCTTTAGATTACCGTCCACTATCGTTCACACACTTTTCGAGTCATATTTTTCCGTTGAACGATGGCATCAAGTTCTAGTATAAATCATAATTTGTTTCTTACTTAATTAGTCAACGTTAACTTTTATATTACAATTAAACGTTCGTGTCTCATGAAAATATGTCATTCAAGTAGAACAGTAAAAATAAGGGAGCCAAATTCGGAAACTTTTCCCTTGCACACTAAATTTTGAGATATTGTAAACTCGATATATATGTACTTGCAAAAGTATATAATTTGGACTATTTTGTAATTTTAATTTTAATATTCGCAACAGCAAACACATATGACAAACACGCTACAGCAAGTTTTCACTAGTATGCAGGATTGCAAACTTTTTATATTTAATAAAACGATGTGCAGTATCCAATTAAAATGACAAGCTAATTTATAATTAACTCTGTGTATAGCAGCGTATGTTTGGCAGAGGCGATTCGAAGGCAAGTGAATTTGTGAATTTGATAAGTATTCCATTGAAGAAAAATCAAAAAAAGGGTGTAAATTTGAATGATTAAAGGAATTTAGCTGTAAATGAAAGTCTATCATAATTGTTGAAGCGCCTCTTCTTCAAAATCACTGCTGGTACCATCCTCAATTCTATACCCATGGCCCGTTTGACACATTAAAAGTCATTTGTTCTTCTGTTTGCCCGCGCCATCTGCGGAGTCCCGACCCTCGTCTTCTCTTTAAGGTTGTACCATAAGTATTGGATTTATCTTTATGAATCTGGGATTAAGGTGGGACTGAGCTTTTCGGAAGAGGCGCTCCATACAATTATCTCTTCCTCAAGATCAGTGATAAATGTTAAAAGAAGATTATGGTACACCAAATTCATTTTGTTTGTTTCATAAATTTATCTTTTTCTTAAAATGGGGTATGCAAACGCCCTATTCTCGTCTTTTAATTTAAGATTGTAAAAGTTTAGGAATGTTTTAGACCTTTCCGCCCAACCCGGCGTTATACTTATTATATCAATATTATGCCAATCCTTTTTGCCGCCCAAGTGGCTGCGTGTCGTGTTCGTATCAACACCGCTTTTTATCAGGACATTTTTGATCCATCAGCTAATAGACTGAGGCGAGAGTGCTTTATGTAGTTTTTTGAAAGATATAAAAAGTTTCTTTACAGTCATTCTCAGATGTTGAGTCCGATTCAGATAGACCCTCAAAGTAGATGCAACACACATTTTTTTTATTGTGCAACAAATATGGCAAAATCACTGTCGGATGTTTCCTGGTTGGACCTGACATTTTAATATTGGCCGGAATCTTAATTTCTAAGTGGATATCGTTATAACTTATATCTTTAATATCTATTAATGACATAGTCTGCATTTGCTGACCTGTCAACAAAGGTATAAGTAAGCTTATAGTGTGGTAACTAACTTTTCAGAAAGGTTTTCTACAGTTCAGGCATCAGAAATTTGTCTGAAAAGTCTAAAACCATCTTCGGTATCCAGGTATCATTATATTTAGGTTTAGGCAGACGTTGGTTTCTAACTCCCTTACAAAATCGTTTTATCGCTAAGTCTTGGCCAACTTTTGGACCTAGCAATAACGCTATAGCCGACTTACAGACTTTTATCGGCCCATATGTTGCTCTCTTATTGTACTCGCTCGCGGAGAAATTCAGGACATTACAAATGTCAATCTTAAATATAGAAGTCTTTTTCTGGTGCAGAAGTCCCACCACTTTTTCTGAGCTGTATCATATTGTCGCAGCGCTGATTCTTTGATTGAAACTATGGCCACCTCTATAGTATCTTTCGGCGTTCGCTTTGACTCAAACGCCTGTTGGATAGAACGGTTGCCGCGAGGGAAAATTGCCTCCATAATGGATGAGGTTCTCTATTCGCAGAACACAATAAATTAATGTCTGGTTTTAATATAACAGATTCAGTTTCAAACGTGAACGTACACATAGGGAACCAAGCTTGCGATGAGCAGAGGGGAACAACTATTATTCCTTTGGTATTCTTAATTTTACTTTTTTCAGAGAATGGTGAGAATCCGTAAAAGACATATGGTAGCTACTCAATTGTACTTAATTGTAAATGCGTTCATTGCAAGTCATCTCTGATCTATTCGCCCTGACTCATCGGGACTTTTCGTATTTGATCGACTAGCAAACAAGTCAATTTCAGGCATGCCAAATATATTATGAATTTGATCGAAAACAGTCTTCGATAATCCAAATTTTATCTCGGGTACCAGTTGCCTAGATTCGACGTTAGCAATTTTGTTATTTTGCGATCACATGTGGAATACAAATATCCCAATGTTACGATGCTCACATCGTTCCCAAATCTCTTTGGGCAATATGCTTAGTTTTTTTAATTAAATTCCCCCATGCGATTGATATATAAACTCGCAGTCGTATCAAATTTGCTAAGACCTAAGATTTTCTAGTCAGGGTTGAAAGATGACTTCATGTTGAAGGTCTCTGTGCAGTCTCCTAGTATTGCACAACTATTACAATAAATGCAAATTACTCGTTTTGATATAGGCGATCTCAAGACCGATAGGCAGAATTTTCTTTATTTTGAGACCATGCGAGTGTCTCTGTTGATTGCTCCCTCGGGCAAAGAAGCTCTAACTTCCGTATTTCAAATCGATGGATTAATTTCCTTACAATTGTGAGGAGCTGGATATTCCTTTATTATTTTGTCTTGTTGTTCTGTAGGCAGTCCTTTCCTGTTTACTTCTAATCAGCGTATAGCAAGGTTCTTCTGAATAGGTGGACCTAAAGGTGTTTCTGGATCTGACCGTTTTTCCAAAAGTATGATTAAGTCCGCCAGTACTTTCATCTTTATCTTCTGTTGTAGCTGGTTTGGCTACTAACATGTTAACTTCTCGATCTCCGGAGTTTCTTCTTGTTACAACCCAAAAGAATGAATCGTGGGATCGTTCCCACGTGGATCAGAGTAATTCGCTTGTATAAACTCCTCCGGAGTCCCATTGCGATCTATCAACATAATGCTCCTTTACTCGGAATATGATGTATCTGAACTCAACGACAAATCTGCTGAATTAAAACAACAGAAATAAAACCAATGGTATTGCGGAAATTATGCAAACTCATGTCTAACTCGAGCAAATATAGCTTAGCTGTACAATATGGCTCGCTCGGGAACTCTTGTCTGAGCCTGTTTACATCTAACCTAATAAGTGACGTGTAAATGTAGAAATTCGAAACACTGATATGCTATTCAATGTTTTCTGATTTCTCGTATGAGAATTCCAATAGTGGATTAATTAGTCTCGTCTCAAATATTGAGATCTATTTCTACAGGCACATGCTCAAGGACTCTTCTCCATTTGTTTAGGTCCAATTTGTCAAGTAACGGAAAGACGCGACAGACTGAAGAGAAGATTGAAATTCTCGAAGCGCTCGGAGAACTGTTACATAATCTCTCTCGTTTAAGTATTAACCCATTACTATTAACTTTAAGTAAAAACTCTCATTTAAGTATTAGGACAAAAACTTTTATTCGTCTTTTTTTCTTTTATATATTTTTCCTTATCATTCTTTCCCTACGTTTCAAACGTTTCTCGATATTACTTTCTTTGTTTAAGCCGTCTCTGCTACTTCTCTTCCAGCTCATGATTGGTTCCTTGTAATAATTGAAAATAAATTTCTACGGTGCTGCTGCACTGTTCACACAGAAAAAAGGAATGATGAGGTGCAAGGCCCTGCAGACGGCGTCAGCTAACTGAAAAACAAACAACTTTGAACGCGTGAAGCTGTCCGCATAGAATGAGGAATACTACTAATGATCGCGAGGCAGAAGCGCAGGATAAAATTTGTCGATTTTTTCGTTAGATATCTAATTTTGTATTGTTGTAAACTTATCCCATAATCACAAAAGTACATATTAGTATAACACGAAGTATTCTGTAATTTTCATTCTGATATTCACAACAATAAACACACGGCACCGCAAGTTTTCACTAGAATGCAAAATTGCAAACTTGTTATATTTAATAATATATAGAATATGCAGTGCCTAATTAAAATTTGAGCTAATTTATAAGTATCACGTATATACCGACCTATATTTGCCAGTGGTGATTCAAAGGGAGGTGAATGAGCCTGTACACGAATGGAGGAGTAGTCAACACAGTGGGCGGACAAGTCATTGACACGGGCAAATCGAGTAATGGCTCTCTTTAGTAAATCAATTGCGAGGCTCAGGTACACGGGAATCCACTATGCGAAGCACGTTCCAGCAGGGCTTGCCAGGTTTTTCACCTGGTGGGATGCTTATTTAATCACGGCATCGTGTGGATTGCGTGCAGGAAGCAGAAGACTACCTGCTGATCGCGCTTCAGGTATAAATCTTCTCGGCTTCCAGAACTTTCTACGGTGCACGCTCTGTTCGGATAATGACCTGGGCATGAATGGCCCATCTCAGAGTATCTCCAATAATGTGTCGACTTACTTTTGTCCCGGCGTAATTCCGGATGGCTTGTTCATAAAATCTTTGACTAGGACAAAATTTCATTTAGAATGAATGTTAATTTCAACGGCGAGATTTTAGCATCAACAAATGCAATCGCAATGTACTTTTTACGCATTTGTAAGCACTAACAGCTTACAATGAGCGAATTTTCATTTTTTCATACAGTCACGCAGACATCTCTCAAATCTTAAGATAAGTGACAATTTGAGACTACAAATTTCGAAAGTAATCCTTTCCAATACTTGTTAATGTACACATTTGAGAGTTCAGAAGTGAACTCTCCGAGAGTATTTGTTGATGATATATATATTAACAAATATCGCTCTCATTGTCAGGTGCTCTTAAGAACTTTCCAGAATTTGATTTGACAATTAATATACAAAACTATGTACCGCAATTTATTTATGCAGAAATATAATTGTTAATTTCTGTTATTTATTACAAAATTTACCTCTTATACATAGTAAATAATGAAAAAAATCAAGTACGTTATAATACTTTTATTTTCGTCAAGCTATAATGACACCCATTTTTGTTGTCTGTTCACTTATTGCTGTTTACCATTATTTATTAATATAAAATAAATTTTTATCATTTGTCCTTTAACGCAAGCTATAGGAGCCGCATATGTAGTTTCATAGTTTGCGAAGCTTTGAAATTTGACACTTGTAACTCATAGCAATGTCCACTTGTCATCTTCGATTTGTTTCGAATACACGTGATATACACGTGATGCATTCGAGTATTTTGTATATGTGTCTCTTACAAATAATCTCAGGAACTACTCAGTTGATTTGAATAATTCTTCCACCACTTAAAACTACATTTCCTCCAGATAGACATAGATTGTGTTTGATTACGTGTGCTTCTCGAGCAACCGAGTGCTCAGTATAAATGCACTGCAAGACGAGTTAAAAGAGCTTTACTTCCATGGAAAACTTAATACAATTTCGAAAGCCCCAGAACAAATTTTAATGCATAGAGTTTTCACCCAAGCAAATTACAAGCTATAAAACATTGCGTGTTTACTACTAAGGCAGAATGTTTCAAGAGTAACCCCAAAGTTGCGAGAGGAATGGGTAGTCACATCGTTAGAAGATTTCTGCAATAAGATATTGTTCTTTTACAGAAAAGTTACTGTTAACGCGCACACGAAATGTCATCCATGTGGAGCCACGTAGGACAGCTAGTGTTATATACATACATGTATCGCGATATAATAAAAAATAAGTGAGATTAATAATGCAGAGTAGGCTACTTTACTTTCTAGCTTTGTATGCACTTCTTGTTTTTAAAAGTGCAAGACAGGAATAATACTCTTACTTCTTTGTAAAAAATCCACTGAGTAGACTGCAGTGGCGGTCCGTTTCCTTTGTCCAAGGTACATATCACTGCAGAGAGTACTTCGCTTGAAGTACGGTAAGAAATTTGAAGTGACGGGAACAAAGTAGGTTCTTGTTTAGCTGCGCGCGTTCGCTCCCTCAAGGAACAGCAGTAACAAAGCACGAGATTGCAGCAAAAGTCTCCGGGAGACTCAACACCCGATGTTCCAACTTACTGCGTCAAAGACTCCCTTCTGTATATATGTACCATTAAGTACACCCGCATCCTGCAGCTGAGAACTAGTTCACGTACACAGACTGCTGAGAAATCAATAACGAGTTTTATAACAAGTCTTTCTTAATATAATTCAAGTAAATTGTAAGTAATTCATTAACTTAGTCTTTTAATATTCTATTCATTAAATTGAAACTGAGTTGCAAAATCTTAATCAGTTGAGAAGTTTTACGAACTACAATTAATTATGAACTTTACTGGAAATAATATTCCGCTATGCGTGTATACGAATATACACTAAAAAATTACCCCGAAGAGATTTTATTCGGTGAAATTCTAAAATACTCGCTTCTGCAGAAACTCTTCTATTTGTGTGACTACTTTATGTTTAGCAAACCATCTGTTTTATAATACTTAAACAAGTTAAGGACTTCGTGACTACGATGTCGAATTAATATTGTTGTACGACAAGATACCGAAGTTTTAAAATACTCTCTTTCGCAGTAGTTTCTGTATTTATTTGACTATTTCGTTCAGACTATAGTTATAACGAATACGATGCACAATTAAAATTCTTTTGCAATAAAACAGTGGAATTCTAAAAATTACCATGATTGATAGTACTTAAAAAAAATGCTTGTACTCGCAATAGTTCTCGCATTTGTTTGATCATTTCCTCCACAGCAATTATGAAGAATATAATGTTCAATTACAAATCTTTCGTGACAAGGCAGTGGCATTCGAAAATATCCCGTTTCAAGTACATCTTGCCTAGCTGGTAAAACTAATACCAATAGCGTCTGCCGTGCCATTACCATAGCATACAAGCATGCTACCATACACCTTCCGTAGTCAAGAAAATCCGATAATTCCTGGCGCAGCATACTCGAGGATGAGAGTGCAGGCGAAGCAGAAATGAAGAGGGTGGTAGAAAGCACGGGACGAGACAGGGTGGTTGAAGCCAGGTCGTTTCCGCAACGAGCCAGGTGCTCTGCTCGCGGCTCTTTTGCCCCAGTACTTCGCAGACCCAGCCATAACTCCAGGCAATAATGTCTCGCGACCTCCGCACATTGTTCTCGATCATATAAACAATATCCTCGAAGCAGATCAATAAAGCGCACGGATTGCCCGCCCTCGAACAACACGCACTCTCCATGTCTTTCTCTCCGATGCATTGTTTTATGCTTGCTAAATATTTTTTACTAGCTTCGACTAACTGGTGCTGCTACGGCATCTAACCGAAGATCGGCATTTATGAAATGATTTGCGTTTAGGAAATTGACAATTTAATACGCAAACCAATGTACAAAATAATATTTAGATAACAATACAAAAATTACGTACTTGCATTTTTATATTTAACAAGAACGAAAGAAATAAGTGCATCGTCGAATCGAACTTTTCAAGCGTCGTTTCGGTTTTAAATTTCGGTCACTTGGCCGGCTGTAGTATGTTTAGTGTTCATTTATAGGGCTATATAATTATAATTACCCAATGTTTTATAATTGCATTATATACTACACGGCATGCCGGACACCATGAGGAATCAAAGGCATGTGAATTACTCTATACATCAGACCCACGATATAAAGCCATAGTGATTCTACAGCATATTACAACCTACTTCTCATTGTAATAAATAATAGGAAAAAATATATCTCTGTAAATTGTTATCAAAACATCAAAATAATTTAACCAACTAATTCCAAGGTGCTTGCGAACAAAGGAGATAATAAAACTAGTCAACTTAACAGCGCTAGGAGTAAACTAACGCAACAGTTCGTGTTTTGGAAAGTGTATTAACAACGGTAAACTTAATTTGGTCACATTAGGAAGGCAAGTCAGCTGAAGGATCTTCATCCGGCGAAATCCGGAGACTCTCTCACGCTGGGAGGAAATCAATACAAATCTCAAGAAGTACTCCACATGCAAGTACAATGTTATATTTTGCTTTAGAAAAACAATAGAATTATGTGCTATTCAATTGCAAAACCCACATGCATCTGGTTATATTTATTTATTTTTAATATGGAGGTAGAATAATAGCAGATTTAATACATGTTTCTGGGAACACGATCCAAAAATATATGCATACATTGAAATGTAAAAAACGCCAAGTAGTCCGCCCCCCCTCCGGTCTCTCACCATCAATTACCCCACTCCACTAAAATAATTTGTTCATTTAAAATTTATTAAAAATAAAAATAAATATCGTTGGATAACGTAATCCAACTCATGGTTCAGACATAATTACCATACAGTAAAGCTAAGTTTTTATTGAATCTTACTTAGATTTAACTTGCGGTTCTTTAAAAAAGAAAGTCTGAAACTATATATAAACATGAATTTCTTTCTCGAACACCTTCCTTTTTAAAAACAAATCATTTCAAGCCGTTCAGCAAAAAAAGGTATAAGTTACATATTATTGTTTTAAACAGTCTTTCACAGTTCATATTAGTACTTTACGGTTTCTGAATACATGAAACTGAATACATTAACTTCAAGATACTTATTCGAAACAAAAGTAGTGAAGCCAACTTCGAGTAAATCAGCGCAACAATCAGCGTGTTGGAAGGTGTATCAACAAGGGGCAGGCTTAACCAGGTCGAATTAGGAAGGCAAGCCAGCTGAAGGATCTTCATCCGGCGAAATCCGGAGAATCTCTCGCGGCAGCGGCGACGGTGGTGGTGGCGGCGGCGAGAGAGCAGCCCGTTTCCCGCATCCGGTGTGCGCGGATTCCGAGCTGCCTAATAACCCGCTCGTCGATCGCGGGCCCGTGTAATTATGGCTGGGCCGATAGAGAGCTGCCGGCGGCCGTGTGAGAGCAGCGCACACACGTGTGTGCGGCTTTCGAAAACCGCAAGCTCCTCCGCTCTACGGAGGCCTTCTCTTCCTCCTCCTCCTCCTCCTCCTACCCCTTCCATCTCGCTCTTCCTGTTCCTCCTCCGGCACACGTACGCACACGTTGCAAGGGGTGGGCTTGGGGATCGGTGGGTGGAGAAGGGGGGGGAGGATAGGAGAGGGTGGAAGGTATCTTCGGCATACATAGGCGGACGAGGACACTATCTATCTCGAGCAGCAGACGTCGCTGAAGATGCGACGCAGCGGTGGCGGCGGTGGCGGCGGTGGCGGCGGTGGCAGAAGGGAGGGAAGAGAAAGGGGGTGGCTTGCTCTCGAGAGTTACCCTCGGTTCATTTACCGGTATTGTTGCTCGACGTGCGTTCTCCCGCCTTGTTCGTGCCTTCTCACCCACCCTCCCCATTCTATTCCCCTCAAACTCACTCCCTACTCGCCGCCACCACCACCACCACCACCACCACCCCATTCTCATCACCCTCTACCTCTTCGCTCGCCTTCCAACCCTTTCTCCTGCATGGCTTACACCTTCCATAGGATACCTGATTCTCCAGCTGCATTCGTCGGCATTCACTACGTGCGCGATGCATACACTTGACTGAAGGCAAAACCTCGCGCGCGTCCTGATAGCTTGTGTCCTCGTTATTAATGCTGCTCGATTTGGTGCACAGTTTTCTTATGCCTATCTTCATGCTTCCTTAGATCCTGGAGCATTACCGAGAATTTTGAGGGATGATCTGGATACTCAAATGGCGGAGGATGCATAAGAAATCCGATTGGTTATGATATGAACGGTAATCATAATGGAATTGATTAGTTATTTTGTTTGAAACGCGTGTATCATGGGAGAGTATTATTTATGGATGTTTTGGGAGATCAAATTTCATGTTGGTGTGTAAATTTGATTTGTATTCGACGATACAAATATTTTTATGAGTTTTAGCACTGGATGTAAAGTTCTTTATATATATTATGCTGAAGAGATTAAAGACACTATTACTTTTTTTGCCAATCATGTTTCCGTTGCTCACTTAAAGTCATTATGTGATTGTAGTGTCAGTAGGCGATAACTTGTTAAACAATAATACGTTGATGCAAAAGTGGATGTAGTAGTAGGCTATCGAGACTCAGTAAATAGCACTTTCGAAATTTTCGAGACTCAGTAATAGCTTTCGAAATTTCAGTTTCACGTTTCCACTTCCCTGTTGAAGCATTTTCATAAAATTTTTCAAAATTATTTTTATTAAGGAACGACATGAATGAGTCTGCGAGAGTACGAGAATGTATGTCTGTTTTATCTTTTCTCAATGTCTTTTCTCACCCCTTCTTTTAGCCTCTTTCATTTAGTCTTTTCTACACTCAAGAGAATTAAGAGGGAGTAAATTTAAAATTTAGAAACTTCAATTTCAACATAAATATTGATGTGTTCTTATAAAGTTTCGTAACAATGCCAAACTCCATTGAGTTATTATAAAATTTTCCCAGAACTAAAAAGGGTAAACACCAATTTTGAACGAATTAAAAAATTACAAAACAGCCGTAGTGGCTAGAAAAGCGTCACCGGCTTGGCCGGGTCCAAATCAGTCTCCCGATTAGGCCCTGATTAAAAACCGAGACGCCAGTCCATACCCTGACCCGGTCTCCGAATCAATTTCGAACAGAAACATTTGACATCGGCGCCTGATTATCGCCAGAAAAATCGAAATACAAGGTTTCTAGAATATTAAATACCTTAAGTTCGAAATTCTCTATGTAGGCTTCATGTTAGAGTGATCGAACTGAGCGTATAAGCGAAACCTTCTGCGAACCGTCCAATAATCTTCCTTTGCCACCCAAACTTTCCACGGATGTATGCAACGGATAATGGCGTATAAAGAATAATACAGGACCCTTTGATCAGTCACTTTGATGAACGTGGCGGAGAAAAACTCCGGCCGAAGGATAATTTAGCGGGAAACTTTGTCGGCGGCTCTCGAGTGTTTGGCGCGAGGACACTCGAGGACGGCCGCTTTGAAGGTGTGAATTCGAAATACGGCTGTGCAGACATATACGGGCAATACTTTCACGGTTACCAACACAGCCTTATCTGAACGAAGGCGTATATATGTCCGTGTCCATGGCAATCTGACATGGTACGTTAGCATTAAAGACACGTCTCCGCCGCCTGAGCCAGCCCCCTAAGGCACTGCCCGCTTTGTTCTCCATTTGCAATTACAAACAATTAATTACACTGTCGAAGGGCAGTAGCGCCGTGTGCAAATAAATGCTCCGTTTAACTTAACTTCTCCGTCGCCAGTACCGGACGTCTACTGACACGCATGCTTACTACATTCTTTTATATATCTATAGCCTTTTTCAATTAACGATATCTAATACAATTACATATATGTTGTTGTTTGATTGAATAAACTTTATTCACTGATCATAGCATTTTTTTAACATTTTAGAAATGTGCACAGATATTACGCTTTTTGATTATCGTCAGTCAAGCTGATGATTTATTTATAAAACATATATGTGATAAGTCTCACATGTTCGCTTTTAAACGTGATGTTACAAGACAAACTTATTTATTTTCCTGTGTCCTTATATCTAGTTCATCATAAGTTTTGTTTATTGGCCCGGATGTTCGAGTAATTTTTTTATCAACTGTATATTGATGCTCCATTGTACCTTATTAGTCAGAAATATTTAGTTGAAAAAACATAATAAAGAGAGGTTAGGTGGCGCCGCTGGGCTACCACTAGAGCAACGGGCGTGCAGACACACGTGGCTTCTTCAGAGAAAAAGTCATGGTTTGTGAGTTCACGGGGGGAATACAGTAGATACTCCAGATTCTTTCGAGCGGCTCCAAGTGTTCGTTTATGCGGTTAAACGCGGTTTATGAATGCTGGAATCTCTCCTTCGCCAGCCACACACTCTTTCTCTAGCGTGGCTACCGCTACCTTCCCAGTTAAGTGGTTGTTCTTTAATGCAGCATGCGAACCGGCATACTTGTAAAGTAGTATGTACCGCCAGTGCAACTGGCTTTGCATGGTAAATGTCAAGACGTCTTCTTGTAAGGATGGTAAATAAGAACTCACTACATATGCTTTCTAAACGTTAATGTATTCCTCCTAACTGTACCACCATTGTAAGTTGGTATTGTGAAGAAGCCTTGGTTACTACTTTTCAAGTACCGTAAGCTATTTTTAACTAGCTGATTTTGGGTAAACATTTAAATGTCTGCTATTTATTTCTAAGTCAGTATTATTGCGCTGTGGAAGAAAATATTTCTGGAACGATGATGGCTAGTCGAAGAATATACAGTGTTTGGAAATAATATTATGTAAAAGTATGTCTGAAATGTGTGGGTTATTTGTGACTAGTAAGGATTATGAATAATTTCACGTGAATTTTTACCCGTAGTTTCCATACATAAATGTATTCTCCGTAATTGTATCAATGTTCGAAAGTTGTAAATGCACAGAGCAGGTAATTTTTCACTTCTTAATGCACGATTGTTTATACAAGTTTTGGGAATGCAGCAAGTAGAAGCTTGTTCAGTTACATTTGATTCGACTTGAGTTGAGAAGAAATAAGAGAATTTTAAAAGAAATCAACATTTGCGTGTTGTTTAAAAAGGAACTAAGGAAAGGAACTAGCAGATTTCTCTTGATGAGGCATATGATAACGCTGGAATAATGTATGGCCTCGCCGTAAGACGAAGAGAACAATTTTTACACTACGAAACACAAATTAAGAGAACCTTGCACAACCGTGCAGTTAATATATTCAACTACAACAACTGTATAGGAATGAGTGAGAACCATCCACGAACAGCTATTCCTATAACACAACGGGCAGAACAATACAAATCAGAAATTTTAGGAAATTTACCACCACCGTTCCCACGTTTCATCAGTCTCAGTTCACTACGGAAAAATCCTAATTACAATATTAACTTAGATTTAGCGAATTTATGGGATTCCACGAAGCAACATCAATTTTCTCCAGTGAAAGCCTAGCAATCTTGGAAACTTTAAAATTAATTTAAAATGAAAGCAGGAAGAAACATATGTTCTCTGACTGTATGTTCGGTTTCATGGCAACTAAAAGTTCACAAACAAACAACTCAACTATCCAACAGATCCAAGTAATCCTAGACAATCTTGAAAGAAACGAATACGATATTAAATTAATATAGATTCCATTACATAAAGGTATCCCCAGAAATGAACCAGCAGATTTTCATGCTAATGGAGCAACACTACGACCTATTAGCATAAAAGATGTGGCAATCTTCGATATGGAAAGGTATATACACAAAGAAGTTTGTAAATACTGAGAAAATAAGTGGAAAACAGGAGCTCCCCTTAAATTGTATGAAAACAGAAGAAATCTTAAGAAAACAGTACTAGGTAAAATAACGGACAACAGCATCAGAACCAGACTCAGGATTGGTCACACTATACTAAATTTAAGAGAAAACTGTAAAAAAGCAATCAACAAGTTTTTAAAACTTATTGTCTTATACCATAAAATTTAATGTAATACAACAAGTATAATAATAGTGTATAATATACCACATATAACGTGGTTGCTATAAAACTCCTACACTTGTACAACGACCTAAAATAAACTTTAAAGAAATAGGATGAAACTAATACTGCCGAACATTACACATTTTAGAAAAACACAGAAGAAAACGGAAAACGAATGTATGAAACGAATCATGCATACACTGAAGTAAAAGTGAGGAAAAAAGTTTGATAATCAAATTTTTTAAAAATACCGTACTTGCAACAGAATGACATCCGAGTAATTGTAACTGTTTGACAAATCCACAATTAAAACTTCAACATTTGATGATCACACAGCCGAAAGAGCTGCCCAAATTTAACTTTGCAACGCAATCGGCCGGTGACATCGAAAGGAGCATTCGCACAAGTACTATAAACGGCTATGAATATCCGATCAGTCGTAAAACGTTCGGGAGCGCGGCGCGTCTTCGTCAGACTCTAAATCCAAATGGCGGAACGATCGCACGCAACACGTAAAAGCCAAATGGCCGTAAAAGCCTGGTAAATCGCAAGTTCAATTGTACGGCGAACGAAAAGACTGTCTCCCGATATCATTAGTGAGAATGGAATCGGGAAATCCACGGTAGCCGCCGCGCCGCGCCGCGCCGAGCGGCCGCGCTATTAATAACGGTAAACGGGCGACAATAATGCGGAATCAATCGGGCTGGAAGGCGTAAATAATTCAGCGAGAAGAGGCCGATAATGAATTCGGAAGAATCGGGAAGCTTAAGGAAAACAATTTCTTCGATCACCCCTACTCCATCCCACCCACCCACCCACTCTCCCTCAATTGTCGATGGTTCGCAAAATCGTGGCGCGGTAAAGCCACTTGAGGAACAAGAGGGGGTGGGGGGCGGCAGAAGGAGAGAGAGTGAGAGAAAGATAGAGGGAGAGACGGCTAGCGGTGGCGTCGCTTGAAGCGAGGGAATAAAAGGCCTCACTCAATCATTAATAATCCGCGTTACAAGAGCAGCTCTTCCACTACCACCTTTTTACTCCTTCAACCATCCTCGCGATGCTTCTCCCACGCGACAGCGCCACTCCGCTAAGGTTTCCTTATAACGTATCTACCGTATAAATGCATATTATCCATCTAGCATATCCGACACCTTACACGCGCGACGTACAAGTGGCCCGCTCTTTTATTAGCTTATGGACGTCCACTACAATTTCCGGTATGCCTCTCTTAACCCACAACTGCTATTGCGCTCCGCTTCTTTCCAAGCCTATTGCCGTGGAACGCATCGCTGAGTTTTCTCTTTGAATTCTGTGGTTTCTAACGATTTGTAGGAACGCGTTCTTTACTCCGTTGGAAGAATAATATTGTTTTCTCGAACTGCGTGTGGTCCTTAAGTGCTATGTAGTTATCCATACATGAGTTTGAAAAGTAATGTTTGGTTTATAATTGTTAAAAAACCGTAAGTGCAAAATAAGAAGGAGGGAAAGACTTCCGTTCTGAGTTTAATGGAGGGAAGAAATGATTGATTAAACAAAAAAACTAAGAAAAGATTAGATGAGAGTATTGTCACGTACTGTTAAGCTGCTTATAAGTGTAGAAGGTCTTAAAATAAATATACCTTGCAACTACAAACATTAACGTAAATACCCTTGTTAATAAAATACAAGAAGATTGTGAAATGCGTAAAAGCTTATATTAGCTTGATTTAATCACGGATTCATTTCATGGTTTATTTCCACATAAATTACAACAATAATTTCAAATTTGGTATTAAAATTGCTAATGGAAACTAATCCCACTGCATCGAAAAGGACCGACAAATTTCATAAATTTCCTCTCTAATTAATCGGGGACAGTGTATGTACAATACATATATGACATTGTAAATACATTAATATTCATTAAATAGTTATTATACAGCAAGATTGGTGAACCATGAAGTGATTTAAAAGCTACATGTAAACATGTAGATGAATATGTATTGAAAATGAGAGTCATAATTGCTGATATAGTAAGAACGTGAAAATAAAAAGAATTACAATTTCTTCAGCATTTAATATGTCGACATATACTTAACAGCCATTATACAACAACATTAATAGTATCTATTCATCAGCATATTCCCAAGTGTATCGAACTTAACATTAATACCATTAAATACAACAGAAAAAACACCTGATCTACTACAAGTTCGATTTTCACATTCTTACTGTACGAAACTTTGGTACTTCATTATATGAATATATGGCATATTTTTTGTACGCTCCATTTTTTGCTAAATGAAAAAATTCCAATTTTCTACTGTGACAATCTGACTCAATATGACCCTAGATAATCTAATACATTATCCAAACACATGGCACTTTCTGATTTTAGATCATGCAACTGCGAGCAATAGTGGTCAGGGTAAAAGACACTATTACAAAAAATTAATTAGCGACGCTTACAGTGTTGATTCTACGTAAATTAAAAAATTATGCAAATTTTCGCAAAAGGTGATTCTTAAAATAGAAGAAAATACTGATGAATCACATACGCAAGAGTTTCGGGAAAAGAATATTCCGAAGTACATCTATTTTTAAAGCTTTTAAGTACGCGACCCCACTTAAATCTCTTGAGTATCTTTCGTAAAGTAAAGTAAGAGTAAAGTAATACTGTAACTCTATTTTCCTGTTGTCTTGGAAGAGCTCCATACGGCTACTATAGTTTCTTCTGATACGTTTAAGTTATCTTTTCCTTTATTGGATGATCTCTGCTTTCGGATTGTAAGTTTTGTCTCGACTGCTTCCTCGCGTTTCATATTTCCTTTGTGCTTATCCCATCGGTCTTGTTGTCCATCGAGTTCAGGCTTGTTCTGCTTCTTCTTACGTATCCTTCTGTTTGTTACGTGCCGCTTGACTGCTTCGGGATTAGCCATGTTTCTGCTACGCATGGTTTCTTGGTTACTGTTCCTTTGTTTTTCGCGGCAAACGAGCGCGTGTAACGTTCTTTTTTTGTGTTATTCTTAGTATAGAATTTCTATGTTAAAGATACTTCCAGATCCAATAGAAAATGACTGTAACACGACAAATTAGCGTCAAGAAGCTCTCCATCTAAGTTAAAATTTAAATCCTCCGATTCAAAAGTTAAATAAAATTCCAATTTCAATTTTGTTGTAATTAATCATCCAAGTGTTAGTTTTGTCGGAAAAGTTATTTCAAGATAGATGCCCAATTATATTTGTGAGAATTTGTAACAAGCAAAACGCGTGATATTAAGTTTCGTCCATAAAATACGAGTCGTTTTCGACCATTTCTCAACACTTAGCTGGCAGATCATTTGGGATTCTATCTAACAGAACATTCAATTTGCAGAAGTAATAAACAAAAAATAATTAACAGCTGTACCGAAGTCAAAATATGCAACATAGGATTGACAGCAATAAATATTAATTAAAATATGTTTCCATGTGTATTAAAGTGATATTATATTTCTAACAAGTTTCGATTTCAAATTTAGGACGACGGCTTAAAGTAAGAAAAACTTTGAAATTTAACATTTTAATGGGCAACTCGAAATCGCGCTGAAAATATTACATCAGAAAAACGACGTGAAATTACAGTTGCTAATTATTCGACAAAGCAAACACTTATTTCGCATCTATTACAACAGTGGTTCTTGTGAAAGGCACCACGATTTGTTGGGGGCACCCGGTATAACAGGTCCGCGACTAGCTTTGATTGAATTTCCATTTTTAACGACATGGCTGGTTGAATCGGCTGCCATTAGATCGAGTAAAGTGGCACCTGTGCACTGAAAGGTACGTATTCACGTGACGCGAGCGGTAATTGATTTTATTGATTAGCCCGCGTAAATAACCGAGTCAATTGGCATTGAGCACTCGGTGAAAAGCTAAACCGATTAACGATAACGATGCCGGGAGAAAGATTGCGTTACTTTCTGCCGGTTAATCAACGCATATGTCATTCCGTTCTACGTTGTGTAAAAACGGCTAAACTCGACAGAATAAATGTCGTCAATGTAATCTTTGTACACCAGTTGGTACTCGACTGTTTTTTAGTCAGCGCTTCTGACACTCTTTTGCATGTTGTGGTGTAAAAGCGTCAGAACATGACAAAATAAATGTGATTATTGTAATCTTTGTACACCAGTCGGAGTTCAACCCTCTTCTACAAATTAGTCAGCACACATGTCGTTCCTTTATAAGTTGTTATATAAAAGATGAAGTATAATAAAGGGAATATCGGTATTTATTTACAATAAGGGTAACCACTTTAATTTCAATAAGCTGCACATATGTTGTTTAGCTTATCATTCCGTTTTCGTTATCGTAACGTTTTTCTATATAAATGTTATTATCGCTCAGCATTATTTTCATATTTTAAGACACATATAAAGGACGTTACAAATATCTCTGTAACATGTCTGAAACATGTCCTGACCAAGCTGCAAGACGAAATCTACAACCGAGTTTAAAAATGCCTTTAATACGTGAATGAAAGGACTCTCAATATAGATGACTATTCTACATTCTAAGATCAGTATTACAAAATGTTAATTCATTCAAATCAACGTTTGGTTTGCAGAGAACCACTAATTTCAGGATTATGCGTATATACTATTGGGAAAACGTGCAACGACCAAGCAACACTGTATTAACAGCATCTTTGAAACGTTCAAAAGATGTAAGGTTCAGATATTGTTAAAAAGTCTTTTGTTTGGCGCCTTTGAGACGCTCTAAAAATACCACCAAAAGTATGGAGGCATTTTAAAAATGATAAAAAGTGGAGTTCTTCGAAATGTTTTCGATAAAACATCTTTAAAATATCTTACAAATATTGTCATATGTGCAGTGATGAAAATCGCATAAAAAAGGAATTTCAAAGAGGTTGTGTGTTACTTGAGTATGACTAAGACCAGAAACTTAGAGAAACTTTATCGCTTGGAGGTTTCACTATTAACCCTTGGAACTTGGCGTCTTGCAAGATAGCTCTGGGTTACTGGTCGCAACATTGACAACTCCAGAATTGGTTAGGCGATATCACTTTTGCACGCGAGCGTAGTTAAGGAGCCTATTGTCCAGTTTTTGATTGTTTGTAAATATAGATTGAACCCAAATACTAAGAAAACGTCTACATACATACATATGAGACACATTTTTGTATTATATCTCTGAAACCAAGACCGAGTAGCGATTACATGTATATGGAAAAATTGCTCAGAATTACTGTAAATAAATGACGTCAACACATTTGCTGTTTCTACACACATTGCAATGTAAAAACAGCAGGATGCGATGGAATAAGTCGTCAGTGTAATCTTCGTACATCGAAACACACACATAGCAGACAACCATCAAACCTTTCTTGTCGACTAAGCAGAAAACTGGCCGATGAAAGATCGATGTTGACCCGTGTAAAGGCGTCAGGTGCATAAAAACTAACTAACAAACTTATCGTGGATGTCTTTAAATGGAACCCACATTTTTTCATCACTGACGATACCTGCGAAGGCTTGAAATACCTGCCTCCAAGACTTTCATTACCTTCAAAATATTCAAATTCCTTTCAAATTACTTCGTGCAATTTGGAGATTCTACTTGACCTATATTTTATTCCAAGTGTCCTTAGAAAGTGTCAATTTCCGAGGAAGAAAAAGATGTTCTTTAATCATCAATTTCTCTGCGTTTTTCATGTAACTAGCATATAACTTCATATTTATTAATATTGAATTGGTTTGTCTATGATCTTTCACAACAGCGAATAGTTTTCATAGCTTAGAGGCAATATTTCACAAAATTTTTGTATAGCACGCACTTAGCAGCAGTAAGAAATGTGCGTACTAAACTTCGCAGATTTTGGCTCTCTGGTTTGGATGATACCGTGATGAGCGAGCAAGAGAAGAAATTCTATTTTTTACAAAATTGACGTCCTGCCAGAAGGATAATCATACAGCAGCGAACATAGAATTAGAAGTAGTCTGTCACCATGACTTAAACAGTATCATACTTTTAAAAACAAAAGAAAGTTAGCTCAAACAATTCTTGCAATATTTTATCTGTTAGATGTAAGACGATGTTGTTTTCGATGCGGCGAAGACTTGGTTAATATTTCTAAGATATCTTAAGTTATTTGAAACTATTAGTTACTTTTGACTATGCGTTTAAATATGTACTATTTATTTCACGAACAACAAACAATTTCATACTATGTACAATACTTATGTATAATATGTATAATACACCAAGTATTTTCATCGGCTATTCATTTTGCGAAATAAATCAGTTTTATTATAATTCACCTTGCCTGTTAATTGTATTATTATTTGCACAAACGCCAACTGACAGATGGCCATTGATAGTTTCCACGTTTTTAACATTTGTGATATATTATATTATATCGACATCGTTGAGTCCATAGCAAAAGCATCACCCTGTATATACGTAATATTTCAGAAGAACGCAGAGAGAAAGCTTTAACGTTGAATTCCAAGAGTTACTTGCATGTCTCATATAAATTTTAGGGCCTCGGATACCCTTTGTCTTTTATTGGCGCACGGTGGTCTGAAAAAGTATCCATCGAGATGCCGCCAGGAAAAGCAGTATCGGCTTTCCAGAAATGTTGTGCATGCGGCAACAATAACGGCTCGGATAAATAAGTGTTGTCTGAGAGTCATTACCCTAAATTACGCCCATTCTCACAGCTGTGCCAATCAAGCTTACGTGCATAGATACAGATATTGATTATTGGGAACGTTGCATTTATTAACTTTTTAACACAGGACTTTTCAACAAAACAAAAAATATCAGATTACCGGTCGCTGATTATTTTCGCGGTTGGAATATTCATTATGTACTTTTATGCAGCATGTGGATGACAAAAAAGAAGAATCTACTCATAGATAAGAATCCATATTGAACAACCTAACCTTTAAAAATATGAACTACTAAAAGTCTGAGCTATGCGGCAAACCGTATATTTATAAAGTATCTTACTAAATATTTCTCATTTCGGAGACAGTGTAAAGCGAATACGACGCTGTTATTAATCCTTTAGTTTAGTGGTGAAGTTTTGCTGAAAATCTTTATCTGCTTGCGGAGTTAAAACCAAGGCTAGTATTCGTCATTACCATAAGGATAATCAGTTCCTCATGACCAGTATCCTCGTCAAACACAGATAAATGGTTAAAAACATGGTACCTCTAACATTTGTTGTTTCAATCATGCATCCAATTAAATATATTATTTCTACTAGTGAAGCAATACTGCAGAATATTGTTTAGAATTCTTTAAAGTGATAATGCAATGCAACTCCACATAGATGTAGTCGTTTTAAATATTGTTATAATAAAAACTTCAATCACACTTGATTCTATCTTCACACACTTGATACCTTGAATGTCATCGCAAGTTTCTTATATTTTTAATACGCTATTAAAACTTCAGCATTAACCGAACTTTTAAAGACAGTTTTTCTAGAATAATTCATCTTAAGAAGGAAGTTGTCTTCCTTAACAAAATTTGTTCAAGACAATCTGGGTGTGCAAAAACTTTTTTGACCCACCGTATACGTTAGTAACAGAGGTGTAATTAAGCAGGTAAAACCTATATCGAGTAGTTATTAGGGACATGCACAACATGGCACAACTATTCGTAAAATTATCTTTATTTTATATTATATTTTTATTGCATTTTATATTAACTCAAAGTTTCAGACTGTTTTATCAACGCGTTGAGTGGTCTAGCACGCGATCCAGTTCAAGATTCAAACTAAATTCTTATGCTATATTTAGTGCAAACAAATTAACCGAATAAGCACACTAAAATAATTTGAATTACATATTAGGAAAATTGCACCCTTATACAAGCAGAATACCAATCATGTTTCTCTAAACTCTTCAGGAATGGCAAAGTAGTGGTAGAATTTAAATATAATAATTAAAAACTATCGTTTAAAAATATGTTTTTGTATCGTGAATATGAAAAAAAACATCGTACAATAATATTAACTATTTCTAAAACGTTCGGAACAGAAGATAAACCATAATTGCCTTAATAAATTACCATTACGTTTTCCCCGCCTGTACTTTATTATGTTTGAAAGTTAAGTACACTATTTTATATTTATAACATAAAAGCATATTTTTAAAAAATGTTTAAATTTTCTATACAGAATACTGAGAACATGGCGAATGAATCAATGGCAGCATTTTTATTCGCAGCACATTTTAAGGTAAGAGAGTATGGGAGAGCTGGAATGGGTAAGAGCATAGTGCGCACAATATAGTTAAGTGATAAAACTACTGATGCGTAGATTGAAAGCTCGCAGTAGCGTAACACGTAGTGCAGTGACGGAACTCTCCACATAGATAGTAATGCACCATTAGCGACCGCAGACAAAAGTCTTTTAGAGTTTTAAGGAGATGTATTGGGGCATAAAAAGTTCGTAAAGGCAGACACGCCAAATTAAAAGTTAGTTTTACAATTGCTATGGTTTGAGAAATCTAGAGTAACCAAACCAAAGATCTGGCGAAGGTAACATTTTTAATATTAATTCATACTTGTTTGCATAGTTGTTTCAGATTTACTAATATAAACTCAAGGAATTCATTTAATGGAATTATAGCTGATAGATTCTCAATCATACATTTGAATTAAAATATTAATTCTGGCTTGCAGTTTTACTTCAACTAGTTATGTTAGCTTCTTTACCTTGGAAGTGGAGTGAACTCGAATAGGTTTAACATGACAAAAAGTGAAGTGGACCACAAAAAGTTAACGCTTAAAATAAAGCACGATTTCCTTTGAAACTAACGTGGACTTGAACAAAACACAAACAACGGAACAAAATAAAGTGGAGCGCAAAAAACAAGAGGTTAAAACAAAACTTGATTGCCCTGGAAATTAAAGTGGGTTTCAACGGGTATAACTAGACAAACTAAAATGGACCGCGAAAGGTTAAAGCAGGAAGTAGGAAGTACGATTTTCAAACGCAACCGATTGGAACACGGCTGACGATGGTAATCTGTGCGAGCGGAGAAGAGTGAATCGCAGGGATTGCACGTGCCAGCCGAACTCACTGGGAGTAATGCACCTCGAAGGTATCGATGCGAGAAGATCAGCAATAAAGGCGACAGTAAAACGTTAATAAACCTTGCGCACTGACAGCGCTTACATGGCCGTCTCTCCACTCGTCGGATTTAGCCTCTCATGCCTTCTTCCTCCCGACTCTCTCTTTCTCTCTCTCTCTCTGTGTCCCTCGTTCGCTGCTGGAGAGCGGTGCTGCCAGCTGTTGGTTGAGGAGGGCTGCTAAATAGGTCAGGGGGGAGTCCTAATAAGTACAACTACACACACGCTCTGCGATCGTTACACGCGCGCCTCTCACAGTAGAGCGTCGCTTTTCATTCGACGCCGCCGCCGCGCCGACCGGCCGCCGCTTCGTTAGATGATCCTACTTTGCGTCTACCTTGCTTCCTCTCTTCCCAATATTTAACCCTGAATCACTGGCCTGTTTCAATTCGCCCCTGATTGGAAATGCTTCATAATTCGCAACTGCGCACGGTGTGTTATTTGCACTCCAATCGGTTTTATATCATGTTGTATCAGTTTCACTTATTTATGACCTATTTCTACTGAACCACGTTCCTTGAGATTTTACATACAATACATACGTGGTTGCGGCGACAATGCAATCTATCGTTAAATTTAAGTTGATCGCCCTCCAAATTGTTAATAAGCAGAAATCAAATTGAGGTACGCTATGAAATGGAAAAATATGAAATGAAAAAATATAAAAAATGTCATGGCTTATAGGGGGTTATGCAAGTGGACCAAAATTAGTTTCAATGTGCTGGCAAAAATAAAAGAAAATGCGAATAACGATTTAAAAAAAGTGTAAAATGACGAAACACTGTATACATAAAAATAACAACCATCTTTTTAAAGGTACACCTTTTTAGCAGAATGCAGCAAAAAGTAAAAAAATTATTGGTTTGTGCATACTTGCTATTATCTATCGTTTGAAGCCTATTTTGTCAAAAAGTCAACTACAAATACTAAAACACAAACTAATATTAGATAGTACATACAAAAATATATTTTCATTGTTATTGTTATCAAGAACGAAAAAAGGTGCATACTTTATCCGAACTCGAAAACCGATCATTTGACCTGGTGTGGTACAATTAGCGTTAATGACACATCGCGAGCCGCCTGAAATCCTCGTATCTTACGGCAACACCCATCATTAACCATATCAGCGACAGCATCGCACAAGCGATAGAGCCAGGTAAATACGCATACCTGGCGAACTGGCAACTCTGCTGGAGTAGCAACAGCGGCAGCATAGGCACAGAGAGACTCTAGATTGCGGTAACAAGAGGAAAGGACGCAGGAGAACGGGCTTAGGCGAAGTTCGGGCTTCCTCCAGGTAAAATCGGAATCGGGTATCAGAGTTCTCTCCTTGGATGGTGGGAGGAGGGCCAACGCCGATGCCGGCGACGCGCGAAAGGTGCTGGAGATGAGAGATGCCACAGAGTGAACACCGGAAGAGAAGCGAGTGTTCCGTGGCTCTTGCTCCAGCCAGCTGGATCGTCTCTCTATCTCTCTTCCTCTCGCGTTCCTGTTCGTTCTCTCTCTCTCTCTCTCTCTCTCTCTCTCTGCGCTCTTCAACTGTAACTCGATGCGAAGGAACTTGACGGGTGGGTCTTGCTGCTGATTAGAAGCGCTCCAGCGAGTTTGCTGGTTCTCAGAGCATTGAGGATTAGTCCGAGACGCGGGTTCTGAAATGCGAGAACATCCCTGTGGCTCTCTCTCTCTCCCTCTCTCTCTCGCGTAGAGACACACTTGCATCTTGGCGTGAGAAATAAAAGGCTCATTGAGACGGAGGGTCATTGACGACCCTCGATACACATTTCATTCTTGACGGGCAATGTTGCCTAGGGAAAACAAGGCAAATGTGTTTAACCCTGCGAGTTCAGTAGATCGCGATTATTGCACTCCTACTCCAAAGCGCTATGCAAGGAGACTATAAAATACTCAATATATTCGAAATATTTGATATTAAAAACTATTGTATTCAGGATGTCTGCTCTACTTCGTGATTGTTGGATAAAGGAGGTGGTGTTCGACGCCGAGCTCTTATCAGAAGGCATCACCGTCTTCCCCACTTTGTAGAAAGATTTTCTATTATTAAACAACGATGGTTAAATTATGCAGCTGTTAGTGTACTTAGTCGTAAAACCGATTAATATCTCAGCACCTGTTAGATGCGCTGCATTAGTTGATACGACGTCTGCTTAAGACTTAAAAAGTCAAAGATTATCCAGCGGATTATAGTCGCATCCATTTAAGGGAGTTCGTACACCCGAAATGCAAAAATCGAAGTTTAACTTCGACATTTTGAAAATGTATGAAAAGCAATGTTTTGTGCTCATAAAATAAGTGTAAAGTAGGTTATTTCAAGTATATTATAAATTGATTTCCTTAATCAATGGATAATAATTATAAAATTATTGCCGTGAATGTATGAACGTTTTTTAAAAAATCCAAATGGAACAATTTTGTTCTAGAAAGAAGTCATTTAAAGTTAGTATATAACAGGACCGATTTTAAAAAATGCAGTTTTTAATTAAATGGCAGCCTCTTAAAGTCAAAAATACCAATAAAAGTATAGTAATTATCAATGGTGAAAAAGTTACTTTGGATTTAAGAAGTTGACGTTTGTTTACGTACGTTTTCTTCGTAAACATTCTTGTAAACTTTGTGTAAGAATGTTCGATCCGATATTTTTGTTTCTAACGATGTAACATAGTTTGTATTATAACAATCTAATGTTTTTATCGGAACGATCACATCTTTCATACTAATATAGAATGTAAAATGCAAACTAATACAAAAGCAATATTTTGATAATAAATAAAGTTATACGAGTCTTCAATGTTTACTAATACAGCACAGTAAAACTGCTTCAAATACTTTTCATACACGATCCAAACGTTCTGCATACATAAGAGTTTAAAAAAGTTTGATCGGCCGGTTTTTGTTTTTAACGATGTAAGATGGTTTGAGTTATGGCAATCGAATGTTGCTATTTATATGCTTGGGAGTCTACATACGGAAAAGAGTCACGCAGGGGGGGCCATTTATCGCGTAAGCTGCCACGCGTAAGTACGTAGCCTCCGCTGGTAGCATCGTGTAACGCGATTGCTATCTCGAAGTTAAATAATAGTTGCGCGGCACTCCAGGCGCTCATACCAGCCTGTAATATATGTTGTAGGACCCTCGCCGATTAAGATAAGGGAATGGGATTACTCGTTGATGGGAAGTTCAGCGCCGACGCGATCGTTACTAATTTAATAACTCATCCGACGAGCTATCATGAAATACGTGCGGGTGTTAGCTGCTCCTCGTCACGGTACCTGAGTGCGTGCGCACCTCGCCTTTTCTTAATGCCACGCAAAATGTGGCAATGTTGCCGCGATTATCTCTATCGAGTGTAGGTCAGTGTGGAACGAGTTCGGACGTTAAAGATAATTATACAGGGTCCGGCGAAAGTCCCGCAACAGTGAATATTTAAAGTACGAAGCGGTTTTTATAAAAAAGTTTCAAACAAAAGCTGTAGGGTCTTTGAAAGATCTTTAAACACATGTACTCAGCTGACCTTGCGCTAAAGAGTGAAGATCATTTCCAGATCACCGTAATTTTTTTAAATGCAACTTTATGCTTTGATGATACAGAATTGAAGAAGACATCGAGAGGTTTTCGAAGCACTGACTAACGACGTCTTTATGTTGACAATTATCTGAGTTGCGGGCTTTGGAAGAGGTACAACCAACAGCATCAGTGTTATCCAAGGAGTGCCAAGGTGGATAAGATCGTTTCTGCCGGAAATACCTTCCGCAAAGCTCGCAATTCAGATGACTGTCACCATAAAGAAGTCATTAGCAAGTATATTCCTCTTGATATCATTTTCAACGCTGCATTTAAAAAAAAATTGCGTTGCGAAATGACCTTCACGCCTTAACGCAAGGTCAGCTGAATATATGTGTGTAATAGATTTTTCAAACCCGTGCAGCTTTTGTCTAAAACAATTTTTAAAAACTGCTTTATGTTGAGACTTTCATCGTTCCTGGACTTTTGGCGGACTCAATACAGATGAAGTTGCATATAGTGTTTGGATGACGCTGATGGAAACGTTCCCAGAACTGAGATATATTAAACTACAATAAACTTATGCAACAACTATGGGATGAATAGAATGAAAAACTCCAATAAAATAGTGTTCCGTAAATATTAGTTCTTCCCATTTTGTTCACTATCATTTGAAACATTAGTCTAGAAGTATTACTGCTCACAATATTTGTTTTATAGTATATTCTACACTATCAGGGGTTTTGTCTTTTGGTTTATAGCGTTTCATACACTTAGCTTACATTTTTGATCGAACTCGGTTTACTGGGACTATAAATTCTCTAGGAAATTTCATCTACTTTATCGCCCATATAGGAAAAAATGGGACTGCCAGCGTAAATCAAATGACAGTACTGCAAAATTTCAATCAAATTAGATCCATTCTATATAATTTTTATATTTTTCTGTATCTCTTGTTACGGATAACCGTAAATGCTATATGTTTCCAGAGCAGCACCATTCCTTTTCGTTCTGTCTGACGCATTCACGTGTAAACTGCAGCAACAATAGTTGTTTGCATAATACGTCATTCCGTTGTAATGCGACACCTTGCTATCAGTGCGCGGACCTTCGCACTCCGAGCGTCCCTCTGTATGGCTGGGCCGCTGTCACAGGGACTCGGCTCTCCACTAGATGTTAGTCCCAAACTTGCTCTCGACACGAACGGTCCTAATAAAGTGTACTTTTAATCGTCGTGCTCCTGCCCAACGTCGTCCTGTCTTACCATACGTCCTTTGCTCTGTACTCTCCTCCATTCATGGAGTTATGTTCACACTATGCAAATTAATGCATTTTCATTATTTTCAAAGAAGCTAATACCTATTTACATTTCATAGTGTTATCATATTGTTTACTAAACCAGTAAAAATGACTCGTTTTAAAATTGTGTATAAAAACTACTCAAATCCATAACATTGTATTTTTGCGAAATTTTATACGATTTTTATTACAATATTAGCAGAATGATATTTATAAATTTATCCTGCCACTTTCCTCGCTTTTGTCAAAGTTATGCGTATACACGCACGCTAGATATGCCAAAACTAATAAAAATTACTGGCTAGTAGGTCAGCAAAAAGAATGTAAGTTTTAGAGAAAGTCAATTAGAAAAACAATGAAACATAAACGTATATGCAGTATAAACAAATGTGTTAGAAAGAGACACAAGGGCTGCAGCTGTTATTGTTCCTTTCTTAGTTTGTTTATATTTGATAAACACCTCTATCTCATACTTTTATTATTACCTATTAGTCACACAAAAACTTTGATGGAATATAGTTCGGGTTTCTAAATAAGCCACTCACAAATTAGTTTATACCCCATAATTGTTGTAATATTGTTTACTATTTCCCGTCCCTTCTAGGATTGAATTTACTACAATACAAAGGTAAGTAATCTACATGCATTGTGAAGAAGAAAATAGGACTTAACTTGTAAATATTTCCTATATCACCTATAAATATTTCACCTTTATATTGACTGACATGAGTAAGGATAAAATAATGATATTTTCTTTGGATATAATATTCTCTTAATAACCACTCATTTTGACTGGTCTGGTTGAAATAGCTGTAGATAGCCAGCAGTTTCGGTGCGAAAGATGGACCATCATTCTGTTTGACAGTTTTAGTGCTTGGCGGCTCACTGTTTAGAATTCTCGTTTAGATTGATAATTGCAAATCGCTTCATAGTGCTTATCGAGGTGTTAGTCATTCAACAAAAGAGACTTAAAGAGTTTTCACGAGATTACGTTCGTCAGCAGTTCATTCTGGAGCATAGCGGTAGAGAGCAGGGAGTGTTCTCGGTAGCCCATTAATTTGAGCAACATCGTGGTCGGATTAGCGGGTGCAAATTATGTAACTTTAGGCGAACGAGTTAATCCATCACGAAATAAGCGAATCCAGCATGCGTCGACGTGCAACCACTGAACATGAAATTTATTGCGTTCACGTGTCGAGTTTTAGTGCGTGCAGGCGCGTGTATGTGGGTGTGTGGGTGATAGTTTCGGAGGATAATTGCAGCGGGCCGCAACTTTAAAACTCGAACTGAGTCGGCCAACACCGAGCGAGGGAATGCGTTTAGATAGTTCTAAAATACCGACGTCGGAACCGGCGCGGCGCGGCGGCCCGAATCTATCGATTCTCCGGCAACCCGGTCTAGGTCCTTTGCTTTCGGGATCTGAAAGATTCTTTCGTTCAGGAAACGTGAACTTCGTGGCACTCTCCACTTGCTATCTAATCGGCAAGAATTCATTAAGATATGCCGTTTGCGCGAGTAGAGAGTATAGGGCAATAGCATTCCATTCTGCCTTAGTCATACTGCTTCTAAGGAAGGTCCATTTGATACGCAGTGGATTATTATCACGGCATACCGACTTCCTCGCTGATACGGAGCAAAACTTTGTATCATTCATACTGCATTTCTGCTTAGAATGCATAGTTACTATGATCGTTTCTTACAGATCGTTGTTTTAAAGTTAATAATAAAATTAATAGTCTGTTAATAAAAATGGCGCATAATGTTCTAATGATTTTAAGGAGGTTGGTCGTGCTTTTGACGAGCAGAGAGCAAAGCCATGTTAGATTCAGCGTCTTGCAATTAAAAGAATTTTAAGAAGAAGGATTTCAAGGAAAACAATATTTATAATCTCTCTTGAACCATTTTGCTAAGACGGAAATACTATACATAGTTACTCATCGTAGCAAGAAAGTTAACCTTAGAATACCAGTATATTGCGCTACTGTTAGAAAATCAGAAGTAGGCATGGAAATGCACGAGCAGAGCAGACCTCGTGGAGGTGTCGCAGAGTACCTCTCACCTTCAGGGAAAACTCAGGGTGTGATAAACTCCTAAAACTGGCCACGCTGACACAGGTAACCGGACCGCGAGCGATGTCCAAGAGCATCACTCTTGGATGGACTTTGGTCTCGACACGATTGTACTCTTCGATTGATATTTGAATACATTTCTACTCCACGTTTTACTACATCAAATCCCTGACATGTTGCACTTATTCCACGCGCCCACTGACACAACTTAAGACGCCGTACAGTCTTACAGTCAAAACTCTTATGTGTTTTCATACGATTCTAACACCATTACCAACTCTAATTAAACGAGTTTCTTGTTTCAAAAAATCAGTTTTCAATCAAACTGATGTTAAGTTACATCTTCCTTCATATTTTATTTGCTTTTTCAAGCTTTGTAGTATATTGAATTGTTATCAAAAGGGTTTAAAACCTATGTTTATAAATTTCTCAAGCAGCAGTGAAATATGGTAACAACGCATCTGACCTGGTAGATATAAATTATGTTGATAGTTGTCAGTATAGGTGCAACTTATCGCGCGAAAGAGTACTTCAACTGAGAAAAATGTCAAAATATCCGTCATTTTTTGTAGACTATCACTCGAATCTGACAGGCAAAGCTTTTAAAACTTTGCCTGGTTGTTCCTAAATCTCTTGTTTATCACATGAAACGTTTTTGATTTATATATAAACATTTTATCAGTAATTTTTAAGCAATAAGGGGCAATTTTTCCCTGACCGCCATGAGAGTCTGTCTATAAGAACGGAACTTTGGACGTTAATTACTTAATAACGGTATTGATAAATAAGTTGAAAACTCAGACGGTGACAGAATGTCACCAGTTTCAGTTACTATCATATATAAATTTAAGTTTGGCCCAAGCGTTTTTATTTTTGTTATTAACCTCCTAAGGTCTACTTGCACACGTATATAGAATGCATATTCAACCCTTTCGCTAGTTCAGGCATTTTGAAATTGGGATTATCTTTAAATTGGGCGGTATTTCCTTCATAATTTTAGACAGAAAGAATATTTTGGAGAAAAATGTGCCACTTCTATTTTCCATTATAAATATCCTTAAATTAGACAGTCTCTTCTCTATATTTCAGAGCTTGCAAGTTGACAGATTTGCGTGCACGTTAACAATTACCAGCGTTCTGCACTAGATTTCGCAGTAGCCAAATGGTTCGGCACTAATATGTGTAAATGGACGTTTACACACATCAGTAACGTATCAGTATCGGTTTCGTATCAGTGCATATGAGAAATAATGTTCCATTGTGTTTAGATACGCAAACTTAGACATATGTACAGAATACATATTTATTAACATGGCTCAACACTGGCACTTTAGTGATACGTATAAATGGACTTTGAATGAAGGAATGGAGAGTGAATGTTAGTAAATCAGAATCCATGAATATTAAGTATGATTTTAGCAAGGATGATTTCTATATACACGTAATGATTGATTTTCTGATCATAAATTGAATGTGATAATTAAGACTCTGCGAAAGTGAGAGTGTGTCAGACAGAATTTTTCTTAGTAAATTCTAAATTCATTAATCTAATTGGTGAAATCTTGAACAAGCTACAATTACTTACCAGCACAATTACTCAACTTAAATCAGATTTTCACTGTTTTTGCAAAGAAATTTAATGTAGGAAACGGTGTTAACGTTTATGCTCCAGCACTTCGAATACTAATTACTAATTAGTCGAAGCTAAACTAATATAAAATGAATTCCACGACTACTAAGGAATAAAAATCACGACTTTTCGATACATTTTTTACAAATATACGTAAATATGAGAGCAAAAAAGCAATAAGGTCATAAATACGAAGACTGAAAGCTACTCTTTGGTAAACATTTTGACAGTACATAAATCAATTTATTTTCGACGCACAAATCTACGAATGATCCCCTGTAACTGAGATTCAGATAATGAAAAATCATTGGCGTTGCTATTGCACGTAATTAGAAGTGCTGGATGCCGTATGTGCATTATTGGCCGATTCATTTGCGCTCGCAATGAAGTAAGAGCACTTGCAGTACGACTGCTGCATCATCCTCGACTAATGGAATTAATCATACATCATAGCCAACGGTGTTACACCAATTCATTACCTTTTAACGAGCCCGTTCGTATTTATAGGCCTATCAAATTTTCATAGGCTACCGTGTCGCACATACCTCGTGCTTTTCGCATACCGCGCTTCCGGCCGCGAACCTCCGTTCTCCGTATTTCATTTTACCTGCGATTCTTCAAATTGAATAAAAGTCTTGCGCACTTTATATTTACAGAGTGCCGTTGTTGTAAATCTCCCAAGTCACGATGATAGTGGGAACTCTTTTTAAAAGACCGTTGTCTATGAGCGAAGCATATACCTCTAATCAAAATACTTCCATCCGATTATTGAAACCAATGGCGGAGGATATGTACGTTTCCAATTATAATAATAATACTTCCATTGGGTGCCAGAATTGATGGCGAGGCATTCACCTCTAATCGTAAGTCAGTATCATGTCTTATTGTATTTCTTACGTTGATGATGCTACTTTTGTTCTTATATCATAAGAGCGAAACACGTGCGTCCCCTTTCGTTAGAGTTTATTAAATCAATCAATCTTCGAGTCGATAGAGAGACGCGTTACCAATCAATAAAAAACATCAGATGTATAAACTTGTTGTAATGCATATATGTAACAAACCTTTTGGTTGATTTACATATAAGCCTTATGCTGAACTTACAAGTCTAAATACCAACCACAAGGTTTATATATATGCATTATAACGAAGTTGCAAGTTGAACATCAGTTGTTTTTTATTAATTCGTACCGCGTCTCTCCATCGACGCCAAGAAATATTGATATAACGAAACCGCGCGAGCCGAAGCACAAGGACGCATTCCGGGCTCGCTTATCCAAGATAAAAAGGGTAATATTAAAAAATATCAAATGTGCCATTTTCAATGTAAATAATATAATGATACTCACTTATAGTTGGATGTGAATTCTTCGCCATGAATTCAAGGAATTCATGAAAATATTGTTATTAGAAGCCCATGTTTCGCTACCAGCTCCAACTGACTAATGGAAACACATTTATTAAAAACGTATGCCTTCCCATAGACAATTGGTTATTGGAAACAACTCCGAATTCCATCATGAATTAAAATTAAATAATAACGGATAATTCGTATCTTACTAACGCCGCTGAATTTTAATATTACTATTATACTACTCATTAATTTCCAACAATATTGAAAATGTAGTGCTGTGAAGATCAGTGGAAATTCCGTCGATTCATCAAAGGATCGGGTAAAAAAAAAAAGTAAAAACCCTTCAAAATATATGTAAAGCGACATAATTGGAAACTCCGACATAAATGTTAATTTATTAAATATAAAATCATTAAATTAGACACAAGATGTAGCGTAAAGTATTTTGTTATGCTATATATATTTTGATTAATGCTGGAGCGCTGCGACTGCCCATATATGCATTGCAAACGAAAAATCGACACGCTGACTGATCCTTTCGATGATAAACATCTTTGGCTAAAATCTATTTCAAAATCAAATAATCAAATTTTTTTAGTGGAAATCTGATCAATATATTATTAACACTATGACACGATTAGAACTAAAGTGGTATCAATATTGAATCTGTCAAACGTAAACCTTTATGACACGATAGCAATTACCAGTTTCAATAACAAATGCTTTGTCATTTATCAATTGAAAATCATATGAGCGATTGGCAAATCCGCCTGAATTGGTGTTAAATCTGATTTCGAGGAAGCAGAGTCGAGTGTGTCATTGTGACGAATCGCAGAGCACTATTTGCGGCAATCGATCGGGCAACCAAATAGAGGCTTTGAATTTTTCAGGTGAAATCGGATCTACGAGAATGACTTCTTATATTGATTTCCTTGCTTTGGCATTCTTGCAGTATGTATTGTTTCAATATGTATGACACAATATGAACAGGAATTCTTGACTGTTGTTGTAAGATGTTTCAATTATGAAAACTAATAATTACTTTTCACATCGAATAACCTAACCAAATAACATTTCTCTTGCAGAAGTGCTTGCAAATATTCTGTTCATCCTCTACAGGGCTCTTGCATATACTCTGCAAATATCCTTCTTATGCAGAGCTGCCTGCATATGGCCAGCAAGTCGCCTTTAAGTGCATTTAGCCTGGACGCATAGATATGGGCAAGGCAATCTGAATATAACCTGCGCAACTGTTCCTTAACAACATTACCACAGTTGGTATCTCGAAATGCACAAACGTATTTTTTTTTAACGGTTATCGTCTCTTTATTGTTAATTTAATGTTAGTTCGCAATACGAGTTAAATCGAGGTATCATTGAATGAAAACCTGGCTTTCTTGTATGATATCTTTATCGTTTGTGTCATATCTCTTTCAGAGTTTTAGTGAATATGAGACATTTTTTTAGGGGAATCTAGATTTGTTTAGAAAACGAAATCCTATCAACATTTTTTAACAAAATATGAACGACTTCAAAAAACTAGTAACATTTTTGAGAGCAGAAAACTAAAGAAATTGTTTGTTGTTTTCATACTTACAGAAATTTACAGTCACAATATGCGATTTTGGCAACCTTCCCCCATTAAGCCTACATATACTGCAACTTTTTGGATGAAGCGCAAATATAAGTAAAATATTACTGGCAATCATATGTCTTACCCGCCCTTTTTCATATTCTGTTTGTTACCCGTGTCCTATGCCCTGTCTAATTTACTCTCGCTCATTCACCAGCCCAATCTTCCTTTCGTATTCTCCTTCCCACCTCTCAACCTCTCTTTCTCTCGATCTTTCTCTATCCTTATATATCCGAATGTCCAACCACAGGATAACTTTCATGATAGACGAAGACAAAATGATGCATACGAGAGTAATAATAGTTTTAGTGTCTGCAGTTTGTTATATGTAAGTATATGCTTATTTGCTAGATTAACCTCCACCTATAAGATGTCAGAATCGTTACATACCAGGCCAGTTAATGCTGACAATATTAGTACATTACATAGGGTATTCTCGATTTTCTCTAATTCGAGTGATCTTTACAGAGCAGGGGTTTATTTATGGAGGCGTTTCGATTCGCAAAATGCAATATGTTTTCGTAATTTCGCGATTTTCTCAAAATCAAACGGTGTAGGATATATCTCTTTTTATAGGGAACGAGTGTAATTCTCGAGGGGCTTCTGTGTGTTATGTGTATTGATCGAAAACGTTTCATTGCCATTGGTAACAAAATTGTTATAAATAATTTGTCAGTTGACCCTACTAAACTTCAACCATTGCGACGCATGTCAATCTGCCATATCATATTTACCTTGTATAAAATATGTCTATCTTCCCTCTGTAACATCATCTCACAGTTCGATCACGTTCTGCCATCTAGCGTGGAAAATATGTCATGGACACTTTTGATCTGAATCTTCTTCTAACCCCGTTTTCGCCCGAGAAAATAACAGGAGGCAATTCATATCTCTTGATCGCATGGACCAATTTCCTTGCCTTTTAACTCAATAGATTCAGACAAATAAATTACGCTGTACTTAATTCATTAGTTATGTCTTCAAATTATAATTTTTCTGGAAATCGAGGTGAAAGTTTCATAACAGCCGAAAAACGCCATACTTCGGGATAAGTTGCTTCGGTTTTCGCGCTGGTGTGGCGCTGATATATACATATAGTTAACTGCTTGACACGAAAGTCTACCAGGTCTCCTAATTGTGTACACATAGTAAAAAACAGTATTGCGCTGACAATGAGTGAAACAAAATATAATAACAAGAAAACGTGTTTGGAAAATACAGTGCAAACGAGATAATGCTAATCTGTAAAACCAATTATGTTTTTGTAGAAGAATTTTTCAACATGCTTTTATAGAATAGAAAGAGCTTAACGACATTTTCCCTGTTATTGCTTTCTTCTGTCTATATTTCGATATTTCTACCATGTTATATACACGGTTTTACATACACGGTTTTAGTAGGGCGCACGAAAAAGGATAAAATATTTTGTTTAGCACAACGTTCTTGGTCATAATACATGTGATCGAAACGTTGTGATAGATAAATAAAATATTTTTCCCTTTCCCGTGTTTTCCACTAAAACCACGTACCTTCAAAAATGTTTCTATTTACTTTTACTGGTGCAGTTTGTAGTTTCCTTACACTTTTTCCTTACGGCTTTGCACTGATCTTGTTACAATTAAATGTATAATATCTTATGGACTATGAGACTTGTTTTTAACGTTTGCATTACATTTTGTCGGTTCACATTTTTGACCACCCACATACCGTAACTTAATTTGATATCTGCACACTAAGATGTTTTCATAGATACCCACATTACTGGGGTTACCTGACAGTACAGAGTAAGAGGTGGTAAAATTCTGGAAGTGGGGGAAGGCAAACACCTCACATTTGGTAAATCATTACATTCTCACGGCAACTACACACGTGTATAAAATTTCAAGAAATTGAGGACAGCAAAAGCGGGACAAAAATTGATGATAAAACTTGATGAAGACAGATCTATCAAATTATACGAAATCGTGTAAAGACTTTAACAAACTTTAAAAAAATGTCGGTAACAATCAAAAACTATTTCGAGAAACCTGGAACATGAACAAAAAGTTCTCTGTGCTCCCCCAACGACAGCTATTTGTACTCTCACAAATAATTACCGGATGGCAAGAAATATGCAGTTGAGACGGGTTAAGTCTTCGGGATTTTGATCTTTGCGGGTGGGAAGGATGGGGGGATGCAAGTCCTGATGGCAAGAGAAGTAGGATCCATTTGGCGGCCCCGGTGCCTTTTGATTGTGATTATCCCTTGGAAGGCAAAAGTCTCGTTGCAAGAGGATGCGGCGGCGGTTGTGGCCTCTTTGCTCAACGATCCGCGGTCCCCAATACATGAAAACCGGCGGCACTCCGACAGCCGACTATCCTTAAAAGATTACAAGGAGTAATATGGAGCTGAACAAAAGAAGCGCCGCTGAATGGTAAGGAATCGCGACCAGAAAATACTCACTGCCTTTGCCTGAAAAGCCACGGTAAACGAAGGGCTATGGAAATGCACTGTCAGAGATCAGGCTAATTATTTGTGGTATCAGGAAAAGGTGCCCCCCAATGAGAAGCAAGAAAACATCGAAGAGGACAATGAGGAACTGACCATACAGTGCATGGCAAAAGTTTGGAAACGTTACGAATAAGTACTTTATAGCCAGATTTTTTAGTAATGAATCGTAAATTAACGACAATAACGAAAAGTGTTGTGAAAAAACAACTAAATCTTTTAAAATTAAAAATATTATTGCCATTAAATAAACACAACAAAGCATCAATTTACAAAAATAACATTCCCAAAAAAGAGTAAACCAGAAACACGACTTAATTATCAAGGATTCCAAGGACACAGTAGGCAATAGCGATTTACAGCAATGCCATTGACTGACTGGCCGCGCCACGGCATGAAACGAAAATTATTAGATAACCCTTTTAAAGTGTCTGAACCATGTATTGGCATCGCTTTTCCCCAGAGCACATGTGTGGTGGACATTCATCGGCGAAAAGAGACTGACTGGCTGTCGGAAAGGACTGAATGTGAGGCCGAGGAAGAAATGGACGAGAAAGAAGGCGACGTGGTTGTGCGAGTATGAAGCCTATCCGGCGGTATCGGGATCTCAATTTCGTTTCATTTACGAATAAAAGAAAGACTTAGCGCCGACACGCTCGGCGCGTCATGCCACCGGCAATGGATATATCCGGCTGGTACGGAAAATTACGCTCGGCTGCGGTGTATGGCAGCGGGGGTGCTCCAAGGTGTATGAAAGATCCCGAAGGAATCGGGTGCACGTGCGTGCCTGACAGTGGCTGTGTGTGTGCGCGCGCGCCACAGGTAGGAGACGGAGAGGGAACGGAAGCCAAGGAAGAAAAGCAAGGCAATACGAATGCGAGGCTGAGGCGAGTGAGTGTGTGAGAGAGAGAGAGGGTGAGGGAAAGAGGGAGAGGAGAAGCTGACAGGAAAAAGGCGATTGCCGGGGATTCGATGGCGTGAGAAGAGGATGGAGAGGACAATCTTCACTTCCACCGTCTTCTTTTCGATTTTACCTCCTGCCCCAGGCGCCTTTTTTTCCACCTTTTTGCAGCACCGACGCGCAATCTATCGCGATATGTCGGAAGCGAAATATATATTGCTGTCGAGGATATAAGGGAACCGAGACCAGCGATGTATCGATGGCCCGATGAACGAGCTGCGGTCTAACATGCGCGCTACATGGATTCCTCTGGCCTAAAAATACTGGTCTTACCAGAAGAATATGCATTCTTGCGTATATTTCGGCTCGTATTTCTCTCTCATTTATAGTTTGTTATATTGATTTAGTATTCCGTTCTCAATATCGTGATTTATCATTGCTGCCAAAGATGTAAAGGAACCGATTTCACCGATATATCGATGGCCCGATGAAAGAGTTGCGGTCCAAAATAAATGCTGCAGAGATTTCTCCGGCCTAAAAGTGCTGGTGTTGCGAGAAGAGCAAAGATTGTGTATATTTCTTGTCATGCGTCCATCTTATTTATAGTTTCTGTTTAGGTTTGTACATCAAGTATAAGCTCCTTCTTCATAATGCGAGTAAAAATCCTTGCAGCATTCGTCTCGGTTGTTCATACAAGTGCATTCATACCATCTATTTGTTTTAAAAATATACACATGCAACTATAATTCTGCTCGCTGCAAGTATTCTTTACTCGCATCATGGAGAAGTTCCTTGAGGCTTACACATAAACGAACCACAAGGCTTATATTTATGTGTTATAATGAAATTGCAAGTATTGCACATCTGCTCTTTTTTATTTATTAGTAACGCGTCTCACTAACGACACCAAGAAATATTTATGTAATGAGACCAAGCTGAAAGAGGTAGACGCGTCCCGACGCCGCTCATATAATGTAAATTAAGGAACATTAAAGGCTTTCAAGATTACAATTATCAATCTATGTAACACTGTGAGACTTGATACTCATTTACAGTTAGAGGCGAATGACCGCTCGTCATATTATTATTATAATTAGAAGCGAATACTTCGACAGAAGTATTTAGAAGTAGTTAGAAGCCCATGCCTTGCCAATAGACAACCGTATATTGGAAATAATTTGTAATATCAGCATAAAATTTTCGTTAGCACACCTCCTGTTCAAAAGTTATTAACAATTTCGAATTTCGATTGTTCTACAATGTGCTAACGATTATCTGTCGATTGACACCCATACGAAGGTTGTAATCCTCAGCAACGCGAACATAGAAAATATACCCCTCTCGATACTCAATTGTTAATAACTATTGAACTAGAAGTGTGCTACCGAAAAATCGAAGTGTGCCTACATGTGCTAACAATGTGCAAATGAATGACGTATTAAAAATCAATTTTTTCAAAAGTTGGGGGACCAACTTCACACAAGTGTAAATTAGGGGACCTACCAGAAAACACCTTACAATTTGCCACTATTTCTTTTGCAAGCAGCTTCATCCTTCAAGTGAGTAAATAAGAATTCCTATTTTACTAATGCCTATTTATTGTGCTGAAATTTAGCTGCCTTGACATTTGTTAGCTCAAAACAATTTTTATGCTGATTGATTGGGTTCCCAAAATTGTAATTGGAGGATATTTCACCCATTTAACCGTTTGACTACCGTAAAATCTTTTTAGAACGTCTCTAGGCGTCAACGGTCTACAGCGGACAAAATTTTAGTGTGCCCAAAGGCGCCAATAGTAGTCGAAGACTTAATTATAAACTTTACATTAACGAGCTTGAATATCACATACGTGTGAAGTGGGGAGTAATTCGATTAACTCAAGTGGCAAAGGATTCCTGAATCTTTATAAGCTTGGAGACACATCTCATTTTCGATGAGTGCAAAAAAAAGGGATGGTAAAGCATGAACAATAAGAAATAAGATGCTTAGGAATTTCCTGACACGATGGTTTCGTGTCAAGGTACCAGTGGCCGCTAATGCATATGGAGCATAACAACTTATTAAATATCTCCAGTTTCGGAGACTTAATATCACAAAGAGGTTATTTTATCTCGATGGTGTCACATTTCTAAGTGTATGATTGTTTAACCATTTAACGGTGTTTGGCGAGTATGCTTGCCATGAGCAACTGATCACTTGTATGATAATGCCAAGTATACTCGCGACAAGGAAATATAAATTACCTTCTGTTACAAAAATCGTAATTATTATGAGAAATGAAAAACGTGTTTCTTCTCTTAAAATAAAGAAATCGACTGGGCAATAACTTTTTGCATCTTTGTCAAAAAATTGAGAATACTCATTATCACCTAATTTAATTACCCAAGCAGAGACACTTAAAAAAGACACCGTTAAAGGATTAATAATAGTGTGAAATTCGTGTAGCACCGTCTCTGAAACATGAAATATTTAGTAAAATGTTTTGTAAGTATAAGGCTTGCCGCTATACGACAGACACGGGCGGACATTTTTCAGCTCCTTTTTTTATTATGGATTCTTTTTTTTTACTCAACCCCTCTTTCAGTCATCCAAATTTATGGCAACAGCCGTAAATAAAATGGAAATATAACTGCATAAATGGAATTCAGGAATTTATAATATATTTTACACAATATATAGGACAAAGGAAGAAGTTGACAAACATTGGTGGGTAACTAAAATTACTATATAATTTATAATGATCCTGTACGTAAGAGGAAAAACTGGTACGTGCTGATTGAGAGGCAAGTGCATCAGCCTGTACATAGACGACATCACTAAGAGTTCTATAACCCCTGTCTATCAGTGATAAATGTCTCGCAAACGAGACAGATTGAATCAGGTCAGGAGGATGAGTAAATTTCAGCTGAGAGCCGTTCTTACGACCATTAATCGTCGCATCCTTGATAATCCCATTTCATGGCGGAGCGCACGAACGGGTGCCAGCATCGCCGCCACGGAGAACAACGATCGTCCCACGCATTTTTCGTTGAGATCAACAGGTCCACCAGGACCTCTTTCGCTGCGTCATCTCGACTCCTTTCCCTCTCATTGCCTGATTTCAGTTCTGGGTAAGTACAGTAGAATCTCGCTAAATGCTTCGTCAAACAAGAGTACCCGTGTGGATTCATCATTATCGGAGTATTTTTTGCATTTTGTTCACGCGTAGATTCAATAATTTGAGCTCGCTAGTTTTCCAATACAGAATTCTCCTGCGTATTTTTCGAGCTTTCAAACTGTGACTTGCACTGTTTCGGTTATTTGAATTGTTAAAGTGAATTCCGAGCAGGGCAACTATGCCATTGCGTGCACTTGGCCCACATAAATTCAAATTCTATCAAGCGTATTTGAACCTTTGCCATTCATACTCCCACCAGACCTCCTTTTCACTGAGTTTTTCCGGTATATAAGCCCTAAATTCTAGTGGGAAGCGAAGAAATCAATTCCGAAGCGTCATTGACGTCAAAGCTCTTTCTTTCTCAGATTAACGAAAAAGATCGTAGTAGATCGAGCACTATTCTTCTTTAACGCAATTACAATTTACTGTACTACATCCTGAAATAACGGCGAACGTGACGCAAGTCACAGCACTTTCATCTATTTTCTCTCCGTTCAATTCATAATGTCAAACTCCCACTCAGCCGTATTAAAAACTCTCTTAATTTATGCTACATCCATGTATTAAAACGAATTTAAAGCGGTCTTAAATATCGGAACCGACTATAAATACGGTCGATTGTATTTTATTACATAATTATCAAGACGTTCTGAAACTTTATTTTAGTTTTCAAACGGGAAGGAAGTGTCAAATAATTTCTTGACTCCTGGTTAATGCAACCATTTCCAAGAAGTCCAGCACGAACAAAAAGAGTAATGAAAGATCCGTCGGAAATTCATCTTTACCGCTCGAGGTATATCCGGCGAGCTATAACTAAAGTTCAACTTTAGTTTCGGACATTCTTTAATAAACGAGGGGCAGTCTTGAGTGTGGCTAAGGTGAAATAGTTATTAGCACGATCCTAAGTATTGTTCTGAGTTATTAAACGTTTCTAACACAAAGCGTTATTCGGAGAGTAGGAATCTGAGTAGGATTGAGTTCAAAGACACCCACCACCAGTGTTATCCCAGGATTAACTGATTGGCCAATTGAGTAACTGGAAAACGAGTATGTTTAGAGTTTGCAAAGTCTGACTTGTAATAGTCCTGAACCTTTAGGAAAGTCGTACTTGATGAGCGGGGAGACTACTTGAAATTTTTTTTGCATTATCATGCTTTTGGGGTGTTTAATTTATTTTGCTCAAGTCACAAATATTTAATAATACTTGTTTTCTCGGTGCCAAAACAATTGTTTTGCAAGATTATATAGATGATTCTCTAATAAATAATAGCCATAAATGAAACAGAATGCGAAGCTGTCGTTATTTCTATTTGCAATAAATAAATGATTGATGTTGTAGTTTTTTAGTAATACTTATGTTTATTTATGCTATGATTATTTATACCGGCATTTTTTATGTATGTTTTGGTGCTGGTATTATTATCATCCCTCTATCGACATAGGATAACGAATATTTTATTTTCCACAAGCTACTTCCATTAATGCATACGCTTGTTTGAAATAAACAATTTAGAAACCTTAACCCTGCTACACGGATATCATTTTTTTCCTACTCAATCCGTTCTTATTTCTTTGAGAGTTGTACTGTCTCCAAAAATCATGTATCGAAATTGTGATGAAAAGCTGGTTTCAATTCACGTCCTCAAATTCTATCAAATTTCCAGTGTCCTTGTGTAAATGGTGTTATTAATAAACAAAGCTTCCTAAGATTGTCGACTATCTTTCTACCTTACTTTTTTACCGTAAGTAATTAAAACACAGTTAGATGATGGAGCTTTTCATTTAGAATGAAATATTTCAAAATCACGGCTGTCAGTAATGTCGAATAAAGCAACAAATAATATAAAATAAGTTATTCTTCGAAATAAAACTATAAAATCGAGTTGTCCTTGACCCAAAAATCTTAAATCCATATATAGTTGAATCGAAGATATAGCAGGGTTACAGCGGCACGTAGGAAAAAAGACAGAGATCCGAATTGCGAAGAGAGGCAGAGGAAGGAGAAAGGAGTGACTATATGGGGAAGAAGAGGTAACCGACCGAGATTGCACACGTACGAAAGTAAGCCCAGGATGGGTAACTATAGCTGGTGGTTACGGTGGTCATTGTGATTTGCATAAAGGGCACCGCCGCCGGTGTGGCGCGCGAGTCCCGGAACCACTCAGCCACGTACCTGTCGCAAACCATCCGCATGGAGAGAAAGGGCCGGCAGCAGCCCTCGCAGCAAGGAAGAAAGAGACGACGTTTTTCGCACGTGCGTGTACTCTCATTAGGCTGGAATCGGGATGCGAGTGACGCATTCCAGAAAAACGTGAGCCTCGCACGAATTGCAGATTACACGCGTGAGCTGGCTTTCCGTAGGATTTCTAGTCCGCATTCGATCGTATCTCCATGTGCATTGAATTGTGCCGATGCCGCAGTAAATGTGTACCGAGTGATCGAAAGACGTATCAGTTAGTTGTGTGAATATTACTTTCTGTTTAATAAAAAATCGGAAATTCAGAGGGAGTTTATTGTACAGATATCTGGATTAATAGCTGTTGAGAGACAGTAACTGATAATATCGAAATATGACGCTCAAATAAAACAGAAATATTTCAGCAAAATAAAGAGAAGGGAAGGCCTTCCGCTCTGAATTGAAGCAAAAAGACAAAGGGTTGATTAGACTCACTCCGGAAAAACACGAGCGTACAGTCAAGTAACAGAACAAATTTTAAAAGTTTTTAAACTTCCACAAACAATATAACGGCAGAGTTCTGTATAAATACTCTTTCTCAATATAATACAATAATATTATGAAATGCATAAGAATTGTATTAGCTTGACTGAATTGCGCTTTCACTTCGTATTTTATTCCGATATAAATTACAAGTGCCTATCATTATACTATAATGTGGTATGCGTTTGTTGTATAATTATGTATACGAATAAGTGCGTATGGGATTTATATCAAAGGGCTGCTGGTATGAAAGGATAGTGTTGTGTGAGTGTGGGTGTGTGTGTCCGCAGCCGGATAAAAAGATGAGTGTGGCAACGCGGAAGAGCGAGGAGCGTATGTGCGAGGGTAGTGTCGAAAAAAGCGTTATCCAGCGTCATAGAAAGCGTCATAGCGTCGAGTATAGTCTTGGTAAGCATAATAGTAGTGAAGTAGTATAGTAGTAATCATAATAATAGTAATGAATCTGTACCAATATCAATAAAACGTTCGTATCTATATATGTCTTGATGTACGGAGAAGGATCAAGCATCACAATCATAATAATTTTACATTATAGTGCACCAACGTCAGAAGCGCACATCGGAGTGTCACTGACGGTGTACTAAATGCATCTACTTGTTTCTTAAAATATAAAGCCAAAAAATGCCTTGAAAAGTAAAAAATAATTTGTTGTTTTCATGGATACAGAAATTTGCGGTGATAATATGCGATTTTGGCAACTTTCCCCCATTTATCCTAAATATATTGCAACTTTTCGGAGGCGGCGCAAAAGAAATCGCATTTAATTTATTGTAGCTCAAATATCGATACCACTTTTTGGCCAAAATTTACTGATCTGTTAATTGTTAGGAGCAATATATGTATATACATATGTATTCCGCAAAGGTTTCTATACATTCAACGAATCTGCACCAAATTTTGCATGAGCATTCTTCAATAATATAGAAATAATACTGCGAGAGTCCCCATTCTCCAAAACACCCCTAAAACACATCACCTCTAAAAAGCACCTAAGCCGTTCAACGTATGCACACTAAATTAGACATGAGTAGTCTTTGATACGTTAAAAAAAATACGATAAGGGTTCCTACTCTTTAGCCACCCCTAAAGCTCACCACACGCATACAAAATACTACCGTGGCGAAGTAAGATAGGACAGTTAGTCTCCTATACTATCTGCCAGGAAGATCCTCCTTAATATAACCTCAAAAATTGAAGTTCAAGCCATCACTGAACATTTCTGACACTAAATCAGTCAATATAACAGCGTCAAAACATGTAAATCAATTTCTTCGATCGTACATTTGTTCGTAAATAGTTAGTGGCTAAACAGAATCATTATATGCGTGTACCATTTAAGTAATAAACTTTACATTAATATTTTATATATTCTACATGCATGTAAAGTACTATTTCAGTTTTAATATTTTATGAGGATTAAATGGGATTTGGTAGAAACAAATAGCTGACGCGGCAAATCAGTAGTTGGCCAACAGTATTATCGGGACTTGCTCCGTAAGCACGAGGAAGGAGGGAACGTTCAGGATTGCAGGAGAGCAGGACTACGCAGGCCGGAGAATCAGTAATACGCATCTCATCCATGACGGGGCACAGCGAGCGCCGTAGGATTGAATTTAACAACTAAGTTTCAGTGCGAGTGACGCGTAATCCAAGTTCAGTAAGCGACGATGTGCCCTGCCAGCCAACTCCTGTTCGCCATGCCACTCGACAATTGAGTTACGCGTTACGCAATGCGGCCCCAACATGAGGATCGACAATTTGCCGGGAAAGCTCGGCAACCGGGTCCACCATTGATTTCCCTAAGTACTCCCCAATTAATTCCAAGATTTGTATAAATACCACCATTAATATTTATAATCTAGGTACATACTTTACGTAATACCTACCTATTCTATGCACGAAGCCATACGTTTGCGTTGAAATTAATCGTGTCGGTATGTGTATAACATATTATAAGTATTAAATACGGGAGAACAAATTAATGCAATAAGGAGAGAATGCTAACCGTAGCAACACTTAAATTATAATAAAATATAATAATTAACAAAGAATTTTTTTAAAAGTCCTTTTGTTAATTAACATTATCTCATTTTCTATATCTCATACGCTGTTTTTAATACGCATTTCTATTAATTCAAAAGCACGCATAAAAATTTAATTATATTTTATTTAAAGCAGCCGACTCTTTCGGTCTTCAAAGGTATTCTCTCGAAGCAAACGGGGCGTTTTTAACACTAGCCGCACCAACACCCATTAATTTGACCGGTTTTAAAGTTTGATTCTACGATGCAGCTGTTTCTTTCGTTCTCGCTAAATATAAAAATGTAAATTTATAATTTTTTCATGATTTTGTGCATTTGTTCTCGCATTAAATTAACAATTAACTATATCCGAATCGGAAAAATATGATCTTTATTCCATATTCGATTATTTGACTATTTACAATAAAAATAACTGTATATAAACAGCCGTGCAGTTACAGTTAAGAAGTTGAGGAGGGCAAGCTAGTACACACTATACCGGTTGATTCAGTCGCTTTGAATCATCACTGGTGGGTGTACGTTGCTATATGTAGAGCAAAAGACAATTGCAAATTATTTATTAATTTTATCTTTGCATTACATTATGTGCAATATATCACATGCGTAGTGCACAGATTAAAAGATATATGTAATATATTTAGGATGTGATGCATTTTCCTTGAATCTCGGTATTGTATTACATATAACAGTTATTAAATACGCGGAGAGTATCAGCGATCATCTGGCAATTTATGTTAATTTATGTTAATTTACGTTAACGAATAGGTTCCGATAAACGATACTCAAAGCGGCAAAAATGATTTATTTCGCAAGATTAATTAATGGATGAAAATTCCTGCTGATTTCGTACTAATGGAAAACCGTCACGTCATTCGCCGGCCTTTGAATCACCACTTGTTGTGTATAAGTTGCTATCCGCTGGATAATTATAAATTACCCAGAAATTTTAATTAGGGGCGAATGTTCCCCGAACTCCCCTGCATGTTAATATATAACATTATACTATGTGTACAAATAATGATTATAATATAATATAGCAAAATATTTTCTTCAGCAATATTTAATTTACTTCAAAATCAATAATTAAAACGTTGGTTTTCGAATTAAAATAACTGTAACTTAATGAACACGAAATACGTAAAATATTGTTTTCAAGAAAGTAATAACGTTATAAATGTTTAACTACGAAAGAGAACTTTCCTCTTTCTCTCTCTCTCTCTCCCCCTCATTATGTATGAGTCTTTCCTTCCCCTCTAGTATCTTTCCATCCCGAACACTCGTTTTATTATGCAATGGAGAAATCTCCATCACCATTCGGGTAGATAATAGGAAGAAGGTATGGTTTACAATGGCGAATAAAAGAATGCAGGCGAATTGCCAAGACGAGATCGGATAATTTGCGGGAATAGCATAATCCCGTAATTTACTTGCTTGGTTACACATTCGACATTATGTTCAGCTGTAAAAAGTCAATGATTCTCATTTCGTTTAATATTCAGTACTTTGAATTTATGAATTTCAAACGAAACAATTTTCTTGCATTTTATAATGACAGGTTTACCATAATAAAGGGGACGGCAGTTTTCAATTGATAACTACATTTTAAAAAGTGGAAAAGGTAATGTCATGATGTAAAACCATAGCTAACAGTTTCTAGTTGGAAGCCGACTTAAGTATTTCGAATTTACACAAGTAAAATTTCTATCCAACCAGGAATACATCTTGGTGTACAAGAAAGTATTTTTTTAAGAAAAAGTATATTTCCTTAGAGAAGATTTTTTTCTCTTTTAAGAAAGTTTATGCGAAAAGTACTAAGTGTACCAATACTTTCTTTAGCCACTGTACGTGTGTAAATGCATGTACATAAAAACAACAGCATACTGTTTACCATTTACAATGGTAAGACATGGGTATTGATACATGACGGGTACATGTGAGCCAACTTTAACTCTATAAGAAACACTAGTCGCACTCCTGGGCAGTAAACGTCGTATGACGTTCCGGCTGAAAAGCTCGCAGGATTACCAAGGTCGACGATTTCTGGGTCTGGCGAGGGAATAAGTCGACGATCGGTCGGAGTGCTTTTTCTTCGTTTTTGCGTCTCGAGGGCCTCGAGTAGGGCGATTATCGTCGCGAAAATCTCAAAAGGGAGTCGTGCCGCCGCTTCTCACTCATCGACAGATTCTATCTATCCCGGTAGCAGTCCCTTCCACGACCTCCCTCCTCCTTATCCCCCATCTTATTCCCTTGCCCGGACTCCTTCCGCCCTTTTCTTTCCTTGTAATGTTGCCCATGCCCTTTTTTTACGGCTCGATTCCACATGAAAACCGGTAGAACTCGTTCAAAGGGATGCTGAGCGTGGCGATGCTGCACAACGCTGCTGCTGCTGCTGCTGCTGCTGCTGGTGCGAGGACGAAAAGGAAAAGTGCGAGTGAAATGGCGAGAAAGCCTGCGAGAAAGAGAGGCGGACTCGGGAATTCCGAGCGTCTGCCGTGGGGAAACGAGGAGTCTCTTTCGCTAGAAGCTAAGACACGGAAAACGGCCGGATGTGTGAGGTAAAACACAACAAGCAGGATGGTACTCTTCTCTCCCCACCCCCGCTCACCTTTCCGCTGCTCTGCTTTCCCAAGGGGGAGACGCGTGTGAACAATTTTATCACTGAAGAACAATCGCAGCCTTGTTTGCCATTTCCAGTCCTCTGCCGAGCCGATATCGCATACCGGTCCCGTGCATTCCACCCAAATGTCCTTTCAACATGAATACTTTATGAGCAGTAACTCTACACGCGTCTACAAGTAATATATATCCGTTCGAAAGTATATATAAAACTCTCGCTGCATAGGAAAAATGGGGTTGGAATGTGGGGAATTCCAAGTGCTAAATAACAGTAACTTTCCTTTTAGATACGAATGGTGCCCTCATTATTATACAGAATGACGCATTTATCTTGCAATCAACGATTACGGTATTGTCTGGTATGTTATAAATATTCAATAAAAAACAAATTTTAAGTTACACAGGTTCAGTAGAGTACATTAAAAAGTAAAAAATAATTTATTTGGCTATCGTAAAATGTTTGGTCATATACCTGACTAACAAAATTATGGAGCGCGTATAATGGTATTGAAATTGTATTCATTTATGGCGGCTCCCCGATATTCTTAGACGCATATGACCAAGAATGTGATAGCTAAACAAACTATTATTTACTCTTTGATGCATTCTATTAACACCATATAAGTTAAAAAAAAGTATTTATCTTTATTTCTATAATTCTTTGTATTTTTACACTTCTTTTACATCATCATTCGCATGTTCTCTTACACTCTTCAGGACTTTCAATACTGATTCTGCTACACTTATCTAATATCTTATAAGGCGCGAGATTTCTTTTATTATATATTCTTATTTCGTATTGTTAACCATCAACAAATCGTAACTCTATTTGATCTCCACTCACTTGTTTGGCAATGCAGAATTCGGGTGGATAAAAATCCGAAAGTTAGTGGACCAGTCAATTCAATATTTATGAAACATCGTATTATTACCGGATGTGTGGAAATTCTTAAGAAAATCGACTTGGTAGAAGTGGGTCAAAAATTGATTACAAGATTTTACAAATACATTGTGTAATAAACTGTCTTGAGTTATTGGAAACCGAAGGATCGACTAATTTTGCACATACTGAGCCAAAAATTAGTATCGTTTGTAAATAAATTACTATGAATTAAAAGAATAAAATTCCGTTCGGATTAATCTAATTTTTTTATGTTTAAATGAATTTATTTAATAATTTTATTAAGGAACTTATAAAATTATTAAATGGATACCGACACAAAAAGGGGGAAAAAGAGACAAAGGGATATGAATAAAAAAGATTGGTAGAAAAAGATAAGAGAACAGTAATAGGAGAGAAAAAGTGTATTTGGAATATGAATCTGTATAACCTCGAGGGTGACAGGCGCGCCGTGATCCGCGCAATTTTATTCGATCGCGCAGGTTAGCGTCATGATTATAAATGCCCTCGTCTGAAATTTGCAACAAATTTACGTATTCAGAGATAGAGAGGGGGAGAGAGAGGGAGAGGAATACGGGGAAGTCTGGCCGCGGCCCAAGCGGTCCATTCGATTATTTTGAATCGCGGCTGGCAGCTAATCCATTTTGCCGAGTTAAAATATCTCATTAACCGCTTTAGCGCTCGAGCGACCCGTTAAATACCTACTTTCCGCCAATCGCCGCGATACAGTATTATCCACCCTCGAATATTATTCCAAATTCCCTTAATAAACGTTCCAAAGCGAATTGCAATTGTTGCGCTCGTGCTCCGCGCATTTCGCAGCAAGCGAATACACTCGAAAAACAGCCGTTTATCCTAAAAGCCGCGCTGATGCGTTCCTGAACTTTTTCCAAAGTACGTGTAACGATTGACCCAAAAATCCAGTGGGGAACTTTGCCTCGTAAACGAGAATGCGATTCCCGAAAATCCTTTGGATTAAAAGTCGGGAATAAAAAACAGGGAATAACACTCAGTCATTTGTTTAGTGGGCAAATTCAAAAGTAAAAATTGTAACAAGTGGAATTGGTTGCTTGGCATTCATCATACATACATCTCCGAATTGTAGTAGATATGGTTTATTGAACAGACTAGCATGTCTTTTTGCTATAGAAGTGGATTATACCAACCTTTTAAATACCTTATAGAGGAAACAAAATTATAGGAAACAAGACTGTTTTATGAGATTTAATAGTTTCAATATAAGAGAAAACCATGCAACCAACGGTATATAAAATCCAATATGTATATACCAATGTAACATACAAATGTTAAACACCTGTCCTTTAATGCTTCTATACTTATATTTACTAACATATAAGGAAAGAAAGTTTGTGTGTATCTCGAATACTCTCAAAAACTACTAAACTGATTTGAATAACCCTTTTGCTATTGGAGATTATATTCCTCCAAGACGGAAGTAGTCAGTATTTGATTACGCTTTCACTCTACATAAAATTATCGGTAAAATTCGATATGAGAGTAAACATTTGTTAACGAGTTGTACTGATTACTCACGATATTTCCACAATTTATAAGATTTGCATCGAGCAAACAGTAGACAGTTCTCAATATAAAAGTTATTAATTAAGACTTCTAAACATCTGTAATTGAGAAGCTGATATTAAAGTTACTTTTAAACAGAAAAAAAGATTTCGACCTCCTCGTCTGTGATAGTACTCAACCAATTTATTTCAAATCAAGTGAAGAACGATCACGTTTTAATCTTGTGTTAATTTTGCTCGAAACCATCATTTATTTGCAAATATGTATATATATTTACTAGCGTAAATTTAACCCCACCCGGTTTAATAAATAAATTATTTATAGCAGTTAGATATATTTTTTGAACATGGACAACAAACTGGACAATGTTCGATTGGTTATATTTACATCGCATAAGTATAAAAGTACAAAATATATTTACATTGAAAAAGTATAAGCACGTACGACATTAATATTCAAACTTAATCATGATTAGTTAAGACTTAACTTTTAAGTTAACTCCAGCTTGCGTTATGTAAATGTTATGAAATTCGTGATAGGGGATAAGTCTAAGGCGGGCAACTCAGAAGTTGATTCGCGTACCTGATTCCTTCAGGTAAAAACCTGGATACGTTGGGTAGACAAACTCATGGCGGGCTATGCTAGCGAGTGGTTTTGTCTAAAGATCTGCAGTACTGAAGAAAGGCACTCTTAGAATTACTCTTACTTTGACTGTTAAAGCAGTAACACTGTACAATTACCAGAATATACGTTTCGACTGCTAATAATTCGTCCGACTCTTTCATTGCCCACGAGCGTAATACCAAGGTTTCTTACACGAATGTTTCTTATTTAACTCTCAGTCAATCCTTGTACAAAAGACAGAATAAAGTTCATTACTACAAAGTCGCCAAAGAACAATAATTTTAATAATTCAATGCGCAGATTTTAACATTTTTTACAAATTCTTGGTACCGAATCTGTTAATAAAACCAATAGAAAATCGAGTATTAAACGAACTTTCCCAAATGACTAAAACTAAAAGTGTATAACCATTCGATTTTAGATGCCAATTCGGAGAATCCTCGGAAAAGCCAGGTTTACATGACTTTAAAAATAAATGTAGAGTACACAGTCATTGGAAAGCAATTACAGTCTCTCTAACAGAAATCAGACATCACCGATAAAACTGTAATAGTCGAAGGAAGGAAATACATGTAACGTCGAACATTCTCCAGCAGCAAAGTTGCAGAGCGGCGTATCGAGAACGAGCTACTCCGGCAGACACGATCGATATTAATTGGCGGCTCAATAAAGGACGCCGATAAAAATCTGCTTCGGCGGAGCCGTTGCCTTGAAAAACAGTGTGTGCCCGTGGACGACAAAAGAGCCGCTTATAACGAAGCTCTCGACGGCAGCGCGTATATTTAATGCAAATGCTAAAACGCCAGGGGTCCTGCTGGCCTGGTGGCTGGCCGGGCTGGCGGGGCGGCGGGCTAGCGGTGGTGTCAGGGACGAGGAGTGGAGCCGGGAGGGAAGGGGGAGGGGGCGGGATGGAGATTGTGGGGGATGGCAGGAAACCGAGATTCAGCGCAAAAGTAATTTCCGTGGAATTAAGGTTAACGATTTAATCGCGATGGCGAGCGCCGAGTGAAAAGGTCCTTACTTTCGGTCTCTCTTGGTGGCACGCTCCAAGCGTGTATTTGCGCGCACCAGGCAACCATGGAAAAACAGCCGGCAGCAGCCAGCAAGCGCGCGTGGGGCGCCGTTTTCGCGGGAAGGCGAAAATAGGAAAAAGAAGCCGGTAAGCAAAAAATGAGGCCGCGAGAGAGCGCGCGTGTGTTTGTGAGAGTAAGGGAGGGACAGAGAGGGAGCGAGAGGGGACGATGGGGGGGGGGGGAGAGGGAGGGAGAGAGAGAAGCCGAGTTCCATACCAACCGCTGTGTCTCGTGGATAGAGAGTGGCGAGTGAGAAAGAGGGAGCGGCTGACGACCTGAATCAAGAGAGAGAGAACGAGGGAGAAGGGGAACAGCGAGCATTGTCTTCTGCAGGCCGTAATTAGGCTGAATGCCGCTTTTCATAGAGCGGCCCTTTTTGAAATTAATACGGGCCGACGGCGGCGGGGCGAAATATTGCCGGGTGATAATTAACGTGTTATCGCGTCAGAACCGGCCTGCAAAATTTAACCGTGCAATTTAACGAATTTCAAGCCGAAGCCCCCCTGCGCGCGTGCTGCGCAACGCGTTTCGCCTCGCTCTTGACACCAGCAGACAAATCGTGTGCGCACTGCGCGCGTGAAATCAATGAAAGATTGCGGGTCCTTGTGCGCTATAATTTGTTAACCGGGATTCCTCGCACTGATTTATCGGCGTGCATCGACGGAAATAATAAACGCTATAATTAGTAGAATAGCGAATTAGTCCGGCAGGACAGGAAACACTCTTTCAGTTTTTGACCACAGGTAGAGAACATTATCAAGAGAGTCTCCTTTGGAAGAAACTTTTTCTACGTCAAATAGCGTAAGAAACAATATTTTTAAGAACGGGAGTCGACTTCAAGAATAGAAAACAAAAATGCGATAAAAAGTACGATATAATTTCAGGTTTACTTATTGAAAGTAGCGAGAAACTTTTCGCTCACTAAATATTACCGTACGTTCTTGAGTTTCGAACTATGTGGGTCATTCCGCGTTAGGTATTCGGAATTTAACGCGCACGTTTCATGATTTTTATGAAATTACCAGTTTGCATAGTTCGTTAAAGGTGGATTTAAATGTAAAACTCCATCGTTCGTTAAATCGCATATTTTTTGCTTTGCAGTCATGCAAATTGTTCGGACTATATAGTCGCGTGTACGTGACAGTGACAGTTCAAAGGTAAATGAACCACCCTGTACAGTATCTGATGCAAATGAATAAACTAAATCAATAAACTCGTATAATTTGAAAGAATTCCAATGCAATTACATAGAGAAACAGCATCCTCGAAAGAGCACTACATACCAATAAATTATGCTGCTACGTTTTAGTTAATACTAAGTCGGTAGAAATAAAACATAATGTAGGAAAGCCTCATCGTCAGGTATAAGCGTAAGCCCCTGCGCATGCGTGTGTGCGCGCCTTTTGTTCTTATGAGCGGTCCGGCGCTTTGCTCTCTTGCGGTTACCATGTGGCACGCTGCGCATCGAAGTGGATTCAAGAATAATGTATAAGGTTATTAATGCTAAAATATAGTGGATTAGATATAAACAAGAAACTCGTGTGCAATCTCAATCACCCCTCACTGCGAAATGCTCACCAAATAATCTATCAGGTTATGGGCCCAGGTGAAATAATTACGGGTATTTGAGAAAGGAAGGTTAAGTGAACACGTGTTTCATCCACGTTGCGCGAGTGAATAAAAAAGAGTGAACCATGAGTTCTGTACAAGTACAAAGTATCGAGAAATTAACAAACGAAAATTACGAATCCTGGAAAGTGCAAATACGTAGTATACTGCGATTTAATGAGCTATGGGGATATGTAAACGGTAGTATCGTGAAGACCGAAGACAATGAAGCCGCGTGGACGACAAAGGACGAGAAAGCACTTGATCTGATAGTACTTAGTTTAGACAAAAGTCAATTCAACAATGTGAAACGTGCCGAAACCTCAAAGGATGCGTGGGAAGCTCTTAAGAGAGTGCATGAGTCAAAGGGTCCTATGAAGCAGTGTGTGTTGTTTAAACAGTTATATAAAATGAAAAAGAACCCTGGTCAAAGTATGGCTCAATATGTTGAGGAATACACAAGCAAGTTGGAACAATTAGAGGAAGCGGGAATTAAGCTACCAATAGAAATACAGCCAATAATGCTCCTGTTATCTTTGCCAAGTGAATATGAGACTTTCAGCATTGCCATTGAGTCAAGAGAGAAATTGCCAACTATGGAAGAATTGAAAATTAAACTGCTAGAAGAGGAAATAAGAAAAACAGATCAAGAAGGAACAAATGGAGAGACGGAATACCAAAATGCGCTAGTTGTCAACAAGAAATACAGGAAAGATACAAATATAAAAGTAAGACAACGGTTTGATGGTAATAATAATTCATATACTCAGAAATTTAATGGAACGTGTCATATATGTAAAAAGTATGGGCATATGGCAAGAAAATGTAGGAATAGGCCTCAAGAAAAGTCAGAGAGAAGATCTGATGTAATGACAGCCACAGCATTACAGAATAATCATATGATGTTGAACACATGGGTGTTGGACAGTGGCGCAACTAAACACATATCACATACAAAGGATAAATTTGGACAAATGAAACAGGAAGTAAATAAGATATACACAGCCACAAATGAAAGTGTGGAAGCAATAGGAATGGGAAAAGTTGATATATCTGTCAAAATTGATGAAAGAAGAACCAACAATGTACTACTAAAAGACACTATCTTAGCTCCAGATTTCAAGAGTAATTTAATGTCTGTATCTCAAATTACAAAGAATGGCTTTTCTGTAATTTTTAAAGAACATTATGCAAAAGTGTTGCGTCAGGATGGGTCTGTAGCAATTGTAGCAAGAGAAAAGGATGGGCTATACATTGTGGATGAAAAAGCTAAGCAAAAGGCAATGGTACAAACGGAAAAGCAAGATAGTTTACAGAAATGGCATGAGAGGCTGGGACACCTGAACTTTAATGAAGTAAGAAATTTGAAGAAAAATCAAATGGTGATAGGAATCAGAGAAGATCTAGATAAGGTAAACCCTGATTGTGAAATATGTAACAAATGTAAAATACATCAACTGCCATTTCATGCATCTCAACATAAAACAAAACAAGTACTGGAACTAATCCATAGTGATATCTGTGGCCCCTTCAGCATTCCATCGTTAGGGGGAGCAAACTACTTTGTCACATTTATTGATGACAGATCTAGACATATATACGTAAAAATATTAAAGAATAAATCCGAAGTTTTCAAAGCATTTAAAGAATATAAGGCATATGCCGAAAATCTAACGGGGAAGAAAATAAAGAGAATAAGGTCCGATAATGCAAAAGAGTATTTATCTCAAGAATTCAGTAATTTTCTTACTGCGAACGGAATAACGAGACAGTTGTCAGTACCCTACACGCCTCAGCAAAATGGCGTAGCAGAGAGGGCAAATCGCACCATAGTGGAAATGGCGCGGTGCATGCTATTACAGGGAGATTTACCATTAACACTTTGGGCAGAAGCAGTTAATGCAGCAGTTTTTATCAGGAACAGATGTCCCACGAAAGCAAATCAGTATGTGACTCCACACGAAGAATGGATTGGTGAAAAACCCTACATTGGTTTTCTACGGAAAATCGGAAGTAAGGTTATCGCTCTGCAAAAAGAATCCAGAAGAAATAAATTCGAACCAAAAGGCAAAGAGTATGTATTAGTTGGTTATTCAAGCGAAGCCAAAGCATACCGTTTGTGGGAGCGTGGAACACGAAATATAGTAGTAAGAAGAGATGTAAGATTCACAGAGGAACAAAAAGAAATAGTTCACCCACTAGAGAAGAAAGTATATGACATCATCCAAGTAGAAAATGGCGAAGATGATACAGAGCAAAACCAAGAAGAAGATGTTGTCGAAAATAGAGTAGAAGAAAGAACAGAAGCAGAACAACGAGAATTCATTCCACAGCAAGAGACTCCTATCAGCAGAAGGATTTCAGGTCGTCCAAGGCTGGAAAGGACTGGACAAAGAGGCAGACCAAGAAAAATTTATAACACAGAACTAAGGGATGTGCAACCAACAGTAGAGCCGATGACTGTGGAAGAGGCTATGAATGGACCAGACTCTGATTACTGACTAGAGGCAATGAAGTCAGAATACCAAACGCTCACGGACAACAATACTTGGACTTTGGTGAGAAAACCTTCATCCGTCAAAATTATCAAAAATAAATGGGTTTTTAAGGTAAAGAAGGACCAGACAGGCCGAGTGGAAAAATACAAGGCAAGACTAGTTGCACGAGGTGATCAGCAGAGATTAGGTATAAATTATGACGAAGTGTATGCACCTGTAGCACGGCTGGAAACAATTCGAACCATGCTGGCGGTAAGCGTTATAGAGGGTATGCATGTGCATCATATGGACGTCGTGAGTGCTTACATTCAAGGGGACTTGACCGATGACATTTACATGGAACAGGTATACCCATTTGAGCAAAATAATCCAGAAGAGTTAGTTTGCAAATTAAATAAACCGTTGTATGGATTAAAACAGTCAGGTCGCGAATGGTACCGGAAGTTAGATGGTTATCTAACTAGTATAGGTTTGAAGAAAAGTGCAATTAATCCGTGCGTCTATACAGAACCAAATAGCGAAAACGACATTATAGTTTTAGTATATGTCGATGACTTATTGATTGCGTCCCGAAACTTAAACGAGATAAATAGACTGAAAAAGGTATTAAGTAAAGAATTTAAGATGAAAGATCTAGGTAAAGTTAAGCAAATATTAGGAATGCATATAGAGCGGAAAGGAGACACCGGTTCTATAAGGATTACCCAGAAAAGATACATAATAGAATTGTTAGAACGATTCAAAATGAAGGAATGTAATCCAGTAAACACCCCTCTAGAATTAAATATAAATTTGGCAGAAATAAGTGTGGCAGATGAGCAAAACAAAGTATTATTAGATAAGCCATACAGGGAGTTGGTAGGGTGCTTAAACTACTTATCAAATGCAACGAGACCGGATATAGCATATGCCGCAAACGTACTCAGTCGTTTCTGCAATCGTCCGACAGAAACCCATTGGAAAATGGCCAAACGAGTCCTGCGTTATGTGAAAGGCACAATGCATTACGGCTTAAATTATAACGAAGGCAACCGAGAACTGATAGCGTATGTGGATGCCGATTGGGCAGGAGATACTATTGACAGAAGATCCTGTACCGGATATGTTGTAAAATTAGCAGGTACTCCAATTAGTTGGCAAAGTAGGAAACAAAAATCTGTTGCTCTATCTACGATGGAAGCAGAGTATATGGGACTGTCGGAAGTTACGAAAGAAGTTATATATGTGCGTAATTTACTTGACCACATGAAGTATACAGATATATGTCAAACACCAACCAAAGTCTTTTGCGATAACCAAAGTGCGATACAATTAACTAAACACGAAGTGCATCATGCTCGGAGTAAACATGTTGATATCCGATACCATTTTTCAAGGGAAGCCCAAGAACAAGGAAAAGTTAAAATAGAATATATAAGTACCCATCTTATGGCAGCGGATATAATGACAAAAGCGCTTAGTAAGCCCAAGCATGATACATGTCTCGAATTATTAAGTTTATATATAAGCGAAAGCGAACATGACGATGAAGGGGGAGTGTAGGAAAGCCTCATCGTCAGGTATAAGCGTAAGCCCCTGCGCATGCGTGTGTGCGCGCCTTTTGTTCTTATGAGCGGTCCGGCGCTTTGCTCTCTTGCGGTTACCATGTGGCACGCTGCGCATCGAAGTGGATTCAAGAATAATGTATAAGGTTATTAATGCTAAAATATAGTGGATTAGATATAAACAAGAAACTCGTGTGCAATCTCAATCACCCCTCACTGCGAAATGCTCACCAAATAATCTATCACATAATATATAAAAAAGTATTTTTGTCAAAAACCTTTTATATTATAGCGTTCCAAAATATTAAAGACAGCGGCATATAGTTGGGAGAAAATGACAATTTTAGTTACTAAAAGCAATCCAAAGGCTCTTGTAAAAAGTTTTCAAAAGAAATCCCAAAATCGAAAAAATATATAACCTTTATTTTATAACCGGTGATTTGACCGTTTACGGTAGAAATGACTATGTACAGCCGATACAGTAAATATTAAATCTCAACAGTTCTAAGCGCGTACGGCATAATTGCTCCAGATCTGCTCGAAGTTGTCAGTCGTCATCCAACCATTCATTCCATTTTCTTGTTGCAGGACTTTCGATTGGCCGATACTCCCCTCGATAGCAGGCTTTGAACAGCCTCGGCGTATATTGTAACATCCAGCAAACTGCTCGTCGAAAAACAGAACAATTCGTAGCCGACGAGTTCCGAGAAGTCGGAAGCGCAACTACGACGCATGGACAGCGTCGGCCCATAAATCGGCGCGCTCATCTTTAAAATATGGGAATGGAAATATTTGAACTGTGCACGTCGAATCGGGCAAGAAGAAAAGAGGGGGTGGTGGCGGCGAGAATGGAAAGAGGACTGCAGTCGGGCAGTCAGGAAGTTGCAAAAGGTCGTAGTAAAGATGCCATCTCCCTGCCGTGGCCGTGAGTTTATTTGCAGGCTGCACGCGCGGCGAACTAAGCCAGATAGCCGACGGCAACCCTCCACCTTCCACCTAACCCTTCCCCACCCCCGAAAAACCCCCAATCCCACAATCCACCCCTCCGAGCCACCCCCGGCTTTCCGCCTCGACTGACGTTCACTCGGTCGGCCCTCGTAAATTGCACGCCAAATAATTGATAGGCGAAGTCGATGTTTCTATTCTGCTGGCAGCACTTGTAAAGGATCCCCGATTTATTCCGCCTCACCGCCTCCTTGTCTGCCACCCAGTATAAATGGCCGCGTCACTGGACCTCCGCCTGTTTGCCCGCTTGCTCGCTTGCTTGCTTGCTTGCTCTCCACCAAGCCAGAGAAAAAACGCACTAACCCGATTTGCAAGCCTGCTGCTGCACTCGCTAGCTGAAACGCCTCAAGTAAGTCATTTTGAATCCGTACGATACACACGTTGTTCGGTTCTGCTCGACGACGGCGCTTTCGTCAGCCGGGACTAACTTTGACTTCTGCCGGGGTCGAGAAGTTTTCAGTCAGCATTCGGATTTCCGGATGTTTTTCGTGATGATCACTGGCTATCTCGAATACGATGCTGCCCTGATTTTTCTGTCATTTTGTTTACCTCGATCTTTGTGAGAAGTTTTATCGGCCCTAGTATTTGGAACTGCCATTTGAAAAACCATTACGCTCGAAACTATGTGATGTTAATTGTACACCAAACATTATATCCATTTGCAAAGAAATAGTGGTTGTAAAAAAGTATTAGCGCAGCTAGTATTTTTAGAATACATTTTCTTAGAAAAGATTACTGGGACAATTTTCTTCTTTAAGAACAATTGTTCCAAAAACACTGAACGTGCGAATACTTTATCCATTTTTATCCACATCTATCCTGTGAATAAAATCAAACCGCTTACAGTTTTAAAATAGCCGAATTTAACTCTACTTGGTTCGTGGACGATTCAACACTTAAAGATGATGTTAGATATTTTCTGCTTGACGTGTATAAAGTATGAAGGGCGATGATAAGTTTGAATAACTGGTGATGATGGCGCGAATGTCTTCTGAGGAATGAGTTCCAAGAGAGAAAGAGAGAAGTTTTCTCTCTAAAGAGAGAGAAAGAGACAGAAAGCTTTGTTACTAGGCAGAGTGCGCAAGTCTGGGATTCATTCCAGTAACTTTCTGACTAACCATATTCAAAATAGCATTGAACTTTTGCTGACATTTGATATTTGTGGAATTTGTCTCGGTCGAGCTTGACATGACAGTACCTATGAATAAAATTGGTATCGAGTTATAGTCGACAAAGGAATTCTAGAGACTAAATTAACATCAACGGTTTATTTTAGAATAGATTTTTATCGAAACGATATATATTTGCACGTGAATAATATTTGGGGTATTGAAAATTAACGAGACATGGTTCACGACGTAATGGTTCTTTACTTCGTTTACGCAAGGTGGACTTTGCTCTTTTACATAAAACTATACTGTAATTGGTGCATTTGATTTATCCCAAGTGTTAATACATCCTTCAAATTATTTTATAATATCTAGTAAGTAATATCTAGTAATATCGGAAGATATTTTAACTCATTAGTCAGCATTTGTTTATAACTAGTCGATGCTTTAATAATCTTGGGAATGATTACGTGGGAATTTTTCTATGTGGGAATGGGTCGAGTGACTCCGAGCGAGGGAGAGTGATCGATGCGTGACTGAGGAGTGCTTGGCAGATGGTGCGAATGGGTTGTAAATGAAGAGCGGCTGAGATAGAGCGGACGAGTCCGACTGACCGCACCGGATGAATGGTCCCAGGTATGCGTGTTCCAACCAGTATAAGAATGTGGGTATATGAACGAGAGTATTTGACTGAGAGAAAGCGAGTGACAGCAAGAATGACTGAGACCGAGACAGAATGTCGGTTTGTTCGTATTTAACACTAGAACTACTAAAGAGATCAAAATGACTTGCTTAAAAAACGTTTTAATTTATTAAGTTTTTTACTGAACTTTACGCTGTTTTCTTACATTTGTATAAAATAAAATTTGCAAACCGTACACCTCTTACAAAATGTAGGTAAATCTTCATGTCATTCACTCTTTAAAAGTTTCTCATAAATTTTTAGAATGCTTTGAGCACCAGAATGTCTGGAAATAATGTATAGAAAGTTTGTAACGTATGTTATATGCATCGCTTGCATTCGTGTTAGTCACTAAGAATAATCGAAGAATCTTTCCTTGCAAATATGCATTTAGATCAAACAAATGGTCCAATTATGTTAAATACTAAAGAATTAAAAGCAGCAAATTATAGCGAGGGAAGAAACCACATAATAGTAATTAATAAATGCATTTGAGATCTCTATTTTAAGATACTTGTGAGGAGGTCGCAAAATGCTTTTATTAATTATCGTTATGTGATTTACCACCGGCTGAAATTCGGTAGTTGCAACATTTTAATAGGCTAGACTAGATACTTTGGATATACCATTATTATAAAAACGTATTTTTAAAAAGTTATTTTTTGATTATTATGTTCTTATAAGCACAAACGTTCCTTGGAAACTAACAGAGAATAAAACAGAGAATAAAATATTCGCACACTTAGTATTCTAGAAAACCAAAGTTCTTGAAGAAAAAATCTGTTCTTTCTAAATTGAAACACATTTTCTTGAACAAGGAAGTGTCTGGTTTTTAGAAAAAATCGACGACCTTAGAGAAGGCATTTTTTAACTAAAAATGTATTCTAAACATACTAGGCCAATACTTTTTGCAGCCACTGTATAACAGGCGACAGTTTCATCAGTTTGTGCGAGAGACACTGCGGCCAAGGAGATTGCGCAAGAGAGTCAGCCAACAGTCACGTTACCACGTGCGTGCATGTGCAATGTGCATATTTCCGCTGCGTGGTGGCTGTTGGACAAAATGAAACTGTTGCATCACAAAAGCCATCCGTACGCGCCTAGGCTATATGGTTTAGCAGAGTGACCCACTGCTTCCTGTTTCGAATACATTGAAACCCTACTGAACACAAAAGGCCGACACTTTATGAAAATCACGGACAGTTTGCCGGCATTTTTCCCTTAAACTGTGGGATTGGACTAGTATAGACCAATAATGTTCAGTGTATCGAACGGGAAAAAGCGTTTATTATCGCACTTTTACTTCATTCTGTTACGCCGACTGTGTTATCCTCTGAACTCTACTCTCTGATTCTCGTTTGCTCATAATCCATTCCGCTCCCGAATCCGAGACTTTTATAACACACACACGTACACTCATCGATTCTCGCTTCATTCTCACAGCGCATTTTCCATAGCCATACACACACGCGCGACGGGCTACGTCATTGTAACTACCAAAAGCATTCACCCATCGCTGCAGTTTCCATTCATGCATGATGTCTCGATATTTCTCCTTACATACATTGTCTTATCATTCTCTAATCATTCGCTCACGCTTCGGTTCATGAGGTATCGCAAAACAGTTATTAAACAACCATGTAAATCACAGTCTAAGATAGTGGCAATTTTATTGCAAATCAAAGTGACGGCTTTTTTATATGTTTCATATTATTAGTAATGGTGTGGCATGCAACTGGATATTCATCAATATTGCATTCTTGTTTCAAGCTTCTCTCTGAATCTTAATTAAATTATTTATCAATGAAACAATTGATGGTTTGTATTTTATAAGGAAAGTTATGGCAGTTTAGGGAGAGATTGCTGAAATCGCAAAATAAAAATTAACACGTACTGTACTTACGTAATTAACACGTTAGTACTGCAAAGACCAGAGTTTTTATTAATGTTTACCAAGAAATCGTTACACTGATGCTATTTTTTAAAACATTTTGTAGTCGTAGTATGACATATGGTCTTTCTTGCGAAAATTGTAAATGAGTACAATATTGTTAGATTTAAAGTGGCCGATTAAATTCTTTTTGCCACTAATGTTTCTAGATTAATAGACCAAAAAGCAGAAGAATAGAAAAAGCAGAAAAAGCAGAAAGTAGCAGAACGTAATGAACTGTGAGTGTTGAAGGAAGAAGATTGATGTGAGATAACGTTAAAGGGAGAAGATGGACATATAGAAAGATTTTGTACTTGTTAATTAATCGATAGATTTCCGGTATCTGTCATAATTGATACAAGAGACATTACACAGCTAACAAAACAATTACGCAAATGTCAGTTTTACCGAAAATCGGATGGTAGAAAGCTGATACCAAGTCTAGTGCATCATCCAACTTTATGAAAGTAATTAAACTTATCTCTACCTAATCTAATACAGATAAGGAATATCCTCTTATTCAATACAATTATAGGCTACCACAGTTGCCAAGTCCGTAGCCAGGAACCACTTAAACGAGAAAGCTAAAATTTGTTAGACAAGTACTACTTACTGTACTTCAGGTCATTCGCGTAAACGATTTCTGAACTAAGAAAAAGATATGAAATTCTCCCAATAACAGTAAAATGTAAAAATAGCGACAAGTAGTCTCACCCCGCTAACCGCCAACCCATCTGTCTCTCCAAAAGCATTTAAAAATGATTAAAAATAGAAATGAATGTCATTGGAAAATAAAAGGCAAGTCATAATTCCGACATAATTAACATACAATAAAGCTAACTTGTTATTCAATGATACTTAAATTTAAGTTGCAGTTCTAAAATTAAGGAATAATTGGCGTGTAATTATATGAAGTTTACTTTATATCGAAAGAATGTTAACACAATAAAATACATTTCTTAGTCCTACCTTATTGCATTTTGCATTGCTATATTGCACTAGTATGTGAAGTTATTTGTCAGCATATTGATTCTCCAAAACTCTTAAGTTTTGTATTCTATATAGAAGTTCGCACAGTTTATGTCGAATCAACTCTGTACTACAATAAAGTACATATCATATCTAAGGATTTTCGAGTTCTCTTTATGGTGTTTGCGCAGTACAGAAGATTGCTCATGAAAGAAACATACGAAACATATGATTCTTTCACCACTTTCGGCAGATCCTGCTGAACTGGCTGGAATTTATGCCTGGACTTCTGCCATTTCTGTGGCAATAGCTAGCTCCTATAAAACCTTTGAATATTTCACTGGAGACTACCTCATTACTCGAAGCACATTGAACCAACGAAGAAACCGGTGCGCAAGTAAAACGCTTAATCTGTCGCAAGTTCTATCTGTCCAATCACTACTTGGAACAGCAAGATATTGCTTTAGAAAGAATTCTTTTCATTCAGAATGTACTTTTCGTACAACCTAGGTATTTTATGTACTTTTACGTAATAGTTAGTATATAATAGGCTAATACCGTTTTTGAAATTAATTGTAAGATGTTATTACATTTATTTTCCGGTTTTGCTCTTGCCCAAAATTCTGTCCGTCGAATCATTACTTAAAGCAATAAGACATATTTGATACACTTTTATGTAATAAAAATGTCTTTTTTAATTAGATTATACGATATTAATTACACGTGCTATTTGGTTTTCTTCGTAAGGCTAAATATGAATAATATGTATTTGCAGTAAAGTTAACCTCAGGCGATTCCTGGCGTGACGATTCTTCACCAAGTTCACTCAGGGTTAAATTACAAATCATTGTTTGCGAGCAGAGGAAGTTCGATCTGGGCGAAGCCATAAAACTCGTAAATTAATCATGCAATAAACTGGTAAAAGTCGAGCGCCTCGGCAGTTTATTCTTAATGAAGGCTCCGAGCATACTTGCCGCATCGGCGCAAATGCGTCATTGGATATTTGAGGATTCCCAGTTACTGGCGCGGAACTTCCGCGGCGGAGAGAAGCGATTATAATGAGCGCATTTTTTCAGCACAATTTTCATAACGGAAGAAAGCGGGCATTAAAATTCCTCCTCGACGTCTGCTCGTCAAGCTCCTCACAGTGCGGCGGCCGTGAGAATTCTTACAAACGATCCACTCCGCTACGCTATATCGTACAATGCAGTCGAGATTGCCGAGAGCTTCCGGCTTCCATACTCGGCCACCAATTCAGACACCATTTTCGACCTACCCTTTTCTCCATTTTTTGGTCTTTGGCAAATAGCAATGCAAAATAGGGGCCAACGAACCGCTGCCTAGCCAAAGAACTGGCACTATCGGACATTTCACCGATTTTATGCGGATCTGCAACGCAACGGTTGCAACGAGACACTGGTTATCTTCAAATATAACAAGATTTTTGTTTCTGCATTCTAAATGGTTCTTTACAAAACAAATTTTATCTAAAAGGAAAGAAATGGACGGGTGTGGCGCGTTATTTCTTTCTTCGATATAATAGTATTTGTTTTATCGAAAAGCAGCAACGTTTTGCGGAGTAGTAGTTTTCAATAGTAGTCGATTTCATAAAACACAAAATTTGTTTAGGAATATTTTTTAAATACATCTTGTAGAGTGTCCTAGATTACAACCAGCAATAGGACTAGCTGTGCCTTCGAAATATGCGTGTAAGTACGTAAGAACTTAAGATAAACAGATCAAATCTAGCGAAAGCTCTGTGCAGAGAATTTTATCCATTTAATTCGCTAAGACAACATTATTTTCGCGTGCTAATTGTTGAGGATCGTCTCAAGAGAATGTCATTTATGTATCAACCAGGAATTCAACAGTAACAAGAAGTGCAGAACACCACCGTTTTATTTTCCATAATTATTACAATTAGTTTATCCCTACTAGTTTTTAAGATTGCCAAAAGGTCTGCATCTCCCAGTAACAGACTGGTTTTTATGATCTTTGTCTCTTAAAAACGTAGTTTTCTATCGCTCCTAATTTGAGGTAGATCGCTTCAGGTTAGGTTACAGAAATTATTGTTGCGTTTAAAAATTATTCTACTTCGTGTTTCAAAGTATAATAATTTTATGTGTCACGCCTAGGTCAACTTAACTGAAATGTTGCGGCCTATTGCACCTTAAGTCAGTCGTGATCTTTGCAACACTCTAATTCTGAAAGTACTACGAAGATCGATGAAGATTTTTGTTTATTGTTGATGAGTGTCTTAATAAAATATTATTGAATATATTATTCATTCAGATTCTTACTTATCCTTTTAACGGTATTTGACAAGTATACATCGCAATGAGACAAAATAAATTACTTTCCGTTATAATTATTGTAACTATTATAACGAACGAAGAAGCCGTTTCTTCGCAATAACTTTTTCCATCTTTATTAAATGAATTGAATTAAAATTGCAAGAAATTGGGTATATTTGTCGTCGCTTGATGTTAACTGCTCAAGCAAATAGACATTTTCCAAGCTAAAGTCCACTATTAAACGGTTAATGTAATTCAATGTTAGTTAATAAAGTTTCCTTTGCTCGTTAACACCGACGAGTCTCTCTACCAGCCGGGAATCCAACTCTACCAGGAACAGGCATATTCACAATTAGCAGCGACACTGGCTCCAGTGAGGAAAGAGGGAGATAGAGAGAAAGAGAGAAATGCACTTAAGCTCGATTCAAGTTGCCGAGGGTCCATGTGCTGGAGTGCGGAGAGCGGCCAACATGCCAAAGAGGCAGTCCGGGCCGGTCTGGCCGGCGTGAATAAAAAGGGGCGAGGAGAGTGTGAAACATAGATAGGGTAGGGATGTCAGGCAGGCCGGTACACAAATCTCAAATGGAAGAACAACAAAACGAGTGGAGAGCAGAGGGAAGAGTGCGCAAGAGTCGAGAGAGGAAAAAGCGACCCAGAAAGTGGAGAGCGGAGCGGCGCGGGAGAGAGTCAGGTGGAACTGTGATAAGCTGCGAACAAACCGGAAGGTTGTAAACTAGCGCAAAAGTCCGCCAGCCCGAAAGAAAACAGGGCTTAGAGTTAGCCAGATTGTAGGGAGAATAACAACACCTATTACAACTGCAGAGAGCCATTGCTATCCAAAAAGGAAGCCGTACCAAAAAGTCTAATGACTAACCACCGCCTGGCGGTAAAAGAGATTCCCTCTGGGAATTGGGGCGGGGGCCATACAAAGAGATTTCGGCCGAAATACAGAATCAAGGTGGAAGCAGGAGAGGAAAGTGGAGAGGCAGTAAGAGGGAAATAAAGGGGCGGGAGAGCGAGTTAAATCTGCCGTAAAACTAGGAAGGAGAGCGGGAAGTCGCGCAAGTGGCATAATAGTCCTGTCCAGGCTGCACCACCAATGTCAGGTATAAGGGTGGGCGTGTGTGTAGGTGGCCCGCTCGCTTTATTTGTGTTATATCCGCAAATATAGGCGGTGCGGCTATGCGTGTCCGGCGAATGCTAATGCGCGCGAGCGAGAAGTTGCCGGCTGCCTGCTTTAACGCTCCTGCACGTACCGCATGCCTCTCTGTGTCTCGGGTCTCGGCACAAAGCCGCAGAGAGGACAGATGCCTCCGCGCTCGTGCGTGCTTCGACACGAGCGTGCGCGCTCGCGTCATCGCACGCGCGCACTTACGTTCACGCATGCATTTCTCGTAGGACATCCGGAAAGCGAGTGTGCACACTCACTGCCAGGGCCAGGTAACTACGTGCAGGGGCGACAAATGCTCCCTCGGGATACCTCCGATTCTCTTCTTGCAATTAGCTGGCCGCACGCTGCGGCCAACAGTTCTGGGACCAGTTGGTTCAGCTTTATCGCCGCCCCTATGTAATCCTGATTTCAGAATCCATTTATTCGTTGAGGTGGAAAGGTCGGCGTGTATTGTCGGGTTTTGGAAAAGCTGGGCTTTTTCTGCGGGTATAGAAGGGAAACAGAATACTAGCACACTCTGTTTTTTTGGAAAAAATGTTTATATAGAAGCGCACTCTTCTCTTTAAATAGAAATGTAGTTCTAAAGAAGAAAGTCTAGTTCCTAAGAAAAAATACGTTCGCTTAGAAGAAACTGTTTCTTTCTTAAGAAAATTAATTCTAAAAATACTGAGTGTCCCAATAGTTTCTCCTCCACTGTATGTACAAAGTAATTCACTCGTCTTTAAATCAACACTGTTGAGTATAATCTGTTATTTATAGGATATTGTACATTATTGTACATTATTTACTAATTCTCATTATACACAAATGTCTCCTAACTTTTCCCTGCATGCTTTATAATATTATGTTATACATATAATGCATTTGCATTCGTCAACAGAGTTTTTAGAAAAATTATGTCTTTTGCATTAGTTAGGATCGCTAAAGCAACAAGAGATAACCCTTTAATAATGTTTGACGATTATACTCCGACATAAGGAAAAATAAATTGCGTTTTGCTACAAAAATCGTAATTATCATAAGAAATAAAAATTGAAAATAATCTCTCTTAGAAAAGAGTAATCAAATGGAGAATAACTTTCTGCATTTTTATAAAAATAATATTATATTTGAAACAAATGAATTAAAATTCCCCAAAATTTAGTATAATTGTCATCGTTTCCTTTTAATAGTGGAAGCAGGTAGATATTTTTTAAAAAAAGTCCATTGAAGGATTAACTAACGCTTTCACAAATCTCTGATTCATTTGCGACACCAAATATATTTGAGAAACATACGAGTGTCCGAATATTTATGCCAGTCACTGTACAGTTGTCTGCAAATATCCCCGAATTCGCAGCATCTCATAAAACTCAACCGTCCAGAATCGCACTACAGCAAACATAAAAGCATAAAGAGCTCAACATCCAAGTCACTGAGAGATGAAAAATTCCTGGCGAATATCTAATTCTAGCTGTATCCGACTTTGCCTGAGAGACATTTTAACGTTAACAGTAATTTGCATATCTTCTAACAATGTATAGTTTGACTCCTATTCGTTTTGACATTTTTTTAACACCGTGTACAAGTTACCAATATTGTAACATTTTATAGTCCATTGCATGGATTATAATTCTCTACAGGAAAATTGCTATTGCTCCTCATATTAATATAGCCAAGGGATTATTTATTACACTTTAACTATCGGGAATCTGCATTAGCAGGAGTAGAGCTTTTGATTTATAGTCAACACGCTCATATCCGTGACATATTAGCCTTGCGACAGCGAAGAGTTAATAGTATTTTATTGTTTTCAAATGCGCGTACAGTAGCGAGAATGTAAATTGGTGCAAGCACTCCGAACAATGTAACTAATTATTTTCTGTTCTGTTGCTTTCGAACAAACGTTGCCCTTTATATTAGCGGGGAAGAGAAAATCATCAGAGGTAATCGTGAAACGATGGCACCGCTATGATGGCAGTGATGGTCATTAATGCAAAGTAACATTGGTAAAGTATTCCGCTCTAAACTTTCAAGATATTTCCATAATTGCAATATCTTTAGCATAGACGATGCCACAATCTATTATTCTGTAAATTAAATCATTGTTAGTTGCACAGGGATAAATATAAATTTTTCATTATTGAAAATGGCTAGTAACTATACTTTTACAATTATTTTTGTATAGTGCTTTTCTTAAACAGCTGCCACTTCGTTGGGAACTTAACTTTAAAAAATCAACACGGTTGGGAACTAGCTTGAAGTGTGTTCTTTCCAGAAAAAATTCTTCCATCTATTTCATGACAGTAAACAAATTTACTGACCTTCAATGGTTATCGTAAATCGTCAATTATCTTAAAATGTCCACACGTCCGTGATAATAGCTTTGCAATTATGACCGATAAATTAATGAAAATAATTTATAATATACCTTACATCTCGTACTTGCACATATATTTTATATATTATATTTATATATTACAAGTTCAAAAGATATATTTGATTTATATTTTCTTTAAATGATGAAGTTATCTCAGAATTGTTGCGCTCTAAATGTGTGAATGTCCTTAATAATAGTAAAATGTATCCCGGTGTTCAAGAAATGTCGGGTGGGATCAATAGAATCATAATTCTAGGCTTTATATTAGCAGAGAAGAGACCATCAGCGGTGATCGTTCAACGATGGCAGCGCCATGATGGCAGTGGTAGTCATTAATGCAGGGTGACGTCGGCAAAGTGTTTAGCGTTAAGAGGTCCTTACAGCGTTAGTCGCCACTTTCGTGGCAGACTCTCGTTACCGGGACATCGAACAAAAACGATGGGAGAGGGTGACGCGTCGCAGCGGCTGCTAAGGGAAGGGGGTAAACCTTAGGAAAGATATGAGAGAGCATCGTCCCCCCGAGAGGATTCGGCGGACGCGCGACGCGACGGACGAGGAAGACCGGCAGGAGCAGTGGCCCAAGTGGATTTATGTACACAGCCGCGCGGTCACTTCGAGAACAAGAGGACAGTATATAAACGTGTCGGATAAGGCGTGCACACGTGTGCTGCCCTCTGCGAGTTAGCCAAGCTCGGCTCATTGCTAGCGTAGGTGGCGGTAGTGGGGGCTAAGGAAAGAAGGAGAGCGAGTAGCGGGCCGTTCTTCAGGAAAGACTTGTCCAAGCTGTAATCGACCGGAAGAGAGTTGCTCGCTGGAGGTTTTAAATTAAGCCGCGCTACGTTCGTTAACCGGGCCGACACCATTGTCGCCCGCTACCGTACGAAACCATAAATTCCTCGGGAAACGAATGGCCCGAGGTGTGCAGTGCCGCGATGGTGCGCCTGTGGACGTTTCCACCGCCGGCGTGCACACCTCCCTTTTTTTACCCCGCTGCCCCAGCCATCACTTGGCTCGAGGAATTAATCGGACCCCCGCTGCCGCTGCTTTGTCAATCCGCGATACAGAGTCTGCGAACTCTAACGTTTGGTTCATACGATACGGCTTTATTACCGATTCGGTGCTTGCCTGCTGCGAAATTCTAACGCTGGTCGGCGCAAGGAAATAAGAAAAAGCTAACAAAACATAAGAAATGTGTAAGCTCTTAGATCTTGCTCGGTTACTATTCCTTTACGTTTACTATACTGAAAAACTTAAACCTTTGGAAATAAATACGGAGACAAATTTAAGTCTCGCGTTGCTAGTACGGTGGCTTGCATCAATACTCGGACATTCGTATATTTTACGTATATATTTAGTATAAATGAATCAGGGATGAGTGAAAAAATTTGTTGACATTATGCTGCTGCAATGATCCCAATTACTATAAGAGGAAACAACCATTTCTTTTTTGCATCCGATCATGTTGATAACAGTGAATAAAGCCAAAAGCTGTTTCAAATAATGTTTCCTACCTTTCCATTCCGCTAAAATACAAGATACACATAGTATGTGTCAAAATACTTTCGCGATGTAAAGTTTTTAATGCAGTTTCTAATTTTATTCCTTGTTGTTCCTTTCATTGAGTACTACAACAAAAAATTGTTTCTTTCTGTATTAGCTGGAAACATCGCAGCTGCATAATGTTAAAAAATCCTTTCACTCATCATTGATTCGCGTAGAATACCAAATATAAATGTGAAGCATACGGCTGTCCAAATATTTATGCAAGTGACTATACAACTCAACGAACCGACCGAAAAGTGAAAAGTGTAATGTAAGATGTAACAGAGAACATGTTTCGCAAAGCGCAACATTAATTAATTGGTGGATTACTAAGTGGGAAAGGTAGAAGGTTATATTGAGAAGCGGAACGAAAACAGAGAGGGTGCGGGAAATAAGGAATTGCCACTCAAACTGGGGTCGCATTCATCCGGAGCATGAATCGAAATGTGAGTAAACAAGTCGTTAGCTAGACTTCCGACGAGCCGCTGAAAGCAGCCGGATTAACTTAATGCCGTTTTCATTGGGCGAGCGCGCGCTACAAACCGCCAGAGTAAATTTAGGCAGAGAGCAATTCAAAGGCATCCTTCATTAACAGCAACGCGGAACCCATTCGTTGCGGGATTCTGGCTACCAACGACGCTGAACTTGTACCGAGATCCTCGGTACGCCAATATAAACAGCCAACGCCAACGTCGTTACTCCCGGATCAACAATACGCAGACCGCCCCTAGACATTAGCCTGCCACACAATAAAACAATCAAGGTGTGACCAACAGGCGCGAAAATATTGTTAATGAATACAAGGGAATGTCGTGTTTAAAAATATAAGTCCAATTTTCCGTACAATGTTGAGTTGAAAGCATTTCTATTGCTGTTTTGATACCGGTGTTTTACTGTTTGTAAATAGGCTCCTTGCAAACATGACGCGGAAACTATAGTGCAAACTTTTTACCGTCCGAATTAATCGGGGGACTTTTGGAAACTATACATACAGATTTTGTTACCTATCGGATGTCCGAATATTTATGCATATCACTGCATGTAAGATTGGCCTAGTAAGTCTTAACCAGGTTAGACTGAGTGGCCATTCGCGTGAAGGCTAGTAATGATTTAATTTACAGAATAGTAAGTTGTTGCACGGTCGCTAAGGAGTTTTCTCAAACGTTTTCATTAATTTCATCATTTATATAAGAGATACCGAAACAGCACATGTATCTTGAAAAGTTGGAGTGGGACAGTCAATCTGCCATCACTTAAACAGTTTTTTCTGTACCTTTTTATTATATATTTTTGTTTTCCGCGATTTTGCAATGAATTTTTCGGTTTTAAAGATATTCTCGTTTGAATTCCGGTTGAAAAACGTAGAAAATCTAGTTTGTGAAAACCTTTTCATAGACATCAACATTCTTGGGGTGGTATATTCTCATCGCAAATACGAATGTGTGTAAAATTTCAAGGAAATTTGCTTTGGTAGAAATGGATCAAACATTGATTTCAAGATTTTATCTAGACAAACAAGTCGAGAAGAGAATCTGAATTAAACCGTGTAAAAACGTGTAAGTAACTGAATATTCTAATTACTGAGCGTCTGGATTAAAAATATTCTTCTTATACACGGTGTTTCATTTTGATTCCTCTCTGTTGTATAACAAATAATTATATATAATTATATCCTATACATACTATTACTACTTGGCGCGAGACTCTATCGGGTTTCCCGATATAATATAGAAAGTAAATATAATAGTGCGGGAATGTTTCCAAACTTACGTAAGACAATGAACATAATGCAATATCTATTTTTTTTTGCTAAATACGCTCGCTCTCTAGGTTTACCTTTACAAATGAGTGACCACATAATTAAAACAAGTAAGCGTTGGTTCGTTTACAAATACTATTTCTTTCAAACATCCCAGAAGTTCGATGAAATTCGTAGTTTATGGTTTGATTTAAAGTAAATTCGCAAGCAAGCATTGTTTTCATTGTCTTATAAGCCGTCCAGTAATTTTAATTATGTACGAATGATTTTCAACTTGTGCATACAACCTATGTAATTTTATCTTGAAACCACGACATATACATATAATACAATATACGACTATAATGGATTAGCCCTTTAACGGTGTTTGACGAGTATGCTGTTGTGTACTCGTCAAGCGAAGAATACATTTCGTTTTGCTATAAGAATCTTAATTATTATAGCACATGAAAAACGTATTTTCTCTCTTAGAATTAAAAAGTCAAATGGCGAATAGCTTTCTGCATTTTTATGAAACTATTGTTATGTTTGAAACAAATTAACTCAAATTGTAAGGAATTGAGTATACTCATCATCGGCTTGATTTTAACTACGCAAGCAAATAGATATTTTTCAAAAACACTCCACCGTTAAAGGGTTAAAAGTGTTGCTCAACAATGGTAAAGCAAAAGCAACTGTATCACCCTGTACATGCGTTCATTAATCGATTACCATCCTGTAATATGAAGTAGCTTCATAAAATGCAAATTCCAAATGCTTGTAATTACCTGCATGGTAATTCCCTGATAATTATCTGTGTGCATTTGCGTGTCATGTTTCCATCGGGACAACTATTATCATTGCTTTGTCTTAATTTGTGCATATCTGAAAGCATGTTACATTCATTCTTGTTGAGCATTGAACTGTTTGCAGGGTAACAGTTTTTCATTAAAATCAGGAAGAAATTCCAGCGAGCATTAATTCTGTAAAACAAATCAGTTTTATCTCATTTGTTGCTATCTACTAGTTGTGTTATTTTTTGGACAAGCTGTTAGATGATAGTTGATAGTCTACACGCTTTTTATGCTTTGTAATGCATTATTGCTTTGTGAAAGCGAAACAAAAGATAATAGGCATGAAGCGCCGCGTAAGAATAAAGGTTACTAACTGTCCTCTGAATCTGTTGAGTATTAGCTGCTATACACACGATAATTATACATTATCTTGTAATATTAATTATATGAACATATGTCTAAACTTCTTCCCCAATTTTATACACTTATCTACAATTATATCATACGCATTAGGTTTCATTACTGTATTTGTGATTGCTACTATTAAGTAAATGTTAAGTTGTTTTTTTTAAATGTATGATGTTTAATATCAAGAAAGTCCGTTTTATTATCCGAAAATTCCCTTATCGAAACAAGCATGTACTGCGATTAGTTTGAATATACGAGATTTTACTGTCTACAATACACAGGTACTTCTCTCTGTACGTTTCAGTTAAACCTTCTTCTTTAACACATAAGCAGAAATCCAATTTACATCAAGCGTGGAATACCAAAAACCATTTAAATTATCTAATTAATTCAAATTGTACAAGTTGCTTCATTTTATTTATCGTTGATATTTATGTTGCCTGAAGCATGCTGTGTTATGTCACATCGCGCATATATTGTGTTAAAATCGCACTGAACCAATGTTGATGACATTTTTAGTAAAGCATTCTGTTAGATTCCGGGAGTACTAGTAATTGTATGTTATTATACTATGTTTATTAACGCCTAAATAATGATAAAAAATTGATAACAATATATAGGTATAAGTTAATTGTCCCGCTCTAAACTTTCAAGATATTTCTACATTTGCATTGTTTACGTAAATTATTAAATTAGTGAAACAGTTGACAAAACTTCTTAGTAACGGCACAATAATACATTGTTGTATGTTGTTAGCTTACACGTGAAGTGTCACTCGCTCAAAGCAAGCTGGAACTTACTTTACTAAACTTGAGGTGTTTAGTAACCTAAGCAAACTTGGATTAGCATTAAGTTACACACATATTAGTGACTCTCTTAAATACTCAAACACCAGTGTGTTTCCCGTGAGCATCTGGAATTCCAAATGATGCAGAGACAAGTGAAAACGTTTATTGATATTTTGACTCATTGATGTCTCTATTTAAGGCACGAATAAATAACTTTTCTTTACCGTAGTCGGTATAGAAATATATAAAGATAAGAATAATACAATAAAGTGATAAATGCTGTACCAAATAATGCTTTTCCCCTTATATTCTGTTAAAATACATGACAAACTTAGCATGTATCCAAATAATTTTGCGATTTAAATTTCGAGTATATTGTAGTTCATTGCTCACGCCGTGAAAAGCAATGAACGTTAAATAAATCAATGGTATATCTCGTGAAGTTCTAATATGTGTTTCAATTCAATAACCAATAGTTAATTATAGTTGGCGCTATTATAAATAATCGATTAGTATTCTTTTTTTCAAAAATTCTTTTATGCTTGAGTGAAAAACCGAATTATCTATATTTTGTAATTCAAATTGTCTGGTTAATCTAAATTGTACGGGTTACTTCGTTTCATCTATCGCTGATATTTATGTTGCCTCAAGTTTAATAAACACTAAAAGTAAAAGCTCGCGGCGTTTACGAGAAATTGATTGAAAACCAGAATCATATGCATGCGGACTGTATTGTGTTAAAATCGCAATCATAAGCATCTTTTTGTAGTGGTCTTCAAGTGCTACGACACATATATGCAGATATATGTGCGTATTGTAATGGAAAGTGTGCTTTAATTCTGAGAAGACAATCAAATATTGAGATTGGATTCCATACATTTTGGGACAAACATACTTTTTTAATGACATGTACACCAATTTATTCTTACTCAAAAGGCTGTACTACAAAGTTAGCGTACTTATGAACAATTTAAAGTACAAAATGCAATTTCTATATCGCATAATGTAAATCACACATTTTTGTCTCTATAATTGTACTATATAAATATTAAGATTGGATAACTAAAATTGGTCGTCCAAAAAGTCACACGAAATGCCGACATGATATTGACGAAAGTACCAATTCTATAATGTTATACATTCGACTATTAACACGTCTACGGTCGCAGCAATTTTCATGCTACGTTACTAAATGTTTCATTTACTAATTTTGTAAAATGCTGCAATGCTACATTTTTTAGATCGATTGAGTTAACATGAATGCAAAAAAATGTATAATGACATCACATTTTAAACAAAAAGTGTACTAAACGGACTATTCGCAAAGAAACAGCCTTATTGACATTATTAATCAATAAGTTATTCGTATGTGATTGTAATAAAAAAACATAAAACTTGTATAACGATCAACTCGTTAAGTTTCTCTTTTGTTCGGCCTACAATATACAATGTGCGTTGCACAATTATAACAAAGAGAATATTATAAAAGAGTACAATGTAAGAAATGCACAAGGAAGCATAAAACCGTTGTTGGAGTGTTGGTTTCCCACCAATCGACCAGGATATATTTCTCAACGTACGTTTATGTTGGAAGACGGGGAATAAAGGCAACCAATAAAATTCTTTTATTACTGGGGAAGCGTAGTACTAGGCAGTTTTAACTAAGCTTATTATTCTGTATCAATGGCAATCATCTGGTGAATTGGCATGCGTCTCACCCTCCGGACGGTGGCGCAGCGCATGCTATCGGGTTTAGGGTTGGAATATAAAATAACGAAACGTACCATTGAATTCCACGACATCGATCGAGCGATTTTAATTAACTGTTACTTTAACGCCGTAATTGCCTATCTCCCTCTAGGGGTTTCCTTTGTCTACAGACTGTTTTAACCTCCCTTCGCTTTGCGTTTGTCTTCCGTCTTGAATGCATCAACACTTTCGCAAAGCTCGTGAATAATTTTACGTTTTATCTATATTGTTAAGTGCGTGTTTCAGTCATACTATAATATTGTAAATTCAGTAATAAAAAAGCCAATATTCGCCAATATTTAATTACAAAATATTTAGTGTGATTTGACAATTGTCAAAAATACCGCTATTTAGCTTAATATTTTTGGTCTTATCATTTCACCTTTCACTAAAATAGTGTTCATTACATTACAATGTTAAAAGAAAATCGCCACAATTAATAAGAAGTACTTATTAAGGCAATTTTCTTGAAGTATTCGTTTTTGAAAACAAGTTACGTAAATTAAATACAGGATCATTGAAAAGTCAGAACGGCTAAGGATATATTAACTATTTAGAGACGCGAAGTTAACAAAAAAAAAAAAACAGGATTATGATATCGCAAACACTTTTCCTTTCAGCCTACAATATCGTTCTGAGGTTTCTTTTCCTTCGACTTTTCTCTTTTGCATACTGCGGACAGCCTAGCGCTTTTTCTTGCACAGTCACCTTAATTGAACCGGTATTTTCTAATTAGTTTAGAATATTTAATTAGATTTATTGCCATCCAACGCCAGGCCGGTTAACAGGCGTCAAGCTGTACGGTGAAGTCAGTGCCGGCTGGCGGCAACCATGAATTTATTTACCTGAAACAGAAAGAGAGAAAGACAAATTAAGAATAATGTGAGGTAGCTTGCAGGAAAAAGGGGGCAATGAACTTTGAGATATTATGTGGTCTCGAGAGAGATGAAGGAACATTCATCGCGTAAACTGTGGTTTAGTCAATATCAATGAAAATCAATGAAAGGACTCAGTTCCTTTGAAACTCTTTTTTCAGCCGTAGTTGCACGCTATTTTCCATATTTTCTATGCATTGCGCGGAAACGTTTTAAAAAATTTATGTACAGTATGATGTGTTTGTAATTTTACAAAGTAAATCAGTTTTATCATATTTATTGCCTCCTATTAATTGTTGTATTACTGCTAGGCATTAACTGTTAGGTGATCATTCATTCAACGACAGTTCTCACTTTTTAATTTTTGTAAATTAGATACTATACGATATCGATACCGTCGATTTCAAGACAAACGCATCACACTGCACATATTTATTTAGCTTTTTCTATCATTCGTAGCGAACATTTATTAAAATTAAAATATAAGTTGAAATGTAGTTTGATTGATTTGAATGACTAAGATGGCGAAAAATTCATTGGTTTTTAAGACGAATCGGATTGCAGCTTCAAAGTCACATACTTTTCGATTGGGGTCGATCCGTTTCATTTCTATTATAAAGATATTGGAAAAGACAGAATAAAGGGATCCAGATTATATTCCGCATCCCAGCTCATTCCACCTAATTACAAATACCTTGTACTAATGACACATATGCATTCTCTCTTCTAACAATTAACAAGCACGTTTTGTCCGATTTTTTATTAAAAAAAAATTGACATATAAAATCTACGTATGCAAAACTTCAATATAATGAGCCTGGCATTAAATTTTCCATTATGACCATAAATAACTTACAAACTGGGAAATTCGAAATTCAAATGCTAATACACAAAGTGAGGAAAAATTTCGTGTGAAATCATTGACATTAATCGAAGCAAATTCATTTAATTGTTTAAATTTGTAAATTTGTAACAAGTTTAGAAAGCCTCTGTAGATTTCGAAAAGATGAGGATTGGAGTACGTGCTACAATACGTGCGTAGTCTAGTGTAGTCTCTTTTTGGAGCGGTGCCAACCACGCCTTTATTCTCCCTATAAATTAGCAAGGGAAGAATTTGTCGTCGTTAGTTCGGTTACATTACTCTCATCCGAAGTTCCGCACCTGGACTGCTGGTCCATTCAGATTCGCTTAGAATGAAATGGATTTAAATGTGTCGGGTTAAACAAGTCTGCTTATACAATTATTTTTAGCAATGTATTTTAACACATCTTTTAATAACGCAATTGCACTATTCTAGTTAATGAGTCTGCGGAAGATTATTTATAGTAAATTGTAACGATATTCTGTTTCTATCTGTAATTGTGGATTTTCGAGGTTATGCGACTCGTTAAACCTTTAACGCTTATCTTGCCGTAAGTAATTCCATCAACTATTCACGAATTCTGTCAATTATATATAAATAAACCTTCTTTATTAATTAACTTTTCTATAGTTTTCAAAAATGCAAAGAAACAAAAAGCAACGACTATGCAATTTGAAGTCCTCTTAACTTACATGTAACAGAATTGAGGTAGTTGTAAGAAAAAGTCGTTTTGGCAGGACAATCTTTACGTGATAAGGCAGCTGCTTACCAAATTTTATTGAACTTTTATTGAAAAATGGACTTCGAAATTGGTGCCTTTAATACGTGTGACTTTTCAATTAGAGGGCAACTTTGGCAGCCCGGGCTGACATGAACTGGCACTAACTGTCTAAATCGCACGATCTGGAGAGTTTACAGAATCAATTATTTTTAACCTAATCGCCATGTATTAAAACTATAAAAAAATATCATAAGATAGGGCACATATTGCCATTTATTATGGCATAAAGAATATAAAGACATGAGTCTCCATTTTTGAGTAATAAGTATTAATGTGAAAAGTAGGGTGATTTAGGCAACTTTATGTTATTAAAAAAATGCATGTATAATTAGAATAGCTACAAAATGTATAATATCCTGCTGGATAATTTATAATGATTCGATGCCAAGTGGGGTAATTAATCGTTCGAATAACGGAATATTCGGATGAAAGAGGTTCTATCAGGGGTGCGTTTGAATGCGTACTGCCAGCATACTGCCACTACTATTTCCACCTCACATTGGCAATACTGGTAGTACATATCCGAACGCAGCCTAGATTACACGGTTACGTCTATTACGCAATACACCAGGTGGCGGAAGAGTGCTTTACCGTGTCAAGGAGGTCACGCAGCTACAAAACAGGCCGGCGACGCGTAAATACACCTCGGTATATTTAGACGAGCTGATACGGGAACACGATTTAATAACAGGCCGATCGTGTTAAAGATGTTTTCGTTCTGCCGTGAGCAAGTAGGCATAAATCCAGGAAATTCCTCGCGTGCATCCCAGGGGATTCCGGGGGCAGGAGAGGTTGGCGAGGTGGCGCAGAACAGGGAGAGGGTGAGAGAGGGGTGGGGTTGGGGGGAAGGTAGAGCAATGTGGCTGAGGGACTGAAGAATGACAGGAAGAGAGTCGCCGAGAGTAGGAATATGTGGCGGCGATTGGGCGAGCATCCAAGAGCCATCGTCGAGGCAGACGATGGCAGGCGAAGGATCCGTCCTCGGAGGGTAGAGGAGTACGCGTGCTGGGCATCCTTCGTCGCTGCTTTAAGAGGGCTCCGGAGGGCTGCTGCTGCTGCTGCTGCTGCTGCTGGCCCAATCTGTAGCCAGACTTTTTTCCAGTCCGGTTTAACGAAGCGTTCCTAAATTCTCCCCGGTACGGATCGATCCCCCGAATAGATAGAAGAAGAAGAAGAGGAGGACGAGGGGGACGAGGGGGGGGGGGTGCGGTGAGAGGGGTGAGTGGAAAGGGCGAACGGCTGATCCCACATCGACCACCATTCGTAAATCGTCCTTTGGCTAACCTGCAATGCGGGTGGTGGGCAACATTGGCTTCGCATTCACCGATCGTCCCCCTTCTCACCCTCCGCTCGACCACGCCACCGCCGAGTCTGCTTTTTGAGCGGCCATTTAACGTCACCTTTAAGAGGCTCCTTATCATAAGGGATAACCGCCAACTCTCGGGTTTTACGCTATATTTTCGAAACTGTTTCAGAGTGAGAGTGCTATCTTCCACTCGTTTCGATTGTAGATCAAGTGCCATGTCGAATGTTTCACTTAAAAATGAAACGTTTGCTTACACTTTATTGACATTCACCGTACGACGCCCACACAAATGGCTGGTTTTAAAATTCGATTCAACTATGCAGTTTTTTCTGTTCAAACAAAAAATGTTCAAACTAATAATTCTTCGAATATTATTTTGTGCATTAGATTTGATATTAAATTGACAATTTGTTATATTTAAATAAGAAAAATATATGCTTTACTTTATTACCGGTCATTTGACTGCTTGTGGTAGAATTACCTAGCACATGTGCTATATAACTTTATATGTATGTGTATAGAGTTTCGTACATTTAATACAATCCGGAGAACCAGTGAATGAATTTTAATGCAGATTTCTTTCGTGTGTAGAGTTCTTATTTAGGCAAATTGTAGATCATAAAATATTGTAATATTTATTATTTATACAAGGTGCTATAATAGTAATTCCAAACTTTCAACAGGAATGGTAAAACTATACATTGTTGGAAAACTTTTGTAACAACCTATTATTCTTTAAATTAAATTATTGTTAATATGCACGCCAATTGTCACCAGGGTGAATTTAGGTACACTATAGCTAGTATTATTACTTTCTAAATTACCAATTTCATTATTTACATAACATATAGCAATGTTTGTCTGTAGTTGAAATTCAATTGTTTCGCTTTAATTAACACATTTGCCTATAGTTTATTAACTTTATAACTATGGGAATATATGAACGACAGGCATAATCAAAAGGACAATACTGAAACACGAATCCTCCTTTATCAAAACCTGTCTATTCAGTATTCTGTATTTATCACGTCTTGATAGTACTAATTAAGGATGTCGCGTTGACGAACGGCTCACAGAAAATCGCGTAGCAAGCTAAAACCTCTGAATAAAGCAGGCACCGTCTAAGAAGGAGACGCTTACACTGCTAATCTGTTTAGCAAAGATGATACACTGCACGAGCAGCGGAGTTCTTCCTGCTTCAAAATTGTTCTTAATTAGCACACTCGTGACTGAATTCAGAAGAGGTATGGAAGATGATGAAGCTGAGCTATCCCTACAGCTTTCTTTTAACACGAGCCAAATTCTGCACCAGAATATACTAGTTGATAAATTTAGCTATATATACAAAAGATAGACAAAAACTATATTTGGTTTTGTCGTTTGATCATTTAATATTTGCTTCTTTATTATCAGCTTTAACTGGTTTCGAACAAGAGGAGTTTTTTAATTCGTAACCATTTTACTGTACAAAAATTACGGGAATTCGGCTTGATTTTACAAGGTAGAAAATTATTTATCGTTAACGAAGGTGGACGAGAAATATTGAACAGCAGTAAACGAGACATATCGGAACTGGCGAATATGGTACTAATTCTGCAGCAGCTTGTACAGTATCCGAGAGAGTGAGAGGGGGGGGGGGGGGGGGGGAGTAATAGATCAGGCGTTTTTGTGGAGTGCGGTTGGAAACTTTTGGAGGAGAGTATATAGTCTGTATACACAGCACTTACGTGCCCGTACGCGTACGCGCGTCGTAAGGGCAAGTCTGCTGAGTCAGGCGACGATAAAGTCGTCGACGACTTCCACCAGGACGCATCTCACCCGGGTTTAATATCCGCCTCGTCACTGAGACTGCTGTGAAGGTTAATCGGCGCAAAATCAGCCGACGAGGAAGAAAGCGACAGACACGACGATGAAAAGCGGATTTACAACTACAGTAACTCACCCCTTCCAAAGATAACAAGAGAACTATTTGATGTTTTATGTAATGTCATAATTCTCGCGCTGTCACTGCAGATCAAATGAAATACCAGGCTATTTAATGTAACCGTTAAATCAATAATTTCTATTTGTTCTCTCAGTTTGTTTGTTAACACGAAACGTTTCACGCCCGATCAAATGATCAATTTTAAATTTTGATTGAACCGTGCTTTTTTTATTATTATTATTATTATTATCCAAGTATTATTTTGTTTCTGATGTGAATACGTGTTCTTCTGATTATGATTATGCTGATTAAATTAATACATGCAACAAGATCTAACAACTAGAAACACAATAGAAACGATGGCTCATATTAAACAAACTCAAATATATTTTCTACGGGGTCCAATTTATCCTGCAATTTGCAAAAGGTTTTCTTCGCTATCAGTCCACACATGTCAGAGATTGCTTCGATGTTGGTTAAACGTGTTTAGTCCCGTGATTGTTTTATTGTGATAAAAAGAAGTTGTTAGTGCGTGCCTAACTTAAGTTGAAAAATGGCGAAGATGAGTGTAGAGACACCTACATACACTGTGCCTTGTAATGTTTGAAAATAGACAAGCAAAGGAAGCAACTGTCACACTTGTGATAAATAAATGAACCTACTGGGACGACGAATAAGAAAGCAAGCCCGATCATCGTCACTGAAACAACTGGATCCGAAGTAGTCCTAACCTTTAAGTTGATTGCGTGTACGTACAATCCTGTAATCGCGGGGAGGAAAAGGAAACTTCCTACAGCTCTGACGAATTCATCGGTAAGTTTCCACTTTTGCCAGCTTCCTACATTTTTCCTAATTAGGGCTGAGCCTCTTGATACTCAATTCCACGATGACGAGATGGATTCTTCACCACCACGCGCACCAACGCTGTGTTTGAGACGACGAGGGAATAGTGAGAACCTAATTAACTCGTTGAAAGAACATCCCATGATGAAGACTGGCAGTCTGTTTACGAGTGTAAGTTGATCCACCGACTTCTCCTTACATATTTTAATGAGGCCGCCATAGTACTTTCTTTGCCTGATATTCAGATATTCGACCATTATTAATGTACCTTGGTTTTTCGTTGGATTCTTGGCATTAGGTAAATAATGAAGGTGATTATCTATAAAAGCTCCTTTTCCAGGGTGAGCAAGATGGCATTCCTTAGATAGATTTGATAGTCTATTACAAAAGTTATTTTCACCACAGCTAATTTTGGTAATAAGTCGCTAACTGACAATGTGGTTCTCATTCAACAGATTGAATCACACCGATTTTCCTAATCCAGTTGCATAGTTAACGAGACCCTATATCTTTTAGAACTTAACCCACTTCCACCATGTAATTAATTTCTCGTATTGATATGTTAATTTGGAAAGTTTCAATTCCCGAGAAATAAAAGCATTCACCATCCACAATTTTCAATATCTTATATACAGGGTGTACCAAAACGGTCGATAAAGAGGATAGCCATCATATGGGGCGTGACCTCCTGATGACCGTACCACCTTCAAAAATGTCAAATTATATGCAACTTTGGGAGTTATTAGTGAAAACAATTGACCAATCAGCGGGCGAGATTGTCCACGGTCGCTGTGACGCGGCGGAGCGCGGAGGGATGGGTCGAGCCGCCCGAGATTCTCGCCGCTCAGCCGCTTGACTCAGCTGCGACCGTCGGACGCGACCGGCACATTACGCGCGAGTAAGTATTGGTGCGGCGCAGGTTCGCAATAAGTGGCTTAGCGATCAGGCGGCTATCCAAAGTGCCCCTCGTTGCAAAAATTAGCGGGCGCATTTCGAGAATGCGCCTCGCTAGTGTTGATGGTTGATACTCGTACGATTAACACTCGCAGACTATTATTGCATTCGCCCAGCGTCTCTTTTCCGAATTTTATCCCAGAAAGCGTCGATCCAAAAATTGCTCCAAATTTTTGTCCAAAATTTTGAGGACAAATTTGTAATTAATCTCCAACTACCCGATCCCGTCGCGGGTACTCGCTCGCGAGACATCTCGGTTCAACGATCGAGCTCTTCTCACCCAATTCGATCCCAGGCCAAATCGATCACTTTTTGGCAGCATGTTTCCTGTTTCGATTTCAATATAATTGTAATACTACGTTGTCATTTGTGCGGGGTACCAAAGGGCTACTGAAGAATTTGTTCATAAATTAGGAGTCAATAAAAAAATCCGATTTCCACCCAACAAGCAGACAAATCCACACAAACGAATATCAATCTCGGCAAGTTTTTTGGCAATTAGACTTTTAATATAATTTTTTGTCGATTGAGATCGAAAAACATGGGGGTGCCTAAGTAAATTATTATTTTTTCATTACGAATCCACTTTCAGTTGCGAAGTTGCAAAAATATTCTTACTTCATAAAAAGAAGATCGAAGTAATCCTTGGCAACAAGTGAAAGAAAGATAGATTATTCGTTGATTTTCTCTTCCGAACCGATATCCGGTGATAATGTCTCGCCGTTGCCGAACGCTTTGGCTTTCTTAAAAACTCTTAGCTCGACAACGACTAGAGATATCGGCAAACGGGAAACGGTGTCTCCTTCGAAACAAACATAATGAAAAAACACAGAGTTCTGAAGAGAAAATCAACGAATAATCTATCTTTTTTCCAATTGTTGCTAAGGATTACTTCGATTTTCTTTTTATGAAGTAAGAATGTTTTTGCAACTTCGCAACTGAAAGTGGATTCGTAATGAAAAAATAATAATTTACTTAGGCACCCCCATGTTTTACGATCTCAATCGACAAAAAATTATGTTGAAAGTCTAATTGCCAAAAAACTTGCCGAGATTGATATTCGTTTGTGTGGATTTGTCTGCTTGTTGGGTGGAAATCGGATTTTTTTATTGACTCCTAATTTATGAACAAATTCTTCAGTAGCCCTTTGGTACCCCGCACAAATGACAACGTAGTATTACAATTATATTGAAATCGAAACAGGAAACATGCTGCCAAAAAGTGATCGATTTGGCCTGGGATCGAATTGGGTGAGAAGAGCTCGATCGTTGAACCGAGATGTCTCGCGAGCGAGTACCCGCGACGGGATCGGGTAGTTGGAGATTAATTACAAATTTGTCCCCAAAATTTTGGACAAAAATTTGGAGCAATTTTTGGATCGACGCTTTCTGGGATAAAATTCGGAAAAGAGACGCTGGGCGAATGCAATAATAGTCTGCGAGTGTTAATCGTACGAGTATCAACCATCAACACTAGCGAGGCGCATTCTCGAAATGCGCCCGCTAATTTTTGCAACGAGGGGCACTTTGGATAGCCGCCTGATCGCTAAGCCACTTATTGCGAACCTGCGCCGCACCAATACTTACTCGCGCGTAATGTGCAGGTCGCGTCCGACGGTCGCAGCTGAGTCAAGCGGCTGAGCGGCGAGAATCTTGGGCGGCTCGAGCCATCCCTCCGCGCTCCGCCGTGTCACAGCGACCGTGGACAATCTCGCCCACTGATTGGTCAATTGTTTTCGCTAATAACTCCCAAAGTTGCATATAATTTGACATTTTTGAAGGTGGTACGGTCATCAGGAGGTCACACCCCACATGATGGCTATCCTCTTTATCGACCGTTTTGGTACACCCTGTATAGTTAACACGTTGTAGCTATACTCAAATCGGAAAACTATGATCTTTATTTCATAAGCAATCATTTTACGGATTAGAATGAAAATTGCTATGGGCAAAATGCCGAAACGTTTAGTGTTAATAATTTACATTTTATTGCTTGATGAGATTGATATAGGAATCGGGTCATTAAACCTCCTAGTGATTTGTCAATTAAAATATTTGGTGAATATTCAGACCAGCATAAATTTGTCAATCCCTTCGTTGGAAATTGGTGATAAGTGGAAAGTGCTACTTTATGTTGTATGGAGAGGGGGAGAATTTACGAAAATGCGATCCGACCGGTTGAATGGTACAAGCTCGTAAATACCATTCGAGACATTTACAACGCGCCAGTATTAACAGCCGCTTCCAAAAATAGGAGGAATCCCCCTAAATTCGGCGGCATCCCGACGAAAATGAATGCTCACCGCTCTTCTCACGCGAGTTTATTATTGTTTCACACGTACTCAGAGTATGTAACAAGAAGTGACTTTCCGGCGGAGAGAGATATCTCCGCCGTTCCAGCTAAATCACGCCGAGCCAACCTCTTTGTGACCCATGCTAGAATGGATACGCTCATAACTGACGCGCAAGGTACTTCATCGTGTCGGACTCTTCTGTTATCAAATAAAGGGGACCATGTTCTCCTTCCACTTTGGAAATATGGCAAGCGAGAACAATCCATCTCTTTAAGTGCATCGTGTGAGAAATGATGAAAATAACATGTTTGTACGATTTTTCCTGCATTACTCTTAACTACATTACGAGTAATTTTAATGTGCACAACGTTCAAAATAGAACGTCTATTAATCTCGTTTGTAGTTTCCCATTATAATCTCGTTTATTTGTCCCGTTTTATCCCAATAAAATGAGGCTTTGGTTGAATTATTTATATCAAACGACATCGTAACACTCACGCATTCTCAGTCATCCAAACATGACACATGCACAACTCACATAGCAAACCTAGCCTACTTAAAATTCTGAGTAGAAAGCATAGAGTACAAAATACATAACTTATTGTCTTCGGTTGTTTTTTATTTCCAAAAAGTTGACAGAAATTTATTTTCTAGGAATTTCCAGTACTAATTAAATATGCCCCGTAAAAATTATAACGCTTAGTGACTATTTTATTATTGGCACTGGTTTTGATAAGTTAAGATAAATGGAATTTGCGGAGTGTCAACTCGAAGGTTGAAATCAATGATGAGCCACTGATTGATTACAAACTTGCGTGTTAATTTTTGTTAAGTTTATTAGTCGGTTAACTATCAGGGCAGTCAAAATCTACTTGTTTTCTATTAGTCACCGGTAAGTATTACGTTTTAAAAATAGTTAGAAAATAAAGTATCATTTTCCAGATTTTCCAGATAAGCAGTGTCTCGATCAATCAGGCATAAATACTAGACTCTATTAAATCGTATTAGAGACCCAAAAAGTAACATTCCATTAGTCGTGTTTCCTTTGTGTCATCAATAATTGCAGTATTAAATAATATTTATTAAATTTCAAAAAAGAGTTGTTATAAGATCCTAAAAATGTATTAGGATTTGCTTATATTGTTGTAAAGTAAATGTTAAGTTTAAATTAGGTCAATTGTCGTGTATGTTAAAATATGATATAATGTAACTTCAATATTGCAATGTATTTATAACTTAAACGATTAAAGATGCATACGGTACACACTTGACAATTGTAACTATTGGTAATCACCACTCGTTTACTGAATGCAATGGTTTGTGACTTATCGCTGTTGACGTTACCGTTGTGAGTCAACACAATTAATGACTAATCATAATAATTCTAAATAATCACAAGATCACAAGAACCAGAGCGACGACAGTATGTTTTTTAGCAGCTAAATAAAACATTGAACCTGAAATAAAATAATAAAATCAGCCTGTGTCACACAATCGTTATGACACATAACCGGCTTAAACAATATATCGGAAACATAAGCACGATGCAGCCATATTGTCTTCACAGGCCGCAGCATTTCAGAGTGGCGCCCGCTCGCGTGAGAAAAATGAAAGCTACACTTTTAAAAATTGTCAATTCCCCTAAGTGACTCTTAACTCGCCTTGCCTTTATCATTAGAAACATAAATAACAGAAATTCATATCTCCTGAACGACTGAACTGATTTAAGTGATTTTTGGCTGATTGGATTGAGAAAAATTAGCGACGATATGCAAAATGTAGAAAAAAGTCGATAGAATTGCAACTTTTTCATGCATCGAGATGAAAGTTTTATAGTAGATGGAAACCGTTACATTTCGGGATAAGTATCCTCGACTGTCGTGCGCCGTACTTTATGTATTACTACTTGGCGCGAGGCTCTAGCCAGTCTTCTGATATGATTTATCGTATGGAATATCATACAATCTGGAAGCTCCAAGATGATTCTCCGTGTGGAAAGGCCAGGAGCGATCTGATAGGATTGCAAAGGACTACAAAACAAATAGGAAATTGGAATCAATTGGAATGTTAAATAAAGGAGAAAGCGTGGCGCCAGCGTTCCTCTTCCGGGCGATATCGAGGGTGTAATGGAGGGAGGGGTGGTGGAGGGTCGGGATTGGCAGAGTAGTGTGAGGTGAGGCTGAAGAGAGAGGAGAGCGGAGAGAGAAAAGAGGGTGGTGGCAGGTGGAGGCCGGCGCTGAAGGAGCAACTTGCAGGAAACGATTGCTGCCTTCGAAAAATGGAAGTGAATGCTTTTCACCGTTCGGCACGCTCGGCACTACAGAGCGAAAGTACTGCTGGACCAGGGCCAGATCCGCCCACTTGTCCGTTCGAATTCGGGATTATTTGGGACACATTCCTCGTAGGCGTACGGCCACCACCATCTCACCATCACCCGGCGTCCCGGCGAACACCGACGCTCACGCTCGCTCGCTCGCTCGCGCGCGCCGTCTCGTCGTCGAGCAGATAGATGCGCGCCCGAGCAAAAAGAAAGCCGGCGATCTGGTACGGCCGCTTACTTCCGAATTCCCCGGATATTTTCGCGCACGTCGAGCACCGAATGATTTAAGGCCCGGCGAGATTCGAGCGGGTTCTTTGCAGACTTGGAAATCGCCCTCCTCCTCGAGGCAAAGCCCCCTCGCAACGACCGACGCTCGAGGCAAAGAGCGCATTCTAAGCAGAGAGAAAGGGGCAGAGAGAGAGAGAGAGAGAGGAAGAAGAAGGCTTTTTGCTCTTCCGGTAGGCGAATACATTTTCTCTCTGTTCTCTGCTTGCGCTTACTTGCGCTACCGCATACGGCAGAAACGAATTTATAGCTAGGTCTTGAAATTATGCGTTCAACAGATCAAGATGCATTCGCCATCGAGACCCGACTGTGGAATTTGCAGATTTTTATTTGGACGTCTTATTAGTAATTACTCTTAAAATTCGGTTAATACTGGTAGGTGCTTTGTAAAATAATCGGTACTGACGACATGTGCTTGTGAAGTCTGTGCAAAAGTTGAAAATCACAAAGAAATCTGAGCAGAACGTAGTATTTTTTGCTATCCGACGACTCTGTTGTAAAATGTGTATGAGTTGCCTGAAATGATAAATGCATCAACGCTCAGCACAAACCGCTACATAAACTAACAAAGCGATTATAACTACGAAATAGTTTTAGATGCTTCAATTCACGAAGTGCAATATTTGTTCAAAATATTTTGAATTTCTCAACATCTAAGAGTGAGGTCCCATCTTTTTCCATAGAGATATTTCGACTCACAGAATGTAAAATTTTTCAATTTTTCCCGATTTTTTCGATTTTCATCATGCCGAAGGAGAAATATTTTAATCCTTGGGAACTTTCGATTATCGCTAATGTGTTGATCAAAGATGTTTTTTATAATTTCTAAATATTAACAAGATTGTTGTGAACAATTTATATTAAAAAACTATATTTAAAAAAATGTGCACATAGGTAAAGCTTCCTACTAAATTTCAAGTCTTCAAATGTTATAAGAGCTAAAAACGAAGCCGTCAAAGATCTGTCGATACACGTAATAAGCTAAGGAAGGGTATGTAAAATTATCAAACAGTCATGATTAAAATTATCGTTCACTCACGACTGACTGAGTTCGTCTCGGATACGTAAGGGTTAGGAGTGGAAAAACCGATTAATAGACTACGAGTCAAGAAACATTGGCATCAAAAAACCTAATAATAGACTTCTAGTAGGTAAAGTGGTAAGCAAGACTATAAAAATGATATGACAAACTATTCGGATGGTGACAAGTGGAGAATCAATTAGTATTGGTATACGAGTTGATTGGTTTTATGAGATTCACTTGAGCGGATGGAGCGCACGTGTATCGCATCGATCTGAAGAATTTAAATCCATTTGTATTTTGCATTACGAGTTTTCCACCACAAGAGTGAGTCCCGTTGAAACAATAACCCTTATGCACACGCAATTTGCACCCTCCAGGATGTTTAGATTCATACATTGTTACGCAGCCATAAGTATAGAATTTTTAGAAATTATTTGTTATTTTTGGTCGCTGCACAATTACAACTGTTTTTAGTGACCTCCGTAACTGCACGGGGGCTGTATAGTCGTTTGAATTGCCTATTTTACACCAGGTGATAAAGATTAATCAGTTTCAAATATCTTATCAAAGTTATACAATTTTCCGTTGAGTCGACCTTTATATTGTTTGGTTATACTATAATAATACAGCAATTCTGTGGTATGGTAATGAAGGGAGGGTTAAACTAAGAGTAACTAACAAACGTTGTAACGAACCGACCGAAGAAAACTAATCTTCGGACACGAATTAGTGCGACAGCAAGAATTGGTGGACATATTTATAAGCTAACACGTTGGGTGACTTAAAAACATGAGAGATATCTAAGGGAGAGCTAAAATCGAACTGGGATAAATTCTCAATTAGACGTATTCGACCTGGAGAAAATAGGGGATAGTTAAAAAGAGATATCCATACAAGGAGTTTCTTATATTTGACTTTTGAAAGCTTTGTAGAATAACTACCTTAACAACACCGTCAAACAACACTTATAACACGTTCCATTTAATTAAAGCAAATACTCCCAATCAGTTACTTGGAAGATCAGGAAAACTTTTTGTGATAATCGCGTTTATTATGCAGTTTCGTCATCGAGCAGTACCTTTTAGTGGAGAGAAAGGAATTAAATTCAATTTGTGCCCAATGTCAACGAAGAGTAAGCCCTCCTTGAATAAATAGCTCCCACCCACTTAGATAATTCCCGGGCGTTCAGCTTGTCCGTCGATGCTTTCAAGATATTGCGGCGAGAATGCGCGCGCGCACACTACTTCCTACAGTGTTTTCGCCCGTTTTTAATCTCAGATTCATATTAGCTTTGCGAGGCTCGTCTATTGGCACACTTAGCCCCGCTTTTATTGTCCTCCCGGCACTTCCATTAACTTCTCAAAGAACCTCATCGCAATTTTTATTCAGACTCACCGAATTTTGGCAAACAACTCAGCAGTGTTATTAATCCTGACTTGATTCGCAAATGCAGGAGCTTAAAAACAGTTCGTTTCATTTTCCTCGATGATCTCTCGCTAAACCAACACTTAAAGTAATTGGGGTGTAGATTTGTTTTTTAAAGAATTTTTTAAAATTTGAACTTCATATGTTTCTCAATCGTATCCAAAACCTGGCGCAATTTAACAATAATTCTATGTTCCAAACGCTAAATAATCGCCGTTGAAGTTATGTATTGCCCGAACTAGGCATCTGTTAATGTCGCATATTAAATTTTACTGATTTATTTACTGGTATAATTCCAATGAAACACTACTTATAAGTATTCTTTGTTTGATTTAAAATGTGCAAGTAGTTAAAGTAGAATATTTGGAGTATTAAGGGATTCGCAAAGGGGCTCGCGGAATCGTAATGGAATTATAAGGATTTAAAATTCCATTGATTTTGCACGCGTTTTTATAGTGAAAGCGCTTTCGTCGAATGAAACAGTATAAAATATGTTGAAAAGCAATACCAGCTCCCTATTTTTTTGTGTGCATAGTTTAAGAACAATCGAAAGTCTGTGCAAAATTTCATAACGTTTCACAATACCGTTTTGTAAAAATGCATTATAAACTGCGAAAACTTCCCGTCCCAAACAGTCTGAAGCTTGACATGCTGTGAAAGTGCGGTATCGTTGGAATGGTTGGACTAGCTGAGCAGCTGAGACTAACCTGTGGCTCATGAGTGGGAGTGTGAAACGTAGCATATGAACACAGCCACCTTTGAATGCTGATGCAAAAAAATTCGTACGGTACCATGTTGGATTCAAGGTATTTTCACCGTCAAAAGTTTTATGGCATAAATCAGAAAAGTCATAAATTTAATTGCGAAAACGTTGAGAAATTAAAAAATACCTTTCTACGAGTAAATATGCAATTCGAGCTATGATTTGTGTCATTTCCGTTTATGTTTCCTACACGTAGCGAATGGATATTTAAGGATTTCGAATTTTGAGTACTTTTGCCTACGATTATACCTTCCATACATCCTTAATAACCCGCATCTGGTTGTTCTAAACTTCCGCAAACTCAACGCACACATTTGAGAGCCATTTTCAAAATTTCTTTTCCAACAAGAACACTAAATTCTTCCAAAAAATTGAGTTTTATAATATCATTTCCTAAAAAAATGTCCAACAAGAGCAATAAATACTTAATAGTTAGTAGTTGATGTTGCTTCTATTTGCTTAAAACATTATCTCCACACAACATGGCATACTGTTTATAAGGTTCTAAGTGTAATATTTATTAATGCATTCAAATACTGATTGAAAATTTACGTAATACAAAGATAGAAAATAAAGAAAATTAAATTTAGCACAATAATATTATTCTGCCTAAACTTTTATCACAACCATCTTTATTAATTGTCCACTTAGATGAGATCGACAAAAACAAGGGTATAGTTGAATTGAATATTAATGGTACTTTTAGTGTTAAAGTGCTGATTTGAAAGCAAACGCATCATGCTGTACCAGCGGGTATCATCTAATGGCAAAAGCCAAAAATACGGTAAAAGGGAGGGGAAGCCGGAATGGGTGAGTGCGCCCACGGATGAAAGGGAGCTAAGTAACGGCTTCGGTGGAAACCGTTTTTAAGCGTCTGTCAGCACGGAAAATGACTAATGCTGCCTCCCCGGCTGCGATGTCGCTTAGAATAACACCCCACCTAACGCACTGACAACCCACGTAAGTCAGTGGTGTGAGTGGGGCGACTATAGCACGTGCCGAAAGGAGGGACTGCCGGACATGCGCCAGCCACGCACCCACCCGTCACTTCCCGCTACAGGCTCTTTCTCTCACTGCAAGATCCCCGTGAGAGTGCCTACATTTTCGTTTATCTTCGCAGCCAACGGACACGCGTGTCTCCAAATCCTACCTTGTGAATGAAGCATTGCCCCTCATAGAACAGAATTAAATTTCAACTATCGATGTTAATTTTGCGAGAAAATTGTAATCGTAGAAAAATTGTAGGTGATAAGAAATCATACGTTTGCTTTAATCTACCTAAGCTTTGGCCATCAAAATTTCTATCGTAAACACAAAACTTCAGATACAGAATAATGCTAGGACAAATAAAAACGGTATTTTGAACAAATTCGGAAATTTTTGTAGAAACACATTTGAGTCCATTCTGGAAGTTTCCTTCTATTGTATCTCAGTTGATTCGATGTAAAAATATTGCTGATTATATCTTAAAACAAACAAAAAAATATGTTCGACCAATGGAGAAACTACTCTTTTTCGAAGTCGATTAAAAATGACTGTATTTCAAAGAATTAAAAAGGAACTGTTTGACAAGTATCAGTTCTGTTAGCCCATGTGTTGCGTAATTAATCTCTCTTATTTTGTGTGTAGTATTGGTTTACTTTCAATATCGTGTACTTGTTCATTATTGATAAATTTGACTACAGTATTTGCAATCGAAAGTCGCAACGTACAGGTTAAAATAAAAGCAGCAATCTACAATATTTATAACTATCCTTTGGAATAGCTGTAAGCGAAAGCGTTTTTAATCAACTTCAAAACGAAGGAAGTTTTCAATTCATTCGGTATATATCTTTTTCTTTCTTTTTCCATGTTCGTTCAACGATATTTCTGTGATGAATGCATCCAACGAGGCGCAACCTTGTACGTTTTATAGGAAAATTCTCTCACTGCTTCTGTTATGAAAATGATTCGAATTTATTTAACATTTACCATTGTTATGGCATAAAAATCGATTTTTCGATTGCCTTGGCATAACTTTTGCACGAATGGACCAATCGGCACAAAACCTTTGGTTTAACTTCAGGAATAGGCAATTCCTGAAGATTAAAGTTACACGAACATTAACGCAACAATGCGTAGAAAAATACGAAATAAATTCCCTTTTATTATATTTATATTTATTGAATATTTGCTGTTTCACTGATTAAACGAGTCATTAAATAGTAGCAAACTTAGAAATATGACACCATCAGGCAAAGACTTCACTTTTTTAATATTACTGCCCTGCCTTTGAAAAGGCAGATATTTAGTAAAATATTTAAGATTCATAAATATGATGAAAACTATTTTGTACTTCTTGCATATTTCAAGAAGACTGTCAAATGTAAAATGGATCATTAATTAAAATACCGTGTAATTAAATGAGCGGCTCACTTTATACCAAGTGAACTGTTTTCTCCCGCATTCGACTACGAGCAGAGATGAAAGTAAGAACGAGCAACAAGGACCAAGTAATGTATGAAAATATCCATTTGAAAGTCATCGAAGGTTTTACGACGTTTTGAGCGTGAGTTTAGTCAGTGCCAGTGGAGTGTGAAATTTCGATTGTGGCAGTATGTCAGGACGCTTCGACAATTCTATGGAAAGTAAGGTAGAAGTCCTGAATTCTTACCGATCGTGCTCTCGTTCAATCGGGACTTGGCAAAAGAAAACTTCTGCATTACAGTTCGAGCAACGGCTTCCTGCTCTCATGAATTTCGCCCGTCAATAAATCTTGCAGAAACAAATCCACGGTACGTTTTACTTCAAATGCATTTCCTATCGAATCGCACATTCTTTTCTCTCCTTCATATGTGATTCTTTCTCGAGCGTAGACCTGTTCATCAACTCGTTTAACGAAATGGTAAAGCTGTTATTGTGCTGTTAAGTCGATAAATCATTGAATACAAAAGGCACAATGATACAATTAGAAAGGAGTACTTTCCGAATTCGCTGCATTGTTTTTGTGGACAGTAATAGAAATAAATTTCACACAACAATCAGAACAACAAATTGAATGTTGCAAGTGGTTTAAATTTTGAAGAGAGCAAAATTTAGTAAAGTTATAAAAATCTGTGATCATTTATCATAGTTAATCGTAACGGATCGCAACTAAATCTCTTTATTAAACATTACTTCACAAATCGTACCATGAACAAAATTATTTCATCCAAGAATTATCGTATTTTTCCCATAGTTACAATTTCTTTTACACAAACAACGACATTAGTGAAGAAATTAAAATAAACTCTTTGATGACAGAGGAATAATCTATTATTTATTAAGTTAAACGATTGTCAGCATGCACATTATGTTCCATCGAAGCGAAGTCGGATAGAACAGCTAGTAAACTTAATAAACTTGAGGGGGAGAAGAATCAGATAGCTATGTACTCCTTAGTTTCTGGCGCCTCAATGATGCACAATATAAAAGTCAGTCGCCAGAGATTGTTTCAGTAAGCTAAAACACCCCTATAACCATTATAGCGGCGAGATCAGCATTAACTAGGTCCGGGAGCGTCGCGAGGAAACTCGTGTTCCAAGCAGTCTAGACAGAAAAAGTTCGCCGGAGGTTCACGAAAATATCAAACTCAACGGTCATAAAAGTTTCGATTATATACTTAACGTCAGTTCCCAACGAAACTTAGACTTCGTCCCGCGAGTTACTGTGGTTAAAATTCCCCTTACACTCTTTTTAGAAATTGCTGTCATAAAATTCATGTCTGCTTACACTATTTTCGTCCGACTTCCACCAATTGAGAGTGTTTTCATTATTTTTATGATATAAATAATAATTTCATGAGAAAGAGTTATTTAGTGGTTTCTATTGATGCATTATATATTTTGTATTCATCTTAGCAAAGTATATATGTATACATGTATAACTCTGAAAAAAGGGAGGACGGTAGCAAGACAAATTTATAAAAATGATCCTTTAAATATTGTAATAAAAGTCATACCGAATTTCGCGGAATTATTTTGAGTGAAACATGGTAGCTTTAGTGTTAACAATGGCATTAGAAGTTATTGCAATGAATTCGGTTCATATACTAACCAAACATAAGTAGTTCTAAAGGCCCAAAAACTTAGAATCATGTTTTATTACATATCTGCGGTCAAAGATTACGTTATCTGGCAAATAATGCCATAAAGAGTTCTCAGATTTTGCGAAAGATTAGGAGACTCGGTAGAGTCCCGCGCCAATTACTAGTACATATAGTACTGTGCGCGAGAGCCGACAATACTTATCCCGAAGTGTCCCGGTTTTTGTCTGTTACAAACCTTTCACCTCGATTTGTCAAAGAGTTACAGCATCAAGAACTTATTTCTGCAGTTTGTATTTCATCGTTGACTTTTCTAAATCTAATGATCCAAGAATTAACCGAAACGGTTCAGTTGTCCAGGAGATGTGCATTTCTCCAGGTTATGTTTCTCGTAAAAAGCGTAAGACGAATTAAGAGTCATGCGGGGTACTAATTCCTAAAAATGTGGCTTTCACTTTTTTCACACGAGCTAGCGTTAGTCCGAATTGCTACGGGCTACAAAGATAATAAGATTGTGTCTTGTTTGCGTTTCCGACATATTGGTAAAACTGGTTATACCATTGCTAGTTATGTGTCATAACGGTTATGCGATACAGTCTGATATTATTATTTTGTTTCAAATTTAATACTTTATTTAGTTAATAAAAGAGCACATTGTTCTTGGTCCTGTCCCTGTGATGTTATGATTATTGAAAATTATGCAATGTCGAAAGTATTAAGTGCGGAATCCACAAATCACTGTATATGGTTAGCAAGTGGTAATTACAAATACTTAGAATTGTTAAGTGTGTAGCATATGAATCTTTTAACCAATATCAGTACTTGCTAAACTGAATTTCAGGACTTTAAATTTGTGCTCTGTCAGCTAAGCATTTGACGATCAACAATAACTTACAAAGTGTTAGGTCAAATCATTTAGAATTTCAACACGTACTAACTATTGGTAATCTCTCTTCTGTTAATGTGAATCACTGTTTGATTGAATGCTTTACAATTATATTGAGCAAGGAACGCTTTAGTTAAAGAGCTGAAATGATGTAAGTAAGCAATGATTATCAATCATACATAGTTTTGGGGTGTGCTGGAAATTTATTGGTAATCAGTATTTGCTGAGTAAACTTCAGCACTAAAGATCAGCACTTCATCACTCAATAAGTTACACACTTGACAGGCAAGATACACTAAAATTAGACTGCGTACCAATATAATTTGTAAAGTCTTGAGTCGATCTGAATTACTGTTTGACTTAATTTTAATATTACAATGTATTTATAACTCAAACATGTACATAGGAGATGGTACATATTTTAAAATGAATGACATTTGACGTTTTAATCAAATTGTACTTTTAAATTTTTAATTAAATCATTGATAAATAATTCCCTATTTTCTCTTATTTATTCTTACACACTAACTATCAAAAAGGCATGAAATCCTTCCAAAATAATTAAAATGTAAAACAGGGAGCCAAGAAGGCGTTTGATTCCTCCACAAAAATTGAGTTTTATAATTTCATTTTCTAAAAAAATATAGATTCTTCCGAAAACAATGGCTCATATTCATAAAAATTTACAGATAGCATACAAGAAAGCCGGGTTTTGTCATTCCAAGATATGTCGATTTAACTCGCATTAGTAACTAACAATAAATGAACAATGATTAGCGATTAACGATATAAAAAACTTTACATGCTCGCGTTATATAATGAGTAGTAGCAAGTATAAATACATGTTAAACGTGTAATTTTGACCAGGTATTGACCGTTGGTAGTTTCACTGTTAAGCGTCTGATACTCGTTTCATCTTACAGTTAGGCTAGCTATTATCACATGAGCGGCCAGTCAAAGGAACTACAAGGATTGAGGCTTTCCCGGTAGAATTTGTCTGGTAGACGAAAGGCATGTAAATCAATGTTTATTAAATAGGGGAGGGAGCAGCGGCGGCGGGTTTGTGTACATAAGCGGGGAATGCGGTTTCCGCATAAATCTCGAGGTGCACGCGGCATAAGAGAGGCCTGTTAAGGAGAATGGAGCCGGTTACCCTCGTAAAAGCATACGAAACGACAGAGTTTCTGCTCCATAAACTGGAGTAGTCATTGTATTGCACGAGACCAGTGGGTACCTCAACTACTGCATGCAAACTGGCTGGATTCGAGGCCTAAAACTTGCTCCGCGTTCGCAGCAATGCGCAAAAAGCGACTTTACCAAAAAATCGTAAGACGAGCATTATAGCGGTGGAAAGTCGCTTATGTGAATCGTGTTACCCTAATCTTTTAATATCCTGACACTTATCTGTTGTATTGTTATTGTAATTTTCTATTGTTTATTTACAAAGATTTCATTTATCATACATCATTATTAATGACCATAAGCACGTCGTTTATTTTACAACGTGTCAGTAGTGACTGACTTTAGAGCGATACAGGGACTCTACTACATTACAGGTAATAGATTATTAAATATTATATTAATTTGGTAGTTAATTTGATGGATTACTGTTTGTTCTGTCCCAATTTTGCTGTGTGTCCAATTCTAATCGAAATTTCGCTGGGAATGATGCTACTGCAATCGACATCATTATCGACATCTAACAGATGTAACATCATGTAATGATAGCGGGAAAAGGCTTTTGTGTAATTAATCAAACCTATATCATTTTATACATATCAACCTTTTCAGTCCCGGAAATTGTAGATTTCAAAAAAATGACTTTTACTTTGTCGAAAGTAGGAAGGATCGGGGAAATGTCTGTGACTGTGTGTCACACCTTTCCCCACTTTTTATTCTTCCACCTCGACCTTCCGTGAACCAAGTGGGGTTACATTAAACGGTTATAAAACTGCAAGAGGTTTCATTCGAATAAAATTACACCCACGTGTGCAAAAATCAACAGTACCAGAAAATCAGGTTATTCAAATTTGTTACTCTCGGGACACCATTCTATTTATTTGTATGAGGAATAGCGGAACAAGCAGTGGGAGACCAGTACTGGAAAAAGCTTGTTTAACCCTTTGGCTACTACTAGCGCCTTTAGCGGTTTAAAATTTCGCTTGCTGTAGACTTTTGGCGCCTATAGGCACTCTAAAAATGCATTAACACTGCATTTATCACAGCTAAAATCTCGTCGGGAGAAATTAGCGTTCTCTCCCTTAGATTTTGCCGTAGTCAAAGGGTTAAAGGCGACAGCATCGGATAAAACAGTTGTCACAATCTGCAAAACAGCTGCCGGACAGAAAGTGAAGTTTAGTTGCATGTACACTCGGTGTTCATCACTTTTATATCGAGCAGTTGTAGTAATTATGGTCAATAGCTTAATGAAATTAATGTATAATATGTCTTAAATGATGTACTTGTATCAGGAGACTCGGTAGAGTCTTGCACCAAGTAGTTAGCTAGTATATTTACCAACGCGAGAAGCCGAGACAATTTATCCCCCCAATTTTTCACCTATTATAAAACGTTCACCTTGATTTCTATAAAAGTTATAGCTTGCAGGCATAGCTTATGAATTAAACACAGACTAGTTTATTTTTCTGAATCCAATGATTTTAAATGATTTTGAGGAGGTTGGTGGGTTAGTGGTTAGGCAGGCGCGACTACTTGGCGGTTTTTCACATTCTAATGTGTTGGGAGGGATATATATATAATATAAACTTACAACATAAATTTTGTATATTTTATCAAAATATTGAAATTAGGCTTCAATTTTTGAGGACCGAATATATGTACTACCTTAACACGTTCACGGACATGAATGCTATAGTATTAATTTTCGTGGTGACACAATATACATGTATAATGTGAATGCTGTACCATTCAGATCTGTAAGTCGCGTTATCAATATTCAATTCTTCATACTGTACATTTTTTGGAACTGTTATGTAGAGTATTTTTTTGTTCCATAGAGTACTTTTATTTTGTTTTGCCTCTTCTTTGGGTATAACTAATTTTCAATTTAATGCAAGATTGAATGCCCAAGATAACAGCCAGATAATAATAAAATGCATTATACATTTTCATTTTTATTTTTCACGCGAACCAAAAATATAAATGCGTAGCTGCATGGAATTTCAAAACTGGTCATGTGACCGGACGTGAAGCGTTTAGTGGTAAAAGTGATTGCGCACTTAGGTTCTGGAACAACCACATCCTTCCCTCTTAGTATTATTTACAGGGCGTCAACTAATTCGACGGCTGGTCAGGGAATACTAAGTAGGATGGAATAGGGCAATAAAGACCGCCGCCACTAAGATCTCTGATGTGACCCTCAATGTAGCCATCAGAAACGAGTGGAGAATCAATTAGTCTTGGTATTCAAGTTAACTAGTTCTATCAGATTAGTTTAAACGGATGGAGCCCACGTGTAGATCCAATCACACTCGTCCGAAGAACTTGAATCCACATGTACTTTACATTACGAGCCTTCCGTTATAAGCATGTCTTCCTATTGGAAGAAAAACCGTATGCACACAGGGTTTCTATGTTACACGTTTTTACATTGACACATTGTTACATGACCATAAATATAGAGTTGCCAAAAGCTCCGCATGATTGAAGATCACTGGGGAAAGAATAACCCTGTGCGGAATTCTTCCGCGCGCCAACCCTGGGCCAACTCTTGTATAGACAGTCTAACAAATAGTGCACAAGGAAATTAAATTACCTATTTTCCAAGAGTTCATAGTTGATAAAAGATGCACTATTTTTACAGTTATTATACAAATCAAAATAAGTGGCGTAAAATTAACAGTGGGACTGCATTCTCAGTATAGATCATATTATAATCGAATATACAAAATATGGCAACATAAGAAGAAATATTAGTATGCCTTGAAGGATCTGCAAACTGTAATGAGCTCAGAGAAAAATGTAATTGTACTTATTAAATATTTGCATAAGATTATTCTGTCTCCCATGATAAAATACCTATAATAATCTCAACAACCTAATATCGTTTTCTTTTCTTCGTCAAGTCTCTTTCATTAACGTCGACTCCTCTCAGACAGAAACGTGGTACAGAACTCACAGAGAGAGGTGGGTGGGAAGCCCTCTGTATTCACATACCGACCACTATGAGTGTTTGTAAGGCAAGGAGAAGAACACCAAACTTATTCACATACCGGTGGACTTACAGTTTTTAAGGTGGACACCGAATCACCCATCAACAGTCTAATATAAGCTAATACAACGCCAAATAAATAAATCATCCCACCAGCTCCCAATCTGAAAAGCTAGCCTATTTCATGTTTCCGCCTATCTTAACTCTCATCCAAAATAGTAGCAACAAAAACAAAGGAATGTTAGAATACAAATATCCGTAAATTCTGATTTGTCGGAATTTCCCAAAGAAACAACCCTTGTTATTTGCATGCTATAGAATTTTTATGTTGACACACTGTTACATAATCATAAGAATAGTGTTCAGAATCACTATATAATCGAAGCCATGATTCGAAAGTTAAGGTAAAAAGATTCTAAGAAAATTGAACTACATTAGAACTCCTCTTACATAAATTATGCTATTCGTATTTTCTACTCTTTGAACACTCTCTTATATTATTTTTATGCTTGTGCTTGATACTAGCCTTCATGTATTTTTAGGATACATAAAGCCAATACGTATATGATTGGCTTACTAACCATCGGACGTCGATCAAGAATTTACGATCGTAGTCATTGTCGGAGTCATCGTGATAATAAGGAAATTGAACAATTCATTACAGAGTCTTCGCCAAGTAAACATCTGTGTCCACATGCTTTTTAAAATACAGTCCCTTTAAATAAATCTCCCTTGGAACAATATCGTATAAGTAAATCGCAAGAATGGGGGAAAATTTGAGCAGTTTTTTCCTTGCACACAGCATTTTATTTCAACAATTCATTGTGTGCTTATCAATAACAGTGCACATACTTTGGGTTAACGATCCTAGTTCTAGTTCTAGTTTGTTCCATTAACGTTGACTCTCCTCGGGGTTTGCGATGCGATATGAAACACAGCGAGAGGGAAGGAGCCCTCCTGCGTTCACATATTACTTAAGAGACTGTTTTCGACTAAATTTCTGCACGTAAAGTACAAAATACGAATAATTTGATATTTTTAACAGAGATGTTCACCAAAATGTACCAATCTAACAGTTACAAATTCATTCATTCATATATTTACTTTTAGTATTACGACATGCTTTTCCTTCAATGAACTTCAAAATCAACTTTTATTTATGGATATTCAGCAAAAATTTATGGATATTCAAAATGTTCTACAGTTTTAAATTTAAGTAGAACTTAATACTGCTTTAGAAGAAATACAAAATAAATTTAATGACGATACATACACAGTTCAAGTTCTATCCAATATTTTTTTTAGAAGCATTGGTTACTGTTACAAAGTCATTTTAAGTTATATTAGTTTGCATTGTAAGCTGTATTAGTTTGCGAGAAAGGGATATTAAGTTTGACCAATAAATTGGAAGTTTCTTTTGACCACTGGATTCGAGACTGTACTTAATACAACATTTTAATTTGTTACTGTGATAAATAGTTTTTCACAAAGCAGTGCCAATGAAAATATTCGGAAGCAGTTCAGAGGTAAGAATATACAACGCAGGATTAACAGTAATTAATCTTAATATGTAAAAGACAAATACGTGTGTGTATAATCCGTAAAGGTTCCTGTACCATTCAACGTATCCGTACCAAGTTCGGCATGTAAATTTGTCCATATCTTAGAAACGTACTTTCAGGACTTCCCTCCCCTCTTAATTACCCATAAACCGCACTCCCTCTTGACTTGGGACCGCGTAACTTTGCGTACTAGCTCAAATAATCTGTTTTTCATAATTTTGTGGTGAAACATGTGAGGGAAATATACGCAATCAAACCTCAAAGATTTTAATTGCCTAAAAAATATTATGCAAAGTGGAATTAAGTTTTATTAAGCTAAAGCGCCCGTACAAGTCCGAGCGATTCCAGGCACAAAAAGTGCCAGCCAAGCGAAGCCAGGTAGGAGAGCCAGATTATAAACATCACTGAACGTGTCAGTTAAAATTGATCGCAGCGGGAATACTTTTTGCACTGACTGTAAGTAGTCAGTGCAAAAAACTTACTCCTCTCTTTGCGGTACTCGTATGAGATACTTTAATAGCCGTGACTGCCGGCTGTAACAATATGATGCCCCGGTGATGCAGTGTGGTGGTAAGGCGAGGTGTGAATTATATATCAAGCTGTCAAGCTTCACTCGCACGCGAAAGTCAACTTCAAAAGGTACGCGCTTATGCTGCCTTTGAAATTTGAGATTCTAAGTGGATTTAGCTTGAGCGTCTGGGTGCACTTTCAGGAATAACTTTACGGCAAGTGAAACTTGGTTAAACCGCAGTCTGACCACTTCCGCCGCGAATTCCAGAGAGTATAAAGTATTGATTTTCGTTACCCGATATTTACACAGCCGGCAAAGCACCAGACACAATTATCTCCAATGTATGTATCACTTCTAAAGGGTCAGCAATTCTTGCATAAGAAGGAGAACGGCTTTAAAGCCGAAGAAATTGAAAGCAAAATTTGCGAGCAATATTATTGTCTAGTGTAGGATATCGGTAGCAGAGTTGTACTCCCGATGCGGAAGTCTGCTGCGTTAGAGATAATTAGATTATGAAATATTAGATTAATTAAAGTAGCCGAATTATCCGCTCTCACGCGGGTCTCTTTATGATCTAAAGACAATGTCGACATGAAAACGAAAACGTATTATAATACAATGTGAACGGAAGTGCGTATAACTTGTGCTTCTGAGTTTTAAACATTTGCATGTACGTCACACTGACTATATAGTGTATATAGTAAAACGGTACAGTTAGAAAATCTAAAATCTTCAACAAAAACTATGCTTTTAAAGCATAATGATATGCATTACGGATGCATAAAACAAAATTAAAACAAACCGCATTTATGTTGATCAGTTAGTTATTCAGTTTATAAGATAACAAAGCTAAATGGACTCTTTTTAGATATATCTTTTACATATATTTATATTTTATATATTGTGTCGAACTCAAATCGAAATTCCACTCAGTGTGATGTTATTGCAGTTAGCGTTACAATTGATACCTGACAAATATAACTACTTTCAGACAGTTACCTACACCTACATCATTTTATACATATTAACCCTTTTACACTTAGCAATTGTATAAATTCGCAAAAATTATTTTTATTCTCTTCAAAATGAGGACGAATAAGGAAGTGTGACACACCTTCCGCAATCCCTTTCATTCTATTTGCTTCAACCCTCCGTGAATTTGTGGGGTTAAATTGAACGATTTTAAAACAGCAAGAAGTTTTATTAAAACTATACATATGTATGTATGTATAATCGGGGACAAGTGTAAATGGACTATCAGTAGAAATGATTGATAAAACGAAACGCAGAATAATATTATTGTCACATACTTATATTTTATTGTTTATGTGCTTTTATGTTACATAGATTTACTAGTAAATAATTATAATTGTTAATCAGATTGGTGCGCGCGTAAAGTATGTTTAGCGTGGATGCATTATTGCACACGGAATACAGACAATCGTTATTTCAAATAATTAATAATTTGTGCTTGGTATTGCAAATTTATATAACATAAATATACCAAATAAAAAAAATAAATATATAACAATATTATTCAAGTAAACTTTCGTGAAAACCATTTCTACTATTTTTCACTTACTTTTGTCCCCGACTATATATTTCTAGATGGATTACGATTGGGATAAAATCAACTCCACATATACTCAAAAATCAAGAGTGCCCAGGAATCAAATTATCCAAATGTTTTATTATCTGGACATTCTTGTTGGAAATGGTGGACCACCAAAACTCGAGAAAGCTTGTATGATATAACAGGAAATGTAAAAAAACCGTCTACCTAAGTGTCACATGGTTCACGGCGTGATGATTCTTCAGTGCAAAAATTCACAGAGGGTCAGCATTGGAACGAATGCCGATTGTAACAAAAGGTAATGAAACTCCATTTATATATAAATATGTATTTAATAAAGATTTTGAGAGTCTAAATTCCATTTGATTACACATGGTCGTTTTCTCGGGATTCAAAAAGGGTTAATGTTGCGTAAGGAATGATACTCACTAATTGTGAGGTTTGACATCGCTCATTTAGTTCTGTAGGTGTCTTACCTGAAACAGAAATAGACAAGATTTGTTAGTTCATGGCACGTGATTAAAGCAAGTTAAAATTAATACATTTTCTTCCATTCTCAATAAGAGAATCGAAAATAGAATCTACAAAATTACTTTAAGACCTCTTATTTAGCACGAAGGATGTGTATATTGAGAAAACAATTCATTTCATCTTGCAACTAGTGATGTAAATATTTCCTGTGGTCTTAAGTTGTATTAGCTGAAAATCCATTAAAACTGAGGGAAAGAACGATGATCAGCTGTAATGCTGATTTACTCGCTTTAAAAAACAGAGACTACAGACATTATATCCTCAGAAACTTATTTTGGAGAATATATGTTTTGGTTAGTAATAATGTAATATTGTGTAAACGAACGTTTCGCTTAATGAAATGTTCAGATTTAAAGTAAACTATTTTAACTATATGGATATGGTGCATGTTCTAATAGTTAATTAAACAACCACCTGTATATTATTTTATAACATCTTATATACGATGATTTACGACGGCGAAATATGTAAAATCTACGATAGTAACACAGAGTGTTCGGATTACAACAAAATTGGATGACGTGATTCGAACAAGGGAGAGCGAAGGCAAAGCAGTAGAGTCGGGGCGGGCATAGTCAAGCTCGTGTGAAAGGGTTAAGTAGAGTATGCCCACTCCGTGGGACCCAAACGACGAATCTGTAACCACTGGGGAACTGTCTTCATTAATTCCCAATTATATGACATTGCAGCAACAAAATAATGATTCTGTAACGCTTGATGTTAAACATTCCTGTAGATACAATTTTATAATATCCATAACAGTTAAGAATTTTATATTAATTAACCACATTATTATAGACCAAGAATGTTATTTAGAAGTAGTAGATTTAGTGGTTCTATAATTATGATGGAAAAGCACTTTGTTTTCTGTTATTTTGATGTATTAAAGCATATCTTCCACGACTCACACCTTCCCCAATCACTCACTTTTTCGCTCCTTCACGATAGGGCCTATTGGCCTGCTAATTTTCTACTTCCCAAAGAAACTTTAAACTGCAGAATAACACGATGAAGGAAATTATATTAAAAATAAATATAGAATAATGATTTTGTTTGACAAAATTGAAGATAAATAACTTGTGGCAAAAGTTAATATTCATCTTGATTCAATTTAAAAGTTTTTAAGGACTTCCTATAATACTATAAATCGTATCATATCATGCTTGAAGCTGAGATTTGGGTTTTCTTATTTATTTATCTCCTCTTATATTTATTTATCCTGTTTATATTTTTGTGTATTTATTATCACGCCACTCGCCTGGGAATCTGTCCCACACAATGCATACAATTTTCTTCATTCATTATTTTAACAACCATAATTACAATAATAATTGATATTTATTAAACCATTGATTTTCCTTTATATTATCTTCGATCTGTTACATTTACTATTTGTAGTTCTATATCTTACGGTTATGTATATTATTGATATTTCGCAAAAGAAATAGTGTTTCTTTAAGAAATCCGATTAGGTTTGTAAGTTGTCCTTTACTACTAAGAAGATTTTCTACATTGGCATATAAATGGTATTTGTCTCGGCTGAATGAATATCTTTCACAATCAATTGGGTTCTGCTAAGCAGTCAGCTATCACTTGTACAGGTTCAGGAGACTCGGCAGAGTCTCGCGCCAAGTACATAGTTAGCTATTATATGTACCAGCGCACAAGCTGAAGCTACTTATTCCGACGAGGAGCGGTTTTCAATCGGTATAAAATTTTCACCATTACTTCCGAAAAAATTACAGCTCGAACGCATAACTTATGAATTGAATACAGCCTAATTTATTTTTCTGAATCCAATAAACTAAACAGCAAGGAAATTGGTCCACGCGTTTAAGGGAATTTCCGTCTGTACTTTCTCGATTGAAAATCGATTCAGGCGGAGATTCAGACCAAAAATGTCCTCCCAACATTGTTTATGATGGATAGTAGTATAAGGTGATGCGGTAAATTTGAAATCACGTAAGTAGGATTGGACTCAATTTTTGATTGTCGAGTTTATGAGAAATACCGACATTTGCGTTATTGTTGTGTTAGCTGTATAATATCACTTGTGAAACGTTATGTATGCACTCCAGGGAAGCTGTTTTATTTTAAATCGTGAAGTATATGGTAACCACATTAAGTCTTATGTTACATCAAACTTGTATGAACCAAATTTCCAGGGAGCGAGCTATGATTATTAGGATGAACGCTTGTTAGCTTAAATTAATACAATTCCAATAACAAAAGTAGTCGTCATAGTTGGACGATTATTTTTGTTATTAAAATTATATTAATTTAAACTACCAAACTTTCATCCTAATAATCATAGCCCGCTCCTCATAGATTCAGTTCACAGAAGTTTAATATGAGATAAGTGAATATAGTTAATATTCATTAATCACAATTAAAAATGAAAGGGATTCATGGGAGTTTATGAGTAACGTTTCCTCGGGACTTTGCATTTCTCAATTAATTGATAAGCCGTTGGTATCTGTCACGATTCACTGCGGGTAGCGTTCAGCAATGCACGATGTACGTAACATTACATGGTTAATAAAACAATTACGCAAATGTGGGTATTTCCGATAATTTGATGATGAAAAGCTGATTACAAGTTTAGTGAAACTTTATGAAAGTAATTAAACTCATTCCTACTCGAGCTCTAACACAGATAAACAGTATCCCCTTTTTCAATACGATTATAGACTATACCACAGTTGTCCAGTCCGCAGCTAGGAGCCACTTTAACGAGAAAGCTAAACATTTTTAAGCAAGTACTACTTCAGGTTTTCGTAGAAATAATTTATAAATTAGCAAAAAGATATGAAATTACCCCAAAAACATTGAAATGCAAAAAATCGCCTAACCTAACGTCATCAAAATCATTTAAAAATAATCCAAAATAGAAATGTATATCATTGGAAACCGAAGGCCAAGCCATTGTTCAGATATAATTAATATATAATAAAGCCAAATTCTTATTCACCGATAGTTAAATTTAACTTGCAGGTCTACAATTAAAAACATGCATGGCGTGTGCGCTTTCATGAGTATTATCCAGTATTACGTAATTGGCAAGGCCGCCACTGTTTTTAGCAATATTACCGTAGGTAAATGCCTCGAATAAAGCTCACACGCAAAGTTTTCTTTTAATTTTCGAACTGCAAGTTAAATTTCCCTAAATAGCAATACATTTTCTTGGAAAACAAAGCGTTTTCCGATTGTATTTGTTAGAGTTAAAATCCGGTTGGTTGAAATTAGTGTTCTACTTTAGATTTCGCCGTAATCAAAATGAAAAGAAATTTCAGAATTAAGAAAAATCAGAAATTTTGCTATGATACTTTATTGTCGCTTCTGGTACTAGCCTTGTCTTCCGGCTGTTCGATCTACTCTCGATCGCTATAGGTATGCTAGTGACAAATGACGGAGCCGATCAGGCTCGTAGCACCATCGCTCCAAAGCAAGCGGTTTTTTAACAAATTTTGCTCCTACAATAATGTTAATATTATCTCTTCATGTTTTGTTTTAATTATTGCGAATAGTAATATGCGAGATACGATTATACAAATCAATGTCAACGTCAATTATCTTTCGTCTCCGTTTAATGACAGATAACTGTACATTCCACATGCTGTACATGAATATATATTGAATAGATATTGTGAACCTTACCACAAATACAATGTATGTTTTACAAAGTCCGAGTGTTGATAAATTTTACGTCGATTTATATGCAATTAATCCTTCTTTCTGCAAGGAAAGTGATAAATCTGACGATAGCTTCCTTTCTATGCATGTCATAAAGATCGCAGTTTCCAAGGTGAGCAACTTCTAACATGCAGTTGCAGTGCGTGCAATATTTCTGTTTATTTTGTTTGTAAAGTGTTGATGTTACACCCAAATATCTAGTCTGCTTTGCGCATTTGTATTAGAAATACTGATTATGAACAACAGTAACTCCACGAATATTGCTGTAGTGTGTCTGTTACTGCGAATATCAAAATTTATAAGTCTTTTAACATGTTCAAATGCATTCAGTAGACTTTGTTTAATTCTGCTATTACTCTAAAGAACAAGCAATTGTGTCTATCGACACGATTTCTTACTTCATGAGACTTTGCAGCGCTTAGAAGTCGCTATACCCTGTTCGTCGTAAATCGATTGCGATTGTAAACCTAAGAACGGGTTTTTATGCTAGTACCATAAGACTAGCAAGCAAGAAGCACTACGTAATCGTTACACTGCAAAATGTAATTCTTTCCGGGAAGGCAGCACATCCGGAGTTCTACCCAATGGGCATTAAAAAGACACAGTTGTTACGTTTTCATTGGGAGTCACTTTATGGGATGCAGCATATACGGGGTGAGTCACTAGGGTTTGAATCAATCTTGATTCACTGGTACTTGCAGAACCTGTCGGAAGCATATTTTTCTTTTTATCAGGTACGCGTGTACACAGACATGTCTATGCATATATAAAGGCCATTATTATATTATTATCATACATATTAATTATAGCATTTTGCATCGATACGTAGCGGATGATTATAGACGATCTAGCAATTCCACTTATGGAGAAATATATGCAACATATATTTCTGCGGTTATTTGATGGGAAATATCGTCCTTGTCGTTGTATTAATATGGTGATATACAACGATCGATTTATATTAATAATCGTATACGTATAACTAGCAATCTTTGAAAATCCTGAACGTATTTGAAGAAAACTCGCAGCTTCAATCCTTGTGATTTCGAGGATGTCATAAATTAAGACTGGGTCGGTCATAAGAAATAAAGCAATGTTTAAGTATAACAATATAGTCTAACAACAAGTATTGCAGAAGTATACAGTTATATAGGTTACGTGTCCTACACTAAAGTTTCAATATCAGTAAAAAAGTTTAGCATAACCCGCAAGTGACAATAGAACAATCATCTTGCGAGCATAAGTTTGACTAAGTAGAATATTATGTGCAATTGCTAAAAGAATATTGACACACACAGTATTTTTAGAACAAAATTTTATAAAAAAGAAAACTTCTGCTTTAAAAACATTTATTTGTTTTTAAGAACGGCACATTCTTATTTCAATAGATTCTTATTTAGCGAGAAGAGTTTTCATATTTAAGAACATTTTTCCAAAAACACTGATTTACTATATACATATATATCCTACTACCGTAGTACTAGTCTACACTTCTCCAATAGTATTATATATATATATGTATTTATTATATAAATTATTATTGGCCCATAGACATCAACGTTCATAGATAGTCGATAAAAGGAAAGAAAATATACAGCCGGCAAACCCTGTATTTGACAATAAATCGACATCTGTGATTGATGCCGTGATCAATAGCACTCGGTTGATTCAAACGCGAGTGATTCACCCTGTACACGCGGGACGCTCCGAGACGCTGTAACCTGTTTTTATTGAGAGAGCGCGCCGCGGCGCCATGCAGAGCAAGAGCGCGGTAACCGACGTTGTTTTTCCGGGCGTCGAAAATGCTCCTTTAACTGTACTTAAAGCAAATTGGAGACTCCAATTTCGCTTGGCACTACCCGCCAGCGACGTGCAAAGGGCCACCGTGAAAATTGCCTTTTTCTGAAACGCAGCGCAACTCGCTTTAGAAAATAGTCTCTCTCCTGGCTTTACACACATACACAGTGACCCGGAGATTCGTTCGCTTGCTTCCGTATTTTGAGAATAGTGGAACTACTTTTTTCTCCTTTCAAAATAGAGAGCCTCCTCAGACTTAAATTACTGCGTGAATGTATATCAATTGAGTTTGCTATACTATTGAAAAATTGCATTTCCAATATCTGTGTTAATTTATACCATGTATTTGACTTAGTTACTTAGTATTTTCGCGTGAAAATTACTGAAACGATTTATTACCATATAATATTATAAATGACGCCGCCTCTTAACTTAGGGCTGAGGAATTTTGTGTAGTAGCTCAAACAATCTGTTTTCAATCATTTTAAGCTCTGATTCATCTAAAGCCTTCTTACAAGCTCGCGCAACGCCAAGCGCACGGAATGCCACCTGAGCGAAGCTGGATAGGACAGCAAGCGTTATATAGAAATAAATCTAACATCAACAAACAGTAAATAATATTAGTCAAACATGCCCAAGGACTTGACCCCATTTATAGAGTGGGCGCGCTGCGTGTATTTCTCCAAGCAGGAGGTGAAATACTCGAGAAAGTGTGGTGCGGACGTAAATGGCGGGTGGCGATGCAACCGAGCGATAAACGTTTTTCTAGTATAAGCCAAACGTTACGCGCTTGTACAAATCACGAGCGCAGTTGTTGTAGATTTTCAGAATTTCAATTTCCCAGTGGCCAGTGCCGCCGCCGCCTCTCTCGCGTGTATGACACCCTCGCCGAAATAATAGGCATGCCAGATGACTTTAATTTACGCAGCTCGGTAACTCTTCAAGTGCACAACTGGGAGGCTCATACGCGCCCAGGGCGTCGATGCGATTGGTGTGCATTCAATCCCCATGGTTTTTGCACTATTACTTCTAGCAATTTTGTTGAACGCCCAGAGCTGTCGGCGGCAGTCAAAGGAATGTTTCCAGCGAGCATTCAAAATGGGAACTGGAGTAGTGCGTTTGAAAAGTTTTCAGGACTCTATAAAAAATACTGCCACACCGCGAATGAGAATGTGTTTTTTTCTTTCTTACATATCGAATTAAATGGATCAATAGTAACTAAAAGCGCCACGCCCGCGCCCGGTCAAATAACTGGTTTTGAAAGATCGATACACCTGTGTTGTTTTCGTTTCATTTTTATTAAAAGTAAAAAGGAAAATATATAATTTATTTTTTAATTATCTAACTGTTATTTCGTGCTTTCATTTTCCTACTAAATTGAGTTGGGTACTAAATTAACTGTGCCCAAATTGGAGGAATATGATTCACACTTCGTAATAAATCAATTAATCGCCTAAGGGAGGAATAGCTTTATATAAAGTGCCAGTACATTTAGAGTTAATAGAGTGATTTTTCTATCATGGCACGCAAATCGAATTCTTTGTACAAGAAGAATTAAGAATGTCAAGATCCCAATATGTTTGTAAATGAAAAAAGTTTGGAACTTTTGAACAGAAAATTAAGTCACTATGCAGTATAAGTTTTGAACTGGCTCCTGGTATAGTAACTATAGAAAAATTTGTCTTTCATAAAACCCACTAATCATCAGACACTCATACTACCAGGCACTTTTTATGTTTTTTAAATAATAAATCAAATAATAAATTTTTGTATAGGTCGTACTATTCAACTCACTCGAATTCATGTCACAAGTTTACACAATTTTTACTTTTACATGAACGACTAACATAGATCATTGGGTTTAATCATTCTATTAGCGCGCAGATCAACAGCACAAACAGGATACAAATGAGTTCATCAGTTCGCAAGACTAACACCTACCCAACTGAATATTCAGCTGGATGGTTGAAGAACAGCGACAAAAATAAAGAAAAGTTTTAACAGCATACAGCATCAATCTTCTTACAGTGAGGAGCAAAGAACGTAATCTCATCTGTATAGTTACGTTTAGGTAACTTTAAAGCAACAGCAATCAAACTATGCAGGAATCTGAAACGACATATCGCAATGCTTATCCCTCACAATTCCACTTTTCGCATTATAAACCACTTGAATTTACGAAAGAACGAAATGCACACGTGTCAATGTCCCTGAAGTGGTTAAGTTCGATTGTTTACGCGACACTTAAAACGACGATGCTTCGCTTTCGTAACTCACACATGCAATACACGCAAACCGCTCAATTGAAATGAATTCACGGACTGTCTGTTATGCTGATTCGGAGTGAAACCCGGCTGCTTCCTGCGCATCTGATGGCAGTTACAGAAGAGGTTATACAACCGGAGTCTTTTAATACAGGCGCCCGCTAAAGTGGATCGGTGTCGCAAGAGCGGCATTCGTGAAATGCAGTTTATTCAGCTAGTCGGGTGCTCACTTATTAACGATTTTCTCTTAAGAATCTCAGCATAAGAGGAGCTTCGTGCAGCACCAGCAGCACCGCCAGCAGCACCCGCAGCAGCACGAGGAGAAGCAGCAGTGGCAGCGTGCACGAGCGAGTATAGCTGAGTAATGATTCGCGACAGGTCGATCACCCCGGTGCAATAGCTAGAAAGCAGAGCGGCGAGAGCTCGAAGGGGGCAAACTCCTTGAAGCTCGAGTGGAGGTACGCTTCCCCAAAGCGATGCTTTTTTGCGATAGGGCCGGGCGTCGGGCCTTTCTTCCGTGTACGAGCTGTACGTGTACGCCGTACGTGCGCCACTCCGTATTAGCTCGCTTCCTCGCTCGCTCCCTCACTCCGCAAACCCAGCTTATAGATTTCTCACGAAAGCGTTTACTAAACTTTATCCGCTTTCGAACCTTCCTCGTATTAACACGTTTTTCACCAGCCGTGATCGGTATAGCAAATAGCATTTTGTCGGACCATTTCTGATTGCTAGTTTTCATTCATTTTTTATGCTCATTCATAATTTTCCCGCCTTCCCGTTGAGAGTAATGGGTGCCCTTTAGAGAGTTCTTCCCAAAACCTGTCTGAGCTTTCAAAATGAAATTTAATATGCAGATTAATAATATATTGAGCTATACTTATAACTTTGTTTATTGTTACAGTTTTTACCTACACCATTCCGTAGCATTCATTAGCTCGCTCACTCGCTCACTCGTTTGCGTCAAAAAACGTTTCTTAAACTTTGTCCGTTCTCGTCCGTTCTGCTTTGAATTAATGTTTTTCATCAAGGATGGTATGAAGCAGTTGTCATTTTAACCATTTTAAATGTTACTATGCATATTCATTTTTGACGTCCATTTATAATTTTCAATCTTAAACGACTATTCCGATTGAAGAATAGTAGGTGTTTGTTTGAATTTTTTCGGTGAAAAAGTGGCTTAGCTATCAAAAGAAAACTTAATATTCATTTTAATATCCTATTTAGTTATATATATATGATTTTCTCTATTGCCAATATTTTTCTTTCTCACATCCGCTTACACATAAATTTCGCATGAAACCATTTATTAAACGTTGTTCCTTGTCGAAGCTTGCTCACATTAAGACGTTTATCACCGCGCGTGCTACGAAAAGTTGTTCTTTACGTTTCCCATTAAAATGACCGAAAGATAAATTTTCTTTAGGATTTTTAGTTGAAAAAGGCTATTACAGTTACTAACAGAAAACATGGCACGTATATTAATAGCATTTTGAGCTATCATTCACTGTTTCCATTGTTAATTCTTTGTTTGTTTTTATGTAACATGGTCGAACACAACGATTGCACAAAGAAAGAGATTTCCGGTGTCCTGTTTATCTCTATTTCGTCTCAGTTCATTTTTTATAAATATGTAACAGAATATACTCTACAGTGGCGATCTAAAAAGAAGTATATTCCTCCGTATAATTATTATAGTACTTCTCTTACAGGAAAATTCGCTTAATCATTAACCGTTGTGTAAGTTCAGTCGCAATTCAATTAAAGAATTTCCGACTTCTAATGCTGCTTTCCATTTTTGAATGAGTAATCCTGTTCCAATTTGTTCTCATATTTTGTCTTATAGGAGACAATTCTTCTTTCTAGATAGAAATAGATTTTGTAGAGTAAGGAAACGCCCTTTTTAAGAACAATTAATTTCCTTAGAGGAGACAGTCTTGTTTAAGAAATTGTATTTTGAAAATCCTAGGTGTGACGATACTTTCTTTATTCCTTGGGGACATACAGTCAGTACTAACGTAGGGTCGAACGACAGGGGCTAGTTTCGGACACGTACTGTCAGTATTAATTAAATGTTCGGTTACAGACCTTGCATAAATTTTGAAAGTACTGCAAAAGGTTTAGAGCATCAATAAATTTGATATTTTGACGACCAAACCTTTTCCAGGAGTGTCAAAGTCTGCAGGAGGCTATTAATCGAACCCTCAATTAGTACTGGCAGTATTGGCGGTACATATCCGAACGCAGCCAGAGTAGTGCGAAATTGCAACTTGGTAACTGCATAACAAAGGAATACGTAACAAATGGATTTTGATGTCATAATTTTTTTATTATTTTTATTACACTTACCATGCACCATAGTGGTATAAAGCAATATACTAATTCATACTCTGAAACACCGATTTCGTATTAGATAATTATTCGTACTGAATATTCGTACTCCAAGCGAATAATCGACAATGCTATAGGTGTCATTCTGGAATTTCAATTACAAGTCAATTAGAGAATTTGTAACTCACAGTACCGGTTTTCCTCTTCCCGTCAGTAATTTACCGTGCCTCGATTAGCATGATTAACACACTGAACTTCTTTCCGCGTTTTTACTAAATCGCACGAGCTGAAAATGAGATTAATAAACGGGAATATTTTCCGGAGAGTGCTATGTTTTGAGTTGTCAATTGCACGGTAAAGAAGTATATTATATTGTATAAATCATTTCTGATGACATTATTTTGTATTATTTTTATGAGATCCACGAATCCACTTCTAACATACATTACGATGACACAATATATTAATTCCTATTCTAATTATTATGGACGATTTTGTAACTCTATTCCTCAATTCCAGTCGCACCACAATTAACGAATTTTTAGCTCACAATATTGCTTTCGATTTATCTCTCGGTAATTTGTTGCACAGCGATTGGCGCCGATAACAAACCAAATTTCTTGCTGCATTTTCAGCGGAATACACTGCTGCTGAAAATGAGATTAATAAGGGAGAATATTTTCCGGGGAGTACTCGGGCGATAACTTGGAAAAATGTTGTGGTTCGGCGAACGTTACGTGAAAATCGGCGTATCGAGCGGCTTAAAGCGCGGCAGTGGCGTTAATGCGATTTTAATGCGAATCGCCACGCTCGCCGGTTTTTGCGCACTGCTATCGTAATGCTCGGCTCTTTTGCATACCCTAATGCGCGAATTTCACATTTAAACTAGCAGCGCGCCGTTCGCCCTGCCCATATAATTTTCCCGCCTGTCTTTACGAAGCAGCGCTTTGCCAAAGAAATAAAAGTGGGTTCAATGCACCATAAATGGACAGGAATTTCGGCCGAGGAAACCGCTCTCGCGCAATTTGTTGTACGCGTTTGCATGATCGACCAATCTGAAAATCTGCTGGCACGTACTCGCCCGGTGATTCATGCGGTAATTCATGTATACAGAGTGTTGCGGATACCAGGATGAGCATATGGTTAAATAGGTTCAAGTATTCGGAAAATTTTTACTCCAAAGATTATTTGTTTGTAAACCACAAAACCGGTTTATAAGGAATTCTTGTAATTTCATCGTGCTTATCTAGTCGTTTGTCATAACCAGAGTATCTCCGTCACCCCTCTAATTTTGTAATGTTTCTGTTTAAAAATCTGAAATAATTTGCGACAATGAGGTTTAATGAACACTTTACCTTCCGAAACAATGAAAATAGTTCAATTATCTACTTTTCCCACAGCTATAAATTTATTTCTACTTCAAGATTTTATTTCAAATGTTTCTTTTGCAAATTAATTGAAATCTAGAGTGTACAAAGTACTGTTTGTTGCAATATTCAACCTAACTGAAATGTTTGGTTTGATAAAACAAATATATCCTTCCAAAAAATTGAAATATAAAATAATTGCACCAAACACCAGTTTCATTTCCCCGGAAAATTGGTTCTTGATTTCGTTTTCAAAAAAAGATATAAATAGATTCTCTCCAGAAATGTCTTATATTAATTAGGACTCCTTACAAAGGTATAACACACAAAAAATATAGATATCATAATATGGAAAATATGAACTTGTTTTATAGAAATATAACTCATTTTATAGTCAAAGTCTGTCGATAGCGCTTCACGTATCGCGTGTTCCTATTGGAATCTTGGAAATGATTGCAAATTTTCACTACTACATATAAACAAATGTACGCGAAAGTCTCCTTTCGAACCTGAGGATGTTAGAATATCAACATAAACCGTCTTTTCCAAAAATCCTCCAAAAGGCATCAGAAACTCTTTTATTAATTAGCATTATATCATCTTCTATATTCCATACGCTATTTTCAATACATATTACTATTATTTCAAAAGCACATATAAAAAAATATATATTTAATTATACTTTGTTTAAAGAAGCTCACTCCTTCAATCTTCAAGAACCTTCTCTCCGAGCCAAAGAAGCCTTTTTATGCGAGTCACCGTATGTATACTGTTGTAAACTCAAGTACAGTGACCCCCATAATATGCGGACATTCTCGAGTTCGAGAGATCATTATCGCATACGCCTGTTTGTAATAGTGTTAGTCGATTGAGAGTTTATCATTGAATTCAAACACACAGTGTAAGTTGTGGAAACATTATTTATTTATTTAATGTCCATTGCTTTCCACGCTATATAATATTGTGTCACTATTCAGAGGTATACTGTGTGTAATGCTGATTTTACAGAAATGCAAAGAAGCATAACATTATTTGACAAAGCTTTTAACACTTTGCTATATTATTAATTGTATTGGGGGTGGGAAAGGAAAGCTGTTTCTTCCGGCACGAGTTGGAACATCGTAGCGACAAACTGTTAACGAACGTTTGCACTCATCTCTGATTCATTTGGAGTGCCGGATATACACGGGAAACATATGGCTGTCCGAATATTTGTACGAGTCACTGTATGTGTTTCGCATTATGAGCCTGGTACCTCGTTCGCTTGCCTCCACTCCAGACTAAACATTCAAGTGTTCAGCACGCGTGAGTTTTTACGACATGCCACACACTCTCGGCGAAATCTGCACGCGCTGATCCATGCAATGAACATTTCTCAATGACACTTTTCCGTCTCGCTTTGCGCTCCGACATACTTTCTTCTACATGTTTCTTTCTGCTCGTAAAGTAAGATTATCGAAATAATGTCCGTCTTACTTATATATAGTTACTAAATACCTCCTTTTTTGGAAGACGGCGCACAGTGGTTCAAAAGCCGAATCCAGCTGAACAAAATCTATTATGGCGATCGTCACACAATTTATTTATTTCTATATCAATAGTTTGCTAAAAGATTGAATTAAGTAAAAACACAACAATAAATCAATTTAGAAAACTACAAGGCCCTTAGCAACCATGCAATGTTACTCATACTGTGGATGCACAGTGTGTAATCAAATGTGATCTTAGTTTAAACTTTTAATTATGAACTCAGCTTACTTCCGCCTTAATTTTTTCCCTATATATTCTGTCATTCATTATCTTACTGTCAAAGGAAGATTCATCTGCCGACAAGTCCCGAGGTGCATAATATTTCCATTTTTATGCAACGCTGTCAGATTCGCATACCCGCAGGTCGATAGTCGAACCATCCGTTAATCTTTATGCGATCCGTTAATTTTGTAAATTACGAAGCATGCGCCCTGCTATTTATAATCTTAAACAGCTTCATTGTAATCCCGTTATAGCAGAAACGAATGCTAAAACTTTGACTGCGGTGAAAAACCTCAACTGGTAGTTTTGTCCAGCTAGATTCGGGATTCGGATCACTCTAAATTTGGTAGTGCTTAATGCCGGTGTCGTATTTTTTGCTTTCTTGTCCATTTTTATATCACCCAATTTCAAAGGGGAATCGCAGTTTTTGAATATTTGTTTTTCGTGGATTTTATGGTAAACAAAATTTGTTACAGAGAGACCGTCGCGCGAATGTTCTGAAAAACGGTTTCTACCCAATAACAGTGGTTAATGCTAAACAAAGAAACTCGTATACTTTTTATAATGGAACTATTCTAGAAGCTTTAACGTAGTGAAAGAACTGTTCTACTTTGTTTAGTAATTTCACAGGATTACCTCATATTCAAACAAACATCTCGCGCCTTTATACATATGTATACTGGTATAGAATAGAATAGAATAGAATAGAATAGAAGTTTTCCCCGCTATCATTCTCACATTTATAATGATGTATTGATCTGTAACAGGTCATAACAATGATGTATGCACATACACCCACTGCAATGTGTTAAAATATAAAAATAAATAACAAAAAGCAATATGCCACACGCACTGCTCTACTATGTGCGAGAACCATGAGCAATATTTTGCCTAAATGCATAGAAATATGAATTTGTATTCTTCAATAAACAAAAAATTAAAAATTTCAAGTGACCTTTCCACAGTCTACCAAGTTAAGAAAGTGAAAGGTGGGTGAGATTGAATAGAAACAAAATTAGTAGAGGAGTTGAAACTGCGGAGCACATTTCAGTATACTCGCATCGTTGTTTCCAGTCAATTCTTTAAATGCAAATAAACATGCAATTATCGATCAAACTTACGTTACTATTTTCAAACTTTAAATAGATTTTTGTCAGGCAGCGATACAACAGTGTGGATTAATTAAAACTTTGGGCTGGCCAAACAACATTTTGAGAGATTAATTAAGGCTTTTGATGGATACGTATGTTGCGGGTCGGGCTTCGCGAGTTCTAAATATGCTTAAAGGCGGTGCTAAGGGCTATTTCACCTTAACCAGACTCGAGTCGTCTACTTCCCAATCGGCACTATGTCAATCCTGTAATATTGCTGAGTGCTATTTCGACTCAACCGTCTTCGGGTCCCTATTAACCCCTTTTATACTAGTTACTTCCAATAACTCAGAATAGAACTTGGGATCGTGCTAAGAACTATTTTACCTTAACCAGACACAAGACTGGAGCTTGTTAATAAAAGAATGACTAGTGGCTTCCAGTAGCGCAGACCCCAGACAATAAGCAAGCCGTCTTTAAATCTATACAACTGTTATTTTTGAAGTAGCAAATATATCTCTGAACATAGCACTTCGATAGAGCTTGTCTGACTCGAGTTTTTTCCGTATAACTAACTTTTAATCTTTTTTTTTTCAAATTTCAAGGAAAAATAGTTATTCTATCGGTGAATTCAAACGGAGCCATGTTTGGCTACAATCACAATGTAAAGAATCGGCCTTTTAGTTAAGTAGCTTTATTTAACTTGTAATTAGACAACCTTGGTTGGTGTATTTAAGATAAATAATGACGAAACCAGAGGGAGCAGAACAAATCATAAGCAAATTACTACTGAGAGTTACGAAAAAAATGAATATAACATTTCTTGTACAGAATTATGTACTCTTTAATTCTTGTAACAATTACCATTTTACGAAAAATCGTGCCCATTTTTCAAAATAGCAGCAATAACTCGTTCCCGGTCCTTCAAAACTTTTAGTCTGTCGAATAGTCCACATTAATGCACATCTCTTTTCAATTTTCATTTTGTTTTCGGTAACTGGGCTAAAAAATTTCTGAATGCTTGCAACTGGCCTAGAAAAAATGAGTGGAGATATGCGAGGACGCCACCTGACGGATGCACAGTGCCGCAAAGTGGGTAGTACACATGCAATGAACGTTGCAGTAGGAGAAGCAAAAGGGAAGAAAAACAGAGGGGCTCTTTGGCGTGTGCGTTATTTCGTTTGGGAAAGAAGGATCGTGGGCGACGAGGAGTTCAAAGAGCTGCCGGCTTCGCTCATATCGTGCCGCCCTCCGCGTTTCCGTTTCGCCCGCGGCAAAATATATATACACACATACCGATATGTATATATATTCATGTATTTTTAGCCCTGAGCCCGATCGACCGTGACGACATACCCTATACCCTGTGCCCCTGACGAATTGATTTTTACCAGAGGCTCTGCGTCACACGGAAACCAATCGGGCCGAGTCATCGACGATCCTTAAGCCTCTGTCGCAATCTAACACTTTTCTTACAAATTCCATGGTATTTCTATGACGTGTGAAGTTATTTATTAACTAACCATTCATGAAGTTGTACTTAATAACATAAAGTGCTTTTTTTCATTAAAAACAGTAACTTTTGTACTTGTTACCTATGCGACTGGTAACTGCAAATTATACATTTTTAATTTTTCCATCAAAATAGATCATGTAATTTAAATAAACAAACTACTGACTTATAGAAAAGTGTAAATACCATTTATAGTTTCTGACTGGCATGCAAACCAGTCGGCCAGTCATTGTCGATGGTTGAGCCTGAGATTTGGACGACGGCTCACGGAGATTACAAACCATTCATATAGTGTAAATTATAGTGATTGTGTACAAAGGCAGATTTTTTTGATTAAAAATTGTATGTTTAACACGTGTTACCTATCCAATGATAAGCCATAAATGGCATGCTTTTAATTTTTGCATCAAAATGCATCGTAAAAGTTACGTCACAAAATTTCAGGCTTCTACAAGAGCGTGATAAGAATAATAGTTTCTATGTTACATATCGACTAATCGGAGCAAGTTGCCGACCATGTTTGTTGTCGCATTGTCACACATTTGTTGAGAATTGCATGAAATTTGTATGACGCATGAAAGAGGCTACTAACTATTCGTAAGTTAAAACGCGATTGATTGTCTGTAAAGACTGAACTTTCGTTTAAAAACTACATTTAAATTTACAACATACGAGAATTGCTTGTTTAATAGTATAGGATACTCAGAATGTAAAGAAGAGTTGCTAATCATACGTATTTAATTAAGATTACTAAATAATATACAATTATTTGATACATAGCAGCATATACCCAAAAGTATACCCAAAATCCGAAATGAGAAGCAAGTGAGTCACACTGTAGAAGATTACGCGTTTGCCTTGTAGTCAGCGATTTTAATATTACCGAGCGCGTTGCTGAATAACAATATATATCAGATTACGTCCAGTTATCTAACAGTTTCTGCAAATAATGACGTAAATAGAACGTAATTATGAACGTGGCTAAACGCTCTTATTTCACATAATTTCAGGTTTAACCGAAGGGTGATGCAAATATTAATCGCAGTTTGTGAAAACAATAACAGAACAAATAGGCAGTAATAAATCCCATAAACCGTTTAATTCCGCATAATGAATAGTGGGTGAAAGTACTTGCTGAGTCTAACACAGCCGCACCGCCTCATACACGCACGCGAGAATTCACATAGGAGCCCTCTGAGAGCATTTTCACATGCTACACATTGGCGAATATTATTCTCGAGAGTTACTCTCGTGAATTTTACTCTCAAATGGACACTTAGCTTTACTCTGCCTAGCTAGAGGAAGAACGTAGTTTTATTAAATGCTGTGACACCGGAAGCTCATGTGCTACACTGGCAGATGGTCTCACGCACACTATGTCCTGGTAGATGAGGTACGGCGCGTTTGATAGCTTCTGGAATACGCGCGCCACGGGAGCTCGATTTCATCGTTCAGAGGAGCTCTGCTAGCACCGAAAGGATTGCATCAACCTAAGAGGATTATTCATCGAACCCTTATTAACACACATTATGTCAGTTTCTACTGAGATTCACTTGAAGCAAATGGTGCCGTAATGGGGGCTAATGAGGCCAATAACACTCTAGATGCGCTTTTCCTTACCCTTTCTTCAGACTTTTATTAATCTATCTAAGGCTGTAATTAACAAAAAGGCTTAATGAAAGGTTGCCTCACACTGCGTTTTCATGTATTTATTGCCTTTAACACTAAACGCAGCCGGTCTAAAAAGCCGGCCATAAAATTCGATTCAACCGTGTATTTGTTATTTTGTTTTTGTTGCAAATATAAATGAAAATATATAATTTTATTATTATCTAAACGTTATTTTGTACACTATATTTGAAAGGATTGCACCAACAAGAGAATTATTCATCAAATCCTTCTTAAGGCACATTATGTCAGTATGTACTGAGATTCGCCTGAAGCAAATGATGCCGTACTGGGGGCCAATGAGGCCAATAACACTCTAGATGCGCTTTTCCTTTCGCTCGTTTTACATTAGCTTTAAGTGTCTACTTTCTAGAGAAAAAAAGTTTTATTAGCTTCAGGTAGAAATGGGCTTATCTGCAATTATTACCGCAAGTCGTGATTCGCATAAAGTGCTCATACATCAATGACAATAATTTTGTAATTATCACCGACGGATTAATAAACATAAAAGAAAAATATTGTTTATGCTTCTTGGAAAGCTTGAAGTCAGCTTGCCATTTTTACACTCCATGCGTGTGTAAACCCTGAATTCTACTCCGAATGTTATCCGTTAACAAATATATTTCTGCTTTAATAAAAAAGCATTCTAAAATAAACAGCTGCAGTTAATTTAACCCTATCTGATTCACTGGAAGATAAAAATTGATCTACCTTAGTCTTACTTGAGACTACAATTATCGATTATATATCGATAAGATTGTATTGTAATACATAATTGAATACTCAAATGGCTCTATTCTTAGTTGATCACTTTTCTTATTTTTAGATAAGCATTGATATTTGCAATACTTGAAGAACATCATTGAATTGTAATACATAATTTCTTGAGAATTGTCGGCATAAGGTGTTTCGAATACAAGACCTGTTATCCTTGTGTACATAAACCACTTATGAACGAGCAGTTTAGATTCCTATGCCGGTTGTTTAGATAAGCGTTACGCACAACAATCGGAGTGCTCGTAAGATGTCTCAATTGCATTCCGAGCTGATGCCAACCAATTCCGCGTCGGACCGTCGCGTCGGGCTCCGGAATGTTAAATTTCACCCTCCTCACTCTGTATGCATAGGCAGCCCGTTCCCCGAGAACAGTTTGCAAGTTCGCGTCGGAATAAAGTAAAATTCTATTAGTGTGATAATCGAAAAGCATAACATTCGTAGTGCAGTTAGCGAACAGCTATCGTCAACAAATCGAAATCGAACGCTCCGGAGAATTAGGAGGGATTGAAAGCCATGATTTGCATGTTTCATTAATAGCATTTTGTAACCTTATTTTGTACAATGTGAAAACGGAAAATAAAATTGGTTTTATAAGAAGTTTAGTGCTTTTTCTTCATAATTTTATTAAGGTTGTAATTAGCTAAAAGGCTTACGGAAAGGTTAGCCCACACTGCGTATTCATGTATTTATTTACCTTTAGCACAAAACCTGGTCTAAATGATCGGTTTTAAAATGATCGATTTAACTGTGCATTTGTTATTTCGTTTTAATTGCAAAAATAAATGAAAATATATAATTCTGTTATTATCTAAAGGTTATTTTGTACACTATGTCTCGTACTAAAATAAATATTAGTCATACCGAAAACAGAAACATATGTTATACTATGACCTTTATTTCAATAGCTATGCAGATATAAGGCGCTGGTATCTTTAGCGTTAAATCAGAATTCTTGTAGCCCAATCTTCATCAGGCAATATGTATAATACTATGCATTATATGCATTAAGTAGCCTGCTCGATACGATATTTTAGTGTAGTAGTGTGTTCAATAAAATGTTTTACTACATTATATTATGTTACAGAATGTAAGAAATTTGTATGGATACAAGAAATAATCTTTTAAATTAACACTATGCCGTCCGGTGGCACCACATTGGTGCCATGCGAAAACTATCGGGCAAGCGCCGGTGGCTCCAATTTGGTGCGATGGGCAAATTATTGGGCAAATTTCCGGCGCCACACGAAAAAATCTAGATTAGACGTGCGGACGGCATAGTGTTAACACAACAGATTTGGGGAATTCATTCACTATGTGAGGGTGACCCTCACTATGAGGGTCTATATTACTTTTTCCTGAGTAATATAGGCGGTACGTTACAAAATTATTTATTTGTTATGTATAAAGTATAAGAAGTATACAGTTTGATATAAAAGTACAAATTAGTTAAGATATCTTTTACATAAACAGACAAATCAATGAAAAAATTAACAAAACTACTAAGCAATAGTGGAACAACCTATTATTTTTTACATCAAGTCACTGTTGGCGAGCATGCAAAATGTGCGATGTTATGTAAAACAGCTATTATATTATTATATAATTAATTTTCTATATAAAACATCTGGAACCTATCCGCCATAGAAAAACCAAACGAATTATTCCATACACAAAAAACGAGTTCGGATAACAAAATACATATTCAAATATTAGACAATTCGGATAAAAGAATTCCTACTGTAAAGTAATAGAAAAAAGTATATTGGCATGTTTGCGGGAAGCTGTACTAGCTTGCATGAAGATAGTACCAGGGAAGGAAGTAGAAATACGAAAACTTGCTCACGGGAATTGCCATTGTCAGTTGGCTTTCAACGCCGACAATGGCAGTGCCCTTCGGGAGTGTTCCTGCCGAGATGAAACACCAGCCGCAAAGGACGCAACGCGCAGAGGGAGGATCGTGCCAACTGGACGTAGCCAACCGGGCACAAGAAGGAAGGTTAGTCCAAAGTAGGGAATACAAGAAAAGAGAATGAACTATCAAAGGTATCGGTGTACCAACGGCATACTGAGAAGGAGAGCATCAGACCTGTCAGGTCGAAACTAGTACCCACTTTTTTAACTATAAGTTCCTAAAACAATGCAGAATACTTTCTCCAAAATTCAGCTGAGATGATCAACTATAGATATTTTTCAACAATGATAAAAAATCCATATTTTATTTATTTGAGGGTGCTTAAGGATTATGTGTGTTATCGTGGAACGTTAGACTTGTTAGCTCGAAAGCCTCTATGATATTTTCTGTATTTATTCATAATGTGATGTAAAAAGTACGTGGAAAATGTCAGCTCCTGTGCGGCGTTTGCAGTGGCTGATCATATAAGAGTTACAGTGTTTTTGCATGGAGTTCCGTATGGAGAGTGTAGATGTCGGAGTAGGAGACCTATGAGGTCGAAACCCGCCATAATATTTTCGGTACTTTCCGTAGTTTCTCATAAAATATTAATTTAAAAAGCGCTTGCAAAATTTTGCCTGCTAAATATTTCAAACGCATGGACATCTAACGGACGCTGTTTTTAAGCATCATAGAATAGGAAACATCTGACTTTTCAGAGATTTTTAAAAAATATTTATAGTTGGTCATAGTAGCTGATTTTTTGCGGAAGTATTCTACATTGAGCACAGGTTTTGACCTAGCATGTCGGAGGCCCTCACTGTTAGATACTTAAATGTCTTACTTAATATTTCTTGACACTTATCACTCATTTCAAAAATTTTGCATGACTTTTATTGAAATATACAGATGACTATCGATATAAATTGCTTTTTTCTTTTTATATTCTTTATCTCCTCTCATTATTGCTAAATATTTTTGCAATATTTTCTCAGTTTCGTTACCTAGTTTCTCCATATGTTTTTCGGCTTTCCATTAAAGAAAAAAAGAACCGTAAAGAGTGCAGCAAAAGTGACTAACTAGACGTAAACACGCTCTGGCCTTGCAACAGAATGGCTCCGACCGGGAAAGCCACTCTAGGGAAGTTGGAGCAGCAGGCAACATCGGTTTATTTATAAAAAGGTTATAAAGTGACGCTGCGATTGCTGCAGTGGCCAAACAGTCAGGCGAACAGTTTGAAAAGGGAGTTTGCGAACAGTTGGAGCACGCTGCACAATAAATGCCCTCGGTGCATTTCGCAATCCGCAATCCGCAATACTACTTGCGCATGCATATTTATGTTCACATCCCCGGGCGATAATTCAACGATCATGCGACCTACTCAGGCACGTGTAAGCTTCGCCTTCCGCTTTCTGGTACTACCAACCTTCCCTCCATCACTTTACTGCGGTCTTTTTATTCTAGTCCAACCATTTGTCGTTTCGCCATCATTAACCCTTTCAGTGCTGATTTTTTTCTAAATTCTCGACACTTGTTTTTATTCGGTATAAACTAGAGAGAACGAATTAAGCGTTTGTGTGACGTGTCGCTCTCAAAGGTGGAAAGTATTTAAATAGCAATAAGGTAAAATAGTGTTTTAAACTAGAATTGCGGAAACTACTACGAAAAATGTATTTATCATAACTGTCGAAAATATCGGGCGAATTCTTGTTGCATTTGCCATTTTTTCGGCAATTATTTCTCATGATATTTTAAGTAGTCCGTCTTTATCCGAGTTGCATAAAATTGTGTAAGAGAAAGAGAGTCTAACAAATTCCCATACATTCCCCGATATCTTTTTCGAGTCCTTTTTGTGCAGTGGCTTTCTACAATGCACAAAAATTATGAGGGCATTAACACTTGAAACTCCATTCGAATATAAATTTGTGTTCAAATGGGGTTTTCCAGAACTAAACTCCACTTTGTTATGTGTAAGTGACTGCCCGGAACTGTAAAACTTAAAGTGGTGATTCTGTTTGGAGACATAAAAAATCGATTTTCCTCAATACTTTTTCGTGGAGTGCAATATTTTGAAAGTGAGTATGAAAGTTCTACGTCGAGTGTGAGCAGAATGGCAAAGTTATGACGATTTTCAAAAGCGATATAAAATTACATTAATACATGCGATAGTCCTTTTATTACAGATTCTTGTATTGCAGTCTTTCTTTATCTGCATACCTATCGTATTGTCAAACTAGATCCCCGATTGTTTAGTTTTAGTCCGACCGATAAAGGCGCATCTATATTCTGTGTGTACAAAATTTGAAACTGATTGGCTAAACCGTTATTGAAAAGACATAGCAGCGTAAGTTTAAAAATCATAGCTTTGAAAGAATGTGTTTATAATCCAGTATCATTCGACAGTACTTCTTGCACAACATTTATATAAGCGTCGTAATTTTGTCATTCCACGCATTTTTGGCTGCACAATTTTAAGAATATATTATGAAAATCTATTATGTAAGAAAATAAGAAAACAAGTAAAAAGCGAATTAGATGGGCGAATCTTTGAGAAAACATAGGAATAGCCACTAATAAATAGGAATATTCCTTGAAAACATATTTACCCTTGATATCGAGACATAGGAATAGTCGCTAATAAATACAAATATCCCCTTAAATCATATTTACGCCTGAGATCGAAACTTTCAATACATTAATGCGGTTGAGAACAATCCATTTTCTCACCAAGTGATTACAGTTATCGTGGATGTTAGCGAGGGTTCAGAAGGGGTAGAAGAAAATAGGCAAGGTGGTTTATTGATAAGATAGAGACTCGCAGCATATAGCTGTTAGCGCGATAAGCATGAACTTCCTAGTGGTATCCCTTTTGAGTAGCATAATGGTCTATTGATAATCGGCAGACATCGATCCAAGTCGAGAATCCTATTTCGCGATATTACAGAGCATATCGTTCTTAACTTGCTTTCAAGTCAGAGAACTTTTGAACTTTTCATTTTTATTGACCAGCTACATATGTTTTATATGTATACGTAGAAATGTAAAGGGAGATTCACTTGTCTTTCAATCACCATTACCAGATACACGCTGTCGTATACACATAAGCTTGCACAGAAAAAATCAATTGTCCTTATTCACTTCGATCGACACAGATTTTGAGAAATACGTAAGAGAGCTATGTAGTGAATTAAAAAAGTACGCGCACACACTCCTTTTCTTGGAGTAAATCTTGATATCGCAGAAAGTTTTTTAAGAAAACATTTGCCTGCATGTGAGTATTTTTTCGTGATTAAAACGGTTGATATCGTGGGAAGGTGATACTCACAGACTGTGAGATCTGACATCACTCGTTCAGTTTCCTTAGCCTCTTACCTAAAACAGAAATAAATAGGCTTGTTACTACATGGCCTATAAGCAACAGCAAGTCGAACATCAGTCGAAAACCCGAATGTATTCTATTCAATTGTCGATAAGAAGAGTGGCATTAGAGTTTGGAATGTTTGTTAAAATATTTCTATTTAATAGGAAACATATAGTACATAGAGAAATTAAAAAAAGTATTCGCTCACTCCCTCTTTCTTGGAGTACATTTGGATAAAGAAAAAAGTTTCCTTTTTAAGAAAAAACTAGGTTTCTAAAAGAAGAAAATTTCCTTTTTAAGAGAATGCATAAACATACATAAACAATAAACAAATACATAAATAATAAACATACATATTGAAAATCCCGCCAATTATCAAGGAGTTTTGAGGATCTATGTTATATCTACACCAACAATCGGATTATTTTTCCCTATATTTTAAGCATGGAGACAACAGTTTTATTCCATCAATGTTGAATCATAGGATTTTCGTGCGTATTTTTCCATCCTTAAAGCAAACCCAAACTAGCTTAGCCTTCTTGACCTCACTAACCTCTCGACTTGTAGTAGGGGAGGCCGTATGCAGCTGCGTGCACTCAGGTGCACCTTCAAAATTTCTATTTGCACGCATAGTCAAATCTCATGTGACTCTTCTTTGCATTTTAACCCTTTGACTGCGGTTGAAATCTAAAGGAGGACGCTAATTTCAACTAACGAGATTTTAGCTGTGATAAATGTAATCTTTATGGATTTTTGGAGCGTCTATTGGCGCTCTCAGTGTCACCTAAGGGTTAAGGTATATAAACTATCGAAATTTTAGAGAAGTTGGAATTAAGGTCTGAAATTTTAATAACGGAGAAAATCTGCTAATTTGATTACCGACGAACCTACAGGAATGTGTACTAGATCGAGTATTAGTAGTTTTCTTTGAAGCAATCTATAAACCGTATACTGTCCGCCATGACAGTTAAACAAATTATTGTTCATAATAGTATTTCACGTTGCACTCGCAAACGTTACATAATTCAAAATTCGAATATTATTAGTAATTTAGTAATTTGAAAAGCGTTATTAACGGGAATTGTAAGAAACTTGATAACATGTAAAATAATTATTTGTATGAAGAGTATATTAGACCATTTTCAGTGCGTGTACTTAAAAGGGAGTAACAAGTTTATTTTCTTTGAAAGATATACTTAATTCCCACTATGCTTGTCTGACAGGGAAAGCATAATTGTGAAATGAACATCATCGAACATTTGGTAACCTTAACCGCTCAAGATAAGCCAAGGCGAGCCAACCGGGTTCCATATAACGAAAAATTGTCCTGTTTTTATTTCGGAGTAGCAACAAACTCTGAATAGACTACTTTGAGTAGAGAAAACACTGAGTTGCGAAATCATATTGGCGTTAATCAGTGTTGTTTTCAAGGTGGAGTTCGAATGAAGCAATAAAATTTAGTGTCGTTGACTTATGATCTCGGTTCGTACCATCAATTTCCTACAAAACAAAATAATCGCTTCCAATAACAATTGTCAGAATCAAAGTGAAACTACCGTGAAATAACAATGCCGCCGTACAAATCACCGCCTTTAAATTGTTTATTCATATACATACATGCTTAGCTCCTTATAGCTAGTATATGTTTGTATGTATAAAACATAAGCTGATTATCAGGGCTGACGTAAACATTTGTGTCATAGTCTAGACTACACCAATGACCGATTACAACGGTTTCATGCGCTCATTTTAGTCAATGAGAATGGCAGCAAGTCGCATGACTTTGCTGACGTTTGATCTCAATTTATGAAGACCGGCGTACGTGCATTTCTAGGTGCATCGCGGCAGACTATCAAAAAGTTGATGGTAGAGTGTATGCGGTGAGGCTTGAATAATATCAGTCAAATGACGGTAGACTTTTGCTCATGTAGAGGTCACGTACCTCGCACTCATACATCGAAGTTGTGTATACTGTTACTTGTATGCGTGCTCATGCATACTGGCAGCGCCTCGATCGCGTCAAATGTTGTGCGAAACCACTCCAAATTTCCTATTTTAAATATTTGTATCTTTGAAATGAGATAGAGAATATTTTTGGTTTCTTTTCCGGATGTTTATATTATGTTTTTCAACTACCTCATAATCTTTCATTTGAATCCTATCAGTAAGTGAAATAGTAAAATTTAATATGTAGGCGATACGTACAAAAAGTGTTAACTTCGACGGAAATCATCTTGCACGTGGAACGAATAATTATCTTGAAAATCCGTCAGGTTTGAGATATGACTTCAAAGTATGTGTAGTCTAAATTCTCATAAATTCTTGAACAAGTCTACGCCAAAACTACCTAGGTGGTATTATATGGTTCCTTACAGAACTGTAATAATACTGTAAATCGCGCATAAGTCATTTTATTTGTTGAAAAATTTATAGTGCATTTTAATATGTTTCTAGTATTTAGGGAAAGTAAATGGAGATGATTAATGTGGGGCGTCATTAGTGTCCGGTAACACTTGGATAATGATTCGGGTGATATAGTGGGCCGAGTGTCGCAACGGTTACGTGAGAAAGCAACCGATGCCCCGGTTCTCAGGTCAAAGGCCACTCGATGCCTACCTCCCGCGGAGGAGGATTCAAGACTGGTTCTTGATTCTGGTTCTGGATGCGGCTGGCCGTGTTCCACGCTATTCGAGAACCCGGCATGGAGCCCCGCACACCCGCACCCATGCGCCCACCGATAGGCCCGCTCGCTCCTTTTGTTCTTCTATTCGCCCACTTAAAGGGACACATACAAAAGGCTAGATACCTATGATGTCGCCTGCTTCGCAAAATCGAAGCAGAAGTTCAATACGCGTCCTATCAATCCCCATATATAGGTTCATTTATAAGAGACGACGCTAAATGAATGAGATACTGTTATTGACGCTAGAACTATTAATGGGCACAAAATCATTTGATTAATATTTTGTTCATATGTATTACTCATTTCTACGATACTTTAATTTCGACAATTTAAAATACCTCCATTTCTTATAATAACCTTTGTGTTGTGCAGATTTGCAAATTATTATTTAACAAAAAGGGAATCTTTAATCGCCAACTTTGCTCACATTTTTCTGTTCCCGACATATACATTTTAGAATTCCCTCTTTACGAATACACTAGTAATTTACTTGCACCTTTACTTACTCGTTCATTATTGAAAAATTTGACTCCAACGCTAAAATTACTAATAGATTGAAAACGACTCGTTTAACATTCATTTATACTTATAACTCATTTTTATAATACTTTAATTTATGAAATGTGGCCTAACTTTTCCTGAGATACAGACGGTTAACCCCTTCGCTACTGCTGGTGCCTTCAGGCGTTTCGAAAATTCTCTCACTGCAGACTGTTGGGGTCTATAGCATCTCTCAAAAGTGTATTGCGATTCTGTAAAATTTAAACAAAATAAAATCTAAGTAAGAGAGATAAAATAACTATTCGTGCGTCTTAACTCATTTTTGTATTGTCTATTTTCGAAGACGATCTAGATTTTTTAAAATATTTATTTCAATATACCGAAACCCTTTCAGGCATGTCTGTTGAAATTTATTTCTGCTAATAATGGAACACAGTGGGGGGAAAAGGAGTACTGGAAATCAAGTATTTTCAGAATAAACTTTCTGACCCCTACGGCAAAACCAAATGGAGAACTCTAATTTTAACCACCGAGATTTTAGCTGTGATAAACGCAATCTTGATGCATTTTTACAGTGCCTATAGACGCCAGCAGTTTACATATAATGGGTGAAATCTTAAAGCTCCTAAATGTGGTAATAATAGACAAAGAGATAAAAGAAGACACCCTAAAGAAACGTATTTTTATTTAAGAAGGACCGTTTCATGCTCATAAAATATATATTTCTCTTCAACGAAAGAATTTTCTTTTATGAAAAAAATCTTTCACATGAAAATTCTTTACAAAAAATCGAGTGTGGAAGTACTTTTTTTTATCTGCAGTAAACAGTGGTAGAATTAGCATTTATATTGAGCGCGCTTCAATACGACAGCTATTCCATTGGACAAACCTTTCAATGTCCATATAGCCGGCATCGTGTCATTATCCTACTCAATAGTGCTGCAAACGGGATTACAATAAGGCCGGCTGCACAGTGAGTGCAACATTCTGTCCCGCAGCGTTTTGTTGCGAGCATCGGGAATCGGTAGTATCGGAAGCATCAGCAACACTTTACAGCGTTACGCAACAATGTTTCAGTTAGTGAGCGGAATTGCATTTGATTCTATGGCAGCCGACACGTCTGCAAACACGATACAACATACTGTTGTACTCGGTGTTAGCCGATCCAATACGTCACAAGTCTTTTGCTGCTGAACCATTATAGCCATAATAAATTTGTCACTTTTGTTCATTATAGTCAAAGAAAGCATACAGTGACTTTCATAAATTTTCGCGCGCACGAATGTTTCGGCAATACAGGGTGATGATAGATCGGTTTTGGAATTTTATTATTATTGTACATTGTGGAATAAATCCTCTACAATGTTTCCTGAGTCGTGATGATGTATCTGCGATACCCACTGCGAATATCATCAGTGGTAATGTGTACATTTGGTACGTATTTCTTTATTTTTTCGTTATATTTTTTTTGCATGATGCATATTGCTGGGAATTATTATGTTTATAAAGAATATCTTGTTATTATTATATTTGGACATGGCCTTGCTGCTAAAGCCATTTACCGCCCCACTATATTATTACTTAATATACTGTTGATTACAAGGGGTTTTCTCAAAAGTTAGTATGGGTTGCAGGTTAATTTCGTTGGGAGGAAACAACGTTCCAGAGGTAGAGAATAGAATGAGTGTATAGTTTAAGCTTTTCGAAGGTTTTTCTACTCTTTAGAGCTTTTTCTGGTTTACACCAACCTCTACAGTGCATAAACAAAGACAGTACTCGCACACCCAGTGTTCTTGTAACAAATTTTCATGAAGGAAAACACTCTCTTCTCTTAATAGGAATATATTTTCTTAAACAAGACAGTGTTCCTTTTAAGCAAAACCAAATTTCCTTAGAGGCAAACAGTTTTTGTTATTAAGAAAATTTCTCCTAAAATATTGAGTATATGCTCTTCTTTTAGCCACTGTATATTCGCTGTTAGCTTAACCTGATGGAAACTATCTATAATTCACGGAACACTGTCACGTTTATCTGCGAATTCTATACTCACCTAACATTAGGGGTTAATGGACAAAAATATACTTGTATTCTTGGTAGATGCTAAATTGGCCGAAATTACTCAATATAACCGAGAAAGCTTTAGTTGCAGCCGCGGCGGGTAATACATTCCCATAAGGATTACACGGGATGTATCAGTCGGGGGGCCTGGTTAATCCTCTCCATCGCCACTCATATCAACCACAAGTTGCTCGGTTACGGTCGGATTTTCTTCTAATCTTTAATTTGTTATAATTAACAACTGAACATACGAATCATACAATTAAGTAGGCATAAATAGGAAAATGCGGAAGAAGCTAGGAACGAAAAGAATAATTATAAATAAAATCACATATATTATTTGCATAACATTGATTAAACCTGATATATTATGAGATTTTAGAATTAAGATATATTGAGCTACAAAATTATGCAATAGCATTGCGACCAATAGTATTGCGGACACGAATAATTTACAACGTAAATTAAACGGCATTATTACATAATTTATATGAAATTAGAAGAGACTTGCAACATCGCGACATTAGCTTATGTCTTTCGACACAATTACTTACAAACGCTGTTTTTCTATAGAAACGTCATTTCCTCCCTTTCTCTCTCTCTCTCTGATGCATTCATGTGTAAACCACAATACATGCACCAACGCCGCCTACCTCTTTGCCCCCTACTTGCCTTCATTCCTTCTACCTCAAAAAAACGATAGTTTGAGTTAATGGCGTATGAAGGTTTATTGTGTCGATCATATCGCACAATACAATTCAACCAGTAATATCTTAACTGGCGAAATTATGACCTATTTTATAATAACAAAATGTAAAACATATAATTGCTAGGTATATGAGTAAGTAAGTTTGTTTCGGTACCAACAATATGGTACTCAAAAACACTAAAATGCCCCTAACAACCAATTTGGACATAATTAATATACCATAAAGCCAAGCTTTTATTTAATGATACTTAAATTTAACTTGCAGTTCTAAAATTAAAAAAAACCTTGCTGTGTAAAAATTAAAGCTGTTATTGTTTTGGTACACATGATAAAACCCTTTTTGGGAAATATTTTCCCAAAATCGATTCTTTCTCCTTCATTTTCGATACTGAGTAGTAGTGTATATAGTACGGCACGCGACTGCCGAGAATACTTATTTCAAAATGTAGTGCTTTTCAAGAAACTTGGGTTTCTTGTATGATATCTATATCTTTTTTGTTATATCTTCATAGGAATACTAATAAATATTAGACATTTCTGGCGAGAATCTATCCTTAACTTTTTTAGAAAACGAAATGATTATCAATTTTGTGAGGGGGGGATCAAACTGTTCCTTGACGCATTCTTTTACTTTTTAATGGTTTTTGGAAGGATTTTTTTTGGAAGGATTGGTATTTAAAATGTGAACCTAATTAGCTAAGTCGTTTTTAAAAAATCACGGCAACCAGGTTATGTTTCTGACGAAACATAATCTTTTTTGGGGTAATATGATTGTTATGTTTGTCGCGACTATCGATAGAAAATCTGTATCAATTCTCGAGAGGATACGAAATGTCAATCGACATTGCCCTTACCTCAGGTAGGAAATTGGCGCAGAGGTGTCTGGATGATAAGTCGGCGCAGGAAATTAAACGAGTCACGTGTACATAATTATCGAACGTTGCAAGCACGAACGCAATGTCGACGGCACTGTTGGTTCGCTCGAAATAAAAGTGCAACATACCACATAGGGAAGAATAAAGTGCGATGGTGGGGGAAAGGGTGGGTGGGCGGAGCGGGGTGTGGGGGGGGGGGGGGGGGGGAGGGGGTTGCAGGAGGCAATTACTCGTGGCGGTAACGTATATAATAATAATTGTTGCCGAAGCCGAGGAGAGCGTGAGATGAATATTCGAGAGAAGGGGAGGGCGAAACCGCAAAGGCTAATTCGAGCGGGTGAGCACTCTTTGCCGCTCTGGCAGCCCTATCTTTTCTGTCCCCTCATCTCTCGCTGCCCATTGAATGCCCTCTTATTAGAGCTCCTATTAAAGATTTGATTAGTCCTAGGTTCTGCGAAAACGGCCGACGCACACTCCTTCAAATAACATGCCTCGAAAACAATGGCACTACTCTTTATGCCATTGTCCAGAAATGCAAGGTCCATCCGATTGTGGCTTGAGGAAATTCATTGAATACATATGTTGCATTATAAATTCAGGGCACATAATATAATATAGATAATATGTACGTGTCTGATAAAAAGTAGGATATGACAGTGTTGGTTCGAAGCCAAACGAATTACCTTGTGCATACAAGACGTGTTCATATTACAAAGTGTTCAAATATTAGAAGATTTGGATAGAAGAGATTCTACTGTACTGCGCGATGGTACCAACATAACACACGCTTGGACAGATTCCCTGTTTATAATGAAACTAACCTAAAAATATTTAATCTGTCAGAATGTGTCCTAGTTTTTCCGAAAACGACTGATGGGCACTTAAAAAACAAGCATTGAAGACAGTCATACTACTTTTTATTTTATTATTCAGAAATGCAAGATCATTTCGATTCTGGCTGGGGAAAATATATTGAATATTTAACCCTTTAACGTACAAAATTTCTAGGTTATAATTTTTGTTATAGTTAATTTGAAAAACGTTGTAACGTTTTAAAGTTGGCTTTATGTTTCTGTCTTCAGTGACAAAAGGTGCTGCGTGTTGCTCTTATGGGGATGATAATGTGGCCAACATACCATTATGGATAATACCAAAATAACGATCCTTAATTAATAATGCAACTCTTCTTTTTTACATGAAATTGAGTGTAGTAACACTTTAAAATTAAATAGGAATTTATATAAAATTTTATTTTTATTTATATTTATCTCCAGTTTTCAATGTTACTGTATACATATTAAGAGATCCAGATAATTGCACCTTTGCAAATTCAATATATAATACCTAATGAGACTAAAGCAATGATGAGCAACGAAATATATATAATAAAATATATAATAAAATAGTAGAATTTGATACAAGTGCGAAAAGTGTTCAATTTCTAAACGCGCGAAGTTCGTGCATGAATCGAAGGCATAAGGAAAGTAATGTAAATTCATGCGTCTGGAGATTGGCCATTTTACGCAATAGTAAGACACTATATTTTATGCAATGAATGCTGCGAAAGTTTATTTATGCAACGCGAATGGTGCGAAATTTCACTTTTCCAGGGCTGTGTATTGTGCAGAAAGTGGCTGATTCCCGCACTCTAATCTGTATTCACTCTGTTACTGCACGCGTGCTGAAAGTAGCATTTTATTTCACTTTATCGATCGCTTTACCGCACTGGTGCGGAAATGAGAAATAAATGATTATGGGTACTATGTTACACATTCTGCTAAAGTCATAGACGTGTCATAAACATTCTTTGCCGATTCCCGCAAATACTAGATTATAATACGTCCACGAAAAGTGAACTTTTATACCATGCGTTGCATAAGGCTCTTTATTGAACCAATGAAAATATATTATAGGCTGACTACATATTGAAATCAAACAAACTTGCCACAGCTTTTTTTCAAAAGGATTTGACGCAAAAGGTTTTATCTGTTCCAATGTGAAGCCAACCATAACAGATTTGCGACGGAGGGTTTTAATTTAAAAGCTATAACTGAAAACCGTTAGATTGCAATATTAAAATGGGTGTAGAGACAGAAAATATGATTTCACAATATCATGCAAGTAATCACCTGTTATTTAAAATGGATAAAAGTTTAAAAATGATTACTGCCATTTCACAAAATTAATATTTAGGATTATATAAGTGCTGCAATCTTTACATTTCCACAATGAATATAAAATCATGTAAAAATGTGGCAACCGCAGATTTGGATTTAAAAATGTCGCGGAATTTCATCAGGGGCAGTAATTGTGTTAAGAGTGATAAGTTGAAATAATGATGCCACCGATCAAACGTTAAGCAGATAATATTGCTCGGAGAAGGTAGAAAAGGGACTGTTACCAAGTAGTAATAGGTGGGCAAGAGGAAGAGTAACAAGAGCAAGGAGTGGAAGGAATCCATCGGTTGCGGACGTTTATCGGCGCGTTTGAACTTTATCGACATCGTAACGGGTCACATGGACGACGGCATTTATAGACCGAAACAGAATTGCATAGAAGGAAACAACGATACCCTGCCGATAGTATCGCTCATTTCAACTGTGATTCCCTCTCACGGTGTATTCAACTGACCTGACGTACAAACTCAACCTAACCGATCTATATTTTCCTTTCATGAACTCACCCTTTTAACTCATTCAGTCACTGAAGTGGGGCTTCGCTCCTCGCCTCAAAGCAGCTTTCCTCAAATGCCGAATAAGTCCAGACTGTGCACGGCAAGTCCGTTCAAAGCTACTAACCTTGCCAAAGTGAATAAGAGCTAATTTCGGATTGAATATTAGGTAATGCAAGACTATACGGCGTTTTAAGTTCTGTTTGTAGGTGAAATAAATGTAATTCGTCTGGGATTTGATATAACAAAACGTAGAGTATAAAGGTATTGAAATATCAATCTGAAGAATACAGTTGTCAGAGGCAAAGTCGTTCGCGATCGCTCACTGTCAGGTGTCACCTGTGTCAGCGTGGATAGTTCGGGGGTTTATGACACCCTAAGTTTTCCTTGAAGGAGAGAAGTAGTCTGCAGCACCACCACGAGGCCTGCACCACACGTGCATTTCTATGCCTACTTCTGATTTTCTAACAGTAACACAATATACTGGTATTCTAGGGTTAACTCTGTTGCTACGATGAGTAACTATAATTTTTCCGTCTTAGCAAAATGATTATGGAGAGATTATAAATATTGTTTGCCTTGAAATCCTTCTTCTTAAAATTCTTTTAATTGCAAGACGCTGCTTCAAACACTGAAAGTTGTTCGCGTGGAAAAGTACACTTTTAACACCGCATCTCATTCTAGTGGGAGCGTTTCAGTGACGAGGACCGCTGTAGAGAAAGAGTTAAAGAGCTTTCTTTTCAATGTTATGTCACTTTCATTTGTGTATTTGTGACAAACGCTTGATTGTAACAAGGAAATTCAAATTTATCAGAGTTTTGTTATTATTTTAATAAGGTAAACGTCTGAATTTTTTTTTACTTGCTGTTCACTAATTCCAAGTTTGATTGTTTCAGATGATAATACTATTGTATAACTACTATTAACGTCTGTAATTACTCCAAAAAATTGTTCCGCACTATCAATGATGATTATTATGTAACAGGTATTAATTTTAAGCATTATTTTTTGTCTCGCTGGCCCTAATTTATGTCGAAGCAAATGTTTATAATTCAAGATTATTTAAAGGATTTCATATAAGTAGGGTCATAAAAGAGGACAAAGTTTTACATTTTTTCCTTACAGAAATTTTTTTTTAAAGATTAATCGTATACTTGGTAAAGTATATAGTTTGAAGTAACTATCTCGTAAATTTTATTTCACTATTCGGAATAACAAATTTGCTATAACAATATTTGGGAACCCAACGTTATTGAAATGGCGTCTATCATAACTTATCAGAATAATCAAATGAATTGGCTGAAATTTTGACGAAGTCTTTTCACCTGGATTACTTACTTAAGTAGAAGCATTTCTTGATGATCCTCTTAATTCTGTCTGTATAACAAATAGACCTCAAATAGTAACAGTATTTTCGCATAAAACATGATCGATGTGTGCAGACAAGGATACTTTTGTCTACCATTAAAATTTGAAAAATTGACAATAAAGTAAAGTAGCCATATCTATTTCCTAAATAAAAAAAAATTTCTTCGATCGTTTAAGATAAAAAATAGCAAAACTACAATGGGTACTATAAATCATGTTTCAACAGCCACAGCTTTACAGGTGTTTCTATATCGTGCTAGTTATTGTAGAAAATGTGATGATAGTTGAAGTAGATTTAATTCAAGCTATGTATTTTTGCGAGTATATGAGTTTTCAAAAAAGGTAATTTACGCGCAAGGAAGGAATTTGCGAAATTCTGCTCGTTTTGACACTCTTACGCGTATGAGATACATTAACACTTTAAAAAGTAGAATTTTACAGCAAAAAATGCCCTGTTGCAGTGAAATTATCTCTCTGTTTCTGGCAATTTTACGATTTAAAGGTGGTATGAACAACGTTTTCGTCCTACAGATTTAAGCGCTAAAAAAGTGGAACATATTTCAAACCACTATATTTCAAAGAGTTAAAAAGTTAAAATACAATAAAAATGGTTGGTGATTCCAATTTTTTGCTATATTTGCTCATATATTTCGTTAACACATTTGTCTGGTGCGAGCAGGCTTTTCCTGGTCATATGTATCGCGATTCACAGATATTGGATGACTGTTCGGTAGCCCACACATTGCTTCATGGCGCACTACCAATCGTCTGTGGTCTACGGGAGCATTGAACGCCACGCAAATCACGGTTTATGGATGCGTAATGTCCGATTACGACTTGGCTTATTTGCAAACACATCAGTTTCATAAGCATCGATGCAGCACCGGCTTTACTTGTCCAATCATTTCTCCATCTAGTCATTTATCGATTTGCTCGCAGCTACGATGTCTAATCATTTGTCTATTCCTGATTTCTGAAATGCTAATTTGAATAGTTTTCAACTAGATTTATTCATGTACTCTAACGACAATAATCCTTTAAGCTGCGAAATTAATTTCTCCTATATTGTGCCATTTTTGAAAATGTGAATTTTAGAATAAAACCGTTATTTTCTAATTTCAAACTTTTCAGTATTTCCCATGTTACTAACACCCACATCAACCGTAGCACAGAATTCAATATTCCTCAGTATTGCATTGAGTCGCCTTTGCTTTCGTGATTGAAAAATTCGACTATGGTCGAATGGCGCAACATATAGGTTACGTGACCACTTCTTCACACTACCGGTATACGCGTATATCGAAGCACAGAACTCAATATTCATCAATATTGTTCCCTTCACTTTCCATGATTGAAAAATTCAAGTTTGGCTGGATATTGCAGCGTATAGGGTAAGTGAGGAAGAGTTTCTCGGTAATAATAACTCGAGCGAAGACCGTTTAGTTAAAATATTCGGGCGGCGCGTTAGTTATTTGATATTATTTATTCTTTCATTCACCTTTATTGTCCGTTGCGATTTTAAAATACTTCCTTTTTGAGGACGATTCCCATCATTTAATTGTGCCTTAAGCATTTATTAGCCAAATATTCATTTGACCAGTCACAATAGGGCTTTAATATAATATTAAATATACGGAAAGAAGAGTATATTTCTCAATTTCTAGAAGTTGTGTCCTCAATAAAGAAGCAATCGAAAACTTTTTGTGGATATTTTGTATTTCTTGAAAAAGATGTTGGATGTTGTATTGTATGTTAACTCTTAATGTTCCACATTTTTTCAGAATCATATTTAGAAGCTCCACATTATTTTAAGTATCTTGTTTAAAATGTACTAAAAAAAATACTAGAAATAGAGATCGATTTCAATAATTTTTTTTTAATAATTACTTGTGTTGAAACCAGCATTGGAACTTTGCTCAGACTTGATATTTGTGGAGTTTCCCTCGATTAATCTCGACATAACAGTAGCCGCGAATGAAACTGATGTCGATTCATACTCAACAAAGGAATTATAAAGTTCACGTATGTACGACGCTCGGTCAAATCACTGGTTTTAAAACTTGATTTAACTATGCACCTGCTTTTCTTACAAAAATAAATTCTTGTTACAAATAAAAACAAAAATATATAATTCTTTTATCGTCATCAAAATATTATGTGAAGCATTAGTCTTTGTATTAACCACACAATTAGCTATAGCTGAATCGGAAAAACACTAACTTTATTTCATAATAGAATATAACAGCAATATCAATATATAAAATGCCGGTACGTTTAGTATTAACACTAGATTTATCGGGATTTTTTTATGCCCATGAAAATAAGTATAAACCGGTCATTTTGGCTGGTTTTGGTAAATCTAGTATTAAGAAGTCACACTCTTCTACAACCCTGTAGATTTTTATTTGAATATTAAGACCAACTGTGATGTGAAAGTTAAAGAGTATAACATTTACAGCTGCTGGATATAAAGACAGGCGTAAAAAAGATACCATTTCTAATCGAAACAATCTGCCTTTATATGATTTGTATCAAATTGAGAATTAGTTATACCCAAATCAGAAAAAAGTGACCTTCATTTTATAATCTGTCATTTGACCAGTTTCGGAAGAAATAGTTACACACAAATTTTCAATACGTTTAGTGTGTAGTGAGAAAGAGTTGTTCCGAAATAATAACTGGAGTCGTGGGAGCGTTTAGTTGAAACATTTGAGCGGCGCGTACAGGGAATTCCGGTCACGAAGCAACGCAGAATACATTAGAGGCGCGTTTGCAGGCCCCGGTGAAGCCGCTCGGCTCCGCTCGGCTCGGCTCTATAGACTCTCGGTGGTGGGTATAGTCGTCCTGCTGATTTATATACTGCCACCGACAGCAGTCACGGCCAGCAAGAGCGCGCGGCCCACAGAGAATAGAGCCAGCGAGTACGCCAGCCAGAAGAAAGGACCAGTCCCATTGTTTGAGCGGACTAAGCGAACCCCTGTCCATCCTTGGTAATCGTAAAAATGCTATTTTACGCGTAGTTTACAGAGGTGCTTCACTCGATACCAACTATGCTCCGCGACCACAGAATACCTTCTCGCATCCTCCTTCTCACCTCGAATGCTTCGCTTTTAAAAAGCCGCCGACACCCAGTTATTCATCGCTCTTTTCACAAGTGCAAACAAGCCTTTTAGCGTCTACAGAATTGATTTCCTCAAGGCCAAAATTAACTATCTTCACCTTTTTCTAATTATGTTTCACGTGTTTTAGAGTAATTGCCGCGCAAGGAATTGCATACAATTTTGATAATAAGTAGAGGAGATTGGTATTTAGATATTTGCAAAGTTTAAACTCAATTGACCGTCCACAAAAGCTCACGTTTTGATTAAAATTAATACTTCTTATACACGTTTCTTAAATTCGGCCAGTAGACAATGATACGCTTTTCATTAAGGCTTCAAAATGGGTGTTACGATTTGGATAATAAACGACAGGATTGTTGGAGTATTTTACGATAATTAGGAAGAATATTTAAATTATTGACCGTTTTATTAAATAGATAGCCTTCAAAAAGAATGTAATTTTCTCCAAAAGCTAAAATTATAAAACATAATACTGTTTGAAATTATAAACATGTAAACACTTAACTTATGTTATATGGATGTATCCACGTACAGATGTGCCACTTATATATATCATGGATACAAAGTGTAGTAGGAAACGCTATCCAAACAGGCATCATTTTTTTATTTTAGCTGGTGCAGTTTTGAACAGCAGTGGCCATGGGAAAACAATGCCAATTCCATTAAATTAACCAGTAACACTTACAATTTTAATTACATGTGATTTGAAAAGTTAGTCAAATTTCCAGAAAAGATGCCGTTTGAAAAAAATACTAATCAAGCATAAGGTTTTGGATAAAAAAATCTGAAATGTAAGTATCTCTCTTTAAAGGTTCTATATAAACGTCCCTTTAAGATCACATGAAGATAGTCGTCTCGTGCTGAGTGACGGATGTTTCTTTTAGTTGACAGCGAGAAAAACGTTTCCTGTAATATCGGTGAATTTATGAATGCTTAACACCAGTGGATGCTTTTATTTAAATAAATGAAACAACAACTATAGTTTAACAGATCGGGAATATCAGTTGAATAAAAAGTTAATCAGTTAAATAAATTAATAAAAAAAAGAATATTGCCCGGGTAGCGTTCACATATAGTTCTGTGCACTTACGCATGGAAGTTTTTACACTGATAACGCGATAATGATATCAAATGTCGAGCGAAACCACTCCAAATTTCATACTTTCAGTATTTGCATCTTTTGAAACAAACAAAGCATATTTTTGTTTTTTGTTGTGAATGTTTATATCATCTCCTTCTACTAGTGGATAGTTTTTCGTCCCATTTCTAGCACTAAATAAAATAATGAAATATAATATATGTCATTGACACATGCTTAGTATAAACAATAAGCACAAAAAGTGCCAACTTCAACGGCGATTATTTCAAGGTTTAAACAACAATTTTTTTGTAAATTCTATGTGGTTTTATATATAACTTTTTAATATAAGCATATTTATGCTGCAACGATCTGAACTGAATGAGCGAAATTATTTGAAAATCTTTGAAAATATTACATTATATGGTTCTCCAATTATTGGATCAAATAATTCAAGCATAAATGTCTTTACTCTATTATGCATTCACATCATACATCGCTGAACGGAGATAGGTTTGTAACGCTGTGTTCGACGATTTTTCATTGAAAGTTTGATAGATGGCTTCGATTTCGCAAAGCGTGTTTTTCGCTTACGGGTTTCCAGCGTTTGTCACGTTTACCATGGCCGCCTGGCTTCATGCGTTTCGCGTGCCAATAACACCTACGCACCACATTTATGGAAACTTTCCAGAATGTTCACAATAACAGGGGGGAATTCGGAAAAATATTTGCAGTCTGCTTCCCCAACAACTAGAGACTGTAAAATGGCAATAGTCATTTGCAAGTTGTAATATATGTTATTGCCGGTCGTCGAGCGCTATACTTTAATTTGGGAGTGTAATTTCTTTACCGGAAGTTTGTGCAAATTGATTTTATGGATATTATTATTTATGACGGCAACAGACTTCTTCAATCATAACTAACATTTATGATTGCTACAAAGTAGTACATCGTATTTAAATATTAATAACAAAGAAAGCATTCCAATTGTATTTGCGATAATGATGAACATTGAATTTCATTAATTAGCTAATGAATGCATTTCAAGCTGATATAACGAGACCGAATGTGGTCAAGTAAGAATAATTTATGGGATGCACTATGAATTCAAATGGTTAATAATTTAGGTTTATCTATATACTCGGAGATTAATTTTTTTTAATGAGTTTCGGGTAATGAAATTTGGTCAAACATTATATGGGTATACATAGGAGTCAGAGAAGTTTTGGGAAATATTAATGTCTCATTTAAGTTACTATAAATAATTATGCTATTTATAGTAGCGCGTACATAACAGTAGGGATTCAATGGCAAGCCAATCATCCTGTTCATACAAGACATGTTTGGCTTACGGGCATTCAGATAAAGGGATACTCGATTCTCCTCGTCGGGTTATTGTGATTATTACAATAAAATATATAATTATACAATAAGATTATATTAGACTATTTATAAGAGTATTATCTTAGAAGTGAATATTGTAATTCTTATTCACGTTCAAGACGCTCTTAACCCTTTCAGTGCCAGTTTTATAAATAACCGTATGTGTGTGCCTCACACCCATTTGCTCCTTTCCCTAGCCTCTTTTACTCTGTCTCTTCAATAATGGAGGGAGAAGTTAGGAAACTTCACTTAAACATATATTTATATTCGAATCGATAGACTATGTTACTTGCCTTAACTTTCTCGTTTGTTCTTCACAGTATCTTGACTATCATTCTAGTAAAATTAGATATAAAAGAAAGTCTATCTGATTCATCATATTAAATGTGAGCAGCGTTATCATTTGTTCCTGTGCCAATCACAAATAATACTGTTCATATAAAATTGGGGAATAAGATAACACAACCTATGCCAAAGGTCAAATGTATCTGCTAATATCTTCCACTCTCTTCCATTATTAAATGGTTAAACTTTATATTAAATGGAAAACTTTACGATGTACAAAGGAAATTATTAATTAACCGTTCGTAAAGTTTGCACGCGATTGGCCGTCTGTAAAGGTTCATCCCTTTGATTAGCAACTGCGCCTTCCACGCACGGCCCCAATATGTATTTGGTTACTTAATATTTCGATGAAACAGCAGTCAAGTGAGTTTCAGATCATGCATTAAAATAGGATTCCATATTTTGGAAGGCAATTCAAATGTAATTTCTATTCACATTGTAAATTTTGTCAAACTGAAAATTGTTGTTTTATATTTCTTACAAAATTAATTATTTTGCAGCAATCGCTATAATTTTAATTGAAAATACTCACCAAATATTATTATTATAAATTATTCCAAATTTTTAAATCCGGTGGATTACAAAATTAGTGGGTGTGTGTGTTGGACATTCTGGTTGTGACAGACCAATGTATAGGACGAAATTATAAAGGTTCATAGCGGATAACGAAATCTTGGAAACTGCGAGCTTTATACAAGATTATGACGAGTATACCAGAAAAAATACTGAAATTTATTTACTGCTGTATTAAGTAGATATGAATAACCCTGGGAAGAATGAAATTTTTCTACGAAACTGAAATTGTATTTATATTGTATGTATACAGATATTTAACCCTTGTATATGGAAGAGTTGAAAGAATACGAACCTAATTACAAATTCTGATCAGAGAGCATGGGTGAGATAATCATTTGTTAAAGTTGATATTTAGATAATGTAGAGGGGGAGAACTGCTTCAAAAGATCTCTGAAAAGACACTGATGGCGTTCATACCAGTAGTACGTTGTGCCACTGAACAAGTGATCATTTTTATCTTCAGAGCACTGAGAATTGAGGATCGTCGACCTTTTCGGCTACACACGGAACGAAGGAAGGTCTGATTGTTGTCGACAGCTCATTCCTATCCAAGATCTTTCTTCCTTTCCTTGTAATTGTACACAATAAAATTGTTCACCCTCCAAGTTTTCTAGATAACCTAGCTTTATTCCGATGGCCTAGGACAAAACTACTGTGTATAGGTTATATGACCATTCGTTCACGTTACCAGCATATACGTATACCAAAGCACAGGATTTAATATTCATCAATATTGCGTCGATTTCCCTTGAATTTCCATAACTGAAAAAATCGAATATGGCCGAATATCGTAGCGTATACGTCAAGTGACCAAGATATTTTTGAAAATAAATACGGAGGGGTGCTTTAATTATTTTATATCATTTATCAATTTATTTGCCTTTACTATTTATTACGATTTTGAAATATTTCACTTTAGAGATCGATTTACCATCATTAAATTATGTATTAATTACTTAAGATCAAAACAGGCCTGAAGACCTTATTCGTCACTATTTTTATTATTAACACGCCATATGAATAGGAATAATCCGATTTTTGTATAGTGTCAAGTAAATAGAAATAAGTATAATCATTACAATTTTGATACATGTTCTTTGAAAATAGTACAGTTTTTAAAGAATAGAAACGCGGTGGATCAAAAAGACTCAATGAACGTAGCATAGTTGATGCATATGTGGATCCTAATTCAATTATTATGCGTACGTACAGTGATGAGACTATAAATAAGTACAAACCTATAGAAAATTTTAACGGAAATTAGTCATTGCATATAAATCGCTAGTTGATTTTTACATAACATTATACAATTGTATACTCTGAATTCTTTGAATTATTATCACAATGGTGCAAATATATCCACAATAATGTAATATCAATTTAGAATTAAATAGTTCCAAATAACTTAATATTGTTTTAACAATATTAACCAATATTACTTACAACTGATAGATACAACATTACAAGACAAGATCATTCGACCAATTTTCCTTTCACTTTTAACAGTACAAGATTTTTATTCCGCATATAAAATATTCTTATTTATATGCTCGCCAGTTATATGTCTGGTAAAAAGTGTACAGTGTAAAGGGAAGAGAAACAAGCAGAGTCATTAAAATTTCGAAACATGGTCTTTGGAAACAGTGGAGGTCTCAAAGAAAATAAGAAGAATCTGATGGTGTTCCAACTGGTCTGCCTTTATCCGGATGGCCTAGGGTGAAACCACGACGGACCTGTTGCCGGGAGCACGTCGTAACTCCTGCGGTGGAGATACCCGCCGCACACATGCACACCCGCTACGGGATCAGGCTCATCGTCGACGCACACCCGTATAAGCAGCCACCGCACCGCCAGCAGAGTGCTCGAGGATCAGCTCTAACGCTCGACGAAGGAAGGAAGAAGGGCCAAGAACGAGTGACATAGTCAAATCCTAAAGGACATGTGAAATGCCAAGGGAAGTCCATGGCTCGAAAGATACAGGGTGAGTCACTTTTCTTTGAATCAGTTCTGTCGTATCCCACTCTTTCTCATACATATACCAAATGATATCAGTTGGGTGTAGGGTTTATTAGCACGCGTTTCACTTAGTGAATTTTAATTAATTTTCAGCTAAAGTTCTTTGAAGATCTAAAATATGTAAAAGTAGTTCATACTTTCAGTTTGCAATCCCCGGAGTTTTAAGTCGCAAATTGAAAAATTAAGTGTTTCACTAAATGCTATGTAATATTAAAATATACTTTATTCATATATAATGTACAGAATTCTATATATATGCAATATATATCGGTTTTCAAATATTTTCGTTATTTACAGTATGTTTCTTTAAAGAGGTTTAGCCCTGCAAAGAATATTATTGTTTCATGAAGACTGAAATTGCATTATTAACCCGATTACAGTGCCACTTTATTTATATTGTAGAGTTGTATCCATACATATAATATATGATACTTTTATATGTAAGAGTAAAAACTGCACATACTGAAAGAAAAGTTTCGACCAAAAAGCATGGGAAAGATAGCTATTCCTTATGTTTAATTCTTGCATAATTTGAAGCATGTCAGTTACCTTAATCGTCCAGTTATCAATTTCAGGGACAATTGTTTACTTCCAAAAGATTCGAAGTTGCTTAATAGTATATTTGAAGTGTAACTTCTCATGAAATATGCTGCTGCTAATTCAATGATAGCGAATTACAGCCCCGAAAATTCGGAAATTTGTATTGTCATAGTTCGGTATAAGCTAAGGGCTATTGTAAAGGATTAGAACCTGTAAGGGAGCAAAAACTAACCATTGCCATCGTTCACGTGATAACCTATAGCAATGTGCATATAGCAATATCCAATTATTTTCGTTACTAACTGTATGTCTAATAAAAAGTGAGATAGGACAGTGTTGATTCAAACGTTAATGCAGCACCCCGTGTGGCCGCTTGACGAGTGAAAGATGTTGCAGAGGGCTACATGGTAGATCCGTGATACAAAGGGAGTCAGAGGTCGTACGAGTCGGATAACTGTACCGGCAGTTAGCACCAGCAATTACAGGAGCGCGTTCTCCGGGAGCTAAAGATGGCAACGGAGTAAGCGTGGTTGGATAGTGTGAACTTGAGAGGAGCGAGTCCCGGTGCTGCTGCGGCTGTTTCTATGTGGCCCAAGGGGTACGGAGAGCACGATAGCGACGTGATAATTGCTTTCATTAGCCGACTGCCCTACTTCCATTGGTCCATGTAACTCGGACCAAGCTCAGTTTAGTGATATGTGTACGTGCCTCTTTCGCCTCACGAGTTCCACAGAATGGGCTCCAGTTACATATTAACCTGACCTTGCATCATCAATTTTTGCACCTTAGTTTGCCAACCTGGGCGTGTTCAAATTCCTGAAATTGTCTTGATATCAATAATATCAGTTTTGTAGATTTTGCTTTCGCTATAAAATATTACATATATTAAAAAGGTACAAAAACAATCTACAGTAATGCAATTCATCGAAATTAACAATACAAATATTGGCGAGTATTGAATGCAATAAAATGTTTATTTTTAAAAATCCGTATATTAAACATCAGCAATTGGACAAAAGACGATAAATTTCATTTAGTACAAATGGCGTATGTTAGGGATATGTTACAATGACCTAGCGGATTATGAGATACGATTTTCCGTTAACACGTACCATTGTAGACTATATCTAGATTGACGAGAGTGTATTCACAGAATCACAAGTGTGAAGAGAACAAACGGTTTCATTTTGTAAAACTAGTGGTTATTGAAAATACTCTACCGGGACAATTTTTTTAAAATGTTGATATACTCCGATATGCCAGTGTCGGAAGAAACTTAAAAGTTTATGTAAAACTCTTGAAATATGACTGTCGTCAAGATTTATGCATATTTCGTAAATACCAAAGTGATACCGTTTGATATGCTTATACAAACTACATAAAAATCCATGAGAAAAGAACATAAACAGAAAAAATCGAGAGTCACAATGAAAAATCCCTGTATTGCAATGAAGGCCTTCAAAAATTGCATTAATTAAGTAATTTTAAACACCTTATAAGTATGAAAAAATATTAAATAAATGATTTTCACGTCATTGGAAGTTCATTAATAATCAGATCAAAAATATCTATGTAGGTGAAATAACAGTAGTTCGATATCTCTCTACTGTCAAGTGGAATCGATAAGACTTTGCAAATTACATATTAGATAATTATTAAGAAATATACAAGCAGAAATATGCGTGTGAGTTATTCACCCATATTCTGCATATGTTACAATCAGTCACAGAAAGTATGTTTAGATATGCTTGTTTAAAAAGCATAAAAGTAGTGGAACGCTCTACGGTCGCGAAAGGATAAACTGTATACATTAATTGAATATGTCGCTTTAACACGCACCGAACAATCGCTACAAATGAAGTTGCCCCAGCGGGCCAATGCGCCGCGGCGGATCATGCAGGGAAATTGTTATCGGGCTTATCGTTATCGGTATCGCAAAAACTTCACGACTTGCATGCAGAATGCAATGTTAATGAGCTCTTCGAGAGTACAAACAAACTAGGTAGAGAAAGCCGAGGTACAAAACATAGAAAAAGTGGCCTTCGTCAAACTTGCCTCGCCTTCAACTTAAATGTCACCTGACGGTAGCAAATTTATCGGCAATGTCGTCGTCATGAAGTCAAGAAAATAACTCCTTCTCTCTTTATAACCTTCTCATTATAAAATGTAGAACAATGATATCATCTCGGCTATGTAACAGGCTCATGTTACACGTGATTCAGCTGCCTTTGAATCCCAACTGGTGTGCTCCATCTTTTTATTGAATATGTATGTAATTATATTTATATATTTGATGTAGATATGATGTGTATGTGTAAGATAATACTTTATAATATACCAGTAAAGTAGACCGCTGGAGTTAGAGTTTTATTAAGAAAGGAAGTTGCCAGGTGTATTACGCTGCTATCAATAAATAAGGTATCAGAAATTGTCGGGCTCGAAAAATCATTTGAAGGATCATATTTTTGGCTGCTCTTCGTAACTGTAACGGATTTTAAAAAGAGCCAAAGTTAAAAGTGAAAAATATATTGTCCTAAATATTTCACGAATTATTGCAGCATGTCTACAAAAGCGTACATTTCAGTATTTCAAGACATGAAATATTAACATTTAAACGACTCACGTAACTCTGCGAATGCGCTACAACTTATTATAAAGTTATAAACTTGTTACACCTAGTAAGAGCATGTGCCGGTTGCAAAATCTTTTATTCTGAGAAGATACTTTACCCTCAAGAATTGATCGTTGAAGTGAACAATAAATGAACTTTCATACTATGAATAAGTTAACACAAACGTTGAGAAGCTTAAAATAATAATATCATGTTCATAAATATCGTTCGATCGTGATCATAATGATAATCATCATTATCACCATCATGTTGATGATGATGAAATATGCAAAGCATAAATGACAAAGGCAAACAAAATTGCGTATTCAGTCATTTTCTTCCATTTATAACTGACGTGCTTCAACCATTTTTAACTGGGAAAAATTAATAATGCACAAAAATGGAAATATAAGTCCGATAGTTAAACCTGTGCATTTTTGAGAAGACCAGTAGCATTTCCAGATTGCAGTACATCATGGTTTAATTAGACACTGTCTGCTTATTGCCAACAGGCATATAAATCAGTAGTTTCAAGAAACGTGCCGGTAGAACCTGTCCCATCTAGCGCGACGGAGTGTCCGCATCTCATCTAACAAGGCGTAAACCCATATTTCACCAGAAATACAGTTGCTCTCAAAAGCTTTCGATCATCCTACCTATTATAATGTGAGCTACATCTTTACAGAACAAAGGTAAAAAGAAAACATTTTTATAGAAAAAAGAGAAACAAGAAGATGTACAATTTTATCTTTGATATATTGCAATGTAAATTATATTAAATTTTTTAAATTTAAATATTTTAGAAATTAACAATAAAGCATGTTTGTATATTAAGAGTTGAAGAACATATTTGTTGTCATTGATAATTACTCTACTCTTAAATATGTTGAGCCCTAATTCTCCTGTAGAAAGTAACCCCCCCCCCCCAAAAAAAAATTACATATTGCTATCGCATCCAAAAGCGAGTGACTTTTGAAAAAAAGCAATTTGAAAATAACTGTTGTTTCAAGACTGAAACCACTGTTCTCTCGTAGTCGCATGTACGCGTTAATATTACGAATCTTCTTCATACGAAAATATAGCACATAGTCTAGACGGACACGGGCGAACTTTCATTCAACGTTTTTTTAAATAGTATGATAATTTCGTATGGACAATTTTTTTATTCACTCTATGACGCGACGGTTTTATTGCGACGACAAAAAATTGCAAGTGCGCGCCTAGACATAGACAGACGTTTTAATACGAATTGTGCTGATTTCCTTTCAATTACGTTGTGAGTGTGTATGCCTCCATGTTTATATATTTCTTTACAAATAACACGTCTTCTTAAATTTAAAATATGTAAACTTTCATCTATCAGTTTCATTTTATATGTTCAATTACAGATAAATAAAATAAATTTTGTAAATTGATGTAAGTAACTGATAAAATTTACTAAGTTATATTAATCGGTCTTAGAAAATTCGAGGACAAATTGTACTAATTCAAATAACCCCCCAATTTTTAAAATATAATATCACAAATGTAAATACATTTATTAAACCAGAAAATAGCAAATTTAATAAATAATCATATAGAATCATAAATGAACATTCCCTTAAAGTAATTAAAGCAAAGAAAGCCCTTACAAATTCTGTATTAAATCTACAAACTAACTCAGACCTTTCAATTAAATCAAATGGACAACGATTTAACAACAATTTAAGCCACAACAATACTAAAGTATTATACTAGAAATGATGACCTGGGGCCATCCGAACTTTACTCATGAACTTAGGTGCACGAAAAGCGGGGAGTGACCACTACACTCTTGGTTGCGGAGCGATGCGTCATACCAATATCCAGAAATACCCACACTATTTTGTAATGCATAGTCCACAGCGCAATGCTTAAGACGGACGGCGCGATGCTCCGCTGCTGCACCGGCATAAGAAGAAATGCATCTGGTTTCACTTAGCGGTCTGATGAATGAAGCGCTTAGAGCGAGCATAAGGCAAAGACAGAAGAAGCTTGTTTTCCGTGTCCCCTTCTGATCTCTCCGCGAGTCCACTTTCAATTCAAACACGCCGACTGATGACATAATATTATCATCTGTTACATTACTTGAATACCACAAGCTTTACGCACTTCATATAAGCTTTCTAATATATTTCTTAGAATTTTTCTAGACTATGATGAAGAATGTAAGGAAAATAAGTCAGCGAAGGATTAAGCGAGGACATTACGATAGAATATCCATAAACAATGGTGTTTTAAAAAAACCAAGTCATTTTCAGCATTAATCTAAATTGCAAAATCTCGTATTTTCAAACGAGTTGAAAATAAAATATTCAGTACTTTTGGTTATATGCTTAAAGCAACAAAAGAGAACTGAGGGAAGTAAGTGTCCCGAATGGATGTGTATTATTAACTGGTTTTTAAACTGTTAAACGATTTACCTGTGGTGTAAGAAAAGAATTCTCTTGGAGACCAAGAAACCCTATTTTATCTATTTATTAAAGTTCAAAAATCACAATTTGAAGCTCTCAATGATCCATATATCGAATGAAATAAATGATTTTATATGTATGTATAAATACTAAGTTTTATGAGAATATTCGCGTAATGATATTCCGAAAATATTTGTGTGTATATTATTTCTGAAAATATTGTATGATTTGCACTTTATTTGATGTCCTGTAGACGTAATGAACTAACACCATTAGATTGTACAATTCCACCAATGTTAATATAGCAACAACCCATTAATTAATTAACTCTTATTAAATGTCTACATCGATTTATCTTCAACATGAGATATTGTTTACTTACTTGAAACTTAAATACTTTTCACCGACTAATACATTCGAAAGTGTCATATCACTGGCAAGTATCGTTTGCTTGGTACTAAACAATAATATGTCATACAGATGATAAAACTGTTGTTGGAAAGGAATGTATCTGCATTTAAAGGTTTAATTTATTAAAAGTAATTACTTAAAGTAGCTAACTAAGCTAATTAAAATAAAGATTGAACTAAAGATCAGATAGACCGTAGTCAACAACATTGAGTTGTGAATTTAATACAAAATAAATGACAATATGAAAGGAAATAAAAATAGATTAATAATACTGTAGCAGAAGTTAAAGATAATTTCGATAATTAATAATAAAACGCTCAGATAACCAAATGGCAGTGCCGAAATTTCATTGTGGCATTTAATGTCATCGCATCACATCATCTATGCGGTACAGTTGCGGTACAGTACAGATCAACTGGATAATCTATGATTGCAACCAGCAGGGTACTTTCGCCAGGTTTATTTCACATGAAATTTCTTAAATCATCTTTCTTTTATATTATTAACCTATTATTCTTCACGCAGTGGAAGATCTTCCATTTCCACGTTTATCATATACGTATAATTATATACAGTGAAAAGTAGTTATTATCATTGTGTTTATTATATGTGACTGTTTACATCAAATAGCCCCTATTTTAAAATAAAATCAAACTTTTTTATGGAGTGATTCCGAACTCCAGATTCATAATAATCATTAACGCAAATAGTGCAACATATCATTTCACGTTAATCGCCCCACATTTGTGCTGTAATGCACTCTCTTATTTACTTGTACATACAGGGTGTCCCATTTTAATTAAATTCAGTATTTAAATAATTCAGTATCTTCGAAACCGTGGCAAAAATATGAATTTTCTGTTTTTTTGTACTTATGATTTCGAGATGGACAGGTTTTCAACGAAATTGATCTTTGGTAATAGTGACGTTATGAAATAAATAATAAATAAAAGTTAACATCATTTTTGAGATTCTGTACACACTAGGAATCCTTATAATTTCGCCATGTCTCCCCCCCCCCCCCTTTCTAACCTTGTGATACTTTGTTTAACAATAAGGAATAACTTGTGAAAATAATAATTATTTAGTACTTTCAAGTGAAATTATAAGAGTAACTGGAAAATAATTAAATATGTCAAAAATAAGAAAAACCGATTTTTAAATTCGGCAAGGGTTTTTGCCATATTTTCCACAAGACTTGAATAAGAATTATTATTTTCTTTTTCATCAAAACTATAGTTTTTGAAATGCGTGCAGTTGTAATCTTTTCATTGAACGCTCAACTATCATTCAAGGCCGTCGAAGGACAAGTACCAAATGCAACATCATAATATTTACTAACCTGTTCTATTAACCCTAAGTGTGGAAACTTGTACTTGTGCGTCTCTAAGCATAATCCGAAAACAGCGATACCCAAGACTCACCTTTGCCAACTCATAATAAATTTACTCACTATGTCCAAATTGTCATTATAAGAATCCGCCAGAAAATTTAGTTGGACACTCCAGTTTCAAATAAATGAAAACCGAAACTCGTGCGATATTCTTTTGTAAGTCTTGTACGGTATAAAGATTAAACATGAATTTTGCAAAACGAAGACTTATGAAATTATTTTGGAGATCACTTCTTCAGCTGTTTCTTCGCCGCCGTAATATAACTTGCTCTTTTGCGAGTAAAGTGGGTAAACATACGGACATTTGTATGTTTTATAGGTGCATTCGTTACTCGAAATTAATCAAAAATAAGTGAAAACATTTATTGACATTATGTTGCTGTAAAGTTCCCAAACAGTGCTTAAGAAACAATTTTACTCTTATCACACCCGATAAAAAGTCAGTAATTAGATAGGGTCGAAACTTTTGAGGCGAACTGTACATTGCGATTAGCAAACCATACCGCAATATTAGACACACGCAAAGCACCAAGTAGAACGCAAATGATGCGCATATGCTTGCTTACTATTTATCTGATTAAGCAAGGATACTACTGGGTATTATTATAATTGTATGTTTTCAACATAACTTCACAATCAGTACGAAGCAAATAATTTCCTCGATTGTAGAGTGCCGCATTACACACAGTTCATTTTGAATGTAAATGTTACCTGGAAGAGTTGCAATTACAGCAAACATTCGTGTTTCTTCGAAAGTTACTCATGTGATTGGAATGCAGCGATCAACGGCAACTGATACTTCATAATTTAGGTATCACGCAATGTTACAGAGGCTTCTGTAGCTGCACACGGGATGCCGCGCGCTTTAGCAATAGTGACGACAATTTGTCGCATAAGTAAGCTTGCCTAATTATTGCTATGTATATTACTAAATATCATTAATTTAATATTCAGTTATAAGACGAGTTACACCGATGTATAGTTTAAGGAAAAGGAAAAAAGCTCGCAATAAATCATATGAAGATTGTATTTGACTCTAAAACGATTTTTCATGTTTTCATGTTAGTTTTATATAAAATGCAATAAAACAATCGAATTTAGACAATTTAGTTTGCGAACACGTACACGTACGAACATCTAGTTTTTTATTAAATTAGTTTTCATCTTTGGAGTAGAGCAGTAATGTTTCAATTGTCGTTAAACATTTGCTGCTAGAACCAGAGTTGTTATTAATGTTTACAGAAAAGTTAATACATTGATGCAATTTTTTGACACATTTTGTAATCGAATTGTATAAAAGGTAAAGCACATATTCTGCGTTTCTATGTGTTTGTAAAAATTCCTAATGACTGCAATACTGTTAGATTTAGAAATGGGGAATACTGCAGTTAATTATGACGTAAAGAATTTAAAGATATAATTCTTCATTTCTGAGTGATAAGTCTTAATATAAACAGAAGGCTGATTTAGGCAACTTTATCCTACACAATTAAAAAAACTTATAGCAAATCGTACTGTATTGCCACCAGAAATTATGTAACTTTGAATTGAGAAACAAGAAGTAAAAACAAGTTACTATAGTCACCTTATGGGAATAATAACAAACGCTGAACAATTCAAATTCGCTTATTACGATTAAGTTTCTGCTAGAAATACGTAGATGAAACTGACATGCCGTCACGAAGAAAGTTCTTTAGCATTGAACTGCCACTGTATTGCGTTATCCAATATCGCGTTTTTTGCAATTAAACTTTATTCACTTTGCCCGGACTTTCCCAATAGTTGTATCGCAGGAAATTGACTTTCTATAATTCTACGTGCGAAAACAAACTCGCCATGATAAGATACGACGAGCCTGAGATGAAGAGAATTTATGACTTGATATTACCCTCACCTTTGGATCTATTTCTTAACAAGTGTTAGTAAGTATGACACACTTTTTGAAGAGTTCAATCCCTGAGCCAATACAGTTTCCCGAGTGTATGCATTATCACTTTAAACAACTAGGTTAAAATAACTACATAACTGGTGTATTGCCCCCTAAGAAAGCTATTCACAACTTCAGAGCGATTCTTTAGTCTCATGGAGCCACTAACATTGTGTATTTTTGACACGTGTAAGACGTTACCGATTATATAAGAAAAAAGAGATAAATACATAAAACATAGCACAGCCAAGCGGATGGTTGATCTGCTTGACGTATTGGAAAAAGTTGTTCCGTAAAAAAATCAGGTCAAATCTTGGAGATCGTACAAAATATGTTGTTGAATAAGAGGATATTGCATTATAATTTTTAAGGTACTTATAAACACCTAGTGTAATATTTATTAGCTAATTATGGATATTTCTATGGGGTAATACGAGACTTCTAAATTAATGAACGCACTCATTTTCACATATCATCAGTTTGAAAGAAAATCGGCACAGCTGCGAAATTTGACATCCCAGATTTTAAACATTTAACAATTCTAATTTGCATATACTTTCACCACATAGAAATGGTTTTATCAATACATACAATTATTCTTTATTTATTCTTTAGAGTTATCCCAGGTTTCTTGTAAGACAAGGCTATATACGACGAAATTATCGACTGATACAAAAATTGTTTATAATTAATTTCCGAATAACATATTGACACAACGGACGAGTATGTTTAAAAAAGATCAGCGCAACTCGATAATTATCGTACACGATGTACGTTTGCATAAAATATGTTAAAAATACTTATATTTAAAGATGAAGTAATGTATGATGAAATGATGAAACGATTCAGAGAATCTTATTGTTCAATTTCGGAAAAATATATCGACACGGTCGACGAGAATGCATGAGGCAGGTCGGGAAGTATGGAACGCCAGGCGGAACGGTGCGTTGAGCGAGTTTGATTATGCAATCACCGAGGATGTAGGGTAAATGTGCATTTCAGTCAATTGGCGGGGCCGAGCCTAGTTACACCATGGCTTGCGGCCTGTCTCTGCAATTGTGCATGTGCATGCGCACGCGCACGCATGCGTGTGTCCCGCTGCGTCATAAGCCGGTACAACACCACGTGTGCGCTGTGCTCTGCTCTGATCGCCGTTACGCAACCTTGGCCACAAGGTTGTCAGCCACTTTACTCTGCCTGCCTCACTGCCTGCCTGACTGCCTTGCCTCGTCCGGCCGTTTCTACTTGCTTCCGTTACATACACCAATCCGGCAGACTCTCTATTCTACTATGCATCCAGCTACCCAAACTTTTAATATTCACTGCAAATTTCTTGACTAAAAATGCTGATTTTTTCAACAACGGTCTTTCTGATCTTGATTCTACTTATAGCGTTGTATTGCTCGCGTCCATTCTCGTCGCAAATGCGTGTTTCGAATCTCAGGTTACTGTAAAGGAATTAGTTTTAGAAAAAAGTAAGAAGAAAGGTTTTCATTTCGGCAAGGTTCTATCTAGCAATTTTTAGATACAGTTTGAATAAACATTGTTTTGTTTTCAATCGTCCAGTCGTTTTATACTTGCTTCCGCTACATACACCAATGCGCGTGCCAGTTTTCTTATTTCTATCTATCCTATGCAAGATTGGTTAGACTTGTTGAAAAAAGTTTATGTAGAGATAAGCTTCAAAAGAGTAACGTTTTTTTGTAACGCATATAACAACATGTACAGGGTTTAAGAGAACTAGAAAAACGGACACCGTTCTTACAATGATAAGAGAATGTGGACGAAAGGCTCCAGATCGAGCACACGTGGTCCAATCGTATTGCATCCCGTGGTACAGATTATAATACTAAGTTCTGCAGTGTAATATTTTATATAATATTAACTGAATGATAACAAATCTTGAATATATCAAATAGTGCAAAGTATTAAAAACTATATGATGTATACTATATGTGCCAGTATTATATTGAAGAGTCTATTGTAGTGACATTTAATTCTGTATATTGAGAATGTTATGATAACCATTTCAGTAATAAAGTACCCACTTTCACCCTTTCATTCCTCACCTTTTAATTCTCAAGGATTATGTTTATTCTGTACTAAGTAGGAAGAACGGGAGAAGTGTTTGTCCGCTCTTTCACGATCCCTTACATGCTTCCCGACACTTTTCTCTACCTCCTTTCATTCGATCACCTTCTACACTGCGGAGAAAGGCGATAGTATTGACAGAACACGAAACTCCATTTGAAATCAAATATCTCCTCGATGGGAGTTTTTGAAAGGATAACCTCCGTTTGTGTACACTGAATCGTCGTTTCAAGACTAAAAGCCTTAATGAAAAGTTGGATCGATGCCGGAACCTACACGTAATAATTGCAGATTTTAACAAGAGTTAAAACTGAAGATAAATATCGGCTTTAGATAGATTATCTTTGGATGGCTAGGAATTTAAGGATTAGCTTACATTAGTCATGAAAGTTCGCCAACACACTTGATTTCATTGGATGCTTTGTGTTCCATATGAACACTTAACATGAATCATTCTGTTCAGATATTCACATTATATGCGACTCAATTGAATGGAAGTGAATCGATCAGCGTACATGACTAATTCAAATCTAGCTTAAAGGAAACATAGGAGTGTAGGTATGTCTTATTTGCACGATCGTCTGACGACACAATTGAGTTCTAATGAAGTGGAAAATTTCTAGACTCCATGACACTGTTCGTTAAGACCGCTAAAATTTCAGTAAAATTTTGATTGAGTGCTTCGCAAATAATGCTGGAAAGATAAATACAAGATATAATTACATAATGAATCGCATGAAAGTAACGAATACACATTCTTTTCTCCAAATATAGACAGTATTTCCCAATTTAGTCTATGTAGTAATAATTCGTTTAGTAGCTACTTAAGGTTACCCAACAAATTTCATTAAATTTGTTTTTTATAGCAGCAAATTTCATTAATTGGCTCGAAATAATTGAATTTTGTTTGCTGTATTTAAAGTTATCGATTCCTTTAAACATGACGACCCTGTTTTCGGGTCAGTTTTACATAAAAAATCGCTTGTTACATTCTGTCATACATGCCGAATACATTAAACTAATAAACATATGTGTTGATAATCATGAAGATGGTTTAATCGCGAGTAAGCAATAGGTATCTTCCATTTTTTCAAATTAAGTTACAACCAAACGGTTGTCCCTTGTACAAAAATATGGAGTAAAAGCAATGTTTCTTCCAAAGTTTTTAACAGCAAAAAACCAGCTGCAATAGCAAAATTAAACTAAGAAGTCAATAAGTTTTCGTTCTTCGTCAATCGGAATTCTTCCCGCAAAAGATATCGAGACGTTGTTCAAATGATAATTAAGCTTAGTATTATTGAATATTTCTTCTACATTTTCATCAGAACGCATGCATACACATGGGAATTCTTTTTATCTGTTTATCCTTCGCACACTGGAATTAATTTTGTTAACACGAAAAAGTCTTGGAAACTGTCAATCATACAAGGAAAAGAGGGTAAATCAACATTTCTTTAACACTCGATTACCTTACGTTATTTATATTACCAGCAACTTGTGAGATAGAAACTCAAATTTATCAATTTATTGTATTACGATTTCAAGCTTCTTAGTGCTTGCTCATTAACATAATTCGACCATTTAAAACTTTGATGTATTTGTATTGTACATTTATGCTTCGGTACAATGATCGAATAAATGCAAATCTGCAGAGTTAATTAATTTGCATAATTTACTGTTGGAAAAAGTTAATTGTTACTTTGCGCGTTTAGAAGCAGCTATAAAATATCAAGCGTGATAGTACAATTGCTTTATACTTTGTAATGGTGTGTTAGTGGCTACTACTCGTAGATCCGTGAATGAGTTGACCACATCGCAGTGTCTCAAGCGGAAACCGGTCGCATGTGTACGGAACTTTAATTTATGCGCATTACTATAGCTAGGAAACACTAAACTCTTAACCTTCTTGTATAATGCACATAAAATGCATTGTAATTACACCCATTTATTTTTAATTGTGTCTAACTACTATACGTAATCGTATTCAACCATCCATCGCTTTAGCATCGATTAAATAATCTTATACCAGGTTGACGCAGAAGAAATGATAATTAAATCATTACGTTTATTAACTGCAGTTTTAAAGGATGATACTCGAAAAAGGATGAAATTTCAATTAAAGTCATTGCTTCTAATTAAAGTTATATGATAGTTTATCAGTAATTCATATAATAATTTAACGGGTGTTTCGATAACTTGTGGACACCTTTAATTTTCATTTAAATTTCGTCCTTCTTGTTCAGTTTAATTAATTTCCGGTATAATTAAGAGAACCAGAATTAGGATTAGTTTACTGTAAATATAAATCTATCGATCGGAATATACGTATTCGGTCATTTTCTTTTAATGTGCAGCAAATTAATTTGCGCCTAAAATTGCAGCTTATTTATCTTTGTATATTTGTGCAGAAATTGTGTACGCCAATGCAATGATAACTTGCATTCTAATTGTTATTTTACTACCACCAATTTAGTACTTCAGGTGAATTGAGAAACACGGAGTAAAGAAAAATTATTGATTTTTTGCTTTTTTCCATTACTACCAAATGGTAATATTGCTTACATGTATTGTGATTTGATGCTATTTAAGCAAAGAGAGGACGAAGAACCCACCAATTTAAATATTTCTAAACGTAGATAGATAAGTAGCAAACAATGAGGTAGCGCAAATAAAGTATAGTAAGTTTCACAGCATCGTACAACTTTCCACCGCTGCCTAAACAATTATCAAAACGTTTACAGCTACAACAATTTAATCAACTTATAGCGAGAAACGGGGGATCTCTCTGTGAATTTCTGTGCTTTCGATTGTTCGAAACATAAGAGTCAATGTAAACAAAGAGAGGCGATAAACAGAGAGTGAGGGATACAGGAACGTTCACACTAGAGGTGAGCCATTTGGTTATATATGATACGTGCGTGCGTCAAATGGTAAACGAAATGTATTATATTTCGTTAATTTCTGTATACCTCTTCGTCCCTTAGTTTTTTTTTTATGTCACCTATTTCTGTTTAGATATGTAGGATCCGCTTCAAGATGTCGCGCCGAAGGAAGCGCGAAGCGGGGAGAATTGTGTGAGGGGTCGAGCGGAAAGTGCCTTATTGCGTGCAGCGTGCGTTTGAGTTAAGACAAGGAGCTTAAACGTCTAGTTTAATTTCTATCAAACCTTTATTATTATTTCCACCAAACGTGCATCCGATTTCTTTTCCTATAGATGTAAGGGTAATTAATAATGTGGAGTTTTTTCAACATTTGCCTACATTCTTTCCGAAATGAAAATTCGATATGTCAATTGTTTATTAAGAAAACATCGTAGTCATTTTTTTTAAGAATATGTGATTTAATTTTGTTAACAAATTTATATAATTTGTTATCAAAAATAATATATTATTTATAAGAGACAATATGCAGTTGCAATTGTTTAAAACCCATAATTCAAGACTATTCATCTCATCGTATTGTATTTTAACATGATTCCATTTTTCGTTACGTGTCAACGTACCCTGTTGTTTGTACATATTATAAAAGCACTCGCGCGAGTGTGGTTGAAAGTGCACTTACACGTATTAGAGTTGGTTCACAGATACCAGTGACGTATCGGCACCCGTGTTCTGATAGTGTAAATGGCACGTAGTATTGTGCTGTTTATATGGACACGTATTTGTACGTGTATACGATATGAGTATGTGTTGATATAGCACTACCCTGTCACATCACGGTAACTTATAAGTGTAAATGGGTTTTTAATAAATGTGAGGTGCCAGTGTCAAATCATTGACTAAAGCAGTACTGCAGTAATAAATCTAACTGTAAAAAAAGAGGTAATTCATTAAGAAAGTGACCGTCAAGAGTAAAGGAAACAATACAGTAAGCTGCAGTATTTTGAGAACCCAATACGTCATATCTGATAGGAAAGGCCCAGCAGCACTGCTTCTGTTCTACGAACTTTGGGCCGTGAACTACTGTTGGAGTAATAATTAACATTAATCTTTTATTTATCTGTTGCAGCTTTAATTTAATAGTCTATAATTATAATGTTTTTTTTCAATTGTATGGTTTTGTTTGCACGTCAAATTGATGCATATCTGTAGAGATAGATATGCAAAAAACATCAATAAACGGAGTGTTAAAGACGGTTTCCGGTTCAAGAAAATGTATTCCTATCTAAAGAGAACTAGTTTTGTGATTTTTCGTTAATAATTAAGAAATAACTAATTTTTAAAAAATGTTACAGATATATGTTTATGCATTCATATACAACTATCATGATTTGTTGAAAATCGTTTCATTTGAAATCGTTTCATTTGAAATCGTTTCAATTGAAGTCTAAGAGTGATTCACGCTGGAATTCGTATTTCTTCTCACATGGTTTGCATTATAACATCCACTAAAGTTATCGGAAACTAAAGAAACAACATTCTTTCGAATAGCATAAATGTGGGTATCGCGAGGATTACCAAATGATACAATTTTTAAACAATTTTGAGAGTCATTTGAAAGTGATAAATATAAAAAAGATAATGTTTGTTCTTCAACTTAGCGCCGTTTTGCGAAATGTTGTATATATATATATAACATTTTTGAAAAATTCGCTATTCCTTAATTATGAACGAAACATTACAAAAACCTCTCTTAAAACTAGTACAGAAAGGCAAATACTCCTTTAAAGATATTTTTTTAACAACACTGTGTGTGGGAGTACTGTTTTGACTTCTAACTTGCAACGAAGAGATTTGTGTTGAAGTCTTATTTGTTTAAGTAAATTACTGTTAACATACACATAGAGTGTGATGTAGGTGAAGCTGCCTAGAGCAGCTAGTCCTACAATGAATGTTCTAGCTTGCCTTCTCCAAGAGAGCAAAATGTTATGGGTTGTATTGGTCGCAGTCGACATACATCTGCACCTGTTTCTGCAAGTTCGAAACGTTCTTACCTGCATTGAAACATAAAACGACGCCGAAGTGTATGTGACCATGACTGAACCGGCAATAGGCACAACGCAACGCACAAATTCCTGGAATCAAGTTCAGCTCGAGGCAAATGGAATAACGCAGCATGGCAACAATGGATCTTTGGATACGCGTACCACGTAATCGGAGTGCGATAATAACTCTTGCCGAGTGTGTTGGAATCGAATGACGTGGCAAGGAGTGATCAATCAGTACGTAAGTCAATATTAAGATTTAAAACTTTTACTCTTAAAGTAACAACAAACCCTCGCAAAATGTTCCGTTTTTTATGAGTTAAATTTCTTGCAATTCGAATAAAAATGAAAGAAAAGTATATTTAGTCAGTGTCCTTAATTTATTGTTAAAGATATTTTGATAAATGCTCAAGGTATGAAAAACTTTAAATAATGATATATACTAAGCTGGACATTTGGCACAATTAGTGAAAATTTGTAAATGAACTGTGTGTTCTGTCTCTATCGAAAATGTGCTACTTCATTCAAAAGAAACTTGTTCAAAATTTATGATCGATTGGAGAACACGAAACGCCAACAAATTGAATACAAAACTACGAAGTTTGTAAAACAATAATCATGGTGCTGCTTTCAGTGCTGTAAGCCAGTCATGAGTTTCTAAGAACACTGAGTAGAACAATCATACAAGCATTAATCAGCCCAGTTTCCCATCATGGATCCCAGCTCGTAACGAGTTAGTGATAAACGCAGAGTTCAAATTAAACAGTAATTTGGAGTCTCGCCGACTCGTGACCTCGACTTGTAATATTATTAAAAAATTTTAAATAGCGAGATCAAGTACGCTTATTATTTTCTTAGTCACCCAGATATTTATGGACAGTACTATTAAATAATTGATTTCCCCACCGAGATCCGAGAGTTCGGTGAAAAATACTTGATGACATTTAGGGAAGTTTAATGAGATTGCTTAAATGTACAATGTGATTCACTTGACTTTGAATCAATACTGCCATTTCTGCCTTGCTGTATATAAGGTAATTATAAATTATTTAGTAACACCAATTACAAGTTAATATTATCTAATTATCCTCCGCATTTTATAGGTTATGTATATTACTAAATTCTATATGTAACTAGCTGTGCTAATCGAGTGGTATTTCATGGACCTGGAGTGGATTTTACGTATGGTTGTGCTAATGTGGACATTCATAGCGGTTCTTCTAAGGTATCAAAGAGTATTCATGCCGAATATGGTACGAATTCCTTGAAAGGTTGGGAGAGCTGAAAATAGTCTCATTCATCTAGATTTACTACGCATACTAAACTGTGTGAATTTCATTTCGCCAGGGTTCACCGTTTGTGACTTTCGGGTGACAGACAGACGCGATCAGATTCTGCTTTACATACAAGGATATATTGTATATAAAATATACCGGTCCTTGTTCCCGATCAAGGGTAAATGAATCACCCCGTACCCATTTCCGCAAACGATTATTTATACATATAAGAAAGATTGCTGTCAGGCTCCGGTTTTTCAAAAAAGAGATCTTCGAACACATTAATAATAAATAATAAAGACGTTTCTTTCCCTTTCGGTTACTTTATTCTCTATAATTAATTGAGGACAAATTAAAATACAATATTTGTTAAGTATACTCTTGTGAAACGACCCAGAGATTATAAACATTGAGGGATCAGCTAAACTGTCAAAATGGTATTCGGTTCCAACTGATATCTTTTGAAAACTAAACTTATTATTAGACATCTGAAACTTACCAATTTTATAAACAAATTCAGCTTGAGGTATAAGAATTACTTAAATGTACATAAAATGTTTTTGTACTATTATGTTAACACCGATGGGAGGTCTCTCGAAGATCGGTATACAGCAATAAAACCGAAAATAAATAAATAAATGTTATAAATGTAGGTTTCCCATGTAAAAATATATTTAAAAAGGAAACCGTATAAAAAGTTTTAACTAAAAAAATGAGATTCTGTGATGCATATTATTTTGTTAACCTCATTGAAGTCATTAGAAGATCGATGTAGTATTAAAATGGTTTTAAATCAATGAATAAAATGAATATATAATAGGCATAGAAATAGGAGGTTTGGAAATACAAGCACAGCCTCTAAATAGAACTACATGACGATAAAAAAGAACAGAAGTCCATTTGGGAAAAGTTTAATGGTCACCGAAAGGAAATAGGCGATGGAATTGTGGGTAGCAGGTTGATTGAACGAATACGAGGAGGGATGACGCGAATTAACCGTTGAGCTTCCTATGTAATACGCCGACCAGGATGATTTCATGGCCCGTACCGTACTCTATTGCGACCAATGCCGCAAATCATCTGAATTCTGGTCGTTTAAAATCAGGATCACTCACACTTCGTTCTGCTGCTTGATGACTTTCCGTGCAATACTCGACGGTGCAATGGCTTTCAAAACACTCAAATGCTTGGTACTAGAACTACCAAAGATTAGTCTATACCGATTTCTATCCAAGAGATCAAAAAAGCTCGTCTTAAAATAAACATAATATTCGAGAAGCGAATATTAATCCTTTTAGTGCCGGAGGCCGATATATCGGCCCTTGCTGCACTGGCGAGAAGTGCCAGAGCCGATATATTGGCCGCACCTTATAATAACAAAATGTTACACATTTACAATGTTGAAGAGTAATTCCTTTCCGTAGAAATCAATATGAAATAATGAAATACTTAGGAAACAAATATAACTTTATTGATCTGAACTGTTTCAAGGACTGGTGACGAATGACACATTGACAGATTTAGAAAACATATAAACATCATTGTGAACGAGACGACTGAACTTGTTAAATATAAATAACAGAAGCTAAGCGTGAATGCTATAGGATAGAATCCAACATACAATATCTAAATATTTTCAATGAATATAAAAAAATTAGTGTCATTGTTTTGTTTCCTATTTTGTCCATAATACACTGCTTTTTGAATTATGTAAATATTGTTTTTTGTTTGGATTTTATGAGCCTTCTTCCAAACCCTAGTAAAATCGTGAAATTCGGCACTAAAAGGGTTAATATACAATTATATTCAATTAATAAATATCCAAGTGCTTGCAAATACCCTGCTCATCCTCTTTTTCTGCAGGACTCCCACATATACCCTCAAGTATCCTTCTTATGCAAAGGTGTCTACATATGACTAGCAAGTGCCCTTCATCTGCAGGGAACTCCTGCATATAGCCTACACGCACACGATATATAACAGGACTTCCTGCAGATAGCCTGCAAGTAACCTTTCTTGTGCAAAACTGTCTGCACATAGCCTGCACGCACAGAATATTTGAAGGGCAATCTATAGAAAGCCTGCAAGTAACCTTTCATTTGTAGAACTGTGTGCACATAGCCTGCACGCACAGAATATTTGCAGGACAGCCTGTAGAAAGGCTGCAAGTGATCTTTCTCTGCAGGAACCTTAACATATGTATAGCCTGCACGCACAGAATTCTTGCAGGATAATCTGTATATGGATTGGAAGTAGCCTTTCTTTGCAGGGAATCTCTGTAGTCTGCACGCGCACATCATTTGCAGGGCTGTCTACACATAACCTACGATTTAAGATATACATTTAACTTAAACATACATTTTCATATTTCGAATTTCCCCAACCTAATATTTATAGTTGGAGCCCTGATACTGCTAAATTCAATATACCTATAAATTATTCAATTTTCCTATGTACTATATATATGTGTGTCAAGCTGCTGATTTCTAGATAAATAAGATCGTGATCGCTGCCTCTTGCCGTACCTTTGACCAAGGCACCTAGATCAATATTTATCTTAACTTGAATACTCTTCGACTCCCTCATATTTCGGAAGCCCGCTCATAGAACAGATTCTAATTCACGATATCAGTGTTTGCCTCAAATTTTTTTAGTAGTTGCAATTTTGGTAAATGACTGACAAATGTTAAATATTTATAAATCACACGTAGCATCGGGATTTACTAGTCTTCATTACCGATGAAAATACACGTATGCAGGAAATCAATTTATTTAGTTAACAGTTACATTATTAATGCACAGCAAAGAAAAACGCAAAAGTTTATGGAGTCGAATGCTTTAACGGAAAGTAATTATAAAAGATCTGGTTGTTTCAAATTCTGCTACAAGCGTCCTTAACAATAATCCCATTCCTTATTTGTATAAAAGTTAGCATAGAGTCTCGAATCTTCCGCAGGTCAATGAGTATAGGTGCAGGACTTGTGATATGTTTCAGGAGAGAAAAGCGAAAGACAGAGGCAACGGGGTTTCATAGCCAACCATGGCAGTTAAACACAAAAAAAATATATAGTAAGTTTTCAATATCTGATAATTACAAACAAAGAAACATAAATGCAAAAGATATTCACAGTAAAAAGAAATATAAAAAGTTAATTTTGTCAAAGGACGGAATATTCTGTTGTGAGAACAATTTATTTTCTCTTAAGATTGATAATATTATTTAAAGACTTTTTCTTGGTTTCTTTATTTACCATATTTTGTAATTCTCACAATGATTTCGCCAGGTACATCCACATGGAAATGTTTAAAAAAAATATACAAACAGAAAACTGATTTACACAATTAACCATCTGTATATTTCAGTAAGATTTGGCAAAAAAATTCATAAATTAAAATGTTTCATAAATGAGTAATAAATACGAAGAATTATTAATCAAGGCATTTTATCACATTAGTAATTTTAGTATTAACGCGTACTTACACCCGTTTTTGAGTAATTTTTATATTTGAATTAAAAACACTCAATTCTAAAGAAATTGCAACAATTTCATTTGTCCACGATTTGTTTACATGAAATTATTCCTAATGGTACTTACGCAAAGAACTTTTGTAATTGCGAAAGTATAGGAATGTGATTGAGCAAGAAGGTATACTAATCTATTAGGTGTATAAATAAGTTTCCCCACTTATCCCCGAAAATAGATTCAGTAACATAGAAGAAACATTCCAATGGTTTTAGTCACAGTATTTCCTGTAGGAATCCATCACGTTTTGCCATCTCTCAGGCAACACATCTATGTCACGGCATTCACCTCTTCCGGTCAATGCATCATGGTCTCTCCGGTACAAGCTTCCGAAATGAAGCGGAAATTCGAAAATGGGTCGACGACTGTATCGCCTCGAAGGACAAATCATTTTTTCACCATAGCATCCATATGTTACGTGAAAAACGGGAAAAAGTGATAGACGCCCATGGGATATATTTGCACCAAAACCTCTGAACCATTTTTTTGCTCCGGTATTAACAAATGTTTTCCTGAAAAAACCAACGAAATCCATTCTTTCATTGAACAGGCTTATGCATTTTCGTTACAACATAGTTGACAAGTCATGAACACACTTGTGTTTGCACATTCATACACTTGTGCGTATTATTAAAGTTGCAAAAACGTGCAAGTTATGGTTAAAAAATTACACATTACAGCTTTATATGTATAAATAAGATGTGTAATAAATATATTTATTTTTATAGCAGAATTATTATTAATATTTTATGGTAGGAATTTGAATTTGCCACGAATAAATAAAAACCCATATTTGCATAAAAGGTTGCAGTCTATCTATAAGAGATATTTATCATATTTGACGATTCTTGTAAAGACTTATTGAAGAATACGATGAGTTACACCTGTCATTGTACTTCGCGCCTCTTCCTTCAGAGATCAGAATGTAGTACCACATCGCTGAGCCGATTTGCGTTCACATGTTTAAAGGTATTGATTTTAAAAAATATTTGACGTCCGACATCCCTCCTGCAATCCGCTTCATTCTTCGTCGTTGTGCCGATAGCGTCACACGCATAATTATAACGAAACATTTATACTGAAGACCATTAGAATAATGGGAAAACGGCGACACTCTTCGCACAGTCGCAGAACTGAGAAATATCACCATCTGGAAGAAAAATTTCGACGTTTGGAAAAGAAGCTGGATGCATTTTTTGATGGTCGTCGTAAGTAAACTAATAATAATCCCGTAATCTTCGTTCTAGTAACGCTTGCTGCTCATAATTCCGGAGAGCAATAAATAAATTGACTAAATGTCGTTGGCATTAATATCCCGCCATGACAGTCTGCATCTGTCACTGGCAAGGGGCACTGGGATATCGAGTCACTTTCGGTCTCACCGAATGTTGAAGTCATTAACATCACCTCTGTCAGGAGATGTTCAAACCTCTCAGGTTTGTCATGCCACATTTGCTGTTTAGGTGCTAGATCTTCCACAAGATCAAATACACCAGATCGCACCGCAGCACGACATGGTCACTCGTCAGATTCCGACTCGCCACACCCAAGACATCTGGAGAGCTATTCAAATGACTCGAGAGCGGAATCGAGAAGTCCTTCTCCATCAGCCCCTCTAAGTGGCGAAAATATTGAGAATCCTACGATTCCAGTGACCTGTATGCAAGCCGTCCCAAATGGTCATAATGTCAACTCGGACTCCAGTACGCATGTCGAGCTCGACAATGACGTGTTACAAGCAATTGGTGAACAATCAATCACCGATAAAATGCTTGGCCCTGCTGCTAACCAAGACATCATTAAGCGTGTTGGTCTGGAGTCCATCATTCAGCATGGCCTATCCGCAGAGGATAAACAGAACTTTCTTAAAAAGTTTCCTACGCCAGAAAATTGTCTGTTCCTCGATCCCCCGAAACTAAATCTTGATGTCAAAGGCTCATTACAAGACACGATGATCAAGCGGGACGAGCGAATCATTGAGAGGCAAAATCTCATTTCCGCTACCCTCAGTGGATTACTGGGCCTAGTACCCGTAACACTCAAACTTTCCGACAATTCAGGGAAGTTGGCCATTTTACCAATCATCAGTGCCCTACTGAAACTAGTCGGTCATCTCCAATTCGATGAAACGTCTGTTAGACGAAACCTCGTGCTGACAAACATTAACCCTTCAATGCGTGAAACCCTGAATACAACAATTTCAGAGGAATGGCTGTTTGGTAAAAATCTGGAGGAGAAAATCAAAATAGCAAGGAGCTTAACTTCTGTCAGCAACACCCTAAAAACCAAAAACCGTCATGATGTTCAAAACTCCTCAAAAAACTTGAAGGGCCCGCAACGACGATACCCGTACAAACAACGGAGATTTCCGTCGACGAGCGGGCCGAAAGTTCAATCAACGCAACGCAAAGCAGCACCGACACGCCGAACATCATCGAAACAGACGGATTATTACAGGCGGCGAGATTAGACCAGGTCAGTAAACCCGCTGGCCGTTTACGCTGGTTTCTAAAACATTGGCAGAACATTACATCAAACAAAACTGTCTTGGATTGGGTCAATGGGTACAAAATTCCATTTGCACGTAAAGTCACACAAGTGCAACCTCCGCGACCGCAAAGATGGTCGACTCAGGAAACAGTAATTATCAGCAATCTCCTTTTACAATTACTCGAAAAGGGAGCAATTACGAAAGTAGCTACTGCAAAGAAGCAGTTCATTTCTCCTATTTTCCTAAGACCAAAACCTGATGGCTCCCATCGATTAATATTAAATCTTAAAAAACTCAATAAATTCATAGATACGGAACATTTCAAGTTAGAAGACGACAAAGTCGTTCGACGCATTATTACACCACATTGTTTGATGGCTACAATAGATTTAAAAGATGCGTACTATCTTATTTCTATTGCAAAATGTGATAGGAAATATTTACGATTTCATTTTTTGAACTCGCTATATGAATTTACCTGCTTGCCTTTTGGCCTAAACACGGCACCGTACACTTTCACAAAAATTATGAAACCTGTCATTACATTCCTCAGACTTAGAGGGTACAAATCTGTTTTCTATTTAGATGATGGTCTACTAATTGGAAATTCCAAAGACGAAACTGTTATGAACGTTAACCGTACCTGCTCATTACTTGAACAATTGGGTTTCATAATCAATTACTCTAAAAGTAATTTGATCCCATCGACAGAATGCAAATATTTGGGCTTTATTTACAATTCCGAAAATATGACTGTTAAACTACCCGACAATAAAAAAGAGAATATCATCGCCCTGCTCTCAAACTTCGCGAAAAGGGAAAAATGTAAAATTCGAGAATTAGCGATACTTGTGGGAACCTTAGAATCTTGTTGCCCCACAGTCAAATATGGTCGGGTACATTTAAAGAATTTTGAAAGAGAAAAATTACTAGCTTTGCAACATTCCTATGGGAATTATGAAGCCATCATGTCTTTAAAACAAATATCGAAATCTGATTTAGCATGGTGGAGCTCAAGAATTAATTCAGCTATTAATTCTTTTAAATGTTTTGATCCCCTCATTGAAATTTTCTCGGACGCATCCCGTTCCGGGTGGGGTGCTTCGTGCAATGGAAAAAGCGCTCATGGTTTTTGGAAAATAGAAGAGAAGTCAAAACATATAAACGAACTAGAATTATTAGCAAGTTTAATGGCTCTTAAATGCTTTGCCACACATTTTCGTCATTGTGATATTCTCTTGCGAATTGATAACACCACTGCAATATCATACATAAATAAGAAAGGAGGGAGCAGATTTACTAATTTGAATCACATTTCGAAGGAAATTTGGAATTGGTGTGAAGAAAGAGATCTGTGGATTGTTGCATCATACATATCTTCAAAAAGAAATTTCGTAGCAGACTATGAATCCAGGCGATTGGAACCAGAAACCGAATTCTCTTTATCAAAAAAGGCTTTCGAGGAAATTGTTTTCCAATTCGGACAACCAGACATAGATTTATTTGCTACGAGAGCTAACACTAAGTGTAAACACTTCGTGTCTTGGAAACGCGACCCAGACTCAATTGCTGTTGATGCTTTTACCATCTCTTGGAAACATTATTTTTTCTATGCCTTCCCTCCTTTCTCTTTAATCTTACGAGTACTCCAAAAAATAGAATCAGAAAATGCAAAAGGAATTGTAGTTGTACCTTTTTGGCCTTCTCAACCGTGGTTCCCAATTTATATGTCTATGACACTTCACGAACCAATCTATTTCAAACCTGATATTAACTTATTGTGTTCTTGCAACAGAACACCACATCCCTTATGGGGAAAACTTACCCTGGTTTCCACGATTTTGTCAAGGAATCTCTTAAAGGAAAAAATGTACCTCAATGCAGTTTCGAAGTAATATTATCTTCTTTGTCAAACTCATCTAAACGACAATACGATATTGGCTTAAGGAAGTGGTGGAATTTCTGCGCAAAGAATAACATAGAAACTGAGAGTCACTCGCCTGAAACAATCCTATCTTTCCTAACTGAGGAACTTAACAATGGAGCATCTTATGGCTCTTTGAATTGTTATCGCTCGGCCATAGCTCTACTATTTGGCCCTGGTTTAGGCGAAAACCCATATATCAAAAGATTCTTTAAAGGCATAGCACGGACCAAGCCGCCACAACCACGATATGATTCAACCTGGGATCCTAAATCCGTATTAAATTTTCTCAAACAGTGGGGTCCTAACGAGAGATTGTCTTTAGAGAAATTATCGAAAAAACTAGTCACATTACTTGCCCTTGTAACTGGCCACCGAATGCAAACACTGTCTTTGATACATATTAACAACATCAAAGAAAACGAAAGTGCATTCGAAATACTGATTCCACACAGAATCAAAACATCAAGCATCAGAAAATTACAGCCTAAACTATTGTTACCCTTTTTCAACGAAGACAATCTTATCTGCCCTGCAAAAACCCTCCAAGACTATCTATTAAGAACTCGAAACCTCAGAGACTCAGAAACCAAACTATTTTTATCGTACAAACGACCCTTCAAACCAATTGGCACTCAAACATTAAGCCGTTGGATTAAAGAAATATTAGAAGGAAGTGGAATCAACACAGAGGAATTCTCTGCATACAGTACACGACATGCGGCAACTTCGGCAGCCAAACGTGGAGGAGTCAACATTGACATTATACTAAAAACGGCAGGCTGGTCTGCAAAGACACAAACTTTCGCCAAGTTTTATAATCGTGAACTTGTTCAAGATAGAGTCTTATTTGGTCTATCTGTTCTGGGAAATACTTAATTACGTTTCAACTACTGTATTACGTACACATTCAAATATATTTTCTTTGAATTGTTTTCCTCGCCGTAACCTCCTTTAAACATCTACATTCTGATCTCTGAAGGAAGAGGCGCGAAGTACAATTGTATGATTAAACGAACTTACCAAGTGAAGTTCAATCATAATTGTACGAAGCGCCTCTTCCGAAGAGATCACTCCCACCCTTAATTTAACCCTTAGTCTCCAACAGCATAGATAGAGACTTTTTTCCCTAATTTGGTTACGGCATATTACTTTGAAGAATGAAGCGGATTGCAGGAGGGATGTCGGACGTCAAATATTTTTTAAAATCAATACCTTTAAACATGTGAACGCAAATCGGCTCACCGATGTGGTACTACATTCTGATCTCTTCGGAAGAGGCGCTTCGTACAATTATGATTGAACTTCACTTGGTAAGTTCGTTTAATCATACAATAGTCTACTACTGTATTGACCTATTCTACAAGAGCGGAATTAACTTCAATTCCTTTGCGGCAGGTGTGGCCTTTAGCTCGTACCGCTTCCCGGGTCTGTACGGGTAAATGCCAAAGTACAAACTATTAATTGGAGAACCACAAATTCCATTGAACACAAATTGTAAACGTGTATTAAGAATCATAAGGCAATTTCCGAGTATGCAGTATGTTTTTAGTAATGGTTCTTTATTAGAAGTTTTCATTATACTTTGTATTAAATCAATGAAAATGAACCTGTGAATAAAGGCTTTTCAGAGCTCTGTTGTTGTATCAAATACCCACAATTTGCGAAGATTATTATCATTATTGAAAACGGAATTAGAGATCGAAAACATTGAAAATATAAATTAACGAAAAAGCTGATTGTTCTATCTTATGAAAAATTAAGTATAACATAATTTAGTAAACAAATTTTTTTTACATTCAGCTTCTTTGTGCCATTTTACACGAACTGTTCAGGTTTCACGTCCATGTTCGATGATTTTTGTAGGATTATCGGTACGCATAGTTTGCTAAGAGCGGTTTGCAATGTAGAACTTCGTTTCTTATCAACCAACATATTTCTTTTAAAATTCATATTTTGGAAAATATCACAGACAACTGCGTTATTCAAAAACCAAAGCAAAATAATGGAATTAAAATTTAATAGAAAAATATTTACTGCAAATAAATGTTAACGCTAGCCGTTTATAACAGATACTTGCCACACACGCAAACAACATTTGGTTTTCTTAATATAAATTAGAATCAGTTAATACAATTTCTCTTTTTATAGTTTTTTCGTAGCTATGTTGAGTAGTTGAATGTTCGCAGCGAAGCAATATGCAATTCGTTGCCTCGCGTTTCTTGTTCCCCTTTAATGTTTGCCTTTCTCAATGTAAACCAAGCAACGCGCTGCAACATTTACTGCCGGCAGAAACATTAAGAAAGTTCAAGAAAGTTTCTGTAACAATTCACAACCGTTACAAGAAACGCATACCATTAACAAAAAGTTTCCTGCTGCCACTCTAGTAAGCACGCAGCTGAACAGAAATGCGAAAGTAACAAGTAACTTTGAGTTTTTGTCAGTAGAAACACAAAGAAACATCGGGCAACTTATTGGAACATTGAGAACCATTTTCAAAAACATGTACAGGGTAATGCATTTATATCAAAAACATCAATTGTTTTACATTATATGTTACTGCCTATTAGTTGTATTAATATTCTTCGCACACACTCCTTGATAATTATTAATAATTTCCTCTGTTTCCCAACACTACTTTATTGGTTCTAAGATAAATGCATGACCATTTACAGGATGTTATAGAGTATGTGATTGAGTTAGACTATATAACACATCTAAAGAAAGTAAAACATGAACAATGAATGGTTAACGGTTATTAATACAAAATATATTTAACCGCCTGCACACGAGAGGCGACCCCCAGTCGCCGATTAGTTTTCCACCTCCAATTTGGATAAAATTTGTTTGAAAGGAATTATTATTATTATTGTTGTAGTTGTTATGTTAATTACTATTAATTTATTATGTTGATTTTGTTATTAGTATTATACTACATTATGTTATTAATATTATAACTAATTTGCGCATAAAATTATTTTACATAAACTGCAGAGAGTTCATCAAATATTCACATAATTTAGCCGATTCATCCTAGCGATAAAATAGTAAAATGGTTACGCAGTGTAATTCATGCAAGCAGCAAAACAAATAATCGACACTAATAAATGCGATAATAGTATATGGTGCTACAAGTGCTGAAAGTGGCCAATTTCCGCCAGTAGTGGTTTTGACAGGAGAACGAATGTGGAAGTTGCGATAATCACACGAGTCTTCCTGTCAATGCCGCGTACGCTAAGGCGAATGATGTAAATCAGGAGACTCGGTAGAGTCTCGCGCCAAGTAGTAGTAGTATATATAAGCCGGCGAAGTATATATATGACAGCTCGAGACAACCGAGGATACTTATCCCGAAGTGTAGCGGTTGTCGTCTGCTATAAAACTTTCACCTCGATTTATGAAAAAGTTATAGCTCCAAGAATTTATTTCTCAATTTTGTATTTTTTTCCGATTTTTCTGAATCGAATGGGCCAAGAATCAAGTGAATCGGTTCAGTAATTCAGGAGATATGAATTCTGCTGCTTATTTTACTCGTCGAAAAGGCGAGTCGGATTACGATTCATGTCATTCAGCAATTCCTAAAAATGTGACTTTCACTTTTTTCACACCAGCTGGCACCACGGCCAAATGTCGCGTTTACGTTACCGATCTATAATCTGTAATCCGTACAAAGACATTAACTAACAAAAAGACATGAAATCCGTACAAAAACATTAAAATGTAAAAAATGCGCCAAGTGGTTTGAGTTCCCGACAAAATCGAAATATAACAAAAAAGATAATAAATATGATACGAGAAAGCCAAGTCTTCATTTAAAGAAACATCCATTTAACTCGCATTAGCATCGAACACTGAATTAACAATAAATTGTCACTTAATAATAAAAAAAACTTGGCGTGTGCTCACTTCATTGCGACTTAAAAAGATAATGGGAAACTGACTTACCAAACACTGACTTTACTAAAATTTAATTTCTTTAAAAGTTCTTTTAGCAATATTACCAGAGCAAGTGCCTCAAATGAAGCGTGCATACGCCAAGTTTTTTTTTATTATTAAGTGACAATTTATTGTTAATTCAGTGTTCGATGCTAATGCGAGTTAAATCGATGTTTCTTTAAATGAAGACTTGGCTTTCTCGTATCATATTTATTATCTTTTTTGTTATATTTCGATTTTGTCGGGAACTCAAACCACTTGGCGCATTTTTTACATTTTAATGTTTTTGTACGGATTCACTTATCTGGAGGTTGGCTGCCTTACGCACTAGTAAGACACTATATTTTATGCAATGAATATTGCAAAAGTCTACTTTAAGCGAATAGGCAAAAACCAATTTTTCTAACAGTTTATTAAGGCAGGATTCAATAGTGGCATTCTGTAGTGGAGTTAATGTTATACACATTTTGAGAAGTACTTTTGTTGCCAGATATGTCTCATCTAATGTTTCATTAATAAACTTTTCTAGGTCACCTTATGTTAAGATTTTAGATTTTTTGGTTCTAAATCCAGTACATCTTCTTTTTAAAAATGCTACAAGTCAGTTTCATTCATTCCGGCAGATAAAGCTATGGTTTCCATTGCTGGTCGATTGGTATACGTCTCTGAATTTGGTACAAAATGTAACATAATACAGTTAATCATTTGTTTCCCATTAGTGCACTAATGCTGTAAAGCGATCGATAAAATGAAGTAAAATGCTACTTTCAGCACGCGTGCAGTAGCAATGTGAATATAGATTGGAGTGCGGGAGTCAGCCACTTTCTGCACAATACACAAACCTCGAAAAGTAAACTCTCGTACCATGCGTTGCATAAAACTGTTTTATTTTATGTATAAACTAGAAATGCAAATATTTCAAAGTGATAAAATGAGAAATAAAATAATAAACAAATAATGGACACTAATAAATCCGATAAAACAAAGCAAATGTCTGTACTGCATGCACAAAGCATAAACATAAATATTTCTTCTTACTTCTTTGAATAAAAATCTTTTTCTATGCAGAGTGGTTGAACGTCCAGTCGAAATATGGCGATAACGGAATTTGCCGTGGGTGTGCGACTGCGACTGTCGGCGACGTACTTTATTGGCCATCATGTCTGTCCCTGACAGGGGCAGGCTTTCGAACGATTAATTATAAACAACCCGCCGCAACAATGGCTCTTCGTAATTAAAGCGAGTGGTAGCTTCCTTCTCCCACTCCTTCCGCCAGACCACACCGCGGGCATACCAACGCTCGCCCAGCTCCGCCGCCGCTTTTACCAATTTCAAAGCGGACCTCTCTCAATCACTCCATTTCCAATCTACGACCTTTTGATGACTTCTGTGTATCTTAACATTCGCCGGGAAAGCATACTTCGGCAATCGATGTTTGTTAATAATATTGACATCGTACTATTTGACAAAACATTAACTAGTGATATTTCGACGAGGGATGGACCGATCGGGGCAACATTTTTTTTACCTTGTAAACGAAGTTATGAGAATAATCCTGTTTACCAATGATTTTCGGCTGTGGTTAGTATAATCTACTTTTATTGCAAAATACCAAAATACCGCATTGCGTTGACATGAAACCTTTGCGACAGACCTCCCCGTGGTGGTTCCCGTTAAAAATAAAATGTTCTACACTAAAAAGCATGAAAGAAAAATATTTTTTAAAATATGGGCCGACTTCTAAAATAGGTAATACAAAAATGCACTAAAAAGGACAAAATAATTTTCGTTTCATTTACACTTACTCGGTATTTTCTGTCTCAGAGGCCGCGCAAAATGAGTGTAGTATTATCATTAAGCAATTTGAAATTATAAAATATTGCACCGTCAACGGAAATACGAATCTTTCTGATTTTAATGTGTCATCTTCCAAAGCACGAGACATTGGATAAGTATAAGTAAGGCAGCCATAATCATGTACTTTTAAATGTATTTTTATGCTACCTGTTTTCGAAGTAGATTCGTTTGTCATATTCGTCAACTTATGAATTAAAAAAGATATGTACGTTGGCCATACGCACAACTGGGAAAAATTACCCTTCAGGCGTAAAATCGACCATTCATTCATTCTAGTCTAGGACATGGCATTTTGTGCTTTACAAGACTTTTTGTGGAAGACACTACAAAACTTTTTAGGGTTAGTCGTTCGTCTAGACTTTTGTTAACTCTTTCGTTGCTGTAGGCACCTTTGTGCGCTACGAAATTTTGGTTGCTGCATGCTGTTGGCGCTTTTGGAGGCTTTGAAGTGTACATTAATATCAACATCTAGAAAGTTAGAGTGATTATTGATAAATAAATATATCTCAATAAAATAGAATCCCAGTCAAGAAATAAGAATAGAGATGTTTGTTTACATGTATAATGCGTTGTTATAAAATATTTAGTAGGTATAGAATTAATTTAATCGAAAGTTTTTGTTAAATTAAATTAATAGTAAATTAATTCAGCAGATATTCTAATCGTAATCAAAATATCATCTCGTCAATATGTGTGGCGTATAAACCCAGGGATCGTTTAACGTGTGCTAGCCATTCATTATTAAACAGAACAGTTATTCAGGTTATTTCATTTAAGTATAGTTATGACGTTGGAATCGTTGAACGCTTGTGTTTAACACTACATTTATGAATAGTGATAATGCATGCTAGAATTTCCACAAAAACAAATATTATCCGTTCGAGGTATTCCTTTCAAGCATTATGCTTGCGGTAGGAACAACACTGTGTGAATATATTTTTCATATTATTACTAATATTCATATTTACGTCTCTTGATTATTCCCCTTATTCGCACAAAACTAACGAGACGAAATTTTCATGCGAATTTAATTACTTGGTATCTATCATCTCCAAATTGTCAATCATAATTGCTATCATTAAGAGGCTTGGCCACGTCTTTTTATTGCCATTATTTTCAACGATTCGAAGATCGTAGCCAATTGCAATGAAATAAATTTTTTGTTTCAAAAATTCACTTTTTAATCAGACTGATGTTATGTTACATCTTTCGAAATTTATTTCCATCATCATGCTTTCAAAAATGTTGAACTGTTATCAAGTAGGTTTAAAACCTAAATGTACAACTTTTGCAAACAACTGTGAAATGTGATAACAGCACATCTCCGCTAATAGTAGAATTTTTTGGTAGAATTTTTGAAGAATTTCGAACTAGATAGTTAGCTTTTAAAACTCCTAATAAAGAACTCATATTTAAGAACAGAACTTTGGTCATTAATTAGTTGAAAACTATACAGACAAACAAGTTGAAAATTACTGTTCTGGATAAATTTCAATTAGAACCAACCATTTCTATTTTCGTCACCAACCCCCTTTAAAGTTTATAGAAAAATGACACGTTATTTAATAAATTTCCTGGAGAAATATCTCACAATTAAAATAAGTTCTAAACCGCAAAGGAATAGCTTCATCGCGTTCTGCGGAAAATTATTATCTCCACGATGTCAGTTAAGTGTTAAGTTATTCATCCGATCTAAAGTTCTCAGATGTGACTGAATGAAAACGCTCGCAATAAAGACGTTCTCATGAATAAAATTATCACTTATGATCCTTCACTTTTTGCTGAATTGTGTTCATAATTGTGTTCATTTTGTTAGAGGCTATATTACACTTGATTACAGGTGAGTCGCTTTTCTTGAGATTGAAAGGGATGATATTGTGCGAGGCTCATACTCACAGACAGTGAGATCTGACATCGGTCGTTCAGTTTCCTTAGCCTCTTACCTGAAACACAAATACGTAGACTTGTTAGCTCATAGACTATAGTTAATAGCAAGTCGAACATTAGTCAATAATCAGAATATATTTTATTTAATTTTCGATAAGAAGATCGGAATTAGAATTTAGAATATTTGTTAAAATATTTGTATTTAACACAAAACCTAGACACAGTGGATAAAAACTAATTTTCTTAAAAAACAAAGTTTCCTTTTTAAGAGGATATAAATGTTCTCAAAGCACAATGTTTAAGAAAATTAACTTCTGAAAATCAGGGTGTGCAAATACTTTCTTTACGGTCTGTAAGGCTAAAAAATAATTTCTGACATGCCGCCAATAAGAATTAATGTAAATATTGCTTATGCTCTTAGGTCACACTAGTTGAAAAGCCATCAAGTCTCGGGGGAAAACAATTCTTCTACACAATATGGCTAGATTCGCTGGGGGCATGAAACAGGGAGTTGGATGATTCTTTCACAATTAAAAACTATGTTTCAGTTTTATTACTCTTACTGCTCAAGGAATTGTGCAGGGAGTACCGATGCTTCGCAAGACAGGTTGAAACACATTCCTCAATACAAAAAATGAATTAATATGATCATCAGAACCAGTGCACGGATTTTAATGCATAATGTATTGCATTATTTATCACTTGTATACTCTGCTTCAGGATTAACTTGCAAATATCAAAATGAATCAGATGTTAAGCGGATGAATTTGAGTTATAAGGAGGGATAATTGTCCGTACATTTTTTTTAAGCAATTCATATCGCAGTTGATATTAGAGATAGCTGCATCGTTCACAAAATCCAAAGCAACATAAAGGAATCGGAATTTAATACAAACAATATACCATAAACAAATATTTATTGCAGACCAACGTTAACGTGGAAAGTTTTTTGGTGGACGCCTGCCATTTTAGCGAACAAGGATTTTGCAGCATTTTTACAAAGTGGTCAATTCTGAGACTGGCAGGAACTAGATCAGGAGGAAACCTAGACTTCGAGGAAAGCTGAACACTTGCATTTGAAATAGAATTCCTGCAATGCCCATAAGCAGCGTATTGTGATCCATTCCTGGTCGAATAGCCACCAAGGCCTCCATTAAGCGTGACAATGCATGACAATGCGTGATTCCACATAACAAGCATGTGGCATCGCATAAATAAAGCAAGACCCGCTGCACATCCAGACTCGAATGGAATGGAATTGTTGCACCACTCACTGGAATGTTACTAATTAAAATGGTAGTTATCTCTGAAATCTACTTTGTTTTATTACGGATAGTTTGACATTTTGTATACGTTTCATATTGTTATATTTTCATACTCCTTTTTTTAAAATCAAATTCTTACTTATTATTGTCTTAACTACATGACGAAACAGTCAAATGTTAAGAAACAGTTTAAATATTTTGTAATGCAGGCAGATAAGTAGCAAATGTTGTGTTTGCCTGTTCTAATGTTAATGCCATAAATGTAACCGAATGTTGAATTATTTTCATTATCACGTATCAACAGTCCTATGTAGCGGGCTTTACCCGCGTGACATTTCGTACCTATGTTAATAATACCTTAATATAAACAATAAAAATAGTTGTTTTAATCTGGACCGGTCACACACGATGAGCTGAAGCACATTTTATGAGACTCTAGTTTAAAGTTTAAAAGTTTTTAAGCATCAAAATAACACACATACATATTCTTGCTTTATATATTAGGTAGGATGTATGAAAGAGCTGAGAGGTATTCGTGTGTAATTAAAATTACTAGATATTTTAACATCGTGAGTTGCAGTTGAAATTCAAAGTCAAGTAATAGTTTAATGTGATAGTTTAGACAGGCGTGGAATCATGGGTACAATGAAACGAGATCTATAACTATTTATTTAAACCAGTAGACTCCATCCATGTGCAATTTAACAATAATTTAATTTAAAGATTAACAGTTCGTGAGAACGATTTTTATTGTAAAAATCTTTTACCGATGCATAGCTCGACTTCCTATTCCTTTTGAAATCTTTAAGTTACTTTTGAAATTATTCCATATAAGCAATAAATATTTCCACATTTTGTGTTCTATAATTTGCTTGAATCATAACTTTGTGCAGTGGGGAAAATTACATTAAAACCGGTTTAGTCGTTCTCGAGATACCAAGTTTGCTGTAACATACGTAGAATACTATTTTAATCCATCTTGTGGCACATTTATGCTCACTGCTCGATCTTCTGGGGAATGTGCGTAATCAAATCCAGCCCATATCCATCTGAGGGAAATGTACTTTCCAGAGGTGAAAAAATTATCCAAATTAGTTCAGTAGTTTCTGAGATTACCTCGGAGACACATACATACCAACTTTCTGTCTTTATATGTATGTATATTTTCATACTATGGATCTATGAAGTTTTTTCAAATCACGATTTACGGTACCTATTGTACGTTAGTTAATTTACCTATGGCCATAATTTGGTAATTATGGCCGATAGATTAATGAAATTAATTTGTAATATACCTTAAACTATGCATATATTTCCACATGTATTTTATAAGCTTAAAACTGACAATTTTTTTATGTTTTTTCCAAAATGGCCAAGTTAACCCTCAAGGTTTGGGCTCTAGGTGTATGTACTTCCTTAAATAGTCTTTGGCCTGGTACTTCTATCTTTTTTCAGCTTCTGATTTTTCTTGGACGGCTTGGAAATATTCGAATGGAAGCGTAATAGGAAGTCATGCTTCAGTAGTTACATTGAATGACACGAATGCAATGAAGTCCCCTGTGCACTTGATTCCACTTCGCTCATACTTCGCGCGAAATTATGCTGCGCGATGAAGGTTGTGTAATATGATTGACCGTGTATGGGCTGCTTAACATTAAACGTACTTCATCCGCTTTAAAAGTTCCACTCAACCATGCACTTTTTTTCGTTCGTGTTGAAAGTAAAAATGAGAATGTATAGTTCTTTATATTATTATCGAAATGCTATTTTGTGTATTCATTTTTGTATTAAATTTGGAATTAGATACAACCAAATTGGAAAAATATGGCCTGCATTTCATAACCTGTGATTTGACCTAGTTACGGTAGGAATGCCGGTAAGGTTAGTGCTAAGGATCTATTGGATCTGTTTCAGAATAGTGTGAAATTGATGTAAATTGGCGACATTGTTCTCTTTCCCTTTTCGAAATACCACCAAAAATTTCAACGGGATTCACTGAACCGTTATTGAGTTACAAAAATTTGAAATTCCATTGACTTTGTGTGCGTTCTTGTGGTGAAAGCGCTTTCGTCGAAAAACAGTGCTAGATTCGTGTTTTTTTGAACGTGTAGCTTAAAAACAATCAAAAGCCTGTGCAACATTTCATGTGGTTTCACAATACCGTTTTGTAGAAATTTATTATAAAGTGCTGAAACTTCTCGTTCCAAACGGTCTGAAGCTCTACATGCTGTGAACGTGCGGTATCGTCGGAACAGCTGAGCAACTGAGATTAACCTGTAGCTCATGAGTGGAAGTGAGAAACGTAGTATACGAACATTGCCACCTGTGAATGTTCATTCGAAAAAAGTCGTACGTTACCAAGTTGAATTCAAGGCATTTTCGCCATCAAAAGTTTTATTGCGTAAATCACAAAACTCATAAATTTAGCTACGAAAACGTTGGGAAAATGAAAAATAAATACTCTTCCACGAGTAAATATGCAATCTTAGCTATCCTTTGTGTCATTTGTATTTATATTTCCCACACGTAGTGAGTAGATATCTAAGGATTTGGACTTTCGTGTACTTTTGTCTACAATTGTACCTCCCATACATCCATAAGGTAATTCGCGAAGAACCCCACCATAACCTCAACAAGCACCACTATGACAGTTGATTCATATCCAGCCAAATGAAGTTCGCAAAAGTAACATATAATCGACTTTGTTCAGCAGGACTTTATCTCTGTGCTGCTCCCCTGAGATGAGTTCCTGTTGGAAGTGCTGGAAGCGGAACAAGGAACAGGGAACACTAGCTGGATGCTTACAAATGCAAATTAGGCAGGTGTGTATACCTGCTCGGCCACCACATCAGACAGGAATCTCAGCCTGCGCATTTCACACACACAAACGCACGATCATGTACCAAGTTTCATTGGCACGAGCCAAGTACGTGTCGTCATGGTCGATTCGACAAATTGCGACGTCACGTCAATGCTGTCAATCCGTTTACACGCCTCCGAATTGCGTAGCCGGTAACATGCGGCCTCCACCTTCACCACGCACCTTCCCTCTCTTCTACTGCGCCGCCCTCCAACCATCTATCCAGTCTTACTTTACTTGTTTATTTATTGTTACGTCAGCTGCGTACTTATTAGTGACATGCAATATATACGTCGTTCGTTGTCAATGTACATATGTTGTCGTTCCTTCCTTTTCTACTGTTTTCGGTTTGTCACCTATACGTTTTTCTTTAATATTACAAATATTAAAAGTGTGAGAACCGTCAATGGTCACCTAACAGATTTTACAAACAGCATAACTAATAGGCAATGATTAATGCGATAAAACTAATATTAACATGTCACAAAATTAGTTGTGAGGGAAAATACTTGTTGATTCTAACGCAAACGCGTATCACACTGTATATCATTTACACTTAGTAAAATACTAAAGTTTTTATTGTGGAATATGATTCTGTTTGCAAGTTGTTCTGTGTTTTTAAAGGTAATTGCAACGTTATTCGATAAACTTTTGTGTATGTATTTATTCTTACGTCAACTACAAAGTTACTATAAAAAAAAAATTATATGTAGATACGTACAATGTATGCAGAATATGTCGTTATTCTTTCCGTTCATATTATTTTTGATCTGATATATGTATTATTTGCAATTTTATATTTGGTGACAGTAGTCTTTCTATGAGAAGTTTCATTAGGCTCGTCTATTGTTCTTCTATTTGTAAGAACATCTTGCGTGAGAACTGCCTGCTGGACAGAACGCCCACATCGGCCAAAAAAAATTGGATGGAACAATGTTCCTTCAAATTACTTCATCCCTTAGTTGTAAGTTGCCAATATTGCTATAATTCAGAAAGCTTAGTTAATAGTTTAACAAATCTTATATATTTTATAACTAGCTGCTTTCCATCGGTAATGTATGTACATAGTATTGATGAAACAATAAATATATGAAAAACTGCGATTGTTATTCAAATAGCGTATACCGTTCATCTCTATAATGCTATACAGAAAATAGATCTGAAAATTGCAACTGAGGTGTAATTCCAGCTTAATGTATTTATAATATCCAGTTATATATTTACACGCTTATTGCGCATTTATTAAGCATATTCAAAGAGATCATAATGTGTAAGTACCTATAACAAACCTATAACAATGTCATAAGATGTAAATGTGGGAGTGTGCCGCATAGGCGACGGACTCCGTATTTAGCAAATTTAGCTTGGAGCAATTAGCAGAGGGGGATTTGTGTATAAACGGTTGCCGTGTTAGTGGTAGATAAAGGGTGGACTTGTGATATTGTTATTATAATCTGATGCGTCGGGTTTAAGGAGTTCGCGTTGCAAGAAGTAGCAATTACTTGGATGTGGGTGTTGGTTATGTAGGCGGCATGTACGCATTAAGTAAGGCATTAAGGTTTCGGGCGTGCGACGTGCTTGCCACAGCGTTTAGCCGCGGAGAGTCCGTTATCGCATAGCTGTGTACGCTTACTTCGAACAGGTCTTACGCAGTTCTGCCTCATTTGTAGTTTACTATCACTATCTCCTGCAACTAATTGTGGCCAATTTGGGTGCCATCCAGACCTTGCTAAAACGCTTTAAATTGACTAAGCAAATGTGCATAAATTAATGTTCACATTATGTACACATAATGCAGTGCCCACAATGGCAAGAATACAAATAAAAACATTTTGTCATCATAACGTAAACAATGTTGAACTGCTTAAAACAAAAAGAATTTATCGAAAGGTTATCGCGAACATACGGACAAGTAGATTAACGTTACACTACACAGGATATGCTCTTTATTAGTGATAGCTATTTGAAAAATCGTAACATGAGTGGAGTATTTTCAGCCACATGAACAACCCATACATTAATCATTTCATTCCTGATCTGACACATTATGTATAGTATCTACAGAAAAGAGAATGTCAATAGCAAGAATCTGTATTCACAACGTAAACAATGTTATACTGATAAAACGGAAAAAATTGGATTTGACTATGCAATGTTTTGTCTGCTAACCCAGACGCTGCTGATAATGTTTCAACTGTCTATGAACCAGGCTATAACTTAGCTCCAGTGGTTTATTTTAAAGTCCATTTTTATTCAATATTTGTAGATGAATTAATGTAGGCCACCCAGTATCCGACGTCGCGGTATATCAGGAGACTCGATAGAGTCTCGCGCCAAGTACTATACATATGTACCAGCGCGGGAGTCGAGGCAATTTATCCCGAATCATAGCGGTTTTCGTCTGTTATAAAACTTTTACCACGATTTCTGAAAAAGTTACAGCTCAGTAGACTGCAGAACGTAATGGAGCTGTGGGACGGAGTTAGAGAGAGAAGACTGTTGAGAGGTAATGTTAAAGAGAGAAAATAGGCATATAGAAAGATTTTGGATTTATCAATTAATTGATAGGCCACCAATGTCAGTCATGATTCACGCCGTATAGTACTTAGTGATACACGACACAAATGATATTAGACGGCTAGCAAAACAATTCTAACAAATAATCTATGTTCAATAATTTTACAGGAGAACGTGTGAGAAAAATAAACGCAGCCAAACTCTAAAAATTTCACTTGCCAGCAAAATTTTCCCACCCGGCAAAATCGCATTAAATTCAGTTTAAGCGTTTTCATGTTTATCGCGAATATTCTGATAAAGAAAGAAATATTGCTCTTTAAATTAGAAACGAGACAAGAGATTCCATGAAGTCTAAAAAGTCAGATTCTTATAGTTTTTTTTTAAGTATCTGAACTTGCTTGTTGGTGTATTCGAAGAGGGGCTCGTTCGGATAATTGAAAAACTGGGGAAAGGACAGTCGGCTTAATCAAGGTCTGTATCACAGCTACTTCGCCGACATTTATTGTGCTTCCTCGAGCAAGAGACACGGGTACTCCGCTGATAAGGGTGGAAAGCAATTGCGAGCAGCTGCATAAGGCGAGCTGAATTTTCCCGTTTGAAGTCGTTAAGCATCCTAGCAGGAGGGGTAGGCGTTGATCACTTTGTAATTGAAGGGGATGAACGGGGGTGAGAACGCTGGCGGCTACGCCGGTAGATAGCGTGTTTTCCTTTTCCGACGTTTAGATTTCGGTTCATCGCATTTTACTACAACGATGCTTAATGCCCGCAGCTCCGCTTATCGACCATCGCCCTCTCTTTTCGACGTAGCATCCGCTCCTCGCCATTTAATGGGTTATCAGGTTCCGCCGCTGGATGGAAGTTAATTTCTCTTCGTCTTCGGAAGTCAATAACGGACGTCGACCGTCCATTTAATTTTTGCATTGTGCCACTTCACTATAGTCGAATTCTCTAGATACGAACAAGTTCATATAAATGCAAAGAAATTCGAAATAATAGTACAATATTGACAACTATACAGTTGAATGACTGTAAAAAGCTGAAAAAAATGTGGTTAAGGCGTATTTTCCTTCCTATTACCGATAGTTATCAAAAATACTGATCTTTCTTTTAAAATTTCGATAGCTCTCATATAAGTAAATTAAACCGAAGATATGACGAATAATTCCTTCAGTGTATCAATCGATTTCAAATGAACGCAGTATAATAACCAAGCAAGAAATTAGACATTTTGAACCTCTAAAAAATGATTTTCATACGATTGTAAAAGTTTGATTTACAAAGCAGGTTAGCGAAACAACACATCAAAATAGTTATCCGTAACATTTTCACATTTTGCATACAAACATACATATCTTGGTAACAAGTGTGTTTACTTAAAACATATAGTCGTATTTATTTTGATAAAAATAACACTAATAAACATTTTTGACAAAGAGCAGTGAAATTCTGTACTGAAAAAGGAGAAAACCCTAGTGTATATTCATGTGTAGCTCTTCCGGAAGAGGAGAGTGGCGCATACCCGTTCCAGTTTTTTCATAAGCTGGGGCAACAAAAGACTGTGTGATTTATAATTGAACGTGTACAATATAACACGACAAGAAATACTTATGTTTTAACGATTCCCGTTCTCTAATGAGGTTAAACGAAGATCAAACCATACTTATTGAGTATGCAAATAGTACCAACTTATACTGTAAAATATAAACAAATAATGTGCACCGTACATTTGCAAATGCACGCATATTAACGGTAGGAAGTAGACTATTAACGGTTGTCCAAACAATAACATAAATAATAAGAATAATACAAATAACGAAGCTACATCATCTCTCAAAAGTATCACCCTGACTCTGTACAGAGTGTTTTACTTGCCTTTCTGCTAACACTAAACACACTTGACCCCACTTTTCATAAAACATTTAGTGGCGGGCATATAAATACAAGCATTCTATCATAACTGAGACAATGGTAAATTGCGAAAAGCAAAAAACAGCCGGATAGAACGATGGTTTCTTGTCATGTGTTGTCTGTTAATTGGCGGTTGACATTATTGCTACTGGGAACAAGCCTTGGTTAACGTTTCTAAGAAATCTTAAGTCATTTATAACTAGCTTATTTTAGTCGAGCATGGAAATATATGTTATTTATTTATAAATTCGTAACGTTTTGTTGTAAAAGGAAATATTTGCAAAGCAGGAAATAATTGTAATAAAATTTTCCCATAGACATGTTTTTATGTATATGCAAGCATTATGTTGTTCGAATTGTACAAATAATGTAATACTATATGTATATAGTATATTAGCTATTCCAGCAGACTTCGCCCGGCTGGTACTTCGCGTGCCAGATCTTGCTCGGACTTATAAGAAGCCTTTAGGCAAATATAAGCTGGTTATACTTTTTACAGCATTTTTAAGGAATTGAAATCTTTGGTGTTTAATTGCGATTATTTTTCTCACACGTTCCGCACAAAATTATTGAAAATAGATTATTTGGGCTGCTATATAAAGTTGTTTAATGTCAAGTTAAGAAAGGGTGGGCTTTAGGGGTGGTTGAGGGGTGGGCACCGCTATAGTCTTTTTTCTAGGATACGCAAGGATACTTGTAGCGAATTTGGTGCGGGCACGTTGAACGGTGCTTTTGAGGAACATACATGCATATTTGGCACAAAGAGGTAGTGTATAAGGAAGAGTCAAACAATATCTGTATATAATTAAAATGATTAAATAATTTCCAATTATCTTCAACACAGCGAAACATACCTGACAATAATAATGCACAGGTAAATGAATCGCCCTGTATAAGTACCCTAATGCAGTACATTATTAAAAACCCGAGTACGCAAAATAACATGAAATAAATGCTAGCAAAAACAAAAAGGGTACGCAACAAAAATCGTAATACACCACTCACATTGTCTAATGATACACGAGCGTGTAACCGCGATGATATATGTGCGCCCCGAAACAAGTATACCATTATAGCACGGCACTATCATTACTAGCAGAGCTAATGAAGCTCTCGAAAAGAAAGGCAAAAGGAAGGAAGAAGCGGCGGTTGTCACCGAGGGTAGAGAGGGCCGGCACGACTTAGGGACTTTCCAGCTAACAAACTGAAAATATCTGGACTGCGGCCGCAGAATGACGTTAATTAATATTGCCGAGAGTAGAGCGTATCGGGAGGGCGGCTGGTAGGGGAAAGAGCGAAGCGAGGCGCTCGGACAGAGCAGTGGAAAAGATTGCCGGCAAACGCGGAGGAAAGGAGGAAGGAAGGGCGAAGAAGGGGAAGGAGGAAGGGGGAAGTTTAAGAGAAGGAAAGAGTGTGAGCCGGTTGGCGCCGGTGGAGGGAGAAGGATGCTTCGGGTTTTTATCATCTCTCCCTCTCGACTCGATTTAGTTAAACTTTGAAATAACCCCTTAATGACTCTGCCGTGCCGAGTAGACGGGATGCCGACGCTGTTCTCAGATTTTCCCCCAGCCTTTCACCCTTACCCCCTCGCTGTCCACCTCTTCTCCAGCCACCCTCTTTCTCTTTCCTCGACTCCCCGTCATCGATTCCCAACTTCCCTTCTTTCTAGTTTCCTCTTCGCTCTCACTTTGTTCCTTCCCAGCCCCTCTGACCGGAGCAGGCTTGCACGCGATCTCTCCACTGTATTCGGCCGGCACTCTCCTCCCGATTATTCCGGTGTTCGTGTCGCTCTATGAATTCGCTTTATACCAACCTGCGACGCTTAAACTGCATTAGCCACATCCGTGACAGAGACGATTTCCCGTTTATGCAGTCTAGCTGCTAACAACGTTCCCGATGTTTTCCAGCCGGTGACAGTAAACTCTATCGCGGGCCAGAGATGAGAGTTGGGAATTACCCTAGAAATGATCTAGTTGCGACAGCCGTGAAATACATGCGCTGCGTAATGAGAAACGGGGCTTAATCGACCTCTCTTTTAACTACTCGGGCACCTGTTGTTTGCATAGAAGAGGGGACCGGCCGCTCGGAGAGTGCAGAAATTCTGCCCAATAATCGGGGATAATTGAGCAATTTCATTTGGCCAGAGGCGAAACAATTGGAATCGAATTCCCGAATACCGAATCCAAGGGAGCTTTCACTCGAGGGCTTTTGAATGCTCTTACGAAGGATTACACTAGTTACAAAACGAGATCTTCCGGTGAATCGATTGCCATTATTCGGATGATAGATATTATTACGTATAGAATTGTGGTGTTTATTAGCGTGAATATGGGATGCGAATTCCAGCCATTTGTTACTTCTAATGATTTCTTGCCATTGCGTCGGAAATACGCCTCATTAATTTTTAATCAATTCCTGTAACGGCACCGCGTTTAAAGAGTTCTGAAACATACTCTCAGCTTTTATTTCCCAGATAAACACATTTCCCATATTGCTAATAAACTAATAGCAGCAGCAGTACTTTTGTTGGAAAACAGGTTAAATGATTTATCGCTTCTACAGAAATTGGATATTAAAATAACCAGAATGAACTATTAACCGTTTGCACTTGACTGCTCCTTGGCGTCACCAAAATGGATGGAAAATGGGAGTGTCGAGTGTATGTTTTTCTTCACTCATTTTCTATGGTATACATTTGCATTATCAAGATAGTTATTTTGAAGTAAAAATTACTCTTCATTCTTCATTTAGGACACATATAAGCCTAATATAAGATATAGAACAGTATGTTTAATTAGAAAAGCTCTGCAGGAAGCGTGCAATAATTCCTGGTATATTCATGTGTGTGTCTGTTGGTATCGAACAATAGAGGGGGTCAAGGCGAAGGGGAAAAGCAAACACGGCGATTCTACGTCGTAGAATGGGTAACACGAAAGTCTCATTAAATAGAAGCTCGCGTGTCCCGCATGTGCACCCCTGTAACAATGTACGTCACTCCAAGAGCAAAGGAAGACCTTTAGAGATTCTCCGCCTCCTAAACACGTGATTGATTCTTACTCGTTTCTCTCTAATTTCGAAAATGGCACTGAATCATTTCTTAACCGCAAAACAATGGTTCGCCCTGTTTCAATTAAACTACGCATTTGAGAATTTCATTGATTGCAAGCATTTTCTTAACATTTGCCTATTAATTTATTATCGCATTAGCTACATAGTTATTAATGATATGCAACAAATATGATACACATTGTCATTGATGTTCTTTTACACTGTCTTCGATTTATTGTGTACACCATTTGTAATATGCATATTTATATTTCGTGAAACCATACTGTTTCTTTTTTTTCATTTGTAATTAAATTTCCGATATTGTTAGACAAATTCTGTTTAGTTTAGAGAGATGAATATTTTCTGCAATATCACAAAGCATCAAATACTGTCACAAGGTATAAGGACAATAGTAACTTAATAGTATGCCAGTAGAATTATTATATATAGAATAAGTTAGATTTAGTACACGACGTCTGTTCAATCAATTAAAAAGTTATCTAAGTTGAAATAAACAAATATACTCCAAGCCAGCAAACAAAGTTGCAAGACTTGCCATAGTTCATAAATTGATAATGTGGGAAATACAAATGTTTGGTTACAGCATGTTTAGGTTGGTTGCCGGTTAGAAATTCTTAACGGTATATAGATTCTAGTGAAATATTGACTTGCCAGACCTAACCTATATGAACTTTTTACTACTCTTGGTGTCATCGACCACAATCTGGTTAGAGAAGGGCTAAGAAAGCAGTAACGGAAAGTCGTAAATGCTTGGTTTCATTACATCTTCTAACTTTAACAGTTATTTTATTAGACAGACCCCGTTGTATTATTTTAGTGACTTTTTGTGTTTTGTTTCATCATTCAGTTAGTAACAAAACAACTTTACCGTATGTTTTCTGCATGTAAGATGCTATATTTTTCATGGTTTAACTTAACTTCCGCTGTTTTTATTTTTTACCTAGTAACATGAGAAGCAACATTTGTCGATTTGTCTGCATGTTTACTATAAACTCGAGAATGGCTAAATCGATTTTAATGGGAGATCTCCTTCTTTATAGAGTTATCATCTAGCCTCACTGTAGGCTACAAGATATAGTAATTGTATTAAGCTTTTACTTATACAAAGTGTTTAAGGAGCAACTCAAAAATGCAACAGCAAGGAGAATGTGCTATACATTGTTAGAAAAATATTGCAATAACTTATATTCCTTGAATTATATTATTGTCAGCTGCGATAACTGACAAACATATAAAAGCAAGTTGAACAAACCCTTTAAAACATTACAACCATATATTATAGAAAAAGAGTAGTTTCCTTATTTTACAGTATTATTTTCCTGTAACTGGTACCATTCGTAGTCTATGCTAGCGGTGTTCACTAACTGCAATCGGCACAGAGAATAAAAAAAATGAGGAGCAAAAAGAATTTCACCGAATACTTAAAATGATGCAACATGTCTGTAAAATATTGTAGTGACATTTTGCGAGCTAAAGTTCAACCGACATAAAAAATGTATAATTCAGACTACGAAAAGTCTGTTACGAATAACTCTAAATATATAATAGTTTATTAGTTTCTATTACCTTCAAGTAGAGTATGCGAAATATGTTCATCAAAAAGTAAAGTAAAAAATGCTCTTCGGATTCCAACATATTGCAAGACAAAGAGTAAGAAGGCTCCGAAGATATTGAGCGAACACAGCAGAAATGGTGCGATTGTTCTGGCATCCAGTAGTGCTAAAAACGGTTCAGGTCACTCCATCTGAGACAGTTGCTCCATTTTCAGAACAATAGTAAGTGTTCCAGTGACCCTGAATACTAGTCAGACATAGACACATATGTATACATAAGTTAGTATCTACGGACGCTTTACAAAGGGTGTATACAGTGATTTTTTTCAATAAGAATGTTGAATTATTATGTTATTATTATTTTTCTTAGCACGTTGACTATCATGCTGTAACGTGATTTGTAAAAATGGCAGTAATTCACCAAGAGCCCTTTTATGCGGATTACTAAGAATATTGGCTCTGAACAAGACAATGGAATTTTCATTATTATTATCATATAGAGATTAAATATTATATAATATGATTCCGGAAAATTAAATTTTTTTGTATCTTTTGTATTCAAATGTATTAGTTGATGAAGATTAACCTAAGAAACGATAATAAGACAAATATATATTTTTTAATTTTTATTTTTAACAAGAACGATCAAAAATGCATAGTTGAATCGTTCTAAAAAATTGTGGTAACTCCGACTGTGTGTTCCATAGCATCATTCTCGTTCCCTCGGATTCCAGGCGCCCCGAGCAGCTGTTAATCTTTTACAATTACGGAACGTGGCAAAACAGCGAGTGACGTGCGCACGCGCTCGCACTTGATGCGGTAAACCAGCCCAACGTCCGTCACGCCTGTGTGTCATTGAGTTGCAAGTGCGAACCGCAGCTGATTCGAGAAAGTGCATTCCGCGCGCTGCATTGATCCTCGCCGAGCGAGAATCAATTGCGTAGCAGCCGCAGCTGATTGTGAGTGAGATGCGCGCGGCTGTCATTTTTTACGCCGGCTCGTTTTTGCTCGCCGACAATGAGAGCAAATTGCTCACTTGGCGTAAAGAGGTCGGATCAATGGGCGGACTTTTCCTAATCACTATCAGTGAACTTCACTCCCCAGCGAGGCGGATGCTACGTTAGTTGAACGCTCCCACCGATCTTTTTCTCACTCTCACTATCTCTCTCTTCCTCTTTAAAGTACTCTGTGCGATACACTCGGTTTGTACGCGACTCTACTAATAAAAAAGGATAAAGTTTGTCAATCACTCTGCCTGGCTATATGGCCGTAATAAATTCTTAAATGGAATTACAAACTAGGTATATTATAGGCTATAATGTGTTTCAATATTTATCACTTATACAGCGTGATTAAAAAATAAATTGATCATTTCAAAAAGAATAGAAGCTTTGAGCTATACATTATTAGAAGATTTTTGCAACGCAAACGGTAATAAACTATTAGTCTTTAACTTAAGTTATTGGTAACGTATGCGAAGTGTTACCAAAGTGAAAATGGCTAGTCTAGTTAGCTTCTACTAATATAAAGGACAAAGTTTATCTGCTCGTCTGTAGATTTGCGATGTACTCGAAAACGAATCAACCGTTTTTAATCCGATTATTCTTTCCCACATAGAGTTACAATCCAGGCAAACTACAAGCAACAAAATATTGCAATGTATGCTATTCATCCGATCTGTTCCACAAGTACTTTTAAAATTTGAAAGGGAACCACGAATCAAAATATACATTGATAAAAGGTATTTGCAACAATCTATTATTGTTTTAATTAAATATTTGACAGAATGCATGCAGAATGTCACACGGGCGAATCCGTGTAGGCCAGCTAGTATTCCCATAAAGCGTTAATAAGGGACGCTTGCAACGGGCTGTTCGGCAATGCGAGCGCTCATAAATCGTGGCATGACGTCATCAGGATGTCATTAGTTGCGTTCACAGACGCGCATGGTTGTCTTCTCTGATAAAGTAAGAGAGAAAAAGCGCATCCACTGCTACATTCTGCTGTACTGTTAACCTAAAAGAAACCCTTTAAGTGCTTACAAGCCAAACCGAACCAGTATTATAAGCGCTTATGCAGTGGATAAAGAATAGCACAGGCACATTCAGTGTTTTTGGAAAAGATATTCTTCGAGAGGAAACCTCTTCTCTCTAAATAGAAATACATTCTCTTGAAGAAGAAAGTGTGCTTATTAAGAAGAAATTAATTTCCACAGAAGAGACACTTTTCTTTTATAAGAAAATTTATTTTAAAAACTCTGGATGCGTTAATACCTTTTTTTTTATCTACTGTAAGTGTAGACATTGGTGCCTGGTTCGAACGCAATCTACATGATTCTACCGCTCTGGTTTTAAAGGATGTACTCGTAAAGATCGAATCAATAATGATTGCACCTTTGGCGTGTGGGATGCCCTCAACAAGGAGTATAACAATAGTACTGTAATTCTATCGATTCGGTTGTGAAAAATACAGTGCATTGCTGTAGATCCACGGGATATGCTGCTATACTGTACGGGTTAATTCTGCGTGGACTGAACTCCAAGGGTTAATAGAGATAGGTCAGCCGGACAAGATATTGCCAGTTTTCCTATTATCTTCTAATTTTTTGTTGTTGTTCCTAGTGTATTTTCATTTTCATATTATTATTGCCTTCGAAATATGATCGAATGCTTACACATATGGCGCAAAAAAATTATATTAAATTTGAAGATTGCATAATAATTATAGAATGAATTTATTATCAATATCAGAACGTCAAAAATACTAAAAAGTATTATGCACTTAGAATCGAACTCGACACTTCTAGAATGGGTACTCGATTTATTTGTAACGTAGGAGAAGCGTGAGATAGCCGATAAATTAACCGAAAATATCGAAAATAGCTAAATATAAAAAGGTTTTTGATGTACTCCAATATCTGGTAATACGAGCCACAGCAATCTCTATTTAATTTCCTTACGGCTTTTCGTTGTTAGTGTTTTAGACACCATATAGATAGAAATAATTTCGTCCTATTTATACTTGCCAAATGTATCTCGTTTCGGAGGTATTACATTAATATTAGAAAGATTCATTCTTATCGTAAATCGGGGATCATTTAATAACACTGTTGTATTCTTCTTGAGGCGTGTCCAAAACAGGAGGTATTTAAGTAAGATAGTTTCCGAAGTCGACCAAAGACCAAGAATGATCTGACGCTGGTAGACACGCGAGCATACAAGAGGATCAGAAAGAGACAAGGAGCTTTTAGAGCTGTTACGGTTGGAAATCGGCTTACGCAACCTGGAAGAGATTGGTAGGAGCAGCTACGGGGATGCGGAAATCGCGGTGCACGTGCGCAGGCGGCAGCTGGAGAAAGCGAGCGGAGGAGGATGAGACGCGGAATCTCGATGGATTTAAATGATGATAAATATTTGTAAAGTCATACATGGATGGAGTTCTCGAACCGACACGCGTATCTCGATACTTGATTCGATCGGCTGCAGTTTGAAGAGATGAACGGCAAAAAGCGGGGCGGCCGGGATACGCGTTCGGTGGAGAAATATTGTTTCTCACAGCATCGCCCGCAGCAGCCGGGAAAGCAGATCGGCAGAAAAAGACACGCGCAAATAGAGGAACCGACAAACCCTGCGGGAATACGTGCTTCGAGTATTGACTTTTTTAGTTGCACTTTAATAGAGAGAAATACCACGGGAATTTAACCGACTGCTCCAGGAAATCCCGATTCTCACTCACCTTTCTTGATGAATGAAACACCTTTATAATACGCCAGTGCGGCGTGCTTGATTTGTTATTGATATTAATTGCGTAAACTTTTAAATCGATGGGCGAAACGATGACTACTTGAAAGTTTTATTACTTTGCGGATTAAGATAGCATTTTAACACTATGGAAATTAAATTATTATATAATGCTTCAACGCGGCATGCATTGATTTGCTGTATAAAAATTGTTGTTAAAAATTGTTTATCACAATTCATTCGGCACAACAGTCTTTATAACAATATTTGTTAGGAATAAAAAGAGATTATCGCTTTTGAAAAGAAGTAAATTCAACTTCAGTGTGGTGGCAGTTTGGGGTTTATTATTGAAACATTTTAACAAACGAATGAATACATTGCATTGAAATAAATACTGTAAAATAAAGTCTTAATAAATAATAAATGCTATAAAATAATTACAGAAGCGAAATGTCCCTTCAAAATAATCCCCACACCAAAGATTAAAATAGCAATTGTTAAACAATGGGTAAATAAACTAAACCGCAATTCACATTACATATTCAAGTTCTGCCAAACAACAGATTGGAACTCTATTAACGCAATAAAAGATTTAAATTTAAACTGGAGATCATTTAAAGCGCACAACAAATTAGTTACATGGTGAGCCATATAATACAATTAAGAAAATAATTGAAGAAATGCACATGCACCAGTCTTTGCAAATTGAGACCAAATGTCAACAATGTCGTGTGACGTGTTGTCATTCTGATTGACTAGAATGGGAGCATGAGACCATTGTAATCGGTCATTGGCGTAGACTGGACTTAGACACAAACGTTTACATCAGAGTGCACAGTCAGCTTATGTTTTATGTATATGTGCAGATACGTATATGTATATACGTGTGTATAGGCGTTTTACATGTAAATAATTCTACGCGCGATGTTTATAACTGCTGAAAATATCAAGAAAAAAAATAATTTCGATGTACGGTGCTCAAACAAGACGGAAGTAGTATGACATAATAAAAAAAGAGGAAAAACACTTCCGCCCGAGGAAATACTAAGAGATAAATGTTTACCTAGGTTTACTTCTGTCTTGTCGACAAAAAGTAAATAAATTACAAAGAACTGTGAATCAAATAAGATTTTGATGCATCATAGAACTTACAAAATTTGTCTTATAATGTGTATATTGGGTGCTTCATTTACATTGGACAGCTTTTCAAATGGAATACTTCAGTTTCATTTCGTGGCGAAATCTCAAATGAATCCCAGTGTCTAAAAATGTTTCATTAATATAATTATTCCATTAATTTCGTTATATTAAAGTATAAAACATTCGGATACAATAATCGCGATACCGTTTTTCTTATAGTCTTGCTATTTCTGATGTAAATGAGGTATTATATGCCAGTCTAATTATATATCGTATTTAACTAATTTTATTAATTACTGTTTGCATTATGAATTGCATTAATTTGAGCAATATTGGAATTAAAATAATTGTATGGGATTAACTATACAGCAAACTGCTAAACACAATTGCAGAAAGTAAATTATTTCCGTACTAGTACGGTAATACTACTTTTTACAGTCGTGAAGTAACAGAGAGAATATAGATTAGAGTGCGGGAATCAGTCACTTTCTGTACAATACGCTGGTCTCGAAAAGTGAACTTTAGCAGAGAAAAATTTAAACGCTGTAGACTCCCTCGAAGTTGTGAAATTTGAAAGATAATAAATGATGCCAGTTCTGTTCCGTTTTATTAAAAAATGTTAATTCTACAAAAATGAATTAAAGACCCTAAAAGCTGAAGCTTTAAGTTTTAAAATGAGCACAGGTAGTCCGCTATGATTTTTTTCACGAAGTGCTATGGGTTCAAATATTAACAACTTTTCAGCCAAAATTTAATGATGCATTAATTTTCTAGAGTAGTGTATGTATTTCATATCTCTTTCGTCTTCATTAACGGGATGAGACCAATTCCAATCCACCCAGTTTTCACCAGACCTTATCCGTATAAATCAAACTATTTTTCTGGGTGCTATTTCATGTTTTCGCGTGGAATAGAAGCTTACTGATTTAACTTTATTCATACATGCCGACAAACCCTCATTAGTGTTGATTCCAAGCATTTTAAAATTGCTTTCAATGGCCTGTGCGAAGTCCCTTCATGTCCAATTGTATAAGAGAAATAAAGATGGTTATGTATTGCAATTCCACATTTTTCTATTTTTAGTACAAAAGATGTTTCAAATCAAACAAAAGCAACATTCTTGTAGACAATAAGCAAGCGATAGGTTATGCTTTGAATGTTTGAAACGAATCTAGAAGTTCTTCGTGTTTAATGTTTTTCAAGACTCTTTTTTGCAACAACAATTATTTCAATTACAATAAAACAAGATATTTAATAATTATCGCGTTAAACTTTATTCAGTTTAAGCCTCTATTAAATAAAGAAAAAACTATAGCGGGAACACATTATAATACATATATGTATAGTAGAAATCTTAAACATTAAATCTTTTTTCTATTCATACCAATATTATTGGGTTTCTTGTTCTAGCTTTTCCGCAGCAGATCAGTTAACACAATGGGAAGCCAAAATACGTGTGAGGAAAAAAACTATTCTCATAATTTATATGTCTTTAGAATTACGAAATCAATGGCAAAAAATGCTTGACAGTTGTGATTTAAAGGCAAGTGAATCACGCTCTGTTGTAAGAAGAATTTGAAGTGTTCTGATAAGCTAGTATAGCAGCCATGTAGCCGGAGTTGTCACCACTCCGCAGATTTTTCTTATAACATAGACTACGCGCACGTTTAAATAAGATAAGATAACGTATATTGCCCTTCCGATAGTTACATTAGTACAATGGTTTGTTCAGGGCGGAGCATGCAGGTGTCGCAGCCGTGAATGATGTACTGGGTTAAGAAAGCAATACCAGTGTCGGTAAAATAACAGTTTTATTACATCCTTACATTAACGATGTTTAAAGTAATCATTCTCCGTGTTATCTTTATTTCTACACCGACACGTCACAGCGTCGATACCGAGCAGACTGAACTCATTGTTTCATTATTTCGTACCATGTATCATTTACACTGGGTAAAAAGAGGGTTCGTACATTCAGATTTTTTCAAGTTGATTTTCCTAAAGGAGAAAACATTCTGTTTCAAGAATATTTTTTTCGCTTAAAAAAGAAACTTTCTTCTTTAAGTAAATCATTTTTTTCTTAGAACAGAAGTTATCCACTATTTTAAGATTTGCTGTAGGATAAAGGGTAGGTGCGAATATTTTTCTTATTCACTGTATGCAATAATGTAGCGAATAAGACGAACTTCGAAGAGTAAGGTGAGGTTTTGGAAAATGAGACGTGAGTGAGTATGTGAGGGTGCGGATTACTAAAAGAGCTTTAAATGGCCGGCCCATTTTTGTTATCGCTTTCGACTTTTGTTATCGCGTTTCTATGGGGTTACTAGACAAAGGGGCGCAGCGTAAATCTTCAATATAGAGCGAGGCAGGAATACGAGTCCCAAAGAAGGAGAGTCGAATGTACAATGCGTAAAAAAAGTAAAAAGATTATTCTTCAGCAAAATGTGCTTTTATTTAGACTCGAAAAGAGTTCTTTTCTTTAAGAAAATCGTTTTCTAAACGATTGGGCGGGCTAGTCCTTTTTTTTATCGACTATAAGTCAGTTTAATTGTATTCATTATTACAATAAACCTACAATAATTACTAACCTTCTCTTGTCGCACCATCAACTGTACTTTTTAAATGGTTTTCTTATAATTATATAAATGTGGTATAACTAGATTATAAAAATTCAAAATATCTGTGACAACTGGACGAATTTAAAATGCATATTTTCTGTGTCTTTTGCATAAACAAGATATATAATAACGCTTATTATAGTCAAAGGAATGGAGCAATAAAATTTTTATCTTCTCATAATGATCATCTGCGATTTCCTTCAGCGACAACTACTATAATCCAGTTTACCAAGATAAAATAACATTGCCACCTATAGCAGCAGTGAAGAAAATTCTGTTCACCGGAGCTTCGATAATTGTAGAATTAAATCATGTCTGTTTTAAAGGACAATTAACTTTCCGCTGAAGAAGTAGAGTCATCTGTGACCCTCGTTAATTTGCATGATTGGAAGGCTCATGAGCTATTCATACACGTTCCTGACTCAACTTTCTAGCTTGCTCTCAGTGTTCTCTTTCATTCACTTTTAACTAACCCCTTTTCCATCTCCTCGTTTTCGAAGTTGGTAAAAACGGTCAATAATTATTTGAATTTTTTTCTAATATTCACTACTCTTCTACAACTCTGCCCTTTTTTTATTGAAATATTAAGATGCATTTTAATGCTAAAACAAAAAACGTATTATTTGTACGTTACGCGTATAGCAAAGGCCTACACGGTTCCGTTTTTGTAAAATTAGTCTTATTTACTGTTTTCGGGAAGCGAATCGAGTATGGGTTGCAAATGGTGAAACCCGTGTAATTTTTATTTTTACGTTTTCTTCATAACAAAAATGCTTTGCATGATTTATTTTGCCAAATAATAATCTTAGTGTTTCCACTAAATCGATCTAATTAGTGTGAATCACTCTGAATAATGTGTTTCTTCGAAAACAAGTCATTTAGACTCTTTTGATAAAAGTAAAATATATAATAAGTTAATGTTAAAACATGTAATAAGTTAATCTTGGATAGTTCTAGTGGTAAAAAAAGTCGAGATGGATACGAATGTGTTGAAGGTTACTATTTGATGTGAGAACAAGCACTTCATAGCGGAAGGATGGTAAGTGGAGGAATTGGAAGCAGGAAGTCGTGGAAAGATAGGAAGACGCCACCTCAACGGGCGGATGAATATGAGTGACGCCGATGAGGGTTAAATAATTCCCTTCAGCGAGTCACATTACTGCCCGGGTTCAAATGCTTACGAATTCCATTTCTAGAAGGGGTCTCTTCTACAGAATGGATCTACTCGATTTCCCCAGCGATAAAAGACGAGTCACTTCAAATGGAAATAATTTTATCATATCGTTTACCAGTAGATATGACTGTTTTCTGCTAGAATTGGTAAATTCCGCATTAGAGAACCAATGGGACTGTGTATAGATGTGGAATAGATATGCCGTTCGTCTTTGCCTTATTTATTCCGATATAGTATGTATTTTTAAGGTTAATTTTATTATAATGAGTGAATTTGTCTGAGTGTGGGTTACGTGCAATTTATTGACTATGAATCAGCAAAACGTGGGTTACTTCCTACTTTTTAATCCTACCGTTTAATGGGAGGACCTTCATTTAAAATATTTGTTGCACTCTATTTTCGACAACAATTTATTCATTATAAATTGATGACAGAAATAGTATACAATGTCACGTGTCACTTCAACTGAAAATAACTTTACTGTGCCGTTTGATTGTAGATGTAACTGATTTTTGTTGAAGTATATAAATTTGTAGATCGCTGAAGATGGAACAGTTTCATCCTCGGTATCTTTCAGGAACAGCTTTACATTTATATTACATTTAAAAGTTTGCATGTATCAAACGCAGGTTTTAAAAGTTTTTTACTATCAAAATATTTCTTTTACCGATACTGCAATTTATTGAAACTTAAACTGAAATAAATATAAATTTTAAAGTAACACGGTGTTAAAAAATGAAACCATAAACGCGATATAATTTAAAGAAAAATTTATTTAGTGAAAGGTTGCAATAATATATGCCGTAAAAAATAAAAATGGTCTTTTAAAATAGCAATACTCTGACTCTAACAGGTTGTGACATCGTTTCAGGCTGTAATTCAAATCGGCTCGGCGGAGAATGTTTGCAAAACATCGTAAAAAGCATTTGCGTCTCGCGGAAGCAGCAACAGCGTCGTTCTTGCGAGCAGGACACTTTTTCCCCGTGGGGTACACAACACTTGGTCAAACGCTGGCCATTCTTAGCAAAAGTATCGATCGACACTACCAGTTGGAGAGGAAGGAGCTGCTCGTGCTGCCGGGGCTACCATTCTTTGCTGCCGAATTGAATGCGTAGACGGAAGGTTCGCCCTCTTTAGCCAAGTCCTCGACAAACCCCTCCACCGTCACTAGGATTTAAACTCGATTGCGTCCCGATAGAAAGAACGAAATGCGGCTACACTTACTCCGAGCATTCACAGGCTCCCAAGACAACGATCTTACCAAGACGTCACGCTACTATTGACAAGAATTTTGAAAAGAGTAATGACATGCTGAATAAATTAGATTAAACCCAACTTGTTTTCGGCCACTTATTTTTAATCGAACAATAATGATTAAAAGAATAGCAAAAAAAGGTACCTCAGGTTGGAAGTAAAGAACACAACGAAATCGATGGAAATGCGGTTCCATTAGCTACGAAGTTCTAGTAAGATTGTTGCATTAGTAAAGTGTTCAAATTTTCAAAACAATGGTATGCAATATACGGGTCCCAGAAACGTTTGTAAAATATTACACCTTTGTTGTAAACAAGGGGTCGGAAATGAAGATGGCTACTCTCAATATTCTCGTTTGGCTGTCAGTTCCGAGCTATTCAGTAATAATTTGGGTAACACTCTTCGTGCACTTGACGAGTCTCGGCCATCCGTTCCCTGCTTCATGAAATGAGAAGGTGACGAAAACCGTAATGATTCTACCTGCCTCAAGCGTAGTCAGACCGTTGGCGCTTATACTCCCACCATATTTTCTTTCCACGGGGTTCTTCGGGTGTATACCCTAAATTCTAATGGAAACCGGCGGATTCAGTTCTGAAGTCTCATCAACACCAAACTTCTGTCTGTCGGACTAGCGCAGAACACTGTAGTAGATCGAGCACCAGTCTTTTTTGAAGCACTTACAATTACTTACCGTACACACATCATGAATAAACGCGATCGTTAGGCAAGTCACTGCTTTTTTATTTGCTGTCTCCCCCGTTCAATTCGTAACGTTAAATGAACTCGCAATCAGATTATTCTGACGACATTTCATATCCACTGAAACTCTGATTGTATTTTGTGTTGTATTATTATTCAGAATATATTGAACTTTTTTTAGTTTTCAATAAAAAAATCAATTGTTTAATCTTTTTTCAATTCCTGTTTGGTCAACCGCGTTGTAAGTATTCACAATAAAGGGAAAGAGTAATAAAAGATCTTTAACGCTCGAGGTGTATCCGGCGAGCCATAGTAAGGTTTAACTTCAGCTTAGGGCATTCTTTCATGATCGATGAGCAGACTTCAGTTTGGCTAAATTGAAATAGCCCTTAGCACGATCCCAAGTTCTGTTCTAAATTATTGGAAGTAACTAGTAAAAGGGGTTAGTAGAAGATTAGGGAGCTGAGTACGGTTGAGTTGAAATAGCACTCAGCAATATCCGAGGATTGATATAGGGCTGATTGGAAACTAGAAGATTCGAGCCTGGCTAAGGTGAAATAGCCCTTAGCACGACCTCTGAGCATATCTTAGAACCCGCGCAGCCTGGTTCGTAACAGTATAATACATATATGTAATCCGATATCATACAGATTACAAAGTGTTTAAAAAAAGTATTGGCGCAACTACTAATTTTAGTCGTCATTTCTTTAAGAAAGAAGCCTGCCTTCTCTAAGAATTTCTATTCTTTTTGTTCAAGAAAATTAATTTTTATTTACAGAGTGCAGATTTCTTCATTAAGAACATTCCTTCTAACAGCACTATGTATGCGGGACCTTTTTTTAGCCACTGTATACAACAAACTGTATACATACAATTATTGTACATAACTACATAAATACTGATCGTGAAAGCTTGTTTATTATAATCTGCCAAATATAACACAAAACACGAAAATGCAACAACTCGAACTACTTAATATGAGGTAAAAAGAACGGCTTCGACAATTACAACAGAATACTTTTGAGTATTCAACAGACTAACGCCCATTATCTACCATTATGTACATATCGACTTTCAATAACGACTGATGACTCAATGAAAGTTTTTTTTTACGACGCTCGGAGAATGTAGCTTTTGTCCTGTTTATAAATGAAGTGGTACAAATATATCGCAATGATCAGATATTGGGATACTCGGTGCCCCTAATTATCCAAGAATGCTAGAAGCGAAAATCATTTGACACAATCTGTATCATGTTTATAAATCAAATTTTTGTAATATAAAACATCATTTCAAAGATTGGAAGTAATAATATTTTTTACATTAAAGTTCTATTTATCTCCACATTTCTGTCCAATGTAACAGTATTCTTATGTATAATAGATATAGTTAAGGGAGGACACGTATCTGGAAGTCTTGAAATTTATTCTCAAGAAACTTACATATGTGAAGTGTCAATGTGTTTTTTTAAATTCAAGAAGCATCCTTTGGGAAACTGAGTAATTTTTCAATTCACATATAATTAAAATTGTAAGTTCTACTAATTAATTTGTGTAAGATTTTTGAAAAAGAAAAACAAAAATGCATCTATTTTTGAGGCTTCTAGCTAGGCGTTCTTGCTTAAATTGATCTCTGCCTTTTCCTTCACAATTGTTTAAAAATTATCGAAAAAGTTGGTAGTTTTGACAAGTTCATTTTGTCCCATTTTTAGAAAGATGTATCAGTTTTAGCGATCTCTCTATTGGAGACTATCCATTTTGAATGTCGGGAGCACACTATGCACATCTACCTTTCTTGAAGAAGGTTAAGGACAGTGATCGAGCATGCTAGCGGCAACAATGAATCATTCATTCAGAAATAAAGTCTAATTCAATTTAGGAATGGCTTATGCTACCGAAAAACTGACCAAATAAAGTCACTTGATGCTATAATATATTTTCGGGGTACCTGCTACGACACATTCCAACGAGAATGGAATCATCAATCAATCGAGAAACCCTATCTTGAAAACGGGTTGAACCATTTTGATGAAATAGCGCCAAACTATATTTTTTGGATGTACGAAAACCATTTGGTTGTACCTCAACTTTGAGACACGACATTTGATGGTGACGTGAATCGAGACATGTCGGCGAATGATATTTCATTTCTTCAAATAGCCATAAATGGTACATCTGTGTCATAGATTCTATGCTTGAGAGAAATATGTTTTCATCTTTTCGTTACTGTCTGCCTCTTCATAAAGTATCCAAGTGTATAATCCAATCTATGTATAAGCAGCCATATGTTTCCCACATAATTGACACATAGTACGTGCATAATAAAGCAGGTAAAATCAAAATCATACCATTCACTCAACAGGTCCTTAAAATAGTTTTAACACTTCCAATGCCTTTGAATTACATATTACTCCTATTAACACGTTGGCTACCAAATTTATGGATTCTGAACTCTTCCACAGAGTTTTATTACCACTTTTGCTTTATTAATTATCATAATTTTATAATATTAATTTTATAATTTTATCATTGATATTATAGTAATTAAAGCATAATATTTTTCTACGCGTTAATACGTGTATAAAACGATTTTATATTAGCTATAAAGAGTCCGTAAAATATTCATCAAATATTGCTAATTCGCTGGAGGGAAAAAGTGGTAAAGCGGAAAGAGTTAATAGTCGTCTATTTCCAATGGTAAAATAATGACTAAAGAAATTCAAGAGGAGGTTGGCTCGGGTCGGCGACGGGCAGAATGAGATTGATGGGAGTCAAGAGAAAGTGTAAGCATTTTCCTCTGTTTCAAGGCCGGAAGAGGGGTGGGGGATTCAGGAGATGGCAAAGGCGTGAGAGTCCAACGAGGTCACGTCCTCGCAAATTGCACAGTCAAGAGCAAGGGAAAGAGAAAGAGTGCGCGCTGCCGCGGCTCCGATGTCGCAACTTTTGTCCTCTCTGTAATTTCGTTCCGCGCCGCGCGCACACCAACTCTTTACTCTCCATTTCTCCTGGGCGCCCCGCTCTCGCTCTTCCCACTCTATCCTGCTGCGCTCCTTCACTCCCTTGCACTCTGCCTCCTCTCAACCACCTTCTGCACATCACCGCTCTGACCTTCGAAGCCTCCCACTCGCCACCTAGCGGTTTACCTCGCTCACTGCAATCTTCCCTTGCTGCATTTGCTAAATGGATCGAAACCCAAGTGCAACTCATATAATGCAACCTCTAAATCTTCGTGTGTCATTAAGGTAGTTGTGGCGCAGATTTGGTTTTAAGAATTGTGTAAAATTTCCACTGCATATATATTTAGAAGTAACGTTTAAATTCGTAATTTGTGCGATTTAAAGAGAATTTTCTGTTCCAATTGGTCAAAACTAGCCATAAAAATATAGTCACTTTCAAGGGTCGAAAACCTGCTTCATAGCTTGAAAGCTTCCCGTTTTGTTAAAAACTAAAATTTTAGAATAGGGCAAGGCGGACACTAATTTTAAGTGTCTATTTTCTTGATGAAAGTGTTTCATCCGTTTCAGGTAAACATTGACTGACCTACAATGGGTATCGGAAGTCGTAATATGTATAAAACGGCGATACATCTATGGTAATAATGTTCTAACTATGATCGAAAGATTAATGAAATTAATTTATAATATATCTTAAATCATATACTTGTACATATATTTTATAAGCTTAAAATAAGAATTTTGTTTTAATTTTTTAGAACGTTGAAGTTAAGCTTCAATTTTTGCGCGATAGGTATACACACCCCTTAAATAACTTTGAATTAAGGATCGAATGAGGTTTGTGGCAATTTTTATGTTCGTTTCGTTCTCCACAAGGTAGCCATAGTTATTTACGGGACATTTATGGGCACCCTGTAGAAGGAAAGTAATCGATTAGGAGTCACTAAATAAACATGTAGGAAAAGGAGGGGAAAGAGAACAGTTTATGTGTCTTGAAGTTGGCTGGTATTCGCTGAGAATGGAATAAATGCTCCTAGCTTTTCTCATTCAGTGTCGTGTTCTTGTCGACTTTTCTCCGCTCTGATACGATTAACCTTAAGGACATCCCCGACCACATCTTCACTGTTTTTGTTCTAATGAGGAAAGACTACGATAGGCGTAATCAAGTTTTCTTACAGGTTATTTTACTCGCATAGAAATAGGATATCACTGACACTTTCTATCAACACTAAACATCTCACACGCAGTTAAATAACCGATATTAAGTTCCAATTTAATTAAGCTCTTCTTTATTTTCGTTCTTCTTAAAAATTGAAATTAAAATATATAATTTATTGTACTATTATTTAAATAATGTTTTGAATACATTCTCAATTTAATCCGAAAACTAATGCACAAATTTGAGCTGTATTCAAATCGGAAAAACATACCTTTCATTTCGTTACTGGTCATTTGACCGGCTTCAGTAAGAATAACTGTATAAAGCGCTGATGTATTTGTTATTAAATTGTTCGTATAAAGATTGCATCAACTCCTAGGTTATTAGCGAGTTCGTTGTGGATTCTGTAAAACTTATTAACACTAATCGTACCAGCTATTTATATACGGCTCTTTTTAGCGTAAGCGATCAAATAACCGGTTACCAAATAAGAATTATATTTTTTTGATTCAGGTACAACCAACCATTGATCCAATACAAAAAGAAATGTTTAAAATAACATTTAGATAGTAATAGAAAAATAATAAATTTCCATTTTTATGTTTAGCAGGAACGAACGAAATAAATGCCCCGTAGAATCACATCAGTATCATTAGTGTTAAAGTGTTAATAACCAATAAAGCCGGAGAAATGTCGAATTTACGCCTACTGTTTGTTTTCTTTATTAACAGAACATTTAATGCTCTTACAGTCACTATCATTAAATGCATAATGACACCATGAAAATTGATACTAGTATGAAAGTCGGCAGTCTAGCGATTAGAAATTTGCATAATGATTGTTTGCGTTATTCGAAGCCTAGTTAAAAAGACGTGTTCTTTTCTATTTTCGTGGTACTATGACTATAATTCGTGAACAGGTGATATTTTGTGATTGACTGTGAAATATAAATTGGAATATAGATTGTTTTTCAAGTTTAACATTTCAAGTGATAATTAAATTGTTTCATTAGCTTTTACTTTACCATTGGTGACAATCGTAATTGTTTCTGTTATCTCCAAAATTACTAAAAATATTTCGATAAAGAAACTTTCACCTAAAGTTCACTCTGACCCGTTGCGCTCTGACTGTGGCAAGTTCCAGGCGTTTATTCTTACACTCTTCGTATCAAGTTTCACTTTCACAATGTTTTACGTTCCTTCGAGGGAAGTGCATAAAACGTTACACCTACGTGTCGTGCATTCGACCGCTGCTATTCGTCTTCCTCTGTTCAAAGTAACCGGCCAGGATCTATATACAGGGTGGTTCACTTAACCTCTAAATCACGATAGTTGTATCGGTAGACTATTCTATAAAACTATACATAATATATTCATATATTCGATTTGTAATTGCTTAAGAAAGGTTTGACATACGCAGTATTTCTGGAACTGTTAAAAGTATCAATTTCTAAATTGGCGCTTTTATGCAATTAACTGAACCATATCCAGCTAATAGGTCTGAATATCTCAACACCGCCTTTTTTATGAAATAGAAACATCTATGCATTCAGCAAAATTACAACAGGAACAAATTTTCTTAAAAAAGAAAACTGTCTTTGATTATAAAATTTATTTTTTGAACTCGGGAAGTAAGTTCATAGAACTCGAGTTTCACGCGGCGTAATCAACATATCGTTTGCGTGTGATGGCCATCTACTGTTCCTTTTGTGATGTCTTTGCACCTTTAAGTATACTAATGCAGACCTATTGTTCTTCGGATGACAACACTCAGCAACGCGCTCATCGTTTCTCTTTATCTCAAGTGGTGGATCCCTTGCGGATTGAATGCATGTGGCTAAGTGTAACTCACACTCTAGAAGAATATTCAGTGCAATCCAATAAACTGATTTCTTTATTAAAGAATTGGAAAAAAATCATCGTATACCTTTGTTGCCAGCTTTATGTTCCAACACTTTCTTGTTTTAAAAAATGTATTTCTATCTAGAGGGAAGAGTTTTTTCTATTCACAAGTTTCCTTCAAAAAGACTGGGTGTGCGAATTTTCTTTAGCCTCTGTACTTAGCTTCATCCGGCTAATAATTTGTAAACGCGTCAATAATAATTTAATTTCAAGAATGGAAATAGTCACGTTACTCAGAGTTTACTGTTTGAAAGTTTTTAAGCTGCAGATAAATATATAAGAATAAACATTTTCTGTCATTACAGTTATTAAGTACTTTTACATAGTGAATTACTGTGCACATTCAAAGCCAAGTGTACATCTCAAGCGTCATTACTTTTGACATTTTTCAGTGACATTCGAAGTATTTCATATAGATAATAAATATCGCAATGTTTTACAGCCTATGAAAACGCATTAACGCATTTTTTGTACGTCAGAAACTCTTTTAATCCATCCTGCAACACATTCATGCTTACTGTTCGGTTCTCTGTTTCTCTGCTTCTAACAATAGTACAGATATAATTGTATAATAATACAGTATGTTTATGAATATATAATATCTTGCTGGAGATAGTATTTTATTCAATATCAGAGGTATCTCACTTTCTGATGATTTACTCTGCATACAATGTACGGAATGCAAAAAAATTGGAAATTTCCGTATAATTGAAATTAGCATGCATATAATTTATAATCGTCTTGCATGTAAGTAACAGCCTATAATCGTCAGTGATGATTGAAATCGAGTGAACCACCCTGTAGAGCCACCATATTTCATGATACTGCCTTGGCCTGCCACTGTGTCGCTACATATTGGAAATAAGCGGTGTGCTGTTTCCATAAAACTTCTTGCTTCTCGCAGGCGGCGTTCCTTCGGCGTACCGAACGTGACAGTCGGAGATTCTGGTAATTATAGGATACGCAACACTGCTATCACGTTGTTTCCCCTTTGGAACGCGACGCGCTTACTTACAACTCAATTGTCGAAGAAATGATAAAACGCGTCTGGTTTTGCGGTCGTGAGTAAACCTTTGTATGTATCCAAATAGTATTTTTCTATTGAAAAACTGCATTTAAACACAAAGCGTATATTATCACTTTATATTGAAGTTGTCGCAGATCCATACTTATATTTTTTGAGTAGGCATATACTAGGCGCCTCTGACTTTTTTTGCGAAATGTTTTAATCACTGAGGTTAGAAAAATTAAGCAAAAACGTGATGTTTAATTTTTGCCCTTTACTACCCCTCGCCACCAAATCGAGATACAAAATTGAAACCTGGCACAAAGTGTTTTTCCTTGATATGCTATCGAAAGAACCATCGCAAGGCGAATTTAGTTTGGGGGCACTTTAGACACCCTTATCCGGCTATACACTTTCGGGTTTGTGAACTCTAAATGCAATTGTTACCTCAAAATCATACTAAAATGTAATAGAAACACTAAGAGGTTTAGTTCCCTATAAAGAAATACAAAATTGAACCAGATTTTTCTAAAAGTAATAGACGAAACTGGCATGTGCGTCCTCCGACAAACGTAAAAGGTTATGCTTGTCGGAGTAAGTAACAATTCATTGCTATGCTTTTTGTAGGGGGATATCATTTTTTTAATACCATTCATACCACTCGTTTAATGCGATCAAGAGACACCGCACCTAAGCTATCTGCGTGGAAAATTGCCGAACTTCATGAGCAAATTTCTCCCAGGCCACTCAAGCGATTTCAATGCAATTTCGAATAAGTACTTTATTTTATTACTAATACTTATGCATACATTGAATACACAATTTTTCAATAAATCTTTTAGAATGGAAGTCGCGCAATTTTTAATAAATCGTTCAAAAAATTCTATTTTGTCACTGCATGCAGGCACTATTTTTAAATTGCTATATTTGGCATATCTAATAACTTTTCAGAATTTCCTATAAAAAATTTCATTCAATTCGGTTTCTAAATCCTTAGGAAATTGCTCAAAATAAATGAATTTTGTTTACATTTGTTTAAATTTTTAATTCAATTATACCATTTACGGACCATACTTCCCAAACATATTTCTATAAACATATGTACAGCTCTATGCATTATTCAATTCGGCTTTCTGCTCACTAAGACCATATATGTATACTTCTTAGCGACCGGAAGTCTTGTTTCTATTGGGTAGTAGGAAATTATTTGATTTGAGCCGAACACGATTTCTACCAGGTATACAAAATTGCGGCCCGGTCAAGGCCGTCAGGAGCTTCGTCCGAGGAAAGATAGATCAGTCCCAGGCGTCTTCTTTGCAGAAGCGAAGACTAACATTGAAATTGCAAATACGTATTTGCTCGAAATTTCAAGAAAATCGATCCGGTAAAAGTGGCTGCAAAATTATACAATTTCTTGTACTTCAATGGATCTTTTTCTCATCCTTATCGAACTACTTTTCTTCTTTCATTCACGCGTAGACTCAATAATTTCAGCTCACTATAATAGTCTCCCACATAGAATTTCGCTACGAATTTTTCGAGCCTTAAAACTGTGACTTTCACTTTTTCGGTTCACGTTATCTCTCTGGCATTCAACCGAAATCTTAAGAGCTGTGCACTATGCAGCCGTGTGCTCTTGCCCTCCATAAATTCTTACACCTCAAGCATAGTCTAACCCACCGGTGCCTATACTCCCACTGTACCTCTTTTCACTGGATTTTTCGGGTATATGTATAAGTCCTAAATAGGCCCCGTCTCTCGGACCAGCAAAGAACATCGCAGTAGATCGAGCACCAGTCTCTTTCGAAGCAGATACATACACCGTACGTACATCGTAAAATAATCGAGATATCGAGATCGTTAGGTAAGTCACAGTTCGTTGGTTTGCTTTCTCCTGCATTCGATTGGTAACGTCAAACCAACTCGCGAAAAAAATTATTGTAACAGCGTTTCATATCCACTGAAACTCTCATTGTATTTTGCGTTATATAATAATCCAGAATATATTGAACTTTATTCTACTATTCAATAAGGAAATCAGTTGTTTAATCATTTCTGAACTCCAGTTTAGTCAACTACATTTCAAGTATTCATAATAAAGGAAACAAGTAATGAAACATCCTACGAGGATGCATTTTTACCGCTCGAAGTGTATCCGCCGAGCCATAGTAAGGTTGAACTTCAATTTAGCAGATTCTTTCATGAACTAAGGAACAGACTTGAGTCCGACTGAGGGCGACCAAAATGGCCCTTAGCACAAGCCCAAGTTCTGTTCTGAGTTACTGGAAGTAACTAATATAAAAGAGGTTAATAAGAGATTAGGAACCTCAGTACAGTTGAATTGAAATAGCACTCAGCAATATCCCAAGATTGGCATAGGGCCGATTGGAAACTAGAAGATTTGAGCCTGTCTAAGATAAAGAAGATAGTCCTTAGTATGACCTCTGAGCATATTTATGACTGGCGAAGCCTGACTGGTAACAACCTAAATAAAACAGTGTAAGTATAGTGTCAATAACATCGAAGTTGGATAAGATGTGTAATATTATTTGTTAAAAGACAACCGATTCAGTAGTTACTTACTAATTAAATTAGACTATAGTATAATACGGTGGAAAGAATTAGCTTATCTGACAATTAAAAAGCGGCATAAAAAGCCATAAACAATCTTAACTAATTATAGATTCAGCGATATTATATAAAAGTGAAATACAGAATACCAAATGGAACAACTCCGTGGTAATATTTACATATCAAGTTTCGCGTTTCACACTGATATCTAATGTATGATCCGCCCATACTACAAGCGTACAACGTGTAATAGATATCCCGTTAGGAGATCTAGGCTTTGCCATGCGGTACATGCCTTGAAGAAATGTCGGTGGAATATCTTTGAAGATATCTGTACACAGCATGCAGTGGAACAATATACCATGTGAATAATTATTTGTAGAGCTATAACTTTAATGTTAACCAAAATCGAGCGTAAAAAATAATATAACTTCTCAACGTAGTTCCTTTCCCTTTTAGCGTGTTTTTGCATTTTTCAAAACCTTCTTTGTATACTTAAAAAAGGGATTTTCGGTTGAGCAACGATCCGAGAATTCACCGCTTCCTCTTGTAGTTGCACCGAGGTGAACCGAACCGGTGTTGTATTGTTGTATGACAATGGCTGTCTACGTACTGCTACCCACATTATTGGAACTTTCCAGAAAATCACGTTTGAGTTTATTAACCGACGTCGAACAAAAATGCTCAACTGGATACGTATGCGTTTCTTATACTTGTGTTTAAACGTTTGTCAAGCAGTATTTTTACAATAACTGGACCGATAGGGATAATACCCTTTTTAATCTCGTAATAAAAACTATCAGAATGGTTTTGTTACTAAAGAATTTTTTTAACATTAACTATTGTTTTTGGAGAACACCCGATTCTCGTTTGCAAAGACATAACTTTTAAATGAATGCCCCGATCTAAATGCAATCTGTAACATTTTATGAAGGCCGCTCCCGCGATGACTCACTCGTAAAACAGCTGTGATAAATTAGAAAGCGTGAAAATGCACTAAATGTCATAAAATAATTTCAGACTTATTTATACTTAGTAAGTATTTCGCATGTATATAACACTTGCCATTAATATATTATACAATATTAATGGACCGCCCCTGAAGAAGAAGATATATTTACTAAGTATAAATATGATTCAAGTTACGTTTTTTGTAATCTTCAGTGCTTTCTTGTATGTTTTCCAAAGTTAGTCCACATTTTTGTAAAAACATGTTTTTAACTATCGGTTTACGTGTTAGTCATCACTTCGCCTTATATTGTAACATGTTTGCGTGTAAATAGCGATATTTTGTTTCTAACCTAAAAAGACCCGCGCGAAAGCGGATAAATCGTTCAGCTAGATAAATTCTATTCCCTTCAGACAGATGGATATTTTAGGCAATCGATTAGTATATTCCTTTTGTTTAAGTGATAAGAACTGTCAGCGTTCTGTTTTTTTGTCGGAGCGAAAGAGCTACGGAGCTAATGAAGCAAACAATTCCCTGGACGGATTGTCCTGGTATCTAACAAAGTTGGCAAGTGACGTAGAGCATGGTACGTGGGACAATGGCTCGGTATGGTTACCGGGGCGCATCCCACACAGACTGGTGCAGACACCCGAGGACTGGACGACAGCGCATTGACAGAGATATAATTAATGCGACATATGTCCGCCGCCTGAATAGAGTCGCACGACGAAGGTTGACGCGTATATTGCAGGGTGAAAGGAATCCAAGTGACTTACTTGTTCTCTCTCCCTCTGATGGACCTACCTCACCTTTCAATCTCTGGCAATTAGTCCGCGCCCCGTATGACAAATTACTTCTCTCCGGGGAAGAATTAACTGCCTAAGTGCAATCACTCCTTTGCAAACACATGTCATTCAAGATCCGTGTAACTTTTCGAAAATTATGCAAAATGCTTTAAAATAATTCTATATACAAACTCTAATTACACGGTAAACCTCAATTTGCACCAGCTCAAAAAGTTAGCCTCTCTATGAACCAGGATAATCTAAATGCTATCCAAAAGTTTAATTTCTCTACTTTGACGTGATCCATCACAAAACACATTTAAGAAAATAATATATGGATCAATACGCCTTGCAATTTTCAATGTATGAAAAAGATGATAAAAGCTTTGAAAAAAAAAATTTATCGATTACGAAGGGTTTTTTTGAAGGCTCAAGAAAGTCGTACATGTACACCTACTTTTAACGGTTCTATGTAGGCATTCCCATTAAAAATATGTCGCACCCATTATGAATGGTCGCAAACCATTTTCGCGACCACTTTCCGGGTGTAGCGCCTTTATAAGCATTCTCTACAATTATAGTCTACTAGTTTCAACAGAAGACCTTTCCATGTCTAACTTCATCTACAGTAAGAGCATAACTATTTCGCGCGCCGTAGTGAACTTCGGAAGTGTGGCAAGACGCAAAACCCACATTGTCACGCAAAGTAAGCAATCTTAATTTTAACTCTATATAGTCACAGAAACATGACAAACATCCCAACATAACAAGCACATTTATACACGCTTTCGTCAGTCGTTTAGCTTAATATCTAAGCGCTAAGTAATGGTGTGATAACGTCAATTTTGTATTCTCTGAATGTTTACAGCACCAAGTCAAACGGTGCGCCGCTTGTAAGCATTTTATGCTAATAAAGCTTGCCGCACAATGAATCAGAACGAAACGGAACGCTAACAACAGAACAAACGGGAATTTTTCGATAACAGGCATTTCGAAAGTTCCGTACCATTCTCTTGCGTTCCAATCCTGCGAGGCAAACTCAAACGTATAAACGAAAGGCATTCAATGTCAGAATGTAGGAGTAGGCAATGCACTATGTATAACTATTTTCACGCCACTCATGGTAGATGGCAATGAGATACAAACGTCCTTATGTAACATTTAAAGTTTTTGTGTAGATCTTATGTACGTAAAATATTTACATAATACCTACACAGTTAAGCCTCCTTGGATCACAAGTGGAGTTAAATCAACTCCAGCAGTTTAGGTCTACTATTTAGTGGGAATACAATTAAACCTTAGTTAACTAGATCTAAGCAAGTATAATACAATAAGAGCATTTTCAGCTACTTCCGTAAACAAGTAATCTGTGTCATAGCTACACTTTTGTGTTTCTGTGCTATTAATCTTCCACACTGATCACGCTGTACGGGTTGATTTACTTGCTCTAAATCAACATTGTCGAAATGTCAAGAAATGCGCATTGGTTTTCTTTCATTACAGCTTATAAAAAATTGTCTCAAATATTTTTATTAATAATAATATGGAGCGATATAGTAATTTTTTTTACTTTCTTTACCAGGAATGGAAATTTGTGTCAGATAAAAACGGAAAATCAGTATGCATTTAGACATCTTCACAAAAATCATACTCATAAACTATAATAATAATAACGTATAACAAAAAATCCTATACTTAGTTAACTTTAAAACTTCATTCAGGTCTGTTGAAAGAGAATCTTTTGCCGAATAATATTAGACATATTGTACATATAAAATCATGTTATACATATATCATGTTATATGTATCTATATATGTAATATAGATGATACAGAAAAGAAGGAACAGGGAATGGTAAAACTTTTGTAACCAATTACAAATTACTAGTAATTGTAATTACTACCCAGCAGCATATAATAATCTTTATTGAAAGGAAAATGAGCCACCTTGTAAAGGGAAGATGACCTCAAGTGGTTGATGCGCAATAACGCATAATTATATCATACAGGGTGTGTCATAAATATCATGAATAACCATACCGGGCTTGTAAAAAAATAAACACGGATCAAAATACCTATTTTCAAAATTCTCATTCAAGCTTTCTTTCGTAGTGAAGTCATAACACTAGTATGCTAATGAAAAGAATCTTACATAATCCTTTTTGTGCGGAAGCAAAATTAGAAATTTCTACGCAAATTCTTTCTTCTCCTATGATCGATTTTACCATTTTCTCGTTTAAACAAGCAGGTGGCAGTCGAGCGAGGTTCACCCAATATTCTCATGGTGTTGATTAAACGTACCACGCCCGGTCAAATAACCAATTTAAATATCGACTTGACTTTTTACTTTAATCGCAGTTTTTTTTGGTTATTTTATGTGTTAGTTTTCTCGTTAAATTCACAGTCAGCTTTACCAAAGAAGCAAAAATATGACCTTTATATGATAACCGGCCATTTGACCGGTTACGATAGAAATAGCTATACATGTATAAAGTGCCAGTACATTTAGTGTTAAGGGCCAAATGAGAACTTTGAAAATAACCATATTCATCTGCGTTTCATTCACTGCAATGTGGCTATGATCATGACATTATGAGATTTATGAGACACCCTATATACAGTACACAAGTACCTTAGCGGTACAGCCCAATACGTCCCATAAGAGGATCTATCCACAACGGCAGTGGAAGATCATGGTGGATGGATGACCCTACAGACATGCACATACCCAGCCTGCCTTTAGCGCTGCTCGCAGCTAATAAAGAAGCGAAAATCGTGTTTCGGAGGCGGTATTAATGCAGCGAGCTATCACAACGAGCATCGTTACACCGGCTTTGCCGCTTGCCTTTTATACTATCCAACACACCGCTGACTCCCTTTACCATACTCCGTAACTTTTTTCGCACTCCCCCGTTGCCCTTTCACTCTCTTCCTTTCTCCCATCGGTCGGTCCAACGATTTATTAAGCCTTTACTACGGTGATACGGCACAAGCCTCTTCTCTTCTGGCCTCGTAAACACCACGCCGCGCAATTTTCACTGTTATTGTATTCACGTGCATTATTACTAATATTAGTACTAAACGTTCCGGCTATTACTACTCCTATCGTAAGCGGTCAGATGACCGGTTAAGAAATAAAAATGGTATTTTTTCGATTTGAGTGCGCGTTATTGTCATTTCAACGTTTTTTAAAGTATTTACCTGCTTGGGTAATTACAATTTTTCCGTATATTGAGTATAGCCGTCATTACCATGAAAGATCTGATTTCAGTCGGAGGTACTCTGATGTCGAATTCGGTCGAGAAAAATGCCACAAAAATCGGATCTCATAAAAAATTACAAGGATATTTTCAAGATAATTCTTAAAAAAGTAGTTTAAATTGGTTTCTAACGATCTACTATCTTGTGAAATACATTTGAAAGAAAACATTTAAAATAAGAGAGAGTTACTGGAAAGAACATTAAAACAGTAAATACTAAATATTAGTGGTATAGAAAATGCTGAGCACAAGCCTTACTAATGGATAAGGTAAGCGTATGTGTACGGAACCGGTTTCGCCCGGGTGGCATTTTGTGTGGACGCTAATAATGATTCAATTCAACCTCCCTGAACTACGCGGGTTTCAATCAACGCCAGTGGTTTGTTTTAAAGTGCATTTTTATTCAAACGATATTTATTTGTACGAAGTTATTTCTAGATACATAATGTTTGGGGTAAAATTATCGCGGCATAATGCTGGACGTAGAGCGTTAAAGAAATTTGAAGTTGTTTATAACAAGCAGACTTGTTTGAATATTTAAATGTATGCTATTTATTCCTAAAAAATATTTATATTGTTGAAGGAAGTAACGCAACACTGTAATGGGTAATCAACAAAGACATGGCGTTGATGGTTTTCCAGTTAGTTTGTGGAGGGTTACAGAACGATGGGTTCGTCATCGAGGAGTATCGTCATTGAGGAGTTTTAGAGTATAATTGGGATTAATTATTCTGTAAATCCCATTCAGGTATTTCATCATAACTCGACTACAAGATCGAAGTTGCTGAAAATTTGTGGAAAACCTCTTTTATTTTCTTTTAGGACTCCCATTAGTTCTTTTGTTGTATGAAACCGAGTATTCAATTTTTTGTTTGATAAATTGATCTTTAACTTCATACGCGTTATCCTCCACAAGAATACAAATTCAATAAATCGGCAACGTTGTATTGAAGTAGTCTTAAACTTATTAAACAAACACAGTCCTCTAGCTCGTCTCATATAAAAATTGGAGATGTTAAGATGAATGCTGCAGCTCACGTTCCATAAAAAGTGACTTCGCAGTTGATATTATTTACAGGAAATTGTGAGAAAATGGGAAATTCTCATACAAAAATTATGTGTCAAAGAAACAACTGCCAAATTTCAACCTTTTGGGAGTTCTACGCGTTTGCGGTTCCTTAAAAAAAGAACACTGAGCAAAGTATGAAATTATTTTCAAAGACACCTGTATAATATAACTGTATTTGCTATGACGTGTCAAACATTAACTACGTTCGAGCCGAAAGGAAGCACGACGCGAGTTGCATAACGTTGTATGACTGCACTGCATCCGACCAAGCAACAGTATGAAGAAACAGAGAGGCAGAGAGGCGTCATCGAACGAATCGTGTTAGACTTTGTAAACAGACGGCCATGGTGGGGGAAAGATCTCTCTCCATCTCCTCTCCCACTCTTCCTGTCTCCCTCTTTGGTACGAAGCTGCGCGTCGCAGTCGCAACGCTCCGGCTAGGTCAAGGGTAACGACCCAGTACACGAGTATACGTGCAACGTTCAACAGGGTGCTCGCCGCTGCATAACTCTGCCGTACCGAAACCTTCATCGAGTGTTCCGACCATCGCTTCTCACTTCTGCTATCTAACTCTTGCCGCCCGCCCTTCTTGCTGCTTCAATATGACTCCTGCCAGTGCAGTGCCACAATGATGACGCGCTCCCACACCGCAGAACGATAGCGTACGGATCGATGTAGATAAGCAGTAATTCACACAAGAATTATGCAAGGAATGAAAATTACTTGTTTAATGTTTGTTCGCGTTTAGTACTGATTTATCAATTTTTCATTTTCTCCTTTTACATATGTTTGGTCAAAGATTTTTGTGTAGTATGAAGTTACAAAAATGTAATTTATGGTTAAAGTATCATTAATAGTAATGTTACATAAACAATTTGTGGACAAATACAGTTATCGCTATTTCTTTAGATTCGGGTACTTTTAATTCAATTATAAAACCGGCACAAAAAAGGGGGTTAACAGTGCTTTAACATTAGAAATAATATAATTAAATTAAGAGTTTTCGAAAAATAAAACTGAAAAGACGTATAAATATTACTTTTTTTATGTTTACGTTGCCTTTGTAAGGGTGATATGAATGATATATTTTGTCAAATAAGAATCTTATTTCATATTCTCGCTAAACCAATGTAAAAATATGTCTTAATATACGTTTGTCTTTTGAACGTTGTATCGAAATTAAGTTATTTTGTCTTTACCTTCGCTAGAAATAGGTACATGTTGATCTTTGATAGTTCCAATGTTAAGAAATCAACAAATACGCAACATTTAAGCCCACTAAAGGTAACGCTTGTGTAATTCTTTGTATATTCGAATAGTTTTCATAAAAAGCAGAACGAATGTAACAGTTAACTATTTTATAAATCAAAAATAGTTAAATGTAATATAAACTGAAGAAAGCAAACCAATTCAAATAAAGACATTGTTTATTTTTATCTGAAAGGATAGTCACTTGGTGACGATAAAAAGACGTCAATACATTTAAAATTCTTTTGAGTCTTTATACCTAGTCTGTATCGCGTAAACAATTTCATTCAACCGTAGAGTTTATCTGGCACAATTGCGTTGATTAGGTACCTCTTTTCCGTTGCTAATAATAAGTCTACTCGCAATTGAGAACCACTACTTTTGTCCCGATGACGGAATATCCGACTTTAATTACTTCCCGCGTAATAACCTCCGCCTACGAGGGGCTGCTGCTTGCTTAATTCCTTGCGAGCGATTAACTTATTCTCATTAGATGACACATTCAACCTTTCTGGAAACGTGAAATAACATCTTAACTACCTAAAATTAAACCTACCTCACAAAACACCGCCTTATGGATTGCTTACTTTGCAATGTTAACTCTTTCAGTCTCGGAAAGATAGTTATACTTAATGAAATGACTTTTATATACGATAGAGCACATTACATCTGAATGCGCAAAGTATGACAATATGAGAGGTAGAATTGGTATGACTGATGATCTCCAAACGTTAATGAGTTCCGAAACAAACATAACTGTGCTACTGGAATTCCTACGGAGGACCGAACTTTGTATAATGAAAACTAAAACTGTATAATACATATATAAACATTTGACGATACTGTATGATACTAAGTTGCTAAATACCTGTGATGTTAAACAACGTTAAATAAATGTTAATAAAAAAAATCTATGTATTTAAAAAAAAATGTATTGAAAAATTCTATATTTAAATGTGTGTTTAAATACGTGCCCAAACGGGATTACATAAACTTTGGGTAAAATCATTGTTTCCGCTGTGTATAAACCAACAGAACGGAATTTCCCTCCAACCTTCTACCAATTATATAGATGTATTCTAGAGATCTTTCATTTCGGCCTGGAATTCGGTGAAGAATTTTATTTAAGTTTAATGGAACCAAAATGAAACTATTGTATTTTGTATGTGGTCCAATACTTGAACACTGAATAGAATAATTTTGCTGGATTAATTATAACAGTATGCATTTGCTTTTAATAAATCGTGGTAAAACCATTTTGTTTGAGTGCTTATTGTCAGAAAAAGTATCGAATGCTTTATAAATCACTGAAATATCAAGTCCTAATTTTACACTACAATAGTATTCGAATGTTTTCGTTATCCCTTGTATGTACCTATCCTTTCTATACACGAGAGAGTCAGAGTATTTTAGTTTGAAATATGACCGCCCCAAATTTTCTTTTCATTTTTTGCATTTTACAGGGTGTTTTATCAGCAGGTTACTAGTTTGCCCTAAGGCGATTTTCTTGTGACTTCGAATTGCGAATGTGGTGTACCGGGATCGTGGTGGTAGAAGAGTAGTGTGTTGGGAATTAGGGGAGTCATCAAATGACTACAAGAGGTTGTGTCTCTGAGCTCGAAGTAGTAAAGATACTCCTTGGAGTAATATACTGTCGCCAATTTCAAGCTTCCCTTCTAAGACCACTAATTGAACATTGTAAGTAAATAATTTCTTTGGAATTAGATTGCTACTATTTATGTAAATGTGGTACAATTAGATTCTGAAAAATTCACAATATCTGAAGACCGGAGGCATTCAGAATTTTCACGTACTGTGGGTTTCGTGTGAATGAAATGTAAAATAAATCTTGTTACAGTTATATTTAAATTCGCAATGGAACAATGAGATTTAAATATTAAATAAAAAGCCTACGGTCTGCTCATAATGATCGTCCAGGATTTGAAAAATTCCATTATTCTGTGTAGTGTTGTGAATAAGTAGAAATACAGTGTGATACGTTAAGCTGTGTCAGTGCTAAAGAAACACCGAAAATAATTGGTAAGAGTACGGCTTAAGGCTCAGAAGTGTTGTTTGTTTACAGAATCAAATATATAAAAGAGAGGTGAAACAAATAAAACTAGTAGCAACTAAAATGTACTGGTCAATTTTAATGGAGAGGTAATGCACATTGAATCTAATATGGAGGGAATAAGGAATACAGAATCACACAGCATAAAGTTTTAAACTAATCCTTCAATTCGTGGATTTTTTCCAGGTTATTTTCGTTTTGTTGAAACTAAGACTAAACACTGATGACTTTTATAACCTCTTTTATCCTGTTACCTTCAACACTGCAATGAATAAGGATGTATTTAACACTAAACGTACCACGTTGAACAATTTTATTTAACTGTGCACTTCAAATTCAGTTTTCATTAATTATTATATAAATACTATTTTGTGGATAAGTTTTCTTAAGAAATCGATAATCAGCTACACCGCAATATGAAGTTCTTATACGTTTTGTGTTAAAATTCACGAAATTCCACTCGAATGAAAATATATACTCAAATAGAATTTTGCAAAGGGTGAACTATATTTGATTACACATATAATGATTATATATTTCCTAGAATTTCTAAAAAACGGAATGATAGTTTTGAAATGTGTAACTAAATCTTTTTAGCCATCACTGATAGAGAACGGAAGGGAAGAGAGGAAGAAAGTATTCAGAGATATGTGTTGACCAGGACGAAGCAAGGTATGCCAATCACGTATTCGTCGAATGAAATTCACTGAAATAGAACAGGTATTGGAGAACGACTGTCGACCATCAAATAGAGTATCACTGCAGTCAGTGACTGTTTAATTTCCTTCTCTTAAAATGTAAGTTTCATATATGCATGTTATTGATGAAGATGAAATAGTAGCCTAAATTAGTTTGGTAGGTACTCTATGGTCTTAAAAAGACGTTGTATCAGCTGATAGCACACCAACCATACCGTCTGTTTATACTAAGTATATGGCTATTTCTACCGTAAGCGGTTGCATGGTACCTTCCCTCTGATTGTCCTACAGATCTTTCTCACTGTCATGTTATTAAGGAGGTGGCTGGAACGGTCAACGTAAACTAAATGACACTATTGCATAATTTATATTAAGCTAAGACAGGTTTGCAAAATTTTAACATTTCCCTGTATCTCTTGATAAGGCCGATTGCAAACGCTCTTTTTTCCATTGCAAGGACATTCTTCACGCACCCTTTCTTGTATTATGTATAAATTGCCCCTATAATTGTTTATAAAACTGGTTGTTAGCCTGTCTTATCTTGGCCACTCATCTTACCACGCATTCTCTTATAAATCTCGCTCACTGCCGCATTATTAAGAAGGAAACGACAGCATATATGAATATTGTAATATTTGAAATAGTGTTCCAATGATTCATACCCAATAATGTTACACCAACATGGACAGTATTTACGTTTCATTAACAGGCTAGAATTCTGAGATTTGCACTGCCATTAAATGAAATAGAAGAGGTCAAATAATTATTTGTAAACTGAAGATAGCACGTAAAAATCTGACCCACTGTCACATTATCAACACTAACCGTACCAGCTATTTATATATAATATATACCCATTTCTACCGTAAGCAACCAAATGATCGGTTATGAAATAAAGGTAATATTTTTGCAATTCGAGTATAGCTAATTGTTGGTTTAATGCGAAAACAAATATACAAAGTAACGTTTAGAAAATAATAAAGAAATTATAAATTTGCATTTTTATTTAAACAAGAACCAAAGAAGCAAGTGTATCGTGGAATCGAAGGTTTATAAAAGATTGTTAAATAAAACAGGATCTGGCTGCGAACTCGAAGTAACGTGAGTATCCTGAAAAAATCAATTTCTCATTTCAAAGATTTCTAATATATACATATGTGAAGAGTAATAATTTTACAGTGGTGTAAATGGAGTCAACTACGGTTTACCAGGCACTCTTAGATGGTTTACGGTACCTTTTCGATCAAAGCCCAAAGCGTTTGCCAACATCAGCCCAATGCTTTTCTTAAGGGTTTGAATTGTAGCGCTTGAACATTGATGAGAAAACTTTGAAAATGTTATAAATTAACGTAGGAATCTCGCATATTGTGAACGAACAGTGCTCAAAGTCGACGTGCCTGGTTTTAAAATCGAGTGCACCGATCACTGCATTGTTTACAATCGTTGTTTGGTAAAATACCATCCAACTAGAGATTGAGGAAGGCAGGGATGCCTTCTGGTAAAACCGGTAGCATACCGAAACAGATGAAACCGTTGGTGATAAGTTGTTAACTAAAATATTTTCATATGCACATCTTTGTTTAAGAAGATTATACGCAAATGGTTTTGTGTCTTCCGGTAGTGTAACGGCCAACCTAAGAGGATTGGAACGGACGGCAGCGTGCTTACCCCAGAATCTCCCAATAAAGCGGACGTCTTAAAAAGGTGCATTTCAGAGTACAAAGATTTCGAACGTACTATGTAATATATACTTAGAATGCGGTGCAGAGTTGACAAATATTCATGTGTAAGTAATTGCGCGATAAAATTTACAATTATCCTTCATACATGAGTGTATAACTAACAGGGGTGATTTAAAGAGAAATGCTTACCGTGTACCATAGATCGAAATCTACGTTCAATCAGTATCGGTCAGTATCGACACAGAATCTTTGATTTTCATGGCAGGACTAATTTAAATTCTAATTTCAAATATCGATATTGGTCCAGCGTTATTGGGAGTCAACCATTGGTATGCAATTTCGACTATTAAAGTATTCGCATGTTGCTGTTTCCGCCTTAATAATACCGAAGTAGGAGAGATTTGTGTAAGAATGCGGGGCAAGATACCATGTAACCGCTTACGGTAGAAATAGTTACATACAGGGTGGGCATATTCATACGTTGAGTGTTGCGGATAGTGAATCTGCATGCCGCGTGGACAAATAAATGCTAATGTGACTTTTCATTGTATGCTTCCGTTTTTTAGTTATACAAGTTAGTTATAACAACTCTCGTATACAGTCACCTTTTCTAGTGATTATTTAATTTACTATAACAAAAAGTCACATTTAAGTTTTTTTCTTGCCACAGCATATAGATTCGCTTCCCCTAACACCTGCATAAGAACATTTCCATCCTGTATAAACAACCGATATAGTTTGTGTTGTAATATCTAGGCAAACCGTTATGGGAAGAAGAAGAAAAAGGTCTTACATAGCTGGGATCATGAGAGGGAGAGAGAAGTGGCGGGAGAGGATGGAGGAAGTGGTCGGGGGTGTGTGTTGACCAGGTCCAAGTTAGGCATGCCAATCACGCGTCCGTCGATGCAACGCGTCCAAGCAATTACTCAGCGATCCGGACGATCGCTTCCATTCCGGTCATCCCCCCGTTTCACCACTCTCGGACTGTTCCACATCCCATTTCAATATAAAGCGGACTATGTGCACAAATAATCGTCCGAAAGGAAACTTCTGATTTTGAGCCGTAATTTGCGCACCAGTTGAACGATTAAAGTGACACGCAGCCGATTTCATTCTCGATAAACATTCCGTTGAAATCTACTTGCACAACTGCTGGTAAATTTATATTAATATTAATATAGACGAATTTTCTCCATTGAAGTGAATGATCATTTCTGGATAATTTATATGATCAAAATGTTATCCCTGTTAACTTTTCTTCGACGAATATGACGATTAAGAACGAAATACAATGTGTAACAAAAATGTTCGAATACTACAATATTCCCCTGATCTTTGTCGCTTTGTTAACCTTGAACTTTGTATTAGGTTTATCCCAAGCAATTTTTAGGGTTGTAAAAAGGATCGCACCTCCCAGCAGGACTTTCGCTTTTACGATCATTGGTTTTTAGGAATGTAGTATTTTATTTTTTCTGTATAAAGTAAAAGCAATAAAGTAGTATGCAATAAAAGCAATAACTGACTCCAAACTAGGTTGTAGTTGCTTTCGGAAACTATTCTCTTAGCGAAGCATCCGCAAATATCTTGCTCATTCTCTTTTTCTGTAGGACTCCCGCATATACCCTGCAAGTGTCCTTCTTATGCAGAGCTGCCTACATATGGCCAGAAAGTAGCCTTCGTCTACAGGGGGCGTCTGCATTTAGTCTGCACGCGTAAACATATGTAGGACAACCTGAAGAAAGCTTGCTAGTAATCTTTCTTTGCAGGAACCTGTGCATGTGCCTGCAAGTGTAGATTACTTGCAGGACAACCTGCGTATGGGTTTCAAGTAGCCTTTCTTTGCAGGAACCTCTGCATATAGCTTGCATCCCACGAATGTTTGTAGGACATCTTGCAGATAGTCTGCAAGTATCTCTCTTTGCAGGATCCTCTCCATATAGCCTGCACTGGCAGAATACTTGCAGGATAGCTTGCAGATAACCTGCAAGTCGCATTTCCTTGTAGGATAGTTTGCAGATAGTCTGCAATTAGCATTTCCTTGCAGGAACCTCTGCATGTAGCTTGCAGATAGTCTACATTCATATAAATTGTAGATTACCTTCACAGGCGCAAATTGTAAGCATTGTTCAGAATAATTCCTACACAAAATTGCCCAAAATTCCCTTATATATAACAGGTATGCGATCATCTGCAACTACCCATTTAGGACCTGCTGCACGTAGTCCACAAATACGGATGTGATTCAGGGGAGAAAAGTAAAACACAGGCGCACTGGATTTTTCGAATTCAACTATGGCAGTTAAGTACAATAAAATAATATACAGTAAGTTTTCAATTTCTGATAATTACAAACAAAAAATACACAAATGCACATAGTTAAATTCTACTGCAAGAAGAGCAGAAAGTAATGAATGAATTAATGATTCATCTTTTCAATAATTTGTTGGAACCTGCTATCTCCTGTACCGAGATAATTGCAAACTTTATGCAAAATCATTCCTGCATAAAACCGTCCAAAACCCGTTTGCATATAACATGGATATAATCGTCTGTAAGAACCTTTCGCAGAGAAGCTCCTGCATAAAGAGCTCAAGCAGGAAAAATGTTTCTTGGGTATTAAAGTACAGCACTTTCAGATACGATCTATGCAAAAGATAAAAAATACTCTTAAATGCTGCGTGGTTTTGAAATTCGTGATTCTCTGATACATATTTAGAATAAATTTTGGGATTAAAAGTTAACACATAATGCGAAGTAAGCAACAAGAAAGAAGGCAGTTCCAGAAAACGAGTGGAGATGATAAAGATAATTAAGTGAAAATTGAGAGAATTGAGAAGAGATAAAACCACGGGCCGAGTCTGAGTGTTTTTATCTTCAAATTACCTGCTAAATTTCAATATATATACATACATATATATTTCGAGTAGTTAGAGTGGTGGGAGAGCTAAGTTCTCTGAGGTTTCATAACTGCAGCTATAACCAAATCCTGGCAAAAGCAATTCGCTCAGCTTAATCGGATTTTGTTAATTAACTTCGTTAACGCTAGGGAATTAAGACCGCGAGAAATTGAATCTGGGAATTCGTTTCTGGGCCACTCCGCGTTACACTCAACTTTCCAGCATGCCAGATTTTGCTTTCGCCAACTTCTATATTCGCATTTGAACGCTTGTCACGAGCAGCTGTTGCCATTATTGGGCTATTATGTACCAAACAGTTTTCAGAAATGTTTCTCAGTAATTAATGAACTAATTCTTGATTGCCGATACTGCATACTGCAAACTATCCAAAAGTCAAATAAAATGTTTAATAATATGACTTTATGTTCCAAATGCGTACGAAAAATATCGTGCTACTGAAATATTGAAAATGCTGTAAAAATGACAATGGGATTTCATAGAAGAATTTCAGGTTTCTCTTACAAGAATTTTCGAAAGGAGACCTTCAAATACTTTTATTAAATACTCATTTTCAAAATATAGCAGTCGATTAATATAACAATTAAAAGTATAATAAGAACAAATAGTGATTTTTTCCCTGACCGTGTTTCGCCACAAATACTTGACAAAAAAGGAAACTGTTAAAAATTTAAAACTTTATTGAACGCTTTCTTTGTTAAATTAGTTAATTGAGTTGACTCTCAGCTAATAAGACGTAAAAAGTGTCATCAACATTAATAAGGTCAATGCGTGGTCGTAGAAGCAAAAAATTCGCGTGCTTCAGCGTTGGCAAGCTAGACATATAGTGGGTACTGGAAAGCAGAACAATTGTGTGTAATACTGGATCACTAATGATTCCAAGAAGTTCTACGGGAACCATGCCTGTCTCTCTATTTTTCTCTCCTTCTCCCTCCTACACCTTTGCTTGCCAATCAAAGTAAAGTAGGCACATTAAATGTGTGTACACTGCCGTAAATAAGTAGTCTTGACTCCCAATTCGGTTGGATAATGCTTTTATTTTAATATTATAAATCTATGTCTACTCTTCAGTCAAATTTTATTATAATAAGATTTACATCATTACATTATATTATAGCATTTGTAGATCTGCAAAAAGATGGTGACAAATTTCATCACTTTTCCGATCGCATCATTCACTTAAAAAAGTTCTTAATTTAGATTAACCATCCTGAAAATTTCATATCGATATTAGCAACACCAAATAAATCATAGTTATTATGTATGACAGTATCACTGAAATCATCGTACTTAAAACGATGGTTGCCATAACTTTTGAACTAATAACCGGATGCGCCTGAAATTTCCACTAGTCCTTCAAACAGGTTTATCTAATGGACTGCGTAGGATTTTTGGATACCTCTCCTAGTTTGTTCCTATGTAAACAATAATGCTCAATTATACCAAAGAACTTGATTGGTAATTCTAGTAGAAAGTAATACGTTCGCCTAGACTCAAAATTTAAATAATTCTTTGCATAGTCCAGTAGCCTTAGAAATCTATTAAGACCATGTTTGTTTGTTTTAAGATCAAAATAGCGGTGCTAGAGTCGGCATTGCAATTTATGTTCTAACTACTATTACTTCACGTGTATTCAAATTATACTTAATAAATATATGATAAGTTTTAAACAGAAAATTTCGTTGAACAGAATAACTGACAAATTTTAATGCGCGAAATATCGTTATAGTGTTAATATTCTCGTTATCTGAACGTTGGTACCCGAATATTTATGAACTAGAGTGAGAGAGAGAAAAACAAGAAGCTCTGCTTTATAAAAGAAATCGCCGATCTTATCGTCCGGAAGCCTTTAAAATCAATCAGAATGACTTGCCACTCATTACCACCTCTAGAAATGCCTCCAGAGTCCTTTATATCATGTTCATTACAAATGTATGTTTACATTTCGCACGGGTGTTCCCCCTGGGGTACAGCATGTCTGCGGCAGTCCAATATCACCAACGATCATCTATTATACAATGACATGTTATTGACAATCCCGAATCTTGGGGATATCCCCGGAGAAGATGGGAATATCCCCAGAGACTTGCTAAGATATTCGTCAGTAGAATTATTTGTTCGATAGAAACTGTATCGTTTTGCTGTTCACGACTTCTTACTTTTATACGTAAGAAATGTAATGTTGTATACAATATGTAGCATATGTGCTTTTATATTGAACCTTTGAAGGTGATATTTTCGGATTTGTTTTGTATAATATATGTGCTTGCATAGTTAAAATTAAGTTATAAAGAGTATACTCTGTCCTATACTATATATTCTATCGTCCTATTACATTGCTTCTAACGGAAAACCCGTTCAATATTTGAGTAACCTATATTTCAGTATCACATAAAAGCATATTTATAAAAAATTGTTTTTTAATCTTTCTATTGCTACCACATTTTCTGATAATGTGAGATTCCCTTATAAGGGGTAAGGCGAGACAATATCAATAGGTTCTTGGAATAGTATATGAAAGAAGAGGCAAACAATTAGAATCATGGGCCACTTTGGTCTACTCTGGTTTCTTAAATAATGATTCACATAAAGACCACAAAATATAGCATTGGAAACACATATTTGGATTCATTATTAACGCAAAAATTAATGCAACACCACTTTTGTATTACAAAATATAAGTTAAAGGGTGTAAACCTTCATATAAATTTCTTCAATTAAAATTGATCAAAGATAGAAATAATGGATATCATTGGAAAACGGAAGTCGAATCACGATTCAGATATAATTAGCATACAATAAAGCCTAGTGTTTATTCAATAATATTTGGTTTAGATTTAATTTGGAGTTCCAACATTAGAAAAACTTAGGCGTGTGCGTGTTTCGTTTAATTTTCGCCGACGTTCTTAAATCGTCTTTAATTCGTGTCTTATTGGAACAAAAATAAAACACTAATAGATTCCAATTTGCTTATTGCTAATGAATTTTAATGCTACCAATACGGTAATAAAAGGAACACCGCGCGCGGCGTTGAGCAGAAAGCTTTCTGCTACCAAAATGCGGCTCCAATGCACTTTCGGAATTAGCTTATTCACTTGACCCAGACTTCCCTATTAGGTGATATCAAAATTACGAGCGCACTTACAACGCCGTTGACTGTGGTCAATAATAACTAAAGGAAGTAAAAAAAACTGTTTAACGCGGGCTAAGATTAGATATGAAAACACTAGGGAATAAAGACAAACAATGGCGAAGACAGGGTTGAAGCGTAAGGTTTGGTTTCTTTTTTTATTTCATTTTTGCCGCATTTCTTGAATATTAGACACTACATTCACTGGCAAAATGTAATACAGAACGCTAATTTCAAGCGGTATGATTTTAACTGTGCAATGTAATACCTTGGGTCTTAGAGGGTGTCTAGGCGTCTACAGAGAGCGAAACTTTGAAAGGCCTTCAGGGGCCAATAGGAATCAAAGGATCGAATAAGGCGCGATCCACCTACAGCTTTTGGATAAGCAAATACTGCCATACACTGATTATTATTTTTCAGAAACCACTGGATATCATTGCATAGCTTCGTTGCCCTTCTAATCGCGATACACAATGGATTAAAAAAGTACTCGCACCCTCAATCTTTTTGAGAAAAATACTCTTATAGAAAAATAGTCATTTCTCTAAATAGAAATAAATTGTTTTGAATAAGATAATACTCTTCTTGGGAAAATAACAGATTTTCCTAGAGGGGACAGTTTTCTTTTTTAAGAACATTTATTCGAAAAATATTGGGTGTGCTAATGTTTTTTTTCACTCACTGTATCCTGAATAATTGCGTAAAATGTTGTGCACTATATATCGAATTTTAAAATATTCGCAATTTGCTGCCTCCTACTATCTTCCATTTATGAGTAATTACTTAGTCTCTTCTGTTCCATTTTATGGCAGAACTGGTTGTAAACGCAGATTTCCTTATGTCTGCCAATGAAATGTAAGTTATGTTGATGGCGGTGTAATGTTATTAGGAGTGAATCATTAGTATTCTTAATGATACGGTCGTGGGAGAGATTTATAGGAGAATGCGGCATAAAATGAGTGGCCGAGATAAGATAGGACAAGGACCAATAGAAACAGCTATAGTACAGTTTACACATGACGCACCAGAGACAGCGGGAAGAACGTTCCTAATAAAAAAAGAACGTTTGCAATCAGCCGCATCAAGAGTCAAAAGACACGGAGAAATGTTAAAATTTTATAGACGACGTAATTTAATATAAATTTTGCAATAGTTACATTTAGTTTAAGTTGGCAGTTATTGCTTACCCCTACACAGGGTAAGATAAAAGAAAATTAATATTTCGGAAACAGTACTCAATATATTTAAATTCTAGAAACGCAGTCAGTGGTATCTAAACAATATTTGTGACTTATTATTTATAACTAGCTGTTCTACGTTCGTCAGGGTGGTATTTCGTGTGCCTTGGGTTGGCTTTGGGGGTAGTTTGGCGGGAGGTTGTGGGGAGGGGGGGACAGGCGCTCATAGTGTTTTTTCTAAGGCATCAATGAATACTCATGTCGAAATTGGTTCAGTTTCGTTGAACAGTATAAAAGCCTTTGTGAAAAATACATACATTAGGATTCCCGTTTTGACTGGCACTTATCTATGCCTTATCACCAATCTATTAACTATTGTTTGGTCTCTCCAGAAATATTTTCTGTTAATACTGATTCGAAACACATACAGATTTCCTTATGGCTCTTAGTGAAATGTAAGTTATCTGGATGGTGGTGCAGCGTCATCGGGAGTGGAGCGTTGGGCCAAAGGCGCGCAAACGACTGAAGATCGAGCGTGCCGATACCCCGGTACGTGTATACTTGGATACACCAGTTACACAATGAGGTCAGAACACCAATTACCGTCGGAAAGAAGTGTTCCGCTCCGCGAGTGGTCTTGCAGCTCCGATACTTTTGCGCAACTCCAGCCGATCCTCGTCCACTCCTCTTTGTACTCTTCCTCCTCTTCCTTTTCTCCGTCTTCTATTTTGCCCTGCCTACTCTTGTTAGCGTATACACGTAACATGCATCGGCGAATAAACTCCCAAGCCTTCCGGGAAGTCGCTGCACATGCTCTTTCTTACACACGTAAGAGCTGGAACGCAATATCATTCCGCTACTTGGCAGCAATTCTCCTGTTTAAGGTGGTTGTCGCGATATACTATCTATACCACTTCTTAGCAATTGCTTGGAATTTTTATAATGTACACGGGAGATTATTAACCGAACATTTGTAAGGTTAGAAATCGATTGACAGCCTACGAAAGCGGATCCTTCTGATTAAAAACTATACCTTTTCTACATGCATATATACCTGTTAACTGCAAATGACACATTTTTTATTTTAGCATGAAAATGCATGTTAAGACTTCGATTGAAAAGCAAAGACTTGTAGAAGAGTATGGTATAAATATTACACAAAGTATTTAAAATTCTTCTGGGCATCGGTTGGCAGGGAGAATCTTATTTTCTTATGAAGTAGGAGTTGCAGTGTTGCCGTCATTACATTAGTAGTTGCGCTATACCACTTTTTAGGAATTGCTTGACATTTTTATGACGTTCAAAGAAGATTATTAACTGCCCATTTATAAAGATGAACTCAATTGACAGCCTACAAAGGAAGACCCATTCGATTACAAACTGTATGTTTTATAAGCAGTTCCTTTACAGTGGGCAAGTAAAGCTATTACGTTGCCGTCATTACCATGCCATCCAGTTTATATTATACTGTTGTATACATAAATGTATGTTCTTGAATGTATAAGGGTTCAAAGAATACGAACCTAGGTAAAAGTTTTAATCGGAGAGCATGAAAGAAACAGTCATTATATTTGGCACTTGGATATTTGTACGTAATTCATTTCTTCATCTATTCCATCCTTCTATCTACCTAATGCACGTTGTTTTAAAATAATTTATAACAGTTAGAATAATTTGTGCACGCCTCCATTTCACATGCAACTGAAAGCCAACACAAATACAATTTTTCTAAATTAAGTTATGACCACAACATTATAATAGATGGGGACCTAATTGTAAGTCTAATTTGTTGAAAATCCGACGACGAGTTAGTGTGTTGGGCAACAGGTAGATAGAGTGCGGCAGTTTATAGTCCACTACAATGCACAGCGGTAACATTCAGATTACTTCAATCCCCTAATGAAAATGTACGACTAACTGCATAATACACATGTATGTACATACATAGTATATCTACAAGACTGCAGCACAATGGTTCAGATTGCAGATGCAGATGATCCAAAGGAATAAATGGTATGCTGTTATTAAACTGGGCTCCTTCACACTGACAAAGGAAAACCCTGTTGACAACAGCTGTCTGGGCAATTAAGATTATTGCCCCGGTTTTAAAATTCCATTCACGTATGCACTTGTTCTTTTCGTTCTTGTTAAAAATAAAAATGAAAATATACAGTTTTTTGTATTATTGTTTAAATGGTATTTGTTATACTAGTTTTCATATGAATTTGACAATTCGCTATACTCCAATCAGAAAAATGTGATCTTCCTTTCATAAGCGGTCATTTGAGTTGTTGCGAGGCGTGTATTGTATTTCTTTAATGTTGTATTATTGGTATAAGATCCCTACACTATCTACTTCGGAATATTTTCCTCTGGTTCTTAATTAATATTTAATTGTCTTTCCTTCATATGTTCATATAAGAAACTGATCTATTTGTAGTATTTTAAGTTTTACGATCGCAACGTCAAACGAAGTATGAGTATTAACAATCGATTGTACAACATATTTCGCACTATCCATATTATTTATTTTTACATCTAAACAACCTGTTTGTATGCTTCGCATAATTTTATATGTACAATTTAAATTGAATTTCTTTTCCGGCAACGATAATGTTATTAATTTCGTGCGGTTGTTAAAACACAATTAACCCATTCACGTTCATTGACCAACTCAGCAGTTATAGAAAATGCGTATCGAAAATTCCGATTTGATATTAATAATCCGCGAGTAAGAGGCATACGCATCATAGCCCGTAACGAGTTTAACAGCGGACAAATGGAAATATAAGAGACGAATTAAATCAACACTCCTCGTCAAATAGAACGCAGTGACGAGAAAATGTGAATTGTTCTACCTGGATTAAATGTTTCCGACGGATTTCGTTGCTTGCATACCCTGCCACTAGCAATTAATGAGTGTTTAAATTATGCCAGTATTGCGTTTCTCATTATGATATAAAGAATGCTTTGTGGAAGAAAATCAGAGGCAGCGAAACGTTAATCTAATAAACATTTTGCTTCAAAATCGGTCGTATTCATTAGGAAAATTCGGAAATTCTTAGCGGATAAATCAAAATCATCACCGATTTCTGTTTTCATGATGTATATGAACAAATTCTGGCAAAGGATTATTTTTAAAAATTACTCGAGAACCATACAATTTTGGTATAATTACTCCCCGGCGTGTAATGACTGCTTGAAGGACGGTTATCCACGAAACGAACAATTTTTTCTTTTAATGTATTTAATGTATTAAATGTGTTGTGTGTACAATGGCTACCATATAAATCGGACTATTCTATCTTCAAAATTGAAACTACATTATACTAAGAAAAATAAAAGAAATGCAGAATAAATGATGTTTTCTGTAGGTCTGTTAGTTGCAGATTGGCGTTATTGCTACGGAGGGCAGCTTTGATCAATATTTGTAAGAAATCTTTTATAGCTTGATGATATTTATAAGTAGCTGACTTTAGCAGAGTATTTAAATATGCGCTATTTACTTATAAATCAATATTGTTTTCTTATGGAAGAAAACATTGGCGAAAGTGTAATAGGTATTCCAAGAAAAGATAGCGTTCAGTTGTGTAATGTTGCGTAAAAATATATCTGGAATTTACAAACTATACATTTTTTAAGTCACACTTTCACAAGGAATTTTACCCATTTATACACTTAGTCGGCATTGTATATATATAATGTTAGTAAGCATAAAATAATCTCGAAAGCAGATTTCAATCTGCCCAACCTAATTTTTAATAAAAATGTTATGATATTTTCTTTGCAAGTCAACAAAAGAAACTAATATCTACATGGTGACAAAGTTAACCCTTTAACGGTTTCGGCAAGTATACTTGTGATAAGAGAAAAAATAGTTTTGCTATAAAAATTGTACTTACAACAAATGAAAAATGTGTTCCTTCTCTTAAAATAATGACATTAAATGGGCAATAACTTTTTGCATCTTTATGGAAATATTGTTCTATTTGAAACCAATTAATTAAAAATGGTAAGAAATTTAGTATACTTGTTGCCGCTTAATTTTAACTACGCATGCTGATAAACAGTCTCCCGTTAAAGGGATAAATAAGTGTATATTCAATATAGTAGAATACACTAAAGATTTGTCGAAGCAAATGGGTCCAAGTAGAAAATATGAACGATATTTTTATACACTGTTTCAATAAACAATCGTAAATATCCGAAATCTATATAGATACCATGTAACTATCTTCCCTAAATAACAATGAAACAATGGTGCTCCATAGCGTCAAATTTAGAAACTAATTACCTTTGCCAACCAGCTCCAGTCTCAACTACTTTTGCATTCGGAGTATGACAAAGAATAGAGGAAAGAAGCACTATGGTTTCGTGATTAATAGTCGAACTACAGGTGCAAAACAACCGTACTGAAAAACGTACAGATATTGGCGGAGAATTGCATAACGAGGAAACTTTACTCACAGCAATGTCTATTGACCAGCTTAGAGGAAGGTTCTCCTATGCCCGTGTAACCCGAGTAAACTCAGAAAGGAAGTTCACAATGGATGCAAACGTGTTCCCGATTGGTATTAGTCTGATTTCTTGCTCACATGGAAGAACACGTAAAGTTGATCCAAAGAAATTGATGTGTAATAAAAGTGACGAAAAGTTACTTGTTAGCTGTTACCGTCAATGCTCGAGCAGACCAGATGTTTTCCAAATCAATTGAAAGTACGTAAATCGCAATATTTTGTATTCGATTTGGCTTTGTCTGTACGCCTTGTATATGATATAAAAAAGGAACTAGAACCATCCCAACTAGAAACATATTTACAATTCTGTTTCTGTTTATCTATTAACCACAAAATTTCACAGCAAGTTAATACTTCTATAAGGGCAATAAAACGTTCGACAGTGGATGAAAAAAGTAATCGCATACTCAGTATTTTATGAAAAAATGTTTTCGAAACAAACAACTCTCCGGTCTAAATAGAAATATATTATCTCAAACAATGGAGCATTTTTCTTTAAAAAAATCTTCAGAAAGAAGAATTTTCTTTGAAAAATTATTTTAAAATTACTGGGCATTCCAATACTTTTTTCAACCAGTGTACAGCTGACTCGACAAACTCAATTACTCCTATCGTAGCGTTTCCTTGTCAGGATGAAAGGAGCGAAGATGCGGCAGGCAATGTCCTTAAGGTTAGTCGTATCGCGGTGGCGGAAAGTCGACAGGAATATGACACTGAATGAGAAGAGCTGGGACCACTTATTCAATTCACGGTAGAACGAATGCCGAGCAACCAACACACACACACACAAACCGTTTCGCCTCTGTTTCCCCTCCATTTCCCTATGCGTCCATCCAGTCATTCCTACTTGGTTCCTTGCCTTCTGGAGTTCTCTTTTCGCGCCCCTAGCTTCATATTTTGCTGTGTGCACCCGTTTTGCCGCAGGCTGAGCAATTTTTTCTCCCACAGCAGAGGAACGTGTCGTCAGCTCTTTCCGTGAGGCAAGGTTGGATCGGTTCGGCAACTCACAAGCGTGTGTGTGCACGTACTATATCTGTGTAACAGTATGTTCCGAATCAGCGGAACCAGGCCTCCGAACTTCCGCTTCGTCAAGGTTCGATTGACATTGTCCCTGCATGGGAATTATTATCCTATCTCTCGAGTGCCATCATCCTTGCGATCGATACTGTTCCCTTCCTCCGGCCCTTTCATCCTCCACATTTATGTATGTACATATTTCTTCCCCCTCTTCTCGGTATAGTCGTAAGTAATTATGTATGTACGGTTACGTCGCGGATGGATATGGATGGATGGCTTCCTCGGAAATCACCACTACTCTTCGTTTGGTACTAACTTACAAAAAGAGTCTCAGACTTAGAAACTCGAAACCTGTACTCGTTTGTTTTTTAATAAGTTCATAAACCAATGCAGAATTCTTCCCTAAAAAATTAACTGCTGTGACTAACTATAGGTATTTTTTAAAAATCGCCGAAAAGCCAGATTATACGAGTATTAGATTTTCTTCCACTTAAAATGGTAACGCTTTAAAACGGCTTTGGCAAGTGATTTCTACAATACATTATGAGCAAATACCGAAAACATTATGGATGGTCTTGACCCGATTGGTCTGACACTTCAAAATAACGGACGCTGTTCGTACACGTCGTCTAATACGTTAAATATGACTTTTTAACGAGTTTTAAAAAATTCCTATGGTTGATCATAGTAACTGCACTTTTGAGAAGTATTTTTCATTGATTTACGAATTTATACAAAAGAAATCAACACAGGTTTTGACCTGACATAAGTTACAATGGATTCTGTTTCGATGATGATGCTTTCACAGAAATTGAAAACTCTATTGGAAATTTATAAAATTGTTAGCCCAAACTACGTACCTTAATAAATACATGACGAGTTTTAAAAAATATGGCGCATAAGGAATAAATTGCGAAATTTTACTTCAATAATTGGTTGGTGCTTTCCTTGCTTCCTTTAACACAAAGCATTGCGTCCCTGACATTCTCACTACTACCCATCCGCCCATCACATTGATACTCTGCGACTTTAAGTGCGCGTACTGCTTCTTGACCTTAACATCATTTCTACACGGCCATTCTACAGTAAATATCGGAGCTCAAAAAAGTGTTAATGTCATCTAAAGTGAAGAGCCATTTTTAGGGTTGTATAGTTCACTGGAAAACCTTATAGTTTCGTCATATCGATCCGTCTGTCACAGTCACTGTCACACACCCTTCTAATCTTTTAATCGTTTTATTTAAAAATTTCAACACTTTATAAAAATAGCATTTAGTGTCACTGTAAATAATTGGTTTTGGATAAAAATAAGAAGAATCATCGTCGCTCATCAGACATTGTTAGATTTTGTATAACAAACGTAGCTCTGGCGATCTATTAGTTTTTAAACTAAGTTGTTATTAATACATGCACGAAATGTCATATGAATTCAGTCAAATCATTTATACAATTTTTTCACCATTGGAAAGCATATTTCCTTCAGATAGCCATACACTGTATTTTGTTACCTTTATACCTGATCACAAATATATCGACAAACCAATTACAAAAGCTTCTTCCGCACAAAAGACTTAATATAGACTTAAGAGTCACTGAATGGCTTTTAATGCAGTTTTCTTTCGTATGTAGAGTTATGATTCAGGAAAACTATAGGCTATTATATATAATATTGCAATTCCTACACATATTACACCGACTATTAATTTGGCGAAATAAATCAATTAATCGGGTTTATTGCTTCTTGTTATTATTTAAATAATTATTTTGTATCATTTATGTAGCAGTCTACAGAGAATAGTGATGATTTAAAAGTGAGTGAATTGGTATGTACACGTTGTACACTGGATCTGCGACACGAGCTCACGAAACTTGGTGGAACAGTGATTTTGCCAGTTGATTTGGTGAGGCAGTCGAGACCTTAACCCGCCCGCCCGTTCGGCTTATGCCCGGCAACGTATTCCACGCACGTACTCCTCGCTCGCCGACAACACCGCACATTTATTCGGTAATTGCAATTACAGCGTCATTAAGTGGACGCTTCGAAGGCACATTGAAAGATGATTCTATCGGCGAAATTGCTCACTTCGCACTTTTCCAATGGAGACGTTGGATTCCATTTCGACGCTTCTAGAAGGTAAATGACTTAATATAGAAAACCGTGACCTGTACTATAATTCAAATAATGATTACGATAAGATTATCGTTCTTATAAATGTTATGAGCTTCATTCCTCCTTCATAGTGAAAATATTGTTATACTGCGCAAAAAAGTCTCTTGCAATCTTTTGTGTGTTAGTTGTAGGTTCGCATTATCGCGACGCTGTACAAATTTCAGTTAATGTCCCTAAGAAATCTAAAGTTATTTAAAACTAGTTGATTTTGCGGATCACGTAAATGTGTGCTATTGATTTAAAAGTTAATATAGTCTTCTTGCCAAACGAACTATATTCGGAACTCTAATAGATACTCAAAGAGAACGACAGTGGAGTACAAAGTTATGTAGAAGTGTATCTGATATTTGGAAACAAAAAATAATTTTTCTGTTGCAGATCATGAATCATTCGAATTAATCGACAAACATTTCTGTTTGAACAAAAGAAATTTTGAATAATGAAACAGTTACTTTCTTTATGTTAACTTTCAAATACAGTTAAAAAGGAATACGAATATTAACGGTGCTTATCACAAATACGGAAACTAAATATGATTCAGTGATAGATTTATGGCCACGACATTTTTTAGCTGCTAAAATTGTATTGCAGCTTATTAAACTTTTACATATATGTATACTGAGCATTCGTATAAGAGAGTGTTGAATACTAGAGGTTTCGGACAGTACAAGTTCGGATTAAAGAGGGTTTACTGTTCATCAATGTGGCAGGTAATCCAGTATATAGAAATATACTCAAGTTTTTAATATTTTATTTTTATAAAATTACACTTATAAAAAAATTATACAAAATAATAACATAAATGTATAAACTTGAAGTATTGATTGTGTCACATACAAAGATTTCAGCTAATTAACATAATAATTTGCTTCTCGTTGGAAATTTATTGCTTATGCTGAAAGAGAAAGAGTGTAATTTAATTCACAGTAATTTTCTTAGTTATATAATCACGGAAGTAAAAGTGTGCTTACGAGAATATTTTATTTCGATATCCGTAGTATTGACAAATCTTGGATGCCTCTGTATTTTCACCGATTTAACAAAATGCACATACGAAATTTAACGAGCATATGTATTTTTTTAATACTTCTCGTTTTTTAACATGATCGAAAAGTAAACTCGAGACCGGTATAACATGTACGTATGATACGACGCGTGATAGCCAGGGATACTTATCCCGAAGCGTAGCGGTTTTTGTCCGCTATAAAATATACCCCTTGGTTCATGAAAAAGTTATTGCTTCAAGAATTTATTATTAAAATTTGTATTTCACCGCAGATTTTTCTCAATTCATTGAGCCAAGAATCCAGCAAATCAATTCAGTTGTTCAGGAGATATGATTTTTTTCTACTACTTTTTCAGGTAGTTGGACCATAAAATCATTTCCTTCAAATTTTTTTAACCTTTGATAGAACATCCTTTTTAAGATCTTACAACTACTAACAATTTTATTTGACTTGATGATGCCATTTTCGAGATAATAGACTTTTAAATTCATGCTTTTAACACGGAAGACATAAGAAAGACTTGTCAGTCATTCGTATTATTAATTTTATTTTGTATACTTTTCTCAAAGATCACATAAAAAACTAACCCCTGTTTCTTCAACATTCTACAGATGCATAGAAATTGTTGCAGAATTTGTTACCATTTCGTTTCTGCGTAACATAGTTATTCAACCTTAAATTTGCGTGAAATTGGAGGCGCGAATTGATGAACCAAGTTGAGCAATGTTGCCGCTATTGCTTCCAAGTGCGTGTGTATGGGTCTAGAATCTGTCGGTATATACAAACTTGTGTGAGTTGAGGATGGGCGCTGACAAAAGTTTAGTCCACCAGCAATATGCAAAGCGACGTTAAGAATTTCTTGAGCGAGCGATTAACTTTTGATTGATACTATCGCAACCCTACTACCTTATGGAGTTTAGTCATTCTTGAAAATGTGGCATTCACTTTTCTCACATGAGCTGACGCCACTCTTAAATGCTGCGGGTTGCGGAGGCAACGTGGCTGTGTAATGTTTACGTTACGAACTCATTAGTAAAGTCGATTACGTGTCATATTGGTTATGTGACACAGTCCAATTTTATTACTTTATTTGAGGATCAGTACTCTATTTAGGTAACAAAAGAGCAGTTAAAACTGTCAAGTTCGTAGTAGAGGAAGCTTTTAAGCTATAAGTAGCAATTATTAGCATTATTTACAATTTAAGGGAATGCCAGCTATTAGTAATCAGTACTTGCACAAACTAATTGCAGCACTTGAAGTTTGCGCTCCGTCAGCTAGGCACTTGGCAGCCAAGTACATATATAACTTGTAAAGTGTTAAGTCAAACCATTTACAATTTCAATACATTCTACCTATTGGAAATCTCTCTTTTGCTAATTCGAATCATTATTTGACTTAACGCTTTACAATTATAATATGTAAACCAAGGGAAATGCTCATATGCATGTCTAATTTAGTAATTCATCGCTCAAGGAATGCTTCAACTAAAAAGTTAAAATGACGTAAGCAAGCAGCAATAATTATCAATCATGTATCACTTAGCGATATACTAGCTATCGGTAATCAGCACTTGTTTAGCACATTTCATTACTTTAGATTATGCGCCATCTGAGTTACGCATTTGACAATCACGATAAACAAAAGTTAGACTGCGTATGAGGAGAATGCGTGAGAAGCACGCACGCATTAAGTTTTTTTTAATGTTAAGCGCTAATTTATTGTTAACCTATTGTTAATTGAGAATGCGAGTTAAATCGAGGTATCTTTGAATGAAAACTTAGCCTTCCTATATGATATCTATATCTTATTTATTATATCTTTTTAGGAATTTTAACGAATATGAGACGTTTTGTTCACTCATAAGATACACTAAAGGATTAACATCCAAAGCAAAATACGTTCCGAATACTTAAAAAAGCAGAGAAAAGTGGTCAGTTTCCATAATTGTGCCACAATTACTTTCAGCTAATTAATATACAGATTTGCGAAACGAGTTTATAATGACTATTGCCTGTTGCACATTGAAAGAGAACATTACCAATAATTATGTTCATTCGATCGGCAAGGATTAGCTTATGGCCAATTAAACTCTCTTTTGCTGGTTCTTCAAAGCGCTTAATGGACCATTTTCTTCGACTCGGCCAAGAATTGTGCAGTGGCGCGTATTATAGGCAAATCAGAAATCCCAAGGAGAGCGACGCTGTCGCTCTCGATAAACCACATTCATGCGGTGTTTTCCCCTGGCGGTCCAGCAAACATCCTTAGAGTTCCTCAGATTCAAGCTAAATCGCTGGCATATCTCGATGCCGGAGAACTTACGAGAACAACAAACAAGTCCGATGTGCTGTCGCTTTCTCAGTTAATGGAATATACCACGTATACACCGAGTAACTAAAATATTCCAACGCTAGTAAATGGACAACGTTTTGTCTTGATATTTCAGTTGTTTATAAAGCAACCATCTTGAATTATTTGTTCTTATAATGCCCCAAATAAAGTGGTTTTGCCATGTTGTATTACATCAAATGTGCTTTACGTCATAAAGAGTCGAAAATGATAAAGTAATTTTGCAAAAATCAACTTTGCTTCTTAATTATTGTGATTTAAAACATCGTGATACAAGTATGGTGTTTCCGACTACATTAATGATCCTTGTTTCAATTATTTCATACTTGTCATTCGAACTTTATGATCTCAAACCAAAGCACCTACCTTTAAGAACGGCGTACATTTGTTAGTTCTATTTTTTATCCATGTGTTATCTTTTTTTATAATACAAAATTATTTCAAACAAACATACATTATAAAAAAATACACTATTGACAAAGTCACACACTCCCTTGGTTATTAACACTAAACATCTCGGCACGTTATTGTATACATGTAACTATTCCTACTGTGAACGATATGATCTATTATGAAAGAAAGATCATATATTTTGAATTTGTATACAGCTATTTCTCGATTTACCATGAAAACTAAAGCACAAAGAAACATTTGTATAACGTTATAACAAATTATATATTTTCGTTTTTATTTTTAACAAGAAGGGGGAAAAAGAAGTGCATAGTTGAATCGAACTTTAGGTTAAGTCATTTGGGCCGACGTAGTATGTGTACTGTTAAATCATGCTGCTTGTAGATTCGTATTGTATAAATCAAACCGTTAATCGTTATTTCTACTTTCAAAGGTTGCATATCGAACTAGCGGCTGAAGAGTGACGAATGGAGCTCACCAGAAAGCAGGATGGAGATAAGAGCGGAGAAATGCGGACGAAGGTACGACGGACCAATGTGCTAAGCTCCGCATAGTTGAAAGTTCAGCTCCGCCGTGTTAAATTTTCATAAACCCTCGAAGAACAGTGTCTTTCAGTGTGCGGCATTCATAATGAAAATCTCTTTGCGAAACTCTGGCCCGTTCGCGACTGTGGTGCTCTTCATAATAGTCTCCGTTAGTCTTTGTGTACCCAGTGTCTATACGGCGACGACCTAACCGCGTCTAGGCTTCACTATGAATTATAATTTTCTATCTAGAAAGAAGATTGGCAAGAAGTTGCTTTCTGAAAGTCTTCAGGGTTTGTGCAGCGGTAAGTTTTCTTCGAAGCAACTTCTATTATTCGGTCCAGATATGTGTATGCATATAAATCTATCTAGGTATGCATGCGGAGAATACACATACGTACATGTATATAATAAGTAAGTTTTATTCGTTGATCCCGTAGCTTTTATTTATTTATTATCACAGTAACTAGATGGTTATTAATGATATACCATACTTATATAATACTATATCGTTATACATTCAGTTTATATTGTTTTTTATCTCGCGCATGTAATATTTACAGTTTTATATGCTATTTGTAAATATACTATTTATATGTCCTAAATGTTTGTTTGAGGACTTTGATTAGGATTATAAGTTGTTCTCTGGTTTATAAGGACACTCGCTGTATTGTCCAGTAAATTGTGATTATTTTCAGGTGTATAAATAATCCAAATTTTGTGTAAGCGATCAAGATACGGTGAGGAGTTATGTGGTAATTGCACTGATTACATATTTTGCCCCTGAATCTTCCATTAGATATCTATGCATTAATTATGCATGCGTATGTGTGTTCTATTGGATTTGTACATTTTATAGCAACTGTTTTTAGAAGTTTTCCGAGGTCCAAAAGCTGGACCCCGAAATATGTCCCTAATTATTTCAGATTCTAACTCAAATAGAACAGAATTCATTTACTAGAAACTAGAGTGATACACTTTTTGAACCGCTCCTATAGATCTGTGAATTCGGCGTAGAAGTTTATACTGATACTAGAAAATTGTAATATGCGTCGAATAGTTGTTGTTTGTTTTTTAACGCAACCGCGAGGAAGAGGACGAGAGAGAGAGAGCAGTCGTTTTCCAGGGATTAACAGTTAAAGATCAAAAATAGAAAACTGAAATAAGCAACAGGTAGGGGGAAAACGAGATCCTGCAACATAACACGTATGTATTCACTTCCTTTGCGGTATAAAGGTTTTCGTCCTTAACACTACCCAGGTCAGAAAAACGCAAATGGTAGTCCACCGCACTAATTAAGACAATTTTAAATGACTTTCGTGCAACCACATGTACATGAACATTGTACTAGATAAAAATAGATTTTTCATTATCATTGTATAGTAACGGTAGTTTAAAATAGTAGAATACTTATTTTTTACTTCGAAAATAGTTGTTCGCGTCAAAATTATTATACTTTCAAAAATATTGTGTTATAGAAATTATAATTTTATCTACATGTTCGGTCGTCGTGAAATTCAACGTTCTCCACCGGAACGCTATTGTGTCCTATTTTAACAAAGACAGAATCGACAACTCTTGAGATTTTGTATCTTTATCATGATCAAAAAGTGGAGAAAAAATTGTAAAAGTTTACTCAATTACAGCATACCCTGGAAGCAGATATACGAGCAAAGACACTGAACTAATTACATCAATTAATTATACGAATTGAAAAGCATCTTCTGTTCACTTATAACATACAATAAAGTATTAATAAGTAAAAGCAAGATTCACAACGTCCAGAATACATAAATATTAAGGAAATAAGTAAAAATCACATAAATAAGCAGAGCGTGGTTATGATCCTATCACCATTTGCTTGGGCTAAAATTTGTTCTTGTGTTAACTCTGAGTGTGACGTTATTTAGTTATTCTGAGGCCGAGGTAGGTAATATCTTCATACTTCGATACCCGAAATTAGTTTAACAGTAGAAATGGAATACGCACAAGAAATACATGTTTTTGCATTCCTCGAATACCGATCTATTTAATAATCGAATAATATCCTGATTTCCGGTCTTTTCACTTCATTCTTTTCAAAGTCATTTGCACACGCGTCTATGTTCCATGTTATTTAAAATTCAAACTAATTCCACAGGAAAAAGTGAAAATTAACTTTGCAATCTGGCATTTGAACGATTTTTTTATTAGTCAATAATAATTACCTACTAGTAATGTGCCGACATGGAATCTTCCCACTTCATCTTTGCATGGACTTTAGTACGCGTGTGTCCTTTGACATTTCTGCTTTATCCAATCGTTATGAAATGTAACTAAATGCAACTAAAGGAAATATTATAACTTTAATTTTTTTTAAATTATTATCCTTTACGAAGTTATTCATTTCGTTTCTTATGTATCTTGAGAAAGAAGATAGCAAAAATCCTTGAATCTTCATTGCTTGAGTCACGAAACTGACATTTTAACTCTAAACGTACCACGCTTGATCAAATACCCGATTTTGCATTCCCGTTAAAAGCAAAATGGAAAATATAGAATTTCTTGTATTAGTATCTAAATGTCATTACTTTTTGTATTTAATTGAGAATTAGCGGTACCAAATCGAAAGAACGTGACATTTATTTGAGAACTCGTTAGTTAATTATATAGTTACGGTAGGAATAGCTATACGTATATGTATACAGTGCCGGTACGTTTAGTGTTAATGGTCTGATCCTTACGGCAAGAGCGTGTCTAGGTTGAGATTGGTTTTACTTTCGGAAGTTAACGTGTGCATTTCCGAGTAGATTCTGTGGCGCACGATGTTCATGCGATGTTTCATTCAACAGCATAAAGATAGCTCAATTTGCATTATCTCGTTTCTTGCGCGGCCCATCTGTACGTTATACTAACCGTGCTACGACCGACCGAGATCATTCGAATTATCACATGATCTCAATAAAAGAGAATATCGATCGATTAGAAAATAGCAATAACTATTTAAGCACTGTTCCCGGAAAGGTCTTCTTCGAACTGTGAAATACTAACGAGTAGTAAATCCGATGTTGGACACGCTTCGGTGAACCTCGCGATTGAAAAGTTTAAGATCATCAATGTTGGAGCACTGGTTGAGGTGGGCAAGATATTAAGTAGGTCTTCTCTAATATATTACTTTAAGGGGATCTTCTCGTCTATACAGACAGATCTGGTCAGTCAATTTTGATAATTAATTTTAAAGAAACGCATAGAGCTACAAGACTAATATTTTGCGCATACTTTTATAATTATCTTCACTTATCATTCTCTGAATTATAATAGTTAATTGTACACAATACACAAAAAGTTGTTATATATAGAACGCATCGGTTGAATTAAAACTTTTTGAGTTTGTGGCACCAATCGCGACTTTTCCAGTCACATGAAAAGTATAATTTTAATGTTCTTGTAATCCTTAACATTAGGACTACTGTTTCTACCAAATCGAAGTCAATAACTGAAGGAAATGCTGCAAAACTTTAGATGTATATCAGGTAATGAAGTTAGTTGTCATCGTTTGATGAAATATTTTGTTATAGTTTTTATTCTGATGCTTGTGCGTCTCTTTAAAACTAATTGCCAAAATTGAATCGATAAAAATGATCATCTAGACTGGAAAGTAAGTGCTTTGGAGAGTTTTTCTCGAAAGATTATCAGAGCTATCGAAATGAAATTGTGATATTATTAACATACTAAGTTATTCGTTTTCTTTTCATTTACTAATTATACTACTCTATAGTTTATACACACGCGGCGTGGATCATATGCAAGTCGATTAAGTGTGTATTGAGTTAGGGAACTATGCATTTTGATTGAAAAACTTTGAAGAACAACAAAAGACAATCATACAAACCGAAAATATGTCGTTGTCGAAACATTTTTATTCTCTGACTTTCAAAAACTTTTAATTTTTAATAATTAGTATATTTAATCTAGTATTTAAGAAAACTTCTACACTCCAAATACTTTCCTTCACCGAGAGCGATCTACGTCACATAAACATTATACGGTATGTAGAAATAAAAAATAACACTTATAGCCCAAAATGCAAATAATAAACACACCAACTTTTATTTTGATAGCTCTGATAGTTTTTTCAAAATACTTTCGGAATGATACGTCTCTTTTTCAACTGTCTCAGTGGGGAAGGTCCCGTAAAACGCTTTTGTCAAATAAGCCATGGTTTGTAAGAAATTAACAACAAACAGCGATTGTGTATAGTTGTGTAATGAATGTATTATTTTCCATTCAGGCGTGAATAAATAATACTCTTTCAACAAATTGTTTGAAAAATTTGTACTAATCTATAAAAAGAGAAAGTGTGTATGTGTGTGCGCGGTGGTGGTAATCTCAGAAATTACTCGACGGATTTGGATAATTCTTTGATCATTGGAAAATATATTTCCTTTGAATAGACGTAAACTACTTTTGAGAGACCTTTTTGCACAATGAAAAGTTGATACAATCCCGAAAATCCCGAAAATGACTAAACAGACTTTGATACGGTTTTCTCTGTAAAATGTTGTAACATTCGTCATTTACATAGGGTGTTTTACTCTTCCAATATAAATAATTGTATCAATCTATGATTTTTTACATACATCTACACCAAACGTGCGCATGACGAAATGTCAGTCGGGTGAAGTTGAATAAGATAGCTAGTATAGTTCGAAATATTTCGATAACAATCTAACGAGAACAGAATTTCCCATGTGTATTGACAAACTGACGCCTCTCGTCCAATCGGAGGACGTTACATTGTAGGTTAATGTCCCCACAAACCAAGGCTGATTCGAGCAAACTGTTTTGGGGCATTGAAAAGAGGACCAAAACCTACTTGCAGTATCATGCCGGGCCCAATCGGTGTTCCAACATCGAGATTCCCTTGTAAACAGTAAGAAAGTGAGGGAATATGTAGGCATCTGAGGTCAGACAATCCGCTGGAGAGGCCGACATTAAGAAAGAGAGCGAAGGCAGAAGAGAATCAGTGAAAGTAAAGGAGAGAACAAGAGCGAAGAACAGCGAACTGGTTCTTACTGTGGCCGCTGAGTCTCTTCGTAACGGAGGGCTGTGCAAACAGGAACGCAACTCCGATGACGTGCGTCTCGGAACCTCTACCAGGGTGGTCCAATCCTCCGGCGCAGGATCTCGATGCGCACGATGCAAACACTATGTCAATTAAGGCCGATGCGAGCGTCGACCTTTAATGCTCAGGTCCGCTTCCCTCGATTTTTCCTCGGGTTCTCGCTGTAACCACGGAACACGGAATACAAGGAGAGGAAGATGGAAATCAATCCTGCGGCGCTTTCACTTATCAAGGACTTATCATACGCGGTAAGGCGGAAAGAAAGTTATCTCTTTCTCCTAATCTACAACATCCTCTCGCATGAAGTAAGCAATCTGGAGCAACGAATTTCTTTCTAGCTGGTGGACTTTCATATTTATCTTTGGTGTAATTGATATAAGCGGATCGGTAGTTTCTTAATAGTGCGATATGAACTACGATATGAATTCGAGACACATGGCTCGCGGTGCTATGGCTATTTTCAAATATATGCATTCTATTCTTTGTATTGTAAAAATGCATTTGCAATAATTATAACTGCTATTTCCTTTTACCACATGTAATAACGAAGCTACCATTTAGTAGAAAAGTACCAAGATTCGCTATCTTAATTTGATGAGATATGGTTGCTTGTAAGAACATTCAAGATAAGTAATTTAATAGTGTAATTGTTAGAATTACTGATACACAATATGCCGCGATTTCCTTATAAGCGTTATATTACCAAGTTATTTTTTTTAAATTCAAATCTCAAGGAATAAATTTGACAGGGGATGTGGATCGACTAAGTCATTCGGGAAAAATATGTATTGAACATGTAAATAAAGGGCGTTGACGTTACTTGAATTAACAGAAATGGGGATAGGAAGAAGCGCATAATTGATTGTGGGTGGAGAAAGCGAAAGAAGAAATACATTTATATGTATAAGGCTACGGTAATCGGGACAATGCCAGCGACAGTGGTAAAGGCTAACGCTCGCATCGATTTAATCCACGTCGGAAACCACCCGAAGGCATGTCAGTATGCACCAGTCGACATAGTTATTAACTACGTATGAATTAGCATAGGGGAGTGCGGGGCAAAACAGGAATGCTAAAGATAATTATACCTAAAACCACACGTATTGCTTATAAGACATTGATTAAAGCATTTTCGGAAATGTTAAATTGTTAATTGCACACGCTGTTTTTCTTCATAGTAATGTAATTTTGGCCCACTCTATCTGATTGATGTATTTATGTGTGAACTGCAATAGCTGTAGTTGTGTATACAGAACGTTACCCTGTCTTACCTCGCAAACTGGATTTGCTCCGCTTTTAACTATTTTTTGACTCTGTCAATATTTCGCGAGGGATGAGGAGCACAGAAACTATATGTTACATTCTTAATACAATCCTACATTTACAATAGCTAAACTAAGTATTATCACACCCAGTATTTTTAAAACAAACTTTCTTATAAAAGTAAACAGTCTTGTAAATAGAAAATGTGGTTCTATTTAGAGACAAAACTTTTCGTCTTTGAGAACAAGGTTTTTGAAAACACTAGCTGTGCAGGTACTTTTTTTATCGACTGTATATGTGACTCACACTGCACTTGAATTGTGTCAATGTACGGAATGTTGAAAATGTGATGTCGCCAATATGTGTATATGATTCTATGACTTAAAATTGAAAAAATAAACCCCAACACTCGATATTGCAAACAATCCACTAATTTGAAATTGAAGAATGTCTTGTACTTATCTAGAGGAATAAGAAAGTGAAAAGAACCGTAGCTCTTTGGAGCTATGCTTCTTTCGTTATGCTAACGAGTGCTTTACTCTTGAAATTGTGATCAAAGTTTACAGCTGATTATAGCTTGTAAAATCGATAAAGTTTATAGCAAGAAAATTGTCGAAGGTGTGAATTCGTAACCAGAACTTGTTAGCCAAATAGTGAAGTTCTCCGTAAAGGCAGCTATAATCTTCAAACGCCACTTTGCGGATGGTCGTAATACTCGTTTTAGAGTTGTGGTTCGCTCAAGAACCTCGATTTTCGAAAGTAATCGAATATTTGCGACATCGACTTGGACATATGCATCATATAATGTCTCGACAGCCTCTCACAAACCCAATGCAAATATTACCGGCACACAAACAATGTGCCTTGCGGAAGTGATTTTATGCATTCTTACAGCAAAAATTCGCGAAATGAAATTCTGAATATTTGTCGATGATTCCGCTTATTGTTAGATACTATGTCGTTCGTTGTAGCCTCCTTCATTATAAAAGTGTATGAGTAAACCGGAGAAAGATAAGGCAAAGTGATAATTTGTTCATTATTATTCCTCTTCCCAAAATAGTCGGTGGTCTCTTTATTGCACAACTAGCAATAAAAAAGTAAAAGAATGTAATGTCGTTGTGTTTATACAGAGTTGGACGAAAACAGTGATACGATGTTACAGGAATATTGTCTGGTTGTTTCCGCCCCACCCTGTGTAATGGGTTATTTTCATTTCAACTATTTCATGAATAATACTCTTTAGAAAAACTGTTGAAAAACTGTTTGAAAAGTTTGTATTAATCTATAAAGACCGAAAGTTTGGATGTCTGTGTGTCTTCGAGATAATCTTAGAAACTACTCAATCGATTTGTAGAATTCTTTGATCATTGGGAAATATATTTCCTCCAAATGGACGTCAACTATTTTTGATTACGCTTACTCCACAGGCAACCGAGCAATGAACATAAGTATGTCACAAGACGGATAGAAAAGTGTTATATTTAACATTTTTTGTGTAAAATTTTAATGTTAGATATTTAGATATAGAACACGGAACAATTTTGACCAATCAGAAGATATTGGCGAATCTTGCTGATATTCACGTTTTAAAAACTTTTCTAAATTTTTAGGATTCTTCCAGTACTCCTGGAGTATCTGAGAATAACGAATAGAAATTTGAAAGGATACGGCATATGCAACGTGTAATGAAGTTACTTGCTTTAAAGAAATTATTACATTATGAGTTTTTAACATGTAAAGCAGACATACATTATTTTATATTTACCGAGTAAGCAGAATGTTATGAATGATAGTTTTACTTCATATTTCCACTAAATCTATCCAAAAATATATATGAAATTGCATTCGTTTCTTCAATACCATGTTCAATACCATTTTTGCAGACCCACATCAATCTTCGATAATTTTGGTGTTAACTAGAAACATTAAATATTAAACTCGGCCTGCAGAAAACAATTTGTCTGAGTGTGCTTGAATGATCGAGCGAATAAGGTGAGCTTGGCGAGGAAGTTGACGCTTTGAAAATAGGGAAAACCGAGCTTTCGACGAAGTGGAAAAGAGCGAAGAATGAGGGGACAAGAAGTGGAGACTGACGAAAGTTGCTGGCGTGGCAATGGGCTTGCGGATAATTATTTATCGCCTTATCAAACTTTTATAATCCCGAGCGGAGTGGGAGAGCACGTGCGAGAAGCGATTTGTGCCGGTATGCATCCGCCAAGTTTTTAACGAGTTCTTAAACGTCATAAATGGTCCTGGCGCGAAGAACCGCGCCGGGCTAAGATGAAAGTCTTCTTCGGTGTCCGCCCGCTTTCTCCCCCGTTTAATACGTGATGAATTTTTATCATCTCCTTCCTGTTTCGTTTGCAGCCTACGTCCCCGCTCACCGATAAGTCGCGCCGCTCCAAAATCGAGGTGACTTAATTTTCCCGGATATTGCAGGATATTCCTCGTTGACGTTGACAAGCGCTTGCTATTAGGTTCCTGTACCTTTAGAGTTTATCGTCTCAAGCGTTTCAGTTTCGTGAAAACGCTTATACAATAGCCAGCATATAAACAGGAAGATTCTCTCAGCGTAATATAAAAAACACAGTTGTAGTGTTAAATGTAGAACAAAAACGTTCACGTTGTTAACAAAATGTAAATTATCTCTAAGTAGCTGATTTTGATGAAGCATTTAAGTATGTGCTAAATTTATATTATTAGCAGCTGAAAGAACACATAGTGTTGAATTATATAATGTTATATAAAAATATACTTGAAATTTAGAAGTTGGATCATTCCACGCCAAGTAGATAATTTTTTTACGGTCATTATGTTTATGACGTTGAATTAGGCTGATTCCAAGTCCTGATTACTTAAAATTATTAAAAGTAACATCAATTTTTCTCGGAGCCTGCACGCATAAACAAATGTTTACTTCAGGTTTTAGAGCACCTAATAATTGTGTTCCTTATTCATTGGCTTTGAAAAGAGTGAGGTTTCATGAATATATTATTAAATTTTTTGGGCAGTTAATTTATGGCAGAAATCTTCCCCAAATATTGCAAAATTCTCTTCATCGACGTTGACCAATACTTGCTCTCACGTTTCTTGCGATTAGTGCATTGATAGTTTGAAGAACACTTATACAGTGGCGAGCATATGTATAAACAGGACCATTCTTTCTTCATAATATAAAGAACATAATGTTGTTAAAAATGACCAAAAAATGTAATCTCTGTCAGCTTTTAGCGAGTATTATTTCCATATTGAAAAAGCTGAGATTAACACGTTGACGCCGGCGCGAATTTTTCATAGGGCAATATGACCCACCGGTGGGTTATGCCGGTGTCAACGTATTAAAATTGCTAAACTAAAATGTGTATAAACATGTATATAAAAAATATGCACCAACTTCGAAAATGGGTTGAAAAGTACAAAACAATTTTCGTCTTATATATATTCACTAAATAATTCCCCTGTTGGAGATGGTGCACTAATATTAATGTAAACGTCTTCTTGTTGCGAAGTCTCCGAAGATGGTGGTATTTAGCAAGTAAATTATATTGTGTTTTTTAGCGCATGTTCATGTTAACTATTTTTAAAAATTATATTTTGTTGAAAATATTTGTCACTGTAGAGGTCAAGTTGTCATCAAGATAAGAGTGGCGTGAAATAAGAGAAACTATGGAACATATAAATTACAGAATTGGAGGTGAGAATGATAATTATACGAAGAGACACATAGCTCTCGCCTTATGACTAGAATGAGGTCAAAACAACTGACTAAGCACCTTGACAGTAGAAGTAAAGCAACAGATTAAACAATAATGCGAAATAACTGGCTAAACTGTTTAGTTTGGGATTCGTATTGGAATACGTAACCGTCCGTATTTTCCGATTTTAATAACGGTTTAATAAAATCGATTGAAGAAAAACAGCTATATAGGAATAAAAACACAAACAAGCATTAAAAATAAAACGTGCATAGTAGGATATTGAAAATATAAAATGTTATTAATTCGGTGTAAAAATATTTGTACTGTTATGTCGCAGGAATAGCCGCATAGATGTATTTTCTAAATTTTCACTACAACTCATCGCATTGACACTAACTTAGTATTTAGGCTTATAAAGTAAATATAAGGCGTATATGTAAACCAATCCAAAGGTTTATATAGTATATGCATTATATAACGAAGTTGCAAGTTGGATATCTGCTCCTTTTTCCAGATTTGTAACGCGTGTCATTAGCAATACCATGAAACATTGATATAACAGAATCAAGCCGAAGAAGAAGGACGAGTTCCGAGTCTACTTATCCAAGATAAAAAGGGGAACATTAGAAAATCCCAGTGTGCAATTTTCAATATATGTGGTACAATCATACTCATTTTAAATTAGAAGAGCATGCCTCACTATTAGTTCTAGTAATTGATTGAAATATTAATTCTCAGAAGCTATCAGCTCCAAACGATTGATAGAAACATATTTATTAGAAATGCATGCCTCGTCAATAGACAACAGCTCCGAATTCCATTCGGAATTGGAAGATTTATAACAATATAAACACAAAAAATATACACCACCAATATTTCCTCGGAAAACAAAATTATCTTTTAAGTTAATAAAGGGCAAACCTTATCTTACTAATGCCTTTTTATTGCGTTGATATTTTGCTCCTTTAAAAGCCACTAGCTCATAACACTTAGGTTTATGACTCTATTTAGAGACACTATTTCGTGATACATGCGCAACGTCTGCTCGGAAAAGGCGAGCGTTTCCCTCACAAAGGGGTTTATACATATAGTCTCTTATTTGAAGTTCGTATAATATTGCATTTTTTATCTTACAAGGATGCTCTCTTGCCTTCAATGCGGCTCTTAGAAAAGAAGAAGACTCGGTGGAGTTTTATAACAGTTCGGTCACCATCGTGTATCCCCATAGTAATGCATTATACATAACTGGACACATATATATATATACTGACACAACAGTGGAAAAATCAATTTTAACTAACACGTACTGCTGCGATGTTTATAATCAATGGCTGCTTAACGAAAACATTTTACACGTTCTCTGAGGTACTTAGGATAAATATTAGAGGTACTATTTCAATAGTACATGTTTTAGCGTTTTGTTTATTTAGTACTTGATCTAGAGCAGTACTACGTGTTAGTTTAAATTGGTCGCTTTATGAATACTCCTTACACTGACAGTATTTTAAACCTGAATGATGTCGTTGCATCACTTTTTACATCCAAACTTCGACTTGGCACGCGGTTTATATACATATAAAGGCGAAAGATATAATAGTTGGGTTGAACAAAAATAAAGACTTTTCATGGGAATTGGTTACAAGTTATTTTAACAAATTCTGATTTACAAAGATAGTACGCTTTTTAACCGGTGACTAGTCCAGCACTCTTTTCTTTGTTCGCTTTACGATTTTTCTTCAATGGCTGCGAGCACATTCCAGTGGGTGTATAATAGCGTGACATGTTTTCTGATGCCTCCAGAAGAAATAACATACAACATTTGAATAGTTCACGATACTGTAATGTATGTTTATTTACTTGTTTTTTTGATACTTATTCTAGAGTAGCGTTTCACGTTTCAATTAAAATTTACTGCTGTGGAAATACTTTTCACACCGGCTGTATCTGCCGTAAATATATTGTTTGGAGCTAATGGATCGGAGAGCTAACAGCAAATTAGGGAATTAGTAATCTCAATCAAGAACAAGGATTAAGGGTCTTTCAATATCAGTTTATTGAATCATTTCCGTCATTGGTTATCGACGGCGAGGTATGACCTCTAATATCGAATAATAATATTGGTTCATTTATGAACCTTATTTCCAACAGACTGGTAGTCTGTTGGCGAGGCATGCACCTCTAATAATATAGATAACCGCTATGCGGATTACTTACAGTTCAATATACGATCGTATGCGCCTTCTGAATTCTCTTGGGTTCTGTACGTCTTTGTACGTCTATCTTCGATGAAGTGTTTTGGCTTATTGAAATGACAACTCGGTTGTCATGGAATATAAACTTTGGATCGATAGATCCTTTTTCTACTTCAGATCAAACTCATCAGTTTTTCTATACGTGCTACTTCAGCACTTTCAAACAGATCGAAACATATATGTCTTATTATATGTTGTAATGGGAAGGGTTGTGATGTTTTTCTCAAAGAGATTGAATTTGATGCAAGATTCTGAAGTACACAAAATGGAATTTATTGAGAAGAAAACCTAAAAATAGTACAGGATCGGGTAATAGTCGAGATTGTTTGATAGGTTTAAATTCATTGATTTGATACAATTGGTAACTGTCGAAAACAATTCTAGCAACAATATTCTATGTTAAAAGCTTCGGGCGTCCGGCTTTCCCAACCGAACTCTCTCCATCGCATTGTAAGGTTTTCGAACTAAACGAAATCGCATAGGCACCCGGATAGAGTCCGCTGTACTCTCCGAATCGGTTTGGCGACCGACTTCAAGGCCATTCTCTCCTCACTTCAGGGCGTCCAGGAGTACTTTCCACACTCTCCTAGGGAAGGCGGGTGTCCGTGCAATTCCCTCTTCTCTCCTTGGCCAGAGCCGAGCGGCTTTACTAGCCGTTTCCACCATCCCAGGAGATGATCAGGCGATAGCTTCTCGGTCTCTCCCTGTATCCTTCAAGTAGGGTGAGCGCGTACGCGATCACGATTTTGTATGACGCCGTTGCTAAGTTTGTCAAGCCGCCGGTACCGCTATCAACAACGCGGTAGCAATACAGCTGGCTGCCACGATCGAAGTGTGTTCTTCGCTCCCCGCCGCCACCCGAAACATCGCAATGCTTCTCAGGGACAGCATTAGGCATTGTTTCATTATAATACTCTTTTATATGAACTCGTGTTTTTTAACTTGTGCTTGATGTCCGTCTGTCACGGTGCTGTTGATGGGGAGGGGGGTCAACATTTCAGAACGCTATGTTTTAATATTATATAAAAGCCTAGGGTAAGGTTGCCTAACTCGCCCACTTTTCACATTCAGGCTTTTTACTCAAATGAAGAGTCATATCTTTGTATTCCTCGTTCCTCTTTCGTATGGATTTTTTAAATAGTTTTAATACATTATCATCAGTTAAAAAATAATTGATATTGCAAACTTTCTAAATCTTGCGATTTAGGCATTTAGTATCCAACATTGCACCTCAAGTCGCCAAAATCGCCCCCAATGAAAAGTTATAATTTTAATAAGGATTTTGCGTGTGGAGCCAAAGGAAGTGAATAATTCATGTTTGTAGAGGTAACACATTAAATAGATTAATATTTTCAAAGGAGGCATTAATCTCAATAGGTAAAATAAAACAATACTTTATTAAAGGAAGCCATTGAAGGACACATAAAAAAGGATTAATAGTTTTATCAGCAAAAATGCTTATTTTAGTATTGTAAGCATTATCAGTTACAGCAGGTATTACCTTTTATCTTATCCTTTTTGTAAATGAACAACACAATGTAGTGTAAAACGGTTACAAACTCATACCAAGAAAGAAATTCGCGTCGATGTATATCGGGTACAGTAGGGAGGTGCGATTTATCAAACTTGGTAACATTGCAGTTCTTTTAATTGTTAACCTAGAGAAATTAATGGAAGAAAGAATTTAATGTGTCAATCTAAATCTAACAGTATTGCTTCATTATCTATTGAATATAGATATACTATAGTATAGAGAAATAGAGAATTTTCCATAAACATTAATAATAATTCTGATTGCCCGGCAAATGTTTAATGAGAATTGAAACATCATTGCGATACTCTACAGATGTAAACTCATTCAATCAAAAACAAGATGGTGGTACTTGAAAATTTTCAAGCAGGGAAGTGTGATTTAGGAACGAGTGCGATTTTCGTGACCTTACCCTATTTTAAAAAATTACTTTTTAATCTTTCTCTTTCACTAATAGAACAGATAATGGTATATCTCATCGCGGAGTCTAGGTATAGCGATGTTAGCTTTCCAACACACGCAACAATGTTTGTGTCATTGTGATACGTTGGCAACAATGCGCAATAAAATATTGCATTGCAAAGTGATGCGAGACAGGATATTGCTTTCCGTGTGCAGCCGTGCTACCAATAACTACGTTAATGTGACAACATGTTTGTGTTGCAGCTCACTTTCCAACCTGTCGTTGAATGTCCACTAGAGGGCAAGGGTGAAATCAACATCATTAATTTCCGGAGTCAAAAAGTTGGGAGGGTAGTTAACAACGTTGCAAGTTTGAGGCAGTAAAGGAGTCAGGGGGCAAAGCGTATTCCATCTTAATGGAATTTAAAAAGGCCGATTTATGGATGCCTTTCTTTGAAAGTTTGGCAAGGCTAATGCTTAATAGACTGGACGATGGTTTTATGACGTTGCTATAACGCCTTTATTTTTGCTAGTACCGAAATGAAATTTAGAGGATATTTTGTTCTATCTTTGTGTTTTAACAGGGAGAAGGATAACAAATAAGTGTTACACTGTAATATATATAGTATTTATATTGTAATGTATATTAAATCATCCTATTTATTATTCAAGTATTTTTCAGTATCCCTTTCTGCTTGGGAAATAAACGCGACAAAAGAAAAATGAAATTGTTCTGTGAAGCGGTCATTTTATCACTTTAAATCTCATTTGGACAACGGCGTAAAATTATTCTCCGCTTAGAGTAAGCTGTTTCAGATTTCTGTAAAATTTCTGAATTTGTCTAATTCCTATAACCAAACAGTTGGGAATGCGGTTAAAACGGTTGCAAGTTCGAAGCAGTGGAAGAGTCAGGGAGCAAAGCGTATTCCGTCTTAACGACCACGGAAAGCGATTTATGGATGTTTTTCTTTGAAAGTTTGGGAAGTTTAATGTTTAATAAAATGCAAACTGTCTTGGGAGGAGTATCACGGTACTCTGCAACATAGCCCTGAATCAATACGGACGTCGCAAATGTGATTTTTATTGCAACAGATTGAAAGTGCTCCTTGGGGAGATATGAAGCCTAGTCTTCCTGGTTATTGCGCGACATATATGAGTTAAACCGGCGCTCTTGTAACAATAGGTGATCGAGGTAACTGTAGAATTATCAATCTGGATGAAATGACTTGTTTAACATTTACAACTCATTTGTAAAATATTTAAAGTTTGATGTTCTACCCGGTTCCGCCCGGGTAGTGTTTCATGTGCCTGGGTGGATTATACGGGTGCTTGGGGGGTACTGACTTTCATAGTATTTTTTCGAAAGCAGCGAAAAATACTTATTCCGAATTGGTGGGAACAGTATGTATGTTTCATCAGTACAGATGGTTTAATAAAATCTTAAATATATCTCTAATATATAAATAAAACCAATAAAAGTCAAACACTCGGTTTTAATGAAATGTTTAAATATATGTCTAAATGTAGAGCAAAACAGATTTTTTAGAGATATTCTCCTAAGCTCAATAATTATAGCCATAATGCCAACTTACAAGCAAAATGCAAAATCATTGCAAAATGTAAGAACCATTTTATAACGATTTTTACGAATTCAAGTACGATAAATTGCACCTTATATTACGAACCAAACGTAATTCTACTTCATTTCGGATTTAGCACACCAATCCAATAATTTAATCACTTGAAATTCTTGCGCTTAATATGTTCGTAAACAAATAATCGCAAAACAGTTATGTTTCTACGTACTCCAATCAAAACCAATTACATACTAGCATACTTTTGAGCAAATTAAATTGGATCTAAAAAATGAAAAAACTGAAAGAATTTCAGAATGTACCAAACCAATTTCATGGAAACTTGAGAGAGAATGCATATGATATGTAACTGATATAACGTGTAGCGAAGCCTGTAGCAAGAACAAAGTGGAAAAGTAGTACAGGAATAGGTTGTAATAAGGTACACGTATACGCAGGACATCGAAGTGAAATGATATAGGCTGGTTAGTGAACTGGGTGAACGCGTCGAACGCGAAGTGACACGATAATACACTCTACGTCAAAGGGAACAGAGTAGCAGGTAATGCGATAGCCTGATAGACATTCGATGCTAGGCAGGACTGTTTCTACTGGTCATATCTGTTCCCATTTTTGCAATCAAAATCTCGGTTACTTAATTAAGTTCTCCATTACATTGCTCAGTTCCCGTGAACGTAAATCGATAACGACTTGTCACAGTACATGCATGTTGAATTTCTCCAGTGTCGAAGCACTGTATTTAACTTTATTATAGTGCAACTCCAATAGAATTTATGCTATAACGAAATTATGTCCACTTTTGGTGTTTGTAGGAACCAATTATAGTAACCAATAGCGGAACTCTAGAATACTCTGATGGATTTCCGGTTTACTCTAACTATAGTGTCTGCACTAACTATAGTCAATAAAAGTTAAATTCCCAAAACCAGTTATTGAATGAATGATGTACATGTACATATAGTAGCCATGTATTGAAAATTGCAACGAATAAAATATCCTTCCAAAAACATTAAAATGCAAAATAGTACGTTGATTCCCTCAGATAATTGCTTCTTGGCTTTTCTGAAGCAGATAGGGATACATTCTCCCCAGAAATATCACATATTCATTAAAACTTCTAAGAAGATATAATAAAAAAGATATAGGTAAATATCATTGAAGAAAACGAAGTTTTCATTCAAAGATACCTAGCTTTAACTTGGAATAGGAATTAACAATAAATCGACAACGAATTTGCAAATAACATTTAAAAACACTTGACGCGTGAGCGCTTCTTTGCGAGATAAAAAATCAATGAGAAACTAATTTAAACAATATAATTTCTTGAAAAGTTGTTTAGCAATATTACCATACGCCAAGTTTCGCTATCTTTTTCAGAAAACGAGATAGGGAAGCAATTTTCTGAGGCAAACAAACTGCTACTAGACACATTTTTTGCAAATTTTAATGTTTTTGGAAGGATTTTGTGTCTTTTTGTTAGCTAAAAATAAAGATAGTAAAACCAATGGTTCGATTGAAAAATTTAAAAGTATAATTATACAAGTGTCGGCTGGCATTTATATCAAAATATGTGCCATCTCATATGTGCATGTCTAAGTTATGAATACACTTTGACATTAGAATTAAATCAAACAACAATTCAGATCGGCTTAACACTTTACAGTGTTATGCCTCAGATCGGCTTAACACTTTACAATGTTATGCCTCATATGCAGCTAATTTTGGTTTACCCTGCCTTTAGTGCTGGTGTTTAACAAGTAAATACTGATTACCAATAAATAGCTAGTCCACCCTAGAACTATATATAATTGGTAATCATCGCTTACTTCCATCATTTCAGTCTTTAGCTGAAGCGTTTCTTCAACTACGCACTTGACAATCACGATACTCTAAAATTAAAGTGCATATGAAGATGATGCTTGCCTAATATAATTTGTAAAGTATTAAGGTGTAAAATAATTCAAATCAGCAATGACACATTACCAATGGTATTATAATAGTAAAGTGTTAAGTCAAACAATGATTCATCTTAGCAAAGGAGAATTTACCAATAACTAGCATCGCCAGAAATTGTAAATAATTGCTAATTATTCCTTAAAAGGTTCATGTGCTACAAACTTGATAATTTTAACTACTGGTAATTAACACTTGTTTACCAAATGCAGGGGTTTGTGAGTTACGCACCTAACACTTTTGATATTTCACAATTTGTAATAACCACAAGATCACACGAACAGAACCAAGAATAGTATGCTCTTTTAGTAACTAATAACGCATGAAATTTCAAATAACATAATAAAATGGTTTTATCGCCTTAACCAATGTGCCGGTAAAGCAAAGAGGTCACAGCTTAACCAATACAATTCTTTTACGGCTTAGAAATATTTCAATTTTAATATAAATTTGATTGTTTATAAGTTTATATTTTGAAGACTTGCATCATCAAACACTTGAAGAGAAAATAGAGGCAGACACCAACAGAATTTTGAATGGACTATCATTATGCTAAATATTTGTCGGTAGAGTTGAGTATAGTTTCAATAGAGTTGAATCGTAAGGTCTATGCACATAGGCTGACAGTTCCAAACAAAGGTGGCCATCGTTTATATTCCCTCTTCTAATCAATGTTCGTGCAGTTTTTCATTTGCGTGCCGCAGCAGTGCGATGCAAAGCAGCAGTTGCGGACTTTATAACGAACGGCGGGTAGTCTGCGCTCTCTACACGTGAATTTCCGTGGCTACGGTAACACGAGAAAGTGGATCGCGTTCTCACCTAACAGTTCAGGTATTTACATCACTGAAGATACAATCGACCGAAAGGTTATCGAGGGTCAAGGATCAGGTGAACCCTCCTGTGTACCTACCAATGCATCGAATATAAACCTTCGTGCGTTGATAATTTAAGCTACTATTCACGTAAAGATTCATAGTCAGTGGTATACCTACTGAAAAGTGGTATGGTTTCTCTCAAAATGAAATTGTTACGCTCATTATTTGGACAAATCCTAGTTTGAATTGAATATACTGTAAATTACATTTGGTTATTTGGAATTACCTATAGCAATGTCTTTGAAGCTTGAAAAAATGGCCGTTAAAAAATGATTTACGACGCTAGTTTCAGAATTTTTTATATTCTATAAACTAAACTGTTTTTTTATTTAAGAGATTGACGGGTCTATTTAATCAAGTGGATAATCCCAGAAATTTCAATCGAATTGACTCATTGAGTGATAAGTTAGGATAGACACCGATTCAACAATGGAAGGACTTTCCAAATATTGCTATAGCGTGTCTGTCAATGTGAATGTGAAAATAAAATGTAGAAGATAATTACTCCGAATTACGTACTTTAACAAGCAGAACAAGTTAATACATAATTGTTATACTGGCTTCTAGTCTGTACGAAATTATTTTTCTTATCATACATGTTTTTTTAAATATCAATTATCGTTTTGAAAATAAACGGTGAAATAAAAAAAATAACTTTTTTGTAAGGAGATCCTTTTATCCCTTTAAATGCTTTTTGAAAAGCAACGTAAAATTATTCTACGATTAAAGTTACTCTAGATTTCCACGAAATTCAAGATTTACTTTTCAAAACTTTGGTTTCCCCATTTGGTTTCTGCACTTATGCAATAATTTCGGAATTCGTATTACATAACCCACTGTTATTGTAAAATATCGCGTTCTCGCTTGCCCTGGTATAACTTGTGAACGCATACTCCAATTGGAATGAAATGTATTGGAAATATTTTGATCTGCTTTGCAAAAAAATTTTCCTACTCTAATTCTTCTTGTATTTAATATTACTAATATTCTCTCTAATACAGCTTATAAAATGGGTGATAATAAATAGTTAAAGAAATTGTTCTAATTGAAATTGCGTCAGAAATTGTTATTGGCGGATTTGTATATACGCCCTCATGAGACTACATGCGAATATCGCACTATCTACATCGGTGGTTCTGTGCAAGAGAAATTGTCATAAGATGTACCACGTGTTGATAATAGGACGTTCAGCGCCAAGTAGAGGTAAACAATAAATTCAACAAATGGAAATGCTGCTATGATTAGTCATTAATAAGGTGAGAATGTCTATCGTGATGTATTTTTAATATTTTTTAAAAGCAGTGTGCGCTCTTGACGAAAGGACGAAAAAAATCAAAAACTAGAATAGAGTCGAGCGACCCTCCAGAATCTCGGCATCGCAATTGCCTGAAATAATGCGAGTTCATTGCAAACATCATTTGCCGTTTTCATAATTATTTGCCATACACACTCTGTAAACATAGCAGTATAAAAAGCACTTTTCTTTCTATTTAACTTCTAGTTGCAAATAGTTTTCCAAATTAATAGATAATTTGCTCGGGTTTGAAACTGTAGCATGATAAACATGGCATTCTCTGCTAAGCCTTCGCGAACCAACTTGGATAAACACTAAACGTACCACTGCCTGTTAAATAATGAGCTTCAAAATATCTAATTTTTTTGTTATTATTGAAATGTTGTTTGAGCATTATTTTTCGTATTAATTTGATAATTGGTTATACTTAAATCAGAAAAATGTAATCCTTATTTTATAACTGGTCATTTGATAGTTACAGCACGAATAGTTACATACAGTTCATAAAAATATTATTCGCATATATCCCTTTTCTTGAAATAAATTTAAATATAAAAGAAAATTTCGTTTTTAAAGTGAAATAAACTTTCTTAAAGAAGAATATTCTGCTTTTAAAAGAGTATAAACAGTCACAAAGCAGAATATTTTCTCCTTCAAGAAAATTGACTTTGGAAAATGAGGATGCTGTACTACTTTTTTTGCCAAATATATATATGTAGTGGCGGTTCATTTAGTTAATGTGTAATGATAATATAATGAATAGGGAACAAATAACAGTTTACGTTCTTATTCCACGAATTCTTCTCAATCTCTCAGTGCAGATAGAGGACGCAGGTTGAAAGTCTCGAAGACCCCGGAGGGCGATTTTAGTTCGAGCGGTACCGAAACGAAAACTTCCATAACGCAGAAGGGCTTACAATCAAAGTTAAATGGTGCAAAAATCGCTCCGGAAGAAACACGATAAACCCGGCATGATTCGCAGTCGGATATAAGTACTTGTTTACCGTGCGATAGGTAAGATTCTCTGAGAAAGCGGTTCATTTCGCGCAGCATCCCACTGACTGGCGAGAGAAAGAGCAATGGTTGTCCAACAAAAAGAAAATGAAGTCGCTGCACTTCCCCTTGAACTTCCCCCCTCTCTTTTTCTTTCCTGTTTTCTTTTCCCTTTTATCTCCACTTCACATTGTTTCTTTCTCCTTCACACTCTCAATGGCTCCATTCTATAAAACGACAGCGATTTCAGACCATTCTTAACCGGGAAACACTATCGTTGATCTGAATTACGATTAGGAAGCTAAACACATTGATTTAGCTTCTTTCAACTACTCACAGTAATTACTCGAATAAAAAACTATAATAGAAGGAAATACATGGCGAAAGAAATAAGCATAGATGATAAAATATGAAATGCATTTTCATTTGGAGTTGATTCGATATCAAAGAGTTCTGAGGCCAATTACAATGAGCTATACAAAAACAACTCGCTTCTACATAATCTTTAATAGATTCCCTCCTATATCGACATAAAAGGTAACAAAAGTGTGAACAAGTCAGTCAAGGAACCCACTACTAAAATATAGACTGAACACTGAATTTATAAGTGTAAAAACTATAGCCTTTATAATGACATAAATACTAAAACAAAAATGTACTTTAACAAATACTTTGGTCCATTTGCAATATGCACAAACTAATGGACTACGCGTCAACTACTACAGTATCAAAGAATCAACTTCGTAGAACCAGAATAGTAAACAATTCAGCATATCCATGCAAACACTCAACCGAAACTTCTCACATATTCTTTGACAATGCCAAAGGCCCAATAATTACAGTAATTAACAATTTGACAAACTGAGAAACCAGACTAAATACAAAGGTCTTTAAAACCATCTGCAATTCTCTGGCAACAAACAATATTAGACTGAAATCGCATTTTTATACCATCGTAACATTCCAGCATATGAGTTAACAGTTTTAAAGCCCGCAGCCATATTATCAATAAATACAGTAAAATACTCCTATATTCCAAGCTATTGCGAATGTCCTAATTACGAACGATCTAACTGTTTATTCAAAGGATTGACAAATAATCTTTAAATGCATGAGGCATAACACTTGAAGAAATATTGGTTAATTGCACTAGTGTTTAAATAACTTGCACGGATTTATGAGGGAATTGAAGCAGTCCTGAACTTGAGATCTGAATCTTTACTCCGTGTAATTATTTTCTTCAATTTCATTTATTTTCCATCTTTGTTCTTGAAAAGTGTTTCATTTTGGAGGCAAAACCATAAAATTTAAGTTCTTATAAATAAAAATTGAGTGCCTCAGCTTAAAAGTTAAAAGTTAAATCATCGATATGTTTTTCGTGCAACAATCAGTTCTATATTATGTGTATTTGATGACATAATTACGTCTGTTACGCAATTACGCACAGCGTAAATACTAAAAGTTACAGACCTGGTCAAATAACCAATTTTAGAATCTAATCCCCTTATACATTTTTTCCGTTCATGTTAATAGTGAAAATGAAAATACATACTTTACATCATTATTATGAAACTGTTGTTTTATGCGATAGCTTTCATACTTCATTGAATATTAGCTGTACCAAAATGGAGAAATTTAACTTTGGCTTCGTAACTATAAATAGTTATGAATAAAGTGCCGATATGCGCATTTGGTCTTGACTAATTTCTCGAATGTGCATACAATTAAACACAACAACTACTGAGCAATGGTATGCAGCACTCATTTTTGGGTGAGAAAAGCCATAGCGTTGAGAAATGATGACGGGAGATATAAGAGGATAATGTAGAAGAGACAAGATCGTTGCTCTTGAGAGTCTTTCAGAGATGGTCTGGATGTGCCCGGCGTCCTACAAACGAGGAAAGTTCTCGATTTCGATGACCGTTGAGATGCTCAGCGTCTGACGATCGGACCCACGTCTCATAAATGTATGCTACGTGATGACATTCTCGTTGGGAATGGTTTTGAGGAGCTCGCATATAAAGAATAGTTATGGAATGTTCAAGGCTGTAATCCGATCGTTTTGTCCGGAATATCTCGTCGCAAGAGATAACGAATGATTATAAATAAACTTTCAGTCAAGAACGTGATACGCAATTGAGTTGTAGAAATCGCGTACGATCAGAAGTACACTGGCTAAAAGAAAGTATTGGCACAGCCAATATTTTCAGAACAAATTCTCGTAAAAAAGAAATCTCTCTCCTCTAGGAAGATATACTTTTACTTATAAAGATCATTTTCTTAGTGAAAACAATGTACTTCTATTTAGAGAACAGTATTTTCTTCTTTAAGAACATTTTTCCACAAACACTAAATGCACGATTACTTGTCTTATTTACTGCACATTTACTTCTATAACAACTAAATTCTGCATGCAACTATTATACTTTATGCAAAAAAAAGATGTATCTAAGTATAATAAACTAACTTTTCTCTTTAATTATATTTTTCTATTTAAAGCACCAACTGCGACAACTAATTTTAGTTTTAAAAGTAGTAAATCTTGTTTTATAAGGATTACAACCAGAATTTAGTTTTGTCTGAAGTTCATCACATAGTCAATTTACGTGCGATACTAGAGAGAAAGGAAAAAAGTTTTGTGAGTTGCCAAAGTGCGGGAAGTGAGAATCAACATCAAATGGCATGCAAGAAAATAAACATTGTCAGGAGACACGGATTCATCTCGGCATCAAGCAATTTTTTATTTTATCTTTAAACGAAGATTTCATCTACACTTTTGTACATCCAGTTCCATCTGTGAAAAATGTAGTGAAAAAAAGTATTTTTTTGCTCCCCATTATGTTTACAATTTTGTTATGGAATTTAAACATGTCTCAGTGGACAGTCTCCCAAATTGACGTTAGTAGCCAACCCTTTTATTGCGAAAGGTGTATTTCTATATACACTTATAAGTCCCCCTGCGAATATCGCGCTCTCTACATCAGTGCTTTTGTGTATGAATTGCGCGATACTCAAAGGGTTACAAAGTAACGTTCTCTATCCATGATCGTACAATAATTAGCAATTGTCGATGATAAAATCAGGATAGCGCAGGCGGATGATATTAAGAGTGCGCAGGAAATGCGCAGAAATGATTGTCAGTGGACCAGAAGGTCCTCATACGGAAACGCAAGCTCCGATGGAATTGGCCGGCCTCCAACTAATACTAAACATCTTGACATCTATATTTGCGCGCGTTTAAATTGCGTTTCGACTGCCGCTCTTGCAGAATGTACATACCCAGGCTGCTCCCCCTCAACATCCAGACTTCTCCCACTTGTTTCCCCCACCATCCGCCCGACTCTTTTCCGTACCGCGCATCTTGGAATGAAATCAGCATCTCCATTTGATTCCTCCCGAGTCTCTAGTCCTAGGTTATAACTGTCCCTCTACATACACGTATACATACACAGAACTATACAGGGTGATTCTCTTGCCTTGGAATTCTCGTTCTCAGTTATTGGCTGTTATATGCAGGACAATTGCAAATTATCTTGTAATTTTAATAATACTTGATTATCTCTCAGCGTCTTTCTGTATCTTATGCGTTATGTAGTTTAGATAATGTAAATAATATATGTCCATTCGGAATAAGCAATTACCACAAAGTAAGATGATACTGGTATTTACAATTAATGAAACATTGTTTTTGAGACTATATTATGCACCATATATACAGTACATGTAGTGTATGATCGCATACAATCTATTCATGTTAGGCACATACCCATACTAGAGATATGCATATACACGTCTCATAAACAGTGGAATACAATAATCTAGATTCAAATATCACAAAGAGACTGCGTATGCGAATACTTTTTTTTACCTATGGCATGGTATGATAATACACCGAACGAGTTGTTCTGAATGGATAGCAACGCGTTGAAATCAATATTTGACTGTACTATATCATTTACATTATACGTTCTTGGTCATTTATAAGTATCCCGTATATACATCCTGTATCCTGTATATGTGTAGCTGCTTATATTAGATTGTACGGATTCAAAGGCAAGTGAATCACCCTGTTCATAGTGGTTCGCGATTTTTCGAATCACTACGGTCACGTATGCACTACTGTTTGTAGAATAATTATAAACTATCTGGAAACTTTAATTGTACACAAACTTCCCTTAATTCGTTTGTACGTCATATTAATTATATTGAAATTATATTGAGTCTTATGTTCTTAGAAAACATATAGTATTATTAGAATAGATATAATAAAAAGCGGGGTGCGCTTGTGTCCATTCAAAGGCAAGTGAATCACTTTATACGCGTACATACAGGTATACGTTACTGTACATTTGATTGTGACGACCGTTTCGCCCGAGGAGCGCGCATGTAACTTCCACAACTTTTCTGGCCTTTCCTTCTCCCTTTACTCTGTCTTATAAACCTTTCGTGACTCGCCGGACTAGTTGTATTGCTATTGCGGTATTCCGCACGGCGCAAAAGCGAGAAGCAACTCACCCAACTTGCTGTATATGCAAGTGTGTAGATCGCAGCGCATTGCGGATGCTTTCGTTTGAGGGAAAAGTTGCTCACCTGCAACAGATAGAGGGACTGGACTCAGTGAAAAATCTTGGCGCTATTTCGTTATATGGCTGTGATGACAAGGAACGGCAATCCCACTGACAAATGAGCTGAAAGGTAAGTACTAAATGGCCGGAGAATCTTACGAGTGAGACATGTATATCATGACATTTATTATTTATTAATCTTAATAAAAGTTCGACACAAGCTCCTGTACCGTTCAATGTATCTGCATCAAATTCAGCATGAGTATCCTTCGATACCTTAGAAAAAATAATACTAAGGTTTTCACCCCCTCAAACATTCCTAAAGCCTGCTCAATCTTAACTTAAGACCGAGTAACTTCGTATAGTAGTTCAAATACTGTGTTTTCAATAATTGTAGAGAAAAACATGCGTGTAATATAAACGGAACCATACTCCAAAAATGTCAATTCCTTAAAAAATATTGTACAACGTACAACTAGCTCGCATTAAGCTAAAGCCCCCCTACAAGATTGAGAAGCGCCAAGCACACAAAATGCCACCCAGGTGAAGCCGGATAGGATAGTTAGTAATTGATAAATGTAAAATTAGTCTATGAAAACATTTGGTTTGATTTGTTGGACAAAAAAGAATATCGTTGTAATTTGCATAGAGTACAGCAGAAGCAACGACAGCATTAAAAGTTGATACTTCTCGAATTTTGTTTCGTAATTTCCAATCCACCCTGTATACCGCGGAGGTCCGGGATCGGTTCCTCTTGCCGTGATTGTGTTTTCTACATTTCCTTACCCTGTCATCATCAATGTTCAGCATATAGCAGTGGTGATACTTTTTCTTTTACATGTCAATGGCTTTCCTTCTACTTTCTCATTTGCGTTATATTCTTGCTTATACCCCTCACTTGCGTTTTGTCCCCAATAGTTGTTTTCGTGATTCCCGATTAAATCCGTCTAAACCCAGTGAATCAATTTTATCGGATTGCCTGTCATACTTTTTTTCGCAAGTGTCGAAGTGCCGACGCAGCAAACTGATGGTGCTGTGACCGCAATCATCCGAGTTCAGTTGTTCATTTTGCGATTATTTTTTTTTATCTTTACGGTTAATTAAAAAGTAAACCATACGAGTACTTCAGTTCCTCGAACTCGATTAAATGCGATAAGTCTATTTCTGTAGACGCAGACAAAATCCGAACATTGAAGGAGAAAAGAGGAAGGAAACTTAAACAAATCGAGATGACGAGGATCTGAATTTGTGTCACTATAGTCATAACTCTTCTTTTTCTTTCTTTAATAAGGCTTATTTACATCACAGCAGGTACTTACAGTAATATGTAACAATAATAAATATATAATATATTCTGTAACATACACTTATATTTCTTTTTGTGAAGTCGAGGTAATGTTATACGAGGAACATTTAATCTCTTATTCTTACATATGCCTAATTTAGATTGCTTAAGTTCTGATTATTGCGGTCGCAACACCATCGCTTTGCTGTGTCACCACTTCGACACTTGCAAAAAAAAGTATGACAGACAATCCAATAAATTTGATTTACTAGATTTGGATGGATTTAATCCAAAATGGTGGAATAACTAATCGGGGACCCAACTTATTACCAGCGCATACAACGAAAATGAGAAAGTAGTAGGAAAAACGCAGAAATGTGAAAGAAAAAATATCACCACTACTCGGTGTCGAACATCAATGATAATAAGGTAAGAATATGTAAAAAAAACAATCGCAAGGACGAACGACTGAATTCAGATCGCAGTGCGTACGGATCGGTCATTTTTCTGCGCCGCCACTTTGCTACTTGAAAGAGAGAATATTGCAGGCTCCTGCTAGATTTGATTAACTGCATTTGAACGAATTTAATTGGGTATCACAAAAGATTAATCAGGGATGTTAGTTGTCGTAAGCGCATATTAAGAAAGTGGTACAGCTGAAGGAAAAGCTAAAAAAAGGCGACGGATGATACTGTGCCATAGTTGAATGTTAAGGATGACGCATGTAAAAGGCTCGCGTAAAAAAATCGCTTTGGATCGCGGGATTCGGGCGATTGAGCGCCCGCCAATTTTTCTTCGCGATTTTCAAATGCTGGACGACAAGACTGTTTGTGTCATCTTTCCCTGAGTTATTGATACACTGGGGTGAGGGAACTACGATTTTCAAAGTAGCCATCATCTTCCCCATTCCATTTCCCACAGCATAGCTATGCTTCCTATCACCCGTTGTATATTGTTTTCTTTTCAACCTTTGCATTGTCAAATAATGATATCAAAAAAAGCTACTTGAAAACTGTATATTAACTTATAAGGCGAAAAAATTCATGTGTACATGTGCTCTAGGTAATCTTAGAAACTACTTCTCCAAATGGACCCTATAGTGGCCAAGAAAAGTATTGGCAGACATTCAGTATGTGAAAACTGGCTTCTTTAAATAAATTTATTTCTCCTTAAGGACACTCTCTTGTTTAAAAAATGTGTTTCTATTTAGACAGAAGAGTTTCCTTCTTTAACCAAATTAGTTCCAAAAACATTCGGTGTATGAATACTTTTTTTTCTATTGTAGATCAGATTTAATTACGCTTACTCCTTCAGGAACTGAGCAGTGACAATAGATGTACCACAGCAAATAGCAATAGAGCTTTTTATGCACAGAAAATTTAAAGGAAACTTAAAATACTACGACATTTAGTTTTGATTTATTAAACAGTTTAAAAGTAACTTCAAAATTTTAAGGGAAGTGTGAAGTTGCAGTTATACATTGTTAGAAGATTTGTGGAACAAAGCTGCAACGATTTAGTTCTTTTTAAATTGACTTATCGTTAGCGCGCACACTAAATGTCACTCAAGTGGAGTTGGGTAGAACAGCTAGCAAATAATAATTTATGAGTTATGTAACTGTTGTAGCCAGCTTTGCCCGGATGGTATTTCGTGTGTAAGCTAAGAATGATTTAATTTAAGAAGTTGTTTGTTGTTACCAGCAATACTGATATTTCTTATATCTTCAGAATAAAATATACAATATTTTTCATCTTGCAGTTTAATTCTAATTTATTGGGTTTCCGGAGGTGAAAACTTTTGAAATCGAAAATTATAAAACAGCTTTTGGAATACGAAAATGCAATCCATTCAATTTTGCTCTCATTCCTTATTAAATTAAGGACATTATTTATAATCGTGCTTTTTGAAACTCTTATTAGGTTATATTGTCATACTATTTCACAATATATAAGCAATTTTATTCGTTTAAATTTTATTTCGAAGTTGCAGGTGAGAAAGTTCCCAATTACAATTTAGAATCTATCTGCTTGCTAAATTAAATCGTACGTATTATTAAGAACAACTTAGTTACTTAGTGATATTATTGTCATCGGGCTGAAAGTTACCCGAGGCTTGCGTGGCTAACCGATTGGGGTCGATGAATCAATCAATTACGTGGTAAGCCTTAGAGCGCGTTCGCGTTGCGCGCTTATTCACATTAAACGCTAATAAGCAACGGTTATAGCGTTCAAATTTGGTAATGCAAAAACTCGTAAACCAACTTATGACATCATTGAAATGTCATTTCTTGTGGTTAAAAATGCTCACAACTACGTTTTCTTGCACGGCAAGTGTACAAAGGTAAACCGCGCTCATTACTATCTCCATAGCAATTTACATTTATTATTACTACATGTTACGTCCTGATAACGAGCAGGATCGTAGTTTGGCGGTATTCAAAGAATGGATAACACTGATGAGACTGCGATTGGCGCAGGTTGAGACTTTGAATTTGTGGCTCTCGAGGAGCAAAGAAAAGGGCTGCGTATAGCGCAGAAAGAGACTGATGTCTCGTGGCTCTTAAGGAGCAAGGGAAAAAAGCGCCGGGATAAGCGGCGGTAAGGGAAGGAAGAGCTGTCGCGTGTCCGTAGTGTGCCACCGACAGTATTCATGGTGTGGGTCACACTGATTTGAATTGCCGCACCATATATGGTCATAAGCCATCGGCTCAAGCTGTGGCTAAAACAAAGGCGAATCGGCATGAGATGACCGGCACTGCCGTTTGGCAGAACGACGAGAGCACTCAGAGGAGACACAACGACTTGTGACCACGGAGAAAAAAAGGAACCTATCGCTTGGAAATAATTACGATTGAGCAGACATTGCTACATGAAGCATCCGCGGTAAGTCGACTCCTCTCTAGAATAAACTAATTTAGTGATGGGTCTTACAACCCCAATCACTAGATAATGAATATAAAAGATGGCGTATGCCCAATTGTTGGCGTAAGACTTCTTCGGAAGCAGCCCTGAATTAAGTAATGAATATAAAAGATGGCGTATGCCCAATTGTTGGCGTAAGACTTCTTCGGAAGCAGCATGAATTAGAAATGAATACAAAAGATGGCATATGCCCACATGTTGGCGTAAGACTTCTACGGAAGCAGCATAGACTCGAAACCGAATTAGGGAGCGTCTCGTTCCCATTATGATTTAAAATAAAATGAGTGTAAACGAATTTAAGGTGTACAATTTAATCCAGCCCCATTTTCTGTAGAAGTACACTTGCGAGAAACACTACAATGTTTCTACAATTGTCAATATTTTACGCACAATTGTCAGTAACTTGTTTACATAGTAATCATTATTACGCACAATTGCCAGTTCCTCGTTCACTTTTAAAGGAGGCACGCTCGTGAATATTCAAAGACAAATCGAAACATAAAAAATTTTATTACTATACATTTAAAAAAAAACATTTTTAATTAAAATATAAAGAACGAAGAATTATGCCCATCGTATGGTATAAAAAATGCCACAGACTCTACACACAACGAATACAAGTACAACTCCCGACAGACCTACAAAATATACTAAACTTAAAAGAAAATTGTGAAAAATAATCAAAGTGAAACTTACTAACTTATACTATTTAATGTAAAGTAATACAAAAATGTAAGAATAATATGTAATATAATGCATATTATATCGAGGTCGTTATCAGATCGCTACTGTTGTACAGCGACCTAAAATAAAATTTTAAAAAACAGCTTTGAAAATGATCAAGACAAAAGTGCGCCAAAAAGAACAAAATGATTTCTATTTGTAGCATCAAAGATTCAGGACATCGCGAACCTTCGAGAAAGCGCGACGGCGACAATGCCAAGGCAGCTTGTTGGCAGTAGCGGGTAGAGGAGACGAGGGACACGGAGCGCGAACTTCGACCTCGCGTTTGACGACATAGCTGTTGATTTGGCTAGCAACAACTCCTATAAAACTGCGGATCTCAGCCACGTGCGCCCATTACGTTGTTTCCAAAGGGAGAGAACGAGATAAGACCGTCGACCGTGCTATCTGAATCATACTCGGAGCGCTGGCAGGAGAGTTCAGCAAGAATACCTGGACGCCTGTTAGCCTCAACAGGAGAGTACGGTGGGTTTCCGTGGACGCTCTCAGTCAGGAGAGTTCGGCAATGATACCTGGATGCCTGACCGAGAGGTCAGAGGCTGACCGTAGAAGGAGAGTACGAGAAGTTTCCGTGGGCGTCCTTGACCAAGAGAGGTCGGAGATAATACCCGAACACCTGATCGAGGGAGAGCACGAGGAAATATTTCTGGACGCCCCTCAAAAAAAGAGATTAGAATTAGAAACTCGAGAAAGACTTCCGTTCTACCCGTTTCCTGATACTCACTGTTCCTAGCCCGATTTGTATCGTCTAAACCCAATACCTCTCTGTACAACCTATCTGTTTTGAAAAGTGAGATTGCCCTACCTCTGTGATGATTTTTGTACCCTAGCGTGTAACCAATTCCTAAACGAATCCTGTTCCAGCATATTCCTGACTCCGAAACTCTTACCCTTGGATATACAGTTTCTCTATATTTACTAAATATCGTTTTTTTCGGAGACGGCGCATTATATTAAATTAAGTACCTTTATTGTGCGCCGCCTACGATAAAAGTGTGCTTATATATAGTATAAATAAGACGACATACACTCTTAGAATCTTCATACACAGTTTTGTCGATGCGATAAAACTACAGCTAGAGTAAAAAATTATGATTGCATATGAAATATTTTCTAAAATTTGTCTGCTTCCCATCCATATACTTCAGTGCTGGAAAAATCCGAAATGCAAATAATACAATGATTTGCAATGATACAATATTTTGCGAGTAGTCGAAATGTCCCATTTCGGTAATCTAGATTATATGTTACATATGAAGAAATTTCCGAGACAAATTGTAAAAAGAGAACATCTATTTATACAAATAACGAAAATGTCACAAATGAAAATGGTTTTAAAAAACAGTTAAACACATCTTTTTTACCCCGTTGCTAGTACCAATTAAAAATGTGTAGAAAAGACGAGTAGATTTTAACAATTAAAGCCGACGTGAATGTTTGAATTTCAAAGGACATTTCCGCATTTTTATTATTTTTTCAGTCCAAGAACCATTATGTCTGTTGATAATATCAAAGCTCTTAGCCGCCCAATATTCTTTAAATCAAACTTCCAGAAACAAAATCTTGGAAAGTTGTGTGGGAGCGAAATATTCGATATAAACCGAGCGAGTGAGCGAGAAGTATGAGTAAGTGAGAGCGATTGAGTACGAGAGAGAGAGTATGAGAAAGCGACTGAGGAGAGAAAGAGAAAAGCGTATGTGTAGAGTGTGTGAGTGTATGCGTGTGAAAACATTTGAACATCAGGACGATCGCAGAAGATTCTGCCCCGAACAACGAAGGGCAGACGGCGTAGAGACTTCAGACGAATCGTCCACGTGTGGACGAAGCGGTGTTCCAAATATATTTCATCTACCGAGCACTTCCCGTGTTTCATTATCCTATAGTTGATAATACTACATAACATCGAACAATGAAATCCATTTATAAATCTTTTCACGAAATTCCAACTATTTCTCAGTATTTTTAAAACTCTATCCCAAATTTCCAATTACACATATTTAGATATGCACACGGCATGACTATACATTGATATGTCACGCTCACCGTTTTGTCGAAATGAACGTCAAATCGTCAATTACGCAAATTTGCATTCGTCACATATAATAGGTAAAACAAGAAAAATTCTATTTTGAGGAAATTTATTTACCTTTAAAATAAAAATTTTCTTCTTCAAACAAAACTTGTATTTATTTAAAAACAAACTTTTTTCTATATCAAAATTAACACCAAGAAAACAGGTGAATGCGAATACTTTTTTAATCGGTTCTGCTTAAAACGAGCAATAAAATATCCGCAGGAATGGGATAACGTACCGGCTGTTTGTAGACATATAGCTATTTCTACCGTAAGCGATCAAATGACTAGTTTTCAAATAAAGCTTATACTTTTCCGATTCGTTTGCAGCTAACTGTTAATTTAATACGAAAACAAATGCACAAAGTAATATTTAGATAATAATACAAAAATTACATATTTACGTTTGTATTTTTAATAAGAACGAAAGAAACAAGTGCATCAGAGGAATGGAGTTTAAAATCTGTTTGGAGTTCTCCAAACATTGGTACGGTTAGTATTAGAGAGTAATAGGAATGTCGGATAATAAACTAGGCGGAAGGGGAATAGGAATAGAATATTTCAGTGAGCAGACTGCTGCGATATGCGTGAAGAATGAAGAGGCAGAAGAGTCATTCGTTCCTCGGTAGATCAATTGACGCGAGCAGTGAGAGAGTGATGCGATGCGCAACTGACCCACATCGAGACTGGGTGGTCTTGGTTGGTGCGAGGCAGAGATGAGCACCGCTGCTCTGAACAAATGAATGAGTGTAGGCGAGCACGTGACTGGGAAGCCAAGCGCAGGTTCACGGCTGTCGTGTATGGTTACCCGGCACTCTCTATCCGAGGAACTCTCCTTCCCTCTTCCTCTCCTCCTCCTGCCGCGGCATAAATGCCTCTTAGCTTCAACCTAATACCTATACATATGCACTCTGCTCTCTATATTCCATCACTCTCCCCTAAACCTATAATGCACTGGCCCTCTCCATATCATTCTCACCCACCAATACCATATTTTGCACTAATTCATTTATAATTGTCATTGATGAGCCCATTTAAAAGTAACTCCACAGTTACATCCGGCCATTCATTTTACTTTTACTGCATTACATATGGAATGTAAAAAAGTATTTGCATGCATCCCTTTTCTTGGACTGAATTTCTATATAGATGAAATTTTATTTTCTACGACAAAACAATTTCGTTAAAGAAGAAAGTTGTTTTTTTTTTAAAGAAAAAAGAATCCGACTTTCCTCCTCCTACTACATCATAAACACCTCTTAGCTTTAATCTAATATCTACATATATGTATGCAGTCTGCTCTCTATCTTCCCTACCCTATAATGCACTGAATGTTGTCATATCGTTTTCATGCACCAATAGCCCCGGTGGTGCAATGCATCCTGTTTCTTTAAATCGATTCATTTATAACCATCATAAATGAACTCATATAAAATGAACCCCGGGCTTACTAGCTACCATTTGTTTGACTTTTATTGGAATATGTAGATATGTGGTAATATGTAATCCTAACTACTCATGAATTGTAGATAAATCTCGATGAGATTCGTATTTCGAAAGATTATCATAAGCTTTTTATCTTCCAGGTCTGAAATACTTGCGAATAATACATAGATAATTTTACCAAGTACGCCATGTGCAAGTTTTTTTTTAACCTGTGAAGTAATACGCGGACTATCGAAGGTGCAATGCTTGAGCTTTTTTTAGTTGGCCTGTGTATCACGGTCGTATTAACTTCGGGATTATAGGCCAACAATTTTTCTGGGTATGTTTATGGTCAATTTCGTATAAGTCTTGCCTAGATATAGGGTAAAGTGTAATTCTGCTTGCGAAAATAGATATTGTAGTATGGTAGATAAATCTTTATGACATTCACATTTCAAAAGTTTCTTGCAGACACTTAGGATTCTTCCAGTTTTCTAACACCTAGGTATATGCATAGAACTTTGACAAAATAGGCTACATGCAAGGTGTACTTGTATGACTTGCTTCCCAGAAATTATTAAATAGTATGATGCTGAAAATATGTACATATGTATACATTCCATCAGTAAAAAGAAAAGGCCATAATGCCCATTTCCCGTGATCGAATCTCAACATTTATATAAATAAAATGACAAATAAGTCAGCATCACTTGGCAAAAAGTCGTCACGCTATGAACCATGTGAGGTTAATTTCACCTTAAACACTGTGAATCTCAAATTCATATCATTTAAGTAACACCGGATCCTTTGCAATTTTAAATTTGCAACTTTAACGCGGCCCGGTTCATAGAAAATTAACGTTTGTTAAGAGTCGAGTTAATATAGTCCATATCTGATGTCCAATGTAACTGACAATAACACCTACTTTTCGTGGGCACCATCGATCGAATAATTGCTGAAGATAACTTAAAATCGGCACTCATCACTTTTAGAATCCAAGCATGTAATTCAATTTTAGAAGATCAGAGCAGTCATTCGGGAAGTCATAAGGGGACTCTTACGATGTATGAATTATTTACAAAATCAAAGTAATGCTACATTATTACAATGTTAAAATCAAAGTTACATTGACAGTAACAATGACATTTTTCAGAAGTTTCTCTCGAAATAATTAACGTAGGTGTGTCCCCCAAATTTGAAGTCGAGAACCACATGAGAATTTTGGAGATAACCATCGTCCCGTTTTATCCCGTTGTGCCTTTACAACAAAATAGCTATGCTCATTTATAATATTTATGAAAGACGCTTTACATTGCTGTATGTTATTTTAATTATACACGAATGTTTCTCGTCTTTTCACTCTGAATATTATATGTAATTTATGTTGTATGTAGAGAGATATAGTCAAATATACGTAGAATGGACAAAAAAAGCATTTGCACATTAAGTGTTTTTGGAAGAGGTATTTTTAAAAGAGAAAATTTGTCTCTGTGAATAAAAAGACATTTTGTCAAACAAGAGAAAGTAATCTTCATAAAAAAATATGATAAAACTATTGGGTCGAGTAATACTGGCTTTAGCAACTGTATATGTCTGAGCAAAAGCAGGATACGACAGTCTTTATCTAAAACCAATTGCACCACCCTGTACATAGACATAGAGTCGAGCAATCTGTAATCTGCACCTTCCACCTTCTTTTCGTTTCAAGTCCAGTAATACTGAGAGGAAGCGTTACGCCATCATGTACAACGCAAATAGAAGGTGTTCTCTCACACTTACATTTGCCACGTTACGTTATACACTATGTCAAATTTCATCCGAAGTTGTCCATTGGGAGATTTTGAAAAATTCGTGAAAATTGGGAATTCACAACACGACTGACCGGAAAGAGCCTCGTATTCCCTGACTGACATAAATACATATGTCAGACCGGTTACATCGACTACTGCAGTAGTATTTTGCTTCGTTGAATTCTCGATCTTCCACACTATTTCAAGAACTGCATTTCATCTGCAGTGACGCGGGAAAAGTATTACACCTGCTTATGGGATGCTTTACACAGGCTAACATTATTACTGTTTATGATATTCTTTAACGTATTTCTAATGTACCCTTGCAAATAGTACTTTATACTGTAACTTTCTTTTTAACCGATTTAGAAAAGAAGAAAATTGTCAATTCGAGGTGTATGTTTATTTGTTAGGTGTAGGGAGTGGTATATGTTATGCTGACATACACTTTACTTCTAATGAATTTCTGGCGTATCATTGCAAATGAAAGTTTACAATGAAACTTTCTTTCTAACCGGTTTGGGAAACCAGGAGAATCTCACTTCGCTGCGTATACTAATTTTTCAGCACACACAGTGCATTTGGAAGAAATTTTCTTATAGAAGATAATTCTTTTCTCTAAATAGAAATACATTTTCTTGAAGTAGAAAGCGCCTTTCATAAAAAAATAATTTTTCTTGGAGAGGGCATTTGTTTTATAGAAAAAGGATTCTAAAAATAGTGGATATGCTAATACTTTTTTATTCACTGCGTGTTATAAAATATAATTTATGAACGAATTCTACATATCTTATCAGATGCTTATCGTACTCCTTGAACTTTACGTGTATAATAATTTTGAACAAAGCTTAGGTTTGCATTTTTACGATGTGTTCAAACAATTTCTTCTACGGGCTACTTAATCGTTATTCTTATTTATTATTTACGAAGAGCAAGTAATAAATTATAAAACGTAAATTCCAAATATAAAAGCCAGAACATGTTACATTTCTGCGCATTCGGTTCATAGGAGTGAAATAAAACGAAGTAGTGTGAATCTATCTTCCATTCTACTTGATCCTACTTTAGTCACATAAACCGCAGCTGCAGAAAAGTAGTCTGTGATTCGCACTTAATTTCAGTGTATCCTGCAGAATTATTAACAATCATAGGCGGCAACCCTAGTGCGCTCTATCGTTATATATGTATAAACATACGGTTAAGTATAAAACAAACAACTGTATGTACATCTAGACGGCACATTATCTCTGAAGAGAAACCATCAGATATACTTGAGGGATAGCGTTACAAAAGCGCTAAAATAATTATAGTTTACACTACTTTTTAACGTCTTTCGAATCTTTTATTACTGTGAAAGCATTATACTTGTATGTTATGTATGTTTAAATTGTCCACAGTACAAGTGAAATAAAAAAATAATATACTCACAGTTGAATAAAAAATTACTTGCAAGTCACTACTTTATACAATGCGATATCTGTGAAGGTTCGAAATTTCTACCAAATAAAGTATGCGATTTGTGTATTAATGAAGAAAAGAAATTTGATCATACACCTTTGAGTGTTTTAGTCAAAAAGGTTATTGATTAAGCGTACTTATATGAATATGTTAATACTCTGTGCTCATTCTATTCGAGGAACAATTTTGGCACAATGACCCAAATCATTCTTTCGATGTCCCGCTGCTGTTAGCTAATATGAAATGATTTTGTGATGGGAAAGGCCTCCATCGAAGGATGAAAGATTAGTATACACCGCTTAATACTTGGTTTTGCACAACTCTCGACGTTTCTGAGTCATAACAGTCTATTAAAAGTTGTAAACTCAGTGTTGTTTTCACAACTGGTATATCTGTTACTAAAATCAGAGTACTGCAACACAGAACTAATATTTTAATACAAAGACACGTGTGACTAATGGTAGATGTTTTTACAGTTCCTAAGATTTATAGGCCTCAACTAATTGTGCAAATATATATTGACTTAAGTTGAAGGAACTGCGTTTTATCAAGTTTTCGATTTAGTTACTGCAATTTTGATACAAAAATCTAATAACTGGAAGACTAATGGTTATATAGTTTCAAACAGTTTCACATACCCATAGACAGTGGTACTAAACAGTGTCATGACTGTCATTCTTAGTAAGTCCAGCCCAGTATGTTAATATGCCTAGTGAAACAGGGCTCCATGCTAACAGAGGAATCAAAGCATAATGTTTTATTTTCTAGAGTTTTAAAAATGCAATCTTGTATATGTTTTTGTAAAACAGAAATGTTTTCCATAGCTGAAATGCATACTCTAATATTCACTGTAATATTCTGTACGCAGGCGTGTGATGATATTCTACATCCTCAATAGAATTACTATGCATTCCCAGTGCATACATGTATATTATTTGCCTTGCATATCTATAGAAATTAGTAGAACATCTCGCACTGGGAATCGAACGCATGACTTACTATTTGAATCTCTTTGCCTCACCGAGGCACTACTCTGAAAGTGCTCATTGCGTATTTTCTTTCCACAAGAAGAGTACAAACACCATCCATTAAAAACAGTGGAACAGCTACTGCTACCGTTTCGATCTCAACACATAGAGTAATGCAAATGTCTATTGCAGTTATGAATAAAGTATTACAAAAAAATCAAAGAGTAATACTTCGTTAAGAAACTTATTCACAGTCAAATCATAGTCTATAAGGTTATGTCGAGTTACATTCATTTTCTATCATACTCATGTATCCATACCATATTAAATACGGTTGAAATAGTAATAATGCCACAATTGTATAATATGAAACTGGTTAGTTGCGGTGTACTATAAATGTTTGGCTGTCTGAAATATTATTACAAGCATAGAGCAATTCTTTTATCATAATGGGGAGATTTGATGATAGTTCTGTAAGTAGTGCTATAAGTAAGACGATGGATTTTCATTTGAAAGAAACAGGTTCGATTCCACGTTCAATACGATTCACGTTTTTTTTCTGATTTCTCGCTTTTTCTTTTACTTTATATTGTTATGGAATGGACATCCAATGAATTCTATGCATCGCTATATTTTTGGCAATATGTAGACATATGCATAATGTGAGACAGTCTATTATAGTTGAAACTATAATAGTACTATGAACTATATTTCGGACTTGGACTCAGTCTCGGAAACTGGGGAGCTGGAACCATCACTAAGCAACTAATCAAAATTGAGCGTCCCTAAACAACTAACAAAGACCTTACCTATCGCAAGCGTATACAACGACAATGAAACAGTAAAAAATGGCAAAGAGACATAAAACTAAAATCTTACCACTAGTAGATATTTAACAGTAATAAAGAGAGAGTAAGAAAACGTAAAAAAACAATCGTGACGACGAAGAGCCGAACCGGGATCGTCGCAGTTACAGCTTCAACGCTTTAACATAAAAATATCAGCGATTCCATACAAAACTCAGAAATGAATTCTTGGGACTGTAACTTTTTCTTTAATGGAAGTGAAAGTTTTATAGCAGACGAAAACCGCTACACTTCGGGATAAGTATTCTCAACAATCGCGCACCGTACTATATGTATGTACCACTACTTGGCACGAGACTCTAACGAGTTTCCTGATCAAGGCACCTAATAAAATTAATTCACTAGATTTGAATGGATTCAAATGGAAATAACTAATCAGGGATATTATCAGTTACCGCAAAAGTATATTAAGAAAGTGAGAATGCAAGGGAAAAGGCAGAGTGAGCGTCTCTCGAGCGGCGGCGCACCGTGCTTGGACATTGAAAACAACGCATACAAACGACAACCGGCGATTGAGCGATTGAGCAACTGCCAGTCTTCTATCGCGAATCTCGTAAGCAGGCCGGCGAGACATTTTTGTTACCTTCCGCTTTGGAAAAACAGGAAATAGCCGGCCAAAAGCCCAAGGGGTGTTGCCTAAGTTACTGTTAAATAAGTCGGAAGTGAGAAACAAATGAGAATTTTGAAGATAACCATTTTCATATCCCCCTTTCTGTACAAGATAGCTATAGTCATTTTCGTATGTTAGACAATTAGAAGTAGGTACGGAAATGCACGTGTAGATCAGACCTCGTGGAGGTACCTCTCCCCTTCAGGGAAAAGCCAGTGTGTCATAAACCCCTAAAACTGGCTACGCTGACACAGGTAACCCGATAACGAGCGATGTCCGAGAGCATCACTCTTGGATGGACTGTGGCCTTGACACGACTGTACTCTCCGATTGATATTCGAATACACTTGTCCTACGTTTTACTTCATCAAATCCCTGACGTGTTACATTTATTCCACGCGCCCACCAACACAACTTAAGACGCCGTACAGTCTTACACGTACTTTCGGAACGCCCTGTAAAGAGTAACTGGTAACTGCTGACAGAATAGAACGCAAATAAATCACCCTGTACATGGCACGAACCAGAACAAAAAATATATTTAGAACAGCACGCATTGGTATGCCATGTGTGATTTCTCATTTGTCAGACACTGCAACTAGAACTAGCAACAGTTAAAATATTTCCATTCTTAATTTAAGTTCATTCGGACGGGCATATTTCATGGTGCACGGGGCGTGCGAGTTGAGGGTGAAATAAAGGTCCAGCCGGCGCAGTGGGCAGGTAACGTATGATCAATTGGACGCGAAACGAGCTTAATACGGTACACTCTCAAAATTACAGCCGCGGCGACTAGTTTGCATTTTTATTGGCAGGGCGAGAACGGTTAGGTCGCATTATTCTCGCGAGCAGTAAAGATAATGAAATAGGGTGGCGGGCATACAACAAAGTAGAAGGACCTGCACGCGAGAGCGCGGCGCGGCGCGGCGCGGCGCCCGGTTATTGCACTGTTGCCTTAGTCTAATCTCCACAGACACATATTTTATACAGTGCGGATCGTTATTCCCGGAAGCGCACGCTCTCACGTGCCGCACAAAGGGCGCTCGGTCGCTCACACACGTACTCGTTCTCTCGCATGGGAGAGAGAGGGCCAAGCAGTGAATAGAGGCCCGTATAGCTCTGCCCGAGAATAATGAATATGGGAAAGAAGAGGCGGATTCAATATTCACGGGTATATTCCATTTTCAGGCAATTATCGGTTTGTTTAATCGAACTATTAATTGAACTGGCCTGTAACGTGTAGTCGTGATTCCGATTAAACTGAATGAACGTCTGGCAGATTGGAAATCTGGGAGAATCCGTCCTTCCGCAACCTATCGGGATCTCGAAAAATGATAAAAAAGGTTATCCCGATAGATAGGGTTAAAGGCAAAGATGGAATTGGATTTACGGGTTTCCATGGACGGATTTTTTCTGGAATTTCTTCGAAAGAAGGAATTTCGCACTGTAAAACGGACGGGACTTTTTTATGGGTTTGGAGGATGAAACAAGACGAGAAAGAACCGATTGCGTTTCAGTTGATTGCTTTACCCAAAAATTGGTCTGGCAGTAGTTACTCTTACTCTGTTCCATTACACCAGTCAAACTAACAATAATTACTACAACAAGGGAAAACTCTTTAACGTTTACACTATCACATTGAATTATTATATTAGATTTTTCGAATCATAAATGAATCAACATAAGTGGAACCAACATGAACGCATCTAGAAATAACCATACAATATGTTATGTTATGATCATTACCACTTATTACACATTAAATTTGGCGCTCCAGCATTTTTGGTGCACCAGAAGAAGCTCAATATTATCTCATATATAATGTAGCAAGAATTCTTCTGTCATCTTAATGTCACTATAAATGCTAGGTAATGTAGTGCTGGTTCCACATATGAGTGTGTATGAGAATGGTGCGTAGGGAAATGTATGAGTAAGAGGCTGCAAAGATGAGAGCATAGGATTGCCTCTGTGTGTATATGCGAGTAACACCAGAAAAGATGATGGTCACGTGGCGCGGTGGAAGGCCGCAAAACGTGTGCGCGAAAGGAGAGTTGAAAAAAGCTTTGGCGAATGTAGAGCATAAAACTTTGTAAAGAGTCGAATAAAGCGTAGATGACTGTGGTCATAAATTTTGTTGTGTTCTTAACAATAATACAAATAAAAAAATACATTTTAAGTTAGGTTTTTAGTGGAGTGTATTAAAATTTTTACAATAATTTGTTTAGCCATCACAAAGTTTTCGATCATATGTGATTAACAAAATCGTGGGCGTGCATAAATGAAGCTCAACCAATACAATTATGGCTGCCCCACGGAGGGGTGGATGTAGCGACGGGCGCACCGGGCCCGCGCGTTGGGCAATAATTTCTGAAGGGACCCGCAAAACTCCAACTTCATCAGGAGACTCGGCAGAGTCTCACGTCAAGTATTAGTAGTATATATAGCACGGTACTTTTTTCTAATGACACCAGGTTTGGTTTCATAATGTAGGCGGATCGTCAAATTGTAAGCGAGAACAATACAGGAGTGTGCAATGCTGAGTCATTTTTAACCAGCAGTTGCTAAGGAGGGCGACGGAGCACCGTCGCCGAAGCAGTTTTTTCAAGAAATGGTTGCTGGGGGGTGATCGCCTCCGGAATTACCCCGGCAACGGCGATCTAGAGCAGCCGACCGATGTGTTTGGGTCTGAGTCCAAGGAAGAGAGCTATGACAAATAAACGAGCCTAATTCTCATGATACCTTATATTATTGAGTAGATCTCACCATTATTAACTACGCCAAAGGCTATTCAAAGAAGCAGTTACTATTACTCGGAAGCAGATCTATTCCTTACGTTATTTCTCTTTTCTTCACTATTATCAGCGAACACAACTTCTTACAGTATGTGCAATTTTAATTACGTACAAGTTTGCAACCGGCAGTGAAAGCTGATAGTATGTTTATATTCACTTATTTTAATTAGTTCATTACTACGCTGTACAGGCGCTGCGCGGCAGCGCTACCGCTCATCGGAACAATATGTGGAATCGTATTTGCTACTTTGAACTTACGAAGGTTCTTCTGCACTGGAGAATTATGTTATACGCAAATACGCAGGGATATAAATTACCTTATGGACATGTACTTGTTTCATATATGGTTTTAGAAACAGTTTTCTACTCGTAAAAATAAATATTCAAAGAACTTGAAATTATATTAAAATAAAATTAAGTCGTACTGTTTAAATTATATTAAGACAAACTTCTTGTTGTTGTATCAGCGCCTGGATTTTCATGGTTTATATGGAATTTTTTAGTTTTAATTAATCATAAACTTATTGCACTATAACAAGACATCTCTTCTGAAGTATCCTAATCATTGGATATCGGTAGCTAGAAAGATGAAACGACATCTATCAGGGACTGAAAACATAAGCTAAAAAAAGACGAAAATTTGCAAATTACTTTTTACTTTTTAATTCATTTTACTAACGTCGTGTAACTTAAGAGGGGCTGCTTATTCACAAAAGCAGGTGCATCAGCTTATGTGCAGCGTCAAGCGTATATGAATTTTTCACTTCAATTGAATATGTTGAAGTGTTTTGTAAAACTACTTAGAATTGTCGAAAGCTTACATTCCAAAGAATAAATGCATATGTATAAGGATTTCTGGTGCTGAAGTTTAGGAAATCCGATCCGAAAGTCAGACTTGCTAAGCGGCTAGTGTTGTCATGTAATCAAACTAAACCACCGCTGGAGCTTTTCAATGGATACAACTTTCTTGCTGTATTATAAGAGAAATTCTTTCTTTGCACTTCACTCTTATGGTTTACTGATTCAATTGGTTCGATTTTCATAATAAAATGTTGCATTCAAGTAAAGAAAAAGTAAAATATGGAACGCATATTATTTCACGTTCAGAACTTGGATAAATATCCCCTTGAGGCGCTAGCTCTATTTGATCCGTCGAGAAATCGGCGCGCTTCCGATATTTGCTCTTTATAATCGCCTTTTTCACCCTTCTCGCTAAAGTACAACCAATAAACGCTATATGCAGTTATAGCTTGGTTTCTGGCCTTTCAAGACGAACAAACCAAATTTTGTTCTTAGCAAGCTGAAGTTCAGCTCACCTTGTCAGCTTCGCACGCACTTTCCCACTCCCGATACTTATTAGTCTCGACTACGTTTTCTTTCCCATATACCCGGCAAAGCCCCACAAATTTTATATGTACTTATAGCATGAACCTCGCGCTTTTGAAAACATTAAATCAAACTTTGATTTTCGTTAAATAGGTTATCGTACTGGTTATAATTATTAGCTGTCCTACCAGGAATTGTGTGGTCTGGCAACCGTCTTTGTCTTAAACGTCTTCTAACGACGTGTAATTTGCTTTTCCATTCCTTTTCAAATCATAATCATAACGTGTAACATGTAGTCGAACAAACGTTTTACATATATGATTATGGAAGGCCAATTATTTAGCATGCATCCACCCAGTGCACCATTTGAATGGACATTTGTATTCAAGTGGAGTTCCATGCACTCGAAATATAATCACTATTTTCTGCAATGTAGAAAGTGGCAGAATGAAAAAGCCCAGAGAAAGGAGTGAAAGAACAGAGGATTCACAAATCTCTCAGCCTCAGCCTCAGTTTATGCCGAATCCGCCTTTTACTTCTATGTCTCTCCTTGCTTTGTAGAGATTAAAGATAATTTGCGAAAATAAATAAAAATGATAGGACTGAAAGGGTCAATACTGTTATATTTAATTACATATTTAACTATTCACGAACCAAGCGACAAACAGTTACATTGTGAACCACGTGGATTTAATTTTACTCCAAACATTATCTTTCTGCAAATGTATATTATTTAAATAAAAATGTATTTTAGTTAAAACGTTGGAATTAGACCGGCTACGAAACAAAAGTTCAAAAGAGAAACAATTCTCAATTTAATGTGAAAGCTAATTACACAAAATAACATTTAGGCATTAACACAAAAAATTATATATTTCCATTTTTATATTGAACAAGATCGAAAAAATTTGTCCAGGGTGGCACAATTTTTCAATATCAGGCATAGTACATTTAGTGTTAACCCCATGTGGTTCGCGGAGGGTTAATAAAGTTAGTTTGCCGTGAGTAACATGGTACGATTCGAGCAAGTGATCTGTCAATAGTAAACCATTTACAATGGTAAGGAAAATAGAAAAAAAGTGATAAATGCAGTTCGCAATCTAAACTCGATATCTGCAATTCGTATAAATTCGACATGAAATCTGTTTAAAATAAGGCCACATTCACATAATTTCAGGCAATTGCGATGGCGAGATTCCAGAGTATCGCACAACTCTAGTTTTTGATTTTTTTTCATCCTTACTTCCGCCAAGAGTGTACATTACTTTTACGAAATATTAAAAATACTTCACGATAGACACTCTCACCTTAATAATGAGTAATTGCAGCAGGATTTCCCTTTTTTGAATTTATTGATTACCTCCACTTGGCGTCGAAAGTCCTTTTATCAACACGTGGTACATCCTGTGACAATTTCTGACGCAAGAGTGTCGGATACCATTGACTGGTATTCCGAAATGTAAAGATAATCTACGTTACTTAATGTGCCATTGTGCCTATTAGAGAAATAACAATGCAGTGAATAGATGAATTATATGATTCCACATGATTCCGCTTCTATGCAATAATCCTACCAGATTCATGAGTCATACAGAAAATTAACAATAAATTTATAAAAATAAAAAGAGATAAATAGTCGAAATTATTTTTCTTTGAATGATACCATGAAAGTAAAATAGGAAAATGTCCTATTCCTATATTTCAAGTTACTGCAGCTTTGGGAATGTTCTTACACTGAGAAGACACAAATATTTTTCACATTTTTTTATTGAAAATTATAGTTTATAGCAGTCCTTCATACAATATGTTTATACTTTCTGAATTTCTTCAAATCAATCCAACAGAAGATAATCGTAATGTAACCATTGGGAGAACCCTATCTTATCAGGTGCCCATAGCACTTCTTAAAATACATACGTATGATATCCCCGAAAACTGCCTGGTGTTACGATGGGTTTTTAATACTAAACGTACCGGTACTTTACATACATATAGTCATTCCTACCAGCCATATGACCGTTTATTAAATAAAGATCATATGTTTCCGATTGGCAACACAGCTAATCGTCGATGTAAAACCAAAACTTATGCACAAAGTAATATTTAAATAATTATAACAAAAAATATATATTTTTGTTTGTAATAGGAACGATGAAAACAACTGTATAGTGTTCTCATTTAGATTTTTCATTAAAACCAGTTATGTAATTGAAGTGGTAGTTGTAGCGTTAAACAATTACTTCTTAGGATTACTGATCCTTAAATACATAGAGCAAGTAATGACTCATGAAAAATAAACTTTTAATGGAAACTAATTTCTGCATCGTAGAGTCTACAATATTCCAACAGCATTTAGAGTATAGTTTTTATTTTGTTAGAAAGTAAGAATAACTAAAGGCTGCAAAAAGTTATAACCGTGTGTACAATAGTTCTGTATAAACAGGCGGTTAAATATAAAGCAAACAGCCACACGTGCATTTTCGAAGATTCATAAGTTCTATAATATTGCAATGGTTTATGTATTATTTTATTCTTCAGACGAACTTATTATTAAATGCTGTTAATACCTTTAATACTTTTAAAACAACAAATCGGGAGAGGTCACGGTCCGATTGCTGAACTTAATTCTTTGATAAGGTTCTTTCCACGTTTGCAAAATGTATAATTAAATAACCTATGGTTAAAGTTTAACAGTTTCTGTAATGTTAACAAGTGTTTTAGTGCAAAGTTTTATCACCCTACATATTAAAGAACAGTATTCATCTACCAAGTTTACATGAAAGTTCCCTCGGTAGTTGTAAATTCGAAATGCAACGGTTAACAGTTTCCGGAATGTTAACAAGGATTTTTGCGCAGAGTTTTAATTTCACGCAAGGATATCACTGTACGTGTACAGGTTGGAGAACAGTGAGATGGAATATTCGCGTCACTAGTTTCGCCGGCGAGTTCCGGAAATAAATCCTGCTCAATTGTTTGGCGACCTATTGATACGAAAATTTATATGGTAACTTTCCGAGGAAACGGTCCTTGATCTCTGCTGGGGCCATTAAGCGTAATCGCATCGGAAAGAGATCGTTACCGCGGGGAATCTTCAAAACAATTTCCAGGAGCTTGCAAAATAGTGGTCAAACAAGAATCAACGAATAAAATTCGCATTGAAGGAAGCCATTCCGAACTATCCTTTCATTTCGCGCCGTTAGGAAGTCTGATCGAGTTGAGTGGAATCTTGGCCGCTTCGAACAGATATTCGATCGAATTACTACTGCGGTTACGACCTGAAAACGTTCTCTACGATTATCATCCCCCCTTCTCCATCTCAATTTCAGTCGGTTACCGAATATTTTGAATTGACGCATCTTTGTAAATGAGTAAGATATCAGTCTTCCATTTGTCATTTTCTTTTATTTATAATTTAGATTACAATTTTTAGATTATTATTGTATCATAAAGAGCATACGTGATGACTGACTTATTTGCTTGATTGGTTTTTAATTTTCAGTGATGAAAATCATGCAAGATTCAATAAGAATAATCTTGCTCATGCAGTTGGACAACGTTTTCAATAGCTAGACTGATTAATTATTAGACTCTTTAGTCTTCTATAACAAATTGGTCAAAATAAATACACAATAGCTCTTCAAGTATGGAAATCTAAACTAGTAAAATCATGTGACTAATACACATAAGTATTCTTTTTATAAACAATAATATAGCATAGACTGTATACAACAATATATGCACCTTTAAATAAAAATACTATGTTCAATGTGTCAATAATAGCTGTTTGCTCATAGCTGTTACTGACTAAGAAATTGTTTATACCTATCAAATAAGTATTTCCTGAATGTAACTCGGAGAACTCAAACACATTGTCATATTTTCAATCAATCAACCTCCTATAAATTCATCAACTAATTTAGACGAACCTCTACTTACAGTGGATAGAAAAAATATACGTACACACTCCTTTTCTCAAAGTAAATTTCTATATAGAAAAATGTTTCACTTTTTTCAGAAAAATAACATTTTGGAAGCAGAGTGTTTTCTCCTTTAAGAAAATTCACTTCCCAAAGTCTGTATGGGCGAATACTTTTACTACCAACTGTAACATCTGACTTAACACCGAAAGCCCAAATTCTACAACCAATGACAGAGAAACACGAATCTTAATTAGTTCGCTAAAACTATTTGAGTTCCGCACTCTTCTATATACATAGAATCCAGATCCAGAATAAAAACCAGTGCCACTCTAAGAAGATAAATACATCATTTAGAAGGCAGTAGAAGTCTTCATGCAAATAGCATGCTCTCTAATACAGGAGAAGCACTACAGCATAGTTTACAATGGCGGCGCTGGCGTCGCGGCCCGAAAGCGGAGAGAAACCCTCCTTGGTCGTCGCTCGAGCGCGCTGCTACACGTACTTATGCACGTGCGAAAATTCTGAGAGTCAAAGCCGGGAAGAACGGGATCACGTAAGGTGGGGGAGCGGGGGAGCGGCGGTGGTGGTGGTGGTGGTGGTGGTGGTGGTGGTAGTGGCGCTGGTGTAGAAATGAATGGGGATGCCGGGATGAGGGGGAGGGGGGGTGGGGGCGGCGGGGTGGTCCAGGTGGACGCAAAGGAGGAAGTGGACAGGAAAAACAGGGCGAATCGGTCAGAGATGTCCGCGCGGGTGTCCGTAGAAGGGCGTCATTTCCGGATGTAGGTAGACGTTCAAATGCAGAAGAGAGAAATTAGGAGGGCCGAGAGAGCGGAGATAGAAGCGCAGCGAAGCCAAAGGAGGAGAAGGTGGAGAAGGTGGAGATGGAAAAGGAGGAAGAGAGTGCGAGGTGCGAGCGCCGAGGGTATGACGAGGATGCCACGAGTCTGGCGGGAAAAATCAATAGCCGGCGAACCCAACCCATTCAACCCCTCCTGCTTTCACTCATTCTGATTCTTGCTCTCACCCTCTCTCGCTCCTTCTCTCACTCTATCTTCCAGGGCCTCATTTGTTGCTTTGCCCGCTGCCTTTTAACTCAGCTTCCCTCCCTCACTAATCTTCACTCTTTCCATTCCTTTTATCTATTTTATTCTAACCTTCGCCATCCGATGTAGTCCTGACCTGACTATGCACTGTGGTGTGATACTCCGGTGCGCAACTAACCACTCCGCATTTTTCCTGTCCTCTTTACCTTCACACTGCGACATTTGAGGATAGTCGGATATTCCAATCACGAATATGAGTCAACCAAAGTGCAAAACCGCTTAAAATAATAACGTGATGTCGATACATTTGACGTTGTATGATACAATCTGAGTAATAGTAATATGAAAATCCCCCAAAAATTGGAGATTGACTTTTACCTTGTGATATTGGCAGATTGTAAATAAAAACGTGGTGTTAAAAAAAAACCTTCATTTAACAATATCTACGATGCTGTTAGCCATTCCCAATTTAAAATTATAGTGTGTCGTCTAAGAAAGAATTTCATTGTAGAGACCGTTCAGATAAAAAGTGACAATCAGCGATGTTATCTTTACGTACAAGCAACCTCAATTAGATAGTCGCGACAAAATCATAGACTTGCGATGGAGTACAGCCTCTCCCTTGATTATGACAGAGCTATTATTGTGCTCATTTTGTTGTTAATATTGTACTCTGTTGACTGCCAATACTGTAATTGAATCCATTTAATAATGACCATTTTTCTCGTATGAATATACACCAATAAATGGTAACTGACAAAGTAACGGTAATAACAATACATTTGTTCTATTTAATGGTAAACTTTTACTGTTTCTAACAAGAGTAACAATACTAGTGGGTTATTGTAATACTGAAAGCAGTGCATGACGATTATCTTCTGCTGCTATAACATACACGAACAAAAGGCATCGTATAAAGTGATAATAATCAAAATACATTTGTCCTATTTAATAACTAAATACTGCTATTTGTGCCAATAGTAATAATACTAGTGGGCAGTTATAACACTGCAAGCACTTCATAACGATTAACGTCCTCCACAATAATATACGGTAACAAAAGGCAGCCTATAAAGAGATAATTAAAACACATCTCCCGTATTTAGTGACTAATTGTTAATATTTGTACTAATACAATATTTTGTATGACACTATAATTTGATTTATTTAATGACTATATTTCGTTGCAATAATATATATGTTGTTTGGAACGGATGAATGTTAGGAGCAATCGATCAGAATACTGTAAACAATTAGTAGGCTGTTATACTGGTTCCAGTTCTTGCGTCCGGATTTTTTCATTAGAAATGCATGTTAACTCAAACTTACTTTCGATTTGAGTGTCGAAACTTGGTAAACGGAAGTAGTTACTAAGAATGGGACGCATGTCAGCTGAGCGCCGTTCGGACGTCTATACTTTTCTCGATCCGTTCGTTCAGAAACACAAATACCTGCGCAAAATACTCGTTATACGCTATACTAAGCTTTGAAAGTTTTCTCTGAATCTCCACTGAACCTTTTCCTTTTACCATTTCATTCATAAGTTTTGCAGGCGCTATACGGATGTCTGCGTGGAAAAGGGAGTCAGTTTCTTAGCAGTGAAAAAACGAGTCGCGCAAATCTGCATCTTTCCTTGCCATTTCCATTCTAACTAGCGCAGGTCACGCATGTCTATTTACATTTTTTAATAGCAATGTTTAGCAATGCTAGATATTTGCAAAGTTTACGCATTTCATTAATAATAATTCGATGAAACCAACAAAATGGGGAAACTTCTTTATTCGCTAATAAAATTGAGAAATCTTGTTTATTTATGTAAAAAAGTAGAATTATAGAAGATTAGTTTGCATATTCTTCATATGAACATATGCGATATGACGCATCGAAGTACGCGACGCTGATATGACATCTGTTACAGGAATTATAAGAGCATCTATGATAAGAATTATAAACAACAAAATCTGTATTACTTACAAGGTAAATTTTCCTGGTGTATCGCGCTGACTTTAGTAAGTAAGGTGTCAAATTGCAGAGCTCGAAAAATGATTTAAAGTATCACTGGTGGCTGTCTGGTTGCTAGTAGCTATCTGTTTGCACTCTGACGGGTTCAACAAGGGGCCAAGGAATGTGCTAAAAAATACATTTTCTTAAATATCTCGGAAACTATTGAAACTAGGACGAAAGTATAAATTAAAAAATTTCATTTTTGCAGTAAAGAATGAGACTATTTAAAAAACATTTTTTATACTCCGTTTAGACTGTTCCCTGATGGACGATGACGAATAATTAATGAATATATGCACTGCAATATAATACAAATCATAATAAAAACTACGTTAATGATGATTATATTTTTAATTTTGCATATTGCATAAGTCATATATTCTGCACATTTACTTAAAGAATGTATTCCCGTATTATAAACTATGCTCCCTGCCATGCAGTTATTGATTGTTGAGGAAGAGCGTACATAAATATATTAGATGTTCCATCGTCATAACGGAAATCATAACTGCAATAGCATTGATTCTCCTGCATATGATATATGTTTTTCGCATATGTTTGCATATTCGACATGTTCAATAATCTAAAGGGGCCTCTACACAATGCGAGAAAAGTACTTGTAGCAGGCAGAATTGTAGTTGTATGTGTGCATTCTGAAAACAAATGCATGGTATGCATACATTTGTACAAGCGAGACGCTTGCTGCAAGGACTGAACTCGCATCGTGGAAAGGTAACATTAGCATTACCAAAGATCAATCTAAATGTATTTATCTTGAAGAAGAGAAATTGACTGGTTTTCGAAAAAACACCGCATATAACAAATAAACGTATGTATTTATTTATATATTTTTTATATGCATTTTTAGATAAAGGGTCTAGCCGAATATGCATAGTAAAAGCGTCCCCAAACGAAATTAAACCTTGTGCATGCCGCTTTATAGGCCCTTCAAAGAAAACCATATCCCCCGAGTCTCAAGTCGGAATCCCCCCTCGAGGGGTAGTTATGGGGTAAAGTATGATTTGTATTTTAAGCGCGATATCATATGTTCTATGCATTGGAAAATTATGAAAACAATGTGGCATATTCTACCCATGAAAATACATGTCTGTAAATTTTTTAAGATTTTTTACCTACATTACTGAAGTTTAACAAATGAATAAATATTTAAAACATTTTTTTATGCATAAATAATCGTGGTAGCCCCTTTATATTTTTACAGTTTGTAGGAGCCCTTATAATTGTTAATAGGCAATTTCTCAGATTTTTGGAAGTGGGGCCACATTGTCAAAAAAAATGAAAACCAACATACACTATGTGCCCATGCGGGCAGGTTTACGCGACCAACATACTATGCCATCCTTCGTCCTCCATGTTTTCCGCGAATTCATTTTGATCAATCCGTATTCATTTCATTTGCTGCCTTCCTTATTTCTTGAAAGCTAATGTTACGACTTTACTCTCCACGTTCCTGATTGGTAAACTGACTTTCTTTTCGTGATATTTGCTACCTTAGGCTTCTCATTTTCGTATGAGATTCTAAACTTTTCGGCTAACCTGCATTTTTCTCGCTTCTGGAATTCGCTGCTTGCAGTATTCTGAATATCTTCCCGAGTTGTGTGCAAGTGAAAGAAGGATTGTCTGCTTTTTCTTAAGCATAGAAGACATCAGCAACATTTGTTACTGTTATTGTGATAAGTGCCAGACGTAATAGGTGTGTTAAGTGCAACACCCCATTATGGAAATTGTCAAGTCGGAAAAAGAAGATCAGTACGGCTCTTGAAGCTGAAAAGTGGTCCGAATTTATATAAAATAAAATATATATATTATGATGGGATTGTGAACTATACGTGCTGGTACGTATTGTTGTTTTTATTGTTCACCTAGTGAATGTGAGTTTTCATTTTTTTCAAAGTGGGGCCCCATTTCCAAAAATCTGAAAAAATTGCCCATTAACAATTATAAGGACACCTACAAACTGTAAAAATATAAAGCGGGTACTACGATTATTTATGCATAAGAAAAAGATTTTAAATATTTATTAATTTTTTAAACTTTAGTAGTGTACGTAAAAAATCTTAAAAAATTCACAGACATGTATTTTCAAGGGTAGAATAAGCCACATTTTTTCCATAATTTTCGAATGCATAGATCATACGATATCGCGCTTAAAATACAAATCATACTTTACCCCATAACTACCCCGCGAGGGGGGATTCGGACTTGAAACTCGGGGGATATGGTTTCCTTTGAAGGACCTATGTATAAGGCGGCATGCACAAGGTTTAATTTGGTTTGGGGGCACTTTTAGTATACTTATTCAGCTAGACCCTTTAGCAGTCACACGAAATTAGATTATTATCCTACAAAGTGAACTATGGGTAATGTCGTTCTTACCAAGAAAAATTAAACACAAAAAAAATAGATTTATATCTTATTTTACAATAACTCATAGTTTAATCATTTCTTGAAGGCAAGAAAGTAATATCACTATACTTTACAGATGCCGTATTTTCTAAAAACTTCTATGCATTATTTTCAGGATTTCTAGTGAAGTATGAAATATGATTGTCCTAAAAATTCAACAATATTTTGTGAGTAGTGAAAATTACCATTTCCTATCGGGGTATTTACATACAAATCATAGAAAGTGGGCGAAAGAAAAGTCAGAACAAATTTCATATCAAAACATAACAAATCCTCTTGATTCTGTTGGTAATTTCAATCTTAATAAAGCGAAACATGTATTAAAAAAAGGTGAAGTAATTAAATATATATTATTAGATAAAAATAAAAATATATCAAACTTATATGCATCGTTAAGTACTGACATACAAAAAATTATAGTATCTCCAAAAACATGAAAATGTAAAAAAACGTCACGTAGTAGTTTAATCTTTTGCAAAAGGTAGTTCCTTGAACTAGGTATTCTAAAAAATATTTAGATAGTATGCAAGAGAGCAAAGTTTTTATTCAAAGACATCTCGGTTAACTTGCAACTTTACGTGAAAAAAAAAACTTGATTTCGTTGGCGTATGCGCGGTTGATTTGAGGCACTCGCTCTTTTAATGTCGCTAATGACAATTATAATTAGCTATTAAAGATTTAGGTACCAGTTTTCATGGTAGTTCTCATTATCCATTACCATTAGTTTTCTCTTTTTTGACCAATCTTAAGATTATGTTTCCTTCACAATGAAACACAGACACGTCTAATTTTTTAAAAGTAGTCACTAGTAGAAACTACATTGCAAAATGTAATCTATCAAATTGCCCGAGTTCTTTCCTATTCGAGTCGACTACATGGAATATAGTGATTGAATTCAATCCATTACGTATTGGATTGGATCCTCCGGTTTCTTGTGCGACAAGTGTCTCTCGGTCACCAAAACGTTCAGAAAGCCTTCAAGCGTTTCCGAAATTTGAATACAATAAGCCAATTGAATCTCTTATCTCAGTATCATCAGATATTATGCAGTTCACCATACAGTACTTCTCCATTTAAGTAGCGCAATGCTCCCGCTAGTCGTCCCGAATTCTCCCTGCAATTAAATGTTAATTACGCTAGATTACTGGCCATTTCAGACTTGCAACGCCACTGAACTATTTATGACTGAATTGTTGTAACCAAACTACTCAAGCGCATTATTTGTCGACTTGACCTTTATTACTTCGGCCAGGTTTCAATTGCGGTGTTACGCATGTCCCTATGCAAATGTTGCAGATATTCAAGGAATTCATGAAACCCGTTTCACTTGTGAAAGTAGTAATTTATTGGACGAGTAAGGTTTCTGTATGTCTGAACCATATTCTTAATCTTCTATAATGCCATGCACCTTTAATACTGATACATCGATATTTTTTAGTTAGTCCACTTTTAGAAGGAAATGTGGCGCACACATCTTATTTTCTAGTAATAATACTAGTTATATTTTAGTTATGTTTTCGAACCTCTCTTTCCCAACCAAAAAGTTTTATCGCGGCTTTCAACTTTTACTTCACACATTTTGTTAGAATAAATATGTTTGATGTTTGTAAATTAACTGTTATCTCATATCGAAAGGTTAATATTTTCGATTTAATTATTTTATTCGTAAAAACAATCGAGCTTTACGCTGGACGCACACAAGCCCGCGGTTTCCGCTGCGGGCTCACGACACATGCTCCGCCATTCATGCCAACAGATTCAAAACATGTGTAAAAGTCCGCAGCGGTTCAGTGGGCAAAACTCGCTTCTGTGCGCCCACCTTTAGTGGGTTAATTTGTATTTCCGTTATACATATGAGGATGTGTGTTATAATACATCAAAGTACTGTGAAGTATCGCTAGACTGATGCCTGTGAGAAGAACTATAAACGTCCATAACGAAAATTATGAACAATTAAATCTATATTATATGGGTTCCTACATATGTATATCCCCGCCGAAGGGAAATTGTGTACTGTTTTGTTTTTCAATGTTAAAATCTTAACAAATTTCATCTAATCAATCTCATCCAAACTTGGGACACGATTGAACCAGAAAAAATGATAACTCCACGGGCTGAAATTCAAGAGTAGTACCCTCCTGGTGGTAATTGGAACCGGGTCTCGTACGGGCTATGACCTGGGCGTTCCGGTTGCTAGGCGGGCGCGGGCCGGGAAAACTGGTCACACCCTGGTTGGGGCTGTCACGTCATTTCGGCCAGCCGCTAGCTACGCTATCCAGCTAGGGCCCGGTTTGCCAAAGTACCCACAACCCAGTTAGCGTCCAGAAAATAAAATGGAATTTCTTAGCCTTTTCTTTAGTTATATAGTTAATTACATAAATTATTAACTGGTGCAATAGCAGTACATTTATAACTATTTATCACATATTATAAATTATAAAATTAGAATATATCATATATATGGAAAAATATAAAATGTGTATCTTGATCAGGATTTTAACGTTTTACTTATTACATAACATATAATGTGTAGCAAATGTTCTGTTTACGGCAGCATCTCTACGTTCCTTTCCTTTTCGGAAACCATCCCAAGCAATCTTTGGCACTTGTCAATGCATCGCCGATTGCTGATAACATTTTCTTTTCATTGTTTTGCGTCTTTCATTTGTTTTTGACAATTGGCTAGAAATAATAATAATTTGATTTAAAACAAGAAATATTAATGTTAATTCTTATAATTATATCAAATCAAAATATCTACGATCAGTAAATAAAATACGCAAAATGTATGCAATTTCAATACTTGCTATTTCATTATCTATACGATTCTTTCGTAACTTGAGCCATACCCGATGTCTACGTTCCCGTAGTCAATCAGCAGTGCTTTTGTCTTTTAAAATATACGATCGCATACCACAAAAGATGTTATTAAAAGAGATAATTCGAGAACCAACTACTCAAGGTTGTGACACGCATAATGACCACAGTTTGTATTGCAAAAGACAAATGTAAAATCTAACGCTGATAAATGCACTTCACGTTCTCGCTGTAGCGTTGCTTCTCGTTGCGTGGTCTCAACTACTGATCCGCTGCCAGCCAAACATCAAGAAGTTGCTCACTAACAAAGACGCGCCAGAATTGTTGCCATGGGGACGATGCCGTCATCTCGGACGCATGTGCGTTCCTGATTGCTAACAGTGGACAGATTAGCGTAAACCTCCTCCCCGCTGACCCACTTCCGCAAAGGATAGCATGGTTAAGAAGAGTTTTCGCTTTATTTGTCCACCTTTTAAGTTTATTCCTCATAATCGTTATAAACATCACACGATATTTAATAAATTAGATTTAAAAAGGGAATTCAAATTATAGTCATGTTGTGTTAACTAAAAGAAATATGTATCTGCTCTCTTAGTAGATTTTAAAATAAGTTATTTCTAACGAATTTCAATTAATTGCAGATTTGACTTATCTCTAACTATGACGATTTTTATCAAAATTATCGACTGAATGTGCTCATTTAGGATAACCCGACTTATAATGTACGCAGTCCGATAAAACTTTGCTGCTCGATTTACCAAGCTTAATGCAGTCTGGGTAGTGACCGGGCTTGCCCAGGTTCGCCTGGTCTGGCAGTTTTAGCTTGATTTAATAAAGAACTGGACCAAGCGGGCCTGGCTATACAAATTTATCTGGCCATGCGTCGCCGGGGTCTGGTTGGAAAACGGTCTAGCCCGGCCCGATTTCTACCGGGGTCATACTGTATACATACAGGGTGTCCCAAAAATGTTGGATATCACTATAGCCATCTTGTTGGGAAGGGGGCGGGGATGATGATGCCGTTTTTAAAAATTTGCGATAGGCCTCCAATTCCGAGTTATTCAACAACAAAGTTAGGTAACGCCCTCGGAGCGCTAGCAAATCCTGGCCGTTTATGCCTCACTCCTAGAAAAAGGGAGGTGACAGAAAAGATGTTGAGTGTGGGCCTGCGACAATTGCTATGGAGGACCGGCATGTGCTCAACCGCTCGGTTCCTTCCAAACCGGGGAGCAGACCCTTCCATGTGCCGTCTTGAAGACCCGAGCACGCCACGGCACGGCATCGCCCTACCGACACTCACTTTGACTTTCCTCTTGCTTTCCCTCTTTTCTGATACACGCTTGCGACAACTGATACTCTTGATTAGTTGTTTAGTGACACCCGACTAAATCCAGTTAAATCTGTCTAAATCCAGTGAAGCAAATTTATCAGGGGCCTATGACACTTGTTTAAGAAGTATCGAAGTGGTGCTGTGACAAAACGTTAGAGCTTGTAACCGTGAGGATTCAAGTTCGATTCTTCCCCGTCGCGAATATTTTTTTTTGATTTCCTTGTTGAATATCCAGCAGTGGTAATATTTTCTCGCCTTTTCTCCGAGATTTTCATTTTCCCTGCACGTGCATGCGATACGTAAGGTCTCTGAACAGTTGTTTAGCGACTCCTTAATAAATTGGTATGAATTTTAACTTTTTTAACTACCATTGAGCGAACATTATTCGACTTGGATTATCTTCTTAAATTATGTTAAACATCAATTACTACCGGTACACATTTCCCTACATGTTAGAAAATGTAGTCAGTAGCTTAAAGCGATAGGTCTCTAACCTTGAGAACATGACTTCGTTTCTCTTTTTCTCATTGAGTATTTTACGCTTCGCGTTGTATTATTTTCATACTATTTCAATCGAAATTCAATCGGATTTTCTGATAATTTTTTTGCAAACCAATTACGAGTACTATCTGGAGAATTTGCAGTCTTGTCTAAATTACGAGGGCAGGCCACAAAGATTAACAATTAAACATTACCATTGGCTGGGTATTCAACATAAGCCAAAGAACTGTAAAACAAATAGCGAAGAAATCAAAAAAAAAATCCGCGACGGGGAGGAATCGAACTTGAATCCTCAGAGTTCCAGTTCCAACGTTTTGTCACGGCACCACTTCGATACTTATAAAAGAAGTGTCATAGGGCCCTGATAAAGTTGATTCACTGGATTTGGACGGATTTAACTGGATTTAGTCGGGAGTCACTAAACAACTAATCAAGAATATCAGTTGTCGCAAGCGTGTATTAAGAAAGAGGGAAAGCGAGAGGAAAGTCAAAGTGAGTGTCGGTAGGGCGATGCCGTGCCGTGGCATGCTCGGGTCTTCAAGACGGCACATGGAAGGGTCTGCTCCCCGGTTTGGAAGGAACCGAGCGGTTGAGCACCCGCCGATCCTCCATAGCAATTGTCGCAGGCCCACACTCAAGATGTTTTCTGTCACCGCCCTTTTTCTAGGAGCGAGGCATAACCGGCCAGCACTCGCCAAGAGCTCGGTGGGCGTTACCTAACTTTGTTGTTGAATAACTCGGAATTGGAGGCCTAACGCAAATTTTTAAAAACGGCATCATCATCCCCGCCCCCTTCCCAACAAGATGGCTATAGTGATATCCAACATTTTTGGGACACCCTGTATTATCGAAACGTCTAACATAAGAAATGACTGTTTGTGATTTTTGTACCTAAATATAGTCATATTGTAACTGACATTGACAGTTAAATTATTACAAGCGCACATAAACACTTGTTCTAAAATGCTTATTTTAGAATTTGACAGTAGTTCTTTAACTTGATATGTTCTAACGGTCAATCTGGAACCCTTTCAAATTCAAGTTTCACATAAAAATCTACATGTGGATACATCAATACTATACATGTAAGCTGGCTATCGTTGGAATTATTGCAACCCTGCAGCTTCAGTTTTATAAGAAAATAGCATTCCTTTCAGGGCTTGATTCTCTATGTATAACTAAACGGCCAATGCTTAGTATTATTTTTTTAAAATATTTGTATCATAATCTTCTATAAATCTCTTATTTTTTTCAATATCTTAATATTCATTTTGATGCCATAATTAAGTATGTCATTTGTAGTTATCAGTTATAAAGAAGCTATGCAAAAGATATAGTTTCCTACGACGGAATCGAGTTCTAACCTTACGAAGGATTAATAAATAATTTCTTCGTTATGCCACAAAAATTTCAGGAAATTCCTAAGAGAAGTGGTGTAGCGCGATAACTACCACCGCGCTATTTTGCTGTTGCTGAATCGTCGGAAGACCGGTATTTTCTACTCGGAGTAAGTAGGGGGCGGTTGCTAGAACTTGACCCCCTCCAATTAGTCTTCGGGGTCTCTTACTCGCCCTATTGCGCTTTCTTCCTGCACTCTGTCTCTCTGTGCCCAATAATTAGAACCGACCACACTCTCCGGCTGTCTCTCTTCAACTTCTTGACACAGAGAGACACAAAGAAAGGCGGAATTGTATATAACCTGTCTTCCCAAACGTTTCCAGGACGTATCCGAGCGTAAAGAGTGCCGGACACTCTTGTAAAAGAGGTGAGCCGGGAATTCTGATAACATTCTTTGGGTGGTCCGGCGGTACTCGCATTTAAAAGTGGTAAAGATCGAATGGATGCAATTACAATTAAATAGAGTTAAGTTTTCGCATTCAAGTGAAACTAAACCAATATAGTTTTGAAGTTACACAATTTAGGGATATTTGAATTTCAAGATACTTAAGGTTTACTGTGAGTGGCTTGCTTTACATTTAGGGATGTGATATATGTAAAACCACAAAAAGGGGGATAAATTTAATAATTTTTTTCTTACATATGTATACAATTTTTTAATCGGAATTTGTCATATACTTATGAAATCGAAGTACATAACTTGGACTGAATATCTTGCAAGTTTCATGGGAATATTGAAAATAGAAATACGCTTTAGCGACATTTATTACAAAAATGGTTTGAGGTGATCAGATATTTTCTTTCTCTACTAGATAAACAACGTTACCTCAATATGTACTTAATTATTTAGATATTGATTCCAATCAAAGATGTCCCTGTTTGAAGTCTAAAATAGACGATCGAACAAAACAGAATTATTTACTCATATAAGAAAATAACCAAGACGCATATCGAAGAAACCCTTCGATGTTCAATAGGTAATCTGATTAACAAGATTTGGTGAAAATTTCGGACATGCACGTCTACTGGCTAATAGGTTATGGTAGGTACCGTTTCAATAGTGATGGTTTCACAGATGTATAGCATGTTTGTTGGTGCACGTATCGAATCAGAATTTAGCGGAGAGTCAATCCAAATGATGTACTTTTCTGTGTATACCCAAGTAAATATTTCTAAGTCTCCAATACTAAATTTGTTTAACAAAAAAATTAATAAATTTTACCACCGTTTTTTCGGATCGGAATGTATGAAATGTTCTAATTAGAAGTTTAAGATTTGCTCAGTCGAGTGTAACACTCAAGTGTAAGAAGTCAAAAGCAAAAAGTTTCCTGACGACTGTGACCTAAATGAATTCACCTGATTATGGTTCAATTGAGGTTTTGAAAGCGATTCGTACTTCTGACGTTGGGTGAAGGTTTCACGTCGTTCAAGACTTCCGAAACAGTTTGTCAACTCAGTTTGCTTCCCAAGTTTTATACGTCTAGCAGGAGAAAGTCAACTGGCGGGGGAGTTGGCGAAGAGATTTCTCGGTATGCACGTTAGAAAATTACGTGTAAAGACGAATACAGACGTATAGAGACATGCAAACAAACACATACATATGCATATAGCACGAGCAGTCAAAGGGAACGCAGTCAGCCCGATTTACCCAGCGCCTGAATGTTGTGTAAGTAGAAATATAACTATACAAAGCATGGAAGCCCTTCCACAATAATTTTAGGGAAGAAAATTGTTACAGATGTTAGTATAATGTGTTTATTATTCCGAATATTGAAATGAAATTTACAGGATATTTAATCTAAATTATATACTTTAATGAGTATACAATGAAATTTTTTATATAAATTGTACACCAGCTCATTTAGTTTACGTTGTCAGCCATATTTTACCTTACATGAAGACTAAGATGCGAAAGGTTGTGGGCTCTGACACAAGCGGAAAGTGGTCAATTTCCAGACGCGTGAAGTTACTGCATGAGCCAAAGGCATAGTGGCATTGACAGGAGGACGGATGTGGAAGTTGTATGAGTCGAAGGCGAGTGAGATAATTACACGAGTGATTATCCCGCGAGTGATTTTGTCGCTCACCGTATGCATAATTATAGAGAAAGACCCCCCCCGCCCCCCGCCCCCACCATCTCAACAGCGGTCATGTGATTGCAAGTTTGCCAAACCCCAAGACGGGATAAAATGGAGAAGTGCTAACTGCTCCGATAACGGTCTACTAGCGATAGCAGGCTAATTGAAGCGGTATCTACGAATTCGTGTCCACCTCTCTGCAGTAGGAATCACATTTGCGGATTCGTGGGACTATCAAGAACGGACCACGTCTATCTTGCGAAGTGGCCACGAAAGTTTTGAGCCGTGTAGTAGTTAAGATTTGAAACAATACCGGAACATGCCATACAATGGTGTGCCGTACCACACAGGATTGTTTGATGGGCACCCGATGTCCTTCTCGGAATCTTTGTAACGATTAGTGGGATTGACTTTGTGGTCGATTGGCGTACCATGAATGGCCCATTCCGTTAACACTAAGGTCTTTACACCACAGAGGATTATGTTCTTGTAGAAATTACGAGTGGAGCTCGTATGTGCAGGGTTAGGTATGTATGTGCCTTTGAATCACCAGCGTCTAGTAGTGGCCTATATGCAAGATGATTATAAATTATCTAGTAATTTTAATTACAAATGAATGCTTTCGAGTCTTTTTCTCCAACCTATGCATTACATGTATATAACATTAAATAGTATGTCTAATATATATAATATAAAAATGGTGAAACATTCTCTTCAACAGGTTATTTTCTGCACATATTGTAGTATATTACACTCCAAACCATCCACAATAATCATACACTGCTCAAGAGTCATATGGCATAGAGAAAAGTTGGTAAAAAAAAGCCAACTTTGGCCAACGACAACAAAGTCAAAAATAAATTGAAAATTAAGCTTTTTTAAAAATGAAAGGTTGGGTTCCCTACTTTGGAATTATGCATTTTTACTTTCGATTAAGTGCACTCCTAGTGCGGCTCCACTCTAAATCTGACAGCATGTTTGTCAAATTAAAAATTGTAAAGTGTGTCAAAGTGGACTTGGCCAGTTTTTCTGAGGGCTTCATTTCCAGCGAAATAAAATGTGGAGGTTTCCCTTTAACTTGAAAAAAAATCAGGTAGTTTTGATTTTTCTCGCATAGTTACATCATATCAAAGTTACCCTTCCATTTTTGCCTATGTACTCCGCCGGCATCAGCGTTTCCTTATGAGCACCACGAGGAGGTTACCTACCCGATTTTACGCATTGTGCACACTTGGATAGTGTGTGTGTGTGGTGATGCGCTCATGATTTTATGCACGTTCGTGTATGTGGGTGTTAATTGCAGGTGCCCAACAACTAGCAATGATATTATGCTGATGTTAATTTCATACCCTGTCCTTTTATGAAATGCCCTAACCTTTGGCCCACGTGTATGTGTCGTGTCCTATTCAAATTTGCTTGCATTGAAAGATATAGATATAGAATAATCCAAACATGGAAAATAATACGGATAAATGCTTAATGACTACGTAATCCGGCTGCCTGTTATGATTTTGCACAAGAAAATTTCTTCATCGTATGCGACGATTGATTGGTAAACGAGACAACAAAACACTACAAATCGCTTTACTGGATCTTGGTGCGATAAGATCGGTGCATTGATTGGCTAATCATTTACAATATTTAAATTGCGTTTAGAAACAATTTCTCTCCTGGAAGAACTGTTCCTGCTTCTTGAAAATTATTTTAAGCGCGCGGGAAAGCATAAGCGTATCACCACACACAGACCCTCCAAGTGCACACAATGTGCAAAATGAGGAAAGTGACGTTCCCGTGGAGTACATCGGGAAATGCTAATGCCGCTTGTGGTACAAGGACAAAAAAGCAAGGGTAACTTTGATATGCTGTAAATTTGCGGGAAAAAATCAAAACTACTTGATTTTTCTTTCAAATTACAAGGAAAGCCCATGTTTCATTCCGCTGTAGATAAAACTGCCGGAAAAACATTTCCAAGTCCATCCACTTTGACAAACTTTGCAACTTTTAATCTGACAAACACGCTGTCAGATTTAGCGGGGTGCAGAACTCAATTGAAAATAAACATATATCACCGCAAAGTAAGTAGAGAGTTCGAACTTTCATTTAAATGAAAAGTCAAGCTTCCTGTTCGTTTTTAACTGCGTTGTCGTTACCTAAAGTTGGCCTGTTTTTTTATCAAATATTCTCTATGCCATATGACTTTCTTGTGTCCCGTCGGAGATAAGCGTTTCAAAAGAAATAATCAGCCTCTTGACAAACCGCTCAAACGTCACCCGTGCGAAACCGGGTAAGATTGCTAGTTACGTATAAATTTCAGTTAAATTTAGTCTCCTTATTCAGTCTCCTTAATCCTTTCGCCAAAGTGATTCTCGCCGATGAAACACTTCCATTAAAAAGGGACAGCGCGGCGTGTTAAAAATGTTACTTTTGCAGGCAGACAATTTTTAGCGTTTGGGGCTACATCTTGCAGTTAAATAACGCTCACGGGACAATGTGTATTGGAAGAAAAAGGATTTCAAGTAAAACATAATATTTAGAACCTCTCCGTAATATAATATATATATAAATTCGAGAGAAAAGTATGACTGTGCTGATTCAAATGCAGGCAAATCATCCTTTACTTATTTTGTGTATACTCATCACTGTATGTATAACCGGTAGCGATGGTACCACACTGCCGAGGTTTCCCTCACTATTGTTCTAGAGTTTACCTTTTCAAACGGTTAACTAACCCAACATGAACCCTTACTACTACCTAGAAGGGAAGACTGCGTGCTCACGCGGTTCCCACATCATCTTTTACTACTACTCCCGACCCTCTCCTCTTCTCTTGCCATTCCCACCGTTCCCGGCATCCTCATTCTGGTGCGCCGCTATCAAACGCAATAACCATGCGCGGCTTGCTAAGTAACCTCAATGGTAACCCAATAGGGATCAACTTCGGCATATTATTCTCTTGGTTAATTTCTGGTCAATAATAGCCACCATATCTAAGTATGATAATAATATGTGTATATATTTGATTACATCATATTACAGTAGTAAACATTAGAGAAAGAGAGAATGTAATACAGAGTGTTTCGGAAATGTCGTACATGACTATTTCTATACTTTCAAAATTTGCATTCAAATTTCTTTTTGTAAGAAAGTAATAACAATCACATGCTAATAAGAAGCGTCTTGCGGCGTGACGAAGGTTAGAGCGATAACCTACTACCGAATGTGAAAAAGTAGAAACCAGCAACATATGCCCACAAAATATAACGTTGTTTCATTATCCAATGAGAAACCCTTTTTCTTGTAACAAAGGAGCAATGCAATATCCCTGATAAAAATTGGGGCGGGTTAGCCCGTTTTTCGACTGAGCCCCGGCAAAGCATAGTTAGGCGATTTAGCTAGGTCTACCCCGCCAGGTTCTTCATTGAATCGAACTAAAACACCTCGACCGGGCGAACCTGAGCAAATTCGACCAGCACCTAGACTGCATAAAGCTTGGCAAATCGAGCAGAAAAGTTTTATCGGGCTGCGTACATCATAAGTCACCCTATCCTAAATGAACAAATTTAGTCGATAATTTTCATGAAAATCGTCATAACTAGAGATAAGCCAAAGCTGCAATTAAATGACAGTCGTTATAAACAACGTATTTTAAAGTTTCCTAGGACAATAGGTACACATTTCTCTCAGTTAACGCAACACCACTACAATTAGAATTCCCCTTTTAAACCGAATTTATTAACAATATGTGATGTTTATAACGATCGTGATGAATGAACTTTAGAAGTAGAGAAATAAAGCGTGAACTCTCCTTAACCATGATATTCATTTGCCAGGGCAGGGGGGAGGGGGTGGGGTTTACGTTAATCTTTTCACTGTTAGCGAGCAGGAACGTTCGTGCAGCCGAGATGATGGCATCGTCTCCATGACAGCAACCGTCTTTGTTAGTGAGCGACTTCTTAACGCTTGGCTGACCGCGGGTCAGTGGTTGAGACCACGCATCGAGAAGCAACGCTACAGCGAGAATGTGAAGCGCATTTATCAGCATTAAATTTTGCATTTGTCGTTTGCAATACCAACCGTGGTCATTATGCGTGTCTCAACCTTTAGTAATCTGTTCTCGAATCATTTCATTTATCAACATCTTTTGTGCTATACGCCAATCAATTTTAAAAGACAAAAGCCATTAACAGCCGATTGGTTACGGCAACGTAGACATCGGGCACTATTCAACTTACGAAAGAATCGTACATAGGACGAAATAGTAAATATTCAAATGTCATTGATATTGATATTTTGGTATGATATATAGTTATTGATATTTTAATTTGATAGAATTATGAGAGCTGGCATTAAAATTTCTCGTTTTCAATAAAATGATACAAATTTTTAGTCAGTTGTGGCTCTGGTATTGGACAGACAACCGATCAAATATTAGCCCTCTCTTTAACGAGAAATCCTGCCTTAAAACGGACTGTTGAAAAACAAAAGAAAGGTAACATTTTAATCGGAAATACACCCTCCGCAATCTTCTACCAGAGCCCCAGTGACAGATTGAATGGCAGGTTTTTAAGCAAATTTCTTCTTTAGCCATAGTCAGCTATACGTATGTCAAGTGTTCGAAGGCCGTTGCACAAACTGTTAAATAACTCAGAATTGAAGACCGAATAAGAAGTTTAAAAATAGCCATCTACATCTTTGCTTCGTTCTCTAACGGAACGTACGTTACACAAATATCGTATTATAAGCAATCGTAATGTACTATAGCAACCCTACCCGGCTTCGACTGAGTGGCAGTCGGGTGATGTCATATTTTTGTAACTTTAGCAGACCGCCATGTTTAAATGAAGCTCTGGTCGTAGCAAACTACTTGTTTGGGATTTGCTTGTTTCGAAATGACTCTTCTAACGATGCTCGATATATCATAACGTTTGAAATTTTTTAGGTTTCGAATACGTAATAAATACTGCAATTGTGTAACCTACAATTTGCCTAGAACATATACAGGGGAGAAAACCGCATTAAAATCGATTAAACTATCTTCAAGTTTATCGCGGAGATACAGACAGACAGCAGTCAAACCATTTGCCTTTTGTGACTGCCCTTTATGCATAAGTAAAGAACAAAGATAGAAAAGAGACAAGACGAGATGTGGAGGGTCTGAAGAATGGAAGCGTGAACGAATTATGAGAGAATGTAATATTGTTGGTTTCCAGAGAATCAATCTTAGTAGTTTATAGGTAAATTAGAATAATTTATTCAAAATAGCAGAGAATGTACCTGCGATTTACAAGAGTAAATGTACGATTTGGGTTTTTCGGAGTCCTTCTCTCAGTGACGCTCGGGAACTTATTCCGAAATTTTCGAATGATACACATCCAATGTTTTGAGAAAAAATGTTCATAAATTACAAAACTCTTCGTTATAAATAAAACGATGTTTTCTTGAATAAGAAAGTGTCCTTTTTAAGTAAAAAAAGATAAATTGTCTTAGAGAAGACTGTTTTCTTTTTTCCCAAAATATATTCTAATAATACTGGGTATATTAATGCTTTTTGAATCCAGTGTATAGGGCTACGGCGAACTATGTTTTGATTAATCATCTAATAATATAACTTAAGGTTGTTGCCTTGTGGTAGTAGTATTAAGACACTGATTTGCACGGAGAAGCTCGAACAATATGAGTTAAATGACAAATGTCATAAAGCACACTTACACACTCATGGACACTGAATAGCCGACAATCGCGTCAAAATTCGAGTGAAACCACTCCAAATGTCTTTTTAAATATTTTGGATTTTTTGTTAATTAATAGTTTCGTCATGTGCTTATACTAATGGGTAGTTTTTCATTCATGTCGTACCAGCTGATAAAACACAAAAATTAAATAAAATACTTACAAAAAGTTCTACCTTTAATGACGATTATCTCGAGTTTGGAACATAGAATTTTCTTGACATTGTAGCAGGTTTTAGATACTATTTCCGAATATATGTAGTCCAAATCTTAACAAATTTTTGGAAAAGCAAATCTACGTTATAACTACCTTAAAATATGGAAGTGCGCGTGAATGATGAAAGAATGTAATATTATATGTATAATGTAAGAGATGGAAGAAGACCAGTGGAAGAAAGAGCACAATGTGATCCTGAAATGATTTCGGCGAATGCATGCGTGTGTGAATGTGTGCGAGCGATTTGCTGCAGTGGCGGGGATCAAAGGATGAAAGATATGTGAATGTATGGGATTGATATAAGGCCCCTCCCCCACTCGAACACTCAGAGTACAGAAAGAGTCAGAGAACAGAGATCAGTCAGAGATCAGAATCAGACGTGTAGACTGCCAATATCAAAACATTAACAAAAATGTTTTACCCGCTTCTGACGAAACCTTGTTTGAACCATCAGAATTAAATCCCACAGTCTGAATTTGAATGTACAGTATTCGAATTTCAAATGTCGTATTAGGATTCCAAAAAAAAATGGTACATCATAAAGCGTTGAAAATTCTGCAATATTAGATGTGTGTATTATGAAGGTATTGACAAAATACCTGTTAAATTTCTCAGAAACTTGTGGAAAAGTGTTAGGTTAGAAGTCGTCAGAGTACATTTTGTACAGAAGTAATAGTACTACAAAGCATAACAAAATTGAATTGGGCCATAAACTATCCTAGCCTCACAAATGTATAATATTTTTTATACACACATATACACGTCTCACAAAGAGCCATGAAAAGAACTACTTTGATCTCACAAATGTATATTTTTTCTCTACACATTTTATAGTTCTAGCATATGAACACGCAGTCAGCTGTTTCCGATATCGATTAGCCCTGGAATGCATTGATTGACCAAAATCACACATCGCGCTATTATCCTTGCTTGAATCTTATTCGTATTGCTTTATTAGCAATACGTACATGTAGAATACATTACGTTCGAAATACATATATGCGACGTGAAAGTGAATTTCTAATTATTTTATATTTTTTTGCATTTAATATCACTATCAAACAGGATCTAATCGATCCACTAAAGCTGCCGGTTCTTGTCAAATTTTAATTTCGCATATTGACATACCAGCTTAGTGTCAGTGTCACTAAGCGGGTACGAATGATTAATTAGTTTCCCCGACTACTGAAAACTGTCGATTCTATAACACTTTCTTGCTTACTTTTTTCTACAGAACTTGTTCGTAATTTTTCATGTTACTAGCATACTCATATATTGTAAGTCGTTCTCCTCTTTATTTATTAACATTGCATTACTTTATCTCGTTCTTTGTACACTTGTATTGACTAGTCGCTGTACCGTTGAAAATAGTCATTTTCGTGCAGATGCTAATTATTAACTTAATTTTCCCAACTAACCAGTTACTGTTGTGGCTAATTATATGCCTTTAGGCCACACGCGCGTATATGTATTTTAAAATTTGTTCAATACCTTGGCTTAGCTTCGCTTGACGATAAGAATTAATGGAATGCGCAATTCGAGACAAAATATTAATAGATTGGCTTTAGGCAGAATTCCAATATCATTTAATCAAGAGATTGGGGTTCATTCAGAAATTAATAACTTCTCCGCATCGGGGTTGAGATTCGGAAGCCCTCACCGGGTGTCTAATCGATATTCAATTTTACGCCATGTGCTGTCTAGCATAACCCGCGTCGCAATCTTGACGGCATAAATTAATCCCGGCATCGGCGTTTTGATAGATGGCACAATTCAGTGGTGGGCGTACTGATGAATATAATATCCTAGTCATTCAGTGACATGCAAGAATTAAATGTCATTTTGATTTCCGAAAGCCCCAAACAGTAGAGATTACGTTTCATGATTGTCTAATAAATACATACAGGGTACGACACAAGTTCAGGAACTCATTTTGGTCTGAGTTTTAAGTCTTTGTTATATTTGTATTAGATCTATCTCTACAGGTATTTGCAATGCTTACTTGTGCGATATAAAATCCACCTTTAAGCGTGTGTAATTTGTGTATATATATATATTTTTTATTTTTATATATATATGTATAATAATGTACAATATATATAATATTGTGTATATTTTAATATGAAAATTATCAGGAAAGCGTACTCTCTAACATATATAAAAATCATTAAAATCGGTGTTGCCTTTCGGTGACAGTCTTTCTATATAATTGGCGCTTTTTCATTCGTTATAATACAATTCTAGTTAACTAAGCGAATAGTAAAGTTTTTGGATAAAAGTTGTATAGTATGTATAATTGTATCTATACAGTGACGTACTTTTTCTGTTTTTAAGTGAGCTAGATCGTCCTACCGCGTTTGTTTACACGGTCCTGTATCATCTTAATCCTCCATAAATCATATGTGATTAACTGTATCTCAAATATTATCCATCCCCAAACACATATAATTTAAACAAAAATCCACTTGATCGATGTATGGTTAAAACACACTAACGTTTATACTACCTACACCCGGGTCGCTGAAACAGTTGTTCTAGAATATTTCTTAACACAAAACGAATCGGCGTACTTTATATTATGGTACCTGGTCAAATGACCGAATATGAATTTAAAAATCATTTTCTTCCGATACTGATATTGCTAATTTTCAATTTAATATGAAAACTAATGCACAGTGTAACTCACAGTGTTATTTTTAACCCTTTTAATGGCGGGCGAAAAAGAGGTGCCTATGCGAGAATAACCGGCCGAATATCACGATTTTACTAGAGTTTGGGAAAAGGCACGTAAACACCAAACACAAGACAGTATTTACATAATTCAAAAAGCAGAGTATTAAGGACGAAATGGAGAGCAAAACAATAATATTAATTTTTCTATATTCATTGAAAATATTTATATTTAGATATTGTAAATGTGTAACATTTTGTTATTATAAGGTGCGGGCCAATATATCGGCCTCCGGCACTAAAAGGGGTAAAGAGAACGAAAAGAATAAGTGCATAACCGAATTGAATTTTAAAACCAGTCATTTGATTTGGCATTGTTTAAGGCGTCTAACATGTACATACAAACGGAACAGATGATAAGAAAAGCGACTGCGTGTAGAACTTGAGACTAACCATTTGGAGAGGTTAAAATTCTACAATTTTACTTTCTTATTTCCTTATCAAATCTAGATAATTCTCTTGTGGGGCGACTATACTGTGGATAAAAAAAAGTATTCATACACTCCCCCTTTCTTAGTGTAACTTTTGATATAAAAGGAAGCTTCTTTTTTTAAGAAAAAACACTTTTCCTAAACTTTTTAACGGTTGACTTTTGAAAAAATGTTTATTTGCTTACGTAGTTAAAATTAAGCAATGACTTGATTTGTTTCAGATATAATAATATTTTCATAAAAATGCAAAAAATGAATGCCAGTTTAACTTCTTTATTCTAAGCGAAGGCTTTTGATCTGTTATAATAATTACAATTTTTGTAGCAAGAAACAATTTAAATTTTCATGTGACGAATAGTCTCGACAAACATCGTGTTAAAGGGTTATCGCGTTAAAGAGTAAAGTTTTTCCTTTTATGATTAAATAAATATTTTCAAAACAAAGTGTTTTCTCGTTTAAAAAAATTTATTTTCGAAATCCTGTAGGAGCGTGAACGATGTGAGTTAGTCTAGTAAAACCGTCTTTACTGAAAAATGCAGCAAATGCGGAAAACATATCCCTGGGCGAGGAGTGGTGTTGTGGGGGTGCCAATGGCACTGACTAAGGCATGCTGGTTAGGTACAAAGGTTAGGCGCATGTGTAGGTGACGTGTTAATGACATTACGTAATACTGAACAGGCCAATCAATATGCCAAGCTCTGTGTGTGCACTGGATGCATCGGCGCGTCCTCATCGTGTTACTGCGTTATTGCCCTCTCAACATACTCGTATTCGCTGATAGAATATTGTTGTTGAAGAAATCATCAACTTTTATTATTCGTTGTAGGCTTCGATTCGTGTTTCTTGTTTTTTTATATTCACTATCTGTGCATTGAATTTGTGCTCCTGCTAAATGCAAACCCTTCTTGTCCTACAAATTCAATTTGAAACACTAAGTCCGTTTCGATGATTAATTCTTGCTGTTCAAATTTTTCAGTTATGGCTGTTTTTTATGTAAGTTAATTTCGAAATGAAATTGTTTTGTTAGTTCTATGTATAAAGATCTGTATGTACCTTTATTATGAATCTCCTTTGTTTGTCTGTCAGTTTTACTATCGTATACTTTTTACATAAATTAAATTTGCTTTTAAACGACATATGCGTTTATGAAACAGTTTTATAATACTTTTTAAGAATTCGTAAGAATTGGCAAAATTGTGGATAATTTCTACATGATGGTGTTAAGTGAGTGTCGGAGAAAGACCAACAAATTTGAGCAGCACCACCAAAATTATTCTTGTAAACCTCTAAAATCTACAATGTTTATTACTTTCCCTTATTTTAACCACTATGAAGTCATACATATCATGTTCACTATACGACAATTGTTTACTCCACACATCAGCATCTTTTCCACTTTATTAAATCAAGTAATTAACACTGCTAATGGTCACTTTTTGGCCGACAAAGTCGAATGTTCACAAAACATAAACTCTCTCATTCTGAATGTGTTGCTTTCAACAAATCAGCTATCCAACGTGATCCAAGAGTATCTATTTTGCAACATTAAACTGCTCCTAGCCTATTAGATTGAATCACGTGATACGCACATGTGCGAGATGTACATTGCATTCGCGGAAATACATATCTACATACAGTGGTGAGCATAAAAATATATAAAAATATAAATCTACATTCAATTCTTTTTTCTTTGAAATTTTCAAATATATTTCTACATTGCATGTTATAGTTCAATACTGCGTATTTTTAAATTACACGTTACAGTTTTAAAAATATTATTCGAATATTATTATTCTCTATCTTCCATGACGTAACAACATTAGTTTCAAAATAAACAGTATTTATTCAGTCAGTTACAAATGGCAAAGATTTATTTAAAATATGAATCAATAATTTGGACCCTCTGTGGCAGTAATACCAGGTTGTAAAAAAAGTAAAACATTACAGAGGAGTATTATTTATTTCAGCCTTTCGCTTCTATGTAATATTACCAAACCAACGCCAGGTCAGTTGACCGGTTTAAAATTTCCATCCTATGATGCACTTGCCCTTTTTTCATTTGTTAAAAATAAAAATGTAAATTTGTAATAATTATACCGGAATACACAAAATATAACGTTCATTTTAGAACCGTTTCATTTAACCGTTTACGAAAGAAATAGCTATACATATCCATAGAGATTAAGAATAAAAGAATATTGTTTGAATTATGAAAATAGAACGTTCGATATTAACCTCTTAGCTTACAATGTAGTGTCAGAGACGTGGTATGTAGACCAACGCCAAATGTAAATAAACATCCCAAAGACATTGCATAAATCTTTATTGCTCAATGATCAATTCATCATAATTATTTACGAAACATCTTGCAAAGTAAAGTTAATTATACCATACAGATGTATTTAAAAAACCATGAATAGCTGGACGTGCGATCGACCTTGCAATTACTTACGGCCCGCGCCATCGGAACCTAAATCATAAGGCAAGGGGTTAAGGGTGATGGGTTTGCCTTGGAATTGGTATTGTGTAAAATATTACAAATATTACAAAACTGGAAGATGTCAATAGTGATCTAACATTTTCCACAAAGAATAACAGTGCTGATAAGAAGCAATAAATGTGATAAAACTATTTTATTTAGAAAAATTAATAGTGCGTGGAAATACTTGATTCTAACACAGGTACGTCACTCTGTATGTATACATATGAGACGGCTGTAGGGTGCGTGGAAACACGCGTGGCACGGTACCGACGCACGAGCCTTCTAATCTAGGCGGGTTCGTGTACAAGGGTAGGCATGCTTGAGTACGTGCATTACGTCGGATACGATATAGCTACGGGTTACATCGGATGCGTGATCGATCGACCCGGCGACCACTGTGGCGTCTGTTCTCTGTTGTGTCTGCACATACGCACATCTATGTACACCTATATAGATTGGCGTGATACACGAACCCTCGGCAGTCACGTGGGCTCGATTATACACGAGTCTAGCACGCCCGGCATTTTGCGAAATCGAATCGACTTACTCCACACCGGTGCAATTAGACCTCCTCGTCAGCTAATTGATATTAACCCCTACGCTCTCTAATTAATATCTCCTATTTGTGCATTCATTTTTAAGGCATCTATTTTGAACCAAAGAAAGACCTTCCTTCCTTTTCAACTGTTCTGTATTCGTTATGTTACTACCACATAGTAGTGAAATTCTGGATGGATATAACATTGGTATTAACTGAAAATAGATGTTGTTTGCAAACTCAATTCAATACTATGCAATAATAATAACATTAATTTTGAGGTAAAAGAGCGTATTTGAATGCTCGGTAAAAATTATGTAGTTGCGAACAATTTAATCATTTTTAGAAACACTTAGTTATAATTTCTTTATTGGAGCAATAAGGCCAGCTTACATCTGACAGACACCTAATTGTAAAGGAGCATTGTTGAATGCTTTGTTTGGCTTTAAAAGTATAACATTGTTTGTATTATCATGACAGAATGTTCCTATTTATATGCTCGCCGATTGTATGTGTATATCATTGTGTACAATTGCATTTATCAACATTACATTTGCCAAAGCAGTAAGTTTCAAATGATTCCAAATAGGAAAAAGGGAATGCACAGTGGCGCAGTAGTACTTTAAATACAGGTGACAAGTTTGCTCGTCATTTGTCGGCACATTATTGCCCGTGTTTCAACAGTGCCACTCGTCTTTCAGCAAGCATAAAGTTTAAAGCCTTCTCTGTTCTATGCTCTAAAAACTTTTAACTGCTCTATAAGGCGAAGAGTTTATAGTTTCGCCGGACAGAAAGAAATGCCTCTGGTTCTGACTGGAATAAAGTGGCCGGCCCTTAAACTGTTATGAGGCAAATTTGAACGTGAAGGAACGTCATACAATTCGATTCTAGTTTAATCGAAAGAATATAATATACAAGATGTCATAAATTCAGTTGATTCGGTTTATTTAACTTCTTTACTTCTTATGCAGGGTTACTCTTTGTAAAACCATTTAACATTACATAAAACACTTATTTAATAAAGAATAAACAATAGTTCGCCATATAAGTTGCACTGATACAGAAAAAGCGTAAAAAATCGGGGTTTTATTGGTTTTACTACGGAGCGCCTAACCAAAAAATCTGGAAAAAATCAGAGTACAAATATCAATAATACATACTTACTCAACAAATATAAACATCGATCCACGATTTCTTCAATATAAAACTATAATTTTTTCTAGCATTTTTGGATTTTCTATTGTTTACAGCGTGGATTTTCGATTCATAAATCATAACGACTTCTGATTAAATCAATAAGGGCTTCTGGTGTTTTCCAAATTTTTCATTCATTAAGATTGTATATGTGGTACTCCCCCAGTCATGATACCAAGTTGAAACTTGGTACAAATTGTTTCTGCTTGATATAATATCGAATGAGCCATAGAGATAAAAGTTTCAAACTGGCGCGATGGAAGCTGAAGCGCGATTAGAAACACATCTGGAATAGTGTAAATTCGGAAAGAAACTCTCAGGCACTTGTACTTGTATACCAGAGACTGATATAGAAAGAGGGTCTTTAAGAGGAACCTTAAGACTGACTCAGAGAAGCTATACAGAAGATTTACTAAGAACATTTATAATAAAGACTTCGAAAGTTACACCAATTCCTGTGGATTACAATGTAAAGCAAAAATGTAATGCAAAAATATTAAAAGAAAAATGAGATGAAAAACGAATCATATAAAGTTTGTTGGTAGATTAATAGACACAATAACAAGCATATTAATGGAACCAAGTACTTTGGAGCATATGTACATCAAGAATTACTTTTCGCATGTAAATTTTAGATATAGTTTTACATAATGTTAAATGCTTAATACATTTTAAAACATCCTGCAAATCTTCTCTTTCAGTACATAATAATATTAATTCAGAAATAAATAGCACATATTTCACCCTTTTCAGTTCCTGTAAGATACTTACATATAATCAATTTTATCTTTAGAAAAACATCATTTGAAAACTTATTTTGTTTCAAATGGAGTTTAGTGTACTTTTAATACAATTGTCCCTCTCTACACTGTATAAAGTGATGAAACAAAAGAAGAAATTTTTACAGAATGTTGATAAGTTTTGGAAATTAATTAAAATGCCAGGAGTCAAAGAGTTAAATTCGAGGCGTTGTAAAAGGTTAGTTAAGTATAAATAGCTTTAGATTAGACTCTGAAAATTAAACACATACAGCAAAATATAAGGTGCTTAAGAACTTTATAGCACTTTTATAGTTGGGTCGGAGCTATGGGCAGATTATAAGACATGATTTATTACGTCAAAGAGTCGTGAACATATAAATAAGTTCAAGCGTTGCAAAAAATGTCCTGAACATCCTTTTATTTGTAAATTTTAGACATATTTTAAACAATATTTCAAAAGAGAAGTCTAGCTATGCATCGTTAAAAGATATTTTTAACCAAGGTAGCTACAACAGCCGATATTTTCATAAATTAAGTTATTGTTAACGTGCACAGGAAATATGTCCCGGCAGAAGCTGAGTAGGGCAGCTACTTATACATGAAATATAATATTAAGGATAATAAACTATGTACAGCAGACAACTGTGTAGTCTCAGCGATCTAAATTCGTTATGTAGAGTCAGTTTTCTCTCGATTTAGATGAGATTGATCCCCACCCGCTCGGCTCGTTTGGAGTTCTTATACCTTTTTTCTTTTATATTCAATGCGTACATCGAACTATATTTAACAATATAATTGCGAATACTTTGTTCGGTAACCATAGGCACAAAATCTGTATTTGCTCACCGTATATGACTGACTATAGAATTAAGAAAATTGGGTTAGAAACTTTGTCGGCTGACTGACAGATTTTCAGCTCGTCTACAAATTTGGTCACATCTGCCCGCTCCTTTCCTCCTGGGCTCTCATTTATAACTAAGATTGCCCAACTAAACCTCTTCCAGAACGGTTCGAAATTAATACAAACCTTCTTATCGATATGTATAATAAGTCGTATAAATACAGCGCCAACCATATTAGCGGTTCGTTGATTATCGTGTTCACAGGATTGGAGATTTCTATCGTATTGCAATTTTCGCTTAACAAGACAATAATGTCTAAGGAAAATTGGGAAACACGCGCCTGTAGTTAAAAATACTAGATAACTTACAATAGTATTACATACGACAACTTATACCCAATAGCATTGATTTAAATCTAAGTGGAAAACGCTTGACTCCACATTACCAAACTCAAATTAGATGCAATAAATTAAACCAAGCAAATCTTCTGCAGGATCACATCACCTTACAACATGTGCGGATAAAGGGTTACAATTACTCTAAGAGCTACCCAAACTTATAAAAGGCGAAACAATAATAATAATTACAGGAAAAACGTTGACACATTGCTTGATACTAATAAACGCGACACGTGGCAAACAGGTCGGCAAGCAGTCTTCTGCAGATATGCAAATAAATTGGACATCCCTTTCGACCTAGTTGCGTAATTAAAGTCCCCTTTGGCGGTTTACATTGAGGCGAGAGGTAGAGCGGGGAGTGCACTCTTTAGAAGAAGGACAAGGACAAATAGAGTATGACTCTGCCGGCCGATCGAGACACTCCATTTCCACTAGCGCCGCAATCTGTCGAAAATTCCCTTTTGGCCTACTCTCTCGACTTCATTGCTCTTGCGTACAGGTTGATTCATTTGCCTTTGAATCAACACTGTCGAAACCGACTTTTTAACAGCCATACGGCTAAGGGAAGATTGCCAAAATCCCACTGGTTCCCAAATCGTATTTTTCTGGCATTTTCACGTAGAAACAAATTGCTTTATATAGAGCAATTATTTTTAATAGTAATAACAGGAATAATACTTATACAAAAATTCCTTTCTGGTCTATTTCTATGAGTTCACTGCTGTTAAGCACAAGGTGATTCATTTGTTTTTGAATCGGTATTATCGAAACCCACTTTTAATTGGACATATGTGTAGGCGAAGGTTACCAAATCGTACTATTCTGGCATTTTTAATTTCCCCTACATATACATATAGCTGATAAGAATTGCGATTTGACCGTACTAATTAAATGGAAAAAGAATCACTCTGTGCGTAAGAGCAATGAAATCATGGGAGTAGGACAAATGGACATACTCTATTTGTCCTTGCCCTTCTTCCGAAGTTTTTCTCCTTCTTTTGGCAATTATAATTATAATATATACAGTGTTGCCGATTGCAGTGACTGAAAACTGTCGGATGTACTCAGCTACATACAAGGTAATTATAAATTATCGAGTGATTTTAGTGAAAGACAAATGTTTATCAATTTTTTTGTATATTCTATGTACAATATATTATATGTGTAATCTATAGAATACAATATTATATTATACATGTCTGACAGAAGTTACATGTAACGTTTTGCAAGCACTGAGGAGCCTGTCAGGCTGCTTGTTAGCAGTTAAAGGTTAATAAAGATTAATGGCCAGTACATACGTACTTCTCTACTAATAGTATAAAAGGCAGCGTTTGTCCGTCTATCAGCATGTTGGAAATAAAATCGAAAACGACTGAACTGATTTTAATGCGATTTTCTGTGTTGTACAAAGTTTTCATCCATTCACGCTACAAACTTTAAAATGTCACAATACTTATTACTCGTTGGAACTGTTTCCAGAGAAACTTCAACATTTCTAAAGGAATCGGGCATGGAGCTAGGCACTGTTCAAAGATTTTTGGAACGATGATTGTTGTAGTAACCTGTTATTTTGTAAATTACATTATTCTTAATGTACACACGAAATGTGATTCTTATAGGAAAGCTGGGTAGGATAGCTGGTAGATAAATAGCAAAAGAAGTTTGTTACTCTGAAAAAATCAATTTGGATATTGTGGGAAAAATCAAGCAAAAAAGCCTCAATGAATATTTTAAGGACGCAAACGTTCATATTATCTGTCCCCTCGAAACAATTAATAATTATATCCAAAATGAATATCTCAAAATATAAACATCCAGATATAAATCCCAAAAAGCCCCCACAAAAAGGGCGCGTGCTTCTATCTTTTAAATAATGCAATATTTTCATATGTTACCGATAATACTTAGAATTTCAGGAATTTCGATGATAAAGAATTGTACGACCTAAAAAATAATTCAATGCTGACCCAGATTTACATTCCATTAATGGTAGAATATACCAATAGTATAGACCACGCCAACGCCAAATTTCGTATTTTAATATGTTACAATTATTATTGGCACCAATTTTAAATACCTTTATAAAACTTACACAGTTTTCTGCTGACAGTTTACCTTTGCATTGCAGTCACAATTCTACTAGAATAATTTACCAAATGTCTTTATTCGAAAAATTGTATAGTTTATTCCAATTATTAAAAAAACCTTGTGTCTTGTCTACAAATGTGCACTTGTTATATCTGAGAGTCGGTTTTTCCCAGCTCCCGTTTACTTTCACTTTCTTGTTGGAGACTCCTCACTCATTTTTATAAAGATACATTAGGTTTCAACTCATCCGTACACAGCTGATTCAGTCACCGATCTGTCACTTGAAACATCCGATGGCACTTGTCGCCGGCCGTTCATCATAAAAATCGATCGCACCAAGGACTACTGGATTCACCTCTAATAAAATCATTTCATCAATTAGCCGTCAACAGTTCTCTCTTGATGTGTAATAACTTTTTTATATTTATACCACTTATAATTGAAAAATTTCAAAACTGATTAGTTCCTTTAATATCGGATGTTCCACATATGTTTTCGTCGAACAAAAAATAATATAAAGATATTGGTTATTATCTCCATCGATTCTTTTATTTTTGTATCACTTTTATTACTTTTAAGACATTTTATAGAATGTGGCGTAGACATTGCTTGAGGTATTTATCCTCTAAGGATATTTACTATTGTAACTATTTATAATGTAAAGAATTTTGCACTAAAAATTAATCGAATTGCTTTATTTCCCTGATTCGTTTTAGTTACGGTAATAATATAATTATTTTGTTATTGTGCTTACCTGTTCTAGGTTAAGCTATTGCTATGTTATTAACTGATAGGAATTTAAGTTGGATACTGCAGGATGAAGGAAATATAATTGTATTGCAACATTTACTTGGATTATTTAGTTATTCTGAAACCTGTATTTTAATTGTAGGTAATGAAATGGAGGAAGATAAGCATTGAAGAGATATTACAATAGCTGCAGGCTGGTTTTATCTAAAGCACTATTATTCGTAATAAACTTAAAGAGCTTGGAATTACGGTATTACAATGAAATGAGAGTATGAATGCAGTTTAAACACTTTCTTTTCATTAACCTTTCCAGTTCTTTATCCGGGCAGGCCTGACATAATACAAATTATTCCATGTACTTCCCCTGAAATTAAAGTGGATCCAAACAAGTACAATTGAAGAAAGTAGAATGGACCGCAAGGGGTTATTGAACCTTTATAAAGTCTCCAACTCAATATTTTGTATGAGTAAAAAATGTATGTAAGGTGAAACTATAAAATATTAAAGCCTAGATACGAAATAACAATTAATTTACAACTTTCTAACATTTTATTCGAACAACATGTACTAAGTGAAAGTTAAAAATCATTTTAAACAAACTCCTTCGTTACGGGAAAACTAAATGTAAAACTAAAAGAATATCGAAGTATGTGATTTGAAAGTTACATCGCTTCGGAGAGGGTGAAGTACATACGTCTATTATAGCGCTAAAATTAATATTTGGAGTAACTACTGGTTAAGAAGAAGCTTTCGATCGGTTTTACCTCGCCGAGGCGACGACAGATATCAGATAATGCTTGAAACTGTCTACTCCAATGTCAAAATCTGTAATGTGGATCAATTATAAAGCATGTGCGAGCCTTGACACGCGGCGATGTAACATTTTAACTGTTATAATCGTCCATAGGCGTTTGTATTTACTTTTGTCATAATTGGGAAACGAAGAGTGGTTTCATATTTACTTACCCCTTTAAATCCAAGCCATTTTATAAATTGTCTACAATTATCAGTATACTGTACAAAGTAGTGAAAAATGAGGAAGGACGTGTCTGTAATCTCAGCGTCTCCTCACACTTTTCTTTTTTATTCTGTTATTCACTTTATATGTATACTGCAGATAGTGATAATTGCACCGAAAGTTAATAAAACCGGTATTTCTGTTCAAATCGAGTTTATCAAAGGCTGAGCTTCATTTGATTACGTTTAAACTCCTTTCCACAACTGAAAACGTTAAATTCACATGTATTTTGATTGTAAATATTACATGAAAAGTATTGGACGGATTCGGATGATTTTTTTCTAGTGAAGCTTTAATTATGATTCTTTTTGAGAAATCAGGTTTTTAAATGAGGCAATTTTCTCTAAACTGGTTTATAGTAATAAATTACTCGGCAAATAGCAGGTTCGTTATTACTGTAATTTTTCGAGCTGGTAGGGTGCTTTTAGGATCAACTCTTTAATAAGGATCACGTCCCATTAAATACATGAATTTCTACGAATAAGTAAAATGATGAACGCTAAATAATACGTTGTGCTATCTGAATTAATATTTACTGTGGATGTGGAGACAGTTTAACTGCACAAATAATCAATGGGATTCAGATTTGACAATTGATTGATAGAATGGAACATTCGGAGGAACTTTAATAACAAAACTTCTTGCATAATCAGTAAATTATCCTTGATGTTTCCGACAGAACTTTTTAAGGAAACATACCAAATAAATATTGTTGTCCAGAATACGGGCAATAAAACTTTTACTTCAAACGCTCGCTTTTTTATTTGGTGTTTCTTCTGCTTTAGGTAATAAGTCACGAGATTGTTACCATCAACAAATTAATTTCTATTACATACTTGTGCAAGCTATGGTGGATACCGTTAGAATTGATGGTTTTACAGATGTTGCTTTACCGTGTTTGTTAGTACAACTATTAGCTTTGAATGAAAATGATGTATATAGAAAAAATGTACAGATTTTAATTACAATTTACACCAATTAAGTCAACTTTGCACAGTTTAAAAATGTCTCTTATTCATACACAAACTGCAATACCAATAGTTCTTCATACAGGAAGTTGTCGTGTATTATTCCGTTTTACAACGCATTCTCCTACATTTCCAGAGAATTAATGTAATCTAAACATTACTGTTGTGCATTGTAGTAGGCAAAGATTGGCGCCTCATAACAATTACTACTACTAATGTAAGCATCAATTTCGATTAAAGTTCCATTACTTTATTCATCGGAGTTTCGAGAGCGTCATAGCCTATATGATCCCAAACCTCAAACCCAGCAACCTTTCCAAACAGATTTTCTCATTGTCAATTGATTAAAAACGAAAAAACGAAAACCAAGTCATGTTTCAGGCATAATTAAGATACAATAAAACCGAGTTTTTATTCAATCATACTCAGATTTAACTTGCAGTTCTAACATCAAAAAAAACCTGGCGAATGCGCGTTTCGTAAGTTCGTGTTTAAGGCGTGTGAGGAGGGGGGACTGATCATTTTTTAACATTTTAATCTTTTTGAGGAAATTTCGTGTCTTTTTATTACTCCTCTTATTCAATACAATCATAAAATGTCATAGTCATGTATGTAGCCAAAAACCATTTCAGCGACAGGCTTGAAATTTGTTGAGCAGATACTGATCAATAGTGGATGAAAATATTGGCAGATTCTAATGTAAGAGGATTACCTTCCACTAGTATAAACAAGTATCTAATTCAAACACATCATCTTGGACCTACCGATTTATATGAACATCATTGTACCAAGTTTCGTGCAAGGCTTTTCATTCACTTTTATGTTGCGAAGTAAATCAGTTTTGTGATATTTATCAGTATCAATTATTTATATTATCCTGTATTCCTAGTGCACAAAACGTTAATAAATCTTTTGTTAATAACCATTAACTATTTCTCCTTAGTTTCTCCTTATTCCTCATATTATTGATAATCCATTGATAATCTTTAGATTTCTAATAATTGGTAGTACATTATACAGCACTGTTATTGTTTATTCCTAGACAACTGTCTTACCCTGTATCTAACTGTCTATCTTACTATAACATTGTAATTCAGTGCAGTAGAGCCGTGCGGTTAGTGTGCCAATCAGCTGACAATATCGATTCGCAGTGCTGGTCGTTGACCGAGCAATCCTCCAAACGGTATTGATTTTCTCGCATCACTGCCCCAAGAAAGGCCGGTATGTGATTGATGACGATAGGCTGCGAAGAGTGTGACATTTGTCATGCGACAAAAACTGGCATCGCCCATTCTGGTATGTTGCAGTGAAGCAGAGTACAGTTATTCAGTTGGTAATGATGTCATACGAATATTAAAAACGCGAGATTACCAATGGTTATCTACCAGCATGCAGAAACAATAAGATAAGTAAAACGTAGCAATAAATTCGATAAAACTGTTTCATTTCGCAAAATTAATACTGGATGTCATATGCAGTATCTTTAGAATAAATTTTCTTATAAAAGAAAACTGTCCCTCTGATGAAGTGTGCTTCATTTTAAGAAGGATATTTTCTTGTGCAAGATAATATATTTCTATTTAGATAAAGAAGAGCCTTTTCAAGAACATTTTTTCCAAAATTACGGAGTGTACGAGTACATACGTGCTTTTTTATTCCCTGTATATCGTAATTATAATTACACACGAATATTTCTAAATTTTTCTCGATATCCTATACATATACCTATGCTAACTTGCTACAAAGAGAAAAAGGTTGTATGTGTATGCGTCTGAAGTAATCTTAAAAACTACTTAATAAATTTAGAAAAATCTTCCAGCATTGAGAATGTTATTTCCCCCAAATGAACATACGCTATGTTTGATGATGGTTTCAAGGAATTGAGCAATGAGCGTCAAAAGACGTATTAAGACACATGCTCATGGGCAGAAAACTTGATACAATTTGAAGAATCACATGACAGATTTTAATTTGAATTTCGCTCCTTCGTAGAACTATCGGCCAAGAAAATGATAGGCAATGAAATATTGCAATATTTATTACTTATACAGACAGTGTTAACGACTGAATTTAATGATTCTTGTCACTTGTTTGCATGAAACAGATAAGAATATCAAATGAATTCAACTCGTTTGAATTCTTTCAGAAACATTTGACAGTTAGAGCTATTGTACACGAATGTCTATCTGCGGCCGACTATTTTATTGCTTGGAATACTCACTACGTTTTTTTATGAGGCACCGCACGTGGATGACTAAGAAGACAACCGAGTCGAAAATAAGAATCCATCATGCAAAATTTAACCCACATAAATATTGGCCACCAATAGTTTGTTGTATGCGGTAGGCCTTATGTGCGTTTTACGTCTGACGCACATAGCAGACTCTCACAAGGGAAGTTTATCATCGTTAATCAGGACATAGCCTGAACCGGTCGCTATAAAAGTAAGCGTTTATGAACGTTTACAATTTACATTTTTACTTAGTTGTAATAATTTTCGAGATATTCAGGAAAATTGTTTATCAGCCCCAACTTTAATCCCTTTAGAAGTACCCAAGGTGGAAATGGACAACTAAAAATGATACTTGAAATAGATTTTCGAGCGCTACAATTTAACAACTTACTCATCTAAATCGGTGTGATACACCTGGGAAACTAGTCAATGCTCGACTTTTGTCTCTCAAATTGCTCACTCACAATTTTTATTTTGCTGTACACCCGTCTTTTTAGTAGTCCACGTGTAATGCTCCATAAGAATACGTAGTCAATATTTCAATCATCTAAATAATCGACCAGCAATAGTTTAGATAGTCGTACGCGGTCATCCTTGCACGAGCAATTCAAATATCGTTGGGTTTATATGTTCAATTGGCGTCCATGGCAATTTAAAAAGAGTTGAATTCAATAGAATTGATTCAACAGTTGATCAGTTCATATGACTAATAAAAATCATAGTCCATACGATTTCTCAAAACCACGTAAACACACTATTGTAGATTGAAGTTAGTTTACACATATTTCTGACGCATCGGTGTTGTTTAAGTAGTGTTCTCTTGTTTTTATGTAGATACATTACTGAATGCAACACATGCTGCGTTGACAAACGCATAGGACATGAGTGTGTACTGACATGGTTCAACCCTGGCGTATCATGGTTACCGATATGCGTAAATTCACCTTTAACTTGCAATGAATAGCTATTCGTCGCAGTCACGCGTTAAGAATAACAGTGATAAAAACTATAAATATACAAACACGATTTAATTTGAGTGGAATTGTACATAGGTAACAAGTAAAATTTTGGAATAATTAATCTAGTCATTGCAGTTTAGATTTTAGACTAGACAACAATTTTTCGAAAATTCCAAATACAAGAAAACCGAGTTTTACATTCATTAGTATTGTTCATTTTAAAACAGTAACGTTAACTTATACAAATTCGTTGAGTGCAATTCCACCGGAAGTTGTATTTGCAACTATAAACAAACATAAAAGATTGAAGACTCATAAAATCACGTGTATGTAGAGTGTACACATGGCTCTGCAGTACAAAACCATGCCAAGATAACTTCTTATTACGTACTGTATGTATGTATACATACACGTCATTCGAAGTTATCATGGCAAAATTTATACGTATACCATACAAGTACATTAGCATGCGAATTTATTTTAGATTTATTTTGAAAATGCAGTTTTTCAGTTTCCTATTTAAAGCCACAGACATTGCAAAAAGATAATGTTATTCTCTTCAGTTGGACTATAGCCCACCCTTCAACTGTTACTATGTTCCATTAGCCCTTTGATTACTGTGAAATGCAGAATGCTGGTTACAGACGAGGAGATTTTAGCTGTTACAAATGTAATCGCAATGCACTTTTAGAGCACTCATAGGCGTCAGTGAGTAAACATTCAAAATACCTAAAGGTGTTTCCAAAAAGGGTTCAAAGGTATACTTCTATAAAAAGTAATACAGTTGTTTGCACTGTCATATGACTCCTCAGTACTCAAACACGAATGACACATTTTTTCACCACTTTTTCATTCGACACTTATTGATTCTTTTTGACTGCCTTATGACTCTACGCCTTGTAAATGTATACCGTTTATCGATCGAGATAAGTCGCTTCTCGTAAATTACACATATAGAAGCCGTGAGTGCAAAACTTGTCCAAATTGAAGCTGCATAGTTTCATGGAGAAGTACAAATCACCAGACGAGTTTAAAGTATCTCATACAAGTAGATTTTAAAAAAAGGGTAAAATTTGTCAATTGTTACCTTGCACAGTATATTTTTTAAAGGCAGATACTTCTTAAAGTATATGTATAGTTTAGAATAACAATCCTATAAAGTTGAATTTGATATTTGCAATAACAAACATACTGTGTCAATATTCATAAAACTATACTCGTTGAAATGATGCTCACTATAACGAATCAACCAATGTATTCGGCTCCAATTTTAAATTAGATCTTTTAAACACGATTATCTGCTTAATGAAGAGAACCTTTTTCGATGCTCTTCTTAGTTTTTTTGTTTAAGATATAATGTTGAAATATTGCTAAATATTATCAAAATTAGATTAGTGTTTTTAAACAAATAACTTCAGAGTTGATGTGACCTTTATAAATATACGAATTTGAAAAAAATCCACCTTATTACGAAGTTGCATTGATCATCTGTTAAGTGAAAAAATTGTTTAGTTAATTTAAGGTCAAACTGGCAATTTTTATGAAAATATTGTTATACTTGAAAGAAATGAATTAAAATTGCAAGCAATAGAGTATACTCGTTGTCGCTTGATTTTAACTATACAAAGAGGTAGATGTTTAAAAAAAATGTGGCAGCATTGTGCGCACATACACACAGTTTATTTACTAGAATGATACATGTCGGAGGAGTCATATGTATATTCTATTCATGTTTCTGCCAAATAGAAAAGTATGGCGATGCAAATGCGTAGGGAATATATACGGTTTCTCAAATTGTATATAATTCGACCGATTATATTCGATTATATGTCGAAACTCCAATCTGTGTAACATTGCGTTCATTCTCCTATTTTTTATACTTAGTGTATGGAGAGATTATAGAAACCGTGTCTCCATTCGGATGCCTGCTTTTTTTCTATCAGTCATTTTTGCAAGATTTATATTCACCTTTGCTGTACCTAATTAAATCTTGCATCTTTGTATCCATTTCACAGAAAGAAAATATTCTTTGATCTTCAACTTGGTGACGTACATCATATTATTAGCACATACAGATATCTCAGGAGACAACTGCATGTATATTAATCGTGCATTGTAGTATAATCATTATTATGTATGTAACCTTCACCTCTGATGACATATTTAAGACCGAAAAATTCAAGTCTGCTCGAATGTTTCAGCGTGAACGTTATAGCACTCATACTTTCTCTAACAATCATTATTAAATGTCTAATATTTTCTTTTTTTCGAAACAAAAAGCATATTTTTCAACCTATGTAACACCTGCAGGACATTTCACATTATTGGATTCAAGATGCTTTCTCAAAACATCATCCCATAGCAGTAACGAAGTTATCTATATCTTAAGCCACGATCTCTTAAATTGTTAACCGAGTTTTGTAATGAAGGTAGTTAAAACATTACGTATTATTAACTTATTTAAATACTATTAGATAAAAATATTGATGGAGAGGAAACTCCATCGTGAAAACATGAAATTCTCAAATCATACCTGGACTAGTCTGCCAAGAAAGTCCCCCGATGAACATTTTCCTAGAAAAGAAAGATGATTCCATCAGCACTGGAGTCATTCTTGCTCATGTTTGGAGTTGGAGAAGCAAGAGAATAGAGGGGGAGACTGCCGACAGAGGGTAACATCCGCTACTTTTCCACCCCCTGTGCAGTCTCCAATTGTCAACTTCAGGTGTCACCACACATCAACCAACAACTGCAAACTCGCGAATTATTTCGCAAGAGGAATTCCTCCTCTGTGAAACTAATACGAATCCCGGTGCCGGCAAACGAAATTAGATATTTCCCGTCACGCTCTACCTCGAAAAATCCCGTTCTTCTTCTCCCCGCACACTCGGCACCTCCCTCCATTTCTTTCACTACACCTACCACCGCATCGTCCGTCAGCTTAGAATGCCGCAGGGTGAAATGCACTCCGCGCTTGTATAGGAAATCCAGAAAAGGCTGAATGAACCAATTTCAACGAAATAAACAAATCACCATTAGCCAGATTCTCTCACAGCTCAGTGCGATCCTAATGTGCTATATTGTCAATACTTTTTAGGTGTATAATCATTCATTACGTGCCTACCTTTCACGAGATATCACATGTATAAGAATGAAGTACAAAACTATCAATTGACCAACTTTCCCCAATCTCTAAAACTCATAACATTTCTCCCATTTTCGTTACTCAAATAACACAAATGACATCTTGCTGTTCATTACTCGAAAGTTACACGAGAATGAATGATTGCATTCGAGAATGGGCTGTCTATCGTATCAAAACGTTCTATTTTCAATGCAACCGATTTGGTTCATTCATATCTCTCGCTACTCGCACTCCTCTCCCTACATCCCTTCGTCCTCTCCGCTTCTACTTCCCCAAATACTGCGAGCAACACAGCGGCGAAATAAGCGCGGGCAAATAAACTCTGCAAAATCGAACCTCTAAAATTATATCGAGCAACGCAAGTTATTTCAACCATCAAATAATATTATTATCGCAATCGTTTCTCCAAAGAAATGGTTATCGAGTTTCAATGGAAAAAAGTAATCGACTCTAATTACAATTGTAATGCGTAAATAATTGGTAAGTAGTTAGTCCTGTAATAAAGTATTGCAGAGATTTTGGGAGGCGTGAACGCCGCACCGGCATATGCGATCGACATATCGATTTTGTTAATTCGCCGGCTTGCAAGTCTTGAGAGCACTTCTCAAATCTCCTCTAGTTCCCCTTTCGATGCATCCAACACTCCCCCACTTTCCATTATTCCCCTCGAACCCTCACACCCTTGGCCCCCTACAACCCCGCTATCGCTGCCGGCGCGGCACCCCTCCAACCCCCCACCCCCCGACGCCCCGCTCCCACCTTCCCCACCCTGCCGGCTCCCACCCCCTCCCCGTCACTTCGATTCGAGGCTTGTAAGGGATGCAGGTGAATACGTCGAAAGAAGGCGCCACTGGTGCGAGGAGAATGCCGTGGCACGCATATTCACAAGCCCGGCAAACATAAACACCATGCGTTCTGCGAGCACACTGCAACAGTTACGTCGGTGGCAGGAGCCATTGAATGCCGCTTTACGGCGTGCAAACACTGTCGCGAGCGAAACCAAGGAAAGATCCGCACGGTTAGGCCGATTGAGTGGAAAAAAGAAGACAAGAAGAAAGAAGAAGACACTGGCGCGAAACTTTGGCGGAAAACACAGAATGATTGTAAGCGCGGGCGAGCGGGCAGGCACGGGCTAGACGGAACTGCATTTGTAGCCAGGTGTAGACCTCCGCGAAGGAGAGGTCTCTCCCGTAGAGTTTTTTTCCGCTTTGGCGCGCTTACGCAACCGCGCTCGTTGCTGGTGGATGTAGTGGAATTGTATCCAGAGGTGGATTAGATGGCAGGATCTCGTACCCTGGATCGTTGGGCACCTCGGCGGGCGAGCCACTGGCCACGATTTCCTGGTTTTGGGGTTCCATAGCGGCGCGCGGCGCACTTGTCGATCCTGTCACAACTCTTTCGTGTACCGCTCGGGCCTACGGCAATGACAGTACCAATAGGCAAAAGGGCAGCGAGCTCCGGCGATGTTGGTCTGATCGCCCGAAATCTATCGTGCCAGGAAAGCCTGTGTACGGGATATGACGCTTTCACTGAAACTCCGGTGCACTTGGCGCGGAGTATTATTTCCTTTGGCCGTTTCTCCTAATTTATCCTTCTTTCCTTGTGGATTTTTCGTCTTTGTAGAAGCACCGCTTCCTCGTATCACTAGTTCCTTAAGTTCCCCGAGGGGGTGCGTGTTTTTCACTATACTATGCCGCGCGACACGCCGCTACGCTCTACTCTCCGACGAGCACCGATATCGATGACGGGTACCGATGATAGACGATAGATCAGGTGTGCTGTGAAGACTGTCGTTGCACTCGCCCAGACTTAAGAAATATCCGTGGCCGTGGCAGCGATGCTTGGTGTCACCATACGGGAGGCGGAACGACCGGTGTCGTGAACGACGACGACGGCGACGACGACGACGGCGGCGGCGGCGGCGGCGGCGGCGGTAATGCTCACAGATCACAGTGCTAAACGATTCATAAGTTCCCTGCCTCCGTCTCGCTAGGCTTATCCTCTCTCGTCTCGTTCAGCTCGATTCACACAATTCTCGAGAGGATCTCGCACGGCTCTGCTCTCGTTTCTTTCGTCCGGTACTCGCTCTCGCTCTCTCTCTCTCTCTTTCTTTCTTTCTTTCTCTTGCTGTTGTATCTTTAGCCTTCTTGAGTGTGTCGCGTGCGCGCTCCGACCACGCTTTCTCTCTCACTCTCCACCACTACTGACTACTAAAAACTAAGGAGAAAAAGTGCGAGATTACGTGTTTGCGTGGTACGGCAACTACTACTGATGACGGGCGGCGGCCGGTACTCGGACATGCGACGCGCTCTGCGAGACGTTCAACGCGACACTGCGCTCTCCGGGAGCGGGGCGCGGGGAATGCGGAGCGCGGGCAGGGAAACTAGCGAGTGTCGGTGGGGCAGTAGCGATCGCGGCGGTGGTGGCACTGCCGGAGGTGGTGGAGGCAGCAGGCATGTTGGTGGTGGTGGCAGCGCCGGCGGTGGCGGCGGCGGCGGCGGCGGCGGCGTCTGCTGGGAGTAGTGACGATGCACTTGGCAATTCCGCCTTCCTCCTCTCGTCACGTCGACCTCTCGCTCCCTCCCGATCCCACTCTTGCACCACTTTGTACAGGTAGGGGCGATGAGCTTGCGCTTGCGCCAGACACCCACGGCAAGCCAACCAAACTCTGTTGGGAATCTTCCTGATCGCGCGTACCCGCCTCCGATCGCACTCCTTCTGTAAATACGTCCTCTTCCCTTTTCCCGAACTTGTGACTTCGATGAGAGCGACCACCCGCGCACCATGCCGCCGCGCCGTCACGTTACGCCGTGCCACATCGCTTGTTTTCGCTACTGGAACCTTGATCATCACACACCTTCCAACACCCCGAGCTTTCAATGTATTCGCAAAGTTATGATCTAATGCTAGCACCAAACGAACCACGCCTGAATAAATAGCCGGCTTTAAAATTGCACTCAACTATGCTTTTATTTTTTATTCTTGTTGAAAACAAATTTGAAGTTTTAATTTTTGTTTTCGTTATTATCTAAATACTATTTTGTGAATGTGTTTTCATGACCGGTATTACAGTATAAATAGCAACGTACAATAAAAAAAGAATTCGTACCCCAGTATTTTTTGAATCAATTTTCTTCGAAAAGAAAACTGTCTTGTTAAACAAATTTATTTTCTGTTGACAACGAAACTTTCTTCTCCAACAAAATATATTTCTTTTGAGAGAGACGAGAGTTTTGTTTTTTAATAATATTTGCTCCAAAAACAATGGGTGCGCACATACTTTTTTAAGTAGCTGTTCCAATCAGCTAGCACTTAATGTCCACACTTGCAATGATGTACTTTAGACAATAATAGGTTTTCTAATCATGTACATATTTTTATAATTATACGCAGAAAAATGTTAGGAAATATGTTCTTTGAAAATTAATACTTGCAGCAAAATATCATTCGAGTCATTTTGACTGTATAGTACATTTAATGTTAAGCCTTTTTATTAATACCATCCTCCATCCTTCATCCTTCATCCATATAGGATAAGGTCATCTTACATCATCACATCAAGGCTTATTACTTAGAACTAAAGACTCGTATCTTTACATACTTTACGTCATAATAACCAGTAACATTTCCCATTTCATATTTACTTTTTTTATGATATGAATACATTGCGATCAGTTTCAAAATAATTAATATAGCAAACTTACTTAATCGTACAATTTAGGCAACTAGAATCTCAAGTCGCCCCCAAGGTGCCCAAATCGCCCTTAAATTGAAAATAATAATTTTAATAAGGATTTTGCATGTGTGACAAATGAATTAAATAATTTTTATTTGTAGAGGTAGAATACTAAGTAGATTAGTATTTTTAATAGACGCATTAAAGGAAACCATTGAAAACCTCATAAAAATCGGTAAAAATATTTTATTGGCAAAAATGCCGATTTTGGGGATCTAACTCAAATAGTATTGAAACCATTATCGGTTTTAGCAAGCATTATTGGTTATTTTATTTTCTTTGTAACTCGGCTACAAAATGTGTTAAAAAATAACGCCAATGCGGCGACTTTTCTACAAACATGAATAATAACGCTAGTTTGTGCGGTAAATGTTTACAGCAAACATTTGAAACGTTATTGCGATACTCTGAAGGTGTAAAATAATTTAATGAAAAAGAAGATAGTAGTATCCGTAAATCTTTAAGTAGCGGGCGCGATTTAGGAATAGGTGTGTTTTAGCAACCTTACCCCAATCTATGTTTCTACAGTGATTCACATAGTTCACATTATTAACTTGAAGTTTGACACGATTGACGTTAGTGCTATGCGAAGTAGGAACTTTAGGCAATACACTTACATGCATACACATACAATATTCATTATGTAATAGCAGCCCGTAATCTTTCTATCAAGAGCACTCTCCAATATATATGTAACTAATGCACAAAGAGATGTTAATATTAAGGAAGTCTAATGAAGTTATTCTGACTATTTATATACTATCGACTAATGGTTTAATTCGTAATATACAAAAGCTGTATAAGACACTACCACATAGAGGGAAACAAAGAAGAATAACATACCAAGCTATTAAGTCTGCGGATAAGGTGGAAATTGTTGATGATATAATTAATGAATTGGCCGTTCTCTCTGCATACATAAACATGTTGAAACTTTCGTTAAAACCACACAAAATATTTACTCGAACACAGAATTAAAGAAAACATATATTACGAAAGTAACAAATAAGTATAATTCATGACAAATGTAATGTATTTCCATTTGGAATGAATCGAAGAGATCGAACTGTTAGTCGAATTGGAACAGGTCATACAAATCTAGCTCACTGCCGCATACCAAGCCGCTTGTCGAGACTCAAAAACAAACACAGTGACAGTATAGTTACAGTAGAAACATGTTAATTAAAAGTGGATGTGTCAAATATCGTAGCATTGGAAGAAATATGGTTTCTATACTCGGCTGAGTCTACAGAAAAATCTAAAAAAATTCATACGATACGCATTTACGCACAAACATGCACATGCCGATCTATGTCGAATGCGTCTGCCTTTAATCCCAAAGCATTTTATATTTACCTATTTCTATCGTAACAAGTTAAATGGCCGATTGTATTCATATTCTTCTAATTTAGATATAGCTAATGTTTAATTTAATACGAAAACTAATACACAGTATGACATTCAGATAATGATACAAACACATGCATTTTCACTTTTATTTGTAACAAGGGTGAAAAAAAATAAGTCCATAGTTGAATTGAATTTTAAAACCACATATTTGACCGAACCTGGTACATTTAGTGTTAAATGTACCGTGTAAATACTTGAGCATATATAACTCAAATTTTTTTACCTTCAAATTTTAAGTACGTTTTTACACAATATTATGTAGTCTTGCAAATTTTTAAATTCGCAATATAATAATTTTAATTCAGAAATAAATAAAACGTAGAGATGCAAATATTCGATCAAAATCAGGAAGTTATAAATAAGAAAATTTTTGGAAAATATTAATCAATGCTTCTTTACCCTAGCTATGCCAATGTAAAAGTATCAGACAAAACATGGTAAGAAATAACATTAAGATTAAACAATAAACATTGCAATAACAATAACATCACTGCCATAATATTCTTTCAATTATAAAGTTAGAATGTTCGTATTTATTTGCTTGCGCCTGTACAGTATCTATATTCTATATTAATATACAGGGTGGGCGGAAACAATGCATAATTTAAATGTAATGCTACTAAAAAATAGTGGTGTGATTCCTGTCTCGCTCTATATATAAGAAGAGAATATTTATATGTATCCGCCGATTTCGATAATTCATTCTCTGCTGGAAAGCATATTTTTTCCAGATGGACATATACTATAATTTATTATACTGAATAGATAGATTTGAATGCATTTTCTTCCGTGTATACAATTCTTAGCCAGGTAAATTGCGAGTTATAAAATATTTTAATATTTTCCAACTTTTCTACATATTCTACGTAAGTACTGCATTAAACTATACTATAGGAGAGGCCGGGGCTAGTTGGCAGGAGGGTTGTTTTCTTATGCCAGTAGGACAGTTTCACATTACCCCTATTAGTACCAAAATGATCAGATCGTTTGTCGACTGGCTTAAAAAAATATGGTGTTTTGGCAATGTTAAATAAACTTTTGAAGACTTATGCTTATCTACTGTCAACTCCTTTATTCGGGGAAGCTTGCATATGCTGTGGGGTGTTGAATATACGGTTATTTATGGTTGTTTTAATGTTGATATTGTTTTGTTGGTGCCAGACAACCCTATACATGGAGTTTATGTATACATATGTACATCATTTTTACTTCATTATTTGTTTTACCAAAAACTGAATTTTTAACTTGAGATTTAAAACGCCGGGGATGGCTAGTAAAAATCTAACTAAAAATGAAGTAAGGTTGACTAAGTTAATATAGTGCACCAATTCAATGCTATTTCTTAGTGTACCAAATAGCCACAATCCCCTTTATGTTATAATGTCATATTGTACGTATAATGTATAGAATGTAATACAGGGTGTCCCAAAAATGTCCAACTTCACTATAGCCATCTTGTTGGTAAGGGGGCGGGGATGATGATGCCGTTTTTAAAAATTTGCGTTAGGCCTCCAATTCCGAGTTATTCAACAACAAAGTTAGGTAACGCCCACCGAGCTCTTGGCGAGTCCTGGCCGGTTATGCCTTGCTCCTAGAAAAAGGGAGGTGACAGAAAACATCTTGAGTGTGGGCCTCCGACAATTGCTATGGAGGACCGACGGGTGCTCAACCGCTCGGTTCCTTCGAAATCGGGGAGCAGACCCTTCCATGTGCCGTCTTGAAGACCCGAGCACGCCACGGCACGGCATCGCCCTACCGACACTCACTCACTTTGACTTTCCTCTCGCTTTCCCTCTTTCTTAATACACGCTTGCGACAACTGATATTCTTGATTAGTTGTTTAGTGACTCCCGACTAAATCCAGAAAAATCCATCCAAATCCAGTGAAGCAAATTTATCAGGGGCCTATGACACTTCCCTTAAAAGTATCGAAGTGGTGCCGTGACAAAACGTTGGAACTGGAACCCTGAGGATTCGAGTTCGATTCCTCCCCGTCGCGGATTTTTTTTTATTTCCTTGCTGTTTGTTTTACAGTTCTTTGCCTTATGTTGAATACCCAGCCAATGGTAATGTTTAATTGTTAATCTTTGTGGCCTGTCTTCGTAATTTAGACAAGACTGCAAATTCTCCAGATAGTACTCGTAATTGGTTTTGCAAAAAAATGATCAGAAAATCCGATTGAATTTCAATGGGTTTTGAAATGAAAATGATACAACGCAATGAAAATAATACAACGCGAAGCGTAAAATACTCATTGAGAAAAAGAGAAACGAAGTCATGTTCTTAAGGTTAGAGACCTATCGCTTTAAACTACTGACTACATTTTCTAACATGTAGGGAAATGTGTACCAGTAGTAATTGATGTTTAACATAATTTAAGAAGATAATCCAAGTCGAATAATGTTCGCTCAATGGTAGTTAACAAAGTTAAAATTCATACCAATTTATTAAGGAGTCGCTAAACAACTGCTCAGAGACCTTACGTATCGCATGCACGTGCAGGGAAAATGAAAATCTCGGAGAAAAGGCGAGAAAATATTACCACTGCTGGATATTGAACAAGGAAATCAAAAAAAAAATATTCGCGACGGGGAGGAATCGAACTTGAATCCTCACGGTTACAGCTCTAACGTTTAGTCACAGCACCACTTCGATACTTGTAAAAGAAGTGCCATAGGCCCCTGATAAATTTGATTCACTGGATTTGAACAGATTTACCTGGATTTAGTCGGGAGTCACTAAACAACTAATCAAGAATATCAGTTGTCGCAAGCGTGTATGAAGAAAGAGGGAAGGCAAAAGGAAAGTCAAAGTCAGTGTCCGTAGGGCGATGCTGTGCCGTGGCATGCTCGGGTCTTCAAGACGGCACATGCAAGGGTCTGCTCCCCGGTTTGGAAGGAACCGAGCGGTTGAGCACATGCCGGTCCTCCATAGCAATTGTCGCAGGCCCACACTCAACATCTTTTCTGTCACCTCCCTTTTTCTAGGAGTGAGGGATGACCGGCCAGGATTTGCCAGCGCTCCGAGGGCGTTACCTAACTTTGTTGTTGAATAACTCGGAATTGGAGGCCTAATGCAAATTTTTAAAAACGACATCATCATCCCCTCCCTCTTCCCAACAAGATGGCTATAGTGATGTTGGACATTTTTGGGACACCCTGTATACATAAATATACTTTCGGAAATGGTGCTCCTTTGCTTTATGTTTCTTAACCTATTGACTGCCAACTACGAGATATCTTGTAATAAACGTCTGTACCAAAAATGCCAGCTACGAGATATTTCGTAGTGGGTGCTGCAAGTTTAGATTAAAAATTAAAAACCGTGGCACCCAGGGCAAGACGCGCTAAATTTGCGTAGCAGTCAATGGGTTAACCCACCAACTACCAACCTACGTTTCTTGTTGTGTGAGTAAGCCCTGTAAAAAGCTGCTCATCAGAAACTAAAGGCTAATGAAGTAACTACGAATGTGTAGCAACAGCATTTAAACAATTGAATTGACTACCTGCGTAGACAGTTTTCTATTAATACATATAAAGAGCAGCGTTTGTCAGTCCGTGTATATGATCCCGATTCATTCGAAAACGGTTTAATCCATTTTAACACGGTTGCCTCTTCTGTATAGCATAACAGTCCAGGCAAACCAGGCTGTTAAATATTGCAATATGTATTACCTGTATAAGGTATTTTAAGAATAATTAAAGAAATTTAAAGAGAATGGTATATGTTACGATATACAGCGCTAGGAGATTTTTATAATAATCTATTATTTTTTAAATTAAAATATTGTTAATGTACGCACGAAATGTTATTCCCGTGAAACCCGGTAGGACTCCTTATAGTCTATAATAAAGTTAGTCTGTGGACTATAACTAGTTACCTAGGGTTCGTTGCGAACAATGAGAAGACATGTAATAGGCAATAATAAATGTGACCTAACTGGTTTATTTCGTAGAACCAAGCAGGGATGAAAATGCTTGCTAATTCCAAGGCAGGCGCGGAACCTTGTATATATGTAACTCAATGTAACGTTTTGCTAAAGATCCGAGTTTTTGAAGCAATGCTAAATGATTGATACCAAGTATTTCTTTTAATTTCAGAACTGCAAGTTAAAGTTAAGTATCAGTGAATAAAAACTTGGCTTTATTGTTTGTTAATTATGTCTGAACGATGACATGGCTTTCGTTTTCCAGCGATATCCATTTCTAGTTTTAATAATTTTTAAATGATTTTGGGAAGGTTTGGTAGGTTAGTGATTAGGGAGGCGGGACTATTTGGCGATTTTTTATATTTTAATGATTTGAGGGGATTCCATATCTTTTTCTCAGTTTAGAAATCATTTATGTAAAACACCTGAAGTAGTACTTCCTTAACAAATTTTAGTGTTTTCTTTTATGTCACTCCCGGCTACGGCTTCTCTGTATTAGAACTTGAGTAGAGACGAGTTTAGTAGGGTCGATTTACTTTCATAAAGTTGCACTAAACGTGAAATCAGAATTTTTATCATCGAATTATCGGTAATAGCGACATTTGTGTAATTGTTTGTTAGCCGTGTAATGTTACTTATGTCGTGTATCACTGTGTACTATACACACTGAATTATGACGAATACCAGCAGCATATCGATTAATTGACAAATGCAAAACCATTCTATATGTTTATTATCTCTTTTTAACATTATCTCTCATCAATCTTCTCTCTTTAACATGTCACAACACCATCACGTTCTGCTATCTAGGGTGAAAAATATGTGACGGACATTTTGGTCTAAATCTTCTTGTGAACCCGTTTTCGCACGAGAAAGTAACAGAAGGAAATTCCTATATCTTGAACGCATGGACCAATTTCCTTGCTCTTTATTAGCTTATTGGACTCAAAGAAATAAATTAGGCTGTGTTTAATTCATAAGTTATGCCTGCTAAATGTAACTTTTACAGAAATGGAGGTGAGAGTTTCATAACAGGAAAAAGGCGTTACAGTTCGGGAAAAGTTGTCTCGGCTTCTCGTGCTGGTATATATAGCGAACTACTAAAATAATTCGTTTTCGAGGAATGAGTGAAAACAATTTTCTATTTCACAAGATTCCGCCTATTTTTTCGAAACAATTTTATTAAAAATTATAGTTTTCTTGCATTCCTAATCTACACGCATTCAATCGTTTATTTTTAATATTCTCAGGGGCAGAATTCGTATTGGCTCTTTCCTAGGGTGAACAATTGCACATTAAATTCTTTGTTAAAAAATTATGCAACATATCAGATAATCTGTATATTCTTACAATTTTTGTAGAGCATCAGTAATGGTTATCGATTTTAGGGATTAATGAACATCTTTCGCCGTTATCGACCTCTTTACAAGAACATAATTTTTTTCCTGATAATTGCGAAAGTATTGACCAACTCTCCTTGGCTGGAAAATCGCTTTTCCAAAACTGTCCGGAACTTTGTATTTGCAGAAACAGGACAGAAAAGTTTATTATGGGTGCTCATGTACTAACGGTGAATACAGAATATAGAAATTTTAAGGACTCAATTCTTTAACACACGATATGTATCAAACTTAAACACTGTATATGATATATATTTCGTAAAACGAGGTCGTTTATTAAAGAAATTCAATTAAATTTGTAAGTTGCTGTTTCCTTGCAAGAGGCTTTGCCATAGTATTAGATAGATGGTTTTTGTTTCGAATGCATATATATTTTATATAATTGTTCAAGATATAGTGAACGATTAGCTGACAGTTGCACCGGCAATAAGTTTTGTGCTCAAATTTTTTCTCAGTTGTTTATTTTTCGTCACAGATTTGATAACCGTAACTACCGTTCCTTATAAACTGGCATTTCTTGACCAGTTCCGGACACTCATGTTTTTTTTAGACTTTTCGTATCAAACTTTCCAATCTATAAAGTAATACCACTCTTTTTCTTGTGTTAGTTAATAGTTTTATTGAAATCGCGATTTCTCCTCCTATATGGTTTCAGCACGGATATAAGGAACTTTAAGTGTCACACTTTCTTGTACCTGATTGCTGACTCGTCGATTGCCAAATCCAATCAAATGAAGTGCTGCCCATCGACTGTAGCACTTTGCAGCGTTGGGCACCACGTGAGCATAAAAAGGAGATGTTGGCTAAATGAATACCTCGCAATATACATCGATGTTTTGCGTACAGATTGCGCGATCACTTATTCTCTATTGTCCTTAATCCGTGTTCATTTGACTGTGTGTTTTAATACGATCCAAAATGTAGACGGATGCAGAAGCGCAAGTGTTATAGTCGAATGTGTTATAGTCGTCCTATAATACTTATACTAAAACCTGCGAGCTCTGCGATAAAACGTTTGTGTTTCATGTTTTTTAGTCATTTAGAGAACCTAATATTGTTTGTCTGATTTTGTGCCCAAGAATTCGTTAAATTGTTTTATCATAATCATAAATGATTAGGAATCATTAAAGTCAATGGAAATCGTCTTTTCCCTTTTTTGCACTTTGAAAAAGAGAAGATCGCGATGTACAACGAAAAAACTTAAAGGCGACTACTGCATATACTAATAAAATTACACTTAACTTATAAAACTTAACTTACAATAAAGATATATCGGAAAATTTAAAGTTTAGTATTCGACAGAATTGCTTTCGAAATAAGACCTTTAAAATTAGTGGATAACATAGCTTGTAGGTAAATTAATGCCTTCAAACGCTTTTTTTATGCGTTTTTCATGTCCGTACGTCTTGCTACATCCATAGGACGTTTTAAATATGTTCTGCTGAAGGCGTTTCAGAGATGTTCACATTTTGTCATTTTTAAAGCCATACTATCTTTAAATTCTATTCTGTCTTTAAATATGCATCTTTGACATATTCTTAGTGCGTCGCAAAGGCATCTAGCAAAAGACGTTTTAACAACATCTTTCGTTTAATACAATCTATTAACACAAATCTGTAAGAACGTAGGAAATGGATATATCTGTTTATAGAAAAATATCACAATTTCGTTTATTGTTTTGGTCTGACGTAATATATGATCGTTTAGTAATCGTAAAGAATCGGGAGGCTGTATTGGAGTTGCACATCAAAATGTCAAACCAAACAATGTAACAATTTGTCTTAAGACAAAGCGTTTTCAGGCCTTTATAAAAGCATTTAGTACCCTTGCGCTATTATAGCTGGATTGTGTCTTCTTAATACCAATGATTATTATCTTCTTTGAATTATTCAGAAGGAATTATTTTTATTACACAGCTTTTATAATGTTTCCAAGAAAATAAATGAAAAATCGGCTGAATTTACAAAGACCTCATATATATAATTCCCAATTATTGAAAGTTCAGCTTCATTATAAATACATATTTTAATTGATCATAAGCCAAGATACTGTATACAATTTATATTTCTTGAAACAATATCGTTCATTTCAGGAATTGCATTAAGTTTATGAATTATTCTTTACTTGTAAGAAGATTTGGTATATTCTTTTGAGATTTGATTCAAGTAAATGCATATTTTGCAAAATTATTCAAGGTATGGTAAACAGTTAGCTGACAGTTACGTCGGTAATAAGGTTTGTTTTTCACTTTTGCTATTCTTTAGTAACTGATATTTTTAACCATTTCTGGACATTCATATATTTTGTAAAATTGTCGTTTTGACATTTCCAGTTTGCAAACGAATGCTCATATTCCTCTTGTAAATTTTTTGTAACATTTTCAATGTCGCGATGACGCGTTTAAAGAAGAATCGGTAAAATAGGGCGTATTGTGTGTTCATTTTTGAGTACTTTGCTATATGTATGTGCATCTATGTGTATGTATGTTAGTGAAATTAAGCAAGAAAAGCACCGTGCTCATATTGGCACATTTTGCTAAACCGCAAGCCTAGCATAAATCAGGAATTGCAGTGTGGTGCGCTCTGGTGTCGATGGATCCAAACTGTTAGCGAAAAAGCATACCACAAGGAAACCGCGGGAAGAATTCAAGCGCAGAGCAGAAAAACAAAATTTTTGGTTATTACCCAAAAAATATTTTACAGATGATCATATGCTTGCCATATGCCAGTGGATTTTGGTAGTTTCGTCCAGGAATGATTCTGGTCAAAGCTTGCAATTATGTCGATGCAGGGTATATGTAGGCTATACAAGACTATCACTGATAATATGCAGGGTACGTGCCGACACTTTTGCAAGGTATACGCAGCACAATTGTAGGACATATCCAGAAACCTGCAGGGTACTTGCAAAGTATACTATGTGACCAATATACAGGATGTGCTCAAGGTATTTACGTGTGGGATATCTGCAGGTTCCGAAAAATTGTAGAAAAAATAAATCGTTAATTCATTCATTACTTTCTGCTCTTCTTGCCGTAAAATTCAACTACGTCCATTTATGCATTTTTGGTTTGTAGGTATCAGAAATAGCAAGTTTGCTGTATATTATTTTATTGTGTTTTGCTGCCGTTATTGGATTCGAAACTTCGTGCAGTTGGTGTTTCATTTTTCTCTCTTTAATCACATGACAAGTCCTGTACCTATAACCGTTGACCTATGGAAGATTCATGACTCTGCGCTAACTTTTGGACAAGTAAAGAATATGGTTGTTCTTAAGGATAGTCGTAGCAGAATTTAAGAAAAACCAGACCTGTTATATTTCTGTTTAATAATCACTGATATTATAGTTTTTAACTAAATAAATTACTTTCTTGCGTATGTATATTTTTATGGGTAAGGAACCAATAAATTCCGAAGCTGCGTGCAATTTATAAATGTCTAACATTGATGATGATTTACCTTATCAGTTTTATCTTTATTTATATTTTATCTTATCAGTATTTCAAGTGATTGTGAACAAAATAAAAATCTAAAAAACACCAAGTAGTCCTGCCATCCCAGCCCCTAACCGCTAACCTTCGAACCTTCTTAAAATGATTTCTCCATTTAAAATTTATCAAAAATAGAAATGCACATAATTGGAAAACGAAAGCCAAATCCAAATTCAGGCATAATTAACATGGAATGGAACCAAGTTTTTATTCAATCATACTCAGATCTAATTTGCAGTTGCAACATGTTTCATTGGGAAGCACGAAAGCAATGGGAAACTAATTTAAATCTACCATTGATTTTACTATAATATAATTTCTTTAAAAGTTTTATAGCAATATTACCAAAGCACGTATGAAGCGGGTACACGTCATTTTTTTTATGCTAGAACTGCAAGTTAAATCTAAGTATCATTCAACAGAAACTTACCTCTATTGTATGTTAATTATTCCTGAATCATAAATTCGAAATCATTTTCTAATGATATTCATTTCTGTTTTAGTGAATTTTAAATGAAGAAATCATTTGGAGAGGTTGGTGGTAGTGAACCGCTCGCATGTTAAACCGCACATTGAACTTATACTTGAGATACACTCGGCGGACAACACAACAGTTTTTGAAGATCTATTTTACGCCTGTTATTTACATACTCCTGGAATGAGGTGGTACTCAATTCGACCGCTTTTTTTAATGTTTATTCGGCGATATCTGTGTGATGGGTAGACCGATCAGGATGAAACCTTTTCTATCTTATACAGGAAGTTCACGGTTTGGTCCCATTATACATTTTTAAACTCTAATTATTATTACTAAAAACTATTTCACCTTAGTCAAACTCGAGTCTTCTATAGTGCTATTTCAACTGAATTGTACTCAGGTCTCTAATCTCTTATTAACCCCTCTATACTAGTTACTTCTAATAACTCGGAACAGAATTTGAAATCATGCTAAGGACTATTTTACCTTTACTACTCAGCACTCAGACTTTAGTTTTATCGATCATGAAAGAATGCTCTAAGCTGAAGTTAAACCTCACTATAGCCCGCTGGATATACCTCGAGCGGTAAAGATGTATCCTCCTGGGATCTTTTATTACTCTTTTGCTTAATTGTAAATACTTGAAGTATGGTTGGCGAAATGGCAATTGATAAATGATTAAACAGTTGATTTTCTTATTGAAAACTAAACTAAAGTTCAATATATTCTGAACGATAATATAATACTGTGTCATCAGGATTTTGATAGGATTAGTACAACTTATTGGAACGAAAAAAACATTGACAATGTATATTTGAGGACTTTCACTTAACGGCTGTATGACGATGCCCGGCTTGGCAACGTCAATGTGTCGCTTCGGCGACTGACTCAGATCGACTTTGTCTTTTGTTGCAAATTTTGTTGCATGTACACGTCTACGCACACGCTCATGTGCACACATATGCGTTCCATTTCTCACAAGTCTTCAAGAATGCCTTGAGTACTACAATACAAAATGCAATGAGAGTTTCAGTGGATATAAAATGTTGTTACAAAAATCTTATATGAGTTCGTTTAACATTACAAATTGAAGGGACGGAGAATGCAAATGAAAGAAGTATCACTTACTTAACGATCGCGGTTACTCACGATCTACGTATGGTAATTGAAACTGCTTCGAAAAAGACTGGGGCTCGATCTACTACGATGTTCTTTGTTGGTCCGAGAGACAGAGCTTCGCTGTTGATGACACTTCGAAATTGATTCCCCCGCTTTCCACTAAAATGTAGGTCTTATATACCCGAAAATCCTAGTGATAAGGGAGTATGGTGGGGCAAGAGTGCATGGCTGCATAATTCACTCCTGTTAGGAACTCGGTTGAAAGTTAAAAAGATAACACGGACCGAAAGAGTCGAAGTCACAGGTTTCAGACTCGATAAATACGCAGAGCAATTTTATGCGGGAGACTAGAGAACGAAAATGGTTGAATTTACGCGTGATCGAAAGGAGAAAACTAGTTCGATAAGGATGAGCATGTAACATTGCATAAAAACTGACATTTCGTTTTGTACGGCGATGACTTTACAACGAATGAACCGATCAGAATGAAATCTTTTCTACATTATAGAGTAATCTTCCAGAATGATCCCATATACAAAAACTTTCGATTTTGTTTAATATTGACTATCATTATTACATAAAAACGTGTGTGCGAAATCCATTCCAACTTGTAACCGACGCTCTTCGAATAGTCCCGTTATAAATTTTGTAGAAATAGTTTACTGTTACTTCTATTCCATTCCACAGTTTATTACAAAACTAACTATTTTTATTACATAAAATCCGATATTTCGTTTCCCTGGCAATAGCTTTGCGACGGCTTGTTCAATTGGGATGGAACTTTTACTAATTTCTAAGAGGAAGTTTTTGCAGTACTTCCGCTTGTATAAACTTCAGAATATCCAACCTTTTCTTGTACAAATTCGGTTACACTTTTTTGTCTATAAGAAGTACACCAGTTCAAAAGTAAATAAAAAAAGTATTAAATAAAAAATATTGTTGAAAATATAAAACTAAAACATAAGTAGCACAAAAATGCACTGAAAAGTAAAAAATTACTTGTTCTCATTCTTACAGAAATTTATACTCATAATGTGCAAGTTTGGTAACCATCCTCAATTAAACCCAAATATGTCGCAACTTATTGGAGCCGGTACAAATATGAGTAAAATATTACAAAAGTCGGAAAAATTTAAACCTTAAACTTATTAATAAAACGTTAAAAATATATTATTTTCAGATTGTTTTCATCAACCTGTAAAAAGTTCAAACTTTTTTGGAACAAAAATTTGAAAATTCATGTTTTCCGTATGTTTACGATATGTATTCCTTAGGTTCAAAATCGCGAAAGAAATACAGAATATATTGTTTTTTGTGTATAATTACTCTCATTTACTTAGATTTTTTGAGTTGATGGATTCAGATGAAACAAATATTAAAGACCATTTATCTATACATGTTTCCATAAAGTATGTATACCTCATTGTGAAGGATAGTGAATGAAAGTGGCCAGCTGCCATTATAATTTAATATATCACTTTCATACCTTCGTACAGCATTTTACTGAATCTTACATTGCGCTCTTGCGTAACGAATTTTAAGCTTCGGTGCTATTTCTGTTAATAACGAAATTCACTGTTCAATTGTAAAGAATACGGTAAAGGATTTTCGAGGGCGTAATAAATTTTGGCAAATATTGCGCATGTGATAAATAGAAAGTGACTGAGGCAATGTGCGAGAAACATCCAATGGTACGCCTCCCTACCATTCATATTATACCATTCATATTAGATCACTAATCAATGAAGAAACGGTATGTCTTAACAATACTGTTGTTGTTGGTATTTATGGCCCCTGACTTTGCCCGAGCAGGCCGCTCGCTAATAGTTATCTATCGCACGATCCAGCCTACAAACGTATGTGTGTCAGTTCTTGACACATGTGTACCCCTCCAAAAATGTTAAAATGTAAAAAGACATGCCAAGCAGCTGTTTAGAATATGCAACTTCCAAATATGTCGCATATTCATTAAAACTCCTGCACGAGAATTGTGATACTAAATATGTATAGAGCACAAAATATATTGATGTAATCAACTACTACATGTATTAAAAAAGATATAAGAAAACAGATATAGATGTCATGCAAGAAAACCAAATTTTCATTCAAAGATACCTCAATTTAACTGGCATTTTCAATTAGCAATAAGTTAAAGATTAACAATAAAATAAACTTAGCATGTGCGCGCTTCATTGCGAAGTAAAACACCAAAAGTAAAGTAATTTCAACCTCACATTGACATTGGTACAATATAAGTTAAATCGTCACAAATCTCACATTTTAAATTATACGTACTATGTAATGGCCTTGTTTACAATGGTTTCCTTTTAATTACATGAGAATTCTCTGACTTTGTAAGCATTGTCCAATACCACATATGTAATTGACAAGGAAATCATTTTTACCTGATATCGAAAAGAAGGAGATTCGCAGTTTGTCGCGTATATATTTGTTTAAGAGTTGTTTTAGCAATATTATCGGAGCAATTAAGTAGTGTCAACTTGCCATTTATATAAGCCTTAACCAATGCCTTAATCGCATCATGTTTACGCTGATTCAGTATTTTCTCACAAATACTTCGTCAACGAAGCATACATTGCATGTCAATATTAGTATATGCGGAGATATGGTCTGTATTAATAAATGTTTTAACAGAATGTACCAGAATGGGCGGATTATCCCTATGCGTTTCTTTAATAATAATTTGTACAGCCCAGTGAATATCAGGAATTTTCTTTCAAGTTTCCATAAAATAGTTTATATTTGCTTGATCAGGTCTGCAAACACTTCTTAACCTGTTATATTCAAATACAGCTAATTTATTGACTTTTATAGAGGATGCACAGAAAATAATCAAGTATAAAGCTTTTACGGATGTTACATGCGTTGTAAACTATCCAAGTTATCAAGAGCACGATGGGTAAAATTTCAGATTTTCTATTCCTAACATGCTTCTAAATTGTGCATAATTGATAATAAATGCCTATTAATTTGTAGCTTTTTAACTTAACTCATATACTTAACTGTATTAATAATGTACTTAACAATTTGAATCTGAGATGTTGGGCTGAACCTGAAGATACAGATTCCCTACATAATATACCTTCAAAGTGCTGGACTCAATTATTTACAACTTAAAAACGTAGTAGCTATTCATAATTAAAGTTTTCTTAATTCGTTTCAGTTCTCTACTATAAAGAATATGAGGTTCAGAAGTTGTTTGATATAATATAAAAATTTAACTTTTACCAATTGCAAGTTAGAAGTAGGATAGCTATTAGTAACAATCGGCGCTTGTTTACTGAATTACAAATCTTTAACTAAAATGGTTGCCTAACTAACATATTCATCCTTATCGGACTACTTTTCTCCTTTCGTTTACACGTAGATTTAATAATTTTAGTTCACTAATTTCCCACGTAGTATTATCCTGCGTATTTTTTGAGTTTTAAAACAGTAACTTTCACTTTTCCGATTCAAATTACCATATGTCTTTAAACGAATTCTTAGTAGGAGTGCCGCCAATAAATATTTAGACCTCAAACATGATTAGATCCCTCGCGCTTTTATTCCCACCATATCCCCTTTTCACTGGGCTTTTTTTATGTATGTAAGCCCTACATTTTAGTGGAAAGGGAGGGAATCAATTGTGAAGTTTCATCGACACCGAAGCTCTGTCTCTCGGACCAGCGAAGAACATGGTAGTACATCAAGACCCAGTCTTTTTCGAAGCAGTTGCAATTACCATACGCAGATCGTGAACTAGCGCGATCGTTAGGCAAGTCACAGTGCTTTTGTCAGATTCTCCTCCGTTCATTTCGTAACGTAAAACGAACTCGTATTAAGTCGCTCAGAACGACTTAATAGAAAAAGTTATAAAAAAATGATCATAAAGATTCATTCCCACACTATTATTAACATTAGCTGATCTGGCATACGGCGGACAATTCCAACATCTCATAAATGTAGATGATTGTTTCAATACACATAGACATATAACAGACTGCAAGCAAGAGACCGCTCGTTACTATTGTGTGTATCATTCTTTCTTCGTCTATCATGGAAGTAGTCCCGTGAATGGTAGATAGATATATGTATAGTCGAAGATAGAAGAAGAGGGTGAGTAGCATTTTACTTATATTTGCGTCGACTTCAAAAAGTTGCAATATATTTGGGCTTGCAAAGGGTTGGGTGTTGCATTGGGTTGCAATACAATGAGGGAAGCTGGTCAAAGTTGCACATTATGACTGCAAATTTACGAAAGCATGAAAACGGCATATTATTTTTTTCTTGTCAATGCATTTTTTGTTCCGATCATTTTTATTTTTTATTTAATTTCTTTCAGCCCTTTTTGTTTTTAGTTTCCTGAGATGCTGACAGTTTTTCTAAGTCGGTAGCAGTTTTTATAAAATATTTTTTTTTATCATTCTAGTTATACATATAACAAATTACGTGTTTACATTCATTATTTCGTCCAGTTATATATATTCTTACGTTTGTCAACAATAATTCTATTGTATGTGAGTGTGCATTAAAGCACACCTTATTTTCTGAAATTTATTAATATATAAATAACAATAAATTAACAATCAATTAAAATATAAATAAAAAACTTGGGATGTGCACACTTCATTAGACTGTAAATTTCAATTAGTTTCTTATTGGTTTCTTACCTCGCAATGCAGCACGCACACGCAATTTTTTAAAATTATTGTTAATCGCTAATTTACAGCTAATTTATTGTCAATTACGAATACGAGTTAAATCGGGGTATCTTTGAATGAAAACTTGGATTTCTTGTGCATGTTAATTACATCTGAATTATAACTTCGTTTTCGTTTACCAATCATATCTATTTCTGATTATTTTTGAATAACTGACTAGGTTGCTGGGTTGTTTGGTCGGCGATTTGGGGCAATTGCAATGCAATACAATGAGAAGCGATTTGACTAAGGCGAGGGCGTGGTGGTGGGGGGCTACTTGGTGTTTTTTTTTTCATTTTAATATTCTTGGGGGAATTTCTTGTCTTTTTATCAGTCCTGTTATTCAGCATAATTATAGAGTGTCAATGTCAAGTGAATAGGCAAGAACCACTTAAGCAATAGGCTTGAAATTTGCTGAGACGATACTGATACTGATACAACTTCCGAATATGCTGACCATTAGCAATCAATATTTGCTCGGTACATTTCAGGTCTTTGGCTTAAGTAATTCTCAAATTACATGTTTAACAAGTTTAATGCTTCAACAATGTGACGAATAGAGGCTCCATATTTCTGTAGAATGTATGGGAGGTAGAGAAAAGTATTCGAAATTCAAACTCCTTAAATATCTACTCGCCACGTGCAGAAAATATAGGCACGAATGATAGCTAACATTACATACTTACTCGTAAAAAGCTATTTTTCACTTTCCCAACGTCTTTGTAGCTAAATTTACGTTTTTTCTCATTAACGCAACAAAACTTTTGATGGTGGAAATTACTACCTACTTAGCTGATTCCAACGATACCACACTTCCATAGCATGACAAGCTTCAGACTGTTTTGGAGTAGAAGTTTTTGAAGTTAATAATTAATTTCTACAAAACGGTATTATGAAACATGAATGTTTGTACAGCCTTTCGGTTGTGACAGGCTATGTGCACAAAAAAATTCAGGAAGTTGGCACTAATCTTTCGAAATTATTTTATGCTGTTTCGCTCGACGAAAATGCTTTCCTCGTAAGAACGCGTGTAAAATCGATGGAATTTCAAATGGTCATTACTGTTTTGAAACTTTTTGTGGCCCTTCGAAAGGGGATAGAAAAGAATATGACCAATTTTCATCGATTTGGCACTATTTTGAAATAGGTCCAATACATCCTCAAGCACTTTATGTACCAGATTTTTAAATAGGGCCCATCAAATTCTCACTGGCCCAGTGGGTAACAGGCAGAGTTACAAAGAGAGAGACTCCTGATGAACTTAAAGCATTAGATATAGAGGGTGTCAAAATTAGGGACCTGACTTCCTTCGTGAACGACGGCGACCTTTTTTTACTCGAACCTTTAGAGATGTAAGGCGTGTTACGTTGATCCTTAATAGAGGATTGAGTCTGATAGAGGGGCAGTTAGTAGCAGTTGTATGGGATTCTATTGTTTTTTAGTACTATTAGCCTCTAAACCGAAGCCAAGATCTGCCCATTTTCGAAGATGGCCGCGAAATACTCTGACTTTTTACCCCAGTATATTTGTATCATTCCCGTATTTTCCTTGCAAAATAAATACAAGCCTCCCCTGCCTTAGGAACTAAGAAACACACCAAGCTATATTTTATTTTGTACCACAGAAATGTCAACCTGTTTCACAGTTAACCGTAAGTTAGGTAAATGCCATAGTTAGACATAAGATTTGTAGCTGTCAAATGTGCAAATGTCTAATTGTAAGATAACATTTTCCTGATAAAAAGTAAACTTTTTCGCCTTTATAAAACAAGCATAGAACTTTTACAGTTTTCGATAATATAAAAGGATAATGAACTGTTGTTCTTCTGAGACCCTCTTCAGTTTCACTTCCTCCCAGTAGATAATGCCAGTGACTCCACCTCGCGTTCTTCTCGATAACCCGTGTCTGTGGATAACACGTTCGCGCTTCCCAAAAACCTCTGGTTAGCGTCGGTATTTGCCAACTAGTCAAATCTCTAAAAGTGACGTGCCTAGCTTAATCCTTTAAGAGTCATTATGGGATTCATCGACAATTCCCAAAAATGTAACTTTTACTTTTTTCATATCAGCTGGCACTACTCCGAAATGCTGTGGACTGCGAAGATAATATGGCTATGTCATGTCTACATTACCGACACATGGTTGGTTATGTGACGAAGTCCGTTTTTACTATTTTATTTCAGATTCAATACTTTATTTAGGTAATGAAAGAGCATACTGTCCTTGCCCCTGTCCCTATGATCTTGTGCCTTTTGAAGTTATTATGAAGGAGTCACAAGTGTTAAGTGCGTAATTTACAAATCACTGTATTTGGCAAATAAGTCCTCATTATCAACAGCGAAAACTATCAAGTGTTTAGCATATGAATCTTTTGTGCAATACTTAGCAATTATTTAAAATTGAAGAGAATGTTAGCTTTTGCTAATCAGTAATTGTTAGAATAATTTCAGCACTTTAAGTTTGTATTCCGTCAGCTAGGCACTTAGCAGTCAGGATATATCAAAACTAGACTGTGAATGAGAGAGCCTGCATATATAGCTTATCGAATATAATTTGTAAAGTGTTAAGTGAAATCATTTACAATTTCAATACATTCTATCTATTGGTATATTTCTGCTTTGCTAATAAATAATATAGTTATAGTATTAATCAAGCGATATACTTATACGCAGTCTAATTTAGTATAGTTGTATCTTGACTGTCAAGTTTGTTGCTCAAGGAACGCTTCAGCTAAAGAGCTAAAATGCTTAAGTGATTGTTGTGCTATGCACTGAACAATTTTCATACTTTAAAATTCAATCGAGTGGCGAGCAAACAGCTTATCATCGTATATATTTTATGAAGCGTTGTAGCATTTATTAGTCAAGAAATTTCAGATCTTCTGCTCAGGTGGCAAGTCTTTAATACTTTAAAATTGGAAGGAATGAGGCAAGAAATGGTGCATCTTATGTACTTTATAAAGCATTGGGCCTGATTAATTGGAATTTAAGGACGTAGCAGCTATTGGCAGCCAGCATTTGCTTAATAAATTTCGTGCTTTTCACTGACTTCGAAAAGGAGGAGGTACTCAATTCGATCGCAATGTTTTTTTTTAATGTTTGTCCGGCGAGAACGGTAAGACGGCTAGACCAATCGGGATGAAATCTTGCCAATCTTATAGAGGATATTCACAGTTTGACCTCATTATACATTTTTCCGAAGTTGTTTGACGCTAACCATTGTTATTGCATACATTCCCAGTTTTTCGCTGATTTCACGTTTCTACTATAATTTCGTTTGTCCGTCGATAGCTCCGAGGTGGATGGATCGATCCGAGTAAAACTTTCTCTACCGTGTTGACGCTATTCTTTCAATGGTCCTGTTAGCAAATTTTCGTATTTCGGTTAACATAAACTATTATTATTACATGGAGTAATTTGCACCAAGTTGATGTTTGCCCGGCAATATCTCAGCTCCGCATGGTCCGATTAAAATGATACCTCTTCTGTTTTACAGAGACAGCCCCTAGAACGGTCCAGTTACAACATTATTCAATACTGTTTATGACTAACTTCTGTTATTGCATAAAACCGAAGGTTTGATTGTCCGGCGATAGTTTTGTGACGGCTTGTTTGATCGGGATGAAACTTTTAATAACTTATGAGGGAAGTTCTCGGCGAGGTAGTCCCTCTTGCATACATTTTGCAATGCACAAGCTCTTCTGTCCTCAACAATTTCGGGTATATTTGTTTGTCTATAACTGGTACACCAGTGCATCGATGAAATTCAAGATGCAATCTACTGCGACCTATCGTTCTATACATTCCATATACTAAAATGCATTAAATAAAAGAATAGTTTTAAAAAAATGTGACCAACTTCGAAAAACTAAAAGCATCCCAGAAAACTAAAAACTAAAAAAGCTGAAAAAGAAAATAAAGAATAAAAGTAAGTGGTACAAAAAATACGCTGAAAAGTAAGAAATAATTTGCGGTTTTCATGCTTTCGTAAATTTTGAAGTCAACCTTTGACAACCTTATTGCAACTTGTCGGACTCGGCGCAAATATAAGTAAAATACATACTACACAAGACATGAGCATATGACAGACTGTACGCAAGAGAATATTCGTTACTATTATGTGCATCTGTCTGCCTTCATCTATTATGGAAGTGTTCCTGTGGATGTATAGATAGAAATATACACATAAGTATACCTTATCTAAATGTGTACCTCATCTAACATACTGCTATTGTTAACATTAACTGTTCTGGTATACGACAGTCAATTCTAACATCTCATAAGTGTAGATAATTATTCAAGAGACCGCTCGTTACTCTTGGGTGTATCATTCTCTCTTCCTCTATCATGGAATTATTCCCGTGAATAGCTAGATAGATATATAGACGAAGATAGAAGAAGAGAGTGAGATCGTAAATGAGCATGAGCCAGCGGGATAGGACATGGCGCGATAAAAGAGAGAATACGGGTAAGTGTGATTAAGTCAGACAAGTAGTATTTTACTTATATTTGCGCCGACTCCGAAAAGTTATAATAAGGTTGTTAAAGTTACACATTATGACTTCAAATTTACGAAAGCATGAAAACAGGAAATTATATTTCCTTTTCAGCGCATTGTTTGTTCCGCTTACTCTTATTTTTTATTCTATATTTTCAGCTCTTTTACTTTTAAATTAAATGATTTTTGCACTGTGTAATTGATAATTTTGAATTTCAACATTATTATTAGTACTAATATATTTTATCAATATTGCTGCCTGCACGGTCAAACAGTCAAGAGAGTGAGCAAGCAATAACTAACAAAAAGGCACGGCATGCGTCCAAAAACATTAAAACATCAAAACATGCACCACGTAGCAGTTTGATTCTAAATTATCAATTAACAATAAAAAAAACTTGGCGTTTGCGTGCTTCATTGGAGGCACTTGCTCTAGTATTATTACTAAAAAACTTTTGAAGAAATTAAATTGTAGTAAAGTCAGTGTTTAAATCAATTTCCCGTTCTCTTTTTACCACACAATGAAGCGCGCACACCCCAAGTTTTTGTTATTGTTAATTGCTAGTGCGAGTTAAATCCAGATAGCTTATTTAAATGAAAACTTGGCTTTCTTGTATAATATTTACATCTTTTTTGTTACATTTCAATTTTGTGGGAGAATCAAACTCCTACTTGGCATAGTTTCTTACATTTAAATGTTTTTGAACAGATCAGGAGACTCAGGAGACAGCGTGAGACAACCGAGGATACTTATCCCGAAGTGTAGCGGTTGTCGTCTGCTATAAAACTTTCACCTCGATTTATGAAAAAATTATAGCTCCAAGAATTTATTTCTCAATTTTGTGATTTTTTCCGATTTTTCTGAATCGAATGGGCCAAGAATGAAGCGAATCGGTTCAGTAATTCAGGAGATATGAATTCTGCTGGTTATTTTACTCGTGGAAAAGGCGAGTCGGATTACGATTCATGTCATTCACCAATTCCTAAAAATGTGACTTTCACTTTTTTCACACCAGTTGGCACCACGGCGAAATGTCGTGTTTACGTTACCGATCTATAATCTGTAATCCTTACAAAAACATTAAAATGTAAAAAATGCGCCAAGTAGTTTGAGTTCCAGACAACATTGAAATATAACAAAAAAGATAATAAATATCATACAAGAAAGGCAAGTCTTCATTTAAAGAAACATCGATTTACCTCGCATTAGCATCGAACAATGAATTAACAATAAATTGTCACTTAATAATAAAAAAAAACTTGGCGTATGCACGCTTCATTTGAGGCACTTGCTCTGGTAATATTCCTAAAAGAACTTTTAAAGAAATTAAATTTTAGTAAAGTCAGAGTTTGGTAAGTCAGTTTCCCATTATCTTTTTAAGTCGCAATGAAGTGAGCACATGCCAAGTTTTTTTATTATTAAGTGACAATTTATTGCTAATTCATTGTTCGATGCTAATGCGAGGTAAATCGATGTTTCTTTAAATGAAGACTTGGCTTTCTCGTATGATATTTATTGTCTTTTTTGTTATATTTCAATTTTGTCGGGAACTCAAACTACTTGACGCATTTTTTACATTTTAATGGTTTTGTACGGATATGTCTATCTTCTCTCGCTAACATCATCTCGAAGCTTCATCATGTTTTGCCAACCAGCGTGGAATATATGTGATGGACATGTTTGGTCTGAATCTTCGTGTGAACCAGTGTTTCTTCTAGAAAATAACAAGAGGAAATTCACATCTCTTTAACCCGTGGTCCAATTTTCTTGCTTTTTAGCTTATTGGATTCAGAAAAATAAACTAGACTGTGCTTAATTCAAACATTGTGCCTCCAAGTTGTAGGTTTTTCACAAATCGAGGGTAAAAGTTTCATAACAGGCAAAAAACGCTATACTTCGGGATAAGTTGCTTCGGCTTCTTGCGCTGTATTATATGGCTATAACTATTTGGTACAAGACTCTACCGAGTCTACTGATTCTGTTGAGGATGAGGAATGTTGTCATAGTGTATGAATATTTTTATTTTACAAAAAGCAATATGCGCTTGCATTTTTAAAACTTTTAACACAAATTTTGGAAGGCACACTGAACTGCGCATACTATGAATGACAATCATGACTTTTTTCACTACCATTGACTATGCGTATGTAAAACTGTTGAAACTATACATTAGTCTTCCAATTATTGAAATTTAAAAAAAAAGTGCAGGAACTACACTAAAAACTTAATAAAAGGCAGTCACTTCAACTTGAATCAATATATATTTGCACGTTAAGTCGAGGCCTGTAAACCTTAAAAACTGCAAAGGTCTACCAGTGCTCACACGTATTTTTGTATTGAAATATTAGCTCTGCGTAACAGAACTCTGATTGTATTAGGTATAAGGGAAAGTTCTGTCGTCTTTGAACACGTGCAGTTTATAGAAAAACTTTCCCTTATACCTAATAGTATTAGATATAGTAGAAACAAGGATGGTTGATGGTTAGCTTATTTTTTCATATATTTTTGATAGCCAAGCATTCAAGACAATGTAGAGTACTCTAGTCAATAAAAACACATTTTACAAAAATATGACCAACTCCGTAAACCTGATAGCATCTCAAAGAGCTAAAAACTAAAAAATAAGCAGTACAAAAAATTCCTGGAAAAGCAAAAAAATAATTAGTTGTTTTCATGCTTACAGAAATTTGCCGTCACAATATGCGATTTTGGGAACGTTCCTCCACTAAGCCTAAATGTATGTACGAGTAACATTAGATTTTACGAAAAAATCTCGAGTACACATCTTCATTTGCATCCGGCTCACGTACATACCGCTCCCGTTCTTGCTGCTACATTGACTCCTATATGCAAGTAGGTAGTTGCTTACAATAAAAGATTTCTAAAGACACGTAGCCGTCATTTCTCAATCTTTCTATCCCACACTAACAGCACCACTTACGAAACTTAATACTATAAGGAAAGCTACTTAAAGGCCGTAGCCGGGTAAGCAGCCAAAAATTGCCCCCGGGCTTTATTTGACGGCAATTTAGTGTGTTGTTTGGACGGTGAAGAAATAATTTATTCTCAAGTTCCAGCCTTTTTCATCAAACGGTATTCGAAAAAAAATAATAATCGAAAACTCGTAAAAAATCATATCTCGCGACCAAAATATGCAATCGGCTTTGAAAAAATGCGAAAATTTAGAGAATTTAAAGCACAATTAAAGAAAAAATAGTTTGCTTATTTCTCCGTATGGGAATCAATGATAAAAAAAATGGTTTTGGTTTTATTATTTTTTATCATTGGTACCGCTGCTTTGTACAATTACCAAATTTTTTCCCCTGTATCTTCGGATGGTCGCCAATCACCTCAATTTTTGTCAAAAATTATAAAAATGGACGCCATAGTTAAAAAAAATAATGTTGTTTTGCTCACCCCATTCCTTGAATGTTACACCAAATACAATTACCAAACTTTTTTTTCTTTATCTTTGGACAGTCCCCTATCAGCTCAATTTTTGTCAAAAATTTCAAAAATAGACGCCATAGTTAAAAAAAAATGTTTACTTCCTCATCTCATTTTTTGAATATTACACTAAATACGTTTATAGTACCTAATATTAATAATATTAATAGTTAAGAACATACACTGATTTAATTAATTTTAAAATGAAAATTCAGTCTTCGTCACTGTCATCTTCAATTACAACGGTCTTGTTATCTTTCTTAAATATTTTACTGAGAATTTCGGCCGGTCTAGGAATTTTTGATAAATATCTTGCACGAGAAAGGTAGTAAATTACTGAAGCGATATGAGAGCAACAACCAACTGTTCTTCGACCTTTTGCACACTCACAAGAATGTCTCATATTTTCCACCATTTACTTCAGATGCGTGCTAGGAGGAGAAGACATTCGAGAATGAAGACATTCAAATTCAAGCATTCGAGAATGACATTTTACACACTTCAAAGCATACTTTTCAATTTAAACGTTATCACACCTTACGTCGTTTGTTCAACCTAATATCGAATAAACCAGTCTTCCTGAGAAACTGACAGATAACGGACGTATCTGCCAAAGCCCGAAAGCTGAACATTTATTCGTCCGAGTTATTGTCCGAGTTATTCCTAACATCAGAAGTGGGATTCCTGCCCAAAAGCTACAATGAGCAAGAAGGCTACTTCGTCCACTCGGGAAACCGAGGTGAAAAGGGATTCCCTCACCCTTCCAATTTTTAATCCCACCGCCGGGAATATTGAAGCAGCAGAATGGTGCGAATTGGTCGAGAAAGCCGCAGCAAAACGCGACTGGGACGATCAGGAGAAAACCGAGAAAGCCGCACAATTTCTTGCCGGGCCGGCGAGAAAGGTGTATGAATTATGGACTCCTATTGCTCGATCCTGGGAGAACCTGAAGAGGAAACTATTAGCGTCCTTCCCAAGATGCAGGAATCTTGGGGAAGATTTCCAAAAGGCTGCCCTGTTAACTAGCGACAGTTACGACTCTTATCTCGAGTATGCTATGGACAAGGTCCTCCTCCTCGAGAAGACGAGACTCACTATCACCGAAGAGGAAATAGTTGAAATCGTAACACATGGCATACAAGATGAGACGATTCGCCTGAGTATCAAGACGCTGGCGATTAAGACGGTGGCCGATCTTAATCAGTTACTATCGTCCTGCGCTACGCCCTGCAAACGCCCGAGGCCTCACCAAGAAGACAGGGAACAACCAAAACGTCCCAGACGCGAAGAAGAGACACGTCGGTGCCATCGATGCCAAAACCCTGGCAATTGTAAATGCTCTGAAACATTTCCGGGTTTATTTATTAGGCATTAAATTCAAACTGGTCACCGACTGCAATGCCATTAAAGCGACGGCTACCACGAGAGACCTCATACCACGAGTTGCAAGGTGGTGGATCTACTTCCAGGACTTCGATTTTGAAATCGAATATAGAAAAGGAGCTAACCTCCCGTACGCCGACTACTTAAGCCGCAACCCAACCGATCAAGATTACCCAAAAGACGTCTTGGTGATGGAAAAAGCCACATGGCTAGAAATTATGCAAGCAAGAGACCACGAGACACAAGAAATTTTAAGACAGGTTCGCGAAGGGCACAGCAGTTCCAACGACTACGCCGAAGAGTCTGGCCTATTACTACGTACCAAAGACGAAAATAACAAAAAAATTAAGCGCTGGTATGTACCAAAAGGATGTCGCCTGGCTCTTCTTAGACAACACCACGATGAGCAGTGTCATATCGGATACGAGAAGACCCTGCACTCGCTAAGAAGAAACTATTGGTTCCCGAGGATGAATCCTTTCGTGAAAAAGTACATAAATAGGTGCATCGTCTGCATTATGTCCAAGCGTCCTAGTGGTCCGAAACAAGGAATGCTACACAGCATCGAGAAGATCCCCATTCCTTTTCACACTGTCCACGCCGACTGTCTTGGGCCATTCCCACCGAGTGAAGAAAACTTCAAACACCTACTCTTGTTGGTTGATGCTTACACCAAATTTGTACTGCTATGTCCACTACGAAATATGACTGCACAGGAATTAAAGGAAGCGTTAGAACCACGTCTAGTACTATTCGGAACCACCACCAGACTGATCGTTGACCGGGGAAGCAACTTTACCGGCAGGCTAATCAAGGATATGCTCAAAAAGCATGACATTGAAATTCACTATGTCGCTACATCTGCTAATAGAGCCAACGGACAAGCAGAACGATATGTTTCCACCGTATTAAATATGCTAACCTGCGAAACACTCACCGGAAAAGAATGGTCGAGCGTGGTCTCAAAAGTACAACTTACCTTAAATACCACCATTCAAAAATCCACTGGGTGTACTCCCATCGAACTATTGACCGGTATGAAGACCCAAACAAATCAAGTCGCCAAGCTTGGGATTCTGCAACCCGGTACACAAGACCCAATGGATCTAGTTGAATTACGGGAAACCGCCGAACAGCGACTGCGGTTAAACGCTCTTGCACAGAAGGAAAGATTCGACCGTCGGAGGCGGAATAATATTACATTTCAGGTTGGAGACTTTGTTTTTATACAAGAACAAAGGACACGACTTGGAAAACTAGAGCCAAGGTATAGAGGACCATACAAGGTGGAGAAGACATTGCCACGGGATCGTTACTTATTGGTCCATCAAAAAACAAAACGACATGCAACCGCCCCTAAGGATCGCCTACGAAGGTGGGACGGCGAAGTAGATATTGAATAAGCCGGGACTCCGCCTTAACAGGGGTTATGAGTGGAAATTCATAATGCAACCTTAAACAAAAGTGAGAATACAAAAATTCAAATCATTTGACGGGTTACTCCCCCGGGCTGTAAGCGGAAGAGAGGAAATGTTTAAGGTAACGGGTTACTTCCCCGGGCTATCAGCGAAAGAAAGGACGAATTGCTTGGACGGACTGCTCATCCGGGTTACTAACGAAAGAGAGTATAGTAAAGTATACGGGTGCAGGTCCCCGGACGCTTAGATGCGGAAAGCCTTGATTTCAAGTAGCGTACTTGGGCCTTGTATGGTGAAAACGCAATTCTCTTTACTCCCTTACAGGTACCAACTGAGTGATGGCTCGAGAACGCGCCACAGGTCAGAATTGGCCGTGCTAGGAGGAGAAGACATTCGAGAATGAAGACATTCAAATTCAAGCATTCGAGAATGACATTTTACACACTTCAAAGCATACTTTTCAATTTAAACGTTATCACACCTTACGTCGTTTGTTCAACCTAATATCGAATAAACCAGTCTTCCTGAGAAACTGACAGATAACGGACGTATCTGCCAAAGCCCGAAAGCTGAACATTTATTCGTCCGAGTTATTGTCCGAGTTATTCCTAACATGCGCACAAGCGTTGTACGCGTTTCGGTTCGTTTAGAGCGACCATACCGAATACACCGTGTATCGTTGCAGCGAATCGTATACATCATTACAAGGATTAGGAATAGTATATAGAAAACAATTTTCCCAAACACATTTCGTGTGATATTTAAAAATGGAATAAACTAGTAATTATTAATTTTCTTATCAGATTCCTGAAATATTTTTTTTCACAAGTGTGAACATGATGGCATGGCAAAAAAACCCAGCTGTAACCGTGACGATCCGACTTCAGTTGCTTGCTGTGCTGATCCTGTTTCTTTTAAATTTCCTTGCCCTTTCTTCAAATTTACTCGATGTAAAAGCTATGCGTTATTGTGCAATAGAAAATATAGCACTTATTGTTCAATATGCTAATAACATGCTTACCAAATTTCATGTCGATAGCTTTAATAGTTTTTCGGACAAAAATTCTCAAAGACCATGTATGTATTTTCTGACCATCTCAAAGGGAAAGGCTTCTTTTAGGATAGTGATTATTCATCACAAATGAATACAATAAATATGAAAAACCAGAGGGTAATAACAAAAAGTAAAACAATACCGCAAGAGACAGAGATTAGAGACTAGAGAAGAAATAGCAAGGAAATTTTGTATCCTCTCCGCATGCTTACCCCCCCCCCCCCGCCGCTTGTTAAATGAGATTATTTATTATACATCAATGGGCAGGAGCTCCATGATCTCTTCAATTCATTTCTCTAATTCATGCTACTTCCGTAGAAATCTTACGCCATCATATTACGTCATATGCCATCTTTTATTATTATTAATACAGTGGTTGGGTGTAAAAAGCCCATCACCCTTTCTCTTCTGTGGAAAAAACAGTCTTACATTGGATGCCTCCGTGGAGCAAGTCTTTGTATTCTCCAACAGGTCCCGCCCGGGTTGTGACTTCTATTCTAATCCGTCTTCGGCTTCCCTTTTCTTGCCTTTGTGCGATGAGGTCGTGCTGCAAGTGTCTCGTCGAGAGTGATCGCGCCGTATATCTCCTCATGGCAGCTTTTGTTTTATTCCAGAAGCTTGTGTCTATATCGTATTGACTATATATGATTTAGAAATTTCTACGGATCACTTACACCATGAACTCTGTCGGTATTCAGTGTTTGCACTGTCAGTACACTGCTGACAGCGACAGTTTTTGCTTCTCTTACTACTTAACAGGCACGAAACACCAGCCTCTTCCTGCACTACACACAGCCTTCTCATTCCTAAAGAGCCACAAATTCTTACTTACAGGCTGCGCAAAGCGTTGTCTCAACATCTTTACCCGTTCTTAGAATTAAGCTAAAAACGGTCCTAGTCGTTATTAGGACATAACATCCTCAATGTTATATCTTTGAAAGTACGACGAATGGCCCGTATTCTAGGAAGTTTGTAATGTCGAGCAATGGCTCACCACTACCGTAATACGATTCTCGGAACTTGGCATACATGTCGTAGAGGAGTGCGTGCTTGTTCTTGCTAAAGTCAATGTTCAAGTCATCGTAGGGGTACATTTCGGAGTTCAGATAGAGACGAATGTTTGATAGATTGCAATGGTGAAACATTGCCGCTCTTTTGCTCACGTCATTCTTTCGTGCAGTTTGTAGCGCGAATATCTCGTATCGAGGCTTTTCCATCTGCGTTGCAGCTTTCACCGCCCATGTGTGCCCCGTTGTTGTCTGTAAGAGGATACTCGTGGAGCTCCGACGAGCGAAAACTCATCTTAATCGGCATGCCACTTTCCAGTACACGCAACATTGACAATTTATGCAACTCCTCCAGGGTGACATGTGGTATACGCCATTGCACCTTGTGTAGCACAAGATTATGTCTTGCGCCGGACGAGCCGTATATCGCGTTCGCGTCGGTGCGAGCACGAATCAAGATGAGCTCGTGACGCGCGTTTATCAAGATACGGTTATAGTTCTCGCAAAAGCCCAACAGCATGCTGAGCGGTACACAAAAGTTGAAATCCATCGGTGCATCGCGTATGATTTTTTTCTTCTTCTCCGAATCATCTTGATATCTCCAGCCAGCATTGTCCAACGTTCTGCTCTTCTCGGCCGAAAGACACAGATAGTTTTTCAGCGTTGTCGTTATACCGGGATTCCTGCATCTATCGATTTCATAGCGTATCTCATCGAAGAGGAATGATATGCAATTATTTTCGAAATGCACAGTCTCGTCCTCGTTTGCACAATCGAGTCTCCCCTCCACGTAAAGGAAACTACGACACAGCAGGAGGTACAGGTCTTGCTGCTGGATGGGTATCCTTATCTCATCGCTGTTCCCGAAGGACGTGTTCACATATGGGTTGTACGTGTGCAGCTCCAATTTCGTTATACGTTTGTCGAATGCCGGCCCACCACTGATGCTCAAAATATCATTCATTATGATTGTGTGTGCGTGCAGTTCTGAATCCCAAGGATTGTAAAAATTTCACGTTGGACGCGCTTAATCTCTTCCTTCTCCAACCACTGCCGTCGCTACCCTTTGCCAGCGATTGAAATGTGCCTGTTGATTTGCAGCTAGGCGCAATAATTAGGGTGTTGGAACATATAACTAAACGAAAGAAGTGATGCGCTATGAGATTTCGGCGCCTGTGAGCGACAACTATCAAAATGAAAAGATTCCTTAAAGGGCAAGTTAAGAATTGAAAATATAATAGCCACCGAGACTGTGATCACCCATGCGCAATTACGAGTCACCCGGTCATGTTAATAAATTCAATAATTCACAGAACAAACCAGAAAATATACATGTCCTTTAAAATTAAACCTGTGTCCTAATTTCTTATTTATGTTCCCTATCCCTGATCCGAAGTTCACTAGCCTGAACATTTTGGTCCTTCGAGCCGGATCAGTGGCGGATGGAAATATAAGCAGAGGGACGGAGACTATTAAAACGGAAGTTCCTCGAGAGGACGCTATACGACCACAGAATTGGAAGGACATTGACGTCATTGGGCAAGCTCAAGGCAGTCATCGTACGCTCAGCTGTGATCTACAGATAGAATTAGAAATCTGATTCAATTATAAGGTGAGATCAGTCCGAGGTGTCATTTCATTTCGTGCTCAGTCAATTGATAAAACTGACCATGGTTAACGAAATGAAAACATTACATAGACGTAGGGCTTCGCACAAGCGTCAATTGACACGATTATATAATATATTAACGGAGAATACAGAATCAGATTACGACGCTCTCTTATTGAAAAAACAGAAATTAGAAGAAGCATATTCAGCCTTTTCCACTGTACAGTTACAAATAGAGGAGAAGGAAGACAATCCTGAGAATGAGATTTTAAGAGACGAGATAGAAGATGTTTATTTCAAATCACATGCAATCATAGCGAAGGGGCTGCGGAACAATGCAATTGAAACTCAGTCCACGTCCGTCACTCAGCCGATAGTTACTTCTGAAATAACTCAAAATATAGCCACTTCGCAATCGCTATTGCCGAAAATTAATGTAACGCCTTTTGACGGTAACTACGGGGATTGGAGTTCCTTTTGCGACACGTTTTCGAGTCTTGTTCATGAAAACAACGCCATTCCGGTCACTCATAAATTTCATCTCCTGAAGTCGTATTTAACTGGAGATGCTAGCACTGTAATTAATGCACTACATGCATCTGAGGAGTATTATAAGGTTGCATGGGAGTTACTGAAAAAGAGATACAACAAACCTAGAAAGATAATTCAGAGTCATTTAAAGGAAATATTTGAATTAAACGCTGTATCAAGAGAATCTCCAACAGCTCTGAGGATCCTCGGAGAAAGGGCTGAAATGCACATAAATGCGTTGAGAGCGTTGAATCAGCCAGTTGAATGGCACGAAATACTGATATATATTGTATCCGCAAAACTTGACATTCGAACTCGAAACAGCTGGGAGCGTTCATTAGGCGAAAATGAAGCTCCTACGATTAACCAATTATTAGAATTCCTGTACCGACAGTCACAAGATGCACAGCCAGTAGTGTTACTGAACAACCAGTCGTCAGGTAACGGAATTCAAAACAGGAAACAAAATACAATACACAGGTATAGATCTCTTCCTAACTCACATCGAGGAAATGTCCATGCCTTTGTTAGTAACCAACCAAGAATGCAATGTACTCTATGTAAACAATCGCATCAGTTGAGATATTGTCCTCAATTTGCTAAATTATCAGTGCCTGAGAGAATGACCGTAGTACGAGCGTCTAAGTTGTGTTACAACTGTCTGAAGGGCAGACATACGACTACTACTTGTTACGCACCAGGCTGCGCTAAATGCAAGGCAAAACACCATGAGCTTCTGCACCGCTATATTGATAATCAAGTAGCTAAAACTGTTAAGCCCGACTCAAACGTAACAAGTCAGCAACCAAAGAATACGACATCACTAGCAGTATCGCTCTGCTCTAGAATATCAAGCGGGGTCTTATTATCATCTGCTCAAATATTGATTACAGACACTTTTAATAAGAAAATAATAGCCCGAGCGCTATTAGATAGCGGATCGCAATCAAATTTCATATCTGAACAGTTAGCGAAAAAATTAGCTCTAATTCAGACAAAATTACATAAAACTGCATTAGGATTTACTGACATCTTGCCGTCAACAGTCATCAATAAGGAAGAATTAGATATACCACCAAACGTGGAGCTAGCGGACCCCGAATTCAATATACCGGCAAGGATTGATATGATTCTGGGAGAATATTTCTTTTACAGAGTATTACTGCCAGACCAATTAAGAATCAGTAGCACCACAGTAATACAAAAAACACTATTCGGATGGATTGTATCGGGAGCAGTCAATATAGCTGATCGAAAACAACTTAAGGGCGACACTCAAGTAATGCACTCGCTAGAGAATGATTTAGAAAGATTCTGGAAATTGGAGGAATACGGACCCATCAGACATCTATCGACTAATGACAAACAATGTGAGACAGTTTACGCGAACACAACTACTAGAGATACAAGGGGTAGATATATCGTAAGACTACCATTTAACGAGAAAAAGGGACAGCTGGGAGACTCGCTAAACTTAGCCTTAAGGAGATTAGAAGGATTAGAGCGACGCTTGGTAAGGGACACCAATTTAAAAACGCAATATGTTAAATTCATGGAAGAATATGAATCGTTAGGGCACATGACAGAAGTTCCTAAAAATATCTGGGAACACCGAACAGGTTATTTTCTGGTTCATTAACTGGTCCAACATTACAAGAGGACATATTTACACTTTTACTTCGATTCAGATCTCATAGAATCGTACTAACAGCCGATATAGAAAAGATGTATCGTCAAGTATTAGTTCATCAGGACGACCGAAACTACCAACAAATATTATGGAGATTAGATCCCGATAGTGATTATAATATATACCAACTCAATACACTGACATACGGGGCGGCCTGTGCACCATTCCTAGCTGTTCGAACGCTTCATCAGTTAGCATCGGACGAAGTAGATAAGTTTCCGCAAGCGGCACAGGTCGTAAAATAAGATTTTTATACGGACGATCTTCTAACCGGAGCGCATACGTTAGAAGAAGCCAGACAATTGGGCGATTCCACGCAAAATGATCACACTTTTTGACACTTTGTCTCCGATTTTGATGAAATTTGGTGAGCCTGTAGTCTTTAGTCTACAACCACCTTTGGTACATTCCGATTGTAAAAATGTCAATTGTTATGTAAGTTATGTGCATTGCAAATTTGATGCAACGTTTTTTTAAAAAAATCATAACTCCGGAACAGTATGAGGTATCGAAAAACGCAAAACGCAGTTTTGCACAGAAAAGATTGAATTTTTATTAAAAAAATATTTGGGGAACGCAGCGACCTTCCTAAATTGTTTAAAAATTGTTTAAAAAATTTAATTGTTTATATTTCAAAAAACGCACTTTTTTTTGTTTTGAAAAAAATCATGGAGGCGCATTGAAGTCTCCTCTAGATGTCCTGTAAATTTCAAGATGGTCAATTTAAAACTTTTTGAAATAAAATTCTTTATGTATCACCGGAGCACACGCTCGGCGCTCGGGGACCAGCGCGCGCCCGTACGCTAACGGTTGCTTGCGCACGGACAGCCGCTACCAACCACGACCGATTGTCCTTTCCACCTAAATAAAGGACTAATCCTCAGGTACCTAGTTCAAATATTCGATCTGTGCCTGAGTGGATGACTCAACGGTTAATACTTGACCATAAAGTACTGAACACTGTTTCCTCTCTGTGCTATTCGGGCTTGAGACCGACCTGAGGCCACATTAAAAACTGTGTTTATGTACTCAGAGTACATAACTTATGCACATAGTGTATGTGAAGAAGAAAGGTGGACAGATAGAAAAAAATATTTACGCCCGAAATATAATTAGCGAAAAAAATTAACTCGACCCGATATTGAAAGTTTTGAATTTATCCGCTAATGAGAAGCGTTTTGCGATTACTTGATCTTTATTGACTGGAATAAGTGCGTGAAATTGAAGAGTACCGGATAATTTTTTAGCCTTTGCAAATCTTTCGGAAAGCATATCCTGGTGATTATTATAATATGATATTATAATATCATATAATATATCAGGGCAAATTTTACGATAGTTTCAGAGATATTAACCCCGCGATTAATAAAGTATATTACTTTTCCGATGGCGCCCACCCACCCAATCCATCACATGGACCTTTTCCATGAGATGTCGCGAAAAAGTGCCATTCTGCTGGACAATTGAAGTCCTCGGAATGCAAACATAAATTAAGGAAGTTTTTTCTATTTTTATATTGAGCAGCAGCGCCATCGGAAAAGTAATATACTTTATTAATCGCGGGGTTAATATCTCTGAAACTATCGTAAAATTTGCCCTGATATATTATATGATATTATAATATCATATTATAATAATCACCAGGATATGCTTTCCGAAAGATTTGCAAAGGCTAAAAAATTATCCGGTACTCTTCAATTTCACGCACTTATTCCAGTCAATAAAGATCAAGTAATCGCAAAACGCTTCTCATTAGCGGATAAATTCAAAACTTTCAATATCGGGTCGAGTTAATTTTTTTCGCTAATTATATTTCGGGCGTAAATATTTTTTTCTATCTGTCCACCTTTCTTCTTCACATACACTATGTGCATAAGTTATGTACTCTGAGTACATAAACACAGTTTTTAATGTGGCCTCAGGTCGGTCTCAAGCCCGAATAGCACAGAGAGGAAACAGTGTTCAGTACTTTATGGTCAAGTATTAACCGTTGAGTCATCCACTCAGGCACAGATCGAATATTTGAACTAGGTACCTGAGGATTAGTCCTTTATTTAGGTGGAAAGGACAATCGGTCGTGGTCGGTAGCGGCTGTCCGTGCGCAAGCAACCGTTAGCGTACGGGCGCGCGCTGGTCCCCGAGCGCCGAGCGTGTGTTCCGGTGATACATAAAGAATTTTATTTCAAAAAGTTTTAAATTGACCATCTTGAAATTTACAGGACATCTAGAGGAGACTTCAATGCGCCTCCATGATTTTTTTCAAAACAAAAAAAAGTGCGTTTTTTGAAATATAAACAATTAAATTTTTTAAACAATTTTTAAACAATTTAGGAAGGTCGCTGCGTTCCCCAAATATTTTTTTAATGAAAATTCAATCTTTTCTGTGCAAAACTGCGTTTTGCGTTTTTCGATACCTCATACTGTTCCGGAGTTATGATTTTTTTAAAAAAACGTTGCATCAAATTTGCAATGCACATAACTTACATAACAATTGACATTTTTACAATCGGAATGTACCAAAGGTGGTTGTAGACTAAAGACTACAGGCTCACCAAATTTCATCAAAATCGGAGACAAAGTGTCAAAAGGTGTGATCATTTTGCGTGGAATCGCCCAAGAAGAAGAATATCAGTCGGAAAGAGAATATTTGAATCAGAACCTCGAACCTCTGGCAAAGCGCTACTTGGAACTATTCTACACAGATACGCGAGATACTGTGGACAATATATATGGTGTATACTATAATCCCGAAGATAATAGAATGTATATTGGCAATTCCGTCTTCGATGTGGATGGGAAGGATAACATTATGGTTGGCACGACGCGATACAAGGGAACTTTGGGTCTCTACGAGCTGATATTCTCAAAGACACCTGACGATTTAAAATACACCCCGGCAAATTTGAATGCGTATAAGAACATCCTGTTAACCTCGAACGCGCATAAGTTGCAACATTCCGCCTCGAAGCAGACTATGGGCAACAGAGGCTACAAGTACACGCATATCATACAGAAGCTGTTCCCTCCTGCAGTCACGGGTAGGGGTATATCGCAAGAGCTGTCACAAGTTTGTAAGGCGATGCAAAAGAAATTTTGCCAACACCTATATGCGCCCTTGACGGCGTTCTCAGCGGCCGACGTACTGTTATGGCCACGATGGCAACGGTCGAGCCGGCCAAAAACAAAGTAAGACCTTGTACGTGTCGCTGACCGGTAAAAAAGGCAGTCAGTTGGTCACAAGTCGTGTAAGAAAGTACAGCCGAGAGCATCGCACAATAAATCGCCGTGCATTACATGGTCGTCTTTATAATTTCTAAACCCTCCTACAGTTTCCCTACAAATTTTTCAGAAGTGGGATCGGAACTCGGGAATCGGTACAGTGCATCCGAAAGCTAATACGTGGCATTCGGAACATAATACTACGAATCGAGGCAACGCCGTTATTCTGTGTGACAATTTCGAGGCAACGCCGTTATTCTGAGTGACAATTTACGTGTGACCATCGTCTACGACCGGCAACGATCACGTGCGACTCTCGCGCGACGACTCCGAGTGACCCGTGGTGATTCTGTGTGCCCGGGAACAGTCTGACTATTCCGTGTGAACATTTTGTACGACGCCAAAATGACGAAAAACCCATCCGACTTCACCGTTCATGAACTGAAAGAGATATTACGACAGCTCCAACTAGCAACAACGGGCAACAAAGTCGATCTTGTGCAACGTCTGGACCAGTATGATCCTACGAGAGCATGGATGACGATAAATGAAGGAGACGGTGCGGCTGAGGCAGGGCAATCGAACCCCTCAGCAGCCACGGAACAAGACGATGCTCTTCAGCCCGACGAAACCGGACTAGGCCGACCGGCAGCGACGGCAAGTACTACCGAAGAGCAGTTGCGAAAAGAGCTGGACTTGCTGCGTCGAGAAAACGCCCTGTTGGAGAGAGAATTACGCGTGGCGGCACGAGAAAGCGCGTTAACTCCTAACACCTCCGGTTCAAACGCGAGCTCAAATGCGTCCAGAGCGAGTGTCAATATAAAAGCCGTTAGTGATCTGCTCAGCGAATTTGATGGAGTGGGTCAGTCGTTTCAGAATTGGAAGAAACAATTGCAGCTTTTGGTGACGACGTACGATCTGGACGACAACCTCGCGAGAATCCTAGTCAGTTCGAGGGTGAAGGGAAAAGTGCTGCGGTGGTTCCATTCCAGAATCGAATATTTGGAAATGGGAATCGAAGAACTTCTGTCCAACATGGAACTTATGTTTGACCATCGAGAAAGCCGGCTGCAACGAAGACGGGAATTCGAGAACCGGGAATGGAAAAATAATGAAACGTTCAGCGATTACTATTACGATAAGCTAATCCTAGCAAACCAAGTTCCGATTGCCCAAGACGAGCTGACCGACTATGTGATAGACGGGATTCCAGATACAAATCTGCGGAATCAAGCAAGGATGCAAAACTTTACTTCGGTGTCGGCGCTGATGGAAAACTTCAAAAAAATCACGCTGACTCCGTCATCGAGGGCTTCGGCTGGACACGCCGCCCCCTCACGTGCGGCTGCTGCTGCGAGGGGACCGAGGGAAGATAGCAGAGCGCGAGCCACTGCAATTCGGTGCTACAATTGCAACCGGAAAGGACACCTCTCAAAGGAGTGCCAACTGCCTAGAAGGGAGAAGGGATCCTGTTTTCGCTGCGGAGAGGCGGGACACCTCGCGCCGAGCTGCCCGAAAAACAAACAGCCCCAAGTAACGTGCGTGCAGGAGTCGCCGACGGATGAAGACGATTTCCACCGGACTGTTGAGTATATTGTAGAGGACGGAGACGTAAGCCATGCTATAACTTTGCGCACGCTGACCGATACGGGTAGTCCGATTAGCTTCATCAAGCAAAAGTTTGTCCCCGTAGGCATTGAGCAACTCGCCAAAGGCGTGCACGATCGATTTTTTGGGATAAATAAGTCCCCGTTAAATCCAATCGGAGTAATTCGAGTCACGATCATCATAGATGAAGTTTCGAGAAAAAATGTTTCCCTCTTAGTTGTTCCGGACGAAACAATGTACACAGCCGTCGTGTTGGGACGAGATGTGTTAAAACTATTCGGGATAACGTTGACATCACTGCAATGCGAGGCAGATCGAAATTTCGAAATCATGAATATCGAGATCGATACGAGTGTAAAGAGCGCCGCCGATCTATTAGTCGTGGATCCGAACATCGCGCATAAGGATCGCTTAGAATTAGAACAAATGTACACCGCTGAGTACCTTACGCCTCAACGACCTGATACACCCGCGGTTAATGCTGAGCTGACTCTGACTTTAAAGGACGCCAAACCATTCCATTTCCTACCGCGAAGAATTTCATATGCAGAGAAGGATAAATTACGCGTGATCTTGGACGATCTGATCACTAGGAAAATCATTAGGAAAAGCGAGTCCGAATACGCTTCGCCGATCGTTCTGGTAAAGAAAAAGAACGGAGAACTCCGCATGTGCATATACTACCGTGTTCTAAACAAAGTCTTAGCACGCGACAACTATCCGCTACCATTGGTTGAGGACCAATTAGATGTTCTATGTGGCAAAAAATACTTCACCCTACTGGATTTGAAAGATGGGCTTCACCATATCCGGATGGCGGAAAACTCTATCAAATATACCGCGTTCGTGACCCCTCTCGGACAATTCGAATATTTAAAGATGCCTTTTGGCCTCAAGACAGCGCCTCCCCGTTTTCAACGATTTGTCAACGAGGTCCTTTCTGAGTTAATCAATACAGGCGACGTAGTAGTCTACATGGACGATATTTTAGTATCGACGCAAACTCTCGAGCACCATTTCAAAACTCTGAAACGCGTCTTTTCCTTACTAGTCCGGAATAAGATGGAATTGCGTATGGACAAATGCAAGTTTTTATTCACGGAGATCGAGTACTTAGGGTATTATGTCACGCAGGAAGGCGTGAGACCAACAAAAAGTGGCACGGAGGCAGTCGAGAAATTCCCGGTGCCGCGGAACACACGCGAAGTACAGAGCTATTTAGGGCTATGCTCGTATTTTAGAAAATTTATCGAACGGTTCGCATTCATCGCAAAACCCCTCTATGACCTGCTCAAAAAGGACGCTGCATTTAAGTTCGGTAAACAGGAGTTAGAAGCGTTTGAGCGCCTTAAAGCCAAATTGGTGGACGCGTCAGTCTTAGCGATCTATAATCCAAAAGATGAAACCGAGCTGCACTGCGATGCAAGCTCGATAGGATTCGGCGCTATCCTTTTCCAACGAAAGGCCGATATGAAACTACACCCAATCTTTTATTTTTCAAAACGCACCACCGAAACCGAAAGCCGATATCACAGCTTTAAGCTCGAGACACTAGCCATTATATATTCCTTGCGAAGATTCCGAGTGTACTTGCAAGGCATCAAGTTTAAAATAGTTACCGATTGTAACTCCCTTCGGATGACCCTCGATAAAAAGGAGATCAACCCGCGAATCGCAAGATGGGCGCTGGAGTTACAAAGTTACGACTATGAAATCGAGCACAGGCCCGGTGCGCGGATGGGCCACGTGGATGCCCTAAGCAGATCGACAACAATATTAATAGTGGAAGGGAACTCGTTCGAACTCAACTTATCGTTAATGCAGAGTCAGGACCCAACAATAGCCGAAATTAGAAAAAATTTAGAAGCAAGAGAGCATCATTTGTTCGAGATGCGAAACGGTCTCGTGTATCGCAAACGAGGCGACGATTTGTTGTTTTACGTGCCGAGCGCCATGGAAAAGAACGTGATCTTCCGGTATCACGATGAAATGGGGCACTTAGGAGCCGACGAAACAGCCTCCACCATCCTACAAAGCTATTGGTTCCCTAAAGCTAAAGATAAGGTTGTCGAACACGTAAAAAACTGCTTGAAATGCATCTCTTACTCCCCGCCGACGGGCAAGAGCGAAGGAATCCTGTATAGCATACCGAAAGGGAACGTGCCCTTCGATACAATCCACATTGACCACTTTGGTCCGATAGATCGTGAGCGTGCCGTCAAACGTCATATACTGCTAGTGGTTGACGGATTCACTAAATACGTCAAATTATATGCGACGAAAACGACGTCGTCTAGAGAGACAATCGCGTGTCTTAGGCTCTATTTTTCGCACTACGGTAGACCGAATACGATCGTCTCTGATCGAGGCAGCGGCTTCACCTCAAACGACTTCGAGGAATTCCTTAATGACAATAGTATTAGGCATGTAAAAATAGCTAGAGCGTCTCCGCAAGCGAACGGCCAGGTTGAGCGATATAACCGCGTTCTTGGCCCAATGCTGGCGAAGTTAGCCGAAGATCGCCCTGGAAAACACTGGCATCAAATGCTAGATAATGTTGAGTACGCACTAAACAATTCTGTGAGCAAAACGACAGGCGAAACCCCTTGCAAACTATTGTTCGGAGTCGCTCAGAGAGGGAATATTCCAGATCAGTTAAAGCTGTATCTAGATTCTAATATCGCCTCGAAGACGCAAAGCATCGAGGACGTCCGAAAAAGAGCCGAACAAAAAACTGTCGCGTCACAACAGTACAACAAGCAGTACTACGATAAAAAGCACAAACCTCCGCATGTTTATGAAGTAGGAGATTTCGTAATGCTGAAAAACTTCGAAACGACACCCGGAGTGTCTAAAAAACTGATCCCAAGATTTAAAGGTCCCTACGAGATCATCCGGAAATTAAGAAACGATCGTTACGTTGTGGCTGATGTAGAGGGCTTCCAACAAACCCAGAGACCCTATCAGGGCACTTGGGCTCCAGACAATATGCGGCCGTGGAAGTCTTGCGAGATTGCGACAAACCATTAGTATGTATATATATATATATTAGTTATACGCGTAATTATAAGTTCTTCGTAGTATTAAGATTTCTACTGAGCCCGAGGACGGACTCATGTCAGGAATGGCCGATCTGTAAGGCGATGCAAAAGATATTTTGCCAACATGTATATGCGCCCTTGACGGCGTTCTCAGCGGCCGACGTACTGTTATGGCCACGATGGCAACGGTCGAGCCGGCCAAAAACAAAGTAAGACCTTGTACGTGTCGCTGGCCGGTAAAAAAGGCAGTCAGTTGGTCACAAGTCGTGTAAGAAAGTACAGCCGAGAGCATCGCACAATAAATCGCCGTGCATTACATGGTCGTCTTTATAATTTCTAAACCCTCCTACAGTTTCCCTACAAGTTCAACTGCCAAGCGCAATGGTTGCCACGAATAATGCCATCGATTACATTCACTGGGACGATCCGAACGAACTGGTGGACCGCATGGAGCTACTTGTTTCTTCGCGAACCGCTGGACATACCGGTCATGACAATGAGATAATGTCAGTAATCGAGGAGCTTCGCGAAGCGGGATTGATTATAAATTAACCGTCCATCGACGTGTGTGGTGTCAGTAGTAGTGAAGCACACGATGCCGATCAACAAGTTTGGCGCATCGCTTGCGATGAACGATGAGAGAGCGACGAGTAAGTCTTCATCGCAACCAATGTTAAGAAACTTATTACGTGACAACGCCCTGTGTCTCGAGGGTGACTCCTTCAATGCGCGCGGTATAAAGATCAGATGCGTAGCTAAACCTATGGAAGCTAATGACGTCACAACAGTGGACTATGTCAACCGCCTTGTGGAACGCTCGATTAAGAAGAACGCAACTATAGACTACATCAATGATGTTATGGAGCGAGCGTTGGGAGCAATGGAATACAAAATTAAGGAGGATTTGGATCATGAAATTGTTGTGCCCTGTGTGGTGACGGCACAGAGCGGGTAGCGGGATCGGAGGAAGTCAGGCTCGTAGCGTTTAAAGGATTAGAATCCACCGGGATTAAACCCAAAAACTTGGAGTTTATTGATAGGATATAACCAAAGACTGACACGAAAGGTACAGAGTAACTCGCTGGTACGCACTGATGTGTTCTGTTCGAAATCTGGAGAGCAAGTCCCCGATTGGGGCTTGGAGCAATGGTTTTGCTCGAAGCGGGCGTCGCATCAGCACGAGGCACTGATCAGGCGATGTGACTCAGTGCTGATGTGCAAAACGTGATTTAGTCGCTGATCGCTCGCTTATTGCTATACTAATATCTTATTTCTTTTATACATTGCAACATCCTTTCAAAGATAGGACTTAGCGGTCTGCTTAGTTTGTGCATTCCGGGAGCCAACCTTGGGCTCGGGCGCAACAAAATTAAGGAATATAAAGAGATGTTGCGAACTAATATCACGTCTCCTAAGATCCTACCAAATAATGTTATGTCAGCTGTAGTCGCAAACACAACTTCGAATAAAAGGAGGATAAATAAACGGAGCGCGAGGGTGAGAGATACTGCGGAATAAAAGATTGTGAATCGTAGAATATCGAGGACAGTTGTGAGAAGACTAGAGAAGCCACGGTATGAGTAACGTCAAGGTGAAATTGGTGGAAGAACTACACGCACCGGCCAGGCGTAATTTTCCACGGAGACGAGTAATCGTGCGAGGGTTCGATGATCTATGGCAAGCCGATATCGTGGAGATGCAACCGTACGCAAAGGCAAACCGAGGGTTTCGGTATATTCTCACAGTCATTGATGTATTCAGCAAGTACGCGTGGGCCGTTCCTCTTAAGAGCAAGGGTGCCGGCGATGTGACAAAAGCCTTTGCAGCCATACTGCGTACAGATGGAAGGGTACCGGAAAACCTTCAGACGGACATGGGCAAGGAGTTTTACAACAAGGACTTCCAGCAATGCGTAAAGAAGCACGGTATAAATCACTACTCGACCTTCAGCATCATGAAGGCATCCGTCGTAGAACGTTTCAATCGTACACTCAAGAACGCCATGTGGAAGTCGTTCTCGCTGAATGGCGGCTATCGCTGGACCAATATCCTTGCACGCTTAGTGTCACAGTACAATAGAAGGAAACATCGCACCATCCAGATGCGCCCAATCGATGTAACCCGCAACGATGAAAAGCATCTCCTTGCCACAGCGTACAACGATAGCATCATGGAAATTATACGACCTCCAAAGTTTAAGGTTGGCGACAAAGTACGCATCAGCAAATTCAAGACGGTCTTCGACAAGGGTTACACACCCAACTGGTCAGCCGAGGTGTTCGAGATAAGTCGAATTAAACGAACAAACCCTGTTGCGTACTCCTCAAGGACTACAAGGGCGATCCCATTGCTGGCGGATTCTACGAGTTGGAATTACACAAAGCCATGCATCCTGATGTGCATTTGGTGGAGAAAGTGTTGCGCAAGAAGGGGGACATGATGTATGTGAAGTGGTTGGGATTTGATAAGATTCATAATTCCTGGATAAAGAAAAAGGATATTGTTTGAACACAAATATACATAGTATATAAAAACATTTATTATTGTACATTGTTTTTCTTCATACATACATATTATTTCTGCTGTACATTCCATCCAACACAAATATACACATATATATATACAAAAGTTTATTATTATTGTATATTGTTTTTTCTACATTCATACATACATATTATTATTTCTACTACGTAATGCAAGTGTTGGAATGCTATACTTCGAAGCATAATTCATCGTCACACGCAGCTGACCGACGGTGGGGCAAACTACAAATCGCAACAGAGGGCTTTTCTCGCTGCTTTTAAACAATATGAGAATAATCAAAACCATGCTCATAGTGAAAACAAAGTAAGTAACGAAACCGGCCGTGCTCAAAGTGTTTGGTAAAGGGATTACACATGTTCGGAAACCCAATGCCAAGTTCGGACGGAGGAAGACAGTGGTGGAGAGTGGTCATCGACTTGGAGTAGACGATGTCTCTATTCTCCCCTTCAGTATGAAAGTATATAGATCCATGACTCTCTTGAGAAAAAAGGAAGAATCCCGATTCTTGCTCCTTTCTCGAAAAAACCACACATATTCTACACGTGCTTCAATAGTGACGGGAATACGGATATTATCTTCTTCAAATTCAGGAACACCGTCCACCTCTCTCCCTCCCTCCGTCCGAACGTAGTACATACTCAATTTGCGAACATGTGCCAGCCCTTTGCCATACACTTTGCCCACAGTCAGTCTCGTTACTTTTTCATTTTTCTCACTATGAACACAGTTGTGATTATTCGCATATTGTTTAAAGGTACCGAGAAAAGGCTCTACCGTGACTTGTAGTTTGCCCCCCAGCATTGGTCAGCTGCGTGTGACGATAAAGGTTTGCTGGACATGCATGAGGCAATGCATGATGTAATCATGCTTAGAAATATGACATTCCAACACTTGCGTCAAGTAGTGGGAATACTAGAAGTTTGAGATTTCTTTTTCATTTGACCAAACGAGACTGACTGTGGTTGTTGTAACTACTCTACATTATTATTATTATGTATTTTATAATGCCCCCATGGGAGCGTGCGTGTCGAATTCGGTAAAATGTATCGCTTATCGTCGTAAGGACTGAGGGCAAGTTTTTTCTGATTAATCGAGTAGACATTGTGTCGTAGGGACCGAATGGAATTTTGACTAACCATTTTCACCGTACAGTCCTCGAGGCATCGAATATAGTCCTCGAACTCTATACAGGTGGCTGTAACGTTTTTTTTAATTCCTTTAATTTTTTTGTCACATTCTTCTTCTCTACCGTATACCCGAGTGGCATACATTTTTACCCTCAGCCCTACGAACTCGGTCATGACTATTCCATTATTTTCGTTCTTCATTAGACCCGGCACCTTTTTATTAACACGAGGAATATTGTAGGGATTGCCGTCGGAGTAGTCACTGGTATCGAATCTGCCCAAGTTACGCTTTATGTGCTCGTACACATCGTGACACCCTATTTCGTAAATGAGACTGTCGGTATCTGTGTACATTACCCTACACCTGTCAGCAAAGCATGGAAGCATGTGATCGTAATGAAACTCGTATAGACGTGTTTTTGCAATGTCCAAGATGCATATACCAACGTATAGTGGCTTGAAAAACTTTACGATCACATTACGTAATTCAACGGCCACCAAGTCTTCCGAAAATATCGTACGACTATGAAAATTAGGTTTTGTAATTGCTGCCTCGGCACCGAACCAACCCTCCCATTCTGTAAATAATTTTACGTTCGTATGGTTCCGTACGTTTTCCATTGTTTTCCCAAAGACAGCATTATTCATTAATTTTAATAAATTTTTACTGAACTCACTGGTAGCCTTCGTACGGAACCCGGTGTTCAATGCGATATATTCGCCTAACCATGGTGACTGTTTGAATTCTAGAACACGGTGCACCTTGGACAGCCTTAAGCCATGCTTCAATGCCTGCTGCAGATATCGGTAGTGTATCACGTAACGCGTCTTACTTTGAAGTGTCGCGAGCAATTTTTTTTTATTTTTAGTCTTTTCGTGGTCAGGACAGAACGGAAGATCGGCGTGCGAATCGTGAAGTGCGCGCGGGTACTCTAAATCCACTTCTAGAATGTAGCCCCGTGGGCCATCCAGAGGAATGGAGTTCACGTCAATCTTATGTACCTCGTCGAGCCAGCGAAAACCTCCATAGGGTAGAGGTTACGACATTGCCCAACCGTACAGATTATTAATACCAAAGTACATCAAGTATGTGGAGGGTTTCGCTGGATCGTACGAGGGCAGGTACTTGTTATTCGCTCGCGCGTATCTTTGCGAGCATTGACTCAGCCCGCCGCGTATCCCCCGCTCAAAGAATAATAACATATCAACGTCAGTGAGAACTTCAAATTCGATACCAGTGTGTTTTAACATAGCATCCCACGTGAAACCGGGAAGCGTATAATATTGTGCCGGGTCTAAATTATAGCTAGCCATACAGTCCTTCCGAAAGTTTTCGAATACATCGGCTAACAAAAGTACATCTGTCTTCATGTACAGGTCGCTGCATTCGCCCAGCGTTCCGATGTTAAAGCGCGACCAAACATTCACAGCATGCCGATATTCAGTGTCGGTTACCGCTTTATCGTTCAGACGATTGTAGAACGCGCCGCGAGCCGGTAATCGCTCCTCTCTCAGTTTATCGTAACTTGTCATGTAATCGTACGGAAAGATGCCCTTCTTCGTCAAAAGATCGAAATCGTTTTGATTCAGATGCGGGAATTCTTTACGCACGATATTCAACTGTTCCTTCCCCAGGTATGAGGATAACTTATCGAGACTTGCACTGACAAATTTAAATGAATCTATAGATCGGAACTTTACACGTATATTTTTTTTGTTCATATTTTTTTCCCCGTACCATCAATATTTTTCTTCTTTCGCGCTAGCCGTATGTTTAGTGAAGGAGATATATTTCTCCTTCGTCAATGGAAGATCGATCCGACCCTCGAAAGCATTGGCGAGCGCGGTAATGACAAAATGCGCGTCATATCCGGATAGATTGTGGAACACTACCGGTACGGTGTATGGTATTTGATAGGCTAAATTGCAATTGGCATGTGCAGCGCCTCGATAAGTTCCGGTGAGATGGCAATGGTCGCGCACCTTCTTTTCCCCCCCACTAATGAAAATTTTCGAGCATATAGAACAATGCGTCGCTCGTTGAAATGCCTGTTCCTCCTCGTCGGTGAGACGATTCATTGGAACCACTTTATCGAGTATGGCTTTGATACTATGGCTCAAATCAAATAACTCCTGCGCGAACCATTGCATGCATCCCGTCGCAGCGCGATGAGAGCGATACCGGCACAACGAGTCGTTGTACGTACAATAGACGTAATAACCGACACTCAACGGCTTATACTGTTGGTATATGTTTAGCTTACTTGCCGTCGTCGTCGTCGTTGTTGTTGTCTTCTCGATGTTTTCCAGTAGACACTCCAAATCTGCATAGATGATGAATGGTGTCCTTTGCTGATTGCGATAATTTCTGAATTTCAACCACTTCTCGTCCTCGGTTGGAAGTATCACTTTGCACTCAGGCATCTGTCCGCAGTCGTCCAAGTGCGCTGCCAACTTTTCGGACGATGAAAAAAATATTTTAAAAAAAATGTGACCGACTTCGAAAAACTGACAGCATCCCAGAAAACTGAAAACTAAAAGAGCTGGAAAAATAAAATTAATAATCAAAATAAGCAGAATAAAAATGCGCTGAAAAGTAAAAAATAATTTGCTGTTTTCGTGCTTTCGTCATTTTGCAGTCATAATGTGTAACTTTGGCAACCTTCCCGCATTGTACTGCAACCCAATGCAACACCCAACCCTTTGCAAGCCTAAATATTTTGCAACTTTTCGGAGTCGGCGCAAATATAAGTAAAATACTACTCATCTGGCTTAATCTCACCTACCCGTATTCTCTCTTTTATCGCGCCATGTCCAATCCCACTTGCTCACGCTCATTTACAATCTCTCTCTTTTCTTCTATCTTCGTCTGTACAGGGTGTAAACGATATGACTCCCGGCGCTTTGAGGGAAGGCACAGGAGAAAATTTAAAACATTTTAAGATCAGATTATGATGTCCGATCTTTGTTAGTTTGGTTGGTATAACATATTAATGGTGGAGATGCTATCTTCGATCCCACTGCTAGAATCGTCCCATAAATTCGTGTATGTGTGCTGTTGTGCGATTGGAGGTAACACCTAAAAAAGCGACTCGATACTCTGATTGGTTTACATAATAATTAATAAAGTATTTTTGCTCCGGGTGAACGATGTTTGCAGACTCAATAGTGTGCAAGCGTAGTGGAAATAATGGGGTGCGTTCGCCCCCCAAGTGTCGGTGTCTTTGCGGGATGTAACGTGACACCTTTAAGGGCCGTCCCCTATCTCTCGGTAGAATAGGCTGAAACCAATTGTTTTCTCCGATTCGAACCGATATAGTTATATTAGTTGCATCCCAATGGTCCAACAACGACGAATCACCGAGAAGGGCTAAGACAAAAACGCAAAAAAAGTAAAGTGGGGCCCTCGGTCAATCCCCGATGTTGCCGACCTGCCGTTCGATTACTACCCGTTCCAATAACTTACAGCTTACTTTAAGATGCAATAACAACTAAACTAAAAGTGATAGGATCTAAACATTTGCCCCCTATAGCCTTAGAATTTTCCCCTCTACCATCCCCTAGAGCGGCGGGAGTTATATCGTTTACACCCTGTATATCTATCTATCTGTTCACGAGAATACTTCCATGATAGACGAAGAGAGAATGATAGATACAAGAGATGATTATTTGAGACAATCATCTACATCTATGCGATGTTAGAATTGTCCTCCACATACCAGACCAGTTAATGTTAAAAGTAGTAGTAGTATGTTACACGGAAGATACGTTTAGATAAGATATACATATGTGTATATATCTATCTAACCATCCACAGGAACACGTTCATGATAGATGAAGGCAGAAGGATGCACACAATTGTAAAGAGTATTCTCTTGCTTACGGTCTGTTATATGTGACTGTCTTTTGTAGTATTTTACTTATATTTGCGCCGACTCCGAAAAGTTGCAAAATATTTGGGCTTGCAAAGGGTTGGGTGTTGCATTGGGTTGCAGTACAATGCGGGAAGGTTGCCAAAGTTACACATTATGACTGCAAAATGACGAAAGCACGAAAACAGCAAATTATTTTTTACTTTTCAGCGCATTTTTATTCTGCTTATTTTGATTATTAATTTTATTTTTCCAGCTCTTTTAGTTTTCAGTTTTCTGGGATGCTGTCAGTTTTTCGAAGTCGGTCACATTTTTTTAAAATATTTTTTTTATTTCATGCTTTTTAGTATTTCAAATGCATACAACGATAGTTCGCAGTAGATTGCATCTCGAATTTCATCGATGCAGTGGTGTACCAGTTATAGACGAACAAATGTATCCGGAATTGTCGAGGAAGGAAAAGCTTTTATGCACTAAAAATGATTAGTATTAAACAATTTCGGAAAAATTTATGGTAGGACTAAAGTATGTGCATCCTCAATAAGATATGTCAGATTTAGTCAATATCGGTCCAACCATCTCGAAGATAACGTTGGACAAACGCAGTTTTAGTAGAAAAGTGAAATCAGCAAAACATTCGGCGTTTATGCAATAACAATGGTTAGCGTTAAACAATTTCGCAAAGATTGATAATGGGACCAAAGTACGAGCACCCTCTATAAGATACGTCAGATTTCATCAAAATCGGTCCATGCATCTCGGAGATATCGACGGACAAACGAAAATTGTAGTAGGAACGTGAAATCAGCGAGAAAATGGCATTTTATGCAATAACAATGGTTATCGTTAGACAATTTCGGGAAAATGTGTAATGGGACCAAAGTACGCGTATCCGCTATAAGATAGATAAGATTTCATCAAGATCGGTCCATCCATCTCGGAGATATCGACGGACAAACGAAAATTGTAGTAGGAACGTGAAATCAGCGAGAAAATGGCATTTTATGCAATAACAATGGTTATCGTTAAACAATTTCGGGAAAATGTGTAATGGGACCAAAATACGAGTAACCGCTATAAGATAGACAAGATTTGATCAAGATCGGTCCATCCATCTCGGAGATATCGACGGACAAACGAAAATTGTAGTAGGAACGTGAAATCAGCGAGAAAATGACATTTTATGCAATAACAATGGTTATCGTTAAACAATTTCGAAAAATTTTATAATGGGACCAAACTGTGAACATCCTCTATGATATAAGCCCGGTTTTATCCCGATCGGTCCAGCGGTCTTCCCGTACTAGCCGGACAAACATTAAAAAAAAACAATAAAAAACAGCGATCGAATTGAGTACCTCCTCCTTTTCGAAGTCGGTAAAAAGTAATGTAAACATTTGAAAAACAAACATGTATTATTATTATTGGTTTTACTATAAGCGCACCAGTTGGAAAAAGAATATTTTTTGTTTGGAAACATAACTTACCGGTTGCATACGTATTTCATATCCTTATGTTTCGATAACTGCATCGACACCAGCCTCGACATGCTCTTGATACATGTATAATGATGATGATGATGATGATCCTTGGCTGATTTGGCATTGTCAATGAGGAGCAGATTCACATGATCTTTTTGCATGTGTGTTGTTATGCGCAGTGGCACGCACATATTTTCCTCCCATCCAAATACATTTATCTGCTTCAACTGCACTGGGAGCTCGATCCCAGCGATATCGATATCACTTTCTTTCCGTCGGTTGCCGGATAGAGACTTGCCATAATTGACCAGAAGAAGCATGTTCCATCGTCGCACTGGATATTCACGACAGCCTTCTTCTTTTGCACCAAATCCGGCAGACGGATGTGACAGCCTGCACTTAGCGGTTTGTGCTTGTTTATATTCACCATTAGGTGCAATATTTTGCGCAAAGCCCATCCACTGTCGCGCTCCACGAATTCCGACATTGCTGCGAGAATCGGTTGCTGCACTTGATCCGCGTACCACTCTGACATGTCACTCGCAGGATAAAGTTCGCTGTTACGCGTATTAAATCCTATTACACTGACTGTCTGATCGTGCAACTCGAATTCGGCTTCCAGCCTGACGTTCACCTTGACACTTTTGTACGTGACAGTAGCATCCTTTACCCTGTCCGTGACTATCGTAGAGGCATCATGAAGAAAAGTTTTGGGATCGATGTGCTTGGTATTTATTATCGTGCCCGTGATTATACGCTTTTTGAAGGCGGATTCGATCGGCTTCCAAACAAGGCTGGAAGGTCCCGCCGCTGCTGCTGCCTGAGATTTACTCATACCGCACCCCGTTCGCGAAAATTGTCCGGTCACATACACTTTCAAGTGCTGTATTCTGCACAGAATCGACACCATATGCTGTTTTGCACCGACCGATGCAGTGTCTTTGGTGTTGCGAAGATACTGTCTTACGAGTGTCAGACATTGCGAGCACTCTTCTATCCACTCGCGATACTCGTCCTCACGCCGCAGTAAAGCCGCGCTAGACGTCAATGTCTGGAGCATGTTCTTGCCGACATTCATGATGTTGCTGTTTACTTCACGTTTGTTTTTCTTTTTCACTGATGAATTTAATCTGCCCTCAAAAAAAGGTGGAAGGTCCCCATATATGCTTGGAGGTATTCTATTTTCCGCAGAATCAGTGTTAATTTTGTATTGACGGGGGCAGTGGTTTTAGTGTTCCGAATATAGTGTCGGATGAGTGTCTGACATTGCGAGCAGTCTTCCAACCACTCACGATATTCGCTTTCGTGATGCACTAAAGCCCAGCGGCAGTCATCAATGCGTGAAGCATTCTCTCAGTAACATTCATATTGTTGTTGTTGTTGTTTACTCCGGACCCAGATCCAGCTCAACGTGGACTATCAGCTCCTCCCGTTCGTTAATCAGATCCAATATAGCGGTAACTGCCAACGAAACGGGATATTGCCGCACAATTTGGCTGAACCGCTTTGTACGGTAAATCCGTACCGTACTGATGGAATCCTGGCGCATCAGCCGTTCGATGTGATCTTTATAGTTTTCCGAGTACTCGTCGTTCAAGTACTTTGCGATCACGATCGGCCATGCAATCTTACTTAGCGTTATTGTCATTGATGATGGTGGTGTTGGTGGCGGCGATGACGACGGTGACGATGGGTGACGAAATGTTGCTCCTGTTTGTGTGTACACCCTCGCTGTGATCTCGGAGAGATGTCCAGGAAGCAAATTTTTCGTTGCACAATGCCCAACCACAAGTCCAACGGTGTGTATAAAAGCACTGTCACGTATGGCACCCCACTACCCGAAAATCGAATAAGTTCGCATTTCAATTTCAACCGCGGTTGCCGAGATTCGTAAACATTAGCCACCAAGTGGAATATAATGTTACGATCGTCGGAAGAAAATTGCTCGATTCCACGACGAAAAACTGCGGCAAGAGCGTACTCCTGAAGAGTGTTCGGCGAGAGTATCTTTTCTATTGGACGGATGTGAACTTCGGGCATGACCACAATACTAGTGAGATGAAGTCCTCGAATGTGCTCCATTTTTATACAGTCATGAAAAGATGGTGTTGGTCATAGTAGAGCAGTGATCTCGCTCGGATAGAAGGAGATAGAAACTGATACCCCCCCTCCCACACACGTACACGCATTTCCAGAAACTAAGGGTGCGGTCAATTCAGACAAAATTCTTAGGAGAACGCACGTGCAGCTGTGAATGTTTTTTAAGGGTGCGGTCAATTAAGACAAAATTCTTAGGAGAACGCACTAGAAACTCCTTGAGCATTGCCAGACCACGTCAAACGTACAGGAAAGAAGGCGCCTGGCTCTAGAATTCGGAAAGAGTGGGACTGATGGACTACGCCTTACAAGGCTGGGAAACACCGCCTTTCCTATTTTTCCTCGGACGAAGCCCCTGACGGCCTTGACTTGGCTTTTTGTATACCTGGCAAAAATGGTGTCCGGCTCAGGTCAAATTGTTTCCTACTGGCCAATAGAAACAAGACTACGGGTTGCTAATCATAAAACCTTTTGTTTCCATTCCTAAGTACCGTCCCTAAGTAATTTTGAAGGAGGAGACAAATTTTTCGGCAAATCAGAGCCAGGCGCCTTCTTTCCAGTAACGAGCTGTAACTCCCTCACATGTTCGAAAAAACCTTTCGACCGGTGGGCATACGGGGGGCTGAGAATAGTTTGTGACGGGGCAGAATTGCCCATCACAAATCGCCCGCTCTGAAGCGCTCTCGCCGCGCACTCGCCTCGCGATACAAACAACCGTCGCTCCAAGGGTTACCGCCTAGGTTATGCGCACATATTACTTAAGGAATGCCTCTTTTGTCCGAGCCCCTATCTAGAGACCACTACGTCTAGTCGATCGAGGAGCGGGAGATAAGCTCGTGGAGGAGCGACCGGAATGGCTAGGGCCACGGGCCATGAAGAGGGTGTCGGTCCACTAGGAGAGCCGACCGAACCACTCGGAGCCTGCCGAGACGACGGTAGCCGTGACGTCAGCCAGCAGCCGTCGTGACGTAGGAGCTCCCAGCGTCGCCGACTGAAGACTGCGGCGACTAGCGTAGCGTAGCGAGGCGTCGATCCCAGCGCGCGGGAATCGATACGCCAGCCCTCGACAGCGATCGATAACGATCGATGCGCCGGCACCGAGAGATCGAACCGGTAAAGCGGCAACGTAACGCTGGGTCGAAATTGCGGTAGGACCGGAAATCGGTCACTTTGCGAGCGACTACCCGAACGGACGAACGTATCAACGCGAGTGCGGTTGGGACGAGCGAGCAAGCGATTAAGACGAACTTCGAGAGTACAAGTAAGCCCAGCGATACTTCCTGCCTGCCTGATTATCTGTTGGTCTCGGTGTCGGCCGTTTACGCTCCTGAGAGGCATCCCTAGCGCGAGTGACCACCGGTCACTTGAGCGGTCAGCCCTTGGCGCGACCCTTCTGGTCGCAGCAAAGTCCCCGGTTCTACGGCATAGATTGTGAGGCGCACGAAAGCCAGGAGCGACACGGCCGTCAACGCCGTAGTGGGTTTTGCACGAATTGGATTTTTCCGGAATTCGGGGCCAGACCATCGGCCTCCGCGAGCGATCCGCGACCGGTACTATTCAAACGGCGACGTTTGAATTGCGCGAGTACCACCTCACTGGCGTGTTCCAACAACTTTGTACCAGCGTACGGCGAGCGCGAATAGGCCGGGTTATTCGAACTTTGGAAATTAATATTGCCAACGGCTGCGGAAAAGCCGAAAGTCCGAACGGCCTGTGTTCGGACGCGAGCGACAGGGCTTTGGGTTCCGGCCGTTTCCGGCCGAATAAACTAACTTCGCCACCCATCCGCGTGGGTTCTTTAGCTTCCTTTCTCTCCACGTCTTCACTCCGCCACTCTACCGTTTCCCAAGCTAGCTAGGTGGACAGCAGCGAGTGCCGCCAAGGATCCCAAGGTCACCTGGAGGGCTAACAGCCGGTAAGGAGAGTCTACAAGAAATTCGGCCCTTCCCAGGGCCTGGCGCCCACGCGACCCTCCGTTTCTCCACCCTTCTAGGCACCTGAGGACCTTGGCGAAGTTGGAGCGCCTCCACCCGGGGCCAACGCGGACGGAGCCGGGGAAATACGCTTACAAATTGGCGCCCAACGTGGGGCCCACGCCGAGAGAAAGGAGCTAAAATAAAAACCGCCGTTCGCGAATACGAACACGCCAGTCGCGAGCATCTTTTTCGAACCCGTACGTTACAGATCACAAAGGGACTCGAAACAAGGCCGTTACGTAACCGGCAGGTAAGATCACGCCTAACGTAAACACCGGTAACGGCTGAGGAGAGAACGGGAACCCAACAACAAAGTCGGATTGTGCATCCATCGGCGTAGGCCTCGGTTGTGCCAGTGGCGTCGGAAAACCGCCCAAAAATCGTGCGCGATGGCTTTCATCAGCCGTACCGAAATTGAGCAACTCGCTCGGCTCATGCCGGAGGACCAATTGCGGGTGTTGATGGCGGAACGCGACTTGGACGACACCGGCACGGTGGAGGAGCTACGAGAGCGGTTCGTGTCGGCCACCGTCCGAAAAGGGGCGGAAGCCAAGGCCGCCGCCGCCGCCCGCAGGGCGGAAGACGGGGAGACGAGCAGCCCTGCACCCAGCGAGTTCGTGGAGTCGTCAGGCGAGGAAGGGGACCGGAGGACAGTCCGCGGGGCCGGAGAGAGCGCCCGCAAGACTCCAAAGAGGAATGACGGCCCGCGAAAACGCTCGGCGGCGCATGAGTGCAGCTGGGACTTACCCCCAGCCCTGCATCGCGAGGGGAACGCGAGCCGTGACCACTACCATCACTCCCCCGTGCGCGCCTATCCATACCGCGACGTATCGCCCGCGACTCGCCCGGAACCAGGGCATATCCCGGTCGAACCCGCGTTCGAGCATGTCCGGAAGTGGCCAATGCGCTTCGGAGGAGAGGGGCTGGCGGCCCTGGAACGCTTCCTCTGGCAGATCCGGGAGATGCGGAGTTTGGTAGCCATCGATGGCCGATCGATGGTCAAGTGCATGTCCCTCCTCTTAACCGGAAGTGCCCTCGACTGGCTGCAAGGGGTCGACACCGAGTTCCAGTCGTGGGAGGAGTTCGAGGCTGCACTAGTGGAGCAGTACGACACCGCGTCGGGCATCGACAAGCTACTGAAGGCCGGGGAGCGGAAGCAGCAGCCTGGGGAACGTTTCACCACGTTCAAGACCCAGATCTCGCTCATGGTGAGCCGCTGCATGCCGCCGATTAGCCAGGAGCAGCTCCTCTACCTCCTGTACCGGAACATGCTCCCGCAGTACCGGGGTTGGGTGCAGTTGCACCCCTACATGACCGTCAACGAACTGGCCGCACGAGTTGCGAAGCTCGAGCGGAGCGCGGTCGTACCACCGGACGAGATGTGCAGCCGCGCCGCGCCGCGTGCAGGGCCATCGCGGGCCACGCATGGGCAGCTAGCCCTTACGGCGGACGCAGGTCCCAGTGCGTCGGCGGGACCGTCGGACAGACGCGGACCGAAGAAAACCCGCCCCAAGACCCGGGCGAGCAAGTCCCCCACAGTTGACCTCGACGTCAAGTGTTGGCGGTGCGGGGGCTTGGGTCATATGCAGACCGGCTGCTGCGGAATCGCCACCAATTATTGCGTCCGGTGCAACGCCACCGGCACCAGGACGTCCGAGTGCACGCGATGCGCGGGAAACGCGAGAAGCCGGCGCTAATGGAGGCGATAGCGCACGGCGAGGACGAAGATGACGCGACCTCCACCACTTCCGAGGAGTCCTGCGACTTCCTCGACCTGACAGGCTCACCCGACCACCACAGAACTATTCAGCCAGTGCTCGTGTTCGTCCTCGCAAAGCTCGAGGGTCACCGCGTGCGTGTGTTAGTGGACGGCGGCGCCAGTGACAATTTTATCAGCCCGTCGACCCTGAAACAGCTCGGGTCGCGAGTGACAGTGCAGGTGTCGCAACCGAAATATTATGTGCTCGGGAATGGGGCAGTGGACTGCTCGAAATCGTCAGTGACGGCAAGGTTTACGGTCCAAGGGCGTACGAGACGCCTCGAATTCCGCACCATGGGCGCGTTAGGCGGACCGGTCATCCTCGGCGTGCGCGGGCTCGGAGAACTCGGGATCGCGATCGATTACGCCGTGAACGAGTGGTACTTCCGCGATCGGCCAAACGCGAGATTTCGGTACAGTGCGGAGGGAGATGAGTATCCGCGTTGCTGCGGCATCGCGCATTTGACCGCATCGGAGACGGTGCGGCTACAAAAATTCCTGGAGCGCGTCGTGGGTCAACTTAAGCCGGCCACCGGGCTCACCTCCCTCATAAAACACACAATCGACGTCGGTGACAGCGCGCCGATCAAGCAGCGATACCATCAGGTCTCGCCGAAAGTTCAGGAGGCGATCTACGCGGAAGTTGACCAGCTCCTCGCGGACGGATTTATCGAGCCATCGAACAGCGCGTGGTCAAGTCCGATCGTCATGGTACGCAAAGCGAACGGAAAATATCGGTTCTGTTTAGACTTCCGGAAAGTCAATAGCGTATCGAAAAAGGACGCGTATCCGCTGCCGATCATGACGGGTATTTTGGACAAGCTGCGAGCCGCGAAGTACATCTCGACGCTGGATCTCAGTCAAGCCTACTTTCAAGTGCCTCTCGACGAAAGAAGTCGAGAAATTACGGCTTTTACCGTGCCCGGTCGCGGGCTTTTCCACTTTATACGGATGCCGTACGGCCTGACTGGAGCTCCAGCGACGTTCCAAAAGCTTTTAGATCGTCTGATCGGCCCGGAGATGGAACCCTTCGCTTTCGCGTACCTGGACGACATAATCGTGGTGACGCGAACGTTCAATGACCACCTCGTCTGGCTCGAACGAGTTCTCCGCCGAATCCAAGACGCCGGCCTTACCGTCAATCCCGAAAAGTGCGATTTCTGCAAGCCGGAAGTGCGGTACCTCGGCTTCGTCGTACACGCGGACGGGCTTAAAGTCGACTTAGAAAAAATACGGCCCATTCTCGAGTACCCGGAACCTCGGAACCTCAAACAGTTACGCCGTTTCATCGGGATGGCCTCGTGGTACCGTAAATTCATCCCCGACTTCGCCACCGTGAGTGAACCGCTGACCGGCCTCACGAAGAAAGATCGGAAGTGGCAGTGGACCGCGGACCAGCAAGCCGCGTTCGACAGTTTACGTCATTCGATCGCGACGACTCCAGTCCTCACCTACCCGCACTTCGAGCTTCCCTTCGTCCTACAGACCGACGCGAGTACCATCGGGCTCGGGGCAGTGCTAACGCAGGAGATCGACGGCTGCGAGCGCGTCGTCGCGTACGCGAGCCGCACGCTGTCCGACGCGGAGCGAAAATACTCGACGACCGAGCAGGAATGTCTCGCGGTGCTCTGGGCTATTAAGAAGTTCCGTCCGTACTTGGAAGGTTATCACTTTACCGTGATAACCGACCATAGCAGCCTCCAATGGCTAAGAAACCTGAAAGATCCAGCGGGAAGGCTAGGGCGTTGGGCACTGCAGCTGCAGGAGTACGATTTCAAAGTCGTGCATCGAAAGGGCGCGCTACACCATGTCCCTGACGCGCTATCGCGAGCGCACGAAACTGCAGCTGAGGCGGCCGCCGAAGACAGCCGAGAGCACCCGAGTACGTCCGAACCCGGCGACGCAAGCGCGGTAGCGGGGGCACTCGCGTGGATGTACGAAGCCCGCGTCGAACAGCTGTTAGCCACGATCGCTGCGAGCCCCGATCGCTGGTACGACAGCCAGCTCGAGCGCGTCCGGAAAGACCCGAAGTTACACGAGGACTGGAAGATCGAGAACGAGCGTCTCTACCGCCGCCGCGCCAATGCTATCGAGCGCGATATTTTCGATGACGATCATAATGACTGGAAGCTGGTCCCGCGGAATCCCGAGAAACGGGAGATCATCGCGGAGGCCCACGATGAACCTCAAGCCGGCCACCTCGGCCGAGAGAAAACCTACGAGCGCCTCCTGATACGGTATTTCTGGCCGCGGATGTTCCGAGACGTCGCGAAATACGTGCGCGCATGCGACACCTGCCAAAAGTCAAAGGTTGAACAAGGCGCACCGCTAGGGCTCATGGGCCGCCACTACGTCCACGAACCATGGACCATCGTCGCTGCCGACGTCATGGGTCCATTGCCGCGTAGCAAGGCCGGATACCAATACATCGTGGTGTTTCAAGACCTCTTCACGAAGTGGATCGAAGTGTGCCCGTTACGTGCCGCGAACGGAAAGAAAATAAGTGAAGCGTTCGAGAAGGACGTCCTCTCGCGATGGGGCGTCCCGAAGGTCCTGTTGACCGACAACGGGACAGAGTTCGTGAACCGGACACTCGGCACACTGTCGGAAGAGTATGGTATCCGGCGAGCTACTACTCCGCCATACCACCCGCAAGCGAATCCAGTGGAGCGAGTGAATCGAGTGCTCAAAACGATGATCGTCGCGTACATAAAAAAGGACCACCGAGACTGGGACCTACATCTCGCACACTTCCGGTTCGCGTATAACACGGCAAAGCACACGGCTCTCGGCACGACGCCCGCGTTCCTCAACTTCGGACGCGAGCCGCAGCCGGCTCGCTGTTTCCGAGGGAGGGAGGAGGCGGCCGCCGGAGACGAGGTCTGGCCGACGGCCGATCGAGAGCCGTGGACAGCGCGAATGAAACGCATCGGAGAGCTACGCCAATGGGTCGCCGAAAACATCGCGAACGCGTACGACACGCAAAGCCGGTACTATAACCGAGGACGGCGCGCGCGAAACTTTAAGGTTGGAGATCGGGTTCTCAAACGACAGCATGTTCTCTCCTCAGCAGCTCAGAACGTGGCTGCGAAATTAACAACGAAATTTCATGGACCCTTTGTGATCTCGAAGGTACTGTCAGCGGTAGTATACGAGTGCGAGACACTCGAAGGTAAGCCGGCCGGGAAAGTCCACGTGCAAGATCTTAAGCCGTACGTGGAAACCGGGGAAAAATAGAATAAATAAGAGTAGTATTAGTGGGTAGTATGGGGTGTAGAATTGGTTGGTGATGGGAATTGACGAGACCGGACGAAGATCTAATCCGGAGATGTGCCTTTTTCCTCCCCGCCAACCCACCTCCCATAGAGCTACCAAATACCACCAGCGAGCCATGGACCGAGGCGGAAGAGCGCTGCGCGGCAGCTGGAGGGGCCGAAGGCGGATCGCCACGGAGCAGCCCGGGGAGGAGAAGCCGGAACCCGAGGTGACCGGGCCCAACACCCTCGGCTCATGGGTCGGCGCCCAACCAAGGGACGAAGAAGAATGGCTGCGGGCGCTACAGGCGTGGGCCGACCTTATCCGCGTGACGGACCGAGAACGGGAGGCCCGCGAAGCCGCACGGGCAATAGAACAAGCCCGACGCGAAGCCACGGAGCGAGCCAGGGCCGAACGAGACCGGGAGGCCTTCGTTCGGGAGGCCCTTCGGCGACTGCGCCTCTCCCGACAACAGCTCCGGGACGGATGTGAGCCGACCCCGGAGACGCCCGGCAGCCCAAACCCCCAGCTGACCTGCTGGCGGTGCCGGCGAAAGGGGCACGTGGCGTCCCGATGCCCTCGCCCGAGGCCCTCGCGAGAGCGGTGCGGGCGGTGCGGCTACCCGGGAGCCCCGGCCACCCGATGCCCGTACCGGCAAGAGGGCTGGCATGCCAAGGGGCCCGAGCTAGCCACCCTCGGCCGGAGATACACCGAGGCGCTAGCCCGGGCTCGCCGCGCTTAGGGCGAGCAGTGAGCAAGAGCTCGTGGAGGGCCGCCGACCAGCCGTGGCCACCACACCCCGAGGCGAGCACCGACCACCCGTGCCCGGGGAGGGCTAACTAAAGAAGAAGAGCCAAGGGCAACCACCACCGACCGGAGAGCCAGCCCTGGCCAAGGGCCGAAGTAGGAAGTCATCGTGGCGAGAAGAGCGGCGGCTAAGTGTCACTCGGCCGAGTGGCCGAGCGATGACGGAAGAAGCCGAAGCGGCGAGCGCTTCACCGCTCACGAGCGTGGCCGGCGAGCCGATCAACTCGCCGAGCCGATCGCCGACGAGCGCCGAAGCCAGCCGAAGCCAGACGCCGCCGCAGCCAGCCGACGCCGAGCCGACAGGAGCCGAGCGCGCCCGACTAGGACCGAGCGCGCCACTTCAACGCGGTGTGCCACCAGCGGCACATCACCTGCTCCTGTCACGGGACTTAGCGTCTACGACCGACTTCCACACGGCCTGAAGAGGAAGCAAGACATCAGCTACCTTTCCCAATCCCATTCACCTGAAACCAAAGCTTGCACGACCATTTACCATGCGAATGCTACTCATTTAGACGAACGACGTGGAGTTCAGTTAGAACGAACTCCGATACTAGGGTATGTCTCTTAGAAGTTATTTTGCGAGAAACTTTTGGAGCCACGGCCACGCGTTGCGAGGCAAACATCGAGACCAGACAGTGGGAGGCGGAGTGGTTCGCCCGGTGGGCTCACGCTAAGGAGGGGGGAGTTGTGACGGGGCAGAATTGCCCATCACAAATCGCCCGCTCTGAAGCGCTCTCGCCGCGCACTCGCCTCGCGATACAAACAACCGTCGCTCCAAGGGTTACCGCCTAGGTTATGCGCACATATTACTTAAGGAATGCCTCTTTTGTCCGAGCCCCTATCTAGAGACCACTACGTCTAGTCGATCGAGGAGCGGGAGATAAGCTCGTGGAGGAGCGACCGGAATGGCTAGGGCCACGGGCCATGAAGAGGGTGTCGGTCCACTAGGAGAGCCGACCGAACCACTCGGAGCCTGCCGAGACGACGGTAGCCGTGACGTCAGCCAGCAGCCGTCGTGACGCAGGAGCTCCCAGCGTCGCCGACTGAAGACAGCGGCGACTAGCGTAGCGTAGCGAGGCGTCGATCCCAGCGCGCGGGAATCGATACGCCAGCCCTCGACAGCGATCGATAACGATCGATGCGCCGGCACCGAGAGATCGAACCGGTAAAGCGGCAACGTAACGCTGGGTCGAAATTGCGGTAGGACCGGAAATCGGTCACTTTGCGAGCGACTACCCGAACGGACGAACGTATCAACGCGAGTGCGGTTGGGACGAGCGAGCAAGCGATTAAGACGAACTTCGAGAGTACAAGTAAGCCCAGCGATACTTCCTGCCTGCCTGATTATCTGTTGGTCTCGGTGTCGGCCGTTTACGCTCCTGAGAGGCATCCCTAGCGCGAGTGACCACCGGTCACTTGAGCGGTCAGCCCTTGGCGCGACCCTTCTGGTCGCAGCAAAGTCCCCGGTTCTACGGCATAGATTGTGAGGCGCACGAAAGCCAGGAGCGACACGGCCGTCAACGCCGTAGTGGGTTTTGCACGAATTGGATTTTTCCGGAATTCGGGGCCAGACCATCGGCCTCCGCGAGCGATCCGCGACCGGTACTATTCAAACGGCGACGTTTGAATTGCGCGAGTACCACCTCACTGGCGTGTTCCAACAACTTTGTACCAGCGTACGGCGAGCGCGAATAGGCCGGGTTATTCGAACTTTGGAAATTAATATTGCCAACGGCTGCGGAAAAGCCGAAAGTCCGAACGGCCTGTGTTCGGACGCGAGCGACAGGGCTTTGGGTTCCGGCCGTTTCCGGCCGAATAAACTAACTTCGCCACCCATCCGCGTGGGTTCTTTAGCTTCCTTTCTCTCCACGTCTTCACTCCGCCACTCTACCGTTTCCCAAGCTAGCTAGGTGGACAGCAGCGAGTGCCGCCAAGGATCCCAAGGTCACCTGGAGGGCTAACAGCCGGTAAGGAGAGTCTACAAGAAATTCGGCCCTTCCCAGGGCCTGGCGCCCACGCGACCCTCCGTTTCTCCACCCTTCTAGGCACCTGAGGACCTTGGCGAAGTTGGAGCGCCTCCACCCGGGGCCAACGCGGACGGAGCCGGGGAAATACGCTTACAAGTTCGCTTTTCAATGTTTCCTTGACCGCCTCAACGTCAAAGAGTCATAATTAAGATAAAATTTTTTAGGAGAACGCACGTGCAGCTTTCAATGTTATTTATCTTCGGCGACCATACTAACAAACTGCTATTTAGCCATAGCCATTACTTTCTCCCCCGACACTCCGTTCGAAAGCTTTCCTCCTCCTCCTTCTTAAGAGAGTCATCATTAAGACAAATTTCTTAAGAGAACGCACATGCATGGTAAATTTTGGATGAGTCATCATTAAGATAACATTTTTAAGAGAACGCAGCTGCCAAGATCGTTAACCCCCATGACAAATATCACAATTACTATTCCCATGGCGACGTCAAGCGGCCAGTGTTATTTACGATAACATCCAATATGGCGATACACCACTACATGACCTTTGATCCCATGTCACAGGCCCAAAATCCCCCCCCCCCCCCCCCACACACACACACACACACACACACACACACACACCAACGCCACCCACTCCTGTACCATGACAGTCCCCGGCCCCGCCTCCCACCGCTCTAAACCAATCATCGAACAGAATGACCCCCCCCCCCCCCCCCCCCCCGCTTACCCCTTACTCATCTACTTATACCCGTTCACTTTTGCAGTTCTAATTTGAGATTCCTTCTTCCTTAAGTTAGTCAAATAATTTCTATCCGTAATTATATGTGAAGTCGCGCCTGAGTCCACAATCTAACTAGTCGTCTTTTTATTATTTGCCATGAGAAAAGACAGCATATTACTACTTTGCGTTTCTTTGGGTTGTCTGTTCCTAAAGTAACGATTTCTTTCTAAACGATTATCGTTCTTACATATTGTACAGAACAGTTCTTTTCGTTGAGCATCATCTTTAAAGAAAACTTCTCCCGTATGTTCCCTTTTAAGTGCTTCCGTTCCTTTTTTTATTGAATTCCCAGTTTGTCCTATATCTGCAATTCTTGGCCAAATGTCCTGGGCGATTACACACAAAGCATCTTCTTTCTTCGACCTTAAACACTGCACCGGTTTCTGCATTTTCTCCTAGACAACTGCATTTTTTGCATTTTCTTTCTGCCGTTTTCAAAGCGACCCCAGGTTCCAATTCTTCTTCTTGGTGCCTTCCCTCTTCAAGCAAAAGTCGTGCCGTAAGTTTCTCCAGCGTCTTCTGGTCTTTTGGTACTGATTCCCACGCACTGATGAAATATTTAAAAGGTGCAGGCAGTCACAGGTATTTTTGACATCAGCATTTCGTCGGAGATCTCAGACCCCAAAGCTTTCAATTTGTAAGCTATGTTTTCAAGTTTACTGGTATGTCTTCCTACGTCCTTGGATGAATCGAAACTATAATTAAAGAACTCCTGCATAAGAGTACACTTTTGTTGCTCGTTGTCTTGCTTGTAAATCATATTAAACTTCGTCCTCATCGCATGTACAGAGGTACATGATACAATGTGCATCAGCTGTATTGTCACAAGTCGTAACAATGATTTTTTGTGCATGAGCATCTTTCTTCTTAAAATAATTCGATGTCGTTGTAGGAGGCTCAGAAACAATTTTATACAGATCATGCGATTTCAGTATGATAGATACTTGGAACTTCCAAATCTGGTAGTTTTCTCCTCCAATAAGTTTTCAATGCTGCTGTTGCAACCCGACACATGACCCAACTAACTCCGAGTACTGCTCCGAGTGCTGACTAGACTGTTGCCTCATTTCCAAATACTGATGACTTGAAAACCAAGAACTCAGAGCAAATTGCCGAAACTCTAGCATGCAATACCGGTAATGCACCGTAAGCACCTCCTTGGAAGAACGGTATTTTATACACCGATCATGAATCGATCGGGGAGTACATCGAGGAGTCATATGTCCGAGGGCACTCCTCTGCGTCTTCACCAGTTGTAAGTGAACATTACTTGAATAAATCCTCCTGGATCACCAGTATCCGAATTGAGTTCTAACTCTTAAGTGACCGATCCCTCTACCTTGACGTGTGCGACCCGACCCGGGAAGCATATTCCCGGCAAGTCTATTTTATCTTTCGAGGAGTCCTCCGTCATGTTATTTTATTTTATTTTAGCTTTTCGAATCTAGTTTTGTTTTAATGTGTTATCTTATGAGGTTTAACAAATCTTATTTTATTTTATATTATACATTGCTAACAAATGCTAAAATTAAATTACCTCGCCGTGTTCTGAGCCCATAATCTGTTGAAATTTGATAACGTACGGTGTTTTTGTGTTGCGACAATTTATTTTAAAGACTCAGTCAAATCGCCAAAGTTTCGCTGTCAAACTCGCTCTCTGTCAGAACAGATATTTCTGAACATTTCAGAAAGTGGATTGCAGATTATTTCTTTTTTTTATAACAACTCTTCGATTAACATCGAAGAGTCTTGATCGAGTTTGCTTAGAAGAAAATTATTTTCAACACAATTCAATTAGATTGCATACAAGCATTTTGCTTGGTTAATATTACAATTGTAAAGCGTTAAGTCAAACAATGATTTAGATTAGCAAAACAGAGATTATCAATGTAGGATTTTTGTTGAAATATTTATTGAAAATTAAGAGAGTACAAAAGAAAGGAATTAAATATTAGACACTCTTCACGTGTTGCTCGTATAAACGCACGTCGTTGACTCCGTCGAGCGACTCTCTGCTCAAAACAAAAGAAACGCTCCTTAGCCCGCACGCAAGCCAGGGCCGACCGAGACACATGGGCGCCCAAACAAAATAAATGAAATCAAATTATTCCCATCCTACATCAATAGCCAGAATCTACTGAAATTGTAAATGATTTGCCTTATCATTTTACAACAAGCTATTCCTGTCAAGCTGACAGAATGCAAACCTAAAGTGCTAAAATTAGTTTAAGCAAGCACTGATTACTAATAGACTAGTATTCCCTTATTAAATTCTGAAAAATAGTATGTTACAAACTTATCAATTTTAAGTATTGATAATCACCTCTCGGTTATCAAATACATAAGCACTTGACAGTCAGAATACACGAAAACTCATTGCGTATATGTAGCTTGTACAATGTCAATGCATTCTAGCTTGTTCGGTCGTCGCGCCAGTAGAGCGCTTGACCGGAACGCACTGCGGCCAATCCGCCAAGAGCGCTCGTGCGCTACCCTAGCATCGGGTAACTCACCCCGCTGCCGATCAGCGGCAGCACCCTTCGGGCCTCTACGTATCTCAAGTGCCATCAGCGCTGGCTTGCTGGTTGCTTCTATTCCGGCAGCCATTGATTGATTGATTCGCGATCGGAACGGTGTCTCGTGCTTACCGCTTTGTTCGGCTCATCGATTCCTCTCTAGGAATACTCAATCCGCCTTGTATTTTGGTTTTTCCGGAAAGTCTCAGTGTATCATAGTGTATTATAGTAATCTTAGTGTTTAATAATAATTAGATCTGAGCTCATTTCCCTCCCTTCACCAGACTCACAAGTTCGCTTGCGAACATAGCTATTAATAATCTCTTATTTAATAGAAAGGTAATGCGAAACCGATTTAAACGTAACACTGACTTTGCTATAATAATTTAATTACTTTAAAAGTTTTTTTTGGCAATATTGTCAGCACAAGTACTTCAAATGAAGCAAATTTATTATTAATTTATTGTTAATTACTAATGCAAGTTCAATCGAGGCATGTTTGAGTGAAAACTTGCCCTTGTTGTATGATATTTATATCCTTTTTTTCTATAGCTGAATTTTGTGGGGGATCAAACTGCTACTTGGCGCATTTTTTACATTTTAATGTTTTTGGATGGTTTTTATCATTTTTGTAGATTTCAAGTTTCTAAGGACGTGGATTAGTGAGTGCATACAGGGTAAAACTCTTCATGTGTCAGTTGTTCAAGGGGGTTAATATGCATGCTGAGGGGATAAGAAACTTCTAATACAACTTTGAATTTTGGGCTCCCGTTTGTTACTTATAGCATGTTAAACAATCAGTAGAAAAAGCGCCGTCAGGCGAGTTGGGGCACTTTTTGACTGGCCGGATAGGCATGGCAAAGAAGGTCACCGTGACCTACATTGAAAATCGGGAGGACATCGGATCCGAACAGATCAGCGTCGTTAAGACGGAATTTCTTGCGCGAGATTTCAGTAGTTAGGAAATGACGAGCTCCAAATCACGAGCAAAAGACAGTTGAATACGACGGCACGTCTAGCCGAAGCAACGATATACGGGTGGTCATTCTCACGATCTCCTCCTAACATAATCGCCATGTAAGAGCAGAGAAGTCGTGCTACCTAGCACCCAATTAAAGAGATGGTTTCTTTCGAAATTTCAAGTTCAAGTGAACAAGAGATCGACGGGAATCACCGCCCAATATCGCCGTCTCGGCCAGACGTGCAATTGCGTTCAACTGTCTTTTCCTTGCGATTCGGAGCTCGTCATTTCCTAACTACTGACATCTCGCGCGAGGAATTCCGTCTTATCGACGCTGATCTGTTCAGATCCGATGTCCTCCCGATTTTGAGTGTAGGTCATGGTGACCTTCTTTGCCATGCCTATCCGGCCGGTCAAAAAGTGCTTCCAACTCGCCTGACGACGTCTTTTCTACTGATTGTTTAACATGCTATAACTAACAAACGGGAACCCAAAATTCAAAGTTGTGTTAGAAGTTTCTTATCCCCTCAGCATGCAGATTAACCCCCTTGAACAGCTGGCACATGAAGAGTTTCACCCTGTATATAGGTTTTGAATGAATCGTGATATCAAACGTCACCCACACCAACCAGTCAAGTATTATGAAATCCAACCAAAAAGGAAAACACAATTAAGCTGTTGCATGACCGAGCTTGTTCCCTTAGCAAAAACTCAAGATTTCCATGCGTCAGGCTGTGTGCCGCTGTGTGCCGCTATATGCAGCTGCGTTGTAGATGGAACACGCTGTGTTGAACACTGTGTAGCACAGTCCCTTTCTGTGCCTAAACAAAACGTACCCAGAGAAAGTTTCATTCCGATTGACCCATCCATCATTAAGTTACTGGCAGATAAACAAAATATTAATTTCTATAGAATAATAATAGTTAATGTTAAACAATTTTTAAAAGTTTCTATAACGGGACCATTTTGGGAGCATTTTCTATAAAATAGCAAAGATTTCATCCCAATCGATCCATACGTTTTTTTAGATATCGCTCGTTAAAAGTTTTAAAAAATATAGCTGACGAATTGGGAAACTCCTGCTTTTCGAAGTCATTTACTAAATTTGGATTAACAATATTTTGATTAATAACAAAAAAGAAGGGAGGAACTTCCGCTCTTAGCACAGTAAGACAGGTGCTTGTTAAGTTTCTAAAATTCACTTGTGTCTTGACTGAAAAAATACTAGGACATATGTTCAATCTATCAAAATATTTAAAGGCGAAAACAATAATACAAGAACTAATAATTCAAAAACCGATCTGTAAAAATAATTTGCAACTTCATGTCAATAATACATTACTTATTTAAGTCACAATGATATTTCAGGTATTATATATTGTGCAATGCTTTTGTTGCATACTCACTCTCATCGGAGTACTTTTCTTAACCATTATTTCATTCGTTACTACTCATTTTAACTCGCCTAGTTTTCCACACGAAATTCTCCTGCGTATTTTTTGAGCCTTAAACCTATGACTTCAACTCTTTCCATCATCGTCATTTCGAGTCTTAATAGGAATTCTGAATAGGAGTGCAGCAGTACAGCTGTGCACTTGCTCCCTATAATTCTCATACCTCGAGCAAGCCAGACTTACGGCGCCTAAATCTCCCACCTTACCCTTTTTCACTGGACTTTTCGGGTTTATAAACCCCTAATGTCTAATGGAAAGGGGGGAATCAGTTCCGAAGCTTCATCGACGTCGAAGCTCTGTCAGTCGGAGCAGAGAAGAACACCGTAGTAGATCGAGCATTAGTGTCTTTCGAAGCAGATACCATAACCGTACGTACATCGTATCTCATCACGATCATTAGGCAAGTTATAGTTCGTTCGCTAATTCACCCCGGTCAATCGCAACGTAATACGAATTCAATTGAGTTTATTGTAACAACGACTCAAACCACTGAAACTCTCATTTGTACTTTGTGTTTGTACTGTTTTAAACATCTGAATATATTGAACATTATTTTAGTTTTTCATTAAAGAAAATCAAGTGTGTCTTTATTTACAAATTCCTGTTCAGACAAATCGTAGTTCGAATTAAGCACAAGTAAGAGAAGAATAATAAAAGATCCCACTAGGATATACTTTTGCCGCTCGAAGTTATATTCTACGAGCCATAGCGAGGTTTAACTCTAGCTTAGGGCATTCTTTTACGATCGTTGAGCAGAATTGAGATTGGTTAAGGTGAAATGGCCCTTATCACGATCTCACAGCATATTTTAGTACTCGCGAAGCATGGCTCGTAACAGTTTTATGAGGCAACTAATCGCTATACAAAACTTAACAATTCTAACGAATTTGCCGTTACAATCACATTTTCTAAGTTGTTGTCGCTTGCGAGTAGGAAATCAATAATCTTGTTTCTCTAACTTGTGCTGCAGTTCTTGCTACGTTTCAGTATGGTATGTTTTATGGCACAAAGTATCATCTATGAACGCCAGAGTACGTCACGTTGCACTTCCTTGCTTGATCCATCGTAGGTATGGATGACACCACAGACCAGGTTGGTAATGCGGTAGACTCAGAATCAGGTAAGTAGGATTGGAATTAGCTTTTTACCATCAAATTATCGGTAATACCAACAATTAGATAATTGTTCTGTCAGTTGTGTAAAGTCACTTGTGTAATGTCACTTGTATTGTATGTCGACAGATACCGGCGGCCTACCGATTAATTGAGAAATGAAAATTGACAACGAAACGTTACTTATGCACGCCAATGAAATTGTTTTATTTCTAATACTGAATTATATGATAACAATATTAACTTACTTCGTACCAAACTTCTGTGAAATGAGTCTATGGAGACAGGGCTATGATTATTAGAATGAGCGCTTGTTAGTTTAAATTAATACAATTCCAATGGTAAAAGTAGGAATTGAATTGGAACAATAGGATTATAATTTGAGCGTCTCAATAGGATTACTACGTTTGTTATTGGAATTGTATTAATTTAAACTAACAAGCTTCATCCTAATAATCATAGCCCGCTTCTCGGAGATATACTTCATATAAGTTTGATATAACATACGACTTAATATGCTTATCGTATAATTCAGAATTCAAAATAAAACAGTTTCATTGAAGTGTATAAGTAACGTTTCCTCGAGATTTTGCATTCTCAAATAATTGACAAACCCTCTGTGTCTGCCATGATTCATTCCGTGTAGTTCTCAGCCATACACGATACAAGTAATATTACATGATTAATTCCAAGTTTACCGCATCATCCTGTACTACCATTTACCATAAACTATTGTTAAAGGAACATTTTTGGTCGGAAATCTTTTTTTGAACCCATTTTTTCTCGAGAAAATGCAGAAGGAAATCCATATTTCTTGAACGCATGGACCAATTTTCTTGCTGTTTAATTCATTGGATTCATAAAAATGAATTTGGCTTGATGAATTCAAAAGTTATGCCTGCGAGCTGTACATTTATTGGAAATTGTGGTGAAATTTTTATATCGATCGAAAACGGTTCCACGTCGGAATAAGTAGCCTCGGCTCATGCACTGGTATATACATTGTGACGTTACGCCCGGCGTACGTCACAAGCTGCCCAACCGACATTTAAAAGTAGCGTCATATAAAGGCGGAACACAGCGTCTTCAAGGAAGATCCGGAAGATCTTAAAACCGAATAGCACTAATGCCTAATATTTCGCCCGAGCCAATCAGCCACAAGGAAACCCAGGGGCGAACATCAGCCCACAGCACCCGAAGACGCTAAATTTGCCAGCACTAGGATTCGGCTCGACCAGAACGAGCCTAAGGAATCAGCAGTCTCCGAAAGTTGCCGCCGACGACTGGTCATCAACGACGGAAACTGGGTCGTCCGAGGGCACATCGAAGTCCTTTGCGCGCGGTAGAATCCGGCGACCAATAAGATTCGATCTTCGAGACAAAGGCGGCTAGGCGAACGTTATGGCCCGCGTGCCGAGATTCGGCACTCTTGTATTGGCAATCTTTGCGTGCGGACGCGCGACTTAAGCTAGCGAGCGAACGACCTACTAACGAACCAAAATCTTGTCTCGAAAGGAAGGAAGGAAGGAAGGAAGGAAGGAAGGAAGGAAGGAAGGAAGGAAGGAAGGAAGGAAGGAAGGAAGGAAGGAAGGAAGGAAGGAAGGAAGGAAGGAAGGAAGGAAGGAAGGAAGGAAGGAAGGAAGGAAGGAAGGAAGGAAGGAAGGAAGGAAGGAAGGAAGGAAGGAAGGAAGGAAGGAAGGAAGGAAGGAAGGAAGGAAGGAAGGAAGGAAGGAAGGAAGGAAGGAAGGAAGGAAGGAAGGAAGGAAGGAAGGAAGGAAGGAAGGAAGGAAAGCGAGCATTCCTCTCGATAAGCGAGCTACCCAAAATTTACTAGCGGTAAGCAAACCATCCTTCTCCCTGGCTATTCTGTAAGGAGCCGATCTCGTTCGGACTCCCGCCAGGAATTTGTTGCTTCTCGTCGTTCTCGCTAAAATCTACTGCAAGTTTCCAGCTTTCTATGATAGTCGGGATCTTTCCGGATGTATGTGAATCTTAGAATTCTGTGCCTTTGAGTGCGATCTTTCTGTAAGCTGAGGCCAATCAAGAGTCAAATTGTAGTCCGATATTAGAGAAGAGTCTTGTAAAGTAACTCGAACAACCCTTAGCGCCTGTCACCTGCGCTCGAACTCATGTCACCTAAATGTAACTTTCGTTTGCATCACCTCGAAGCCACGTACTTCGCCCGGGGTTGCCTATAAACACCTCGTGCGAAGCCGACCTTTGTGTAAGCTTCACTAACGGAATAAACATTTTGAGTTCAAAGTCTGGCTTGGTCACTCGTGCCGACCCACGTGCTCTCCTTTTCTTCAAGTCTCTAGCCGAGTAACCGTTCCGCCGTCTTGGGAAATCTTAAGTAGCCGTTCCTCTCGATTCTATCGTGTTTCTGCTCTGGTCTAGTTTTGTGTGGCATCTCTGATGCCTGGCGCCCATAATTCTTGTGGCAGAGGAACTACTGACTGTTGATTCCCCAAGCCGAAGTGTCTGGAAATACCTTGTACCGAATCTGGAGAACTAACGCAAACCAAATCCAGTAAAGCCCAACCTTTTACTAGCGAACATTCTAAAGTAAGCAAAATCATTAAAGGATTTTCCTGATAAATTGGCGCCCAACTGCCAATGTTCTCAAATAATATCATTTTTCAAAGTATTTTCCTGATAACATGTATAGCTAACAGAAGACTACAGCTAATTACTTACATGATTAAACGAACTTACCTGTAAGTGAAGTTCTATCATAATTGTATGAAGCGCCTCTTCCGAAAGAGGAAACGTAGTACTCCTTATTCATATGCCAAGACGCCACAGTCTTTAAAGTATATATATATAAAAAAATTGAGGAGCTTCCGCCCCTCTACCTCTTCCCGTCGCCCGATATCGGGGCTTGCAGCTTCATCCTTTTCAAAGTTCAGCCGTAGCTATTAAATTAATTCATGGGGTTCCAGTGTTTGGAACATGTGGGTTTAGGGAGGGACTCGTCTTTCGGAAGAGGCGCTTCATACAATTATGACAGAACTTCAGTTACAGGTAAGTTTGTTTAATCATGTAATTGTATTACGCGCCTCTTTCCTCAAGATGAAACGTAGATGTTAAAAGGTAGATACGGGTGTAGACCATTAAAAAAGAAAAGAGCAGAAAACGAGCATTACAGATTTTAGGAACTTGTTTATAACATCAACTTTTCTAACGACAGGTCGTTTCAAACACACATACAACCATTTGCAGGACTAACCAACGCCTATTCTCTTTTCACTACGAATTCAGAAGCGCTTGCCCAAAGGATTTTGGGTCCTGAATAATTGGCTTATTATAAAATTTCGCAAACGTAGAATTATTAGTCCAACCGGCAGCTTTCTTTATGGTATTGTAAGCGTCTTACCCCGTGCTGTCCGCGCTGGCTCCGGGTGGAGGCGCTCTAACTTCGCCAAGGTCCTAGGGCTCCTGAAAGGGTGGAGAAAACGGAGAGCCGCGTGGGCGCCAGGCCCTTCTCAGGGCCGAATTTCTGTTGGGCTCTCCTATCCGGCTGGTAGCCCTTCGGGTGACCCTCGGTGTCCTTGGCGGCACTCGCTGCTGTCCACCTAGCTAGCTCGTGGAAAACGGTAGAGGGGCGGAGTGAATACGGAGGAGAAAGGAAGCTAAAGAACCCACGCGGATGGGTGGCGAAGATGTTTATTCGGCCGGAAACGGCTGGAACCCAAAGTCCAACGCTCGCGTCCGAACGCAGCCCGTTCGGACTCTCGGCTTTCCCGCAGCCGTTTAAGATACAAATTAAATAATCCGGCCTATTCGCGCTCGCACACGGTGATTCGAACACGCCAGTGATCCGGTGTACGATCGGTTCAAACGGCGACGTTTGAACCTCAACAGTCGCGTATCGCCTTCGGAGACCGATGGTATGGCCTCGAAATTCGGAAAGTCCAACGATCGTGCAATTCCCAAAACTACGGCGATGACGGCCGTGTCGCTCCTGGCTTTCGTACGCCTCACAGTCTAATAAGCGCAGAACTGGGGACTTTGCGGCGATCAGAAGGGTCGCGCCAAGAGTTAACCGCTCAAGTGACTGGTGGTCACTCGCGCTAGGGATGCTTCTCAGGAGCGTAAACGGCCGACACCGAGACCAACAGATACTTAGGCAGGCAGGTAGAATCGCTGGGCTTAGGGCGTGCCAGATGCTCGCCGGACATGGTTGCTTCGGTGAGTATCTGGCGCGCATAGGGCGGGAGGCGGACACCCGCTGCCACCACTGCGGGGCCGACCGGGAAGGCGCTCAGCACACTCTCGAGGAGTGTCCCTCGTGGGACGCTGAGCGTGCCCTCCTGGTCGGCCAGATAGGCGAGGATCTCTCGCCGGCGACCGTCGTGAAAGTCATGGTCGCCGGCGAGGAGAATTGGGTGGCGGTGGCCTCCTTCTGTGAGACCGTTCTCTCGCAGAAGGAGGCCGCCGAACGCGACCGGGAGCGGCGCCAAGCTCCCGGTCGCCGAGGACGGGCGAGGGGCCTATCGGCTCTAACCGGACCGCCCCTCCCCTCGTTGGTTTGGTAGCGTGAGCCTCCCTTTTTGCGAGAGCGCGCGGCGGGGAGCCACAGCCCCGTCGCGCGCAAGCTCCACCGGCCCTTGGGGGGTCCCTGCTGAGGACAGGGGCTCCTCCGCGAAAAGGGCCCGGTAAGGGGCGACTAGGCGTGTGGCCCGCATAGTCGCCAAAGTGCAGGTAACCGGTGGGGTCCAAGACACCCCCCCCCGGGAGGTGGCGCGTAGCACGCCGAGGGGCCGAGCAGGGCGGGCTCTGGATGTTGTTCGTCGAGAGTTCCCAGAGTCCGCCCTGGAGGGCCCCAGAGGCTGGTCACCATGGGGGTTTTAGCCGGTAAGAGTCCGGCATATCCCCGTCCCCTCCTCAGGGGGGCGGGGAATCCATGAGGATTTCCCCCATGTAAAAAAAAAAAGATACCTTCTTAAATGGTTTTTTGTATGATATAAATAATTTCTAAGATTTTCCTCTGAAACTTTTTGATTTGGCTAGATAATAGCGAAGCGTTTCCGCTGGACAGATTTTTGGATTTGTCTTAAAAAATGGCAAAATTAAGATTGGCTGAATTTTACCCGGTCTAGAGGTCTTAATTCTCTCTGGATTCTTAATCTCTATAAATTCATCTTTAAACACTATATTTGAGATATTAATTAACGATAGTCTTTGGAGTCTTTGTCCAGTAACTAACGCTAGCAGAGTAACTAATTTTTTACTCAAAATATCTATTGGTAAGGTTTCGTTTCTGAAGTTCTCAAAATAGTCTAACACTAGCTTTGGATCCCATGTAGCATCGTATTTAGGTTTTGGGGGTCTTAGTCTCGAAACGCCTTTAAGGAATCTCTTGATGCTAACATTCTCCCCTATCTCATTTTCAGAGATGAGGGCAATCGCAGAACGCATCGAGTTCAAAGAGCTGTATGAGGCTCCTTTCTCAAATTCTTTTGTTAAAAGATTAAGCACTTCTATCACCTTTGCCTTGAAAGAACATAAGCCTTTGGTATGATAGAAGATCCACCATTTCTTCAACGTACTATTGTGTTGCTTCAGTGAAGATTCGCTTAGAGAAGCTAAGGAAATGTCTAGCGAGTCTTCCGGAATGCTCTTTCTTCGGAAGGTTTCCCTGATAACAGCCCTGCCACCAGGGTAAGCGTTTTCCAAAGTGGATGCGGTTCCCTGTTAAGTGAGTGTAATAGATTACAATTGGGTTTGAACCAGATAAGATTCAATTCCAGCATTGATTGGAATAAGGGGAACCACGGTTGGGCTGGCCAGTGCGGTACCACCACTATACCCTTTGAGCCTTCAGATTTCATTTTTTGTAAAACTTTGGTCACCAAAATGAAGGGCGGAAGAGCATAAAAGAAAAGCCCGTCCCAATTTAGGGTAAAGGCATTTATGGCTGTTGAACCTGGATCTTTTTTCCAGGAGATATAATCTTTGCATTTAGCATTTATTCTCGAAGCGAATAAATCTATGTTCGGTTGTCCAAACTTGTTAACTATTTTGTCGAACGCCGCGTTAGCAAGTTCGAACTCTGTTTCGATCCCTAACTTTCGAGATTCTAAGTCTGCCTTAAAGTTTTCTTTCGACGAAATATAGGATGCGAAAATATATAAACTGCGTTCCTCACACCAATTCCAAATGACCTTTGATAGGTTATTCAATTTTCTAAATCTAATACTTCCCATTCGGTTGATGTAAGAAATTGCTGTCGTATTATCTGTTCTTAGAAGGATGTTGCAATCCCTGAGGTCTTTAGCAAAACATTTAAGACCGAAGAGTGCTGATAAGAGTTCTAGGTAGTTAATGTGGTGCTCTTTCTCTGCCTCCTTGCAGAGTCCGTTTGCCCTCTCTTTTCCGCAAAAAAAATTCTCCAACCCGTAAGCGACGCGTCAGAGAAAATCACCAGCTTATATGATCTAGGGGCAATATTAGCAACTCGAGAGGAAATACGACGCTCCCACCATAAAAAATCCTGCTGTAACTCGCGATTTAGGTGCATAACTGCATCGTAATTATCGTTACTGACTATTAGCGCTAGATATCTTACCCTTTCAAAATTTTTCGTATGCGCCCAACTGTATTGCATAGCCGGGCAGCAAGCTACTAGTGAGCCTATGACTTGCGCGAAATCTCTGATCTTACATTCTTTCTGATTTTTGTATTTAATACTCAGATCCCGAATCTTAACTCTCTTCTTTAGTGGCAATTCTAAAGTCAAGCTTTGAGAGTTAAAGACGAACCCTAAAAATTCACAAGTTTGGGTTGGGGACTTAATGTTCTTTTTCTCATTGATTAAAAATCCTAACTCCTGCAACAGTTGAATCGAAGTTTTAATATTGTCCGAACATTCAGCCATTGAGTTTCCAAAAAGCAAAAAATCTAGATAATTAACAGACAGGAATTTTTAATTCCTTAAAAAGACTACCACTGGCTTCTTGATCTTAGTAAAGACATACAGGGCAGTATTCAACCCGAAAGGTAAGCAGTTAAACTCAAAAAGTTTATTATCAAAGGAAAATCTTCAGAATTTTCTACTTTCCTTCTTAATTGGTACCAAATAGTATGCATCTTTAAGGTCTAATTTTCCCATAAAGCAGTTACGATTTATCAACATGCAAGCTATTTTGTAATCCTCTAGCTTGAAATGGTCCGCTTTTATGAACTTATTTAATTCTTTCAAATTAAGAATTAGTCTAGTTGATCCGTCCGGTTTAGGGAGGTAGAAAATTCCTGACAAAAATTTGTTCGTTACGGGATAACACCTGTTAATGACTCCCTTTAATAATAATGTCTCAATGTGACTAGAGATTGTACTGAGTTCTTTGGGCGACCAAACAGGTTCTGTAGGTTCTCTTTGCTGAACAACGGGTTCAGAAATTGGGATTTCATACCCCTCGATCCAGCTTAAAATTCTGGGGTCAGATGTTATCTTTTTCCAATTATTTAAGAAAAACCTCAACCTGCCGGCTGATTTACCTACTTCAACTGCGCTTAAGCCTTCTTTTGATGGGTCGGAGTTTGGGTTTGAGAATTGTTCCGACTCCCTACGCCCTGGTAATTCGGCTTCCTTCTGAACTGATGGTTCTGGTTCTGAGGGTATGCTCTGCTCTTGTACCCGCCCATCGCGGTTGTTTTGAATTGATTGCGATGCGGCAGGGCTTTGAAGTTTTTTGGTCTTGTTGACTTGTTCGATTTTTCTTTTAAGTCTTTGCTCGACTTCTCTATTGTGTTTGCTGCTCTTAGCCGCTCTCCTAAATTACGCCCAAACAGCTATTCATCTGTCAAAGACGATTCCAAAATGTCTTTCTGGTTGGCATTAATAGAGGCCAGAATTAGGCTCCTTCGGGTTAGGGATTCGTCTCTTTGAAGGTCGGCCAAGAGGCTGGGTGCTTCACTCAATTTTTTCATTAGTGCCACCTGAGTTAAAGAGAGCTTACTTTGCTCAGTGTCCGATTTGCCTGCACTAATGCTGTCAGCAATGGCACTACACATCAGTGCTAAGCAGGCTGTTACTTTTTTCTGTTTTTGGACAATGCGCTCATTCCTTTTAACAGCGGTGTCATTTAAAATAACCCTAATCTCATCATTTACTTTGGGAGGATCTATTCGGATGCAGTTTTTAGGGAATACGTGCTCCTTTATGAGTTTTTCTCTCTCTTCCTTAGGCAGTTCTTCCTTTAGGATATCCTCCAAACGTACCGCGATACTCCTAGGAATAGGAGGCCCCAAAATTCTTTCTACACCTACTCGATTGCCGATGGCTTCTAAAATATCCTCATCCAAATCCTCAAGTATAATGATTTCCGAATCGTCAGGCGTAGCGGCCAGTTGTTTAACTGAGGAGGTAGGTCGTTAATAATACTTCCTGCGGCTCTTGTGGCTGGATATTCGTATTTGACACCTTTGTTCCTGGTCAGAGGTTTCGGTCCTACCTGTAGCAAAGTCCTCCTTTTTTTTTTTTGACGCAGTGAAAATCCCTGAACGGATACCCCGTCTCTCTGGGGGGGGAGAGGCGGGGTTATGTGGGGCTTGCACCCACTAAAAACACTGCGGTGACCTCGAAGACATGACGGGGCGGGCCCTGGGGAGACCAGAGGATGCTACCAGAACCCGCCCCTGTCTCGGCACTGCTGTAGCGCCACATTCCCGGGGGGGAGGAAATACCCTCCCCCTGTTGGATACGCTTTCGTTGTTTGGGCGATGGGCGGGCCACACGCCCATCACCCCTTCACGCGGCCGGAGTGCAACGGAGGGACTCAGCCCCCCAGCTGAGCCCCCCCCCGCCGACCGCGAGCAAAGTCCTCCCTTTTTTTTTTTTTTTTTTTTGACGCAGTGAAAATCCCTGAACGGATACCCCGTCTCTCTGGGGGGAGAGGCGGGGTTATGTGGGGCTTGCACCCACTAAAAACACTGCGGTGACCTCGGAGACATGACGGGACGGGCCCTGGGGAGACCAGAGGATGCTACCAGGACCCGCCCCTGTCTCGGCACATATAGTGCCACATGCCCGGGGGGGAGGAAATGCCCTCCCCCCGTTCGATACACTGTTGTTGTTTGGGCGATGGGCGGGCCACACACCCATCACCCCTTCACGCGGCCGGAGTGCAAAGGAGGGACTCAGCCCCCCAGCTGAGCCCCCCGCCGACCGCGCGGACGTTTTTGTGCCGCGGGAGAGCCGTGGCTCTCTCCCGCGGCCGTCCCCCGTAGATGTTCCGGAAGGAGGGGAGGGAAGAGGAGGTGGCGACACCATCATGGTGGCGCCTGGAGGTCGGGCCTCCTTCTCCTCCCCCTGCCCCTCCGCCCGGGGGGCCCACGAGCAAAGTCCTCCCTAAGAAGTCGTTGACCCGTCCCTTCAGGAGACCGTGACCTGCTACGACTTTCCAGTGAAAGGGTCGGAGATCTGAGTGACGATCTTGACCAGGCCTGTGACTGCCCTGTGCTTATAGGGTTTATTTCGGCCAAGCTTCTCCTCAAGGGGGATTCTAAGTCGGAATCACCACGTCCTACAATAGGACATCGAATATATGAATATAAATATTCTATATCTCTTATAAACACACCAATTGTGATAAGAGGTTAAAGCCCGTCAACAAGACAGAAGACTCTCCATGCGTATGGAGATCGGACATTGCACCTCGTTCGTCTGAGACTAAACTCGCCATCAGGTTGGAGCCTGAGGCCCGTCAAATAGGTAAGAACCTATGACGTGACGAAGGAAAATTATCCTGACGGGAAAACCCGTCTTTATTCGTGAGGTGGGATAATAGGTATTTACTTGAACTTTTCTTCCGCTCGAATTTATCGAATTTTTTTAATAAACGCCTCATCTTCTTGGCTAGCCGTTGATTTTCTTTGGATTGGCTCTCGGAATCAATAAAATTATTTTTTCTTTTTCCCATCTTTAATGAAAAAGTTTGGTTATCGTTACGCTGTGTGGTCTCCTTGGCACAGAAACAAAGAATGAAAGCTGCAAGCCCCAATATCGGGCGACGGGAAGAGGTAGAGGGGTGGAAGCTCCTCACTTTTTTTATATATATATTGTGACCCCAACTCCGGTGGGCGTAAGCGCCGGGCGATGAATTCGGGGCAAGGTGTTGATTTTCCCCTTTAATTAGGTCGAAGTTGGGTGCAGCAAAAAGGATGGAGAGCCGCGAACGCTCTATGGGAGATTCAACGGAGGCTTGCCGAATGGAGAAACAATTTTATTATAACGCGGACTGAGCGCTAGACTTTTGAACGTAGCCGAACGATAATCACCCGGGCGGTGTACGCGAGCGGCAGCCACACGAGCGGTAGACGCGGGCGATAGCCACACGAGCGATAGACAGAGACGGAGCGACAGTCACACGAGCGCGAGCGGTAGACGCGAGCGATAGTCACACGGGCGATAGACAAAGACGGAGCGCTAGCCACTCGGTTGGTAAACGCGAGCGCTAGACAAAAGCGAAACGATAATCGCACGAACAATCCAATCTCCAAAGGCAAGTCTTCGATCTCCTAATCACGAATTCCCAAGGGCTGGCTAATCTCAGCAGAGAGGGGGAGGTCCACGACTCAGACAGAGAAAGAGCGATAATCTCAAAATATCCCGAACGATAGTCTCGAAATTCGGAGCGATATTCACAGCGATTCGGAGCGATAGGCGATATTCACAACGAGATTCTAAGCGATAATCACAACGGGATTCAAAGCGATATTCACCCGAGACTCGAAACGATATTCACAATAATCACGCAATACCCGAAACGATAATCACAAACTATTCAGAACGATAATCACAAGAGGCAGCCTATTCGATTGAAGTCGCCGCTGCTCAGCTCGTCGCCAAGCGTTCACGAAATGGCGGCCGCAGGCCGCCGCGATATTCGAACAATACTTTCAACAAGATTGACGGTGGAAGCGTACGACAGGCAGTAGATCGCAATACTCAACAATAATGATAACACGAGATAGGTTAGCCTCGGAGAGACTCAGTTCCAGCAAAGACACAAGAGTTTCCACTCACCAAGCCAGCAGGGGGTGGAAGGCAGCTCGTCCTCAGCACGCTCGGAGTCGTATTGGAGGTGTTCACTTCTCTAGGCACTGAATAACACGTCTGACACTGGCACTCGTCGTCGAAAAGAATGAAATTCTGCCCGAAAATGTGCACTCTTATATTCGTGATTGGCGCTCCGAGGGCTCGCGGATTGGCTCCCCATGACGTGCAACCACCCCCTGATTGGCCCAGGAGCACTTACAGCTTTTGCCTAGGACTTCTCGTGAACTCGCTAATCCTTGTGGCGTAGGTTCGCGGGAAATCGGCGGCTCACCTAAAATCCGCCGTTTCCCGGAACAAGACGGAAACAGAGTCTTCGCGGCCGCGAAAACTCTGGCAGGGCCGCAGGTATCTCTTGATTACCCTGCCCTAATGTTGAAGGGAGGAATCCTTCTGGCTGGCAATTCCTCTGCCAGCTTTTATACCACAGGCCGTTCATACAGCGAGCACTCAGGTGTGCCTCGCGAACGGAAAAGACAAAATACGAAATATCAGGGGCCCCATCCTGTTGCCACAACGGTGGTTCAACAGGGAGGGCTGAAGGAAGCTGGAGCCGGATCTTCCGCACCCCCAAGCCCTGTCCGGAGCAGGCAAGTGGGTGTCCTTCTAGCCCTTCCGACCGAGAAATCGGAGGGCCCTGACGGCTAGCCACAATAGCGAACGAGAAACCTAGACGATAGCCACTAAACGCTAAACTCTGATTAGTGCGGCCCTGGCTACGCAGCGATGCGTAGCCCGCTGATCCTCAGGTTGCCGCTACTTTGGTCTTACGCGGAAGCGTAGCGGAAATAAATCTCAACTATTCTACGATAATCTCATGTAAAAGAAAAATGTACGACGTAGAGTGCCGGGTGTCTCGCGGGCTTGCCCGCGAGACAGCCGATACCCCCACCTCTGACTCCGAGCGCGACTCTAAGCCCGACGAAATTTGTGACGGGCGAAATGCCACGTCACAATATATACTTTAAAGACTGTGGCGTCTTGGGATATGAATAAGGAGTACTACGTTTCATCTTGAGGAAAGAGGTGCGTAATACAATTGGCAGAGATTCTACCAAGTCTCCTGATTATAACAGCATTTCATGTCCACTGAAACTCTCATTGTATATTGTATTATATAATTACCCAGAATATACTAAACTTTATTCTAGTTTTGAATAAGAAAGTCAACTGTCTAATCATTTCTCGACTCCCGTTTAGTCAACCACATTTCAAGAGTAATAAAAGATTCGGCCAGTGAGATTTAACTTCAACTTAGAGTATTCTTTCATAAACGACATGTGGACTCGAGTCTGGCTCAGGAGTAATAGCCTTGGCACCGGTAGTGTTCGACAAGAGTTCCCGGTGTCGCCCCATTACGCGCGAAGGATGGCCACCGTGGGGTTTTAGCCGGTAGGAGTCCGGCACTCCCCCACCGCACCGCCCCCACCAGGGCGGCGGGGGTCCATGAGGATTTCCCCACGAAAAAAAAGGAGTAATAGCCTTTATCACGATCTCTGGGCATATTTACGACCGCGCGGCTTGACTTGTGAAGTTCTTTTAATATTTGTGCAAGTGTTTGTACAGAGTAAGATAATTTAAAAGTCCCCCCCCCCCCCCCCCCGAGAGGGGGCGTTGACGTTAATGAAAGAAACGAACTACCAAACTGATTGGTGCTAAAATGATTCTACTAGATTGCTCTCGACAAAACGAATCTGTGAAGAGCGCTACAGTTGATGTGCGAATCGATTTCGAGTGTCGGGAAACCATCCCAGAAAATACCACTGCTTACTGTCTAATCATACATGATCGCATAGTGGATTACAACCCGCTGACAAACATTGTACGCAAAATCACATAAAACACGGAAAGAAGGATGGAGACTGCGATAGTTGATGTTCAGGGATTTATTGTGAACGGCAAGTTTATACTGAAGGAGGCTGCTGTAGTTCTACCCAGTACCTGTCGAATAGCACATTAGATTTTTGCTCCACCGTTTCCATGGTCAGCACTGGACACTGACTCGAGGAAAAAATGTATCTGGCTAACGAAACATCATCATGGACTACTCTGGGAAGATGGCTGTGTAAAGTACTGTATGGCTAAACCACTATTGCAATCAGTACTCAAAGATGTAACTACCGCAATCATTATGTAGGGTTGCGAGAAGCGTCGATGGATCGAGGAGCTCGCTAATTCCACTATAGTCCATAATATTGAAGACGACGACGATGAAGATTACGGGAGCGGCGGTGTTGTACCAGCATTTAATAAAATGTCTTCCACGAATACGTTTGCATGCACAATGCATAGGGGAACTTGTGTATTACAGAATGCATTGAAATTGCACAACTTTTTATCATGTATGGTATAATAATAAATAAAACATGCATGTATAGTATATCATGTGAATTGTCTGTTCATTCTCCCTTCATCCCCTTCTTAATGCTAAGGAAAAGAAGTTTTGGGGGTTTATGGTGCCCCTAGTAGTGGTGGTGGTGGTGGCGGTGTGAAAAAAGAAAATCATAGGGCGAAAGAAAAACCTCTCGAGGTCATAGGCTAGGGCCATCCTCCCACCATCTTATGCTGAGAAAAGAGGCTGGGTCAAGGGCTTTAAAACTGTTGGCAGGAGCATTCATCGCTCTCACTTTTTTGTCAACGTTCGGCTTTTCTGTGTATCCAAAGTTTTTCCTTTTTAAAGCAAGCCATGTCTTTTAAGTACTTGGTTGCACGTGAAGACCGCTCTGATGTGGAGTTCCACATTATACGGTCCAAGTGTGTCCAGACGACGTCGTACTCTGACTGGCGGAGAGTCACCATTTGGACGGAGTGCCATGAAAAAATGGGCTCACCCGACAACTTTGTACCAACTTTCCACCACTTTCGGTATTTTAAAAAGGGGCATGAGTCGATATGCGACTATTGTAGGCTCGACATTTATAGATCGGCCCGCCCGTGCCAACAGTGTAAAGAGTGTCGGGTGAGTCTCATAAAAATGTACTACTTATTGCGGCGAAATAATTCGTCGCTGATGCTGCATTTCGACTCTGGGAGAGACAACTGGGGCAAATTGCTGCTCCGTAACTTTGTATCGACGGGGCCACTCGCCGAATGGTGCCGCGAGCACGTGCAATCGGTATGTATGAAGTTTTAAAAAAATCGTATTGCAGTAACAGTAGTACTCGAGGTGCAAAACTAATTTTTTATTGCTTTTTTACAGTGTTACCCCTAGTCACCGCAGCCACCACCACCACCACCGTCGCCACAACCACAAGCTGAAGTCATCCACCCCCACCATCATCTAGTGCTGAGAGAAGAGGCTGCCTCAAGCCTACCCTAAGACTGTTAGTCTGATCGCTCCAACCTCTCCGTGTGTTCAAGTCTCTGCAAAATGTTCCGGCAATTGAAAATTGGTGTAGCGTGTGCGAAGAAGAAATTCGTGTCTTTCGCTTTGAAGTGTTGCTATTAGACTGACTCGGTTAGACTGCTCGTGAGAGGTTCGGGCGATATTGCTTACAAACAGTTCCCCACCAGTTTCTCTGGTTCGAACTAATAATAAGAATAGCTTTATTACTTATCGCATGGCTGATTGTCACGACATCGCCCAGGGCTAGCCTGGCGGCCCCGGATTAACCATATGGTTTCACCGTGCACGCGGGACCCTCAAAACCCGGGAAACGAATTCCCTAACGGGGTCGATCTCGGCCTCAGGTAAAGGCGAACCTCTACCTGAGCACGAATGGCTTCTAGGCCACGGTGCGTTTTCACGCTACCGTGCACTACGGGGGGTCAGTCGCTAAATCACCATATGTCTAATCATCCCTTTTTCTACAAGTCCGCCCTCACCTCTTACGCGCACTCTTTACAATATTTGCACATATAATAGTGTGATCCGCCAAGTCTTACAATTTGATACAGCGATATCATCGCTTATACACGATATATGACTTATTCTAATTATATCAATACATGGTCATAGGAAATTGTCTTTTTATATTAATTGTACACGTTCTGTGCGGAACAATTGGAAAAGACGAAAACTCTGTGCAAGAGTGCTTCTTGAGGTCAACCTGTAAGATTGGCACGGCCTACATGGATTCTGATGGAATGTGCATTTGCCTAAAGTGCTTTAAGCGGTCCTACGAACCATCGAACATACCGGGGTATAAGCAGGTACACTATCACTACTGGTACTACATCTTGGAGGGTGTCAACGAAATGAACTGTGGCACCTGCGGTGTATCAACTTGGACAAAAGAGCAATCGAGTCTGCTGTGCAGCGCTTGCCGGACCAGCATAAGGAGAACATACCACATATTATAACAAATGTGCAACAGGACGATGTCGCACCATTTCCGCGAGCCGTGGCTACTAGCCGTGGTCCGCTAGCCAAATTCTGGCAAGTCTGTCGGGGCCCTGGACCGCTAGCCAAATTATGGAAAATCTGGTAATCGCCAGCATCACGAGGAGGAGAGAAAACACTCACTTTTGTGAGTGTTTTCTTTGCAATATCACGTAGAAAGCGTAATTTACTATGTTATTTATACATAATATGCATTTATACCATGTTAATAGTGCTTGTAATCAAATACTCTGGTTCTGCGCATCTCTAGTGCTGATTTTGATAAAAGTGAGTGTTTTCTTTGCAATATCACGTAGGAAGCGTGATTTATCATGTTATTTTCTCAAAATATGCGTTTTTAGCACAATGATCACGTTTTTAAGGGAATAACGTGTTACTGCGCATCTAAACTGTTCATTATGACAAAACTGACTGTTTTCTACGCAAAATGACGTGGAAAGCAAAATTTACTATGTTATTTATACATAACATGCATTTATACCATGTTAATGGTGCTTGTAATCGAATACTTTGGTTCTGCGCATCTCTAGTGCTGATTTTGACAACAGTGACTGTTTTCTTCGCAAAATGACGTAGAAAGCGTAATTTCCCATGTTATTTACACATAATATGCATTTATACCATGTTAATGGTGCTTGTAATCGAATACTCTGGTTCTGCGCATCTCTAATGCTGATTTGGACAAACCTGTGTGTTTTCTTCCTCCTCCTCCTCCTTCTTAAGAGAGTCATCATTAAGATAAAATTTTCAAGAGAACGCACGTGCAGCTGTGAATGTTTTTTTTTTATCTTCAACGACCATACTAACAAACGCTCCTCCTCCTTCTTAAGAGAGTCATCATTAAGACAAAATTCTTAAGGCCCGTTTCCATTCGAACATTTCGCCGTAACAGAACACCGAACATCCGAACAGAACTCCGAACTTCCTATGCTTTCCTATAGGAAAAACAAGGTTGCCCATATCGTATTACCGTCTCGGAGCCTTTTTTTTACATGGGGGAAATCCTCATGGATTCCCCGCCCCCCTGAGGAGGGAACGGGGATATGCCGGACTCTTACCGGTTAAAACCCCCATGGTGGCCAGCCTCTGGGGCCCTCCAGGGCGGGCTCTGGGAACTCTGGACGAACAACATCCAGAGCCCGCCCTGCTCGGCCCCTCGGCGCGCTACGCGCTACCTCCCGGGGGGCCCGTGTCGCGGACCCCCCGGTTACCTGCATTTTGGCGACTAGGCGGGCCACACGCCTAGTCGCCCCTCATCGGACCCTTTTCGCGGAGGGGCCCCTGTCCTCAGCAGGGACCCCCCAAGGACCGATGGAGCTTGCGCGCGACGGGGCTGTGGCTCCCCGCCGCGCGCTCTCGCAAAAAGCGAGGCTCACGCTACAAAAGAACGAGGGCAGGGGCGGTCCGGTTAGAGCCGATAGGCCCCTCGCCCTCGCCCGTCCTCGGCGACCGGGAGCTTGGCGCCGCTCCGATTTTATCAAATTATTCAAAGGCTACTAAAACTTGCAAGAACTGAAAAGTAATAGCTATTGCAAGGATTCGTTCCGATTGTTTTATTCCCTGTACTTTGCGTCTAAACTTTAGTATTTCAATTAGAAGGTATTTCGCGGCGATGAGAAAAAAATATGTTAATATGGTAGGGGACGGTGCTAGAAAGAAGGGTCGCAGGTCACTTGTGAAGTGACGAAGGTCGAGATTCTCCCGGGTAAGCATTGTCCAACGGAGCGGGTGGGTGTTCGGTTTGGTGTTCGGAGTTCTGTTCGGATGTTCGGTGTTCGGTGTTCTGTTACGGCGAACTGTTCTAGTGGAAACGGGCCTTTAGGAGAACGCACGTGCAGCTGTGAATGTTTTTTTTTATCTTCGGTGACCATACTAACAAACTGCTGTTTAGCCATAGCCATTACTTTCTCCCTCGAAACTCAGTTCGAAAGCTTTCCTCGTCCTCCTCGTCCTCCTCCTCCTCCTTCTCAAGAAAGTCATCATTAAGACAAATTTCTTAAGAGAACACACATGCATGGTAAATTTTGGATGTGTTTGAGAAGGAAGATTGGTGCGGAGGAGAATAGGTTTAGTGTTGGGGAACCAAGCAGCTCTCCGTTTGGATTTTAGTTAGGATAGGATTTAGTTTTAGTTAATTTAGGTTTAGATAGTTTATAGTATAGGTTTTAGTTAGGATAGATAGGTTTAGAGTAGGCTAGTTCGTTTTAGGTAGATGTTAAGTAATGTTCTTCTCCTCTTAAATACTGTTGTTATATTCTTGATGTTTTTAAATAAACACTGTCGAAAATTAAGCGGTGTACAATATTTCTTGAATAGGTGTATATAATAAAGTAAGAGCAAGTGACTCTTCACAGCGAGTAAGCGACTCGAAATTACTTAAAGCGAGCAAGTGACTCGAAGACTTTGAGCAAGTGGCTCAGAAACGTACTTGCCGAAGCAGATCCGAATAGATAAGAGAGCGTTTCCTGAGCTTTCGATCTATTTATAATCTCTCTACCTTCTGGAAAGTTCCAGCTGTTTCCAAGCGGAAGTGACGAACTGATTGGAATTCTCCAGAAGGCAGCGAGGTACAGGTGGAAAAACTAATTCCGAGCGTGGCGATACACCGGTAATTAGGCAGGTGAAAACAAAGTGTCGCCACGCTCTGCATTAGATGCTACCGATCGGGTAGAGCTATTTGGCAAGCGCACCAATTTTAAAGATCTCGAACATTCCGCCCGCCTCGCCTGGTCAGGCGAAATGATGCACAATTTTTCGATTTAAGCAATGAATCAAGCATGGTTACAGTTCTGTGATTTAAGTTTGCTAACAAGACAATATGAAAAACGAAGCAAGAGTGCAATAGTAAGTGAGTGCGAGTGTCGGAGTGTTAGACAAAGTAAGCGCAAAAAACTGAATACTGATTGGTTAAGCGAAGATAGAAAGCAGCGCCTCTGCACAAAGGAATTCCAAGTTGTAGAAAATGAAGACTAAAGAATTGAAGTAAGTTTTACGTATCTACTTTACGCCTTGACAATTTCTGATGATGCAGAAGGAAGAAGCACGATTTTTGCCACAGGTCTCTTCAATGTGGAGTTGGCCGTTTTGATGGAGACAACCCTTACTTGACCATCGGGGCCTGGATGGATGGCGCTGATCCGACCCAGCGGCCACTTCGAAGGGGGCGTGGCTTCGTTGAGGATCAGACAAAGACTTCCGGGCTTGATGAAAGAAGACTCCTTCCTCTGCCATTTGTTCCGGGGCGCCAGCGAAAGTAAGTACTCAGTCATCCATCTCTTCCAGATTTGATCTCGCATTTGAGTTATTAGTTGCCAGCGAGATAAGTGTGAGAGCTTTTCTTCCAGCAGACATGGTTCAGGAAGCGTGTTCAGAGCTGAGCCGATTAAGAAGTGTCCAGGAGTCAGCGCCTGCAGGTCCTCGACGTCATCGGAGAGAGCACACAAAGGCCTGGAGTTGAGGCAGGCCTCTATCTGCGTCAGAAGAGTGGTCATCTCCTCGAAGGTAAGTGTCGTATCCCCCAGCACTCGTCGGAGATGATACTTCGTGGATTTCACGGCGGCTTCCCAAATTCCGCCGAAATGTGGTGCTCCAGGGGGGTTGAAGTGCCAATTGACCCTCATGGTGGCGAGATTCTCCGCCATCTTTTGGGCCTCGTGGTTGGCTGCTGAGAAGAGTCTCCTCAGCTCAGCATCGGCCCCGATGAAATTTGTCCCTTGATCACTAAATAAGTCGGGACAGAAACCACGGCGTGAGATAAAACGTTTGAAAGCTGCTATGAATGCCTCTGAAGTGTAGTTTGACGCGACTTCCAAATGGACTGCTTTGGAGCTTAGACAAATAAAGATAACTAAGAATCCCTTGTAGGATTTATGACCACGTCCAGCTGAAGTGCGGAGGAAGATGGGCCCAGCATAGTCTACGCCAGTGCGTAGAAACGGACGGACTGCTTGCACTCGGGGGGCAGGAAGGCTGCCCATGAGAACCTTGGGAGTGACCGCCCGCCATCGAGTACAGGTGACGCACTGGCGGATGACTTCCTTCACCAAATTGCGTCCCCGTGGAATCCAGTACGTTTGCCGGAGAGCAGCCAAGGTAAGCTGAACTCCTCCGTGTAGTGTACGTAAGTGTGTAGCTTGAGTGAGAAGGAAGGTGAACCTTGACAGAGGAGACAAAATTAGTAAGTGTTTTTGCTCGGGTGGCAGAGCGGAATGAGACAGCCGACCGCCCACTCTCAATAACCCATCCTGGTCCAGGAATGGGGTCAGGGAGAGTAGTGAGCTCTTCCGTGGCAATGGCTTGTCCGATTTTAGAGCTACTAATTCTTCCTTAAAGAGGGCTGACTGGGAGAGTTGAACCCATTTCCTTTCTGCCCCTTTCAGCTCTTCCACCGACAAGTAGTTGGATTCCTGAGGAAGACTTCTCAACTTTCGCAGCCATCGCAAACAGTAAGCTGTTATCCTGATAAGCTTGTGGTAAGTGGAGACTCTGAGAAGAATTGGGTTGTCTTCTAAGGGTCGGCAGGAAGCGTTCATAACCTTCCTTTCTCTCTGCTCTGGTAGCTCCGCATCATCCCAGGAGTTGTCTTGGGAAGAATCATAGTTGGAGAGTTGAGGGCCGGACCACCAAAGAGGGTGGTTTACAAGATCAGCTGGTGAGACCCCACGAGAAGCGCAATCTGCTGGATTCTGGCTGCCCGGAACGTGATGCCACTTTGCTTCAGGTACTAATTGTTGAATGTCTGAAACCCTGTTAGCTACGAAGGTCTTCCATTTGTTCGGGTGACCCTTTATCCAACCCAAAGTTACTGTAGAATCAGTCCACAAGTGAATGCGTACAGAGTTTAGCTTGAGAATATCAATCACATGTTTAGTTAACTGAGCCAATAATCTTGCTGCACAGAGCTCCAGCCTGGGTAGAGAAATTTGTTTAAGAGGAGATACTTTGCTTTTTGCAGCTATTAGTGTAGCTTTTGAGTGAGGATCTCCCACGACTTGCTTGAAATAAATCACAGCTGCGTAAGCTGACTCAGAAGCATCACAAAATCCCCAAAGCTCTGTATCTTGGTAGTTTCCTGCAAGAATGGGGCGGGGGATTTTAATTAGAGTAAGCAACTCCCATTGCTTCCTGTATTCTGACCACTTGTTGGCAATAGCTTCAGGTAGAGGTTGATCCCAGTCCAGATTTAGGAGCCAGGTGCTCTGAATTAGAATTTTTGCCTTTACAGTCACAGGAGTCAGCCAGCCTAGAGGATCGAAGATCTGGGCTGCCTGTGAGAGAATCCTTCTTCGAGTGCAGGAGCCCGCAGAGTCTGGCTTCACTGTGAAAGCGAAGGTATCGGTTGAAGGATGCCAAATCAATCCAAGAGTCAGGTGAGAATCTGGTTTTTCTGGAAGTTGCTTGACAGGTTCCAGCTGGTTATTACAAGATAGAGAGGTTAGGAGTCGGGGGGAATTTGTAGCCCACTTCTGAAGAGGGAATCCGCCCGCCATGCATATCTGCACCAGCTGGTCCTGTAAATCGAGTAATGCTTCTTCGGAGTTAGCTCCAGTGAGAATATCGTCCATATACATGTCTTCTATTATTGCAGCAGATCCCAGTGGCCACGAAGATGCTCCGTCCCTTGCAAGTTGGTGCATTGTTCGAATCGCCAAGTAAGGAGCACAAGAAAGACCGTAAGTAACGGTATTAAGACGAAATTCCTTTATTTCTTCTCTCGCGTCAGATCGCCAGAGTATTCTTTGGAGATCTCTGTCTCGAGGATCTACCATTATTTGTCGATACATTTTTTCCACATCAGTGGCTAGGACATAAGTATGTCTCCTCCATTTAAGTAACAGATCGGCAAGTGATGGTAGGAGATTTGGCCCAATTAAGAGGTGACTGTTCAATGACTCACCAGATTTCACTTTTGCAGATCCATTAAAGACAACGCGCAGTTTGGTTGTGGAACTGCTCTCTCTCAGGACTCCGTGATGTGGCAGAAAGGCAACAGGTGAGCCAATAGAAGGTCCCTTTACTTCGGACATGTGTCCTAGATTTTCGTACTGTCGCATGAAATCGATATATTGCTCCTTTAGTTCGGGATTTCTGGCGAGTCTTTTTTCGTTAAAGATGATTGCCCTTTGGGCATTTTGTCGGGTGTCTGTAAGATCAAAGTTTGACTGTTTTAGAGGTAAGCGAACCATGTACCTGCCATCCGGAGTCCTGGAGTGTGTGGAGACGAAGTAGTCTTCGCAGGATTGCTCTTCGTCGGTGAGGGGGGCAGGAGATGGCGGCAATTCCTCCTGTTCCCAAAACGAACGAACGAGCTTGTCTAGAGGATCCCCAACTGTGCATTGGTACGTGGAAATTTTATTAGGAATTCCATTAGAGTTCAATCTTCCAGACAGGATCCATCCCAAAGAAGTATTTTGTGCAATCGGCTCAGTTGAATTTCCCTTTCGTAGGCCATCTCGCATGATTAGAGCGTGGACGTCAGCTCCCAGAATCACGTCGATACGATCATTGGAGTAGAACGAAGGATCAGCTAAAGTAAGTCCTTGTAGGTGAGCCCAAGAGGTTTTCTGGTCTGCTAACTGCGGAGCATAAATAGAGAGTCGTGACATAATCATAGCCGGAGTTTCCAATTCATTTAATCCAGTGGAAGAGCGTAGTTTTAGTGCGACTTGTCCTTTGGAAGCTCCAGTTTGCACTCCACCCACACCAAAGATGGCTACTGTAGCTTTGGCTCTTTGCAGGCGCAGGCGCTGAGCGAGTCTTTCGGTGACGATGGAGATCTCGGATCCCTGGTCGATTAAAGCTCGGGCATCGTGGAAGACTCCGAACTTGTCGGCCACTTGTATGCGAGCGGTGGCCAAGAGAACTGTGGAGGCTGCAACCGAGCACTGGTGAGTTGAAGAATTAGTTGCGGAAAGTTTATTCAGCTGGGCTGAAGGAAAGGCTTCATGAATCGAAGTGTGGTGTTTCCCTCCACAGTGTTGACACACTTTGGTGGATTTACACTCCTGGACAGAGTGTCTCCCCATACAATTAAGACAGAGATTCTTGTTTTCGATTATCCTCTTCCTCTCAGACCCAGTTTTGCTCCTGTAATTTTCACAAAACATTAGAATGTGGTTCTTTTGACACAAGGGACACTGGCTGGAAGTGCTTGGGCTCCTTAGCGTGTGGAAGCTTCTGGTCTTTGGCTTGCTGCTTGCTGGAGGAGAGAAGGATTTGACCTTGGCCGGCTCGCTTCTTTGGATCTGCGTCACGGTGAGTGCTTGTATTCTGCGGCTCATAAAGGTCTTAAGATTGTCGAAAGTAGGCGGATCTGAGGAGGAGTTTACGTTCATTTCCCACTCATGTCGAGTCTGGGGGTCAAGTAGATCGACTACGATGTGGACGAGGAGATCTTCATGTGAACTAACTGGACGGCCTATGCCCTCAAGAGTATTAACCATTGAGGTTATGTTAAAGAAAATCTTTTGTAGTTCCGTAACTGACTCGAATTTCATGCGCTTTAGGTTGTTAAGTTTTGATAATGCCAGTCCCACTAGGATCCGTTTGTTCTCATAGTAGTCAGTTAGAATACGCCAAGCCCGTAGGTAGTTACTGGAGGTTGTAGGAAGCTCCTGAATGAGAGCAGCTGCCTCTCCTTTCAGGCTTACCTTTAGGTGCTGTAGTTTTTCAACCTCACTCATATCCACAGATCTGTCAATAATCGAGAGGAAGAGATCCTTGAAGGAGTACCAGTCCTCATACCGGCCATCGAAGGTAGGGAGATCCAAAGGGCGAACTACACTTTTAACTTGTGAGACCTTAACGTCGCTTGATTTCATCATTGTGGCAAATGAGTCTCTGTAGTCCAGAAGAGTTCCCATTTGAGTAGCGAAAACTTCCTCAGTTCTGTCCAACCAATCTTCAGTGCAGTAGGGATGTTCCTTTATTAACTCCTTGTATTTGGACATGAGAGTTGTGTGGTTCTCGGCGAATTGCGTTTTGTAGTTCTCGATCAGTTTGATCCTAGTTTCAACAGCTCCTCTGGTTATCTTGTCTTTCCCTTGTTTCCTTAGGTTTTCCACCGAGTGGGAAATCCACTGGTTTAATTTGATTTGAGTATTGATGATTTCGTCCATTTTAGGTTATGCGGACACGTGGCGGGTCGCAGGCGATCCTATCCGGCTCGAAGGACCAGAATGTTGGGGAACCAAGCAGCTCTCCGTTTGGATTTTAGTTAGGATAGGATTTAGTTTTAGTTAATTTAGGTTTAGATAGTTTATAGTATAGGTTTTAGTTAGGATAGATAGGTTTAGAGTAGGCTAGTTCGTTTTAGGTAGATGTTAAGTAATGTTCTTCTCCTCTTAAATACTGTTGTTATATTCTTGATGTTTTTAAATAAACACTGTCGAAAATTAAGCGGTGTACAATATTTCTTGAATAGGTGTATATAATAAAGTAAGAGCAAGTGACTCTTCACAGCGAGTAAGCGACTCGAAATTACTTAAAGCGAGCAAGTGACTCGAAGACTTTGAGCAAGTGGCTCAGAAACGTACTTGCCGAAGCAGATCCGAATAGATAAGAGAGCGTTTCCTGAGCTTTCGATCTATTTATAATCTCTCTACCTTCTGGAAAGTTCCAGCTGTTTCCAAGCGGAAGTGACGAACTGATTGGAATTCTCCAGAAGGCAGCGAGGTACAGGTGGAAAAACTAATTCCGAGCGTGGCGATACACCGGTAATTAGGCAGGTGAAAACAAAGTGTCGCCACGCTCTGCATTAGATGCTACCGATCGGGTAGAGCTATTTGGCAAGCGCACCAATTTTAAAGATCTCGAACATTTAGCTTAGGAAGTAGTTTAGGATAAGTTAGATTTAGTCTCAGTTTGTAGTCAATAAATTCCGTCTGTTTTAATCAGTCACGTCGTCACTTAATTTTACACTAGTTGCAAGCGAACATGCAATAACGCACTAGCAGCAAGCAAAGGCGAGCAAGCACTCGAAAAGTATGCGAATCAAGCGAAATAGAGCAAGCACTCTAAGTACAGACTTTGAAGAATTTGAGAAGCACTCAATACTTATAACGCACGTGATGCCAAGCAGCAAAAGAGGAAGTGCACTAGTTCGCACTCCTATTTATAGATCTTCCTTCCCAGAACCTTCCGCCTACGCTATTTCCTGCTACGGAACTTTCGGGAAGGTTCTGGAAAGGAAGTGACATGCATCTGAAAAAAGCCTTTAAACTTTTGGCAAAGTCAGTTGCAACTGACTTTGCTCCGCGGTTGGGACAGGTGATTGACCGCTGTCAACGCCTAACCTCACCTGTCACTTTTAGTCGAGCGCTGTCACTTGGCGCTTCGCGCGCGCCAGATTTGACTATCTCAAACAGGATGAGTCATCATTAAGATAAAATTTTTAGGAGAACGCAGCTGCCAAGATCGTTAACCCCCATGATAAATATTACAATTACTATTCCTATGGCGACGTCTAGCCGCCAATGTTATTTACGATAACATCCAATATGGCGATACACCACTACATGACCTTTGATCCCATGTCACAGGCCCAAAATTCCCCCGCCACCCACCCCTGTACCATGACAGTCCCCGGCCCCGCCTCGCACCCCTCTAAAAACCAATCATGGAACAGAATGACGGCCCCCCCCCCACCCCGCTTACCTCGAGTCTCCCCACCCCGCTTACCCCGAGTCCCCCCACCCGCTTGCCCCCCTCTTCCCCCCCTGAGATCCCTATGTCCCAGAATCCCCCTTACTCATCTACTGGTATATGACCGCGCATTGAAGTGGTACAATTTGTACAACAAATTTCAAACTGAAGGATGTGATTTATGTACCAGACTTAAGTGCAAATCTTCTTTCTGTAAAAGCCATCACAGATAATGATGGCGAGGTTCGCTTTAAGAAGAATGTGGTCCAAGTAACTCATCAACATATTAAAGTTATGGAAGGTAATATAGTTGAGAATGGTCTCTATGAACTTAAAACTACTCCCCTAATCAACGCAAAAACAACAAATTCATATATGTCATACAATGATGACAATAACAATGAAATTGAAAATTGGCACAAAAAGTTAGGACATATCAGCTACGATGCTATCAGAAGATTGAAAGATATGTCATATGGAATGCTTTCTTCGAATAAAAACGGAAAATATGATACGCAATGTGAAATATGTATCAAATCAAAACAAACAAGACTTCCTTTCAATATTGAAAGAAAACGAGCTTCCAGGCCGCTTGAATTGATCCACACTGATCTCTGTGGTCCAATCGAACCTGCCACTTGGGACGGAAAACGGTATGTGGCGACGTTTCTTGATGAATACACACATTTTACGATAATATATCTTCTTAAACATCAATATGAAGTAACTGAAATAGTAAAAGATTATGTAAGATTGGTAGAGAGAAAACTGAGTAGACAAGTGACAAAGGTCCGGAGTCATAATGGTAGAGAGTATGCCAATGAAGAATTGATGACCTGGTGTAGGAAACATGGAATAGAAATGAAATTACAGTACCTTATACTCCACAACAGAATGGAAGACCTGATTAAATCGAACACTTTTTGAAAAAATAAGAGCACTGTTGATCGATTCCGGATTGAAGAAAGAAATGTGGGGTAAAGCGGCCTATACACCACTCGAAGAATGGACTGGAGTAAAACCGAACTTAACGAACCTGAAAATCTTTGGTCAATAGTTTTTGCGAAGCAATTACACGGTTTAAAGAAATTAGATCCAAGATCCAACAAGTATATTTTCATTGGATATACCGAAAATGAATATAGGCTATGGGATTCTTAGAGATGAAAAATTATAGTCTCAAGAGATATTAGGATCGACAAAAATACAGAAGACAATGAAACATATAAGCCAGTTTACATAAAAGTGTCAGAAATTTCTAAAGCACAGCACGGGGAACCAGAAGGCGTTGAGGTAGAAGATGACGGACCATCTGAACGATTGAAGGCACCGAGAAGTAATAAAAATGCAGAGACTTCAGGAAGAATGAATAATCATAATGACGCGGGAAATTTGACTAATCAAAATACGTTAGACACGCATAACCCTTATGATCAAATCAATGATATAAGAAACACGGTGGATCTAAGCAGATCAAATCGAAATAGAAAGCTACCAGATCGTTATAACTGTCAATCATTCTTAACTTATTCACAAGCCATTGCAGGACCGAAAAGTGGTCAGTGGATAGAAGCAATTGAAGACGAAAAAAGGTCCCTTGAACAGAATCAAACCTGGGAAATGGTAAATGAGTCACAAGCAACTGGAAAAAGTATACTGATAAGCAAATGGGTGTTGCGTAAGGAAGAAAGTGGAAGGTATAAAGCGCGATTAGTCGATCGCGGAAACGAACAGATTTTTGGAGTACATTATTAGGATACATACAGTCCAGTAGTAAACTCTACTTCACTCAGAGTATTGCTTTCTCTTGTACCAAAAAACAAATATAAAATAGTGACTTTTGACATCAAAACTGCTTTCCTCTATGGAGAGTGGCAAGAAACATTGTACATGTATCTTCTTGAGGGATATGAAGGGGAAGGAAAGATGTGCAAACTTAAAAAGGCTTTGTACGTGTTGTGCCCTGCGTGGTGACTGCACGGAGCGGGTAGCGGGATCGGAAGAAGTCAGGCTCGTAGCATTTAAAGGATTAGAATCCACCGGGATAAATCCCAAAACTTGGAGTTTATTGATAGGATATAACCAAAGATCTGACAAGAGGTACAGAGTAACTCGCTGGAACGCATCGATGTGTTCTGTTCGAAATTTGGAGAGCGAGTCCCCGATTGGGGCTTGGAACGATAGTTTTGTTCGGTGCGGATGTTGCAATGGCGTGGGGCACTGACCAGGCGATGTGACTCGGTGCCTCGTCGCAAAACGTAATTTGGTCGCTATGCGCTTGCTTATTGCTGTACTAGTACTTTATTTCTTTCGTACACTGCATCATCCTTTTGAGAAAAGGATTTAGTAATCTGCTGAGTTAGTGCATTCCGGAGGCCAGCTTTGGGCTCGGGTGCAACATACGGTCTGAAGCAAGCACCGATGAGGTGGAACCGGAGATTTACCGATTTTTTAAAGAGAATTGGGTTACAAACTCTGAAAACAGACTGCTGTATTTTTCAAAACAAAAGTCTTTCTATCATTGTAATAATTTATGTAGAGGATGGAATAATTTTTAGCAAAAATATGGGTGAAATAAAATATTTACTGGAGGGACTGCAAACTGAGTTTTAGATGACGATTGATAAAAGACCTAAAATATATGTTGGCTTGGAAATAATTCAAATGGAGAATCAAATTAAATTACTTCAGAAGTCGTATACAACGAAAATTTTGGAATAATTCCATATGGAACATTCTAAAACTGTAAGTACACCAATCCATAATAGTGAAGTAGCTGATACAGAACAAAGCACAAATTTTCCCTATCGAGAGAGTGTGGGAAGTTTATTATATCTTTCAAATAAAATAAGGCCAGATATTGCATATGCTGTAGCTTATGAAAGTAGATATGTTAATAATCCAGGAAAGAAAAATGTAACAGATCTCAAACGAACGTTGAAGTACATAAAAGGGACCGTGAATTTTAGAATTAGCTACACTGACTCTAAAGAGGAAAATCAGTTAATTGCATACAGGGACTCGGATTTTACTGGTGATCAAGATACTCAAAGAAGTACTTCCGAATATCTTGTTTTCTACAATGGAAGACCAGTGGCTTGGTGTACAAAGCAACCGATAGTAGCCTTGTCCAGTGCGGAAGCCGAATATATTGCAGTAGCGGAGTGCACGAAAAAATTACTATATCTTAAGGTAATGATTCAAGAACTGACAGGGAACCACGTGAATACAACACTAAAACTGGATAATCAAAGTTCTTTTCCCTTAATTGAAAACAGAATAATGAATAAGAGATCAAAACACATTGATGTTCGGTATCACTTTATACACGAAAAAGTAAAAGAAAATGCGATTCAAAGCGAGTACTGTGAAACAAAGAAACAGTTAGCCGATATACAGGGTGTACCAAAACGCCCCTCCGATGGTGTCCCGCCTTGTCGTGGCGGAGGGGCTTGCGTGGGGTAATGATCCTGAGAGCTATGCCGGCGGGGACTCGTTCCCTGGCAGGTACTACCATGCCGGATTGGTCTCAGGGGAGCCTCCAGACTAAGAGGACACCAAACACAAACACACTTACACTTACACACATACATTTCTACACACACTTACACTCACCCTCATATGAGAGACGGTCGCGTTGCGGGGCCGTTCTCCCCGTTCGGGGGGATGGTCTGTCGTTCTGCCGCGGTGGTACCACGGGAGGGTACAGGAGATAAACCGGGTTCAGGTACTCCCCGGCCGCTCCCTAGTACAGGGGCCCGAACACCGTTTAACCAACGGGGAGGCTGCCCTATCAGGGGCGAATAATCTCGGGGCGGGTTGTAGTGCCGGTTGGTGACCGGATGGGACCCTGCAGCCCGTCCCGGGGGGCTCTCCCGAGGCCACCCGTGGATGCCTTAAAAAAGCTTAGCCGCCGCGGTGGCGCGGCCGGCCCCTTCTTGTTCCGGGGGGTTCGGATTTTCCGCGCGAGGACCGTCTCTCGACACACTTCGCACACACACAGATACACAAACACACACAGACATACACACAGACAGACGAGATGGGGAGGAATGGGCGGAGGCCCCTAAACTCAACAACCATGAAGGACAGTAAAAATAATGAACGTTCCCAAAAGTGCCAGAGAGAGGAGGAGGAGCTTCCCAGCTCAAGGGTAGGCGGAGCGGTGCGGACTCCAATTCCGGAGACGGAATGGGGCCGCCTGCGGCTCCCACCGAGGTGCGCAACAAGCGCACCAAAACGAGGCGCGTCGCCGTGGGGCCCACGGAGGACAGCGCTGGCGGGTCCGACGACTCGGACACGTCCGTTGCCTCCGTAGCGTCAGCGACGGAGACGGCAGTGCCGGCGTGCACGGTTGTGCTCAGCCGGCTGCCCGACGCGCTGACACAGGAGGTCCTCTCCCGGCGGGCGTCGGAGGCCTCATTGTCCTCCGTCGGTGAGGACTCGGATGCCTCAATGGCATCTGCGTCTTCACGTACGGGGAGGCCCGTTCGAAAGAGGTGTTAGGGCCTTCGCGGACGCGGCGATCGCCCGGGGCGAGGTCGCATTGGCGGTGTCGCTCGACATCGTCAATGCGTTCAACTCCCTCCCCTGGGGCAGGATCATGGAGGCGCTCGAGTACCATCGGGTGCCTCTGTGCCTGCAGCGGGTCGTCCGCGCCTACCTGTCGGACAGGACGGTCGGCTTTCCGGCCGCCGGTGGCCGGTTGGGGGTCAAGGACGTTACCCGAGGTGTCCCGCAGGGATCGGTTCTGGGACCCCTGCTGTGGAACCTCGGGTATGACAAAGTCCTGCGGGCCGCCCTCCCCGCTGGTACGGCACTGGTCTGCTACGCGGACGACACTCTAGTGCTGGCCAGCGAGGAGGACTGGAGAAGGACGTGCCGCCTCGCGGGTCTGGCAACCGCGCGGGTCGTGGCCGAGGTGGAGAACCTGGGTCTCCGCGTAGCCCCGCAGAAGACCGAGGCGGCCTGGATCAGTCGTCCTCGGAGTCTGCACGCCGGGCTGCCGGAGACCGGGATCATGGTACCTCGGAGTTCACCTTGACCACCGCTGGCGCTTCAAGGAGCACTTCGACAGGATCCTTCCCAGGGCGGAGAAGACGGCCGGCGTGTTATGCCGGCTCCTTCCCAATCTGGGCGGTCCTCTCGAGAAAGTCGGTCGGCTGTATGGTGGAGTCGTCAGGTCGCAAGTCCTGTACGGCTCTCCGGTATGGTCCGTGGCCTTATGCGGCGCTGGCAACGCCGCTACCCGAGCTCGGGTGGGCCGGCTACACCGCAGTGTAGCCATAAGGACCTGCCGGGGATATAGAACTATATCCCATCGTGCAGCCAGTGTGGTGGCCCGATCTCCCCCGTGGGAGATCGTAGCCCGCTCGCAGGCGCTCTATTACAGAGGCCTGTCCGACGCGCGGCAAAGGGGAGTCGCCACCACCGAGAAGATGGCCGACTTGAAGCGACAGTCCCGGCAGTATCTGGTGGACTCGTGGGTCAGCTGGCTCGACAAGCCGGGTATCGAGCCCACCAGGGCTGTCGGGGCTATCCGTCCGCATCTCCAACGCTGGGCGGATAGGGGTTTTGGGGGTGTCACGTACCGCCTGTGCCAGGTGCTCACCGGGCATGATTGCTTCGGTGCGTACCTGGCCAGGATTGGCAGGGAGGGCACGACCCGCTGCCACCATTGTGCGGCCGACCGGAACGACGCGCAGCACACGCTGGAATTCTGTCCAGCGTGGGCGGACGAGCGCGCCGTCCGGGTCGACGAGATAGAGACTCACGATCTCGCACTGTCGAGCATCGTGGGTCGGATGCTCGACGGCGCGGATCGTTGGGATGCGGTCGTCTCCTTCTGCGAGCACGTAATGCTCGCGAAGGAGACAGCCGAGAGGCCTCGGGAGCCGCAACGCCATCCCGAGCGGCGTGGATCCCCCGGGCGGAGGGGCAGGGGGAGGAGAAGGAGGCCCGACCTCCAGGCTCCACCTCCTCTTCCCTCCCCTCCTTCCGGAACATCTACGGGGGACGGCCGCGGGATAGAGCCACGGCTCTCCCGTGGTACAATAACGTCCGCGCGGCCGGCTGGGGGGCTGAGTCCCTCCTTTGCACTCCGGCCGCGTGAAGGCCAAACAACAAAAGTGTATCGAAGGGGGGAGGGCATTCCCTCCCTCCGGGCATGTGGCACTATCAGTGCCGAGACAGAGGCGGGTCCTGGTAGCATCCTCTGGTCTCCCCAGGGCCCGCCCCGTCATGTCTTCGAGGTCACCGCAGTGTTTTTGTGGGTGCAAGCCCCATATAACCCCGCCTCTCCCCCCAGAGAGACGGGGTATCCGTTAGGGGATTTTCACTGCGTCAAAAAAAGGCCCTGAGAAGGGCCGAATTTCTAGACGGCTCTTCTATCCGGCTGGTAGCCCTCCGGGTGACCCTTGGTATCCTTGGCGGCACTCGCTGCTGTTCACCTAGCTAGCTCGTGGAAAACGGTAGAGGGGCGGAGTGATAACGGAGAGAGAAAGGAAGCTAAAGAACCCACGCGGATGGGTGGCGAAGATGTTTATTCGGCCGGAAACGGCCGGAACCCAAAGCCCCAACGCTCGCGTCCGCGGCTTTTCCGCAGCCGTTTACAATTTTAATAGAATAACCCGGCCTAAACGCGCTCGTCGTGCGCTCTCAGACAACGATTCGAACACGTCAGTGATACTATGGAAGCTCGGTTCAAACGTCGCCGTTTGAATCGTACCGGTCGCGGATCGCTTTCGGAGACCGATGGTATGGCCTCGAAACTCGGAAAGTCCAGTTAACGTGCAATTCCAACTACGGCGATGACAGCCGCGTCGCTCCTGGCTTTCGTTCGCCTCACAATCTAAGCAACCGCAGAACCGGGGACTTTGCGACGACCAGAAGGGTCGCGCCAAGAGTTGACCGCTCAAGTGACCGGTGGTCACTCGCGCTAGGGATGCCTCTCAGGAGCGTAACGGCCGACACCGAGACCAACAGATATTTAGGCAGGCAGGTAGAATCGCTGGGCTTACCGGAAAACTCTGTTCTAGCTGCTATAGAGAGTCGCCTTGTTCGCTTCGTCGCTCGCTCGCACAAATGGTTTGCTCACTACGTCGGTCGCTCGCAAAGTGACCGGCTTCCGGTCCTACCTCAATTTCGACCCAGCGTTACGTTGCCGCTTTACCTGTTCGATCTCTCGGTGCCGGCGTGTCGATCAGTATCGATCGGTATCGAGGGCTGACGTATCGATCCCGCGCGCTGGGATCGATCGCCTCGCAACGCTTCGCTAGACGCCGCTGTCTTCAGTCGGCGTCGGCTGGGAGCTCCTACGTCACGACGGCTGCTGTCTGACGTCACGGCTACTGTTCAGGCTTCCAGACTCCCGACTTAATTCCCATATACGAAACACTGCGAAGCTCACTTCTTCCGATAATTATTTTAACTGTAACCCGCCGTCATATGCCTACCAATTGTCAAGCGCACATCGGCAGAGGCTAATTGCCCTTCTATAGATTTTCTCCTCTTCTGAGTCTCTGCGCCTTTTCTAATTTTATTGCCGAAATCCTCCGCTACTCATCTGGCATGCAGATGACATTTTTCACCCGGCTAGTTTACTCTAATGACTTCTGCGAAGTCCATTTTATTGCTCAGGTACGTCCAGGCGGCGAGCGTCTTCACCTCTCCTCCCTGGCCCAGGGAAAAACCCTTCCTCCCCCTGAAGGGCACCAAGACTCTTGGTGCCACTTCTTCCGTTTCCTGCTCTCCACTCTTTCCTAGCTTTTACCCCCACTCCTTTCCGCTGGCCAATCGGAGCTATTCGCCGATTTTAGGTTCGACACGATTTTCCTACATATACTACCGCACTTAATTTCTAAACTCAGAACCAACATTACTGTGCGAACCACTACACCTAGAATCAAAGTCGAACACTTATTTTCGACATTTCAACGTATATTCTCGGTGTGGATCAATTAGCGCAGGGATTCTCCCGCTCAAAAATTAAGCGACTCAAATATTACAACCTGTCGTGAGTGGTTATCTCGAGTGTCTATTACACTCAATTCAACGTTTGTAAATACATGTAATTTCCAGTCATTAGCCATACAGGCTTATGACTGCTGATTAAAATATTAAGTTTCACCAGAAACACATCTCAGAGCATACATCCTTTGAGGCCTTACAACCCTCACATCGAGGAGCTCTAAACAGCTACCGTCGTCTCTGTAGGCTCTGAGCGGCCCGATCGGCTCCTCTGGCGGACCGGCACCCTCTTCATGGCTCGCGGCCTTTCGCCTCTCCGGGCGCTTTCCACGAGCTTGTCTCCCGCTCCTCGATCGACTCGATGTAGTTGTCGCTAGATAGGGGCTCGACAAAAGAGGCATTCCTTAAGTAAATGTGCCCATAACCTAGGCAGTAACCCTTGGAGCGACGGTTGTTCGTAGTTCGCGGCGAGTGCGCGGCGAGAGCGCTTCAGAGCGGGCGACTTGTGACAGGCAATTCTGCCCCTTCACACTTTCTTTTCAATCACCTTACCTGCCCCGGTCCACAGATTCTGACCTACAGGTTATGGGCCCAGAAAATCTCGGAAATCGGGGTGCTTTCGGAAAGTGAGTGATCGCGAAACGTGATCGATAGACCCTTTGAGGTTAGACCATCGCGCCGCGCCACGTGCTACGATGAGCTTCGCAACCGTGCAAATCGAATCCTTGAACAAGGAAAATTACGACACGTGGATGATGCAAATGCAAGCTTTGCTAGTCAAAAACGACGCGTGGAAGTATGTAAGTGGCGAATGTGTAAAACCCGCCGTTGTTGTTGGTGACGCTACATCGGAAAGTGTTGCGAAGGAATGGACGAAGAATGATAACAAGGCGAAATCGTACATTATCTTATCGATAAGCCCGCCTGAGCTCAAACAGATCAAGAACTGTGAAACGTCTCGCGAAGTGTGGTTGAAACTTCGAGAAATATATCAATCGAGAGGTACGGCGCGGAAAGCCACGCTTCTAAAGCAACTCATGTTGCAAGAATGGAAGAAAACGAAGACATTTGTCAACACATTCGGAAGTTCTTCGATGCAATCGATAAATTGAAGTGAAGTGGAAGTGCAAATAAACCAAGGTCTGCTTGCGATAATGCTTTTGTACAGTCTACCGATATCTTTCGAAAATTTCTGTTGCGCGATTGAATCGCGTGACGAGCTGCCGCCTCCCGAAACGCTTCGCATTAAAATCATTGAAGAGAGTGACGCGCGGAATAACAACGCTCAGGGTGCAATGATAGCGAACAAAGGTGCTCGGAAATATTGGAATCGGAAGAAGAAAACGGAAAGACATGATTCGACTAATAAGGAAGTGTTCAAGTATCAGTGCCACCGCTGTCGAAAATACGGACACAAAGCCGCAGATTGCAGGAAGGCAAGCGACGATCGCCGATCAACGGCGAACAAAGCCGAAGACGTGGGACTGTGTTGTGCGCTTGAATATGTGAACAAAGGCGAGGGGCTGCACGTGGACGGCCCGAACATTGCCGGAAGTTGGTGCATAGACAGTGGCGCGACGTCGCACTTGTGTAATAACTTAAATGATTTTGCGGACATAGAATACTCAAATAAAGGAAAGTTAAATTTGGCGAATAGTGTTTCGACGAAAATTACGGGGAGAGGAACGGTTTCCTTCGAGACAACAACGCGCGGAGACGCGAAAAACATTCATTTAAGTGACACGCTGTACGTACCGGATCTTCGAACGAATCTGTTATCAGTTTCTAAAATTACTGATAAAAATTACGAAGTGACGTTTAACAAAACCGGTGCCGTGGTAAGTGACCGTGACCGAAGAGCGAAACTAGTGGCGAAGCGCATCGGGGGGTTATATTATGTGCAGAATAACTCGTGCGTCGAATGTAAGACTGTTTCGGAACAGTCTTCGCCAAATACGTCCGGAACGCTTTTGTTGTGGCATCGACGCCTCGGACACGTAAATGTGAAGGACCTTCTCGACGCGACGCGCGGAGAAGTTATACAGGGAATCGACTTGCAAGGGCGTGATGCAGAGTTGACGTGCGACCTCTGCCTTCGCGGAAAGATCACGAGAACACCCTTCCCGAAGAAGTCAGAACGTAAAACAGAGCTATTGGAGATTATCCACTCTGACGTGTGTGGTCCTATGAGAGTTACTTCACACGGAAAGGCCAAATATTTTGCAAGGTTCATCGACGACCACTCGAGATGGGGAGAAGTGCATTTCCTGAAGTCGAAGGACGAAGTTTTCACAGCTTTTAAGGACTTCAAGCAGCGCGCCGAAAATCTTAAGGGAAGAAGAATAAAATTTCTACAGTCCGACAATGGAGGCGAGTATATGAGCAACCAGTTCAATAGATATTTGGAGGAGCGCGGAATTGCGAGAAGATTGTCCATCGCGAGAAATCCGGAACAAAATGGTATCGCGGAAAGAAAAAACCGAACATTGTTGGATACCGCGAGATGTCTTTTGTTAGAAGCAGATTTGCCTTCATCGTTCTGGGCCGAAGCGAGTAATACCGCAAATTACATTAGGAATGGATGTCCGACTAAAAGCTTAAAAAATGGGACTCCGTATGAGGCCTGGACAGGTCGAAAGCCGAACGTGAGCCATGTGAGAGAATTCGGCAGCCGTGTATTCTGTTGAAATCGAGAACCAAACAAAGACAAGTTTCAGTCACGCTGCAAGGAGGGTATTCTTATTGGCTACTCCGAACAATCCAAAGGATACAGGGTTTGGTTACCCAAGGAACATAGAGTGGAAGTCGTGCGAACCGTAAAGTTCCGAGAAGATGAACGCACACAAATTGAAGAGCGCGAGAGACACATACAAGACAAATCGCGAGACGACGCAGCAAAAGATGCAGCGCCTCACACGATTGATATCGACTTGACACCTCCGGATGAATCAGAGAACGACAACACTGTCGACGATGCATACCCTGAACTTCTCGATGAATTCCTGGAGGAGAAAGAACATTTGGAGCAACAACCGGACACGCGGAGAAGAGGTCCAGGAAGACCGAAGTTAGTCCGTACCGGTTTGAGGGAAAGACCACGAAAGCTGTATCACGAGCTACGCGAACGCGCAGGGAACGCAGAAGAAGACTATGCCCTTGTGCCGGGAACTCCCTTGAAAGAAGCACTGTCTAGTCCACATGCGGAGGAAGGGTTCCAAGCAATGGCTATTGAAGTCTGGTCAATTTTGAAAAATGACACGTGGACGATAATCCCTCGGCCAGAAGGTCGTGACATAATCGGCAGCCGAATGGTTTTAAAAAACAAATATCGGCCGGATGGAAGCATCGAGAAAAGGAAAGTGCGTATTGTCGCACAAGCTTTATCTCAACGTCCGCTGGTATCCACTTCAATGAAACTTTCGCTCCGGTTGCCAGGCTCAGTTCGATTCGATTGCTGACCGCAATCGCAGCCCAACGTTGCATGTTTGTGAAGCAGCTGGATGTTACAACCGCGTATCTAAATGGCATACTAGAGGAGGAAATATTCATGTCGCCACCTAAAATGCTCAACGAAGCCCTTGAGGCGGTTATTAATTCGAAAGGAAATGACAGTCCAACGAGCATCAAGGCGAAGCAAATGCTACGCGACTTATCGACCGGTGACAGAGTCTGTCTCCTGAAGAAATCTTTGTACGGTCTGCGTCAGGCCGGAAAATGCTGGTTCGTCCGCGTGAACGATGTCTTAAGAAAATATGGGATGTCTCCTTGTCACGCTGATCATTGTGTATACCACGCTGGTCAAGGGGAAGACTTACTGCTTATCCCCATATACGTCCACGATATCTTAATTGTGTCTCGAAATAAGAAGGCGAAGAAGCAATGAAGGAGAATTTATCCCGAGAATTCGAAATTAAGGACCTCGGAAGCGTACGCTATTGTCTTGGCATTTAGTTTTCTCGGAAGGACGGTAAGATCGCTATGCATCAGAGATGTTTTATCACAGAAATCTTGCAACGTTTTGGCATGGCCGAATCAAGGCCTGTTAGCTCTCCCGTCGATCATAACGTGAAGCTAACGAAACCAGAGGACGTTCCCAGTTCTGGCGAACGAAGATTACCATACCGGGAACTATAGTGGGGCCGCTGAGAGAATGAACACGGTGAGGGAGGGTAACCAGGCGGACCGAGCCGAAATTTTACCCTCTCCAATTACGCTGTAGGTGTTTTCTAGCCTGGCTTCCCCTCACGCGCTTTCTACCCACACATGCTGCGCGCCTTGTAGCCACGCTCTGCGTCTGTGTTTGAGATTTCAACTGAGACGACGGGGTCCCGCCTCTACTCACTTTCTTAATACAGAGAGTGATTCTAATTCTCATTATACGTCACTGCTCGCGCGATACCTCCTTACCTCTTCAATGCGGACTTTATAAGGGATTACCGATCTACGATGATGATTGACTCTGGGCAAGAGTCATTTATTACACTTCTCACAAAAATTAATGCATCACTTTTTTGACCGAAAAATCACCGATTTTTGAAGCGGCATAACTCGGCTCGATAAAATCGTACAGTAGTTTTTCAATACTCATTTTATAGCTTGAAGCTTCCTCTTTCATAGCCTGTATCGCATTTTTGCTTACAATAACTTGTCTGTTATTAAACAAATGAAAACTCGAGCTATCTTTTTTCTGTTCGAATTATGCAAGTTCAAGAGAGTTCACGGAGTTGTAAATTTTTTTTGGTTAATTCACATTAATGTTATCTTGCAAAGGAAAGCTCCCTCTTCAAAATGAGCTATTGGAAAGTATGGTACAATTTTAAAAAAAATTGTTTATCGAACTATTATTAAGAAGTGTGTCGCGACCATTGGAATTGCGGAATTCGAACAGAAAAAAGATAGGTCGAGTTTTCATTTGTTTAGTAACAGACAAATTATTGTAAGCAAAAATGCGATATAGGCTCTGAAAAAGGAAGCTTCAAGCTATAAAATGAGTATTAAAAATCTACTATACGATTTTATCGAGCCGAGTTTTGCCGCTCCAATAATCGGTGATAATTCGGTCAAAAAAAGTGATGCTTTAATTTTTGTGAGAAGTGTATTTTATGGTTAACTTAGAGGCAGGGATTATGACTTTTCTTCGGCTTGCCCAGAGTCAATCATCACCGTAGGTAATCCCTTACAAAGTCCGCATTGGATAGGTAAGCAGGTATCGCGCGAGCAGTGACGGTCCCCGGTTAATTGTTTTTATTCAACACTTCAAATCGCTTTGCCACCCTGGACGAAACAGTAGTCGGCAGGTAGAGGAAACTCCACGTAATATTTTTAAGTCAGTCTTCGAGTGGCCAATCTACCCCAACATTACTTCATTTGCAAATTACAAGTTTACTTGAAACAACAATCCTTATAATATATCAATTAATCCTGATCAATGAGAAATCATAAAGTAAAATCACAGTAATCTCGTGTGATGAAAATAGTATCTGATTTTCGTCTAAATAAGCGATTCAATGCAAAAGAACTGATCCGTCTTAAGAAAAATGGCTGTCAACCCTGGCTTGCGGGTCGCCCAATGTGTCAAACAGAGACAGACGCAGGTTCTCTTTATCTAAGTTAGGCTGACCCTATTGAGCCAGGCAACCAATAGTGAGGCTGTAGGTGCATAGGTCCTAGGACCGCGACGCACCCAAGTGTCAAGGGAAGTGGCACTGACTGCGCTTGGGTGAAGGAAATCTCGAGTTCATTCTCTCAGCGGCCTCACTATAGTAGGTGCTCTCATGTACCTGACCGTCGCTACAAGACCGGATATCACGTACGCCGTCGGATATTTGAGTCAATTTAACGACTGCTTCCGATCTGTTCACTGGGCCGTCGCTAAACGTGTCTTACGATATTTGAAGGGAACGATGGACCTGGGTTTATCTTTTGAGAGGGATCTTAGCCCATTGGAAGGTTTCGTGGACTCTGACTTGGGAAGTTGCCTGATCGACAGGCGATCCTTTACAGGATACATCTTTAAGTTGAGTGGAGCGGCCGTATCTTGTGTTCAGACTTCCAGACTCCCGATTTAATTTCCACTTGCGGAACATTACGAAGCTCACCTTTCCTGATACATTAATTATTTTATCATTAATGAGCCGTTATATTCTCAGGACTTATCAATTCTTAAGCGCACATCTGCAGAGGCTAATTACATTTACACACATTTTCGCCTCTTCTGACTTTCTGCGGCTTTTCACATTTTATTGCCGAAATCTTCCGTTGCTCATCTGGCTTGCAGATGATATTTGTCACCTGGCTACTTTACCCTGATTACTATTTCTGCGAAGTCAGTTTTATTAGTCAGGTATGTCCAGGCGGCGAGCGCCTCACCTCTCCTCCCTGGAGCGGAAAAACCCTTCCGCCCCCTTCAAGGGTGCCGAAATTCTCGGTGCCACTTTCTCATCTTTCTGATCTCCATTCCTCGCTCTTCTTTCCTTCACTCCTCTCCACTGTCCAATCAGGATCATTCTCCGATTTTGGCTTCGACCAAAAATTCTTATAAATACCACCGCACTTAGTTTCTAAGTTAGAATCACTATTACTGTGCGAACCACCGGGACTCATATTCAAGTCGAACATTCATTTTCGACTAATTACAACGTAAAACTTCTCTGTGGAACAATTCGCCCAGGGCTTCTCCCGCTCAACATTAGCGATTCGGACACTATTTCCTTTCGCGAGCGGTCATAGAGAGTGTCCATGACACTCGACTTAACCAATTGTACATAAGTATCCATTTCCAGTCATTAGCCATAGAGGCTTGTGGCTGCTGAATAAATATTTAGTTTCACCCGAAACTCATCACTGAGCATTTTTTCTCAAGGCTTTACAACCCTCACATCAAGGAGCTCTAACATCTTGGGAATCGAGGAAACAGAGAACGGTTGCTCTCCCATCCACCGAGGCCGAGTACATGGCCATCACGGAAGCTGCGAAAGAGCTAATCCATCTACACAACTTCTTGGCGGAATTGGGTCTGAACGATGTGACAGACGTCGTGTTGTTCAACGACAATCAAGGGGCCAAATACTCGGCAGAAAGTGCTTCATTCTCGGCTAGAAGCAAGCATATTGACCTGAGGCATCATTTCATCCGAGAGCTCCTGGATAATCGGCAACTGAAGATTTCGTACATCCCAACGGAGGACATACCAGCCGAAATGCTGACGAAAGGATTGCCAGGGCCAAAGCACAGGCAGTGTTTTGCGGCAGTAGGATTTCGTCCTGTTGCTTGCGCTCATAGGTTGATGCGCGTCTCGAGGGGAAGTGTTAGTATGGTGGTATATCTTACCGGCGATACGCACCTCAACTGCCAGGCGTCACCAACAAGTGAGACTGTACGAAGAGCGCCCTGATAGCGCCGATGTTCGCGACCCTCACCCGCTCATGCCTTCACTTCGCTATAAGCCTGTAAATCGGGCGGCACACGTGAGCGTGCAGTCAACATTAATAAAGGGATCTATCCAGTTATATCTATCTTTTCAATCACCTTACCTGCACCGGTCTACGGATTCTGACCTACAAATACTTCGTACCATATTTCCGCGCGGCGTATCACCTTTTAGTCGGCACACTTTAGCGAAGTTAGAGGCAGTCAGCAATTTCTTCCGATACCATTTTCATCCCTGATCGTTTGCTTGATCACGGGTATCATTTTTTTTACATGGGTGAAATCCTCATGGATTCCACGCCCCCCTGAGGAAGGGACGGGGATATGCCGGACTCTTACCGGCTAAAACCCCCATGGTGGCCAGCCTCTGGGGCCCTCCAGGGCGGACTCTGGGAACTCTGGACGAACAACATCCAGAGCCCGCCCTGCTTGGCTGTTCGGCGCGCTGCGCACTACCTCCCGGGGGGGCCCGTGTCTCGGACCCCCCGGTAACCTGCTCTTTGGCGACTAGGCGGGCCACACACTTAGTCGCCCCTCACCGGGCCCTTTCCGCGGAGGGGTCCCTGTCCTCAGCAGGGACCCCCTATGGGCCGGTGGAGCTTTCGCGCGACGGGGCTGTGGCCCCCGCCGCGCATTCTCGTAAAACTAAAAAACAACGAGGGGAGGGGCGGTCCGGTTAGAGCGTATAGGCCCCTCGCCGGAGCCGTCTGCCCCTCGCCCTCGCCCGTCCTCGGCGACCGGGAGCTTGGCGCCGCTCCCGGTCGTGTTCGGCGGCCTCCTTCTGCGAGAGAACGGTCTCGCAGCAGGAGGCCACCGCCGTCCAATTCTCCTCGCCGGCGACCATGGCTTGTACGACGGCCGCCGGCGAGAGATTTTCCCCTATTTGGCCGACCAGGACGACACGCTCAGCATCCCACGAGGGACACTCCTCGAGGGTGTGCTGAGCGTCGCCCCGGTCGGCTCCGCAGTGGTGGCAGCGGGTGTTCGCCTCCCGCCCAATGCGTGCCAGATACTCGCCGAAGCAACCATGCCCGGCGAGCATCTGGCACGTCCTGTAGGTGACGCCGTGTCTCCTACCGCTATCCACCCACTCCGCCAAGGAGGGGAGGATAGCCCCGACAGCCTTGCTGGGTGCGTGGCGCGGCTCGGACAGCCACGTCCGCCACCTCTCCACCAGGGTCTGTCGAGCCTGAACCTCGCGGTGGTGGGTTGTTACATCTCGCCCAACTGCGGCCTCGACGCGTTCGAGGCGTACCTGGGTGAGGTCGGCAGGTGCATTTCGCGCACACGGCCGCGCCCGGTGCTTGTCCTGGGGGACTTCAACGCCCACGCTAGGGCGTGGGGCAACCCCCGGGACGACGCAAGGGGCGGGATGCTGCTGGATTGGGCGGCTCAGCACGACCTCCGGTTAGTCAACCGGGGGTCCGTTAGCACGTACGTGCGGTGGAATGGGGAGTCGGTGGTCGATTTGACCTTCGGCTCCCCGGCTGCTGTGCGCCGTGTGTACGGGTGGCGGGTTGCGGAAGAGCAGGAAACGCTCTCGGACCACCTCTATCTGACGATGGAGGTGGTCGCCGCGCCCGTCGCCCGGACGCGCCGCCCGCCGGCAGCAGGCAACCCTCGTGGTAGAGGAGACAACCCACCACCGCGATGGGCGCTGAGGCGCCTGGACCGGAACGCTCTCATGGCGGCAGCGATAGCCGTGGCCTGGCGGGACGAGTCGGGAGACGAGCACGAGTCTCCCGACCCGGACGAGGCGGCCGAGTCTCTTCGGGGCGCAATGACGTCGATCTGCGACGTCGCAATGACCCGGGCCCGGCCGCCCCGCGTCGGCGGGGTGTACTGGTGGACGCAGGACATTGCTGTCCTGCGCTCCGCCTGCGTCCACCGCAGGCGCCAGTACACCCGCGCCAGGAGACGGCGCGGTCAGGTCGGGGCGGAGGTGGCCCAGCTGTATGCGGCGTACCGCGAGTCATCGGTCGCCCTGCAGCGGGCCATCAAAGCCGCCAAGGCCAGAGCCTGGGACGAGCTCGTCGCCACATTGGACGGGGACCGTGGGGGTGCCCATATAAGATCGTCATGGGACGATTATGTCCATGGGCGCCCCCAACGACGGAGCTGCTTGACCCCCCGTTTCTCGACCGGGTGGTGACTACTCTGTTCCCTGCTGGAGCAGAGGACCCCACCCCCGGTCGGCCTCGTCCCCGTTTTGTGTGGGATGAGGCCACCATGGGGGTCACTGGCGGCGAGCTCGACGCAGCGATCAGGCGTCTCCGGGCCCGTGCGAACAAGGCGCCGGGCCCGCACGGTATCCCAGGCAGGGCCTTGGCCATGGCCATGAGTGTCCTGGTCCCGCGCCTTGGACAGCTGTTCAACAGCTGCCTGGAGCGCGGTAGGTTCCCCCGCTGCTGGAAGCGGGCGCGACTGGTCCTCCTCCGGAAGGATGGACGGCCCGCGGACTCTCCCTCCGCGTACCGGCCCATCTGTTTGCTGGACGAGGCGGGCAAACTTTTCGAGCGATTTATCGCCAACCGCCTCGTCCGGCACCTGTCGGCGACAGGTCCGGACCTCGACGACGGGCAGTTCGGCTTCCGCCAGGGACGCTCAACCGTGGACGCGATCTTGCGTCTGCGGTCCCTGGCGGAGTCGGCTGCAGCCCAGGGCGGGGTGTGTTTGGCTATATCCCTAGATATAGTCAACGCTTTCAACACCCTGCCCTGGTGGGTCATCCGGGAGGCGCTCGAGCACCATCGGGTGCCTCCTGAGTTGAGGGCCGTCGTCGAGGACTACCTCGCCGACAGGTACATCGAGTACATGGGCCGGACGCAACAGAACGTGAGGGAGACGTACGCCGGGGTTCCGCAAGGGTCCGTGTTGGGCCCCCTGCTATGGGACCTCGGCTACGACTACGTCCTGCGGGCCGGCCTCCCCGCTGGCGTAGCACTCATCTGCTACGCCGATGACACCCTCGTGGTGTCCAGCGGGGAGGACAAAGTGAGGACCAGCTGCGTCGCGGAGATGGCGGTGGCCTGTGTCGTCGCCCGGATCCACCGACTGGGCCTGCGGGTGGCCCCCGAAAAGACCGAGGCGATCTGGCTCTACGATCGCCGTCGGTCTGCGGGGCCGTCCGTCCAGCGGTGGATCGCGGTGGGAGGTGCCCGTGTCCGGGTGAGCGATACCATGAGGTATCTCGGGCTCACCCTGGACAGCCGCTGGCGCTTCAACGATCATTTTGACCGGCTGCTCCCCCGAGTTCAGAAGGCAGCGGGCGCTTTGGGTCGCCTGCTGCCAAACATCGGGGGACCGTGGGAGGGGGTCCGACGCCTATACGCGGGAGTCGTCCGTTCCATGGTGCTCTATGGAGCACCAGTTTGGGCGGACGATCTGGCGGCCAGTCGGCGCAATCGTACCCTGTTGTTCAGGGTGCAGCGTCCGATGGCCGTCAGGGTCGTGCGGGGCTACCGCACGATCTCCCTGGCGTCGGCAACCCTCCTAGCGAGGTTTCCGCCCCTGGATATCCTGGCGGCGGGGGACGCGAGGACCTACGCTGGTCTTCGCGCCCTTCGAGACGGGGGCGGAACACCCACAGAACGGTCGGTCAAGGAGTTGAAGCGTCAGACCCGGCGGCTCGTTGTTGAGATGTGGCGGGGGAGACTGGAGAATCCAGAACACTCCCGTCACAGAGCCGTTGGGGCGATTCTGCCGAGCCTCGAAGCTTGGCTGAGTCGCGGCAGGGGTCAACTCTCCTACCGTGCGACTCAGGTGCTCACCGGGCACGGTTGCTTCGGGGAGTACCTGTGTCGCATCGGAAAGGAGGCGACGCCACAGTGCCACCATTGCGACGGGGACCGGGACACGGCGCAGCACACGCTCCAGTACTGCAGTGCGTGGGCCCAGCAGCGCCGTGTCCTGGTCCGGCAAATTGGTTGTGACCTCTCGCTGCCGACGGTCATCAGAATGATCCTCGGCAGCGGGAGGTCGTGGAGGGCTTTCCTCGCTTTTTGCGAGGAAGTGCTCCTCCAAAAGGAGGAGGCGGAGCGGTGGCAACAGAGGACGGACCCCTTCCGCTTGGAGAGGGCCCGTCCTCGCCGCCGTGCCGCGCGGGGGGATCGAGTCCGCCCGCAGTAAAAGCGACGCCCCGGCTCTGTGGCGGATCTCAACCCGCTGACGGGCCGGGTGCGTGCCGAGGGGTCGTGTGGCGGCAGTGTGGTGGCTCTGCCGCCCGCCTGTAGCGGCCCCGAGGCGGGGCGGGGAATGTAGTGGTCGCGCGTCCCGCCCAATTTGGCTTGTTGGTGATCCGGGAGGCGTGGTTCGCTCCTCCTTCACGGTTGGTGAAGGAGCGGGTCGAGCCGCGCCCTCCCGGGCTCGGAGGGGGGTGCCTCCCTCTCTCGCGCGAGCGAGGGGCGATGGTTAACCCCCTCTCCACGAGAAGTGCCCCCAGAAGGGGGCGGGCGCGGGGCGACACCGGTAGTGTTCGACAAGAGTTCCCAGTGTCGCCCCATTACGCGCGAAGGATGGCCACCGTGGGGTTTTAGCCGGTAAGAGTCCGGCACTCCCCCTCCGCCCCCACCAGGGCGGCGGGGGGTCCATGAGGATTTGCCCACGAAAAAAAAAAAGGTATTGAGCCTCCAATTCCCAGGGGGGAATACCAGCCACGGCGCTCGCCGCAGCACCGGAGATGGTGCAATAGCCCCCGGCGACACGGATGGCCATACGACGGTGCAACCGCCCGTCTAGGCGGCGACACCGCGCGCTGGCCACCATGCTGGTCGCCCAGACTGGGGCGCCATACGTCAGTATGGACCGCACCACCCCTGCATACAAACGGCGAGCCCGTCCTCCCGCTCCCCCCGCGTTGGGCAACAGCCGGCAAAGCGCGCCGGCTGCAGCCTCGACGCGCGGGGCGAGGCGGTCAAAGTGCACCTCGGAGCGCCACTGTCAAGCAATGCGCCGACCGCGGCGTCACCCAGTGTTAAATAATGATCTATTTAATTTGTTAATCATGTGAATCCTTGGAGCCCTCCAAGAGACCTATTCATAATCCACTCCTACATAACCCTTCCTGTCAAATACGGCCCTGCTCATGGTGTCCCAGCCTTACTCTGAGATCACTAGATGCTGATCAATGGCCGATCAACCTAGGTATGCGCCATGCGCACACTCTGGTGATCATCTCATGAACTGTTCTACCTGTTCGTTATCTCTCGGGCGCTGATATCTCTCTCGCCTCGAGGACGTCGAACAGTAAGCATCTAATCATTTTCACCTGTCCTGATCATGTACCTTTCTCAAGCCACATGGCTAACGGGAATCACATAGTGATTCCCACTTGATCTCCTTGATCATTAAAAGCCCTTCTCACGAGGACTTGTAGCCAGGCCATAATTGTGACCTTCTGTGCATCAACGGCTGCAATACTCTGCTCATGTAGGAGCTAACCCCTCCTACACTAACCTATGAACCTTACTCAGATCTAATCCTCATGTGTGTCAAGTTCCTTTCAGGAGCTTTTAGTACATCAACAAGCACACATTGTCCAGATCAGTCCTGTTCACCTCCAACCATGCTCCTAACAAATGGTTGTATTTTTGACTCATCTATCGATCGACTAGTTCGATAGATGACCTGTACATATCGTTGTAAATTCATGTAAATAGCACACGGCAACACGAATGTCACCGGACATTCCCATGTTAATAAATCAGAACACCTAGTCATTTTATAATACAGTCCACTTATTATTTCGTTATACCCACCACCTTACTCATGAGTTTATCAAACACCCACAGACAGCCCGACCCGAAGGGGTGGACCTAGCCTCCTACGAGCGCAGAACCACATGGCCTGCGTTTGCTTGATCACGGGTATCATTCTCAATCTGTAATCGCGACTCTTGCCATTGCAAGAGCATTGCCATGTGTCATTCTGATTCAGATTTGAATTCCGTTTCCCCGAGATCGGGCTTCTCTGCGTTTGGGCCGTAATCCTTGTCACACGATTGAGCTTTCTGTTGATACGAAGAGGTTCTCGCTGCTTTCTTGTATTCCTTCGCCTTTTCCACCGCGTGTCTACGATATTCTTCCATTCTTACCAAAATTGCCGACGGTCTCTTATTCATTGCCAAAGCTGTCCTGCTCAATACTGCTTTATTATTCAGCTTGACGATAGATCCGCCAACTCTACCCTGATAAGAGCCCTTTCGCGTTAAATTAATCTGTCTTCCTCCACAGTGTGTGGCAATGATATTATTCGCACACTCCGCGATGTTAGTATAATATTTAGGTCATACAGGGTGTCCCAAAAATGTAGTAAAATACTACCGCCATCGTGTTCGGATGGTATTTACGAACAAAATGGCAGGTTTGAAAATTGTTGTTCAGCCCTCAATATCGAGTTATTAAACATTTACTTATGCTCCGCCCATCGGACTCTTAGCGAGTCAGGGACAGCTATCGCCTGCTCCTAGAATAAGGGAGGTGACAAAAACATCTTGACGGTCTGCCTGTGAGAAATGCGATGGAGGATCAACCGGTGCTCAACCGTTCGGTTTGCCACAAACGAAACAATTGCCGCCTCGGTGCGGTCGCACCGACGGCCTAGCCGGCGGGTCGCTGTATCTGTCGTTCTCGACATCCGAACACGGTACGGCATCGCCTAACGAAAGCTTCTTGGCCATTGCTCTTGCTTTCCCACTTTCTTAATATGTACTTACGGTAACCAATATCCCTGATTAGTTGTTTCGCGACGCCCGATTAGATCCAATTAAATCCGATCAAATCCAGTGAATCAACTTTACCAAGGGCTTGCGATATCTTTTTTTTTACAAGTATCGAAGTGGCGCCGTGGCAGAGCGTTGGGACAGCGACCGCGGTGATTCGAGTTCGGTTCCCGTTGTCGCGATTGTTTTTTTTGCATTTTCTTTCCGTCACATCATATTCAACACCTGGCAGTGGTGATGTTTTTTTTAGTTGTTATCCACACGCCCTTTTATTATTAAATTATTCACTTCCGATGAACAGGGCCTGCAATAATCTCGAACGTAGAGGCTTCATCAGAATTAGGGCATCAATATTTTGCATGCCTTTTGTCCTGCTTTTGTTCTCCTACTGTCGCGGATTTAAAGCCCGCTAGTTACCATTTGAGATCGGCTTCCCCAACAAGTCATAGCTGAGCGCGGCAGTGTTGACTTCCAGTAGCCGCCTTACCGACAATTGGCGGCGCTCAGACTTAGTTTTTGTAATCTAAACTGTCTCTCACCTTCTAGAAGGCTTTCGAAACTTCCAAGACGGAAGTGACGAGTGTAAGGAAATCTTCCAGAAGGTCGAGAGAGTTTATAAATATTGGGGAAGTCCGAGTTCATGCTCTCTCTGTACCTGGATATCGGTGAGATCGCACCTAAGAGTTGCTTGCTCTACTTATTCTACTGTTAAGAGAGTCGCTTGCTCTTCTTACCAGCCATTAAATTCGGAGTTGCTTGCTCCAAAACTTGTTCTCACCAAACTCACTCAATCTGTACAATAACTTAAAGACATTTAACAACTTGTAATAACTGAATTGTGTAAAAGTGTTTATTGACAATAGACCTGTGACTTAGTGGCAAATCACAAGACATTCCTTAAAACTTAGACTACAACCTAACTACAATCTACCTGAAATTAACATTATTGATCCTAAAACTATCTAGCCTACCTATCAACTAAATCGAGTCATCCTAAACTCTGCCTTGCGCAAACACCTACCATTCCTACTCCATTTCGTTTTGTGGATGCATTTACAGCTAGCAGTATGAAACTTGGTACCATCAAATTTCATTTTGATAGCTTTGATTGGTTTGCTGGAATAGAAATCTGAAAGAACATGTATTTTCTGGCCATCTCAAATAAGGATTTTCAAAGTGGAGATTACAGGTGGATGGCGAACAGAAAAAAATATCATCACTGCTCAGTGTTTGAATATGATGATGAGAGGGCAAGAAAATGCAAAAAAAAATAATCGCGACAACGGGGAACCGAACTCGGATCACCGCACTCGCTGTTCCAACGCTTTGCCACGGCGCCACTTCGATACTTGTAAAAAAAAATCGCAAGCCCCTGGTAAAGTTTATTCTTAAAGTTTATTATTATTATTTGGTTGGGCGATGCCGTGCCGTGTTCGAGTATCGAGAACGCCACATGCAGCGGCACGCCGGCTAGGCCGTCGGTGCGACCGCACCGAGGCGGCAATTGTTTCGTTTCGAGAAAACCGAACGGTTGAGCATCGGTTGGTCCTCCATCGCATTTCTCACAGGCAGATCGCCAACCGTGCCGCGGTGACCGGTGCAGTTGGGCGGTCTCTAAGACCTTCCCACAAGCCACCGGCATCGCGGAGGGAGTTGCTGGTCTCCGACACGGCGCGTCCCCAGGTGGCGGATGGGAGGCCCCTCCGGTTCCAACTGGAGGGTTGCGACTCGCGTAAGCAGTCGCCGCGGACCAAAACCAGCGCACACTCACACTTACACACACTTTACACACACAGAAACACACCCTGCATTACACTTACACACACACGAGAGGCGGTCTCGCTCGGGGCCGTTCTCCCTGCTCGGGGGGATGGTCGATCGTTCTGTCGCGATGGTACCACGGGAGGGTACAGTTGATAAACCGGGGATGGCACACCCGGGCCGCTCCCTACTACAGGTGCCCGAACCCCGTCTAACCAACGGGGAGGCTGCACTATCAGGGGCGAATAATCTCGGGGCGGATTGTAGTGCCGGTTGGTGACCGGATGGGACCCTGCAGCCCGTCCCGGGGGGCTCTCCCGAGGCCACCCGTGGATGCCTTAAAAAAGCTTAGCCGCCGCGGTGGCGCGGCCGGCCTCTTCTTGTTCCGGGGGGTTCGGATTTTCCGCGCGAGGACCGTCTCTCGACACACTTCGCACACACACAGATACACAAACACACACAGACAGACGAGATGGGGAGGAATGGGCTCGAAAACTCGCTTGTCCTAGACGACGGTCGCTCACAAAGTGACCGGCTTCCGGTCCTACCTCAATTTCGACCCAGCGTTACGTTGCCGCTTCACCTGTCCGATCTCTCGGTGCGGCGTGTCGATCGATATCGATCGCTATCGAGGGCTGACGTATCGATCCCGCGCGCTGGGATCGATCGCCTCGCAACGCTACGCTAGACGCCGCACAGTAGCCGATTTATGTCTAAAACGCGCGCATTCGACATTATGGTCGGAAAAAGTCAATGAAACAGGAATGAAACTTTATCATTATATCCTTATTCTGGATGATGCAGAGCACAAGAAATGTTAATGAACAATTTTTTAATTTCATATTGTTTTGAAGATAATAAGAGTTTTATATAACACGTTCCTATATATTCAAATGGAGAACTTTAACTTTGTTACACTAATCGTGCAGTCTAGAGCATCCTTGTGATTTATTTTTTCCCTGAAAATAGATTTTTTCCCGCGTATTTTGGCGTATAATTCATCAGCGGCTAATTGCGGCTACTTGTGTTATAAATTATTAAACTTATAAAATTATGTTCCAGCAAAGAAAATTTAGAGAGAAAAGGATGATTGTACAGGTAGTTGGAAAGAGGAAAAGTGATGTGGTGTACCCCGCAACTTACGCCAGTCTCGATCGGAGTAGGGAGTGAACTCTAACAAAACCTGAGTAACTAATTAACTATTGCGTAATTAATTAATAATGTGATGAGGTGGGTTTTTCAAAAGGTTTTTGGTGCAAGGAAGTGCGGAACACAGGATTTTCTGGAGAAAATACAAAGGGGTTTATTGGAGCAAGGACACAGTAATTGGTACAGATGTAGGATGGTAGGATTTTGCCGCAAGTGAATCGTTTGTCTCGATACAATATTAATTCGTCAGACTTAACAACGGCACTCAAGTTTACAAGGTTCGGGCGTCCGGCTTTCATAGCCGTACTCTCCCATCACCTACGATCGGGCGTCCGGCTTTCATAGCCGTACTCTCCCCATCGTAGGGTATCTTAACTAGACGGAAACGCATAGGCGTCCGGGTTCAGCCTCCTGTACTTTCCAGTCGGTTTGGCGACCGGCCTCATGGCCGTTCTCTCCGCACCTCAGGGCGTCCAGGAGTTCCTCCCGTACTCTCCTAGCGTACGCGGGTGACCGGGCAACCCCCTGTTCTCTCCTCGCTGAGGGCGACCGGCTTTACTAGCCGTTCTCTCCGTCCCAGGAGGTGACCAGGCGACAGTTCCCCGATCTCTCCCTTATATTCCTCAGGTGTCCAGGAAGCCGCCCTGTACTCTCCTCTGGAAGGCGACCGGCTTTACTAGCCGTTCTCTCCATTCCAAAGGCGTCCAGGAGCTGACTCCCGCACTCCCTGGTGCTGTGCTGAATCTCTTAGGCGGCCGTGGCTCCTTACCTCGTCCTCTCCTTTGAGATTGCAGCAGGAATAGGGCGAGCGCATACGCGATCGCGAATTTTATACGGTGCCGTTGCTACGTTTATCGAGCCGCCGTCGCCGCAATCAACAAGGCGGTCCCCATGTGGCTGGCTGCTCCGATCGGAGTGTGTTTCGCAGCTCTCCGCTGCTTCCCATCGCTCCGAAATGCTTCGGTCAGGGGCGTAGTTAGGTTTTGTTCCATCACAATAATTAATAATAATTAATAATTTGAGAAATGCTTAATACTTCAATTATTTAAGTATAAACATTGCTTTTTTTCAGTAATTAATTGACTAAAGATTAACAAGTAAGCAATTAAATAATTGTTAATTTGTTTAAATAATTGTTTTATCTTCAAAAGTAATCTTTTGAGACGTAGACTCTCTACTTTTCCTGGCAATTAATAAAATATTTAATTATAGATTTCAAAAGTTCCCTTTCGAAGATTGAATAATTATTTAAATTAATGAACAATTATTTAATCGTCTTCCTGTGTAGTGAGCTGCCAAAAATAGCCAATTAATGTTCTTTAATTTTCTCTGTTGTGACGAGCAGATATCTGTGTATTTGTATCACGGATTTCGTTTAATCAAGGCCAAATACATAAAAAGATCGTGGAGGAGACTCGTACACCCATAGTATATCTATATACATATATATATATATTGTGTCTCTTTACGTTTAGTTATCCACTTCCCTATTCGCTGTTTTGTTTGAATCATTCGGAAGGCACCAACCAATATCCCTATTGGTTGGTGCCTTCCGAATCTGTGCACAAAATGTTTTAGCTAAGCTAGCCTTCGTTACTTCTCAGGCGGTAGCTTAGTCTCACGTTATAGTAGGAGCTTCGTATAAGAGTCTTCATAGGTGAAGAGCTGAACTTCTACTGACTCGGTGGTTCTGTAGCGACTTCATATCTATTATGTCTAGTATACTGTCCGGTCAGTCGCATAAACGATGGTAGGGGAAGGGGGCCTGCTAATCCGGGTCGCCTCGTGTCTACCTGAGTCGGACGAAGGGTTCGAAAGTAATAACCCTTTGGTGGCATGTGCGCAGCAATGCCAATCGTTAAAGTGGCTCCAAGCCACAAGACACCCCTCCCACAGGACTCCCACTGTCCGGGATGGAACACAAAATAACTGAATAAAAAGTACCATTATTCACAAAATGGAACCAAAACACTTATTGAAATATAAAAATTGCGAAGTAACGCCGGGTAACGAAAATAAATTTTTTGTTAGTTGAAAATGGTCAATTATTAAAGTTTGAACTACGAGGATTACATAAAAAAAAAGTTGGAAATCGGTTCAATGGAACCTGAGATATTGGCCATGCGCGCATATTAGACCCAAATCGGCCACTGTGCGCTGCCGGCAGAATTCAAATCCGAGCCTCCGTTCCTCTGGAAATCACTAATATGTATGAAAACGTGTTTTACACTATTCTGGCCCCCAGGATCGCTATCGGGAAACGAAGACAAGTATTTCCTACGTAAAATGACACGAGCAACCGTACGCTGCCGGCAGAATTCAAATCGGAGCCTCCGTTCCCCTGGAAATCACTAATATGTATGAAAACGTGTTTTGCTGTATTCTGGCTCCCAGGATCGCTATCTGGACATGAAGACAAGTATTTCCTACGTAAAATGACACGAGGAATCGTACGCTGCCGGCAGAATTCAAATCCGAGCCTCCGTTCCCCTGGAAATCACTAATATGTATGAAAACGTGTTTTACACTATTCTGGCTCCCAGGATCGCTATCGGGAAAGGAAGACAAGTATTTCCTACGGAAAATGACACGAGGAATCGTACGCTGCCGGCAGAATTCAAATCCGAGCCTCCGTGCCTCTGGAAATCACTAATATGTATGAAAACGTGTTGTACAGTATTCTGGCTCCCAGGATCGCTATCTGGACATGAAGACAAGTATTTCCTACGTAAAATGACACGAGGAATCGTACGCTGCCGGCAGAATTCAAATCCGAGCCTCTGTTCCCCTGGAAATCACTAATATGTATGAAAACGTGTTTTACACTATTCTGGGTCCCAGGATCGCTATCGGGAAACGAAGACAAGTATTTCCTACGTAAATTGACACGAGGAATCGTACGCTGCCGGCAGAATTCAAATCCGAGCCTCCGTTCCCCTGGAAATCACTAATATGTATGAGAACGTGTTTTACACTATTCTGGCCCCCAGGATCGCTATCGGGAAAGGAAGACAAGTATTTCTTATGTAAAATGACACGAGCAATCGTACGCTGCCGGCAGAATTCAAATCCGAGCCTCCGTGCCTCTGGAAATCACTAATATGTATGAAAACGTGTTGTACAGTATTCTGGCTCCCAGGATCGCTATCTGGACATGAAGACAAGTATTTCCTACGGAAAATGACACGAGGAATCGTACGCTGCCGGCAGAATTCAAATCCGAACCTCCGTTCCCCTGGAAATCACTAATATGTATGAGAACGTGTTTTACACTATTCTGGCCCCCAGGATCGCTATCGGGAAAGGAAGACAAGTATTTCTTATGTAAAATGACACGAGCAATCGTACGCTGCCGGCAGAATTCAAATCCGAGCCTCCGTGCCTCTGGAAATCACTAATATGTATGAAAACGTGTTGTACAGTATTCTGGCTCCCAGGATCGCTATCTGGACATGAAGACAAGTATTTCCTACGGAAAATGTAACGAGGAATCGTACGCTGCCGGCAGAATTCAAATCCGAGCCTCCGTTCCCCTGGAAATCACTAATATGTATGAAAACGTCTTTTACAGTATTCTGGTTCCCAGCATCGCTATCTGGACATGAAGACAAGTATTTCCTACGTAAAATGACACGAGGAATCGTACGCTGCCGGCAGAATTCAAATCCGAGCCTCCGTGCCTCTGGAAATCACTAATATGTATGAAAACGTGTTGTACAGTATTCTGGCTCCCAGGATCGCTATCTGGACATGAAGACAAGTATTTCCTACGTAAAATGACACGAGCAATCGTACGCTGCCGTCAGAATTCAAATCCGAGCCTCCGTTCCCCTGGAAATCACTAATATGTATGAAAACGTGTTTTACACTATTCTGGCCCCCAGGATCGCTATCGGGAAAGGAAGACAAGTATTTCTTACGTAAAATGACACGAGCAATCGTACGCTGCCGGCAGAATTCAAATCCGAGCCTCCGTTCCCCTGGAAATCACTAATATGTATGAAAACGTGTTGTACAGTATTCTGGTTCCCAGGATCGCTATCTGGACTTGAAGACAAGTATTTCCTACGTAAAATGACACGAGCAATCGTACGCTGCCGGCAGAATTCAAATCCGAGCCTCCGTTCCCCTGGAAATCACTAATATGTATGAAAACGTGTTTTACAGTATTCTGGCCCCCAGGATCGCTATCGGGAAAGGAAGACAAGTATTTCCTACGTAAAATGACACGAGCAATCGTACGCTGCCGGCAGAATTCAAATCCGAGCCTCTGTTCCCCTGGAAATCACTAATATGTATGAAAACGTGTTTTACACTATTCTGGGTCCCAGGATCGCTATCGGGAAACGAAGACAAGTATTTCCTACGTAAATTGACACGAGGAATCGTACGCTGCCGGCAGAATTCAAATCCGAGCCTCCGTTCCCCTGGAAATCACTAATATGTATGAAAACGTGTTTTACACTACTCTGGCCCCCAGGATCGCTATCGGGAAAGGAAGACAATTATTTCCTACGTAAAATGACACGAGGAATCGTACGCTGCCGGCAGAATTCAAATCCGAGCCTCCGTTCCCCTGGAAATCACTAATATGTATGAAAACGTGTTGTACAGTATTCTGGCTGCCAGGATCGCCATCTGGACATGAAGACAAGTATTTCCTACGTAAAATGACACGAGCAATCGTACGCTGCCGGCAGAATTCAAATCCGAGCCTCCGTTCCCCTGGAAATCACTAATATGTATGAAAACGTGTTTTACAGTATTCTGGCCCCCAGGATCGCTATCGGGAAAGGAAGACAAGTATTTCCTACGTAAAATGACACGAGCAATCGTACGCTGCCGGCAGAATTCAAATCCGAGCCTCTGTTCCCCTGGAAATCACTAATATGTATGAAAACGTGTTGTACAGTATTCTGGCTCCCAGGATCGCTATCTGGACATGAAGACAAGTATTTCCTACGTAAAATGACACGAGGAATCGTACGCTGCCGGCAGAATTCAAATCCGAGCCTCTGTTCCCCTGGAAATCACTAATATGTATGAAAACGTGTTTTACACTATTCTGGGTCCCAGGATCGCTATCGGGAAACGAAGACAAGTATTTCCTACGTAAATTGACACGAGGAATCGTACGCTGCCGGCAGAATTCAAATCCGAGCCTCCGTTCCCCTGGAAATCACTAATATGTATGAGAACGTGTTTTACACTATTCTGGCCCCCAGGATCGCTATCGGGAAAGGAAGACAAGTATTTCTTATGTAAAATGACACGAGCAATCGTACGCTGCCGGCAGAATTCAAATCCGAGCCTCCGTGCCTCTGGAAATCACTAATATGTATGAAAACGTGTTGTACAGTATTCTGGCTCCCAGGATCGCTATCTGGACATGAAGACAAGTATTTCCTACGGAAAATGACACGAGGAATCGTACGCTGCCGGCAGAATTCAAATCCGAGCCTCCGTTCCCCTGGAAATCACTAATATGTATGAAAACGTCTTTTACAGTATTCTGGTTCCCAGCATCGCTATCTGGACATGAAGACAAGTATTTCCTACGTAAAATGACACGAGGAATCGTACGCTGCCGGCAGAATTCAAATCCGAGCCTCCGTGCCTCTGGAAATCACTAATATGTATGAAAACGTGTTGTACAGTATTCTGGCTCCCAGGATCGCTATCTGGACATGAAGGCAAGTATTTCCTACGTAAAATGACACGAGCAATCGTACGCTGCCGTCAGAATTCAAATCCGAGCCTCCGTTCCCCTGGAAATCACTAATATGTATGAAAACGTGTTTTACACTATTCTGGCCCCCAGGATCGCTATCGGGAAAGGAAGACAAGTATTTCTTACGTAAAATGACACGAGCAATCGTACGCTGCCGGCAGAATTCAAATCCGAGCCTCCGTTCCCCTGGAAATCACTAATATGTATGAAAACGTGTTGTACAGTATTCTGGCTCCCAGGATCGCCATCTGGACATGAAGACAAGTATTTCCTACGTAAAATGACACGAGCAATCGTACGCTGCCGGCAGAATTCAAATCCGAGCCTCCGTTCCCCTGGAAATCACTAATATGTATGAAAACGTGTTTTACAGTATTCTGGCCCCCAGGATCGCTATCGGGAAAGGAAGACAAGTATTTCCTACGTAAAATGACACGAGCAATCGTACGCTGCCGGCAGAATTCAAATCCGAGCCTCTGTTCCCCTGGAAATCACTAATATGTATGAAAACGTGTTGTACAGTATTCTGGCTCCCAGGATCGCTATCTGGACATGAAGACAAGTATTTCCTACGTAAAATGACACGAGGAATCGTACGCTGCCGGCAGAATTCAAATCCGAGCCTCTGTTCCCCTGGAAATCACTAATATGTATGAAAACGTGTTTTACACTATTCTGGGTCCCAGGATCGCTATCGGGAAACGAAGACAAGTATTTCCTACGTAAATTGACACGAGGAATCGTACGCTGCCGGCAGAATTCAAATCCGAGCCTCCGTTCCCCTGGAAATCACTAATATGTATGAGAACGTGTTTTACACTATTCTGGCCCCCAGGATCGCTATCGGGAAAGGAAGACAAGTATTTCTTATGTAAAATGACACGAGCAATCGTACGCTGCCGGCAGAATTCAAATCCGAGCCTCCGTGCCTCTGGAAATCACTAATATGTATGAAAACGTGTTGTACAGTATTCTGGCTCCCAGGATCGCTATCTGGACATGAAGACAAGTATTTCCTACGGAAAATGACACGAGGAATCGTACGCTGCCGGCAGAATTCAAATCCGAGCCTCCGTTCCCCTGGAAATCACTAATATGTATGAGAACGTGTTTTACACTATTCTGGCCCCCAGGATCGCTATCGGGAAAGGAAGACAAGTATTTCTTATGTAAAATGACACGAGCAATCGTACGCTGCCGGCAGAATTCAAATCCGAGCCTCCGTGCCTCTGGAAATCACTAATATGTATGAAAACGTGTTGTACAGTATTCTGGCTCCCAGGATCGCTATCTGGACATGAAGACAAGTATTTCCTACGGAAAATGACACGAGGAATCGTACGCTGCCGGCAGAATTCAAATCCGAGCCTCCGTTCCCCTGGAAATCACTAATATGTATGAAAACGTCTTTTACAGTATTCTGGTTCCCAGCATCGCTATCTGGACATGAAGACAAGTATTTCCTACGTAAAATGACACGAGGAATCGTACGCTGCCGGCAGAATTCAAATCCGAGCCTCCGTGCCTCTGGAAATCACTAATATGTATGAAAACGTGTTGTACAGTATTCTGGCTCCCAGGATCGCTATCTGGACATGAAGACAAGTATTTCCTACGTAAAATGACACGAGCAATCGTACGCTGCCGTCAGAATTCAAATCCGAGCCTCCGTTCCCCTGGAAATCACTAATATGTATGAAAACGTGTTTTACACTATTCTGGCCCCCAGGATCGCTATCGGGAAAGGAAGACAAGTATTTCTTACGTAAAATGACACGAGCAATCGTACGCTGCCGGCAGAATTCAAATCCGAGCCTCGGTTCCCCTGGAAATCACTAATATGTATGAAAACGTGTTTTACACTATTCTGGGTCCCAGGATCGCTATCGGGAAACGAAGACAAGTATTTCCTACGTAAATTGACACGAGGAATCGTACGCTGCCGGCAGAATTCAAATCCGAGCCTCCGTTCCCCTGGAAATCACTAATATGTATGAGAGCGTGTTTTACACTATTCTGGCCCCCAGGATCGCTATCGGGAGAGGAAGACAAGTATTTCTTATGTAAAATGACACGAGCAATCGTACGCTGCCGGCAGAATTCAAATCCGAGCCTCCGTGCCTCTGGAAATCACTAATATGTATGAAAACGTGTTGTACAGTATTCTGGCTCCCAGGATCGCTATCGGGAAAGGAAGACAAGTATTTCCTACGTAAAATGACACGAGCAATCGTACGCTGCCGGCAGAATTCAAATCCGAGCCTCCGTTCCTCTGGAAATCACTAATATGTATGAAAACGTGTTTTACACTATTCTGGCCCCCAGGATCGCTATCGGGAAACGAAGACAAGTATTTCCTACGTAAAATGACACGAGCAATCGTACGCTGCCGGCAGAATTCAAATCCGAGCCTCCGTTCCTCTCGAAATCACTAATATGTATGAAAACGTGTTTTACACTATTCTGGCTCCCAGGATCGCTATCGGCAAATGAATACAAGTATTTCCTACTTAAAATGACACGAGCAATCGTACGCTGCCGGCAGAATTCAAATCCGAGCCTCCGTGCCTCTGGAAATCACTAATATGTATGAAAACGTGTTGTACAGTATTCTGGCTCCCAGGATCGCTGTCTGGACATGAAGACAAGTATTTCCTACGGAAAATGACACGAGGAATCGTACGCTGCCGGCAGAATTCAAATCCGAGCCTCCGTTCCCCTGGAAATCACTAATATGTATGAAAACGTCTTTTACAGTATTCTGGTTCCCAGCATCGCTATCTGGACATGAAGACAAGTATTTCCTACGTAAAATGACACGAGCAATCGTACGCTGCCGGCAGAATTCAAATCCGAGCCTCCGTTCCCCTGGAAATCACTAATATGTATGAAAACGTGTTTTACTGTATTCTGGCTTCCAGGATCGCTATCGGGAAAGGAAGACAAGTATTTCCTACGGAAAATGACACGAGGAATCGTACGCTGCCGGCAGAATTCAAATCCGTGCCTCCGTTCCCCTGGAAATCACTAATATGTATGAAAACGTGTTTTACTGTATTTTGGCTCCCAGGATCGCTATCTGGACTTGAAGACAAGTATTTCTTACGTAAAATGACACGAGCAATCGTACACTGCCGGCAGAATTCAAATCCGTGCCTCCGTTCCCCTGGAAATCACTAATATGTATGATAACGTGTTTTACAGTATTCTGGCCCCCAGGATCGCTATCGGGAAAGGAAGACAAGTATTTCCTACGTAAAATGACACGAGCAATCGTACGCTGCCGGCAGAATTCAAATCCGAGCCTCCGTTCCTCTGGAAATCACTAATATGTATGAAAACGTGTTTTACACTATTCTGGCCCCCAGGATCGCTATCGGGAAACGAAGACAAGTATTTCCTACGTAAAATGACACGAGCAATCGTACGCTGCCGGCAGAATTCAAATCCGAGCCTCCGTTCCTCTGGAAATCACTAATATGTATGAAAATGTGTTTTACAGTATTCTGGCTCCCAGGATCGCTATCGGGAAATGAATACAAGTATTTCCTACGTAAAATGACACGAGCAATCGTACGCTGCCGGCAGAATTCAAATCCGAGCCTCCGTTCCCCTGGAAATCACTAATATGTATGAAAACGTGTTTTGCTGTATTCTGGCTCCCAGGATCGCTATCGGGAAAGGAAGACAAGTATTTCCTACGTAAAATGACACGAGCAATCTTACGCTGCCGGCAGAATTCAAATCCGAGCCTCTGTTCCCCTGGAAATCACTAATATGTATGAAAACGAGTTGTACAGTATTCTGGCTCCCAGGATCGCTATATGGACATGAAGACAAGTATTTCCTACGTAAAATGACACGAGGAATCGTACGCTGCCGGCAGAATTCAAATCCGAGCCTCCGCTCCCCTGGAAATCACTAATATGTATGAAAACGTGTTTTACACTATTCTGGCTCCCAGGATCGCTATCGGGAAAGGAAGACAAGTATTTCCTACGGAAAATGACACGAGGAATCGTACGCTGCCGGCAGAATTCAAATCCGTGCCTCCGTTCCCCTGGAAATCACTAATATGTATGAAAACGTGTTTTACTGTATTCTGGCTCCCAGGATCGCTATCTGGACTTGAAGACAAGTATTTCTTACGTAAAATGACACGAGCAATCGTACGCTGCCGGCAGAATTCAAATCCGTGCCTCCGTTCCTCTGGAAATCACTAATATGTATGAAAACGTGTTTTACACTATTCTGGCCCCCAGGATCGCTATCGGGAAACGAAGACAAGTATTTCCTACGTAAAATGACACGAGCAATCGTACGCTGCCGGCAGAATTCAAATCCGAGCCTCCGTTCCTCTGGAAATCACTAATATGTATGAAAACGTGTTTTACACTATTCTGGCTCCCAGGATCGTTATCGGCAAATGAATACAAGTATTTCCTACGTAAAATGACACGAGCAATCGTACGCTGCCGGCAGAATTCAAATCCGAGCCTGCGTTCCCCTGGAAATCACTAATATGTATGAAAATGTGTTTTACAGTATTCTGGCTCCCAGGATCGCTATCGGGAAATGAATACAAGTATTTCCTACGTAAAATGACACGAGCAATCGTACGCTGCCGGCAGAATTCAAATCCGAGCCTCCGTTCCCCTGGAAATCACTAATATGTATGAAAACGTGTTTTGCTGTATTCTGGCTCCCAGGATCGCTATCGGGAAAGGAAGACAAGTATTTCCTACGTAAAATGACACGAGCAATCTTACGCTGCCGGCAGAATTCAAATCCGAGCCTCTGTTCCCCTGGAAATCACTAATATGTATGAAAACGTGTTTTACTGTATTCTGGCTTCCAGGATCGCTATCGGGAAAGGAAGACAAGTATTTCCTGCGTAAAATGACACGAGGAATCGAACGCTACCGGCAGAATTCAAATCCGAGCCTCCGTGCCTCTGGAAATCACTAATATGTATGAAAACGAGTTGTACAGTTTTCTGGCTCTCAGGATCGCTATCTGGACATGAAGACAAGTATTTCCTACGTAAAATTACACGAGCAATCGTACGCTGCCGGCAGAATTCAAATCCGAGCCTCCGTTCCCCTGGAAATCACTAATATGTATGAAAACGTGTTTTGCTGTATTCTGGCTCCCAGGATCGCTATCGGGAAAGGAAGACAAGTATTTCCTACGTAAAATGACACGAGCAATCGTACGCTGCCGGCAGAATTCAAATCCGAGCCTCCGTTCCTCTGGAAATCACTAATATGTATGAAAACGTGTTTTACACTATTCTGGCCCCCAGGATCGCTATCGGGAAACGAAGACAAGTATTTCCTACGTAAAATGACACGAGCAATCGTACGCTGCCGGCAGAATTCAAATCCGAGCCTCCGTTCCTCTCGAAATCACTAATATGTATGAAAACGTGTTTTACACTATTCTGGCTCCCAGGATCGCTATCGGCAAATGAATACAAGTATTTCCTACTTAAAATGACACGAGCAATCGTACGCTGCAGGCAGAATTCAAATCCGAGCCTGCGTTCCCCTGGAAATCACTAATATGTATGAAAACGTGTTTTACAGTATTCTGGCTCCCAGGATCGCTATCGGGAAATGAATACAAGTATTTCCTACGTAAAATGACACGAGCAATCGTACGCTGCCGGCAAAATTCAAATCCGGGCCTCTGTTCCCCTGGAAATCACTAATATGTATGAAAACGTGTTTTGCACTATTCTGGCTCCCAGGATCGCTATCGGGAAACGAAGACAAGTATTTCCTACGTAAAATGACACGAGGAATCGTACACTGCCGGCAGAATTCAAATCCGAGCCTCCGTTCCCCTGGAAATCACTAATATGTATGAAAACGTGTTTTACTGTATTCTGGCTTCCAGGATCGCTATCGGGAAAGGAAGACAAGTATTTCCTACGTAAAATGACACGAGGAATCGAACGCTGCCGGCAGAATTCAAATCCGAGCCTCCGTTCCTCTGGAAATCACTAATATGTATGAAAACGTGTTTTACACTATTCTGGCTCCCAGGATCGCTATCGGCAAATGAATACAAGTATTTCCTACGTAAAATGACACGAGCAATCGTACGCTGCCGGCAGAATTCAAATCCGAGCCTCCGTTCCCCTGGAAATCACTAATATGTATGAAAACGAGTTGTACAGTATTCTGGCTCCCAGGATCGCTATCGGGAAATCAATACAAGTATTTCCTACGTAAAATGACACGAGCAATCGTACGCTGCCGGCAGAATTCAAATCCGAGCCTCCGTTCCCCTGGAAATCACTAATATGTATGAAAACGAGTTGTACAGTATTCTGGCTCGCAGGATCGCTATCTGGACATGAAGACAAGTATTTCCTACGTAAAATGACACGAGCAATCGTACGCTGCCGGCAGAATTCAAATCCGAGCCTCCGTTCCCCTGGAAATCACTAATATGTATGAAAACGTGTTTTACTGTATTCTGGCTTCCAGGATCGCTATCGGGAAAGGAAGACAAGTATTTCCTACGTAAAATGACACGAGGAATCGAACGCTGCCGGCAGAATTCAAATCCGAGGCTCCGTGCCTCTGGAAATCACTAATATGTATGAAAACGAGTTGTACAGTATTCTGGCTCCCAGGATCGCTATCTGGACATGAAGACAAGTATTTCCTACGTAAAATGACACGAGCAATCGTACGCTGCCGGCAGAATTCAAATCCGAGCCGCCGTTCCCCTGGAAATCACTAATATGTATGAAAACGTGTTTTACACTATTCTGGCCCCCAGGATCGCTATCGGGAAAGGAAGACAAGTATTTCCTACGTAAAATGACACGAGGAATCGTACGCTGCCGGCAGAATTCAAATCGGAGCCTCCGTTCCCCTGGAAATCACTAATATGTATGAAAACGTCTTTTACAGTATTCTGGTTCCCAGCATCGCTATCTGGACATGAAGACAAGTATTTCCTACGTAAAATGACACGAGGAATCGTACGCTGCCGGCAGAATTCAAATCCGAGCCTCCGTTCCCCTGGAAATCACTAATATGTATGAAAACGTGTTTTACACTATTCTGGCCCCCAGGATCGCTATCGGCAAATGAATACAAGTATTTCCTACGTAAAATGACACGAGCAATCGTACGCTGCCGGCAGAATTCAAATCCGAGCCTGCGTTCCCCTGGAAATCACTAATATGTATGAAAACGTGTTTTACAGTATTCTGGCTCCCAGGATCGCTATCGGGAAATCAATACAAGTATTTCCTACGTAAAATGACACGAGCAATCGTACGCTGCCGGCAGAATTCAAATCCGAGCCTCCGTTCCCCTGGAAATCACTAATATGTATGAAAACGAGTTGTACAGTATTCTGGCTCGCAGGATCGCTATCTGGACATGAAGACAAGTATTTCCTACGTAAAATGACACGAGCAATCGTACGCTGCCGGCAGAATTCAAATCCGAGCCTCCGTTCCCCTGGAAATCACTAATATGTATGAAAACGTGTTTTACTGTATTCTGGCTTCCAGGATCGCTATCGGGAAAGGAAGACAAGTATTTCCTACGTAAAATGACACGAGGAATCGAACGCTGCCGGCAGAATTCAAATCCGAGGCTCCGTGCCTCTGGAAATCACTAATATGTATGAAAACGAGTTGTACAGTATTCTGGCTCCCAGGATCGCTATCTGGACATGAAGACAAGTATTTCCTACGTAAAATGACACGAGCAATCGTACGCTGCCGGCAGAATTCAAATCCGAGCCTCCGTTCCCCTGGAAATCACTAATATGTATGAAAACGTGTTTTACACTATTCTGGCCCCCAGGATCGCTATCGGGAAAGGAAGACAAGTATTTCCTACGTAAAATGACACGAGGAATCGTACGCTGCCGGCAGAATTCAAATCGGAGCCTCCGTTCCCCTGGAAATCACTAATATGTATGAAAACGTCTTTTACAGTATTCTGGTTCCCAGCATCGCTATCTGGACATGAAGACAAGTATTTCCTACGTAAAATGACACGAGGAATCGTACGCTGCCGGCAGAATTCAAATCCGAGCCTCCGTTCCCCTGGAAATCACTAATATGTATGAAAACGTGTTTTACACTATTCTGGCCCCCAGGATCGCTATCGGGAAAGGAAGACAAGTATTTCCTACGTAAAATGACACGAGGAATCGTACGCTGCCGGCAGAATTCAAATCCGAGCCTCCGTTCCCCTGGAAATCACTAATATGTATGAAAACGTGTTTTACACTATTCTGGCTCCCAGGATCGCTATCGGGAAAGGAAGACAAGTATTTCCTACGGAAAATGACACGAGGAATCGTACGCTGCCGGCAGAATTCAAATCCGAGCCTCCGTGCCTCTGGAAATCACTAATATGTATGAAAACGTGTTGTACAGTATTCTGGCTCCCAGGATCGCTATCTGGACATGAAGACAAGTATTTCCTACGTAAAATGACACGAGGAATCGTACGCTGCCGGCAGAATTCAAATCCGAGCCTCTGTTCCCCTGGAAATCACTAATATGTATGAAAACATGTTTTACACTATTCTGGGTCCCAGGATCGCTATCTGGACATGAAGACAAGTATTTCCTACGTAAAATGACACGAGCAATCGTACGCTGCCGGCAGAATTCAAATCCGAGCCTCCGTTCCCCTGGAAATCACTAATATGTATGAAAACGTGTTTTACTGTATTCTGGCTTCCAGGATCGCTATCTGGACTTGAAGACAAGTATTTCTTACGTAAAATGACACGAGCAATCGTACGCTGCCGGCAGAATTCAAATCCGTGCCTCCGTTCCTCTGGAAATCACTAATATGTATGAAAACGTGTTTTACACTATTCTGGCCCCCAGGATCGCTATCGGGAAACGAAGACAAGTATTTCCTACGTAAAATGACACGAGCAATCGTACGCTGCCGGCAGAATTCAAATCCGAGCCTCCGTTCCTCTGGAAATCACTAATATGTATGAAAACGTGTTTTACACTATTCTGGCTCCCAGGATCGTTATCGGCAAATGAATACAAGTATTTCCTACGTAAAATGACACGAGCAATCGTACGCTGCCGGCAGAATTCAAATCCGAGCCTGCGTTCCCCTGGAAATCACTAATATGTATGAAAATGTGTTTTACAGTATTCTGGCTCCCAGGATCGCTATCGGGAAATGAATACAAGTATTTCCTACGTAAAATGACACGAGCAATCGTACGCTGCCGGCAGAATTCAAATCCGAGCCTCCGTTCCCCTGGAAATCACTAACATGTATGAAAACGTGTTTTGCTGTATTCTGGCTCCCAGGATCGCTATCGGGAAAGGAAGACAAGTATTTCCTACGTAAAATGACACGAGCAATCTTACGCTGCCGGCAGAATTCAAATCCGAGCCTCTGTTCCCCTGGAAATCACTAATATGTATGAAAACGTGTTTTACTGTATTCTGGCTTCCAGGATCGCTATCGGGAAAGGAAGACAAGTATTTCCTGCGTAAAATGACACGAGGAATCGAACGCTACCGGCAGAATTCAAATCCGAGCCTCCGTGCCTCTGGAAATCACTAATATGTATGAAAACGAGTTGTACAGTTTTCTGGCTCTCAGGATCGCTATCTGGACATGAAGACAAGTATTTCCTACGTAAAATTACACGAGCAATCGTACGCTGCCGGCAGAATTCAAATCCGAGCCTCCGTTCCCCTGGAAATCACTAATATGTATGAAAACGTGTTTTGCTGTATTCTGGCTCCCAGGATCGCTATCGAGAAAGGAAGACAAGTATTTCCTACGTAAAATGACACGAGCAATCGTACGCTGCCGGCAGAATTCAAATCCGAGCCTCCGTTCCTCTGGAAATCACTAATATGTATGAAAACGTGTTTTACACTATTCTGGCCCCCAGGATCGCTATCGGGAAACGAAGACAAGTATTTCCTACGTAAAATGACACGAGCAATCGTACGCTGCCGGCAGAATTCAAATCCGAGCCTCCGTTCCTCTCGAAATCACTAATATGTATGAAAACGTGTTTTACACTATTCTGGCTCCCAGGATCGCTATCGGCAAATGAATACAAGTATTTCCTACTTAAAATGACACGAGCAATCGTACGCTGCAGGCAGAATTCAAATCCGAGCCTGCGTTCCCCTGGAAATCACTAATATGTATGAAAACGTGTTTTACAGTATTCTGGCTCCCAGGATCGCTATCGGGAAATGAATACAAGTATTTCCTACGTAAAATGACACGAGCAATCGTACGCTGCCGGCAAAATTCAAATCCGGGCCTCTGTTCCCCTGGAAATCACTAATATGTATGAAAACGTGTTTTGCACTATTCTGGCTCCCAGGATCGCTATCGGGAAACGAAGACAAGTATTTCCTACGTAAAATGACACGAGGAATCGTACACTGCCGGCAGAATTCAAATCCGAGCCTCCGTTCCCCTGGAAATCACTAATATGTATGAAAACGTGTTTTACTGTATTCTGGCTTCCAGGATCGCTATCGGGAAAGGAAGACTAGTATTTCCTACGTAAAATGACACGAGGAATCGAACGCTGCCGGCAGAATTCAAATCCGAGCCTCCGTTCCTCTGGAAATCACTAATATGTATGAAAACGTGTTTTACACTATTCTGGCTCCCAGGATCGCTATCGGCAAATGAATACAAGTATTTCCTACGTAAAATGACACGAGCAATCGTACGCTGCCGGCAGAATTCAAATCCGAGCCTGCGTTCCCCTGGAAATCACTAATATGTATGAAAACGTGTTTTACAGTATTCTGGCTCCCAGGATCGCTATCGGGAAATCAATACAAGTATTTCCTACGTAAAATGACACGAGGAATCGAACGCTGCCGGCAGAATTCAAATCCGAGGCTCCGTGCCTCTGGAAATCACTAATATGTATGAAAACGAGTTGTACAGTATTCTGGCTCCCAGGATCGCTATCTGGACATGAAGACAAGTATTTCCTACGTAAAATGACACGAGCAATCGTACGCTGCCGGCAGAATTCAAATCCGAGCCTCCGTTCCCCTGGAAATCACTAATATGTATGAAAACGTGTTTTACACTATTCTGGCCCCCAGGATCGCTATCGGGAAAGGAAGACAAGTATTTCCTACGTAAAATGACACGAGCAATCGTACGCTGCCGGCAGAATTCAAATCCGAGCCTCCGTTCCTCTGGAAATCACTAATATGTATGAAAACGTGTTTTACACTATTCTGGCCCCCAGGATCGCTATCGGGAAACGAAGACAAGTATTTCCTACGTAAAATGACACGAGCAATCGTACGCTGCCGGCAGAATTCAAATCCGAGCCTCCGTTCCTCTCGAAATCACTAATATGTATGAAAACGTGTTTTACACTATTCTGGCTCCCAGGATCGCTATCGGCAAATGAATACAAGTATTTCCTACTTAAAATGACACGAGCAATCGTACGCTGCCGGCAGAATTCAAATCCGAGCCTGCGTTCCCCTGGAAATCACTAATATGTATGAAAACGTGTTTTACACTATTCTGGCCCCCAGGATCGCTATCGGCAAATGAATACAAGTATTTCCTACGTAAAATGACACGAGCAATCGTACGCTGCCGGCAGAATTCAAATCCGAGCCTGCGTTCCCCTGGAAATCACTAATATGTATGAAAACGTGTTTTACAGTATTCTGGCTCCCAGGATCGCTATCGGGAAATCAATACAAGTATTTCCTACGTAAAATGACACGAGCAATCGTACGCTGCCGGCAGAATTCAAATCCGAGCCTCCGTTCCCCTGGAAATCACTAATATGTATGAAAACGAGTTGTACAGTATTCTGGCTCGCAGGATCGCTATCTGGACATGAAGACAAGTATTTCCTACGTAAAATGACACGAGCAATCGTACGCTGCCGGCAGAATTCAAATCCGAGCCTCCGTTCCCCTGGAAATCACTAATATGTATGAAAACGTGTTTTACTGTATTCTGGCTTCCAGGATCGCTATCGGGAAAGGAAGACAAGTATTTCCTACGTAAAATGACACGAGGAATCGAACGCTGCCGGCAGAATTCAAATCCGAGGCTCCGTGCCTCTGGAAATCACTAATATGTATGAAAACGAGTTGTACAGTATTCTGGCTCCCAGGATCGCTATCTGAACATGAAGACAAGTATTTCCTACGTAAAATGACACGAGCAATCGTACGCTGCCGGCAGAATTCAAATCCGAGCCTCCGTTCCCCTGGAAATCACTAATATGTATGAAAACGTGTTTTACACTATTCTGGCCCCCAGGATCGCTATCGGGAAAGGAAGACAAGTATTTCCTACGTAAAATGACACGAGGAATCGTACGCTGCCGGCAGAATTCAAATCGGAGCCTCCGTTCCCCTGGAAATCACTAATATGTATGAAAACGTCTTTTACAGTATTCTGGTTCCCAGCATCGCTATCTGGACATGAAGACAAGTATTTCCTACGTAAAATGACACGAGGAATCGTACGCTGCCGGCAGAATTCAAATCCGAGCCTCCGTTCCCCTGGAAATCACTAATATGTATGAAAACGTGTTTTACACTATTCTGGCCCCCAGGATCGCTATCGGGAAAGGAAGACAAGTATTTCCTACGTAAAATGACACGAGGAATCGTACGCTGCCGGCAGAATTCAAATCCGAGCCTCCGTTCCCCTGGAAATCACTAATATGTATGAAAACGTGTTTTACACTATTCTGGCTCCCAGGATCGCTATCGGGAAAGGAAGACAAGTATTTCCTACGGAAAATGACACGAGGAATCGTACGCTGCCGGCAGAATTCAAATCCGAGCCTCCGTGCCTCTGGAAATCACTAATATGTATGAAAACGTGTTGTACAGTATTCTGGCTCCCAGGATCGCTATCTGGACATGAAGACAAGTATTTCCTACGTAAAATGACACGAGGAATCGTACGCTGCCGGCAGAATTCAAATCCGAGCCTCTGTTCCCCTGGAAATCACTAATATGTATGAAAACATGTTTTACACTATTCTGGGTCCCAGGATCGCTATCTGGACATGAAGACAAGTATTTCCTACGTAAAATGACACGAGCAATCGTACGCTGCCGGCAGAATTCAAATCCGAGCCTCCGTTCCCCTGGAAATCACTAATATGTATGAAAACGTGTTTTACTGTATTCTGGCTTCCAGGATCGCTATCTGGACTTGAAGACAAGTATTTCTTACGTAAAATGACACGAGCAATCGTACGCTGCCGGCAGAATTCAAATCCGTGCCTCCGTTCCTCTGGAAATCACTAATATGTATGAAAACGTGTTTTACACTATTCTGGCCCCCAGGATCGCTATCGGGAAACGAAGACAAGTATTTCCTACGTAAAATGACACGAGCAATCGTACGCTGCCGGCAGAATTCAAATCCGAGCCTCCGTTCCTCTGGAAATCACTAATATGTATGAAAACGTGTTTTACACTATTCTGGCTCCCAGGATCGTTATCGGCAAATGAATACAAGTATTTCCTACGTAAAATGACACGAGCAATCGTACGCTGCCGGCAGAATTCAAATCCGAGCCTGCGTTCCCCTGGAAATCACTAATATGTATGAAAATGTGTTTTACAGTATTCTGGCTCCCAGGATCGCTATCGGGAAATGAATACAAGTATTTCCTACGTAAAATGACACGAGCAATCGTACGCTGCCGGCAGAATTCAAATCCGAGCCTCCGTTCCCCTGGAAATCACTAACATGTATGAAAACGTGTTTTGCTGTATTCTGGCTCCCAGGATCGCTATCGGGAAAGGAAGACAAGTATTTCCTACGTAAAATGACACGAGCAATCTTACGCTGCCGGCAGAATTCAAATCCGAGCCTCTGTTCCCCTGGAAATCACTAATATGTATGAAAACGTGTTTTACTGTATTCTGGCTTCCAGGATCGCTATCGGGAAAGGAAGACAAGTATTTCCTGCGTAAAATGACACGAGGAATCGAACGCTACCGGCAGAATTCAAATCCGAGCCTCCGTGCCTCTGGAAATCACTAATATGTATGAAAACGAGTTGTACAGTTTTCTGGCTCTCAGGATCGCTATCTGGACATGAAGACAAGTATTTCCTACGTAAAATTACACGAGCAATCGTACGCTGCCGGCAGAATTCAAATCCGAGCCTCCGTTCCCCTGGAAATCACTAATATGTATGAAAACGTGTTTTGCTGTATTCTGGCTCCCAGGATCGCTATCGAGAAAGGAAGACAAGTATTTCCTACGTAAAATGACACGAGCAATCGTACGCTGCCGGCAGAATTCAAATCCGAGCCTCCGTTCCTCTGGAAATCACTAATATGTATGAAAACGTGTTTTACACTATTCTGGCCCCCAGGATCGCTATCGGGAAACGAAGACAAGTATTTCCTACGTAAAATGACACGAGCAATCGTACGCTGCCGGCAGAATTCAAATCCGAGCCTCCGTTCCTCTCGAAATCACTAATATGTATGAAAACGTGTTTTACACTATTCTGGCTCCCAGGATCGCTATCGGCAAATGAATACAAGTATTTCCTACTTAAAATGACACGAGCAATCGTACGCTGCAGGCAGAATTCAAATCCGAGCCTGCGTTCCCCTGGAAATCACTAATATGTATGAAAACGTGTTTTACAGTATTCTGGCTCCCAGGATCGCTATCGGGAAATGAATACAAGTATTTCCTACGTAAAATGACACGAGCAATCGTACGCTGCCGGCAAAATTCAAATCCGGGCCTCTGTTCCCCTGGAAATCACTAATATGTATGAAAACGTGTTTTGCACTATTCTGGCTCCCAGGATCGCTATCGGGAAACGAAGACAAGTATTTCCTACGTAAAATGACACGAGGAATCGTACACTGCCGGCAGAATTCAAATCCGAGCCTCCGTTCCCCTGGAAATCACTAATATGTATGAAAACGTGTTTTACTGTATTCTGGCTTCCAGGATCGCTATCGGGAAAGGAAGACTAGTATTTCCTACGTAAAATGACACGAGGAATCGAACGCTGCCGGCAGAATTCAAATCCGAGCCTCCGTTCCTCTGGAAATCACTAATATGTATGAAAACGTGTTTTACACTATTCTGGCTCCCAGGATCGCTATCGGCAAATGAATACAAGTATTTCCTACGTAAAATGACACGAGCAATCGTACGCTGCCGGCAGAATTCAAATCCGAGCCTGCGTTCCCCTGGAAATCACTAATATGTATGAAAACGTGTTTTACAGTATTCTGGCTCCCAGGATCGCTATCGGGAAATCAATACAAGTATTTCCTACGTAAAATGACACGAGGAATCGAACGCTGCCGGCAGAATTCAAATCCGAGGCTCCGTGCCTCTGGAAATCACTAATATGTATGAAAACGAGTTGTACAGTATTCTGGCTCCCAGGATCGCTATCTGGACATGAAGACAAGTATTTCCTACGTAAAATGACACGAGCAATCGTACGCTGCCGGCAGAATTCAAATCCGAGCCTCCGTTCCCCTGGAAATCACTAATATGTATGAAAACGTGTTTTACACTATTCTGGCCCCCAGGATCGCTATCGGGAAAGGAAGACAAGTATTTCCTACGTAAAATGACACGAGGAATCGTACGCTGCCGGCAGAATTCAAATCGGAGCCTCCGTTCCCCTGGAAATCACTAATATGTATGAAAACGTCTTTTACAGTATTCTGGTTCCCAGCATCGCTATCTGGACATGAAGACAAGTATTTCCTACGTAAAATGACACGAGGAATCGTACGCTGCCGGCAGAATTCAAATCCGAGCCTCCGTTCCCCTGGAAATCACTAATATGTATGAAAACGTGTTTTACACTATTCTGGCCCCCAGGATCGCTATCGGGAAAGGAAGACAAGTATTTCCTACGTAAAATGACACGAGGAATCGTACGCTGCCGGCAGAATTCAAATCCGAGCCTCCGTTCCCCTGGAAATCACTAATATGTATGAAAACGTGTTTTACACTATTCTGGCTCCCAGGATCGCTATCGGGAAAGGAAGACAAGTATTTCCTACGGAAAATGACACGAGGAATCGTACGCTGCCGGCAGAATTCAAATCCGAGCCTCCGTGCCTCTGGAAATCACTAATATGTATGAAAACGTGTTGTACAGTATTCTGGCTCCCAGGATCGCTATCTGGACATGAAGACAAGTATTTCCTACGTAAAATGACACGAGGAATCGTACGCTGCCGGCAGAATTCAAATCCGAGCCTCTGTTCCCCTGGAAATCACTAATATGTATGAAAACATGTTTTACACTATTCTGGGTCCCAGGATCGCTATCTGGACATGAAGACAAGTATTTCCTACGTAAAATGACACGAGCAATCGTACGCTGCCGGCAGAATTCAAATCCGAGCCTCCGTTCCCCTGGAAATCACTAATATGTATGAAAACGTGTTTTACTGTATTCTGGCTTCCAGGATCGCTATCGGGAAAGGAAGACAAGTATTTCCTACGTAAAATGACACGAGGAATTGAACGCTGCCGGCAGAATTCAAATCCGAGCCTCCGTGCCTCTGGAAATCACTAATATGTATGAAAACGAGTTGTACAGTATTCTGGCTCCCAGGATCGCTATCTGGACATGAAGACAAGTATTTCCTACGTAAAATGACACGAGCAATCGTACGCTGCCGGCAGAATTCAAATCCGAGCCTCCGTTCCCCTGGAAATCACTAATATGTATGAAAACGTGTTTTACACTATTCTGGCCCCCAGGATCGCTATCGGGAAAGGAAGACAAGTATTTCCTACGTAAAATGACACGAGGAATCGTACGCTGCCGGCAGAATTCAAATCCGAGCCTCCGTTCCCCTGGAAATCACTAATATGTATGAAAACGTGTTTTGCTGTATTCTGGCTCCCAGGATCGCTATCGGGAAAGGAAGACAAGTATTTCCTACGTAAAATGACACGAGCAATCTTACGCTGCCGGCAGAATTCAAATCCGAGCCTCTGTTCCCCTGGAAATCACTAATATGTATGAAAACGTGTTTTACTGTATTCTGGCTTCCAGGATCGCTATCGGGAAAGGAAGACAAGTATTTCCTGCGTAAAATGACACGAGGAATCGAACGCTACCGGCAGAATTCAAATCCGAGCCTCCGTGCCTCTGGAAATCACTAATATGTATGAAAATGAGTTGTACAGTTTTCTGGCTCTCAGGATCGCTATCTGGACATGAAGACAAGTATTTCCTACGTAAAATTACACGAGCAATCGTACGCTGCCGGCAGAATTCAAATCCGAGCCTCCGTTCCCCTGGAAATCACTAATATGTATGAAAACGTGTTTTGCTGTATTCTGGCTCCCAGGATCGCTATCGGGAAAGGAAGACAAGTATTTCCTACGTAAAATGACACGAGCAATCGTACGCTGCCGGCAGAATTCAAATCCGAGCCTCCGTTCCTCTGGAAATCACTAATATGTATGAAAACGTGTTTTACACTATTCTGGCCCCCAGGATCGCTATCGGGAAACGAAGACAAGTATTTCCTACGTAAAATGACACGAGCAATCGTACGCTGCCGGCAGAATTCAAATCCGAGCCTCCGTTCCTCTCGAAATCACTAATATGTATGAAAACGTGTTTTACACTATTCTGGCTCCCAGGATCGCTATCGGCAAATGAATACAAGTATTTCCTACTTAAAATGACACGAGCAATCGTACGCTGCCGGCAGAATTCAAATCCGAGCCTGCGTTCCCCTGGAAATCACTAATATGTATGAAAACGTGTTTTACAGTATTCTGGCTCCCAGGATCGCTATCGGGAAATGAATACAAGTATTTCCTACGTAAAATGACACGAGCAATCGTACGCTGCCGGCAGAATTCAAATCCGGGCCTCTGTTCCCCTGGAAATCACTAATATGTATGAAAACGTGTTTTGCACTATTCTGGCTCCCAGGATCGCTATCGGGAAACGAAGACAAGTATTTCCTACGTAAAATGACACGAGGAATCGTACACTGCCGGCAGAATTCAAATCCGAGCCTCCGTTCCCCTGGAAATCACTAATATGTATGAAAACGTGTTTTACTGTATTCTGGCTTCCAGGATCGCTATCGGGAAAGGAAGACAAGTATTTCCTACGTAAAATGACACGAGGAATCGAACGCTGCCGGCAGAATTCAAATCCGAGCCTCCGTTCCTCTGGAAATCACTAATATGTATGAAAACGTGTTTTACACTATTCTGGCTCCCAGGATCGCTATCGGCAAATGAATACAAGTATTTCCTACGTAAAATGACACGAGCAATCGTACGCTGCCGGCAGAATTCAAATCCGAGCCTGCGTTCCCCTGGAAATCACTAATATGTATGAAAACGTGTTTTACAGTATTCTGGCTCCCAGGATCGCTATCGGGAAATCAATACAAGTATTTCCTACGTAAAATGACACGAGGAATCGAACGCTGCCGGCAGAATTCAAATCCGAGCCTCCGTGCCTCTGGAAATCACTAATATGTATGAAAACGAGTTGTACAGTATTCTGGCTCCCAGGATCGCTATCTGGACATGAAGACAAGTATTTCCTACGTAAAATGACACGAGCAATCGTACGCTGCCGGCAGAATTCAAATCCGAGCCTCCGTTCCCCTGGAAATCACTAATATGTATGAAAACGTGTTTTACACTATTCTGGCCCCCAGGATCGCTATCGGGAAAGGAAGACAAGTATTTCCTACGTAAAATGACACGAGGAATCGTACGCTGCCGGCAGAATTCAAATCGGAGCCTCCGTTCCCCTGGAAATCACTAATATGTATGAAAACGTCTTTTACAGTATTCTGGTTCCCAGCATCGCTATCTGGACATGAAGACAAGTATTTCCTACGTAAAATGACACGAGGAATCGTACGCTGCCGGCAGAATTCAAATCCGAGCCTCCGTGCCTCTGGAAATCACTAATATGTATGAAAACGTGTTGTACAGTATTCTGGCTCCCAGGATCGCTATATGGACATGAAGACAAGTATTTCCTACGTAAAATGACACGAGGAATCGTACGCTGCCGGCAGAATTCAAATCCGAGCCTGCGTTCCCCTGGAAATCACTAATATGTATGAAAACGTGTTTTACAGTATTCTGGCTCCCAGGATCGCTATCGGGAAATCAATACAAGTATTTCCTACGTAAAATGACACGAGCAATCGTACGCTGCCGGCAGAATTCAAATCCGAGCCTCCGTTCCCCTGGAAATCACTAATATGTATGAAAACGAGTTGTACAGTATTCTGGCTCCCAGGATCGCTATCTGGACATGAAGACAAGTATTTCCTACGTAAAATGACACGAGCAATCGTACGCTGCCGGCAGAATTCAAATCCGAGCCTCCGTTCCCCTGGAAATCACTAATATGTATGAAAACGTGTTTTACTGTATTCTGGCTTCCAGGATCGCTATCGGGAAAGGAAGACAAGTATTTCCTACGTAAAATGACACGAGGAATCGAACGCTGCCGGCAGAATTCAAATCCGAGCCTCCGTGCCTCTGGAAATCACTAATATGTATGAAAACGAGTTGTACAGTATTCTGGCTCCCAGGATCGCTATCTGGACATGAAGACAAGTATTTCCTACGTAAAATGACACGAGCAATCGTACGCTGCCGGCAGAATTCAAATCCGAGCCTCCGTTCCCCTGGAAATCACTAATATGTATGAAAACGTGTTTTACTGTATTCTGGCTTCCAGGATCGCTATCGGGAAAGGAAGACAAGTATTTCCTACGTAAAATGACACGAGGAATCGAACGCTGCCGGCAGAATTCAAATCCGAGCCTCCGTTCCTCTGGAAATCACTAATATGTATGAAAACGTGTTTTACACTATTCTGGCTCCCAGGATCGCTATCGGCAAATGAATACAAGTATTTCCTACGTAAAATGACACGAGCAATCGTACGCTGCCGGCAGAATTCAAATCCGAGCCTGCGTTCCCCTGGAAATCACTAATATGTATGAAAACGTGTTTTACTGTATTCTGGCTTCCAGGATCGCTATCGGGAAAGGAAGACAAGTATTTCCTACGTAAAATGACACGAGGAATCGAACGCTGCCGGCAGAATTCAAATCCGAGCCTCCGTTCCTCTGGAAATCACTAATATGTATGAAAACGTGTTTTACACTATTCTGGCTCCCAGGATCGCTATCGGCAAAGGAATACAAGTATTTCCTACGTAAAATGACACGAGCAATCGTACGCTGCCGGCAGAATTCAAATCCGAGCCTGCGTTCCCCTGGAAATCACTAATATGTATGAAAACGTGTTTTACAGTATTCTGGCTCCCAGGATCGCTATCGGGAAATCAATACAAGTATTTCCTACGTAAAATGACACGAGCAATCGTACGCTGCCGGCAGAATTCAAATCCGAGCCTCCGTTCCCCTGGAAATCACTAATATGTATGAAAACGAGTTGTACAGTATTCTGGCTCGCAGGATCGCTATCTGGACATGAAGACAAGTATTTCCTACGTAAAATGACACGAGCAATCGTACGCTGCCGGCAGAATTCAAATCCGAGCCTCCGTTCCCCTGGAAATCACTAATATGTATGAAAACGTGTTTTACTGTATTCTGGCTTCCAGGATCGCTATCGGGAAAGGAAGACAAGTATTTCCTACGTAAAATGACACGAGGAATCGAACGCTGCCGGCAGAATTCAAATCCGAGCCTCCGTGCCTCTGGAAATCACTAATATGTATGAAAACGAGTTGTACAGTATTCTGGCTCCCAGGATCGCTATCTGGACATGAAGACAAGTATTTCCTACGTAAAATGACACGAGCAATCGTACGCTGCCGGCAGAATTCAAATCCGAGCCTCCGTTCCCCTGGAAATCACTAATATGTATGAAAACGTGTTTTACACTATTCTGGCCCCCAGGATCGCTATCGGGAAAGGAAGACAAGTATTTCCTACGTAAAATGACACGAGGAATCGTACGCTGCCGGCAGAATTCAAATCGGAGCCTCCGTTCCCCTGGAAATCACTAATATGTATGAAAACGTCTTTTACAGTATTCTGGTTCCCAGCATCGCTATCTGGACATGAAGACAAGTATTTCCTACGTAAAATGACACGAGGAATCGTACGCTGCCGGCAGAATTCAAATCCGAGCCTCCGTGCCTCTGGAAATCACTAATATGTATGAAAACGTGTTGTACAGTATTCTGGCTCCCAGGATCGCTATATGGACATGAAGACAAGTATTTCCTACGTAAAATGACACGAGGAATCGTACGCTGCCGGCAGAATTCAAATCCGAGCCTGCGTTCCCCTGGAAATCACTAATATGTATGAAAACGTGTTTTACAGTATTCTGGCTCCCAGGATCGCTATCGGGAAATCAATACAAGTATTTCCTACGTAAAATGACACGAGCAATCGTACGCTGCCGGCAGAATTCAAATCGGAGCCTCCGTTCCCCTGGAAATCACTAATATGTATGAAAACGTCTTTTACAGTATTCTGGTTCCCAGCATCGCTATCTGGACATGAAGACAAGTATTTCCTACGTAAAATGACACGAGGAATCGTACGCTGTCGGCAGAATTCAAATCCGAGCCTCCGTGCTTCTGGAAATCACTAATATGTATGAAAACGTGTTGTACAGTATTCTGGCTCCCAGGATCGCTATATGGACATGAAGACAAGTATTTCCTACGTAAAATGACACGAGGAATCGTACGCTGCCGGCAGAATTCAAATCCGAGCCTCCGTTCCCCTGGAAATCACTAATATGTATGAAAACGTGTTTTACACTATTCTGGCTCCCAGGATCGCTATCGGGAAAGGAAGACAAGTATTTCCTACGGAAAATGACACGAGGAATCGTACGCTGCCGGCAGAATTCAAATCCGTGCCTCCGTTCCCCTGGAAATCACTAATATGTATGAAAACGTGTTTTACTGTATTCTGGCTCCCAGGATCGCTATCTGGACTTGAAGACAAGTATTTCTTACGTAAAATGACACGAGCAATCGTACGCTGCCGGCAGAATTCAAATCCGTGCCTCCGTTCCCCTGGAAATCACTAATATGTATGATAACGTGTTTTACAGTATTCTGGCCCCCAGGATCGCTATCGGGAAAGGAAGACAAGTATTTCCTACGTAAAATGACACGAGCAATCGTACGCTGCCGGCAGAATTCAAATCCGAGCCTCTGTTCCCCTGGAAATCACTAATATGTATGAAAACGTGTTTTACAGTATTCTGGCTCCCAGGAGCGCTATATGGACATGAAGACAAGTATTTCCTACGTAAAATGACACGAGGAATCGTACGCTGCCGGCAGAATTCAAATCCGAGCCTCCGTTCCCCTGGAAATCACTAATATGTATGAAAACGTGTTTTACACTATTCTGGCTCCCAGGATCGCTATCGGGAAAGGAAGACAAGTATTTCCTACGGAAAATGACACGAGGAATTTTACGCTGCCGGCAGAATTCAAATCCGAGCCTCCGTGCCTCTGGAAATCACTAATATGTATGAAAACGTGTTGTACAGTATTCTGGCTCCCAGGATCGCTATCTGGACATGAAGACAAGTATTTCCTACGTAAAATGACACGAGGAATCGTACGCTGCCGGCAGAATTCAAATCCGAGCCTCTGTTCCCCTGGAAATCACTAATATGTATGAAAACGTGTTTTACACTATTCTGGGTCCCAGGATCGCTATCTGGACATGAAGACAAGTACTTCCTACGTAAAATGACACGAGCAATCGTACGCTGCCGGCAGAATTCAAATCCGAGCCTCCGTTCCCCTGGAAATCACTAATATGTATGAAAACGTGTTTTACTGTATTCTGGCTTCCAGGATCGCTATCGGCAAATGAATACAAGTATTTCCTACGTAAAATGACACGAGCAATCGTACGCTGCCGGCAGAATTCAAATCCGAGCCTGCGTTCCCCTGGAAATCACTAATATGTATGAAAACGTGTTTTACTGTATTCTGGCTTCCAGGATCGCTATCGGGAAAGGAAGACAAGTATTTCCTACGTAAAATGACACGAGGAATCGAACGCTGCCGGCAGAATTCAAATCCGAGCCTCCGTTCCTCTGGAAATCACTAATATGTATGAAAACGTGTTTTACACTATTCTGGCTCCCAGGATCGCTATCGGCAAATGAATACAAGTATTTCCTACGTAAAATGACACGAGCAATCGTACGCTGCCGGCAGAATTCAAATCCGAGCCTGCGTTCCCCTGGAAATCACTAATATGTATGAAAACGTGTTTTACAGTATTCTGGCTCCCAGGATCGCTATCGGGAAATCAATACAAGTATTTCCTACGTAAAATGACACGAGCAATCGTACGCTGCCGGCAGAATTCAAATCCGAGCCTCCGTTCCCCTGGAAATCACTAATATGTATGAAAACGAGTTGTACAGTATTCTGGCTCGCAGGATCGCTATCTGGACATGAAGACAAGTATTTCCTACGTAAAATGACACGAGCAATCGTACGCTGCCGGCAGAATTCAAATCCGAGCCTCCGTTCCCCTGGAAATCACTAATATGTATGAAAACGTGTTTTACTGTATTCTGGCTTCCAGGATCGCTATCGGGAAAGGAAGACAAGTATTTCCTACGTAAAATGACACGAGGAATCGAACGCTGCCGGCAGAATTCAAATCCGAGCCTCCGTGCCTCTGGAAATCACTAATATGTATGAAAACGAGTTGTACAGTATTCTGGCTCCCAGGATCGCTATCTGGACATGAAGACAAGTATTTCCTACGTAAAATGACACGAGCAATCGTACGCTGCCGGCAGAATTCAAATCCGAGCCTCCGTGCCTCTGGAAATCACTAATATGTATGAAAACGTGTTGTACAGTATTCTGGCTCCCAGGATCGCTATATGGACATGAAGACAAGTATTTCCTACGTAAAATGACACGAGGAATCGTACGCTGCCGGCAGAATTCAAATCCGAGCCTGCGTTCCCCTGGAAATCACTAATATGTATGAAAACGTGTTTTACAGTATTCTGGCTCCCAGGATCGCTATCGGGAAATCAATACAAGTATTTCCTACGTAAAATGACACGAGCAATCGTACGCTGCCGGCAGAATTCAAATCCGAGCCTCCGTTCCCCTGGAAATCACTAATATGTATGAAAACGAGTTGTACAGTATTCTGGCTCCCAGGATCGCTATCTGGACATGAAGACAAGTATTTCCTACGTAAAATGACACGAGCAATCGTACGCTGCCGGCAGAATTCAAATCCGAGCCTCCGTTCCCCTGGAAATCACTAATATGTATGAAAACGTGTTTTACTGTATTCTGGCTTCCAGGATCGCTATCGGGAAAGGAAGACAAGTATTTCCTACGTAAAATGACACGAGGAATCGAACGCTGCCGGCAGAATTCAAATCCGAGCCTCCGTGCCTCTGGAAATCACTAATATGTATGAAAACGAGTTGTACAGTATTCTGGCTCCCAGGATCGCTATCTGGACATGAAGACAAGTATTTCCTACGTAAAATGACACGAGCAATCGTACGCTGCCGGCAGAATTCAAATCCGAGCCTCCGTTCCCCTGGAAATCACTAATATGTATGAAAACGTGTTTTACACTATTCTGGCCCCCAGGATCGCTATCGGGAAAGGAAGACAAGTATTTCCTACGTAAAATGACACGAGGAATCGTACGCTGCCGGCAGAATTCAAATCCGAGCCTCCGTTCCCCTGGAAATCACTAATATGTATGAAAACGTCTTTTACAGTATTCTGGTTCCCAGCATCGCTATCTGGACATGAAGACAAGTATTTCCTACGTAAAATGACACGAGGAATCGTACGCTGCCGGCAGAATTCAAATCCGAGCCTCCGTGCCTCTGGAAATCACTAATATGTATGAAAACGTGTTGTACAGTATTCTGGCTCCCAGGATCGCTATATGGACATGAAGACAAGTATTTCCTACGTAAAATGACACGAGGAATCGTACGCTGCCGGCAGAATTCAAATCCGAGCCTCCGTTCCCCTGGAAATCACTAATATGTATGAAAACGTGTTTTACACTATTCTGGCTCCCAGGATCGCTATCGGGAAAGGAAGACAAGTATTTCCTACGGAAAATGACACGAGGAATCGTACGCTGCCGGCAGAATTCAAATCCGTGCCTCCGTTCCCCTGGAAATCACTAATATGTATGAAAACGTGTTTTACAGTATTCTGGCTCCCAGGATCGCTATCTGGACTTGAAGACAAGTATTTCTTACGTAAAATGACACGAGCAATCGTACGCTGCCGGCAGAATTCAAATCCGTGCCTCCGTTCCCCTGGAAATCACTAATATGTATGAAAACGTGTTTTACAGTATTCTGGCCCCCAGGATCGCTATCGGGAAAGGAAGACAAGTATTTCCTACGTAAAATGACACGAGCAATCGTACGCTGCCGGCAGAATTCAAATCCGAGCCTCTGTTCCCCTGGAAATCACTAATATGTATGAAAACGTGTTTTACAGTATTCTGGCTCCCAGGATCGCTATATGGACATGAAGACAAGTATTTCCTACGTAAAATGACACGAGGAATCGTACGCTGCCGGCAGAATTCAAATCCGAGCCTCCGTTCCCCTGGAAATCACTAATATGTATGAAAACGTGTTTTACACTATTCTGGCCCCCAGGATCGCTATCGGGAAAGGAAGTCAAGTATTTCCTACGTAAAATGACACGAGGAATCGTACGCTGCCGGCAGAATTCAAATCGGAGCCTCCGTTCCCCTGGAAATCACTAATATGTATGAAAACGTCTTTTACAGTATTCTGGTTCCCAGCATCGCTATCTGGACATGAAGACAAGTATTTCCTACGTAAAATGACACGAGGAATCGTACGCTGCCGGCAGAATTCAAATCCGAGCCTCCGTGCCTCTGGAAATCACTAATATGTATGAAAACGTGTTGTACAGTATTCTGGCTCCCAGGATCGCTATATGGACATGAAGACAAGTATTTCCTACGTAAAATGACACGAGGAATCGTACGCTGCCGGCAGAATTCAAATCCGAGCCTCCGTTCCCCTGGAAATCACTAATATGTATGAAAACGTCTTTTACAGTATTCTGGTTCCCAGCATCGCTATCTGGACATGAAGACAAGTATTTCCTACGTAAAATGACACGAGGAATCGTACGCTGCCGGCAGAATTCAAATCCGTGCCTCCGTTCCCCTGGAAATCACTAATATGTATGAAAACGTGTTTTACTGTATTCTGGCTCCCAGGATCGCTATCTGGACTTGAAGACAAGTATTTCTTACGTAAAATGACACGAGCAATCGTACGCTGCCGGCAGAATTCAAATCCGTGCCTCCGTTCCCCTGGAAATCACTAATATGTATGAAAACGTGTTTTACAGTATTCTGGCCCCCAGGATCGCTATCGGGAAAGGAAGACAAGTATTTCCTACGTAAAATGACACGAGCAATCGTACGCTGCCGGCAGAATTCAAATCCGAGCCTCCGTTCCCCTGGAAATCACTAATATGTATGAAAACGTGTTTTACTGTATTCTGGCTTCCAGGATCGCTATCGGGAAAGGAAGACAAGTATTTCCTACGTAAAATGACACGAGGAATCGAACGCTGCCGGCAGAATTCAAATCCGAGCCTCCGTGCCTCTGGAAATCACTAATATGTATGAAAACGAGTTGTACAGTATTCTGGCTCCCAGGATCGCTATCTGGACATGAAGACAAGTATTTCCTACGTAAAATGACACGAGCAATCGTACGCTGCCGGCAGAATTCAAATCCGAGCCTCCGTTCCCCTGGAAATCACTAATATGTATGAAAACGTGTTTTACACTATTCTGGCCCCCAGGATCGCTATCGGGAAAGGAAGACAAGTATTTCCTACGTAAAATGACACGAGGAATCGTACGCTGCCGGCAGAATTCAAATCGGAGCCTCCGTTCCCCTGGAAATCACTAATATGTATGAAAACGTGTTTTACTGTATTCTGGCTTCCAGGATCGCTATCGGGAAAGGAAGACAAGTATTTCCTACGTAAAATGACACGAGGAATCGAACGCTGCCGGCAGAATTCAAATCCGAGCCTCCGTGCCTCTGGAAATCACTAATATGTATGAAAACGAGTTGTACAGTATTCTGGCTCCCAGGATCGCTATCTGGACATGAAGACAAGTATTTCCTACGTAAAATGACACGAGCAATCGTACGCTGCCGGCAGAATTCAAATCCGAGCCTCCGTTCCCCTGGAAATCACTAATATGTATGAAAACGTGTTTTACACTATTCTGGCCCCCAGGATCGCTATCGGGAAAGGAAGACAAGTATTTCCTACGTAAAATGACACGAGGAATCGTACGCTGCCGGCAGAATTCAAATCGGAGCCTCCGTTCCCCTGGAAATCACTAATATGTATGAAAACGTCTTTTACAGTATTCTGGTTCCCAGCATCGCTATCTGGACATGAAGACAAGTATTTCCTACGTAAAATGACACGAGGAATCGTACGCTGCCGGCAGAATTCAAATCCGAGCCTCCGTGCCTCTGGAAATCACTAATATGTATGAAAACGTGTTGTACAGTATTCTGGCTCCCAGGATCGCTATATGGACATGAAGACAAGTATTTCCTACGTAAAATGACACGAGGAATCGTACGCTGCCGGCAGAATTCAAATCCGAGCCTCCGTTCCCCTGGAAATCACTAATATGTATGAAAACGTGTTTTACACTATTCTGGCTCCCAGGATCGCTATCGGGAAAGGAAGACAAGTATTTCCTACGGAAAATGACACGAGGAATCGTACGCTGCCGGCAGAATTCAAATCCGAGCCTCCGTTCCCCTGGAAATCACTAATATGTATGAAAACGTGTTTTACTGTATTCTGGCTCCCAGGATCGCTATCTGGACTTGAAGACAAGTATTTCTTACGTAAAATGACACGAGCAATCGTACGCTGCCGGCAGAATTCAAATCCGTGCCTCCGTTCCCCTGGAAATCACTAATATGTATGATAACGTGTTTTACAGTATTCTGGCCCCCAGGATCGCTATCGGGAAAGGAAGACAAGTATTTCCTACGTAAAATGACACGAGGAATCGAACGCTGCCGGCAGAATTCAAATCCGAGCCTCCGTTCCTCTGGAAATCACTAATATGTATGAAAACGTGTTTTACACTATTCTGGCTCCCAGGATCGCTATCGGCAAATCAATACAAGTATTTCCTACGTAAAATGACACGAGCAATCGTACGCTGCCGGCAGAATTCAAATCCGAGCCTCCGTTCCCCTGGAAATCACTAATATGTATGAAAACGTGTTGTACAGTATTCTGGCTCCCAGGATCGCTATCTGGACATGAAGACAAGTATTTCCTACGTAAAATGACACGAGCAATCGTACGCTGCCGGCAGAATTCAAATCCGAGCCTCCGTTCCCCTGGAAATCACTAATATGTATGAAAACGTGTTTTACTGTATTCTGGCTTCCAGGATCGCTATCGGGAAAGGAAGACAAGTATTTCCTACGTAAAATGACACGAGGAATCGAACGCTGCCGGCAGAATTCAAATCCGAGCCTCCGTGCCTCTGGAAATCACTAATATGTATGAAAACGAGTTGTACAGTATTCTGGCTCCCAGGATCGCTATCTGGACATGAAGACAAGTATTTCCTACGTAAAATGACACGAGCAATCGTACGCTGCCGGCAGAATTCAAATCCGAGCCTCCGTTCCCCTGGAAATCACTAATATGTATGAAAACGTGTTTTACACTATTCTGGCCCCCAGGATCGCTATCGGGAAAGGAAGACAAGTATTTCCTACGTAAAATGACACGAGGAATCGTACGCTGCCGGCAGAATTCAAATCGGAGCCTCCGTTCCCCTGGAAATCACTAATATGTATGAAAACGTCTTTTACAGTATTCTGGTTCCCAGCATCGCTATCTGGACATGCAGACAAGTATTTCCAACGTAAAATGACACGAGGAATCGTACGCTGCCGGCAGAATTCAAATCCGAGCCTCCGTGCCTCTGGAAATCACTAATATGTATGAAAACGTGTTGTACAGTATTCTGGCTCCCAGGATCGCTATATGGACATGAAGACAAGTATTTCCTACGTAAAATGACACGAGGAATCGTACGCTGCCGGCAGAATTCAAATCCGAGCCTCCGTTCCCCTGGAAATCACTAATATGTATGAAAACGTGTTTTACACTATTCTGGCTCCCAGGATCGCTATCGGGAAAGGAAGACAAGTATTTCCTACGGAAAATGACACGAGGAATCGTACGCTGCCGGCAGAATTCAAATCCGTGCCTCCGTTCCCCTGGAAATCACTAATATGTATGAAAACGTGTTTTACAGTATTCTGGTTCCCAGGATCGCTATCTGGACATGAAGACAAGTATTTCCTACGTAAAATGACACGAGCAATCGTACGCTGCCGGCAGAATTCGAATCCGAGCCTCCGTTCCCCTGGAAATCACTAATATGTATGAAAACGTGTTTTACAGTATTCTGGTTCCCAGGATCGCTATCTGGACATGAAGACAAGTATATCCTACGTAAAATGACACGAGCAATCGTACGCTGCCGGCAGAATTCAGATCCGAGCCTCCGTACACCTGGAAATCACTAATATGTATGAAAACGTGTTTTACACTATTCTGGTTCCCAGGATCGCTATCTGGACATGAAGACAAGTATTTCCTACGTAAAATGACACGAGCAATCGTACGCTGCCGGCAGAATTCAGATCCGAGCCTCCGTACCCCTGGAAATCACTAATATGTATGAAAACGTGTTTTACAGTATTCTGGCTCCCAGGATCGCTATCTGGACATGAAGACAAGTATTTCCTACGTAAAATGGCACGAGCAATCGTACGCTGCCGGCAGAATTCAGATCCGAGCCTCCGTACAACTGGAAATCACTAATATGTATGAAAACGTGTTTTACACTATTCTGGTTCCCAGGATCGCTATCTGGACATGAAGACAAGTATTTCCTACGTAAAATGACACGAGCAATCGTACGCTGCCGGCAGAATTCAGATCCGAGCCTCCGTACCCCTGGAAATCACTAATATGTATGAAAACGTGTTTTACAGTATTCTGGCTCCCAGGATCGCTATCGGGAAACGAAGACAAGTATTTCCTACGTAAAATGACACGAGCAATCGTACGCTGCCGGCAGAATTCAAATCCGAGCCTCCGTTCCCCTGGAAATCACTAATATGTATGAAAACGTGTTTTACACTATTCTGGCCCCCAGGATCGCTATCGGGAAAGGAAGACAAGTATTTCCTACGTAAAATGACACGAGGAATCGTACGCTGCCGGCAGAATTCAAATCGGAGCCTCCGTTCCCCTGGAAATCACTAATATGTATGAAAACGTCTTTTACAGTATTCTGGTTCCCAGCATCGCTATCTGGACATGAAGACAAGTATTTCCTACGTAAAATGACACGAGGAATCGTACGCTGCCGGCAGAATTCAAATCCGAGCCTCCGTGCCTCTGGAAATCACTAATATGTATGAAAACGTGTTGTACAGTATTCTGGCTCCCAGGATCGCTATATGGACATGAAGACAAGTATTTCCTACGTAAAATGACACGAGGAATCGTACGCTGCCGGCAGAATTCAAATCCGAGCCTCCGTTCCCCTGGAAATCACTAATATGTATGAAAACGTGTTTTACACTATTCTGGCTCCCAGGATCGCTATCGGGAAAGGAAGACAAGTATTTCCTACGGAAAATGACACGAGGAATCGTACGCTGCCGGCAGAATTCAAATCCGTGCCTCCGTTCCCCTGGAAATCACTAATATGTATGAAAACGTGTTTTACTGTATTCTGGCTCCCAGGATCGCTATCTGGACTTGAAGACAAGTATTTCTTACGTAAAATGACACGAGCAATCGTACGCTGCCGGCAGAATTCAAATCCGTGCCTCCGTTCCCCTGGAAATCACTAATATGTATGATAACGTGTTTTACAGTATTCTGGCCCCCAGGATCGCTATCGGGAAAGGAAGACAAGTATTTCCTACGTAAAATGACACGAGGAATCGAACGCTGCCGGCAGAATTCAAATCCGAGCCTCCGTTCCTCTGGAAATCACTAATATGTATGAAAACGTGTTTTACACTATTCTGGCTCCCAGGATCGCTATCGGCAAATCAATACAAGTATTTCCTACGTAAAATGACACGAGCAATCGTACGCTGCCGGCAGAATTCAAATCCGAGCCTCCGTTCCCCTGGAAATCACTAATATGTATGAAAACGAGTTGTACAGTATTCTGGCTCCCAGGATCGCTATCTGGACATGAAGACAAGTATTTCCTACGTAAAATGACACGAGCAATCGTACGCTGCCGGCAGAATTCAAATCCGAGCCTCCGTTCCCCTGGAAATCACTAATATGTATGAAAACGTGTTTTACTGTATTCTGGCTTCCAGGATCGCTATCGGGAAAGGAAGACAAGTATTTCCTACGTAAAATGACACGAGGAATCGAACGCTGCCGGCAGAATTCAAATCCGAGCCTCCGTGCCCCTGGAAATCACTAATATGTATGAAAACGCGTTGTACAGTATTCTGGCTCCCAGGATCGCTATCTGGACATGAAGACAAGTATTTCCTACGTAAAATGACACGAGCAATCGTACGCTGCCGGCAGAATTCAAATCCGAGCCTCCGTTCCCCTGGAAATCACTAATATGTATGAAAACGTGTTTTACACTATTCTGGCCCCCAGGATCGCTATCGGGAAAGGAAGACAAGTATTTCCTACGTAAAATGACACGAGGAATCGTACGCTGCCGGCAGAATTCAAATCGGAGCCTCCGTTCCCCTGGAAATCACTAATATGTATGAAAACGTCTTTTACAGTATTCTGGTTCCCAGCATCGCTATCTGGACATGCAGACAAGTATTTCCAACGTAAAATGACACGAGGAATCGTACGCTGCCGGCAGAATTCAAATCCGAGCCTCCGTGCCTCTGGAAATCACTAATATGTATGAAAACGTGTTGTACAGTATTCTGGCTCCCAGGATCGCTATCTGGACATGAAGACAAGTATTTCCTACGTAAAATGACACGAGGAATCGTACGCTGCCGGCAGAATTCAAATCCGAGCCTCCGTTCCCCTGGAAATCACTAATATGTATGAAAACGTGTTTTACACTATTCTGGCTCCCAGGATCGCTATCGGGAAAGGAAGACAAGTATTTCCTACGGAAAATGACACGAGGAATCGTACGCTGCCGGCAGAATTCAAATCCGAGCCTCCGTTCCCCTGGAAATCACTAATATGTATGAAAACGTGTTTTACTGTATTCTGGCTCCCAGGATCGCTATCTGGACTTGAAGACAAGTATTTCTTACGTAAAATGACACGAGCAATCGTACGCTGCCGGCAGAATTCAAATCCGTGCCTCCGTTCCCCTGGAAATCACTAATATGTATGATAACGTGTTTTACAGTATTCTGGCCCCCAGGATCGCTATCGGGAAAGGAAGACAAGTATTTCCTACGTAAAATGACACGAGCAATCGTACGCTGCCGGCAGAATTCAAATCCGAGCCTCTGTTCCCCTGGAAATCACTAATATGTATGAAAACGTGTTTTACAGTATTCTGGCTCCCAGGAGCGCTATATGGACATGAAGACAAGTATTTCCTACGTAAAATGACACGAGGAATCGTACGCTGCCGGCAGAATTCAAATCCGAGCCTCCGTTCCCCTGGAAATCACTAATATGTATGAAAACGTGTTTTACACTATTCTGGCCCCCAGGATCGCTATCGGGAAAGGAAGTCAAGTATTTCCTACGTAAAATGACACGAGGAATCGTACGCTGCCGGCAGAATTCAAATCGGAGCCTCCGTTCCCCTGGAAATCACTAATATGTATGAAAACGTCTTTTACAGTATTCTGGTTCCCAGCATCGCTATCTGGACATGAAGACAAGTATTTCCTACGTAAAATGACACGAGGAATCGTACGCTGCCGGCAGAATTCAAATCCGAGCCTCCGTGCCTCTGGAAATCACTAATATGTATGAAAACGTGTTGTACAGTATTCTGGCTCCCAGGATCGCTATATGGACATGAAGACAAGTATTTCCTACGTAAAATGACACGAGGAATCGTACGCTGCCGGCAGAATTCAAATCCGAGCCTCCGTTCCCCTGGAAATCACTAATATGTATGAAAACGTCTTTTACAGTATTCTGGTTCCCAGCATCGCTATCTGGACATGAAGACAAGTATTTCCTACGTAAAATGACACGAGGAATCGTACGCTGCCGGCAGAATTCAAATCCGAGCCTCCGTTCCCCTGGAAATCACTAATATGTATGAAAACGTGTTTTACAGTATTCTGGCTCCCAGGATCGCTATCTGGACTTGAAGACAAGTATTTCTTACGTAAAATGACACGAGCAATCGTACGCTGCCGGCAGAATTCAAATCCGTGCCTCCGTTCCCCTGGAAATCACTAATATGTATGATAACGTGTTTTACAGTATTCTGGCCCCCAGGATCGCTATCGGGAAAGGAAGACAAGTATTTCCTACGTAAAATGACACGAGCAATCGTACGCTGCCGGCAGAATTCAAATCCGAGCCTCCGTTCCCCTGGAAATCACTAATATGTATGAAAACGTGTTTTACTGTATTCTGGCTTCCAGGATCGCTATCGGGAAAGGAAGACAAGTATTTCCTACGTAAAATGACACGAGGAATCGAACGCTGCCGGCAGAATTCAAATCCGAGCCTCCGTGCCTCTGGAAATCACTAATATGTATGAAAACGTGTTGTACAGTATTCTGGCTCCCAGGATCGCTATCTGGACATGAAGACAAGTATTTCCTACGTAAAATGACACGAGCAATCGTACGCTGCCGGCAGAATTCAAATCCGAGCCTCCGTTCCCCTGGAAATCACTAATATGTATGAAAACGTGTTTTACACTATTCTGGCCCCCAGGATCGCTATCGGGAAAGGAAGACAAGTATTTCCTACGTAAAATGACACGAGGAATCGTACGCTGCCGGCAGAATTCAAATCGGAGCCTCCGTTCCCCTGGAAATCACTAATATGTATGAAAACGTCTTTTACAGTATTCTGGTTCCCAGCATCGCTATCTGGACATGAAGACAAGTATTTCCTACGTAAAATGACACGAGGAATCGTACGCTGCCGGCAGAATTCAAATCCGAGCCTCCGTGCCTCTGGAAATCACTAATATGTATGAAAACGTGTTGTACAGTATTCTGGCTCCCAGGATCGCTATATGGACATGAAGACAAGTATTTCCTACGTAAAATGACACGAGGAATCGTACGCTGCCGGCAGAATTCAAATCCGAGCCTCCGTTCCCCTGGAAATCACTAATATGTATGAAAACGTGTTTTACACTATTCTGGCTCCCAGGATCGCTATCGGGAAAGGAAGACAAGTATTTCCTACGGAAAATGACACGAGGAATCGTACGCTGCCGGCAGAATTCAAATCCGAGCCTCCGTTCCCCTGGAAATCACTAATATGTATGAAAACGTGTTTTACTGTATTCTGGCTCCCAGGATCGCTATCTGGACTTGAAGACAAGTATTTCTTACGTAAAATGACACGAGCAATCGTACGCTGCCGGCAGAATTCAAATCCGTGCCTCCGTTCCCCTGGAAATCACTAATATGTATGATAACGTGTTTTACAGTATTCTGGCCCCCAGGATCGCTATCGGGAAAGGAAGACAAGTATTTCCTACGTAAAATGACACGAGGAATCGAACGCTGCCGGCAGAATTCAAATCCGAGCCTCCGTTCCTCTGGAAATCACTAATATGTATGAAAACGTGTTTTACACTATTCTGGCTCCCAGGATCGCTATCGGCAAATCAATACAAGTATTTCCTACGTAAAATGACACGAGCAATCGTACGCTGCCGGCAGAATTCAAATCCGAGCCTCCGTTCCCCTGGAAATCACTAATATGTATGAAAACGAGTTGTACAGTATTCTGGCTCCCAGGATCGCTATCTGGACATGAAGACAAGTATTTCCTACGTAAAATGACACGAGCAATCGTACGCTGCCGGCAGAATTCAAATCCGAGCCTCCGTTCCCCTGGAAATCACTAATATGTATGAAAACGTGTTTTACTGTATTCTGGCTTCCAGGATCGCTATCGGGAAAGGAAGACAAGTATTTCCTACGTAAAATGACACGAGGAATCGAACGCTGCCGGCAGAATTCAAATCCGAGCCTCCGTGCCTCTGGAAATCACTAATATGTATGAAAACGAGTTGTACAGTATTCTGGCTCCCAGGATCGCTATCTGGACATGAAGACAAGTATTTCCTACGTAAAATGACACGAGCAATCGTACGCTGCCGGCAGAATTCAAATCCGAGCCTCCGTTCCCCTGGAAATCACTAATATGTATGAAAACGTGTTTTACACTATTCTGGCCCCCAGGATCGCTATCGGGAAAGGAAGACAAGTATTTCCTACGTAAAATGACACGAGGAATCGTACGCTGCCGGCAGAATTCAAATCGGAGCCTCCGTTCCCCTGGAAATCACTAATATGTATGAAAACGTCTTTTACAGTATTCTGGTTCCCAGCATCGCTATCTGGACATGCAGACAAGTATTTCCAACGTAAAATGACACGAGGAATCGTACGCTGCCGGCAGAATTCAAATCCGAGCCTCCGTGCCTCTGGAAATCACTAATATGTATGAAAACGTGTTGTACAGTATTCTGGCTCCCAGGATCGCTATATGGACATGAAGACAAGTATTTCCTACGTAAAATGACACGAGGAATCGTACGCTGCCGGCAGAATTCAAATCCGAGCCTCCGTTCCCCTGGAAATCACTAATATGTATGAAAACGTGTTTTACACTATTCTGGCTCCCAGGATCGCTATCGGGAAAGGAAGACAAGTATTTCCTACGGAAAATGACACGAGGAATCGTACGCTGCCGGCAGAATTCAAATCCGTGCCTCCGTTCCCCTGGAAATCACTAATATGTATGAAAACGTGTTTTACTGTATTCTGGCTCCCAGGATCGCTATCTGGACTTGAAGACAAGTATTTCTTACGTAAAATGACACGAGCAATCGTACGCTGCCGGCAGAATTCAAATCCGTGCCTCCGTTCCCCTGGAAATCACTAATATGTATGATAACGTGTTTTACAGTATTCTGGCCCCCAGGATCGCTATCGGGAAAGGAAGACAAGTATTTCCTACGTAAAATGACACGAGCAATCGTACGCTGCCGGCAGAATTCAAATCCGAGCCTCTGTTCCCCTGGAAATCACTAATATGTATGAAAACGTGTTTTACAGTATTCTGGCTCCCAGGAGCGCTATATGGACATGAAGACAAGTATTTCCTACGTAAAATGACACGAGGAATCGTACGCTGCCGGCAGAATTCAAATCCGAGCCTCCGTTCCCCTGGAAATCACTAATATGTATGAAAACGTGTTTTACACTATTCTGGCCCCCAGGATCGCTATCGGGAAAGGAAGACAAGTATTTCCTACGTAAAATGACACGAGGAATCGTACGCTGCCGGCAGAATTCAAATCGGAGCCTCCGTTCCCCTGGAAATCACTAATATGTATGAAAACGTCTTTTACAGTATTCTGGTTCCCAGCATCGCTATCTGGACATGAAGACAAGTATTTCCTACGTAAAATGACACGAGGAATCGTACGCTGCCGGCAGAATTCAAATCCGAGCCTCCGTGCCTCTGGAAATCACTAATATGTATGAAAACGTGTTGTACAGTATTCTGGCTCCCAGGATCGCTATATGGACATGAAGACAAGTATTTCCTACGTAAAATGACACGAGGAATCGTACGCTGCCGGCAGAATTCAAATCCGAGCCTCCGTTCCCCTGGAAATCACTAATATGTATGAAAACGTCTTTTACAGTATTCTGGTTCCCAGCATCGCTATCTGGACATGAAGACAAGTATTTCCTACGTAAAATGACACGAGGAATCGTACGCTGCCGGCAGAATTCAAATCCGTGCCTCCGTTCCCCTGGAAATCACTAATATGTATGAAAACGTGTTTTACTGTATTCTGGCTCCCAGGATCGCTATCTGGACTTGAAGACAAGTATTTCTTACGTAAAATGACACGAGCAATCGTACGCTGCCGGCAGAATTCAAATCCGTGCCTCCGTTCCCCTGGAAATCACTAATATGTATGATAACGTGTTTTACAGTATTCTGGCCCCCAGGATCGCTATCGGGAAAGGAAGACAAGTATTTCCTACGTAAAATGACACGAGCAATCGTACGCTGCCGGCAGAATTCAAATCCGAGCCTCCGTTCCCCTGGAAATCACTAATATGTATGAAAACGTGTTTTACTGTATTCTGGCTTCCAGGATCGCTACCGGGAAAGGAAGACAAGTATTTCCTACGTAAAATGACACGAGGAATCGAACGCTGCCGGCAGAATTCAAATCCGAGCCTCCGTGCCTCTGGAAATCACTAATATGTATGAAAACGAGTTGTACAGTATTCTGGCTCCCAGGATCGCTATCTGGACATGAAGACAAGTATTTCCTACGTAAAATGACACGAGCAATCGTACGCTGCCGGCAGAATTCAAATCCGAGCCTCCGTTCCCCTGGAAATCACTAATATGTATGAAAACGTGTTTTACACTATTCTGGCCCCCAGGATCGCTATCGGGAAAGGAAGACAAGTATTTCCTACGTAAAATGACACGAGGAATCGTACGCTGCCGGCAGAATTCAAATCGGAGCCTCCGTTCCCCTGGAAATCACTAATATGTATGAAAACGTCTTTTACAGTATTCTGGTTCCCAGCATCGCTATCTGGACACGAAGACAAGTATTTCCTACGTAAAATGACACGAGGAATCGTACGCTGCCGGCAGAATTCAAATCCGAGCCTCCGTGCCTCTGGAAATCACTAATATGTATGAAAACGTGTTGTACAGTATTCTGGCTCCCAGGATCGCTATATGGACATGAAGACAAGTATTTCCTACGTAAAATGACACGAGGAATCGTACGCTGCCGGCAGAATTCAAATCCGAGCCTGCGTTCCCCTGGAAATCACTAATATGTATGAAAACGTGTTTTACAGTATTCTGGCTCCCAGGATCGCTATCGGGAAATCAATACAAGTATTTCCTACGTAAAATGACACGGGCAATCGTACGCTGCCGGCAGAATTCAAATCCGAGCCTCCGTTCCCCTGGAAATCACTAATATGTATGAAAACGAGTTGTACAGTATTCTGGCTCCCAGGATCGCTATCTGGACATGAAGACAAGTATTTCCTACGTAAAATGACACGAGCAATCGTACGCTGCCGGCAGAATTCAAATCCGAGCCTCCGTTCCCCTGGAAATCACTAATATGTATGAAAACGTGTTTTACTGTATTCTGGCTTCCAGGATCGCTATCGGGAAAGGAAGACAAGTATTTCCTACGTAAAATGACACGAGGAATCGAACGCTGCCGGCAGAATTCAAATCCGAGCCTCCGAGCCTCTGGAAATCACTAATATGTATGAAAACGAGTTGTACAGTATTCTGGCTCCCAGGATCGCTATCTGGACATGAAGACAAGTATTTCCTACGTAAAATGACACGAGCAATCGTACGCTGCCGGCAGAATTCAAATCCGAGCCTCCGTTCCCCTGGAAATCACTAATATGTATGAAAACGTGTTTTACACTATTCTGGCCCCCAGGATCGCTATCGGGAAAGGAAGACAAGTATTTCCTACGTAAAATGACACGAGGAATCGTACGCTGCCGGCAGAATTCAAATCGGAGCCTCCGTTCCCCTGGAAATCACTAATATGTATGAAAACGTCTTTTACAGTATTCTGGTTCCCAGCATCGCTATCTGGACATGAAGACAAGTATTTCCTACGTAAAATGACACGAGGAATCGTACGCTGCCGGCAGAATTCAAATCCGAGCCTCCGTGCCTCTGGAAATCACTAATATGTATGAAAACGTGTTGTACAGTATTCTGGCTCCCAGGATCGCTATATGGACATGAAGACAAGTATTTCCTACGTAAAATGACACGAGGAATCGTACGCTGCCGGCAGAATTCAAATCCGAGCCTCCGTTCCCCTGGAAATCACTAATATGTATGAAAACGTGTTTTACACTATTCTGGCTCCCAGGATCGCTATCGGGAAAGGAAGACAAGTATTTCCTACGGAAAATGACACGAGGAATCGTACGCTGCCGGCAGAATTCAAATCCGTGCCTCCGTTCCCCTGGAAATCACTAATATGTATGAAAACGTGTTTTACTGTATTCTGGCACCCAGGATCGCTATCTGGACTTGAAGACAAGTATTTCTTACGTAAAATGACACGAGCAATCGTACGCTGCCGGCAGAATTCAAATCCGTGCCTCCGTTCCCCTGGAAATCACTAATATGTATGAAAACGTGTTTTACAGTATTCTGGCTCCCAGGAGCGCTATATGGACATGAAGACAAGTATTTCCTACGTAAAATGACACGAGGAATCGTACGCTGCCGGCAGAATTCAAATCCGAGCCTCCGTTCCCCTGGAAATCACTAATATGTATGAAAACGTGTTTTACACTATTCTGGCTCCCAGGATCGCTATCGGGAAAGGAAGACAAGTATTTCCTACGGAAAATGACACGAGGAATCGTACGCTGCCGGCAGAATTCAAATCCGAGCCTCCGTGCCTCTGGAAATCACTAATATGTATGAAAACGTGTTGTACAGTATTCTGGCTCCCAGGATCGCTATCTGGACATGAAGACAAGTATTTCCTACGTAAAATGACACGAGGAATCGTACGCTGCCGGCAGAATTCAAATCCGAGCCTCTGTTCCCCTGGAAATCACTAATATGTATGAAAACGTGTTTTACACTATTCTGGGTCCCAGGATCGCTATCTGGACATGAAGACAAGTATTTCCTACGTAAAATGACACGAGCAATCGTACGCTGCCGGCAGAATTCAAATCCGAGCCTCCGTTCCCCTGGAAATCACTAATATGTATGAAAACGTGTTTTACTGTATTCTGGCTTCCAGGATCGCTATCGGGAAAGGAAGACAAGTATTTCCTACGTAAAATGACACGAGGATTTGAATTCTGCCGGCAGAATTCAAATCCGAGCCTCCGTGCCTCTGGAAATCACTAATATGTATGAAAACGAGTTGTACAGTATTCTGGCTCCCAGGATCGCTATCTGGACATGAAGACAAGTATTTCCTACGTAAAATGACACGAGCAATCGTACGCTGCCGGCAGAATTCAAATCCGAGCCTCCGTTCCCCTGGAAATCACTAATATGTATGAAAACGTGTTTTACACTATTCTGGCCCCCAGGATCGCTATCGGGAAAGGAAGACAAGTATTTCCTACGTAAAATGACACGAGGAATCGAACGCTGCCGGCAGAATTCAAATCCGAGCCTCCGTTCCTCTGGAAATCACTAATATGTATGAAAACGTGTTTTACACTATTCTGGCTCCCAGGATCGCTATCGGCAAATGAATACAAGTATTTCCTACGTAAAATGACACGAGCAATCGTACGCTGCCGGCAGAATTCAAATCCGAGCCTGCGTTCCCCTGGAAATCACTAATATGTATGAAAACGTGTTTTACAGTATTCTGGCTCCCAGGATCGCTATCGGGAAATCAATACAAGTATTTCCTACGTAAAATGACACGAGCAATCGTACGCTGCCGGCAGAATTCAAATCCGAGCCTCCGTTCCCCTGGAAATCACTAATATGTATGAAAACGAGTTGTACAGTATTCTGGCTCCCAGGATCGCTATCTGGACATGAAGACAAGTATTTCCTACGTAAAATGACACGAGCAATCGTACGCTGCCGGCAGAATTCAAATCCGAGCCTCCGTTCCCCTGGAAATCACTAATATGTATGAAAACGTGTTTTACAGTATTCTGGCCCCCAGGATCGCTATCGGGAAAGGAAGACAAGTATTTCCTACGTAAAATGACACGAGGAATCGTACGCTGCCGGCAGAATTCAAATCGGAGCCTCCGTTCCCCTGGAAATCACTAATATGTATGAAAACGTCTTTTACAGTATTCTGGTTCCCAGCATCGCTATCTGGACATGAAGACAAGTATTTCCTACGTAAAATGACACGAGGAATCGTACGCTGCCGGCAGAATTCAAATCCGAGCCTCCGTGCCTCTGGAAATCACTAATATGTATGAAAACGTGTTGTACAGTATTCTGGCTCCCAGGATCGCTATATGGACATGAAGACAAGTATTTCCTACGTAAAATGACACGAGGAATCGTACGCTGCCGGCAGAATTCAAATCCGAGCCTCCGTGCCTCTGGAAATCACTAATATGTATGAAAACGTGTTGTACAGTATTCTGGCTCCCAGGATCGCTATATGGACATGAAGACAAGTATTTCCTACGTAAAATGACACGAGGAATCGTACGCTGCCGGCAGAATTCAAATCCGAGCCTCCGTTCCCCTGGAAATCACTAATATGTATGAAAACGTGTTTTACACTATTCTGGCTCCCAGGATCGCTATCGGGAAAGGAAGACAAGTATTTCCTACGGAAAATGACACGAGGAATCGTACGCTGCCGGCAGAATTCAAATCCGTGCCTCCGTTCCCCTGGAAATCACTAATATGTATGAAAACGTGTTTTACTGTATTCTGGCACCCAGGATCGCTATCTGGACTTGAAGACAAGTATTTCTTACGTAAAATGACACGAGCAATCGTACGCTGCCGGCAGAATTCAAATCCGTGCCTCCGTTCCCCTGGAAATCACTAATATGTATGAAAACGTGTTTTACAGTATTCTGGCTCCCAGGAGCGCTATATGGACATGAAGACAAGTATTTCCTACGTAAAATGACACGAGGAATCGTACGCTGCCGGCAGAATTCAAATCCGAGCCTCCGTTCCCCTGGAAATCACTAATATGTATGAAAACGTGTTTTACACTATTCTGGCTCCCAGGATCGCTATCGGGAAAGGAAGACAAGTATTTCCTACGGAAAATGACACGAGGAATCGTACGCTGCCGGCAGAATTCAAATCCGAGCCTCCGTGCCTCTGGAAATCACTAATATGTATGAAAACGTGTTGTACAGTATTCTGGCTCCCAGGATCGCTATCTGGACATGAAGACAAGTATTTCCTACGTAAAATGACACGAGGAATCGTACGCTGCCGGCAGAATTCAAATCCGAGCCTCTGTTCCCCTGGAAATCACTAATATGTATGAAAACGTGTTTTACACTATTCTGGGTCCCAGGATCGCTATCTGGACATGAAGACAAGTATTTCCTACGTAAAATGACACGAGCAATCGTACGCTGCCGGCAGAATTCAAATCCGAGCCTCCGTTCCCCTGGAAATCACTAATATGTATGAAAACGTGTTTTACTGTATTCTGGCTTCCAGGATCGCTATCGGGAAAGGAAGACAAGTATTTCCTACGTAAAATGACACGAGGAATTGAACGCTGCCGGCAGAATTCAAATCCGAGCCTCCGTGCCTCTGGAAATCACTAATATGTATGAAAACGAGTTGTACAGTATTCTGGCTCCCAGGATCGCTATCTGGACATGAAGACAAGTATTTCCTACGTAAAATGACACGAGCAATCGTACGCTGCCGGCAGAATTCAAATCCGAGCCTCCGTTCCCCTGGAAATCACTAATATGTATGAAAACGTGTTTTACACTATTCTGGCCCCCAGGATCGCTATCGGGAAAGGAAGACAAGTATTTCCTACGTAAAATGACACGAGGAATCGAACGCTGCCGGCAGAATTCAAATCCGAGCCTCCGTTCCTCTGGAAATCACTAATATGTATGAAAACGTGTTTTACACTATTCTGGCTCCCAGGATCGCTATCGGGAAATGAATACAAGTATTTCCTACGTAAAATGACACGAGCAATCGTACGCTGCCGGCAGAATTCAAATCCGAGCCTGCGTTCCCCTGGAAATCACTAATATGTATGAAAACGTGTTTTACAGTATTCTGGCTCCCAGGATCGCTATCGGGAAATCAATACAAGTATTTCCTACGTAAAATGACACGAGCAATCGTACGCTGCCGGCAGAATTCAAACCGTTCCCCTGGAAACCCCTAATATGTATGAAAACGAGTTGTACAGTATTCTGGCTCCCAGGATCGCTATCTGGACATGAAGACAAGTATTTCCTACGTAAAATGACACGAGCAATCGTACGCTGCCGGCAGAATTCAAATCCGAGCCTCCGTTCCCCTGGAAATCACTAATATGTATGAAAACGTGTTTTACACTATTCTGGCCCCCAGGATCGCTATCGGGAAAGGAAGACAAGTATTTCCTACGTAAAAATGACACGAGGAATCGTACGCTGCCGGCAGAATTCAAATCGGAGCCTCCGTTCCCCTGGAAATCACTAATATGTATGAAAACGTCTTTTACAGTATTCTGGCTCCCAGCATCGCTATCTGGACATGAAGACAAGTATTTCCTACGTAAAATGACACGAGGAATCGTACGCTGCCGGCAGAATTCAAATCCGAGCCTCCGTGCCTCTGGAAATCACTAATATGTATGAAAACGTGTTGTACAGTATTCTGGCTCCCAGGATCGCTATATGGACATGAAGACAAGTATTTCCTACGTAAAATGACACGAGGAATCGTACGCTGCCGGCAGAATTCAATCCGAGCCTGCGTTCCCCTGGAAATCACTAATATGTATGAAAACGTGTTTTACAGTATTCTGGCTCCCAGGATCGCTATCGGGAAATCAATACAAGTATTTCCTACGTAAAATGACACGAGCAATCGTACGCTGCCGGCAGAATTCAAATCCGAGCCTCCGTTCCCCTGGAAATCACTAATATGTATGAAAACGAGTTGTACAGTATTCTGGCTCCCAGGATCGCTATCTGGACATGAAGACAAGTATTTCCTACGTAAAATGACACGAGCAATCGTACGCTGCCGGCAGAATTCAAATCCGAGCCTCCGTTCCCCTGGAAATCACTAATATGTATGAAAACGTGTTTTACTGTATTCTGGCTTCCAGGATCGCTATCGGGAAAGGAAGACAAGTATTTCCTACGTAAAATGACACGAGGAATCGAACGCTGCCGGCAGAATTCAAATCCGAGCCTCCGTGCCTCTGGAAATCACTAATATGTATGAAAACGAGTTGTACAGTATTCTGGCTCCCAGGATCGCTATCTGGACATGAATACAAGTATTTCCTACGTAAAATGACACGAGCAATCGTACGCTGCCGGCAGAATTCAAATCCGAGCCTCCGTTCCCCTGGAAATCACTAATATGTATGAAAACGTGTTTTACAGTATTCTGGCTCCCAGGAGCGCTATATGGACATGAAGACAAGTATTTCCTACGTAAAATGACACGAGGAATCGTACGCTGCCGGCAGAATTCAAATCCGAGCCTGCGTTTCCCCTGGAAATCACTAATATGTATGAAAACGTGTTTTACAGTATTCTGGCTCCCAGGATCGCTATCGGGAAATCAATACAAGTATTTCTTACGTAAAATGACACGAGCAAATCGTACGCTGCCGGCAGAATTCAAATCCGAGCCTGCGTTCCCCTGGAAATCACTAATATGTATGAAAACGTGTTTTACTGTATTCTGGCTTCCAGGATCGCTATCGGGAAAGGAAGACAAGTATTTCCTACGTAAAATGACACGAGGAATCGAACGCTGCCGGCAGAATTCAAATCCGAGCCTCCGTTCCTCTGGAAATCACTAATATGTATGAAAACGTGTTTTACACTATTCTGGCTCCCAGGATCGCTATCGGCAAATGAATACAAGTATTTCCTACGTAAAATGACACGAGCAATCGTACGCTGCCGGCAGAATTCAAATCCGAGCCTGCGTTCCCCTGGAAATGACTAATATGTATGAAAACGTGTTTTACAGTATTCTGGCTCCCAGGATCGCTATCGGGAAATCAATACAAGTATTTCCTACGTAAAATGACACGAGCAATCGTACGCTGCCGGCAGAATTCAAATCCGAGCCTCCGTTCCCCTGGAAATCACTAATATGTATGAAAACGAGTTTGTACAGTATTCTGGCTCCAGGGATCGCTATCTGGACATGAAGACAAGTATTTCCTACGTAAAATGACACGAGCAATCGTACGCTGCCGGCAGAATTCAAATCCGAGCCTCCGTTCCCCTGGAAATCACTAATATGTATGAAAACGTGTTTTACTGTATTCTGGCTTCCAGGATCGCTATCGGGAAAGGAAGACAAGTATTTCCTACGTAAAATGACACGAGGAATCGAACGCTGCTGCCGCAGAATTCAAATCCGAGCCTCCGTGCCTCTGAAATCACTAATATGTATGAAAACGTGTTGTACAGTATTCTGGCTCCCAGGATCGCTATCTGGACATGAAGACAAGTATTTCCTACGTAAAATGACACGAGCAATCGTACGCTGCCGGCAGAATTCAAATCGGAGCCTCCGTTCCCCTGGAAATCACTAATATGTATGAAAACGTCTTTTACAGTATTCTGGTTCCCAGCATCGCTATCTGGACATGAAGACAAGTATTTCCTACGTAAAATGACACGAGCAATCGTACGCTGCCGGCAGAATTCAAATCCGAGCCTCCGTTCCCCTGGAAATCACTAATATGTATGGAAAACGTGTTTTACTGTATTCTGGCTTCCAGGATCGCTATCGAGAAAGGAAGACAAGTATTTCCTACGTAAAATGACACGAGGAAATCGAACGCTGCCGGCAGAATTCAAATCCGAGCCTCCGTGCCTCTGGAAATCACTAATTTGTATGAAAACGAGTTGTTACAGTATTCTGGCTCCCAGGATCGCTATCTGGACATGAAGACAAGTATTTCCTACGTAAAATGACACGAGCAATCGTACGCTGCCGGCAGAATTCAAATCCGAGCCTCCGTTCCCCTGGAAATCACTAATATGTATGAAAACGTGTTTTACACTATTCTGGCCCCCAGGATCGCTATCGGGAAAGGAAGACAAGTATTTCCTACGTTAAAATGACACAAGGAATCGTACGCTGCCGGCAGAATTCAAATCGGAGCCTCCGTTCCCCTGGAAATCACTAATATGTATGAAAACGTCTTTTACAGTATTCTGGTTCCCAGCATCGCTATCTGGACATGAAGACAAGTATTTCCTACGTAAAATGACACGAGGAATCGTACGCTGCCGGCAGAATTCAAATCCGAGCCTCCGTGCCTCTGGAAATCACTAATATGTATGAAAACGTGTTGTACAGTATTCTGGCTCCCAGGATCGCTATATGGACATGAAGACAAGTATTTCCTACGTAAAATGACACGAGGAATCGTACGCTGCCGGCAGAATTCAAATCCGAGCCTCCGTTCCCCTGGAAATCACTAATATGTATGATAACGTGTTTTACAGTATTCTGGCCCCCAGGATCGCTATCGGGAAAGGAAGACAAGTATTTCCTACGTAAAATGACACGAGCAATCGTACGCTGCCGACAGAATTCAAATCCGAGCCTCTGTTCCCCTGGAAATCACTAATATGTATGAAAACGTGTTTTACAGTATTCTGGCTCCCAGGAGCGCTATATGGACATGAAGACAAGTATTTCCTACGTAAAATGACACGAGGAATCGTACGCTGCCGGCAGAATTCAAATCCGTGCCTCCGTTCCCCTGGAAATCACTAATATGTATGAAAACGTGTTTTACTGTATTCTGGCTCCCAGGATCGCTATCTGGACTTGAAGACAAGTATTTCTTACGTAAAATGACACGAGCAATCGTACGCTGCCGGCAGAATTCAAATCCGTGCCTCCGTTCCCCTGGAAATCACTAATATGTATGATAACGTGTTTTACAGTATTCTGGCTCCCAGGAGCGCTATATGGACATGAAGACAAGTATTTCCTACGTAAAATGACACGAGGAATCGTACGCTGCCGGCAGAATTCAAATCCGAGCCTCCGTTCCCCTGGAAATCACTAATATGTATGAAAACGTGTTTTACACTATTCTGGCTCCCAGGATCGCTATCGGGAAAGGAAGACAAGTATTTCCTACGGAAAATGACACGAGGAATCGTACGCTGCCGGCAGAATTCAAATCCGAGCCTCTGTTCCCCTGGAAATCACTAGTATGTATGAAAACGTGTTTTACACTATTCTGGGTCCCAGGATCGCTATCTGGACATGAAGACAAGTATTTCCTATGTAAAATGACACGAGCAATCGTACGCTGCCGGCAGAATTCAAATCCGAGCCTCCGTTCCCCTGGAAATCACTAATATGTATGAAAACGTGTTTTACTGTATTCTGGCTTCCAGGATCGCTATCGGCAAATGAATACAAGTATTTCCTACGTAAAATGACACGAGCAATCGTACGCTGCCGGCAGAATTCAAATCCGAGCCTGCGTTCCCCTGGAAATCACTAATATGTATGAAAACGTGTTTTACTGTATTCTGGCTTCCAGGATCGCTATCGGGAAAGGAAGACAAGTATTTCCTACGTAAAATGACACGAGGAATCGAACGCTGCCGGCAGAATTCAAATCCGAGCCTCCGTTCCTCTGGAAATCACTAATATGTATGAAAACGTGTTTTACACTATTCTGGCTCCCAGGATCGCTATCGGCAAATGAATACAAGTATTTCCTACGTAAAATGACACGAGCAATCGTACGCTGCCGACAGAATTCAAATCCGAGCCTCTGTTCCCCTGGAAATCACTAATATGTATGAAAACGTGTTTTACAGTATTCTGGCTCCCAGGAGCGCTATATGGACATGAAGACAAGTATTTCCTACGTAAAATGACACGAGGAATCGTACGCTGCCGGCAGAATTCAAATCCGTGCCTCCGTGCCTCTGGAAATCACTAATATGTATGAAAACGAGTTGTACAGTATTCTGGCTCCCAGGATCGCTATCTGGACATGAAGACAAGTATTTCCTACGTAAAATGACACGAGCAATCGTACGCTGCCGGCAGAATTCAAATCCGAGCCTCCGTTCCCCTGGAAATCACTAATATGTATGAAAACGTGTTTTACACTATTCTGGCCCCCAGGATCGCTATCGGGAAAGGAAGACAAGTATTTCCTACGTAAAATGACACGAGGAATCGAACGCTGCCGGCAGAATTCAAATCCGAGCCTCCGTTCCTCTGGAAATCACTAATATGTATGAAAACGTGTTTTACACTATTCTGGCTCCCAGGATCGCTATCGGCAAATGAATACAAGTATTTCCTACGTAAAATGACACGAGCAATCGTACGCTGCCGGCAGAATTCAAATCCGAGCCTGCGTTCCCCTGGAAATCACTAATATGTATGAAAACGTGTTTTACAGTATTCTGGCTCCCAGGATCGCTATCGGGAAATCAATACAAGTATTTCCTACGTAAAATGACACGAGCAATCGTACGCTGCCGGCAGAATTCAAATCCGAGCCTCCGTTCCCCTGGAAATCACTAATATGTATGAAAACGAGTTGTACAGTATTCTGGCTCCCAGGATCGCTATCTGGACATGAAGACAAGTATTTCCTACGTAAAATGACACGAGCAATCGTACGCTGCCGGCAGAATTCAAATCCGAGCCTCCGTTCCCCTGGAAATCACTAATATGTATGAAAACGTGTTTTACACTATTCTGGCCCCCAGGATCGCTATCGGGAAAGGAAGACAAGTATTTCCTACGTAAAATGACACGAGGAATCGTACGCTGCCGGCAGAATTCAAATCGGAGCCTCCGTTCCCCTGGAAATCACTAATATGTATGAAAACGTCTTTTACAGTATTCTGGTTCCCAGCATCGCTATCTGGACATGAAGACAAGTATTTCCTACGTAAAATGACACGAGGAATCGTACGCTGCCGGCAGAATTCAAATCCGAGCCTCCGTGCCTCTGGAAATCACTAATATGTATGAAAACGTGTTGTACAGTATTCTGGCTCCCAGGATCGCTATATGGACATGAAGACAAGTATTTCCTACGTAAAATGACACGAGGAATCGTACGCTGCCGGCAGAATTCAAATCCGAGCCTCCGTGCCTCTGGAAATCACTAATATGTATGAAAACGTGTTGTACAGTATTCTGGCTCCCAGGATCGCTATATGGACATGAAGACAAGTATTTCCTACGTAAAATGACACGAGGAATCGTACGCTGCCGGCAGAATTCAAATCCGAGCCTCCGTTCCCCTGGAAATCACTAATATGTATGAAAACGTGTTTTACACTATTCTGGCTCCCAGGATCGCTATCGGGAAAGGAAGACAAGTATTTCCTACGGAAAATGACACGAGGAATCGTACGCTGCCGGCAGAATTCAAATCCGTGCCTCCGTTCCCCTGGAAATCACTAATATGTATGAAAACGTGTTTTACTGTATTCTGGCACCCAGGATCGCTATCTGGACATGAAGACAAGTATTTCCTACGTAAAATGACACGAGCAATCGTACGCTGCCGGCAGAATTCAAATCCGTGCCTCCGTTCCCCTGGAAATCACTAATATGTATGAAAACGTGTTTTACAGTATTCTGGCTCCCAGGAGCGCTATATGGACATGAAGACAAGTATTTCCTACGTAAAATGACACGAGGAATCGTACGCTGCCGGCAGAATTCAAATCCGAGCCTCTGTTCCCCTGGAAATCACTAATATGTATGAAAACGTGTTTTACACTATTCTGGCTCCCAGGATCGCTATCGGGAAAGGAAGACAAGTATTTCCTACGGAAAATGACACGAGGAATCGTACGCTGCCGGCAGAATTCAAATCCGAGCCTCCGTGCCTCTGGAAATCACTAATATGTATGAAAACGTGTTGTACAGTATTCTGGCTCCCAGGATCGCTATCTGGACATGAAGACAAGTATTTCCTACGTAAAATGACACGAGGAATCGTACGCTGCCGGCAGAATTCAAATCCGAGCCTCTGTTCCCCTGGAAATCACTAATATGTATGAAAACGTGTTTTACACTATTCTGGGTCCCAGGATCGCTATCTGGACATGAAGACAAGTATTTCCTACGTAAAATGACACGAGGAATCGTACGCTGCCGGCAGAATTCAAATCCGAGCCTCCGTTCCCCTGGAAATCACTAATATGTATGAAAACGTGTTTTACTGTATTCTGGCTTCCAGGATCGCTATCGGGAAAGGAAGACAAGTATTTCCTACGTAAAATGACACGAGGAATTGAACGCTGCCGGCAGAATTCAAATCCGAGCCTCCGTGCCTCTGGAAATCACTAATATGTATGAAAACGAGTTGTACAGTATTCTGGCTCCCAGGATCGCTATCTGGACATGAAGACAAGTATTTCCTACGTAAAATGACACGAGCAATCGTACGCTGCCGGCAGAATTCAAATCCGAGCCTCCGTTCCCCTGGAAATCACTAATATGTATGAAAACGTGTTTTACACTATTCTGGCCCCCAGGATCGCTATCGGGAAAGGAAGACAAGTATTTCCTACGTAAAATGACACGAGGAATCGAACTCTGCCGGCTGAATTCAAATCCGAGCCTCCGTTCCTCTGGAAATCACTAATATGTATGAAAACGTGTTTTACACTATTCTGGCTCCCAGGATCGCTATCGGCAAATGAATACAAGTATTTCCTACGTAAAATGACACGAGCAATCGTACGCTGCCGGCAGAATTCAAATCCGAGCCTCCGTTCCCCTGGAAATCACTAATATGTATGAAAACGTGTTTTACAGTATTCTGGCTCCCAGGATCGCTATCGGGAAATGAATACAAGTATTTCCTACGTAAAATGACACGAGCAATCGTACGCTGCCGGCAGAATTCAAATCCGAGCCTCCGTTCCCCTGGAAATCACTAATATGTATGAAAACGTGTTGTACAGTATTCTGGCTCCCAGGATCGCTATCTGGACATGAAGACAAGTATTTCCTACGTAAAATGACACGAGCAATCGTACGCTGCCGGCAGAATTCAAATCCGAGCCTCCGTTCCCCTGGAAATCACTAATATGTATGAAAACGTGTTTTACACTATTCTGGCCCCCAGGATCGCTATCGGGAAAGGAAGACAAGTATTTCCTACGTAAAATGACACGAGGAATCGTACGCTGCCGGCAGAATTCAAATCGGAGCCTCCGTTCCCCTGGAAATCACTAATATGTATGAAAACGTCTTTTACAGTATTCTGGTTCCCAGCATCGCTATCTGGACATGAAGACAAGTATTTCCTACGTAAAATGACACGAGGAATCGTACGCTGCCGGCAGAATTCAAATCCGAGCCTCCGTGCCTCTGGAAATCACTAATATGTATGAAAACGTGTTGTACAGTATTCTGGCTCCCAGGATCGCTATATGGACATGAAGACAAGTATTTCCTACGTAAAATGACACGAGGAATCGTACGCTGCCGGCAGAATTCAAATCCGAGCCTGCGTTCCCCTGGAAATCACTAATATGTATGAAAACGTGTTTTACAGTATTCTGGCTCCCAGGATCGCTATCGGGAAATGAATACAAGTATTTCCTACGTAAAATGACACGAGCAATCGTACGCTGCCGGCAGAATTCAAATCCGAGCCTCCGTTCCCCTGGAAATCACTAATATGTATGAAAACGAGTTGTACAGTATTCTGGCTCCCAGGATCGCTATCTGGACATGAAGACAAGTATTTCCTACGTAAAATGACACGAGCAATCGTACGCTGCCGGCAGAATTCAAATCCGAGCCTCCGTTCCCCTGGAAATCACTAATATGTATGAAAACGTGTTTTACTGTATTCTGGCTTCCAGGATCGCTATCGGGAAAGGAAGACAAGTATTTCCTACGTAAAATGACACGAGGAATCGAACGCTGCCGGCAGAATTCAAATCCGAGCCTCCGTGCCTCTGGAAATCACTAATATGTATGAAAACGAGTTGTACAGTATTCTGGCTCCCAGGATCGCTATCTGGACATGAAGACAAGTATTTCCTACGTAAAATGACACGAGCAATCGTACGCTGCCGGCAGAATTCAAATCCGAGCCTCCGTTCCCCTGGAAATCACTAATATGTATGAAAACGTGTTTTACAGTATTCTGGCTCCCAGGAGCGCTATATGGACATGAAGACAAGTATTTCCTACGTAAAATGACACGAGGAATCGTACGCTGCCGGCAGAATTCAAATCCGAGCCTGCGTTCCCCTGGAAATCACTAATATGTATGAAAACGTGTTTTACAGTATTCTGGCTCCCAGGATCGCTATCGGGAAATCAATACAAGTATTTCTTACGTAAAATGACACGAGCAATCGTACGCTGCCGGCAGAATTCAAATCCGAGCCTGCGTTCCCCTGGAAATCACTAATATGTATGAAAACGTGTTTTACTGTATTCTGGCTTCCAGGATCGCTATCGGGAAAGGAAGACAAGTATTTCCTACGTAAAATGACACGAGGAATCGAACGCTGCCGGCAGAATTCAAATCCGAGCCTCCGTTCCTCTGGAAATCACTAATATGTATGAAAACGTGTTTTACACTATTCTGGCTCCCAGGATCGCTATCGGCAAATGAATACAAGTATTTCCTACGTAAAATGACACGAGCAATCGTACGCTGCCGGCAGAATTCAAATCCGAGCCTGCGTTCCCCTGGAAATGACTAATATGTATGAAAACGTGTTTTACAGTATTCTGGCTCCCAGGATCGCTATCGGGAAATCAATACAAGTATTTCCTACGTAAAATGACACGAGCAATCGTACGCTGCCGGCAGAATTCAAATCCGAGCCTCCGTTCCCCTGGAAATCACTAATATGTATGAAAACGAGTTGTACAGTATTCTGGCTCGCAGGATCGCTATCTGGACATGAAGACAAGTATTTCCTACGTAAAATGACACGAGCAATCGTACGCTGCCGGCAGAATTCAAATCCGAGCCTCCGTTCCCCTGGAAATCACTAATATGTATGAAAACGTGTTTTACTGTATTCTGGCTTCCAGGATCGCTATCGGGAAAGGAAGACAAGTATTTCCTACGTAAAATGACACGAGGAATCGAACGCTGCCGGCAGAATTCAAATCCGAGCCTCCGTGCCTCTGGAAATCACTAATATGTATGAAAACGAGTTGTACAGTATTCTGGCTCCCAGGATCGCTATCTGGACATGAAGACAAGTATTTCCTACGTAAAATGACACGAGCAATCGTACGCTGCCGGCAGAATTCAAATCGGAGCCTCCGTTCCCCTGGAAATCACTAATATGTATGAAAACGTCTTTTACAGTATTCTGGTTCCCAGCATCGCTATCTGGACATGAAGACAAGTATTTCCTACGTAAAATGACACGAGCAATCGTACGCTGCCGGCAGAATTCAAATCCGAGCCTCCGTTCCCCTGGAAATCACTAATATGTATGAAAACGTGTTTTACTGTATTCTGGCTTCCAGGATCGCTATCGAGAAAGGAAGACAAGTATTTCCTACGTAAAATGACACGAGGAATCGAACGCTGCCGGCAGAATTCAAATCCGAGCCTCCGTGCCTCTGGAAATCACTAATATGTATGAAAACGAGTTGTACAGTATTCTGGCTCCCAGGATCGCTATCTGGACATGAAGACAAGTATTTCCTACGTAAAATGACACGAGCAATCGTACGCTGCCGGCAGAATTCAAATCCGAGCCTCCGTTCCCCTGGAAATCACTAATATGTATGAAAACGTGTTTTACACTATTCTGGCCCCCAGGATCGCTATCGGGAAAGGAAGACAAGTATTTCCTACGTAAAATGACACAAGGAATCGTACGCTGCCGGCAGAATTCAAATCGGAGCCTCCGTTCCCCTGGAAATCACTAATATGTATGAAAACGTCTTTTACAGTATTCTGGTTCCCAGCATCGCTATCTGGACATGAAGACAAGTATTTCCTACGTAAAATGACACGAGGAATCGTACGCTGCCGGCAGAATTCAAATCCGAGCCTCCGTGCCTCTGGAAATCACTAATATGTATGAAAACGTGTTGTACAGTATTCTGGCTCCCAGGATCGCTATATGGACATGAAGACAAGTATTTCCTACGTAAAATGACACGAGGAATCGTACGCTGCCGGCAGAATTCAAATCCGAGCCTCCGTTCCCCTGGAAATCACTAATATGTATGATAACGTGTTTTACAGTATTCTGGCCCCCAGGATCGCTATCGGGAAAGGAAGACAAGTATTTCCTACGTAAAATGACACGAGCAATCGTACGCTGCCGACAGAATTCAAATCCGAGCCTCTGTTCCCCTGGAAATCACTAATATGTATGAAAACGTGTTTTACAGTATTCTGGCTCCCAGGAGCGCTATATGGACATGAAGACAAGTATTTCCTACGTAAAATGACACGAGGAATCGTACGCTGCCGGCAGAATTCAAATCCGTGCCTCCGTTCCCCTGGAAATCACTAATATGTATGAAAACGTGTTTTACTGTATTCTGGCTCCCAGGATCGCTATCTGGACTTGAAGACAAGTATTTCTTACGTAAAATGACACGAGCAATCGTACGCTGCCGGCAGAATTCAAATCCGTGCCTCCGTTCCCCTGGAAATCACTAATATGTATGATAACGTGTTTTACAGTATTCTGGCTCCCAGGAGCGCTATATGGACATGAAGACAAGTATTTCCTACGTAAAATGACACGAGGAATCGTACGCTGCCGGCAGAATTCAAATCCGAGCCTCCGTTCCCCTGGAAATCACTAATATGTATGAAAACGTGTTTTACACTATTCTGGCTCCCAGGATCGCTATCGGGAAAGGAAGACAAGTATTTCCTACGGAAAATGACACGAGGAATCGTACGCTGCCGGCAGAATTCAAATCCGAGCCTCTGTTCCCCTGGAAATCACTAGTATGTATGAAAACGTGTTTTACACTATTCTGGGTCCCAGGATCGCTATCTGGACATGAAGACAAGTATTTCCTATGTAAAATGACACGAGCAATCGTACGCTGCCGGCAGAATTCAAATCCGAGCCTCCGTTCCCCTGGAAATCACTAATATGTATGAAAACGTGTTTTACTGTATTCTGGCTTCCAGGATCGCTATCGGCAAATGAATACAAGTATTTCCTACGTAAAATGACACGAGCAATCGTACGCTGCCGGCAGAATTCAAATCCGAGCCTGCGTTCCCCTGGAAATCACTAATATGTATGAAAACGTGTTTTACTGTATTCTGGCTTCCAGGATCGCTATCGGGAAAGGAAGACAAGTATTTCCTACGTAAAATGACACGAGGAATCGAACGCTGCCGGCAGAATTCAAATCCGAGCCTCCGTTCCTCTGGAAATCACTAATATGTATGAAAACGTGTTTTACACTATTCTGGCTCCCAGGATCGCTATCGGCAAATGAATACAAGTATTTCCTACGTAAAATGACACGAGCAATCGTACGCTGCCGACAGAATTCAAATCCGAGCCTCTGTTCCCCTGGAAATCACTAATATGTATGAAAACGTGTTTTACAGTATTCTGGCTCCCAGGAGCGCTATATGGACATGAAGACAAGTATTTCCTACGTAAAATGACACGAGGAATCGTACGCTGCCGGCAGAATTCAAATCCGTGCCTCCGTTCCCCTGGAAATCACTAATATGTATGAAAACGTGTTTTACTGTATTCTGGCTCCCAGGATCGCTATCTGGACTTGAAGACAAGTATTTCTTACGTAAAATGACACGAGCAATCGTACGCTGCCGGCAGAATTCAAATCCGTGCCTCCGTTCCCCTGGAAATCACTAATATGTATGATAACGTGTTTTACAGTATTCTGGCTCCCAGGAGCGCTATATGGACATGAAGACAAGTATTTCCTACGTAAAATGACACGAGGAATCGTACGCTGCCGGCAGAATTCAAATCCGAGCCTCCGTTCCCCTGGAAATCACTAATATGTATGAAAACGTGTTTTACACTATTCTGGCTCCCAGGATCGCTATCGGGAAAGGAAGACAAGTATTTCCTACGGAAAATGACACGAGGAATCGTACGCTGCCGGCAGAATTCAAATCCGAGCCTCTGTTCCCCTGGAAATCACTAGTATGTATGAAAACGTGTTTTACACTATTCTGGGTCCCAGGATCGCTATCTGGACATGAAGACAAGTATTTCCTATGTAAAATGACACGAGCAATCGTACGCTGCCGGCAGAATTCAAATCCGAGCCTCCGTTCCCCTGGAAATCACTAATATGTATGAAAACGTGTTTTACTGTATTCTGGCTTCCAGGATCGCTATCGGCAAATGAATACAAGTATTTCCTACGTAAAATGACACGAGCAATCGTACGCTGCCGGCAGAATTCAAATCCGAGCCTGCGTTCCCCTGGAAATCACTAATATGTATGAAAACGTGTTTTACTGTATTCTGGCTTCCAGGATCGCTATCGGGAAAGGAAGACAAGTATTTCCTACGTAAAATGACACGAGGAATCGTACGCTGCCGGCAGAATTCAAATCCGAGCCTCCGTTCCTCTGGAAATCACTAATATGTATGAAAACGTGTTTTACACTATTCTGGCTCCCAGGATCGCTATCGGCAAATGAATACAAGTATTTCCTACGTAAAATGACACGAGCAATCGTACGCTGCCGGCAGAATTCAAATCCGAGCCTGCGTTCCCCTGGAAATCACTAATATGTATGAAAACGTGTTTTACAGTATTCTGGCTCCCAGGATCGCTATCGGGAAATCAATACAAGTATTTCCTACGTAAAATGACACGAGCAATCGTACGCTGCCGGCAGAATTCAAATCCGAGCCTCCGTGCCTCTGGAAATCACTAATATGTATGAAAACGAGTTGTACAGTATTCTGGCTCCCAGGATCGCTATCTGGACATGAAGACAAGTATTTCCTACGTAAAATGACACGAGCAATCGTACGCTGCCGGCAGAATTCAAATCCGAGCCTCCGTTCCCCTGGAAATCACTAATATGTATGAAAACGTGTTTTACACTATTCTGGCCCCCAGGATCGCTATCGGGAAAGGAAGACAAGTATTTCCTACGTAAAATGACACGAGGAATCGTACGCTGCCGGCAGAATTCAAATCGGAGCCTCCGTTCCCCTGGAAATCACTAATATGTATGAAAACGTCTTTTACAGTATTCTGGTTCCCAGCATCGCTATCTGGACATGAAGACAAGTATTTCCTACGTAAAATGACACGAGGAATCGTACGCTGCCGGCAGAATTCAAATCCGAGCCTCCGTGCCTCTGGAAATCACTAATATGTATGAAAACGTGTTGTACAGTATTCTGGCTCCCAGGATCGCTATATGGACATGAAGACAAGTATTTCCTACGTAAAATGACACGAGGAATCGTACGCTGCCGGCAGAATTCAAATCCGAGCCTGCGTTCCCCTGGAAATCACTAATATGTATGAAAACGTGTTTTACAGTATTCTGGCTCCCAGGATCGCTATCGGGAAATCAATACAAGTATTTCCTACGTAAAATGACACGAGCAATCGTACGCTGCCGGCAGAATTCAAATCCGAGCCTCCGTTCCCCTGGAAATCACTAATATGTATGAAAACGAGTTGTACAGTATTCTGGCTCCCAGGATCGCTATCTGGACATGAAGACAAGTATTTCCTACGTAAAATGACACGAGCAATCGTACGCTGCCGGCAGAATTCAAATCCGAGCCTCCGTTCCCCTGGAAATCACTAATATGTATGAAAACGTGTTTTACTGTATTCTGGCTTCCAGGATCGCTATCGGGAAAGGAAGACAAGTATTTCCTACGTAAAATGACACGAGGAATCGAACGCTGCCGGCAGAATTCAAATCCGAGCCTCCGTGCCTCTGGAAATCACTAATATGTATGAAAACGAGTTGTACAGTATTCTGGCTCCCAGGATCGCTATCTGGACATGAAGACAAGTATTTCCTACGTAAAATGACACGAGCAATCGTACGCTGCCGGCAGAATTCAAATCCGAGCCTCCGTTCCCCTGGAAATCACTAATATGTATGAAAACGTGTTTTACACTATTCTGGCCCCCAGGATCGCTATCGGGAAAGGAAGACAAGTATTTCCTACGTAAAATGACACGAGGAATCGTACGCTGCCGGCAGAATTCAAATCGGAGCCTCCGTTCCCCTGGAAATCACTAATATGTATGAAAACGTCTTTTACAGTATTCTGGTTCCCAGCATCGCTATCTGGACATGAAGACAAGTATTTCCTACGTAAAATGACACGAGGAATCGTACGCTGCCGGCAGAATTCAAATCCGAGCCTCCGTTCCCCTGGAAATCACTAATATGTATGATAACGTGTTTTACAGTATTCTGGCCCCCAGGATCGCTATCGGGAAAGGAAGACAAGTATTTCCTACGTAAAATGACACGAGCAATCGTACGCTGCCGGCAGAATTCAAATCCGAGCCTCTGTTCCCCTGGAAATCACTAATATGTATGAAAACGTGTTTTACAGTATTCTGGCTCCCAGGAGCGCTATATGGACATGAAGACAAGTATTTCCTACGTAAAATGACACGAGGAATCGTACGCTGCCGGCAGAATTCAAATCCGAGCCTCCGTTCCCCTGGAAATCACTAATATGTATGAAAACGTGTTTTACACTATTCTGGCTCCCAGGATCGCTATCGGGAAAGGAAGACAAGTATTTCCTACGGAAAATGACACGAGGAATCGTACGCTGCCGGCAGAATTCAAATCCGAGCCTCCGTGCCTCTGGAAATCACTAATATGTATGAAAACGTGTTGTACAGTATTCTGGCTCCCAGGATCGCTATCTGGACATGAAGACAAGTATTTCCTACGTAAAATGACACGAGGAATCGTACGCTGCCGGCAGAATTCAAATCCGAGCCTCTGTTCCCCTGGAAATCACTAATATGTATGAAAACGTGTTTTACACTATTCTGGGTCCCAGGATCGCTATCTGGACATGAAGACAAGTATTTCCTACGTAAAATGACACGAGCAATCGTACGCTGCCGGCAGAATTCAAATCCGAGCCTCCGTTCCCCTGGAAATCACTAATATGTATGAAAACGTGTTTTACTGTATTCTGGCTTCCAGGATCGCTATCGGGAAAGGAAGACAAGTATTTCCTACGTAAAATGACACGAGGAATTGAACGCTGCCGGCAGAATTCAAATCCGAGCCTCCGTGCCTCTGGAAATCACTAATATGTATGAAAACGAGTTGTACAGTATTCTGGCTCCCAGGATCGCTATCTGGACATGAAGACAAGTATTTCCTACGTAAAATGACACGAGCAATCGTACGCTGCCGGCAGAATTCAAATCCGAGCCTCCGTTCCCCTGGAAATCACTAATATGTATGAAAACGTGTTTTACACTATTCTGGCCCCCAGGATCGCTATCGGGAAAGGAAGACAAGTATTTCCTACGTAAAATGACACGAGGAATCGAACGCTGCCGGCAGAATTCAAATCCGAGCCTCCGTTCCTCTGGAAATCACTAATATGTATGAAAACGTGTTTTACACTATTCTGGCTCCCAGGATCGCTATCGGCAAATGAATACAAGTATTTCCTACGTAAAATGACACGAGCAATCGTACGCTGCCGGCAGAATTCAAATCCGAGCCTGCGTTCCCCTGGAAATCACTAATATGTATGAAAACGTGTTTTACAGTATTCTGGCTCCCAGGATCGCTATCGGGAAATCAATACAAGTATTTCCTACGTAAAATGACACGAGCAATCGTACGCTGCCGGCAGAATTCAAATCCGAGCCTCCGTTCCCCTGGAAATCACTAATATGTATGAAAACGAGTTGTACAGTATTCTGGCTCCCAGGATCGCTATCTGGACATGAAGACAAGTATTTCCTACGTAAAATGACACGAGCAATCGTACGCTGCCGGCAGAATTCAAATCCGAGCCTCCGTTCCCCTGGAAATCACTAATATGTATGAAAACGTGTTTTACACTATTCTGGCCCCCAGGATCGCTATCGGGAAAGGAAGACAAGTATTTCCTACGTAAAATGACACGAGCAATCGTACGCTGCCGGCAGAATTCAAATCGGAGCCTCCGTTCCCCTGGAAATCACTAATATGTATGAAAACGTCTTTTACAGTATTCTGGTTCCCAGCATCGCTATCTGGACATGAAGACAAGTATTTCCTACGTAAAATGACACGAGGAATCGTACGCTGCCGGCAGAATTCAAATCCGAGCCTCCGTGCCTCTGGAAATCACTAATATGTATGAAAACGTGTTGTACAGTATTCTGGCTCCCAGGATCGCTATATGGACATGAAGACAAGTATTTCCTACGTAAAATGACACGAGGAATCGTACGCTGCCGGCAGAATTCAAATCCGAGCCTGCGTTCCCCTGGAAATCACTAATATGTATGAAAACGTGTTTTACAGTATTCTGGCTCCCAGGATCGCTATCGGGAAATCAATACAAGTATTTCCTACGTAAAATGACACGAGCAATCGTACGCTGCCGGCAGAATTCAAATCCGAGCCTCCGTTCCCCTGGAAATCACTAATATGTATGAAAACGAGTTGTACAGTATTCTGGCTCCCAGGATCGCTATCTGGACATGAAGACAAGTATTTCCTACGTAAAATGACACGAGCAATCGTACGCTGCCGGCAGAATTCAAATCCGAGCCTCCGTTCCCCTGGAAATCACTAATATGTATGAAAACGTGTTTTACTGTATTCTGGCTTCCAGGATCGCTATCGGGAAAGGAAGACAAGTATTTCCTACGTAAAATGACACGAGGAATCGAACGCTGCCGGCAGAATTCAAATCCGAGCCTCCGTGCCTCTGGAAATCACTAATATGTATGAAAACGAGTTGTACAGTATTCTGGCTCCCAGGATCGCTATCTGGACATGAAGACAAGTATTTCCTACGTAAAATGACACGAGCAATCGTACGCTGCCGGCAGAATTCAAATCCGAGCCTCCGTTCCCCTGGAAATCACTAATATGTATGAAAACGTGTTTTACACTATTCTGGCCCCCAGGATCGCTATCGGGAAAGGAAGACAAGTATTTCCTACGGAAAATGAGACGAGGAATCGTACGCTGCCGGCAGAATTCAAATCCGAGCCTCCGTGCCTCTGGAAATCACTAATATGTATGAAAACGTGTTGTACAGTATTCTGGCTCCCAGGATCGCTATCGGGAAAGGAAGACAAGTATTTCCTACGTAAAATGACACGAGCAATCGTACGCTGCCGGCAGAATTCAAATCCGAGCCTCTGTTCCCCTGGAAATCACTAATATGTATGAAAACGTGTTTTACACTATTCTGGGTCCCAGGATCGCTATCGGGAAACGAAGACAAGTATTTCCTACGTAAATTGACACGAGGAATCGTACGCTGCCGGCAGAATTCAAATCCGAGCCTCCGTTCCCCTGGAAATCACTAATATGTATGAAAACGTGTTTTACACTACTCTGGCCCCCAGGATCGCTATCGGGAAAGGAAGACAAGTATTTCCTACGTAAAATGACACGAGGAATCGTACGGTGCCGGCAGAATTCAAATCCGAGCCTCCGTTCCCCTGGAAATCACTAATATGTATGAAAACGTGTTGTACAGTTTTCTGGCTCCCAGGATCGCTATCTGGACATGAAGACAAGTATTTCCTACGTAAAATGACACGAGCAATCGTACGCTGCCGGCAGAATTCAAATCCGAGCCTCCGTTCCCCTGGAAATCACTAATATGTATGAAAACGTGTTTTACACTATTCTGGCTTCCAGGATCGCTATCGGGAAATGAATACAAGTATTTCCCACGTAAAATGACACGAGGAATCGTACGCTGCCGGCAGAATTCAAATCCGAGCCTCCGTTCCCCTGGAAATCACTAATATGTATGAAAACGTCTTTTACTGTATTCTGGCCCCCAGGATCGCTATCGGGAAAGGAAGACAAGTATTTCCTACGGAAAATGACACGAGGAATCGTACGCTGCCGGCAGAATTCAAATCCGAGCCTCCGTGCCTCTGGAAATCACTAATATGTATGAAAACGTGTTGTACAGTATTCTGGCTCCCAGGATCGCTATCTGGACATGAAGACAAGTATTTCCTACGTAAAATGACACGAGCAATCGTACGCTGCCGGCAGAATTCAAATCCGAGCCTCCGTTCCCCTGGAAATCACTAATATGTATGAAAACGTGTTTTACAGTATTCTGGCTCCCAGGATCGCTATATGGACATGAAGACAAGTATTTCCTACGGAAAATGACACGAGTAATCGTACGCTGCCGGCAGAATTCAAATCCGAGCCTCCGTTCCCCTGGAAATCACTAATATGTATGAAAACGTGTTTTACACTATTCTGGCTTCCAGGATCGCTATCGGGAAATGAATACAAGTATTTCCTACGTAAAATGACACGAGGAATCGTACGCTGCCGGCAGAATTCAAATCCGAGCCTCCGTTCCCCTGGAAATCACTAATATGTATGAAAACGTCTTTTACAGTATTCTGGTTCCCAGCATCGCTATCTGGACATGAAGACAAGTATTTCCTACGTAAAATGACACGAGGAATCGTACGCTGCCGGCAGAATTCAAATCCGAGCCTCCGTGCCTCTGGAAATCACTAATATGTATGAAAACGTGTTTTACAGTATTCTGGCCCCCAGGATCGCTATCGGGAAAGGAAGACAAATATTTCCTACGTAAAATGACACGAGCAATCGTACGCTGCCGGCAGAAATCAAATCCGAGCCTCTGTTCCCCTGGAAATCACTAATATGTATGAAAACGTGTTTTACACTATTCTGGGTCCCAGGATCGCTATCGGGAAACGAAGACAAGTATTTCCTACGTAAAATGACACGAGCAATCGTACGCTGCCGGCAGAATTCAAATCCGAGCCTCTGTTCCCCTGGAAATCACTAATATGTATGAAAACGTGTTTTACTGTATTCTGGCCCCCAGGATCGCTATCGGGAAAGGAAGACAAGTATTTCCTACGGAAAATGACACGAGGAATCGTACGCTGCCGGCAGAATTCAAATCCGAGCCTCCGTGCCTCTGGAAATCACTAATATGTATGAAAACGTGTTGTACAGTATTCTGGCTCCCAGGATCGCTATCGGGAAAGGAAGACAAGTATTTCCTACGTAAAATGACACGAGCAATCGTACGCTGCCGGCAGAATTCAAATCCGAGCCTCTGTTCCCCTGGAAATCACTAATATGTATGAAAACGTGTTTTACACTATTCTGGGTCCCAGGATCGCTATCGGGAAACGAAGACAAGTATTTCCTACGTAAATTGACACGAGGAATCGTACGCTGCCGGCAGAATTCAAATCCGAGCCTCCGTTCCCCTGGAAATCACTAATATGTATGAAAACGTGTTTTACACTACTCTGGCCCCCAGGATCGCTATCGGGAAAGGAAGACAAGTATTTCCTACGTAAAATGACACGAGGAATCGTACGCTGCCGGCAGAATTCAAATCCGAGCCTCCGTTCCCCTGGAAATCACTAATATGTATGAAAACGTGTTGTACAGTTTTCTGGCTCCCAGGATCGCTATCTGGACATGAAGACAAGTATTTCCTACGTAAAATGACACGAGCAATCGTACGCTGCCGGCAGAATTCAAATCCGAGCCTCCGTTCCCCTGGAAATCACTAATATGTATGAAAACGTGTTTTACACTATTCTGGCTTCCAGGATCGCTATCGGGAAATGAATACAAGTATTTCCTACGTAAAATGACACGAGGAATCGTACGCTGCCGGCAGAATTCAAATCCGAGCCTCCGTTCCCCTGGAAATCACTAATATGTATGAAAACGTCTTTTACTGTATTCTGGCCCCCAGGATCGCTATCGGGAAAGGAAGACAAGTATTTCCTACGGAAAATGACACGAGGAATCGTACGCTGCCGGCAGAATTCAAATCCGAGCCTCCGTGCCTCTGGAAATCACTAATATGTATGAAAACGTGTTTTGCACTACTCTGGCCCCCAGGATCGCTATCGGGAAAGGAAGACAAGTATTTCCTACGTAAAATGACACGAGGAATCGTACGCTGCCGGCAGAATTCAAATCCGAGCCTCCGTGCCTCTGGAAATCACTAATATGTATGAAAACGTGTTGTACAGTATTCTGGCTCCCAGGATCGCTATCTGGACATGAAGACAAGTATTTCCTACGTAAAATGACACGAGCAATCGTACGCTGCCGGCAGAATTCAAATCCGAGCCTCCGTTCCCCTGGAAATCACTAATATGTATGAAAACGTGTTTTACAGTATTCTGGCTCCCAGGATCGCTATATGGACATGAAGACAAGTATTTCCTACGGAAAATGACACGAGTAATCGTACGCTGCCGGCAGAATTCAAATCCGAGCCTCCGTTCCCCTGGAAATCACTAATATGTATGAAAACGTGTTTTACAGTATTCTGGCCCCCAGGATCGCTATCGGGAAAGGAAGACAAGTATTTCCTACGTAAAATGACACGAGCAATCGTACGCTGCCGGCAGAATTCAAATCCGAGCCTCTGTTCCCCTGGAAATCACTAATATGTATGAAAACGTGTTTTACACTATTCTGGGTCCCAGGATCGCTATCGGGAAACGAAGACAAGTATTTCCTACGTAAATTGACACGAGGAATCGTACGCTGCCGGCAGAATTCAAATCCGAGCCTCCGTTCCCCTGGAAATCACTAATATGTATGAAAACGTGTTTTACACTACTCTGGCCCCCAGGATCGCTATCGGGAAAGGAAGACAAGTATTTCCTACGTAAAATGACACGAGGAATCGTACGCTGCCGGCAGAATTCAAATCCGAGCCTCCGTTCCCCTGGAAATCACTAATATGTATGAAAACGTGTTGTACAGTTTTCTGGCTCCCAGGATCGCTATCTGGACATGAAGACAAGTATTTCCTACGTAAAATGACACGAGCAATCGTACGCTGCCGGCAGAATTCAAATCCGAGCCTCCGTTCCCCTGGAAATCACTAATATGTATGAAAACGTTTTTTACACGATTCTGGCCCCCAGGATCGCTATCGGGAAAGGAAGACAAGTATTTCCTACGTAAAATGACACGAGCAATCGTACGCTGCCGGCAGAATTCAAATCCGTGCCTCCGTTCCCCTGGAAATCACTAATATGTATGAAAACGTGTTTTACACGATTCTGGCCCCCAGGATCGCTATCGGGAAAGGAAGACAAGTATTTCCTACGTAAAATGACACGAGCAATCGTACGCTGCCGGCAGAATTCAAATCCGTGCCTCCGTTCCCCTGGAAATCACTAATATGTATGAAAACGTGTTTTACAGTATTCTGGCCCCCAGGATCGCTATCGGGAAAGGAAGACAAGTATTTCCTACGTAAAATGACACGAGCAATCGTACGCTGCCGGCAGAATTCAAATCCGAGCCTCTGTTCCCCTGGAAATCACTAATATGTATGAAAACGTGTTTTACAGTATTCTGGCTCCCAGGATCGCTATATGGACATGAAGACAAGTATTTCGTACGTAAATTGACACGAGGAATCGTACGCTGCCGGCAGAATTCAAATCCGAGCCTCTGTTCCCCTGGAAATCACTAATATGTATGAAAACGTGTTTTACACTATTCTGGGTCCCAGGATCGCTATCGGGAAACGAAGACAAGTATTTCCTACGTAAATTGACACGAGGAATCGTACGCTGCCGGCAGAATTCAAATCCGAGCCTCCGTTCCCCTGGAAATCACTAATATGTATGAAACCGTGTTTTACAGTATTCTGGCTCCCAGGATCGCTATATGGACATGAAGACAAGTATTTCCTACGGAAAATGACACGAGGAATCGTACGCTGCCGGCAGAATTCAAATCCGAGCCTCCGTTCCCCTGGAAATCACTAATATGTATGAAAACGTGTTTTACACTATTCTGGCCCCCAGGATCGCTATCGGGAAAGGAAGACAAGTATTTCCTACGTAAAATGACACGAGCAATCGTACGCTGCCGGCAGAATTCAAATCCGTGCCTCCGTTCCCCTGGAAATCACTAATATGTATGAAAACGTGTTTTACAGTATTCTGGCCCCCAGGATCGCTATCGGGAAAGGAAGACAAGTATTTCCTACGTAAAATGACACGAGCAATCGTACGCTGCCGGCAGAATTCAAATCCGTGCCTCCGTTCCCCTGGAAATCACTAATATGTATGAAAACGTGTTTTACAGTATTCTGGCCCCCAGGATCGCTATCGGGAAAGGAAGACAAGTATTTCCTACGTAAAATGACACGAGCAATCGTACGCTGCCGGCAGAATTCAAATCCGAGCCTCTGTTCCCCTGGAAATCACTAATATGTATGAAAACGTGTTGTACAGTATTCTGGCTCCCAGGATCGCTATCTGGACATGAAGACAAGTATTTCCTACGTAAAATGACACGAGCAATCGTACGCTGCCGGCAGAATTCAAATCCGAGCCTCTGTTCCCCTGGAAATCACTAATATGTATGAAAACGTGTTGTACAGTATTCTGGCTCCCAGGATCGCTATCTGGACATGAAGACAAGTATTTCCTACGTAAAATGACACGAGCAATCGTACGCTGCCGGCAGAATTCAAATCCGAGCCTCTGTTCCCCTGCAAATCACTAATATGTATGAAAACGTGTTTTACACTATTCTGGGTCCCAGGATCGCTATCGGGAAACGAAGACAAGTATTTCCTACGTAAATTGACACGAGCAATCGTACGCTGCCGGCAGAATTCAAATCCGAGCCTCCGTTCCCCTGGAAATCACTAATATGTACGAAAACGTGTTCTACACTACTCTGGCCCCCAGGATCGCTGTCGGGAAAGGAAGACAAGTATTTCCTACGTAAATTGACACGAGGAATCGTACGCTGCCGGCAGAATTCAAATCCGTGCCTCCGTTCCCCTGGAAATCACTAATATGTATGAAAACGTGTTTTACAGTATTCTGGCCCCCAGGATCGCTATCGGGAAAGGAAGACAAGTATTTCCTACGGAAAATGACACGAGGAATCGTACGCTGCCGGCAGAATTCAAATCCGAGCCTCCGTGCCTCTGGAAATCACTAATATGTATGAAAACGTGTTTTACAGTATTCTGGCCCCCAGGATCGCTATCGGGAAAGGAAGACAAGTATTTCCTACGTAAATTGACACGAGGAATCGTACGCTGCCGGCAGAATTCAAATCCGAGCCTCTGTTCCCCTGGAAATCACTAATATGTATGAAAACATGTTTTACACTATTCTGGGTCCCAGGATCGCTATCGGGGAACGAAGACAAGTATTTCCTACGTAAATTGACACGAGCAATCGTACGCTGCCGGCAGAATTCAAATCCGTGCCTCCGTTCCCCTGGAAATCACTAATATGTATGAAAACGTGTTTTACAGCATTCTGGCCCCCAGGATCGCTATCGGGAAAGGAAGACAAGTATTTCCTACGTAAATTGACACGAGGAATCGTACGCTGCCGGCAGAATTCAAATCCGAGCCTCCGTTCCCCTGGAAATCACTAATATGTATGAAAACGTGTTTTACACTATTCTGGCCCCCAGGATCGCTACCGGGAAAGGAAGACAAGTATTTCCTACGTAAAATGACACGAGGAATCGTACGCTGCCGGCAGAATTCAAATCCGAGCCTCCGTGCCTCTGGAAATCACTAATATGTATGAAAACGTGTTTTACACTATTTTGGCTCCCAGGATCGCTATCGGGAAAGGAAGACAAGTATTTCCTACGTAAAATGACACGAGCAATCGTACGCTGCCGGCAGAATTCAAATCCGAGCCTCTGTTCCCCTGGAAATCACTAATATGTATGAAAACGTGTTTTACACTATTCTGGCTCCCAGGATCGCTATCGGGAAACGAAGACAAGTATTTCCTACGTAAAATGACACGAGGAATCGTACGCTGCCGGCAGAATTCAAATCCGAGCCTCCGTTCCCCTGGAACTCACTAATATGTATGAAAACGTGTTTTACACGATTCTGGCCCCCAGGATCGCTATCGGGAAAGGAAGACAAGTATTTCCTACGTAAAATGACACGAGCAATCGTACGCTGCCGGCAGAATTCAAATCCGAGCCTCTGTTCCCCTGAAAATCACTAATATGTATGAAAACGTGTTTTACTGTATTCTGGCCCCCAGGATCGCTATCGGGAAAGGAAGACAAGTATTTCCTACGTAAATTGACACGAGGAATCGTACGCTGCCGGCAGAATTCAAATCCGAGCCTCCGTTCCCCTGGAAATCACTAATATGTATGAAAACGTGTTTTACACTATTCTGGCCCCCAGGATCGCTATCGGGAAAGGAAGACAAGTATTTCCTACGTAAAATGACACGAGCAATCGTACGCTGCCGGCAGAATTCAAATCCGAGCCTCTGTTCCCCTGGAAATCACTAATATGTATGAAAACGTGTTTTACTGTATTCTGGCCCCCAGGATCGCTATCGGGAAAGGAAGACAAGTATTTCCTACGTAAATTGACACGAGGAATCGTACGCTGCCGGCAGAATTCAAATCCGAGCCTCCGTTCCCCTGGAAATCACTAATATGTATGAAAACGTGTTTTACACTATTCTGGCCCCCAGGATCGCTATCGGGAAAGGAAGACAAGTATTTTACGTAAAATGACACGAGCAATCGTACGCTGCCGGCAGAATTCAAATCGGAGCCTCCGTTCCCCTGGAAATCACTAATATGTATGAAAACGTCTTTTACAGTATTCTGGTTCCCAGCATCGCTATCTGGACATGAAGACAAGTAATTCCTACGTAAAATGACACGAGGAATCGTACGCTGCCGGCAGAATTCAAATCCGAGCCTCCGTGCCTCTGGAAATCACTAATATGTATGAAAACGTGTTGTACAGTATTCTGGCTCCCAGGATCGCTATCGGGAAAGGAAGACAAGTATTTCCTACGTAAAATGACACGAGGAATTGTACGCTGCCGGCAGAATTCAAATCCGAGCCTCCGTGCCTCTGGAACTCACTAATATGTATGAAAACGTGTTTTACACGATTCTGGCCCCCAGGATCGCTATCGGGAAAGGAAGACAAGTATTTCCTACGTAAAATGACACGAGCAATCGTACGCTGCCGGCAGAATTCAAATCCGAGCCTCCGTTCCCCTGGAACTCACTAATATGTATGAAAACGTGTTTTACACGATTCTGGCCCCCAGGATCGCTATCGGGAAAGGAAGACAAGTATTTCCTACGTAAAATGACACGAGCAATCGTACGCTGCCGGCAGAATTCAAATCCGAGCCTCTGTTCCCCTGGAAATCACTAATATGTATGAAAACGTGTTTTACAGTATTCTGGCCCCCAGGATCGCTATCGGGAAAGGAAGACAAGTATTTCCTACGTAAATTGACACGAGGAATCGTACGCTGCCGTCAGAATTCAAATCCGAGCCTCCGTTCCCCTGGAAATCACTAATATGTATGAAAACGTGTTTTACACTATTCTGGCCCCCAGGATCGCTATCGGGAAAGGAAGACAAGTATTTCCTACGTAAAATGACACGAGGAATCGTACGCTGCCGGCAGAATTCAAATCCGAGCCTCCGTTCCCCTGAAAATCACTAATATGTATGAAAACGTGTTTTACACTATTCTGGGTCCCAGGATCGCTATCGGGAAACGAAGACAAGTATTTCCTACGTAAATTGACACGAGGAATCGTACGCTGCCGGCAGAATTCAAATCCGAGCCTCCGTTCCCCTGGAAATCACTAATATGTATGAAAACGTGTTTTACACTATTCTGGCTCCCAGGATCGCTATCGGGAAAGGAAGACAAGTATTTCCTACGTAAAATGACACGAGGAATTGTACGCTGCCGGCAGAATTCAAATCCGAGCCTCCGTTCCCCTGGAAATCACTAATATGTATGAAAACGTGTTTTACACTATTCTGGCCCCCAGGATCGCTACCGGGAAAGGAAGACAAGTATTTCCTACGTAAAATGACACGAGGAATCGTACGCTGCCGGCAGAATTCAAATCCGAGCCTCCGTGCCTCTGGAAATCACTAATATGTATGAAAACGTGTTTTACACTATTTTGGCTCCCAGGATCGCTATCGGGAAAGGAAGACAAGTATTTCCTACGTAAAATGACACGAGCAATCGTACGCTGCCGGCAGAATTCAAATCCGAGCCTCTGTTCCCCTGGAAATCACTAATATGTATGAAAACGTGTTTTACACTATTCTGGCTCCCAGGATCGCTATCGGGAAACGAAGACAAGTATTTCCTACGTAAAATGACACGAGGAATCGTACGCTGCCAGCAGAATTCAAATCCGAGCCTCCGTTCCCCTGGAACTCACTAATATGTATGAAAACGTGTTTTACACGATTCTGGCCCCCAGGATCGCTATCGGGAAAGGAAGACAAGTATTTCCTACGTAAAATGACACGAGCAATCGTACGCTGCCGGCAGAATTCAAATCCGAGCCTCTGTTCCCCTGAAAATCACTAATATGTATGAAAACGTGTTTTACTGTATTCTGGCCCCCAGGATCGCTATCGGGAAAGGAAGACAAGTATTTCCTACGTAAATTGACACGAGGAATCGTACGCTGCCGGCAGAATTCAAATCCGAGCCTCCGTTCCCCTGGAAATCACTAATATGTATGAAAACGTGTTTTACACTATTCTGGCCCCCAGGATCGCTATCGGGAAAGGAAGACAAGTATTTCCTACGTAAAATGACACGAGCAATCGTACGCTGCCGGCAGAATTCAAATCCGAGCCTCTGTTCCCCTGGAAATCACTAATATGTATGAAAACGTGTTTTACTGTATTCTGGCCCCCAGGATCGCTATCGGGAAAGGAAGACAAGTATTTCCTACGTAAATTGACACGAGGAATCGTACGCTGCCGGCAGAATTCAAATCCGAGCCTCCGTTCCCCTGGAAATCACTAATATGTATGAAAACGTGTTTTACACTATTCTGGCCCCCAGGATCGCTATCGGGAAAGGAAGACAAGTATTTTACGTAAAATGACACGAGCAATCGTACGCTGCCGGCAGAATTCAAATCGGAGCCTCCGTTCCCCTGGAAATCACTAATATGTATGAAAACGTCTTTTACAGTATTCTGGTTCCCAGCATCGCTATCTGGACATGAAGACAAGTAATTCCTACGTAAAATGACACGAGGAATCGTACGCTGCCGGCAGAATTCAAATCCGAGCCTCCGTGCCTCTGGAAATCACTAATATGTATGAAAACGTGTTGTACAGTATTCTGGCTCCCAGGATCGCTATCGGGAAAGGAAGACAAGTATTTCCTACGTAAAATGACACGAGGAATCGTACGCTGCCGGCAGAATTCAAATCCGAGCCTCCGTGCCTCTGGAACTCACTAATATGTATGAAAACGTGTTTTACACGATTCTGGCCCCCAGGATCGCTATCGGGAAAGGAAGACAAGTATTTCCTACGTAAAATGACACGAGCAATCGTACGCTGCCGGCAGAATTCAAATCCGAGCCTCTGTTCCCCTGGAAATCACTAATATGTATGAAAACGTGTTTTACACTATTCTGGCTCCCAGGATCGCTATCGGGAAACGAAGACAAGTATTTCCTACGTAAAATGACACGAGGAATCGTACGCTGCCAGCAGAATTCAAATCCGAGCCTCCGTTCCCCTGGAACTCACTAATATGTATGAAAACGTGTTTTACACTATTCTGGCTCCCAGGATCGCTATCGGGAAAGGAAGACAAGTATTTCCTACGTAAAATGACACGAGGAATTGTACGCTGCCGGCAGAATTCAAATCCGAGCCTCCGTGCCTCTGGAAATCACTAATATGTATGAAAACGTGTTTTACACTATTCTGGCTCCCAGGATCGCTATCGGGAAAGGAAGACAAGTATTTCCTACGTAAAATGACACGAGGAATCGTACGCTGCCGGCAGAATTCAAATCCGAGCCTCCGTGCCTCTGGAAATCACTAATATGTATGAAAACGTGTTTTACAGTATTCTGGCCCCCAGGATCGCTATCGGGAAAGGAAGACAAGTATTTCCTACGTAAAATGACACGAGCAATCGTACGCTGCCGGCAGAATTCAAATCCGAGCCTCTGTTCCCCTGGAAATCACTAATATGTATGAAAACGTGTTTTACACTATTCTGGGTCCCAGGATCGCTATCGGGAAACGAAGACAAGTATTTCCTACGTAAATTGACACGAGGAATCGTACGCTGCCGGCAGAATTCAAATCCGAGCCTCCGTTCCCCTGGAAATCACTAATATGTATGAAAACGTGTTTTACACTACTCTGGCCCCCAGGATCGCTATCGGGAAAGGAAGACAAGTATTTCCTACGTAAAATGACACGAGGAATCGTACGCTGCCGGCAGAATTCAAATCCGAGCCTCCGTTCCCCTGGAAATCACTAATATGTATGAAAACGTGTTGTACAGTTTTCTGGCTCCCAGGATCGCTATCTGGACATGAAGACAAGTATTTCCTACGTAAAATGACACGAGCAATCGTACGCTGCCGGCAGAATTCAAATCCGAGCCTCCGTTCCCCTGGAAATCACTAATATGTATGAAAACGTTTTTTACACGATTCTGGCCCCCAGGATCGCTATCGGGAAAGGAAGACAAGTATTTCCTACGTAAAATGACACGAGCAATCGTACGCTGCCGGCAGAATTCAAATCCGTGCCTCCGTTCCCCTGGAAATCACTAATATGTATGAAAACGTGTTTTACACGATTCTGGCCCCCAGGATCGCTATCGGGAAAGGAAGACAAGTATTTCCTACGTAAAATGACACGAGCAATCGTACGCTGCCGGCAGAATTCAAATCCGAGCCTCCGTTCCCCTGGAAATCACTAATATGTATGAAAACGTGTTTTACAGTATTCTGGCCCCCAGGATCGCTATCGGGAAAGGAAGACAAGTATTTCCTACGTAAAATGACACGAGCAATCGTACGCTGCCGGCAGAATTCAAATCCGAGCCTCTGTTCCCCTGGAAATCACTAATATGTATGAAAACGTGTTTTACAGTATTCTGGCTCCCAGGATCGCTATATGGACATGAAGACAAGTATTTCCTACGTAAATTGACACGAGGAATCGTACGCTGCCGGCAGAATTCAAATCCGAGCCTCTGTTCCCCTGGAAATCACTAATATGTATGAAAACGTGTTTTACACTATTCTGGGTCCCAGGATCGCTATCGGGAAACGAAGACAAGTATTTCCTACGTAAATTGACACGAGGAATCGTACGCTGCCGGCAGAATTCAAATCCGAGCCTCCGTTCCCCTGGAAATCACTAATATGTATGAAACCGTGTTTTACAGTATTCTGGCTCCCAGGATCGCTATATGGACATGAAGACAAGTATTTCCTACGGAAAATGACACGAGGAATCGTACGCTGCCGGCAGAATTCAAATCCGAGCCTCCGTTCCCCTGGAAATCACTAATATGTATGAAAACGTGTTTTACACTATTCTGGCCCCCAGGATCGCTATCGGGAAAGGAAGACAAGTATTTCCTACGTAAAATGACACGAGCAATCGTACGCTGCCGGCAGAATTCAAATCCGTGCCTCCGTTCCCCTGGAAATCACTAATATGTATGAAAACGTGTTTTACAGTATTCTGGCCCCCAGGATCGCTATCGGGAAAGGAAGACAAGTATTTCCTACGTAAAATGACACGAGCAATCGTACGCTGCCGGCAGAATTCAAATCCGTGCCTCCGTTCCCCTGGAAATCACTAATATGTATGAAAACGTGTTTTACAGTATTCTGGCCCCCAGGATCGCTATCGGGAAAGGAAGACAAGTATTTCCTACGTAAAATGACACGAGCAATCGTACGCTGCCGGCAGAATTCAAATCCGAGCCTCTGTTCCCCTGGAAATCACTAATATGTATGAAAACGTGTTGTACAGTATTCTGGCTCCCAGGATCGCTATCTGGACATGAAGACAAGTATTTCCTACGTAAAATGACACGAGCAATCGTACGCTGCCGGCAGAATTCAAATCCGAGCCTCTGTTCCCCTGCAAATCACTAATATGTATGAAAACGTGTTTTACACTATTCTGGGTCCCAGGATCGCTATCGGGAAACGAAGACAAGTATTTCCTACGTAAATTGACACGAGCAATCGTACGCTGCCGGCAGAATTCAAATCCGAGCCTCCGTTCCCCTGGAAATCACTAATATGTACGAAAACGTGTTCTACACTACTCTGGCCCCCAGGATCGCTGTCGGGAAAGGAAGACAAGTATTTCCTACGTAAATTGACACGAGGAATCGTACGCTGCCGGCAGAATTCAAATCCGTGCCTCCGTTCCCCTGGAAATCACTAATATGTATGAAAACGTGTTTTACAGTATTCTGGCCCCCAGGATCGCTATCGGGAAAGGAAGACAAGTATTTCCTACGGAAAATGACACGAGGAATCGTACGCTGCCGGCAGAATTCAAATCCGAGCCTCCGTGCCTCTGGAAATCACTAATATGTATGAAAACGTGTTTTACAGTATTCTGGCCCCCAGGATCGCTATCGGGAAAGGAAGACAAGTATTTCCTACGTAAATTGACACGAGGAATCGTACGCTGCCGGCAGAATTCAAATCCGAGCCTCTGTTCCCCTGGAAATCACTAATATGTATGAAAACGTGTTTTACACTATTCTGGCCCCCAGGATCGCTATCGGGAAAGGAAGACAAGTATTTCCTACGTAAAATGACACGAGGAATCGTACGCTGCCGGCAGAATTCAAATCCGAGCCTCCGTGCCTCTGGAAATCACTAATATGTATGAAAACGTGTTTTACACTATTTTGGCTCCCAGGATCGCTATCGGGAAAGGAAGACAAGTATTTCCTACGTAAAATGACACGAGCAATCGTACGCTGCCGGCAGAATTCAAATCCGAGCCTCTGTTCCCCTGGAAATCACTAATATGTATGAAAACGTGTTTTACACTATTCTGGCTCCCAGGATCGCTATCGGGAAACGAAGACAAGTATTTCCTACGTAAAATGACACGAGGAATCGTACGCTGCCAGCAGAATTCAAATCCGAGCCTCCGTTCCCCTGGAACTCACTAATATGTATGAAAACGTGTTTTACACGATTCTGGCCCCCAGGATCGCTATCGGGAAAGGAAGACAAGTATTTCCTACGTAAATTGACACGAGGAATCGTACGCTGCCGTCAGAATTCAAATCCGAGCCTCCGTTCCCCTGGAAATCACTAATATGTATGAAAACGTGTTTTACACTATTCTGGCCCCCAGGATCGCTATCGGGAAAGGAAGACAAGTATTTCCTACGTAAAATGACACGAGGAATCGTACGCTGCCGGCAGAATTCAAATCCGAGCCTCCGTTCCCCTGGAAATCACTAATATGTATGAAAACGTGTTTTACACTATTCTGGGTCCCAGGATCGCTATCGGGAAACGAAGACAAGTATTTCCTACGTAAATTGACACGAGGAATCGTACGCTGCCGGCAGAATTCAAATCCGAGCCTCCGTGCCTCTGGAAATCACTAATATGTATGAAAACGTGTTTTACACTATTTTGGCTCCCAGGATCGCTATCGGGAAAGGAAGACAAGTATTTCCTACGTAAAATGACACGAGCAATCGTACGCTGCCGGCAGAATTCAAATCCGAGCCTCTGTTCCCCTGGAAATCACTAATATGTATGAAAACGTGTTTTACACTATTCTGGCTCCCAGGATCGCTATCGGGAAACGAAGACAAGTATTTCCTACGTAAAATGACACGAGGAATCGTACGCTGCCAGCAGAATTCAAATCCGAGCCTCCGTTCCCCTGGAACTCACTAATATGTATGAAAACGTGTTTTACACGATTCTGGCCCCCAGGATCGCTATCGGGAAACGAAGACAAGTATTTCCTACGTAAATTGACACGAGCAATCGTACGCTGCCGGCAGAATTCAAATCCGTGCCTCCGTTCCCCTGGAAATCACTAATATGTATGAAAACGTGTTTTACAGTATTCTGGCCCCCAGGATCGCTATCGGGAAAGGAAGACAAGTATTTCCTACGTAAATTGACACGAGGAATCGTACGCTGCCGGCAGAATTCAAATCCGAGCCTCCGTTCCCCTGGAAATCACTAATATGTATGAAAACGTGTTTTACACTATTCTGGCCCCCAGGATCGCTATCGGGAAAGGAAGACAAGTATTTTACGTAAAATGACACGAGCAATCGTACGCTGCCGGCAGAATTCAAATCGGAGCCTCCGTTCCCCTGGAAATCACTAATATGTATGAAAACGTCTTTTACAGTATTCTGGTTCCCAGCATCGCTATCTGGACATGAAGACAAGTAATTCCTACGTAAAATGACACGAGGAATCGTACGCTGCCGGCAGAATTCAAATCCGAGCCTCCGTGCCTCTGGAAATCACTAATATGTATGAAAACGTGTTGTACAGTATTCTGGCTCCCAGGATCGCTATCGGGAAAGGAAGACAAGTATTTCCTACGTAAAATGACACGAGGAATTGTACGCTGCCGGCAGAATTCAAATCCGAGCCTCCGTGCCTCTGGAACTCACTAATATGTATGAAAACGTGTTTTACACGATTCTGGCCCCCAGGATCGCTATCGGGAAAGGAAGACAAGTATTTCCTACGTAAAATGACACGAGCAATCGTACGCTGCCGGCAGAATTCAAATCCGAGCCTCTGTTCCCCTGGAAATCACTAATATGTATGAAAACGTGTTTTACACTATTCTGGCTCCCAGGATCGCTATCGGGAAACGAAGACAAGTATTTCCTACGTAAAATGACACGAGGAATCGTACGCTGCCAGCAGAATTCAAATCCGAGCCTCCGTTCCCCTGGAACTCACTAATATGTATGAAAACGTGTTTTACACTATTCTGGCTCCCAGGATCGCTATCGGGAAAGGAAGACAAGTATTTCCTACGTAAAATGACACGAGGAATTGTACGCTGCCGGCAGAATTCAAATCCGAGCCTCCGTGCCTCTGGAAATCACTAATATGTATGAAAACGTGTTTTACACTATTCTGGCTCCCAGGATCGCTATCGGGAAAGGAAGACAAGTATTTCCTACGTAAAATGACACGAGGAATCGTACGCTGCCGGCAGAATTCAAATCCGAGCCTCCGTGCCTCTGGAAATCACTAATATGTATGAAAACGTGTTTTACAGTATTCTGGCCCCCAGGATCGCTATCGGGAAAGGAAGACAAGTATTTCCTACGTAAAATGACACGAGCAATCGTACGCTGCCGGCAGAATTCAAATCCGAGCCTCTGTTCCCCTGGAAATCACTAATATGTATGAAAACGTGTTTTACACTATTCTGGGTCCCAGGATCGCTATCGGGAAACGAAGACAAGTATTTCCTACGTAAATTGACACGAGGAATCGTACGCTGCCGGCAGAATTCAAATCCGAGCCTCCGTTCCCCTGGAAATCACTAATATGTATGAAAACGTGTTTTACACTACTCTGGCCCCCAGGATCGCTATCGGGAAAGGAAGACAAGTATTTCCTACGTAAAATGACACGAGGAATCGTACGCTGCCGGCAGAATTCAAATCCGAGCCTCCGTTCCCCTGGAAATCACTAATATGTATGAAAACGTGTTGTACAGTTTTCTGGCTCCCAGGATCGCTATCTGGACATGAAGACAAGTATTTCCTACGTAAAATGACACGAGCAATCGTACGCTGCCGGCAGAATTCAAATCCGAGCCTCCGTTCCCCTGGAAATCACTAATATGTATGAAAACGTTTTTTACACGATTCTGGCCCCCAGGATCGCTATCGGGAAAGGAAGACAAGTATTTCCTACGTAAAATGACACGAGCAATCGTACGCTGCCGGCAGAATTCAAATCCGTGCCTCCGTTCCCCTGGAAATCACTAATATGTATGAAAACGTGTTTTACACGATTCTGGCCCCCAGGATCGCTATCGGGAAAGGAAGACAAGTATTTCCTACGTAAAATGACACGAGCAATCGTACGCTGCCGGCAGAATTCAAATCCGTGCCTCCGTTCCCCTGGAAATCACTAATATGTATGAAAACGTGTTTTACAGTATTCTGGCCCCCAGGATCGCTATCGGGAAAGGAAGACAAGTATTTCCTACGTAAAATGACACGAGCAATCGTACGCTGCCGGCAGAATTCAAATCCGAGCCTCTGTTCCCCTGGAAATCACTAATATGTATGAAAACGTGTTTTACAGTATTCTGGCTCCCAGGATCGCTATATGGACATGAAGACAAGTATTTCCTACGTAAATTGACACGAGGAATCGTACGCTGCCGGCAGAATTCAAATCCGAGCCTCTGTTCCCCTGGAAATCACTAATATGTATGAAAACGTGTTTTACACTATTCTGGGTCCCAGGATCGCTATCGGGAAACGAAGACAAGTATTTCCTACGTAAATTGACACGAGGAATCGTACGCTGCCGGCAGAATTCAAATCCGAGCCTCCGTTCCCCTGGAAATCACTAATATGTATGAAACCGTGTTTTACAGTATTCTGGCTCCCAGGATCGCTATATGGACATGAAGACAAGTATTTCCTACGGAAAATGACACGAGGAATCGTACGCTGCCGGCAGAATTCAAATCCGAGCCTCCGTTCCCCTGGAAATCACTAATATGTATGAAAACGTGTTTTACACTATTCTGGCCCCCAGGATCGCTATCGGGAAAGGAAGACAAGTATTTCCTACGTAAAATGACACGAGCAATCGTACGCTGCCGGCAGAATTCAAATCCGTGCCTCCGTTCCCCTGGAAATCACTAATATGTATGAAAACGTGTTTTACAGTATTCTGGCCCCCAGGATCGCTATCGGGAAAGGAAGACAAGTATTTCCTACGTAAAATGACACGAGCAATCGTACGCTGCCGGCAGAATTCAAATCCGTGCCTCCGTTCCCCTGGAAATCACTAATATGTATGAAAACGTGTTTTACAGTATTCTGGCCCCCAGGATCGCTATCGGGAAAGGAAGACAAGTATTTCCTACGTAAAATGACACGAGCAATCGTACGCTGCCGGCAGAATTCAAATCCGAGCCTCTGTTCCCCTGGAAATCACTAATATGTATGAAAACGTGTTGTACAGTATTCTGGCTCCCAGGATCGCTATCTGGACATGAAGACAAGTATTTCCTACGTAAAATGACACGAGCAATCGTACGCTGCCGGCAGAATTCAAATCCGAGCCTCTGTTCCCCTGCAAATCACTAATATGTATGAAAACGTGTTTTACACTATTCTGGGTCCCAGGATCGCTATCGGGAAACGAAGACAAGTATTTCCTACGTAAATTGACACGAGCAATCGTACGCTGCCGGCAGAATTCAAATCCGAGCCTCCGTTCCCCTGGAAATCACTAATATGTACGAAAACGTGTTCTACACTACTCTGGCCCCCAGGATCGCTGTCGGGAAAGGAAGACAAGTATTTCCTACGTAAATTGACACGAGGAATCGTACGCTGCCGGCAGAATTCAAATCCGTGCCTCCGTTCCCCTGGAAATCACTAATATGTATGAAAACGTGTTTTACAGTATTCTGGCCCCCAGGATCGCTATCGGGAAAGGAAGACAAGTATTTCCTACGGAAAATGACACGAGGAATCGTACGCTGCCGGCAGAATTCAAATCCGAGCCTCCGTGCCTCTGGAAATCACTAATATGTATGAAAACGTGTTTTACAGTATTCTGGCCCCCAGGATCGCTATCGGGAAAGGAAGACAAGTATTTCCTACGTAAATTGACACGAGGAATCGTACGCTGCCGGCAGAATTCAAATCCGAGCCTCTGTTCCCCTGGAAATCACTAATATGTATGAAAACGTGTTTTACACTATTCTGGCCCCCAGGATCGCTACCGGGAAAGGAAGACAAGTATTTCCTACGTAAAATGACACGAGGAATCGTACGCTGCCGGCAGAATTCAAATCCGAGCCTCCGTGCCTCTGGAAATCACTAATATGTATGAAAACGTGTTTTACACTATTTTGGCTCCCAGGATCGCTATCGGGAAAGGAAGACAAGTATTTCCTACGTAAAATGACACGAGCAATCGTACGCTGCCGGCAGAATTCAAATCCGAGCCTCTGTTCCCCTGGAAATCACTAATATGTATGAAAACGTGTTTTACACTATTCTGGCTCCCAGGATCGCTATCGGGAAACGAAGACAAGTATTTCCTACGTAAAATGACACGAGGAATCGTACGCTGCCAGCAGAATTCAAATCCGAGCCTCCGTTCCCCTGGAACTCACTAATATGTATGAAAACGTGTTTTACACGATTCTGGCCCCCAGGATCGCTATCGGGAAAGGAAGACAAGTATTTCCTACGTAAATTGACACGAGGAATCGTACGCTGCCGTCAGAATTCAAATCCGAGCCTCCGTTCCCCTGGAAATCACTAATATGTATGAAAACGTGTTTTACACTATTCTGGCCCCCAGGATCGCTATCGGGAAAGGAAGACAAGTATTTCCTACGTAAAATGACACGAGGAATCGTACGCTGCCGGCAGAATTCAAATCCGAGCCTCCGTTCCCCTGAAAATCACTAATATGTATGAAAACGTGTTTTACACTATTCTGGGTCCCAGGATCGCTATCGGGAAACGAAGACAAGTATTTCCTACGTAAATTGACACGAGGAATCGTACGCTGCCGGCAGAATTCAAATCCGAGCCTCCGTGCCTCTGGAAATCACTAATATGTATGAAAACGTGTTTTACACTATTTTGGCTCCCAGGATCGCTATCGGGAAAGGAAGACAAGTATTTCCTACGTAAAATGACACGAGCAATCGTACGCTGCCGGCAGAATTCAAATCCGAGCCTCTGTTCCCCTGGAAATCACTAATATGTATGAAAACGTGTTTTACACTATTCTGGCTCCCAGGATCGCTATCGGGAAACGAAGACAAGTATTTCCTACGTAAAATGACACGAGGAATCGTACGCTGCCGGCAGAATTCAAATCCGAGCCTCCGTTCCCCTGGAACTCACTAATATGTATGAAAACGTGTTTTACACGATTCTGGCCCCCAGGATCGCTATCGGGAAACGAAGACAAGTATTTCCTACGTAAATTGACACGAGCAATCGTACGCTGCCGGCAGAATTCAAATCCGTGCCTCCGTTCCCCTGGAAATCACTAATATGTATGAAAACGTGTTTTACAGTATTCTGGCCCCCAGGATCGCTATCGGGAAAGGAAGACAAGTATTTCCTACGTAAATTGACACGAGGAATCGTACGCTGCCGGCAGAATTCAAATCCGAGCCTCCGTTCCCCTGGAAATCACTAATATGTATGAAAACGTGTTTTACACTATTCTGGCCCCCAGGATCGCTACCGGGAAAGGAAGACAAGTATTTCCTACGTAAAATGACACGAGCAATCGTACGCTGCCGGCAGAATTCAAATCCGAGCCTCTGTTCCCCTGGAAATCACTAATATGTATGAAAACGTGTTTTACACTATTCTGGGTCCCAGGATCGCTATCGGGAAACGAAGACAAGTATTTCCTGCGTAAATTGACACGAGGAATCGTACGCTGCCGGCAGAATTCAAATCCGAGCCTCCGTTCCCCTGGAAATCACTAATATGTATGAAAACGTGTTTTACACAATTCTGGCTCCCAGGATCGCTATCGGGAAAGGAAGACAAGTATTTCTTACGTAAAATGACACGAGGAATCGTACGCTGCCGGCAGAATTCAAATCCGAGCCTCCGTGCCTCTGGAAATCACTAATATGTATGAAAACGTGTTTTACACTATTTTGGCTCCCAGGATCGCTATCGGGAAAGGAAGACAAGTATTTCCTACGTAAAATGACACGAGCAATCGTACGCTGCCGGCAGAATTCAAATCAGAGCCTCTGTTCCCCTGGAAATCACTAATATGTATGAAAACGTGTTTTACACTATTCTGGCTCCCAGGATCGCTATCGGGAAACGAAGACAAGTATTTCCTACGTAAAATGACACGAGGAATCGTACGCTGCCGGCAGAATTCAAATCCGAGCCTCCGTTCCCCTGGAACTCACTAATATGTATGAAAACGTGTTTTACACGATTCTGGCCCCCAGGATCGCTATCGGGAAAGGAAGACAAGTATTTCCTACGTAAAATGACACGAGCAATCGTACGCTGCCGGCAGAATTCAAATCCGAGCCTCTGTTCCCCTGGAAATCACTAATATGTATGAAAACGTGTTTTACACTATTCTGGCTCCCAGGATCGCTATCGGGAAACGAAGACAAGTATTTCCTACGTAAAATGACACGAGCAATCGTACGCTGCCAGCAGAATTCAAATCCGAGCCTCCGTTCCCCTGGAACTCACTAATATGTATGAAAACGTGTTTTACACGATTCTGGCCCCCAGGATCGCTATCGGGAAAGGAAGACAAGTATTTCCTACGTAAAATGACACGAGCAATCGTACGCTGCCGGCAGAATTCAAATCCGAGCCTCTGTTCCCCTGGAAATCACTAATATGTATGAAAACGTGTTTTACAGTATTCTGGCCCCCAGGATCGCTATCGGGAAAGGAAGACAAGTATTTCCTACGTAAATTGACACGAGGAATCGTACGCTGCCGTCAGAATTCAAATCCGAGCCTCCGTTCCCCTGGAAATCACTAATATGTATGAAAACGTGTTTTACACTATTCTGGCCCCCAGGATCGCTATCGGGAAAGGAAGACAAGTATTTCCTACGTAAAATGACACGAGGAATCGTACGCTGCCGGCAGAATTCAAATCCGAGCCTCCGTTCCCCTGAAAATCACTAATATGTATGAAAACGTGTTTTACACTATTCTGGGTCCCAGGATCGCTATCGGGAAACGAAGACAAGTATTTCCTACGTAAATTGACACGAGGAATCGTACGCTGCCGGCAGAATTCAAATCCGAGCCTCCGTTCCCCTGGAAATCACTAATATGTATGAAAACGTGTTTTACACTATTCTGGCTCCCAGGATCGCTATCGGGAAAGGAAGACAAGTATTTCCTACGTAAAATGACACGAGGAATTGTACGCTGCCGGCAGAATTCAAATCCGAGCCTCCGTGCCTCTGGAAATCACTAATATGTATGAAAACGTGTTTTACACTATTCTGGCTCCCAGGATCGCTATCGGGAAAGGAAGACAAGTATTTCCTACGTAAAATGACACGAGGAATCGTACGCTGCCGGCAGAATTCAAATCCGTGCCTCCGTTCCCCTGGAAATCACTAATATGTATGAAAACGTGTTTTACAGTATTCTGGCCCCCAGGATCGCTATCGGGAAAGGAAGACAAGTATTTCCTACGGAAAATGACACGAGGAATCGTACGCTGCCGGCAGAATTCAAATCCGAGCCTCCGTGCCTCTGGAAATCACTAATATGTATGAAAACGTGTTTTACAGTATTCTGGCCCCCAGGATCGCTATCGGGAAAGGAAGACAAGTATTTCCTACGTAAATTGACACGAGGAATCGTACGCTGCCGGCAGAATTCAAATCCGAGCCTCTGTTCCCCTGGAAATCACTAATATGTATGAAAACATGTTTTACACTATTCTGGGTCCCAGGATCGCTATCGGGAAACGAAGACAAGTATTTCCTACGTAAATTGACACGAGCAATCGTACGCTGCCGGCAGAATTCAAATCCGTGCCTCCGTTCCCCTGGAAATCACTAATATGTATGAAAACGTGTTTTACAGCATTCTGGCCCCCAGGATCGCTATCGGGAAAGGAAGACAAGTATTTCCTACGTAAATTGACACGAGGAATCGTACGCTGCCGGCAGAATTCAAATCCGAGCCTCCGTTCCCCTGGAAATCACTAATATGTATGAAAACGTGTTTTACACTATTCTGGCCCCCAGGATCGCTACCGGGAAAGGAAGACAAGTATTTCCTACGTAAAATGACACGAGCAATCGTACGCTGCCGGCAGAATTCAAATCCGAGCCTCTGTTCCCCTGGAAATCACTAATATGTATGAAAACATGTTTTACACTATTCTGGGTCCCAGGATCGCTATCGGGAAACGAAGACAAGTATTTCTTACGTAAAATGACACGAGGAATCGTACGCTGCCGGCAGAATTCAAATCCGAGCCTCCGTGCCTCTGGAAATCACTAATATGTATGAAAACGTGTTTTACACTATTTTGGCTCCCAGGATCGCTATCGGGAAAGGAAGACAAGTATTTCCTACGTAAAATGACACGAGCAATCGTACGCTGCCGGCAGAATTCAAATCCGAGCCTCTGTTCCCCTGGAAATCACTAATATGTATGAAAACGTGTTTTACACTATTCTGGCTCCCAGGATCGCTATCGGGAAACGAAGACAAGTATTTCCTACGTAAAATGACACGAGGAATCGTACGCTGCCAGCAGAATTCAAATCCGAGCCTCCGTTCCCCTGGAACTCACTAATATGTATGAAAACGTGTTTTACACGATTCTGGCCCCCAGGATCGCTATCGGGAAAGGAAGACAAGTATTTCCTACGTAAAATGACACGAGCAATCGTACGCTGCCGGCAGAATTCAAATCCGAGCCTCTGTTCCCCTGGAAATCACTAATATGTATGAAAACGTGTTTTACACTATTCTGGCTCCCAGGATCGCTATCGGGAAACGAAGACAAGTATTTCCTACGTAAAATGACACGAGGAATCGTACGCTGCCAGCAGAATTCAAATCCGAGCCTCCGTTCCCCTGGAACTCACTAATATGTATGAAAACGTGTTTTACACGATTCTGGCCCCCAGGATCGCTATCGGGAAAGGAAGACAAGTATTTCCTACGTAAAATGACACGAGCAATCGTACGCTGCCGGCAGAATTCAAATCCGAGCCTCTGTTCCCCTGGAAATCACTAATATGTATGAAAACGTGTTTTACAGTATTCTGGCCCCCAGGATCGCTATCGGGAAAGGAAGACAAGTATTTCCTACGTAAATTGACACGAGGAATCGTACGCTGCCGTCAGAATTCAAATCCGAGCCTCCGTTCCCCTGGAAATCACTAATATGTATGAAAACGTGTTTTACACTATTCTGGCCCCCAGGATCGCTATCGGGAAAGGAAGACAAGTATTTCCTACGTAAAATGACACGAGGAATCGTACGCTGCCGGCAGAATTCAAATCCGAGCCTCCGTTCCCCTGGAAATCACTAATATGTATGAAAACGTGTTGTACAGTTTTCTGGCTCCCAGGATCGCTATCGGGAAACGAAGACAAGTATTTCCTACGTAAATTGACGCGAGGAATCGTACGCTGCCGGCAGAATTCAAATCCGAGCCTCCGTTCCCCTGGAAATCACTAATATGTATGAAAACGTGTTTTACACTATTCTGGCTCCCAGGATCGCTATCGGGAAAGGAAGACAAGTATTTCCTACGTAAAATGACACGAGGAATTGTACGCTGCCGGCAGAATTCAAATCCGAGCCTCCGTGCCTCTGGAAATCACTAATATGTATGAAAACGTGTTTTACACTATTCTGGCTCCCAGGATCGCTATCGGGAAAGGAAGACAAGTATTTCCTACGTAAAATGACACGAGGAATCGTACGCTGCCGGCAGAATTCAAATCCGTGCCTCCGTTCCCCTGGAAATCACTAATATGTATGAAAACGTGTTTTACAGTATTCTGGCCCCCAGGATCGCTATCGGGAAAGGAAGACAAGTATTTCCTACGGAAAATGACACGAGGAATCGTACGCTGCCGGCAGAATTCAAATCCGAGCCTCCGTGCCTCTGGAAATCACTAATATGTATGAAAACGTGTTTTACAGTATTCTGGCCCCCAGGATCGCTATCGGGAAAGGAAGACAAGTATTTCCTACGTAAATTGACACGAGGAATCGTACGCTGCCGGCAGAATTCAAATCCGAGCCTCTGTTCCCCTGGAAATCACTAATATGTATGAAAACATGTTTTACACTATTCTGGGTCCCAGGATCGCTATCGGGAAACGAAGACAAGTATTTCCTACGTAAATTGACACGAGCAATCGTACGCTGCCGGCAGAATTCAAATCCGTGCCTCCGTTCCCCTGGAAATCACTAATATGTATGAAAACGTGTTTTACAGCATTCTGGCCCCCAGGATCGCTATCGGGAAAGGAAGACAAGTATTTCCTACGTAAATTGACACGAGGAATCGTACGCTGCCGGCAGAATTCAAATCCGAGCCTCCGTTCCCCTGGAAATCACTAATATGTATGAAAACGTGTTTTACACTATTCTGGCCCCCAGGATCGCTACCGGGAAAGGAAGACAAGTATTTCCTACGTAAAATGACACGAGCAATCGTACGCTGCCGGCAGAATTCAAATCCGAGCCTCCGTGCCTCTGGAAATCACTAATATGTATGAAAACGTGTTTTACACTATTCTGGCTCCCAGGATCGCTATCTGGACATGAAGACAAGTATTTCCTTCGTAAAATGACACGAGGAATCGTACACTGCCGGCAGAATTCAAATCCGAGCCTCCGTTCCCCTGGAAATCACTAATATGTATGAAAACGTGTTTTACACTATTCTGGCTCCCAGGATCGCTATCGGGAAAGGAAGACAAGTATTTCCTACGTAAAATGACACGAGGAATTGTACGCTGCCGGCAGAATTCAAATCCGAGCCTCCGTGCCTCTGGAAATCACTAATATGTATGAAAACGTGTTTTACACTATTCTGGCTCCCAGGATCGCTATCGGGAAAGGAAGACAAGTATTTCCTACGTAAAATGACACGAGGAATCGTACGCTGCCGGCAGAATTCAAATCCGAGCCTCCGTGCCTCTGGAAATCACTAATATGTATGAAAACGTGTTTTACACTATTCTGGCTCCCAGGATCGCTATCTGGACATGAAGACAAGTATTTCCTTCGTAAAATGACACGAGGAATCGTACACTGCCGGCAGAATTCAAATCCGAGCCTCCGTTCCCCTGGAAATCACTAATATGTATGAAAACGTGTTTTACACTATTCTGGGTCCCAGGATCGCTATCGGGAAACGAAGACAAGTATTTCCTACGTAAATTGACACGAGCAATCGTACGCTGCCGGCAGAATTCAAATCCGTGCCTCCGTTCCCCTGGAAATCACTAATATGTATGAAAACGTGTTTTACAGTATTCTGGCCCCCAGGATCGCTATCGGGAAAGGAAGACAAGTATTTCCTACGTAAATTGACACGAGGAATCGTACGCTGCCGGCAGAATTCAAATCCGAGCCTCCGTTCCCCTGGAAATCACTAATATGTATGAAAACGTGTTTTACACTATTCTGGCCCCCAGGATCGCTACCGGGAAAGGAAGACAAGTATTTCCTACGTAAAATGACACGAGCAATCGTACGCTGCCGGCAGAATTCAAATCCGAGCCTCTGTTCCCCTGGAAATCACTAATATGTATGAAAACGTGTTTTACACTATTCTGGGTCCCAGGATCGCTATCGGGAAACGAAGACAAGTATTTCCTGCGTAAATTGACACGAGGAATCGTACGCTGCCGGCAGAATTCAAATCCGAGCCTCCGTTCCCCTGGAAATCACTAATATGTATGAAAACGTGTTTTACACAATTCTGGCTCCCAGGATCGCTATCGGGAAAGGAAGACAAGTATTTCTTACGTAAAATGACACGAGGAATCGTACGCTGCCGGCAGAATTCAAATCCGAGCCTCCGTGCCTCTGGAAATCACTAATATGTATGAAAACGTGTTTTACACTATTTTGGCTCCCAGGATCGCTATCGGGAAAGGAAGACAAGTATTTCCTACGTAAAATGACACGAGGAATCGTACGCTGCCGGCAGAATTCAAATCCGAGCCTCTGTTCCCCTGGAAATCACTAATATGTATGAAAACGTGTTTTACACTATTCTGGCTCCCAGGATCGCTATCGGGAAACGAAGACAAGTATTTCCTACGTAAAATGACACGAGGAATCGTACGCTGCCAGCAGAATTCAAATCCGAGCCTCCGTTCCCCTGGAACTCACTAATATGTATGAAAACGTGTTTTACACGATTCTGGCCCCCAGGATCGCTATCGGGAAAGGAAGACAAGTATTTCCTACGTAAAATGACACGAGCAATCGTACGCTGCCGGCAGAATTCAAATCCGAGCCTCTGTTCCCCTGGAAATCACTAATATGTATGAAAACGTGTTTTACACTATTCTGGCTCCCAGGATCGCTATCGGGAAACGAAGACAAGTATTTCCTACGTAAAATGACACGAGGAATCGTACGCTGCCAGCAGAATTCAAATCCGAGCCTCCGTTCCCCTGGAACTCACTAATATGTATGAAAACGTGTTTTACACGATTCTGGCCCCCAGGATCGCTATCGGGAAAGGAAGACAAGTATTTCCTACGTAAAATGACACGAGCAATCGTACGCTGCCGGCAGAATTCAAATCCGAGCCTCTGTTCCCCTGGAAATCACTAATATGTATGAAAACGTGTTTTACAGTATTCTGGCCCCCAGGATCGCTATCGGGAAAGGAAGACAAGTATTTCCTACGTAAATTGACACGAGGAATCGTACGCTGCCGTCAGAATTCAAATCCGAGCCTCCGTTCCCCTGGAAATCACTAATATGTATGAAAACGTGTTTTACACTATTCTGGCCCCCAGGATCGCTATCGGGAAAGGAAGACAAGTATTTCCTACGTAAAATGACACGAGGAATCGTACGCTGCCGGCAGAATTCAAATCCGAGCCTCCGTTCCCCTGAAAATCACTAATATGTATGAAAACGTGTTTTACAGTATTCTGGGTCCCAGGATCGCTATCGGGAAACGAAGACAAGTATTTCCTACGTAAATTGACACGAGGAATCGTACGCTGCCGGCAGAATTCAAATCCGAGCCTCCGTTCCCCTGGAAATCACTAATATGTATGAAAACGTGTTTTACACTATTCTGGCTCCCAGGATCGCTATCGGGAAAGGAAGACAAGTATTTCCTACGTAAAATGACACGAGGAATTGTACGCTGCCGGCAGAATTCAAATCCGAGCCTCCGTGCCTCTGGAAATCACTAATATGTATGAAAACGTGTTTTACACTATTCTGGCTCCCAGGATCGCTATCGGGAAAGGAAGACAAGTATTTCCTACGTAAAATGACACGAGGAATCGTACGCTGCCGGCAGAATTCAAATCCGTGCCTCCGTTCCCCTGGAAATCACTAATATGTATGAAAACGTGTTTTACAGTATTCTGGCCCCCAGGATCGCTATCGGGAAAGGAAGACAAGTATTTCCTACGGAAAATGACACGAGGAATCGTACGCTGCCGGCAGAATTCAAATCCGAGCCTCCGTGCCTCTGGAAATCACTAATATGTATGAAAACGTGTTTTACAGTATTCTGGCCCCCAGGATCGCTATCGGGAAAGGAAGACAAGTATTTCCTACGTAAAATGACACGAGGAATTGTACGCTGCCGGCAGAATTCAAATCCGAGCCTCCGTGCCTCTGGAAATCACTAATATGTATGAAAACGTGTTTTACACTATTCTGGCTCCCAGGATCGCTATCGGGAAAGGAAGACAAGTATTTCCTACGTAAAATGACACGAGGAATCGTACGCTGCCGGCAGAATTCAAATCCGAGCCTCCGTGCCTCTGGAAATCACTAATATGTATGAAAACGTGTTTTACACTATTCTGGCTCCCAGGATCGCTATCTGGACATGAAGACAAGTATTTCCTTCGTAAAATGACACGAGGAATCGTACACTGCCGGCAGAATTCAAATCCGAGCCTCCGTTCCCCTGGAAATCACTAATATGTATGAAAACGTGTTTTACACTATTCTGGGTCCCAGGATCGCTATCGGGAAACGAAGACAAGTATTTCCTACGTAAATTGACACGAGCAATCGTACGCTGCCGGCAGAATTCAAATCCGTGCCTCCGTTCCCCTGGAAATCACTAATATGTATGAAAACGTGTTTTACAGTATTCTGGCCCCCAGGATCGCTATCGGGAAAGGAAGACAAGTATTTCCTACGTAAATTGACACGAGGAATCGTACGCTGCCGGCAGAATTCAAATCCGAGCCTCCGTTCCCCTGGAAATCACTAATATGTATGAAAACGTGTTTTACACTATTCTGGCCCCCAGGATCGCTACCGGGAAAGGAAGACAAGTATTTCCTACGTAAAATGACACGAGCAATCGTACGCTGCCGGCAGAATTCAAATCCGAGCCTCTGTTCCCCTGGAAATCACTAATATGTATGAAAACGTGTTTTACACTATTCTGGGTCCCAGGATCGCTATCGGGAAACGAAGACAAGTATTTCCTGCGTAAATTGACACGAGGAATCGTACGCTGCCGGCAGAATTCAAATCCGAGCCTCCGTTCCCCTGGAAATCACTAATATGTATGAAAACGTGTTTTACACAATTCTGGCTCCCAGGATCGCTATCGGGAAAGGAAGACAAGTATTTCTTACGTAAAATGACACGAGGAATCGTACGCTGCCGGCAGAATTCAAATCCGAGCCTCCGTGCCTCTGGAAATCACTAATATGTATGAAAACGTGTTTTACACTATTTTGGCTCCCAGGATCGCTATCGGGAAAGGAAGACAAGTATTTCCTACGTAAAATGACACGAGCAATCGTACGCTGCCGGCAGAATTCAAATCCGAGCCTCTGTTCCCCTGGAAATCACTAATATGTATGAAAACGTGTTTTACACTATTCTGGCTCCCAGGATCGCTATCGGGAAACGAAGACAAGTATTTCCTACGTAAAATGACACGAGGAATCGTACGCTGCCAGCAGAATTCAAATCCGAGCCTCCGTTCCCCTGGAACTCACTAATATGTATGAAAACGTGTTTTACACGATTCTGGCCCCCAGGATCGCTATCGGGAAAGGAAGACAAGTATTTCCTACGTAAAATGACACGAGCAATCGTACGCTGCCGGCAGAATTCAAATCTGAGCCTCTGTTCCCCTGGAAATCACTAATATGTATGAAAACGTGTTTTACACTATTCTGGCTCCCAGGATCGCTATCGGGAAACGAAGACAAGTATTTCCTACGTAAAATGACACGAGGAATCGTACGCTGCCAGCAGAATTCAAATCCGAGCCTCCGTTCCCCTGGAACTCACTAATATGTATGAAAACGTGTTTTACACGATTCTGGCCCCCAGGATCGCTATCGGGAAAGGAAGACAAGTATTTCCTACGTAAAATGACACGAGCAATCGTACGCTGCCGGCAGAATTCAAATCCGAGCCTCTGTTCCCCTGGAAATCACTAATATGTATGAAAACGTGTTTTACAGTATTCTGGCCCCCAGGATCGCTATCGGGAAAGGAAGACAAGTATTTCCTACGTAAATTGACACGAGGAATCGTACGCTGCCGTCAGAATTCAAATCCGAGCCTCCGTTCCCCTGGAAATCACTAATATGTATGAAAACGTGTTTTACACTATTCTGGCCCCCAGGATCGCTATCGGGAAAGGAAGACAAGTATTTCCTACGTAAAATGACACGAGGAATCGTACGCTGCCGGCAGAATTCAAATCCGAGCCTCCGTTCCCCTGAAAATCACTAATATGTATGAAAACGTGTTTTACACTATTCTGGGTCCCAGGATCGCTATCGGGAAACGAAGACAAGTATTTCCTACGTAAATTGACACGAGGAATCGTACGCTGCCGGCAGAATTCAAATCCGAGCCTCCGTTCCCCTGGAAATCACTAATATGTATGAAAACGTGTTTTACACTATTCTGGCTCCCAGGATCGCTATCGGGAAAGGAAGACAAGTATTTCCTACGTAAAATGACACGAGGAATTGTACGCTGCCGGCAGAATTCAAATCCGAGCCTCTGTTCCCCTGGAAATCACTAATATGTATGAAAACGTGTTTTACACTATTCTGGCTCCCAGGATCGCTATCGGGAAAGGAAGACAAGTATTTCCTACGTAAAATGACACGAGGAATCGTACGCTGCCAGCAGAATTCAAATCCGAGCCTCCGTTCCCCTGGAACTCACTAATATGTATGAAAACGTGTTTTACACGATTCTGGCCCCCAGGATCGCTATCGGGAAAGGAAGACAAGTATTTCCTACGTAAAATGACACGAGCAATCGTACGCTGCCGGCAGAATTCAAATCCGAGCCTCTGTTCCCCTGGAAATCACTAATATGTATGAAAACGTGTTTTACACTATTCTGGCTCCCAGGATCGCTATCGGGAAACGAAGACAAGTATTTCCTACGTAAAATGACACGAGGAATCGTACGCTGCCAGCAGAATTCAAATCCGAGCCTCCGTTCCCCTGGAACTCACTAATATGTATGAAAACGTGTTTTACACGATTCTGGCCCCCAGGATCGCTATCGGGAAAGGAAGACAAGTATTTCCTACGTAAAATGACACGAGCAATCGTACGCTGCCGGCAGAATTCAAATCCGAGCCTCTGTTCCCCTGGAAATCACTAATATGTATGAAAACGTGTTTTACAGTATTCTGGCCCCCAGGATCGCTATCGGGAAAGGAAGACAAGTATTTCCTACGTAAATTGACACGAGGAATCGTACGCTGCCGTCAGAATTCAAATCCGAGCCTCCGTTCCCCTGGAAATCACTAATATGTATGAAAACGTGTTTTACACTATTCTGGCCCCCAGGATCGCTATCGGGAAAGGAAGACAAGTATTTCCTACGTAAAATGACACGAGGAATCGTACGCTGCCGGCAGAATTCAAATCCGAGCCTCCGTTCCCCTGAAAATCACTAATATGTATGAAAACGTGTTTTACACTATTCTGGGTCCCAGGATCGCTATCGGGAAACGAAGACAAGTATTTCCTACGTAAATTGACACGAGGAATCGTACGCTGCCGGCAGAATTCAAATCCGAGCCTCCGTTCCCCTGGAAATCACTAATATGTATGAAAACGTGTTTTACACTATTCTGGCTCCCAGGATCGCTATCGGGAAAGGAAGACAAGTATTTCCTACGTAAAATGACACGAGGAATTGTACGCTGCCGGCAGAATTCAAATCCGAGCCTCCGTGCCTCTGGAAATCACTAATATGTATGAAAACGTGTTTTACACTATTCTGGCTCCCAGGATCGCTATCGGGAAAGGAAGACAAGTATTTCCTACGTAAAATGACACGAGGAATCGTACGCTGCCGGCAGAATTCAAATCCGTGCCTCCGTTCCCCTGGAAATCACTAATATGTATGAAAACGTGTTTTACAGTATTCTGGCCCCCAGGATCGCTATCGGGAAAGGAAGACAAGTATTTCCTACGGAAAATGACACGAGGAATCGTACGCTGCCGGCAGAATTCAAATCCGAGCCTCCGTGCCTCTGGAAATCACTAATATGTATGAAAACGTGTTTTACAGTATTCTGGCCCCCAGGATCGCTATCGGGAAAGGAAGACAAGTATTTCCTACGTAAAATGACACGAGGAATTGTACGCTGCCGGCAGAATTCAAATCCGAGCCTCCGTGCCTCTGGAAATCACTAATATGTATGAAAACGTGTTTTACACTATTCTGGCTCCCAGGATCGCTATCGGGAAAGGAAGACAAGTATTTCCTACGTAAAATGACACGAGGAATCGTACGCTGCCGGCAGAATTCAAATCCGAGCCTCCGTGCCTCTGGAAATCACTAATATGTATGAAAACGTGTTTTACACTATTCTGGCTCCCAGGATCGCTATCTGGACATGAAGACAAGTATTTCCTTCGTAAAATGACACGAGGAATCGTACACTGCCGGCAGAATTCAAATCCGAGCCTCCGTTCCCCTGGAAATCACTAATATGTATGAAAACGTGTTTTACACTATTCTGGGTCCCAGGATCGCTATCGGGAAACGAAGACAAGTATTTCCTACGTAAATTGACACGAGCAATCGTACGCTGCCGGCAGAATTCAAATCCGTGCCTCCGTTCCCCTGGAAATCACTAATATGTATGAAAACGTGTTTTACAGTATTCTGGCCCCCAGGATCGCTATCGGGAAAGGAAGACAAGTATTTCCTACGTAAATTGACACGAGGAATCGTACGCTGCCGGCAGAATTCAAATCCGAGCCTCCGTTCCCCTGGAAATCACTAATATGTATGAAAACGTGTTTTACACTATTCTGGCCCCCAGGATCGCTACCGGGAAAGGAAGACAAGTATTTCCTACGTAAAATGACACGAGCAATCGTACGCTGCCGGCAGAATTCAAATCCGAGCCTCCGTTCCCCTGGAAATCACTAATATGTATGAAAACATGTTTTACACTATTCTGGGTCCCAGGATCGCTATCGGGAAACGAAGACAAGTATTTCCTGCGTAAATTGACACGAGGAATCGTACGCTGCCGGCAGAATTCAAATCCGAGCCTCCGTTCCCCTGGAAATCACTAATATGTATGAAAACGTGTTTTACACAATTCTGGCTCCCAGGATCGCTATCGGGAAAGGAAGACAAGTATTTCTTACGTAAAATGACACGAGGAATCGTACGCTGCCGGCAGAATTCAAATCCGAGCCTCCGTGCCTCTGGAAATCACTAATATGTATGAAAACGTGTTTTACACTATTTTGGCTCCCAGGATCGCTATCGGGAAAGGAAGACAAGTATTTCCTACGTAAAATGACACGAGCAATCGTACGCTGCCGGCAGAATTCAAATCCGAGCCTCTGTTCCCCTGGAAATCACTAATATGTATGAAAACGTGTTTTACACTATTCTGGCTCCCAGGATCGCTATCGGGAAACGAAGACAAGTATTTCCTACGTAAAATGACACGAGGAATCGTACGCTGCCAGCAGAATTCAAATCCGAGCCTCCGTTCCCCTGGAACTCACTAATATGTATGAAAACGTGTTTTACACGATTCTGGCCCCCAGGATCGCTATCGGGAAAGGAAGACAAGTATTTCCTACGTAAAATGACACGAGCAATCGTACGCTGCCGGCAGAATTCAAATCCGAGCCTCTGTTCCCCTGGAAATCACTAATATGTATGAAAACGTGTTTTACACTATTCTGGCCCCCAGGATCGCTATCGGGAAAGGAAGACAAGTATTTCCTACGTAAAATGACACGAGGAATCGTACGCTGCCGGCAGAATTCAAATCCGAGCCTCCGTTCCCCTGAAAATCACTAATATGTATGAAAACGTGTTTTACACTATTCTGGGTCCCAGGATCGCTATCGGGAAACGAAGACAAGTATTTCCTACGTAAATTGACACGAGGAATCGTACGCTGCCGGCAGAATTCAAATCCGAGCCTCCGTTCCCCTGGAAATCACTAATATGTATGAAAACGTGTTTTACACTATTCTGGCTCCCAGGATCGCTATCGGGAAAGGAAGACAAGTATTTCCTACGTAAAATGACACGAGGAATTGTACGCTGCCGGCAGAATTCAAATCCGAGCCTCCGTGCCTCTGGAAATCACTAATATGTATGAAAACGTGTTTTACACTATTCTGGCTCCCAGGATCGCTATCGGGAAAGGAAGACAAGTATTTCCTACGTAAAATGACACGAGGAATCGTACGCTGCCGGCAGAATTCAAATCCGAGCCTCCGTGCCTCTGGAAATCACTAATATGTATGAAAACGTGTTTTACACTATTCTGGCTCCCAGGATCGCTATCTGGACATGAAGACAAGTATTTCCTTCGTAAAATGACACGAGGAATCGTACACTGCCGGCAGAATTCAAATCCGAGCCTCCGTTCCCCTGGAAATCACTAATATGTATGAAAACGTGTTTTACACTATTCTGGGTCCCAGGATCGCTATCGGGAAACGAAGACAAGTATTTCCTACGTAAATTGACACGAGCAATCGTACGCTGCCGGCAGAATTCAAATCCGTGCCTCCGTTCCCCTGGAAATCACTAATATGTATGAAAACGTGTTTTACAGTATTCTGGCCCCCAGGATCGCTATCGGGAAAGGAAGACAAGTATTTCCTACGTAAATTGACACGAGGAATCGTACGCTGCCGGCAGAATTCAAATCCGAGCCTCTGTTCCCCTGGAAATCACTAATATGTATGAAAACATGTTTTACACTATTCTGGGTCCCAGGATCGCTATCGGGAAACGAAGACAAGTATTTCCTGCGTAAATTGACACGAGGAATCGTACGCTGCCGGCAGAATTCAAATCCGAGCCTCCGTTCCCCTGGAAATCACTAATATGTATGAAAACGTGTTTTACACAATTCTGGCTCCCAGGATCGCTATCGGGAAAGGAAGACAAGTATTTCCTACGTAAAATGACACGAGGAATCGTACGCTGCCGGCAGAATTCAAATCCGAGCCTCCGTGCCTCTGGAAATCACTAATATGTATGAAAACGTGTTTTACACTATTTTGGCTCCCAGGATCGCTATCGGGAAAGGAAGACAAGTATTTCCTACGTAAAATGACACGAGCAATCGTACGCTGCCGGCAGAATTCAAATCCGAGCCTCTGTTCCCCTGGAAATCACTAATATGTATGAAAACGTGTTTTACACTATTCTGGCTCCCAGGATCGCTATCGGGAAACGAAGACAAGTATTTCCTACGTAAAATGACACGAGGAATCGTACGCTGCCAGCAGAATTCAAATCCGAGCCTCCGTTCCCCTGGAACTCACTAATATGTATGAAAACGTGTTTTACACGATTCTGGCCCCCAGGATCGCTATCGGGAAACGAAGACAAGTATTTCCTACGTAAATTGACACGAGCAATCGTACGCTGCCAGCAGAATTCAAATCCGAGCCTCCGTTCCCCTGGAACTCACTAATATGTATGAAAACGTGTTTTACACTATTCTGGCTCCCAGGATCGCTATCGGGAAAGGAAGACAAGTATTTCCTACGTAAAATGACACGAGGAATTGTACGCTGCCGGCAGAATTCAAATCCGAGCCTCCGTGCCTCTGGAAATCACTAATATGTATGAAAACGTGTTTTACACTATTCTGGCTCCCAGGATCGCTATCGGGAAAGGAAGACAAGTATTTCCTACGTAAAATGACACGAGGAATCGTACGCTGCCGGCAGAATTCAAATCCGAGCCTCCGTGCCTCTGGAAATCACTAATATGTATGAAAACGTGTTTTACACTATTCTGGCTCCCAGGATCGCTATCTGGACATGAAGACAAGTATTTCCTTCGTAAAATGACACGAGGAATCGTACACTGCCGGCAGAATTCAAATCCGAGCCTCCGTTCCCCTGGAAATCACTAATATGTATGAAAACGTGTTTTACACTATTCTGGCCCCCAGGATCGCTACCGGGAAAGGAAGACAAGTATTTCCTACGTAAAATGACACGAGCAATCGTACGCTGCCGGCAGAATTCAAATCCGAGCCTCTGTTCCCCTGGAAATCACTAATATGTATGAAAACATGTTTTACACTATTCTGGCTCCCAGGATCGCTATCGGGAAACGAAGACAAGTATTTCCTGCGTAAATTGACACGAGGAATCGTACGCTGCCGGCAGAATTCAAATCCGAGCCTCCGTTCCCCTGGAAATCACTAATATGTATGAAAACGTGTTTTACACTATTCTGGCTCCCAGGATCGCTATCGGGAAAGGAAGACAAGTATTTCCTACGTAAAATGACACGAGGAATCGTACGCTGCCGGCAGAATTCAAATCCGAGCCTCCGTGCCTCTGGAAATCACTAATATGTATGAAAACGTGTTTTACACTATTCTGGCTCCCAGGATCGCTATCGGGAAAGGAAGACAAGTATTTCCTACGTAAAATGACACGAGCAATCGTACGCTGCCGGCAGAATTCAAATCCGAGCCTCTGTTCCCCTGGAAATCACTAATATGTATGAAAACGTGTTTTACACTATTCTGGCTCCCAGGATCGCTATCGGGAAACGAAGACAAGTATTTCCTACGTAAAATGACACGAGGAATCGTACGCTGCCAGCAGAATTCAAATCCGAGCCTCCGTTCCCCTGGAACTCACTAATATGTATGAAAACGTGTTTTACACGATTCTGGCCCCCAGGATCGCTATCGGGAAAGGAAGACAAGTATTTCCTACGTAAAATGACACGAGCAATCGTACGCTGCCGGCAGAATTCAAATCCGAGCCTCTGTTCCCCTGGAAATCACTAATATGTATGAAAACGTGTTTTACTGTATTCTGGCCCCCAGGATCGCTATCGGGAAAGGAAGACAAGTATTTCCTACGTAAATTGACACGAGGAATCGTACGCTGCCGGCAGAATTCAAATCCGAGCCTCCGTTCCCCTGGAAATCACTAATATGTATGAAAACGTGTTTTACACTATTCTGGCCCCCAGGATCGCTATCGGGAAAGGAAGACAAGTATTTCCTACGTAAAATGACACGAGCAATCGTACGCTGCCGGCAGAATTCAAATCCGAGCCTCTGTTCCCCTGGAAATCACTAATATGTATGAAAACGTGTTTTACTGTATTCTGGCCCCCAGGATCGCTATCGGGAAAGGAAGACAAGTATTTCCTACGTAAAATGACACGAGGAATCGTACGCTGCCGGCAGAATTCAAATCCGAGCCTCCGTTCCCCTGGAAATCACTAATATGTATGAAAACGTGTTTTACACTATTCTGGCCCCCAGGATCGCTATCGGGAAAGGAAGACAAGTATTTCCTACGTAAAATGACACGAGCAATCGTACGCTGCCGGCAGAATTCAAATCGGAGCCTCCGTTCCCCTGGAAATCACTAATATGTATGAAAACGTCTTTTACAGTATTCTGGTTCCCAGCATCGCTATCTGGACATGAAGACAAGTAATTCCTACGTAAAATGACACGAGGAATCGTACGCTGCCGGCAGAATTCAAATCCGAGCCTCCGTGCCTCTGGAAATCACTAATATGTATGAAAACGTGTTGTACAGTATTCTGGCTCCCAGGATCGCTATCGGGAAAGGAAGACAAGTATTTCCTACGTAAAATGACACGAGGAATTGTACGCTGCCGGCAGAATTCAAATCCGAGCCTCCGTGCCTCTGGAACTCACTAATATGTATGAAAACGTGTTTTACACGATTCTGGCCCCCAGGATCGCTATCGGGAAAGGAAGACAAGTATTTCCTACGTAAAATGACACGAGCAATCGTACGCTGCCGGCAGAATTCAAATCCGAGCCTCCGTTCCCCTGGAAATCACTAATATGTATGAAAACGTGTTTTACACTATTCTGGCTCCCAGGATCGCTATCGGGAAACGAAGACAAGTATTTCCTACGTAAAATGACACGAGGAATCGTACGCTGCCAGCAGAATTCAAATCCGAGCCTCCGTTCCCCTGGAACTCACTAATATGTATGAAAACGTGTTTTACACTATTCTGGCCCCCAGGATCGCTATCGGGAAAGGAAGACAAGTATTTCCTACGTAAAATGACACGAGCAATCGTACGCTGCCGGCAGAATTCAAATCCGAGCCTCTGTTCCCCTGGAAATCACTAATATGTATGAAAACGTGTTTTACAGTATTCTGGCCCCCAGGATCGCTATCGGGAAAGGAAGACAAGTATTTCCTACGTAAATTGACACGAGGAATCGTACGCTGCCGTCAGAATTCAAATCCGAGCCTCCGTTCCCCTGGAAATCACTAATATGTATGAAAACGTGTTTTACACTATTCTGGCTCCCAGGATCGCTATCGGGAAAGGAAGACAAGTATTTCCTACGTAAAATGACACGAGGAATTGTACGCTGCCGGCAGAATTCAAATCCGAGCCTCCGTGCCTCTGGAAATCACTAATATGTATGAAAACGTGTTTTACACTATTCTGGCTCCCAGGATCGCTATCGGGAAAGGAAGACAAGTATTTCCTACGTAAAATGACACGAGGAATCGTACGCTGCCGGCAGAATTCAAATCCGAGCCTCCGTGCCTCTGGAAATCACTAATATGTATGAAAACGTGTTTTACACTATTCTGGCTCCCAGGATCGCTATCGGGAAAGGAAGACAAGTATTTCCTACGTAAAATGACACGAGGAATCGTACGCTGCCGGCAGAATTCAAATCCGAGCCTCCGTGCCTCTGGAAATCACTAATATGTATGAAAACGTGTTTTACACTATTCTGGCTCCCAGGATCGCTATCTGGACATGAAGACAAGTATTTCCTTCGTAAAATGACACGAGGAATCGTACACTGCCGGCAGAATTCAAATCCGAGCCTCCGTTCCCCTGGAAATCACTAATATGTATGAAAACGTGTTTTACACTATTCTGGGTCCCAGGATCGCTATCGGGAAACGAAGACAAGTATTTCCTACGTAAATTGACACGAGCAATCGTACGCTGCCAGCAGAATTCAAATCCGAGCCTCCGTTCCCCTGGAACTCAGTAATATGTATGAAAACGTGTTTTACACTATTCTGGCTCCCAGGATCGCTATCGGGAAAGGAAGACAAGTATTTCCTACGTAAAATGACACGAGGAATTGTACGCTGCCGGCAGAATTCAAATCCGAGCCTCCGTGCCTCTGGAAATCACTAATATGTATGAAAACGTGTTTTACACTATTCTGGCTCCCAGGATCGCTATCGGGAAAGGAAGACAAGTATTTCCTACGTAAAATGACACGAGGAATCGTACGCTGCCGGCAGAATTCAAATCCGAGCCTCCGTGCCTCTGGAAATCACTAATATGTATGAAAACGTGTTTTACACTATTCTGGCTCCCAGGATCGCTATCTGGACATGAAGACAAGTATTTCCTTCGTAAAATGACACGAGGAATCGTACACTGCCGGCAGAATTCAAATCCGAGCCTCCGTTCCCCTGGAAATCACTAATATGTATGAAAACGTGTTTTACACTATTCTGGCCCCCAGGATCGCTACCGGGAAAGGAAGACAAGTATTTCCTACGTAAAATGACACGAGCAATCGTACGCTGCCGGCAGAATTCAAATCCGAGCCTCTGTTCCCCTGGAAATCACTAATATGTATGAAAACGTGTTTTACACTATTCTGGGTCCCAGGATCGCTATCGGGAAACGAAGACAAGTATTTCCTGCGTAAATTGACACGAGGAATCGTACGCTGCCGGCAGAATTCAAATCCGAGCCTCCGTTCCCCTGGAAATCACTAATATGTATGAAAACGTGTTTTACACTATTCTGGCTCCCAGGATCGCTATCGGGAAAGGAAGACAAGTATTTCCTACGTAAAATGACACGAGGAATCGTACGCTGCCGGCAGAATTCAAATCCGAGCCTCCGTGCCTCTGGAAATCACTAATATGTATGAAAACGTGTTTTACACTATTTTGGCTCCCAGGATCGCTATCGGGAAAGGAAGACAAGTATTTCCTACGTAAAATGACACGAGCAATCGTACGCTGCCGGCAGAATTCAAATCCGAGCCTCTGTTCCCCTGGAAATCACTAATATGTATGAAAACGTGTTTTACACTATTCTGGCTCCCAGGATCGCTATCGGGAAACGAAGACAAGTATTTCCTACGTAAAATGACACGAGGAATCGTACGCTGCCAGCAGAATTCAAATCCGAGCCTCCGTTCCCCTGGAACTCACTAATATGTATGAAAACGTGTTTTACACGATTCTGGCCCCCAGGATCGCTATCGGGAAAGGAAGACAAGTATTTCCTACGTAAAATGACACGAGCAATCGTACGCTGCCGGCAGAATTCAAATCCGAGCCTCTGTTCCCCTGGAAATCACTAATATGTATGAAAACGTGTTTTACTGTATTCTGGCCCCCAGGATTGCTATCGGGAAAGGAAGACAAGTATTTCCTACGTAAATTGACACGAGGAATCGTACGCTGCCGGCAGAATTCAAATCCGAGCCTCCGTTCCCCTGGAAATCACTAATATGTATGAAAACGTGTTTTACACTATTCTGGCCCCCAGGATCGCTATCGGGAAAGGAAGACAAGTATTTCCTACGTAAAATGACACGAGCAATCGTACGCTGCCGGCAGAATTCAAATCCGAGCCTCTGTTCCCCTGGAAATCACTAATATGTATGAAAACGTGTTTTACTGTATTCTGGCCCCCAGGATCGCTATCGGGAAAGGAAGACAAGTATTTCCTACGTAAATTGACACGAGGAATCGTACGCTGCCGGCAGAATTCAAATCCGAGCCTCCGTTCCCCTGGAAATCACTAATATGTATGAAAACGTGTTTTACACTATTCTGGCCCCCAGGATCGCTATCGGGAAAGGAAGACAAGTATTTCCTACGTAAAATGACACGAGCAATCGTACGCTGCCGGCAGAATTCAAATCGGAGCCTCCGTTCCCCTGGAAATCACTAATATGTATGAAAACGTCTTTTACAGTATTCTGGTTCCCAGCATCGCTATCTGGACATGAAGACAAGTAATTCCTACGTAAAATGACACGAGGAATCGTACGCTGCCGGCAGAATTCAAATCCGAGCCTCCGTGCCTCTGGAAATCACTAATATGTATGAAAACGTGTTGTACAGTATTCTGGCTCCCAGGATCGCTATCGGGAAAGGAAGACAAGTATTTCCTACGTAAAATGACACGAGGAATTGTACGCTGCCGGCAGAATTCAAATCCGAGCCTCCGTGCCTCTGGAACTCACTAATATGTATGAAAACGTGTTTTACACGATTCTGGCCCCCAGGATCGCTATCGGGAAAGGAAGACAAGTATTTCCTACGTAAAATGACACGAGCAATCGTACGCTGCCGGCAGAATTCAAATCCGAGCCTCTGTTCCCCTGGAAATCACTAATATGTATGAAAACGTGTTTTACACTATTCTGGCTCCCAGGATCGCTATCGGGAAACGAAGACAAGTATTTCCTACGTAAAATGACACGAGGAATCGTACGCTGCCAGCAGAATTCAAATCCGAGCCTCCGTTCCCCTGGAACTCACTAATATGTATGAAAACGTGTTTTACACGATTCTGGCCCCCAGGATCGCTATCGGGAAAGGAAGACAAGTATTTCCTACGTAAAATGACACGAGCAATCGTACGCTGCCGGCAGAATTCAAATCCGAGCCTCTGTTCCCCTGGAAATCACTAATATGTATGAAAACGTGTTTTACAGTATTCTGGCCCCCAGGATCGCTATCGGGAAAGGAAGACAAGTATTTCCTACGTAAATTGACACGAGGAATCGTACGCTGCCGTCAGAATTCAAATCCGAGCCTCCGTTCCCCTGGAAATCACTAATATGTATGAAAACGTGTTTTACACTATTCTGGCCCCCAGGATCGCTATCGGGAAAGGAAGACAAGTATTTCCTACGTAAAATGACACGAGGAATCGTACGCTGCCGGCAGAATTCAAATCCGAGCCTCCGTTCCCCTGAAAATCACTAATATGTATGAAAACGTGTTTTACACTATTCTGGGTCCCAGGATCGCTATCGGGAAACGAAGACAAGTATTTCCTACGTAAATTGACACGAGGAATCGTACGCTGCCGGCAGAATTCAAATCCGAGCCTCCGTTCCCCTGGAAATCACTAATATGTATGAAAACGTGTTTTACACTATTCTGGCTCCCAGGATCGCTATCGGGAAAGGAAGACAAGTATTTCCTACGTAAAATGACACGAGGAATTGTACGCTGCCGGCAGAATTCAAATCCGAGCCTCCGTGCCTCTGGAAATCACTAATATGTATGAAAACGTGTTTTACACTATTCTGGCTCCCAGGATCGCTATCGGGAAACGAAGACAAGTATTTCCTACGTAAAATGACACGAGGAATCGTACGCTGCCGGCAGAATTCAAATCCGAGCCTCCGTGCCTCTGGAAATCACTAATATGTATGAAAACGTGTTTTACACTATTCTGGCTCCCAGGATCGCTATCTGGACATGAAGACAAGTATTTCCTTCGTAAAATGACACGAGGAATCGTACACTGCCGGCAGAATTCAAATCCGAGCCTCCGTTCCCCTGGAAATCACTAATATGTATGAAAACGTGTTTTACACTATTCTGGGTCCCAGGATCGCTATCGGGAAACGAAGACAAGTATTTCCTACGTAAATTGACACGAGCAATCGTACGCTGCCGGCAGAATTCAAATCCGTGCCTCCGTTCCCCTGGAAATCACTAATATGTATGAAAACGTGTTTTACAGTATTCTGGCCCCCAGGATCGCTATCGGGAAAGGAAGACAAGTATTTCCTACGTAAATTGACACGAGGAATCGTACGCTGCCGGCAGAATTCAAATCCGAGCCTCCGTTCCCCTGGAAATCACTAATATGTATGAAAACGTGTTTTACACTATTCTGGCCCCCAGGATCGCTACCGGGAAAGGAAGACAAGTATTTCCTACGTAAAATGACACGAGCAATCGTACGCTGCCGGCAGAATTCAAATCCGAGCCTCTGTTCCCCTGGAAATCACTAATATGTATGAAAACGTGTTTTACACTATTCTGGGTCCCAGGATCGCTATCGGGAAACGAAGACAAGTATTTCCTGCGTAAATTGACACGAGGAATCGTACGCTGCCGGCAGAATTCAAATCCGAGCCTCCGTTCCCCTGGAAATCACTAATATGTATGAAAACGTGTTTTACACAATTCTGGCTCCCAGGATCGCTATCGGGAAAGGAAGACAAGTATTTCCTACGTAAAATGACACGAGGAATCGTACGCTGCCGGCAGAATTCAAATCCGAGCCTCCGTGCCTCTGGAAATCACTAATATGTATGAAAACGTGTTTTACACTATTTTGGCTCCCAGGATCGCTATCGGGAAAGGAAGACAAGTATTTCCTACGTAAAATGACACGAGCAATCGTACGCTGCCGGCAGAATTCAAATCCGAGCCTCCGTTCCCCTGGAAATCACTAATATGTATGAAAACGTGTTTTACACTATTCTGGCTCCCAGGATCGCTATCGGGAAACGAAGACAAGTATTTCCTACGTAAAATGACACGAGGAATCGTACGCTGCCAGCAGAATTCAAATCCGAGCCTCCGTTCCCCTGGAACTCACTAATATGTATGAAAACGTGTTTTACACGATTCTGGCCCCCAGGATCGCTATCGGGAAAGGAAGACAAGTATTTCCTACGTAAAATGACACGAGCAATCGTACGCTGCCGGCAGAATTCAAATCCGAGCCTCTGTTCCCCTGGAAATCACTAATATGTATGAAAACGTGTTTTACACTATTCTGGCTCCCAGGATCGCTATCGGGAAACGAAGACAAGTATTTCCTACGTAAAATGACACGAGGAATCGTACGCTGCCGGCAGAATTCAAATCCGAGCCTCCGTTCCCCTGGAACTCACTAATATGTATGAAAACGTGTTTTACACGATTCTGGCCCCCAGGATCGCTATCGGGAAAGGAAGACAAGTATTTCCTACGTAAAATGACACGAGCAATCGTACGCTGCCGGCAGAATTCAAATCCGAGCCTCTGTTCCCCTGGAAATCACTAATATGTATGAAAACGTGTTTTACAGTATTCTGGCCCCCAGGATCGCTATCGGGAAAGGAAGACAAGTATTTCCTACGTAAATTGACACGAGGAATCGTACGCTGCCGTCAGAATTCAAATCCGAGCCTCCGTTCCCCTGGAAATCACTAATATGTATGAAAACGTGTTTTACACTATTCTGGCCCCCAGGATCGCTATCGGGAAAGGAAGACAAGTATTTCCTACGTAAAATGACACGAGGAATCGTACGCTGCCGGCAGAATTCAAATCCGAGCCTCCGTTCCCCTGGAAATCACTAATATGTATGAAAACGTGTTTTACACTATTCTGGGTCCCAGGATCGCTATCGGGAAACGAAGACAAGTATTTCCTACGTAAATTGACACGAGGAATCGTACGCTGCCGGCAGAATTCAAATCCGAGCCTCCGTTCCCCTGGAAATCACTAATATGTATGAAAACGTGTTTTACACTATTCTGGCTCCCAGGATCGCTATCGGGAAAGGAAGACAAGTATTTCCTACGTAAAATGACACGAGGAATTGTACGCTGCCGGCAGAATTCAAATCCGAGCCTCCGTGCCTCTGGAAATCACTAATATGTATGAAAACGTGTTTTACACTATTCTGGCTCCCAGGATCGCTATCGGGAAAGGAAGACAAGTATTTCCTACGTAAAATGACACGAGGAATCGTACGCTGCCGGCAGAATTCAAATCCGAGCCTCCGTGCCTCTGGAAATCACTAATATGTATGAAAACGTGTTTTACACTATTCTGGCTCCCAGGATCGCTATCTGGACATGAAGACAAGTATTTCCTTCGTAAAATGACACGAGGAATCGTACACTGCCGGCAGAATTCAAATCCGAGCCTCCGTTCCCCTGGAAATCACTAATATGTATGAAAACGTGTTTTACACTATTCTGGGTCCCAGGATCGCTATCGGGAAACGAAGACAAGTATTTCCTACGTAAATTGACACGAGCAATCGTACGCTGCCGGCAGAATTCAAATCCGTGCCTCCGTTCCCCTGGAAATCACTAATATGTATGAAAACGTGTTTTACAGTATTCTGGCCCCCAGGATCGCTATCGGGAAAGGAAGACAAGTATTTCCTACGTAAATTGACACGAGGAATCGTACGCTGCCGTCAGAATTCAAATACGAGCCTCCGTTCCCCTGGAAATCACTAATATGTATGAAAACGTGTTTTACACTATTCTGGCCCCCAGGATCGCTATCGGGAAAGGAAGACAAGTATTTCCTACGTAAAATGACACGAGGAATCGTACGCTGCCGGCAGAATTCAAATCCGAGCCTCCGTGCCTCTGGAAATCACTAATATGTATGAAAACGTGTTTTACACTATTCTGGCTCCCAGGATCGCTATCTGGACATGAAGACAAGTATTTCCTTCGTAAAATGACACGAGGAATCGTACGCTGCCGGCAGAATTCAAATCCGAGCCTCCGTTCCCCTGGAAATCACTAATATGTATGAAAACGTGTTTTACACTATTCTGGGTCCCAGGATCGCTATCGGGAAACGAAGACAAGTATTTCCTACGTAAATTGACACGAGCAATCGTACGCTGCCAGCAGAATTCAAATCCGAGCCTCCGTTCCCCTGGAACTCACTAATATGTATGAAAACGTGTTTTACACGATTCTGGCCCCCAGGATCGCTATCGGGAAAGGAAGACAAGTATTTCCTACGTAAAATGACACGAGCAATCGTACGCTGCCGGCAGAATTCAAATCCGAGCCTCTGTTCCCCTGGAAATCACTAATATGTATGAAAACGTGTTTTACAGTTGTTGCGCCCGAGCCCAAGGTTGGCTCCCGGAATGCACAAACTAAGCAGACCGCTAAATCCTATCTTTGAAAGGATGTTGCAATGTATAAAAGAAATAAGATATTAGTATAGCAATAAGCGAGCGAACAGCGACTAAATCACGTTTTGCACATCAGCACTGAGTCACATCGCCTGATCAGTGCCTCGTGCTGATGCGACGCCCGCTTCGAGCAAAACCATTGCTCCAAGCCCCAATCGGGGACTCGCTCTCCAGATTTCGAACAGAACACATCAGTGCGTACCAGCGAGTTACTCTGTACCTTTCGTGTCAGTCTTTGGTTATATCCTATCAATAAACTCCAAGTTTTGGGTTTAATCCCGGTGGATTCTAATCCTTTAAACGCTACGAGCCTGACTTCCTCCGATCCCGCTACCCGCTCTGTGCAGTCACCACACAGGGCACAACATTAAATGGTGGCAGCGGTGGGATCTGCACCGTCGAAGTCAAGTCGTGAGCCTGCCGATTGTGTAACGTGGCCTGACCGCCAGTGTTACTCCAACTCGACCTAGACGTCGAATCTCTGCCGAGGTAGAGACCGGCAAGGCCAACCAAACCAAGGGTGCGAACGAGCTCTTAGGAGACGCTCGCACTCCACCAAAAAACCGCCGCTCTCTCTCGTTAGAGACGGCCAGACGGCCCAGCAAACGGGAAAGGTATAACCAAACCTGAACGGACGTCACCAACGAGCCATTGCTGATCCGAGGACCTTTGGCCGAACGGAGACGAACACCAAGGCACCGAGAAGGAACGCACCATCCACCCACGGACCGAGGACACCTGGTCCCCTGTACGAGCGAAAAGGAGCTCCAGAACTCGACACGCCGACAGCACCCTGCACGACACCGGCGATAAGGAGGTATCGCCGCCCTGCCGACTCCGGTTGCGTCTACCGACACCCCAAGGCTACCAGCGGACACCGACCAACAGCATGCGCCTGTCAACCATCCTGTGAGTAAACATAGACGTCCGAACCGCTGTAGCGATATCCGATAGCAAAATATTGTTAACCAGAATCTTTACACGGCCCTTGTATGCCTACGGAAGACGCACTCGCTCTGAGATACCTTCTACCTAATCGAAGGTCGTTCAGTAGATCGTTAGAATCTTTCTTTGATAAGAAACTCATATTCAATCCAGTAGACCCTACGAAAGTAAAAACGCGTGCTTCCTTAGACAACACCGGCCCCTTGCGACGCCGCGTGCGAGCACCCAAATTAGACACGAGTACAGACACATATCACGCCGCCGAATCGAGCACCCATACGACGCCCGAGAACGTCGTCGTACCGTCACAGCGCCGATACCCTATCAGGGTACACGATTTCAGTCTTGTAAGTAGCGAATCCGAAATGTCACACACAGAACAAGGCCCTAGTGGCCCGAATAACCCGTCGGCCCGAGATATGATAGCCGCACTCGGACTAATTGGGATATATGACGGAGACGGAAACTCCGACTTGTCTTCTTTCCTAGACGACGTTGATTGCGCTTTCGAATGCACACCCGCGGACGAACGATCGCGACTCCTGCGACTCGTCTTACTAAACAAGATAAAAGGCACAGCCTCAAAAGAGTTACGGAACAAGACTATCAATAGCTTCGAGGAACTGAAACACGCATTGAGAACGCGATTCGCGGCTAAACGGTCATCCGATACCGCACAAGCCGAGTTCAGTAGCTGTAGACAGAGAGAAGGAGACAGCGCCCAACAATTCGGTTCCAGGTTAGAGAGGCTATTAACCGAAATGAAACAGCTGTCCATCGAGGACGCCGCCGACCCGTCGAATATTGGAGGAATCATCGAAGTCTTAGACAAACAAGCCTTACGCTATTTCACTCGAGGATTGAGGGGGCCGCTTAGAACAATAATTAGATCGCGCACTTTCGACAACCTGCAGTCGGCGATAATAGCCGCTGTTGAGGAAGAAAGGGTTCTAGGATCGGATATTCCGCGTATCAATAACAACTCGCGTTACCGCGGGAACGACCGCAACGGACCAGCGCGAAACACGCCAAAATGCGGGAGGTGCCACAAAATAGGGCACATCGCCAATAATTGCTACACGCGCCTAAGTACGCCCCGTCCCTCCTCGGACCCGAACCCGTCCCTACCAATAATAGGGCAGTTCGACACGTAACCGTGACATGCAGATATTGTAAAAAAACCGGGCATACACTCGAGGAATGTCGCGCACGCCAGCGCGCAAACGAGAGAAACCGAGCACAACGACCCCCGCAAACACAACACTACTCACGAGAACCTCGCCAACTATCAGAAACACATGATCCGGCACGCGCCGCGCCTCGCCAACCCGACTCCGACAGGAGACCGGGCGATGACACGAGAGTCAGTTCATATCAGGTTAACACGATCGCAGCTGGTTCCGAGTCATCGCGTACTTTAGTAGAAATTGAAGCACCCGAATTGGTTAACGGAAAGGCCGTCATGCTAGTGGATACTGGCGCCGAAGTCACCTTGCTAAAAGTCGGACAAGTCCTAGGTGACGTTCCCGCCGTGAAAGAAGTCGTAACCCTATATACCGTCGGATCGAACGTATCTCAAACTCTATGTAGTGCATACCTCACCATCCGTATAGGAGACAAACAAATTAGACATCTTTGCCGATTGGTACGAGACGACTCACTCGGGGAACAACACGGACTCTTAGGACATGATTTTCTTTCAAAATACAACGCCGAAATCCGACCTGGCCAATCCATTAACATTCTCGGAACACATCTCCCGCTCACTAGTGGAGACCACGTAACTTTAAAAGCACGTACCGAAACATTAGTACTCGCACACACAGCTACCCAAGGCGAAGGAATAGTAGATCAAGCAACAATCAAACCCGGAGTATTCATAGGCAACGTCCTCACCACGGGGACCAAAAACAAATGCCTTATCAGTATAATGAACACGAACCTCGAAGACTCTAAAATCGAAACACCGATTGTGCAACTAAACCCAATCGAGCTACACGAGGTTACCGACCCACCCCACGACACCGTAGACAGCAAAAACGCTTACACAGTACGGACAGTCAGTGGTACAGATAGAATGCAAGCATTGCGCAGGGAGATAATGCTCGACAACTTACACGCCGAGGAAAAAAGACATTTGATCGACCTATGCGAACGGTATAACGACATATTCTTCTTAGAAGGCGACACGCTAGGGTGTACCAATAAGACAGAACACGCCATACCCTTACTAGACAACACGAACCCTATCAACACTAGGCCCTACAGACTTCCACAAACCCAGAAAACCGAAGTAGAGAACCAAGTGAAAGAAATGGCCAAAGAGGGAATAGTCAGTCCCAGTTCCAGCCCGTGGAACTCACCACTGCTTGTCGTCCCCAAAAAACCAGACGCCACAGGTCGACCCAGATTTAGAGTCGTTGTGGATTTCCGTAAACTAAACTGCGTTACCGCAGGGGACTCGTATCCCCTACCAAATATTACAGATATCTTAGATCAATTAGGCGGAGCCAAATATTTCTCCACCCTAGACTTAGCATCAGGTTTTCACCAAATCCCTATGAAGACAGAGGACCGCGAAAAAACAGCATTCTCGACCCCATACGGACATTACGAGTACAACAGAATGCCCTTCGGCCTAAAAAATGCTCCCGCTACATTTCAAAGACTTATGAATTCAGTACTAACGGGATTACAGGGAATAAAGTGCTTCGTTTACTTAGACGACATAGTAGTATACGGATGTTCGCTGCAAGAACACCAGAAACGTCTCGAATCCGTTTTCAAACGACTCCGTGAAAATAAATTAAAACTACAACCGTCGAAATGCCACTTCTTACGCAAAGAAACAATATACCTAGGACACATCATTAGCAAAGAAGGAATACGACCGGATCCTTCAAAACTAGAGGCCGTGAAACATTTCCCAACACCCAAAAAACTAAAAGACATACAATCCTTTATAGGACTAGCCGGATATTATAGAAGGTTCATTGACAATTTCTCGGGAATAGCTAAACCCCTCACTCAGCTCCTAAAAAAGAATCAAACATTTGCATGGACATCGCTCGAGCAAGAAGCGTTCGAAGTCCTAAAAGAAAAACTAACGTCACCACCTCTACTACAATACCCGGACTTCACCAAACCCTTCGTGCTAACAACCGATGCCTCCGGAAAGGCAATCGGTGCTATACTATCCCAAGGTAAAATAGGCCAAGACCTACCAGTAGCATACGCTAGCCGAATTCTTAATAAAGCAGAGCAAAATTATAGCACAACGGAAAGAGAACTCCTAGCTATAGTTTGGGGAACCCAACATTTTCGACCCTACCTATACGGAACTAAATTCATCATCGTCACCGACCATAAACCCCTCACATGGCTTTTTAATGTAAAAGACCCAGGATCGCGATTAATGAGATGGAGAATAAAATTATCAGAGTACGACTATGAGATCCATTATAAGAAAGGCCTTCAAAATAATAACGCTGACGCCCTTAGTCGCATAAACGCGGTAACCCGAGCTCAGAATCTCCGCGCGACAGCTGACGCTAGCACGGCTGGCGACAGACAGCCGCCACAAGATGACACATTAGACATTCCCCCAAATCATACATACACAATCGATGAAATAAAAAAGATCTTATACGAACACCACGACACACCTTTAGGTGGACATCTAGGCATTAAAAGAACCCTCGATCGAATTAAATTATACCATAACTGGCCAACCATGAGGAAAGACGTAGAGGAATACATCTCCAAATGCGAAAAATGCCAGAAAAATAAAACATGGTCTCCAAGTAAAGCACCCATGGTAATAACAGATACCCCTACCAAATCGTTCGAGAAATGCGCGTTAGACATAGTAGGACCCCGAACCATAACAAACCAAGGAAACAAATACATCCTAACGTTTCAAGACGCTTTAACTAAATTCAGCATAGCTATACCTATACCCGACCAAGAAGCCGGAACCATTGCAAAAGCTTTCGCAACAAAAATAGTCTGCATCTTCGGAATACCCGAAAAAGTCCTTACCGACCAAGGAGCGAATTTCCTAAGCGAAGTATTTAAAGACGTTTGTAAACTTCTCAAAATAAATAAAATTCAGACCAGCGCATACCACCCGGAATCTAACGGCGCTCTGGAAAGGAGCCATCGAACACTAGCCGACTATCTAAAACACTACATTGACGAAGATCAAACTGACTGGGACGAATGGCTCCCTTACGCGATGTTCACATACAATACTACACCACATAGTGCCACTGGGCATACTCCATACGAGCTTACTTTCGGACAAACAGCTACCTTACCGACATCCCTAAAACAACCTCCGCGACTAACATACACGTACGATAAATATGCGGAGGAACTGCGCGAACGAATCCGATCGTCACACGAGGTAGCGCGAGAGACTCTACAACAGAAAAAACAAAAATCCAAAACGTTGTATGATAAAGGAACTAAAACCCCGACGTTTAAAGTCAACGACAAAGTCCTACTTAAGGACGAGACCGTTAGACGCGGCCGATCAAAAAAACTTACGCCTAAATGGATCGGACCATACACAATAACCGCGACACACGATAACGAAACCTATACGATAAAAATGGGACGCCGAACCCAACGTGTGCACGCGAACAGACTAAAAAATTTTATTGAATAGAAAAAAAAAAAAAAAAGAGAGACAATAATAATAATATTCAAATATATATATATACTAATTAAACGATATATCTTCCCCCAAAACGGAAGACCATTATCCTACACTAATACTAAGTAACAAACACCTTATACATTTACTAAACACATTTATTATTATATCCACATCAAAATACATTAAACACACAATCGTACTTAACCTAACGCGGCACCTACTACACCGAACAGGTGTTTTATATACTGGTAGGTGGTACCAGTATTCGGTACCACCTCCTCGCTCCCCTCCACTACCATCGACAAATAAAACGAAACATCCTCCGCCGCGACCAGCACGAACTTCTGCAAAACTTCGATATCCCCCAGGCATAATAACCCGGCGCCCAGGCAGGCCCCAAGAAAGCATCCATCGGCAAGCCCGTCCAGAATACGGACGTATTCCAACACCTGTGCCACAACACCGTGTGCTGCCCAGAAACGGCGGCTGGGCCAACTCCCGCCCGTCCGACGCTCCGTGTGACGTTCTGCAATTAACAATCACGACAATGAACTAAAACCGGAAACAACACAAAAGTAACACAAAAAAAAAGAAAAAAAAAACACAACAATATAAACCCACCAAACATCGCCGACAGCCCCCAATAGTCATATTCGGGCCCCCCCCAGGGGTCCTCCAAATCCCTCGTCTCCTGGCGCCGCCGCTCCCTGTCGTCGCGAACTCGGCGCACAACCTCCCAATACGCTGCACCCTACAATTCAAAAAAAAAAAAAAAAAACATCAGCTAACAAGAAAACGAACTAAAAAACACAGAAACACAACACAAAAAAAAAACACAGGAGGAGAGCCTGTCAGTCCTACCAGTCTGTTCCTTTGCCCGCACATTGTCCCCACTTTGTTACTCTCAAGACTCCTGAACACCGAAACTGCAGAAGCGAATGAGAACGAGCGGGACCTCATCCAGTTTTATCACACGAGTTTTAGCAACATAAGCACAAAACCCCACCCAACAACAAACTGACGAACGCGTCTCTTCCAGGCAACTTCTCCTACTGACGGGTATGATAATACGCGTAACCACCATGGACCCCGAGTTCAATGTGGAACCCTTCATACACCAACCAGGGATTTATTTCGAAAAAATAGGAACACTGCAAACCTACCAAGACACCTGGAAACTGGTACTACATCTTAACTTATCATCGATCTTTCAACGCGAAACAAACCTCCAACGCGTCCTATATGAAACAATCGCGACATGCAAAAGTCCTCCTACAAACACATCGGCACACTTCTGCCAAACCTTCACTACAGGAATTCAGAAAAAATTAGACCGCGTAACAGACCTTCTCACGTACATAGAGCAAACTATCGGCTCAGACACGCGAGACACTCGCGGCCTAATCGATGGACTAGGGACCATAGGAAAATCACTATTCGGAATAATGGATACCGAAGACAGAAACGAAATTAACGAACAAATTGCACTTCTACAAGAGCAAACAGGAACACTCAAAAGTATTATAAAGGGACAACTCCATGTAATTAGCACAAACGCAAAACTACTTAACGAAACCATACACAACGTAGAACAAAACGAACTGACACTACTTAACGCTACACGCCATATACAATACGCACTTCAACAAAACAGCCTAAATTTCCAACTCCAAGACATAATTGACGAAAACTCCATTCTACTAGAAACTACAACAGAAACCCTACTACGAGACGCACAAGACATACTAGATTTTGTGGTCGATATAAGAAAAGGCATCCTCAACCCACGAGTAATTCCGCCCGCAGAAATAGTAAAACACTTGACAGCCGTGGCTACAGAACTAACCACCGGCCTAACCTTCCCTTTAACTATAAGCCTTAAAACCATCCATTTATTGTATAAGATTATGCGTATCACGGCATACTCCGAAGCAAAATCTGTAATTGTTACCATCGACGTTCCACTCACAAACGGACGCGTATTTGAATTAATCAAAGCATATCCAGTACCAACTCGCAAAAGCGGTTCACTGTACGCATACCTCGAATCCGACGAACCTTACGTAACAATAGACCAGGCGACATCGAAATATGTAACCCTCAGCAAAGACGATCTCGCCGCATGCAAGATAATACACAGCACATACCTATGCGCTTCGTACCATCCGATCTTCTCATTATCACCAGATAGCCCCTGCGAAGTTCAACTGTATAGTAAACTCACTCAGGAAGAAGTAACAAGCTGTACAACGCGTGTTATGACCCTAAACCACACTATCCTAATCGAACTACAACAACCTGGCGCCTGGATATATATCGCGCCGAACCCCATAAAATTAGGCGTAACATGCGACAAACAAACAATAACGAATTTCGCAACCATCAAAGATTCTGGTATACTATCTATAAAAGGAAAATGTATAATCACCGCTAAAGAATTTACTATCCAAACTGGAAAATACTACGGAATCGAAGAAACCTGGAACTACTTACCAGAGTACAACTTAACAATAGAACACTTACCTGCCGATCCCGTAGAAGCAAACCTCTTAAATTCATATAATGGCACAAACTTCAAACTCAAACGAATCATAAAACACCCAGAAGAACTAGACAAGGTCAGCCAAAAATTAAGCGACCTTCAAGAAACATTTACACGAAAACACCTTCGCACACCCCCATTATACCACTATGGATTCTTTACATTCACCTCTCTCTCTTTACTCATTGTACTAGCACTAAGCGTAATTGGCGCATACAAATACACCACACGCCGCAGAAGTGCTGACCCACGCGCTACGACCGAAGAGGCCCCAAGGCCTAAACCGCGAAGCGATAACCAATACACGCGAGCGAAATCACAAGAACCTTTTACCAGAACCTTGTAACAGCGATACCCAATTGCCAACAGTATGCAAAATCGCGTTATACATATACCACATACTATAATTTTATAATACATTAGTCTATACTATCACATATATATATTCTACACATACCGCATACTAGCCATAATGACTCTGTATGACCATTGTAAACATTGCACCATCTCCGAAAAGGCCTTCGCCCTTTTCTCCCTTAGGGGGGGAGGGATTGTTGCGCCCGAGCCCAAGGTTGGCTCCCGGAATGCACAAACTAAGCAGACCGCTAAATCCTATCTTTGAAAGGATGTTGCAATGTATAAAAGAAATAAGATATTAGTATAGCAATAAGCGAGCGAACAGCGACTAAATCACGTTTTGCACATCAGCACTGAGTCACATCGCCTGATCAGTGCCTCGTGCTGATGCGACGCCCGCTTCGAGCAAAACCATTGCTCCAAGCCCCAATCGGGGACTCGCTCTCCAGATTTCGAACAGAACACATCAGTGCGTACCAGCGAGTTACTCTGTACCTTTCGTGTCAGTCTTTGGTTATATCCTATCAATAAACTCCAAGTTTTGGGTTTAATCCCGGTGGATTCTAATCCTTTAAACGCTACGAGCCTGACTTCCTCCGATCCCGCTACCCGCTCTGTGCAGTCACCACACAGGGCACAACACAGTATTCTGGCCCCCAGGATCGCTATCGGGAAAGGAAGACAAGTATTTCCTACGTAAATTGACACGAGGAATCGTACGCTGCCGTCAGAATTCAAATCCGAGCCTCCGTTCCCCTGGAAATCACTAATATGTATGAAAACGTGTTTTACACTATTCTGGGTCCCAGGATCGCTATCGGGAAACGAAGACAAGTATTTCCTACGTAAATTGACGAGAGCAATCGTACGCTGCCGGCAGAATTCAAATCCGTGCCTCCGTTCCCCTGGAAATCACTAATATGTATGAAAACGTGTTTTACAGTATTCTGGCCCCCAGGATCGCTATCGGGAAAGGAAGACAAGTATTTCCTACGTAAATTGACACGAGGAATCGTACGCTGCCGTCAGAATTCAAATCCGAGCCTCCGTTCCCCTGGAAATCACTAATATGTATGAAAACGTGTTTTACACTATTCTGGCCCCCAGGATCGCTATCGGGAAAGGAAGACAAGTATTTCCTACGTAAAATGACACGAGCAATCGTACGCTGCCGGCAGAATTCAAATCCGAGCCTCTGTTCCCCTGGAAATCACTAATATGTATGAAAACATGTTTTACACTATTCTGGGTCCCAGGATCGCTATCGGGAAACGAAGACAAGTATTTCCTACGTAAATTGACACGAGGAATCGTACGCTGCCGGCAGAATTCAAATCCGAGCCTCCGTTCCCCTGGAAATCACTAATATGTATGAAAACGTGTTTTACACTATTCTGGCTCCCAGGATCGCTATCGGGAAAGGAAGACAAGTATTTCCTACGTAAAATGACACGAGGAATCGTACGCTGCCGGCAGAATTCAAATCCGAGCCTCCGTGCCTCTGGAAATCACTAATATGTATGAAAACGTGTTTTACACTATTTTGGCTCCCAGGATCGCTATCGGGAAAGGAAGACAAGTATTTCCTACGTAAAATGACACGAGCAATCGTACGCTGCCGGCAGAATTCAAATCCGAGCCTCTGTTCCCCTGGAAATCACTAATATGTATGAAAACATGTTTTACACTATTCTGGGTCCCAGGATCGCTATCGGGAAACGAAGACAAGTATTTCCTGCGTAAATTGACACGAGGAATCGTACGCTGCCGGCAGAATTCAAATCCGAGCCTCCGTTCCCCTGGAAATCACTAATATGTATGAAAACGTGTTTTACACTATTCTGGCTCCCAGGATCGCTATCGGGAAAGGAAGACAAGTATTTCCTACGTAAAATGACACGAGGAATCGTACGCTGCCGGCAGAATTCAAATCCGAGCCTCCGTGCCTCTGGAAATCACTAATATGTATGAAAACGTGTTTTACACTATTTTGGCTCCCAGGATCGCTATCGGGAAAGGAAGACAAGTATTTCCTACGTAAAATGACACGAGCAATCGTACGCTGCCGGCAGAATTCAAATCCGAGCCTCTGTTCCCCTGGAAATCACTAATATGTATGAAAACGTGTTTTACACTATTCTGGCTCCCAGGATCGCTATCGGGAAACGAAGACAAGTATTTCCTACGTAAAATGACACGAGGAATCGTACGCTGCCAGCAGAATTCAAATCCGAGCCTCCGTTCCCCTGGAACTCACTAATATGTATGAAAACGTGTTTTACACTATTCTGGCCCCCAGGATCGCTATCGGGAAAGGAAGACAAGTATTTCCTACGTAAAATGACACGAGGAATCGTACGCTGCCGGCAGAATTCAAATCCGAGCCTCCGTTCCCCTGAAAATCACTAATATGTATGAAAACGTGTTTTACACTATTCTGGGTCCCAGGATCGCTATCGGGAAACGAAGACAAGTATTTCCTACGTAAATTGACACGAGGAATCGTACGCTGCCGGCAGAATTCAAATCCGAGCCTCCGTTCCCCTGGAAATCACTAATATGTATGAAAACGTGTTTTACAGTATTCTGGCCCCCAGGATCGCTATCGGGAAAGGAAGACAAGTATTTCCTACGTAAATTGACACGAGGAATCGTACGCTGCCGTCAGAATTCAAATCCGAGCCTCCGTTCCCCTGGAAATCACTAATATGTATGAAAACGTGTTTTACAGTATTCTGGCCCCCAGGATCGCTATCGGGAAAGGAAGACAAGTATTTCCTACGTAAATTGACACGAGGAATCGTACGCTGCCGGCAGAATTCAAATCCGAGCCTCCGTTCCCCTGGAAATCACTAATATGTATGAAAACGTGTTTTACACTATTCTGGCCCCCAGGATCGCTATCGGGAAAGGAAGACAAGTATTTCCTACGTAAAATGACACGAGCAATCGTACGCTGCCGGCAGAATTCAAATCCGAGCCTCTGTTCCCCTGGAAATCACTAATATGTATGAAAACGTGTTTTACACTATTCTGGGTCCCAGGATCGCTATCGGGAAACGAAGACAAGTATTTCCTACGTAAATTGACACGAGGAATCGTACGCTGCCGGCAGAATTCAAATCCGAGCCTCCGTTCCCCTGGAAATCACTAATATGTATGAAAACGTGTTTTACACTATTCTGGCTCCCAGGATCGCTATCGGGAAAGGAAGACAAGTATTTCCTACGTAAAATGACACGAGGAATTGTACGCTGCCGGCAGAATTCAAATCCGAGCCTCCGTGCCTCTGGAAATCACTAATATGTATGAAAACGTGTTTTACACTATTCTGGGTCCCAGGATCGCTATCGGGAAAGGAAGACAAGTATTTCCTACGTAAAATGACACGAGGAATCGTACGCTGCCGGCAGAATTCAAATCCGAGCCTCCGTGCCTCTGGAAATCACTAATATGTATGAAAACGTGTTTTACACTATTCTGGCTCCCAGGATCGCTATCTGGACATGAAGACAAGTATTTCCTTCGTAAAATGACACGAGGAATCGTACACTGCCGGCAGAATTCAAATCCGAGCCTCCGTTCCCCTGGAAATCACTAATATGTATGAAAACGTGTTTTACACTATTCTGGGTCCCAGGATCGCTATCGGGAAACGAAGACAAGTATTTCCTACGTAAATTGACACGAGCAATCGTACGCTGCCGGCAGAATTCAAATCCGTGCCTCCGTTCCCCTGGAAATCACTAATATGTATGAAAACGTGTTTTACAGTATTCTGGCCCCCAGGATCGCTATCGGGAAAGGAAGACAAGTATTTCCTACGTAAATTGACACGAGGAATCGTACGCTGCCGGCAGAATTCAAATCCGAGCCTCCGTTCCCCTGGAAATCACTAATATGTATGAAAACGTGTTTTACACTATTCTGGCCCCCAGGATCGCTATCGGGAAAGGAAGACAAGTATTTCCTACGTAAAATGACACGAGCAATCGTACGCTGCCGGCAGAATTCAAATCCGAGCCTCTGTTCCCCTGGAAATCACTAATATGTATGAAAACATGTTTTACACTATTCTGGGTCCCAGGATCGCTATCGGGAAACGAAGACAAGTATTTCCTGCGTAAATTGACACGAGGAATCGTACGCTGCCGGCAGAATTCAAATCCGAGCCTCCGTTCCCCTGGAAATCACTAATATGTATGAAAACGTGTTTTACACTATTCTGGCTCCCAGGATCGCTATCGGGAAACGAAGACAAGTATTTCCTACGTAAATTGACACGAGGAATCGTACGCTGCCGGCAGAATTCAAATCCGAGCCTCCGTTCCCCTGGAAATCACTAATATGTATGAAAACGTGTTTTACACTATTCTGGCTCCCAGGATCGCTATCGGGAAAGGAAGACAAGTATTTCCTACGTAAAATGACACGAGGAATCGTACGCTGCCGGCAGAATTCAAATCCGAGCCTCCGTGCCTCTGGAAATCACTAATATGTATGAAAACGTGTTTTACACTATTTTGGCTCCCAGGATCGCTATCGGGAAAGGAAGACAAGTATTTCCTACGTAAAATGACACGAGCAATCGTACGCTGCCGGCAGAATTCAAATCCGAGCCTCTGTTCCCCTGGAAATCACTAATATGTATGAAAACGTGTTTTACACTATTCTGGCTCCCAGGATCGCTATCGGGAAACGAAGACAAGTATTTCCTACGTAAAATGACACGAGGAATCGTACGCTGCCAGCAGAATTCAAATCCGAGCCTCCGTTCCCCTGGAACTCACTAATATGTATGAAAACGTGTTTTACACTATTCTGGCCCCCAGGATCGCTATCGGGAAAGGAAGACAAGTATTTCCTACGTAAATTGACACGAGGAATCGTACGCTGCCGGCAGAATTCAAATCCGAGCCTCCGTTCCCCTGGAAATCACTAATATGTATGAAAACGTGTTTTACACTATTCTGGCCCCCAGGATCGCTATCGGGAAAGGAAGACAAGTATTTCCTACGTAAAATGACACGAGCAATCGTACGCTGCCGGCAGAATTCAAATCCGAGCCTCTGTTCCCCTGGAAATCACTAATATGTATGAAAACATGTTTTACACTATTCTGGGTCCCAGGATCGCTATCGGGAAACGAAGACAAGTATTTCCTGCGTAAATTGACACGAGGAATCGTACGCTGCCGGCAGAATTCAAATCCGAGCCTCCGTTCCCCTGGAAATCACTAATATGTATGAAAACGTGTTTTACACTATTCTGGCTCCCAGGATCGCTATCGGGAAACGAAGACAAGTATTTCCTACGTAAATTGACACGAGGAATCGTACGCTGCCGGCAGAATTCAAATCCGAGCCTCCGTTCCCCTGGAAATCACTAATATGTATGAAAACGTGTTTTACACTATTCTGGCTCCCAGGATCGCTATCGGGAAAGGAAGACAAGTATTTCCTACGTAAAATGACACGAGGAATCGTACGCTGCCGGCAGAATTCAAATCCGAGCCTCCGTGCCTCTGGAAATCACTAATATGTATGAAAACGTGTTTTACACTATTTTGGCTCCCAGGATCGCTATCGGGAAAGGAAGACAAGTATTTCCTACGTAAAATGACACGAGCAATCGTACGCTGCCGGCAGAATTCAAATCCGAGCCTCTGTTCCCCTGGAAATCACTAATATGTATGAAAACGTGTTTTACACTATTCTGGCTCCCAGGATCGCTATCGGGATACGAAGACAAGTATTTCCTACGTAAAATGACACGAGGAATCGTACGCTGCCAGCAGAATTCAAATCCGAGCCTCCGTTCCCCTGGAACTCACTAATATGTATGAAAACGTGTTTTACACGATTCTGGCCCCCAGGATCGCTATCGGGAAAGGAAGACAAGTATTTCCTACGTAAAATGACACGAGCAATCGTACGCTGCCGGCAGAATTCAAATCCGAGCCTCCGTTCCCCTGGAAATCACTAATATGTATGAAAACGTGTTTTACACTATTCTGGCCCCCAGGATCGCTATCGGGAAAGGAAGACAAGTATTTCCTACGTAAAATGACACGAGCAATCGTACGCTGCCGGCAGAATTCAAATCCGAGCCTCTGTTCCCCTGGAAATCACTAATATGTATGAAAACGTGTTTCACACTATTCTGGGTCCCAGGATCGCTATCGGGAAACGAAGACAAGTATTTCCTACGTAAATTGACACGAGGAATCGTACGCTGCCGGCAGAATTCAAATCCGAGCCTCCGTTCCCCTGGAAATCACTAATATGTATGAAAACGTGTTTTACACTATTCTGGCCCCCAGGATCGCTATCGGGAAAGGAAGACAAGTATTTCCTACGTAAAATGACACGAGCAATCGTACGCTGCCGGCAGAATTCAAATCCGAGCCTCCGTGCCTCTGGAAATCACTAATATGTATGAAAACGTGTTTTACACTATTCTGGGTCCCAGGATCGCTATCGGGAAACGAAGACAAGTATTTCCTACGTAAATTGACACGAGCAATCGTACGCTGCCGGCAGAATTCAAATCCGTGCCTCCGTTCCCCTGGAAATCACTAATATGTATGAAAACGTGTTTTACAGTATTCTGGCCCCCAGGATCGCTATCGGGAAAGGAAGACAAGTATTTCCTACGTAAATTGACACGAGGAATCGTACGCTGCCGTCAGAATTCAAATCCGAGCCTCCGTTCCCCTGGAAATCACTAATATGTATGAAAACGTGTTTTACACTATTCTGGCCCCCAGGATCGCTATCGGGAAAGGAAGACAAGTATTTCCTACGTAAAATGACACGAGGAATCGTACGCTGCCGGCAGAATTCAAATCCGAGCCTCCGTTCCCCTGAAAATCACTAATATGTATGAAAACGTGTTTTACACTATTCTGGGTCCCAGGATCGCTATCGGGAAACGAAGACAAGTATTTCCTACGTAAATTGACACGAGGAATCGTACGCTGCCGGCAGAATTCAAATCCGAGCCTCCGTTCCCCTGGAAATCACTAATATGTATGAAAACGTGTTTTACACTATTCTGGCTCCCAGGATCGCTATCGGGAAAGGAAGACAAGTATTTCCTACGTAAAATGACACGAGGAATTGTACGCTGCCGGCAGAATTCAAATCCGAGCCTCCGTGCCTCTGGAAATCACTAATATGTATGAAAACGTGTTTTACACTATTCTGGCTCCCCGGATCGCTATCGGGAAAGGAAGACAAGTATTTCCTACGTAAAATGACACGAGGAATCGTACGCTGCCGGCAGAATTCAAATCCGAGCCTCCGTGCCTCTGGAAATCACTAATATGTATGAAAACGTGTTTTACACTATTCTGGCTCCCAGGATCGCTATCTGGACATGAAGACAAGTATTTCCTTCGTAAAATGACACGAGGAATCGTACACTGCCGGCAGAATTCAAATCCGAGCCTCCGTTCCCCTGGAAATCACTAATATGTATGAAAACGTGTTTTACACTATTCTGGGTCCCAGGATCGCTATCGGGAAACGAAGACAAGTATTTCCTACGTAAATTGACACGAGCAATCGTACGCTGCCGGCAGAATTCAAATCCGTGCCTCCGTTCCCCTGGAAATCACTAATATGTATGAAAACGTGTTTTACAGTATTCTGGCCCCCAGGATCGCTATCGGGAAAGGAAGACAAGTATTTCCTACGTAAATTGACACGAGGAATCGTACGCTGCCGGCAGAATTCAAATCCGAGCCTCCGTTCCCCTGGAAATCACTAATATGTATGAAAACGTGTTTTACACTATTCTGGCCCCCAGGATCGCTATCGGGAAAGGAAGACAAGTATTTCCTACGTAAAATGACACGAGCAATCGTACGCTGCCGGCAGAATTCAAATCCGAGCCTCTGTTCCCCTGGAAATCACTAATATGTATGAAAACATGTTTTACACTATTCTGGGTCCCAGGATCGCTATCGGGAAACGAAGACAAGTATTTCCTGCGTAAATTGACACGAGGAATCGTACGCTGCCGGCAGAATTCAAATCCGAGCCTCCGTTCCCCTGGAAATCACTAATATGTATGAAAACGTGTTTTACACTATTCTGGCTCCCAGGATCGCTATCGGGAAAGGAAGACAAGTATTTCCTACGTAAAATGACACGAGGAATCGTACGCTGCCGGCAGAATTCAAATCCGAGCCTCCGTGCCTCTGGAAATCACTAATATGTATGAAAACGTGTTTTACACTATTTTGGCTCCCAGGATCGCTATCGGGAAAGGAAGACAAGTATTTCCTACGTAAAATGACACGAGCAATCGTACGCTGCCGGCAGAATTCAAATCCGAGCCTCTGTTCCCCTGGAAATCACTAATATGTATGAAAACGTGTTTTACACTATTCTGGCTCCCAGGATCGCTATCGGGAAACGAAGACAAGTATTTCCTACGTAAAATGACACGAGGAATCGTACGCTGCCAGCAGAATTCAAATCCGAGCCTCCGTTCCCCTGGAACTCACTAATATGTATGAAAACGTGTTTTACACGATTCTGGCCCCCAGGATCGCTATCGGGAAAGGAAGACAAGTATTTCCTACGTAAAATGACACGAGCAATCGTACGCTGCCGGCAGAATTCAAATCCGAGCCTCTGTTCCCCTGGAAATCACTAATATGTATGAAAACGTGTTTTACACTATTCTGGGTCCCAGGATCGCTATCGGGAAAGGAAGACAAGTATTTCCTACGTAAAATGGCACGAGGAATCGTACGCTGCCGGCAGAATTCAAATCCGAGCCGCCGTGCCTCTGGAAATCACTAATATGTATGAAAACGTGTTTTACACTATTCTGGCTCCCAGGATCGCTATCTGGACTTGAAGACAAGTATTTCTTACGTAAAATGACACGAGCAATCGTACGCTGCCGGCAGAATTCAAATCCGAGCCTCCGTTCCCCTGGAAATCACTAATATGTATGAAAACGTGTTTTACACTATTCTGGGTCCCAGGATCGCTATCGGGAAACGAAGACAAGTATTTCCTACGTAAATTGACACGAGCAATCGTACGCTGCCGGCAGAATTCAAATCCGTGCCTCCGTTCCCCTGGAAATCACTAATATGTATGAAAACGTGTTTTACAGTATTCTGGCCCCCAGGATCGCTATCGGGAAAGGAAGACAAGTATTTCCTACGTAAATTGACACGAGGAATCGTACGCTGCCGGCAGAATTCAAATCCGAGCCTCCGTTCCCCTGGAAATCACTAATATGTATGAAAACGTGTTTTACACTATTCTGGCCCCCAGGATCGCTATCGGGAAACGAAGACAAGTATTTCCTACGTAAAATGAAACGAGGAATCGTACGCTGCCAGCAGAATTCAAATCCGAGCCTCCGTTCCCCTGGAACTCACTAATATGTATGAAAACGTGTTTTACACGATTCTGGCCCCCAGGATCGCTATCGGGAAAGGAAGACAAGTATTTCCTACGTAAAATGACACGAGCAATCGTACGCTGCCGGCAGAATTCAAATCCGAGCCTCTGTTCCCCTGGAAATGACTAATATGTATGAAAACGTGTTTTACACTATTCTGGCTCCCAGGATCGCTATCGGGAAACGAAGACAAGTATTTCCTACGTAAAATGACACGAGGAATCGTACGCTGCCAGCAGAATTCAAATCCGAGCCTCCGTTCCCCTGGAACTCACTAATATGTATGAAAACGTGTTTTACACGATTCAGGCCCCCAGGATCGCTATCGGGAAAGGAAGACAAGTATTTCCTACGTAAAATGACACGAGCAATCGTACGCTGCCGGCAGAATTCAAATCCGAGCCTCTGTTCCCCTGGAAATCACTAATATGTATGAAAACGTGTTTTACACTATTCTGGGTCCCAGGATCGCTATCGGGAAAGGAAGACAAGTATTTCCTACGTAAAATGGCACGAGGAATCGTACGCTGCCGGCAGAATTCAAATCCGAGCCGCCGTGCCTCTGGAAATCACTAATATGTATGAAAACGTGTTTTACACTATTCTGGCTCCCAGGATCGCTATCTGGACTTGAAGACAAGTATTTCTTACGTAAAATGACACGAGCAATCGTACGCTGCCGGCAGAATTCAAATCCGTGCCTCCGTTCCCCTGGAAATCACTAATATGTATGAAAACGTGTTTTACACTATTCTGGGTCCCAGGATCGCTATCGGGAAACGAAGACAAGTATTTCCTACGTAAATTGACACGAGGAATCGTACGCTGCCGGCAGAATTCAAATCCGAGCCTCCGTTCCCCTGGAAATCACTAATATGTATGAAAACGTGTTTTACACTATTCTGGGTCCCAGGATCGCTATCGGGAAACGAAGACAAGTATTTCCTACGTAAATTGACACGAGCAATCGTACGCTGCCGGCAGAATTCAAATCCGTGCCTCCGTTCCCCTGGAAATCACTAATATGTATGAAAACGTGTTTTACAGTATTCTGGCCCCCAGGATCGCTATCGGGAAAGGAAGACAAGTATTTCCTACGTAAATTGACACGAGGAATCGTACGCTGCCGGCAGAATTCAAATCCGAGCCTCCGTTCCCCTGGAAATCACTAATATGTATGAAAACGTGTTTTACACTATTCTGGCCCCCAGGATCGCTATCGGGAAAGGAAGACAAGTATTTCCTACGTAAAATGACACGAGCAATCGTACGCTGCCGGCAGAATTCAAATCCGAGCCTCTGTTCCCCTGGAAATCACTAATATGTATGAAAACGTGTTTTACACTATTCTGGGTCCCAGGATCGCTATCGGGAAACGAAGACAAGTATTTCCTACGTAAATTGACACGAGGAATCGTACGCTGCCGGCAGAATTCAAATCCGAGCCTCCGTTCCCCTGGAACTCACTAATATGTATGAAAACGTGTTTTACACGATTCTGGCCCCCAGGATCGCTATCGGGAAAGGAAGACAAGTATTTCCTACGTAAAATGACACGAGCAATCGTACGCTGCCGGCAGAATTCAAATCCGAGCCTCTGTTCCCCTGGAAATCACTAATATGTATGAAAACGTGTTTTACACTATTCTGGGTCCCAGGATCGCTATCGGGAAAGGAAGACAAGTATTTCCTACGTAAAATGACACGAGGAATCGTACGCTGCCGGCAGAATTCAAATCCGAGCCTCCGTGCCTCTGGAAATCACTAATATGTATGAAAACGTGTTTTACACTATTCTGGCTCCCAGGATCGCTATCTGGACTTGAAGACAAGTATTTCTTACGTAAAATGACACGAGCAATCGTACGCTGCCGGCAGAATTCAAATCCGAGCCTCCGTTCCCCTGGAAATCACTAATATGTACGAAAACGTGTTCTACACTACTCTGGCTCCCAGGATCGCTATCTGGACTTGAAGACAAGTATTTCTTACGTAAAATGACACGAGCAATCGTACGCTGCCGGCAGAATTCAAATCCGTGCCTCCGTTCCCCTGGAAATCACTAATATGTATGAAAACGTGTTTTACAGTATTCTGGCCCCCAGGATCGCTATCGGGAAAGGAAGACAAGTATTTCCTACGTAAAATGACACGAGCAATCGTACGCTGCCGGCAGAATTCAAATCCGAGCCTCCGTTCCCCTGGAAATCACTAATATGTATGAGAACGTGTTTTACACTATTCTGGCCCCCAGGATCGCTATCGGGAAAGGAAGACAAGTATTTCCTACGTAAAATGACACGAGCAATCGTACGCTGCCGGCAGAATTCAAATCCGAGCCTCCGTGCCTCTGGAAATCACTAATATGTATGAAAACGTGTTTTACACTATTCTGGCTCCCAGGATCGCTATCGGGAAAGGAAGACAAGTATTTCCTACGTAAAATGACACGAGCAATCGTACGCTGCCGGCAGAATTCAAATCCGAGCCTCTGTTCCCCTGGAAATCACTAATATGTATGAAAACGTGTTTTACACTATTCTGGCTCCCAGGATCGCTATCGGGAAACGAAGACAAGTATTTCCTACGTAAAATGACACGAGGAATCGTACGCTGCCGGCAGAATTCAAATCCGAGCCTCCGTTCCCCTGGAACTCACTAATATGTATGAAAACGTGTTTTACACGATTCTGGCCCCCAGGATCGCTATCGGGAAAGGAAGACAAGTATTTCCTACGTAAAATGACACGAGCAATCGTACGCTGCCGGCAGAATTCAAATCCGAGCCTCTGTTCCCCTGGAAATCACTAATATGTATGAAAACGTGTTTTACACTATTCTGGGTCCCAGGATCGCTATCGGGAAAGGAAGACAAGTATTTCCTACGTAAAATGACACGAGGAATCGTACGCTGCCGGCAGAATTCAAATCCGAGCCTCCGTGCCTCTGGAAATCACTAATATGTATGAAAACGTGTTTTACACTATTCTGGCTCCCAGGATCGCTATCTGGACTTGAAGACAAGTATTTCTTACGTAAAATGACACGAGCAATCGTACGCTGCCGGCAGAATTCAAATCCGAGCCTCCGTTCCCCTGGAAATCACTAATATGTACGAAAACGTGTTCTACACTACTCTGGCTCCCAGGATCGCTATCTGGACTTGAAGACAAGTATTTCTTACGTAAAATGACACGAGCAATCGTACGCTGCCGGCAGAATTCAAATCCGTGCCTCCGTTCCCCTGGAAATCACTAATATGTATGAAAACGTGTTTTACAGTATTCTGGCCCCCAGGATCGCTATCGGGAAAGGAAGACAAGTATTTCCTACGTAAAATGACACGAGCAATCGTACGCTGCCGGCAGAATTCAAATCCGAGCCTCCGTTCCCCTGGAAATCACTAATATGTATGAGAACGTGTTTTACACTATTCTGGCCCCCAGGATCGCTATCGGGAAAGGAAGACAAGTATTTCCTACGTAAAATGACACGAGGAATCGTACGCTGCCGGCAGAATTCAAATCCGAGCCTCCGTGCCTCTGGAAATCACTAATATGTATGAAAACGTGTTTTACAGTATTCTGGCTCCCAGGATCGCTATCTGGACATGAAGACAAGTATTTCCTTCGTAAAATGACACGAGGAATCGTACACTGCCGGCAGAATTCAAATCCGAGCCTCCGTTCCCCTGGAAATCACTAATATGTATGAAAACGTGTTTTACACTATTCTGGCCCCCAGGATCGCTATCGGGAAAGGAAGACAAGTATTTCCTACGTAAAATGACACGAGCAATCGTACGCTGCCGGCAGAATTCAAATCCGAGCCTCCGTTCCCCTGGAAATCACTAATATGTATGAAAACGTGTTTTACACTATTCTGGCCCCCAGGATCGCTATCGGGAAAGGAAGACAAGTATTTCCTACGTAAATTGACACGAGGAATCGTACGCTGCCGGCAGAATTCAAATCCGAGCCTCCGTTCCCCTGGAAATCACTAATATGTATGAAAACGTGTTTTACACTATTCTGGCCCCCAGGATCGCTATCGGGAAAGGAAGACAAGTATTTCCTACGTAAAATGACACGAGCAATCGTACGCTGCCGGCAGAATTCAAATCCGAGGCTCTGTTCCCCTGGAAATCACTAATATGTATGAAAACGTGTTTTACACTATTCTGGGTCCCAGGATCGCTATCGGGAAACGAAGACAAGTATTTCCTACGTAAATTGACACGAGGAATCGTACGCTGCCGGCAGAATTCAAATCCGAGCCTCCGTTCCCCTGGAAATCACTAATATGTATGAAAACGTGTTTTACAGTATTCTGGCTCCCAGGATCGCTATCTGGACTTGAAGACAAGTATTTCCTACGTAAATTGACACGAGGAATCGTACGCTGCCGGCAGAATTCAAATCCGAGCCTCCGTTCCCCTGGAACTCACTAATATGTATGAAAACGTGTTTTACACGATTCTGGCCCCCAGGATCGCTATCGGGAAAGGAAGACAAGTATTTCCTACGTAAAATGACACGAGGAATCGTACGCTGCCGGCAGAATTCAAATCCGAGCCTCCGTTCCCCTGGAACTCACTAATATGTATGAAAACGTGTTTTACACGATTCTGGCCCCCAGGATCGCTATCGGGAAAGGAAGACAAGTATTTCCTACGTAAAATGACACGAGCAATCGTACGCTGCCGGCAGAATTCAAATCCGTGCCTCCGTTCCCCTGGAAATCACTAATATGTATGAAAACGTGTTTTACAGTATTCTGGCTCCCAGGATCGCTATATGGACATGAAGACAAGTATTTCCTACGGAAAATGCCACGAGGAATCGTACGCTGCCGGCAGAATTCAAATCCGAGCCTCCGTTCCCCTGGAAATCACTAATATGTATGAAAACGTGTTTTACAGTATTCTGGCCGCCAGGATCGCTATCGGGAAAGGTAGACAAGTATTTCCTACGTAAAATGACACGAGCAATCGTACGCTGCCGGCAGAATTCAAATCCGAGCCTCTGTTCCCCTGGAAATCACTAATATGTATGAAAACGTGTTTTACACTATTCTGGGTCCCAGGATCGCTATCGGGAAACGAAGACAAGTATTTCCTACGTAAAATGACACGAGCAATCGTACGCTGCCGGCAGAATTCAAATCCGTGCCTCCGTTCCCCTGGAAATCACTAATATGTATGAAAACGTGTTTTACACTATTCTGGCCCCCAGGATCGCTATCGGGAAAGGAAGACAAGTATTTCCTACGTAAAATGACACGAGCAATCGTACGCTGCCGGCAGAATTCAAATCCGAGCCTCTGTTCCCCTGGAAATCACTAATATGTATGAAAACGTGTTGTACAGTATTCTGGCTCCCAGGATCGCTATCTGGACATGAAGACAAGTATTTCCTACGTAAAATGACACGAGCAATCGTACGCTGCCGGCAGAATTCAAATCCGAGCCTCTGTTCCCCTGGAAATCACTAATATGTATGAAAACGTGTTTTACACTATTCTGGGTCCCAGGATCGCTATCGGGAAACGAAGACAAGTATTTCCTACGTAAATTGACACGAGCAATCGTACGCTGCCGGCAGAATTCAAATCCGAGCCTCCGTTCCCCTGGAAATCACTAATATGTACGAAAACGTGTTCTACACTACTCTGGCCCCCAGGATCGCTATCGGGAAAGGAAGACAAGTATTTCCTACGTAAATTGACACGAGGAATCGTACGCTGCCGGCAGAATTCAAATCCGTGCCTCCGTTCCCCTGGAAATCACTAATATGTATGAAAACGTGTTTTACAGTATTCTGGCCCCCAGGATCGCTATCGGGAAAGGAAGACAAGTATTTCCTACGGAAAATGACACGAGGAATCGTACGCTGCCGGCAGAATTCAAATCCGAGCCTCCGTGCCTCTGGAAATCACTAATATGTATGAAAACGTGTTGTACACTATTCTGGCTCCCAGGATCGCTATCTGGACATGAAGACAAGTATTTCCTACGTAAAATGACACGAGGAATCGTACACTGCCGGCAGAATTCAAATTCGAGCCTCCGTTCCCCTGGAAATCACTAATATGTATGAAAACGTGTTTTACAGTATTCTGGCTCCCAGGATCGCTATCTGGACATGAAGACAAGTATTTCCTTCGTAAAATGACACGAGGAATCGTACACTGCCGGCAGAATTCAAATCCGAGCCTCCGTTCCCCTGGAAATCACTAATATGTATGAAAACGTGTTTTACACTATTCTGGGTCCCAGGATCGCTATCGGGAAACGAAGACAAGTATTTCCTACGTAAATTGACACGAGCAATCGTACGCTGCCGGCAGAATTCAAATCCGAGCCTCCGTTCCCCTGGAAATCACTAATATGTATGAAAACGTGTTTTACACTATTCTGGCCCCCAGGATCGCTATCGGGAAAGGAAGACAAGTATTTCCTACGTAAAATGACACGAGGAATCGTACGCTGCCGGCAGAATTCAAATCCGAGCCTCCGTTCCCCTGGAAATCACTAATATGTATGAAAACGTGTTTTACAGTATTCTGGCTCCCAGGATCGCTATATGGACATGAAGACAAGTATTTCCTACGTAAATTGACACGAGGAATCGTACGCTGCCGGCAGAATTCAAATCCGAGCCTCCGTTCCCCTCGAAATCACTAATATGTATGAAAACGTGTTGTACAGTATTCTGGCCCCCAGGATCGCTATCGGGAAAGGAAGACAAGTATTTCCTACGTAAAATGACACGAGCAATCGTACGCTGCCGGCAGAATTCAAATCCGAGCCTCCGTTCCCCTGGAAATCACTAATATGTATGAGAACGTGTTTTACACTATTCTGGCCCCCAGGATCGCTATCGGGAAAGGAAGACAAGTATTTCCTACGTAAAATGACACGAGGAATCGTACGCTGCCGGCAGAATTCAAATCCGAGCCTCCGTTCCCCTGGAAATCACTAATATGTATGAAAACGTGTTTTACACTATTCTGGCCCCCAGGATCGCTATCGGGAAAGGAAGACAAGTATTTCCTACGTAAATTGACACGAGGAATCGTACGCTGCCGGCAGAATTCAAATCCGAGCCTCCGTTCCCCTGGAAATCACTAATATGTATGAAAACGTGTTTTACACTATTCTGGCCCCCAGGATCGCTATCGGGAAAGGAAGACAAGTATTTCCTACGTAAAATGACACGAGCAATCGTACGCTGCCGGCAGAATTCAAATCCGTGCCTCCGTTCCCCTGGAAATCACTAATATGTATGAAAACGTGTTTTACACTATTCTGGGTCCCAGGATCGCTATCGGGAAACGAAGACAAGTATTTCCTACGTAAATTGACACGAGGAATCGTACGCTGCCGGCAGAATTCAAATCCGAGCCTCCGTTCCCCTGGAAATCACTAATATGTATGAAAACGTGTTTTACAGTATTCTGGCTCCCAGGATCGCTATCTGGACTTGAAGACAAGTATTTCCTACGTAAATTGACACGAGGAATCGTACGCTGCCGGCAGAATTCAAATCCGAGCCTCCGTTCCCCTGGAACTCACTAATATGTATGAAAACGTGTTTTACACGATTCTGGCCCCCAGGATCGCTATCGGGAAAGGAAGACAAGTATTTCCTACGTAAAATGACACGAGCAATCGTACGCTGCCGGCAGAATTCAAATCCGTGCCTCCGTTCCCCTGGAAATCACTAATATGTATGAAAACGTGTTTTACAGTATTCTGGCCCCCAGGATCGCTATCGGGAAAGGAAGACAAGTATTTCCTACGTAAAATGACACGAGCAATCGTACGCTGCCGGCAGAATTCAAATCCGAGCCTCTGTTCCCCTGGAAATCACTAATATGTATGAAAACGTGTTTTACAGTATTCTGGCTCCCAGGATCGCTATATGGACATGAAGACAAGTATTTCCTACGTAAATTGACACGAGGAATCGTACGCTGCCGGCAGAATTCAAATCCGAGCCTCTGTTCCCCTGGAAATCACTAATATGTATGAAAACGTGTTTTACACTATTCTGGGTCCCAGGATCGCTATCGGGAAACGAAGACAAGTATTTCCTACGTAAATTGACACGAGGAGTCGTACGCTGCCGGCAGAATTCAAATCCGAGCCTCCGTTCCCCTGGAAATCACTAATATGTATGAAAACGTGTTTTACAGTATTCTGGCCCCCAGGATCGCTATCGGGAAAGGAAGACAAGTATTTCCTACGTAAAATGACACGAGCAATCGTACGCTGCCGGCAGAATTCAAATCCGAGCCTCTGTTCCCCTGGAAATCACTAATATGTATGAAAACGTGTTGTACAGTATTCTGGCTCCCAGGATCGCTATCTGGACATGAAGACAAGTATTTCCTACGTAAAATGACACGAGCAATCGTACGCTGCCGGCAGAATTCAAATCCGAGCCTCTGTTCCCCTGGAAATCACTAATATGTATGAAAACGTGTTTTACACTATTCTGGGTCCCAGGATCGCTATCGGGAAACGAAGACAAGTATTTCCTACGTAAATTGACACGAGCAATCGTACGCTGCCGGCAGAATTCAAATCCGAGCCTCCGTTCCCCTGGAAATCACTAATATGTACGAAAACGTGTTCTACACTACTCTGGCCCCCAGGATCGCTATCGGGAAAGGAAGACAAGTATTTCCTACGTAAATTGACACGAGGAATCGTACGCTGCCGGCAGAATTCAAATCCGTGCCTCCGTTCCCCTGGAAATCACTAATATGTATGAAAACGTGTTTTACAGTATTCTGGCCCCCAGGATCGCTATCGGGAAAGGAAGACAAGTATTTCCTACGGAAAATGACACGAGGAATCGTACGCTGCCGGCAGAATTCAAATCCGAGCCTCCGTGCCTCTGGAAATCACTAATATGTATGAAAACGTGTTGTACACTATTCTGGCTCCCAGGATCGCTATCTGGACATGAAGACAAGTATTTCCTACGTAAAATGACACGAGGAATCGTACACTGCCGGCAGAATTCAAATTCGAGCCTCCGTTCCCCTGGAAATCACTAATATGTATGAAAACGTGTTTTACACTATTCTGGCCCCCAGGATCGCTATCGGGAAAGGAAGACAAGTATTTCCTACGTAAAATGACACGAGGAATCGTACGCTGCCGGCAGAATTCAAATCCGAGCCTCCGTTCCCCTGGAAATCACTAATATGTATGAAAACGTGTTTTACAGTATTCTGGCCCCCAGGATCGCTATCTGGACATGAAGACAAGTATTTCCTTCGTAAAATGACACGAGGAATCGTACACTGCCGGCAGAATTCAAATCCGAGCCTCTGTTCCCCTGGAAATCACTAATATGTATGAAAACGTGTTTTACACTATTCTGGGTCCCAGGATCGCTATCGGGAAACGAAGACAAGTATTTCCTACGTAAATTGACACGAGGAATCGTACGCTGCCGGCAGAATTCAAATCCGAGCCTCCGTTCCCCTGGAAATCACTAATATGTATGAAAACGTGTTTTACAGTATTCTGGCCCCCAGGATCGCTATCGGGACATGAAGACAAGTATTTCCTTCGTAAAATGACACGAGGAATCGTACACTGCCGGCAGAATTCAAATCCGAGCCTCCGTTCCCCTGGAAATCACTAATATGTATGAAAACGTGTTTTACACTATTCTGGGTCCCAGGATCGCTATCGGGAAAGGAAGACAAGTATTTCCTACGTAAAATGACACGAGGAATCGTACGCTGCCGGCAGAATTCAAATCCGAGCCTCCGTTCCCCTGGAAATCACTAATATGTATGAAAACGTGTTGTACAGTATTCTGGCTCCCAGGATCGCTATCTGGACATGAAGACAAGTATTTCCTACGTAAAATGACACGAGCAATCGTACGCTGCCGGCAGAATTCAAATCCGAGCCTCTGTTCCCCTGGAAATCACTAATATGTATGAAAACGTGTTTTACACTATTCTGGGTCCCAGGATCGCTATCGGGAAAGGAAGACAAGTATTTCCTACGTAAAATGACACGAGCAATCGTACGCTGCCGGCAGAATTCAAATCCGAGCCTCCGTTCCCCTGGAAATCACTAATATGTATGAAAACGTGTTTTACACTATTCTGGCCCCCAGGATCGCTATCGGGAAAGGAAGACAAGTATTTCCTACGTAAATTGACACGAGGAATCGTACGCTGCCGGCAGAATTCAAATCCGAGCCTCCGTTCCCCTGGAAATCACTAATATGTATGAAAACGTGTTTTACACTATTCTGGCCCCCAGGATCGCTATCGGGAAAGGAAGACAAGTATTTCCTACGTAAAATGACACGAGGAATCGTACGCTGCCGGCAGAATTCAAATCCGAGCCTCCGTTCCCCTGGAAATCACTAATATGTATGAAAACGTGTTTTACAGTATTCTGGCTCCCAGGATCGCTATCGGGAAAGGAAGACAAGTATTTCCTACGTAAATTGACACGAGGAATCGTACGCTGCCGGCAGAATTCAAATCCGAGCCTCCGTTCCCCTCGAAATCACTAATATGTATGAAAACGTGTTGTACAGTATTCTGGCCCCCAGGATCGCTATCGGGAAAGGAAGACAAGTATTTCCTACGTAAAATGACACGAGCAATCGTACGCTGCCGGCAGAATTCAAATCCGAGCCTCCGTTCCCCTGGAAATCACTAATATGTATGAGAACGTGTTTTACACTATTCTGGCCCCCAGGATCGCTATCGGGAAAGGAAGACAAGTATTTCCTACGTAAAATGACACGAGGAATCGTACGCTGCCGGCAGAATTCAAATCCGAGCCTCCGTGCCTCTGGAAATCACTAATATGTATGAAAACGTGTTTTACAGTATTCTGGCTCGCAGGATCGCTATCTGGACATGAAGACAAGTATTTCCTTCGTAAAATGACACGAGGAATCGTACACTGCCGGCAGAATTTAAATCCGAGCCTCCGTTCCCCTGGAAATCACTAATATGTATGAAAACGTGTTTTACACTATTCTGGCCCCCAGGATCGCTATCGGGAAAGGAAGACAAGTATTTCCTACGTAAAATGACACGAGCAATCGTACGCTGCCGGCAGAATTCAAATCCGAGCCTCCGTTCCCCTGGAAATCACTAATATGTATGAAAACGTGTTTTACACTATTCTGGCCCCCAGGATCGCTATCGGGAAAGGAAGACAAGTATTTCCTACGTAAATTGACACGAGGAATCGTACGCTGCCGGCAGAATTCAAATCCGAGCCTCCGTTCCCCTGGAAATCACTAATATGTATGAAAACGTGTTTTACACTATTCTGGCCCCCAGGATCGCTATCGGGAAAGGAAGACAAGTATTTCCTACGTAAAATGACACGAGCAATCGTACGCTGCCGGCAGAATTCAAATCCGAGCCTCCGTTCCCCTGGAAATCACTAATATGTATGAAAACGTGTTGTACAGTATTCTGGCTCCCAGGATCGCTATCTGGACATGAAGACAAGTATTTCCTACGTAAAATGACACGAGCAATCGTACGCTGCCGGCAGAATTCAAATCCGAGCCTCTGTTCCCCTGGAAATCACTAATATGTATGAAAACGTGTTTTACACTATTCTGGGTCCCAGGATCGCTATCGGGAAAGGAAGACAAGTATTTCCTACGTAAAATGACACGAGCAATCGTACGCTGCCGGCAGAATTCAAATCCGAGCCTCTGTTCCCCTGGAAATCACTAATATGTATGAAAACGTGTTTTACACTATTCTGGGTCCCAGGATCGCTATCGGGAAAGGAAGACAAGTATTTCCTACGTAAAATGACACGAGCAATCGTACGCTGCCGGCAGAATTCAAATCCGAGCCTCTGTTCCCCTGGAAATCACTAATATGTATGAAAACGTGTTTTACAGTATTCTGGCTCCCAGGATCGCTATATGGACATGAAGACAAGTATTTCCTACGTAAATTGACACGAGGAATCGTACGCTGCCGGCAGAATTCAAATCCGAGCCTCTGTTCCCCTGGAAATCACTAATATGTATGAAAACGTGTTTTACAGTATTCTGGCTCCCAGGATCGCTATATGGACATGAAGACAAGTATTTCCTACGTAAATTGACACGAGGAATCGTACGCTGCCGGCAGAATTCAAATCCGAGCCTCCGTTCCCCTGGAAATCACTAATATGTATGAAAACGTGTTTTACAGTATTCTGGCCCCCAGGATCGCTATCGGGACATGAAGACAAGTATTTCCTTCGTAAAATGACACGAGGAATCGTACACTGCCGGCAGAATTCAAATCCGAGCCTCCGTTCCCCTGGAAATCACTAATATGTATGAAAACGTGTTTTACACTATTCTGGGTCCCAGGATCGCTATCGGGAAAGGAAGACAAGTATTTCCTACGTAAAATGACACGAGGAATCGTACGCTGCCGGCAGAATTCAAATCCGAGCCTCCGTTCCCCTGGAAATCACTAATATGTATGAAAACGTGTTGTACAGTATTCTGGCTCCCAGGATCGCTATCTGGACATGAAGACAAGTATTTCCTACGTAAAATGACACGAGCAATCGTACGCTGCCGGCAGAATTCAAATCCGAGCCTCTGTTCCCCAGGAAATCACTAATATGTATGAAAACGTGTTTTACACTATTCTGGGTCCCAGGATCGCTATCGGGAAAGGAAGACAAGTATTTCCTACGTAAAATGACACGAGCAATCGTACGCTGCCGGCAGAATTCAAATCCGAGCCTCCGTTCCCCTGGAAATCACTAATATGTATGAAAACGTGTTTTACACTATTCTGGCCCCCAGGATCGCTATCGGGAAAGGAAGACAAGTATTTCCTACGTAAATTGACACGAGGAATCGTACGCTGCCGGCAGAATTCAAATCCGAGCCTCCGTTCCCCTGGAAATCACTAATATGTATGAAAACGTGTTTTACACTATTCTGGCCCCCAGGATCGCTATCGGGAAAGGAAGACAAGTATTTCCTACGTAAAATGACACGAGGAATCGTACGCTGCCGGCAGAATTCAAATCCGAGCCTCCGTTCCCCTGGAAATCACTAATATGTATGAAAACGTGTTTTACAGTATTCTGGCTCCCAGGATCGCTATCGGGAAAGGAAGACAAGTATTTCCTACGTAAATTGACACGAGGAATCGTACGCTGCCGGCAGAATTCAAATCCGAGCCTCCGTTCCCCTCGAAATCACTAATATGTATGAAAACGTGTTGTACAGTATTCTGGCCCCCAGGATCGCTATCGGGAAAGGAAGACAAGTATTTCCTACGTAAAATGACACGAGCAATCGTACGCTGCCGGCAGAATTCAAATCCGAGCCTCCGTTCCCCTGGAAATCACTAATATGTATGAGAACGTGTTTTACAGTATTCTGGCTCCCAGGATCGCTATCTGGACATGAAGACAAGTATTTCCTTCGTAAAATGACACGAGGAATCGTACACTGCCGGCAGAATTTAAATCCGAGCCTCCGTTCCCCTGGAAATCACTAATATGTATGAAAACGTGTTTTACACTATTCTGGCCCCCAGGATCGCTATCGGGAAAGGAAGACAAGTATTTCCTACGTAAAATGACACGAGCAATCGTACGCTGCCGGCAGAATTCAAATCCGAGCCTCCGTTCCCCTGGAAATCACTAATATGTATGAAAACGTGTTTTACACTATTCTGGCCCCCAGGATCGCTATCGGGAAAGGAAGACAAGTATTTCCTACGTAAATTGACACGAGGAATCGTACGCTGCCGGCAGAATTCAAATCCGAGCCTCCGTTCCCCTGGAAATCACTAATATGTATGAAAACGTGTTTTACACTATTCTGGCCCCCAGGATCGCTATCGGGAAAGGAAGACAAGTATTTCCTACGTAAAATGACACGAGCAATCGTACGCTGCCGGCAGAATTCAAATCCGAGCCTCCGTTCCCCTGGAAATCACTAATATGTATGAAAACGTGTTGTACAGTATTCTGGCTCCCAGGATCGCTATCTGGACATGAAGACAAGTATTTCCTACGTAAAATGACACGAGCAATCGTACGCTGCCGGCAGAATTCAAATCCGAGCCTCTGTTCCCCTGGAAATCACTAATATGTATGAAAACGTGTTTTACACTATTCTGGGTCCCAGGATCGCTATCGGGAAAGGAAGACAAGTATTTCCTACGTAAAATGACACGAGCAATCGTACGCTGCCGGCAGAATTCAAATCCGAGCCTCCGTTCCCCTGGAAATCACTAATATGTATGAAAACGTGTTTTACACTATTCTGGCCCCCAGGATCGCTATCGGGAAAGGAAGACAAGTATTTCCTACGTAAATTGACACGAGGAATCGTACGCTGCCGGCAGAATTCAAATCCGAGCCTCCGTTCCCCTGGAAATCACTAATATGTATGAAAACGTGTTTTACACTATTCTGGCCCCCAGGATCGCTATCGGGAAAGGAAGACAAGTATTTCCTACGTAAAATGACACGAGCAATCGTACGCTGCCGGCAGAATTCAAATCCGAGCCTCTGTTCCCCTGGAAATCACTAATATGTATGAAAACGTGTTTTACACTATTCTGGGTCCCAGGATCGCTATCGGGAAAGGAAGACAAGTATTTCCTACGTAAATTGACACGAGGAATCGTACGCTGCCGGCAGAATTCAAATCCGAGCCTCCGTTCCCCTGGAAATCACTAATATGTATGAAAACGTGTTTTACAGTATTCTGGCCCCCAGGATCGCTATCGGGAAAGGTAGACAAGTATTTCCTACGTAAAATGACACGAGCAATCGTACGCTGCCGGCAGAATTCAAATCCGAGCCTCCGTTCCCCTGGAAATCACTAATATGTATGAAAACGTGTTTTACACTATTCTGGCCCCCAGGATCGCTATCGGGAAAGGAAGACAAGTATTTCCTACGTAAAATGACACGAGCAATCGTACGCTGCCGGCAGAATTCAAATCCGTGCCTCCGTTCCCCTGGAAATCACTAATATGTATGAAAACGTGTTTTACAGTATTCTGGCCCCCAGGATCGCTATCGGGAAAGGAAGACAAGTATTTCCTACGTAAAATGACACGAGCAATCGTACGCTGCCGGCAGAATTCAAATCCGAGCCTCTGTTCCCCTGGAAATCACTAATATGTATGAAAACGTGTTTTACACTATTCTGGGTCCCAGGATCGCTATCGGGAAAGGAAGACAAGTATTTCCTACGTAAAATGACACGAGCAATCGTACGCTGCCGGCAGAATTCAAATCCGAGCCTCTGTTCCCCTGGAAATCACTAATATGTATGAAAACGTGTTTTACAGTATTCTGGCTCCCAGGATCGCTATATGGACATGAAGACAAGTATTTCCTACGTAAATTGACACGAGGAATCGTACGCTGCCGGCAGAATTCAAATCCGAGCCTCTGTCCCCTGGAAATCACTAATATGTATGAAAACGTGTTTTACACTATTCTGGCCCCCAGGATCGCTATCGGGAAACGAAGACAAGTATTTCCTACGTAAATTGACACGAGGAATCGTACGCTGCCGGCAGAATTCAAATCCGAGCCTCCGTTCCCCTGGAAATCACTAATATGTATGAAAACGTGTTTTACACTATTCTGGCCCCCAGGATCGCTATCGGGAAAGGTAGACAAGTATTTCCTACGTAAAATGACACGAGCAATCGTACGCTGCCGGCAGAATTCAAATCCGAGCCTCCGTTCCCCTGGAAATCACTAATATGTATGAAAACGTGTTTTACAGTATTCTGGCTCCCAGGATCGCTATATGGACATGAAGACAAGTATTTCCTACGTAAATTGACACGAGGAATCGTACGCTGCCGGCAGAATTCAAATCCGAGCCTCTGTTCCCCTGGAAATCACTAATATGTATGAAAACGTGTTTTACACTATTCTGGGTCCCAGGATCGCTATCGGGAAACGAAGACAAGTATTTCCTACGTAAATTGACACGAGGAATCGTACGCTGCCGGCAGAATTCAAATCCGAGCCTCCGTTCCCCTGGAAATCACTAATATGTATGAAAACGTGTTTTACAGTATTCTGGCCCCCAGGATCGCTATCGGGAAAGGTAGACAAGTATTTCCTACGTAAAATGACACGAGCAATCGTACGCTGCCGGCAGAATTCAAATCCGAGCCTCCGTTCCCCTGGAAATCACTAATATGTATGAAAACGTGTTTTACACTATTCTGGCCCCCAGGATCGCTATCGGGAAAGGAAGACAAGTATTTCCTACGTAAAATGACACGAGCAATCGTACGCTGCCGGCAGAATTCAAATCCGTGCCTCCGTTCCCCTGGAAATCACTAATATGTATGAAAACGTGTTTTACAGTATTCTGGCCCCCAGGATCGCTATCGGGAAAGGAAGACAAGTATTTCCTACGTAAAATGACACGAGCAATCGTACGCTGCCGGCAGAATTCAAATCCGAGCCTCTGTTCCCCTGGAAATCACTAATATGTATGAAAACGTGTTTTACACTATTCTGGGTCCCAGGATCGCTATCGGGAAAGGAAGACAAGTATTTCCTACGTAAAATGACACGAGCAATCGTACGCTGCCGGCAGAATTCAAATCCGAGCCTCTGTTCCCCTGGAAATCACTAATATGTATGAAAACGTGTTTTACAGTATTCTGGCTCCCAGGATCGCTATATGGACATGAAGACAAGTATTTCCTACGTAAATTGACACGAGGAATCGTACGCTGCCGGCAGAATTCAAATCCGAGCCTCTGTCCCCTGGAAATCACTAATATGTATGAAAACGTGTTTTACACTATTCTGGGTCCCAGGATCGCTATCGGGAAACGAAGACAAGTATTTCCTACGTAAATTGACACGAGGAATCGTACGCTGCCGGCAGAATTCAAATCCGAGCCTCCGTTCCCCTGGAAATCACTAATATGTATGAAAACGTGTTTTACAGTATTCTGGCCCCCAGGATCGCTATCGGGAAAGGTAGACAAGTATTTCCTACGTAAAATGACACGAGCAATCGTACGCTGCCGGCAGAATTCAAATCCGAGCCTCCGTTCCCCTGGAAATCACTAATATGTATGAAAACGTGTTTTACAGTATTCTGGCTCCCAGGATCGCTATCTGGACTTGAAGACAAGTATTTCCTACGTAAATTGACACGAGGAATCGTACGCTGCCGGCAGAATTCAAATCCGAGCCTCCGTTCCCCTGGAAATCACTAATATGTATGAAAACGTGTTTTACACTATTCTGGCCCCCAGGATCGCTATCGGGAAAGGAAGACAAGTATTTCCTACGTAAAATGACACGAGCAATCGTACGCTGCCGGCAGAATTCAAATCCGTGCCTCCGTTCCCCTGGAAATCACTAATATGTATGAAAACGTGTTTTACAGTATTCTGGCCCCCAGGATCGCTATCGGGAAAGGAAGACAAGTATTTCCTACGTAAAATGACACGAGCAATCGTACGCTGCCGGCAGAATTCAAATCCGAGCCTCTGTTCCCCTGGAAATCACTAATATGTATGAAAACGTGTTGTACAGTATTCTGGCTCCCAGGATCGCTATCTGGACATGAAGACAAGTATTTCCTACGTAAAATGACACGAGCAATCGTACGCTGCCGGCAGAATTCAAATCCGAGCCTCTGTTCCCCTGGAAATCACTAATATGTATGAAAACGTGTTTTACACTATTCTGGGTCCCAGGATCGCTATCGGGAAACGAAGACAAGTATTTCCTACGTAAATTGACACGAGCAATCGTACGCTGCCGGCAGAATTCAAATCCGAGCCTCCGTTCCCCTGGAAATCACTAATATGTACGAAAACGTGTTCTACACTACTCTGGCCCCCAGGATCGCTATCGGGAAAGGAAGACAAGTATTTCCTACGTAAATTGACACGAGGAATCGTACGCTGCCGGCAGAATTCAAATCCGTGCCTCCGTTCCCCTGGAAATCACTAATATCTATGAAAACGTGTTTTACAGTATTCTGGCCCCCAGGATCGCTATCGGGAAAGGAAGACAAGTATTTCCTACGGAAAATGACACGAGGAATCGTACGCTGCCGGCAGAATTCAAATCCGAGCCTCCGTGCCTCTGGAAATCACTAATATGTATGAAAACGTGTTGTACACTATTCTGGCTCCCAGGATCGCTATCTGGACATGAAGACAAGTATTTCCTACGTAAAATGACACGAGGAATCGTACACTGCCGGCAGAATTCAAATTCGAGCCTCCGTTCCCCTGGAAATCACTAATATGTATGAAAACGTGTTTTACACTATTCTGGCCCCCAGGATCGCTATCGGGAAAGGAGGACAAGTATTTCCTACGTAAAATGACACGAGGAATCGTACGCTGCCGGCAGAATTCAAATCCGAGCCTCCGTTCCCCCGGAAATCACTAATATGTATGAAAACGTGTTTTACAGTATTCTGGCCCCCAGGATCGCTATCTGGACATGAAGACAAGTATTTCCTTCGTAAAATGACACGAGGAATCGTACACTGCCGGCAGAATTCAAATCCGAGCCTCCGTTCCCCTGGAAATCACTAATATGTATGAAAACGTGTTTTACACTATTCTGGCCCCCAGGATCGCTATCGGGAAAGGAAGACAAGTATTTCCTACGTAAAATGACACGAGCAATCGTACGCTGCCGGCAGAATTCAAATCCGAGCCTCCGTTCCCCTGGAAATCACTAATATGTATGAAAACGTGTTTTACACTATTCTGGCCCCCAGGATCGCTATCGGGAAAGGAAGACAAGTATTTCCTACGTAAATTGACACGAGGAATCGTACGCTGCCGGCAGAATTCAAATCCGAGCCTCCGTTCCCCTGGAAATCACTAATATGTATGAAAACGTGTTTTACACTATTCTGGCCCCCAGGATCGCTATCGGGAAAGGAAGACAAGTATTTCCTACGTAAAATGACACGAGCAATCGTACGCTGCCGGCAGAATTCAAATCCGAGGCTCTGTTCCCCTGGAAATCACTAATATGTATGAAAACGTGTTTTACACTATTCTGGGTCCCAGGATCGCTATCGGGAAACGAAGACAAGTATTTCCTACGTAAATTGACACGAGGAATCGTACGCTGCCGGCAGAATTCAAATCCGAGCCTCCGTTCCCCTGGAAATCACTAATATGTATGAAAACGTGTTTTACAGTATTCTGGCTCCCAGGATCGCTATCTGGACTTGAAGACAAGTATTTCCTACGTAAATTGACACGAGGAATCGTACGCTGCCGGCAGAATTCAAATCCGAGCCTCCGTTCCCCTGGAACTCACTAATATGTATGAAAACGTGTTTTACACGATTCTGGCCCCCAGGATCGCTATCGGGAAAGGAAGACAAGTATTTCCTACGTAAAATGACACGAGGAATCGTACGCTGCCGGCAGAATTCAAATCCGAGCCTCCGTTCCCCTGGAACTCACTAATATGTATGAAAACGTGTTTTACACGATTCTGGCCCCCAGGATCGCTATCGGGAAAGGAAGACAAGTATTTCCTACGTAAAATGACACGAGCAATCGTACGCTGCCGGCAGAATTCAAATCCGTGCCTCCGTTCCCCTGGAAATCACTAATATGTATGAAAACGTGTTTTACAGTATTCTGGCTCCCAGGATCGCTATATGGACATGAAGACAAGTATTTCCTACGGAAAATGCCACGAGGAATCGTACGCTGCCGGCAGAATTCAAATCCGAGCCTCCGTTCCCCTGGAAATCACTAATATGTATGAAAACGTGTTTTACAGTATTCTGGCCGCCAGGATCGCTATCGGGAAAGGTAGACAAGTATTTCCTACGTAAAATGACACGAGCAATCGTACGCTGCCGGCAGAATTCAAATCCGAGCCTCTGTTCCCCTGGAAATCACTAATATGTATGAAAACGTGTTTTACACTATTCTGGGTCCCAGGATCGCTATCGGGAAACGAAGACAAGTATTTCCTACGTAAATTGACACGAGGAATCGTACGCTGCCGGCAGAATTCAAATCCGAGCCTCCGTTCCCCTGGAAATCACTAATATGTATGAGAACGTGTTTTACACTATTCTGGCCCCCAGGATCGCTATCGGGAAAGGAAGACAAGTATTTCCTACGTAAAATGACACGAGGAATCGTACGCTGCCGGCAGAATTCAAATCCGAGCCTCCGTGCCTCTGGAAATCACTAATATGTATGAAAACGTGTTTTACAGTATTCTGGCTCGCAGGATCGCTATCTGGACATGAAGACAAGTATTTCCTTCGTAAAATGACACGAGGAATCGTACACTGCCGGCAGAATTCAAATCCGAGCCTCCGTTCCCCTGGAAATCACTAATATGTATGAAAACGTGTTTTACACTATTCTGGCCCCCAGGATCGCTATCGGGAAAGGAAGACAAGTATTTCCTACGTAAAATGACACGAGCAATCGTACGCTGCCGGCAGAATTCAAATCCGAGCCTCCGTTCCCCTGGAAATCACTAATATGTATGAAAACGTGTTTTACACTATTCTGGCCCCCAGGATCGCTATCGGGAAAGGAAGACAAGTATTTCCTACGTAAATTGACACGAGGAATCGTACGCTGCCGGCAGAATTCAAATCCGAGCCTCCGTTCCCCTGGAAATCACTAATATGTATGAAAACGTGTTTTACACTATTCTGGCCCCCAGGATCGCTATCGGGAAAGGAAGACAAGTATTTCCTACGTAAAATGACACGAGCAATCGTACGCTGCCGGCAGAATTCAAATCCGAGCCTCCGTTCCCCTGGAAATCACTAATATGTATGAAAACGTGTTTTACTGTATTCTGGCTCCCAGGATCGCTATCTGGACTTGAAGACAAGTATTTCTTACGTAAAATGACACGAGCAATCGTACGCTGCCGGCAGAATTCAAATCCGTGCCTCCGTTCCCCTGGAAATCACTAATATGTATGAAAACGTGTTTTACACTATTCTGGCCCCCCAGGATCGCTATCGGGAAAGGAAGACAAGTATTTCCTACGTAAAATGACACGAGGAATCGTACGCTGCCGGCAGAATTCAAATCCGAGCCTCCGTTCCCCTGGAAATCACTAATATGTATGAAAACGTGTTGTACAGTATTCTGGCTCCCAGGATCGCTATCTGGACATGAAGACAAGTATTTCCTACGTAAAATGACACGAGCAATCGTACGCTGCCGGCAGAATTCAAATCCGAGCCTCTGTTCCCCTGGAAATCACTAATATGTATGAAAACGTGTTTTACACTATTCTGGGTCCCAGGATCGCTATCGGGAAACGAAGACAAGTATTTCCTACGTAAATTGACACGAGGAATCGTACGCTGCCGGCAGAATTCAAATCCGAGCCTCCGTTCCCCTGGAAATCACTAATATGTATGAAAACGTGTTTTACAGTATTCTGGCCCCCAGGATCGCTATCGGGAAAGGAAGACAAGTATTTCCTACGTAAAATGACACGAGCAATCGTACGCTGCCGGCAGAATTCAAATCCGAGCCTCTGTTCCCCTGGAAATCACTAATATGTATGAAAACGTGTTGTACAGTATTCTGGCTCCCAGGATCGCTATCTGGACATGAAGACAAGTATTTCCTACGTAAAATGACACGAGCAATCGTACGCTGCCGGCAGAATTCAAATCCGAGCCTCTGTTCCCCTGGAAATCACTAATATGTATGAAAACGTGTTTTACACTATTCTGGGTCCCAGGATCGCTATCGGGAAACGAAGACAAGTATTTCCTACGTAAATTGACACGAGGAATCGTACGCTGCCGGCAGAATTCAAATCCGTGCCTCCGTTCCCCTGGAAATCACTAATATGTATGAAAACGTGTTTTACAGTATTCTGGCCCCCAGGATCGCTATCGGGAAAGGAAGACAAGTATTTCCTACGTAAAATGACACGAGCAATCGTACGCTGCCGGCAGAATTCAAATCCGAGCCTCTGTTCCCCTGGAAAGCACTAATATGTATGAAAACGTGTTTTACAGTATTCTGGCTCCCAGGATCGCTATATGGACATGAAGACAAGTATTTCCTACGTAAATTGACACGAGGAATCGTACGCTGCCGGCAGAATTCAAATCCGAGCCTCTGTTCCCCTGGAAATCACTAATATGTATGAAAACGTGTTTTACACTATTCTGGGTCCCAGGATCGCTATCGGGAAACGAAGACAAGTATTTCCTACGTAAATTGACACGAGGAATCGTACGCTGCCGGCAGAATTCAAATCCGAGCCTCCGTTCCCCTGGAAATCACTAATATGTATGAAAACGTGTTTTACAGTATTCTGGCCCCCAGGATCGCTATCGGGAAAGGAAGACAAGTATTTCCTACGTAAAATGACACGAGCAATCGTACGCTGCCGGCAGAATTCAAATCCGAGCCTCTGTTCCCCTGGAAATCACTAATATGTATGAAAACGTGTTGTACAGTATTCTGGCTCCCAGGATCGCTATCTGGACATGAAGACAAGTATTTCCTACGTAAAATGACACGAGCAATCGTACGCTGCCGGCAGAATTCAAATCCGAGCCTCTGTTCCCCTGGAAATCACTAATATGTATGAAAACGTGTTTTACACTATTCTGGGTCCCAGGATCGCTATCGGGAAACGAAGACAAGTATTTCCTACGTAAATTGACACGAGCAATCGTACGCTGCCGGCAGAATTCAAATCCGAGCCTCCGTTCCCCTGGAAATCACTAATATGTACGAAAACGTGTTCTACACTACTCTGGCCCCCAGGATCGCTATCGGGAAAGGAAGACAAGTATTTCCTACGTAAATTGACACGAGGAATCGTACGCTGCCGGCAGAATTCAAATCCGAGCCTCCGTTCCCCTGGAAATCACTAATATGTATGAAAACGTGTTTTACAGTATTCTGGCCCCCAGGATCGCTATCGGGAAAGGAAGACAAGTATTTCCTACGGAAAATGACACGAGGAATCGTACGCTGCCGGCAGAATTCAAATCCGAGCCTCCGTGCCTCTGGAAATCACTAATATGTATGAAAACGTGTTGTACACTATTCTGGCTCCCAGGATCGCTATCTGGACATGAAGACAAGTATTTCCTACGTAAAATGACACGAGGAATCGTACACTGCCGGCAGAATTCAAATTCGAGCCTCCGTTCCCCTGGAAATCACTAATATGTATGAAAACGTGTTTTACACTATTCTGGCCCCCAGGATCGCTATCGGGAAAGGAAGACAAGTATTTCCTACGTAAAATGACACGAGGAATCGTACGCTGCCGGCAGAATTCAAATCCGAGCCTCCGTTCCCCTGGAAATCACTAATATGTATGAAAACGTGTTTTACAGTATTCTGGCCCCCAGGATCGCTATCTGGACATGAAGACAAGTATTTCCTTCGTAAAATGACACGAGGAATCGTACACTGCCGGCAGAATTCAAATCCGAGCCTCCGTTCCCCTGGAAATCACTAATATGTATGAAAACGTGTTTTACACTATTCTGGGTCCCAGGATCGCTATCGGGAAAGGAAGACAAGTATTTCCTACGTAAAATGACACGAGGAATCGTACGCTGCCGGCAGAATTCAAATCCGAGCCTCCGTTCCCCTGGAAATCACTAATATGTATGAAAACGTGTTGTACAGTATTCTGGCTCCCAGGATCGCTATCTGGACATGAAGACAAGTATTTCCTACGTAAAATGACACGAGCAATCGTACGCTGCCGGCAGAATTCAAATCCGAGCCTCTGTTCCCCTGGAAATCACTAATATGTATGAAAACGTGTTTTACACTATTCTGGGTCCCAGGATCGCTATCGGGAAAGGAAGACAAGTATTTCCTACGTAAAATGACACGAGGAATCGTACGCTGCCGGCAGAATTCAAATCCGAGCCTCCGTTCCCCTGGAAATCACTAATATGTATGAAAACGTGTTTTACACTATTCTGGCCCCCAGGATCGCTATCGGGAAAGGAAGACAAGTATTTCCTACGTAAAATGACACGAGGAATCGTACGCTGCCGGCAGAATTCAAATCCGAGCCTCCGTTCCCCTGGAAATCACTAATATGTATGAAAACGTGTTTTACAGTATTCTGGCTCCCAGGATCGCTATATGGACATGAAGACAAGTATTTCCTACGTAAATTGACACGAGGAATCGTACGCTGCCGGCAGAATTCAAATCCGAGCCTCCGTTCCCCTCGAAATCACTAATATGTATGAAAACGTGTTGTACAGTATTCTGGCCCCCAGGATCGCTATCGGGAAAGGAAGACAAGTATTTCCTACGTAAAATGACACGAGCAATCGTACGCTGCCGGCAGAATTCAAATCCGAGCCTCCGTTCCCCTGGAAATCACTAATATGTATGAGAACGTGTTTTACACTATTCTGGCCCCCAGGATCGCTATCGGGAAAGGAAGACAAGTATTTCCTACGTAAAATGACACGAGGAATCGTACGCTGCCGGCAGAATTCAAATCCGAGCCTCCGTGCCTCTGGAAATCACTAATATGTATGAAAACGTGTTTTACAGTATTCTGGCTCGCAGGATCGCTATCTGGACATGAAGACAAGTATTTCCTTCGTAAAATGACACGAGGAATCGTACACTGCCGGCAGAATTCAAATCCGAGCCTCCGTTCCCCTGGAAATCACTAATATGTATGAAAACGTGTTTTACACTATTCTGGCCCCCAGGATCGCTATCGGGAAAGGAAGACAAGTATTTCCTACGTAAAATGACACGAGCAATCGTACGCTGCCGGCAGAATTCAAATCCGAGCCTCCGTTCCCCTGGAAATCACTAATATGTATGAAAACGTGTTTTACACTATTCTGGCCCCCAGGATCGCTATCGGGAAAGGAAGACAAGTATTTCCTACGTAAATTGACACGAGGAATCGTACGCTGCCGGCAGAATTCAAATCCGAGCCTCCGTTCCCCTGGAAATCACTAATATGTATGAAAACGTGTTTTACACTATTCTGGCCCCCAGGATCGCTATCGGGAAAGGAAGACAAGTATTTCCTACGTAAAATGACACGAGCAATCGTACGCTGCCGGCAGAATTCAAATCCGAGCCTCCGTTCCCCTGGAAATCACTAATATGTATGAAAACGTGTTGTACAGTATTCTGGCTCCCAGGATCGCTATCTGGACATGAAGACAAGTATTTCCTACGTAAAATGACACGAGCAATCGTACGCTGCCGGCAGAATTCAAATCCGAGCCTCTGTTCCCCTGGAAATCACTAATATGTATGAAAACGTGTTTTACACTATTCTGGGTCCCAGGATCGCTATCGGGAAAGGAAGACAAGTATTTCCTACGTAAAATGACACGAGCAATCGTACGCTGCCGGCAGAATTCAAATCCGAGCCTCCGTTCCCCTGGAAATCACTAATATGTATGAAAACGTGTTTTACACTATTCTGGCCCCCAGGATCGCTATCGGGAAAGGAAGACAAGTATTTCCTACGTAAATTGACACGAGGAATCGTACGCTGCCGGCAGAATTCAAATCCGAGCCTCCGTTCCCCTGGAAATCACTAATATGTATGAAAACGTGTTTTACACTATTCTGGCCCCCAGGATCGCTATCGGGAAAGGAAGACAAGTATTTCCTACGTAAAATGACACGAGCAATCGTACGCTGCCGGCAGAATTCAAATCCGAGCCTCTGTTCCCCTGGAAATCACTAATATGTATGAAAACGTGTTTTACACTATTCTGGGTCCCAGGATCGCTATCGGGAAAGGAAGACAAGTATTTCCTACGTAAAATGACACGAGCAATCGTACGCTGCCGGCAGAATTCAAATCCGAGCCTCCGTTCCCCTGGAAATCACTAATATGTATGAAAACGTGTTTTACACTATTCTGGCCCCCAGGATCGCTATCGGGAAAGGAAGACAAGTATTTCCTACGTAAATTGACACGAGGAATCGTACGCTGCCGGCAGAATTCAAATCCGAGCCTCCGTTCCCCTGGAAATCACTAATATGTATGAAAACGTGTTTTACACTATTCTGGCCCCCAGGATCGCTATCGGGAAAGGAAGACAAGTATTTCCTACGTAAAATGACACGAGCAATCGTACGCTGCCGGCAGAATTCAAATCCGAGCCTCTGTTCCCCTGGAAATCACTAATATGTATGAAAACGTGTTTTACACTATTCTGGGTCCCAGGATCGCTATCGGGAAAGGAAGACAAGTATTTCCTACGTAAAATGACACGAGCAATCGTACGCTGCCGGCAGAATTCAAATCCGAGCCTCTGTTCCCCTGGAAATCACTAATATGTATGAAAACGTGTTTTACAGTATTCTGGCTCCCAGGATCGCTATATGGACATGAAGACAAGTATTTCCTACGTAAATTGACACGAGGAATCGTACGCTGCCGGCAGAATTCAAATCCGAGCCTCTGTTCCCCTGGAAATCACTAATATGTATGAAAACGTGTTTTACAGTATTCTGGCCCCCAGGATCGCTATCGGGAAAGGAAGACAAGTATTTCCTACGGAAAATGACACGAGGAATCGTACGCTGCCGGCAGAATTCAAATCCGAGCCTCCGTGCCTCTGGAAATCACTAATATGTATGAAAACGTGTTTTACAGTATTCTGGCTCCCAGGATCGCTATATGGACATGAAGACAAGTATTTCCTACGTAAATTGACACGAGGAATCGTACGCTGCCGGCAGAATTCAAATCCGAGCCTCCGTTCCCCTCGAAATCACTAATATGTATGAAAACGTGTTGTACAGTATTCTGGCCCCCAGGATCGCTATCGGGAAAGGAAGACAAGTATTTCCTACGTAAAATGACACGAGCAATCGTACGCTGCCGGCAGAATTCAAATCCGAGCCTCCGTTCCCCTGGAAATCACTAATATGTATGAGAACGTGTTTTACACTATTCTGGCCCCCAGGATCGCTATCGGGAAAGGAAGACAAGTATTTCCTACGTAAAATGACACGAGGAATCGTACGCTGCCGGCAGAATTCAAATCCGAGCCTCCGTGCCTCTGGAAATCACTAATATGTATGAAAACGTGTTTTACAGTATTCTGGCTCGCAGGATCGCTATCTGGACATGAAGACAAGTATTTCCTTCGTAAAATGACACGAGGAATCGTACACTGCCGGCAGAATTCAAATCCGAGCCTCCGTTCCCCTGGAAATCACTAATATGTATGAAAACGTGTTTTACACTATTCTGGCCCCCAGGATCGCTATCGGGAAAGGAAGACAAGTATTTCCTACGTAAAATGACACGAGCAATCGTACGCTGCCGGCAGAATTCAAATCCGAGCCTCCGTTCCCCTGGAAATCACTAATATGTATGAAAACGTGTTTTACACTATTCTGGCCCCCAGGATTGCTATCGGGAAAGGAAGACAAGTATTTCCTACGTAAATTGACACGAGGAATCGTACGCTGCCGGCAGAATTCAAATCCGAGCCTCCGTTCCCCTGGAAATCACTAATATGTATGAAAACGTGTTTTACACTATTCTGGCCCCCAGGATCGCTATCGGGAAAGGAAGACAAGTATTTCCTACGTAAAATGACACGAGCAATCGTACGCTGCCGGCAGAATTCAAATCCGAGCCTCCGTTCCCCTGGAAATCACTAATATGTATGAAAACGTGTTGTACAGTATTCTGGCTCCCAGGATCGCTATCTGGACATGAAGACAAGTATTTCCTACGTAAAATGACACGAGCAATCGTACGCTGCCGGCAGAATTCAAATCCGAGCCTCTGTTCCCCTGGAAATCACTAATATGTATGAAAACGTGTTTTACACTATTCTGGGTCCCAGGATCGCTATCGGGAAAGGAAGACAAGTATTTCCTACGTAAAATGACACGAGCAATCGTACGCTGCCGGCAGAATTCAAATCCGAGCCTCCGTTCCCCTGGAAATCACTAATATGTATGAAAACGTGTTTTACACTATTCTGGCCCCCAGGATCGCTATCGGGAAAGGAAGACAAGTATTTCCTACGTAAATTGACACGAGGAATCGTACGCTGCCGGCAGAATTCAAATCCGAGCCTCCGTTCCCCTGGAAATCACTAATATGTATGAAAACGTGTTTTACACTATTCTGGCCCCCAGGATCGCTATCGGGAAAGGAAGACAAGTATTTCCTACGTAAAATGACACGAGCAATCGTACGCTGCCGGCAGAATTCAAATCCGAGCCTCTGTTCCCCTGGAAATCACTAATATGTATGAAAACGTGTTTTACACTATTCTGGGTCCCAGGATCGCTATCGGGAAACGAAGACAAGTATTTCCTACGTAAATTGACACGAGGAATCGTACGCTGCCGGCAGAATTCAAATCCGAGCCTCCGTTCCCCTGGAAATCACTAATATGTATGAAAACGTGTTTTACAGTATTCTGGCTCCCAGGATCGCTATCTGGACTTGAAGACAAGTATTTCCTACGTAAATTGACACGAGGAATCGTACGCTGCCGGCAGAATTCAAATCCGAGCCTCCGTTCCCCTGGAACTCACTAATATGTATGAAAACGTGTTTTACACGATTCTGGCCCCCAGGATCGCTATCGGGAAAGGAAGACAAGTATTTCCTACGTAAAATGACACGAGCAATCGTACGCTGCCGGCAGAATTCAAATCCGTGCCTCCGTTCCCCTGGAAATCACTAATATGTATGAAAACGTGTTTTACACTATTCTGGCTCCCAGGATCGCTATCGGGAAAGGAAGACAAGTATTTCCTACGTAAAATGACACGAGGAATCGTACGCTGCCGGCAGAATTCAAATCCGAGCCTCCGTGCCTCTGGAAATCACTAATATGTATGAAAACGTGTTTTACACTATTCTGGCTCCCAGGATCGCTATCTGGACATGAAGACAAGTATTTCCTTCGTAAAATGACACGAGGAATCGTACACTGCCGGCAGAATTCAAATCCGAGCCTCCGTTCCCCTGGAAATCACTAATATGTATGAAAACGTGTTTTACACTATTCTGGGTCCCAGGATCGCTATCGGGAAACGAAGACAAGTATTTCCTACGTAAATTGACACGAGCAATCGTACGCTGCCAGCAGAATTCAAATCCGAGCCTCCGTTCCCCTGGAACTCACTAATATGTATGAAAACGTGTTTTACACGATTCTGGCCCCCAGGATCGCTATCGGGAAAGGAAGACAAGTATTTCCTGCGTAAAATGACACGAGCAATCGTACGCTGCCGGCAGAATTCAAATCCGAGCCTCTGTTCCCCTGGAAATCACTAATATGTATGAAAACGTGTTTTACAGTATTCTGGCCCCCAGGATCGCTATCGGGAAAGGAAGACAAGTATTTCCTACGTAAATTGACACGAGGAATCGTACGCTGCCGTCAGAATTCAAATCCGAGCCTCCGTTCCCCTGGAAATCACTAATATGTATGAAAACGTGTTTTACACTATTCTGGCCCCCAGGATCGCTATCGGGAAAGGAAGACAAGTATTTCCTACGTAAAATGACACGAGGAATCGTACGCTGCCGGCAGAATTCAAATCCGAGCCTCCGTTCCCCTGAAAATCACTAATATGTATGAAAACGTGTTTTACACTATTCTGGGTCCCAGGATCGCTATCGGGAAACGAAGACAAGTATTTCCTACGTAAATTAACACGAGGAATCGTACGCTGCCGGCAGAATTCAAATCCGAGCCTCCGTTCCCCTGGAAATCACTAATATGTATGAAAACGTGTTTTACACTATTCTGGCTCCCAGGATCGCTATCGGGAAAGGAAGACAAGTATTTCCTACGTAAAATGACACGAGGAATTGTACGCTGCCGGCAGAATTCAAATCCGAGCCTCCGTGCCTCTGGAAATCACTAATATGTATGAAAACGTGTTTTACACTATTCTGGCTCCCAGGATCGCTATCGGGAAAGGAAGACAAGTATTTCCTACGTAAAATGACACGAGGAATCGTACGCTGCCGGCAGAATTCAAATCCGAGCCTCCGTGCCCCTGGAAATCACTAATATGTATGAAAACGTGTTTTACACTATTCTGGCTCCCAGGATCGCTATCTGGACATGAAGACAAGTATTTCCTTCGTAAAATGACACGAGGAATCGTACACTGCCGGCAGAATTCAAATCCGAGCCTCCGTTCCCCTGGAAATCACTAATATGTATGAAAACGTGTTTTACACTATTCTGGGTCCCAGGATCGCTATCGGGAAACGAAGACAAGTATTTCCTACGTAAATTGACACGAGCAATCGTACGCTGCCGGCAGAATTCAAATCCGTGCCTCCGTTCCCCTGGAAATCACTAATATGTATGAAAACGTGTTTTACAGTATTCTGGCCCCCAGGATCGCTATCGGGAAAGGAAGACAAGTATTTCCTACGTAAATTGACACGAGGAATCGTACGCTGCCGGCAGAATTCAAATCCGAGCCTCCGTTCCCCTGGAAATCACTAATATGTATGAAAACGTGTTTTACACTATTCTGGCCCCCAGGATCGCTATCGGGAAAGGAAGACAAGTATTTCCTACGTAAAATGACACGAGCAATCGTACGCTGCCGGCAGAATTCAAATCCGAGCCTCTGTTCCCCTGGAAATCACTAATATGTATGAAAACGTGTTTTACACTATTCTGGGTCCCAGGATCGCTATCGGGAAACGAAGACAAGTATTTCCTACGTAAATTGACACGAGCAATCGTACGCTGCCAGCAGAATTCAAATCCGAGCCTCCGTTCCCCTGGAACTCACTAATATGTATGAAAACGTGTTTTACACGATTCTGGCCCCCAGGATCGCTATCGGGAAAGGAAGACAAGTATTTCCTGCGTAAAATGACACGAGCAATCGTACGCTGCCGGCAGAATTCAAATCCGAGCCTCTGTTCCCCTGGAAATCACTAATATGTATGAAAACGTGTTTTACAGTATTCTGGCCCCCAGGATCGCTATCGGGAAAGGAAGACAAGTATTTCCTACGTAAATTGACACGAGGAATCGTACGCTGCCGTCAGAATTCAAATCCGAGCCTCCGTTCCCCTGGAAATCACTAATATGTATGAAAACGTGTTTTACACTATTCTGGCCCCCAGGATCGCTATCGGGAAAGGAAGACAAGTATTTCCTACGTAAAATGACACGAGGAATCGTACGCTGCCGGCAGAATTCAAATCCGAGCCTCCGTTCCCCTGAAAATCACTAATATGTATGAAAACGTGTTTTACACTATTCTGGGTCCCAGGATCGCTATCGGGAAACGAAGACAAGTATTTCCTACGTAAATTAACACGAGGAATCGTACGCTGCCGGCAGAATTCAAATCCGAGCCTCCGTTCCCCTGGAAATCACTAATATGTATGAAAACGTGTTTTACACTATTCTGGCTCCCAGGATCGCTATCGGGAAAGGAAGACAAGTATTTCCTACGTAAAATGACACGAGGCATTGTACGCTGCCGGCAGAATTCAAATCCGAGCCTCCGTGCCTCTGGAAATCACTAATATGTATGAAAACGTGTTTTACACTATTCTGGCTCCCAGGATCGCTATCGGGAAAGGAAGACAAGTATTTCCTACGTAAAATGACACGAGGAATCGTACGCTGCCGGCAGAATTCAAATCCGAGCCTCCGTGCCTCTGGAAATCACTAATATGTATGAAAACGTGTTTTACACTATTCTGGCTCCCAGGATCGCTATCTGGACATGAAGACAAGTATTTCCTTCGTAAAATGACACGAGGAATCGTACACTGCCGGCAGAATTCAAATCCGAGCCTCCGTTCCCCTGGAAATCACTAATATGTATGAAAACGTGTTTTACACTATTCTGGGTCCCAGGATCGCTATCGGGAAACGAAGACAAGTATTTCCTACGTAAATTAACACGAGGAATCGTACGCTGCCGGCAGAATTCAAATCCGAGCCTCCGTTCCCCTGGAAATCACTAATATGTATGAAAACGTGTTTTACACTATTCTGGCTCCCAGGATCGCTATCGGGAAAGGAAGACAAGTATTTCCTACGTAAAATGACACGAGGAATTGTACGCTGCCGGCAGAATTCAAATCCGAGCCTCCGTGCCTCTGGAAATCACTAATATGTATGAAAACGTGTTTTACACTATTCTGGCTCCCAGGATCGCTATCGGGAAAGGAAGACAAGTATTTCCTACGTAAAATGACACGAGGAATCGTACGCTGCCGGCAGAATTCAAATCCGAGCCTCCGTGCCTCTGGAAATCACTAATATGTATGAAAACGTGTTTTACACTATTCTGGCTCCCAGGATCGCTATCTGGACATGAAGACAAGTATTTCCTTCGTAAAATGACACGAGGAATCGTACACTGCCGGCAGAATTCAAATCCGAGCCTCCGTTCCCCTGGAAATCACTAATATGTATGAAAACGTGTTTTACACTATTCTGGGTCCCAGGATCGCTATCGGGAAACGAAGACAAGTATTTCCTACGTAAATTGACACGAGCAATCGTACGCTGCCGGCAGAATTCAAATCCGTGCCTCCGTTCCCCTGGAAATCACTAATATGTATGAAAACGTGTTTTACAGTATTCTGGCCCCCAGGATCGCTATCGGGAAAGGAAGACAAGTATTTCCTACGTAAATTGACACGAGGAATTGTACGCTGCCGGCAGAATTCAAATCCGAGCCTCCGTGCCTCTGGAAATCACTAATATGTATGAAAACGTGTTTTACACTATTCTGGCTCCCAGGATCGCTATCGGGAAAGGAAGACAAGTATTTCCTACGTAAAATGACACGAGGAATCGTACGCTGCCGGCAGAATTCAAATCCGAGCCTCCGTGCCTCTGGAAATCACTAATATGTATGAAAACGTGTTTTACACTATTCTGGCTCCCAGGATCGCTATCTGGACATGAAGACAAGTATTTCCTTCGTAAAATGACACGAGGAATCGTACACTGCCGGCAGAATTCAAATCCGAGCCTCCGTTCCCCTGGAAATCACTAATATGTATGAAAACGTGTTTTACACTATTCTGGGTCCCAGGATCGCTATCGGGAAACGAAGACAAGTATTTCCTACGTAAATTGACACGAGCAATCGTACGCTGCCGGCAGAATTCAAATCCGTGCCTCCGTTCCCCTGGAAATCACTAATATGTATGAAAACGTGTTTTACAGTATTCTGGCCCCCAGGATCGCTATCGGGAAAGGAAGACAAGTATTTCCTACGTAAATTGACACGAGGAATCGTACGCTGCCGGCAGAATTCAAATCCGAGCCTCCGTTCCCCTGGAAATCACTAATATGTATGAAAACGTGTTTTACACTATTCTGGCCCCCAGGATCGCTATCGGGAAAGGAAGACAAGTATTTCCTACGTAAAATGACACGAGCAATCGTACGCTGCCGGCAGAATTCAAATCCGAGCCTCTGTTCCCCTGGAAATCACTAATATGTATGAAAACGTGTTTTACACTATTCTGGGTCCCAGGATCGCTATCGGGAAACGAAGACAAGTATTTCCTACGTAAATTGACACGAGCAATCGTACGCTGCCAGCAGAATTCAAATCCGAGCCTCCGTTCCCCTGGAACTCACTAATATGTATGAAAACGTGTTTTACACGATTCTGGCCCCCAGGATCGCTATCGGGAAAGGAAGACAAGTATTTCCTGCGTAAAATGACACGAGCAATCGTACGCTGCCGGCAGAATTCAAATCCGAGCCTCTGTTCCCCTGGAAATCACTAATATGTATGAAAACGTGTTTTACAGTATTCTGGCCCCCAGGATCGCTATCGGGAAAGGAAGACAAGTATTTCCTACGTAAATTGACACGAGGAATCGTACGCTGCCGTCAGAATTCAAATCCGAGCCTCCGTTCCCCTGGAAATCACTAATATGTATGAAAACGTGTTTTACACTATTCTGGCCCCCAGGATCGCTATCGGGAAAGGAAGACAAGTATTTCCTACGTAAAATGACACGAGGAATCGTACGCTGCCGGCAGAATTCAAATCCGAGCCTCCGTTCCCCTGAAAATCACTAATATGTATGAAAACGTGTTTTACACTATTCTGGGTCCCAGGATCGCTATCGGGAAACGAAGACAAGTATTTCCTACGTAAATTAACACGAGGAATCGTACGCTGCCGGCAGAATTCAAATCCGAGCCTCCGTTCCCCTGGAAATCACTAATATGTATGAAAACGTGTTTTACACTATTCTGGCCCCCAGGATCGCTATCGGGAAAGGAAGACAAGTATTTCCTACGTAAAATGACACGAGGAATCGTACGCTGCCGGCAGAATTCAAATCCGAGCCTCCGTGCCTCTGGAAATCACTAATATGTATGAAAACGTGTTTTACACTATTCTGGCTCCCAGGATCGCTATCGGGAAAGGAAGACAAGTATTTCCTACGTAAAATGACACGAGGAATCGTACGCTGCCGGCAGAATTCAAATCCGAGCCTCCGTGCCTCTGGAAATCACTAATATGTATGAAAACGTGTTTTACACTATTCTGGCTCCCAGGATCGCTATCTGGACATGAAGACAAGTATTTCCTTCGTAAAATGACACGAGGAATCGTACACTGCCGGCAGAATTCAAATCCGAGCCTCCGTTCCCCTGGAAATCACTAATATGTATGAAAACGTGTTTTACACTATTCTGGGTCCCAGGATCGCTATCGGGAAACGAAGACAAGTATTTCCTACGTAAATTGACACGAGCAATCGTACGCTGCCGGCAGAATTCAAATCCGTGCCTCCGTTCCCCTGGAAATCACTAATATGTATGAAAACGTGTTTTACAGTATTCTGGCCCCCAGGATCGCTATCGGGAAAGGAAGACAAGTATTTCCTACGTAAATTGACACGAGGAATCGTACGCTGCCGGCAGAATTCAAATCCGAGCCTCCGTTCCCCTGGAAATCACTAATATGTATGAAAACGTGTTTTACACTATTCTGGCCCCCAGGATCGCTATCGGGAAAGGAAGACAAGTATTTCCTACGTAAAATGACACGAGCAATCGTACGCTGCCGGCAGAATTCAAATCCGAGCCTCTGTTCCCCTGGAAATCACTAATATGTATGAAAACATGTTTTACACTATTCTGGGTCCCAGGATCGCTATCGGGAAACGAAGACAAGTATTTCCTACGTAAATTGACACGAGGAATCGTACGCTGCCGGCAGAATTCAAATCCGAGCCTCCGTTCCCCTGGAAATCACTAATATGTATGAAAACGTGTTTTACACTATTCTGGCTCCCAGGATCGCTATCGGGAAAGGAAGACAAGTATTTCCTACGTAAAATGACACGAGGAATCGTACGCTGCCGGCAGAATTCAAATCCGAGCCTCCGTTCCCCTGAAAATCACTAATATGTATGAAAACGTGTTTTACACTATTCTGGGTCCCAGGATCGCTATCGGGAAACGAAGACAAGTATTTCCTACGTAAATTAACACGAGGAATCGTACGCTGCCGGCAGAATTCAAATCCGAGCCTCCGTTCCCCTGGAAATCACTAATATGTATGAAAACGTGTTTTACACTATTCTGGCTCCCAGGATCGCTATCGGGAAAGGAAGACAAGTATTTCCTACGTAAAATGACACGAGGAATTGTACGCTGCCGGCAGAATTCAAATCCGAGCCTCCGTGCCTCTGGAAATCACTAATATGTATGAAAACGTGTTTTACACTATTCTGGCTCCCAGGATCGCTATCGGGAAAGGAAGACAAGTATTTCCTACGTAAAATGACACGAGGAATCGTACGCTGCCGGCAGAATTCAAATCCGAGCCTCCGTGCCTCTGGAAATCACTAATATGTATGAAAACGTGTTTTACACTATTCTGGCTCCCAGGATCGCTATCTGGACATGAAGACAAGTATTTCCTTCGTAAAATGACACGAGGAATCGTACACTGCCGGCAGAATTCAAATCCGAGCCTCCGTTCCCCTGGAAATCACTAATATGTATGAAAACGTGTTTTACACTATTCTGGGTCCCAGGATCGCTATCGGGAAACGAAGACAAGTATTTCCTACGTAAATTGACACGAGCAATCGTACGCTGCCGGCAGAATTCAAATCCGTGCCTCCGTTCCCCTGGAAATCACTAATATGTATGAAAACGTGTTTTACAGTATTCTGGCCCCCAGGATCGCTATCGGGAAAGGAAGACAAGTATTTCCTACGTAAATTGACACGAGGCATTGTACGCTGCCGGCAGAATTCAAATCCGAGCCTCCGTGCCTCTGGAAATCACTAATATGTATGAAAACGTGTTTTACACTATTCTGGCTCCCAGGATCGCTATCGGGAAAGGAAGACAAGTATTTCCTACGTAAAATGACACGAGGAATCGTACGCTGCCAGCAGAATTCAAATCCGAGCCTCCGTGCCTCTGGAAATCACTAATATGTATGAAAACGTGTTTTACACTATTCTGGCTCCCAGGATCGCTATCTGGACATGAAGACAAGTATTTCCTACGTAAAATGACACGAGGAATCGTACACTGCCGGCAGAATTCAAATCCGAGCCTCTGTTCCCCTGGAAATCACTAATATGTATGAAAACATGTTTTACACTATTCTGGGTCCCAGGATCGCTATCGGGAAACGAAGACAAGTATTTCCTACGTAAATTGACACGAGGAATCGTACGCTGCCGGCAGAATTCAAATCCGAGCCTCCGTTCCCCTGGAAATCACTAATATGTATGAAAACGTGTTTTACACTATTCTGGCTCCCAGGATCGCTATCGGGAAAGGAAGACAAGTATTTCCTACGTAAAATGACACGAGGAATCGTACGCTGCCGGCAGAATTCAAATCCGAGCCTCCGTTCCCCTGAAAATCACTAATATGTATGAAAACGTGTTTTACACTATTCTGGGTCCCAGGATCGCTATCGGGAAACGAAGACAAGTATTTCCTACGTAAATTAACACGAGGAATCGTACGCTGCCGGCAGAATTCAAATCCGAGCCTCCGTTCCCCTGGAAATCACTAATATGTATGAAAACGTGTTTTACACTATTCTGGCTCCCAGGATCGCTATCGGGAAAGGAAGACAAGTATTTCCTACGTAAAATGACACGAGGAATTGTACGCTGCCGGCAGAATTCAAATCCGAGCCTCCGTTCCTCTGGAAATCACTAATATGTATGAAAACGTGTTTTACACTATTCTGGCTCCCAGGATCGCTATCGGGAAAGGAAGACAAGTATTTCCTACGTAAAATGACACGAGGAATCGTACGCTGCCGGCAGAATTCAAATCCGAGCCTCCGTGCCTCTGGAAATCACTAATATGTATGAAAACGTGTTTTACACTATTCTGGCTCCCAGGATCGCTATCTGGACATGAAGACAAGTATTTCCTTCGTAAAATGACACGAGGAATCGTACACTGCCGGCAGAATTCAAATCCGAGCCTCCGTTCCCCTGGAAATCACTAATATGTATGAAAACGTGTTTTACACTATTCTGGGTCCCAGGATCGCTATCGGGAAACGAAGACAAGTATTTCCTACGTAAATTGACACGAGCAATCGTACGCTGCCGGCAGAATTCAAATCCGTGCCTCCGTTCCCCTGGAAATCACTAATATGTATGAAAACGTGTTTTACAGTATTCTGGCCCCCAGGATCGCTATCGGGAAAGGAAGACAAGTATTTCCTACGTAAATTGACACGAGGAATCGTACGCTGCCGGCAGAATTCAAATCCGAGCCTCCGTTCCCCTGGAAATCACTAATATGTATGAAAACGTGTTTTACACTATTCTGGCCCCTAGGATCGCTATCGGGAAAGGAAGACAAGTATTTCCTACGTAAAATGACACGAGCAATCGTACGCTGCCGGCAGAATTCAAATCCGAGCCTCTGTTCCCCTGGAAATCACTAATATGTATGAAAACATGTTTTACACTATTCTGGGTCCCAGGATCGCTATCGGGAAACGAAGACAAGTATTTCCTACGTAAATTGACACGAGGAATCGTACGCTGCCGGCAGAATTCAAATCCGAGCCTCCGTTCCCCTGGAAATCACTAATATGTATGAAAACGTGTTTTACACTATTCTGGCTCCCAGGATCGCTATCGGGAAAGGAAGACAAGTATTTCCTACGTAAAATGACACGAGGAATCGTACGCTGCCGGCAGAATTCAAATCCGAGCCTCCGTGCCTCTGGAAATCACTAATATGTATAAAAACGTGTTTTACACTATTTTGGCTCCCAGGATCGCTATCGGGAAAGGAAGACAAGTATTTCCTACGTAAAATGACACGAGCAATCGTACGCTGCCGGCAGAATTCAAATCCTAGCCTCTGTTCCCCTGGAAATCACTAATATGTATGAAAACGTGTTTTACACTATTCTGGCTCCCAGGATCGCTATCGGGAAACGAAGACAAGTATTTCCTACGTAAAATGACACGAGGAATCGTACGCTGCCAGCAGAATTCAAATCCGAGCCTCCGTTCCCCTGGAAATCACTAATATGTATGAAAACGTGTTTTACACGATTCTGGCCCCCAGGATCGCTATCGGGAAAGGAAGACAAGTATTTCCTACGTAAAATGACACGAGCAATCGTACGCTGCCGGCAGAATTCAAATCCGAGCCTCCGTTCCCCTGGAAATCACTAATATGTATGAAAACGTTTTTTACACTATTCTGGCCCCCAGGATCGCTATCGGGAAAGGAAGACAAGTATTTCCTACGTAAAATGACACGAGCAATCGTACGCTGCCGGCAGAATTCAAATCCGAGCCTCTGTTCCCCTGGAAATCACTAATATGTATGAAAACGTGTTTCACACTATTCTGGGTCCCAGGATCGCTATCGGGAAACGAAGACAAGTATTTCCTACGTAAATTGACACGAGGAATCGTACGCTGCCGGCAGAATTCAAATCCGAGCCTCCGTTCCCCTGGAAATCACTAATATGTATGAAAACGTGTTTTACACTATTCTGGCCCCCAGGATCGCTATCGGGAAAGGAAGACAAGTATTTCCTACGTAAAATGACACGAGCAATCGTACGCTGCCGGCAGAATTCAAATCCGAGCCTCTGTTCCCCTGGAAATCACTAATATGTATGAAAACCTGTTTTACACTATTCTGGGTCCCAGGATCGCTATCGGGAAACGAAGACAAGTATTTCCTACGTAAATTGACACGAGGAATCGTACGCTGCCGGCAGAATTCAAATCCGAGCCTCCGTTCCCCTGGAAATCACTAATATGTATGAAAACGTGTTTTACACTATTCTGGCTCCCAGGATCGCTATCGGGAAAGGAAGACAAGTATTTCCTACGTAAAATGACACGAGGAATCGTACGCTGCCGGCAGAATTCAAATCCGAGCCTCCGTGCCTCTGGAAATCACTAATATGTATGAAAACGTGTTTTACACTATTCTGGCTCCCAGGATCGCTATCGGGAAAGGAAGACAAGTATTTCCTACGTAAAATGACACGAGGAATCGTACGCTGCCGGCAGAATTCAAATCCGAGCCTCCGTGCCTCTGGAAATCACTAATATGTATGAAAACGTGTTTTACACTATTTTGGCTCCCAGGATCGCTATCGGGAAAGGAAGACAAGTATTTCCTACGTAAAATGACACGAGCAATCGTACGCTGCCGGCAGAATTCAAATCCGAGCCTCTGTTCCCCTGGAAATCACTAATATGTATGAAAACGTGTTTTACACTATTCTGGCTCCCAGGATCGCTATCGGGAAACGAAGACAAGTATTTCCTACGTAAAATGACACGAGGAATCGTACGCTGCCAGCAGAATTCAAATCCGAGCCTCCGTTCCCCTGGAACTCACTAATATGTATGAAAACGTGTTTTACACGATTCTGGCCCCCAGGATCGCTATCGGGAAAGGAAGACAAGTATTTCCTACGTAAAATGACACGAGCAATCGTACGCTGCCGGCAGAATTCAAATCCGAGCCTCCGTTCCCCTGGAAATCACTAATATGTATGAAAACGTGTTTTACACTATTCTGGCCCCCAGGATCGCTATCGGGAAAGGAAGACAAGTATTTCCTACGTAAAATGACACGAGCAATCGTACGCTGCCGGCAGAATTCAAATCCGAGCCTCTGTTCCCCTGGAAATCACTAATATGTATGAAAACGTGTTTCACACTATTCTGGGTCCCAGGATCGCTATCGGGAAACGAAGACAAGTATTTCCTACGTAAAATGACACGAGGAATCGTACGCTGCCGGCAGAATTCAAATCCGAGCCTCCGTTCCCCTGGAAATCACTAATATGTATGAAAACGTGTTTTACACTATTCTGGCCCCCAGGATCGCTATCGGGAAAGGAAGACAAGTATTTCCTACGTAAAATGACACGAGCAATCGTACGCTGCCGGCAGAATTCAAATCCGAGCCTCTGTTCCCCTGGAAATCACTAATATGTATGAAAACCTGTTTTACACTATTCTGGGTCCCAGGATCGCTATCGGGAAACGAAGACAAGTATTTCCTACGTAAATTGACACGAGGAATCGTACGCTGCCGGCAGAATTCAAATCCGAGCCTCCGTTCCCCTGGAAATCACTAATATGTATGAAAACGTGTTTTACACTATTCTGGCTCCCAGGATCGCTATCGGGAAAGGAAGACAAGTATTTCCTACGTAAAATGACACGAGGAATCGTACGCTGCCGGCAGAATTCAAATCCGAGCCTCCGTGCCTCTGGAAATCACTAATATGTATGAAAACGTGTTTTACACTATTCTGGGTCCCAGGATCGCTATCGGGAAACGAAGACAAGTATTTCCTACGTAAATTGACACGAGCAATCGTACGCTGCCGGCAGAATTCAAATCCGTGCCTCCGTTCCCCTGGAAATCACTAATATGTATGAAAACGTGTTTTACAGTATTCTGGCCCCCAGGATCGCTATCGGGAAAGGAAGACAAGTATTTCCTACGTAAATTGACACGAGGAATCGTACGCTGCCGGCAGAATTCAAATCCGAGCCTCCGTTCCCCTGGAAATCACTAATATGTATGAAAACGTGTTTTACACTATTCTGACCCCCAGGATCGCTATCGGGAAAGGAAGACAAGTATTTCCTACGTAAAATGACACGAGCAATCGTACGCTGCCGGCAGAATTCAAATCCGAGCCTCTGTTCCCCTGGAAATCACTAATATGTATGAAAACGTGTTTTACACTATTCTGGCTCCCAGGATCGCTATCTGGACTTGAAGACAAGTATTTCTTACGTAAAATGGCACGAGCAATCGTACGCTGCCGGCGGAATTCAAATCCGTGCCTCCGTTCCCCTGGAAATCACTAATATGTATGAAAACGTGTTTTACAGTATTCTGGCCCCCAGGATCGCTATCGGGAAAGGAAGACAAGTATTTCCTACGTAAAATGACACGAGCAATCGTACGCTGCCGGCAGAATTCAAATCCGAGCCTCCGTTCCCCTGGAAATCACTAATATGTATGAGAACGTGTTTTACACTATTCTGGCCCCCAGGATCGCTATCGGGAAAGGAAGACAAGTATTTCCTACGTAAAATGACACGAGGAATCGTACGCTGCCGGCAGAATTCAAATCCGAGCCTCCGTGCCTCTGGAAATCACTAATATGTATGAAAACGTGTTTTACAGTATTCTGGCTCCCAGGATCGCTATCTGGACATGAAGACAAGTATTTCCTTCGTAAAATGACACGAGGAATCGTACACTGCCGGCAGAATTCAAATCCGAGCCTCCGTTCCCCTGGAAATCACTAATATGTATGAAAACGTGTTTTACACTATTCTGGGTCCCAGGATCGCTATCGGGAAACGAAGACAAGTATTTCCTACGTAAATTGACACGAGCAATCGTACGCTGCCGGCAGAATTCAAATCCGTGCCTCCGTTCCCCTGGAAATCACTAATATGTATGAAAACGTGTTTTACAGTATTCTGGCCCCCAGGATCGCTATCGGGAAAGGAAGACAAGTATTTCCTACGTAAATTGACACGAGGCATTGTACGCTGCCGGCAGAATTCAAATCCGAGCCTCCGTGCCTCTGGAAATCACTAATATGTATGAAAACGTGTTTTACACTATTCTGGCTCCCAGGATCGCTATCGGGAAAGGAAGACAAGTATTTCCTACGTAAAATGACACGAGGAATCGTACGCTGCCAGCAGAATTCAAATCCGAGCCTCCGTGCCTCTGGAAATCACTAATATGTATGAAAACGTGTTTTACACTATTCTGGCTCCCAGGATCGCTATCTGGACATGAAGACAAGTATTTCCTACGTAAAATGACACGAGGAATCGTACACTGCCGGCAGAATTCAAATCCGAGCCTCTGTTCCCCTGGAAATCACTAATATGTATGAAAACATGTTTTACACTATTCTGGGTCCCAGGATCGCTATCGGGAAACGAAGACAAGTATTTCCTACGTAAATTGACACGAGGAATCGTACGCTGCCGGCAGAATTCAAATCCGAGCCTCCGTTCCCCTGGAAATCACTAATATGTATGAAAACGTGTTTTACACTATTCTGGCTCCCAGGATCGCTATCGGGAAAGGAAGACAAGTATTTCCTACGTAAAATGACACGAGGAATCGTACGCTGCCGGCAGAATTCAAATCCGAGCCTCCGTTCCCCTGGAAATCACTAATATGTATGAAAACGTGTTTTACACTATTCTGGGTCCCAGGATCGCTATCGGGAAACGAAGACAAGTATTTCCTACGTAAATTAACACGAGGAATCGTACGCTGCCGGCAGAATTCAAATCCGAGCCTCCGTTCCCCTGGAAATCACTAATATGTATGAAAACGTGTTTTACACTATTCTGGCTCCCAGGATCGCTATCGGGAAAGGAAGACAAGTATTTCCTACGTAAAATGACACGAGGAATTGTACGCTGCCGGCAGAATTCAAATCCGAGCCTCCGTGCCTCTGGAAATCACTAATATGTATGAAAACGTGTTTTACACTATTCTGGCTCCCAGGATCGCTATCGGGAAAGGAAGACAAGTATTTCCTACGTAAAATGACACGAGCAATCGTACGCTGCCGGCAGAATTCAAATCCGAGCCTCCGTGCCTCTGGAAATCACTAATATGTATGAAAACGTGTTTTACACTATTCTGGCTCCCAGGATCGCTATCTGGACATGAAGACAAGTATTTCCTACGTAAAATGACACGAGGAATCGTACACTGCCGGCAGAATTCAAATCCGAGCCTCCGTTCCCCTGGAAATCACTAATATGTATGAAAACGTGTTTTACACTATTCTGGGTCCCAGGATCGCTATCGGGAAACGAAGACAAGTATTTCCTACGTAAATTGACACGAGCAATCGTACGCTGCCGGCAGAATTCAAATCCGTGCCTCCGTTCCCCTGGAAATCACTAATATGTATGAAAACGTGTTTTACAGTATTCTGGCCCCCAGGATCGCTATCGGGAAAGGAAGACAAGTATTTCCTACGTAAATTGACACGAGGAATCGTACGCTGCCGGCAGAATTCAAATCCGAGCCTCCGTTCCCCTGGAAATCACTAATATGTATGAAAACGTGTTTTACACTATTCTGGCCCCTAGGATCGCTATCGGGAAAGGAAGACAAGTATTTCCTACGTAAAATGACACGAGCAATCGTACGCTGCCGGCAGAATTCAAATCCGAGCCTCTGTTCCCCTGGAAATCACTAATATGTATGAAAACATGTTTTACACTATTCTGGGTCCCAGGATCGCTATCGGGAAACGAAGACAAGTATTTCCTACGTAAATTGACACGAGGAATCGTACGCTGCCGGCAGAATTCAAATCCGAGCCTCCGTTCCCCTGGAAATCACTAATATGTATGAAAACGTGTTTTACACTATTCTGGCTCCCAGGATCGCTATCGGGAAAGGAAGACAAGTATTTCCTACGTAAAATGACACGAGGAATCGTACGCTGCCGGCAGAATTCAAATCCGAGCCTCCGTGCCTCTGGAAATCACTAATATGTATAAAAACGTGTTTTACACTATTTTGGCTCCCAGGATCGCTATCGGGAAAGGAAGACAAGTATTTCCTACGTAAAATGACACGAGCAATCGTACGCTGCCGGCAGAATTCAAATCCTAGCCTCTGTTCCCCTGGAAATCACTAATATGTATGAAAACGTGTTTTACACTATTCTGGCTCCCAGGATCGCTATCGGGAAACGAAGACAAGTATTTCCTACGTAAAATGACACGAGGAATCGTACGCTGCCAGCAGAATTCAAATCCGAGCCTCCGTTCCCCTGGAACTCACTAATATGTATGAAAACGTGTTTTACACGATTCTGGCCCCCAGGATCGCTATCGGGAAAGGAAGACAAGTATTTCCTACGTAAAATGACACGAGCAATCGTACGCTGCCGGCAGAATTCAAATCCGAGCCTCCGTTCCCCTGGAAATCACTAATATGTATGAAAACGTGTTTTACACTATTCTGGCCCCCAGGATCGCTATCGGGAAAGGAAGACAAGTATTTCCTACGTAAAATGACACGAGCAATCGTACGCTGCCGGCAGAATTCAAATCCGAGCCTCTGTTCCCCTGGAAATCACTAATATGTATGAAAACGTGTTTCACACTATTCTGGGTCCCAGGATCGCTATCGGGAAACGAAGACAAGTATTTCCTACGTAAATTGACACGAGGAATCGTACGCTGCCGGCAGAATTCAAATCCGAGCCTCCGTTCCCCTGGAAATCACTAATATGTATGAAAACGTGTTTTACACTATTCTGGCCCCCAGGATCGCTATCGGGAAAGGAAGACAAGTATTTCCTACGTAAAATGACACGAGCAATCGTACGCTGCCGGCAGAATTCAAATCCGAGCCTCTGTTCCCCTGGAAATCACTAATATGTATGAAAACCTGTTTTACACTATTCTGGGTCCCAGGATCGCTATCGGGAAACGAAGACAAGTATTTCCTACGTAAATTGACACGAGGAATCGTACGCTGCCGGCAGAATTCAAATCCGAGCCTCCGTTCCCCTGGAAATCACTAATATGTATGAAAACGTGTTTTACACTATTCTGGCTCCCAGGATCGCTATCGGGAAAGGAAGACAAGTATTTCCTACGTAAAATGACACGAGGAATCGTACGCTGCCGGCAGAATTCAAATCCGAGCCTCCGTGCCTCTGGAAATCACTAATATGTATGAAAACGTGTTTTACACTATTCTGGCTCCCAGGATCGCTATCGGGAAAGGAAGACAAGTATTTCCTACGTAAAATGACACGAGGAATCGTACGCTGCCGGCAGAATTCAAATCCGAGCCTCCGTGCCTCTGGAAATCACTAATATGTATGAAAACGTGTTTTACACTATTTTGGCTCCCAGGATCGCTATCGGGAAAGGAAGACAAGTATTTCCTACGTAAAATGACACGAGCAATCGTACGCTGCCGGCAGAATTCAAATCCGAGCCTCTGTTCCCCTGGAAATCACTAATATGTATGAAAACGTGTTTTACACTATTCTGGCTCCCAGGATCGCTATCGGGAAACGAAGACAAGTATTTCCTACGTAAAATGACACGAGGAATCGTACGCTGCCAGCAGAATTCAAATCCGAGCCTCCGTTCCCCTGGAACTCACTAATATGTATGAAAACGTGTTTTACACGATTCTGGCCCCCAGGATCGCTATCGGGAAAGGAAGACAAGTATTTCCTACGTAAAATGACACGAGCAATCGTACGCTGCCGGCAGAATTCAAATCCGAGCCTCCGTTCCCCTGGAAATCACTAATATGTATGAAAACGTGTTTTACACTATTCTGGCCCCCAGGATCGCTATCGGGAAAGGAAGACAAGTATTTCCTACGTAAAATGACACGAGCAATCGTACGCTGCCGGCAGAATTCAAATCCGAGCCTCTGTTCCCCTGGAAATCACTAATATGTATGAAAACGTGTTTCACACTATTCTGGGTCCCAGGATCGCTATCGGGAAACGAAGACAAGTATTTCCTACGTAAAATGACACGAGGAATCGTACGCTGCCGGCAGAATTCAAATCCGAGCCTCCGTTCCCCTGGAAATCACTAATATGTATGAAAACGTGTTTTACACTATTCTGGCCCCCAGGATCGCTATCGGGAAAGGAAGACAAGTATTTCCTACGTAAAATGACACGAGCAATCGTACGCTGCCGGCAGAATTCAAATCCGAGCCTCTGTTCCCCTGGAAATCACTAATATGTATGAAAACCTGTTTTACACTATTCTGGGTCCCAGGATCGCTATCGGGAAACGAAGACAAGTATTTCCTACGTAAATTGACACGAGGAATCGTACGCTGCCGGCAGAATTCAAATCCGAGCCTCCGTTCCCCTGGAAATCACTAATATGTATGAAAACGTGTTTTACACTATTCTGGCTCCCAGGATCGCTATCGGGAAAGGAAGACAAGTATTTCCTACGTAAAATGACACGAGGAATCGTACGCTGCCGGCAGAATTCAAATCCGAGCCTCCGTGCCTCTGGAAATCACTAATATGTATGAAAACGTGTTTTACACTATTCTGGGTCCCAGGATCGCTATCGGGAAACGAAGACAAGTATTTCCTACGTAAATTGACACGAGCAATCGTACGCTGCCGGCAGAATTCAAATCCGTGCCTCCGTTCCCCTGGAAATCACTAATATGTATGAAAACGTGTTTTACAGTATTCTGGCCCCCAGGATCGCTATCGGGAAAGGAAGACAAGTATTTCCTACGTAAATTGACACGAGGAATCGTACGCTGCCGGCAGAATTCAAATCCGAGCCTCCGTTCCCCTGGAAATCACTAATATGTATGAAAACGTGTTTTACACTATTCTGACCCCCAGGATCGCTATCGGGAAAGGAAGACAAGTATTTCCTACGTAAAATGACACGAGCAATCGTACGCTGCCGGCAGAATTCAAATCCGAGCCTCTGTTCCCCTGGAAATCACTAATATGTATGAAAACGTGTTTTACACTATTCTGGCTCCCAGGATCGCTATCTGGACTTGAAGACAAGTATTTCTTACGTAAAATGGCACGAGCAATCGTACGCTGCCGGCGGAATTCAAATCCGTGCCTCCGTTCCCCTGGAAATCACTAATATGTATGAAAACGTGTTTTACAGTATTCTGGCCCCCAGGATCGCTATCGGGAAAGGAAGACAAGTATTTCCTACGTAAAATGACACGAGCAATCGTACGCTGCCGGCAGAATTCAAATCCGAGCCTCCGTTCCCCTGGAAATCACTAATATGTATGAGAACGTGTTTTACACTATTCTGGCCCCCAGGATCGCTATCGGGAAAGGAAGACAAGTATTTCCTACGTAAAATGACACGAGGAATCGTACGCTGCCGGCAGAATTCAAATCCGAGCCTCCGTGCCTCTGGAAATCACTAATATGTATGAAAACGTGTTTTACAGTATTCTGGCTCCCAGGATCGCTATCTGGACATGAAGACAAGTATTTCCTTCGTAAAATGACACGAGGAATCGTACACTGCCGGCAGAATTCAAATCCGAGCCTCCGTTCCCCTGGAAATCACTAATATGTATGAAAACGTGTTTTACACTATTCTGGCCCCCAGGATCGCTATCGGGAAAGGAAGACAAGTATTTCCTACGTAAAATGACACGAGCAATCGTACGCTGCCGGCAGAATTCAAATCCGAGCCTCCGTTCCCCTGGAAATCACTAATATGTATGAAAACGTGTTTTACACTATTCTGGCCCCCAGGATCGCTATCGGGAAAGGAAGACAAGTATTTCCTACGTAAATTGACACGAGGAATCGTACGCTGCCGGCAGAATTCAAATCCGAGCCTCCGTTCCCCTGGAAATCACTAATATGTATGAAAACGTGTTTTACACTATTCTGGCCCCCAGGATCGCTATCGGGAAAGGAAGACAAGTATTTCCTACGTAAAATGACACGAGCAATCGTACGCTGCCGGCAGAATTCAAATCCGAGCCTCTGTTCCCCTGGAAATCACTAATATGTATGAAAACGTGTTTTACACTATTCTGGGTCCCAGGATCGCTATCGGGAAACGAAGACAAGTATTTCCTACGTAAATTGACACGAGGAATCGTACGCTCCCGGCAGAATTCAAATCCGAGCCTCCGTTCCCCTGGAAATCACTAATATGTATGAAAACGTGTTTTACAGTATTCTGGCTCCCAGGATCGCTATCTGGACTTGAAGACAAGTATTTCCTACGTAAATTGACACGAGGAATCGTACGCTGCCGGCAGAATTCAAATCCGAGCCTCCGTTCCCCTGGAAATCACTAATATGTATGAAAACGTGTTTTACACTATTCTGGCCCCCAGGATCGCTATCGGGAAAGGAAGACAAGTATTTCCTACGTAAAATGACACGAGCAATCGTACGCTGCCGGCAGAATTCAAATCCGAGCCTCCGTTCCCCTGGAAATCACTAATATGTATGAAAACGTGTTTTACACTATTCTGGCCCCCAGGATCGCTATCGGGAAAGGAAGACAAGTATTTCCTACGTAAATTGACACGAGGAATCGTACGCTGCCGGCAGAATTCAAATCCGAGCCTCCGTTCCCCTGGAAATCACTAATATGTATGAAAACGTGTTTTACACTATTCTGGCCCCCAGGATCGCTATCGGGAAAGGAAGACAAGTATTTCCTACGTAAAATGACACGAGCAATCGTACGCTGCCGGCAGAATTCAAATCCGAGCCTCTGTTCCCCTGGAAATCACTAATATGTATGAAAACGTGTTTTACACTATTCTGGGTCCCAGGATCGCTATCGGGAAACGAAGACAAGTATTTCCTACGTAAATTGACACGAGGAATCGTACGCTGCCGGCAGAATTCAAATCCGAGCCTCCGTTCCCCTGGAAATCACTAATATGTATGAAAACGTGTTTTACAGTATTCTGGCTCCCAGGATCGCTATCTGGACTTGAAGACAAGTATTTCCTACGTAAATTGACACGAGGAATCGTACGCTGCCGGCAGAATTCAAATCCGAGCCTCCGTTCCCCTGGAAATCACTAATATGTATGAAAACGTGTTTTACACTATTCTGGCCCCCAGGATCGCTATCGGGAAAGGAAGACAAGTATTTCCTACGTAAAATGACACGAGCAATCGTACGCTGCCGGCAGAATTCAAATCCGTGCCTCCGTTCCCCTGGAAATCACTAATATGTATGAAAACGTGTTTTACAGTATTCTGGCTCCCAGGATCGCTATCTGGACTTGAAGACAAGTATTTCCTACGTAAATTGACACGAGGAATCGTACGCTGCCGGCAGAATTCAAATCCGAGCCTCCGTTCCCCTGGAACTCACTAATATGTATGAAAACGTGTTTTACACGATTCTGGCCCCCAGGATCGCTATCGGGAAAGGAAGACAAGTATTTCCTACGGAAAATGACACGAGGAATCGTACGCTGCCGGCAGAATTCAAATCCGAGCCTCCGTGCCTCTGGAAATCACTAATATGTATGAAAACGTGTTGTACACTATTCTGGCTCCCAGGATCGCTATCTGGACATGAAGACAAGTATTTCCTACGTAAAATGACACGAGGAATCGTACACTGCCGGCAGAATTCAAATTCGAGCCTCCGTTCCCCTGGAAATCACTAATATGTATGAAAACGTGTTTTACAGTATTCTGGCTCCCAGGATCGCTATCTGGACATGAAGACAAGTATTTCCTTCGTAAAATGACACGAGGAATCGTACACTGCCGGCAGAATTCAAATCCGAGCCTCCGTTCCCCTGGAAATCACTAATATGTATGAAAACGTGTTTTACACTATTCTGGGTCCCAGGATCGCTATCGGGAAACGAAGACAAGTATTTCCTACGTAAATTGACACGAGCAATCGTACGCTGCCGGCAGAATTCAAATCCGAGCCTCCGTTCCCCTGGAAATCACTAATATGTATGAAAACGTGTTTTACACTATTCTGGCCCCCAGGATCGCTATCGGGAAAGGAAGACAAGTATTTCCTACGTAAAATGACACGAGGAATCGTACGCTGCCGGCAGAATTCAAATCCGAGCCTCCGTTCCCCTGGAAATCACTAATATGTATGAAAACGTGTTTTACACTATTCTGGCCCCCAGGATCGCTATCGGGAAAGGAAGACAAGTATTTCCTACGTAAATTGACACGAGGAATCGTACGCTGCCGGCAGAATTCAAATCCGAGCCTCCGTTCCCCTCGAAATCACTAATATGTATGAAAACGTGTTGTACAGTATTCTGGCCCCCAGGATCGCTATCGGGAAAGGAAGACAAGTATTTCCTACGTAAAATGACACGAGCAATCGTACGCTGCCGGCAGAATTCAAATCCGAGCCTCCGTTCCCCTGGAAATCACTAATATGTATGAGAACGTGTTTTACACTATTCTGGCCCCCAGGATCGCTATCGGGAAAGGAAGACAAGTATTTCCTACGTAAAATGACACGAGGAATCGTACGCTGCCGGCAGAATTCAAATCCGAGCCTCCGTGCCTCTGGAAATCACTAATATGTATGAAAACGTGTTTTACAGTATTCTGGCTCGCAGGATCGCTATCTGGACATGAAGACAAGTATTTCCTTCGTAAAATGACACGAGGAATCGTACACTGCCGGCAGAATTCAAATCCGAGCCTCCGTTCCCCTGGAAATCACTAATATGTATGAAAACGTGTTTTACACTATTCTGGCCCCCAGGATCGCTATCGGGAAAGGAAGACAAGTATTTCCTACGTAAAATGACACGAGCAATCGTACGCTGCCGGCAGAATTCAAATCCGAGCCTCCGTTCCCCTGGAAATCACTAATATGTCTGAAAACGTGTTTTACACTATTCTGGCCCCCAGGATCGCTATCGGGAAAGGAAGACAAGTATTTCCTACGTAAATTGACACGAGGAATCGTACGCTGCCGGCAGAATTCAAATCCGAGCCTCCGTTCCCCTGGAAATCACTAATATGTATGAAAACGTGTTTTACACTATTCTGGCCCCCAGGATCGCTATCGGGAAAGGAAGACAAGTATTTCCTACGTAAAATGACACGAGCAATCGTACGCTGCCGGCAGAATTCAAATCCGAGCCTCCGTTCCCCTGGAAATCACTAATATGTATGAAAACGTGTTTTACTGTATTCTGGCTCCCAGGATCGCTATCTGGACTTGAAGACAAGTATTTCTTACGTAAAATGACACGAGCAATCGTACGCTGCCGGCAGAATTCAAATCCGTGCCTCCGTTCCCCTGGAAATCACTAATATGTATGAAAACGTGTTTTACACTATTCTGGCCCCCCAGGATCGCTATCGGGAAAGGAAGACAAGTATTTCCTACGTAAAATGACACGAGGAATCGTACGCTGCCGGCAGAATTCAAATCCGAGCCTCCGTTCCCCTGGAAATCACTAATATGTATGAAAACGTGTTGTACAGTATTCTGGCTCCCAGGATCGCTATCTGGACATGAAGACAAGTATTTCCTACGTAAAATGACACGAGCAATCGTACGCTGCCGGCAGAATTCAAATCCGAGCCTCTGTTCCCCTGGAAATCACTAATATGTATGAAAACGTGTTTTACACTATTCTGGGTCCCAGGATCGCTATCGGGAAAGGAAGACAAGTATTTCCTACGTAAAATGACACGAGCAATCGTACGCTGCCGGCAGAATTCAAATCCGTGCCTCCGTTCCCCTGGAAATCACTAATATGTATGAAAACGTGTTTTACAGTATTCTGGCCCCCAGGATCGCTATCGGGAAAGGAAGACAAGTATTTCCTACGTAAAATGACACGAGCAATCGTACGCTGCCGGCAGAATTCAAATCCGAGCCTCTGTTCCCCTGGAAATCACTAATATGTATGAAAACGTGTTTTACAGTATTCTGGCTCCCAGGATCGCTATATGGACATGAAGACAAGTATTTCCTACGTAAATTGACACGAGGAATCGTACGCTGCCGGCAGAATTCAAATCCGAGCCTCCGTTCCCCTGGAAATCACTAATATGTATGAAAACGTGTTTTACAGTATTCTGGCCCCCAGGATCGCTATCTGGACATGAAGACAAGTATTTCCTTCGTAAAATGACACGAGGAATCGTACACTGCCGGCAGAATTCAAATCCGAGCCTCCGTTCCCCTGGAAATCACTAATATGTATGAAAACGTGTTTTACAGTATTCTGGCCCCCAGGATCGCTATCGGGAAAGGAAGACAAGTATTTCCTACGGAAAATGACACGAGGAATCGTACGCTGCCGGTAGAATTCAAATCCGAGCCTCCGTGCCTCTGGAAATCACTAATATGTATGAAAACGTGTTGTACACTATTCTGGCTCCCAGGATCGCTATCTGGACATGAAGACAAGTATTTCCTACGTAAAATGACACGAGGAATCGTACACTGCCGGCAGAATTCAAATCCGAGCCTCCGTTCCCCTGGAAATCACTAATATGTATGAAAACGTGTTTTACACTATTCTGGCCCCCAGGATCGCTATCGGGAAAGGAAGACAAGTATTTCCTACGTAAAATGACACGAGGAATCGTACGCTGCCGGCAGAATTCAAATCCGAGCCTCCGTGCCTCTGGAAATCACTAATATGTATGAAAACGTGTTTTACAGTATTCTGGCTCCCAGGATCGCTATCTGGACATGAAGACAAGTATTTCCTTCGTAAAATGACACGAGGAATCGTACACTGCCGGCAGAATTCAAATCCGAGCCTCCGTTCCCCTGGAAATCACTAATATGTATGAAAACGTGTTTTACACTATTCTGGGTCCCAGGATCGCTATCGGGAAACGAAGACAAGTATTTCCTACGTAAATTGACACGAGCAATCGTACGCTGCCGGCAGAATTCAAATCCGAGCCTCCGTTCCCCTGGAAATCGCTAATATGTATGAAAACGTGTTTTACAGTATTCTGGCTCCCAGGATCGCTATATGAACATGAAGACAAGTATTTCCTACGTAAAATGACACGAGGAATCGTACGCTGCCGGCAGAATTCAAATCCGAGCCTCCGTGCCTCTGGAAATCACTAATATGTATGAAAACGTGTTTTACACTATTCTGGCCCCCAGGATCGCTATCGGGAAAGGAAGACAAGTATTTCCTACGTAAAATGACACGAGGAATCGTACGCTGCCGGCAGAATTCAAATCCGAGCCTCCGTTCCCCTGGAAATCACTAATATGTATGAAAACGTGTTTTACAGTATTCTGGCTCCCAGGATCGCTATATGGACATGAAGACAAGTATTTCCTACGTAAATTGACACGAGGAATCGTACGCTGCTGGCAGAATTCAAATCCGAGCCTCCGTTCCCCTCGAAATCACTAATATGTATGAAAACGTGTTGTACAGTATTCTGGCCCCCAGGATCGCTATCGGGAAAGGAAGACAAGTATTTCCTACGTAAAATGACACGAGCAATCGTACGCTGCCGGCAGAATTCAAATCCGAGCCTCCGTTCCCCTGGAAATCACTAATATGTATGAAAACGTGTTTTACACTATTCTGGCCCCCAGGATCGCTATCGGGAAAGGAAGACAAGTATTTCCTACGTAAAATGACACGAGGAATCGTACGCTGCCGGCAGAATTCAAATCCGAGCCTCCGTGCCTCTGGAAATCACTAATATGTATGAAAACGTGTTTTACAGTATTCTGGCTCCCAGGATCGCTATCTGGACATGAAGACAAGTATTTCCTTCGTAAAATGACACGAGGAATCGTACACTGCCGGCAGAATTCAAATCCGAGCCTCCGTTCCCCTGGAAATCACTAATATGTATGAAAACGTGTTTTACACTATTCTGGGTCCCAGGATCGCTATCGGGAAACGAAGACAAGTATTTCCTACGTAAATTGACACGAGCAATCGTACGCTGCCGGCAGAATTCAAATCCGAGCCTCCGTTCCCCTGGAAATCGCTAATATGTATGAAAACGTGTTTTACAGTATTCTGGCTCCCAGGATCGCTATATGAACATGAAGACAAGTATTTCCTACGTAAAATGACACGAGGAATCGTACGCTGCCGGCAGAATTCAAATCCGAGCCTCCGTTCCCCTGGAAATCACTAATATGTATGAAAACGTGTTTTACAGTATTCTGGCCCCGAGGATCGCTATCGGGAAAGGAAGACAAGTATTTCCTACGTAAAATGACACGAGCAATCGTACGCTGCCGGCAGAATTCAAATCCGAGCCTCTGTTCCCCTGGAAATCACTAATGTATGAAAACGTGTTTTACACTATTCTGGGTCCCAGGATCGCTATCGGGAAAGGAAGACAAGTATTTCCTACGTAAATTGACACGAGGAATCGTACGCTGCCGGCAGAATTCAAATCCGAGCCTCCGTTCCCCTGGAAATCACTAATATGTATGAAAACGTGTTTTACACTATTCTGGCCCCCAGGATCGCTATCGGGAAAGGAAGACAAGTATTTCCTACGTAAAATGACACGAGCAATCGTACGCTGCCGGCAGAATTCAAATCCGAGCCTCTGTTCCCCTGGAAATCACTAATATGTATGAAAACGTGTTTTACACTATTCTGGGTCCCAGGATCGCTATCGGGAAACGAAGACAAGTATTTCCTACGTAAATTGACACGAGGAATCGTACGCTGCCGGCAGAATTCAAATCCGAGCCTCTGTTCCCCTGGAAATCACTAATATGTATGAAAACGTGTTTTACAGTATTCTGGCCCCCAGGATCGCTATCGGGAAAGGTAGACAAGTATTTCCTACGTAAAATGACACGAGCAATCGTACGCTGCCGGCAGAATTCAAATCCGAGCCTCTGTTCCCCTGGAAATCACTAATATGTATGAAAACGTGTTTTACACTATTCTGGGTCCCAGGATCGCTATCGGGAAACGAAGACAAGTATTTCCTACGTAAATTGACACGAGGAATCGTACGCTGCCGGCAGAATTCAAATCCGAGCCTCCGTTCCCCTGGAAATCACTAATATGTATGAAAACGTGTTTTACAGTATTCTGGCTCCCAGGATCGCTATCTGGACTTGAAGACAAGTATTTCCTACGTAAATTGACACGAGGAATCGTACGCTGCCGGCAGAATTCAAATCCGAGCCTCCGTTCCCCTGGAAATAACTAATATGTATGAAAACGTGTTTTACACTATTCTGGCCCCCAGGATCGCTATCGGGAAAGGAAGACAAGTATTTCCTACGTAAAATGACACGAGCAATCGTACGCTGCCGGCAGAATTAAAATCCGTGCCTCCGTTCCCCTGGAAATCACTAATATGTATGAAAACGTGTTTTACAGTATTCTGGCCCCCAGGATCGCTATCGGGAAAGGAAGACAAGTATTTCCTACGTAAAATGACACGAGCAATCGTACGCTGCCGGCAGAATTCAAATCCGTGCCTCCGTTCCCCTGGAAATCACTAATATGTATGAAAACGTGTTTTACAGTATTCTGGCCCCCAGGATCGCTATCGGGAAAGGAAGACAAGTATTTCCTACGTAAAATGACACGAGCAATCGTACGCTGCCGGCAGAATTCAAATCCGAGCCTCTGTTCCCCTGGAAATCACTAATATGTATGAAAACGTGTTTTACAGTATTCTGGCTCCCAGGATCGCTATATGGACATGAAGACAAGTATTTCCTACGTAAATTGACACGAGGAATCGTACGCTGCCGGCAGAATTCAAATCCGAGCCTCCGTTCCCCTGGAAATCACTAATATGTATGAAAACGTGTTTTACACTATTCTGGCCCCCAGGATCGCTATCGGGAAAGGAAGACAAGTATTTCCTACGTAAAATGACACGAGGAATCGTACGCTGCCGGCAGAATTCAAATCCGAGCCTCCGTTCCCCTGGAAATCACTAATATGTATGAAAACGTGTTTTACAGTATTCTGGCTCCCAGGATCGCTATATGGACATGAAGACAAGTATTTCCTACGTAAATTGACACGAGGAATCGTACGCTGCCGGCAGAATTCAAATCCGAGCCTCCGTTCCCCTGGAAATCACTAATATGTATGAAAACGTGTTTTACACTATTCTGGCCCCCAGGATCGCTATCGGGAAAGGAAGACAAGTATTTCCTACGTAAAATGACACAAGCAATCGTACGCTGCCGGCAGAATTCAAATCCGAGCCTCCGTTCCCCTGGAAATCACTAATATGTATGAAAACGTGTTTTACTGTATTCTGGCTCCCAGGATCGCTATCTGGACTTGAAGACAAGTATTTCTTACGTAAAATGACACGAGCAATCGTACGCTGCCGGCAGAATTCAAATCCGTGCCTCCGTTCCCCTGGAAATCACTAATATGTATGAAAACGTGTTTTACACTATTCTGGCCACCCAGGATCGCTATCGGGAAAGGAAGACAAGTATTTCCTACGTAAAATGACACGAGGAATCGTACGCTGCCGGCAGAATTCAAATCCGAGCCTCCGTTCCCCTGGAAATCACTAATATGTATGAAAACGTGTTTTACAGTATTCTGGCCCCCAGGATCGCTATCGGAAAAGGAAGACAAGTATTTCCTACGTAAAATGACACGAGCAATCGTACGCTGCCGGCAGAATTCAAATCCGAGCCTCTGTTCCCCTGGAAATCACTAATATGTATGAAAACGTGTTTTACACTATTCTGGGTCCCAGGATCGCTATCGGGAAACGAAGACAAGTATTTCCTACGTAAATTGACACGAGCAATCGTACGCTGCCGTCAGAATTCAAATCCGAGCCTCCGTTCCCCTGGAAATCACTAATATGTATGAAAACGTGTTTTACACTATTCTGGGTCCCAGGATCGCTATCGGGAAACGAAGACAAGTATTTCCTACGTAAATTGACACGAGGAATCGTACGCTGCCGGTAGAATTCAAATCCGAGCCTCTGTTCCCCTGGAAATCACTAATATGTATGAAAACGTGTTTTACACTATTCTGGCCCCCAGGATCGCTATCGGGAAAGGAAGACAAGTATTTCCTACGTAAAATGACACGAGCAATCGTACGCTGCCGGCAGAATTCAAATCCGAGCCTCCGTTCCCCTGGAAATCACTAATATGTATGAAAACGTGTTTTACTGTATTCTGGCTCCCAGGATCGCTATCTGGACTTGAAGACAAGTATTTCTTACGTAAAATGACACGAGCAATCGTACGCTGCCGGCAGAATTCAAATCCGAGCCTCCGTTCCCCTGGAAATCACTAATATGTATGAAAACGTGTTGTACAGTATTCTGGCTCCCAGGATCGCTATCTGGACATGAAGACAAGTATTTCCTACGTAAAATGACACGAGCAATCGTACGCTGCCGGCAGAATTCAAATCCGAGCCTCTGTTCCCCTGGAAATCACTAATATGTATGAAAACGTGTTTTACACTATTCTGGGTCCCAGGATCGCTATCGGGAAACGAAGACAAGTATTTCCTACGTAAATTGACACGAGGAATCGTACGCTGCCGGCAGAATTCAAATCCGAGCCTCCGTTCCCCTGGAAATCACTAATATGTATGAAAACGTGTTTTACAGTATTCTGGCCCCCAGGATCGCTATCGGGAAAGGAAGACAAGTATTTCCTACGTAAAATGACACGAGGAATCGTACGCTGCCAGCAGAATTCAAATCCGAGCCTCCGTGCCTCTGGAAATCACTAATATGTATGAAAACGTGTTTTACAGTATTCTGGCTCCCAGGATCGCTATCGGGAAACGAAGACAAGTATTTCCTACGTAAATTGACACGAGCAATCGTACGCTGCCGGCAGAATTCAAATCCGAGCCTCCGTTCCCCTGGAAATCACTAATATGTATGAAAACGTGTTTTACACTATTCTGGCCCCCAGGATCGCTATCGGGAAAGGAAGACAAGTATTTCCTACGTAAAATGACACGAGGAATCGTACGCTGCCGGCAGAATTCAAATCCGAGCCTCCGTTCCCCTGGAACTCACTAATATGTATGAAAACGTGTTTTACACGATTCTGGCCCCCAGGATCGCTATCGGGAAAGGAAGACAAGTATTTCCTACGTAAAATGACACGAGCAATCGTACGCTGCCGGCAGAATTCAAATCCGAGCCTCTGTTCCCCTGGAAATCACTAATATGTATGAAAACGTGTTTTACACTATTCTGGGTCCCAGGATCGCTATCGGGAAAGGAAGACAAGTATTTCCTACGTAAAATGACACGAGGAATCGTACGCTGCCGGCAGAATTCAAATCCGAGCCTCCGTGCCTCTGGAAATCACTAATATGTATGAAAACGTGTTTTACACTATTCTGGCTCCCAGGATCGCTATCTGGACTTGAAGACAAGTATTTCTTACGTAAAATGACACGAGCAATCGTACGCTGCGGGCAGAATTCAAATCCGAGCCTCCGTTCCCCTGGAAATCACTAATATGTACGAAAACGTGTTCTACACTACTCTGGCCCCCAGGATCGCTATCGGGAAAGGAAGACAAGTATTTCCTACGTAAATTGACACGAGGAATCGTACGCTGCCGGCAGAATTCAAATCCGTGCCTCCGTTCCCCTGGAAATCACTAATATGTATGAAAACGTGTTTTACAGTATTCTGGCCCCCAGGATCGCTATCGGGAAAGGAAGACAAGTATTTCCTACGGAAAATGACACGAGCAATCGTACGCTGCCGGCAGAATTCAAATCCGAGCCTCCGTTCCCCTGGAAATCACTAATATGTATGAAAACGTGTTTTACTGTATTCTGGCTCCCAGGATCGCTATCTGGACTTGAAGACAAGTATTTCTTACGTAAAATGACACGAGCAATCGTACGCTGCCGGCAGAATTCAAATCCGTGCCTCTGTTCCCCTGGAAATCACTAATATGTATGAAAACGTGTTTTACACTATTCTGGCCCCCCAGGATCGCTATCGGGAAAGGAAGACAAGTATTTCCTACGTAAAATGACACGAGGAATCGTACGCTGCCGGCAGAATTCAAATCCGAGCCTCCGTTCCCCTGGAAATCACTAATATGTATGAAAACGTGTTGTACAGTATTCTGGCTCCCAGGATCGCTATCTGGACATGAAGACAAGTATTTCCTACGTAAAATGACACGAGCAATCGTACGCTGCCGGCAGAATTCAAATCCGAGCCTCTGTTCCCCTGGAAATCACTAATATGTATGAAAACGTGTTTTACACTATTCTGGGTCCCAGGATCGCTATCGGGAAACGAAGACAAGTATTTCCTACGTAAATTGACACGAGGAATCGTACGCTGCCGGCAGAATTCAAATCCGAGCCTCCGTTCCCCTGGAAATCACTAATATGTATGAAAACGTGTTTTACAGTATTCTGGCCCCCAGGATCGCTATCGGGAAAGGAAGACAAGTATTTCCTACGTAAAATGACACGAGGAATCGTACGCTGCCGGCAGAATTCAAATCCCAGCCTCCGTGCCTCTGGAAATCACTAATATGTATGAAAACGTGTTTTACAGTATTCTAGCTCCCAGGATCGCTATCTGGACATGAAGACAAGTATTTCCTTCGTAAAATGACACGAGGAATCGTACACTGCCGGCAGAATTCAAATCCGAGCCTCCGTTCCCCTGGAAATCACTAATATGTATGAAAACGTGTTTTACACTATTCTGGGTCCCAGGATCGCTATCGGGAAACGAAGACAAGTATTTCCTACGTAAATTGACACGAGCAATCGTACGCTGCCGGCAGAATTCAAATCCGAGCCTCCGTTCCCCTGGAAATCACTAATATGTATGAAAACGTGTTTTACACTATTCTGGCCCCCAGGATCGCTATCGGGAAAGGAAGACAAGTATTTCCTACGTAAAACGACACGAGGAATCGTACGCTGCCGGCAGAATTCAAATCCGAGCCTCCGTTCCCCTGGAACTCACTAATATGTATGAAAACGTGTTTTACACGATTCTGGCCCCCAGGATCGCTATCGGGAAAGGAAGACAAGTATTTCCTACGTAAAATGACACGAGCAATCGTACGCTGCCGGCAGAATTCAAATCCGAGCCTCTGTTCCCCTGGAAATCACTAATATGTATGAAAACGTGTTTTACACTATTCTGGGTCCCAGGATCGCTATCGGGAAAGGAAGACAAGTATTTCCTACGTAAAATGACACGAGGAATCGTACGCTGCCGGCAGAATTCAAATCGGAGCCTCCGTGCCTCTGGAAATCACTAATATGTATGAAAACGTGTTTTACACTATTCTGGCTCCCAGGATCGCTATCTGGACTTGAAGACAAGTATTTCTTACGTAAAATGACACGAGCAATCGTACGCTGCCGGCAGAATTCAAATCCGAGCCTCCGTTCCCCTGGAAATCACTAATATGTACGAAAACGTGTTCTACACTACTCTGGCCCCCAGGATCGCTATCGGGAAAGGAAGACAAGTATTTCCTACGTAAATTGACACGAGGAATCGTACGCTGCCGGCAGAATTCAAATCCGTGCCTCCGTTCCCCTGGAAATCACTAATATGTATGAAAACGTGTTTTACAGTATTCTGGCCCCCAGGATCGCTATCGGGAAAGGAAGACAAGTATTTCCTACGGAAAATGACACGAGGAATCGTACGCTGCCGGCAGAATTCAAATCCGAGCCTCCGTGCCTCTGGAAATCACTAATATGTATGAAAACGTGTTTTACACTATTCTGACTCCCAGGATCGCTATCTGGACTTGAAGACAAGTATTTCTTACGTAAAATGACACGAGCAATCGTACGCTGCCGGCAGAATTCAAATCCGAGCCTCCGTTCCCCTGGAAATCACTAATATGTACGAAAACGTGTTCTACACTACTCTGGCCCCCAGGATCGCTATCGGGAAAGGAAGACAAGTATTTCCTACGTAAATTGACACGAGGAATCGTACGCTGCCGGCAGAATTCAAATCCGTGCCTCCGTTCCCCAGGAAATCACTAATATGTATGAAAACGTGTTTTACAGTATTCTGGCCCCCAGGATCGCTATCGGGAAAGGAAGACAAGTATTTCCTACGGAAAATGACACGAGGAATCGTACGCTGCCGGCAGAATTCAAATCCGAGCCTCCGTGCCTCTGGAAATCACTAATATGTATGAAAACGTGTTGTACACTATTCTGGCTCCCAGGATCGCTATCTGGACATGAAGACAAGTATTTCCTACGTAAAATGACACGAGGAATCGTACACTGCCGGCAGAATTCAAATTCGAGCCTCCGTTCCCCTGGAAATCACTAATATGTATGAAAACGTGTTTTACACTATTCTGGCCCCCAGGATCGCTATCGGGAAAGGAAGACAAGTATTTCCTACGTAAAATGACACGAGGAATCGTACGCTGCCGGCAGAATTCAAATCCGAGCCTCCGTGCCTCTGGAAATCACTAATATGTATGAAAACGTGTTTTACAGTATTCTGGCTCCCAGGATCGCTATCTGGACATGAAGACAAGTATTTCCTTCGTAAAATGACACGAGGAATCGTACACTGCCGGCAGAATTCAAATCCGAGCCTCCGTTCCCCTGGAAATCACTAATATGTATGAAAACGTGTTTTACACTATTCTGGGTCCCAGGATCGCTATCTGGACATGAAGACAAGTATTTCCTACGTAAAATGACACGAGCAATCGTACGCTGCCGGCAGAATTCAAATCCGAGCCTCTGTTCCCCTGGAAATCACTAATATGTATGAAAACGTGTTTTACACTATTCTGGGTCCCAGGATCGCTATCGGGAAACGAAGACAAGTATTTCCTACGTAAATTGACACGAGGAATCGTACGCTGCCGGCAGAATTCAAATCCGAGCCTCCGTGCCTCTGGAAATCACTAATATGTATGAAAACGTGTTTTACAGTATTCTGGCTCCCAGGATCGCTATCTGGACATGAAGACAAGTATTTCCTTCGTAAAATGACACGAGGAATCGTACACTGTCGGCAGAATTCAAATCCGAGCCTCCGTTCCCCTGGAAATCACTAATATGTATGAAAACGTGTTTTACACTATTCTGGGTCCCAGGATCGCTATCGGGAAACGAAGACAAGTATTTCCTACGTAAATTGACACGAGCAATCGTACGCTGCCGGCAGAATTCAAATCCGAGCCTCCGTTCCCCTGGAAATCACTAATATGTATGAAAACGTGTTTTACACTATTCTGGCCCCCAGGATCGCTATCGGGAAAGGAAGACAAGTATTTCCTACGTAAAATGACACGAGGAATCGTACGCTGCCGGCAGAATTCAAATCCGAGCCTCCGTTCCCCTGGAACTCACTAATATGTATGAAAACGTGTTTTACACGATTCTGGCCCCCAGGATCGCTATCGGGAAAGGAAGACAAGTATTTCCTACGTAAAATGACACGAGCAATCGTACGCTGCCGGCAGAATTCAAATCCGAGCCTCTGTTCCCCTGGAAATCACTAATATGTATGAAAACGTGTTTTACACTATTCTGGGTCCCAGGATCGCTATCGGGAAAGGAAGACAAGTATTTCCTACGTAAAATGACACGAGCAATCGTACGCTGCGGGCAGAATTCAAATCCGAGCCTCCGTTCCCCTGGAAATCACTAATATGTACGAAAACGTGTTCTACACTACTCTGGCCCCCAGGATCGCTATCGGGAAAGGAAGACAAGTATTTCCTACGTAAATTGACACGAGGAATCGTACGCTGCCGGCAGAATTCAAATCCGTGCCTCCGTTCCCCTGGAAATCACTAATATGTATGAAAACGTGTTTTACAGTATTCTGGCCCCCAGGATCGCTATCGGGAAAGGAAGACAAGTATTTCCTACGGAAAATGACACGAGGAATCGTACGCTGCCGGCAGAATTCAAATCCGAGCCTCCGTGCCTCTGGAAATCACTAATATGTATGAAAACGTGTTGTACACTATTCTGGCTCCCAGGATCGCTATCTGGACATGAAGACAAGTATTTCCTACGTAAATTGACACGAGGAATCGTACGCTGCCGGCAGAATTCAAATCCGAGCCTCCGTTCCCCTGGAAATCACTAATATGTATGAAAACGTGTTTTACACTATTCTGGCCCCCAGGATCGCTATCGGGAAAGGAAGACAAGTATTTCCTACGTAAAATGACACGAGCAATCGTACGCTGCCGGCAGAATTCAAATCCGTGCCTCCGTTCCCCTGGAAATCACTAATATGTATGAAAACGTGTTTTACAGTATTCTGGCCCCCAGGATCGCTATCGGGAAAGGAAGACAAGTATTTCCTACGTAAAATGACACGAGCAATCGTACGCTGCCAGCAGAATTCAAATCCGTGCCTCCGTTCCCCTGGAAATCACTAATATGTATGAAAACGTGTTTTACAGTATTCTGGCCCCCAGGATCGCTATCGGGAAAGGAAGACAAGTATTTCCTACGTAAAATGACACGAGCAATCGTACGGTGCCGGCAGAATTCAAATCCGAGCCTCTGTTCCCCTGGAAATCACTAATATGTATGAAAACGTGTTTTACAGTATTCTGGCTCCCAGGATCGCTATATGGACATGAAGACAAGTATTTCCTACGTAAATTGACACGAGGAATCGTACGCTGCCGGCAGAATTCAAATCCGAGCCTCCGTTCCCCGGGAAATCACTAATATGTATGGAAACGTGTTTTACACTATTCTGGCCCCCAGGATCGCTATCTGGACTTGAAGACAAGTATTTCTTACGTAAAATGACACGAGCAATCGTACGCTGCCGGCAGAATTCAAATCCGAGCCTCCGTTCCCCTGGAAATCACTAATATGTATGAAAACGTGTTTTACAGTATTCTGGCTCCCAGGATCGCTATATGGACATGAAGACAAGTATTTCCTACGTAAATTGACACGAGGAATCGTACGCTGCCGGCAGAATTCAAATCCGAGCCTCCGTTCCCCTGGAAATCACTAATATGTATGGAAACGTGTTTTACACTATTCTGGCCCCCAGGATCGCTATCTGGACTTGAAGACAAGTATTTCTTACGTAAAATGACACGAGCAATCGTACGCTGCCGGCAGAATTCAAATCCGAGCCTCCGTTCCCCTGGAAATCACTAATATGTATGAAAACGTGTTGTACAGTATTCTGGCTCCCAGGATCGCTATCTGGACATGAAGACAAGTATTTCCTACGTAAAATGACACGAGCAATCGTACGCTGCCGGCAGAATTCAAATCCGAGCCTCTGTTCCCCTGGAAATCACTAATATGTATGAAAACGTGTTTTACACTATTCTGGGTCCCAGGATCGCTATCGGGAAACGAAGACAAGTATTTCCTACGTAAATTGACACGAGGAATCGTACGCTGCCGGCAGAATTCAAATCCGAGCCTCCGTTCCCCTGGAAATCACTAATATGTATGAAAACGTGTTTTACAGTATTCTGGCCCCCAGGATCGCTATCGGGAAAGGAAGACAAGTATTTCCTACGTAAAATGACGCGAGGAATCATACGCTGCCGGCAGAATTCAAATCCGAGCCTCCGTGCCTCTGGAAATCACTAATATGTATGAAAACGTGTTTTACAGTATTCTGGCTCCCAGGATCGCTATCTGGACATGAAGACAAGTATTTCCTTCGTAAAATGACACGAGGAATCGTACACTGCCGGCAGAATTCAAATCCGAGCCTCCGTTCCCCTGGAAATCACTAATATGTATGAAAACGTGTTTTACACTATTCTGGGTCCCAGGATCGCTATCGGGAAACGAAGACAAGTATTTCCTACGTAAATTGACACGAGCAATCGTACGCTGCCGGCAGAATTCAAATCCGAGCCTCCGTTCCCCTGGAAATCACTAATATGTATGAAAACGTGTTTTACACTATTCTGGCCCCCAGGATCGCTATCGGGAAAGGAAGACAAGTATTTCCTACGTAAAATGACACGAGGAATCGTACGCTGCCGGCAGAATTCAAATCCGAGCCTCCGTTCCCCTGGAACTCACTAATATGTATGAAAACGTGTTTTACACGATTCTGGCCCCCAGGATCGCTATCGGGAAAGGAAGACAAGTATTTCCTACGTAAAATGACACGAGCAATCGTACGCTGCCGGCAGAATTCAAATCCGAGCCTCTGTTCCCCTGGAAATCACTAATATGTATGAAAACGTGTTTTACACTATTCTGGGTCCCAGGATCGCTATCGGGAAAGGAAGACAAGTATTTCCTACGTAAAATGACACGAGGAATCGTACGCTGCCGGCAGAATTCAAATCCGAGCCTCCGTGCCTCTGGAAATCACTAATATGTATGAAAACGTGTTTTACACTATTCTGGCTCCCAGGATCGCTATCTGGACTTGAAGACAAGTATTTCTTACGTAAAATGACACGAGCAATCGTACGCTGCGGGCAGAATTCAAATCCGAGCCTCCGTTCCCCTGGAAATCACTAATATGTACGAAAACGTGTTCTACACTACTCTGGCCCCCAGGATCGCTATCGGGAAAGGAAGACAAGTATTTCCTACGTAAATTGACACGAGGAATCGTACGCTGCCGGCAGAATTCAAATCCGAGCCTCCGTTCCCCTGGAAATCACTAATATGTATGAAAACGTGTTTTACAGTATTCTGGCCCCCAGGATCGCTATCGGGAAAGGAAGACAAGTATTTCCTACGTAAAATGACACGAGGAATCGTACGCTGCCGGCAGAATTCAAATCCGAGCCTCCGTGCCTCTGGAAATCACTAATATGTATGAAAACGTGTTTTACACTATTCTGGCTCCCAGGATCGCTATCTGGACTTGAAGACAAGTATTTCTTACGTAAAATGACACGAGCAATCGTACGCTGCGGGCAGAATTCAAATCCGAGCCTCCGTTCCCCTGGAAATCACTAATATGTACGAAAACGTGTTCTACACTACTCTGGCCCCCAGGATCGCTATCGGGAAAGGAAGACAAGTATTTCCTACGTAAATTGACACGAGGAATCGTACGCTGCCGGCAGAATTCAAATCCGTGCCTCCGTTCCCCTGGAAATCACTAATATGTATGAAAACGTGTTTTACAGTATTCTGGCCCCCAGGATCGCTATCGGGAAAGGAAGACAAGTATTTCCTACGGAAAATGACACGAGCAATCGTACGCTGCCGGCAGAATTCAAATCCGAGCCTCCGTTCCCCTGGAAATCACTAATATGTATGAAAACGTGTTTTACTGTATTCTGGCTCCCAGGATCGCTATCTGGACTTGAAGACAAGTATTTCTTACGTAAAATGACACGAGCAATCGTACGCTGCCGGCAGAATTCAAATCCGTGCCTCCGTTCCCCTGGAAATCACTAATATGTATGAAAACGTGTTTTACACTATTCTGGCCCCCCAGGATCGCTATCGGGAAAGGAAGACAAGTATTTCCTACGTAAAATGACACGAGGAATCGTACGCTGCCGGCAGAATTCAAATCCGAGCCTCCGTTCCCCTGGAAATCACTAATATGTATGAAAACGTGTTGTACAGTATTCTGGCTCCCAGGATCGCTATCTGGACATGAAGACAAGTATTTCCTACGTAAAATGACACGAGCAATCGTACGCTGCCGGCAGAATTCAAATCCGAGCCTCTGTTCCCCTGGAAATCACTAATATGTATGAAAACGTGTTTTACACTATTCTGGGTCCCAGGATCGCTATCGGGAAACGAAGACAAGTATTTCCTACGTAAATTGACACGAGGAATCGTACGCTGCCGGCAGAATTCAAATCCGAGCCTCCGTTCCCCTGGAAATCACTAATATGTATGAAAACGTGTTTTACAGTATTCTGGCCCCCAGGATCGCTATCGGGAAAGGAAGACAAGTATTTCCTACGTAAAATGACACGAGGAATCGTACGCTGCCGGCAGAATTCAAATCCCAGCCTCCGTGCCTCTGGAAATCACTAATATGTATGAAAACGTGTTTTACAGTATTCTGGCTCCCAGGATCGCTATCTGGACATGAAGACAAGTATTTCCTTCGTAAAATGACACGAGGAATCGTACACTGCCGGCAGAATTCAAATCCGAGCCTCTGTTCCCCTGGAAATCACTAATATGTATGAAAACGTGTTTTACACTATTCTGGCCCCCCAGGATCGCTATCGGGAAAGGAAGACAAGTATTTCCTACGTAAAATGACACGAGGAATCGTACGCTGCCGGCAGAATTCAAATCCGAGCCTCCGTTCCCCTGGAAATCACTAATATGTATGAAAACGTGTTTTACACTATTCTGGGTCCCAGGATCGCTATCTGGACTTGAAGACAAGTATTTCTTACGTAAAATGACACGAGCAATCGTACGCTGCGGGCAGAATTCAAATCCGAGCCTCCGTTCCCCTGGAAATCACTAATATGTATGAAAACGTGTTTTACTGTATTCTGGCTCCCAGGATCGCTATCTGGACTTGAAGACAAGTATTTCTTACGTAAAATGACACGAGCAATCGTACGCTGCCGGCAGAATTCAAATCCGTGCCTCCGTTCCCCTGGAAATCACTAATATGTATGAAAACGTGTTTTACACTATTCTGGCCCCCCAGGATCGCTATCGGGAAAGGAAGACAAGTATTTCCTACGTAAAATGACACGAGGAATCGTACGCTGCCGGCAGAATTCAAATCCGAGCCTCCGTTCCCCTGGAAATCACTAATATGTATGAAAACGTGTTGTACAGTATTCTGGCTCCCAGGATCGCTATCTGGACATGAAGACAAGTATTTCCTACGTAAAATGACACGAGCAATCGTACGCTGCCGGCAGAATTCAAATCCGAGCCTCTGTTCCCCTGGAAATCACTAATATGTATGAAAACGTGTTTTACACTATTCTGGGTCCCAGGATCGCTATCGGGAAACGAAGACAAGTATTTCCTACGTAAATTGACACGAGGAATCGTACGCTGCCGGCAGAATTCAAATCCGAGCCTCCGTTCCCCTGGAAATCACTAATATGTATGAAAACGTGTTTTACAGTATTCTGGCCCCCAGGATCGCTATCGGGAAAGGAAGACAAGTATTTCCTACGTAAAATGACACGAGGAATCGTACGCTGCCGGCAGAATTCAAATCCCAGCCTCCGTGCCTCTGGAAATCACTAATATGTATGAAAACGTGTTTTACAGTATTCTGGCTCCCAGGATCGCTATCTGGACATGAAGACAAGTATTTCCTTCGTAAAATGACACGAGGAATCGTACACTGCCGGCAGAATTCAAATCCGAGCCTCTGTTCCCCTGGAAATCACTAATATGTATGAAAACGTGTTTTACACTATTCTGGCCCCCCAGGATCGCTATCGGGAAAGGAAGACAAGTATTTCCTACGTAAAATGACACGAGGAATCGTACGCTGCCGGCAGAATTCAAATCCGAGCCTCCGTTCCCCTGGAAATCACTAATATGTATGAAAACGTGTTTTACACTATTCTGGGTCCCAGGATCGCTATCGGGAAACGAAGACAAGTATTTCCTACGTAAATTGACACGAGCAATCGTACGCTGCCGGCAGAATTCAAATCCGAGCCTCCGTTCCCCTGGAAATCACTAATATGTATGAAAACGTGTTTTACACTATTCTGGCCCCCAGGATCGCTATCGGGAAAGGAAGACAAGTATTTCCTACGTAAAATGACACGAGGAATCGTACGCTGCCGGCAGAATTCAAATCCGAGCCTCCGTTCCCCTGGAACTCACTAATATGTATGAAAACGTGTTTTACACGATTCTGGCCCCCAGGATCGCTATCGGGAAAGGAAGACAAGTATTTCCTACGTAAAATGACACGAGCAATCGTACGCTGCCGGCAGAATTCAAATCCGAGCCTCTGTTCCCCTGGAAATCACTAATATGTATGAAAACGTGTTTTACACTATTCTGGGTCCCAGGATCGCTATCGGGAAAGGAAGACAAGTATTTCCTACGTAAAATGACACGAGGAATCGTACGCTGCCGGCAGAATTCAAATCGGAGCCTCCGTGCCTCTGGAAATCACTAATATGTATGAAAACGTGTTTTACACTATTCTGGCTCCCAGGATCGCTATCTGGACTTGAAGACAAGTATTTCTTACGTAAAATGACACGAGCAATCGTACGCTGCCGGCAGAATTCAAATCCGAGCCTCCGTTCCCCTGGAAATCACTAATATGTACGAAAACGTGTTCTACACTACTCTGGCCCCCAGGATCGCTATCGGGAAAGGAAGACAAGTATTTCCTACGTAAATTGACACGAGGAATCGTACGCTGCCGGCAGAATTCAAATCCGTGCCTCCGTTCCCCTGGAAATCACTAATATGTATGAAAACGTGTTTTACAGTATTCTGGCCCCCAGGATCGCTATCGGGAAAGGAAGACAAGTATTTCCTACGGAAAATGACACGAGGAATCGTACGCTGCCGGCAGAATTCAAATCCGAGCCTCCGTGCCTCTGGAAATCACTAATATGTATGAAAACGTGTTGTACACTATTCTGGCTCCCAGGATCGCTATCTGGACATGAAGACAAGTATTTCCTACGTAAAATGACACGAGGAATCGTACACTGCCGGCAGAATTCAAATCCGTGCCTCCGTTCCCCTGGAAATCACTAATATGTATGAAAACGTGTTTTACACTATTCTGGCCCCCAGGATCGCTATCGGGAAAGGAAGACAAGTATTTCCTACGTAAAATGACACGAGGAATCGTACGCTGCCGGCAGAATTCAAATCCGAGCCTCCGTGCCTCTGGAAATCACTAATATGTATGAAAACGTGTTTTACAGTATTCTGGCTCCCAGGATCGCTATCTGGACATGAAGACAAGTATTTCCTTCGTAAAATGACACGAGGAATCGTACACTGCCGGCAGAATTCAAATCCGAGCCTCCGTTCCCCTGGAAATCACTAATATGTATGAAAACGTGTTTTACACTATTCTGGGTCCCAGGATCGCTATCGGGAAACGAAGACAAGCATTTCCTACGTAAATTGACACGAACAATCGTACGCTGCCGGCAGAATTCAAATCCGAGCCTCCGTTCCCCTGGAAATCACTAATATGTATGAAAACGTGTTGTACAGTATTCTGGCTCCCAGGATCGCTATCTGGACATGAAGACAAGTATTTCCTACGTAAAATGACACGAGCAATCGTACGCTGCCGGCAGAATTCAAATCCGAGCCTCTGTTCCCCTGGAAATCACTAATATGTATGAAAACGTGTTTTACACTATTCTGGGTCCCAGGATCGCTATCGGGAAACGAAGACAAGTATTTCCTACGTAAATTGACACGAGGAAACGTACGCTGCCGGCAGAATTCAAATCCGAGCCTCCGTTCCCCTGGAAATCACTAATATGTATGAAAACGTGTTTTACAGTATTCTGGCCCCCAGGATCGCTATCGGGAAAGGAAGACAAGTATTTCCTACGTAAAATGACACGAGGAATCGTACGCTGCCGGCAGAATTCAAATCCGAGCCTCCGTGCCTCTGGAAATCACTAATATGTATGAAAACGTGTTTTACAGTATTCTGGCTCCCAGGATCGCTATCTGGACATGAAGACAAGTATTTCCTTCGTAAAATGACACGAGGAATCGTACACTGCCGGCAGAATTCAAATCCGAGCCTCCGTTCCCCTGGAAATCACTAATATGTATGAAAACGTGTTTTACACTATTCTGGCCCCCAGGATCGCTATCGGGAAAGGAAGACAAGTATTTCCTACGTAAAATGACACGAGGAATCGTACGCTGCCGGCAGAATTCAAATCCGAGCCTCCGTTCCCCTGGAACTCACTAATATGTATGAAAACGTGTTTTACACTATTCTGGCCCCCAGGATCGCTATCGGGAAAGGAAGACAAGTATTTCCTACGTAAAATGACACGAGCAATCGTACGCTGCCGGCAGAATTCAAATCCGAGCCTCTGTTCCCCTGGAAATCACTAATATGTATGAAAACGTGTTTTACACTATTCTGGGTCCCAGGATCGCTATCGGGAAAGGAAGACAAGTATTTCCTACGTAAAATGACACGAGGAATCGTACGCTGCCGGCAGAATTCAAATCCGAGCCTCCGTGCCTCTGGAAATCACTAATATGTATGAAAACGTGTTTTACACTATTCTGGCTCCCAGGATCGCTATCTGGACTTGAAGACAAGTATTTCTTACGTAAAATGACACGAGCAATCGTACGCTGCGGGCAGAATTCAAATCCGAGCCTCCGTTCCCCTGGAAATCACTAATATGTACGAAAACGTGTTCTACACTACTCTGGCCCCCAGGATCGCTATCGGGAAAGGAAGACAAGTATTTCCTACGTAAATTGACACGAGGAATCGTACGCTGCCGGCAGAATTCAAATCCGTGCCTCCGTTCCCCTGGAAATCACTAATATGTATGAAAACGTGTTTTACAGTATGCTGGCCCCCAGGATCGCTATCGGGAAAGGAAGACAAGTATTTCCTACGGAAAATGACACGAGCAATCGTACGCTGCCGGCAGAATTCAAATCCGAGCCTCCGTTCCCCTGGAAATCACTAATATGTATGAAAACGTGTTTTACTGTATTCTGGCTCCCAGGATCGCTATCTGGACTTGAAGACAAGTATTTCTTACGTAAAATGACACGAGCAATCGTACGCTGCCGGCAGAATTCAAATCCGTGCCTCCGTTCCCCTGGAAATCACTAATATGTATGAAAACGTGTTTTACACTATTCTGGCCCCCCAGGATCGCTATCGGGAAAGGAAGACAAGTATTTCCTACGTAAAATGACACGAGGAATCGTACGCTGCCGGCAGAATTCAAATCCGAGCCTCCGTTCCCCTAGAAATCACTAATATGTATGAAAACGTGTTGTACAGTATTCTGGCTCCCAGGATCGCTATCTGGACATGAAGACAAGTATTTCCTACGTAAAATGACACGAGCAATCGTACGCTGCCGGCAGAATTCAAATCCGAGCCTCTGTTCCCCTGGAAATCACTAATGTGTATGAAAACGTGTTTTACACTATTCTGGGTCCCAGGATCGCTATCGGGAAACGAAGACAAGTATTTCCTACGTAAATTGACACGAGGAATCGTACGCTGCCGGCAGAATTCAAATCCGAGCCTCCGTTCCCCTGGAAATCACTAATATGTATGAAAACGTGTTTTACAGTATTCTGGCCCCCAGGATCGCTATCGGGAAAGGAAGACAAGTATTTCCTACGTAAAATGACACGAGGAATCGTACGCTGCCGGCAGAATTCAAATCCGAGCCTCCGTGCCTCTGGAAATCACTAATATGTATGAAAACGTGTTTTACAGTATTCTGGCTCCCAGGATCGCTATCTGGACATGAAGACAAGTATTTCCTTCGTGAAATGACACGAGGAATCGTACACTGCCGGCAGAATTCAAATCCGAGCCTCCGTTCCCCTGGAAATCACTAATATGTATGAAAACGTGTTTTACACTATTCTGGGTCCCAGGATCGCTATCGGGAAACGAAGACAAGTATTTCCTACGTAAATTGACACGAGCAATCGTACGCTGCCGGCAGAATTCAAATCCGAGCCTCCGTTCCCCTGGAAATCACTAATATGTATGAAAACGTGTTTTACACTATTCTGGCCCCCAGGATCGCTATCGGGAAAGGAAGACAAGTATTTCCTACGTAAAATGACACGAGGAATCGTACGCTGCCGGCAGAATTCAAATCCGAGCCTCCGTTCCCCTGGAACTCACTAATATGTATGAAAACGTGTTTTACACGATTCTGGCCCCCAGGATCGCTATCGGGAAAGGAAGACAAGTATTTCCTACGTAAAATGACACGAGCAATCGTACGCTGCCGGCAGAATTCAAATCCGAGCCTCTGTTCCCCTGGAAATCACTAATATGTATGAAAACGTGTTTTACACTATTCTGGGTCCCAGGATCGCTATCGGGAAAGGAAGACAAGTATTTCCTACGTAAAATGACACGAGGAATCGTACGCTGCCGGCAGAATTCAAATCCGAGCCTCCGTGCCTCTGGAAATCACTAATATGTATGAAAACGTGTTTTACACTATTCTGGCTCCCAGGATCGCTATCTGGACTTGAAGACAAGTATTTCTTACGTAAAATGACACGAGCAATCGTACGCTGCGGGCAGAATTCAAATCCGAGCCTCCGTTCCCCTGGAAATCACTAATATGTACGAAAACGTGTTCTACACTACTCTGGCCCCCAGGATCGCTATCGGGAAAGGAAGACAAGTATTTCCTACGTAAATTGACACGAGGAATCGTACGCTGCCGGCAGAATTCAAATCCGAGCCTCCGTTCCCCTGGAAATCACTAATATGTATGAAAACGTGTTTTACAGTATTCTGGCCCCCAGGATCGCTATCGGGAAAGGAAGACAAGTATTTCCTACGTAAAATGACACGAGGAATCGTACGCTGCCGGCAGAATTCAAATCCGAGCCTCCGTGCCTCTGGAAATCACTAATATGTATGAAAACGTGTTTTACACTATTCTGGCTCCCAGGATCGCTATCTGGACTTGAAGACAAGTATTTCTTACGTAAAATGACACGAGCAATCGTACGCTGCGGGCAGAATTCAAATCCGAGCCTCCGTTCCCCTGGAAATCACTAATATGTACGAAAACGTGTTCTACACTACTCTGGCCCCCAGGATCGCTATCGGGAAAGGAAGACAAGTATTTCCTACGTAAATTGACACGAGGAATCGTACGCTGCCGGCAGAATTCAAATCCGTGCCTCCGTTCCCCTGGAAATCACTAATATGTATGAAAACGTGTTTTACAGTATTCTGGCCCCCAGGATCGCTATCGGGAAAGGAAGACAAGTATTTCCTACGGAAAATGACACGAGCAATCGTACGCTGCCGGCAGAATTCAAATCCGAGCCTCCGTTCCCCTGGAAATCACTAATATGTATGAAAACGTGTTTTACTGTATTCTGGCTCCCAGGATCGCTATCTGGACTTGAAGACAAGTATTTCTTACGTAAAATGACACGAGCAATCGTACGCTGCCGGCAGAATTCAAATCCGTGCCTCCGTTCCCCTGGAAATCACTAATATGTATGAAAACGTGTTTTACACTATTCTGGCCCCCCAGGATCGCTATCGGGAAAGGAAGACAAGTATTTCCTACGTAAAATGACACGAGGAATCGTACGCTGCCGGCAGAATTCAAATCCGAGCCTCCGTTCCCCTGGAAATCACTAATATGTATGAAAACGTGTTGTACAGTATTCTGGCTCCCAGGATCGCTATCTGGACATGAAGACAAGTATTTCCTACGTAAAATGACACGAGCAATCGTACGCTGCCGGCAGAATTCAAATCCGAGCCTCTGTTCCCCTGGAAATCACTAATATGTATGAAAACGTGTTTTACACTATTCTGGGTCCCAGGATCGCTATCGGGAAACGAAGACAAGTATTTCCTACGTAAATTGACACGAGGAATCGTACGCTGCCGGCAGAATTCAAATCCGAGCCTCCGTTCCCCTGGAAATCACTAATATGTATGAAAACGTGTTTTACAGTATTCTGGCCCCCAGGATCGCTATCGGGAAAGGAAGACAAGTATTTCCTACGTAAAATGACACGAGGAATCGTACGCTGCCGGCAGAATTCAAATCCCAGCCTCCGTGCCTCTGGAAATCACTAATATGTATGAAAACGTGTTTTACAGTATTCTGGCTCCCAGGATCGCTATCTGGACATGAAGACAAGTATTTCCTTCGTAAAATGACACGAGGAATCGTACACTGCCGGCAGAATTCAAATCCGAGCCTCTGTTCCCCTGGAAATCACTAATATGTATGAAAACGTGTTTTACACTATTCTGGCCCCCCAGGATCGCTATCGGGAAAGGAAGACAAGTATTTCCTACGTAAAATGACACGAGGAATCGTACGCTGCCGGCAGAATTCAAATCCGAGCCTCCGTTCCCCTGGAAATCACTAATATGTATGAAAACGTGTTTTACACTATTCTGGGTCCCAGGATCGCTATCTGGACTTGAAGACAAGTATTTCTTACGTAAAATGACACGAGCAATCGTACGCTGCGGGCAGAATTCAAATCCGAGCCTCCGTTCCCCTGGAAATCACTAATATGTATGAAAACGTGTTTTACTGTATTCTGGCTCCCAGGATCGCTATCTGGACTTGAAGACAAGTATTTCTTACGTAAAATGACACGAGCAATCGTACGCTGCCGGCAGAATTCAAATCCGTGCCTCCGTTCCCCTGGAAATCACTAATATGTATGAAAACGTGTTTTACACTATTCTGGCCCCCCAGGATCGCTATCGGGAAATGAAGACAAGTATTTCCTACGTAAAATGACACGAGGAATCGTACGCTGCCGGCAGAATTCAAATCCGAGCCTCCGTTCCCCTGGAAATCACTAATATGTATGAAAACGTGTTGTACAGTATTCTGGCTCCCAGGATCGCTATCTGGACATGAAGACAAGTATTTCCTACGTAAAATGACACGAGCAATCGTACGCTGCCGGCAGAATTCAAATCCGAGCCTCTGTTCCCCTGGAAATCACTAATATGTATGAAAACGGGTTTTACACTATTCTGGGTCCCAGGATCGCTATCGGGAAACGAAGACAAGTATTTCCTACGTAAATTGACACGAGGAATCGTACGCTGCCGGCAGAATTCAAATCCGAGCCTCCGTTCCCCTGGAAATCACTAATATGTATGAAAACGTGTTTTACAGTATTCTGGCCCCCAGGATCGCTATCGGGAAAGGAAGACAAGTATTTCCTACGTAAAATGACACGAGGAATCGTACGCTGCCGGCAGAATTCAAATCCCAGCCTCCGTGCCTCTGGAAATCACTAATATGTATGAAAACGTGTTTTACAGTATTCTGGCTCCCAGGATCGCTATCTGGACATGAAGACAAGTATTTCCTTCGTAAAATGACACGAGGAATCGTACACTGCCGGCAGAATTCAAATCCGAGCCTCTGTTCCCCTGGAAATCACTAATATGTATGAAAACGTGTTTTACACTATTCTGGCCCCCCAGGATCGCTATCGGGAAAGGAAGACAAGTATTTCCTACGTAAAATGACACGAGGAATCGTACGCTGCCGGCAGAATTCAAATCCGAGCCTCCGTTCCCCTGGAAATCACTAATATGTATGAAAACGTGTTTTACACTATTCTGGGTCCCAGGATCGCTATCGGGAAACGAAGACAAGTATTTCCTACGTAAATTGACACGAGCAATCGTACGCTGCCGGCAGAATTCAAATCCGAGCCTCCGTTCCCCTGGAAATCACTAATATGTATGAAAACGTGTTTTACACTATTCTGGCCCCCAGGATCGCTATCGGGAAAGGAAGACAAGTATTTCCTACGTAAAATGACACGAGGAATCGTACGCTGCCGGCAGAATTCAAATCCGAGCCTCCGTTCCCCTGGAACTCACTAATATGTATGAAAACGTGTTTTACACGATTCTGGCCCCCAGGATCGCTATCGGGAAAGGAAGACAAGTATTTCCTACGTAAAATGACACGAGCAATCGTACGCTGCCGGCAGAATTCAAATCCGAGCCTCTGTTCCCCTGGAAATCACTAATATGTATGAAAACGTGTTTTACACTATTCTGGGTCCCAGGATCGCTATCGGGAAAGGAAGACAAGTATTTCCTACGTAAAATGACACGAGGAATCGTACGCTGCCGGCAGAATTCAAATCGGAGCCTCCGTGCCTCTGGAAATCACTAATATGTATGAAAACGTGTTTTACACTATTCTGGCTCCCAGGATCGCTATCTGGACTTGAAGACAAGTATTTCTTACGTAAAATGACACGAGCAATCGTACGCTGCCGGCAGAATTCAAATCCGAGCCTCCGTTCCCCTGGAAATCACTAATATGTACGAAAACGTGTTCTACACTACTCTGGCCCCCAGGATCGCTATCGGGAAAGGAAGACAAGTATTTCCTACGTAAATTGACACGAGGAATCGTACGCTGCCGGCAGAATTCAAATCCGTGCCTCCGTTCCCCTGGAAATCACTAATATGTATGAAAACGTGTTTTACAGTATTCTGGCCCCCAGGATCGCTATCGGGAAAGGAAGACAAGTATTTCCTACGGAAAATGACACGAGGAATCGTACGCTGCCGGCAGAATTCAAATCCGAGCCTCCGTGCCTCTGGAAATCACTAATATGTATGAAAACGTGTTGTACACTATTCTGGCTCCCAGGATCGCTATCTGGACATGAAGACAAGTATTTCCTACGTAAAATGACACGAGGAATCGTACACTGCCGGCAGAATTCAAATCCGTGCCTCCGTTCCCCTGGAAATCACTAATATGTATGAAAACGTGTTTTACACTATTCTGGCCCCCAGGATCGCTATCGGGAAAGGAAGACAAGTATTTCCTACGTAAAATGACACGAGGAATCGTACGCTGCCGGCAGAATTCAAATCCGAGCCTCCGTGCCTCTGGAAATCACTAATATGTATGAAAACGTGTTTTACAGTATTCTGGCTCCCAGGATCGCTATCTGGACATGAAGACAAGTATTTCCTTCGTAAAATGACACGAGGAATCGTACACTGCCGGCAGAATTCAAATCCGAGCCTCCGTTCCCCTGGAAATCACTAATATGTATGAAAACGTGTTTTACACTATTCTGGGTCCCAGGATCGCTATCGGGAAACGAAGACAAGCATTTCCTACGTAAATTGACACGAACAATCGTACGCTGCCGGCAGAATTCAAATCCGAGCCTCCGTTCCCCTGGAAATCACTAATATGTATGAAAACGTGTTGTACAGTATTCTGGCTCCCAGGATCGCTATCTGGACATGAAGACAAGTATTTCCTACGTAAAATGACACGAGCAATCGTACGCTGCCGGCAGAATTCAAATCCGAGCCTCTGTTCCCCTGGAAATCACTAATATGTATGAAAACGTGTTTTACACTATTCTGGGTCCCAGGATCGCTATCGGGAAACGAAGACAAGTATTTCCTTCGTAAAATGACACGAGGAATCGTACACTGCCGGCAGAATTCAAATCCGAGCCTCTGTTCCCCTGGAAATCACTAATATGTATGAAAACGTGTTTTACACTATTCTGGGTCCCAGGATCGCTATCGGGAAAGGAAGACAAGTATTTCCTACGTAAAATGACACGAGGAATCGTACGCTGCCGGCAGAATTCAAATCCGAGCCTCCGTTCCCCTGGAAATCACTAATATGTATGAAAACGTGTTTTACACTATTCTGGGTCCCAGGATCGCTATCTGGACTTGAAGACAAGTATTTCTTACGTAAAATGACACGAGCAATCGTACGCTGCGGGCAGAATTCAAATCCGAGCCTCCGTTCCCCTGGAAATCACTAATATGTATGAAAACGTGTTTTACTGTATTCTGGCTCCCAGGATCGCTATCTGGACTTGAAGACAAGTATTTCTTACGTAAAATGACACGAGCAATCGTACGCTGCCGGCAGAATTCAAATCCGTGCCTCCGTTCCCCTGGAAATCACTAATATGTATGAAAACGTGTTTTACACTATTCTGGCCCCCCAGGATCGCTATCGGGAAAGGAAGACAAGTATTTCCTACGTAAAATGACACGAGGAATCGTACGCTGCCGGCAGAATTCAAATCCGAGCCTCCGTTCCCCTGGAAATCACTAATATGTATGAAAACGTGTTGTACAGTATTCTGGCTCCCAGGATCGCTATCTGGACATGAAGACAAGTATTTCCTACGTAAAATGACACGAGCAATCGTACGCTGCCGGCAGAATTCAAATCCGAGCCTCTGTTCCCCTGGAAATCACTAATATGTATGAAAACGTGTTTTACACTATTCTGGGTCCCAGGATCGCTATCGGGAAACGAAGACAAGTATTTCCTACGTAAATTGACACGAGGAATCGTACGCTGCCGGCAGAATTCAAATCCGAGCCTCCGTTCCCCTGGAAATCACTAATATGTATGAAAACGTGTTTTACAGTATTCTGGCCCCCAGGATCGCTATCGGGAAAGGAAGACAAGTATTTCCTACGTAAAATGACACGAGGAATCGTACGCTGCCGGCAGAATTCAAATCCCAGCCTCCGTGCCTCTGGAAATCACTAATATGTATGAAAACGTGTTTTACAGTATTCTGGCTCCCAGGATCGCTATCTGGACATGAAGACAAGTATTTCCTTCGTAAAATGACACGAGGAATCGTACACTGCCGGCAGAATTCAAATCCGAGCCTCCGTTCCCCTGGAAATCACTAATATGTATGAAAACGTGTTTTACACTATTCTGGCCCCCAGGATCGCTATCGGGAAAGGAAGACAAGTATTTCCTACGTAAAATGACACGAGGAATCGTACGCTGCCGGCAGAATTCAAATCCGAGCCTCCGTTCCCCTGGAACTCACTAATATGTATGAAAACGTGTTTTACACGATTCTGGCCCCCAGGATCGCTATCGGGAAAGGAAGACAAGTATTTCCTACGTAAAATGACACGAGCAATCGTACGCTGCCGGCAGAATTCAAATCCGAGCCTCTGTTCCCCTGGAAATCACTAATATGTATGAAAACGTGTTTTACACTATTCTGGGTCCCAGGATCGCTATCGGGAAAGGAAGACAAGTATTTCCTACGTAAAATGACACGAGGAATCGTACGCTGCCGGCAGAATTCAAATCGGAGCCTCCGTGCCTCTGGAAATCACTAATATGTATGAAAACGTGTTTTACACTATTCTGGCTCCCAGGATCGCTATCTGGACTTGAAGACAAGTATTTCTTACGTAAAATGACACGAGCAATCGTACGCTGCCGGCAGAATTCAAATCCGAGCCTCCGTTCCCCTGGAAATCACTAATATGTACGAAAACGTGTTCTACACTACTCTGGCCCCCAGGATCGCTATCGGGAAAGGAAGACAAGTATTTCCTACGTAAATTGACACGAGGAATCGTACGCTGCCGGCAGAATTCAAATCCGTGCCTCCGTTCCCCTGGAAATCACTAATATGTATGAAAACGTGTTTTACAGTATTCTGGCCCCCAGGATCGCTATCGGGAAAGGAAGACAAGTATTTCCTACGGAAAATGACACGAGGAATCGTACGCTGCCGGCAGAATTCAAATCCGAGCCTCCGTGCCTCTGGAAATCACTAATATGTATGAAAACGTGTTGTACACTATTCTGGCTCCCAGGATCGCTATCTGGACATGAAGACAAGTATTTCCTACGTAAAATGACACGAGGAATCGTACACTGCCGGCAGAATTCAAATCCGTGCCTCCGTTCCCCTGGAAATCACTAATATGTATGAAAACGTGTTTTACACTATTCTGGCCCCCAGGATCGCTATCGGGAAAGGAAGACAAGTATTTCCTACGTAAAATGACACGAGGAATCGTACGCTGCCGGCAGAATTCAAATCCGAGCCTCCGTGCCTCTGGAAATCACTAATATGTATGAAAACGTGTTTTACAGTATTCTGGCTCCCAGGATCGCTATCTGGACATGAAGACAAGTATTTCCTTCGTAAAATGACACGAGGAATCGTACACTGCCGGCAGAATTCAAATCCGAGCCTCCGTTCCCCTGGAAATCACTAATATGTATGAAAACGTGTTTTACACTATTCTGGGTCCCAGGATCGCTATCGGGAAACGAAGACAAGCATTTCCTACGTAAATTGACACGAACAATCGTACGCTGCCGGCAGAATTCAAATCCGAGCCTCCGTTCCCCTGGAAATCACTAATATGTATGAAAACGTGTTGTACAGTATTCTGGCTCCCAGGATCGCTATCTGGACATGAAGACAAGTATTTCCTACGTAAAATGACACGAGCAATCGTACGCTGCCGGCAGAATTCAAATCCGAGCCTCTGTTCCCCTGGAAATCACTAATATGTATGAAAACGTGTTTTACACTATTCTGGGTCCCAGGATCGCTATCGGGAAACGAAGACAAGTATTTCCTACGTAAATTGACACGAGGAAACGTACGCTGCCGGCAGAATTCAAATCCGAGCCTCCGTTCCCCTGGAAATCACTAATATGTATGAAAACGTGTTTTACAGTATTCTGGCCCCCAGGATCGCTATCGGGAAAGGAAGACAAGTATTTCCTACGTAAAATGACACGAGGAATCGTACGCTGCCGGCAGAATTCAAATCCGAGCCTCCGTGCCTCTGGAAATCACTAATATGTATGAAAACGTGTTTTACAGTATTCTGGCTCCCAGGATCGCTATCTGGACATGAAGACAAGTATTTCCTTCGTAAAATGACACGAGGAATCGTACACTGCCGGCAGAATTCAAATCCGAGCCTCCGTTCCCCTGGAAATCACTAATATGTATGAAAACGTGTTTTACACTATTCTGGCCCCCAGGATCGCTATCGGGAAAGGAAGACAAGTATTTCCTACGTAAAATGACACGAGGAATCGTACGCTGCCGGCAGAATTCAAATCCGAGCCTCCGTTCCCCTGGAACTCACTAATATGTATGAAAACGTGTTTTACACGATTCTGGCCCCCAGGATCGCTATCGGGAAAGGAAGACAAGTATTTCCTACGTAAAATGACACGAGCAATCGTACGCTGCCGGCAGAATTCAAATCCGAGCCTCCGTTCCCCTGGAAATCACTAATATGTATGAAAACGTGTTTTACACTATTCTGGGTCCCAGGATCGCTATCGGGAAAGGAAGACAAGTATTTCCTACGTAAAATGACACGAGGAATCGTACGCTGCCGGCAGAATTCAAATCCGAGCCTCCGTGCCTCTGGAAATCACTAATATGTATGAAAACGTGTTTTACACTATTCTGGCTCCCAGGATCGCTATCTGGACTTGAAGACAAGTATTTCTTACGTAAAATGACACGAGCAATCGTACGCTGCGGGCAGAATTCAAATCCGAGCCTCCGTTCCCCTGGAAATCACTAATATGTACGAAAACGTGTTCTACACTACTCTGGCCCCCAGGATCGCTATCGGGAAAGGAAGACAAGTATTTCCTACGTAAATTGACACGAGGAATCGTACGCTGCCGGCAGAATTCAAATCCGTGCCTCCGTTCCCCTGGAAATCACTAATATGTATGAAAACGTGTTTTACAGTATGCTGGCCCCCAGGATCGCTATCGGGAAAGGAAGACAAGTATTTCCTACGGAAAATGACACGAGCAATCGTACGCTGCCGGCAGAATTCAAATCCGAGCCTCCGTTCCCCTGGAAATCACTAATATGTATGAAAACGTGTTTTACTGTATTCTGGCTCCCAGGATCGCTATCTGGACTTGAAGACAAGTATTTCTTACGTAAAATGACACGAGCAATCGTACGCTGCCGGCAGAATTCAAATCCGTGCCTCCGTTCCCCTGGAAATCACTAATATGTATGAAAACGTGTTTTACACTATTCTGGCCCCCCAGGATCGCTATCGGGAAAGGAAGACAAGTATTTCCTACGTAAAATGACACGAGGAATCGTACGCTGCCGGCAGAATTCAAATCCGAGCCTCCGTTCCCCTAGAAATCACTAATATGTATGAAAACGTGTTGTACAGTATTCTGGCTCCCAGGATCGCTATCTGGACATGAAGACAAGTATTTCCTACGTAAAATGACACGAGCAATCGTACGCTGCCGGCAGAATTCAAATCCGAGCCTCTGTTCCCCTGGAAATCACTAATGTGTATGAAAACGTGTTTTACACTATTCTGGGTCCCAGGATCGCTATCGGGAAACGAAGACAAGTATTTCCTACGTAAATTGACACGAGGAATCGTACGCTGCCGGCAGAATTCAAATCCGAGCCTCCGTTCCCCTGGAAATCACTAATATGTATGAAAACGTGTTTTACAGTATTCTGGCCCCCAGGATCGCTATCGGGAAAGGAAGACAAGTATTTCCTACGTAAAATGACACGAGGAATCGTACGCTGCCGGCAGAATTCAAATCCGAGCCTCCGTGCCTCTGGAAATCACTAATATGTATGAAAACGTGTTTTACAGTATTCTGGCTCCCAGGATCGCTATCTGGACATGAAGACAAGTATTTCCTTCGTGAAATGACACGAGGAATCGTACACTGCCGGCAGAATTCAAATCCGAGCCTCCGTTCCCCTGGAAATCACTAATATGTATGAAAACGTGTTTTACACTACTCTGGCCCCCAGGATCGCTATCGGGAAAGGAAGACAAGTATTTCCTACGTAAATTGACACGAGGAATCGTACGCTGCCGGCAGAATTCAAATCCGTGCCTCCGTTCCCCTGGAAATCACTAATATGTATGAAAACGTGTTTTACAGTATTCTGGCCCCCAGGATCGCTATCGGGAAAGGAAGACAAGTATTTCCTACGGAAAATGACACGAGCAATCGTACGCTGCCGGCAGAATTCAAATCCGAGCCTCCGTTCCCCTGGAAATCACTAATATGTATGAAAACGTGTTTTACTGTATTCTGGCTCCCAGGATCGCTATCTGGACTTGAAGACAAGTATTTCTTACGTAAAATGACACGAGCAATCGTACGCTGCCGGCAGAATTCAAATCCGTGCCTCCGTTCCCCTGGAAATCACTAATATGTATGAAAACGTGTTTTACACTATTCTGGCCCCCCAGGATCGCTATCGGGAAAGGAAGACAAGTATTTCCTACGTAAAATGACACGAGGAATCGTACGCTGCCGGCAGAATTCAAATCCGAGCCTCCGTTCCCCTGGAAATCACTAATATGTATGAAAACGTGTTGTACAGTATTCTGGCTCCCAGGATCGCTATCTGGACATGAAGACAAGTATTTCCTACGTAAAATGACACGAGCAATCGTACGCTGCCGGCAGAATTCAAATCCGAGCCTCTGTTCCCCTGGAAATCACTAATATGTATGAAAACGTGTTTTACACTATTCTGGGTCCCAGGATCGCTATCGGGAAACGAAGACAAGTATTTCCTACGTAAATTGAAACGAGGAATCGTACGCTGCCGGCAGAATTCAAATCCGAGCCTCCGTTCCCCTGGAAATCACTAATATGTATGAAAACGTGTTTTACAGTATTCTGGCCCCCAGGATCGCTATCGGGAAAGGAAGACAAGTATTTCCTACGTAGAATGACACGAGGAATCGTACGCTGCCGGCAGAATTCAAATCCGAGCCTCCGTGCCTCTGGAAATCACTAATATGTATGAAAACGTGTTTTACAGTATTCTGGCTCCCAGGATCGCTATCTGGACATGAAGACAAGTATTTCCTTCGTAAAATGACACGAGGAATCGTACACTGCCGGCAGAATTCAAATCCGAGCCTCCGTTCCCCTGGAAATCACTAATATGTATGAAAACGTGTTTTACACTATTCTGGGTCCCAGGATCGCTATCGGGAAACGAAGACAAGTATTTCCTACGTAAATTGACACGAGCAATCGTACGCTGCCGGCAGAATTCAAATCCGAGCCTCCGTTCCCCTGGAAATCACTAATATGTATGAAAACGTGTTTTACACTATTCTGGCCCCCAGGATCGCTATCGGGAAAGGAAGACAAGTATTTCCTACGTAAAATGACACGAGGAATCGTACGCTGCCGGCAGAATTCAAATCCGAGCCTCCGTTCCCCTGGAAATCACTAATATGTACGAAAACGTGTTCTACACTACTCTGGCCCCCAGGATCGCTATCGGGAAAGGAAGACAAGTATTTCCTACGTAAATTGACACGAGGAATCGTACGCTGCCGGCAGAATTCAAATCCGTGCCTCCGTTCCCCTGGAAATCACTAATATGTATGAAAACGTGTTTTACAGTATTCTGGCCCCCAGGATCGCTATCGGGAAAGGAAGACAAGTATTTCCTACGGAAAATGACACGAGGAATCGTACGCTGCCGGCAGAATTCAAATCCGAGCCTCCGTGCCTCTGGAAATCACTAATATGTATGAAAACGTGTTGTACACTATTCTGGCTCCCAGGATCGCTATCTGGACATGAAGACAAGTATTTCCTACGTAAAATGACACGAGGAATCGTACACTGCCGGCAGAATTCAAATTCGAGCCTCCGTTCCCCTGGAAATCACTAATATGTATGAAAACGTGTTTTACACTATTCTGGCCCCCAGAATCGCTATCGGGAAAGGAAGACAAGTATTTCCTACGTAAAATGACACGAGGAATCGTACGCTGCCGGCAGAATTCAAATCCGAGCCTCCGTGCCTCCGGAAATCACTAATATGTATGAAAACGTGTTTTACAGTATTCTGGCTCCCAGGATCGCTATCTGGACATGAAGACAAGTATTTCCTTCGTAAAATGACACGAGGAATCGTACACTGCCGGCAGAATTCAAATCCGAGCCTCCGTTCCCCTGGAAATCACTAATATGTATGAAAACGTGTTTTACACTATTCTGGGTCCCAGGATCGCTATCGGGAAACGAAGACAAGTATTTCCTACGTAAATTGACACGAGCAATCGTACGCTGCCGGCAGAATTCAAATCCGAGCCTCCGTTCCCCTGGAAATCACTAATATGTATGAAAACGTGTTTTACACTATTCTGGCCCCCAGGATCGCTATCGGGAAAGGAAGACAAGTATTTCCTACGTAAAATGACACGAGGAATCGTACGCTGCCGGCAGAATTCAAATCCGAGCCTCCGTTCCCCTGGAAATCACTAATATGTATGAAAACGTGTTTTACAGTATTCTGGCCCCCAGGATCGCTATCGGGAAAGGAAGACAAGTATTTCCTACGTAAAATGACACGAGCAATCGTACGCTGCCGGCAGAATTCAAATCCGAGCCTCCGTTCCCCTGGAAATCACTAATATGTATGAAAACGTGTTTTACACTATTCTGGCCCCCAGGATCGCTATCGGGAAAGGAAGACAAGTATTTCCTACGTAAAATGACACGAGGAATCGTACGCTGCCGGCAGAATTCAAGTCCGAGCCTCCGTGCCTCTGGAAATCACTAATATGTATGAAAACGTGTTTTACAGTATTCTGGCTCCCAGGATCGCTATCTGGACATGAAGACAAGTATTTCCTTCGTAAAATGACACGAGGAATCGTACACTGCCGGCAGAATTCAAATCCGAGCCTCCGTTCCCCTGGAAATCACTAATATGTATGAAAACGTGTTTTACACTATTCTGGGTCCCAGGATCGCTATCGGGAAACGAAGACAAGTATTTCCTACGTAAATTGACACGAGCAATCGTACGCTGCCGGCAGAATTCAAATCCGAGCCTCCGTTCCCCTGGAAATCACTAATATGTATGAAAACGTGTTTTACACTATTCTGGCCCCCAGGATCGCTATCGGGAAAGGAAGACAAGTATTTCCTACGTAAATTGACACGAGCAATCGTACGCTGCCGGCAGAATTCAAATCCGAGCCTCCGTTCCCCTGGAAATCACTAATATGTATGAAAACGTGTTTTACACTATTCTGGCCCCCAGGATCGCTATCGGGAAAGGAAGACAAGTATTTCCTACGTAAAATGACACGAGGAATCGTACGCTGCCGGCAGAATTCAAATCCGAGCCTCCGTTCCCCTGGAAATCACTAATATGTACGAAAACGTGTTCTACACTACTCTGGCCCCCAGGATCGCTATCGGGAAAGGAAGACAAGTATTTCCTACGTAAATTGACACGAGGAATCGTACGCTGCCGGCAGAATTCAAATCCGTGCCTCCGTTCCCCTGGAAATCACTAATATGTATGAAAACGTGTTTTACAGTATTCTGGCCCCCAGGATCGCTATCGGGAAAGGAAGACAAGTATTTCCTACGGAAAATGACACGAGGAATCGTACGCTGCCGGCAGAATTCAAATCCGAGCCTCCGTGCCTCTGGAAATCACTAATATGTATGAAAACGTGTTGTACACTATTCTGGCTCCCAGGATCGCTATCTGGACATGAAGACAAGTATTTCCTACGTAAAATGACACGAGGAATCGTACACTGCCGGCAGAATTCAAATTCGAGCCTCCGTTCCCCTGGAAATCACTAATATGTATGAAAACGTGTTTTACACTATTCTGGCCCCCAGAATCGCTATCGGGAAAGGAAGACAAGTATTTCCTACGTAAAATGACACGAGGAATCGTACGCTGCCGGCAGAATTCAAATCCGAGCCTCCGTGCCTCCGGAAATCACTAATATGTATGAAAACGTGTTTTACAGTATTCTGGCTCCCAGGATCGCTATCTGGACATGAAGACAAGTATTTCCTTCGTAAAATGACACGAGGAATCGTACACTGCCGGCAGAATTCAAATCCGAGCCTCCGTTCCCCTGGAAATCACTAATATGTATGAAAACGTGTTTTACACTATTCTGGGTCCCAGGATCGCTATCGGGAAACGAAGACAAGTATTTCCTACGTAAATTGACACGAGCAATCGTACGCTGCCGGCAGAATTCAAATCCGAGCCTCCGTTCCCCTGGAAATCACTAATATGTATGAAAACGTGTTTTACACTATTCTGGCCCCCAGGATCGCTATCGGGAAAGGAAGACAAGTATTTCCTACGTAAAATGACACGAGGAATCGTACGCTGCCGGCAGAATTCAAATCCGAGCCTCCGTTCCCCTGGAAATCACTAATATGTATGAAAACGTGTTTTACAGTATTCTGGCCCCCAGGATCGCTATCGGGAAAGGAAGACAAGTATTTCCTACGTAAAATGACACGAGCAATCGTACGCTGCCGGCAGAATTCAAATCCGAGCCTCCGTTCCCCTGGAAATCACTAATATGTATGAAAACGTGTTTTACACTATTCTGGCCCCCAGGATCGCTATCGGGAAAGGAAGACAAGTATTTCCTACGTAAAATGACACGAGGAATCGTACGCTGCCGGCAGAATTCAAGTCCGAGCCTCCGTGCCTCTGGAAATCACTAATATGTATGAAAACGTGTTTTACAGTATTCTGGCTCCCAGGATCGCTATCTGGACATGAAGACAAGTATTTCCTTCGTAAAATGACACGAGGAATCGTACACTGCCGGCAGAATTCAAATCCGAGCCTCCGTTCCCCTGGAAATCACTAATATGTATGAAAACGTGTTTTACACTATTCTGGGTCCCAGGATCGCTATCGGGAAACGAAGACAAGTATTTCCTACGTAAATTGACACGAGCAATCGTACGCTGCCGGCAGAATTCAAATCCGAGCCTCCGTTCCCCTGGAAATCACTAATATGTATGAAAACGTGTTTTACACTATTCTGGCCCCCAGGATCGCTATCGGGAAAGGAAGACAAGTATTTCCTACGTAAAATGACACGAGGAATCGTACGCTGCCGGCAGAATTCAAATCCGAGCCTCCGTTCCCCTGGAAATCACTAATATGTATGAAAACGTGTTTTACAGTATTCTGGCTCCCAGGATCGCTATATGGACATGAAGACAAGTATTTCCTACGTAAATTGACACGAGGAATCGTACGCTGCCGGCAGAATTCAAATCCGAGCCTCCGTTCCCCTGGAAATCACTAATATGTATGAAAACGTGTTTTACACTATTCTGGCCCCCAGGATCGCTATCGGGAAAGGAAGACAAGTATTTCCTACGTAAAATGACACAAGCAATCGTACGCTGCCGGCAGAATTCAAATCCGAGCCTCCGTTCCCCTGGAAATCACTAATATGTATGAAAACGTGTTTTACTGTATTCTGGCCCCCAGGATCGCTATCGGGAAAGGAAGACAAGTATTTCCTACGTAAAATGACACGAGCAATCGTACGCTGCCGGCAGAGTTCAAATCCGTGCCTCCGTTCCCCTGGAAATCACTAATATGTATGAAAACGTGTTTTACAGTAATCTGGCCCCCAGGATCGCTATCGGGAAAGGAAGACAAGTATTTCCTACGTAAAATGACACGAGCAATCGTACGCTGCCGGCAGAATTCAAATCCGAGCCTCTGTTCCCCTGGAAATCACTAATATGTATGAAAACGTGTTTTACAGTATTCTGGCTCCCAGGATCGCTATATGGACATGAAGACAAGTATTTCCTACGTAAATTGACACGAGGAATCGTACGCTGCCGGCAGAATTCAAATCCGAGCCTCCGTTCCCCTGGAAATCACTAATATGTATGAAAACGTGTTTTACACTATTCTGGCCCCCAGGATCGCTATCGGGAAAGGAAGACAAGTATTTCCTACGTAAAATGACACGAGCAATCGTACGCTGCCGGCAGAATTCAAATCCGAGCCTCCGTTCCCCTGGAAATCACTAATATGTATGAAAACGTGTTGTACAGTATTCTGGCTCCCAGGATCGCTATCTGGACATGAAGACAAGTATTTCCTACGTAAAATGACACGAGCAATCGTACGCTGCCGGCAGAATTCAAATCCGAGCCTCTGTTCCCCTGGAAATCACTAATATGTATGAAAACGTGTTTTACACTATTCTGGGTCCCAGGATCGCTATCGGGAAACGAAGACAAGTATTTCCTACGTAAATTGACACGAGGAATCGTACGCTGCCGGCAGAATTCAAATCCGAGCCTCCGTGCCTCTGGAAATCACTAATATGTATGAAAACGTGTTTTACAGTATTCTGGCTCCCAGGATCGCTATCTGGACATGAAGACAAGTATTTCCTTCGTAAAATGACACGAGGAATCGTACACTGCCGGCAGAATTCAAATCCGAGCCTCCGTTCCCCTGGAAATCACTAATATGTATGAAAACGTGTTTTACACTATTCTGGGTCCCAGGATCGCTATCGGGAAACGAAGACAAGTATTTCCTACGTAAATTGACACGAGCAATCGTACGCTGCCGGCAGAATTCAAATCCGAGCCTCCGTTCCCCTGGAAATCACTAATATGTATGAAAACGTGTTTTACACTATTCTGGCCCCCAGGATCGCTATCGGGAAAGGAAGACAAGTATTTCCTACGTAAAATGACACGAGGAATCGTACGCTGCCGGCAGAATTCAAATCCGAGCCTCCGTTCCCCTGGAACTCACTAATATGTATGAAAACGTGTTTTACACGATTCTGGCCCCCAGGATCGCTATCGGGAAAGGAAGACAAGTATTTCCTACGTAAAATGACACGAGCAATCGTACGCTGCCGGCAGAATTCAAATCCGAGCCTCTGTTCCCCTGGAAATCACTAATATGTATGAAAACGTGTTTTACACTATTCTGGGTCCCAGGATCGCTATCGGGAAAGGAAGACAAGTATTTCCTACGTAAAATGACACGAGGAATCGTACGCTGCCGGCAGAATTCAAATCCGAGCCTCCGTGCCTCTGGAAATCACTAATATGTATGAAAACGTGTTTTACACTATTCTGGCTCCCAGGATCGCTATCTGGACTTGAAGACAAGTATTTCTTACGTAAAATGACACGAGCAATCGTACGCTGCCGGCAGAATTCAAATCCGAGCCTCCGTTCCCCTGGAAATCACTAATATGTATGAAAACGTGTTTTACACTATTCTGGCCCCCAGGATCGCTATCGGGAAAGGAAGACAAGTATTTCCTACGTAAAATGACACGAGGAATCGTACGCTGCCGGCAGAATTCAAATCCGAGCCTCCGTTCCCCTGGAACTCACTAATATGTATGAAAACGTGTTTTACACGATTCTGGCCCCCAGGATCGCTATCGGGAAAGGAAGACAAGTATTTCCTACGTAAAATGACACGAGCAATCGTACGCTGCCGGCAGAATTCAAATCCGAGCCTCTGTTCCCCTGGAAATCACTAATATGTATGAAAACGTGTTTTACACTATTCTGGGTCCCAGGATCGCTATCGGGAAAGGAAGACAAGTATTTCCTACGTAAAATGACACGAGGAATCGTACGCTGCCGGCAGAATTCAAATCCGAGCCTCCGTGCCTCTGGAAATCACTAATATGTATGAAAACGTGTTTTACACTATTCTGGCTCCCAGGATCGCTATCTGGACTTGAAGACAAGTATTTCTTACGTAAAATGACACGAGCAATCGTACGCTGCGGGCAGAATTCAAATCCGAGCCTCCGTTCCCCTGGAAATCACTAATATGTACGAAAACGTGTTCTACACTACTCTGGCCCCCAGGATCGCTATCGGGAAAGGAAGACAAGTATTTCCTACGTAAATTGACACGAGGAATCGTACGCTGCCGGCAGAATTCAAATCCGTGCCTCCGTACCCCTGGAAATCACTAATATGTATGAAAACGTGTTTTACAGTATTCTGGCCCCCAGGATCGCTATCGGGAAAGGAAGACAAGTATTTCCTACGGAAAATGACACGAGGAATCGTACGCTGCCGGCAGAATTCAAATCCGAGCCTCCGTGCCTCTGGAAATCACTAATATGTATGAAAACGTGTTGTACACTATTCTGGCTCCCAGGATCGCTATCTGGACATGAAGACAAGTATTTCCTACGTAAAATGACACGAGGAATCGTACACTGCCGGCAGAATTCAAATTCGAGCCTCCGTTCCCCTGGAAATCACTAATATGTATGAAAACGTGTTTTACACTATTCTGGCCCCCAGGATCGCTATCGGGAAAGGAAGACAAGTATTTCCTTCGTAAAATGACACGAGGAATCGTACACTGCCGGCAGAATTCAAATCCGAGCCTCCGTTCCCCTGGAAATCACTAATATGTATGAAAACGTGTTTTACACTATTCTGGGTCCCAGGATCGCTATCGGGAAACGAAGACAAGTATTTCCTACGTAAATTGACACGAGCAATCGTACGCTGCCGGCAGAATTCAAATCCGAGCCTCCGTTCCCCTGGAAATCACTAATATGTATGAAAACGTGTTTTACACTATTCTGGCCCCCAGGATCGCTATCGGGAAAGGAAGACAAGTATTTCCTACGTAAAATGACACGAGGAATCGTACGCTGCCGGCAGAATTCAAATCCGAGCCTCCGTTCCCCTGGAACTCACTAATATGTATGAAAACGTGTTTTACACGATTCTGGCCCCCAGGATCGCTATCGGGAAAGGAAGACAAGTATTTCCTACGTAAAATGACACGAGCAATCGTACGCTGCCGGCAGAATTCAAATCCGAGCCTCTGTTCCCCTGGAAATCACTAATATGTATGAAAACGTGTTTTACACTATTCTGGGTCCCAGGATCGCTATCGGGAAAGGAAGACAAGTATTTCCTACGTAAAATGACACGAGGAATCGTACGCTGCCGGCAGAATTCAAATCCGAGCCTCCGTGCCTCTGGAAATCACTAATATGTATGAAAACGTGTTTCACACTATTCTGGCTCCCAGGATCGCTATCTGGACTTGAAGACAAGTATTTCTTACGTAAAATGACACGAGCAATCGTACGCTGCGGGCAGAATTCAAATCCGAGCCTCCGTTCCCCTGGAAATCACTAATATGTACGAAAACGTGTTCTACACTACTCTGGCCCCCAGGATCGCTATCGGGAAAGGAAGACAAGTATTTCCTACGTAAATTGACACGAGGAATCGTACGCTGCCGGCAGAATTCAAATCCGTGCCTCCGTACCCCTGGAAATCACTAATATGTATGAAAACGTGTTTTACAGTATTCTGGCCCCCAGGATCGCTATCGGGAAAGGAAGACAAGTATTTCCTACGGAAAATGACACGAGGAATCGTACGCTGCCGGCAGAATTCAAATCCGAGCCTCCGTGCCTCTGGAAATCACTAATATGTATGAAAACGTGTTGTACACTATTCTGGCTCCCAGGATCGCTATCGGGAAAGGAAGACAAGTATTTCCTACGTAAAATGACACGAGGAATCGTACGCTGCCGGCAGAATTCAAATCCGAGCCTCCGTGCCTCTGGAAATCACTAATATGTATGAAAACGTGTTTTACAGTATTCTGGCTCCCAGGATCGCTATCTGGACATGAAGACAAGTATTTCCTTCGTAAAATGACACGAGGAATCGTACACTGCCGGCAGAATTCAAATCCGAGCCTCCGTTCCCCTGGAAATCACTAATATGTATGAAAACGTGTTTTACACTATTCTGGGTCCCAGGATCGCTATCGGGAAACGAAGACAAGTATTTCCTACGTAAATTGACACGAGCAATCGTACGCTGCCGGCAGAATTCAAATCCGAGCCTCCGTTCCCCTGGAAATCACTAATATGTATGAAAACGTGTTTTACACTATTCTGGCCCCCAAGATCGCTATCGGGAAAGGAAGACAAGTATTTCCTACGTAAAATGACACGAGGAATCGTACGCTGCCGGCAGAATTCAAATCCGAGCCTCCGTTCCCCTGGAAATCACTAATATGTATGAAAACGTGTTTTACAGTATTCTGGCTCCCAGGATCGCTATATGGACGTGAAGACAAGTATTTCCTACGTAAATTGACACGAGGAATCGTACGCTGCCGGCAAAATTCAAATCCGAGCCTCCGTTCCCCTGGAAATCACTAATATGTATGAAAACGTGTTTTACACTATTCTGGCCCCCAGGATCGCTATCGGGAAAGGAAGACAAGTATTTCCTACGTAAAATGACACGAGCAATCGTACGCTGCCGGCAGAATTCAAATCCGAGCCTGCGTTCCCCTGGAAATCACTAATATGTATGAAAACGTGTTTTACTGTATTCTGGCTCCCAGGATCGCTATCTGGACTTGAAGAAAAGTATTTCTTACGTAAAATGACACGAGCAATCGTACGCTGCCGGCAGAATTCAAATACGTGCCTCCGTTCCCCTGGAAATCACTAATATGTATGAAAACGTGTTTTACAGTATTCTGGCCCCCAGGATCGCTATCGGGAAAGGAAGACAAGTATTTCCTACGTAAAATGACACGAGCAATCGTACGCTGCCGGCAGAATTCAAATCCGTGCCTCCGTTCCCCTGGAAATCACTAATATGTATGAAAACGTGTTTTACAGTATTCTGGCCCCCAGGATCGCTATCGGGAAAGGAAGACAAGTATTTCCTACGTAAAATGACACGAGCAATCGTACGCTGCCGGCAGAATTCAAATCCGAGCCTCTGTTCCCCTGGAAATCACTAATATGTATGAAAACGTGTTTTACAGTATTCTGGCTCCCAGGATCGCTATATGGACATGAAGACAAGTATTTCCTACGTAAATTGACCCGAGGAATCGTACGCTGCCGGCAGAATTCAAATCCGAGCCTCCGTTCCCCTGGAAATCACTAATATGTATGAAAACGTGTTTTACAGTATTCTGGCCCCCAGGTACGCTATCGGGAAAGGAAGACAAGAATTTTCTACGTAAAATGACACGAGCAATCGTACGCTGCCGGCAGAATTCAAATCCGAGCCTCTGTTCCCCTGGAAATCACTAATATGTATGAAAACGTGTTTTACACTATTCTGGGTCCCAGGATCGCTATCGGGAAAGGAAGACAAGTATTTCCTACGTAAATTGACACGAGGAATCGTACGCTGCCGGCAGAATTCAAATCCGAGCCTCCGTTCCCCTGGAAATCACTAATATGTATGAAAACGTGTTTTACACTATTCTGGCCCCCAGGATCGCTATCGGGAAAGGAAGACAAGTATTTCCTACGTAAATTGACACGAGGAATCGTACGCTGCCGGCAGAATTCAAATCCGAGCCTCCGTTCCCCTGGAAATCACTAATATGTATGAAAACGTGTTTTACAGTATTCTGGCCCCCAGGATCGCTATCGGGAAAGGAAGACAAGTATTTCCTACGTAAAATGACACGAGCAATCGTACGCTGCCGGCAGAATTCAAATCCGAGCCTCTGTTCCCCTGGAAATCACTAATATGTATGAAAACGTGTTTTACACTATTCTGGGTCCCAGGATCGCTATCGGGAAACGAAGACAAGTATTTCTTACGTAAAATGACACGAGCAATCGTACGCTGCCGGCAGAATTCAAATCCGTGCCTCCGTTCCCCTGGAAATCACTAATATGTATGAAAACGTGTTTTACAGTATTCTGGCCCCCAGGATCGCTATCGGGAAAGGAAGACAAGTATTTCCTACGTAAAATGACACGAGCAATCGTACGCTGCCGGCAGAATTCAAATCCGAGCCTCTGTTCCCCTGGAAATCACTAATATGTATGAAAACGTGTTGTACAGTATTCTGGCTCCCAGGATCGCTATCTGGACATGAAGACAAGTATTCCCTACGTAAAATGACACGAGCAATCGTACGCTGCCGGCAGAATTCAAATCCGAGCCTCTGTTCCCCTGGAAATCACTAATATGTATGAAAACGTGTTTTACACTATTCTGGGTCCCAGGATCGCTATCGGGAAACGAAGACAAGTATTTCCTACGTAAATTGACACGAGCAATCGTACGCTGCCGGCAGAATTCAAATCCGAGCCTCCGTTCCCCTGGAAATCACTAATATGTACGAAAACGTGTTCTACACTACTCTGGCCCCCAGGATCGCTATCGGGAAAGGAAGACAAGTATTTCCTACGTAAATTGACACGAGGAATCGTACGCTGCCGGCAGAATTCAAATCCGTGCCTCCGTTCCCCTGGAAATCACTAATATGTATGAAAACGTGTTTTACAGTATTCTGGCCCCCAGGATCGCTATCGGGAAAGGAAGACAAGTATTTCCTACGGAAAATGACACGAGGAATCGTACGCTGCCGGCAGAATTCAAATCCGAGCCTCCGTGCCTCTGGAAATCACTAATATGTATGAAAACGTGTTGTACACTATTCTGGCTCCCAGGATCGCTATCTGGACATGAAGACAAGTATTTCCTACGTAAAATGACACGAGGAATCGTACACTGCCGGCAGAATTCAAATCCGAGCCTCCGTTCCCCTGGAAATCACTAATATGTATGAAAACGTGTTTTACAGTATTCTGGCTCCCAGGATCGCTATATGGACATGAAGACAAGTATTTCCTACGTAAATTGACCCGAGGAATCGTACGCTGCCGGCAGAATTCAAATCCGAGCCTCCGTTCCCCTGGAAATCACTAATATGTATGAAAACGTGTTTTACAGTATTCTGGCCCCCAGGTACGCTATCGGGAAAGGAAGACAAGAATTTTCTACGTAAAATGACACGAGCAATCGTACGCTGCCGGCAGAATTCAAATCCGAGCCTCTGTTCCCCTGGAAATCACTAATATGTATGAAAACGTGTTGTACAGTATTCTGGCTCCCAGGATCGCTATCTGGACATGAAGACAAGTATTTCCTACGTAAAATGACACGAGCAATCGTACGCTGCCGGCAGAATTCAAATCCGAGCCTCTGTTCCCCTGGAAATCACTAATATGTATGAAAACGTGTTTTACACTATTCTGGGTCCCAGGATCGCTATCGGGAAACGAAGACAAGTATTTCCTACGTAAATTGACACGAGCAATCGTACGCTGCCGGCAGAATTCAAATCCGAGCCTCCGTTCCCCTGGAAATCACTAATATGTACGAAAACGTGTTCTACACTACTCTGGCCCCCAGGATCGCTATCGGGAAAGGAAGACAAGTATTTCCTACGGAAAATGACACGAGGAATCGTACGCTGCCGGCAGAATTCAAATCCGAGCCTCCGTGCCTCTGGAAATCACTAATATGTATGAAAACGTGTTGTACACTATTCTGGCTCCCAGGATCGCTATCTGGACATGAAGACAAGTATTTCCTACGTAAAATGACACGAGGAATCGTACACTGCCGGCAGAATTCAAATTCGAGCCTCCGTTCCCCTGGAAATCACTAATATGTATGAAAACGTGTTTTACACTATTCTGGGTCCCAGGATCGCTATCGGGAAAGGAAGACAAGTATTTCCTACGTAAAATGACACGAGGAATCGTACGCTGCCGGCAGAATTCAAATCCGAGCCTCCGTTCCCCTGGAAATCACTAATATGTATGAAAACGTGTTGTACAGTATTCTGGCTCCCAGGATCGCTATCTGGACATGAAGACAAGTATTTCCTACGTAAAATGACACGAGCAATCGTACGCTGCCGGCAGAATTCAAATCCGAGCCTCTGTTCCCCTGGAAATCACTAATATGTATGAAAACGTGTTTTACACTATTCTGGGTCCCAGGATCGCTATCGGGAAACGAAGACAAGTATTTCCTACGTAAATTGACACGAGCAATCGTACGCTGCCGGCAGAATTCAAATCCGAGCCTCCGTTCCCCTGGAAATCACTAATATGTACGAAAACGTGTTCTACACTACTCTGGCCCCCAGGATCGCTATCGGGAAAGGAAGACAAGTATTTCCTACGTAAATTGACACGAGGAATCGTAAGCTGCCGGCAGAATTCAAATCCGTGCCTCCGTTCCCCTGGAAATCACTAATATGTATGAAAACGTGTTTTACAGTATTCTGGCCCCCAGGATCGCTATCGGGAAAGGAAGACAAGTATTTCCTACGGAAAATGACACGAGGAATCGTACGCTGCCGGCAGAATTCAAATCCGAGCCTCCGTGCCTCTGGAAATCACTAATATGTATGAAAACGTGTTGTACACTATTCTGGCTCCCAGGATCGCTATCGGGAAACGAAGACAAGTATTTCCTACGTAAATTGACACGAGCAATCGTACGCTGCCGGCAGAATTCAAATCCGAGCCTCCGTTCCCCTGGAAATCACTAATATGTACGAAAACGTGTTCTACACTACTCTGGCCCCCAGGATCGCTATCGGGAAAGGAAGACAAGTATTTCCTACGTAAATTGACACGAGGAATCGTACGCTGCCGGCAGAATTCAAATCCGTGCCTCCGTTCCCCTGGAAATCACTAATATGTATGAAAACGTGTTTTACAGTATTCTGGCCCCCAGGATCGCTATCGGGAAAGGAAGACAAGTATTTCTTACGGAAAATGACACGAGGAATCGTACGCTGCCGGCAGAATTCAAATCCGAGCCTCCGTGCCTCTGGAAATCACTAATATGTATGAAAACGTGTTGTACACTATTCTGGCTCCCAGGATCGCTATCTGGACATGAAGACAAGTATTTCCTACGTAAAATGACACGAGGAATCGTACACTGCCGGCAGAATTCAAATTCGAGCCTCCGTTCCCCTGGAAATCACTAATATGTATGAAAACGTGTTTTACACTATTCTGGGTCCCAGGATCGCTATCGGGAAAGGAAGACAAGTATTTCCTACGTAAAATGACACGAGGAATCGTACGCTGCCGGCAGAATTCAAATCCGAGCCTCCGTTCCCCTGGAAATCACTAATATGTATGAAAACGTGTTGTACAGTATTCTGGCTCCCAGGATCGCTATCTGGACATGAAGACAAGTATTTCCTACGTAAAATGACACGAGCAATCGTACGCTGCCGGCAGAATTCAAATCCGAGCCTCTGTTCCCCTGGAAATCACTAATATGTATGAAAACGTGTTTTACACTATTCTGGGTCCCAGGATCGCTATCGGGAAAGGAAGACAAGTATTTCCTACGTAAAATGACACGAGCAATCGTACGCTGCCGGCAGAATTCAAATCCGAGCCTCCGTTCCCCTGGAAATCACTAATATGTATGAAAACGTGTTTTACACTATTCTGGCCCCCAGGATCGCTATCGGGAAAGGAAGACAAGTATTTCCTACGTAAATTGACACGAGGAATCGTACGCTGCCGGCAGAATTCAAATCCGAGCCTCCGTTCCCCTGGAAATCACTAATATGTATGAAAACGTGTTTTACACTATTCTGGCCCCCAGGATCGCCATCGGGAAAGGAAGACAAGTATTTCCTACGTAAAATGACACGAGCAATCGTACGCTGCCGGCAGAATTCAAATCCGAGCCTCTGTTCCCCTGGAAATCACTAATATGTATGAAAACGTGTTTTACACTATTCTGGGTCCCAGGATCGCTATCGGGAAACGAAGACAAGTATTTCCTACGTAAATTGACACGAGGAATCGTACGCTGCCGGCAGAATTCAAATCCGAGCCTCCGTTCCCCTGGAAATCACTAATATGTATGAAAACGTGTTTTACAGTATTCTGGCTCCCAGGATCGCTATCTGGACTTGAAGACAAGTATTTCCTACGTAAATTGACACGAGGAATCGTACGCTGCCGGCAGAATTCAAATCCGAGCCTCCGTTCCCCTGGAACTCACTAATATGTATGAAAACGTGTTTTACACGATTCTGGCCCCCAGGATCGCTATCGGGAAAGGAAGACAAGTATTTCCTACGTAAAATGACACGAGCAATCGTACGCTGCCGGCAGAATTCAAATCCGTGCCTCCGTTCCCCTGGAAATCACTAATATGTATGAAAACGTGTTTTACAGTATTCTGGCTCCCAGGATCGCTATATGGGCATGAAGACAAGTATTTCCTACGGAAAATGACACGAGGAATCGTACGCTGCCGGCAGAATTCAAATCCGAGCCTCCGTTCCCCTGGAAATCACTAATATGTATGAAAACGTGTTTTACAGTATTCTGGCCCCCAGGATCGCTATCGGGAAAGGAAGACAAGTATTTCCTACGTAAAATGACACGAGCAATCGTACGCTGCCGGCAGAATTCAAATCCGAGCCTCTGTTCCCCTGGAAATCACTAATATGTATGAAAACGTGTTTTACACTATTCTGGGTCCCAGGATCGCTATCGGGAAACGAAGACAAGTATTTCCTACGTAAATTGACACGAGGAATCGTACGCTGCCGGCAGAATTCAAATCCGAGCCTCCGTTCCCCTGGAACTCACTAATATGTATGAAAACGTGTTTTACAGTATTCTGGCTCCCAGGATCGCTATCTGGACTTGAAGACAAGTATTTCCTACGTAAATTGACACGAGGAATCGTACGCTGCCGGCAGAATTCAAATCCGAGCCTCCGTTCCCCTGGAAATCACTATTATGTATGAAAACGTGTTTTTCACTATTCTGGCCCCCAGGATCGCTATCGGGAAAGGAAGACAAGTATTTCCTACGTAAAATGACACGAGCAATCGTACGCTGCCGGCAGAATTCAAATCCGTGCCTCCGTTCCCCTGGAAATCACTAATATGTATGAAAACGTGTTTTACAGTATTCTGGCCCCCAGGATCGCTATCGGGAAAGGAAGACAAGTATTTCCTACGTAAAATGACACGAGCAATCGTACGCTGCCGGCAGAATTCAAATCCGAGCCTCTGTTCCCCTGGAAATCACTAATATGTATGAAAACGTGTTTTACAGTATTCTGGCTCCCAGGATCGCTATATGGACATGAAGACAAGTATTTCCTACGTAAATTGACACGAGGAATCGTACGCTGCCGGCAGAATTCAAATCCGAGCCTCTGTTCCCCTGGAAATCACTAATATGTATGAAAACGTGTTTTACACTATTCTGGGTCCCAGGATCGCTATCGGGAAACGAAGACAAGTATTTCCTGCGTAAAATGACACGAGGAATCGTACGCTGCCGGCAGAATTCAAATCCGTGCCTCCGTTCCCCTGGAAATCACTAATATGTATGAAAACGTGTTTTACAGTATTCTGGCCCCCAGGATCGCTATCGGGAAAGGAAGACAAGTATTTCCTACGTAAAATGACACGAGCAATCGTACGCTGCCGGCAGAATTCAAATCCGAGCCTCTGTTCCCCTGGAAATCACTAATATGTATGAAAACGTGTTTTACACTATTCTGGGTCCCAGGATCGCTATCGGGAAAGGAAGACAAGTATTTCCTACGTAAATTGACACGAGGAATCGTACGCTGCCGGCAGAATTCAAATCCGAGCCTCCGTTCCCCTGGAAATCACTAATATGTATGAAAACGTGTTTTACAGTATTCTGGCCCCCAGGATCGCTATCGGGAAAGGAAGACAAGTATTTCCTACGTAAAATGACACGAGCAATCGTACGCTGCCGGCAGAATTCAAATCCGTGCCTCCGTTCCCCTGGAAATCACTAATATGTATGAAAACGTGTTTTACAGTATTCTGGCCCCCAGGATCGCTATCGGGAAAGGAAGACAAGTATTTCCTACGTAAAATGACACGAGCAATCGTACGCTGCCGGCAGAATTCAAATCCGTGCCTCCGTTCCCCTGGAAATCACTAATATGTATGAAAACGTGTTTTACAGTATTCTGGCTCCCAGGATCGCTATATGGACATGAAGACAAGTATTTCCTACGGAAAATGACACGAGGAATCGTACGCTGCCGGCAGAATTCAAATCCGAGCCTCCGTTCCCCTGGAAATCACTAATATGTATGAAAACGTGTTTTACAGTATTCTGGCCCCCAGGATCGCTATCGGGAAAGGTAGACAAGTATTTCCTACGTAAAATGACACGAGCAATCGTACGCTGCCGGCAGAATTCAAATCCGAGCCTCTGTTCCCCTGGAAATCACTAATATGTATGAAAACGTGTTTTACACTATTCTGGGTCCCAGGATCGCTATCGGGAAACGAAGACAAGTATTTCCTACGTAAATTGACACGAGGAATCGTACGCTGCCGGCAGAATTCAAATCCGAGCCTCCGTTCCCCTGGAAATCACTAATATGTATGAAAACGTGTTTTACAGTATTCTGGCTCCCAGGATCGCTATCTGGACTTGAAGACAAGTATTTCTTACGTAAAATGACACGAGCAATCGTACGCTGCCGGCAGAATTCAAATCCGTGCCTCCGTTCCCCTGGAAATCACTAATATGTATGAAAACGTGTTTTACAGTATTCTGGCTCCCAGGATCGCTATCTGGACTTGAAGACAAGTATTTCCTACGTAAATTGACACGAGGAATCGTACGCTGCCGGCAGAATTCAAATCCGAGCCTCCGTTCCCCTGGAAATCACTATTATGTATGAAAACGTGTTTTTCACTATTCTGGCCCCCAGGATCGCTATCGGGAAAGGAAGACAAGTATTTCCTACGTAAAATGACACGAGCAATCGTACGCTGCCGGCAGAATTCAAATCCGTGCCTCCGTTCCCCTGGAAATCACTAATATGTATGAAAACGTGTTTTACAGTATTCTGGCCCCCAGGATCGCTATCGGGAAAGGAAGACAAGTATTTCCTACGTAAAATGACACGAGCAATCGTACGCTGCCGGCAGAATTCAAATCCGAGCCTCTGTTCCCCTGGAAATCACTAATATGTATGAAAACGTGTTTTACAGTATTCTGGCTCCCAGGATCGCTATATGGACATGAAGACAAGTATTTCCTACGTAAATTGACACGAGGAATCGTACGCTGCCGGCAGAATTCAAATCCGAGCCTCTGTTCCCCTGGAAATCACTAATATGTATGAAAACGTGTTTTACACTATTCTGGGTCCCAGGATCGCTATCGGGAAACGAAGACAAGTATTTCCTGCGTAAAATGACACGAGGAATCGTACGCTGCCGGCAGAATTCAAATCCGTGCCTCCGTTCCCCTGGAAATCACTAATATGTATGAAAACGTGTTTTACAGTATTCTGGCCCCCAGGATCGCTATCGGGAAAGGAAGACAAGTATTTCCTACGTAAAATGACACGAGCAATCGTACGCTGCCGGCAGAATTCAAATCCGAGCCTCTGTTCCCCTGGAAATCACTAATATGTATGAAAACGTGTTTTACACTATTCTGGGTCCCAGGATCGCTATCGGGAAAGGAAGACAAGTATTTCCTACGTAAATTGACACGAGGAATCGTACGCTGCCGGCAGAATTCAAATCCGAGCCTCCGTTCCCCTGGAAATCACTAATATGTATGAAAACGTGTTTTACAGTATTCTGGCCCCCAGGATCGCTATCGGGAAAGGAAGACAAGTATTTCCTACGTAAAATGACACGAGCAATCGTACGCTGCCGGCAGAATTCAAATCCGTGCCTCCGTTCCCCTGGAAATCACTAATATGTATGAAAACGTGTTTTACAGTATTCTGGCCCCCAGGATCGCTATCGGGAAAGGAAGACAAGTATTTCCTACGTAAAATGACACGAGCAATCGTACGCTGCCGGCAGAATTCAAATCCGTGCCTCCGTTCCCCTGGAAATCACTAATATGTATGAAAACGTGTTTTACAGTATTCTGGCTCCCAGGATCGCTATATGGACATGAAGACCAGTATTTCCTACGGAAAATGACACGAGGAATCGTACGCTGCCGGCAGAATTCAAATTCGAGCCTCCGTTCTCCTGGAAATCACTAATATGTATGAAAACGTGTTTTACAGTATTCTGGCCCCCAGGATCGCTATCGGGAAAGGTAGACAAGTATTTCCTACGTAAAATGACACGAGCAATCGTACGCTGCCGGCAGAATTCAAATCCGAGCCTCTGTTCCCCTGGAAATCACTAATATGTATGAAAACGTGTTTTACACTATTCTGGGTCCCAGGATCGCTATCGGGAAACGAAGACAAGTATTTCCTACGTAAATTGACACGAGGAATCGTACGCTGCCGGCAGAATTCAAATCCGAGCCTCCGTTCCCCTGGAAATCACTAATATGTATGAAAACGTGTTTTACAGTATTCTGGCTCCCAGGATCGCTATCTGGACTTGAAGACAAGTATTTCTTACGTAAAATGACACGAGCAATCGTACGCTGCCGGCAGAATTCAAATCCGTGCCTCCGTTCCCCTGGAAATCACTAATATGTATGAAAACGTGTTTTACAGTATTCTGGCTCCCAGGATCGCTATCTGGACTTGAAGACAAGTATTTCTTACGTAAAATGACACGAGCAATCGTACGCTGCCGGCAGAATTCAAATCCGTGCCTCCGTTCCCCTGGAAATCACTAATATGTATGAAAACGTGTTTTACAGTATTCTGGCCCCCAGGATCGCTATCGGGAAAGGAAGACAAGTATTTCCTACGTAAAATGACACGAGCAATCGTACGCTGCCGGCAGAATTCAAATCCGAGCCTCTGTTCCCCTGGAAATCACTAATATGTATGAAAACGTGTTGTACAGTATTCTGGCTCCCAGGATCGCTATCTGGACATGAAGACAAGTATTTCCTACGTAAAATGACACGAGCAATCGTACGCTGCCGGCAGAATTCAAATCCGAGCCTCCGTTCCCCTGGAAATCACTAATATGTACGAAAACGTGTTCTACACTACTCTGGCCCCCAGGATCGCTATCGGGAAAGGAAGACAAGTATTTCCTACGTAAATTGACACGAGGAATCGTACGCTGCCGGCAGAATTCAAATCCGTGCCTCCGTTCCCCTGGAAATCACTAATATGTATGAAAACGTGTTTTACAGTATTCTGGCCCCCAGGATCGCTATCGGGAAAGGAAGACAAGTATTTCCTACGGAAAATGACACGAGGAATCGTACGCTGCCGGCAGAATTCAAATCCGAGCCTCCGTTCCCCTGGAAATCACTAATATGTATGAAAACGTGTTGTACAGTATTCTGGCTCCCAGGATCGCTATCGGGAAAGGAAGACAAGTATTTCCTACGTAAAATGACACGAGCAATCGTACGCTGCCGGCAGAATTCAAATCCGAGCCTCCGTTCCCCTGGAAATCACTAATATGTATGAAAACGTGTTTTACACTATTCTGGCCCCCAGGATCGCTATCGGGAAACGAAGACAAGTATTTCCTACGTAAATTGACACGAGGAATCGTACGCTGCCGGCAGAATTCAAATCCGAGCCTCCGTTCCCCTGGAAATCACTAATATGTATGAAAACGTGTTTTACAGTATTCTGGCTCCCAGGATCGCTATCTGGGCTTGAAGACAAGTATTTCCTACGTAAATTGACACGAGGAATCGTACGCTGCCGGCAGAATTCAAATCCGAGCCTCCGTTCCCCTGGAACTCACTAATATGTATGAAAACGTGTTTTACACGATTCTGGCCCCCAGGATCGCTATCGGGAAAGGAAGACAAGTATTTCCTACGTAAAATGACACGAGCAATCGTACGCTGCCGGCAGAATTCAAATCCGTGCCTCCGTTCCCCTGGAAATCACTAATATGTATGAAAACGTGTTTTACAGTATTCTGGCCCCCAGGATCGCTATCGGGAAAGGAAGACAAGTATTTCCTACGTAAAATGACACGAGGAATCGTACGCTGCCGGCAGAATTCAAATCCGTGCCTCCGTTCCCCTGGAAATCACTAATATGTATGAAAACGTGTTTTACAGTATTCTGGCCCCCAGGATCGCTATCGGGAAAGGAAGACAAGTATTTCCTACGGAAAATGACACGAGGAATCGTACGCTGCCGGCAGAATTCAAATCCGAGCCTCCGTGCCTCTGGAAATCACTAATATGTATGAAAACGTGTTGTACACTATTCTGGCTCCCAGGATCGCTATCTGGACATGAAGACAAGTATTTCCTACGTAAAATGACACGAGGAATCGTACACTGCCGGCAGAATTCAAATTCGAGCCTCCGTTCCCCTGGAAATCACTAATATGTATGAAAACGTGTTTTACACTATTCTGGGTCCCAGGATCGCTATCGGGAAAGGAAGACAAGTATTTCCTACGTAAAATGACACGAGCAATCGTACGCTGCCGGCAGAATTCAAATCCGAGCCTCCGTTCCCCTGGAAATCACTAATATGTATGAAAACGTGTTTTACACTATTCTGGCCCCCAGGATCGCTATCGGGAAAGGAAGACAAGTATTTCCTACGTAAATTGACACGAGGAATCGTACGCTGCCGGCAGAATTCAAATCCGAGCCTCCGTTCCCCTGGAAATCACTAATATGTATGAAAACGTGTTTTACACTATTCTGGCCCCCAGGATCGCTATCGGGAAAGGAAGACAAGTATTTCCTACGTAAAATGACACGAGCAATCGTACGCTGCCGGCAGAATTCAAATCCGAGCCTCTGTTCCCCTGGAAATCACTAATATGTATGAAAACGTGTTTTACACTATTCTGGGTCCCAGGATCGCTATCGGGAAACGAAGACAAGTATTTCCTACGTAAATTGACACGAGGAATCGTACGCTGCCGGCAGAATTCAAATCCGAGCCTCCGTTCCCCTGGAAATCACTAATATGTATGAAAACGTGTTTTACAGTATTCTGGCTCCCAGGATCGCTATCTGGACTTGAAGACAAGTATTTCCTACGTAAATTGACACGAGGAATCGTACGCTGCCGGCAGAATTCAAATCCGAGCCTCCGTTCCCCTGGAACTCACTAATATGTATGAAAACGTGTTTTACACGATTCTGGCCCCCAGGATCGCTATCGGGAAAGGAAGACAAGTATTTCCTACGTAAAATGACACGAGCAATCGTACGCTGCCGGCAGAATTCAAATCCGTGCCTCCGTTCCCCTGGAAATCACTAATATGTATGAAAACGTGTTTTACAGTATTCTGGCTCCCAGGATCGCTATATGGACATGAAGACAAGTATTTCCTACGGAAAATGACACGAGGAATCGTACGCTGCCGGCAGAATTCAAATCCGAGCCTCCGTTCCCCTGGAAATCACTAATATGTATGAAAACGTGTTTTACAGTATTCTGGCCCCCAGGATCGCTATCGGGAAAGGTAGACAAGTATTTCCTACGTAAAATGACACGAGCAATCGTACGCTGCCGGCAGAATTCAAATCCGAGCCTCTGTTCCCCTGGAAATCACTAATATGTATGAAAACGTGTTTTACACTATTCTGGGTCCCAGGATCGCTATCGGGAAACGAAGACAAGTATTTCCTACGTAAATTGACACGAGGAATCGTACGCTGCCGGCAGAATTCAAATCCGAGCCTCCGTTCCCCTGGAAATCACTAATATGTATGAAAACGTGTTTTACAGTATTCTGGCTCCCAGGATCGCTATCTGGACTTGAAGACAAGTATTTCCTACGTAAATTGACACGAGGAATCGTACGCTGCCGGCAGAATTCAAATCCGAGCCTCCGTTCCCCTGGAAATCACTATTATGTATGAAAACGTGTTTTTCACTATTCTGGCCCCCAGGATCGCTATCGGGAAAGGAAGACAAGTATTTCCTACGTAAAATGACACGAGCAATCGTACGCTGCCGGCAGAATTCAAATCCGAGCCTCCGTTCCCCTGGAAATCACTAATATGTATGAAAACGTGTTTTACACTATTCTGGCCCCCAGGATCGCTATCGGGAAAGGAAGACAAGTATTTCCTACGTAAATTGACACGAGGAATCGTACGCTGCCGGCAGAATTCAAATCCGAGCCTCCGTTCCCCTGGAAATCACTAATATGTATGAAAACGTGTTTTACACTATTCTGGCCCCCAGGATCGCTATCGGGAAAGGAAGACAAGTATTTCCTACGTAAAATGACACGAGCAATCGTACGCTGCCGGCAGAATTCAAATCCGAGCCTCTGTTCCCCTGGAAATCACTAATATGTATGAAAACGTGTTTTACACTATTCTGGGTCCCAGGATCGCTATCGGGAAACGAAGACAAGTATTTCCTACGTAAATTGACACGAGGAATCGTACGCTGCCGGCAGAATTCAAATCCGAGCCTCCGTTCCCCTGGAAATCACTAATATGTATGAAAACGTGTTTTACAGTATTCTGGCTCCCAGGATCGCTATCTGGACTTGAAGACAAGTATTTCCTACGTAAATTGACACGAGGAATCGTACGCTGCCGGCAGAATTCAAATCCGAGCCTCCGTTCCCCTGGAACTCACTAATATGTATGAAAACGTGTTTTACACGATTCTGGCCCCCAGGATCGCTATCGGGAAAGGAAGACAAGTATTTCCTACGTAAAATGACACGAGCAATCGTACGCTGCCGGCAGAATTCAAATCCGTGCCTCCGTTCCCCTGGAAATCACTAATATGTATGAAAACGTGTTTTACAGTATTCTGGCTCCCAGGATCGCTATATGGACATGAAGACAAGTATTTCCTACGGAAAATGACACGAGGAATCGTACGCTGCCGGCAGAATTCAAATCCGAGCCTCCGTTCCCCTGGAAATCACTAATATGTATGAAAACGTGTTTTACAGTATTCTGGCCCCCAGGATCGCTATCGGGAAAGGTAGACAAGTATTTCCTACGTAAAATGACACGAGCAATCGTACGCTGCCGGCAGAATTCAAATCCGAGCCTCTGTTCCCCTGGAAATCACTAATATGTATGAAAACGTGTTTTACACTATTCTGGGTCCCAGGATCGCTATCGGGAAACGAAGACAAGTATTTCCTACGTAAATTGACACGAGGAATCGTACGCTGCCGGCAGAATTCAAATCCGAGCCTCCGTTCCCCTGGAAATCACTAATATGTATGAAAACGTGTTTTACAGTATTCTGGCTCCCAGGATCGCTATCTGGACTTGAAGACAAGTATTTCTTACGTAAAATGACACGAGCAATCGTACGCTGCCGGCAGAATTCAAATCCGTGCCTCCGTTCCCCTGGAAATCACTAATATGTATGAAAACGTGTTTTACAGTATTCTGGCCCCCAGGATCGCTATCGGGAAAGGAAGACAAGTATTTCCTACGTAAAATGACACGAGCAATCGTACGCTGCCGGCAGAATTCAAATCCGAGCCTCTGTTCCCCTGGAAATCACTAATATGTATGAAAACGTGTTGTACAGTATTCTGGCTCCCAGGATCGCTATCTGGACATGAAGACAAGTATTTCCTACGTAAAATGACACGAGCAATCGTACGCTGCCGGCAGAATTCAAATCCGAGCCTCTGTTCCCCTGGAAATCACTAATATGTATGAAAACGTGTTTTACACTATTCTGGGTCCCAGGATCGCTATCGGGAAACGAAGACAAGTATTTCCTACGTAAATTGACACGAGCAATCGTACGCTGCCGGCAGAATTCAAATCCGAGCCTCCGTTCCCCTGGAAATCACTAATATGTACGAAAACGTGTTCTACACTACTCTGGCCCTCAGGATCGCTATCGGGAAAGGAAGACAAGTATTTCCTACGTAAATTGACACGAGGAATCGTACGCTGCCGGCAGAATTCAAATCCGTGCCTCCGTTCCCCTGGAAATCACTAATATGTATGAAAACGTGTTTTACAGTATTCTGGCCCCCAGGATCGCTATCGGGAAAGGAAGACAAGTATTTCCTACGGAAAATGACACGAGGAATCGTACGCTGCCGGCAGAATTCAAATCCGAGCCTCCGTGCCTCTGGAAATCACTAATATGTATGAAAACGTGTTGTACACTATTCTGGCTCCCAGGATCGCTATCTGGACATGAAGACAAGTATTTCCTACGTAAAATGACACGAGGAATCGTACACTGCCGGCAGAATTCAAATTCGAGCCTCCGTTCCCCTGGAAATCACTAATATGTATGAAAACGTGTTTTACACTATTCTGGGTCCCAGGATCGCTATCGGGAAAGGAAGACAAGTATTTCCTACGTAAAATGACACGAGGAATCGTACGCTGCCGGCAGAATTCAAATCCGAGCCTCCGTTCCCCTGGAAATCACTAATATGTATGAAAACGTGTTGTACAGTATTCTGGCTCCCAGGATCGCTATCTGGACATGAAGACAAGTATTTCCTACGGAAAATGACACGAGGAATCGTACGCTGCCGGCAGAATTCAAATCCGAGCCTCCGTTCCCCTGGAAATCACTAATATGTATGAAAACGTGTTTTACAGTATTCTGGCCCCCAGGATCGCTATCGGGAAAGGTAGACAAGTATTTCCTACGTAAAATGACACGAGCAATCGTACGCTGCCGGCAGAATTCAAATCCGAGCCTCTGTTCCCCTGGAAATCACTAATATGTATGAAAACGTGTTTTACACTATTCTGGGTCCCAGGATCGCTATCGGGAAACGAAGACAAGTATTTCCTACGTAAATTGACACGAGGAATCGTACGCTGCCGGCAGAATTCAAATCCGAGCCTCCGTTCCCCTGGAAATCACTAATATGTATGAAAACGTGTTTTACAGTATTCTGGCTCCCAGGATCGCTATCTGGACTTGAAGACAAGTATTTCTTACGTAAAATGACACGAGCAATCGTACGCTGCCGGCAGAATTCAAATCCGTGCCTCCGTTCCCCTGGAAATCACTAATATGTATGAAAACGTGTTTTACAGTATTCTGGCCCCCAGGATCGCTATCGGGAAAGGAAGACAAGTATTTCCTACGTAAAATGACACGAGCAATCGTACGCTGCCGGCAGAATTCAAATCCGAGCCTCTGTTCCCCTGGAAATCACTAATATGTATGAAAACGTGTTGTACAGTATTCTGGCTCCCAGGATCGCTATCTGGACATGAAGACAAGTATTTCCTACGTAAAATGACACGAGCAATCGTACGCTGCCGGCAGAATTCAAATCCGAGCCTCTGTTCCCCTGGAAATCACTAATATGTATGAAAACGTGTTTTACACTATTCTGGGTCCCAGGATCGCTATCGGGAAACGAAGACAAGTATTTCCTACGTAAATTGACACGAGCAATCGTACGCTGCCGGCAGAATTCAAATCCGAGCCTCCGTTCCCCTGGAAATCACTAATATGTACGAAAACGTGTTCTACACTACTCTGGCCCTCAGGATCGCTATCGGGAAAGGAAGACAAGTATTTCCTACGTAAATTGACACGAGGAATCGTACGCTGCCGGCACAATTCAAATCCGTGCCTCCGTTCCCCTGGAAATCACTAATATGTATGAAAACGTGTTTTACAGTATTCTGGCCCCCAGGATCGCTATCGGGAAAGGAAGACAAGTATTTCCTACGGAAAATGACACGAGGAATCGTACGCTGCCGGCAGAATTCAAATCCGAGCCTCCGTGCCTCTGGAAATCACTAATATGTATGAAAACGTGTTGTACACTATTCTGGCTCCCAGGATCGCTATCTGGACATGAAGACAAGTATTTCCTACGTAAAATGACACGAGGAATCGTACACTGCCGGCAGAATTCAAATTCGAGCCTCCGTTCCCCTGGAAATCACTAATATGTATGAAAACGTGTTTTACACTATTCTGGGTCCCAGGATCGCTATCGGGAAAGGAAGACAAGTATTTCCTACGTAAAATGACACGAGGAATCGTACGCTGCCGGCAGAATTCAAATCCGAGCCTCCGTTCCCCTGGAAATCACTAATATGTATGAAAACGTGTTGTACAGTATTCTGGCTCCCAGGATCGCTATCTGGACATGAAGACAAGTATTTCCTACGTAAAATGACACGAGCAATCGTACGCTGCCGGCAGAATTCAAATCCGAGCCTCTGTTCCCCTGGAAATCACTAATATGTATGAAAACGTGTTTTACACTATTCTGGGTCCCAGGATCGCTATCGGGAAAGGAAGACAAGTATTTCCTACGTAAAATGACACGAGCAATCGTACGCTGCCGGCAGAATTCAAATCCGAGCCTCCGTTCCCCTGGAAATCACTAATATGTATGAAAACGTGTTTTACACTATTCTGGCCCCCAGGATCGCTATCGGGACAGGAAGACAAGTATTTCCTACGTAAATTGACACGAGGAATCGTACGCTGCCGGCAGAATTCAAATCCGAGCCTCCGTTCCCCTGGAAATCACTAATATGTATGAAAACGTGTTTTACACTATTCTGGCCCCCAGGATCGCTATCGGGAAAGGAAGACAAGTATTTCCTACGTAAAATGACACGAGCAATCGTACGCTGCCGGCAGAATTCAAATCCGAGCCTCTGTTCCCCTGGAAATCACTAATATGTATGAAAACGTGTTTTACACTATTCTGGGTCCCAGGATCGCTATCGGGAAACGAAGACAAGTATTTCCTACGTAAATTGACACGAGGAATCGTACGCTGCCGGCAGAATTCAAATCCGAGCCTCCGTTCCCCTGGAAATCACTAATATGTATGAAAACGTGTTTTACAGTATTCTGGCTCCCAGGATCGCTATCTGGACTTGAAGACAAGTATTTCCTACGTAAATTGACACGAGGAATCGTACGCTGCCGGCAGAATTCAAATCCGAGCCTCCGTTCCCCTGGAACTCACTAATATGTATGAAAACGTGTTTTACACGATTCTGGCCCCCAGGATCGCTATCGGGAAAGGAAGACAAGTATTTCCTACGTAAAATGACACGAGCAATCGTACGCTGCCGGCAGAATTCAAATCCGGGCCTCCGTTCCCCTGGAAATCACTAATATGTATGAAAACGTGTTTTACAGTATTCTGGCTCCCAGGATCGCTATATGGACATGAAGACAAGTATTTCCTACGGAAAATGACACGAGGAATCGTACGCTGCCGGCAGAATTCAAATCCGAGCCTCCGTTCCCCTGGAAATCACTAATATGTATGAAAACGTGTTTTACAGTATTCTGGCTCCCAGGATCGCTATCGGGAAAGGTAGACAAGTATTTCCTACGTAAAATGACACGAGCAATCGTACGCTGCCGGCAGAATTCAAATCCGAGCCTCTGTTCCCCTGGAAATCACTAATATGTATGAAAACGTGTTTTACACTATTCTGGGTCCCAGGATCGCTATCGGGAAACGAAGACAAGTATTTCCTACGTAAATTGACACGAGGAATCGTACGCTGCCGGCAGAATTCAAATCCGAGCCTCCGTTCCCCTGGAACTCACTAATATGTATGAAAACGTTTTTTACAGTATTCTGGCTCCCAGGATCGCTATCTGGACTTGAAGACAAGTATTTCCTACGTAAATTGACACGAGGAATCGTACGCTGCCGGCAGAATTCAAATCCGAGCCTCCGTTCCCCTGGAAATCACTATTATGTATGAAAACGTGTTTTTCACTATTCTGGCCCCCAGGATCGCTATCGGGAAAGGAAGACAAGTATTTCCTACGTAAAATGACACGAGCAATCGTACGCTGCCGGCAGAATTCAAATCCGTGCCTCCGTTCCCCTGGAAATCACTAATATGTATGAAAACGTGTTTTACAGTATTCTGGCCCCCAGGATCGCTATCGGGAAAGGAAGACAAGTATTTCCTACGTAAAATGACACGAGCAATCGTACGCTGCCGGCAGAATTCAAATCCGAGCCTCTGTTCCCCTGGAAATCACTAATATGTATGAAAACGTGTTTTACAGTATTCTGGCTCCCAGGATCGCTATATGGACATGAAGACAAGTATTTCCTACGTAAATTGACACGAGGAATCGTACGCTGCCGGCAGAATTCAAATCCGAGCCTCTGTTCCCCTGGAAATCACTAATATGTATGAAAACGTGTTTTACACTATTCTGGGTCCCAGGATCGCTATCGGGAAACGAAGACAAGTATTTCCTGCGTAAAATGACACGAGCAATCGTACGCTGCCGGCAGAATTCAAATCCGTGCCTCCGTTCCCCTGGAAATCACTAATATGTATGAAAACGTGTTTTACAGTATTCTGGCCCCCAGGATCGCTATCGGGAAAGGAAGACAAGTATTTCCTACGTAAAATGACACGAGCAATCGTACGCTGCCGGCAGAATTCAAATCCGTGCCTCCGTTCCCCTGGAAATCACTAATATGTATGAAAACGTGTTTTACAGTATTCTGGCCCCCAGGATCGCTATCGGGAAAGGAAGACAAGTATTTCCTACGTAAAATGACACGAGCAATCGTACGCTGCCGGCAGAATTCAAATCCGTGCCTCCGTTCCCCTGGAAATCACTAATATGTATGAAAACGTGTTTTACAGTATTCTGGCTCCCAGGATCGCTATATGGACATGAAGACAAGTATTTCCTACGTAAAATGACACGAGCAATCGTACGCTGCCGGCAGAATTCAAATCCGTGCCTCCGTTCCCCTGGAAATCACTAATATGTATGAAAACGTGTTTTACAGTATTCTGGCCCCCAGGATCGCTATCGGGAAAGGAAGACAAGTATTTCCTACGTAAAATGACACGAGCAATCGTACGCTGCCGGCAGAATTCAAATCCGTGCCTCCGTTCCCCTGGAAATCACTAATATGTATGAAAACGTGTTTTACAGTATTCTGGCTCCCAGGATCGCTATCTGGACATGAAGACAAGTATTTCCTACGGAAAATGACACGAGGAATCGTACGCTGCCGGCAGAATTCAAATCCGAGCCTCCGTTCCCCTGGAAATCACTAATATGTATGAAAACGTGTTTTACAGTATTCTGGCCCCCAGGATCGCTATCGGGAAAGGTAGACAAGTATTTCCTACGTAAAATGACACGAGCAATCGTACGCTGCCGGCAGAATTCAAATCCGAGCCTCTGTTCCCCTGGAAATCACTAATATGTATGAAAACGTGTTTTACACTATTCTGGGTCCCAGGATCGCTATCGGGAAACGAAGACAAGTATTTCCTACGTAAATTGACACGAGCAATCGTACGCTGCCGGCAGAATTCAAATCCGAGCCTCCGTTCCCCTGGAAATCACTAATATGTATGAAAACGTGTTTTACAGTATTCTGGCTCCCAGGATCGCTATCTGGACTTGAAGACAAGTATTTCTTACGTAAAATGACACGAGCAATCGTACGCTGCCGGCAGAATTCAAATCCGTGCCTCCGTTCCCCTGGAAATCACTAATATGTATGAAAACGTGTTGTACAGTATTCTGGCCCCCAGGATCGCTATCGGGAAAGGAAGACAAGTATTTCCTACGTAAAATGACACGAGCAATCGTACGCTGCCGGCAGAATTCAAATCCGAGCCTCTGTTCCCCTGGAAATCACTAATATGTATGAAAACGTGTTGTACAGTATTCTGGCTCCCAGGATCGCTATCTGGACATGAAGACAAGTATTTCCTACGTAAAATGACACGAGCAATCGTACGCTGCCGGCAGAATTCAAATCCGAGCCTCTGTTCCCCTGGAAATCACTAATATGTATGAAAACGTGTTTTACACTATTCTGGGTCCCAGGATCGCTATCGGGAAACGAAGACAAGTATTTCCTACGTAAATTGACACGAGGAATCGTACGCTGCCGGCAGAATTCAAATCCGAGCCTCCGTTCCCCTGGAAATCACTAATATGTATGAAAACGTGTTGTACACTACTCTGGCCCCCAGGATCGCTATCGGGAAAGGAAGACAAGTATTTCCTACGTAAATTGACACGAGGAATCGTACGCTGCCGGCAGAATTCAAATCCGAGCCTCCGTTCCCCTGGAAATCACTAATATGTATGAAAACGTGTTTTACAGTATTCTGGCCCCCAGGATCGCTATCGGGAAAGGAAGACAAGTATTTCCTACGGAAAATGACACGAGGAATCGTACGCTGCCGGCAGAATTCAAATCCGAGCCTCCGTTCCCCTGGAAATCACTAATATGTATGAAAACGTGTTGTACAGTATTCTGGCTCCCAGGATCGCTATCGGGAAAGGAAGACAAGTATTTCCTACGTAAAATGACACGAGCAATCGTACGCTGCCGGCAGAATTCAAATCCGAGCCTCCGTTCCCCTGGAAATCACTAATATGTATGAAAACGTGTTTTACACTATTCTGGCCCCCAGGATCGCTATCGGGAAAGGAAGACAAGTATTTCCTACGTAAATTGACACGAGGAATCGTACGCTGCCGGCAGAATTCAAATCCGAGCCTCCGTTCCCCTGGAAATCTCTAATATGTATGAAAACGTGTTTTACACTATTCTGGCCCCCAGGATCGCTATCGGGAAAGGAAGACAAGTATTTCCTACGTAAAATGACACGAGCAATCGTACGCTGCCGGCAGAATTCAAATCCGAGCCTCTGTTCCCCTGGAAATCACTAATATGTATGAAAACGTGTTTTACACTATTCTGGGTCCCAGGATCGCTATCGGGAAACGAAGACAAGTATTTCCTACGTAAATTGACACGAGGAATCGTACGCTGCCGGCAGAATTCAAATCCGAGCCTCCGTTCCCCTGGAAATCACTAATATGTATGAAAACGTGTTTTACAGTATTCTGGCTCCCAGGATCGCTATCTGGACTTGAAGACAAGTATTTCCTACGTAAATTGACACGAGGAATCGTACGCTGCCGGCAGAATTCAAATCCGAGCCTCCGTTCCCCTGGAACTCACTAATATGTATGAAAACGTGTTTTACACGATTCTGGCCCCCAGGATCGCTATCGGGAAAGGAAGACAAGTATTTCCTACGTAAAATGACACGAGCAATCGTACGCTGCCGGCAGAATTCAAATCCGTGCCTCCGTTCCCCTGGAAATCACTAATATGTATGAAAACGTGTTTTACAGTATTCTGGCCCCCAGGATCGCTATCGGGAAAGGAAGACAAGTATTTCCTACGTAAAATGACACGAGCAATCGTACGCTGCCGGCAGAATTCAAATCCGAGCCTCTGTTCCCCTGGAAATCACTAATATGTATGAAAACGTGTTTTACAGTATTCTGGCTCCCAGGATCGCTATATGGACATGAAGACAAGTATTTCCTACGTAACTTGACACGAGGAATCGTACGCTGCCGGCAGAATTCAAATCCGAGCCTCTGTTCCCCTGGAAATCACTAATATGTATGAAAACGTGTTTTACACTATTCTGGGTCCCAGGATCGCTATCGGGAAACGAAGACAAGTATTTCCTACGTAAAATGACACGAGCAATCGTACGCTGCCGGCAGAATTCAAATCCGTGCCTCCGTTCCCCTGGAAATCACTAATATGTATGAAAACGTGTTTTACAGTATTCTGGCCCCCAGGATCGCTATCGGGAAAGGAAGACAAGTATTTCCTACGTAAAATGACACGAGCAATCGTACGCTGCCGGTAGAATTCAAATCCGTGCCTCCGTTCCCCTGGAAATCACTAATATGTATGAAAACGTGTTTTACAGTATTCTGGCCCCCAGGATCGCTATCGGGAAAGGAAGACAAGTATTTCCTACGTAAAATGACACGAGCAATCGTACGCTGCCGGCAGAATTCAAATCCGAGCCTCTGTTCCCCTGGAAATCACTAATATGTATGAAAACGTGTTGTACAGTATTCTGGCTCCCAGGATCGCTATCTGGACATGAAGACAAGTATTTCCTACGTAAAATGACACGAGCAATCGTACGCTGCCGGCAGAATTCAAATCCGAGCCTCTGTTCCCCTGGAAATCACTAATATGTATGAAAACGTGTTTTACACTATTCTGGGTCCCAGGATCGCTATCGGGAAACGAAGACAAGTATTTCCTACGTAAATTGACACGAGCAATCGTACGCTGCCGGCAGAATTCAAATCCGAGCCTCCGTTCCCCTGGAAATCACTAATATGTACGAAAACGTGTTCTACACTACTCTGGCCCCCAGGATCGCTATCGGGAAAGGAAGACAAGTATTTCCTACGTAAAATGACACGAGGAATCGTACGCTGCCGGCAGAATTCAAATCCGTGCCTCCGTTCCCCTGGAAATCACTAATATGTATGAAAACGTGTTTTACAGTATTCTGGCCCCCAGGATCGCTATCGGGAAAGGAAGACAAGTATTTCCTACGGAAAATGACACGAGGAATCGTACGCTGCCGGCAGAATTCAAATCCGAGCCTCCGTTCCCCTGGAAATCACTAATATGTATGAAAACGTGTTGTACAGTATTCTGGCTCCCAGGATCGCTATCGGGAAAGGAAGACAAGTATTTCCTACGTAAAATGACACGAGCAATCGTACGCTGCCGGCAGAATTCAAATCCGAGCCTCCGTTCCCCTGGAAATCACTAATATGTATGAAAACGTGTTTTACACTATTCTGGCCCCCAGGATCGCTATCGGGAAAGGAAGACAAGTATTTCCTACGTAAATTGACACGAGGAATCGTACGCTGCCGGCAGAATTCAAATCCGAGCCTCCGTTCCCCTGGAAATCTCTAATATGTATGAAAACGTGTTTTACACTATTCTGGCCCCCAGGATCGCTATCGGGAAAGGAAGACAAGTATTTCCTACGTAAAATGACACGAGCAATCGTACGCTGCCGGCAGAATTCAAATCCGAGCCTCTGTTCCCCTGGAAATCACTAATATGTATGAAAACGTGTTTTACACTATTCTGGGTCCCAGGATCGCTATCGGGAAACGAAGACAAGTATTTCCTACGTAAATTGACACGAGGAATCGTACGCTGCCGGCAGAATTCAAATCCGAGCCTCCGTTCCCCTGGAAATCACTAATATGTATGAAAACGTGTTTTACAGTATTCTGGCTCCCAGGATCGCTATCTGGACTTGAAGACAAGTATTTCCTACGTAAATTGACACGAGGAATCGTACGCTGCCGGCAGAATTCAAATCCGAGCCTCCGTTCCCCTGGAACTCACTAATATGTATGAAAACGTGTTTTACACGATTCTGGCCCCCAGGATCGCTATCGGGAAAGGAAGACAAGTATTTCCTACGTAAAATGACACGAGCAATCGTACGCTGCCGGCAGAATTCAAATCCGTGCCTCCGTTCCCCTGGAAATCACTAATATGTATGAAAACGTGTTTTACAGTATTCTGGCCCCCAGGATCGCTATCGGGAAAGGAAGACAAGTATTTCCTACGTAAAATGACACGAGCAATCGTACGCTGCCGGCAGAATTCAAATCCGAGCCTCTGTTCCCCTGGAAATCACTAATATGTATGAAAACGTGTTTTACAGTATTCTGGCTCCCAGGATCGCTATATGGACATGAAGACAAGTATTTCCTACGTAACTTGACACGAGGAATCGTACGCTGCCGGCAGAATTCAAATCCGAGCCTCTGTTCCCCTGGAAATCACTAATATGTATGAAAACGTGTTTTACACTATTCTGGGTCCCAGGATCGCTATCGGGAAACGAAGACAAGTATTTCCTACGTAAAATGACACGAGCAATCGTACGCTGCCGGCAGAATTCAAATCCGTGCCTCCGTTCCCCTGGAAATCACTAATATGTATGAAAACGTGTTTTACAGTATTCTGGCCCCCAGGATCGCTATCGGGAAAGGAAGACAAGTATTTCCTACGTAAAATGACACGAGCAATCGTACGCTGCCGGTAGAATTCAAATCCGTGCCTCCGTTCCCCTGGAAATCACTAATATGTATGAAAACGTGTTTTACAGTATTCTGGCCCCCAGGATCGCTATCGGGAAAGGAAGACAAGTATTTCCTACGTAAAATGACACGAGCAATCGTACGCTGCCGGCAGAATTCAAATCCGAGCCTCTGTTCCCCTGGAAATCACTAATATGTATGAAAACGTGTTGTACAGTATTCTGGCTCCCAGGATCGCTATCTGGACATGAAGACAAGTATTTCCTACGTAAAATGACACGAGCAATCGTACGCTGCCGGCAGAATTCAAATCCGAGCCTCTGTTCCCCTGGAAATCACTAATATGTATGAAAACGTGTTTTACACTATTCTGGGTCCCAGGATCGCTATCGGGAAACGAAGACAAGTATTTCCTACGTAAATTGACACGAGCAATCGTACGCTGCCGGCAGAATTCAAATCCGAGCCTCCGTTCCCCTGGAAATCACTAATATGTACGAAAACGTGTTCTACACTACTCTGGCCCCCAGGATCGCTATCGGGAAAGGAAGACAAGTATTTCCTACGTAAATTGACACGAGGAATCGTACGCTGCCGGCAGAATTCAAATCCGTGCCTCCGTTCCCCTGGAAATCACTAATATGTATGAAAACGTGTTTTACAGTATTCTGGCCCCCAGGATCGCTATCGGGAAAGGAAGACAAGTATTTCCTACGGAAAATGACACGAGGAATCGTACGCTGCCGGCAGAATTCAAATCCGAGCCTCCGTGCCTCTGGAAATCACTAATATGTATGAAAACGTGTTGTACACTATTCTGGCTCCCAGGATCGCTATCTGGACATGAAGACAAGTATTTCCTACGTAAAATGACACGAGGAATCGTACACTGCCGGCAGAATTCAAATTCGAGCCTCCGTTCCCCTGGAAATCACTAATATGTATGAAAACGTGTTTTACACTATTCTGGCCCCCAGGATCGCTATCGGGAAAGGAAGACAAGTATTTCCTACGTAAAATGACACGAGGAATCGTACGCTGCCGGCAGAATTCAAATCCGAGCCTCCGTTCCCCTGGAAATCACTAATATGTATGAAAACGTGTTTTACAGTATTCTGGCCCCCAGGATCGCTATCTGGACATGAAGACAAGTATTTCCTTCGTAAAATGACACGAGGAATCGTACACTGCCGGCAGAATTCAAATCCGAGCCTCCGTTCCCCTGGAAATCACTAATATGTATGAAAACGTGTTTTACACTATTCTGGGTCCCAGGATCGCTATCGGGAAACGAAGACAAGTATTTCCTACGTAAATTGACACGAGCAATCGTACGCTGCCGGCAGAATTCAAATCCGAGCCTCCGTTCCCCTGGAAATCACTAATATGTACGAAAACGTGTTCTACACTACTCTGGCCCCCAGGATCGCTATCGGGAAAGGAAGACAAGTATTTCCTACGTAAATTGACACGAGGAATCGTACGCTGCCGGCAGAATTCAAATCCGAGCCTCCGTTCCCCTGGAAATCACTAATATGTATGAAAACGTGTTTTACAGTATTCTGGCCCCCAGGATCGCTATCGGGAAAGGAAGACAAGTATTTCCTACGGAAAATGACACGAGGAATCGTACGCTGCCGGCAGAATTCAAATCCGAGCCTCCGTGCCTCTGGAAATCACTAATATGTATGAAAACGTGTTGTACACTATTCTGGCTCCCAGGATCGCTATCTGGACATGAAGACAAGTATTTCCTACGTAAAATGACACGAGGAATCGTACACTGCCGGCAGAATTCAAATTCGAGCCTCCGTTCCCCTGGAAATCACTAATATGTATGAAAACGTGTTTTACACTATTCTGGCCCCCAGGATCGCTATCGGGAAAGGAAGACAAGTATTTCCTACGTAAAATGACACGAGGAATCGTACGCTGCCGGCAGAATTCAAATCCGAGCCTCCGTTCCCCTGGAAATCACTAATATGTATGAAAACGTGTTTTACAGTATTCTGGCCCCCAGGATCGCTATCTGGACATGAAGACAAGTATTTCCTTCGTAAAATGACACGAGGAATCGTACACTGCCGGCAGAATTCAAATCCGAGCCTCCGTTCCCCTGGAAATCACTAATATGTATGAAAACGTGTTTTACACTATTCTGGGTCCCAGGATCGCTATCGGGAAACGAAGACAAGTATTTCCTACGTAAATTGACACGAGCAATCGTACGCTGCCGGCAGAATTCAAATCCGAGCCTCCGTTCCCCTGGAAATCACTAATATGTACGAAAACGTGTTTTACACTACTCTGGCCCCCAGGATCGCTATCGGGAAAGGAAGACAAGTATTTCCTACGTAAATTGACACGAGGAATCGTACGCTGCCGGCAGAATTCAAATCCGTGCCTCCGTTCCCCTGGAAATCACTAATATGTATGAAAACGTGTTTTACAGTATTCTGGCCCCCAGGATCGCTATCGGGAAAGGAAGACAAGTATTTCCTACGGAAAATGACACGAGGAATCGTACGCTGCCGGCAGAATTCAAATCCGAGCCTCCGTGCCTCTGGAAATCACTAATATGTATGAAAACGTGTTGTACACTATTCTGGCTCCCAGGATCGCTATCTGGACATGAAGACAAGTATTTCCTACGTAAAATGACACGAGGAATCGTACACTGCCGGCAGAATTCAAATTCGAGCCTCCGTTCCCCTGGAAATCACTAATATGTATGAACACGTGTTTTACAGTATTCTGGCTCCCAGGATCGCCATCTGGACATGAAGACAAGTATTTCCTTCGTAAAATGACACGAGGAATCGTACACTGCCGGCAGAATTCAAATCCGAGCCTCCGTTCCCCTGGAAATCACTAATATGTATGAAAACGTGTTTTACACTATTCTGGGTCCCAGGATCGCTATCGGGAAACGAAGACAAGTATTTCCTACGTAAATTGACACGAGCAATCGTACGCTGCCGGCAGAATTCAAATCCGTGCCTCCGTTCCCCTGGAAATCACTAATATGTATGAAAACGTGTTTTACAGTATTCTGGCTCCCAGGATCGCTATATGGACATGAAGACAAGTATTTCCTACGGAAAATGACACGAGGAATCGTACGCTGCCGGCAGAATTCAAATCCGAGCCTCCGTTCCCCTGGAAATCACTAATATGTATGAAAACGTGTTTTACAGTATTCTGGCCCCCAGGATCGCTATCGGGAAAGGTAGACAAGTATTTCCTACGTAAAATGACACGAGCAATCGTACGCTGCCGGCAGAATTCAAATCCGAGCCTCTGTTCCCCTGGAAATCACTAATATGTATGAAAACGTGTTTTACACTATTCTGGGTCCCAGGATCGCTATCGGGAAACGAAGACAAGTATTTCCTACGTAAAATGACACGAGCAATCGTACGCTGCCGGCAGAATTCAAATCCGTGCCTCCGTTCCCCTGGAAATCACTAATATGTATGAAAACGTGTTTTACAGTATTCTGGCCCCCAGGATCGCTATCGGGAAAGGAAGACAAGTATTTCCTACGTAAAATGACACGAGCAATCGTACGCTGCCGGCAGAATTCAAATCCGAGCCTCCGTTCCCCTGGAAATCACTAATATGTATGAAAACGTGTTGTACAGTATTCTGGCTCCCAGGATCGCTATCTGGACATGAAGACAAGTATTTCCTACGTAAAATGACACGAGCAATCGTACGCTGCCGGCAGAATTCAAATCCGAGCCTCTGTTCCCCTGGAAATCACTAATATGTACGAAAACGTGTTCTACACTACTCTGGCCCCCAGGATCGCTATCGGGAAAGGAAGACAAGTATTTCCTACGTAAATTGACACGAGGAATCGTACGCTGCCGGCAGAATTCAAATCCGAGCCTCCGTGCCCCTGGAAATCACTAATATGTATGAAAACGTGTTTTACAGTATTCTGGCCCCCAGGATCGCTATCGGGAAAGGAAGACAAGTATTTCCTACGGAAAATGACACGAGGAATCGTACGCTGCCGGCAGAATTCAAATCCGAGCCTCCGTGCCTCTGGAAATCACTAATATGTATGAAAACGTGTTGTACACTATTCTGGCTCCCAGGATCGCTATCTGGACATGAAGACAAGTATTTCCTACGTAAAATGACACGAGGAATCGTACACTGCCGGCAGAATTCAAATCCGAGCCTCCGTTCCCCTGGAAATCACTAATATGTATGAAAACGTGTTTTACACTATTCTGGCCCCCAGGATCGCTATCGGGAAAGGAAGACAAGTATTTCCTACGTAAAATGACACGAGGAATCGTACACTGCCGGCAGAATTCAAATCCGAGCCTCCGTTCCCCTGGAAATCACTAATATGTATGAAAACGTGTTTTACACTATTCTGGGTCCCAGGATCGCTATCTGGACATGAAGACAAGTATTTCCTTCGTAAAATGACACGAGGAATCGTACACTGCCGGCAGAATTCAAATCCGAGCCTCCGTTCCCCTGGAAATCACTAATATGTATGAAAACGTGTTTTACACTATTCTGGGTCCCAGGATCGCTATCGGGAAACGAAGACAAGTATTTCCTACGTAAATTGACACGAGCAATCGTACGCTGCCGGCAGAATTCAAATCCGAGCCTCCGTTCCCCTGGAAATCACTAATATGTACGAAAACGTGTTCTACACTACTCTGGCCCCCAGGATCGCTATCGGGAAAGGAAGACAAGTATTTCCTACGTAAATTGACACGAGGAATCGTACGCTGCCGGCAGAATTCAAATCCGTGCCTCCGTTCCCCTGGAAATCACTAATATGTATGAAAACGTGTTTTACAGTATTCTGGCCCCCAGGATCGCTATCGGGAAAGGAAGACAAGTATTTCCTACGGAAAATGACACGAGGAATCGTACACTGCCGGCAGAATTCAAATTCGAGCCTCCGTTCCCCTGGAAATCACTAATATGTATGAAAACGTGTTTTACAGTATTCTGGCTCCCAGGATCGCTATCTGGACATGAAGACAAGTATTTCCTACGTAAAATGACACAAGGAATCGTACACTGCCGGCAGAATTCAAATCCGAGCCTCCGTTCCCCTGGAAATCACTAATATGTATGAAAACGTGTTTTACAGTATTCTGGCTCCCAGGATCGCTATCTGGACATGAAGACAAGTATTTCCTTCGTAAAATGACACGAGGAATCGTACACTGCCGGCAGAATTCAAATCCGAGCCTCCGTTCCCCTGGAAATCACTAATATGTATGAAAACGTGTTTTACACTATTCTGGGTCCCAGGATCGCTATCGGGAAACGAAGACAAGTATTTCCTACGTAAATTGACACGAGCAATCGTACGCTGCCGGCAGAATTCAAATCCGAGCCTCCGTTCCCCTGGAAATCACTAATATGTATGAAAACGTGTTTTACACTATTCTGGCCCCCAGGATCGCTATCGGGAAAGGAAGACAAGTATTTCCTACGTAAAATGACACGAGGAATCGTACGCTGCCGGCAGAATTCAAATCCGAGCCTCCGTTCCCCTGGAAATCACTAATATGTATGAAAACGTGTTTTACAGTATTCTGGCTCCCAGGATCGCTATATGGACATGAAGACAAGTATTTCCTACGTAAAATGACACGAGCAATCGTACGCTGCCGGCAGAATTCAAATCCGTGCCTCCGTTCCCCTGGAAATCACTAATATGTATGAAAACGTGTTTTACAGTATTCTGGCTCCCAGGATCGCTATATGGACATGAAGACAAGTATTTCCTACGGAAAATGACACGAGGAATCGTACGCTGCCGGCAGAATTCAAATCCGAGCCTCCGTTCCCCTGGAAATCACTAATATGTATGAAAACGTGTTTTACAGTATTCTGGCCCCCAGGATCGCTATCGGGAAAGGTAGACAAGTATTTCCTACGTAAAATGACACGAGCAATCGTACGCTGCCGGCAGAATTCAAATCCGAGCCTCTGTTCCCCTGGAAATCACTAATATGTATGAAAACGTGTTTTACACTATTCTGGGTCCCAGGATCGCTATCGGGAAACGAAGACAAGTATTTCCTACGTAAATTGACACGAGGAATCGTACGCTGCCGGCAGAATTCAAATCCGAGCCTCCGTTCCCCTGGAAATCACTAATATGTATGAAAACGTGTTTTACAGTATTCTGGCTCCCAGGATCGCTATCTGGACTTGAAGACAAGTATTTCTTACGTAAAATGACACGAGCAATCGTACGCTGCCGGCAGAATTCAAATCCGTGCCTCCGTTCCCCTGGAAATCACTAATATGTATGAAAACGTGTTTTACAGTATTCTGGCCCCCAGGATCGCTATCGGGAAAGGAAGACAAGTATTTCCTACGTAAAATGACACGAGCAATCGTACGCTGCCGGCAGAATTCAAATCCGAGCCTCTGTTCCCCTGGAAATCACTAATATGTATGAAAACGTGTTGTACAGTATTCTGGCTCCCAGGATCGCTATCTGGACATGAAGACAAGTATTTCCTACGTAAAATGACACGAGCAATCGTACGCTGCCGGCAGAATTCAAATCCGAGCCTCTGTTCCCCTGGAAATCACTAATATGTATGAAAACGTGTTTTACACTATTCTGGGTCCCAGGATCGCTATCGGGAAACGAAGACAAGTATTTCCTACGTAAATTGACACGAGCAATCGTACGCTGCCGGCAGAATTCAAATCCGAGCCTCCGTTCCCCTGGAAATCACTAATATGTACGAAAACGTGTTCTACACTACTCTGGCCCCCAGGATCGCTATCGGGAAAGGAAGACAAGTATTTCCTACGTAAATTGACACGAGGAATCGTACGCTGCCGGCAGAATTCAAATCCGTGCCTCCGTTCCCCTGGAAATCACTAATATGTATGAAAACGTGTTTTACAGTATTCTGGCCCCCAGGATCGCTATCGGGAAAGGAAGACAAGTATTTCCTACGGAAAATGACACGAGGAATCGTACGCTGCCGGCAGAATTCAAATCCGAGCCTCCGTGCCTCTGGAAATCACTAATATGTATGAAAACGTGTTGTACACTATTCTGGCTCCCAGGATCGCTATCTGGACATGAAGACAAGTATTTCCTACGTAAAATGACACGAGGAATCGTACACTGCCGGCAGAATTCAAATTCGAGCCTCCGTTCCCCTGGAAATCACTAATATGTATGAAAACGTGTTTTACAGTATTCTGGCTCCCAGGATCGCTATATGGACATGAAGACAAGTATTTCCTACGTAAATTGACCCGAGGAATCGTACGCTGCCGGCAGAATTCAAATCCGAGCCTCCGTTCCCCTGGAAATCACTAATATGTATGAAAACGTGTTTTACAGTATTCTGGCCCCCAGGTACGCTATCGGGAAAGGAAGACAAGAATTTTCTACGTAAAATGACACGAGCAATCGTACGCTGCCGGCAGAATTCAAATCCGAGCCTCTGTTCCCCTGGAAATCACTAATATGTATGAAAACGTGTTGTACAGTATTCTGGCTCCCAGGATCGCTATCTGGACATGAAGACAAGTATTTCCTACGTAAAATGACACGAGCAATCGTACGCTGCCGGCAGAATTCAAATCCGAGCCTCTGTTCCCCTGGAAATCACTAATATGTATGAAAACGTGTTTTACACTATTCTGGGTCCCAGGATCGCTATCGGGAAACGAAGACAAGTATTTCCTACGTAAATTGACACGAGCAATCGTACGCTGCCGGCAGAATTCAAATCCGAGCCTCCGTTCCCCTGGAAATCACTAATATGTACGAAAACGTGTTCTACACTACTCTGGCCCCCAGGATCGCTATCTGGACATGAAGACAAGTATTTCCTACGTAAAATGACACGAGCAATCGTACGCTGCCGGCAGAATTCAAATCCGTGCCTCCGTTCCCCTGGAAATCACTAATATGTATGAAAACGTGTTTTACAGTATTCTGGCCCCCAGGATCGCTATCGGGAAAGGAAGACAAGTATTTCCTACGTAAAATGACACGAGCAATCGTACGCTGCCGGCAGAATTCAAATCCGAGCCTCTGTTCCCCTGGAAATCACTAATATGTATGAAAACGTGTTGTACAGTATTCTGGCTCCCAGGATCGCTATCTGGACATGAAGACAAGTATTTCCTACGTAAAATGACACGAGCAATCGTACGCTGCCGGCAGAATTCAAATCCGAGCCTCTGTTCCCCTGGAAATCACTAATATGTATGAAAACGTGTTTTACAGTATTCTGGCCCCCAGGATCGCTATCGGGAAAGGAAGACAAGTATTTCCTACGGAAAATGACACGAGGAATCGTACGCTGCCGGCAGAATTCAAATCCGAGCCTCCGTGCCTCTGGAAATCACTAATATGTATGAAAACGTGTTGTACACTATTCTGGCTCCCAGGATCGCTATCTGGACATGAAGACAAGTATTTCCTACGTAAAATGACACGAGGAATCGTACACTGCCGGCAGAATTCAAATTCGAGCCTCCGTTCCCCTGGAAATCACTAATATGTATGAAAACGTGTTTTACAGTATTCTGGCTCCCAGGATCGCTATATGGACATGAAGACAAGTATTTCCTACGTAAATTGACCCGAGGAATCGTACGCTGCCGGCAGAATTCAAATCCGAGCCTCCGTTCCCCTGGAAATCACTAATATGTATGAAAACGTGTTTTACAGTATTCTGGCCCCCAGGTACGCTATCGGGAAACGAAGACAAGTATTTCCTACGTAAATTGACACGAGCAATCGTACGCTGCCGGCAGAATTCAAATCCGAGCCTCCGTTCCCCTGGAAATCACTAATATGTACGAAAACGTGTTCTACACTACTCTGGCCCCCAGGATCGCTATCGGGAAAGGAAGACAAGTATTTCCTACGTAAATTGACACGAGGAATCGTACGCTGCCGGCAGAATTCAAATCCGTGCCTCCGTTCCCCTGGAAATCACTAATATGTATGAAAACGTGTTTTACAGTATTCTGGCCCCCAGGATCGCTATCGGGAAAGGAAGACAAGTATTTCCTACGGAAAATGACACGAGGAATCGTACGCTGCCGGCAGAATTCAAATCCGAGCCTCCGTTCCCCTGGAAATCACTAATATGTATGAAAACGTGTTGTACAGTATTCTGGCTCCCAGGATCGCTATCGGGAAAGGAAGACAAGTATTTCCTACGTAAAATGACACGAGCAATCGTACGCTGCCGGCAGAATTCAAATCCGAGCCTCCGTTCCCCTGGAAATCACTAATATGTATGAAAACGTGTTTTACACTATTCTGGCCCCCAGGATCGCTATCGGGAAAGGAAGACAAGTATTTCCTACGTAAATTGACACGAGGAATCGTACGCTGCCGGCAGAATTCAAATCCGAGCCTCCGTTCCCCTGGAAATCTCTAATATGTATGAAAACGTGTTTTACACTATTCTGGCCCCCAGGATCGCTATCGGGAAAGGAAGACAAGTATTTCCTACGTAAAATGACACGAGCAATCGTACGCTGCCGGCAGAATTCAAATCCGAGCCTCTGTTCCCCTGGAAATCACTAATATGTATGAAAACGTGTTTTACACTATTCTGGGTCCCAGGATCGCTATCGGGAAACGAAGACAAGTATTTCCTACGTAAATTGACACGAGGAATCGTACGCTGCCGGCAGAATTCAAATCCGAGCCTCCGTTCCCCTGGAAATCACTAATATGTATGAAAACGTGTTTTACAGTATTCTGGCTCCCAGGATCGCTATCTGGACTTGAAGACAAGTATTTCCTACGTAAATTGACACGAGGAATCGTACGCTGCCGGCAGAATTCAAATCCGAGCCTCCGTTCCCCTGGAACTCACTAATATGTATGAAAACGTGTTTTACACGATTCTGGCCCCCAGGATCGCTATCGGGAAAGGAAGACAAGTATTTCCTACGTAAAATGACACGAGCAATCGTACGCTGCCGGCAGAATTCAAATCCGAGCCTCTGTTCCCCTGGAAATCACTAATATGTATGAAAACGTGTTTTACAGTATTCTGGCTCCCAGGATCGCTATATGGACATGAAGACAAGTATTTCCTACGTAACTTGACACGAGGAATCGTACGCTGCCGGCAGAATTCAAATCCGAGCCTCTGTTCCCCTGGAAATCACTAATATGTATGAAAACGTGTTTTACACTATTCTGGGTCCCAGGATCGCTATCGGGAAACGAAGACAAGTATTTCCTACGTAAAATGACACGAGCAATCGTACGCTGCCGGCAGAATTCAAATCCGTGCCTCCGTTCCCCTGGAAATCACTAATATGTATGAAAACGTGTTTTACAGTATTCTGGCCCCCAGGATCGCTATCGGGAAAGGAAGACAAGTATTTCCTACGTAAAATGACACGAGCAATCGTACGCTGCCGGTAGAATTCAAATCCGTGCCTCCGTTCCCCTGGAAATCACTAATATGTATGAAAACGTGTTTTACAGTATTCTGGCCCCCAGGATCGCTATCGGGAAAGGAAGACAAGTATTTCCTACGTAAAATGACACGAGCAATCGTACGCTGCCGGCAGAATTCAAATCCGAGCCTCTGTTCCCCTGGAAATCACTAATATGTATGAAAACGTGTTGTACAGTATTCTGGCTCCCAGGATCGCTATCTGGACATGAAGACAAGTATTTCCTACGTAAAATGACACGAGCAATCGTACGCTGCCGGCAGAATTCAAATCCGAGCCTCTGTTCCCCTGGAAATCACTAATATGTATGAAAACGTGTTTTACACTATTCTGGGTCCCAGGATCGCTATCGGGAAACGAAGACAAGTATTTCCTACGTAAATTGACACGAGCAATCGTACGCTGCCGGCAGAATTCAAATCCGAGCCTCCGTTCCCCTGGAAATCACTAATATGTACGAAAACGTGTTCTACACTACTCTGGCCCCCAGGATCGCTATCGGGAAAGGAAGACAAGTATTTCCTACGTAAATTGACACGAGGAATCGTACGCTGCCGGCAGAATTCAAATCCGTGCCTCCGTTCCCCTGGAAATCACTAATATGTATGAAAACGTGTTGTACAGTATTCTGGCCCCCAGGATCGCTATCGGGAAAGGAAGACAAGTATTTCCTACGGAAAATGACACGAGGAATCGTACGCTGCCGGCAGAATTCAAATCCGAGCCTCCGTGCCTCTGGAAATCACTAATATGTATGAAAACGTGTTGTACACTATTCTGGCTCCCAGGATCGCTATCTGGACATGAAGACAAGTATTTCCTACGTAAAATGACACGAGGAATCGTACACTGCCGGCAGAATTCAAATTCGAGCCTCCGTTCCCCTGGAAATCACTAATATGTATGAAAACGTGTTTTACACTATTCTGGCCCCCAGGATCGCTATCGGGAAAGGAAGACAAGTATTTCCTACGTAAAATGACACGAGGAATCGTACGCTGCCGGCAGAATTCAAATCCGAGCCTCCGTTCCCCTGGAAATCACTAATATGTATGAAAACGTGTTTTACAGTATTCTGGCCCCCAGGATCGCTATCTGGACATGAAGACAAGTATTTCCTTCGTAAAATGACACGAGGAATCGTACACTGCCGGCAGAATTCAAATCCGAGCCTCCGTTCCCCTGGAAATCACTAATATGTATGAAAACGTGTTTTACACTATTCTGGGTCCCAGGATCGCTATCGGGAAACGAAGACAAGTATTTCCTACGTAAATTGACACGAGCAATCGTACGCTGCCGGCAGAATTCAAATCCGAGCCTCCGTTCCCCTGGAAATCACTAATATGTACGAAAACGTGTTCTACACTACTCTGGCCCCCAGGATCGCTATCGGGAAAGGAAGACAAGTATTTCCTACGTAAATTGACACGAGGAATCGTACGCTGCCGGCAGAATTCAAATCCGTGCCTCCGTTCCCCTGGAAATCACTAATATGTATGAAAACGTGTTTTACAGTATTCTGGCCCCCAGGATCGCTATCGGGAAAGGAAGACAAGTATTTCCTACGGAAAATGACACGAGGAATCGTACGCTGCCGGCAGAATTCAAATCCGAGCCTCCGTGCCTCTGGAAATCACTAATATGTATGAAAACGTGTTGTACACTATTCTGGCTCCCAGGATCGCTATCTGGACATGAAGACAAGTATTTCCTACGTAAAATGACACGAGGAATCGTACACTGCCGGCAGAATTCAAATCCGAGCCTCCGTTCCCCTGGAAATCACTAATATGTATGAAAACGTGTTTTACACTATTCTGGGTCCCAGGATCGCTATCGGGAAACGAAGACAAGTATTTCCTACGTAAATTGACACGAGCAATCGTACGCTGCCGGCAGAATTCAAATCCGAGCCTCCGTTCCCCTGGAAATCACTAATATGTACGAAAACGTGTTCTACACTACTCTGGCCCCCAGGATCGCTATCGGGAAAGGAAGACAAGTATTTCCTACGTAAATTGACACGAGGAATCGTACGCTGCCGGCAGAATTCAAATCCGTGCCTCCGTTCCCCTGGAAATCACTAATATGTATGAAAACGTGTTTTACAGTATTCTGGCCCCCAGGATCGCTATCGGGAAAGGAAGACAAGTATTTCCTACGGAAAATGACACGAGGAATCGTACGCTGCCGGCAGAATTCAAATCCGAGCCTCCGTGCCTCTGGAAATCACTAATATGTATGAAAACGTGTTGTACACTATTCTGGCTCCCAGGATCGCTATCTGGACATGAAGACAAGTATTTCCTACGTAAAATGACACGAGGAATCGTACACTGCCGGCAGAATTCAAATTCGAGCCTCCGTTCCCCTGGAAATCACTAATATGTATGAACACGTGTTTTACAGTATTCTGGCTCCCAGGATCGCCATCTGGACATGAAGACAAGTATTTCCTTCGTAAAATGACACGAGGAATCGTACACTGCCGGCAGAATTCAAATCCGAGCCTCCGTTCCCCTGGAAATCACTAATATGTATGAAAACGTGTTTTACACTATTCTGGGTCCCAGGATCGCTATCGGGAAACGAAGACAAGTATTTCCTACGTAAATTGACACGAGCAATCGTACGCTGCCGGCAGAATTCAAATCCGTGCCTCCGTTCCCCTGGAAATCACTAATATGTATGAAAACGTGTTTTACAGTATTCTGGCTCCCAGGATCGCTATATGGACATGAAGACAAGTATTTCCTACGGAAAATGACACGAGGAATCGTACGCTGCCGGCAGAATTCAAATCCGAGCCTCCGTTCCCCTGGAAATCACTAATATGTATGAAAACGTGTTTTACAGTATTCTGGCCCCCAGGATCGCTATCGGGAAACGAAGACAAGTATTTCCTACGTAAAATGACACGAGCAATCGTACGCTGCCGGCAGAATTCAAATCCGAGCCTCTGTTCCCCTGGAAATCACTAATATGTATGAAAACGTGTTTTACACTATTCTGGGTCCCAGGATCGCTATCGGGAAACGAAGACAAGTATTTCCTACGTAAAATGACACGAGCAATCGTACGCTGCCGGCAGAATTCAAATCCGTGCCTCCGTTCCCCTGGAAATCACTAATATGTATGAAAACGTGTTTTACAGTATTCTGGCCCCCAGGATCGCTATCGGGAAAGGAAGACAAGTATTTCCTACGTAAAATGACACGAGCAATCGTACGCTGCCGGCAGAATTCAAATCCGAGCCTCTGTTCCCCTGGAAATCACTAATATGTATGAAAACGTGTTGTACAGTATTCTGGCTCCCAGGATCGCTATCTGGACATGAAGACAAGTATTTCCTACGTAAAATGACACGAGCAATCGTACGCTGCCGGCAGAATTCAAATCCGAGCCTCTGTTCCCCTGGAAATCACTAATATGTACGAAAACGTGTTCTACACTACTCTGGCCCCCAGGATCGCTATCGGGAAAGGAAGACAAGTATTTCCTACGTAAATTGACACGAGGAATCGTACGCTGCCGGCAGAATTCAAATCCGTGCCTCCGTTCCCCTGGAAATCACTAATATGTATGAAAACGTGTTTTACAGTATTCTGGCCCCCAGGATCGCTATCGGGAAAGGAAGACAAGTATTTCCTACGGAAAATGACACGAGGAATCGTACGCTGCCGGCAGAATTCAAATCCGAGCCTCCGTGCCTCTGGAAATCACTAATATGTATGAAAACGTGTTGTACACTATTCTGGCTCCCAGGATCGCTATCTGGACATGAAGACAAGTATTTCCTACGTAAAATGACACGAGGAATCGTACACTGCCGGCAGAATTCAAATTCGAGCCTCCGTTCCCCTGGAAATCACTAATATGTATGAAAACGTGTTTTACACTATTCTGGCCCCCAGGATCGCTATCGGGAAAGGAAGACAAGTATTTCCTACGTAAAATGACACGAGGAATCGTACACTGCCGGCAGAATTCAAATCCGAGCCTCCGTTCCCCTGGAAATCACTAATATGTATGAAAACGTGTTTTACACTATTCTGGGTCCCAGGATCGCTATCGGGACATGAAGACAAGTATTTCCTTCGTAAAATGACACGAGGAATCGTACACTGCCGGCAGAATTCAAATCCGAGCCTCCGTTCCCCTGGAAATCACTAATATGTATGAAAACGTGTTTTACACTATTCTGGGTCCCAGGATCGCTATCGGGAAACGAAGACAAGTATTTCCTACGTAAATTGACACGAGCAATCGTACGCTGCCGGCAGAATTCAAATCCGAGCCTCCGTTCCCCTGGAAATCACTAATATGTACGAAAACGTGTTCTACACTACTCTGGCCCCCAGGATCGCTATCGGGAAAGGAAGACAAGTATTTCCTACGTAAATTGACACGAGCAATCGTACGCTGCCGGCAGAATTCAAATCCGTGCCTCCGTTCCCCTGGAAATCACTAATATGTATGAAAACGTGTTTTACAGTATTCTGGCCCCCAGGATCGCTATCGGGAAAGGAAGACAAGTATTTCCTACGGAAAATGACACGAGGAATCGTACACTGCCGGCAGAATTCAAATTCGAGCCTCCGTTCCCCTGGAAATCACTAATATGTATGAAAACGTGTTTTACAGTATTCTGGCTCCCAGGATCGCTATCTGGACATGAAGACAAGTATTTCCTACGTAAAATGACACAAGGAATCGTACACTGCCGGCAGAATTCAAATTCGAGCCTCCGTTCCCCTGGAAATCACTAATATGTATGAAAACGTGTTTTACAGTATTCTGGCTCCCAGGATCGCTATCTGGACATGAAGACAAGTATTTCCTACGTAAAATGACACGAGGAATCGTACACTGCCGGCAGAATTCAAATCCGAGCCTCCGTTCCCCTGGAAATCACTAATATGTATGAAAACGTGTTTTACACTATTCTGGGTCCCAGGATCGCTATCGGGAAACGAAGACAAGTATTTCCTACGTAAATTGACACGAGCAATCGTACGCTGCCGGCAGAATTCAAATCCGAGCCTCCGTTCCCCTGGAAATCACTAATATGTATGAAAACGTGTTTTACACTATTCTGGCCCCCAGGATCGCTATCGGGAAAGGAAGACAAGTATTTCCTACGTAAAATGACACGAGGAATCGTACGCTGCCGGCAGAATTCAAATCCGAGCCTCCGTTCCCCTGGAAATCACTAATATGTATGAAAACGTGTTTTACAGTATTCTGGCTCCCAGGATCGCTATCTGGACATGAAGACAAGTATTTCCTACGTAAAATGACACGAGCAATCGTACGCTGCCGGCAGAATTCAAATCCGTGCCTCCGTTCCCCTGGAAATCACTAATATGTATGAAAACGTGTTTTACAGTATTCTGGCTCCCAGGATCGCTATATGGACATGAAGACAAGTATTTCCTACGGAAAATGACACGAGGAATCGTACGCTGCCGGCAGAATTCAAATCCGAGCCTCCGTTCCCCTGGAAATCACTAATATGTATGAAAACGTGTTTTACAGTATTCTGGCCCCCAGGATCGCTATCGGGAAAGGTAGACAAGTATTTCCTACGTAAAATGACACGAGCAATCGTACGCTGCCGGCAGAATTCAAATCCGAGCCTCTGTTCCCCTGGAAATCACTAATATGTATGAAAACGTGTTTTACACTATTCTGGGTCCCAGGATCGCTATCGGGAAACGAAGACAAGTATTTCCTACGTAAATTGACACGAGGAATCGTACGCTGCCGGCAGAATTCAAATCCGAGCCTCCGTTCCCCTGGAAATCACTAATATGTATGAAAACGTGTTTTACAGTATTCTGGCTCCCAGGATCGCTATCTGGACTTGAAGACAAGTATTTCTTACGTAAAATGACACGAGCAATCGTACGCTGCCGGCAGAATTCAAATCCGTGCCTCTGTTCCCCTGGAAATCACTAATATGTACGAAAACGTGTTCTACACTACTCTGGCCCCCAGGATCGCTATCGGGAAAGGAAGACAAGTATTTCCTACGTAAATTGACACGAGGAATCGTACGCTGCCGGCAGAATTCAAATCCGTGCCTCCGTTCCCCTGGAAATCACTAATATGTATGAAAACGTGTTTTACAGTATTCTGGCCCCCAGGATCGCTATCGGGAAAGGAAGACAAGTATTTCCTACGGAAAATGACACGAGGAATCGTACGCTGCCGGCAGAATTCAAATCCGAGCCTCCGTGCCTCTGGAAATCACTAATATGTATGAAAACGTGTTGTACACTATTCTGGCTCCCAGGATCGCTATCTGGACATGAAGACAAGTATTTCCTACGTAAAATGACACGAGGAATCGTACACTGCCGGCAGAATTCAAATTCGAGCCTCCGTTCCCCTGGAAATCACTAATATGTATGAAAACGTGTTTTACACTATTCTGGCCCCCAGGATCGCTATCGGGAAAGGAAGACAAGTATTTCCTACGTAAAATGACACGAGGAATCGTACACTGCCGGCAGAATTCAAATCCGAGCCTCCGTTCCCCTGGAAATCACTAATATGTATGAAAACGTGTTTTACACTATTCTGGGTCCCAGGATCGCTATCGGGACATGAAGACAAGTATTTCCTTCGTAAAATGACACGAGGAATCGGACACTGCCGGCAGAATTCAAATCCGAGCCTCCGTTCCCCTGGAAATCACTAATATGTATGAAAACGTGTTTTACACTATTCTGGGTCCCAGGATCGCTATCGGGAAACGAAGACAAGTATTTCCTACGTAAATTGACACGAGCAATCGTACGCTGCCGGCAGAATTCAAATCCGAGCCTCCGTTCCCCTGGAAATCACTAATATGTACGAAAACGTGTTCTACACTACTCTGGCCCCCAGGATCGCTATCGGGAAAGGAAGACAAGTATTTCCTACGTAAATTGACACGAGCAATCGTACGCTGCCGGCAGAATTCAAATCCGTGCCTCCGTTCCCCTGGAAATCACTAATATGTATGAAAACGTGTTTTACAGTATTCTGGCCCCCAGGATCGCTATCGGGAAAGGAAGACAAGTATTTCCTACGGAAAATGACACGAGGAATCGTACACTGCCGGCAGAATTCAAATTCGAGCCTCCGTTCCCCTGGAAATCACTAATATGTATGAAAACGTGTTTTACAGTATTCTGGCTCCCAGGATCGCTATCTGGACATGAAGACAAGTATTTCCTACGTAAAATGACACAAGGAATCGTACACTGCCGGCAGAATTCAAATCCGAGCCTCCGTTCCCCTGGAAATCACTAATATGTATGAAAACGTGTTTTACAGTATTCTGGCTCCCAGGATCGCTATCTGGACATGAAGACAAGTATTTCCTTCGTAAAATGACACGAGGAATCGTACACTGCCGGCAGAATTCAAATCCGAGCCTCCGTTCCCCTGGAAATCACTAATATGTATGAAAACGTGTTTTACACTATTCTGGGTCCCAGGATCGCTATCGGGAAACGAAGACAAGTATTTCCTACGTAAATTGACACGAGCAATCGTACGCTGCCGGCAGAATTCAAATCCGAGCCTCCGTTCCCCTGGAAATCACTAATATGTATGAAAACGTGTTTTACACTATTCTGGCCCCCAGGATCGCTATCGGGAAAGGAAGACAAGTATTTCCTACGTAAAATGACACGAGGAATCGTACGCTGCCGGCAGAATTCAAATCACTAATATGTATGAAAACGTGTTTTACAGTATTCTGGCTCCCAGGATCGCTATCTGGACATGAAGACAAGTATTTCCTACGTAAAATGACACGAGCAATCGTACGCTGCCGGCAGAATTCAAATCCGTGCCTCCGTTCCCCTGGAAATCACTAATATGTATGAAAACGTGTTTTACAGTATTCTGGCTCCCAGGATCGCTATATGGACATGAAGACAAGTATTTCCTACGGAAAATGACACGAGGAATCGTACGCTGCCGGCAGAATTCAAATCCGAGCCTCCGTTCCCCTGGAAATCACTAATATGTATGAAAACGTGTTTTACAGTATTCTGGCCCCCAGGATCGCTATCGGGAAAGGTAGACAAGTATTTCCTACGTAAAATGACACGAGCAATCGTACGCTGCCGGCAGAATTCAAATCCGAGCCTCTGTTCCCCTGGAAATCACTAATATGTATGAAAACGTGTTTTACACTATTCTGGGTCCCAGGATCGCTATCGGGAAACGAAGACAAGTATTTCCTACGTAAATTGACACGAGGAATCGTACGCTGCCGGCAGAATTCAAATCCGAGCCTCCGTTCCCCTGGAAATCACTAATATGTATGAAAACGTGTTTTACAGTATTCTGGCTCCCAGGATCGCTATCTGGACTTGAAGACAAGTATTTCTTACGTAAAATGACACGAGCAATCGTACGCTGCCGGCAGAATTCAAATCCGTGCCTCCGTTCCCCTGGAAATCACTAATATGTATGAAAACGTGTTTTACAGTATTCTGGCCCCCAGGATCGCTATCGGGAAAGGAAGACAAGTATTTCCTACGTAAAATGACACGAGCAATCGTACGCTGCCGGCAGAATTCAAATCCGAGCCTCTGTTCCCCTGGAAATCACTAATATGTATGAAAACGTGTTGTACAGTATTCTGGCTCCCAGGATCGCTATCTGGACATGAAGACAAGTATTTCCTACGTAAAATGACACGAGCAATCGTACGCTGCCGGCAGAATTCAAATCCGAGCCTCTGTTCCCCTGGAAATCACTAATATGTATGAAAACGTGTTTTACACTATTCTGGGTCCCAGGATCGCTATCGGGAAACGAAGACAAGTATTTCCTACGTAAATTGACACGAGCAATCGTACGCTGCCGGCAGAATTCAAATCCGAGCCTCCGTTCCCCTGGAAATCACTAATATGTACGAAAACGTGTTCTACACTACTCTGGCCCCCAGGATCGCTATCGGGAAAGGAAGACAAGTATTTCCTACGTAAATTGACACGAGGAATCGTACGCTGCCGGCAGAATTCAAATCCGTGCCTCCGTTCCCCTGGAAATCACTAATATGTATGAAAACGTGTTTTACAGTATTCTGGCCCCCAGGATCGCTATCGGGAAAGGAAGACAAGTATTTCCTACGGAAAATGACACGAGGAATCGTACGCTGCTGGCAGAATTCAAATCCGAGCCTCCGTGCCTCTGGAAATCACTAATATGTATGAAAACGTGTTGTACACTATTCTGGCTCCCAGGATCGCTATCTGGACATGAAGACAAGTATTTCCTACGTAAAATGACACGAGGAATCGTACACTGCCGGCAGAATTCAAATTCGAGCCTCCGTTCCCCTGGAAATCACTAATATGTATGAAAACGTGTTTTACAGTATTCTGGCTCCCAGGATCGCTATATGGACATGAAGACAAGTATTTCCTACGTAAATTGACCCGAGGAATCGTACGCTGCCGGCAGAATTCAAATCCGAGCCTCCGTTCCCCTGGAAATCACTAATATGTATGAAAACGTGTTTTACAGTATTCTGGCCCCCAGGTACGCTATCGGGAAAGGAAGACAAGAATTTTCTACGTAAAATGACACGAGCAATCGTACGCTGCCGGCAGAATTCAAATCCGAGCCTCTGTTCCCCTGGAAATCACTAATATGTATGAAAACGTGTTGTACAGTATTCTGGCTCCCAGGATCGCTATCTGGACATGAAGACAAGTATTTCCTACGTAAAATGACACGAGCAATCGTACGCTGCCGGCAGAATTCAAATCCGAGCCTCTGTTCCCCTGGAAATCACTAATATGTATGAAAACGTGTTTTACACTATTCTGGGTCCCAGGATCGCTATCGGGAAACGAAGACAAGTATTTCCTACGTAAATTGACACGAGCAATCGTACGCTGCCGGCAGAATTCAAATCCGAGCCTCCGTTCCCCTGGAAATCACTAATATGTACGAAAACGTGTTCTACACTACTCTGGCCCCCAGGATCGCTATCTGGACTTGAAGACAAGTATTTCCTACGTAAAATGACACGAGGAATCGTACACTGCCGGCAGAATTCAAATTCGAGCCTCCGTTCCCCTGGAAATCACTAATATGTATGAAAACGTGTTTTACACTATTCTGGCCCCCAGGATCGCTATCGGGAAAGGAAGACAAGTATTTCCTACGTAAAATGACACGAGGAATCGTACACTGCCGGCAGAATTCAAATCCGAGCCTCCGTTCCCCTGGAAATCACTAATATGTATGAAAACGTGTTTTACACTATTCTGGGTCCCAGGATCGCTATCTGGACATGAAGACAAGTATTTCCTTCGTAAAATGACACGAGGAATCGTACACTGCCGGCAGAATTCAAATCCGAGCCTCCGTTCCCCTGGAAATCACTAATATGTATGAAAACGTGTTTTACACTATTCTGGGTCCCAGGATCGCTATCGGGAAACGAAGACAAGTATTTCCTACGTAAATTGACACGAGCAATCGTACGCTGCCGGCAGAATTCAAATCCGAGCCTCCGTTCCCCTGGAAATCACTAATATGTACGAAAACGTGTTCTACACTACTCTGGCCCCCAGGATCGCTATCGGGAAAGGAAGACAAGTATTTCCTACGTAAATTGACACGAGGAATCGTACGCTGCCGGCAGAATTCAAATCCGTGCCTCCGTTCCCCTGGAAATCACTAATATGTATGAAAACGTGTTTTACAGTATTCTGGCCCCCAGGATCGCTATCGGGAAAGGAAGACAAGTATTTCCTACGGAAAATGACACGAGGAATCGTACACTGCCGGCAGAATTCAAATTCGAGCCTCCGTTCCCCTGGAAATCACTAATATGTATGAAAACGTGTTTTACAGTATTCTGGCTCCCAGGATCGCTATCTGGACATGAAGACAAGTATTTCCTACGTAAAATGACACAAGGAATCGTACACTGCCGGCAGAATTCAAATCCGAGCCTCCGTTCCCCTGGAAATCACTAATATGTATGAAAACGTGTTTTACAGTATTCTGGCTCCCAGGATCGCTATATGGACATGAAGACAAGTATTTCCTTCGTAAAATGACACGAGGAATCGTACACTGCCGGCAGAATTCAAATCCGAGCCTCCGTTCCCCTGGAAATCACTAATATGTATGAAAACGTGTTTTACACTATTCTGGGTCCCAGGATCGCTATCGGGAAACGAAGACAAGTATTTCCTACGTAAATTGACACGAGCAATCGTACGCTGCCGGCAGAATTCAAATCCGAGCCTCCGTTCCCCTGGAAATCACTAATATGTATGAAAACGTGTTTTACACTATTCTGGCCCCCAGGATCGCTATCGGGAAAGGAAGACAAGTATTTCCTACGTAAAATGACACGAGGAATCGTACGCTGCCGGCAGAATTCAAATCCGAGCCTCCGTTCCCCTGGAAATCACTAATATGTATGAAAACGTGTTTTACAGTATTCTGGCTCCCAGGATCGCTATATGGACATGAAGACAAGTATTTCCTACGTAAAATGACACGAGCAATCGTACGCTGCCGGCAGAATTCAAATCCGTGCCTCCGTTCCCCTGGAAATCACTAATATGTATGAAAACGTGTTTTACAGTATTCTGGCTCCCAGGATCGCTATATGGACATGAAGACAAGTATTTCCTACGGAAAATGACACGAGGAATCGTACGCTGCCGGCAGAATTCAAATCCGAGCCTCCGTTCCCCTGGAAATCACTAATATGTATGAAAACGTGTTTTACAGTATTCTGGCCCCCAGGATCGCTATCGGGAAAGGTAGACAAGTATTTCCTACGTAAAATGACACGAGCAATCGTACGCTGCCGGCAGAATTCAAATCCGAGCCTCTGTTCCCCTGGAAATCACTAATATGTATGAAAACGTGTTTTACACTATTCTGGGTCCCAGGATCGCTATCGGGAAACGAAGACAAGTATTTCCTACGTAAATTGACACGAGGAATCGTACGCTGCCGGCAGAATTCAAATCCGAGCCTCCGTTCCCCTGGAAATCACTAATATGTATGAAAACGTGTTTTACAGTATTCTGGCTCCCAGGATCGCTATCTGGACTTGAAGACAAGTATTTCTTACGTAAAATGACACGAGCAATCGTACGCTGCCGGCAGAATTCAAATCCGTGCCTCCGTTCCCCTGGAAATCACTAATATGTATGAAAACGTGTTTTACAGTATTCTGGCCCCCAGGATCGCTATCGGGAAAGGAAGACAAGTATTTCCTACGTAAAATGACACGAGCAATCGTACGCTGCCGGCAGAATTCAAATCCGAGCCTCCGTTCCCCTGGAAATCACTAATATGTATGAAAACGTGTTGTACAGTATTCTGGCTCCCAGGATCGCTATCTGGACATGAAGACAAGTATTTCCTACGTAAAATGACACGAGCAATCGTACGCTGCCGGCAGAATTCAAATCCGAGCCTCTGTTCCCCTGGAAATCACTAATATGTATGAAAACGTGTTTTACACTATTCTGGGTCCCAGGATCGCTATCGGGAAACGAAGACAAGTATTTCCTACGTAAATTGACACGAGCAATCGTACGCTGCCGGCAGAATTCAAATCCGAGCCTCCGTTCCCCTGGAAATCACTAATATGTACGAAAACGTGTTCTACACTACTCTGGCCCCCAGGATCGCTATCGGGAAAGGAAGACAAGTATTTCCTACGTAAATTGACACGAGGAATCGTACGCTGCCGGCAGAATTCAAATCCGTGCCTCCGTTCCCCTGGAAATCACTAATATGTATGAAAACGTGTTTTACAGTATTCTGGCCCCCAGGATCGCTATCGGGAAAGGAAGACAAGTATTTCCTACGGAAAATGACACGAGGAATCGTACGCTGCCGGCAGAATTCAAATCCGAGCCTCCGTGCCTCTGGAAATCACTAATATGTATGAAAACGTGTTGTACACTATTCTGGCTCCCAGGATCGCTATCTGGACATGAAGACAAGTATTTCCTACGTAAAATGACACGAGGAATCGTACACTGCCGGCAGAATTCAAATTCGAGCCTCCGTTCCCCTGGAAATCACTAATATGTATGAAAACGTGTTTTACAGTATTCTGGCTCCCAGGATCGCTATGTGGACATGAAGACAAGTATTTCCTACGTAAATTGACCCGAGGAATCGTACGCTGCCGGCAGAATTCAAATCCGAGCCTCCGTTCCCCTGGAAATCACTAATATGTATGAAAACGTGTTTTACAGTATTCTGGCCCCCAGGTACGCTATCGGGAAAGGAAGACAAGAATTTTCTACGTAAAATGACACGAGCAATCGTACGCTGCCGGCAGAATTCAAATCCGAGCCTCTGTTCCCCTGGAAATCACTAATATGTATGAAAACGTGTTGTACAGTATTCTGGCTCCCAGGATCGCTATCTGGACATGAAGACAAGTATTTCCTACGTAAAATGACACGAGCAATCGTACGCTGCCGGCAGAATTCAAATCCGAGCCTCTGTTCCCCTGGAAATCACTAATATGTATGAAAACGTGTTTTACACTATTCTGGGTCCCAGGATCGCTATCGGGAAACGAAGACAAGTATTTCCTACGTAAATTGACACGAGCAATCGTACGCTGCCGGCAGAATTCAAATCCGAGCCTCCGTTCCCCTGGAAATCACTAATATGTACGAAAACGTGTTCTACACTACTCTGGCCCCCAGGATCGCTATCTGGACATGAAGACAAGTATTTCCTACGTAAAATGACACGAGCAATCGTACGCTGCCGGCAGAATTCAAATCCGTGCCTCCGTTCCCCTGGAAATCACTAATATGTATGAAAACGTGTTTTACAGTATTCTGGCCCCCAGGATCGCTATCGGGAAAGGAAGACAAGTATTTCCTACGTAAAATGACACGAGCAATCGTACGCTGCCGGCAGAATTCAAATCCGAGCCTCTGTTCCCCTGGAAATCACTAATATGTATGAAAACGTGTTGTACAGTATTCTGGCTCCCAGGATCGCTATCTGGACATGAAGACAAGTATTTCCTACGTAAAATGACACGAGCAATCGTACGCTGCCGGCAGAATTCAAATCCGAGCCTCTGTTCCCCTGGAAATCACTAATATGTATGAAAACGTGTTTTACACTATTCTGGGTCCCAGGATCGCTATCGGGAAACGAAGACAAGTATTTCCTACGTAAATTGACACGAGCAATCGTACGCTGCCGGCAGAATTCAAATCCGAGCCTCCGTTCCCCTGGAAATCACTAATATGTACGAAAACGTGTTCTACACTACTCTGGCCCCCAGGATCGCTATCGGGAAAGGAAGACAAGTATTTCCTACGTAAATTGACACGAGGAATCGTACGCTGCCGGCAGAATTCAAATCCGTGCCTCCGTTCCCCTGGAAATCACTAATATGTATGAAAACGTGTTTTACAGTATTCTGGCCCCCAGGATCGCTATCGGGAAAGGAAGACAAGTATTTCCTACGGAAAATGACACGAGGAATCGTACGCTGCCGGCAGAATTCAAATCCGAGCCTCCGTGCCTCTGGAAATCACTAATATGTATGAAAACGTGTTGTACACTATTCTGGCTCCCAGGATCGCTATCTGGACATGAAGACAAGTATTTCCTACGTAAAATGACACGAGGAATCGTACACTGCCGGCAGAATTCAAATTCGAGCCTCCGTTCCCCTGGAAATCACTAATATGTATGAAAACGTGTTTTACAGTATTCTGGCTCCCAGGATCGCTATATGGACATGAAGACAAGTATTTCCTACGTAAATTGACCCGAGGAATCGTACGCTGCCGGCAGAATTCAAATCCGAGCCTCCGTTCCCCTGGAAATCACTAATATGTATGAAAACGTGTTTTACAGTATTCTGGCCCCCAGGTACGCTATCGGGAAACGAAGACAAGTATTTCCTACGTAAATTGACACGAGCAATCGTACGCTGCCGGCAGAATTCAAATCCGAGCCTCCGTTCCCCTGGAAATCACTAATATGTACGAAAACGTGTTCTACACTACTCTGGCCCCCAGGATCGCTATCGGGAAAGGAAGACAAGTATTTCCTACGTAAATTGACACGAGGAATCGTACGCTGCCGGCAGAATTCAAATCCGTGCCTCCGTTCCCCTGGAAATCACTAATATGTATGAAAACGTGTTTTACAGTATTCTGGCCCCCAGGATCGCTATCGGGAAAGGAAGACAAGTATTTCCTACGGAAAATGACACGAGGAATCGTACGCTGCCGGCAGAATTCAAATCCGAGCCTCCGTTCCCCTGGAAATCACTAATATGTATGAAAACGTGTTGTACAGTATTCTGGCTCCCAGGATCGCTATCGGGAAAGGAAGACAAGTATTTCCTACGTAAAATGACACGAGCAATCGTACGCTGCCGGCAGAATTCAAATCCGAGCCTCCGTTCCCCTGGAAATCACTAATATGTATGAAAACGTGTTTTACACTATTCTGGCCCCCAGGATCGCTATCGGGAAAGGAAGACAAGTATTTCCTACGTAAATTGACACGAGGAATCGTACGCTGCCGGCAGAATTCAAATCCGAGCCTCCGTTCCCCTGGAAATCTCTAATATGTATGAAAACGTGTTTTACACTATTCTGGCCCCCAGGATCGCTATCGGGAAAGGAAGACAAGTATTTCCTACGTAAAATGACACGAGCAATCGTACGCTGCCGGCAGAATTCAAATCCGAGCCTCTGTTCCCCTGGAAATCACTAATATGTATGAAAACGTGTTTTACACTATTCTGGGTCCCAGGATCGCTATCGGGAAACGAAGACAAGTATTTCCTACGTAAATTGACACGAGGAATCGTACGCTGCCGGCAGAATTCAAATCCGAGCCTCCGTTCCCCTGGAAATCACTAATATGTATGAAAACGTGTTTTACAGTATTCTGGCTCCCAGGATCGCTATCTGGACTTGAAGACAAGTATTTCCTACGTAAATTGACACGAGGAATCGTACGCTGCCGGCAGAATTCAAATCCGAGCCTCCGTTCCCCTGGAACTCACTAATATGTATGAAAACGTGTTTTACACGATTCTGGCCCCCAGGATCGCTATCGGGAAAGGAAGACAAGTATTTCCTACGTAAAATGACACGAGCAATCGTACGCTGCCGGCAGAATTCAAATCCGTGCCTCCGTTCCCCTGGAAATCACTAATATGTATGAAAACGTGTTTTACAGTATTCTGGCCCCCAGGATCGCTATCGGGAAAGGAAGACAAGTATTTCCTACGTAAAATGACACGAGCAATCGTACGCTGCCGGCAGAATTCAAATCCGAGCCTCTGTTCCCCTGGAAATCACTAATATGTATGAAAACGTGTTTTACAGTATTCTGGCTCCCAGGATCGCTATATGGACATGAAGACAAGTATTTCCTACGTAACTTGACACGAGGAATCGTACGCTGCCGGCAGAATTCAAATCCGAGCCTCTGTTCCCCTGGAAATCACTAATATGTATGAAAACGTGTTTTACACTATTCTGGGTCCCAGGATCGCTATCGGGAAACGAAGACAAGTATTTCCTACGTAAAATGACACGAGCAATCGTACGCTGCCGGCAGAATTCAAATCCGTGCCTCCGTTCCCCTGGAAATCACTAATATGTATGAAAACGTGTTTTACAGTATTCTGGCCCCCAGGATCGCTATCGGGAAAGGAAGACAAGTATTTCCTACGTAAAATGACACGAGCAATCGTACGCTGCCGGTAGAATTCAAATCCGTGCCTCCGTTCCCCTGGAAATCACTAATATGTATGAAAACGTGTTTTACAGTATTCTGGCCCCCAGGATCGCTATCGGGAAAGGAAGACAAGTATTTCCTACGTAAAATGACACGAGCAATCGTACGCTGCCGGCAGAATTCAAATCCGAGCCTCTGTTCCCCTGGAAATCACTAATATGTATGAAAACGTGTTGTACAGTATTCTGGCTCCCAGGATCGCTATCTGGACATGAAGACAAGTATTTCCTACGTAAAATGACACGAGCAATCGTACGCTGCCGGCAGAATTCAAATCCGAGCCTCTGTTCCCCTGGAAATCACTAATATGTATGAAAACGTGTTTTACACTATTCTGGGTCCCAGGATCGCTATCGGGAAACGAAGACAAGTATTTCCTACGTAAATTGACACGAGCAATCGTACGCTGCCGGCAGAATTCAAATCCGAGCCTCCGTTCCCCTGGAAATCACTAATATGTACGAAAACGTGTTCTACACTACTCTGGCCCCCAGGATCGCTATCGGGAAAGGAAGACAAGTATTTCCTACGTAAATTGACACGAGGAATCGTACGCTGCCGGCAGAATTCAAATCCGAGCCTCCGTTCCCCTGGAAATCACTAATATGTATGAAAACGTGTTTTACAGTATTCTGGCCCCCAGGATCGCTATCGGGAAAGGAAGACAAGTATTTCCTACGGAAAATGACACGAGGAATCGTACGCTGCCGGCAGAATTCAAATCCGAGCCTCCGTGCCTCTGGAAATCACTAATATGTATGAAAACGTGTTGTACACTATTCTGGCTCCCAGGATCGCTATCTGGACATGAAGACAAGTATTTCCTACGTAAAATGACACGAGGAATCGTACACTGCCGGCAGAATTCAAATTCGAGCCTCCGTTCCCCTGGAAATCACTAATATGTATGAAAACGTGTTTTACACTATTCTGGCCCCCAGGATCGCTATCGGGAAAGGAAGACAAGTATTTCCTACGTAAAATGACACGAGGAATCGTACGCTGCCGGCAGAATTCAAATCCGAGCCTCCGTTCCCCTGGAAATCACTAATATGTATGAAAACGTGTTTTACAGTATTCTGGCCCCCAGGATCGCTATCTGGACATGAAGACAAGTATTTCCTTCGTAAAATGACACGAGGAATCGTACACTGCCGGCAGAATTCAAATCCGAGCCTCCGTTCCCCTGGAAATCACTAATATGTATGAAAACGTGTTTTACACTATTCTGGGTCCCAGGATCGCTATCGGGAAACGAAGACAAGTATTTCCTACGTAAATTGACACGAGCAATCGTACGCTGCCGGCAGAATTCAAATCCGAGCCTCCGTTCCCCTGGAAATCACTAATATGTACGAAAACGTGTTCTACACTACTCAGGCCCCCAGGATCGCTATCGGGAAAGGAAGACAAGTATTTCCTACGTAAATTGACACGAGGAATCGTACGCTGCCGGCAGAATTCAAATCCGTGCCTCCGTTCCCCTGGAAATCACTAATATGTATGAAAACGTGTTTTACAGTATTCTGGCCCCCAGGATCGCTATCGGGAAAGGAAGACAAGTATTTCCTACGGAAAATGACACGAGGAATCGTACGCTGCCGGCAGAATTCAAATCCGAGCCTCCGTGCCTCTGGAAATCACTAATATGTATGAAAACGTGTTGTACACTATTCTGGCTCCCAGGATCGCTATCTGGACATGAAGACAAGTATTTCCTACGTAAAATGACACGAGGAATCGTACACTGCCGGCAGAATTCAAATTCGAGCCTCCGTTCCCCTGGAAATCACTAATATGTATGAAAACGTGTTTTACACTATTCTGGCCCCCAGGATCGCTATCGGGAAAGGAAGACAAGTATTTCCTACGTAAAATGACACGAGGAATCGTACGCTGCCGGCAGAATTCAAATCCGAGCCTCCGTTCCCCTGGAAATCACTAATATGTATGAAAACGTGTTTTACAGTATTCTGGCCCCCAGGATCGCTATCTGGACATGAAGACAAGTATTTCCTTCGTAAAATGACACGAGGAATCGTACGCTGCCGGCAGAATTCAAATCCGAGCCTCCGTTCCCCTGGAAATCACTAATATGTATGAAAACGTGTTTTACACTATTCTGGGTCCCAGGATCGCTATCGGGAAACGAAGACAAGTATTTCCTACGTAAATTGACACGAGCAATCGTACGCTGCCGGCAGAATTCAAATCCGAGCCTCCGTTCCCCTGGAAATCACTAATATGTACGAAAACGTGTTCTACACTACTCTGGCCCCCAGGATCGCTATCGGGAAAGGAAGACAAGTATTTCCTACGTAAATTGACACGAGGAATCGTACGCTGCCGGCAGAATTCAAATCCGTGCCTCCGTTCCCCTGGAAATCACTAATATGTATGAAAACGTGTTTTACAGTATTCTGGCCCCCAGGATCGCTATCGGGAAAGGAAGACAAGTATTTCCTACGGAAAATGACACGAGGAATCGTACGCTGCCGGCAGAATTCAAATCCGAGCCTCCGTGCCTCTGGAAATCACTAATATGTATGAAAACGTGTTGTACACTATTCTGGCTCCCAGGATCGCTATCTGGACATGAAGACAAGTATTTCCTACGTAAAATGACACGAGGAATCGTACACTGCCGGCAGAATTCAAATTCGAGCCTCCGTTCCCCTGGAAATCACTAATATGTATGAACACGTGTTTTACAGTATTCTGGCTCCCAGGATCGCCATCTGGACATGAAGACAAGTATTTCCTTCGTAAAATGACACGAGGAATCGTACACTGCCGGCAGAATTCAAATCCCAGCCTCCGTTCCCCTGGAAATCACTAATATGTATGAAAACGTGTTTTACACTATTCTGGGTCCCAGGATCGCTATCGGGAAACGAAGACAAGTATTTCCTACGTAAATTGACACGAGCAATCGTACGCTGCCGGCAGAATTCAAATCCGTGCCTCCGTTCCCCTGGAAATCACTAATATGTATGAAAACGTGTTTTACAGTATTCTGGCTCCCAGGATCGCTATATGGACATGAAGACAAGTATTTCCTACGGAAAATGACACGAGGAATCGTACGCTGCCGGCAGAATTCAAATCCGAGCCTCCGTTCCCCTGGAAATCACTAATATGTATGAAAACGTGTTTTACAGTATTCTGGCCCCCAGGATCGCTATCGGGAAAGGTAGACAAGTATTTCCTACGTAAAATGACACGAGCAATCGTACGCTGCCGGCAGAATTCAAATCCGAGCCTCTGTTCCCCTGGAAATCACTAATATGTATGAAAACGTGTTTTACACTATTCTGGGTCCCAGGATCGCTATCGGGAAACGAAGACAAGTATTTCCTACGTAAAATGACACGAGCAATCGTACGCTGCCGGCAGAATTCAAATCCGTGCCTCCGTTCCCCTGGAAATCACTAATATGTATGAAAACGTGTTTTACAGTATTCTGGCCCCCAGGATCGCTATCGGGAAAGGAAGACAAGTATTTCCTACGTAAAATGACACGAGCAATCGTACGCTGCCGGCAGAATTCAAATCCGAGCCTCTGTTCCCCTGGAAATCACTAATATGTATGAAAACGTGTTTTACAGTATTCTGGCTCCCAGGATCGCTATCTGGACATGAAGACAAGTATTTCCTACGTAAAATGACACGAGCAATCGTACGCTGCCGGCAGAATTCAAATCCGAGCCTCTGTTCCCCTGGAAATCACTAATATGTACGAAAACGTGTTCTACACTACTCTGGCCCCCAGGATCGCTATCGGGAAAGGAAGACAAGTATTTCCTACGTAAAATGACACGAGGAATCGTACGCTGCCGGCAGAATTCAAATCCGTGCCTCCGTTCCCCTGGAAATCACTAATATGTATGAAAACGTGTTTTACAGTATTCTGGCCCCCAGGATCGCTATCGGGAAAGGAAGACAAGTATTTCCTACGGAAAATGACACGAGGAATCGTACGCTGCCGGCAGAATTCAAATCCGAGCCTCCGTGCCTCTGGAAATCACTAATATGTATGAAAACGTGTTGTACACTATTCTGGCTCCCAGGATCGCTATCTGGACATGAAGACAAGTATTTCCTACGTAAAATGACACGAGGAATCGTACACTGCCGGCAGAATTCAAATTCGAGCCTCCGTTCCCCTGGAAATCACTAATATGTATGAAAACGTGTTTTACAGTATTCTGGCTCCCAGGATCGCTATCGGGAAAGGAAGACAAGTATTTCCTACGTAAAATGACACGAGGAATCGTACACTGCCGGCAGAATTCAAATCCGAGCCTCCGTTCCCCTGGAAATCACTAATATGTATGAAAACGTGTTTTACACTATTCTGGGTCCCAGGATCGCTATCTGGACATGAAGACAAGTATTTCCTACGAAAAATGACACGAGGAATCGTACACTGCCGGCAGAATTCAAATCCGAGCCTCCGTTCCCCTGGAAATCACTAATATGTATGAAAACGTGTTTTACACTATTCTGGGTCCCAGGATCGCTATCGGGAAACGAAGACAAGTATTTCCTACGTAAATTGACACGAGCAATCGTACGCTGCCGGCAGAATTCAAATCCGAGCCTCCGTTCCCCTGGAAATCACTAATATGTACGAAAACGTGTTCTACACTACTCTGGCCCCCAGGATCGCTATCGGGAAAGGAAGACAAGTATTTCCTACGTAAATTGACACGAGGAATCGTACGCTGCCGGCAGAATTCAAATCCGTGCCTCCGTTCCCCTGGAAATCACTAATATGTATGAAAACGTGTTTTACAGTATTCTGGCCCCCAGGATCGCTATCGGGAAAGGAAGACAAGTATTTCCTACGGAAAATGACACGAGGAATCGTACACTGCCGGCAGAATTCAAATTCGAGCCTCCGTTCCCCTGGAAATCACTAATATGTATGAAAACGTGTTTTACAGTATTCTGGCTCCCAGGATCGCTATCTGGACATGAAGACAAGTATTTCCTACGTAAAATGACACAAGGAATCGTACACTGCCGGCAGAATTCAAATTCGAGCCTCCGTTCCCCTGGAAATCACTAATATGTATGAAAACGTGTTTTACAGTATTCTGGCTCCCAGGATCGCTATCTGGACATGAAGACAAGTATTTCCTTCGTAAAATGACACGAGGAATCGTACACTGCCGGCAGAATTCAAATCCGAGCCTCCGTTCCCCTGGAAATCACTAATATGTATGAAAACGTGTTTTACACTATTCTGGGTCCCAGGATCGCTATCGGGAAACGAAGACAAGTATTTCCTACGTAAATTGACACGAGCAATCGTACGCTGCCGGCAGAATTCAAATCCGAGCCTCCGTTCCCCTGGAAATCACTAATATGTATGAAAACGTGTTTTACACTATTCTGGCCCCCAGGATCGCTATCGGGAAAGGAAGACAAGTATTTCCTACGTAAAATGACACGAGGAATCGTACGCTGCCGGCAGAATTCAAATCCGAGCCTCCGTTCCCCTGGAAATCACTAATATGTATGAAAACGTGTTTTACAGTATTCTGGCTCCCAGGATCGCTATATGGACATGAAGACAAGTATTTCCTACGTAAAATGACACGAGCAATCGTACGCTGCCGGCAGAATTCAAATCCGTGCCTCCGTTCCCCTGGAAATCACTAATATGTATGAAAACGTGTTTTACAGTATTCTGGCTCCCAGGATCGCTATATGGACATGAAGACAAGTATTTCCTACGGAAAATGACACGAGGAATCGTACGCTGCCGGCAGAATTCAAATCCGAGCCTCCGTTCCCCTGGAAATCACTAATATGTATGAAAACGTGTTTTACAGTATTCTGGCCCCCAGGATCGCTATCGGGAAAGGTAGACAAGTATTTCCTACGTAAAATGACACGAGCAATCGTACGCTGCCGGCAGAATTCAAATCCGAGCCTCTGTTCCCCTGGAAATCACTAATATGTATGAAAACGTGTTTTACACTATTCTGGGTCCCAGGATCGCTATCGGGAAACGAAGACAAGTATTTCCTACGTAAAATGACACGAGGAATCGTACGCTGCCGGCAGAATTCAAATCCGAGCCTCCGTTCCCCTGGAAATCACTAATATGTATGAAAACGTGTTTTACAGTATTCTGGCTCCCAGGATCGCTATCTGGACTTGAAGACAAGTATTTCTTACGTAAAATGACACGAGCAATCGTACGCTGCCGGCAGAATTCAAATCCGAGCCTCCGTTCCCCTGGAAATCACTAATATGTATGAAAACGTGTTTTACAGTATTCTGGCCCCCAGGATCGCTATCGGGAAAGGAAGACAAGTATTTCCTACGTAAAATGACACGAGCAATCGTACGCTGCCGGCAGAATTCAAATCCGAGCCTCTGTTCCCCTGGAAATCACTAATATGTATGAAAACGTGTTGTACAGTATTCTGGCTCCCAGGATCGCTATCTGGACATGAAGACAAGTATTTCCTACGTAAAATGACACGAGCAATCGTACGCTGCCGGCAGAATTCAAATCCGAGCCTCTGTTCCCCTGGAAATCACTAATATGTATGAAAACGTGTTTTACACTATTCTGGGTCCCAGGATCGCTATCGGGAAACGAAGACAAGTATTTCCTACGTAAATTGACACGAGCAATCGTACGCTGCCGGCAGAATTCAAATCCGAGCCTCCGTTCCCCTGGAAATCACTAATATGTACGAAAACGTGTTCTACACTACTCTGGCCCCCAGGATCGCTATCGGGAAAGGAAGACAAGTATTTCCTACGTAAATTGACACGAGGAATCGTACGCTGCCGGCAGAATTCAAATCCGTGCCTCCGTTCCCCTGGAAATCACTAATATGTATGAAAACGTGTTTTACAGTATTCTGGCCCCCAGGATCGCTATCGGGAAAGGAAGACAAGTATTTCCTACGGAAAATGACACGAGGAATCGTACGCTGCCGGCAGAATTCAAATCCGAGCCTCCGTGCCTCTGGAAATCACTAATATGTATGAAAACGTGTTGTACACTATTCTGGCTCCCAGGATCGCTATCTGGACATGAAGACAAGTATTTCCTACGTAAAATGACACGAGGAATCGTACACTGCCGGCAGAATTCAAATTCGAGCCTCCGTTCCCCTGGAAATCACTAATATGTATGAAAACGTGTTTTACAGTATTCTGGCTCCCAGGATCGCTATATGGACATGAAGACAAGTATTTCCTACGTAAATTGACCCGAGGAATCGTACGCTGCCGGCAGAATTCAAATCCGAGCCTCCGTTCCCCTGGAAATCACTAATATGTATGAAAACGTGTTTTACAGTATTCTGGCCCCCAGGTACGCTATCGGGAAAGGAAGACAAGAATTTTCTACGTAAAATGACACGAGCAATCGTACGCTGCCGGCAGAATTCAAATCCGAGCCTCTGTTCCCCTGGAAATCACTAATATGTATGAAAACGTGTTGTACAGTATTCTGGCTCCCAGGATCGCTATCTGGACATGAAGACAAGTATTTCCTACGTAAAATGACACGAGCAATCGTACGCTGCCGGCAGAATTCAAATCCGAGCCTCTGTTCCCCTGGAAATCACTAATATGTATGAAAACGTGTTTTACACTATTCTGGGTCCCAGGATCGCTATCGGGAAACGAAGACAAGTATTTCCTACGTAAATTGACACGAGCAATCGTACGCTGCCGGCAGAATTCAAATCCGAGCCTCCGTTCCCCTGGAAATCACTAATATGTACGAAAACGTGTTCTACACTACTCTGGCCCCCAGGATCGCTATCTGGACTTGAAGACAAGTATTTCTTACGTAAAATGACACGAGCAATCGTACGCTGCCGGCAGAATTCAAATCCGTGCCTCCGTTCCCCTGGAAATCACTAATATGTATGAAAACGTGTTTTACAGTATTCTGGCCCCCAGGATCGCTATCGGGAAAGGAAGACAAGTATTTCCTACGTAAAATGACACGAGCAATCGTACGCTGCCGGCAGAATTCAAATCCGAGCCTCTGTTCCCCTGGAAATCACTAATATGTATGAAAACGTGTTGTACAGTATTCTGGCTCCCAGGATCGCTATCTGGACATGAAGACAAGTATTTCCTACGTAAAATGACACGAGCAATCGTACGCTGCCGGCAGAATTCAAATCCGAGCCTCTGTTCCCCTGGAAATCACTAATATGTATGAAAACGTGTTTTACACTATTCTGGGTCCCAGGATCGCTATCGGGAAACGAAGACAAGTATTTCCTACGTAAATTGACACGAGCAATCGTACGCTGCCGGCAGAATTCAAATCCGAGCCTCCGTTCCCCTGGAAATCACTAATATGTACGAAAACGTGTTCTACACTATTCTGGCCCCCAGGATCGCTATCGGGAAAGGAAGACAAGTATTTCCTACGTAAATTGACACGAGGAATCGTACGCTGCCGGCAGAATTCAAATCCGTGCCTCCGTTCCCCTGGAAATCACTAATATGTATGAAAACGTGTTTTACAGTATTCTGGCCCCCAGGATCGCTATCGGGAAAGGAAGACAAGTATTTCCTACGGAAAATGACACGAGGAATCGTACGCTGCCGGCAGAATTCAAATCCGAGCCTCCGTGCCTCTGGAAATCACTAATATGTATGAAAACGTGTTGTACACTATTCTGGCTCCCAGGATCGCTATCTGGACATGAAGACAAGTATTTCCTACGTAAAATGACACGAGGAATCGTACACTGCCGGCAGAATTCAAATTCGAGCCTCCGTTCCCCTGGAAATCACTAATATGTATGAAAACGTGTTTTACAGTATTCTGGCTCCCAGGATCGCTATATGGACATGAAGACAAGTATTTCCTACGTAAAATGACACGAGCAATCGTACGCTGCCGGCAGAATTCAAATCCGAGCCTCTGTTCCCCTGGAAATCACTAATATGTATGAAAACGTGTTGTACAGTATTCTGGCTCCCAGGATCGCTATCTGGACATGAAGACAAGTATTTCCTACGTAAAATGACACGAGCAATCGTACGCTGCCGGCAGAATTCAAATCCGAGCCTCTGTTCCCCTGGAAATCACTAATATGTATGAAAACGTGTTTTACACTATTCTGGGTCCCAGGATCGCTATCGGGAAACGAAGACAAGTATTTCCTACGTAAATTGACACGAGCAATCGTACGCTGCCGGCAGAATTCAAATCCGAGCCTCCGTTCCCCTGGAAATCACTAATATGTACGAAAACGTGTTCTACACTACTCTGGCCCCCAGGATCGCTATCGGGAAAGGAAGACAAGTATTTCCTACGGAAAATGACACGAGGAATCGTACGCTGCCGGCAGAATTCAAATCCGAGCCTCCGTGCCTCTGGAAATCACTAATATGTATGAAAACGTGTTGTACACTATTCTGGCTCCCAGGATCGCTATCTGGACATGAAGACAAGTATTTCCTACGTAAAATGACACGAGGAATCGTACACTGCCGGCAGAATTCAAATTCGAGCCTCCGTTCCCCTGGAAATCACTAATATGTATGAAAACGTGTTTTACACTATTCTGGGTCCCAGGATCGCTATCGGGAAAGGAAGACAAGTATTTCCTACGTAAAATGACACGAGGAATCGTACGCTGCCGGCAGAATTCAAATCCGAGCCTCCGTTCCCCTGGAAATCACTAATATGTATGAAAACGTGTTGTACAGTATTCTGGCTCCCAGGATCGCTATCTGGACATGAAGACAAGTATTTCCTACGTAAAATGACACGAGCAATCGTACGCTGCCGGCAGAATTCAAATCCGAGCCTCTGTTCCCCTGGAAATCACTAATATGTATGAAAACGTGTTTTACACTATTCTGGGTCCCAGGATCGCTATCGGGAAACGAAGACAAGTATTTCCTACGTAAATTGACACGAGCAATCGTACGCTGCCGGCAGAATTCAAATCCGAGCCTCCGTTCCCCTGGAAATCACTAATATGTACGAAAACGTGTTCTACACTACTCTGGCCCCCAGGATCGCTATCGGGAAAGGAAGACAAGTATTTCCTACGTAAATTGACACGAGGAATCGTAAGCTGCCGGCAGAATTCAAATCCGTGCCTCCGTTCCCCTGGAAATCACTAATATGTATGAAAACGTGTTTTACAGTATTCTGGCCCCCAGGATCGCTATCGGGAAAGGAAGACAAGTATTTCCTACGGAAAATGACACGAGGAATCGTACGCTGCCGGCAGAATTCAAATCCGAGCCTCCGTGCCTCTGGAAATCACTAATATGTATGAAAACGTGTTGTACACTATTCTGGCTCCCAGGATCGCTATCGGGAAACGAAGACAAGTATTTCCTACGTAAATTGACACGAGCAATCGTACGCTGCCGGCAGAATTCAAATCCGAGCCTCCGTTCCCCTGGAAATCACTAATATGTACGAAAACGTGTTCTACACTACTCTGGCCCCCAGGATCGCTATCGGGAAAGGAAGACAAGTATTTCCTACGTAAATTGACACGAGGAATCGTACGCTGCCGGCAGAATTCAAATCCGTGCCTCCGTTCCCCTGGAAATCACTAATATGTATGAAAACGTGTTTTACAGTATTCTGGCCCCCAGGATCGCTATCGGGAAAGGAAGACAAGTATTTCTTACGGAAAATGACACGAGGAATCGTACGCTGCCGGCAGAATTCAAATCCGAGCCTCCGTGCCTCTGGAAATCACTAATATGTATGAAAACGTGTTGTACACTATTCTGGCTCCCAGGATCGCTATCTGGACATGAAGACAAGTATTTCCTACGTAAAATGACACGAGGAATCGTACACTGCCGGCAGAATTCAAATTCGAGCCTCCGTTCCCCTGGAAATCACTAATATGTATGAAAACGTGTTTTACACTATTCTGGGTCCCAGGATCGCTATCGGGAAAGGAAGACAAGTATTTCCTACGTAAAATGACACGAGGAATCGTACGCTGCCGGCAGAATTCAAATCCGAGCCTCCGTTCCCCTGGAAATCACTAATATGTATGAAAACGTGTTGTACAGTATTCTGGCTCCCAGGATCGCTATCTGGACATGAAGACAAGTATTTCCTACGTAAAATGACACGAGCAATCGTACGCTGCCGGCAGAATTCAAATCCGAGCCTCTGTTCCCCTGGAAATCACTAATATGTATGAAAACGTGTTTTACACTATTCTGGGTCCCAGGATCGCTATCGGGAAAGGAAGACAAGTATTTCCTACGTAAAATGACACGAGCAATCGTACGCTGCCGGCAGAATTCAAATCCGAGCCTCCGTTCCCCTGGAAATCACTAATATGTATGAAAACGTGTTTTACACTATTCTGGCCCCCAGGATCGCTATCGGGAAAGGAAGACAAGTATTTCCTACGTAAATTGACACGAGGAATCGTACGCTGCCGGCAGAATTCAAATCCGAGCCTCCGTTCCCCTGGAAATCACTAATATGTATGAAAACGTGTTTTACACTATTCTGGCCCCCAGGATCGCTATCGGGAAAGGAAGACAAGTATTTCCTACGGAAAATGACACGAGGAATCGTACGCTGCCGGCAGAATTCAAATCCGAGCCTCCGTGCCTCTGGAAATCACTAATATGTATGAAAACGTGTTGTACACTATTCTGGCTCCCAGGATCGCTATCTGGACATGAAGACAAGTATTTCCTACGTAAAATGACACGAGGAATCGTACACTGCCGGCAGAATTCAAATTCGAGCCTCCGTTCCCCTGGAAATCACTAATATGTATGAAAACGTGTTTTACACTATTCTGGGTCCCAGGATCGCTATCGGGAAAGGAAGACAAGTATTTCCTACGTAAAATGACACGAGGAATCGTACGCTGCCGGCAGAATTCAAATCCGAGCCTCCGTTCCCCTGGAAATCACTAATATGTATGAAAACGTGTTGTACAGTATTCTGGCTCCCAGGATCGCTATCTGGACATGAAGACAAGTATTTCCTACGTAAAATGACACGAGCAATCGTACGCTGCCGGCAGAATTCAAATCCGAGCCTCTGTTCCCCTGGAAATCACTAATATGTATGAAAACGTGTTTTACACTATTCTGGGTCCCAGGATCGCTATCGGGAAAGGAAGACAAGTATTTCCTACGTAAAATGACACGAGCAATCGTACGCTGCCGGCAGAATTCAAATCCGAGCCTCCGTTCCCCTGGAAATCACTAATATGTATGAAAACGTGTTTTACACTATTCTGGCCCCCAGGATCGCTATCGGGAAAGGAAGACAAGTATTTCCTACGTAAATTGACACGAGGAATCGTACGCTGCCGGCAGAATTCAAATCCGAGCCTCCGTTCCCCTGGAAATCACTAATATGTATGAAAACGTGTTTTACACTATTCTGGCCCCCAGGATCGCTATCGGGAAAGGAAGACAAGTATTTCCTACGTAAAATGACACGAGCAATCGTACGCTGCCGGCAGAATTCAAATCCGAGCCTCTGTTCCCCTGGAAATCACTAATATGTATGAAAACGTGTTTTACACTATTCTGGGTCCCAGGATCGCTATCGGGAAACGAAGACAAGTATTTCCTACGTAAATTGACACGAGGAATCGTACGCTGCCGGCAGAATTCAAATCCGAGCCTCCGTTCCCCTGGAAATCACTAATATGTATGAAAACGTGTTTTACAGTATTCTGGCTCCCAGGATCGCTATCTGGACTTGAAGACAAGTATTTCCTACGTAAATTGACACGAGGAATCGTACGCTGCCGGCAGAATTCAAATCCGAGCCTCCGTTCCCCTGGAACTCACTAATATGTATGAAAACGTGTTTTACACGATTCTGGCCCCCAGGATCGCTATCGGGAAAGGAAGACAAGTATTTCCTACGTAAAATGACACGAGCAATCGTACGCTGCCGGCAGAATTCAAATCCGTGCCTCCGTTCCCCTGGAAATCACTAATATGTATGAAAACGTGTTTTACAGTATTCTGGCTCCCAGGATCGCTATATGGGCATGAAGACAAGTATTTCCTACGGAAAATGACACGAGGAATCGTACGCTGCCGGCAGAATTCAAATCCGAGCCTCCGTTCCCCTGGAAATCACTAATATGTATGAAAACGTGTTTTACAGTATTCTGGCCCCCAGGATCGCTATCGGGAAAGGTAGACAAGTATTTCCTACGTAAAATGACACGAGCAATCGTACGCTGCCGGCAGAATTCAAATCCGAGCCTCTGTTCCCCTGGAAATCACTAATATGTATGAAAACGTGTTTTACACTATTCTGGGTCCCAGGATCGCTATCGGGAAACGAAGACAAGTATTTCCTACGTAAATTGACACGAGGAATCGTACGCTGCCGGCAGAATTCAAATCCGAGCCTCCGTTCCCCTGGAACTCACTAATATGTATGAAAACGTGTTTTACAGTATTCTGGCTCCCAGGATCGCTATCTGGACTTGAAGACAAGTATTTCCTACGTAAATTGACACGAGGAATCGTACGCTGCCGGCAGAATTCAAATCCGAGCCTCCGTTCCCCTGGAAATCACTATTATGTATGAAAACGTGTTTTTCACTATTCTGGCCCCCAGGATCGCTATCGGGAAAGGAAGACAAGTATTTCCTACGTAAATTGACACGAGGAATCGTACGCTGCCGGCAGAATTCAAATCCGAGCCTCCGTTCCCCTGGAACTCACTAATATGTATGAAAACGTGTTTTACACGATTCTGGCCCTCAGGATCGCTATCGGGAAAGGAAGACAAGTATTTCCTACGTAAAATGACACGAGCAATCGTACGCTGCCGGCAGAATTCAAATCCGTGCCTCCGTTCCCCTGGAAATCACTAATATGTATGAAAACGTGTTTTACAGTATTCTGGCCCCCAGGATCGCTATCGGGAAAGGAAGACAAGTATTTCCTACGTAAAATGACACGAGGAATCGTACGCTGCCGGCAGAATTCAAATCCGTGCCTCCGTTCCCCTGGAAATCACTAATATGTATGAAAACGTGTTTTACAGTATTCTGGCCCCCAGGATCGCTATCGGGAAAGGAAGACAAGTATTTCCTACGGAAAATGACACGAGGAATCGTACGCTGCCGGCAGAATTCAAATCCGAGCCTCCGTGCCTCTGGAAATCACTAATATGTATGAAAACGTGTTGTACACTATTCTGGCTCCCAGGATCGCTATCTGGACATGAAGACAAGTATTTCCTACGTAAAATGACACGAGGAATCGTACACTGCCGGCAGAATTCAAATTCGAGCCTCCGTTCCCCTGGAAATCACTAATATGTATGAAAACGTGTTTTACACTATTCTGGGTCCCAGGATCGCTATCGGGAAAGGAAGACAAGTATTTCCTACGTAAAATGACACGAGCAATCGTACGCTGCCGGCAGAATTCAAATCCGAGCCTCCGTTCCCCTGGAAATCACTAATATGTATGAAAACGTGTTTTACACTATTCTGGCCCCCAGGATCGCTATCGGGAAAGGAAGACAAGTATTTCCTACGTAAAATGACACGAGCAATCGTACGCTGCCGGCAGAATTCAAATCCGAGCCTCTGTTCCCCTGGAAATCACTAATATGTATGAAAACGTGTTTTACACTATTCTGGGTCCCAGGATCGCTATCGGGAAACGAAGACAAGTATTTCCTACGTAAATTGACACGAGGAATCGTACGCTGCCGGCAGAATTCAAATCCGAGCCTCCGTTCCCCTGGAAATCACTAATATGTATGAAAACGTGTTTTACAGTATTCTGGCTCCCAGGATCGCTATCTGGACTTGAAGACAAGTATTTCCTACGTAAATTGACACGAGGAATCGTACGCTGCCGGCAGAATTCAAATCCGAGCCTCCGTTCCCCTGGAACTCACTAATATGTATGAAAACGTGTTTTACACGATTCTGGCCCCCAGGATCGCTATCGGGAAAGGAAGACAAGTATTTCCTACGTAAAATGACACGAGCAATCGTACGCTGCCGGCAGAATTCAAATCCGTGCCTCCGTTCCCCTGGAAATCACTAATATGTATGAAAACGTGTTTTACAGTATTCTGGCTCCCAGGATCGCTATATGGACATGAAGACAAGTATTTCCTACGGAAAATGACACGAGGAATCGTACGCTGCCGGCAGAATTCAAATCCGAGCCTCTGTTCCCCTGGAAATCACTAATATGTATGAAAACGTGTTTTACAGTATTCTGGCTCCCAGGATCGCTATATGGGCATGAAGACAAGTATTTCCTACGGAAAATGACACGAGGAATCGTACGCTGCCGGCAGAATTCAAATCCGTGCCTCCGTTCCCCTGGAAATCACTAATATGTATGAAAACGTGTTTTACAGTATTCTGGCTCCCAGGATCGCTATATGGGCATGAAGACAAGTATTTCCTACGGAAAATGACACGAGGAATCGTACGCTGCCGGCAGAATTCAAATCCGAGCCTCCGTTCCCCTGGAAATCACTAATATGTATGAAAACGTGTTTTACAGTATTCTGGCCCCCAGGATCGCTATCGGGAAAGGTAGACAAGTATTTCCTACGTAAAATGACACGAGCAATCGTACGCTGCCGGCAGAATTCAAATCCGAGCCTCTGTTCCCCTGGAAATCACTAATATGTATGAAAACGTGTTTTACACTATTCTGGGTCCCAGGATCGCTATCGGGAAACGAAGACAAGTATTTCCTACGTAAATTGACACGAGGAATCGTACGCTGCCGGCAGAATTCAAATCCGAGCCTCCGTTCCCCTGGAACTCACTAATATGTATGAAAACGTGTTTTACAGTATTCTGGCTCCCAGGATCGCTATCTGGACTTGAAGACAAGTATTTCCTACGTAAATTGACACGAGGAATCGTACGCTGCCGGCAGAATTCAAATCCGAGCCTCCGTTCCCCTGGAAATCACTATTATGTATGAAAACGTGTTTTTCACTATTCTGGCCCCCAGGATCGCTATCGGGAAAGGAAGACAAGTATTTCCTACGTAAATTGACACGAGGAATCGTACGCTGCCGGCAGAATTCAAATCCGAGCCTCCGTTCCCCTGGAACTCACTAATATGTATGAAAACGTGTTTTACACGATTCTGGCCCCCAGGATCGCTATCGGGAAAGGAAGACAAGTATTTCCTACGTAAAATGACACGAGCAATCGTACGCTGCCGGCAGAATTCAAATCCGTGCCTCCGTTCCCCTGGAAATCACTAATATGTATGAAAACGTGTTTTACAGTATTCTGGCCCCCAGGATCGCTATCGGGAAAGGAAGACAAGTATTTCCTACGTAAAATGACACGAGGAATCGTACGCTGCCGGCAGAATTCAAATCCGTGCCTCCGTTCCCCTGGAAATCACTAATATGTATGAAAACGTGTTTTACAGTATTCTGGCCCCCAGGATCGCTATCGGGAAAGGAAGACAAGTATTTCCTACGGAAAATGACACGAGGAATCGTACGCTGCCGGCAGAATTCAAATCCGAGCCTCCGTGCCTCTGGAAATCACTAATATGTATGAAAACGTGTTGTACACTATTCTGGCTCCCAGGATCGCTATCTGGACATGAAGACAAGTATTTCCTACGTAAAATGACACGAGGAATCGTACACTGCCGGCAGAATTCAAATTCGAGCCTCCGTTCCCCTGGAAATCACTAATATGTATGAAAACGTGTTTTACACTATTCTGGGTCCCAGGATCGCTATCGGGAAAGGAAGACAAGTATTTCCTACGTAAAATGACACGAGCAATCGTACGCTGCCGGCAGAATTCAAATCCGAGCCTCCGTTCCCCTGGAAATCACTAATATGTATGAAAACGTGTTTTACACTATTCTGGCCCCCAGGATCGCTATCGGGAAAGGAAGACAAGTATTTCCTACGTAAAATGACACGAGCAATCGTACGCTGCCGGCAGAATTCAAATCCGAGCCTCTGTTCCCCTGGAAATCACTAATATGTATGAAAACGTGTTTTACAGTATTCTGGGTCCCAGGATCGCTATCGGGAAACGAAGACAAGTATTTCCTACGTAAAATGACACGAGGAATCGTACGCTGCCGGCAGAATTCAAATCCGAGCCTCCGTTCCCCTGGAAATCACTAATATGTATGAAAACGTGTTTTACAGTATTCTGGCTCCCAGGATCGCTATCTGGACATGAAGACAAGTATTTCCTACGTAAATTGACACGAGGAATCGTACGCTGCCGGCAGAATTCAAATCCGAGCCTCCGTTCCCCTGGAACTCACTAATATGTATGAAAACGTGTTTTACACGATTCTGGCCCCCAGGATCGCTATCGGGAAAGGAAGACAAGTATTTCCTACGTAAAATGACACGAGCAATCGTACGCTGCCGGCAGAATTCAAATCCGTGCCTCCGTTCCCCTGGAAATCACTAATATGTATGAAAACGTGTTTTACAGTATTCTGGCTCCCAGGATCGCTATATGGACATGAAGACAAGTATTTCCTACGGAAAATGACACGAGGAATCGTACGCTGCCGGCAGAATTCAAATCCGAGCCTCCGTTCCCCTGGAAATCACTAATATGTATGAAAACGTGTTTTACAGTATTCTGGCCCCCAGGATCGCTATCGGGAAAGGTAGACAAGTATTTCCTACGTAAAATGACACGAGCAATCGTACGCTGCCGGCAGAATTCAAATCCGAGCCTCTGTTCCCCTGGAAATCACTAATATGTATGAAAACGTGTTTTACACTATTCTGGGTCCCAGGATCGCTATCGGGAAACGAAGACAAGTATTTCCTACGTAAATTGACACGAGGAATCGTACGCTGCCGGCAGAATTCAAATCCGAGCCTCCGTTCCCCTGGAAATCACTAATATGTATGAAAACGTGTTTTACAGTATTCTGGCTCCCAGGATCGCTATCTGGACTTGAAGACAAGTATTTCCTACGTAAATTGACACGAGGAATCGTACGCTGCCGGCAGAATTCAAATCCGAGCCTCCGTTCCCCTGGAAATCACTATTATGTATGAAAACGTGTTTTTCACTATTCTGGCCCCCAGGATCGCTATCGGGAAAGGAAGACAAGTATTTCCTACGTAAAATGACACGAGCAATCGTACGCTGCCGGCAGAATTCAAATCCGTGCCTCCGTTCCCCTGGAAATCACTAATATGTATGAAAACGTGTTTTACAGTATTCTGGCCCCCAGGATCGCTATCGGGAAAGGAAGACAAGTATTTCCTACGTAAAATGACACGAGCAATCGTACGCTGCCGGCAGAATTCAAATCCGTGCCTCCGTTCCCCTGGAAATCACTAATATGTATGAAAACGTGTTTTACAGTATTCTGGCCCCCAGGATCGCTTTCGGGAAAGGAAGACAAGTATTTCCTACGTAAAATGACACGAGCAATCGTACGCTGCCGGCAGAATTCAAATCCGTGCCTCCGTTCCCCTGGAAATCACTAATATGTATGAAAACGTGTTTTACAGTATTCTGGCTCCCAGGATCGCTATATGGACATGAAGACAAGTATTTCCTACGGAAAATGACACGAGGAATCGTACGCTGCCGGCAGAATTCAAATCCGAGCCTCCGTTCCCCTGGAAATCACTAATATGTATGAAAACGTGTTTTACAGTATTCTGGCCCCCAGGATCGCTATCGGGAAAGGTAGACAAGTATTTCCTACGTAAAATGACACGAGCAATCGTACGCTGCCGGCAGAATTCAAATCCGAGCCTCCGTTCCCCTGGAAATCACTAATATGTATGAAAACGTGTTTTACACTATTCTGGGTCCCAGGATCGCTATCGGGAAACGAAGACAAGTATTTCCTACGTAAATTGACACGAGGAATCGTACGCTGCCGGCAGAATTCAAATCCGAGCCTCCGTTCCCCTGGAAATCACTAATATGTATGAAAACGTGTTTTACAGTATTCTGGCTCCCAGGATCGCTATCTGGACTTGAAGACAAGTATTTCTTACGTAAAATGACACGAGCAATCGTACGCTGCCGGCAGAATTCAAATCCGTGCCTCCGTTCCCCTGGAAATCACTAATATGTATGAAAACGTGTTTTACAGTATTCTGGCCCCCAGGATCGCTATCGGGAAAGGAAGACAAGTATTTCCTACGTAAAATGACACGAGCAATCGTACGCTGCCGGCAGAATTCAAATCCGAGCCTCTGTTCCCCTGGAAATCACTAATATGTATGAAAACGTGTTGTACAGTATTCTGGCTCCCAGGATCGCTATCTGGACATGAAGACAAGTATTTCCTACGTAAAATGACACGAGCAATCGTACGCTGCCGGCAGAATTCAAATCCGAGCCTCTGTTCCCCTGGAAATCACTAATATGTATGAAAACGTGTTTTACACTATTCTGGGTCCCAGGATCGCTATCGGGAAACGAAGACAAGTATTTCCTACGTAAATTGACACGAGCAATCGTACGCTGCCGGCAGAATTCAAATCCGAGCCTCCGTTCCCCTGGAAATCACTAATATGTACGAAAACGTGTTCTACACTACTCTGGCCCCCAGGATCGCTATCGGGAAAGGAAGACAAGTATTTCCTACGTAAATTGACACGAGGAATCGTACGCTGCCGGCAGAATTCAAATCCGAGCCTCCGTTCCCCTGGAAATCACTATTATGTATGAAAACGTGTTTTTCACTATTCTGGCCCCCAGGATCGCTATCGGGAAAGGAAGACAAGTATTTCCTACGTAAAATGACACGAGCAATCGTACGCTGCCGGCAGAATTCAAATCCGTGCCTCCGTTCCCCTGGAAATCACTAATATGTATGAAAACGTGTTTTACAGTATTCTGGCCCCCAGGATCGCTATCGGGAAAGGAAGACAAGTATTTCCTACGTAAAATGACACGAGCAATCGTACGCTGCCGGCAGAATTCAAATCCGTGCCTCCGTTCCCCTGGAAATCACTAATATGTATGAAAACGTGTTTTACAGTATTCTGGCCCCCAGGATCGCTATCGGGAAAGGAAGACAAGTATTTCCTACGTAAAATGACACGAGCAATCGTACGCTGCCGGCAGAATTCAAATCCGTGCCTCCGTTCCCCTGGAAATCACTAATATGTATGAAAACGTGTTTTACAGTATTCTGGCTCCCAGGATCGCTATATGGACATGAAGACAAGTATTTCCTACGGAAAATGACACGAGGAATCGTACGCTGCCGGCAGAATTCAAATCCGAGCCTCCGTTCCCCTGGAAATCACTAATATGTATGAAAACGTGTTTTACAGTATTCTGGCCCCCAGGATCGCTATCGGGAAAGGTAGACAAGTATTTCCTACGTAAAATGACACGAGCAATCGTACGCTGCCGGCAGAATTCAAATCCGAGCCTCTGTTCCCCTGGAAATCACTAATATGTATGAAAACGTGTTTTACACTATTCTGGCTCCCAGGATCGCTATCGGGAAACGAAGACAAGTATTTCCTACGTAAATTGACACGAGGAATCGTACGCTGCCGGCAGAATTCAAATCCGAGCCTCCGTTCCCCTGGAAATCACTAATATGTATGAAAACGTGTTTTACAGTATTCTGGCTCCCAGGATCGCTATCTGGACTTGAAGACAAGTATTTCTTACGTAAAATGACACGAGCAATCGTACGCTGCCGGCAGAATTCAAATCCGTGCCTCCGTTCCCCTGGAAATCACTAATATGTATGAAAACGTGTTTTACAGTATTCTGGCCCCCAGGATCGCTATCGGGAAAGGAAGACAAGTATTTCCTACGTAAAATGACACGAGCAATCGTACGCTGCCGGCAGAATTCAAATCCGAGCCTCTGTTCCCCTGGAAATCACTAATATGTATGAAAACGTGTTGTACAGTATTCTGGCTCCCAGGATCGCTATCTGGACATGAAGACAAGTATTTCCTACGTAAAATGACACGAGCAATCGTACGCTGCCGGCAGAATTCAAATCCGAGCCTCTGTTCCCCTGGAAATCACTAATATGTATGAAAACGTGTTTTACACTATTCTGGGTCCCAGGATCGCTATCGGGAAACGAAGACAAGTATTTCCTACGTAAATTGACACGAGCAATCGTACGCTGCCGGCAGAATTCAAATCCGAGCCTCCGTTCCCCTGGAAATCACTAATATGTACGAAAACGTGTTCTACACTACTCTGGCCCCCAGGATCGCTATCGGGAAAGGAAGACAAGTATTTCCTACGTAAATTGACACGAGGAATCGTACGCTGCCGGCAGAATTCAAATCCGAGCCTCTGTTCCCCTGGAAATCACTAATATGTATGAAAACGTGTTTTACAGTATTCTGGCCCCCAGGATCGCTATCGGGAAAGGAAGACAAGTATTTCCTACGGAAAATGACACGAGGAATCGTACGCTGCCGGCAGAATTCAAATCCGAGCCTCCGTGCCTCTGGAAATCACTAATATGTATGAAAACGTGTTGTACACTATTCTGGCTCCCAGGATCGCTATCTGGACATGAAGACAAGTATTTCCTACGTAAAATGACACGAGGAATCGTACACTGCCGGCAGAATTCAAATTCGAGCCTCCGTTCCCCTGGAAATCACTAATATGTATGAAAACGTGTTTTACACTATTCTGGGTCCCAGGATCGCTATCGGGAAAGGAAGACAAGTATTTCCTACGTAAAATGACACGAGGAATCGTACGCTGCCGGCAGAATTCAAATCCGAGCCTCCGTTCCCCTGGAAATCACTAATATGTATGAAAACGTGTTGTACAGTATTCTGGCTCCCAGGATCGCTATCTGGACATGAAGACAAGTATTTCCTACGTAAAATGACACGAGCAATCGTACGCTGCCGGCAGAATTCAAATCCGAGCCTCCGTTCCCCTGGAAATCACTAATATGTATGAAAACGTGTTTTACACTATTCTGGGTCCCAGGATCGCTATCGGGAAAGGAAGACAAGTATTTCCTACGTAAAATGACACGAGCAATCGTACGCTGCCGGCAGAATTCAAATCCGAGCCTCCGTTCCCCTGGAAATCACTAATATGTATGAAAACGTGTTTTACACTATTCTGGCCCCCAGGATCGCTATCGGGAAAGGAAGACAAGTATTTCCTACGTAAATTGACACGAGGAATCGTACGCTGCCGGCAGAATTCAAATCCGAGCCTCCGTTCCCCTGGAAATCACTAATATGTATGAAAACGTGTTTTACACTATTCTGGCCCCCAGGATCGCTATCGGGAAAGGAAGACAAGTATTTCCTACGTAAAATGACACGAGCAATCGTACGCTGCCGGCAGAATTCAAATCCGAGCCTCTGTTCCCCTGGAAATCACTAATATGTATGAAAACGTGTTTTACACTATTCTGGGTCCCAGGATCGCTATCGGGAAACGAAGACAAGTATTTCCTACGTAAATTGACACGAGGAATCGTACGCTGCCGGCAGAATTCAAATCCGAGCCTCCGTTCCCCTGGAAATCACTAATATGTATGAAAACGTGTTTTACAGTATTCTGGCTCCCAGGATCGCTATCTGGACTTGAAGACAAGTATTTCCTACGTAAATTGACACGAGGAATCGTACGCTGCCGGCAGAATTCAAATCCGAGCCTCCGTTCCCCTGGAACTCACTAATATGTATGAAAACGTGTTTTACACGATTCTGGCCCCCAGGATCGCTATCGGGAAAGGAAGACAAGTATTTCCTACGTAAAATGACACGAGCAATCGTACGCTGCCGGCAGAATTCAAATCCGTGCCTCCGTTCCCCTGGAAATCACTAATATGTATGAAAACGTGTTTTACAGTATTCTGGCTCCCAGGATCGCTATATGGACATGAAGACAAGTATTTCCTACGGAAAATGACACGAGGAATCGTACGCTGCCGGCAGAATTCAAATCCGAGCCTCCGTTCCCCTGGAAATCACTAATATGTATGAAAACGTGTTTTACAGTATTCTGGCCCCCAGGATCGCTATCGGGAAAGGTAGACAAGTATTTCCTACGTAAAATGACACGAGCAATCGTACGCTGCCGGCAGAATTCAAATCCGAGCCTCCGTTCCCCTGGAACTCACTAATATGTATGAAAACGTGTTTTACACTATTCTGGGTCCCAGGATCGCTATCGGGAAACGAAGACAAGTATTTCCTACGTAAATTGACACGAGGAATCGTACGCTGCCGGCAGAATTCAAATCCGAGCCTCCGTTCCCCTGGAACTCACTAATATGTATGAAAACGTTTTTTACAGTATTCTGGCTCCCAGGATCGCTATCTGGACTTGAAGACAAGTATTTCCTACGTAAATTGACACGAGGAATCGTACGCTGCCGGCAGAATTCAAATCCGAGCCTCCGTTCCCCTGGAAATCACTATTATGTATGAAAACGTGTTTTTCACTATTCTGGCCCCCAGGATCGCTATCGGGAAAGGAAGACAAGTATTTCCTACGTAAAATGACACGAGCAATCGTACGCTGCCGGCAGAATTCAAATCCGTGCCTCCGTTCCCCTGGAAATCACTAATATGTATGAAAACGTGTTTTACAGTATTCTGGCCCCCAGGATCGCTATCGGGAAAGGAAGACAAGTATTTCCTACGTAAAATGACACGAGCAATCGTACGCTGCCGGCAGAATTCAAATCCGAGCCTCTGTTCCCCTGGAAATCACTAATATGTATGAAAACGTGTTTTACAGTATTCTGGCTCCCAGGATCGCTATATGGACATGAAGACAAGTATTTCCTACGTAAATTGACACGAGGAATCGTACGCTGCCGGCAGAATTCAAATCCGAGCCTCTGTTCCCCTGGAAATCACTAATATGTATGAAAACGTGTTTTACACTATTCTGGGTCCCAGGATCGCTATCGGGAAACGAAGACAAGTATTTCCTGCGTAAAATGACACGAGCAATCGTACGCTGCCGGCAGAATTCAAATCCGTGCCTCCGTTCCCCTGGAAATCACTAATATGTATGAAAACGTGTTTTACAGTATTCTGGCCCCCAGGATCGCTATCGGGAAAGGAAGACAAGTATTTCCTACGTAAAATGACACGAGCAATCGTACGCTGCCGGCAGAATTCAAATCCGAGCCTCTGTTCCCCTGGAAATCACTAATATGTATGAAAACGTGTTTTACACTATTCTGGGTCCCAGGATCGCTATCGGGAAAGGAAGACAAGTATTTCCTACGTAAATTGACACGAGGAATCGTACGCTGCCGGCAGAATTCAAATCCGAGCCTCCGTTCCCCTGGAAATCACTAATATGTATGAAAACGTGTTTTACAGTATTCTGGCCCCCAGGATCGCTATCGGGAAAGGAAGACAAGTATTTCCTACGTAAAATGACACGAGCAATCGTACGCTGCCGGCAGAATTCAAATCCGTGCCTCCGTTCCCCTGGAAATCACTAATATCTATGAAAACGTGTTTTACAGTATTCTGGCCCCCAGGATCGCTATCGGGAAAGGAAGACAAGTATTTCCTACGTAAAATGACACGAGCAATCGTACGCTGCCGGCAGAATTCAAATCCGTGCCTCCGTTCCCCTGGAAATCACTAATATGTATGAAAACGTGTTTTACAGTATTCTGGCTCCCAGGATCGCTATATGGACATGAAGACAAGTATTTCCTACGTAAAATGACACGAGCAATCGTACGCTGCCGGCAGAATTCAAATCCGTGCCTCCGTTCCCCTGGAAATCACTAATATGTATGAAAACGTGTTTTACAGTATTCTGGCCCCCAGGATCGCTATCGGGAAAGGAAGACAAGTATTTCCTACGTAAAATGACACGAGCAATCGTACGCTGCCGGCAGAATTCAAATCCGTGCCTCCGTTCCCCTGGAAATCACTAATATGTATGAAAACGTGTTTTACAGTATTCTGGCTCCCAGGATCGCTATATGGACATGAAGACAAGTATTTCCTACGGAAAATGACACGAGGAATCGTACGCTGCCGGCAGAATTCAAATCCGAGCCTCCGTTCCCCTGGAAATCACTAATATGTATGAAAACGTGTTTTACAGTATTCTGGCCCCCAGGATCGCTATCGGGAAAGGTAGACAAGTATTTCCTACGTAAAATGACACGAGCAATCGTACGCTGCCGGCAGAATTCAAATCCGAGCCTCTGTTCCCCTGGAAATCACTAATATGTATGAAAACGTGTTTTACACTATTCTGGGTCCCAGGATCGCTATCGGGAAACGAAGACAAGTATTTCCTACGTAAATTGACACGAGGAATCGTACGCTGCCGGCAGAATTCAAATCCGAGCCTCCGTTCCCCTGGAAATCACTAATATGTATGAAAACGTGTTTTACAGTATTCTGGCTCCCAGGATCGCTATCTGGACTTGAAGACAAGTATTTCTTACGTAAAATGACACGAGCAATCGTACGCTGCCGGCAGAATTCAAATCCGTGCCTCCGTTCCCCTGGAAATCACTAATATGTATGAAAACGTGTTTTACAGTATTCTGGCCCCCAGGATCGCTATCGGGAAAGGAAGACAAGTATTTCCTACGTAAAATGACACGAGCAATCGTACGCTGCCGGCAGAATTCAAATCCGAGCCTCTGTTCCCCTGGAAATCACTAATATGTATGAAAACGTGTTGTACAGTATTCTGGCTCCCAGGATCGCTATATGGACATGAAGACAAGTATTTCCTACGTAAATTGACACGAGGAATCGTACGCTGCCGGCAGAATTCAAATCCGAGCCTCTGTTCCCCTGGAAATCACTAATATGTATGAAAACGTGTTTTACACTATTCTGGGTCCCAGGATCGCTATCGGGAAACGAAGACAAGTATTTCCTGCGTAAAATGACACGAGCAATCGTACGCTGCCGGCAGAATTCAAATCCGTGCCTCCGTTCCCCTGGAAATCACTAATATGTATGAAAACGTGTTTTACAGTATTCTGGCCCCCAGGATCGCTATCGGGAAAGGAAGACAAGTATTTCCTACGTAAAATGACACGAGCAATCGTACGCTGCCGGCAGAATTCAAATCCGAGCCTCTGTTCCCCTGGAAATCACTAATATGTATGAAAACGTGTTTTACACTATTCTGGGTCCCAGGATCGCTATCGGGAAAGGAAGACAAGTATTTCCTACGTAAATTGACACGAGGAATCGTACGCTGCCGGCAGAATTCAAATCCGAGCCTCCGTTCCCCTGGAAATCACTAATATGTATGAAAACGTGTTTTACAGTATTCTGGCCCCCAGGATCGCTATCGGGAAAGGAAGACAAGTATTTCCTACGTAAAATGACACGAGCAATCGTACGCTGCCGGCAGAATTCAAATCCGTGCCTCCGTTCCCCTGGAAATCACTAATATCTATGAAAACGTGTTTTACAGTATTCTGGCCCCCAGGATCGCTATCGGGAAAGGAAGACAAGTATTTCCTACGTAAAATGACACGAGCAATCGTACGCTGCCGGCAGAATTCAAATCCGTGCCTCCGTTCCCCTGGAAATCACTAATATGTATGAAAACGTGTTTTACAGTATTCTGGCTCCCAGGATCGCTATATGGACATGAAGACAAGTATTTCCTACGTAAAATGACACGAGCAATCGTACGCTGCCGGCAGAATTCAAATCCGTGCCTCCGTTCCCCTGGAAATCACTAATATGTATGAAAACGTGTTTTACAGTATTCTGGCCCCCAGGATCGCTATCGGGAAAGGAAGACAAGTATTTCCTACGTAAAATGACACGAGCAATCGTACGCTGCCGGCAGAATTCAAATCCGTGCCTCCGTTCCCCTGGAAATCACTAATATGTATGAAAACGTGTTTTACAGTATTCTGGCTCCCAGGATCGCTATATGGACATGAAGACAAGTATTTCCCACGGAAAATGACACGAGGAATCGTACGCTGCCGGCAGAATTCAAATCCGAGCCTCCGTTCCCCTGGAAATCACTAATATGTATGAAAACGTGTTTTACAGTATTCTGGCCCCCAGGATCGCTATCGGGAAAGGTAGACAAGTATTTCCTACGTAAAATGACACGAGCAATCGTACGCTGCCGGCAGAATTCAAATCCGAGCCTCTGTTCCCCTGGAAATCACTAATATGTATGAAAACGTGTTTTACACTATTCTGGGTCCCAGGATCGCTATCGGGAAACGAAGACAAGTATTTCCTACGTAAATTGACACGAGGAATCGTACGCTGCCGGCAGAATTCAAATCCGAGCCTCCGTTCCCCTGGAAATCACTAATATGTATGAAAACGTGTTTTACAGTATTCTGGCTCCCAGGATCGCTATCTGGACTTGAAGACAAGTATTTCTTACGTAAAATGACACGAGCAATCGTACGCTGCCGGCAGAATTCAAATCCGTGCCTCCGTTCCCCTGGAAATCACTAATATGTATGAAAACGTGTTTTACAGTATTCTGGCCCCCAGGATCGCTATCGGGAAAGGAAGACAAGTATTTCCTACGTAAAATGACACGAGCAATCGTACGCTGCCGGCAGAATTCAAATCCGAGCCTCTGTTCCCCTGGAAATCACTAATATGTATGAAAACGTGTTGTACAGTATTCTGGCTCCCAGGATCGCTATCTGGACATGAAGACAAGTATTTCCTACGTAAAATGACACGAGCAATCGTACGCTGCCGGCAGAATTCAAATCCGAGCCTCTGTTCCCCTGGAAATCACTAATATGTATGAAAACGTGTTTTACACTATTCTGGGTCCCAGGATCGCTATCGGGAAACGAAGACAAGTATTTCCTACGTAAATTGACACGAGCAATCGTACGCTGCCGGCAGAATTCAAATCCGAGCCTCCGTTCCCCTGGAAATCACTAATATGTACGAAAACGTGTTCTACACTACTCTGGCCCCCAGGATCGCTATCGGGAAAGGCAGACAAGTATTTCCTACGTAAATTGACACGAGGAATCGTACGCTGCCGGCAGAATTCAAATCCGTGCCTCCGTTCCCCTGGAAATCACTAATATGTATGAAAACGTGTTTTACAGTATTCTGGCCCCCAGGATCGCTATCGGGAAAGGAAGACAAGTATTTCCTACGGAAAATGACACGAGGAATCGTACGCTGCCGGCAGAATTCAAATCCGAGCCTCCGTTCCCCTGGAAATCACTAATATGTATGAAAACGTGTTGTACAGTATTCTGGCTCCCAGGATCGCTATCGGGAAAGGAAGACAAGTATTTCCTACGTAAAATGACACGAGCAATCGTACGCTGCCGGCAGAATTCAAATCCGAGCCTCCGTTCCCCTGGAAATCACTAATATGTATGAAAACGTGTTTTACACTATTCTGGCCCCGAGGATCGCTATCGGGAAAGGAAGACAAGTATTTCCTACGTAAATTGACACGAGGAATCGTACGCTGCCGGCAGAATTCAAATCCGAGCCTCCGTTCCCCTGGAAATCTCTAATATGTATGAAAACGTGTTTTACACTATTCTGGCCCCCAGGATCGCTATCGGGAAAGGAAGACAAGTATTTCCTACGTAAAATGACACGAGCAATCGTACGCTGCCGGCAGAATTCAAATCCGAGCCTCTGTTCCCCTGGAAATCACTAATATGTATGAAAACGTGTTTTACAGTATTCTGGCTCCCAGGATCGCTATCTGGACTTGAAGACAAGTATTTCCTACGTAAATTGACACGAGGAATCGTACGCTGCCGGCAGAATTCAAATCCGAGCCTCCGTTCCCCTGGAACTCACTAATATGTATGAAAACGTGTTTTACACGATTCTGGCCCCCAGGATCGCTATCGGGAAAGGAAGACAAGTATTTCCTACGTAAAATGACACGAGCAATCGTACGCTGCCGGCAGAATTCAAATCCGTGCCTCCGTTCCCCTGGAAATCACTAATATGTATGAAAACGTGTTTTACAGTATTCTGGCCCCCAGGATCGCTATCGGGAAAGGAAGACAAGTATTTCCTACGTAAAATGACACGAGCAATCGTACGCTGCCGGCAGAATTCAAATCCGAGCCTCTGTTCCCCTGGAAATCACTAATATGTATGAAAACGTGTTTTACAGTATTCTGGCTCCCAGGATCGCTATATGGACATGAAGACAAGTATTTCCTACGTAACTTGACACGAGGAATCGTACGCTGCCGGCAGAATTCAAATCCGAGCCTCTGTTCCCCTGGAAATCACTAATATGTATGAAAACGTGTTTTACACTATTCTGGGTCCCAGGATCGCTATCGGGAAACGAAGACAAGTATTTCCTACGTAAAATGACACGAGCAATCGTACGCTGCCGGCAGAATTCAAATCCGTGCCTCCGTTCCCCTGGAAATCACTAATATGTATGAAAACGTGTTTTACAGTATTCTGGCCCCCAGGATCGCTATCGGGAAAGGAAGACAAGTATTTCCTACGTAAAATGACACGAGCAATCGTACGCTGCCGGTAGAATTCAAATCCGTGCCTCCGTTCCCCTGGAAATCACTAATATGTATGAAAACGTGTTTTACAGTATTCTGGCCCCCAGGATCGCTATCGGGAAAGGAAGACAAGTATTTCCTACGTAAAATGACACGAGCAATCGTACGCTGCCGGCAGAATTCAAATCCGAGCCTCTGTTCCCCTGGAAATCACTAATATGTATGAAAACGTGTTGTACAGTATTCTGGCTCCCAGGATCGCTATCTGGACATGAAGACAAGTATTTCCTACGTAAAATGACACGAGCAATCGTACGCTGCCGGCAGAATTCAAATCCGAGCCTCTGTTCCCCTGGAAATCACTAATATGTATGAAAACGTGTTTTACACTATTCTGGGTCCCAGGATCGCTATAGGGAAACGAAGACAAGTATTTCCTACGTAAATTGACACGAGCAATCGTACGCTGCCGGCAGAATTCAAATCCGAGCCTCCGTTCCCCTGGAAATCACTAATATGTACGAAAACGTGTTCTACACTACTCTGGCCCCCAGGATCGCTATCGGGAAAGGAAGACAAGTATTTCCTACGTAAATTGACACGAGGAATCGTACGCTGCCGGCAGAATTCAAATCCGTGCCTCCGTTCCCCTGGAAATCACTAATATGTATGAAAACGTGTTTTACAGTATTCTGGCCCCCAGGATCGCTATCGGGAAAGGAAGACAAGTATTTCCTACGGAAAATGACACGAGGAATCGTACGCTGCCGGCAGAATTCAAATCCGAGCCTCCGTGCCTCTGGAAATCACTAATATGTATGAAAACGTGTTGTACACTATTCTGGCTCCCAGGATCGCTATCTGGACATGAAGACAAGTATTTCCTACGTAAAATGACACGAGGAATCGTACACTGCCGGCAGAATTCAAATTCGAGCCTCCGTTCCCCTGGAAATCACTAATATGTATGAAAACGTGTTTTACACTATTCTGGCCCCCAGGATCGCTATCGGGAAAGGAAGACAAGTATTTCCTACGTAAAATGACACGAGGAATCGTACGCTGCCGGCAGAATTCAAATCCGAGCCTCCGTTCCCCTGGAAATCACTAATATGTATGAAAACGTGTTTTACAGTATTCTGGCCCCCAGGATCGCTATCTGGACATGAAGACAAGTATTTCCTTCGTAAAATGACACGAGGAATCGTACACTGCCGGCAGAATTCAAATCCGAGCCTCCGTTCCCCTGGAAATCACTAATATGTATGAAAACGTGTTTTACACTATTCTGGGTCCCAGGATCGCTATCGGGAAACGAAGACAAGTATTTCCTACGTAAATTGACACGAGCAATCGTACGCTGCCGGCAGAATTCAAATCCGAGCCTCCGTTCCCCTGGAAATCACTAATATGTATGAAAACGTGTTTTACACTATTCTGGGTCCCAGGATCGCTATCGGGAAACGAAGACAAGTATTTCCTACGTAAATTGACACGAGCAATCGTACGCTGCCGGCAGAATTCAAATCCGAGCCTCCGTTCCCCTGGAAATCACTAATATGTATGAAAACGTGTTTTACACTATTCTGGCCCCCAGGATCGCTATCGGGAAAGGAAGACAAGTATTTCCTACGTAAAATGACACGAGGAATCGTACGCTGCCGGCAGAATTCAAATCCGAGCCTCCGTTCCCCTGGAAATCACTAATATGTATGAAAACGTGTTTTACAGTATTCTGGCTCCCAGGATCGCTATATGGACATGAAGACAAGTATTTCCTACGTAAAATGACACGAGCAATCGTACGCTGCCGGCAGAATTCAAATCCGTGCCTCCGTTCCCCTGGAAATCACTAATATGTATGAAAACGTGTTTTACAGTATTCTGGCTCCCAGGATCGCTATATGGACATGAAGACAAGTATTTCCTACGGAAAATGACACGAGGAATCGTACGCTGCCGGCAGAATTCAAATCCGAGCCTCCGTTCCCCTGGAAATCACTAATATGTATGAAAACGTGTTTTACAGTATTCTGGCCCCCAGGATCGCTATCGGGAAAGGTAGACAAGTATTTCCTACGTAAAATGACACGAGCAATCGTACGCTGCCGGCAGAATTCAAATCCGAGCCTCTGTTCCCCTGGAAATCACTAATATGTATGAAAACGTGTTTTACACTATTCTGGGTCCCAGGATCGCTATCGGGAAACGAAGACAAGTATTTCCTACGTAAATTGACACGAGGAATCGTACGCTGCCGGCAGAATTCAAATCCGAGCCTCCGTTCCCCTGGAAATCACTAATATGTATGAAAACGTGTTTTACAGTATTCTGGCTCCCAGGATCGCTATCTGGACTTGAAGACAAGTATTTCTTACGTAAAATGACACGAGCAATCGTACGCTGCCGGCAGAATTCAAATCCGTGCCTCCGTTCCCCTGGAAATCACTAATATGTATGAAAACGTGTTTTACAGTATTCTGGCCCCCAGGATCGCTATCGGGAAAGGAAGACAAGTATTTCCTACGTAAAATGACACGAGCAATCGTACGCTGCCGGCAGAATTCAAATCCGAGCCTCCGTTCCCCTGGAAATCACTAATATGTATGAAAACGTGTTGTACAGTATTCTGGCTCCCAGGATCGCTATCTGGACATGAAGACAAGTATTTCCTACGTAAAATGACACGAGCAATCGTACGCTGCCGGCAGAATTCAAATCCGAGCCTCTGTTCCCCTGGAAATCACTAATATGTACGAAAACGTGTTCTACACTACTCTGGCCCCCAGGATCGCTATCGGGAAAGGAAGACAAGTATTTCCTACGTAAATTGACACGAGGAATCGTACGCTGCCGGCAGAATTCAAATCCGTGCCTCCGTTCCCCTGGAAATCACTAATATGTATGAAAACGTGTTTTACAGTATTCTGGCCCCCAGGATCGCTATCGGGAAAGGAAGACAAGTATTTCCTACGGAAAATGACACGAGGAATCGTACGCTGCCGGCAGAATTCAAATCCGAGCCTCCGTGCCTCTGGAAATCACTAATATGTATGAAAACGTGTTGTACACTATTCTGGCTCCCAGGATCGCTATCTGGACATGAAGACAAGTATTTCCTACGTAAAATGACACGAGGAATCGTACACTGCCGGCAGAATTCAAATTCGAGCCTCCGTTCCCCTGGAAATCACTAATATGTATGAAAACGTGTTTTACACTATTCTGGCCCCCAGGATCGCTATCGGGAAAGGAAGACAAGTATTTCCTACGTAAAATGACACGAGGAATCGTACACTGCCGGCAGAATTCAAATCCGAGCCTCCGTTCCCCTGGAAATCACTAATATGTATAAAAACGTGTTTTACACTATTCTGGGTCCCAGGATCGCTATCTGGACATGAAGACAAGTATTTCCTTCGTAAAATGACACGAGGAATCGTACACTGCCGGCAGAATTCAAATCCGAGCCTCCGTTCCCCTGGAAATCACTAATATGTATGAAAACGTGTTTTACACTATTCTGGGTCCCAGGATCGCTATCGGGAAACGAAGACAAGTATTTCCTACGTAAATTGACACGAGCAATCGTACGCTGCCGGCAGAATTCAAATCCGAGCCTCCGTTCCCCTGGAAATCACTAATATGTACGAAAACGTGTTCTACACTACTCTGGCCCCCAGGATCGCTATCGGGAAAGGAAGACAAGTATTTCCTACGTAAATTGACACGAGGAATCGTACGCTGCCGGCAGAATTCAAATCCGTGCCTCCGTTCCCCTGGAAATCACTAATATGTATGAAAACGTGTTTTACAGTATTCTGGCCCCCAGGATCGCTATCGGGAAAGGAAGACAAGTATTTCCTACGGAAAATGACACGAGGAATCGTACACTGCCGGCAGAATTCAAATTCGAGCCTCCGTTCCCCTGGAAATCACTAATATGTATGAAAACGTGTTTTACAGTATTCTGGCTCCCAGGATCGCTATCTGGACATGAAGACAAGTATTTCCTACGTAAAATGACACAAGGAATCGTACACTGCCGGCAGAATTCAAATTCGAGCCTCCGTTCCCCTGGAAATCACTAATATGTATGAAAACGTGTTTTACAGTATTCTGGCTCCCAGGATCGCTATCTGGACATGAAGACAAGTATTTCCTTCGTAAAATGACACGAGGAATCGTACACTGCCGGCAGAATTCAAATCCGAGCCTCCGTTCCCCTGGAAATCACTAATATGTATGAAAACGTGTTTTACACTATTCTGGGTCCCAGGATCGCTATCGGGAAACGAAGACAAGTATTTCCTACGTAAATTGACACGAGCAATCGTACGCTGCCGGCAGAATTCAAATCCGAGCCTCCGTTCCCCTGGAAATCACTAATATGTATGAAAACGTGTTTTACACTATTCTGGCCCCCAGGATCGCTATCGGGAAAGGAAGACAAGTATTTCCTACGTAAAATGACACGAGGAATCGTACGCTGCCGGCAGAATTCAAATCCGTGCCTCCGTTCCCCTGGAAATCACTAATATGTATGAAAACGTGTTTTACAGTATTCTGGCCCCCAGGATCGCTATCGGGAAAGGAAGACAAGTATTTCCTACGGAAAATGACACGAGGAATCGTACGCTGCCGGCAGAATTCAAATCCGAGCCTCCGTGCCTCTGGAAATCACTAATATGTATGAAAACGTGTTGTACACTATTCTGGCTCCCAGGATCGCTATCTGGACATGAAGACAAGTATTTCCTACGTAAAATGACACGAGGAATCGTACACTGCCGGCAGAATTCAAATTCGAGCCTCCGTTCCCCTGGAAATCACTAATATGTATGAAAACGTGTTTTACACTATTCTGGGTCCCAGGATCGCTATCGGGAAAGGAAGACAAGTATTTCCTACGTAAAATGACACGAGGAATCGTACGCTGCCGGCAGAATTCAAATCCGAGCCTCCGTTCCCCTGGAAATCACTAATATGTATGAAAACGTGTTGTACAGTATTCTGGCTCCCAGGATCGCTATCTGGACATGAAGACAAGTATTTCCTACGTAAAATGACACGAGCAATCGTACGCTGCCGGCAGAATTCAAATCCGAGCCTCTGTTCCCCTGGAAATCACTAATATGTATGAAAACGTGTTTTACACTATTCTGGGTCCCAGGATCGCTATCGGGAAAGGAAGACAAGTATTTCCTACGTAAAATGACACGAGCAATCGTACGCTGCCGGCAGAATTCAAATCCGAGCCTCCGTTCCCCTGGAAATCACTAATATGTATGAAAACGTGTTTTACACTATTCTGGCCCCCAGGATCGCTATCGGGAAAGGAAGACAAGTATTTCCTACGTAAATTGACACGAGCAATCGTACGCTGCCGGCAGAATTCAAATCCGAGCCTCCGTTCCCCTGGAAATCACTAATATGTATGAAAACGTGTTTTACACTATTCTGGCCCCCAGGATCGCTATCGGGAAAGGAAGACAAGTATTTCCTACGTAAAATGACACGAGCAATCGTACGCTGCCGGCAGAATTCAAATCCGAGCCTCTGTTCCCCTGGAAATCACTAATATGTATGAAAACGTGTTTTACACTATTCTGGGTCCCAGGATCGCTATCGGGAAACGAAGACAAGTATTTCCTACGTAAATTGACACGAGGAATCGTACGCTGCCGGCAGAATTCAAATCCGAGCCTCCGTTCCCCTGGAAATCACTAATATGTATGAAAACGTGTTTTACAGTATTCTGGCTCCCAGGATCGCTATCTGGACTTGAAGACAAGTATTTCCTACGTAAATTGACACGAGCAATCGTACGCTGCCGGCAGAATTCAAATCCGAGCCTCCGTTCCCCTGGAACTCACTAATATGTATGAAAACGTGTTTTACACGATTCTGGCCCCCAGGATCGCTATCGGGAAAGGAAGACAAGTATTTCCTACGTAAAATGACACGAGCAATCGTACGCTGCCGGCAGAATTCAAATCCGTGCCTCCGTTCCCCTGGAAATCACTAATATGTATGAAAACGTGTTTTACAGTATTCTGGCTCCCAGGATCGCTATATGGACATGAAGACAAGTATTTCCTACGGAAAATGACACGAGGAATCGTACGCTGCCGGCAGAATTCAAATCCGAGCCTCCGTTCCCCTGGAAATCACTAATATGTATGAAAACGTGTTTTACAGTATTCTGGCCCCCAGGATCGCTATCGGGAAAGGTAGACAAGTATTTCCTACGTAAAATGACACGAGCAATCGTACGCTGCCGGCAGAATTCAAATCCGAGCCTCTGTTCCCCTGGAAATCACTAATATGTATGAAAACGTGTTTTACACTATTCTGGGTCCCAGGATCGCTATCGGGAAACGAAGACAAGTATTTCCTACGTAAATTGACACGAGGAATCGTACGCTGCCGGCAGAATTCAAATCCGAGCCTCCGTTCCCCTGGAACTCACTAATATGTATGAAAACGTGTTTTACAGTATTCTGGCTCCCAGGATCGCTATCTGGACTTGAAGACAAGTATTTCCTACGTAAATTGACACGAGGAATCGTACGCTGCCGGCAGAATTCAAATCCGAGCCTCCGTTCCCCTGGAAATCACTATTATGTATGAAAACGTGTTTTTCACTATTCTGGCCCCCAGGATCGCTATCGGGAAAGGAAGACAAGTATTTCCTACGTAAAATGACACGAGCAATCGTACGCTGCCGGCAGAATTCAAATCCGAGCCTCCGTTCCCCTGGAAATCACTAATATGTATGAAAACGTGTTTTACAGTATTCTGGCCCCCAGGATCGCTATCGGGAAAGGAAGACAAGTATTTCCTACGTAAAATGACACGAGCAATCGTACGCTGCCGGCAGAATTCAAATCCGAGCCTCTGTTCCCCTGGAAATCACTAATATGTATGAAAACGTGTTTTACACTATTCTGGGTCCCAGGATCGCTATCGGGAAAGGAAGACAAGTATTTCCTACGTAAATTGACACGAGGAATCGTACGCTGCCGGCAGAATTCAAATCCGAGCCTCCGTTCCCCTGGAAATCACTAATATGTATGAAAACGTGTTTTACAGTATTCTGGCCCCCAGGATCGCTATCGGGAAAGGAAGACAAGTATTTCCTACGTAAAATGACACGAGCAATCGTACGCTGCCGGCAGAATTCAAATCCGTGCCTCCGTTCCCCTGGAAATCACTAATATGTATGAAAACGTGTTTTACAGTATTCTGGCCCCCAGGATCGCTATCGGGAAAGGAAGACAAGTATTTCCTACGTAAAATGACACGAGCAATCGTACGCTGCCGGCAGAATTCAAATCCGTGCCTCCGTTCCCCTGGAAATCACTAATATGTATGAAAACGTGTTTTACAGTATTCTGGCTCCCAGGATCGCTATATGGACATGAAGACAAGTATTTCCTACGGAAAATGACACGAGGAATCGTACGCTGCCGGCAGAATTCAAATCCGAGCCTCCGTTCCCCTGGAAATCACTAATATGTATGAAAACGTGTTTTACAGTATTCTGGCCCCCAGGATCGCTATCGGGAAAGGTAGACAAGTATTTCCTACGTAAAATGACACGAGCAATCGTACGCTGCCGGCAGAATTCAAATCCGAGCCTCTGTTCCCCTGGAAATCACTAATATGTATGAAAACGTGTTTTACACTATTCTGGGTCCCAGGATCGCTATCGGGAAACGAAGACAAGTATTTCCTACGTAAATTGACACGAGGAATCGTACGCTGCCGGCAGAATTCAAATCCGTGCCTCCGTTCCCCTGGAAATCACTAATATGTATGAAAACGTGTTTTACAGTATTCTGGCCCCCAGGATCGCTATCGGGAAAGGAAGACAAGTATTTCCTACGGAAAATGACACGAGCAATCGTACGCTGCCGGCAGAATTCAAATCCGAGCCTCTGTTCCCCTGGAAATCACTAATATGTATGAAAACGTGTTTTACACTATTCTGGGTACCAGGATCGCTATCGGGAAAGGAAGACAAGTATTTCCTACGTAAAATGACACGAGCAATCGTACGCTGCCGGCAGAATTCAAATCCGAGCCTCCGTTCCCCTGGAAATCACTAATATGTATGAAAACGTGTTTTACACTATTCTGGCCCCCAGGATCGCTATCGGGAAAGGAAGACAAGTATTTCCTACGTAAATTGACACGAGGAATCGTACGCTGCCGGCAGAATTCAAATCCGAGCCTCCGTTCCCCTGGAAATCACTAATATGTATGAAAACGTGTTTTACACTATTCTGGCCCCCAGGATCGCTATCGGGAAAGGAAGACAAGTATTTCCTACGTAAATTGACACGAGGAATCGTACGCTGCCGGCAGAATTCAAATCCGAGCCTCCGTTCCCCTGGAAATCACTAATATGTATGAAAACGTGTTTTACACTATTCTGGCCCCCAGGATCGCTATCGGGAAAGGAAGACAAGTATTTCCTACGTAAAATGACACGAGCAATCGTACGCTGCCGGCAGAATTCAAATCCGAGCCTCTGTTCCCCTGGAAATCACTAATATGTATGAAAACGTGTTGTACAGTATTCTGGCTCCCAGGATCGCTATCTGGACATGAAGACAAGTATTTCCTACGTAAAATGACACGAGCAATCGTACGCTGCCGGCAGAATTCAAATCCGGGCCTCTGTTCCCCTGGAAATCACTAATATGTATGAAAACGTGTTTTACACTATTCTGGGTCCCAGGATCGCTATCGGGAAACGAAGACAAGTATTTCCTACGTAAATTGACACGAGCAATCGTACGCTGCCGGCAGAATTCAAATCCGAGCCTCCGTTCCCCTGGAAATCACTAATATGTACGAAAACGTGTTCTACACTACTCTGGCCCCCAGGATCGCTATCGGGAAAGGAAGACAAGTATTTCCTACGTAAATTGACACGAGGAATCGTACGCTGCCGGCAGAATTCAAATCCGTGCCTCCGTTCCCCTGGAAATCACTAATATGTATGAAAACGTGTTTTACAGTATTCTGGCCCCCAGGATCGCTATCGGGAAAGGAAGACAAGTATTTCCTACGGAAAATGACACGAGGAATCGTACGCTGCCGGCAGAATTCAAATCCGAGCCTCCGTGCCTCTGGAAATCACTAATATGTATGAAAACGTGTTGTACACTATTCTGGCTCCCAGTATCGCTATCTGGACATGAAGACAAGTATTTCCTACGTAAAATGACACGAGGAATCGTACGCTGCCGGCAGAATTCAAATCCGAGCCTCCGTTCCCCTGGAAATCACTAATATGTATGAAAACGTGTTTTACACTATTCTGGGTCCCAGGATCGCTATCGGGAAAGGAAGACAAGTATTTCCTACGTAAAATGACACGAGGAATCGTACGCTGCCGGCAGAATTCAAATCCGAGCCTCCGTGCCTCTGGAAATCACTAATATGTATGAAAACGTGTTGTACAGTATTCTGGCTCCCAGGATCGCTATCTGGACATGAAGACAAGTATTTCCTACGTAAAATGACACGAGCAATCGTACGCTGCCGTCAGAATTCAAATCCGAGCCTCCGTTCCCCTGGAAATCACTAATATGTATGAAAACGTGTTCTACACTACTCTGGCCCCCAGGATCGCTATCGGGAAAGGAGGACAAGTATTTCCTACGTAAATTGACGCGAGGAATCGTACGCTGCCGGCAGAATTCAAATCCGTGCCTCCGTTCCCCTGGAAATCACTAATATGTATGAAAACGTGTTTTACACTATTCTGGGTCCCAGGATCGCTATCGGGAAACGAAGACAAGTATTTCCTACGTAAATTGACACGAGCAATCGTACGCTGCCGGCAGAATTCAAATCCGTGCCTCCGTTCCCCTGGAAATCACTAATATGTATGAAAACGTGTTATACAGGATTCTGGCCCCCAGGATCGCTATCGGGAAAGGAAGACAAGTATTTCCTACGTAAATTGACACGAGCAATCGTACGCTGCCGGCAGAATTCAAATCCGTGCCTCCGTTCCCCTGGAAATCACTAATATGTATGAAAACGTGTTATACAGGATTCTGGCCCCCAGGATCGCTATCGGGAAAGGAAGACAAGTATTTCCTACGTAAAATGACACGAGGAATCGTACGCTGCCGGCAGAATTCAAATCCGAGCCTCTGTTCCCCTGGCAATCACTAATATGTATGAAAACGTGTTTTACACTATTCTGGCTCCCAGGATCGCTATCGGGAAACGAAGACAAGTATTTCCTACGTAAAATGACACGAGGAATCGTACGCTGCCGGCAGAATTCAAATCCGAGCCTCCGTTCCCCTGGAAATCACTAATATGTATGAAAACGTGTTTTACACTATTCTGGCCCCCAGGATCGCTATCGGGAAAGGAAGACAAGTATTTCCTACGTAAAATGACACGAGCAATCGTACGCTGCCGGCAGAATTCAAATCCGAGCCTCCGTTCCCCTGGAAATTACTAATATGTATGAAAACGTGTTTTACAGTATTCTGGCTCCCAGGATCGCTATATGGACATGAAGACAAGTATTTCCTACGGAAAATGACACGAGGAATCGTACGCTGCCGGCAGAATTCAAATCCGAGCCTCCGTTCCCCTGGAAATCACTAATATGTATGAAAACGTCTTTTACAGTATTCTGGTTCCCAGCATCGCTATCTGGACATGAAGACAAGTATTTCCTACGTAAAATGACACGAGCAATCGTACGCTGCCGGCAGAATTCAAATCCGAGCCTCCGTTCCCCTGGAAATCACTAATATGTATGAAAACGTGATTTACTGTATTCTGGCCCCCAGGATCGCCATCGGGAAAGGAAGACAAGTATTTCCTACGGAAAATGACACGAGGAATCGTACGCTGCCGGCAGAATTCAAATCCGAGCCTCCGTTCCCCTGGAAATCACTAATACGTATGAAAACGTGTTTTACAGTATTCTGGCTCCCAGGATCGCTATCGGGAAAGGAAGACAAGTATTTCCTACGGAAAATGACACGAGGAATCGTACGCTGCCGGCAGAATTCAAATCCGAGCCTCCGTGCCTCTGGAAATCACTAATATGTATGAAAACGTGTTGTACAGTATTCTGGCTCCGAGGATCGCTATCTGGACATGAAGACAAGTATTTCCTACGTAAAATGACACGAGCAATCGTACGCTGCCGGCAGAATTCAAATCCGAGCCTCCGTTCCCCTGGAAATCACTAATATGTATGAAAACGTGTTTTACTGTATTCTGGCTTCCAGGATCGCTATCGGGAAATGAATACAAGTATTTCCTACGTAAAATGACACGAGCAATCGTACGCTGCCGGCAGAATTCAAATCGGAGCCTCCGTTCCCCTGGAAATCACTAATATGTATGAAAACGTGTTTTACTGTATTCTGGCTCCCAGGATCGCTATCTGGACATGAAGACAAGTATTTCCTACGTAAAATGACACGAGCAATCGTACGCTGCCGGCAGAATTCAAATCCGAGCCTCCGTTCCCCTGGAAATCACTAATATGTATCAAAACGTGTTTTACACTACTCTGGCCCCCAGGATCGCTATCGGGAAAGGAAGACAAGTATTTCCTACGTAAAATGACACGAGGAATCGTACGCTGCCGGCAGAATTCAAATCCGAGCCTCCGTGCCCCTGGAAATCACTAATATGTATGAAAACGTGTTTTACAGTATTCTGGCTCCCAGGATCGCTATATGGACATGAAGACAAGTATTTCCTACGGAAAATGACACGAGGAATCGTACGCTGCCGGCAGAATTCAAATCCGAGCCTCCGTTCCCCTGGAAATCACTAATATGTATGAAAACGTCTTTTACAGTATTCTGGTTCCCAGCATCGCTATCTGGACATGAAGACAAGTATTTCCTACGTAAAATGACACGAGCAATCGTACGCTGCCGGCAGAATTCAAATCGGAGCCTCCGTTCCCCTGGAAATCACTAATATGTATGAAAACGTGTTTTACTGTATTCTGGCCCCCAGGATCGCCATCGGGAAAGGAAGACAAGTATTTCCTACGGAAAATGACACGAGGAATCGTACGCTGCCGGCAGAATTCAAATCCGAGCCTCCGTTCCCCTGGAAATCACTAATACGTATGAAAACGTGTTTTACAGTATTCTGGCTCCCAGGATCGCTATCGGGAAAGGAAGACAAGTATTTCCTACGGAAAATGACACGAGGAATCGTACGCTGCCGGCAGAATTCAAATCCGAGCCTCCGTGCCTCTGGAAATCACTAATATGTATGAAAACGTGTTTTACAGTATTCTGGCCCCCAGGATCGCTATCGGGAAAGGAAGACAAGTATTTCCTACGTAAAATGACACGAGCAATCGTACGCTGCCGGCAGAATTCAAATCCGAGCCTCCGTTCCCCTGGAAATCACTAATATGTATGAAAACGTGTTGTACAGTATTCTGGCTCCCAGGATCGCTATCTGGACATGAAGACAAGTATTTCCTACGTAAAATGACACGAGCAATCGTACGCTGCCGGCAGAATTCAAATCCGAGCCTCTGTTCCCCTGGAAATCACTAATATGTATGAAAACGTGTTTTACACTATTCTGGGTACCAGGATCGCTATCGGGAAAGGAAGACAAGTATTTCCTACGTAAAATGACACGAGCAATCGTACGCTGCCGGCAGAATTCAAATCCGAGCCTCCGTTCCCCTGGAAATCACTAATATGTATGAAAACGTGTTTTACACTATTCTGGCCCCCAGGATCGCTATCGGGAAAGGAAGACAAGTATTTCCTACGTAAATTGACACGAGGAATCGTACGCTGCCGGCAGAATTCAAATCCGAGCCTCCGTTCCCCTGGAAATCACTAATATGTATGAAAACGTGTTTTACACTATTCTGGCCCCCAGGATCGCTATCGGGAAAGGAAGACAAGTATTTCCTACGTAAATTGACACGAGGAATCGTACGCTGCCGGCAGAATTCAAATCCGAGCCTCCGTTCCCCTGGAAATCACTAATATGTATGAAAACGTGTTTTACACTATTCTGGCCCCCAGGATCGCTATCGGGAAAGGAAGACAAGTATTTCCTACGTAAAATGACACGAGCAATCGTACGCTGCCGGCAGAATTCAAATCCGAGCCTCTGTTCCCCTGGAAATCACTAATATGTATGAAAACGTGTTGTACAGTATTCTGGCTCCCAGGATCGCTATCTGGACATGAAGACAAGTATTTCCTACGTAAAATGACACGAGCAATCGTACGCTGCCGGCAGAATTCAAATCCGGGCCTCTGTTCCCCTGGAAATCACTAATATGTATGAAAACGTGTTTTACACTATTCTGGGTCCCAGGATCGCTATCGGGAAACGAAGACAAGTATTTCCTACGTAAATTGACACGAGCAATCGTACGCTGCCGGCAGAATTCAAATCCGAGCCTCCGTTCCCCTGGAAATCACTAATATGTACGAAAACGTGTTCTACACTACTCTGGCCCCCAGGATCGCTATCGGGAAAGGAAGACAAGTATTTCCTACGTAAATTGACACGAGGAATCGTACGCTGCCGGCAGAATTCAAATCCGTGCCTCCGTTCCCCTGGAAATCACTAATATGTATGAAAACGTGTTTTACAGTATTCTGGCCCCCAGGATCGCTATCGGGAAAGGAAGACAAGTATTTCCTACGGAAAATGACACGAGGAATCGTACGCTGCCGGCAGAATTCAAATCCGAGCCTCCGTGCCTCTGGAAATCACTAATATGTATGAAAACGTGTTGTACACTATTCTGGCTCCCAGTATCGCTATCTGGACATGAAGACAAGTATTTCCTACGTAAAATGACACGAGGAATCGTACACTGCCGGCAGAATTCAAATTCGAGCCTCCGTTCCCCTGGAAATCACTAATATGTATGAAAACGTGTTTTACACTATTCTGGCCCCCAGGATCGCTATCGGGAAAGGAAGACAAGTATTTCCTACGTAAAATGACACGAGGAATCGTACGCTGCCGGCAGAATTCAAATCCGAGCCTCCGTTCCCCTGGAAATCACTAATATGTATGAAAACGTGTTTTACAGTATTCTGGCCCCCAGGATCGCTATCTGGACATGAAGACAAGTATTTCCTTCGTAAAATGACACGAGGAATCGTACACTGCCGGCAGAATTCAAATCCGAGCCTCCGTTCCCCTGGAAATCACTAACATGTATGAAAACGTGTTTTACAGTATTCTGGCTCCCAGGATCGCTATATGGACATGAAGACAAGTATTTCCTACGTAAATTGACACGAGGAATCGTACGCTGCCGGCAGAATTCAAATCCGAGCCTCCGTTCCCCTCGAAATCACTAATATGTATGAAAACGTGTTTTACAGTATTCTGGCCCCCAGGATCGCTATCGGGAAAGGAAGACAAGTATTTCCTACGGAAAATGACACGAGGAATCGTACGCTGCCGGCAGAATTCAAATCCGAGCCTCCGTGCCTCTGGAAATCACTAATATGTATGAAAACGTGTTGTACACTATTCTGGCTCCCAGTATCGCTATCTGGACATGAAGACAAGTATTTCCTACGTAAAATGACACGAGGAATCGTACACTGCCGGCAGAATTCAAATTCGAGCCTCCGTTCCCCTGGAAATCACTAATATGTATGAAAACGTGTTTTACACTATTCTGGCCCCCAGGATCGCTATCGGGAAAGGAAGACAAGTATTTCCTACGTAAAATGACACGAGGAATCGTACGCTGCCGGCAGAATTCAAATCCGAGCCTCCGTTCCCCTGGAAATCACTAATATGTATGAAAACGTGTTTTACAGTATTCTGGCCCTCAGGATCGCTATCTGGACATGAAGACAAGTATTTCCTTCGTAAAATGACACGAGGAATCGTACACTGCCGGCAGAATTCAAATCCGAGCCTCCGTTCCCCTGGAAATCACTAATATGTATGAAAACGTGTTTTACACTATTCTGGGTCCCAGGATCGCTATCGGGAAACGAAGACAAGTATTTCCTACGTAAAATGACACGAGCAATCGTACGCTGCCGGCAGAATTCAAATCCGTGCCTCCGTTCCCCTGGAAATCACTAATATGTATGAAAACGTGTTTTACAGTATTCTGGCCCCCAGGATCGCTATCGGGAAAGGAAGACAAGTATTTCCTACGTAAAATGACACGAGCAATCGTACGCTGCCGGTAGAATTCAAATCCGTGCCTCCGTTCCCCTGGAAATCACTAATATGTATGAAAACGTGTTTTACAGTATTCTGGCCCCCAGGATCGCTATCGGGAAAGGAAGACAAGTATTTCCTACGTAAAATGACACGAGCAATCGTACGCTGCCGGCAGAATTCAAATCCGAGCCTCTGTTCCCCTGGAAATCACTAATATGTATGAAAACGTGTTGTACAGTATTCTGGCTCCCAGGATCGCTATCTGGACATGAAGACAAGTATTTCCTACGTAAAATGACACGAGCAATCGTACGCTGCCGGCAGAATTCAAATCCGAGCCTCTGTTCCCCTGGAAATCACTAATATGTATGAAAACGTGTTTTACACTATTCTGGGTCCCAGGATCGCTATCGGGAAACGAAGACAAGTATTTCCTACGTAAAATGACACGAGCAATCGTACGCTGCCGGCAGAATTCAAATCCGAGCCTCCGTTCCCCTGGAAATCACTAATATGTACGAAAACGTGTTCTACACTACTCTGGCCCCCAGGATCGCTATCTGGACATGAAGACAAGTATTTCCTTCGTAAAATGACACGAGGAATCGTACACTGCCGGCAGAATTCAAATCCGAGCCTCCGTTCCCCTGGAAATCATTAATATGTATGAAAACGTGTTTTACACTATTCTGGCCCCCAGGATCGCTATCTGGACATGAAGACAAGTATTTCCTACGTAAAATGACACAAGCAATCGTACGCTGCCGGCAGAATTCAAATCCGAGCCTCCGTTCCCCTGGAAATCACTAATATGTATGAAAACGTGTTCTACACTATTCTGGGTCCCAGGATCGCTAACGGGAAACGAAGACAAGTATTTCCTACGTAAATTGACACGAGGAATCGTACGCTGCCGTCAGAATTCAAATCCGAGCCTCCGTTCCCCTGGAAATTACTAATATGTATGAAAACATGTTTTACAGTATTCTGGCTCCCAGGATCGCTATATGGACATGAAGACAAGTATTTCCTACGGAAAATGACACGAGGAATCGTACGCTGCCGGCAGAATTCAAATCGGAGCCTCCGTTCCCCTGGAAATCACTAATATGTATGAAAACGTGTTTTACTGTATTCTGACCCCCAGGATCGCCATCGGGAAAGGAAGACAAGTATTTCCTACGGAAAATGACACGAGGAATCGTACGCTGCCGGCAGAATTCAAATCCGAGCCTCCGTTCCCCTGGAAATCACTAATATGTATGAAAACGTGTTTTACTGTATTCTGGCTTCCAGGATCGCTATCGGGAAATGAATACAAGTATTTCCTACGTAAAATGACACGAGCAATCGTACGCTGCCGGCAGAATTCAAATCCGAGCCTCTGTTCCCCTGGAAATCACTAATATGTATGAAAACGTGTTTTACACTATTCTGGCTCCCAGGATCGCTATCGGGAAAGGAAGACAAGTATTTCCTACGGAAAATGACACGAGGAATCGTACGCTGCCGGCAGAATTCAAATCCGAGCCTCCGTTCCCCTGGAAATCACTAATATGTATGAAAACGAGTTTTACACTATTCTGGCTCCCAGGAACGCTATCGGGAAAGGAAGACAAGTATTTCCTACGGAAAATGACACGAGGAATCGTACGCTGCCGGCAGAATTCAAATCCGAGCCTCCGTTCCCCTGGAAATCACTAATATGTATGAAAACGTGTTTTACACTATTCTGGGTCCCAGGATCGCTATCGGGAAAGGAAGACAAGTATTTCCTACGTAAAATGACACGAGGAATCGTACGCTGCCGGCAGAATTCAAATCCGAGCCTCCGTTCCCCTGGAAATCACTAATATGTATGAAAACGTGTTTTACACTATTCTGGGTCCCAGGATCGCTATCGGGAAAGGAAGACAAGTATTTCCTACGTAAAATGACACGAGCAATCGTACGCTGCCGGCAGAATTCAAATCCGAGCCTCCGTTCCCCTGGAAATCACTAATATGTATGAAAACGTCTTTTACAGTATTCTGGTTCCCAGCATCGCTATCTGGACATGAAGACAAGTATTTCCTACGTAAAATGACACGAGGAATCGTACGCTGCCGGCAGAATTCAAATCCGAGCCTCCGTTCCCCTGGAAATCACTAATATGTATGAAAACGTGTTTTACACTATTCTGGGTCCCAGGATCGCTATCGGGAAAGGAAGACAAGTATTTCCTACGTAAAATGACACGAGGAATCGTACGCTGCCGGCAGAATTCAAATCCGAGCCTCCGTGCCTCTGGAAATCACTAATATGTATGAAAACGTGTTGTACAGTATTCTGGCTCCCAGGATCGCTATATGGACATGAAGACAAGTATTTCCTACGTAAAATGACACGAGGAATCGTACGCTGCCGGCAGAATTCAAATCCGAGCCTCCGTGCCTCTGGAAATCACTAATATGTATGAAAACGTGTTGTACAGTATTCTGGCTCCCAGGATCGCTATCTGGACATGAAGACAAGTATTTCCTACGTAAAATGACACGAGCAATCGTACGCTGCCGTCAGAATTCAAATCCGAGCCTCCGTTCCCCTGGAAATCACTAATATGTATGAAAACGTGTTCTACACTACTCTGGCCCCCAGGATCGCTATCGGGAAAGGAGGACAAGTATTTCCTACGTAAATTGACGCGAGGAATCGTACGCTGCCGGCAGAATTCAAATCCGTGCCTCCGTTCCCCTGGAAATCACTAATATGTATGAAAACGTGTTTTACACTATTCTGGGTCCCAGGATCGCTATCGGGAAACGAAGACAAGTATTTCCTACGTAAATTGACACGAGCAATCGTACGCTGCCGGCAGAATTCAAATCCGTGCCTCCGTTCCCCTGGAAATCACTAATATGTATGAAAACGTGTTATACAGGATTCTGGCCCCCAGGATCGCTATCGGGAAAGGAAGACAAGTATTTCCTACGTAAAATGACACGAGGAATCGTACGCTGCCGGCAGAATTCAAATCCGAGCCTCTGTTCCCCTGGCAATCACTAATATGTATGAAAACATGTTTTACACTATTCTGGCTCCCAGGATCGCTATCGGGAAACGAAGACAAGTATTTCCTACGTAAAATGACACGAGGAATCGTACGCTGCCGGCAGAATTCAAATCCGAGCCTCCGTTCCCCTGGAAATCACTAATATGTATGAAAACGTGTTTTACACTATTCTGGCCCCCAGGATCGCTATCGGGAAAGGAAGACAAGTATTTCCTACGTAAAATGACACGAGCAATCGTACGCTGCCGGCAGAATTCAAATCCGAGCCTCCGTTCCCCTGGAAATTACTAATATGTATGAAAACGTGTTTTACAGTATTCTGGCTCCCAGGATCGCTATATGGACATGAAGACAAGTATTTCCTACGGAAAATGACACGAGGAATCGTACGCTGCCGGCAGAATTCAAATCCGAGCCTCCGTTCCCCTGGAAATCACTAATATGTATGAAAACGTCTTTTACAGTATTCTGGTTCCCAGCATCGCTATCTGGACATGAAGACAAGTATTTCCTACGTAAAATGACACGAGCAATCGTACGCTGCCGGCAGAATTCAAATCGGAGCCTCCGTTCCCCTGGAAATCACTAATATGTATGAAAACGTGATTTACTGTATTCTGGCCCCCAGGATCGCCATCGGGAAAGGAAGACAAGTATTTCCTACGGAAAATGACACGAGGAATCGTACGCTGCCGGCAGAATTCAAATCCGAGCCTCCGTGCCTCTGGAAATCACTAATATGTATGAAAACGTGTTGTACAGTATTCTGGCTCCGAGGATCGCTATCTGGACATGAAGACAAGTATTTCCTACGTAAAATGACACGAGCAATCGTACGCTGCCGGCAGAATTCAAATCCGAGCCTCCGTTCCCCTGGAAATCACTAATATGTATGAAAACGTGTTTTACTGTATTCTGGCTTCCAGGATCGCTATCGGGAAATGAATACAAGTATTTCCTACGTAAAATGACACGAGCAATCGTACGCTGCCGGCAGAATTCAAATCGGAGCCTCCGTTCCCCTGGAAATCACTAATATGTATGAAAACGTGTTTTACTGTATTCTGGCTCCCAGGATCGCTATCTGGACATGAAGACAAGTATTTCCTACGTAAAATGACACGAGCAATCGTACGCTGCCGGCAGAATTCAAATCCGAGCCTCCGTTCCCCTGGAAATCACTAATATGTATCAAAACGTGTTTTACACTACTCTGGCCCCCAGGATCGCTATCGGGAAAGGAAGACAAGTATTTCCTACGTAAAATGACACGAGGAATCGTACGCTGCCGGCAGAATTCAAATCCGAGCCTCCGTGCCCCTGGAAATTACTAATATGTATGAAAACGTGTTTTACAGTATTCTGGCTCCCAGGATCGCTATATGGACATGAAGACAAGTATTTCCTACGGAAAATGACACGAGGAATCGTACGCTGCCGGCAGAATTCAAATCCGAGCCTCCGTTCCCCTGGAAATCACTAATATGTATGAAAACGTCTTTTACAGTATTCTGGTTCCCAGCATCGCTATCTGGACATGAAGACAAGTATTTCCTACGTAAAATGACACGAGCAATCGTACGCTGCCGGCAGAATTCAAATCGGAGCCTCCGTTCCCCTGGAAATCACTAATATGTATGAAAACGTGTTTTACTGTATTCTGGCCCCCAGGATCGCCATCGGGAAAGGAAGACAAGTATTTCCTACGGAAAATGACACGAGGAATCGTACGCTGCCGGCAGAATTCAAATCCGAGCCTCCGTTCCCCTGGAAATCACTAATATGTATGAAAACGTGTTTTACAGTATTCTGGCTCCCAGGATCGCTATCGGGAAAGGAAGACAAGTATTTCCTACGGAAAATGACACGAGGAATCGTACGCTGCCGGCAGAATTCAAATCCGAGCCTCCGTGCCTCTGGAAATCACTAATATGTATGAAAACGTGTTTTACAGTATTCTGGCCCCCAGGATCGCTATCGGGAAAGGAAGACAAGTATTTCCTACGTAAAATGACACGAGCAATCGTACGCTGCCGGCAGAATTCAAATCCGAGCCTCTGTTCCCCTGGAAATCACTAATATGTATGAAAACGTGTTTTACACTATTCTGGCCCCCAGGATCGCTATCTGGACATGAAGACAAGTATTTCCTACGTAAAATGACACAAGCAATCGTACGCTGCCGGCAGAATTCAAATCCGAGCCTCTGTTCCCCTGGAAATCACTAATATGTATGAAAACATGTTTTACACTATTCTGGCTCCCAGGATCGCTATCGGGAAACGAAGACAAGTATTTCCTACGTAAAATGACACGAGGAATCGTACGCTGCCGGCAGAATTCAAATCCGAGCCTCCGTTCCCCTGGAAATCACTAATATGTATGAAAACGTGTTTTACACTATTCTGGGTCCCAGGATCGCTATCGGGAAACGAAGACAAGTATTTCCTACGTAAATTGACACGAGCAATCGTACGCTGCCGGCAGAATTCAAATCCGTGCCTCCGTTCCCCTGGAAATCACTAATATGTATGAAAACGTGTTATACAGGATTCTGGCCCCCAGGATCGCTATCGGGAAAGGAAGACAAGTATTTCCTACGTAAAATGACACGAGCAATCGTACGCTGCCGGCAGAATTCAAATCCGAGCCTCTGTTCCCCTGGAAATCACTAATATGTATGAAAACATGTTTTACACTATTCTGGCTCCCAGGATCGCTATCGGGAAACGAAGACAAGTATTTCCTACGTAAAATGACACGAGGAATCGTACGCTGCCGGCAGAATTCAAATCCGAGCCTCCGTTCCCCTGGAAATCACTAATATGTATGAAAACGTGTTTTACACTATTCTGGGTCCCAGGATCGCTATCGGGAAACGAAGACAAGTATTTCCTACGTAAATTGACACGAGCAATCGTACGCTGCCGGCAGAATTCAAATCCGAGCCTCCGTGCCTCTGGAAATCACTAATATGTATGAAAACGTGTTGTACAGTATTCTGGCTCCCAGGATCGCTATATGGACATGAAGACAAGTATTTCCTACGGAAAATGACACGAGGAATCGTACGCTGCCGGCAGAATTCAAATCCGAGCCTCCGTGCCTCTGGAAATCACTAATATGTATGAAAACGTGTTGTACAGTATTCTGGCTCCCAGGATCGCTATCTGGACATGAAGACAAGTATTTCCTACGTAAAATGACACGAGGAATCGTACGCTGCCGTCAGAATTCAAATCCGAGCCTCCGTTCCCCTGGAAATCACTAATATGTATGAAAACGTGTTGTACAGTATTCTGGCTTCCAGGATCGCTATCGGGAAATGAATACAAGTATTTCCTACGTAAAATGACACGAGGAATCGTACGCTGCCTGCAGAATTCAAATCCGAGCCTCCGTTCCCCTGGAAATCACTAATATGTATGAAAACGTCTTTTACAGTATTCTGGTTCCCAGCATCGCTATCTGGACATGAAGACAAGTATTTCCTACGTAAAATGACACGAGCAATCGTACGCTGCCGGCAGAATTCAAATCGGAGCCTCCGTTCCCCTGGAAATCACTAATATGTATGAAAACGTGTTTTACTGTATTCTGGCTCCCAGGATCGCTATCTGGACATGAAGACAAGTATTTCCTACGTAAAATGACACGAGCAATCGTACGCTGCCGGCAGAATTCAAATCCGAGCCTCCGTTCCCCTGGAAATCACTAATATGTATGAAAACGTGTTTTACACTACTCTGGCCCCCAGGATCGCTATCGGGAAAGGAAGACAAGTATTTCCTACGTAAAATGACACGAGGAATCGTACGCTGCCGGCAGAATTCAAATCCGAGCCTCCGTGCCTCTGGAAATCACTAATATGTATGAAAACGTGTTGTACAGTATTCTGGCTCCCAGGATCGCTATATGGACATGAAGACAAGTATTTCCTACGTAAAATGACACGAGGAATCGTACGCTGCCGACAGAATTCAAATCCGAGCCTCCGTGCCTCTGGAAATCACTAATATGTATGAAAACGTGTTGTACAGTATTCTGGCTCCCAGGATCGCTATCTGGACATGAAGACAAGTATTTCCTACGTAAAATGACACGAGCAATCGTACGCTGCCGTCAGAATTCAAATCGGAGCCTCCGTTCCCCTGGAAATCACTAATATGTGTGAAAACGTGTTTTACTGTATTCTGGTTCCCAGCATCGCTATCTGGAAAGGAAGACAAGTATTTCCTACGGAAAATGACACGAGGAATCGTACGCTGCCGGCAGAATTCAAATCCGAGCCTCCGTTCCCCTGGAAATCACTAATACGTATGAAAACGTGTTTTACAGTATTCTGGCTCCCAGGATCGCTATCGGGAAAGGAAGACAAGTATTTCCTACGGAAAATGAGACGAGGAATCGTACGCTGCCGGCAGAATTCAAATCCGAGCCTCCGTGCCTCTGGAAATCACTAATATGTATGAAAACGTGTTTTACAGTATTCTGGCCCCCAGGATCGCTATCGGGAAAGGAAGACAAGTATTTCCTACGTAAAATGACACGAGCAATCGTACGCTGCCGGCAGAATTCAAATCCGAGCCTCTGTTCCCCTGGAAATCACTAATATGTATGAAAACGTGTTTTACACTATTCTGGCCCCCAGGATCGCTATCTGGACATGAAGACAAGTATTTCCTACGTAAAATGACACAAGCAATCGTACGCTGCCGGCAGAATTCAAATCCGAGCCTCTGTTCCCCTGGAAATCACTAATATGTATGAAAACATGTTTTACACTATTCTGGCTCCCAGGATCGCTATCGGGAAACGAAGACAAGTATTTCCTACGTAAAATGACACGAGGAATCGTACGCTGCCGGCAGAATTCAAATCCGAGCCTCCGTTCCCCTGGAAATCACTAATATGTATGAAAACGTGTTTTACACTATTCTGGGTCCCAGGATCGCTATCGGGAAACGAAGACAAGTATTTCCTACGTAAATTGACACGAGCAATCGTACGCTGCCGGCAGAATTCAAATCCGTGCCTCCGTTCCCCTGGAAATCACTAATATGTATGAAAACGTGTTATACAGGATTCTGGCCCCCAGGATCGCTATCGGGAAAGGAAGACAAGTATTTCCTACGTAAAATGACACGAGCAATCGTACGCTGCCGGCAGAATTCAAATCCGAGCCTCTGTTCCCCTGGAAATCACTAATATGTATGAAAACATGTTTTACACTATTCTGGCTCCCAGGATCGCTATCGGGAAACGAAGACAAGTATTTCCTACGTAAAATGACACGAGGAATCGTACGCTGCCGGCAGAATTCAAATCCGAGCCTCCGTTCCCCTGGAAATCACTAATATGTATGAAAACGTGTTTTACACTATTCTGGGTCCCAGGATCGCTATCGGGAAACGAAGACAAGTATTTCCTACGTAAATTGACACGAGCAATCGTACGCTGCCGGCAGAATTCAAATCCGTGCCTCCGTTCCCCTGGAAATCACTAATATGTATGAAAACGTGTTATACAGGATTCTGGCCCCCAGGATCGCTATCGGGAAAGGAAGACAAGTATTTCCTACGTAAAATGACACGAGCAATCGTACGCTGCCGGCAGAATTCAAATCCGAGCCTCTGTTCCCCTGGAAATCACTAATATGTATGAAAACGTGTTTTACACTATTCTGGGTCCCAGGATCGCTATCGGGAAAGGAAGACAAGTATTTCCTACGTAAAATGACACGAGGAATCGTACGCTGCCGGCAGAATTCAAATCCGAGCCTCCGTGCCTCTGGAAATCACTAATATGTATGAAAACGTGTTGTACAGTATTCTGGCTCCCAGGATCGCTATATGGACATGAAGACAAGTATTTCCTACGGAAAATGACACGAGGAATCGTACGCTGCCGGCAGAATTCAAATCCGAGCCTCCGTGCCTCTGGAAATCACTAATATGTATGAAAACGTGTTGTACAGTATTCTGGCTCCCAGGATCGCTATCTGGACATGAAGACAAGTATTTCCTACGTAAAATGACACGAGGAATCGTACGCTGCCGTCAGAATTCAAATCCGAGCCTCCGTTCCCCTGGAAATCACTAATATGTATGAAAACGTGTTGTACAGTATTCTGGCTTCCAGGATCGCTATCGGGAAATGAATACAAGTATTTCCTACGTAAAATGACACGAGGAATCGTACGCTGCCTGCAGAATTCAAATCCGAGCCTCCGTTCCCCTGGAAATCACTAATATGTATGAAAACGTCTTTTACAGTATTCTGGTTCCCAGCATCGCTATCTGGACATGAAGACAAGTATTTCCTACGTAAAATGACACGAGCAATCGTACGCTGCCGGCAGAATTCAAATCGGAGCCTCCGTTCCCCTGGAAATCACTAATATGTATGAAAACGTGTTTTACTGTATTCTGGCTCCCAGGATCGCTATCTGGACATGAAGACAAGTATTTCCTACGTAAAATGACACGAGCAATCGTACGCTGCCGGCAGAATTCAAATCCGAGCCTCCGTTCCCCTGGAAATCACTAATATGTATGAAAACGTGTTTTACACTACTCTGGCCCCCAGGATCGCTATCGGGAAAGGTAGACAAGTATTTCCTACGTAAAATGACACGAGCAATCGTACGCTGCCGGCAGAATTCAAATCCGAGCCTCTGTTCCCCTGGAAATCACTAATATGTATGAAAACGTGTTTTACACTATTCTGGGTCCCAGGATCGCTATCGGGAAACGAAGACAAGTATTTCCTACGTAAATTGACACGAGGAATCGTACGCTGCCGGCAGAATTCAAATCCGAGCCTCCGTTCCCCTGGAAATCACTAATATGTATGAAAACGTGTTTTACAGTATTCTGGCTCCCAGGATCGCTATCTGGACTTGAAGACAAGTATTTCTTACGTAAAATGACACGAGCAATCGTACGCTGCCGGCAGAATTCAAATCCGTGCCTCCGTTCCCCTGGAAATCACTAATATGTATGAAAACGTGTTTTACAGTATTCTGGCCCCCAGGATCGCTATCGGGAAAGGAAGACAAGTATTTCCTACGTAAAATGACACGAGCAATCGTACGCTGCCGGCAGAATTCAAATCCGAGCCTCTGTTCCCCTGGAAATCACTAATATGTATGAAAACGTGTTGTACAGTATTCTGGCTCCCAGGATCGCTATCTGGACATGAAGACAAGTATTTCCTACGTAAAATGACACGAGCAATCGTACGCTGCCGGCAGAATTCAAATCCGAGCCTCTGTTCCCCTGGAAATCACTAATATGTATGAAAACGTGTTTTACACTATTCTGGGTCCCAGGATCGCTATCGGGAAACGAAGACAAGTATTTCCTACGTAAATTGACACGAGCAATCGTACGCTGCCGGCAGAATTCAAATCCGAGCCTCCGTTCCCCTGGAAATCACTAATATGTACGATAACGTGTTCTACACTACTCTGGCCCCCAGGATCGCTATCGGGAAAGGAAGACAAGTATTTCCTACGTAAATTGACACGAGGAATCGTACGCTGCCGGCAGAATTCAAATCCGAGCCTCTGTTCCCCTGGAAATCACTAATATGTATGAAAACGTGTTTTACACTATTCTGGGTCCCAGGATCGCTATCGGGAAAGGAAGACAAGTATTTCCTACGTAAAATGACACGAGCAATCGTACGCTGCCGGCAGAATTCAAATCCGAGCCTCCGTTCCCCTGGAAATCACTAATATGTATGAAAACGTGTTTTACACTATTCTGGCCCCCAGGATCGCTATCGGGAAAGGAAGACAAGTATTTCCTACGTAAATTGACACGAGGAATCGTACGCTGCCGGCAGAATTCAAATCCGAGCCTCCGTTCCCCTGGAAATCACTAATATGTATGAAAACGTGTTTTACACTATTCTGGCCCCCAGGATCGCTATCGGGAAAGGAAGACAAGTATTTCCTACGTAAAATGACACGAGCAATCGTACGCTGCCGGCAGAATTCAAATCCGAGCCTCTGTTCCCCTGGAAATCACTAATATGTATGAAAACGTGTTTTACACTATTCTGGGTCCCAGGATCGCTATCGGGAAAGGAAGACAAGTATTTCCTACGTAAAATGACACGAGCAATCGTACGCTGCCGGCAGAATTCAAATCCGTGCCTCCGTTCCCCTGGAAATCACTAATATGTATGAAAACGTGTTTTACAGTATTCTGGCCCCCAGGATCGCTATCGGGAAAGGAAGACAAGTATTTCCTACGTAAAATGACACGAGCAATCGTACGCTGCCGGCAGAATTCAAATCCGAGCCTCTGTTCCCCTGGAAATCACTAATATGTATGAAAACGTGTTGTACAGTATTCTGGCTCCCAGGATCGCTATCTGGACATGAAGACAAGTATTTCCTACGTAAAATGACACGAGCAATCGTACGCTGCCGGCAGAATTCAAATCCGGGCCTCTGTTCCCCTGGAAATCACTAATATGTATGAAAACGTGTTTTACACTATTCTGGGTCCCAGGATCGCTATCGGGAAACGAAGACAAGTATTTCCTACGTAAATTGACACGAGCAATCGTACGCTGCCGGCAGAATTCAAATCCGAGCCTCCGTTCCCCTGGAAATCACTAATATGTACGAAAACGTGTTCTACACTACTCTGGCCCCCAGGATCGCTATCGGGAAAGGAAGACAAGTATTTCCTACGTAAATTGACACGAGGAATCGTACGCTGCCGGCAGAATTCAAATCCGTGCCTCCGTTCCCCTGGAAATCACTAATATGTATGAAAACGTGTTTTACAGTATTCTGGCCCCCAGGATCGCTATCGGGAAAGGAAGACAAGTATTTCCTACGGAAAATGACACGAGGAATCGTACGCTGCCGGCAGAATTCAAATCCGAGCCTCCGTGCCTCTGGAAATCACTAATATGTATGAAAACGTGTTGTACACTATTCTGGCTCCCAGTATCGCTATCTGGACATGAAGACAAGTATTTCCTACGTAAAATGACACGAGGAATCGTACACTGCCGGCAGAATTCAAATTCGAGCCTCCGTTCCCCTGGAAATCACTAATATGTATGAAAACGTGTTTTACACTATTCTGGCCCCCAGGATCGCTATCGGGAAAGGAAGACAAGTATTTCCTACGTAAAATGACACGAGGAATCGTACGCTGCCGGCAGAATTCAAATCCGAGCCTCCGTTCCCCTGGAAATCACTAATATGTATGAAAACGTGTTTTACAGTATTCTGGCCCCCAGGATCGCTATCTGGACATGAAGACAAGTATTTCCTTCGTAAAATGACACGAGGAATCGTACACTGCCGGCAGAATTCAAATCCGAGCCTCCGTTCCCCTGGAAATCACTAACATGTATGAAAACGTGTTTTACAGTATTCTGGCTCCCAGGATCGCTATATGGACATGAAGACAAGTATTTCCTACGTAAATTGACACGAGGAATCGTACGCTGCCGGCAGAATTCAAATCCGAGCCTCCGTTCCCCTCGAAATCACTAATATGTATGAAAACGTGTTGTACAGTATTCTGGCCCCCAGGATCGCTATCGGGAAAGGAAGACAAGTATTTCCTACGTAAAATGACACGAGCAATCGTACACTGCCGGCAGAATTCAAATCCGAGCCTCCGTTCCCCTGGAAATCACTAATATGTATGAAAACGTGTTTTACAGTATTCTGGCCCCCAGGATCGCTATCGGGAAAGGAAGACAAGTATTTCCTACGGAAAATGACACGAGGAATCGTACGCTGCCGGCAGAATTCAAATCCGAGCCTCCGTGCCTCTGGAAATCACTAATATGTATGAAAACGTGTTGTACACTATTCTGGCTCCCAGTATCGCTATCTGGACATGAAGACAAGTATTTCCTACGTAAAATGACACGAGGAATCGTACACTGCCGGCAGAATTCAAATTCGAGCCTCCGTTCCCCTGGAAATCACTAATATGTATGAAAACGTGTTTTACACTATTCTGGCCCCCAGGATCGCTATCGGGAAAGGAAGACAAGTATTTCCTACGTAAAATGACACGAGGAATCGTACGCTGCCGGCAGAATTCAAATCCGAGCCTCCGTTCCCCTGGAAATCACTAATATGTATGAAAACGTGTTTTACAGTATTCTGGCCCTCAGGATCGCTATCTGGACATGAAGACAAGTATTTCCTTCGTAAAATGACACGAGGAATCGTACACTGCCGGCAGAATTCAAATCCGAGCCTCCGTTCCCCTGGAAATCACTAATATGTATGAAAACGTGTTTTACACTATTCTGGGTCCCAGGATCGCTATCGGGAAACGAAGACAAGTATTTCCTACGTAAAATGACACGAGCAATCGTACGCTGCCGGCAGAATTCAAATCCGTGCCTCCGTTCCCCTGGAAATCACTAATATGTATGAAAACGTGTTTTACAGTATTCTGGCCCCCAGGATCGCTATCGGGAAAGGAAGACAAGTATTTCCTACGTAAAATGACACGAGCAATCGTACGCTGCCGGTAGAATTCAAATCCGTGCCTCCGTTCCCCTGGAAATCACTAATATGTATGAAAACGTGTTTTACAGTATTCTGGCCCCCAGGATCGCTATCGGGAAAGGAAGACAAGTATTTCCTACGTAAAATGACACGAGCAATCGTACGCTGCCGGCAGAATTCAAATCCGAGCCTCTGTTCCCCTGGAAATCACTAATATGTATGAAAACGTGTTGTACAGTATTCTGGCTCCCAGGATCGCTATCTGGACATGAAGACAAGTATTTCCTACGTAAAATGACACGAGCAATCGTACGCTGCCGGCAGAATTCAAATCCGAGCCTCTGTTCCCCTGGAAATCACTAATATGTATGAAAACGTGTTTTACACTATTCTGGGTCCCAGGATCGCTATCGGGAAACGAAGACAAGTATTTCCTACGTAAAATGACACGAGCAATCGTACGCTGCCGGCAGAATTCAAATCCGAGCCTCCGTTCCCCTGGAAATCACTAATATGTACGAAAACGTGTTCTACACTACTCTGGCCCCCAGGATCGCTATCGGGAAAGGAAGACAAGTATTTCCTACGTAAATTGACACGAGGAATCGTACGCTGCCGGCAGAATTCAAATCCGTGCCTCCGTTCCCCTGGAAATCACTAATATGTATGAAAACGTGTTTTACAGTATTCTGGCCCCCAGGATCGCTATCGGGAAAGGAAGACAAGTATTTCCTACGGAAAATGACACGAGGAATCGTACGCTGCCGGCAGAATTCAAATCCGAGCCTCTGTTCCCCTGGAAATCACTAATATGTATGAAAACGTGTTGTACAGTATTCTGGCTCCCAGGATCGCTATCTGGACATGAAGACAAGTATTTCCTACGTAAAATGACACGAGCAATCGTACGCTGCCGGCAGAATTCAAATCCGAGCCTCTGTTCCCCTGGAAATCACTAATATGTATGAAAACGTGTTTTACACTATTCTGGCCCCCAGGATCGCTATCGGGAAAGGAAGACAAGTATTTCCTACGTAAATTGACACGAGCAATCGTACGCTGCCGGCAGAATTCAAATCCGAGCCTCCGTTCCCCTGGAAATCACTAATATGTACGAAAACGTGTTCTACACTACTCTGGCCCCCAGGATCGCTATCTGGACATGAAGACAAGTATTTCCTTCGTAAAATGACACGAGGAATCGTACGCTGCCGGCAGAATTCAAATCCGAGCCTCCGTTCCCCTGGAAATCACTAATATGTATGAAAACGTGTTTTACAGTATTCTGGCTCCCAGGATCGCTATATGGACATGAAGACAAGTATTTCCTACGTAAATTGACACGAGGAATCGTACGCTGCCGGCAGAATTCAAATCCGAGCCTCCGTTCCCCTCGAAATCACTAATATGTATGAAAACGTGTTGTACAGTATTCTGGCCCCCAGGATCGCTATCGGGAAAGGAAGACAAGTATTTCCTACGTAAAATGACACGAGCAATCGTACACTGCCGGCAGAATTCAAATCCGAGCCTCCGTTCCCCTGGAAATCACTAATATGTATGAAAACGTGTTTTACACTATTCTGGCCCCCAGGATCGCTATCGGGAAAGGAAGACAAGTATTTCCTACGTAAAATGACACGAGCAATCGTACGCTGCCGGCAGAATTCAAATCCGAGCCTCCGTTCCCCTGGAAATCACTAATATGTATGAAAACGTGTTGTACAGTATTCTGGCTCCCAGGATCGCTATCTGGACATGAAGACAAGTATTTCCTACGTAAAATGACACGAGCAATCGTACGCTGCCGGCAGAATTCAAATCCGAGCCTCTGTTCCCCTGGAAATCACTAATATGTATGAAAACGTGTTTTACACTATTCTGGGTCCCAGGATCGCTATCGGGAAACGAAGACAAGTATTTCCTACGTAAATTGACACGAGGAATCGTACGCTGCCGGCAGAATTCAAATCCGAGCCTCCGTTCCCCTGGAAATCACTAATATGTATGAAAACGTGTTTTACAGTATTCTGGCCCCCAGGATCGCTATCGGGAAAGGAAGACAAGTATTTCCTACGTAAAATGACACGAGGAATCGTACGCTGCCGGCAGAATTCAAATCCGAGCCTCCGTGCCTCTGGAAATCACTAATATGTATGAAAACGTGTTGTACAGTATTCTGGCTCCCAGGATCGCTATATGGACATGAAGACAAGTATTTCCTACGTAAAATGACACGAGGAATCGTACGCTGCCGGCAGAATTCAAATCCGAGCCTCCGTGCCTCTGGAAATCACTAATATGTATGAAAACGTGTTGTACAGTATTCTGGCTCCCAGGATCGCTATATGGACATGAAGACAAGTATTTCCTACGTAAAATGACACGAGGAATCGTACGCTGCCGGCAGAATTCAAATCCGAGCCTCCGTGCCTCTGGAAATCACTAATATGTATGAAAACGTGTTGTACAGTATTCTGGCTCCCAGGATCGCTATCTGGACATGAAGACAAGTATTTCCTACGTAAAATGACACGAGCAATCGTACGCTGCCGTCAGAATTCAAATCCGAGCCTCCGTTCCCCTGGAAATCACTAATATGTATGAAAACGTGTTCTACACTACTCTGGCCCCCAGGATCGCTATCGGGAAAGGAGGACAAGTATTTCCTACGTAAATTGACGCGAGGAATCGTACGCTGCCGGCAGAATTCAAATCCGTGCCTCCGTTCCCCTGGAAATCACTAATATGTATGAAAACGTGTTATACAGGATTCTGGCCCCCAGGATCGCTATCGGGAAACGAAGACAAGTATTTCCTACGTAAATTGACACGAGCAATCGTACGCTGCCGGCAGAATTCAAATCCGTGCCTCCGTTCCCCTGGAAATCACTAATATGTATGAAAACGTGTTATACAGGATTCTGGCCCCCAGGATCGCTATCGGGAAAGGAAGACAAGTATTTCCTACGTAAAATGACACGAGGAATCGTACGCTGCCGGCAGAATTCAAATCCGAGCCTCTGTTCCCCTGGCAATCACTAATATGTATGAAAACATGTTTTACACTATTCTGGCTCCCAGGATCGCTATCGGGAAACGAAGACAAGTATTTCCTACGTAAAATGACACGAGGAATCGTACGCTGCCGGCAGAATTCAAATCCGAGCCTCCATGCCTCTGGCAATCACTAATATGTATGAAAACGTGTTGTACAGTATTCTGGCTCCCAGGATCGCTATCGGGAAAGGAAGACAAGTATTTCCTACGGAAAATGACACGAGGAATCGTACGCTGCCGGCAGAATTCAAATCCGAGCCTCCGTGCCTCTGGAAATCACTAATATGTATGAAAACGTGTTTTACACTATTCTGGGTCCCAGGATCGCTAACGGGAAACGAAGACAAGTATTTCCTACGTAAATTGACACGAGGAATCGTACGCTGCCGGCAGAATTCAAATCCGAGCCTCCGTTCCCCTGGAAATCACTAATATGTATGAAAACGTGTTTTACACTATTCTGGCCCCCAGGATCGCTATCGGGAAAGGAAGACAAGTATTTCCTACGTAAAATGACACGAGCAATCGTACGCTGCCGGCAGAATTCAAATCCGAGCCTCTGTTCCCCTGGAAATCACTAATATGTATGAAAACGTGTTTTACACTATTCTGGCCCCCAGGATCGCTATCGGGAAAGGAAGACAAGTATTTCCTACGTAAAATGACACGAGCAATCGTACGCTGCCGGCAGAATTCAAATCCGAGCCTCTGTTCCCCTGGAAATCACTAATATGTATGAAAACGTGTTTTACACTATTCTGGCCCCCAGGATCGCTATCGGGAAAGGAAGACAAGTATTTCTGACGTAAAATGACACGAGCAATCGTACGCTGCCGGCAGAATTCAAATCCGTGCCTCCGTTCCCCTGGAAATCACTAATATGTATGAAAACGTGTTTTACACTATTCTGGCTCCCAGGATCGCTATCGGGAAACGAAGACAAGTATTTCCTACGTAAAATGACACGAGGAATCGTACGCTGCCGGCAGAATTCAAATCCGAGCCTCCGTGCCTCTGGGAATCACTAATATGTATGAAAACGTGTTGTACAGTATTCTGGCTCCCAGGATCGCTATATGGACATAAAGACAAGTATTTCCTACGGAAAATGACACGAGGAATCGTACGCTGCCGGCAGAATTCAAATCCGAGCCTCCGTGCCTCTGGAAATCACTAATATGTATGAAAACGTGTTGTACAGTATTCTGGCTCCCAGGATCGCTATCGGGAAAGGAAGACAAGTATTTCCTACGTAAAATGACACGAGGAATCGTACGCTGCCGGCAGAATTCAAATCCGAGCCTCCGTTCCCCTGGAAATCACTAATATGTATGAAAACGTGTTCTACACTATTCTGGGTCCCAGGATCGCTAACGGGAAACGAAGACAAGTATTTCCTACGTAAATTGACACGAGGAATCGTACGCTGCCGTCAGAATTCAAATCCGAGCCTCCGTTCCCCTGGAAATTACTAATATGTATGAAAACATGTTTTACAGTATTCTGGCTCCCAGGATCGCTATATGGACATGAAGACAAGTATTTCCTACGGAAAATGACACGAGGAATCGTACGCTGCCGGCAGAATTCAAATCGGAGCCTCCGTTCCCCTGGAAATCACTAATATGTATGAAAACGTGTTTTACTGTATTCTGACCCCCAGGATCGCCATCGGGAAAGGAAGACAAGTATTTCCTACGGAAAATGACACGAGGAATCGTACGCTGCCGGCAGAATTCAAATCCGAGCCTCCGTTCCCCTGGAAATCACTAATATGTATGAAAACGTGTTTTACTGTATTCTGGCTTCCAGGATCGCTATCGGGAAATGAATACAAGTATTTCCTACGTAAAATGACACGAGCAATCGTACGCTGCCGGCAGAATTCAAATCCGAGCCTCTGTTCCCCTGGAAATCACTAATATGTATGAAAACGTGTTTTACACTATTCTGGCTCCCAGGATCGCTATCGGGAAAGGAAGACAAGTATTTCCTACGGAAAATGACACGAGGAATCGTACGCTGCCGGCAGAATTCAAATCCGAGCCTCCGTTCCCCTGGAAATCACTAATATGTATGAAAACGAGTTTTACACTATTCTGGCTCCCAGGAACGCTATCGGGAAAGGAAGACAAGTATTTCCTACGGAAAATGACACGAGGAATCGTACGCTGCCGGCAGAATTCAAATCCGAGCCTCCGTTCCCCTGGAAATCACTAATATGTATGAAAACGTGTTTTACTGTATTCTGGGTCCCAGGATCGCTATCGGGAAAGGAAGACAAGTATTTCCTACGTAAAATGACACGAGCAATCGTACGCTGCCGGCAGAATTCAAATCCGAGCCTCCGTTCCCCTGGAAATCACTAATATGTATGAAAACGTCTTTTACAGTATTCTGGTTCCCAGCATCGCTATCTGGACATGAAGACAAGTATTTCCTACGTAAAATGACACGAGGAATCGTACGCTGCCGGCAGAATTCAAATCCGAGCCTCCGTTCCCCTGGAAATCACTAATATGTATGAAAACGTGTTTTACACTATTCTGGGTCCCAGGATCGCTATCGGGAAAGGAAGACAAGTATTTCCTACGTAAAATGAGACGAGGAATCGTACGCTGCCGGCAGAATTCAAATCCGAGCCTCCGTGCCTCTGGAAATCACTAATATGTATGAAAACGTGTTGTACAGTATTCTGGCTCCCAGGATCGCTATATGGACATGAAGACAAGTATTTCCTACGTAAAATGACACGAGGAATCGTACGCTGCCGGCAGAATTCAAATCCGAGCCTCCGTGCCTCTGGAAATCACTAATATGTATGAAAACGTGTTGTACAGTATTCTGGCTCCCAGGATCGCTATCTGGACATGAAGACAAGTATTTCCTACGTAAAATGACACGAGCAATCGTACGCTGCCGTCAGAATTCAAATCCGAGCCTCCGTTCCCCTGGAAATCACTAATATGTATGAAAACGTGTTCTACACTACTCTGGCCCCCAGGATCGCTATCGGGAAAGGAGGACAAGTATTTCCTACGTAAATTGACGCGAGGAATCGTACGCTGCCGGCAGAATTCAAATCCGTGCCTCCGTTCCCCTGGAAATCACTAATATGTATGAAAACGTGTTTTACACTATTCTGGGTCCCAGGATCGCTATCGGGAAACGAAGACAAGTATTTCCTACGTAAATTGACACGAGCAATCGTACGCTGCCGGCAGAATTCAAATCCGTGCCTCCGTTCCCCTGGAAATCACTAATATGTATGAAAACGTGTTATACAGGATTCTGGCCCCCAGGATCGCTATCGGGAAAGGAAGACAAGTATTTCCTACGTAAATTGACACGAGCAATCGTACGCTGCCGGCAGAATTCAAATCCGTGCCTCCGTTCCCCTGGAAATCACTAATATGTATGAAAACGTGTTATACAGGATTCTGGCCCCCAGGATCGCTATCGGGAAAGGAAGACAAGTATTTCCTACGTAAAATGACACGAGGAATCGTACGCTGCCGGCAGAATTCAAATCCGAGCCTCTGTTCCCCTGGCAATCACTAATATGTATGAAAACATGTTTTACACTATTCTGGCTCCCAGGATCGCTATCGGGAAACGAAGACAAGTATTTCCTACGTAAAATGACACGAGGAATCGTACGCTGCCGGCAGAATTCAAATCCGAGCCTCCATGCCTCTGGCAATCACTAATATGTATGAAAACGTGTTGTACAGTATTCTGGCTCCCAGGATCGCTATCGGGAAAGGAAGACAAGTATTTCCTACGGAAAATGACACGAGGAATCGTACGCTGCCGGCAGAATTCAAATCCGAGCCTCCGTGCCTCTGGAAATCACTAATATGTATGAAAACGTGTTTTACACTATTCTGGGTCCCAGGATCGCTAACGGGAAACGAAGACAAGTATTTCCTACGTAAATTGACACGAGGAATCGTACGCTGCCGGCAGAATTCAAATCCGAGCCTCCGTTCCCCTGGAAATCACTAATATGTATGAAAACGTGTTTTACACTATTCTGGCCCCCAGGATCGCTATCGGGAAAGGAAGACAAGTATTTCCTACGTAAAATGACACGAGCAATCGTACGCTGCCGGCAGAATTCAAATCCGAGCCTCCGTTCCCCTGGAAATTACTAATATGTATGAAAACGTGTTTTACAGTATTCTGGCTCCCAGGATCGCTATATGGACATGAAGACAAGTATTTCCTACGGAAAATGACACGAGGAATCGTACGCTGCCGGCAGAATTCAAATCCGAGCCTCCGTTCCCCTGGAAATCACTAATATGTATGAAAACGTCTTTTACAGTATTCTGGTTCCCAGCATCGCTATCTGGACATGAAGACAAGTATTTCCTACGTAAAATGACACGAGCAATCGTACGCTGCCGGCAGAATTCAAATCGGAGCCTCCGTTCCCCTGGAAATCACTAATATGTATGAAAACGTGATTTACTGTATTCTGGCCCCCAGGATCGCCATCGGGAAAGGAAGACAAGTATTTCCTACGGAAAATGACACGAGGAATCGTACGCTGCCGGCAGAATTCAAATCCGAGCCTCCGTTCCCCTGGAAATCACTAATACGTATGAAAACGTGTTTTACAGTATTCTGGCTCCCAGGATCGCTATCGGGAAATGAATACAAGTATTTCCTACGTAAAATGACACGAGCAATCGTACGCTGCCGGCAGAATTCAAATCGGAGCCTCCGTTCCCCTGGAAATCACTAATATGTATGAAAACGTGTTTTACTGTATTCTGGCTCCCAGGATCGCTATCTGGACATGAAGACAAGTATTTCCTACGTAAAATGACACGAGCAATCGTACGCTGCCGGCAGAATTCAAATCCGAGCCTCCGTGCCTCTGGAAATCACTAATATGTATGAAAACGTGTTTTACACTATTCTGGGTCCCAGGATCGCTAACGGGAAACGAAGACAAGTATTTCCTACGTAAATTGACACGAGGAATCGTACGCTGCCGGCAGAATTCAAATCCGAGCCTCCGTTCCCCTGGAAATCACTAATATGTATGAAAACGTGTTTTACACTATTCTGGCCCCCAGGATCGCTATCGGGAAAGGAAGACAAGTATTTCCTACGTAAAATGACACGAGCAATCGTACGCTGCCGGCAGAATTCAAATCCGAGCCTCCGTTCCCCTGGAAATTACTAATATGTATGAAAACGTGTTTTACAGTATTCTGGCTCCCAGGATCGCTATATGGACATGAAGACAAGTATTTCCTACGGAAAATGACACGAGGAATCGTACGCTGCCGGCAGAATTCAAATCCGAGCCTCCGTTCCCCTGGAAATCACTAATATGTATGAAAACGTCTTTTACAGTATTCTGGTTCCCAGCATCGCTATCTGGACATGAAGACAAGTATTTCCTACGTAAAATGACACGAGCAATCGTACGCTGCCGGCAGAATTCAAATCGGAGCCTCCGTTCCCCTGGAAATCACTAATATGTATGAAAACGTGATTTACTGTATTCTGGCCCCCAGGATCGCCATCGGGAAAGGAAGACAAGTATTTCCTACGGAAAATGACACGAGGAATCGTACGCTGCCGGCAGAATTCAAATCCGAGCCTCCGTTCCCCTGGAAATCACTAATACGTATGAAAACGTGTTTTACAGTATTCTGGCTCCCAGGATCGCTATCGGGAAAGGAAGACAAGTATTTCCTACGGAAAATGACACGAGGAATCGTACGCTGCCGGCAGAATTCAAATCCGAGCCTCCGTGCCTCTGGAAATCACTAATATGTATGAAAACGTGTTGTACAGTATTCTGGCTCCGAGGATCGCTATCTGGACATGAAGACAAGTATTTCCTACGTAAAATGACACGAGCAATCGTACGCTGCCGGCAGAATTCAAATCCGAGCCTCTGTTCCCCTGGAAATCACTAATATGTATGAAAACGTGTTTTACACTATTCTGGCTCCCAGGATCGCTATCGGGAAAGGAAGACAAGTATTTCCTACGGAAAATGACACGAGGAATCGTACGCTGCCGGCAGAATTCAAATCCGAGCCTCCGTTCCCCTGGAAATCACTAATATGTATGAAAACGAGTTTTACACTATTCTGGCTCCCAGGAACGCTATCGGGAAAGGAAGACAAGTATTTCCTACGGAAAATGACACGAGGAATCGTACGCTGCCGGCAGAATTCAAATCCGAGCCTCCGTTCCCCTGGAAATCACTAATATGTATGAAAACGTGTTCTACACTATTCTGGGTCCCAGGATCGCTAACGGGAAACGAAGACAAGTATTTCCTACGTAAATTGACACGAGGAATCGTACGCTGCCGTCAGAATTCAAATCCGAGCCTCCGTTCCCCTGGAAATCACTAATATGTATGAAAACGTGTTCTACACTATTCTGGGTCCCAGGATCGCTAACGGGAAACGAAGACAAGTATTTCCTACGTAAATTGACACGAGGAATCGTACGCTGCCGTCAGAATTCAAATCCGAGCCTCCGTTCCCCTGGAAATTACTAATATGTATGAAAACATGTTTTACAGTATTCTGGCTCCCAGGATCGCTATATGGACATGAAGACAAGTATTTCCTACGGAAAATGACACGAGGAATCGTACGCTGCCGGCAGAATTCAAATCGGAGCCTCCGTTCCCCTGGAAATCACTAATATGTATGAAAACGTGTTTTACTGTATTCTGACCCCCAGGATCGCCATCGGGAAAGGAAGACAAGTATTTCCTACGGAAAATGACACGAGGAATCGTACGCTGCCGGCAGAATTCAAATCCGAGCCTCCGTTCCCCTGGAAATCACTAATATGTATGAAAACGTGTTTTACACTATTCTGGCTCCCAGGATCGCTATCGGGAAAGGAAGACAAGTATTTCCTACGGAAAATGACACGAGGAATCGTACGCTGCCGGCAGAATTCAAATCCGAGCCTCCGTTCCCCTGGAAATCACTAATATGTATGAAAACGAGTTTTACACTATTCTGGCTCCCAGGAACGCTATCGGGAAAGGAAGACAAGTATTTCCTACGGAAAATGACACGAGGAATCGTACGCTGCCGGCAGAATTCAAATCCGAGCCTCCGTTCCCCTGGAAATCACTAATATGTATGAAAACGTGTTTTACTGTATTCTGGGTCCCAGGATCGCTATCGGGAAAGGAAGACAAGTATTTCCTACGTAAAATGACACGAGCAATCGTACGCTGCCGGCAGAATTCAAATCCGAGCCTCCGTTCCCCTGGAAATCACTAATATGTATGAAAACGTCTTTTACAGTATTCTGGTTCCCAGCATCGCTATCTGGACATGAAGACAAGTATTTCCTACGTAAAATGACACGAGGAATCGTACGCTGCCGGCAGAATTCAAATCCGAGCCTCCGTTCCCCTGGAAATCACTAATATGTATGAAAACGTGTTTTACACTATTCTGGGTCCCAGGATCGCTATCGGGAAAGGAAGACAAGTATTTCCTACGTAAAATGACACGAGGAATCGTACGCTGCCGGCAGAATTCAAATCCGAGCCTCCGTGCCTCTGGAAATCACTAATATGTATGAAAACGTGTTGTACAGTATTCTGGCTCCCAGGATCGCTATATGGACATGAAGACAAGTATTTCCTACGTAAAATGACACGAGGAATCGTACGCTGCCGGCAGAATTCAAATCCGAGCCTCCGTGCCTCTGGAAATCACTAATATGTATGAAAACGTGTTGTACAGTATTCTGGCTCCCAGGATCGCTATCTGGACATGAAGACAAGTATTTCCTACGTAAAATGACACGAGCAATCGTACGCTGCCGTCAGAATTCAAATCCGAGCCTCCGTTCCCCTGGAAATCACTAATATGTATGAAAACGTGTTCTACACTACTCTGGCCCCCAGGATCGCTATCGGGAAAGGAGGACAAGTATTTCCTACGTAAATTGACGCGAGGAATCGTACGCTGCCGGCAGAATTCAAATCCGTGCCTCCGTTCCCCTGGAAATCACTAATATGTATGAAAACGTGTTTTACACTATTCTGGGTCCCAGGATCGCTATCGGGAAACGAAGACAAGTATTTCCTACGTAAATTGACACGAGCAATCGTACGCTGCCGGCAGAATTCAAATCCGTGCCTCCGTTCCCCTGGAAATCACTAATATGTATGAAAACGTGTTATACAGGATTCTGGCCCCCAGGATCGCTATCGGGAAAGGAAGACAAGTATTTCCTACGTAAATTGACACGAGCAATCGTACGCTGCCGGCAGAATTCAAATCCGTGCCTCCGTTCCCCTGGAAATCACTAATATGTATGAAAACGTGTTATACAGGATTCTGGCCCCCAGGATCGCTATCGGGAAAGGAAGACAAGTATTTCCTACGTAAAATGACACGAGGAATCGTACGCTGCCGGCAGAATTCAAATCCGAGCCTCTGTTCCCCTGGCAATCACTAATATGTATGAAAACATGTTTTACACTATTCTGGCTCCCAGGATCGCTATCGGGAAACGAAGACAAGTATTTCCTACGTAAAATGACACGAGGAATCGTACGCTGCCGGCAGAATTCAAATCCGAGCCTCCATGCCTCTGGCAATCACTAATATGTATGAAAACGTGTTGTACAGTATTCTGGCTCCCAGGATCGCTATCGGGAAAGGAAGACAAGTATTTCCTACGGAAAATGACACGAGGAATCGTACGCTGCCGGCAGAATTCAAATCCGAGCCTCCGTGCCTCTGGAAATCACTAATATGTATGAAAACGTGTTTTACACTATTCTGGGTCCCAGGATCGCTAACGGGAAACGAAGACAAGTATTTCCTACGTAAATTGACACGAGGAATCGTACGCTGCCGGCAGAATTCAAATCCGAGCCTCCGTTCCCCTGGAAATCACTAATATGTATGAAAACGTGTTTTACACTATTCTGGCCCCCAGGATCGCTATCGGGAAAGGAAGACAAGTATTTCCTACGTAAAATGACACGAGCAATCGTACGCTGCCGGCAGAATTCAAATCCGAGCCTCCGTTCCCCTGGAAATTACTAATATGTATGAAAACGTGTTTTACAGTATTCTGGCTCCCAGGATCGCTATATGGACATGAAGACAAGTATTTCCTACGGAAAATGACACGAGGAATCGTACGCTGCCGGCAGAATTCAAATCCGAGCCTCCGTTCCCCTGGAAATCACTAATATGTATGAAAACGTCTTTTACAGTATTCTGGTTCCCAGCATCGCTATCTGGACATGAAGACAAGTATTTCCTACGTAAAATGACACGAGCAATCGTACGCTGCCGGCAGAATTCAAATCGGAGCCTCCGTTCCCCTGGAAATCACTAATATGTATGAAAACGTGATTTACTGTATTCTGGCCCCCAGGATCGCCATCGGGAAAGGAAGACAAGTATTTCCTACGGAAAATGACACGAGGAATCGTACGCTGCCGGCAGAATTCAAATCCGAGCCTCCGTTCCCCTGGAAATTACTAATATGTATGAAAACGTGTTTTACAGTATTCTGGCTCCCAGGATCGCTATATGGACATGAAGACAAGTATTTCCTACGGAAAATGACACGAGGAATCGTACGCTGCCGGCAGAATTCAAATCCGAGCCTCCGTTCCCCTGGAAATCACTAATATGTATGAAAACGTCTTTTACAGTATTCTGGTTCCCAGCATCGCTATCTGGACATGAAGACAAGTATTTCCTACGTAAAATGACACGAGCAATCGTACGCTGCCGGCAGAATTCAAATCGGAGCCTCCGTTCCCCTGGAAATCACTAATATGTATGAAAACGTGATTTACTGTATTCTGGCCCCCAGGATCGCCATCGGGAAAGGAAGACAAGTATTTCCTACGGAAAATGACACGAGGAATCGTACGCTGCCGGCAGAATTCAAATCCGAGCCTCCGTTCCCCTGGAAATCACTAATACGTATGAAAACGTGTTTTACAGTATTCTGGCTCCCAGGATCGCTATCGGGAAAGGAAGACAAGTATTTCCTACGGAAAATGACACGAGGAATCGTACGCTGCCGGCAGAATTCAAATCCGAGCCTCCGTGCCTCTGGAAATCACTAATATGTATGAAAACGTGTTGTACAGTATTCTGGCTCCGAGGATCGCTATCTGGACATGAAGACAAGTATTTCCTACGTAAAATGACACGAGCAATCGTACGCTGCCGGCAGAATTCAAATCCGAGCCTCCGTTCCCCTGGAAATCACTAATATGTATGAAAACGTGTTTTACTGTATTCTGGCTTCCAGGATCGCTATCGGGAAATGAATACAAGTATTTCCTACGTAAAATGACACGAGCAATCGTACGCTGCCGGCAGAATTCAAATCGGAGCCTCCGTTCCCCTGGAAATCACTAATATGTATGAAAACGTGTTTTACTGTATTCTGGCTCCCAGGATCGCTATCTGGACATGAAGACAAGTATTTCCTACGTAAAATGACACGAGCAATCGTACGCTGCCGGCAGAATTCAAATCCGAGCCTCCGTTCCCCTGGAAATCACTAATATGTATCAAAACGTGTTTTACACTACTCTGGCCCCCAGGATCGCTATCGGGAAAGGAAGACAAGTATTTCCTACGTAAAATGACACGAGGAATCGTACGCTGCCGGCAGAATTCAAATCCGAGCCTCCGTTCCCCTGGAAATCACTAATATGTATGAAAACGTCTTTTACAGTATTCTGGTTCCCAGCATCGCTATCTGGACATGAAGACAAGTATTTCCTACGTAAAATGACACGAGCAATCGTACGCTGCCGGCAGAATTCAAATCGGAGCCTCCGTTCCCCTGGAAATCACTAATATGTATGAAAACGTGTTTTACTGTATTCTGGCCCCCAGGATCGCCATCGGGAAAGGAAGACAAGTATTTCCTACGGAAAATGACACGAGGAATCGTACGCTGCCGGCAGAATTCAAATCCGAGCCTCCGTTCCCCTGGAAATCACTAATACGTATGAAAACGTGTTTTACAGTATTCTGGCTCCCAGGATCGCTATCGGGAAAGGAAGACAAGTATTTCCTACGGAAAATGACACGAGGAATCGTACGCTGCCGGCAGAATTCAAATCCGAGCCTCCGTGCCTCTGGAAATCACTAATATGTATGAAAACGTGTTTTACACTATTCTGGCCCCCAGGATCGCTATCTGGACATGAAGACAAGTATTTCCTACGTAAAATGACACAAGCAATCGTACGCTGCCGGCAGAATTCAAATCCGAGCCTCTGTTCCCCTGGAAATCACTAATATGTATGAAAACATGTTTTACACTATTCTGGCTCCCAGGATCGCTATCGGGAAACGAAGACAAGTATTTCCTACGTAAAATGACACGAGGAATCGTACGCTGCCGGCAGAATTCAAATCCGAGCCTCCGTTCCCCTGGAAATCACTAATATGTATGAAAACGTGTTTTACACTATTCTGGGTCCCAGGATCGCTATCGGGAAACGAAGACAAGTATTTCCTACGTAAATTGACACGAGCAATCGTACGCTGCCGGCAGAATTCAAATCCGTGCCTCCGTTCCCCTGGAAATCACTAATATGTATGAAAACGTGTTATACAGGATTCTGGCCCCCAGGATCGCTATCGGGAAAGGAAGACAAGTATTTCCTACGTAAAATGACACGAGCAATCGTACGCTGCCGGCAGAATTCAAATCCGAGCCTCTGTTCCCCTGGAAATCACTAATATGTATGAAAACATGTTTTACACTATTCTGGCTCCCAGGATCGCTATCGGGAAACGAAGACAAGTATTTCCTACGTAAAATGACACGAGGAATCGTACGCTGCCGGCAGAATTCAAATCCGAGCCTCCGTTCCCCTGGAAATCACTAATATGTATGAAAACGTGTTTTACACTATTCTGGGTCCCAGGATCGCTATCGGGAAACGAAGACAAGTATTTCCTACGTAAATTGACACGAGCAATCGTACGCTGCCGGCAGAATTCAAATCCGTGCCTCCGTTCCCCTGGAAATCACTAATATGTATGAAAACGTGTTATACAGGATTCTGGCCCCCAGGATCGCTATCGGGAAAGGAAGACAAGTATTTCCTACGTAAAATGACACGAGCAATCGTACGCTGCCGGCAGAATTCAAATCCGAGCCTCTGTTCCCCTGGAAATCACTAATATGTATGAAAACATGTTTTACACTATTCTGGCTCCCAGGATCGCTATCGGGAAACGAAGACAAGTATTTCCTACGTAAAATGACACGAGGAATCGTACGCTGCCGGCAGAATTCAAATCCGAGCCTCCGTTCCCCTGGAAATCACTAATATGTATGAAAACGTGTTTTACACTATTCTGGGTCCCAGGATCGCTATCGGGAAACGAAGACAAGTATTTCCTACGTAAATTGACACGAGCAATCGTACGCTGCCGGCAGAATTCAAATCCGTGCCTCCGTTCCCCTGGAAATCACTAATATGTATGAAAACGTGTTATACAGGATTCTGGCCCCCAGGATCGCTATCGGGAAAGGAAGACAAGTATTTCCTACGTAAAATGACACGAGCAATCGTACGCTGCCGGCAGAATTCAAATCCGAGCCTCTGTTCCCCTGGAAATCACTAATATGTATGAAAACGTGTTTTACACTATTCTGGGTCCCAGGATCGCTATCGGGAAAGGAAGACAAGTATTTCCTACGTAAAATGACACGAGGAATCGTACGCTGCCGGCAGAATTCAAATCCGAGCCTCCGTTCCCCTGGAAATCACTAATATGTATGAAAACGTCTTTTACAGTATTCTGGTTCCCAGCATCGCTATCTGGACATGAAGACAAGTATTTCCTACGTAAAATGACACGAGCAATCGTACGCTGCCGGCAGAATTCAAATCGGAGCCTCCGTTCCCCTGGAAATCACTAATATGTATGAAAACGTGTTTTACTGTATTCTGGCCCCCAGGATCGCCATCGGGAAAGGAAGACAAGTATTTCCTACGGAAAATGACACGAGGAATCGTACGCTGCCGGCAGAATTCAAATCCGAGCCTCCGTTCCCCTGGAAATCACTAATACGTATGAAAACGTGTTTTACAGTATTCTGGCTCCCAGGATCGCTATCGGGAAACGAAGACAAGTATTTCCTACGTAAATTGACACGAGCAATCGTACGCTGCCGGCAGAATTCAAATCCGTGCCTCCGTTCCCCTGGAAATCACTAATATGTATGAAAACGTGTTATACAGGATTCTGGCCCCCAGGATCGCTATCGGGAAAGGAAGACAAGTATTTCCTACGTAAAATGACACGAGCAATCGTACGCTGCCGGCAGAATTCAAATCCGAGCCTCTGTTCCCCTGGAAATCACTAATATGTATGAAAACATGTTTTACACTATTCTGGCTCCCAGGATCGCTATCGGGAAAGGAAGACAAGTATTTCCTACGTAAAATGACACGAGCAATCGTACGCTGCCGGCAGAATTCAAATCCGAGCCTCTGTTCCCCTGGAAATCACTAATATGTATGAAAACGTGTTTTACACTATTCTGGGTCCCAGGATCGCTATCGGGAAAGGAAGACAAGTATTTCCTACGTAAAATGACACGAGGAATCGTACGCTGCCGGCAGAATTCAAATCCGAGCCTCCGTGCCTCTGGAAATCACTAATATGTATGAAAACGTGTTGTACAGTATTCTGGCTCCCAGGATCGCTATATGGACATGAAGACAAGTATTTCCTACGGAAAATGACACGAGGAATCGTACGCTGCCGGCAGAATTCAAATCCGAGCCTCCGTGCCTCTGGAAATCACTAATATGTATGAAAACGTGTTGTACAGTATTCTGGCTCCCAGGATCGCTATCTGGACATGAAGACAAGTATTTCCTACGTAAAATGACACGAGGAATCGTACGCTGCCGTCAGAATTCAAATCCGAGCCTCCGTTCCCCTGGAAATCACTAATATGTATGAAAACGTGTTGTACAGTATTCTGGCTTCGAGGATCGCTATCGGGAAATGAATACAAGTATTTCCTACGTAAAATGACACGAGGAATCGTACGCTGCCTGCAGAATTCAAATCCGAGCCTCCGTTCCCCTGGAAATCACTAATATGTATGAAAACGTCTTTTACAGTATTCTGGTTCCCAGCATCGCTATCTGGACATGAAGACAAGTATTTCCTACGTAAAATGACACGAGCAATCGTACGCTGCCGGCAGAATTCAAATCGGAGCCTCCGTTCCCCTGGAAATCACTAATATGTATGAAAACGTGTTTTACTGTATTCTGGCTCCCAGGATCGCTATCTGGACATGAAGACAAGTATTTCCTACGTAAAATGACACGAGCAATCGTACGCTGCCGGCAGAATTCAAATCCGAGCCTCCGTTCCCCTGGAAATCACTAATATGTATGAAAACGTGTTTTACACTACTCTGGCCCCCAGGATCGCTATCGGGAAAGGAAGACAAGTATTTCCTACGTAAAATGACACGAGGAATCGTACGCTGCCGGCAGAATTCAAATCCGAGCCTCCGTGCCTCTGGAAATCACTAATATGTATGAAAACGTGTTGTACAGTATTCTGGCTCCCAGGATCGCTATCGGGACATGAAGACAAGTATTTCCTACGTAAAATGACACGAGGAATCGTACGCTGCCGACAGAATTCAAATCCGAGCCTCCGTGCCTCTGGAAATCACTAATATGTATGAAAACGTGTTGTACAGTATTCTGGCTCCCAGGATCGCTATCTGGACATGAAGACAAGTATTTCCTACGTAAAATGACACGAGCAATCGTACGCTGCCGTCAGAAGTCAAATCGGAGCCTCCGTTCCCCTGGAAATCACTAATATGTGTGAAAACGTGTTTTACTGTATTCTGGTTCCCAGCATCGCTATCTGGAAAGGAAGACAAGTATTTCCTACGGAAAATGACACGAGGAATCGTACGCTGCCGGCAGAATTCAAATCCGAGCCTCCGTTCCCCTGGAAATCACTAATACGTATGAAAACGTGTTTTACAGTATTCTGGCTCCCAGGATCGCTATCGGGAAAGGAAGACAAGTATTTCCTACGGAAAATGACACGAGGAATCGTACGCTGCCGGCAGAATTCAAATCCGAGCCTCCGTGCCTCTGGAAATCACTAATATGTATGAAAACGTGTTTTACAGTATTCTGGCCCCCAGGATCGCTATCGGGAAAGGAAGACAAGTATTTCCTACGTAAAATGACACGAGCAATCGTACGCTGCCGGCAGAATTCAAATCCGAGCCTCTGTTCCCCTGGAAATCACTAATATGTATGAAAACGTGTTTTACAGTATTCTGGCCCCCAGGATCGCTATCTGGACATGAAGACAAGTATTTCCTACGTAAAATGACACAAGCAATCGTACGCTGCCGGCAGAATTCAAATCCGAGCCTCTGTTCCCCTGGAAATCACTAATATGTATGAAAACATGTTTTACACTATTCTGGCTCCCAGGATCGCTATCGGGAAACGAAGACAAGTATTTCCTACGTAAAATGACACGAGGAATCGTACGCTGCCGGCAGAATTCAAATCCGAGCCTCCGTTCCCCTGGAAATCACTAATATGTATGAAAACGTGTTTTACACTATTCTGGGTCCCAGGATCGCTATCGGGAAACGAAGACAAGTATTTCCTACGTAAATTGACACGAGCAATCGTACGCTGCCGGCAGAATTCAAATCCGTGCCTCCGTTCCCCTGGAAATCACTAATATGTATGAAAACGTGTTATACAGGATTCTGGCCCCCAGGATCGCTATCGGGAAAGGAAGACAAGTATTTCCTACGTAAAATGACACGAGCAATCGTACGCTGCCGGCAGAATTCAAATCCGAGCCTCTGTTCCCCTGGAAATCACTAATATGTATGAAAACGTGTTTTACACTATTCTGGCTCCCAGGATCGCTATCGGGAAACGAAGACAAGTATTTCCTACGTAAAATGACACGAGGAATCGTACGCTGCCGGCAGAATTCAAATCCGAGCCTCCGTTCCCCTGGAAATCACTAATATGTATGAAAACGTGTTTTACACTATTCTGGGTCCCAGGATCGCTATCGGGAAACGAAGACAAGTATTTCCTACGTAAATTGACACGAGCAATCGTACGCTGCCGGCAGAATTCAAATCCGTGCCTCCGTTCCCCTGGAAATCACTAATATGTATGAAAACGTGTTATACAGGATTCTGGCCCCCAGGATCGCTATCGGGAAAGGAAGACAAGTATTTCCTACGTAAAATGACACGAGCAATCGTACGCTGCCGGCAGAATTCAAATCCGAGCCTCTGTTCCCCTGGAAATCACTAATATGTATGAAAACGTGTTTTACACTATTCTGGGTCCCAGGCTCGCTATCGGGAAAGGAAGACAAGTATTTCCTACGTAAAATGACACGAGGAATCGTACGCTGCCGGCAGAATTCAAATCCGAGCCTCCGTGCCTCTGGAAATCACTAATATGTATGAAAACGTGTTGTACAGTATTCTGGCTCCCAGGATCGCTATATGGACATGAAGACAAGTATTTCCTACGGAAAATGACACGAGGAATCGTACGCTGCCGGCAGAATTCAAATCCGAGCCTCCGTGCCTCTGGAAATCACTAATATGTATGAAAACGTGTTGTACAGTATTCTGGCTCCCAGGATCGCTATCTGGACATGAAGACAAGTATTTCCTACGTAAAATGACACGAGGAATCGTACGCTGCCGTCAGAATTCAAATCCGAGCCTCCGTTCCCCTGGAAATCACTAATATGTATGAAAACGTGTTGTACAGTATTCTGGCTTCCAGGATCGCTATCGGGAAATGAATACAAGTATTTCCTACGTAAAATGACACGAGGAATCGTACGCTGCCGGCAGAATTCAAATCCGAGCCTCCGTTCCCCTGGAAATCACTAATATGTATGAAAACGTCTTTTACAGTATTCTGGTTCCCAGCATCGCTATCTGGACATGAAGACAAGTATTTCCTACGTAAAATGACACGAGCAATCGTACGCTGCCGGCAGAATTCCAATCCGAGCCTCCGTTCCCCTGGAAATCACTAATATGTATGAAAACGTGTTTTACTGTATTCTGGCTCCCAGGATCGCTATCTGGACATGAAGACAAGTATTTCCTACGTAAAATGACACGAGCAATCGTACGCTGCCGGCAGAATTCAAATCCGAGCCTCCGTTCCCCTGGAAATCACTAATATGTATGAAAACGTGTTTTACACTACTCTGGCCCCCAGGATCGCTATCGGGAAAGGAAGACAAGTATTTCCTACGTAAAATGACACGAGGAATCGTACGCTGCCGGCAGAATTCAAATCCGAGCCTCCGTGCCTCTGGAAATCACTAATATGTATGAAAACGTGTTGTACAGTATTCTGGCTCCCAGGATCGCTATATGGACATGAAGACAAGTATTTCCTACGTAAAATGACACGAGGAATCGTACGCTGCCGACAGAATTCAAATCCGAGCCTCCGTGCCTCTGGAAATCACTAATATGTATGAAAACGTGTTGTACAGTATTCTGGCTCCCAGGATCGCTATCTGGACATGAAGACAAGTATTTCCTACGTAAAATGACACGAGCAATCGTACGCTGCCGTCAGAATTCAAATCGGAGCCTCCGTTCCCCTGGAAATCACTAATATGTGTGAAAACGTGTTTTACTGTATTCTGGTTCCCAGCATCGCTATCTGGAAAGGAAGACAAGTATTTCCTACGGAAAATGACACGAGGAATCGTACGCTGCCGGCAGAATTCAAATCCGAGCCTCCGTTCCCCTGGAAATCACTAATACGTATGAAAACGTGTTTTACAGTATTCTGGCTCCCAGGATCGCTATCGGGAAAGGAAGACAAGTATTTCCTACGGAAAATGACACGAGGAATCGTACGCTGCCGGCAGAATTCAAATCCGAGCCTCCGTGCCTCTGGAAATCACTAATATGTATGAAAACGTGTTTTACAGTATTCTGGCCCCCAGGATCGCTATCGGGAAAGGAAGACAAGTATTTCCTACGTAAAATGACACGAGCAATCGTACGCTGCCGGCAGAATTCAAATCCGAGCCTCTGTTCCCCTGGAAATCACTAATATGTATGAAAACGTGTTTTACACTATTCTGGCCCCCAGGATCGCTATCTGGACATGAAGACAAGTATTTCCTACGTAAAATGACACAAGCAATCGTACGCTGCCGGCAGAATTCAAATCCGAGCCTCTGTTCCCCTGGAAATCACTAATATGTATGAAAACATGTTTTACACTATTCTGGCTCCCAGGATCGCTATCGGGAAACGAAGACAAGTATTTCCTACGTAAAATGACACGAGGAATCGTACGCTGCCGGCAGAATTCAAATCCGAGCCTCCGTTCCCCTGGAAATCACTAATATGTATGAAAACGTGTTTTACACTATTCTGGGTCCCAGGATCGCTATCGGGAAACGAAGACAAGTATTTCCTACGTAAATTGACACGAGCAATCGTACGCTGCCGGCAGAATTCAAATCCGTGCCTCCGTTCCCCTGGAAATCACTAATATGTATGAAAACGTGTTATACAGGATTCTGGCCCCCAGGATCGCTATCGGGAAAGGAAGACAAGTATTTCCTACGGAAAATGACACGAGGAATCGTACGCTGCCGGCAGAATTCAAATCCGAGCCTCCGTTCCCCTGGAAATCACTAATACGTATGAAAACGTGTTTTACAGTATTCTGGCTCCCAGGATCGCTATCTGGACATGAAGACAAGTATTTCCTACGTAAAATGACACGAGCAATCGTACGCTGCCGGCAGAATTCAAATCGGAGCCTCCGTTCCCCTGGAAATCACTAATATGTATGAAAACGTGTTTTACTGTATTCTGGCTCCCAGGATCGCTATCTGGACATGAAGACAAGTATTTCCTACGTAAAATGACACGAGCAATCGTACGCTGCCGGCAGAATTCAAATCCGAGCCTCCGTGCCTCTGGAAATCACTAATATGTATGAAAACGTGTTGTACAGTATTCTGGCTCCCAGGATCGCTATCTGGACATGAAGACAAGTATTTCCTACGTAAAATGACACGAGCAATCGTACGCTGCCGTCAGAATTCAAATCGGAGCCTCCGTTCCCCTGGAAATCACTAATATGTGTGAAAACGTGTTTTACTGTATTCTGGTTCCCAGCATCGCTATCTGGAAAGGAAGACAAGTATTTCCTACGGAAAATGACACGAGGAATCGTACGCTGCCGGCAGAATTCAAATCCGAGCCTCCGTTCCCCTGGAAATCACTAATACGTATGAAAACGTGTTTTACAGTATTCTGGCTCCCAGGATCGCTATCGGGAAAGGAAGACAAGTATTTCCTACGGAAAATGACACGAGGAATCGTACGCTGCCGGCAGAATTCAAATCCGAGCCTCCGTGCCTCTGGAAATCACTAATATGTATGAAAACGTGTTTTACAGTATTCTGGCCCCCAGGATCGCTATCGGGAAAGGAAGACAAGTATTTCCTACGTAAAATGACACGAGCAATCGTACGCTGCCGGCAGAATTCAAATCCGAGCCTCTGTTCCCCTGGAAATCACTAATATGTATGAAAACGTGTTTTACACTATTCTGGCCCCCAGGATCGCTATCTGGACATGAAGACAAGTATTTCCTACGTAAAATGACACAAGCAATCGTACGCTGCCGGCAGAATTCAAATCCGAGCCTCTGTTCCCCTGGAAATCACTAATATGTATGAAAACATGTTTTACACTATTCTGGCTCCCAGGATCGCTATCGGGAAACGAAGACAAGTATTTCCTACGTAAAATGACACGAGGAATCGTACGCTGCCGGCAGAATTCAAATCCGAGCCTCCGTTCCCCTGGAAATCACTAATATGTATGAAAACGTGTTTTACACTATTCTGGGTCCCAGGATCGCTATCGGGAAACGAAGACAAGTATTTCCTACGTAAATTGACACGAGCAATCGTACGCTGCCGGCAGAATTCAAATCCGTGCCTCCGTTCCCCTGGAAATCACTAATATGTATGAAAACGTGTTATACAGGATTCTGGCCCCCAGGATCGCTATCGGGAAAGGAAGACAAGTATTTCCTACGTAAAATGACACGAGCAATCGTACGCTGCCGGCAGAATTCAAATCCGAGCCTCTGTTCCCCTGGAAATCACTAATATGTATGAAAACATGTTTTACACTATTCTGGCTCCCAGGATCGCTATCGGAAAACGAAGACAAGTATTTCCTACGTAAAATGACACGAGGAATCGTACGCTGCCGGCAGAATTCAAATCCGAGCCTCCGTTCCCCCGGAAATCACTAATATGTATGAAAACGTGTTTTACACTATTCTGGGTCCCAGGATCGCTATCGGGAAACGAAGACAAGTATTTCCTACGTAAATTGACACGAGCAATCGTACGCTGCCGGCAGAATTCAAATCCGTGCCTCCGTTCCCCTGGAAATCACTAATATGTATGAAAACGTGTTATACAGGATTCTGGCCCCCAGGATCGCTATCGGGAAAGGAAGACAAGTATTTCCTACGTAAAATGACACGAGCAATCGTACGCTGCCGGCAGAATTCAAATCCGAGCCTCTGTTCCCCTGGAAATCACTAATATGTATGAAAACGTGTTTTACACTATTCTGGGTCCCAGGATCGCTATCGGGAAAGGAAGACAAGTATTTCCTACGTAAAATGACACGAGGAATCGTACGCTGCCGGCAGAATTCAAATCCGAGCCTCCGTGCCTCTGGAAATCACTAATATGTATGAAAACGTGTTGTACAGTATTCTGGCTCCCAGGATCGCTATATGGACATGAAGACAAGTATTTCCTACGGAAAATGACACGAGGAATCGTACGCTGCCGGCAGAATTCAAATCCGAGCCTCCGTGCCTCTGGAAATCACTAATATGTATGAAAACGTGTTTTACTGTATTCTGGCTCCCAGGATCGCTATCTGGACATGAAGACAAGTATTTCCTACGTAAAATGACACGAGCAATCGTACGCTGCCGGCAGAATTCAAATCCGAGCCTCCGTTCCCCTGGAAATCACTAATATGTATGAAAACGTGTTTTACACTACTCTGGCCCCCAGGATCGCTATCGGGAAAGGAAGACAAGTATTTCCTACGTAAAATGACACGAGGAATCGTACGCTGCCGGCAGAATTCAAATCCGAGCCTCCGTGCCTCTGGAAATCACTAATATGTATGAAAACGTGTTGTACAGTATTCTGGCTCCCAGGATCGCTATATGGACATGAAGACAAGTATTTCCTACGTAAAATGACACGAGGAATCGTACGCTGCCGACAGAATTCAAATCCGAGCCTCCGTGCCTCTGGAAATCACTAATATGTATGAAAACGTGTTGTACAGTATTCTGGCTCCCAGGATCGCTATCTGGACATGAAGACAAGTATTTCCTACGTAAAATGACACGAGCAATCGTACGCTGCCGTCAGAATTCAAATCGGAGCCTCCGTTCCCCTGGAAATCACTAATATGTATGAAAACGTGTTTTACTGTATTCTGGTTCCCAGCATCGCTATCTGGACATGAAGACAAGTATTTCCTACGTAAAATGACACGAGCAATCGTACGCTGCCGGCAGAATTCAAATCGGAGCCTCCGTTCCCCTGGAAATCACTAATATGTATGAAAACGTGTTTTACTGTATTCTGGCTCCCAGGATCGCTATCTGGACATGAAGACAAGTATTTCCTACGTAAAATGACACGAGCAATCGTACGCTGCCGGCAGAATTCAAATCCGAGCCTCCGTGCCTCTGGAAATCACTAATATGTATGAAAACGTGTTGTACAGTATTCTGGCTCCCAGGATCGCTATCTGGACATGAAGACAAGTATTTCCTACGTAAAATGACACGAGCAATCGTACGCTGCCGTCAGAATTCAAATTCGAGCCTCCGTTCCCCTGGAAATCACTAATATGTATGAAAACGTGTTTTACACTATTCTGGCCCCCAGGATCGCTATCGGGAAAGGAGGACAAGTATTTCCTACGTAAAATGACACGAGGAATCGTACGCTGCCGGCAGAATTCAAATCCGAGCCTCCGTTCCCCTGGAAATCACTAATATGTATGAAAACGTGTTTTACTGTATTCTGGCTCCCAGGATCGCTATCTGGACTTGAAGACAAGTATTTCGTACGTAAAATGACACGAGCAATCGTACGCTGCCGGCAGAATTCAAATCCGTGCCTCCGTTCCCCTGGAAATCACTAATATGTATGAAAACGTGTTTTACACTATTCTGGCCCACAGGATCGCTATCGGGAAAGGAAGACAAGTATTTCCTACGTAAACTGACACGAGGAATCGTACGCTGCCGGCAGAATTCAAATCCGAGCCTCCGTGCCTCTGGGAATCACTAATATGTATGAAAACGTGTTGTACAGTATTCTGGCTCCCAGGATCGCTATCTGGACATGAAGACAAGTATTTCCTACGTAAAATGACACGAGGAATCGTACACTGCCGGCAGAATTCAAATCCGAGCCTCCGTGCCTCTGGAAATCACTAATATGTATGAAAACGTGTTGTACAGTATTCTGGCTCCCAGGATCGCTATCTGGACATGAAGACAAGTATTTCCTACGTAAAATGACACGAGCAATCGTACGCTGCCGGCAGAATTCAAATCCGAGCCTCTGTTCCCCTGGAAATCACTAATATGTATGAAAACATGTTTTACACTATTCTGGCTCCCAGGATCGCTATCGGGAAACGAAGACAAGTATTTCCTACGTAAACTGACACGAGGAATCGTACGCTGCCGGCAGAATTCAAATCCGAGCCTCCATGCCTCTGGAAATCACTAATATGTATGAAAACGTGTTGTACAGTATTCTGGCTCCCAGGATCGCTATCGGGAAAGGAAGACAAGTATTTCCTACGGAAAATGACACGAGGAATCGTACGCTGCCGGCAGAATTCAAATCCGAGCCTCCGTGCCTCTGGAAATCACTAATATGTATGAAAACGTGTTTTACACTATTCTGGGTCCCAGGATCGCTAACGGGAAACGAAGACAAGTATTTCCTACGTAAATTGACACGAGGAATCGTACGCTGCCGGCAGAATTCAAATCCGAGCCTCCGTTCCCCTGGAAATCACTAATATGTATGAAAACGTGTTTTACACTATTCTGGCCCCCAGGATCGCTATCGGGAAAGGAAGACAAGTATTTCCTACGTAAAATGACACGAGGAATCGTACGCTGCCGGCAGAATTCAAATCCGAGCCTCCGTTCCCCTGGAAATCACTAATATGTATGAAAACGTGTTGTACAGTATTCTGGCTCCCAGGATCGCTATCTGGACATGAAGACAAGTATTTCCTACGTAAAATGACACGAGGAATCGTACACTGCCGGCAGAATTCAAATCCGAGCCTCCGTTCCCCTGGAAATCACTAATATGTATGAAAACGTGTTTTACTGTATTCTGGCTTCCAGGATCGCTATCGGGAAATGAATACAAGTATTTCCTACGTAAAATGACACGAGCAATCGTACGCTGCCGGCAGAATTCAAATCGGAGCCTCCGTTCCCCTGGAAATCACTAATATGTATGAAAACGTGTTTTACTGTATTCTGGCTCCCAGGATCGCTATCTGGACATGAAGACAAGTATTTCCTACGTAAAATGACACGAGCAATCGTACGCTGCCGGCAGAATTCAAATCCGAGCCTCCGTTCCCCTGGAAATCACTAATATGTATGAAAACGTGTTTTACACTACTCTGGCCCCCAGGATCGCTATCGGGAAAGGAAGACAAGTATTTCCTACGTAAAATGACACGAGGAATCGTACGCTGCCGGCAGAATTCAAATCCGAGCCTCCGTGCCCCTGGAAATTACTAATATGTATGAAAACGTGTTTTACAGTATTCTGGCTCCCAGGATCGCTATATGGACATGAAGACAAGTATTTCCTACGGAAAATGACACGAGGAATCGTACGCTGCCGGCAGAATTCAAATCCGAGCCTCCGTTCCCCTGGAAATCACTAATATGTATGAAAACGTGTTTTACTGTATTCTGGCTCCCAGGATCGCTATCTGGACATGAAGACAAGTATTTCCTACGTAAAATGACACGAGCAATCGTACGCTGCCGGCAGAATTCAAATCCGAGCCTCCGTTCCCCTGGAAATCACTAATATGTATGAAAACGTGTTTTACACTACTCTGGCCCCCAGGATCGCTATCGGGAAAGGAAGACAAGTATTTCCTACGTAAAATGACACGAGGAATCGTACGCTGCCGGCAGAATTCAAATCCGAGCCTCCGTGCCCCTGGAAATTACTAATATGTATGAAAACGTGTTTTACAGTATTCTGGCTCCCAGGATCGCTATATGGACATGAAGACAAGTATTTCCTACGTAAAATGACACGAGGAATCGTACGCTGCCGGCAGAATTCAAATCCGAGCCTCCGTTCCCCTGGAAATCACTAATATGTATGAAAACGTGTTGTACAGTATTCTGGCTCCCAGGATAGCTATATGGACATAAAGACAAGTATTTCCTACGGAAAATGACACGAGGAATCGTACGCTGCCGGCAGAATTCAAATCCGAGCCTCCGTGCCTCTGGAAATCACTAATATGTATGAAAACGTCTTTTACAGTATTCTGGTTCCCAGCATCGCTATTTGGACATGAAGACAAGTATTTCCTACGTAAAATGACACGAGCAATCGTACGCTGCCGGCAGAATTCAAATCCGAGCCTCCGTTCCCCTGGAAATCACTAATATGTATGAAAACGTGTTTTACACTATTCTGGCTCCCAGGATCGCTATCGGGAAACGAAGACAAGTATTTCCTACGTAAAATGACACGAGGAATCGTACGCTGCCGGCAGAATTCAAATCCGAGCCTCCGTGCCTCTGGGAATCACTAATATGTATGAAAACGTGTTGTACAGTATTCTGGCTCCCAGGATCGCTATATGGACATAAAGACAAGTATTTCCTACGGAAAATGACACGAGGAATCGTACGCTGCCGGCAGAATTCAAATCCGAGCCTCCGTGCCTCTGGAAATCACTAATATGTATGAAAACGTGTTGTACAGTATTCTGGCTCCCAGGATCGCTATCGGGAAAGGAAGACAAGTATTTCCTACGGAAAATGACACGAGGAATCGTACGCTGCCGTCAGAATTCAAATCCGAGCCTCCGTTCCCCTGGAAATTACTAATATGTATGAAAACATGTTTTACAGTATTCTGGCTCCCAGGATCGCTATATGGACATGAAGACAAGTATTTCCTACGGAAAATGACACGAGGAATCGTACGCTGCCGGCAGAATTCAAATCGGAGCCTCCGTTCCCCTGGAAATCACTAATATGTATGAAAACGTGTTTTACTGTATTCTGGCCCCCAGGATCGCCATCGGGAAAGGAAGACAAGTATTTCCTACGGAAAATGACACGAGGAATCGTACGCTGCCGGCAGAATTCAAATCCGAGCCTCCGTTCCCCTGGAAATCACTAATACGTATGAAAACGTGTTTTACAGTATTCTGGCTCCCAGGATCGCTATCGGGAAAGGAAGACAAGTATTTCCTACGGAAAATGACACGAGGAATCGTACGCTGCCGGCAGAATTCAAATCCGAGCCTCCGTGCCTCTGGAAATCACTAATATGTATGAAAACGTGTTGTACAGTATTCTGGCTCCCAGGATCGCTATCTGGACATGAAGACAAGTATTTCCTACGTAAAATGACACGAGCAATCGTACGCTGCCGGCAGAATTCAAATCCGAGCCTCTGTTCCCCTGGAAATCACTAATATGTATGAAAACGTGTTTTACACTATTCTGGCCCCCAGGATCGCTATCGGGAAAGGAAGACAAGTATTTCCTACGTAAAATGACACGAGCAATCGTACGCTGCCGGCAGAATTCAAATCCGAGCCTCTGTTCCCCTGGAAATCACTAATATGTATGAAAACGTGTTGTACAGTATTCTGGCTCCCAGGATCGCTATATGGACATGAAGACAAGTATTTCCTACGGAAAATGACACGAGGAATCGTACGCTGCCGGCAGAATTCAAATCCGAGCCTCCGTGCCTCTGGAAATCACTAATATGTATGAAAACGTGTTGTACAGTATTCTGGCTCCCAGGATCGCTATATGGACATAAAGACAAGTATTTCCTACGGAAAATGACACGAGGAATCGTACGCTGCCGGCAGAATTCAAATCCGAGCCTCCGTGCCTCTGGAAATCACTAATATGTATGAAAACGTCTTTTACAGTATTCTGGTTCCCAGCATCGCTATCTGGACATGAAGACAAGTATTTCCTACGTAAAATGACACGAGCAATCGTACGCTGCCGGCAGAATTCAAATCGGAGCCTCCGTTCCCCTGGAAATCACTAATATGTATGAAAACGTGTTTTACTGTATTCTGGCTCCCAGGATCGCTATCTGGACATGAAGACAAGTATTTCCTACGTAAAATGACACGAGCAATCGTACGCTGCCGGCAGAATTCAAATCCGAGCCTCCGTTCCCCTGGAAATCACTAATATGTATGAAAACGTGTTTTACACTACTCTGGCCCCCAGGATCGCTATCGGGAAAGGAAGACAAGTATTTCCTACGTAAAATGACACGAGGAATCGTACGCTGCCGGCAGAATTCAAATCCGAGCCTCCGTGCCTCTGGAAATCACTAATATGTATGAAAACGTGTTGTACAGTATTCTGGCTCCCAGGATCGCTATCTGTACATGAAGACAAGTATTTCCTACGTAAAATGACACGAGCAATCGTACGCTGCCGTCAGAATTCAAATCCGAGCCTCCGTTCCCCTGGAAATCACTAATATGTATGAAAACGTGTTTTACACTATTCTGGCCCCCAGGATCGCTATCGGGAAAGGAAGACAAGTATTTCCTACGTAAAATGACACGAGGAATCGTACGCTGCCGGCAGAATTCAAATCCGAGCCTCCGTTCCCCTGGAAATCACTAATATGTATGAAAACGTGTTTTACAGTATTCTGACCCCCAGGATCGCTATCGGGAAAGGAAGACAAGTATTTCCTACGTAAAATGACACGAGCAATCGTACGCTGCCGGCAGAATTCAAATCCGAGCCTCTGTTCCCCTGGAAATCACTAATATGTATGAAAACGAGTTGTACAGTATTCTGGCTCCCAGGATCGCTATCGGGAAAAGAAGACAAGTATTTCCTACGGAAAATGACACGAGGAATCGTACGCTGCCGGCAGAATTCAAATCCGAGCCTCCGTTCCCCTGGAAATCACTAATATGTATGAAAACGTGTTTTACAGTATTCTGACCCCCAGGATCGCTATCGGGAAAGGAAGACAAGTATTTCCTACGTAAAATGACACGAGCAATCGTACGCTGCCGGCAGAATTCAAATCCGAGCCTCTGTTCCCCTGGAAATCACTAATATGTATGAAAACGTGTTGTACAGTATTCTGGCTCCCAGGATCGCTATCGGGAAAAGAAGACAAGTATTTCCTACGGAAAATGACACGAGGAATCGTACGCTGCCGGCAGAATTCAAATCCGAGCCTCCGTTCCCCTGGAAATCACTAATATGTATGAAAACGTGTTTTACAGTATTCTGACCCCCAGGATCGCTATCGGGAAAGGAAGACAAGTATTTCCTACGTAAAATGACACGAGGAATCGTACGCTGCCGGCAGAATTCAAATCCGAGCCTCCGTTCCCCTGGAAATCACTAATATGTATGAAAACGTGTTGTACAGTATTCTGGCTCCCAGGATCGCTATATGGACATAAAGACAAGTATTTCCTACGGAAAATGACACGAGGAATCGTACGCTGCCGGCAGAATTCAAATCCGTGCCTCCGTTCCCCTGGAAATCACTAATATGTATGAAAACGTGTTGTACAGTATTCTGGCTCCCAGGATCGCTATATGGACATAAAGACAAGTATTTCCTACGTAAAATGACACGAGCAATCGTACGCTGCCGGCAGAATTCAAATCCGAGCCTCTGTTCCCCTGGAAATCACTAATATGTATGAAAACGTGTTTTACACTATTCTGGCTCCCAGGATCGCTATCGGGAAACGAAGACAAGTATTTCCTACGTAAAATGACACGAGCAATCGTAAGCTGCCGTCAGAATTCAAATCCGAGCCTCCGTTCCCCTGGAAATCACTAATATGTGTGAAAACGTGTTCTACACTACTCTGGCCCCCAGGATCGCTATCGGGAAAGGAGGACAAGTATTTCCTACGTAAAATGACACGAGCAATCGTACGCTGCCGGCAGAATTCAAATCCGAGCCTCTGTTCCCCTGGAAATCACTAATATGTATGAAAACGTGTTTTACACTATTCTGGCCCCCAGGATCGCTATCTGGACATGAAGACAAGTATTTCCTACGTAAAATGACACAAGCAATCGTACGCTGCCGGCAGAATTCAAATCCGAGCCTCTGTTCCCCTGGAAATCACTAATATGTATGAAAACATGTTTTACACTATTCTGGCTCCCAGGATCGCTATCGGGAAACGAAGACAAGTATTTCCTACGTAAAATGACACGAGCAATCGTACGCTGCCGGCAGAATTCAAATCCGAGCCTCTGTTCCCCTGGAAATCACTAATATGTATGAAAACGTGTTTTACACTATTCTGGCCCCCAGGATCGCTATCTGGACATGAAGACAAGTATTTCCTACGTAAAATGACACAAGCAATCGTACGCTGCCGGCAGAATTCAAATCCGAGCCTCTGTTCCCCTGGAAATCACTAATATGTATGAAAACATGTTTTACACTATTCTGGCTCCCAGGATCGCTATCGGGAAACGAAGACAAGTATTTCCTACGTAAAATGACACGAGGAATCGTACGCTGCCGGCAGAATTCAAATCCGAGCCTCCGTGCCTCTGGAAATCACTAATATGTATGAAAACGTGTTGTACAGTATTCTGGCTCCCAGGATCGCTATCGGGAAAGGAAGACAAGTATTTCCTACTGAAAATGACACGAGGAATCGTACGCTGCCGGCAGAATTCAAATCCGAGCCTCCGTGCCTCTGGAAATCACTAATATGTATGAAAACGTGTTTTACACTATTCTGGGTCCCAGGATCGCTAACGGGAAACGAAGACAAGTATTTCCTACGTAAATTGACACGAGGAATCGTACACTGCCGGCAGAATTCAAATCCGAGGCTCCGTTCCCCTGGAAATCACTAATATGTATGAAAACGTGTTTTACACTATTCTGGCCCCCAGGATCGCTATCGGGAAAGGAAGACAAGTATTTCCTACGTAAAATGACACGAGCAATCGTACGCTGCCGGCAGAATTCAAATCCGAGCCTCCGTTCCCCTGGAAATCACTAATATGTATGAAAACGTGTTTTACTGTATTCTGGCTCCCAGGATCGCTATCTGGACATGCAGACAAGTATTTCCTACGTAAAATGACACGAGCAATCGTACGCTGCGGTCAGAATTCAAATCCGAGCCTCCGTTCCCCTGGAAATCACTAATATGTATGAAAACGTGTTTTACTGTATTCTGGCTCCCAGGATCGCTATCTGGACATGAAGACAAGTATTTCCTACGTAAAATGACACGAGCAATCGTACGCTGCCGGCAGAATTCAAATCCGAGCCTCCGTTCCCCTGGAAATCACTAATATGTATGAAAACGTGTTTTACACTACTCTGGCCCCCAGGATCGCTATCGGGAAAGGAAGACAAGTATTTCCTACGTAAAATGACACGAGGAATCGTACGCTGCCGGCAGAATTCAAATCCGAGCCTCCGTGCCTCTGGAAATCACTAATATGTATGAAAACGTGTTGTACAGTATTCTGGCTCCCAGGATCGCTATATGGACATGAAGACAAGTATTTCCTACGTAAAATGACACGAGGAATCGTACGCTGCCGGCAGAATTCAAATCCGAGCCTCCGTGCCTCTGGAAATCACTAATATGTATGAAAACGTGTTGTACAGTATTCTGGCTCCCAGGATCGCTATCTGGACATGAAGACAAGTATTTCCTACGTAAAATGACACGAGCAATCGTACGCTGCCGTCAGAATTCAAATCCGAGCCTCCGTTCCCCTGGAAATCACTAATATGTATGAAAACGTGTTTTACACTATTCTGGCCCCCAGGATCGCTATCGGGAAAGGAAGACAAGTATTTCCTACGTAAAATGACACGAGGAATCGTACGCTGCCGGTAGAATTCAAATCCGAGCCTCCGTGCCTCTGGAAATCACTAATATGTATGAAAACGTGTTGTACAGTATTCTGGCTCCCAGGATCGCTATCTGGACATGAAGACAAGTATTTCCTACGTAAAATGACACGAGCAATCGTAAGCTGCCGTCAGAATTCAAATCCGAGCCTCCGTTCCCCTGGAAATCACTAATATGTGTGAAAACGTGTTCTACACTACTCTGGCCCCCAGGATCGCTATCGGGAAAGGAGGACAAGTATTTCCTACGTAAATTGACGCGAGGAATCGTACGCTGCCGGCAGAATTCAAATCCGTGCCTCCGTTCCCCTGGAAATCACTAATATGTATGAAAACGTGTTTTACAGTATTCTGGCCCCCAGGATCGCTATCGGGAAAGGAAGACAAGTATTTCCTACGTAAAATGACACGAGCAATCGTACGCTGCCGGTAGAATTCAAATCCGAGCCTCTGTTCCCCTGGAAATCACTAATATGTATGAAAACGTGTTTTACACTATTCTGGCCCCCAGGATCGCTATCTGGACATGAAGACAAGTATTTCCTACGTAAAATGACACAAGCAATCGTACGCTGCCGGCAGAATTCAAATCCGTGCCTCCGTTCCCCTGGAAATCACTAATATGTATGAAAACGTGTTGTACAGTATTCTGGCTCCCAGGATCGCTATATGGACATAAAGACAAGTATTTCCTACGGAAAATGACACGAGGAATCGTACGCTGCCGGCAGAATTCAAATCCGAGCCTCCGTGCCTCTGGAAATCACTAATATGTATGAAAACGTGTTGTACAGTATTCTGGCTCCCAGGATCGCTATCGGGAAAAGAAGACAAGTATTTCCTACGTAAAATGACACGAGGAATCGTACGCTGCCGGCAGAATTCAAATCCGAGCCTCCGTTCCCCTGGAAATCACTAATATGTATGAAAACGTCTTTTACAGTATTCTGGTTCCCAGCATCGCTATTTGGACATGAAGACAAGTATTTCCTACGTAAAATGACACGAGCAATCGTACGCTGCCGGCAGAATTCAAATCCGAGCCTCTGTTCCCCTGGAAATCACTAATATGTATGAAAACGTGTTTTACACTATTCTGGCTCCCAGGATCGCTATCGGGAAACGAAGACAAGTATTTCCTACGTAAAATGACACGAGGAATCGTACGCTGCCGGCAGAATTCAAATCCGAGCCTCCGTGCCTCTGGAAATCACTAATATGTATGAAAACGTGTTTTACACTATTCTGGCCCCCAGGATCGCTATCGGGAAAGGAAGACAAGTATTTCCTACGTAAAATGACACGAGGAATCGTACGCTGCCGGCAGAATTCAAATCCGAGCCTCCGTTCCCCTGGAAATCACTAATATGTATGAAAACGTGTTTTACTGTATTCTGGCTGCCAGGATCGCTATCTGGACTTGAAGACAAGTATTTCTGACGTAAAATGACACGAGCAATCGTACGCTGCCGGCAGAATTCAAATCCGTGCCTCCGTTCCCCTGGAAATCACTAATATGTATGAAAACGTGTTTTACACTATTCTGGCTCCCAGGATCGCTATCGGGAAACGAAGACAAGTATTTCCTACGTAAAATGACACGAGGAATCGTACGCTGCCGGCAGAATTCAAATCCGAGCCTCCGTGCCTCTGGAAATCACTAATATGTATGAAAACGTGTTGTACAGTATTCTGGCTCCCAGGATCGCTATCGGGAAAGGAAGACAAGTATTTCCTACGTAAAATGACACGAGGAATCGTACGCTGCCGGCAGAATTCAAATCCGAGCCTCCGTTCCCCTGGAAATCACTAATATGTATGAAAACGTGTTCTACACTACTCTGGCCCCCAGGATCGCTATCGGGAAAGGAAGACAAGTATTTCCTACGGAAAATGACACGAGGAATCGTACGCTGCCGGCAGAATTCAAATCCGTGCCTCCGTTCCCCTGGAAATCACTAATATGTATGAAAACGTGTTTTACAGTATTCTGGCCCCCAGGATCGCTATCTGGACATGAAGACAAGTATTTCCTACGTAAAATGACACAAGCAATCGTACGCTGCCGGCAGAATTCAAATCCGTGCCTCCGTTCCCCTGGAAATCACTAATATGTATGAAAACGTGTTGTACAGTATTCTGGCTCCCAGGATCGCTATATGGACATAAAGACAAGTATTTCCTACGGAAAATGACACGAGGAATCGTACGCTGCCGGCAGAATTCAAATCCGAGCCTCCGTGCCTCTGGAAATCACTAATATGTATGAAAACGTGTTGTACAGTATTCTGGCTCCCAGGATCGCTATCGGGAAAAGAAGACAAGTATTTCCTACGTAAAATGACACGAGGAATCGTACGCTGCCGGCAGAATTCAAATCCGAGCCTCCGTTCCCCTGGAAATCACTAATATGTATGAAAACGTCTTTTACAGTATTCTGGTTCCCAGCATCGCTATTTGGACATGAAGACAAGTATTTCCTACGTAAAATGACACGAGCAATCGTACGCTGCCGGCAGAATTCAAATCCGAGCCTCCGTTCCCCTGGAAATCACTAATATGTATGAAAACGTGTTTTACACTATTCTGGGTCCCAGGATCGCTATCGGGAAACGAAGACAAGTATTTCCTACGTAAATTGACACGAGCAATCGTACGCTGCCGGCAGAATTCAAATCCGTGCCTCCGTTCCCCTGGAAATCACTAATATGTATGAAAACGTGTTATACAGGATTCTGGCCCCCAGGATCGCTATCGGGAAAGGAAGACAAGTATTTCCTACGTAAAATGACACGAGCAATCGTACGCTGCCGGCAGAATTCAAATCCGAGCCTCTGTTCCCCTGGAAATCACTAATATGTATGAAAACATGTTTTACACTATTCTGGCTCCCAGGATCGCTATCGGGAAACGAAGACAAGTATTTCCTACGTAAAATGACACGAGCAATCGTACGCTGCCGGCAGAATTCAAATCCGAGCCTCTGTTCCCCTGGAAATCACTAATATGTATGAAAACATGTTTTACACTATTCTGGCTCCCAGGATCGCTATCGGGAAACGAAGACAAGTATTTCCTACGTAAAATGACACGAGGAATCGTACGCTGCCGGCAGAATTCAAATCCGAGCCTCCGTTCCCCTGGAAATCACTAATATGTATGAAAACGTGTTTTACACTATTCTGGGTCCCAGGATCGCTATCGGGAAACGAAGACAAGTATTTCCTACGTAAATTGACACAAGCAATCGTACGCTGCCGGCAGAATTCAAATCCGTGCCTCCGTTCCCCTGGAAATCACTAATATGTATGAAAACGTGTTGTACAGTATTCTGGCTCCCAGGATCGCTATATGGACATAAAGACAAGTATTTCCTACGGAAAATGACACGAGGAATCGTACGCTGCCGGCAGAATTCAAATCCGAGCCTCCGTGCCTCTGGAAATCACTAATATGTATGAAAACGTGTTGTACAGTATTCTGGCTCCCAGGATCGCTATCGGGAAAAGAAGACAAGTATTTCCTACGTAAAATGACACGAGGAATCGTACGCTGCCGGCAGAATTCAAATCCGAGCCTCCGTTCCCCTGGAAATCACTAATATGTATGAAAACGTGTTCTACACTATTCTGGGTCCCAGGATCGCTATCTGGACTTGAAGACAAGTATTTCTGACGTAAAATGACACGAGCAATCGTACGCTGCCGGCAGAATTCAAATCCGTGCCTCCGTTCCCCTGGAAATCACTAATATGTATGAAAACGTGTTTTACACTATTCTGGCTCCCAGGATCGCTATCGGGAAACGAAGACAAGTATTTCCTACGTAAAATGACACGAGGAATCGTACGCTGCCGGCAGAATTCAAATCCGAGCCTCCGTGCCTCTGGAAATCACTAATATGTATGAAAACGTGTTGTACAGTATTCTGGCTCCCAGGATCGCTATCGGGAAAGGAAGACAAGTATTTCCTACGTAAAATGACACGAGGAATCGTACGCTGCCGGCAGAATTCAAATCCGAGCCTCCGTTCCCCTGGAAATCACTAATATGTATGAAAACGTGTTCTACACTACTCTGGCCCCCAGGATCGCTATCGGGAAAGGAAGACAAGTATTTCCTACGGAAAATGACACGAGGAATCGTACGCTGCCGGCAGAATTCAAATCCGTGCCTCCGTTCCCCTGGAAATCACTAATATGTATGAAAACGTGTTTTACAGTATTCTGGCCCCCAGGATCGCTATCGGGAAAGGAAGACAAGTATTTCCTACGTAAAATGACACGAGGAATCGTACGCTGCCGGCAGAATTCAAATCCGAGCCTCCGTTCCCCTGGAAATCACTAATATGTATGAAAACGTGTTTTACACTATTCTGGGTCCCAGGATCGCTATCGGGAAACGAAGACAAGTATTTCCTACGTAAATTGACACAAGCAATCGTACGCTGCCGGCAGAATTCAAATCCGTGCCTCCGTTCCCCTGGAAATCACTAATATGTATGAAAACGTGTTGTACAGTATTCTGGCTCCCAGGATCGCTATATGGACATAAAGACAAGTATTTCCTACGGAAAATGACACGAGGAATCGTACGCTGCCGGCAGAATTCAAATCCGAGCCTCCGTGCCTCTGGAAATCACTAATATGTATGAAAACGTGTTGTACAGTATTCTGGCTCCCAGGATCGCTATCGGGAAAAGAAGACAAGTATTTCCTACGTAAAATGACACGAGGAATCGTACGCTGCCGGCAGAATTCAAATCCGAGCCTCCGTTCCCCTGGAAATCACTAATATGTATGAAAACGTCTTTTACAGTATTCTGGTTCCCAGCATCGCTATTTGGACATGAAGACAAGTATTTCCTACGTAAAATGACACGAGGAATCGTACGCTGCCGGCAGAATTCAAATCCGAGCCTCCGTTCCCCTGGAAATCACTAATATGTATGAAAACGTGTTTTACACTATTCTGGGTCCCAGGATCGCTATCGGGAAACGAAGACAAGTATTTCCTACGTAAATTGACACGAGCAATCGTACGCTGCCGGCAGAATTCAAATCCGTGCCTCCGTTCCCCTGGAAATCACTAATATGTATGAAAACGTGTTATACAGGATTCTGGCCCCCAGGATCGCTATCGGGAAAGGAAGACAAGTATTTCCTACGTAAAATGACACGAGCAATCGTACGCTGCCGGCAGAATTCAAATCCGAGCCTCTGTTCCCCTGGAAATCACTAATATGTATGAAAACATGTTTTACACTATTCTGGCTCCCAGGATCGCTATCGGGAAACGAAGACAAGTATTTCCTACGTAAAATGACACGAGGAATCGTACGCTGCCGGCAGAATTCAAATCCGAGCCTCCGTTCCCCTGGAAATCACTAATATGTATGAAAACGTGTTTTACACTATTCTGGGTCCCAGGATCGCTATCGGGAAACGAAGACAAGTATTTCCTACGTAAATTGACACGAGCAATCGTACGCTGCCGGCAGAATTCAAATCCGTGCCTCCGTTCCCCTGGAAATCACTAATATGTATGAAAACGTGTTATACAGGATTCTGGCCCCCAGGATCGCTATCGGGAAAGGAAGACAAGTATTTCCTACGTAAAATGACACGAGCAATCGTACGCTGCCGGCAGAATTCAAATCCGAGCCTCCGTTACTCTGGAAATCACTAATATGTATGAAAACGTGTTTTACACTATTCTGGGTCCCAGGATCGCTATCGGGAAAGGAAGACAAGTATTTCCTACGTAAAATGACACGAGGAATCGTACGCTGCCGGCAGAATTCAAATCCGAGCCTCCGTGCCTCTGGAAATCACTAATATGTATGAAAACGTGTTGTACAGTATTCTGGCTCCCAGGATCGCTATATGGACATGAAGACAAGTATTTCCTACGGAAAATGACACGAGGAATCGTACGCTGCCGGCAGAATTCAAATCCGAGCCTCCGTGCCTCTGGAAATCACTAATATGTATGAAAACGTGTTGTACAGTATTCTGGCTCCCAGGATCGCTATCTGGACATGAAGACAAGTATTTCCTACGTAAAATGACACGAGGAATCGTACGCTGCCGTCAGAATTCAAATCCGAGCCTCCGTTCCCCTGGAAATCACTAATATGTATGAAAACGTGTTGTACAGTATTCTGGCTTCCAGGATCGCTATCGGGAAATGAATACAAGTATTTCCTACGTAAAATGACACGAGGAATCGTACGCTGCCTGCAGAATTCAAATCCGAGCCTCCGTTCCCCTGGAAATCACTAATATGTATGAAAACGTCTTTTACAGTATTCTGGTTCCCAGCATCGCTATCTGGACATGAAGACAAGTATTTCCTACGTAAAATGACACGAGCAATCGTACGCTGCCGGCAGAATTCAAATCGGAGCCTCCGTTCCCCTGGAAATCACTAATATGTATGAAAACGTGTTTTACTGTATTCTGGCTCCCAGGATCGCTATCTGGACATGAAGACAAGTATTTCCTACGTAAAATGACACGAGCAATCGTACGCTGCCGGCAGAATTCAAATCCGAGCCTCCGTTCCCCTGGAAATCACTAATATGTATGAAAACGTGTTTTACACTACTCTGGCCCCCAGGATCGCTATCGGGAAAGGAAGACAAGTATTTCCTACGTAAAAGGACACGAGGAATCGTACGCTGCCGGCAGAATTCAAATCCGAGCCTCCGTGCCTCTGGAAATCACTAATATGTATGAAAACGTGTTGTACAGTATTCTGGCTCCCAGGATCGCTATATGGACATGAAGACAAGTATTTCCTACGTAAAATGACACGAGGAATCGTACGCTGCCGACAGAATTCAAATCCGAGCCTCCGTGCCTCTGGAAATCACTAATATGTATGAAAACGTGTTGTACAGTATTCTGGCTCCCAGGATCGCTATCTGGACATGAAGACAAGTATTTCCTACGTAAAATGACACGAGCAATCGTACGCTGCCGTCAGAATTCAAATCGGAGCCTCCGTTCCCCTGGAAATCACTAATATGTGTGAAAACGTGTTTTACTGTATTCTGGTTCCCAGCATCGCTATCTGGAAAGGAAGACAAGTATTTCCTACGGAAAATGACACGAGGAATCGTACGCTGCCGGCAGAATTCAAATCCGAGCCTCCGTTCCCCTGGAAATCACTAATACGTATGAAAACGTGTTTTACAGTATTCTGGCTCCCAGGATCGCTATCGGGAAAGGAAGACAAGTATTTCCTACGGAAAATGACACGAGGAATCGTACGCTGCCGGCAGAATTCAAATCCGAGCCTCCGTGCCTCTGGAAATCACTAATATGTATGAAAACGTGTTTTACAGTATTCTGGCCCCCAGGATCGCTATCGGGAAAGGAAGACAAGTATTTCCTACGTAAAATGACACGAGCAATCGTACGCTGCCGGCAGAATTCAAATCCGAGCCTCTGTTCCCCTGGAAATCACTAATATGTATGAAAACGTGTTTTACACTATTCTGGCCCCCAGGATCGCTATCTGGACATGAAGACAAGTATTTCCTACGTAAAATGACACAAGCAATCGTACGCTGCCGGCAGAATTCAAATCCGAGCCTCTGTTCCCCTGGAAATCACTAATATGTATGAAAACATGTTTTACACTATTCTGGCTCCCAGGATCGCTATCGGGAAACGAAGACAAGTATTTCCTACGTAAAATGACACGAGGAATCGTACGCTGCCGGCAGAATTCAAATCCGAGCCTCCGTTCCCCTGGAAATCACTAATATGTATGAAAACGTGTTTTACACTATTCTGGGTCCCAGGATCGCTATCGGGAAACGAAGACAAGTATTTCCTACGTAAATTGACACGAGCAATCGTACGCTGCCGGCAGAATTCAAATCCGTGCCTCCGTTCCCCTGGAAATCACTAATATGTATGAAAACGTGTTATACAGGATTCTGGCCCCCAGGATCGCTATCGGGAAAGGAAGACAAGTATTTCCTACGGAAAATGACACGAGGAATCGTACGCTGCCGGCAGAATTCAAATCCGAGCCTCCGTTCCCCTGGAAATCACTAATACGTATGAAAACGTGTTTTACAGTATTCTGGCTCCCAGGATCGCTATCTGGACATGAAGACAAGTATTTCCTACGTAAAATGACACGAGCAATCGTACGCTGCCGGCAGAATTCAAATCGGAGCCTCCGTTCCCCTGGAAATCACTAATATGTATGAAAACGTGTTTTACACTATTCTGGGTCCCAGGATCGCTATCGGGAAACGAAGACAAGTATTTCCTACGTAAATTGACACGAGCAATCGTACGCTGCCGGCAGAATTCAAATCCGTGCCTCCGTTCCCCTGGAAATCACTAATATGTATGAAAACGTGTTATACAGGATTCTGGCCCCCAGGATCGCTATCGGGAAAGGAAGACAAGTATTTCCTACGTAAAATGACACGAGCAATCGTACGCTGCCGGCAGAATTCAAATCCGAGCCTCTGTTCCCCTGGAAATCACTAATATGTATGAAAACGTGTTTTACACTATTCTGGGTCCCAGGATCGCTATCGGGAAAGGAAGACAAGTATTTCCTACGTAAAATGACACGAGGAATCGTACGCTGCCGGCAGAATTCAAATCCGAGCCTCCGTGCCTCTGGAAATCACTAATATGTATGAAAACGTGTTGTACAGTATTCTGGCTCCCAGGATCGCTATATGGACATGAAGACAAGTATTTCCTACGGAAAATGACACGAGGAATCGTACGCTGCCGGCAGAATTCAAATCCGAGCCTCCGTGCCTCTGGAAATCACTAATATGTATGAAAACGTGTTGTACAGTATTCTGGCTCCCAGGATCGCTATCTGGACATGAAGACAAGTATTTCCTACGTAAAATGACACGAGGAATCGTACGCTGCCGTCAGAATTCAAATCCGAGCCTCCGTTCCCCTGGAAATCACTAATATGTATGAAAACGTGTTGTACAGTATTCTGGCTTCCAGGATCGCTATCGGGAAATGAATACAAGTATTTCCTACGTAAAATGACACGAGGAATCGTACGCTGCCTGCAGAATTCAAATCCGAGCCTCCGTTCCCCTGGAAATCACTAATATGTATGAAAACGTCTTTTACAGTATTCTGGTTCCCAGCATCGCTATCTGGACATGAAGACAAGTATTTCCTACGTAAAATGACACGAGCAATCGTACGCTGCCGGCAGAATTCAAATCGGAGCCTCCGTTCCCCTGGAAATCACTAATATGTATGAAAACGTGTTTTACTGTATTCTGGCTCCCAGGATCGCTATCTGGACATGAAGACAAGTATTTCCTACGTAAAATGACACGAGCAATCGTACGCTGCCGGCAGAATTCAAATCCGAGCCTCCGTTCCCCTGGAAATCACTAATATGTATGAAAACGTGTTTTACACTACTCTGGCCCCCAGGATCGCTATCGGGAAAGGAAGACAAGTATTTCCTACGTAAAATGACACGAGGAATCGTACGCTGCCGGCAGAATTCAAATCCGAGCCTCCGTGCCTCTGGAAATCACTAATATGTATGAAAACGTGTTGTACAGTATTCTGGCTCCCAGGATCGCTATATGGACATGAAGACAAGTATTTCCTACGTAAAATGACACGAGGAATCGTACGCTGCCGACAGAATTCAAATCCGAGCCTCCGTGCCTCTGGAAATCACTAATATGTATGAAAACGTGTTGTACAGTATTCTGGCTCCCAGGATCGCTATCTGGACATGAAGACAAGTATTTCCTACGTAAAATGACACGAGCAATCGTACGCTGCCGTCAGAATTCAAATCGGAGCCTCCGTTCCCCTGGAAATCACTAATATGTGTGAAAACGTGTTTTACTGTATTCTGGTTCCCAGCATCGCTATCTGGAAAGGAAGACAAGTATTTCCTACGGAAAATGACACGAGGAATCGTACGCTGCCGGCAGAATTCAAATCCGAGCCTCCGTTCCCCTGGAAATCACTAATACGTATGAAAACGTGTTTTACAGTATTCTGGCTCCCAGGATCGCTATCGGGAAAGGAAGACAAGTATTTCCTACGGAAAATGACACGAGGAATCGTACGCTGCCGGCAGAATTCAAATCCGAGCCTCCGTGCCTCTGGAAATCACTAATATGTATGAAAACGTGTTTTACAGTATTCTGGCCCCCAGGATCGCTATCGGGAAAGGAAGACAAGTATTTCCTACGTAAAATGACACGAGCAATCGTACGCTGCCGGCAGAATTCAAATCCGAGCCTCCGTTCCCCTGGAAATCACTAATATGTATGAAAACGTGTTTTACACTATTCTGGCCCCCAGGATCGCTATCTGGACATGAAGACAAGTATTTCCTACGTAAAATGACACAAGCAATCGTACGCTGCCGGCAGAATTCAAATCCGAGCCTCTGTTCCCCTGGAAATCACTAATATGTATGAAAACATGTTTTACACTATTCTGGCTCCCAGGATCGCTATCGGGAAACGAAGACAAGTATTTCCTACGTAAAATGACACGAGGAATCGTACGCTGCCGGCAGAATTCAAATCCGAGCCTCCGTTCCCCTGGAAATCACTAATATGTATGAAAACGTGTTTTACACTATTCTGGGTCCCAGGATCGCTATCGGGAAACGAAGACAAGTATTTCCTACGTAAATTGACACGAGCAATCGTACGCTGCCGGCAGAATTCAAATCCGTGCCTCCGTTCCCCTGGAAATCACTAATATGTATGAAAACGTGTTATACAGGATTCTGGCCCCCAGGATCGCTATCGGGAAAGGAAGACAAGTATTTCCTACGGAAAATGACACGAGGAATCGTACGCTGCCGGCAGAATTCAAATCCGAGCCTCCGTTCCCCTGGAAATCACTAATACGTATGAAAACGTGTTTTACAGTATTCTGGCTCCCAGGATCGCTATCTGGACATGAAGACAAGTATTTCCTACGTAAAATGACACGAGCAATCGTACGCTGCCGGCAGAATTCAAATCGGAGCCTCCGTTCCCCTGGAAATCACTAATATGTATGAAAACGTGTTTTACTGTATTCTGGCTCCCAGGATCGCTATCTGGACATGAAGACAAGTATTTCCTACGTAAAATGACACGAGCAATCGTACGCTGCCGGCAGAATTCAAATCCGAGCCTCCGTGCCTCTGGAAATCACTAATATGTATGAAAACGTGTTGTACAGTATTCTGGCTCCCAGGATCGCTATCTGGACATGAAGACAAGTATTTCCTACGTAAAATGACACGAGCAATCGTACGCTGCCGTCAGAATTCAAATTCGAGCCTCCGTTCCCCTGGAAATCACTAATATGTATGAAAACGTGTTTTACACTATTCTGGCCCCCAGGATCGCTATCGGGAAAGGAGGACAAGTATTTCCTACGTAAAATGACACGAGGAATCGTACGCTGCCGGCAGAATTCAAATCCGAGCCTCCGTTCCCCTGGAAATCACTAATATGTATGAAAACGTGTTTTACTGTATTCTGGCTCCCAGGATCGCTATCTGGACTTGAAGACAAGTATTTCGTACGTAAAATGACACGAGCAATCGTACGCTGCCGGCAGAATTCAAATCCGTGCCTCCGTTCCCCTGGAAATCACTAATATGTATGAAAACGTGTTTTACACTATTCTGGCCCCCAGGATCGCTATCTGGACATGAAGACAAGTATTTCCTACGTAAAATGACACAAGCAATCGTACGCTGCCGGCAGAATTCAAATCCGAGCCTCTGTTCCCCTGGAAATCACTAATATGTATGAAAACATGTTTTACACTATTCTGGCTCCCAGGATCGCTATCGGGAAACGAAGACAAGTATTTCCTACGTAAAATGACACGAGGAATCGTACGCTGCCGGCAGAATTCAAATCCGAGCCTCCGTTCCCCTGGAAATCACTAATATGTATGAAAACGTGTTTTACACTATTCTGGGTCCCAGGATCGCTATCGGGAAACGAAGACAAGTATTTCCTACGTAAATTGACACGAGCAATCGTACGCTGCCGGCAGAATTCAAATCCGTGCCTCCGTTCCCCTGGAAATCACTAATATGTATGAAAACGTGTTATACAGGATTCTGGCCCCCAGGATCGCTATCGGGAAAGGAAGACAAGTATTTCCTACGGAAAATGACACGAGGAATCGTACGCTGCCGGCAGAATTCAAATCCGAGCCTCCGTTCCCCTGGAAATCACTAATACGTATGAAAACGTGTTTTACAGTATTCTGGCTCCCAGGATCGCTATCTGGACATGAAGACAAGTATTTCCTACGTAAAATGACACGAGCAATCGTACGCTGCCGGCAGAATTCAAATCGGAGCCTCCGTTCCCCTGGAAATCACTAATATGTATGAAAACGTGTTTTACTGTATTCTGGCTCCCAGGATCGCTATCTGGACATGAAGACAAGTATTTCCTACGTAAAATGACACGAGCAATCGTACGCTGCCGGCAGAATTCAAATCCGAGCCTCCGTGCCTCTGGAAATCACTAATATGTATGAAAACGTGTTGTACAGTATTCTGGCTCCCAGGATCGCTATCTGGACATGAAGACAAGTATTTCCTACGTAAAATGACACGAGCAATCGTACGCTGCCGTCAGAATTCAAATTCGAGCCTCCGTTCCCCTGGAAATCACTAATATGTATGAAAACGTGTTTTACACTATTCTGGCCCCCAGGATCGCTATCGGGAAAGGAGGACAAGTATTTCCTACGTAAAATGACACGAGGAATCGTACGCTGCCGGCAGAATTCAAATCCGAGCCTCCGTTCCCCTGGAAATCACTAATATGTATGAAAACGTGTTTTACTGTATTCTGGCTCCCAGGATCGCTATCTGGACTTGAAGACAAGTATTTCGTACGTAAAATGACACGAGCAATCGTACGCTGCCGGCAGAATTCAAATCCGTGCCTCCGTTCCCCTGGAAATCACTAATATGTATGAAAACGTGTTGTACAGTATTCTGGCTCCCAGGATCGCTATCTGGACATGAAGACAAGTATTTCCTACGTAAAATGACACGAGCAATCGTACGCTGCCGTCAGAATTCAAATCGGAGCCTCCGTTCCCCTGGAAATCACTAATATGTGTGAAAACGTGTTTTACTGTATTCTGGTTCCCAGCATCGCTATCTGGAAAGGAAGACAAGTATTTCCTACGGAAAATGACACGAGGAATCGTACGCTGCCGGCAGAATTCAAATCCGAGCCTCCGTTCCCCTGGAAATCACTAATACGTATGAAAACGTGTTTTACAGTATTCTGGCTCCCAGGATCGCTATCGGGAAAGGAAGACAAGTATTTCCTACGGAAAATGACACGAGGAATCGTACGCTGCCGGCAGAATTCAAATCCGAGCCTCCGTGCCTCTGGAAATCACTAATATGTATGAAAACGTGTTTTACAGTATTCTGGCCCCCAGGATCGCTATCGGGAAAGGAAGACAAGTATTTCCTACGTAAAATGACACGAGCAATCGTACGCTGCCGGCAGAATTCAAATCCGAGCCTCTGTTCCCCTGGAAATCACTAATATGTATGAAAACGTGTTTTACACTATTCTGGCCCCCAGGATCGCTATCTGGACATGAAGACAAGTATTTCCTACGTAAAATGACACAAGCAATCGTACGCTGCCGGCAGAATTCAAATCCGAGCCTCCGTTCCCCTGGAAATCACTAATATGTATGAAAACATGTTTTACACTATTCTGGCTCCCAGGATCGCTATCGGGAAACGAAGACAAGTATTTCCTACGTAAAATGACACGAGGAATCGTACGCTGCCGGCAGAATTCAAATCCGAGCCTCCGTTCCCCTGGAAATCACTAATATGTATGAAAACGTGTTTTACACTATTCTGGGTCCCAGGATCGCTATCGGGAAACGAAGACAAGTATTTCCTACGTAAATTGACACGAGCAATCGTACGCTGCCGGCAGAATTCAAATCCGTGCCTCCGTTCCCCTGGAAATCACTAATATGTATGAAAACGTGTTATACAGGATTCTGGCCCCCAGGATCGCTATCGGGAAAGGAAGACAAGTATTTCCTACGTAAAATGACACGAGCAATCGTACGCTGCCGGCAGAATTCAAATCCGAGCCTCTGTTCCCCTGGAAATCACTAATATGTATGAAAACATGTTTTACACTATTCTGGCTCCCAGGATCGCTATCGGAAAACGAAGACAAGTATTTCCTACGTAAAATGACACGAGGAATCGTACGCTGCCGGCAGAATTCAAATCCGAGCCTCCGTTCCCCCGGAAATCACTAATATGTATGAAAACGTGTTTTACACTATTCTGGGTCCCAGGATCGCTATCGGGAAACGAAGACAAGTATTTCCTACGTAAATTGACACGAGCAATCGTACGCTGCCGGCAGAATTCAAATCCGTGCCTCCGTTCCCCTGGAAATCACTAATATGTATGAAAACGTGTTATACAGGATTCTGGCCCCCAGGATCGCTATCGGGAAAGGAAGACAAGTATTTCCTACGTAAAATGACACGAGCAATCGTACGCTGCCGGCAGAATTCAAATCCGAGCCTCTGTTCCCCTGGAAATCACTAATATGTATGAAAACGTGTTTTACACTATTCTGGGTCCCAGGATCGCTATCGGGAAAGGAAGACAAGTATTTCCTACGTAAAATGACACGAGGAATCGTACGCTGCCGGCAGAATTCAAATCCGAGCCTCCGTGCCTCTGGAAATCACTAATATGTATGAAAACGTGTTGTACAGTATTCTGGCTCCCAGGATCGCTATATGGACATGAAGACAAGTATTTCCTACGGAAAATGACACGAGGAATCGTACGCTGCCGGCAGAATTCAAATCCGAGCCTCCGTGCCTCTGGAAATCACTAATATGTATGAAAACGTGTTGTACAGTATTCTGGCTCCCAGGATCGCTATCGGGAAAGGAAGACAAGTATTTCCTACGGAAAATGACACGAGGAATCGTACGCTGCCGTCAGAATTCAAATCCGAGCCTCCGTTCCCCTGGAAATTACTAATATGTATGAAAACATGTTTTACAGTATTCTGGCTCCCAGGATCGCTATATGGACATGAAGACAAGTATTTCCTACGGAAAATGACACGAGGAATCGTACGCTGCCGGCAGAATTCAAATCGGAGCCTCCGTTCCCCTGGAAATCACTAATATGTATGAAAACGTGTTTTACTGTATTCTGGCCCCCAGGATCGCCATCGGGAAAGGAAGACAAGTATTTCCTACGGAAAATGACACGAGGAATCGTACGCTGCCGGCAGAATTCAAATCCGAGCCTCCGTTCCCCTGGAAATCACTAATACGTATGAAAACGTGTTTTACAGTATTCTGGCTCCCAGGATCGCTATCGGGAAAGGAAGACAAGTATTTCCTACGGAAAATGACACGAGGAATCGTACGCTGCCGGCAGAATTCAAATCCGAGCCTCCGTGCCTCTGGAAATCACTAATATGTATGAAAACGTGTTGTACAGTATTCTGGCTCCCAGGATCGCTATCTGGACATGAAGACAAGTATTTCCTACGTAAAATGACACGAGCAATCGTACGCTGCCGGCAGAATTCAAATCCGAGCCTCTGTTCCCCTGGAAATCACTAATATGTATGAAAACGTGTTTTACACTATTCTGGCCCCCAGGATCGCTATCGGGAAAGGAAGACAAGTATTTCCTACGTAAAATGACACGAGCAATCGTACGCTGCCGGCAGAATTCAAATCCGAGCCTCTGTTCCCCTGGAAATCACTAATATGTATGAAAACGTGTTGTACAGTATTCTGGCTCCCAGGATCGCTATATGGACATGAAGACAAGTATTTCCTACGGAAAATGACACGAGGAATCGTACGCTGCCGGCAGAATTCAAATCCGAGCCTCCGTGCCTCTGGAAATCACTAATATGTATGAAAACGTGTTGTACAGTATTCTGGCTCCCAGGATCGCTATATGGACATAAAGACAAGTATTTCCTACGGAAAATGACACGAGGAATCGTACGCTGCCGGCAGAATTCAAATCCGAGCCTCCGTGCCTCTGGAAATCACTAATATGTATGAAAACGTGTTTTACACTATTCTGGGTCCCAGGATCGCTAACGGGAAACGAAGACAAGTATTTCCTACGTAAATTGACACGAGGAATCGTACGCTGCCGTCAGAATTCAAATCCGAGCCTCCGTTCCCCTGGAAATTACTAATATGTATGAAAACATGTTTTACAGTATTCTGGCTCCCAGGATCGCTATATGGACATGAAGACAAGTATTTCCTACGGAAAATGACACGAGGAATCGTACGCTGCCGGCAGAATTCAAATCGGAGCCTCCGTTCCCCTGGAAATCACTAATATGTATGAAAACGTGTTTTACTGTATTCTGGCCCCCAGGATCGCCATCGGGAAAGGAAGACAAGTATTTCCTACGGAAAATGACACGAGGAATCGTACGCTGCCGGCAGAATTCAAATCCGAGCCTCCGTTCCCCTGGAAATCACTAATACGTATGAAAACGTGTTTTACAGTATTCTGGCTCCCAGGATCGCTATCGGGAAAGGAAGACAAGTATTTCCTACGGAAAATGACACGAGGAATCGTACGCTGCCGGCAGAATTCAAATCCGAGCCTCCGTGCCTCTGGAAATCACTAATATGTATGAAAACGTGTTTTACAGTATTCTGACCCCCAGGATCGCTATCGGGAAAGGAAGACAAGTATTTCCTACGTAAAATGACACGAGCAATCGTACGCTGCCGGCAGAATTCAAATCCGAGCCTCTGTTCCCCTGGAAATCACTAATATGTATGAAAACGTGTTGTACAGTATTCTGGCTCCCAGGATCGCTATCGGGAAAAGAAGACAAGTATTTCCTACGGAAAATGACACGAGGAATCGTACGCTGCCGGCAGAATTCAAATCCGAGCCTCCGTTCCCCTGGAAATCACTAATATGTATGAAAACGTGTTTTACAGTATTCTGACCCCCAGGATCGCTATCGGGAAAGGAAGACAAGTATTTCCTACGTAAAATGACACGAGGAATCGTACGCTGCCGGCAGAATTCAAATCCGAGCCTCCGTTCCCCTGGAAATCACTAATATGTATGAAAACGTGTTGTACAGTATTCTGGCTCCCAGGATCGCTATATGGACATAAAGACAAGTATTTCCTACGGAAAATGACACGAGGAATCGTACGCTGCCGGCAGAATTCAAATCCGTGCCTCCGTTCCCCTGGAAATCACTAATATGTATGAAAACGTGTTGTACAGTATTCTGGCTCCCAGGATCGCTATATGGACATAAAGACAAGTATTTCCTACGTAAAATGACACGAGCAATCGTACGCTGCCGGCAGAATTCAAATCCGAGCCTCTGTTCCCCTGGAAATCACTAATATGTATGAAAACGTGTTTTACACTATTCTGGCTCCCAGGATCGCTATCGGGAAACGAAGACAAGTATTTCCTACGTAAAATGACACGAGCAATCGTAAGCTGCCGTCAGAATTCAAATCCGAGCCTCCGTTCCCCTGGAAATCACTAATATGTGTGAAAACGTGTTCTACACTACTCTGGCCCCCAGGATCGCTATCGGGAAAGGAGGACAAGTATTTCCTACGTAAAATGACACGAGCAATCGTACGCTGCCGGCAGAATTCAAATCCGAGCCTCTGTTCCCCTGGAAATCACTAATATGTATGAAAACGTGTTTTACACTATTCTGGCCCCCAGGATCGCTATCTGGACATGAAGACAAGTATTTCCTACGTAAAATGACACAAGCAATCGTACGCTGCCGGCAGAATTCAAATCCGAGCCTCTGTTCCCCTGGAAATCACTAATATGTATGAAAACATGTTTTACACTATTCTGGCTCCCAGGATCGCTATCGGGAAACGAAGACAAGTATTTCCTACGTAAAATGACACGAGCAATCGTACGCTGCCGGCAGAATTCAAATCCGAGCCTCTGTTCCCCTGGAAATCACTAATATGTATGAAAACGTGTTTTACACTATTCTGGCCCCCAGGATCGCTATCTGGACATGAAGACAAGTATTTCCTACGTAAAATGACACAAGCAATCGTACGCTGCCGGCAGAATTCAAATCCGAGCCTCTGTTCCCCTGGAAATCACTAATATGTATGAAAACATGTTTTACACTATTCTGGCTCCCAGGATCGCTATCGGGAAACGAAGACAAGTATTTCCTACGTAAAATGACACGAGGAATCGTACGCTGCCGGCAGAATTCAAATCCGAGCCTCCGTGCCTCTGGAAATCACTAATATGTATGAAAACGTGTTGTACAGTATTCTGGCTCCCAGGATCGCTATCGGGAAAGGAAGACAAGTATTTCCTACTGAAAATGACACGAGGAATCGTACGCTGCCGGCAGAATTCAAATCCGAGCCTCCGTGCCTCTGGAAATCACTAATATGTATGAAAACGTGTTTTACACTATTCTGGGTCCCAGGATCGCTAACGGGAAACGAAGACAAGTATTTCCTACGTAAATTGACACGAGGAATCGTACACTGCCGGCAGAATTCAAATCCGAGGCTCCGTTCCCCTGGAAATCACTAATATGTATGAAAACGTGTTTTACACTATTCTGGCCCCCAGGATCGCTATCGGGAAAGGAAGACAAGTATTTCCTACGTAAAATGACACGAGCAATCGTACGCTGCCGGCAGAATTCAAATCCGAGCCTCCGTTCCCCTGGAAATCACTAATATGTATGAAAACGTGTTTTACTGTATTCTGGCTCCCAGGATCGCTATCTGGACATGCAGACAAGTATTTCCTACGTAAAATGACACGAGCAATCGTACGCTGCCGTCAGAATTCAAATCCGAGCCTCCGTTCCCCTGGAAATCACTAATATGTATGAAAACGTGTTGTACAGTATTCTGGCTCCCAGGATCGCTATCTGGACATGAAGACAAGTATTTCCTACGTAAAATGACACGAGCAATCGTACGCTGCCGTCAGAATTCAAATCCGAGCCTCCGTTCCCCTGGAAATCACTAATATGTATGAAAACGTGTTTTACACTATTCTGGCCCCCAGGATCGCTATCGGGAAAGGAAGACAAGTATTTCCTACGTAAAATGACACGAGGAATCGTACGCTGCCGGTAGAATTCAAATCCGAGCCTCCGTGCCTCTGGAAATCACTAATATGTATGAAAACGTGTTGTACAGTATTCTGGCTCCCAGGATCGCTATCTGGACATGAAGACAAGTATTTCCTACGTAAAATGACACGAGCAATCGTAAGCTGCCGTCAGAATTCAAATCCGAGCCTCCGTTCCCCTGGAAATCACTAATATGTGTGAAAACGTGTTCTACACTACTCTGGCCCCCAGGATCGCTATCGGGAAAGGAGGACAAGTATTTCCTACGTAAATTGACGCGAGGAATCGTACGCTGCCGGCAGAATTCAAATCCGTGCCTCCGTTCCCCTGGAAATCACTAATATGTATGAAAACGTGTTTTACAGTATTCTGGCCCCCAGGATCGCTATCGGGAAAGGAAGACAAGTATTTCCTACGTAAAATGACACGAGCAATCGTACGCTGCCGGTAGAATTCAAATCCGAGCCTCTGTTCCCCTGGAAATCACTAATATGTATGAAAACGTGTTTTACACTATTCTGGCCCCCAGGATCGCTATCTGGACATGAAGACAAGTATTTCCTACGTAAAATGACACGAGCAATCGTACGCTGCCGGCAGAATTCAAATCCGTGCCTCCGTTCCCCTGGAAATCACTAATATGTATGAAAACGTGTTGTACAGTATTCTGGCTCCCAGGATCGCTATATGGACATAAAGACAAGTATTTCCTACGGAAAATGACACGAGGAATCGTACGCTGCCGGCAGAATTCAAATCCGAGCCTCCGTGCCTCTGGAAATCACTAATATGTATGAAAACGTGTTGTACAGTATTCTGGCTCCCAGGATCGCTATCGGGAAAAGAAGACAAGTATTTCCTACGTAAAATGACACGAGGAATCGTACGCTGCCGGCAGAATTCAAATCCGAGCCTCCGTTCCCCTGGAAATCACTAATATGTATGAAAACGTCTTTTACAGTATTCTGGTTCCCAGCATCGCTATTTGGACATGAAGACAAGTATTTCCTACGTAAAATGACACGAGCAATCGTACGCTGCCGGCAGAATTCAAATCCGAGCCTCTGTTCCCCTGGAAATCACTAATATGTATGAAAACGTGTTTTACACTATTCTGGCTCCCAGGATCGCTATCGGGAAACGAAGACAAGTATTTCCTACGTAAAATGACACGAGGAATCGTACGCTGCCGGCAGAATTCAAATCCGAGCCTCCGTGCCTCTGGAAATCACTAATATGTATGAAAACGTGTTTTACACTATTCTGGCCCCCAGGATCGCTATCGGGAAAGGAAGACAAGTATTTCCTACGTAAAATGACACGAGGAATCGTACGCTGCCGGCAGAATTCAAATCCGAGCCTCCGTGCCTCTGGAAATCACTAATATGTATGAAAACGTGTTGTACAGTATTCTGGCTCCCAGGATCGCTATCTGGACATGAAGACAAGTATTTCCTACGTAAAATGACACGAGCAATCGTACGCTGCCGGCAGAATTCAAATCCGAGCCTCTGTTCCCCTGGAAATCACTAATATGTATGAAAACGTGTTTTACACTATTCTGGCCCCCAGGATCGCTATCGGGAAAGGAAGACAAGTATTTCCTACGTAAAATGACACGAGCAATCGTACGCTGCCGGCAGAATTCAAATCCGAGCCTCTGTTCCCCTGGAAATCACTAATATGTATGAAAACGTGTTGTACAGTATTCTGGCTCCCAGGATCGCTATATGGACATGAAGACAAGTATTTCCTACGGAAAATGACACGAGGAATCGTACGCTGCCGGCAGAATTCAAATCCGAGCCTCCGTGCCTCTGGAAATCACTAATATGTATGAAAACGTGTTGTACAGTATTCTGGCTCCCAGGATCGCTATATGGACATAAAGACAAGTATTTCCTACGGAAAATGACACGAGGAATCGTACGCTGCCGGCAGAATTCAAATCCGAGCCTCCGTGCCTCTGGAAATCACTAATATGTATGAAAACGTGTTTTACACTATTCTGGGTCCCAGGATCGCTAACGGGAAACGAAGACAAGTATTTCCTACGTAAATTGACACGAGGAATCGTACGCTGCCGTCAGAATTCAAATCCGAGCCTCCGTTCCCCTGGAAATTACTAATATGTATGAAAACATGTTTTACAGTATTCTGGCTCCCAGGATCGCTATATGGACATGAAGACAAGTATTTCCTACGGAAAATGACACGAGGAATCGTACGCTGCCGGCAGAATTCAAATCGGAGCCTCCGTTCCCCTGGAAATCACTAATATGTATGAAAACGTGTTTTACTGTATTCTGGCCCCCAGGATCGCCATCGGGAAAGGAAGACAAGTATTTCCTACGGAAAATGACACGAGGAATCGTACGCTGCCGGCAGAATTCAAATCCGAGCCTCCGTTCCCCTGGAAATCACTAATACGTATGAAAACGTGTTTTACAGTATTCTGGCTCCCAGGATCGCTATCGGGAAAGGAAGACAAGTATTTCCTACGGAAAATGACACGAGGAATCGTACGCTGCCGGCAGAATTCAAATCCGAGCCTCCGTGCCTCTGGAAATCACTAATATGTATGAAAACGTGTTTTACAGTATTCTGACCCCCAGGATCGCTATCGGGAAAGGAAGACAAGTATTTCCTACGTAAAATGACACGAGCAATCGTACGCTGCCGGCAGAATTCAAATCCGAGCCTCTGTTCCCCTGGAAATCACTAATATGTATGAAAACGTGTTGTACAGTATTCTGGCTCCCAGGATCGCTATCGGGAAAAGAAGACAAGTATTTCCTACGGAAAATGACACGAGGAATCGTACGCTGCCGGCAGAATTCAAATCCGAGCCTCCGTTCCCCTGGAAATCACTAATATGTATGAAAACGTGTTTTACAGTATTCTGACCCCCAGGATCGCTATCGGGAAAGGAAGACAAGTATTTCCTACGTAAAATGACACGAGGAATCGTACGCTGCCGGCAGAATTCAAATCCGAGCCTCCGTTCCCCTGGAAATCACTAATATGTATGAAAACGTGTTGTACAGTATTCTGGCTCCCAGGATCGCTATATGGACATAAAGACAAGTATTTCCTACGGAAAATGACACGAGGAATCGTACGCTGCCGGCAGAATTCAAATCCGTGCCTCCGTTCCCCTGGAAATCACTAATATGTATGAAAACGTGTTGTACAGTATTCTGGCTCCCAGGATCGCTATATGGACATAAAGACAAGTATTTCCTACGTAAAATGACACGAGCAATCGTACGCTGCCGGCAGAATTCAAATCCGAGCCTCTGTTCCCCTGGAAATCACTAATATGTATGAAAACGTGTTTTACACTATTCTGGCTCCCAGGATCGCTATCGGGAAACGAAGACAAGTATTTCCTACGTAAAATGACACGAGCAATCGTAAGCTGCCGTCAGAATTCAAATCCGAGCCTCCGTTCCCCTGGAAATCACTAATATGTGTGAAAACGTGTTCTACACTACTCTGGCCCCCAGGATCGCTATCGGGAAAGGAGGACAAGTATTTCCTACGTAAAATGACACGAGCAATCGTACGCTGCCGGCAGAATTCAAATCCGAGCCTCTGTTCCCCTGGAAATCACTAATATGTATGAAAACGTGTTTTACACTATTCTGGCCCCCAGGATCGCTATCTGGACATGAAGACAAGTATTTCCTACGTAAAATGACACAAGCAATCGTACGCTGCCGGCAGAATTCAAATCCGAGCCTCTGTTCCCCTGGAAATCACTAATATGTATGAAAACATGTTTTACACTATTCTGGCTCCCAGGATCGCTATCGGGAAACGAAGACAAGTATTTCCTACGTAAAATGACACGAGCAATCGTACGCTGCCGGCAGAATTCAAATCCGAGCCTCTGTTCCCCTGGAAATCACTAATATGTATGAAAACGTGTTTTACACTATTCTGGCCCCCAGGATCGCTATCTGGACATGAAGACAAGTATTTCCTACGTAAAATGACACAAGCAATCGTACGCTGCCGGCAGAATTCAAATCCGAGCCTCTGTTCCCCTGGAAATCACTAATATGTATGAAAACATGTTTTACACTATTCTGGCTCCCAGGATCGCTATCGGGAAACGAAGACAAGTATTTCCTACGTAAAATGACACGAGGAATCGTACGCTGCCGGCAGAATTCAAATCCGAGCCTCCGTGCCTCTGGAAATCACTAATATGTATGAAAACGTGTTGTACAGTATTCTGGCTCCCAGGATCGCTATCGGGAAAGGAAGACAAGTATTTCCTACTGAAAATGACACGAGGAATCGTACGCTGCCGGCAGAATTCAAATCCGAGCCTCCGTGCCTCTGGAAATCACTAATATGTATGAAAACGTGTTTTACACTATTCTGGGTCCCAGGATCGCTAACGGGAAACGAAGACAAGTATTTCCTACGTAAATTGACACGAGGAATCGTACACTGCCGGCAGAATTCAAATCCGAGGCTCCGTTCCCCTGGAAATCACTAATATGTATGAAAACGTGTTTTACACTATTCTGGCCCCCAGGATCGCTATCGGGAAAGGAAGACAAGTATTTCCTACGTAAAATGACACGAGCAATCGTACGCTGCCGGCAGAATTCAAATCCGAGCCTCCGTTCCCCTGGAAATCACTAATATGTATGAAAACGTGTTTTACTGTATTCTGGCTCCCAGGATCGCTATCTGGACATGCAGACAAGTATTTCCTACGTAAAATGACACGAGCAATCGTACGCTGCGGTCAGAATTCAAATCCGAGCCTCCGTTCCCCTGGAAATCACTAATATGTATGAAAACGTGTTGTACAGTATTCTGGCTCCCAGGATCGCTATCTGGACATGAAGACAAGTATTTCCTACGTAAAATGACACGAGCAATCGTACGCTGCCGTCAGAATTCAAATCCGAGCCTCCGTTCCCCTGGAAATCACTAATATGTATGAAAACGTGTTTTACACTATTCTGGCCCCCAGGATCGCTATCGGGAAAGGAAGACAAGTATTTCCTACGTAAAATGACACGAGGAATCGTACGCTGCCGGTAGAATTCAAATCCGAGCCTCCGTGCCTCTGGAAATCACTAATATGTATGAAAACGTGTTGTACAGTATTCTGGCTCCCAGGATCGCTATCTGGACATGAAGACAAGTATTTCCTACGTAAAATGACACGAGCAATCGTAAGCTGCCGTCAGAATTCAAATCCGAGCCTCCGTTCCCCTGGAAATCACTAATATGTGTGAAAACGTGTTCTACACTACTCTGGCCCCCAGGATCGCTATCGGGAAAGGAGGACAAGTATTTCCTACGTAAATTGACGCGAGGAATCGTACGCTGCCGGCAGAATTCAAATCCGTGCCTCCGTTCCCCTGGAAATCACTAATATGTATGAAAACGTGTTTTACAGTATTCTGGCCCCCAGGATCGCTATCGGGAAAGGAAGACAAGTATTTCCTACGTAAAATGACACGAGCAATCGTACGCTGCCGGTAGAATTCAAATCCGAGCCTCTGTTCCCCTGGAAATCACTAATATGTATGAAAACGTGTTTTACACTATTCTGGCCCCCAGGATCGCTATCTGGACATGAAGACAAGTATTTCCTACGTAAAATGACACAAGCAATCGTACGCTGCCGGCAGAATTCAAATCCGTGCCTCCGTTCCCCTGGAAATCACTAATATGTATGAAAACGTGTTGTACAGTATTCTGGCTCCCAGGATCGCTATATGGACATAAAGACAAGTATTTCCTACGGAAAATGACACGAGGAATCGTACGCTGCCGGCAGAATTCAAATCCGAGCCTCCGTGCCTCTGGAAATCACTAATATGTATGAAAACGTGTTGTACAGTATTCTGGCTCCCAGGATCGCTATCGGGAAAAGAAGACAAGTATTTCCTACGTAAAATGACACGAGGAATCGTACGCTGCCAGCAGAATTCAAATCCGAGCCTCCGTTCCCCTGGAAATCACTAATATGTATGAAAACGTCTTTTACAGTATTCTGGTTCCCAGCATCGCTATTTGGACATGAAGACAAGTATTTCCTACGTAAAATGACACGAGCAATCGTACGCTGCCGGCAGAATTCAAATCCGAGCCTCTGTTCCCCTGGAAATCACTAATATGTATGAAAACGTGTTTTACACTATTCTGGCTCCCAGGATCGCTATCGGGAAACGAAGACAAGTATTTCCTACGTAAAATGACACGAGGAATCGTACGCTGCCGGCAGAATTCAAATCCGAGCCTCCGTGCCTCTGGAAATCACTAATATGTATGAAAACGTGTTTTACACTATTCTGGCCCCCAGGATCGCTATCGGGAAAGGAAGACAAGTATTTCCTACGTAAAATGACACGAGGAATCGTACGCTGCCGGCAGAATTCAAATCCGAGCCTCCGTTCCCCTGGAAATCACTAATATGTATGAAAACGTGTTTTACTGTATTCTGGCTGCCAGGATCGCTATCTGGACTTGAAGACAAGTATTTCTGACGTAAAATGACACGAGCAATCGTACGCTGCCGGCAGAATTCAAATCCGTGCCTCCGTTCCCCTGGAAATCACTAATATGTATGAAAACGTGTTTTACACTATTCTGGCTCCCAGGATCGCTATCGGGAAACGAAGACAAGTATTTCCTACGTAAAATGACACGAGGAATCGTACGCTGCCGGCAGAATTCAAATCCGAGCCTCCGTGCCTCTGGGAATCACTAATATGTATGAAAACGTGTTGTACAGTATTCTGGCTCCCAGGATCGCTATATGGACATAAAGACAAGTATTTCCTACGGAAAATGACACGAGGAATCGTACGCTGCCGGCAGAATTCAAATCCGAGCCTCCGTGCCTCTGGAAATCACTAATATGTATGAAAACGTGTTGTACAGTATTCTGGCTCCCAGGATCGCTATCGGGAAAGGAAGACAAGTATTTCCTACGTAAAATGACACGAGGAATCGTACGCTGCCGGCAGAATTCAAATCCGAGCCTCCGTTCCCCTGGAAATCACTAATATGTATGAAAACGTGTTCTACACTACTCTGGCCCCCAGGATCGCTATCGGGAAAGGAAGACAAGTATTTCCTACGGAAAATGACACGAGGAATCGTACGCTGCCGGCAGAATTCAAATCCGTGCCTCCGTTCCCCTGGAAATCACTAATATGTATGAAAACGTGTTTTACAGTATTCTGGCCCCCAGGATCGCTATCGGGAAAGGAAGACAAGTATTTCCTACGTAAAATGACACGAGCAATCGTACGCTGCCGGTAGAATTCAAATCCGAGCCTCTGTTCCCCTGGAAATCACTAATATGTATGAAAACGTGTTTTACACTATTCTGGCCCCCAGGATCGCTATCTGGACATGAAGACAAGTATTTCCTACGTAAAATGACACAAGCAATCGTACGCTGCCGGCAGAATTCAAATCCGTGCCTCCGTTCCCCTGGAAATCACTAATATGTATGAAAACGTGTTGTACAGTATTCTGGCTCCCAGGATCGCTATATGGACATAAAGACAAGTATTTCCTACGGAAAATGACACGAGGAATCGTACGCTGCCGGCAGAATTCAAATCCGAGCCTCCGTGCCTCTGGAAATCACTAATATGTATGAAAACGTGTTGTACAGTATTCTGGCTCCCAGGATCGCTATCGGGAAAAGAAGACAAGTATTTCCTACGTAAAATGACACGAGGAATCGTACGCTGCCGGCAGAATTCAAATCCGAGCCTCCGTTCCCCTGGAAATCACTAATATGTATGAAAACGTCTTTTACAGTATTCTGGTTCCCAGCATCGCTATTTGGACATGAAGACAAGTATTTCCTACGTAAAATGACACGAGCAATCGTACGCTGCCGGCAGAATTCAAATCCGAGCCTCTGTTCCCCTGGAAATCACTAATATGTATGAAAACGTGTTTTACACTATTCTGGCTCCCAGGATCGCTATCGGGAAACGAAGACAAGTATTTCCTACGTAAAATGACACGAGGAATCGTACGCTGCCGGCAGAATTCAAATCCGAGCCTCCGTGCCTCTGGAAATCACTAATATGTATGAAAACGTGTTTTACACTATTCTGGCCCCCAGGATCGCTATCGGGAAAGGAAGACAAGTATTTCCTACGTAAAATGACACGAGGAATCGTACGCTGCCGGCAGAATTCAAATCCGAGCCTCCGTTCCCCTGGAAATCACTAATATGTATGAAAACGTGTTTTACTGTATTCTGGCTGCCAGGATCGCTATCTGGACTTGAAGACAAGTATTTCTGACGTAAAATGACACGAGCAATCGTACGCTGCCGGCAGAATTCAAATCCGTGCCTCCGTTCCCCTGGAAATCACTAATATGTATGAAAACGTGTTTTACACTATTCTGGCTCCCAGGATCGCTATCGGGAAACGAAGACAAGTATTTCCTACGTAAAATGACACGAGGAATCGTACGCTGCCGGCAGAATTCAAATCCGAGCCTCCGTGCCTCTGGGAATCACTAATATGTATGAAAACGTGTTGTACAGTATTCTGGCTCCCAGGATCGCTATATGGACATAAAGACAAGTATTTCCTACGGAAAATGACACGAGGAATCGTACGCTGCCGGCAGAATTCAAATCCGAGCCTCCGTGCCTCTGGAAATCACTAATATGTATGAAAACGTGTTGTACAGTATTCTGGCTCCCAGGATCGCTATCGGGAAAGGAAGACAAGTATTTCCTACGTAAAATGACACGAGGAATCGTACGCTGCCGGCAGAATTCAAATCCGAGCCTCCGTTCCCCTGGAAATCACTAATATGTATGAAAACGTGTTCTACAGTATTCTGGCTCCCAGGATCGCTATCGGGAAAGGAAGACAAGTATTTCCTACGGAAAATGACACGAGGAATCGTACGCTGCCGGCAGAATTCAAATCCGAGCCTCCGTTCCCCTGGAAATCACTAATACGTATGAAAACGTGTTTTACAGTATTCTGGCTCCCAGGATCGCTATCGGGAAAGGAAGACAAGTATTTCCTACGTAAAATGACACGAGGTATCGTACGCTGCCGGTAGAATTCAAATCCGAGCCTCCGTGCCTCTGGAAATCACTAATATGTATGAAAACGTGTTGTACAGTATTCTGGCTCCCAGGATCGCTATCTGGACATGAAGACAAGTATTTCCTACGTAAAATGACACGAGCAATCGTAAGCTGCCGTCAGAATTCAAATCCGAGCCTCCGTTCCCCTGGAAATCACTAATATGTGTGAAAACGTGTTCTACACTACTCTGGCCCCCAGGATCGCTATCGGGAAAGGAGGACAAGTATTTCCTACGTAAATTGACGCGAGGAATCGTACGCTGCCGGCAGAATTCAAATCCGTGCCTCCGTTCCCCTGGAAATCACTAATATGTATGAAAACGTGTTTTACAGTATTCTGGCCCCCAGGATCGCTATCGGGAAAGGAAGACAAGTATTTCCTACGTAAAATGACACGAGCAATCGTACGCTGCCGGTAGAATTCAAATCCGAGCCTCTGTTCCCCTGGAAATCACTAATATGTATGAAAACGTGTTTTACACTATTCTGGCCCCCAGGATCGCTATCTGGACATGAAGACAAGTATTTCCTACGTAAAATGACACAAGCAATCGTACGCTGCCGGCAGAATTCAAATCCGTGCCTCCGTTCCCCTGGAAATCACTAATATGTATGAAAACGTGTTGTACAGTATTCTGGCTCCCAGGATCGCTATATGGACATAAAGACAAGTATTTCCTACGGAAAATGACACGAGGAATCGTACGCTGCCGGCAGAATTCAAATCCGAGCCTCCGTGCCTCTGGAAATCACTAATATGTATGAAAACGTGTTGTACAGTATTCTGGCTCCCAGGATCGCTATCGGGAAAAGAAGACAAGTATTTCCTACGTAAAATGACACGAGCAATCGTACGCTGCCGGCAGAATTCAAATCCGAGCCTCTGTTCCCCTGGAAATCACTAATATGTATGAAAACGTGTTTTACACTATTCTGGCTCCCAGGATCGCTATCGGGAAACGAAGACAAGTATTTCCTACGTAAAATGACACGAGGAATCGTACGCTGCCGGCAGAATTCAAATCCGAGCCTCCGTGCCTCTGGAAATCACTAATATGTATGAAAACGTGTTTTACACTATTCTGGCCCCCAGGATCGCTATCGGGAAAGGAAGACAAGTATTTCCTACGTAAAATGACACGAGGAATCGTACGCTGCCGGCAGAATTCAAATCCGAGCCTCCGTTCCCCTGGAAATCACTAATATGTATGAAAACGTGTTTTACTGTATTCTGGCTGCCAGGATCGCTATCTGGACTTGAAGACAAGTATTTCTGACGTAAAATGACACGAGCAATCGTACGCTGCCGGCAGAATTCAAATCCGTGCCTCCGTTCCCCTGGAAATCACTAATATGTATGAAAACGTGTTTTACACTATTCTGGCTCCCAGGATCGCTATCGGGAAACGAAGACAAGTATTTCCTACGTAAAATGACACGAGGAATCGTACGCTGCCGGCAGAATTCAAATCCGAGCCTCCGTGCCTCTGGGAATCACTAATATGTATGAAAACGTGTTGTACAGTATTCTGGCTCCCAGGATCGCTATATGGACATAAAGACAAGTATTTCCTACGGAAAATGACACGAGGAATCGTACGCTGCCGGCAGAATTCAAATCCGAGCCTCCGTGCCTCTGGAAATCACTAATATGTATGAAAACGTGTTGTACAGTATTCTGGCTCCCAGGATCGCTATCGGGAAAGGAAGACAAGTATTTCCTACGTAAAATGACACGAGGAATCGTACGCTGCCGGCAGAATTCAAATCCGAGCCTCCGTTCCCCTGGAAATCACTAATATGTATGAAAACGTGTTCTACAGTATTCTGGCTCCCAGGATCGCTATCGGGAAAGGAAGACAAGTATTTCCTACGGAAAATGACACGAGGAATCGTACGCTGCCGGCAGAATTCAAATCCGAGCCTCCGTGCCTCTGGAAATCACTAATATGTATGAAAACGTGTTTTACACTATTCTGGGTCCCAGGATCGCTAACGGGAAACGAAGACAAGTATTTCCTACGTAAATTGACACGAGGAATCGTACGCTGCCGTCAGAATTCAAATCCGAGCCTCCGTTCCCCTGGAAATTACTAATATGTATGAAAACATGTTTTACAGTATTCTGGCTCCCAGGATCGCTATATGGACATGAAGACAAGTATTTCCTACGGAAAATGACACGAGGAATCGTACGCTGCCGGCAGAATTCAAATCGGAGCCTCCGTTCCCCTGGAAATCACTAAGATGTATGAAAACGTGTTTTACTGTATTCTGGCCCCCAGGATCGCCATCGGGAAAGGAAGACAAGTATTTCCTACGGAAAATGACACGAGGAATCGTACGCTGCCGGCAGAATTCAAATCCGAGCCTCCGTTCCCCTGGAAATCACTAATACGTATGAAAACGTGTTTTACAGCATTCTGGCTCCCAGGATCGCTATCGGGAAAGGAAGACAAGTATTTCCTACGGAAAATGACACGAGGAATCGTACGCTGCCGGCAGAATTCAAATCCGAGCCTCCGTGCCTCTGGAAATCACTAATATGTATGAAAACGTGTTGTACAGTATTCTGGCTCCCAGGATCGCTATCTGGACATGAAGACAAGTATTTCCTACGTAAAATGACACGAGGAATCGTACACTGCCGGCAGAATTCAAATCCGAGCCTCCGTTCCCCTGGAAATCACTAATATGTATGAAAACGTGTTTTACTGTATTCTGGCTTCCAGGATCGCTATCGGGAAATGAATACAAGTATTTCCTACGTAAAATGACACGAGCAATCGTACGCTGCCGGCAGAATTCAAATCCGAGCCTCTGTTCCCCTGGAAATCACTAATATGTATGAAAACGTGTTTTACACTATTCTGGCCCCCAGGATCGCTATCGGGAAAGGAAGACAAGTATTTCCTACGTAAAATGACACGAGGAATCGTACGCTGCCGGCAGAATTCAAATCCGAGCCTCCGTGCCTCTGGAAATCACTAATATGTATGAAAACGTCTTTTACAGTATTCTGGTTCCCAGCATCGCTATCTGGACATGAAGACAAGTATTTCCTACGTAAAATGATACGAGCAATCGTACGCTGCCGGCAGAATTCAAATCGGAGCCTCCGTTCCCCTGGAAATCACTAATATGTATGAAAACGTGTTTTACTGTATTCTGGCTCCCAGGATCGCTATCTGGACATGAAGACAAGTATTTCCTACGTAAAATGACACGAGCAATCGTACGCTGCCGGCAGAATTCAAATCCGAGCCTCCGTTCCCCTGGAAATCACTAATATGTATGAAAACGTGTTTTACACTACTCTGGCCCCCAGGATCGCTATCGGGAAAGGAAGACAAGTATTTCCTACGTAAAATGACACGAGGAATCGTACGCTGCCGGCAGAATTCAAATCCGAGCCTCCGTGCCTCTGGAAATCACTAATATGTATGAAAACGTGTTGTACAGTATTCTGGCTCCCAGGATCGCTATCTGGACATGAAGACAAGTATTTCCTACGTAAAATGACACGAGCAATCGTACGCTGCCGTCAGAATTCAAATCCGAGCCTCCGTTCCCCTGGAAATCACTAATATGTATGAAAACGTGTTTTACACTATTCTGGCCCCCAGGATCGCTATCGGGAAAGGAAGACAAGTATTTCCTACGTAAAATGACACGAGGAATCGTACGCTGCCGGCAGAATTCAAATCCGAGCCTCCGTTCCCCTGGAAATCACTAATATGTATGAAAACGTGTTTTACAGTATTCTGACCCCCAGGATCGCTATCGGGAAAGGAAGACAAGTATTTCCTACGTAAAATGACACGAGCAATCGTACGCTGCCGGCAGAATTCAAATCCGAGCCTCTGTTCCCCTGGAAATCACTAATATGTATGAAAACGTGTTTTACACTATTCTGGCCCCCAGGATCGCTATCGGGAAAGGAAGACAAGTATTTCCTACGTAAAATGACACGAGGAATCGTACGCTGCCGGCAGAATTCAAATCCGAGCCTCCGTGCCTCTGGAAATCACTAATATGTATGAAAACGTCTTTTACAGTATTCTGGTTCCCAGCATCGCTATCTGGACATGTAGACAAGTATTTCCTACGTAAAATGACACGAGCAATCGTACGCTGCCGGCAGAATTCAAATCGGAGCCTCCGTTCCCCTGGAAATCACTAATATGTATGAAAACGTGTTTTACTGTATTCTGGCTCCCAGGATCGCTATCTGGACATGAAGACAAGTATTTCCTACGTAAAATGACACGAGCAATCGTACGCTGCCGGCAGAATTCAAATCCGAGCCTCCGTTCCCCTGGAAATCACTAATATGTATGAAAACGTGTTGTACAGTATTCTGGCTCCCAGGATCGCTATATGGACATAAAGACAAGTATTTCCTACGGAAAATGACACGAGGAATCGTACGCTGCCGGCAGAATTCAAATCCGAGCCTCCGTGCCTCTGGAAATCACTAATATGTATGAAAACGTGTTGTACAGTATTCTGGCTCCCAGGATCGCTATCGGGAAAAGAAGACAAGTATTTCCTACGTAAAATGACACGAGGAATCGTACGCTGCCGGCAGAATTCAAATCCGAGCCTCCGTTCCCCTGGAAATCACTAATATGTATGAAAACGTGTTTTACTGTATTCTGGCCCCCAGGATCGCCATCGGGAAAGGAAGACAAGTATTTCCTACGGAAAATGACACGAGGAATCGTACGCTGCCGGCAGAATTCAAATCCGAGCCTCCGTTCCCCTGGAAATCACTAATACGTATGAAAACGTGTTTTACAGTATTCTGGCTCCCAGGATCGCTATCGGGAAAGGAAGACAAGTATTTCCTACGGAAAATGACACGAGGAATCGTACGCTGCCGGCAGAATTCAAATCCGAGCCTCCGTGCCTCTGGAAATCACTAATATGTATGAAAACGTGTTGTACAGTATTCTGGCTCCCAGGATCGCTATCTGGACATGAAGACAAGTATTTCCTACGTAAAATGACACGAGGAATCGTACACTGCCGGCAGAATTCAAATCCGAGCCTCCGTTCCCCTGGAAATCACTAATATGTATGAAAACGTGTTTTACTGTATTCTGGCTTCCAGGATCGCTATCGGGAAATGAATACAAGTATTTCCTACGTAAAATGACACGAGCAATCGTACGCTGCCGGCAGAATTCAAATCCGAGCCTCTGTTCCCCTGGAAATCACTAATATGTATGAAAACGTGTTTTACACTATTCTGGCCCCCAGGATCGCTATCGGGAAAGGAAGACAAGTATTTCCTACGTAAAATGACACGAGGAATCGTACGCTGCCGTCAGAATTCAAATCCGAGCCTCCGTTCCCCTGGAAATCACTAATATGTATGAAAACGTGTTTTACTGTATTCTGGCTTCCAGGATCGCTATCGGGAAATGAATACAAGTATTTCCTACGTAAAATGACACGAGCAATCGTACGCTGCCGGCAGAATTCAAATCCGAGCCTCTGTTCCCCTGGAAATCACTAATATGTATGAAAACGTGTTTTACACTATTCTGGCCCCCAGGATCGCTATCGGGAAAGGAAGACAAGTATTTCCTACGTAAAATGACACGAGGAATCGTACGCTGCCGTCAGAATTCAAATCCGAGCCTCCGTGCCTCTGGAAATCACTAATATGTATGAAAACGTCTTTTACAGTATTCTGGTTCCCAGCATCGCTATCTGGACATGAAGACAAGTATTTCCTACGTAAAATGATACGAGCAATCGTACGCTGCCGGCAGAATTCAAATCGGAGCCTCCGTTCCCCTGGAAATCACTAATATGTATGAAAACGTGTTTTACTGTATTCTGGCTCCCAGGATCGCTATCTGGACATGAAGACAAGTATTTCCTACGTAAAATGACACGAGCAATCGTACGCTGCCGGCAGAATTCAAATCCGAGCCTCCGTTCCCCTGGAAATCACTAATATGTATGAAAACGTGTTTTACACTACTCTGGCCCCCAGGATCGCTATCGGGAAAGGAAGACAAGTATTTCCTACGTAAAATGACACGAGGAATCGTACGCTGCCGGCAGAATTCAAATCCGAGCCTCCGTGCCTCTGGAAATCACTAATATGTATGAAAACGTGTTGTACAGTATTCTGGCTCCCAGGATCGCTATCTGGACATGAAGACAAGTATTTCCTACGTAAAATGACACGAGCAATCGTACGCTGCCGTCAGAATTCAAATCCGAGCCTCCGTTCCCCTGGAAATCACTAATATGTATGAAAACGTGTTTTACACTATTCTGGCCCCCAGGATCGCTATCGGGAAAGGAAGACAAGTATTTCCTACGTAAAATGACACGAGGAATCGTACGCTGCCGGCAGAATTCAAATCCGAGCCTCCGTTCCCCTGGAAATCACTAATATGTATGAAAACGTGTTTTACAGTATTCTGACCCCCAGGATCGCTATCGGGAAAGGAAGACAAGTATTTCCTACGTAAAATGACACGAGCAATCGTACGCTGCCGGCAGAATTCAAATCCGAGCCTCTGTTCCCCTGGAAATCACTAATATGTATGAAAACGTCTTTTACAGTATTCTGGTTCCCAGCATCGCTATCTGGACATGAAGACAAGTATTTCCTACGTAAAATGACACGAGCAATCGTACGCTGCCGGCAGAATTCAAATCGGAGCCTCCGTTCCCCTGGAAATCACTAATATGTATGAAAACGTGTTTTACTGTATTCTGGCTCCCAGGATCGCTATCTGGACATGAAGACAAGTATTTCCTACGTAAAATGACACGAGCAATCGTACGCTGCCGGCAGAATTCAAATCCGAGCCTCCGTTCCCCTGGAAATCACTAATATGTATGAAAACGTGTTTTACACTACTCTGGCCCCCAGGATCGCTATCGGGAAAGGAAGACAAGTATTTCCTACGTAAAATGACACGAGGAATCGTACGCTGCCGGCAGAATTCAAATCCGAGCCTCCGTGCCTCTGGAAATCACTAATATGTATGAAAACGTGTTGTACAGTATTCTGGCTCCCAGGATCGCTATATGGACATGAAGACAAGTATTTCCTACGTAAGATGACACGAGGAATCGTACGCTGCCGGCAGAATTCAAATCCGAGCCTCCGTGCCTCTGGAAATCACTAATATGTAAGAAAACGTGTTGTACAGTATTCTGGCTCCCAGGATCGCTATCTGGACATGAAGACAAGTATTTCCTACGTAAAATGACACGAGCAATCGTACGCTGCCGCCAGAATTCAAATCCGAGCCTCCGTGCCTCTGGAAATCACTAATATGTATGAAAACGTGTTTTACACTATTCTGGCCCCCAGGATCGCTATCGGGAAAGGAAGACAAGTATTTCCTACGTAAAATGACACGAGGAATCGTACGCTGCCGGCAGAATTCAAATCCGAGCCTCCGTGCCTCTGGAAATCACTAATATGTATGAAAACGTGTTTTACAGTATTCTGGCTCCCAGGATCGCTATCTGGACATGAAGACAAGTATTTCCTTCGTAAAATGACACGAGGAATCGTACACTGCCGGCAGAATTCAAATCCGAGCCTCCGTTCCCCTGGAAATCACTAATATGTATGAAAACGTGTTTTACTGTATTCTGGCTCCCAGGATCGCTATCTGGACTTGAAGACAAGTATTTCTTACGTAAAATGACACGAGCAATCGTACGCTGCCGGCAGAATTCAAATCCGAGCCTCTGTTCCCCTGGAAATCACTAATATGTATGAAAACGTGTTTTACACTACTCTGGCCCCCAGGATCGCTATCGGGAAAGGAAGACAAGTATTTCCTACGTAAAATGACACGAGCAATCGTACGCTGCCGGCAGAATTCAAATCCGAGCCTCTGTTACCCTGGAAATCACTAATATGTATGAAAACGTGTTTTACACTATTCTGGCCCCCAGGATCGCTATCGGGAAAGGAAGACAAGTATTTCCTACGTAAAATGACACGAGGAATCGTACGCTGCCGGCAGAATTCAAATCCGAGCCTCCGTTCCCCTGGAAATCACTAATATGTATGAAAACGTGTTTTACACTATTCTGGCCCCCAGGATCGCTATCGGGAAAGGAAGACAAGTATTTCCTACGTAAAATGACACGAGGAATCGTACGCTGCCGGCAGAATTCAAATCGGCGCCTCCGTTCCCCTGGAAATCACTAATATGTATGAAAACGTGTTTTACACTATTCTGGCTCCCAGGATCGCTATCGGGAAACGAAGACAAGTATTTCCTACGTAAAATGACACGAGGAATCGTACGCTGCCGGCAGAATTCAAATCCGAGCCTCCGTGCCTCTGGAAATCACTAATATGTATGAAAACGTGTTTTACACTATTCTGGCTCCCAGGATCGCTATATGGACATAAAGACAAGTATTTCCTACGGAAAATGACACGAGGAATCGTACGCTGCCGGCAGAATTCAAATCCGAGCCTCCGTGCCTCTGGAAATCACTAATATGTATGAAAACGTGTTGTACAGTATTCTGGCTCCCAGGATCGCTATCGGGAAAAGAAGACAAGTATTTCCTACGTAAAATGACACGAGGAATCGTACGCTGCCGGCAGAATTCAAATCCGAGCCTCCGTTCCCCTGGAAATCACTAATATGTATGAAAACGTCTTTTACAGTATTCTGGTTCCCAGCATCGCTATTTGGACATGAAGACAAGTATTTCCTACGTAAAATGACACGAGCAATCGTACGCTGCCGGCAGAATTCAAATCCGAGCCTCTGTTCCCCTGGAAATCACTAATATGTATGAAAACGTGTTTTACACTATTCTGGCTCCCAGGATCGCTATCGGGAAACGAAGACAAGTATTTCCTACGTAAAATGACACGAGGAATCGTACGCTGCCGGCAGAATTCAAATCCGAGCCTCCGTGCCTCTGGAAATCACTAATATGTATGAAAACGTGTTTTACACTATTCTGGCCCCCAGGATCGCTATCGGGAAAGGAAGACAAGTATTTCCTACGTAAAATGACACGAGGAATCGTACGCTGCCGGCAGAATTCAAATCCGAGCCTCCGTTCCCCTGGAAATCACTAATATGTATGAAAACGTGTTTTACTGTATTCTGGCTGCCAGGATCGCTATCTGGACTTGAAGACAAGTATTTCTGACGTAAAATGACACGAGCAATCGTACGCTGCCGGCAGAATTCAAATCCGTGCCTCCGTTCCCCTGGAAATCACTAATATGTATGAAAACGTGTTTTACACTATTCTGGCTCCCAGGATCGCTATCGGGAAACGAAGACAAGTATTTCCTACGTAAAATGACACGAGGAATCGTACGCTGCCGGCAGAATTCAAATCCGAGCCTCCGTGCCTCTGGGAATCACTAATATGTATGAAAACGTGTTGTACAGTATTCTGGCTCCCAGGATCGCTATATGGACATAAAGACAAGTATTTCCTACGGAAAATGACACGAGGAATCGTACGCTGCCGGCAGAATTCAAATCCGAGCCTCCGTGCCTCTGGAAATCACTAATATGTATGAAAACGTGTTGTACAGTATTCTGGCTCCCAGGATCGCTATCGGGAAAGGAAGACAAGTATTTCCTACGTAAAATGACACGAGGAATCGTACGCTGCCGGCAGAATTCAAATCCGAGCCTCCGTTCCCCTGGAAATCACTAATATGTATGAAAACGTGTTCTACAGTATTCTGGCTCCCAGGATCGCTATCGGGAAAGGAAGACAAGTATTTCCTACGGAAAATGACACGAGGAATCGTACGCTGCCGGCAGAATTCAAATCCGAGCCTCCGTGCCTCTGGAAATCACTAATATGTATGAAAACGTGTTTTACACTATTCTGGGTCCCAGGATCGCTAACGGGAAACGAAGACAAGTATTTCCTACGTAAATTGACACGAGGAATCGTACGCTGCCGTCAGAATTCAAATCCGAGCCTCCGTTCCCCTGGAAATTACTAATATGTATGAAAACATGTTTTACAGTATTCTGGCTCCCAGGATCGCTATATGGACATGAAGACAAGTATTTCCTACGGAAAATGACACGAGGAATCGTACGCTGCCGGCAGAATTCAAATCGGAGCCTCCGTTCCCCTGGAAATCACTAATATGTATGAAAACGTGTTTTACTGTATTCTGGCCCCCAGGATCGCCATCGGGAAAGGAAGACAAGTATTTCCTACGGAAAATGACACGAGGAATCGTACGCTGCCGGCAGAATTCAAATCCGAGCCTCCGTTCCCCTGGAAATCACTAATACGTATGAAAACGTGTTTTACAGTATTCTGGCTCCCAGGATCGCTATCGGGAAAGGAAGACAAGTATTTCCTACGTAAAATGACACGAGGAATCGTACGCTGCCGGCAGAATTCAAATCCGAGCCTCCGTGCCTCTGGAAATCACTAATATGTATGAAAACGTCTTTTACAGTATTCTGGCTCCCAGGATCGCTATCGGGAAAGGGAGACAAGTATTTCCTACGTAAAATGACACGAGGAATCGTACGCTGCCGGCAGAATTCAAATCCGAGCCTCCGTTCCCCTGGAAATCACTAATATGTATGAAAACGTGTTCTACAGTATTCTGGCTCCCAGGATCGCTATCGGGAAAGGAAGACAAGTATTTCCTACGGAAAATGACACGAGGAATCGTACGCTGCCGGCAGAATTCAAATCCGAGCCTCCGTGCCTCTGGAAATCACTAATATGTATGAAAACGTGTTTTACACTATTCTGGGTCCCAGGATCGCTAACGGGAAACGAAGACAAGTATTTCCTACGTAAATTGACACGAGGAATCGTACGCTGCCGTCAGAATTCAAATCCGAGCCTCCGTTCCCCTGGAAATTACTAATATGTATGAAAACATGTTTTACAGTATTCTGGCTCCCAGGATCGCTATATGGACATGAAGACAAGTATTTCCTACGGAAAATGACACGAGGAATCGTACGCTGCCGGCAGAATTCAAATCGGAGCCTCCGTTCCCCTGGAAATCACTAATATGTATGAAAACGTGTTTTACTGTATTCTGGCCCCCAGGATCGCCATCGGGAAAGGAAGACAAGTATTTCCTACGGAAAATGACACGAGCAATCGTACGCTGCCGGCAGAATTCAAATCGGAGCCTCCGTTCCCCTGGAAATCACTAATATGTATGAAAACGTGTTTTACTGTATTCTGGCTCCCAGGATCGCTATCTGGACATGAAGACAAGTATTTCCTACGTAAAATGACACGAGCAATCGTACGCTGCCGGCAGAATTCAAATCCGAGCCTCCGTTCCCCTGGAAATCACTAATATGTATGAAAACGTGTTTTACACTACTCTGGCCCCCAGGATCGCTATCGGGAAAGGAAGACAAGTATTTCCTACGTAAAATGACACGAGGAATCGTACGCTGCCGGCAGAATTCAAATCCGAGCCTCCGTGCCTCTGGAAATCACTAATATGTATGAAAACGTGTTGTACAGTATTCTGCCTCCCAGGATCGCTATATGGACATGAAGACAAGTATTTCCTACGTAAAATGACACGAGGAATCGTACGCTGCCGGCAGAATTCAAATCCGAGCCTCCGTGCCTCTGGAAATCACTAATATGTAAGAAAACGTGTTGTACAGTATTCTGGCTCCCAGGATCGCTATCTGGACATGAAGACAAGTATTTCCTACGTAAAATGACACGAGCAATCGTACGCTGCCGCCAGAATTCAAATCCGAGCCTCCGTGCCTCTGGAAATCACTAATATGTATGAAAACGTGTTTTACACTATTCTGGCCCCCAGGATCGCTATCGGGAAAGGAAGACAAGTATTTCCTACGTAAAATGACACGAGGAATCGTACGCTGCCGGCAGAATTCAAATCCGAGCCTCCGTGCCTCTGGAAATCACTAATATGTATGAAAACGTGTTTTACAGTATTCTGGCTCCCAGGATCGCTATCTGGACATGAAGACAAGTATTTCCTTCGTAAAATGACACGAGGAATCGTACACTGCCGGCAGAATTCAAATCCGAGCCTCCGTTCCCCTGGAAATCACTAATATGTATGAAAACGTGTTTTACTGTATTCTGGCTCCCAGGATCGCTATCTGGACTTGAAGACAAGTATTTCTTACGTAAAATGACACGAGCAATCGTACGCTGCCGGCAGAATTCAAATCCGAGCCTCTGTTCCCCTGGAAATCACTAATATGTATGAAAACGTGTTTTACACTACTCTGGCCCCCAGGATCGCTATCGGGAAAGGAAGACAAGTATTTCCTACGTAAAATGACACGAGCAATCGTACGCTGCCGGCAGAATTCAAGTCCGAGCCTCTGTTCCCCTGGAAATCACTAATATGTATGAAAACGTGTTTTACACTATTCTGGCCCCCAGGATCGCTATCGGGAAAGGAAGACAAGTATTTCCTACGTAAAATGACACGAGGAATCGTACGCTGCCGGCAGAATTCAAATCCGAGCCTCCGTTCCCCTGGAAATCACTAATATGTATGAAAACGTGTTGTACAGTATTCTGGCTCCCAGGATCGCTATCTGGACATGAAGACAAGTATTTCCTACGTAAAATGACACGAGGAATCGTACACTGCCGGCAGAATTCAAATCCGAGCCTCCTTTCCCCTGGAAATCACTAATATGTATGAAAACGTGTTTTACTGTATTCTGGCTTCCAGGATCGCTATCGGGAAATGAATACAAGTATTTCCTACGTAAAATGACACGCGCAATCGTACGCTGCCGGCAGAATTCAAATCCGAGCCTCTGTTCCCCTGGAAATCACTAATATGTATGAAAACGTGTTTTACACTATTCTGGCCCCCAGGATCGCTATCGGGAAAGGAAGACAAGTATTTCCTACGTAAAATGACACGAGGAATCGTACGCTGCCGGCAGAATTCAAATCGGAGCCTCCGTGCCTCTGGGAATCACTAATATGTATGAAAACGTGTTGTACAGTATTCTGGCTCCCAGGATCGCTATATGGACATAAAGACAAGTATTTCCTACGGAAAATGACACGAGGAATCGTACGCTGCCGGCAGAATTCAAATCCGAGCCTCCGTGCCTCTGGAAATCACTAATATGTATGAAAACGTGTTGTACAGTATTCTGGCTCCCAGGATCGCTATCTGGACATGAAGACAAGTATTTCCTACGTAAAATGACACGAGCAATCGTAAGCTGCCGTCAGAATTCAAATCCGAGCCTCCGTTCCCCTGGAAATCACTAATATGTGTGAAAACGTGTTCTACACTACTCTGGCCCCCAGGATCGCTATCGGGAAAGGAGGACAAGTATTTCCTACGTAAATTGACGCGAGGAATCGTACGCTGCCGGCAGAATTCAAATCCGAGCCTCCGTTCCCCTGGAAATCACTAATATGTATGAAAACGTGTTTTACAGTATTCTGGCCCCCAGGATCGCTATCGGGAAAGGAAGACAAGTATTTCCTACGTAAAATGACACGAGCAATCGTACGCTGCCGGTAGAATTCAAATCCGAGCCTCTGTTCCCCTGGAAATCACTAATATGTATGAAAACGTGTTTTACACTATTCTGGCCCCCAGGATCGCTATCTGGACATGAAGACAAGTATTTCCTACGTAAAATGACACAAGCAATCGTACGCTGCCGGCAGAATTCAAATCCGAGCCTCTGTTCCCCTGGAAATCACTAATATGTATGAAAACATGTTTTACACTATTCTGGCTCCCAGGATCGCTATCGGGAAACGAAGACAAGTATTTCCTACGTAAAATGACACGAGGAATCGTACGCTGCCGGCAGAATTCAAATCCGAGCCTCCGTGCCTCTGGAAATCACTAATATGTATGAAAACGTGTTGTACAGTATTCTGGCTCCCAGGATCGCTATCGGGAAAGGAAGACAAGTATTTCCTACGGAAAATGACACGAGGAATCGTACGCTGCCGGCAGAATTCAAATCCGAGCCTCCGTGCCTCTGGAAATCACTAATATGTATGAAAACGTGTTTTACACTATTCTGGGTCCCAGGATCGCTAACGGGAAACGAAGACAAGTATTTCCTACGTAAAATGACACGAGCAATCGTACGCTGCCGTCAGAATTCAAATCCGAGCCTCCGTTCCCCTGGAAATCACTAATATGTATGAAAACGTGTTTTACTGTATTCTGGCTCCCAGGATCGCTATCTGGACATGAAGACAAGTATTTCCTACGTAAAATGACACGAGCAATCGTACGCTGCCGTCAGAATTCAAATCCGAGCCTCCGTTCCCCTGGAAATCACTAATATGTATGAAAACGTGTTCTACACTACTCTGGCCCCCAGGATCGCTATCGGGAAAGGAGGACAAGTATTTCCTACGTAAATTGACGCGAGGAATCGTACGCTGCCGGCAGAATTCAAATCCGTGCCTCCGTTCCCCTGGAAATCACTAATATGTATGAAAACGTGTTGTACAGTATTCTGGCTCCCAGGATCGCTATCTGGACATGAAGACAAGTATTTCCTACGTAAAATGACACGAGCAATCGTACGCTGCCGGCAGAATTCAAATCCGAGCCTCTGTTCCCCTGGAAATCACTAATATGTATGAAAACGTGTTTTACACTATTCTGGCCCCCAGGATCGCTATCGGGAAAGGAAGACAAGTATTTCCTACGTAAAATGACACGAGCAATCGTACGCTGCCGTCAGAATTCAAATCCGAGCCTCCGTTCCCCTGGAAATCACTAATATGTATGAAAACGTGTTTTACTGTATTCTGGCTCCCAGGATCGCTATCTGGACTTGAAGACAAGTATTTCTTACGTAAAATGACACGAGCAATCGTACGCTGCCGGCAGAATTCAAATCCGAGCCTCTGTTCCCCTGGAAATCACTAATATGTATGAAAACGTGTTTTACACTACTCTGGCCCCCAGGATCGCTATCGGGAAAGGAAGACAAGTATTTCCTACGTAAAATGACACGAGCAATCGTACGCTGCCGGCAGAATTCAAGTCCGAGCCTCTGTTCCCCTGGAAATCACTAATATGTATGAAAACGTGTTTTACACTATTCTGGCCCCCAGGATCGCTATCGGGAAAGGAAGACAAGTATTTCCTACGTAAAATGACACGAGGAATCGTACGCTGCCGGCAGAATTCAAATCCGAGCCTCCGTTCCCCTGGAAATCACTAATATGTATGAAAACGTGTTGTACAGTATTCTGGCTCCCAGGATCGCTATCTGGACATGAAGACAAGTATTTCCTACGTAAAATGACACGAGGAATCGTACACTGCCGGCAGAATTCAAATCCGAGCCTCCTTTCCCCTGGAAATCACTAATATGTATGAAAACGTGTTTTACTGTATTCTGGCTTCCAGGATCGCTATCGGGAAATGAATACAAGTATTTCCTACGTAAAATGACACGCGCAATCGTACGCTGCCGGCAGAATTCAAATCCGAGCCTCTGTTCCCCTGGAAATCACTAATATGTATGAAAACGTGTTTTACACTATTCTGGCCCCCAGGATCGCTATCGGGAAAGGAAGACAAGTATTTCCTACGTAAAATGACACGAGGAATCGTACGCTGCCGGCAGAATTCAAATCGGAGCCTCCGTGCCTCTGGGAATCACTAATATGTATGAAAACGTGTTGTACAGTATTCTGGCTCCCAGGATCGCTATATGGACATAAAGACAAGTATTTCCTACGGAAAATGACACGAGGAATCGTACGCTGCCGGCAGAATTCAAATCCGAGCCTCCGTGCCTCTGGAAATCACTAATATGTATGAAAACGTGTTGTACAGTATTCTGGCTCCCAGGATCGCTATCTGGACATGAAGACAAGTATTTCCTACGTAAAATGACACGAGCAATCGTAAGCTGCCGTCAGAATTCAAATCCGAGCCTCCGTTCCCCTGGAAATCACTAATATGTGTGAAAACGTGTTCTACACTACTCTGGCCCCCAGGATCGCTATCGGGAAAGGAGGACAAGTATTTCCTACGTAAATTGACGCGAGGAATCGTACGCTGCCGGCAGAATTCAAATCCGTGCCTCCGTTCCCCTGGAAATCACTAATATGTATGAAAACGTGTTTTACAGTATTCTGGCCCCCAGGATCGCTATCGGGAAAGGAAGACAAGTATTTCCTACGTAAAATGACACGAGCAATCGTACGCTGCCGGTAGAATTCAAATCCGAGCCTCTGTTCCCCTGGAAATCACTAATATGTATGAAAACGTGTTTTACACTATTCTGGCCCCCAGGATCGCTATCTGGACATGAAGACAAGTATTTCCTACGTAAAATGACACAAGCAATCGTACGCTGCCGGCAGAATTCAAATCCGAGCCTCTGTTCCCCTGGAAATCACTAATATGTATGAAAACATGTTTTACACTATTCTGGCTCCCAGGATCGCTATCGGGAAACGAAGACAAGTATTTCCTACGTAAAATGACACGAGGAATCGTACGCTGCCGGCAGAATTCAAATCCGAGCCTCCGTGCCTCTGGAAATCACTAATATGTATGAAAACGTGTTGTACAGTATTCTGGCTCCCAGGATCGCTATCGGGAAAGGAAGACAAGTATTTCCTACGGAAAATGACACGAGGAATCGTACGCTGCCGGCAGAATTCAAATCCGAGCCTCCGTGCCTCTGGAAATCACTAATATGTATGAAAACGTGTTTTACACTATTCTGGGTCCCAGGATCGCTAACGGGAAACGAAGACAAGTATTTCCTACGTAAAATGACACGAGCAATCGTACGCTGCCGTCAGAATTCAAATCCGAGCCTCCGTTCCCCTGGAAATCACTAATATGTATGAAAACGTGTTTTACTGTATTCTGGCTCCCAGGATCGCTATCTGGACATGAAGACAAGTATTTCCTACGTAAAATGACACGAGCAATCGTACGCTGCCGTCAGAATTCAAATCCGAGCCTCCGTTCCCCTGGAAATCACTAATATGTATGAAAACGTGTTCTACACTACTCTGGCCCCCAGGATCGCTATCGGGAAAGGAGGACAAGTATTTCCTACGTAAATTGACGCGAGGAATCGTACGCTGCCGGCAGAATTCAAATCCGTGCCTCCGTTCCCCTGGAAATCACTAATATGTATGAAAACGTGTTGTACAGTATTCTGGCTCCCAGGATCGCTATCTGGACATGAAGACAAGTATTTCCTACGTAAAATGACACGAGCAATCGTACGCTGCCGGCAGAATTCAAATCCGAGCCTCTGTTCCCCTGGAAATCACTAATATGTATGAAAACGTGTTTTACACTATTCTGGCCCCCAGGATCGCTATCGGGAAAGGAAGACAAGTATTTCCTACGTAAAATGACACGAGGAATCGTACGCTGCCGGCAGAATTCAAATCCGAGCCTCCGTGCCTCTGGAAATCACTAATATGTATGAAAACGTGTTGTACAGTATTCTGGCTCCCAGGATCGCTATATGGACATGAAGACAAGTATTTCCTACGGAAAATGACACGAGGAATCGTACGCTGCCGGCAGAATTCAAATCCGAGCCTCCGTGCGTCTGGAAATCACTAATATGTATGAAAACGTGTTGTACAGTATTCTGGCTCCCAGGATCGCTATCTGGACATGAAGACAAGTATTTCCTACGTAAAATGACACGAGGAATCGTACGCTGCCGTCAGAATTCAAATCCGAGCCTCCGTTCCCCTGGAAATCACTAATATGTATGAAAACGTGTTGTACAGTATTCTGGCTTCCAGGATCGCTATCGGGAAATGAATACAAGTATTTCCTACGTAAAATGACACGAGGAATCGTACGCTGCCTGCAGAATTCAAATCCGAGCCTCCGTTCCCCTGGAAATCACTAATATGTATGAAAACGTCTTTTACAGTATTCTGGTTCCCAGCATCGCTATCTGGACATGAAGACAAGTATTTCCTACGTAAAATGACACGAGCAATCGTACACTGCCGGCAGAATTCAGATCCGAGCCTCCGTACACCTGGAAATCACTAATATGTATGAAAACGTGTTTTACAGTATTCTGGCTCCCAGGATCGCTATCTGGACATGAAGACAAGTATTTCCTACGTAAAATGGCACGAGCAATCGTACGCTGCCGGCAGAATTCAGATCCGAGCCTCCGTACAACTGGAAATCACTAATATGTATGAAAACGTGTTTTACAGTATTCAGGCCCCCAGGATCGCTATCGGGAAAGGAAGACAAGTATTTCCTACGTAAAATGACACGAGCAATCGTACGCTGCCGGTAGAATTCAAATCCGAGCCTCTGTTCCCCTGGAAATCACTAATATGTATGAAAACGTGTTTTACACTATTCTGGCCCCCAGGATCGCTATCTGGACATGAAGACAAGTATTTCCTACGTAAAATGACACAAGCAATCGTACGCTGCCGGCAGAATTCAAATCCGAGCCTCTGTTCCCCTGGAAATCACTAATATGTATGAAAACGTGTTTTACACTATTCTGGCTCCCAGGATCGCTATCGGGAAACGAAGACAAGTATTTCCTACGTAAAATGACACGAGGAATCGTACGCTGCCGGCAGAATTCAAATCCGAGCCTCCGTGCCTCTGGAAATCACTAATATGTATGAAAACGTGTTGTACAGTATTCTGGCTCCCAGGATCGCTATCGGGAAACGAAGACAAGTATTTCCTACGGAAAATGACACGAGGAATCGTACGCTGCCGGCAGAATTCAAATCCGAGCCTCCGTGCCTCTGGAAATCACTAATATGTATGAAAACGTGTTTTACACTATTCTGGGTCCCAGGATCGCTAACGGGAAACGAAGACAAGTATTTCCTACGTAAAATGACACGAGCAATCGTACGCTGCCGTCAGAATTCAAATCCGAGCCTCCGTTCCCCTGGAAATCACTAATATGTATGAAAACGTGTTTTACAGTATTCTGGCTCCCAGGATCGCTATCTGGACATGAAGACAAGTATTTCCTACGTAAAATGACACGAGCAATCGTACGCTGCCGGCAGAATTCAAATCCGAGCCTCCGTTCCCCTGGAAATCACTAATATGTATGAAAACGTGTTTTACACTACTCTGGCCCCCAGGATCGCTATCGGGAAAGGAAGACAAGTATTTCCTACGTAAAATGACACGAGCAATCGTACGCTGCCGGTAGAATTCAAATCCGAGCCTCTGTTCCCCTGGAAATCACTAATATGTATGAAAACGTGTTTTACACTATTCTGGCCCCCAGGATCGCTATCTGGACATGAAGACAAGTATTTCCTACGTAAAATGACACAAGCAATCGTACGCTGCCGGCAGAATTCAAATCCGAGCCTCCGTGCCTCTGGAAATCACTAATATGTATGAAAACGTGTTGTACAGTATTCTGGCTCCCAGGATCGCTATCTGGACATGAAGACAAGTATTTCCTACGTAAAATGACACGAGCAATCGTACGCTGCCGTCAGAATTCAAATCCGAGCCTCCGTTCCCCTGGAAATCACTAATATGTATGAAAACGTGTTCTACACTACTCTGGCCCCCAGGATCGCTATCGGGAAAGGAGGACAAGTATTTCCTACGTAAATTGACGCGAGGAATCGTACGCTGCCGGCAGAATTCAAATCCGTGCCTCCGTTCCCCTGGAAATCACTAATATGTATGAAAACGTGTTGTACAGTATTCTGGCTCCCAGGATCGCTATCTGGACATGAAGACAAGTATTTCCTACGTAAAATGACACGAGCAATCGTACGCTGCCGGCAGAATTCAAATCCGAGCCTCTGTTCCCCTGGAAATCACTAATATGTATGAAAACGTGTTTTACACTATTCTGGCCCCCAGGATCGCTATCGGGAAAGGAAGACAAGTATTTCCTACGTAAAATGACACGAGGAATCGTACGCTGCCGGCAGAATTCAAATCCGAGCCTCCGTGCCTCTGGAAATCACTAATATGTATGAAAACGTGTTGTACAGTATTCTGGCTCCCAGGATCGCTATATGGACATGAAGACAAGTATTTCCTACGGAAAATGACACGAGGAATCGTACGCTGCCGGCAGAATTCAAATCCGAGCCTCCGTGCCTCTGGAAATCACTAATATGTATGAAAACGTGTTGTACAGTATTCTGGCTCCCAGGATCGCTATCTGGACATGAAGACAAGTATTTCCTACGTAAAATGACACGAGGAATCGTACGCTGCCGTCAGAATTCAAATCCGAGCCTCCGTTCCCCTGGAAATCACTAATATGTATGAAAACGTGTTGTACAGTATTCTGGCTTCCAGGATCGCTATCGGGAAATGAATACAAGTATTTCCTACGTAAAATGACACGAGGAATCGTACGCTGTCGGCAGAATTCAAATCCGAGCCTCTGTTCCCCTGGAAATCACTAATATGTATGAAAACATGTTTTACACTATTCTGGCTCCCAGGATCGCTATCGGGAAACGAAGACAAGTATTTCCTACGTAAAATGACACGAGGAATCGTACGCTGCCGGCAGAATTCAAATCCGAGCCTCCGTGCCTCTGGAAATCACTAATATGTATGAAAACGTGTTGTACAGTATTCTGGCTCCCAGGATCGCTATCGGGAAAGGAAGACAAGTATTTCCTACGGAAAATGACACGAGGAATCGTACGCTGCCGGCAGAATTCAAATCCGAGCCTCCGTGCCTCTGGAAATCACTAATATGTATGAAAACGTGTTTTACACTATTCTGGGTCCCAGGATCGCTATCGGGAAAGGAAGACAAGTATTTCCTACGTAAAATGACACGAGCAATCGTACGCTGCCGGCAGAATTCAAATCCGAGCCTCCGTTCCCCTGGAAATCACTAATATGTATGGAAACGTGTTTTACTGTATTCTGGCTCCCAGGATCGCTATCTGGACATGCAGACAAGTATTTCCTACGTAAAATGACACGAGCAATCGTACGCTGCCGTCAGAATTCAAATCCGAGCCTCCGTTCCCCTGGAAATCACTAATATGTATGAAAACGTGTTTTACTGTATTCTGGCTCCCAGGATCGCTATCTGGACATGAAGACAAGTATTTCCTACGTAAAATGACACGAGCAATCGTACGCTGCCGGCAGAATTCAAATCCGAGCCTCCGTACAACTGGAAATCACTAATATGTATGAAAACGTGTTTTACAGTATTCTGGCTCCCAGGATCGCTATCTGGACATGAAGACAAGTATTTCCTACGTAAAATGACACGAGCAATCGTACGCTGCCGGCAGAATTCAGATCCGAGCCTCCGTTCCCCTGGAAATCACTAATATGTATGAAAACGTGTTTTACAGTATTCTGGCTCCCAGGATCGCTATCTGGACATGAAGACAAGTATTTCCTACGTAAAATGACACGAGCAATCGTACGCTGCCGGCAGAATTCGAATCCGAGTCTCCGTTCCACTGGAAATCACTAATATGTATGAAAACGTGTTTTACAGTATTCTGGTTCCCAGGATCGCTATCTGGACATGAAGACAAGTATTTCCTACGTAAAATGACACGAGCAATCGTACACTGCCGGCAGAATTCAGATCCGAGCCTCCGTACACCTGGAAATCACTAATATGTATGAAAACGTGTTTTACAGTATTCTGGCTCCCAGGATCGCTATCTGGACATGAAGACAAGTATTTCCTACGTAAAATGGCACGAGCAATCGTACGCTGCCGGCAGAATTCAGATCCGAGCCTCCGTACAACTGGAAATCACTAATATGTATGAAAACGTGTTTTACAGTATTCAGGCCCCCAGGATCGCTATCGGGAAAGGAAGACAAGTATTTCCTACGTAAAATGACACGAGCAATCGTACGCTGCCGGTAGAATTCAAATCCGAGCCTCTGTTCCCCTGGAAATCACTAATATGTATGAAAACGTGTTTTACACTATTCTGGCCCCCAGGATCGCTATCTGGACATGAAGACAAGTATTTCCTACGTAAAATGACACAAGCAATCGTACGCTGCCGGCAGAATTCAAATCCGAGCCTCTGTTCCCCTGGAAATCACTAATATGTATGAAAACATGTTTTACACTATTCTGGCTCCCAGGATCGCTATCGGGAAACGAAGACAAGTATTTCCTACGTAAAATGACACGAGGAATCGTACGCTGCCGGCAGAATTCAAATCCGAGCCTCCGTGCCTCTGGAAATCACTAATATGTATGAAAACGTGTTGTACAGTATTCTGGCTCCCAGGATCGCTATCGGGAAAGGAAGACAAGTATTTCCTACGGAAAATGACACGAGGAATCGTACGCTGCCGGCAGAATTCAAATCCGAGCCTCCGTGCCTCTGGAAATCACTAATATGTATGAAAACGTGTTTTACACTATTCTGGGTCCCAGGATCGCTAACGGGAAACGAAGACAAGTATTTCCTACGTAAAATGACACGAGCAATCGTACGCTGCCGTCAGAATTCAAATCCGAGCCTCCGTTCCCCTGGAAATCACTAATATGTATGAAAACGTGTTTTACTGTATTCTGGCTCCCAGGATCGCTATCTGGACATGAAGACAAGTATTTCCTACGTAAAATGACACGAGCAATCGTACGCTGCCGTCAGAATTCAAATCCGAGCCTCCGTTCCCCTGGAAATCACTAATATGTATGAAAACGTGTTCTACACTACTCTGGCCCCCAGGATCGCTATCGGGAAAGGAGGACAAGTATTTCCTACGGAAAATGACACGAGGAATCGTACGCTGCCGGCAGAATTCAAATCCGAGCCTCCGTGCGTCTGGAAATCACTAATATGTATGAAAACGTGTTGTACAGTATTCTGGCTCCCAGGATCGCTATCTGGACATGAAGACAAGTATTTCCTACGTAAAATGACACGAGGAATCGTACGCTGCCGTCAGAATTCAAATCCGAGCCTCCGTTCCCCTGGAAATCACTAATATGTATGAAAACGTCTTTTACAGTATTCTGGTTCCCAGCATCGCTATCTGGACATGAAGACAAGTATTTCCTACGTAAAATGACACGAGGAATCGTACGCTGCCGTCAGAATTCAAATCCGAGCCTCCGTTCCCCTGGAAATCACTAATATGTATGAAAACGTGTTTTACAGTATTCAGGCCCCCAGGATCGCTATCGGGAAAGGAAGCCAAGTATTTCCTACGTAAAATGACACGAGCAATCGTACGCTGCCGGTAGAATTCAAATCCGAGCCTCTGTTCCCCTGGAAATCACTAATATGTATGAAAACGTGTTTTACACTATTCTGGCCCCCAGGATCGCTATCTGGACATGAAGACAAGTATTTCCTACGTAAAATGACACAAGCAATCGTACGCTGCCGGCAGAATTCAAATCCGAGCCTCCGTGCCTCTGGAAATCACTAATATGTATGAAAACGTGTTGTACAGTATTCTGGCTCCCAGGATCGCTATCGGGAAAGGAAGACAAGTATTTCCTACGGAAAATGACACGAGGAATCGTACGCTGCCGGCAGAATTCAAATCCGAGCCTCCGTGCCTCTGGAAATCACTAATATGTATGAAAACGTGTTTTACACTATTCTGGGTCCCAGGATCGCTAACGGGAAACGAAGACAAGTATTTCCTACGTAAAATGACACGAGCAATCGTACGCTGCCGTCAGAATTCAAATCCGAGCCTCCGTTCCCCTGGAAATCACTAATATGTATGAAAACGTGTTTTACTGTATTCTGGCTCCCAGGATCGCTATCTGGACATGAAGACAAGTATTTCCTACGTAAAATGACACGAGCAATCGTACGCTGCCGGCAGAATTCAAATCCGAGCCTCCGTTCCCCTGGAAATCACTAATATGTATGAAAACGTGTTTTACACTACTCTGGCCCCCAGGATCGCTATCGGGAAAGGAAGACAAGTATTTCCTACGTAAAATGACACGAGCAATCGTACGCTGCCGGTAGAATTCAAATCCGAGCCTCTGTTCCCCTGGAAATCACTAATATGTATGAAAACGTGTTTTACACTATTCTGGCCCCCAGGATCGCTATCTGGACATGAAGACAAGTATTTCCTACGTAAAATGACACAAGCAATCGTACGCTGCCGGCAGAATTCAAATCCGAGCCTCCGTTCCTCTGGAAATCACTAATATGTATGAAAACATGTTGTACAGTATTCTGGCTCCCAGGATCGCTATCTGGACATGAAGACAAGTATTTCCTACGTAAAATGACACGAGCAATCGTACGCTGCCGTCAGAATTCAAATCCGAGCCTCCGTTCCCCTGGAAATCACTAATATGTATGAAAACGTGTTCTACACTACTCTGGCCCCCAGGATCGCTATCGGGAAAGGAGGACAAGTATTTCCTACGTAAATTGACGCGAGGAATCGTACGCTGCCGGCAGAATTCAAATCCGTGCCTCCGTTCCCCTGGAAATCACTAATATGTATGAAAACGTGTTGTACAGTATTCTGGCTCCCAGGATCGCTATCTGGACATGAAGACAAGTATTTCCTACGTAAAATGACACGAGCAATCGTACGCTGCCGGCAGAATTCAAATCCGAGCCTCTGTTCCCCTGGAAATCACTAATATGTATGAAAACGTGTTTTACACTATTCTGGCCCCCAGGATCGCTATCGGGAAAGGAAGACAAGTATTTCCTACGTAAAATGACACGAGGAATCGTACGCTGCCGGCAGAATTCAAATCCGAGCCTCCGTGCCTCTGGAAATCACTAATATGTATGAAAACGTGTTGTACAGTATTCTGGCTCCCAGGATCGCTATATGGACATGAAGACAAGTATTTCCTACGGAAAATGACACGAGGAATCGTACGCTGCCGGCAGAATTCAAATCCGAGCCTCCGTGCCTCTGGAAATCACTAATATGTATGAAAACGTGTTGTACAGTATTCTGGCTCCCAGGATCGCTATCTGGACATGAAGACAAGTATTTCCTACGTAAAATGACACGAGGAATCGTACGCTGCCGTCAGAATTCAAATCCGAGCCTCCGTTCCCCTGGAAATCACTAATATGTATGAAAACGTGTTGTACAGTATTCTGGCTTCCAGGATCGCTATCGGGAAATGAATACAAGTATTTCCTACGTAAAATGACACGAGGAATCGTACGCTGCCTGCAGAATTCAAATCCGAGCCTCCGTTCCCCTGGAAATCACTAATATGTATGAAAACGTCTTTTACAGTATTCTGGTTCCCAGCATCGCTATCTGGACATGAAGACAAGTATTTCCTACGTAAAATGACACGAGCAATCGTACGCTGCCGGCAGAATTCAAATCCGAGCCTCCGTTCCCCTGGAAATCACTAATACGTATGAAAACGTGTTTTACAGCATTCTGGCTCCCAGGATCGCTATCGGGAAAGGAAGACAAGTATTTCCTACGGAAAATGACACGAGGAATCGTACGCTGCCGTCAGAATTCAAATCCGAGCCTCCGTTCCCCTGGAAATCACTAATATGTATGAAAACGTCTTTTACAGTATTCTGGTTCCCAGCATCGCTATCTGGACATGAAGACAAGTATTTCCTACGTAAAATGACACGAGGAATCGTACGCTGCCGTCAGAATTCAAATCCGAGCCTCCGTTCCCCTGGAAATCACTAATATGTATGAAAACGTGTTTTACAGTATTCAGGCCCCCAGGATCGCTATCGGGAAAGGAAGCCAAGTATTTCCTACGTAAAATGACACGAGCAATCGTACGCTGCCGGTAGAATTCAAATCCGAGCCTCTGTTCCCCTGGAAATCACTAATATGTATGAAAACGTGTTTTACACTATTCTGGCCCCCAGGATCGCTATCTGGACATGAAGACAAGTATTTCCTACGTAAAATGACACAAGCAATCGTACGCTGCCGGCAGAATTCAAATCCGAGCCTCCGTGCCTCTGGAAATCACTAATATGTATGAAAACGTGTTGTACAGTATTCTGGCTCCCAGGATCGCTATCGGGAAAGGAAGACAAGTATTTCCTACGGAAAATGACACGAGGAATCGTACGCTGCCGGCAGAATTCAAATCCGAGCCTCCGTGCCTCTGGAAATCACTAATATGTATGAAAACGTGTTTTACACTATTCTGGGTCCCAGGATCGCTAACGGGAAACGAAGACAAGTATTTCCTACGTAAAATGACACGAGCAATCGTACGCTGCCGTCAGAATTCAAATCCGAGCCTCCGTTCCCCTGGAAATCACTAATATGTATGAAAACGTGTTTTACTGTATTCTGGCTCCCAGGATCGCTATCTGGACATGAAGACAAGTATTTCCTACGTAAAATGACACGAGCAATCGTACGCTGCCGGCAGAATTCAAATCCGAGCCTCCGTTCCCCTGGAAATCACTAATATGTATGAAAACGTGTTTTACACTACTCTGGCCCCCAGGATCGCTATCGGGAAAGGAAGACAAGTATTTCCTACGTAAAATGACACGAGCAATCGTACGCTGCCGGTAGAATTCAAATCCGAGCCTCTGTTCCCCTGGAAATCACTAATATGTATGAAAACGTGTTTTACACTATTCTGGCCCCCAGGATCGCTATCTGGACATGAAGACAAGTATTTCCTACGTAAAATGACACAAGCAATCGTACGCTGCCGGCAGAATTCAAATCCGAGCCTCCGTGCCTCTGGAAATCACTAATATGTATGAAAACGTGTTGTACAGTATTCTGGCTCCCAGGATCGCTATCTGGACATGAAGACAAGTATTTCCTACGTAAAATGACACGAGCAATCGTACGCTGCCGTCAGAATTCAAATCCGAGCCTCCGTTCCCCTGGAAATCACTAATATGTATGAAAACGTGTTCTACACTACTCTGGCCCCCAGGATCGCTATCGGGAAAGGAGGACAAGTATTTCCTACGTAAATTGACGCGAGGAATCGTACGCTGCCGGCAGAATTCAAATCCGTGCCTCCGTTCCCCTGGAAATCACTAATATGTATGAAAACGTGTTGTACAGTATTCTGGCTCCCAGGATCGCTATCTGGACATGAAGACAAGTATTTCCTACGTAAAATGACACGAGCAATCGTACGCTGCCGGCAGAATTCAAATCCGAGCCTCTGTTCCCCTGGAAATCACTAATATGTATGAAAACGTGTTTTACACTATTCTGGCCCCCAGGATCGCTATCGGGAAAGGAAGACAAGTATTTCCTACGTAAAATGACACGAGGAATCGTACGCTGCCGGCAGAATTCAAATCCGAGCCTCCGTGCCTCTGGAAATCACTAATATGTATGACAACGTGTTGTACAGTATTCTGGCTCCCAGGATCGCTATATGGACATGAAGACAAGTATTTCCTACGGAAAATGACACGAGGAATCGTACGCTGCCGGCAGAATTCAAATCCGAGCCTCCGTGCCTCTGGAAATCACTAATATGTATGAAAACGTGTTGTACAGTATTCTGGCTCCCAGGATCGCTATCTGGACATGAAGACAAGTATTTCCTACGTAAAATGACACGAGGAATCGTACGCTGCCGTCAGAATTCAAATCCGAGCCTCCGTTCCCCTGGAAATCACTAATATGTATGAAAACGTGTTGTACAGTATTCTGGCTTCCAGGATCGCTATCGGGAAATGAATACAAGTATTTCCTACGTAAAATGACACGAGGAATCGTACGCTGCCTGCAGAATTCAAATCCGAGCCTCCGTTCCCCTGGAAATCACTAATATGTATGAAAACGTCTTTTACAGTATTCTGGTTCCCAGCATCGCTATCTGGACATGAAGACAAGTATTTCCTACGTAAAATGACACGAGCAATCGTACGCTGCCGGCAGAATTCAAATCCGAGCCTCCGTTCCCCTGGAAATCACTAATACGTATGAAAACGTGTTTTACAGCATTCTGGCTCCCAGGATCGCTATCGGGAAAGGAAGACAAGTATTTCCTACGGAAAATGACACGAGGAATCGTACGCTGCCGGCAGAATTCAAATCCGAGCCTCCGTGCCTCTGGAAATCACTAATATGTATGAAAACGTGTTGTACAGTATTCTGGCTCCCAGGATCGCTATCTGGACATGAAGACAAGTATTTCCTACGTAAAATGGCACGAGCAATCGTACGCTGCCGGCAGAATTCAGATCCGAGCCTCCGTACAACTGGAAATCACTAATATGTATGAAAACGTGTTTTACAGTATTCAGGCCCCCAGGATCGCTATCGGGAAAGGAAGACAAGTATTTCCTACGTAAAATGACACGAGCAATCGTACGCTGCCGGTAGAATTCAAATCCGAGCCTCTGTTCCCCTGGAAATCACTAATATGTATGAAAACGTGTTTTACACTATTCTGGCCCCCAGGATCGCTATCTGGACATGAAGACAAGTATTTCCTACGTAAAATGACACAAGCAATCGTACGCTGCCGGCAGAATTCAAATCCGAGCCTCTGTTCCCCTGGAAATCACTAATATGTATGAAAACATGTTTTACACTATTCTGGCTCCCAGGATCGCTATCGGGAAACGAAGACAAGTATTTCCTACGTAAAATGACACGAGGAATCGTACGCTGCCGGCAGAATTCAAATCCGAGCCTCTGTTCCCCTGGAAATTACTAATATGTATGAAAACGTGTTTTACACTATTCTGGCCCCCAGGATCGCTATCGGGAAAGGAAGACAAGTATTTCCTACGTAAAATGACACGAGGAATCGTACGCTGCCGGCAGAATTCAAATCCGAGCCTCCGTGCCTCTGGAAATCACTAATATGTATGAAAACGTGTTGTACAGTATTCTGGCTCCCAGGATCGCTATATGGACATGAAGACAAGTATTTCCTACGGAAAATGACACGAGGAATCGTACGCTGCCGGCAGAATTCAAATCCGAGCCTCCGTGCCTCTGGAAATCACTAATATGTATGAAAACGTGTTGTACAGTATTCTGGCTCCCAGGATCGCTATCTGGACATGAAGACAAGTATTTCCTACGTAAAATGACACGAGGAATCGTACGCTGCCGTCAGAATTCAAATCCGAGCCTCCGTTCCCCTGGAAATCACTAATATGTATGAAAACGTGTTGTACAGTATTCTGGCTTCCAGGATCGCTATCGGGAAATGAATACAAGTATTTCCTACGTAAAATGACACGAGGAATCGTACGCTGCCTGCAGAATTCAAATCCGAGCCTCCGTTCCCCTGGAAATCACTAATATGTATGAAAACGTCTTTTACAGTATTCTGGTTCCCAGCATCGCTATCTGGACATGAAGACAAGTATTTCCTACGTAAAATGACACGAGCAATCGTACGCTGCCGGCAGAATTCAAATCGGAGCCTCCGTTCCCCTGGAAATCACTAATATGTATGAAAACGTGTTTTACTGTATTCTGGCTCCCAGCATCGCTATCTGGACATGAAGACAAGTATTTCCTACGTAAAATGACACGAGCACTCGTACGCTGCCGGCAGAATTCAAATCCGAGCCTCTGTTCCCCTGGAAATCACTAATATGTATGAAAACGTGTTTTACACTATTCTGGCCCCCAGGATCGCTATCGGGAAAGGAAGACAAGTCATTCCTACGTAAAATGACACGAGCAATCGTACGCTGCCGGCAGAATTCAAATCCGAGCCTCCGTTCCCCTGGAAATCACTAATATGTATGAAAACGTGTTGTACAGTATTCTGGCTCCCAGGATCGCTATCTGGACATGAAGACAAGTATTTCCTACGTAAAATGACACGAGCAATCGTACACTGCCGGCAGAATTCAGATCCGAGCCTCCGTACACCTGGAAATCACTAATATGTATGAAAACGTGTTTTACAGTATTCTGGCTCCCAGGATCGCTATCTGGACATGAAGACAAGTATTTCCTACGTAAAATGGCACGAGCAATCGTACGCTGCCGGCAGAATTCAGATCCGAGCCTCCGTACAACTGGAAATCACTAATATGTATGAAAACGTGTTTTACAGTATTCAGGCCCCCAGGATCGCTATCGGGAAAGGAAGACAAGTATTTCCTACGTAAAATGACACGAGCAATCGTACGCTGCCGGTAGAATTCAAATCCGAGCCTCTGTTCCCCTGGAAATCACTAATATGTATGAAAACGTGTTTTACACTATTCTGGCCCCCAGGATCGCTATCTGGACATGAAGACAAGTATTTCCTACGTAAAATGACACGAGCAATCGTACGCTGCCGGCAGAATTCAAATCCGAGCCTCTGTTCCCCTGGAAATCACTAATATGTATGAAAACATGTTTTACACTATTCTGGCTCCCAGGATCGCTATCGGGAAACGAAGACAAGTATTTCCTACGTAAAATGACACGAGGAATCGTACGCTGCCGGCAGAATTCAAATCCGAGCCTCCGTGCCTCTGGAAATCACTAATATGTATGAAAACGTGTTGTACAGTATTCTGGCTCCCAGGATCGCTATCGGGAAAGGAAGACAAGTATTTCCTACGGAAAATGACACGAGGAATCGTACGCTGCCGGCAGAATTCAAATCCGAGCCTCCGTGCCTCTGGAAATCACTAATATGTATGAAAACGTGTTTTACACTATTCTGGGTCCCAGGATCGCTAACGGGAAACGAAGACAAGTATTTCCTACGTAAAATGACACGAGCAATCGTACGCTGCCGTCAGAATTCAAATCCGAGCCTCCGTTCCCCTGGAAATCACTAATATGTATGAAAACGTGTTTTACTGTATTCTGGCTCCCAGGATCGCTATCTGGACATGAAGACAAGTATTTCCTACGTAAAATGACACGAGCAATCGTACGCTGCCGGCAGAATTCAAATCCGAGCCTCCGTTCCCCTGGAAATCACTAATATGTATGAAAACGTGTTTTACACTACTCTGGCCCCCAGGATCGCTATCGGGAAAGGAAGACAAGTATTTCCTACGTAAAATGACACGAGCAATCGTACGCTGCCGGTAGAATTCAAATCCGAGCCTCTGTTCCCCTGGAAATCACTAATATGTATGAAAACGTGTTTTACACTATTCTGGCCCCCAGGATCGCTATCTGGACATGAAGACAAGTATTTCCTACGTAAAATGACACAAGCAATCGTACGCTGCCGGCAGAATTCAAATCCGAGCCTCCGTGCCTCTGGAAATCACTAATATGTATGAAAACGTGTTGTACAGTATTCTGGCTCCCAGGATCGCTATCTGGACATGAAGACAAGTATTTCCTACGTAAAATGACACGAGCAATCGTACGCTGCCGTCAGAATTCAAATCCGAGCCTCCGTTCCCCTGGAAATCACTAATATGTATGAAAACGTGTTCTACACTACTCTGGCCCCCAGGATCGCTATCGGGAAAGGAGGACAAGTATTTCCTACGTAAATTGACGCGAGGAATCGTACGCTGCCGGCAGAATTCAAATCCGTGCCTCCGTTCCCCTGGAAATCACTAATATGTATGAAAACGTGTTGTACAGTATTCTGGCTCCCAGGATCGCTATCTGGACATGAAGACAAGTATTTCCTACGTAAAATGACACGAGCAATCGTACGCTGCCGGCAGAATTCAAATCCGAGCCTCTGTTCCCCTGGAAATCACTAATATGTATGAAAACGTGTTTTACACTATTCTGGCCCCCAGGATCGCTATCGGGAAAGGAAGACAAGTATTTCCTACGTAAAATGACACGAGGAATCGTACGCTGCCGGCAGAATTCAAATCCGAGCCTCCGTGCCTCTGGAAATCACTAATATGTATGAAAACGTGTTGTACAGTATTCTGGCTCCCAGGATCGCTATCTGGACATGAAGACAAGTATTTCCTACGGAAAATGACACGAGGAATCGTACGCTGCCGGCAGAATTCAAATCCGAGCCTCCGTGCCTCTGGAAATCACTAATATGTATGAAAACGTGTTGTACAGTATTCTGGCTCCCAGGATCGCTATCTGGACATGAAGACAAGTATGTCCTACGTAAAATGACACGAGGAATCGTACGCTGCCGTCAGAATTCAAATCCGAGCCTCCGTTCCCCTGGAAATCACTAATATGTATGAAAACGTGTTGTACAGTATTCTGGCTTCCAGGATCGCTATCGGGAAATGAATACAAGTATTTCCTACGTAAAATGACACGAGGAATCGTACGCTGCCTGCAGAATTCAAATCCGAGCCTCCGTTCCCCTGGAAATCACTAATATGTATGAAAACGTCTTTTACAGTATTCTGGTTCCCAGCATCGCTATCTGGACATGAAGACAAGTATTTCCTACGTAAAATGACACGAGCAATCGTACGCTGCCGGCAGAATTCAAATCGGAGCCTCCGTTCCCCTGGAAATCACTAATATGTATGAAAACGTGTTTTACTGTATTCTGGCTCCCAGCATCGCTATCTGGACATGAAGACAAGTATTTCCTACGTAAAATGACACGAGCACTCGTACGCTGCCGGCAGAATTCAAATCCGAGCCTCTGTTCCCCTGGAAATCACTAATATGTATGAAAACGTGTTTTACACTATTCTGGCCCCCAGGATCGCTATCGGGAAAGGAAGACAAGTCATTCCTACGTAAAATGACACGAGCAATCGTACGCTGCCGGCAGAATTCAAATCTGGACATGAAGACAAGTATTTCCTACGTAAAATGACACGAGGAATCGTACGCTGCCGTCAGAATTCAAATCCGAGCCTCCGTTCCCCTGGAAATCACTAATATGTATGAAAACGTGTTGTACAGTATTCTGGCTTCCAGGATCGCTATCGGGAAATGAATACAAGTATTTCCTACGTAAAATGACACGAGGAATCGTACGCTGCCGGCAGAATTCAAATCCAAGCCTCCGTGCCTCTGGAAATCACTAATATGTATGAAAACGTGTTGTACAGTATTCTGGGTCCCAGGATCGCTATATGGACATGAAGACAAGTATTTCCTACGTAAAATGACACGAGGAATCGCACGCTGCCGGCAGAATTCAAATCCGAGCCTCCGTGCCTCTGGAAATCACTAATATGTATGAAAACGTGTTGTACAGTATTATGGCTCCCAGGATCGCTATCTGGACATGAAGACAAGTATTTCCTACGTAAAATGACACGAGCAATCGTACGCTGCCGGCAGAATTCAAATCCGAGCCTCTGTTCCCCTGGAAATCACTAATATGTATGAAAACGTGTTTTACACTATTCTGGCCCCCAGGATCGCTATCGGGAAAGGAAGACAAGTATTTCCTACGTAAAATGACACGAGGAATCGTACGCTGCCGGCAGAATTCAAATCCGAGCCTCCGTGCCTCTGGAAATCACTAATATGTATGAAAACGTGTTGTACAGTATTCTGGCTCCCAGGATCGCTATATGGACATGAAGACAAGTATTTCCTACGGAAAATGACACGAGGAATCGTACGCTGCCGGCAGAATTCAAATCCGAGCCTCCGTGCCTCTGGAAATCACTAATATGTATGAAAACGTGTTGTACAGTATTCTGGCTCCCAGGATCGCTATCTGGACATGAAGACAAGTATTTCCTACGTAAAATGACACGAGGAATCGTACGCTGCCGTCAGAATTCAAATCCGAGCCTCCGTTCCCCTGGAAATCACTAATATGTATGAAAACGTGTTGTACAGTATTCTGGCTTCCAGGATCGCTATCGGGAAATGAATACAAGTATTTCCTACGTAAAATGGCACGAGCAATCGTACGCTGCCGGCAGAATTCAGATCCGAGCCTCCGTACAACTGGAAATCACTAATATGTATGAAAACGTGTTTTACAGTATTCAGGCCCCCAGGATCGCTATCGGGAAAGGAAGACAAGTATTTCCTACGTAAAATGACACGAGGAATCGTACGCTGCCGGCAGAATTCAAATCCGAGCCTCCGTGCCTCTGGAAATCACTAATATGTATGAAAACGTGTTGTACAGTATTCTGGCTCCCAGGATCGCTATATGGACATGAAGACAAGTATTTCCTACGGAAAATGACACGAGGAATCGTACGCTGCCGGCAGAATTCAAATCCGAGCCTCCGTGCCTCTGGAAATCACTAATATGTATGAAAACGTGTTGTACAGTATTCTGGCTCCCAGGATCGCTATCTGGACATGAAGACAAGTATTTCCTACGTAAAATGACACGAGGAATCGTACGCTGCCGTCAGAATTCAAATCCGAGCCTCCGTTCCCCTGGAAATCACTAATATGTATGAAAACGTGTTGTACAGTATTCTGGCTTCCAGGATCGCTATCGGGAAATGAATACAAGTATTTCCTACGTAAAATGGCACGAGCAATCGTACGCTGCCGGCAGAATTCAGATCCGAGCCTCCGTACAACTGGAAATCACTAATATGTATGAAAACGTGTTTTACAGTATTCAGGCCCCCAGGATCGCTATCGGGAAAGGAAGACAAGTATTTCCTACGTAAAATGACACGAGCAATCGTACGCTGCCGGTAGAATTCAAATCCGAGCCTCTGTTCCCCTGGAAATCACTAATATGTATGAAAACGTGTTTTACACTATTCTGGCCCCCAGGATCGCTATCTGGACATGAAGACAAGTATTTCCTACGTAAAATGACACAAGCAATCGTACGCTGCCGGCAGAATTCAAATCCGAGCCTCTGTTCCCCTGGAAATCACTAATATGTATGAAAACATGTTTTACACTATTCTGGCTCCCAGGATCGCTATCGGGAAACGAAGACAAGTATTTCCTACGTAAAATGACACGAGGAATCGTACGCTGCCGGCAGAATTCAAATCCGAGCCTCTGTTCCCCTGGAAATCACTAATATGTATGAAAACGTGTTTTACACTATTCTGGCCCCCAGGATCGCTATCGGGAAAGGAAGACAAGTATTTCCTACGTAAAATGACACGAGGAATCGTACGCTGCCGGCAGAATTCAAATCCGAGCCTCCGTGCCTCTGGAAATCACTAATATGTATGAAAACGTGTTGTACAGTATTCTGGCTCCCAGGATCGCTATATGGACATGAAGACAAGTATTTCCTACGGAAAATGACACGAGGAATCGTACGCTGCCGGCAGAATTCAAATCCGAGCCTCCGTGCCTCTGGAAATCACTAATATGTATGAAAACGTGTTGTACAGTATTCTGGCTCCCAGGATCGCTATCTGGACATGAAGACAAGTATTTCCTACGTAAAATGACACGAGGAATCGTACGCTGCCGTCAGAATTCAAATCCGAGCCTCCGTTCCCCTGGAAATCACTAATATGTATGAAAACGTGTTGTACAGTATTCTGGCTTCCAGGATCGCTATCGGGAAATGAATACAAGTATTTCCTACGTAAAATGACACGAGGAATCGTACGCTGCCTGCAGAATTCAAATCCGAGCCTCCGTTCCCCTGGAAATCACTAATATGTATGAAAACGTCTTTTACAGTATTCTGGTTCCCAGCATCGCTATCTGGACATGAAGACAAGTATTTCCTACGTAAAATGACACGAGCAATCGTACGCTGCCGGCAGAATTCAAATCGGAGCCTCCGTTCCCCTGGAAATCACTAATATGTATGAAAACGTGTTTTACTGTATTCTGGCTCCCAGCATCGCTATCTGGACATGAAGACAAGTATTTCCTACGTAAAATGACACGAGCACTCGTACGCTGCCGGCAGAATTCAAATCCGAGCCTCTGTTCCCCTGGAAATCACTAATATGTATGAAAACGTGTTTTACACTATTCTGGCCCCCAGGATCGCTATCGGGAAAGGAAGACAAGTCATTCCTACGTAAAATGACACGAGCAATCGTACGCTGCCGGCAGAATTCAAATCCGAGCCTCCGTTCCCCTGGAAATCACTAATATGTATGAAAACGTGTTGTACAGTATTCTGGCTCCCAGGATCGCTATCTGGACATGAAGACAAGTATTTCCTACGTAAAATGACACGAGCAATCGTACACTGCCGGCAGAATTCAGATCCGAGCCTCCGTACACCTGGAAATCACTAATATGTATGAAAACGTGTTTTACAGTATTCTGGCTCCCAGGATCGCTATCTGGACATGATGACAAGTATTTCCTACGTAAAATGGCACGAGCAATCGTACGCTGCCGGCAGAATTCAGATCCGAGCCTCCGTACAACTGGAAATCACTAATATGTATGAAAACGTGTTTTACAGTATTCAGGCCCCCAGGATCGCTATCGGGAAAGGAAGACAAGTATTTCCTACGTAAAATGACACGAGCAATCGTACGCTGCCGGTAGAATTCAAATCCGAGCCTCTGTTCCCCTGGAAATCACTAATATGTATGAAAACGTGTTTTACACTATTCTGGCCCCCAGGATCGCTATCTGGACATGAAGACAAGTATTTCCTACGTAAAATGACACAAGCAATCGTACGCTGCCGGCAGAATTCAAATCCGAGCCTCTGTTCCCCTGGAAATCACTAATATGTATGAAAACATGTTTTACACTATTCTGGCTCCCAGGATCGCTATCGGGAAACGAAGACAAGTATTTCCTACGTAAAATGACACGAGGAATCGTACGCTGCCGGCAGAATTCAAATCCGAGCCTCCGTGCCTCTGGAAATCACTAATATGTATGAAAACGTGTTGTACAGTATTCTGGCTCCCAGGATCGCTATCGGGAAAGGAAGACAAGTATTTCCTACGGAAAATGACACGAGGAATCGTACGCTGCCGGCAGAATTCAAATCCGAGCCTCCGTGCCTCTGGAAATCACTAATATGTATGAAAACGTGTTGTACAGTATTCTGGCTCCCAGGATCGCTATCGGGAAAGGAAGACAAGTATTTCCTACGGAAAATGACACGAGGAATCGTACGCTGCCGGCAGAATTCAAATCCGAGCCTCCGTGCCTCTGGAAATCACTAATATGTATGAAAACGTGTTTTACACTATTCTGGGTCCCAGGATCGCTAACGGGAAACGAAGACAAGTATTTCCTACGTAAAATGACACGAGCAATCGTACGCTGCCGTCAGAATTCAAATCCGAGCCTCCGTTCCCCTGGAAATCACTAATATGTATGAAAACGTGTTTTACTGTATTCTGGCTCCCAGGATCGCTATCTGGACATGAAGACAAGTATTTCCTACGTAAAATGACACGAGCAATCGTACGCTGCCGGCAGAATTCAAATCCGAGCCTCCGTTCCCCTGGAAATCACTAATATGTATGAAAACGTGTTTTACACTACTCTGGCCCCCAGGATCGCTATCGGGAAAGGAAGACAAGTATTTCCTACGTAAAATGACACGAGCAATCGTACGCTGCCGGTAGAATTCAAATCCGAGCCTCTGTTCCCCTGGAAATCACTAATATGTATGAAAACGTGTTTTACACTATTCTGGCCCCCAGGATCGCTATCTGGACATGAAGACAAGTATTTCCTACGTAAAATGACACAAGCAATCGTACGCTGCCGGCAGAATTCAAATCCGAGCCTCCGTGCCTCTGGAAATCACTAATATGTATGAAAACGTGTTGTACAGTATTCTGGCTCCCAGGATCGCTATCTGGACATGAAGACAAGTATTTCCTACGTAAAATGACACGAGCAATCGTACGCTGCCGTCAGAATTCAAATCCGAGCCTCCGTTCCCCTGGAAATCACTAATATGTATGAAAACGTGTTCTACACTACTCTGGCCCCCAGGATCGCTATCGGGAAAGGAGGACAAGTATTTCCTACGTAAATTGACGCGAGGAATCGTACGCTGCCGGCAGAATTCAAATCCGTGCCTCCGTTCCCCTGGAAATCACTAATATGTATGAAAACGTGTTGTACAGTATTCTGGCTCCCAGGATCGCTATCTGGACATGAAGACAAGTATTTCCTACGTAAAATGACACGAGCAATCGTACGCTGCCGGCAGAATTCAAATCCGAGCCTCTGTTCCCCTGGAAATCACTAATATGTATGAAAACGTGTTTTACACTATTCTGGCCCCCAGGATCGCTATCGGGAAAGGAAGACAAGTATTTCCTACGTAAAATGACACGAGGAATCGTACGCTGCCGGCAGAATTCAAATCCGAGCCTCCGTGCCTCTGGAAATCACTAATATGTATGAAAACGTGTTGTACAGTATTCTGGCTCCCAGGATCGCTATATGGACATGAAGACAAGTATTTCCTACGGAAAATGACACGAGGAATCGTACGCTGCCGGCAGAATTCAAATCCGAGCCTCCGTGCCTCTGGAAATCACTAATATGTATGAAAACGTGTTGTACAGTATTCTGGCTCCCAGGATCGCTATCTGGACATGAAGACAAGTATGTCCTACGTAAAATGACACGAGGAATCGTACGCTGCCGTCAGAATTCAAATCCGAGCCTCCGTTCCCCTGGAAATCACTAATATGTATGAAAACGTGTTGTACAGTATTCTGGCTTCCAGGATCGCTATCGGGAAATGAATACAAGTATTTCCTACGTAAAATGACACGAGGAATCGTACGCTGCCTGCAGAATTCAAATCCGAGCCTCCGTTCCCCTGGAAATCACTAATATGTATGAAAACGTCTTTTACAGTATTCTGGTTCCCAGCATCGCTATCTGGACATGAAGACAAGTATTTCCTACGTAAAATGACACGAGCAATCGTACGCTGCCGGCAGAATTCAAATCGGAGCCTCCGTTCCCCTGGAAATCACTAATATGTATGAAAACGTGTTTTACTGTATTCTGGCTCCCAGCATCGCTATCTGGACATGAAGACAAGTATTTCCTACGTAAAATGACACGAGCACTCGTACGCTGCCGGCAGAATTCAAATCCGAGCCTCTGTTCCCCTGGAAATCACTAATATGTATGAAAACGTGTTTTACACTATTCTGGCCCCCAGGATCGCTATCGGGAAAGGAAGACAAGTCATTCCTACGTAAAATGACACGAGCAATCGTACGCTGCCGGCAGAATTCAAATCCGAGCCTCCGTTCCCCTGGAAATCACTAATATGTATGAAAACGTGTTGTACAGTATTCTGGCTCCCAGGATCGCTATCTGGACATGAAGACAAGTATTTCCTACGTAAAATGACACGAGGAATCGTACGCTGCCGTCAGAATTCAAATCCGAGCCTCCGTTCCCCTGGAAATCACTAATATGTATGAAAACGTGTTGTACAGTATTCTGGCTTCCAGGATCGCTATCGGGAAATGAATACAAGTATTTCCTACGTAAAATGACACGAGGAATCGTACGCTGCCGGCAGAATTCAAATCCAAGCCTCCGTGCCTCTGGAAATCACTAATATGTATGAAAACGTGTTGTACAGTATTCTGGCTCCCAGGATCGCTATATGGACATGAAGACAAGTATTTCCTACGTAAAATGACACGAGGAATCGCACGCTGCCGGCAGAATTCAAATCCGAGCCTCCGTGCCTCTGGAAATCACTAATATGTATGAAAACGTGTTGTACAGTATTATGGCTCCCAGGATCGCTATCTGGACATGAAGACAAGTATTTCCTACGTAAAATGACACGAGCAATCGTACGCTGCCGGCAGAATTCAAATCCGAGCCTCTGTTCCCCTGGAAATCACTAATATGTATGAAAACGTGTTTTACACTATTCTGGCCCCCAGGATCGCTATCGGGAAAGGAAGACAAGTATTTCCTACGTAAAATGACACGAGGAATCGTACGCTGCCGGCAGAATTCAAATCCGAGCCTCCGTGCCTCTGGAAATCACTAATATGTATGAAAACGTGTTGTACAGTATTCTGGCTCCCAGGATCGCTATATGGACATGAAGACAAGTATTTCCTACGGAAAATGACACGAGGAATCGTACGCTGCCGGCAGAATTCAAATCCGAGCCTCCGTGCCTCTGGAAATCACTAATATGTATGAAAACGTGTTGTACAGTATTCTGGCTCCCAGGATCGCTATCTGGACATGAAGACAAGTATTTCCTACGTAAAATGACACGAGGAATCGTACGCTGCCGTCAGAATTCAAATCCGAGCCTCCGTTCCCCTGGAAATCACTAATATGTATGAAAACGTGTTGTACAGTATTCTGGCTTCCAGGATCGCTATCGGGAAATGAATACAAGTATTTCCTACGTAAAATGACACGAGGAATCGTACGCTGCCTGCAGAATTCAAATCCGAGCCTCCGTTCCCCTGGAAATCACTAATATGTATGAAAACGTGTTGTACAGTATTCTGGCTTCCAGGATCGCTATCGGGAAATGAATACAAGTCTTTCCTACGTAAAATGACACGAGCAATCGTACGCTGCCGGCAGAATTCAAATCCGAGCCTCCGTTCCCCTGGAAATCACTAATATGTATGAAAACGTGTTTTACTGTATTCTGGCTCCCAGGATCGCTATCTGGACTTGAAGACAAGTATTTCTTACGGAAAATGACACGAGGAATCGTACGCTGCCGGCAGAATTCAAATCCGAGCCTCCGTGCCTCTGGAAATCACTAATATGTATGAAAACGTGTTGTACAGTATTCTGGCTCCCAGGATCGCTATCTGGACATGAAGACAAGTATTTCCTACGTAAAATGACACGAGGAATCGTACGCTGCCGTCAGAATTCAAATCCGAGCCTCCGTTCCCCTGGAAATCACTAATATGTATGAAAACGTGTTGTACAGTATTCTGGCTTCCAGGATCGCTATCGGGAAATGAATACAAGTATTTCCTACGTAAAATGACACGAGGAATCGTACGCTGCCGGCAGAATTCAAATCCGAGCCTCCGTGCCTCTGGAAATCACTAATATGTATGAAAACGTGTTGTACAGTATTCTGGCTTCCAGGATCGCTATCGGGAAAGGAAGACAAGTATTTCCTACGTAAAATGACACGAGCAATCGTACGCTGCCGGCAGAATTCAAATCCGAGCCTCCGTTCCCCTGGAAATCACTAATATGTATGAAAACGTGTTTTACTGTATTCTGGCTCCCAGGATCGCTATCTGGACATGCAGACAAGTATTTCCTACGTAAAATGACACGAGCAATCGTACGCTGCCGTCAGAATTCAAATCCGAGCCTCCGTTCCCCTGGAAATTACTAATATGTATGAAAACGTGTTTTACAGTATTCTGGCTCCCAGGATCGCTATATGGACATGAAGACAAGTATTTCCTACGTAAAATGACACGCGCAATCGTACGCTGCCGGCAGAATTCAAATCCGAGCCTCTGTTCCCCTGGAAATCACTAATATGTATGAAAACGTGTTTTACACTATTCTGGCCCCCAGGATCGCTATCGGGAAAGGAAGACAAGTATTTCCTACGTAAAATGACACGAGGAATCGTACGCCGCCGGCAGAATTCAAATCGGAGCCTCCGTGCCTCTGGGAATCACTAATATGTATGAAAACGTGTTGTACAGTATTCTGGCTCCCAGGATCGCTATATGGACATAAAGACAAGTATTTCCTACGGAAAATGACACGAGGAATCGTACGCTGCCGGCAGAATTCAAATCCGAGCCTCCGTGCCTCTGGAAATCACTAATATGTATGAAAACGTGTTGTACAGTATTCTGGCTCCCAGGATCGCTATCTGGACATGAAGACAAGTATTTCCTACGTAAAATGACACGAGGAATCGTACGCTGCCGGCAGAATTCAAATCCGAGCCTCCGTTCCCCTGGAAATCACTAATATGTATGAAAACGTGTTTTACACTACTCTGGCCCCCAGGATCGCTATCGGGAAAGGAAGACAAGTATTTCCTACGTAAAATGACACGAGGAATCGTACGCTGCCGGCAGAATTCAAATCCGAGCCTCCGTGCCTCTGGAAATCACTAATATGTATGAAAACGTGTTTTACAGTATTCTGGCCCCCAGGATCGCTATCGGGAAAGAAAGACAAGTATTTCCTACGTAAAATGACACGAGGAATCGTACGCTGCCGGCAGAATTCAAATCCGAGCCTCCGTTCCCCTGGAAATCACTAATATGTATGAAAACGTGTTTTACACTATTCTGGGTCCCAGGATCGCTATCGGGAAACGAAGACAAGTATTTCCTACGTAAATTGACACGAGCAATCGTACGCTGCCGGCAGAATTCAAACCCGTGCCTCCGTTCCCCTGGAAATCACTAATATGTATGAAAACGTGTTATACAGGATTCTGGCCCCCAGGATCGCTATCGGGAAAGGAAGACAAGTATTTCCTACGTAAAATGACACGAGCAATCGTACGCTGCCGGCAGAATTCAAATCCGAGCCTCTGTTCCCCTGGAAATCACTAATATGTATGAAAACGTGTTTTACACTATTCTGGGTCCCAGGATCGCTATCGGGAAACGAAGACAAGTATTTCCTACGTAAATTGACACGAGGTATCGTACGCTGCCGGCAGAATTCAAATCCGTGCCTCCGTTCCCCTGGAAATCACTAATATGTATGAAAACGTGTTTTACAGTATTCTGGCCCCCAGGATCGCTATCGGGAAAGAAAGACAAGTATTTCCTACGTAAAATGACACGAGGAATCGTACGCTGCCGGCAGAATTCAAATCCGAGCCTCCGTTCCCCTGGAAATCACTAATATGTATGAAAACGTGTTCTACACTACTCTGGCCCCCAGGATCGCTATCGGGAAAGGAGGACAAGTATTTCCTACGTAAATTGACGCGAGGAATCGTACGCTGCCGGCAGAATTCAAATCCGTGCCTCCGTTCCCCTGGAAATCACTAATATGTATGAAAACGTGTTTTACAGTATTCTGGCCCCCAGGATCGCTATCGGGAAAGGAAGACAAGTATTTCCTACGTAAAATGACACGAGCAATCGTACGCTGCCGGCAGAATTCAAATCCGAGCCTCCGTTCCCCTGGAAATCACTAATATGTATGAAAACGTGTTGTACAGTATTCTGGCTCCCAGGATCGCTATCTGGACATGAAGACAAGTATTTCCTACGTAAAATGACACGAGGAATCGTACACTGCCGGCAGAATTCAAATCCGAGCCTCCGTTCCCCTGGAAATCACTAATATGTATGAAAACGTGTTTTACTGTATTCTGGCTTCCAGGATCGCTATCGGGAAATGAATACAAGTATTTCCTACGTAAAATGACACGAGCAATCGTACGCTACCGGCAGAATTCAAATCCGAGCCTCTGTTCCCCTGGAAATCACTAATATGTATGAAAACGTGTTTTACACTATTCTGGCCCCCAGGATCGCTATCGGGAAAGGAAGACAAGTATTTCCTACGTAAAATGACACGAGGAATCGTACGCTGCCGGCAGAATTCAAATCGGAGCCTCCGTGCCTCTGGGAATCACTAATATGTATGAAAACGTGTTTTACTGTATTCTGGCTCCCAGGATCGCTATCTGGACATGAAGACAAGTATTTCCTACGTAAAATGACACGAGCAATCGTACGCTGCCGGCAGAATTCAAATCCGAGCCTCCGTTCCCCTGGAAATCACTAATATGTATGAAAACGTGTTTTACACTACTCTGGCCCCCAGGATCGCTATCGGGAAAGGAAGACAAGTATTTCCTACGTAAAATGACACGAGCAATCGTACGCTGCCGGTAGAATTCAAATCCGAGCCTCTGTTCCCCTGGAAATCACTAATATGTATGAAAACGTGTTTTACACTATTCTGGCCCCCAGGATCGCTATCTGGACATGAAGACAAGTATTTCCTACGTAAAATGACACAAGCAATCGTACGCTGCCGGCAGAATTCAAATCCGAGCCTCCGTGCCTCTGGAAATCACTAATATGTATGAAAACGTGTTGTACAGTATTCTGGCTCCCAGGATCGCTATCTGGACATGAAGACAAGTATTTCCTACGTAAAATGACACGAGCAATCGTACGCTGCCGTCAGAATTCAAATCCGAGCCTCCGTTCCCCTGGAAATCACTAATATGTATGAAAACGTGTTCTACACTACTCTGGCCCCCAGGATCGCTATCGGGAAAGGAGGACAAGTATTTCCTACGTAAATTGACGCGAGGAATCGTACGCTGCCGGCAGAATTCAAATCCGTGCCTCCGTTCCCCTGGAAATCACTAATATGTATGAAAACGTGTTGTACAGTATTCTGGCTCCCAGGATCGCTATCTGGACATGAAGACAAGTATTTCCTACGTAAAATGACACGAGCAATCGTACGCTGCCGGCAGAATTCAAATCCGAGCCTCTGTTCCCCTGGAAATCACTAATATGTATGAAAACGTGTTTTACACTATTCTGGCCCCCAGGATCGCTATCGGGAAAGGAAGACAAGTATTTCCTACGTAAAATGACACGAGGAATCGTACGCTGCCGGCAGAATTCAAATCCGAGCCTCCGTGCCCCTGGAAATCACTAATATGTATGAAAACGTGTTGTACAGTATTCTGGCTCCCAGGATCGCTATATGGACATGAAGACAAGTATTTCCTACGGAAAATGACACGAGGAATCGTACGCTGCCGGCAGAATTCAAATCCGAGCCTCCGTGCCTCTGGAAATCACTAATATGTATGAAAACGTGTTGTACAGTATTCTGGCTCCCAGGATCGCTATCTGGACATGAAGACAAGTATGTCCTACGTAAAATGACACGAGGAATCGTACGCTGCCGTCAGAATTCAAATCCGAGCCTCCGTTCCCCTGGAAATCACTAATATGTATGAAAACGTGTTGTACAGTATTCTGGCTTCCAGGATCGCTATCGGGAAATGAATACAAGTATTTCCTACGTAAAATGACACGAGGAATCGTACGCTGCCTGCAGAATTCAAATCCGAGCCTCCGTTCCCCTGGAAATCACTAATATGTATGAAAACGTCTTTTACAGTATTCTGGTTCCCAGCATCGCTATCTGGACATGAAGACAAGTATTTCCTACGTAAAATGACACGAGCAATCGTACGCTGCCGGCAGAATTCAAATCGGAGCCTCCGTTCCCCTGGAAATCACTAATATGTATGAAAACGTGTTTTACTGTATTCTGGCTCCCAGCATCGCTATCTGGACATGAAGACAAGTATTTCCTACGGAAAATGACACGAGGAATCGTACGCTGCCGGCAGAATTCAAATCCGAGCCTCCGTGCCTCTGGAAATCACTAATATGTATGAAAACGTGTTGTACAGTATTCTGGCTCCCAGGATCGCTATCTGGACATGAAGACAAGTATTTCCTACGTAAAATGACACGAGGAATCGTACGCTGCCGGCAGAATTCAAATCCGAGCCTCCGTTCCCCTGGAAATCACTAATATGTATGAAAACGTGTTTTACACTACTCTGGCCCCCAGGATCGCTATCGGGAAAGGAAGACAAGTATTTCCTACGTAAAATGACACGAGGAATCGTACGCTGCCGGCAGAATTCAAATCCGAGCCTCCGTGCCTCTGGAAATCACTAATATGTATGAAAACGTGTTTTACAGTATTCTGGCCCCCAGGATCGCTATCGGGAAAGAAAGACAAGTATTTCCTACGTAAAATGACACGAGGAATCGTACGCTGCCGGCAGAATTCAAATCCGAGCCTCCGTTCCCCTGGAAATCACTAATATGTATGAAAACGTGTTTTACACTATTCTGGGTCCCAGGATCGCTATCGGGAAACGAAGACAAGTATTTCCTACGTAAATTGACACGAGCAATCGTACGCTGCCGGCAGAATTCAAACCCGTGCCTCCGTTCCCCTGGAAATCACTAATATGTATGAAAACGTGTTATACAGGATTCTGGCCCCCAGGATCGCTATCGGGAAAGGAAGACAAGTATTTCCTACGTAAAATGACACGAGCAATCGTACGCTGCCGGCAGAATTCAAATCCGAGCCTCTGTTCCCCTGGAAATCACTAATATGTATGAAAACGTGTTTTACACTATTCTGGGTCCCAGGATCGCTATCGGGAAACGAAGACAAGTATTTCCTACGTAAATTGACACGAGGTATCGTACGCTGCCGGCAGAATTCAAATCCGTGCCTCCGTTCCCCTGGAAATCACTAATATGTATGAAAACGTGTTTTACAGTATTCTGGCCCCCAGGATCGCTATCGGGAAAGAAAGACAAGTATTTCCTACGTAAAATGACACGAGGAATCGTACGCTGCCGGCAGAATTCAAATCCGAGCCTCCGTTCCCCTGGAAATCACTAATATGTATGAAAACGTGTTGTACAGTATTCTGGCTCCCAGGATCGCTATCTGGACATGAAGACAAGTATTTCCTACGTAAAATGACACGAGGAATCGTACACTGCCGGCAGAATTCAAATCCGAGCCTCCGTTCCCCTGGAAATCACTAATATGTATGAAAACGTGTTTTACTGTATTCTGGCTTCCAGGATCGCTATCGGGAAATGAATACAAGTATTTCCTACGTAAAATGACACGAGCAATCGTACGCTACCGGCAGAATTCAAATCCGAGCCTCTGTTCCCCTGGAAATCACTAATATGTATGAAAACGTGTTTTACACTATTCTGGCCCCCAGGATCGCTATCGGGAAAGGAAGACAAGTATTTCCTACGTAAAATGACACGAGGAATCGTACGCTGCCGGCAGAATTCAAATCGGAGCCTCCGTGCCTCTGGGAATCACTAATATGTATGAAAACGTGTTGTACAGTATTCTGGCTCCCAGGATCGCTATATGGACATAAAGACAAGTATTTCCTACGGAAAATGACACGAGGAATCGTACGCTGCCGGCAGAATTCAAATCCGAGCCTCCGTGCCTCTGGAAATCACTAATATGTATGAAAACGTGTTTTACACTATTCTGGGTCCCAGGATCGCTATCGGGAAACGAAGACAAGTATTTCCTACGTAAATTGACACGAGCAATCGTACGCTGCCGGCAGAATTCAAATCCGTGCCTCCGTTCCCCTGGAAATCACTAATATGTATGAAAACGTGTTATACAGGATTCTGGCCCCCAGGATCGCTATCGGGAAAGGAAGACAAGTATTTCCTACGTAAAATGACACGAGCAATCGTACGCTGCCGGCAGAATTCAAATCCGAGCCTCTGTTCCCCTGGAAATCACTAATATTATGAAAACGTGTTTTACACTATTCTGGGTCCCAGGATCGCTATCGGGAAACGAAGACAAGTATTTCCTACGTAAGTTGACACGAGGTATCGTACGCTGCCGGCAGAATTCAAATCCGTGCCTCCGTTCCCCTGGAAATCACTAATATGTATGAAAACGTGTTTTACAGTATTCTGGCCCCCAGGATCGCTATCGGGAAAGAAGGACAAGTATTTCCTACGTAAAATGACACGAGGAATCGTACGCTGCCGGCAGAATTCAAATCCGAGCCTCCGTTCCCCTGGAAATCACTAATATGTATGAAAACGTGTTCTACACTACTCTGGCCCCCAGGATCGCTATCGGGAAAGGAGGACAAGTATTTCCTACGTAAATTGACGCGAGGAATCGTACGCTGCCGGCAGAATTCAAATCCGTGCCTCCGTTCCCCTGGAAATCACTAATATGTATGAAAACGTGTTTTACAGTATTCTGGCCCCCAGGATCGCTATCGGGAAAGGAAGACAAGTATTTCCTACGTAAAATGACACGAGCAATCGTACGCTGCCGGCAGAATTCAAATCCGAGCCTCTGTTCCCCTGGAAATCACTAATATGTATGAAAACGTGTTGTACAGTATTCTGGCTCCCAGGATCGCTATATGGACATGAAGACAAGTATTTCCTACGGAAAATGACACGAGGAATCGTACGCTGCCGGCAGAATTCAAATCCGAGCCTCCGTGCCTCTGGAAATCACTAATATGTATGAAAAGGTGTTGTACAGTATTCTGGCTCCCAGGATCGCTATCTGGACATGAAGACAAGTATTTGCTACGTAAAATGACACGAGGAATCGTACACTGCCGGCAGAATTCAAATCCGAGCCTCCGTTCCCCTGGAAATCACTAATATGTATGAAAACGTGTTTTACTGTATTCTGGCTTCCAGGATCGCTATCGGGAAATGAATACAAGTATTTCCTACGTAAAATGACACGAGGAATCGTACGCTGCCGGCAGAATTCAAATCCGAGCCTCCGTGCCTCTGGAAATCACTAATATGTATGAAAACGTGTTGTACAGTATTCTGGCTCCCAGGATCGCTATCTGGACATGAAGACAAGTATTTCCTACGTAAAATGACACGAGGAATCGTACGCTGCCGGCAGAATTCAAATCCGAGCCTCCGTGCCTCTGGAAATCACTAATATGTATGAAAACGTGTTGTACAGTATTCTGGATCCAGGATCGCTATATGGACATGAAGACAAGTATTTCCTACGTAAAATGACACGAGGAATCGTACGCTGCCGGCAGAATTCAAATCCGAGCCTCCGTGCCTCTGGAAATCACTAATATGTATGAAAACGTGTTGTACAGTATTCTGGCTCCCAGGATCGCTATCTGGACATGAAGACAAGTATTTCCTACGTAAAATGACACGAGGAATCGTACGCTGCCGGCAGAATTCAAATCCGAGCCTCCGTGCCTCTGGAAATCACTAATATGTATGAAAACGTGTTGTACAGTATTCTGGATCCAGGATCGCTATATGGACATGAAGACAAGTATTTCCTACGTAAAATGACACGAGGAATCGTACGCTGCCGGCAGAATTCAAATCCGAGCCTCCGTGCCTCTGGAAATCACTAATATGTATGAAAACGTGTTGTACAGTATTCTGGCTCCCAGGATCGCTATCTGGACATGAAGACAAGTATTTCCTACGTAAAATGACACGAGCAATCGTACGCTGCCGTCAGAATTCAAATCGGAGCCTCCGTTCCCCTGGAAATCACTAATATGTATGAAAACGTGTTTTACTGTATTCTGGCTCCCAGGATCGCTATCTGGACATGAAGACAAGTATTTCCTACGTAAAATGACACGAGCAATCGTACGCTGCCGGCAGAATTCAAATCCGAGCCTCCGTTCCCCTGGAAGTCACTAATATGTATGAAAACGTGTTTTACACTACTCTGGCCCCCAGGATCGCTATCGGGAAAGGAAGACAAGTATTTCCTACGTAAAATGACACGAGGAATCGTACGCTGCCGGCAGAATTCAAATCCGAGCCTCCGTGCCTCTGGAAATCACTAATATGTATGAAAACGTGTTGTACAGTATTCTGGCTCCCAGGATCGCTATATGGACATGAAGACAAGTATTTCCTACGTAAAATGACACGAGGAATCGCACGCTGCCGGCAGAATTCAAATCCGAGCCTCCGTGCCTCTGGAAATCACTAATATGTATGAAAACGTGTTTTACACTATTCTGGCTCCCAGGATCGCTATATGGACATAAAGACAAGTATTTCCTACGTACAATGACACGAGCAATCGTACGCTGCCGGCAGAATTCAAATCCGAGCCTCTGTTCCCCTGGAAATCACTAATATGTATGAAAACGTGTTTTACACTATTCTGGCCCCCAGGATCGCTATCGGGAAAGGAAGACAAGTATTTCCTACGTAAAATGACACGAGGAATCGTACGCTGCCGGCAGAATTCAAATCCGAGCCTCCGTGCCTCTGGAAATCACTAATATGTATGAAAACGTGTTGTACAGTATTCTGGCTCCCAGGATCGCTATATGGACATGAAGACAAGTATTTCCTACGGAAAATGACACGAGGAATCGTACGCTGCCGGCAGAATTCAAATCCGAGCCTCCGTGCCTCTGGAAATCACTAATATGTATGAAAACGTGTTGTACAGTATTCTGGCTCCCAGGATCGCTATATGGACATGAAGACAAGTATTTCCTACGGAAAATGACACGAGGAATCGTACGCTGCCGGCAGAATTCAAATCCGAGCCTCCGTGCCTCTGGAAATCACTAATATGTATGAAAACGTGTTGTACAGTATTCTGGCTCCCAGGATCGCTATCTGGACATGAAGACAAGTATTTCCTACGTAAAATGACACGAGGAATCGTACGCTGCCGTCAGAATTCAAATCCGAGCCTCCGTTCCCCTGGAAATCACTAATATGTATGAAAACGTGTTGTACAGTATTCTGGCTTCCAGGATCGCTATCGGGAAATGAATACAAGTATTTCCTACGTAAAATGACACGAGGAATCGTACGCTGCCTGCAGAATTCAAATCCGAGCCTCCGTTCCCCTGGAAATCACTAATATGTATGAAAACGTGTTGTACAGTATTCTGGCTTCCAGGATCGCTATCGGGAAATGAATACAAGTCTTTCCTACGTAAAATGACACGAGCAATCGTACGCTGCCGGCAGAATTCAAATCCGAGCCTCCGTTCCCCTGGAAATCACTAATATGTATGAAAACGTGTTTTACTGTATTCTGGCTCCCAGGATCGCTATCTGGACTTGAAGACAAGTATTTCTTACGGAAAATGACACGAGGAATCGTACGCTGCTGGCAGAATTCAAATCCGAGCCTCCGTGCCTCTGGAAATCACTAATATGTATGAAAACGTGTTGTACAGTATTCTGGCTCCCAGGATCGCTATCTGGACATGAAGACAAGTATTTCCTACGTAAAATGACACGAGGAATCGTACGCTGCCGTCAGAATTCAAATCCGAGCCTCCGTTCCCCTGGAAATCACTAATATGTATGAAAACGTGTTGTACAGTATTCTGGCTTCCAGGATCGCTATCGGGAAATGAATACAAGTATTTCCTACGTAAAATGACACGAGGAATCGTACGCTGCCGGCAGAATTCAAATCCGAGCCTCCGTGCCTCTGGAAATCACTAATATGTATGAAAACGTGTTGTACAGTATTCTGGCTTCCAGGATCGCTATCGGGAAAGGAAGACAAGTATTTCCTACGTAAAATGACACGAGCAATCGTACGCTGCCGGCAGAATTCAAATCCGAGCCTCCGTTCCCCTGGAAATCACTAATATGTATGAAAACGTGTTTTACTGTATTCTGGCTCCCAGGATCGCTATCTGGACATGCAGACAAGTATTTCCTACGTAAAATGACACGAGCAATCGTACGCTGCCGTCAGAATTCAAATCCGAGCCTCCGTTCCCCTGGAAATTACTAATATGTATGAAAACGTGTTTTACAGTATTCTGGCTCCCAGGATCGCTATATGGACACGAAGACAAGTATTTCCTACGGAAAATGACACGAGGAATCGTACGCTGCCGGCAGAATTCAAATCCGAGCCTCCGTTCCCCTGGAAATCACTAATATGTATGAAAACGTCTTTTACAGTATTCTGGTTCCCAGCACCGCTATCTGGACATGAAGACAAGTATTTCCTACGTAAAATGACACGAGCAATCGTACGCTGCCGCAGAATTCAAATCGGAGCCTCCGTTCCCCTGGAAATCACTAATATGTATGAAAACGTGTTTTACACTATTCTGGGTCCCAGGATCGCTATCTGGACATGAAGACAAGTATTTCCTACGTAAAATGACACGAGGAATCGTACGCTGCCGGCAGAATTCAAATCCGAGCCTCCGTTCCCCTGGAAATCACTAATATGTATGAAAACGTGTTTTACACTACTCTGGCCCCCAGGATCGCTATCGGGAAAGGAAGACAAGTATTTCCTACGTAAAATGACACGAGGAATCGTACGCTGCCTGCAGAATTCAAATCCGAGCCTCCGTTCCCCTGGAAATCACTAATATGTATGAAAACGTGTTTTACAGTATTCTGGCCCCCAGGATCGCTATCGGGAAAGAAAGACAAGTATTTCCTACGTAAAATGACACGAGGAATCGTACGCTGCCGGCAGAATTCAAATCCGAGCCTCCGTTCCCCTGGAAATCACTAATATGTATGAAAACGTGTTTTACACTATTCTGGGTCCCAGGATCGCTATCGGGAAACGAAGACAAGTATTTCCTACGTAAATTGACACGAGGAATCGTACGCTGCCGGCAGAATTCAAATCCGTGCCTCCGTTCCCCTGGAAATCACTAATATGTATGAAAACGTGTTATACAGGATTCTGGCCCCCAGGATCGCTATCGGGAAAGGAAGACAAGTATTTCCTACGTAAAATGACACGAGCAATCGTACGCTGCCGGCAGAATTCAAATCCGAGCCTCTGTTCCCCTGGAAATCACTAATATGTATGAAAACGTGTTTTACACTATTCTGGGTCCCAGGATCGCTATCGGGAAACGAAGACAAGTATTTCCTACGTAAATTGACACGAGGTATCGTACGCTGCCGGCAGAATTCAAATCCGTGCCTCCGTTCCCCTGGAAATCACTAATATGTATGAAAACGTGTTTTACAGTATTCTGGCCCCCAGGATCGCTATCGGGAAAGAAAGACAAGTATTTCCTACGTAAAATGACACGAGGAATCGTACGCTGCCGGCAGAATTCAAATCCGAGCCTCCGTTCCCCTGGAAATCACTAATATGTATGAAAACGTGTTCTACACTACTCTGGCCCCCAGGATCGCTATCGGGAAAGGAGGACAAGTATGTCCTACGTAAATTGACGCGAGGAATCGTACGCTGCCGGCAGAATTCAAATCCGTGCCTCCGTGCCTCTGGAAATCACTAATATGTATGAAAACGTGTTGTACAGTATTCTGGCTTCCAGGATCGCTATCGGGAAAGGAAGACAAGTATTTCCTACGTAAAATGACACGAGCAATCGTACGCTGCCGGCAGAATTCAAATCCGAGCCTCCGTTCCCCTGGAAATCACTAATATGTATGAAAACATGTTTTACTGTATTCTGGCTCCCAGGATCGCTATCTGGACATGCAGACAAGTATTTCCTACGTAAAATGACACGAGCAATCGTACGCTGCCGTCAGAATTCAAATCCGAGCCTCCGTTCCCCTGGAAATTACTAATATGTATGAAAACGTGTTTTACAGTATTCTGGCTCCCAGGATCGCTATATGGACATGAAGACAAGTATTTCCTACGGAAAATGACACGAGGAATCGTACGCTGCCGGCAGAATTCAAATCCGAGCCTCCGTTCCCCTGGAAATCACTAATATGTATGAAAACGTCTTTTACAGTATTCTGGTTCCCAGCACCGCTATCTGGACATGAAGACAAGTATTTCCTACGTAAAATGACACGAGCAATCGTACGCTGCCGCAGAATTCAAATCGGAGCCTCCGTTCCCCTGGAAATCACTAATATGTATGAAAACGTGTTTTACACTATTCTGGGTCCCAGGATCGCTATCTGGACATGAAGACAAGTATTTCCTACGTAAAATGACACGAGGAATCGTACGCTGCCGGCAGAATTCAAATCCGAGCCTCCGTTCCCCTGGAAATCACTAATATGTATGAAAACGTGTTTTACACTACTCTGGCCCCCAGGATCGCTATCGGGAAAGGAAGACAAGTATTTCCTACGTAAAATGACACGAGGAATCGTACGCTGCCTGCAGAATTCAAATCCGAGCCTCCGTTCCCCTGGAAATCACTAATATGTATGAAAACGTGTTTTACAGTATTCTGGCCCCCAGGATCGCTATCGGGAAAGAAAGACAAGTATTTCCTACGTAAAATGACACGAGGAATCGTACGCTGCCGGCAGAATTCAAATCCGAGCCTCCGTTCCCCTGGAAATCACTAATATGTATGAAAACGTGTTTTACACTATTCTGGGTCCCAGGATCGCTATCGGGAAACGAAGACAAGTATTTCCTACGTAAATTGACACGAGCAATCGTACGCTGCCGGCAGAATTCAAATCCGTGCCTCCGTTCCCCTGGAAATCACTAATATGTATGAAAACGTGTTATACAGGATTCTGGCCCCCAGGATCGCTATCGGGAAAGGAAGACAAGTATTTCCTACGTAAAATGACACGAGCAATCGTACGCTGCCGGCAGAATTCAAATCCGAGCCTCTGTTCCCCTGGAAATCACTAATATGTATGAAAACGTGTTTTACACTATTCTGGGTCCCAGGATCGCTATCGGGAAACGAAGACAAGTATTTCCTACGTAAATTGACACGAGGTATCGTACGCTGCCGGCAGAATTCAAATCCGTGCCTCCGTTCCCCTGGAAATCACTAATATGTATGAAAACGTGTTTTACAGTATTCTGGCCCCCAGGATCGCTATCGGGAAAGAAAGACAAGTATTTCCTACGTAAAATGACACGAGGAATCGTACGCTGCCGGCAGAATTCAAATCCGAGCCTCCGTTCCCCTGGAAATCACTAATATGTATGAAAACGTGTTCTACACTACTCTGGCCCCCAGGATCGCTATCGGGAAAGGAGGACAAGTATGTCCTACGTAAATTGACGCGAGGAATCGTACGCTGCCGGCAGAATTCAAATCCGTGCCTCCGTTCCCCTGGAAATCACTAATATGTATGAAAACGTGTTTTACAGTATTCTGGCCCCCAGGATCGCTATCGGGAAAGAAAGACAAGTATTTCCTACGTAAAATGACACGAGGAATCGTACGCTGCCGGCAGAATTCAAATCCGAGCCTCCGTTCCCCTGGAAATCACTAATATGTATGAAAACGTGTTTTACACTATTCTGGGTCCCAGGATCGCTATCGGGAAACGAAGACAAGTATTTCCTACGTAAATTGACACGAGCAATCGTACGCTGCCGGCAGAATTCAAATCCGTGCCTCCGTTCCCCTGGAAATCACTAATATGTATGAAAACGTGTTATACAGGATTCTGGCCCCCAGGATCGCTATCGGGAAAGGAAGACAAGTATTTCCTACGTAAAATGACACGAGCAATCGTACGCTGCCGGCAGAATTCAAATCCGAGCCTCTGTTCCCCTGGAAATCACTAATATGTATGAAAACGTGTTTTACACTATTCTGGGTCCCAGGATCGCTATCGGGAAACGAAGACAAGTATTTCCTACGTAAATTGACACGAGGTATCGTACGCTGCCGGCAGAATTCAAATCCGTGCCTCCGTTCCCCTGGAAATCACTAATATGTATGAAAACGTGTTTTACAGTATTCTGGCCCCCAGGATCGCTATCGGGAAAGAAAGACAAGTATTTCCTACGTAAAATGACACGAGGAATCGTACGCTGCCGGCAGAATTCAAATCCGAGCCTCCGTTCCCCTGGAAATCACTAATATGTATGAAAACGTGTTCTACACTACTCTGGCCCCCAGGATCGCTATCGGGAAAGGAGGACAAGTATGTCCTACGTAAATTGACGCGAGGAATCGTACGCTGCCGGCAGAATTCAAATCCGTGCCTCCGTTCCCCTGGAAATCACTAATATGTATGAAAACGTGTTTTACAGTATTCTGGCTCCCAGGATCGCTATATGGACATAAAGACAAGTATTTCCTACGGAAAATGACACGAGGAATCGTACGCTGCCGGCAGAATTCAAATCCGAGCCTCCGTTCCCCTGGAAATCACTAATATGTATGAAAACGTGTTTTACACTATTCTGGCCCCCAGGATCGCTATCGGGAAAGGAAGACAAGTATTTCCTACGTAAAATGACACGAGGAATCGTACGCTGCCGGCAGAATTCAAATCGGAGCCTCCGTGCCTCTGAGAATCACTAATATGTATGAAAACGTGTTGTACAGTATTCTGGCTCCCAGGATCGCTATATGGACATAAAGACAAGTATTTCCTACGGAAAATGACACGAGGAATCGTACGCTGCCGGCAGAATTCAAATCCGAGCCTCCGTGCCTCTGGAAATCACTAATATGTATGAAAACGTGTTTTACACTATTCTGGGTCCCAGGATCGCTATCGGGACACGAAGACAAGTATTTCCTACGTAAATTGACACGAGCAATCGTACGCTGCCGGCAGAATTCAAATCCGTGCCTCTGTTCCCCTGGAAATCACTAATATGTATGAAAACGTGTTTTACACTATTCTGGGTCCCAGGATCGCTATCGGGAAACGAAGACAAGTATTTCCTACGTAAATTGACACGAGGTATCGTACGCTGCCGGCAGAATTCAAATCCGTGCCTCCGTTCCCCTGGAAATCACTAATATGTATGAAAACGTGTTTTACAGTATTCTGGCCCCCAGGATCGCTATCGGGAAAGAAGGACAAGTATTTCCTACGTAAAATGACACGAGGAATCGTACGCTGCCGGCAGAATTCAAATCCGAGCCTCCGTTCCCCTGGAAATCACTAATATGTATGAAAACGTGTTCTACACTACTCTGGCCCCCAGGATCGCTATCGGGAAAGGAGGACAAGTATTTCCTACGTAAATTGACGCGAAGAATCGTACGCTGCCGGCAGAATTCAAATCCGTGCCTCCGTTCCCCTGGAAATCACTAATATGTATGAAAACGTGTTTTACAGTATTCTGGCCCCCAGGATCGCTATCGGGAAAGGAAGACAAGTATTTCCTACGTAAAATGACACGAGCAATCGTACGCTGCCGGCAGAATTCAAATCCGTGCCTCCGTTCCCCTGGAAATCACTAATATGTATGAAAACGTGTTTTACAGTATTCTGGCCCCCAGGATCGCTATCGGGAAAGAAGGACAAGTATTTCCTACGTAAAATGACACGAGGAATCGTACGCTGCCGGCAGAATTCAAATCCGAGCCTCCGTTCCCCTGGAAATCACTAATATGTATGAAAACGTGTTTTACACTATTCTGGGTCCCAGGATCGCTATCGGGAAACGAAGACAAGTATTTCCTACGTAAATTGACGCGAGGAATCGTACGCTGCCGGCAGAATTCAAATCCGTGCCTCCGTTCCCCTGGAAATCACTAATATGTATGAAAACGTGTTTTACAGTATTCTGGCCCCCAGGATCGCTATCGGGAAAGGAAGACAAGTATTTCCTACGTAAAATGACACGAGCAATCGTACGCTGCCGGCAGAATTCAAATCCGAGCCTCTGTTCCCCTGGAAATCACTAATATGTATGAAAACGTGTTGTACAGTATTCTGGCTCCCAGGATCGCTATATGGACATGAAGACAAGTATTTCCTACGGAAAATGACACGAGGAATCGTACGCTGCCGGCAGAATTCAAATCCGAGCCTCCGTGCCTCTGGAAATCACTAATATGTATGAAAAGGTGTTGTACAGTATTCTGGCTCCCAGGATCGCTATCTGGACATGAAGACAAGTATTTCCTACGTAAAATGACACGAGGAATCGTACACTGCCGGCAGAATTCAAATCCGAGCCTCCGTTCCCCTGGAAATCACTAATATGTATGAAAACGTGTTTTACTGTATTCTGGCTTCCAGGATCGCTATCGGGAAATGAATACAAGTATTTCCTACGTAAAATGACACGAGCAATCGTACGCTGCCGGCAGAATTCAAATCCGAGCCTCTGTTCCCCTGGAAATCACTAATATGTATGAAAACGTGTTCTACACTACTCTGGCCCCCAGGATCGCTATCGGGAAAGGAGGACAAGTATTTCCTACGTAAATTGACGCGAAGAATCGTACGCTGCCGGCAGAATTCAAATCCGTGCCTCCGTTCCCCTGGAAATCACTAATATGTATGAAAACGTGTTTTACAGTATTCTGGCCCCCAGGATCGCTATCGGGAAAGGAAGACAAGTATTTCCTACGTAAAATGACACGAGCAATCGTACGCTGCCGGCAGAATTCAAATCCGTGCCTCCGTTCCCCTGGAAATCACTAATATGTATGAAAACGTGTTTTACAGTATTCTGGCCCCCAGGATCGCTATCGGGAAAGAAGGACAAGTATTTCCTACGTAAAATGACACGAGGAATCGTACGCTGCCGGCAGAATTCAAATCCGAGCCTCCGTTCCCCTGGAAATCACTAATATGTATGAAAACGTGTTTTACACTATTCTGGGTCCCAGGATCGCTATCGGGAAACGAAGACAAGTATTTCCTACGTAAATTGACGCGAGGAATCGTACGCTGCCGGCAGAATTCAAATCCGTGCCTCCGTTCCCCTGGAAATCACTAATATGTATGAAAACGTGTTTTACAGTATTCTGGCCCCCAGGATCGCTATCGGGAAAGGAAGACAAGTATTTCCTACGTAAAATGACACGAGCAATCGTACGCTGCCGGCAGAATTCAAATCCGAGCCTCTGTTCCCCTGGAAATCACTAATATGTATGAAAACGTGTTGTACAGTATTCTGGCTCCCAGGATCGCTATATGGACATGAAGACAAGTATTTCCTACGGAAAATGACACGAGGAATCGTACGCTGCCGGCAGAATTCAAATCCGAGCCTCCGTGCCTCTGGAAATCACTAATATGTATGAAAAGGTGTTGTACAGTATTCTGGCTCCCAGGATCGCTATCTGGACATGAAGACAAGTATTTCCTACGTAAAATGACACGAGGAATCGTACACTGCCGGCAGAATTCAAATCCGAGCCTCCGTTCCCCTGGAAATCACTAATATGTATGAAAACGTGTTTTACTGTATTCTGGCTTCCAGGATCGCTATCGGGAAATGAATACAAGTATTTCCTACGTAAAATGACACGAGCAATCGTACGCTGCCGGCAGAATTCAAATCCGAGCCTCTGTTCCCCTGGAAATCACTAATATGTATGAAAACGTGTTTTACACTATTCTGGCCCCCAGGATCGCTATCGGGAAAGGAAGACAAGTATTTCCTACGTAAAATGACACGAGGAATCGTACGCTGCCGGCAGAATTCAAATCGGAGCCTCCGTGCCTCTGGGAATCACTAATATGTATGAAAACGTGTTGTACAGTATTCTGGCTCCCAGGATCGCTATATGGACATAAAGACAAGTATTTCCTACGGAAAATGACACGAGGAATCGTACGCTGCCGGCAGAATTCAAATCCGAGCCTCCGTTCCCCTGGAAATCACTAATATGTATGAAAACGTGTTCTACACTACTCTGGCCCCCAGGATCGCTATCGGGAAAGGAGGACAAGTATTTCCTACGTAAATTGACGCGAGGAATCGTACGCTGCCGGCAGAATTCAAATCCGTGCCTCCGTTCCCCTGGAAATCACTAATATGTATGAAAACGTGTTTTACAGTATTCTGGCCCCCAGGATCGCTATCGGGAAAGGAAGACAAGTATTTCCTACGTAAAATGACACGAGCAATCGTACGCTGCCGGCAGAATTCAAATCCGAGCCTCTGTTCCCCTGGAAATCACTAATATGTATGAAAACGTGTTGTACAGTATTCTGGCTCCCAGGATCGCTATATGGACATGAAGACAAGTATTTCCTACGGAAAATGACACGAGGAATCGTACGCTGCCGGCAGAATTCAAATCCGAGCCTCCGTGCCTCTGGAAATCACTAATATGTATGAAAACGTGTTGTACAGTATTCTGGCTCCCAGGATCGCTATCTGGACATGAAGACAAGTATTTCCTACGTAAAATGACACGAGGAATCGTACACTGCCGGCAGAATTCAAATCCGAGCCTCCGTTCCCCTGGAAATCACTAATATGTATGAAAACGTGTTTTACTGTATTCTGGCTTCCAGGATCGCTATCGGGAAATGAATACAAGTATTTCCTACGTAAAATGACACGAGCAATCGTACGCTGCCGGCAGAATTCAAATCCGAGCCTCTGTTGCCCTGGAAATCACTAATATGTATGAAAACGTGTTTTACACTATTCTGGCCCCCAGGATCGCTATCGGGAAAGGAAGACAAGTATTTCCTACGTAAAATGACACGAGGAATCGTACGCTGCCGGCAGAATTCAAATCGGAGCCTCCGTGCCTCTGGGAATCACTAATATGTATGAAAACGTGTTGTACAGTATTCTGGCTCCCAGGATCGCTATATGGACATAAAGACAAGTATTTCCTACGGAAAATGACACGAGGAATCGTACGCTGCCGGCAGAATTCAAATCCGAGCCTCCGTTCCCCTGGAAATCACTAATATGTATGAAAACGTGTTTTACACTACTCTGGCCCCCAGGATCGCTATCGGGAAAGGAAGACAAGTATTTCCTACGTAAAATGACACGAGGAATCGTACGCTGCCGGCAGAATTCAAATCCGAGCCTCCGTTCCCCTGGAAATCACTAATATGTATGAAAACGTGTTTTACACTATTCTGGGTCCCAGGATCGCTATCGGGAAACGAAGACAAGTATTTCCTACGTAAATTGACACGAGCAATCGTACGCTGCCGGCAGAATTCAAATCCGTGCCTCCGTTCCCCTGGAAATCACTAATATGTATGAAAACGTGTTATACAGGATTCTGGCCCCCAGGATCGCTATCGGGAAAGGAAGACAAGTATTTGCTACGTAAAATGACACGAGCAATCGTACGCTGCCGGCAGAATTCAAATCCGAGCCTCTGTTCCCCTGGAAATCACTAATATGTATGAAAACGTGTTTTACACTATTCTGGGTCCCAGGATCGCTATCGGGAAACGAAGACAAGTATTTCCTACGTAAATTGACACGAGGTATCGTACGCTGCCGGCAGAATTCAAATCCGTGCCTCCGTTCCCCTGGAAATCACTAATATGTATGAAAACGTGTTTTACAGTATTCTGGCCCCCAGGATCGCTATCGGGAAAGGAAGACAAGTATTTCCTACGTAAAATGACACGAGCAATCGTACGCTGCCGGCAGAATTCAAATCCGAGCCTCTGTTCCCCTGGAAATCACTAATATGTATGAAAACGTGTTGTACAGTATTCTGGCTCCCAGGATCGCTATATGGACATGAAGACAAGTATTTCCTACGTAAAATGACACGAGGAATCGTACACTGCCGGCAGAATTCAAATCCGAGCCTCCGTTCCCCTGGAAATCACTAATATGTATGAAAACGTGTTTTACTGTATTCTGGCTTCCAGGATCGCTATCGGGAAATGAAGACAAGTATTTCCTACGTAAAATGACACGAGGAATCGTACGCTGCCGGCAGAATTCAAATCCGAGCCTCCGTTCCCCTGGAAATCACTAATATGTATGAAAACGTGTTTTACACTATTCTGGGTCCCAGGATCGCTATCGGGAAACGAAGACAAGTATTTCCTACGTAAATTGACACGAGCAATCGTACGCTGCCGGCAGAATTCAAATCCGTGCCTCCGTTCCCCTGGAAATCACTAATATGTATGAAAACGTGTTATACAGGATTCTGGCCCCCAGGATCGCTATCGGGAAAGGAAGACAAGTATTTGCTACGTAAAATGACACGAGCAATCGTACGCTGCCGGCAGAATTCAAATCCGAGCCTCTGTTCCCCTGGAAATCACTAATATGTATGAAAACGTGTTTTACACTATTCTGGGTCCCAGGATCGCTATCGGGAAACGAAGACAAGTATTTCCTACGTAAATTGACACGAGGTATCGTACGCTGCCGGCAGAATTCAAATCCGTGCCTCCGTTCCCCTGGAAATCACTAATATGTATGAAAACGTGTTTTACAGTATTCTGGCCCCCAGGATCGCTATCGGGAAAGAAAGACAAGTATGTCCTACGTAAATTGACGCGAGGAATCGTACGCTGCCGGCAGAATTCAAATCCGTGCCTCCGTTCCCCTGGAAATCACTAATATGTATGAAAACGTGTTTTACAGTATTCTGGCTCCCAGGATCGCTATATGGACATAAAGACAAGTATTTCCTACGGAAAATGACACGAGGAATCGTACGCTGCCGACAGAATTCAAATCCGAGCCTCCGTTCCCCTGGAAATCACTAATATGTATGAAAACGTGTTTTACTGTATTCTGGCTTCCAGGATCGCTATCGGGAAATGAATACAAGTATTTCCTACGTAAAATGACACGAGCAATCGTACGCTACCGGCAGAATTCAAATCCGAGCCTCTGTTCCCCTGGAAATCACTAATATGTATGAAAACGTGTTTTACACTATTCTGGCCCCCAGGATCGCTATCGGGAAAGGAAGACAAGTATTTCCTACGTAAAATGACACGAGGAATCGTACGCTGCCGGCAGAATTCAAATCGGAGCCTCCGTGCCTCTGGGAATCACTAATATGTATGAAAACGTGTTGTACAGTATTCTGGCTCCCAGGATCGCTATATGGACATAAAGACAAGTATTTCCTACGGAAAATGACACGAGGAATCGTACGCTGCCGGCAGAATTCAAATCCGAGCCTCCGTGCCTCTGGAAATCACTAATATGTATGAAAACGTGTTTTACACTATTCTGGGTCCCAGGATCGCTATCGGGACACGAAGACAAGTATTTCCTACGTAAATTGACACGAGCAATCGTACGCTGCCGGCAGAATTCAAATCCGTGCCTCCGTTCCCCTGGAAATCACTAATATGTATGAAAACGTGTTATACAGGATTCTGGCCCCCAGGATCGCTATCGGGAAAGGAAGACAAGTATTTCCTACGTAAAATGACACGAGCAATCGTACGCTGCCGGCAGAATTCAAATCCGAGCCTCTGTTCCCCTGGAAATCACTAATATGTATGAAAACGTGTTTTACACTATTCTGGGTCCCAGGATCGCTATCGGGAAACGAAGACAAGTATTTCCTACGTAAATTGACACGAGGTATCGTACGCTGCCGGCAGAATTCAAATCCGTGCCTCCGTTCCCCTGGAAATCACTAATATGTATGAAAACGTGTTTTACAGTATTCTGGCCCCCAGGATCGCTATCGGGAAAGAAGGACAAGTATTTCCTACGTAAAATGACACGAGGAATCGTACGCTGCCGGCAGAATTCAAATCCGAGCCTCCGTGCCCCTGGAAATCACTAATATGTATGAAAACGTGTTCTACACTACTCTGGCCCCCAGGATCGCTATCGGGAAAGGAGGACAAGTATTTCCTACGTAAATTGACGCGAGGAATCGTACGCTGCCGGCAGAATTCAAATCCGTGCCTCCGTTCCCCTGGAAATCACTAATATGTATGAAAACGTGTTTTACAGTATTCTGGCCCCCAGGATCGCTATCGGGAAAGGAAGACAAGTATTTCCTACGTAAAATGACACGAGCAATCGTACGCTGCCGGCAGAATTCAAATCCGTGCCTCCGTTCCCCTGGAAATCACTAATATGTATGAAAACGTGTTTTACAGTATTCTGGCCCCCAGGATCGCTATCGGGAAAGAAGGACAAGTATTTCCTACGTAAAATGACACGAGGAATCGTACGCTGCCGGCAGAATTCAAATCCGAGCCTCCGTTCCCCTGGAAATCACTAATATGTATGAAAACGTGTTCTACACTACTCTGGCCCCCAGGATCGCTATCGGGAAAGGAGGACAAGTATTTCCTACGTAAATTGACGCGAGGAATCGTACGCTGCCGGCAGAATTCAAATCCGTGCCTCCGTTCCCCTGGAAATCACTAATATGTATGAAAACGTGTTTTACAGTATTCTGGCCCCCAGGATCGCTATCGGGAAAGGAAGACAAGTATTTCCTACGTAAAATGACACGAGGAATCGTACGCTGCCGTCAGAATTCAAATCCGAGACTCCGTTCCCCTGGAAATCACTAATATGTATGAAAACGTGTTGTACAGTATTCTGGCTTCCAGGATCGCTATATGGACATAAAGACAAGTATTTCCTACGGAAAATGACACGAGGAATCGTACGCTGCCGGCAGAATTCAAATCCGAGCCTCCGTTCCCCTGGAAATCACTAATATGTATGAAAACGTGTTTTACTGTATTCTGGCTTCCAGGATCGCTATCGGGAAATGAATACAAGTATTTCCTACGTAAAATGACACGAGCAATCGTACGCTACCGGCAGAATTCAAATCCGAGCCTCTGTTCCCCTGGAAATCACTAATATGTATGAAAACGTGTTTTACACTATTCTGGCCCCCAGGATCGCTATCGGGAAAGGAAGACAAGTATTTCCTACGTAAAATGACACGAGCAATCGTACGCTACCGGCAGAATTCAAATCCGAGCCTCTGTTCCCCTGGAAATCACTAATATGTATGAAAACGTGTTTTACACTATTCTGGCCCCCAGGATCGCTATCGGGAAAGGAAGACAAGTATTTCCTACGTAAAATGACACGAGGAATCGTACGCTGCCGGCAGAATTCAAATCGGAGCCTCCGTGCCTCTGGGAATCACTAATATGTATGAAAACGTGTTGTACAGTATTCTGGCTCCCAGGATCGCTATATGGACATAAAGACAAGTATTTCCTACGGAAAATGACACGAGGAATCGTACGCTGCCGGCAGAATTCAAATCCGAGCCTCCGTGCCTCTGGAAATCACTAATATGTATGAAAACGTGTTTTACACTATTCTGGGTCCCAGGATCGCTATCGGGACACGAAGACAAGTATTTCCTACGTAAATTGACACGAGCAATCGTACGCTGCCGGCAGAATTCAAATCCGTGCCTCCGTTCCCCTGGAAATCACTAATATGTATGAAAACGTGTTATACAGGATTCTGGCCCCCAGGATCGCTATCGGGAAAGGAAGACAAGTATTTCCTACGTAAAATGACACGAGCAATCGTACGCTGCCGGCAGAATTCAAATCCGAGCCTCTGTTCCCCTGGAAATCACTAATATGTATGAAAACGTGTTTTACAGTATTCTGGCCCCCAGGATCGCTATCGGGAAACGAAGACAAGTATTTCCTACGTAAATTGACACGAGGTATCGTACGCTGCCGGCAGAATTCAAATCCGTGCCTCCGTTCCCCTGGAAATCACTAATATGTATGAAAACGTGTTTTACAGTATTCTGGCCCCCAGGATCGCTATCGGGAAAGAAGGACAAGTATTTCCTACGTAAAATGACACGAGGAATCGTACGCTGCCGGCAGAATTCAAATCCGAGCCTCCGTTCCCCTGGAAATCACTAATATGTATGAAAACGTGTTCTACACTACTCTGGCCCCCAGGATCGCTATCGGGAAAGGAGGACAAGTATTTCCTACGTAAATTGACGCGAGGAATCGTACGCTGCCGGCAGAATTCAAATCCGTGCCTCCGTTCCCCTGGAAATCACTAATATGTATGAAAACGTGTTTTACAGTATTCTGGCCCCCAGGATCGCTATCGGGAAAGGAAGACAAGTATTTCCTACGTAAAATGACACGAGCAATCGTACGCTGCCGGCAGAATTCAAATCCGTGCCTCCGTTCCCCTGGAAATCACTAATATGTATGAAAACGTGTTTTACAGTATTCTGGCCCCCAGGATCGCTATCGGGAAAGAAGGACAAGTATTTCCTACGTAAAATGACACGAGGAATCGTACGCTGCCGGCAGAATTCAAATCCGAGCCTCCGTTCCCCTGGAAATCACTAATATGTATGAAAACGTGTTCTACACTACTCTGGCCCCCAGGATCGCTATCGGGAAAGGAGGACAAGTATTTCCTACGTAAATTGACGCGAGGAATCGTACGCTGCCGGCAGAATTCAAATCCGTGCCTCCGTTCCCCTGGAAATCACTAATATGTATGAAAACGTGTTTTACAGTATTCTGGCCCCCAGGATCGCTATCGGGAAAGGAAGACAAGTATTTCCTACGTAAAATGACACGAGGAATCGTACGCTGCCGTCAGAATTCAAATCCGAGACTCCGTTCCCCTGGAAATCACTAATATGTATGAAAACGTGTTGTACAGTATTCTGGCTTCCAGGATCGCTATCGGGAAATGAATACAAGTATTTCCTACGTAAAATGACACGAGGAATCGTACGCTGCCTGCAGAATTCAAATCCGAGCCTCCGTTCCCCTGGAAATCACTAATATGTATGAAAACGTGTTGTACAGTATTCTGGCTTCCAGGATCGCTATCGGGAAATGAATACAAGTCTTTCCTACGTAAAATGACACGAGCAATCGTACGCTGCCGGCAGAATTCAAATCCGAGCCTCCGTTCCCCTGGAAATCACTAATATGTATGAAAACGTGTTTTACTGTATTCTGGCTCCCAGGATCGCTATCTGGACTTGAAGACAAGTATTTCTTACGGAAAATGACACGAGGAATCGTACGCTGCCGGCAGAATTCAAATCCGAGCCTCCGTGCCTCTGGAAATCACTAATATGTATGAAAACGTGTTGTACAGTATTCTGGCTCCCAGGATCGCTATCTGGACATGAAGACAAGTATTTCCTACGTAAAATGACACGAGGAATCGTACGCTGCCGTCAGAATTCAAATCCGAGCCTCCGTTCCCCTGGAAATCACTAATATGTATGAAAACGTGTTGTACAGTATTCTGGCTTCCAGGATCGCTATCGGGAAATGAATACAAGTATTTCCTACGTAAAATGACACGAGGAATCGTACGCTGCCGGCAGAATTCAAATCCGAGCCTCCGTGCCTCTGGAAATCACTAATATGTATGAAAACGTGTTGTACAGTATTCTGGCTTCCAGGATCGCTATCGGGAAAGGAAGACAAGTATTTCCTACGTAAAATGACACGAGCAATCGTACGCTGCCGGCAGAATTCAAATCCGAGCCTCCGTTCCCCTGGAAATCACTAATATGTATGAAAACGTGTTTTACTGTATTCTGGCTCCCAGGATCGCTATCTGGACATGCAGACAAGTATTTCCTACGTAAAATGACACGAGCAATCGTACGCTGCCGTCAGAATTCAAATCCGAGCCTCCGTTCCCCTGGAAATTACTAATATGTATGAAAACGTGTTTTACAGTATTCTGGCTCCCAGGATCGCTATCTGGACATGAAGACAAGTATTTCCTACGTAAAATGACACGCGCAATCGTACGCTGCCGGCAGAATTCAAATCCGAGCCTCTGTTCCCCTGGAAATCACTAATATGTATGAAAACGTGTTTTACACTATTCTGGCCCCCAGGATCGCTATCGGGAAAGGAAGACAAGTATTTCCTACGTAAAATGACACGAGGAATCGTACGCCGCCGGCAGAATTCAAATCGGAGCCTCCGTGCCTCTGGGAATCACTAATATGTATGAAAACGTGTTGTACAGTATTCTGGCTCCCAGGATCGCTATATGGACATAAAGACAAGTATTTCCTACGGAAAATGACACGAGGAATCGTACGCTGCCGGCAGAATTCAAATCCGAGCCTCCGTGCCTCTGGAAATCACTAATATGTATGAAAACGTGTTGTACAGTATTCTGGCTCCCAGGATCGCTATCTGGACATGAAGACAAGTATTTCCTACGTAAAATGACACGAGGAATCGTACGCTGCCGGCAGAATTCAAATCCGAGCCTCCGTTCCCCTGGAAATCACTAATATGTATGAAAACGTGTTTTACACTACTCTGGCCCCCAGGATCGCTATCGGGAAAGGAAGACAAGTATTTCCTACGTAAAATGACACGAGGAATCGTACGCTGCCGGCAGAATTCAAATCCGAGCCTCCGTGCCTCTGGAAATCACTAATATGTATGAAAACGTGTTTTACAGTATTCTGGCCCCCAGGATCGCTATCGGGAAAGGAAGACAAGTATTTCCTACGTAAAATGACACGAGGAATCGTACGCTGCCGGCAGAATTCAAATCCGAGCCTCCGTTCCCCTGGAAATCACTAATATGTATGAAAACGTGTTTTACACTATTCTGGGTCCCAGGATCGCTATCGGGAAACGAAGACAAGTATTTCCTACGTAAATTGACACGAGCAATCGTACGCTGCCGGCAGAATTCAAACCCGTGCCTCCGTTCCCCTGGAAATCACTAATATGTATGAAAACGTGTTATACAGGATTCTGGCCCCCAGGATCGCTATCGGGAAAGGAAGACAAGTATTTCCTACGTAAAATGACACGAGCAATCGTACGCTGCCGGCAGAATTCAAATCCGAGCCTCGGTTCCCCTGGAAATCACTAATATGTATGAAAACGTGTTTTACACTATTCTGGGTCCCAGGATCGCTATCGGGAAACGAAGACAAGTATTTCCTACGTAAATTGACACGAGGTATCGTACGCTGCCGGCAGAATTCAAATCCGTGCCTCCGTTCCCCTGGAAATCACTAATATGTATGAAAACGTGTTTTACAGTATTCTGGCCCCCAGGATCGCTATCGGGAAAGAAAGACAAGTATTTCCTACGTAAAATGACACGAGGAATCGTACGCTGCCGGCAGAATTCAAATCCGAGCCTCCGTTCCCCTGGAAATCACTAATATGTATGAAAACGTGTTCTACACTACTCTGGCCCCCAGGATCGCTATCGGGAAAGGAAGACAAGTATTTCCTACGTAAATTGACGCGAGGAATCGTACGCTGCCGGCAGAATTCAAATCCGTGCCTCCGTTCCCCTGGAAATCACTAATATGTATGAAAACGTGTTTTACAGTATTCTGGCCCCCAGGATCGCTATCGGGAAAGGAAGACAAGTATTTCCTACGTAAAATGACACGAGCAATCGTACGCTGCCGGCAGAATTCAAATCCGAGCCTCCGTTCCCCTGGAAATCACTAATATGTATGAAAACGTGTTGTACAGTATTCTGGCTCCCAGGATCGCTATCTGGACATGAAGACAAGTATTTCCTACGTAAAATGACACGAGGAATCGTACGCTACCGGCAGAATTCAAATCCGAGCCTCTGTTCCCCTGGAAATCACTAATATGTATGAAAACGTGTTTTACACTATTCTGGCCCCCAGGATCGCTATCGGGAAAGGAAGACAAGTATTTCCTACGTAAAATGACACGAGGAATCGTACGCTGCCGGCAGAATTCAAATCCGAGCCTCCGTGCCTCTGGGAATCACTAATATGTATGAAAACGTGTTGTACAGTATTCTGGCTCCCAGGATCGCTATATGGACATAAAGACAAGTATTTCCTACGGAAAATGACACGAGGAATCGTACGCTGCCGGCAGAATTCAAATCCGAGCCTCCGTGCCTCTGGAAATCACTAATATGTATGAAAAGGTGTTGTACAGTATTCTGGCTCCCAGGATCGCTATCTGGACATGAAGACAAGTATTTCCTACGTAAAATGACACGAGGAATCGTACACTGCCGGCAGAATTCAAATCCGAGCCTCCGTTCCCCTGGAAATCACTAATATGTATGAAAACGTGTTCTACACTACTCTGGCCCCCAGGATCGCTATCGGGAAAGGAGGACAAGTATTTCCTACGTAAATTGACGCGAGGAATCGTACGCTGCCGGCAGAATTCAAATCCGTGCCTCCGTTCCCCTGGAAATCACTAATATGTATGAAAACGTGTTTTACAGTATTCTGGCCCCCAGGATCGCTATCGGGAAAGGAAGACAAGTATTTCCTACGTAAAATGACACGAGCAATCGTACGCTGCCGGCAGAATTCAAATCCGAGCCTCTGTTCCCCTGGAAATCACTAATATGTATGAAAACGTGTTGTACAGTATTCTGGCTCCCAGGATCGCTATATGGACATGAAGACAAGTATTTCCTACGGAAAATGACACGAGGAATCGTACGCTGCCGGCAGAATTCAAATCCGAGCCTCCGTGCCTCTGGAAATCACTAATATGTATGAAAACGTGTTGTACAGTATTCTGGCTCCCAGGATCGCTATCTGGACATGGAGACAAGTATTTCCTACGTAAAATGACACGAGGAATCGTACACTGCCGGCAGAATTCAAATCCGAGCCTCCGTTCCCCTGGAAATCACTAATATGTATGAAAACGTGTTTTACTGTATTCTGGCTTCCAGGATCGCTATCGGGAAATGAATACAAGTATTTCCTACGTAAAATGACACGAGCAATCGTACGCTGCCGGCAGAATTCAAATCCGAGCCTCTGTTCCCCTGGAAATCACTAATATGTATGAAAACGTGTTTTACACTATTCTGGCCCCCAGGATCGCTATCGGGAAAGGAAGACAAGTATTTCCTACGTAAAATGACACGAGGAATCGTACGCTGCCGGCAGAATTCAAATCGGAGCCTCCGTGCCTCTGGGAATCACTAATATGTATGAAAACGTGTTGTACAGTATTCTGGCTCCCAGGATCGCTATATGGACATAAAGACAAGTATTTCCTACGGAAAATGACACGAGGAATCGTACGCTGCCGGCAGAATTCAAATCCGAGCCTCCGTGCCTCTGGAAATCACTAATATGTATGAAAACGTGTTTTACACTACTCTGGCCCCCAGGATCGCTATCGGGAAAGGAAGACAAGTATTTCCTACGTAAAATGACACGAGCAATCGTACGCTGCCGTCAGAATTCAAATCCGAGCCTCCGTTCCCCTGGAAATTACTAATATGTATGAAAACGTGTTTTACAGTATTCTGGCTCCCAGGATCGCTATATGGACATGAAGACAAGTATTTCCTACGTAAAATGACACGCGCAATCGTACGCTGCCGGCAGAATTCAAATCCGAGCCTCTGTTCCCCTGGAAATCACTAATATGTATGAAAACGTGTTTTACACTATTCTGGCCCCCAGGATCGCTATCGGGAAAGGAAGACAAGTATTTCCTACGTAAAATGACACGAGGAATCGTACGCCGCCGGCAGAATTCAAATCGGAGCCTCCGTGCCTCTGGGAATCACTAATATGTATGAAAACGTGTTGTACAGTATTCTGGCTCCCAGGATCGCTATATGGACATAAAGACAAGTATTTCCTACGGAAAATGACACGAGGAATCGTACGCTGCCGGCAGAATTCAAATCCGAGCCTCCGTGCCTCTGGAAATCACTAATATGTATGAAAACGTGTTGTACAGTATTCTGGCTCCCAGGATCGCTATCTGGACATGAAGACAAGTATTTCCTACGTAAAATGACACGAGGAATCGTACGCTGCCGGCAGAATTCAAATCCGAGCCTCCGTTCCCCTGGAAATCACTAATATGTATGAAAACGTGTTTTACACTACTCTGGCCCCCAGGATCGCTATCGGGAAAGGAAGACAAGTATTTCCTACGTAAAATGACACGAGGAATCGTACGCTGCCGGCAGAATTCAAATCCGAGCCTCCGTGCCTCTGGAAATCACTAATATGTATGAAAACGTGTTTTACAGTATTCTGGCCCCCAGGATCGCTATCGGGAAAGGAAGACAAGTATTTCCTACGTAAAATGACACGAGGAATCGTACGCTGCCGGCAGAATTCAAATCCGAGCCTCCGTTCCCCTGGAAATCACTAATATGTATGAAAACGTGTTTTACACTATTCTGGGTCCCAGGATCGCTATCGGGAAACGAAGACAAGTATTTCCTACGTAAATTGACACGAGCAATCGTACGCTGCCGGCAGAATTCAAACCCGTGCCTCCGTTCCCCTGGAAATCACTAATATGTATGAAAACGTGTTATACAGGATTCTGGCCCCCAGGATCGCTATCGGGAAAGGAAGACAAGTATTTCCTACGTAAAATGACACGAGCAATCGTACGCTGCCGGCAGAATTCAAATCCGAGCCTCTGTTCCCCTGGAAATCACTAATATGTATGAAAACGTGTTTTACACTATTCTGGGTCCCAGGATCGCTATCGGGAAACGAAGACAAGTATTTCCTACGTAAAATGACACGAGCAATCGTACGCTGCCGGCAGAATTCAAATCCGAGCCTCTGTTCCCCTGGAAATCACTAATATGTATGAAAACGTGTTTTACACTATTCTGGGTCCCAGGATCGCTATCGGGAAAGGAAGACAAGTATTTCCTACGTAAAATGACACGAGGAATCGTACGCTGCCGGCAGAATTCAAATCCGAGCCTCCGTGCCTCTGGAAATCACTAATATGTATGAAAACGTGTTTTACAGTATTCTGGCCCCCAGGATCGCTATCGGGAAAGAAAGACAAGTATTTCCTACGTAAAATGACACGAGGAATCGTACGCTGCCGGCAGAATTCAAATCCGAGCCTCCGTTCCCCTGGAAATCACTAATATGTATGAAAACGTGTTTTACACTATTCTGGGTCCCAGGATCGCTATCGGGAAACGAAGACAAGTATTTCCTACGTAAATTGACACGAGCAATCGTACGCTGCCGGCAGAATTCAAACCCGTGCCTCCGTTCCCCTGGAAATCACTAATATGTATGAAAACGTGTTATACAGGATTCTGGCCCCCAGGATCGCTATCGGGAAAGGAAGACAAGTATTTCCTACGTAAAATGACACGAGCAATCGTACGCTGCCGGCAGAATTCAAATCCGAGCCTCCGTTCCCCTGGAAATCACTAATATGTATGAAAACGTGTTTTACTGTATTCTGGCTCCCAGGATCGCTATCTGGACTTGAAGACAAGTATTTCTTACGGAAAATGACACGAGGAATCGTACGCTGCCGGCAGAATTCAAATCCGAGCCTCCGTGCCTCTGGAAATCACTAATATGTATGAAAACGTGTTGTACAGTATTCTGGCTCCCAGGATCGCTATCTGGACATGAAGACAAGTATTTCCTACGTAAAATGACACGAGGAATCGTACGCTGCCGGCAGAATTCAAATCCGAGCCTCCGTTCCCCTGGAAATCACTAATATGTATGAAAACGTGTTGTACAGTATTCTGGCTTCCAGGATCGCTATCGGGAAATGAATACAAGTATTTCCTACGTAAAATGACACGAGGAATCGTACGCTGCCGGCAGAATTCAAATCCGAGCCTCCGTGCCTCTGGAAATCACTAATATGTATGAAAACGTGTTGTACAGTATTCTGGCTTCCAGGATCGCTATCGGGAAAGGAAGACAAGTATTTCCTACGTAAAATGACACGAGCAATCGTACGCTGCCGGCAGAATTCAAATCCGAGCCTCCGTTCCCCTGGAAATCACTAATATGTATGAAAACGTGTTTTACTGTATTCTGGCTCCCAGGATCGCTATCTGGACATGCAGACAAGTATTTCCTACGTAAAATGACACGAGCAATCGTACGCTGCCGTCAGAATTCAAATCCGAGCCTCCGTTCCCCTGGAAATTACTAATATGTATGAAAACGTGTTTTACAGTATTCTGGCTCCCAGGATCGCTATATGGACATGAAGACAAGTATTTCCTACGTAAAATGACACGCGCAATCGTACGCTGCCGGCAGAATTCAAATCCGAGCCTCTGTTCCCCTGGAAATCACTAATATGTATGAAAACGTGTTTTACACTATTCTGGCCCCCAGGATCGCTATCGGGAAAGGAAGACAAGTATTTCCTACGTAAAATGACACGAGGAATCGTACGCCGCCGGCAGAATTCAAATCGGAGCCTCCGTGCCTCTGGGAATCACTAATATGTATGAAAACGTGTTGTACAGTATTCTGGCTCCCAGGATCGCTATATGGACATAAAGACAAGTATTTCCTACGGAAAATGACACGAGGAATCGTACGCTGCCGGCAGAATTCAAATCCGAGCCTCCGTGCCTCTGGAAATCACTAATATGTATGAAAACGTGTTGTACAGTATTCTGGCTCCCAGGATCGCTATCTGGACATGAAGACAAGTATTTCCTACGTAAAATGACACGAGGAATCGTACGCTGCCGGCAGAATTCAAATCCGAGCCTCCGTTCCCCTGGAAATCACTAATATGTATGAAAACGTGTTTTACACTATTCTGGCCCCCAGGATCGCTATCGGGAAAGGAAGACAAGTATTTCCTACGTAAAATGACACGAGGAATCGTACGCTGCCGGCAGAATTCAAATCCGAGCCTCCGTGCCTCTGGAAATCACTAATATGTATGAAAACGTGTTTTACAGTATTCTGGCCCCCAGGATCGCTATCGGGAAAGGAAGACAAGTATTTCCTACGTAAAATGACACGAGGAATCGTACGCTGCCGGCAGAATTCAAATCCGAGCCTCCGTTCCCCTGGAAATCACTAATATGTATGAAAACGTGTTTTACACTATTCTGGGTCCCAGGATCGCTATCGGGAAACGAAGACAAGTATTTCCTACGTAAATTGACACGAGCAATCGTACGCTGCCGGCAGAATTCAAACCCGTGCCTCCGTTCCCCTGGAAATCACTAATATGTATGAAAACGTGTTATACAGGATTCTGGCCCCCAGGATCGCTATCGGGAAAGGAAGACAAGTATTTCCTACGTAAAATGACACGAGCAATCGTACGCTGCCGGCAGAATTCAAATCCGAGCCTCTGTTCCCCTGGAAATCACTAATATGTATGAAAACGTGTTTTACACTATTCTGGGTCCCAGGATCGCTATCGGGAAACGAAGACAAGTATTTCCTACGTAAATTGACACGAGGTATCGTACGCTGCCGGCAGAATTCAAATCCGTGCCTCCGTTCCCCTGGAAATCACTAATATGTATGAAAACGTGTTTTACAGTATTCTGGCCCCCAGGATCGCTATCGGGAAAGAAAGACAAGTATTTCCTACGTAAAATGACACGAGGAATCGTACGCTGCCGGCAGAATTCAAATCCGAGCCTCCGTTCCCCTGGAAATCACTAATATGTATGAAAACGTGTTCTACACTACTCTGGCCGCCAGGATCGCTATCGGGAAAGGAAGACAAGTATTTCCTACGTAAATTGACGCGAGGAATCGTACGCTGCCGGCAGAATTCAAATCCGTGCCTCCGTTCCCCTGGAAATCACTAATATGTATGAAAACGTGTTTTACAGTATTCTGGCCCCCAGGATCGCTATCGGGAAAGGAAGACAAGTATTTCCTACGTAAAATGACACGAGCAATCGTACGCTGCCGGCAGAATTCAAATCCGAGCCTCCGTTCCCCTGGAAATCACTAATATGTATGAAAACGTGTTGTACAGTATTCTGGCTCCCAGGATCGCTATCTGGACATGAAGACAAGTATTTCCTACGTAAAATGACACGAGGAATCGTACGCTACCGGCAGAATTCAAATCCGAGCCTCTGTTCCCCTGGAAATCACTAATATGTATGAAAACGTGTTTTACACTATTCTGGCCCCCAGGATCGCTATCGGGAAAGGAAGACAAGTATTTCCTACGTAAAATGACACGAGGAATCGTACGCTGCCGGCAGAATTCAAATCCGAGCCTCCGTGCCTCTGGGAATCACTAATATGTATGAAAACGTGTTGTACAGTATTCTGGCTCCCAGGATCGCTATATGGACATAAAGACAAGTATTTCCTACGGAAAATGACACGAGGAATCGTACGCTGCCGGCAGAATTCAAATCCGAGCCTCCGTGCCTCTGGAAATCACTAATATGTATGAAAAGGTGTTGTACAGTATTCTGGCTCCCAGGATCGCTATCTGGACATGAAGACAAGTATTTCCTACGTAAAATGACACGAGGAATCGTACACTGCCGGCAGAATTCAAATCCGAGCCTCCGTTCCCCTGGAAATCACTAATATGTATGAAAACGTGTTCTACACTACTCTGGCCCCCAGGATCGCTATCGGGAAAGGAGGACAAGTATTTCCTACGTAAATTGACGCGAGGAATCGTACGCTGCCGGCAGAATTCAAATCCGTGCCTCCGTTCCCCTGGAAATCACTAATATGTATGAAAACGTGTTTTACAGTATTCTGGCCCCCAGGATCGCTATCGGGAAAGGAAGACAAGTATTTCCTACGTAAAATGACACGAGCAATCGTACGCTGCCGGCAGAATTCAAATCCGAGCCTCTGTTCCCCTGGAAATCACTAATATGTATGAAAACGTGTTGTACAGTATTCTGGCTCCCAGGATCGCTATATGGACATGAAGACAAGTATTTCCTACGGAAAATGACACGAGGAATCGTACGCTGCCGGCAGAATTCAAATCCGAGCCTCCGTGCCTCTGGAAATCACTAATATGTATGAAAACGTGTTGTACAGTATTCTGGCTCCCAGGATCGCTATCTGGACATGGAGACAAGTATTTCCTACGTAAAATGACACGAGGAATCGTACACTGCCGGCAGAATTCAAATCCGAGCCTCCGTTCCCCTGGAAATCACTAATATGTATGAAAACGTGTTTTACTGTATTCTGGCTTCCAGGATCGCTATCGGGAAATGAATACAAGTATTTCCTACGTAAAATGACACGAGCAATCGTACGCTGCCGGCAGAATTCAAATCCGAGCCTCTGTTCCCCTGGAAATCACTAATATGTATGAAAACGTGTTTTACACTATTCTGGCCCCCAGGATCGCTATCGGGAAAGGAAGACAAGTATTTCCTACGTAAAATGACACGAGGAATCGTACGCTGCCGGCAGAATTCAAATCGGAGCCTCCGTGCCTCTGGGAATCACTAATATGTATGAAAACGTGTTGTACAGTATTCTGGCTCCCAGGATCGCTATATGGACATAAAGACAAGTATTTCCTACGGAAAATGACACGAGGAATCGTACGCTGCCGGCAGAATTCAAATCCGAGCCTCCGTGCCTCTGGAAATCACTAATATGTATGAAAACGTGTTTTACACTACTCTGGCCCCCAGGATCGCTATCGGGAAAGGAAGACAAGTATTTCCTACGTAAAATGACACGAGCAATCGTACGCTGCCGTCAGAATTCAAATCCGAGCCTCCGTTCCCCTGGAAATTACTAATATGTATGAAAACGTGTTTTACAGTATTCTGGCTCCCAGGATCGCTATATGGACATGAAGACAAGTATTTCCTACGTAAAATGACACGCGCAATCGTACGCTGCCGGCAGAATTCAAATCCGAGCCTCTGTTCCCCTGGAAATCACTAATATGTATGAAAACGTGTTTTACACTATTCTGGCCCCCAGGATCGCTATCGGGAAAGGAAGACAAGTATTTCCTACGTAAAATGACACGAGGAATCGTACGCCGCCGGCAGAATTCAAATCGGAGCCTCCGTGCCTCTGGGAATCACTAATATGTATGAAAACGTGTTGTACAGTATTCTGGCTCCCAGGATCGCTATATGGACATAAAGACAAGTATTTCCTACGGAAAATGACACGAGGAATCGTACGCTGCCGGCAGAATTCAAATCCGAGCCTCCGTGCCTCTGGAAATCACTAATATGTATGAAAACGTGTTGTACAGTATTCTGGCTCCCAGGATCGCTATCTGGACATGAAGACAAGTATTTCCTACGTAAAATGACACGAGGAATCGTACGCTGCCGGCAGAATTCAAATCCGAGCCTCCGTTCCCCTGGAAATCACTAATATGTATGAAAACGTGTTTTACACTATTCTGGCCCCCAGGATCGCTATCGGGAAAGGAAGACAAGTATTTCCTACGTAAAATGACACGAGGAATCGTACGCTGCCGGCAGAATTCAAATCCGAGCCTCCGTGCCTCTGGAAATCACTAATATGTATGAAAACGTGTTTTACAGTATTCTGGCCCCCAGGATCGCTATCGGGAAAGAAAGACAAGTATTTCCTACGTAAAATGACACGAGGAATCGTACGCTGCCGGCAGAATTCAAATCCGAGCCTCCGTTCCCCTGGAAATCACTAATATGTATGAAAACGTGTTTTACACTATTCTGGGTCCCAGGATCGCTATCGGGAAACGAAGACAAGTATTTCCTACGTAAATTGACACGAGCAATCGTACGCTGCCGGCAGAATTCAAACCCGTGCCTCCGTTCCCCTGGAAATCACTAATATGTATGAAAACGTGTTATACAGGATTCTGGCCCCCAGGATCGCTATCGGGAAAGGAAGACAAGTATTTCCTACGTAAAATGACACGAGCAATCGTACGCTGCCGGCAGAATTCAAATCCGAGCCTCTGTTCCCCTGGAAATCACTAATATGTATGAAAACGTGTTTTACACTATTCTGGGTCCCAGGATCGCTATCGGGAAACGAAGACAAGTATTTCCTACGTAAAATGACACGAGCAATCGTACGCTGCCGGCAGAATTCAAATCCGAGCCTCTGTTCCCCTGGAAATCACTAATATGTATGAAAACGTGTTTTACACTATTCTGGGTCCCAGGATCGCTATCGGGAAAGGAAGACAAGTATTTCCTACGTAAAATGACACGAGGAATCGTACGCTGCCGGCAGAATTCAAATCCGAGCCTCCGTGCCTCTGGAAATCACTAATATGTATGAAAACGTGTTTTACAGTATTCTGGCCCCCAGGATCGCTATCGGGAAAGGAAGACAAGTATTTCCTACGTAAAATGACACGAGGAATCGTACGCTGCCGGCAGAATTCAAATCCGAGCCTCCGTTCCCCTGGAAATCACTAATATGTATGAAAACGTGTTTTACACTATTCTGGGTCCCAGGATCGCTATCGGGAAACGAAGACAAGTATTTCCTACGTAAATTGACACGAGCAATCGTACGCTGCCGGCAGAATTCAAACCCGTGCCTCCGTTCCCCTGGAAATCACTAATATGTATGAAAACGTGTTATACAGGATTCTGGCCCCCAGGATCGCTATCGGGAAAGGAAGACAAGTATTTCCTACGTAAAATGACACGAGCAATCGTACGCTGCCGGCAGAATTCAAATCCGAGCCTCTGTTCCCCTGGAAATCACTAATATGTATGAAAACGTGTTTTACACTATTCTGGGTCCCAGGATCGCTATCGGGAAACGAAGACAAGTATTTCCTACGTAAATTGACACGAGGTATCGTACGCTGCCGGCAGAATTCAAATCCGTGCCTCCGTTCCCCTGGAAATCACTAATATGTATGAAAACGTGTTTTACAGTATTCTGGCCCCCAGGATCGCTATCGGGAAAGAAAGACAAGTATTTCCTACGTAAAATGACACGAGGAATCGTACGCTGCCGGCAGAATTCAAATCCGAGCCTCCGTTCCCCTGGAAATCACTAATATGTATGAAAACGTGTTCTACACTACTCTGGCCCCCAGGATCGCTATCGGGAAAGGAGGACAAGTATTTCCTACGTAAATTGACGCGAGGAATCGTACGCTGCCGGCAGAATTCAAATCCGTGCCTCCGTTCCCCTGGAAATCACTAATATGTATGAAAACGTGTTTTACAGTATTCTGGCCCCCAGGATCGCTATCGGGAAAGGAAGACAAGTATTTCCTACGTAAAATGACACGAGCAATCGTACGCTGCCGGCAGAATTCAAATCCGAGCCTCCGTTCCCCTGGAAATCACTAATATGTATGAAAACGTGTTGTACAGTATTCTGGCTCCCAGGATCGCTATCTGGACATGAAGACAAGTATTTCCTACGTAAAATGACACGAGGAATCGTACGCTACCGGCAGAATTCAAATCCGAGCCTCTGTTCCCCTGGAAATCACTAATATGTATGAAAACGTGTTTTACACTATTCTGGCCCCCAGGATCGCTATCGGGAAAGGAAGACAAGTATTTCCTACGTAAAATGACACGAGGAATCGTACGCTGCCGGCAGAATTCAAATCGGAGCCTCCGTGCCTCTGGGAATCACTAATATGTATGAAAACGTGTTGTACAGTATTCTGGCTCCCAGGATCGCTATATGGACATAAAGACAAGTATTTCCTACGGAAAATGACACGAGGAATCGTACGCTGCCGGCAGAATTCAAATCCGAGCCTCCGTGCCTCTGGAAATCACTAATATGTATGAAAAGGTGTTGTACAGTATTCTGGCTCCCAGGATCGCTATCTGGACATGAAGACAAGTATTTCCTACGTAAAATGACACGAGGAATCGTACACTGCCGGCAGAATTCAAATCCGAGCCTCCGTTCCCCTGGAAATCACTAATATGTATGAAAACGTGTTCTACACTACTCTGGCCCCCAGGATCGCTATCGGGAAAGGAGGACAAGTATTTCCTACGTAAATTGACGCGAGGAATCGTACGCTGCCGGCAGAATTCAAATCCGTGCCTCCGTTCCCCTGGAAATCACTAATATGTATGAAAACGTGTTTTACAGTATTCTGGCCCCCAGGATCGCTATCGGGAAAGGAAGACAAGTATTTCCTACGTAAAATGACACGAGCAATCGTACGCTGCCGGCAGAATTCAAATCCGAGCCTCTGTTCCCCTGGAAATCACTAATATGTATGAAAACGTGTTGTACAGTATTCTGGCTCCCAGGATCGCTATATGGACATGAAGACAAGTATTTCCTACGGAAAATGACACGAGGAATCGTACGCTGCCGGCAGAATTCAAATCCGAGCCTCCGTGCCTCTGGAAATCACTAATATGTATGAAAACGTGTTTTACAGTATTCTGGCCCCCAGGATCGCTATCGGGAAAGAAAGACAAGTATTTCCTACGTAAAATGACACGAGGAATCGTACGCTGCCGGCAGAATTCAAATCCGAGCCTCCGTTCCCCTGGAAATCACTAATATGTATGAAAACGTGTTTTACACTATTCTGGGTCCCAGGATCGCTATCGGGAAACGAAGACAAGTATTTCCTACGTAAATTGACACGAGCAATCGTACGCTGCCGGCAGAATTCAAATCCGTGCCTCCGTTCCCCTGGAAATCACTAATATGTATGAAAACGTGTTATACAGGATTCTGGCCCCCAGGATCGCTATCGGGAAAGGAAGACAAGTATTTCCTACGTAAAATGACACGAGCAATCGTACGCTGCCGGCAGAATTCAAATCCGAGCCTCTGTTCCCCTGGAAATCACTAATATGTATGAAAACGTGTTTTACACTATTCTGGGTCCCAGGATCGCTATCGGGAAACGAAGACAAGTATTTCCTACGTAAATTGACACGAGGTATCGTACGCTGCCGGCAGAATTCAAATCCGTGCCTCCGTTCCCCTGGTAATCACTAATATGTATGAAAACGTGTTTTACAGTATTCTGGCCCCCAGGATCGCTATCGGGAAAGGAAGACAAGTATTTCCTACGTAAAATGACACGAGCAATCGTACGCTGCCGGCAGAATTCAAATCCGAGCCTCTGTTCCCCTGGAAATCACTAATATGTATGAAAACGTGTTTTACACTATTCTGGGTCCCAGGATCGCTATCGGGAAACGAAGACAAGTATTTCCTACGTAAATTGACACGAGGTATCGTACGCTGCCGGCAGAATTCAAATCCGTGCCTCCGTTCCCCTGGAAATCACTAATATGTATGAAAACGTGTTTTACAGTATTCTGGCCCCCAGGATCGCTATCGGGAAAGAAAGACAAGTATTTCCTACGTAAAATGACACGAGGAATCGTACGCTGCCGGCAGAATTCAAATCCGAGCCTCCGTTCCCCTGGAAATCACTAATATGTATGAAAACGTGTTCTACACTACTCTGGCCCCCAGGATCGCTATCGGGAAAGGAGGACAAGTATGTCCTACGTAAATTGACGCGAGGAATCGTACGCTGCCGGCAGAATTCAAATCCGTGCCTCCGTTCCCCTGGAAATCACTAATATGTATGAAAACGTGTTTTACAGTATTCTGGCTCCCAGGATCGCTATATGGACATAAAGACAAGTATTTCCTACGGAAAATGACACGAGGAATCGTACGCTGCCGGCAGAATTCAAATCCGAGCCTCCGTTCCCCTGGAAATCACTAATATGTATGAAAACGTGTTTTACTGTATTCTGGCTTCCAGGATCGCTATCGGGAAATGAATACAAGTATTTCCTACGTAAAATGACACGAGCAATCGTACGCTACCGGCAGAATTCAAATCCGAGCCTCTGTTCCCCTGGAAATCACTAATATGTATGAAAACGTGTTTTACACTATTCTGGCCCCCAGGATCGCTATCGGGAAAGGAAGACAAGTATTTCCTACGTAAAATGACACGAGGAATCGTACGCTGCCGGCAGAATTCAAATCGGAGCCTCCGTGCCTCTGGGAATCACTAATATGTATGAAAACGTGTTGTACAGTATTCTGGCTCCCAGGATCGCTATATGGACATAAAGACAAGTATTTCCTACGTAAATTGACACGAGGTATCGTACGCTGCCGGCAGAATTCAAATCCGTGCCTCCGTTCCCCTGGAAATCACTAATATGTATGAAAACGTGTTTTACAGTATTCTGGCCCCCAGGATCGCTATCGGGAAAGAAGGACAAGTATTTCCTACGTAAAATGACACGAGGAATCGTACGCTGCCGGCAGAATTCAAATCCGAGCCTCCGTTCCCCTGGAAATCACTAATATGTATGAAAACGTGTTCTACACTACTCTGGCCCCCAGGATCGCTATCGGGAAAGGAAGACAAGTATTTCCTACGTAAAATGACACGAGCAATCGTACGCTGCCGGCAGAATTCAAATCCGTGCCTCCGTTCCCCTGGAAATCACTAATATGTATGAAAACGTGTTTTACAGTATTCTGGCCCCCAGGATCGCTATCGGGAAAGAAGGACAAGTATTTCCTACGTAAAATGACACGAGGAATCGTACGCTGCCGGCAGAATTCAAATCCGAGCCTCCGTTCCCCTGGAAATCACTAATATGTATGAAAACGTGTTCTACACTACTCTGGCCCCCAGGATCGCTATCGGGAAAGGAAGACAAGTATTTCCTACGTAAATTGACACGAGCAATCGTACGCTGCCGGCAGAATTCAAACCCGTGCCTCCGTTCCCCTGGAAATCACTAATATGTATGAAAACGTGTTATACAGGATTCTGGCCCCCAGGATCGCTATCGGGAAAGGAAGACAAGTATTTCCTACGTAAAATGACACGAGCAATCGTACGCTGCCGGCAGAATTCAAATCCGAGCCTCTGTTCCCCTGGAAATCACTAATATGTATGAAAACGTGTTTTACACTATTCTGGGTCCCAGGATCGCTATCGGGAAACGAAGACAAGTATTTCCTACGTAAATTGACACGAGGTATCGTACGCTGCCGGCAGAATTCAAATCCGTGCCTCCGTTCCCCTGGAAATCACTAATATGTATGAAAACGTGTTTTACAGTATTCTGGCCCCCAGGATCGCTATCGGGAAAGAAAGACAAGTATTTCCTACGTAAAATGACACGAGGAATCGTACGCTGCCGGCAGAATTCAAATCCGAGCCTCCGTTCCCCTGGAAATCACTAATATGTATGAAAACGTGTTCTACACTACTCTGGCCCCCAGGATCGCTATCGGGAAAGGAGGACAAGTATTTCCTACGTAAATTGACGCGAGGAATCGTACGCTGCCGGCAGAATTCAAATCCGTGCCTCCGTTCCCCTGGAAATCACTAATATGTATGAAAACGTGTTTTACAGTATTCTGGCCCCCAGGATCGCTATCGGGAAAGGAAGACAAGTATTTCCTACGTAAAATGACACGAGCAATCGTACGCTGCCGGCAGAATTCAAATCCGAGCCTCCGTTCCCCTGGAAATCACTAATATGTATGAAAACGTGTTGTACAGTATTCTGGCTCCCAGGATCGCTATCTGGACATGAAGACAAGTATTTCCTACGTAAAATGACACGAGGAATCGTACACTGCCGGCAGAATTCAAATCCGAGCCTCCGTTCCCCTGGAAATCACTAATATGTATGAAAACGTGTTTTACTGTATTCTGGCTTCCAGGATCGCTATCGGGAAATGAATACAAGTATTTCCTACGTAAAATGACACGAGCAATCGTACGCTACCGGCAGAATTCAAATCCGAGCCTCTGTTCCCCTGGAAATCACTAATATGTATGAAAACGTGTTTTACACTATTCTGGCCCCCAGGATCGCTATCGGGAAAGGAAGACAAGTATTTCCTACGTAAAATGACACGAGGAATCGTACGCTGCCGGCAGAATTCAAATCGGAGCCTCCGTGCCTCTGGGAATCACTAATATGTATGAAAACGTGTTGTACAGTATTCTGGCTCCCAGGATCGCTATATGGACATAAAGACAAGTATTTCCTACGGAAAATGACACGAGGAATCGTACGCTGCCGGCAGAATTCAAATCCGAGCCTCCGTGCCTCTGGAAATCACTAATATGTATGAAAACGTGTTTTACACTATTCTGGGTCCCAGGATCGCTATCGGGAAACGAAGACAAGTATTTCCTACGTAAATTGACACGAGCAATCGTACGCTGCCGGCAGAATTCAAATCCGTGCCTCCGTTCCCCTGGAAATCACTAATATGTATGAAAACGTGTTATACAGGATTCTGGCCCCCAGGATCGCTATCGGGAAAGGAAGACAAGTATTTCCTACGTAAAATGACACGAGCAATCGTACGCTGCCGGCAGAATTCAAATCCGAGCCTCTGTTCCCCTGGAAATCACTAATATGTATGAAAACGTGTTTTACACTATTCTGGGTCCCAGGATCGCTATCGGGAAACGAAGACAAGTATTTCCTACGTAAGTTGACACGAGGTATCGTACGCTGCCGGCAGAATTCAAATCCGTGCCTCCGTTCCCCTGGAAATCACTAATATGTATGAAAACGTGTTTTACAGTATTCTGGCCCCCAGGATCGCTATCGGGAAAGAAGGACAAGTATTTCCTACGTAAAATGACACGAGGAATCGTACGCTGCCGGCAGAATTCAAATCCGAGCCTCCGTTCCCCTGGAAATCACTAATATGTATGAAAACGTGTTCTACACTACTCTGGCCCCCAGGATCGCTATCGGGAAAGGAGGACAAGTATTTCCTACGTAAATTGACGCGAGGAATCGTACGCTGCCGGCAGAATTCAAATCCGTGCCTCCGTTCCCCTGGAAATCACTAATATGTATGAAAACGTGTTTTACAGTATTCTGGCCCCCAGGATCGCTATCGGGAAAGGAAGACAAGTATTTCCTACGTAAAATGACACGAGCAATCGTACGCTGCCGGCAGAATTCAAATCCGAGCCTCTGTTCCCCTGGAAATCACTAATATGTATGAAAACGTGTTGTACAGTATTCTGGCTCCCAGGATCGCTATATGGGCATGAAGACAAGTATTTCCTACGGAAAATGACACGAGGAATCGTACGCTGCCGGCAGAATTCAAATCCGAGCCTCCGTGCCTCTGGAAATCACTAATATGTATGAAAAGGTGTTGTACAGTATTCTGGCTCCCAGGATCGCTATCTGGACATGAAGACAAGTATTTCCTACGTAAAATGACACGAGGAATCGTACACTGCCGGCAGAATTCAAATCCGAGCCTCCGTTCCCCTGGAAATCACTAATATGTATGAAAACGTGTTTTACTGTATTCTGGCTTCCAGGATCGCTATCGGGAAATGAATACAAGTATTTCCTACGTAAAATGACACGAGCAATCGTACGCTGCCGGCAGAATTCAAATCCGAGCCTCTGTTCCCCTGGAAATCACTAATATGTATGAAAACGTGTTTTACACTATTCTGGCCCCCAGGATCGCTATCGGGAAAGGAAGACAAGTATTTCCTACGTAAAATGACACGAGGAATCGTACGCTGCCGGCAGAATTCAAATCGGAGCCTCCGTGCCTCTGGGAATCACTAATATGTATGAAAACGTGTTGTACAGTATTCTGGCTCCCAGGATCGCTATATGGACATAAAGACAAGTATTTCCTACGGAAAATGACACGAGGAATCGTACGCTGCCGGCAGAATTCAAATCCGAGCCTCCGTTCCCCTGGAAATCACTAATATGTATGAAAACGTGTTCTACACTACTCTGGCCCCCAGGATCGCTATCGGGAAAGGAGGACAAGTATTTCCTACGTAAATTGACGCGAGGAATCGTACGCTGCCGGCAGAATTCAAATCCGTGCCTCCGTTCCCCTGGAAATCACTAATATGTATGAAAACGTGTTTTACAGTATTCTGGCCCCCAGGATCGCTATCGGGAAAGGAAGACAAGTATTTCCTACGTAAAATGACACGAGCAATCGTACGCTGCCGGCAGAATTCAAATCCGAGCCTCTGTTCCCCTGGAAATCACTAATATGTATGAAAACGTGTTGTACAGTATTCTGGCTCCCAGGATCGCTATATGGACATGAAGACAAGTATTTCCTACGGAAAATGACACGAGGAATCGTACGCTGCCGGCAGAATTCAAATCCGAGCCTCCGTGCCTCTGGAAATCACTAATATGTATGAAAACGTGTTGTACAGTATTCTGGCTCCCAGGATCGCTATCTGGACATGGAGACAAGTATTTCCTACGTAAAATGACACGAGGAATCGTACACTGCCGGCAGAATTCAAATCCGAGCCTCCGTTCCCCTGGAAATCACTAATATGTATGAAAACGTGTTTTACTGTATTCTGGCTTCCAGGATCGCTATCGGGAAATGAATACAAGTATTTCCTACGTAAAATGACACGAGCAATCGTACGCTGCCGGCAGAATTCAAATCCGAGCCTCTGTTCCCCTGGAAATCACTAATATGTATGAAAACGTGTTTTACACTATTCTGGCCCCCAGGATCGCTATCGGGAAAGGAAGACAAGTATTTCCTACGTAAAATGACACGAGGAATCGTACGCTGCCGGCAGAATTCAAATCCGAGCCTCCGTGCCTCTGGGAATCACTAATATGTATGAAAACGTGTTGTACAGTATTCTGGCTCCCAGGATCGCTATATGGACATAAAGACAAGTATTTCCTACGGAAAATGACACGAGGAATCGTACGCTGCCGGCAGAATTCAAATCCGAGCCTCCGTGCCTCTGGAAATCACTAATATGTATGAAAACGTGTTTTACACTACTCTGGCCCCCAGGATCGCTATCGGGAAAGGAAGACAAGTATTTCCTACGTAAAATGACACGAGGAATCGTACGCTGCCTGCAGAATTCAAATCCGAGCCTCCGTTCCCCTGGAAATCACTAATATGTATGAAAACGTGTTTTACAGTATTCTGGCCCCCAGGATCGCTATCGGGAAAGAAAGACAAGTATTTCCTACGTAAAATGACACGAGGAATCGTACGCTGCCGGCAGAATTCAAATCCGAGCCTCCGTTCCCCTGGAAATCACTAATATGTATGAAAACGTGTTTTACACTATTCTGGGTCCCAGGATCGCTATCGGGAAACGAAGACAAGTATTTCCTACGTAAATTGACACGAGCAATCGTACGCTGCCGGCAGAATTCAAATCCGTGCCTCCGTTCCCCTGGAAATCACTAATATGTATGAAAACGTGTTATACAGGATTCTGGCCCCCAGGATCGCTATCGGGAAAGGAAGACAAGTATTTCCTACGTAAAATGACACGAGCAATCGTACGCTGCCGGCAGAATTCAAATCCGAGCCTCTGTTCCCCTGGAAATCACTAATATGTATGAAAACGTGTTTTACAGTATTCTGGCCCCCAGGATCGCTATCGGGAAAGAAAGACAAGTATTTCCTACGTAAAATGACACGAGGAATCGTACGCTGCCGGCAGAATTCAAATCCGAGCCTCCGTTCCCCTGGAAATCACTAATATGTATGAAAACGTGTTTTACACTATTCTGGGTCCCAGGATCGCTATCGGGAAACGAAGACAAGTATTTCCTACGTAAATTGACACGAGCAATCGTACGCTGCCGGCAGAATTCAAATCCGTGCCTCCGTTCCCCTGGAAATCACTAATATGTATGAAAACGTGTTATACAGGATTCTGGCCCCCAGGATCGCTATCGGGAAAGGAAGACAAGTATTTCCTACGTAAAATGACACGAGCAATCGTACGCTGCCGGCAGAATTCAAATCCGAGCCTCTGTTCCCCTGGAAATCACTAATATGTATGAAAACGTGTTTTACACTATTCTGGGTCCCAGGATCGCTATCGGGAAACGAAGACAAGTATTTCCTACGTAAATTGACACGAGGTATCGTACGCTGCCGGCAGAATTCAAATCCGTGCCTCCGTTCCCCTGGAAATCACTAATATGTATGAAAACGTGTTTTACAGTATTCTGGCCCCCAGGATCGCTATCGGGAAAGGAAGACAAGTATTTCCTACGTAAAATGACACGAGCAATCGTACGCTGCCGGCAGAATTCAAATCCGAGCCTCTGTTCCCCTGGAAATCACTAATATGTATGAAAACGTGTTGTACAGTATTCTGGCTCCCAGGATCGCTATATGGACATGAAGACAAGTATTTCCTACGGAAAATGACACGAGGAATCGTACGCTGCCGGCAGAATTCAAATCCGAGCCTCCGTGCCTCTGGAAATCACTAATATGTATGAAAACGTGTTGTACAGTATTCTGGCTCCCAGGATCGCTATCTGGACATGAAGACAAGTATTTCCTACGTAAAATGACACGAGGAATCGTACGCTGCCGGCAGAATTCAAATCCGAGCCTCCGTGCCTCTGGAAATCACTAATATGTATGAAAACGTGTTGTACAGTATTCTGGATCCAGGATCGCTATATGGACATGAAGACAAGTATTTCCTACGTAAAATGACACGAGGAATCGTACGCTGCCGGCAGAATTCAAATCCGAGCCTCCGTGCCTCTGGAAATCACTAATATGTATGAAAACGTGTTGTACAGTATTCTGGCTCCCAGGATCGCTATCTGGACATGAAGACAAGTATTTCCTACGTAAAATGACACGAGGAATCGTACGCTGCCGGCAGAATTCAAATCCGAGCCTCCGTGCCTCTGGAAATCACTAATATGTATGAAAACGTGTTGTACAGTATTCTGGATCCAGGATCGCTATATGGACATGAAGACAAGTATTTCCTACGTAAAATGACACGAGGAATCGTACGCTGCCGGCAGAATTCAAATCCGAGCCTCCGTGCCTCTGGAAATCACTAATATGTATGAAAACGTGTTGTACAGTATTCTGGATCCAGGATCGCTATATGGACATGAAGACAAGTATTTCCTACGTAAAATGACACGAGGAATCGTACGCTGCCGGCAGAATTCAAATCCGAGCCTCCGTGCCTCTGGAAATCACTAATATGTATGAAAACGTGTTGTACAGTATTCTGGCTCCCAGGATCGCTATCTGGACATGAAGACAAGTATTTCCTACGTAAAATGACACGAGCAATCGTACGCTGCCGTCAGAATTCAAATCGGAGCCTCCGTTCCCCTGGAAATCACTAATATGTATGAAAACGTGTTTTACTGTATTCTGGCTCCCAGGATCGCTATCTGGACATGAAGACAAGTATTTCCTACGTAAAATGACACGAGCAATCGTACGCTGCCGGCAGAATTCAAATCCGAGCCTCCGTTCCCCTGGAAGTCACTAATATGTATGAAAACGTGTTTTACACTACTCTGGCCCCCAGGATCGCTATCGGGAAAGGAAGACAAGTATTTCCTACGTAAAATGACACGAGGAATCGTACGCTGCCGGCAGAATTCAAATCCGAGCCTCCGTGCCTCTGGAAATCACTAATATGTATGAAAACGTGTTCTACAGTATTCTGGCTCCCAGGATCGCTATATGGACATGAAGACAAGTATTTCCTACGTAAAATGACACGAGGAATCGCACGCTGCCGGCAGAATTCAAATCCGAGCCTCCGTGCCTCTGGAAATCACTAATATGTATGAAAACGTGTTGTACAGTATTCTGGCTCCCAGGATCGCTATCTGGACATGAAGACAAGTATTTCCTACGTACAATGACACGAGCAATCGTACGCTGCCGGCAGAATTCAAATCCGAGCCTCTGTTCCCCTGGAAATCACTAATATGTATGAAAACGTGTTTTACACTATTCTGGCCCCCAGGATCGCTATCGGGAAAGGAAGACAAGTATTTCCTACGTAAAATGACACGAGGAATCGTACGCTGCCGGCAGAATTCAAATCCGAGCCTCCGTGCCTCTGGAAATCACTAATATGTATGAAAACGTGTTGTACAGTATTCTGGCTCCCAGGATCGCTATATGGACATGAAGACAAGTATTTCCTACGGAAAATGACACGAGGAATCGTGCGCTGCCGGCAGAATTCAAATCCGAGCCTCCGTGCCTCTGGAAATCACTAATATGTATGAAAACGTGTTGTACAGTATTCTGGCTTCCAGGATCGCTATCGGGAAAGGAAGACAAGTATTTCCTACGTAAAATGACACGAGCAATCGTACGCTGCCGGCAGAATTCAAATCCGAGCCTCCGTTCCCCTGGAAATCACTAATATGTATGAAAACGTGTTTTACTGTATTCTGGCTCCCAGGATCGCTATCTGGACATGCAGACAAGTATTTCCTACGTAAAATGACACGAGCAATCGTACGCTGCCGTCAGAATTCAAATCCGAGCCTCCGTTCCCCTGGAAATTACTAATATGTATGAAAACGTGTTTTACAGTATTCTGGCTCCCAGGATCGCTATATGGACATGAAGACAAGTATTTCCTACGGAAAATGACACGAGGAATCGTACGCTGCCGGCAGAATTCAAATCCGAGCCTCCGTTCCCCTGGAAATCACTAATATGTATGAAAACGTCTTTTACAGTATTCTGGTTCCCAGCACCGCTATCTGGACATGAAGACAAGTATTTCCTACGTAAAATGACACGAGCAATCGTACGCTGCCGCAGAATTCAAATCGGAGCCTCCGTTCCCCTGGAAATCACTAATATGTATGAAAACGTGTTTTACACTATTCTGGGTCCCAGGATCGCTATCTGGACATGAAGACAAGTATTTCCTACGTAAAATGACACGAGGAATCGTACGCTGCCGGCAGAATTCAAATCCGAGCCTCCGTTCCCCTGGAAATCACTAATATGTATGAAAACGTGTTTTACACTACTCTGGCCCCCAGGATCGCTATCGGGAAAGGAAGACAAGTATTTCCTACGTAAAATGACACGAGGAATCGTACGCTGCCTGCAGAATTCAAATCCGAGCCTCCGTTCCCCTGGAAATCACTAATATGTATGAAAACGTGTTTTACAGTATTCTGGCCCCCAGGATCGCTATCGGGAAAGAAAGACAAGTATTTCCTACGTAAAATGACACGAGGAATCGTACGCTGCCGGCAGAATTCAAATCCGAGCCTCCGTTCCCCTGGAAATCACTAATATGTATGAAAACGTGTTTTACACTATTCTGGGTCCCAGGATCGCTATCGGGAAACGAAGACAAGTATTTCCTACGTAAATTGACACGAGCAATCGTACGCTGCCGGCAGAATTCAAATCCGTGCCTCCGTTCCCCTGGAAATCACTAATATGTATGAAAACGTGTTATACAGGATTCTGGCCCCCAGGATCGCTATCGGGAAAGGAAGACAAGTATTTCCTACGTAAAATGACACGAGCAATCGTACGCTGCCGGCAGAATTCAAATCCGAGCCTCTGTTCCCCTGGAAATCACTAATATGTATGAAAACGTGTTTTACACTATTCTGGGTCCCAGGATCGCTATCGGGAAACGAAGACAAGTATTTCCTACGTAAATTGACACGAGGTATCGTACGCTGCCGGCAGAATTCAAATCCGTGCCTCCGTTCCCCTGGAAATCACTAATATGTATGAAAACGTGTTTTACAGTATTCTGGCCCCCAGGATCGCTATCGGGAAAGAAAGACAAGTATTTCCTACGTAAAATGACACGAGGAATCGTACGCTGCCGGCAGAATTCAAATCCGAGCCTCCGTTCCCCTGGAAATCACTAATATGTATGAAAACGTGTTCTACACTACTCTGGCCCCCAGGATCGCTATCGGGAAAGGAGGACAAGTATTTCCTACGTAAATTGACGCGAGGAATCGTACGCTGCCGGCAGAATTCAAATCCGTGCCTCCGTTCCCCTGGAAATCACTAATATGTATGAAAACGTGTTTTACAGTATTCTGGCTCCCAGGATCGCTATATGGACATAAAGACAAGTATTTCCTACGGAAAATGACACGAGGAATCGTACGCTGCCGGCAGAATTCAAATCCGAGCCTCCGTTCCCCTGGAAATCACTAATATGTATGAAAACGTGTTTTACACTATTCTGGCCCCCAGGATCGCTATCGGGAAAGGAAGACAAGTATTTCCTACGTAAAATGACACGAGGAATCGTACGCTGCCGGCAGAATTCAAATCGGAGCCTCCGTGCCTCTGGGAATCACTAATATGTATGAAAACGTGTTGTACAGTATTCTGGCTCCCAGGATCGCTATATGGACATAAAGACAAGTATTTCCTACGGAAAATGACACGAGGAATCGTACGCTGCCGGCAGAATTCAAATCCGAGCCTCCGTGCCTCTGGAAATCACTAATATGTATGAAAACGTGTTTTACACTATTCTGGGTCCCAGGATCGCTATCGGGACACGAAGACAAGTATTTCCTACGTAAATTGACACGAGCAATCGTACGCTGCCGGCAGAATTCAAATCCGTGCCTCCGTTCCCCTGGAAATCACTAATATGTATGAAAACGTGTTATACAGGATTCTGGCCCCCAGGATCGCTATCGGGAAAGGAAGACAAGTATTTCCTACGTAAAATGACACGAGCAATCGTACGCTGCCGGCAGAATTCAAATCCGAGCCTCTGTTCCCCTGGAAATCACTAATATGTATGAAAACGTGTTCTACACTACTCTGGCCCCCAGGATCGCTATCGGGAAAGGAGGACAAGTATTTCCTACGTAAATTGACGCGAGGAATCGTACGCTGCCGGCAGAATTCAAATCCGTGCCTCCGTTCCCCTGGAAATCACTAATATGTATGAAAACGTGTTTTACAGTATTCTGGCCCCCAGGATCGCTATCGGGAAAGGAAGACAAGTATTTCCTACGTAAAATGACACGAGCAATCGTACGCTGCCGGCAGAATTCAAATCCGTGCCTCCGTTCCCCTGGAAATCACTAATATGTATGAAAACGTGTTTTACAGTATTCTGGCCCCCAGGATCGCTATCGGGAAAGAAGGACAAGTATTTCCTACGTAAAATGACACGAGGAATCGTACGCTGCCGGCAGAATTCAAATCCGAGCCTCCGTTCCCCTGGAAATCACTAATATGTATGAAAACGTGTTCTACACTACTCTGGCCCCCAGGATCGCTATCGGGAAAGGAGGACAAGTATTTCCTACGTAAATTGACGCGAGGAATCGTACGCTGCCGGCAGAATTCAAATCCGTGCCTCCGTTCCCCTGGAAATCACTAATATGTATGAAAACGTGTTTTACAGTATTCTGGCCCCCAGGATCGCTATCGGGAAAGGAAGACAAGTATTTCCTACGTAAAATGACACGAGCAATCGTACGCTGCCGGCAGAATTCAAATCCGAGCCTCTGTTCCCCTGGAAATCACTAATATGTATGAAAACGTGTTGTACAGTATTCTGGCTCCCAGGATCGCTATATGGACATGAAGACAAGTATTTCCTACGGAAAATGACACGAGGAATCGTACGCTGCCGGCAGAATTCAAATCCGAGCCTCCGTGCCTCTGGAAATCACTAATATGTATGAAAAGGTGTTGTACAGTATTCTGGCTCCCAGGAGCGCTATCTGGACATGAAGACAAGTATTTCCTACGTAAAATGACACGAGGAATCGTACACTGCCGGCAGAATTCAAATCCGAGCCTCCGTTCCCCTGGAAATCACTAATATGTATGAAAACGTGTTTTACTGTATTCTGGCTTCCAGGATCGCTATCGGGAAATGAATACAAGTATTTCCTACGTAAAATGACACGAGCAATCGTACGCTGCCGGCAGAATTCAAATCCGAGCCTCTGTTCCCCTGGAAATCACTAATATGTATGAAAACGTGTTTTACACTATTCTGGCCCCCAGGATCGCTATCGGGAAAGGAAGACAAGTATTTCCTACGTAAAATGACACGAGGAATCGTACGCTGCCGGCAGAATTCAAATCGGAGCCTCCGTGCCTCTGGGAATCACTAATATGTATGAAAACGTGTTGTACAGTATTCTGGCTCCCAGGATCGCTATATGGACATAAAGACAAGTATTTCCTACGGAAAATGACACGAGGAATCGTACGCTGCCGGCAGAATTCAAATCCGAGCCTCCGTTCCCCTGGAAATCACTAATATGTATGAAAACGTGTTCTACACTACTCTGGCCCCCAGGATCGCTATGGGGAAAGGAGGACAAGTATTTCCTACGTAAATTGACGCGAGGAATCGTACGCTGCCGGCAGAATTCAAATCCGTGCCTCCGTTCCCCTGGAAATCACTAATATGTATGAAAACGTGTTTTACAGTATTCTGGCCCCCAGGATCGCTATCGGGAAAGGAAGACAAGTATTTCCTACGTAAAATGACACGAGCAATCGTACGCTGCCGGCAGAATTCAAATCCGAGCCTCTGTTCCCCTGGAAATCACTAATATGTATGAAAACGTGTTGTACAGTATTCTGGCTCCCAGGATCGCTATATGGACATGAAGACAAGTATTTCCTACGGAAAATGACACGAGGAATCGTACGCTGCCGGCAGAATTCAAATCCGAGCCTCCGTGCCTCTGGAAATCACTAATATGTATGAAAACGTGTTGTACAGTATTCTGGCTCCCAGGATCGCTATCTGGACATGAAGACAAGTATTTCCTACGTAAAATGACACGAGGAATCGTACACTGCCGGCAGAATTCAAATCCGAGCCTCCGTTCCCCTGGAAATCACTAATATGTATGAAAACGTGTTTTACTGTATTCTGGCTTCCAGGATCGCTATCGGGAAATGAATACAAGTATTTCCTACGTAAAATGACACGAGCAATCGTACGCTGCCGGCAGAATTCAAATCCGAGCCTCTGTTGCCCTGGAAATCACTAATATGTATGAAAACGTGTTTTACACTATTCTGGCCCCCAGGATCGCTATCGGGAAAGGAAGACAAGTATTTCCTACGTAAAATGACACGAGGAATCGTACGCTGCCGGCAGAATTCAAATCGGAGCCTCCGTGCCTCTGGGAATCACTAATATGTATGAAAACGTGTTGTACAGTATTCTGGCTCCCAGGATCGCTATATGGACATAAAGACAAGTATTTCCTACGGAAAATGACACGAGGAATCGTACGCTGCCGGCAGAATTCAAATCCGAGCCTCCGTTCCCCTGGAAATCACTAATATGTATGAAAACGTGTTTTACACTACTCTGGCCCCCAGGATCGCTATCGGGAAAGGAAGACAAGTATTTCCTACGTAAAATGACACGAGGAATCGTACGCTGCCGGCAGAATTCAAATCCGAGCCTCCGTTCCCCTGGAAATCACTAATATGTATGAAAACGTGTTTTACACTATTCTGGGTCCCAGGATCGCTATCGGGAAACGAAGACAAGTATTTCCTACGTAAATTGACACGAGCAATCGTACGCTGCCGGCAGAATTCAAATCCGTGCCTCCGTTCCCCTGGAAATCACTAATATGTATGAAAACGTGTTATACAGGATTCTGGCCCCCAGGATCGCTATCGGGAAAGGAAGACAAGTATTTGCTACGTAAAATGACACGAGCAATCGTACGCTGCCGGCAGAATTCAAATCCGAGCCTCTGTTCCCCTGGAAATCACTAATATGTATGAAAACGTGTTTTACACTATTCTGGGTCCCAGGATCGCTATCGGGAAACGAAGACAAGTATTTCCTACGTAAATTGACACGAGGTATCGTACGCTGCCGGCAGAATTCAAATCCGTGCCTCCGTTCCCCTGGAAATCACTAATATGTATGAAAACGTGTTTTACAGTATTCTGGCCCCCAGGATCGCTATCGGGAAAGAAAGACAAGTATTTCCTACGTAAAATGACACGAGGAATCGTACGCTGCCGGCAGAATTCAAATCCGAGCCTCCGTTCCCCTGGAAATCACTAATATGTATGAAAACGTGTTCTACACTACTCTGGCCCCCAGGATCGCTATCGGGAAAGGAGGACAAGTATGTCCTACGTAAATTGACGCGAGGAATCGTACGCTGCCGGCAGAATTCAAATCCGTGCCTCCGTTCCCCTGGAAATCACTAATATGTATGAAAACGTGTTTTACAGTATTCTGGCTCCCAGGATCGCTATATGGACATAAAGACAAGTATTTCCTACGGAAAATGACACGAGGAATCGTACGCTGCCGGCAGAATTCAAATCCGAGCCTCCGTTCCCCTGGAAATCACTAATATGTATGAAAACGTGTTTTACTGTATTCTGGCTTCCAGGATCGCTATCGGGAAATGAATACAAGTATTTCCTACGTAAAATGACACGAGCAATCGTACGCTACCGGCAGAATTCAAATCCGAGCCTCTGTTCCCCTGGAAATCACTAATATGTATGAAAACGTGTTTTACACTATTCTGGCCCCCAGGATCGCTATCGGGAAAGGAAGACAAGTATTTCCTACGTAAATTGACACGAGGTATCGTACGCTGCCGGCAGAATTCAAATCCGTGCCTCCGTTCCCCTGGAAATCACTAATATGTATGAAAACGTGTTTTACAGTATTCTGGCCCCCAGGATCGCTATCGGGAAAGAAAGACAAGTATTTCCTACGTAAAATGACACGAGGAATCGTACGCTGCCGGCAGAATTCAAATCCGTGCCTCCGTTCCCCTGGAAATCACTAATATGTATGAAAACGTGTTTTACAGTATTCTGGCCCCCAGGATCGCTATCGGGAAAGAAAGACAAGTATTTCCTACGTAAAATGACACGAGGAATCGTACGCTGCCGGCAGAATTCAAATCCGAGCCTCCGTTCCCCTGGAAATCACTAATATGTATGAAAACGTGTTCTACACTACTCTGGCCCCCAGGATCGCTATCGGGAAAGGAGGACAAGTATGTCCTACGTAAATTGACGCGAGGAATCGTACGCTGCCGGCAGAATTCAAATCCGTGCCTCCGTTCCCCTGGAAATCACTAATATGTATGAAAACGTGTTTTACAGTATTCTGGCTCCCAGGATCGCTATATGGACATAAAGACAAGTATTTCCTACGGAAAATGACACGAGGAATCGTACGCTGCCGGCAGAATTCAAATCCGAGCCTCCGTGCCTCTGGAAATCACTAATATGTATGAAAACGTGTTTTACACTATTCTGGGTCCCAGGATCGCTATCGGGACACGAAGACAAGTATTTCCTACGTAAATTGACACGAGCAATCGTACGCTGCCGGCAGAATTCAAATCCGTGCCTCCGTTCCCCTGGAAATCACTAATATGTATGAAAACGTGTTATACAGGATTCTGGCCCCCAGGATCGCTATCGGGAAAGGAAGACAAGTATTTCCTACGTAAAATGACACGAGGAATCGTACGCTGCCGGCAGAATTCAAATCCGAGCCTCCGTTCCCCTGGAAATCACTAATATGTATGAAAACGTGTTCTACACTACTCTGGCCCCCAGGATCGCTATCGGGAAAGGAGGACAAGTATTTCCTACGTAAATTGACGCGAGGAATCGTACGCTGCCGGCAGAATTCAAATCCGTGCCTCCGTTCCCCTGGAAATCACTAATATGTATGAAAACGTGTTTTACAGTATTCTGGCCCCCAGGATCGCTATCGGGAAAGGAAGACAAGTATTTCCTACGTAAAATGACACGAGCAATCGTACGCTGCCGGCAGAATTCAAATCCGTGCCTCCGTTCCCCTGGAAATCACTAATATGTATGAAAACGTGTTTTACAGTATTCTGGCCCCCAGGATCGCTATCGGGAAAGAAGGACAAGTATTTCCTACGTAAAATGACACGAGGAATCGTACGCTGCCGGCAGAATTCAAATCCGAGCCTCCGTTCCCCTGGAAATCACTAATATGTATGAAAACGTGTTCTACACTACTCTGGCCCCCAGGATCGCTATCGGGAAAGGAGGACAAGTATTTCCTACGTAAATTGACGCGAGGAATCGTACGCTGCCGGCAGAATTCAAATCCGAGCCTCCGTTCCCCTGGAAATCACTAATATGTATGAAAACGTGTTTTACAGTATTCTGGCCCCCAGGATCGCTATCGGGAAAGGAAGACAAGTATTTCCTACGTAAAATGACACGAGCAATCGTACGCTGCCGGCAGAATTCAAATCCGAGCCTCTGTTCCCCTGGAAATCACTAATATGTATGAAAACGTGTTGTACAGTATTCTGGCTCCCAGGATCGCTATATGGACATGAAGACAAGTATTTCCTACGGAAAATGACACGAGGAATCGTACGCTGCCGGCAGAATTCAAATCCGAGCCTCCGTGCCTCTGGAAATCACTAATATGTATGAAAAGGTGTTGTACAGTATTCTGGCTCCCAGGATCGCTATCTGGACATGAAGACAAGTATTTCCTACGTAAAATGACACGAGGAATCGTACACTGCCGGCAGAATTCAAATCCGAGCCTCCGTTCCCCTGGAAATCACTAATATGTATGAAAACGTGTTTTACTGTATTCTGGCTTCCAGGATCGCTATCGGGAAATGAATACAAGTATTTCCTACGTAAAATGACACGAGCAATCGTACGCTGCCGGCAGAATTCAAATCCGAGCCTCTGTTCCCCTGGAAATCACTAATATGTATGAAAACGTGTTTTACACTATTCTGGCCCCCAGGATCGCTATCGGGAAAGGAAGACAAGTATTTCCTACGTAAAATGACACGAGGAATCGTACGCTGCCGGCAGAATTCAAATCGGAGCCTCCGTGCCTCTGGGAATCACTAATATGTATGAAAACGTGTTGTACAGTATTCTGGCTCCCAGGATCGCTATATGGACATAAAGACAAGTATTTCCTACGGAAAATGACACGAGGAATCGTACGCTGCCGGCAGAATTCAAATCCGAGCCTCCGTTCCCCTGGAAATCACTAATATGTATGAAAACGTGTTCTACACTACTCTGGCCCCCAGGATCGCTATCGGGAAAGGAGGACAAGTATTTCCTACGTAAAATGACACGAGGAATCGTACGCTGCCTGCAGAATTCAAATCCGAGCCTCCGTTCCCCTGGAAATCACTAATATGTATGAAAACGTCTTTTACAGTATTCTGGTTCCCAGCATCGCTATCTGGACATGAAGACAAGTATTTCCTACGTAAAATGACACGAGCAATCGTACGCTGCCGGCAGAATTCAAATCGGAGCCTGCGTTCCCCTGGAAATCACTAATATGTATGAAAACGTGTTTTACTGTATTCTGGCTCCCAGCATCGCTATCTGGACATGAAGACAAGTATTTCCTACGTAAAATGACACGAGCAATCGTACGCTGCCGGCAGAATTCAAATCCGAGCCTCTGTTCCCCTGGAAATCACTAATATGTATGAAAACGTGTTTTACACTATTCTGGCCCCCAGGATCGCTATCGGGAAAGGAAGACAAGTCTTTCCTACGTAAAATGACACGAGCAATCGTACGCTGCCGGCAGAATTCAAATCGGAGCCTCCGTTCCCCTGGAAATCACTAATATGTATGAAAACGTGTTTTACTGTATTCTGGCTCCCAGGATCGCTATCTGGACATGAAGACAAGTATTTCCTACGTAAAATGACACGAGCAATCGTACGCTGCCGGCAGAATTCAAATCCGAGCCTCCGTTCCCCTGGAAGTCACTAATATGTATGAAAACGTGTTTTACACTACTCTGGCCCCCAGGATCGCTATCGGGAAAGGAAGACAAGTATTTCCTACGTAAAATGACACGAGGAATCGTACGCTGCCGGCAGAATTCAAATCCGAGCCTCCGTGCCTCTGGAAATCACTAATATGTATGAAAACGTGTTGTACAGTATTCTGGCTCCCAGGATCGCTATATGGACATGAAGACAAGTATTTCCTACGTAAAATGACACGAGGAATCGTACGCTGCCGTCAGAATTCAAATCCGAGCCTCCGTTCCCCTGGAAATCACTAATATGTATGAAAACGTGTTGTACAGTATTCTGGCTTCCAGGATCGCTATCGGGAAATGAATACAAGTATTTCCTACGTAAAATGACACGAGGAATCGTACGCTGCCTGCAGAATTCAAATCCGAGCCTCCGTTCCCCTGGAAATCACTAATATGTATGAAAACGTCTTTTACAGTATTCTGGTTCCCAGCATCGCTATCTGGACATGAAGACAAGTATTTCCTACGTAAAATGACACGAGCAATCGTACGCTGCCGGCAGAATTCAAATCGGAGCCTGCGTTCCCCTGGAAATCACTAATATGTATGAAAACGTGTTTTACTGTATTCTGGCTCCCAGCATCGCTATCTGGACATGAAGACAAGTATTTCCTACGTAAAATGACACGAGCAATCGTACGCTGCCGGCAGAATTCAAATCCGAGCCTCTGTTCCCCTGGAAATCACTAATATGTATGAAAACGTGTTTTACACTATTCTGGCCCCCAGGATCGCTATCGGGAAAGGAAGACAAGTCTTTCCTACGTAAAATGACACGAGCAATCGTACGCTGCCGGCAGAATTCAAATCCGAGCCTCCGTTCCCCTGGAAATCACTAATATGTATGAAAACGTGTTTTACTGTATTCTGGCTCCCAGGATCGCTATCTGGACTTGAAGACAAGTATTTCTTACGGAAAATGACACGAGGAATCGTACGCTGCCGGCAGAATTCAAATCCGAGCCTCCGTGCCTCTGGAAATCACTAATATGTATGAAAACGTGTTGTACAGTATTCTGGCTCCCAGGATCGCTATATGGACATGAAGACAAGTATTTCCTACGGAAAATGACACGAGGAATCGTACGCTGCCGGCAGAATTCAAATCCGAGCCTCCGTGCCTCTGGAAATCACTAATATGTATGAAAACGTGTTGTACAGTATTCTGGCTCCCAGGATCGCTATCTGGACATGAAGACAAGTATTTCCTACGTAAAATGACACGAGGAATCGTACGCTGCCGGCAGAATTCAAATCCGAGCCTCCGTGCCTCTGGAAATCACTAATATGTATGAAAACGTGTTGTACAGTATTCTGGCTCCCAGGATCGCTATATGGACATGAAGACAAGTATTTCCTACGTAAAATGACACGAGGAATCGTACGCTGCCGGCAGAATTCAAATCCGAGCCTCCGTGCCTCTGGAAATCACTAATATGTATGAAAACGTGTTGTACAGTATTCTGGCTCCCAGGATCGCTATCTGGACATGAAGACAAGTATTTCCTACGTAAAATGACACGAGCAATCGTACGCTGCCGTCAGAATTCAAATCGGAGCCTCCGTTCCCCTGGAAATCACTAATATGTATGAAAACGTGTTTTACTGTATTCTGGCTCCCAGGATCGCTATCTGGACATGAAGACAAGTATTTCCTACGTAAAATGACACGAGCAATCGTACGCTGCCGGCAGAATTCAAATCCGAGCCTCCGTTCCCCTGGAAATCACTAATATGTATGCAAACGTGTTTTACTGTATTCTGGCTCCCAGGATCGCTATCTGGACTTGAAGACAAGTATTTCTTACGGAAAATGACACGAGGAATCGTACGCTGCCGGCAGAATTCAAATCCGAGCCTCCGTGCCTCTGGAAATCACTAATATGTATGAAAACGTGTTGTACAGTATTCTGGCTCCCAGGATCGCTATCTGGACATGAAGACAAGTATTTCCTACGTAAAATGACACGAGGAATCGTACACTGCCGGCAGAATTCAAATCCGAGCCTCCGTTCCCCTGGAAATCACTAATATGTATGAAAACGTGTTTTACTGTATTCTGGCTTCCAGGATCGCTATCGGGAAATGAATACAAGTATTTCCTACGTAAAATGACACGAGCAATCGTACGCTGCCGGCAGAATTCAAATCCGAGCCTCTGTTCCCCTGGAAATCACTAATATGTATGAAAACGTGTTTTACACTATTCTGGCCCCCAGGATCGCTATCGGGAAAGGAAGACAAGTATTTCCTACGTAAAATGACACGAGGAATCGTACGCTGCCGGCAGAATTCAAATCGGAGCCTCCGTGCCTCTGGGAATCACTAATATGTATGAAAACGTGTTGTACAGTATTCTGGCTCCCAGGATCGCTATATGGACATAAAGACAAGTATTTCCTACGGAAAATGACACGAGGAATCGTACGCTGCCGGCAGAATTCAAATCCGAGCCTCCGTTCCCCTGGAAATCACTAATATGTATGAAAACGTGTTCTACACTACTCTGGCCCCCAGGATCGCTATCGGGAAAGGAGGACAAGTATTTCCTACGTAAAATGACACGAGCAATCGTACGCTGCCGGCAGAATTCAAATCCGAGCCTCTGTTCCCCTGGAAATCACTAATATGTATGAAAACGTGTTTTACACTATTCTGGCCCCCAGGATCGCTATCGGGAAAGGAAGACAAGTATTTCCTACGTAAAATGACACGAGGAATCGTACGCTGCCGGCAGAATTCAAATCCGAGCCTCCGTGCCTCTGGAAATCACTAATATGTATGAAAACGTGTTGTACAGTATTCTGGCTCCCAGGATCGCTATATGGACATGAAGACAAGTATTTCCTACGTAAAATGACACGAGCAATCGTACGCTGCCGTCAGAATTCAAATCGGAGCCTCCGTTCCCCTGGAAATCACTAATATGTATGAAAACGTGTTTTACTGTATTCTGGCTCCCAGGATCGCTATCTGGACATGAAGACAAGTATTTCCTACGTAAAATGACACGAGCAATCGTACGCTGCCGGCAGAATTCAAATCCGAGCCTCCGTTCCCCTGGAAGTCACTAATATGTATGAAAACGTGTTTTACACTACTCTGGCCCCCAGGATCGCTATCGGGAAAGGAAGACAAGTATTTCCTACGTAAAATGACACGAGGAATCGTACGCTGCCGGCAGAATTCAAATCCGAGCCTCCGTGCCTCTGGAAATCACTAATATGTATGAAAACGTGTTGTACAGTATTCTGGCTCCCAGGATCGCTATATGGACATGAAGACAAGTATTTCCTACGTAAAATGACACGAGGAATCGTACACTGCCGTCAGAATTCAAATCCGAGCCTCCGTTCCCCTGGAAATCACTAATATGTATGAAAACGTGTTGTACAGTATTCTGGCTTCCAGGATCGCTATCGGGAAATGAATACAAGTATTTCCTACGTAAACTGACACGAGGAATCGTACGCTGCCTGCAGAATTCAAATCCGAGCCTCCGTTCCCCTGGAAATCACTAATATGTATGAAAACGTCTTTTACAGTATTCTGGTTCCCAGCATCGCTATCTGGACATGAAGACAAGTATTTCCTACGTAAAATGACACGAGCAATCGTACGCTGCCGGCAGAATTCAAATCGGAGCCTCCGTTCCCCTGGAAATCACTAATATGTATGAAAACGTGTTTTACTGTATTCTGGCTCCCAGCATCGCTATCTGGACATGAAGACAAGTATTTCCTACGTAAAATGACACGAGCAATCGTACGCTGCCGGCAGAATTCAAATACGAGCCTCTGTTCCCCTGGAAATCACTAATATGTATGAAAACGTGTTTTACACTATTCTGGCCCCCAGGATCGCTATCGGGAAAGGAAGACAAGTCTTTCCTACGTAAAATGACACGAGCAATCGTACGCTGCCGGCAGAATTCAAATCCGAGCCTCCGTTCCCCTGGAAATCACTAATATGTATGAAAACGTGTTTTACTGTATTCTGGCTCCCAGGATCGCTATCTGGACTTGAAGACAAGTATTTCTTACGGAAAATGACACGAGGAATCGTACGCTGCCGGCAGAATTCAAATCCGAGCCTCCGTGCCTCTGGAAATCACTAATATGTATGAAAACGTGTTGTACAGTATTCTGGCTCCCAGGATCGCTATATGGACATGAAGACAAGTATTTCCTACGGAAAATGACACGAGGAATCGTACGCAGCCGGCAGAATTCAAATCCGAGCCTCCGTGCCTCTGGAAATCACTAATATGTATGAAAACGTGTTGTACAGTATTCTGGCTCCCAGGATCGCTATCTGGACATGAAGACAAGTATTTCCTACGTAAAATGACACGAGGAATCGTACGCTGCCGGCAGAATTCAAATCCGAGCCTCCGTGCCTCTGGAAATCACTAATATGTATGAAAACGTGTTGTACAGTATTCTGGCTCCCAGGATCGCTATATGGACATGAAGACAAGTATTTCCTACGTAAAATGACACGAGGAATCGTACGCTGCCGGCAGAATTCAAATCCGAGCCTCCGTGCCTCTGGAAATCACTAATATGTATGAAAACGTGTTGTACAGTATTCTGGCTCCCAGGATCGCTATATGGACATGAAGACAAGTATTTCCTACGTAAAATGACACGAGCAATCGTACGCTGCCGTCAGAATTCAAATCCGAGCCTCCGTTCCCCTGGAAATCACTAATATGTATGAAAACGTGTTTTACTGTATTCTGGCTCCCAGGATCGCTATCTGGACATGAAGACAAGTATTTCCTACGTAAAATGACACGAGCAATCGTACGCTGCCGGCAGAATTCAAATCCGAGCCTCCGTTCCCCTGGAAGTCACTAATATGTATGAAAACGTGTTTTACACTACTCTGGCCCCCAGGATCGCTATCGGGAAAGGAAGACAAGTATTTCCTACGTAAAATGACACGAGGAATCGTACGCTGCCGGCAGAATTCAAATCCGAGCCTCCGTGCCTCTGGAAATCACTAATATGTATGAAAACGTGTTGTACAGTATTCTGGCCCCCAGGATCGCTATCGGGAAAGGAAGACAAGTATTTCCTACGTAAAATGACACGAGGAATCGTACACTGCCGGCAGAATTCAAATCCGAGCCTCCGTTCCCCTGGAAATCACTAATATGTATGAAAACGTGTTTTACTGTATTCTGGCTTCCAGGATCGCTATCGGGAAATGAATACAAGTATTTCCTACGTAAAATGACACGAGCAATCGTACGCTGCCGGCAGAATTCAAATCCGAGCCTCTGTTCCCCTGGAAATCACTAATATGTATGAAAACGTGTTTTACACTATTCTGGCCCCCAGGATCGCTATCGGGAAAGGAAGACAAGTATTTCCTACGTAAAATGACACGAGGAATCGTACGCTGCCGGCAGAATTCAAATCGGAGCCTCCGTGCCTCTGGGAATCACTAATATGTATGAAAACGTGTTGTACAGTATTCTGGCTCCCAGGATCGCTATATGGACATAAAGACAAGTATTTCCTACGGAAAATGACACGAGGAATCGTACGCTGCCGGCAGAATTCAAATCCGAGCCTCCGTGCCTCTGGAAATCACTAATATGTATGAAAACGTGTTTTACACTACTCTGGCCCCCAGGATCGCTATCGGGAAAGGAAGACAAGTATTTCCTACGTAAAATGACACGAGGAATCGTACGCTGCCTGCAGAATTCAAATCCGAGCCTCCGTTCCCCTGGAAATCACTAATATGTATGAAAACGTGTTTTACAGTATTCTGGCCCCCAGGATCGCTATCGGGAAAGAAAGACAAGTATTTCCTACGTAAAATGACACGAGGAATCGTACGCTGCCGGCAGAATTCAAATCCGAGCCTCCGTTCCCCTGGAAATCACTAATATGTATGAAAACGTGTTTTACACTATTCTGGGTCCCAGGATCGCTATCGGGAAAGGAAGACAAGTATTTCCTACGTAAAATGACACGAGCAATCGTACGCTGCCGGCAGAATTCAAATCCGAGCCTCTGTTCCCCTGGAAATCACTAATATGTATGAAAACGTGTTGTACAGTATTCTGGCTCCCAGGATCGCTATATGGACATGAAGACAAGTATTTCCTACGGAAAATGACACGAGGAATCGTACGCTGCCGGCAGAATTCAAATCCGAGCCTCCGTGCCTCTGGAAATCACTAATATGTATGAAAACGTGTTGTACAGTATTCTGGCTCCCAGGATCGCTATATGGACATGAAGACAAGTATTTCCTACGTAAAATGACACGAGGAATCGCACGCTGCCGGCAGAATTCAAATCCGAGCCTCCGTGCCTCTGGAAATCACTAATATGTATGAAAACGTGTTGTACAGTATTCTGGCTCCCAGGATCGCTATATGGACATGAAGACAAGTATTTCCTACGTAAAATGACACGAGGAATCGCACGCTGCCGGCAGAATTCAAATCCGAGCCTCCGTGCCTCTGGAAATCACTAATATGTATGAAAACGTGTTGTACAGTATTCTGGCTCCCAGGATCGCTATCTGGACATGAAGACAAGTATTTCCTACGTAAAATGACACGAGCAATCGTACGCTGCCGGCAGAATTCAAATCCGAGCCTCTGTTCCCCTGGAAATCACTAATATGTATGAAAACGTGTTTTACACTATTCTGGCCCCCAGGATCGCTATCGGGAAAGGAAGACAAGTATTTCCTACGTAAAATGACACGAGGAATCGTACGCTGCCGGCAGAATTCAAATCCGAGCCTCCGTGCCTCTGGAAATCACTAATATGTATGAAAACGTGTTGTACAGTATTCTGGCTCCCAGGATCGCTATATGGACATGAAGACAAGTATTTCCTACGTAAAATGACACGAGCAATCGTACGCTGCCGTCAGAATTCAAATCGGAGCCTCCGTTCCCCTGGAAATCACTAATATGTATGAAAACGTGTTTTACTGTATTCTGGCTCCCAGGATCGCTATCTGGACATGAAGACAAGTATTTCCTACGTAAAATGACACGAGCAATCGTACGCTGCCGGCAGAATTCAAATCCGAGCCTCCGTTCCCCTGGAAGTCACTAATATGTATGAAAACGTGTTTTACACTACTCTGGCCCCCAGGATCGCTATCGGGAAAGGAAGACAAGTATTTCCTACGTAAAATGACACGAGGAATCGTACGCTGCCGGCAGAATTCAAATCCGAGCCTCCGTGCCTCTGGAAATCACTAATATGTATGAAAACGTGTTGTACAGTATTCTGGCTCCCAGGATCGCTATATGGACATGAAGACAAGTATTTCCTACGTAAAATGACACGAGGAATCGTACGCTGCCGTCAGAATTCAAATCCGAGCCTCCGTTCCCCTGGAAATCACTAATATGTATGAAAACGTGTTGTACAGTATTCTGGCTTCCAGGATCGCTATCGGGAAATGAATACAAGTATTTCCTACGTAAACTGACACGAGGAATCGTACGCTGCCTGCAGAATTCAAATCCGAGCCTCCGTTCCCCTGGAAATCACTAATATGTATGAAAACGTCTTTTACAGTATTCTGGTTCCCAGCATCGCTATCTGGACATGAAGACAAGTATTTCCTACGTAAAATGACACGAGCAATCGTACGCTGCCGTCAGAATTCAAATCGGAGCCTCCGTTCCCCTGGAAATCACTAATATGTATGAAAACGTGTTTTACTGTATTCTGGCTCCCAGGATCGCTATCTGGACATGAAGACAAGTATTTCCTACGTAAAATGACACGAGCAATCGTACGCTGCCGGCAGAATTCAAATCCGAGCCTCCGTTCCCCTGGAAGTCACTAATATGTATGAAAACGTGTTTTACACTACTCTGGCCCCCAGGATCGCTATCGGGAAAGGAAGACAAGTATTTCCTACGTAAAATGACACGAGGAATCGTACGCTGCCGGCAGAATTCAAATCCGAGCCTCCGTGCCTCTGGAAATCACTAATATGTATGAAAACGTGTTGTACAGTATTCTGGCTCCCAGGATCGCTATATGGACATGAAGACAAGTATTTCCTACGTAAAATGACACGAGGAATCGTACGCTGCCGTCAGAATTCAAATCCGAGCCTCCGTTCCCCTGGAAATCACTAATATGTATGAAAACGTGTTGTACAGTATTCTGGCTTCCAGGATCGCTATCGGGAAATGAATACAAGTATTTCCTACGTAAACTGACACGAGGAATCGTACGCTGCCTGCAGAATTCAAATCCGAGCCTCCGTTCCCCTGGAAATCACTAATATGTATGAAAACGTCTTTTACAGTATTCTGGTTCCCAGCATCGCTATCTGGACATGAAGACAAGTATTTCCTACGTAAAATGACACGAGCAATCGTACGCTGCCGGCAGAATTCAAATCGGAGCCTCCGTTCCCCTGGAAATCACTAATATGTATGAAAACGTGTTTTACTGTATTCTGGCTCCCAGCATCGCTATCTGGACATGAAGACAAGTATTTCCTACGTAAAATGACACGAGCAATCGTACGCTGCCAGCAGAATTCAAATCCGAGCCTCTGTTCCCCTGGAAATCACTAATATGTATGAAAACGTGTTTTACACTATTCTGGCCCCCAGGATCGCTATCGGGAAAGGAAGACAAGTCTTTCCTACGTAAAATGACACGAGCAATCGTACGCTGCCGGCAGAATTCAAATCCGAGCCTCCGTTCCCCTGGAAATCACTAATATGTATGAAAACGTGTTTTACTGTATTCTGGCTCCCAGGATCGCTATCTGGACTTGAAGACAAGTATTTCTTACGGAAAATGACACGAGGAATCGTACGCTGCCGGCAGAATTCAAATCCGAGCCTCCGTGCCTCTGGAAATCACTAATATGTATGAAAACGTGTTGTACAGTATTCTGGCTCCCAGGATCGCTATATGGACATGAAGACAAGTATTTCCTACGGAAAATGACACGAGGAATCGTACGCTGCCGGCAGAATTCAAATCCGAGCCTCCGTGCCTCTGGAAATCACTAATATGTATGAAAACGTGTTGTACAGTATTCTGGCTCCCAGGATCGCTATCTGGACATGAAGACAAGTATTTCCTACGTAAAATGACACGAGGAATCGTACGCTGCCGGCAGAATTCAAATCCGAGCCTCCGTGCCTCTGGAAATCACTAATATGTATGAAAACGTGTTGTACAGTATTCTGGCTCCCAGGATCGCTATATGGACATGAAGACAAGTATTTCCTACGTAAAATGACACGAGGAATCGTACGCTGCCGGCAGAATTCAAATCCGAGCCTCCGTGCCTCTGGAAATCACTAATATGTATGAAAACGTGTTGTACAGTATTCTGGCTCCCAGGATCGCTATATGGACATGAAGACAAGTATTTCCTACGTAAAATGACACGAGCAATCGTACGCTGCCGTCAGAATTCAAATCGGAGCCTCCGTTCCCCTGGAAATCACTAATATGTATGAAAACGTGTTTTACTGTATTCTGGCTCCCAGGATCGCTATCTGGACATGAAGACAAGTATTTCCTACGTAAAATGACACGAGCAATCGTACGCTGCCGGCAGAATTCAAATCCGAGCCTCCGTTCCACTGGAAGTCACTAATATGTATGAAAACGTGTTTTACACTACTCTGGCCCCCAGGATCGCTATCGGGAAAGGAAGACAAGTATTTCCTACGTAAAATGACACGAGGAATCGTACGCTGCCGGCAGAATTCAAATCCGAGCCTCCGTGCCTCTGGAAATCACTAATATGTATGAAAACGTGTTGTACAGTATTCTGGCTCCCAGGATCGCTATATGGACATGAAGACAAGTATTTCCTACGTAAAATGACACGAGGAATCGTACGCTGCCGTCAGAATTCAAATCCGAGCCTCCGTTCCCCTGGAAATCACTAATATGTATGAAAACGTGTTGTACAGTATTCTGGCTTCCAGGATCGCTATCGGGAAATGAATACAAGTATTTCCTACGTAAAATGACACGAGGAATCGTACGCTGCCTGCAGAATTCAAATCCGAGCCTCCGTTCCCCTGGAAATCACTAATATGTATGAAAACGTCTTTTACAGTATTCTGGTTCCCAGCATCGCTATCTGGACATGAAGACAAGTATTTCCTACGTAAAATGACACGAGCAATCGTACGCTGCCGGCAGAATTCAAATCGGAGCCTGCGTTCCCCTGGAAATCACTAATATGTATGAAAACGTGTTTTACTGTATTCTGGCTCCCAGCATTGCTATCTGGACATGAAGACAAGTATTTCCTACGTAAAATGACACGAGCAATCGTACGCTGCCGGCAGAATTCAAATCCGAGCCTCTGTTCCCCTGGAAATCACTAATATGTATGAAAACGTGTTTTACACTATTCTGGCCCCCAGGATCGCTATCGGGAAAGGAAGACAAGTCTTTCCTACGTAAAATGACACGAGCAATCGTACGCTGCCGGCAGAATTCAAATCCGAGCCTCCGTTCCCCTGGAAATCACTAATATGTATGAAAACGTGTTTTACTGTATTCTGGCTCCCAGGATCGCTATCTGGACTTGAAGACAAGTATTTCTTACGGAAAATGACACGAGGAATCGTACGCTGCCGGCAGAATTCAAATCCGAGCCTCCGTGCCTCTGGAAATCACTAATATGTATGAAAACGTGTTGTACAGTATTCTGGCTCCCAGGATCGCTATATGGAGATGAAGACAAGTATTTCCTACGGAAAATGACACGAGGAATCGTACGCTGCCGGCAGAATTCAAATCCGAGCCTCCGTGCCTCTGGAAATCACTAATATGTATGAAAACGTGTTGTACAGTATTCTGGCTCCCAGGATCGCTATCTGGACATGAAGACAAGTATTTCCTACGTAAAATGACACGAGGAATCGTACGCTGCCGGCAGAATTCAAATCCGAGCCTCCGTGCCTCTGGAAATCACTAATATGTATGAAAACGTGTTGTACAGTATTCTGGCTCCCAGGATCGCTATCTGGACATGAAGACAAGTATTTCCTACGTAAAATGACACGAGGAATCGTACACTGCCGGCAGAATTCAAATCCGAGCCTCCGTTCCCCTGGAAATCACTAATATGTATGAAAACGTGTTTTACTGTATTCTGGCTTCCAGGATCGCTATCGGGAAATGAATACAAGTATTTCCTACGTAAAATGACACGAGCAATCGTACGCTGCCGGCAGAATTCAAATCCGAGCCTCTGTTCCCCTGGAAATCACTAATATGTATGAAAACGTGTTTTACACTATTCTGGCCCCCAGGATCGCTATCGGGAAAGGAAGACAAGTATTTCCTACGTAAAATGACACGAGGAATCGTACGCTGCCGGCAGAATTCAAATCGGAGCCTCCGTGCCTCTGGGAATCACTAATATGTATGAAAACGTGTTGTACAGTATTCTGGCTCCCAGGATCGCTATATGGACATAAAGACAAGTATTTCCTACGGAAAATGACACGAGGAATCGTACGCTGCCGGCAGAATTCAAATCCGAGCCTCCGTTCCCCTGGAAATCACTAATATGTATGAAAACGTGTTCTACACTACTCTGGCCCCCAGGATCGCTATCGGGAAAGGAGGACAAGTATTTCCTACGTAAAATGACACGAGCAATCGTACGCTGCCGGCAGAATTCAAATCCGAGCCTCTGTTCCCCTGGAAATCACTAATATGTATGAAAACGTGTTTTACACTATTCTGGCCCCCAGGATCGCTATCGGGAAAGGAAGACAAGTATTTCCTACGTAAAATGACACGAGGAATCGTACGCTGCCGGCAGAATTCAAATCCGAGCCTCCGTGCCTCTGGAAATCACTAATATGTATGAAAACGTGTTGTACAGTATTCTGGCTCCCAGGATCGCTATATGGACATGAAGACAAGTATTTCCTACGTAAAATGACACGAGCAATCGTACGCTGCCGTCAGAATTCAAATCCGAGCCTCCGTTCCCCTGGAAATCACTAATATGTATGAAAACGTGTTTTACTGTATTCTGGCTCCCAGGATCGCTATCTGGACATGAAGACAAGTATTTCCTACGTAAAATGACACGAGCAATCGTACGCTGCCGGCAGAATTCAAATCCGAGCCTCCGTTCCCCTGGAAGTCACTAATATGTATGAAAACGTGTTTTACACTACTCTGGCCCCCAGGATCGCTATCGGGAAAGGAAGACAAGTATTTCCTACGTAAAATGACACGAGGAATCGTACGCTGCCGGCAGAATTCAAATCCGAGCCTCCGTGCCTCTGGAAATCACTAATATGTATGAAAACGTGTTGTACAGTATTCTGGCTCCCAGGATCGCTATATGGACATGAAGACAAGTATTTCCTACGTAAAATGACACGAGGAATCGTACGCTGCCGTCAGAATTCAAATCCGAGCCTCCGTTCCCCTGGAAATCACTAATATGTATGAAAACGTGTTGTACAGTATTCTGGCTTCCAGGATCGCTATCGGGAAATGAATACAAGTATTTCCTACGTAAACTGACACGAGGAATCGTACGCTGCCTGCAGAATTCAAATCCGAGCCTCCGTTCCCCTGGAAATCACTAATATGTATGAAAACGTCTTTTACAGTATTCTGGTTCCCAGCATCGCTATCTGGACATGAAGACAAGTATTTCCTACGTAAAATGACACGAGCAATCGTACGCTGCCGGCAGAATTCAAATCGGAGCCTCCGTTCCCCTGGAAATCACTAATATGTATGAAAACGTGTTTTACTGTATTCTGGCTCCCAGCATCGCTATCTGGACATGAAGACAAGTATTTCCTACGTAAAATGACACGAGCAATCGTACGCTGCCGGCAGAATTCAAATACGAGCCTCTGTTCCCCTGGAAATCACTAATATGTATGAAAACGTGTTTTACACTATTCTGGCCCCCAGGATCGCTATCGGGAAAGGAAGACAAGTCTTTCCTACGTAAAATGACACGAGCAATCGTACGCTGCCGGCAGAATTCAAATCCGAGCCTCCGTTCCCCTGGAAATCACTAATATGTATGAAAACGTGTTTTACTGTATTCTGGCTCCCAGGATCGCTATCTGGACTTGAAGACAAGTATTTCTTACGGAAAATGACACGAGGAATCGTACGCTGCCGGCAGAATTCAAATCCGAGCCTCCGTGCCTCTGGAAATCACTAATATGTATGAAAACGTGTTGTACAGTATTCTGGCTCCCAGGATCGCTATATGGACATGAAGACAAGTATTTCCTACGGAAAATGACACGAGGAATCGTACGCAGCCGGCAGAATTCAAATCCGAGCCTCCGTGCCTCTGGAAATCACTAATATGTATGAAAACGTGTTGTACAGTATTCTGGCTCCCAGGATCGCTATCTGGACATGAAGACAAGTATTTCCTACGTAAAATGACACGAGGAATCGTACGCTGCCGGCAGAATTCAAATCCGAGCCTCCGTGCCTCTGGAAATCACTAATATGTATGAAAACGTGTTGTACAGTATTCTGGCTCCCAGGATCGCTATATGGACATGAAGACAAGTATTTCCTACGTAAAATGACACGAGGAATCGTACGCTGCCGGCAGAATTCAAATCCGAGCCTCCGTGCCTCTGGAAATCACTAATATGTATGAAAACGTGTTGTACAGTATTCTGGCTCCCAGGATCGCTATATGGACATGAAGACAAGTATTTCCTACGTAAAATGACACGAGCAATCGTACGCTGCCGTCAGAATTCAAATCGGAGCCTCCGTTCCCCTGGAAATCACTAATATGTATGAAAACGTGTTTTACTGTATTCTGGCTCCCAGGATCGCTATCTGGACATGAAGACAAGTATTTCCTACGTAAAATGACACGAGCAATCGTACGCTGCCGGCAGAATTCAAATCCGAGCCTCCGTTCCCCTGGAAGTCACTAATATGTATGAAAACGTGTTTTACACTACTCTGGCCCCCAGGATCGCTATCGGGAAAGGAAGACAAGTATTTCCTACGTAAAATGACACGAGGAATCGTACGCTGCCGGCAGAATTCAAATCCGAGCCTCCGTGCCTCTGGAAATCACTAATATGTATGAAAACGTGTTGTACAGTATTCTGGCCCCCAGGATCGCTATCGGGAAAGGAAGACAAGTATTTCCTACGTAAAATGACACGAGGAATCGTACACTGCCGGCAGAATTCAAATCCGAGCCTCCGTTCCCCTGGAAATCACTAATATGTATGAAAACGTGTTTTACTGTATTCTGGCTTCCAGGATCGCTATCGGGAAATGAATACAAGTATTTCCTACGTAAAATGACACGAGCAATCGTACGCTGCCGGCAGAATTCAAATCCGAGCCTCTGTTCCCCTGGAAATCACTAATATGTATGAAAACGTGTTTTACACTATTCTGGCCCCCAGGATCGCTATCGGGAAAGGAAGACAAGTATTTCCTACGTAAAATGACACGAGGAATCGTACGCTGCCGGCAGAATTCAAATCGGAGCCTCCGTGCCTCTGGGAATCACTAATATGTATGAAAACGTGTTGTACAGTATTCTGGCTCCCAGGATCGCTATATGGACATAAAGACAAGTATTTCCTACGGAAAATGACACGAGGAATCGTACGCTGCCGGCAGAATTCAAATCCGAGCCTCCGTGCCTCTGGAAATCACTAATATGTATGAAAACGTGTTTTACACTACTCTGGCCCCCAGGATCGCTATCGGGAAAGGAAGACAAGTATTTCCTACGTAAAATGACACGAGGAATCGTACGCTGCCTGCAGAATTCAAATCCGAGCCTCCGTTCCCCTGGAAATCACTAATATGTATGAAAACGTGTTTTACAGTATTCTGGCCCCCAGGATCGCTATCGGGAAAGAAAGACAAGTATTTCCTACGTAAAATGACACGAGGAATCGTACGCTGCCGGCAGAATTCAAATCCGAGCCTCCGTTCCCCTGGAAATCACTAATATGTATGAAAACGTGTTTTACACTATTCTGGGTCCCAGGATCGCTATCGGGAAAGGAAGACAAGTATTTCCTACGTAAAATGACACGAGCAATCGTACGCTGCCGGCAGAATTCAAATCCGAGCCTCTGTTCCCCTGGAAATCACTAATATGTATGAAAACGTGTTGTACAGTATTCTGGCTCCCAGGATCGCTATATGGACATGAAGACAAGTATTTCCTACGGAAAATGACACGAGGAATCGTACGCTGCCGGCAGAATTCAAATCCGAGCCTCCGTGCCTCTGGAAATCACTAATATGTATGAAAACGTGTTGTACAGTATTCTGGCTCCCAGGATCGCTATATGGACATGAAGACAAGTATTTCCTACGTAAAATGACACGAGGAATCGCACGCTGCCGGCAGAATTCAAATCCGAGCCTCCGTGCCTCTGGAAATCACTAATATGTATGAAAACGTGTTGTACAGTATTCTGGCTCCCAGGATCGCTATATGGACATGAAGACAAGTATTTCCTACGTAAAATGACACGAGGAATCGCACGCTGCCGGCAGAATTCAAATCCGAGCCTCCGTGCCTCTGGAAATCACTAATATGTATGAAAACGTGTTGTACAGTATTCTGGCTCCCAGGATCGCTATCTGGACATGAAGACAAGTATTTCCTACGTAAAATGACACGAGCAATCGTACGCTGCCGGCAGAATTCAAATCCGAGCCTCTGTTCCCCTGGAAATCACTAATATGTATGAAAACGTGTTTTACACTATTCTGGCCCCCAGGATCGCTATCGGGAAAGGAAGACAAGTATTTCCTACGTAAAATGACACGAGGAATCGTACGCTGCCGGCAGAATTCAAATCCGAGCCTCCGTGCCTCTGGAAATCACTAATATGTATGAAAACGTGTTGTACAGTATTCTGGCTCCCAGGATCGCTATATGGACATGAAGACAAGTATTTCCTACGTAAAATGACACGAGCAATCGTACGCTGCCGTCAGAATTCAAATCGGAGCCTCCGTTCCCCTGGAAATCACTAATATGTATGAAAACGTGTTTTACTGTATTCTG